>CM060929.1:367014780-372994780 GCA_030765085.1 Allium cepa
GTTTAAATCAAAGTTTAATTCAAGTTTAAAATCAAATGATTTAAATAAAGAATGGGTTCAAGTATCTTGAATTTAAATCTGGATATTTGAATAAGTTTTAAAATTTTGAATGTTTTCAAACACAGTTTAAATTTAAATTGTTTATTAGAGGTAAATTTGTTTTCAAAACAAATATTTAAACTTGATTCTTTTTGAATAAATTCTTTACAAAAGGTTTATAAATGAAAGTTAAAGGATTTGATAACTTGAATTTGCAAGTATAATAGTAATGTACTTAAAAACTTAATTTTTAAATAAAATTAAGTAAATTAGTTAAAGGCTTATCTTATATAAGTTTTCAAATGTAAGTAATAAATGTTATTTACATTTATTTTAAAGGATTTTAAATGGAATTTAAATTTGGTTAATGTTTAGATAAATATCATTTTGAAATTTTAATTCAAAATGGAATTTGAATTTAAATTTAAAAATGAAATGTTCTAAGTACACTTTAATATTTATAAAATCATTAATAAGAAATGGATTTTATTAGAGATTATTAAAGTATTAAAATGATCATATGAATAAGATAATTAAGGAATGTCTTATTTATTTAATTTATAAATTAATAATTTAGATTAGTTTATAATTAAGAAATAAATTAAGAAAAGTAATTAAAGAATGATAAATAGTTAATGAATGTCATTAACTAAAAAAATTATTTAGTAATTAATTAATATGATTAATTTTTAATAATTAATTAGATTAATTAATTAATGATAATCAATTGTGAAATTTATTTAAGTTAATTACTTAATAAAAGTAATTAAGAAATTAATTACTTAATGTAATTAATGAAGTTTATTGTGATTAGTTTAGATAATTAATTAAGTTTAATTAATTTTAATCACTCGTTGGTTGATAATAATTACTTAATGTAATTTATGGAATGTAATTACTCAGTGAATTAATTAAAGATAATTACTGGATGTAATTAGTGGATGATGTTGGGATTGTGAAAGTAATTTGGATTAAGTTATTTTGTATAATCAATCAGGGGATTAATTAAGAAATTAATTAAGGAATAATTAATTTGATAAGTAATTAAGGGTAGTTAATTACTGAATGTAATTTAATCAAAGGTGGTAAATAATTATGGGTTAACTGAGATTAATTACTGAATGTAATTAATAAGATAATTAATTAAATAAAATTAAGGACCATTAATTAATATAATTAATGATGTAATTAAGATTGGTTAATTAAGATTAATTAATCAATAATAAATGGTTAAGGGTAATTAATTAATTGTAATTAATTAAGGATTAATTGTAATTAATTATAGTTAATTAATTAAGGAAGTAATTGAAGGTTAATTACTATATTTGGTTTAGAGTAATTAATTTTGTGAAATTAATTAAAGTATAATTAATCAGGGGTGATTAATTAAGATGATAAATTAGAGGATAATTAATTAAATTGTAATTAATTAATGGTGATGTAAGCAAGATTTATATTGAGGTAAGTAATTAATTTAATTCACTTTAAATTAATTAGAGAAGATGTAATTAATTTAATTCATTTTAAATTAATTATAGATGGTGTGATTATAGACCATTGCGTATGTGTGGATGATATTGTTTGCCTTGAATGGTTTGAATCTCAGATATGAGATCAGTAATGTTGAGTGATATGGATGCATTGGTTGTATTTTGATGATGATATGGATTATCTTTCATAATGATAATATGGATTATCTGTGGTGATGATTATCTGTTGTGAATCTGTGAATTATCTACTGTGTGTATATAGATAATGTAATTGAATTGTTTTAAACTCTAAAACAACTTGGACCTAAAAGAAACGCATTGGATTTCGATGAGACCAGGATCGGGTTTCCATATTGATATCCGAAAACCACATCGATCCAAATTAACGATAGGTCGTGAATCTTATGTGAAGAGTGAAGACTAGAGGTGTAAGGACTATTCGTCAATATAACTGTAGGGGTGATTCTGTGATGAATTTGACGGAAATAGTACTTACAGGCACGAGATGGTAACTCAGAGTGCAAGGGCTATTGTCATTGACTCTAAGGGTGATTCCAAAATGAGTGCAACGAGATAGTACCTTCGGTTCCATTCAAACTCGGAACGGAATTGTATGGATTGAATGCTTTCACAACATCGTAGGGTGGATGATGAGCATTCTAAGTGATGTGTTCACTAAAGGTAATCGTAGCCTCAAGCCTCATCAACCGGGAATGGCTAAAATATGGGAGGTGCAGCAAGGCTAAGTGGGTCATGCCTAAGTAGGACGAGATTTTCCCCTGTCTAGAGGCCCCTTTTTATTCGGCTTAGTGGGAGGTTGGATATGTGCACCAACTGCAGGGTTGTCTTGTTCGGGACTGTCCAGTAAGGGATGGTTCTGGCCTTGTGTTGCAGGGGAGCGGGCGTACTCCTCGGTACGGTGATCTAGGCCACGTACTGTGACGGGCGGTACCCCAGTAGCCCAACCATTGTATGGAATCCAAAATCCAATAAGTGCCAACGGTTTTGTTTGTATTACCCACTTTTGTGGCTAGTAGTTGGAATTTAATAAATGTAACAATTTCAGCTATTTCATATTTACTTGAAAACCCTAGACCTATTATAATATCACTGGATTTTCTATCAAATGTTTTGGTTAGCGTAAGGTAAAAAGTTTTCCATGTTTATGTGTGGGAAGTCTTACGTGATACCTTTCTTTTCAAAAGGTTTTTGAAAGTTAAGAAACTTTAACCTGTTACACTAGACCCATGTCTGACCCAGAGTTTATCTTTTGTTTTCTTAAACTCTTGGGTACTCAAATTTTTACGAATAGCCAAGCGATTCAGGTTAGCTTTGACGAATATTGGAGGAACAATGGAGCAGGAAGCTTCTGCGTTAGATATATAGTATTCCGCTGTGTTTGGTTTCTCTATGTTGTCTCTGATTTGTATTGAGTTGTAATAACTAGACAGGTGTTTATAACTGTCTAGTATGTGTTGTATTATCTATGTACTCTGATTGTTGATGTACTATGTAATATTTTATGTTATTAATATAATTTATTCGTTCCGCTGTTTAGATTCTGACGTGTTGTTTCTTTCTTCTTCTCTTTCTTTCTATTCTCTATCCCTTTCTTTCTTATTAATGATCCATCATTCTGCGGAGACAGATGGCGGGTCGTTACAGTGGTATCAGAGCATTAGGTTGAGAGAATAACTAGGCGCTGGAGTGATTTCTTTCTTGAGAGAGCGTATTTGTAATTTTAATATATTTGTATATATATATATATTTATCTATTTCTACTTATCCGTTGGGTTACCTGTTCGGGTTTACCAATATAAGATATAAAGGTAGATGAGGTAGTGGTGTGTGTAACACGACTACCATTGGTTGGAGTTTAATGTTTGAGGTTGGAAGTGTATCTGTCGAGACTGTAGACCGAATACTGTCTCGAGTAATTTGTGCAGAGTGTAGAGATTTTATTGATCTCTGAAGGTAACCTGTAAAGGTTCGGAGTTCATCTTTGAAGTGCAGAGTTGGGTGAATAGAGTTTGGATCTGTCTGTTGGGCAGAAGCAAGTGATGGTATCTTGATACCTCAGGAAGTTGTAACTGCATGATGAGATGCAGTGACTATGGATTATGTCCGAAGTTGTTTCTTTGGAACAAGGTTAAGGAAATGTGTCTGCTTCGATGTTGTGGCAGGATTCAGCAGGATGTTGTGGTGTTTCTATTTGCTCTGAAGTCTGAGTTTCTCAAAGAGCTTTGGATTAGGAAGTTTGGCATCGGTGTCAGCAATGCAGCTAGGAGTGTTCTGTGTACCGATAGAGAGGTCTTAGCTGAGTAGTTTTTCTGGAGGTGGAATTCAGAAGCAGTAGAGTGGATCCATTTCTTCAATGGATTGGGTAGACCAGCATAAGCTGTTCTGTTTGGTAAAGAGAGAACAGTTTTCTTTGGAAATTTATCTGGGTAGATCGCAAAAGTGACTTGCGATTGTTTGAGTGTTCTCTTGGATTGTTGGAGATTTTCTGGATGTCTTCTGGAAGACAAAGATTTGTCCGCATCTGGAGATTGAGTTTTCTTATCGACTAGGATTCCAGGAGTGGAGTTGGTGGTTCAGTGTAGTTGAAGGATGATTCCTAGAGACAGAGTTTGATGAAGCAGCTAAGATTTTTGGAGGAACTTCTGAGTTTTCTTTATGGATTCGTTGAACTATATTTCTGGGAAATGATGTCCAGTTGGTGCTTGTGTTCTTCGTCAGCATTTTCTTATCTACTTCAGATCAGAGTTGTGCAGCGGAAGCAGTTTGGAAGTGTTTATGGTTGTCTTTTCCGGATAAGGAGAAGTAAGTTTAGTCTTCTGATGGTTATGGAGTAGAGTTGTGTTTTTGGTTTTGGTTGTTCTTGAGGAGATCATTGTGTTGGGTTGTTTTTGGTTCTGATTGTTTCTAGAGGAATCAGCAAGGGGTTGAGCTGATCAGTTTGGATGATGGCAGCCCAGGATCGTCCGAAGACTTTTGTGGATAAGGGACGGAGGAATTTGGATTTCGAAGTTAGAGACTTCGTTGTTGTTGGAGTTTTCTCCGATCGAAGGAGCTATAAGATGAGGTAAGGCTGGAAAGCTAGCTCCGTGATATATGGATCTTTTCTTTATTCTTGAGAAGATAAGTGTTTGGTTTTCAGGATCGAATTGCCAGTTTTGATAACTGGGATTCAATATGTTTCACGTATATCTGAGGGAGTACGTGTATGGTCTATCTCTGGTTTAGAAACCAGCAGTTCTAGAGGATTTGATTGTTGAGTCAGACTTGTCTGTAGTTTGATATGCTGTCTAGTTCTGTAGATCTAGAAGAGTAGGAGCTCTGTAGCTTAATAGTATTGATTGTTTGGAATCTATAGAGCGAGTATCCCGATATTTATACCGGGGAAACTCGAGAAAACTCTATCCAGAATTTTTGTCTGGATAGTTAAATTTGTTTGATTGGGTGAATTGATTGCTATGATTGTTAGCATATGTTTGATATATGCTTGTGTTTTAAAAATATAATCTTTAAATAGATTATTAAATTACCTTTATTTTAAATTTCAGGGACGAAATTCTTTTAAGGGTGGAGGAATGTGATGACCCAGAATTTTAAGCAATATCAACTTAATAATCTGAATTAAAAATTAAATTGATTCGGTAATCTTTGTAATAAGGTTTGAATTAATTTAATAATCCAATTAAAATAAATATTTAATTGATAGATTTTATCGTTTTAAATCTAATAAATTGTTATCTATTTATAATGTATATAGAATATGTATACATTGAAAATAGATATTGTTTTAAATTTAATAAATAAATAAATCCTGTTTTCTATAAAAATATATATCTTTAGTAAAAATTGGGAATTATGATTTTATTTAAAAGATAAATTTTTAAAAGGTTAATTAATAAATAAAATATGGTTTTAAATTGATAAAATAAAAATTTAATTTGTTTAAATTAATTTATTTGATATTAAGTTTTTAAAAAGTATATAATAAATAACTAAATAATTTTAAATACATAAGGTAAATATTGCAATGGTTTAACATATGTTTTAACTCAAGTTTAAATTTAAATAAAAATTTACAATAAGGTTTATTTTGATTTTCTTTTAATTATAGTTGGATAAAATAAATAATTTATTGATAAAGAAACAATTTCTTTTATAATCTATTTATAGTTATCAAATTTTGTTATTTTTAAAATATAATAATAATACATTGTTTTTAATAAATAGATTTCTAATAAAAATAATTGTTTTTCAAAGTTTAATTGGGTAGTTATATATATGTATATATATAACTTGATTTGAATTTGAATTCAAAGCTTTAAAATTTAAAGTATAAATATTTTTAATTTGTTTTGATTTTGAAATATTTGTATAAACTTTATTTTATAAATAAAATTGGATTTATTCATTTTAAAATTTATCTACATATAAATAATTACATGTTAACTAATTAATTAAACATGGATTTACATTTATCTTATATTAACATCTAATTAAATACAAATTAACCTAATTATAACTAATTAACATTAAAAAAAACAAATGTAGGCATTTTACAAATAAAAAGACACGTGTAAATCAATAAACACTACAACTTGACAAATTGTAGAATTAAATTCATGTGGCATTTTAAAATTAGTCTTCTCTTTTTATTTTTATTTCAATTTTTATATATATATAACAAATCTTCTTTCAATTCTTATTTATTTTCTTCTTTTCTAAATCTAAATGCAAAGGAAAAAACACACACACATCCTCAAAAAACTAAATCTGAATCATATTCAAAATTTGATCAAGACCCTGTAAATCACTTTCCAATTCAAATCTGCAAATCCACTTCACAAACTTGAAACAAAGCCTACATGCAAACCATTTTTTATTCAAATCAAAACAAAGCCTGCCTGCATTTTTCAAAAACCTAAGATCGCTCGCAAGCAAGCAACTTCAAGTTCAGATGCAAGCATTCTTTTCAGTTTTGGTTGTAATCAAGTTTCATGCAGCATGCGTGCAAGAATTCAGTATCAAGCCTTCAAGTTTTTAACTCAAGCAAACCAAGTACTCAAGTTTTAATCAAAAACAAAGAAGGAACTTCATATTTCCAGTTTTAAAAGCACCAAAGCCTTTTTCAGAAATTCATGGCTCTGTCTTCTGATTTTATAAGGTGAGTAACATCCTTTTTAATATTTTAAAATGTTGCGTGTTGATATCCATGATTAAGTGTGAATGATATATATATATATATATATATATATATTTATATCAGTTGTTTTTTCTGTAAAAATGAATAGATAATTTGATCATGCTATGTTCTCTGTATTTTATTCACAGGTTCAACTATCTGTTCAAACCCCATCATCCCATAAATCTATGTTGGTGTTTAAGGTTTATACAAATGTGTTTATTGAATCGAGAATTAAAGTTTAAAATTTGTTCAAGTTAAAAAAATTTGAATTGTCTCTGAAACTTAGGATAATTGGGCAAATTTGTATATAAGTGAAATACCAAACATGTTGATTCACTGTTTCAGGATTAAAATCAAAAACATTATTCAAAATTCTGATTTTTAAAACTAAATTCACAGTTTTTAAAACTAGATTTAACATGCAGTTCTATATTGAACTAAAAAGGGGGATATTGGGTTTTTGGGTGATCTCGGCAATTTGAAGTGTCGGGGTTCATCTTGTAGGTGGAGGAGTAATCATTGATGCCGGGAAAAACGAGTGATGGCGATGCAAATCGCCATGGAAGCAGTGGTGAGGGTTTTTTGTCTGTAGCCCTAGTTTAAACTAGGTGATTTGTTTTGGTCAGTACAACCTATAGGTATGTTCGAGTTGAACGGGGATTTGGCAGAGGGAAGCTTGGTCGTGAGTGAAGGCATAGCCGGAGTGGTTGGATCTCTGGTGGTCAGAGCGCCATAGATGAAGAGATGACAGGTTCTGATGGGTTTTGGTCTTCTGTTTCCAAGTTTTGGAATTTGAAATCGAATTCAAATTCGAGTTGTTTGTGAGCATTGTGATGATCGTAATGGCTTGAGGGTTTGATCGTCGTTATTGGGAAGCCACCGGAAGTAGATGAAGATGGCCGGGGACACGGTGCATGTGCACCATGCACTTTTGGGTTTCTGATGAAATCTGGGTAATTGCAGTGTTTTTGACTCGAGTTTTTACTCGAGATTGTGGGTTGTTTGCTAGAAGGAATGGGCTAGCTGACTCGAAGCAAAATTCTTTTGGCTTGGGTTAGTGAAGTGTTACAGTTTTCTGCAACCTGCCTGCTAATTTTAAATTTAAATCAAATTTAAATGAATTTCAAAGTTGTAATGGTAAGATTTAAAACAGGTTTAAATCTAGTATGTATTATAGTTTCAAATGGTTTTGAAACCTTATAGGTTTTTAAATTTTGAAAGTGGTTTTTCAGTTTTAAAAAAAAAGAAAAGAAACCTGACGGTTTCTGGAAATTGAAAATTTATTTTAAAAAAATCTGAAACCTAATTTAAAAACAGCAGTTTGAATTTAAAGATTAAGTCCAGTTCTTTTCAAAGACTTTTGAATCTTCAGGTTTTAAAAAATGAGTTTGGATTTTAAATAAAGAGTTTTAAAAATCAAGGTTTAAATCAAAGTTTAATCCAAGTTTAAAATCAAATGATTTAAATAAAGAATGGGTTCAAGTATCTTGAATTTAAATCTGGATATTTGAATAAGTTTTAAAATTTTGAATGTTTTCAAACACAGTTTAAATTTAAATTGTTTGTTAGAGGTAAATTTGTTTTCAAAACAAATATTTAAACTTGATTCTTTTTGAATAAATTCTTTACAAAAGGTTTATAAATGAAAGTTAAAGGATTTGATAACTTGAATTTGCAAGTATAATAGTAATGTACTTAAAAACTTAATTTTAAAATAAAATTAAGTAAATTAGTTAAAGGCTTATCTTATATAAGTTTTCAAATGTAAGTAATAAATGTTATTTACATTTATTTTAAAGGATTTTAAATGGAATTTAAATTTGGTTAATGTTTAGATAAATATCATTTTGAATTTTTAATTCAAAATGGAATTTGAATTTAAATTTAAATTTAAAAATGAAATGTTCTAAGTACACTTTAATATAATAAGAAATGGATTTTCTTAGAGATTATTAAAGTATTAAAATGATCATATGAATAAGATAATTAAGGAATGTCTTATTTATTTAATTTATAAATTAATAATTTAAGTTAGCTAATAGTTAAGAAGTAAACTAAGAAAAGTAATTAAAGAATGATAAATAATTAATGAAGGTCATTAACTAAAAAAATTGTTTAGTAATTAATTAATATGATTAATTTTTAATAATTAATTAGATTAATTAATTAATGATAATCAATTGTGAAATTTATTTAAGTTAATTACTTAATAAAGTAATTAAGAAATTAATTACTTAATGTAATTAATGAAGTTTATTGTGATTAGTTTAGATTAATTAATTAAGTTTTATTAATTTTAATCACTCGTTGGTTGGTAATAATTACTTAATGTAATTTATGGAATGTAATTACTCAGTGAAGTAATTAAAGATAATTACTGGATGTAATTAGTGGATGATGTTGGGATTGTGAAAGTAATTTGGATTAAGTTATTTTGTATAATCAATCAAGGGATTAATTAAAGAAATTAATTAAGGAATAATTAATTTGATAAGTAATTAAGGGTGGTTAATTACTGAATGTAATTTAATCAAAGGTGATAAATAATTATGGGTTAACTGAGATTAATTACTGAATGTAATTAATAAGATAATTAATTAAATAAAATTAAGGATCATTAATTAATATAATTAATGATGTAATTAAGATTGATTAATTAAGATTAATTAAAAAATAATAAATGATTAAGGGTAATTAATTAATTGTAATTAATTAAGGGTTAATTGTAATTAATTATAGTTAATTAATTAAGGAAGTAATTGAAGGTTAATTACTGTATTTGGTTTAGAGTAATTAATTTTGTGAAATTAATTAAAGTATAATTAATCAGGGGTAATTAATTAAGATGATAAATTAGGGGATAATTAATTAAATTGTAATTAATTAATGGTGATGTAAGCAAGATTTATATTGAGGTAAGTAATTAATTTAATTCACTTTAAATTAGTTAGAGAAGATGTAATTAATTTAATTCATTTTAAATTAATTATAGATGGTGTGATTATAGATCATTGCTTATGGGTGGAGGATATTGTTTGCCTTGAATGGTTAGAATCTCAGATATGAGATTAGTAATGTTGAGTGATATGGATGCATTGGTTGTATTTTGATGATGATACGGATTATCTTTGATAATGATAATATGGATTATCTGTGATGATGATTATCTATTGTGAATCTGTGAATTATCTATCTGTGTGTATATAGATAATGTAATTGAATTGTTTTAAACTATAAAAAAAACGTTGACCTAAAAGACACGCTTTGGATTTCGATGAGACTAGGCTCGGGTTTCCATATTTGGATATCCGAAAACCACATCGATCCAAATTAACGATAGGTCGTGAATCTTATGTGAAGAGTGAAGACTCGAGGTGTAAGGACTATTCATCAGTATAACTCTAGGGGTGATTCCGTGATGAGTTTGACAGAAATAGTACTTACAGGCTCGAGATGGTAATTCAGAGTGCAAGGGCTATTGTCGTTGACTCTGAGGGTGATTCCAAAATGAGTGCAACGAGATAGTGCCTTCGGTTCCGTTCGAACCCGGAACGGACTTGTATGGATTGAATGCTTTCAGAACATCGTCAGGTGGACAATGAGCATTCTAAGTGATGTGTTCACTAAAGGTAATCGTAGCCTCAAGCCTCATCAACCGGGAATGGATGAGACAGGGGAGGTACAACAAGGCTAAGTGGGTCATGCCCAAGTAGGACGAGATTTTCCCCTGTCTAGAGGTCCCTTTTTATTCGGCTTAGTGGGCGATTGGATATGCGCACCAACTGCGGGGTTGTCTTGTTCGGGACTGTCCAGTAAGGGATGGTTCCAGCCTTGTGTTGCAGGGGAGCGGGCGTACTCCTCGGTACGGTGATCTAGGCCACGTACTGTGAGGGGCGGTACCCCAGTAGCCCAGCCATTGTATGGAATCCAAAATCCTATATGTGCCAACGGTTTTGATTGTATTACCCACTTTTGTGGCTAGTAGCTGGAATTTAATAAATGTAACAATTTTGGCTATCTCATATTTACTTGAAAACCCTAGACCTATTATAATATCACTGGATTTCCTATCAAATGTTTTGGTTAGTGTAAGGTAAAAAAAAATTCCATGTTTATGTGTGGGAAGTCCTACGTGATACCTTTCTTTTCAAAAGGTTTTTGAAAGTTAAGCAACTTTAACCTGTTACTCACACCAGACCCATGTCTGACCCAGAGTTTATCTTTTGTATTCTTAAACTCTTGGGTACTCAAATTTTTACGAGTAGTCAAGGGATTCAGGTTAGCTTTGACGAATATTGGAGGAATAATGGAGCAGGAGGCTTCTGCGTTAGATATATAGTATTCCTCTGTGTTTGGTTTCTCTGTGTTGTCTCTGATTTGTATTGAATTGTAATAACTAGACAGGTGTTTATAACTGTCTAGTATGTGTTGTATTATCTGTGTACTCTTATTGTTGAGGTACTATGTAATATTTTATGTTATTAATATAATTTATTCGTTCCGCTGCTTAGATTCTGATGTGTTATTTCTTTCTTCTTCTCTCTCTTTCTATTCTCTATCCCTTTCTTTCTTATTAATGATCCGTCATTCTGTGGAGACAGATGGCGCATCATTACATCCCCTTATCAGATTTGCAGCCCTTAAGGAAATAACAAGGTGTGATGGTTCTAAACTAATCTAATCTACTGAATAATGAGAGATAAATGAATGTGATGCATCAGCATCAGACAATGCTCTAAAAGGAATGCCATGAATTAAAAGCGTACCTCCCATCACATCCTTTCCTTTCTCCTCTAATGTTGGTCTTGAGGTAGATGGTTCTAAAGAAAACACTTTTCCTTTCTCAACCTCACCTGGTTCTTTGCACCGATTCTTGTAGTGCCCTATGGTCACAGTGGAAACATTTGATGTACTTCTTTCTAATGAAATCTTTCTGTCCTTGGAGTAACACTCATTGGCCAAGTGCCCTTTCTTGTCACACTTGTAGCAAATAACGTTAGCTTTTATTTTCTTGGTAGCTCCACTTTTCTGAGCTCTCTTTTTCTAAAAGAACTTCCTTTTCTAACACTGACTACCCTAAATCTCTACCAACTTATAGTTACTAAATAACAAAAGCATCCCTTCATTCCTCAATGCTATCCATGCTACTACATCACAAAGGTCTCTAAGGTGCAATAATGTTGCTTTAGCAGGCTTTGGTTTCAATTCTCTAATGAAATTCTCATTCCTCTTGATTACCGTATCTACGATGGCATATCCATATCTAGAAAGATCCACAAATCTGGTCGCATACTAAAGCGCTGACATATCACCTTGTTCCAACTCAACAAACTTTCTAAGCACAGTTGACTTGGCAATTTTAGACATGAATCTCCCTTCAAATCATCTTTTGAACTATGCCTAATTCAAGTTCTCCACTGGTACCTCGACGATTACATTATTCCACCAGTACAACGCAGCTCCTTGCAATTGCTTGGTTACCAATCTTTACTTGTACTCATCGTTTAGGCCTAAATCGGCACAAATCTTTTCATAATGCAACAACAAATTCTCATCTTCGACCGCATCCTTTGTTCCAAACAATGGCTTTCCTCCGAGTCTTGCATAATCTCGACTCAGCATAGCATAATTGTTGACAGCCGAAACTTCAGGATTTTCTCCTCCAATATAACCATCAACTAATTTAGCTGCAACTTTAGCTTGCATCATGTTGACAAAGAGCTGGTACATACCTTCCATGTATGATGGCGGTGTTCAAACACCCACATTACCCGCCGTTTGTCGACTTGGATTACTCCTGATGTTGGGCTTGACATTTCCATTTATTGTAGTGCTTCCTCCATCAAGATTCACTCTTTTGTTTTCTGCATCCATATCTTACTTTCCTTAAATATTCATTCGAACCTTAGTGAGGAACGGAAGAATGGCCTAAGAGAGAGGAAGAATAGTAACAATATATAGACTTATATAATATAAGTACCTTACTGTAGCGTTATCCCATACCTCAATCTCATTCTCCAAATCATTTTTATTATGTTATCACAGCTCTAATAAAGTTAAAAATCTTTTTGGTCACACATAAACCTTTTCTCTGATACCAATTTGTAACATCCCTCGTTCTAAGGTTCGAAATTAAACGCTTTTGATGCTACAGTTGTCGATAGTATTATTCTCCAATGAAAAAATGAGATCATTTAATAGTATCGTTAACATCAGAAGCACAGGAATATAAAATTATTTAAAACATGTTTCATTATTAATTTTCATATTTATTACATAATCCCATAATATTGACCAGATTCAGATAAAATATAATTATTACAAAATACTCCAAGAGCGACATATGAAGAGCCCCTTTGATTTATCAGAGTTTACTACTAGACGAATATAATTTCTACCATTACATGCATTCAAACAAGATGATCACAACACAATAAACATAAATAGACTTTATATAGCTAGCTCTTCCTCATGCACATCTTCGAAAGCTCTATTTGTCAAGCCTAAAAACTAGAAATCTCACTCTTGAACTACTCAAATGAGCACCCAAGTGTTAAAGGCGAAAATCAAAAACGTCGGATCAAAGAAAAAGTCTAGTGTGAATGATAATATGCCATCTCAGTAGTAGATATCTAGTGAGACAACACCGCTAAGAGAAATGGGTTTTCCCCTCATTAGTATCTTATGAAATCATGTCAATCACAATCAAGCTCTTGCATTCACATTGGTTAAACAAACAAAACAATTATATGCATGCATGCTACTTGGATAAACCTGAGTAATCTTTCCAAATTAATCAACTGCTTGTCATTTCTTTATAGTTTTCCCAAGGTCATTCTAAACCCATATGGATAAATCGGGCTTGCCAAATATACCAAAATTCTCAAACTTATAGTTAGAAGGAAACTGGACTGCCCGTCCAACACAATCATCTTACTATTATCCTGACTATCTGTCTATCTCATAGTTTTGCCGGGCTCACTATGAACCTAATGGTTTTGCAGGCCAACTAATAACCTATCTAAGTTATATATTCCTTTATGTGTGTAAACCTACTTTTAGTTTTACCTTTAACCAAGACATAGGCGTTGAAATTGTGGATCAATATCAAATAAGGGATAACAGTTTAAGCATAGATTTCTACCCTACACCAATCCTATTATATGGTTTTATAATCTCTATTCATTGAATCAAAATATCCTATCACAATTTACCTAATGGTGATAAATTTCATATAAATTCTTAGGCTAATACCATCTTTATTTCCTTGTAGACATAATTCTTTATAAATGATTTAACCTTTAAAATCATACATATATCAAGGAAAATATAACCCTTCACTTTATCAAAATATATGCTTCTTTAAAGACAACTTATGATTTAACAACACACGACATCATATAGTCGAAATGGGTTGCCACACCCCTTCTTCTTTAAGTCCAAATAAAGTATTCTAATTTTATAAAGCATAAGGACATAGAGCCGAAATCATCTACATCATATACTATTATATATAGGTTATGAATATAGGCGGGATAGCCTTTGGTTTGTATAAAGTATAGCTCTTAAGTTTAAAACATGTATGTCGACATTGATGACCTTTGACATCAATGCCTTAAAACAGTTGATATTGATTTCATAAAATTGCATTATTATGCCACAATACAAAGAATACAAAAATCGTTTACTTACATCATTATTTCCATAAGAAAATCAACGGCATCATATCTATTTTATACCATTAATGTCGAAAGTAGCATATGTGGCAGTGCTACCTAAAAGTAATAATATCGAAGTTAAGTTATGCGATGTCATTGCCACAATACTTTTATCTCGAATGTAATACTAGCTGAATTACTGTCATGATATAGTTAAAGCTGAAATAAAATATACGGCATCATTGCCACTATATACTAATGTCGGCAAATTTTATGCGGCATTGGTAAGTAGCAAAGGTAAGAGACAAAGGTAAATGGCATCGATGCCACATATCCTTAATATCAGAAGTATGTAGTTGTAGGGTTGATACCGCATACTTTAGGTTTATGTTAGCATTGATAAGTCACGAGATTACTCACGTTACTATTAGTTTAATGTTGGGAATCCCAATAATGCGCTTTGTTTGCGCCAAAATTGGTCACAAACACCCAATATCACGGAAGCACCCGTTTGCGTATTCAACTTGATAATAGTCAACACAGAACTCAGCAACAATCAATATAGAATTCAGCTCTATGTAACAAATCACAGTAATTCACAAACAACAATCACAAACACAGGATTTATAGTGGTTCGACGTTCGTGCCTACGTCCACTTTGAAGGATTTCTCTTTATTGCTTTGCTCGATTCAATCGATTACAACGGATTACAATTGATAATAGCTTTGAAATCTGAATATAACAGTGATTCTGGTGAATAGATTTGAATCCGGCAGAGTCTCAGTGTTCAATGGCAGAAGTTCTCGGAAGATCCCCCCTTCTGAAGGCTTTAGGGTGCTATTTATAGGCGTTGGAGGCCCAGATCTTGCTGAAACTTCGGGAGACCTCTTCTGGCACGTGAGTGGGCCCACGCGACCGACCCCACCAAGTTTCGTCTCGATCTGACATCGATTCGAAGTCATTTCGAACCCATCAAGAAATGGTCCAATCGAGCTGAAACTTGGCAGGAACAATCTTTACCTTATGTGGAAGCTACTGTGAAAATTTGGTTGCATTTGGATGTGTGGTTGAGGAGATATGATCGGTTCAAAGTGATGATTCTCGGTTGGCTGTTGAGTTCGAACCGATCACTTCGAAACCACGTACTTCGAATCGATCGGCTCACGTGGCTTCGTGATGAGGTGGCGCGTGCTCTTCGAATCGATCCTATTTTATCTCCGAGTTGACCGCTTCGCACCCATGGATTTCGCCTCGTTCGTATCGTGGAGCGACACGTCATCCAAGTTAGCTGACTTGGTGGGTACGAACAAGTGAATGTTCCTGGGTTCGAACGCGACCGTTTCGAACTAAGGTGTACTCGTGGGTTCGAACTCGATCGATTCGAACAAGATCGATTCGAAGCGACTTGGATTCGAAGCTGGTGGGCTTGAATGGATTCGAAGATGATGGTTTCGAATGTAATGGAGTCGAAGTATATGATGGCTGCTGGATTCGAGGCACGGCCATGTCTCGTGGGTTCGAACTACTGCTAGGATGATGGGTTCCAACTTCATGGATTCGAAGGAAGGACACCGGATGGGTTTGGAGTAGATGGTTTCGAAGATGATGGGTTCGAAACAATGAAAGGGCGATGGATTCGAACCGAGTAAGGCCCAACTCTCTCAACTTGAATCCATCATAACTTGGGCAAACGAACTCGGATTGACTTGAAACTTGAAATGGAGACTCCTTTGACCTTTCTTGTCATGTCCTATCAATTTTGGCCCATTCCGGACTCGGACAAAATTCATCGATATCCATGGCAAAGTGAAGTATAACCAATCTCTGAGACGAACCGTCTTTTGTTTTCGATCAATCTTTTGGTATCACGGCTTTGCCAAAAAGCGGGATAACATTTTGCCCCCCAAAACATGCCTTGCGGAGGAAGGTGTGTTTTGTAATGCTTCGAGTTGGATGCTCGTATCCGATCATCAACCTGCAAAGAACTTGATAGTTTTCATATGGCCTCAAATGACGATCGTTCGGGATCGAGCCATTTGGGATGAAGCGCGGCCGTTCGTGGTCAAGCGCTCAACTTCAAATGACGATCGTTCGTGATTGAGTCATTCGAGGTGAAGTGCGACCATGCGCGGTTGAGCGTATGAATCCATGCGTCGATCGTTCGAGATCGTATGCTGTTTGAGGTGAATCGGGACCGTTCGCGGTCGATGCCGTTCGCGGCAAAGGATGGAATAGGACCATTCGCGGTCGATGCCGTTCGCGGCAAATGATGGAATAGGACCGTTCGCGGTCGATACTATTCATGGCAAAAGATTGAATGGGACCGTTCGCGGTCGATGCCGTTCGCGGCAATTGATGATCGTTCGCGACCAAGTGCCGTTCAAGGCGAATGGTGACCGTTCGAGGTCGAATTTTATAATTAGTGAACCTTGACCGTTCGCGGTCGGTGCCATTCAAGGCAGAAAGTGATCGTTCGCGATCGTGTGCCGTTCGAGGCAAATTTGTGACCGTTCGCGGTCGGATGTTGGACCTCAAGTGACGACCGTTCGCGATCAAGCCATTTGAGGTGTGTTGAGTTGTGACTGTTCGAAGTCGAGTGCCGTTCGAGGCGAATTGTGTGCCCGGGAGGGCTTGGTATTATCGATGCCAGGGTCACGTTCGAGTGAGTTCCTGGATCGTTTGTCAGGGCGGTTCATCGCCATCTCAGAGCATGCCTAAGGATCGTTCGCGGCCCCATACATGTGTAAGTAGCTTAGCCATTCCAGAGTTATCAGAATCAAATATCTATTAAACGGATGAGTTTTTAAAACAGAAATGTCCAAATAAGCAAAGTCTAAATGTTCAAATCAAAATGAAACGAAAGCAAAGCATGGATGTCAAAGTGTAAGTTCCCACTACGAAACGGTTAATGATCACTCAGAGCATGCCTGGAGATCGTTCGCGATCTCACACATGTGTAAATGATCTAACTGTGTTAGTGGAAGCTTACAACTTGTTCATCGTTATTTCACTCAATTGATAACCAAACGTTGCCTTGATTCAGGGTCGCCTCTAGCTGATGTGGACGGTGGTCGTTCTGGTTCCGCCACAGGAGCTCGCCTCCTTACATATTGAAGGAGCATACCGTTCCTGATATGCCCTTCCACCTCGTCCTTCAGGTGCCTACAATCATTAGTGTTATGACCATTTAATTCATGGAATACACAGAACTTATCTGATTTCCTTTCGTCAGAGGTTGGATCCCTTCGCATTGGTCTACGATACGGAATCTGTTCTTTGGTATCCTGATAAATTCGTTCCAGGTTCTCATTTAACTCAGTGTAGGTGGTGAATCGTGGCTCCCTCCGTTGCCGCTTTGATCTGTTTCCGTCATTCTCAATCCTTCTTTTACCATTATCCTTGTCCGAGTCCCTTTTGGGAGGCTTTTCGTCTTTAAGTGCATAAACTTCTATCCCATCTCCTTCTTCTCTTTCTGCATTCGCATCCTCCAATCGCAGGAACTTTTCCACCTCGTGATAGAATTCTCCTAGATCCATAGGTGGATCTTTGGTCAATGAATTTTTGAAATCCGTGCCATCAGCTATTCCAGAAACGGTTGCCATCATAACCATGGATGGATCCGGTCTATCCACCGAAGCTGCCGCCGCATTGAATCGTGTCAGGAAACTTCTCAATGTTTCTCCAGCCTTCTGTTTTAAAGTTGCTAGCGTCATCACATTCTTGGGTCTTGTAATGTGAACCCTGAATTGCCTCATTAATCTCTCAGTTAAATCATTCCATGTTCCAATGGATCCACTGTCTAATTGCCTGAACCGTAATGCCGCAATATCCGCCAAATACAGTGGAAAGCACCGGGCCATGACCTCCTCTGATGCCCCCAACACTTCCATATGCCTCATATATTTTGTCAGATGGACCATGGGGTCCGTCCTCCCGTCATACATATCCAGCGATGGTAATTTGAAATCCGGCGGGTTTCTAGCTCGTCTGATTGCCGGAGCGAAAGGACTCCTATTAACATCCTCTAGGTCTTTGTTCACCAAACCGCCTCTCATTGCTCGCCTAACCATCTCTGCCAACTTGTCGGTGTCTCCGAGATGTAACCTTCGTTCGTTACTTTCATCCTGCCCTCCGAGTTCGTGAGGGAACTCTGGAATCTGCCCCCTTGGCTGAGCGTTCACTCCTCTACTACTCCTAGGTTGCGCAGATTCTTCTCTCTCTCTCTCCAAGATTGGGTCAACATTTTCCATATGCGTGCCCCCTAGCTCGGGTGCTATGCCGGATGGTCCTGCTCCGTTCTGGACTCCATTGGCTTCTCTATTCTGTGCTCCAAGCTGTCCTATCTGTTGAAATAAACTCTGTATCAACTCCTCTTGCTTCTTCATCATCGTCTCCATCTCGTCTCTAGTGATGTAGATCGATGGTTGATTCGCTCCTGAGGAAGCCTCCTGACTCCCCTGCTGTTCACTCCTCTCTGGCCTTGGCCTTCTACTCGGTTGTCTCGTCATAATTTCTCAAATCTAAACTTTCAAACTTTCTCTGAATCAATTATCAACTGGTAGAACTCCTGAGTTCAGTTTCTCAGTGAAAGCACCAAAATGTTTGCGCCAAAATTGGTCACAAACACCCAATATCACGGAAGCACCCGTTTGCGTATTCAACTTGATAATAGTCAACACAGAACTCAGCAACAATCAATATAGAATTCAGCTCTATGTAACAAATCACAGTAATTCACAAACAACAATCACAAACACAGGATTTATAGTGGTTCGGCGTTCGTGCCTACGTCCACTTTGAAGGATTTCTCTTTATTGCTTTGCTCGATTCAATCGATTACAACGGATTACAATTGATAATAGCTTTGAAATCTGAATACAACAGTGATTCTGGTGAATAGATTTGAATCCGGCAGAGTCTCAGCGTTCAATGGCAGAAGTTCTCGGAAGATCCCCCCTTCTGAAGGCTTTAGGGTGCTATTTATAGGCGTTGGAGGCCCAGATCTTGCTGAAACTTCGGGAGACCTCTTCTGGCACGTGAGTGGGCCCACGCGACCGACCCCACCAAGTTTCATCTCGATCTGACATCGATTCGAAGTCATTTCGAACCCATCAAGAAATGGTCCAATCGAGCTGAAACTTGGCAGGAACAATCTTTACCTTGTATGGAAGCTACTGTGAAAATTTGGTTGCATTTGGATGTGTGGTTGAGGAGATATGATCGGTTCGAAGTGATGATTCTCGGTTGGCTGTTGAGTTCGAACCGATCACTTCGAAACCACGTACTTCGAATCGATCGGCTCACGTGGCTTCGTGATGAGGTGGCGCGTGCTCTTCGAATCGATCCTGTTTTATCTTCGAGTTGACCGCTTCGCACCCATGGATTTCGCCTCGTTCGTATCGTGGAGCGACACGTCATCCAAGTTAGCTGACTTGGTGGGTACGAACAAGTGAATGTTCCTGGGTTCGAACGCGACCGTTTCGAACTAAGGTGTACTCGTGGGTTCGAACTCGATCGATTCGAACAAGATCGATTCGAAGCGACTTGGATTCGAAGCTGGTGGGCTTGAATGGATTTGAAGATGATGGTTTCGAATGTAATGGAGTCGAAGTATATGATGGCTGCTGGATTCGAGGCACGGCCATGTCTCGTGGGTTCGAACTACTGCTAGGATGATGGGTTCGAACTTCATGGATTCGAAGGAAGGACACCGGATGGGTTCGGAGTAGATGGTTTCGAAGACGATGGGTTCGAAACAATGAAAGGGCGATGGATTCGAACTGAGCAAGGCCCAACTCCCTCAACTTGAATCCATCATAACTTGGGCAAACGAACTCGGATTGACTTGAAACTTGAAATGGCGACTCCTTTAACCTTTCTTGTCATGTCCTATCAATTTTGGCCCGTTCCGGACTCGGACAAAATTCATCGATATCCATGGCAAAGTGAAGTATAACCAATCTCTGAGACGAACCGTCTTTTGTTTTCGATCGATCTTTTGGTATCACGGCTTTGCCAAAAAGCGGGATAACACGCTTTAACTTAATTGGAATCATTCCAAGCATATATAGTTGATATCGCATGCTTCCCTTTTGATTGAAGACGTCATTAATAGCTACGGCATGGATGGACTTCGGTATTATTTAGTAACGTCATGACAAACTCGCTATTAACGAAAAAAAACCGTTCATTTCCCATTTAAAGTAATTTATTTTCACCCATTCTTATTTCATGTTCAATTTCTATTGGTTAAGACTGCATTTATCAATTCCCATTCAAGAAAACTGCTCTAAACCCAATTTATCATTCTTAAAGCATTTTGCAAACCCTTATATTATTATTTTATTATAATTATTAAGCCTTTCTAGCCTAATAAATGCATATAAAATTATAAACACCTGGAAAAATCCTCAAAAATCACTAAAATTCAGAATGTATTTTCTGACATACGAAAATTTCGAGAGCAAAAATATTATTTAATTATTTTTATAATCAAAACATGAAATAAATCGTTTTCCTCACTTAGGAAATTCATTAGAAAATTATGAAATTAAAAACCCACTTCTAAAATAATGTTATAAACATCATATGCAAATTTCAAGCCATTTGGATATCATAAACTAGTTTTCACACTTAAACCTTATTATTTAATTCCATAATAAATCCAATAATCAGCCATTCATGCATATAATCAACTAATCAGTCATAATATGGCATAACAGAACATATATTCTAGGTTTAATTATAAAACCGAAATGAACATACAATTGCGAGATGGATAAATGCTATTCAACTTAATTAGATAAACAGTGAGGCTTAAGTGTTAATTTGATCTCCCTAAGTTTTATCCTTTTATTTTCTAGCCTTTTCTCTTCTTAGATCTCTAGTAATGGCCTACCTCTTTGTTTTTAGTTTTTAAGAACGGTGTTATCCTGCCTTTTGGCAAGGCCGTGACACCAAGGACTTAAATAGAAACCAATGATAGTTCGTCCTGGGGATCGTTATTACATAGGTCCGCTATGGATGTCGGTAAAAAAATTTCGAGTCCGGATCAAGCTACAATTTATATGACATGACAAGAAAAGCTAAGAAAGCCAACATTTCAAATTTCAAGTCAATCGGAGTTCGTATGCTCAAGATATTGATCGATCACAGTTAAGAAATCCAAACTTGCATCGATCATAACTCAAGATCTACAAGTCCAAATGCCACCAAATTTTCACAGTAGCTTACTGGCAACCTAAGGAATGTTCATGCCAAATTTCAGTTCAGTTGGATCAATCTTGATCGATACGAAATTCATGCGTATCGATCACGGACCGAAAAACTCCAACTTGTATCCATCATAACTCGAGATCCATAAGTCCAAATGCTATGAAATTTTCATAGGAGCTTGCGTGCGACCTAAGGAAGGTTCACGCCAAATTTCAGCTCGATTGGATCAAATCTTGATGGATATGAAATTCGTTTGTATCCATCATGGATCGGGCCGAAACTTTGTGGGATCGATCGCGTGGGCCCCCCCACGTGCCAGAAAAAGTCTTCCGAGATTTGAACGAAATATCAGCCTCCTACGTCTATAAATAGCACCCCAGAGCCTACACAAAAGGGATCTTTTTGCTCTCCTACGTCCAGACTCTGCCGGATCCCATTTTTGAACTCCATAGCTGTTGTTGTACATGAATTTCAACATTATAATCCGCTGTAAGCTGCTGTAATCAGTTTTAATCGGCAAGTGAATATCAATAAAATCATCAAACTTCATAGTGGACGTAGGCCATACGCCGAACCACTCTAAAACTCTGTGTTTCTATGCATTTTCTTATATGTTTATTGGTGTGTTTGTTAGATCTGGTTCATTTTACAAATATTCTCTTCATTTTATCTCTTCAAACACATCCGAAGAGTGTTGTGCCCAATTTTGGTACAAACACTTTGGTGCTTCCACTGAGAAAAACCCAGTTTTTCTCCAGCTCCTTGGATCTACTTTCAATACCGGATTGCATAAATCTAAGGAGAAGATCTAGATCTATTGTTTAGTGGTTCCTTCTATTCTATTCAGATCATTCCAGATCTAAGAGGAACCATATTCATCATGAAGTCCGTACCCATATTTTCGAATCCAGAAAATATGCTCTTTTTCGTATGCATATTTTCGTATGCATGAAAAACTGATGAATTCCTTACCCATATTTTCGGATCCAGAAAATATGCTGTTTTTCGTGCCCATGTTTTCGAATCCGGAAAAGATGTTGTTTTTCGTATCCATATTTTCGAACCCAGAAAATATGATGAATTTCATCTCCATACTTTCGTATCCAAGTAAGTATGGTCATTTTCGTATCCATGTTTTCGTATCCAGAAGACATGATCATTTTTGTATCCATGTTTTCATATCCAGAAAATGTGCTGATTTTCGTATCCAGAAAATGTGCTGATTTTCGTATCCATGTTTTCGTATCCAGAAAATGTGGTGATTTTCGTATCCATGTTTTCATATCCAGTAAATGTGGTGATTTTGGTGATTTTCGTATCCATGCTTTCGTATCCAGTAAATGTGGTGATTTTCGTATCCATGCTTTCGTATCCAGTAAATGTGGTGATTTTCGTGTCCATGCTTTCGTATCCAGTAAATGTGGTGATTTTCGTATCCATTAGCAGATAGTCTCTCTTCGTATCGATCACCTATTGGCTATTTCGTATCCATCGGAGAGCGCCACTTCGTATCCATCCTGGAAGCCTTGTTCGAATCCATCAGGGCTCGTTAGTTCGTGTCCATCAAGTTACTTCGTATCCATCAAAGAATCACTGTTCGTATCCATTAAGTTGGAGCAAAAAGCGATCGATACGAAAAGTGATCGACACGAAATTATATCGATACGAAAAATGATCGATACGAAATTCGATCGATACGAAATGATGGGTACGAAGTGCATCTGATGATCGATCCAGCCAGCTGCATTTCGCATCGATACGAACTACGCAGTTCAAATCCATCAAATCACCACCTCCAGAAGCCAGTATCCATTGACACGAACTGCGAATCATCAGTTCGTTTCCAGTGACATCGAGCTCATCGATACGAAATGAAGTCCACTGCAATGGAGTCCAAAGAATTTCATAACCATCGATGTGAACGAACATTCTGATCATTCCATGACTGGACGAGAAGTAGGAGATTACAATAGCAATTTTTGAGTTGCAATCAAGGAATGGGTAAAGAAATACTACTCAACCGTGCTCTCGGAGGCTGGAGAACCTAGCTAATATGCCAAGAACTGGAGTTGATTAATATATCATGCTTCTAGGATGGACTACAACTTCCTCCAATTGGGCAGCTTTTAAAACTCCTAAATTGACAACTACGGCACGATGGCTAATATGACAACTGCCCTACACTGTCTACTCTGCCAACTCGAAACATAGCTAGTCACTATTGAACCATCTTCAAATGCCCGTATCTTAATCATTCCACCTCCATATGACTATAAGCATGGCATACAACCTTAAGAGGACTTCCTTACTATCTTATACAGGCCTCCTTCCTGGTGAAAATTAGAAATAATCACCAATCTATGAGCCCATCCTAATCTACTCACCATCCAAACGGCATTACCAACCACTCGAACGTTGGGCAATTGTTCATACATCATTCACTAGTATTACAAGACCTTGAAGCCATAAAATGGACTTGACAATGTTGATTGGAGTATCTTTCCCAGTCGGGACCTATTCATATAAACCATACTACATGCAAAATTTTAGCGAAAATTCGGCATGCTGACTATGTCAGTGTACAATGGAAATTCAACCTTCGACACTATCTCATGAAGTGAGAGTGGTGCATGGATTCCACGAAGAGTGATGCATGCCATCAATGCAGATGTCTCCCCCTATCCGTCAAAGAAGATTGTCAATCGTGGTTAGACATACCATTCCTACTTCTCATGCTGCTAAAGGGAATAAAGAAGCTGGAAGCCAACGAATTGATCAAAATCCACAGCCCGTTGCTGCCAACACTTATAAATGAAATCAACACAAAAGCTTATTTCTAGAGTTTGATAAGAGAACTGGCGGATAGCCACCAACAACTACACCAACATAACGTGTCTACTGTTGAATTGATGAACTAGATGAAGGATCGGTGTCGCAAGATAAGGAGGAAACCTACTCCATACTCTAAATCGGGAAGCTGCTCTTCTCTACATGGCTACCGTGGATGTCAACGCCATAAGGCTGCTCCGAAAAGGATAGCTCTGACAATATGTTCAAGCCCCATAAAACGAAGGGCCGAAAAACCCTGACCCCTATCAATCAAGAACTTTGATCAAACTGAACCATTTGCGTTAGACTTCCAACCGTGAAGGGCTAGACCGAAGTGCAATAGCGAGCATACGACGCCGCTTCACACATCAATGAGATTTAATCCGATCTCTTTTGAATTAATTCTATTTCAATTTCGTTTATGTTGCGAAATATGACCGACTTGAATTAAACTACTTGCAAATGATGCAGGTAACCGAGTACTTAAGGATGGGTGCAAAACAACCTCCGTGTACTATGCTCAAATCATTGAGGTATCATCATGACGAGCATGATTCAACCACTCGTCGGCTGCTATATGCACCTGACTTAGGGGCAGGGCGTTAAAGCAGAAGAGACTGACAAGGTTGGGACTCCAGTACAAAGTGGATGCAACCGACCATCCATCCATTTGCCTATGCAATTTAATTAGGAGATTTGAGAAAGACTTGTAGTTATATGTCCCAACAATGCCCTCTCCATCTCGTACTTGAATCTCGCCAAAATACTTATGCTTCTTCTAATGCCCAGTAGAATCAGAATCAAACCAAGGGTGGACGTGACCGTCCATGCATCCAATCCTACATTAGACGCTTGTGGTTACTTAATAACACTTGTTTGAAGTGGATATGATTTGACCATTCACTCCCTAGTTTGCGTCTGTGATTCCGCAAAACAATCGTGCCTTAAACCGACTTCATCAAGGGACAACCCTCAATTTATAGACATCAACAATCGACTGCTTACTCGCTAATCATCATAAGCCATCATTTCAACTCTCTTCCTCAGCTCGACCGGCCACTCACTAAGTGAAACCTGAGCTCGAGGGCAAGCCGTCACATTAAACGCTGAACTGGACCGACACACGACAGTCCTATAACTAACTCCAAATTCCCAGAGTGCCACGGAGTATAAACATCAACTCTAGGTTCCCAGAGTGCGAACCGGAGTATAAACACTGACTCCAAACTCCCAGAGTACGAGTTGGAGTATAAAACTTATAAATACGGCTTCGAAGAGGGTGGACCCGTCCGCCTAACGACTTTGGCTGTATCCTAAACAAGTTCGAGGAGGATGGACCCGTCCATCTAACGACCTCGCTTGTTAACTCGGGGTGGATGTGATCCGACCATCCACGATCCTGATAAATCCATCGTTCCCAAGGTGTGAACGAATACCTAAAAAGCCTAAACAAACGTGATTGACCGTTTGTCGGCCAACTCCAAACTCCCGGAGTGCGAGTTGGAGTATAAACTCATAAATGCGGTTCTGGAGAGGGTGGACCCATCCGCCTAATGACTTTGTCCGTATCCTAACCAAGTCAGAGGAGGATGGACCCGTCCATCTAACGACCTCGCTTGTTAACTCAGGGTGGATGTGATCCGACCATCTACGATCCCGATAAATCCATCGTTCGCAGAGTGTGAACGACCTCCTAAAAAGCCTAAACAGATGTGACTGACCATCTGTCGGCTAACTCCAAATTCCCAGAGTGTGAATTGGAGGATAAACACCAACTCTAGGTTCCCAGAGTGCGAACCATAATGTAAACGCCAACTCTAAGTCCCCAATGCGCGGACTGGAGTATAAACACTAAAATGGGTGTGATCGACCATCCATCAATTAACTCCAGATTCCCAGAGTGCGAACTGGAGTATAAACATCAACAAACTCCAGATTCCTAGAGCATGAATTGGAATATAAAACACCGACTCACTCAAGTACTGAGAGCGCGGACTGGAGCACGAATGCCAAATGGGTGTGACTAACCACCCATCAACTAATTCCAAAGTCCCAGAGTGTGAACTGGATTGTAAACATCAACTAACTCTGGTCCCGAAAGCACAGACTGGAGTATAAAGACCTAATGGGTGTGACATACCACCCATCAACCAACTCCAATCCTTGAAGCATGAATTGGAATATAAATACCAGAAGGGATGCGATTTGATTGTCCATCTATCAACTCTAATTACGCAGCAAGTTCTATAGTACAAAAAGAGGATGTAGTTTGACTTTCTTCTTTCCAACTCTTCCCCTGACATGGGGGCACACTTATCATAAAAAATTGGATGTGATCCGACTATCTAGCAATAAGCGGGCACGACATGACCGTTCATGCATCAACACTTATCCCCGGCATGGGACCTATAACATAATCTTATAGGGATGCACTCCAACCCAGCAAGACAAGATTTCTTCCATGATTAGACAGGGAAATGTAGATTCGCAAAATGGACCTAGCTGAACGTCTTATTTTAAATGGATGTGATTACCCATCCTACCGCAAATGAACATGACACGACGGTTCATCCGCTAACTCTAGCCAATGATCTGGCGAGTTGTGCTTGCAACGTGGACGGATGTGACCCAACCATCCGCCAATCAACTCCTTCCTCCAATTCAGTAGGAGAAACATCAAATTAAAGTTGCTGCAACGTGACCGACTACACTTCGACTTCCGCCATTGACTAGTGCCAGAGGAATTAATCGAGGAAAATGTGGTTGACCATTTTCTGCTGCAATTCTTAGTCCCCAGAGTGGGGATAGGGGTGTAAACATCAAATAGGTGTGACTAATGTCCCTTCAACTGCCTCTAGTCCCCAAAGTGCGATTGCGACTATAGACAGATGACGAATGTGATTCGACCATTCATTCACCAACTCCGACCTAAAGTCGACGAGAGGAGTATAAACTCGCTATAGATGCAATCGGACCATCCACAAACTAACTCTGCTAACCCAAGACTGGGGGCAGAAGAACAAATCATTGAAAGAAGAGAAATGAGACTCGCTACATTGCTAGCTATTCAGATTCCTTTACAACTTAAGGCAACGACTGCAAGGTGGCCTTAATGCTAACCAATCAGAATGATGCTCGAAGTTACGAGAAGCCAATTATATCATACCGCCGGATCGACGGGCAATATCGATCTGCACATTTCATATCAAACCAATGGATCGATAGGAAATGAGGTTCGTACATTCTGCATTGTGTCGCTAAATCGACGGCCAATATCGATCCTCTTCAACTACAATTCGATGTGACACGAGCGGCCATCGAATACCTACGACCACCAGAGCATGGATAGAACCACGAATGAGTTGTGACTTGACCATTCATCCTCCGTCGCCTTCCTTCGATCCGCCAGGAAGAGCATGAGACTGGACGACCATGACCTGACTGCATTTGTGCTGACTTTATCCCTAGATCTGACGGGAGAACGTAAACCGAAACGGATGTGGTTGATCGCCCAACTCCAAAAGAATGCAATACGACCATTCATTCTTTGACTCTTACCACGATCCGACTAAACGAGCTATTCACAATGAGTGCAACCTAACTGTCCATGCACCGATTCTTACCCTCGATTCGACAAGGGAAGCATCAATCCTACACTTGATCTTACTGGATGATTCACTCTTCGGTTTATGCCCAGAGTATGACGACATAAGAAGCAAAGTGAATGTCAACGAGGCAACGAAGTATTCTACCTAGAGGAAAGAACTAGGATAGAATGCAGAATATGGCACAACCCAGCCTTCCATCGGTTAACTCGATCCCATGGTTCAACGGCATAGAATGCAAAATTGAAGTGAACATTATCTACCTTGCCACTCATCGAGATTTTCCCCTGACTTGGGGGTACGCATGATAAATAAGATGAAAATAATTTGATCATTCATCAAACAACTCTGGCTCTTACAGCTTGGACCATAGTATAAACACAGCAGAAGCTAGGCTCGATCATTCACACAATACACCCATCAACCCAAGACTGGGGACATGAATGTGATCATCCAAGAGCTGGATACAACTACTCAAACTAATAGCTTGTGCCTAGTATTTATAAAAACTTGACGTTACGACCAAAATGATGCAAAGAGATAGAATCCTCAGATCGATGCCTGGACTTATGTGCAATTGATCATCATTCTGACCCTTTTAATGAGCAATGGATCGTGAGTACATTGAATGGAAAACGCATTGCTTGGAAACACATATAGATTCAAACTCTTAGTTGGAGCCAGCTATGTAGCAGCACATAATACAGGGCTAAACTTTACTAAGCCTTTGATTTAACATACCTATAAGGCTAATCATTTACCATTGCAAATAAGCACATGTAATGCATACAACCCATCACGAGTATTGTAGATCAGATCACAACTCTGCGCAATGATTGTGCAAGAGTCAACTGCATTGCTCCAGGTGAATTTGATATGTTTGCTTGGACTCAATCTCATGTGTATATATGGACTCTCACCCACCATTAAGAACTCTGCATTAAGTGTCAACCTGCTGCATGTTTTGGTGAATAAAAACGAAGCGACGTGGATCTAGAAAGATCTACTGCACTTAAGGAGGAGGCAAATCTACTCAAAACCAATAGGTTTATCCGCGATGTCCTCTACCCAAAATGAGTATTCAATCCTTTGCTTATGAGAGAAACAAAAGGAGAGTGGCGAACGTATGTTGACTACTCAGATTTGCACAAGGCATAGCAAAGCATAGCTTTCCACATCCAATGATCAACCAACTAATAGACTCAACCATCATACATGAATTACTCTCATCCATGGACGCAAATTCCAGATACAATCAGATACTGAAACATGTCCCAGACTAGGAATACAACTGTTTCATTACTGACGCGAGCCTATAGTGCTATGCTGCATTCCTTGGATTCAAACTTGAGAACGCTTATGCTACTTATCAAAGGACGATTAACAAATCATTCGAAAATCAGATCGGCCGATCATTGAGAGTATATGTAGTTAACATGCTTGTGAGATCACGACCATCAAAAGACCATATCGATGACTTGGCAAAGATATTCGGCGCTCTCCAACAACTCCAAAATGAAACTTGATCCTTTGAAATGCTTTTTGAGCACTGTATAGGAATAATTATTTGGTTCCGTCATCAATTCTCATAGGATTAAGGCTAATGTCAGAAAATGCTGAAGATCAAAGTCACCCATGTAACGACGAAACCAAGCAGCTCTGATAGATCGCTCAAAGAGCCTCTCATTTTATCCAAGCCGTTGGATCATGAAGATCTATACCTCAATTGGGTCATGTCAACACACGCCATAAGCATTGCAATGCTATGTGAAGATAAACTAATCCAAAAACCAGTATACGATGAAAGCTAGCTAGTGACAAGCTTACCCCATTAATGTTTGTATCGACCAACCATTACGATAGGTCCAATGGCAACCTTAAATGTCTGAAAGGTTACTCAAATGGAATAATGAAGCTAAGTATGAAGCCTTGGTCGCCATGCTAAGACTTGCGAAAAGAATATGAATGGAAGCTTTACATATTTTATACGATTTCTGGTTAATGTGCCAAGTCAGGGAGGACTACTGACTAGGGGGCAACGTCTTGCTCCTTATCTCAATTGGATCCTAGATATACTAGCCAACTTCAAGTATTACACCACTATACCAATCCTTAGAGAACGAAACGAAAAGGCCGAATCATTGGCCGAGCTAGCTAGTTCTGGGGATACGCAACAAATAGACTTTATCCCAGTAGAAATACTTATTATTCCAAGCACTGATAGATGAAGATCGACTAGATTTTAGAGATGGATCCAAGAAAGGGGTCATGGATGACTCCTGTCAAAGGCTATCTACCATGGGGAATTCTTCTTGAATAGACGAATGAGAGATGGCATATCCTCTGCGAATAATCACTTCATGATTATGTCTGGAACGTTTGACTCCATCGACACAAAGCATTACACATGTATCCATCAATCCAAGATCCAATATTACGTATCCATCGATACGAAGCATACATTCTAACATCCCAAATAGATCCAGGAGAGGATCGATACAAAGGAAGGACTTAAAACAATTGTCGAACGTTGTTACAACTCAAATTTCACTTCGATCCAGGAGAGGATCAATATGAAACTCAATCCAAACAAAAACTAAAGAACTTGATAACAACCCGCAAATGTGCAAGCATAAATAGGAGTCAGGCTAACATATGTGCGTGTATGCCAAACTAACATTCAATTTTCAAAATTACCAGCAATTGAGTGCTTACCTGATGACGATCAGAACGATGAACAACAAATCGCTACTTCTCAACACTCAGTTACAGCAAAACAATGCATGATCATTGACAATCAACAGTTTGACATCTACGTCACTGAAGATCAACCAAAGGCTACAACTTTTCACGAAAAAATAGCAACTACTCAGCGAACCGGATAGAAATTTTCAGAATGAAGATGGCAGCTTTCAAAGCACGTCATGTTCACACAAGACGTACTTTGGGGGGCAAATGTTATCCTGCCTTTTGGCAAGGCCGTGACACCAAGGACTTAAATAGAAACCAATGGTAGTTCATCCTGGGGATCGTTATTACATAAGTCTGCTATGGATGTCGGTAAAAAAATTTCAAGTCCGGATCAAGCTACAATTTATATGACATGACCAGCAAAGCTAAGAAAGCTGACATTCCAAATTTCAAGTCAATCGGAGTTTGTATGCTCAAGATATTGATCGATCACGGTTGAGAAATCAAAACTTGCATCGATCATAACTCAAGATCTACAAGTCCAAATGCCACCAAATTTTCATAGTAGCTTGCTGGCAATCTATGGAATGTTCATGCCAAATTTCAGCTCAATTGGATCAATTCTTGATCGATACGAAATTCATGCGTATCGATCACGAACCGAAAAACTCCAACTTGCATTCATCATAACTCGACATCTACAAGTCCAAATGCTATGAAATTTTCATAGTAGCTTACTGGCAACCTAAGAAATGTTCCTGCCAAATTTCAGCTCAATTGGATCAATTCTTGATCGATACGAAATTCATGCGTATCGATCACGGACCGAAAAACTCCAACTTGCATCCATCATAACTCGAGATCCATAAGTCCAAATGCTATGAAATTTTCATAGGATCTTGCATGCGACCTAAGGAAGGTTCACGCCAAATTTCAGCTCGATTGGATCAAATCTTGATGGATACGAAATTCGTTCGTATCCATCATGGATCGGGCCGAAACTTTGTGGGATCGATCGCTTGGGCCCCCCACGTGCCAGAAAAAGTCTCCCGAGATTTGAACGAAATATCAGCCTCCTACGTCTATAAATAGCACCCCAGAGCCTACACAAAAGGGATCTTTTTGCTCTCCTACGTCCAGACTCTACCGGATCCATTTTTGAACTCCATAGCTGCTGTTGTACACGAATTTCAACATTATAATCCGCTGTAACCTGCTGTAATCAGTTGTAATCGGCAAGTCAATATCAATAAAATCATCAAACTTTATAGTGGATGTAGGCCATACGCTGAACCACTCTAAAACTCTGTGTTTCTATGCATTTTCTTATATGTTTATTAGTGTGTTTGTTAGATCTGCTTCATTCTACAAATATTCTCTTCATTTTATCTCTTCAAACACATCCGAAGAGTGTTGTGCCCAATTTTGGTACAAACAAACGGAGTGTGCATGAGGAACTGAAAATAGAAGGGTTTATATTTAGGAAATAAGATCTTTTCCTATTTTGCCTCTTACATTATTCCTCCTCTTATTTAATTTATAATCAATCTTATTTACTCATTAATTAATACATGGCCTACTTAATTGTCAAATCTCATTTAGCTTATCTCAATACATTATTTTATCTATTTAAATATTCTAAATATTTAAATACTCTAAATAATATTCATAAGGTCAACGAAATAATCCGGAGCATTCGTTAGACCAAATGGCATAACAAGCCATTCATAAGATCCATAACGAGTACGGAACGATGTCAAAGGAATGCTATCCTCTGCAATACGAAGCTGATGAAAACCGGTAGCCAAGTCCAATTGTGAAAAGACTCTAGCACCGCTAAGTTGGTCAAATAGATCATCAATCCGAGGTAAAGGATATTTATTTTTGATAGTAAGATCATTAAGCTTGCGGTAGTCAACGCAAAGTCTAAGTGTACCATCGGATTTCTTCACGAAAACAGCCGAAGCTCCCCAAGGCGAGGAACTAGAACGAATAAATTGCTTCGTTTCCAAATCGGATAATTGTATGCGCATCTCCTCATTCTCCTTATTAGACATGCGATAAGGAGGACGAGTAATAGGTTGAGCTCCAGGAGTAAGATTAATTCTCAACTCAATTGCTCGCTTAGGTGGTAATCCTAAAACGGGCTCAAATATGTCGGAAAATTCACTAACAACGTGAATAAGAGAAATAATATCTTCCTCGTCATCATTATCGTCATCATGAGGATTTAAAGAGTATAACGATGCAACCAAACTGGAATCCGAATCTTTAAGATTAATAGAAACCTGCTTAACAGATTAAGGATGTCGAAGATGAATAGTCCGCTCAGGACATAGGATTTGGGCTTCATAACGGTTAAGCCAATCCATTCCCAAAATCATTCCAAAGCCTAAGTAGCGCATGACATGCAAATCAGCTCGGAAAGAAAAATCACCCAAAATAATCTCGACATCATTACACAATAAACTGATTGTTGCGGATCGACCAACCGGATTCGCAATTCTCAAAGAAGTCATTAAAGCAACAACACTTAAAGAAAAAGTATCAACAAGTTCTTTTGATATAAAAGAATGGGATGCACCCGTATCAAAAAGAACTCGAACGGGTTGATCACAAAATAAAATAATACCATCAAGAATGGAATGAGAAATACCTTGGCCATGAGATGTGTTGCCAGGGGCTTGAGCAACATTTAACTTTCCCTCCTTCTTGTCCGGAAGCTTGGGGGCATGAAGATAAAACATGGCCGGGACTTTTGCAGTAGCGACATGAGAGGGGCTTCGAACACTTATTTGAATAATGGTCCTTTGAACCACAGTTATAGCATTCTCCACTACCAAAGGAAGAAGTCTTTGCCACGGGGATTGCTTGCTTCCCCTTTTTGTTGGAATAAGGACCTTTGAATTTGTTAGGCCTTTTCTTGTTGTTGTTGAAGTTTGGTTTGGAACCCACCACTTCAGCATCACTTTCCCTATCCGCCTCTTCAAGACGAAGAGCGATATCAATGAGTTGGTCGAAAGAAACTTCTAATTTTAGAAGTAATGGCTTCTTGAGATTTTTGCTTAAGCCATAGACAAATCTCTGGTTCTTCTTCAATGGGGTGTTGATGTACTCAACCCCATATTTAGAGAGAGATTCAAAAGACGCGACATAGTCAGTCACGGAAGATTCACCTTGAACAAGGTCAATAAAACGGTGAGCCAGAGTAACCTTCTCAGCTTCTGGTACGAATTTTAACTCAAAGCGCTCTTGGAATTTCTCCCAAGTGAGATCCGCTTCATTTATTTCAGCAATCAGAAGCTCATACCAGTCTAATGCTCTTTCTTGGAGCATACTAGAAGCCACCTGAACTTGGTGAAGATCAATGAGGTTCATGCGAGAAAAGATTCGATCACATGTCCTTAACCAAGCCTGGACTTCAATAATAGTTTCAGAACCTTTAAATGGCTTCCCACCCAGGTTGGTGTAATCAATGCACAAACGTGCAAACCCAGATTTAGGGTGAGTAGGTCCCGTATTAGAACCAGCTGCTTGAGCATTCGTGGAAAGGTCAAGAAGTTGCTGGGTAGTCATAAAAACTCCATCTTGGGATGGAGCACTAGATTGACCGGCGCTGGGACGGCCTAGTCTAACCATTTCCCTTCCTTAAGAAAGAAAGAAGGAAGAAGAAGGTTATTCACAAAATGAATATCAAGCAATCTTGATAGATAAAACAAGGAATCATAAAGAAAATAGGATAAATCGGTACGAAGACTCAAATTAAATCCTAAAGCACCACTCCTAAGATAGACTTAGGACGATGATCCTTGCTAAGTTATTCTACATTGTTCCGAAGTTTGGCTCTGATACCAAGCTGTGACGCCCCACCTCTATACCCACGCTAGCCAAGAACACTACGGTGTAATGCTGTCAACTAGTACGGAGAATAAGGCTGTTGAGGAGCGACCATCCGTGTAATTGCTTTGCGCGACACCGATATGTCGGATAGTATAACATGCATTTTATTTCGAGAGGAAATCTGACATACCGATACAAACACGAAGCTACTACACAGTGGCTATAATAATCTTCGGAAACAAATATAGAAATAAACATAACACAAATCAGTCACAGATAATTCATATCACAAAGGCGGAAGAAGATATGAATATATAACTAACACATGAAAGTGTATATCAGAGTAGTGGTCAAAAAGATCCACAATAATACAAAAGAATAGCAACACGTGCTATACAAAAGAATACAACTGTGATTCTATATCTCAAATGTGTACACCAAAATGAACTACTAATCTAAGTAGTTATCCAAAAGTCAGAGGAATCAATCTCAAGTGAGAAGTCAAGCTGAAGCACCTGTAACATCTCGGTCTGACCCGAGTATTATTTAATAAGAAAATAATAAACGGATCAGTCTAGCTATAAATATCAGATGAGACGATATAGAATAAGAGGTATGACTAAACACATAATAATCACAATGCCAAGCTGTGATATATAAGTAATTGAAAATCAACAAGAGATTAATCAATATCACAAAAATCTACTCAAGGATCAAAAGAAATGTCATACTCTTTATTTCGTCCACCAAACCATAAATATTGACGATTATATCAATATCAATCAAAAAATTCAATGACGCACAAATTCACCAATGCACAAATATTGATAAAACTTATCAATGAAAATCACGAAAACTGGTGAAGCGCAAATTCTAGAAATCATCTCAAGAAATCCAGAAATCACAAAAGTGGGAAAGGCCTATCACAAACAAGAGCAAAAAGCTCACTAACACGTGTATCACAAATGGAACGCTAATTCCATGGTTGCTAACCATCACAAATTGAGCCGAAGCTCCACAAACGGCCCGAAGACCATGGGTTGCTACCTCACCAATTTGAGTCGAAACTCCACAAAAAGGGGTTTAATCTCCCTCGCAGACAAAGAGACATCGCACATTGCTAATCTAAATCACAAAAATGATCGTCATGATCATCAAGAAAGTGTCAATTACACTAAGCTAGTAAATATATAAATTTAGCTTCATGTCCCTTAACCACTAGCTTAACTTAAATATTTACGAACAAATTGTAGATCTCCACTAGAAAATTGTCGCAAGAGGTTCAATCGAACAAGTCTAAGAATTAACCGACGAAGTAAACGCAAGCGTTTCATACCACTTGTTTTATTAAGCCGTTTAATTAGATTTCTCATATGAGTGAGGTAAAGGTTTGTATATACTAATAGATTGGAAAACGGTTTAAGAGAACGAGCTTTGTAATAAAATAGTGTTGAAATCATTTTGATGAAAGGGTTTTGATATTTACTACTAGTATTGAAACCTTTATATTTTTAAAGTGGCAAATCACAAAGAAGATTGTAGGAATAATCAATCACTAAAATTCACAGTCAAAGCGGTGAATAAATCAAAATAAATCGATACCGAATCCATCAAAATGGATATTCCTAAAATCACGAAGAAAATGTCATCAAAGTCAATAATAAGTGATAATAACAAAAGGAAATCAACACGAATCGATTAAAGTTGAAAATTCAAGCTAAATAGGAAAATAGGCAAAAGAGTGCAGATTCAGACGTCTGAAATCAAGGATTCAGACGTCTGAATCTGGAAAATAAATATTTTCCAAAAACAGAATTCAGACGTCGGAATCTTTGATTTCAGACGTCTGAAATAGGCACATTTTAGCCTATTTCCTTTCTGGTTCCAAATGAACCAATTCAGACGTCTGAAATATAGATTCAGACGTCTGAATACTGAGGAATAAAAATTCCCAATATAATATTCAGACGTCTGAATACTACGTTTCAGACGTCTGAATCAAGGGTTCAGGGCATTCCCTGAACCTAGGCCAGAAATGGCCAAACGAATATTGGAAACGATTCGGATGAGCAAATGGCGACTAAGGATTTACGTCGAGCGACAACCCAGCCTTAACGTCTCTCCGATACGCCTCAAATATCAATGTCCAAATATCCATAAAAGGATTTTCATAGATTTTGATTTCAAAACACTAAAAATTGGAATATACACCAAATCAATCCAAACCAAAATCAATTGCACAAGAATAAGTGTTAGGAATTCATACTTAACAATCGAAGATAATTATAGACAAAGATGTGAGATAAAAATCTCACATTTTCACACAAACAATGAAGAAGAAGCTTGAAAGCAAAGGGAGAATCAACCACTCTTCAACACAACCCAAACGAGCTTGAATCTATACTCAAAAAGAAGAACATTCCCAAAGTTGGGTTTAGGAATTTTTGAAATTCAAGAGAGAAGGAGTTGGAGAAGATGAAGAGAAGGCTTACCAATGGGTTCTTCTATTAGTTTGGAGCTAGAGTTTGATTTGCAAAAGAAAACTAGGGCTTGAGTTTTAATTTCTCATTCCACTCTCCATTGTTATAAAAGCTTGAGTATAAGGAAAATAGAAAGGAAGTGAATGAAGAGGAGAGGGTTGGAACTGAGTTAAGTGGGGTTAATGGGCTCAGCCCAAACCAAAGCCCTAAGTGAAAAAGTAGCAAAATTCCACTAACTCCAAACATATCAAAGCTTATACTCAAAAAGATCGCAAACGGCGTTTTGAACTCAATGGAAGTGGTCTCGAGTCCTAACTCGACCGTATGCAAAAAGTAGCTTTACGGACTAAATTCCGAGTATAGATAAAATATTTAAATAAAATATTTAAATATAAAAATCGATAAATATGCGGGTTGTTACAACTACTCCTACTACATCTATTTTGGAAATATCCTCAGGATTAGTAGCGACTAGCCCTTGCACTTCACTGCTCCATCTTCTACTCCGAACTCGATTTTCCCACGAAAACGTACAAACGGATCAAAGTGGTTTTCTTGAAATAAATCCCGATCCCGGTCTCTTCGAAACGATCAACGCATTTGTCTAATATGGATAGTCGGTGATTTAACTATCAATTAGTATTCACAAACATCCATCACACAATAAATAATTTCCCACATTATTTATTTTCCTCAGAAATATCTTTGCGAGATATAATTCCATTTCAAATCCTGTTGAAAACACTTTTCAAAACCCAACTTTTCTCAAGGAATAGATTCCCAAATCTTTACTTCCTCTGAAAATATCCAAGTACCAATATTTAAGGTTTAAAATAATTTAAATTCTTTATTCTCGAAAATACATTTAACATTTATATTAAAACTTCTTACATACTTGATTTAAAATATATACATATACTTTTAAAAATATCCCAAATAAAATTGCTTTATAAAATATAAACTATTTTCTTTAAAATAAAGTTAAGTCATACTAAATTTTAAAATAAAACTATGAAATCCTATACAAGTTTCAAATAAACTTTAACTAATTATCTTTAAAATATAACCATTTTACAAACATAAATATTAATAATATTCCTTTAAAACATAATGCCAATTGTCTCTTAAATAATTATTACTATAATTAGTAAATATTTACGTTTGAAATCTTTGTAGCCTACATAAGGATTTTCTTAAAACATTCTTTTGAAATCAAATTTAAAACCTTTATCTTTTACTTAGAAATCTACATAAACGTACTTGGCTTCAGGGAAATACACTTCCGTTTAGGATAACCCAAGGAATTTTTTTTATTAATCCAACATGATTTACCCAATTTAATTTTTATGTTCATCCCGTAAAATCCATTTCCATACTTTAAAATAAACTCCTTTTATTTTTAAAGACATTGCTATTTCCTGGAAATCATTTTCAAACATATGTTTAAAATATTTAAAATAAAGCTTCTAGAAATTATTTAATTGAAAATAATACTTAAGGAAATATATGGCGGTTTCCTAAGTACTTTAAATCAAATTAACCTTTAAAATAAAGATATTAAATTAAATATTTATATTATAATTTGCTTTTGAGAACTTAATACTAATTTACTTTTTAAAAATAATTAAATACCATAATTACTTAATCAAATATTTGCTTTCACTTAAAAACAATTTAAGATAATATTTCTTTTTAAAATATTCTAAACATACTTAAACTGCAGATTTATATTTGAAAACTTTTCTTAAAAACATATTAAAGTTTCCAGGAGAAAGCACGCTTCCCATTCTTTAAAAATAAATCTTGCTATTATTTTAAACAATTCATATTTCCCTTTTGAAATCACGATTTCAAACACTTCAAATTTTTCAACCCATTCCTTGAATTTAATCTCTTTTAAAATTCTTTACTTAAGAATTTTCTTTTATTTCCTTTAAACCTAATTCCTTTATTTATTTTAAATTCCCTGGTTTTATCCACCCAATCATAGCACAATCACAATTTAATTTCAATTAATCTAACACAGTATATAAATAGAGCATAGTATAACAGGGTCTAAAACAATTTATCACAGAATATAAATGAGATGTATCAGAATATAAATAAAATTTTCTAATTTTGAGGAATCCAGTTGGATCCCTCCAACCTGTTCTCTGCATCCACAGATATTAGCACAACAAATAAATATCTATTGACTTTGATAATAATTATCATATTCTGCTAATCAACCAATCAAACATTTAAATATTAGCTATTTAAATTTCTGGTATCCAGATGTGAGTGAGAATAACTCACCTTGGGTTTTCGACGAGCGTTCAAATTTAAATTAAACCGAATGGCGTTCGATTTAACCTAAATTTTTACTTGCTCGAAATAATTCTAGAATGGCTCCACTGCGTAGATCGTGTCGCTGCGATTCCAGCGTCGCCAGTTTCGTCGAAATCTGATAACGTATGTAATAGATATAAAATTTAAAAGTTTCAATTTCAAATTTAAAACAATTTTTTTTATTACCAAAATTGAACACGGCCGCATCATCTTCTTCTTCTACGCAAGCGACCCTGATGAAATCGAACCCAATTCACGATTTAGGGTTTAAAATCGCGACAACCACGGTCAACACGAACTCGATCAACAACTGCCATTCGAACGCCCTCACTCTCCTCCACCTACAGCCCAAATCTGGTCGAGCTCGGCTATGACCTTGCCTGGAAAATTTCGTGCAGAACGGCGGCCTTCCTGGTTGATTTCTGACCACCTCGTCGATCTTCACGCCAACCTACTGTACGGATGTGAAGCCAACGTGGTGATATACGATATACTAGTTGAAAGTTTTCAAAAACATCGCGTGGATTGATTAGAGATTGAGGAAGAAAAGGAAGCGTTTTCGGCCATTAAAATGAAATAAGCGGTGGCCGAAAACAATGCTAGGGTTTCCCTTGAGTAAACATGAACATAAACGTTTATTTACATTATTTTAATGTTAAATCCATTTAAAGCAACTTTTTCACATGATCTTCAAACTACGCGTTCCGACAGGCGTTTATAATATTTTACCCATGTTACGAACACAATGGAACGTGTTTCGGAAGCTAATTCGATCACATGTGCGAGTTACGGAAACAAACGATCAATTTTAAATTAAATCGATTAAAGTATTTTCTATGCATTTTAAGCTGCCAGGGTCAAACGACAACTCCGATTGCTACGAAAATTGAAATCCGATAATAACTAACTATTACGGATCCACTAGAACTAGTTTCGTCCAATTTCGAGACTGTTCCCCGGAAGGCTATTTTAACTCGTCGATTAATTCGAGCGATTTTCAAAATCGTCGAAATCACTTAAAATTTCACTTTTAAAACTTTATTAACTCTATTATAACTCATATAAAATTTATATTCACATTAGAAATCATTCAGATCCATTTTGAACCAAAATCTGATTATTTGCATTATTATATTATTAAATTCCATTATTAAATTAATATAAAATTTCAAATTCAACCCATCGACTTCTAATTTCATCCAACAGTCCAATAGTATAATTTAAATCCAAATAGACTTAAAATAAATTTTAGAATCTACTTTTATATCTATTTACACCCAGAATCACCAATTATCCCAATTCTAACATTAAATTATTATTATTCAAATTTCAATCAAATTCGCATATTTGAAATTTAACTAATTCTAATAATTTAACCAAAACCTTTAATTTCTACTTCGAAATCAATTCAAAATTCACATTTAACATTTAAAATGAATTAAATGTTCAAATCTAGCGACCCAAAATTTCGGGTCGTTACATTTCTCCCCCCTTATAAAAATTTCGTCCCCGAAATTTGCTAAGGTAGAAAGAATGCTCCAAACTCAAAAACAAAACCTACTTAGTGAAAATCTCAATTCACTTTGCCTAAACTCTTTAGTTTCGAATCAAAACTACTAGCTTCAATTCCTATCCCAAAATTCTTTTTATTTAATTTTAGTTTGAAATCAATTTGTCGTCAACGAAACATTTCCAAAAAATTTCTAACTCCCAAAGTTTCCGGAAAATTTTGGCAGAGTCTCCCTTATACGGAGGAGCTTTTGCAATATCACAGTAGATATAAATATATATATATATATATACACATCAACCCACACGGTCGGAAAAACCAAAAAACAGTTCAGATTTTCTATTTTTATTGCGTAGGCGTACTTTTTATTAGCATTTTAAAAGCAGGACGCTAAATAATATTGCATATACGTGCTCCGACTCTATCTACTGCCTCCAGTACCTGTACTTACTTAAATAAACACATCAGTTTTCAATAATATGAGAATTTTAATAACATTCTATTCATTAAACTAGCCCAAACACATCAATTACAAAGTTTAAACAAGCAAACTTCATAATTATGCATGTTAACTTCCTTAATAAGCAATTCACAATTTCAACACCATTTTAAATCCTCTTTACAAACCCAAACTTCATTTTATTCCACTCAAATGATTTTCATTCAAGTTTACTTCTTTTATAATTCATATTTACAACAACCAATTCGTTTTTACTTCAATATAATTAACCCATACTTTACTTACATCAATTTATTTTAATTTAATTCTAAATTGATTCAAATTCAAATCTTATTTTCAATTTGATACCCTTGCATTTCTTTTATGACCTACTTCCATTTTTATGCAAAACTACTAAATTATATTACACTTATTTCAATTGGGTCAGAACCAACTCAATTCCGAATACAACAAAACGACCAATTCTTATGCAAATTTTCATGTCATTCAAGCAAATAACCATCACTTAAGCTTGTAACCATTAAAATTAATTCCAGTTTAAATTTATATTAATTTTATTCCATTCGGAATTATTCAATACCCAAATATTCTTATTTCCTTGAAAATTTTAAATTAAATCCTTACTCTCACTTCAAATTTATCATTCAACTTAAGTTTAAAGTAATATCATCCCATTCTATACTGTTTACAACTCATACATTCTTATCTCACCACAATAATTAATTGAAATTATTTTCACTTGCATTTCAATTTTATTATCTAAACAGATTTATCCAAGACCATATATAAAGCTCAACCACAATCAATTGTTTTTCTTAAGTTCTTTTAATTTCACAATATTTCCATTTCTTCTTATATCAATTTTATTTTAGTTTCATTTAATTCTCATCCAAATCAAATTCCAATTCATTTACAAATTATAATTCAATTTGTTTATTTATTCAATCTATTTTAAGTTTATTTTATTAACAATGAGATCACTTTAAATCATTTCACTCATTTGAATTTATTTACAATTCAAACCATCACTATTATAATCTAATTTCATTATTCATTCACACTCCCAGCTTTTATTGCCAAAATTAAATCCCATACTAGAACTGGGTTTTTATTTTTCCTTTCAAAATTTTCTTAACAAACCACAAAAATTTCATCCACGCCAATACAAATTCCATTTAATTTAGTTTCAACTAAATTCATCTTCAAGCTTTTCTTTATTTAATTTAGCTTACTCTAAATTCATTCTCAAACAATCCCTTTTGAATTTAGTTGAGCGAGAATTTAATTCATTCAATATCATTCTTACTTAATCTAAATTAAATTTCCTTTCAATTTAATTCTTTTCCAAATTTAATTCAAGTTTAACTAAATTTTATTTAGCCAACTTGAGTTCATACCATTTCTTTTACTATTTTAAATAAGAATTTAATTCCATTCATAATTATTTGTAACACAACTGAATTTTTATTTTAATTCAATCCAAATTCAACTCAATCCCATTTAATCGAAGTTAAATCCAGTTCGAACCAATTCCAATTCTCCATATATAAGTTCAAACCTTATTTACTAACTTAGGTCCATTCATCCTTTATCTTTTGTTTGTTCTTCACCTTATTTCAATTCACATTTCATTTGAGATTAGGTTTGAATTCTCCATACCATTCAACTATTTCCCATTCATGATTATAATTCCATTTCCTATTTATAAGTACACCAACTTATTTACTTAAAAGCTTATATTGCTCATTTTAATCCATTTACAACTCATAATCACAATTCCAGATTTTTTTAATATATATGTATCACTGAATTCTTAAGGATACAAATTTTCTTTCAATTTAATTCTTTGCATCATTTAAATCCATAATTTCAGATTATAAGTATAACACTTAATAGCTTATGGGTACAATTCATTATACAATGACCCACAATTACAAAATCATTTTACATTTCGATTTAACCCAAATCAATTTAATACTAAGTCCAATTTATTTAACTTATCCCCAGTTAAATTCAAATTTTCTTTTTATTGACTTCCATATACTCAAATTAAATTTTAGTTCCAAGATTAAAATTTTCATTTCCTTTTTATTAATATCAACTTCACCAAATAAGTCCAATAGTTGATTCATTTTATCTTTACACATTATTTAAATAGAATTTCCCAAAATTCAATTACTCGGTTTTATTTCAAATCCATTTTGAAATAATATCCAACATATACCCATTTGGTATATCAATTAAATCTCCAGATTTCCAAAACAATTTGGTTGTACCAAAACAAATTTTCCCTTTGAAATTTCCAAAACAACTGGTATACCCAACAAGTCCAAACAATATCATAACCAACCACTTTGGTAGCAATCCATCACTTTAGAAACTCGAAAATGAATTCTGACGATGTGGCCATTATCATCAGGATTATTTTCCAGCGATTGAAGTGAGTTCAGTGCTTCCTTACTTTCACAAATTCCTTTCAAAACAGTTTCCATTCAAACATATTACCCAAAATAATACTACATCATTGCCTTCAAGTCTTTGGACAACATTCCCAAGATTTAAATTTCCAAACCTTTGTTTTCAATCATTTAAAACACTTTCCAAAATCTCTGGGATTTAAATTCTGGTTTAATTAAAATTTAGTTATTCTTCTTTTGTATAATTTATACTCATGGAATTTATTTGATTATAACCATTTCAAATTTTAGATAAAATTTTAGATTCTTATTTGATTAAGATATCCACATCCAAACAATCAAATATATATAATAATTTCAGAAAATTATTTCTTTTATATCAAAATATAATTTTGGGTAAAATTATTTCATTTACCCTCTTTAAAATAATACTATGTCGGTTTATCTTGTTTAAGAGTTTAGAAACCCCTATCGAAACGGTTGTACTTTCCGTACCGACCAGAATTCATAAACACTCAACCGATAAGTCAACACAGTATAAAAACAATTTTATATTCACTAACAAGTACGCTCTCATAGCTATTAATACACTCAACTCATTATAGAGTACTATTGACTCTATTTAATGAGTAATTTCCCCACCAAAGCCTAGGTTTTCGCCAACCTAAGCTCTGATACCAAGTGTGACGACCCGCCTTCTCGACCCTCGAAAATCGACACAAAATACTCCACAGTATGATATGCCGACGATCAAGTGACGGAAAAGACAAATTGTTAAGGGAAAAAGAAAGGAGATAGAAGAGAGAAGAAACTAAACAACATCAGAATCTAACCATCGCAGCGGAATAAATATAATAGTCAATAATAGAGCTTTACAAAAAATGAAAACTATATCTGTTTTATACAATGTATCATCAGAGTATCTCAACAAACAACATTTACCAGTCAGACAATTCCATACAATCACAGCAGCGGATAAATACAAGTACGGATAATACGTCCCAGACTCCAACTCCTCTTCTGCTCCATAGCATCCTATCCTGAACATATAATACTCGATCTGACCCGAGCATTATAATTAAATAACATCGGAATCAGTCTGAAATACCAGCTGATAATAATGCACCCAAATTGCTTATTAAAGTTTCAAAAATCCATTTGAAAACAAAATCATCTCGTAAGACCATGCCACAAATAAACATGTCGGGTTTTTACCTTACGATAGCTAAAACACTTTTTTTAAAAATCCTCTTATATTATAATAGGGTCTATAAACAAATACTTATAAAATAGCCGAAATTATTACATGATTAAATTCCAGCTACTAGCCACAGAGTGGGTAATACAAACAAAACTCGTAAAAGGCTCGTAGGGAAAATGGATTTCCAACTAATGACTAGGCACTGAGGTACCACCTATCAAAGTACCTGGTCTAGATCAGTGTACCGAGAAACACGCCCGATCCCCTGCAACATAAGGCCTGGATTATCCCTTACTGGATAATCCCGAGTAAGATCACCCTACGGTTGGGATCAGCAACCACACCACTAAGCCGAAATAAAAAGGGACATCTAGACAGGAATGACCTTACCCGGAAATGGGTGCTGCCCACCAAGCCTTGCTGCAAAATCCCTGATTTTCAGTCATTCCCGGTTGATAAGGCTTGAGGCTAAGCGTTACCTTTAGAACGTTCCACTTGGAATTCCCATCGCCCACTTGACGATGTTTCAAAAGCATTCATCCATATAAGTCCGTCCCGGGTTCGAACAGAACCGAAGGCACTACTCCTACTACATCTGTTTTGGAAATATCCTCAGGATTAGAAGCGACTAGCCCTTGCACTTCACTGCTCCATTTTTGACTCCGAACTCGTTTTTCCCACGAAAACGTACAAACTAGATCGAAGTGGTTTTCAAAAAATAAATCGCGATCTCCGTCTCTTCGAAACGATCAACGCATTTGTCCAGTATTGATAGTCGGTGATTTAACTGTCAATTAGTATTCACAAACATCCATCACACAATAAATAATTGCCCACATTATTTATTTTCCTCAGAAATATCTTTACGAAATATAATTCCATTTCAAATCCTGTTGAAAACACTTTTCAAAACCCAACTTTTCTCAAGGAATAGATTCCTAAATCTTTACTTCCTATGAAAATATCCAAGTACCAATATTTAAGGTTTAAAATAATTTAAATTCTTTATTCTTGAAAATACATTGAACATTTATATTAAAACTTCTTACATACTTGATTTAATATATATATATATATATATATATATATACTTTTAAAAATATCCCAAATAAAACTGCTTTATAAAATATAAACTATTTTCTTTAAAATAAAGTTAAGTCATACTAAATTTTAAAATAAAGCTATGAAATCCTATACAAGTTTCAAATAAACTTTAACTAATTATCTTTAAAATATAACCATTTTACAAACATAAATATTAATAATATTCCTTTAAAACATAATGCCGATTGTCTCTTAAATAATTATTACTATAACTAATTAGTAAATATTTACGTTTGAAATCTTTCCAACCTACATAAGGATTTTCTTAAAACATTCTTTTGAAATCAAATTTAAAACCTTTATCTTTTACATAGAAATCTACTTAAACGTACTTGGCTTCAGGGAAATTCACTTTCGTTTAGGATAACCCAAGGAATTCTTTTTATCAATCCAACATGATTTACCCAATTAAATTTTTATGTTCATCCCGTAAAATTCCTTTCCATACTTTAAAATACACTCCTTTTATTTTTAAAGAAATTACTATTTCCTGGAAATCATTTTCAAACATATATTTAAAATATTTAAAATAAAGCTTCTAGAAATTATTTAATTGAAAATAATACTTAAGGAAATATATGGTGGTTTCCTAAGTACTTTAAATCAAATTAACCTTTAAAATAAAGTTATTAAATTAAATATTTATATTATAATTTGCTTTCGAGAACTTAATACTACTTTACTTTTTGAAAATAATTAAATACCATAATTACTTAATCAAATATTTGCTTTCACTTAAAAACAATTTAAAATAATATTTCTTTTTAAAATATTCTAAACATATTTAAACTGCGGATTTATATTTGAAAACTTTTCTTAAAAACATACTAAAGTTTCTAGGAGAAAGCACGCTTCCCATTCTTTAAAAATAAATATTGCAATTATTTTAAACAATTCACATTTCCCTTTTGAAATCACGATTTCAAACACTTCAAATTTTTCAACCCATTCCTTGAATTTAATCTCTTTTCAAATTCTTTACTTAAGAATTTTCTTTTATTTCCTTTAAACCCAATTTATTTATTTATTTAAATTCCTAGGTTGTATCCACCCAATCATAGCACAATCACAATTAATTTCAATTTAATCTAACACAGTATATAAATAGAGCATAGCATAACAGAATCTAAAACAATTTATCATAGAATATAAATGAGATATATATCAGAATATAAATAAAATTTTCTATTTGTGAGGAATCCAGTTGGATCCCTCAAACCTGCTCCCTGCATCCACAGATACTAGCACAACAAATAAATATCTATTTAATTTGATAATAATTATCATATTCAGCTAATCAACCAATCAAACATTTAAATATTAGCTATTTAAATTTCTGGTATCCAGATGTGAGTGAGAATAACTCACCTTGGGTTTTTGACGAGCGTTGAAATTTAAATTAAACCGAACGACGTTCGATTTAACCTAAATTTTTACTTGCTCGGAATAATTTCGAAATGGCTCTACTGCGTAGATCACGTCGCAGCGATTCCGGCATCGCCAGTTTCATCGAAATCTGATAACGCATGTAATAGATATTGTAACGTCTTCGATTTTTCGTTGCCGAAAAACCAAATAGTTAGGGTTTTAAGAAAAAGAAAAAGAAGAAAAAGACAGAAAAGAGAAGAGAAAAAGATAGAAAATAGAAAATTTTAAAATAGAAGAAAAATAGAACGAAAGAGAAAATAGAAGATAGAACAAAAAGAGAATAGAACGATAGAACGGAATAGAAAACAACAGAACAACAACAGAATCTCATAATTCGCAGCGGAACAACATATAATAATAAATGAATAATTTTTAAACAAAGAACTATATCAGTTATTACATTTCATACATTTCATTTCATTACATCATATCATCAGAGTGTACAACAATAACAACAACAACAGTGCAGCGGAAAAAGAAATACTATAAAAACTAGTAATACGCCATGCCATCCATCTTGCCTCCAGCAAATCCAGAATATCCAGAATATCCTGATAAACCTTAACTCTTGACTGCCCGTGTGGAAATTGGTGGGCACCCAGAGTTTAGGAAGGAAAACAATAAACTCCGAGTCAGTCATGTGACTGGTGTGAGAACTCAAAACAGTTTATTTATCTTTAAAATCAAAATATAGGAATATTTTTAAATTCAATTCGCAATGCTTTTAAAAATGAGACTACCATAAGGCCTCCCGCACACACACACAATGCAAACGCAGAATCGGAGGAGATTTCTCCTTATGATAGTCAAAGATGCTTGATACGCATTTAAAATAATATTTGATATTATTACTAGTGTATAGTGTAGGAAAAATTCATTTCGAAAGTAGAATATAAATCTTAGCCAACATACAACCATTATCGTATGCCTACTATAGCTATCATCCAAACAGTGTTGCGACACCATAAGGGAATGATAGGTCCTACAACTAATACCGTACAAGATCGTATTGTTTCTTTGGATTTCCAACGAATGATCAGGCCAAGGAACTTCCCATTGCCACATGAGAATGCCTCTGGATGGACATCCCCGAGAACCAAACCGGATCTCTACCAACACAAGGCCGGGTTACCCCTAACTGAGTAACAACTGACCGAATATGCCATCCCCCGGTCCTTTGGGACCTTTTTACCGAGCGCTCGCAATCAATTCACACAATCATAACAAAGTGTTTTCAACATGAGTAAGTATCTGGGCTCCATACCATGATACCACCCTTTTCCAGAAGGAAATGCACACATCCTAAAGGGCGCTACCCCTCATAACCTTGCTGCATCTTTCCTGTTTTGACCATTCACGGGGTGTGAGGCTCGACGAAGTCACGTCCACAAAAACATACTTTATACAAAAGCCATGCTTTGGGTCAACAAATGATCATAGAGATGATCACCAGGATAGACGATCAAATAAACCATCCTATCACAAATAATCAACACAATGATCATTTCACAGCTACACTCAGCATGTCACATTACCAAATTGGGAATATATCGCTGATAACTTCAACTATATAACCTCTGAGCTCGTACGTCTCAGAGAAGGGTGTTAAGCTAAAAGAATAAATTCTCCGCCACCAACAGAAATATATTTGAAAGAAATCGGCTTTATATCTCAACTTGTAATGTCAAACATATAATCCATACAAGTCTGTTCCGGGCTCGAACAAAACCGAAGGCACTTACAAAGAAGTCCTTGCAATCCGGATATTCACAATCCTGATCGGATTTCCCATCACTTAGGGAGTCTCTATACCGTTGCAACTTAGTGCAGAGACAATCGACAGGTCATCCTATCGCTTTCGCAAATACCGGGTCTTCAACGCCGATCTTCAATGCAATTCGCAACGACGTATCACATATTCGGAATGGGTTATACGACCCCATGGTCCTTTCCCGGTTAACCCGAATAGTGAGCGCTTATTCAAAAATAAGTGTGGCATTCAAATTCAAACAAATCACATCAAATACCCATTCAAAGGTAAATATTGATAGTCGGTTATTGAACTATCAATGGATATGCACAACATCACCAGATTCCAAATAATTTTCCAAATTATTTATTTTCCAAAATATCTTCACTAGATATATAATTTTCACATTTCAAAAATAAATCAATATTTATTTTTAAACAAATTCCACTTTCCTTTATAAATTCCTTAGTGAATTTTCCATTTCAAAATATCCATGCATATCGATTTTAATTATTCATTTCAATTTATCTTCAAAAAGATAAATTCTCAAAATATTCACTTTATATTGGAAAACATTTCCATACTTACTTATTCATAAGTAATTCACAAATTTTATTTATTTTCAACACTTGGAAAATATTCAATATACTTCAATCAAAATTAAGTATATATTTCATTCTTTTAAGAAAATCATTCACTTTAACATATTTATTTGGGCCAAAACGAATGTTGCGTAAAACATCGTTACGACAACCCAAAATCACTAGTATAGGGATTTGAAATTAAAATAGATATATAAATCCCAATACTATACAAAACATTTCCTTTCGGAAATCATTTACTATAACAACCGTGTTATAGTCCACCATTTCCTTTTATTCCTCGAAACATCTATTTCAACAATAAATGTTGAAATCTATGGTTTCGAATCTCAACACATTTTAAAACATCGTTAGATCGTTTTAATTCTATTTAAAACATCAAATCTAAACATTTTCTTTAACATATTATTCACTATTCAAAAACGTGAATATACTACGTTAACAAATTTCATCCTTTTATTCATTTTATTTCAAAGGATTATTCACAGTCTAAAACGTGAATATAACTCCACTAATAGGTTTCAACAATTTACTTATCAAAATAAGTTGTTTGCGAATTTTATAAAACAACGTTTATAAATTCTATTTCTATTTGTTTTATAACTTCTTTCTTTATAAATTCCTTATTAACCTATTCACTTTATATTTCAATTATAAAATAAAAGTTCATATCATAAGTGAAATACTTATAATTTATTTATTTGAAAAATCGTTCCTTTGAACTTCATAATTATAAATCCTATAACTTATAAGATTCAATGATTTATCCAAAATCCATTCTTTCAATAACTTTATAAATTTTATAAACCTACTGTTTATAAAATTCCATTTATAACTTCACTGTTTAAAATTCTATAAATTCCATTTAATTATGAAATTCATTTTCACTTCATTCAAACACTTATAAAAACTCGTTTTATAATTTCAATATCTCAATTTATAAATATCCATTTATAAATCTCTTATATAAATCAATTCATATTAATATTTTAAAAACATTTTTAAACTCCTTTATAATTTCATCATTTTGATTCATAAAATAATTAAATTTTATAAATCCTATATTTAAACTTTTCATAATAAATTCAAAAATCCCGATTAACTATTTTATAAAATCATTAGCATCATATTCTCAAAAATCAGTTTTTAACTATATTTCTCAAAAATCATAATTTTTATAACTTTAAAAATTATAACGTTTATTTATTTAAAATGAATCAATTTCCAAACATACTGTATATTTTCAAAAATCACTTTATGAATCATTTTAAAATTCCAAAATTTGGTCCAATGATGCTACATACCAAATAGTCAATCACGACAACAACGATATCATATATCGATATGAAAATCAATGAATATCAAAATATCCATAAACAAATAAATACTGTTGAGGAATCCAGTTGGATCCCTCCAACCTGTTTTCCTGCATCCACAAACATTAGCACAATACCAATTTCGCTCCAGTACGAAATTATCGCGGTATATGTTTTTATTAAATATTATCCGCTTAATAGACGGCGCAATAGGGTCTCATCCGCTAAACAAAAAATGCGGGAAATCAATAACTCCAATATATACATATGCCAATATATATATATTGCTATCATATATAATACCAATTTCACTGTTTATGAAATATTTGCGGTATATGTTTTTAATAAATAACATCCGCTTACTAACGGCGTATAATGTCTATTTTAACAATCAATAGATATCAATCATCATTCAAACATGCATTCAAATATTTTAAATCTAACTATTTAAAATAAAATCGAAACTGATTCGATTGAGTGAGAAGTTCTCACCTTGATTTTAAATTCCGTTTTAGCGATTTATTTCGAATAAAATTAAACGTGCGTTTAATTTTACCCAAAATTCTCACTAACTCCAAATGACTCCAATCCAATTTCATCGCGTAGTGCTCGTCCATACGATTCCAACGCAACTGGTTTCGCGCGTTTTCGACCTCGTATGAAAAAGTTATGATTTTTATAAGATTGTACACGATTTTTATAAACTAATTACAACATTAATATATATTTTCAAACCCACACAGATCATAGCCGTAGATCCCCCATCACTCCATCATCACCGTGCGTTTCATCCTCCTTCTCCCTCTCGTAACTCCTACAGGTGATAGCCGCACTCCCAAACCCATTTATCACGAATTAGGGTTTAATTTTGCTAACACCACACACGATGAAAACTCGATCAACAACTTGCAATTCGAAGCTCTTGACCCCCTCCATACTCGGCCTGAATGGCACAAGGCTCGGCCCCCCCATGTTGCATGAATCTCGAGGCCGACCGGCCATGCACGCAGGCTATTAACACACAAAATACAACTCCAATCGCGATCTCCACCGTTGATATGATAGATCTTGACGTCCTCTTCAATTTGTTAGTTGAAAGTTGTTGGTAAATGTCGATGGATGAGGAGATAATCGAGGTGGAAGTTGGGAAAATTCTGGCCGTGGGTTATTAAAGTGGCGGCTAGGTTTTAGATTAGGGTTAGGTTTTATTTTTATTTTTTTTAATTTATGAAGAGAGTGGGGGTCTATTTATAGAGAAAAATCGAACACTATTCATTTCGATTTTCCAAACTCCGATTTACGCGCCGAAACTGACGTTCCTAGGGCTTATCCCGCGTTCCGGACACAATGAAACAGGTTTCGAAAGCTAATTCGGACATCTGTGCGAGTTATGGCTACAAACGTTTGATTTAAATTAAACCGATTTAAATCGATTTCTAAGCGTTTTAATTTGTACAGGACAAACGGTAAATCCAATTGACTTGAAATTTGAAACCATATAATAATATCACGTTACGGATCCGATGAAACTAGTTTCGTCGAAATCCGAGACTTTTTGAAAAATGCTATTTTAACTCGCCAAATTAATATTAAAAATAATTCGATGCGTTTCGAGCTGCCACGATCAAACGATAACTCGGATTGACACGAAAATTGAAATCCGGTAATAACTAACTATTACGGATCCAATGGAACTGGTTTCGTTTAATTCTGAGACTGTTCAAAAATTGGCTATTTTACAGTCGATTATTAAATATTAAAATATTCAATTTTCACAAATTAACTCTTAATTCAATTTTAAAAGTTCTAAAATATCGTTCTAACTCCAATATGATAAAATAAAATTTTACAAATCATTTTCAATCATATTTAACTCAATTTTCAATTATTTTCATAATTTAACATATTAAATTATCGATTCAATTTTAAAAGTTCTAAATTATTTTCATAATTTGGACTACAAACTCAACTATCTTGGCGAACCTCTTATGCCCCCAGAAGAATTGTATACTGAAGGCAAAAACTATTGGGATGATTATTTAGTTGGATTTTTTCTTGGTGTATCAGTGAATTACATGGCTGTCATCTCACACGTCAAGAAATTCTGGAAGCTCAAGGGTTCTTATGATATAAAGTCGAATGGTACAAATTTCTTTTTCAAATTTAATTGTCAAGAGGATAAAATAAAAATTCTGAAAGCAGATCCCACATTCATACGTGGTCAAATGTTTATCATAACAAGCTGGAAACCATCCTTTGGCACAGTGCAGTCTCAAGTTAAAAATGTGCCAATTTGGATACATTTATATAATATACCACATATAGCTGGGACTTTACTAGGTATTAATTGGATTGCCTGTCATTTGGATAAGTTAATATGCTTCAATGAAGCTACAGAGAAGCAAGAACGTATGGAATATGCTAAGTGTTTGGTAGAAATAACGCCGGATAAAGAGTTACCTGATTATATTCTTATTGGAGACAAACAAGATACAATACAAAGGTGTATGTTGAATACACATGGAAACCTCTTATATGTACTGAGTGCAAAGTTTTTGGCCACTCCACCTTATCTTGTGACTTACATGGTAGCAAAGAAGATATTAATGCTAAAACTGGTGATAAGCATGTCAACAAGGAAAAAGCAAAACAAATGACAGACAATGCAAAACAATCCCAAAATAAAACTGTACAAGAAAATAGCAAAAAAGATGGAGTTGATATGAACAGAGTTAAGCAGCAGCACTGGCAAAAGAAAATAAAACAAACCAATGAAATTCCAGCAGAGACACAGAACTCCAAAGAAAATAATAAGATAAAAGATTCTACTGGATATGATAAAATGCATAAAAATAATGAAAAAGCTAAAGATGGTAATATAGAGACCAATAACTCCTTTCTATGCTTGCTGATATGGAGGAAGGTGAAATAATTGAGATTCCTGATGAAGCTCAAACAGATATAGAAATGACTACAGAGCACAATAGCAATAAAACTATGGACAAACACCTTGATATTGGAAAACAAATCAGCAACAGTGAAGCAACATGTGAACTAGATTCAGGTATTGCTCAAGTTATCTCCCCAAAAAACAGAAATAATATTGTGACAAATAAGTCATTACAAATGACAACCACTCCCATCCACAATACAGACATTGATGCTACAAATATTCAAGTTCCCAATAATACACCAAATAATTTACAAATAGCTAGCAGTAGAAAAAACTCTACTACATCGAAAAAGCAAGTTAAAAGTCCTTATTTGAAGCTAAAGCCTCCGGCTGACATTACTTTATATCTGCCTGATACTCCTAGTTCAAGGCATAATGCTACTGACAACAATATTGAGACTGATGAAGAATGCTCCAGTGAGTCATTGGATGATCTAAATGATAACATGGATTACACATCTGAACAAATACTTGTTAAAATGAGCAACAAAAGCACATCAGGGAAGAAGAAAAGATTCACCAGGCAATCTGCCAAAGCAAATAAAAAGAAAATATGATGGATAGTATGGGATACTGGAATATCAGAGGTGGTCATGACAAAGCAAAAAAGTTTGAAATCAAACAACTTATAAAGGGCAACAAACTACAACTTCTTTGCCTAGCTGAGACAAAATATACTGAACTGGTTACTAGTGAAGTAGCAAAATTTATTGCTCCTTCTTGGTCTATGATACACAATCACAATAATGCTCCTTATGGTCGCATCATGATAATCTGGAACCCCCATATTTATACTGTCAATACTGTGGCTACACATAGACAATTTATACACTGTAGTATTCTTCACTTGCCCACTAATACTTCTTTTTTTACTACTTTTATATATGCGGAAAATACAAAACATAAAAGGCAATACATGCTCGACTTGCTTCCTTCTCTTCACCCAAATACTATGCCATGGATATGCTTGGGGGATTTCAATTGCATGCAATTCTCTGATGACAAAATAGGAGGGCTTCCTCTCAGTCTCAATGATGTTTCCCCTCTTAATAACTCCATTCATACTGCCCAGCTCCAACAGATGCCTAAGACTGGTGTTTTCTATACTTGAAATAATTGCAGTAGGACTGGTTCTCGTACATTCTGCAGGCTGGATAGATCATACTTAAACAATGATGCTTATACTATCTGGCCTTCCCTATTAGCTCATTTTCATCCACCATCCTTATCTGATCACAGTCCTATCATCCTAGTTTGGGGAAATGCTTATATAAAAGGTCCCTCATCCTTCAATTTCTTCAACAGTTGGACTAAAGAAAGTGATTTCATGAGTTTAATCCAGCATACATGGTGTGTTAATAAGTATGGCAATCCCATGTACATACTTCATGCCAAACTTAAAGACTGCAAAATCAATATCAAATCTTGGGCTTCAGAAAAATTTGGTTCAGGTAATAATTTATCAACCAAAATAAGAAATGATCTAAACAATATTCATATTATGATGCAGGCTAATCCTAATGATACTGATTTATCTAACAAGGAGCATCACTTATCGACCCAATTAAAAGAAGCAATTGTCACTGAAGTTAATATGCTGAAAGCTAAAAACAGGAAGAACTGGGATATTGGAGGTGACAAAAATTCTAAAATCTTTCACAATTCTTTGAAGATAAAAAAAGCTGCTAGCATCATTCATAGGATAAAAGACAAATATGGTCATGAAGCTACCTCCCAGAATGGTATCAAAAATGCTTTTCTCTCTTATTACAAAGATCTCTACTCTAACAATGAAAATAATCCTGATCTTCATATACTTACTGACTTAAACTTTAAGATAATAAATGATGAACAATCCAATAATCTTATAAAATAGATTACTAAAGAGGAAATAACTGATGCTATATTTAAAATGAAGAAAGATAGCTCCCCTGGTCCTGATGGCTTCAGTGCTCATTTCTTTCAAAAATGTTGGAGTATAATAAACTCTGATTTCTGTAATGCCATACTCCACTTTTTTAAGACTAATATTCTTCTTAATGGCATTAATCATACTAAACTTGCTTTAATCCCCAAAACTAACCTACCACAAAGTGTCACTGAGTTTAGGCCTATTGCTTGTTGCAATGTAATTTATAAATGCATTGCAAAGGTCATATCCAGACGTATGAAAAATTGCTTGAAAGATTTAATTTCTTCTAACCAAAATGGATTTATTCTTGGTCGAACAATTACTGACAATATATTGCTAGCTCAAGAATTAATTAGGGGATATAATAGGAAAAATATTTCTCCTAGATGTTTCCTTAAACTTGATATTCAAAAAGCTTTTGACACAATTAAATGGGAAGCTATAATATCTATTATGTCCAGATTGAACTTCCCCCTTCCCTTTCTAGCTTGGGTTCACTCTTGCATTTCCACTGTTAAGATAACTTTAGCTATAAATGGTGAAAGTTTTGGATATTTTAATACTGGGAAAGGTATAAGGCAGGGGGATCCTATATCCTCCTCTATTTTTGTCATTGTTATGGAAGTTTTAACACAACTTTTATGTAGAGATAATAATAACAAACTTATTGATTATCACCCTAAATGCAAAGTTCATAAAATTTCCACTTTAATGTTTGCTGATGATCTTCTTCTCTTCACTAAACCAAATATCAAATCTATTACTAATACTTTTGCTACATTAGATACATTCAAAAATATGAATGGATTGCAAATTAACAAGTGCAAATCTCATATCAGTATTGCTGGTGTGTCTGAAATTATGTTCACAAACATTCTGCAACTCTCAGGTCTTCAAAATATGGATAACAATGCAACTTACCTAGGTGCTCCTTTATGTAAATCTAGAATTAATACTACTCAATGCCTCCCAATGTTTGAAAAAATAACCCAAAATCTGAATACTATGAATACTGCTAATATATCTCAAGCTGGTAGGCTTATGATAATCAAAAGTATTGCTACTGCCATGTGCACTTATTATTTTCGTTTATTTATCATACCTGCTAAGCTTATTAACATGCTTAATCGTGCTTTTAACCATTTTATTTGGCATGGGAATATTTACTCTAACAAACTCATACCTATTGCTTATAAAAAGATAATCACACCTTTCAAAATGGGGGGATTAGGCATAATCAATCTCAAAACTTGGAATATAGCTGCTAACTCTAATTATGTCAATAAATTATTAACTGATAAGACTGGTCTTTGGGCTATCTGGAATAGGCACTATAATCTTAAAAATAATAATTTCTGGACTATGATACCTAAAACAATGCTAGTTACCTCTGGAAAAAAATATTAAAGCATAGGCAGCTATTTTTACCTTGGGTTCAATGTGACAAAAACAATGCCTTCTGGTTCTCTCCTTGGTGCTCTCCTGGTATGATTCTTTCAAATCTTGTTGACTACAATCTTATCTCTAACTCTGGTATCCCAATGCATGCTACTGCTAAAGATTTTATCACTGATGATGGTGTACAATTGCCCCATGTTTCTTCGACCACTCTGTCTTCTGTTTGGAGCCATATCAGTGATAAATTCACTAATCAGAATATAGATGGTCTTGCTTGGTGTGCTAAATCTCACAGCATTTCTAATGTTTACAACTCAATAATATGCAGCACTTCAACCTCTAATTTTGCCTGGTACTCTAGAATTTGGCAAACTGGATCTAAACCTAAGCATAACTTACTGCTCTGGAAATGCCTCAACAATGCACTACACACGCAAGACAATCTTATGAGGAGGAATTTCATCGATCAATCCAAATGCATCCTTTGTAATCGTGCAACTGAGAATGTAGGCCATCTTCTTTTCAACTGCCTTTTTTCCTTTCAACTGTGGAGACGAACTCTTTTACACATAAATGCACACTCTCCTGTTCGTGACTATAAATTAGAATGGATACGTATCTTCAAAGCCACGCGATGGAAATCGAGTTCATCCATTTGCCTTCTCAAATATTTTAAGCTTACGGTGGCTGCTATTTGGGATGAGGGAAACAATCGTCGCTTTGCCAACAAGTATTCTTCTCTCACGGCCGTGCTAAGTAATATCATCAGATGAATTGTTTTCTGACTGTCGTTTTTCCTTATGTTTGCGTAATTGCCTTGTACTTTTAATTGTTTTACTTCTTATGGCTCTGTATCACTTTTTCTTTAATATTTAATAAATGTGGACTGTCCACAATAAAAACAGGCTGGCCTTGCCAAAAAAAAAAAAATTATCGATTTAATAATCCAATTAAATTCAATAATTCAAATAAAAATTTATTTGACTGTCACTTATTAATATTTAAAATTAATTAAATATTCAAATTTTAATTTATAAAAATTCTGGGTCGTTACAATCTTCCCCCCTTAAAAGAATTTCGTCCTCGAAATTATCAAGTAAGAAAGTTATAGAATTTATTAATTTTCCAAAATTCATAGTTAAATTTCTTATAACACTTTACTAAGTTTTCAAATCATACTTAGTTATCTTTTCAAAAACAACTACTATTGTTTAACTTTCAATTCCAAATCAAAGTTAAAGTTTTCAAAATTTTCCAATTTTCTCAAATTTTTTCTAACGCCTTAAATTTTCGGAAAAATTCGCCATAGTCTCCTTTGCGCGGCTCGATCCGAAAAAAAAATGACAGTATATATATCACAAATATACATCTCATCAAGTAATGAGGCATCCGTAGGAAAAAGTATAAAAGTACGGTATGTAATCCGAGATATGTACCTTATATTTTATTAGCGAGCATATACGGCTAATATAGCGCGAAAGCGAGCTCCAAATGCGAAGCAAACGCGATCCGCACCTACTAAACACTCAACAAACAATATGAGAACCATGCATATAGATAATAGTATCAATATACAACATATAGCAACATAATAACTATATATGTCAACATAGCAATTGCAAACAAAAGCAACAAATGCAAACATCAACCAACTTCATCCATAACCAAATCAATATTCATTTATATTCTCATTAATATTCAATGAAATAGGTTTTCAATTTAATCACATTTGATTCATAAACAGTGGATGTTTTTACTAACATTCATTTTCAATTAGTTTATGTTCACTAATTCATATTCAAGTTGGTTCACTTCCAATTCAAATTCAATTCTATTTAAGATTTACTTAACTTCCAATCGAATTTCAATTACTTTAGCTTTCAATTTCATTAATTCAATTTCATTAACACTTAATGAATTATATACAATCAACTAATCAATCAAATAACAACCAATGTATATCAATTACAACCAAATTCCTTTTCTTATATTCATTCTATTTGGTTTAACACTTTCACTTTCAATTGGTTCAACTAAATTGATTTTCATTCCAATTTATTCAACTTCTAATAACATTAGATTTTAATGAATTAACACTTATATCCATTATTTCATATCAACTTAATTTACATTCAATTGATTAACATTTAATCCATTAATTCAATTCAATTACAAAAGTTGAATTTCATTTATATAACTCAAGTTCACATTTATCACTTCACTTTAATAATTTACTTTGATACTAATATCAACTTCATTCCATATCACTTAAGTTATATTTCATTTCTAAAAGTAAATTTCCATTTAACTTTAAATTCATTCTTTTATTTACAACTCATATTCATATAGTTTCATATAGTTTCACTTCTCATATATATATAAGTTTATTTCACAATTGTAAATTACTTTAATTATAATTCAATTCTTATAATTCTTTTGCTTATACAATTATTCTTTATTTTAGATTATTCAAACAACTAAACAATCAACTTATATACACTTTGATAATTTTGAAAAATTATTTCTTTTATATACAAAATATACTCAAGGTAAAATTATTTCATTTACCCAATTTTTTAAAACAATATTGTGTCGAATTGTTCTATTCAAGTGTTTAGAAACCCCTTCAATTCAGTTTCGAGGCTGCGCCGACGAAGGTTCATATACCACTTAACAAACCAATCATCACAATATAAAACAATTTTATATACACTAACAAATACGCTCTCATAGCTATTATTACACTCAAATTCATTCTAGAGTACTACTGACTCTATCTCTAATGAGTAATACCCAACAGAACCATGGTTGTCGCTTAACCATATGCTCTGATACCAAATGTAACGTCTTCGATTTTTCGTTGCCGAAAAACCGAATAGTTAGGGTTTTAAGAAAAAGAAAAGGAAGAAAAAGACAGAAAAGAGAAGAGAAAAAGATAGAAAATAGAAAATTTTAAAATAGAAGAAAAATAGAACGAAAGAGAAAATAGAAGATAGAACAAAAAGAGAATAGAACGATAGAACGGAATAGAAAACAACAGAACAACAACAGAATCTCACAATTCGCAACGGAACAACATATAATAATAAATGAATAATCTTTAAACAAAGAACTATATCAGTTATTACATTTCATACATTTCATTTCATTACATCATATCATCAGAGTGTACAACAATAACAACAACAACAGTGCAGCGGAAAAAGAAATACTATAAAAACTAGTAATACGCCATGCCATCCATCTTGCCTCCAGCAACTCCAGAATATCCTGATAAACCTTAACTCTTGACTGCCCGTGTGGAAATTGGTGGGCACCCAGAGTTTAGGAAGGAAAACAATAAACTCCGAGTCAGTCATGTGACTGGTGTGAGAACTCAAAACAGTTTATTTATCTTTAAAATCAAAATATAGGAATATTTTTAAATTCAATTCGCAATGCTTTTAAAAATGAGACTACCATAAGGCCTCCCGCACACACACACAATGCAAACGCAGAATCGGAGGAGATTTCTCCTTATGATAGTCAAAGATGCTTGATACGCATTTAAAATAATATTTGATATTATTACTAGTGTATAGTGTAGGAAAAATTCATTTCGAAAGTAGAATATAAATCTTAGCCAACATACGACCATTATCGTATGCCTACTATAGCTATCATCCAAACAGTGTTGCGACACTATAAGTGAATGATAGGTCCTACAACTAATACCGTACAAGATCGTATTGTTTCTTTGGATTTCCAACGAATGATCAGGCCAAGGAACTTCCCATTGCCACATGAAAATGCCTCTGGATGGACATCGCCGAGAACCAAACCGGATCTCTACCAACACAAGGCCAGGTTACCCCTAACTGAGTAACAACTGACCGAATATGACATCCCCCGGTCCTTTGGGACCTTTTTACCGAGCGCTCGCAATCAATTCACACAATCATAACAAAGTGTTTTCAACATGAGTAAGTATCTGGGCTCCATACCATGATACCACCCTTTTCCAGAAGGAAATGCACACATCCTAAAGGGCGCTACCCCTCATAACCTTGCTGCATCTTTCCTGTTTTGACCATTCACGGGGTGTGAGGCTCGACGAAGTCACGTCCACAAAAACATACTTTATACAAAAGCCATGCTTTGGGTCAACAAATGATCATAGAGATGATCACCAGGATAGACGATCAAATAAACGATCCTATCACAAATAATCAACACAATGATCATTTCACAGCTACACTCAGCATGTCACATTACCAAATTGGGAATATATCGCTGATAACTTCAACTATATAACCTCTGAGCTCGTACGTCTCAGAGAAGGGTGTTAAGCTAAAAGAATAAATTCTCCGCCACCAACAGAAATATATTTGAAAGAAATCGGCTTTATATCTCAACTTGTAATGTCAGACATACAATCCATACAAGTCTGTTACGGGCTCGAACAAAACCGAAGGCACTTACAAAGAAGTCCTTGCAATCCGGATATTCACAATCCTGATCGGATTTCCCATCACTTAGGAAGTCTCTATACCGTTGCAACTCAGTGCAGAGACAATCGACAGGTCATCCTATCGCTTTCGCAAATACCGGGTCTTCAACACCGATCTTCAATGCAATTCGCAACGACGTATCACATATCCGGAATGGGTTATACGACCCCATGGTCCTTTCCCGGTTAACCCGAATAGTGAGCGCTTATTCAAAAATAAGTGTGGCATTCAAATTCAGACAAATCACATCAAATACCCATTCAAAGGGAAATATTGATAGTCGGTTATTGAACTATCAATGGATATGCACAACATCACCAGATTCCAAATAATTTTCCAAATTATTTATTTTCCAAAATATCTTCACTAGATATATAATTTTCACATTTCAAAAATAAATCAATATTTATTTTTAAACAAATTCCACTTTCCTTTATAAATTCCTTAGTGAATTTTCCATTTCAAAATATCCATGCATATCGATTTTAATTATTCATTTCAATTTATCTTCAAAAAGATAAATTCTCAAAATATTCACTTTATATTGGAAAACATTTCCATACTTACTTATTCATAAGTAATTCACAAATTTTATTTATTTTCAACACTTGGAAAATATTCAATATACTTCAATCAAAATTAAGTATATATTTCATTCTTTTAAGAAAATCATTCACTTTAACATATTTATTTGGGCCAAAACGAATGTTGCGTAAAACATCGTTACGACAACCCAAAATCACTAGTATAGGGATTTGAAATTAAAATAGATATATAAATCCCAATACTATACAAAACATTTCCTTTCGGAAATCATTTACTATAACAACCGTGTTATAGTCCACCATTTCCTTTTATTCCTCGAAACATCTATTTCAACAATAAATGTTGAAATCTATGGTTTCGAATCTCAACACATTTTAAAACATCGTTAGATCGTTTTAATTCTATTTAAAGCATCAAATCTAAACATTTTCTTTAACATATTATTCACTATTCAAAAACGTGAATATACTACGTTAACAAATTTCATCCTTTTATTCATTTTATTTCAAAGGATTATTCACAGTCTAAAACGTGAATATAACTCCACTAATAGGTTTCAACAATTTACTTATCAAAATAAGTTGTTTGCGAATTTTATAAAACAACGTTTATAAATTCTATTTCTATTTGTTTTATAACTTCTTTCTTTATAAATTCCTTATTAACCTATTCACTTTATATTTCAATTATAAAATAAAAGTTCATATCATAAGTGAAATACTTATAATTTATTTATTTGAAAAATCGTTCCTTTGAACTTCATAATTATAAATCCTATAACTTATAAGATTCAGTGATTTATCCAAAATCCATTCTTTCAATAACTTTATAAATTTTATAAACCTACTGTTTATAAAATTCCATTTATAACTTCACTGTTTAAAATTCTATAAATTCCATTTAATTATGAAATTCATTTTCACTTCATTCAAACACTTATAAAAACTCGTTTTATAATTTCAATATCTCAATTTATAAATATCCATTTATAAATCTCTTATATAAATCAATTCATATTAATATTTTAAAAACGTCTTTAAACTCCTTTATAATTTCATCATTTTGATTCATAAAATAATTAAATTTTATAAATCCTATATTTAAACTTTTCATAATAAATTCAAAAATCCCGATTAACTATTTTATAAAATCATTAGCATCATATTCTCAAAAATCAGTTTTTAACTATATTTCTCAAAAATCATAATTTTTATAACTTTAAAAATTATAACGTTTATTTATTTAAAATGAATCAATTTCCAAACATACTGTATATTTTCAAAAATCACTTTATGAATCATTTTAAAATTCCAAAATTTGGTCCAATGATGCTACATACCAAATAGTCAATCACGACAACAACGATATCATATATCGATATGAAAATCAATGAATATCAAAATATCCATAAACAAATAAATACTGTTGAGGAATCCAGTTGGATCCCTCCAACCTGTTTTCCTGCATCCACAAACATTAGCACAATACCAATTTCGCTCCAGTACGAAATTATCGCGGTATATGTTTTTATTAAATATTATCCGCTTAATAGACGGCGCAATAGGGTCTCATCCGCTAAACAAAAAATGCGGGAAATCAATAACTCCAATATATACATATGCCAATATATATATATTGCTATCATATATAATACCAATTTCACTGTTTATGAAATATTCGCGGTATATGTTTTTAATAAATAACATCCGCTTACTAACGGCGTATAATGTCTATTTTAACAATCAATAGATATCAATCATCATTCAAACATGCATTCAAATATTTTAAATCTAACTATTTAAAATAAAATCGAAACTGATTCGATTGAGTGAGAAGTTCTCACCTTGATTTTAAATTCCGTTTTAGCGATTTATTTCGAATAAAATTAAACGTGCGTTTAATTTTACCCAAAATTCTCACTAACTCCAAATGACTCCAATCCAATTTCATCGCGTAGTGCTCGTCCATACGATTCCAACGCGACTGGTTTCGCGCGTTTTCGACCTCGTATGAAAAAGTTATGATTTTTATAAGATTGTACACGATTTTTATAAACTAATTACAACATTAATATATATTTTCAAACCCACACAGATCATAGCCGTAGATCCCCCATCACTCCATCATCACCGTGCGTTTCATCCTCCTTCTCCCTCTCGTAACTCCTACAGGTGATAGCCGCACTCCCAAACCCATTTATCACGAATTAGGGTTTAATTTTGCTAACACCACACACGATGAAAACTCGATCAACAACTTGCAATTCGAAGCTCTTGACCTCCTCCATACTCGGCCTGAATGGCACAAGGCTCGGTCCCCCCATGTTGCACGAATCTCGAGGCCGAACGGCCACGTACGCAGGCTATTAACACACAAAATACAACTCCAATCGCGATCTCCACCGTTGATATGATAGATCTTGACGTCCTCTTCAATTTGTTAGTTGAAAGTTGTTGGTAAATGTCGATGGATGAGGAGATAATCGAGGTGGAAGTTGGGAAAATTCTGGCCGTGGGTTATTAAAGTGGCGGCTAGGTTTTAGATTAGGGTTAGGTTTTATTTTTATTTTTTTTAATTTATGAAGAGAGTGGGGGTCTATTTATAGAGAAAAATCGAACACTATTCATTCCGATTTTCCAAACTCCGATTTACACGCCGAAACTGACGTTCCTAGGGTTTATCCCGCGTTTCGGACACAATGGAACATGTTTCGAAAGCTAATTCGGACTCTGTGCGAGTTATGGCTACAAACGTTCGATTTAAATTAAACCGATTTAAATCGATTTCTAGGCGTTTTAATTTGTACAGGACAAACGGTAAATCCAATTGACTTGAAATTTGAAACCATACAATAATATCACGTTACGGATCCGATGAAACTGGTTTCGTAGAAATCTGAGACTTTTTGAAAAATGGCTATTTTAACTCGCCAAATTAATATTAAAAATAATTCGATGCGTTTCGAGCTGCCACGATCAAACGATAACTCAGATTGACACGAAAATTGAAATCCGGTAATAACTAACTATTACGGATCCAATGGAACTGGTTTCGTTTAATTCTGAGACTGTTCAAAAATTGGCTATTTTACAGTCGATTATTAAATATTAAAATATTCAATTTTCACAAATTAACTCTTAATTCAATTTTAAAAGTTCTAAAATATCGTTCTAACTCCAATATGATAAAATAAAATTTTACAAATCATTTTCAATCATATTTAACTCAATTTTCAATTATTTTCATAATTTAACATATTAAATTATCGATTTAATAATCCAATTAAATTCAATAATTCAAATAAAAATTTATTTGACTTATAAATTCACTTATTAATATTTAAAATTAATTAAATATTCAAATTTTAATTTATAAAAATTCTGGGTCGTTACAGATATGAAATTTATAAGTTTCAATTTCAAATTTTAAAAAAAAATCTTTTTTTTATTACCAAAATTGAACATGGCCGCATCATCTTCTTCTTCTACGCATGCGACCCTGATGAAACCGAACCCAATTTGTGATTTAGGGTTTAAAATCGCGACCACCACGATCAACAAGATCTCCATCAACAACCGCCATTCGAACGCCCTCACTCTCTTCCACCTACAGCCCAAATCCGGTCGAGCTCGTCTATGGCCTTGCCTAGAAAATTTCGTGCGAAAGGCGGCCTTCCTGATCGATTTCTGACCACCTCGTCGATCTTCACGCCAACCTACCTTACGGATGTGAAGCCAACGTCATGATCTACGATCTACTAGTTGAAAGTTTTCAAAAACATCACGTGGATTGATTAGAAATTAAGGAAGAAAAGGAAGCGTTTTCGACCATTAAAAAGAAATAAGCGGCGGCCGAAAACAATGCTAGGGTTTCACTTGAATAAACGTGATATAAACGTTTATTTATATTATTTTAATATTAAATCCATTTAAAGCTGCTTTTTCACACGATCTCCAAACGACGCGTGCCGACAGGCGTTTATAATATTTTACCCATGTTCCGAACACAATGGAACGTGTTTCGAAAGCTAATTCGATCACATGTGCAAGTTACGGAAACAAACGATCAATTTTAAATTAAATCGATTAAAGTATTTTCTACGCGTTTTAAGATGCCAAGGTCAAACGACAACTCCGATTGCTACGAAAATTGAAATTCAATAATAACTAACTATTACGGATCCAATGGAATTGATTTTGTCGAATTCCAAGAGTGTGCCCCGGAAGGCTATTTTAGCTCATCGATTAATTCGAGCGATTTTCAAAATCGTCGAAATCACTTAAAATTTCACTTTTAAAACTTTATTAACTGTATTATAACTCGTATAAAATTTAAATTCACATTAGAAATCATTCAAATCCATTTTGAACAAAAATCTGATTATTTGCATTATTATATTATTAAATTCCATTATTAAATTAATATAAAATTCCAAATTCAACCTATCGACTTTTAATTTCATCCAACAGTCCAATATTATAATTTAAATCCAAATAGACTTAAAATAAATTTTAAAATCTATTTTTATATCTATTTACACCTAGAACCACCAATTATCCCAATTCTAACATTAAATTATTGTTATTCAAATTTCAATCAAATTCCCATATTTGAAATTTAACTAATTCTAATAATTTAACCAAAACCTTTTCTACTTCGAAATCAATTCAAAATTCACATTTAAAATGAATTAAATGTTCAAATCCAATGACCCAAAATTCTGGGTCGTTACAAAAACTATTTTCTGGAAGGGGTTATAAGAAAAATGTCTGCTATTGGAAAATTAGTTAAAATGAAAAATATGCAGATATTTTCTTTGAATAATATGATGCAACTACTGAATGTCTCAACATAAATCACGTTCCACTATTGATTTTTCTATCAACTAGATTACCAGTGTATTCTGCATCCGAATTTTCCTTTGACTCAAGATTATCATTAGTTAAACGTTATAGACCAGACCGTGAAGTTGCAACAAATTACCTTAAAATCATTTTTAACAGCTTTAAAATGAAATTCTCTTGAATTTGAATTAAAATCACGCAAATTTACAAATAGTGAACATAGTGTCAGATCTAGAAGTAGTAAGATAAACAAATATATCCACGTGTATCTTGAGTAATTATCAACCAACACAAGACACTATCTCTTATCACCTAAACTTTCAATATTGTTAGTCCAAGCAAATCTATATGAAATAGTTTAAAAATGATTGGTCAAAATTTTAAAACCAAAATCAACATTTATTTTCATTATCACATAACTGGCTGCTTTAGTTAGATTACGGTGTCGATTTTCACATTTGATTAATCGTTTAAGATAAATATACCGTTACCTATTTTACCTTCACGATAATTTTTTGTTGTTGCTCATTGTGATCCTGCCACTTTTGTACTAGGCCAAGGAACTTTGATTTATTGCCCGTTTTGTGCATAGAACAGCCAGAATCCAGGTAACACTGTTGTTGTTCCTTAGCCTGCCACCACACCTACATAAGAAAATATTTTTGTGACCTGTTTGTTTTTATAAGTCCACGGTTGTTAGTGGCAAAAGATTTTGAAAAATATGTTTGAGTACATCCAAGACAATTTATATTTGTTCGTTTTGGCACTCAGAATTGTTTGACTTTAAGGGATTTTATATTCGTGCCTTTTGAAACCCAAATGAGTATGGTTTTCACGTGTTTGGGTCTATACGAGAAAATATTGTGATTGTGTCCAATTTTTCCACAAATCGTGCACTTTGAATTGACTTGATTAATTTCACTTCTAACACGTTCAGATTGATTATACCCTAGTCCTTGTCTAACAGTATTGAAAGTTTGTTTCCCTAATAGCATATTTCGCGTTCTTTCTCCTTTGGAAAATTTTCCTAAAGTTGTAGACAGTTGTTAGACTTGTGTTTTGAGAGATTCATTTTCATTAAATAATTGTGTGCACTGTTTAATAGAATTTTCTCTCCTCATGTTTCCACTTTCTTTCAAAATCAGAATTTCATTTTCAAGTGATTTAATTTTAGTTTTTGATTTTTTAATTTCTTCTTCGAATAGTGGACAATTGTCACACTTAGGGCTTTTATTTCGATATTTTTTGACTAATCTGTCAAGTAGTTCATTTAATTCTATCAAAGTATCTCTTTGCAACTCGATTTTAGCGTATTTCTCCCTAAATCTTTCGAAATAGCCATTTACTTCGTGAAAATATATAAGTAGTTCTGAGTGAGTAAGTTTTGATACCTCGCTTTGCTCGTCATCATCACTATCAATTATATCACCTTGAAGACACAGATCTGCTTTTTCACTTTCACTGCCAGTGCTCTTATCATCTTCATCAATTTCAACCCAAGTAGCTGCAAAACTTCTCCTTTTCGGTTTCTTTCCTTGGCTGAGTCGATTCTGAGGACAATTGGGCTTGATATGACCGAGTTTATTGCACTTGTGACATATGATCTCCTGCTCTTCTGAGTTTTCTAGGTACTTTGGCTATTCTGCATTTAAATTGTTGATTTAGAGCTGGATTTCTGTATTTGTAATTCCACTTTTGAATTTCTTTATTAATAGTGCTAATTCAGCTGCTCCATCATCATCATCATCATCATCACTACCACTTTCTATTGTTCCTTTGAGAGCTATCAATTTCTTTCGAATATCAACACTTTCGCGTTTTTCCTTGAATTTCATTTCTACCTTATAAGTGGTGAAATTTCAAATAAGTTCATCGATTTCAATCAGTTTCAAATTCTTCGATTCTTGAATAGTAGTGACTTTGGCTTCAAAATTTCATGGAAGGACTCTGAGGTTTTTTTGAACTATTTCCAACTCTATGTATGATTTTACGAGAGCTTTTGATTTGTATACAATATTGGAAAGTCGTCCATATATCTCTTTGACATTTTCATCCTTGGCCATTGTGAAATTCTCGTATTCCCTACTAAGCATGGCAAGGCAAGATTCTTTGACTTGAGATGTTCCTTCATGAGTCACTTCAAGTGTGTGATAGATTTTCTGTGCAGTTAGACAATGTGAGACATGATTAAATTCAATTTGATCCACGAACATATAATAGAATTGATAGCTTTAGCATTAGCATTATGCAATTTATTTTCTAGATTTGTCCATTGATCCATCAGTTTATCTATTTCCTAATTATCTATCACTATAGCTAGTGTCATATAACCTGTCTCAACAATATTTCAAGCATCGATGGTTTTTAGAAAAAATTTCATTTTATTTTTCCAGTAAGCATATCCACCATTGAACATTGGAGGTCCAGTTATGGACTAACCCTCGGAAAAATCATTATTAAAAGAAGCCATCTAAAAAAATTTAAAATAAAAATTTGTTTTTGAAAAATCAAATTTTTTAAAAAAAAATTTGGCTTTTGTTCCTAGCTTTGATACCACTTGTAGGATCGATTTCACCCTAGAGGAGCGGTGAATAAGGTAATACTAATAATTATAAAAATTAATACAGAAACATATAAAATAATTGTAGCATAGATAAATAGCGGAATAATAAAAGCAGAAATAGAATAACTTAAATTTACCCAACTTTAGCAAAACCCAGCCTACGTGCTGCCACCAAGGTTTCTACCGAAAATCAAGTAGTTAGACGCTTACACACGTAAATTAAGGACACCCGCTATTGACTAACCTAACTCTACGCTCAAAACCCAACCACAACTCAGCCACTGAGTTGCGAATTCTCGAACTACACCACCGTAGTTCGTCCCTTAGTCACATGACTAGAATTTACAAACGTTTAAAAGAGAAATATAAAATAAGAAACAACTCTAAAACAAGAAACCCTATTTAAAACTAAAGCCTAAAAACTAAAGGAAACCGGGCCAAAAAAAGTTAGTGATAAAAAAATTAACCCCCTTTTCTTTTTTATTATCGGCCATATTCTCCTTTGCGTTGTGAATAATATCTGCCTCTTTGCTCGTTCGTTCCTCATTAAACAAACTAGGGTTTTGTGATAACTGAGGCCGCCAGTTTAATATTGATGTTCGAATTGAAGTAAACTTTACCTCTGGTTCCTTCGTCATATTATTTGTTGGCTATGATTTTCTCTGTAGTTTTGCTTTGATTATGCTTGCGGATGAACCCAGGATTGAGTTCGAATCAATGAATCTGGTATGTAAATTATGTCATTTAAATGCTCTGTTTTTTGCCTTAATTCGCACTTGATTCAAGTTGTTGATTTGTCTGTGACTTTTCTTAAACTCGAATGCCACTAAAAGCAGATAATGACTTGGGTTTTTATAGGGATCGATTTACTTAATTATTTTTCGTATTTACTTTGTTTGAATTTTACACTTTCTATGCTTGGCCATTGATTCTCAATTGGTTGCTTGTGATTGATCCTGACCTTTTAAATTTGCATATTTTTAAGTTATACTTGCTTGGTCACCACGACTTGCATTTACTATGGATTTGGTTCCGTTCTTTTCTGGTTTGATTTCTGCTACTTTGAATTTTGTGATAATATTTACTTATTCGATTCTGCCTTGGTCACCATGGTTTTGATTCTTTGGCATTTTGACTTGACTTGGTTATTTTGAATCCCCTAGCGACAATTCAACTACTACATGCATCAGTATGCATTGTTTTGTAGATTTGAGCCTTATTATTTTCACTGTTGCATGTATATATGGTGCATCAATATTGCTATGTCCATATGACCATATACATTGCCATATTCGCTGACTATATGTATATGTTTTGTTATACTGGTGCACTTGATATCTCCACTTGTATACTTGATTACCTCCATGCCTGGTGATTCTCTTGTCATGTTGTATATGTTTTGGTCAATTTGGTAGCTACAGTATCTTGTAACCTAGGCCTGCTTTTGGATTGACTTTGGTTAGTTTTGCATTATGTGGTGAGTTATTGTCGCGGTTGCATATAGTTGGGTTCCTTTTGAAGCTGACATGTCTGAGGCTTTTTGCATTCATGCATGTTGTCATGTCTGTATGCATTTGCTATGCAGTTGAGGCCTGACTACATTTCATGTATATAGTATGTTGCTCTTTTGAATTCTGGTCATTTCCATTTGTATACATACATACATTTATGTTTGTATATATGTGTTTATTCACTTAGTCCTTGTTAGAGATGAGCATGTTTATTCCTTTCTTTTGATTCATGTGCATTGCATCTGAGGTCTGGCATACTCGATGTTGTTGTGGACTCTAAATTATAGCTTTGGTTGTCTTGGTGCCATGCCACTAGCCCGAACACTTGAAATTGTTTTGAGTTAAATTGATATTAACCGGTTCTAGTGATTTTCTTCATTTGTTATAATATGTGTTGTCCACCATATATGTGCACATGTGTGAATATGCATGTATATGTGTATGCTGTTTCTTGGGCTTGCTCTTGTGCACTGTCAACTTTGTTGTACTGATATGATGAGATTGTCATTTCTCTTGTATTTGGTCTTGACCATTTGACTGTTGAGGCTTCATATTCAATTGCATTCATTAGTTCACTGTATTTTGGAATATGGTTTTGGACTTGAGTCTTGTATATATGCAGTCTGATTCACTATAGTCTTTCTCTGGTCTTCACTTGAATTCTCATATTGCTTTGACTCCACTATCAAGTCTGTTCACATGTGTACACATTTGTGAACTTGTTAGCATGGTCTGGTGTTGGATTCTTGTTGCATGAAAACTTGTATTCGACAATTTTTGCGATGCTTTTGTAATGCACTTGAGTTGTACCCAGCCTCGGCTCGGATTTGACCTTGTGCTTACCTATTCCTACAGTTTTATCAAGTGTATATTGGTGTGCACGACCATGTGGCATGCACAGTGATACATTGTACATGTCAAAAGTTGTTCGTGTATGATGAATTCAAAATAAATGACGACGAACAACCCAAATAACCGAGGCAAATAATATTATCAACATATACATTTTATTTTACCCTGTAAAATATTTCATTTTCAATTTTACTGCGTTAGTGTTTATTTTGCAGATAACTCAGATGCGGGATAAAAATTGGAATACAGCCGAAGAACATATATGAGTGAACGAGTCATATGTAGTGAGAAAAGTCAGGTAAATTGAAATGTGAGATGTAATATGTAATTGAAAAATGTATATATATTGAGAGCTCAATTTTTGTACTATTCAAAAATTGTAATAAAATATTTGTTTGAATAAAATATCTGTTCGAATTTAAATTCTATGTTATTTATTTTATTCAGCAAATATTTATTTAATTATGAAAAATAAAATAGTACAATAATAATTACATTTAAATGAATATATATGTTTATTATCATCGAAAAAAATCATATACTAGAATATTCAACAATTACCAACTTTGTACTCAACATTTGTTGATAGTCTATTAGACAGTGCCGAAAACAAATATGAGTGCTATAGAACATTGATATCATTTAATGAATCTGGTATTTCAAAAAATGGAAGCCCAATTTATAAATCATCCGATGTTATGGCTTCTAAAATCAATGTTTGCACCTTTTTATGTCCGATGAACGTTCCTTTCCAACCACTCAAACGGCTTTTCCGTGTCCAATGCATACAGTCCAAACTACCAAGCATAACGGGGAATCCCCTAGCTTCTCCTCTAGCTAACAATCTGGCAACATATCCTAAAATATTCATCCAATTGATCATTAGAAGTTCCATAGCTCAACATTCGTAAAGCATCCGAGATTTTTATATGTGGTATAATTCATATTTCAAGTGCTCTATTTTACAAGTAAGAAAAATTGTGTTATTTTCATGGAGTTCTTAATAAATTTTGCAGAAAATATCCAGGCTTATGTGAAATCGACGATGGAACGACGTAATATCATAGGTTGGGATGTCAATGAAGTAGTCCTTCATTAGTCTATCATGTCCATCTTTATAGCCTCTCTTATAAGACGGTCAATTCAATTAAGCATATTATCGCGGAGGTTGCTGATTGATCCTTTACCAAAAAAATAAAAATATCCTTATGCGAGCTGTTGCATTTCAAACTCGATGGTTTGATCGTCCACCTCTTCTTCCTTATTGAAGCTTTGTCACCTGTTTTTGTTGCAGCAATAAAGGTAATGTGACGACCCATAAATTTCGATAATTAAATTGGTTAATTTAATAAGATTTTTGGTAATTAAATTTAGAAAAAATAAAACTTTATAATTTATAATGAAGCAAAAGTTAGAAATGAATGTAGCATTGGTAATTAAAATTAATTATCGACAATTGAAGTGAAATTCCTATAATGAAATAGTGTAAATTGTTGCACTTGGTCATAGAATAGAAAATAAGTACATATGAGTAAGTATTGAATTAACCAATGGAATAAAATATGGATTAATAGTAACTGAATGTATATTAAGATGACAAGGTTAATGCAAGTTGATAAATAACCAATTTAGTGCAATACCAATTAATCGAAACAATTGTAAGGTTTATAATTTGAAATTAGTAAATTGGGAAATAAGTTCAACGTTATGTTAATTGATGGAATAATATGTAATAAGTTGTAATTTTATAGAATCAATGCTAGATAAGTAATTATAATAATCGTTGGTTGATAATTAAGTATGAATGTGATTAATCTAGGCAAATAGTGATAATTATTAATTGTTTACCCATTCATTTAATTTATTAAATTAGATCTAAATCAGTTGCAACATTTGTTAGTTGATAATAGCTTATAAGTGAAATTAAACGTTAATGGTAACAATTATTATAAGTTAACCATTTATTTAGTATATTAAATTCAAAATTTGTAATCAATTGCAATGAATCTCAATTCATTGTATGTTAGTGTAAATTATGGAAATAATTGGAAATAATGTCAATTCTATTATAATATGACAAATTGGTTGAACAAAAGGAATGTAAATTCAAGATTTACTAATTTATTGGAATTTAAATTTAATAATTGAATTAATTGCAAATAAATGGAATTTAAAATTTAATGTGAAATCAATTATAGTTAATTGACTTAATTTGTGCAGTTAGGGTAGGTTTGATTTGTCATTAAAGAGTGTTAATTCAACAAGAAGTAACCAATGTAAACTCTATCCATAATATGGCAATTGATTGAATGAAAACAATTGAAATTCATGTTGATTAAATTTATTGGATTTGAACTATAATAATTGGATTAATTGCAATTAAATGAAATTAAAATATCAAAATATTACGTTATTTGAAATTAAGATGGAATGTGAGAATATTAATTTAATAGTTTCGAATCCAATGTTAAATCCATCGAATTGAAAATAATGAATGGAAAAATCATTAACTTATTTAATTAAATGGGATTTTTGGAAATTATATTTATAATTTCTGAATTTAATGAAATAGAGGTTAATACTGAAAATGATAAATTAATCAACTCTAAATTGACATTTAAATTTGTTTAAATCAGTGTAAATGATCGAGGAATCAAAAATGATGAAATTTGTCAATTATCGAATTGAAATTGAAAATTTTGATTTAATTAGTTAATTTATTAATTTAATTAATTAATGTAAAAATAGCCATTTTGACCAATGACTCCGATTTCGACGAAACCAGTTTCATCGGATCCGTAACGGTGGATTATTGTAGGATTTCAAGTTTTATAACGATCGGGCTTGTCGTTTGATCGTACGGGCTTGAAACGCCTTGAAATAAATTAATTGAACGCAATTTGAAATAACTTTATTTTAGCATAACTTCTTCATATGACGGAACTTGGACTTAAAACCCGTTCCATCGCGTTTAATTTTTTAAAAAACATCTATCTTGATATATGGGTTGACCCAATTTCGTTCCGGAGTTAGAACGGGCTTTTTGGGCCATTTATCGCTCAACGGTCCAGACCAATCGTGTCCATTCATCTCTATTTCTGACCCACCTATATATACCTTGTTATAAACCCTAGCCTATCTATTATTCCTCATTTCTATACGTACAATTCAGCTGTCTCTCCTCCTCAATGGCAGACAAATTCCCAGAACTCTGAATTCCTATTGCAATTTCATATTAAATTCAAATCAAAATTTCAAACTCCACAAACTATATCAAATTTTATATCGATTTGAAGCTCTCAACGAGCGCATCTCAAATATGTAATACATTTTCCAAATTGAACCCCTGTCTGTCCGGAAAATGATGAACTATCTTCGACAGTTCATTGGTGATTTTTGATCGTCGTCCGATCGGCGAATCGAAGGCACCATTGGGTAGAGGTCGTCGAAAGAAGGGCATCCATGCGAGATTTGTGACGAGTTAATGGTCGGATTGGAGGCAAAAATTCGATTAGGGTTAAGCATATAGGTGGCGGCTGGCGATTTTCGAACGTCGTTCGTTGACATAGAGGGACTCGCGCGGCTGTAGGGAGGAGGCGTGGTGGTCAGCAGGTGGCGATGGCCTTAGGCGGCGTTCGAGCAACGTGGTGGAGGCTGGTTTTTCATGCATGCGTAGGTTTTGGTTCGCGTGGGCCTGTAGAGTTTGGGAGAGAAGCAGTAACGTGGCTTGCGTGTGGTTCGTCCTTTTTTATATTTATTTTCGTAATTTAAATTCATTCATCTTCTAATGTCAATATCCTTCACATACGAGGTCCGTTTCACGCGCGGTTTTCTCTGCTACGTTCGTATTGGAATTCCGGACATTATGGGGCTGGTTTGGATGAATTCTGAGCCTGTTCAAATTTTGGTTTTAATTGGATTTAAATTTAATTTAAATTCAAAAGGTGAGTGTTTTAACCCACTTACAACTTCTAAAATTTCTTATGTGTGTTAAATTAATTTCTGATGTGATTAGAAATTTATTTATTATAGTTTGGTATATTTTTATCATCATTCCATTTAAATTAATTTTATTGAATTAAATTGTTATTCAATTTATTATTGCATAAAAACTGCCAGTTAAATTAATTTATTATCGAATATAATCTGTCAGTAAATACCTATTGTTTATTATCTGTTATATATTGATGTTATTGTTTGAATTGGATGATGATTGTGATAAATGGTTGATGATTGATATTGGGTGAATGGATGCTGTATTTTATATTGTTATAAACTGCAAGTTGCTATGCATTTTTATTTCATTCGGGATTGCGGTTTGAAATGATATATAACTGTATTTTTTTCGTTTACATTACGGATTGAAATGATAAATATCCGTATCACTAGACCATAGGGTAGAAAATTATATACAGACACCGCGGTCGATATATAAAAATATTTTGAAATGATTTCTATGGATTGTAAAGAAATATATGGGATATATAAATACAGATTTTAGATGTTATATAAATGTTATTTTATTATTGATTTTTAGCTATGTATAAACTTGTTTGAAATGTAAAATAAGTTAAATAATAAAGTTTGATTATTTTTATATAAAATGATTTAAGTAACTGTTAAATTATATTGCATATAGAGTGTATAATGAGTTAAATAACATTGAGGTTGGAAGATAAATATGCAATTGATCTGGATTAAATTATTTAAGAATTATACTCGAATAAATTTAATTTGAAATATAAATAAGATTGAGATTTTAAAGGGTAAGATTTTTATAACTTGATTTTGGTTTAGAGTGATTTAAATGAATATCGAGTTGATATAAATGAATTTATCAAGTTAAATAAATTGAAAGAAGATCGAGTTATTTGAAGTTAAAAGTTAAATGATATTGGATTATTAAGTCAACATCTCAAATCTAGATAATAGTATCTGAATTTGATATATTTGGAATTATCAAAGAATTGGTTTTGAAATGGTGGAATAATTAAAGCTATAGGGAAATTGAAATGGATTATTTAGGGTTTCAAATCTACATTTGGAATTGATTTGTGAAATTAAAGAAGCTACTTTATTATATAAATTAATTTAATTTTTAAGCCATATAAGTGGTGTAATTCTGTTTCAAAGTATGAGTTTTCAAAGTATTATGATTTGAAAGTGTTATACTTCAAGTGTTTTGTTTTCGAAGTGTTATAACTTTGAAGTGCTATGATTTTGGAAAGTATATATATTCGAAATAAAAGTGGTATTATATTGATTTGGGGTCTAATAAAATGATATCATATTGATTGGTTTTTGAAATGGAAATGAAGTCGTGTTCATATGGTATTGAAATGGATATTATATTCTGGTTTTGAAGTATAATTTATTTTGAAATGGCCACGGTGTTATAATAACGTTGGCAGTTGAAGAGACCGGGATCGGAAGTTGTCATACTCTCTGCCAACTCTGAAAACCACTTTAACAACCGTGTACACAGTGGAGATTTAAGAATGAAGTAGGATCGTGGCGGCATTTCCTTTGAGGTATGTATGTGGACCCGACTCCCGTGAGTTGGCATAAGGTGGCTAAAACAGGAGCAATTGACGGGCTAATGAGGTCATTCCTCTGATCGAACATGCTACTTCGATATTATATTTCAACTTTGAGATTGATTCGGTGGCCACTTTTGATTTAGGGGTGTGGCTCGAGGTGGGCGGTAGTAGCTGTTACGCGTTACCACCGGCCCGGAAGTGTAATTGATATATCAACCCTGACATTGCCTAGTTGTGCATGTCACCTACCCTATCGCGCCTTGTACGAGTTTGGTTTTCTCCTGTAGCCCGTATGGTATCCTCTGGTGGCTTCCCCATTAGGAGGGACCATGATACTGGATGGACTACTGGGACTATTACGTGTTAAGGTGGAAAATGTATAGACTTAATGCTATTTAAAAGCAAGTTTATTTTACTATAGACATTATTATAATAGCGAAATATTACTACATAGTAAATAGTTTAACGGATTCTTAGGAGATGTGAATCCCAAGCATCCCTTAAGTCACTGCACTCACGTTAGACACTGGATAGGAGGTCAAGTTCCGTAAACATCTCTGACGCCGTTTACACTTATATTTTTTTACCGTTGATTTAACTTGCGTAAGATGTTTTAGTTCTGACTCAAGTGTTTTATCTTTTCAATTTGCTCGGGTTAGACTGTGCATTTCAGGATTTGGAAGACCATATTCTGAAGGACGAAGACGAAGATTTATTATTATTTATTATAGTATTCCACTACATTCATAATGTTCCGCTGCATTATTTATTGTTCTCTGGTATGTGTAACTCTGATATGTATTGTATAAGTATAATCGAATATTTTGTAAAACAGCTTCATGAACTGTATATTTGATTATTATATTTTATCGTTCCGCTGCAAGATTCTGTTTTGTTTTTTCCTCTTTCTCTGCTTTTTCTTATTTACCCCATAACAATCCGCCCTTCTGTATGGTTTAAGTCTAACACGTGTGGTTTATCGTCGATTTAAAGCGTATAAAAAGGCTGGATGTTACATCTAGTATCAGAGCGAGGTTTAGCGATAAATCTTAGCTTTGTGGGGTCTGACTCTTTAATAATAGGGCAGTAATACCCTATGACGAGCCACTATGAGTGTGTGTATATATATATATATATATATATATATATATGAGAGACTATATGCTAGTGTTATAAAAGGTTTTATTACTGTATTAATTTGTTCCGTTTTGTATTTATAAATTCTGGTCGGTGCATATGACGCTATGACATCAACAGGGATTTCTAAACACTTAATAGGACAGACCGACACAATGTTTGTTTTGAATATAGGTGAATGAAATAATTTTGCCTATTATATTTTCTGTATATAAAGTAATAAATTTTATGAAAGTTATATTTGGTTGCAATATATTGGTTGTTAGGTAATGAAATTTATAAATAATAGTTGAAATGAGATTGAAAATGGAATAAATAAAAATTGGGAATTTAGAACTTAAGTTCCAGGGTTTTGAAACTTTCTTTCGAATTTTTTTTGGAATATAATAATGATATTATCTAGAAGTATTTTCTGATATAAATATTTAAATATGATTTGAAAGAATTGCTTTAAAGAAATGTTGGAAGAAATAAGTTCTGTACTCCCCTCTCTGTCGCTGGAAAATAATTTCGGTGATGAGTGCATGCATCATCGACATTCATTTTCGAGTTTCTAAATGGGAAGGCCACTATAGTACTTTTACCGTAGATTTATTTTGATAACCAAATATAAATTTTAATTGTTTTAAATATAATTGGATATATAAAGTGTAAGTATATACATTTATCTATTATTTTAAAATGATTTGAAATTAAACTCGGTATTTAGTTCTTGAGTTTCCGTTAATTAATAGTTTCGATTATTGTAATGAAATGGAATGTAACTAATTAATAGTTGAAATCTCTAAAGGAAATAATAGATTTAATGTTAAGTCATAAATAAAAAGAAAGTTGAAATATGTAACCTAAAAACAGAAGATATTATTGTTAAACATTAAGTCAATTAAAATGAAATAAGATAAACTTGTGTAATTTTCAATTTGCATTCTTTAACATATATATAACTTACCAACTACAAAAAGTCAAAATGTTAAAAGAAAATGTAATGGGAAATTTTATAAGTAAAATTTGAAGTGATGAAGTATTCAATGAAATTCTTTAATAAATAAGAATTTGATGTTGTAATTGAAATATTACTATAATAAATTGTGATAGAAAGTAAGTATTATAGGGAATTAGTTAAAACTTAAGTAAATGAATTAATAGGAAAAGAAATTGAATCAAACATGAATACTATAAATAAATGAAAACGAATATTTGTAAGTAATAAATAAAAATTGTAAGAAAATAAATGTAAACTAAAAAGATAAATCATTATATGAATGAAAGAGAAATCAAACAACAAATGTATGAAATGAAATTAATAAGAATGAACTTGATCTATTGAAATTGTTGTTGTTTGATTTATGGTTGTTTGGGCAAGGATACTTTAAAATCGTTTGGATGTATGAATAATTTATTTAGTTCCATTTAAGACTATTAAGTAAATGATGCATTTAGTATTTTATTTTCATTCTGTACAATGTAAAGTTTTCAAAACCCGAACAACTATTTGTTTTGTTTGATATGAATGGATAATTGATTTGTGTTGATTCTGTATGATGATTGTATGTTGGTTGCAAATTGATTGTCGTTGTTTTATATTGGCTTGGCTGATAGAAGTTGAGAACAACCTTAAATATTTCATTTTATATGATTGTTAACCCTTTTTGGATTATATAAGTGAAATACAGGTTATGGAAGCAATTTCTACTACTTTTGGTTTCATAATTTAAGCGTTGTTTACCGACAAATAGGTACGTTTCTCGGATTACGGTTTATAGCGTTATTATATTATTCTCCCAAGTTGGGATATATATTATTTTGGAAAATATATGTTGTATATTGTTATATTTGATACTATATTTTCTCCCGAGCCTCTCCGTACAAAGGAGACACTGTCGGAATTTTCCGTAAATTTTGGACTAAGAAATTTTTTTGAAAAATGTTATTCAAAATTTATTGGTTTGAGTAATAAAAGATTTAATGGTTATAAATTGGTATATTTTATTTAAATTAATTATTTTGTAAATTTATTTGTTTATAAAGTTAATATTTTTGAATAAGATGTATTGTTTACTTAATTCTTTCTTTTCCCTTCTTTTTTCTTTTCGGTGATGAAAAGTTTTGAGTGTGGGAGAGTGTAACGACCCGTATATTTTGATAATTAAATTGGTTAATTTAATAAGATTTTTGGTAATTATATCTAGAAATAAATAAAACTTTATAATTTATAATGAAGCGAAAGTTAGAAATGAATGTAGCATTGGTAATTAAAATTAATTATTGACAACTGAAGTGAAATCCCTGTAATGAAATAGTGTAAATTGTTGCCCTTGGTCATAAAATAGAAATTAAGTAAATAAGAGTAAGTATTGAATTAACCAATGGAATAAAATATGGATTAATAGTAACTGATGTATATTAAGGTAATAAGCTTAATGCAAGTTGATAAATAACCAATTTAGTGCAATACCAATTAATCGAAACAATTGTAAGGTTTATAATTTGAAATTAGTAAATTGGGAAATAAGTTCAACGCTATGTTAATTGATGGAATAATATGTAATAAGTTGTAATTTTATAGAATCAATGCTAGATAAGTAATTATAATAATCGTTGGTTGATAATTAAGTATGAATGTGATTAATCTAGGCAAATAGTGATAATTATTAATTGTTTTCCCATTCATTTAATTTATTAAATTAGATCTAAATCAGTTGCAACATTTGTTAGTTGATAATAGCTTATAAGTGAAATTAAACGTTAATGGTAACAATTATTATAAGTTAACCATTTATTTAGTATATTAAATTTAAAATTTGTAATCAATTGCAATGAATCCCAATTCAATGTTATGTTAGTGTAAATTATGGAAATAATTGAAAATAATGTCAATTCTATTTATAATATGACAAATTGGTTGAATAAAAGAAATGGAAATTCAAGATTTATTAATTTATTGGAATTTAAATTTAATAATTGAATTAATTGCAAATAAATGTAATTTAAAATTTAATATGAAATCAATTGTAGTTAATTGACTTAATTTGTGCAGTTAGGGTAGGTTTCATTTGTCATTGAAGAGTGTTAATTCAACAAGAAGTAACCAATGTAAACTCTATCCATAATATGGCAATTGGTTGAATGAAAACAATTGAAATTCATATTGATTAATTTATTGGATTTGAACTATAATAATTGGATTAATTGCAATTAAATGAAATTAAAATATCTAAATATTACGTTATTTGAAATTAAGATGGAATGTAAGAATATTAATGTAATATTTTTGCATCCAATGTTAAATCCATCGATTTGACAATAATGAGTAGAAAAATCATTAATTTATTTAATTAAATGGGATTTTTGGGAATTATATTTATAAATTCTGAATTTAATGAAATAGAGGTTAATACTGAAAATTATAAATTAATCAACTCTAAATTGACATTTAATTTTTTTTAAATCATTGTAAATGATTGAGGAATCAAAAATGTTGAAATTTGTCAATTATTGAATTGAAATTGAAAATTTTGATTTAATTAGCTAATTTATTAATTTATTTAATTAATGTAAAAATAGCCATTTTGGCCACTGACTCAAATTTCGATGAAACAAATTTCATATCCGTAATGGTGGATTATTGTAGGATTTTAAGTTTCATGACGATCGGGCTTGTCGTTTGATCGTATGGGATTGAAACGCCTTGAAATAAATCAGTTGAAATCAATTTGAAATAAGTTGATTTTAGCATAACTTCTTCTTACGATGGGATTTGGACTTGAAACCTGTTCCATCGCTTTTAAAATATTTAAAAACATCTATCTTGATATATGGGTTGACCCAATTTTGTTCCGGAGATAGAATGGGCTTTTTGGGCCATTTATCGTTCAACGGTCCAGACCAATCGTGTCCATTCATCTCTATTTTTGACCTACCTATATATACCTTGTTATAAACCCTAGCCTATCTATTATTCCTTATTTCTATACATATAATTCAGCTGTCTCTCCTCCTCAATGGCAGACAAATTCCCAGAACCCTAAATTCCTATTGCAATTTCATATCAAATTCAAATCAAAATTCCAAACTCCACAAACTATATCAAATTTTATATCGATCTGAAGCTCTCGACGAGTGCATCTCAGATCTGTAATCCATTTTCCAAATTGAACCCCTGTCTTTCCAGAAAATGATGAACTGTCTTCTGCCGTTCATTGGCGATTTTTGATCATTGTCCGATCGGCGAAGCGAAGGCACCGTTAGGTAGAGGTTGTCGAAAGGAGGGCATCATGCGAGATTTGCGGCGAGTTAATGGTCGGATTGGAGGCAAAAATTTGATTAGGGTTAAGCATATAGGCGGCGGTCGGCGATTTTCGAACGTCGTTCGTTGATGTGGAGGGACTCGCGCGGCTGTAGGGAGGAGGCGTGGTGGTCAGCAGATGGAGATGGCCTTAGGCGCCGTTCGAACGACGTGGTGGAGGCTGGTTTTTCGTACGTGCGTAGGTTTTGGTTCGAGTGGGTCTGTAGAGTCTGGGAGTGAAGCAGCAACGTGGCTTGCATGTGGTTCTTCCTTTTTTTATTTATTTAATTTAAATTCGTTCATCTTCTAATATCAATATCTTTCGCGTATGAGGTCCGTTTCACGCGCGGTTTTCTTCGCTAGGTTCATATTGGAATTCCGAACATTTTGGCATTTGTTTGGACGAATTCTGAGGTTGTTCAAATTTCGGGTTTAAATTGGATTAAATTCAATTTTAATTCAAAAGGTGAGTGTTTAACCCACTCACAACTTCTAAAATTTCTTATGTGTGATAAATTAATTCCTGATGTGATTAGAAATTTATTTATTGCTGTTTGGTATATTTTTATCATCATTCCTGCTAAATTGAATTTATTGAATTAAACTGTTATTCAATTTATTATTACATAAAAACTGCCAGTTAAATTAATTTATTATTGAATATAAACTGTTAGTAAATGTCTATTGTTTATTGTCTGTTATATATTGATGTTATTGTTTGAATTGGATGATGATTGTGATAAACGGTTGATGATTGATATTGGGTGAATGAATGCTGTATTTTATATTGTTATAAACTGCAAGTTGTTATGCATTTTTATTTCATTCGGGATTGCGGTTTGAAATGATATATGACCGTATTTTTTTCATTTTTTAAATTACGGATTGAAATCATAAATATCTGTATCACTTGACCATAGGGTAGAAAATTATATACAGACACCGCGGTCTATATATAAAAATATTTTGAAATGATTTCTATGGTTTGTAAAGAAATATGTGGGTTATATAAATATTGATTTTAGATGTTATATAAATGTTATTTTATTATTGATTTTTAGCTATGTATAAACTTGTTTGAAATGTAAAATAAGTTAAATAATAAAGTTTGATTGTTTTTATATAATATGATTTAAGTATCTGTTAAATTATATTGCATATAGAGTGTATAATGACTTAAATAACATTGAGGTTGGAAGATAAATATGAAATTGATCTGGATTAAATTATTTAAGAATTATACTCGAATAAATTTGATTTGAAATTTAAATAAGATTGAGATTTTAAAGGGTATGATTTTTATAACTTGATTTTGGTTTAGAGTGATTTAAATAAATATCGAGTTGATATAAATGAATTTATCAAGTTGAATAAATTGAAAGAAGATCCAGTTATTTGAAGTTAAAAGTTTTAATTAAATGATCTTGGATTATTAAGTAAACATTTCAAATCTAAATAATAGTATCTGAATTTGATATATTTGGAATTATCAAAGAATTGGTTTTGAAATGGTGGAATAATTAAAGCTTTGAAATATAGGAAACTGAAATGGTATTTGGGGTTTCAAATCTGTATTTGGAATTGATTTGTGAAATTGAAGAAGCTACTTTATTATATAAATTAATTTAATATTTAAGCCATTTAAGTGGTGTAATTATGTTTCAAAGTATGAGTTTTCAAAGTATTATGATTTGAAAGTGGTATACTTCAAGTGTTTTGTTTTCGAAGTGTTATAACTTTGAAGTGCTATGATTTTGGAAAGTATATATATTCGAAATAAAAATGGTATTATGTTGACTTAGGGTTTAATAAAATGATATCATATTGATTGGTTTTTTAAATGGAAATGAAATCGTGTTTATATGGTTTTGAAATGGATATTATATTCTGGTTTTGAAGTATAATTTATTTTGAAATGACCACGGTGTTATAATAACGTTGGTTGTTGAAAAGACCGTGATCGGAAGTTGTCATACTCTCTGCCAACTCCGAAACCACTTTAACAACCGTGTACGCGGTGGAGATTCCGGAATGAAGTAGGATGGTGGCGGCGTTTCCTTTGAGGTATATACATGGACCCGACTCTCGTGAGTTGGCATAATGTGGCTAAAACAGGAGCAATTGACGGGCTAATGAGGTCATTCCTCTGATCGGACACACTCCTTCGATATTATATTCTGACTTTGAGATTGAATCGGTGGCCACTTTTGATTCTTTTGATTTAGGGGTGTGGCTCGAGGTGGGCGGTAGTAGCTGCTACGCGTTACTACCAGCCCGGAACTGTAATTGGTATATCTACCCTGGCATTGCCTAGTTGTGCCGTGTCACCTACCCTATCGCGCCTTGTACGAGTTTGGTTTTCTCCCGTAGCCCGTGTGGTGTCCTTTGATGGCTTCCCAATCAGGGGGGACCATGATACTGGATGGACTACTGGGACTATTACGTGTTAAGGTGGAAAATGTAAAGCCTTAATGCTATTCAAAAGTAAGTTTATTTTACTATAGACCTTATTATAGTAGCGAAATATTACTACATAGTAAATAGTTTAACGGATCCTTAGGAGATGTGAATCCCGAGCATCTCTTATGTTACTGCACTCACGTTAGACACTAGATAGGAGATGTCAAATCCCGCAAACATCTCCGATGCCGTTTACACTCATATCTTTTTACCGTTGATTTAACTTACATAAGATCCTTTAGTTCTGACTCGAGTGTTTTGTCTTTTCAATTCGCTCGGGTCAGCTTGAGCATTTTAGGATTTGTAAGACCGTATTATGGAGGACGAAGATCAATATTTATTATTATTATTATTATTATAGTATTCCACTACATTCATACTGTTCCGCTGCATTATTTATTGTTCTCTGGTATGTGTAACTCTGATATGTATTGTATAAGTATAATCGAATATTTTGTAAAACAACTTCATGAACTGTATATTTGATTATTATATTTTATCTTCCGCTGCAACTGTTTTGTTTTTTTTATTCTCTGTTTTTTCTTATTTATCGCATAACAATCCGCCCTTCTGTATGGTTTAAGTCTGACGTGTGTGGTTTATCGTCGATTTAAAGCGTATAAAAAGGCTGGATGTTACAGGTAAGGATCTATTTTTGTTTAGAGAAATTTGTAATTTGATTCTTGCTTTGCTTATCTTTGTATAGTTGTGTTCTGAGTAGTTTGAAATCAAAGTATATATAGGTGTGGGAGATAACAATCCATTGCCATTAAGTGGTTACGAATTACATAACATAGCTACAGTGTACGACTGGACAAGGAAATGAATTGTTATGGACTACACGACATGGCTACAATGTACATCTGGTTAATGCATTGAATGGTTTTAGGTTGCATAACTTGGCTACTGCACCATCCAAAATGTTGGTTACGAAGGCGAAATTTGGATACTAGAAGTATGCATGTTAAATTTACTAGTGCATGTTGATGGTATTGGAATTTGTTTAGCCAAAGTGGAATAAGAAAATGTGTTTCAAAAGTCTAGCTCTTTGCAATCCATGGATCATTAGACAACCTTCGGTTGTCACATTGCATATGATCCGTGGGTTGGTTATATTAGACAGTTTCAGTGATTTCTATGTGTCTCTAGGTGTTGTATTTGTGCTTTGTTCATTATGCGTTCTTATGTAATTCTTTAATGCATTTCTATGAGTTATACTTGTTCATATGTCATTGTTTTATAGGTTGTATTTATCCCACTACATATCTATATAGGTTTTATTTGTTCTATTTATTTTATGGGTGGGTTGTACTTGTACTATGTATTTTATGGGTTGTACTATGTAATTCTATGGTTATACTTGTTCTATATTAGATGGATCCATTAGCTCACACATTAACATACTTAAACATACAACGTACTTATTTATACAACATGGCTTAAACATACTACATAATTAAACATATAACATACTTAAACATAGATAAAGATATAATACCTCACACATCAACATACGTAAACATATGATATACTTAAACATCCGCATACTTAAACATGCAACACATTAGTGAAGCTTAGTTATGTCCACCACCACCTTGAAATTTCAATGGGCTTAGTCTGTTGTGAAGTGCTGCTATTTCTTGTTCAAGTTCGGTTGCATATCATGCAGCTTGATAAGGGAATGGATCAACAATCCATTGCCACAACACACAACCATTTGGAAAGTTGAAGTATCTATAATGGCATCATCCATGTAATTTTCTCTTTTTACAACAAAATAAGTAATTATAACTCCACAAACACAAAATATCAAAGGAGAGTCGACCTCTTGTTCTCTTTCAGTCTGTTGATTATGGAGTTCTTGTCTTCCTCGTCTTCTTTTATGTTAAATTCTGCGTTGATCTCTAATTCTTCCTCTCTCTTCTCTTATTGGACGTTCTTGTTCCTCTCTTACATGCTTCCTTATGTCTTCGTAGTGCCTTTCCTCTATTTTCATATACCACTCTATCGGTGGTTGAGGAGAAGGATAATTTGAAGGTTGTTTATTACTTAAAGGACCTTCGTATGAGTATAAAAAAGGCAAAGAAATGTAGTTGTAGTCCACCATGAGCATATACTATGTAGAATATTGGAAAAAATGTTTATGTATATCTCAATGTTAGGAGAATGTCATTTATAATAACTTGGTGCATAGAAAAATGAAAAAACATATACACAAGAGCAATGTGGCTACCATAGTGATGATATAACAAGTCATTGATAAAAGATGCACAATGTGGCTACAGTAGTGGTAAGACAAGTCATTGAATGATATATGACAAAATTGATACAGTAATATACTCGTAAAGCAATACTCACCTTAAACCATGATGCATAGAAAAATGAAAAGCAAATGTACACAAAAACAACACGGCTATAGTAGTGACAAAATAGGTCACTGAATGATATCTGACAAAATTGATATAGTAATGTAATCATAAAGCAACACTCACTTTAAACCACAAACCATGTTGCACAGAAAAATGAATAGTAAATGTACATAAGAACAATATGGCTGCAGTAATTAGTAAACAAGTTGCTAAATGATATCTAACAAAACTAATATGGTAATGTACTCATAAAGCAATACTCACTATAAACCACGAACTATGTTGCACAGCAAAATGAAAAGCAAATGTACACGAGAACAATATGGCTACAGTGGTGATAAGAAAAGTTATTGAACGGAAAATGAAAAGCATATACACACAACGTGTACGAATATGACAACTGTCACAATACATAAATAGTGAGTACACTGAATATGACAGTGATCAGAGTTAGCACATAATCTATAAACATCAAATCTATATGTGGACCAAGACTACGTCGGCAACATGTCTTGTCGTCATCGTTTTTGCTAGATAAGTGATCGTAATACAAAATAAAGTCAGTGAATCTTTTCTGCTCTACTTCTAGCTTGGCCAGTAATAGTGCCATCTCCACTACCTTTCGTGCCGTCCCCTTTGCCTGTCAGCACAATGCATCCTCGTAATAATCAATGCTACATTTGTGCTCTACATATCCAGTATGGCAGAGTCCCATCTTTATATCAAACAGATCACCGTATGATATTTGGGAGGGATCCGAATACTAGTCATGTGCAGGAGGGCGAAACACATCAACATAACGATCAGGCTCAGAAGATGTGGCCACAGCCATGGTCCAACCAAAGTCACTAGCAACAGACATGTGATCTGGTACATAATACCCCTAACTAGGAGGTATAAGATTCTCAACAACCGAAAGTGCTATACCATGACGTATAACAAATGGCTCTACCAAATCTATCTACACTGCAAGAGTAATGGTACCATCAAATGCAGTGTAAAATCTACATCATAACTCATTGTATGATTGATCGAAAATAACAAATCACTCCACTGGTCACCAACCTACTGCTTTCGCATCGACAAGTTGATCTGAATCATAGGTCATATATCGATACATATAAGGGTGCAGATCATTGAGAATACCATCAAAGTCATGACACTCTCTTCATTGCCCCTCACCAAGGTACCAGCATGAACCAAACACAGTGAGATCTGATACAAGTAGAAATCTCTGTATGCTAAGCATCCTAGCAATCCGCATAAACTCAAGCTCGATCGAGTCATTGGTATCAAATGAATGCCATATAATCTACCCTTTGTACAACCTCGAGCCATTTTGGTTATGGTAAACCGAATATACATAATATACCTCTACTTGGAGGCCCAAAACTAATGGCTATGGATGCTGCAATCATCCATATTCATTAATTCTTGGTGACCAAATACGGCGGTGCTAGATAAATTGCTACTCAGACCATAGAAATATGGAAAAAATTTAACATTCAAAAACTTATTTCCACATTCAAATCAAAATATTTGATGTTTATTACACCATCCCAAAACATTAACCACATTCAACAAAATATAATTATTACAGATACGCCAAGCGTGACATATGAAGAGCCCACTTGGTTGATCAGAGTATATAGTAAGGCTAATAAATCAGTCTTTACAAACAAATACACAGTGGAAAAGATAACTCTAATTAACTATTTGCCTCCTGCATGCCTCCAGAAGCTTTATTCATCTAAGAAGAAAACCTGAAAACCTTACTTCTCAAAATCAATTGAGTACCTGAGAGTTTAAGGGGGAAAAACTTCGAATCGGACATAAAGCCTGGTATGAATAAAAATCTAACATCACAATCCTTTTAGATATCTAGTGAGACCACGCCGCTTAGCGGAATGGGTTTTCCCCTCACTAGTATCCTAAAACCTTTATAAAATCATGCTCTGTGCTTCTTGTATCCACAACATACATTTTCAAAGTATTATGATGATATGCATACTTGAAAACAATTAGGATTTCCCATCCCATATTAATTAGTCTAACCATCTAAGTTTCAACCGACTATCTGTCTTATATTTTCAACGACTACCCATCCCAATTTACACTTTGTTTACATCAAAGAGGGACCATCTATTCCACATTCATTAACTTAAATTGATGCGGACCATCCATCTCACATCCCATAGTTTTTCTAGGATAACTATGAACCTTGCTTTAATCATATGGAGACTATCCATCCCCGACAAGATGTTGACTATGCAGCACACATCCCATAGTTTTCCTAGGATGACTATGAAACCTTCTGAAAGTAACTAATATTGCAAGTTATTACTTAGGATCGACTAATATGGAATATAACTAAATCTAAATGCGAAAACAGATGATAATAGCAATGTAAATATAAAAATAAAACAAGCACACCAGGAATTTTTATATTGGTTCAAACTTTCCGTTCTACGTCCAATCCTAGACTCCTTCTGGAATTTCAACTACAACAATCCTCACTTTACCCAGAGGAACAGGTTTACATTGCCTGAGCAACCAAATAGGACTTCACTCGCCTAAGCAACCGAATAGGACTTCAATACAAATAATAAAGATATATGACCGTAGTGTGTTCTTAAATAACACGGATAAGTCAATTGAGTACAATCTTCCTATAATCTTCTCCTTAATGATATGTAGTGATGTGCTTTGAGAATTGTGGAAGATAAAGTGATCAAAAGATCAAAGTATGTAAGTAATTTGAGTGAAATTTGAATGTTTGAGAATAGATGAGAATTCAAGAGTGCTAAAAGTAAATTCAGTGATTAGTTTGTTGAATTCTATAATATATTTATAGTATATGAAGAGTTTCATCTTTAAATGAAATGTTATGTTGAAAAGAACAGATGCAACTTTTGATTTAAAAGAATGTTTCTCTTGGTGAAGAGAAGTGACTTTTCAAGAAAATAGCAGTTGGGGATATTCAGACGTCTGAATAAAAAATTCAGACTTCTGAATTAGATTGAAACGCAAACAGCAAAGAAATAGTTCATTTTTTACCTCGTTCAGACGTCTGAATATTTTAGTTCAAACGTCTGAATATTGTGAAAACAATATTCTTATTTCAGTACTCAGACGTCTGAATGAATGGTTTCAGGCGTCTGAGTTTTCTATTTTGTGCATGTATGAGCATGTGTGTGCATGTGTATGTATGTGTGTGTGTGTGTGTATATATATATATATATATCATTTAAGGAGAGATTTTAACAAATTTTCTAAGTAATATACATACTCTAGACACATAATATACAGCTATAAACATCTGTAGATGAATCTGCAATAAATCTCCTGTAAAGATGGTTTAATATACACATAACATTTTATATAGGTTGTTATAATCAAAATCGAGAGTCTAACATTCCCCCCTTTTTGATGATGACAACTATATAAAATTAATAGACTAGATACTCCCCCTGTCAATATGCACAATTTAAATTTCTCCCCCTTTGTCATCGACAAAAAGAAAGAACATGAATGATAATAGATAATACATTTCATTAAGGCAAATAGAGGAAATAGTACATAAAGAAATAATGTTTTAGACACTTGTCATACAATTAACCAATAAAAGCGACAAGTAAACATAAAAAAAACCAATATAATTTAAAATTGACTTGAAAGAGATGGATCATTGTGAATAGAGCTTGAGCTTGAGGAAGACCATTCAAATGGAGATGGATTGTAAGCTTGAGTAGATGTAGAGCCGGAACAAGAAATTCAGACCCATATCTTATTGAGAAAGCCTTTAATAGAATTGAATTTTCTTTCCAACTTCTTCTCAAGTGCTTTTATGTCCCGATGAATCTTTGATTGATTTCGGGAGAGAGTGATGATGGCTTGTCTTGAATAAGTATCTGGACCAATTTGTTGAATGGTGTCATCGTCCTCCTCTTCTTCTTCATGTTGCGTTCGGGAAGAAGAAGCAATACTAGTGTCTCGGGGTTGAGGAACACCTTGTTGAATATTTTGTGACCATTGTTGGAAGGAAATGATTTGTTGAGAAGGAGGCTGTATAGGAAGACCCATCAACCCTAAAGTTTTAGCGCCTAACTCACTAATACTTGTAAAATCGGAGTCAAGCATTGATACACCGATATTTAGGAGAATGCGGATAATATAGGCACCATAATGAATAGTTATGTACATCCTTCGGATTGTGATATCTTGGAATTCATCCAAAATAATTTTCCCCCAATTTACTTGTTGATTAGAGTAGATAGAATAAAGTTCTTGAAAGTTTTCTTTATACACTTTTTCATAGCTACCCGTTCTTGGTTGGGGAGAGCGAATAAAAGCATGGTGAATCAGCCTAGCTTGTGGCCTTAAGAAGGTAGATTTTAAATTTCCCATATTTATAAGTTCGTGGGATAAAAATTGATGTGAAACTTCATCACGATATTCCATATCAACTTCAATTTCATTAATATCAATTCCTTGATAAAGGCAATTTAAAATATGACCTAGTCGTTGTAAAGGTAAGAAGATTCTTACGCCGCAAACTAACGACCAAACACAATCTTGACGGTTTTGAGGATTTTGATGATCCAAATTTAAGTTTGCAAGAAAAAGTTTAATCATAACATGATTAATCTTAACATTGTTAGGAATATACCCAATCAAGCTGTCGAAGTGAAATTGCTCTGCTAATTCTCTAAAATGATATGCTACGAAATTCGAGAATTTCATGAATGCTCCTTCGAAGATGTTGGAGTTCTTCATGGAATTGAACCGAGAAACATCAACATCGTTCCATAGCCATGCCAGATTCGGTCTTCGGATGGTCCAGAAGTTGATTCTCTTGTTCTATTTGATCTTGGTGCCATTGGAGAGTTATAGAAAGATTAAAAGCTTTGAGGAAGTTGAAAGTGGGGGCTAGGGTTCTGAAGTAAGAAGTAAAGAAGTGAAAAAGTCATTATATAGAGGATGAAAAGGTAGGGGTAAAAAAGGTAATAAATAAAAATAAGGAAGGTGTAAAAAATTTATCAGAATAGATTCAGATGTTTGAATAATTCAATTCAGACATCTGAATTGGGTTGAACTGCAACCCGCAAGGATTTAGTTCAAAAAAGGGCTAATTCAGACGTCTGTTATTTTTGATTCAAACGTCTGAATCTGGGGCAAAAAGTTTTTGGATATGAATATTCAGACGTCTGTTTAAACTAATTCAGACGTCTGAATTGTATACAGAAGCATATATTGGCAATGGTGAGAATAAAAAATAATATATATTATTGAATAATTTTCAATATTACAAAATTAGAATAAGTAGAATGAAATGACAACATAACAAATTATATTAAAAACAATAAATGATTAAATAGATTTTGAAGAAGATGATGGAGTATGATAAGATTCTTCTTCAACTTTGGTGTTCTCCACATATGGTCGAAGCGGAGACCATCAGTTACCACGTTCCCAAGAATTTGGAGTTGTTGGTGGATGTTGTGGTGATGGTTCCCAAGGATTGCGACGACTTGGAGAACGAGATGTAGACGATTGATGAACAGTATCTTTTGATGAAGAACCACAAAACTTTAACGCTACTTGTTCCAAAAAGCTAAGCTGTTTGGCATTAACTTTTTTCTCATAGTATAATTCACATTGTAAGTCTAATGTTTCTTTTTGATAATGATGAATATCATTGATTTTCTCTTTTGTGGATGGTGATCCAAAAAAGAGAGACCGTCTTGTTTTTAGCTGGTGGAGTATATCCAGTACGAGTAGAGGGTGGAACGATCGGAACCGGTTCATATATAGGAGTAGGAGTTAGTAGATTCTTCGATCTCGATGAAGGAGAGGTGTAAGATAGCTTAGATGACACGGAGTTATTTTGAGATGACATGATTGAACATAATTTTTGAATTTTTTTTAAAAGAGAATCAAATGAATTATTGGTGAAAAGAATTGTAAGAATGCAGACAATATATAGGAACAAGCTTGTTTAAAAATAGAGAGGACAATGTATGGTTAGAGAAATAATATCCATAGGAAAAGAAGGAGTGAACGGAAGGTATATATGAATTTAATGACAACGTCATATTTTAGAAAACGATAGAGAGTGAAGTGGTAGTGTAGAGGACTATTGAGTATGAGGTCTTAAGTTCGAGTGCTAGACGACACTTTTTATTTTCTTTTGAAAGAAACTATGAATTCTCCTTTTTAAAAAAAAAATTATATACATATTAAAAATTTTGAACTTTTAAATCTTCAAGAGAGATGATACCAAGTTCTTGTCTTAAATTAATGAAAGTATTTTCATTTAACGGTTTTGTAAAGATATCTGCCAATTGTTTGTCAGAGGACACATATTCTAGATTTATTATATCTTTTTCAATATTATCACGAAGAAAATGGTGACGAATGTCAATATGTTTTGTCCGTAAATGATTTACAGAATTTTTAGATAAATTTATAGCACTAGAATTATCACAATAAATAGTTGATTTACATAAATTAAAACCAAAATCTTGTAATGTTTGTTGCATATAGATAACTTGAGCACATGCCAAAGCTGTAGAAATATATTCTGCCTCACATGTTGATAATGAAACACAATTTTGTTTCTTACTAAATCAAGATATTAGAGATCGTCCAATGAAGTGGCAAGTCCCACTTGTACGTTTTCTATCTGCCCGACTTCCTCCAAAATCAACATCACTATATGATACAAATTCAAAAGGACATTCCTTCAGATAGAATAGTCCAAAGTCCTTGGTTTTATTAAGATACCAGTATGCCTTTCACTGCTCGTAAGTGTGATTCTTTGGGATCTGCTTGGAATCGCACACAAGCAAACACTCATCATTATGTCAGGTCTACTAGTTGTTAAATATAGTAACGATCCAATCATACTTCGATATAATTTTTGGTCAATACTTTTACTATTTTCATCTTTATCAAGATGTATGGTTGTACTCATAGGAGTTGGTTTGGTAGAAGTATTTTCCAAACCAAAGCGTTTAATTAGATTGTTATAATACTTTTCTTGATTAACAAAAATACCATTTTCTAGTTGTTTTATTTGTAAGCCAAGAAAATAATTTAACTCATCCATATGTGATATTTCAAATTCTTTAGTCATTAGTTTAGAAAAATCTTGACAAAGTCTTTCATTTGTAGATCCAAAAATAATATCATCAACATATATTTGAACGATTAAAACATCATGTTTATTTCTTTTAATACAGAGTTTGATCAACCTTTCCAATTTCAAAACCAAAATCTATTAAATATCTTTTAAGACGATCGTACCAAGCACGGGGTTCTTGTTTCAAACCATATAAAGCCCTTTTAAGCTTATAGACATGGTTAGGAAATTGTTCGTGTATGAATAATGGAGGTTGTCCAACATAAAAATTTTCTTTTATGAAACTATTTAAAAAAGCACTTTTGACATCCATTTGATATAATTTAAAGTTATGAAAACATACAAATGCTAGTAAGATTCGTATTGCTTCTAGTCTAGCGACTGGAGCAAATGTTTCTTCATAGTCAATTCCTTCTTCTTGAGTATATCCTTGAGCAACTAATCTGGCTTTATTTCTAGTAATATTGTTCATCTGCTTTATTTTTAAAAACCCATTTTGTACCAATAACTGATTGATCACTATGCCGTGGAATTAAATCCCAAACGTTATTTCTTTCGAATTGGTTTAGCTATTCTTGCATAGCGATTAACCAATTTTCATCGGTAGATGCTCCTCTAATATTTTTAGGTTCAATATTAGATAGAAAAGCCACATGACCCATTTGATTTAATTGACTTCTTGTTCTAACAAATGAATTGAGTTCTCCAATAACATTAACATGAGGATGATCTCTTAATATTCTAGATGGATCTTAATTCATTGTTATTGTGATCAATGTTTTCATTATTTTCAATATTTGAAATTTCTGTGTTTGTGATATTATCAGGAAATTCCTCATCATCTCTCATACTTGGGATTTGTTTAAAATTTTCATCGAAAGATACATGAAGTGTTTCTTCTTCGATTATATTTGTTCTTTTATTATAAATTCGATAAGCTTTGCTTCGATCCGAATATCCTAAAAAGATTCCTTCATCGGATTTTGGATCGAATTTACCAAGCTGATCTTTTGTGTTTAAAACCAAACATTTTGAACCGAAAAGTTTAAAATAAGAAATGTGTGGTTTTCGTCCATTAAGAAGTTCATAAGGAGTATTCTTAGTTAGAGGTCGAATAGAAACACGATTCAAAACATATCAAGCTATTGCAACTGCTTCAGCCCAGAAATGTTTTGGTAACGTACTTCCATTTAACAAAGTCCTTGCACATTCTTGTAAGGTTCTATTTTTACGTTCTACAACTCCATTTTGTTGTGGAGTTCTAGGAAACGAAAAATTATGGAATATTCCCTTTTTCTTACAAAAATATTCAAAGGCTTCGTTTTCGAATTCAACTCCATGATCGCTTCTTATGTTTTTGATTTTCAAACCTTTAAAATTTTGAATTCTTTTGACAAAAGTTTGAAATTATCAAAGGTATCCCTTTTATTTTTCATAAAAATATTCCAAGTATATCTAGAAAAATCATCAACAATAACAAACACATATCTACTATGATTAATGGATTGTACTTGTGTTGGTCCAAATAAATCCATATGTAGTAATTCAAGTAGTTGTAATGTTGAAATGACCTTTTTAGATTTAAAAGACAACTTAGTTAACTTTCCTAACTGACTGTATCACAAATATGATCAATTTTAAAATTCATTTTTGGTAGACCGTTCGCTAAATCAGTTTTAGAGAGCTTGTTTATAGTTTTGAACTTAATATGACAGAATCGTTTGTGCCATAACCAAGGATCATTTTCTTTGGCTATTAAACACATATCTGAATTATGATTTATTTTCATATTCAGAACATAGATATTTCTGTATCTATTTCCTTCAAAGATAAGATTTTGATTTTGCTCAAAAATACTACATTTGTTTTCAGAAAAAGTGATTTTGAATCCTTTGTCATACAATTGGCTGATACTAAGTAAATTATGTTTTAAATTTTTGACAAGTAAAACATTTGAAATAAGAGGTAAATTTGAAATACTGTTGTTGCTCACATCGCCTTTGCCGATGATATATCCTTTTGAGTTGTTTCCAAATGTGACGGAACCTCTACCTGAGTAAGTAATATTTGATAGCATATCTTTGTCTCCTTTCATATGTTTTGAGCAACCACAGTCGAGTATCCATTTTCCTCTTTTCTTGAGTGGGACCTACAAAAAATATAAGATAATATCGGTACCCTCTTTTTCAATAGGGTCCTAAGAGTTAAATCTTAGGAAACCAAACCCAAGAGGGCTTAGTATCCCATTTAAAAATGTAATCATTATTTTTATGAACAGTTTCAAAAAAGGTGTTTATATATTTCTTCCTAATCAAACTGTTGTTTGTTTTAGGAACCCAGATTTTTATATTTTTTGGGTTAGAATTCCTGTTTGTTTGTTCAATAGTAGAATTAATATTTATCCTAATTTTCTTTCTAGGTGAAATTGTTGTTTTGTTAACATATCCTAATCCTTTTCTACTTGAAACAGATTGAGAGCTATCAATAATTTTAGATAAAGTTTCTCTTCCTTTATTAAAGTTTGAAACATTTTTGGTGATGATTTCTAAATTAGTTTTGAGACTAGTATTATCCAACTCTATCAATTTTACCTTAGTTTTTAGTACATGATTTTCAGAAACAAGGGCATCATTCTTTTCCTTTTCAGGTTCAATTTCTTGACTTAAAAGAGTGAGTTGAGAATTAATATTAGAAAATGATTCTTGTAATTTTTCAAGTTCTTCCTCTAGTATTTTCTTCTCATCTTTGAGCATATCTCTTTCGATTTCTGCTTTGCTTTGAAGTTCACGAGTCTCCTTATGTTTTCTTTTCAGTTTTTTTAGAGTGTCAACTAGCTTTGAGTTTATCTCTATCATATCATCAAAAGTAAAATCACTAACCTCATTTTCATTAGCCATAAAGCAAACATTTGCTTGCTCGTTTTCACTGTCACTACTAATATCTAATGAAGAGGTATCTGAATCATCCCATGTAACGGAGAATGCTTTCTTTTTCTTATCTTTCTACCCTTATTGAAATAATTTTTCTTTAATTCTGGACATTCTTTCTGCATATGACCTTTCTTATGACAATTAAAGCATTCTAGAAATGAAGATGATGGTTTGTTTTGAAAGTTTCGTTTTCCATTATTTCTGTTGTTTTTTCGGAATTTCAAGAATTTTTTGAATTTTTTGGCAATAAATGCTAGATCTTCTTCATCTTTTGCTTCTTCAGCATGGAAAGCAATATTCTTTTTGTCTTGTGCTTGTACTCGTTTTGCCTGCAAATTCATTTCATAGGACATTAGATTTCCTATTAACTCTTCCGGTTTTATGGTAGAGAGGTCATTAGCTTCTTCAATAACCAAGATTTTTCTTTCCCATTCATCCGTTAAAGAGTTTAGGATTTTAGATATAATATCAAAATCAGTGTATTTTTCTCCTAATCCTAATAGTGAACTGTAGATATCTTGAAATCTAGAGTACATATCATTGATGGATTCATCTTGTTTCATTCTAAAGTTTTGAAACTGATTTTTGAGCATGGAGATTTTGCTTTGCTTAACTTTGTTAGTTCCTTCATGAGTGATTTTAAGTGTTCTCCAAATTTCATAAGCAGTTTGACATATGCTAACACGATTAAATTCATTTCTATCTAGTGCACAAAATACCATGTTCATAGCTTTAGCATTGGCAGTAACATCTAATTTTTGAGTGTTTGACAAAGTGGAGTATTCTCCTGTAGGAAGAGTGTATTCATTTTGTGTAATATTCCATGATTCAAAGCTATTTGATTGCATAAAGATTCTCATACGAGTTGCCCAATAATTATAGTTTAGACCATTAAAAATTGGAGGTCGTGCAGTGGATTGACCTTAAATAAAGCTAGTGTTATTGATAATGTTAATGGAAGTGCTGGTTTTGTCTTCCATATTAGCAAGATATCAGATAACTTTGTAACGGTTATAAGATGCCTTGCTCTGATACCAAATGAAAGTAACTAATAATGCAACTTATTACTTAGGATCGACTAATATGGAATATAACTAAATCTAAATGCGGAAACAGATGATAATAGCAAAGTAAATAAAAAAAATAAAACAAGAACACCAGGAATTTTTATACTGGTTCGAACTTCCCGTTTTACGTCCAGTCCTAGACTCCTTCTGGAATTTCAACTATAACAACCCTCACTTAACCCGAAGGAACATGTTTATACTGCCTGAGCAACCGAATAGGACTTCACCTGCCTAAGCAACCGAATAGGACTTCAATACAAAAAACAAAGATGTCTGACCGTAGCTTGTTCTTAAATAACACGGATAAGTCAATTGAGTACAATCTTCCTATAATCTTCTCCTTAATGATATGTAGTGATGTGCTTTGAGAATTGTGGAAGATAAAGTGATCAAAAGATCAAAGTATGTAAGTAATTTGAGTGCAATTTGAAAGTTTGAGAATAGATGAGAATCCAAGAGTGCTAAAAGTAAATTCAGTGATTTGTCTGTTGAATTCTATAATCTATTATAGTATATGAAGAGTAGCATCTTTAAATAAAAAGTTATATTGAAAAGAACGAATGCAACTATTGATTTAAAAGAATGTTTCTCTTGGTGAAGAGAAGTGACTTTTCAAGAAAATAGCAGTTAAGGATATTCAGATGTCTGAATAAAAAAATTCAGACTTCTGAATTAGATTGAAACGCAAACAACAAAGAAATAGTTCATTTTTGACCTTATTCAGACGTATGAATATTTTAGTTCAAACGTCTGAATATTGTGAAAAAAATATTCTTATTTCAGTACTCAGACGTCTGAATGAATGGTTTCAAACGTCTAAGTTTTCTATTTTGTGCATGTATGAGCATGTGTGTGCATGTGTGTATATATTTATATATATATATATATATATATATCATTTAAGGAGATATTTTAACAAATTTTATAAGTAATATACAGACTCTAGACACATAATATACAACTATAAACATCTGTAGATGAATCTGCAATAATCTCCTGCAAAGATGGTTTAATATACACATAACAATTTATATAGGTTGTTATAATCAAAATCGAGAGTCTAACACCTTCTTCAATCATACGGAGACTACCCATCCCCGACGTGACGTTGACTATCCATCAAACATCCTATAGTTTTCTTAGTATGACTATGAACCCATCACTTGGCCATTTTACTCTTGTTACCCACATGATTCTAATTATCTCATGTTATCCACATGATTAACCATTCCATTAGTATATCTAATTTAGGTTATATTAATTTATAATTTACATTGGTACCCCAATGGCTGTGTCAAAACATATATAAGTGTTGGTATCCCTAACTATTGTTTTGAACTCATTAAACCCATCCATGTATCCTCAAGGTTACACAACATTTATTATATAAGGTTACTCACCCTACATATCCATAAATCAAGGGTCATATAAACATACCCCTTCGAAAGTATCCCCTTCGAAAGTATAAAGCCTGGTTAATTTTTTTTACAACGCCTTCGAAAGCTTTGCTTTTGACCCCTTCGAAAGCATAAAACACATATTTTAAAACACCAGGCTCCAACCTTTGGAATACTTTATGGCGCATCTTTCAAAATCCACGAAGGCTACCCTTTGAAACCATTGAAAATTCACCCTTTCGAAAGCTTTGGGTTTATACTTAAAACATTCATTTTCATTAAAGTGAAAATAGGTGAAAGCATCTCTTTTGAAACCACTCTTTATTTTATAAAATATTGGGGAAGTTTGATGGTGTCGAAACCGACCTTTTGAAAGCATTGAAATATCTAGAAAAACAATTGAATGTTGACTTCATAACCATTACCTTCGACCCGTTCGAAAGCTTTGCTTTCGACCCCTTTGAAAGCTTGGGGAAGCGGTTTATATTTATAAAAAACAGTTGAACCTTTCGACAACATAAATGCCTTCGATGCCACCGGAAGGTCACAAATTCTCAAAAGGTTTTCGACCTGGTTAGCAACTTCCCCTGTGAAAGCTTTAAAAAAAACTAGGTAACTCATTCGGAAGCTACTTCTTTAAAACGAAGGCGGTGGCTCCCTTTCGAAAGCCTCTTTGAAGTACCCTTTCGAAAACATAGCTTTCGACTGTGTCGAAAGCTCTTTTAAAATTAGACAAGTGATTTTCTTTTCAAACCAAAGCAAACTACGGAACCAACTCCTTGGAAAGCAACCCTTCGACAACCTACCTTCTGCCTTCGTCTAACTCACTACATACCACCTGAATGATATCATGTGCATTGGTTTTGACCTTGTTGGTTTCAATGAAGTTCGAAAGGTCCCGATCGAAAGGTTTTAGTTGAAAGGCTCTTCCAGAGGAAGTAGAACCCCTTTTTTCTAAACAAATCTTTTTTCACCAAATTAAGTAAACTTTTTGTTAAAAACTTGCCTAATTGTAAACATTTTATTGGCTTTCACAAACTTTTAAATAATTTGGTAATATTGGCCGTATTTTATCAGATCTAAAATCAAGACAATTTTTAACAAAGAAGCCATTCCTATTATCAAAAAAATTAAATCATTTAGGTCCTCCTTTCGAAATAATTTAGTTTTCGTACTAAATCACTTAGTAAAAACCTCTAAAATTTATATAAATTCACATTAATCATGTCATCTAACATACTAAAATTTAAGACCCAAATTCTTAATTTATTTTCCAAAATAAATTTATAAACCCAAATAACCATATTATCCTCATAAAATTCATAACTAATACTCCACGGCACAAAAAATTATGAAAATTTAAATCCAACTCCAAAATCATGTTTTCCATGACATGCAATTTTCCCATGGAATTTCAAAATCATTTAATATCGGTTGTATCCTAAAACCGTGTATGTCTCCTTTAAACAACCTTGCTTAAACCATATAAATCATAAGTCAAGCATATCATCATTCAATATATCACAAAAACATATTTACTTTTAAATCCAAACCCATATGATTATAAAATTAAAATAGAGATGTAGAAATTATTATTTACTTTAGATTGGATAAGGAAATTGATGATTGATTGTGACGGATTTCTTCTAGCTTGATCCTAAGCTTTACTTTGAATTTTTTTCTCTTCTCTTCTTCCCATTAGCCGGCCTTCCTTTCTTCTTATGATTATAAGTTTTGTTTGAGATAGAATAAACGTGTATGACTAAGGAGAATAGTATAATGGTGGGAAATATGGGTGGCAATTTACCCCCAATACCCTTATGTTTAAATACTTAACCATCTATAAATTCATTTAGTTAAATAAGCACGACCACTAAATTTATTAATCAACCTCAATCTTCTTATCTACATTTTTCTATTTAATTGATTCCAATTAATCTCTTGAATAATGTCAATAAAATTAGGGGCAGGCTCCCCTCCTTAAAGAATTTCGTCCTCGAAATTCAGTAAGGACTAACTAGCAAACATAGAAATCATCTGTACCATTTCCTAATAACCATACTAGCCAACTCGACTAGCATCCAATCTATATAGATCTAATTTAGACGTACCGTCAAAGCGGATCTAGATAAGCCTGTTGAATCCTATCTTCTGTCTCCTAAATACAATCTTTCTCATTATCGCTCCACTGAATTTTCACCAATTTAACTGTCTTGGTCCTTGGTCTCTTCTTATCTCTTGCCATAACCCGAACTATTTGTCAAACAAAAGTCAAATCAGGCTCTGCTACCAAATCCGCTAACTCTGTCTCAAGAATAGCTACCTCTGCATTATGCATGAACTTACGATAGGACACGTGGAATATATTATGGACACCTGCCAAACAGCTCGGCAACTCTACTCTATACGCGAGCTTTCCAATCCTTTCGATAATCTGAAATGGACCAACATATCTCGATGCCAAGTTTCTTGACTTTTCAAATCGTACCACACCCTTCATAGGTGATACTTTATTGAAAATCCTATCCCTTACTAAGAAGTCTAGGTCTTTATGCCTCTTATCTGCATAACTCTACTGCCTGGATTGAGCTTCCTTCATCCGTCTATGAATTAACTCAATCTTTTCTGATGTCTCTCTAAATAAATCTAGACCTAAAACCAATCCATCTCCAGTCTCCAACTAACATACATGCGATTTGCAGAGCCTTCCATACAAAACTTCGAAAGGCGCCAGTCATATACTAGTCTGATAACTATTACTATAGGAAAATTCGATTAGATGTAGGCGATCTTACCAAGATCCACTAAAGTCTAATACACAAGCTCTCAATAAATCCTGGGTTATTTTATTGACCCTCTCTGTCTGCCTATCTATCTATGGGTGAGATGGTGTACCCATTTAATGCTTGATACCTAATACCTCTTGTAGACTTCTCCAAAATTCGCTACTAAATAACGCATCTCTGTCGCTGACTATGCTACTAGCAATTCCATGATGTCTAACTATGTTCTTCATAAACAACTTAGCCAAAACAGGTATCATCCTGGTTGACTTTACCGAAATGAAAACGGGCACTCTAGGTCAGTCTGTCCACAATAACCCTATGCTTTCATTTCCTCTACTTAACCTTGGCAACCCGTCTATAAAATCCATTGATATAGAATCCCATTTTCAGATTGGAATATCTAAAGGCTAAAGTAACCCACTTGCCTTTTGGTATTCGACCTTCACTTGTTGATAGTTAACACACTGCCTAACCCATGAGCCAACATCCCTCTTCATGCCTTCCAAATAAAAGCTCCTCTTCATGTCTTGATACATCTTGGTCCTACCAGGTTGAATCATAAACTTTGATCAATGACATTCTTCTACAACTTCTCAACATTCGAAATGAATAAGCGTCCCTTCTTTCTCAACCATCCTCTTTGATCAAGACTTAAAACTTTTAGGTCATCTACCTCTGATCCTACCTCAAGCCTTCTAATTCTTTCAGCTAAAACTGGATCTTCTCTTTACTTAGAAGCTATCCTCTCGACCAATACTGGTTGAACTTCTGAACGTGATAACATGGCAGCATTCTGACTAGAACTAGCAGTCGATCTTAACTGCACACCACAACTGGTGAAAGCTTCCAGATCTTTCCACACTGCCAATATAGCCAACACCACATTCGGAGGTCTTCTGCTGAGGGCATCCGCTACTTTATTGCATTTCCCTGAGGTATACTCTACACCAAAATCATAAGCAGCCAAAAACTCTAGCCACCTCTACGACTTCATATTCAACTCTTTCTGAGAGAATAAATACTTTAATAACTTATAATCGATATATAACTCAAATTTCTCTCCTAAAGATAATGCCTCTAAATTTTCAATGCAAATATCACCGTAATTAACTCTAGATCACGAGTAGGATATCTAACTTTGTGCAGTCTAAGCTACCTAGATGCGTAAGCAATAACTATGCCCCTCTACATCAATACTACTCCCTGTCTAGTATTACATGCATCCGTGTGTACTACCAACCCTTGGTTACCATTTGGAACTACTAATACGGGTGCATTGGTTAATAAATGCTTTAACTTAAAGAACCCTTCCTCACATTTTTCGGAGCAAACAAACTTCATGTCCTTCCTGGTCAACTTGGGCAAAGGCGCTGCTATCCGCGATAAATCCTTAACGAATATCCGGTAATAACCAGCAAGTCCAAGAAAACTCCTGACCTCGGTTACCGTCTCTAGCCTCTTTCAACTATTGGTAGCTTCGATCTTAACTAGATTGACTGACAACCCTTCCTTTGAAACCAAATGACCAAGAAACTAAACCTCTTTCTCCCAGAAATTACACTTGGAGAATTTCGCATTTAGCTGATTTTGCCTCAGCGTCTCCAACACTACTCTAAGATGAATCTCATGCTCCCTTTCATCTTTAGAGTACACCAAAATGTCATCTATAAATATCAACGTGAACTATCCAAGTGCTCTCAAAAAATCCTGTTCATCAAATCAACGAAGAAAGCAGGTGCATTTGTCAATCCAAATATCATCACCAACCACTCATACGAAACATATCTAGTCCAAAATATCGTCAAAGGAATGCTATCCTCCGCCACTCTTAACTGATGGAACCCCATCGCCAAATCCAATTGGAAAAATACTCTAGCACCACTCAATTGATCAAACAGATCATCTATCCTCGGTAGAAGGTACCTATTCTCGATCATCCTTTCATTTAACTTACGATACTCGATGCACATCTTTAACGACCCATCCGGTTTCTTCACAAACACTAAGGCCGCTCCCAAGGCGAACTGCTTTGTCTGACAAAATTTCTTCCCTTAAGATCCAATAGCTGCACCTTCAATTCCTACATCTTTGTCAGTATCATCCTACTGGTGATCTATTGATAAGTTCAGCTCCTGGTACAAAGTCTATCCAAAACTCAACAGCTCGTTTCTAGGGTAATCCAGTAACCGTCTCCAAAACATCTGCAAAATCTTTAGCTACACGAACCTGACTAAGGTCCTCTCCTACCTCCAAGGCATTCAACAAAGAACAAGCACTCCTACGAGAATTCTCCACTAAGAAATTGATTTGCTTACGACTATCTGGGTGTCCTAATGATATCTGCCGATCCTGGCAAAATATCCTAGCCTCATACTTGCCTTACTAATCCATACCCAAAATGATCTCGAAATCTACGAAATCAAAGACCACAAACTGCATGCAAACTTATGACCTAACAAATTAAGTTCTAACTTGTCACAACTCATCCCAAGAGTTGCATACCCTCCTATTGTATTCGCATCCCTTAAGGAAGTAACAAGATACGTAGGTTCAATGAAAAATCTCTCTACCAAACATTGAGATATAAATGAATGCGATGTTCCAGTATCAAAAAGTACCATAACTAGTATACTCTGAATCAAAAGCATACCTTCCATCATAGTCTTCCCTTTCTCAGCAGTAGTTGGTTTAGAGGATGATGGTTCCAAAGCAAAGACCTTTCCTTTTTTTGCCTTGGCATCTTTAGAACACTTGTTCTTGTAATACCCCCATCTGGTTGCAATTGTAGCGTTGCACATTCTGCTTCCCCACAACCATCTTTCCATTACCCAAATGACACTCATCAGCATAGTGCCCCTTCATATCACACTCGTAGCAAACTATATCTATTTTCCCTTTCTTGGTTGTTCCTCCTTTCCGAACACCCTTCTTCTTGAAGAACTTCCTCTTCTTTTTTTGAGGACCGTGGGATTAAATTGGCTTCTCTTTTGTAGAAATAGCAGGCATATCCTCGCGGCGAATGACCATCTCCACCACCACATTAGAAGGATCTCGGATATAGGCCATAGTCATTCTGCTTAGCTCTGGCTTCAATCCTCTAATGAATCTATCATTCCTTCTGACATCAGTTTCAACTAAAGCATAAGCATATCGAGACATCTCATCAAACTTAGCAGTGTACTTGATCATAGACATCCCTCTTTAGACAAAGATCCATTAAATTCCTCATCAATGCTGATTTGGCAACCTCAAACAAAAACCTCTACTTAAACCTTCTCCTAAAATCTGTCCATGTTAGCTCTTCCTCCGGCACTTCGGCCTTCACACTGTTCCACTAATGAAGTGCTAACCCTTGCAAATGCCTCGAGGCTAGCCTTCTCTTCTCTCCATCATCCAAGCCTTAATCTTTAAAGATCCTTTCACAGTTCAAAAGCCAGTTCTCAACTTCAACACCATCCTCCATTCCAACAAACGGCTTTCCACCCAAACTAGTGTAGTCTTTGCTTAGTCTAGCATAGTTATACCCAACTAGAACTACCGGATTAACTCCACCAACATTACCAGCAACTCCTACTTGCAAAAGATTAGCCTACAGCTGATACATCTTCCCTGCATCTACTGGTGTGTTTCTAACACCTACGTTGGCCCCAGCATTTTAGTTAGCATTAGCCTATTGACCTTGGCTTCTCCGAGTATTAGGTCGAGCATTTCCTATAGTAGTGGTGCTTCCTCCATCTAGATTTCCTCTTCCATTTCCTGCTTCCATATCCTATTTCTCATAAATCTACATACGAGTCTTAGTAAGATACAGAAAAGTGATCTAAAAGAGAGGGGAACACGTACTTAGATATATACTTATACATCAAATGCAAGTACGTTACTATAGCGTTAACCCAAACCCCAATCATGTTTTTAAATTCATTGGATTATGTTTCAAAAAAGCTTTTAGGTTTTGTCTTTTCATTTAAAGTTTCATAAATCTCGCTTTGATACCGACTTGTAACACCCCTTACATGAAGGCCCAAAATAATGGCTACGGTTGCTACAGTCATCCATATATATTAATTCTCAACGACCAAATACGGTGGTGCTAGACACATTGATATACAGATCACAGAAATATGGAAAAAATTTAACATTCAAAAACATGTTTCCACATTCAAATCAAAACATTTGATGTTCATTACACAAGCCCAAAACATTAACCATGCCTAGTAAAATATAATTATTACACATGCTCCAAGAGAGACATATCCCCCTTAGTTGATCAGAGTATATAGTAAAGCTAATAAATTTGCCATTACAAACAAATATACAGTGGAAAAGATAATTCTAATTAACTATCTGCCTCCTGCATGCCTCCGGAAACTTTATTCGTCTAGGAAGAAAACTTGAAAACCTTAATTCTAAAACTACTCAAAATCAATTGAGTACCTGAGAGTTTAAGGGGAAAACAAAAATTCGAGTCGGACATAAAGTCTGGTATGAATAATAATCTAACATCTCAATCCTTTTAGATTTCTATTGAGACCGCGCCGCTTAGAGGAATGGGTTTTCCCCCCACTAGTATCCTAAAACCTTTATAATACCATATTCTGTGCTTCCTGCATCCACAATGCTTACAACATACATTTTCAAAGCATTATGATGATATGCATACTTGAAAACAATTAGGATTTCCCATCCCATATTAGTTAGTCTAACCATCAAAGTTTCAACTGACTATCTGTCTTATATTTTCAAGGACTACCCATCCTAATTTAGACTTTGTTTGCATCAAAGAGAGACTATCTATTCCATATTCATTAACTTAAACTGATGCAGACTATCCATCTCACATCCCATAGTTTTCCTAAGATAACTATGAACCTTTCTTTAATCCTATGGGCATTATCCATCCCCGACATGATGCTGACTATCCTTCACACATCCCATAGTTTTTGTAGGATGACCATGAACCCTCCTTCAATCATATGGAGACTATCCATCCCCCACATGATGTTGACCATCCATCAAACATTCTATAGTTTTCCTAGGATGACTATGAAGCCATCACTTGGCCAGTTTATTCTTGTTACCCACATGATTCAAATTATCTAATGTTATCCACATGATTAATCTATTTCCATTAGTATCTCTATTCATTTACAATTTACATTGGTACCCCCAATGATTGTGTCAAAATAAATAAGTGTTGGTATCCCTAACTATTGTGTTGAACACATTAAACCCACCCTGGTATCCTCAAGGTTAAACAACAATTTTTGTATAAGGTTACTCACCTTATATATCCAAAAATCAAGGGCCATATAAACATACCCTTTCGAAAGTTTCTCCTTTGAAAGTATAAAGCTTGGTTAAAAGAAAACAATTTTACAACCCCTTCGAAAGTATCCACTTCGAAAGCTTCGCTTTCGAACATCCCAAAAGCATAAAACACATACTTTAAACCAATATGCTCCAGCCTTTATAATATTTTAAAACACCTCTTTCAAAAGCAATGAAGGTTACCCTTCGAAACTATTGAAAATCAATCCTTTTGAAAGATTTGGGTTTATACTTAAAACATTAATTTGGGTCAAAGTGAAAATAGGTGAAAGCATCTCTTTCAAAATAACTCTTTATTTATAAAATATTGGGGAAGTTTGATGGTGTTAAAACCACCCTTTCGAAAGCATTGAAATATTTAGGAAAACAATTGAAGGTTGGCTTCAAAACCCCTTTCGAAACCATTGCCTTTGATCCTTTTGAAAGCTTTGGAAAGCGGCTTTTATTTATAAAAGAAACAGTTGAACCTTATCGTCAACATTGATGCCTTCGATGCAATCAAAAGGTCACAAATTCTCAAAAGGGTTTCGACCTGGTCAGCAACTACCTCTTCGAAAGCTTTAATCAACAACTAGGTAACTCCTTTAGAAGCTACTTCTTTAAAACAAAGGTGGTGACTCTCTTTCGAAAGCTTCTTTGAATAACCCTTTCAAAAACATAGCTTTCGACTGTGTCGAAAGCCCTTTATAAACTAACCATTCGAAACCATAGCTTTCGACCGTGTCGAAACCATAGCTGTCAACTATGTCGAAGCTCTTTAAAAACTATCCTTTTGAAATCATAACTTTCGAATGTGTCGAAAGCTCTTTTAAAAATAGGTACATGATTCTCTTTTCAAACCAAAACAAACTAAGGAACCAATTCCTTCGAAAGCAACCTTTTTACAACCTACCTTCTGCCTTTGTCACCACATACCACCTGAATGATGTCATATGCATTGGTTTTGACCTCTTTGGTTTCAATGAAGTCGAAAGGTCTTGGTCAAAAGGTCTTAGACAAAAGGTCTTAGTCGAAAGTTCCTTCTGGAGAAGGCGGAACCCCCTTTTTCTGAACAAAGCTGTTTTAACTAAATTAAGTAAACTTTTGCTAACAAACTTGCCTACTTATAAACATTTGATTGGCTTTCACGAACTTTTAAATAATTTGGATAATATTCGCCAAATTTTCTGAAATCTAAAATCAAGATAATTTTTAACAAAGAATTCCTTCCTACTAACAAAATAATTAAATCATTTAGGTCCTCCTTTCGAAATAATTTAATTTCTATATTAAATCGCTTAGTAAAATTCCCCAAAAATTCTAGAAATGCACTTTAATCATGATATCAAATATATTAAAATTTGAGACCTAAATTCTTAATTTATATCCCAAAATAAATTTATAAACTCAAATAACCGTATTATTCTTAGAAAATTCATAATGAATTCTCCACGGCTTAAAAAATTATGAAAATTGCAAAAATATGTTTTCCATAACATGAAATTTTCCCATGGCATTTCAAATTCATTTAATCTCGGTTTTACTCTAAGACCGTTTATATCTCCTTTAAACAACCTTGTTATAACCATATAAATCATAAGTTAAGCATATCATCATTCGATATATCATAAAAAAAATTACTCTTAAATCCGAACCCATATGATTATAAAACTAAAATAAAGATATAGAAATTATTATTCAATTTAGATTGGATAAGGAAATTGTTCATTGATTGAGTTTGATTTCTTCTAGCTTGATCCAAGGCTTTACTTTGATTTTTTTCTCTTTTCTTCTTCCTAATGGCCGACCTTGCTTTCTTCTTATGATTATAAATTTTATTTGAGATAAAATAAACGTGTATGACTAAGGAGAATTATATAAGGGTGGGAAATATGAGCGGCTATTTACCCTAATACCCTTATGTTTAATTACTTAGGCATTTATAAGTTCATTTAGTTAAATAAGCATGGCCATTAAATTTATTATTCAACTTCAATCTTCTTATCTACATTATTCTATTTAATTTATTCTAATTAAATTTCCTGAACAATGTCAATAAGATTAGGGGTGTTACAAGGATAGACTCTCTCTAGTTCTCCTATTGTTCGCACATCAAAGTAATAAATGAAGGAAGAAACTTGATGCATCTGTAGTCACTGTCACGAAATGTAAATTTTTGAAATACTCAAAATACCAGCAATATAACAACTCCCAGAAGCCATATAATGAAACCTGTGAATCAGACACGATGTACTGTGTCCAATTATCTGTATAGGTATGCAAGAATAGGGGTACACCAATCATACATAATAGTGCAGTCAAATCATAACCATATACAGTCTCAATATAGATTACCTGTAAACTACTGCTAGAGGTACTAAAATACAAGTTCTCCATAAGGTATAGAACAAACAATCTAGCAAGCTCTAAATCGTACTTTAGAGAATAGTCTGTTAATATGCTGTCTATAGCAGTTGTAATCACCCTGACTTCACTAGAAGTAGCGGCCTGATATGATGCGGCCAAAATGTCTAAATGTGGAAAAATATCATGAATAAGTGTGGGAGCACGCTACCAATCGTCATATGGAATTGATGGAAAGCATTCATTTCTATGCTAATGCTAGTGATCATAGAAAAGTCGAACGGTATAAACTCTAACTCACCCAAGAAAAATGAAATGTATGTGTGGTTTTATACCACTGTAGAGCGATAGCAGCACACAATTGGACATCTTCTTTAATAACATTATTGATGCCTATAATTTTAAATTAAATAACAAGTTAAATTAAACTATAATAAAATGAAGGAATTTTTTAAAACTTAAATGATTGATTAAATTACCTAAAAAGGGATGAAATTCAAGTTCATGTAGAAAGGCTACAACTCTAAGAATATTTGCCAAATTCTTGTGATAATGTTTTAGGATATTAACTAATGTACACCGGGAACGAATATTCTGTGGCTGTTTAAGTTAAACGAATTCATAAATATACGTTTTAAAATGATAATTTACTTCAATTATGCCATGAGAAAAAGATACTTGCAACCAAGCTAGTATGTGTGCTGATGTGCATTTTCTCTTTTGGAAGCAACGAAAATCGGTAAGCATCTTCACCGCGCTCAAGTTCGGATCCTCAAAACCACTTAGCTTAGCATCTCTAGCAGAAACATTGCTCCAATCCTCTGCAAGTCTTGCCCGCTTGACAATCCCCGCAGCCTCAGTAACCCCATCAACCTCCATAACCACCTTCGCCTTCATCCTGCTCCTCGATGTTTTTGGCGGCCTCAAGTAGGTCTTCTATTCTATCCTCTTGTACATACGGCACAATAAGAGTATCTTCTCTACGTCGACCACTACCATCACCGCCGCCGCCACCACTGCTACTTTCTTCATTTATAAACTTTTTCACGAAATTTTTGAGTAATATAAACATTTAAACATGTGTAGATCTTAAAAATAATGTAATTTGTGTATTGGTGCTTGAATTTAGAGGTGATTATTTTTCTCTCGGCCGATTGTAGAAATGAAAGAGGAAGGTAAAGGGAAGAAAACGAGTCGACCGCCGGTTATGCTATTTTAAATAAAACGGCACAGATTTTTCGTTTTAATTAAAACGGCTAGTCTATGTAGTTTTAATATATGTTCTTTCTAAAATAAACCAATCTGTTGCTAGTTCCGCGATTATTTGAATGTGTAATGTTCAGTGTGAAATGAAGAGAAAGTGCAACTGAACATGTCGATTGTTGAGAATGGTTTAATAAACTCATCCAAATGTTACTGGTGCTTCGTGCAATGCCAACGGCAAAGGCAACAGCAAAACCAACGATCCTCTAAATATCGCTGAAGGTGGTGTTTTTTGCCTGAAAAATTGAAGGTAGAAGAATGAAGGCAACATTAAAAAGTATGAGCAAAAACATAACAACTATATAGGCAGGATCAAGTTCAAAAGCATTAGAGGTGAAAGAAATAATAAAATAAATTAAACTGACCTGCAATTTGACCCTTGTAAGCAGCAAGAAGTCAAGGTGTGGCTTTAAAACCACGTCCAAAAGCTTCACTGGGAAACAGCTCTTCGGGAAGAGCAATGACTGATGTTAACCCCAGGCAACAAACCTTTTTACCATGCCCCCTGTAATGATAACAACAAATCTTGAGACGAGGGACGAGGGAGGAATATGTAATGTCGATCAGTGTGTAAGCTTTATAATTTTTAATTATCCTTTAAAGTTTGCATGGACGCCACTTTTCTTAAATTCTTGTAGCAAGTGAAATCACAGATAGAAAAACTCTGTTGCTACACCAAGTTTCTGAAGAATTCCAAGCGTCAAAGAACAGTTGTAGTAGAGCGCATTAGCAACATGCAAAATCAGAGGGCCTTTGTGCCGGTGGGTATTTGATAAATAAAAATATAAATGACCAAACGAAAAATTACATTTGAAAAGGAAAAGTGACAAACTGAAAATGGATACTAGATGCGAAACAATAATATGTGTACAACCTTTACTAGATGCGAAAATTTTATTTACAGTTATATATATCCAAATGAAAATCAAGTAAATCTGTAGCTGTGCTGTTTACGTGACTATCTTCCATGAATAATAAGATTTGTAAGGGCCAATGAAATAGCACTTTGTTTAAACATGACTAGCATATAGTAATCGGCTTACAGAATAATATTAATAGTTTACTGCATTCAACATCATGATATTAACATAATTTATTAACTAATTTTTCAACTTAATGGATGCGGCTGTCAAATAAAAACCTAAATTTACTAAGGATTGAAACAGCACTAAAAGCAGCATGAAATGGTAGCACAAGGCTACCCAAATCCAAAACTGGCATGACTATTAGTACATAAAAATAACAGTTGATGTACTGCTAACTTAGTAGCTATTATCCGTTTCAAATTTATCAGTACAAGCATTTGTTGCTTCTATTCTACAAGAAATATTGGCTTTATTTGACTAGCCTCTCCCCATTTGTCTCTCCTCAAATTGTGATGAAGTGTCGGTGATTCATGATGCTCAAGGATAGAAGATACAGTTTAGTGTTTAGGACGTTTCCAAAGGTTGTAACTTGTAAAATACGTCTTCACGCGTAAACTAAATTTTACAACATTATTCTTACCAAATACACAACATTCAGAGCATTTTTGTATTTGAATTCCTAGTGTAAATGAAATACACTTGTCCCACATCGTCAAATTTGCAAAGCCATTCCAATATATATATGGCTTTGCAATGAAGGTGTTGAGGTTTAGGGGCACCCAAATGTATGCTTCGTTCTGAGAAGTGGAGATCATGCATCTCCACCACACACGCGCACGTCGCCGTCCGATCGAACTGGGTTGTGTTTGGGTCTAATATGATACTCTTATTTTTACTGCAACTGGACCGGGCTTTTTAACAGTTGCGACCCGTTAGAAGTAAAGAGGTGCGAGCGAAACACTACCAGACGGTACGAGCGGGTGCGAAACAGTACCGTTGGACGCAGTAACGGGCGAGTGCGACCCGTTAACGAACAGCAGCGACCAAAAGGTAACGGACGCGACTGTTTGAAGGGATGCGGACAAAACTATAAATAGGACAGAGTATTGATCACATTCTCAATCCAATTCAGTTTTGTTTTTTCTCTGTTTCTTTTCTCTACCGCTCTATATATATATCACAGAATTGGCATACTCATTACAATCTCGTGCAGATTTCGTCTGTTGTATCTTGGGAGAATTTTGAAATAAAATTCTTAAGTAAATCGTTACGACGAGCCTCAGACATAATCCGGTTAGAATTCTAGTCTGTTTGTATATTTATATACATTATTCTATATTTTATCCGTTATTCTGGTTATACTATTTATTCAAAATAGTATAACGCTGTTGTTGTAATTTATTTACAACATTCATATTGTTAAAATAATTACTATAGAATTACAGTGTAGTGGAAATTTGAATTATAAACTTGTGCGACGAGTTTATAATTGATTATTCTCTGTTTTGGTATACTAGACGTATAGCATTTTGCTAGGAGGACCGTGAATTTTTGACTCTATTAACAATGCACTAACAATATATGTGATTTTGTTAGGAATGGATGTATAGCTTATACCAAGTGTGCACAAAGAGGACGAACAAATACTCGGCAATTAAAGCAGCAAGGCAAGGCATTCTCCCACTGAAAAATACACTATCAACCACTAAGCAGTTATTCAAGGTTAAACTATACTATAACTAAAGGGAGGATCAAATAAAATCAAATACAAATAATAAAAACGTAACTTACGAATACTAACATCGCTAAAACTAAATTCAAACCTCTAAATTGAGGGCGTGATTATCTGAGGCAGTTTTGATGGAGCTTTTCATGCAGTCCCCCACCTGATAATAATTTATTCAAGAGAAATTTTATCACTTTGCATTTTTGAGTTTTTTGGAGTTCGTCAAATGGGATCCAATGCTTCAAGCTTAATCGTGACAATTTACGACTCAATTATGTCTGTTATGGTTGGGCTCTCGGCTGACTCATTGTAGCTTTGCTGGAGCAGGCATGCGACTTGCTTCCACAATGAAGAGAGGTGCTATGCAACCTGCTGGGGGATGTCGCGGGTGGGGGCGATTTACGGCCCCTGCTTTTTCTTAAGCCAAAACCTTTTCATAAAGAAAAAATATCCATCCAAACGGGCCGTTAAGGCCGGAATTTAACCTATTTTCCAGATGTATGTACTTTTGAGCTGCTTAAATTGTTGTGTTCTCTACCAAGTTAGAGAGAGAAAATTATCTTTGTAAAATGTTAGGTCATACTTAGTTTTTTGCCCCCCCACACGCAACACATTTTAAAATTTGTCATTATTTTGTTGGCATGCAAAAACAAAAATCAACAGAATTGTTATTTTTTATGTTAGTAAAACTGCTAGTTATAAAAACTAAGCAAATTCAACACTTGTCCACTTTGCTCCCTACGGATTACTCTATATATTCTGCCCTACATTTCCAGTTACATTCATCATAAACTAATCGGAATGGCTACACTAAACATGAGATTCATTATACTCACTTTTGCTCTCTCCTCATTCTTTCTTTCGAGTCAATACGCAGTTGCTGATGGTGACTGCAATGGCAGTATTCCACAACTAGCTTTGCTTTGTCAACAGTTTGTACTAAAGAATGGCCCACTAATAGATCCATCTGAACAATGCTGTGCAGTGATTGAGAATGTAGATGTTCCTTGTGTCTGCAGTCATATTCCTAAAGGTTTAGAAAACATCTTTAGCATGGAAAAGGTTGTTTATGTTGCCAAGTTCTGCGGAAACCCTTTGAAGCCTGGAACTAAATGTGGAGGTAATTCATTCATTCGTTGTATTTTACTACTTATTCCTATTTATATTTCTTTTACATATTTTTTATTCATGAGTTTGGGTTAACTTACTATACACATACAGGTTTGATTCATTCTTTCTTCTTTTGCAGATTATACAATTCCAAATAACCCTTGAAGTTTGTGGAAGACGTTGACCAGAGTGGAACAATATGTTTGTTGTAATGGCTATTTTGGTTATGATTGTCCTGATGATGATTTAGATGATCAATAATAACAAATTTCCTGAAAATGTTTAGTTAGATTTATTCTTGTGTGCTGCTTGCCTTTGTGTTTCTGATTTAAAACATTTGGATTATCAGTATGAACATCCAAGATTATGTGATCTGAAATAAAATAACGAAATTATGTTAAGAAAATAATAATCCAATTTATAAAATTGAAAATAGTGAGAAACTAGGATCTGATATGGTATATAATCCATAAACCACTGTATTATACAGATCCCACTTCATATCATCCGACTTCAACTAATAAAATGTTGTATATATAAAATAAACACTACAAGGGGAAGGGGGATTTCCGACGGCTGAAAACCGTCGGCGGCCGTCGGCGGTCGTCGGAAAAAGCCGTCGGAAATGACGGCGTCGGGGAGCAGTGTTTCCGACGGCTACCGACGGGTGCTGCTGTATAGATTACCGACGGCTTCCGGCGGTTTCCGACGGCTTCCGGCGCCCGTCGGAAGCCGTCGGAAACCGCCGGAAATCAGGCCGCGGGAGCTGTCGGTAACCGATGAAAATTTCGATCTATAAGCCGTCGGGAGCCGTCGGAAACCTGCTGTTTTTTTTTTATAAAATCTGCTGCAAATAGAGCCTTTCAACCACATTTCTCTTCCAAACACTACAATATCAATACTGCACAATCCAATAAACAATAATCCAACCAAACATGCAAACCAATACTCCAAAATATTCAATAGACACAGAAATAAACAAAATTAGAATAAAAATAAAATACAAAATATACATAACATTCCAACATTAACAATAATACTAACAATAACTGTTCTAATCATGCATATCCTGATACAGCTACAGAACCAAGTGTATTATACATAATTATACATATCAACAATTAATTGTTCCATCTACCAAATCATTGTAAACTAAAACTAAACATACCTGCACGAACGAATCAGAAAGCAATGAATCAATCTGCCCCAGATCCAGAGCCAGCCGATGAAGGGAAGCGGCCACCAAACTGCTGCATGTACTCAAATAACTGTGCCGTCTGCATGGCCTGTTGACGGTTCTGCTTCTCCAACTGCTGAACTCTAGTCTGCAATTCTTCTATACTTGCTAGCTCGCTCTGAGGTCTACTCCGCCGTCTCCTACTCTGACTACTGGACTGCAATAATTGAAAAATAAATAAAATCAAAGTTTATTGTTTTGAAAAGGTAAGAATATCATATTTTAAGTATTTTAAGAAAAATTAAATTATTTACCGCTAAATTGCCAAATCCGTATCGTCGACCATGCTCTGGTGGACTCATAACGGACTCAAAAATAACGTCCTCTTCATCGGTCGTCAGCTGCTCTCGACCCGTATCAGAAAGGAGTTTCTGTCGCTGCTCCATAAACATCTCCTGCATTGACAAATTAATAATATCATATCTTATTTCATAATAATTTGACAACTAAAACAATTACTAATACTGAATAAAATGAAATATGCTTACATGGCTTTTACTGGATTTATCGTCCTGCCATGTGTACGAAACAGTCCCGTCTGGATTAACATGCTCGACAGCATGCGTACGGGTGAACACGTCCATATAGCTGACAGGACCATGTGCCTCGGCTTCCTGAAGTTGATTGTTACATACAATTATTATACATTTAAAATCATATAGCATAAACTATTTACATTTATTATTCAGTAATTAAATTTACCAACTCCTGCCGATACTGCTGAAACGACTTCGATCCTCCGCGATGAGTAACGGGATTCTTATTTCTATTTGCAGAGTTTCTATCTGACTCTGCCTGTACATTCAAAATTTGATACATTATTTTCCAATCACGTTAAATTAATAATTCAAAAAAAATTAGTATACTTGCCTTCGCCTCGTCCGTCTCCCAGTAGCTCAACCAAGCTTGCCGCACGCTCTCCCCCATCCACCGTGGTCTCTTACCGGATTTCTTAACCTCAGATATCGTGTCTCTGTAGTTCTTTCGCATCTTCCTCATCCAGTATGCTCGTGCCAGCTGCATATCATCTGTCTGGATGTCTATCTCAGCCTGTGTTAAAAAAAGATTACACTTTAAACGATAAACGGTAGAAAAACGACAAAAACGAATTAAAAATGGAAAACATAAAAATTACACATACTAGGACATCCTGCCATATGCACTCTATGATGTGCGGAGGGATGGTATCCCACTTCGGCCAGCACGCACTCATCCTACTACGATATGCTGCTCTGGAGACGTCCAACACTACCTTAGTGGGTAGTAGCTCGAACCCCCTGTTTTTAAGTACGATACAGATAAGTACGTACGTATAGTATAGAAAAAATAAGATGATGAATAAGATTTAATTTTTACCCATCTGCTTTGGGGACTAACGTAACAACTGGACGGTGTGGCGCTTGCGATGGGCCACTGCCATCGCCTCCTGAAGAACGGGAAGAGCTCCTCCCTCTATGTGACATAATGATAAACCTGTGACGTTTACACATCATTATATATGAGAATAAAAACATGATAATGAAATATATTTCATATGAACATGACATCAACGGTATAAATTGCTTAATTATAATGACTGAAATGTAAATAGAATTGTAAGTTTGTTATACCTGATTCATAATGGGTGTACTCTTCCTACGATAAGCAGAGTTCATTGCATTTTTAATAAAAATTGCTAAATAAATGACAAATTGAAATAACATAAAACAATAGTAAACGGATTTAGTTTCATAGTTACATCAATTTCATAATACATCAAGAATTCAACATAGTTACATCAATTGCAAAAAAACAGATTCAAATTTATATCAGTCATCATCGTCTTCTGATTCAGATTCGGTCTCGTTTTCGACGATATTTTCCTCTGCACTGTCAAACGCTTCTACCAAAACATTTGATTCATCGATCAAAGGACCAAAATCGGTATGATCGTCTGTAATTATTATTTCGTTATTTTGCTCAAGATCTGCCTGATAAGCTTGTTCGTCCGGAATATTCTTCCCATCGAATGTGAATCTGGCCTTTGTTTTAAAAACTGCAGACCAATCTGCTTTATCTCTTTTTAGAGACGGATAAGGAGCGTAATAAACTTGCAATGCTTGTTTGGCTAGTACAAAAGGATCATACTTGTGATAGTGCGATGTATGCTTTATTTCGATAAGATTATAATCCTTATGCACATTAATTCCAGAACCTGGAACATTGCTAAACCAATTGCATCTAAATAGAAACACCTCCTCCGCGGGTCTTGAGAAATATGTCAGTTGCAAAATTTGTGTTAGAACGCCATAAAAATCATTTAAATGGTTTTCTGGATCGTCACTACCTTTAACAAATACACCAGTATTATTTGTTAATTTTTCTGCACCGTATTCTTTGGTGTTAAATTTGTATCCATTGACGAAATATATTGGATATGTCTTGACCACTCTTTTTGGTCCCATTGCAAGATGTTTCAACCCTTCGTCAACAACACAATTTTTCGGCTCATAAACGTAATTTGAAAACCAACGGGAAAATTCTTTACTGAGATCTCCGTTCGGATGTTCCCGTTCATAAACACTGTTTATATAAACAAATTATTACATTAGGTTATACACGCGCATGCATTACAGAAAAGAATAAAACAAAAATTATTATTTCAGAATACCTAACAAACGGTGCAACCTCGGCACAATTTAGAAGAATATAAGTGTGTGCTACACGAAGATCTCTATCGTCTAGCCATATTTCCACACATTTTCCAGAAGGCCGACCATGTTGTCTAAAAATAGATAACATTGCTTGAGAGGACTCTTGTTCGTCGCCTTCATCATTACGAGGAACACTTTGAAATGAAATATTCACATGGTCACTGAAATAGTGAGAGAAAAAGAACGAAGCTTCTTCTTCGATGTAAGATTTACATATCGAACCTTCAACTCGTGCTTTTTGTCTCACTTTTTTCTTCAGACGATTCAAATATCTATGCGACATTAATTTATATTAACTTCATCTTTCAAATGCAATTAAATTACGTTATAACATATTACATACCTCTCAAATGGATACATCCATCCGTATTGGACAGGACCTCGAAGTCGTGCTTCAGATGGAAGATGAACAGGTAAATGTTCCATCACATTAAAAAAACCTGGCGGAAATATTTTCTCTAATTTGCAAAGCAATATAGGAATGTCCACTTCAAGTTTACGTAAACGTTGCACTTTTAAAGTAGTCGAACAAAGCTCTTTGTAAAACATACTAAGCTCCGTTACTACCTTCCAAACTTTTAACGGCAGTAGTTCTTTAAACATAACGGGAAATAAATTTTCCATCATTATGTGACAGTCGTAACTTTTCATTCCGCTAAATCTACCATCTTTAAAGTCAACACATCTACGAAGATTTGATGATATCCCATCAGGAAATCTTAACCCTTCCACCCATTTTAACACAGCTTTAACTTGATTATTATCTAATTCGTAACAAGCTTTTGGTTTTTTACTGTTATTTGGTTTCATATGAAGCTCGGGACGTTTGCATAATTCTTCTATATCACGTCTTGATTTCAAATCATCCTTCGTCTTCCCTTTCACATTCAAAATTGTGTTAAACACATTATCAAATACATTTTTCTCATTGTGCATCACATCTATGTTATGGCGAAGCAGAAGATGTTTCCAATGCGGCAACTCCCAAAAAATAGTTTGTTTGCACCAGTTATGAACAACTGATTTGCCTTCAATTTCTGTTTGCTCCCCCGTTTCATATATCTTTGGATAGTCCTTAACAAGTTCATATATGTCTTCGCTTGACCATATCGTCGGTGGTTGTCTGTTTTCTACTCTATTAGCTAAAAAGTTTTTCTTGTCTCCTCTGAAGGGATGATTTACATGGAGAAAATATCGATGACAGTCAAACCATGAAATTTTCTTACCATGAGGTAAAGAAAACGCTCGTGTTTCATCCATGCAATATGGACATGCTAGACGACCGGCAGTACTCCATCCCGAAAGCATTGCATAGGCAGGAAAATCACTTATAGTCCACAACAAAGAAGCAAACATACGAAAAAATTTCTTCTTTGACACATCGTATGTTTCTACTCCTTCGTTCCACAGTATTTTTAACTCCTCAATCAACGGTTGTAAATATACATCGATTCCTTGTGTCGGATCGTCGGGGCCAGGAACGACAACAGTAAGAAACATATATTGCGTTTTCATACACATCCATGGAGGTAAATTATACGGTGTGACGGTAATGGGCCAGGATGAATATTTAGAACCAAATTGAGAAAATGGAGAAAAACCGTCCGTACATAATCCTAATCTAACATTTCGACTCTCCGCTGCAAAATTTGGATACGTTTTATCGAAATGCTTCCATGCTTCTCCATCGGCCGGATGTGTCAACGTACCCTCTTCCTCCGTTCGCACGCTATGCCACCTCATATTAGACGCAGTTACAGAAGATGCATATAATCTTTGAAGTCTTGGAGTTATGGGTAAGTAGTGCATACGCTTGTACGGAACTTCCTTACCCTTCTTTTTTCTTGGTTTGTATCTCTCCTGGTTACAAACTTTACAATTTCTAAGGTTTGCGTCTTCTTTCCAAAACAACATGCATCCTTTTAAACATGTATCTATTTTCTGATACGGTAAACCAAAAGCCGACATAAGTTTTTTAACTTCGTAGTGATTTTCACACATTAGATTATCGGGCGGCATATGTCTTTTTGCAGCTTGTACAACAGCCGTAAACCCAGCTTCAGTGATGTTGTATTTTGACTTCATCGCAATGTATTCTGCGATTACTGACAGCTGCGTGCCGCTTTTACAACCATCCCAAATAGGTTTCTTAGCTGCATCTAGTAAATCATAAATTTTCTTAGCTTCAATATTTGGTTCTTCAACATTTACATCATCGTCGTCAACTTCAACCATAGGAAACATTGATCGTGCTGCATCTTCGACCATATTTTCTATGCGGGTCGTTGAAACTATTTCGTTAACGACACTTTCAGACTCTACAGAAGTATTTGCTACAACTTCTCCATGCCGATCCCAAACATAATATTCGGGTGTGAAACCGTGTTGGCACAAATGAACTTTCACAATATCTGGTAACAAAAACTTCAAATGTCTACACCTACTACACGGACAACGAATTTCTGGATCGTTTCCGTTATTACTTAAGGCGAATTCAACAAACACATTTATACCATTATAAAAATCTTCTTTTATTGAGCCCCTCAGTCCTTTTCTTTGGTACATCCATCTTCTTCGATCAACAAAATAATCAATCATTTTTCCTATTTGACAAAATGAGAAGTTCAAAATTTAATATTTATTTTGAAGAATACATATTCGAAAAAGATTATTTTCATGTTGGTATAATATTTTGAATTTAAAGAACAACTACACAAATTTAAAAATATTTTCAAATAGGGCACATTTCATTTTTTAACGTACGTAACGATTAAAAATATATATAATTTTTTTTCATTGGTCAGACATCCTACTTCCCATTAATACACAGTAAGCATTTACATTTCGTATATTACTTCGTCTCAAACGATTCAATAAAATTCCGGCAGCATTTCCCTTTTGTTCCCTGCATTGTACACAAATGCGTGTACGCAGAAAACAAAAAAGAAAAGTTAGGGCGAAATTTTATGAACCGTTTGAGACGAAGTAGTATACAAAATGTAAATTATTACTGTGTTCATAACTTGTCCAATACAGGGACAAATCCGACAAACATTGTACCAGATGAATATAAATGGTCGTTTTTCGAAAAAAACGACTATTTATACAACGATCATGTACAACACTCGTCAGACGGGGCCAAAAACTCTCTAAGGGACATTTGTCGGTTAACATGCGCGCATTTTACTCAAAAATACAGTTTTACTCACTGTTCACATTTATATATTAATTTCACACATTTATTCGACGTATTACGCATCAACTTAGGGCCGGTTTAACATTTTGTCATTTTTCAATACACACAATTATAATTTAGAGTAATGCATTTTTTTTTGTCATAAGTAAATACGTGCACAATATAATACTCCTAGTTCATTCAATCATTTTATCTTATTCCAAATAACGTATACAATCATCGAATCAAGGCATACACAACAAAATACATATACATGAACAAGCACAAATTATACGTGTTTATCACAATTTCACGATAAAAGATGAAATCGGTATACCATGTGATGCTATAAACCGTTATTACGCTAGTGGAAACAATTGCAATCATTAATTCGCCCTAATTTATCAATTTATGCAAATCTATAATTAGGGTAAAAACTGAATTTTTCATAAAAATAAGAGATTATACCTGAGATTAAGAGTAATGAAGCTTGATTAGAGAGCCTTGGAAGATCCGGAAGCTAGAAATTAGGGATTGGAAGCTTGGGGGTTGAATTTGGGGGGTTTTTTGATTTATTTTCGTATGGAATGGAGGAGGAAGAAAGGGCTCGGCTGGCAGGTATAATCGCAAATTTCCGACGGCTTCCGACGGCCGCCGACGGCCCGTCGAAAGCCGTCGGAAAATGGCCGTCGGAAGCCGTCGGTCTTGGCTGTCGGTATTCTGCCTTTTTCTTGTAGTGAAAACAAATATAAGACGTATACAAGATAAAAATCCGAATCAAACCTGGATCTTGCACAATGAAGTTTTTTTTCTTATTTTTTTTCTTTTTAGCATTTCTCCCTATCTGAACCGAAAAAAGTTGGTGGTATGTATTAATTTCATGTCACATAAATTTTAATATAAATCTCTTACATTTCTCCATATTTGATGGGGGTAGAAAAAGGATTTGTTTTGCTATTTGATGTAAATTATGAATCCAAATAATGACTAAACTTTTTTTGCTAACTACATTGAAAAATTTAGTGTTAAATATTTTAATAGTAAACTACGTTGAAAAATTAAAAATTAAGTGATAAGTATTTTAATAGTAAATTAATGAAATTTGTGCGCGCGGGTGAAGCGCAGTGTAAAGAAGGCTTGGTTTCTGATGAAAAGATCCAAGTTCGATTTCTAGCATGCGCTTCCCTATCCTATATAAATTTACCTCGGGTATGAAGGTTTGGATCAGCGGACGGCTTTACTGTTCCCTACTCAGGAGTTTACCGACCTGCCAAGTTCTCCTGGGTTTTTAAAAAAAAATTAATAAAATTTGTACATATATGCGCGTTCTAATCCACACATAGCACATTAATTAATTTTGAAGAGTAAGAATACATTGGGAAAAAAAAAGTTTTGTTCCTGTCGTTGATGGACACATCATAACACTGACCTATTTAAATGCTCTCACTACAAGATAATACGGCTATCCCAACGGCTTTTAGCCGTTGGAGGCCGTTGGAAGTCGTTGGAATATATCCCACGACTTCCAACGCTTTCCAACGGAAACAACGGACCATTTCCAACGGCGTTTCCAACGGCCGCTAACGGCTTATAGCCGTTGGAAACCGTTACAATAAAATGGCCAATACGCCGTTGGAAGCTGTTGGAAATACTGGTTTTATTTTGCTGTACAACAGCAAGCCTATTTACCCTCCACCACACCATTTCCAATCCATTCAATTTCCATTCCATTTCCAATCAATTCCACATATATATATATATATATCAATATCAATACAAACAACGCACATAAATCAATAAAACACCAATATAAACAAACCAAACCGATCAAACATCACAAAATATACCATCAACGTACATACCATCAACAAATGTCACTAAACCATGATCATACCATCAAAATACTTCTCACCCACTCCGTACCAATATATACAACATCACCATCAACATCAAAACATTTCCAAGTCAATATATACATTGTTCAAACACAAATACTCAAAAACATACCTCCTCAAGGATCCTCGTCGCCTCCAGAAGCACCAGACAACGAAGAAAGGGTATCATGATTCTGCAAATACTGCGTAAATTTTTGATCCAACTGCTCCACCTGGATGGCTCGTAGACGATTCTCCTCCCGTAGCTGCTCAACCATAGCTCTAAGCTCCTTGATTTCTTCTTTGCCTCGGTCTTTTTGAGCTTGTCGAGCCTGCAAATAAAATTAATAGAAAAAGGGTTGTCTCAGCATATACAATATTATAACATTATATATCTAAACGCTGATTTTTTGTACATATGTAAAAGGATTAATTACCGTTAGGTTCCCGAAGCCAAAACGTCTACTCCGTTGCGCCGGATCCATAACAGCGGTAAAAATGTTATCCTGCTCCTCCTGTGTCAGCGCATCATGACCAGACTGCTCAAGCGCATAAGCCTGTGCCTCCTGCAACCTCGACTATAATGAAAAAAAATAATTTCAGTTGAAAAATAGTAGCATGTAATTATTTTGCGTAGCTAGAAATTAATAAACTTATCGGTGTAAGTATTAAAAAATAAAAAATGCATACATATACCTCGGTCGCCCTATCTTGCTCACCCCACTGATATATGATATTGCCAGCCTCATCTACTTGCCTAGACGCGTGGGTGTGAGCAAACACGTCCACTAAGCCAACAGAGCCTCCGTGAGCTCGTTCCTGCAATTGATAATTTGGATAATTTAACCGTACATAACTAATTACTGAACTGATCAATATACAAATGTGATAATAGATAAATTTACCAAATCTTCGCGGTGATGCTGGAAAGATTTGGAGCCTCCATGGTGTGATACAGGATTCCTGCTCCTGTTTGCCGAGTTCCTAGCTGACTCCTCCTGCAAATTTACAATGATTAATTATTTATTAAACAGTAAAAAAATGCTGAGATTTATTATAGATTTACCTTAAACTCCTCAGAGTTCTACCAATCAACCTATTTCTCCCATACAGTCGCGCTCATCCACTTGGGCTTCTTTCCTACTTTTTTAATCTTCGACATAGTCTCTCTATAGTTCTTCGCGATCCTGGAGTTCCAGTGTCGCTGAACTAAATTGACGTCAGGCTCTTGCAAATCTACGGCGCCCTGTACAATGAGAAAATATTACTAATTATTTATTTGTATTTAATTAATCATGTTGTAAAGCGGTATAAACTTACCAGAAAATCTTGCCAAATCGTCTCTCTCACGTCGTCGGGGATCTCGCCCCACTTGGGCCAGCAATCGGTTATCCTAGCCATATACGCTTGCTTCGAAATGCTCAGAACCACTTTGGATGGCTCCAACTCAAATCCACTGCGTTAAATATAAAATTGAAATTTAGACAATTGTAGATATATCATGTACAATTAAAAAATTAAAATGCTATGCTCGCTAATTATGATACTTACGTCTCATCAGCCTTAGGCTGTAAGTAAATAAGTGGCCGAGCTGGTGGCTCACTACTACTCTCTCCAATATGACGTGAAGAGCCACGTCGCCGAGACCCAGAACCATAACTGGAACCGGACATAATATATATACCCGCCATATATACATACATATACACATTATAATAATCATGATATGATGAACCATTAAAAAATGTAATACAATATGCTACAAATGTGTCATGTTGTGTACGTGTTGAGTGTGTGAGTATACACTTATTGTCATTAAAATTGTATAAATTAGATAAATGCATTATTAATCAGAGATCAATGTAATGTGAATACTTTTAAAAATTACCGGATATTACTCAGTCGTCCTCATCGTTTTCTGATTCAGACTCGGTTTCGTGCTCTATGTCGTTTTCCTCTACACTCTCAAATGCTTCGACTAATACATTTGTCTCATCATTTAAAGGTCCAAAATCGGTTTGATCGTCTGTAATTGCTATTTCAGCATTTTCCTCCAGATCTTCTTGATAGGCTTGTTCGTCTGGAATATTTTGTCCATCAAACGTAAATCTTGCTTTGGTTTTAAAAACCGCAAACCAATCTGCTTTATCCCTTTTTAGAGATGGATAAGGGGCATAATAAGCTTGTAGGGCTTGTTTGGCTAGTATAAATGGGTCGTACTTTTGATAACGCGAGGTATGTTTAATTTCTATAAGATTATATTTTGGATGAACGTTAATACCAGAACCTGGAACATTGCTGAACCAGTTGCATCTAAACAAATAAACATCCTCCACGGGTCTTGTAAAATATGTCAACTGCAATATCTGAGTTAACACGCCATAAAAATCATTTATATGATTATTAGCGTCATCACTGCCTTTAACAAATACACCAGTATTGTTTGTTAATTTTTCAGCACCGTATTCTTTGGTGTTGAATTTATATCCATTAACAAAATATATTGGATACGTATTAACTTTTCTTTTCGGTCCAAACGCCAAATGTTTCAGTCCTTTATCGAGCACATTATTTGTGGGATCAGAAACGTATTTCGAAAACCAAGTACTGAAATCTTTGCTTAAATCGCCACCTGGATTTTGTGATTCATAAATACTGCAAACACAAACATGATATATTACATTATTATTTATTCACACGTGTAGTATTAAATTTAACAAAACTTGAAATGTGCTAATTACCTAACAAATGGTGCAACTTCAGGACAATTAAGAAGATTATATGTGTGTGCTACATGGTATTCTTTATCATCTAGCCATACTGCCTCACTTTTGCCAGCATGTCGGCCATATTGTTTAAAAATAGATAATACTGATTCAGAAGAAGAAGCTTGTTCAACAGCCTGATCGTCATTACGCGGAACACTTACAAATGATAAGTTCACATGGTCTATAAAATAATGAGAGAGAAAGAAAGAAGCTTCTTCTTCGATATATGATTTGCAAATAGAACCTTCAACTCAAGCTTTTTGTCTCACTTTTTTCTTCAAATGATTTAAGTACCTAATAAAAAATATTTGGGTTAAGTATTAACTACTATATTTATACTTAAATCAACATTTACATACTCAATATAGTAGCATACCTTTCGAATGGATACATCCATCCATATTGCACAGGACCTCGAAGACGTGCTTCATATGGAAGATGAACAGGTAAATGCTCCATTACATTAAAGAAACCCGGAGGAAATATTTTCTCCAGTTTGCAGAGCAGTATAGGAATTTCTTCTTCAAGTTTAAGTAGACGGTCAACTTTTAACGTAGTTGAACAAAGCTCCTTGTAAAATAAACTAAGTTCTGTTATTACCGTCCAAACTTTTACCGGTAACAATTCTTTGAAAGCGATGGGTAACAAATTTTCCATCATTACATGACAATCATGGCTTTTCATTCCACTCAGTCTCCCATTTTTATAGTCGACACATCTACGAAGATTAGAGGAAATTCCATCGGGAAATCGTAATCCTTCCACCCATTGTAACAGTACTTTAACTTGGTTGCTGTCTAGTTCATAGCATGCTTTGGGTTTTTTATTGTCGGGAATCATATGAAGCTCAGGACGATTGCATATTTGCTCTATATCACGTCTAGATTTCAAATCGTCCTTAGTCTTGCCCTTCACATTCAAAACTGTATAAAACACATTATCAAATACCTTTTTTTCGTTATGCATCACGTCAATGTTATGACAGATTAATAGATTTTTCCAATAAGGCAATTCCTAGAATATACTTTGTTTGCACCAATTATGAAACGTCGATTTACCTTGAATTTCTTCTTGTTGTCCGGTCTCGTGTATCTTTGGATAATCTTTTACAAGTTCATATATATCCTCGTTTAACCAAACCGTTGGTGGTCGTAGAGTCTCATGTCTATTAGCTATGAAGTTTTTTTTGTCTCTTCTAAAGGGTGATTAATATGAAGAAAACATCGATGACAACCAAACCATGAAATTTTCTTTCCATTTGGCAAAGAAAATGCTCGTGTTTCTTCCATGCAATAAGGACAAGCAAAACGACCGGCCGTACTCCAACCCGAAAGCATTGCATATGCAGGAAAATCGCTAATAGTCCATAACAAAGAAGCGAACATCCGAAAATTTTTCTTTTTTGATATGTCGTATGTTTCAACTCCTTCATACCATAATATTTTCAACTCTTCGATTAACGGTTGTAAGTAAACATCAATGCCCTGTGTCGGATCATCAGGACCGGGGACGACAATTGTGAGAAACATATATGGAGTTTTCATACACATCCACGGAGGTAGATTGTAAGGTGTGATTATTATAGGCCAAGATGAATATTTAGAACCAAACTGAGAAAACGGTGAGAAGCCGTCTGTACATAAACCTAGTCTAACATTTCGGCTCTCCGCTGCGAAATCGGGATATTTCTTGTCATAATGTTTCCATGCTTCTCCATCGGCTGGGTGTGTCAACGTACCTTCTTGAGGTGTTCTCACACTGTGTCATCTCATATGATGCGCTGTCACAGATGATGCATATAATCGTTGAAGTCTAGGGGTGAGGGACAAATAATGCATACGCTTGTACGGAACTTCTTTTCCCTTCTTTTTCCTAGATTTGTATCTTTCCTGATTACATATTTTACAATTTCTAAGATTGATGTCTTCTTTCCAATACAACATGCAACCCTTTAGACATGTATCTATTTTTTGATATGGCAAACCGAAAGATGACATAAGTTTTTTCACTTCATAATAATTTTCGCACATTAAATTATCGGATGGCATATGACGTTTAGCAGCTTGCACAACAGCCGTAAATCCAGCTTCTGTAAGGTTGTATTTTGATTTCATTGCAATGTATTCTGCAGTTACCGATAATTGAGAGCCGCTTAAACATCCATTCCAAAGGGGTTTTTTAGCATGATCCAATAAATCATATATTTTTTCGCTCCAACATTTGGTTCCTCTTCGACGTTAACATCGTCGTTATCAATTACAGCGGTAGGGAACATTGATCGTGCTGCATCTTCGACCATATGTTCTATGAGATTCGTACTACCTTCTTCGCTGACGACCTCCACCGACTGTTCTTGATTATTGGGGGCTACAATTTCTCCATGACGATCCCACAGCAAATAATTGGGTACGAAGCCGAATTGGCGCAAATGAACCTTAGCCATATTCGGTTCTAAATAGTTCAACAATTTGCATCTACTACACGGACAACGAATTTCTTCATCGTTTGCAATATTACTTATAGCAAATTCGATGAACACTTGTACCCCTTTTAGAAAATGTTCGCTTATTGCGCCACTAGTTTCCCTTCTTTGATACATCCAGCTCCGATCATTAAAGTAATTGACCATGTTTCCCTACTAGAAAACCTATGATAGAGTAAAAATGTTATAAATCATTCATTTTAAATTTTGCACGAAATTTTCCAACGGCCGCAAACTGATTATTTCACAAACTGAATATTTTAAATAAGCAACTATTGTTTCATTGCCACTTATGTGTCTTTCTTTGATGGTCGGTCATCCTACTTCCCATTACAAACAAAATAGTAATTATATTCCGTAAATCATATCATTTTAAACGATTTACAAAATTTCGACAGCATTTCCCCCATGTTCCTTGTATCGTACACAAATGCGTGTACACAAGGAACGTAAAGGAAATGCCGTCGAAATTTTGTGAACCGTTTAAAGTGATATGATTGACGGAATATAATTACTTTATAGTGTTTGTAACTTGTCCAATACTGGGACAAATCCGACAAATGATGTATCAGATGAATAGAGTTGTCCGTTTTGTGGAAAAAACGAATATCCCTAAAACGATCATATACAACACTTGTCAGACGGGGCCGAATAATATCTAAGGATTTAAATATTTGTTTATATTAAATTCGAATATATAATTCGTTTAATTAATATTGGTTTATATTTTACCGTTTTATTACATAAGTACTAAATTCATTTTATACGCTAAATTTGTACACAAAATTCATTTATAAACTAAATTAATTCGCGTGTTCACACAAATACAAAGCTCGTATTCGCACATATGAAATATCCGTTTTAACGGCTTCCAAATGCAATAAACTCTATCACACACATACGTTTAATATACTAACCAAATAACATAAACTAATGCAATATCTTATATTACAAAATTTTCAATCAATTATAATAACTTGTTCATTATGTTATAATGGTTGCAATTAGAGGATAATATAATGTAATATGCATACACTAACAAGTAGGAATCAATCAACATTCAAATTAAACCCTAAATCAAAAAAAACCTAAATATTAGCTTTAGGAAAATTACCGATTTGGAGAGCTAGAACGGTGGAGATGTGCCGGAGTAGCTTCTAGATGGCGTCAGGGGTTGTTGGGATGGTGTTTGGGCCGGCAAATGAAGATTGGAGATGATGGAAGGGTGGATTTGGGGGTAATTTTCGGTTGAGAAGATGAATAATGAGCTGAAGGTCGGTCTCTGGAAATATGCAGGAAATTTTCCAACGGCTTTCAACGGCCGCAAACGGCTATTTTTCAACGGTTTCTAATGGTTTAAGACGGCTACGTAAAAAATTAATGAGCCGTTGGAAGCCGTTGGAAATGCCGTTGGCGGCCGTTGGAACAGAGGCGTTGGAATTTACTGTTTTTCTAGTAGTGTCTGGTTAAAGAAATGGCTCAAATAGTTCGATTTACTCGAACACGGATTACTCATCTAATACCAACTGGAACGATCTAAAATTTTGTTTAATAACGCTTATTAATACACCTTTCATTCTTTCAAACACCTCTTTCATTACTTTTTTTAATACACACAAACACATTCTCATTTTCATGCACCTTCTCCTTTTATCCATCTTTCAAAGGCCCATTTTCCGTTTTCTTTCGTTTCGTGCAGGAATGTATCCACACTACAAGGCATACACTATTTAGCGATGGCATATAACCGTCGACGGTTGTCACTAGTTGTGTTTAACCAACTGTAACGACCCAGAATTTTTAGAAATTAAAATTTGAATATTTAATTTATTTTAAATATTTATAAGTGAATTTATAAGTCAAATAAATTTTAATTTGAATTATTGAATTTAATTGGATTATTAAATCGATAATTTAATATGTTAAATTATGGAAATAATTGAAAATATAGTTAAATATGACTGAAAATGATTTGTAAAATTTTATTTTATCATATGGGAGTTAGAATGATATTTTAGAACTTTTAAAATCGAATTAAAAGTTAATTTGTGAAAATTGAATATTTTAATATTAAAATCGACTAGTGAAAATAGTCAATTTTTGAACAGTCTCAGAATTGAACGAAACCAGTTCCATTGGATCCGTAATAGTTAGTTATTACCGGATTTCAAATTTCGTGTCAATCAGAGTTATCGTTTGAGCGTGGCAGCTCGAAACGCATCGAATCGTTTTTAATTTAAATTTGGCGAGTCAAAATAGCCATTTTTCAAAAAGTCTCGGATTTCGACGAAACCAGTTTCATCGGATCCGTAATGTGATATTATTGTAAGATTTCAAATTTCAAGTCAATTGGATTTACCGTTTGTCCGGTACAAATTAAAACGCCTAGAAATCGAGTTAAATCGGTTTAATTTAAATTGAGCGTTTACAGCCATAACTCGCACATACTTCCGAATTAGCTTCCAAAACCTGTTCCATTGTGTCCGGAACGCGGGATAAACCCTAGGTACGTCAGTTTCGGCGCCTAAATCGGAGTTCGGAATTTCCGGGTGAATAGTGTCGATCGGTTCTCTATAAATACACACCCACACCCTTCATAAATTAAAAAAAAATATCAAAACCCTAATTTTATAACCCTAGCCGCCTCTAACATAACCAATGGCCATAAATTAGTTACATTCATCTCTTAATCTCTCTCAATCCGTAAGGAATTACGCGAAGTGCTCAACTACAAAGTCGAAGAGCTCGACGAGAGCTTCGATTCCATACGGTGATGATCGAATTTGGAGCGACGATGGAGGAGCAAAGTGGGGCCGTTCTCTTCAGGCCACGCACGCAAAACGAGGCTGTAGAGCAGGCCGAGCTTCATGATTGGGGTGGTGGAGGTAGCTCTTGCAATGGTCTTCAACATGGAAGTGGTTTGATGAAGTTTAGTCGAGCGATGGTGGAGCAAATCGAAACCCTAGTTCGGCCTTGGTGGGTTCTTTGGTTTCGTGTGTTACTGGAGATGATAACGTGAGATAGAGGAAGGGGGGGAACGGCCTGATGGTGATGGGTTTAGATCCTAAGGCCAGGATTGATTTAGGTTTATAAAATTTAAAGTTTATGTTGATTTGTTTATATAAATCGTGTACAAACTTCAAATATTCATAACTTTTTCATACGAGGTCGAAAAAATGCAAACTCAGTTGCGTTGGAATCGTATGGACGAGCACTACGCGATGGAGTTGGTTTGGAGTCGTTTGGAGTTAGTGATAATTTTGGGTAAAATTAAACGCACGTTTAATTTTATTCGAAATAAATCGCTAAAACGGAAATTAAAACCAAGGTGAGAACTTCTCACTCAATCGAATCAGTTTCGATTTTATTTTAAATAGTTAGATTTAAAATATTTGAATGCATGTTTGAATGATGATTGATATCTATTGATTGTTAAAATAGACATTATGCGCCGTTATTAAGCGGATGTTATTTAATAAAAACATATACCGCGAATATTTCATAAACAGTGAAATTGGTATTATATATAATATCAATATATATATTGGCATATGTATATATTGCAGTTGTTGATTTTCCGCATTTTTTGTTTAGCGGATGAGACCCTATTACGCCGTTATTAAGCGGATAATATTTAATAAGAACATATACCGCGATAATTTCGTACTGGAGCGAAATTGGTATTGTGCTAATGTTTTTGGATGCAGGAAAACAGGTTGGAGGGATCCAACTGGATTCCTCAATAGTATTTATTTGATTTCAGATATTTTGATATTTGATGGATTATCATATCGATATATGATGGATCGTTGTTGTCGTGATTGACTATTTGGTGTGTAGCATCATTGGACCAAATTTGGAATTTTAAAATGATTTCAAAGTGATTTTTGAAAGTATAAGTTATAAAATAATTTTTGGAATTGATCCATTTTAAATAAATAAACGTTATAATTTTTAATGTTATAAAAATTATGATTTCTAAGAAATATAGTTAAAAGCTGATTTTTGAGAAATATGAACCAATGATTTTATAAAATAGTTTAAACTGGATTTTTGAGTTTATTATTAAAAGTTTGAATATAAGATTTATAAAATTTGATTATTTTATAAATCAGAATGGTGAAATTATAAAGGAATTTAAAGATGTTTTTAAAGAATAATATAAATTGATTTATATTAAGAGATTTATAAATGGATATTTATAAATTGAAATATTGACATTATAAAACGAGTTTTTATAAGTGTTTGAATGAAGTGAAAATGAATTTCATGAATGAATGAAATTTATAGAATTATAAACTGTGAAGTTATAAATAAAATTTATAAATAGTAAGATTTATAAATTGGTGAAGTTAATTGAGGAATAGATTTGGGTGAATAATTGAATCTTATAGGTTATAAGATTTATAATCATGAAGTTCAAAGGAACGATTTTTGCAAACAAATAGATTATAAGCACTTAACTTATAATATGAACTTTGAGTTATAATTGAGTTATAAACTGGAATAGGTTAATAAAAGAATTTATAAAAAGGAAGTTTTTATAAATAAATAGAAATGGAATTTATAAACGATGTTTTATAAATTCGCAAATGACTTATTTTGATAAGAAAATTGTTGTAACCTATTAAAGGAGTTATATTCACATTTTTGAATAGTGAATAATCCTTTGAATTAAAACGAATAAAAGGATGAGATTTCTTAATGAAGTTTATTCACATTTTTGAATAGTGAATAACACGTTAAAGAAAATGGTTTGAATGTGGATGTTTTAAATAGAATTAAAACGATCTAACGATGTTTTAAAAAGGTGTTGAGATTCGAAACCATAGATTTCAACATTCATTGTTGAAATAGACGTTTTCGAGAAATAAAAGGAAATAGTGGACTATAACACTGTTGTTATAGTAAATGATTTCCGAAAGGAAATGTTTTGTATAGTATTGGGATTTATATATCTATTTTAATTTCGAATCCCTATACTAGTGATTTTGGGTTATCGTAACGATGTTTTACGCAACATTCGTTTTGGCCCAAATAAATATGTTTAAAAGAATGATTTCCTTAAAGAACGAAATATATACTTAATCTCGATTTAAGTATATTGAATATTTTCTAAGTGTTGGAAATAAATAAAATTTGTGAATTACTTATGAATAAGTAAGTATGGAAATGTTTTCCAATATGAAGTGAATAATTAGAATTTATCTTTTTAAAGATAACTTGAAAATGGATAGTTGAAATCGTATATGCATGAATATTTTGAAATATAAATTCATTATGGAATTTATAAATGAAAAGTAGAATTTGTTTGAAAATAAATATTGATTTATTTTTGAAGTGTGAAAATTATATATCTTGTAAAGATATTTTGGAAAATAAATAATTTGGAAAATTATTTGGAATCTGGTGATGTATGCATATCAATTGATAGTTCAATAGTCAACTATCAATATTTCCCTTTAAATGGGTATTTGATGTGATTTGATTGAATTTGAATGCCACACTTATTTTTGAATAAGCGCTCACTATTCGGGTTAACCGGGAAAGGACCATGGGGTCGTATAACCCATTCCGAATATGTGATACGTCGTTATAATTGCATTGAAGATCGGTGTTGAAGACCGAGTATTTGTGAAAGCAATAGGATGACCTATCGATTGTCTCTGCACTGGGTAGCTCCTGGTATAGAGATTCCTTAAGTGATGGGAAGTTCGATCGGGATTGTGAATACCCGGATTGCAAGGGCTTCGTGAGAAGTGCCTTCGGTTTTGTTCGAGCCCGGAACAGACTTGTATGGATTGTATGTCTGACGTTACAAGTTGAGATATAAAGCCGATTTCTTTCAAATATATTTCTGTTGGTGGCGAAGAATTTATTCTTTTAGCTTAACACCCTTCTCTGAGACGTACGTGCTCAGAGGTTATGTAGTTGAATGTTATCAGCGATATATTCCCAATTTGGTAATGTGACATGCTGAGTGATGCTGAAATGATCATTGTGTTGATTATTTGTGATAGGATCGTTTATTTGATCGTCTATCCTTGTGATCATTGTGTTGATCATTTGTTGACCCAAAGCATGGCTTTTGTATAAAGTATGTTTTTGTGGACGTGACTTCGTCGAGCCTCACACCCCGTGAATGGTCAAAACAGGAAAGAAGCAGCAAGGTTATGAGGGGTAGCACCCTTTAGGATGTGTCCATTTCCTTCTGGAAAAGGGTGGTATCATGGTATGGAGCCCAGATACTTACTCATGTCGAAAACACTTTGTTATGATTGTGTGAATTGATTACGAGCGCTCGGTGATAAAGGTCCCAAAGGACCGGGGGATGGCATATTCGGTCAGTTGTTACTCAGTTAGGGGTAACCCGGCCTTGTGTTGGTAGAGATCCGGTTTGGTTCTCGGGGATGTCCATCCAGAGGCATTCTCATGTGGCAATGGGAAGTTCCTTGGCCTGATCATTCGTTGGAAATCCAAAGAAATAATACGTGACTTGTACGGTTTTAGTTGTAGAACCTGCCATCTAATATGGTAGCTATTAGTAGGCATAATATAATGGTACCTATGCTGGCTAAGATTTATATTCTACTTTCGAAATGAATTTCTTCTACACTATGCACTAATAATAATATCAAAATTGATTTGATTTTAATGCGTATCAAGCATCTTTGACTATCATAAGGAGAAATCTTCTCCAAGTCTGCGTTTGCATTGTGTGTGTGGCAGGAGGTCTTATGGTAGTCTCATTTTTAAAAGCATTGCGAATTGAATTTAAAAATATTCCTCTATTTTGATTTTAAAGTAAATAAACTGTTTTGAGTTCTCACACCAGTCACATGACTGACTTGGAGTTTATTGTTTTCCTTCCTAAACTCTGGGTGCCCACCAATTTCCACACGGGCAGTCAAGAGTTAAGGTTTATCAGGATATTCTGCATATCAGGAGTTGCTGGAGGCAAGCTGGATGGCATGACATATTACTTATATAATATTTCTTTTTCCGCTGCATTGTTTGTTGTTGTATGATGTTGTTGTACACTCTGATGATATGTTGTAATGTAATGTATAAAATGTAATAACTGATATAGTTCTTTGTTTAAAGATTATTCATTTATTATTATATATTGTTCCGCTGCGAATTGTGAGATTCTAGTGTTGTTCTGTTGTTTTCTATTCCGTCCTATTTTCTTCTATTTTTCTTTTCCGTTCTATTCTCTTTTTCTTCTATTTTAAAAGTTTTCTATTATCTTTCCTCTCTCTCTTCTAAATTTTCTGTTCTCTTTTCTATTTTCTTTTCTCTCTATTTTCTATCTTCTCTCTTCTTCTCTTTTCTTTTCTTAAATTCTTTTTAAAAACCCATAACTATCCGGTTTTCGGCCTTCGATTTCTCGGCAGTCGATAAAGTGAGTATCGATGTTGAATTTTCGAAAGTCGAAAATTTCCGGGACGTTACATTTGGTATCAGAGCTTATGGTTAAGCGACAACCATGGTTCTGTTGGGTATTATTCATTAGAGATAGAGTCAGTAGTACTCTAGAATGAATTTGAGTGTAATAATAGCTATGAGAGCGTATTTGTTAGTGAATATGAAATTGTTTTATATTGTGATGATTAGTTTGTTGAGTGGTATATGAACCTTCGTCGGCGCAGCTTCGAAACTGAATCGAAGGGGTTTCTAAACACTTGAATAGAACAATTCGGCACAATATTTGTTTTAAGTTGGGTAAATGAAATAATTTTACTTGATTATATTTTATATATGAAGGAATAATTTTTCATAATTATTAAAGTGTATATAAGTTGATTGTTTAGTTGTTTGAATAACCTAAATAAAGGAATAATTGTATAAGTAAAATGAATTATAAGAATTAAATTATAATTAAAGTGATTTACAATTATGAAATAAACTTATATATATAAAAAGTGAAACTATATGAATTTATTTATAAATGGGAATTTAAGTTAAGTAAAAACAAGTGATGTTTGTTAAATGGAATATAACTTAAGAGTTGTTGAATGAAGTTGATATTGGTATCGAAGTAAAGTAATAAAGTTAAGTGATGAATATGAACTTGAGTATATAAATAAAAATTCAACTTTGTAATTGAATTGAATGAATAAATTGAATGGAAGTCAATTTAATTAAAGGTGTTAAACCAAAATGAATGTAAGTGAAGCAAAGGGATTTGGTTGTAATTAATATACTTTGGTTGTTATATGATTGTTAGTTGATTGTATATAATTCATTAAGTGTTAATGAAATTGATTAATGAAATTGATTAATGAAATTAGAAGCTAAATTAATTGAAATCCAATTGGAAGTTAAGTAAATTTTGAATAGAAGTGAATTTGATTTGGAAGTGAACCAACTTGAATATGAATTAGTGAATATAAGCAAATTGAAAATGAATGTTAGTAAATCCAATGTTAATGAATCAAATGTGATTTGATATTGAAAACCTATTTCATTGAATATTAATGAGAATATAAATAAATATTGATTTGATAGTTGGATGATAGTTGGTTGATATTGCATTTGTTGTTTAGTTGCATTTGCTATATTATGTAGTAGTTATGTTGCTATATGTTGTATATTGATACTATTGTCATATATGCATGATTCTCATGTTGTTTGTTGAGTGATTAGTAGGTGCGGACCGCGTTTGCTTCGCATTTGGAGCTCGCTTTCGCGCTATATTAGCCGTATATGCTCGCTAATAAAATATAAGGTACATATCTCGGATTAAATATCGTACTTTTATACTTTTTTCCCTGCGGGATGCCTCATTACTTGATGAGATGTATATTTGTGATATATATACTGTCATTTTTTTTTCGGATCGAGCCGCGCAAAGGAGACTATGGCGAATTTTTCCGAAAATTGAAGGCGTTAGAAAAATTTTGAGAAAATTGGAAATTTTGAAAACTTTAACTTTGATTTTGGAATTGAAAGTTAAACAATAGTAGTTGTTTTTGAAAGGATAACTAAGTATGATTTCAAAACTTAGTAAGGTTATTGTAAGAAGTTTAATTATGAATTTTGGAAAATTAATAACTTCTATAACTTTTCTTACTTGTAATTTCGAGGACGAAATTCTTTTAAGGGGGGAAAGATGTAACGACCCAGAATTTTTAGAAATTAAAATTTGAATATTTAATTTATTTTAAATATTTATAAGTGAATTTATAAGTCAAATAAATTTTAATTTGAATTATTGAATTTAATTGGATTATTAAATCGATAATTTAATATGTTAAATTATGGAAATAATTGAAAATATAGTTAAATATGATTGAAAATGATTTGTAAAATTTTATTTTATCATATGGGAGTTAGAATGATATTTTAGAACTTTTAAAATCGAATTAAAAGTTAATTTGTGAAAATTGAATATTTTAATATTAAAATCGACTAGTTAAAATAGTCAATTTTTGAACAGTCTCAGAATTGAACGAAACCAGTTCCATTGGATCCGTAATAGTTAGTTATTACCGGATTTCAAATTTCGTGTCAATCGGAGGTATCGTTTGAGCGTGGCAGCTCGAAACGCATCGAATCGTTTTTAATTTAAATTTGGCGAGTCAAAATAGCCATTTTTCAAAAAGTCTCGGATTTCGACGAAACCAGTTTCATCGGATCCGTAATGTGATATTATTGTAAGATTTCAAATTTCAAGTCAATTGGATTTACCATTTGTCCGGTACAAATTAAAACGCCTAGAAATCGAGTTAAATCGGTTTAATTTAAATTGAGCGTTTACAGCCATAACTCGCACATACTTCCGAATTAGCTTCCGAAACCTGTTCCACTGTGTCCGGAACGCGGGATAAACCCTAGGTACGTCAGTTTCGGCGCCTAAATCGGAGTTCGGAATTTCCGGGTGAATAGTGTCGATCGGTTCTCTGTAAATACACACCCACACCCTTCATAAATTAAAAAATAATATCAAAACCCTAATTTTATAACCCTAGCCGCCTCTAACATAACCAATGGCCAGAAATTAGTTACATTCATCTCTTAATCTCTCTCAATCCGTAAGGAATTACACGAAGTGCTCAACTACAAAGTCGAAGAGCTCGACGAGAGCTTCGATTCCATACGGTGATGATCGAATTTGGAGCGACGATGGAGGAGCAAAGTGGGGCCGTTCTCTTCAGGCCACGCATGCAAAACGAGGCTGTAGAGCAGGCTGAGCTTCATGATGGGGGTGGTGGAGGTAGCTCTTGCAATGGTCTTCAACATGGAAGTGGTTTGATGAAGTTTAGTCGAGCGATGGTGGAGCAAATCGAAACCCTAGTTCGGCCTTGGTGGGTTCTTTGGTTTCGTGTGTTACTGGAGATGATAACGTGAGATAGAGGAAGGGGGGGAACGGCCTGATGGTGATGGGTTTAGATCCTAAGGCCAGGATTGATTTAGGTTTATAAAATTTAAAGTTTATGTTGATTTGTTTATATAAATCGTGTACAAACTTCAAATATTCATAACTTTTTCATACGAGGTCGAAAAAATGCAAACTCAGTTGCGTTGGAATCGTATGGACGAGCACTACGCGATGGAGTTGGTTTGGAGTCGTTTGGAGTTAGTGAGAATTTTGGGTAAAATTAAACGCACGTTTAATTTTATTCGAAATAAATCGCTAAAACGGAAATTAAAACCAAGGTGAGAACTTCTCACTCAATCGAATCAGTTTCGATTTTATTTTAAATAGTTATATTTAAAATATTTGAATGCATGTTTGAATGATGATTGATATCTATTGATTGTTAAAATAGACATTATGCGCCGTTATTAAGCGGATGTTATTTAATAAAAACATATACCGCGAATATTTCATAAACAGTGAAATTGGTATTATATATAATATCAATATATATATATTGGCATATGTATATATTGCAGTTGTTGATTTTCCGCATTTTTTGTTTAGCGGATGAGACCCTATTACGCCGTTATTAAGCGGATAATATTTAATAAGAACATATACCGCGATAATTTCGTACTGGAGCGAAATTGGTATTGTGCTAATGTTTTTGGATGCAGGAAAACAGGTTGGAGGGATCCAACTGGATTCCTCAACAGTATTTATTTGATTTCAGATATTTTGATATTTGATGGATTATCATATCGATATATGATGGATCGTTGTTGTCGTGATTGACTATTTGGTGTGTAGCATCATTGGACCAAATTTGGAATTTTAAAATGATTTCAAAGTGATTTTTGAAAGTATAAGTTATAAAATAATTTTTGGAATTGATCCATTTTAAATAAATAAACGTTATAATTTTTAATGTTATAAAAATTATGATTTCTAAGAAATATAGTTAAAAGCTGATTTTTGAGAAATATGAACCAATGATTTTATAAAATAGTTTAAACTGGATTTTTGAGTTTATTATTAAAAGTTTGAATATAAGATTTATAAAATTTGATTATTTTATAAATCAGAATGGTGAAATTATAAAGGAATTTAAAGATGTTTTTAAAGAATAATATAAATTGATTTATATTAAGAGATTTATAAATGGATATTTATAAATTGAAATATTGACATTATAAAACGAGTTTTTATAAGTGTTTGAATGAAGTGAAAATGAATTTCATGAATGAATGAAATTTATAGAATTATAAACTGTGAAGTTATAAATAAAATTTATAAATAGTAAGATTTATAAATTGGTGAAGTTAATTGAGGAATAGATTTGGGTGAATAATTGAATCTTATAGGTTATAAGATTTATAATCATGAAGTTCAAAGGAACGATTTTTGCAAACAAATAGATTATAAGCACTTAACTTATAATATGAACTTTGAGTTATAATTGAGTTATAAACTAGAATAGGTTAATAAAAGAATTTATAAAAAGGAAGTTTTTATAAATAAATAGAAATGGAATTTATAAACGATGTTTTATAAATTCGCAAATGACTTATTTTGATAAGAAAATTGTTGGAACCTATTAAAGGAGTTATATTCACATTTTTGAATAGTGAATAATCCTCTGAATTAAAACGAATAAAAGGATGAGATTTCTTAATGAAGTTTATTCACATTTTTGAATAGTGAATAACACGTTAAAGAAAATGGTTTGAATGTGGATGTTTTAAACAGAATTAAAACGATCTAACGATGTTTTAAAAAGGTGTTGAGATTCGAAACCATAGATTTCAACATTCATTGTTGAAATAGACGTTTTCGAGAAATAAAAGGAAATAGTGGACTATAACACTGTTGTTATAGTAAATGATTTCCGAAAGGAAATGTTTTGTATAGTATTGGGATTTATATATCTATTTTAATTTCGAATCCCTATACTAGTGATTTTGGGTTATCGTAACGATGTTTTACGCAACATTCGTTTTGGCCCAAATAAATATGTTTAAAAGAATGATTTCCTTAAAGAGTGAAATATATACTTAATCTCGATTTAAGTATATTGAATATTTTCTAAGTGTTGGAAATAAATAAAATTTGTGAATTACTTATGAATAAGTAAGTATGGAAATGTTTTCCAATATGAAGTGAATAATTAGAATTTATCTTTTTAAAGATAACTTGAAAATGGATAGTTGAAATCGTATATGCATGAATATTTTGAAATATAAATTCATTATGGAATTTATAAATGAAAAGTAGAATTTGTTTGAAAATAAATATTGATTTATTTTTGAAGTGTGAAAATTATATATCTTGTAAAGATATTTTGGAAAATAAATAATTTGGAAAATTATTTGGAATCTGGTGATGTATGCATATCAATTGATAGTTCAATAGTCAACTATCAATATTTCCCTTTAAATGGGTATTTGATGTGATTTGATTGAATTTGAATGCCACACTTATTTTTGAACAAGCGCTCACTATTCGGGTTAACCGGGAAAGGACCATGGGGTCGTATAACCCATTCCGAATATGTGATACGTCGTTATAATTGCATTGAAGATCGGTGTTGAAGACCGAGTATTTGTGAAAGCGATAGGATGACCTATCGATTGTCTCTGCACTGGGTAGCTCCTGGTATAGAGATTCCTTAAGTGATGGGAAGTTCGATCGGGATTGTGAATACCCGGATTGCAAGGGCTTCGTGAGAAGTGCCTTCGGTTTTGTTCGAGCCCGGAATAGACTTGTATGGATTGTATGTCTGACGTTACAAGTTGAGATATAAAGCCGATTTCTTTCAAATATATTTCTGTTGGTGGCGAAGAATTTATTCTTTTAGCTTAACACCCTTCTCTGAGACGTACGTGCTCAGAGGTTATGTAGTTGAATGTTATCAGCGATATATTCCCAATTTGGTAATGTGACATGCTGAGTGATGCTGAAATGATCATTGTGTTGATTATTTGTGATAGGATCGTTTATTTGATCGTCTATCCTTGTGATCATTGTGTTGATCATTTGTTGACCCAAAGCATGGCTTTTGTATAAAGTATGTTTTTGTGGACGTGACTTCGTCGAGCCTCACACCCCGTGAATGGTCAAAACAGGAAAGAAGCGGCAAGGTTATGAGGGGTAGCACCCTTTAGGATGTGTCCATTTCCTTCTGGAAAAGGGTGGTATCATGGTATGGAGCCCAGATACTTACTCATGTTGAAAACACTTTGTTATGATTGTGTGAATTGATTACGAGCGCTCGGTGATAAAGGTCCCAAAGGACCGGGGGATGGCATATTCGGTCAGTTGTTACTCAGTTAGGGGTAACCCGGCCTTGTGTTGGTAGAGATCCGGTTTGGTTCTCGGGGATGTCCATCCAGAGGCATTCTCATGTGGCAATGGGAAGTTCCTTGGCCTGATCATTCGTTGGAAATCCAAAGAAACAATACGTGACTTGTACGGTTTTAGTTGTAGAACCTGCCATCTAATATGGTAGCTATTAGTAGGCATAATATAATGGTACCTATGCTGGCTAAGATTTATATTCTACTTTCGAAATGAATTTCTTCTACACTATGCACTAATAATAATATCAAAATTGATTTGATTTTAATGCGCATCAAGCATCTTTGACTATCATAAGGAGAAATCTTCTCCAAGTCTGCGTTTGCATTGTGTGTGTGGCAGGAGGTCTTATGGTAGTCTCATTTTTAAAAGCATTGCGAATTGAATTTAAAAATATTCCTCTATTTTGATTTTAAAGTAAATAAACTGTTTTGAGTTCTCACACCAGTCACATGACTGACTTGGAGTTTATTGTTTTCCTTCCTAAACTCTGGGTGCCCACCAATTTCCACACGGGCAGTCAAGAGTTAAGGTTTATCAGGATATTCTGGATATCAGGAGTTGCTGGAGGCAAGCTGGATGGCATGGCATATTACTTATATAATATTTCTTTTTCCGCTGCATTGTTTGTTGTTGTATGATGTTGTTGTACACTCTGATGATATGTTGTAATGTAATGTATAAAATGTAATAACTGATATAGTTCTTTGTTTAAAGATTATTCATTTATTATTATATATTGTTCCGCTGCGAATTGTGAGATTCTGATGTTGTTCTGTTGTTTTCTATTCCGTCCTATTTTCTTCTATTTTTCTTTTCCGTTCTATTCTCTTTTTCTTCTATTTTAAAAGTTTTCTATTATCTTTCCTCTCTCTCTTCTAAATTTTCTGTTCTCTTTTCTATTTTCTTTTCTCTCTATTTTCTATCTTCTCTCTTCTTCTCTTTTCTTTTCTTAAATTCTTTTTAAAAACCCATAACTATCCGGTTTTCGGCCTTCGATTTCTCGGCAGTCGATAAAGTGAGTATCGATGTTGAATTTTCGAAAGTCGAAAATTTCCGGGACGTTACACCAACGCTAATAGTTGTCGCTCAAATAATCGTTGATCCAAGAAAGAGTGATGACATTAGCAACGCCTCATCGATAGCTTTTCGACGACTATCGTGAACATTATGTTCGCTAATCATTGCTAGCCGAAGGACACATGTCAAGTATCTAAGAATCAAGAATTTACCAATGGGGCATCGCTGGCTGTCGCTAACCTAAAAACAGTAAACTTCGCTAGCCATCGCTATACTAGAAATGAAGTACAACATCGCATAATGTTATATATCACAAAAAACCAAGTTTATAATCACTATAATCCATATTTACATCAACATTCCATTAAAAATCCACAACGAACCTACTAATCGTTCAATCAAACATCAAATGTGAACCATCAAACATAATCCAAGTTTACAGTGTACAATCGATCAGTATCCATCAAAAAATACAACCATACCTACTAATCATCATTTTTGGACCGCTGAGAAGGAAATTGTGATTCCCCACCGCGAGACTCACACTAACAAAGAGTATTATTAGGTAATACTGCTTGCTAGTGTAGAGAATAAGCCTGTTTAGGAGCGACCATCATAGTCTTGTATTAGATAAGTGCTAAGTATGTCGATAAGGTGCTCATTTTTTTTTTCCATTCTTCATATTCATCTTTAAATGGTTCGACATACTTAATTCTTATCAAATACAATACTATGGTGGCTACAGGATCGATTCAGAACAAAACACAATAACAATAATAATCTCATATCACAGAACAGCAACACAGTTATCCATACACACACACACACACATACATACATAAAGCATAGTACAAAGTGTAAAATGTAGTTGACGATACAACTACAATACACATATATAATATTCCCACAAAAGAATATACATAATGGAGTTAAGTATCACACTACAAGATGAACTATAAATGCTAAGTATAGAATCCAAAGGTCGGTAAGAGGATCCACAGAGAAAAGCTAAGCGAAAGCCAATTACCAAACCTACAACTCAATCTGACCTGAGTAATGAACATACGGGTCAGTCTAACTTGAACAAGATGATTAACAATGATAAAAAGGATATAAGGCTCATAAGAGAAGCATTCCTTTACTCAAAAAGAAATGGAATAAACTCGGATTTATACAAATTCAAAGTGATGGAAAACTCAAAACATCTTAAGGGTTAACTCATGAATAACTTAAATTCAATATAAAGGATCCTTCTTAAAACTACTCGGAATATAATTCCAAACAAATCATATAAAATCTCAGAAGTAAACCACATAAATCATCCAAAAAGTCATAACTCGAGGAACTCAATTAAGAGTTCAAAACTCAGAAAATCTCAAAACTCATGGAACTTTTTTAAGAGTTCAAGATCTCATAAATGAAATCACTATATAAATAAAATCTCATATAGCTTTAGGCTATAGCATATACATAAAACAACATCTTGAAATGGTGAAATTATAAATACAAGATTCGAAAATAGCCCAGATTGGCCAGAGCCCCGATTGCATGCCGAAGCAATGTTGCACGTGTTATCCTCGTGTCCAGCACTATATATTAGGCACCTATCTCTTGACGATCGAAGTCGTAATACTCGTGAAGATCGAAGTCGCAATACCTCATGACAACCGAAGTCATGATAACTCCTGACTACAGACGTCGTAATATCTCGTGACGACCTAAGTCGTAATAACTCGTGATGGCCCGAAGGTCTATAGTACTAGCATAACTTGTGAATGTGTCACAAACTCTCAGATATAAAGTCCAAAAATATTAACAGTGCGTCTCATACCACATGTTTTCACTTAACAGTTTACTAACTTCTAGCCAATGCCACATTAGAAAATAGAAATCATCAAAATCATAAAACCTCAAAAAGCTCATAACTTGCCTCATATCATCGACAAGTATAAAAGACATCATGATGGTTTTCACAAACCATAACTCCCAAAATATGAGTTCTCAAACTCATAATTTGCCTCATATCATTAGCAAGTATAAAAGACATCGTGTTAGTTTTCATACTATAGCTCTTAAAATAGGAGTTCTCAAACTTATAACTTGCTACATATCATTGGTAAGTACAAAACATCATCATGGTTCTCATCGACCATGACTCCCAAAATAGGAGATCTCAAACCTCAATGTTCATCAAATATTGGAAATCTCAAATAATTCCTAAAAATAGGAATTTACGAAACTTAAAAATCGCCAAAAAGTGGCAATCACAAAACAACTCAAAAGTTCATACCATCAAACGAAAAAGTCCGGAATTAACCGAAAAGTAACACATGTGTCCATTACCACATGTTTTACTAAAGCGTTTAATTCTCTTACTTATACGTTCGAAGAATGCAATATAGTGTGTTTTTATACATAAAATAATTTGCTTGAGAAAACTGGATTTTTTTAAAAATTCGAAATTATTTGGAAAACAATTCTTTGATAATTCTCTTTAATATAGGGAATAAATATATTTTATTAGCTCTAAAATAATTTAAATATATTCTATAAATATTGAAAAACATTTATTTCAAATGCCATTTAAATTATAAAATTATTTCAAAAATCATTTTAGAAATACACATGTTCGAAACAAAAGAAATCATCGGAAATCACCAAAATTCAGCATACGAAAATGCCTCAAAAACTCGTCAATCTGGGGTTTGGATTGACTACAATTTTGGCTTACCTATAGATACGTTAAAGCCCTAGAAAATCATCTCAAAATAGCTCATGAACAAGCAGCAAAAGTTACAGAATCAAGAGGCAAAGTGTTGCAAACAGAAAGGAAGAAAAATGAAAAAATGCCTATATACAGGTCGACCATAAGGTCGACCACAGAACTCCTCAGATTGACCCTAAGGTCGACCTTTGGATTGCTCGGGTTGAACCTAAGGTTGACCTGTAATGAGCATGGGTCGACCTTATAGCCCTTAGCACACGAATTTTGTCAGCTTGAAACTCTTGTCCAACTTGATTTTTGAGCAATGATTTCGACCATCTACATTATGAATTTGAAATTGAATTTTTGCATGCACTATCTATAATACTCAAACTACAATCCGGAGGAAATTCTGATAGATTTCATAATAAGAACAGAAAGTTATAATCAAACAAAGAGGATGTCTGAAACATATTGTCGTAGAAAATTTTCAACACAACTTTTGTCTGCTATAAGCAATGTATTCAATTAATTTCAGCAGCAGTTTGTTCTAAGTTAGAGATTGTGAGATTATACTCACCTTAGCTTGATTCTAAAGCGATTTATGATGCAAGTTGATGGCTTTTGATGCAAGAGATCCTCTAATGACCTGTAAAAAATTGGAAACAGAACATGCATAGAGAAAGAAAAAGATTACAGACAATCCTCTTATCAAGAACAAAATTGGATGAAGTAGCTTGAGAGATTGATGGTGATTACCTATATTTGATACTAATTTTCAAATTACTCTCTTGATTTCTCTATAATTTCATCAAATTTTGGAGCAAGATTCTAATTTGAAAGAGGAAAGCCATTTTTAATTTACTATTGATTTTCAAGAGAAGAAGATAAGTGAGAAAAGAGAAATCAATGTATAGTTTATTTTTCTCTTTTCTCCTGATAGTTTTAGAGCCGGGTAATGGATCTAACCCTTTACCCATTAGCACAAAAACTATACTTAGTAAAAATTCAACTAAGTAAAACAAACGTTTTCACTTATTTTCTCAATACACACACTTTCTCAAACAAAATTTATACAACAAAAATTTATGTAAATAGAATTTTTTTCACAACAAATTAAAATGTATTTAACTATTTAAATATATTTTTATCAATAAAACCTTATTTTATAATTAAATTTCAAAAGTTACATCTTTTTATTACAAAACGCCATTTTTAACATAAGAATTTACGCAAAAATTATTATCTTATCAAAATAAACACAACAAACCGTATTTCCACTTTTACAACAAAATATTATTTTTAAACAATATTTAACCTTTTTATATTTACAAAATACAAAAATACTTCTAATTTCTCCTTTATAATCAATAAAAAAGATTCAATATTAGCAATAATTTACAAAATTATTGCATTTACTCAAATTAAAATCATAAAATAATCATTTTCACCCAAACTAACAGAATAAAGTTTTCAAAATTTTATTTTCAACAATTTATATTTATTTCAACAAATAAATGATGAAAAGAATCACTTAATTAATTTATTAACTTGAAAACAACTTATTTCCATTATTCACAATTTATTGAACTAAATTTTCAGCCAAACAATATTAAATCCAATATTTATTCTCAAAACACATTGTTTATTTAAAATAAACAATTTTGAAAAAAATCTTTCTTCTCTACTTTATTTTATTTTCGATATTAAATTATAACTACCATAGTAATTTAGTATTATAAGTAAACACCAAAACCATGATTGTTACAGAAATATCCCGTGCTTTGTCATGTATGTCGCAATTCGCTCATCTAGCAGCATAGTCAATTCTCTACTCTTCTGTTAATCGTTTAATTATGCTATCTCAGCTCTCAACTATAATATCTCCTCCTCAACCTGTGATTTCTTATAATTAGCCTAAGAAGTCATCGCTTGTAATTATAGCTAGTTATAATTTATACGTAACATTGAATAAAATTTATAACTTCATTTTAATAAAGTAGTTAACTCAATAAGCATTACCTCTTGATTACTATAATCGTAGTGTCTATTTTTCATTGGCTTGTCGGTCACGGCATCAAAAATCCTATCCTCCTCCTCAACAGTCAACTCCTTTAGACCAATCACCTCCAGCACTCGAGCTCGATCCATTTTAAATATTTCCGGCAATTCGAAATAGAATTTTCCCAAAGTAAATATTCAATTTATAATTTATGCAACTTGAAGTAAGAGAAAAATTAAAGCATGTTAACTGTGATAATTTTTAATTTAGGGTATGTCTAAGTAATGATACTGAGCCATCTTCATTATTTTGCTCGATGGTGTGCACGCGAGTGAAGACCACCAAATATGTAGGGTCACCATCCTTCTCTTTCGCCTAAAATTATATGTGCTTAAACAATGTATATAAGATTTAACAATGTTATAAGTACTTTATAATCACAATTTATAGATTTCTCATTTCCTTTGGATGTTGTTGGAAGGATTTTAATCCATCGCGTGCGTAATAGTATTTTTATTTTTGTTTGCCGAGTTCCATGTAGATACTTTTTGTAAATTTAACATAAAAGTTATATTTCCATCTACAACAACTTAAATATATGATTGACTAAATTAATATAATTATTATAAAGACTTTAAACAAACTGTAATAAATATATGAAAATGGAAAACTTACTTTCACGGTGGGAGTTTTTCAGTGCTGAAGAAAACCAGCCTAAACATTAGCACTCATCCACTTAGGTTTTTATTTTTGTGTTTTACACTCGAGAGGGTGACTCTGCAGTTTTATCCTCATTTTCTTGTTCCAATGGTTCCTAAATAGCTGTTGATCTTCCTCGTCTACAACAACCACAACCTACACATTGAAATTAAAATGTATTATACAATATATTAATTTTCAAATATCAAAAATGTCATTTTCAAATTAAGTATAAATTTATACTTACCAACAAGTCCGTCTATATAGCATCTTTAATATAAGATGGAATTTTATCCTATGTAGGCCAATAACCCGACATCCGACTTCTGAGTGCCTTTCTAGAGATTGTTAGAATATAGTTGAAAGGATCTAGCTAAATACCTATATATTAATATTGGTATAGACATTTAATAAATCATAAATAATATACATGCACTAAATATCAATGACTTTGCAATAAATTTTATTCTTACCCTTCCGTTTTGGGAGTCATACCCGTTCTTGGGCATAAATCAACCAAGCCACTAGCACCCTTGCCAGCGGTAGGAGAACTCAAAAATTAAGATCTAGAAGTTCTTCTATAAGACATAATATTTGCAATAAACATATCATTTCATATAGTGAAAAAACACATCATTTTATAATTAGAAAACATGTCTGATTAATAATCACATAAAACTTCCACTAAAACCAAAAATGGAACAAGATCTCCTAAATACATAAAATTAAAAAACATAATAATACATCACTCATAACATAATCATCATCATTAATAATAGCGGAAAAATATAAGTTATACAACAAGCAATGCAATATTCATCATACATACCTTACATCATCATTAATTAATAATCGGTCTTCATCGTTTTATGATTTAGACTTGGTGTCGTATTATATATCGTTTTCCTCTTTACTCTCAAATGCTTCTATTAAAACATTTGATTCATCGTTCAAAAGCCCTAAATAAGTATTATCATCATTTATTATTATTTCATTATTTACTCAAGATCTGCTTGATATGCTGCTTTGTTCAGAATATTATTTCCGTCGAACTTAAGTCATGCATTTGTTTTAAAAATAACCGACCAATCTGCTTTACCTCTTTTTTAGGATAGATACGGAGAAAAATAAACTTATAATGCTTGCTTGGCTAATAAGAAAAGAATATACTTACAGTAATGCTCTTTATTTCAATAAGCTTACAATCTTTGTACACATTGATTCCAAAGCCAAAGAATCATTTCTAAACTGATTGCATTTGAATAAAAAAATTTATATAGGTCGTATAAAATATATCAACTATAAAACCTGTGTTAAGACACTGTAAAAATCTTTTATTCATTCATCTTGATTATCACTACCTTTGACAAAACATCGCTATTATAGGTTAATTTTTCAGCATAATATTCCTTGGTGTTGAACTTTTATCTATTAACAAAGAATATTGGATAAGTCTTGACATTTTCGTTTGGTCCTATCACAAGATGCTTCAATCCTTCATTATGAAATAATTCCTTAGATCATAAACGTAGTTCGAAAACCAATTAACGAATTCTTTACTCAAATCTCCACGTGGATGTTGTGATTCATAAATATTGCAAATATATATAATATATGTCGTAGTATATTTTGTAAATATACTTGAAATAAATATGAATCTGGAAAATCGTATATCAAGAATTATTATTTAATATTACCTAATAAATGATGCAACTTTAGCACAATTAAAAAGAACATATATATGTGCTACATGGTAATCTCTATCATCTGACTATAGTTTCACATATTTTCCAACAAGTCGGTCATATTGCCTAAATGAATAACATTACTTGAGAAGAATCCTATATAATGGCTTTATCATTATAAGGAAAACTTACAAATGACAAGTACATATTGTTACTAAAATAATGGAAAAAAAGAATGAAGCTTCATCTTCAAGATATGATTTGCAAATCGAACTTTCAACCTGTGCTTTTTGTCTAACTTTTTCTTCAGATGATTCAAGTACCTATTACAAAATTAATTAAATTAAAATTTGAAATTAAAATTAATATTATGAATATTCAATATTACCCCTCAAATGGATACATTCATCAAAATTGCACAAGACCCTGAAGAAGTGATTTAGATGGAAGACGAACAAATAAATACTTCTTACATTAAAGAATTCTGGAGGAAATATTTTTTCAAGTTTGCATAGCAGTATAGGGATATTCACTTTTTGTTTACTTATACGCTCGACTTTTAGCATAATCGAACCAAGTACTTTATAAAATAAACTAAATTTTGTTATAACATTCCATACTTTTACAAGAAACAGTTCATTGAAATCCACAATGATAAATTTTCCATCATGATATGGCTATCGTGACTTTTCATCCCACTCAGTTTATTGTTTTTAAAGTCAACACATCTACGGAGATTAAAAGAAATCCTATCAGGACATCTTAGTCTTGCCGCCCACTTTAACACAAGTTTTAATTTCTTGCTTTCTAGCTCATAACATACTTTGGGTTATTTACTACCATTGGGCTTCATATGATGTTCAGGACATTTATATTAGGAATGGCAATGGGGCGGGTTTCTTGTGCCCCATGCCTCCCTAAGTTTTTTAGACCCTGCCCAGAACTTACCCCATAGACCCGGTGCAGGTCTGCAATTTTGCCCTGAACCGGTAGACCCACCTCACCCCGAGACCCGATGAGGCTTTTTGTATTGATTCAAAATTGTGTACTAATATACAAATATTCATATTTTCTATTACTAAATGATACATTAAATACAAATGAAATGTGTTTACAATGGTGAAGGAAGATAATAAAAATGTGGTGTACCAAGTAGTTCAAAAAATATGCATATGTTATTGTATAATTAACAATGATGCAACTTAGTACTATAAATTTTTTATAGCTTATTGATTGGAATATTATAATATCCATGCTATAATCACATACACACATATACACAGATATATATAGATTAACAAATCATCATTATAATATGAAAGCAATATCATGAGATCTTAATTGTGCGGGCCGGGTTGGGCCGGATCTGTAACAACCCAAAATTTAACCCATAATAATTAATTCGTTAGTTAATTAAATGATAAAATAACTTTGTGAAATTATCATAATTGAACCATGGGAGTTACACCATTGAGTCCATGGTAATTTGCTGGTCAATTTTCATATATGGAACGTTAGATTCCGAGTTAATATGGCCAAGTTATGATTAAACAAAAGTCAAGAAAAGAAAGAAAAATAAATAAATATATAGGCTAGGTCGACCACTAGGTCGACCCGCCTTAGAAATTGGACGAAGGAAAATTCCTTCGTCCGGTAGCATTAGTTAGCCTATTTTCTACGTGTTTTGCATTATTAACTCAATCTAGTCCTTCAATTCTTGCATCTGATGGCTCCTATTCAGCCTATGACGTGGTTGCATTCTATTAAATCCCCAAATCCTACGGTTTGAGATCCACTTCTACCCTATAAATGGAACCCTAGGCCTAACACTTTTTCTCATTCTATGATTTTCTCCAATTAGGTTCACCTATTCAGGAAGAACCCTATGCAGAATAATTTTCAAGGAAGAAATCATTTTAAATAAAAATATTTAACAACTCTAAATGGATCTGTAAAGGGTCAAAGGGAAGAGCTAAGGAACAGAGGTGAGTGATTTTAATTATTTTAAATTTCTTTAAGTATTTTAAAATAATAGTATTTTCAATAGTTGTAGTTTTACTATGATTTTTGGAATAACCTTTTTATTTGATTATTTACAGTTTTTATAATTATTTCACTCTATTTCCTTTAGCTATTCTTTTAAGTCAATTTTAGTTTATTTTTGTTAATTATAGCTTTTTCATTTATTTACAGTTTATTTACATTATTTTAATTTATGATACTAGTGTTGGAATGGACTAACTAAATATAATATGCCTATTTATAACTTAGAATTATAGCAAAAAAGAGTAAAAGATGAAAGAAGCTTATTTTCACACTTATACCTTGGGTTAAATAATAAGCATGATTATAACGTAGGTTAGAATAAGAAAACAGAACATAATGAGGCTTATTTTAAGCTATGGATAAATTAATAAGCACAAATAGTAAGATAATAACAAAGGCTTATTTAAAATAATTTATCTAAGTTAATAAGCAAAGATGAAAGTAGGATCCATACCGCAGCATTTCCCTTATGTTGTTTAGGGTAGATAAGTGGTCAATAGTTAAAAGAAAAGATCCGTACCGACAGATTTCCCTTATGCTGTTTAGGATAGATAAGTGGTCAATAGTTAAAAGAAAAGATCCATGCCGGTAGCATTTCCCTTATGCTATTCAAGGTAGATAAGTGGCCAATAGTTAAAAGAAAAGATCCGTACCGGCAACATTTCCCTTGGGACAAGCTTATGTTGTTTAGGGTAGATAAGAGGTCAATAATTAAAAGACTAAATCATGAGGATTTGGACAAGAGACGCAACTAGATTTTGTTTAACAAAGACCAGTACCAACAACATTCTCTATTTTCTATGGACACAATGTCTCACAATAGCCTGAAGTGAGACGAGGGCACACTTATGTTGTCTAAGGTAAATAAAAGTTCAAAAAGGGGAGCAATAGATAGTGCGAACTAGCGGTGACCGAGCGTGCGACATCGATTAGGGAAGATAAGTTGCTATTGAGTTTCAAGCGCTTAGTATATATATATCTTTCATAGACACCATTTCCTTCTGTGTAGGGAGCTATATAACATCTAGTCCACAATAGGTACTATGGAGTATCAGGTCGATCAAAGGGTGGAATTAGGATTTCGGCCTAACTAAAACAGGATTAGAATTCAGCCTAATCAAAGCAGCCATCAAGGACAAGTGCAAACAATCAAAGTTAACCTATCTTATTAATTGAGTATAGTTAATTCCTATTTATTTCCAGCTTTACCTCTTTCCTATTTCCATTGTTTCCTTTTATATATACTAGAACTATTGAAGAGTATATTACTTTTACTTTACTTAAAGATTCTAGTAGTTACTATCATTCACCGGACTTTTAGTTTAAACCACTCCTCTATTTTCCCCTTCCCCCTATAGGCAATCAAGGAAGAGGGCAGTCGATTGCAGTGCTCGGAGGTTTCTTAGAGAAGATTCTACTATTTATTTCCCTACTTTTATTTCCTTTTTTCTTTCTTTGCACTAAAACTTGAGAGGGATATTTGTACTCTGATTTTTGTTAAGACTACGAGTTTTTGTTTCATAAGACATATTGGGTTTTGAGACATGAATGTTGTATTTGATATTTGACTTATTTGCTTTATTAAGTAATTCTAAAGCTTTTGTTTTAAATAAGTTATTATCTTAGTTTCCATTATTTTGCCTATTTTTGTCTTTTGAATTTTAGTCTCTGTTAGTTTCAGCTATGCCTATACTGCACCATGCCTTTTAATGTGCCCTTTTAGGTATATTAAGGGATGTGGGGGTGTTTCACTTGGTATCAGAGCCTAAGGTTGCTGGATTCCTGAAAATTTATTTTAAAAGTATCTTCCAAAATCTTTTAAAAATTATTTTTTCAAAATGAACTCTTAGAAATAGTTTTTAAGTATAAAAGAATATTTATAAAGTCCCCTATGAGTCAAGTGCAATCTTTTTTCGATTCTTTCGAGCCTAAATTCTCTTTTCTTTGCATAGAATGGCTGACGGGTTCCGTAGAGCTATGATACCAGAGGTGCGAGGGCAAGTGCTCAATACAACACCAGTGGGTGGAAAACCTTTAATCCACCCTTAGCAGACCCATTTTCTTAGCTATGCAAGGACTTCAATAGTATAGGAAGCAGAACATTTTCTGGCATGGAGGATTCCGAGGAGGCACGGGTTAGTTTTGAGAATTTGGAGCTAAGGTTTAGGCGGTTAGTGTTGGAGGACCGAAAGAATGTTCAACCTATATCTTAGCAGGTAGAAGAAGAGCTTAAGGGGGTTCCTACAATCTCTAAGAAGCCATGGTGGAAGAGCAAGAAAGATAAGAGGAAATGGGAAGGCCCTCAGAAGCGAATTAAGGAAAAAGTGAAGTGCCATAGTTGCAGAATGTTTGGTTATTACGCAAGAGACTGCAAGAAAGATAAGATGAGGGAAAGGTGTTATAGTTGTCAGCAACCTAGTCACTGGAGTAGAAGTTGCCCCTAAAAGACGGGGCAGGGCGCGGTTATACCAATAGCACAGATTCAGACTTTGGATACATCACCTTCCAACCGCAGACCAAATCTAGGCAGAAAAATTTGATTTCTATTTCTGATTTTCTCATTTTGACTCTTTTTGATTCTGAAGCATCACGCTCCTTTATCTCTAGTTCTCATGTGGATTGTTTACACTTAGACATTTCTTTGGCAGTAGACCCAATTTTTGCTTCAAAACCCATAGGAGGATTGGCACTCTTATCTATGGTTTCTAGGGGTTTGAAAATTTATATCATAGGCATAGAATTTGGCTACGATGCCTATGTTTTGGGATTCTCGGGGTATGGGATGATCTTGGGTATGGGTTGGCTATCCACATATGAAGCTATATTAGACTGCAAGAGGAGAGTCGTTAGATTGGAGACATGCATCAGTAGGACTCTCGAAATTTCTTATGACCCGCAAGGGTCAGTTATGTTGAGCTTCCTTTATTCCCTCGATTCATTATCATCAGAGTTAGATTCGGTTCTTATCGTCAGAGATTTAAAAAAAAAAAAACTAAAATGTATTAAGTATTGAAAACGTAGATTAGTTGTAATAGATGTTTTCGTGAAAATAAAGGGAACATAGACTATAATGCAACCGTTATGGTAAGTGACTCCCGAAGGAAATATTTTTACGTAGTAGATGTGGTTTATTAGTATTTATTTTTAATTAAATTAATACATTAATATTTTTGGTTATAGTAATAGTATTTTACGCAACATCTATTTTAAACCCAAATAAAAATGTATTTTTAAAAGATAATTTCTAAGAATAGGAATAAAAATGATGTGTGAATATACCTATTAATTAAATAGGTATAATAAAATGTTTTTGGTTATGGATATATTAAAATAGTTTTGAAGATGAGTTTTTCTAAAAGAAAGGGTTAGATATTAGAAGATGTCTATCGTAAGGAAATATAATTTAAACATACTTTAATATATTGGAATGAAACGAATAATGGTATAATTTTCGATGAAACTAATAAAAATGTTATATGCAAGTTACAAGGAATGCATGAAAGAGATATATAAGGTATGGAAGCACCATATTTTGTAGTGCATATTTTAGAAAATATGAAATAAGTTCCTTGTAATCTCAAATAACATGAAATCCTCTTTTAAAAGGTTTATAGAAGATTTTAGTGTTAATAATTTCTCATAGGAGAAAGTATTTCCAATACATTAAGGTATGCGACCATTAGGTGTAATAAGAACATGTTTTGAAAACACATAAGGATATTTTAAAGATATTTTAAAAGCAAATGGTTTGGTGAAAAAGTAAATAAGATTTTAATAAAACTAGAGTTTGAAAATTCAAATTTTATAGAAAATTGAAAAGGTCTTTAAAAGAAAGCGAGGAATAAGTTTAGGACTTAGAATTTGAAATCCCTGTAGGTTTGGGAAACAATGTAAATTCAGAAAGATGTAAGGATGCAAATCTAGAAACGAGTATTTTTGAATTTAAGAAGAATTTAAAGATAACACTTTTAAGGATAAAGATTTTGGGATTTGAAAATTTAGAAACCTCGGTTTTTTAAAATAAAGTGATAAATACCAAACCAAGCTCTTAAATGTGGAGTAGATAGGAATCATTTCCTAGGTGTAATGGAAAAAGTGAAAGGCTATAGAAGTGATTACTTTTAAAAGTAATGATAGAAGTTCCCATGGAGTGTGTAGGACGCTAGTAAGAATATAGGAATGTTGATTCATGTTTGCATACTAAATGAGAGCAATAAGTGAAATTAGTAAGATAGTAAGACACACATGGTTGAGAATGAGTATTCTTGATTTTGAGAAACTTGGGAGAAACATCCTCCTTTAGTGGAATTCCCATATGATAATAGTTTTCAAGCTAACATTTGAGTGGCACCTTTCGAAGCTCTTTAGGAAAGACCACGCAAGTCGCTTTCATGTTGGATAGAGTCTATAGAGGGATTGACTTGCTTTCGTCATAGCTAAGAAGACTTCAGGGAGGATTGGTTTGATCGGGAGAAAATTCGTATTTCGTATCCACATTCCTATGATAATAAGTTTTCGAATTTCCTATTTTCCATCTTTAGTTTTGAATATGTTCTTTCCTTTATTATCCTTTAGGAGGGTAGAACTTAAGATTTAACCTACGGATGGTAGGATTTAATGTAAACATGTTAATAGAACATGTTATGAATGATGTATGCTAGTGATTGCAAGTGTTTGCTAGTGGATGCTAAAGGACACATATAGGTACACTAGGAACTATCATTCTTTAAGGATCAGCTTAATTAGAACACTAGAGCATGTGTATATGGATGTGTATGCATTTTTATTTTTCATGGTTGCTATAAATGGATGATTATCACAGATTGTTGCATTTGGATGATGTTTGTAGCACATATATAAAATTATCAATTATCATTTGAAATTTTTGCATTCATTTTGATACATGGCACAGACATGATTGCATAAAAGGAGGTTAACTGAATCAGTGGACCGCCTAATCTTTTGCACTAGTTAGGAACATTAACGCTGCACTAATTGCATAAGTATCATAAATTTCATTAAAAAACTTAAGGATAATGGATGAATGGTTGATGATTAAGTGGTTGGTTGTAGAACTTGGATAAAAATATTTAGTACATTCTTTTATCCTTAGAGATTTCGAGGACAAAATCCCATAAGGAGGGGAGAATGTAACAACCCGAAATTTAAACCATAATAATTAATTCGTTAATTAATTAAATGATAAAACAACTTTGTAAAATTATCTTAATTGAGCCACGGGAGTTACACCATTGAGTCTGTGGAAATTTTTTAGTCAACTTCCATATATGGAACATCAGAATCTGATTTAATATGGCCAAGTTATGAATTAAACAAAAGTGAAGAAAAGAAAAAATATATAGGCTAGGTCGATCTAACCTCACCCTAGGTCGATCAGCCAGTTGACCTGGGTATAGGGGCAGTCGACTTGGTGCTCGACCTACCTTAGAAATTGGGCGAAGGAAAATTCCTTCGTCTAGTAACATTAGTTAGCCTATTTTCTACGTGTTTTGCATTATTTAACTCAATCTGGTCCTTCCATTCTTGCATTTAATGGCTCATGTTCAGCCTATGACGTGGCTGCATCCTATTAAATCCCCAAATCCAATGGTTAGAGATCCACTTCTACCCCTATAAATAGAACCCTAGGCCTAACATTTTTTTTCATTCTAAGATTTTCTCCAACCAGATTCACCTATTCAGGAAGGACCCTATGCGGAATAATTTTCAAGGAGGATATCATTTTAAATAAAAATATTTAACAACTCCAAGTGGATGTATAAAGGACTAAAGGAAAGACCTAAGGACAGAGGTGAGTGATTGTAATTATTTTAAATTTATTTAAGTATTTTAAATAATAGTTTTTCCAATAGTTGTTGTTTTACTGTGATTTTTGGAATAACCTTTTTATTAGTTTATTTACAGTTTTTAGAATCTTTTAGTCTATTTCCTTCAGCTATTCTTTTTAAGTTAATTTTAGTTTATTTTTGTTAATTATAGCTTTTCCATTTATTTACAGTTTATTTATATTATTTTAATTTATTTACTATTACTTATGCGTTATTTACATCTTTTTCCTATGCTTTGGAATTTCTTCTATTTTCTGTTTTATTTTATTTCTCCTTCTTCTTCGCATATGGATTAGAATAGATTAAACGCGAATATTGATTAAAATTATGAGAATAATGAAATAATAGAAGATAATATGTAAATTGTAAGAATCGTAATTAAGACCAAAATTGAACCTGATTTATATATTAATATTAGAATTGGACTAATTGAAGACAATTGGTCTAGTTATAGCTTAGAATTATAACTGAAAAGAGTAAAAGATGAAAAAGCTTATTTTTCACACTTAGACCTTGGGTTAAGTAATACGCATGATTATAACATAGTTAGAATAAGAAAATAGAACATAATGAGGCTTATTTTAAGACTTAGTATAAATTAATAGGCATAGATAGTAAGAATAATAACAAAGGCTTATTTGAAATAATTTATCTAAGTTAATAAGCAAAGATGAAAGTATGATCCGTACGGGCAGCATTTCCCTTATGCTATTTAGGGTAGATAATTGGTCAATAGTTAAAAGAAAAGATCAGTACCGACAGATTTCCCTTATGCTCTTCAGGGTAGATAAGTGGTAAATAGTTAATAGAAAAGATCTGTACCGACAGTATTTCCCTTATGTTGTTCAGGGTAGATAAGTGGTCAATAGTAAAAAGAAAAGATCTGTACCGGCAGCATTTTCCTTGAGACACGCTTATGCTATTTAGGGTAAATAAGAGGTCAATAATTAAAAGACTAAATCATAGGGGTTTGTACAAGGGACGCAACTAGATTTTGTTTAATAGGGACCAGTACCAATAGCATTCCCTATTTTTTATGAACACGGTGTCTCACAATGGCCTGAAGTGAGGCGACGGTATGCTTATGCTGTCTAGAGTATATAAAAGGTCAAAAGGGGGAGCAATAGATAGTGCAAACCAGTAGTGATCGAGCGTGCGACATCGATTAGGGGAGATAAGTCGCTATTGAGTTCCAAGCGCTTAGTATGTGTGTCTTTCGTAGACATCATTGCCTTCTGTGTAGGGAGCTATATAACATCTAGTCCATAGTAGGTATTATGGAGTAGCAGGCCGATCAAAAGGTATAAATTGGATTTCAACCTAATTAAAATATGATTAGGAATTCAGCCTAATCAAAGCAGCTATCAAGGACAAGTGCAAACAATTAAAGTTAATCTACCGTATTAATTGAGTACTAGTTAATTCGTATTTATTTCCAGCTTTATATCTTTTCTATTTCCTTTGTTTCCTTTTATATATACTAGAACTATTGAAGAGTCTATTGCTTTTACTTTTCTTAAAGACTCTAGTAGTTACTATCATTCACCAGACTTCTAGTCTGACCCACTCCTCTATTTTCCCTATTTTCACCCAATAAGCAATCAAGGGAAAGGGCGGTAGATTGCAGTGCTCGGAGGTTTCTTGGAGAAGATTTTACTTTGTATTTCCCTACTTTTATTTCTGTTTTTCTTTCTTTGTACTGGCACTTGAGAGGGATATTTGTATTCTGATTTATATTAAGACTATGAGTTTTTATTTCATGAGACATATTGGGTTTTGCGATATGTATGTTGTATTTGATATTTGACTTATTGGTTTATGAAGTAATTATGAAGATTTTGTTTTAAATAAGTTATTATCTTAGTTTTTCGCTATTTTTCCTATTTTTGTCTTATGAATCTTAGTCTCTGTTAGTTTCAGTTACACCTGTAACGCACCATGCTTTTTAATGTGCCCTTTTAGGTGTAATAAGGGTATGGGACGTTTAAGGATCAGCTAAGCCCCGACCCGACCCTAGACCCAGAGCTCTCAAGAATAGGTCGTGGTTCTACCCGCCCCGATGTGACAATGAGGCAGGTCAAGATGGGCCAAAACAAGGGTAAGTCAACTGGGTTTGGACCCTAGACCTGCCTCATTTTATAAGTATGTTATATCACGTCTTGAATTAAAATCTTCCTTAGTTTTCTCCTTAATATTCAAAATAATATTAAACAAATTATTGAACACAATTTTTCATTGTGCATCACGTTAATATTATGTCAAAGTAAGAAATCTTTCCAATAAGGTAACTCTCAAAATGTACTTTGTTTGCACCAATTGTGAATTATCCATTTAACTGGAATTTCATTTTATTCTCTAGTTTCATGTATCTTTGGATATTCCTTTAAAAGATCATATATTTATACGCTTGACCAAATCATTGGTGGTTGTCTAGTATCTTCTCTACTAGCTGTAAAAAAATTTATCTTTTTTAAAGTATTATTAACATGGAAAAAATAATGATGGCAATCGAACCATGTAAATTTCTTTTCATTCGGTAATGAAAATGCTCGTATTGCTTCCATGCAATAAGGACAAGCTAGTCGATCAGCCGTACTCCAACCTGAAAGCATTGCATAAGTCGAAAAATCATTAATAGTCCAAAAAAGATGCAAACATATGAAACTTTAATTTTTAGAAACGTCGTATGTATCAAACCCTTTATGTCATAATGTTTTCAACTCCTCCATCAATGGCTGTAGATAAACATCGATTTCTTGTATTGAATCATCGGTATCAGGGACGACACTAGTGAGAAACATATATGGATTTTTAATACACATCCACGAAGGTAAATTATAAGGTGCAATGATAATAGGACAAGATAAATATTTTCTACCAAATTGAAATAATGGTGAAAATCCATCTATATATAAACCAAGTCTGATATTACGACTCCCTGTAGTAAACGCGAGATAAGTCTTATCGAAATATTTCATTGCTTCTCCATCAGATGGATATGTCAAAGTTCCCTCTTTATGTGTTCTCACGCTGTCATCTTATATGAGTTGTGGGTAGCAGAAGATGCATATAATCTTTGAAGTCTAGGGGTGATAGGTAAATAATGCATTCTCTTGTAAGGAACTTCCTTTTCTTTCTTTTTTCCTTATTTGTATCTTTCCTATTTACATATTCTGCATTTCCTAAGGTCAGTGTCATCTTTCCAATATAACATGCAACCTTTTATACTTGTATCAAATTTTTGATACGGCAGACGGAAAATAGACATATGTTTTTTTCACTTTATAACGACAATCACACATCATATTATTGGGTGGAATATGCCGTTTTGCAGCTTGTATAACTGTTGTTAATCCAACTTCTGTAAAATTGATTTTTGATTTCATAATAATGTATTTGGCAGTTATTGATAGTTCGGTTCCACTTTTACAACTCTCCTACAACCGCCTCTTAGCAGCATCCAATAAATCATAGAATCTTTTCGCTCCTAAAGTCGGTTCTTCAACATTTGCATCTTCATTATCAACTTGAATGGTAAGGAACGTTGTGCTGCATCTCCCACCATATTTCCTATTGGATTCGCCATAACATAATTATTATTCACCTCGTCCTCTGACGCTATAGGATTAGGTGTAACAAGTTCTCCATGACGATCCCACAAATAATGATTTATAACAAAATGAACTTGACACAAATGTACATAACCATATCTACTTTCTAATGCTTCAAATATTTGCATTTAATGACAAAGAAAATGAATTTCTACACCATTTCCATTATTAGATTTAGGAATCTAATAAATTCATGTAAACAATTATGAAATGTTCATTCACTATACTTTTCATACCAGTTCACTCTTCATATACCCAAGTACGGTTGATAAAATAATTGAATATTTTTTCTAATTTAAAAACATATGTTAGAAATTTTGACAGCACCTCACTATCATGAAGTGTACGAATAACTTAGCATCCAAGGTGTATATTGCTGTTGTATTTTCTAAAATAAATTAAAGACCTTTGGGACTAAAGTGTAATAGCCTGCCCTTTGAAAAATTCAAAACTCATCATTTCATATCAATAACAGACTTTCGAATATCACAAAAGACGAATTGTTCGGGTAAAATTGGAACAAAACTCTAAACCAAGACATCGATATATTCTCACAATGGAATGATATAATATAATATAGCGAATGTACATGAACATAATAAAATAGCAGTATATAAGAGACTACACTAGTGTAATCAACTAATAAATAATAATCGGTGTAGAAAGTTTGAATACATTAACTCCCAACAATATGAAGTTCTAAAAATATATGATATAACAGAATCATATACAAATAACAGGTCCATTATATAGTACTAAAATATCATGTATATATAAATCTCAAAATATTGATGCCACACCTTCAAAATGCTTCAGCTGAGCATGCTACTAGCGTCTCCCTAAAAGCACCTAACTCTTAAACTACTCAGTCAAGTACAAAAGAGTTGTCATGACATAAGCTAACAAAGAGAAAATGTGGGTCTGACATAAAGCCTGGTGTGAGAGGAACTTTATGAGTGTACTGCATATCAAAATATATAAAAATAGACAGGAATAACTAAATCACAACCGAACCTCTGCACAAATATGCCTTAGGGGTAAGGCAAGTCGTTACAAAAGTCTTTAGTTTGTTGTTATATTTGTTAAAATAATATCTAACCCGTATTTTCGAATAAAAATTATATTTATTTCTTAGTTTTTTATAAATCCATGTTAGTCGAATGCTTGTTTCAAAAGAAATTTATTATTTAAAACCGCTTCCAAAAATACATACACAAAATACTATTTTAATAACTACAAATTAAATTTTAAACCATATTTTATAATTCATTCAACTATTTAAATATTTTATTAACTAAGTTTAAAATTTTAAACTATATTTTATAATTCATTTAACTTTTAATAATTTTAATTTAACTATTTTGTAAACTAAAATATAAAGTTTGCATAAAGGCGGACTAATTAATTAATTACTAAAAATAACTATTCATTAAAAATAACTTAATTTTATAATTATCGCCAACATTTATAATTGACATACACTAATTAATTAATATAAAATTATATTTAACCATAGGTTTTATATTTAACATATTCACTATTCAACCATACAAATTAGACCTTAAATTATTCTAAACTATATTAAACAATCGCATACACTAATAAGCATATAAGGTAATTAATAATTATACACAAATTTTTAGATTTTAAATTAACCCTAATTATAATTATAAATTAAACAATTACATCACTAATTAATATCAACAAATCAAGTAATACACTATTACCACCAATTAATATAAAATAATCATCAATTTTAAATCCATAATCACACTAATTATACCCAAACCAGAAATTAGGATTAAAATTTTACCAAAATTGAGATAAAATAGAGAGATTGGAGATTTCGATGAGTTTGGCGGCCAACAGCAACTTTGACGAGTTGTGATGGCTTCCAAGGGGTAGCGATGGCTTAGGGTGGTGAATTTTTTTTCATTCACAGAGGGTTTGGGAAGAAGGATAATGAAGAAAGTTGTGCAGTCTAGTTTCTTCATACTTGACATGTCATCGACTAGCGACGGCAAGTGAATATTTTTTTACCATTTTCTTTTTCATATTACATTTTAAAAAATGTTTAAAAATAACTAACTTAATTTTGAAAAAATAAACAATATATTTTACCACAACCATTCAGCCTAACGACTGTTTCTGATTGGTTAAATTAGTATTTTTTATGATATATCGCTGTGTAATTTGAATATTTATTGTTATTGAAAATCTAATTCGCATGCCAATCCATGCCACTTTTAGTCGACCCATTAAGAAACTTTAATAAAGTTCATTATTGAAACGTTTTTATAAATTAAAAAATATTGTTAAACCTTCGGGTAATTAATTATGAATTTTTAACTGTATTTAGTATGGTAAAATTATATAAGATAAAATATTCAAGAAAAAATAAATTTATTGGATTTTATGTCGATCTAAAGTACGTCGGATCTATTTGCAAAAGATGATTAAAAAATAAACAACTGTACAGTATCAATCTTGAATTTGAATTTATAGCCTTTAGTTGACATTTGGACTAACCTTTCCTTTGAAGGTCAAACCTCCTGAAGACGTGACCAAATCGAAACCACTAGTACTTTGTAATGTGTTAATCCAATCTGTACATTTAGATTCATAAAACTGGTCGGAAAAATATTAAGCTTGAAATGAGTCATCTTTCCTGGAGTTGTATAACACATTACAAAATATCAGTGGTTTGGATTTGGTCTCGTCTGATGGTTATCTTGCCCTTAAACGAAGAATTTTAGGTCCGAATGTCCACAGACAGCTATAAATTTAAAATTCAGGATCAGTACTCTACAATTGTTGATTTTTAATCATCTTTTAGAAATAGGTCCAAAGTACTTTGGATCGATATAAGATCCAATAAATTATTTTTCTATCAAATATTTTATTTTATAATTTTATCATACTAAATACAGTTAAAAATTTATAGTTAATTATCCATTGGTTTGAAAAGATATTAATTCATAAAAATGTTATTCGCGGTTAGCTTTATGAAATTTTCTTAATGGACCGACTAAAAATTGGTCATGCGAGTTAAAATTTCAGTAATGATAAATATTCAAATTCAATTATGATAGATTATCGAAAACACTAATTTAACCGATCACAAGTCGTCCTTAGGTTGAATGGTTGTGTTAAAATATTTTCTTTGGAAATTAAATTAGTATTTTTAAATATTTTTTAAAACTTAATAGGAATTAATTCAATTAATTATTTAATTGGTTAACTAATATAATAGCCAGCCGTCGCTAACAGTCACCCATACTCGACAGGGCCATTGACGGCCATTGCCATTCCCGTTGTTATTTACTGTGTGTCTAGTAGTGCTAGATCTATTCGGTTTTTTTTCCGTTATTAGATTTCTGAATGGTTATATTTTATATTGAGGCATTGCATTACAAATCTGAGCTATTGTCTTGTTTATTTGTAATAGTACATGACATCAGTCATGGTTTGCACAACTGGACCTTTAGTTGAACCATGATGATATAAGGTTGAAAGTTATAATGATTTAGCCAGTTAGTCCATTGGTTCAATGAAATTATATAAATTTGTTTTTAAACTATAGTTTAATAAGGAAAGGAAAATTACAATGTAAAGTTTTGATTGAAGGTGTAAGCTGATAATATAAAATTAATATTGCTATGGTTGTGTTCTTTTGTTAAATAAATGAGTATTTGAAAGTGGCAAGAAAGGAGAATGCATTCTTTTGTTGCGAAAATAGCATTTGAAAGAGGCATTTGAAAAAAATTTAATTGTTTTGTAATTTTTTGATTATTTTAAAAGTATAAATTATTTTTAGTTGAAATGTTATGTATTTTTTTTGATTAGGTTTAAAGTTGCTGCATCATTTTTGTAACGAATAACAATAGGGATATATGTCTACATCCACCACCTAAAGAAAAATGAATTAGCTCCTCCCTTATTTAAACAATCTCTCTTCTATTGTTGCATACTAGTTGGATTTGTAGCTGTGTAGGCATGTTTGAGGCCTGTAACATTCATGAATTGAAGTGTTTGATTAAATTGGTTTAGAAAGGGGACCAAATTTTAATTATCATTAACTACTGTTGGCGCTCAACGCATCGGACACCAACATATCAATTTTATCAATTTACCCTAACTGAACAAAATGGTGAACCCAATCTATGATGTACATGATGTCAACTCATCCTAAACACTATAAAATTTTGTCCTATCATTCTCTAACAATCGCCACTGCCTATGGTCACTATTCATGCTACCCTTACCATGATGTATTATTCTCCTTCTCCAAATTGTCGTTTTCAACAATTTTATGAAGGTCAGATCTTGATTTGATGTAATATTTCATGGATTTATATAGCTCGTAGCTTTTATCTACTTCAGACTACCAGAGGCCATGGCTCGTAGTTTTTACGGTTGAAATGATAGCCAAGTCCAGTCTTCAGCGATGTCCTATTAAGCCTCGTTTTCACTTCCTTCTTATTAATGAGAATAGTCAAAATTGAAGTTGTGTCTAAATTGAAAGTAACAATTTAATATTTTTGATATGGTTTTAAGAAAGTATATGTACCAATGGTGTGACCTAAAACTATATTTTTCGTTGACAAAAGGCGAAAGTTAAGTTGTGATTTTTGGATGGAAAGAGCAAACTAATTTACATGTTATGGAAAAAAAATTCAAAAATAAGAAAATTGCTTTACGCTATTGGTAAGCACAATTGTGTAACTCATGTATTACATGTGATAATATTGTAAACGCAGAATGTCATTATTTAATATAGTATTCAGAAAATAGAAATTTGGCTTGCTAACCGTGGTGAGTTTAGTGAGATAAACTAGTATAAGTTAAACTTGTTAACAATTTTTCTTTTTCAGTGTAATTTTCGTTTTTTGTATTTGGATAAAAAATAATTATGTCAATCCCTTTTATTGAGGTTGGGACACAATGACAGCTATGAGTAATAGTCCCATTTATTTAGCACCATTTTGTAGCCCCTTTCTCCTCGAATCAGCTATAAGTTTCTATTTAAATACTTGTTATTTCCTTTTTTTCTCACATGGACCAAATATTTAAATATACACATATGGCTAATATCGGAGGGCTATAAATGGTGCTAAAAAAGGAGGATATTGACCTTAGCTCATATGTGTGTGTCTACATATATACATATATCTGTGTATTTGTTTTTTGTGTGTGTATTCATACATACATATACATATATACATATTTATGTATGTATAATAAATTATTGTAGGATCTAATATTTATTAAGAAAATTAATTAACTAAATTTAATTATTTCAAGTGTTAATAATATAAATTATTTTGTATAATTATATGGAAATAAATGTAAAATATTAAAAGAATTGAGAAAAATCTTTAAAATAAATCTAGAAATTATAAGTGTAACGAATGAGAGATTTTCAACCTTGAAAATCGACATCTATATGTTAACTGTATAGACTGCCTAGTAGTCGGCTGCCGGAAATACCAGTTCATTCGGGATGAAGAAGAAAAAGGTAGAAGAAAAAGACAAACAACAGCACAGAATCTCACAATCGCAGTGGAACAAAAATATACTATATAACAATAGATTTTTATACAAAAGAATTTGTAGCTGTTTAATATTTACAATCATCAGAGTACACAATCATTACATCAAATCTGGAAAGTTGTAACAACTTGCCCTCATACAGCGGAAATACCAAGTACGTGATATACGTCTGAACTCATCCTGCTTGACTCTTGAGTTCAATAGCATTAAACCTGAATCTATAATACTCGATCTGACCCGAGCATTATGATAAAATAACACCTGAGTCAGTTTGGAAAACCAGCGTGAGAAAACACACTCAATTTGAATTAATAACTTTTCCAAAATCCTTTGAAAACAAAGGTTTCTCGTAAGACCACATCAAAAAAAAACACAGCGGTTATTACATTATGATAACCAAAAATATTTTTATCAAATCTGTCTGATATTATAATGGTGTCTATAGAAGGTAAACAGAATATAGATGAAAGGCTTGCATCTCACGTTCCAGCATAGTTGGGCACAATCAAAACCGTACGACGCTTATAGGAGAATGGATTCTATCGAATGACTGGGCTACTGCGGTACCGTTCGTCATAGTACACCTCTAAAACAATGTACCGAAGACCACCCCTGATCACCTGCAACACAAGACCGGACTACCCAAACCTAGATAGTCCGAATAAGATTGCCCAGCGGTTGAGATCTAGCAACCGCCACACAGCCAAATAAAAAGGGACTCTAGATAGGGGTAACCATACCCTACTTAGGTGCTACCAACTTAGCCTTGCTGCATCTCCCCTGTCTTAGTCATTACCCGGTTGATGAGGTTGAGGTTAAGCGTTACCTTTTAAAGAACACGTTCACTTAGAATGCTCATTGTCCTCCAACGACGATGTTCTGATAGCATTTGTACGTATAAGTTATCATGGGTCTGGGCAAACCGAATCACCGTCTTCATCATCTTCATGGTATTCCTTCGTTACGTTAAAACCGGATCGAAGTGGTTTTTGGATAATTAAATCTGAGCCTGGTCTCTACGAGACGATTAGCGAAATTAGCCAATATCGATAGCCGATTATTTAACAATCAATTTAAAATCCATAAACAATCATCGGGCCTTATTATAAGTTTTCCAAATTTGATCTCAAATATCTTTATAAGATATTACTTCCAGTTCCTCAACATTTGAAAACAGTTTTCAAATCCTTCTTATTTTCACGGAACACTTCCAACCCTTCCCAATACTTAGGATATTTTCCCCACTTCCTTTGATATTCAAGACGAGGAAAATATTCCTTTCACTTCCTTTTTCTTTTCTTAAAAATCATTTACAACTTTATTTGTACATGTCCCAACTCGTTTCACAAGAATTCTATAAATGCTGGAATTCCTTAATTAATTCCCTCAATATTTTCAAAACCAGTTATACTTTCTTATAAGCTCAATTCCCTTGCACTTTTTTATGAATTTTATTTTCATTCTTAGAAGTTCACTTTCATTTAACTTCTTCGAAATTTTTCTTACTTTTCTTCCTAATTCCATTTAAGAATTTTCTTACAAATCATATCCACTGAATAACTTATTTTCCCAGCTTCCGGGAAGGTTTATAAATAAATTTAAAACATTTCAAAACTCTATATGTATATATATGTAACACTAAGTATTTTAAAGAAAATAATAATAATTTGTTTTTAAGACATATTCAAATAATTATTTAAAATATTGAAATACTTTTTATGACCTCACCTTCAAAGTGGGTTTTGAAAATTTAGATTTTCGTTAAAATAAATGTTAAGTATTCAAAAATTCACTTTTGAGATATTCAATACTAGCTAACTTTAAAGTTTACATAGTTTAATAAATAAAAATTTCCCTTTAAAACTTAACTCATTGTTAAAAAATGTATTTTTTTAAATCTGAATAACGAAATTTTCAATTTATATCCCCTCTCGATTTTCATCACATCACAGCCGTTCGGGTTTCCTAAACCGTCTTCACTTTAAAATAGCATCTACCATTTTTCTCTCCCTATTTCCATATTCCAATATAAATTCTCCCCATAAATTTATACTCCAAACATATCATCCAATATCACTGCCCTTTTATTTATAAACTTCATTTATTATTATTTTTTTACTCATTTTGAGTTCCATTGAAAATAATCTCATTTAAAAATTCCATTCTATAATTTCCATTTTTTTAAAAATCCTTTTATTATTGCCAATCTATTTTCAGTATCGATTTCAACCCTTTTTTTCCCGAATATCTTTTTTAAATCAGGTCTTTAAAAGGAATTCCTTTATATAATTTATTTTAAATTCTCTATTAAAAATATTTTCCCACATTACTTAATACAATCCGAAATTCACTATCCATATTCAAACCAATCCCTTTTAAATTAATCCAAATTTCACTATACAAATTTTTATATTACAAATCTTTTTTTAATTCCTAAAAATTTAAAATAATATTTATGGTACTAAAATTTCCATAACTAATTTCCATGCCATTATATCATTTAAATTTTTATAACACACAATAATCCAGCATTTATATAGGAAAAATACAAATATATTTAAGGAATCCACTTGGGTCCCTCCAACCTGTTTTTCCTACATCCATGGATCTTAGACAACAATAAAAATACCAAGCCCACTTCGAGGGGGATATCACGGTATATGGGGACATCTTCTATTATGCGGGGCGCATAGGGTCTCATCCGCTATAATATGCAGGAGTATCACTCCAATACTAATATATACTACTAAATATATATTATGTCATTCAACAGATAATTATAAATTTATAAATCAATCAAACATCCAACAAATTTTAAATTTAAACATTTAAATTCAAACAGGGTAATCCAAATGAGTGAGAAATTCTCATCTTGATTTTTTTTTCAAATTTTCTGATTGATCCCATTTTTTAGTTTGCAACTTGTATATTCCTCGACTTGGTTTCACGATTGTAGACCTCGTATAAACATTACATCGTTTATTAATATTTGAAATAATCAAACAATTTACTTACCATTTAATAAATTTTAATTAACTAGTTTTAAATAAATAACTTGGTTAATATATTTTTTTCTTTTAGTTTACACTAAAAATGGTTTAATTAACTGCTAAATTTATAAAAAGAGATTACCTTGAAATCGACTGTTGCCAATCTCACACCATAACGCGACACTCTACACACGCGATAGTAAACAATCATGACTACCTCTTAATCGAAAGCTTGACTTCGATCGCCTAACCACGTCCACGTCCATCGCCTGAACACTGCTGCACATCAACACAATGCCATTGACCCCAAAATCGAGAACCACCTCCCCTCTACCATCACCTAATTAGAATGTCGTGCCACGTCCTCCCATCACTTCGCGCCTGCAGCCGCGGCATCGCCTTGGTGCACATGCATGATCTTGACAGCCGAACGCCGAGCGACCCCAATCCACAGCCCTTCTCGACACATGTGTCGTGCCCATCCTACTCACGCGATTCCTATCGCGTTTAAACCCCTCTTTATTCAACATATACGAACTTGTGATTTTGTAAGATGCGGCCATTTTTCATGCTCGGATCGATTGGAGGAAAGAGATGACAGTCATACGCAATGTTAAAAGGAGAAGGGAGTAGCGGCTTTATTTAAGTCAATTTGGATTTTGAATGGTTTCGAATTCCCTTTACTTTCTCTCTTATTTATTTTTAAATTTGGATCCCTGTTCGTTCACAATTTGAAAGAAGAAAGGGTGGTATAACGATTGAGTGAAGGGGAAAAGTGTAACGACCCGTAAAATTCGATGATATTAAATGAGTTAATTTAATATGATTTCTAATCTAATTTAGAATGAAATAAAAGTCTTAAGATTTTATTTGAGTAAATGTAGGAATTAGATATGGTAACTGTAATTAAAGGTTAACAATTTAAATGGTTATATGGCAATAGATTGGAATAACGTAAATTGACGTTTGTGGTTATAAGTTATAATTTGTTGATTAAATTGGTTTGTGAAATTAATACTGGAAGATATAAATTGGAAATAGTATTAATGAAATAATAACTGAATTGAATTGCAACTATATAAATGAAAGTAAATTTTATTTTTGTGGATGTCAACATTGAATAAATTTATTTAAATAAAAAGATTTAAATGCATGTTTGGATAGAATATATAATTGATGGATTAAGAAGTGGTAAGTAATTAGAATTTAATTCTATAAAAATTTGGAACTGAATGTATGTAAATAATTTTGTAGGAATAAGTTAATTAACAATTTATTTGTGCATACTTGATTTAATTGAAATAACAGAAAAGACTAGAACTTGTTTTGCCTAGGTATTAATATATTGTTAAACTATAACTAAATAGAAAATTTGGAAGTAAATAGGATATAAGATGACAAAGGCAACTAGTAAATTAATAAATGAATTCATAATAATAAGTAGTAATTAATGCATGAATATATTTGGCATTTGGGGTAATTAAAAATTTTTACCCATTCATCTAATTTATTTAATTGAATCTAAATCTATGGCAACATTGTTGTTATTAATGTTGTAAGTGAATTTGAATATAAAAGGGTAACAATTTTTTTTCAAGTTAACCATTTATTGAGTATATTAAGTTAAGAATGGAAATCGATTGAAATAAATCTAAATTTATTATTTTAGGCGTGTTAATGTGTTCTAGTTAATAAAGGGGAATTTATAGGAAATAAAACATGCACTAATGAAATGTATTATAATTCAAATGTTATTTATACCCATAAAATATCCATTTACTGAATAGAAAGATTTTAAATCAATAAACGAATTTATTGAGGTTCCAATTTATAATTTATAACATTTAATGAAGACTCAATTTAAATTAATTGATTTAAATTGTGCAGTTAGCGTAGATTTGTTTGGTAATTGAAGTAGTTAATTCTATAAGAGGAAGTTAATGCTAATTCTATTTATAATTGGACCCTTTGTTGAAATAGATTTTAGAAAGCTGGATTTATAAATTAATTTGAGTATCAAATTTCAACAATTGTATTTATTGCAAATAAGGTGGAATTAAACGTTAAATATTACGTTATTGAAATTAAAATGGAATTTGTGGATATTAAAGTGAAATCATGAACCAATGTTAGTGGCATCCTTATTTTGGATAAAAGGTGAGATTATAAAAGTTGAAAATCTAATAAGTGGGTTTTGAGAATTTAATTTATTATTCCTAAATATAAGGAAGTAGAGAAAGTGACACTGAAATTTATAGACTTATTAACTTTTAATTCACATCTAAACTTGTTAAATCATTAAATTGATTTTGAAATATATAAGCGATAAAATTTGGCCAATTTTAGAATTTAGATATAAAATTGGATTTTTATAATTTATTTTAATTTATTTAATGAATATAAAAATAGCCATTTTAGCCACGGACTCGGATTTCGACGAAACCAGTTTTATCGGATCCGTATCGGTGAATTTTTGTAGGGTTTCAAGTTTCGTATCGATCGGACCTGTTGTTTGATCGTACGGACGCGAAACGCCTTGAAATCGATTTAATTAAAATCAATTTGAAATCAATTTGGAAATTTTGTTTTCGACATATCTTCTTCATACAATCAAATTTGGACGTGAAACTTTTTCCATCGCGTTCAGGATATTTTAAAATACCTATTTGGATATCTGAGTTTAATAAATTTCGTTCCGGGGTCAGAACGGGCTTTTGGGGCCAACTACCGTTTAGCACGTTCGTAATTCGTGCCCCCCTAGCCTTCTTCTATTTGTCTATATATATGCTGTGATAAACCCTAGCCTCCATCTTCTATCATTTGTCTATACGTTCATTTTCTTCATCTCTTTCTCTTCCTCAATAGTAGCAAAACCTAGATCTATTTCAATTCAAAATTTCAAATGAAAATTCAAACTCTCCAGGAAAATTCCAGAAAAATATATGTCATAGTTCTCGAAACACGTAATCTCATGGTGTAATTCGTTTTTCAAATCGATGTACGGGTTGTCCAGAAATCAGGGTATCATTTTCGGCCATTCATTGTCGTGTTGATCGATTTCTTCTGATCAACAAATCGAGGACATGGATGCGTGGAGAGTCTCGTGGGGAGGACATCGGCGCAGGTGATTGGGCAATTCGATGGTTGGATCGCTCGGGAAAATTCGTTAGGGTTTAAGCATTCTATGCGGCGGCTGGAGTTTGGGGCCGAGATCTGTGGCCGTGGGGGAGTCCTAGGTGACGTGGGCGGAGCTACGGCAAAGGGGAGGCAGCGCGATGGCTTCTTGAACGTGCGGCGGTGGTTTTCGTGGGGAAGATCGGCTAGGGTTTCGTTTTTTTTTTGTCTGGGCGTGCGTGGTTCCTGTAGCGAGTAGAACGGGGGAGAGAGAGGAACGTATAGTTGACGTGGCCTTTGAAGTAAGTTATTTTAATTTGTTTTGTTTATTTTATTGTCAATTTGCAAATCATTTAATAGTGATAATTCTCGTATACAAGCTCCTTTTCACACGAAATTTTCTTTGTTAGGATCGTAATTAAATTTCGGATCTGTTGACGCAGGTTTGGACTTATTTGGAGACTGTCGAATTTTTGGGTTTAAATCGGATTTAAATTCGATTTAAATTCAAAAGGTGAGTGTTTTAACCCACTCACAACTTCTAAAAGTTTTTATGTTTGTTAAATTTATTTTAGATATGAGTAGAAATTTATTTATGAATGTTTGGCATGTTTTATTCAGCATATCTGTTAATTCGCATTTATTTAATTTAACTGTTAATTTAGTTTATTTATTGCATATTAATTGACAGTTAGAATTTATTTATTCGCCTATAAACTGCTAGTTAACAGTTATAAAATTTATTACTGAATATAAACTGTTAGTTTAATAGTTGTTAAATTATTTTGAACATAACTGCCAGTTATTACCTGCTATATATTATCTGATATATATTGATATTGATTTATTATTGGATGATGATTGTGATTTGGATGATGGATGATGTTGATGAATGGATGTTTATTTTATATCATTAAATTGCAAGTTATCATACATTTTTCATTTCATTCGGGATTGTGGTTTGAAATGATATACAACCACAAAATTTTATTTTTAAATTGCGGATTGAAATGATAAATATCCGTATCACTTGACCATAGGATAGAAAACTATATACAGGCACCGTGGTCTATATATATAAAATATTTTAAAGTGATTTCTATAGTTTGTATAGAATACGGTTTATAATTTTTAATTTTGATATTTTATTCTATATATATACATATGAAGTTAGAGATTTTGAATTTAAACTGTGTATAAACCTCTTAAATAAAAATGGAAAAATTGAGAAAAATGGAGTTTGATAATTATATCATATGTTTAATGTTTAAATTTGGAAATTTTAAGATATGATATTTATAACTGGACTTTTCCAAGATAATTAAAAATGAATATGTTAGTATAAATTAAATTGAAGAAAATATTTAATTGTTAGAAATTGGAGTTTTATTTATGGATTTTATGTAAATATTCAAGACTAAATAATAGTACGTTTAACTTGCTGAAAGAAAAAAATTCCAACTTTAGTTTTGAAATATTAATACTCCAAATGGATATATATATATATATATATATATATATATATATATATAGAAATTGAAGTAGTTTTGGAACTTGAAAGTGATATTTAAATTTTGGTTTAGACTTTAAATAAAGAAACATATTTGTAAAGGCATGGAAATTATTTTTCTTTACAAAGTTACCTTAAAGTTAAACCATTTATTTCGTATACCGTTGAATATCCAAATCATTCAAGTTTTAGAAGTTATGGTTTTAAAATATATGAATTTCGAAATATTATGCTTTGAAAGTATAAGTCAAATATTTGGTTTCCAGATATTTTAAATTTTAAAGCAGTATGATGATATCATATTGTTTTGGGTTTTAAGATGATATCGTATTCATAGTTTTGAAATGGAATTTTTATTCTGGTTTTAAAGTATAAACTATTTTAAATGACCGCGGTGTTATAATAACGATTGGTTGGCAAAGAGACCGGGATCGGATATGGACATACTCTCTGTCGATACCGAAAACCACTTTGACTAACCGTGTACGCGGTGGAGATTCCAGAATGAAGTAGGTGGTGGCGACGTTTCCTGTAAGGTAAATACGTGGACCCGACTTCCGTAAGTTGGCATAAGGTGGCTAAAACAGGAGTGATTCTCGGGCCAATGAGGTCATACCTCTGATCGGACGCTCCTCTTCGATATTATACTTTGACTTTGGATTGATTCAGTGGCCACTTCTATTTTTGATTTTAGGGGAGTTTGTTCGAGGTGGGCGGTAACTGCGGCTACGCGTTTCCACCAGCCCGGATAGCAATTGGTATATCTACCCTGGCATTGCCTAGTTGTGCCGTGTCACCTACCATACCGAGCCTTTACTACGAGTTTTGTTCTGTACCATACCTGTGGAGTGCCCTCTGACGACGCCCAGTACGGGGGAGATTACGGTACTGTATAGACTATGGGAATATATTCTGTGTTAAGGGCTATATGGGTAACCCCTTAACGCTATTAAAAAGTAAGTTTATTTTACAATTATACACTATTATAATAGCGCAATATACTACATAGTAAATAGTTTAACGGATCCTTAGGAGATGTAAATCCCGAGCATGTCTTGAGTTACTGCACTCATATTTACTCCTGTTAATTTTACTCACATAAGATCTTTTAGTTCCGACTCGAGTGTTTTTGTCTTTTCAAATTCGCTCGGGTCAGTCCGAGCGTTTCATGATTTGAGGATTTAGCTCTGGAGGACGAAGACAAAGATTTGTATTACTAGTATCTACTATATTATTTCACTACACCATTTAATTCCGCTGCATTGATAGTATTGGTATGGGTAACTCTGATATTCATTGTACAAGTAAAATAAAATATATTGTAAAACAGTTTCATGAACTGTATGTTTGATTATTATATTTTATCCTTCCGCTGTGAGATTCTGTTTTGTTTTATTTCTTCTCTGTTTTTCTTATTTACCCCATAACAATCCGCCCTTCCGTATGGTTTGAATCGTCATGTGTGTCGGTTTAAAGTTTGCGAAAAGGCGGGATGTTACAGTTGGTATCAGAGCTTAGGTTTAGCGATAAACTTTGGCTTTGTGGGGTTTGACTCTTTGTTAATAGGGTAGTAATACCCTATGGGAGTCGCCGAGTGTATATATATGAGAGAGCGTATTTGTTAGTGTTATAAAAAGATTTTGATATTGTGTTAATCTGTTCCGTTTTGTATTTATAAATTCTGGTTGATGCATGGGACGCTATGTCATCAATAGGGATTTCTAAACACTTAATAGGACAGACCGACATAATATTTGTTTTTAATATAGGTGAATGAAATAATTTTGCCTATTATATTTTCTATATATTAAATAAATTTTTAAAATGATATCTATATTTGGCTGCAATAGATTGTTTGTTAGGAATAAAATTTTAAATAATAGGTAAAATAGGATTGAAATCAAAATCAATGAAATTTGGAAATTTTTAGGAGTTAAGTCCGAGCTTTTGAAAATTTGCTTTCAAAGGATTTTGAAGTATAATAATATTGTTATATATATTTTCCGATATAAATATTTCATTTTAAAATTCGGAAGAATTGTTTTAAAGAAGATTTTGGAGAAAATAAATTTTGTACTTTCCTCTCTGTCGCTGGAAAATAATTTCGGTGATGGCGGCCGCATCATCGACTTTCATTTTCGAGTTTCGAAGGGGAAAGGCCTCTGTAGTAAATTCTACTGCAGATTTATTTTGAAATTATCTAAAATTTTAATTGTTTTAAATATAATTGAGATATAAATGTGGTAAGAAATTATTTATCCATTATTTTTAAAATAATTTGGAATTTGACCCGATATTTAATTCTTAAAATTTCCATTAATTAATTGTTTAAATTATTTTAGTAAAATAAAAGGTAAGTAATTAATAAATTGAAATCTCTAATCTAGGCAAGAAATTAATGCAAAGTTATAAAATGGAATTTGGAATTTGTAACATATGAGACAAAAGTAATATTGTTGAACATTAAATTTAATTAAAAGAAGAGATAAACTTGTATAAGTTCTTTTGCATTTTATTTAACATAAATAACTTACCAAATATAAAAAGTTGAAATGTTAAATAAGAGATTAGAATAGAATATTATACAAGAAGAAATTTTGGAAATCATGAAGTATTCAATGAATTGCTATTATAAATAAGAATTTAATGGGATAAATTTAAGTTATAATTGAAATTTTACTAAAATTAAAGGTAAGTATTATTAATAGGTAATTTAAACTTAAGTAAATAAAATGAAATTCTCTAATAAATAAGGATGGATGTGTAAGGTTATTAACTTAAGTATGATTTAAATGCTACTAGTCTAATATAATAAAAAGTAGGTAATATAAATAAATGACTGTAAACCCTAGGTAATAAATTAATAAAATCCTTTATTTATAAGAATAGAGGTTAAAAGGTTAATAATTTAAGTGTAATTATAAAAGGGTTACTGTAATTAAATATAATAAATGTAAGCATTGAAATAAATGATTGAAAGTGAGAAGTGCATTAAATGTAATAAAATAGAAGAAACTTACATGACCTAAATTAATGGAAATGGATAATTGGAGGTAATAAGTGGAAATAAATGAAACAAACATTTAATGAGTAAATAAAATTTAAAGTTGTTAGAAATAAATGTAAATTATAAAAGGATAATTTATGTGGTATGAATTGTAAACTTAAGAAAAAGGGTTTAAGAAAATAAAAGATAAACTGTTATATGAATGAAAAGATCAAACAGCTAATGTATGAAATAAAAATTTATAATGAGTTAATTGATTTGTTGGTTGAATTGTTATTGTTTGATTTATGGTTGGTCGGGTAAGGAAATTTGAAGTAGTTGGATGAATAAATAATCTATTCTGGCCCATCTAAGACTGTTGAGTAAATGATGCACTGGATAGTTATTTTTCCATTCCGTACCATTTCAAGTTTTGAACCCGAACAACTATTTGTTTGTTTGATTGAATGATTGTTTGTTTTGGTGTGTATGCTGTTTGTTAAAATTGATGGTTGTTGTATTAATTTATTGTTAGTAATTGAAACTACTTAGATATTTCACTTGAGAAAAATTGTTAAACCTTTGGATTTTTATAAGTGAAATGCAGGTTATGGAAGCAACTGCTACTGCTTTTGGTTCCATAATAATAAGCGTAAATTGCCTGACAAATAGGTACGTTTCGGATTACGATTTATAGCGCTATTTTATATAATTTTCCCGTGTTGGGATATAATTTTTTTGGATAATATATGTAATATAATTGTTATATTTTGATATTATATTTTTCTCTTGAGCCTCTCCGTACAAAGGAGACTCTGCCAAAATTTTCCGTAAATTTTGGACTTAGAATTATGTTGAAAATGTTTCCAAACTCTAATTATTTAAGTATAAAAGGATATAATGAGTATAAAACGGGTATATTTCATTTAAGGAAATTAATTTAGTAAATTATTGTTTACAAGTTAATATTTGATATAAGATGTACTGTTTTAATTCTTTCTTCTCCCTTCCTTTTCCTTTTCCAGGACGAAAAGTTTTGAGTGGGGGAGAGTGTAACAACCCGTAAAATTCGATGATATTAAATGAGTTAATTTAATATGATTTTTAATCTAATTTAGAATGAAATAAAAGTCTTAAGATTTTATTTGAGTAAATGTAGGAATTAGATATAGTAACTGTAATTAAAGGTTAACAATTTAAATGGTTATATGGCAATAGATTGAAATAACGTATATTGGCGTTTGTGGTTATAAGTTATAATTTGTTGATTAAATTGGTTTGTGAAATTAATACTGGAAGATATAAATCGGAAATAGTATTAATGACATAATAACTGAATTGAATTGCAACTATATAAATGAAAGTAAATTTTATTTTTGTGGATGTCAACATTGAATAAATTTATTTAAATAAAAAGATTTAAATGCATGTTTGGATAGAATATATAATTGATGGATTAAGAAGTGGTAAGTAATTAGAATTTAATTCTATAAAAATTTGGAACTGAATGTATGTAAATAATTTTGTAGGAATAAGTTAATTAACAATTTATTTGTGCATACCTGATTTAATTGAAATAACAGAAAAGACTAGAACTTGTTTTTCCTAGGTATTAATATATTGTTAAACTATAACTAAATAGCAAATTTGGAAGTAAATAGGATATAAGATGACAAAGGCAACTAGTAAATTAATAAATGAATTCATAATAATAAGTAGTAATTAATGCATGAATATATTTGGCATTTGGGATAATTACAAAATTTTACCCATTCATCTAATTTATTTAATTGAATCTAAATCTATGGCAACATTGTTGTTATTGATGTTGTAAGTGAATTTGAATATAAAAGGGTAACAATTTTTTTTTAAGTTAACCATTTATTGAGTATATTAAGTTAAGAATGGAAATCGATTGAAATAAATCTAAATTTATTATTTTTGGTGTGTTAATGTGTTCTAGTTAATAAAGGGGAATTTATAGGAAATAAAACATGCACTAATGAAATATATTATAATTCAAATGTTATTTATACCCATAAAATGTCCATTTACTGAATAGAAAGATTTTAAATCAATAAACGAATTTATTGAGGTTCCAATTTATAATTTATGACATTTAATGAAGACTCAATTTAAATTAATTGATTTAAATTGTGCAGTTAGCGTAGATTTGTTTGGTAATTGAAGTAGTTAATTCTATAAGAGGAAGTTAATGCTAATTCTATTTATAATTGGACCCTTTGTTGATATAGATTCTAGAAAGCTGGATTTATAAATTAATTTGAGTATCAAATTTCAACAATTGTATTTATTGCAAATAAGGTGGAATTAAACGTTAAATATTACGTTGTTGAAATTAAAATGGAATTTGTGGATATTAAAGTGAAATCATGAACCAATGTTAGTGGCATCCTTATTTTGGATTAAAGGTGAGATTATAAAAGTTGAAAATCTAATAAGTGGGTTTTGAGAATTTAATTTATTATTCCTAAATATAAGGAAGTAGAGAAAGTGACACTGAAATTTATAGACTTATCAACTTTTAATTCACATCTAAACTTGTTAAATCATTACATTGATTTTGAAATATATAAGCGATAAAATTTGGCCAATTTTAGAATTTAGATATAAAATTGGATTTTTATAATTTATTTTAGTTTATTTAATGAATATAAAAATAGCCATTTTGGCCACGGACTCGGATTTCGACGAAACTAGTTTCATCGGATCCGTATCGGTGAATTTTTGTAGGGTTTCATGTTTCGTATCGATCGGACCTGTCGTTTGATCGTACGGACGCGAAACGCCTTGAAATCGATTTAATTAAAATCAATTTGAAATCAATTTGGAAATTTTGTTTTCGGCATAACTTCTTCATACGATCGAATTTGGACGTGAAACTTTTTCCATCGCGTTCAGGATATTTTAAAATACCTATTTGGATATATGGGTTTAATAAATTTCGTTCCGGGGTCAGAACGAGCTTTTGGGGCCAACTACCGTTTAGCACGTTCGTAATTCGTGCCCCCTAGCCTTCTTCTATTTGTCTATATATATGCTGTGATAAACCCTAGCCTCCATCTTCTATCATTTGTCTGTACGTTCATTTTCTTCATCTCTTTCTCTTCCTCAATGGTTGCAAAACCTAGATCTATTTCAATTCAAAATTTCAAATGAAAATTCAAACTCTCCAGGAAAATTCCAGAAAAATATATGTCATAGTTCTCGAAACACGTAATCTCATGGTGTAATTCGTTTTTCAAATCGATGTACAGGTTGTCCAAAAATCAGGGTATCATTTTTGGCCATTCATTGTCGTGTTGATCGATTTCTTCTGATCAACAAATCGAGGACATGGATGCGTGGAGAGTCTCATGGGGAGGACATCGGCGCAGGTGATTGGGCAATTCGATGGTTGGATCGCACGGGAAAATTCGTTAGGGTTTAAGCATTCTATGCGGCGGCTGGAGTTTGGGGCCGAGATCTGTGGCCGTGGGGAGTCCTAGGTGACGTGGGCAGAGCTACGGTAAAGGGGAGGCAGCGCGATGGCTTCTTGAACGTGCGGCGGTGGTTTTCGTGGGGAAGATCGGCTAGGGTTTCGTTTTCTTTTTTGTCTGGGCGTGCGTGGTTCCTGTAGCGAGTAGAACGGGGGAGAGAGAGGAACGTATAGTTGACGTGGCCTTTGAAGTAAGTTATTTTAATTTGTTTTGTTTATTTTAATGTCAATTTGCAAATCATTTAATAGTGATAATTCTCGCATACAAGCTCCGTTTCATACGAAGTTTTCTTTGTTAGGATCGTAATTAAATTTCGGATCTGTTGACGCAGATTTGGACTGATTTGGAGACTGTCGAATTTTCGGATTTAAATCGGATTTCAATTCGATTTAAATTCAAAAGGTGAGTGTTTTAACCCACTCACAACTTCTAAAAGTTTTTATGTTTGTTAAATTTATTTTAGATATGAGTAGAAATTTATTTATGAATGTTTGGCATGTTTTATTCAGCATATCTGTTAATTCGCATTTATTTAATTTAACTGTTAATTTAGTTTATTTATTGCATATTAATTGACAATTAGAATTTATTTATTCGTCTATAAACTGCTAGTTAACAGTTATAAAATTTATTACTGAATATAAACTGTTAGTTTAATAGTTGTTAAATTATTTTGAACATAACTGCCAGTTATTACCTGTTATATATTATCTGATATATATTGATATCGATTTATTATTGGATGATGATTGTGATTTGGATGATGGATGATGTTGATGAATGGATGCTTATTTTATATCATTAAATTGCAAGTTATCATACATTTTTCATTTCATTCGGGATTGTGGTTTGAAATGATATACAACCGCAAAATTTTATTTTTAAATTGCGGATTGAAATGATAAATATCTGTACCATAGGATAGAAAATTATATACAGGCACCGTGGTCTGTATATATAAAATATTTTAAAGTGATTTCTATGGTTTGTATGGAATACGGTTTATAATTTTTAATTTTGATATTTTCTTCTATATATATACATATGAAGTTAGAGATTTTGAATTTAAGTTGTGTATAAATCTCTTAAATAAAAATGGAAAAATTGAGAAAAATGGAGTTTGATAATTATATCATATGTTTAATGTTTAAGTTTGGAAATTTTAAGATATGATATTTATAACTAGACTTTTCCAAGATAATTAAAAATGAATATGTTAGTATAAATTAAATTGAAGAAAATATTTAATTGTTAGAAATTGGAGTTTTATTTATGGATTTTATGTAAATATTCAAGACTAAATAATAGTACGTTTAATTTGCTGAAAGAAAAAAATTCCAACTTTAGTTTTGAAATATTAATACTCCAAATGGATATATATATATATTGAAATTGAAGTAGTTTTGGAACTTGAAAGTGATATTTAAATTTTGGTTTAGACTTTAAATAAAGAAACATATTTGTAAAGCCATGGAAATTATTTTTCTTTACAAAGTTACCTTAAAGTTAAACCATTTATTTCGTATACCGTTGAATATCCAAATCATTCAAGTTTTAGAAGTTATGGTTTTAAAATATATGAATTTCGAAATATTATGCTTTGAAAGTATAAGTCAAATATTTGATTTCCAGATATTTTAAATTTTAAAGCAGTATGATTTTGGAAAAGAAATATATTTGGATAAAATGATATCATATTGTTTTGGGTTTTAAGATGATATCGTATTCATAGTTTTGAAATGGAATTTTTATTCTGGTTTTAAAGTATAAACTATTTTAAATGACCGCGGTGTTATAATAACGATTGGTTGGCAAAGAGACCGGGATCGGATATGGACATACTCTCTGTCGATACCGAAAACCACTTTGACTAACCGTGTACGCGGTGGAGATTCCAGAATGAAGTAGGTGGTGGCGACGTTTCCTGTAAGGTAAATACGTGGACCCGACTCCCGTGAGTTGGCATAAGGTGGCTAAAACAGGAGTGATTCTCGGGCCAATGAGGTCATACCTCTGATCGGATGCTCCTCTTCGATATTATACTTTGACTTTGGATTGATTCAGTGGCCACTTCTATTTTTGATTTTGGGGGAGTTTGTTAGAGGTGGGCGGTAACTGCGGCTACGCGTTTCCACCAGCCCGGATAGCAATTGGTATATCTACCCTGGCATTGCCTAGTTGTGCCGTGTCACCTACCATACCGAGCCTTTACTACGAGTTTTGTTTTGTACCATACCTATGGAGTGCCCTCTGACGACGCCCAGTACGGGGGAGATTACGGTACTGTATAGACTATGAGAATATATTCTGTGTTAAGGGCTATATGGATAGCCCCTTAACGCTATTAAAAAGTAAGTTTATTTTACAATTAGACACTATTATAATAGCGCAATATACTACATAGTAAATAGTTTAACGGATCCTTAGGAGATGTAAATCCCGAGCATCTCTTGAGTTACTGCACCCATATTTACTCCTGTTAATTTTACTCACATAAGATCTTTTAGTTCTGACTCGAGTGTTTTTGTCTTTCAAATTCGCTCGGGTCAGTCCGAGCGTTTCAGGATTTGAGGATTTAGCTCTGGAGGACGAAGACAAAGATTTGTATTACTAGTATCTACTATATTATTTCACTACACCATTTAATCCCGCTGCATTGATAGTATTGGTATGGGTAACTCTGATATTCATTGTACAAGTAAAGTAAAATATTTTGTAAAACAGTTTCATGAACTGTAAATTTGATTATTATATTTTTATCCTTCCGCTATGAGATTCTGTTTTGTTTTATTTCTTCTCTGTTTTTCTTATTTACCCCATAACAATCCGCTCTTCCGTATGGTTTGAATCGTCATGTGTGTCGGTTTAAAGTGTGCGAAAAGGCGGGATGTTACAAAAAGCTGATGTGAAGGAATTCCAACTGAAAGGTTGACTAGAATATTGGTATATTAAATAAATTTCCAAACATCTCGTTGTACGCAACTCAAAATCTCGAACAGCTATTTAGGCATGCCGCTAGGCGTTTATAATGTTGTGCCCCTATTTGAACGCAATGGAAAAGATTTCGATTCCCATTTCGATCATATGGAGAAGATAGCTTTTTGGAACCAATTATTATATTGAATTCGATATTAATTTCAGCGCATTTCAATCCTGTACGGTCGAACGGTAACTCCAAACACTACGAAATTTGAAATCTGATAAAAATACAATATTACGGATCCAATGAAACTGGTTTCATCAAATTCCAAGACTATGTCTAAGAAGACTATTTTTAAGTGTCAATTTAGACGAAATATTTTCAAAACTGAACAAATCAATTTTAAATTCAATTTTAAAAATTGCAATGTCTTCAGTATTATTAATAAAAATTTATAAGCCTTTAAATGATTTTTATCAAGCTTAAAACTCCAGATTCACTATTTTAACCAATATTAAATTTAAACTTTAATAATTAAATTATTGAATAATTTGCTATATTCAAATTCCGAATTTATTCTATAAATAAAAACCAAATTTTCATATCCAAAAATCATCTATAACCCCAATTCCATATTTAAATCGTTGAATATTCAAAATTAACAATAGAAAAAAATCCGGGTCGTTACATTCCTCCTAGGGGTGGGCACGGTCGGTTAGCCGACAAAACCAGTTAATATTTTCGGTTAACCGAAATTATTACACGGTTCGGTTAACCGAAGATCGGTTAAGACAATCAGTGACCACCGACCGAACCGATCAATCCTAATCGTGATTAGTCGATAAAATTAAACGGTTAACCGATAAATTTACATGGTTGACCATTGACCAGTTAGCCATTTAAATTTATCAGTTAATTATTTAAATTTATCGGTTTACCAGTTGAATTATGAATTGCTACAGCCTACAAGCCATTACATACAAGCCATAACATATGTTATGAAGTATGAAATGCTACAGGCATACTCATTACTGGCATTTATCACAGTAGCAACAACACAATATGATACATCACATCGATCACAATTCAAATTTCTAAAGTCCAATACAAATTACAATGCATCACAATTCAAATTTTTAATTCCCGAGGTCCAAACATAAAAGAAATACATTAATATAATTACAACAAAGTGTCCAAATCAAATAACATAGAATTACTAGAATAGATTGCCAATGATATTGCAACTTCGATCTCCAATCTCTGATTCTCCAAGTCTCTATCCAAAGGTAATCGGATACAAGTTAGTAGAACTTAGATGAAAGATATATGGTGTATTACACACAATTACTGCAACTCGAAACATTGATACAAAAGTTGAATCGACTTGTTTAATGTTTACAATAAATGACTGTATGATATATATATATATATATGTATATATATGTATATATATATATATATGTATATGTATATGTATGTATGTATGTATGTGTATATATGTATGTATATATATATGGACAATAAAGCTAACCATGACACAGAAAAATTCGAAGCAATTCTCAACTTTTTGTCTTCTGCTAATGGTCACTTTGCAATGTTATCCTTACAATGAAGGTATTACTTGATTGTTATGTTACATGCATGCACACACTAACTAACTAACTAAAGCTGATATTAATATTAAAACACCAAACAATCAGATAATACCAACACAAATAAGATATTTTACTTAATTACATCTTTACCATGTTCTTGGTTTGTTTCAATTTAATGAATTACAAAATCAAAACAAATGGTATAAAATTAAGAATTGAAATTGAGAACGCAGTCTAATTATTGTGACACTAATTTTTTGACGTTTGTATTAGATAAATCTTTGAAGTCAAAATCTTCTACGAGATACCGATGTTTCGTAGTTAAAATCACCATTAGTGTTCATATATGGAAACCTAATAAAAGAACATTTCAAAATAGATAAGAACATACTCTATAGCTAGAGATGAAAACATGCTTTTCTTCGGCCAAGATTTCAAAGACAACCAAAATCACAAAGAGAACTAAATTTTTGAAAAAATTGGGAGCATTTCAGTACATATTGGTCAAAGCGAAAGTGAAAACTAATTTTCTACATCTTGGAACAATTTCTTTTGAAAGAGTCACATTTTTATAAAATAAAATAAATTGAGTAAGGCTAGTATGGTACTGATATTTTAGTAAAATAATATGTTTGAATTCTATATCTAGTTTTATGTAAAGTTTTATGCTTTGAAGAAACAAATGACATTATACATATTGAAGTATACATCAAAGCTTTTGAAAAATGCAGTGAAAATATTAGTAAATATTTTTAGATATATGTTCACGTCATTTACCAATGATTGATTCTTATTTTAAGCGGTCAGGCATTTTCATTTCCATATTGGTTTCTTCTCCTATTTCTGACTTTAAAATTTCATTCTAACTGTAGAAATTTTGAAGTAGTAGTGTTTTTCCTTTTCGACCTCGATCCTGCTCTTAGTTCCAACTTCTAAGAGAAAAGTAATATTATTTAAAGTTTTCTATGCTTTCTGTTTCTCCTTCATAATTGCACCAACTAAAAACTCTCTTCTCTTAGCATTTCAATAGTCGGTCTGTCACGGGAGATCATAAAAGGTCAGGTCAAAATTGATCCAGTTCATCTATGATCCTACACATTTGATACATTTAGTAAATGGATCAAAAAGATCATATCCACTTAATATATGAGGCATTCATTTACCTAATTACCTATTTAAAATAGATTTGTCTGGCAAAAATAATAACAAAAATTGGAAAATAAGTAAATCAATTTATGCCATTTACTTATCGAGTTTCTAGAATAATAAATTTTCAAATTCGAACTCAACTAAAATTTCATATTGTCAAATTCAACTTCAAAATTTCATATTTTCATATTTAATTTTAGTCATGTTAATCTGCATCACTTGTTTACTATATGAGAACCAAGCACCTTTAATTCTTTTACTCTATACAATTACACTGCATTAATTGTACCTTATATTTAATATACTATTATACAAGTTATTATGCATGTTATATGGTATATTATAGTATATACAAGTGAGTTTACAAATGCAATAGCAACATGGTATATTACAGTATATACAAGTTAGTTTACAAATGCAATAGTAACACACAAATGCAATAACAGCAATACTGTAAATGTAATACTGTAGCATGCGTCTTCTACTTTTCTATATGCCAATAATTTTTAACCAATGTGCATCTTAACTCTTACTCAACAAGCATCTTAACTCTTCAAAATAGCTAAACTACAAAAATAGATTGATTAATCTGCACTACTAGTCTTTGATTGTGATTCTGTCAAACAGATGAATATAAGCTTTGGTACCTAGCTCCACCTTTTACTTTTATCAGATGATAATTTGAATAACATGTATAGTATCAAATTTGCCTAAAGCTTAATATTAAAGTCAAAATTGATCCCACTATCACAGTATAAGAGTATATAACAAATTATAGATACACAGGCAGTCAATAAAAATTGAATAAAACAAATAAAAACTAAAAGTGCACATAATTAATACAAACTCACGTTTTTCCTTTTCCTGGTAGCATTCACCGTATCTGTACTTGTAGATCGATTGGCAAAGGAAATTAGCAGTAGATCAACCTGATTATTTTTAGGAACGATTAGGGAAGGAGACAATTAGCATAAAAGAATTTTTAGGAACGAGGTGTTGAATTGAAAGCGGCCAGGACAATGAAAACTTAGGGTTATGTTTCAGTTTTCATTGTTTCATTACGTGATATTGAGTCGGGCCAGGTAGTGGTCTGGAGCGTGTAATTTCTTGCACGTATACCATAATTGTGAAAATTTATTTTTGGTTAACGGTTAACCGAAATACGTTATATAGTTAACCGTTAACCGAACTGAATTTCATCAGTTAACATCGGTCGGTTAACCGAATGTTCGGTTAACCGAATCGGTCGGTAAATGCAGTTCGAATAAGGTCGGTTAAATCAGTTAAGTCAGTTAACCGAATTAAATGCCCACCCCTAATTCCTCCTCCTTAACAGAATTTCGTCCTCGAAATTGCAAATGCACGCTACAACAAAATAATCATATTACAACTTTTCGTTTACAACTTGCACAAATTGACAGTTGTATTAGATATTTTATAACTGTTCGGTTGTAGCAGTTGTAACAAATGTAATTTTAACAACCGTAATTGTACAGCAGTTGTAATATATGTCTATAACAACCATTAGTTTGTGGCAGTTGTAAATATTTATGTACAACAACTGTTTTTGACAGTGGTCTCCCCGGATTACAGAAAATTACAACTTACCCCCTTTATTTTCATTTGCCCGCTCATTGCATCGAAGAAAAATAAAATTGGCCCCAAATTTTTAAATTTAAACCCTAGCCCATCCCGCTTCTCTGCTTTGCCATCCACGAATTAAACCACGCTCGCTGAAATTGACGAAACCATCTTCCAAACCCTATCCGACTACTCTCCGCCATCTGCTCGCCTCCGTCACCTGTCTCTATTGCTACATTCGTTTGCTTGCTTCGTCTTCGTTGCTCGTCTCCGTTGCCACCCACATTTGCTTGTTGTTGTTGCTGCTCGCTTGTGTTTGTCGCGGTCGACGAAGCTACAGGTATGTTGCTACCCGCGATTTAATTGATTTAATTTGGTTCTTACTGTTATTTGTTGATTATCATTATTGATAGTTAAATGACTATTTACCATTTCACACCAAATGCTAGATTTAAGTTTATTTATTTTGATGAAAATATGTATATCCAATTCATTCTGTGATTTAAGATGAATTTGGTTTATCTTGTATATATGGTTTTCAAGTCACTCTCAAATTTTTGGTGCTTAGCTGTTTTTTCTTTCAAATTTCTATACAATGGATGATGGTGGAGTCTTCATGTCAAATCATCTGCTTTATGCAAATAATTACTCAATGGGTAGTTGTACTCTCCACTTTTATGCAATGTGATATGCATACATGACAACTTTATAATTATTTCTTCGGTATGCTGTTACAATTTATCTTTCTTTCAGCTTGGCTTTCCCTTAGATTAACCATGTTAAATTCCTATGTATATTGTGACTGTCTATTTCTACATATCACTTCAAGTGTTTGCAAGGCATGGCAAAAAAATAATATAAATTGCACTTTTTTCGTTTAATATGGTTAATGTACTTTTGTCATTTATCAATACATAATAACTTGGAATAGCATTACGACGCTTTTTGATGCCAATTATGTTCATTAAGTACCAAATTAGTCAACAGTATTTGCTATTCTGTTTTAGATATATTCAATAGGGGATTTTAGCCTCAAGGAAAAAGTTAGAAAAAAATTTAGTTTCAGGAACAAGAAGTTTGTTTTTTAGGCTGAAGGACACTTTTTAGTGTAAATCACAGAATGATAGTTGTAACTATCATTTTCAGTTTACACTAAAAATTGTCCTTCAGGCTAAAAAGCAAACTTGTTGTCCTTAAAACTAATTTTTTTTTCAACTTCTTCCTTGTGCCTATTTACCTGTATTCAATAGTTAATAAACTCAATTACTGTATTAGGAGTTAATACGAACATCAGTGGATAAAAATAAAAATATTATTGACACAATAAACAAATAAGGCCACACGCGCTTTTAACCCCTTAGTACATAATAATTTGAAACAAGTTGAACATAATCTTTACAGCTCATTGTATTTCTTAAAAAAAATATTAATGACGACAATTTGTTGTTCGTTACATGGATACTGAACCGTTAATGGATTGAACAATTATATTTACATTTAATACAAACAATGACGGATAATAGGAAGGCATGTTGTTACACATTAAGCGGAAAAAAAACCGGCTATGCATAATACATTAACACATTATAAATTTACTTATTTATAATTGCAAGAAAACAACAGATGCATTTATTTTTCTAATGGTTCCACATCTAAATATGTGCCACCAGTTCTTCATAAGTTCTGTAAAGTTGGACAAAAAAAAAATTAACAGTATCAAACCATCTTCATAGAATCTTTTCAGATTCATTTCGTTTGTACGTAGCTCATCTTCTCATGTATATAATTTTTTATACATATAATAATCAAATTGTTTAACTACATGAAGACAATAGAATTCCTGGTTTATAAACGAAGCAGCAAATCATTCCAACAGTTCCATTTGAATTAAATAATCAAATTAATAATACTAAGAAAAATGAAAACTGACTACACATGATGTATATAATTAAGCATCTGCTCTGTTTTTTAATTTGGCATAATAATACATGTAAAGAATGGACTATTTAGAACTTACTAGTTTCTTTTGTCGTGTAGTTACTATTTTCTTTTGCATGTGCGTCCAATCGGATCCACACAAGCTATGGACAAAACATGGGTTAACCTACCAAGGTTTTGTAATTTTTGATTAGTTATTTCATACGTATAACTATTTAGGGTTGACTAAGGACATGTTTATTTTTTGTAGAATGACAGAGGAATATAGGCAAGCCGTTCGGAGTTTCGTACATAAGCATGCAGAAAGTGAGGGTAATCCAGAAAGAATTATTTGCCCGTGTCGTCAATGTAGGAATCTTGTTTGGCATTCTCCAAGAGATGTTGTGACACATTTGGTGTGTTTTGGAATTGATCCAACATATGGTGTATGGATATTTCAAAGAGAAGCACGTCATTCACGAAATGAAGCCGATGAAGTGACAGATACATACAGAATGTATTTAGATGCAGAAATTGGTGACGATGAGAATGAGTATCATGTTAATGATAAACATAGGGAACAGACTAAGAAAATGTTGGAGACAACTGAAATTCCTTTATATCCTGGTTGTACAAGCCATACAAAGTTATCTGCTACAATACTTCTTTATAAACATAAGGCTCGAAATAGTATAACCGACACAGCATTTACGGAACTTCTTAAGCTTCTTAGGGATATGCTACCTAAGGAAAACAAGCTTCCTGATTCTACATATGCAACAAAGAAGTTGATTAAATCATTTGGTTTAGGTTATAGGAATATACATGCATGCGTAAACGATTGTTGTCTATTTAGAAAAGAGCTTGCACATTGTGATTTTTGCCCCAAATATGGCAAATCTCATTGGAAAAAGAACAAGACAAGCGAAGATGGAAAGCAAGCCAAAATACCTGTGAAGGTTTTGAGATACTTTCCACTCAGAACAATTAAGATGGCATAGCAATAATAAAAGAGAAGATTCCAAACTGCAACATCCTGTAGATTCCTCTCAATGGTCTACAATTGATAGAATGTATCCTTCCTTTGCATCCGATCCACGAAATTTAAGGCTCGGTCTTGCAAGTGATGGTTTTAACCCATTGGTGATTGGAATTCAACATATAGTTGTTGGCCAGTGTTTCGTGTTGCTTATAATTTCCCTCCGTGGTTTTGTATGCATAAAGATAATATAATGCTATCTTTATTAATTCCAGGACCACATCAACCGGAAAATGATATTGACATATATCTGCAACCACTTATTGAAGATTTGAACAAATTATGGAATAAAGGGGTAAAAGTGTATGATGCATACGATCGCAGCGAATTTAGATTAAATGCAATTCTGATGTGGACAATAAATGATTTTCCAGCTTATGGAAATTTAGCAAGTTGCACTATAAAAGGTAAGATAGCATGTCCTGTTTGTGGCATTAATACATGTTCAATATGGCTACCATTTAGTAAAAAATGCGCATACTTGGGTCATAGACGATTTCTTGCACCTAATCATGAATACCGTCACCGTAAAAACTTGTTTGATGGAACCATAGAAAATAGACAAATGCTTCCAATACATACTGGTACTCAAATCTTCGATGATGTTAAAGATATCGTAAATGAGTGGGGGAAAAAAACAAAGGAAGATGAGAGAGACAGTAGGAAAAGAAAACGGGGGGATGTAAAGAAAAAGGGAATCCAAATGTGGAAAAAGAAATCCATTTTTTTTGATTTGCCTTATTGGAAGGTAAAATATAGCTAAAAATAAAATGACTTTTTTTTAACCATTTCTAGTAATTAATATTTTACTATCACTCTATTATACACATTTTTTGGGTTTTCGTAGGCACTTCCGTTGCGTCACAATCTAGATGTAATGCATGTCGAGAAAAATATTTGCGAGAGTATTGTCGGTACATTGCTTGATATCAAAGGAAAATCAAAAGATGGAATTAGTTCACATCAAGATTTGGAAGCAAATGCGTATAAGGAAAAAGTTGCATCCTATAGAAGTTGGAAGTAAAGTATTACTTCCTGCTGCCCCGTGCACCCTAACAGGCCAAGAAAAAGAGATCTTTTATGATAGGATGAGGAATTTGAAGGTGCCTGATGGGTATAGCTCTAATATTGGGAAATGTTTTGCAAAACAGGACAAAATTTCAAGTCTTAAGTCTCATGATTATCATGTTTTGCTGCAACAACTATTGTCTGTAGCATTGAGAGAGCTATTGCCTGTAGGTACAAGGAATGCAATATTGCGACTATGTTCATTTTACAATGACATATGTCAAAGAGTGCTTGATAGAGATAAATTAGAATCCATGGAAAATCAAGTCGCATTAACACTATGTGACCTTGAGAGATTCTTTCCTCCTTCTTTTTTTGATATCATGATTCACTTGACAATACATTTGGGGAGGGAAGCAAGAATTTGTGGACCGGTACAATACCGATGGATGTATCCATTTGAGAGGTATATTTTTTTATGAATACCTAAAGTAATTAATTAATAAAACATGCAATTATGAAAGCATTTTATGCTTATATCTTGATTGTAGGTATATGAAAATACTAAAGGGTTATGTTAAAAATCAAGCCCGACCATAGCTGAGTGCTATTCTTCTGAAGAATGCATTAAGTATTATGCTAGATATATTGACGATGGGTATAAGTTTGGAGAAATAAAAAATCGGAATGAAGTGCAGCAAAGTGATTCCATACTCAATGGACGTCCAATTTCCAAAGGAAAACCCATCTTAGTTTCCGAGGAAGTAATTGATGCTGCTCATCGGTATGTGTTGCTCAACACCGATGAAGTGGAGCCGTACATAGAGTAAGTATAAGTTCAACTCGATTATTCTATATGAACGCAATTAAATTTTAACTTATACATTTGCGATCCAGAATGCACAAAGAGGAGTTGAAACGTTTGCACCCTCGACTGTTACAAGACGATGTGGAATTTTCAAAACTACATTCAGAGACTTTTAGTTGTTGGTTTGGAAAAAAGGTTGGAGTAGTTATACTTTCATTCTTTAGAACAGTTAACCTTCATATATGAACATATTTTTGTCATATATCGTTATAAACAAAATTATATATGTCCAGGCTAAAGATGAGAGAAATGTTTCACATGTTAGCGAAATAATAAAATGGCTTTCATATGGGCCTCGGTCACAAGTAGTTTCGTATACTGGCTATATTGTTAATGGACGGCGTTTCCATACTAAGGATTATGAGAAGTCTACGCAAAATAGTGGTGTTTCCATTGAGGCAAATACTATTCGGGCAGACGGGTCCGTTGAGAAAATTATTTATTATGGCATCTTGCGTGAAATTTTGTTGTTGGACTACCGTCTATTTCAAGTTGCTTTGTTTAAGTGTGATTGGGAAAATATTTATCGTGGAGTTAAGGTTGAAGATGGATTTACATTAGTTAATTTACATCAGTTCCAAAATCAATTTGCAAGCGATCCTTTCATCTTAGCAACACAAGCTATACAAGTGTTCTTCTGTAGAGAAAGTAGTTGTTCAAATTGGTATGTCGTTTTGAAAGCACCTCCTAGAGGTTTTCATGAATTGGAAAAATATGAGGAGGAGGAAAACTCAACTAGTAAACCACTAGATGAGTCACTACTTAATGATGGAGATGTTAATAATGGGGAAGAAAGTTACATAAGGAAGGATTGCGATGGCATTTTGGTATGAATAAAGCATTCATTTATTTTATATGTAGTCATATGCCTTAAAATGTTTAGTTATGTAGTTATATGTCTCATATATATAGTGTAAACACAAAATAAAAACCTTTGTTCCAAGTTAGGTTAAGAAACTAACAATTAAATATTATTGAATTACCTTTCTTCATTTTTGATTTCAAAAGTGCATCTCTTTTTTGAAAGGTAAACCTATAACCAAACCCATAACAATTAAATACTTACTTTCCTTTGATCTCAGTTTTGACAACTGTACTTTAAGCTTTATCTGTCTCGAAATCATTCAATATTCATTGAGATATTGAATAATATAAGTGGACTGGTGATTCATACCAAATGATACTTGTTGATGCATTATGCATCATATTAATTTTATGTCAATGATTATTCCCATTGCTTGTCTACTTGCTAACAGAATTATATTTTTTCCTCTTTCTTTTCGGTTTATGATTGTATTTGCTGTACCGTTGTACCAAGAGAAAACTGTAGCAATAACATGATATTATATAAGTTTGATGGTAAGTTGCATGCCAAAATAGGTAGAATTATGGATGATTAAGTGTGTGTGTTAATGTTCAGGTGAATTAAATGAACATTACACAGTAATATGTAAAAAATTGTGTGATTGTTTGTTGTGTGTTTTTGTTCTTGTGCATTTTTTGTTTTAAATTAGCATTTGCATTTATAGTTTCTGTACCTGACCAGTGCACAACATTTTACATACATACATTCCTGTACCTGACCGCACAGCCACTTCACTTACAAAAACTTCCCAAACCGTTGTTGTGACGACCCAGAATTTCGAACAGTTTAAGATTCGAATAGTTAATTGATTTTAAGATATTTAAAAGTAAATTTTGGACTTGAATTCGAAATATCAATATTTACTTGATAATTAAATCATTGATTATATGGTTAAATATTGAATTTAATAATTGAAATTGGGTAAGATGTTGAATATGGAATTTTAAGCCAATTAGAAATAAGTTGAAGGCTTATAAAATTTATAATGATAATACTGGAGGTAATAGAATGGATGAATTTTAATTTAAAGGTAATTTGTTCAATTTTAATAATATATCGTTTAAACTGAATTTAAAAATAGCCTTTCGAGGCACAGTCTCAGATTTGGACGAAACCAGCTCCATTGGATCCGTAATAGTTAATTATTATCGGATTTCAATTTTCGTAGCAATCCGAGTTGTCGTTTGAACCTGGCAGCTCGAAACGCGTAGAACTATTTTAATCGATTTAAATAAAAATTGATCGTTTCCTTCTGTAACTCGGGCATAAAATAAAATTAGCCTCCGAAACATGTTTCATTGTGTTCGGAACGCGGGTAAAACCTGGTAATCACCTAATGACCTTGCTTAAGAAGAGTTCGAGATTTTAAATGGCAAATTAATGAGATGTTTTGGAGAGTTTTATAATATAATTAATAACCAAAGATATTTTTACCCGAGCGTATTCAGGAATCCTTCGATCAATCCCTATTTCTTGCCGTCCCCTTTCTTATTTCACTGAGCAGACCGCAAATAAAAAAAAAATGCAACGAAGATTCTTTTTCCCTCTTTTTCGAATAAATCACTTCGTTCATAAAATCACTTTCGTTCAAAAAAAATATATGGGGAAATGGCGACCGAGTTGTTATCCACCGCCGCAAGTGTCGATCGAATCAGAAGGGGGGAGAGGTCGCGAGACTATTGATTTCACGGGCTTGACTGTTGATTGAGGGAGAGGTCGTGAGATTGTGTCACTTGTATCGATTTATTGTTGACGCAGAAGGGGAGGTCGCGACTTGATTGATTGAGGGGGGGAGGTGAGCGTGGAGTGTCTCGGGCGTGCGAGAGGAAGACGGCCACTGGTTTGGCAAGGGGTCTCGGCGATCGTTGCTAGGGGGAGTTTGACTAGGGTTTTGGAGCGTGGTGTTGATTTAGCAGGTGAGTTTCCCAATTTTGTTTCGAGTCAAATTTGAGAATATCATATAGGTTTAAATGTTAACTGAATCAAATTTTAAACTAACTTCTTAAACCCTTCTTTAAAATATTGATGTTGTTTAATATATATATTAATCTGAGTTGTATGTGATATTTAGACTAAGTAGGCAGGTCAGATTTGAAATTTAATTAATAGGCTGATTAAGAAGAATTTAAGAAATCAAAATGTTTATTATGAATTAGGCATAAAGATCTTAAGTTTAATTATAGATTATGATAATAAAATTCCCGATTATAGAATAAGATTCTAAAGTGTTATAAATAAGAAATTGATTTTTTGACTTAACTTTTAGTTAATTTGGGTTTGGGTGATAATGGTCGAGATGGATTTGGATTGCAAAATCAAGGATGTGAGTAAATCTCACTCTGTTGAGTTTCTATTTAAATTTAAATGGTTAAATTTAAATATTTGGTTGAATGGCTGGACAAATTTGATATGCGATGTGAATCGATGATCCTGTGATTGTGAGTTTGGATGATTCTCGAGTTAATTGTAATGTGACTCGAAATATTGGGGTTTAAGTTGTTTAAACTTAAATCATAAAAGTGAATCGTTTCAAATTAAATGTTAATAAAGATTTAATGAGTTGCGATTCATAAAATTTGTAGGGTAATTAAAATGGATAAATAATTAGTTCAATCAATAAATGATTTTGGGGTGATTAATTTAGTAAATAAAGGATTGAATTATTTATTTAATTAAAGTTAAGTTAATCTATTGAGTTTAATTAATATAGAATAATCAATGGATAGTTTGATAAGTAATAACTTAATGTAATTAACATAAGATGATTTCCTGTGTAACAAATCAAAAGACTAATCAAGATGATTAATTAAAGAGAAATTGGTTTAATTAATGAAGTAAATAAATGGGTAGCTAATTATAGGTTAAGATTATTCAAGAAAGATTAATATTGTGGTTGAATGGAGTAATTAATTTAGAATTAGGGTGAATGGCAATATAATTGGAAATCATTAAGTTATATAATTAATGATGAAATTAAAGAATGGTAAATTACGATTGTTAACCCATAATAAGTGACTTATGAGAATTAATTCATATAAGCAATTAAGAAATAATGAAATCAATATAGTCAATAAATTTGTGAGGTAATTAAAGAATACTTATTTATTTTGGTTAAGGATGATTAATATCGAGAAAATTGGTTGAAGATAATTACTGTAATGTAATTAATTAAATTAAATTTGTGTGTGATTAAGCCTTGCTTATGAATGATTGAATGATATTGGGTGCTTTGAATGGGTTGACATCTTTGATATGAAACGCTGTGTATTTCATTTGAATAACTTGGGATAGGATAACATGAGTTTCGAAGAGACTGGAGTCGGGTATTGGAAAATACCCGAATCCACTTCGAATTTTATAATTTATCTATGGAATCGATAAGCTGGAATGAAATGTTTAAGTGAATTGGATTATTTTATATAAGTTGGGTACTTAGAAATTTATTTGTGAAATAAGCAGTGTCTATAGCAAATCGTGAACTGGTTAAATTGTTATAAGTTAACCCGGGATTGTATAAGTGGTTTGTTTGGTATTCCTTGTTTCATGTTAGTTGGGATTACTCACGCTGGTTTCCAGCCTGACCCGGGTGTTACTTTGATGTAATGCTCGGGTCAGACCGAGTATTACAGATTTCCAGGTAGGTACGTTCTGGAGCTCAGGAGGCGAGCTGGATGGCTAACTTATGGAGTATTTCCGCTGTAGTATATTATTGTGTATCTGAGACATGATTTGTATATGTCCATTATCTGTATATATGTGTAACTCTGATGTATATTAAATGTAATCAACAAATATAGTATCCTTCTGTAAACTATTATTTATTATTATATTTATCCGCTGCGAATGTGAGTTGTTGATGTTTCTTTTCTTCTTCTTCTTCTATCTCTTTCTTCTTTTTCATAGCTATCTGGAATTTTCGGGTTTGAAAATTTCGGGTCGTTACAGTTGTCACTCCAAAAATCATCATCCACCAGAACTTTGCTCCTCCACAATAAACTACTGCCCGCATTATTCAAAACCATCATCTCCTCTTCACCGTGCTTTCCCATCATTCAGTGCTTCTCTACAGCAAACAGTTCAACATCACTAAACCATATACAAAACTGCAACCATCATTGTCTGTCGAAACCACACCCCACTCTACCCCACTCCAAAAAAAAACCTTCCATCGCCCCTTGGTTCAGAGTGCACAGCAACTTCCCCCATCGACCTTCTCAAAACTGCCTTGCAAAACTGTGCAACCCAGAAATTTTCCATTACACTGTCATACCAAAAACTATCACATTCTTTTGCAAAACCATTCAACAACTCTACTGAACTGTCATACAACACAATACAACTCCATTGTGCACATCGCATACACAATTCCACTGAACTGTTGCTACATCACACTTCACCGAACAGTTCCCTGCCTCAGCAGCCCATTGACCGAACAAGTTTTTCAAAAAGCGAACATCAAACTGCACCACTGTCTTCCATCTCCAACTCTACGTCGCAACGCCTTCATCGCTTGCTTCACAACTTTGCAGTCAACTACACCTTCATGCCTATCGTCTTCAACCCAGTGCAACAGTAGTCCACTGCACTACTTCTTATACTTGTACACACTTCAAACTCTACTAGACAAACCAAGCATCCCATCGAAATCGAACATCTCATCAATCGCTGAAACCCAAATCGAAACAAACCCAGAACCACAAATCGCAACCTCAATTCAAACGCCGCCAATTGATTGGAAATTTTAGTTATAAACAACTTAGCATATGAAAGAAATCACAGTCTGATATCATAGTCTTTACATATAAAAAAAATCCTATAATTAGTATGATGTTAATTTTATACATGTTATGGTTTTTTTCCAGGTTGATCACTTAGTAAAAGAAGCTTGAACTTGTTGCGTCCATGGGTAAGAACGAGCAACATCAAGCAGAGGTAACCATCTTGAATAATAATACCAACTGAATTTTGTCCTGGAGAAATTAAAATGATGCTCAAATCTTTTCTTTTTATTCCATTTCATTTTGCAAATCATTTACAATTTTTTTTTTGTTACAACCTTCCCATTGTTCACACTGCAACATCTTCACAATATGCCTATTATATGCATTCTTTAGAAAGAACATGGTTAATCAGTGAGATGTCCCATATGATAGATTGCATGTATGCCACCCATGCCACTCACCAAGTAATTTTTAGAGCTCATGCTATAGTTTCAGTTTCAGTTTTTTATTTGACTCATTTCATTTCATGCCTGAGTGTTAAAAATATTTATCTCAATCCCAACTGTACCCTTACTAATGCTATATTTGTTCAAATAATTTCAGAGCTCGAAGCAAGCAAAGAAAAGATCAAAGAAACAAAGTCTGGCTGCACTTGCAGCTGCTCGTGGTCTAACTGAAGCTAATGGTGGTATTAGAATCTCTAAAATGAAAGATGTTGAAGTTGAAGTTGCTTGCACTCTTAAGGATATGAATGCTAATGTTAGAAAATCTCCACGCAAGCATGGTGAAATTCCTCCGTCCATCGTTCCTTGCCGTAAGTCAACCCCTCTCCAAAACTTCACTACCACACACATATCCAATCCTCTTGATTCAGCCCCCCTCCAAAACGTAATTACCACACACTCGTCCAATCCTCACGATTCAACTCCCCTCCAAAACATCATTACCACGCGCTCGTCCATTCCTCATGATTCAACTCCCCTCCAAAACATCATTACCACACACTCGGCCAATCCTCTTGATTCAGCTGCCCAAAGGTCTGCTTCACCTACGAATTTAGATCCTTCATCCGAAGAGGTGAACATGGTCAAAACTAAAAGAAAAAGAGGAAAAACAATGATGAGATTATTTTCTTTAACACCGAATGAGAAGGTAGAAATTGAGTTCAATGACCGAAATCAGCCTATTGGTCTAAATTCCAAACATTTATCATCATATATTGGGACTTTAGCAAGGGAGATGGTACCCGTGACCATTAGCAATTGGAAGAAAGTCCACAACAAATTGAAGGCTGATCTATGGACATGTATTCAGGTATTACAAATAGTACTGTACTAAATTTAACTTCTTTGTAATTTTGGATTCTTCGTTAAAATGTGCTTGAAGGTTAGTTTTGTTAGTTTTATTCGTTAAAATGTGCTTAAGGTTATAATTGAATTCAAATAATCATTGATAACACAGTTCACACTGTACAGGCAAGATTCAAGTTGGATGACATACATCAACATATGCTCCTTCAAATGTTGGGACTGCGATGGAAAGAGTCAAAGTCATGGCTAGTTAAAGCTATAAAAGTTGCAGCAAAGAGTCCCGATGCTTCCAACAAATTAGGCATGTTAAAACCAGATAATATTAAGAGTGCTCAAGAATGGAATGATTTTGTCAACGAGAAATTGACGAAAGAGTTTGAGGTAGTTGGTTTTATTTTGGTGGCTATTATTGAAAATTTTTCATTTCAATTTATTATATCTAATTTTATTGAATTTCTCTTTTGTAGTCGACGAGCAATAAATACAAAACCATACGAGCAATGAATACAATTCCACACACTATGAGTCGAAAGGGGTACGCAAGACTTGCAGAAGATATGGTAAGAAAAAATAACTTATAAAATTCATTTGTTATGAGTATAAAAAAATTCATCCAATACAGTTTAGTAATTAGTTTTTAAGTTCTTTTTGTAGAAAAAAGAAAGTGGTTGCTCATCTGATATTACTAGAGAGGATTTGTAGTGCAGAGGCCACATAAAGAAAAATGGAGAACCATCAAATTTTGTTGTCTGCAATTACATGGTAAGAATACATATATATTACATCTAATTATTTCTCGTTTTTTCATTTTCACTTCATTTTATCCTTTCTTTAATCCAATTAATTTTTTATTTTTTTTTATTTCTAACAAGTTGAATTTATATATTTTAATTGGCATGCATTTTCATGATTGTCTCCAATATATGAACCTTACATGAATGTTGTGACATGCGAAAAATGGATATTTTTTAATTTGTAGACAAAGATAAAAGAGTATAAAAACGCTTATCAGAGTTCTCAAGGAACGGTATCGCTGGAGGAAGATGGAGCGTCGAAGGTTTTTGGTCGTGAAAATAGAGGTAGAATAAGGGGCCTAGGTTTTGGAGTTACACCAACTCAGTTTTCAGTTCACACGAGTAGTTCAAAAAAAGTACATGCATTGGAAAAATAAATTACTACCTTGCGGGCCCAAATGAAAGAGCTCTCTGATTTGTTTATGGCTGTAAGTTATTTTGATTTAGTATGTTAGAGTAATTGATATGCGCTTAAAAATTTATTAATGCAAGTAACATTTTTTTAACAGAATATCAATGGTAAAAAAAATGTAGCAGAAGAGCCAGTGACTCCTCGTGGCGATACGCCTCAGGTATTTTTTTATAAATTGAGTATAAAGTATGAAATGTAGTTGTTCTTGTATGGTCGATGGCGATGTATGGTGATGACTGGTCCAAAAATTAAAAATAAATTTTTTTAAACTAAAGAATTATAAAAGCAAGACTTAAGAACAAATAAACTCAAAAGTTATTTCTAGTTTGCAGATTTAGGGATTTGGGGAGTGTGCAGGTTGAGTTGAAGTTTGAGTTTGAGGAACACATTAACAGTTCTAGTGTCGCAATCCATTTGCTTGTTGAAACTAAGTTTCAAATATGAAAAATATTATATGCTAACATTGTCAACATTACAACATGTGCATTTACAAACAAATTGCCTGAAAAAATTGCGAGTTTCTATAATTGAATGGGCCAACTTTACCCAACTCGTGGGACTTATGTTGACTGGTAGGCTCATATGATTTTATCATATATATGCACCATGTCTTACTATTGACTTATAACTGGTTTAGCAAAATTCATAAAATAGCGAACTGGATTCATAGTTTGATGTGAATTATAGTTTGATTTTACCATATCCAAGTCTGAAAGTCCGGACTCAATTATGTTAATCATTACTTGAATTACAGTTGTTTCAAAATAATCTTTAGAAACTAAAAATAGTATTAACAATTTCTATAACTTTTATTTTACTGCGTGGAGTTGATAAATATGCTTACAGCTGCAGTATGTATGGTGGTGTACGAAATATTCCTTTGTTATTTCCAGCAATCAGTCATGTTCCAAAATTCATCAATACAGAAATGAATCACAAGAAAGAGTTTAAGTGTTAACTAATGCTTTTGAATGAATGGTGTTACTGGAGATTAATTGTTGGAACTAGCTTACACAGAACTCAAGCAATGCAGCCATGTGACCTTAGAAATGCCATGCTGCTAGTTTGTCATTTTGATAGGGTAATTTAGGTACACGGGGAAGAATAATGTATCCAAATGATAATAAGCCAAAATTTACATTATTACACATGATTTCTTTTTTCTTGCAAGAACAAGTCATTCCAACTGAGTTTATGAGCACGACAACTATGACAAAGACTGAAGTTGTCACTTATTTAGATGCGTGTGCTTTATAGATTCTTATTAATAAGGTTGAGTAGAATCAAACTTCATACAATACCAGATAACTTGAATTTGTTGCAAAATACATCTAAGTCAATATTCCAAGGAATAATACAAATAATTACCTTATTCCGTTTGAACCCTTAATATTCCTTCCCCACACTAATTTTGTTTTCGAAAATTTAAGCCCCAGCTTTTCACTTTTCATACAATTTTCTCTCTCGTAATATTACCCTTCTCCATGTATAAAATAATAAAATCTCATTAGTCAAAGTATCAAACACTAATGCATCATCCGGTCAAATTTTTTTATTTTTCCCCCCGCAAAATCAAGTATGCATTCTTGTAGATTTAGTTGTACGGTAAATTTTTACCAAATAACTAAATTATTTTGTAGATTTTTCTGTTTTTTTCCTTTTCAGATTTTAGAAAGAGAATGGTATTTCTAAAATTCTAGAAAAATGTGTTTAAACTGAGGGGGAAAGTAAAAATGGAGCCTTAATAGGAGGACATGCCACACTTTTGTTCGAAGAGTAGGCAAAAAGTTGTTGCCTACAGAATATAGTCATATTACCATCCTCAACCACACACACTTTAGCATACATACAAACTGTACACTGCACATCACCCTGTACACTGCACCTTTTACCATCCTCAACATCACCCTGTACACTGCACATCACCCTGCACACTGCACCATTTACCATCCTCAACATCACCCTGTACACTGCACATCACCCTGTACACTGCACCATTTACCAGCATACATACAAACTCCACCATCCCACTGCACATCACCCTGTACACTGCACCATTCTCCCACACTTTAGCATTTCTACCACAAACACTACTGCACTTCACCATCAAAGCTACCAAACACCATCAATTTACTTGTCGTCACCAAACACCTGCTAGTTGATAAATTAAATGTTTATGATTTTTGTTTGCAGTCACATCGGAGTAGCAACAACGTTTCAAATGGTGGTCATATACAAGTTCAGAATCAATCTAAAAAGTGCAAATTATTGGGTTGGCAAAGAAATGTTGTCGCAGAAGCAACAATTGCATCTACTGATCCTACAGTTTTAGTGCATTATGTACCACTTGGAGCAGATGCTTGGAAGGTTTGGATTGATTCAGCGGTGGAGCCCGAAGCTATTTTATATAGGTCTACTTCGGATATCTATACTATTGGACAAGCGGTGGGGAGGACTGTTGCTTGGCATAAGGAATTTATCTCTTTTAATTAGTATGTATATGTACTCTTACTGAAACATGTTATGGATTTAGTTGTGTTTTGTATTGAACTTATGAATTCATAGATGGTGTAAACTCAAATTGTTTTCGATTTTCTTGAATGCAAATGTTTTGTGCTGTTTCAAGTAATTTGCATGATTGTGTATAATATTAATGAAATATTGGTTTTAGTTATGATATTAAGAAATTTATAGCAGTTGTCATAAGATGATTATGGTTGTTTATAGCAGTTGTAAAAATGTCTGTTGCAACTGTTATTGTTAGTTGTATTTCATCCTTTTACAAGTGCTAAAAGCAGTTGTAAAAAGGCTTTTACAACTGCTAAAAGCAGTTGTAAATGGTATTCCGCAGTGTAAATAAGTTTTTTACAACTAGCAAGGGCAGTTGTAAAAGACCTTTTGCAACTGCTAAAAGCAGTTGTAAGTAGTCATTTACAACTAACATGTCGCAGTTGTAAAACAAGTTTCTACAACTGCTTCTGCAACTGTTAAAGCCAGTTGTAAAATAATTCGGATCTATTGCAACTGCGAATATAACGACTGGCGGGTGCCAGTTGTAATAGACTTATTACAACTGTTTTTAGCAGTTGCGAAAAGGTATTTTTGTTGTAGTGGCAGAAAGAATGCCCTAAACCCCTTTAGCTTTTCCAAAACCACTTAGTGGAAATCCAATATTCACTTTCTAATCCTTTAACTTCAACCAAACAATCTATTTTCAATTGTAATTCCAAAATCTCTTGTTTCAATTACAATTTGCAATCAATTTCGTCATTAACAAAAAAAATAAAAAAAAAATTCAAAAATTTTCTAACACCCTAAATTTTCAACAATTTTTGGCAGTCTACTTTGTACGGAGGACCTCTTGCAAGTTAACAAGGGAGATAAATATATATACATCGACCCATACGGTCGAAAAACAAAAATACATACCAATATTTATACATCTGCCGTATTTAGTCCGAAAACGTACTTTATTTTTGCATTTTTAAGCAAGCGGCTTAATTATTTTGCAATACGCATATTCAAAGTCAAGCACATCAGCTTCTGATACCTGTACTTATTCAATTTAAACACGTAAGCACCAAATATATGAAATTCACTAACATTTCATTTATTTAACAAATACAACATATGAATTTTAAATAACCAATTGTGCTAAACACGTATTATAAGAAATCATAAGGTTTTGACATTCAATTTATTATTTTCAATCAATCCATACGTCGTTTCATTCAATCTGAAATGATTTACAACTCAATTTGCTCACATTCAATTCACATTTGTACTTAATAATTTAAAATTCAATCCAAATTGATTAAAAATCAATTTATTATCTTCTATTAATTTATAGAATTTCATTCACTTCCGTTTATGCCGAACAACCATTTTTCTATGCATTAAGCGCTATGCATTTAATAGAATAACCATTTTAGCTTATGACCATTTTAAATTGATTCCAAATCAATTTGTATTTAATTTAATTCTATTTCTAATTCGGTTGCATTCCATCTATATCTACTCCTTTATATTCAAACTCATTTTATTTAAATTGATTTCTATTCGATCGAATTCCATATCAATTACTAATTAATTAACTAATTCATTCATTTAATCCACTTCAATTTAAATTCCATACTCAAATCCATTTATTTAATTATCTCATGCCATATTAATTTATTTACGCTTCAATTGAATTTATTTATAACTTGAGTTGTCACCATTTCAAACCATTTCCATTTTACTCGACACATTTCCAATTGCTGCTTATTTTGCTCACCATCTAAGTTGAATTTTTTTTTAAACTCGAGTCTCATTTTCAAATTCCATTTTTAACTTACAATCCAAATTTATTCAACCCAATTATTATATCAAATTAACTAATTAATAATCTAATTAATCCATTTCCACTTTATAATTCAATATCTGATTTTCATTCCAAAAAATCACTTCAATCAATTTACTTGAGTTGAAAATTTATTTTATAATTTAAGTTTGTGTTTTTATTTCATTTCCAACATATCAAACTCCTCTTATTTTCGCTTATCTATTCTGATTTTCAATTTCTATAAGTCACACAACTATTATTTTTCGTATTTCCATCAATTCCATACTTATTCTATTTTTATCTCGAGACTATACATTTATTTATAGCCTAAATATAATTTTATTCAATTTATTTCAATTTTTTAAGCTATCCAAATTTACTTATTCACAATTTCAAATTTTTCACCTGAATTTTTATTTCACTCAAAATCTTATCTGCATGGTTTTATAATATCCCACAATTCAAAATTTATACCACATGGTTTTATACATTTCCTAATTCAAATTTTATATTTAATTCCATTCGACATTGTTTCTAATCTATTCAAATTTTATAACTTATACCTATATAGTCACTTTATAATTCTCATTCGCATATTTTAATTCAATTCCATATAACTCAAATCCAATCTACTTTTAATTTAAATTTCGATTCCTTTTGAACCAACACTTCAAAACCATATTCGAGTTTTTCACACTTAAATTTAACGTCACTCCGAACCATTTTATTTTTAATTCATTCAATTTCATTATATATCCCATTTACTTCTCTTAAGTTTAATTTTCATTTATTTTAACTTTACTAAAGTTGAAATTAAATTCTGAAATCCAATTTTCATACTTTCCTTATTTAGAATCATTTCCAATTTATAAGTTTATAGCTTATTTTTCGATGATCTATGAATAATTTTAATAAGGATTTCAGAATTCAAACACCCGCCATTTCCTTCAAATCATCTTGAAATGTCAAATATTCCCAAAATCACATTTTTACATTTTAAACCAAACCTGGTTTTTACGCAAAACGAATTCCCTTTGGAATTTTCAAAACAAAACTGGTTTGCCCAACACATCTAAACAAGTTAATTTTGATAGCAATCCGTCACTTAGAAACTCGAAAATGAATATCGACGATGTTGTAGTCATGACTAGTATTTTTTCCAACGACTGAAGTAAGTTCAACGCTATATCTCTTCCAAAATCCATTTTAAACAATTTCCTTTCGAAAGTACTCAAAAATAACACTCTTATTATTATTTTCTACACCACTTTGAAAAACATTTTTCCAAACTTCCCGAGGTTTAAATTTCCATATCCTGGTTTGAATCCATTTTACTTAAAATCCATTTGTATAATATATATACTTATACAAATTCCCATTTGGTTATATAAACTATTTCAATTTTATAATCCTATTTGATTACAATATTATCATCCAAGCACTCCTAATATATATAAAAATTTCAAAAAATTATTTGTTTTTTTATCAAAATATGATTTTTGGTAAAATTATTTCATGTACCCACTTTTTAAAACAATATTGTGTCAGTTTGCCAAGTTTACGAGTTTAGAAATCCCGATTGATATTGATGTCCAGACTGTACTGACCAAAATTTATAAACACTCAACCAATAAGTCAACACAATGTAAAATAATTTATATTCACTAATAAATACGCTCTTACATATATTAATACACTCAATTCATTTTAGAGCACTACTAAATCAATCTTTAATGAGTAATCCCCACCGGAGCCAAGATTCTCGCTTAACCTTCAACTCTGATAACAAATGTAACGGACCAGTAGGCTTTTCAACCATCCTAGTCAGTGGCCACTTTCCGTCGTGGCATACATTGGTACCTTGAATTTGCTTTTACAGCCAGCTTCTCGACTGCAACCAACCACTCTAGGATATGTAGGGGTAAGAGTCTCCTGCTCGCCACTGAACACAAAGCAAGAACCCCCTATCATGTTGTAATGAAGAAAATCTGATCCCATCTCTTCGAAACGATTAACGAAATTGGCCAATATTGATAGTCGGTTATTTAACCATCAATTTAAGATCCATAAACAATCATCAGGCCTTATTATAAGTTTTCCAAATTTTATCTCAAATATCTTTATAAGATATTACTTCCAGTTCCTCAACATTTTAAAACAGTTTTCAAATCCTTTTTATTTTCATGAAACACTTCCAACCCTTTCTAATACTTAGGATATTTTTTGGAAAATATTCATTTTACTTCCTTTTTCTTTTCTCAAAAATAATTTGCAACTTTATTTGTAAATTATCCAACTCTTTTCCCACGAATTCTATAAATTCTGGAATTACTTAATTAATTCCCTCAATATTTTCAAAACCAATTATACTTGCTTATAAACTCAATTCCCTTACACTTCTTTATGAATTTTATTTTCATTCTTCGAAGTTCATTTTCATTTAACTTCTTTGAAAATTTTCTTACTTTTCTTCCCAATTCCATTTAAGAATTTTCTTATAAATCATATCGACTGAATAACCCATTTTTTCGGCTTTCGAGAAGGTTTATAAGTAAATTTAAAACATTTCAAAACTCTATATGTATATATAAGTATTTTAAAGAAAAAAATAATAATTTATTTTTAAGACATATTCAAATAACTATTTAAAATATTGAAATACTTTATATGACCTCACCTTCAAAGAGGGTTTTGAAAATCTAGATTTTCATTAAAATAAATATTAAGTATTCAAAAGTTCACTTCTGTGATATTCAATACTAACTAAATTTAAAATTTACATGGTTTAATAAATAAAAATTTCCCTTTAAAATTTAAAACTTAACTTATTGTTAAAAAGACATTTTTTTAAAAAGTTTGAATAAGCAAATTTTCAATTTATAACCCCTCTTGATTTCCATCACATCACTCCCATTTGAGTCTCCTTAACCATCTTCACTAAAAATAACATCTACCATTTTTCTCACCCTATTTCCATATTCCAATATAAATTCTTCCCATAAATTTATATTAAAACTTATCATCCTATATCACTGCCCTTTTATTTATAAACTCCGTCAATAAAAAAAATTTAAACTCTTTTTGAGTTCCACTGAAAATAATCTCATTTATAAAATTCCATTCTATAATTTCCATTTGTTTAAAATCCTTTTATTTCTCCAAATCTATTTTCAATATTGATTTCAACCCTTTTTTCCCCAATATCGTTTATAAATCCGGTCTTTAAAAAGAATTCCTTTTTATAATTTATTTTAAATTCTACATTAAAAATATTTTCCCGCATTACTTAATACGATCCAAAATTCACCATCCTTATTCAAACTAATCCCTTTTAAATTAATCCAAATTTCGTTATACAAAATTTTATATTACAAATCTCTTTTAAATTCCTAAAAGTTTAAAATAATATTTATGGTATTTAATATTTCATCCGTGCCATTATACCATTTAAATTTTTACAACACACAATAATCCAACATTTATACATATATAGGAAAATTACTAATATATTTGAGGAATCAAGTTGGATCCATCCAACCTGCTTTTCCTGCATCTACAAATGTTAGACAACAATAAAAATACCAATCCCACTTCGAGAGAGATATCGCGGTATATAGGGTCATCCGCTATTTTGCGGGGCACATAGGGTCTCATCCGCTGTAATATGCTGGAGTATCACTCCAATACTAATATATACTACTATATATATATATATATATTATATCATTCAACAGATAATTATAAATTTATAAATAATCAAACATCCAACAAAATTTGAATTTAAACAATTAAATTTAAATAGGATAATCAAAATGATTGAGAAATTCTCACCTTGATTTTTTTTCGAGTTTTTTGACTAATCGCATTTTTTAATTTTCAACTGGTATATTCCTCGACTTGTTTCACGATTATAGACCTCGTATAAACATCACATTGTTTACAATATTTGAAATAATCAAACAATTTATTTACCATTTAATAAATTTTAATTAACTAGTTTTAAATAAATAACTAGCCTAATATATTTTTTCTTCTTAGTTTGCACTAAAAATAGTTTAATTAACTACTAAATTTATAAAAAGTGGTTACCATGAAATTGACTGCTACCAATCTCTCACCGGAATGCAACATTCCATACACACGACAGTAAACAATCATGACCACCTATTAATCGAAAGTATGACTTCGATTGTCTGACCACGTCCACATCCGTCGCCTGATCACTGTTGCGCGTCAACACTACGCCGCTGACCCCAAAATCAAGAACCGCCTCTCCTCTACTATCTCCTAATTCGATTACAGTGCCACGTCCTCCCATCACCTCGCGTCTACAGCTGTGACATCGCCTTAGTGCACACGCACGATCTAGACAGCCGAACGCTAAGCGACACCAATCCACAGCCCTTCTCGACACTCATGTCACGCCCCTCCTATTCATGCGATTCCCATCGTGTTTAAACCCCTCTCGATTCAACATATACGAACTCGCGATTTCGTAAGATGTAGCCATTTTTCATGCTCGAATCAATTGGAGGAAAGTGATGACAGTCATATGCGAGGTTAAAAGGAGAAGGGATTAGCGGCTTCATTTAAGTTGATTTGGTTTTTGAATGGTTTCGAATTTTCCTTACTTTCTCTCTTTTTTTTAAAAAAATTTGATTCTTCTGCGTTCTCAATTTAAAAGAATAAGGAAGGCACATTAACTTGCTGAAGGGAGAAAGTGGTGCAGCGATTGAGTGAAGAGGAAAAGCTGATGTGAAGGAATTGCAGCTGAAAGGTTGACTAGAATATAGGTATATTAATAAATTTCCAAACGTCTCGTTATAAGCAACTCAAAATATCGAACCCCTATCGAGGCATGCCGCTAGGCGTTTATAATGTTATACTTCTATTCTGAACGCAATGGAAAATGTTTCAAGTCCTAATTTGATCGTATAGAGAAGATAGCTTTTTGAATCCAATTATTATATTGAATTCGATATTAATTTCAGCACGTTTCTATCCCGTACGATCAAAGGATAACTCCAAACACTACGAAATTTGAAATCCAATAATAATACAATATTACGGATCTAATGGAACTAGTTCCGTCGAATTTCGAGACTGTATCTCGAAAGGCTATTTTTAAATGTCAATTTAAACGATATATTTTTAAAAACAAAAAAATATTTTAAATTCAAAAATAAATTGCATTGTCTTCAGTATTATTAATATAAATTTTATAAGCCTTTAAATTATTTTTATCAAGCCTAAAACTCCAGATTCACTATTTTAACCAATATTAGATTTTAAACTTCAATAATTAAATTATTCAATAATTTCCTATATTCAAATTCTAAATTTATTCTGTAAATATAACCTAAATTTTCATATCCAAAAACCATTTATAACTCCAATTCAATATTTAAACTGTCAAATATTCGAAATTAATGGCAGAAAAAAATCCAGGTCGTTATATAATTGAATGTAAAATTGTAGGATAAAATTGAGAGAAGCTTATAGAAATTATAGTACTAAATATATATTACCGAAAAGTGGACATAAGAAAAGGTTTGGAATTACTAGAATTAATAGATTGATGGAAATATTATTATTGGTTATTAATACCATTATTGGAATTATAACCATTGGTAACATTTTTTTATTACTTCTATTTTAATATTATTATTATTAGTTGCATTAATAATATCAGTATAATAATAAAATATTAATGTTCATTTATTTCCATTTTTATTACAAAACTTTTACTAAATTTAGTAAATATTATTAGTATTTTTATAACGTTAATAATTGTAAGCATATATTAGACACTACTATCTTAATGGTTAGACATTTCGACTTTGATTTGAGAAATCATAGGCTCAAAACTTATGTTGCATGATCCGAATTGTTGGGCATACATTGACATTTAGTATACTATATATTACCTGTAACACACCATAAATTAATAAATGAATTATAAATTAAGGAAATAATTATGGGAATAAATGTTTAAAAATTAAATAATGAAACTACATAATGAAAACAAATAAGCATTTGGGTGTACATTTACTTGTCAGAATTATTACTAAGTATGGTTAAGTTAAAAAGAATTAAATGGGAAGAAGGGTATTGAGCTGACGACCCATCCACTATCAAGAACAAATTTAGTTACTTTTCTCATTTTATTTCATTCTCTATTCAAATTAAAAATAAAATCTTTGAATACTTTAATTGTGGTTGCAGCCTAATCAAGAAAAAGAGGAAATGAAGAAAACCAACTAAAAGAACCAAAAACAAAATCAATTAAGAAAAATAGGTGAGTAATATGTTCTCTAATCTCTTTTTATTTTATTAATCTCTCATGGTCATATCTATGAGTAGAACATGCGATTTCGAAAATTTAAATATTTAAATACCACAGTCATCAAAGTTAAACTAAGACAGGCTTCCCAAACAAGATCGAAGGTAGTGTCTGAAATCAGACATAGTAACATTTGGTGGTTGAAGTGTATGTTGAGGTTAAGATAGCCAAAGTTGGTACTTCTACGTTATTGATAATGTAGTAGGTATTTGATGTTGATCGAATAGAAGTTGGACATATGCTAGCTTAATGATTTGTTAATTAGAAAGCCTAGCAGTGAATGGTTAGGTAGATGATGTAAGTCTTGGAGTGGCAGTCGATAGACCGAAAGCGTAGGCATAAGACCTGATGTGGCAATTGAGAACGAAGAGGCATGAGGCCAAGTGTGATGGCTAAAATATGAAAGCACACCGAAAATGAAAGCATAAGTGTAAGGCCTGATGTGGCAACTGAAAACGAAAGCATTAATGTAAGGCTTGATGTGGAAACTGCAATCGAAAGTGTTAGAATAAGGCCGAAAATGGCATTCAAAACATGAAAGAAATTGGCGTATGACCTGGTGTGGCAACCAAAGGAACATATTAAGACATGAAGCAGGGAGTGGCAGCTAAGAAACCGAAAGCGAAGTAGGTGTGAAGCCTGGACTGACAACCAAAAAAGATGTCGGTGTAAGGTGTCGATCGGCAACCAAAATACAAAAGCAAAGTTGGCATAAAGTTGGGAGTGGTAGAAGAAGTATGAAAGTGGTAATGTAAGGTCCAATTAGCAACTGGAATCGTTGTAAATTTAACAACTTTGAAAATAGTGAAGGCATACGGCCTTTGTGGCAGCTGAATGTTGGGAGCTTGAACGGATATCTTAGGAGAGGGTGTAATGCCTTTGTTGTAGTGAGTCGGAGATATTTTGGTTTATGTTAAGTTCATGTCCAGGGGCATGGTTTAGTATTTGGAATAATTTGGTTACAGATAGCCTTACGGTAAGTTTAAAACACTTAAGATTGTGTATGTTTAAACCTAAAGTAGATGAAATGTAAGATTGTGTTACGGTGAGGGGAAATCCTATTTCGTACTTTGACGACATGGTCTTGGTATGTTTTACATTTACGATTGTATTGCTCATACTAGACTTGACGGCTAATCCATGTTTTTGTTTTTGTTTTCCCCCATAAACTCATGGTTACTCATTCGTGTAGGTTGAGTTTGTGGGCATAGGCATGTTGCCTTTTGGGTGGACCAACAAAGGATGCCAAAGATATAGGAGGTTTGGGTGTTATATCTATTATTTTAACTCTACTGTACTAAGTATTTATGTCAACTATTCAGATGTTGGGCATAATACTATTATTTATGCTTGTATTATATTTTTTACCCATGCGTGGGCATGACATTGGTAACTAAATTGTCAACTTTGAATTGTAATGACGCGTTTCTAAATTTTAGTAAGTATATGCTCTATTTATTTAAGATTGTGTATTATAACTGATCTCACCTTTATCGCCTAGAGATAATTCTAAGGTGACTGTAGCACATTACTATTCCACCTTTGGGTTACAAATGAGAGATGTAATAATTGGCATTAGAGCTTAGGTTAAAGGACACTTAAGTAAAATAGAGTTATAATCAGTTAAGCACTTAATAGAAAATGTACATCATATGGAGGATATATGCTATTATATAACATACTTATATTTTCCCAATGGATATATGGATAGATATATCTATACCTCTATAATAATTTTCAATCTATTCTTCCTTGTTTCCAATGAAAGCTTTTTTAAAAGAAATGGATTTGAGGAGTGGAAGAATCATGGTTGGAGAAGCCAATGCCATGAGAGAGAATGATAGCACAAAAATAGTCAAAGGGATTGGTAGAAAGGTGCCTCTGGATGTAGTGAATGAGGCTATTCCATATATCTCATGCATGGATATAAATGTTTTGGTCCAACGGTTGATTGAGAAGATGATGAGGGAGACTATGCTAGAAGTAATAGCGCCGAGGCTGGTTGTAAGTGAGAATTTTTCAAAGATAAATAAAGACTACTAGAGCGTAGAAGGCAAGATGTTTTTCGAAAGAGAGCTAATAGTGGAAGTATTGAACTAGCTGAAAGTAAGTGAGTGTCTCTTCAGGGATTTGGGGTTGAATGATGCTCAAAAGAGAGGGCTAGCTTCAAGGCAGTTGCATGAAGATGCTCTAGAATAGTGGGACATTGTGAGTGTAAAAACTTTAGAAGAGGAGGCTACTAAGGTCGGAGAAAATTTTAAGCCTCGATTAATTTTTGAATCTTAAAGAAGTGTGTTGTTGAGAGAGTTTATTGATCTCAAACAAGGAGATATTTCCATGGAAGAGTACATCCATAAGTTCAATGCCTCGATGAATTATAGCCAAGTGCTGATTGATATCCCATTGAATAAGAACGAGAAGTTTATCAGGGGTTTGAAGTAAGGCTAGATCATAAGGTGGTCGAGCAATTGACTTCTCCTTTTAAGTATGTCTTCGATATAGAAAGAAGGTATGGTAGTATGTACCAAGTGCAAAGAAGGGTGGGAGAGAAACCCCATTCAAAACCGAAGAAGAGGTTTGCTTCTTACTAGGAAGGAAGAATGGGAAACAATTAAAGGGAAGGACCCAAGAGGGAGAAAGCCAAAAGGGTATTTTAAAGATTACTTGCTACAATTATGGGCAGAAGAGGCACTCTACATCAAGATTTCTAACTGAAAGGGATGGTCAAGGTAAGTGCTATAATTGTTACAAATTAGGTCATAAGAATAAGAATTGCCTAGAGCTGAAGAAAATAAGCATGTTTTCTTTAGAGGGATTGGGAGGTGGACCATTAGCCGAGGAGAAAGGAAAAATTTTTGTGTAGAAGGTATGCTTCTGATTTTCAATTTTTTAGTTATAGTTCTATTTTATATTGGAGCTACACATTCTTTCATTTTGAATGATGTGGTTGATAGTTTGGGTTAACAATTACCTATTAGTTACTTCTTTTGTATGGTTAATCCAATTTGTAGGTCTGTCACTCTTGGGTTAAAGTGCATCAACCTAGAGCATGTTCTGTATGACCATTTTCTTTCTTGCAACCCTTTTCTGTTTGATTTTATAAGATATATAGTAATCTTTTGTATGAATAAGTTAGTGTAGAATGGTTCCATAACTTATTATGCCAATGGAATCATTTCCTTAAGGAATCCTAAAGGAAGAGAAAGAATTTTGGTATCTTTGAACAAGACAAAGTGAAGTTTTATGGTTTCCTTGTGTGCAGTGGAAAGCTTGGAAGAAGAGATAGATAGAGTTTTTGTGGTTTGAGGATTTAAAGATGTCTTTGAACTAATGATAGGATTACATCTACGAAAAGCGATTGAGTTTCACACTGATTTACTACTAAGGCACAACATTTTAGTATACTACCTAGTAATGCCGCCTAAGGAATGAAAAAGTTAAAGAACCAAATAATGGAGCTTAAGCATAAGAGTTTCATTAGGCCAAGTAGTTTTCCATGGGAATCTTTGGCAGTACTTATGAAGAAATCTAATGGATCACTTCGGATATGCATTGATATAGTAAATTGAATGAGCTAATAGTGAATAATCATAATCCACTGCCAAGGATAAATGGTACATTTGTTTAATTAAGTAGGGTTACAGTATTCCCACAGTTAGATTTGGCAACAATATTCCATCAACTAAGAGTTTCCAAATAAAGTATTCCTTCGACCGAGTTTAGGACAACATATGGTTTGTATGAGTGGTTGGTCATGCCCTTTGGGCTAACCAATGCTCCAGCTTTCTTTGTAGATCTTACGAATCGAGTTATTCACGGTCAGTTAGACAGATATGTGTTAGTCTTTAATGATAATGTTTTAGCATTTCCAAGGATGAGAAAGATCATGAATTTCATATTAGACTGGTATTGGAAACCTCGAGACAACCCATGTTAAAGGAAAAAATTTCCTCGTGCTATTTTGAGAACAGGTTCCTAGGTCGTGTTGTTTCTAGGGAGGGATTGGTCGTTGACACTTCCAAGGTTGATGTTGTAAAGGACTGTAAAAGACTAGAAACTATTACTGAGAGATATGGTGGTCTTTAGGGTTAGTCAGGTACTATCATAGATTCATTAAGGACTCCCAAGGATAACAACGCCATTGACTAGACTTGCCTGAAAGTGTGAGAGGTATGTTTGGACAAAGTAATGTGAGGAGGCATTCCAAGAATTAGATCTTATGTTAACACAAGCTCTGGTTTTGGTAATTCCAAAAGGACGATGATATGGTAGTGTACAGTAATGATTCAAGGGCTAGTAATATTGTTGATGTAGAAAGGAAAAGTGATAGCTTATAAATTTTGGTAGTTGAGAACTTATGAGGTTAGGTATCCAACTCATGATTTGGAGTTAGCGGCGATTATCTTTACGCTAAGGGTTTGTAGGAATTACCCTTTAGAGGAATAGTTTTAATTTTTCACTAACCATAAGTCTTTGATGATTCCTTAAGGTGAAAGTTGTAGAATTGCTTTTTTGCTAGGATCAATAAGTGAAATACTTTATAAGCACTAGCTTCTTATAATGTATAGTTTCGACCGAATGCTGGTCCAAGCCGGAACTCTAAGATATTTTCTTGCTTAGAAGTTCATTTAGTTCTCACCGAGAAGATTGCCACGAAGCAAAAGGAAGACCTAATATGTCCTAAAATGATCAAGGGGAGTGGTTTTGAGACTGAAGATCTAAAGGACTTCGATGTCGATAAGAGGGGTTGGCATCGAAAGAAAGGAAGGTTGTATGTTTCGATTGGTATAGACCTTTTAAGGTTGGTTATGGCTGAATGTCATAGTTCAAAGTTTGATACTCATACAGGGGATACTTAGATGTACTAAGACATGAAGTACAACTTCTTTTGGGAAGGAACGAAGGTAGGCGTTAAGGAATGTGTAAAGAGATGTGAATTACATGCCTACAAGTTAAGGTTTGGAACATCAGAAATCTAGTGGACTTTTAAAGCTTTTGGAAGTTCCAATATGGAAGTGAGATTTGATTTCATTGGACTTTGTTAATGGTTTGATGAGGACTAGGGAAGGGGATGAACGTATATGGGTCATAGTTGACAGATTGACCAAGAGTGCCATTTCATTTGGTAAATTCCATAATAACAACAACCAAACAAATTGAGATATATGTTAAGACTATAATGAGGCTTCATGGAATTTCAAGTACTATAGTCAGTGATCAAGACCCGTTGTTTCCTAGTGAGTTTAGGCAGATCCTATAGAGTGCTTTAGGTTTGGCATTGTGCATGAGTATTGTGTACCATCCGTAGAATGCTAATTAAACCGAGAGGGTTAACCAAGTGATTGAAGACTTGCTAAGAACTTATGTTTTTGACTTGGGTGGATCTTGGGAAGATAATTTGCACTTAGTAGGATTTTCATATAGCAGTAGTTATCCATTCAGTATTGGGATGGAAGCCTTTGAGGCATTATATGGAAGATGTTGACTAGATTTTTAACCATCCTCAACATTATGTTTAAGAAGATATATTAGCAAAGGTTGACAACTAATATCTCAGTTAAAAATGAAAAATGGAGTGATGCTTGTACACTAGAAAGTAAAGACAAAGAAGTTTAGAATGATTCGACCAAAGGTGGTCTACGTCCACTATTAGAAATTTCTAACTATTTCACTTTTAATACATCAGCCTAGATATAGGGTTAAATGACTAAAAATACAAAGTTAATCGAAGGCTTAATGTTTTTCAACCCTCGTGTAGTTGCAATGCATGACATATTTATAGAAACTGAAGCTAATGCTTGGATCACTGAGATTGCGTCGAACAAGCCTAGGAAGTGCTGTGGGCTTTTGATGGGGTATTCGGTTGATGTGCATTCCAGTTGGGACGCCGTGTGGTCTGCAAGGTGCAGATAAAGACAGCTGGTAAGTCATAATACGGACATGCCTAAAACATGGTTGATGACATGGGAGTAAGCTATAGCAGAAATACCAAGGTACCAGTAAAGTATGAGAAGGAGTTGTTGTATGGCGGTGCCTTTGTCAGATGAACTACATCAGTGGATGTCATCCTTTTTGAGGAGAGGTATGCATATTCCTTTAAGTTGGGAAGTTCAACACTTGCAGACATGGTTAAAGGCAACTAGAGGATCCTTACGGACAATAGCAAGATAGAACAAGGATGACGAAAAAACGAGGCTGTTCGATGGCTTATTGATTGACTAAGTTGACTATTGAGAGGCCTTAACCTCTAAGAGCAACTTGCTTGATTTTACCACATGGCGTCTATGAGGAGACTGGCCCGTCAATCTTGCTGAGGAAGATGAGGTGTTCTTTGGATTAGCCTAGCTAGTAGGGCCGATAGGTGGAAAGCGAAGCGGATTACCTGTGCTTCGGGAAAACATATGCGTCTAAGTGGACCAAGGAAAACATAGGCATTATGTGGACCAAGGAAAACATAGGCATCTAAGTTGGCAAGTCCACTTCCTTAAAACATGTGGGAAAATGGGTGGCCCATAACATAATGTGGAATGGATCTTTAGGCTATTTATACACTAGGAGAGGTGAAGTGTGTATCTCAGCTATTGAAAATCCACTTATGGATTTAAAACTTAATTTAGTTAAATCGTGAATAGAAAAAATATATTCATAGAATGGGTAAGTAGTAAAATAAGACGTAGTAAAATAAATAACAACTGAATTATTTATACCCGTTCAGATATCCAATCATACATCTAGTCTTGCACTGCACTTTACATAATTTCACTATCACCACTTTCTTTCCACGGATGGGAAGAACACTTTTACAATCTTGACGGGCTGCAAGATGCACCCTCTTGATTTATTGGGATATAAGATCACCTTCTTTATTGCACAAGCTATAAGAACACCTTCTTCTCTTTACGATCAATAGTAGAGTATAGCAATTAGGCATATCTTCAATACATATTCTTACAGATTAAGTACAATGATCCTATGGACCTTCATTAACAATATATCTTTGAACTCTTTGAGGAATAGGATGAAATTAAAGAGAGGATGATAGAATTCAAGTACATGGTTTGCAAATGCTTGAAGAATTGGTGTGAAAGAGTGTGGATTTTCAAAGAGATTGGGAGAATATGTAATGGATCTTTCTCATAAAAGTATGGAAATGAAAGAGTAAGAGAAAATGAGAATGTTGTGTTTTAAATTTAATTTTCTAGAGCCATTATACGGTGGTTAAAGATACATGTCCATTGGTGAAGGAATGGAGGGAAAATCCCTACATTTTAATTTTAAAAGCTAGAAAAAATGTCGATATGTCAACATACTTGGGGGAATATTTCGACATACATGTAGGATTTTCATATTTCATAGTTCTTTATATTTTTGGACATTTTGTGATTTGATTGAGGTCAATGGTTGATGATCTTCAAGTATAATTGCATGGGGTCATTAACAAATATTCTAAGATTTAAGTAACTAATCATCACTTCAAATATCTTTTTCATTACAACATTTGTGTTTCGTTCTTCTTTAATTAGTTTTGTTCTTCCATTTGCCTTGATTAGTCATAATTATTCATTTGCTTCAAATAAGTTCTCGTTTATCTCTATAGAATATCACAATAATATGTCTAAAGGTGTTGTACAATTTGGCGATATGTTAGTAGTAATATTTATATGGTTGTTCATCATAATCGATACTTAGGATATTAACAATCTCCTTATTTTTGGTGATGACAACCATATACATATTTAAGAGATAAAATTAAATAGTTTTATATTTGACTCCGCCCAACTCTACGCACTCCTCCTATCATCGTGCCTTCTATATTTATACATTTTATCCCTCTTTGTCATCAACAAAATTGCGAAAAAGAATAGGTTAAGCAGACAATGTGTATAGAGTTTGTATACAGAGATATATATAAATGTATATGAATAGAAATAATGAGGGGAAACATAAATAAATTCAAATAATGAAATAAATTTATCAAGGAAAACAATTAAAATAAGAGGAGTTTTAGAATTATCGATTTTGTCGATGCCAATAGCATATCCATTTGAATTATATTCAAAGTTCATAGTTCCACCATCTTTGTATATAATGTCGCTTGGTATCTACGGATTTCTTGTCATATGCTTTGAACATCTGCTATCTTGTATCCATTTCTCTTTCTTTATATTTATTGCATTGTTTGGTACCTGAAGAATATAAAATATATGCACTAGTAGCCTATTTTATTTTGGCGTCCATGGGGTTAGGAAGCCAAATCCATGAAGAGTTTTCTAACCTTCGTGGAACCTGTAAATAAATGAACTTTCTTAGGGATTTCAACTTTAGTTTTCAGGTTTTGGTTTGAACTTGGCACCCTTAACAAATTTAGCACTTTGAGTACTATTTTTCTTTAATTTGGGCTTAACATGTATCCAAATCCATGTTTATTGTTAATGGGTTTAGATGTAGATAATAAATTTTCCAGATTATCCTTCCCTTTGTTTAATTTATCAAAATCAGTTTTCATTATTAACATCCTTAATACATTTAAGAATAACATTGTCCAAAGATGTTATTTTGCCATTTAAACTAGTGATCTCTGACTTTATTGAAAGATTTTATGATATTAAGGATTCATTTTCACTTTTCAATTTTTTGAAACTTTCAAGTTTTAAGCTATTATGTCCCTTAAGTATTTTAATTTCATCTTTTAGACATTGTTTTTCTTCCATTAATATTTCCTTAAACATTTTTAATCCATCAATCTCTGCTAAACTAATCTTGTAACCTTTTCTAAGCATTTTATATCCTTTATACTTATCATTTAAAACATTCATAATTTCTTCTTTAGAACTCCATACCTGGTCGTCACTTTTCGTAAAGCATTTATTGGCACTTCAGTTTCTAAATCATTATAACTTGATGATGTATCTGAATCGTTCCATGTTGCATTGAAAGCATGTCTCCTCTTCTTATTGAAAGTGTTTGAAGAGTACTTTGATTTCTTCAGGATTGGACAATATCTTTCAAATGACCAGTTTTATCACATTCGAAACATTTAACAATGTTTATGTTTCTGTAATTATCTGTATATTTGTTAGCAATTCAAAAAAATTTCATTTTTCTATATTCCAAGAATTTCTTGGAATTACTGGTCATAAAACCGGTCTCCTCATCGTCGTCGTCATTTGGTTCATGATCTTCATTTTGTGGTGTTGAGTCCTAATGATTTCTTCTTATTTACTTGATTCTCTTTTCTAAACTTCAAATGTATAAAAATTTATTCTTCTATTTTCATAGTGCGAAATCATTGGCTTCTTCGATTACCAATCTTCTCTGATCTCATTCACTATAGACTAAATTCAATATCTTTCTAACTTGGCCCTTTTTAGTAAAGTTATTTCCTAATAATATTAATGCATGTAATATATCCTGAAATGTAGAATATAAATCAGAAATGGATTTCTTTTGTTTCATTCTAAATAGTTGAAATTGATTAGTTAACATTGATATCTTGGTCTATTTAACTTCGCTAAAGCCTTCGTGTGTGATTTGCATTGTTCTCCAAATTTCGTATGCACTTTTACTAATAGACTCTTTTAAACTCGTTTTTATCCAAAGCGCAAATAAATATTCATTGGCTTTGAATTATTGAGTGCTTGTGTCTTTTTGATCGCTGGTCCATTGTGCACAATTCATTTGGGACTTAGTATACTCTGTTTGGCTAATTCTAAATATCTAAATCATCGGACTACAAATAAATTTTCATCATATAAGCCCAATAAGTATAATTACTACCATTAAATTGTGGAGGTCTAGCAATAGATTGTTCTTCTATGAAATTATTAAAGAAAGTGTTATTAGTGTTATTATCCATTTATATGTTTCAAAAGTCAAGTTATGAGTTTTGATAAACCAGTCATCCTGATATCAAATGTAGGAAATGTGTTGTCTATAACACAAAACAAAATAGATCTTAAGACTGTTTACACACTAGACAGGGTGAAGTGTGTATTTCAACTATCTAAAATTTACTTATGAATTTAAAACTTTATCTACTCAAATTGCAAATAGAAACAAATAATAATAGAATAAGTAAGCGATAAATTAAGATGTAGTAAAATAAATAACACCGGCAATTTTTATACTGGTTCAGATATCCAATCCTAGATCCAGTCCGGTACTTCACCATACATAATTTCATTATCACCACTTGCTATCCACAGGTGGCAAGAACACCTTTACAATTTTGATTTCATGGGCTACAAAATGCACCTTCCATATTTAACGGGCTACATGATCATCCTCTTTATTTCATAGGCTGCAAGAACACCTTGTTCTCTTTATAGTCAATAGTAGAGTATGGCATGTAGTCATATTTTCTATACAGATTCTTGCATATTCCATACATTGATCCTATAGACCTCTAATAACAATATATGTTTGAGCACTTTAAGGAATATGAAGAAATTAGAGAGCGAATGATACGAATTCAAGTACAAATTCTTTGATCTTTATGGTTTGCAAATCCTTGAAGAATTGGAGTGAAAGAGTATGGATATATAAAGAGAGTAGAAAAATATGTAACAGATCTTTCTTATAGAAGTAAAAAAATAAAAGAATAAGATAAAATGAGAAGGTTATGTTTTAAATTTCATTTTCATATCCATTATGTAGTGGTTGAAGAGACAAGTCCATTGGTGAATGGAAAGAGGGAAAACCCTTCCTTTGAATTAAAAAAGAAGAAGAATGGCCGATATTGCTGGCATACTTGGGGGGATATGTCAATTTCAAATTTATTCATATTTGTGGATATTTTGTGATTCAGTTGAGGTAAATGGTTGATGATCTTCAACTATAATTGCTATGAGGTCTTTAACAAAGATTCTATGATTCAAACAACTACTCATTACTTCAAATATCTCAATCTTTAAAGCATTAGCGTTTCATTCTTCTTCAATTAATTTTGTTCTTTCCATTTACTTTGATTAATCTTCACATATATAATTCATTTGCTTCCACTGAGTTCTTGTTTATCTCTGTGGAATGGCTCCATATTTATCTAAAGGTACTGTACAAATTAGAGATACGTTAGTAGTAATATTAATATGGTTGTTCATTAGGATTGATACTTAGGGTATTAACTAGAGGACCTTGCAAGTCTCAAGTAGTTAGTGCGAGATAGGGCATAGGCTTGTTTTATAGCCAGATCTTGTAAGAGAAGCTTTAGAGAAAGTCAAATTGGTTCGACAAAGGACGAAGGATGCTCGATCACTACTGAATAGCTATGCCTGCTGGAGGTGAAAAGACTTGGAATTTGATCTAGGAGATCATGTGTCTGTTGAAGTGTCACCTATGAGAGGCACTACTTAGTTTGGAAAGATCGAAAAGTTAGAACTAAGATATGTTGACCCATTTCTGATACTAAAGATAACCATCAATGCGACTTATAGGGTTGAATTGTGAAGAGCTTCTACAAAAGTCCATAATTCATTTCATGTTTCACATCTAAGGAAGAGTGTTAGAGGTCCTAAGGATGTTTTATTTTTGAGAGCTATAGAAGATTTGATTGTCCTACCAAATATGACATATCTTTGGTAACCCATTCGAATTGTAAGCCGAGATGCAAATAGGCTTCGGAATAAGATAACAAGTCTTATAAAAATCCAATAGAGTGAGGACCCAGATGATTGTACTCGGGAAATAGAAGATAAGGTCAAGTGGACCTATCCCAGTTTGCTTGTTTAGCTTAGCATATATACTTGCTATGTTTTGTTATAACCATTCATATATATCATGGTTGATTATGTACTGCTGAAATACACTAGTGTAATCTGTTGGGACACAAGAAAAGGGATCATATGTATTTATGTAAAATGGACATAGGAAAGTTTGAAAATTGTTATCATACCTTGTACAAATTTTGAGGATGAAATTCTTATAAGGGGAAAGCCTATAATGCTTCATAATTAATAAATAAATAATTAAGGAAATAATTATGGGAATAATGATTTAAGAAATTAAATAATGAAATTAAGTAATGGCAAGTGATAAGCATTTGGATGTACATTTACTTATCAGGATTATTGCTTAACATGCTTTAACTAAAATGAATTAAATGGGAAAAGGGGCATTAGGCCGTTAACCCATCCACTAATGAGAACAAAGTTAGTTACCTCCTTCTTTTCATTTCGTCCTATATTAAAATTGAAAATAAAACCTTGAACACTTTAATGGAGATTGCGGTCTTATCGAGAAAAAGTGGAAATAAGAAGATTAAGCTAAAGGAAATGCAAATGTCAATCAATTAAGGGTATAGGTAAGTAATATGTTTTCTAATCCCTTTTCCCTTCATGCCTTATCTATTTAGAATATTTTTTAAGCTTCTTAAAATCGAAATACTTTTGGAATATAATATGATGATGAGAACATATTATAAACAATAGGTTTTATTTGATAGAATTTTCACTTAAGTAAATAAATGGATACGAATTAATAAAGAGCCGCATATTGTAGAAATTGGCTAGAAATAAGGAGTTTGGGAAACATTTTGGAAGAGTAGGTATATAGATTTTTTATGTTGATGCGAGATTACAACGTAAACTTACCACTTTAAATGTTAGTTTAAGATTGTGGTGCATACATGCTTGCGTATAGTTGCTTAAGGGGTTGTACCATAGTTTTGTATTGTCAGCATTGCCTTCGGGTCCGCAACCTGTTTCTATATCTCGTTGTTACTTAAAGACTACATCATAGTTCCAACTTTCTATGTCTCGCCTTATTTTGGAATCGTAGCACAATCTTCATTTTAGTACCAGGAATCTATACTACAATTCTACCCATCGGAGTACGTATTAAGGTTGTAGATTAGTTCCTACACTTTGTAGCCATCCTAGGTTTTTGGCCCAGTGTTATAGTGTCGAAGCTTCGTTCAATGGGAGGTTGTGGTCTTTATGTTTTGCCACCGATCTAGGATTTCGACGCGGTACTATCTAGGTTTTGTTATAGCTTGCATTCCATATTTCGACTCCTATTATGGGAGCAGCTCTTTCGGGCTCAGTGCATGTATTAGTTTCACTGAACATTATGAAAATATAGGCGCAAGAAATAGTAATAAGGTAAAAAGGTCAAACAAATCAAAAGTCGACTCGTGTAAAGCTAATATCAGATATGCAAAGGACAGTTTGCAACGTGTACCAGGAGGCAGTTGGGCCAAAATAAAAGAGAAAATGCAAACATGAACCTTAAGTATAAAGACTTAAGTAAGAAAGCTAAGTAATGAAAATTGAAAGGCTGGAGCTATAAAATGGAAGGCTTTTGCCAAAGGCTGAAAGGGGAAATGAGGTTTTATGAAGAACTATGAGTAGAGGAGTTGCTTTTAGATATTTAAAGATTTAAATATCATAGTCACCAAAGTTAAACTAAGATAGACTTTCATATGTGACTGAAAGTAGTGATTGTCGAGGGTTGTTTAGCTCTTGGTAGGGTGCTTAAAACTAGAACTAGTAACTTTCAGAGATTGAAGTGTATGTTAAGGGTTAAGATAGCCAGAGTTGGTACTTAAACATTAATGATAATGTGGTAAGTAGTAAATGTTGATCGAATAGAAGTCATACATGTGTTGGCTTAATGATCTGCTAATTAGAAAGTCTAATAGTAAATGGTTAGATAGCATGTTTGATGGATGACGTAAGGCCTAGAATGGCAGCCAAGAGACTTGAAGCATAAATGTAAGGCCCTATATGGGTAACCAAGAACGAAGTAGGCATGTGTCCTGTAACGACCCATAATTTTGACCATTTAAATTATTTAAATTTAATAGAAACTTTGAATAAAATTGTTAGAAATAAAATCTTTATGATTTGCTAATGGTAATTATATTAGGAAAACATGTTAGGATCTTAAAAAAAAATCTTAAATGATAGATTTCAACAAGATAGAAGATGATAACATATTAGAATATAATTTAACATCAGGAATTTAAGGATAGAGATAACGTACTGATATTGTCTATATATAGCAATAACAAAAATTAGAATAACAAATGTTAGTTTAATAATGAGTTGAATGAATGTTTGATTGATGTAGAAAACATAGGTTTATTGATATAAAATGTATTTTGATAAGTTTAATTCCAAACAAGAAAAAAACATTTGCGTAGTAAGTAATTTAACGCTTGTTGAATGTTGTAATCTTACAAACATGTTGAATGACTATAAAGATTAAAATTGTTTGTGTATTTATTTATTTTCTTCTATTAATTAGGGTATGTTTTTGACGTCTAATTGAAATTATTTGGAATTAATTTTATTGGAATCTTTCAATTAAAAAGGAAAGAGAAATGACTTGATTAATGAATTTAATGTAAAAATGTTTTCATTCTGAATGTACATTATTTGGGAAATATAAGAATGGATTTAATATTGTATAGGTTAATTATTTGAAATATAAGAATATTTTCATTTATGAATTGCAAGTAATGAGTAAGTATTTAATGAAATTCAAGGAATGTTTGAGAAAAATAAAATAAACGTTTCATTTTGTATATATGTATAATCCTATAAAAAGGGAAAAATTGAATTTAAACATAATTTGTACTGCTATTTAATAATAGGAGTAGGCGGTACAGATTTGATTTTAATGCTAAACCTAAAAATTATAATAAATTAAAGTTGTATGATTAAAACGTGCTTTAATAAATTGGTATGAAAAGAAATTTATTAGTTGTGGAATATGAAAATTTATTCAGTTTCAAATTTAATTAAAAACTAGTTAATACTGTAATAGAAAATATTACTTTTGGAAATGTAAATATTTTTACATAAATATGTTCTGGAAATTTTTTATTAATTTTTTAAAATATAACATGTAACGAAGCAGATTTATAACAATTTATAATAAAGCATTGGAATTAATTAAATGTTTAAATCTTAGATTAAATGTGGAAAGAATGATTTCAAAAGCTTATTTAAATTCTGTTTAAATCAAAATGATAGTAAAACTTTTAACTTAAAAACTAAAAATGATTAAATTGGTTTTAATTATAATTCATTTGAACTAACATGCAAAATTATAATATATTCGATTTTAAAGGCTAACTTTTATATACATTGGAAGTTAGTCCTAAAATTAGCTCCATTGAGTTTGAAATATGGGTATTTAGCTGAAAACGCCATTAAGTGCGTCTTATTTGGAGTTAGTTATTGTGGAATGTGAAGAGGTCGGTTAGTTCTCTATATAAGGACTTTTTCTCTATTTAATATTAATAGGATATATTATAAAACCCTAGCCGTCCTTCTTCTAAACTAGCTAACCCTAGATCCTAGCACCCCGGCCAATCATGACCACCAAAGATGTTTTCAGGCCTCGACCCCAACTAGGAACTTGTTCGCCCTAATGTGATGTAGAGTTTGGACGGTTGAATTGGCGATCAGAAGAGCAAGGCAGTGGAAATTTTGATTCAAAGTTGCGGTGGGTTCTTAGGTGACGGTCCTGGTTTCATAGGGAAGGAGACAGCGGGGCTTTATGCGGGAAAGAAGCGGTAGCGGCTGGTGGGGCAACGGTAGGCATGGTCGGTTGAAGGTCGCGATGTTAGGTTTGAACATGTCGAGCCTAGGTTTTACTTGATTAAGGAAGTAATTAACCTAGTCTCTAAACTAATTAATTTAACTGATTTTAAATTAATCTCAGTTGTTCACAAATCCGTATTGTTCATACGAGGTCCAAATCAAACTCGGTTAGTTGCGATGCACTCATTGCGTTGTTATCTTCATCTTGGAGTAAGACTTGAGGCCGTTCTTTTCCATGCGGTTTTCAAATTTGTTTAAAGGTGAGTGTTTAAACTCACTCATAAAATACTAACAATTTCTATTGCAAGTTAAACCAAGTAATGATGAGTTATTTATTTATTTGCTATTTAGAAATTTAAATTGACATTGAAATTGAACATCATTGCTAGTTGAACACCGTAATATGTGATAATTAATATTGTCATGATTTATGATTAATTGCTTGATTTGGATGTTGGTTGCAAGTGTATTTATATAGTTGCTAATGGATGATATGATATTATTATTTATCTATTGAAATTATTTTAATTGCGAGTTAAAATTAGCAGTTTAATATATTAGTGGTTGTAAAAAAAAAAGTATAATCGACACCTTTGATATGTATTAAATGGCTCGTGTTGTTAATTGTTATGGGCAGGTTCAGTGGATGGAATAATTTATGTCGTTTATTTGTTAAAATATGTCACATTTTTGTCACCTTTTGAAATTTTACTTGAACAGCCATGTTAATATTCTAGACATTGAAATTTTTTGAATAAGTGTTGAATCCTGTAACAACCCGCATATTTATCGAGTTTGTATTTAAATATTTTATTTAAATATTAACTCGTTAATCGGATTTTGGTCCGAAAAGCTACTTTTTGCAAACGGTCAAATTAGGACTCGAGACCACTTCCATTGAGTTCGAAATGTCGTTTACAACTTTTTAAGTATAAACATCGATAGGTTTGGAGTTAGTGAAATTTCACTGACTTTTCCCGCTTTGGACTTTGGGTTAGTTTAGCCTATTAAGCCCAAGTTCCAACCCTCTTCTCCTCACTCTTCATAAATTTCCTAACTAATCAAGCTTTGGCATTAATGGTGGAGGGAATGGGAAATTAAAACTCCAAGCACAAATTCAATTGCAAATCCAACATTCAACTCCAAATTCAAGTAGAAGATATTGGATTCAAGCTTTGGATTGCTTCTCCTTGCTTTCAAGCTTCATCTTTATAAACTTTAGTGCAAAGGTGAGATTTTTATCTCACAAATCTAGTCTATATCTATCTTGGACTGTTGGGAATGATTCCCTATCACTTTAGCATGCATATTTGCTTTTGGTTTGGATTGGATTGGCGAAAGACTCCGATTTTTGGTGTTTGGGTGAAATTTCTGCATTTAGGTCGTTCTGGCCGTTTTTAGCTCGCTCGGAGTTAGGTCGTGTGGACCTTAGGTCGTAGGTCGCGTACGAGTTAACCCCTAGGTCGTTCTGGCCATTTTCGTGTTTTCGGAGTTAGGTCGCTCAGGACCTTAGGTCGTAGGTCGTATGGCCGTTAGGTCGCTCTGCTTTGGCTCTGGCCATTTTTGCTCACTCGCAGTTAGGTCGCTCACGACCTAGGACTTAGGTCGCTCGCGAGTTAGTGGCTTAGGTCGTTGGGTCATATAACCCATTAAGTCGCGCCCCTTTAGGTCGTGAACCTTGTTAAGTCGTTCACCCTGAGCTTAGGTCTTAGGTCGCATCACCCTTAAGTCGTTCGACCTGATCCTTTCTTAGGTCGCGCGGTCTTAGGTCGCGCCATCTTTTAGGTCGCGCCATCTTTTAGGTCGCGCATCCCCTTAGGTCGCTAGGTCTTAGGTCGCGCCATCTTTTAGGTCGCGCCATCTTTTAGGTCGCGCATCCCCTTAGGTCGCTAGGTCTTAGGTCGCGCCATCTTTTAGGTCGCGTACCATACTTTAGGCCGTAGTCACTTAGGTCGCTTGCACCTTAGGTCGGCCTCGTTAGCTCGCAGATCATCTAGGTCGCGTGGCCTTTAGACCGTTAGGTCAGAGCGTTAGGTCGTTAGACCTTACCTTCCTTAGGTCGCTTGACCGGTTAAACCTTTAGGTCGCTCGACCCTATTCCCCTTAGGTCGTTAGACCTCATTTTGTCTTCACTAGGTCGTACCGTTTTGGTCGGGGCGCTGCCCCGCACCCCGCACCCCGCCGGGGGCGCTGCCCCCTGGACCCCCGCGACCTGACCGGGTAGGTCGAACCTCGTAAGCGGTGGCGTTGCCCCCGCACCCCCACCTTGGGGGGTTGCCACCCCCCCTGGACCCCCCCTCCGTAGGGGATCTTATCTGAAAAACATTGAGCTGATTTCCTTGGATTTTATTCACATCTCCGTATGCGATTTTTGTGACTGATTGTTTCTACAATTGCTTCTGTGTTTTGTCACTTTATAATATAAAGGTTTCAATACTAGTAGTAAATATCAAAACTCTTTTAACAAACAATTTCAACTCTATTTTTAATAACAAAGCTCTTTTCTTAAACCGTTTTCCAATCTATTAGTATATACAAACCTTTACCTCACTCGGATGAGAAATCTAATTAAACGACTTAGTAAAACAAGTGGTATGAAACGCTTGCGTTCACTTCGTCGGTTAATTCTTGGACTTGTTTGATTGAACCTCTTGTGACAATTTTATTAGTGAAGATTTACAGTTTGTTCGTAAATATTTAAGTTAAGCAAGTGGTTATGGGACATGAAGCTAAACTTCTATATTTACTAGCTTAGTGTAATTGACACTTCTCGTTGATCTTGATGATCGCTCTATGAATTAGACTAGCAATTGCGCGATGTCTCTTTCATTGCAAGGTTAGACTAGACACCACTTGTGTGATTCCATTCACACATACCTTTCTGCTTTTTGGTTAGTCTTGACCTTAATCTGTGTGATTCCATTCACACATGCGGGGTAGCTCCCCTTGGTCTTCGGACCGTCATGTGATAGGCCTCTTTCCCTTTTTATGATTTCTGGATCTCTTGTGTTGATTTCTGGAATTTATCTCTTTGACTTGTCATGAGTACAAGTTTAGGGTATGATGCCCTCTTCGAATCTTTGAGAAGATTCTTGTGATAATGATTATCTCTTATTGATTGATCTTCTGTTGATCATTATTTACATACTTATAGTGGTATGTCGTTATGGATGTTTATGTTTATGCCATATCTTTTATGTTATATCATGTCATCTGATATTTATAGCTAGACTGATCCATTTATTATTTTCTTAAATAATACTCGGGTCAGACCGAGATGTTACAGGTGCTTCTGCTTGACTTCTTCCCAGGGATTCATCACTCTGACTTTTGGCTAACTGTTTAGATTAGCAGTTTTTGTTGTATACACTTGAGATATAGACTCATAGTTGTATTCTTTTGTATAGCACGTGTTGCTATTCTTTTGTATTATCGTGGATCTTACTGACCACTACTCTGATGTACACTTTCATGTGTTAGTTATATATTCATATCTTCTTCCGCCTTTGTGATATGGATATCTGTGACTGATTTGTGATATGATTATTTCTATGTTTGTTTCCGAAGATTATTTATAGCCACCGTGTGATAAGCAATTACATGGATGGTCGCTCCTCAACAGCCTTATTCTCCGTGCTAGTTGACAGCACTACTCCGGAGTGTTCTTGGCTAGCGTGGGTATAGAGGTGGGGCGTCACAGCTTGGTATCAGAGCCAAACTTCGGAACAATGTAGAATAACTTGACAAGGATCATCATCCTAAGTCCACCTTAGGAGTCTTGCTTTAGGATTTTGTTCGGGTTTTCAAACCGATTCATCCTATTTCTTTTATGACTCCTTATTTCACCTGTCAAGAATGTTTGATATTCATTTGGTGAATAACTATTTTCTTTCTCTTCTTTCTTTCTTAAGGAAAAGAATGTCTAGACCAGGTCGTCCCAGAGCTGGATCATCTAGTGCTCCACCACCGGATGGAGTTTTTATGACTGCTCAACAGCTTCTTGATTTAGTAACTAATGCTCAAGCAGCTGGAGCTAACCCGGAACCTACTCACCCAAAGTCGGGATTTGCACGCTTGTGCAGCGATTACACCAACTTGGGTGGGAAGCCCTTCAAAGGTTCGGAAAATATCATCGAGGTCCAGGCTTGGTTAAAATCATGCGATCGAATCTTTTCTCGCATGAACCTTATCGATCTCCACCGCGTTCAGGTGGCTTCCAGCATGCTCCAAGAGAGAGCATTGGACTGGTACGAACTCCTTATTTCAGAAATTAATGAAGCGGATCTCACCTGGGAGCAATTTCAGGGACGCTTCGAGTTAAAGTTTGTACCAGAAGCTGGGAAAGTAACCTTGGCTCGACGTTTTATAGACCTTGTTCAAGGCCAATCTTCTGTGACTGATTACGTCGCAGCCTTCGAGTCGCTTTCCAAATATGGGGTTGAATACATCAACACCCCATTGAAGAAGAACCAGAGGTTCGTTTATGGCTTAAATAAGAATCTTAAGAAGCCACTGCTCCTGAAACTAGAAGTTGCATTTGATCAACTCGTCGATATCGCTCTTCGTCTTGAAGAGGCTGATAGAGAGAGTGATGTTGAAGTGGAAGGCGCTAAACCAAACTTCAACAACAAGAAGAGGCCAAACAAATTCAAGGGTCCTTATCCCAACAAAAAGGGTAAGCAGGCAACCCCTGCGGCAAAGTCTCCTTCTCCTAGTGGTGCGAGTTGCTTCAACTGTGGGTCTGGGGATCATTATGCGAATAAGTGCTCTAAGCCCAAATCTTGTCGCTATTGTAAGAGCCCAGATCACTTTATACATCAATGCCTCAAACATAAAAGCAGGAATGAGGGAAAGTTAAATGTGGCTCAAGCCCCTGGCAACACATCTCGTGGCCAAGGTATTTCTCATTCCATTCTTGATGGTATTATTTTATTTCATGATCAACCTATTAGAGTTCTCTTTGATACGGGTGCATCCCATTCTTTTATATCAAAGGAACTGGTAGACACTTTTTCCTTAAGTGTTACTGCATTGATGACTTCTTTAAAAATTGCGAATCCTGTTGGTGGATCCGCAACTCTTAGTTTGCTTTGTAAAGATGTGGAGATTATTTTATGTGATTTTTCTTTCCTAGCCGATTTGCATGTCATGCGTTACTTAGGCTTTGGAATAATTTTGGGAATGGATTGGCTTAACCGTTATCAAGCCCATATCCTATGTCCTGAGCGGACTATCCATCTCCGACATCCACAATCTGTTAAACAGATTTCTGTTAATCTTAAAGATTCAGAATCATGTTTGGTGGCATCTTTATATTCTTTAAATCCTCATGATAACGATGATGATGATGAAGATGATATTATTTCTCGTATTCATGCTGTTCGTGAATTTTCCGACATATTCGAGCCCGTTTTAGGTTTACCACCTAAACGAGCAATTGAGTTCAGAATTAATCTTGTTTCTGGAGCTCAACCTATTACTCGTCCTCCTTATCGCATGTCCAATAAGGAAAATGAGGAGATGCGTAAACAATTATCTGAGTTGGAGACGAGGCAATTTATTCGCTCTAGTTCCTCGCCTTGGGGAGCTTCGGCTATTTTCGTAAAGAAATCCGATGGTACTCTGAGGCTCTGCGTAGATTATCGCAAGCTTAACGATCTTACTATTAAAAATAAATATCCTTTACCTCGGATTGATGATCTATTCGATCAGCTTAGTGGTGCTAAGGTCTTTTCACAATTGGACTTGGCTACCGGTTTCCATCAGCTTCGTATCGCTGAGGATAGCATTCCGTTGACATCATTCCGTACTCGATATGGATCTTATGAATGGCTTGTTATGCCATTTGGGTTAACGAATGCTCCAGCTTATTTCGTTGACCTCATGAATCGAGTTTTCAAAGATTTCCTCGATCGGTTTGTTCTCATATTCATTGATGATATTCTTGTGTATTCAAAAACCGAGGAGGAACATGAGAAACATCTTCGGATTGTATTGGAAACACTTAGGAGTAATCAACTAAAGGCGAAATTTTCTAAATGCCACTTTTGGCAATCTCGTGTGAAGTTTCTCGGTCATATTATTTCCGAATCCGGGATATCCGTGGATCCTTCAAAGATTGAAGCGATTCAAGATTGGAAGAGACCGGAGAGTGTGACAGAGATTCGTAGTTTTCTCGGATTGGCGGGCTATTACCGCCGTTTTATTAAAGACTTTTCTAAGATTGCCGTGCCTCTTACTGGCTTGACTAAGAAGGGAGTTAAATACATTTGGTCGGACAAATGTGAAGCCTCTTTTCAGAAATTGAAAGAACTCCTTTCCGATGCTCCTATTCTTGTGATTCCCGAGGGGAATCAAGATTTTGTTGTTTATACCGATGCTAGTCACGTTGGTTTGGGTGCCGTTCTTATGAAAAAAGAACGTGTTGTTGCTTATGCTTCTAGGCAATTGAAGCCGGCCGAGACTAGATATGCCACACATGATCTAGAGCTCGCGGCTATTGTTTTCGCCCTTCGCATGTGGCGTCATTATCTATTGGGAGAGAAATTTATTCTTTACACGGATCATAAGTCTTTGAAATATTTATTTTCTCAAAAAGAACTTAATTTACGTCAACAGTGTTGGCTCGAGTTCCTTGCACCTTATGATCTTGATATTCTTTATACCCCCGGTAAGGGTAATCGAGTCGCCGATGCTCTTAGCCGTAAGCAACAAGCAGTTGTTTCTATGATGATATCCGAATGGAACGATCTCGAGATCTTATCCACTTGTGAGATTCGAGAGAGCGTATCCGATTTATGCTCATCGCTTGTTTTATGCAGCCTTGAGGCTCATCCTTCTCTTTTAGACTGCATTCTTGAAGCTCAAGGGCTAGATTCTGAATTGGCTCTTCTCGGCAAAAATGTTAAGGATAAAATTGATATTGAAGGTTTGAAAGACTATGATATTGATTCTCGTGGCGGCATTCGAAAATTTGGTAGACTTATCGTACCAAATATTGGAGATCTTCGTAAAGATATTTTAGAAGATTCCCATTGTTCTAAATTCACCATTCATCCCGGTAGTAGTAAAATGTACGCTGATATGAAGCGACTTTATTATTGGGAGGGAATGAAATCTGATATTGCTAACTTTGTTAAGTGTTGCATGACTTGCCAACTTGTCAAGGCCGAACATCAAAGGCCTGACGGGTTATTGCAACCTTTAGAAATTCCAATTTGGAAGTGGGATCAAATTTCCATGGACTTTATAGATGGCCTTCCCCGTTCTCGTTCGGGTCATGATAGCTTATGGGTGATTGTTGATAGACTTACTAAATCCGCCCATTTTATTCCAGTTCGGTCTAACCGAACCGTTCCTCTTTTGGCCAGGCTATTTGTCAAGGAAATTGTAAAATTGCATGGAGTTCCTACTTCTATTGTTAGCGATCGTGATCCATTGTTTACTAGTGGATTTTGGAAGAGTCTTCAAAAAGCTTTAGGAACGAAGCTTAATTTTAGCACCGCTTATCACCCCCATTCCGATGGACAAACCGAGCGTGTGAATCAAACTCTTGAAGATCTTCTTCGTGCTTGTGTGCTTGATTTTGGTGGAAGTTGGGAAGATCATGTTTCACTTGTTGAGTTTTCCTATAATAATAGCTTCCAATCTAGTATTGGTATGGCACCTTTCGAGGCACTCTACGGAAGGCCATGTCGATCTCCTTCTTGTTGGCTTGAGGCCGGTGAGAAGCTGGTTTTAGGTCCAGACTTTATTCGTGATTCCACAGAAAAGATTGAACTTATTCGACATAGGATGAAAGAAGCCCAGAGTAGACAAAAATCCTATGCCGATAATCGAAGAAGGAAATTAGAATTTTCTGTTGGGGATCCTGTTTTTATTCGTGTTTCACCTATGAAGGGTGTTGTACGTTTCAGTCGATCGGGGAAGTTAGCGCCTCGATATATTGGGCCATTTCCTATCACTGAACGTATTGGTTCCATGGCTTATCGCCTTGCATTGCCGGCTCAGTTTTCTGCTATGCATGATGTATTTCACGTTTCTCAATTACGGAAATGCCTTCGGGATTCCGATTCTATTCTTGAGCCTGCTGTTGTGGAAGAAATTGAAGTTTTGCCGAATTTAACTTATGAGCAGCATCCTATTCGAGTTATAGCTTCTGAGGTTAAACGACTTCGAAATAAAGATGTTCCGCTTGTGAAAGTTCAATGGTCCTCAAATCCTAAGGATTGTTCTTGGGAATCCAGAGAATTCATCGAGCGTACACATCCGGACTTGCTTACTCATTCTCCTAGAGGTGAACTTCTTATTTCAAAATTCCTCTTGTGTTAATATGCTTTTATGGTTGTTACTTTTTATTTCCATCTTATATATATTGCAAGGACACAATTTCTTTAAGGAGGGGAGTCTGTAACAACCCGCATATTTATCGAGTTTGTATTTAAATATTTTATTTAAATATTAACTCGTTAATCGGATTTTGGTCCGAAAAGCTACTTTTTGCAAACGGTCAAATTAGGACTCGAGACCACTTCCATTGAGTTCGAAATGTCGTTTACAACTTTTTAAGTATAAACATCGATAGGTTTGGAGTTAGTGAAATTTCACTGACTTTTCCCGCTTTGGACTTTGGGTTAGTTTAGCCTATTAAGCCCAAGTTCCAACCCTCTTCTCCTCACTCTTCATAAATTTCCTAACTAATCAAGCTTTGGCATTAATGGTGGAGGGAATGGGAAATTAAAACTCCAAGCACAAATTCAATTGCAAATCCAACATTCAACTCCAAATTCAAGTAGAAGATATTGGATTCAAGCTTTGGATTGCTTCTCCTTGCTTTCAAGCTTCATCTTTATAAACTTTAGTGCAAAGGTGAGATTTTTATCTCACAAATCTAGTCTATATCTATCTTGGACTGTTGGGAATGATTCCCTATCACTTTAGCATGCATATTTGCTTTTGGTTTGGATTGGATTGGCGAAAGACTCCGATTTTTGGTGTTTGGGTGAAATTTCTGCATTTAGGTCGTTCTGGCCGTTTTTAGCTCGCTCGGAGTTAGGTCGTGTGGACCTTAGGTCGTAGGTCGCGTACGAGTTAACCCCTAGGTCGTTCTGGCCATTTTCGTGTTTTCGGAGTTAGGTCGCTCAGGACCTTAGGTCGTAGGTCGTATGGCCGTTAGGTCGCTCTGCTTTGGCTCTGGCCATTTTTGCTCACTCGCAGTTAGGTCGCTCACGACCTAGGACTTAGGTCGCTCGCGAGTTAGTGGCTTAGGTCGTTGGGTCATATAACCCATTAAGTCGCGCCCCTTTAGGTCGTGAACCTTGTTAAGTCGTTCACCCTGAGCTTAGGTCTTAGGTCGCATCACCCTTAAGTCGTTCGACCTGATCCTTTCTTAGGTCGCGCGGTCTTAGGTCGCGCCATCTTTTAGGTCGCGCCATCTTTTAGGTCGCGCATCCCCTTAGGTCGCTAGGTCTTAGGTCGCGCCATCTTTTAGGTCGCGCCATCTTTTAGGTCGCGCATCCCCTTAGGTCGCTAGGTCTTAGGTCGCGCCATCTTTTAGGTCGCGTACCATACTTTAGGCCGTAGTCACTTAGGTCGCTTGCACCTTAGGTCGGCCTCGTTAGCTCGCAGATCATCTAGGTCGCGTGGCCTTTAGACCGTTAGGTCGGAGCGTTAGGTCGTTAGACCTTACCTTCCTTAGGTCGCTTGACCGGTTAAACCTTTAGGTCGCTCGACCCTATTCCCCTTAGGTCGTTAGACCTCATTTTGTCTTCACTAGGTCGTACCGTTTTGGTCGGGGCGCTGCCCCGCACCCCGCACCCCGCCGGGGGCGCTGCCCCCTGGACCCCCGCGACCTGACCGGGTAGGTCGAACCTCGTAAGCGGTGGCGTTGCCCCCGCACCCCCACCTTGGGGGGTTGCCACCCCCCCTGGACCCCCCCTCCGTAGGGGATCTTATCTGAAAAACATTGAGCTGATTTCCTTGGATTTTATTCACATCTCCGTATGCGATTTTTGTGACTGATTGTTTCTACAATTGCTTCTGTGTTTTGTCACTTTATAATATAAAGGTTTCAATACTAGTAGTAAATATCAAAACTCTTTTAACAAACAATTTCAACTCTATTTTTAATAACAAAGCTCTTTTCTTAAACCGTTTTCCAATCTATTAGTATATACAAACCTTTACCTCACTCGGATGAGAAATCTAATTAAACGACTTAGTAAAACAAGTGGTATGAAACGCTTGCGTTCACTTCGTCGGTTAATTCTTGGACTTGTTTGATTGAACCTCTTGTGACAATTTTATTAGTGAAGATTTACAGTTTGTTCGTAAATATTTAAGTTAAGCAAGTGGTTATGGGACATGAAGCTAAACTTCTATATTTACTAGCTTAGTGTAATTGACACTTCTCGTTGATCTTGATGATCGCTCTATGAATTAGACTAGCAATTGCGCGATGTCTCTTTCATTGCAAGGTTAGACTAGACACCACTTGTGTGATTCCATTCACACATACCTTTCTGCTTTTTGGTTAGTCTTGACCTTAATCTGTGTGATTCCATTCACACATGCGGGGTAGCTCCCCTTGGTCTTCGGACCGTCATGTGATAGGCCTCTTTCCCTTTTTATGATTTCTGGATCTCTTGTGTTGATTTCTGGAATTTATCTCTTTGACTTGTCATGAGTACAAGTTTAGGGTATGATGCCCTCTTCGAATCTTTGAGAAGATTCTTGTGATAATGATTATCTCTTATTGATTGATCTTCTGTTGATCATTATTTACATACTTATAGTGGTATGTCGTTATGGATGTTTATGTTTATGCCATATCTTTTATGTTATATCATGTCATTTGATATTTATAGCTAGACTGATCCGTTTATTATTTTCTTAAATAATACTCGGGTCAGACCGAGATGTTACAGGTGCTTCTGCTTGACTTCTTCCCAGGGATTCATCACTCTGACTTTTGGCTAACTGTTTAGATTAGCAGTTTTTGTTGTATACACTTGAGATATAGACTCATAGTTGTATTCTTTTGTATAGCACGTGTTGCTATTCTTTTGTATTATCGTGGATCTTACTGACCACTACTCTGATGTACACTTTCATGTGTTAGTTATATATTCATATCTTCTTCCGCCTTTGTGATATGGATATCTGTGACTGATTTGTGATATGATTATTTCTATGTTTGTTTCCGAAGATTATTTATAGCCACCGTGTGATAAGCAATTACATGGATGGTCGCTCCTCAACAGCCTTATTCTCCGTGCTAGTTGACAGCACTACTCCGGAGTGTTCTTGGCTAGCGTGGGTATAGAGGTGGGGCGTCACAAATCCCTCATAGACACATAAATAAAGTTAGAAATGAATATTTACTTTTTTGGCCAAAACTTACATATTTGGACAATATAGCCATTTTGTCCTTATTTGAAAAAATTTCACAAATGCATTAGTATATTTTGGAAATTTTATATGTTATAATAATTAGAAATTAGAAACTTTTCGTTAATTAGTTTTGCCCAAAAATTAGTTTAAATGTAGTTATGAATTTTTAGAATGTATGCATTGAAAATGATATTTTGTGAAATTATAATAAATGACTTAAAAATCTTTTCTTTAACTTATCTATAGTAAAGAAAATATATTGCGAAGGTACTTATATTTAATTTTGAAGTTCAAATATTTTTATAATCTAAAGTTTGGAAATGACTTAACGAATTTTTTTTAGAATAACTATTTTGACATGAAACCTTTTATGTTACATTTCTTAAGTTATTTGCATCCATATTTCCCATGATTTGAGTTAACTTACTTAAGAATTTTTAGTTCTTACTCGGGTGTATTGTTTTCTTTTATGCTTGGGTCAACCCGAGAATTTCAATGTTCGAAGACGTTGATTTAAAGATGAAGACGGAGATTGGTGGATCGTGTTTATTAGTATCATTCCACTGCATTATTTTTATTATGTCTGTTAATCATATAACTCTGATTATGTTGTAAGATGAAACTAAATGTGTACTATAAAACGGCTTTATGAACTGTTTATGTTATTATTATAATTTGTCATTCAACCATGATATATTGTGTGTTATTTTCTTCTCTTCTTTAAATTCTTATTTTAAAACCCAATCATAATCTATCATTTGGATTCTGTAGGTTATATATGTGTAGCTTATTGCCAATTTGAATTGTCCGAAATGGCGAATCGTTACAGTTGGTATCGGAGCCAGGTTAAGCAACAACTTTGTGGCTCTGGTGGGGTATAACTCATTAGATATAGGATTAGTAATACCTTAAAATGAGTTTGAGTGTATACATATGTGAGAGAGCGTATTTGTTAGTGTTATAAAAATATTGTTTTTGAAATAGATAAATGAAATAATTTTCCCCAATATTATATTTGAACAAAGAATAATTTGTATAAACTGATAAGGTTAAACATGTTATGTTTGTTTGATAAAAAGTGATAATATTTAATTACTATCACGTATTGATTGACTATCACGTATTGATTGATTAGTTGTGCTCGGCCAGTTTATGAGCATTGACTTGACTATTGTTTATCAATTTTTAAACTGTGTTTAATCTGTTTATAAGTGACTTACCTTTGCACAACAGAGGAAGGGTAGATTGAAATTTACGGGAGCATTGAAATGAATACCTTGTGAACTAAGTTTCACAGTTTGATAATAAGGCTTAAAATTTGATTTAATTTTAATAAAGTTTTGTTTTAATCTTAACCAAGATACACAATTGTGAAATGATTTTATATAAGAAAGCGACTTCTAAAAATACGGATTGCGAAAATGGATTTAAATTGAGAATTTGAGTACTATAGTTTAAGTGTTTTTGGTTTTGTAAGATTTTGGAATATAATAATAATATTATTATTTGAAAATAAATATCTGGAAAATTGGTTTTGATATCATAGTACTAAGTGATATTTATGAAGTATTTGATACCGTTTTGGAAATGGATTTTGTTTTAAATCTCGAAAGTATGATTTGGTATCCAAAGGGTATATGGATATATATTTATTTAAAAAGATTAGAAATAAAACCCAGCGTTTAGTTCTTGAATTTTGTTAAGTGATATTATAGATGCATGTATCTTACGCGTTAAGGTATTTTGATTGTGCATCTCGTTGAGATGTTGATTGGAAATTTTCAATTATTGAATTGAAATGGAATATTCAACTATTTCGAAATTGGGAACTTTCAAATTGAGATGAGAAATTTAAGCCTAGTGTTTTAGTGAAAATATAAATTTGAGTTTTTTAACTCTTAAATTAATGGATAATAGAGTTTTAAACATGTTTTAAACTGTTGAATACTCTTGTTAAGTAAAATGAATAAGATTATTTATATTATATATTATGAAATTAAGTTTTGAAATGTTTTATAATGGATGTGTGTTCTAAGAAATGTTTATGAACTTAGTTAATTTTTTACGAATTTATTTATTTATAAAATGATTTTGAAGTATTCGATTTTGAAGGAGAAAAATTGAAATATTTGATTGTATATAAATAAGACTTTATATAGATATTAAAGTTGAAGAAATTTTTGAAAACTTTTTATTTTGAAAATAATGAATTTTGAAAGGTATTTGATTTTGAGGAGAAGAAAAAAAATGATTTCTAGATTTTATATGATTATAAAATTGGAGCGATTTTTGAAATTATTGATTATCGAAGACCATTGATTTCATAAATATTCGATTGTGGGAAATTTTTATTCTTATTTTAAAAGGATTTTATCTTATGTATAAAGTGATTTCGAATACCATTGATTTGGAAAGGTGTTCCATTTGGAAAGTAATAAACTTTAATGGAATTTTATATAAGTATGATACATACTTAGTTATGATATAAAGGGTACTATGTATAGTATGATATATTTTAAAATGGAAGATAGAGAGTACCCCCATGAAAATTGGAGGTCCACTAAGTGGACCCAATTGGAATCCCACTAAGTGGAATCAATCGAAAATCCACTGGGTAGATTCAATCTATAGTCTTTCGAATGTGAACTCATGAGTTTCCTTGATTTGTTTTTTCAGGGTTGATGGTTCTTTTATTTACCTAATGATTATGCTTTTCATCCTAGGATTTGTTGCTTATGGATCTTCCGGGAAGGAAGTGCAACTATTGCATAAATAATAAAATCAACACCATACCACTGCAGCAGGGTTTCATGGTCCCTTAATTTATGAAATGGGTGCGTTTTTTTGGAAATCCGAAAGGTAGATGGATCTTTTGGAAAAGTGTTGTGACCATTACATAAATAGTAGAATCAATAGCGTGCTGCTACGAATGTATCATCAACATTTAACACCGGATATTGAGTGGTACTTTCCATACCTATTTTGGAATAGTTTTCATGTATTTTTACTAGGTGTTGAAATAGGTATACTAAGTACTTAGAGTTCTTAGTCTTGAACCTGATCAACGTATGGTTAGTCTGTAAGAACGAGGATAAACCTGTTACGTCGAGTTATAAAAAGTATTTTATACTTAACTTATTTGTCTTATCTAAATCATTTGGAAATGTTAAAAAGTTGTTATTGATGATTAATTTTGTTTAAAAGTTATTCATAAATATTTTAATATAGTAGTAAGATATTTATTTAAATAATTAATATAGTTTTAAATTAATAATTATTGTTTATCAATAATGTTTAGGAAATAAGTATTATGTTTAAAATATGTATGGAAGTAAATTATTATTTAGTCTAATAATGTTTAAAGAATAATGAGTATTGTTTGGTTAATAATGTTGGAAAGTATTTTGATATTAAATAATAAATTTTCAAATAAAGGACTTCAGAACTTAAATAACACTCTTTCTAAATATAACTATTGATGTTAATAAATATTTTCAAATATTTTACATATATTTTTATGGAAGTCTATTGTGAATATTTAAATGGAATTTATAAATGAAAATTTTCTTACGTAAAGTTAGGAATTTACAAATGAATTTTGTAAAATACTAAAATATTGAGGATTATTGATTTTTTTGCAAATAATTTTTCAATTGAGATTTATATAAGTTTCCTTCAAATATAAAAATTTAGAGATATCATATAAATAGAGTGTATATATATATAAGTTTTTCCATTTTAGTTTTTTCTTTGAACCAATGACTTGGAAAGTTATTGTTTATAATAATATGTTGTGAAAATATTTTTGAATGTCTATTGTTGAATGAAAAGCTTTTTATAGTATTTTACTTGGTTTTTGAAGTAATAATAATATTTAAATTTATAATAAACCTAAGTAAATGTTTTCCATGATTTGAATAAGTATTTTATAAATTAATTATGAAAGGTATGAAATTTATTCTTGATTTGAAATAGAGAAATATAATGTAAGAGTTAAGTATATATTAGATTCAATTTAATAATCTTTGAGTTTAAACTTATTTAGAATAAAGAATTTAATAAATCAATGAATTTTAAAGAAATTTTATTTTAAAGCTTATATAAAATGTTTTTGATATCAATTCCTAATATTATTTCAAGCTTTAAAAAAAAATCTTTGCATAGTGTTGTAAGAATATTTAATATATATTATATATACTTAAATAGGTAAATTTAAATGTTTTATAAACAAATTTTTTAAGATATATCGAGCTATTAAATTATTTACTTCATTTCTCTTCAAAAACGAATACTTAAAACCTAAAATTTTATTTTCATAAGCGAATTTATTACTAATTCAAATTATTTTATACTTAGCTTGAACATATTAACTTACTTTACTTCTTCCTCTTTCTTTTCCTTCTGAGATAGTTGTGAAATTGAGTAAAGGCTTATTTCTTTTGCAGAATGTTTTATGAAATAATAGTTGTGAATTATTCTATCAATTTTTTTTAAACTTAAGTAAATGTCTTATGGAATTTTTCATAAATGAATTTAGTATTAAATGAGAAACACTATCTCTGAAAATAATGGTGAGTTAAAATGTAGAGAAACTTAAGTAACAATTTAAGAAATGATTCATTAAAGATTTTAATATTCAATTGAAAATAGTTTATGTAAGTAAATAAAAATAAATTAATAAGGTATTGATCTTTGTGTAAATAAACAAGTATTTTTTAATAATAGTGAAAAGTTATTGGTGTATTTAAGAAACCAATAGAATAAAATAGGTAAATTGTACATAAATCATTTTATTCACGTAACTGATTCGATCCAGATTCGGGTATACGATTTTGAGGTAAATTATACCAGTTCGAGTTAGAATTTTTCACTCCATTTTTTACGGCAAACACTTGATACAAAATTTTGACTTGATTCTGAAGTTTTATATCATAGTATATGGCTATGCAAGGAGAATGGATGTTTCTAATCAAGGAACCTTATCAGAGTCCGCACTAGGGAAGTTGAATGAGCAATACTAGTTCGAAATTGAAATTTATGTGATGAGCAAGTGATCGGATTTGATACTTTGTTCCTTTTCGAGGATGAAAAGTTTTGAGTGTAGGAGATTGTAACGACCCGTAATTTTAACCATTTAAAATATTTAAATTTAATAGAAATTTCAAAAAAATTGTTTAAAATAAAATTTTATGATTTGTTAATGGTAGTTATATTAGGAAAACATGTTAGGATCTTAAACAAAATTCTTAAATGATAGAATTCAACAAGGTAGAAGATGATAACATATTAGAATATAATTTAATAATAAGAATTTATGGATAGAGATAATGTAATGATATTGTCTATATATTAGTAATAACGGGATATGGAGTAATAAATGTTAGTTTAATAATAAGTTGAATGAATGTCAATTGATGGAGAAAACATAGGTTTATTTAATAAAATGTATTTTGATATGTTTAATTCCAAATAAGAGAAAAACGTTCACTTAGTAAGTAATTTAACGCTTGTTGAATAATCTAATCTTACCAATGTGTTGAATGACTATAAATAAGGATTAAAATTGTTTGTATATTTATTTATTTCCATTAATTAGGGTCCACTTTGAAGTCTAATATGGAAATTAATTGGAATTAATTTTATTGCAATCATTCAATTAAAAAGGAAAGAGAAATAAATTGCAATTAATGGATTTAATGTAAGAATATTTTCATTTTGAATGTACATTATTTTGAAAATACAAGAATGAATTTAATATAGGAATGGATTTCACACTGTATAAGTTAATCATTTGAAATAAAATAATGTTTCCATTTATGATATACAAGTAATGATTTAGTATTTTAGTGAAATTCAAAGAATGTTTGAGAAAAATAAAATAAATGTTTCAGTTTTAATATACTATAATCCTATATAGAGGGAAAGACCGAATTTTAAACAAAATTTGCACAACCATTTAATAGTAGTAGTAGGCGCTACAGATGTGATTTTAACGCTAAACCTAAAAATTCCAACAAATTAAAGTTGTATGATTAAAGCGTGTTTTAATAAATTAATATGAAAATATGTTTATTAGTTGTGAAATAAGTAGATTTATTCTATTTCAAATTTAATTAAAAACCGATAAATACTATAGTAGAAAATATTATTTTTGGAAATGTAAATATTTTTACATAAAAATGTTCTAGAGAATTTTATTAATATTTTAAAACATAAAATGTAGAGAAGCAGATTTATAATAATTTATAATTAAACATTGGAATTGATTAAATATTGATCTTGGATTTAATGTATAAAGAATGATTTCAAAAGCTTATTTAAATTCTGTTCAAATCAGAAAAGTGATAGTGAAACTTTTAATTTAAAATTAAAAATGATTAAATTGGTTTTAATAATAATTCATTTTAATTAACGTGCAAAATTACAATATAATCTAATTTTAAAGGCTAACTTTTATAAACAATATAATTGAGTTCCGAAATAGTTCCATTGAGTTTAGAATAGGGGTATTTAGCTAAGAACACCTGTGAGCATGTCTTATTTGGAGTTAGTGATTAAGGAATGTGAAGAGTGTCGGTTGGTTTTCTTTTAAGGACTTTTTCTATGTTTTTTTAATGGATCTATTCTAAACCCTACCCATCCTTCCTCTAAACTAATTAACCCTTGATCCTATGGCTTCGACCAATCATGACAACCAGAAACGTTTTCAGGCCTCGACCCTAACTAGAAACTTGTTCGCCTCGATGTGATGTCGAGTTTGGACGGTTGGATTGGCGATCGGAGGAGGGAGGTGGCGACAATTTCAGTTCAAAGTCATGGCATTTTTGTGGATTTTCTCAGTAATAGCAGGTTCTTAGGCGGCGACTACGGTGGCGTAAGAAAGAGGATAGTTGAGGCTTCATGTGGCAAAGAAGTGGCGGTTGGAGGTAGGCAATCGCGGCGGTGGTCAGATGAAGGTCATGATGTTGGGTATGAACATATCGAGCCTAGGTTTTACATGATTGGAGAAGTAATTATCCCAATCTCTAAATTAATTAAGTTAATTGATTTAAATTAAGTGAATATTAGGCTCAGGTCCTTAAATTCGAACTTAATATACGAAAATTTCTTCTCAAAAAAAGATTGTAAATTAGTTCCCTAAAATTAGGGTACTAAATAATTGCATATGTTTATGCAATTATTCAGTGAATAATTGCACACTTTTATGCAATTATATTCGAAAATTGCATAAATGTCTGCAATTATTCGGTGAATAACTGCGAAAATTTCTGCAATTTTTTTGTTAAATAATTGCGAAAATTTCCGTAATATTTTTAAAAAAATGTGGAAATGTCCGCAGTTTTTTGGTGAATAATTATGAAAAAATTGCGAAAATTTATCCAATTTTTAGAGAATAATTGCGAAAATGTCTGCAATATTTGCATATAACTACATAAATGTTTGCAATTATTCACTGAATAATTGCATAAATGTATGCGATTATTCTGTAGTTTAATTCTAGTGACCTAATTTACATATTTTTTGGCAGGGTTATTTGGTGTATTTTGAAACTTAATAAGGACTTTAGTCAAACTGTCCCTTAAATTAATCTCAATTGTTCTCCATATCTTGTTCGTATGAGGTCTAAATCACACACGGTCAGTCGCATTGCACTTATAGCATTGTTATCATCGTCTTAGAGTAGGATTTGAGGCTATTCTTTTTTGTGCGATTTTTAGATTTGTTTAAAGGTGAGTGTTTAAACCTACTCTCGAAATAGTAAAAATTTCTATTGCAAGTTAAACCAAGTAATGATGTGATATATTTATTGATTTGCTGTTTTGAAATTTAAATTGATATTGGCATTAATATCATTGTTAGCTGAACACCCCAATATGTGATAATTAATATTGTCGTGATATATGTTTAATTGGTTGATTTGGATGTTGGTTACATGTGTATGTCTACGGTTGCTAATGAATGACATGCTATTGTTTTTTATGCATTGAAATTATTTGTAATGGGAGTTAAAATTAGCAATTTGATATATTAGTGGTTTTAAAAAATAATATATAATCGGCACCCAGGATATGTATTAAATGGTTTATGCTATTAATGGGTAAGGGTAGGTTTAGTGGATGGAATAATTTATGTCATTGGTTATTTACTGAAATATGAAATTTGATTTGAATTGCCATGTTAATATTCTGGATTTCAATTTTTTTTGAATAAGTGTCGAATCTTTGGTAGACACATGACATTGACACATGAATAATTTGGAAATAAAAGTTGGATAATATTGCCATATTGTCCTTATTTGAAAAAAATTCACAAATGTATTAGTAGATTTTGAAAATTTTACACGTTGTAATAATTGGAAATTAGAAACTTTTATTAATTAATTTTGCCTAAAAATTAGTTTGAATGTTTATTAATTTTTGGAATAAATGCATTGAAAATGATACACTGTGAAGTTATAATAAAGTGACTTAAAAATCTTTTATGCACCTTATGTATAGTAAATAAAATATTTTGTGAAGGTACTTATATTTAATTTTCAATTTCGAATATTTTTATAATCTAAAATATAGAAATGGATTTATTTGAAAGAAAGAATTTTTTTGGAGAATAATTGTTTTGACTTGAAACTTTTTGTTACGTTTCTTAAGTTATTTGCATCCGTTTTCACATGATTTAAGTTAATTTACATAAGAATTTTTAGTTCTTAATTGAGTGTATTATTTTCCATTATGCTCGAGTCAACCCGAGTATTTCAGTGTTCGAAGACGTTGTTCTGAAGATGAAGATGGAGATTGATGGATCGTATTTACAAGTATTATTCCTCTGCATTATTTTTATTATATCGGTTAATTGTATAACTCTGATTATGTTGTAAAATGAAACTAAATGTATACTATAAAACAATTTCATGAACTGTTTATTCTAATTTTATTTTTTCATTCTATTGTGAGATTTTGTGAATTATTTTCTTCTCTTCTTTAAATTCTTAGTTTAAACTCCAATGATAATCCGTCTTTTGGACTGTTTGGGTTAGACATGTGTGGTTTATCGTCAACTTAAATCGTCTAAAATGGTGGGTCGTTGCATGTCTAGCTGTAGCGGTCGAAATATGTAAGGAGTGGCATAAGGCATTATGTGGCAACCTAAAATGAAAGCATAGGTGTAAGACCTGAAGTGGAAACCGCAACCAAAAGTGTTGGAATAAGGCACAAAGTGACATCTGAAACAAAGAAGAAATTGGTGTAAGGTTTAGTGTGGCAACCAAGGGAATGGTGTAAGACATGAGGCCGAGTGTGGTAGTCAAGAAACTGAAAGAAAAGTAGATGCAAGGCCTAGAGTGGTAATTGAAATACGAAAACAAAGATGTAAGGCCTATAGTGGCAACCGAAATATGAAAGAGAAGTAGGTGTAACACCAAGAGTGGTAGTTAGTGGTGGTGTGTAACATCCATCCTTTTTGTACACTTTAAATCGACGATAAACCACACACGTCAGACTTAAACCATACAGAAGGTCAGATTGTTATCGAGGTGAATAAGAAAAGCAAAGAAAGAAATAAAATAAAACAGCATCTCACAGCGGAATGACAAAATATAATAATCAGATAACAGTTCATGAAGCTGTTTTACAAAACATTTGAATATACTTATACAACATATATCGAAGTTACACATACTAGAGAATAATAAATAATGCAGCGGAACAGTATGAATGCGGTAGAATAATATAATAGATAATAGTAATACAATCTTCATCTTCGTCCACCAGAAATAAAGTCTTCGAATCCTGAAATGCTCAGGCTGACCCGAGCAAATTGAAAAGACAAAACACTCGAGTCAGAACTAAAAGAATTTATGTAAGTTAAATCAACCATAATAATATGAGTGGAAAGGCGTCAGAGATATTTACGGGATTTGATACCTCCTATCCAGTGTCTAACATGAGTGTAGTAACTTAAGAGATGCTCGGGGATTCACATCTCCTAAGGATTCGTTAAACTATCTACTACGTAGTAATATATGCTATGATAATAGTGTCTATGGTAAAGTATAATACAAATTGAAAATAGCATTAAGGCTTTATATTTTCCACCTTAACACCCTTTTATATTCCCATAGTCTATACAGTACCGTAATCTCCCCTGTACTGGGCGTCGTCAGAGGGCACTTCATAGGTATGGTCCAAAACCAAAATCGTATAAGGTGCGCTAGGGTAGGTGACATGGCACACAAGGCAATGCCAGGGTAGATATACCAATTACCCATTCGGGCTGGTGGTAATGCATAACAACTACTACCGCCCACCTCGAGCCACACCCCCAAAATCAAAAATCAAAAGTGGCCACCAAAACAATCCAAAATTAGAATATAATATCGAAGGAGTGTGTCCAATAAGAGGGGCTACCTACTTGGCCCGAGAATCGCTCCTATTTTACCCACCTTAAGCCAACTCACGGGAATCCGGTCCACGTATATATCTTAATAGAACGTCGCCACCATCCTGCTTCATTCTGGATTCTCCATTACGTACGTGGTTGTTAAAGTGGTTTTCGGAGTTGGTAGAGAGTATGACAACTTCCAATCCCGGTCTCTTTAACAACCAAACGTTATTATAACACCGCGGTCATTTTCCAAATAGTTTATACTTTAAAACAAAAATATCATTGCCCCTTCAAAACCAAATCAATACAATATCATTTTGTTTCAAATATATCCTTTCTAAAACCATAACACTTTCAAAGTTCTAACATTTCGAAATCAGAACACTTGAATATAACACTTTGAAATTATAGTACCTTGAAACTCATAACTTTAAACATAATTTCCACCACTTAAATGGTTTGAATTTTAAAATTCTTTATATAATAAAATAGATTCTTCAATTTTTACAACTCAAATCCAACAAAACTCGAATTTCTGTATTTTATATTTAACCAAATCCCAAATCATAAATTTCAATTCAATTCAGTTTCCCAAATAAACTATCCCAAATTTATCGATTTCAAAATAGATTTAATCCATAGAATAAACCATTTCAAATTCCAAATATTTCAAACTTAAAGTATTCAACAATTTCAAAACTAAGTTTGGTAATTATGATTCAACAATTAAATTTCTATTATTTAGTTTTGAAATATTTTACATAATAAATCCATTATCATTTAAATAAATCTCAAATTACAAATAACTAAATATTTCCTTCAATCCATTTACTTGAAATATTCATTTAATTCACCTTAAACAAAAATCAAGTTATAAGAATAATACCTTCTAAAATTTCACATTTTATGAATTTCACATTTACTTATTTGAGTTTAATTCTTAAATAAGCGCAATTTCAAATAAATCTCCCATTTATCTTCCAACCTTAATTTATTTAAATCATTATACACTCTATATTAAAACATAATTTAAATACTTACCCATGTTATATTTTAATAAAACCAAACTATATTATTAAACTTATTTTTTTTTAAATTTATACATAGCTTAAATTCAAAAATTTAACTATATATAAAAATAATATTTATATAATATCAAAAATCCATATTTATTTTACCATATATTTCTTTCAAAAACCATAGAAATCACTTCAAAATATTTTATATACAGACCATGGTGTCTGTATATAGTTTAATATCCTATGGCCAAGTGATACAGATATTTATTATTTCAATACGTAATTTGAAATATAAATATGGTTATATATCATTTCAAACCGCAATCCCGAATGGAATAAAATCCATAACAACTTACAATTTATAACAATATAAAATACAATATCCATTCATCCAATATTAATCATCAAACATTTATCACAATCATCATCCAATTTAATCAATAACATCAATATAGAATAGATAATAAATAACATGTATTTACTGGCAGGTTATATTCAATAATAAATTAAATAACAATTTAACTAGCAGTTTATATGCAATAATAGCTTAAATAACAATTTAACTGGCGGTTTATGTGCAAAAATAAATTAAATAATGATTTAAATTAATAAATTCAGTTTAATTGAGATGATGATTAAAAATATGCCAAACAGTCATAAATAAATTTCTAATCACATCAAAATTTAATTTTGTTAGGAACTGAGTTGATGATGTTTTGATGACAACAACCTGATATAGTTATTATACTTTACTTTATAAAATATATACTAACATTTCCATATAGATATATATATATATATATATATATATATCTGTGTATGTGTGTGTGTGTGTACATAGGAAGTATATGCAGGTATCATCGAAGACTGATCAGTATAAAGACTCAAGCATCAAGATGAAGATTAGAGATTCAAGATTCAAGACTCTAGAGAATCAAGATTTCAAGATCTCAAGATAAGTTTCTAGTATTTTGTTAAAACTTCATAATAGCACTCTCATCTTTCTTCCAATTTTCTTTTGGGATGGAACCCAATTTCTATCGAAACCAGTGGCTTACAAACCCACGACAAGTAGCTTACAAACCTACGACAAGTGGCTTACAAACCCACGAAAATCAAAATCATTTAAACTACTTTGTACAAGTTCTCGAGTCCTATGGAGGAGCTCTGTAGGAAGGTTCTTGCAATTTCAGTTTGAATAGATTTTTCAAAATGTTTTTAAATCTGTTTTCAAAATGTTTTAGCTTTCAAAATCATGTTTTCAAAAATATTTTCAAACTTTGTTTTAGCCTTGAAATATTCCTCTATTCTGATTTTAAAAACTTCTATTTTTAGAACATCAAAACTTATTCTGATTTTAAATATTACTTATATAATTGGCGGTCTATATCAATTATATATATATTTAAAATAATGTTTTATATTCATTCTCTATCTCAAAATATTGTTTAAACACTTTACTTTGCTTTAGAGAAGTTTCAACTTGTTTTAAATTCAATTGTCTTTACAAAACAACATCTCTATAATTTTGAACTAAGGGATGTCGACATAAGGGGATACCCTATGTCGACATGGTGACATTTGGATTCAAAATTCAATTTTCAAAAGAAGTGTCCATTCGTTCGAAAACCTTTCGCCAATGGTTATGACTGTTGTGCATCTATATAAAGGCTTCCAAAATGAATTTTTTTAACAACTACTTTCTTATTTTCTTCACTCTTTTTTCTCCACCATTCCATATCCATAAAACTTCATATTTTCAAGATCCTGCCATCATTCTGCCAAATTCTCAATAGGAAATCATTTAGATACTCTCTCTATTTGATTCTCCATCATTCTACTAAAGATCAAAGTGATATTTAGAGTTATAGGATTAATTTGTATTCAAAAAGTCCATAGAGTCTATCCATTCAAAAGGATTGTTATTAAGAAGTATTAGGGTGATCTTGTGTCCCGTAAATCAAGAGAGTTTACCCCAGACTCGGAGGTAGGAGGGTTCCTCAAGGCCTTAGAAATTGAGGGTTGTAATTTGGATATTGGCTTATAAAAATCTGTACAAGGATATTGCCTTGGTGCAGGACTGGATGTAGGAGGATTCCGAACCAGTATAAAATCTGGTGTGTTCTTTCTTTTACTTGCTTTACTTTACTATTTGCATTTGTTATATGTTCTGTGATCATTCTGTGTTAGAATTCTGTTTAGATTTGTGCTGAAAGTTTTAATTTAGTCATATAGTTCACATATTCTTTAAAACACTATTCACCCCCCTCTAGTGCTATTTCTGCCTTAAGATCCTTAATCCGCATCCCTAACAATTGGTATCGGAGCATTGGTTTTCATTGTTTTCATAATCTGAAACTTGAAAAATATAAAAATGGCATTTTTGGAAAATTGTTATAAAACTGTTTTGAATCTATGCATTTCATCAAAGTATCATAAGTCTGCATATAGTTATTTTGAAAAATCAAGTTATCCACCGAATTGGTGTGTTATGCAGGGACAGACATGTTATATGGCTTTTGACGAATCAACACCCAATGGACAAACTGTGCAAATTGAGAAAGATAAATGGATACTTGATAGTGGCTGTTCGAGGCACATGACTGGAAATCCCGAGATACTCAAGGACATTGCTTATCAAGATGGTGGATTAGTCAATTTTGGTGACAACTCTAAAGGATATGTTGTTGGCGTCGGCAATGTCGGTAACTATAAAACTTTACTTATTTCTGATGTTTTATTAGTTAGGAAGTTAAAACATAATCTACTTAGTATAAGTCAACTTTGCGATAAAGGTTTTAAAATTAAATTTGGAAAAGATAAATGTCACATTGAAGATGATAAGTCTAATATAATTTTTGAAGGTATTAGGAATAAAAATATTTATATCCTTAGTATGAAAATTTCAAATGATAATCTATGTCTTTTGGCTAATACAAGTGACCCTTGGATTTGGCATAAAAGATTTGGCCATTTGAATTTCAAATTATTATCTAGGATATCAAAACTTGACTTAGTTAGAGGTCTACCCAAGTTAAACTTTAAAGTAGATAGTATTTGTGATGCTTGTCAATTAGGAAAACTTAAGAAAAGTTCATTTAAATTAAAAGATGCTATTTCTACCTCTAGTCCTCTAGAATTACTTCATTTAGATTTATTTGGTCCATCTCAAGTTCAATCAATTAACCATAGTAAATATGTTTTTGTTATAGTAGATGATTATTCAAGATATACTTGGACAATCTTTTTAAAACATAGAAGTGATGCTTTTGAAATATTTAAAAAAAATTCTAAAAGAATTCAAAAACAAAATTCTTTCAAAATTAAAACTATTCGAAGTGATCACGATGGTGAATTTGAAAATGAAAATTTTAAGAATTTCTGTACTCAAAAGGGAATTACTCACAATTTTTCATTTCCAAGAACTCCACAACAAAACGGAGTAGTAGAACGTAAGAATAGAACGATTCAAGAGTGTGCTCGTACAATGCTTTCTGATAGTAATTTACCTAAACATTTTTGGGCTGAAGCAGTTGCTACAGCTTGTTATATATTAAATAGAATTTTAATTAGACCATTAACAAATAAAACTCCATATGAATTACTTTATAATAAAAACCTATAGTTGCTTATTTTAAAGTCTTTGGGAGTAAATGTTTTATACTTAATACAAAAGATAATTTAGATAAATTTGAACCAAAAGCTGATAAAGGATTCTTTATTGGTTATTCTAATAGAAGCAAAGCATTTAGAGTTTTTAATTTAAAAACTAATACTATTGAAGAAACTATGCATGTATCTTTTGATGAAAATCTTAAAGATAATGTACAAATAGATGATGAAGAAGATTTTATAAATTTAAATCAATCTAATGAAACTATTAGTGAAATAAATCAACCTAATAAGAGATTTAAAATATCAAAAGATCATCCTATAGAAAATGTTTTAGGAAATATTGAATCTATAGTAAGAACTAGAAATCAATTAAGTAATATGATAATGTAGCCTTTATATCAACAATTGAACCTAAAAATCCAAAGGAAGCATCGTCTGATGATTCATGGATTCTTGCTATGCAAGAAGAATTGAATCAATTTACCAGAAATGGTGTATGGGAACTTGTTCCTAAACCTAAGGATAAAAGTATAATTGGAACTAAATGGGTTTATAAAAATAAAATGAATGAACTCGGTGAGGTCGTAAGAAATAAAGCTCGTTTAGTCGCGCAAGGTTATTGTCAAGAAGAAGGAATTGACTATGATGAAACCTTTGCCCCCGTAGCAAGATTAGAAGCTATAAGAATTCTACTTGCTTTCGCTAATTATAATAATTTCAAATTATATCAAATGGATGTTAAAAGTGCTTTTCTAAATGGTTTTGTAAAAGAAGATGTTTATGTTGAACAACCTCCACTTTTTGAAGATAATAAATTTCCAAACCATGTATACAAGTTAAAGAAAGCTCTATATGGTCTAAAGCAAGCTCCTAGAGCCTGGTATGAAAGATTAAGATCTTATTTACTTCAATCTGGTTTTGAAATTGGTAAAGTAGATACAACACTTTTTATTAAAAGAAATAATCAAGATATTCAGCTGCTTCAAATATATGTAGATGATATAATCTTTGGATCAACTAATAACATAATGAATAAAGAATTTTCAGATATAATGACTAAAGAATTTGAAATGAGTCACATGGGAGAATTAAGTTTCTTCTTAGGGCTTCAAATTAAACAACTAGAAAATGGAATCTTCATAAGTCAAGAAAAATATGCTAAAGACTTAATCAATAAATTTGGTTTAAGCACCTCTAGTGGGAAACCAACTCCAATGTCAACAAATGTAGGTTTAAGTAAAGAAGATGAATCAAAAGATATTGATCAAACTTTATATAGGGGAACGATTGGTTCGCTACTCTATATAACAGCGAGTCGTCCTGATATTATGCATAGTGTTTGTCTCTGTGCAAGATACCAATCACAACCTAAAGAAACTCACTTAAAAGCTGTTAAAAGAATTTTAAGATATGTAAAATACACTTTAGATTATGGTTTATTTTATTCTAAAAATAATACTTTTGATTTAATATCATATCATGATGCTGATCATGCTGGTTGTAAATCAGACCGAAAGAGTACAAGTGGAACTTGTCACTTTCTAGGACATTCACTGGTTTTCTGGTTCAGCAAGAAACAAAATACTATTTCCTTGCCAACAACTGAAGCAAAGTATATATCTGCTGCTCTGGCCTGTTCACAAGTCATATATATGCAACAAACTTTAAAAGATTTTGGAATTAACATAAGTAAATCACCAATATATTGTGATAATACTAGTGCAATAAATCTATCTAAAAATCCAACTCATCATGCTAGAACTAAACATATTGATATAAGACATCATTTTCTTAGAGATAATATAACTAAAGAAATAATAACTCTAGATTATATAAATACTGAAAAACAAATTGCTGATATATTAACTAAACCATTCAACCGAACAGAATTTTGCTAAATTTAGAAGAGAATTAGGTATTTGTTCAAAATCTGAAATATAAAATAATATAATATAATAATCAATAAAAATTCAAAAAAATTACACTTTTTTGAAGAACATGTCGTCTTGCCCCATCTCATGATGTCGACATACCCAACAAAAATTTGAAAATTGAATTTCCCTCCAAAGTTAGTTATTTGGTTATTTATTTCGTTTTCTCTCCTCTTTCTTCACTATATTCTCTGTAAATAACTTCTGAAACAATAAAATAATTGCCTCCTCTTCTAATAATGAACCCACTTCACCCACATCTCCTCATTCTGGTCCATTTCAACGAACTACGCATACTCGAGTGATCAAATTGCAAGAGAAGATGAAAGATATCCTTCAATTGATGACTGAAATTCAAGTAAGTCAACTTAGGATGGCTAGAGAACAACAAAGGCAAGGGAATATTATTAGGAATGTACAAAAATTCCTTATGGATAACCGTACAAATCCTATTAATATTGAAGACTCTTCACAAGCCATGGAATCCGAGGAAGAAGAACCTATGGAAGAACCACAAGAAGACCAAGAGGAAGATCAACCTTTACCTCAACCCGAAGTCCCTATAAATACGGACGAGAGCGTTATTTGCGTTGGTGAGATCCTTGTTGATACTAATGGAAACATAATTGAACAACGTGGAAACTTTTGTCTCCACTACCCCAATTGTTCGATTCATAAGTCTCCTATAGTTAAGGATCGCCATTAAAGCGTACTTTCATTTTATTCTTTGTTTTAAATTATTTTGTTTGTTCGTGTTTATGTATGTTCTTATATATGTTGTAATAACAAAATTGTGTTCACTTATACTCATTGTTTCATGCTTGTTCTATACATATTATTTGTTCATACTAATCATTCTTGAATTCTTAAGTAGTTAATAGTTTTTGTTGATGACAAAGGGGGAGAAAGTTATAAAAATATATGTGCTTCGTGTAAGAGGGATTCATGGAGTAAGGGGGAGTTGTAGTTTTAAGAAGAAATCACGGAATAAGGGGGAGTTATGGTATGGTAAGAATATTTTATAAATAAAGGTTGTCATCATCCAAAAGGGGGAGATTGTTAGGAACTGAGTTGATGATGTTTTGATGACAACAACCTTATATAGTTATTATACTTTACTTTATAAAATATATACTTACATTTCCATATAGATAGACATATATATATATATATATATAGGAAGTATACGCAGGTATCATCGAAGACTGATCAGTATAAAGACTCAAGCATCAAGATGAAGATTAGAGATTCAAGATTCAAGACTCTAGAGAATCAAGATTTCAAGATCTCAAGATAAGTGTCTAGTATTTTGTTAAAATTTCATAATAGCACTCTCATCTTTCTTCCAATTTTCTTTTTGGGATGGAACCCAATTTCTATCGAAACCAGTGGCTTACAAACCCATGACAAGTAGCTTACAAACCTACGACAAGAGGCTTACAAACCCACGAAAATCAAAATCATTTAAACTACTTTGTACAAGTTCTCGAGTCCTATGGAGGAGCTCTGTAGAAAGGTTCTTGCAATTTCAGTTTGAATAGATTTTTCAAAATGTTTTTAAATCTGTTTTCAAAATGTTTTAGCTTTCAAAATCATGTTTTCAAAAATATTTTCAAACTTTGTTTTAGCCTTGAAATATTCCTCTATTCTGATTTTAAAAACTTCTATTTTTAAAACATCAAAACTTATTCTGATTTTAAATATTACTTATATAATTGACGGTCTATATCAATTATATATATATTCAAAATAATGTTTTATATTCATTCTCTATCTCAAAATATTGTTTAAACACTTTACTTTGCTTCAGAGAAGTTTCAACTTGTTTTAAATTCAATTGTCTTTACAAAACAACATCTCTATAATTTTGAACTAAGTGATGTCGACATAAGGGGATACCCCATGTCGACATGGTGACAGTTGGATTCAAAATTCAATTTTCAAAAGAAGTGTCCATTCGTTCGAAAACCTTTCGCCAATGGTTATGACTATTGTGCATCTATATAAAGGCTTCCAAAACGAATTTTTTTAACAACTACTTTCTTATTTTCTTCACTCTTTTTTCTCCACCATTCCATATCCATAAAACTTCATATTTTCAAGATCGTGCCATCATTCTGCCAAATTCTCAATGGGAAATCATTTAGATACTCTCTCTATTTGATTCTCCATCATTCTACTAAAGATCAAAGTGCTATTCAGAGTTATAGGATTAATTTGTATTCAAAAAGTCCATAGAGTCCATCCATTCAAAAGGAGTGTTATTAAGAAGAATTAGGGTGATCTTGTGTCTCGTAAATTAAGAGAGTTTACCCCAGACTCGGAGATAGGAGGGTTCCTCAAGACCTTAGAAATTGAGGGTTGTAATTTGGATATTGGCTTATAAAAATCTGTACAAGGATATTGCCTTGGTGCAGGACTGGATGTTGGAGGATTCCGAACCAGTATAAAATCCGGTGTTTTCTTTCCTTTTACTTGCTTTACTTTACTATTTGCATTTGTTATATGTTCTGTGATCATTCTGTGTTAGAATTCTGTTTAGATTTGTGTTGAAAGTTTTAATTTAGTCATATAGTTCATATACTCTTTAAAACACTATTCACCCCCTCTAGTGTTATTTCTGCCTTAAGATCCTTAATCCGCATCCCTAACAAATTTAACACACATAAGAAATTTAGAAGTTGTGAGTGGGTTAAGACACTCCCTTTTGAATTTAAATTGAATTTAAATTCAATTTAAACCCAAAAATTGAACAGTCTCAGAATCCTCCAAACGAGCGCCAAAATGTTCAGAATTCCAATACGAACATAGTGGAGAAAATCGTACGTGAATTGGATCTCGTATGTAAAAGTTATAGCGATTAAAACATTCGAAATCGAAATTAAATAATAATAATAAACAAAACAAAAGACAATGGCCACGTCACCTGTTACTTGCCTAATGCGGCTACTATAAAGCATACGCACGAACAACCCATAGCAAACGAAGTTGACCGCTGCTTTGACCACGATTTGCGAGCGCCTCAGACCACCATATGCAACGCCACCATCGCCATTGAGTTCGTCATGCTCGGCCGCACCCCCGCCTACGAAGCCGTCGCCTCCGGTTCGTCGCTGCCACCGTCGCCAGGGTTTTTGAACCCTAAACCATTTAAATCGGCTGCGTCAGGCCAAGTTAAGTCTCACGACCACCGCCAATCGACTCCCCGAACCCAACTCTCCAATACCCCGAAACCGTTTCCTTGATTGTCGCCCCAATAAAAAACGCCCAATCTTGCTTTAACCTTGATTTGTGGTTGATTCGGGTATCGTTTGCAGAAATAGGCACCAGATGCAGGTTCGAATTGTGGAGATCTTCGACCTTATATTTTTTTTTGAATTTTTTTGAAGAGTTTGAATTTTGAAGTCGTATTTTGAATTGAAGTTGTATTGGAAAAATTAGGGTTTTCAGCCATTGAGTAAGAGAAGCAACCTAATTTCTGTACGTACAGAAATGAGAAATAGAAAGGCTGCTAAGTTTATAATACGATATATATAAGTAGAGCTGAGAATTGAGATGAATGGACACGATTGGTTTGGACCGTTGGACCATAAATGGCTCGAAAAGCACGTTCTGACTCTGGAATGAAATTTGGTCAATCCATATATCAAAATAGTTGTTTTAAAATATTTTAAAATCAATGGAATAGGCTTTATGTCCAAATTACATTGTATGAAGAAGTTATGCTAAAATCAAGTTATTTCAAATTGATTTCAATTAATTTCAATTTCATTGATTTCTGGACATTTCGAGTCCGTACGATCAAACGACAAGTTAATTATAATATTAAATCACAATTTCAATAAATAAAGTTAATTATAATTAATTTCAATAAATTAACTTGATTCGATAAACAAAGTTAACCCTGTTTTTTCTTTCATTACATTAATATGTTAAAATTTCTATCTTTCCTTTGCATTAACTGTTGTTTTCAATTATATTATTTCCAACTAATTATCATAATTGCTTACGTAGTATTGATTTCATCCAATTTCCATAAGTTTCATATTATTGGTTTAATGTTTGCATTCGTTTTCTTAAATAAATTGATAGCCAAGTATAACAATTTACATTACTTTAATAAATTGAAGTTTCGTTTCAATTGTTAATAATTAGTTTAAATTTCCATGGTCGCATTTCATTTTTAACCTTCATTTCATTATTAAATTATAACGTTTTAAATTTTCTTTCCATATTAAATTACTAAACTTATTTATTTAACAAATTTAATTATTGAAAATTTACGGGTCGTTACACTCTCCCTCACTCAAAACTTTTTGTCCCCGAAAAGGAAAAAGGAGGGGAAAGAAAGAATTAGGTGAACAATACATCTTATCCGAAAATATTATGTAACAACCCGTATATTTGTACCATTTAAATTGACAATAATCCACACATGTCAACTTAAATAGTACAAAACACGAATCATTAATGGAGTATATGTATATAAATGAGAACCATCACAGAATCACAGACAAATTCAATAACAGAATAATGCAGCGGAATTACAACAATATCATAATAGTAGTTCATGAAGCTACTAAATAAAGACAACAATGTCCCAAGCAAATAGTGAAATAGAAATACATAGATGTCCGATAATATTGAAATAGAAAAGAGCAATACTGATAAATATAAATGATAGTCTTCAGCTCCCAAGCAGCATAGCAACAGAAATCTTCAGACTGACCCGAGCATAAGCATAAACAAACACTCGAGTCAGGACATATTCTTATACAGATAATATGGTTCAAATTTTGAAATAACAACAACTCAAAGATGAATGTAATAACATCTTTCAGGATCCGTTAAACTATCTATATATAGTAGTGTACGCCAAGTAGATAATGTCTAACAGTAAAATAAAGTATCAAAGTAGTGTTAAGGCGCTACCATTATTCCCCTCAACACATTTATATAGCATTATAGTCTAACAGCACTGTAAACTCCACCGTAAACTAGTGGGATATCTGGGATACTCCATAGGTATAATACAAAACAAATCGTAGTGGTTGCGTATAGGGATACAAGTATGACAAGGCACATGAGGCAATACCCAATGTAGTGAAACTACCATTTGCCTAATCCGGACTGGTGAGAACACGTCGACGCAACGATCGCAACACCGCGAAACAACACTCCAAATTCAAGGGTGCGCAACAATCAAAAACAAGTAATGAGTAGTTTACGAAGAAGTGTGTTCGCTCGAGGTAGCTAACCTCATTGGCCCGGCACGGCTCCTGTTTTAGTCATTTTCAATGTGACACATGTGTCAAGGTCATCCATTATCGTTCTCTTTCTTCAATCATCAACATACATCATTCTAACCACTTCATTCTGGATCACACTCCGCGTATAGTTATTAAAGTGGTATTCGGTTTAGACAGTGAGTATGTCCCTAACCGATCCCGGTCTCTTTAATAACTTTCGTAATTATTACACCGATTGGTCATTTAATAAATTTCAAAACCAAATCAACTTCGGTTTTACTTAGAATTCAAAACCGGACATTTCATATGTCTTTCTACATCAATTTCCAAAATTTACGTTTCAAAACTTCCAAATTTACAATTTCAAAACTCTAAAATTTAACTTCAAATTTGATTCAAAACAATATCGATTTAAATTCATATATAGGTTTCATTAAATAATCATTTAGATTAAGTTAACTTAACATAATATCGATTTAAATTCATTGATGGATTTCATTCAATAATTATTAACTTAATTTAACATTCAAAACAATTCCAATTAAATTTCCAATTCATTAAATCATTCACTTAAGTTTACTTACATTATATCCAACTTATAAATTTAACAAAATTGAATTCGTCAAATTAAATTCTTTAAATTACAAGTTTTATATTAATTTTGATAAGTAAATTACCTTTTATTTCTTATTAAAGAAATTTAATTCCACTTATTTACTTATCAAATTAAATAATCACAAGTTAAATGTCTTCGATAAACAAGTTCAAATTTTGTTTAATTTTTAAATAAATTTCAAAACTTGATTCAATAATTTACTCAAATTTAAACAACCCATTGTTAATATTTGTTTCAAATTATTAAATGTTAACATTTTAAATTTCACTAGAATTCAAATTCCAATTTTAATTTAAAAACCTTCATTATTTTATTCAAATAAAGTATTTATTTATTTAAATCGAATTGTTTGACCAATCGGGTTTTTATTTAATTCTCTATCCTAGGTCAATTGTAACGACCCGCCTTTTTAGACAGTTTAAAGCGACGATCAAATACACATGCCGATTCTAAACCATTCAAAAGGGCAGATGGTTATTGGGGTAAATAAGAAAAGAAAAGAAAGAGAAATAAAGTAAATGAAACAACACTGAATCTCGCAGCGGAATGATAAAATATAATAGTCAAATAAAAAGTTCATGAAGATGTTTACTATACTTTGACAATTATTTATACAACATTTATCAGAGTTATACATATACAACAGAATAATTAAAATAATGCAGCAGATAGCATGATGCAAAGGTAATAATAGTAATAGTATACCAAATCTTCGTCTTCATCCTCCTGAATAGATCTTCAAAATCTAAAAAACTCAGGACTGGCCCGAGCGTAAGGAAAAGACAAAACACTCGAGTCAGGACTAAAATATCCTTATGAAAGTCAAATCAATCGTAAATAAATATGAGTGTAACGGCGTCAGAGATGTTTACGGGGTTTGACATCTCATATCCAGTGTCAACGTGCGTGCAATAACTCAAGAGATGTTACGGGATTTTCCATCTCTTAAGGATCCGTTAAACTATCTACAATGTAGTAATGTACGCTAAGTAGATAATGCCTATCAGTAATATAAAGTATCAAAATAGCGTTAAGGCGTTACCATAATCCCCCTTAACACATTTTATAGTGCCATAGTCTATACAGCACCGTAAGCCCCACCGTAAACTGGTGGTTATCAGAGGGTACCCCATAGGTATAACACAAAACATAACGTAGTGGTCGCGAATAGGATAATCAGTATGACAAGGTACATGAGGCGATACCAACTAGGATACTAGTAGTTGCGTGATCCGGACTGATGTTGAGCATAGCCAGCAGCTACCCCAACACCGCGAAACAACACTCCCAAATCAAGGGGTGCACCCAAATCGCATCACAAATGTAATAGATATGGTATCGAAGAAGTGTGTCCGCTAGAGATGGCGAACCTCAATGGCCCGGCGCGGCTCCTATTTTAGTCATGTCAGGGGTCATCCAATATCGTTCTCTTTCTTTAGTCAACGCGTTCACCAAACCATTCACTTCATTCTGGATCAACACTCCGCGTATAATAGTTATTAAAGTGGCGTTCGGTATCGACAGAGAGTATGTCCATATCCGATCCCGGTCTCTTTAATAACTAAGTATTATTACACCGTTGGCTCTTTTACATTTCAAATCGATTCATAATTGACATCAAAATATCATATTCGCTTCAAAAATCAAGTCCATTTCAAATATCATCGTATCTATTCAAATATAAGATTCTATTTCAAAAATCATTTTTCGCATCAATATCTCATTTCAATTTCAAAATCATTTCGAATTTCAATTTAGCTTGCAACTTCATTTAACCCAATTCGTATTTAAATTCAAGATTTAAATATAACATTTCACCTTACTGATCAGCTTAGAATTTTAGAAAATAGTTTTAAGAAGTTTAAAAGTAGTTTTAAATAATTAAAATAGTTAAAAAATACTTAAAATCTTAAAATAGATTTAAAATAGATAAATTAGTTCAAAATAATTTAAATTGGGTTAAGTAGATTTAAAATAGATTAAAATAGTTTTAAGTATTCAAAAATGGTTTATATAACTGAGTAATTTGGAAAACAAAATAAAACAACTTCAAAACCAAACCAATTATAACTTCCCAATTTAAAACAATTTCAATTTCCCTTCTACCGATTCAATTTCGATTTCGATTCAATCAACGTCAACTTTGACGTCAAATTTATTCAATTTTATATTCACTTTCAATTAATTCAATTTCAATTTTATATTCACGTTCAATTAATTCAATTTCAGTTTATATCGATTTGGAGCTTGATTTTCAAAAATACCAATTTATAACACTTAACAAAATTATCCTTCAATACTCAAATTTAAATGCAAATTTCAAATATGATTCAATTTCAAGCTCAATTTCAAAATATCATTTTTATATCACTTTTACTTAGTAATATTCAGAGCTCGAATTAAGGTTAAATCTTTAAACAAATCAATTTTCGAAATTCAATCATATCCCCATTTTAAATTCCAAAGTCTCAACTTATATTATTTGACAATTTCTTTTAACCAAAATTTATTTCAACATTCCAAACTCAAATTTTTGATAAATTCGATTTCTATAAATTGATTTCTATTTATAACTTTTAAATCAGAACATTTAAATAAATTTCAAATCGACGATTTTAAAATTATTAATTTAGCCAATTCGGTGTCCGTATATAATTTTCTATCCTATGGCCAAGTGATTAGTTATTTAAATTAAATGCCGGGGATGAATATATATCACTTAATCAATCATAGTGTCATATGTATGCATAACAGGTTATATATAAGCAAATAAACATCCAAACATTTCAATATCAACCAATAGCATCCATCGAAATAAATCATCCAGTAGACAATACAATTCATGGCAATTTCCTAGTTATCAATGTCAGGTAATTTAATCGCAATTCAATTTTAATTTCAATTTAACTGTCAATTTAATTTTCAACGGTTAATTCAAATGACAATCTATATAACAAATAAATTCTATCAAACAACGACAAATAAAATCAAAACACTTCATAATGTCAAATTTAACTAGCATAAAGATATTTAGTACGTTGTGAGCGTTATAAAACACTCACCTTGATTCCAATGCAGTTCCAGCGTTTTATTTCGAATAAAATTAAATGACCGTTTAATTTTACCTGAAATTTTTACTAGCTCCAAACGAATCCAAACCAGTTGCATTGCGTAGAGCTCGTCCATACGATTCCAACGCAAAAGGTTTCGTCCGAATCCGACCTCGTATGAAAGAGATACGCTATTACAAAGTTTATATGATTAAAATAAAATAATTTTACAATTTCTCTTTAAATTTTTTTTTAACCAAAACATATCCAGGCCGCACGCGCTCCCCTCTTTCTCTCCCGTTCGTGCTTGCTCCCGGCAATTCCATACGTAGAAACCCAACATCGCACGCTAGGGCAAGACGCCGATCGCACCCAGGCCACCAAGAACTCGATCCAAACACGCCAAACGATGCCCCCCCGCGAGCTACGCCACCGTCCAGAGACAGGCCGAGCTCGGTCGTTCCTCTTCGTCGAAAAACGTGCGCGAACACGGCGCCTTCCAGCTCCAATTGCCGTTGATTCGTCTCACTAAATTCGATCATAACCGTTGGATGTCTCGGCCTCGCCATGCTCTTCGTCTTTGTAGTTGATGATTTCGCGTGAATGTTTCTAGATTGAAAGAAAAAGGAGGAAGAAAGGGATGAGATTCTGGCCATTGAAGTTGTTAATGGCGGCTGCTTTGAATTAGGGTTAGGTTTTGACAAATTTGTGAAAGTGGAGTCCTTTTATAGAAATTTCTCAACGCACTATTCATTCCGGATTTTCCGAACTCCGATTTACGCGTGGTGACTGGCGTTTCTAGGGTTTACCCCACGTTTCGAACACAATGGAACAGGTTTCAGAGGCTAATTCGATCGTCTGTGCGAGTTACGGAAATAAACGATCAAATTTAAATTAAACCGATTAAACGAATTTCTATGCGTTTTGGCTCGCCCCGGACAAACGATAAATCTGATTGACATGAAATTTGAAATCTTATAATAATATCACATTACAGATTCGATGAAACTAGTTTCATCGAAATCCGAGACCGTTTGAAAAATGATTATTTTAACTCGTCAAATTAATATTAAAACAATTTCAACGCGTTTCGAGCTGTCACGGTCAAACGACAACTCCGATTGCTACGAAAATTGAAATCCGATAATAACTAACTATTACGGATCCAATGGAACTAGTTTCGTCCAATTCTGAAACTGTTCAAAAATTGGCTATTTTCCAGTCGATAATTAAATATTAAAATATTCAATTTTCACAAATTTACTTTTAATTCGATTTTAAAAGTTCTACAACATCATTCTTACTTTGATATGATAAAATAAAATTTTACAAATCATTTTTAATCATATTAAACCCGTTATTCAATTATCCAATAATTTCCAATTTTAAAATCTTATTAACTCTATTATAATCCCAATATAACATATATTCACTTTGGAAACCAATCTGAATCATATTAAATCAAATTTCAATTATTCATTCTATTTTCATATATTAAATTTCAATATCAAATTGATCATATCAAATTCGGAATTTAATTATTCAAACATCTGTAATATTAAATGTAAACAATTTGATTTTTCTTAAATCACTATCTTTTGAGATATTCAAAACGAACTTAAAATTTTAACTTTTGAAACGAATTAAAATTTTAGAACAACTATTTCCATTATACGGTTATTCAGTTCCCACTATTAAATTATTCAATAAATCCCAAATATTAAATTTAAACAATTTCGCTTATCCAATAATTCATTATCTTTTGAAATATTGAAATCGAACTTATAAGATTCAACTTATAAAACCAATTCACAATTTAGAAAATTATTTTCATTTACAGTTATTCAATCATTCAATAAGTTTTAAATATTAAATTTAAACAATTTACCTGTTCAATATTCAATGTTTGATTTTAAATAGACTTTACTTATCAATCAATTACTTTATTATACCCAATGGATTCAACATTTATTATTATTCCAAACGACTTACAATGTTTTTCTAACCCTATCATGAAATCTTATTAAATTAGCTAGTTTAATTATCGAAAATTTTTGGGTCGTTACATCAATTGTTCTATTTGGGTATTTATCATTTCAACCCGATTCCATTTCAATTCAAAAATCAAAAACATAGTAAATGGAACTTTAATGTGATAACTGGGATGGTGTCAAAATAAATAAACAAGCAATAACAACAATGAATAACAATCCAATGGTTTATTTAAATAATCCCGAAATAATCATACTAATTTACATTATAATTTCATGTAAATTAATATAATTATTTCTAGAATCTACATTATCATTTCATGTAGATTAAAGATTATTACGCTATTATTTTGTGCGGTTCTACACTTGATATCTACTTATCCTATTTCATACTTCATCTAATTACACGACATGAATGTTCGTTAACAATGTTTAATGTGTAGCTAACTACATTTTTACGTTTCAACTAATTATACATTTCAAAGATCATATGATACAGATTTTATTTAATCAAATTCAAGCTCATATGTCAATTACCAAGTGTCAACTACCATACGTCAAATTCAAGTGTATATTATTTATCACTTCATGCATTAATAAATTTTAACGTCCAATATCAACATCAACAATCAACATATATCAACCAAACTTGATTATTATCGTATAAGAATATAAGTCGTGAAATATTATTCACCTTTCGTGGTTAGAGAAATGAATGGCGAAGCGTGAAGAGGCACGAGTGGAATTGGTTCAACGCAGCACAAACATGGACAATTGAACAAAATGCAACCATCGACAAGAAAGGAATGGTATTAATTTCAATATGGACGTTCATATATATTTTTGTAAAATTATATATATGCACTTACCAACAACGAAGAAAAGAAAGAAAGCTGAGAATTTGGGTGCTGCTGCAAAGTGAAAACTTCAACTGGTTGCTGTACATAACAGAAAATAAGTGGGTTACTACTATTTAGCAACCAAATATATATACGCAGTATATATATTCTTCGGCAATACTAAAACATAGTAACACTTCCTCTTTTCATAAAACAACACCGCTCATTCAACGTCCCTTTTTTTTTAAGAAACAAAGACTGTCACTTTCTTTTTTTATAAATGAATGCACGCCTGCATTCGTACACACACGGCATGCACACCGCATATACAAGAGAGTAGCGTAGGGGAGAGGCGATGGTCGGCAGTGGTTCGGTCGAGGCAAGGTGGTCGCTGGAGGGGTGCGGTGGTCTGGAGTGACGATTGGAGGCTTGCGGAGGTGCGCTGGAGTTTGTGCGAGGCCATGGCGAGGGGATGGCTGTAGGTAGGTTGGATGGCGCGCTGAGGGAGTGGAGTGGTTCATGGTCGGTTTCATGCAACACGTGCAGGTGGTGGAAGGGGTGTGGCGCGCGCTGGAGGCGAGGAAAGGTGGAGAGGTGGTGAGTGCGTGCGGGATCTGGAGGAGGGAGGGGACGGCTGGACGGCGTGGTTCGCGTGCTTGGACGAGGTGAAGGAAAATGGTGGAGTGGCGTTGAGTTTGGCAGTGGCTGAAGGGTTGTGTTCATTTTTTCTTTTGTAAAATTTTACAGTGGACCAAACAAAAGAAGAGGAGGAAGAAATAGAAATAAGGAGAAGAGAAGTGGTTTCGTACCTGTAGCAGATGTAAACGAAAGGGTACATTTTGTTTCTTTTAATTTTTATAATTTGCTGCAGTAGATGCTATTTTGAATTACGAAACGCCTCTCCAATTTTTCAAGTCAACCACTATCTGCCAACTACCCACATTAGTTCCACTCAGCTCAAAATTTTATTTTCAAAATTGAATGTATACGAGCTGCTAATTTGGGCTGAATATGCATTTAACCGGTCCGTTTGGAACGGTTAAATTGGCGCAACGACCTACGTCGAACTCCAATTTGTACGAATGAATATACCATTCCGATCGACGTGACGAGGCTCTTACAAAGGTATACAGATATTGGCAATACGACAGTTTTATCAAAACTCGAAATTTACGCCGATTAAATTGTTCGTTTGACAAAACAATTTAAATGAAGCAGGCGACGACGGAATTTGACGAAATGAAATGCGACGTCTTGATCAGATAAATTTTTACAACCTTACTGTGTAAAAATATTTTGATTCGAAAGATAAAATTTACGCACTTTAAAATGAACTGATATACAATAAAAACCGAATGAAATTTACTATAATATTTTACGACGAAACTTTTCCTATCTCCATAACCAACTAGACGCATCTGATAAACAAAGTTTGGGCGTTAACTGAGAACTTATATAAATTTCAAATTTTTATATTAATAATGGATTTAAAATTTTAAACTGAGTTGAAAATTCAAGGTCGTTACAATGTCCCCCACTCAAAACTTTTCATCCTCGAAAGGAACGAGACGGAAGAAGTAGGAAAGAAACAAGCAGAAAAATCAAGATAGATTTAAGAAAAATGAATTATACCTGAAATTAGTAGTACGGGGTTTGAATCCCAAATACTATCATCGGTTTCTCACGTGCAATCTCGATCATCTGCACTCCACTGAACTTTGACGAGATTGTCCGACTTCCTTCTAAGTTGTTTCGTCTCACAGTCGACTATCTGAAGTGGCTTCTTCTCAAATGTTAAGTCTGGCTCGATAACTAACTCTTCCAACTAAGCGGTGGGAATGGTCATAGATGGATCGTGCACAACTTCGCGGAGATGTGAGATGTGGAACGCATTGTGCACACCGGCAAACTTTTCTTGTAATGCGATTCTATAGGCCAAAGTTCCTACCCTCTCCATAATCTCAAACGGGCCAACAAATCTTGGAGCAAGCTTCCCTTTCCTTCCAAAACGAATAACATTCATCAAAGGCGACAATTTGAGAAATACTTTGTCTCCTACACTAAATTCGAGATCTCTCCTCCTTCTATCAACATAACACTTCTGTCTATCTTGAGCCGTCTTAATCTTCTTCTTGATTTCTTCAACTTTCTTGGAAGCTTCCATAATTATTTGTGGACCAAGCACTAATCGGTCTCCAGACTCGATCCAACAAGCTGGTGATTTGCACGGCCGTCCATATAAAGCTTCGAACGGTGCCATGCCAATGGCCTGTTTTTATTAAAGATAATTAATTCCAATTCAAATATGCTTATTTAAATTTGAAATTCGATTCTTTACCTGATAACTAATGTTATAAGTGGATTCAACAAAATGGAGATGGTCTTCCCAGGATCCACCAAAGTCTATAATACAAGCTCGGAGAAGTTCTTTCAAAATCTGATTCACCCTCTCAGTTTGGCCATCTGTTTGAGGATGATAAGCTGTGCTCAGATTCAGTTAGTGCCCAAAGTATCCTGAAATGCCTTCTAGAATTTACTAGTGAAAATAGGATCTTTATCGCATACGTTATTGGATGGTATACCATGAAGTTTAACAACTTCTCTCATATATATCGCGGCCGAACTCGAAGCAGTACGAGTGGTCTTGACTGGAATAAAGTGAGCGGATTTTGTCAGCCTATCGACAATCACCCAAATGCTTTCGTTACCCTTTCCAGTCCTTGGTAGCCCATCCATAAAGTCCATAGAAATCTGCTCTCACTTCCAAATTGGAATCTCTAAGACTCCATTACTATCTATTTGCGCACCCATTTTACTGTCAACATTTCCGACTCTACCGAGAACTATTTCCTTGATATGATAGAGCAAAGTGTCCTCGTATTGCTTGGCTATGATGCGATCCATAAGGGATAGGGAGACGACGAGCTGAAATAACATTCCTTCTACAAGATTACAACATACCATTGCTTGGTTTCTCCTCAAGGCATCGGCAATGGCATATGCTTCCCCTAGGGGGTAGTTAATATCAAGATCATATGCAGCTAAGAATTCGAGCCATCGAACTTATCTCCGATTCAAATCCTTTTGTGAGAAGATATATCTCAATGACTTACGGTCTGTGAATAATTCGAATTTGGTCCCCAAAAGATAGTGCCTCCATAGCTTTAGAACAAATACAACCGCAAGAAGCTCTAAATCGTGAGTTGAGAAATTTGCTTCATGGGTATTTAACTGACGACCAGCATAGGCAACAACCTTTCCTTTCTGCATTAAAACTGCTCCTAGTCCATCGCGGTAAGCATTAGTATAGACGGTTAAACCTTCGCTTCCGTCAATAACTGTGAGAACTGGGGCAGAGGTCAACCTTCGCTTCATCTCATTGAAAGTTGATTTGCACTTTTCACTCCAATTAAATTTGACATTCTTTCTGGTCAGTGCGGTTAGCGGTGCAGCAATACGAGCAAAATTTTCTATAAATCTGCAATAATAGCCGGCCAAGCCCAAGAAACTACGAATATCTGTAGGAGTTTTGGGAGTCTCCCAATTCTGCAAATTTCTAAGGATTCGAATTTAGATAGAGATAAGATGTTCGGGTAGAAATGACAAGTAAGGATAGAACTTACATTGATTACGGCGATCTTAGCTGGATCGACCGAAATTCCATTCTCCGAGACAATATGGCCAAGAAATCGAACTTCATCTCTCCAAAAGTGGCATTTCGAGAACGTGGCTTTAAGCTGATGACCGCGAAGAGTTTCAAGAACAAAAGCCAAATGTGAACTATTCTCTTTCTCATCTTTAGAGAAGACGAGAGAATATCATCGATGAAAACAAGAACAAACTTATTAAGAACATCACGGAAAACTCTGTTCATCAAGTCGACGAAATAAGCTGGAGCATTAGTAAGGCCGAACGGCATAACCAGCCATTCAAAGAAACCATTTTCTGTGCATAACGCTGTTTTAGGAATACTCTCCTCCGCGATTCTGAGCTGGTGAAAGCCGATAGCCCGATCGAGTTGAGAGAAAACTTTAGCTCCATGGAGCTGGTCGAATAGATCATTAATGCGGGGCATTGGATATCTGTTTTTGTGTGAGCTTGTTTAGCTCTCTATAGTCCACACACATTCTAAGAGAACCATCTGACTTTGTGACGAATACAACTGCAGCTCCTCATTCTGAATATCTTCATCGCATCAAGCCTTTAGCAAAAAAGTCTTCAATCTGAACATTCAATTATGCCTTCTCTTTAGGAGCCATTCTCCTGGGAGGGAGAATTACTGGTCGAGCACTAAGGATAAGATCAATGTAGAATTCAATTTCCCACGGAGGTGGTAGAAAATTGACTTCTCCAAACACACCAGAAAAGAGTTGAACAACCGGGGTAGAGCTTAGATCATTCGGATGCGTGTCAAGAGAGAATATAAAACTCCCAGCACATTCTTGAGGCGATTTACCTTCAATAACTAAAGGTTTACTCTTGTCGTCAATTAGAGAGACGGTTTGAGCTTTGCAAGAGATAACGGCTTCGAACTTTCGTAGCCAATCAACACCTAATAGGATATCGAACGCCTCGAATCCAAGGACATATAAATCCCAAGTGAAATGGTGCATGCCATACATAAGCGTGACATATTTGCATACCCTTTTGAGTTTAGCGGGTCCTTCAATGGGATTTGATACACATAAGAAAATAGATGAAAGGATGAGTTCCAATCCAAGCTTACTGCACAAATCAATAGATATGAAACTATGTGTAGCTCCGGTGTCAAATAGAACTTTAACAGGTAAAGTATGCAACATAAAAGTACTCTGTGATGTATCTTGGTCATCCTGAACTTCAGGGGTAGGGGTGGTAATAGCAAAAATTCCAGATGGGGTACCCTTCTTCTGAGTTGGGCAATCTTTCTTAAAATGTCCAGGCTGTAAGCAAATGTGACATACATCTCTCTTGGCCATCTGAGCCGGTGGCGGAATAGCCGCTCCCTTCGGGGATGGGCAACTACTGGCATAATGACATTTCTGATTGAATTTGAAGTAGGGGATAGAGGATATGTCAATGGGCTTCTTCTGAGAATAGCCATGCCCGGTTGTCTTCTGTCAGTTCTTCTTTTGCTGCTCAAAGTTCGGCTTCCTCTTCCAAGTCTGACTAGAGGATGGCTGAGTAACTGGAGCCTTGGTGACTGATGTTCCCTTCGGCTTTCCCTCATACCTAAGAGCATAATCCATCAACTCGGTGAAAGTGCCATGGACATGAGCTGTAAGGAGATCGAACTCTAAAGGTGCTCCATGGATGAATTTCTCATTCTTCAGCAGTGGCGTATCAATCAAGCCAGGTCCGGACTTGGAGATTTCGTTAAACTTCCTTTCATACTTGGAGAAAGTCGTGTTACCCTACTTGAGACCCGTAAATGATCAATAAAGCTGAGCCTTTCCAGCTGCTGGCATCCACTGAGCCATAAAGGAATCCTTATTTACAAATAATATAAAGATGAGTCAAAATTTGAAGAGATAGGAGAAATTTATTTGGATGAAATTTCAGTTGGATTTCTACCTAAACTGAGCCCATGTGATAGTTTCCTCGTCGGTACAGGAGGTGACTGTCTCCCACCAATCCTGTGCCGCATCCTGAAGCTACCAACCGGCCAATTGACACTTCTGCGCGTCAGTAATCTCAAGTCTAGCGAAGATCCTTTCCAGGCTCTTCAGCCACTATTGCGCTCCAATGATGCTCTCAGAACCCGTGAATTTGATGCCGCCAAGATGGACGTATTCTTTGCTAAGAGTAAAAAACTTGACTGCAGGAGCTGAAGCACGTGGTTTGGGAGCGTTTCCTCTACCCCCACCTCTAGCATTCCTTCTGGTACTCATCCTGGAATACCAAAAGTGATTTTAGAATCAAAGATAGAAATTTTACAGAACTTAAGGAAATTATAATCAAACGAATTCAAAATGAGGATGAAGTCAAAAGGATGTGGATTCTGAAATGATTCTCCTCATTCTAGGGTATGGTTACCCTATCTCTAATGAGTTTAAAACTCCACGGTCTAAGGTTTTCGAGAACCAAAGCTCTGATACCAACTGTAACAACCCGTATATTTGTACCATTTAAATTGACAATAATCCACACATGTCAACTTAAATAGTACAAAACACGAATCATTAATGGAGTATATGTATATAAATGAGAATCATCACAGAATCACAGACAGATATAATAACAGAATAATGCAGCGGAATTACAACAATGTCATAATAGTAGTTTATGAAGCTACTAAATAAATACAACAATGTTCCAAGAAAATAGTGAAATAGAAATACATAGATGTCCGATAATATCGAAATAGAATAGGGCAATACTGATAAAGATAAAGATAAATGGTAGTCTTCAAGTCTTCAGCTCCCAAGCAGCACCGCAACAGAAATCCTCAGACTGACCCGAGCATAAGCATAAACAAACACTCGAGTCAGGACATATATTCTTATACAGATAATATGGTTCAAATTTTGAAATAACAATAACTCAAAGATGAATGGAATAACATCTTTAGGATCCGTTAAACTATCCATATATATAGTAGTGTACGCTAAGTAGATAATGTCTAACAGTAAAATAAAGTATCAAAATAGTGTTAAGGTGTTACCATTATTCCCCTTAACACATTTATATAGCATTATAGTCTATATAGCACTGTAAACTTCACCGTAAACTAGTGGGATATCAGGGAGTACTCCATAGGTATAATACAAAACAAATCGTAGTGGTCGCGTATAGGGATATACATATGACAAGGCACATGAGGCAATACCCAAAACTACCATCTGCCTGATCCGGACTGGTGAGAGTGCATCGCCGCAACGATCGCAACACCGCGAAACAACACTCCAATTTCAAGGGTGCACACCAATCAAAAACAAGTAATGAGTAGTTTTCGAAGAAGTGTGTTCGCTCGAGGTAGCTAACATCATTGGTCCTATAAGGCTCCTATTTTAGTCATTTCCAATTTGACACAAGTGTCAAGGTCATCCATTATCGTTCTCTTTCTTCAATCATCAACGTACATCATTCCAACCACTTCATTCTGGATCACACTCCGCGTATAGTTATTAAAGTGGTATTCGGTTTAGACAGTGAGTATGTCCTTAACCGATCCCGATCTCTTTAATAACTTTCGTAATTACTACACCGATTGATCGTTTAATAAATTTCATAACCAAATCAATTTCAATTTTACTTAGAATTCGAAAGCTAACATTTCATTTGTCTCTCTATATCAATTTCCAAAATTTACTTTTCAAAACTTCCAAATTTACAATTTCAAAACTCTAAAATTTAACTTCAAATTTGATTCAAAACAATATTGATTTAAATTCATATATAAGTTTCATTAAATAATCATTTAGATTAAGTTAACTTAACATAATATCGATTATGGATTTCATTCAATAATTATTAAGTTAATTTAACATTCAGAACAATTCGAATTAAATTTCCAATACATTAAATCATTCACTTAAGTTTACTTACATTATATCCAACTTATAAATTTAACAAAATTGAATTCGTCAAATTAAATTCTTTAAATTACAAGTTTTATATTAATTCGATAAATAAATCACCTTTTATTTCTTATTAAATAAATTTAATTTCACTTATTTACTTATCAAATTAAATAATCACAAGTTAAATGTCCTCGGTAAACAAGTTCAAATTTTGTTTAATTTCTAAATAAATTTCAAAACTTGATTCAATAATTTACTTAAATTTAAACAACACACTTTGTTAGTATTTGTTTCAAATTATTAAATATTAACATTTTAAATTTCTCTAGAATTCAAATTCCAATTTTCATTTAAAGCCCTTCATATTTTATTCAAATAAAATCTTTATTTATTTAAATCAAATTATTTGACCAATTGGGTTTTTATTTAATTCTCTATCCTAGGTCAATTGTTCTATTTGGGTATTTATCATTTCTACCCGATTCCATTTCAATTCAAAAATCAAAAACATAGTAAAGGAAGCTTGCAGTGTGATAACTGGGATGGCGTCAAAGTAAATAAACAAGCAATAACAACAATCAATAACAATCCAATAGTTTATTGAAATAATCCCGAAATAATCGTATTAATTTACATTATAATTTCATGTAAATTAATATAATTATTTCTAGAATCTACACTATCATTTCATGTAGATTAAAGATTATTATGCTATTATTTTGTACGGTTCTAGACTTGATATATACTTATCCTATTTCATACTTCATCCAATTACATGACATGAATGTTCGTCTACAATGTTTAAGGTGTCGCTAACTACATTTTTACCTGTCAACTAATTGTACATTTCAAAGGCCATATTATGTAGATTTTATTTAATCGAATTCAAGTTCATATGTCAATTAACAAGTGTCAACTACCATACATCAAATTCAAGTGTATATTATTTATCACTTCATGCATTAACAAATTTTAACGTCCAATATCAACATCAACAATCAACATATTATCAACCAAACTTGATATTGTCGTATAAGAATATAAGTCGTGAAATTTTATTCATCTTTCATGGTTAGAGAAATGAACGGCGAAGCACGAAGAGGCACGAGTAGAATTGGTTCAACGCAGCACAAATAAGGACAATTGAACAAACTGCGACCATCGACAAGAAAAGAATGGTATTAATTTCAATATGGACGTTCATATATTTTTTGTAAAATCATATATATGCACTTACCAACAACGAAGAAAATAAATAAAGCTGAGAAATTGGATGCTGCTGCAAAGTGGAAACTTCAACTGGTTGCTGTACGCAACAGAAAACGAAGTGAGTTACTACTATTCAGCAACCAAATATATATGCACAGTGTATATATTCTTCGGCAATATTAAAACACAATAACACTTTCTCTTTTCATAAAACAACACTGTTCATTCAACAAACCGTTTTCTTTCTTTTTTAGAAACAAAGACTGTCACTTTTTATTATAAATGAACGCACGCCTGCATTCGTACACACACATGGCATGCACACCGCATGTACAAGAGAGTGGCACAGGGGAGGGGTGACGGTCGGCAGTGGTTCGGTCGAGGCAAGGTGGTCGCTGGAGGGGTGCGGCGGTCTGCAGTGATGGCTGGAGGCTAGCAGAGGTGCGCTGAAGTTTGGGCGGGGCCATGGCAAGGGTGTGGCTGTAGGCAGGTGGGACGGCGCGCTGAGGCAGTGGAGTAGTTCAGGGTCGGTTTCAGGCGATGCGCGCGGGTGGTGGAAGGGGTGTGGCGCGCGCTGGAAGCGAGGAATGGTGGAGGGGCGGTGAGTGCGTGCGGGTTCTGGAGGAGGGAGGGGACGGCTGGACGACACGGTTCGCGTGCTTGGATGAGGTGAAGGAAAATGGTGGAGTGGCGTTGAGTTCGGCAGTGGTTGAAGGACTGGGTTCATTTTTTCTTTTGTAAAATTTTACAGTGGACCAAACAAAAGAAGAGGAGGAAGAAATAGAAATAAGGAGAAGAGAAGTGGTTCCGTACCTGTAGCAGATGTAAATGAATGGGTACGTTTTGTTTCTTTTAATTTTTATAATTTGTTGCAGTAAATGCTGTTTTGAACTACAAAACGCCTCTCCAATTTTCCAAGTCTACCACTCTCTGCCAACTACCCACATTAATGCCAACTACCCACATTAATTTCCCTCAGCTCAAAATTTTATTTTTCAAAATTGAGTGTATATGGGCTGCTAATTTGGGCCGAATATGCATTTAACCGGTTCGTATGGAACAGTTATATTGGCGCAACGATCTACGTCGAACTTCGATTTGTACGAATGAACATACCATTTTGATCGGCGTGATGAGACGCTTACAACGGTACACAGATATTGGCCATACAACAGTTTTATCAAAACTCGAAATTTACGCCGATTAAATTGTTCGTTTGACAAAACAATTTGAATGAAGCAGGCGATGACGGAATTTAACGAAACGAAATGCGACGTCTTGACCAGATAAATTTTTACAACATTACTGTGTAAAAATATTTAGATTCGAAAGATAAAATCTACGCACTTTAAAATGAACTGATATACAATAAAAACACGAACGAAATTTACTGCAATATTTTACGACAAAACTTTTTCGATCTCTATAACCAACTAGACGCATCTTATAAACGAAGTTTGGGCGTTAACTGAGAATTTATATAAATTTCAAATTTTTATATTAAATAATGGATTTAAAATTTTAAATTGAGTCGAAAATTCAGGGTCGTTACATATTAACTTTATAAACAAATAAATTTATAAAATTAATTAAATTAAATAAACTATACCAATTTATAGCCATTAAATCATTTTATACTCAAATTAATAAAGTTTGAAAAACATTTTTCATAATTTTTCTAAGTCCAAAATTTACGACATATTTCGACAGAGTCTCCTTTGTACGGAGAGGCTCGAGAGAAAATATAACATCAAATATAACAATATATAACATATATTTTTCAAAATAATATATCCCAACAGGGGAAAAACAATATAATAGAGCTATAAACCCGTAATCCGAAAACGTACCTATTTGTCGGGCAAACAGACGCTTAATTATGAAACCAAAAGCAGTAGCAATTGCTTCCATAGCCTATATTTCACTTATATCATCAGAGGTTAATAATAATATAAAATGAAATATTTAAAGTTGTTTCAATTACTAACAACAAATCATTATAAACAACAATCACTAGCAACAAAGCATATACCCAGTAGATAAAATCAACACAAATCAATCATCCGTATATCTATAGCAACAAAACAAATAGTTGTTCGGGTTTAAAACTTTAAATTGTACAGAATGAAAAATAAACTACTAAGCGCACCATTTACTCAACAGTCTTGGATGAACTAAATGGGTTATTCATACATCCAAACAATTATAAAGTATCCTTGCCCTAACAACCATAAACCAAACAACCAACAATTCCAAATAATAGATCAAGTTCATTTTTATCAATTTCATTTCATAACATTTGTTGTTTGATTTCCTTTTCATTCATATAATGATTTATCCTTTAAATTTACATTTAACTTCTTACAATTCTCCATTTTTTTTCATTGAATTGTATCATGTAAAATTTCTTTTTATTGTATTGCATTCATTTATTTACTCGTAATTTCATTTATTTACAGTATTCATCTTTCTACTTATTTTATTATAAATACCCTCAACATTTACTTAAGTTTACTATCGTTTCTTTATAACCTTACCATTATATTTAATTAGTGGCCTTTTAGTCATACTTAAGTTTACAACAATTATAACATTAAATTCTTATTTATAAATGCCAATTCATTGAATACTTTCATTACCTCAAGTTTTACTTGTAAGATTTCCCATTACATTTTCTTTTAAAATTTTAACTTTTTATAGTTGGTAAGTTATATATATGTAAAAAATTGCAATTGAAAATTATACAAGTTTATCTTATTTCTTTTAAATTAATTAAATGTTCAATAATCCTATCTTTTGTCTTATAGGTTATACATTTCAATTTTCTTGTAGTTTCATTCATAACTTAGCATTTAATCTCTTATTTAAATTAGAGATTAATTAGTTACATTCAGTTTCACTACAATAATTGAACTATTAATTAACAGAAACTTAAGAACTAGATACCGGGTAAAATTTCAAATCATTTAAAATAGTAGATAAATATATATACTTACAACTTATATATATCCAGTTATATTTAAAACAATTTAAAATTTATATTCGTTTATCAAAATAATTCTGTAGTAAAACTACTACGGTAGTCTTCCCACTTAGAAACTTGAAAATGAATATCGACGATGCGTGCACTCATCATCGAAATTATTTTCCAGTGATAGAGAGGGGAGTGCAGAACTTATTTCTTTCCAAAATTTCTTTAAAACAATTCTTTCAATTTATATTGAATTATTTATATCAGAAAATACTTCTAAAATTATTATTATACTCCAAAAATCCTTTGAAAGAAATTTAAAAATCCCGGAACTTAAGTTCTAAAATTTCCAACTTTCAATTATTTTAGTTTCTTCAAATCTTATTTCTAATCAACATTTAAAGATTTCATAATCTAACAACCAATATATTAAAACCTAATATAATTTTTATAAATTTTTTATTTTATATATAGAAAATATAATAGGAAAAATTATTTCATTCACCTATATTCAAAACAAATATTGTGTCGGTCTATCCTATTAAGTGTTTTGAAATCCTTTTTGATGTCATAGCGTCCCATGCACCAACCAGAATTTGTAAATACAAAATGGAACAAATTAACACAATATTAAAAGCTTTTTATAACACTAACAAATATGCTCTCTTATATATATACGCTCAGCGACTCATCATAGGGTATTACTACCCTATTGTTAAAGAGTCAGATCGCACAAAGCTAAGGTTTATCGCTAAACCAAAGCTCTGATATCATATGTAACATCCAGCCTTTTTGTACACTTTAAATCGACGATAAACCACACACATCATACTTAAACCATACAGAAGGTTGGACTGTTATTAGGGTGAATAAGAAAAGCAGAGAAAGAAATAAAACAAAACAGAATCTCGCAGCGGAATGACAAAATATAATAATCAAATAACAGTTCATGAAACTATTTTACAAAACATTTTATTATACTTATACAACACATATCAGAGTTACACATACCAAAGATAATAAATAATGCAGCGGAACAGTATGAATGCAGTATAGTAATATAATAAATAATAGTAATACAATCTTCGTCTTCGTCCTCTAGAAATAAAGTCTTCGAATCCTGATATGCTCAGGTTGACCCAGCGAATTGAAAAGACAAAACACTCGAGTCAGAACTAAAAGATCTTATGTAAGTTAAATCAACCATAATAATATGAGTGGAACGGCGTCAGGGAATTTTACGGGATTTGACATCTCCTATCCAATGTCTAACGTGAGTGCAGTAACTTAAGAGATGCTCGAGATTCACATCTCCTAAGGATCCGTTAAACTATCTACTATGTAGTAATATACGCTATGATAATAGCGTCTACAGTAAAGTATAATATAAATTGAAAATAGTGTTAAGGCATTACATTTTCCACCTTAACACACTTTTATATTCTCATAGTCTATACAGTACCGTAATCTCCCCCGTACTAGGCGTCGTCAGAGGGCACTCCATAGGTATGGTACAAAACCGAAATCGTATAAGGCACGCTAGGGTAGGTGACACGGCACACAAGGCAATGCCAGGGTAGATATACGAATTACGCATCCGGGCTGGTGGTAACGCGTAGCAGCTACTACCGCCCACCTCAAGCCACACCGCCAAATTCAAAAATCAAAAGTGGCAACCAAAACAATCCAAAGTCAGAATATAATATCGAAGGAGTGTGTCCGATAAGCGGGGTTACCTTCTTGGTCCGAGAATCGCTCCTGTTTTAGCCACCTAATGCCAACTCACGGGAGTCAGGTCCACGTATATACCTTAATGGAACGTTGCCACCATCCTACTTCACTCTGGATTCTCCACCGCGTACACGGGTGTTAAAGTGGTTTTCGGAGTTGGCGGAGATTATGACAACTTCCGATCCCCCTCTCTTTAACAACCAAACGATATTATAACACCGCTGTCATTTTCAAAATAGTTTATCTTTAAAACCAAAACATCATTGCCCCTTCAAAACCAAATCAATACGATATCATTTTATTTCAAATATATCCTTTCTAAAACCATAACACTTTCAAAGTTATAACATTTCAAAATCAGAATACTCTAATATAACACTTTCAAATTATAGTACCTTGAAACTCATAGCTTTGGACATAACTTCCACCACTTAAATGGTTTGAATATTTTAAATACTTTATATAAAGCTTCTTCAATTTTCACAACTCAAATCCAATACAACTCGAATTTCTACATTTTATATTTGACCAAATATCAAATCATAAATTTCAATTCAATTCAATTTCCCAAATAAACTATCCTAAATTTATCGATTTCAAAACAGATTTAAAATCCACAGAATAAACCATTTCAAATTCCAAATATTTCAAACTTAAAGTATTCAACAATTTCAAAACTAAGTTTGGTAATTACGATTCAACAATTAAATTTTCTATTATTTAGTTTTGAAATATTTTACATAATAAATCCATTATCATTTAACTAAATCTCAAATTACAAATAACTAAATATTTCCTTCAACCCATTTACTTGAAATATTCGTTCACCTTAAAAATAATCAAGTTATAAGAATCATACCTTCTAAAATTTCAAATTTTATGAATTTCACATTTACTTATTTGAGTTTATGTGATATCCCAGAAATTTTAGCATTATCAATTTAATAATCTATATTTAAAATTAAATTGATTTGATAAAATTTTAATAAAAATTAACTTGATTTAATAATCCAATTAAATAAATGTGTAATTTATGAATTTTATCTTTTAAAAGCTAATAATTGTTTTCCTGTTTATAATGTATGTATATATATTTATATATATATATATATATATATATATATATATTGTGAATAGATAAGTTTTGAGGTGAAGTTTAATAAACAAATAAAATCTTGTTTTTAAAATTCTAATATTCATTTGATAATTTGAAGATTATTATTTTATTTAATAAATAACTAATTGGTTTAAAATACTTAAAGTAATTGTTTTAAATTGTATAGTTGTATTTTAAACATGGTTTAAATTTTTATAAGATAAACAAAAGTTTATTTTATTTCTTTTTGAATATAGCTTAATAATTATAATTTGGAATTATTTAAAAATTTAAAATACCTTTTATATATTAAAACATTAATGCATTTAAATAAGTTAAATAGTATATGTAATTTATAATTTCTTTTATAATTATTTAAATTTGATAAATATGTTACTTTCAAATAACAAAATAATAAATGTATAAATGTAGATATGTTTTTAAAAACAATATTATTATTTTTAAATTTAATATGTTAATATAAATTAGTTTTAAGTGGTATTTTAATGTATAAATAACATTTGAATTTGATTTAATTTTGAAATTCAAATTAATAAGTATATGTAGATCTTGTAAATAAGTTTTCATTTTTATATAAATTGTTTCACTTCATTTTCTTTAAAAAAGAAATGTATATACATTTACTCATGGAAATAACTTACACATATATAAATACAAATAAAGTGAAAGAGTTTTATTTACTTTTAAAATAAAATAAAAAGAAATAAATTTCATTTATAAAACACATTAAGTAGTATAAAACAAATGTTAACATTTTAATCAACTAATGAGACATGTGTTATCATGTTAATATAAGTTTTTGACAAGTGTCTTTTATTTTGATTTTCTTTTATATTTTAAATAAATCATTTTTATCTTGTATAAAACATGTTTTCTTCATCTATATTCTTTTCTAATTTTCATTTCTCAAGAGAAAAAAAATCTCAGCTGAAACAAATTTGTTTCAGAAAACTCTTAAACCTGAGAATCAAATCCATAATCAAATCTATTCAAGCAATGCAAACACTCCTCAAACCTGAAATCAAATCAATATCTTTTTTTTTCAAAATCAAAGCCTGCACTGAAAAATTCATTCAAAGCAAATTTTAAGCCTCTGCATTTCAACCTGGATAATCAAAAAAAAAAGAAAAAAACCAAAATCTGCGATCCTCTGTACAAATTTTTCTCATCAACAAAATCCGCTTCTAAAAGCCTGCACCTGAACCCTTTTCAATAACAAATGAAGTCTGCAACCTGCACTTCATATAAAAGAAAATAAAACGAGCTCTGCAGTTTTTGAAATCTGGGAATCAAATGTTGTCTACATGCAAGATAAATCAAGCAACAGCAAGTTCATGTTTCAAAAAGCATGCATGCAAATTTAAAAGCAAAGCAATTCAAGTTTTATCAAAGATTCAAAGAAGTAAAAGTTTTCTCTGGAAAATCTGTGCTCTGTTTCATCTCTACTGTCAGGTGAGTAACACTTTTTAATTAAATATGAGTTGGTTGCTTAAATAAGTATGTTGTGTATGTTATCTGGATTGCATGTTTTTAAATGCATTGCTGTTTATATACTTATGAATGTTGAATGTATGTACTGTGAATCTGCTTGCCTAGTTTCAGAAGCAAGGATTTTGTTAAAATCCATTTTTCTCTTAAAAAGTTTATGTTAGGATTTAGGATTCAAACAATATCTGATTAATTGATTATAAAGAAGCTTTAAAATTTATTTATGCCAAGACAAATTGTAATTTGCTCTGAAAAATAAGAACAATAGGGAAGTATGAGTTTTTAGTAAAAATTCAAACTTATGAAATCATGAATTCAGGTTTGAATTATAAATACTTATACTAAATACTGATTTTTAAAAATCAAATCATAAATTTTAAGGGTAGAATTGAGGAGCAGTTCTGTTTTTAGTGGAAAATGTAATTGGGGAAAATTCTGATGATCACGGGTGAGAGGAGTGTCGGGCTTCCTTCTGGCGATGGATGAGTTATCAGTAATGATGGGAAAAATGGTGTAAGTGGTGGCAGATCAATGTGGCGGCGGCGGTGTTGGGTTTTGTTCTGTAAACCTAGTTTGGTGTGCTTATGAATTTTTGATCGACATTGAGCCTCTGGTTGTACGAGTGCTCTGGAACGCTGGGTAAAGGAAGCTAGGGGATAGTCAAAGTCTTGGCCGAAGTTTTAGCAACTCCGATGGCCGGAGAGGAGAGGTTGAGGGTTTTACAGGCTTTGGGGTGAAGTTGCCTGCTGTTGCCAGGTTGGAATTGGGAAACTCGATTTCGTTTTCGAGTGAATTGGGTGGTTTTGAGGTCAGTGAGGTGATGCAGAGATAAGAGTCGACATGATAGCTGACTGCGTGGTGGTCGGAGGTGGCTACAGCCACCGTGCATATGCACGGTGAAGAAGGAGTGTCAGGTGTTTTGTTTTGCAGGCTGCTGTGTTTTGACTCGAGATTTTCTCGAGTAAGTTGAGTTTTTGCCCGGAGTAGTTAGGTATGCGTCATGAAGTAAAATGAAAGGGGTCTCGAGTATCCCCTGTTATTACAGGTTTCGCTGAAACCTGTATATGTATTTTCAATTTAAAAGTTTTGATTTAAAATCTGATGCAGGATTTTGTAAACAGAATTTAAATCAAAATTTTAGGTATGAATTTTAAATGAGATTTGAATCCAGGTTTGAAATTTAAATTTAAATTTTGAAACAAAATGTTTAAACAACTTCAAAGAGTTTAAATATTTTAATTTAGGATAAGCTTTAAATTTAAGTAAGGATTTAAACATAAGCTTAAATCTGGAATCAAACTTTAATTTTGAAACAATGTTTGGAAATTAAGGAAGTTTTAAAAAGAAATTTAAATGTTTAAACAAATTGGTTGTTCAAACATATTTAAATATGATTTGTATTTTTAAATGAATTTGGAGTTTAAATTTCTTATAACTTCTTTTATATAATAAGAATAAAGCTTTAAAAGATTTTAAAATGTTTTTAAAACTTTGTTTAAGTTAAGTTTGATTTCTTTTTAAATTTAAAATTTAAAATGTAATTTGAAAACAATTTTGAGTTAAATTATTTTAAGTCACTTTATTAATAATAAAGAAATCATGAATAAGAAATGTTTTATTTTTAAAAGTAAATTTAAGATTTAATGATCTTTGTTTCATCAAATTTGTAAGGTAATTTAAATAATGTAATTAATTAATTTGTTTAATTAATTAAAGATTTGAAATAAATTAATTAAGGTTAATTAAATTTGTAATTAATTTAAGTTAATTCTTTAAGAAAGGTAATTAAGAAATTTTTAATAAGTTAATGAAGGTCATTAACTTGTGATTATTTATTAATTAATTAATGTAATTAATTTGATAATTAATTGGATTAGTTAATTTAAAATAATCAATTTTGAAACTTAATTAAGTATGATTACTTTATGGAAATAATTAAAGATATTAATTACTCTTTGTAATTAATTTATTGTATTAGCTTAAATTAATTAACTAAGTTTAATTAATTTATAATAATCATTGAATGGGTTGATAAGTAATCAATGGTGGATAATTACTTAGAGAAGTAATTAAGTTAAGTTATTGGAGGTAATTAATTGGAGTGTGATAATTTGGGATTAATTACTTTGTGTAATTAATAATGAGGATAATTTCTTTGCGAAGTAATTTATAATTAATTACTTAGTGTAATTAATTTAAGCATTGATTGATTAAGTCATTTGAAAATGATTAAGTGATGTAATTAATTAATATTGATTAATTACTAATGTAATTAATCAAGAATGATTAATAATTATGATTTAATTAAAGGTTAATTACTTAATGTAATTAATTTAAATAAGTAATTATTTTAAATTTAATATAGGATCATTAATTAATATAATTAATGATGTAATTAAGGATTAATTAATTAGGATTAATTAATCAATGATAAGTGATTAAGGAAGTAATTAATTAATGTAATTAATTAATTAATGAAGTAATTAACGGTTAATTCTGATTTTGGTTAAGGATAATTAATTTGTAAAATTAATTAAAGATAATTACTTGAATGTAATTAAAGGATAATTAATCAAGGGTGATTAATTAAGGTGATTAATTTGAGGATAATTATTTAATTGATTGGTAATCAATTAAGTGTTAAGTAAGCAAGATTTAAAATGAGGAAGTAATTAATTTAATTCATTTTAAATTAATTAAAGAATAAGTAATTAATTTAATTCACTTTAAATTAATTAGAGATAGAAGTAATTAATTTAATTCATTTTAAATTAATTATAGATGGTGTGATTTTGGATCCTTGCTTATGAATGGATGATATGGTTTACCCTGAATGGTTTGAATCTCAGACATGAGATAAATAGTGTTGTGTGTTATGGATGCATTGGTTGCATTGTGATGATGATATGAGTTATCTATGGATGATGATAATATGAGTTATCAATTTGTGATGATTACCTGTTTATGATAATATTGATGATTATCTATTATGATGACATGAAGTATCTATCTGTGTGTATATGGATAGTTAGAATTGAATTGTTTTAAACTTAAATCAACTTGGACCTAAAAGACACGCTTTGGATTTCGATGAGACCGGGATTGGGTTTCCATATTTGGAATCCGAAAACCACATCGATTCCAATTAAACGTTAGGTCGTTAATCCAAGTGGAGCAAGTGAAGACTCGAGGTGTAAGGCTATACGTCAGTATAACTCTGTGGGTGATTCCGCAATGAGTTTGACGGAATAGTGCTTATAGATTTGAGATGGTGAATCAGAGTGCAAGGGCTATGGTCGTTGACTCTAAGGGTGATTCCAATAATGAGTGCAACGAGATTGTGCCTTCGGTTTCGTTCGAACCCGGAACGAACTTGTATGGATTGAATGCTTTCAACACATCGTCAGGCGGACGATGAGCATTCTAAGTGATGTGTCCTATAAAGGTAATCGTAGCCTCAAGCCTCATCAACCGGGAATGGCTAAAACAGGGGAGGTGCAAAAAGGCTTTGTGGGTAGCTTCCACTGGAGAGCAAGATTGATCCCTGTCTAGAGGTCCCTTTATATTCGGCTGTGTGGGCGGTTGGTTCGCGACAATTTCTAGGGTTGTCTTGTTCGGAACTGTTCAGTAAGGAACGGGTCCGGCTTTGTGTTGCAGGGGAGTTAGGGTGGCTCCTCGGTACGGTGATCTAGGCCACGTGTTGTGACGGGCGGTACCCCAGTAGCCCTGCCATTGTATGGAATCCAAAATCCAATAAGTGCCAACGGTTTTGATTGTATTACCCACTTTTGTGGCTAATAGCTGGAATTTAATCATGTAATAATTTCGGCTATTTCATATTTATTTGAAAACCCTAGACACTATTATAATATCATCGGATTTCCTATCAAATGTTTTGGTTAGCGTAAGGTAAAAACTTTTCCATGTTTATGTGTGGGAAGTCTTACGTGATACCTTTCTTTTCAAAAGGTTTTTGAAAGTTAAGCAACTTTAACCTGTTACTCACACCAGACCCATGTCTGACCCGGAGTTTATTTTTGTTTTCCATAAACTCTTGGGTACTCAAATTTTTACGAGTAGCCAAGGGAATTCAGGTTAGGATTCGGGTTAGCTTTGACGAATTGTGGAGGAGCAATGGAGCAGGAGGCTTTTGCGTGTAGATATATATAGTTTTCCGTTGTGTGTTTTCTCTGAGTTGTTTCTTGTACTGATTTGAGTTGTAATAACTAGACAGGTGTTTATAACTGTCTAGCATGTGTTGTATTATCTGTGTAACTCTGATAGTGGTTGTAAACTATGTAAATATTTTATGTTATTAATATAATTTATTCGTTCCGCTGTTTAGATTCTGATGTGTGTTTTCTTCTTCTTCTCTTTCTTTCTATTCTCTATCCCTTTCTTTCTTATTAGCGATGCGATTTCCTGGAGTCTGGAAGTCGGGTCGTCACAAGTGGTATCAGAGCATTAGGTTGAGTGAATACCTAGGCTCTGGAGTGGTGTCTATCTTGAGAGAGCGTATTTGTAGTTTTGATATATATCTATATATATATATTTATTATTTCTACCTATCTGTTGGGTTACCTGTTCAGGTTTTTCCAACATAAGTCATAAAGGTAGATAAGGTAGTGGTGTGTGTAACACGATTACTACCATTGGTTGGAGTTTGAATGTTTGAGGTTGGAAGTGTATTTGTCGAGACTGTAGACCTAATACCGTCTCGAGTGAGTTGTGCAGTGGTGTAGAGATTTCATCGATCTCTGAAGGTAACCTGTTAAGGTTCAGAGTTTATCTTTGAAGATAGATGAGTAGAGTTTGGATCTGTTAGTTGGCAGAAGTGTGTGATGTTATTTTGATACCTCAGGTAGTAGTAACTGCGTGATGAGATGCAGTGAATATGGCTATTTCCGAAGATATTTTCTTTGGAACGAGTTAGGAAGTGTCTCTGCTTCGGTGTTGTGGCTGAGTTCAGCAGGATGTGGTGGTTGGCTTTGAGGGCCGAGTTTCTCGAAGAACTTTGGATAAGGAAGTTTTGGCATTAGAGTCAGCAGTGCAACTCGGAGTGTCTGTGTTGGCAGAAGTTGGCTGGCTGAGTAGTATCTGAAGGTGGAGTTCAGAAGCAGCAGAGTGGACCCAATACTTTATTGGATTGGCTAATTAAGAGTAAGCTGTTCTGTTTGGTAAAGAGAGAACAATTTTCTTTGGGAATTGGTCTGGATTGATCGCAAAAGTGACTTGCGATAGGTTGAGTGTTCTTTTGAAGTATTGAAGAATTTTGGTTGTCTTCTGAGAAGTAGGAGGTTTGTCCACTTCTGAAGATTGAGTTTTCTTATTTGTCTGGATTCCAGGAGGGCTACCGGTGGATCAGCTAGTAGAAGAATGGTTTCTCGAGATAGGTTTGGTGAGACAGCTCAGGATTGGAGAAACATCTGAGTTTCTTTGGATATGTTGATCCATATTTCTGGAAAGTGATGTCCAGTTTGTGCTCATATTCTTCATCAGCAGTGTCTTCTGTGCCAGATCAGAGTTGTGCAGCGGAAGCAGTTTGGGAATGTTTCTAATTTTTTTCTTTTCTATAGAAGAAGTGAGTTTGTTCTTCTGATGTTTGAAGAGTAGAGTTGGTGATCTTAGTCTTGGTTGATCTTGAGGAGATCGTTGTGTTGGAGTGTTTTTGGTCTAGATTGTTTCTAGAGGAATCAGCAAGAGTTGAGCTTATCAGTTTGGATGTAGGCAGCCCAGGATCATCCGAAGAGATTTATGGATAAGAGACGAAGGAATTTGGATTCCGGAGTCAGGAGATTTGTTTTGGATCTCTTCTGTGTTTGGTTAGATTGGTGTTTGGTTTTAAAGAATTGAATTGCCAGTTGGGATAACTGGGATTCGATGAGATTCATGTATCTCTGAGGGAGTACGTGTATGAGTTATCTCTGGAAATGGAACCAGCTGTTCAAGAAGGTTTAGAGATTAAGTCAGACTCGTCTGTAGTCTGATATCTTGTCTAGTTCTATAGATCTAGATGAGTAGAAGCTCTGTAGCTTCGTAGTTTTGATTGTTTGGGCTATATAGGGCGAGTATCCCGAAATATATATATATATATATATATATATATATATATATATATATATATATGTATGTATGTATATACTTGGGGAAACACGTGGGGATTCATCCAGAATTTATCTGGATAATTAAATTTGTTTGATTAAATAAATTGGTTGCTATGGTTGTTAGCATATGATTGATGTATGCTTGTGATTTAAAATTTAAATCTTTAATAAGATTATTAAATTATCTTTGCTTTTAAATTTCGGGGACGAAATTCTTTTAAGGGGGGAGGAATGTGATATCCCAGAAATTTTAGCAATATCAGTATAATAATATATATTTAAAATTAAATTAATTTGATAAAATTTTAATAAAAATTAACTTGATTTAATAATCCAATTAAATAAATGTGTAATTTATGAATTTTATCTTTTAAAAGCTAATAATTGTTTTCCTGTTTATAATGTATGTATATATATTTATATATATATATATATATATATATATATATATATATTGTGAATAGATAAGTTTTGAGGTGAAGTTTAATAAACAAATAAAATCTTGTTTTTAAAATTCTAATATTCATTTGATAATTTGAAGATTATTATTTTATTTAATAAATAACTAATTGGTTTAAAATACTTAAAGTAATTGTTTTAAATTGTATAGTTATATTTTAAACATGGTTTAAATTTTTATAAGATAAGCAAAAGTTTATTTTATTTCTTTTTAAATATAGCTTAATAATTATAATTTGGAATTATTTAAAAATTTAAAATACCTTTTATATATTAAAACATTAATGCATTTAAATAAGTTAAATAGTATATGTAATTTATAATTTCTTTTATAAATTATTTAAATTTGATAAATATGTTACTTTCAAATAACATAATAATAAATGTATAAATGTAGATATGTTTTTAAAAACAATATTATTATTTTTAAATTTAATATGTTAATATAAATTAGTCTTAAGTGGAATTTTAATGTATAAATAACATTTAAATTTGATTTAATTTTGAAATTCAAATTAATAAGTATATGTAGATCTTGTAAATAAGTTTTCATTTTTATATAAATTGTTTCACTTCATTTTCTTTAAAAAAAGGAATTTATATACATTTACTCATGGAAATAACTTACACATATATAAATAAAAATAAAGTGAAAGAGTTTTATTTACTTTTAAAATATAATAAAAAGAAATAAATTTCATTTATAAAACACATTAAGTAGTATAGAACAAATGTTAACATTTTAATCAACTAATGAGACATGTATTATCATGTTAATATAAGTTTTTGACAAGTGTCTTTTATTTTGATTTTCTTTTATATTTTAAATAAATCATTTTTAACTTGTATAAAACATGTTTTCTTCATCTATATTCTTTTCTAATTTTCATTTCTCAAGAGAGAAAAAAGAATCTCAGCTGAAACAAATTTGTTTCAGAAAACTCTTAAACCTGAGAATCAAATCCATAATCAAATCTATTCAAGCAATGCAAACACTCCTCAAACCTGAAATCAAATCAATATCTTTTATTTATTTTTTCAAAATCAAAGCCTGCACTGAAAAATTCATTCAAAGCAAATTTTAAGCCTCTGCATTTTAACCTGGAAAATCAAAAAAAAAACCAAAATCTGTGATCCTCTGTACAAATTTTTCTCATCAACAAAATCCACTTCTAAAAGCCTGCACCTGAACCCTTTTCAATAACAAATGAAGTCTGCAACCTACACTTCATATAAAAGAAAATAAAATGAGCTCTGCATTTTTTGAAATCCGAAAATCAAGTGTTGTCTGCATGCAAGATAAATCAAGCAACAGCAAGTTCATGTTTCAAAAAGCATGCATGCAAATTTAAAAGCAAAGCAATTCAAGTTTTATCAAAGATTCAAAGAAGTAAAAGTTTTCTCTGGAAAATCTGTGCTCTGTTTCATCTCTACTGTCAGGTGAGTAACACTTTTTAAAATTTAAATATGAGTTGGTTGCTTAAATAAGTATGTTGTGTATGTTATCTGGATTGCATGTTTTTAAATGCATTGCTGTTTATATACTTATGAATGTTGAATGTATGTACTGTGAATCTGCTTGCCTAGTTTCAGAAGCAAGGATTTTGTTAAAATCCATTTTTCTCTTAAAAAGTTTATGTTAGGATTTAGGATTCAAACAATATCTGATTGATTGATTATAAAGAAGCTTTAAAATTTATTTATGCCAAGACAAATTGTAATTTGCTCTGAAAAATAAGAACAATAGGGAAGTATGAGTTTTTAGTAAAAATTCAAACTTATGAAATCATGAATTCAGGTTTGAATTATAAATACTTATACTAAATACTGATTTTTAAAAATCAAATCATAAATTTTAAGGGTAGAATTGAGGAGCAGTTCTGTTTTTAGTGGAAAATGTAATTGGGGAAAATTCTGATGATCACGGGTGAGAGGAGTATCGGGCTTCCTTCTGGCGATGGATGAGTTATCGGTAATGATGGGAAAAATGGTGTGAGTGGTGGTAGATCAATGTGGCGGCGATGGTGTAAGGTTTTGTTCTGTAAACCTAGTTTGGTGTGCTTATGAATTTTTGATCGGCATTGAGCCTCTGGTTGTTCGAGTGCTCTGGAACGCTGGGTAAAGGAAGCTAGGGGATGGTCGAAGTCTTGGTCGAAGTTTTAGCAACTCCGATGGCCGGAGAGGAGAGGTTGAGGGTTTTGCAGGCTTTGGGGTGAAGTTTCCTACTGTTGCCAGGTTGGAATTGGGAAACTCGATTTCGTTTTTGAGTGAATTGGGTGGTTTTGAGGTCAGTGAGGTGATGCAGGGATAAGAGTCGACATGATAGCTGACTGGGTGGTGGTCGGAGGTGGCTACAGCCACCGTGCATATGCACGGTGAAGAAGGAGTGTCAGGTGTTTTGTTTTGAAGGCTGCTGTGTTTTGACTCGAGATTTTCTCGAGTAAGTTGAGTTTTTGCCCGGAGTGGTTAGGTATACGTCTCGAAGTAAAATGAAAGGGGTCTCGAGTATCCCCTGTTATTACAGGTTTCACTGAAACCTGTATATGTATTTTCAATTTAAAAGTTTTGATTTAAAATCTAATGCAGGATTTTGTAAACAGAATTTAAATCAAAATTTTAGGTATGATTTTTAAATGAGATTTGAATCCAGGTTTGAAATTTAAATTTAAATTTTGAAACAAAATGTTTAAACAACTTCAAAGAGTTTAAATATTTTAATTTAGGATAAGCTTTAAATTTAAGTAAGGATTTAAACATAAGTTTAAATCTGGAATCAAACTTCAATTTTGAAACAATGTTTGGAAATTAAGGAAGTTTTAAAAAAAAAAAATGTTTAAGAAAATTGGTTGTTCAAAAATATTTAAATATGATTTGTATTTTTAAATGAATTTGGAGTTTAAATTTCTTATAACTTCTTTTATAAAATAAGAATAAAGCTTTAAAAGATTTCAAAATGTTTTTAAAACTTTGTTTAAGTTAAGTTTGATTTCTTTTTAAATTTTAAATTTAAAATGTAATTTGAAAACAATTTTGAGTTAAATTGTTTTAAGTCACTTTATTAATAATAAAGAAATCATGAATAAGAAATGTTTTATTTTTATAAGTAAATTTAAGATTTAATGATCTTTGTTTCATCAAATTTGTAAGGTAATTTAAATAATGTAATTAATTAATTTGTTTAATTAATTAAAGATTTGAAATAAATTAATTAAGGTTAATTAAATTTGTAATTAATATTAATTAATTTAAGTTAATTCTTTAAGAAAGGTAATTAAGAAATTTTTAATAAGTTAATGAAGGTCATTAACTTGTGATTATTTATTAATTAATTAATGTAATTAATTTTGATAATTAATTGGATTAGTTAATTTAAAATAATCAATTATGAAACTTAATTAAGTATGATTACTTTATGGAAATAATTAAAGATATTAATTACTCTTTGTAATTAATTTATTGTATTAGCTTAAATTAATTAATTAAGTTTAATTAATTTAGAAAAATCATTGAATGGGTTGATAAGTAATCAATGGTGGATAATTACTTAGAGAAGTAATTAAGTTAAGTTACTGGAGGTAATTAATTGGAGTGTGATAATTTGGGATTAATTACTTTGTGTAATCAATAATGAGGATAATTTCTTTGTGAAGTAATTTATAATTAATTACTTAGTGTAATTAATCTAAGCATTGATTGATTAAGTCATTTGAAAATGATTAAGTGATGTAATTAATTAATAGTGATTAATTACTAATGTAATTAATCAAGAATGATTAATAATTATGATTTAATTAAAGGTTAATTACTTAATGTAATTAATTTAAATAAGTAATTATTTTAAATTTAATATAGGATCATTAATTAATATAATTAATGATGTAATTAAGGATTAATTAATCAATGATAAGTGATTAAGGAAGTAATTAATTAATGCAATTAATTAATTAATGAAGTAATTAAACGTTAATTACTGATTTTGGTTAAGGATAATTAATTTGTAAAATTAATTAAAGATAATTACTTGAATGTAATTAAAGGATAATTAATCAAGGGTGATTAATTAAGGTGATTAATTTGAGGATAATTATTTAATTGATTGGTAATCAATTAAGTGTAAAGTAAGCAAGATTTAAAATGAGGAAGTAATTAATTTAATTCATTTTAAATTAATTAAAGAATAAGTAATTAATTTAATTCACTTTAAATTAATTGGAGATAGAAGTAATTAATTTAATTCATTTTAAATCAATTATAGATGGTGTGATTTTGGATCTTTGCTTATGAATGGATGATATGGTTTACCCTGAATGGTTTGAATCTCAGACATGAGATAAATAGTGTTGTGTGTATGGATGCATTGGTTGCATTGTGATGATGATATGAGTTATCTATGGATGATGATAATATGGATTATCAATTTGTGATGATTACCTGTTTATGATAATACTGATGATTATCTATTATGATGATACGAAGTATCTATCTGTGTGTATATGGATAGTTAGAATTGAATTGTTTTAAACTTAAAACAACTTGGACCTAAAAGACACGCTTTGGATTTCGATGAGACCGGGATCGGGTTTCCATATTTGGAATCCGAAAACCACATCGATTCCAATTAAACGTTAGGTCGTTAATCCAAGTGGAGCAAGTGAAGGCTCGAGGTGCAAGGGCTATACGTCAGTATAACTCTGTGGGTGATTCCGTAATGAGTTTGACGGAATAGTGCTTATAGATTCGAGATGGTGAATCAGAGTGCAAGGGCTATGGTCGTTGACTCTGAGGGTGATTCCAATAATGAGTGCAACGAGATAGTGCCTTCGGTTTCGTTCGAACCCGGAACGAACTTGTATGGATTGAATGCTTTCAACACATCGTCAGGCGGACGATGAGCATTCTAAGTGATGTGTCCTATAAAGGTAATCGTAGCCTCAAGCCTCATCAACTGGGAATGGCTAAAACAGGGGAGGTGCAGCAAGGCTTCGTGGGTAGCTCCCACTGGAGAGCAAGATTGATCCCTGTCTAGAGGTCCCTTTATATTCGGCTGTGTGGGCGGTTGGTTCGCGACAACTGCCGGGGTTGTCTTGTTCAGAACTGTTCAGTAAGGAACGGGTCCGGCTTTGTGTTGCAGGGGAGTTAGGGTGGCTCCTCGGTACGGTGATCTAGTCCACGTACTGTGACGGGCGGTACCCCAGTAGCCCTGCCATTGTATGGAATCCAAAATCCAATAAGTGCCAACGGTTTTGATTGTATTACCCACTTTTATGGCTAGTAGCTAGAATTTAATCATGTAACAATTTCGGCTATTTCATATTTATTTGAAAACCCTAGACACTATTATAATATCATCGGATTTCCTATCAAATGTTTTGGTTAGCGTAAGGTAAAAACTTTTCCATGTTTATGTGTGGGAAGTCTTACGTGATACCTTTCTTTTCAAAAGGTTTTTGAAAGTTAAGCAACTTTAACCTGTTACTCACACCTGACCCATGTCTGACCCGGATTTTATTTTTTTTCCATAAACTCTTGGGTACTCAAATTTTTACGAGTAGCCAAGGGAATTCAGGTTAGGATTCGAGTTAGCTTTGACAAATTGTGGAGGAGCAATGGAGCAGGAGGCTTCTGTGTGTAGATATATATAGTTTTTCGCTGTGTGTTTTCTCTGAGTTGTTTCTTATACTGATTTGATTTGTAATAACTAGACAGGTGTTTATAACTGTCTAGCATGTGTTGTATTATCTGTGTAACTCTGATAGTGGTTGTAAACTATGTAAATATTTTATGTTATTAATATAATTTATTCGTTCCGCCGTTTAGATTCTGATGTGTGTTTTCTTCTTCTTCTCTTTCTTTCTATTCTCTATCCCTTTCTTTCTTATTAGCGATGCGATTTCCTGGAGTCTGGAAGTTCGGTCGTCACAGTTTAATTCTTAAATAACTTCAATTTCAAATAAATCTCCAATTTATCTCCCAACCTTAATGTATTTAAATCATTATACACTCTATATTAAAATATAATTTAAATACTTACCCACGTTATATTTTAATAAAATCAAACTCTATTATTAGACTTATTTTTTTTAACAATTTGTACATAGCTTAAATTAAAGAATTTAACTATATATAAAAATAGTATTTATATAATATCAAAAATCCATATTTATTTAACCATATATTTCTTTCTAAAACCATAGAAATCACTTCAAAATATTTTATATGTAGACCACGGTGTCTATATATAGTTTTCTATCCTATGTTCCGATGACATAGATATTTATCATTTCAATCCGTAATTTAAAATATAAATACGGTTATATATCATTTCAAACCGCAATCATGAATGAAATAAAATCCATAACAACTTGCAGTTTATAACATTATAAAATACAACATCCATTCATCCAATATCAATCATCAAACACTTATCGCAATCATCATCCAATTTAATCAATAACATCAATATAAAACAGATAATAAATAACAGTTATTTACTGGCAGGTTATATTCAATAATAAATTAAATAGCAATTTAACTGGCAGTTTATACGCAATAATAGACTAAATAACAATTTAACTGGAAATTTGTGTGCAAAAATAAATTAAATAACAATTTAATTTAATAAATTTAATTTAACTGAGATGATGATTAAAAATATGCCAAACAGTCATAAAGAAATTTTTAATCACATCAAAATTTAATTTAACACACATAAGAAATTTTAGAAGTTGTGAGTGGACTAAACACTCACCTTTTGAATTTAAATTGAACTTAAATCCAATTTAAACCCAAAAATTGAACAATCTCGGAATCCGTTCAAACGAGCGCCAAAATGTCTGGAATTCCAATACGAACCTAGCGGAGAACACCACGCGTGAATTGGATCTCGTATGTAAAAGTTATAGCGATTAAAACATTCGAAATAGAAATTAAATAATAATAAAAAAATAAAAACAAAAGACAATGGCCCCGTCACCTGTTGCTTGCCTCACGCGGCTACAGTAAAGCATACACACGAACAACCCATAGCAAATGACGTTGACCACTGCTCTGACCGTGATTTGCGAGCGCCACCGATAACCATACGCTACGCCACCATCGCCATTGAGTTCGTCATGCTCGACCACATCCCCGCCTACCAGGCCGTCGCCTCTAGTTTGCTACCGCCGCCAGGGTTTTCGAACCCTAAACCATTTAAATCGACCGCCTCAGGCCGAGTTAAGTCTCACGACCACCGCCAATCGACTCCCCGAACCCAACTCTCCAATCCCAGAAACCGTTTCCTCGATTGTCGCCCCAATCAAAAATGCCCAATCTAGCTTTGACCTTGATTTGCGGTTGACTCAGGTATCGTTTGCAGAAACAGACACCAGATGCAGATTCGAATTGTGATCTTCGACCTTAAATTTTTTCGAATTTTTTTTGAAGAGTTTGAATTTTGAAGTTGTATTTTGAATTAAAGTTGTATTGAAAAAATTAGGGTTTTCAGCCATTGAGGAAGAGGAGCAACCTAATTTCTGTACGTACAGAAATGAGAGATAGAAAGGCTGCTATGGTTTATAAAAGGATATATATAAGTAGAGCTGAGAGTAGAGATGAATGGACACGATTGGTTCGGACCGTTGGACGATAAATGGCCCGAAATGCCCAATCTGACTTCGGAACGAAATTGGGTCAACCCATCTATCAAAATAGATGTTTTAAAATATTTTAAAACAATAGAAAAGGTTTCAAGTACAAATTCCATCATATGAAGAAGTTATGCTAAAATCAAGTTATTTCAAATTGATTTCAATTAATTTCAATTTCATTGATTTCTGGACGTTTCGAGTCCGTACGATCAAACGACAAGTCCGATCGTTACTAAACTTGAAATCCTACAATAATTCACTTTTAAGATCCGATGAATCTGGTTTCGTCGAAATCCGAGTCAGTGGCCAAAATGGCTATTTTCCTATTAATTAAATATATTAGTATTAAATAAAAAAACTCACCTTTCCATTCAAATTCTATAATTTGAAATTTTTATCCTCTTAGATTACTTTGGTAATCTATATTCCTCTATAATAAATTTCTGTATCAATTTAATATTCAATTTTCCACCAACTATAATATTAAATCACAATTTCAATAAATAAAGTTAATTATAATTAATTTCAATAAATTAACTTGATTCAATAAACAATGTTAACCCTTGTTTTTCCTTTCATTACATTAATATGTTCAAATTTCTATCTTTCCTTCGTATTAACTGTTGTTTTCAATTATATTATTTCCAAGTAATTATCATAATTGCTAACATAGTATTGATTTCATCCAATTTCCATAAGTTTCATATTATTGGTTTAGTGTTTGCATTCGTTTTCTTATATAAATTGATAGCCAAGTATAACAATTTACATTACTTCAATTGTTAATAATTAGTTTAAATTTCCATGGTCGCATTTCATTTTTAACCTTCATTTCATTATTATATTATAAAGTTTTAAATTTTCTTTACATATTAAATTACCAAACTTATTAATCCAATAAATTTAATTATTGAAAATTTACGGGTCGTACATGGTGTAAGGCTTGAGTGGCAACAGGAATCATAGTGAAATTAATGACTTCGAAAATAATGAAGGTGGTAAGGCTTTTGTGGCAGTCGAATATTTGGACCTTAACTAAATATCTTAGGAGTGGGCGTAAGGCGTTAGTGGCAACCGAGTGTAACACCCCAACTGCATTAACCAAATTGTCAGAGGGAGTTTACTGCTATAAATCCTAGATCAATAGGCATGGAATAAGCAATCTCTCGCGCATGCTACTTTGGGCCAACATGGATACGTTACAACACCTGAAATAATACATTTCTTGTCTCAACACAAAGCAACATATTGAGTTGCCCGGACAGAATAATACAATTTTAGGCACACATAGGAATATAAACCCAAATTTACATAATTATAGGTTAGTAAAGATGAAATATATATATATATATATATATATATATATATATCATAACTAATATCTGATGCAATATCTCATATATACATCATATACGACCTTGTGACCAACAACAAAATTACATTGCTATCAACTCAATCTAAGTCTCATTACAAGAACATGTTATCACATCTCATGTTATAGACAATACAATTGAAATATTTATTCACCATCGTCATTGGCTCCTACTTCATATCATAGCCTACAAAGCATATGCAATCTTAATGTTAACATGTAAAACAATCTCAATTTGACTTGATATCGTTAAATACATAACATACCCCCAGTCGAGCTAGAAACTAGTTGTGAGTGTACTGGGCTTAAAACATAACATAACGAGTGTGGTAGGTTTAAATGATGCTACGTACTAAATAGCTCTACTTAGTTATAAATAACAATTTGTCACTATTATTATCATTTATAAATGATTCCATATAAGATTTATATTTAAAAACATTTCAAAATATTTTTCCAAATTCTTTTTCTTCCAAATGATTCCTCTAAATTGTAACGAACTGGATTTTTCGCGCTCGAAAATCGACATCCATACTTCATATCGTATTCGAATGCCATAGATTCGATCGTTCAAATCCGATTCGCCGGAGCTTATAACAATATTAAGTAAATAGCACAACAGAATAAAAGGATAATACATTGATATACAGCTTTGATACAATATCTGTTACAACAGATAATCCAATAGATATCAATATACATCAGAGATATGATACAATAAAACAGCAACGGAAAAGAAAAATAGACAACATCTAGCAGCGGAACCAATAATTCTAAAATAGTCTTCAAAAGAGTACTCCAAGGCATCAATCCAAAATAGCGAGAACCCCCAAAAGATAAGCAAGTGCAGTCCGTATCCAAAGGCTGAACTAGCTCCAGATAATCTACTAAACCTGACTATCTGAAAAACCCAACTCTACACTGCTCGTGTAGAAAAATTTTGAGCACCCAGAGTTTAGGAAAGAAACAATAAACTCCGGATCAGTCGTGGGACTGGTGTGAGCAACAAAAACAGTTTATATTTAAAAACAAACAATGAAATATTTTAAAATAGATGCGCAATGCTTTTTAAAAATGAGACTACCATAAGGCCTCCCGCACACACACACAATGCAAACGCAGAATCGGAGGAGATTTCTCCTTATGATAGTCAAAGATGCTTGATACGCATTAAAAAGAAACATTTGGTACTATTACTAGTGCATAGTGTAGTATAAATCATTTCGAAAGTAAAGATATAAATCTTAGCCAACATACGACCATTATCGTATGCCTACTATAGCTACCATGTTCAATAGCAGGTTACCGCTACATTCCATGGCAGGTTATACAACTAAAACCGTACAAGGTACGTATTTGAAGAATGGATTTCCAACAAATGGTCGGGCAAAGGAACTTCCCAAACCCCGAAATGGAACGCCTCTGGAAGGACATCCCTGAGCATCCCAAATGGATCTCTGCCAACACAAAGCCGGTGCACTCCCTGCCCGGGAGTATCAACCTCAGATATTCCATCCCCGGTCGTAACCAACCTTTATCCGAGCGCTCGGTACCAACAACACCACACGGTAATAGATATAGTGTATCACATGAGTAAGTATCTGGGCTCCATACCATGATACTACCCCTATCCAGAAGAAAAGGACATATCCTAGGGACGCGATCCCTGAAAACTTTGCCGCATCTTTTCCTGTTTCGACCATTCTCCGGGTTGTGAGGCTCGACGAAGTCTCGTCCACAAAAACATACTTTATACAAAAGCCGTGCTTTGGGTCAACAAATGATCAACACAATGATCACCAAGATAGACGATCAAACAAATGATCCTATCACAAATAATCAACACAATGATCATTTCAGCAACACTCAGTATGTCACATTACCAAATTGGGAATATATCGCTAATAACTTCAACTATATAACCTCTGAGCTCGTACGTCTCAGAGAAGGGTGTTAAGCTAAGAGAATAAATTCTCCGTCACCAACAGGAATATATTTGAAAGAAATCTGCTTTATATCTCAAATTGTAATGTCAGACATAACAATCCATACAAGTCTGTTCTGGGTTCGAACAGAACCGAAGGCACTTACAAAGAAGTCCTTGCAATCCGGGTATTCACAATCCCGATCGGACTTCCCATCACTTAGGGAGTCTCTATACCGTTGCAACTCAGTGCAGAGACAATCGATAGGTCATACTATCGTTCTTGCAAATACCCGGTCTTCACCACCGGTCTTCAAATGCTATCCATAACGACGTATCACATATTCGGAATGGGTTATACGACCCAAAGGTCCTTTCCCGGTTAACCCGAATAGTAAGCGCAACATTTAAAACATATGGATAAGGAATTTCAATTAAGTCACAACTTAATAATTCCAAAGTTTCTTTCAAATGGTTTAAACCAATTATCATTTCAAATCTTTTAAACAAAAAGATTTATTTCACAAAGTTCACTTAGTTTCACAAAGATTCATTTACGGATTTCAAAACAATTTCCGTTTCAATTGGATTAACTCATTTAAATCTTTAAATCAAAGATTTATCTCATAGCTTTCAAAACTTATTTCCGAAGATTCATTCATAACTTGGAAAATCATTTTCGATTCAAACTTGAAATCTCTTTAATATTAATTGGAAGTTCATTACTCATATGAAAGCTTTTTATCACTTAAAAACAATAGTTTTATTTTGGAAAAACCCCGATTCTATTTATACAAGTTAAAAATCTTTGAGTTAATTCAAATTTCCAAATCAACGCTTAAAAATGGTTTAAACCCGTATAACTTGTAAAAATCCTTTTTAAATCATAAATACTGAATATAGAATTCAATTTCAGATTTCTTTTAAATTTCAATCTAAATCCGATTATTTAAATTCCAAATCTTTATTAGTTATTCAAAAATGACTTTTATTCTTAAAACAGCTTTTCAAAAGCTTTTCCACATTAAAACTTAATTTATTTCCAAAAATATTTGAATTAAAAATTCAAATTCAAACTTATTTAAAAATCTGTGACTTAACCGATTTCCTCGTGAAATCTATATTTGTGTGTGTATAGTGTGGTCCAGGGGTTCAACACAATAGTGCACAACATCAATCAACACAGATTCAAATACAGAAATATAGTTGATAAGCGATATAAAGTATAACGCTTATCTTCCATTCACATATCACAGATATATATATCACAGATAAATAAGTCACACAGCTCAAAACAAAACAAAGCATCACATATCAGGAGTATCAAACAATTCAACAATCAATAGAATTTAAACATTCATAAGTAAGATAATTCATTAACTGTGACTTTATTACTCAGTTAATTAGTTGATTGATTCTTGTTAATTATTAACTTACTTATTAAAAATTAATTAAAAATTACTTTAATTAACCAATTATTATTAATTTAATCTATCAATTAATCTTTAATTTATCACTTAAATTAATTATCATTTGTTAATTATCCTTTAAGTGATATGTCAACATTGCTTAAGATTTAAATTGATTTAACACATGATTAAATTTTTATTTCAAAATCAACTTAAAGTTATCAATTTAAGATTCAAGTATAAATTTAATCAAGCGTTCTAACTACTTGTTTAATCACCTACCTTTACAGACTAACCTTTAATTAGATATGAACCTAACTAACTAATTGCTAACTTGATTTAATTATTTGGTTATAAAAATGCTAAACAGAACAGGCACTTTCAAATGGAATGGTACCCGAGACACACCTCTACCCTACTCGAGACAGTCTCGAGCTATTCTTGTATCTCCCCTGCGTCCCTCTCTCTCTCACTCTCTGTTCTTCTTCTCCTTTTCATTTTTTTTTTATTAGTAAGTTAAGGTTTTAAACAAAATAAAGAGATCAGGAAACACGTTACTTCACTCGAACTCACTCGGCAAAAACTCGAAGCTACCACCCCATCTACTCGAGCATGGCTCGAGACGCACGACCTTCATGCCACTGACACCAAACCCACCGCCGTGCACATGTACGGCGGCACCACAGAGTTCCGGTGAACACTCACATTGTCGGCGAGTCATAAAATCACCCACGACACGAAATCAAAGCTCGATTTACCAACAGAAAATCGAATTCGAAAATTGGCCTACAGATCGAAACCTGTAGCTCAAACCACACCACAAAACTTCCTCACCACCGCTGCAGGCACCACCGGAGTCGCCTATATTGCGGCCACACGATGACAATACGAAATGCTATCAACCTCCAAAAATTCATGCAACTCGGTCACGTTTGGATAACGAACACGCCTCTTCTACAGACATGAACAAAACTTGAACTTAAGCCCTAATTTGAATTCGTCCTCTTAATTCTCACAATAGAAAAATTATCTGACAATTTTCTCGAAATCGCCAATGTTCACACTTGCTTCAACACAATTTTCAACATTTATAATTGATTCAATGATTCGAAAATGGGAGAAATGCATTTTCGGTTCACCTACCAACTGCTCATTAACCCCCCATCTAAAATTTATGATTTTAACTTTAAAAATCATATTAAAGTATGTGGATTCAGATTATATACTTGAATCTCTAAATTACTATAGTCGAATTTTATCAAAGTTTGACTTTAGCACTGTAAAATCAAATTTATTCATACTGTATATTCTTTTGTTTCCTTGAACCTATTTTTAAATTATAGTTCACACTTAAATACATATGTTTGTTTAGAAATCAAAGTCTAATAATGATCAAGTGATTTAATATTTGGAATTTTCTTTTTCTCTTTTTTTTTTTTTTGAATCCTGCCTGATATTCTGAAACAAGAAACAGAGACTTAAATTTGAACAGGCTCTTGAATTTGAAATGTTGATAAAATCAAATTTGCTCAGTCCTTGATTTTCCAATGATATTTATATATTGTTTTTAACTTAAATTTATTTTAAGAACTTAGTTTAGGATTAAACAAATATTATTCGTTTTAATCTTAAGTCCTAACATTGCACAGATTTTTGAAGAAATGATCTTTAAAACAAGTTTTGTACTTCAATTTAAGAATAGAAAAACATATGCTAACAACAGAAATGTATAAAACACTTTCAGTTTAAATATATTCAGAGGGTCTATATATACACATAAACAAACATATCCACAGATTTATAGAAAAGCAACAGTTTTATACTTTAAACATTAAAGAAAACAAGTTACTCACCATGTTTTCCAGATAAAAGAAATAGAGTTGCTTCAATTTGAAACTGGCTTGTATCTTGCTTCTTGAATTTCTATCAGCTACTTTGCATCAGGCCTTTGAAAACAGATCTACAGGCTTACAATTTGATTTGCTTTGATATTTGTTGAAGTTGAGATTTTGTTTTAAGTTTTAAAATGAAGTTTACTTTAGAGACTACTCAGTTTCGAATGATAAAAACTGAGATGAAGATGTTAATAGATATAAAAGAAAGCTTACAGTATATATATATAATAGGTATGGTTGATAGTTTCACTTCAGTATGGCTGAGATGATTTGTTTGTGCAAAGAGAAGATGGGTATTAAATGCATGTCCTTATTGTTTACAACCTTATACAGGCTACATACCTATCCTCTCTTTCTTTCTTTCTTTCTTTTTTTTATTTATTTTCTTTTTACTTTATGTACTTTGTTTATCCTTCTACTTGCCTGCATGTTACTTTACTCGGCTGCATTCCTATTCCTTTTTTTTTATTTTATTTTTATTTTACTTACATGCCTCACTTAGCTTTTGTATATGTACTGAGATGATTTCCTTTTGGTGCTGAGAAGATTTTGTTTGTTTTAGTCTTTTTATTATACTATGTAATTAGTTTGTTTCTTTGTTATGTTTCACATTATACATTTTCAAATGTATTTTATTTCTTGGGATATGAATAAAGTCCTATATTAAATATAGTAATATTTATTTATTGGTTTTATTTCTACTTTATTTATTTTGTAAGCCAAAGATATTTATATTTTATCTTTTCTTATTATTATCTTATACTTATTATTTTTAAAAGAAAATACTATTAACAAAAATTATCTTGTATAACGATATTTTGTTTTAAAGTTTTAACTATCATCTTTTTGTAAGTCATTTATTTATTAAATACAAATTCAATATTCTAAGGTCAAATTTAAATCAATTCAAAATTTATTCCAAAATTTGTTCAAATTTTACATTAAATATTAATTCATAATTGGGGTCGTTACAGACTTCCCCCCTTAAAAGAATTTCGTCCCCGAAATTCGCCAAAGAGATCACTAAGATAGATGAAAGATAGAGAAATATCCTTTCAGATCAAACTGGTCATCAATTCTGCATTTGGCTCACCAAATCAGAATATCAACAATAAATACAAGAACAAACTCAATTTATTACGAATCAATTGGGTTACCTGATCTACGAAGTATACAGGTGTATTGGTTAGTTCGAAGGGATAACTAACCGTTCGTAGATTATATCGAAACCCAATGAAATAGACAGAAATAGATTTGATTATAATCTTAGATTCAAGATTTAACTCATTTACGATTTGCTGAGAAATAAACTAAGGGTAGTTCTCATGCCGAACAAATTTCGAACAATTTTAATTATAAATGAGATAGTTACCTTATAAAATTTCATTTCCTTGATTAACTTTTGAGGTTAAAGAATCACCTTTGATTTCACAGGCCCTTGCTGCTTGAATTTGCTTCAGTGCTGAGCAATTCATAATCCTATGCCCCGACTTGCGGCAATGACAGCATTTTTTACATTCCTTTTCTGGCTTCATAAATGGCTCTCTCAGTCCTTGTTTCCTGGGATTCTTACATTTGTTCACGTAATGACCTTTCTCGAAACAGTTGAAACAAGTAACATCTTTCACCTTTTGCTTTTGGATATCCTTCCTTCCTTTATTCTTCCTCTGTTTCTTTCCACCAAACTTCTTTTTCCTCCAACTCGGATTAGTTGTACCTTCATTCTCCTCCGGATCTTTTTTGCTTTTCCAGAGCATCGTATCGATAGCCATATCAATTAATTCAGAAAATGATTCCTTCACATGAATAGTCATCCTTTCCTGAAATTCCTTGTTCATTCCCCGAATAAACTTTTCATTCTTCTTCAATGGTGTATTCACCAATTCTGGACCAAATCGGGATAACTCAATAAATTTGTTTAAGTACTCTTCAAATGATAAACTCCCTTGCTCCAAATCCATAAACTCCTGGTACACTCTAGAGATACCAGCAGATGGCATATATCGCTGTTCGAATACTTCTTTGAAACGATTCCAAGTAAATTCATCCGCCGGCTCATCTATGGTAATTGTTTCCCACCAAACCAAAGCCTCTTCCTCGAGTTGCCAAGAAGCTATCAATCGCATCTGATCATCTTCTAACTTTAATCCCTTGAAAATCCTTTCGCATAATCGAATCCAGGCTTGTGCTTTTATAACAGTTTCTTTGCCAATGAATGGCTTTCCACCAAGTCTAGAAAAACTTTGATATAAATCAGCCAAATTTTGTTGAAATTGAATGGGAATATCTGTCGTTGCAGGGCTTCGACCAGCTGAAATGGTACTTTCCTGTCTCCTATTTCGTCCTCTTCTTCCACTCATTCTTACTATCTGTAATAGTAAGAAATCCGATTAGGCATTCAGACGAAATATCTTAGAGAATAACATCAGATAAAGAAAATAGATTGAGAAATTTGGGTTTTGGTTTCACTGGTTATACTCATTCTAGGGATACTTCACCCTATCTCTAATGAGCTACTTAATGTGTTATACTCCTGAGCTAAAGTTCAACCTTAGCTCTGATACCACGTTGTAACGAACTAGATTTTTCGCGCTCGAAAATCGACATCCATACTTCATATCGTATTCGAATGCCATAGATTCGATCGTTCAAATCCGATTCGCCGGAGCTTATAACAATATTAAGTAAATATCACAGCAGAATAAAAGGATAATACATTGATATACAGCTTTGATACAATATCTGTTACAACAGATAATCCAATAGATATCAATATACATCAGAGATATGATACAATAAAACAGCAACGGAAAAGAAAAATAGACAACATTTAGCAGCGGAACCAATAATTCTAAAATAGTCTTCAAAAGAGTACTCCAAGGTATCAATCCAAAATAGCGAGAACCCCCAAAAGATAAGCAAGTGCAGTCCGTATCCAAAGGCTGAACTAGCTCCAGATAATCTACTAAACCTGACTATCTGAAAAACCCAACTCTAGACTGCTCGTGTAGAAAAATTTTGAGCACCCAGAATTTAGGAAAGAAACAATAAACTCCGGATCAGTCGTGGGACTGGTGTGAGAAACAAAAACAGTTTATATTTAAAAACAAACAATGAAATATTTTAAAATAGATGCGCAATGCTTTTTAAAAATGAGACTACCATAAGGCCTCCCGCACACACACACAATGCAAACGCAGAATCGGAGGAGATTTCTCCTTATGATAGTCAAAGATGCTTGATACGCATTAAAAAGAAACATTTGGTATTATTACTAGTGCATAGTGTAGTATAAATCATTTTGAAAGTAAAGATATAAATCTTAGCCAACATACGACCATTATCGTATGCCTACTATAGCTACCATGTTCAATAGCAGGTTACCGCTACATTCCATGGCAGGTTATACAACTAAAACCGTACAAGGTACGTATTTGAAGAATGGATTTCCAACAAATGGTCGGGCAAAGGAACTTCCCAAACCCCGAAATGGAACGCCTCTGAAAGGACATCCCTGAGCATCCCAAATGGATCTCTGCCAACACAAAGCCGGTGCACTCCCTGCCCGGGAGTATCAACCTCAGATATTCCATCCCCGGTCGTAACCAACCTTTATCCGAGCGCTCGGTACCAACAACACCACACAGTAATAGATATAGTGTATCACATGAGTAAGTATCTGGGCTCCATACCATGATACTACCCCTATCCAGAAGAAAAGGACATATCCTAGGGACGCGATCCCTGAAAACTTTGCCGCATCTTTTCCTATTTCGACCATTCTCCGGGTTGTGAGGCTCGACGAAGTCTCGTCCACAAAAACATACTTTATACAAAAGCCGTGCTTTGGGTCAACAAATGATCAACACAATGATCACCAAGATAGACGATCAAACAAATGATCCTATCACAAATAATCAACACAATGATCATTTCAGCAACACTCAGTATGTCACATTACCAAATTGGGAATATATCGCTGATAACTTCAACTATATAACCTCTGAGCTCGTACGTCTCAGAGAAGGGTGTTAAGCTAAGAGAATAAATTCTCCGCCACCAACAGGAATATATTTGAAAGAAATCTGCTTTATATCTCAAATTGTAATGTCAGACATAACAATCCATACAAGTCTGTTCTGGGTTCGAACAGAACCGAAGGCACTTACAAAGAAGTCCTTGCAATCCGGGTATTCACAATCCCGATCGGACTTCCCATCACTTAGGGAGTCTCTATACCGTTGCAACTCAGTGCAGAGACAATCGATAGGTCATACTATCGTTCTTGCAAATACCCGGTCTTCACCACCGGTCTTCAAATGCTATCCATAACGACGTATCACATATTCGGAATGGGTTATACGACCCAAAGGTCCTTTCCCGGTTAACCCGAATAGTAAGCGCAACATTTAAAACATATGGATAAGGAATTTCAATTAAGTCACAACTTAATAATTCCAAAGTTTCTTTCAAATGGTTTAAACCAATTATCATTTCAAATCTTTTAAACAAAAAGATTTATTTCACAAAGTTCACTCAGTTTAACAAAGATTCATTTACGGATTTCAAAACAATTTCCGTTTCAATTGGATTAACTCATTTAAATCTTTAAATCAAAGATTTATCTCATAGCTTTCAAAACTTATTTCCGAAGATTCATTCATAACTTGGAAAATCATTTTCGATTCAAACTTGAAATCTCTTTAATATTAATTGGAAGTTCATTACTCATATGAAAGCTTTTTATCACTTAAAAACAATAGTTTTATTTTGGAAAAACCCCGATTCTATTTATACAAGTTAAAAATCTTTGAGTTAATTCAAATTTCCAAATCAACGCTTAAAAATGGTTTAAACCCGTATAACTTGTAAAAATCCTTTTTAAATCATAAATACTGAATATAGAATTCAATTTCAGATTTCTTTTAAATTTCAATCTAAATCCGATTATTTAAATTCCAAATCTTTATTAGTTATTCAAAAATGACTTTTATTCTTAAAACAGCTTTTCAAAAGCTTTTCCACATTAAAACTTAATTTATTTCCAAAAATATTTGAATTAAAAATTCAAATTCAAACTTATTTAAAAATCTGTGACTTAACCGATTTCCTCGTGAAATCCATATTTGTGTGTGTATAGTGTGGTCCAGGGGTTCAACACAATAGTGCACAACATCAATCAACACAGATTCAAATACAGAAATATAGTTGATAAGCGATATAAAGTATAACGCTTATCTTCCATTCACAGATCACAGATATATATATCACAGATAAATAAGTCACACAGCTCAAAACAAAACAAAGCATCACATATCAGGAGTATCAAACAATTCAACAATCAATAGAATTTAAACATTCATAAGTAAGATAATTCATTAACTGTGACTTTATTACTCAGTTAATTAGTTGATTGATTCTTGTTAATTATTAACTTACTTATTAAAAATTAATTACAAATTACTTTAATTAACCAATTATTATTAATTTAATCTATCAATTAATCTTTAATTTATCACTTAAATTAATTATCATTTGTTAATTATCCTTTAAGTGATATGTCAACATTGCTTAAGATTTAAATTGATTTAACACATGATTAAATTTTTATTTCAAAATCAACTTAAAGTTATCAATTTAAGATTCAAGTATAAATTTAATCAAGCGTTCTAACTACTTGTTTAATCACCTACCTTTACAGACTAACCTTTAATTAGATATGAACCTAACTAACTAATTGCTAACTTGATTTAATTATTTGGTTATAAAAATGCTAAACAGAACAGGCACTTTCAAATGGAATGGTACCCAAGACACACCTCTACCCTACTCGAGACAGTCTCGAGCTATTCTTGTATCTCCCCTGCGTCCCTCTCTCTCTCACTCTCTGTTCTTCTTCTCCTTTTCATTTTTTTTATTAGTAAGTTAAGGTTTTAAACAAAATAAAGAGATCAGGAAACACGTTACTTCACTCGAACTCACTCGGCAAAAACTCGAAGCTACCACCCCATCTACTCGAGCATGGCTCGAGACGCACGATCTTCATGCCACTGACACCAAACCCACCGCCGTGCACATGTACGGCGGCACCACAGAGTTCCGGTGAACACTCACATTGTCGGCGAGTCATAAAATCACCCACGACACGAAATCAAAGCTCGATTTACCAACAGAAAATCGAATTCGAAAATTGGCCTACAGATCGAAACCTGTAGCTCAAACCACACCACAAAACTTCCTCACCACCGCTGCAGGCACCACCGGAGTCGCCTATATGCGGCCACACGATGACAATACGAAATGCTATCAACCTCCAAAAATTCATGCAACTCGGTCACGTTTGGATAACGAACACGCCTCTTCTACAGACATGAACAAAACTTGAACTTAAGCCCTAATTTGAATTCGTCCTCTTAATTCTCACAATAGAAAAATTATCTGACAATTTTCTAGAAATCGCCAATGTTCACACTTGCTTCAACACAATTTTCAACATTTATAATTGATTCAATGATTCGAAAATGGGAGAAATGCATTTTCGGTTCACCTACCAACTGCTTATTAACCCCCCATCTAAAATTTATGATTTTAACTTTAAAAATCATATTAAAGTATGTGGATTCAGATTATATACTTGAATCTCTAAATTACTATAGTCGAATTTTATCAAAGTTTGACTTTAGCACTGTAAAATCAAATTTATTCATACTGTATATTCTTTTGTTTCCTTGAACCTATTTTTAAATTATAGTTCACACTTAAATACATATGTTTGTTTAGAAATCAAAGTCTAATAATGATCAAGTGATTTAATATTTGGAATTTTCTTTTTCTCTTTTTTTTTTTTTGAATCCTGCCTGATATTCTGAAACAAGAAACAGAGACTTAAATTTGAACAGGCTCTTGAATTTGAAATGTTGATAAAATCAAATTTGCTCAGTCCTTGATTTTCCAATGATATTTATATATTGTTTTTAACTTAAATTTATTTTAAGAACTTAGTTTAGGATTAAACAAATATTATTCGTTTTAATCTTAAGTCCTAACATTGCACAGATTTTTGAAGAAATGATCTTTAAAACAAGTTTTGTACTTCAATTTAAGAATAGAAAAACATATGCTAACAACAGAAATGTATAAAACACTTTCAGTTTAAATATATTCAGAGGGTCTATATATACACATAAACAAACATATCCACAGATTTATAGAAAAGCAACAGTTTTATACTTTAAACATTAAAGAAAACAAGTTACTCACCATGTTTTCCAGATAAAAGAAATAGAGTTGCTTCAATTTGAAACTGGCTTGTATCTTGCTTCTTGAATTTCTATCAGCTACTTTGCATCAGGCCTTTGAAAACAGATCTACAGGCTTACAATTTGATTTGCTTTGATATTTGTTGAAGTTGAGATTTTGTTTTAAGTTTTAAAATGAAGTTTACTTTAGAGACTACTCAGTTTCGAATGATAAAAACTGAGATGAAGATGTTAATAGATATAAAAGAAAGCTTACAGTATATATATATAATAGGTATGGTTGATAGTTTCACTTCAGTATGGCTGAGATGATTTGTTTGTGCAAAGAGAAGATGGGTATTAAATGCATGTCCTTATTGTTTACAACCTTATACAGGCTACATACCTATCCTCTCTTTCTTTTTTTTTTCTTTTTTTTATATTTATTTTCTTTTTACTTTATGTACTTTGTTTATCCTTCTACTTGCCTGCATGTTACTTTACTCGGCTGCATTCCTATTCCTTTTTTTTTTCTTTTCTTTTTTTTTTATTTTACTTACATGCCTCACTTAGCTTTTGTATATGTACTGAGATGATTTCCTTTTGGTGCTGAGAAGATTTTGTTTGTTTTAGTCTTTTTATTATACTATGTAATTAGTTTGTTTCTTTGTTATGTTTCACATTATACATTTTCAAATGTATTTTATTTCTTGGGATATGAATAAAGTCCTATATTAAATATAGTAATATTTATTTATTGGTTTTATTTCTACTTTATTTATTTTGTAAGCCAAAGATATTTATATTTTATCTTTTCTTATTATTATCTTATACTTATTATTTTTAAAAGAAAATACTATTAACAAAAATTATCTTGTATAACGATATTTTGTTTTAAAGTTTTAACTATCATCTTTTTGTAAGTCATTTATTTATTAAATACAAATTCAATATTCTAAGGTCAAATTTAAATCAATTCAAAATTTATTCCAAAATTTGTTCAAATTTTACATTAAATATTAATTCATAATTGGGGTCGTTACATAAATTCACTTCAAAATGACTTTCCAAATTACTTTCACATAATCACTTCATTCACAAATTTTTTATATATCTAGAAATCATATACTAGAGACCCACTTTGCAAACAATGTTAAAATACTAGATTTATGTACAAATAGTTTATCATAATATTTCCCAATTATATAAAACTAATCTTTATAATATATTCTCAAATCAGTTTGCAAAATTCAATTTATCCAAATCACCTTTCTAAACATCACGCAAAATAATATTTTCCTTTATTTGTTTAAAATGCTACTTCTCCATTTATCAAAACCAGTTTCACAACATTCATCAATTTCATTGAAACTAGATTTCAAAATATAAAATGGTTTCACCAAATTAGTTACAAAATAAATATCCTTATCTAGTAAATGCTGATCACAGTAAATCACTGAATCAACACTCAATGATAGGACCCATCATTCCCAACAACTATGATCCAAGATTTGAATCGACAACCAAAGAGGAAATCCATTATTCTGGCCCCAACCATCCAGGAGGCATTACCTTTGAGTGATATATAAAACAAAAAACATTCAAATAGTTCACAAAATAGTAGCAGTCCCTTTTAAAAGTGTAAAATAACCAAAACTATTTCCAAATGGAAAAATAAACAAAATCATAATTTTATTTCTTTTATATTGCGAAATTGTCAGTAATAGAAACCATAATTAAAATTTATGTAGTCTATTCTGCATAAATCAATTTATTTTATCAAAATCAATTTTATTGTACATAATGATTTCCAAAAATGCATCTTCATAATAATAACATTAAAAATATAGTTTTAATCCTCAAAATATTCTTTTATAATTTAACAGAGCTATTGAGTGTGACTGGCTTTCAATAGAATGGTGTTTGATTCGGCTTATTAAATAAAATATCAAATTATAAAATGTTCAATTTAAATCACTATTGTAAATAAATAAATAAACACACACACACACACTCAATTTTAAAGTATATTAGCCATACAAAAATCATTTTCTTACCTATTTAAAATAATTCATATCCAGTCATGTGTAATTAATTTATTTTCATAAACAAAAATTTTCATTTGCAAATCAAATTATTAGAATGAATATTTTCACCAAATAACCAATAATTTAAGTCCCTCTTAAAAATTGTATCATAATAACAATTATTATTCATCCCTAAATATTTTTATTTTTATGATCTTCTCTCATTTCAAAATATTAAAATGAGTTAAAATATCAGTTACATCTATTAAACAACATTCTTAATTTTTATCTATATTTTGGTATTCAATTCAAATCAATATTGATAGCATATCAAATTCAATATATTTGCTCAATTCAATTTAATTTTCAACATATAGTATAGTTAGTATGATATAGACCATTCCACTCAAACAATTTGAATTATATCAAGCTATTCGACACTACTAGTTTCAAACAAATAAATAAAGACCTCTTAACCATTTTTAGTTTCATTTATAATTAAACAATGATCTGAAATTTTAATACATAGCCCAAACAAACTCGCATTACCTATGTTTATTTACATAATCAAATCACAACTCATAACCATATATGTGTCATATATGTAGATGCATACTCTGAAATCTTAGCTACTTGATCTGTAGCACTTTAGATGATCATTTATACAACTTTAATACTTCGTACACATAGAGATTTCACCAAGACAGCAACCAAATTTCATTATTTACCATATATTGGATCACAAACAAATCTTATAAACACAGAATGATCACTATCAACCATACCTACACTTATTATATATTCTGGCAACACCAACTCAAACAAAATTATTCAAATATATTTCTGTCTAGAAATTAACTATTCACAATAACCCAAATAAAAGCATATAAAAGGTAGCTAAGAAGTGGAGACCTTATACTCACAGTGATTTCATTCTAAACCTCTTCCCTACATTCCTAATCTAGACCGCTGCCTTTGCCATGACCTAACCTTAGCCGCCGTCGTCATGCCTCCATCAACTATTGATCGTTCGTAGCCTCCACCTCGTCATGGTATCCTTCAGTCGTTATCTTCTCCTCCTTACGTCATTACCCTCTACCAAGCACGAGCAAGCTGAGACGCATGCGCTTCCTCATCTTGACTTCAATTTCGCTCACGTATTTCATTACTTTTATTTCCTTTTTTATTTCCTACTGATTTTAGTTTAAAGGGAAATGGGCGAGGGAAATGAGCATGTTTAGACTCAATAAAGATAAGGATGATGACAAGAACTAGGTTTGGATAAGTAGGGAAATAGTTGGGTTAATGGGCTTGACGTGATTTAGGCCCAAACGAAGAATGAAATGAATTTCATTTCATTTCTCAATGCTAGCATAGCATTTTAAACTGGAACAAATTATTTGATCCCACTGAAATATTATTTAAGCAATTATAAAAAATTTCACAATTTTATTTCAATTGAAATAATTTTTTGGATGTTAATATAATAGCCTTTTGGCCTTAGATAATTTTCAAATAATTATTTCTTCCTTTAAATAATCTCAAAATTCACAATTATCATTTATTTTGCAAATACAAATTTTTAATAATTTCTGAATCCATAAAACTCAATACAAATTTCAATTTTAAATTTTAAATTAATATCGTCTTTTTATTATCAATTAAATACAAAAAATTCAATTTATTGAATTAAATTCAATAAAATATCCAAAATAGATTTTCAATTTTATTTATCCATATAAAACACTTATTAAACATTCAAACTCAGTTTAAATCTTAGTACGAAATTTTATATCAAATATTTGGGTTTCTAATTCAAATATCCAATTAAATTCTCAAAATCCATTTTTGTATATTTATTTTATTTTAGCTTCGAACAAAGATGTTACACCGAGACTATGATAATTTGGTTAGGTTAATTTTATTGTGGATATGGTTACACATTCCAAATAGTTTGGTTACAGATGGCCTTACGGTATGTTTAAAACACAATAGACTATGTATGTTTAAACCTAAAGTGATTAAATGAAAGATTGTGTTATAACAAAGGGAAAACCCATTCTATGCTTTAGCGGCGTGGTTTCACTATGTTTTATGTTTAATGTATTGCTCACAACAATCTTGACATCTGATCCATAATTTTTTTTATTGTTTTCCCAAAAAACTCACGGATGCCTATTCTATTAGGTTGAGTTTGTAGCTTAGGCAGGTTTCTTTTAGGATGGTCGAATAAAGAATGCTAAAGACAAAGTAGGAGGCATGAGTCTTGTATCTTTTATTTAATTCAACAGTATTAAGTGTTTATGTAAGCATTTTCACATGTTGGCATAACACTATTATTTATGTTTGTATTATAATTGATCTCGCCTCTATAGCCGAAAGAAAATTCCATGGTAAACACAGCACGTTAAAGTTCCTTCTTTGGGTTTTGGAATGTGGGTGTTACTTTACTCATGAATGTAACGTTGGATCTGGCCTATTTGACAATAAATGAAATGGGTAAATTTTAAAAAAAAAATCAATATTTAAATTGTAATGGGCAATAGTTAGAAGTATATTCAATCTACATTTTAAAATAATATCCTATTTTATTTTAAAATATTTATATGTTCATGTATATAATGTATATTTTGGATATAATATGTATATTCCTAAAATAACATAATAACATGATAACTACAAGCATTTATACACACACACACACATATAGGTATTGAGATTTATATTCTATTATATATACATATACACATTGTGCTTTATGTATGTATGTATGTATGTATGTATGTATACATGCGTACATGATAATTTCATATACATATCATTCAAATATAAATGCCTAAGTATACACACAAGTTTAAATATGCTAACATATATGTTTATGGTTTGTATAAACATATTATTAGTACCATACATATAATTACATACTGTGTAGTGTCACACACACACACACACACACATATATTTGAAATGATTATTTATAATCAAACTGGGATTTATTAAAAATTCATTTGACTAAGTAAAAAAAATTAATTTGAATCAAAATTCAATATTTAAATTTTTTTTTTAATTCAATTCCAATTTTGACCAAGTCAAAATTTAATATTTAAATTTTGACTAAATGTGCCATTTAAAATATTTCAAAATTTGAAATACTAAAATAAATATCTAACATGACGACTACTTTAAATATACTAATTTTAAAAAACATATATTCACAATTTTAATTTTAGCTATATATTATAAATTTATATAAAACCAATAATATAATTCTTAATTAGGTCTTTTCAAAACCCCGTAAGAAATTTGAAATTTTATTTTTATAAAGTCGAAAAAAGCATACACACACACATAAAACATATATTAAGCTAACCAAAATTAATTTAATTTGAATAAAATTACGTTTATATTAAAATTAAATCTAAATTTTAATTTATATAAAAGAATATTTTCATATAGCCGAAAAATAATGTTGAATACGTACACGCACAAATATATTTTTTTATCCATTTGCAATTACAATATGTCATAATTTATAAATAATTCAAATAAATTATATTTTATTTTCTAAGTCATCAAATCAAATTATACGTATGCATGAGAACATTATAAATACCTAGTGCAGGGGACATAAGCATATAGATACAAAGTATAATTGATTATTACTCGGTAGATCTTTCTATTTGTAACACTCTGATCTGTAATTGAATCTAAAGTTTTTTAATCCTCCACTTGAATTTTAAATTGGACAAATGTTACTGCTTTTAATTAGTATTTTGATGCTTTGGGTCTAGGGGATTTGGGCTATGGGAGATTGGGTCGGCTACAAGATAATGGTGGCTAAGGTATAAAGCATCAAGTCGAAAAAGGATTAGTATGCATTGGTATTTATAAAGGAAGAAAAGTAAGAAATATCCTCCATATCTTACACAATTTCAATACCAATTCTAACCAGATTCAACCAATTTTCCTCCCCTTTTGACCGGCCATACCTACGACTATTCTTGGGATAAAGTTAAAGCTTTTTAAATATATATCAATATCATATATTAATACGTGAACATAAATTTTATATATGCATCCAAATAATTTATAATGACAATCGAAAAATTCCGAAAAGCCACCTTATTAATAAAAAACCTCAAACATCAAATATATTAATAATTATTCTTAAATATTAATTAATTTGTGACACTTTATAAATTAGTTAAATTGTGTTGTATGTTAGAGAATTCACATATTTGGCTGTGTGGATTATAAGTGTGAATTCAGTCAATGATAAATGAACAATTCAAATATAATGTTCACACGTCACCTTAGCTGATGGTGTGGCAGTTTGGATGAGCTCATCGCTTATCGTTCTTTTGGTAAAACCAAATTTTAGATCACCGTAAGCGGTACCACTAAGTGATGATATAATATACACACATTCTCTTTGTCAACGCTATACCATTTTAGGACATAACTAGAAAACAAAACATATATTTACTTGGTATTACCAATGCGGTACCGCCACTCAATAATGATGCATCGGTGGGGCGTCTAAAAGTACTCGAGAAGGGCCTACATAGAAAAATGTACCAATGCCTTTGTTAAGGCACCAACGTGGCATAGATATGGTGTCAACACAATCCGTAATACTCTAGTCGATGTCCTCTCCTCCATCACTTTCCTCAAATTCATAGAAATTTACTGATCCCTTAAGTTCTCAATCATCGCCACCCCTTCCCCATATCGTGCTCCGCACCTACTCCATGCTCCTTCCCTAACCCTATGCTACCAAACCTCTCCCACGACCTCGCCTCCAACCTTCAGCCTCTCCCTCGGCTACGCCTCCAATCTCTAGCCCATGCAAGCATACAACGTCCCCACGCAAGCCTCTAGCCCCACTCTGAACACCACCGCCTCCTCCTCCAACCAACATCGACTTCAAATGCAGTCGCCTCTTCCTCGCTCAACGCCATCACAAAGCTCAATCTACATATCCCCTCCTCTCATTTGCTGTTCAAGAATCCATCAGTATGATTTATTGTTCCAATTCAATTTCTATGTAAAGCTATGATTTGATTGGCTTTGTATATGATATCGATTTGTTGGTTTGTATTCGTTGGTATATGATCGTTAACATAGGTTGTTGGTATAATAATTCATATATGATTTGAGATATCATTGATATTGTTGTGGAATTATTAGATAAAGTCATTGCTATCGATATCGTATAATTAATGAAATTATGTAGATGTATTTAATTTGGTCTCTCTAACAAGTATTGTATATGATCGTTATTAAGATATTTATTTTTTAAATAAACAAAAATCGATATTCATCTATTATGTTATTTGTCAGATTTGTCCCAATATTGGACAAGTTATTAACATAATGGCATTTATTTTTCATAAACCAACATTCAAATAGAATGGTTAATTAAATTTCGATGACACTTCCTTCTTGTTCCCTATGTATGCTCTTTTTTGTATAAAATGAGAAATAGAGGGAAGTGCTACCAAAATTTTATTAACCGTTCGATTGGAAATGATTTATGAAACATAAATATCATTGTATTTATAATGGAAAGTATGATGGATAGCCATTTAAAAAAGAGTAGAATTTCTAGGTTATATAGCTTTGAAATTGTTTGTGAATTCTATTAGTCTATAACTAAATTAATAATGCTATTGAATGTACTAACAAAATAAATGAAATTATGTAATAATAAAATTAGTAATGCGATTTAAAGTAATACTAAAATTAATAATCTTATTTAAATTAAGAACAAAATCAATAATTTTATTTAAATTATTTGTAAAAATAATGATGTTAGTTAAATTAAGAACAAATACTACCGTGTGAAATATAATGTAAATTTTTTTTACGCGCAGAGTATTAAAGGTAGATTATTTGAAAGATCATAGTTGGATTTACATAAGAGGTAAAAATTAAGGAGCCATTACGTTCCACTCTAAAAATGATGTGGATGCTTTCATGAAAGTGACGTCTAGTAATAAAAATAATATGAAAGAAGTCTGATGTCCATATTCAAAATGTCGTTGTTTAAAACTTAAAGATTATTAAACTGTATTATTGCATTTACACCAATATGATTTTATGACTATCTTGTATGGATATATCATGGAAAAAATATCACATTGTATGAGAGGGGAACATAAATTGGATGTGGATTGTGATGAACCCCTTGTTGAAGAGAATGTTGATGTAGAAGTTGAGTGATTGAAATGGTTTAAGATGAAACTAGTCTAAGTATATGGACAAAAGAACCAAACTTAGTGGAAGATCTTGAATCGGAAGCTAATTTTTTTTTGGTTTGTTAGAAGCATCAAAATGACCAATTTATAAAGGTTATAAAATGAGATACTTGGAAATGACATCTAGGTGAATCGCTATAAAATCCAAATACAATACATTAGAAAACCAAAATAACGCAATTCTTAGCTTGTGTAAAAAAAATGCTTCCATTTGACTATGTATTAGCAGAGAACTGTTACTCCGTTAAAAGGGAGGTATCTGTCATTAAATTGCCTTATGAAAAAATGGACATATTTCTAGGTGGATGCATGATTTATTAAAAGGAAGATAAAGATTTAGCATTGTGTAAATTCTGTAAATAACCTATATAAATTGATGAAAACTACCAGTAAAGGTGTACCTTTTTACCAGAATGCATTATTTTCCTATTACATCGAGATAACTTAGGTTATATATATATATTTGTTGCTATGGTGAGACAAGTGCGATGACATAGTGAATGACAACGAGATGAAGATGTTTTATGTCATCCTTCAGATGGTAAAGCTTGGAAATATTTTGATAGGGCATATCCTAATTTTTCTAAAGAATCACGTAATGTTATACTTGGTTTGTGTACGGACAGTTTTACTCCATTTTCTTCGTTCGGTAAGCTTTACTCAACATGGCCAGTTATTCTAACACATTATAATTTCCATCCTTGAATGTCTATAAAGAATGTATACATGTTTCTAACTATAATTGTTCCTGGACCTAAAATCCAAGAAATGGGATAGACATGTACTTGTTGGCATTGGTTGAGGAATTGACAAAGCTATGGACTGAAAGTATTATTACATACGATGTCTTAAATAAAAAGAACCTTAGACTGTTTTCTTCTTCGTTATGAACGATAATATATTTTCTTGTGTATAGGAAGCTTTTTGGATGGAGTACTAGTGGAAATTCACTTGTCCTATCTGAATGGATTAGATTGAATCATTTAGACTTACAAATGGTGGCAAACAATATTGGTGGGATCGGCGTCATCATTTTTTATTCATAAACGACCGTTTTAGATTTGGTAAAAAAATTCAGAAGAAACATGACTACTACTTTAAAGGCACCGTCAATTCTGAGTAGCAAAAAAGTATACGAGCTTGTGTCAGATTATCCTAAAATAGACAAGATAGAAAAAGAGCCCAAGATTCCTAGTAAAGGAGGGTATCACAATTAGTATAAATAAAGTATCAATCATATTGGAAAAATCATAAACTTCGATTTAGTATAGATGTAATGCATAACGAGAAAATTGTGTTTAAGGACTTCTTTAACGCAATCATGAATGTGAAAGGAAAAATAAAAGATGATTTGAAGTCAAGAAAGTATATCGCATTATACTGTAATCCTACTGAGCTTAGAATTGATAATGAACGACCAAATTTTAAATGGCTTTCTTGTTACGAGTTGAAAAATAAGCATCGAAAAAATATATTATAGTAGGTTCAAATTTTGAGGTTTCCAGATTGAATTGCTTCTAACATGAGAAGATATGTTGATATGAAGGATTTTCAACTGTCGGGATTAAAGGGTCATGATTGTCATGTTTTTTTAGAGACTCTTTTCCTGATAGCATTCAAGGAGCTTTTGTCGTCGAAGGTGTGGATGTCTATTACTGAACTTAACTTGTCCTACAAAGAATTATGCTCAACCAAACTTAATAAAAGTAATTTTAAAAAAACTGAAAATAGATATACCCAAATTATTATGTAAATTGGAGAAAATATTTCATTCTGGAGTGTTCAACTGCATGATAAATCTGCAAAATGACGCTTTAATATGAGAACCAGTGTAATATAGATGGATGTACCCTTCTGAGAGGTAGCTAAAATACAATTATGAGTTATATATTATTTTTCTTAATAAAATAGTAAGTGTATAATTGATAATTTTTTGATATGAAGGTACTTGGGTCACCTTAAAAAAGGTGGAACAAAAAGCACGCATTAAAGGTTCAATATGTTTGGAATATATTACTAAACAAGCATCCACACTTTTTGGTTATTAATTGAAGGATAGTATTAAGATGAATTCTAACACTGGTCATCGAAATGATATGGATGAGTCATCTAACATTTCTCTTTCCATTTTTCAAAAATTTGGACATTCATCGAGTAAATGGAAAGATGAAAGTTTCAAACGCTTAAAATAGCTAGGACAATGGTGCTCCTAGATTGTGAAGAATTATCGGATCTTATTAGATAATACGATATCTATTTATTTACTACTAACATCCACTACTACAAAACAGGTCATCTACTTTGATTATTTACCCCTGTTGCTCCGGTTCAACAACTAAAGCAAATGAATATGACGTAGTAGGCCTAAACCTGTTGCTTCGGTTATACAACCAAAGTTAAAGAGGGGTCTTTTGCTTCGGTTCTCAGTAACAACCGAAACAAAAATGAACCTTTTTCTTCAGTTGTTATTTTTTTTTCTTCGGTCGTTACTAACAAACGAAGGAAAAGAGGAGGTTTTTATTAACCCAAAAAATGGATCAATACTCTAGATTGAGTGTGAAAGCACCAATTTGTTTACACAGAGCAATAATACGGGCAATAAATGAAAAAAGAGCAGAAGTAGTAAGAAGACAAGAAGATTTTATAGCGATTCGGCTGTTAATGAAGCCTACGTCCATTTTATAACTTTTATTATTGACTCATTAACTGATTTCTAGACTTTGTCTTCTATGGTGCATTTATTATCTCATTTTCGTCCTTTATGTAATTTCGTAGCATGTTTCCTTGTTTTGATGATGATCTACATACTGGTTGCATTAGGCTGCTAATTGAATTAGACAATGCTTGCCTTTCGATTTAACTAGCTCAAAACCACATCAAACTTAGCCATTGTCCTAAGAATCCCCATTAGAGCATGATTCAAGTGAATTCATGAATCCACGAGCCAAGATTATGGATCGCTAAGGATCCATAGATGATGGATCGCTAGCGATCCATCACCTTTGCGTACTTTTTCTTTCCATTTCTCTTATTTCTCTTGGTTAGTTGCTATAATATTTTTGGTTAGCTCTTGAGCTACTCTGACTCGACCAAACTATTTCGACTTCCTTTAGATTCTGCTAGGTTAACAACCGTACAACATTTTCCCTCTAAAGTATGCCATCGTTGAAAACAAGATGTGCTCTTGAATTAATTGCTTTCTAATTTCTGCTTGGCGAAGTTCGAGTAATCATGTTAGGGCGACATGAATTTGACTTTGGCTATTCAGTTGCTCATTAAGTTTTGACCTAAACTATTGTTGCTTGTCAAAAAACAGATCAAGTTTTACCCCATAACTTTTACAATGCCTCGAAGCAGCACGTGGATCTTGCTAGATAAATTTGAGATTGACTGCACATGATTCGATGGACTGCTAGCTATCCATAGCCGATGGATCGCTAACGATCCAATGACTTAGGCATTTTTCTCATGTAATCTCCTATTTAACTACCCCGAGCCGATCCATAACCTCACTCCCATCTTATTTCTACGACCCAAGCCTATCCTTAGCAAGTCGACCTGATTCTCAAATGATCCCTAAATCCAACCACTCCACCACCTTTGTTGATCATCTATCTCCAGACTTTCTCGTTGTTAATTGATTTGAGGCTTGTAGTTGCTTCGACTTTGTTCCTAGATCCTTCTGGATCACCTTTGAGCAAATCCTAACTCTATCATCTCCTTCCTTGGATCGCCACTGACCCACCTTGCTTGGATCGCTTGGTTGGAAACTCTAACCATCTTCGCCTTTTGATTCTTGGTCTGAGGTGGGTAATGCTGATTCTGACATTCATTTAGTGATTGACAGAGTGTATTGGTGATGATTATAATAAAGATTCTAAGTTAACTGTGATTTTATGGAAGAAGAGAGTAAATCGAGTCTAAAGTTCTTCATGGAACGACACTCGGGCCTTGAACCGGTGCCTGACATGTTTTGCTGTCCATATATATAGCATCAAAATCGACTTGTACTAAGTTACATTGCCAACACAACACGACGCATCACGAATTGGTTTTAACCCTTTCGCAGTGGGATATTGGCTTAGGATAGCGTCTCATAAGCAGCTTATGTTATTATCTCCTTCGGAGGAATTCGGACTGGTCTTGCTTCTCACACATTCAATGTACCTGTACCGGGAAGAGCCTTCCGCGTCGCTTCGGGCAACGGATCCGTTATTGATCGTTGATTGATAACGGGTTAGTGTAGAAGAAATAATTTCACAAAATGATACGAAAATCCTTTTTCATTCTTTATTGTGAGCGAACTATCAAGACATTGAGCTCACCCCCATTAATTAAAACCCTACACTTGCCCCGGAACATATTTAAAATATGAAGTCCTGGCGTGAATCGACATCCTTTTGAAATTCAAGTGCTATAGGGGAGTATTTTAGTTAAAGATAGAACAACCTATCCGTTTTGGCCATAAGTCCTGTTGTATAGAATGAAGTATCTTTCTTCTCGCTATAAGTCTAGGAGAGGAAGTCCAGCACTTTCAAAAGCCGAATCATCATCTGTTGCCCCTTCCTCTTCCACTTTGTTGCTTGAATACGGTCAACTAGTCCTAGTTGGTCCGGTTGTGGACCGGACACCATTGATTATCAGAGTTCTTCTTACCCCATCGTAGATAGCTTCCTCCATAATCTTTACCAAGGTTTTGCATAACATTTGCTTACAACATGACATTCCAAAGGATGACGTGCACCTACCAGAGAAGAATGAATTCACCCATACGCCTCCTCCGGGATACACCACTTGCAACTGATATATGTGCCTAAATGGAGTAGTTTCTCCCTTCAATGAACTCTTGAGAGAAACTCTTTCAAAGTTGCCCATTCCAAATTCATGCTAATGGGTATGCGAGCATGACTTGGCTGCATATTCTGTTTATGCGGACATTTAACCATGCTCCGAGTTTCGATGAGTTGGGATATTTCCCTTCATTTAAGACGAGAGATGAGTGTCCATCCCTTATCATCATTGAGGCCCATAGGAATCACATGATCATATTGTAACTTCAAAGAAATTTGTCCAATTCAAGGCTTGGTACTTCTTCATTAGATGTTCCAAGGGTTCAACCACCTTTGGACAACGGGGGGGTAAGTTCTCTTCTTTACTCATTGAATTCTGAAATGTCGCTATGGAGTTTCTAACAATTCAAATGCTTCTTGCAGTTATTCTGAAGCCAAATATAGACATACCGCTTGACCAAATTTTCCATACTCTAAAGGCTGTAAATGCTGGGGAGTGATCGATTAGATTTCTACTAACATATGAAAATTTGCTCCGGTATGGGCTATTGCGTCCAAGGAGGTGCGCCGTAGCAATTGAAGTTTCGTATCCTTCCCGCTCGAATGTGCTCCACTTCTTCATCAGATGGTTCTGATGAGGGAGTTTCCTAGAAAAGGAGGGCTTGTCTGGCGAGTTAGCAAAAGAGACTCATGAAAAAAGAGATGTCACAAGTGAAACTAGCTACCCAGCTAGAATATCTCCTATTCCATAGGAAGGGGAAGAAGAGTTCAAGCAGCGAGAAGGAAAGCCTGCAGCGGCAACAGAAAATGAGGAGGGTGAAATTGAGAGTAGCAGTACATATGTTACCTCCTTAGGTGATGATGATTTTGCCATAAGTTCGGGCGACAGAAACTCTAAATCGTATGATGAGACTTCGAGGATGAGTCTATTGTCGCCTCACCAAGAAATCCACAAGAAAGATGCTCCGCTAGTAGTTGAGCTACGTCAGGATTCCCTAATTAAAGATGTCGGTGTACACTTTAGGGATTTGAGCAACGTCTACTTAGATATTAATGAACTTATGGGGAAAGATTTCAATTTTGAAAAGACGTCTTCATGGCCAAGCCTGGTTACATCCGAAATCAGTCCAAGTCTTACTGCAATGGTTGCCCGATCTAGTTTGTGACATCATTTTAGGCACTTTCGGACACATTACACGTTTCAATAGGGTCACATTCACTTACCTACACATTATTCAAGCTATTTTTCATTACTAAAGCTCTTTATTTATTCATTATGTCAGGTACCATGAGAGCATATGGCCTTTATAATGATCTCGATGAATTCACCGATTTCCAACATCGGTTGAAATGATCCACAAACCGTCATCAGCCTCGTGACACTGAGGAGGAATGGAGAAAGTGGAAGGACATGGAAGTTGAATCTCATTGTCAGGATGAGAGGGAATGGGGTCGGACGTATAAAGGTGGCTATGAAAAGAGAAAAACCTTGATGAATATGAGGAACCATCTAACATGTCAAAGGTTGATTGCGGTTCTCATCCTTCTATGCAATGGTCCTTTGCCCCGGTCCAAGCTTCCGTCGGTCTTGAAATCCCGGTTTCCTCTCTTTGGGCTCAGCCTTCATCTCAAGTTCCATCGTCCCACATAAGCTCGATCCTGGTTCTTTATGCCCTCACCAGAGATTGGCTTACATCCTCCCATCCAGTCCTTCTAGACTTGAAGCAGCGCTCCTTTGGTGGTTTTTAAAAGGAGCTATGTTTAACCGCGACCTTCATCCAGGTTGTAAAGATTCCTATATTCCCCACCTTCAAGCAATTCAAAGTGATTAGAGCAAGCCGATGGATGGAAAAACTATGCAAGAAGCTGGCTAATACGAACTGCAATAATTACCAAGAGATCTTCCCCTTTGAATTAGAGAAGGATGACTTCGAGAAAGCATTGGCGGAATACGATGCTAGAATCGAACAACTGGTACAATAAAGGGATGCGGTGCTTCGAGAGAGTATGAATAATGCAAGTTTGCTGAAAGAGCTGAAAGAGGCCTATGCGAAAATAGAGATCGTCTTTCGAGATTAAACTAAGAAGGCCCATGCAGATGAAGTCAAGTTGAAAGAGGATCTTGAAGCTCATAGCACTATTATTGAAGCCCAGAAGAAGACTATTGGTGATCATGATAAGATTGTTGAAGGGCATAAAAAATCATGGAGTATGAAGGGATCGTGATGTCCCATGATAAGACCATCTCCGTTCAAGCCCAGACGATTGCCTTACTCCAAGAAAGAGTTGCACAGCTTAGCGCCTACAAAACTCGTGTTGAAGTTGAAGAAGTCGCCATTACGGTAAATTATTTGGAGCTACGGGACACTTTTGAGAGGAAAATGGAGAAGATGGATGATTCTACGTCAACTCCTTATTGCATCAGAGGAGTCTCAATTATTTTGGCCTTAAGCTCCCATGCGCTCTCACCATGGTTTGGGAGGAAATTCTTACCCGTTTCTGAGATAGAGGGTATGTCTACACTAAGCGGGAGCTAGAGGTGCCTACCTTAACAAGGAGTCAGAGAAAGCACTAATAAAGGCCAAGAGACCCTGTGAATTTAAAAGAAATAGCAAGTTGTCGATGTGGTCATGACTGCAACTAACAAAACGTTGTCGGAGCCTTTTGTTTTTGGACCCCGTGAATTGTCAAGACAGCCTCGCAATTAATTAAAGATTTTTTGGCCCGAAGCTTCTCCGTAGACTATGCAACCATCAAAAGAAGAGAAGGTGGTGAATATGTGATCGACATTCTTGGCCACTCCTCTAATGCAGGTAACCTTCTTGTTTCTCCCGAGTTTGAGAATTTCTAGCTCATGCCAAAAGAACAGGAGGAACTTAACGCTTTCATTTTTGATCTTATAGGTCTGTCCTCCTTTCTATTTATCCATAGGTTTCTTCAATGCCCAGACCCATCGCTATTTCAATCACCTTAGTGCTTGTCTCTACCGCTGCTCTGACTATTGCGTCTAAGTTTGGTTCACAGCGGGGGCCAGTATCTGAGAAGTTAGTCGCATTGTATGGCTTGGATGACCCTTCTTTATCTCTAGAGGGCAACCTTTCGACAACCAACGCTCAAGTGCAGAAGATCCAGACTGAGAAGTCACGTAAATACGAATAGCAATTAGTTTCCATTAAGAAAGAAAAGGTTGAACTGATAAAATCCTCGAAGATCACCCTTAAATCTCGGAAGCACAAGACGGAAGGGGAGTCCTATATGAAAGTTGGAGAGCAGTGAGGAGATGCTGGCACTGAGGAGATATTTGACATCACTAGCAGTGACACTACCCCAGGCCAGGATCTTGAATATAAGCAAAAGCTTCCAAGTAAAGGCAGGAAGCGGAGTAGCGGAAAGAGGCATTGAGATGTCCGGATGGCAGTGAGAGCTAATTTTCCAGACATCTTGATTTGTTTTATTCAAGTGCAAAGTCTGCACTTACTATTTTTGTTTCAATGTCTATATTTTTCTTTTGTTGGTCGATATTGTATGGCTATGGCCCCCACATTTTGAATTTGTACACAAGACATTATAAGTAATGCAACGCTGATATTTTGATATTAATTTTACCTGTTTACTTATCTATGTTTCATGCACTTATGTCAATTTCATTTTCTTCTATTTTATTTTATCTCGTCATGTGATTAACACCAAAATTCTTTGCTTGGAGTAACAAAACTGTGAAGTGTTTTTTTTTGAGTATTTCTGTTTGAGTATCGATGTGTGCCCTCCCAAGTTCACGAAGTTGTTTACTTCGAACACCTTACGAACGACCGGTTGATCCAAGTGTTTGTTAATTATTGTCTTTTTTATCGCTGGACTTGCTTTATGGTTTCTATCTGTGGGAACTTATGGTTTGAATGGCTTAATTACAGATTTATTGTTGGTCAATAAGTGGAATTTTCTACCAATTTGTAGCATTTTGATTTTGTTGGATTTTTGTCCAATGCTCATGATAATGGGAGTAGGTTGATTCTTATTAGTTTTGTAATGGGTGATTTTTCTCGGTATCGCCGGGTGAATACCGATGATTGAAGTAATGCGTGGCTTTTAGGCTTATGGGATGCGCGACTTTCGGGATCGATACGACCCGTCAATCCAGAGCGGTTTCGAAACTTCTTGACGTTGCCAATCTTTGGGCAATGTGAGGATTTTATTCTTTTAAGAGCGTGATTCCACGACTCGAAAAGGTAATGCATGGATTGTGGGATGGGTGGCTTTTATTTGACCCTCCAAGCGCTAATTAAGCAACACCGATTCTTAGAAGTCGAGGATCTGGTTCCGCTGATCCGACGGTTTGAGTCGATTTTACTATCTCTAGCAGCGATTAAATGCTTTTAAGCCGATTTGACCCTATCGACCCAACAGGTTACATAGTTTTATTGGCTCATAAAGCAAAGCAATTTTATTAATAAAGGTTAAGCAAATTATGCCTAGTTATAATGCCCCTGATGTTTCAGGGTGGCCTATTTGTTGAAAAATAGAAAGTGCATTAGATAGTTTCAGATAGAGTAAGGACGCATTAATTCGTTGTTCCATGCTAAGGGAAATTGGATTCCGTCCATAGTTGTCTATTTGAAAGTTCCGACCCCCAATTTTTCATTGATGACATATGGCCCTTCCCAATACAGTCTGAAGGAACCCGATACGTGATAGACTCTTTTGAGGATGAGGACTTTCACTTCAAAGGTTTGGTTGCAAACTCTGGAGCTGAACTACGATGCGACCCTATTTTGGTGAGCAGCAGTCCTTGGTTCGACTTCTTCCCTCTTTTCGTCAATTATATCAAGCGACTCGAGCATGAGCAGCTTATTTTTCCTTCATTGAAATTCTATCTTCAATGGAAGGGACTTCTAGTTCTATGGGGATCATTAAAAACAAATATACTTTACTTTTTTTAATCTACCCTTCTCCACCTTTTTTCATCACTTTACAGTAAAACAAAAACAAGTTTTATCACATAAAAATCAAGATCAATTTGAATACTCATCTAAAAATCATAGAACGTGTATCTTTGAAATCATAAGAGCAAGATCTTCGACAATATATGAGTTTTAGGGGTTGCGGTGGCGTTTGGGTATTTTTCATTTACAAGCATTCAACCTAAGGCTAGAAATTTAGGATGTTGTAGTTGTTAATTTACAAAACGGAACATGGATTTAAGTTTGGGGGTGAGCAGGAGAATCGTCGGCCAAATTTTGGTAGAGATCAATTGCCACTGGTAAAACTTGACGTTGACTATAATAGTAGGGTAAGGGGATGCCGTGATTTATAGGGGATGGTTGGAGGTGAAGACGTGGTGGATAGTGGGTCAAGCTTGAGGGGAGAAACGCATTGGCGAAGCCGGGTTAGAGAATTGTTGAGTATAGCTCCGTGTTATAGCTCGAGCATAAACGGAGAAGGGGGGATATTATGTATAGAAGAGAAGTAATTATGTTTGGGGAAGAAGATGTTTAGGGTAATTGATAGTTAATTAAGTGATTAAAGTTACTTAATTATTTCATATTCTTATAAAATGCTTAACTTTCCTATACGAGGTTGGATTTGAACACGACGAGTTGCATTGTACTCGTACCATCATTAACTACATGATGCAATTAGATGGATGCATTTGGAGCTTGTATAATTTTGTGCTAAAATTGAACGCCCGTTTGATTTTAGTTCAAACCGGAATGCTCCTTTGTGATGATTGGAATTTCGATGAGTTTACTTAACTTTAAATTGGCTATATAATATTTGCGATGCTATAAATTTATTATTCAATGCTTGATTGATAGTTTAGATATAGTTGTTGTTTTTTGATTGATTGTTTAGTTAAAATCCCATTTTGGAAAATGGATAACATATTAACGTAATTGCTATGAACCTATGTGATTATATATATTATTCGCAACCATTGTTATGCAAGAAATATTTGTAAAGAGACCTTGAGGGGTTTCTCATCAATAATAATTATTTATTTCCTTGTGCTGTTTATATCTATGTGTAATAACCCAGATTTTTGTGTATTGTAACTAATAATACGATTGGGTTAATTAAAAGAAATACTGGATTATAGATTAGACAGATAAGCATTCTGATGATAATAGAATCTGAATTTTTATATTTGGATAAATATTAAATTGATGATCTTATAGTTTAATTATTATCATTTGCAAATTATGCCTTTCAAACAAATACTATGTTGTTAAAAATATATAGGCTGATTTTAAATTTTACCTTGAATAAAAATTGAGTTTGAATTGAAATTCAAAATATAGTTATTTATATCTTAAAATTTTACTTTGGTTTTAAAGTGTATTTTCATGATTTTACTTAGAATATAAAATTGTTTTATATTAATTTCTTTTTAAAAGAGATTGATTTATATAAATTAAAAAGTATTTATAAATTGGATAATTAATTATGAAGCTTTATTAAATATTTAAAAATCTACTTTTGCATGAAAAGTACATGTGTTAACTTGTGAACATCTCTCATAACATGTGTATGGAATTTAACTCTTAAGAAAGACATTTGTAAAACAATCTACATCTTAAAGAAACAAGTGGCAATCAAAAGAAAAAAAGAAAAAAAAAGAAGAATCATGTTTTTTTCATTCTCAGATCAATCTTTCCTTCTTCTCTTGCTAACTAAAATCAGCAGACCAAAATAAAAAATAAAATAAAAAACCATAAGCAGATGAAACCAAAACCTGGAATTAATGTTTGCAAAACGAAATGTCTGCACTTTTCAAAAACCAAGTTGCAAATCATTTAAGAAACGAAAATCAAGTCTGCAATTCTTCAATCTAGAATCATTAAAAAAAATCAAATTACAACTCTAAAGGATTGAATGCAACTGAAGATCTCTGCAAAATTCACAAGCCTGCATTTTTTTCTTTCTCTGGAAACAAGCATGCAATTGAAAATCTGGAAGCATGCATAGAGGAGCAGAGCATTTCAGTAGAAACAAGATGAACATTTTTTTTAAAGGGAAACTAAAGTTTTTAAAAACAAGGAGCAACTTGATGTTTTGGAATTGAAGTACATTCAGGTTCATGTTTTTCTTTCAGTAAACAAGGCTCTGCTCATCAAATTTTCAAGGTGAGTAACTTTATTTTAAAAATAAAATTTAGTATAAATTTCTGGTTGCATGTCTGTGATGATTAGAGGAATGTGTTGTGTGAACTTGCTATGTATATATATAGGTGAGATATATGTTTCTGTTCAACAGAATTTACCATGTTCAGTATTTCCTGATTCATGTGTTTTGAATGGAGTTCAAATCCTCTCTGTAAACAATTATTACTAGGACCTATTTTACAAACTAGATGTTGAATTAACATAGATTAAGGTTTAAAACTTAATTTAATTAAATCAAAAACTTGAGTATCTCTGTATATCTTAAAATATCAGTGCATGTTTTAAAAAAAACATAAAATTTCAAACTATGAAATTTAAAGATTTAGTATTAGGGAATGAATTCATAAATCAAATCATGATTTTTAGCATTAGAATCCAGATTTTTAAGAATGAGGGTTAGTTGAAGTTCTTTAATGAACAGAAAAGGGAAAAATAAAAGATTTCTGGTAATCCCTACAATTCTGGATGTTGTAATCTTCAATATTGATTGGAAATTGAGCATGGATTTAGGGAAAAATATTGGATGATGATGTAATTCATCAAGGAAGCAGTGGCAGTTGAATTTCTTCTTTAAACCTAGTTTCTACTGGGCAAATTGTTTGGGTCGGTATGGATTGTAGGGATGATCGAGTTCAACTCGGTTTTAGGTGTTGAAAGTTTGGTCGTAGCTGAGACTATGACCGGGGGCGCAAGCGTTCAGATGGTCGGAGCGGCGTGGATGTGGCGATGACTGGTTTGGAAATTAGTTGCCGTTGGTTTCCAGGTTTTGGGTTAACTGCTCGTTTTTGGTTCGAGTAGTAGTGATGGTTTCAGGTGGACGTGATCAAGTATGGTGATGGTAGGCAATGTAGGGAGGCCTGGAGGGTGACCGGAGTTGGCCAGAGTCACGGTGCATGTGCACCATGCAATTTGGAAAGTTCTGATGAACTTGTTGGTGCAGGAAAGTGGGAACTCGAATTCACTCGAGTAAATGTAGGGGATTACTCGGAGCAAACAGGGTTTTGACTCGAAGCATAGTTAGGTTGGCTCGGGTCAATGTAATGGTTACAGTTTTTCTGCAAACTGTCTGGAATTTTAAATTTAATCTAAATTTAAATGAATTTCAAAGTTGAGATGTTTGATTTAAACAAATTTAAATTCTAGTATGTAGTATAGATTCAAATGATTTTGAAGCTTAAAGGTGTTTAAATCTTGAAATGGGATTTTCAGTTTTTTTTTTTAGAAAAAAAAAGAAGAAGAAGAAACCTAACAGTTTCTGGAATTTGAAATTTTATTTTAAAAATCTGAAACATAATTTTAAAACAGAGGTTCGAATTTAAATATTAAGATTAGTTTTTCTTTAAGACCTTTGGATCTTCAAGTTTTTTTTTAAAATGAATTTGGATTTTTAAATAAAGAGTTTTAAAATCAAGGTTTAAATCAAAGTTTAATTCAAGTTTAAAATCAAATGATTTAAATAAAGAACGAGTTCTAGTATTTTGAATTCAAATCTGGATATCTGAGTAAGTTTTTTAAAATTCTGAATATTTCAAACAAGTTTAAATTTAAATTGCTTGTTAGAGGTAAATGTGTTTTCAAACAAATATTTAAATTTGATTCCTTTTGAATGAAGTCATTTATAAAAGGTTTATAAAAGAAAGTTAAATGATTTGTTAACCTGAAATTGCAATTTAAACGGTAATGTGCTTTAAACTTAATTTTAAATGAAATTAAGCAAGTTAGTTAAAGGCTTATCTTATATAAGTTTTAAAGGAAAGTAATAAATGTTATTTACATTTATTTTAAAGGATTATAAATGGAATTTAAATTTGGTTAATGCTTAAATAAATATCATTTTGAATTTTAGATTCAAAACGGAATTTGAATTTAAATTTAATTAATGGAGTTTAATGTGATTAGTTCAAATTAATTAATTAATTTTAATTAGTTTTAATCACTTGATGATTTGTTAATAGTTACTTAATGTAATTGATGAAGTAAAATTACTTAGTGAAGTGATTAATGATAATTACTGGATGTAATTAGAGATGTTGATGATGGAAGTAATTTGAGTTGTATTCCTATGGAATTAATCAGGGAATTAAATGAGATAATTAATTATGGGTAATTAATTTTTGAAATGAAGTAATTAAGGATAGTTAATTACTGAATGTTATTAATCAAGGGTGATTAATAATTATGATTAATAATTAATTAATAAGGTAATTAAAGGGTAATTACCTGTATTTAGTTAAGGATAAATTAATTTATGAAATTAATTTAAGGGATAAATAGAATGATATTGGAAGCCTTGATTAATTGTTATCCCTAATAGGTTGTTTGTGATGTTATGTCATATGATATGTTTGATTTAAACTGTGAAGGTGTGATTATCTATTGATGATGAATTACTATGATATCCTGTATTAAAAGTAGAATTGTATTTCACTCGAATAATTTAAGTTAAGTTGACAATGGTTCCGAAGAGACCGGAGTCTGGTATTAGTGAATACCCGAAACCACTTCGATTCTTATAAATTGACATGTGAAACTAATAGGCTGAAGTGGAATGACTTAAGTAAATTGGACCATTTAAAATCCAAGTTTTGGCACTTAAATATTGACGTGTGAAATAAGTAATGTCTATAACAACTTGTGAAGGTTAAAATTGATATAAGTTACCCCGGGTTATATAAGTGCATACTTTTGTATTCTATGTTAGATGGGTTTACTCATGCCGGTTTCCAGCCTGACCCAGGTGTTACTTTGATGTAATGCTCGGGTCAGACAGAGTATTACAGATTTTCAGGTAAGGACGTTCTGGAGCTCAGGAGGCGAGCGGGATGGCAGGTACGTATGGAGAGTTTCTACTATGATATTGTATATATCTGAGACATGTTAAATTTTATCTGTCGAATGTTGTATAAAATTGTTGTAACTCTGATATATCGATGTATATTGATAGATACAGTTTTCTTTGGTATAACTATTATCATTGATATTATATTTTATCCGCTGCGAATGTGAGATTGTGTGTTCTTTTATGTTCTTCTTCTATCTCTTTCTTCTTTCCCTTTTCTTCTTTCCTTAACTATTTGGAAATTTCAGGATCGAAATTTTCGGGTCGTTACACTATGTTTAATTGAAATTAATCGTGATATTCTATTTGAATTGTTCAAGTATCGTCCAAGCAATTTTCGCTATACTGTCATTTATTGAATATCATCTCCTAAACCTTTTGTGTGTGTTGAACTTGAGCTTGCATTTTCACAAAAATAGATGTTTAAATTTCATTGATCATTTTAATTAATGGTATTTTAATTTAATTAATCCCTTTAGTTAATAGTCATTCGAATTTAATAAATTATTTTAATTAATGATGTTTAAAGTGAACTAATCATTTTAATTAATGAGATTTGAATTTAACTAATCATTTTGATTAATGATATTTTAATTTAGTTAATCATTTTGATTAATGATATTAGGATTTAATTAATTATTTTAATTAATGATGTTTGAATTTAATTAAATATTTTTAATTAAATATAATATAATCTAATTAATCAATTTAAATTAATGATATTTGAAATTCAAGTAGTCATTCTAATTAATGATATTTGAATATAGTAAATCATTTTAACTAATAACACTTAAAGTTTATTAATTAATTTCATAAAGTTATTTAACTTAATTAATTGATTTAATAACAGTGATTAAAGTAAATTAATTACTTTAATAAAATTATTTTAAAGAGAATTAACTGATTTAGTGTTTTAAAGTTAATCATTTGATTTAATAAAGGTTTTAAAGTTAATTTACTGGTTAAATAAAATTGTTTTTAGAGATAACTAACCGTAGAATACAATAGCATATGATTTTTGTTTGATGATAATACACATATACATATATATTTAAATGTATTTTTTGTAGTACTATTTTATTTTTCACATAATTAAATAAATCTTTGTTGAATAAAATAAATAAGTCGGAATTCATATTAAAACAAATATTTTATTCAAATAATATTTTATTACAAATTCGAATAGTACAAATTTGAGCTCTCACTACATATATACATTTTCAGTTACATTACGATCTCAATTACATCACAATTTTCAATTTACATATTACACCTCACTTTATATTCACTCACCACGTGTATTTTTATCTTCAACTCTGTTCCATCATCTGAGCTATCTGCAAAATAAACACCGACGTGGTAAAATTAGAAAAGAAAATATTTTATAGTGTAAAATAAAATGTGTTTGAAAAAATTGTTTGCCTCAATTATTTGGGTTTTCCTTCGTTATTTTGTTTCAATTAATCATACACAAATAACTTTGACATGTATAGTGTACCAATGTACATGCCATAAGGTCGTGCACACTGATATACACTTTCTTATTAAAGTTGCAGGGACAGGTGGGCACAAGGTCAAACCTAAGCAAAAGCTGGATTTAATTCAGGTGCTAACAAAATACAGTCATGAAAATAACACAAGAATGAAGCAATTTAACTCGAAGCAAATCAACACACACCATCAACACAATGCAATCCACTAGACATGTATGCATTGGAGCATACATATGAAATAAAGAAGACCAAAACCAAGTGCACCAAACTTTATATGCAAGCATTCACTTTCAACATGTACAATCTAATAATATGAATGCAAATGGTATGCAAAACACGGAACAGAAACCAGCAAACCAGTGCATAAGACATGCTACACTAAGATTCAACTCAAACTAGAGGCATGGAAAACACTTGAAAAGAAAGTTCACGTGCAGACACTCAATTTCAATATGAACAAAAGCCTCGACATGATAAATGGATGCTAAGCAGCAATGTCATATGGAACAAGACTCTAAATAGTGGTGCAACCAGACTAGATTTCAAACCAGAACAAAATAACAAGAACAATGCACATGAACACTATGGGGCATGCAAACAGTTTAACTCAAAGTAACATAGCAATACAAATATAACTCAACAACCCAGTGGAACCAAATGTACAAAAGCTCCATGCAGAATGAACATATAACAATGGAGCATGCATGTGCAGACATTTACAAATATGCAGTGACAAAGTTTCAGTTACAAATTCACGTACAAATATGTGGAACCAATATGCATGTGTGGACATTGGACTAAGACAGCATCTCGAGTTTCAGATTGCAAATGCAACTCAGGCTAGAACAAGCTCGAACATACATGAAAACATTCTAAGGACATTCACATACATACATACATATATGTATGTATACACATGATGAACACACATGAACCAGACATGTATGCATATATATATATGTGTGTGTGTGTGTGTGTGTGTGTGTGTGTGTGTGTGTTTCAGAGACATGAACAAAACAATGGACCAAATTGCAAAGCAATAGAGTAGTGACAATTCACAATGCAACCAGAGTTCATAAATACAATTTTACAGAGACATGCAGCTGTCCAAACATACACATGAAGACTCAAAGTAGTGAACTAGACCAACATACCAACCAGACTACAACAACACAGTTATGAACATATATAATTGAACATGAAACAAATGCATGATGACCATTTCAAATTTCACAAGACTCCAGCAACATGAAAGCAATTCAAACCAGTTAACGCATATAAAAGAAGAAAATCGAATATGATCCGAAGCGGTCCAAAAGTTGTCGAACTGGAGAAACATCATTGAATTGTTCAAAGAAAATCGAAAATTGCAATGGAACTAGTGAACAAGTCAATATCAATTTCAAGTGCCAAAGTCATAGGAGAAAGAACGCAAAGTAGATTTAAATATATCAAGTAATCAATAAGTCAGAATCATCTCAATCATTCAAGTAATTATCTAATGGCCGAGTAAAATCCTAAAACATCCAAAGCCAATATATATGAACAAGAGTATAGGGTGTTCGACCCCTATAAATTAAACCCAAAAAATTCATCATTGGCAATAGAGATCGAGACCAAACAAATCAACAGAGCAATCAAGTTGATCTTAATTAAACTCGAAAAGGGGGCAAAAAATCACATACTAATTTCTGTCCATTCGAACTCAACATTGGAGCAGCCATGAGCAATCATAAGCAAGGAAATCGATTGATAAGCCAGTCGTAAGCAATCAAAAGCAAGGAAATTGATTGACAAAGCAATTCAACACAAATCATCACTTCAATTGATAAATTTTATCAACGTCTTAAATTTCCAGAAACCCTAAATTATTGAAGTGAAGCAAAGGGAACGGCCGAACATTCTACTCAAAAGAAAAGGAGAAGATAGTACATTGGGCTTTAGTTCAAAATTCTACTCAAAAGAGAACAGTCGAATAGTCTAGTCTTCTATTTATTATGTGGGCCGGTTTTATTTAATTATTGGGCTTAAATTAAAATAGGGTTTTTGTTTTAGTTTATTTTTATTGTGTAATTTTCTTTTTTAAATTTTGTAAATTCTAATTGTGTAACCAGGTACAAACTACGTGTCATTGTTTGAGAATTTACACCTCAGTGGTTGAGTTGGGGAAGGGTTTGAGCTTAGTAAGGTTAATAAGTAGGGCGTCATAAGTTTACGTGTGTAAGCGTCTGACTACTTAATTTCTAGTAGAAACCTTGGGGCAACACGTAGCCAGGGTTCTGCCGAAGCTGGGTAAATTTCTGTGTGATCTCTCTGCATTACTTTCTGTCATTATTTTTATTTCCACATTAATTTTATTATTATTAATATCGCCCTATTCACCCTCCCTCTAGGGTAAAAACAATCCTACAATAACTGTTTTAATAAAGACGATTGATTAATTCATTAAAAGAGCTTATAAACTCGACCAATTATCTTTCGATATAATTAATATTGTTTTTAAAATGTTAAAAGATTATAATTGTGGTTAATTATCTTTTAGGATAATTAATGTTAGTTTAAATTTATAAAAAGAATTTTAAATTTGATTTAATTTCTTTAGGAAAAATTAATGTGGTCTTAAAGTCATAAAAACAATATTATAAATTAACCTTCGGGATGATTAGCATTTGATTTAAAATTTATAAAAGTAATTTAAATGAATTTTTATTTTTGGGATAATAAATATTATTTTAAAATTTATAGACAATAGTTTATAAACAAGAAGACCTTTCTAAAATGAATTGTTTCAAAATAAAGCTAAGTGTAAATTGTTTATGGTTTATAGTAAACAATGTTTTGACACTTGCTTTGATCCTGATTTTAACACCCTTACAAAATATAATTATCTTTGAAGTACCGTGATGTGAAAATAAAGCGCGATTGTGAACAACCATTTTATCATTCTCGATAGTTGATTTATCGACTATCGAGTTTGATTCTGCTTTCTTCTTTGTGTTTCATCTATTCAGGATGATTTGTTACTCTTTTGAGTTTGGTATACTTTGTCAGAAATGATTAAACCCAAAGAGTGTAGGGAGGCCAACTTATGTGCAGTTTCTCCCATTAGGTTATTTTCACATCTACTCTAGTTGGATTCAGTTTTACCCATTGAGATGGAAAATGTTTGGATTCTCGGTAATCGTTAGCGGGGTCCGAATTGGATGTATCCGAGAGCCATCAAATTTCTCAAGTATATTTCTAGAAGTATACTTTCGGTAGGGGGTGCACCCTTCTAGTCATTGTTGGAAAGACTTCTTCTTTTCTTGTTAATTCAAATCTTTAAATTGTTTCCTTAATTGCACTGGGAACTATCATGTGCTCTTCTGTATGTTTAATTATTTGTTTCCATTCTTTCAAATTTTAAATTTGATATTATTTATGCTTATTAATTAAGTATGAGATTTGTTCTTACTAGTACCCACACCTTTTATTTGGATTATTTCTGTTGTTTATTTCTATTCTTTCTTGATTTGATTGTTGTTATGATTTTTTTTCCCATTTCTTCATCTATGTAGGTTGTTGCTATGAGGTAAAAACCTGTTCCAAGTTAACAGCATAGTCTCATAGAATTTTTATATATTTATCTTATTACTTGAGTTTTTTTTACGTTGGCATTCCAAACTGACCCAAGTGTTATTTTATTATAATGCTCGGGTCAGACCAAGTTCTTCCCAGGTTGGCTTTGGTGATATGGAGTTATTGGAGAAGCGTGGGAAGTTCGCCTGTCATAGAGCTTTATTTTTCACTGTATTATATGGTATACTTATCAGCAAGTGTAAGGTCAAGATTTTATAACTATCTTGCTAATAAGGTTTTTTTAACTTAGATGTACTATGTATTTTATAGTTGTAGTTATACCATTTTTTTTATATTATACATTGTCGTTTCAGCTGTGAGATTCTATTTTCCCTGTTATTTGTTCATTTCTTTTTATTTTACCTTAACAATCTTCCTTTCCTGAAATTAAATGTGCGGCATTTAAAATACCATGGATGTATTTGGTATCGACTTTCGATGATCGAAAGGGTGGGTCGTTACAATTTGGTAGCGCTGAAGGTTAACTAAGAGCCTTAGCTTTGGTAGAGTATAGCTCACTAGAAATATGATTAGAAATACCCTAGAAAGAATACATATAGAATATCTGCACAATTATAAAGAAATCTACATTTACAGGAAATAGGATCTTAAAAAACATAGATTTTCTATATACAAAATTAGGTTCCTTTTCTTCCAAGTATTTTGTGATGTTATAAAAGGAGGATGTATTCTATTACTTTAAGCTATCTCTTTGAATAAAACAAAAACTATGTTCTTCTCAAATCTCTTATGTTTCTTGTATTTAATTTCTACATGGTATTAGAGCAGGTTCAAAATTTGAATCTATTCAAACTCCATTACGAATGTTGAATCCTTAATCCAAACGAATCTCGAATCTCTAATCTCAGAATGAATGCAAAGAAGAACTTGAATGCAAAGAAGGACGCTGCTAAAAATTCTCCTTCTGTGGATATTGCCAAACACATAATTATTTAGAGTAATATAGCTGGTAGTGAACAATAAACTGAAGATGACAAGTTTATTGATGGAGAGGATCAAATGGAAGGTGGAGATCATGCTAAAGCTATTGAAATACCAGGAGAAGATCATGTTAAAGCTATTGAAATGGTAGGAGTAATTATGTCACACGTCACCTAGAATTAATGAATGAATTGAATGAATAAATGACTGGATTGAATGAATGAATGAATGAATTGAATGAATGAACGACTGAATGAGTGAGTGAAATGAATCTGGTAACATTTAGAGCCAAGAAGTAGAAGGTGGTTGCCATATCAAGTGTGGAATCCGAGTTTCAAAGCATGACTCATGGAGTACATGAACTACTATGGATAAGAAATGCATTGAAGGATCTTGTTTTTCATCTTAGATACTGCGACAATAAAGCAGCAATTATGATTGCATATAATCCAATTCAGCATGGCCATATGGAGCATGTTAAAGTAGATCGTTTTTTCAGAGAAAATATTGACAAAGGGTACATATGTTATCCATTTGTGAAGTGAGAAGATAAACTTGTGGATATTCTTTCAAAGAAATGATTCTAAGATTGATTTCACTCATTCTAGAGTATTTCTACCCTATCTCTAATGAGTTTTTGCTCCACAGGCTAAGTTTTGCCTAAAACTAAAGCTCTGATACCAACTGTAACAACCCACTATTTTGGACCATTCAAAACGACAATAAAACCACACATGTCGGACTTGAATAATTCAGATTGTAATATAATTTGGAGCAAATAAAACCAATCACAGAATCACAGACACAGATAAATCAGAATAACTCGCAGCGGAAATAAAATAACCATAGTAGTTCATGAAGCTACTACAAACACAGTCTCAAAACAAGTACAAAATATTAGAGTCTGAAATACAACAGAAATCCTAATACATAAATGTCCACTAATGCATAAGCCGAATAGAAATACTGAATAGAAACAGATGACAACTAGATAGATAGATAAACTCCAGCAAATTCTCTTGCTCCAGAAGGTGAAATACAAAATGGATACTCAGGCTGACCCGAGCATAAAGCAAAACACAAAACACTCGAGTCAGGACATACATACTTATACAATGTAAACCAAATCAAGTGAACTGTAATACAAATGCACAAGTAACTTAAAGGATGCTTGAGACCAGCCATCCTTTAAGGATCCGTTAGACTATTTACTATGTAGCAATATACGTTATTATAATATTATCTAAAATAAAGTATAATATATTTAAAAATAGCGTTAAGGAGTTATCCAATATCCCCCTTAACATATTTTATAGTGCCAGTAGTTTATACAGTACCGTAGTCCCTCCTGATCGGGAAGCCACCAGAGGGTACTCCATAGGTACGACACAAAACAAAAATCGTACAAGGCGTCCTAGGGTAGGTGACATGGCATAGCAAGGCAATGGCAGGATAGATATACAATTACACATCCGTATTGGTGGTATCGCGTAGCAGCCACTACCGCCCACCTCGAGCTACACTCCCAAATCGAAGGTGCACCCAATCAATCACAAAGTAATAGAATGGTATCGAAGAAGTGTGCCTGATAAGAGGAGCTACCTCATTGGCCTAGAATCGCTCCTGTTTTAGCCACCTTATGCCAACTCACAGGAGTCAGGTCCACGTACATACCACAATAGAACGTCGCCACCATCCTACTTCATTCTGTAATCTCCACTGAGTACACGGTTTTTAAAGTGGTTTTTGGAGTTGGCAGAGAGCATGACAACTTCCAATCCCAGTCTCTTTAACAACCAATTGTGTTTATTACCCATGGATTTCTATTTCAAAACATTTCTATTCCAAAACCATTTAAAATCAAATGCTATTACGTTTTCCAAAATAATATCCATTTCAAAAATTGGTAATATTTCCAAATCATATACTTAGTTGTGGCACTTTTAAAACGTAATAATTTAAAAATCATAACCCTTTCCAAAACCGTACACTTACTATAGCGCTTAAAAAATGTTATCTTTTAGAAATCATACTACTTGAAAAATATAATCCATATATATATATATATATATATATATATATATATATATATCGTAGGATCGATTTCACCCTATAGGGGGTGAACTGGGTGATGCTATTAATTATAAAAATTATTGCGGAAGTTTATATAAAATTATTTTCAACACAGATATATCAAAATAGCAGCACAGATAATAGCAGAATAATAAATGAAGAAATAAAACGACACAGAATTTTCCCAGCTTTGGCAAAACCCTGCCTACATGCTGCCCCCAAGGTTTCTACTAGAAATTAATCGGTCAGACGCTTACACACGTAAACTCGCGACACCCGCTATCGACTAGCCTTAACTCTACGCTCAAAATCCTGCCACAACTCAGCCACTGAGTTGCGAATTCTCAAACTACGCCACATAGTTTGTACCCTAATCACACAACCAGAAATTACAACTGTTTAAAAGAAGAATGTAAATTTGAAAACAAATTAAACATTAAAACCCTAATTATAAGCCCTAACTAAAGATGGCCAAAAAATATCTCCCTTTTTATTTTAATATATGTCGGCCTACTTTCTTCTTTGTTTGTGAAAAACAAAGAATGGCTGCTTTGATCCTCTTTTGCTTTGAAATTAGGGCTTTGGCCTCGCGTTCGCTCCTGTGAGATTAGCTAATGCTTCGGCCTTGTCTTCGCTCCTATAAGATTGGCTAGTGCTTCGGCCTTATGAAATTAGGGCTTCGGCTATCGAAGAACCCGATGATTGTTGATCGGTCACAATTGATCTTCTGATTTGCGTCGGCAATCGACCGTCTCTTCACTTTGCTCACGGTTCCTTCAATTTGTGTCGATTTCGAATCAAAATTGGTATGTAATTTTTTTTGCTTTTCTGGTTTTGCTTACTTCAACTCGATGCCTTTTACGCCAATGATGATTGGGTTTATATACGATCCGAATTCCGAATTTTTCATTCATCTGGAGTTATTTGAATTTGTCAATTGATATAGCTCGGCCGTTGATTTTTGAATGCATGATGGTGATTTTTCTGACTTGTTCATAATCGTATATTTCTGATTTACTTGTACTCACGGCTTTGAATTGCCTTGCTCATCACGGTTTCGATTTTGCTGGTTCGACTTTGGCATAGATTTGTTCAATATCGGCTTTGACATTTCTGTTGACATAATTTGAAACTGGTACTTGATGCTTTGTTCAAAACCTCTGTTACATTTGAATCTCTGTCATTTGTTGATTTCGGCCATTTGATGCTGCTATGTGAATTTCTGACTTGACCGAATCTTCATTGACTTTGTATATTGGCTTCGGCTATTATGTCTCTGACTTTGGTCACTTCAATTTGAACTGCAGGTGACTTTCAAACTTGATATTGATTTTTGTTAACTCGTGTTTCTCATATTACCTACTATGAGAAAACAATGACTTCGGCAATTTTGAAACTTCTTGCTTGTTTTTGTGAAGATATTTGCTTCCGATATTTAAACCTGACTTGGTTAGTTTTTTATGATGTTACTACAGTTATCCCTATTTCATTTGCACTTGGTCACTGTCACTGGTTACAGTTTTGTAAATATTTCTGCACTTGTCTTGGTTGCTGCATTTCAACATGTAACTTGAATTACACTGTCTGTTGTAGTTTGCACTATGCATTCGAACTTGAATCCGTAACCTTCATCATGTATACACATGCATATGTATGTGTGTGTGTATATTCTTGTGTTGGTTCATTGAGTTTTGGTAGCACTCGAGTCTTGTTCAAGTTCTTCATTGCACTGTGCACTGCTTGACTCGTGTTTGGTTCTATTGGTGGCTTCACTTTAGTATTGTTGCATTGTCCACTTCGTTTCACTGTTGCATACATGTTGAACTGTTCCGTATAGACTTTGGTCATTTGTGTTAGTGTATTGGCTTTGCTATATAGTCAGTGGTGTACTTGCTCATCTTTGTTGTGCATGCCTAAACTACTTTGTTCATGTATTGCTTGGGCATATGTATGCATCAAGGCAATTTGCATTTGTGTTGTAGCTGTCTTGACCATTTGAACTAAGCATGTTGAATTGGGTTGTACTATCCACTTCATTTGATCCACTGTTGCATTCATGTGTACATTAGTCTCTGATCTGTTGGCACTGGTTCGTGTATATGTGCAGTTTCACTTTGTTGATGTTTTGACGTCGAAGTCACAGTGATGCATTGTGGTGAGTTCGATGTGCATGCTTTGAACTTGTAGTCTTGTCTCACTTACTTATGCTAGTACTGTTTCATTTGATGTGTTGTGTTATCATATTCACTTGGTGGAATTTGGTTGTATATCCATCACCGCACTGTTTGGTTGTATTTGAATTTTATGCTCGACAGTTTTATGATGTTTTGTAGCGCACTTGAGTTGAATCCAGCTTAAGGCTCGAGTTTGACCTTGTGCTTGTGTGGTGACATTATTTTTATTGCACTTGAGTTTAACCCGGCTTTTCATTTGGGTTTGACCTGTGCTCACCTGCCCCTGTAGATTTATCAAGTGTATACATCGGTATGCATAGCCTTATGGCATGTACAGTGATACACTATGCATGTCAAAAGTTGTTCATGTATGATGAATTCAAATATAAATGGTGACTAACAACCCAAATAACTGAGGCAAATAAAATTTTCAAAATCCACATTTTATTTTACACTGCAAAAATATTTCCTTTTCAATTTTACTGCATTAGTATTTATTTTTGCCGATTGCTCAGATGCTGGATTCAAATTGAAGATAAAATACGAGTGAATGAGTGAGTTACAGTGAGAGCATTTGTAAATGAAATATTGTGATGCAATTGAATTTGTATTGTAATCAAAATTGTATACGTATAGTGAGAGCTTGCATTTGTACTATTCAAAAATTGTAATAAATATTTGTTTGAATAAAATATCTTTTTGAATTTAAATACCATATTATTTATTATATTCACCAAATGTTTATTTAATTTGTGAAAATAAAATAGTACATTAACAAATACATTTGAATGAATATATATATGTTTATCATCATCAAACAAAAATCATATACTTGCATATTCAACAATCTTCCCCTTTTGATGATAACAAGCATATATTTAAGATTTTGAATATGTTAAATGTATTTGATCATTGATATACTCTATTTTCTCCCCCTATTTAAATGCTTCCTCTCTACACAAAGCTCCCCCTTCATATATGCGTGTAAATAAAATTATGCAAATGAGCCTAAATGTAAATAGAAAATATTTGACCTTTATCTGTCAAAATCTTAACTTTTCTCTCGCCCTTTTGTTATTAGCAAAAGAGTAATAGTGTTAGAAAAATGGAGATAAAGTGATAGATATTAATACAACGTTAAAACTCAATCGAATATAAATATTAAATTTCAAACAAAAATCATAAATATTCTGTTAGGCACACTTTTAGAATGATGTGAATGATGTCATCATATAAAACCATACAGTTGTGTCTATTTATGGTATATTTATATCAGGAATTTGAATATTTACCAACCATGCATAACCGTTAGGACTTTTAAATGAGATTAGTAGTATTCCATTTTATTTAGAAAAAATGAATTCAAGTATCTTTTAACCACGCATAACCGTGATGACTTTTAAATGGGATTACAATCAACTTGTTTATTTAATTAATTAATTTTGATATGCGTTCCATACATGCATAACCGTGAGGAATTCTAAATGAGCATGCAAGCACATAACAAATTCCAAGTAATTCACCCATGCATAACCGTGAGGACTTTTAAATGAGAGTGAATACTTTTGGTTTTTTTATAAAAAATATAAAATTAAAAAAATGAATGATTCCTGTTTAAATCACCACATATTGACATACTGTATTGGATTATGATGAGTGATGGTAGATAGAAATATGGTAGAAATAGAAATGGTCATGGAATTTTTACCAACAAAATGTTTTTATAACTCTTGTTCAAATTTCTAAAGAAATTTACTAAATATACCATCTCAAGTTATAATATATGATTAATATAACACTCATCACTTTTTCAATCGCTATTTGTCTTTTCGATAATCATTAGGGAGTCAGATTAGTCAATGTAATCATTTAAAATCATATTCAAAATTAATTATAAAAGCAATTTTTCTACAAATGACCAATCTGAAAACAAGGTCAAAAATGATTTTCTAGAAGGGGTTTTATAAAAAAAATGCCTGCTAATTTGAAAATTATTTGAAATGAAAAATATGCAGATATTTTTTTTGAAAAAACGATGCAGTTACTAAATGTCTCGTCAATCACGTTCTACTAGTAATTTTTCTATCAACTAGATTACCTGTGTAATCTGCATCTGAATTTTTCTTTCACTCAAAAATATTATAGTTGAATGTTATAGACCAGATCATGAAGTGTGCAACAAAATACCTCAAAATCATTTTTAACAACTTTTTAAATGAAATTCTCTTGAATTTGATTGAAGCCGTGTAAATAATCAAAAACCGTTAATATAGAGTCAGCCGTAAAATAACCAAATGTATTATCATCCAAATAAAACACTATTATTAATCCAAACTAATATATATGAAATAATTCAAAGACTCCAGAGTTTTTTATAGTGTTCTTGGCATAAGAATATAATTGGCAAACAATTTTGAATAAGTCAGAATCAAAATCATTATTTATTTCATCAGCACATTATTGGCTGATTTAATTCAGACTACGGTGCAGATTATCACATTTAATATATCGTTCAAAATATACCATTACCTGTTTTACCTTTACGATAATTTTTCGTTGTTGCCCATTGTGATTCTGTCGCCTTTATACTAGGCTAAGGAACTTTGCTTTGACGCTCGTTATGTCCTTGGAACAGTCAGAATCCAAGTAACACTATTATTGTTCCTTAGCCTGCCACCACACCTACACGATGAAAGATTTTTGTGACCTATTTGTTTTTATTGGTCCATGATTGTTAGTGGCAGAATATTTTGAAAAATAATTTTGTGGAGACCCAAAACTATTTATGAATGTTCCTTTCGGCACCTAGATTCTTTTTAACTTTGAGAGATTTTATATTTGTGCCTTTTGGAACCCAAATTGGTATGGTTTTCACGTGTTTGGGTCTATACCAACAGTTGTTTTGATTAAGTCCAAATTTTCTACAAATCGTGCACATTGAATTGACTTGATTAATTTTTCTTTTAACAAATTCAGATTGATTATATCCAAGTCCTTGTCTGACTGTGTTAACAGTTTGTTTCCATAAGAGCATATTCAACGATTTTTCACTTTTGGAAAATTTATCTAAAGTCGTTGATAGTTGTTGGACTTGTGTTTTGAGAGATTCATTTTCGTTTAACAATTGTGTGCACCTTTTAATAGAATTTTCTCCTCTTGTATTTTCACTTTCTTTCGAAATCAGAATTTCATTTTCAAGCGATTTAATTTTGTTTTCTGATTTTTTAGTCTCTTCTTCGAATGTTGGACACTTATTGCACTTAGGGATCCTACTTTGATAGGTTTTAACTAATTGTTCAAGCTTTTCATTTACTTCTATCAAACTATCTCTTTGTGATTCAATTTTAGCATATTTCTCCCAAAGTCGTTCAAAACAGCCATTTACTTCGTGGAAATATATAAGTAATTCTGAGTAAGTGAGTTTTGATACCTCGCTTGGCTCGTCATCGTCGCTATCAGTTATATTACCTTGAAGACACATATCTGCTTTCTCACTCTCACCGCTAGTACTTTTATTATCTTCATTACTTGTATTCCAAATGGCTGCAAAATTTCTCCTTTTTGATTTCTTTTCAAAGTCGTGTCAGTTTTGAGGACATTTAGGCTTGATGTGTCCGGATTGATTGCACTTATGACAGATGATTTTTCGTTGTTTTGTGTTATCTAAAACTTTGATTATTCTTCTTTTAAATTTTTGATTTAGAGCTGGATTTCCATATTTGCGGTTCCACCTTTTTAATTTCTTTATTACCATTCCCAACTCTGTTGCTCCATCATCGTCATCGTCATCACTTTCAGTTGTTCCTTTGAGAGCTATTGATTTCTTTCGAGTATCTCCTCCTTCACGCTCTTCCTTGAATTTTATTTCTAGCTCATAAGTGGTGAGATTTTCGATGAGTTCTTTAACTTTGATTTGTTTTCAATCTTTCGATTCTTGAATGGTAGTCACTTTTGCTTCAAATCTTCATGGAAGGACTCTGAGGATTTTTCGGACTATCTCCAACTCTGTGTATGACTTTCTGAGAGCTTTTAATTTGTATACGATAATGGAAAATCGTCCATAGATCTCTTTGACATTTTCTTCCTTCGCCATTGTGAAGTTCTCGTATTCGCTGCTTAGCATGGCGAGGTGAGATTCTTTGAGTTGAGACATTCTTTCGTGAGTCACTTCGAGTGTGTGCCATATTTCCTATGCAGTTAGACAATGTGAGACACGATTAAATTCAAATTGATCCAGGTAATAGAATTCATAGTTTTAGCGTTAGTATTTTGTAATTTATTTTCTAGCCCTGTCCATTGATCCTTTTGTTTATCTATTTCCTGATTATCTACAATTATAGTTGGTGCTCTATACCCTGTCTCAACAATATCCCAAGCGTCAATGGTTTTCATAAAAATTTCCATCCTATTTCTCCAGTATGCATATTCACCATTGAACATTGGTGGTCTAACTATGGACTGACCCTCTGCAAAAGCATTATTAAAAGAAACCATTTTAAAAATTCAAATTTTCAAAAGAAAAATTGGTTTTTGAAAAATCAATTTTTTTTTAAAACAAAAATGGCTTTTGTACCTTGCTCTGATACCACTTGTAGGATCAATTTCAGCCTAGTGAGGGGTGAATAGGGTGATGCTATTAATTATAAAAATTATTGCAGAAGTTTATATAAAATTATTTTCAATAAAGATATATCAAAATAGCATCACGGATAATAGCAGAATAATAAATGCAGAAATAGAACGACGTGGAATTTACCCAGCTTTGGCAAAACCCTGCCTACGTGCTGCCTCCAAGGCTTCTACTAGAAATTAAGCAGTCAGACGCTTACACACGTAAACTCGCGACACCCGCTATCGACTAGCCTTAACTCTACGCTCAAAACCCTGCCACACTCAGCCACTGAGTTGCGAATTCTCAAACTACGCCACATAGTTTGTACCCTAGTCACACGACCAGAAATTACAATTGTTTAAAAGAAGAATTTAAATTTGAAAACAAATTAAACAATAAAACCCTAATTATAAGCCCTAACTAAAGATGGCCTAAAAATATCTCCCTTTTTATTTTAATATACGTCGGCCCACTTTCTTCTTTGTTTGTGAAAAACAAAGAATGGCTGCTTCGATTTCTTTCCTCTTTTGCTTTGAAATTAGGGCTTTGGCCTCGCGTTCGCTCCTATGAGATTGGCTAGTGCTTCTGCCTTGTCTTCGTTCCTATAAGATTGGCTAATGCTTCGGCCTTGTGAAATTAGGGCTTTGGCTATCGAAGAACCTAATTGATTGTTGATCGATTACAATTGATCCTTTGATTTGCGTCGGCAATCGACCGTCTCTCCACTTTGCTCACGGTTCCTTCAATTTGCGTTGAGTTCGAATCAAAATTTATATGTAATTTTCTTTTTGCTTTTCTGGTTTTGCTTACTTGAACTCGAAGCCTTTTATGCCAATGATGATTGGGTTTATATACGATTTGAATTCCTAATTTTTCGTTCATCTGGAATTATTTGAATTTGTCAATTGACATAGCTCGGCCACTGATTTTTGTATGGATGATGGTGATTTTTTCTGACTTGTTCATAATCGTATATTCTTGATTTACTTGATACTCATGACTTTGAATTCCCTTGCTCATCACAGTTTCGATTTTGCCGGTTCGACTTTGGCACTGACTGTTCAATATCGGCTTTCACACTTCTGTTGAAATTATTTAAAACTGCTACCTGATGCTTTGTTCAAAACCGCTGTTACATTTGAATCTCTATCTTTTGTTGATTTCGGCCACTTGATGCTGCTATGTGAATTTATGACTTGACCGAATCTTCATTGACTTTGTATATTGGCTTCGGCCGTTATGTCTCTGGCTTTGATCACTTCAATTTGAACTGTATGTGACTTTCAAACTTGATATTGATTTTTGTTAACTCGTGTTTCTCATATTACCTACTGTGAGAAAACAATGCCTTTGGCATTTTTGAAACTTCCTGCTTGTTTTTGTGAATATATTTGATTTCGGTATTTAAACCTGACTTGGTTTGTTTGTTATGCTGTTACTACAGTTATCCCTGTTTCACTTGCACGTGGTCGTTGTCATTGGTTACAGTTTTATAAATATTTCTGCACTTGTCTTGGTTGCTGCATTTCTACATGTAACTTGAATTACACTGTCTGTTGTAGTCTGCTCTATGCATTCGAACTTGAATCCGCAACCTTCATCATGTATACACATGCATATGTATGTGTGTCATATGCTAGTGTTGGTTCATTAAGTTCTAATAGCACTCGAGTCTTGTTCAAGTTCTTCATTGCACTATGCACTGCTTGACTCGTTTCTGGTTCTATTGGTGGCTTCACTTTAGTATTGTTACATTGTCCACTTCGTTTCACTGTTGCATACATGTTGAACTATTCTGTATAGACTTTGGTCATTTGTGTTAGTGTATTGGCTTTGCTGTATGGTCAATGGTGTACTTGCTCATCTTTGTTTGCATGCCTGAACTACTTTGTTCATGTATTGCTTGGGCATATGTATGCATCAAGACAGTTTGCATTTGCGTTGTAGCTATCTTGACCATTTGAACTAAGCATGTTGAATTGGGTCGTACTATCCACTTCATTTGATCCACTGTTGCATTCATGTGTACATTAGTCTCCAATCTGTTGGCACTGGTTCGTGTATATGTATAGTTTCACTTTGTTGACGTTTTGATGTTGAAGTCACAGTGATGCATTGTGGTGAGTTCGATGTGCATGCTTTGTACTTGTAGTCTTGTCTCACTTACTTATGCTGGTACTATTTCATTTGATGTGTTGTGTTATCATATTCACTTGGTGGCATTTGGTTGCATATCCATCACTGCACTGTTTGGTTGTATTTGAATTTTATGCTCGACAGCTTTATGATGTTTTATAGCTTATCTGAGTTGAATCTAGCTTAAAGCTTGGGTTTGACCTTGTGCTTGTGTTGTGACATTATTTTTATTGCACTTGAGTTGAACCCGGTTTTTTATTTGGGTTTGACTTATGCTCACCTATCCCTGTAGATTTATCAAGTGTATATATCGGTGTGCATGGCCTTATGGCATGTATAGTGATACACTGTACATGTCACAAGCTGTTCTTGTATGATGAATTCAAATTTAAATGATGACGAATAACCCTAATAACCGAGGCAAATAAAATTTCCAAAATCCACATTTTATTTAACACTGCAAAAATATTTCCTTTTAAATTTTACTGCGTTAGTATTTATTTTTGCAGATTGCTCAGATGCTGGATTCAAATGGAAGATAAAATACGAGTGATTGAGTGAATTGTAGTGAGGACATTTGTAAGTGAAAGATTGTGATGTAATTGAATTTGTATTATAATCAAAATTGTATCTGTATAGTGAGAGCTTGAATTTGTACTATTCAAAAATTGTAATAAATATTTGTTTGAATGAAATATCTGTTTGAATTTAATACTATGTTATTTATTTTATTCACCAAATATTTATTTAATTTATGAAAATAAAATAGTACATTAACAAATACATTTAAATTAATATATATATATATATATATATATATATGTTTATTATCATCAAACAAAATTTGTATACTCGCATATTCAACATATATATAGTAGCATTTCAAAAACGTTATCTTTTTGAAATCATACAACTTGAAAAATATAATCCATATATATATAGTAGCATTTCAAAAATGTTATCATTTAGAAATCACACTATTTGAAAAAAAAATCCATATATATATAGTAGCATTTCAGAAATGTTATCTTTTAGAAATCATATTTGTGACGACCCGTCTTTCATTCCACAAAAAGACGTATCATCAATAAAAAAAGAAAGAGATAGAAATAGAAACGATAGAAAGAAAGAACAACAACATCATATTCTCACAGCAGAAGCAGAACAAAATATAATATATTACACATATCCATTACATAGTTTTACATATTAGATTACATAAAATAATACGACTTCATTACATTAGACAGTTATAAGAGTCTGCCTAACCATTACATCCAAAATACAACATCAAAAAGTCATAACACAGCGGAAAGATAGATAGAGAGATACATTTGGACTCCAGCTTCCAGCTTCCAAAACATTTGACAATCCTAACCTGATCACTTAAGTACTCATAAAAATTTGAGTACCTAAGAGTTTAATAAAAACAAAATAAACTCCGGGTCAGACATGAGTCTGGTGTGAGTAAATAGTTTAAAGTTGTTTAACTTTAAAATCATTTGAAAACAAACGATATCACTTAAGACTTCCTACACATAAACTTGGGTAAGTTTTTACCTTATGCTAACCAAATCATTTGATAGGAAATTCAGTGATATTATAGTAGGGTCTAGGGTTTTCAAATAAACAAGAAAATAGCCAAAATTGTTACATTTATTAAATTCCAACATACATAGGTATACAACCAAATCCGATGGCACTTATTGGAGATTGGATTCTATACAATAGCAGGGCTACAGGGGTACCGCCCGTCATAGTACGTGGCCTAGATCACCGTATCGAGGATCACTCTCGATCCCCTGCAACACAAGGCGAGAACCATCCCATATTGGACAGTCCCGAACAAGACAACTCCACAGTTATGGCCAACAACTTCCCACACAGGCGAAATAAAAGGGACCTCTAGACTGGGGTAAATCTCATCCTACTTGGGTGCTACCAATTAACCTTGTTGCACCTCCCCTGTTTTAGCCATTCCTGATTGATGAGGCTTGAGGCTACGATTACCTTTATAGAACACATCTATCTTAGAATGCTCGTCGTCCTCCATTGACGATGGTCTGATAGTATTCAATCCATACAAGTTCGTTCCATGTTCGAACGAAACCGAAGGCATTATCTCGTTACTCTCGCTTTGGCACTCTCAGAGTTAACGACATTGACCCTTGCACTCTGAAACTCCATCTTGATCTTCACTTTGAGATGTCATGACCTAACATTTAACTTGGATCGACGTGGTTTTCGGATAATCAAACTTGATATCTGATCCCGGTCTCATCGAAATCCAAGCGTATCTTAAAGGTCAAGTTGTTTATACATTGAATTCACACAGCATTATCCATAGATAATAACATACATCTATCACAGATATAATCAACATCTCATCACAGAATAACAAAGATTATCATCCATTAGATATCAACCAAATCCATACATTCTATTCAAACAATCATCCATAAGCAAGCATTTTTAATCCATATTATAATTAATTTATTTAATTCAAATTAAATTACTTACTTAAGAATTAACCACTTTAACTTGCTTAATCAATCATTAATTAATTAATTATAATCATTTAATCAATTAATTACTTCTTAATTAACCTCAAAATCAGTTAATTAATCTGTAATTAATTAATTAATTATCCTTTAATTATTAATTAATTATTAATTAATAACCTTAATTATTAATTAATAAAATTAGATTGTAAATTAATCAATTCTTAATTACTGGTTAGTTAATCCTTAATTAACAATTAATTAATTCTTAATTAATAATTAAATAATTCTTAATTACTTAATTAGTTAATTCAAATTATAAATTAATTTATCTTAATTACTTAATTAATTATCCATAATTAATTAACCATAATTACTTAATTAGTAAATTCTTAATCATTTAATTAATTAACCATTAATTATAATTTAATTAATGCTTAATTACTTAATTAATTAACCTTAATTACTTGATTAAATAATTACTAAATTATTAATTAATTAATCATTAATCACTTAATTAATTAATTACTAATCATTGATTAATTAATCTTTAATTATTTAATTAATCTTTAATTATTTAATTAATTATTAACTATAAATTAATTAGTCCTTAATTACATAAATTAAATTAGTTCTTAATTATCAATTAATTAATTCATAATTAATTAACTAAACCTTTATAAATTAATTAATCCAAAATTATAAATTAATTTAATACCTTATTAATTAAAGTAATCTTTAATCATAAAAACTTAACAAATTTTCAAAATAAAACAATTTCATTAATTACTTAAAATTAATACATGTTTAAAACATTTCATCTTTATCTAAACTTAATTACTTTTAAAAATTAAATTTAATATAGTACTTAAGCAACTCAAATTTTAGTTAATAAAGTATAAAACTTCTTTAAATCAAATAGTTTAAAACATTTATCACATAGTAGTTTAAACCAATTTAAATTTAAATTTTAAAACTAGTTTTCAAAAACCTTTTTTAAAAACACCCAACTAACTTTGGGTTCGACCCGACCCAAACTCGAGACCAGACTCGAGTTTCTTTCTTCATCTCCCTTTTTTTTAATTTAAGTTAAGTTTAAAAACTGAAGAAGGTAAACTCCCGAACCCGGGTTCCAACCCGAGGTAACTCTCTTCCTACTCGAACATCACTTCGAGTTGCTCATGATTCCAACCCCTCAGACAAAACTGATGTCGTTCACGTGCACAGGCCATCAATAGCGTCGCTACCTCCGATGACACCACGACCACGTCGCCGCTCGACCATTAGTACGAATCCAGCCCTCAATAACACATTGCGAAAGCCAAAAACAAAATTGAGTCTTCCAGTCGAAACTGGAAGCTCACAACCTCACCAGAATCCACCACGCCTGAGCAATCCCGACCACCAGAATTGTCGTGCCTTCGCCCACACCTACGTCCATGTCTCAGGTACGTCCCCTTCCAATCTGGCCAAGCTCGATGCATCAATGAAACCACGATGACCCATTCTTCAATACTAGATAAAACTAGGGTTTTGAAACCAATTTGCCTATCGCCGACGCCACGGCGAATGAACATCGCGTCCACCATTTTTTCAAACTTCAATGAACACCAAGCCATCTCCAAACAAAGCCCCGACCACCAAAGTCAAACCAGTCGCCTGATTTTGACCAATTTTCCATTTCTGATCAACCCAGAAATGCCTCACCAATCCCAAACTAAAATTTGTGATTTTTGGTTTAAAAAATCATCTTTTGTAAAGAGGATTCAAATTATATATGTGAATTAACAAATCAATATACTTGATTTTTAACAAAAGCTAAAGTTCTTATGTTCTTTATATTTTCCAGACAATACTTTTATTTATTAAACTTAAAAATATTTCAAAATCTTAGTTTAATCTTAAACAAGCATATTTTGTTTAATTACTCTAGCCTAACAAAGATTAGAATAAGTGGAATTGAAATTTTATTTAAATTTATACTCTGTACTTTTAAACAGAGATGAAATTTGATATATCAACACATGCACCCATATTTACATTCAAATATATTCAATACAACAACATGCAAACAAATTTTCATCAAGCTTCTAATTTTTATTCATGCATCCTGATTGCATCAGAATAAAGTAGATTTTACTCACCAGATTAATTGTGCAAAGACTAAAAATAACTTTGCAGACTGGAAAACTTTGAACTGCAGTGATTTTTAAAACTAAACTGCTGATTTGCTTTAAGATTGAATTTGATTTGTCTTAACCTTAAATTTGAAGAGTTCTTGTTGGCTGAGTTGATCCGAGGTTGTAGATTTCCAAATCTGAGATTAACTTGGCTAGAAGATTTGATCTTTTGCCTTTAAACTTTTTAATTTGCAAAGAAGATGAATTAAAACCTTGATTTAGTTTTACTGATTTTGGTTTTACAGGTTTGGTAATTTTTCTCTCTGATTTGTAAAATGGTTACAGCCTTTGGTTCTTAGAATTTGGAAAGAGGATAGAAAAAAAAAAGAAATGAAGAGGAAGTTGTTTGTTTACATAAGTTTAAATTAGATTTATTAAAATAAAAGAAAACTTAAAATAAAAATGACACTTGTCACCAAACTCATTTAATTTCTTAACACGTGTTATTATGAGTGATTATAGTTAACACATGTATCTTTCATTCAAAATTAGATTTTAAAAGCTTTTTAAAATTAATTTTCCAATTTATAAATACATATTTAATTTATATATATATATATATATATATAAATCTCTTTAAAAAGAAATTAATATAAAACAATTTTATGTTCTAAATAAAATCATGAAAATACATTTTAAAACCAAAGTATGATTTAAGATATAAATAACTATCTTTTGAATTTAAATTTAAATATCCAAATTCAAATTAAATTTCGAATTCAATTTAAAAATCAAATTTGATATATACATATAATTTTAACAAATCCAAATTCCATTTGTATATAATAATTCTATTTTAGAATCAATATATATACAACACAATTATTATTATTGTTTAAAATAACAATTTTATCAATTTTAATTTATTTATGAAAAGAGATTATCACATTTAAATTTGGTTTGAAATTCCGAGATATCACATTCCTCCCCCTTAAAAGAATTTTGTCCCCTAAATTTAAACGAAGGATAATTCAAACTTCCATTTTATTTCAACAATTTCAAGCATACGTATCATCCATACATTAGCAACCAATAGACAATTCATCCAAACAACAATACATTCAAACAAACATTATTAACTATCCGGACACAAATCCAGATAAGCCTTCCTAAAACTATCCAGAGTCTCCCAGGTACATTCTCTGGAATTCTCACTCCACTGGACTTTGACAAGCTCCACTATCTTTCTCCTGAGTTACCTCTCATCTTGATCAACAATCTGAACAGGATGTATGACAACCGATAAGTTTGGCTCAACCTCTAAGTCTTCTTGCACAGCTGGTTCCATAATAAGAGATGGAGCATGCACGTATTTCCTCAGATGAGATACGTGAAAAACATTGTGAATTCCAACCATCTGGACTGGCAATTCAATCATTTATGCTATGGCACCAATCCTCTAAAGCACTCGGAATGGACCAATATGTCTTGGGGCAAGTTTTCCCGTTTTTCCAAATCTTACTGCTCCTTTTATCGAGGAAACTTTGACAAAGACTAAATCTCCAATAATAAATTCCAATTGTCTTCACCTTTATCTGCATACTTCTTTTGATGGTCCTGAGCAGCTCTCATCCTTTTCTTGATAAGCTCAATTTTTGCAGATGCTTCACGGATCAAATCTGGTCCAAGCAGAAGGCGATCTCTCGACTCTATCCAACAGGATGGGGATCTACACGTTCTTCCAAATAGAACTTCATAGGGAGCCATCTTAATACTTGCTTGGTAACTGTTATTGTAAGAGACTTCCACTAGATGTAGATGGTCTTCCCACGATCCACCAAAATCCAATACACAAGCTCTCAACATATCTTCTAGAATTCGGTTAAGCCTCTCCGTCTGCCCATCTGTCTAGGGATGATATGATGTACTCAATCTTAAACTTGTAACTATAGCTGATTGCAAAGCCTCCCAGAACTTGATGGTGAAGATAGGATCTCGATCACTTACTATGCTGACTGAAACACCATGCAATCTGACTATCTTTCTCAAGAAAATCTCCGTCAGAGAAGCTGTAGTACGAGTTGCCTTAACCGGAATAACATGGGCACTTTTGGTTAAACGATCCACAATCACCCATATTCCTTCGTTTCCTTTCTTGGTTCTTGGCAAACCATTGATGAAATCCATTGAAATCATTTCCTGTTTCCACTTTGGGACTTCCGAATACTGCAATAACCCGGATGACTTCTGCTGATCTCCTTTCACCTGCTAGAAGACATCACAACTATTGACGAATCTAGCAATATCTTTCTTCATGCTCGGCCACCAGAAGACCCTTCTCATATCCTTATACATCTTAGAAACTCCTAGGAGGATATTTAGTCTGGAGCGATGACACTCTGATAAGACTTCTTGCTTTAACCCATCCACATTCGGCACATAGAGACGACCATTAATCCTCAAAGTTCCTTAATTGTCAATCTTGAAATCAGAGTATTGTCCCTCTTTGGTTCCTTGAATAATTTTCCTTAAAGTCTTATCCTCTATTTTCTTGCCTATGATTCTTTCCTAGAAAGACGGAACAACTTCCAAAAGTGACAGAACTGCATTCCTGCTAAGAGCATCTGCAACAACATTTGCCTTCCCCGGGGTATACAGGATATCCAAATCGTACGATGCCAAAAACTTAACCCATCGTTGCTGCCTCAGATTAAGATCCTTTTGGGAGAAACAATACTTCAATTGTTTGTGATCCGTACATAACTCGAACTTCTCTCCCAAAAGATAGTGCCTCCAGATTTTCCAAGCAAAAACAATGGCTAACAGTTCCAGATCATACGTAGCGTAGTTCCTTTCATGAGGCTTTAATTGCCGACTCGCATATGCAATTACCCTACCATTTTTCTTTAGAACTGTACCCAATCCAACTATATAGGCATCCGTATAAACTTCAAACTTGCTTTTCCCATCCGGAATAGCCAACACATGAGCACTTGTCAACTTCGCTTTTAGATTTTGAAAAGCCTCCTCACATTCAGGGGTCCACGTGAATTTTGCTCCCTTCCTTGTCAGCTTAGTTAGGTGCGAAGAGATCTTGGAATAATCCTTGATAAACTTCCTGTAGTAACCATCCAATCCCAAAAAACTGCGAACTTCAGTCGGTGTCTGCGGCTGCTTCCACTCCAAAATAGTCTCAAACTTAGCTGGATCTACAAAGATTCCTTCTCCAGAAACAATGTGCCCCAAAAATTTGACTTCTGATTTTCAAAAATGGCACTTAGAGAACTTTGCCTTCAGAACATGCATTCTCTGAGTCTCTAATATTATTCTCAAATGCTGGTTGTGCTCTTCTTCAGACTTAAAGTAGACCAGAACATCATCGATAAACACCAGAACAAACTTATTCAACACATCTCTAAAAACTTGGTTCATTAGATCGATAAAGTAAGCAGGAGCGTTGGTTAACACGAAAGGCATAACTAACCACTCATAGAAACAACTGGGTCCCCTAAATGCAGTTAGGAGGATACTATCCTCAGCTGCCCTTAACTGGTGGAAACCCGATGCCAAATCCAGTTGAGAGAAGACAGAAGCACCATGAAGCTAGTCAAAGAGATCATCAATACGAGGAAGATGATACTGATTTTCAATTGTTACTTTTTTCAACTCTCGATAGTAAACACAGAACCTTAGCGACCCATCCGACTTGGTGAAAACACCATAGCAGAACCCCAAAAAAAAACTGGGCCTAATCAATCCCTTTTTCAAAAGATCCTGAGTTTTTTTATCTCCTCCCTTTCTCTTGGAGCCATTCTCCTGCTTGGTTGAATCACAAGTACTTCTCCTGGAACCAAATCAATGTGAAACTCTATCTCTTGGTGCAAAGGTAACCGCTTGACTTCCTTGAATACATCTGGGAAATCTTGAACCACATCGATATCTTCAACCTCCTCTTGAGAAGTCTCAACTCCATGTAAAAGACTGCTCAAATGAATTCCAGAATTATCACACGTCACTCTAGCAATTCTACTCAGATCAGTTTCCAACGAAACTATTCTCTCATCATAATTCAGTACAGTATTATACTTATCAAGCCAATTCATTCCCAATATAAGGTCAAACCCCTTAAAATCCAACACATAAGGGTTACAAGAAAAACTATGGGACAGATAGGAAATTCTCAAATCCTTACAGATCATATCTAATTTTGTTACCCCTCCTATAGGATTAGATACAAAGATGGGACGGTCTACAACACTAGGGTTAAGAAAGAACTTCTCTACTGATTCCAAAGAAATGAAACTCAAAGAGGCACCCGAATCAAACAAAATTTTAATATACTTGCCATCTAAAAGTAATGTACCTTCCAATACTCCTTTGCCTTTAGATGAAGTTGATGGTGCACCCTCCAAAGAAAACACTTTATTCTACGGAGCTTTATGAAGAAGCGGACAATCCTTGACCATATGGCCTGGTTGGTAGCAGTTGAAGCATAGAGATTTCTGAATCAAAGCTGAACCCGGTCCACTTTGATGCGACTACTGCTGCTGCTGAGATCCTTTCCTAGGACAATGATTCGCCAAGTGACCCTCTTGCTGACATATATAGCACTTGCAAGGTCCGTTGTTGCTTCCAAGCTTCTTCTTGTTCTGCTTCTTCCAATTGGGATTGAACTTTCTCTTATTTAGGTTGGAAGAATTTCCTCCTGATGCTGCTACTGGTGCCACATGTCTCTTATTCATCAAATCCTCATATCTCAGAGCCATATCAATTAACTCCAAAAAAGATCCTTTCAAATGCACTGTCATCTTTTCGTAAAATTCTGGCCTTAATCCTTGCACAAACATTTCATTCTTTTTGAGAAAAGTGTCTATGAATCCTGGTCCATAGCAAGATAGTACATTGAATTTGGTCTCATACTCCGCTATAGTCATGCTTCCTTGCTTCAAATTTAGAAAATCCCGATAAAAACGAGTTTTCCCTGCTGTTGGCATGAATTGCTCCTCAAATAACTCTTTAAATCTTCCCAAGAAACGTAGTCCTCAGAGACATTTGCTACACTGCGTCCCACCATGCTGCAGCACCTTCTTGCAATTGCCATGAAGCCATTACCCTTTTCTGCTCGTTAGACAATTTCATACTCTTAAAGATACGCTCGCAAGAGCGTAGCTAATCTTTGACCTCAATTATAATCTCTGATTCTTTAAATGGTTTACCTCCGAGGTTGGCGAAATCTTTGCATAGAGCAGCAAAACTGACTTGAGGCGGTGCTGGATTAACAGCCTGGTTATCAGTCTGACCTCTCCTATCATTGGTCGATGTGTTCCTACTACTCTTCCCCTTTTACCTCTTGAACTCATTTTGGCTACCTGGACAGGTAACCCAACCAATTTAGATAGGGATATAGTTATATAAGAAAATTACAAATATGCACTCTCAAGATAGATACTACTCCAGAGCCTAGGTGTTTCTCAACTTATGCTCTGATACCAACTATGACGACCCATCTTTCATTCCATAGAAAGACGTATGATCAATAAGAAAAGAAAGATATAGAAATAGAAAAGATAGAAATAAAGAACAACAACATCAGATTCTCAAAGCAAAAACGGAACAAAATATAATATATTACACATATCCATTACATAGTTTTACATATAAGAGTACACAAAATAATACGACTTCATTACATTAGACAGTTATAAGAGTCTTTCTAACCATTACATCCAAAATAACAATCAAAAAGTCATAACACAGCGGAAAGATAGATAGAGAGATACGTCTGGACTCCAGCTTCCAACTTCCAAAACATTTGACAATCTTAACCTGATCACTTGGCTACTCATAAAAATTTAAGTAGCCAAGAGTTTAAGAAAAACAAAATAAACTCCAAGTCAGACATAGATTTGGTGTGAGTAAACAGTTTAAAGTTGTTTAACTTTAAATTCATTTGAAAACAAAAGGTATCACGTAAGACTTCGCACACATAAACATGGGTAAGTTTTTACCTTACGCTAGCCATATCATTTGATAGGAAATCCAGTGATATTATATAGGGTCTAGGGTTTTCGAATAAACTAGAATATAGCCGAAATTGTTATATTTATTAAATTCCAGCATACATAGGTATACAATTAAATCCGAGGGCACTTATTGGAGATTGGATTCCATACAATGGAAGGGCTACTGAGGTACCAACCATCACAGTACAGGGCCTTTATCACCATATCGAGGATCACTCCCGATCCCCTACAACACAAGGCCGGAACCATCCCTTACTTGACAGTCCCGAACAAGTCAACCCTGTAGTTGTGGCCAACAACTGCCCACATAGCCGAAATAAATGGGACCTCTAGACAGGGGTAAATCTCGTCCTACTTGGGTGCTACCCACTTAACCTTGCTGCACCTCCTCTGTTTTAGTTCTCGATTGATGAGGCTTGAGTCTATGATTACCTTTATAGAACACATCTATCTTAGAATGCTCATCGTCCTGCATTGACGATGGTCTAATAACATTCAATCCGTACAAGTTCATTCCGGGTTTGAACGAAATAGAAGGCATTATCCCGTTACACTCGTTTTGGAATCACCCTTAGAGTTAACGATAATAACCCTTGCATTTTGAAACTCCATCTCGATCTTCACTTTGAGATGTCACGACCTAACGTTTAACTTGGATCGATATGGTTTTCGGATAATCAAACTTGATACCCGATCCTGGTCTCATCCAAACGTATCTTAAAGGTCAAGTTGTTTAAAGATTTAAACAATTCAATTCAATTTAAAACATTGACACACAGCATTATCCATAGATAATAATATACATCTATCACAGATATATTCAACAACTCATCATAGAATATCACAGATTATCATCCATTAGATATCAACCAAATCCATACATTCTATTTAAAACAATCATCCATAAGCAAGCATTTTTAATCCATATTATAATTAATTCAAATTAAATTAATTACTCAAGAATTGACCACTTTACCTTGCTTAACCAATCATTAATTAATTAGTTACAATCATTTAATTAATTTATCACTTCTTAATTAACCTCAAATTCAATTAATTAATCTTTAATTAATAAATTATCCTTTAATTATTAATTAATTATTAATTAATAACCTTAATTATTAATTAATAAAAATTGTTATAAATTAATCAATTCTTAATTACTGGTTAATTAATAATTAATAATTAATTAATAATTAATAATTAATTAAATAATTCTTAATTACTTAATTACTTAATTAATTAATTTAAATTATAAATTAATTTATCTTAATTACTTAATTAAGTATCCATAATTAATTAACCTTAACCGCTTTATTAATAAATTCTTAATCACTTAATTAATAAATTCTTAATCATTTAATTAATTAACTATTAATTATAATTTAATTTATGCTTAATTACTTAATAAATTAGCCCTAATTACTTGATTAATCAATTCTTAATCCTTAATTAATTAATCACTAATCACCTAATTAATTAATTACTAATTATTGATTAATTAATCCTTAACGATTTAATTAATTATTAACTGTAAATTAATTAATCCTTAATTACTTAAATTAAATTAGTCCTTAATTATCAATTAATTAATTCACAATTAATTAATCCAAAATTATAAATTAATATAACTTTAATTACCTTATTAATTAAAGTAATCTTTAATCATAAAAACTTAACCAATTTTCAAAATAAAAAAATTTCATTAATTACTTAAAATTAATACATTTTAAAACATTTCATCTTTATTTAAACTTAATTTCTTTTAAAAATTAATTTTAAAAGAATACTTAAGCATCTCAATTTTAGTTAATAAAGTATAAAACTTCTTTAAATCAAATAGTTTTAAACATTTGTCATATAGTAGTTTAAACCAATTTAAATTTAAATTTTAAAACTAGTTTTCAAAAACCTTTTTTAAAAACACCCAACTAACTTCGGGTTTGACCCGACCCAAACTCGAGACCAGACTCGAGTTTCTTTCTTCATCTCCCTTTTTTAGTTTAAATTAAGTTTAAAAACTGAAAAAGGTATACTCACGAACCCGGGTTCCAACCCGAGGTAACTCTCTTCCTACTCAAACATCACTTTGAGTTGCTCACGATTCCGACCCCTGACACAAAACTGATGCCGTGCACATGCATAGGCTATCAACGGCGTCGTTACCTCTGGCGACACAACGAACACGTCGCCGATCGACCATACGTATGAATCCAACCCTCAATAATACATTGCGAAGCCAAAAGCAAAATTGAGTCTTCCACTCGAAATTGGAAGCTTAGGGCCTCACTAGAATCCACCTCGCCTGAGCAATCCCGACCAGCAGAATCGCCGTGCCTTCACCCACACCTACGTCCACATCTCAGGTACATCCCTTCCAACCTGGCCAAGCTCGATGCATCGATGAAACCAAGATGACCCATTCTTCAATACCAAATAAAACTAAGGTTTTGAAACCAATTTACCTATCATTGACGCCACAGCGAATGAACACCGCATCCACCATTTTTCCAAACTTCAACGAACGCCAAGCCATCACCAAACAAAGCCCCGACCACCAAAATCAAACCAATCGCTTGATTTTGACAAATCTTCCATTTCTGATCAACCCTGAAATGCCTCACCAATCCCAACCTAAAACTTGTGATTTTTGTTTTAAAAAATCATCTTTTGTAAAGTGGATTCAAACTATATATGTGATTAACAAATCAATATACTTGATTTTTAATAAAAGCTAAAGTTCCTCTGTTCTTTATATTTTCCAGACAATATTTTTATTTATTAAACTTAAAACTATTTCTAAATCTTAGTTTAATCTTAAACAAATATATTTTGTTTAAATATCCTAGCCTAACAAAGATTAGAATAAGAGGAATTAAAATTTTATTTAAATTTATACTCTGTACTTTTAAACAGAGATGAACTTTGATATATCAACACATGCACCCATATTTACATTCAAATATATTCAATACAATAGCGTGCATACAAATTTTCATCAAGCTTCTAAATTCTATTCATGCATCCGGATTAAATCAGAACAAGTAGAGTTTACTCACCAGATTAATTGTGCAGAGACTAAAAATAACTTTGTAGACTGGAAAACTTTGAACTGCGGTGATTTTTAAAACTAAACTGCTGAGTTGCTTTAAGCTTGAATTTGATTTGTCTTAACCTTGAATTTGATTTGTCTTAACCTTGAATTTGAAGAGTTTTTGTTAGCTGATAGGTTGCAGCCAAATCCGAGATTAACTTGGCTATAAGATTTGATCTTTTGCCTTTAAACTTTTGAATTTGCAAAGAAGATGAATTGAAACCTTGATTTAGTTTTACTGATTTTGGTTTTACGGGTTTGGTAATTTTTCTCTCTGATTTGTAAAATGGTTATAGCCTTTGGTTCTTAGAATTTGGAAAGAAGATAGAAAAGAAAAAAAGAAATGAAGAGGAAGTTGTTTGTTTTTATAAGTTTAAATTAGATCTATTAAAAATAAAAGAAAATTTAAAATGAAAATGACACTTGTCAGTAAACTCATTTAATTTCTTAGCACATGTTATTAGGAGTTATTACAAGTTAACATATGTATCTTTCATGAAAAAATAGATTTTTAAAATCTTTTTAAAATCAATTTTCCAATTTATAAATACATATTTAATTTATATAAATAAATCTCTTTGAAAATAAATTAATATAAACCAATTTTATGTTCTAAATAAAACCATGAAAATACATTTTAAAATCAAATTATGATTTAAGATATAAATAATTATCTTTTGAATTTCAATTTAAATGTCCAAATTCAAATTAAATTTCAAATTCAATTTAAAATTCAAATTTGATATATACATATAATTTTAACGAATCCGAATTCCATTTGTATATAATAATTCAATTTTAAAATTAATACGTATATAACACAATTATTATCATTTTTTAAAATAATAATTTTATCAATTTTAATTAATTTATTAAAAGAGATTATCACATTTAAATTTGGTTTGAAATTCTGGGATATGACAATACTATTTGAAAAAATGATCCATACATACAATAGCATTTCAGAAACATTATCTTTTACCAATACAGCATTTTAAAACATTACCTAAAGTAGTATAGCACCTTCAACAATATAACTTAAGTAACATAGCATTTTGGAAAACATCAACCATTTAGAAATAGTAGCATTTTCAAAACGTAACCTAAAGTAACACTGCCCTTTTTAGCATAACTAAATTTTACATAGCATTTTAAACATAACTAAATTTTACATAGCATTTTAAAACATAACTAGGTTAACATAGCACTATAAAAATGCTACAAATACTACTATAACATGTTTAAAACATATTGTTCCAATTTTTATCATAGTTTTATTTATACAAAACATATCTATTCATAAATAAAATCTATTATATTTATTAGTTTAAAATTAAAATTTCATACTAAATCAAATTTAAATTATTAAGTAATTTACCATATATAAGACCTTTAATTTATTTTAAACTAATTATTTCCTTATAAGATTCCAATAGGTAATTTTATTTAAAAATCATTAAATCAAATTTTAAATTAAAAATTCATATATTTAAAGATTCAAAATACTTAAAAGTTGTCATAAATAAAATTCTTAAAATTCTAGCTTTTACAACCATTCATTTACTTATAAATTTCAACTTGTTTTAACTTAATGAAACCGATGCATATTATATTCAAAAATCATTAAATAAAATTTTTAATTTAAAATTTCATATGTTTATAAGTTCAAAATACTAAATAAACTTTTGTGTTAGAAAACTATTATTAAAAATTAACCATGGGTCTGTATATAATTTTCTAACCTAGGTCAAGTGATACAGATATGTATCATTTCAATCCGTTATTTAAAAATAAAAATCCGGGTTCTATCATTTCAAACCCGCAATCCAAAGTCAAAATAAATAAAATAAAAATCGCTTGAGCCTATCATTTCAGCTCATAATGATTTTTCCCAATTCTAATGTCCGTTCGGATATGTATCATTTCAACCCATAGTGGTTCTATTCTAACAGGGAACTTGCAGTGTGAGAAACAGTAAATACAATAAACAGTATACTATGGCAAATCATATCAAGCGATGTAACAAATATATAATAGGGTTATAACATCATAAAATATCATATAACTGCATATACGAACTACTATAACATAGCATATCAATCACTACAATTCAATTATCATTGTCTCAAAATTATATGACCACGAATGTCGAGGGTGATAAACTCACCTTCTAAAGTTGGAGGTAAAAATTCAAGACACACGAACAAACTTCAAAAAGCACGACAAAGCACGACTTAGATTCAAGTATATGGAGAGCCAAGGTTCGAATCTTGTAAACAGATAAATATGAACATATATAAGCAACTATATTATGCAAAAGATTAAAAATCAAAACAATACACAAATATGAATCAAGATTGAAGCAAAGTGGCTTAACCTCTTCACGTAGGCTCGCCACTTTCCAAATTAGCTTGACCATCATCAACATGGCTCGGCCATGGTGTGTTTTTGAAGCAAGCATGCTCGGGTATGCAATGGAATGGATGTGAATGGCTAAGGAATATGAAGAGAAGGCGTAGCAAAGGTCAAGTGAAGGAAAAAGGTCAAGGCAACATGGGTTTAGTTCGGCCCTATGGCCAATCATGGCTCGGCCATGGCTAAGATCTGGTCAAGTCACATCACTTGCATGGCTTGGAGATGAGGTATTGCTCACGGCAAGGGGATGGGATAGAGGAAATAGTGGTGGCCAAGGCTATCAAGGAGGAAAGGGTGATGTGGTGGAGATCAGCTAGGTTTTTCAAGGCTTTTGGTGATGGGTTTGGATCAATGGGTCACGACCTAGATATAGTGGAGATGAAGGCCGGTCTTAGGTGGTGGTGAGGGAGGGGGGAGATGGTCGGTTAGAGGATGATGCAGGTGGTGGCCGAGCATACGCTTGTAAAAAGAAGAGAAAGGAAAAAGAAAAAGAAAGAAGGAGAAATGGAACTTACTGTAAAAAAATTTTTTTTACAGGAAATAAGATGAGAGAGAGAGATGGGAAATGTTTTTAATGTGAATGAGGAGTTGAAGTGTATGGCTAAGAAAGAGGAAAAGGTTTGAACGGCTAGAGTAATGGAAAAGGCTAGAAAATGGAAGGGCATCACTTATCAAATGAAAAGAAACTTGTGCCCTTTGAAATTTCTTAAGCCCACAATAAAATAAAAGAAAATAGAAAGTAGAGAATGGAAAAATAAAGTAAAATAGGGAATAGAAAATAGAATTGAATTAGAAAATAAATAATAAAAAAATAGAGAATAAACAAAATACTGAAAATAATCGCGTGTGAAACGCTGAAATTTGTCAGATTTGAAAAGTATAAAATAGAATTTTATGAAACGAAAGCAACACTAATATAAGAATCAAATATAGTTTAAAAGAAAATGATTGGAAATTTAAAATTCAAATTTAAAATTTTCAACTAAAAGTCAAAGTTTGACCAAAGTTGACCAAAATATAAAAAATTTAGAAAATATTTATTTTATTATATTTGGAAATTAAATTATAAACAAAATCCAAAAATACATTGGAAAATTCCAAAATTTCAATTTTAAATGATTTAAAAATCAAAGTTCCAATAAAAATTGAATTAAAAATATTTACAAAAATTTATGGGTTGTTACAACAATAAGAGGTAATGCACTATGATCAAAACAAGCAAAACACTTGCAAAATCGTTTCAATCAATAAGTTGATTTTGATTCAATGCATTTCAATAATGGTTCTAAGTTTGGTGGTTTGTTTCAAAGTTTGAAAGGTTGCTGGTATTTCATAATTGTCTATGTTATCCATCATGCATTTAGGAAAGCGTCGAACAATGCACTAATTAGAATTTTGCGTGTTTTTTATGTAAAATACTTGACTTTCTTTAGACGTGAGAATAGAAGGTTCATTATATTCTCCATGATGTTCTTAAGCTTTATCAAGTTCACCATTGATAAATTAGTGTCCGGGAAAACCTTGCAACCATTTGTCTTATCTCCAACATTCACCTAGTCATATTAGAATGCTACATGTTAAAAAATTTAGTAATCAACCATCATGATCTCTTTAGTAACAACATACCAAGTAGTGTCATCATCTGTAGGATTTAGGTCTTTTGAACTTGCAACAAATGTAGTGATCGCACCCATATAAACACTGCTATCTTATGTCGAAATGATGTCTTATTAATGTGGAGGGGAGAATGTATTGCCATTCACTCTATACTTAAGATTAGTTTTAACTTCCTACTTTGGACCACCGACATACAACAACAACATTGTGCTCATCCATTTTTCTTCCACTAACTGTCGTAAATTAAAAAAATTAATAGAACAACATTAGTGGAAGAAGAAACATAGTACTTTTAAGTAAATGTAGCAAACATTCTTATGTAGCCAATCAACAAATTTAGATTGGACCATTACTTTTGCATTTATAACGGTTTTCCTTTTACCAAAAGGACCATATTTTAAAGAAAAGCGGCATGCACTTCAAGTTGAATATCATAGTAAATATATATACACGCTTGACTAAATATGCTATAAATATTTGAAAAAGGTGAGAAAAAGTATAACCTATAGTATTCATCTCATTCTAGTATATCAATTCTAAATAATGTCCATCGTCAATCTACTATCGGTGATCCCCAGATAACTTTAGCAGTTTACCTTACAATGGAACGCTCATATATATCATCACTAGTCTCATCGTAAAAGGATGCCGGTTTAGAGCTATGATTTCCATCACGTGAGTTTAGCATATATTCCATTGCGTATCGTACTGACTATGAAACAAGGTATGCTTTAGAAATTAATCCTTCTATATACCTTTTATTACTAGGTATGTTTTTGCAATCCTTCATAGCCCTATTACATAGAAGTTAATATGTATGTTTACAGTTAGTTACTTTGTATCCCTTAAGTAAAATAGTTTGAATGCAAAAACAATATTCTACCTTTCAAATAGATACATCCATATATAATTCAGTTGTCCACAAAGTAGAGCTTGATCAAGTAAATGTACCAACAAATGGACGCTTATATCAAAAAAGTACATTAGAAGATAATGTGCCGGCACACACAATGCTTCAACAATCATATCTTTAGCAATATGCACATATTCTAGAACTAGAACTTTTGAACATATTATGTTGAAGTACAAACTTACTTGTAAAAAGGGTCTTCTTAACTCATGACACTTTGGATATGCATATTGAACCATGATAAGAATCAAATATTGGATAATCATATGACAATCATATGTCTTTTTAATATGCAAACAGGGTGGTTGAAGACATACAAGGCCATGTAACTTAATTGCAAGACATGACATAAGTTTCGCATCATTAAGAACTTGACAATATTGTAACTTGTGAATTTTATCCCATGCATATTTAGAAGATTGTTTTCCTTTATCAAACATAAAGTTGATAAGGTATTCAGCAACATTCCTCTCAATGTGCATCACATCAATAGTATGACGAACTTTATGACTGCTCCAATAATTTAAGTCAAAAAATTGACTTCTTATACCACATCAGTCTTTCATCATCATTGACAAAACAATCTACATTATCATGAGCTTTAGAAATCGTCCACCTTTTTGCTTTATGGTAGTTCGCTAGGAACATATTTAATATGCTCAAGCTATTCTAAGAGAGTTGAGCCCCTTAACCGAGTCGGAGGTTCTTTGTATTCAAATCCTTGTACCATCTATGTTTTGATGCTTATATGGATGACCATCCTTTAAAAACCTTCTATACATTGGGTAGATGATCTTTTTGCCTATGTGCTTTGATTCGATCTTGGTAGCACAAACATGACATGATTTATAACCGTGTGTCACACAACAAGATAAGTTACCAAATGCTTCCCCATAGTAATATTGCTTTCGTATAGAAATTTTCTTACTTATCCATGTCAAAAACAGACACTCTTTCAACCCAATGATGGTTCATCAATATATAAGCCAAGTATACATCAAAGCCTTGACTGGGTGCTCTTGGTGTAGGAGTTAATAAATTCAGCATTTGAAAATGTGATTTCATATACAATAAAGGGGTAGGTTGTAAGGTATTACATAAATGGGCCAACAACTATAACTATCGTAGAGAACTCCATTTGGATTAAAATCATCGGTATCAATACCAAGCTAAACAATGCATTCCCCACTAGCAAATTCTGGCTATCGACTTTTGACTGATCTCCACTCAGCTGAATCTATAGAATGTCGCATGGAATTCCATAAGGGAGTAGCTTTCTTGTGTCATTGCATTTTACAAGCTATCCATGGTATAGTGTACAATCAAGTTAATCTTGCAATTATAGAAAAGTGTCTTAAATAATATCTTGGCTCCTTCGTTAATTTAATCTCTCCTAACACTGTTTTTTTAGTTTTATACCTTATTGTGTGACATTGAGGACATTATTTCACATTAATGTTGTCTTTCCAAAATGATATGCAATCATTTTCACATGCATGTATGTACTTTACCTCCATTACCAAAACCTTAAACGTTTTCTTTATTATGGGATACTTGTCAGGTAAATTGTTTTCTTTTGGAAGCCAATCTTTTAATCGCTTCAACAACTCGGTCATACTATTTCCCAACCGATTAAACTCTTTTTTAAGGTTATGTTGCTTAACAATTATACCTAACATTGTGACACAAGAAGAATAGAATTTCTCATTTGCTTTGTTTGTGTATTCTTGGTGCTTTTCTCTATGGAAAGAATGAGAATTACCTATGGTTGTCTGTTGAACATCCTCTTCACAGCAAGCTTATGGCATAATATGCACTCCAAAAGCATCATCTATGAGATTTCTAAGATCTTCTTTTACATAATGGTTGGTTTGACTTTGACCTTGGATATGAGGCTCTAGAATAATATTTTGTATATGATTCACCATTTCGTTATTGTTATTTATCTCTTCATGGAAAAAACCACATATCATACGTTTTAATCATACCATGAATAATTAAATGTTTCTCAACGTTTTCCAATTAAAGCCTTTTAGAGTTTCTGCATTTAGTACAAGGGCAAGTGCATATTTTAGTATTTGGGGATAAGTAGTTTTTCACAAAACCCATGAAGTCTCGAACGTCTTGCTTGTTTTCTTCAGTATTTTTATATGAACTTTTAATCCACTCTCTTGAACTAAAATTTGACATGAAGTGAACGTTTAACCCTTTGGCCTGTTAAAGAAAAACGTTGTTCATAATTAAAATGATTTAAGAATAAATAAATGTAAACTACCCAATTGCGGTTTTGCATTTCATTTTAAAATGCAGCTGCGAACTACAGTGCGCAGTGCCAAATGCATAAGAAATTATAATTTCGCTTGATATCATCAAAAACACCAGGGAGACAAATAGATATGGCAGTGTCCCCATATATATATATTAAATAAAATTGACCCATCTGTCTAGGAAATATAATCACTTTTGTGTGAGGACAAAGTTGGGAATACTAGAATCATAAGTCATGAAATTATTAAAAAGCTAGCATGATACATTGATATTATATCAGGTAAAACAAAATGACAAGACAAGATTGCTAGTGTGTATAGTTTATCAAAATCTAAGGGCAGGTGAACTATTTACCACGTTAAGTTCATACTTATAAATGGACGGTCAACATTAGTCTGTCATAGTAAAAAGCAGTGTACATCCATTCACAACAAACCTATCTAAAATGTAATTATTCTCCTACATACAAAACCCAATAATAACAGTTTCAAGTATGCAATGTAAAACAAAGTCACCAAATCTTAAAATATGATATCAACTTTGAAAACTTAATAATTTACCGTATACATCATTTCATTTAACAAAATAATAAAAGAAATTTTGATAAAAAAAAATTTAAAACTTTCAAGTTTCAAGTATGTTGCATTGTGAAGAATATCATATAGGTACATGTTCTATAGAAATTGAAACAAAGAAATGTTTTAGATTTATAGAAGCAAGCGAAGTGAGAAAAATATAATATTTTTTTATTATGAAATATGGAAAGCACGGCTACTGCAGATAGTCCATTTGATTCAAGGGATGAATTCTTCTTTCTCTTTGACTTTCCATTCAAAAGAAGATTGGTTTTAATGTTTACATGGAAGATGAAGATTTTCCCAATTTATATAAAAATAAAAAACAAAAAGTTGTAAGCATTGTTTTCACCAATCTGAAATATGGGTCATCAGGATATGCATCCAAACATGCCCAAGATAATCAAAGATTGAAAAATTGAAATTGCTGCCAAAGAAGAAAGAAGCCTTCGTTAATTTTATTGGCTGAACTATGATATTGAAAAATGCTAGCTAGTACAATGACAAAATTTTCTATTTCAAAGAGGATCTATAAGAAACACGATCCATCTGAAATTGATTAATAATTTCTAACCATTTTAAAGCTGTAGATGCGACATTACACATTTATGTGTTAAGACTATCATATTTTAACAGCCTTCACATTGGTTTGCACCTTCTACTGCCTAAAAGACTAGATAAGCAATTAGGTCTGTCAAACGGATTAGGTTGGATCAAAATGGGTTGGGTCTAGTTTGACCCAACCCATTTATGATTCATTCTCTTTTATCCATTTATGAACCAACCTATTTATGACACAACCCACTTAATAAGTAGGTTACCCATTTAACCCATTTAAAAATTTAAATTTAATTTGATTAATAAAAAACAAATAAATATGAAATAAATTTAATTCTAATTTTTATGTTTTGAGATCCGACAAAATTTTAGTTCTAATTTTCATCAAAATTCAAATGTGGGGATGATGTAGCTTATTATTTTCTAAGTAAAACCATCAGTCTCCTTGGAGAACTACAGTGTGCGTTCATATGATAAAGTATCCGAGTGTTTCATACTGTCCGTAATTTAGGTGGAAGTTAATTGATCGAAGTCTTGCTTAATTTCGAGTTAGAATGAAGGAGTTATTGCAGTCTGAACAAAAAAATAGCGGCTTCTGCACTATACGGAGTTCAAATATAGGGATGTGATAGCCTGTTATTTTATTAGTACAACTGTCAGTCCCCTTAGAGAATTACAGTGTGCGTTCACACGATGAAGTATCCGAATGTTCCATAATGTTCGTAATTTATGTGAGAGTTGATCGGTCAAAGTATCGCTTGATTTCGAGTTAGAACGAAAGAGTTATTGCAGTCTGAACAAAAAAATAGCGGCTTCTACACTAGGCGGAGTTCAATATGCAGATGTGGTAGCCTATCATTTTCTAAGTACAATTGTCAGTCCCTTTAGAGAACTATAGTGTGCGTTCACATGATGATGTATCCGAGTGTTCCATATCGTCCGTAATTTAGGTGGAAGTTGATCGGTCGAAGTCTCGTCTGATTCCGAGTTAGAACGAAAGAGTTATTGCAGTCTGAACAAATAAATAGCGGCTTCTGCACTAAGAGGAGTTCAAATATAGGGATGTGGTAACCTGTTATTTTCCAAGTACAGTTGTCAATCCCCTCGGAGATCTACAGTATGCGTTCACATGATGAAGTATCAGAGTGTTCCATAATGTCCGTAATTTAGGTTGGATTTGATCGGTCGAAGTCTCGTCCGATTCCGAGTTAGAACGAAGAAGTTATTGCAGTTTGAACAAAAAAATAGCGCCTTGTGCACTAGGTTGAATTCAAATATGGGGATGCGGTAGCCTGTTATTTTCTAAGTACAACTGTCAATCTCCATCAAAAATTATAATGTATGTACAAAATTCTTATTTTTCAAATTTATATTAAAATTTAATGTTTTTAATAAATGGGTTAACCATTTATAACCCTTTTAAAAATGAATCAACCTGACCCATAACCCATTTTATAATATTCATAAATGGATTGACCCAACCTGTAACGACCCATAAATTTAACCGGTTCTAATAACGTTATTAGTTGAAATTTTGCGGGATTTTAAACGATTAAATTTTAAAGTATAAATTGATATTTGGAATAGTCTAGTTAGACATAGCAGCTGGTAAATTTTCGTCCAAAAATATGAAAGTTTATTTCGCGCATAAATTTACTTCAATTTAATCAGTTAAAAAGCGATGAAAATAAAACGTTTTCGAAAGCTAAATATTTTTACATAGAAAAATTCTAAAACATCTTTTGAGCAAGTTGTCAGTTTGTCGTTTTTCCAAATTCGGACATATTTGGCTCTGTCGGTCTTAATTTTCTGCGAATTTTATACATTTTCCGTAGTAGAAAATTTGAAAATTTGAAAATTCAATCGTACCACTGATATCTTTATACCGTTTTGATCGTATTGTCGTGCTGATCTCCGCGGTATATTCGTATGTGTGTTTCGACGTCCGGTGGACGATGAGGTCTGTAAACGTTGAACCGTATCGTTACCCGTTCGTGTCCATTTGTTCCGGTGATCATTCAAATATCTACCTTGTAATCAAGCAGCCTAGCCATTAATATTCTTGAATTCCAAAGGTGTGTGACTTTTGCTTTTTATTGGTTCCAATGCTTATTAAATGGTACGTTCTCCCAGACTATTCATTTGCCCTGAGCTCTGAAATATATTATTTCACATATAATAGCTACATACTATTTTAGCCTAATCTGTAGCTTTCAGCTTCATTGTTTTGGGAGAATTGTTCCTCCTCCTCCATCAATTTTACAATGGCCATTTATTTCTACTTCCTCATTTCTTTTAGCCGCATGAAATTTTCATCTTCCATACCTCTGGCACGCAAACCCAAGACAACGCCATGCCATCTCTTCCTTCCCACGCACCGCCTAAGCCACCTTCTTCTTCCACCAAACGCCACCACCCTAGCGCCGCGGCTTCCACCTCCAGCCGACCATGACTTCGGAAACCGCCATCTCTTCACCTCGCAGCAGCTAGACGTGCCGAGCTCTTCCCTCTTTTTCTCCGCAACGTCGAGTTTTCCGGTCTCCGCCGCCACGCACCACCCAAACCTTCCCTCTTCCATCCGTCCGTCACCACAAGACAGCAACCGACCTCACCTTCCTCCTTCACCGCCTACCAACCACTTCAACCTCCCGCCTGCGCCGCCGCATTAATCACCCACCTCAAGCCGCAGGTTCAACCAACTCGCTCACGTCTTCACATTTATCCGCGCATCAACCACAGCGGACCAAGCTCCTTACCCTCTCTTCTCTTATAATTGACTAACAGTAAGCATTGTATTTGCATTGTTTATATTATATATACAAGCATACGTTTTGAGTTGCATATGCATCCTTACAATGAATACTTATATATTGTGTATATATCTGTACTTTAAAATTTTTGAGTTGCGTGCATCATCAGTTAGTAAAGGATGTGTATAAGTTATAGGTTAGTCATGTATATTATGTGAGGAATTATAAGTTATAGTTTGAAAATGCAGTGTATATATAGGTTATCATTTTTTGTTGGTTGTTGTATGAATTAGTAAGGTTTATATATATATATATATATATATATATATATATTTTCGGCTAAGTTGTGTTAATGAAGAAGAGGATGGATACACATAAAAAAAAATTCAGTGTTTGAAGATTAGATTATGCTGATAATTGTAGGATTAGTTTGTTTTAAAATTTATTTCAAAGACGTCGGCCATCCTATTTGTACCAGCTTTGTTGAGTATATTATATATGTTTAATAGTGATTTGTATAGAATATTACTTGGATTATATATTAGTTGTATTTTATAGTATATATGGTTTGGGCCTGTACAAAAATTTATAATTTACGTATATAAGTGTTATTATATTTTATTTCATTGTGAATAGTTTGACTATATACAGTTTTAAACGTTGTATTAATATAGGCGCCGGGTATTGTGTTACACTTGTTTTGATATGTAGTTATATATATGTAGTATATTATATGGGTGCATTTCGTTGTATAAATATTTGACTTAAATTATATTAAGTTATGTAAACCTGTTAGTAGTTGTCTGCATATTGGGCCATGTTGGGGGAACACGCATATATGTAGGTTTCACATTTATAAAGTATGATATGTATATGGTATTGTGTCTGCATTTTTTAGCAACTGTTGCGTCAAAATATTTTAGCTATTTTTTTATGTAAAGCATAAGATATAAATATGTAACGAGATTTAAGCTGTACATGTTTTAAATTTAATGAGGATTCTTTAGAAAAATAATAATAATAATAATAATAAATAATAATATATTTGAAATTAATATATGTGATTTAATTTAAAGATGGCGTTGAAATGCATATCTATGAAATTTTATCAGTGTTAGAATTAAATATCGATTTGAAATATATGTTTAAAATTAATTTTTTTTATTTATATATATTTTATGTGTTTAAATTTGGAATATAGTTATGTATATATGTTCATTGATACCATTTACTTTCATCGATCCTATTCTGACCTGATTTCGGCAATTCATCTTTAACAGCTTTGCTCGTCGATTCGTGCCAATCTAGTTTATTCCGAAAGTCATGCTTGCGATCCGTGACTCGACTTCGTTGTCTATTCATTTCTATAGCCACGAAAGGTGAGCAATCACTCACGATTAATATTCTTTTATTTATTAAATTTGATTTCAATTGAAACGACAATTGAAATATGCTGATGTTGGTTGTTTACACTGTTATATATGCTATTACCTGTATCAGTTCACCTGTGACAATTTGACACCATTATCTGTAAATTATTTATGCGACGATAATACAGTTTGGTTGATAATCGATTGATTGTTTGTTGTTTATATTGCATGTTAATTTGAAATGTATAAAGTGATAAATATTATGCAATTGAATCTGACGTAGGATAATTAAAATTTAAATCGGCATATATGTTGAATTTGATTAGTTAAATATGACCCTTTTAATTGTTAAATTAATTGACATGTAGAATAGTGATAATTACACTTTGAACCATTGAACGTATATTGGATAAATTGTTGTAGTGTAAAATTGAAATCGAATGACAAGAAAAAAAAAACCGTATGAATAATTAGTGAAATAATCTTTAGTCTACATGAAATGATAGTGTAGATTCTAGAAATAATTATTTTAATTCGCACAAACAACAATGCGAATTAATACGATCATTTCGGGATTATTTGAATTAATTTATTGGATTGTTATTGATTGTTTCTATTGCTTGTTTATTTACTTTGACACCATCCCAGTTATCACACTGCAAGTTCCCTTTATTAGGCTTGATCTTGAATTGAAATTGGAATCGGGTTGAAATGATATATACGCAAATGAATTTGACCTAGGACAGAGAATTAAATGAAAACCCGATTGGTCAATAATTTGATTTTAAAATAAAAAAATAATTTTATTCGATTAAAGAATAAGTTTTGAAATAAAGTCGGAATTTGAATTTTATGAATGGAAACGTACATATTGAAATCGGAAACAAATATTAACGTAGTAATTGAGAAAGAACGTTGTTTGAAATTTAATTATTTAATAATTAAATTTGGAATTATTAATAAATAATTTGGAATTGGTGATAATTGAGTTTGAAATTATTAAGTTGAATTTATAATTAAGTTGAAATGATTTGATGATTAAGTTTGAATTCATAACTAAGTGGAAATGATTTAATAATTAAGTTTGAATTGAAAATCAAGTTTTAAATTATTAAATTTGGAAATTATTAATAATTAAGATTGAAATTATTTAATAATTGAATAAGATTGAATTATTTGATAATTGAATTCTTTGATAAGAGAAAATCGAACTTTCGATTAAGAGAATTGATCTTCGTTAACAAATGAAATGGGGTTTCTTTATTTATGAAGTTTGGAAAAAATTTAAATAAGTAAATAAGTGAAATCGAACTTCTCGAATATGTGAAAGTTAGTTTTATTAATTGAGTTTGGAATTTGTAACTAAGTAAATAAATAAACGGAATTGAATTTCTTTAACCAGATATAAATGCGTTTTATTGAAACAAATGTAAGGCTTGTAGTTTAAGAATTTGATTGACGAATTTAACTTAATTAAATTTGTAAGCTTTGATATAATGAAGTTGAACGTAAATAATTGGTTTGATGAATTGGAAATTAAATGAAAATTGTTTTGAATGGTAAATTTACTTAACGAATATTGAATGAAATCGATAAATGAATTTAAAATTGATTTGAATGTTAAATTGAATTATTTAAATAAATATGGAATGAAATTTACATTCGAACTTGAATCGATATTTGAATTTATAAATAAATTTCGAAATTGAATTTTTTGATTTTGTAACGGAAATTTGGAAACGTAAATTAAGAGATTGATTTTGGAAGACAAATGAAATGTTGATTTATAAATTTTAATTGAAATAGAATTTGATTTGGTTTTGAAATTTACTAAACGACCAATCGGTGTAATAATTACGAAAGTTATTAAAGAAACCGGAATCAGTTATGGATATACTCTCTATCTAAACCGAAAACCACTTTAATAACTATACGCGGAGTAATGATCCAGAATGAAGTGGTTGGAATGATGTACGTGATGACTAAAGGAAGAGAACGATAATGGATAGCCTTGACACTTGTGTCAAATTGGAAATGACTAAAATCAGGAGCCGTGCCGGGCCAAATGGGGTTAGCCACCTCGAGCGAACACACTTCTTCGTAACTACTACTCATTACTTGTGATTGATTGGTGCACCCTCGGAATTTCAGGAGTGTTGTTTCGCGGTGTTGCGATCGCTGCGGCGATGCGTTCTCACCAGTCCGGATCAGGCGAACGGTAGTTTCACTACCTTGGGTATTGCCTCATGTGCCTTGTCATACTTGTATCCCGATATACGCGACCACTACGAATTTGTTTTGTGTTATACCTATGGAGTACTCCCTGATATCCCACTAGTTTACGGTGGAGTTTACAGTGCTGTATAGACTATGATGCTTGTATAAAAATGTGTTTAGGGGGATAATGGTAACGCCTTAACACTATTTTGATATTTTATACTACTGATAGACATTATCTATTTAGCGTATATTACTAAATAGTAGATAGTTTAACGGATCCTTAGAGGATGGTGATTCCAACATCCTTTGAGTTACTTGTATTTCGATTGTTATTTCACTTGAGTTGGATTTATTGATATGAGAATATTAATCCTGACTCGAGTGTTTTGTATTTTGCTTTACGCTCGGGTCAGACTAAGTGGTTCAGCTTTTGAGATTCACCTTTGGAGTTGGAGCTTCGCCTGGAGATCCAGCTATCTATCCAGCTTTCAGATATTCGATGATTCCAGTGATGTATTCTGATTCTTATATTTGACTGTTGTATTCGAGACTTCTGTTGTAACTTATTAACTCTGATGTATCTTATATATTTATATAGTAGCTTCATGAACTACTATCTCTTTTACTTCCGCTGCATATTATTACTCTGCGTCTGTGATCCTGTGATTATTTATTTACTGTATATCTGAGTTTTACCAAATTAAAATTAACAATTCGGTATTTTGAATTATTCAAGTCCGACATGTGCGGATGCGAATAGTCCAAAATAGCGGGTCGTTACAGTTGGTATCAGAGCATTTGGTAGCTCTAGGCAAAACTTAGCATATAGGGTAAATATATTTACAGAATCACTATCATTCGAGTTTCAATCTTTTCCTTTTAACTCAATTCATTTGAATTTTGGAACGTTCTCTGCGGTTTCGAAATTCATTCATATCTCTCACTATTTATCTTCTTTGATTCTGGAGTACCCCATAACTCCACTTCGAATGATCTTTATAGTGAGTCGGCGGTCTCGCCAATCCCAAATTTATCTGTAAATGGGTGAAACTCATTTACAATAGACATCGATTTACCGAAGATTTCTGTATCCTCGGTTTACGATGCTATCTATCTCCTACAATACCTGAATTCTATTTCTCGAGATCGAATGTTGATTTATCTCAGAATTCAGCATCGATCTTATTCTTGAAGTTACGGTCGACCCGATTTAGGTTGCCATGAATTAAATAAGCTTATCCATCTTCCGATACTGTTAATTGAATCATCTTATCTTTCTTTCGAACCTGTATTCGAATCAGAATTCTCTTTAATTTGAGTCCATCAAATTTGAAACCCCATCCCTATTTTGAAATTCATTTCTGTATGGTCAAGAAAAGAAATGTATTTGTAAACTAATATTTAAAATGTTTTATTTATATTGTGTTGTTTGTGTTGTTGATGTTGATTTGGGTTTCCGATCGATTCGTCTGATCAACGCTATCGATAGAATTTCCAAAACGCTTTAACAGAGCAAACTGACACAATAGTATTTTCGAATTTGGATAATAAAATAGTTTTGTATGATTATATTATATATAAGTATAAATTTTTCTGAAATTAAACTATTAATGAATTTGTTGTTAGAAATGATAATACTTGATTCTTATCTATTGTTTTTGTAAACCATTGATTTTACCAACTTATAAATAAATGAATTTATAAAACTGAGTTAAAATTGATTTAAAATTTAAACGAATTTAAACCAAAAATTTGAGAATTTAATATCCTGTGATTTCAATCTTTGATTTGGAAGTTTAAAGTGTATAATATTTAAAATATTTTTAAATAGAAATCAATTCAAAGAATTTTAAATGTTTAAAGCAGAGCTCTTCTATTTTGTCGCTGGAAAATAATTTCGGTGATGACGGCCGCATCATCGACATTCATTTTCGAGTTTCAAAGTGGATAGACTATTCTGTAGCTTTGCTATGGTTTGTTTTGAAAATAAATTGATTTAAATTTCTAAACATGACTTGATTTATAATATATATGAAGATTTTAAATTTGACCGTTACTATGAATAGCTATATTTTAGTTATAAAATGATTTGGAGTTAATCGGAAATTAATTCTTAAAATTTTGATTTAAAGATGATTTCAATTTGTAAATGAAACCAAAATTCTGAATAAACATTTAAACTAAAGATAATTGAATTGGAGAATTTTATTTGTATAATAATCAATTTCATTCTAATACAACTTACCTAAATTATTCAGAAGTTGGATATGTAATTGGATATTATACAATATAAAATGATATCAAAAGAATTTCTAAATAAATTTAAGTAGTAATAATAAATGTAAATATACTTAACGTATATGTGAGAAGATATATTAAGAAGAATAAATTTAACAATAATTTGGAATTGTTAAATAAAAAAATGGATAATATACAATATGAATTGTCTTTATATATAAAATGTGAGTGCGTATAATAAATGCTATTCACTTAAATTTTGATTATAAAATGTTTATGGAGATGAATAAAATAATAAGTTAATTGAATAATTAATGTGATTAAATAAATAAAATTTGTTTTGGAAGTTAATGATTTGAAATAAAATCAACCTAATGAGATATCCTGATATAAATTGAATTTAAATTGAGTTTTTAAAAGACACCTTTTGTACCTAACTTTAATAAATGTGAAATCAAAATCTTGAATTTAAAAACAAATTGTTGAATATAAATTTATATAAATTGAAATTCATATGGTTTGAATTAATTATTTTACTCTGTTTCCAAGTTTATTTTCTTTTGATCGTTTCTATTCTCCTACTTCCTTCCTTTTCGGGGACGAAAAGTTTTGAGTGGGGAAGAGTGTAACGACCCATAAATTTAACCGGTTCTAATAACGTTATTAGTTGAAATTTTGCGGGATTTTAAACGATTAAATTTTAAAGTATAAATTGATATTTGGAATACGTCTAGTTAGACATGGCAGCTGGTAAATTTTCGTCCGAAAATATGAAAGTTTATTTCGCGCATAAATTTACTTCAATTTAATCAGTTAAAAAGCGATGAAAATAAAACGTTTTCGAAACCAAAATATTTTTACATAGAAAAATTCTAAAGCATCTTTTGAGCAAGTTGTCAGTTTGTCGTTTTTCCAAATTCGGACATCTTTGGCTCTGTCGGTCTTAATTTTCTGCGAATTTTATGCATTTTCCGTAGTAGAAAATTTGAAAATTTTCAAATTCAATCGTACCACTGATATCTTTATACCGTTTTGATCGTATTGTCGTGCTGATCTCCACGGTATATTCGTATGTGTGTTTCGACGTCCGGTGGACGATGAGGTCTGTAAACGTTGAACCGTATCGTTACCCGTTCATGTCCATTTGTTCCGGTGACCATTCAAATATCTACCTTGTAATCAAGCAGCCTAGCCATTAATATTCTTGAATTCCAAAGGTGTGTGCCTTTTGCTTTTTATTGGTTCCAATGCTTATTAAATGGTACGTTCTCCCTAACTATTCATTTGCCCGGAGCTCTGAAATATATTATTTCACATATAATAGCTACATACTATTTTAGCCTAATCTGTAGCTTTCAGCTTCATTGTTTTGGGAGAATTGTTCCTCCTCCTCCACCAATTTTATAATGGCCATTTATTTCTACTTCCTCATTTCTTTTAGCCACATGAAATTTTCATCTTCCATACCTCTGGCACGCAAACCCAAGACAACGCCATGCCATCTCTTCCTTCCCACGCACCGCCTAAGCCACCTTCTTCTTCCACCAAACGCCACCACCCTAGCGCCGCGGCTTCCACCTCCAGCCGACCATGACTTCGGAAACCGCCATCTCTTCACCTCGCAGCAGCTAGACGTGCCGAGCTCTTCCCTCTTTTTCTCCGCAACGTCGAGTTTTCCGGTCTCCGCCGCCACGCACCACCCAAACCTTCCCTCTTCCATCCGTCCGTCACCACAAGACAGCAACCGACCTCACCTTCCTCCTTCACCGCCTACCAACCACCTCAACCTCCCGCCTGCGCCGCCGCATTAATCACCCACCTCAAGCCGCAGGTTCAACCAACTCGCTCACGTCTTCACATTTATCCGCGCATCAACCACAGCGGACCAAGCTCCTTACCCTCTCTTCTCTTATAATTGACTAATAGTAAGCATTGTATTTGCATTGTTTATATTATATATACAAGCATACGTTTTGAGTTGCATATGCATCCTTACAATGAATACTTATATATTGTGTATATATCTGTACTTTAAAATTTTTGAGTTGCGTGCATCATCAGTTAGTAAAGGATGTGTATAAGTTATAGGTTAGTCATGTATATTATGTGAGGAATTATAAGTTATAGTTTGAAAATGCAGTGTATATATAGGTTATCATTTTTTGTTGGTTGTTGTATGAATTAGTAAGGTTTATATATATATATATATATATATATATATATATATATTTTCGGCTAAGTTGTGTTAATGAAGAAGAGGATGGATACACATAAAAAAAATTTCAGTGTTTGAAGATTAGATTATGCTGATAATTGTAGGATTAGTTTGTTTTAAAATTTATTTCAAAGACGTCGGCCACCCTATTTGTACTAGCTTTGTTGAGTATATTATATATGTTTAATAGTGATTTGTATAGAATATTACTTGGATTATATATTAGTTGTATTTTATAGTATATATGGTTTGGGCCTGTACAAAAATTTATAATTTACGTATATAAGTGTTATTATATTTTATTTCATTGTGAATAGTTTGACTATATACAGTTTTAAACGTTGTATTAATATAGGCGCCGGGTATTGTGTTACACTTGTTTTGATATGTAGTTATATATATGTAGTATATTATATGGGTGCATTTCGTTGTATAAATATTTGACTTAAATTATATTAAGTTATGTAAACCTGTTAGTAGTTGTCTGCATATTGGGCCATGTTGGGGGAACACGCATATATGTAGGTTTCACATTTATAAAGTATGATATGTATATGGTATTGTGTCTGCATTTTTTAGCAACTGTTGCGTCAAAATATTTTAGCTATTTTTTTTTATGTAAAGCATAAGATATAAATATGTAACGAGATTTAAGCTGTACATGTTTTAAATTTAATGAGGTTTCTTTAGAAAAATAATAATAATAATAATAAATAATAATATATTTGAAATTAATATATGTGATTTAATTTAAAGATGGCGTTGAAATGCATATCTATGAAATTTTATCAGTGTTAGAATTAAATATCGATTTGAAATATATGTTTAAAATTAATTTTTTTTTATTTATATATATTTTATGTGTTTAAATTTGGAATATAGTTATGTATATATGTTCATTGATACCATTTACTTTCATCGATCCTATTCTGATCTGATTTCGGCAATTCATCTTTAACAGCTTTGCTCGTCGATTCGTGCCAATCTAGTTTATTCCGAAAGTCATGCTTGCGATCCGTGACTCGACTTCGTTGTCTATTCATTTCTATAGCCACGAAAGGTGAGCAATCACTCACGATTAATATTCTTTTATTTATTAAATTTGATTTCAATTGAAACGACAATTGAAATATGCTGATGTTGGTTGTTTACACTGTTATATATGCTATTACCTGTATCAGTTCACCTGTGACAATTTGACACCATTATCTGTAAATTATTTATGCGACGATAATACAGTTTGGTTGATAATCGATTGATTGTTTGTTGTTTATATTGCATGTTAATTTGAAATGTATAAAGTGATAAATATTATGCAATTGAATCTGACGTAGGATAATTAAAATTTAAATCGACATATATGTTGAATTTGATTAGTTAAATATGACCCTTTTAATTGTTAAATTAATTGACATGTAGAATAGTGATAATTACACTTTGAACCATTGAACGTATATTGGATAAATTATTGTAGTGTAAAATTGAAATCGAATGACAAGAAAAAAAAAACCATATGAAGAATTAGTGAAATAATCTTTAGTCTACATGAAATGATAGTGTAGATTCTAGAAATAATTATTTTAATTCGCACAAACAACAATGCGAATTAATACGATCATTTCGGGATTATTTGAATTAATTTATTGGATTGTTATTGATTGTTTCTATTGCTTGTTTATTTACTTTGACACCATCCCAGTTATCACACTGCAAGTTCCCTTTATTAGGCTTGATCTTGAATTGAAATTGGAATCGGGTTGAAATGATATATACCCAAATGAATTTGACCTAGGATAGAGAATTAAATGAAAACCCGATTGGTCAATAATTTGATTTTAAAATAAAATAATGATTTTATTCGATTAAAGAATAAGTTTTGAAATAAAGTCGGAATTTGAATTTTATGAATGGAAACGTAAATATTGAAATCTGAAACAAATATTAACGTAGTAATTGAGAAAGAACGTTGTTTGAAATTTAATTATTTAATAATTAAATTTGGAATTATTAATAAATAATTTGGAATTAGTGATAATTGAGTTTGAAATTATTAAGTTGAATTTATAATTAAGTTGAAATGATTTGATGATTAAGTTTGAATTCATAATTAAGTGGAAATGATTTAATAATTAAGTTTGAATTGAAAATCAAGTTTTAAATTATTAAATTTGGAAATTATTAATAATTAAGATTGAAATTATTTAATAATTGAATAAGATTGAATTATTTGATAATTGAATTCTTTGATAAGAGAAAATCGAACTTTCGATTAAGAGAATTGATCTTCGTTAAAAAATGAAATGGGGTTTCTTTATTTATGAAGTTTGGAAAAAATTTAAATAAGTAAATAAGTGAAATCGAACTTCTCGAATATGTGAAAGTTAGTTTTATTAATTGAGTTTGGAATTTGTAACTAAGTAAATAAATAAACGGAATTGAATTTCTTTAACCAGAAATAAATGCGTTTTATTGAAACAAATGTAAGGCTTGTAGTTTAAGAATTTGATTGACGAATTTAACTTAATTAAATTTGTAAGCTTTGATATAATGAAGTTGGACGTAAATAATTGGTTTGATGAATTGGAAATTAAATGAAAATTGTTTTGAATGGTAAATTTACTTAACGAATATTGAATGAAATCGATAAATGAATTTAAAATTGATTTGAATGTTAAATTGAATTATTTAAATAAATATGGAATGAAATTTACATTCGAACTTGAATCGATATTTGAATTGTTAAATAAATTTCGAAATTGAATTTTTTGATTTTGTAACGGAAATTTGGAAACGTAAATTATGAGATTGATTTTGGAAGACAAATGAAATGTTGATTTATAAATTTTAATTGAAATAGAATTTGATTTGGTTTTGAAATTTACTAAACAACCAATCGGTGTAATGATTACGAAAGTTATTAAAGAAACCGGAATCGGTTATGGATATACTCTCTATCTAAACCGAAAACCACTTTAATAACTATACGCGGAGTAATGATCCAGAATGAAGTGGTTGGAATGATGTACGTGATGACTGAAGGAACAGAACGATAATGGATAGCCTTGACACTTGTGTCAAATTGGAAATGACTAAAATCAGGAGCCGTGCCGGGCCAAATGGGGTTAGCCACCTCGAGCGAACACACTTCTTCGTAACTACTACTCATTACTTGTGATTGATTGGTGCACCCTCGGAATTTCAGGAGTGTTGTTTCGCGGTGTTGCGATCGCTGCGGCGATGCGTTCTCACCAGTCCGGATCAGGCGAACGGTAGTTTCACTACCTTAGGTATTGCCTCATGTGCCTTGTCATACTTGTATCCCGATATACGCGACCACTACGAATTTGTTTTGTGTTATACCTATGGAGTACTCCCTGATATCCCACTAGTTTACGGTGGAGTTTACAGTGCTGTATAGACTATGATGCTTGTATAAAAATGTGTTAAGGGGGATAATGGTAACGCCTTAACACTATTTTGATATTTTATACTACTGATAGACATTATCTATTTAGCGTATATTACTAAATAGTAGATAGTTTAACGGATCCTTAGAGGATGGTGATTCCAACATCCTTTGAGTTACTTGTATTTCGATTGTTATTTCACTTGAGTTGGATTTATTGATATGAGAATATTAATCCTGACTCGAGTGTTTTGTGTTTTGCTTTATGCTCGGGTCAGACTGAGTGGTTCAGCTTCTGAGATTCACCTTTGGAGTTGGAGCTTCGCCTGGAGATCCAGCTATCTATCCAGCTTTCAGATTTCGATGATTCCAGTGATGTATTCTGATTCTTATATTTGACTGTTGTATTCGAGACTTCTGTTGTAACTTATTAACTCTGATGTATCTTATATATTTATATAGTAGCTTCATGAACTACTATCTCTTTTACTTCCGCTGCATATTATTACTCTGCGTCTGTGATCCTGTGATTATTTATTTACTGTATATCTGAGTTTTACCAAATTAAAATTAACAATTCGGTATTTTGAATTATTCAAGTCCGACATGTGCGGATGCGAATAGTCCAAAATAGCGGGTCGTTACACAACCCATTTATAAGTAGGGTAAATGGGTTGGATCAAAATTTGACAAGTCTATAAGCAATGGTGTAAACAAATCAATAGATCCATAGTTCACGTAAATTAAAATCTTTACTTGTTTAATTGATGGTCAGTCTCTATTTGACCAAAGTCTAGTAGGACTTTTTCTTTTTTTCTTTTTTTCATGCCAGGGCTTGTGAATTCTTGCTCTTTATGTTATATACTAGTGTGAATCCGTGCTAGGCACACGGATTGTCACATTAAGGTTGCAATGAAAAAATTGTAAAATATTATGTTATTTAACCTTGCAATAATTTGTTCCAACTGAAACATAAAATATTATTATTTGAAACTTAAATATTGTATACTACTCTATTAACTTAGCAAGTAACATAAATATACCAGCAAGTAAAGATGATCATATTTTGCTATAAACATGTAACGGGATGGAATAAAAGAAGCGCATTCTTGAATGAGTACAAATCATTTGTCAATAGATATAGATTTTGATTTATAGACCATGTAGGTAGAGATAAAAAATACATAAGTTAAAGTTGATAGCATTTTCACTTTATATTACAGATCAAAGATGTAGAGATGTTTCTATTGTACGTAGTATAATATAAGATTAGATAGTTCCTACTTTTCCTATCATGAAAGCATGGATTTGTTGGAAATATACTTCAGCCGGCATGCATCTGTTGATTCATTTGTCAGCCTTCTTTACTCCCTTCATGGAAAGGGAAACTCCTATCTGTGCATCAGTCCTGAAAAATTGGAAAAAATGGAATAAAACAATCTTGAAAACAACATGTATTTCTACATTTGTATGACTATGCTTGTTGAAATAAATAATTTTTTAGGAATGCCATACTTATAACCCAAAATATTGATAATGGTAAATACAGAGCCTTCCCGGATAAAATTAATGACCACTTTTAAAACCAATTTGATACAAACAAAAGATAGAAGTGTTTTGAAATATGGAGGAGTGCCTGGAAACAAATAGGCATATTGTCTCCTCATGTGTGTGCTTGCACACATGCATATGTGTGTCTACTCTGTTTAGAATTTTTTTAATGGCAGTCAATATTTGTAATATTACAATGGAAAAAAAATCATTATATCCGAATTAAATATCGGTGTATAATGATGAGTGTAGGATAGACTGAAAAATAATAGTCCCTCCTACATTTAGAATATTATCGTACAAAATTTGATCCTCATTGTACATATGATTAAATGTTCTCGGTCATTGCAGAAATGTTCTTCGGAAAATGCCTAAATACTAAAAATTGCATTGGAGTTTAAAATGAATGTTGACTCCCAGTATTGCATAATACAATATTAATATTACTGGCTTGTATGGTGATAGTTAATGAAAAGGAGAACAACACATAATCTAGGTTTTGAAATTCGTATATAAAGCGTTAAATAAAAGCCTGAAGTAAAACAAAATACATGGTTTAACAAATCAGACCCACAATATAATCATATATAGCATGTATAAATTCATTGTTTCAACATATTCCACCCCCTTAATGTTGTATTTTCAATATGGTGTTTAGTAAAAACCTATTCAATTATTTCAATGCAATCAGACGTTAGAATGACCCACAAATAGATAATGTGGTTAGCCAGATGTCCATCGTTCTTGATCGGTGAAACCATTAATTTATTTTAAATCCCACTATTAAATTTTCAATTCCCAATCAAGCAGTAACTAAATCGAAAAATCCCCAATCCTACTACAACCATATAATGCCATATATATCCATGGTGTACGTAAAATGACAAAGCTACAATTTGATGGAGATAGCTATAAAGTAGCCTAATGAAGGAAAATTCCATAGCCTTAGACCATATTGTAGTAAACTATATTACATAAAAGGAATTTAGAGGAGGATATAGAGAAGATGCATATTAGTATTTTAATTGGGAAATTTTATTTTGTTAAAGTTTACAGTTGAAAGTACCTTTTACTTGCACTTGATGGCTATAGATATAGGTCTGTAGAGAATGGTCTGCTGTTGAACTTATGTGAGCTGAGCATGTTAACTAAACCTTCGCTTGTATTGTATACACCTCTAATGGAATAGTTAATGTGAACAATTACCTTTTTAGATCAATGGATATGCCAATTTAACTAATATAATTCAAAGCTTTGTTTAACTTGTTGAATTTCTTTACCTTATTGATGTGGTTGCACATATGTTCATTGTGATAATATACGTTGTTTTCCAATTTTTCTATTTTCTTTTCCGATTTCCTGTTCGTGAGTATTTCTAAGCCTAGGAGACAATGTATAAATGTCATATTGTAATTTTAGTAAATGTATGGCGTGGGTCAGTGAAATTAATTGATGTGTATAGTGTACCTTTTTGGAGCTTGTTTTCTCCATTACTCATTGTAGAAATCTTCTTTCATTCCGAGATCTTTGCAGTGCAGCTTGTAGTTCCTAAGGTGCCTGGAATTAAAAATATGTTAAATTAATAGAAGGAAAGCGGTGACCTTTTACACGTAGATGTTATGTTTGGTAATGGAACTGTCCTAAAAAGCTACAATTAATAAGGACATAACTGGATGTGGGGAGACATGGACTTGGATTCCTTGAAACTCCAAAGTAGAGTGGTCCAATGTGATAATGTCATCCACCTACATTGGTAGAAAAATTGGTAGGGGATGGTCAGTGTGAGTGATTGATTATGTGACTAAATGGTGCTATCAACATGGGAAGTAATTACCTGTCCATGTCTATCAATCTTATATGGTACTGTCTTTAGAATGCACTTTAGATTGCATTGGTGGGCAAACAGGAGCAAGAAGGAGATAAATATTTAGCTAGATACAGAGTTGTTGCGTTAGTTTTTGTAAGCATTTTACTATACGCATTCAATAACGCATATATACATATAGATGTTTATGCATCTGTAGTTAGTAATACCATACCTTAGCCTGTCTTTTGGAGTGTGCGTTGGTCACTCTGAAATGCTAGTTGTTAGTTGGATGATGTGTAATCCCACCAGAAGCAATGAGTTTATCCCAGCATATTATTATTATATCCATTGCAAAAATAGTTAGCAATTAAAAAATATAATATTAACAACCAACTTGATCTTGTTAGCAAATAGGTAATCGCGTGTGTGTTTTCAAACAAAGATAAAAAACCAACTAAAATCAAGTTGTCAGAATATAAACAATAAAATTAATACTACCGAGCACTGACATAAAGTGGTAGAAAAAACCAGCTAAACCTTTATAAACCTAATTATCTCCATCATTTTCTACTTAATTTTCAAGTAATGCAGCTTGAAATGAATTATTATTTTATAAATTAATATATTCTAACATTAGTTATCATATCATGCCACTAAATGAGAATTTAAAAATAGATTCAATGGCATAATCAGAAGAACCAATGGTCATAAACACAAAACAATTTATCGTTGCTTTGTGTTAGAAAATATTATTGCACTATCAATAAATATACTTAGTGACTACACCAACAAAGGTAGTGATTTGTAAACTCAATTTAATTCACCTTCTGAGTATGTCATTTGACATAAATTGGTATGCTTCACAACATAAAAAAAGTGGAAACCCCCACAATTGTAATGACCTGAAATTTTCGATCTCGAAAATTCGACACTAATAGTTCACTGTAGAAGTGCCGAGCAATCGAACGCCGAAAATTCTAGATTGTTAGGTTAAGAAGAAAAAGAGGTAGAAGAAGAGACTAAACAAAAGCACATAATCTCACAGTCGCAGCGGAACAATACATAATATGAAATAACAGCATTTATACTAAGAAAAGCTGTAAATGTCAATTTACATACAATACATCATAGTACAATCATTTTAAAAAAAACTGGACAGTTGTAACAACTTGTCCCTGAATACAATAAGTATAAAATCTAATATACAACGGATATACTCCATACGTTCCTGCCATCCAGCTCGCCTCCTAAGCTCCAGAACGTCCTAACCTGAAAATCTGTAATACTCGGCCTGACCCGAGCATTACATTAAAGTAACACCCGCGTCAGGCTGGAAACCAACGTGAGTAAACCATATAACTTAAAATATTAAGTTATAAAACTTCTTTGAAAACCAGGGTAAGTCGTATCTCGATACGAGTTCTTATCTTGCTATAGCCAAACATTTATTCCACAAAATAATATATAAGTACTGTTACTTAGTTTAAATGGCCAAGTTACTTAATTTATTCCATTCCAGCCTATTTGATTTTATAATCAAATCTATAAAAAATTATAGATAGCTACTAATTGAAATGGTTCCGGATATTACTGGTATCTATCCCCGATCTCTTTGAAAATCCAAATGTCATTTTTAAGCCAATACAAATCAGTTTATCTTCAGAATGTTATATTCACACAGAGATTCAACACAGATAACTATTCAAGTAAATGTCTCACATTGACTAACAGTTCAATCCAAAGCTTTTCATATCACAGAACATCACAGATTATTACGCTAGAGATATTAATCAATCAAATCATTCGATATAATTAATCATCCATAAGCAAGATTAATTAATATCACAATTTATAATTAGTTAAATTTAACACAAAATAAATTAATTATCTATAACCCTTCTTAATTGTTATTAATTAATTGCAAGCCGTCTATTTTATTTTAATTAATTATTGGAATTAATTAATTATCATTCAAAGTTACTTAAGACCTTAATTAATTAAAGATAAACGATTTATCTTTATCATTTTACTTAATTATCATATAAATTTCATTTAATTTAAATTTTTGGATTTATTTTATTATTAACATATAAAATAACCAAGATCTTGAAATTAATTAATAATTAAAACATTTTACTTTTCCCAACCATCTACTAACAATTCTATTTAATTTCACTTAAATAAACTTAAGAATAAATTTAAAATAGTAGGCATATAATGAAATACTCTAAACTTAATTAATTTAAGTAAAAATAAATTATTATATAACTTTTAACTAACTCAAATATTTAATCAAAACATAAATCATTTAAAAGAAGTTGATTAAGAAAATTGTTTAAAACTTGATTATGCTTTTACTTTTAGAAAAACTTATTAATACTCTGGTACAGACCCGAGACTAACCCGGTACAAACCCACATTTTCCTGAGTCAAATCCCTTCTCCTTCTTTTTTTCTTTTTAAACCTTATTTTGTTTAAACTTAAATTTTTTTACTAAAACACACTCGAGCCCGGCCCGTTACTTCATCGAGTTCCCACCCGAGCCAACCCTTTCTTCCTTCTGCTCGAATCCTACAACAACCTCAAACCCAAACACTGACACATATAGAACCACTGCACGTGCATGCCGCCCCAAGCATCTCCGACCACCATTGCCATAGCCAGCAAGTCGATGACGACTGCTCAACCGTTCCGATCACCCAGGACTGGCTTCAACCCCATGAATCGAAATTGAACTAGTCGAAAACATCAGGTTCCAAAACCCGATCACCAAAAACCATCTCTCACACTGCCTCCGACCACCCGATACCTGGCCATCACTTCTAGACCTACGCCATACACCCATGCTCCTTTTCCCCCTACTCCGGCGTCTTCCAATGTGACTACGATGTCGCATTCATCTCGACAACAACGCCGACTCGATCAGGGTCTTAAACCCTAAAACACCTCTATTAAGCCACCACGGTGATCTAGAAATTCACCGACCATTTTTCCCCTAATCCCCATCGCACCAGCTTCCTCCAGCATCAAGCATGACACCCAACCTCCCTCTGATCTCCAGAAATCGACAAAAGTGCTAATTCCGTTCATCTCGCAAATTCATATCAACCATAAACTTAAAAATCATGATATTATTATCAAAATTCATCATTTTCGAAAACGAATCTAATCATGTAATCAAAACAAGAAATTCAGACAATCGATTTTCTGTCTTTAATTGACTTTCTTTGTTCTTTCCTCTACTCGAAATAATTACTTAACATATTCACTAGAAAATACTTTTAAAAATGATATTATACCTATACAGACATTTTTCCTTTAATGTTCATAGCCTAAAATTGTTTAGGTGTAGAGATATGAATTTATTTAGAGTGTTCTTGAGCCTGTTAAGCCAAACAGAAGCATGCATATCCAAACACAGACATGCACCCTGTAACACTACTTATATTTCAAATAAAATTCATTTCTACATCCATGCAAATCGTTTTCACATCATTACTACCATTATTTATCATACGCATCTAAAAATTTAGCTTAAAGGATTCAAGTTTACTCATTGTTTTTGGTTTGAACAGAGCAAAGCTGGAGATGCTCTTGATTTTGATTTGCTTTGAATTGATCTGGAAACTTGATTCACTTGTTCTTAGTTGTGTTGAATCTTGAATTGCTTAGCCTAAAACCGAAAAGTGTTTGATTTCTTTTCTTTTTTATTTTATCTGGTTTTTAGTTTTGAATATGAAGGATGAAGAAATGAAAGATGAAAGAAGTAAAAAGATATATATAAGTTTACAGCCTTGTTTTATTTATTATTTTTTTAAAAAAATAAAGAAAACAAATTAAATATGACACTTGTTGTTTGCATGTTATAATTAGCTTACGCTTGTTAATTTGCATGCATTAATGTTTATTTTTGTTTTATATGTTTTCATTAATACATTTTCTTATGTTTATTATTAATTTATGTTTCAAATTATATATATCCATACTATACTTAGTTCATGTGTAATTTAAAAAGAAAGTATATAAACCTTTTTATTGAATCTTATTTTAAGTTATCATACTTTTAATTAATAAATATTTATCTTTAGTGTTTTAAAGAAAATATGGAATTTAACTTTAAATAGCTTTTGAAAATTATTACATTGAATTCAAATCAATGCCTCCTAATCACAATATATATGGACATAATAATAATTAGAAACATATTTTTATTTGTTTTTCGAAAAGATAACTTTTGCAAATTTAAATAGTTATATAAGAAGATTATTAAATCAATATTCATATCTAGATATTTTACTTGTCAGAATTTTTATTCGTTTTACTAGTAAATTAGTATTTCTAATGATTTGATCTAGTTAATTACAATTAACAGACTGTTAAAATCTGGATCGTCACAATAATTTTCATTGAAGCAAATATGTATTTCTCATCATTAATAAAATAAACAGGCAAATATGCTATAATGAGGCGAAGCATAATTTGGTATTGGTGTTCTACTTTTTTCGATTCTGACATTGTTTGTGCTATGTTTATACAATAAATCAAAGACAATGAAATGGTGGTACCTACTATAGTTTGTTATGAGCAGCAAAACCATGAGTTTTGTTAGAAGAGGGAAGGATAATTAAAGGAAATGATGAGAGAGAGGCAAATGCAGAAAATGAGCAGAAGAGAGAAGTTTCTAAATTCATCCTACTATCTCATTCATTAGCATTTAACATATAATATTGTTTACATAGGATCCCTTGTAACTAAGTATGCCAGCTTGCCAAATTCTTTTCGTTGTCAAAAGGCAATGAATCTATAGCCAAGCACTTGTAAAGGAAACACAAACACTAAAGGCAATAAAACAAATTATTGTTGCAATTGTTTTTTCTCTAGTGCTTTTGATATCGCATCCATCTATCAATGTACCCATTCTCGTTCAGCAAGATAACTGATATAAATATCTAGTAGGGGGTTGATTGTGTGCCTGGGAAGTGGAGATGCACCCTTATATGTGATAAATGGCTTATAGTATCACAATGTTAATCATAAACAAAATTGAAAATAAAAAATGTTGAAATCAATAAATTCATAAAAGGTCATTGCTTTACCCCCAACCTATGAAGTCTCGCTCATTGCTTTATCTCTGTGAATTGTAAACACCAACACATCCACATACTTTTGAATCGCCATAAAAACAATAAATATGCAGGAAAATTAAAACTTTAAAAGTTATATCTTAAATCAGGTGAATGTTTGGTTCCTGCAATGCTGCTAGATGAGAAGATCTTGATGACCGCAATACTGCCGACAATTGGATAACGAGAGTCAAAAAAGATGGGAGGCGAAGGTGGTTGGCTGTCGTTCAAGAAAAGATTTAGAGTTAAAGGGGCTGCTAATGGCGGTAGGAGGGGAGGGCAACGTTGCCAGATGGGAAATGACATAATTCTAAGGGACGATGTTAATATATAGGGTTGGGAGGATAAGGAAAGAAGTGGAGAGCTGGGTACGAAAGGAAAATAAATAAATAATGCGACTGTTGATTTCATAAAAAACCAAGGGGATTTGTGTGCTCTTAAGCCTCGACATATGACTGCCCTCCTAAAATAGTGGGTAGAATTCAAATTTGACTTTTTCAGGCCAAGCAGCATTTCGTTGTTTCTCAAGCTAGCCCGTATTCCTATTTTTATCATGAAACACTTCAATAAAATCAAATATAGAATGCAAACTGTATATTAAGTCTAAAGAACTATAGCATACCATTCAAAGGGGCCAAGAGAACCTTAGGAAAATCAAATTGACTAAACTTTCCAGGCTTATTTGGCATGGAAAAAAATCATAGAATATTCTTTCCATTGCAATCCATTATTAATCCTATGATCTTCAAATAAATTTTTTAATATTAGGATAAGCTCTAACTACACATAAACATTTAATGATTGTGGATGGAGGAATGGTGTATGGTGATTATACCTTATTCAGTTATATATAGAACTGAAATTTTGATTGATGTATTTTCTTTCAAACAAAAGTAGGTACTTACAGAAAATATGAAGTCCTGTCTCATACCAATCCCCATCCTTGTCTTTCCAAGCAGCAACCCGTTACACATACACTATTCCATTATATACAAACTTTGTTACATATAAACTAATTTATGATCAAATATAAAAATGTATTATGAAGACATTTCCTCCTAAAACATCTCTAGCTTCCAATAATATAGGTGCATGTCCGGCATCAGCTAGATATTTTGCAGTAAAATGTCCAACCAATCTCAAACATATATGATAAATTTATGCACCAATACATTAGAGCCACAAAAAATGGTTCATAAACGGAAAGTGCATAAATGAGTGTAATATTAAGTGTAAGGTTTGAAAATTACCATGGGTGCAATAATACTTCATCAATGTTACTTTTTGTGATACTTTTACTGTAACGTATCGAAGATTTTCGACTTTCGAAAATTCAACATCGATACTCACTTTATCAACTGCCGAGAAATCGAAGGCCGGAAACACGAAATGTTATGGGTTTTAAGAAAGAAGAAAAGAAAAAGAAAGTGGTAGAAGAGAGAAAATAGAGAGAAAAGAAAACAGAACGGAACAGAAAACAGAAAATAGAACAATATCATAATCTCACAATTCGCAGCGGAACAACATATAATAGATAAATGAATAATCTTTAAACAAAGAACTATATCACTTATTACATTACATTTCATTACATCATATCATCAGAGTGTACAACATCAAACAATGCAGCGGAAAAGAAATACTATATAAACTAGTAATACGCCATCCAGCTTGCCTCCAGCAACTCCTGAATTCCAGAATATCCTGATAAACCTAACTCTTGACTGCCCGTGTGGAAATTGGTGGGCACCCAGAGTTTAGGAAGGAAAACAATAAACTCCGAGTCAGTCATGTGACTGGTGTGAGAACTCAAAACAGTTTATTTTTCTTTAGAATAAAAATAGAGGAATATTTTTTTTAAAATAGATTCGCAATGCTTTTAAAAATGAGACTACCATAAGGCCTCCCGCACACACACACAATGCAAATGCAGAATCGGAGGAGATTTCTCCTTATGATAGTCAAAGATGCTTGATACGCATTAAAAAGGACATTTGATATTATTACTAGTGCATAGTGTAGAGAAAATTCATTTCGAAAATAAAGATATAAATCTTAGCCGACATAGACATTTCGAACTATGCCTACTATAGCTACCATGTTCAATAGCGGGTTACCGCCATATTCCATGACAGGTTATACAACTAAAACCGTACAAGGCTCGTATTTGAAGAATGGATTTTCCAACAAATGGTCAGGCCAAGGAACTTCCCATTGCCACATGGAAACGCCTCTGGAAGGACGCCCCGAGAACCACCGTTCTCCGCTAAACAAAGCCGGGAATCCCTTTTCCCAAGGAATATTACAAACCCTCAGATATGCCACCCCCGGTCCTTTGGAACCTTTCACCGAGCGCTCGTCACCATCATCACACAATCATAACAAAGTGTTTTCAACATGAGTAAGTATCTGGGCTCCATACCATGATACTACCCTTTTCCAGAAGGAATGGCTATACCCTAGGGAAGCGATCCCTGGAAACCTTGCCGCACAATTCCTGTTTCGACCATTACCGGTTTGTGAGGCTCGACGAAGTCACGTCCACAAAAACATACTTTATACAAAAGCCATGCTTTGGGTCAACAAATGATCATAGAAATGATCACCAAGATAGACGATCAAATAAACGATCCTATCACAAATAATCAACACAATGATCATTTCACAGCAACACTCAGCATGTCACATTACCAAAATTGGGAGTATATCGCTGATAACCTTCAACTATATAACCTCTGAGCTCGTACGTCTCAGAGAAGGGTGTTAAGCTAAAAGAATAAATTCTCTGCCACCAACAGAAATATATTTGAAAGAAATCGGCTTTATATCTCAATTTGTAATGTCAGACACACAATCCATACAAGTCTGTTCCGGGCTCGAACAGAACCGAAGGCACTTACAAAGAAGTCCTTGCAATCCGAATAATCTCTAATCACGTTCGGATTTCCCATCACATATGGAGATCTCAATACCGGGGATCAGCCAGTGCAGAGACAATCAACAAGAAACCCTTTCGTTTTCGAAAATATCCGGTCTTCAACACCGATCTTCAAATGCAATTCATAACGACGTATCACATATTCGGAATGGGTTATACGACCCCAAGGTCCTTTCCCGGTTAACCCGAATAGTGAGCGCTTATTTTAAAAAAAATAAGTGTGGCATTCAAATTCAAGCAAATCACAACAAATACCCATTTAAAGGTAAATATTGACAGTCGGTTATTGAACTATCAATAGATATGCCAACATCACCAGATTCCAAATAATTTTCCAAATTATTTATTCCCCAAAAATATCTTTATAAGATATACATTCTCCATTCTTTAAAAATAAATCAATATTTATTTTTAAACTCATTTTCCAAATTTCATTTATAAATTCCATATTGAATTTACATTCCAAAATATTTATGAATATACGATTTCCATTCGATTTCTAATATTCATTTTCAATTTATCTTCAAAAAGATAAATTCAAAATATTCACTTAATATTGGAAAAACATTTCCATACTTATTTATTTATAAGTAATTCACAAGCCTTTTTATTTTCTATACTTAGAAAATATTTAATATACTCTAATCGAAATTAAGTATATATTTCATTCTTTAAGGAAATCATTCACTTAAACATATTTATTTGGACCAAAACGAATGTTGCGTAAAACATCGTTACGACAACCCAAAATCACTAGTATAGGGATTCAAAATTAAAATAGATATATAAATTCCAATACTATACCAAATATTTCCTTTCGAAATCATTTATTATAACAACAGTGTTATAATCTACTATTTCCTTATATTTCTCGAAAACATCTATTTCAACAATAAATGTTGAAATCTATGGTTTCGAATCTCTATACATTTTTAAAACATCTTTAGATCGTTTTAATTCTATTTAAAACATCACATCCAAAACATTTTCTTAAATATATTATTCACTATTCAAAAACGTGAATATACCTTGTTAATAAATTTCATCACTTCTATTCATTTTATTTTAAAAGATTATTCACTGTTCAAAAACGTGAATATAATTCCATAAGTAAATTATAACAATTTACTTATTAAAAATAAGTAGTTTGCGGATTTATAAAACAATGTTTATAAATTCTATTTCTATTTATTTTATAACAACTTTCTTTTATAAATTTCCTTTATTAACCTATCTCAATTCATATCACAATGATATATTAAAAATTCATATTATAAGTTAAATACTTATAATTTATTTATTTACAAAATCATTCCTTCAAACTTCCCAAATCTATAAATCTTATAACTTCTAAGATTCATTTATTTATCCAAATCTATTCCTTTAATAACTTTATAAATTTTATAAACCTACTGCTTATAAAATTTCATTTATAACTTCACTGTTTATAATTCTATAAATTTCATTCATTTATGAAATTCATTCACAATTCTTTCTAACACTTAGAAAAGCTCGTTTTACACTTCTAACATTTTTAATTTATAAATATCAATTTATAAATCTTTTAATATAAAACAATTTATATTACTAATTTTAAAACGTCTTTCAACTCCTTAAAATTTCATTATTTTGATTTATAAAATAATCAAATTTCATAAATTCTATAAATTTCATTCCTTTATGAAATCCATTTACAAATCATTCTATCACTTATAAAAGCTCGTTTCACACTTCTAATATTTTTAATTTATAAATATCAATTTATAAATCTTTTAATATAAAACAATTTATATTACTATTTTTAAAACGTCTTTAAACTCTTTTATAATTTCATCATTTGATTTATAAAATAATCCAATTTTATAAATCCTATTTTTAAACTTTTTATAATAATTCAGAAATCTCAATTTAAACTATTTTATAAAATCATTAATCCCATATTTTCAAAAATCAACTTTTAACTGTATTTCTCAAAAATCATAATTTTTATAATATTAAAATTATAACGTTTATTTATTTAAGATGAATCAATTCCAAAAATATTTTATAAACGTATATTTCCAAAAATCACTTTAGAAATCAAAATCGTTATTTTTAAACTTCAAAAATTGGATCCGATGATGCAACACATCAATAGTCAATCACGACTTTCAAACATCATATATCATCCATGATAAACAATCAAATATCACAATATATGAAATCAAATAAATATTTGTGAGGAATCCAGTTGGATCCCTCCAACCTGTTTCCCTGCATCCACAGACATTAGCACAATACCATTCCACTTCGAGGTGGAATATCGCGGTATATGGGATTTTTATAAAATATTATCCGCTTACTAACGGCGCAATAGGGTCTCATCCGCTATACAAATGCGGGAAATCAATCAACTGCAATATATACATATGCCAATATATATATATATATTGCTATATATATAATATAATACCAATTCCACTTCAAGGTGGAATACCGCGGTATATGTGTGTAATAAATAACCTCCGCTTACTAACGGCGTATAGGGTCTATTCACATCCAATATATATATAAATATATATAACAATCATCATCCAAGCATTTAATCAACACAGTCAATCAATTTTAAATCTAACTATTTAAAATTTAAATAAACAACAAAATTCCTTTTGAGTGAGGAGTTCTCACCTTTGCTTTTATTAGCAGTCCATTTCCCATCTTGAATCGATTTTCTTGATTTATACCTTGTATAAATATTTACACAATTTATTAATATTCGAATCAATCGAATAATAAATTTTCATTAGATAATTTTGATTGATTGGTGATTTCATTTTAATAGTTAAATTAACTGATAGTTCTATTTAAACCAGTTTCTTCTTTAAATAAATTTATTTAACTAAAATTTAAATTTCCTTTTAAATTAAATTTATTTAACCAAAATTTTATTTTAACTAACAAATTCCTTTTATTCTTAAAACAATTTCTTTTAAATAATTAAATTTATCTAACTAATGATTTTCTTAATTTAATTATAAACCAAAATTCTCCTTCTATTAATATCTTAAGATAATTAAATAGATTAAGTTTAAACTGATACTTTTAAATTAACAATTTGGTTTTAAATGAATAATTTGATTTAAATCAATTTAAAAATTGTTCCCGATTTTTAAACCTTATATAACATTTATATAATTTATTAATATTCGAAGTAAATTGGACCATTCAAGTTGTCATTTTAAAATTTTATTAACTAACTGTTTAATTCGAAGCATTCTTCCTTTTAAAATACCTTATAGTAACCGAACAAATTAAGTAAGTAAATTTGGATTAATAATTTTAATTAAACAGATTTCCTTTTTATAAATTAAATCTACTAACAAAATTTGGTTTTAACTATTAATTCTGTTATAAATAAATTTCTTCCTTTTAAATAGAATATTTGAACTAAGTGAAAAATCACTTACCCTTTAATAACTTAATTAATTTATTTCTTTATTTAATTTAAAAATCAAATTTCCTTAAATAAATCATTTTATCAAATAATTTGAATTCTTAACAAATTCTCTTTTACAAAATACTTTTCATTTGAAACTAACTTTATATTTAACTGATAATTTTGTTTTAACAAATAAATTTAATTTTAAACATATCTTCTTTAAAAATTCCAAATTTCTTTTCAAATCTATATTTAAGTTTTAAATTGAATAACAACTGTGAATAACTTACTGTTTTAATTTTTTTTTTAACAGATTTTCTTTTATTTATTTTATTTTATTTTAAATAGTGATTACACAATATCATTATTTTTATCTAAACGAAATCAAAATAACTGGTAATTCTACCTTACTGGAAATCGACGTTGAACCCTCGAATCGCGCGCGCCTCCCTATCGCGACCACGCCTGCAATTGCCATCAACATCCACGTGAGTCTCCCACCCGACAACGCCGCCGCCTCGTCCTACTCCACACGCGCACTTCACTGCCGCCGCCGCCGCGATCCCCCACGCGCGAGCACGCGCCCCCAATCCATCGTGCGCCGCTTCATGCCCTTGCCCTAAATCGCGATAGATTGAAGATGCTCGGCTGCCACGAACCACCATTGATTTGCACGCCTCCATCGCGACTCGAGCTCGCGAAGCTCGTCGCCGTTGTTGCCTCCTGTTGCACGCACGCGGCCATTTTTTTTTTTAATCTGCGTTCGAATGAATTTGGGGGAAGAAGGGGCTTCGGCCTTAATTTGTTTATCTATGCTGTCGCGATTTGAGGTGGCCATTGATTCTTGGCTTCTGATTTTTTTTTCGTTTGAAATTTTAAGGAGAGAACGTGATTTATCTGGTATTCAAACTACAGAGGCCATGCTTAGCACGATCTTTACACGATCGAAGGCATGATCCTTGCCGTAATTTTAGGCGTAAGGTTGGGGAAGATAACGTGTGTGTTGTTGACTAATTTATATTTAAATTTCAAATTGAATTCAATTTAAATTTTTCGACGCGTTTACTCAACGTACGCTCACATACCAACTCCGAAAAATACGAAATTTGAAATCCGAGAATAACTCAATATTACGGACCCAATGGAACTGGTTTCGTCGAATTCCGAGACTGTGCCTCGGAAGGCTATTTTTAAATATCGATTCAAACGATTAAATTTCAAAACTGAACAATTCACTTTCAATTTCAATTCTGAAGCTTCTAAAATCTTCAATATTATCAATATGAATTTTACAAGCCTTTGAAATATTTTTAATTGGCTTAAAATTGAAGAATCAAATTATTATTCAACTTTCAATAGATTAAATTCTATAATTAAATCGCCATATTCAAAGTTATATTGAAAATTCAATCTAAACCATCATTCAAATATCTAAAATTAATTAAATATTTTCAAATTAAATTGTTCAAAATTCTGGATCGTTACAATCTTCCCCTCTTAAAAGAATTTCGTCCCAAAATTACAAGTTAAGAAGAATGCCCTTAATCCGTCTACTATTTTTCACAATCCAAATAGTTTTATCAACCTACTAACCTAAATCTTTTTACTAAAGATTCAGTATCATTTCAACTAGCTTTCCAACTTCAATTATAGGTTCCAAACAACATTGTTTTCCTAACAATTCAAATTTCAAACTTTCAAAATTTCTCAAAACTTTTCTAACACTCTAAATTTTCGAAAAATTTCGCCAGCGTCTCCTTTGCGCGGCTAGCTCGGTACGACTACAAAATGGCACCACGGCCCCTCAGAATCAAAAAGAAAAGAGAAAGCCAAGTGGCTGGAGAAGAAAATCATCAAATCTCATACGGAAATTGAAATACGTACCTTTTTATCGAGCAATTCAATTTTTATCTTTGAAATCAAAATCTCAATTCCTTTATACACCTGTATAACCTGCTAGTAGTATACATAATATCCAACTACAATATTCAAACTATTTTGCCAATTCTATTACAAAATTTTCAACATATGCTTATTATACATTTTTATTTCACTATTGAAGTTACATATCTATTTCATTCAATTTAACATTCCAATTCCATTTGAATTCAATTTTTCAATTCAATTCACAATTTCAATTCTATTTATTGAATTCTATTGATTAACTTTCATTTACTAATTCATATTTCTACTTTAAATTAGTTTCATTCACTAATTCATTTCAATTTCAATTTCCATATTCAATTCATCTCAAATTTACTGAATTACTAACAAAGGAAATTTCAATTTATTTCTTTTACTTACTTGAATTTATATACAAATTCAAATTTATCTTCAAATTTAGCTTACGACTAAACTTTAATTTAACCAATTCAAATTCCAATTCATTAATCCAAGAATTAATAATTTATCAAGTTAGTTTACTTGAATTCAATCCAATTTATTTCTTATTTAATTCCATATACTAATGATGATAATTTAATATTATTAACAACCATGCAACCATATACTATAGTAATTCATAGAAAATCATTTATTTTCTACACAAAAATAGTTTTGGGCAAAATTATCTTATTTACCCGATTCAAAAACAATTTTATATTCACTAACAAATACGCGCTCATATCTATTATTACACTCAAACTCATTCTAGAGTACTGCTGACTCTATCTCTAACGAGTAACACCCAACAGAACCATGGTTGTCGCTTAACCATAAGCTCTGATACCAAATGTAACGTATCGAAGATTTTCGACTTTCGAAAATTCAACATCGATACTCACTTTATCGACTGCCGAGAAATCAAAGGCCGGAAACATGAAATGTTATGGGTTTTAAGAAAGAAGAAAAGAAAAAGAAAGTGGTAGGAGAGAGAAAATAGAGAGAAAAGAAAACAGAACGGAACAGAAAACAGAAAATAGAACAATATCAGAATCTCACAATTCGCAGCGGAACAACATATAATAGATAAATGAATAATCTTTAAACAAAGAACTATATCACTTATTACATTACACTTCATTACATCATATCATCAGAGTGTACAACATCAAACAATGCAGCGGAAAAGAAATACTATATAAACTAGTAATACGCCATCCAGCTTGCCTCCAGCAACTCCTGAATTCCAGAATATCCTGATAAACCTAACTCTTGACTGCCCGTGTGGAAATTGGTGGGCACCCAGAGTTTAGGAAGGAAAACAATAAACTCCGAGTCAGTCATGTGACTGGTGTGAGAACTCAAAACAGTTTATTTTTCTTTAGAATAAAAATAGAGGAATATTTTTTTTAAAATAGATTCGCAATGCTTTTAAAAATGAGACTACCATAAGGCCTCCCGCACACACACACAATGCAAACGCAGAATCGGAGGAGATTTCTCCTTATGATAGTCAAAGATGCTTGATACGCATTAAAAAGGACATTTGATATTATTACTAGTGCATAGTGTAGAGAAAATTCATTTCGAAAATAAAGATATAAATCTTAACCGACATAGACATTTCGAACTATGCCTACTATAGCTACCATGTTCAATAGCGGGTTACCGCCATATTCCATGACAGGTTATACAACTAAAACCGTACAAGGCTCGTATTTGAAGAATGGATTTTCCAACAAATGGTCAGGCCAAGGAACTTCCCATTGCCACATGGAAACGCCTCTGGAAGGACGCCCCGAGAACCACCGTTCTCCGCTAAACAAAGCCGGGAATCCCTTTTCCCAAGGAATATTACAAACCCTCAGATATGCCACCCCCGGTCCTTTGGAACCTTTCACCGAGCGCTCGTCACCATCATCACACAATCATAACAAAGTGCTTTCAACATGAGTAAGTATCTGGGCTCCATACCATGATACTACCCTTTTCCAGAAGGAATGGCTATACCCTAGGGAAGCGATCCCTGGAAACCTTGCCGCACAATTCCTGTTTCGACCATTACCGGTTTGTGAGGCTCGACGAAGTCACGTCCACAAAAACATACTTTATACAAAAGCCATGCTTTGGGTCAACAAATGATCATAGAAATGATCACCAAGATAGACGATCAAATAAACGATCCTATCACAAATAATCAACACAATGATCATTTCACAGCAACACTCAGCATGTCACATTACCAAAATTGGGAGTATATCGCTGATAACCTTCAACTATGTAACCTCTGAGCTCGTACGTCTCAGAGAAGGGTGTTAAGCTAAAAGAATAAATTCTCCGCCACCAACAGAAATATATTTGAAAGAAATCGGCTTTATATCTCAATTTGTAATGTCGGACACACAATCCATACAAGTCTGTTCCGGGCTCGAACAGAACCGAAGGCACTTACAAAGAAGTCCTTGCAATCCGAATAATCTCTAATCACGTTCGGATTTCCCATCACATATGGAGATCTCAATACCGGGGATCAGCCAGTGCAGAGACAATCAACAAGAAACCCTTTCGTTTTCGAAAATATCCGGTCTTCAACACCGATCTTCAAATGCAATTCATAACGACGTATCACATATTCGGAATGGGTTATACGACCCCAAGGTACTTTCCCGGTTAACCCGAATAGTGAGCGCTTATTTTAAAAAAAATAAGTGTGGCATTCAAATTCAAGCAAATCACAACAAATACCCATTTAAAGGTAAATATTGACAGTCGGTTATTGAACTATCAATAGATATGCCAACATCACCAGATTCCAAATAATTTTCCAAATTATTTATTTCCCAAAAATATCTTTATAAGATATACATTCTCCATTCTTTAAAAATAAATCAATATTTATTTTTAAACTCATTTTCCAAATTTCATTTATAAATTCCATATTGAATTTACATTCCAAAATATTTATGAATATACGATTTCCATTCGATTTCTAATATTCATTTTCAATTTATCTTCAAAAAGATAAATTCAAAATATTCGCTTAATATTGGAAAAACATTTCCATACTTATTTATTTATAAGTAATTCACAAGCCTTTTTATTTTCTATACTTAGAAAATATTTAATATACTCTAATCGAAATTAAGTATATATTTCATTCTTTAAGGAAATCATTCACTTAAACATATTTATTTGGGCCAAAATGAATGTTGCGTAAAACATCGTTACGACAACCCAAAATCACTAGTATAGGGATTCAAAATTAAAATAGATATATAAATCCCAATACTATACCAAATATTTCCTTTCGAAATCATTTATTATAACAACAGTGTTATAATCTACTATTTCCTTATATTTCTCGTTAACATCTATTTCAACAATAAATGTTGAAATCTATGGTTTCGAATCTCTATACATTTTTAAAACATCTTTAGATCGTTTTAATTCTATTTAAAACATCACATCCAAAACATTTTCTTAAATATATTATTCACTATTCAAAAACGTGAATATACCTTGTTAATAAATTTCATCACTTCTATTCATTTTATTTTAAAAGATTATTCACTGTTCAAAAACGTGAATATAATTCCATAAGTAAATTATAACAATTTACTTATTAAAAATAAGTAGTTTGCGGATTTATAAAACAATGTTTATAAATTCTATTTCTATTTATTTTATAACAACTTTCTTTTATAAATTTCCTTTATTAACCTATCTCAATTCATATCACAATGATATATTAAAAATTCATATTATAAGTTAAATACTTATAATTTATTTATTTACAAAATCATTCCTTCAAACTTCCCAAATCTATAAATCTTATAACTTCTAAGATTCATTTATTTATCCAAATCTATTCCTTTAATAACTTTATAAATTTTATAAACCTACTGCTTATAAAATTTCATTTATAACTTCACTGTTTATAATTCTATAAATTTCATTCATTTATGAAATTCATTCACAATTCTTTCTAACACTTAGAAAAGCTCGTTTTACACTTCTAACATTTTTAATTTATAAATATCAATTTATAAATCTTTTAATATAAAACAATTTATATTACTAATTTTAAAACGTCTTTCAACTCCTTAAAATTTCATTATTTTGATTTATAAAATAATCAAATTTCATAAATTCTATAAATTTCATTCCTTTATGAAATCCATTTACAAATCATTCTATCACTTATAAAAGCTCGTTTCACACTTCTAATATTTTTAATTTATAAATATCAATTTATAAATCTTTTAATATAAAACAATTTATATTACTATTTTTAAAACGTCTTTAAACTCTTTTATAATTTCATCATTTGATTTATAAAATAATCCAATTTTATAAATCCTATTTTTAAACTTTTTATAATAATTCAGAAATCTCAATTTAAACTATTTTATAAAATCATTAATCCCATATTTTCAAAAATCAACTTTTAACTGTATTTCTCAAAAATCATAATTTTTATAATATTAAAATTATAACGTTTATTTATTTAAGATGAATCAATTCCAAAAATATTTTATAAACGTATATTTCCAAAAATCACTTTAGAAATCAAAATCGTTATTTTTAAACTTCAAAAATTGGATCCGATGATGCAACACATCAATAGTCAATCACGACTTTCAAACATCATATATCATCCATGATAAACAATCAAATATCACAATATATGAAATCAAATAAATATTTGTGAGGAATCCAGTTGGATCCCTCCAACCTGTTTCCCTGCATCCACAGACATTAGCACAATACCATTCCACTTCGAGGTGGAATATCGCGGTATATGGGATTTTTATAAAATATTATCCGCTTACTAACGGCGCAATAGGGTCTCATCCGCTATACAAATGCGGGAAATCAATCAACTGCAATATATACATATGCCAATATATATATATATATATATATATATATATATTGCTATATATATAATATAATACCAATTCCACTTCAAGGTGGAATATCGCGGTATATGTGTGTAATAAATAACCTCCGCTTACTAACGGCGTATAGGGTCTATTCACATCCAATATATATATAAATATATATAACAATCATCATCCAAGCATTTAATCAACACAGTCAATCAATTTTAAATCTAACTATTTAAAATTTAAATAAACAACAAAATTCCTTTTGAGTGAGGAGTTCTCACCTTTGCTTTTATTAGCAGTCCATTTCCCATCTTGAATCGATTTTCTTGATTTATACCTTGTATAAATATTTACACAATTTATTAATATTCGAATCAATCGAATAATAAATTTTCATTAGATAATTTTGATTGATTGGTGATTTCATTTTAATAGTTAAATTAACTGATAGTTCTATTTAAACCAGTTTCTTCTTTAAATAAATTTATTTAACTAAAATTTAAATTTCCTTTTAAATTAAATTTATTTAACCAAGATTTTATTTTAACTAACAAATTCCTTTTATTCTTAAAACAATTTCTTTTAAATAATTAAATTTATCTAACTAATGATTTTCTTAATTTAATTATAAACCAAAATTCTCCTTCTATTAATATCTTAAGATAATTAAATAGATTAAGTTTAAACTGATACTTTTAAATTAACAATTTGGTTTTAAATGAATAATTTGATTTAAATCAATTTAAAAATTGTTCCCGATTTTTAAACCTTATATAACATTTATATAATTTATTAATATTCGAAGTAAATTGGACCATTCAAGTTGTCATTTTAAAATTTTATTAACTAACTGTTTAATTCGAAGCATTCTTCCTTTTAAAATACCTTATAGTAACCGAACAAATTAAGTAAGTAAATTTGGATTAATAATTTTAATTAAACAGATTTCCTTTTTATAAATTAAATCTACTAACAAAATTTGGTTTTAACTATTAATTCTGTTATAAATAAATTTCTTCCTTTTAAATAGAATATTTGAACTAAGTGAAAAATCACTTACCCTTTAATAACTTAATTAATTTATTTCTTTATTTAATTTAAAAATCAAATTTCCTTAAATAAATCATTTTATCAAATAATTTGAATTCTTAACAAATTCTCTTTTACAAAATACTTTTCATTTGAAACTAACTTTATATTTAACTGATAATTTTGTTTTAACAAATAAATTTAATTTTAAACATATCTTCTTTAAAAATTCCAAATTTCTTTTCAAATCTATATTTAAGTTTTAAATTGAATAACAACTGTGAATAACTTACTGTTTTAAATTTTTTTTTTAACAGATTTTCTTTTATTTATTTTATTTTATTTTAAATAGTGATTACACAATATCATTATTTTTATCTAAACGAAATCAAAATAACCGGCAATTCTACCTTACTGGAAATCGACGTTGAACCCTCGAATCGCGCGCGCCTCCCTATCGCGACCACGCCTGCAATTGCCATCAACATCCACGCGAGTCTCCCACCTGACAACGCCGCCGCCTCGTCCTACCCCATACGCGCGCTTCACTGCCGCCGCCGCCGCGATCCCCCACGCGCGAGCACGCGCCCCCAATCCATCGTGCGCCGCTTCATGCCCTTGCCCTAAATCGCGATAGATTGAAGATGCTCGGCTGCCACGAACCACCATTGATTTGCACGCCTCCATCGCGACTCGAGCTCGCGAAGCTCGTCGCCGTTGTTGCCTCCTGTCGCGCGCACGCGGCCATTTTTTTTTTTAATCTGCGTTCGAATGAATTTGGGGGAAGAAGGGGCTTCGGCCTTAATTTGTTTTCTATGCTGTCGCGATTTGAGGTGGCCATTGATTCTTGGCTTCTGATTTTTTTTTCGTTTGAAATTTTAAGGAGAGAACGTGATTTATCTGGTATTCAAACTACAGAGGCCATGCTTAGCACGATCTTTACACGATCGAAGGCATGATCCTTGCCGTAATTTTAGGCGTAAGGTTGGGGAAGATAACGTGTGTGTTGTTGACTAATTTATATTTAAATTTCAAATTGAATTCGATTTAAATTTTTCGACGCGTTTACTCAACGTACGCTCACATACCAACTCCGAAAAATACGAAATTTGAAATCCGAGAATAACTCAATATTACGGACCCAATGGAACTGGTTTCGTCGAATTCCGAGACTGTGCCTCGGAAGGCTATTTTTAAATATCGATTCAAACGATTAAATTTCAAAACTGAACAATTCACTTTCAATTTCAATTCTGAAGCTTCTAAAATCTTCAATATTATCAATATGAATTTTACAAGCCTTTGAAATATTTTTAATTGGCTTAAAATTAAAGAATCAAATTATTATTCAACTTTCAATAGATTAAATTCTATAATTAAATCGCCATATTCAAAGTTATATTGAAAATTCAATCTAAACCATCATTCAAATATCTAAAATTAATTAAATATTTTCAAATTAAATTGTTCAAAATTATGGATCGTTACAATAGTTCAATCCTGGATAAATTAAGACGATGATAGTATATTCATGAATATAAGTTGATTAACACAAGGTTTGTTTCTTAATAAAATCCCATGTTATTTATCAGTTAGATTATTTAGCATTGCTACATCAACTAAAGATTTCCTGCTACATTTTGTGCAAGTTCAAAATATAGTTAAGAAAAGGGAAGTTTTAGAGGTGATGATGAAAGAACATTTCAGTTTGAAGCGATCCATTTAGCCACATTTCTCCATACTCTATCACTCTACACAAATTAATTGAAGTAGAGATACTACCCTATGAAGGACATTTCAGTTAAACCAATTCCACTTACTTTGGGTTTGATTTTAAGCTGCGGAAATCAAATCATTACCACCAAATTTTCTGAACAATAATAATCAATCAGAATAAAATACATAAACCCCTAAAATACTTCACTTACACCAACAATCATAACTTTAAGCTTTTCCTGTGGTCGAGGACTTACACAAAAAGACGCAGATATTTTTGCAGCCTCCAAAAAATTAATTGCACTTTTCAAGTTCAGGCCTTAGGTAAGCCTTGCAAACTACCTTTACAAAATAAATAGAACAATTCAAAAACTTCATTGTTCTTGAATTAATAAATTTTTAAAAATAAAAATCAACATCAAAATTAAAAAAAAAACCCGCAAAGGTGTCAAATTTAATCTAGGTCTCATCCTTGCATATGATGAAAATACATGCAGTTCAACTCCCATGTTTTCACCTAGACCAAACTCGTGCATTCTATTATTCAAAAGGCCCCTCAAAAAATTTATTCATCGTATTCTACCATTTGGATGCACTATAGAAACCGATCTAATAACGCTCATAACTATATTTTACAGTTATAATAAGCACAAAATTAGGTAAAAATATATTCATGTTGTATACCTAGCTTATCACACTTCAAGACCCTTTCCCCTATAATTATTGGAGTAGGGTTTCTATGAAAACTGACTCCTCCAAATTGGACGACACATAATTTTTCTCACATTTTGAAAATTCAGTTTTCCAACTTATTTAAGCTACCCACCACTTCTATCTAATGATAGCACCGAAACATCCAAATACTTCTGAATCACCGTAAAAACAATAAGCAAGTAGGAAAATCAAAACCTAAAAAAAATTAAATCAAGTGAATATTCAGGTCTTGCATTACTGCATGATGAGAAGATTTTAATGACCACAACGTTGTTGGCGATTGGATAATAAGAGTGGAAAAGGATGGAGAGGCAAAGGAGGTCGACTGTGGTTCGAGCAAATATTTGGAGTTGAAGGGGTTGGCTACGGCGGTTGAAGGGAAGGGCAACCTCGTCGGATGGGGAAAGTTGGGAACGAATAGAAACAAAATAAAAACGCGGCTGTTGATTTGCCAAAATAGCAAGGGGGCCTATGCGTGCTTAAATTTTATTCATAGGAAAAAAAGGAAAAAACAAAAATAAAATTCTACTTCAACTTTAGATCAATTTTTCAACCTATGTCAGTATAACTTAATAAGATAATAATAAATGTCATTAACACTTTGTAAAAATAGCCTGAAATGCGAAATACAAGATAAACCATTGCGAAGTTCAAACCATAAGAATCAAAATAACCAAACCTAGAGAGCGCAAAATCGAATTGCCTAAAATCGAAGGCAAAAATTGATTCACCTGAAGTCGGTAGAGAAATCAAATTGCCTAAAATCAAGGGCGAAGTCGATTCACTTGAAGTTGAAGTCGAGGTCGATGTGTAATGACCCGCCATTTCGAACCATTCAAATCGGTAATAAACCACACATGTCAGATTTGAACTACTCAAAACAATAGAATGTTATTTATATTTGGCAAAACTTAGCATATATAATAAATAAATCAATTGCAGAATCACAAACACAGAGTAACACAACAATACGCAGCGGAATAGATAAATAGTAGTTCATGAAGCTACTACATAAACATTAGAGTCTAAAGCAAATACAACATAAGTCCAAATACAAGGAAGTCTCTAATACATTAGCAAATGACAAGTATGAATATAAATAACTGAAAATATCTGAAATAACTGAAAAATGAATAAATAAAAGATATATCTCAATGCAAAGCTTCAAGCTCCAAATGTGAATCTCGAATGCTGTGATGCTCAGGCTGACCCGAGCATAAAGCAAAACACAAAACACTCGAGTAAGGATTAACATTCTTATGTTAGTAAATCAACACAAGTGAAATGTCCAAGTCAAAATAACTTAAAGGATGTTGGGGATTCCATCCTTTAAGGTTCCATGGAACTAGCTATGTATATAATAAAGTACATTACATAGATAATGTCTATCATAAAGTAAAATATTAAAGTAGCATTAAGGCATTACCCATATCCCCCTTAACATATCTTATATAAGCATCCTAGTCTATACAGTACAGTGATTCCTCCGTAAAAATGGAGGGCTAACAGAGGGCATTGCATAGTGTACAATACTAATCAAACTCGTACTGGGATTGATAAGGCATATGATAAGGCACGCGAGGCAATGCCCAAGATAGGATACTAACGTTTTACAGAACCGGGCTGGTAGTAACGCATTGCAGCTACTGCCGCCTACCTCGAGACACACTTCCACAATCAAAGGTATGTACCAATCAAATCACAAAGTAATAAATATGGTTTCGAAGATGCATGCTCGATCGAGAGAGAGACCCCCTTGGCCTAAGTATAGCTCATGTTTTAGTCATATTGTAACGACCCGTGTAAATTCGATGCTTAAAATGAATTATATTAATAGGATTTTTAATTTTTTTTTTTAGAAAGAAACGGAAATCTTATTTATTTATATGAAAGAGAATGTTGAAATTAGATGTATCTAGGTTAATTGAAATTTACAAATTGAATGTTTATTGCAATTAAGTGTAATAGTGGAAATTGTTGCAATTGGATATAAGGTTAGAAATAAGTAAATAAAGGCAAGGATTGAATTCATTAATGAAAATAAAATTTTATTTAGTACAATCCTTTTTATTTATTAGTGGAAGGTGTTAATAATTAAAAAGGTGAAAATTTGAAAATAGATTCAAATTGTATGTAGATAATAAATTGGAATAATTAAAGTTTGTAATAAATGGAATATCAAAACTATTCATAAAGTGAATATAAGTAGATGTAACAAATGAATAGGAAATGCTAGTTATTCATAAAGTGAAGAAATGGAACCTAGATGGAATAAGAAATAGGATTTAGAATCTTAATTTGCAGATGTGCATATATTTATAAAGGGATTATAAAAGGGTAAAATAACCATATACACGTATATTAAAGGTTGTAATAGTAGGATACTAGTAAATTCACTCATTTACCTATAAAGATAATTAGGTGTGCCTTAATTGTAACTGATAAAATTACGAAAGAAGTAAATGTATTTATTTAGAGTATTAATTTCAAATTGGAAAAGGATTTTAAGTAATAAGGTTAATGCGAGGTAAGTAATGCTGAATTTAGGTTAATAATAATGAATAGTAATAGATTGAAAATTTGTAGCATATATCATAATTTACCTGCTTCCTTGTTAATGGAATTAGAATGTGTAATAAGTAATAATCAGATAAACGAATGTTACCCTAATGGAAAAGGAAATAATTAAGTGTTGAGTAAATTATAGGATTGTATTTATTATAAACGTTATTCTAATAATAATGGTTAATTGTGGAATTAATATGGGGAGTATATAAAGAAATAACTAGGGAAGTAAACGGTATAAGTTAATTATAGCCTAAACTTATGTGCAAGGTTGAAATTGGATCTAATTGGAAACTTATTTAATAAATTGGATTATAGAAAGATTATTTTAAGAAAATATTAAGCACTATAATTAGTAGAATGACTTACATTTAAGATTTGAGATAGAGATTTGTCTAAGGAATTATAAAGTTAAGTAAATCAAGGTGATAGAAAAATTTTGAATTATAGAAGGTGAATTTGAATAGTGAGTCAATTGGTAAATTTATAATAGTAGGACTTATTGAGATAAATGAAATCAAATTTTATTTATTATGTTAAATTAAGAATTACGTTGAAATAGGATATTTATGTGATAATTTTTAATCCAAAGGGTAAACCCTTATATTTGAGATTAATGAAAGGAATAAATATAGGTTGATTCAATAAAAAAGGAAGTTTTGGAAATTTATCAACAGTTTTGGATTTTATGGAATTGAATATTTATATTGATTTAATCTTGAATAAATTGACATTTAAAATTTGTTTAATCATTTTTAAATATTAAGAAAATAGTACTAAATCAATTGCAATAGATATAAATAAATTTTTACGTTAATGTTAATATAAAGTACTTTTTTGAAGATAACGTCGAATTCATTTATGGAGATTTAGTTAAATGGGAACTTTGATTTTGAGAAATAAAAGCGTATTAATGTGACTAAAGGTTAGAGTACGATTATTATATGTTGCCTATTTTGGTAGCTTGTTAATTTACAATTTTGAAATCAGTTACAATAATTTTTAATTGAGTATTGCGTTAATGTTAATTAAAGTAGTATTTGTAACAATGTTAAGACTTTCGTATTGGATAGTTTGTTGTAATATAAGACTTGGAAATAAAGTTATTAACGTATTGGAGAACAATTACATTTGATGAAATTAAATGTTGAAATATTACATAGATAAGAATTTAGATGAAATGGATTGATTTATGAAATAAAATGGTAAGTAATTATAATATTGTTATTAATAATAAACGTTACTTTAAGGATAATTAATGTAGTAACGTAAGGCGAAAATGTAAATTAAAAGGGAAACGTAAAATTTAGTTAAGGTAGTAATTTATGAATTGAGAATAAAATTCAAATGTTATATTAGGCTGTAAATCAATTTGGGAATAAATTTTTATTTAATTGGGGTAAATTGATATATACTAATGTTAATTATATACATAAGATGATGATTGATTTAATAAAGAGAATTGAATACGAATGGTATAAAACTTTATTTGAAATAAGATTTTATAATTTATTGAATTTACTTTAATTAAAGGTAAACACTAAAATTTTTGCAATAAATCTTTATTTGATATGGAGGTTTGGTTAATAAATTTGAAGCTAATTGCAATCAGAAATGATAGGAATGGTAAGTTGACCATTTATTCATAATAAGATCTAAAAATCAAATAAATGGATTATTGGAATTTAAATTTGACAAATTGTGAATTCATTTAAATTCGGATCCATCTGTCTATTCCAACTTCATCTATAAATACCCCGCTAAACCCTAGCCTCCGTCTATTCTCATTTGTCTGCGCGTAAAATTTCATCAGCTCCTTCTCCTCCTCAATGGTAGACAAACAAAGCTTAGATCCAAATAAAAATTCCAAACCAAATCAAAAGCTAAAATTCAAACTTCTCAGAAAAATCTGGAAGCAAAACGCATGAGGGAGAGAGGGAAAGAAAGGGGGATGACGTGGCGCTTGAAGGTGTTCTTTCATTTCTATTCTTTTTTTCTTTTTTTGAAATTTCAATCACCATTAATGCGTATAACTTTCTCCTACGAACTCCGTTTCACGCAAGATTTTTTTTGTTAGGATCGTAATAAAATTCCAGATCTTTTGACACTGGTTTGGACAGATTTGGAGATCGTCGAATTTTTGGATTTAAATCGGATTTTTAATTTGATTTAAATTCAAAAGGTGAGTGTTTTAACCCACTCAAAATTTCTAAAATTTCTTGTGTTTGTTAAATTAATTTTAGATACGGGTAGAAATTTTTTTATGACTGTTTGGCATGTTTTATTCACTATTTCTGTTTAAACGCATTTATTTAATATAACTGTAAATTTATTTATTTATTGCATATAAATTTGACAGTAAGAATTTATTTAATTGCATATTAACTGCCAGTCATAGTTATGTTAAATTTTTATTTCATATTAACTGCCAGTTAAATTTACGTTTATTTTTGCATATAAACTGCCAATTAATAGTTATTAAATTTATTTTGAGTATAAACTGATAATTGATACCATTATTTATCACCTGTTATGTATTGATGATTGTTTGAAATTGGATAATGACTGTGATAAATGGATGTACGATTTGATGGATGAATGGATGATTAATTTTATTAATTGCAAGTTGCTATGCATTTCATTCATTCGGGATTGCGGTCTGAAATGATATATAACCGCATTTTTTTTCATTTTAAATTGCGGATTGAAATGATAAACATCCGTATCACTTGACCATAGGATAGAAAATTTTATACAGGCACCGCGGTAAATATATAAAATTATTTTTGAAATGTTTTTCTATGGTTTTGTAAAGTTATATATATATATATGGTTTATGAGATATTGATTTGGTTATTGATAAAGGCTATTATATATATATAGTAATTTCCGGTTTTTAAGCTTTGTATAAATTTGATTTGAAGTTTAAATAAAGTTTGATTTTAAGATCAAATAAGATTAAACATTTATTTAAAATTTAATTTCTGGAGTTTTATGACTTAAATGAGAATAGATTTGGAAGATGAATATTAAGTTAAATTGAAATTTAATAAAAATTTAGAATTTTTAAAGGATATGATTTTTATAACTTGATTTTTGTGTAAAGTGATTTTAATGAATATCAGGTTGATTAAATGAATATATAATAAATTGAAAGATGATCCAGTTATATGAAGTTAAAGGTTTTCTTAAATTATATTGAATTCATTAAGCAAACATTTCAAGTCTAAATAATAAGTAACTGAATTTGATATATATATGGAATTGTCAAATGAGTCTGTTTGAAATGGTGAAATATTTAAAGCCTTGAAACATAAGAATTGAAATGCTATTTGGAAGTTTAAATCGATATTTGAAATTGATTTGTGAAATCTAAAGAAGCTATTTTGTTTATAAAAGTAATTTAATATTTAACCATTTAAGAGATGGAAGTTTTGTTTCAAAGCTATGTTTTCAAGGTAGTATAATTTGGAAATATTATATTCAAGAGTTTTGATTTCTAAATATTTTACTTTGGAAACCCTATGATTTTGGAAAGAATATATATTGGAAAATAAATGATATCGTATTGATTTGGGGTTTTAAGAATAAATGATATCGGGTTTATATGGGTTTTAAATGGATATTTTATTATGGTTTTAAAAGTATAAATCTTTTTTTTTAAATAACCGCGGTGTTATAATAACGATTGGTTGGCAAAGAGACCGGGATCGGATATGGACATACTCTCTGTCGATACCGAAAACCACTTTGACTAACCGTGTACGCGGTGGAGATTCCAGAATGAAGTATGTTGGTGGCGACGTTTCCTGTAAGGTAAATACGTGGACCCAACTCCCGTGAGTTGGCATAAGGTGGCTAAACAAGAGCGATTGACGGGTTAATCAGGTAGCACCTCTGATCGGACACTTCCCTTCGATACTATACTTTTATTTTGGATTGATTCGGTGGCCACCCTCATTTTTGATTTCTTTGATGTGGGGAGTTTGTTCGAGGTGGGCGGCAGCTGCGCGCTGCACGTTTCCATCGGCCCGGAAGCGTAATTGGCATATCTACCCTGGCGTTGCCTAGTTGTGCCGTGTCACCTACCCTACCGCACCTTTACTACGAGTTTCTATTTGTGCCGTACCTATGGAGTATCCTCTGGTAGCCTCCCGATCAGGAGGTATTACGGTACTGTATAGACTATTGGCGTTATTTGTGTTAAGGGCTATATGGGTAACCCCTTAACGCTATTAAAAAGTAAGTTTATTTTACAAATAGACACTATTATAATAGCGCAATATACTATATAGTAAATAGTTTAACGGATCCTTAGGAGATGTAAATCCCGAGCATCTCTTGAGTTACTGCACTCATATTTATTTCTGTTAATTTAACTTACATAAGATCTTTTAGTTTTGACTCGAGTGTTTTGTCTTTTCAATTCGCTCGGGTCAGTCCGAGCGTTTCAGGATTTGAAGATTTAGTTCTAGAGGACGAAGATGAAGATGTATATTATTATTATTATTTATACTAGTGCACTACACACTGTTCCGCTGCATTGTTGTTGGTATGTGTAACTCTGATATGTATTATATGAATGTTTTGTAAACAGATTTATAAACTGTATATTTTATTAATATATTTTATCCTTCCGCTGCGAGATTCTGTTTTCTTTTATTTCTTTCTTATTTTTCTTATTTACCCCATAACAATCCACCCTTTCGTATGGATTGAATCGACATGTGTGTCAGTTTAAATCGTCCGAAAAGGCGGGATGTTACAGTTGGTATCAGAGCTTTGGTTTAGCGATAAACCTTAGCTTTGTGGGGGTTTGACTCTTTACTGACAGGGTAGTAATACCCTATGGGAGTCGCTGAGTGTTTATATATGAGAGAGCGTATTTGTTAGTGTTATAAAAAGGTTTTAATATTGTGTTGATCTGTTCCGTTTTGCATTTATAAATTCTAGTTGGTGCATGAGGCGCTGTGACATCAATAGGAATTTCTAAACAGTTAATAGGACAGACCGACATAATATTTGTTTTTAATATAGGTGAATGAAATAATTTTGCCTATTACATTTTCTATGTATAAAATAAAATTTTCAAATGATATCTATATTTGATTGCAATATATTGGTTGTTAGGAATAAAATTTATAAATAATAGGTGAATAAGATTAAAAATAAATAAATGTAATTTGGGAATTTAGAACTTAAGTTCCGGGGTTTTTGAAAACTTCTTTCAAATGATTTGGAATATAATAATATTGTTATAAGTATTTTCTGATATAAATATTTAATATAATTTAAAAGAAATTGTTTTAAAGAAGATTTTTGGAGAAAATAAGTTTTGTACTTTCCACTCTGTCGCTGGAAAATAGTTTCGGTGATGAGTGCACGTATCATCGACATTCATTTTCGAGTTTCGAAGTGGGAAGGCCACTGTAGTAATTAACTGCAGAATCGTTAAGAAATTTTATCGTTTTAATTATAATCGGATATATATGTTAAGCGTAGATATCTATCTATTATTTTAAATGATTTAAAATTAAACCCGGTATTTGGTTCTTAGGTTCCAGATAATTAATAGGACAATTAAGTGTAGCAAATTTGAACCTTTAAGTAAAGTAAAAATGGTATTAAATGAAATTGGAAATTTGTAACTTATGAAATAAAGATTACTATTATTGAACTTTAATTTGATTTAAGGAAATAGAACAAACTTGTATAACTTTCAATTATACTCTTAAATAACATATATAACTTACCAAATATTAAAAGTTGAAATGTTTAATAGGAAATGTAATGAAAATTGTACAAGTAAAGGTAGGTAATGAAGTATTCAATGAAATCGCTGTTAAATGAGAATTTAATGTTATAAACTTAAGTTATAATTGAAATTTTACCAAGTAAATATAATTAAAGGTAAGTATGGTAAATAAACGATTATAAACTTAAGTAATTAAAGTGAAAATAAATGAATGTAATATAATAAAGAGAAATTGTAAATTTAAGAAAAAGGGTAGAGTTATTTCTGAATATAATTGAAAGAAATAAAATGGAAATAAAATTGAATGAAATAAATGAAAATAAAAGATAAACTGTTATATGAATGAAAAGAATCAAACAACTAATGTATGAAATAAAATTTATAATAAGTTAATTTGATTTGTTGATTTAAATTGTTGTTTGTCGTGGTTTGGAGTTGTTGGGTAAGGGAACTTTAATCTTGTTGGGATGGATGAATAATCCATTGGGTTTAATCTAAGACTGTTGAGTAAATGATGCACTTGATGGTTTATTCTTCATTCCGTATAACTTAAAAGTTTTGAACCCGAACAACTATTTGTTTGTTTGATTGAATGGTTGTTTGTATTTGTTGTATATGCTGTTTGTTGAAATTGTTGGTTGTTGTATTGATTTGTTGATAGTGATTGAAACCACTTAAATATTTCACTTTATATAAATTATTACCTCTTTGGATTTTATAAGTGAAATACAGGTTATGGAAGCAATTGTTACTGCTTTTGGTTCCATAAATTAAGCGTAAATTGCACGACAAATAGGTACGTTTAGAATTACGGTTTATAGCGCTATTTTATACATTTTCCCGTCTAGGGATACATATTATTTTTGGAAAATATTTGTGTATATTGTTATACTTTGATATTATATTTTCTCCCGACCCTCTCCGTACAAAAGAGACTCTGCCAAAATTCTCCGTAAAATTTTAGACTTAGAATATTTTAAAAATGTTTTCCGAACTTTAGTAATTTAAGTGTAAAAAGATATTATTATTATAAAATGGGTATATTTTATTTAAGGTAATAAATTTAGTAAGTTATTGTTTATGAGTTAATATTTTTAATAAGATGTATTGTTATTTAATTCTTCTTTTCCCTTCCTTTCCTTTTCGGGGACGAAAAGTTTTGAGTGGGGAAGAGTGTAACGACCCGTGTAAATTCGATGCTTAAAATGAATTATATTAATAGGATTTTAATTTTTTTTTTTGAAAGAAACGGAAATCTTATTTATTTATATGAAAGAGAATGTTGAAATTAGATGTATCTAGGTTAATTGAAATTTACAAATTGAATGTTTATTGCAATTAAGTGTAATAGTGGAAATTGTTGCAATTGGATATAAGGTTAGAAATAAGTAAATAAAGGCAAGGATTGAATTCATTAATGAAAATAAAATTTTGTTTAGGACAATCCTTTTTATTTATTAGTGAAAGGTGTTAATTATTAAAAAGGTGAAAATTTGAAAATAGATTCAAATTGTATGTAGATAATAAATTGGAATAATTAAAGTTAGTAATAAATGGAATATCAAAACTATTCATAAAGTAAATATAAGTAGATGTAACAAATGAATAGGAAATGCTAGTTATTCATAAAGTGAAGAAATGGAACCTAGATGGAATAAGAAATTGGATTTAGAATCTTAATTTGCAGATGTGTATATATTTATAAAGGGATTATAAAAGGGTAAAATAACCATATACACGTATATTAAAGGTTGTAATAGTAGGATACTAGTAAATTCACTCATTTACCTATAAAGATAATTAGGTGTGCCTTAATTGTAACTAATAAAATTACGAAAGAAGTAAATGTATTTATTTAGAGTATTAATTTCAAATTGGATAAGGATTTTAAGTAATAAGGTTAATGCGAGGTAAGTAATGCTGAATTTAGGTTAATAATAATGAATAGTAATAGATTGAAAATTTGTAGCATATATCATAATTTACCTGCTTCCTTGTTAATGGAATTAGAATGTGTAATAAGTAATAATCAGATAAACGAATGTTACCCTAATGGAAAAGGAAATAATTAATTGTTGAGTAAATTATAGGATTGTATTTATTATAAACGTTATTATAATAATAATGGTTAATTGTGGAATTAATATGGGGAGTATATAAAGAAATAACTAGGGAAGTAAACGGTATAAGTTAATTATAGCCTAAACTTATGTGCAAGGTTGAAATTGGATCTAATTGGAAACTTATTTAATAAATTGGATTATAGAAAGATTATTTTAAGAAAATATTAAGTACTATAATTAGTAGAATGACTTACATTTAAGATTTGAGATAGAGATTTGTCTAAGGAATTATAAAGTTAAGTAAATCAAGGTGATAGAAAAATTTTGAATTATAGAAGGTGAATTTGAATAAAGAGTCAATTGGTAAATTTATAATAGTAGGACTTATTGAGATAAATGAAATCAAATTTTATTTATTATGTTAAATTAAGAATTACGTTGAAATAGGATATTTATGTGATAATTTTTAATCCAAAGGGTAAACCCTTATATTTGAGATTAATGAAAGGAATAAATATAGGTTGATTCAATAAAAAAAGGAAGTTTTGGAAATTTATCAACAGTTTTGGATTTTATGGAATTGAATATTTATATTGATTTAATCTTGAATAAATTGACATTTAAAATTTGTTAAATCATTTTTAAATATTGAGAAAATAGTACTAAATCAATTGCAATAGATATAAATAAATTTTTACGTTAATGTTAATATAAAGTACTTTTTTGAAGATAACGTCGAATTCATTTATGGAGATTTAATTAAATGGGAACTTTGATTTTGAGAAATAAAAGCGTATTAATGTGACTAAAGGTTAGAGTACGATTATTGTATGTTGCCTATTTTGGTAGCTTGTTAATTTACAATTTTGAAATCAGTTGCAATAATTTTTAATTGAGTATTGCGTTAATGTTAATTAAAGTAGTATTTGTAACAATGTTAAGACTTTCGTATTGGATAGTTTGTTGTAATATAAGACTTGAAAATAAAGTTATTAACGTATTGGAGAACAATTACATTTGATGAAATTAAATGTTGAAATATTACATAGATAAGAATTTAGATGAAATGGATTGATTTATGAAATAAAATGGTAAGTAATTATAATACTGTTATTAACAATAGACGTTACTTTAAGGATAACTAATGTAGTAACGTAAGGTGAAAATGTAAATTAAAAGGGAAACGTAAAATTTAGTTAAGGTAGTAATTTATGAATTGGGAATAAAATTCAAATGTTATATTAGGCTGTAAATCAATTTGGGAATAAAATTTTATTTAATTGGGGTAAATTGATATATACTAATGTTAATTATACACATAAGATGATGATTGATTTAATAAAGAGAATTGAATACGAATGGTATAAAACTTTATTTGAAATAAGATTTTATATTTTATTGAATTTACTTTAATTAAAGGTAAACACTAAAATTTTTGCAATAAATCTTTATTTGATATGGAGGTTTGGTTAATAAATTTGAAGCTAATTGCAATCAGAAATGATAGGAATGGTAAGTTGACCATTTATTCATAATAAGATCTAAAAATCAAATAAATGGATTATTGGAATTTAAATTTGACAAATTGTGAATTCATTTAAATTCGGATCCATCTGTCTATTCCAACTTCATCTATAAATACGCCGCTAAACCCTAGCCTCCGCCTATTCTCATTTGTCTGCGCGTAAAATTTCATCAGCTCCTTCTCCTCCTCAATGATAGACAAACAAAGCTTAGATCCAAATATAAATTCCAAACCAAATCAAAAGCTAAAATTCAAACTTCTCAGAAAAATCTGGAAGCAAAACGCATGAGGGAGAGAGGGAAAGAAAGGGGGATGACGTGGCGCTTGAAGGTGTTCTTTTATTTCTATTCTTGTTTTTTTTGAAATTTCAATCACCATTAATGCGTATAACTTTCTTCTACGAACTCCGTTTCACGCAAGATTTTATTTGTTAGGATCGTAATGAAATTCCAGATCTTTTGACACTGGTTTGGACAGATTTGGAGATCGTCGAATTTTTGGATTTAAATCGGATTTTAATTCGATTTAAATTCAAAAGGTGAGTGTTTTAACCCACTCAAAATTTCTAAAATTTCTTGTGTTTGTTAAATTAATTTTCGATATGGATAGAAATTTTTTTATGACTGTTTGGCATGTTTTATTCACTATTTCTGTTTAAACGCATTTATTTAATATAACTGTAAATTTATTTATTTATTGCATATAAATTTGACAGTTAGAATTTATTTAATTGCATATTAACTGCCAGTCATAGTTATGTTAAATTTTTATTTCATATTAACTGCCAGTTAAATTTACGTTTATTTTTGCATATAAACTGCCAATTAACAGTTACTAAATTTATTTTGAGTATAAACTGATAATTGATACCATTATTTAGCACCTGTTATGTATTGATGATTGTTTGAAATTGGATGATGACTGTGATAAATGGATGTATGATTTGATGGATGAATGGATGATTAATTTTATTAATTGCAAGTTGCTATGCATTTCATTCATTCGGGATTGCGGTCTGAAATGATATATAACCGTATTTTTTTTCATTTTAAATTGCGGATTGAAATGATAAACATCCGTATCACTTGACCATAGGATAGAAAATTTTATACAGGCACCGCGGTAAATATATAAAATTATTTTTGAAATGTTTTTCTATGGTTTTGTAAAGTTATATATATATGGTTTATGAGATATTGATTTGGTTATTGATAAAGGCTATTATATATATATAGTAATTTCCGGTTTTTAAGCTTTGTATAAATTTGATTTGAAATTTAAATACAGTTTGATTTTAAGATCAAATAAGATTAAACATTTATTTAAAATTTAATTTCTGGAGTTTTATGACTTAAATGAGAATAGATTTGGAAGATGAATATTAAGTTAAATTGAAATTTAATAAAAATTTAGAATTTTTAAAGGATATGATTTTTATAACTTGATTTTTGTGTAAAGTGATTTTAATGAATATCAGGTTGATTAAATGAATATATAATAAATTGAAAGATGATCCAGTTATATGAAGTTAAAGGTTTTCTTAAATTATATTGAATTCATTAAGCAAACATTTCAAGTCTAAATAATAAGTAACTGAATTGGATATATATATATATGGAATTGTCAAATGAGTCTGTTTGAAATGGTGAAATATTTAAAGCCTTGAAACATAAGAATTGAAATGGTATTTGGAAGTTTAAATCAATATTTGAAATTGATTTGTGAAATCTAAAGAAGCTATTTTGTTTATAAAAGTAATTTAATATTTAACCATTTAAGAGATGGAAGTTTTGTTTCAAAGCTATGTTTTCAAGGTAGTATAATTTGGAAATATTATATTCAAGAGTTTTGATTTCTAAATATTTTACTTTGGAAACCCTATGATTTTGGAAAGAATATATATTGGAAAATAAATGATATCGTATTGATTTGGGGTTTTAAGAATAAATGATATCGGGTTTATATGGGTTTTAAATGGATATTTTATTATGGTTTTAAAAGTATAAATCTTTTTTTTTAAAATAACCGCGATGTTATAATAACGATTGGTTGGCAAAGAGACCGGGATCGGATATGGACATACTCTCTGTCGATACCGAAAACCACTTTGACTAACCGTGTACGCGGTGGAGATTCCAGAATGAAGTAGGTTGGTGGCGACGTTTCCTGTAAGGTAAATACATGGACCCAACTCTCGTGAGTTGGCATAATGTGGCTAAAACAGGAACGATTGGTGGGTTAATGAGGTAGCACCTCTGATCGGACACTTCCCTTCGATACTATACTTTGATTTTGGATTGATTCGGTGGCCACCTTCATTTTTGATTTCTTTCATGTGGGGAGTTTGTTCGAGGTGGGCGGCAGCTGCGCGCTGCGCGTTTCCATCGGCATGGAAGCGAAATTGGTATATCTACCCTGGCATTGCCTAGTTGTACCGTGTCACCTACCCTACCGCGCCTTAACTATGAGTTTCTATTTGTGTCGTACCTATGGAGTATCCTCTGGTAGCCTCCCGATCAGGAGGTATTACGGTACTGTATAGACTATTGGCATTATTTGTGTTAAGGGCTATATGGGTAACCCCTTAACGCTATTAAAAAGTAAGTTTATTTTACAAATAGACACTATTATAATAGCGCAATATACTATATAGTAAATAGTTTAACGGATCCTTAGGAGATGTAAATCCCGAGCATCTCTTGAGTTACTGCACTCATATTTATTTCTGTTACTTTTAACTTACATAAGATCTTTTAGTTCTGACTCGAGTGTTTTGTCTTTTCAATTCCCTCGGGTCAGTCTGAGCGTTTCAGGATTTGAAGATTTAGCTCTAGAGGACGAAGACGAAGATGTATATTATTATTATTTATACTAGTGCACTACACACTGTTCCGCTGCATTGTTGTTGGTATGTGTAACTCTGATATGTATTATATGAATGTTTTGTAAACAAATTTATAAACTGTATATTTTATTATTATATTTTATCCTTCCGCTGCGAGATTCTGTTTTCTTTTATTTCTTTCTTATTTTTCTTATTTACCCCATAACAATCCGCCCTTCCGTATGGATTGAATCGGCATGTGTGTCTGTTTAAATCGTGCGAAAAGGCGGGATGTTACACATATCAAGCTGACCCGAGGGAGTCAAGGCAGCTGGTTGTACCAAAATTGGGCACAACACTCTTCGGAAGTGTTTGAAGAGATAAAAATGAAGAAAATAAATGTAAAAGAGGATTGTCTAACAAACATACCAAATTATAATCAGAAAGCAGCAGAGAAACACAAAGGTTTAGAATGGTTCGACCTTTTGCCTACGTCAACTATGAAATGGTTGATCTTTATAAACTTTTGCTTGCTGGTTACAATGAATTACAATAGTGAATTTTGAGTACAACAGTTGTTTTCGAGCGCAACAATGGTTTCGGCAGAGTCTGGACGTAGGAGAGCCAAAAAGTCCATTTTCTATAGATCCTAGGCTACTATTTATAGGCGTAGGCTGTAAGTATCTCGCTCAGATCTCACAAGACCCCTTCTCTCATGTGGGCGGGCCTACACGATCGATCCCATGTTATTTGCACTCGGTTCGTGATCGATATGATTGAATTTCATATCAATCGAGATTTGGCCCGATCGAGTCGAAATTGAGCACAAACATTCTTTAGGTCGTACGTAAGCTCCTGTGAAAATTTGGTGGCATTTGGACTTGTATATTGTGAGTTATGATCGATGTAAATTTGGGCTTTTTAGTTATTGTTTACTTCGGATCGATGGTTTCGCATCAATGTAAGCACGTGCTTGCTTGTTGACATGGCGCTTGTTTTTTGGATCGATCTGAAGTCCGTGCCGAATCGATTGAGTCTTCCCCATGTTTACGCCTCGTTCGTATCGATCTGACTTGGTCTTATTCGCATCGATCGACTATGCCTCATTTCGTATCAATTATACGTATTCCATTCGCATCGACGCTTTGTGTTCTGCTTCTTATCAATGAGAAGCATTGATGTCGTATCGATCACTTATCATCCACTTCGCATCAATAGATGGGCAGATTCTTCGTATCGACCACTGAGTAGTTGCTTTCATGTCGATGGGAGATATTGATTTCGTACTGATCTGTGGATGATCGATACGAATTATGTTGAGAACAGATCGATACGAAATAGACTCCTGCATTATTTTCGGATGGATACGAAATTGACAGCCACGGATGTATACGAAGTGGATGCTGGTTGATCGATACGATCAAGCTGAAGATGATCGATGCGAAGCAGTATGAAGAGGGATGGATACGAAGAACACTGCTATCCTGATCTATATGAAACAATGCGCATCTGATGGATTCGAACCAAATCAATACGAAAGAAGGTCTTCTCTAGTTGTTTGATGGATATGAACATGGTGATTACTCGAACTGCATCGACCATATCTTGAGCATACGAACTCGGATTGACTTGAAATTTGGAACACTGGCTTCTATAGCATTGTTTGTCTCGTCTTATCAATTGTAGCTTGATCTGGACTCGGATAAAATTTATCGACATCCATAGTGAGCCGGTGTATAACCGATCTTCGGGATGAACTGTCTTTGGATTCTAGGTAATTCCTTGGTGTAACGGCCTTGCCAAAACGTGGGATAACATTTGCCCCCCAAAGTAAGTCTTGTGAGAACATGACGTGCTTTGAAAAGTTGCAATCTTCATCCTGAACAGTTTTATCTAACTCATCTGAACGGTTGTTTTCTTCTCTTTGAAAGATGTAACCTTTGATTGATTTTTAGTAGTACAAATAATGGATGGTTGACGGCCAATTGTTGCAATGTGCACTGTTGTAACTGAGTATTGAATAATAGCAAACTGTTGACTGCTCTTGTGATTGTCATCAGGTGAGCATTCAATTCCCGTAAATGTTAAGAATTAAACGTTGAGTTACGATATAAAGGATATACATGAGCTTGGCTCTCGTCAACGTCTGTTTGTTCATGAGTCATTGCCGAGCTCTTAGTTCCTGTTTAGATTGAGTCTCATATCAATCCTCTCCTGGATCGATGTGAAATTCGAGTTGTAGCAACGATCGATAGTCATTTTAAGTAATTTTCTTTCGTATAAATCCTCTCCTAGATCGATCCGAGATGTAGGAATGCATGCTTCATACCGATGGTTAGTGATATGAAATGGATAGCCCTTGGAGACGCAACGTATCGATGGATATATGGTCTTGGGTCTTCAAGCTGATGATATGAAATAGGCGTTTTGTATCGATGGAGTTGAAACAGATGGCCGGTAATTTGATGGGTACGAAGTGCTAGACTTTGGATTGCTTCGAGTTGATTCTTACGAAAGTCGCTCTTCACATCGATGAAATCTTCACTAATGGATATGAAATGACTGTTTCATATCGATGAAGTCACGTGGCCGCAGCACAACCTGGCTGCTCCTATCGTATCGATGGATTAATGGATACAAAAAGCTTCTCCCACGTGGATGGGTACGAAGAAAGCTCTCTCGTATCGTCCTGTCTTTGATCGTTACAACCGGTTCAGTTTACCAAGAGACGAATCGTTTCCTTCCCTTGATTTTGAGTCCGTATAAATACTTTTTCGTGCTTAGGCATTTTTCTCATCTATTCATTCTACTGTTTACCTTCATATCCCTTTGAGTATTAGAAAATTGAAATTGTCTTTTTCCCTCAAGTTATTTAATCCACTTAACCGCTCGAATTAGGGAATTAAACTGTTAATCAACATTCTAATGATGAGATTTCGAGGTCTAGTGCCATCAAATTCACAATCGTGATCGATTCCGGTCGCGTTGAGGCCGGATTTGGCCGAATAAGGCTGAAATAGAATCTGAATTGATGGGGAAGATGGGGTATGGAAGGGCACAAAACATCAATTTCGTATCGATGAAAGAAAAGAGAAGACTTGGCTTTACACCGATATGGGGCATAAGATTCGTATCGATGAAGAATCGACCGATGAAATGGTGGATTTCGTATCGATCTGGAATGGAGACAATTCATATCGGTTTGAGGCTGTCAACACGAAATTGAAGGGCCACTGACTGATACAAAACTCATGGTAGGTGGTCGATACGAATCTCACAGTCTTCGATCGATACGAATCTCACAGTCTTCGATCAATATAAATCTCACGGTCTTCGATCGATATGAAACACTGTAAACCCGATCGATACGAAGCTGTTGAGTTTCGATCGATATGAAATTGATGAACTTTGATCGATACGAAACTAAAATTCTCTGACCGATACGAAATTAACGCTTTTACGAATGCGAAGTAGAGCTTAAATGATCGATACATGTTGAACCTTGATGATTTGGAACCTCTTGCACATTTGAACACCTGACTCCGACGAGCTTGAGTCTTGCATAACTGGACTTGACTGTTTCACTGCATACTTGACTACCCTTCGAAGCTCGTCGATGGAACCGTAACGTAACAAAATTTTAATGAACTTTAACTTGCATCGGATTCTAAAGTCTGGATGGCATGGTTGTGATGGTCAGTGATGAAGGTCACTCCAGTTGAATCTCGAAGTCTTATCATTCAAACGCTTCTTTTTTGTTTCCATGAATTGTCTTGAGTATTACGTAGCACTGCACTACACAGCGCATTCACACACTTCACACTAGGGTAGTCACGGGCTTATTATCATCTAACGACAGTTTTTGGTAAGTTAATTAGTTATGGAATCCACAAGTTCACCGCAGCAGGAGGCACAAAGTTCATCTCCTTTGGTAATAGAAATACTAGCTATCGCGGCTGAAGTTACAAGCCCAGCTCCAGATAAGCTTCTTAAGGTAAATGTAATTCTGAACCTACAAGATTCAGCTCCATCGAACGTTTTTGAATTTATGCTAGGAAGAATTTTCCTACGCCATGGGCTGTCGCTAAATGAAGTTATGCTTCCAGGGCCAAATGACAGGCCAGATGCTCCCTCGGAGGGGTATACTGCCTTTAACCGACATTCTAGTACAGCCGGGGCACTTCCTCCACTTAACTGGTACATTCGAGAAGTGTTGGCTTTTTTTGGAATTTCTCCATCGCAGTTGCGTCCGAACGGGTATGCTTTGTTAAACAGCACATTCATTGTCTTCATGGAGCATCTATTGCGGTCCCTAACTCCAGAAGAAATCAGATTTATATTTAATGTCAAAAGTTGGGGAGACAACCTTCCTTTCACGTTCTTAGAGGCGATCAGGAATTGCCAAATTGTGATCAGCTTCTGGACCAGATTGAGTTATTTCAACATTGAATGGTTCTATGTCCAATACCCGTCGGATTTCGCCAGGCGATGGATTGTTAGGCGTAAGTGCTTCATCTTTTTACTGATTGCACAAGTGATCTTACCTAATATCCATTCTAACATATTATTCCTTTCGCAGCCTCGATTCCGTGGCCAGAGGGCGCCCACTTTAAAGAGATAATTCGAATTCTTCAAAAGGTGCCGAGTGAAATAAGAGAAATTAATTCGGTACTTTCGGATGAGAACTTGAGGATTGTTGGGCTAATCGATCAAAATCAGAGCATTAGACTCAAAGGATCGATTAGTATAGCTCCGTCAAAACGGGCCAAATGAAGAGCGCCCAGGATTGTAATAGTTAGAAAGGCGATAGAGAGGATACACCTACTAATAATGAGCCCGTAGTTGGACCTCCAGGCAGTTTTCAGGATTTGGAGGAAAGGAGAAAAGGCAAGGCAGCTGCTTTTAAGTGTCACGAGCCTTTGAGGTGGAAATCCGTAATTATGTCTCTGCTAGTCTCTGGTGATTTAATCATGGATACTCCTCCTCCTCAAGTAGAGAATCACTTCGAAGGGCTTGTCGTATCCCAATACCGTACTATGTGTCACTTTAACATGACACCGAATTGGAGGAGCTTCAAAGTGCTCTAGACTTAAGCGAGTCTCTTCCCACAAGCGTGGCCGGCATTGTCGGTTGGTCGTGGGGGTGTACATACATATACACTTCACGGCACTACACGGTTTTCAGTCTTGAGTTGTCTGCTTCGGGGGATTACTAACTCTGGTTTTTCCTTTACTTTACAAACACAATGACCAGAAGAGAATTTATGTTGGGAATTCATCGTTTGATGCGTCAATAATCTAGCTCCTACTATGAGTCTCATAAGAGGGAAGCAGAAAGAGACCATGATCGTGGTTACTCTAGTTTGGAATGTTACGAAAGGGAGAGGGATAGAGATTATAGACATCGATATCGGTCGAGTTCTCCTACTCCTCGTTCCCCTACACAACCTTTCGACCATGGAAAACAACTAGTAGAGCCTCCTCGCCAAAAATCATCTTCTCAAACCTCTAAGCCTGAACCACAACGTTGCAGACATGAGGCCAAAACTCCCATTGTTGCTGAACAAGCTATTACCGAGCCTACTAGGGAAGGGGCTATTAGAATTGCCCAACTGAAGAAATATTTTCTGAATATATGCTTTGAAGTCTACATCTTCCCCTCTCATTTAAAGAAAAATTCCTCGAAAGCAGAAAACATAATGCATGATCACATTCATGACATCTATACCCAGTGCAATGAGTGGGTGAAAGCTGTAGAAAAAGCATCGAAGATGGCCTTTGAGTGGGCAAAGGAAGTTGAGAAACTAGAAACTGAACTCGCTTAAAAAGACCGGATTATTCAAGTGCTCAACAGCGAAGCCAAATCATCTCGAAAGTTCGAAATTGAGGCCACCCAAAAGGCCGATGAGGCAAACTTGACAAAGGAGAGGATGCAGTAGGTGCATTATGCCCTAGTTGAAGAAATAGGCCACCGAAACACTACAATCATAGCTGAAAAGGACGCTGCCTTGAAGGAGCTCAACGAACTAAAAGCTAAATTTTCTGAAATTAACAAAGAAAAAGATGATGCAAACAAGGCTGCCCAAGAGGCGTCTGAGCAGGCTATGGCGCTCCGGGCGAGCGGGATGCGGCATCGGCTAAAATCGGGAAAGTGGAAGCCAGGGTTGAAAAAGAGGTTGAAGCGGACACGTCCAGGCTAGAGGCTGATATTAAAGATCTACTTATTACTTACAATGCTAATGTCTTGAAACATAGAAACCTAGCTTGGCTTGAGAACTATTCGAAACATCTGTACAACGCCTGAGGCCGACCAGTTGAAGATGAAAAAGTCGCACACGAGGGTGAATCTGTTGATGAATTTGAGCTCAAGAACCGAGTGTTGAGTGAAGACGAACGGAAAGTTCTCCATGATGCAATGATCTTATATGAAAAGGAGAGATTTGGTGCTCAACGCTCGAAGATTGGTGAAGACTCTGGTGTAGAGAAATATAACATGAGTTATGAAACTATTGTGTTGACTCAGCCTGAGTCTACCTCTACGGTGGATCCTCAATCCATTCCTGCTTATAAACCCGATCAATCGCAGTTATCACCGGCTTGTGAAAAAGTTTCTAAAGCTGCTCCGGTGCCGGTGAGCCAAACTAAGGAAGGTACTCCGAACACTTCTCATACTTGTTCAAAATTGTAAGCACTACTTGAAGCGTTTACTAACAGTTTTTTCTTTATCTCTTTCCATTGATTGGAGCCACATCAGTTGCGCCTCCTCCAACTCATCATGCGCAGGAGGCGATTATAACGGAAGCGACCATGACATCGGCCGCTGTACCTATCGATGCTATATAAGGGAGTACACTTTCATTCGATGAACAGATGATGGAGGAGCTTCTCATTCATCATAGTGACCCTTTCTTTGACTGGCCATTTGTTATGAGTGGAAGTGCACCTACAACCAGCTCCTCAGGCCTAAACGCAAGCGTTTTCGGTGAAGCACAAACACTTTATGAGGAATAAATTATAACCGAGATTAACGCTAAAATGGAAGCAGCTGCCTGGGCCAGCAGCTTCGGAGGTGGAATGCAAGGCCCTGGCCCGGCCTCGTTACGCATGATATCTCTTGGCGGTACTGTTATGGACACCAGCATGCCTATTCCGCCTCCTATAGTGGACCCGACCCCTCCGAATCCACCTGCAGGAAGTATTCCCATACACTTGAGTTCGAAGGAGGAAATCGATATAATGGCTTCCACTAGAGATCAGCCGTCGAAAGGCAAAGGCTCAAAGAGAAAACCAAGTGGCAGCTCCAGTGGGTCCACGATGAAGAAGAAACCAAGAAAAAAAGTAAGAGTAGATATGCTTTTTCGGCTCATTATTGGTAAATAGATAGGAATATACTTTTGTTTTCCTTTTATAGGCCGTGTATAAGTTCGGCCCCTACTAGTAGAATTTTTGGTATAGTTTTGTACTTAGTCTTTTTCTTCTAAAGAATGATTGAAATGAAATTTCATTTTGCCTTCTGTTCAACTTGCGTTAATTTATTTAAGTGTTTCAGCACTTGAACTTCTTTTCAACACACTTGTGGAGTTTTAGTCCTTCAATTCGGACTCGGATTCAATTGCCAAGTCTCAGAGTAACAATTTTGGGTCGCAATTAAGTGTTGAGTCGAATTTTGATATCACAGTGTCTCAACTAATGGTCGATACTTAAGTTATGCCCTCAGATTCGGGGATACATTTGAAAGGTCGGTCAACGGTTGCTGTTTTCGTTTAACATATCGATCTCGATCTTTGAGAAACGAAGCCGGAACATGAAGAATTCGAGTAGTCGAACCACACTTGCTTATCAATTGGTGATTATATCCACACTCTGGGGATTGCACCTGTTCGTCGGCAGTCGATTATGTCCGCTTAAGTTTTGTGATACGTCCATGCTTCGGGGCTTAATTTATTTTCACGGGCAGTCGATCATGCCTATTTAATGTTTATAACCGCGACCACACTCTGGGGACTTCAAATTAATCGTGGGTGGTTGGTTACACCTGATTTGTGTTTATAATCTGATCGCACTCTGGGGACTTAGAGTTGTCTTATGGATAGTCGGTTCATATCTGGTTTGTGTTTAAACTCTAATCCGCTCTTCGGCGATGTAGAGTTAATCGATGTTTGTACTCTAATCCATGCTCTAGGGACTTAGAGTTAGTGTTTATGCTCCAATTTTCACTCTGGAATTTCGGAGTTGGCCGACAGATCGTCAGTCACGTCTGTTTAGGCGTTTGAATTACGTTCGTACTCCGAGAATGATGTATTTATCAAGATCGTGGATGGTCGATTCACATCCATCGTAAGTTAAAAAGTGAGGTCATTATATAGACGGATCCATCCTCCTCGAACTTGTTTTGGATGCGTGCAAGGTCGTTAGGTGGACGGATCCACCCTCCTCGAAATCGCATTTATAAGTTTATACTCCAGTTCGCTCTCTGAGGACCTAGAGTTATTTAAAGGATTGTCATGTATCAATCCTTTTTTTGACTTCGGTGTGATGATTTGCCTCCAAGCTCGGGTTTCATTTAGTGAGTAATTGGTCGTATCATAGTTACTTCCTATTTAAATAAACCCCACCATCGGGTGGAATTCAGTCCGTGCATAGTGATAGTTGTATGACACATTCAGTAAGTCATAGCTTTGGCTCGAAGAGATTGCATTTAATTGCTGAAATAAGAAAATGCGGCAAAGTCAGTTGCCTTATTACAAATTCAAATTTCGAAATGCAGAAACAAATTACAAATGAAAAGTAGACTGAATAAATAAAGCATGTCATGTGTAGTAGCGATAGAGACTCTCGCTGTTCCAAGTTCTTGGCAGAGTAAGACCGTCAATGATCAATAATTTAAATATGCCATCTACGACCTTTTGTTCGATTACATACGACCCTTTCCAGGTTGGTTTCATATGCGAAGGAACCGGATAGATTCTTTTGAGGATGCCGAGTTTGAAAGTTCGGGGTCGGACCTTGGCATTGTACAATGGGCGACTCGACTTCGGTATGCGGCTGCCCTTAAGTTAGCCTCTTCTCGCTTCTCATCCAATAAATACAGGGATTCAGCATGTAATATAGCATTTTTCTTCGGATCATAGTAAGTCACACAATGAGAAGGTACTTCCATCTCGGTTGGAATGGCTTCTAAGCCATAGGAAAGAGAGAACGGAGTGTGTCCAGTCAAGGACTTGTGGGTTGTTTGGTAAGCCCATAGAGCCATAGGAAGTTCATCGACCCACTTGCCCCCAACCTTTTCTAGTCATTTCTTTAGAATAGACTTTATAACTTTATTAACAGGTTCAACTTGTCCATTCGCTTGAGGGTGTGCGACTAGGGAGAATTTCTTTTGAATGTAGAATCGTTGACAGAAATCCTTAAATTCTACACTATCGAATTGGGTTCCGTTATCAGAGATGATGGTATGTGGGAGACCAAATCGGCAAATAATGTTTTGGACTACAAAGTTGATCATATTCTTTTTTGTGATTGTAGCAAGGGGCTCAGCTTCCGCCCACTTGGTAAAGTAATCAACTGCGACGATGGCGTACTTCGCACCACCTTTAGTAAGAGATAGTGATCCAATAATATCAATGCATCATACTGCAAATGGCCACAGACTAACCATTTGTGTTATTTCAATAGGTGGGGCTCTAGGAATTCGAGCATGCTTTTGACATCTGTCACATTTTCTAGCGTAATTTGAGGCTTCGTGATTTATAGTTGGCCAATAGTATCCATACCGGAACACCTTCTTGGCAAGGGCTTGCCCCTCGGTATGATCACCACATTCCCCTTCGTGCACATCATGTAGTGTGCGTTTGATTTCATCATGAGCGATACACCTGAGTAAATGAACAGGGTATCCTCTTCTATATATGACTCCATTCTGAATAGTGAACCGTGAAGCTTTTTGAAGAATGTCTCTTTTCGCTCCTACGCTATGGCAGGATCCCATGCTCGAGATAATTTCTTAACGGGGTTATCCATGACTCCTTATGAGGAATAATCTCAAATACCCAATCCGCCTCCATTCGACCGATGGTTGGGAAAGACAATGTTTCCATAGGAACGAGTCCCATTTGTTGTGCTTCACCTGTGCTGGCTAGTTTTGCTAATGAATCAGCTTTTTGATTGAGCTCTCGGGGTATGCAGTAGATGACAGAATAATCAAGCTGATTTAATATTTCTTGAACCCAAGCAAGGTAAGAAGCCAGTCTTCGGTCCTTGGCCAGGTACTCCCCTCGAACTTGACACACGAAAAGTTGCGAATCACAATAAATCTCCACAGTAATGACTTTTAAATCTCGGGCAAGACTTAATCCGGCAAGCAGGGATTGATTCTCAGCTTCGTTTTTGGTCACAGGAAAATCAAACTTTAAAGCATAGCATATAGATCGACCTTCAGGAGTTTCAAGTACAACCCGGGTAACTTAGCAACGGTCATTTGATGCACCATCAGTATGTAGTTTCCACATGTATTTGGGAGATTCATTGGTTTTGGGAAGGTCCACTAGGATGGTAAATTCAGCTATGAATCTTCTAAGAGTTTTCCTTGAATGGCTCGCCTTGTAGTGTAAGTAAAATATCAAACTGATGTAGCTCGATATTTTACTTGAGCAACCTACCAGACGTCTCAAACCGCATAAGGACCTGTCGTAACAACTGATCGGTGTAAACGGTAATAGGATGAGCCTAGAAATACGAATGGTGCTTCGTTGAGGCAATAACAAGACAGTAAGCCAATTTCTCTAGCTTCGGATAATTTCTCTCAGCTCCGGTTATTCGTTTGCTAATATAGTAGACCGATTTTTGTATTTGGTCTTCTTCCCGAATTAGGGCAACACTGATTGCATTTGCTGATACCACCAGGTAAATGTATAATTTCTTGTGATCGATAGGCTTTGACAAAATAGGCGGTGTGGAGAGGTGTTGAATTAGTGCTCGAAATGCGCCTCACGTTCTGTAGTCCATTCAAAGTTTGTTTCCCTTTTCGGATCAGATCGAAGAAGGGAATGCAATTGTCAGTAGATTTTAAAATGAACCTGCTCAGTGCTGCTACTTTCCCATTGAGGCTCTATGCTTGCTTTATTGTTCTTGGAGTCTCAAGCCCAGATCTTTTCAGGATTGTCTTCGATTCCTCAAGCATTGACGATAAACCTAAGGAATTTTCCAGAAGCGGCCCTAAAGTGGCATTTTAGTGGGTTTAGCTTCATTCTAAACTCTCAAAGGATATTAAACATTGATTCCAGGTCTTTAATATGATCAGTGGAGAATTGCGACTTTACTAGCATGCCGTCTACATATACCTCCGTGGTTCTCCTAATCTGGTTAGCAAACATCCGATTAACCAATCGTTGGTAAGTTGCACCGGCGTTCTTTAGTCCCAAATGCATAACTTTGTAGCAGTAGAGTCCCAGATCGGTCATGAAGCTGGTATGCTCTTGGTCGGGCAAGTGAATGGGTATATGGTTGAAGCCTGAATATGTGTCCATAAAGAATAGGAGTTCATGTCTAACCGTTGAATCTACCAGCTGATCAATTCGAGGAAGTGGAAAACTATCTTTGGGGCAAGCTTTATTTAAGTCTAAATAGTCGACACACGTTCTCTATTTCCCATTTGGCTTTTGGACAAGTACAGGGTTAGATACCCATTTCGGGTATAATGCATCTCGAATAAATCCATTCAATTTAAGCTTGTCTACCACTTTCTTATGGGTGGCAGATCTCTCTGGATCCACACCATGCCTTTTTGTTTGACCGATACATGCCGTGGGTCAATATTCAATGTGTGGCTTGCGATGCTTGGGGAGATTCCACACATGTCAGAATGTGTCTAGGCAAATAGTCGACGTTTTCCTGAAGAAATTCGGCCAATTCCTCTTGCATTTGTTGGCTTAACTGAGATCCAATATTTATCATTCTAGAATCGTCGTTATCGTCAATCGGGATATCGGTCCTCAGTTCGACCGGAGAAGCTTGACTGTCTTTACTTTCATCTCCACTTTTGTTATCTCTTGGGTCAAGGTCTCTATGGAATTGGTTGGGGTGCCCGGGCCTGGGCCTAGGCACCAACTGTCAATTTTCAAAAAAGAGGACGTAGAGAGATTCCTCTACGCCCTTTCCTTTCTCCTTTCGTCGCGCGTCGCGTAGCTCAGCAATATAATAGGCTCGTCTAGCAGCCAGATCTCCTTATACGACCCCAACCCCACGATAGGTGGGGAACTTTAGAGTCAAACTCCATGGGTCAGTGGCATCCCTGAACTCAGCTAGGGCCGGTCGGCCCAAGAAAGCATTATACAACGAGTCGACATCCAGCACAACAAATTGTAATATCTAGACTCTCCAACGTTCGCTGATTCCTAACTCCACTGGCAATTCCACCACTCCAATGGGTATGGTTGCACTCTCGTTGAAGCCATGAATGCGAGACTGACAAGGCTTTAAATCTTTAGTTTCCATTTTCATTTGGTCATAGGCTCGGTAAAACAATATATTCATAGAACTTCCATTGTCCACCAAGATCCTCTTCATCCACGCAGGACCTACTTGAGCTGATATGACAAGTGGATCGATGGTTGGGGCTTCAACCTTATTGGCGTCTTTGTCTCGAAAGACGATGTCGTCGGTCATCGTCTATTGTTGCTTGGCCGGAGCCCCATCTTCTAAACTATTACAATATTTGAAGCCCGCGTGCCTAATGGAACTGGCATACAACTCCATTTCCTTTCAGCTTCGGTCTGCTAGATGTGGATTAACACTAACAGTATTTATCACCAACCTCCCGCCGGTACGAGCGGGCTCCTCCTGTCTCGCCTGATTAGGTACACTATTCTGATTTGATGGCCCCGCACCTCCAGACTATGGCGCCCGCACAAACTGCTCCATTTCCTTTCACGTATCAACTTCTCAATGATATCCTATAAATGACGGCACTCGCTTGTGTTATGGCCGTAGCTATTATGGAATCTACAAAACTTCCCCGTCTGAATCTGTTTCTCCAATGATTTTTTTGGAGCAGGCTTCTTGTGCTGAATAGTATTGTAGGTTTGTAGATACACATTTTCCAACGATGTATTCAAAGGAGTATAACTATCAAACATAGAAGCCCTACGTCGTGGACCGCGATTCTGATCCTGCTTCCTATTTTGGTTTCTATTGCTTTTCTGCTGGTTTTGTGTATTCTGAATATTCAATTGCACTTTTCCGGAGCTCTCCTCGGATTATTTAACAGCCACATTGCTCTGAATTCCTTCATACTAGGCCTTGCGTCATCCTTTTTCCTAGATTGTTTCACATCCTCCCTTCTCAAGAATTGGGCTACTTTGAAATAGAAATGGATTAACGAGATAGAATGCTTTTCGGTCAACCAATTGCCGAACTCGGAATCAGGATCAATCCCCTTAGTTGGTGCCATCGGAATAGAGTTATCATTAGGATTTCTAATCTCAACACACGCATCATGAAATCTTTCTAGATAACGTCCGAGTGTCTCACCAGGAGCCTGAGTGACATTGGACAAAGTTTTAACATCCTTCAGCCTCGTTACTGGGGACAAAATTCTTTTAAGGGGGAAGTTTGTAACGACCCGCAAATTTATCACTTTGACAAATTATATTTATTTTTCAATTTATTCAGATAAAAGGTTGATAATACAATAATAACTTTTTGAGTGATAATAAAGAATAAGTAATCTTATTTTGAATAGATATTTACAAAAATATTTTTCCTTGGGATTTAAATCGATAAAATGGTCGAAAATCATTTTATCGAAAAACAGCTCTACATTCGTAAAAATCACACGCGGAGTTGATAAAACATATAATTATTTTTATAATTGAACAATAATATGAAATAAAATTAATTATTTTACTTTTAAATATAAAATGTTTTTAGGACATCATCAGTGATGCCCTTATATTTAATAATTGATTTATTTAATTTAATTGAGAATTAATGATTTAAAAATTATGTTAATTATATAAATAATTTTTTTAATGATAATAATTCATTTTAAATAGTTATAAAGTGATGATAAGTCATTTATAATAGTTATATATATATAATTGATTTGAAAATATAAGGAAAAATCGATATCGCTTTTCGGTATAATAACGTTTTTTGTAAATAATTGTTAATATTAATTTATATGGTTTTATAAATGAAATATGATCATTTTAATTATTCAAAATTGATAAGAAATTTATTTTCATATTTTTTTTACGTTTTTAATATAAGTGAAAATATGACCGGGAATTGGTATCCCGATTTTCAACAGTTTGATGAACAAAAGTTGTTTTAAATCATTGAAACTTATTTTTGTGTCATTTTCACATATACAACATACAAATACATATCCTTACATGCGCATGAATATATACACACATACAAATAAGCATATACATTTATATGTATTTGTTTATACGGGAAAAATCTAAGATATTTTAGATGCTTAACCCTTAAAAGCTCTTTAAGTCAACAATCTCACATCAAGTACGCACTTGAGCACACACGGGGTTGATGATGGTGGATGTTGGCAGCTAAAATGATGGATGGAAAAGTGGGCACATGGGTGATGGAGATAGAGCATGTGGAGGTGATGAGGGGGATGACGTAAAGGTGGTATTTTCCTCCTCCTATTTTCCTATAAATAGCCTATCCACGACTCATTCTTTCATCCACCATATCTTCCTTATATCTGAATGAAATGAGAAAATTCATTTTCTTTTCAAACCATTCAAAACTTCAGTGGTGAAAACTTTCTAGTTGACCACTTCTTCCCATTATAAGCTTAGTTATGCTCAAAACCCACTTCTTTCCATTGCATTTTCGGACCCAGAATTTTAGTTCGAAGAATGTCCTCTCTTCTTTTGATCATATATTCCTCATAACTAATCGAAAATTGAATGTTTATTTTTTCAAATTGTAGATAAAAGAATTTTCAAGAATTTCCTTTTGACCACTTTCCCTAATTCTTTGAGTAACATGTCCAAAAATTAGCTAGAAGTCGACCCATTTTCGGGTGTGATTTTTGTAAATCCGAGAATGCCACTTCTTCATTTGACCATGTCTCATTCAAAACTAAACCAAATTAGATGGTACTTTTTTGATACCATAGATAAAATAATTTCCGACAACTTTTTTGTTGACCACATTTCTAAATACAGAGAATAGAATGTCCAAAAATTCAAGAGAAAATGACCAATTTTTAGACCTATTTTTTGGTAAATTCAATAATAATACAAAGTCCTACACCTCATTCTCCATGCTTGGCCGAGCACCACTTTGGGATGCAATGGCCGAGCACACTAGGAGGCAAGATTTTGGGGTTCATTAGCTCGGATCACGAGTTTGTAAAGCTATAGCCTTTTTCCGATAGAAAATCAATGTGAGAAACTCTTAATTATATTATATTTTTGGATGATGATATGATGTTTGCAATGGATATTTAATATACTTTGATCGTCAAGTTTGGTTGTTTAATATGAATGTTTAATATATATGCAAGTTACAGAAATAAACGTCGACGCGCACAAAGGAAACCACTTTCCTTTATTTAATGAATTGGTGTAAATGAGATGTTAAACATCTTTTAAAAAGTTTTTAAAAGAGTTTGAAATGTTTTATAAACATTTGAAAGTGTTTTGGTGAAGTTTGAATGGTAATTGAGAATTTATTCAAAATTAAGCGCGTCGCGTAACAGTAGTTCGTTGTCTCGCTCCACAAAAGTCAAATGAGTATATAGAATGGAATATAGCTCAGAATTCTTTGAGATAAGAATTTTTCAAACTATTACATCCATAGTGTTCAAACAAAGAAAGAAAATCTAGATTTCGATCAATAGATTTTGAAATATTAGTAAAATAAGTTTTTGAAAAGTTCATGGTTTTGCATCTCGATCAATAGATTAGGGTAAGGTCATCACATTTTTAGATTACCCTCTATATGTCGTGTATGTTGTATACGATAGGGCCCTGGATAGGTTGGTTACGATCGAGGTGATGTCTTATTCGGTTATATCCAAGCCATGTATGAGTGCTGAATAGGGATAGGTCGGTCTTGCCAGATGTGGAGGATTGTTTATATATCCTCGAGACATTCCTCTAGAGATGTACTATATGAAAGGTAGTCCCTTACCTGCCATTGTATGGAATGTATGGAAATTCATTCTCTAATAAGTGCCTTCGGACTTGATTATAAACCTATTATGCCGTCAAATTTGACCAATGTAACAATTTTGATTATTGTAATGACCTACTATTTTGGACCTTTCAAATCAACAATAAAACCACACATACCGGACTTGAATAATTCAAAACAACAGATGTTAATATAATTTAGAGCAAATAAAACCAATCAAAAAATCACAGACACAGAATATCAGAATAACTCGCAGCGGAAATAAAATAACCATAGTAGTTCATGAAGCTATACATATATAGTTTCACAAATCAAATACAAAATACTAGAGTCTGAAAGCAAATACCACTAATACATAAGCTGAATAGAAACAACTGAAATAGAAATAAATAGACAACTTGATAGATAGATAATCTCCAGTAAATTCTCTAGCTCCAGAAAATAAAATCCTATGTTGTGATACTCAGGCTGACCCGAGCGTAAAACAAAACACAAAACACTCGAGTCAAGGCATATATACTTATAAAATGTAAATCAACTCAAGTGAACTATAATAGAAATGCACAAGTAACTTAAAGGATGCTTGGGATCGCCCATCCTTCAAGGATCCGTTAAACTATCTATGTAACAGCCCTAGTTTTTCTAACACTTTATTCTTTTATTTATAAAACCTTGAAATTTGTTTTAATATGTATTTTTAATTTGATTTAATCTTTTCCCAAAATTCTAAGTATAAAATGGAAGTTTATTTAATTGAGAAAACGTGCTGTCCAATTCAAGCTATTTATTTGCTTTAATTGATTTCTGAATCAGTGCATAACGGTTTCTTTTTACTACCGTTAAAGATTTCTATTGCTTAATACTTTTCCAATTCAGGTAGACTTTTCCATTCGTAACCATTAATAAATTTGAGATCATCGACCTTGCTTTTATTATTCCTTGTAGTTTCGTGCACTGACTTTACTTTTCCCACTACCCATAATTTTCTCTATACGTTTCTTTTGCAATTGAAGCGTATATTTATATTTATGGTGGTGCGTTTATTCTGGTCTCCCTTTATTTTTGTTTTTAACGCTTGAAAGAATCTCAAATCATCAAGCTAGTAGCATCCGTTCCTTCCCTCGCTTTCATAAGGCCTATAATATATAAACAACTTGCTTATAGATCTGAACACAACTTTGTCATCAAATTTAATGTGCCTTCCTCTCCCTATTATTTCGGTTCCAACCTTCCTAGTAAATGGCTTTAATAAATTTTGGCTAAATCATAGCTACGGACTTTTCAAATTTCTTTCATTTTATATTTATTTCCAATTCCTTCATTTGCTTCAAAATTTTTGAACGTGCCTAATCATCTCAGCATGTATATATAATGTAAGCCTACCTTTCCTTAGAAAGCTATTGCTCACAAAATTTCCTGATTTCTTTCCTTTTATCCATTTTTATATCCTTGACTTTCAAAACTCATTTTGTGTTGTACAAGCAAACAAAAATTTATTGCTTTAAGTGTATAGCTAAATCAACTATTGACCATTACAATTACTTTTATTTTTATATTCATTTCAATTTATTACTTAATAACGTTTTGATGAATCAATGCACAGCTTTACGTTTCTTTTGCTTTTGAAAACTTTATATTTATAGTGTACGTTTCTTTTGCATTTCAAAAATTTGAAACATGCTGCCCCATTTAAGCCATTAATTGTTTTAATTATTTTTCTTAATCGACATATAACCGTTGCTTTTTATTATTCCTGGATTTACATCCATACTTTAATCTCTGCTGTTCCATTTATTTCATTTGCAATCTAAATTTATTTACCATTCATTTATACGCCTCTTTCTCTTCCTCTTTTTACGTTATTTCCCTGCTTGCAAGATCTGTTGCCATTTCCGTATTTATTTCTTTCCTTTTTGAAATTTAAAACGTATATGTTTTACATTTATTTATTTCTAAACCATCCATTGCCTTTCCTTTAAATCAATCCATTCTCTTCTTATTTGTTTTAATTTATTTCCTCTTTTCACCAACACTCAATCTTTATACATATTTGTTTTAATTCATTTTCTCTATTCATGTGCATTCAATCTTTATACATATTTGTTTTAATTTATTTTCTCTTTTCACCAGCATTCAATGTTTATATACATGTTTGTTTCATTTTATTTCCTCTGTTCACCAGCATTTAATCTTTATCTATTTGTTTTAATTTATTTCCTCTTTCTTTTTTTTCTCCTTAAATTATAGGAATAAATTCCTAAATTTCCTCTAGCAATTACTATCTTTATTTCTTTCCACTTTAAACAAAATTTCTTTCCACTCTATCAATGTAAGGCTTCTCTTATAAATACAAATCACTCGTACATATCCTACTCCATATCAATAGTTCTTCATCTCCTCTCTTGCGTGTGAAGCTTCTTCTGTAGGTAAATGGCTGCACTAATTTTTTTTTTCTTCTTATTTCTTTTCTTTTTCTTCTTCTTTTTCCTCCTTTTCTTTTGTTTTCTTATTGTTTATATTGCTTTTGCTTTTCCTTTATTTTAAGCATAACATGCTTCAAGTATATATTTTACATTATTAGTATGTTTATATAGTGCAGCGCAAGTATACATTAAATATAAAGTTATAAACATTTGCATTTTTCTATGGTTAGTTTTATATGAATATTTATTGAAATTTGTTTAGTATGACTTTTGAATATACATTGGGTTATTTCATACTGTTTATATATAATATAAGATGTTTAGCAGTCTGCATATATGTTACAGCATGCAAGATTTTTATAAAAAAAAAAGAAAGGTGTTAATTTTATATTGTATTGTTTATAAAAAGGTGTTAATTTTATAATATATATACTGTGGGACAGTATACATTTATAAACATATTAATATACAGTAAGTTATAAAACATAAGTTTGATATATAGGTAGAGTTTGCATGGGTTTAAATTCCTTCTGTTGTTTAAAATATAGTTGTAGAGTTATAAAATTTTGGGGAGAATATATAGTATAATATATTTTAAGTTAGTTTGTGTGTCTGTCCAGAGATGAATTATTATACAAATACAGTTTTATAAGATCTAAGATTTGTTGTTTTAAAATGTAAGTTTATACTAGTGATTATATGGGTTAAAATTTGACATTGATATTTTTAAGATGATAAAGAAAGTTTAATGTAAGTGTTAACATGTAAGAAATGCCTGAAGCCTGTTTTAATATTAAAGAAAGTACTGGAATTTAAATTGTTAAATTAAGTTGGAGCTGTGCTCTCGCCCTTCTCTTTCTTATAAATATTTTGCAAAAGGTAAATTTATATTAAGTATAAGGTGTGTAGTGTTTCAACAAATTAAGAAAAGTCGATATTGGTCTTAACAATAATAATGTGGAATGTTGACTTAAATGTTGATTTAAATATGATTATAAAAAAATTATGTTAATATTGGTTTTAAACATAGTTTTGCAGTTTTCTATTATTTGCGTTTGTTTGAAAACGTATGTATGTATATGTAATTTTAATGCGTTTCAAAACTAATATTGGTTAAGAGAGTAATATAATAGAATAATATTTGTATTTCATTTCGGTCTACATAAAGCAGTTTCTGATCTATTTTCATCGATCTCTATTTATCAGTTGTCCATCGTATTCGTGCCAATCTTGCTTCGCTTTGAAAATTTTGTTTGGATTTGTTCGATGTCTAGATCGTGATCCAGCGTAGCTCAATTCTTTGTCCAATCTATCCAGCCTCGAAAGGTGAGCAATCACTCACGATTAACATTCTTTTATTCATTAAATTTGATTTCAATTGAAACGACAATTGAAATATGCTGCTGTAGTTATTTAAATTTGTTATATATGCTATTATCTGTAACTGTTCACCTGCGGGATATGACACCATATCCTGTTGTTTATATTATATTGTTATTGATGATATATGCCTGTTATTTTATTGTATTATCTGTTATCACTCTGCAAGTTCCCTGTAGTTTAGAAATCACTATGGGTTGAAATGATACATGCCCGAACGGACTTTAGAATAGGAGAAAATTGTTATGGGTTGAAATGATAAACCCAAGCGATTTTCATTTAATTGAATTTGGGATTACGGGTTGAAATGATATCCGCCCGTATATATTTAGTGTACGGATTGAAATGATAAATATTCGTAGCACTAGACTATATGACAGGAAATATATACAGACACCGTTGGTCCATACAAATATTTTGAAAATAATTTCTATAATTTTGGAAAGAAATATATGGTTCAATAAATTTGATTCTTAATATATTATTAAATGAAAATTGTATATATAGATTTAGTAGTAATATTTGATTTAAATTAGATTGTTTTAATACATATAATATGGTTAAGTATTTATGTAAATCTATATTTCAAATAGATTCTCTTGTAATAAATTGAATAATTAAGATTGGGAGATAAATTTGGGTTTATAAAAATGGTATTTAAATAAGGATTTATTTAATTAAATCGATTTAAAATTTTTGAATGGGAAATTTAAAGGGTATGATTTTATAACTGGATTTTTGATTTAAGTGATTTAATGAATATTTCACGTTTAAATAAATTAAAGAAAATATGGAGTAAAATGTAATTTTAGGTTACTTAAATGATATTGAATCTAATAAGGGAGTATTTCAAGACTAAATAATAATTAGGTTAAATCAAGATCTATATGAAACTGTTATGTAGAACATTTAAGTATTAAAGCCTTGAACTATATTGGAATTTAAATGGTTTATGTTGAGATTCGGATCTGTATTTGAAATCAATGTAGTTGAATTTGTTATTTAGCAACTTAATTGAATTAAAATGAAAATTTAGGTTGAACTAAATTTGAATTTATTATTTAAAAAACTAAATTTGAATGAAAATTTAGATGAAACGTTGACTACTTAAAGTTTTTGAAATATATGGAAATATAAAGGGGTATTTGTGATTATAAATCCGTATTTGAGATCGATAAAATTTAAGTGGTTATTTTAGAAATTGAGCCGAATTTAAATTGATAAATTGAGATTGAATTTAATTTGAATGGGAAGGTCGGGTTGATGATGGAACGATTTGTTAAGTTGAGGAAATTAAAAATACTTTACTGTATAAATTATTTAATATATATAAATACTATTTTGGGAAATATAGAGATATTTGAAGTGAAAATGAGATTTGGTTTTGAAGTATAAATTAAGCTGAAATGACCACGGTGTTTTAGTGTATATTTCTACCTTGTAGAAAGTTCCATGGACCCTTAGAGGATGGTTATCCCAAATATCCTTTAAGTTAATTATATTTCAGTTGATATCTCACTTGAGTTAGATTTATAGATATAAGAATGTTAATCCAGACTCGAGTGTTTTGTGTTTTGCTTTACGCTCGGGTCAGACTAAGTGATACAGCATTTGAGACTCACCTTTGGAGTTCAGAGCTTCATTTGGAAATCCAACTATCGATTCAGATTCCAGCCTTTCCAATTGATTGGTTCAGAGAAGTCATATGTTGCATTGGAGACTTCAATGCATTTGAAATATTCGGTTGTATTTTTCTAGATCTGATGTATATAGTAGCTTCATGAACTACTATTCTTTATCTATTCCGCTGCATTATATTACTCTGTGATCTGTGATTGATTTATTTACTGTATATTTTAAGTTTTGCCAAATTTTAATTAACAATTCGGTATTTTGAATTATTCAAGTCGGATATGTATGGTTTTATTGTCGATTTGAATGGTCCAAAATAGCGGGTCGTTACAATCTACTATGTAGTAATATACGCTATTATAATAATGTCTAAAGTGAAGTATACTATTTAAAAATAGTATTAAGGCTTTACATTTTCCACCTCAACACATTTATAGTGCCAATAGTCTATACAGTACCATCGTACCTCCAAATTGGGAGGCTACTATAGAATACTCCATAGGTACGATACAAATCAAACTCATAGAAAGCACGATAGGGTAGGTGACATGGCACAACTAGGCAATACCATGGTAGATATACCAATTGCACTTCCGGACTGGTGGTAACGCGTGGCAGCCACTACCACCCACCTCGATCCATACTCCCAAAAAAAATTAAAGGGTGTACCAAATCAATCACAAAGTAATAAAATGGTATTGAAGGAGTGCGTCTGATTAGAGGAGCTACCTTATTGGCCCGTCGATTGCTCATTTTTTAGCCACCTTTTGCCAACTCACGATAGTCAGGTCCACGTATATACCTCTATAGGATCGTTGCCACCATCCTACTTCATTTTGAAATCTCCACCATGTACACGGTTGTTAAAGTGGTTTTCAGAGTTGGCAGAGAGTATGACAACTTCCGATCTCGGCCTCTTTAACAACCAATCGTTATTATAGCCCATGATTATTTATTTCAAATGGTTTATTCTTTAAAATCAAGTATATCCATTTCAAAACCATTTAAATCCAATACCATTATACCTACAAAATAATATCCATTTCTCAAAGTTGCAACACTTTCAAAACTATACACTTAGTTATAACACTTATAAAAATGTAATAAGTTAGAAACCATAACACTTTGAAAATGTGACCCTTATATAATAGCACTTTGAAAATGTTACATTTAAGAAATAGTAGCACGTTTAAGACATAAGCAAAAGTAGCATAGCACTTTAAAAGCATAACTTAAACCAGCATAGCATTTTGAAAATGCTAAAAATTTTACGAAACCATGTTAAAACATAATATCTTAAATTTTATTATAGTTTTATAAAATCTATTTTATCATACAAGACTTGTCCATTTTATAAATCAAATCTGTCACTATCATTAGGTTAGATTTAAAAATCCCATATTTTATTAAGTTATACTAATTTTTATATCCCAGATAAAATCTTTAATTTATTTTAAACCATTTATTTACTTATAAAATTTTAACTTATTAGAAAATCAATCTATATTATTTAAATCACTTAAATCAAAACTCAAGTTAAAATTTCATATATTAAAATTCAATATACTTAATAATTTTTAGAAAACTATTATTTAAAATTAACCATGGGCCTGTATAATATTTTCTAATCCAGATCAGGTGATATGGATATGTATCGTTTCAACCTGTAATGTATAAAATTTCGGGTTTTATCATTTCAAACCCGCAATCCCAAGTCAAATAAAATAAAAATCGCTTAAGCTTATCATTTTAGCTTATAATTATTTTTCCCTATTCTAATGTCTGTTCAGGTATGTATCATTTGAACATGTAGTAAATTCTATACTAACAGGGAACTTGCAGAGTGAGAAATAGAATATAAAATTAACAGAATAACATAGCATATCATGTCATGTGATAAAACAGGTATGGTATATGGTGATAACATCATATAATATCTTATCACAGGCATATATGAAACTACTATCAACATAGCATATCACTACTATAGTTCCATAAGTCATCAATTTACAATGATATAAGTACGTAGTCGAGAGTGATAAACTCACCTTCTTTGGCTAGAGATGATAATTTAAACACAAGAACATACCCCCGAAAAGCACAACAAAGCACGAATGAAACTTGAGTGGAAGTAGAGCCAAGATCCAAATCTTGAACACAATAAAATACAACATACATAAATATTTATACCACACATGAAAATATGAATTAAAACAAAGCAAAATGGGCTGGTATGACCTAGTGGGCTCGGCCACTTTGCAAGAAAGTTAACCAACATGATAACATGGATCGGCCATGTTGTTTTGGAGCATGCTAGGCTCGGTTGTGGTGTGCATAGGGTACGACTATCGGGTAGATGAAGTGGCGGCAAGCCAAAGGTCATTAGGAAGGAAAAAGGTCAAGGGGCATGTGAACTTTGGTTTGGCCCTATGGCTAAATTGGTTTGGCTCTATGTGCTAAGGTTTGGTCAAGTGGTGCAATGGGTCGTAACACATCAATACATCGCTAGGGATGGAAGTTGTAACATCCCGCCTTTTCGCACACTTTAAACCGACACACGTGCCAATTCAAAGCATACGCAAGGGCGGATTGTTATGGGGTAAATAAGAAAAAACAGAGAAGAAATAAAAAAAAACAGAATCTCACAGCGGAAGGATTAAATATAATAATAAATATACAATTCATAAATGTTTTACAAATCAATTTATTCTTCTTCATACAATAAATATCAGAGTTACACATACCAATACAATCAATGCAGCGGAATAGTATGAGTGTGGTGCAATACTATAAATAAAATAATATGACTCCTTCGTCTTCGTCCTCCAAAGCTAAAGTCATCGATCCTGAAACGCTCGGACTGACCCGAGCGAATTTGAAAAGACAAAAACACTCGAGTCAGACTAAAAGATCTTATGTGAGTTAAATTAACAGAAATAAATATGAGTACAGTAACTCAAGAGATGTTCGGGATTTACATCTCCTAAGGATCCGTTAAACTATTTACTATGTAGTATATTGCGCTATTATAATAGTGTCTATTTATAAAATAAACTTACTTTTAAATAGCGTTAAGGCTTTACATTTTCCACCTTAACACGTAAAATGCCAATAGTCTATACAGTACCGTAATACCTCCTGATCGGGAGGCTACCAGAGGATACTCCATAGGTACGACACAAATAGAAACTCGTAGTAAAGGCTCGATATGGTAGGTGACACGGCACAACTAGGCAATGCCAGGGTAGATATACCAATTGCTATCCAGGCTGGTGGAAACGCGTAGCCGCAGTTACCGCCCACCTCGGACTAACTCCCCAAAATCAAAATATAGAAGTGGCCACTGAATCAATCCAAGTCAAAGTATAATATCGAAGAGGAGGGTCCGATCAGAGGAATGACCTCATTGGCCTGAGAATCGCTCCTGTTTTAGCCACCTTATGCCAACTCACGGGAGTCGGGTCCACGTATTTACCTTACAGGAAACGTCGCCACCACCTACTTCATTCTGGAATCTCCACCGCGTACACGGTTAGTCAAAGTGGTTTTCGGTATCGACAGAGAGTATGTCCATATCCGATCCCGGTCTCTTTGCCAACCCATCGTTATTATAACACCGCGGTCATTTAAAAATAGCTCATACTTTAAAACCAGAATAAACATTTCCATTTTAAAATTATGAATACGATATCATTTTAAAACCCAAAACAATATGATATCCTTTATCCCAAATATAAACCTTTTCAAAAATCCAAATGCTTTAAAATTTATAACGTCTGAAAGCCAAATATCCTTTCAAAGCATAATATTTCGAAATTCATAATTTAAAACCATAACTTTTAAAACTTGAATGGTTTGGATATTCAACGGTATATGAATTAAAAGGTTTAACTTAAGTGTTACTTTGTAAAGAGAATAGTTCTCATGGCTTTACAAATACATTTCTTTATTAAAGTCTAAACCAAAATTTGTATTATCTCTCTCAAGTTCCAAAACCACTTCAATTTATATATATATACGTATATCCATTTGGAGTATTAATATTTCAAACTAAAGTTGGATTTTATTCTTTCAACAAATCGAATGTTCTATTAATTAGTCTTGAATATTCACATAAAATCCATAAATAAATAAAAACTCCAATTTCTAGTAATAAAATATATATTTTTTTCAATTCAAATTATACTAGAATATTCATTTCAATTTATCTTGGGAAAAATCCAATTATAAATATCATATCTTAAAATTTCCAAACTTAACATTTAAACATATGATATAAATTATCAAACTCCATTTTCTAAATTTTTCCATTTTTAATAAAGAGATTTATACACCTTTTAATTTCAAAATTTTCAACTTCATATGTATATATATGGAAGAATAATATTTAGACAATATAAAATTTAAGATTATTATAAACCGTATTCCATCCAAACCATAGAAATCACATTTAAATAGTTGTATATATACCGCGGTGCCTGTATATAATTTCCTATCCTATGGTCAAGTGATACGGATATTTATCATTTCAATCCGTAATTTAAAAGATATAAAATTTTGCGGTTATATATCATTTCAAACCACAATCCCGAATGAAATGAAATATGCATGATAATTTGCAATTTAATGATATACAATAAACATCCATTCATCAACATCATCCATCATCCAAATCGCAATCATCAATCAATATCAATCAATAACAATATTATTTTTGGTACTACATAACAGGTAATACTGCAATTTTATTCAAATTAAATTTAACAGCTATTAATCTACAGTCTATATTCAGTAATAAATTATATAACTGTTAGCTAGCAGTTCATATACAAACAAATAAATTTTTAACTGTAAATTTATACGCAATAAATTAATTAAATTAACAGTTAAATTAAATAAATGCAATTCAACAGATATGAATAAAATAAACATGCCAAATACTCATAAATAAATTTCCATTCATTTCTAAAATTAATTTAAACAAACGTAAAAGCTTCTAGTAGTTGTGAGTGGGTTAAAACACTCACCTTTTGAATTTAAATCGAATTTAAACCCGATTTAAACTCAAAAAATGCGACGGTCCCCAAATCTGTCCAAACCAGCGTCATCAGATCCGGAACTAAATTACGATCCTAACAAAAGAAATTTCGCGTGAATCGGAGAACGTATGAAAAAGATATTCATTTTAAACGATTTGAAAACAAAACAAAAGAAAGTAAAACAAAACAAAACCCACTTAACTTCAATGGCCACGTCAGCTAAAAGCTACAGCACATCGTTGAATTTTTTTCTGGTCAAACGAATATCCAAAACAGAAAACGAATTGTACCAGCAGATTACGTGTCTCGAGAACTTTATCATAAAATTTTCTGTAATTTTTGTGGAGAGTTTGAATTTTATTAGAAATTTGAATTGTAGATAGATTAGGTTTTGTAACCATTGAGGCAGAGAAAGAGATGAAGAAAAATGAACGTACAGCCAATTGACAATAGAAAGGAGGCTAGGGTTTATCACAGCATATTTATAGATAGATCGCAAAAGGATAGGTGTGCACGAATTTTAACGTGCAAACAGAAGTGGTCCCAAAAGGATATTAATTATACACGTTATGGATTAAATTATTTCTTTCTCAACATGTACATTGCATTTTAAGCGTATTCACACATGTATAATTAGATGCTTCATTTAAATTTCCATATATATATTTCACAATTCCATAAATTTCCAAATACATAGATAAATTTCCGATTTCAACTAAAATTTCTAAATTACTGTAATAATTACAGATTATATTTCTATCCATTCTCAATAGATTTACGTTTACATACTAAAATCCACATTTCTATGTACATTTGAATTCCATATTATACATATTTTATTTATCTTAATTACTTCCAACTTAAATTTCAATCAACATAAAACGTTTTATTCAGTTTCCAATAATTTCAATCATGCTTTAAATCCAAATGAATAAATAACTTAATTCCCATTTAAGCATTTTTCATTTGATTTGCAATCAACCTTTTATGATCAATTAAATCCCGATATATTAAATAAACGTTATATCCATCATTCTTTATCCTATGAAGAAATTTAAGTTATTCACACCTATTACTAAATTTCATATTAATGCACACTAATTTACATTTATTGCAATGGTTACCAAATATTTCCCTGCAATAATTCATTCCCCTATACATACTTACAATTCCACTTAAACTTTACTATACCCATTTATTCTCTCAACATTAAAACCAACGTTACCTCAATTGCACTAATGTACACTTATTCTATTATCACTTACTAACCATTCAAATTTTTATTAACAAATAGGCAGGTAATTCCTATGTTACAAATTTTTAATTCATCCTAATCCCTTACTATTGACATACATTTGCATTACTTACATATCATTTACAATGTTACCCAAAATCTCTATCCATTGTAATTAATACCTTAAATAAGTTTCAATTTATATTCAAGTGAATACATTACCCTATTTCGTTATGTCATCCATTTTTCACAAGAAACGTTTTATCGTTTCGATAACATTTTATTTCTAATTACCTACATTGATTTGTGTACGTCTCTACTATTTAAAGCATTACCATTCTCACCTTCATCTAAATCTTCATTTATGAATATCTAAAAATAAATTTTACTTATTTCCTATTTATCCACTTATAAATTCCAATTCCAAATAAATAGATAAATCTCCGTTTGCACTACTTACATCAAAAATCAGCGATTATCCTATCTATACATTTTAAGTGGATGGATCAAATGTCGTATCCAAAAATTTACTTCTTAATATTCTTAGATTTAAACTCAACTCTCTATTAACAGAATATTTAGATGTTTAAACTTCTTTTATTACCATTAACTTATTATTATACATTAAACTTAAATATACTGACAAAGCTTGTTTTTGGTACTCTTTTCATTTCCATAAATAAAATTAGCAGTGGATTCATACCTTACTATGTAATTAACTTTAATTCCACCTAACTAAATATTTACATAATCTTTTATTTGCAATAAATCAACTATTTTATATTAATTAAATTTAATCTTCCTGGTTTACTTATTCATAGTATGTAATTCAGTTACTCACCCTAACCTATTTATTTGAAATCCAATCCAGATTATTTTACTAAGTTCCAATTTCCAAAGATTACTGCAATTAATCCAATTAATTGCAATAAATTCTAATAAATTTGATTTTATTGGATTACAACTCAAAATAAATCAATTATTACTCAACCACACAGTTAACATTTCTTGTATGATTCATTACAGTAATATTTCCCAATTCTCATCTTTATTTTCATAAATTACTGGATTTCAATTTAATTGAAATTTTGTTAACTTTACACATAAATAAAAGCTTAAACCTCAATTAATTCATTCCTAAGATCACACTAATTATTATATTATAAAATGGACCTTTCCCTTGGTTACATCTTATTTATTCTCTTACCAATATTCCACACTAACTGCACTAATTTAGTGAATAAATTTGAGATTGATTTCAAAATAAACTTAACAACAAATAAGATAGGTAACGAACAATAATTATTGTTATTAAATCTATTTCAAAAAGTCTACACTCAATTATTACCTTAAAGTAAGTCTTACGTTTCTATAAATTTATTCATACTTCCGTTACTATATTTATACTTAATAAAGTAACGTTTATTCTTAATAACAACATTATAACTATTCAACATATAAAAGAACTCTATTCCCAAATACATTCATTGACAAATAAGTTAAGAAATTTATAATGGTTGTTATCCTTTCTTAAATTTATCTCCAAATAACGTACTTCCCAATTGCACTCACTTATGTTCTATCCAACATTCATTTATATTATTTTTTTTCATAAATTTGTTAATATTTACATCCATTTATCAACAATTTACTTCCATTATACAATTGCAATCTATTATAGTTATTACTACATTAATACTATTTCAAATTTTATTCTTTTAGTATTAATTAAACAATCGTATTAAATTAAGAGATTATAATGATTTTCACTATTTATATACACTCCATTAAACCCAACAGTCGTTCCAATTACCTTTGTATTGCATTAAATTGGTTATCCATCACTGCCTTTTATTTTACTACCTAAATTCACATATAGTTACAAATTTACCAATATATATAAACACAGAGGAAATTGAAATTTCTTGTCATAAATTCTTAAATTTATATTTTATTCAAGTGCAACAATTACGCTATTTCTTTATTAATATTTTACTTAAATTTTCAACAATTAGGTTAGATAACCGTTTCTATAATTCATTATTAATTATTCATTTAAATCTCCCTTATTTATTCAACTTACACACAGGTATACATCTTACACTATCTCAATCATTGGATTTTCATTTAGCGTTCATTCCAGCATAAATTCTATCTCTTATATATATATATATATCTTTATTTTTCTTTACAAATTTTTTTTATTACATAATCCCTTTTTAACTAAAATTTAATCGTCGAAATTTACGGATCGTTACACTCTCCCTCACTCAAAACTTTTCGTCCCCGAAAAGGAAAAGAAGGGAAAAGAAGAATTTCGAAATCAATATTTTAAATTTACAAAATTAGTTAATTTAGCTAAAATATACAAATTTAGATACAGTGAAATATTTAAGTGATTTCACCATTAATCAACCAAATCAAATAACAACCATCAACCTTACAAACAGCATACATACACAAGACAAAGCAACCATTTATCCAACAAACAAGAAGTTGTTCGGGTTCTGAACTTGAAATTTGTATGGAATGAAAATAACTATCAAGTGCATCCTCTACTCAACAGTCTTAGATGGAACAAAGATAGATTATTTATTCATCCAACAACTTCACATTTCTTTACCCAACCCACCATAAATCAACCAATAATAATTTCAAAACAACGACCAAATTCACTTATTATACATTGATTTCATGCTTAGTTGTTTGATTTCCTTTTATGATTCACGTAACCTTTAAATTTCATTTACTCATTAATGTTTGTTTCATTAATTTACTTATTACTTATAATTATTCCTTTATACTTATTTGTTAACAAATAGCTTCAATCTTTTTCCAATGTTTATTTCTTCTTCATGAACTATTTACTAAAATTTCATGATCTTATTTATTCACACTTTAATCACTTGAGTTTAAAATCATCTATCTGTCATACTTACCTTTTTATTATATTTACTCGATAGAATTTCAATTATAACTTAAATTAATAACATTAAATTCTCCTTAATTATAGCAAATTCATTGAATTATTCATTTCCTCAATCTTCACTTGTAAGTTTTCTCTTACATTTCCTTACTAACATTGCAACTTTTATTATATGGTAAGTTATATATGTTTTAAGAATGTAAGTGAAATTTATACAAGTTTCTTCTCGATTTCTTTAATTAATTAATGGTTAAATAAATATATTCGTTTTATAAATTTCAATTTCAACTTACCTTTAATTTCATTTATTTATTTAAAGGTTTACGTTACTATTATATTTAATAATAGTAAAAATTTAATTACACTAAATTGGCTACCCTATAACATTAATTCTTATAAATAAAGAAGTTTACTAATTCATTTACTAATGTTTACAATTGTTTATTTACATTTCTTATCTTCCTATGGTATTAAATTTTCTTTAATTAAAGGTTCGCATTTTCTATACTAAATTGAACTATTAATTAACTGGAATTTTAAGAACCAAATACCGGGTTTAATTCCAAATTGTTTAAAATAGTAGATACACATATTCTTTTTACTTATATAACTTTAATTATAATCAAACGATAAAGTTCTCTTAAACAAATTTGCAGTAAATTTCTACAGTGGCCTTTCCTCTTCGAAACTCGAAAATGGATGTCGATGATGCGTGCACTCATCACCGAAATTTATTTTCCAGCGACAGAGAGGGAAGTACAAACTTATTTTCCAAAATCTTCCTTTAAAACAATTCTTCCGAATTATATTGAAATATTATATCAGAAAATACTTATAAACAATATTATTATTCCAAAATTTGTTCGAAAGAATTTTCAAAACCCCGGAACTTGAGTTCTAAATTTCTAAATTCATTTATCTATTTTCTTAAATTTTATTTCAATTATTATTTCCTAACAACCAATCTATATCAACCAAATATAGATATAATTTGAAAATTTTATTTTATATATAGAAAATAGATTAGGCAAAATTATTTCATTTGCCTATAATAAAACAAATATTATGTCGGTCTGTCCTATTAAGTGTTTAGAAACCCCTATTGATGTCACAGCGTCCCATGCATCAACCGGAATTTATAAATACAAAACGGAACATATTAACACAATATAAAAACCTTTTATAAAACTAACAAGTACGCTCTCTCATATATATACACTCAGCGACTCCCATAGGGTATTACTACCCTATTATCAAAGAGTCAAACCCCACAAAGCCAAGGTTTATCGCTAAACCAAAGCTCTGATACCAACTGTAACATCCCGCCTTTTCGCACACTTTAAACCGACACACGTGCCAATTCAAAGCATACGCAAGGGCGGATTGTTATGGGGTAAATAAGAAAAAACAGAGAAGAAATAAAAAAAAAACAGAATCTCATAGCGGAAGGATTAAATATAATAATAAATATACAATTCATAAATGTTTTACAAATCAATTTATTCTTCTTCATACAATAAATATCAGAGTTACACATACCAATACAATCAATGCAGCGGAACAGTATGAGTGTGGTGCAATACTATAAATAAAATAATACGACTCCTTTGTCTTCGTCCTCCAAAGCTAAAGTCATCGATCCTGAAACGCTCGGACTGACCCGAGCGAATTTGAAAAGACAAAAACACTCGAGTCAGACTAAAAGATCTTATGTGAGTTAAATTAACAGAAATAAATATGAGTACAGTAACTCAAGAGATGTTCGGGATTTACATATCCTAAGGATCCGTTAAACTACTTACTATGTAGTATATTGCGCTATTATAATAGTGTCTATTTATAAAATAAACTTACTTTTAAATAGCGTTAAGGCTTTACATTTTCCACCTTAACACGTAAAATGCCAATAGTCTATACAGTACCGTAATACCTCCTGATCGGGAGGCTACCAGAGGATACTCCATAGGTACGACACAAATAGAAACTCGTAGTAAAGGCTCGATATGGTAGGTGACACGGCACAACTAGGCAATGCCAGGGTAGATATACCAATTGCTATCCAGGCTGGTGGAAACGCGTAGCCGCAGTTACCGCCCACCTCGGACTAACTCCCCAAAATCAAAATATAGAAGTGGCCACTGAATCAATCCAAGTCAAAGTATAATATCGAAGAGGAGGGTCCGATCAGAGGAATGACCTCATTGGCCTGAGAATCGCTCCTGTTTTAGCCACCTTATGCCAACTCACGGGAGTCGGGTCCACGTATTTACCTTACAGGAAACGTCGCCACCACCTACTTCATTCTGGAATCTCCACCGCGTACACGGTTAGTCAAAGTGGTTTTCGGTATCGACAGAGAGTATGTCCATATCCGATCCCGGTCTCTTTGCCAACCCATCGTTATTATAACACCGCGGTCATTTAAAAATAGCTCATACTTTAAAACCAGAATAAACATTTCCATTTTAAAATTATGAATACGATATCATTTTAAAACCCAAAACAATATGATATCCTTTATCCCAAATATAAACCTTTCCAAAAATCCAAATGCTTTAAAATTTATAACGTCTGAAAGCCAAATATCCTTTCAAAGCATAATATTTCGAAATTCATAATTTAAAACCATAACTTTTAAAACTTGAATGGTTTGGATATTCAACGGTATATGAATTAAAAGGTTTAACTTAAGTGTTACTTTGTAAAGAGAATAGTTCTCATGGCTTTACAAATACATTTCTTTATTAAAGTCTAAACCAAAATTTGTATTATCTCTCTCAAGTTCCAAAACCACTTCAATTTATATATATATACGTATATCCATTTGGAGTATTAATATTTCAAACTAAAGTTGGATTTTATTCTTTCAACAAATCGAATGTTCTATTAATTAATGTAACGACCCGTATTTTACGTGTCGATATATCGTAGAATTTACAGGTCGTTAGTGTTGTTTATGTTGTCTCTAGCCTGAGTCGTTTAGGAAGTTAACTCGTGAGTTAAGTGATGAGTCGTGTTCGAGTTAAGAGATGAGTGTGCACGAGTTAACGAGTCAAGGTAGTGAACGACTCATGTATGAGTCGTGAATGACTTAAGGTTTTGACCGACTCAGGGGATAAGGAGCTAACGAGTTAAGAGTTATGAGTTAACTCGTATGGGACGACTCATGGTGGTTAACGGCTTATAGAGTTAGAACATTGCCAGGTTACGAGTTAACGGGATAGGTTGAGTCGTGACCAGGTTAAGGGGATGAGTCGTATGGTAGATGAGTCGTTGAGGGCTTAGGTCGTTATGTCGCGTGTGGGTTAGGTCGCGCGCTTGGATGAGTCGTAGCTTGTTAGGTCGTATGCTGTTGGGATTCTCTGAGTCGTGGAATATGATAAGTCGTGAACGACTCAGGGATGACTCGTGGACGACTCATGGACGAACGACTCATGGAGTTTTCAGCTTATAAATAGAGGGGTTTGGCTCACTTTTTGGCACCGGTTTTTGAAGCGACGAAGTGCTGCCATTTTTAAGAGCTCGACTACAACATTTCTTCACTTCTTTCCTCCACTTTAATCGAGTGCTAACATCCATCCAAGATCGAAGATTCAAGGGCCAAAGTTGAAGATCTTCATCTGTTCGAGTGAGATTTCATCGATTGAAGCGAGATTTTGCCGGATCAAGCTTGGGTATTTGCTATCCAGATCTGAAGTGGGTTTCTTTTGAAGTGTTTGGGTGATTCGGTGAGTGGTAGTTATCTCTCACGCGGACCCAAAGGAGTATATTGGATTGGTGGCTTGTTTGAGTGTTAAAGTTAGAGATTTCATGCATTTTTCTTAGTTCCAAGACTAGATTCATTACTTTTGAAGATATTTACCTATGCAAGTTCAATTAACAAGTTATAGAGACAAAACCCATGATTTATATTTGATAGATCTATGCTAAAATCCATGATTTCATATATGTTAGACTTATGCTCATTTATTTACGAAATTTCCATTATAGTTGATATTGCTTGATTAGATCTTGTTTGAATGCTTGATTGTTTGGATGTATGATTGATTTGATTGTCTCGAGTTAGCTTGTAGTTGATTTGGGACAAGATGGGTGAAGATGATTCAAAAGCTAAGTGGAAAGGCTCTTGAATGGTGAAAGCTGCTATGGCATATGAAGCGGATGATGAAGCTCATATGGATGGGTTCGAGGACTTTGCTATAGTTAGAGGAAGCAAAGTATGATGATGAGATGGACTTTGCTAAGATGCGTTGGAGCAAAGCATGATGTGGAAGCCTTGGTTTAATCCAGACGGGATCATCCCAAGCATGTTGATTACTCGATGATGCGGTTCGAGTTGGTGGATAATGGTGGCTCGAGAGGTGCTTGAGCTATAATGGGAATAGTCGTCGAGGAGGATGACTAGAAGGCTGAGATCTTATCGTTATTGAAGGTTCTAGCAAGCTCAAAGCAAGAGTACGTTGGGTAGATCCGTTATACCCAGGCGCGGGTCATGATGACGTGCTAGTACTCTGGGTAGATTCGTTATACCTAGGCACGGGTCACGAGGACGTGCGGAGTTATATCTAGAACCGGGGTTGCCATTAGCCCTTGACGGATGGTTGAAAGATGGGTTGGTCATTCAATTAACGATAAAATCAAGGCAATGATAACAGTGATAGCCAGGGTCATGGATGTTTGGTTGTACCATCATTCGGTCTCAAGAGCGGTGTTTTCTGGATGCTTATCTGATCTTGGTTTAGGCCTTGGGGGTTTGTATTTGGAAAACATCGACCTTGACTCGAGTGATTATTGCTTTACTTTAATTATCTGCTTTGCTATGCTTGCTTCTCCTTAGTGTGTGTCTGGGGGCTATCACTGTAGAAAGAGGTGGAGTGGGATGATTTGGGTTCCTATTCCTTTTATCCCTTATGCTCTTTTGGTATGTTTGATAGTTGATTTACTGCTCACTAAGATTTTGTCTGACTCAAGGTTTTATGTCTCCTCTTATTACCTTGGTCTGTTCATCCATGTTTGGGATGGGCAGACTAGGTGACAGGTGACAGGTGCTGATCTTAGTGGCTCACGCTGATGATGACGAAGACGAGCAGGAGGCTTTGCATATTATTTTCATATTCTATGTACTGGATCTTCCGCTGTTTGTTGATTACTCTGAGTGCTATGTAGTGAGGCTTCTTGTATTCATGATTCAGACCATGTATAAAGCTATTATGATTAGATGATGATATTCTGTTCTATGTGAGCTTCACTATATTATATTTCTCTATTGTATTTTTATCCATGCGCTGTGAGTTTTACGATAGATTCTGCGATGTTTATTCTACCCTTGACTATCGTCCATGGCTGCCTGGCACACTTTCAGCGCATTATTTTCTTGTTTTGGTGCGGGAGTCATGGACGGTCGTCACATTTGGTATCAGAGCTTTGGTTAATCGATTTTAGCCAACGCTCGCTGACGTGACTACGTATGAGAGACGTAATTGTATTTTGATGAATGATTACTATATATAATATAGTAGTTTAGAAGGATTTGAACTCCTTATGCAGTTGTTTCTCAAGGTGTTCTAAGTCATTCCTTTTTGTAGATATTAAGGATGAGTCGAAGAGGGAGACCAGCTGCAAGGGAAGGCCGTGCCGCTGAAGGAGTTGCTAATTATGGAGCTATGTTTGAAGCTATGATGACTTCGATCATGAGAAGGATACCAGCTTCAGGGCCATCAGTGGATGTTGGAGTTCAAGTTCAAACTCCAAGACCGGTGGATTTTGCTAAGCTTTGTAAGGATTATACTGCTCTTGGAGGGAAGGTTTTCTTGGGAACGGAATCGACCATTGAAGTGCAGAGATGGATGGATGCTTGTAGGAGGATCTTTGGAGATTTAGGAATTGAGGATGCAACTAAGAGGAAGCTTGCATCGAGACAGCTTCAAGGGAGAGCTGCTGATTGGTGGAATTCTATCACCATAGACACTCCAGAAGAAGAGATTACTTGGGAGCAATTCCAAGTTAGATTTGAAGCCAAGTTTATCTCCATAGCTCAGAAGTCTGTTTTGTTTAAAAAGTTTGTTGAGCTCAAGCAAGGTGGGAGATCGGTTCTTGAGTACGTTTCTGAGTTTGAGGCCTTGTCCAAGTATGCTCGGTCGTATATTGAATCTTCTTATCAGAAGAATGAGAAGTTTGTGACAGGCTTGGACAGTTATCTTGGAAGGCAGTTGGTGGATCATCTGGACGATCCATTTGAGAAGCTGGTGGAGAAAGCTCTCAGGCACGAGAGTTTGTTTCCTAAGGAAGTATCTGTTGTTGCTGTGACCAAGGAGGAGTCTAAACCACAGCAGGGTGGAAACAAGAAGAGGAAGCAGCAACAGCAGAAGGGTAAGGATGGTCAGAAGAAGCTGAAGGGGGAGAAGACCTGCTATAATTGTCGGCAGAAGGGCCATCTCTCCAAGGATTGCAAGAATCCGAAGGTGTTGTTGAAGTGCTACAACTGTGACAAGCTGGGGCACATTAAGAAGAACTGTCCGGAACCGATAAAGGACAGGCAGGTTGTGCAAGCTTATGCTTTGGGAGCTGTTCCGTCATCTTCGAAAGCTCCTACTGCTGAAGAGAAGGGGAAGAGTGTGGTGGTTCAAGGTACTCTTTCCATTTGTGGTGTTCCAGTTAGAGTGTTGTTTGATACTGGAGCGTCGCATTCTTTTGTTTGTGATGATTTGGTAGGCCGGTTAGGTTTGAAACCGGATATTGTTGATAAGCCACTGGTTGTGACAAATCCAGTTGGGGGTTCATCATGTCTGTATATGATGTGCCATGGTCTAGTTGTGTCGAGTCATGATTGCTCGTTTGTTTGTGATTGCTTTGTTCTGAACTTTGCGGGGTTCGGAATTATTTTGGGTATGGACTGGCTTAGGAAGTATGCGGCAAGGATTGATTGTGAGAGGCTGGAGGTGACAGTCGGGAATGTGGAAGGGCGAAAGGTTGTGATACGATGTAAGCATGAGGAAGGCGTCTTCATGAGCTTCATGTATTCGCTGGTTGTTCCACGGGATGGACTGTCATCGGTGCCTATTGTGAATGGATTTGAGGATGTCTTTGACGAAGTCAAAGGGTTACCGCCGCATAGAGAGATCGAGTTTCGTATTGATCTAGTTGAGGGAGCCAGACCCGTTGTGATGCCTCTTAGGCGGATGGCGCCTAGGGAACAACAAGAGTTGAAGGTGCAAGTTGATGACCTTTTACGGAAAGGATTCATTCGGCGTAGTGTGTCTGAATGGGGTGCACCAGTTGTGTTCGCAACCAAAGCGGATGGATCGTTGAGGTTGTGTGTGGATTATCGTGAGCTGAATAAGGTGACTAAGAAGAACAAGTATCCATTGCCGAGGATAGATGACTTGTTTGATCAGCTTCACGAGGCTAAGGTGTTCTCTAAGATGGATTTGGCATCGGGATTTCACCAGTTGAGAGTGGCTAAGGATAGTGTGCCGAAGACTGCTTTCAGGACACCATCCGGTTTTTATGAGTGGCTGGTAATGCCGTTTGGATTGACTAACGCACCAGCATATTTTGTGGATCTTATGAATAGAGTGTTCAGAGATCAGTTGAATAAGTTCGTGCTTGTGTTCGTGGATGATATTCTGATTTATTCCAGAACTGAGGAAGAGCACAAGACGCACTTGCGTATTGTTTTGGAAATCTTGCAGAAACATCGGCTGAAGGCTAAGTTTTTGAAGTGTCACTTCTGGAAGAGTGAAGTGAGATTCTTAGGCCATGTTATCTCTGGAAATGGAATAGCGGTTGATCCCGCTAAGGTGGCAGCAATCCAGGATTGGGTTAGACCTAAGAATGCATCCGATGTGAGAAGTTTTCTTGGATTAGCAGGATATTATCGTCGGTTTATCAAAGACTTTTCCAAGATAGCTGCACCATTGACAGGATTGACGAAGAAGAACCAAGTGTTCAGTTTGGACGCTAAGTGTGAGCAAGCTTTCGTAATCCTGAAAAAGCGACTGACAAGTGCTCCTGTTTTGACTATTCCAAGTGGGAATGATGAGATGGTGGTTTACACCGATGCATGTGGTACTGGACTTGGAGCAGTGCTAATGCAAAAGGATAGAGTTGTTGCGTATGCAAGTCGACAACTAAAGCCGCATGAAAGGAATTACCCGACTCATGATTTGGAGTTAGCGGCAATTGTTTTTGCTCTGAAGATGTGGAGATATTATCTATTGGGAGTTCGATTCGAATTGTTTACAGATCATAAGTCGTTAAAGTATCTTTTCTCCCAAAAGGATTTGAATCTTCGGCAGCAACGATGGCTAGAGTTTTTAGCATCGTACGATTTTGATATAGCCTATACTCTGGGAAAAGGCAACGCAGTGGCAGATGCGTTAAGTCGAAGACATGCAGGATTGGGAGCCATGTTTTCGGAATGGAAGAGTCTCGAGTATTTAGCTGGATTTGACTTCAGGCCTAGATGTGAATTGAACCTGAGATGTTGGCAAACTTATCGATAAGGCCTACTCTTGTGGAAAGAATTGGCAAGAGCCAAAAGCGAGACAATAAGCTTGTCAAGATTATCCGTGATTTGGAATCTGGATTGGAACCAGAGAAGGATAAAGGATTCGAAGTCGATCGAGAGGGTTGGCTTCGGAAGCAAGGACGACTAGTTGTTCCCGATGTAGATGGATTGAGAGATGAAGTTCTTAGAGAAAGTCATCACTCGAAGTTGACAATTCATCCAGGAGGAAATAAGATGTATCGGGATATGAAGAGAACCTATTACTGGGAAGGCATGAAGAAGGATGTTGGAAATTTTATTTCCAAGTGTATGAATTGCCAGTTGGTTAAAGCAGAGCAGAAGAAGCCAAGTGGATTACTTCAGCCATTAGAGGTTCCTACATGGAAGTGGGATCAAGTGTCGATGGATTTTATCGATGGCCTACCTAGAACCAAGGCAGGAAATGAAGGGATTTGGGTCATAGTAGATCGGTTGACCAAGAGTGCAAGGTTCATTCCTGTTCGATCAACTAGGACTGCATCGAAGTTGGCTGAGCTTTATGTTAAGTGGATAGTTCGATTCCATGGTGTTCCGAAGAATATAGTGAGCGACCGAGATCCTTTGTTCACTAGTGGATTTTGGAAGAGATTCCAGGAGGTTTTGGGAACTGAGTTGTGTTTGAGTACAGCTTATCACCCTCAAACAGATGGTCAGACTGAGAGAGTCAACCGAGTTTTGGAAGATCTTCTGAGGGCATGTGTTTTGGATTTTGGAGGATCATAGGAAGATCATCTTCATTTGGTGGAATTTGCGTATAATATCAGTTATCAGTCGAGTATTGGTATGGCACCATATGAGGCATTGTATGGAAGACCGTGTAACTCTCCGACATGTTGGTTGGAAACTGGAGAAAAACTGATACTTGGGCCAGAGATGATTCGACAGACTTCGGATTGTATAGGGATCATTCGGCAACGAATGAAGGCAGCCCAGGATCGTCAGAAAAGTTATGCCGATAATCGTCGTAAGGATTTGGAATTCGACGTAGGTGATATGGTTTTTGTGAAGATTTCTCCTCTGAAGAATGTTATTAGATTCGGAAAGAAAGGAAAGTTAACTCCGAGATTTGTTGGACCATTTCCGATTATCGAGCGAATTGGAAAGCTCGCTTATAGATTGGAGTTACCGGAAAAGATGGCGGGTGTGCACAATGTTTTTCATGTATCTTATCTACGGAAGTATGTGCACGACTCGAATACGGTGGTTTCTGCTGATAGCTGTGAAGATTTAGAAGTTGATCCAGTTGTTAGAAGACCTCGTAAACCGCTTCGTGTTGTTGAAACCGACACGAAACAGCTTAGGAGGAAGACGGTTACGTTGCTCAAGATACAATGGAGTGATGATGTTAACGACTGTACGTGGGAGGAGGAAGAGAGGATGAAGGCAGCTCATCCAGAACTCTTCGAGGTATGGCCCTAAGGTGTCGTGACATCTCATGAATTTGTACCTTGTTCTATCTTAGAATTCTGCATGCTAGGCTAGAATTGGATGTATGGTTTGTTGATTGCTATGGATGGTAGGCATGCGGAATATCTTTGGTTGTTGTGGTTTGCTTGGAATTTCGGGGGCGAAATTCCTAAGGGGGAGAGAATGTAACGACCCGTATTTTACGTGTCGATATATCGTAGAATTTACAGGTCGTTAGTGTTGTTTATGTTGTCTCTAGCCTGAGTCGTTTAGGAAGTTAACTCGTGAGTTAAGTGATGAGTCGTGTTCGAGTTAAGAGATGAGTGTGCACGAGTTAACGAGTCAAGGTAGTGAACGACTCATGTATGAGTCGTGAATGACTTAAGGTTTTGACCGACTCAGGGGATAAGGAGCTAACGAGTTAAGAGTTATGAGTTAACTCGTATGGGACGACTCATGGTGGTTAACGGCTTATAGAGTTAGAACATTGCCAGGTTACGAGTTAACGGGATAGGTTGAGTCGTGACCAGGTTAAGGGGATGAGTCGTATGGTAGATGAGTCGTTGAGGGCTTAGGTCGTTATGTCGCGTGTGGGTTAGGTCGCGCGCTTGGATGAGTCGTAGCTTGTTAGGTCGTATGCTGTTGGGATTCTCTGAGTCGTGGAATATGATGAGTCGTGAACGACTCAGGGATGACTCGTGGACGACTCATGGACGAACGACTCATGGAGTTTTCAGCTTATAAATAGAGGGGTTTGGCTCACTTTTTGGCACCGGTTTTTGAAGCGACGAAGTGCTGCCATTTTTAAGAGCTCGACTACAACATTTCTTCACTTCTTTCCTCCACTTTAATCGAGTGCTAACATCCATCCAAGATCGAAGATCAAGATCGAAGATTCAAGGGCCAAAGTTGAAGATCTTCATCCGTTCGAGTGAGATTTCATCGATTGAAGCGAGATTTTGCCGGATCAAGCTTGGGTATTTGCTGTCCAGATTTGAAGTGGGTTTCTTTTGAAGTGTTTGGGTGATTCGGTGAGTGGTAGTTATCTCTCACGCGGACCCAAAGGAGTATATTGGATTGGTGGCTTGTTTGAGTGTTAAAGTTAGAGATTTCATGCATTTTTCTTAGTTCCAAGACTAGATTCATTACTTTTGAAGATGTTTACCTATGCAAGTTCAATTAACAAGTTATAGAGACAAAACCCATGATTTATATTTGATAGATCTATGCTAAAATCCATGATTTCATATATGTTAGACTTATGCTCATTTATTTACGAAATTTCCATTATAGTTGATATTGCTTGATTAGATCTTGTTTGAATGCTTGATTGTTTGGATGTATGATTGATTTGATTGTCTCGAGTTAGCTTGTAGTTGATTTGGGACAAGATGGGTGAAGATGATTCAAAAGCTAAGTGGAAAGGCTCTTGAATGGTGAAAGCTGCTGTGTCATATGAAGCGGATGATGAAGCTCATATGGATGGGTTCGAGGACTTTGCTATAGTTAGAGGAAGCAAAGTATGATGATGAGATGGACTTTGCTAAGATGCGTTGGAGCAAAGCATGATGTGGAAGCCTTGGTTTAATCCAGACGGGATCATCCCAAGCATGTTGATTACTCGATGATGCGGTTCGAGTTGGTGGATAATGGTGGCTCGAGAGGTGCTTGAGCTATAATGGGAATAGTCGTCGAGGAGGATGACTAGAAGGCTGAGATCTTATCGTTATTGAAGGTTCTAGCAAGCTCAAAGCAAGAGTACGTTGGGTAGATCCGTTATACCCAGGCGCGGGTCATGATGACGTGCTAGTACTCTGGGTAGATTCGTTATACCTAGGCACGGGTCACGAGGACGTGCGGAGTTATGTCTAGAACCAGGGTTGCCATTAGCCCTTGACGGATGGTTGAAAGATGGGTTGGTCATTCAATTAACGATAAAATCAAGGCAATGATAACAGTGATAGCCAGGGTCATGGATGTTTGGTTGTACCATCATTCGGTCTCAAGAGCGGTGTTTTCTGGATGCTTATCTGATCTTGGTTTAGGCCTTGGGGGTTTGTATTTGGAAAACATCGACCTTGACTCGAGTGATTATTGCTTTACTTTAATTATCTGCTTTGCTATGCTTGCTTCTCCTTAGTGTGTGTCTGGGGGCTATCACTGTAGAAAGAGGTAGAGTGGGATGATTTGGGTTCCTATTCCTTTTATCCCTTATGCTCTTTTGGTATGTTTGATAGTTGATTTATTGCTCACTAAGATTTTGTCTGACTCAAGGTTTTATGTCTCCTCTTATTACCTTGGTCTGTTCATCCATGTTTGGGATGGGCAGACTAGGTGACAGGTGACAGGTGCTGATCTTAGTGGCTCACGCTGATGATGACGAAGACGAGCAGGAGGCTTTGCATATTATTTTCATATTCTATGTACTGGATCTTCCGCTGTTTGTTGATTACTCTGAGTGCTATGTAGTGAGGCTTCTTGTATTCATGATTCAGACCATGTATAAAGCTATTATGATTAGATGATGATATTCTGTTCTATGGGAGCTTCACTATATTATATTTCTCTATTGTATTTTTATCCATGCGCTGTGAGTTTTACGATATAGTCTGCGATGTTTATTCTACCCTTGACTATCGTCCATGGCTGCCTGGCACACTTTCAGCGCATTATTTCCTTGTTTTGGTGCGGGAGTCATGGACGGTCGTCACAATTAGTCTTGAATATTCACATAAAATCCATAAATAAATAAAAACTCCAATTTCTAGTAATAATTTTTTTTTTCAATTCAAATTATACTAGAATATTCATTTCAATTTATCTTGGGAAAAATCCAATTATAAATATCATATCTTAAAATTTCCAAACTTAACATTTAAACATATGATATAAATTATCAAACTCCATTTTCTTAATTTTTCCATTTTTAATAAAGAGATTTATATACCTTTTAATTTCAAAATTTTCAACTTCATATGTATATATATGGAAGAATAATATTTATACAATATAAAATTTAAGATTATTATAAACCGTATTCCATCCAAACCATAGAAATCACATTTAAATAGTTATATATATACCGCGGTGCCTGTATATAATTTTCTATCCTATGGTCAAGTGATACGGATATTTATCATTTCAATCCGCAATTTAAAAGATATAAAATTTTGCGGTTATATATCATTTCAAACCACAATCCCGAATGAAATGAAATATGCATGATAATTTGCAATTTAATGATATACAATAAACATCCATTCATCAACATCATCCATCATCCAAATATCAATCATCAATCAATATCAATCAATAACAATATTATTTTTGGTACTACATAACAGGTAATACTGGCAATTTTATTCAAATTAAATTTAACAGCTATTAATCTACAGTCTATATTCAGTAATAAATTATATAACTGTTAGCTAGCAGTTCATATACAAACAAATAAATTTTTAACTGTAAATTTATACACAATAAATTAATTAAATTAACAGTTAAATTAAATAAATGCAATTCAACCGATATGAATAAAATAAACATGCCAAATACTCATAAATAAATTTCTATTCATTTCTAAAATTAATTTAAACAAACATAAAAGCTTCTAGTAGTTGTGAGTGGGTTAAAACACTCACCTTTTGAATTTAAATCGAATTTAAACTCGATTTAAACTCAAAAAATCCGACGGTCCCCAAATTTGACCAAACCAGCGTCATCAGATCTGGAACTAAATTACGATCCTAACAGAAGAAATTTCGCGTGAATCGGAGAACGTATGAAAAAGATATTCATTTTAAACGATTTGAAAACAAAATAAAATAAAATAAAATAAAACAAAACCCACTTAACTTCAATGGCCACGTCAGCTAAAAGCTACAGCACATCGTCGAATTTTTTTCTGGTCAAACGAATATCCAAAACAGAAAACTAATTGTACCAGCAGATTACGTGTCTCGAGAACTTTATCATAAATTTTTCTAGAATTTTTGTGGAGAGTTTGAATTTTATTAGAAAATTTGAATTGTAGATAGATTAGGTTTTGTAACCATTGAGGCAGAGAAAGAGATGAAGAAAAATGAACGTACAGCCAATTGACAATAGAAAGGAAGCTAGGGTTTATCACAGCATATTTATAGATAGATCGCAAAAGGATAGGTGTGCACGAATTTTAACGTGCAAACAGAAGTGGTCCCAAAAGGATATTAATTATACACGTTACGGATTAAATTATTTCTTTCTTAACATTTACATTGCATTTTAAGCGTATTCACACATGTATAATTAGATGCTTCATTTAAATTTCCATATATATATTTCACAATTCCATAAATTTCCAAATACATAGATAAATTTCCGATTTCAACTAAAATTTCTAAATTACTGTAATAATCACAGATTAAATTTCTATCCATTCTCAATAGATTTACGTTTACATACTAAAATCCACATTTCTATGTACATTTGAATTCCATATTATACATATTTTATTTATCTTAATTACTTCCAACTTAAATTTCAATCAACATAAAACGTTTTATTCAGTTTCCAATAATTTCAATCATGCTTTAAATCCAAATGAATAAATAACTTAATTCCCATTTAAGCATTTTTCATTTGATTTGCAATCAACCTTTTATGATCAATTAAATCCCGATATATTAAATAAACGTTATATCCATCATTCTTTATCCTATGAAGAAATTTAAGTTATTCACACCTATTACTAAATTTCATATTAATGCACACTAATTTACATTTATTGCAATGGTTACCAAATATTTCCCTGCAATAATTCATTCCCCTATACATACTTACAATTCCACTTAAACTTTACTATACCCATTTATTCTCTCAACATTAAAACCAACGTTACCTCAATTCCACTAATGTACACTTATTCTATTATCACTTACTAACCATTCAAATTTTTATTAACAAATAGGCAGGTAATTCCTATGTTACAAATTTTTAATTCATCCTAATACCTTACTATTGACATACATTTGCATTACTTACATATCATTTACAATGTTACCCAAAATCTCTATCCATTGTAATTAATACCTTAAATAAGTTTCAATTTATATTCAAGTGAATACATTACCCTATTTCGTTATGTCATCCATTTTTCACAAGAAATGTTTTATCGTTTCGACAACATTTTATTTCTAATTACCTACATTGATTTGTGTACGTCTCTACTATTTAAAGCATTACCATTCTCACCTTCATCTAAATCTTCATTTATGAATATCTAAAAATAAATTTTACTTATTTCCTATTTATCCACTTATAAATTCCAATTCCAAATAAATAGATAAATCTCCGTTTGCACTACTTACATCAAAAATCAGCGATTATTCTATCTATACATTTTAAGTGGATGGATCAAATGTCGTATCCAAAAATCTACTTCTTAATATTCTTAGATTTAAACTCAACTCTCTATTAACAGAATATTTAGATGTTTAAACTTCTTTTATTACCATTAACTTATTATTATACATTAAACTTAAATATACTGACAAAGCTTGTTTTTGGTACTCTTTTCATTTCCATAAATAAAATTAGCAGTGGATTCATACCTTACTATGTAATTAACTTTAATTCCACCTAACTAAATATTTACATAATCTTTTATTTGCAATAAATCAACTATTTTATATTAATTAAATTTAATCTTCCTGGTTTACTTATTCATAGTATGTAATTCAGTTACTCACCCTAACCTATTTATTTGAAATCCAATCCAGATTATTTTTACTAAGTTCCAATTTCCAAAGATTACTGCAATTAATCCAATTAATTGCAATAAATTCTAATAAATTTGATTTTATTGGATTACAACTCAAAATAAATCAATTATTACTCAACCACACTGTTAACATTTCTTGTATGATTCATTACAGTAATATTTCCCAATTCTCATCTTTATTTTCATAAATTACTGGATTTCAATTTAATTGAAATTTTGTTAACTTTACACATAAATAAAAGCTTAAACCTCAATTAATTCATTCCTAAGATCACACTAATTATTATATTATAAAATGGACCTTTCCCTTGGTTACATCTTATTAATTCTCTTACCAATATTCCACACTAACTGCAATAATTTAGTGAATAAATTTGAGATTGATTTCAAAATAAACTTAACAACAAATAAGATAGGTAACGAACAATAATTATTGTTATTAAATCTATTTCAAAAAGTCTACACTCAATTATTACCTTAAAGTAAGTCTTACGTTTCTATAAATTTATTCATACTTCCGTTACTATATTTATACTTAATAAAGTAACGTTTATTCTTAATAACAACATTATAACTATTCAACATATAAAAGAACTCTATTCCCAAATACATTCATTGACAAATAAGTTAGGAAATTTATAATGGTTGTTATCCTTTCTTAAATTTATCTCCAAACAACGTACTTCCCAATTGCACTCACTTATGTTCTATCCAACATTCATTTATATTATTTTTTTCATAAATTTGTTAATATTTACATCCATTTATTAACAATTTACTTCCATTATACAATTGCAATCTATTATAGTTATTACTACATTAATACTATTTCAAATTTTATTCTTTTAGTATTAATTAAACAATCGTATTAAATTAAGAGATTATAATGATTTTCACTATTTATATACACTCCATTAAACCCAACAGTCGTTCCAATTACCTTTGTATTGCATTAAATTGGTTATCCATCACTGCCTTTCATTTTACTACCTAAATTCACATATAGTTACAAATTTACCAATATATATAAACACAGAGGAAATTGAAATTTCTTGTCATAAATTCTTAAATTTATATTTTATTCGAGTGCAACAATTACGCTATTTCTTTATTAATATTTTACTTAAATTTTCAACAATTAGGTTAGATAACCGTTTCTATAATTCATTATTAATTATTCATTTAAATCTCCCTTATTTATTCAACTTACACACAGGTATACATCTTACGCTATCTCAATCATTGGATTTTCATTTAGCGTTCATTCCAGCATAAATTCTATCTCTTTTATATATATATATCTTTATTTTTCTTTACAAAATTGTTTTATTACATAATCCCTTTTTAACTAAAATTTAATCGTCGAAATTTACGGGTCGTTACAGAAGTGGCCGCTGCTAGACATGGCAAGGGCGAGGAATTGATGGTGGTCGAAGCTAAAGAAGAGGAGTTGATGATGTAGAGGCTCGGCTAGGGTTTGCAAGCATGGGATGGTGGGTTTTTAGGTCTAGGAAGTCATGGCTATGGTGGGAAGATGGAGGAGATGGGTGATGGCCAGACATATGGTTGTGATTAGGGTGGAGATGAAGTCGGCTAAGGGAGAATTGATGAGGCCGAACTATGTTTTGGGAGAAAACAAAAGAAAAAGAATAAAAGAAGAAGAAGATAGGAAACTTACTGTAAACTTTTGTTTAGAAAAGTGGAAATGAGAAAGAGATGAGGAGAGGAAGTTTTGTATGTGAATGAGTTTTGGAAAGGCATCTTTTCAAATGAAAAGGCAATCAAGGGTCTCATAGGAATTTTCTAAGCCCAATAGCAAAGCCCAATGTCAAAACAAGCTAAATCCCAAACAAAAATCGAGCCCAAAGGCAAAATGAGATAGAAAATAAAATACTGAAAAATATTTGTGTGTAAACTGCTTAAACTTTGTAGATTTAAAAAGTATAAATCAGAATTTGATAGAACGAAAAGCATGGAGAATATTAAAATCAAGTCCAGCTTTAAAGAAAAGGAATAAATATTTAAAATTCAAAATTGAAAATTTCAACTTAAAGTCAAACTTTGAAAAAAGTTGACCAAAATTCAAATTTCAGAAAAATCTTCATTTTATTATATTTGGAAACATAATTCTCAACAAATCCTAAAATTTCGTTGTAAAATTCCAAATTTTCAAATTTTGAATGATTTATAAATCAAAGTTTCAAATAAATTATGTTTAAAAATATTTGGAAAAATATGGGTTGTTACAATTATTTGAATATATTTACTTGAAAAGTGTTTTCAAATAATGTCATTAAAAATAATATTGTCATATTTTGTGTAGTAAATGTTTTGGTTATCGTAAGGAAAATACAGATTCCATGTTTGTGCGGCATGGTCTTATGAGATACCTTTTCTTTTTCAACTGCATATTTTTTGAGTTTCCCACACCAATCTTATAACTGGCCCGAAGTTTATTTTCCTTTCCTTTAAACTCTGAGTGCCTTAATTTTCCTTGGGCAGCCTGGTAGTTAGCTTTAGTTAGAAGAAATCTGGAAGAGCATGGAGCATGGAGTTAGAAGATTTCTCTGAAGATTGTTTACACCACACTTGAGTAGTATTGTATTCTGCCTTTGTAAGGATATATATATATATATATTTATATATGTATGTATGTATGTATGTATATAACTGTCCTTGTGTTACTATGATAAATGTATTTAATATTTTTACTGTAAAGGTTATATGTTGAAATAATATATGTTATTCCATTCATGTGAGATTCTGTTCTGTCTTTATTTTCTTTCTTACCCATGATGATCCGCCTCTCTGTCACTTCGATTTACGGTATGTGAATACCGAGGATGTATTAGTGTAAATTTCCGACGATTGAGGAGAGGGTCGTCTCATTTGGTATCAAAGCTTAGGTTGAGGGAACACCTTGGCTTTGTTAGGGTTAAAGTCCCATCAGAAATAGGGTTAGTAATACCCTAGGATGAGTAAGTTACTAGAGATAGGGTTATTAACATCCTAGAATGAGTTTGAGAGTATTTTATATGAGCATGTATTTGTTAATATTATATACAATTGGTTTTGGTAAATGAAATAATTTTACCTAGGATCATATTTTGAATATAAGGAATATTTCTTAAGTAATATAGTCATTTGATTAAGTAAAGGATAATACTCATTTATTATCATTGATTAATTGATTATTTAATTTAAAAGTTTAAATACAAACACATTGAATTTAGTTTTGCAATTTGACTATGGGGTATTCGATAAATAACAATGTTTATTAACGGAATTTATTAAAGATAAATAATTTTATGAATATGTTTTATATAAGTGATTTTATGAATTGGATATATAAAACATGCTTTATAAAGGAATTTTTGAGAATTTAAATTCCGATATTTTTGAAAGGAATTTAAAATGATTTTTTTTGGAAAAGGAATAATAATAGTATTATTTATAAAATGAGATTTTGAAAACGAAAAACAATCTTATGATTAGTTAATTTGAGTGGCTTGATAATAACTAAAAATGAGCAGGAGATGTGTTCAAATGGTAAACGCTTCTCTTAAGTACTTGTTAAAAAAATATGTGATACTATTGTCATTACCTAGTTCCTTGGTATCATTTTTGAGTTACTCGATCAATATAATTTTCTAAAGTTAAAAAGCATAATGTGAATCATTAGTTGATAAATTAATTGATGACTGTCAATTTTTATCAAACGGTGTTATCTTACATGATAAGCATGGGTATGCTTTGATCTTTAAAATATATGTTTAAAGTTAACAATAAATGGTTTTGGATTTGTAGTAAACGATGTTTTAGCAACATTTGTTTAAACCCTTGAATATCATTTTGAAAAGAAATATGTTTTTAAGTAGAAATATTTGGAAATAAAAATGTAAAATGGTCATGTATAAAGAAGTATCTTTGTAAAAGTTTGAAAAAAGATAAAAGTTTTTTTCAAGTATTTTCATAAGAATTTTGGAAAGGTTAATAAAAACACCTGAAGAATGTGGATTATTTCATCGCACGAGTGTAAAATTTTGAGGTGTTCACACTGATCCGAAAAAGGATTTATCACTCGATTCTTGACGACGAACATTGATGAAGATTTGTTGTTGGATACTTGAGTTTTTTGTCATAGTTTAGAGCTATGCAAGGGAGAACTAAATTTTTGTTCAAAAACCCTGGTCAGGGTCCGTACAAAAGAATCGGGGGTCAATGCTAGTTCGAAAGTAAAGTTGTGAATTCGAATAGAAGATCGAATCGATCATTGTGTATGGATGATCATATGCATCGTATGAGTGTAAGTTTAAAAGTAAATATTTTGGACAAAACATTTGGGTTATTGTCTTGGGTAATTTCAGGGATGAAATTCTTTTAAGTGGGGAAGTCTGTAACGACCCGTAAATTTATCACTTTGATAAATTATATCTATTTTTAAATTTATTCAAATAAAAGGTTGATAATAAAAATAATATTATTTTGAGTGATAATAAATATTCCAAAATTATAGAATCATAGGTATGTAAAATGTCCCTAAGAGTTATATTCCAAAATTATAGAATCATACGGCCTCATGCGAGTAAAATAGAAATATTTTACTATCCTCCGATACATAAAACATAGGTCATTACGTTTTCTTTATGGTTTAAGTACTCTTTCTCCCTTTGACAATAATTAATTAATATTATTTCCTTTTGTTTTTAACCATTCAAAACAAATCAAGCCACGTCTAAGGCAATTTGGATTTAATTAATAGGCTAACTTCTATGATTGAGCTTAGCCTATTATATAGTGAATTTTGAAAATCTTTTCTTTTATTTTAAAACAAAAATCAGCAGATAAGTTTATTTATAAATTTTAGCCTTTGAGGCATAGTGATAGTGACCCATGGTTTTGCAATAATTTTTTCCTTTCCTTCGCTTGCTAAAGTTATCTTTCGAAAATTTTAATGTTTTTGGGGCTTTACTTTACTTACTTTTAGTTTAGAATTGCTTGGTTTGGAACATAGCTCTACTACAACATCTTCCTTGACATTTAGTTCATCTATAGGATCCTCATCCATATGGCGTAGGATTAACGCACGACTAAGACTGTTTCTTAAATGATTAACACTGCTACGAGCAATATTTCCCTTGAATGCACCGGATGATCTGGTTCACATAAGTTCTTCCAATGAAAGAGAAAATTTATAGTTTACACAAATTACTTAAACCAAGGAAAGAAGGCTCATATTTACCAAATTTACCTTTAATTGTCTTATTTGGTCACTCAAACCATTAATATGGTCATTTGTAATTTCATCTATCATTGCTTTGTTTTGAATGAGTTTCACATTATTGCCAAATCTAAGTGTGCTCGATGTTCTAGCTCTGTGACAGTTCAATCATCTGTGCATTTAGAAGAAATTCCATGCATGTGTAAGTGGCATTTAAGACATATCTAAATCCTTTCCTTTTACTATGTTAAAAATGACGTTCTCATTATCCTAGTTAATGTCATTATAATTTTAATCAGTATCATTTATTTATATATGTATACATATATTATTAACTATTGTAGAAAATCTTAAGCATATTATATATATAGACACACACACGCATTTACATATATTGACCGTGATTATGAACTTTAGGTTTTTCAATAATTAATTAGCATTTATCTTTTCAAATCCGAGAAATTAAATTTCCCCTTATTCCTTATAAAGAAAGAGATAGCGTACCTACTTAACAATAACTTTCATTAACCTGATAATCGGAGCCCCATGAAGCGGTTTTGAACTACTACATGGGTGTATATGTGTAATTATTAACAACAAATAAAAAAATTCTACCACTTAATTGCAAAATAAATTTTTAATTGATTGATATTTATGTTTCCAAGTATAAATTAGCCCTTTTATTTATTTTTCTCTTAATAAGGAGATAGCGTATTTTACCTTCCTTCTTAAAATAATAATTCATTTCCATATTTTGTTACCTTTATTTTTGCAATGTTATATGCACCCTTATTGTCCTTAAATATATCATTGTCACTCTCTTCTAACATAAGCAACATATATTCAGTAATAAATCCCACCATTAATTTGGTTAACATCCTTACTTTTGTGCATGTAAATACATTTCCTTTAAAATAACATTTTACTTCCATGTACATTCACTTTTGAAAGTATAACATTAGACATATTCTTTCCTTTAAAGTTTTTATTAAACTCTCTTCCTAACACATGTAATTTATATTTCCATTAGTCATATCAACAAGTCCATAAAATTGTAATTAATGCTCTCTCTTTGCATTAAATATCTTCTCTTTTCCTTTTAATGTTCATTAAAAAAAAATACCTTTTTAAATATATTGTTACATTTTTTTAGTATATCAACTTATTAAGTACAATAATAATTTCATTATTAATGCTTTCCTCTTGAAGTATTTTCACATTTGTGCACATTAACAGAATAATTTCATTACAACCGCTCTCTTTCTTTTCTTTTCTTATAGTAATTTATAGATATTCAACTTATTTCTTAACAAAGAAGTTTCTCTTTATTCTTTCATTAATTCTTAAACTAAATTTCAAAATATGCGCAAAACACGAAATGCACGCTATGTTAAACATTTTATATCTTCATTATATAGTATCTGTTTCTAACAACTTATACATAAATTTGGGTTAGAAAAATCTACTTGACATAATGGAAAATTCTGATTTAGTAAATTGCTTCATTTATAGAAATTTACTATTTCTTCCTTTTATATGAAATTACATTTTCACACTAATTAATATTTTAATTTATTATTTAAATTCCTGGGGCGTTATAGCTCCTAAGCGCTATTTCCAGAATCTTCGCCCTATCAGACCCGAACAAGCTGAACAATCTTATTTTAAAGTCCCATGACACTATTCTCACAATGCAAATAGGTCCTCTAGGCATGGGAACCTCTAGTTCATTATCCACTTCCTCTAGTTGACCTGGCGCATTCAAATATGCACTCTAAGCATGCATAAGTGTGAAACATAAAACACAATTTGCACCCTAAACATCTTTCCAAAAAAATCAACTATATATGTAAGCTTTTCAATCTGTTCCATAATACTAAGTGTCCTAACAAATCTAGGCTTAAGTTTCACTATATTTCCAAATCTTTCACTTTAATGACGATATTTTAACGAAGATCAAATCACCAACTTCAATTCAACATCAATATGTCACTTGACGGCAAAAGACTTTTTCAATTCTCGAGACTCCTTCATTCTTTTCCATATCAACTCAACTTTCTCCAAAGTCTAATGGGTTATATCCAACCCAAGAATTGCCTTCTCCACCATTTCTTACTGACATGTAGGGGACTTACATGGCCTTTCATACGATTCTTCAAACAACATCATGCCAATATTAGATTGATAGCTTTTGTCGCATGCAAAATCTACCAAAGACAAGTATTCCTCTAGTTATCCTCCTTAGCCAAGATTACACGCTCTCAATAAGTCTTCAAGTGTATGTTTTACTCTATCGGTTTTGCCATCTGTCTGTAAATGATAAGTCGTACTCAATTTTGATTATGTGTTTAACACATCTTGCAAGCTATTCCAAAACTCACTCGAAGAAAGTGGATATCAACCACCTATAAGACAGATGGTACACCACGCAACCTTACTATCTCCCGTACATACAATCTCACTAAATACGAAGCGGCCTTAGAAACCTCCACCAAAATGAAATGTTATCTGTTTTTTTAGTTAGTCTACAATGGCCTAAATACTTTCAGTTCCTCTCCGGCTTCGCGAAATACCATCAATGAAGCCTATAGAAATATGTTCCCACTTCTAACCTCTAAAGGTAATGATAAACCATCGATCTTCTTTTGTTAGGCCTTAACTCATCAACTAGTCAAACAGTTCTTTACAAACTCCAGAATATGTAATTTAACACACTTCCAATAATAAGTGCGCTTTACATCATTGTACATTTCGATGCCGTAGGGATAAATATTCATAATAGAAGAAAGGTACTGTTAAAGTACTTTATCAATCAAACTTCTCGCTTTTGGAACATAAAATCAACCATCTCTAAAAAGTTATCCCTACGCATTAATAAAATATCAATCTATATGACTAGGCTTCTCTCCCTTCCCAATCTGATTTAAGATCTCTAATATGCTTGCATCAAGCCTTTGACTAAAACTGATTTAGTAGATAAGTATAGGTCTATCATCCATTGTAGATAACAAAAGTGGCACATCCTAAAATCAAACTCTATAATATACTCCAAACCCTTACATTCAACAACAATAAAATCCAAAATAGCATGCTTTCCACTCAACGCATCCACAACAACTTTTTCCTTTCTTCGAGTATACAAAATACAAAAATCATAAATAAATCAAACATTTGTGGTCAGTGAATAGCTCAATCCTCTTGCCTAATAAACAATGCCTCAATGTCTTCAAAGAAAAGATACTGTGGCAAATTTTCTTGGATCGTTGGAAAACACAAGCTCGGGAATAGCTTGGCCTAGGAATCAAACTTCCCTACTCGAAAAATAACATTTACAAAACTTCTCCTTTAAGCGATTATGGCTCAAAACCTCCAACACTTCTCTTAAGTCTAATTTATGATCTTTTTCACTTTCATAAAATATTAAAATATCATCTACGAATACCACCACAAATTCATTGAGTTGGCCTCAAAGCATGATTCATAAGATCATCAAAATATATCGGTGCATTTGCGTAATGGCCTTAATTTTAACTAACATTATTTAGTACATTTAATTAGATAAATTTAATGAAATTATGCAGAAGGTTAAGGGATAGAGATTTGTATAATCATAAGGTAGCAATGCCTTAATGAATGTATAAACAAAAGGAAATAGAAAATAAATAAGTAGGAGGAATATGATAAGTGTAAAATAGAATTAGTCCTTATCCTTATACCCTAAACCCTTCTATCCTCCAATTCTCATTCATTTACAACATTCACAAACAAAACTAAAGCACTTAGAGGCTTGGCCGGCCACCATTAAGGGATCTCAAAGGAAGAAAAGCTAGGAATCAAATATAAAGCTTGAAGATATTAAGCAAAGAACAAATCTCAACCTTCTTAACAACAAGCTAAGGTGAATAATGAATAATGATCTTACATCTCATTTTTGTTGATTTCGGTTTCTAACTAGATACGAATTAATTTTGCTAATAATATGCCATGATATGATTGTTTAAATGAATGTATATGCTTGTCGATGATTTATGTTGCTTCATATAGATTTAATGATAAGTTTAAATTTGAAAAACCTATTGAATGACTTGCATTTCTAATACATGGTCAAAACATTATTTTTGAAAGGGTTTCAAATTTCATAATTTTCTAAGTTATTATGGATTTATTTTGATTTTATATGAAAGAAAATAGTTAAAATTGGGTTAAATTAATTATGGCATCTTCGCTAAATGTTTTACTATAGATAGAAAATATTATATGAAACATATTAGAGATGAAATTATGGTAATTTTTGAGGAATTTTCGAAGTATTTTACTGTAGATATAAAACTATTTAAGGTATGAGACTTAAATGTCTTATATGTTTTATCAAGGAGAATGGCTTCTTCGTCAAATGTTTTAATTGCTAATTTCCGAATTCGACAACAACTTTAGAAAGGAAGATTTTGAAAAAAAATGGGCAACCGATTTTGTTTTGGAAAATAAGGCAAGTTAGTTGAAAAGTAGTTACTTTAAAAGGCTATAAAATAGTTTTGCTTAAATTTACTACTTCGCCACTTCCATCTGCAAGCTTTCTACACCATACCTTCACCCATGACCAAGTTGAAACCAATCACATGGTATTAAACATTTGATACTAGTGAATTAGAGAAAAGCGGAAGGTACAACATCAAAACCAAGCTTTTGAAGTGGTAGAAGCAATTTTTATTGAATTTGAACCGTTTCTGTTAAAAAAGGATGCTTTCGAGTGGGTTATATTAGCTTTCGACTTAATCCATTTGCCTTTTTTTGAAAAGTGCTTTCCAAAGAGTTGCCACCGTTTGTTTTAAAAGAAGCCTTTGAAAGGATAGCTTTAAAACATATTCAAAACCTAGCTGCCACATTCTACCTTTAAAACTAGTTAAGGCCACTTTTCTTTATAGTCTTTAAACAATGGTTTCAAAAAGGCGCTTCACCTTCTTACTTCGAAGCCGCTTCTAAAAGCTTTTGAAAGGTTAGGTTTCAAAACTATCCACTTTCTTTTACTTAGGAATAACGCTTTCACCCCAGTTATTTACGACCCTTAGTTATATCAAAAGTTAAACCCAAAGGTATTGAAAGGAATGATCTTAAATGGTTTCGAAGCAGTGTTTCCATAAACTTTTACTTGAACCAAATTAGTTTGGAAGGTATTTAAGTGAAGAATTTCAATTCTTTCAAAAGGTATATAATATGGGTTTCGAATGAGGGATCTTGATTTCAAAAGTGGATGTCTAAGGCATTAAGTCATGCTTTCGAAAGGGTTGATTTCAATGATTTTGAAAGGTATTATTTAAGGCTTTAAACAAGGGTTTCGAAAGTGCTATCTTGGATTTAAAACCTAATGTTTTCTAAGTTAAAGAAGGATTTAACTTGTTTTTAAATGGGTAGATAACCTTATTGATGTAGGTTTTCATTAACATTGTTTTGAGTAAAGCATATATCATGGCAGAGGTATTTGAGTAAAGCAGAGAGTATATTTTTCTTGTTTAAGTATGATTTAAAAGTGTAAATCAATGTGAAAGAAATGTTTTCAAGGAAAATTGGATGGGGTAGTTAACCCTAAGTAAATGACTCAGATATTAGAAAACCAGATGAGATTGGTGTAGGATCATACCCTATACTTTAGCTAGTAGCCCCTAGCTAATATAAGTCTAAAGTTCCAGCGTGTAAGGTTTTGTCACAGGTAAGACTAGAATAATGTTACACACAGAAAGGAATATACAAAGTAAAGATTGGTTATTGGTGAGCCCGTAAAACCATTAGGAGCAGTTGACCCTTAGAAAAATAAGTTAAGGATGGATTGTCCAGTATTGTGTCTAATAGAAGTTAGATTATTTATTATGTTTGGTAGGCCCGAGTCAGCCAACGGTTAGTAATTAGCCATATAAACTATATTGTTTGGATGGATAGTTTTTGATTACCTGATTTACATGTATGTATGATATCGCTATGGTTTTTTAATCCGTTTGATTGCAGGTTCTTAATTTGCAAAAGATATGCTTTTTAAAAGGATATTAGTGAAGGGAAACTCATTCCGCTAAGCAGCGCTGTCTCACTTAATATTAGTGAACCGATATGTAATCATATAATTCACACCAAGCTTTATGTCTGACTCAAATTTTATGTCTTCCTCCTGAAATCTTGGATGCTCAAAATATAATTTGAGTAGATTGAGAGTTAAGGTTTTTCAGGTTTAGTAGGTTAGACGAATAAGCTTCTGAAGACGTGTAGGAGGGAAAGTTAGCTATGTAGAAGCTATTTAGTATTATTTCCGATGTGATGTATGTATGACAGATATGTCTATTTAGTACTTTGATCACCTAAGAGGGCATCTTCGTATGTCGCTCTTGGCGTAATTTGTAATAATTATATTTGATCAAAACCTTGGAATCGTTTTGAGATTATGTATTTGAATATGAAATGTTGATTTGAAATGTAATCAAAAAAGCTGTTTTGAAATTTATGTTGATTTTATTTTATGTTCATGTGCTTCTGATATTATGAACACCATTAACATTACCATATTTTGTCACTGAAAGCTAATACTATGGATGACTACAACATCTGTAGCGTTTAGCTTCGGGCCTCAAGATAGGGGGTGTTAGAACTCGACATCAGAGCATAGGTTTATGAAAAATTAAAAAAAAAATTCATACTTAAATTGATTTCGAAAACATAACCCTAAGGAATTAAAGAAAAGATTGGGATATGGAATAATGCCATGGTAACGTACCTGTATTTGCTATATATAAGTATACGCTCTATCTCTATTTTCCATCTTTCTTAGGTTATTCTTCAGTATCTTACAAACACTCGAATGCATATTTTAAGGATGTTAGATATGGATGCTAGGAGCGGAAGAGTTAACATTTGTGGGGGAAGCACCACAACTAGTGGAAATGCTAGACCAAACACCAGAAGGAATGCATGTTAAGCACAAGCCGCTAATATGGGTGTTGGAGCACCGCAAGTTGTGGGATCTATGTATCAATTATTCGTCAATATGATGCAAGCTGGAGCTGCTACGGGATTAGTTGGAGGAAATTAGGAAGCTCCGATGGTCAATAATTACACGGTATTAAGTAGAGATTATGCTAGGCTGGGAGGAAAACCGTTTATCAGGACTGAGGGAACAATTGAAGCAGAGAATTGGTTGCTACACCGCGAAAGGATTTTTGTATATTTAGGGCTTAATGATGAGCCAAAGAGGAGACTTGCTTCTAGACAGTTGCAAGAAGCAGCATTACACTAGTGGAATAGTATTACTGTGGGAGTTAATGAGGAGACCATGACATAGGTGGAATTCAAAAGGAGGTTTGAGGAAAGATTCACATCGGAGATTGCCAAGTCAACTATGCTCAAGAAATTCACTAATTTGGAGTTGGGAGACATGAAATTTCTTGAGTATGCAACCAGATTTGAGGAGATATCGAGACACAGATATGCTATAGTTGATATAGTTATCAAAAGGAATGAGAAGTTCGTCCATGGATTGAAACCTGAGCTTGCTAAAGCCACATTATCACATATTAGAGATCCATGTGATTAGTTGTTGAGACGGCTTTAAGGCAGGAAGAGATGCTTACTTTTCTTGAGGGTAACAAAGTAGGGTAAGCTCAAGGTGGGTGTAACCAAAAGAGAAAGTTTTTCCATAAGAATGGAGCTTAGAAGAGTGGAGCTGCCAAGAAGGGAACGACAGAAGTTATATGTTATAATTGTAACAAGAAAAGGAATTTTGCAAATGAATGTCGCTCGAGAGTTGGAAAGAAGGTGATCAGAAAGAATAATATTAGATGCTTCAAATGTGATCATATTGGACATTATAAAAACCAGTGCAAGAAACCATCCAAGGATGGAAAGGGCAAAGTGTTTGCATTAGAACCATCTGTCTCAAGAGCAACAGTAGAGGAAAAAGGAAAAGCTATATTGGGAGGTACATTTTTAATTCATGGTATGTTAGTTAGAGTTCTATTTGATACCGGTGCATTGCATTCTTTTATATCTCATTATTTGTTGGATAAGCTTAATTTAGAACCCTCATACCTAGTTACTTTTTTAAGGGTTGTAAATCCGATAGGAGGTTATGCGACTCTTAGGATGAGATGTGACCACTTAGAGTTTGAATTGTTAGGTCACGTATGTTCTTGCAGTTTATATGTAATTGATTTCATAGGTTTCAAAATTAAATTGGGCAGGGATTAGTTAAGTAAGTACGTTGCTAGAATATTTTCCATGATATGAAGACATAATTTAGACACCCTGATTATAGTGATCGGATTATATACTCCGTAGAAAACCATAGTTTAAGAAGTTAGTGCTTTGTTAGGTGTGATAGAGGCAGAAGGTGAGTTAAATCAAAAAAAATTGTTAGAGAATTGGCATATGTCTATGAGCCAGTGATTACCACCGAAACTAGCCATTGAATTTCCAATAGATTTAGTACCAAGAGTAGAACCGATGAGGAGACCGTCGAGTAGAATGATGCCTATCGAAATGAAGGAGTTAAAGGTGTAGTTAGTGGGTTTAGAAGGTAATTTTTTTTATTAGACCAAACAATTTGCGTTGGGGAGCAGTCATAGTGTTTGCAAAGTAATCATATGGATAGTTGAGGTTATGTATCAATTATCGTAAGTTGAATGAGAAGACGATAAAGAATCGATATCCATTACCTAGGATTGGCGATTTGTTCGATCAGTTGAGGGGAGCCAAAAAAAATTCTTAGTTGGATTGGGCAACAGGCTTCCATTAGCTTAAAGTAGAAGAGGATTGTATTCCTTCGATGGCGTTTAGAACCAGATATGGATCATACGAATAGTTAGTGATGCCGTTCGGACTAATTAATGTGTCAGAATTTTTCATAAATTTGATGAACGGATCTTATGGGAGCATTTGGACAGATTCGTATTAGTGTTCATAAACGACATTTTGATATACTCTAAAGATGAAAGAGAGCATGAAGTTCATATCTTAGAGTGGTGTTTGAGACGTGAGGCAGCATCGACTGAAGGAAAATTTCAATCATTTCTGGAAGAAAGAAGTGAAGTTTCTTGTCCATGTAATCTCAGAAAAAGGGCTGTCAATAGATCTGGCTAAGATCAAGGCGGTGAATAGTTGGAAGAGAATAATTTGGAAAATCAGGAAAATAATTTGGAAAATCAGGATAATTTCAAGCTGTCATTTCTGGAAGAAAGAAGTGAAGTTTCTTGTCCATGTAATCTCAGAAAAATGGCTGTCAATATATCTGGCTAAGATCAAGGCAGTGAATAGCTGGCAGTGAATTTCGAAAATCAGGAAAATTAGCAACAAGATTCGTTGGACCATTTCCTATTGTAGAAAAGATCGGGAAACTCGCATATAGAGTAGAGTTGCTGAAAGTTTGACAGGAGTCTACAATGTTTTTCATATTTCTCATCTAAGAAAGTGTATTCGAGATTCAGAAACTACTATCGCACCAATAGTGTTAGATGATTTAGTAGTGGAACCGGATATGACTATGGTTAGAAAATCAGTCTGTATAGTTGCGAGAGATGAGAAGAGACTAATGAACATGATAGTCAGATTAGTCAAAGTCCAATGGAGTGACGACGAGAGAGGCTGTACTTGAAAAACTGAGAGCAAGATTAGAGATACTTATCCTGATTTATTTCATGGTAATTTTCACCTTTATGTTTGATTGTTGTGAGTACGTTACCATAATTTTGAGGATGAATTTCTTTAAGGAGGGGAGTCTATAATGACCCTAATTTTGACTAACATTATTTAGGACGTTTAATTAGATAAATTAAATGAAATAGTGTAGATGATTAAGGGATTGAGATTTGTATAATCAAAAGGCAGTCATGCCTTAATGAATGTAAAAAAAGGAAATAGAAAATATATAAGTAGGAGGAATATGATAAGGGAAAAATAGGAATAGTCATTATCCATATACCTAAACCCTTATATCCTCCAGTTCTCATTCATTTGCAAAATTCAAAAACAAAATATTTAGAAGCTTGCTGGCTACCATTAAAAGAAACCAAAGAAAGAACAGCTAGGAATCGGGTAGAAAGCTTGAAGAAATTTAGGAAAGAACAAACCTCAACCTCTTAACTACAAGCCAAATTGAATAATGATCTTTCATTTCATTTTTGTTGATTTCGATTTCTACTTAGATCCGAATTGATTTTGCAAATAACATGCCATAATATGATTGTTTAAATGGATATATATATATATATATATATATATATATGCTTGTTGATGATTTATGTTGCTTCATAAAGATTTTACGATAAGTTTAGGTTTGAAAAACCTATTAAATGACATCCAAATGACTTGCATTTCTAATATATGGTCGAAAATATTATTTATGAGTGGGTTTCAAGGCTCATAATTTTTTAAGTTATTGTGGATTTATTATAAATTTTGTATGAAAGAAAATAGTTAAAATTGGGTTAAATTAATTACGGCAAGAAATTTAGATATATGCTAGAAAACATACTAGAAGTGAATTATGGTAATTTTACGAAGTATTTTACTATAGATATAAATTAAGGTATGAGACTTACATGTCTTATATATTTTATCAAGGGGATGGGCTTCTTTGTTAAATGTTTTAACTGCTAATTTATGAATTCAACGGCACATTTAGAAAAGAAGATTTTGAAAAGAAATGGGCAACCAATTGTATTTTAACAAATAAGGCTAGTTAGTTGAAAAGAAACTACTTTAAAAGGCTATAAAATAGTTTTGCTTAAATTCACTACTTCGCCACTTCCAACTACAAGCTTTTGACACGATATGTAACAATCTGTAAATTTCGATAATTAAAATAGTTAATTTAATTAGATTTTGAAATTAAATTTAAAGATAAATAAAAGTGAAAAAGAAAAAACTTTATAATTTATAATGAAGTGAGTGTTAAAAATGAAATGTAAATTAAAGGTTATAGTAACGATTGTAAGTTACTATTTAGTTGGTCTATTAATGTAGTTGTAACTGTTACATTAGGTATAAAATTAAATATAAGTAAATAAATGTATGGTAATTGAATGAATTCAACATTATATAAGCAATCCTGATAATTAGTGGAATAACAAACTTGAGTGTAAAATAAAGTTAGTGATAACATTATGCAGGTCACCTTTTTATTTAGGCTGCTAAATTAAGAGTAGGAAATCAATTACATTTAGTTGTAGGTAAATGTTCATTAATGTGAAATAGAACTGTACTGTAAAGTGTGAATGTAATGACATAAATGGGAATGTATATTTTATTCACAAGATGGAATAAAGGAATGAAACCATGTTGGATAAATTGATTGAGGTTTTAATTATAATAAATGTATATATATGGCAAATTCAATATAATTGAAAATAATAGTTATTACCAAAGAAAGATGAAAATTTGAATATATATTTATGTAATGAAAGATAAACAAATAGTAACTAGGTTTATAGAGTGATAGATGGATTTATTGTAGGTAAATGAAATTAAATACTATGTAAATTGAAATTTGGATGAATTGGGAAATTATTAATGTATTACTTTATAAACCAATGCTAATATTACCCATAAGAGGATAAGTTAATAATTGATTCAATAACACGATTGAGAAATCAAATATATGGATTTATTGGGAATTTAAAACTTATACTTTTTAAACAGGATAAATTACAGTGTTTTACGCGCAATAAGTTTCTGTGCTTTTATTATACGTAAATATATATATATATATATATATATATTATATTTTCCTATATCCATCTCTATTTTATCTTTCTATTTTTATTTTGTCTAGATAGTCATGTTTATTTGATTGTTGCTTGTTTATATCTTTTATTTATGGCTTGGAAAAAAAATCAAAGGGTATACATTATATTGTCTTAATTTCTTCCCTTTTAAAATTGCCAAATTTAAATTAACAATTCGGTATTTTAAGCTATTCAAGTCAGACGTGTGTGGTTTTAGTGTCGATTTGAATGGTCCAAAATAGCGGGTCATTATAGTTAGTATCAGAGCTTCGGCTCTAGGCAAAATTTAGCATATACGGTAAATTTATTTACAGAATCACTTTCATTCAAGCTTGAATCTCTTTCTCTTTGACTCTGTTTCCTTCGAATTTTGAAACGTCCCCTCGGTTCCGAAATTCATTCTTGTCCCTCACTATTCGTATTCTTATGAATTCCAAAGCATTCCATAGCTCCACTAAATGACTTGTAAAGTGGTGAAACTCCTTTACGATTGGCATTGTTTCACCGAAGATTTCTATATATCCTCGGTTAGATGCTAGTATCTTTGTTATCCCAAATTCTATCTCTTGAGATTAAATGTAGATTTTCCTTAGAATTCCACATCAATCTAATTCTTGATGTCGTGGTTGACCCAGTTAAGGTTGCCTGCGATTTATATAAGCTTATCCATTTCCTTTTGGTTGGTTAATCATCTTATCTTCTGTTCCAACTTAACCTCAAATCAAAATTTTCTTTGATCTGAGTTAATCAAATTTGAATCTCAATCCTTGCTTTGAAATTCTATTCCTGTGTAGTGTATTTATAAATATGTATTTAAATGTTCTATATATGGTGTTGTTTGAGTTGTTGATGTTGATTTGGGTTGTCGATCGTTTCGTCTGATCAACGATGTCGATAGGATCTCCAAAACACTTGAACAGAGCAAACTCACACCATACTGTTTCCAACTTGGTAAATGGATAATTTTGTATAATTATATTGTATATGTATATAAGTAAAAAAAAATTAATTTTGATAGTTAATTGAATTGGATGTTGAAAAAATAATAATTGACTTATATAGCTTATAACCATTTGCTTTTGTTTCATATATAAATAATCGAACTATTAAACATGGGTATAAATTAATTTGGAAATTTAAATGAATTTAAAACATGAAACTAAGAATTTAATTTCCAATGGTTTCAAAATTTGGCTTTAAGGTTTAAAGGGGTGTATTATTTAAAGTATTCAAGTAGAAATTGTTTCAAGGAAATTTTAATTTGTAAATGGGTGTTCTTTTCTTTGTCGTTGGAAAATAATTTCGATGATGATTGCAGCATCATCGACATTCATTTTTGAGTTTCAAAGTGTAGATCATTCTGTAGTTTTGCTATAGTCTTGCTTTAGAGAATTAAATTGATTTGGATTTCTAAAATATGACTTGATTTATAATATATATATATATATGTATGTATGTATATGTATATGTATATATATTGGTATATGATTTCAAATTCTATTTGATATATATTATATATTGTGTATATTCAATTATCCCTAAAACAGTTTGAAGTTAATCGAAAATCTAATTCTTAAATGTTGTCTTAAAGGATAATGTTAAATATAGAACAAAATCAAAATTATGAATAAACATTTAAGCATGAATAATTGAATTAGAAATTTCAATTTGTATAATATCCTATTGCATTCCAATATAACTTACATTAATTATTAGAAGTTGACAATGTAATTGGATAATATACAATATAAAAGGACTTTATAAATAAAATTTGAGTGTTTATAATAAATGTTATACACTTAAATTTTAATTATAAAAAGGATTAGTTGAATAACTTACAATATAAAATGGTGTTAAAGGAAATTTTTAAATAAATTGGTATATTTTATTCAAGGTAATTAATTTTGAAAATTTATTTGTTTATAAAGTTAGTATTTTTGCATAAGATGTATTGTTGACTTAATTCTTTCTTTGCCCTTCTTTTTCCTTTTCGAGGATGAAAAGTTTTGGGTGGGGGAGAGTGTAACGACATGTAAATTTCGATAATTAAACTGGTTAATTTAATAAGATTTTGAAATTAAATTTAGAAAGAAATAAAAGAGAAAGAGAAAAAAAACTGTATAATTTATAATGAAGTGAGCGTCACAAATGAAATGTAAATTAAATATTATAGTAACTGTTGTAGTTGGAACTGTTACATTTGGGTATAAAATTGAATATAAGTAAATAAATGTATGGTAATTGAATGAATTCAATATTATATAGGCAATCCTGGTAATTAGTGGAATAATAAACTTGAGCGTAATATAAAGTTAGTGACAACATTTATGCAGGTCACCTTTTTTATTTAGGCTGCTAAATTCAGAGTAGGAAATCATTTACATTTAGTTGTAGGTAAATGTTCATTAATGTGAGATAGAACTGTACTGTAAAGTTTGAATGTAATGACATAAATGGGAATGTATATTTTATTTATAAGATGAAATAAAGGAATGAAACCAAGTTGAATAAATTGATTGAGGTTTTGATTATAATAAATGTATATATTTGGCAAATTCAATATAATTGAAAATAACAGTTATTACAAAAGAAAGATGAAAATTTGAATATATATTTATGTAATGAAAGATAAACAAATAGTAACTAGGTTTATAGAGTGATAGATGGATTTATTGTAGGTAAATGAAACTAAATACTATGTAAATTGAAATTTGGATGAATTGGGAAATTACTAATGTATTAGTATATAAACCAATGCTAATATTACCCATAAGAGGATAAGTTAATAGATGATTCAATAACAAGATTGAGAAATCAAATATATGGGTTTATTGGGAATTTAAAACTTATACTTTTTAAACTGGATAAATTACAGCGTTTTACACGCAATAAGTTTCTATACTTTTGTTATATATATTATATTTTTCCTATATCCATATCTATTTTGTCTTTCTATTTTTATTTTGTCTAGACAGTCATGTTTATTTGATCGTTGTTTGTTTATATCTTTTATTTATGGCTTGGAAAAAAAAATCAAAGGGTATACGTTATATTGTCTTAATTGCTTGCCTTTTTAAATTGCAAAATTTAAACTAACGATTCGGTATTTTGAGATATTCAAGTCAGACATGTGTGGTTTTAGTGTCGATTTGAATGGTCCAAAATAGTGGGTCGTTACACCATACCTCTGCCCATGACCAAGTCAAAACCAATCACATGGTATAAACAATCGATACGTAGTGAATCGGAGAAAGGCCGAAGGTACAGCGTCGAAACCAAGCTTTCGAAAGGGTAGACGCAAACTCTTATCGACTTTGAATCACTTCTGTTTCCAAAGGATGTTTCGAAGGGGTTATACTAGTTTTCGATTTAATCCATTCACCTTTGTTTTTCAAAAAGAGCTTTTGAAAGAGTTGTCGCCTTTTTTTTAAAACAAGCTTTCGAAAGAATAGCTTTAAAAATATTCAAAACCTAGCCGCCACATTTTACCTTTCGAGCTAGTTAAGGCCGCTTTTATTATAGCCTTTGAACAATGGTTTCGACAGGGTGCTTTCCCTTCTTACTTTGAAGCCGCTTCTCAAAGCTTTTGAAAGGTTCGGTTTCAAAACCGTCCTCTTTCTTTTACTTAGGACTAATGCTTTCGAAAGCAATGCTTTCGCTCCGGTTGTTTATGACCCGTAGTTATATCAAAAGTTAAACCCAAAAGTTTCGAAATAAATGATTTTCAATGGTTTTGAAGTAGTGTTTCCACAAACTTTTACTTCAACCCAATGATTTCGAAAGTTAATTACATAATGAATTTCAATTCTTTGGAAAGGTATATAATATGGGTTTCGAAGGGGAGATCTCCAATGTTTTCAAAAGGCTTTTTTGAGTATTTGAATGGAGAGTTTCCAATGATTTTGAAAGGCAAGTTTAAAATGATTTTAAAAGAGGATGTCTAAGGTACTAAGTTATGCTTTCGAAAGGGTTGATTTTATTGATTTTGAATCGTATTGTTTAAGGCTTTAAGCAAGGGTTTTGAAGGTGATGTCATGGATTTAAAACCTAATGTTTTCTAAGTTAAAGAAGGGATTTAACTTGTTTTTAAAGCAGCAGATTACCCTATTGATGTAGGCTTTCGTTAACATTGTTTTAAGTAAAGTAAATATCATGGAAAAGGTATTTGAGTAAAGCAAAGAGTATATTTTCCTTATTTAAGTATGATTTAAAAGGTTTAAATTAATTTGAAAGAATTGTTTTTAAGGAAAGTTGGATGGGGTAGTTAACCGTAGGTAAATGACTGAGATATTAGAAGATCAGATAGGACAACTGTAGGGTCACGCCTTATACTTTAGCTAATAGCCCCTAGCTAATATAAGTCCAAAATTCCAGTGTGTAGAGCTTTGTCATAGGTAAGACTAAAATGATGTTAAACATAGAAAGGAATATATAGAGTAAAGATAGGTTATTAGTGAGCCTGCAAAACCATTAGGATCAGTTGACCCTTGGATAAGTAAGTTATGGATAGACCGTCCAATATTGTGTCTAACAGAAGTTAGATTATTTACTATGTCTGGTAGGCCCACGTCAGCTAATAGTTAGTAGTTAGCCAAATAAATCTATATTGTTTGGATAGATGGTCTATTGACTACCTAATTTATGTGCATATATGATATTGCTACGGTTGTTTAATCAATTTGATTACAAGTTCTTAATTTGCAAAAGATTTGCTTTTAAAAAGTATATTACTGAGGGGAAAATTGTTCCGTTAAGCAGCATGGCCTCACTTAATATCAATGAACCGAGATGTAATAGTATTATTCACACTAGGCTTTATGTCTGACTCAAAGTTCTTGCTTTCCCCTTAAACTCTCGGATGCTCAAAATATAATTTGAGCAGATTGAGAGTTAATTTTTTTCAGGTTTAGTAGGTTGGACGAATAAGCTTCTAAGGACGTACCGGAGGCAAAGTTAGATATGTAAGAGCTATTTAGTTTAATTTCCATTATAATGTATGTATCCCAGATATGTCTATTTAGTACTTTGATCGTCCAAGAGGGCATCTTTGTATGTCATTTTTGGAATAATTTGTAATAATTGTATTTTATCAAAACCTGGGAATCGTTTTTAGATCATGTATTTGAAAATTAAATATTGATTTAAAATGTACCTAGAAAAGCTGTTTTGAAATATATATCGATTTTAATTCATATTCATGCGCTTCTAATATTATACCATTAATATTACCTTATTTTGTCACCGTAAGCTAATACTACGGATGACTACAGCATCTGTAGCACTTAGCTTTGGGCCTCAAGATAGGGAATGTTACAATTTGTAAGACCATTATCAATCATTCATAAGAGCTTTTAGAGATTTATTAGTCGTCTCTTGGATACTATCTCTAGCCACCCTTAGTTGATGAAAACTCATAGCATAATCCGGTTGAGAGAAAATTGCTAGCAAGTTTGAGTTGGTCAAACAAACCATTAATACGACAGAGAGAATATTTACTCTTTTGGCCAACTTATTATTCAACTCTCTACAGTCGATATAAAATCTAAAGAATTTATCTGCTTTGGTGGAAATCATGATGGGTGAGACCAAATCTAATGTACTTTTTCGGGTAATACCCTTCTTCGAAAGCTCAAAAATTTGTGTGTCTATATCTCTTTTATCTCTCTAAGCCATGCATCCAATAGGTAAGATAACCAGTTTTACATATTACTCGAAAGCAATATGGATGATGAGGTAATAAACCTGAAAACTCCTCAAATATAGCTGCAAATTTTCATGGAGTATAAATATGGGAAATTACATCAAAACATCATATGAGAGATCCATGGAGTATAAATAGAAAATCATCGAAGAACTCTTGGGATCACAACAAAAATTAAGCCCTTTACCACTTCTCTTCTCTATACAAACAACAAGGCTATCACAATCAATAATAATCCTGTGTTTTGTAATCCAATCCTTCCCTAGAATTAGTCCATAACCTGAAAAATCGAGTACAAAAGCATCAAAGAAAACCACATCTACCCTAAGACAACTTAATACCTATACATATCATAGAAAGATGTGCTAACCCCCGATAGAATTCAACGAAACAAGAAAGTCATCAATTAGATAGCCCATTACATGAAAACTATTAACAAGACGACTAGGAATAAAAGAACGTGAAGCTCTCTTATCAAATAAAAAATGCGTATCAAAGTCATAAACAAAGAAAAAACCACCTTCCTTGATGATTTTTTTCCCCATGAAGATATTAGGTAGAGTGCTCGAACTATGAGTAGCTTAGATTACATAGGATTTGACCACTTTCCTACCCTTTGAAAGTGATGAACAATCCCACTTGAAATGCCCCAGTTGATCACAATTGAAATATTTATCTATTTGAAGGTTGCTTTGGTTGTCTTTTGCAGTGTTCTCTTTTAAGTGGTACTGATTGCAAGTCACCCATCCTTCCTTACGTTGATCTTGATCATACTATTTCCATTTGCCTTTCCTTTAGTTTTGGAACTTAGACTTCACTTCAACTTTAGCTTTATCTGCTTTCTGGGCCTATAAGTATAGAATTTAATAATGCTACTTAGACAAGACTTTCAAAAGTAACACCCTTGGAATATTACTAAGAGCAAGATCCCTAAGTAGTTGTTTAAGTCCTACAACAAACTTCTTGGTTTTTTTAGTTGGAGTAATTGATCATAGCCATCCCGAAATAATAAAAATTATGAACTCGTTAATGCACTCCTTTCGTTCTTCTTACCTTCTTGGAGATACATGAACTATCTACTTGCAAGCCTCTCTAGATCTAGAAAATAAACGAAACCTTGAATAACCTTTGGAATTTTTCCTAAGTCATGGCATGCATGTCCATCTCCTGAATCATTACACCCCGCCAACACAAAGTTTCCTCTTGAAGTTATCTAGAAAAAAGTATTATTATCAACATCTAAAGCGTCGTATCATCAAAGATCTACTCACTAGTGCAAATGTAACATTCCTATTTTTAAATCAACTTTAATTGGTAATTAATTTAATTTTTGAAATTAAATTGTGAATTAATTTGGTATTTTCTAAATTTAAATAAATATTATGCCTGCTTAATTATAAATAGATCGTAAATTGAATTATGGGTTTGAAATTCAAATAAATATTTATTAATAACAATAGTAGTTCAAGATAATATGAATATTCAATAAAGTATAATAGTTTAACTAAAAATAGGATTTGATAAAAAGATTTAATCTTTTATAAAATGTAACATGAATAAAAGTGATTTGTATATAATATATAAAATAATACATCGGATACTGATTTTAAATTTAATTGTGAATTTGAAATTCTAAATTAAATATCTTATAAATAAAGATTTGAATTTGAAATTTAAAAATAAAATTTTTGAATTTATATATTGGATTTGGAAAAAAAATCTATAATTTTATAATACGAAAACTTATTTGTATTTACAATATGATGATTTGAAAATTTTATTTTGGAATTGATATAAGTATAATTTGCTTAAATTAATAAGAAGTTTAAAATACTTTTCTTTTATACTTGAAATAAATTGGTTTTCTACATATTTAATTAAATAGAAAATGTACTGCATAATATATAATTATAAAAATTAAGTAATTTATAAAAGAAAAGGTTTAAAATATAAATTAAATAAAGGTTTAATAAAGGACTTAAATATAAATTTTGCTTGTATTTACAAGTGTGAAAGAATTGACATTATACATTAACAAGTGTAAAAATAAGTAGCATGAAATAAAAAAGTGGAAAAACGTTTGATAAAAAATTAATTAAAAACATAAATAACATGCATAAGGAAAATAACCAAACCAGGGTGTATTTCTTTCATCTTTTATTCTTAGATCAACAAACCTGAGAAAAGTTTCTACAAACCGAATCATCTCAACATCAAAACCAAAACAGAAAAGAAATCAAAAACAACAATTTTTCTGTTTCAACCTGAAACAAATCAAAGCAAAGAAAAAGAAAATATTGTTTCAGTTAAAAAGGTTAAAAGCTTTCTCTCATCTTCAATTTGGAAACAAAAACAAATCAAAAACCTGATTTCAAAATCTTCAGCCTGGAAGCAAGAAATCAATGCAAAAGATCAAAGAAAAACAAAACTGAAGCATCTCAATAATAAAACCAAGTTCCAGGCAATTCAATAACTCAACAAATCAAGTTCAAGAAATTTAAACTAGTACAGAGGATCAACAAATGAAGCTTCAGGAAAATTTAAAAATGCTTGGAAGAATCAAGCATCAACAACAATTCAACCTGATTCCAAACTCAAAGTAAATCCTTTTCGGTTTTTTTCAGACTTTTGTCCCATGTCTTCATCAAATAAGGTGAGCAAACTTACCTTTTATTCTGATTTATGATTTGATGCAGTGATTTATGCTTGAAGAAATATTGTGAATCTGCTTGCATATATACAAAATATATATGTGTGTGTGGTTGTGCATGTCTAGGAGACAGACATCAGTGTCTCTGTTCTTTGTTTACAGGATATCAAATCGGTAAAAAATCCAAATTCTCATTCCCTGATCTCCTTTAGGTTAGGATCCTTAAAAGAATCTTTTTAATAATAACAAGATTTGATTTTTAAAAATATTAGTAAGTATATTTAATAAGTGGGGTAACTAGAAATGGGAAAAGAACAGTAAGGACCAATTGAAATCAGAAATTTGATTCTTAGATTTTCAATTTTGGTTATATAAATAAATTTGTATTTACAAACTATGATTTTTAAAATAGGAATCAGGATTTTTAACTTGATTCAAGATAGAGATTTCAAGATGAATGGAAAACCTATTTTCGCTAATAACCGATGAACATTGGCGAACTATGGGCCGTGCTCAATTTCGAGGGTGGTTTGGGTGATGCCGATTAATGGAAAATTAATAGGAGAATTTTTACATGAACATGGTGTTGGGTTGGCGTCGAACTAGGGATCGACTACCCCTTTGCGTCGATCAAGTTTGAGTTGTTACAGTTTCGAAGCCAAGGCGATTTAGGCGATCGGACCAAGGGGAGATTGTTTAGGGGTCATCAGAGCAACAGTGGTTGTAGTCGCTTGGGGTTTGGTGGTCTTGATCGGCGAGGCGAATCGATTTTTGTGACCGAGGGTTGGTTCTAGTTGAGCACTGCCGTGCTCAATTTTGAACTATGGCAAGTTTGAGGGTATTGATTGGTCGGGGTTGTCGATGAGATGATTGGCGACTGGTCGACGGTCTTGGCGATGGTCGAAGGGGGATCAGCCCCCTATACACGTGCACGTGGTGTACGTTTGTAAGGGTTATGGAAATTTTTTGGGAAGACGATGATGTGCTCGGGTATGAACTCGAGTTGATTTCGCGAATGTCTCGAAGAAAAGAATGGTGGAGGGAACTCGAAGTAGGGATCAAGAGAGATACGGTTTGAACCCGAAGCAAAGAAATGAACAATTTTAAAAATTGAAAGTTAAAGAAAAGCAAGTTTTTAATCTAGAATAAATTAAATCTATTTCTTAGAATTTATCCCTTTGTAAAATAAATGTTTTCAGAAGTTATGTAACTCATTTAATTTTAAATCCGTTCTGTTGAAATTCTTTTTAAGCTATCTTTGAAACTTAATTTATAAAATAAAATTAAGTGTTAAATGAGAAGATGAAATGTTTTTAAATGTATATGCTGATTAAAATTAAGTAATTAATAAAAATAAATGGTTTATCTCAATGATATTTTGATTATTATTAACTTAAAGGTTTAAAATTAATTTTTTTTAATGATGATTTACTTCATTTAATAAAGTTTTAAGATATAATTAAGTGGTTAAATAAGAATAATTTCTTTTTTTAATTAAAGTAAAGTTATTACTTTGGGTAATTACCTTTAAGGATAATTAATTAATGCGATTAATTAATTATAGTAATTTGAGGTTAATTTGTTAATGTTATTAATTTATTAAAGGTTCCTTAACTTATGATAAGTAATTAAAGGCAATTAATTATTTAAAGATAATCACTTGATTTAAAGTAATTAATTAAAGATTAATGATTAAATAATCAAGTGATAATTAATTTATGATTTATTTAATATAAGCGATTAGGATAATCACTTATTGTAATTGATTAAGGATAATCACTTATTATAGTTAATTAAGATTAATTAATTAAATGGTAATTAATTAAGCGTTAATTAATTAATTAATTAATTAAGGATAATTAATTAAGGGTAATTAAATAATTAAAATTAATTTTTTAATAATCAAAGGTTGATTAATTTATTAATTAAGGTTAATTAATAAATAATTGAGGGATATTTAATTAACATAAACTGTAATTAATTAATGTTAATCAACCAGAATTAGTGATTAATCTGGTTTCAATTGAACAGATGATCAATTAACCTTACTTATGGATGATTATATTTTATTGACTACTGTGAATTGTTTGATATCTCTACTATGTGATGCTTTGTGATTTAAATTGTTTTAATTCAAGCTGTGATGAATGTAATTTATTTTACTGTGTATGGAAGATAAGCATTATAGGAATATACCACTTATCGATATTGATATGCTTGAATATGTGATGATTGATGATGTTGCACTAATGTGTAAAACCCTTGGACTACCTTATATACACATAAATATGGGTTGCGCCAGGAAATTGGTTAAGTCACATATTTTTGAAATACTTTTAAAAGTTGAATTGTTTTAAATCCAAATAGTTTTGGAAATGGAATTGGGTTGAAAAGCTTTTGAAAAGAAGTTTTGAAGATAAAAGTTATTTTGAATAACTTAATTAAGTATTGAAATTTAAATAAGTTGACTTGAATTTAAATTCAAGATTTGAGATTGAATTCTATGTTCGGAAATTTTGGTTTAAAAAAAGGTTATACAAGTTATAAAAGGGTTTTAAACCATTTTAAAAGTATTGTTTTGGGAATTTGAATTTAACCCAAGGACTTTAACTTGCATAAATGAAATCAGATTTTTCCGAAATGAAAACCTTTGTTTTTCAAATAATAATAGCTTTCATATAAAGAAAGAATTTCTAATTTGTATTGAAAGGATTTCAAGTTTTGAAATGAAATTGTTTTGAAAGCTATGAATTAAATCTTTGATCTAAAGATTGGATGAGTTAATCAGATTTGAAGTGGAAATTATTTTGAAATTTGAGAATGAATCTTTGTGAAAAATGTGTGAACTTTGTGAAATAGATCTTTTATTTAAAGATTTGAAAATGGTAATTGGTTTAAACCATTTGAAAAGAAAGGTTTTGGGTTTTAAAGTTGTGACTTAACTGAAATCCCAATATTCATATGCTTTTAAAATATTGCGCTCATTATTCGGTTTAGCCAGGAGAGGACCTTGTGTCATATAACCCATTTCGAATAATGATACGACGATATGGATAGCATTTGAAGACCGGTGGTGAAGACTGGATATTTTGAAAAGCGAAAGGATAACTCGTTGAATGTCTCTGCACTGACTGGTCCCCGGTATAGAGATCTCCTTTGTGATGGGAAGTCCAGACGTGATTAGGGATTATTCGAATTTGCAAGGGCTTCTTTTTAAGTGCCTTCGGTTCTGTTCAAACCCGGAATACACTTGTATGGATGTGTGTCGGACATCACACTTTGAGATGTAAAGCTGGTTTCCATCAAATACATTTCTGTTTATGGCAGAGATTTATTCTCTTAGCTTAACAACCTTTTTTGAGACGTAAGAGCTCAGAGGTTATGTAGTTGATGGTTACTAGTGATACATTTCCAATTTGGTAATGTGGCATACAAGTGCTATTGATCATTTGTTGATCGAAGCATGGCTTTATGAAAAGCGTAGCTTTGTGGACGAGACTTCGTCGAGCTTCACAACCCGAAAATGGTCGAAACAGGAATTTTGCGGTAAGGTTGCAGGGATCGCGCTCCGAGGGTATGTCCATTTCTTCTGGATAGAGGTGATATAATGGTATGGAGCCCATATATTTAACCTATGTGGTTGCTGCAAATACATTACTTTGTGGTTGTTGGTGTCGAGCGCTCAGACAAAGGTTGGTTACGACCGAGGATGGCATATCTTAAGGGTTACTTCCGGGAAGTGGTAACCCGGCCTTGTGTCGGTAGGGAACCATTTTGGTTCTTGGGGGCGTCCCTCCAAAGGCATCCCATTTATTAAGGAAGTTCCTTAGCCTGACCATTTTTTGGAAACCCAATCATCCAATACGCGCCTTGTACGGTTTTAGTTGTATACTCATCCATTTACTTATGGTGGTCACCACTGTTTAGATGGTAGCTATAGTAGGCATGCAATAATGGTTATATGCTGCCTAAGATTAATATTATACTTTCGAAATGTTTTCCACTATGCACTAATAATAATATCAAATTGGTTTCCGCGTACGAAGCATTTTTAACTATCATAAGGAGAAATCTCCTCCAAGTGTGCATTTACATTGTGTGTGTGGCGGGAGGCCTTATGGCAGTTTCAATTTTTAAAAAGCATTGCAGATTTCAATTTTAAAATCTTTTGTTATTTGTTTTAAAGATAAACTGTTTTTGTTTGCTCATACCAGTCCCATGACTGACCTAGAGTTTATTGTTCCCTTCCTAAACTCTGATTGCACACAATTTTCCACATAGGTAGTCTAGAGTTGGGTTTTTCAGATAATCAAATAGTAGGTGTAGATTCGATAGCATTCAATCTTTGGATATTGGCAAATCGAATTAGGATGGAGTTTGTTTCACTTCAGCTGATGATGGTTTGAGCTTTCGATTTGGAGGTTGGAGTTTTTGGAGCTTTGGCTTTAGTGATGGAGTTTCTTGATGGAGTTGGATTATTATGGAGATGCACTCTATTGATGGTCATCTTTCCACTGTCGATGGTTGCAAAATCTTGACCATCCTTATTATTGTCATTTCTTTCGCTGTAGACTTGTATCTCTGATAGTTTTGATATCATTTATATCTATATGTTTAATCAACTGTTGTATATCAATGATGTATTATTCATTTTCTTTCTTTGTGTTGTTGTACTCAATGTGTTATAAGCTCTGACATGAGTCGGATTTCAACAATTGAATCTGCGGCATTCGAGTACAAGTGAAGTATGGGTGTCGATTTTCGAACGCTGAAATTTGGGTCGTGACAGCAAACCATTCTTGAGTCTCAAGGAATGGTTTTGTCCTAAAATATGTCTTCCCCCTCATAATAATGTAGTATCTATAAAGCTAAGAAAATCAAGAATACATGTTGGGGGTTTTGGAGGAATAAGAATCACTCATACTGATGATGGCACAAAAAGGACTCCTACCCGGTAGTGTACCTTGAGCTATAGCGTATAACTAACTTTGGAAAAAATGCTGGAATATGGAGAAATGGAACTTCAACGTTATCTCTAGTGGCTGTTACTCTAGTGAAATGAAGCAAAGTAGTTATCTATAGATGGGGTTACTAGTGATATTCCTAAAATTATATATTACCAGATACAAACGTATGAGTGCCTAAATACATGTCCATAAGTAATTAAAATACATATATGCTCTCTCAACTTATCCCATATATAGTGACCGGGTAACTTAAGCTTTAATACTAAATGTGATGATCCACCCTTCGTAACACCCATTATTAACTTATATAAGCAACCAGCTCCCATAAGTATCATGAATGACATTACATTAAGGGTCAAATATAAAACAACAACATAGAGCATATCTATCGCATCTATACATACTAAAAATCAAAGTGGAAGAAATGAAATATAATATTAATATAACATATGACTAAACACTTGTCATACTAATAGAAATAAAATTCAGTGTTAGAGTACATCGGGTAAATGGTGCATCGAATCACATATACAACATATCTCAAAATGAATATATAGTATAACATTTAAATATCCCAAAAATGCCGGATGTATAAACATAGCAGCTATAGCCACATAACTAGCCTTTAGCTAGAAAAATCCACACCTCTATGTCAAACTACTCAAAGAATGGAAACAAAAGGGACAATAACGAGAGGGTCAAATATAAAGTCTAGTGAAAAAGGGATATCATTAATCTGTATAATTACCAATATGCTAATGTATCATGTACGATAACCAAACAATAATATATGATGTAATAAAATCGTACCTTAAGTTGTATCTTCACTTGAATCCAAAAAACTAGCACATTTCTACTATAATGCTACAGGATACAAGATAAGTCCATCATCTACTAATCATCATGGCAATGATCGTGACTTAATCGTCACATCTGAAGCTAGTGGGTGTAACAATCCACATATTAACAGGCCCAAATTTCTATTTTAAATTTAAACCCAAATCTATTAGGGTACAGACCATTGGTGTTGGTAACCTATAATAAACATAAGTATATCATAGAGCTATCTGTATAAACTCACAAAAAAGGAAAATATAATGGAACATATATACTGACTAAAGCTACTACCTTAGAATCAATATTATTCCTTGGCTATCAAGTCACATTTTCAGTGCCAGCATGAATGAGAAGACTTTTTTATCTACCTTCTCATCTTGCAACAGTAGCATGGTTCTCCAAATTTATCTTGTAGATTGTAATGAAGAGGGGGTCAGAACAATGTTTTAGTGACTGGCAAATTACATACTTTATCCATAGCGCCAATTTATGGAGATTGGTTTCTGTTTTAGTGTTATGTCTATTATTCATGGCTTATCCATTTAGTTCCATCTACATGTACGATATGTCACAACACCAGATCAACCATTTTGTAACACTTAATTTTTGGAAATTATAATGGTTATTTCCGTCATAAAATAGTAATATTTATTTCCATGGGTAAAGTTTTGCAATGGATATTTGTGTGACAAAATTCAACATGTATGTTAATTAGGTGACCACCGAGGACAACTTTGTAAATTTATTTTTATCCTTCATTCCATGTTTTGTAACGCTGCTAAGAGCATCTCTAGCAAAGGAGGGAAAATCAAGAGGAGGAAACAATTTGAAAGTGTGAATTCCTCTTACTTCTCCAGCAAGCAAGTGGGAGGAATCGGGCCTTTTTTATCTTTTTCTAAATTATAAATGGTTTTCAGAAAGACGTTTATAGCATAATAGGGTTTTTGAAAATTGTTTAAGGTATAAACAGTTTTAAAAACATAATTATGCCATAAACGGTTTTCATAAAACCAAATTTATACCCGAAACGGTTTTGGATTAACATTTATGGATCACTTCTTTAAGAAAAAATTGGGAAACCCCTATTTATTTCCTTCCTCATGCTCGAATTGCTACCGTTGTAACATAGGGAATTTAAAAAAGTATCGATCTTCCCTATTTTTAGGATTTCAACACTGCTAGAATGCTCTAACACTCTTTTCATCGACAGTTAAGGTTTCCCAATCAACTATAATCGATTTACTCTTTTCGCTTTTTAATTCAAACCTATTCACCTACTTAAATCCACTATTTCTAATTTCATGCAGAATATGACGACCCGGAATTTTCAAGCAATTTAAATTGGAATATTTAATTGATTTTAAACATTTGAAAGGTTAATTTTAACTGAATTCAAATATCATTGTTTATTGGGTAATTCAATTATTAAATTAAATAATTTGAAGTTGGGTAAAATGTTGAATATGGAGTTTTAAACCTGTTAAAAATAATTTGAAGGTTTATAAAATTAATATTGATAATACTAAGGATAATAAAAGTTTTAAAATTGAATTTAACACTGATTTGTTCAGTTTTAAAAATATATAGTTTAAATTGAATTTAAAAAGAAGTAGCCTTTCGAGGCACAATCTCGGAATTCGACGAAACTAGTCCATTGGGTCCATAATATTGAATTATTATCGGATTTCAAATTTCGTATTGATCGAAGTTTTTATGTGAGCGTCCGATAAGTAAACGCGCTGAAAATTAAATAAAACTTTAGTTGATCAAATCAATGTCATCGGTGCCTTCTTTAACACGCTTCTCTTTTTAATATCTACAGCCGAACCCTTCTTTTCAAATCAGAATCTAAAAAAAAAGGAAATGGCCTCCGTCAAAGAGTTCAAGCCGCGAGATTCGAAATCAATTCGAAACCCAGGATTCGAGTTTCATTCCTCTTCTCATCGATGTCCTCCTTTCCTAATCCAAACTGTTTCCCCCAATTCGAAAAAATATATATATAATATATAAAAGAGGGGCCCGCAAACACGAGGCTGAGGAGAGGGAGCGAAGCATGAATTGGTTGCAGATATCGCGAGGCTGCGTTGGGTGTTGGCATTCACGCTCGTGCGAAGGATCTGGTGATTTTGATTAGGGTTTGGTTGTGCGACGTTATGCCGATGCCGTGGGATGTTGAGGCCAGAAGGGATTTGGTCACATGGGTTTCGATCGCGACTAGGGCAGGAGCTTGAAGCCACGGCGTCGCGTGGTGGATGATCGTTGGGTAGAGCGGCCATCGGTGCTTGCAAGTAAGGTATGGTCGAGGTGAGGTATTCATTTTTTAACTGTTAATTTTGATTAATAGATATAGGTATAAATTTCTTATTCAATTTAAATATAGGAAGTTTGTGTGTAAAAATAAAAATAAAACAGGATTTGATTTTTGATTTAAACATATATATACATAAATTAAATGCACATGTTACAATAAGAATAAGTTTACAGTAAGGTGTATCAGTTTGTTTAATTTAAATTAATGAATATCTATAGACTAGAAAAGAATATATATATATATATACACACTGTAAACCTGCTGCTTAATTTTTAAAAAGGGGTATATTAAGGTGACTAACTTGTTTTATCAACTTATTTTAGTCACTAAATATTTTTAAAAGGGTAAATATTAGTTTAGATTAAATTAAATTATTAGTAAATTAAATTCAGTTAATGGTAATAAAATATGTAGTTATTTAAATTATAAATGGAAATTTAATCATTCAAATTGACTCGAATGTTGATAAAAAATATATGTAATGTTTATACAAGGTTATAAACTGGGAACCAAGTCAGAATTGAAGTGGACTAAAAACAAAAGCAAAGGTGAGTAAATCTCACTCAGCTGAATTTTTAATTTAAATTTAAATAATTGATTGATTGATTGGATTTGGTGTGTTATATTATATATAGTAGTATATAATATATCTTGGATTGTTTGATTTCCCGCATTATATAGCGGATGAGACCTTATGCGCGCATAATAGCGGATGTTATATTTAATCTCATACAGCGCGATAATCCACCTCGAAGTGGAATTGGTATTTTTATGTTGTGCTAACATCTGTGGATGCAGGGAAAACAGGTTGGAGGGATCCAACTATTTCCAAAATGAATGTAGTAGGAATAGAGCCTTCGATTCCGTTCGAACCCGGGACGGACTTGTATGGATGAATGCTTTCGGAACATCGTCAGGTGGACGATGGGCATTTTAAGGGATATGTCCTGAAAGGTAACGCTTAGCCTCAAGCCTCATCAACCGGGAATGACTGAAAATCAGGGGTTATGCAGCAAGGCTTGGTGGGCAGCACCCATTTCCGGGTAAGGTCATCCCTGTCTAGATGTCCCTTTTTATTTCGGCTTAGTGGTGCGGTTGCTGATCCCAACCGTGGGGTGATCTTACTCAGGATTATCCAGCAAGGGATAGTCCGGGTCTTGTGTTGCAGGGGGTCGGGAGTGATTCTCGGTACTGTAATCTAGGCCACGTACCGTGACAGGTGGTAACCCAGTGCCTAGTCATTAGTTGGAAATTCATTCTCCATACGCGCCTTTTACGAGTTTTGTTTGTATTACCCACTCTGTGGCTAGTAGCTGGAATTTAATGAATGTAACAATTTCGGCTATTTTAATAAGTATTTGTAAATAGACCCTATTATAATATCAGAGGATTTTAATATAAAAATGTTTTAGCTATCGTAAGGTGAAAACCCGATATATTTATTTGTGGCGTGGTCTTACGAGATGCTTTTGTTTTCAAAAGATTTCTGAAACATTAATAATCAATTTGAGTGTGATTTTCTCACGCTGGTATTCCAGACTGACTCGGATGTTATTTAACTGTAATGCTCGGGTCAAACCGAGTATTATAGGATACAGGACATGATGCTGTGGAGCTCAGGAGACGAGCTGGATGGCGATACGTACTCCCGTATTTGATTATTATTCCGCTATGTATCCAGTTGCATGTTATTGATGTGACCTCTTATGATGTACTCTGATGATGTATGTATAAAACAGATATAGTTTTCTTTTGTGTAAAGATCATTGAATATCTATTATATTTTATTCCACTGCGATGGTAAGATTCTGATGTTGTTTTCTGTTTTTTCTTCTTCTACCTCTTCTTCTTTAACCCAAATGGTTCGTATTTTCGTGCATCTTGGATTGATTTATGTAGAATAGTGTTGACTCAAGGAGTACGGATTTGCGGGTCGTTACACAGAATCGCAAGTTATATGCTGAATCTCAGGCATCACTTGGATTTCAAGCCTTAATCTAATTCGGTTAATATATCTAAATTTTTGTATGCATATTCTAAACGCAATATGTCACCAAGTAACTATGAATTAAACTATTGTTTCTATTTATTTAATTGCTTTTACTCGATTTATTCATAACCGCTACAATTTCTTGATTAAGCCGATGTTTTACTTGGTTTTTTTTCATTTTTTAATGTATATGGAATATTTATTTTTTGAATTATTTTTATTTTAATTTGAAACAAGGTAATTTTAGAATAAACTTTAGTGTCCAAACTAATTTTGTAATGAAATAGTAAACTGCTTAATTTGTAAATATAATTGTGATTAATTTAATTGCTCGTATTGATTACACTATTGATTTTAGTTTGACTGGTGTTTAGTATAAAACATACATTCTACACTTTTTTGCCTAATTTACGACTATAGTTATTTTTATTTTTGTTGGTGTTAACTATGAATGTTATGTCCTTGATCATGGGTTTGTGACTGTTCGTTAGTTTGTGCAAAAAAAAAAATCTCATTTTCAATATTAAACACTAATATATTTACTGAGCTATTTTCCTATTAACTAAAATGCATTATTTAAACAAAATAAAAACATGTTCAACAATATGTGATTGATGACGTACAAACTTTTATTTTTCATGTTTGCATAGTAAACATATGTTGCAAGTAAAGTAATCGTTGAAAGTATATTAGCTAATGGTAAACGTGCATAAACCACATAGAATCTACATTGCCATTTTTCTTTTCGTTTTCCTTGGCATGCAAAGTGTGTTGATAATTTATTATGCAAAACAAATGGTTAAGAAATATGTACAAGTTTCGCCACTTCTTTTTTGTCCATTATTTGAATATATTTGTAATAAAACAACAATGTAAAACTACAGAAATTAAATGCTACGGTAGATGGTTTATCATCAATCTTGTTTGAAGGTGGAACAATTTTGCTTTATGAACGCCACCTCAATTTACTTTAAGCCTAATGTAATATTTAGAAATAAATTTCTACATTATAATTTATAAAACAAGAAAGGAAAAAATGTGTATAAGTAGCCATACCTCAGTTATGGACTTTCTAGTTTGACTTCTAACCGTTTTGATAATGCTTGTTTATCTTTTATTCCAGAATGAAATTTGTCTTAAGATAATGATTATTTCTAGTATCTATTCATGATTTCAGTTTGTACAAGATGTTTAATGAACCGCATTTTCGACCCTCAAATGTCGATACTAATAATCCATTATATTCACGTAACGAGCCCTCAAGTACTGAAAAGGAAAAATATTAGGGTAACATGAGAAGAAAAGGAAATAGAATAAGGAGGAAGAAACACAATATCGAAATTTTACTAGCAAAACGACAATACATATACCAAAAGAACAATACAAAGGGTTACTCCAATACAAAAATTTCAAAGTTACAAAACCTAAGTACTATCATCAGCCTCAACAGTTATAATAACCTATCCTCGCAAATGTTGATATATACAATAGTAATTCAGTGAAAATAAGAATACTAAGATAGGCGAAACATCCAGCTCGTCCCCATAAGCTCAAAAGCATCCATAGCTAAATCAAGGAATATACTCGAAGCTAACCCGAAAAGTACTTTTGAGGCTACATGGAATGCCATAACGGCATCCCCTCAAAAGAACTACCATCTAATAAGTATATAAGGTGATATGATAGATAATGTTTAGGGTGAAGAATATAAATCATATCAAATAGCTGGAATAGTTACATTAATTACATTCAACAACATATTTAGAGTACAATCAAAACCGATAATGGACATTCGCATATTGAATTTTTCCACAGAGATCTCTTTGGAGAAGCAAAACCCAAACTCCATTCATAAGGGTCAGAAAGTACCTTTCAAGCATCGTATATCTCTAGATAAAATATAATATTAAGATAAACACAAGCGGTCAGCTTTCGAACATAAACATGAACAATGTAAACCAAATATCATCAACTCCGGCTAGCAAATAATCGATAAGTATCGCTAGATATGGAGTTGATAATACCCTGATGTCGGTTGGCTAAACCCTAGGTTGTGCGTCCTACTCTATTTTCTATCATTTGCGATGCCGAAGTTACATTCGACATCTTTCATACGTGTCGTCATTACTCGAACAGAACACAAATCCTCAACTAGATTCCCATATGTCGAACAGATCACGAATCACTCCCTAGATTTAAGCATCTCAATCAAATCTTGAATCTCCACATCAATCCTTGCATAAGTCCTCCAACGAATGCTAACATTGTCCTCTCTCTTTGAATACTCCTAAGGGTCCCACACGATAACATCATTCGAAATGCTAACGCTGACCTCTCCCTTGGACTTAACCTTAGGATAGATAGATTAACTCTATAACATTCCACTTCACAACCTCTCCTAGAATATGGATTTCATATATGATTTTGAAGCGTCTACGGTTTCGAGTTAGCTCATATAAGTACACTCCCCCACTTATCGGGTGCTCCAAAACCAATCGATAAATTTGGTTATTTACTTATAATGAGAACAATCACATATGGAAACCAAGTCTCGTATACTTATCACGTTTTCGATATTTTCATCTCACACTATCCCTCGATTAAGAGTGAAGCTGGTAGTTAGAGATTTATTGCTCATATCCCTACATGTGTCTAGATCATTGGCTAATAGTGCTAAGTATATGACTAAATGTTTTCCATAAACGAGTAAACATAAAAAGCACGATCAAGTCGTACAAAGCATGACTAAGCCACATAAGCGATTTCCAATCCCTTTTTGTAACGTCCCGCCTTTTCGCACGGTTTAAATCAACGATAAACCACACACGTCAGACTTAAACGATACAAAAGGACGGATTGTTATGGGGTAAATGAGAAAAAGTAGAGTAAGAAAAATGAACAAAAATAGAATCTTGCAGCGGAACGATAAAATATAATAATCAAATATACAGTTCATGAAGCTGTTTACAAAATATTCGATTATTCTTATAATATATATATATATATATATATATATATATATATATATATATATATATATATCAGAGTTACACATACCAAAGAATAATAACAATGCAACGGAATACAGTGTGTAGTGGAACACTATAATATATAATAATAATAATAATAATAATAATAATAATAATAATGAAATCTTCGTCTTCGTCCTCCAAAAATAAAGTCTTCGATTCCTGAAATGCTCGGGCTAACCCGAGCGAATTGAAAAGACAAAACACTCGAGTCAGAACTAAAATATCTTATGTAAGTTAAATTAACTGAAATAAATATGAGTGTAACGGCGTCGGAGATGTTTACGGGGTTTAACATCTCCTATCTAGTGTCTAACGTGAGTGCAATAACTTAAGAGATGCTCGGGATTCACATCTCCTAAGAATCCGTTAAACTATTTACTATGTAGTAATATTTCACTATTATAATAATGTCTATAGTAAAATAAACGTACTTTTAAATAGCATTAAGGAGTGACCCAATATTCCCCTTAACACATAGTAGTCCATCCAATATCATAGTCCCTCATGATCAGGAAGCCACCAGAGATACCACACGGGCTACGGGAGAAAACCAAGCTCGTATAAGGCGTGATAAAGTAGGTGACACGGTACAACTAGGCAATTCCAGGGTAGATATACCAATTGCTATCCGGGCTGGTGGTAACGTGTAATGCGCAGCTACCGCCCACCTCGAGCCACACACCCAATAAAAAATCAAAAGTGGCAACCGAATCAATCCAAAAGTCAAAGTATAATATCGAAGGGATGTGTCCGATCAAAGGTGCTACCTCATTGGCCCAAGAATCGCTCCTATTTTAGCCACCTTATATCAACTCATGGGAGTCGGGTCCACGTACTTACCTCAAAGGAAACGCCGCCGCCATCCTACTTCATTCTGGAATCTCCACGGCGTACATGGTTGTTAAAGTGGTTTTCGGAGTTGGCAGAGAGTATGACAACTTCCGATCCCGGTCTCTTTAACAACCAAACGTTATTATAACACCGCGGTCTTATCAAAATAGTTTATACTTTTAAAACCAGAATATAATATCCATTTCAAATCCATATAAATACGATGTCATTTTCACTTTTTTTAAAAACCAAATCAAATTTGATATCAGTTTCAAATATATCCTTTTCTAAAATTATAACATTTCAAAGTTATAATATTGCGAAATCAAAACTTGAAATATAGCCTTCCAAAACATAAAACTTTGAATTTCATAACTTTGAAACATACTACACCACATAAATGGTTTAAATACTTAATTACTTTATATAGTAAAATAGCTTCTTCACCTTCACAATCAATTCCAATATGGATTTTGAATTCCCAAATAAACCAATATAATTTCCATATATTTCAAATCTCTAAATATTCCACCATTTCAAACTAATTCTTTGATAATTTCATATATATCAATTTCAACTACTATTATTAAGATTTGAAATGTTTACTTAATAAATCAAATATCATTTTAGTAAAACCTTTAGGCTTCAAATAACTGGATATTCTTTCAATTACATTAACTTGATAATATTCAATTAAATAAATTTGATATTCATTTAAATCCTCTAAACAAAAATCAAGTTATAAAATCATATCTTTGAAATCTAAATTTATTTATATTTCAAATCAAATTTTTCGAGGATAATCCTTAAATCTTAAATTCAAATCAGATTCACATTTATCTTTCGACCTTAATTTTATTTGAGTCATTATAAACTCTACATACAATAGAATTTAAATAGATACTTAACCATATTATATAAAAGAAATTCAAACTTTATTATCTAGCTTATTTTATAATTCAAAACAATTTATACATAGCTAAATCAAAAATAAAATAGCATTTATATAACATCTAAAATTAATATCTTATAGCCCATATATTTCTTTACAAAACCATAAAATCATTTCAAAAATAATTATATATATATATATATATACACACCGTGGTCCCTGTATATAATTTTCTATCCTATGGTCAAGTGATACAGATATTTATCCTTTCAATCCGCAATTTAAAATAAAAATTTGCGGTTATATATCATTTCAAACCGCAATCCCGAAGGAAATAAATGCATAATAACTTGTAGATTACGATGATATAAATAAAACATCCATTCATCCATCATAAAATCATACATCCATCACAATCATCATCCAAAGCAATCAATCAATATCAATATATAACTGATAATATACAACAGGTAATTAACTGGCAATTATATTCAATAATAAATTAAATAACGATTTTATTTAAATAAATGCAATTAACTGAGATGATGATTAAAAATATACAAACAGTCATAAATAAATTCATAATCACAACATAAATTAATTTAACAAACATAAGAATTTTTAGAAGTTGTGAGTAGGTTAAAACACTCACCTTTAAAATTTAAATTGAATTTAAATCCAATTTAAACCCAAAAATTTGACAGTCTCAGAATTCGTCCAAATAGCGCCAAAATGTTCGAAATTTCAATACGATCCTAACAAAAAAACCGCGCGTGAATTGGTGTTCGTATATGAAAGATATAGCGAAAATTGTTTTTGAATTTCAATTTTTAAAAAATAAAAAAAAGGAACACATTACCCCTTTGCCACATCACCATCTTCAATATGCAGGCCATCTTCCAGAACGTAACACGCACCGCTAATGCACGCTACACGCATCGCCTGCACGCGAACCAGATACATAGCCGCCACAACCAAGATTGACGCCGCCTACGGCCTCCGACCCATCGTGTCATCTCTCCCTGAGGTCGCCGACCCCACGCGTCCCACCAAGACGCCGCCCAAAGCCACCCAAAACCCAGCTGCCGGAAAAAAAATCAAAACCCTAGTTGAATTTTGCCGTAGATCCAACCGTCAAATCGACAAGCGAACACCGCCGATGGACTCCCCTCCGTCCCCTCTTCAAAACCCGGAAAGGGTTCGTCGATTCGTCGAAGATCATCGACGTGCGATGAAAGGTCGAAAATTGTTCTTGGATTTCTAGACAAAAAATGCATTGAATCGAAAAAATAATTGTAGATCTGAGTTACGCTCTTCGAGAGCCCCGATATATAATTTTTCTAAATTTTTTTGAGGAGTTTGAAATTTCACTGATTTTGAATTGCAATTGATATTAGGTATTTGTCTGCCATTGAAATGAGGAGCTGAAAGAAATTTTACGTGCAGACAAATGAGAAATAGGGGTAGGCTAGGGTTTATAACAGGGTATTTATTAACAAGGCTGGAACAGAATGGATCGAATCAATTGGATGTACTCGCTGGACGATATATGGCCCGAAAAGCCCATTATGACTCCGGAACAAAATTGGGTCAACACATATATCAAAATAGATGTTTTAAAATATTTTAAAGGCAATGGAAAAGATTTCAAGTTCAAATTCCATCATATGAAGAAGTTATGACAAAATCAAATTATTTCAAATTGATTTTAATTGATTTCAATTTCATTGATTTCAAGGCCTTTCGAGTCCGTGCGATCAAACGACAAGTCCGATTGCTACGAAACTTGAAATCCTACAATAATTTACCATTACGGATCCGATGAAACTAGTTTCGTTGAAATTCGAGTCAGTGGCTAAAATGGCTATTTTTACATTAATTAAATAAATTAATAATTGATTAATTAAATCAAATTTCCCATTTAAATTCTAAAATTGACAAAAACATTATAACTTTATAATTCTTAATCATTTATAAAAAATTTAAACAAGTTAGATGTCCCTTAAATGCTGATTCAACCATAAATTTTAGCATTAAATTACAAATTTATTAAATTCAGAGGTTATAAATTAAATTACCAATAATTCCATTTAATTGACTTTTCATTATGTTATTCGCTTCATTGTTATCAAATGGAAAAAATTTAACATTGGATTCAGACTATTACATTAATATTCTTAAATTTCATCTAAATCTCAATTAACGCAATAATTAAATTTCACTTAATTACAATAAATCCAATTATTAATATAGTTCAAATCCAATAAATTGATAAATATTTATTCCCACTTTTATAATTCAGCAAATTTCCCAATTATGAATAACATTAACTTTTTTTCTAAATATTACCTTAATTAATATTAACATAATATTACATTAGACTTATGGTAACTGATTTCCAATTTAAATTAACAAGCAACAAGAATAGGTAACATACAATAATCGTTACGCTAAATTATAGTCACATTAATAAGCTTTTATTACTACAAATAAATGTTACCATTTATTTTCATAGTACTAATTTCATATAGTATTCCATTTATTATCTTATGCCATTTATAGTCAAGTATAACATACTTCATTAATTGTCATTTCATTCAATCCATTAAGTATTAATCTTAATCAGCACTGGTTATATCTTGATGCATTCTTTTATTACATCATTTATTACTTTACAAAATAAAATAACATCTAAACTCATCAATGTAATACCAAATTTATTTTTAAACCCAATTGATTCCAAATCAAAGTTTATACATATTTCAAACAACTATTATAGTTACTCCTAGAACATTGGTTTTATTAAATGACCATTTATTATAATTTAATTTCTTTAATTTAATCCTATGCTTACATTTTCTTTTCATATATTCAATTTGTATCTACGTATACCTCTTCATTAATTCCATTAATTTGCATTTCGTTCAATTTATTAATAGTTACCTTAGTTAAGTTACCTTAGTTAACATTACATAATATTAGATTATAAATTTACAATCTTAACAAATTCATAAATTGTCAATTGCCAAATATATACATAAATTACTATTTAATGTTCTCAATAAATTTATCTACTAGGTTTCAAACTTTTTTATTCATCAATTACTGCCTTATAAATAAACTTCTGTTTCTAATCAATTTACATTCACCTTTCTGTTATTATATTAATCATCATTAAAGTAACCTTTATTTATGTTCATTTATTTAGTTTAAATTCCAATTCAATCATTATTAATTATGTACAAATTCGTTTATTTATACAACACTTACATTTATTTACTTAATGTCAATTTAATTCCCAAGTGCAACAATTTACACTATTTCATTTTTATATTAATTTGAATTCCATTCTGGTTATTATTTTTATTAATAATTCACTAATTCAACATTTCCATTTGTTTCTTATATTAAACCTATAACCAAGTATGACAATTTAAATTATTTCACATAATTGCAATTTTATTTTAAATTGTTAATTTTAATTACAATTGCTACATCTAATTTCTAGCATTCGCTCAAATTTAAATTATAAGATTTTTATTTCCTTCTAAATTTAATTAAAATCTTATTAATTTAACTCATTTTAATCATCGAATTTTACAGGTCGTTACACTTTGTTTGTTTAATTAATTTCTATTATTCATTTGTACTCGTTCAATATTTCAAAAAATATTTATATACTTATCTCAAATGGCATAAGTATCTTCACGACATTAACATGATTTTGTACTTTAAATCGTTGTTTTTTCTATCATTTTCCAAAAAAATTCTTCTTATAATTTCCTTCAAAATATCCTTTTAAGGATTTTAGTACTTTTCAAATCCAATAAGAAAGGTTTAAGACTGATGTTACTTAAACTTTGTCACTACAAACCCAAAACCATTTCACTTATACTTATCTTTAAAACATTCTTTTAAAGATCTATTTGCACTCATAAGTATAATGAAAAAAGAGTTAAAGACAAATTTTATTAACACATTGTCATAACAAACCCAAAACCATTTCCATACTTATATCATCTTTAAAGCATTCTTTTTAAAGACCTAATTTAATAATATTTGGTTAAATTCGATGGTCGAATAGTCGACTATCTAGTTAAAACAATTGCTTATACAAATCAATGTTCTATACTTAACTTTGTTTCTGAAATTTCAACTTATATTATTCCTCATCTAAGAGTGAAGCTAGTTAAGTTAGAGTGCTGGTTGCATCAAAGCTTTGCATAGACACTTCATTCTTGAATCTCACAAATAGATTAGCCTACTCATCGATTTTTAGTGTTAGGTATTGTATAATTATTTCCATAAACAAGTAACAAACACATGATTAACCCATCGACATTCCCAACTTAACTATTCCTTGTACAAGATAAAAGCTAATAGGTTAGAGCTCTATTGCTCCATCCCTATTCGACATCAATCTTAACTCTCACAAATAAATAAGCCTACTTCATCAGCTTTTAGTGTTAAGCAAAGTTAATTTCCTTTAAACAAGTATGTAGTTTGCACCAAAATTGGCCACAAACACCAAATTGCCGATGAAAGCACCCGTTTACAATCACAGATCACAGATAGCAAATGTGTAGAGAATATAAATATGAAGAACACTCACAAAATTAAAAGGAATGCGGTGGACACAACTTTATAGTGGTTCGGCTATCTCCGACCTATGTCCACTTTGAAGAGTTGCTGTTTTATTGATTATCACTCGTTGGTTACAAGAGTACAATTGATAATAATTGAGTTACAATGGAGTTCGATAGAATAACAGCGTAAAAGAACCAGAAGATCCCTTTTCTGAAGCTCTAGGACTGCTATTTATAGGTGTAGGCTACAAATATCCCATCCAGATGTCGGAGGACTCCTTCTCTTATGTGGGTGGGTCTACGTGATCGATCCTGAGCGATTTTAACTCGATCCATGATTGATATGAATGGAATTTGTATTGATAAATATCTTATCCAATCAAGTTGAGATCGAGCGTGAACACTCTTGGGGTTGTATGCAAGCTCTTGCGAAAATTTCGTAGCATTTGGATTTGTAGATTGTGAGATATGATCGATGCAAGTTTGGATTTCCAATGTGTTGTCCAATTCATATCGGTTCATTCGAATCGATCCATTCGCATCGCTCCCAGGCATGTGCTTGCTAGGTGACGCGGCGCTATCTTTTAGGATCGATCCACTTTTTATGCCTAGTGACCGAGTCTTCCTCTCGAACACAGTCTCGTTCTTATCGGCCTGATGTACTCCATTCTTCGTATCAATCTTGGGATGCTTATTTTGTATCGATGATTCAATAGCCTTTTCATAACGATCAAGAATGGTGACATTCGTATCAATCCATTATGTGTTCTTCGTATCGATCAATGGATGATCGATGCAAAATACATGAATGACTGGATCGATACGAAGTGCGTGGAATGATTGGCACGAAGCGACAATTTCCTATGGATACGAGCTGGTGATGATGGATGCGAAGTAAGATGAACTCGGACCGATACGAAGTGGGGCATGCTTGATGGATACAAACATCGTTATTTTTCCTTGATCGATTCGAAAGAAACTGATACGAAGAAGGTGATCTGTTCGATACGAATTGTCTGATTTGCATCGATTTTATCTTGAGCATATGAACTTCGATTGACTTGAAATTCAAAATGTAGCATTTCCTGCCTTGTTCACCATTCCCAATCGATCCTGTCTTGATTGGTGCTCAGTCAAGTTTTGACGGTATTGATCGTAGCCTTGTTCCCAGTCGATCCCCAATATTAGTTTCCATCCTTTTTAGCCCATTTGTTGATATCCTAGCCTTGACCAAAAGGTGGGATAACATAAGTCAATAACAATATTAACATGTTTCTAACATTCCAACTTAACTATTCCTTGTTCAAGAAGGAAGCCCACTAGGTTGGAGCTCTATTGCTTATATCCCAACTTGATATCAACCTTAACTCTCATAAATAGAGAAGTCTACTTCGTCGGCTTTAGTGTTAAGCCTAGGCGATTACCTTTTTCAAAAATTATTTAAATACTTCAGAAATACTTGTAAATAGGTTTTAATTATCTATGTAAAATATTGCTTGAAAATAACTGTTATACCCATTCTTACCACGAACTGTAGTGAAGGAAAATGAGCAGTACTTGATGTCAGGAAAGCTATTAATTATGCCAAAAGGACTGAAGGAAAAAAAGAAGAAAATGAAATCAACCAAATTTGCACTGAATAGGGAACGAACTCGAAGTCATGGCACCATATCCAACCCGAGCCTTACAATTATAGGAACTGCCGCACGAAACAAATAATACACGCATTAGAAAGCAGAGGCCGGTCATAGTGGCTACATCTAAAATCAAAGGAAAATGTGGAATGCTATGCCAAGGCCCAGGAAGCAGCCCAAGATGCACCAAGGTAACCAAACTTCTAAAACTCATACTTTTTCAATACCTATAGGAATAGATCTGCTCTAGTACATATTGAGGGAAACCTAGAAAAGCAAGGACAGCAAGGAAAAGAGATCACCCTAACATATTAAGTGATCTCTTTTGCACTAGGCAGCCTAATGATCTCCATGGACAACTCCTCCTCCACTTGCTTCTTATATTGAGCGATCACATCTCTGTAAACAATACTATATAGCTTTTCACCCTCTTCTAGACGCTGCTCTATCCCTTCCAACTTTGAGGTAGCACCCCCCGACCATGCATATAGTTTTTTAATGCAATCAGACGAGCACTCGAGAGCGTCGTTGACCTTTTTGAGCTCATTATGAGAAAACTTCATCTCTGTTTCAAGCATCTAAATCTCATACCTAAGTTGAGCAACTTCTTCATCAGGAGAATCTTATGCCTTAATCACATCAGAACCTTTGATGGTAGGAACGATAATAGAGGCAGAAGCATCATAATGACGTAATTAGTGTTGAACATAGCTCAAAGAGAACTAATTAAATCACTATTGAAATAAAATATGTTATATAATCAAAACATAACAGATTAAGTTTTAGCACTAAAATATCCATTACTTATTGCATCATCTCCACTTGTTCACATACTTCAAAATCATTTGTAAATTAACAAAGATATGGATAGGTCATTCGTTAATCAAGGTTCTAAGCCTAATCCTAAACCGCTCTAGGTGAGGGCTATCAGGTGGAAATGAACCATTCTTTAACGTATATCGCCATTGGTGTAGCACAAAATTACTAAGGGCTTACTTTTCTTGAACTGCTTGATCTATTTGGGATAATAACTCCATAGTCATGTTCTGAAGCTTGCGTAAGACTTGTCCGATTATTTTTCATATCTATCTATAAACGTGGCACTTACTCTAAGACGATCTAAAGTATTTTTTTCGAGTCTAGCCTCAGTCTCTCTGAACAGTTTGTGAAAAAATTCTCTCCAAAACACTAAACAAAACAATTAAAAACATGATCATTCGCAAGAAAACATAACAAATACTATTTTTCATCACATATACTAGAATAAACTTCAAAGTCTTAATACAACAATGGACAAAAGAAATTCGGGATTAATCATATAATTTTATTAGAGAATGTGAATTAACCTTGCTTGCAGATGTTTTGCCTTTATCCTCATATTATAGGTTCTCTCGATCTCTATCAACCTCGGCCATTTTCTTCTTAGAAGGACGCCTAGAATAGCTCGATTCAACATTTTGGTCCTTAACCTCCTCCTCCTTCCACCTACCCTGGAAATAGTCAAAAATTGAAGCAACCAAAGACTGATCATCCAACAAATCAAGCTTGACCTGTATTCCAAAATTACGCTTGGCTGAAGCATAAAACCATAGGTTAAATTGGAAGTAATTTCATCAAGATCCTTCTTCATCGCTTCAACTCCCTTTCAACCTTGGCTAATACCTCGTCCTTTTCCCTCAATGCCTATGCCTTGGAAGCCCGAGCCTCCTTTGTAGTCTTAGCTCCCCACTCAACCTTTTCTTAGAGCACCCTGATATCTTCCCCAACTTTGATATTGGCAGAAGCAACTTATCTTTCTCATAATTTGATAGGGCAACGTCAACATCAAGTTTATCTATCCGACTCAAAGCAACGCATGTGCACTTTCCATCTCACGTGCCTTCGCTATCAAGGTCGTAAGCTATGAGAAGGCAAAGTTTGAATAATATACTATTGAACATGATAGTATATGATTTTTGTTTGATGATAATAAATATATATATATATATATATATATATATATATTAATTTAAACGTATTTGTCAATATACTATTTTATTTTTCACATAACTAAATAAATATTTACTGAATAAAATAAATAACATTGAATTTAAATTCAAACAAATATTTTATTAAAATTTTGAATAGTAATAATTTGAGCTCAATTACAATACTTTTCAATTTACATAAATATAATCATTACATATCACTCGTTCCCTTATATTTGTTCATCAGCTATATTCCCATCCGGCATCTGAGTTATCTACAAAATAAACACTGATGCGGTAAAATATAAAAAGAAATTTTTTTGCAGTGTAAAATAAAATGTATTTTTAAAATATTATTTGCCTTGGTTATTCGGGATGTTCTTCATCATATTATATTTTGAATTCAACTTACACGAACAACCTGTGACATGCACAGTGTATCACTGTACATGCCATAAGGCCGTGCACATCGATATACACTTGATAAACAGCAGGGATAGGTGAGCACAAGGTCAAACCAGAGCCAAAGCTACGTTCTACTCAAGTGCAATATAAATAAAGTCACGATATGAACACAAGGTTAAACCCGAACTAAAGCTAGGTTCAACTCAGGTGCAATACAAATACATCACAAAATTGTCGAGTACGAAAAGAAGCCAAAAGAAGACCATGCTAACAAGCGCACCACAACCAGATCAGTTTACGAAATCAAAATGACAAGTGCAATGACATAATCATCCAGAAACAATGAGACAGTAGCTTAAGTGAACATAACACATCAATAAAGGACAGGTATAAGCATGATTGAGCAATGATGGCACAAGTGCACCATATCAGGGCAGTACAGTTTTAAAAGCAATAGACTAGTGAACAAGTGACTGTGATCAAGCAACAAGCCTCGATCAAAAATCCATTGTGTATAATTAAAAAATACTCCACCATTCAAACTAAAGGCAAGTGCAGACCTAAACTTCAATCTAGTCGAAGTGGTGCACTAAATAGTTTAACTGTTTAGTCTAGACAGTCCAAACAGTACTGTACACATGAAAAACAAAAGCCCTAAACAAATGAACACAACATCAATATACATGAAGACCAACAACAAGTGCACATCAGCTTAATGCAAACAAAGAAATATCAAGATAATAGGGGTGCATATGTATATGTATGTATGTATGTATGTATGTATGTATGTATGAATATAGTTCATAACTACTCCAGACAGAATGTACAAAATCAGGTATGGTGGTCAAGGAAAACAAAGCGCAGGTTCAACTAAACCCAGAAATGAAAATTGCAAACACAAGGCAATATTTCAAATCAATAATCACATGTAGACTTCAAGATGAACCATATCAAGTGAAATAGCAGAGCAATCACGAGCATGATGATATACAATAGAGAGGACTACAACAACACATATATACACAAATACATGTGTATGTATGTACATATATGGTGATAATACAAATTATGATATATCAAAGCATTCAAGAGGAACAGAACAACAAAGACTCAAAGAAATGGAATTCAAGATGAATGCAAATCATCATAATGGAGATCATTGACTGATACAAGTGCAACATAATCAGTTGCAGCAAAAAAACAAGTGATTCGAGCTCAAGAAATTATCAGAAGCTCAAAGACATGTACTCGATGCAAACCAAACCTCATTACAGTGAATTACAACATCCAGACAGCAAGTAGTAACAGTGTTGAAATAGAGACTAGAGGCATGCTGGAATATGCAGTGGAACAAAGTGGACAATGCAATCAACCAAAGTGTAGTCAGCAAATTCAAATACCATAATCAAAGCCAGCAAAAATGGAACAAAGTCAAGTCGAGTTCGAACAAGTGAGAGTAAAAGCCAGGTGGTAACAAGAATCAAACAAGTCAGTATTATCACAAAATCAAAGTAGCCAATGTCAACAGCGTAAAGAATGGAACCAAATCTAAAGTATCATAATTTTAAATACCAAAGTCAGAGTCGTGGTGACCAAGGCAAAATCAAAGTCGTGATATTCAAGCAACGAAAATATACGAATTGAAAAAGTCATAAAACATCACAAGCATCCAAACGAAAATCGGTAGCCATGCGTAGCACATAAAGAATTCAAATAAAATATATACGAACGAGATTATAGGATTTTGAATCCTGTTTAACCCAATCTCATCATTGGCCTAAAATTCATTCAAGTTCAAGCAATTATCAAAACAAGGCATTGGAATAAATCACAAGCCAATAACTTGGATCAAAGTCAAATATTATCAAATATCGAAAAAGGGAAAAATCTTATACCATTTCAATAATCGAACTCGACTTAATTGAAGCAGCCGTGAAGAAATTAATCAATCAAGGAAGCATTTCAAGCATCAGCAATAAATTCATCGAAGCAGCAACTTCAACATAAAAGCTATAAAATTTTGAAAGAGGAACGAAGTACAGAATGAAAGCAAAAGAAACCAGCCGATAATAAACAAAGAGAAGGGGATATTGTTTTATCACTTTATTTGTTTTTGGGCCGGAATCTTTAACTGTTTTTGGGCCTTTATTTTTAAACTAGGGTTTTATTGTTTTAGTTGTTTTGTTTTAGTTGCTTTTAATTTGTATTTTTCTTTTAAACTTTTGTAAATTCTAGTCGTGTGACTATGGGATGAACTATGGTCATGTAGTTTGAGAATTCGCAACTCAGTGCCTAAGTTGTTGTAGGGTTTTGAGCATAGAGTTAGGTTAGTCGATAGCGGGTATCATGAATTTACGTGTGTAAGCGTCTGACTACTTAATTTCTAGTAGAAACCTTGGGGAAGAACATAGGTAGGGTTTTGCCGAAGCTGGGTAAATCTGTATTGTCCTATTTTTGCTTTTAATATTATGCTATTATTTGTGCTGCTACTATTCTGCTATTATCAGCACTGCAATTATTTTATACATTTCCATATTAAATTTTTATAATTATTTGTACCACCCTATTCACCCCCTCTCTAGGGTGAAATCGATCCTACATATACCTTACACCCCAAGATTCAGTTAGGGAAGGAGTAGGCTTAAATATGCCATGGGAGAATGTATGATAAAGATGCAATAAACCATAATCCATTGGCTTCGGTTCATTAAACAATTCTTTTATTTTCATGGCCTCTGCCGACAATCTCCTAATCCACTATGAATGGGAATCATATAATTCTCTGTTCTCCTCAAAAGAAATGGTATGAACAGAATAGTGTGGGCAAAAAAAGGATAATTGTCTAAATTCGAAATAAAAAAATAAAAGTCGACCATTTTTAATTCTACTTTTGACACCAGGAAAAACCAATTCCCTCTGAATATAAAAGAAGCTATCGCTACCTTTAATTCTTTCTAATTTCAAAAAGAAACCAAAGTTCCTCATTAGTGAGATTGATGCTATTTTCAGCATAAAGAATGAAGGTGGCTAAGGAAAGGGTATACGAATGTGGGGAAGATTGAACATAAGCAACCTTTAATGAACTAAGTCATTGACGGATAGTCGAATGCGTAGGAAGACACAAACCACACCGGATGTGTTCGAGAGTAATGGAGATATATCCCTCTGATGTTGTATCAATGCATCCATGAGATTCCGAAACACTTACCACATAGCCCGAAAACCCATATCGCCTAAGGATGCCAATAGCCTCTTCCATGCGAGTGATCTTCGAAGGAAGAAGCATAGAGGAAAGCATAAAGGAAAGTGAAGAGGTATCCATATCCAATTCTAAAGATTACTTCTAAAAAGGGTCGAACAAGAATCAAAACAATTTATTTACTGATAATCTACTGGAGACACCCTAAAATTTGGTAATTACCTAATAGCAGTTCTTTGCAAACAAAAGGCTAAAAGGAAATTTGGGAAAGATGATGCATGTACCTCAATTTTAAAAATGGTTGCATGATCGAAGTGATCAAAGATTTTTATGAAATGTAGATTTTCCTGATAAAATAATAAGTGCAAAGATTTAAAAAATCCACCTAGAAAAATGGAAAGCCGGATTAGACAGTTGTTTAAAGATTGCCCATTAAGGGAATGACACATGTACAAAGGCATTAATGCGAGTATAGCTGAAAAGACTTTTTCCCAAGGTCCAAAAAATAGATTAGACAGAACTTACAGACATACAGATCATGTGTTTAAGATAACAAGTCTGCCCGAACCTACGGCCGCAATAGACTTGGGGGACAAATGTCACACCAGTTCTTACCATGAACTACAGTGAAAGAAAATAGGAAGTACTCAACGTAAGTAAAGCTACTATCAAGCCAATAAGATTGAAGGAAAAGAAGAAGGAAATAAAATCAACAAAATTCACACTGAATAGGGAACCAACTTGAAGTCACGGCGCCGAACCCGACCTGAACCTTACAACTATAGGAACCATTGCAGTAGACAAATATTACATGCATTGGAAAGTAGGGGCCAGCCATAGAGGCTACATATAGAATAAGAGGAAAAAACAAAATGTTGTGCCAAGGCATAAGAAGCAGTAGAAGATGTGCAGAGGTGACCAAACTTCTAAAGCTTATGCTTTGTTAATACCTACAGGAACATGTCTGCTCCAGCATATACTGAGGGCAACCTAGATAGTTCCGCACGAGGCAAAAGCACTCCAAAGAGGGCTGCATATAATGCCACTTAGAATATGCATCAATGTAGAACCAAACTTATAAGTGAACGACAAGTATGAAGTTCCTTCTCTCTCAATATCACTCTAAACAAACTTGTAAAGAGGGCAGCTCAAACTGCACCCAGATCAAATCATAAATATTCTCAAGCATAATCCATATACATGACAAGCTAACTCATAGAAAAAAGGGAAATGTCGCTCCGTTCTAACCTGGCACATTATCAAGTCAAGAAAAGGTATCAGTAGGGGTATGCGATCTGTATGCCAAGTAATATTCACCACTACATTCCTTCATATGCATTAATAACATATTGAAGCTTCAGGGCGGTCCCTACCATTCCTTTCAAGACATTTTCGATTCCGAGAGAGAGGAGACTAACCCTTACAGGCTTTGGCTTCTTGCCCAATTTTTCAAATGTCCCACTTCGAATTTCCAAGATTCTGCCAATATTATGGTTTCTTATCAGAAACCCATCATCAATCATGGAATAATGGATAAACGTTGTGGATGAATGATAAGTGGCAAAATCTGAGGATGAAGAGTGAAAAATTAAAGATCAAAAGCAATCGCAACAACCAGCAATGCATATTTCATACTATAAAAGGAAATGCTAGAGGACGAAGAAAGGGCTCTTTTTCTTCAGCTTCTTCTTCTTTCAAAAAAAGGAGAATATAAAAATAAGAATGTTGATGCCTTTGGGCTATTGTAATTTGTATCAAAAAGACAAATATCTAGTAGATTATCTCGTAGATGTAGGATAGACAATAAACCGAACGATGTAAAATAATTTTTATCCTTCACTTTTACTATTCCGCTATTTTATTTTGATTTTCATTTATTTAAAAAATCATTTAGATATTTCAACAAACAGTTGAAGGGCGATTACTCGACTATGTAAGCGTTCAGCAACATAGTCGCTTTCTAAAGTCAAATCTAACACAGACTAAGTTTGTTGATTCCATTTCATGGAAGCAAATAATCACTAGATTGCTTCACAATCTAGTTGAATATAGTGAAACAAAAAAGTTTTACCAATAATAACTATTTTATAATTTGGTGAAAAACATTTTTTTTATTATAATACCTCTTTACTTTGAAAATACATATATAATTGTTAAAAATACATTTAAACCTCAAGCAAACTTTGAAATACTTTAAAATGGGTTAGAAAACATCTCTAAAAAATTAGTGAAAAATACCAAATTTAAGTATCATTTTTAAACACTTAAAACCATAAGCGACTTACTACAGCATTTATAAATGTTGTAAAAAATCCTTGTTAAAGAACGCATGAAATTCATAATTTTTATGACTAGTTTTAACCACTTTAATAAATGACATAAGACCTAAAAAATTTCCACTAAGTACCACTCTTAGGGTACTTAAAAAGCATGGAAAGAAACCCCTAATAATATCTTCCAATTTGTTTATAGAAGTTCTCGAAAACAGGCTATATTTACAAAGTGTATTTATAGCCACATTTTTGTTCTAACTTTAACAACTTTGGTTCATAATTTTTATAACTTTCCTAACCATTCCTGTACTGTTCAATACACTAAAATATGTGTAGAGAATAACCAAATCAAAGTATCCCAAGTTAAGATCATAAATATCCAATTTACACAAGTTAAAGTTTAAGGGATATCGAAGTGTACTTATAGCCAATATTCTTCCTTCAAACACTTTTAAACATACTTCAATTTAACATACAATCTAAACAACCATTTAAGCATCATGTCAAGGCCATGCCACATGTCCAAGAGAGTAATAGAGGTGATGCTATATAATGTAAAATTGTCATTTTCTTTCCAAAGCAAGAGGGGTTCAAAGTTCATAATTTTAATTAGTTAATGTCTCTTTAAACTTTATAATTCAAACACAACATATATGCGCACAACATATACAAGTAGGAAAAGGAGATAACTTACCTTTATCCAAGTCAAAAACAAGATCAAGCAAAAACCAACTCCTTAACACTTCCAACCATCACCAAACTTTTAAATATCCAACCTTTAGCACTTCAAAACCAAGGCAACACCTCTCCTCCTCTTTGATTGCTCATGGCCCTTCTTGGAATCCCCTCTTCCTCTCACACTTATTTACTTTGACTTGATATTAATGCTTCTCATGATGTTTTGAGGTATTGATGAAAGTTTGGAAGATATTAGAGTTGATTTGGTTTAGACTTGAAAAAATTAGAGAAGAATTAGAAGATGGATGCTTAAGCACTTCCACTATTTTTATTTGCTTACTTCATTTCAAGCATTGTGAGTTTGTGACATATTATAAAGCATCTGCCCTTCTTTTAAAACCTTTAATTGGTATTGCGTAACTTTTTCTCACTCCCCTCTCATGTCATGTAATACTCACCTCCCATCACTTCTCCTTTACATAACACTTAAGAGTTAAGTCTTCCCTTAAAAGCTTATTTTCATAATATCTTTGATGACCTCACCGATGACACCATTCAAAAAGTTTATTTTCATAAATGTAAAAAAAATCTTTCATTTTATTAGTTTCCCAAGCAAATAAGTGTATGTAAACAAATCTGAACAACTTCTGACAATTAAAAAGTTGTTTATCGATAAAATGATTTTTAGTCACATTATCGATATTTTTTAAGTATTTATTTTTGTAAATATTTTTCCAAAACAAGTTTATCATCATTACTTATGATTTAAAAGGAGTTAACAAGCTTATTAAATCATTTTAATAACATTAAATCCAAGATTCAAATATTTAAATAACTTAGATATTTAAAGATGATGTATCCGAAATTCTGGGTCGTTACATTCTCCCTCACTAAGAATAATTAGTCCTTGAAATTCCAACATAAGCAACCAAGGAAACAATCACATAGCAATGCTTAACATTATTCAAAATCACTTAGTAAACATAGGTCATGGTTTGCCCAAGATCAAAATCCTCTCATCTCACATGGATGATAAGACCTAATAAGTGTATTGTACGCTCAATAACCTTGGGTTGTTACTTAGCATACTATACATGCTACTTCATAGCAAATCGAAGAGTCATTGCCAAAATTCTCCATAAGCCAACAAAATATAGTATGTATGTACTTCAACCCATACTATGACATAGACCATCCATACGTAATATTAATTCCAATCACTTGCTCGATCGCATAAATTTCAGTTCCCAACTAGTATAGATCTACTTGACCTCTCTAGTGCAGATTCTAATCAGGTTCCTAAGTTAGAAACCGACATTCTCCTTATATAGCCATATATTATGATAGAAAACTTGGGATCATATCAATAATTTGTATCAAGTGTTCATTGGCAAGAATCTAGTGAAAAATCCTTGTACGAACTGGTGCAAACCACCTCGAAATCATGTACTCGAATATTGGATCAAGAATAGTCATGCGAATAAAATGATCTATATAAAACTTAAATTTTTTGTCCTATTGGTTTCTCAACTATACCAATATCTTTTATCACTTTCTTTCTATGATGACCAACCTTTTTGAACAGTTCAAATCGACAACAAACCACACATGTCCAACTGAAACCGTTAAAAGATAGATTATTAATGGGTTTATTTTAATGGAATAGAAGGAAAGAAGAAAACAACAACAGAATCTCGTATCGGAATGATAAAATACAAGAATCATATAAACAGTTCATGAAGCTGTTTACAATGTATACTCAATTCAATTTACAACATAAGTCGGAGTAATATAATATTATCATAATTATATGATTTTAATAGACGGAATGAAATAGTGCGGCGGAATAAATATTAGTAAATATCATATACCATATATTTTTCTTCATCCTTCAGAATAACTATCTTCGACAATTGTAAAACTCAGCCTGACCCGAATGTAATGAAAAGACAAAACATTCAAGTCAGAACTAAAAATCCTCATGTAAATCAAATCAAAATAAATGAAATATAGTTGTAAATAATCTCATTCTTTTACTTTGAAATTTCATGTGAAAAATTTTACGGTTTCAAAACTTCTATTCAGGGTTTCAGTAATTTTTGAACTTCAAATCAATTTAATAACTTCAATGTTTAAACAACTTCAATGTTTAAATCAAATTTTATTTAAATCGCTCAAACAAATACAAGGTTTTTATCAATCATTACTCAAATAGCTAATTTCAGTTTCAGACGGTTTCACGTTACTCTACAAGTTTCCAAAGTGTCAACAATTCCATTTTTAGTATAAAATACCAAAGTCATCAATTTATTAAATTTCCAAGTCCCGGATTTCTTTACAAAATGATTTCTTTTACTATATAAAGTTATAGAAAATATTATAAGCCTCTTTTCCCATTTAAGAAATATATACATTATTATAAATTTTAAAATTTTAAAATTTATAAATGAATTTCAAATTTAGTAAAAAATTGATTTAACCCAATGTACAAAATTACTTCTTTATAATATATAAATTTTCGAAGTTAAATTTCAAAAACTTGCAAAGTTTAAAAATTCAATTTATCAAAACCCCAATTTCGCCAAACGGTGATAAAATCACAACAATCTCATTTCTACCAAAGCGGGCAACAATGCATCTAATAATTCACATATCACATAGGATGTCCAGAGGTCCATATCAAAATTCAATATAACACCCCTAATTTTATTCACATTATTCAGAAGATATAATTAGAATAAATTAAATATAATAATGAAGATAAGGAGATTGAGATTGATTAATGAATTAAGTAGTCGTGTTTGTCTAACTAAATGAACTTATAAATGGTTAAGATACTGAACATAAGGGCATTAGGGTAAGTAGCCGCCCATATTTCCTACCCTTATACTATCCCTTTTAGTTATATATGTTCATGTTATCAAAACAAAATTTTATAACCATAAGGAAGCAAGGTCGGCCATTAGGAAGAAGGAAGAAAAAATCAACTTAAAGCTTAGGATTCAAGCTAGATGAAATCGATCTCAAACAAACTTCAATTCATTATCTACTCCAAGGTGAATAATAATTTCTACATCTCTATTTTAGTTTTATGATCATATGGAGTTGGATTTTAGTGTAAATTTATTTTTATGATATATTTAATGATGATATGCTTGAATTATGATTTATGTGGATTAAACAAAATTGTTAAAAAGGAGATATACACAGTTTTACGGTAAAATCAAGATGAAATGATTTTAATTGCCACGGGGAAATTATATGTTGTATAAAATATGATTTTGGAAATGGGTTTCATTTTCCATAATTTTCTAAATTTATGTGGATTTTATATTAATTTTCTATTAAAGAAAATGATTTATTGGGTAATAAATTATGACTAAAATAATAATTATTTGGATTTGAAATTCTTATATGTTGGAAAACATATTAAAATATATTTTTTTGGTGTTTTTCCAAATTTTTCCTAAGTGGTTTGATGAATATAAAATTATTTAAGATATGGGACTTAAATGTTTTTTATATTTAATTAAGGAGAAGGGGTATTTTATAAAATAAAATTATTATTTAATTCTGGAATAAGTGGTAGTAATTTTCTGAAAAGTATTTGTTAACAAATAGGAATTTGACAAACAAAGGCAGGTTAGTTGAAAAGTTATCTTTTTAAGTTAAAACAAGAAATCATGCTTTTTGCATGTTTCAACCATTTTAGGCATCAAACCTTCCAACCCAGACCTTCCGACAAAGTCGAATGGTTATAGCTTTTGACAAGGTCGAAGTTAAATGCATATGGTACCAAGTTACTTGGTACGTAAAGAATTGAATAAGGTCGAAGGGCATTTAGTCGAAAGGTTGTTTGCAAAAGACTTGGGGTATGTTTGCTTTATAATCAAAAGCTTACACCTGCTTGCTTTCAAAAAGGAGCTTTTGACTTGGTTTCTTTCGACCGGTTCAGTCATCTAAAATAATGATTTTAAACCTTTCGACACAGTCGAAAGGTTATCCTCTTACATTGTTTTGTTTTGAACCTTCTGACACAATCAAAAGGTTACTACCGCCTCATTATTGTTTTGTTTTGAACCTTCCGACAAAGTTGAAAGGTTACTGCCGCTTTATCATATACTAAATAAATTGAATTTGAAAACTCTATAATTTAAAATTAATAAAAATTTATTTTGTAATTATAATATGTATATATATATACATACGTTGTGATTTGAAAGTTATATTTTGAATTTGACATAAATAATTTTCAAAAGTTAAATTTAAATTCTATATTATAAGAACTTATATATAATATAAATATATGTGTTTATTTATTAATGTATAATTTGATTTCAAATCATTTTTCTTTAATTTGTATTAATATAAATAATAAAAAAATGTATGAATAAGAATATATAAATATATATATATATATATATATATATATTGTGATTTTGAAGCATCAATTTGAATTCAACATAATAATCTTCAAAAAAACTAAGTAAAGACTAATTGTACGTTTTGACAGTAGTATTTTTATAAAGTTATTAAAATAAATTGTGTTTGTATATATATGTGTATATATAGATTGTAGAAAGAATTTTGGTTTGAAATTCTTTAATAAATATATTGGAAACAAATTGGATTTAAAAACATATGTGTATTATATGATTATTTATAGTATATAATTAGATTTTAAAAATTATTTTTCTTTGAAAAGTTATGCAAGTACAGATAATAGAAATGTATGAATACACACACACACACACACACACACACACACACACATAAAAGCGTAAATATATGTAAATATAAAGTAAATAAAATTTAATTAAATGGTTTAAGCATAAAAATGTTTGTTTTTAACAAGTGTAAATATTTTAAAAATGTATTAAAACATTTGTTAGCCATTTAACTTGAAATTTACAAGTATAAACTTACGGTAACAAGTGGCATCTCACAAATGTCTTTTAGAATGAAAATCATATAAACATGTATAAGAAAGAAAATCAGGCTTCTCAAATTTCTTGCATTCATTTTCAAAACTCGAGAAACAAATCAAAATCTGAAAATAAAATTAAAACAATAACAACACCATTTTCAAGCTTCAGTTCAACCTGATTCAAGAAGCAAAAAAATAAATCAAATTCAATTCTAAAAACAACAAGCAAGATTCAAGGCTTCAGATCAAAAACATTTCAAAACCTGGAAACAAAAGCAAGTTTAAAATCAATTAACCTGTAACAATCAAGCATGGATTCAACAAGGTCAAAGTTCATGATTAGTTCCAGATCAAAGCACTACCAAAATATTTCTAGTTTCAAAGATGTAGACTCATCTCAAAAAACAAATCTAGTTCTAGTTCCCAGTTTTCAAACCCAAATTCAAATATCCAGGGTCTGTCTTTCTTTGTGCATCATCTACAGGTGAGCAAACCACTTGACCCTATTATATCTCTGGGTGTTTAATGTGAAATGTGCTTGAATGATTATGTGAATATGCTTGCATGTCTCTTTATACATGTGCATGACTGGATGTAAGTCTATAAACAGGTGTATATATATACCTCTGTTTAAAGCTTACAGGTTTTAAATAATTTCAAAAGAAATTGATTCCTCTTCTTCCAAATCCTTTTAGGATTTGATTTCTAAACGAAATGTTTTAGTATCAACCAGGATTCATTTTTAAAAATAAATTTAAGTGTTTATATTAAAAGATTATTTCAGAATAATATAGTTACAGAGAAAATCAAATACAAGTTAAATTTTGAATATCTGGAAATCTTATTTGGGTTTTACCATCAGATTTGCACTACAAATTCATGATTTTTGATAACTCGGATTTACATTTTTGTCGATTGTCGGCGAACGTCGAGGTGTTGGTTGTCATGGTCAAGGCTGGAGTAGGCTTGGATATTGGCGAACATGGGAAAAATACTTGTTTGAATTTTAGGTCGCCATGGTGACCATGCGAAGTCGTTTTAGGGTTTAAATGTTATGTTAGGTCGAGGTGGTTCCTGAGGTAACTGCGTCGTCTACGGTTGATCGAGGATGATCGCACCAAGGGGGTCGAAGTATTGGCAAGTGGCGCTGATCTGGTCGAGGTGACCTGGTTGATGGTGGTCGGGATAATCGGCACAAGGAGGATTTGGGTTGATCAGTGGGTTCCAGGATGATGCTGATTGGTTCGATTTTGATTTTGGCATAAGTTCATCGATCTGGGTTGTGTGGGTTGTCGAGTAGATCATCGATGACATACGGGAGGTTGCAGCGTCGATCGTCGTGGCTCCGACGCCTCAAGCACGCGCACGTGTGAGTATTTGTATCTGGTATGGCTGTAAGTTTAGGAAGAAGAACTATCTCGGGATTGACTCGAAGAATTTCACGAAGTAGCTTGGGGAAACGAAAAGTGTGGGTTACTCGAAGTTGGGCTCGGGATTGTGTATCTTTGACTCGGGTCTGGGTGTTTGAGAGTAAAAATAGTTTTTAACTTTTAAAACAAAACCAAGTTTTATTTAAAACAATTTTTGTAAATAATAAATGTTTATCCAAGTTTTGAATTGGCTAAAAAGTTTTTAAATAAAATTATTTTAATTAACCAAGTTTTAAAAGTGTTTAAGTTACATATAACCTTTATTTTAAAATTTATTTTAAATATACCTAATATTGTAATTAAGTGGGTAATTAAGAAATGAAATGTTTTTAAAAGATTAATTAATTAATAAAATTAATTAGAGGATAATTACCTAAAGAATATTTACTCAATGGCATTAATTAAGGTGATTAATGGATAACTACTTAATGATAGTAATTAAAGAATAATTAGCAATTTCTTAATTGATGTTTAAGGGTAATTAATTACTTAAAGATAATTTCTTAATGAAAGTAATTAAGAAAAATTGACTAATAATATAATCAAGTGATTAAAGGATAATTACTCAATGTAATTAATTTGTGATTTATTAATATTAGTGATTAGGGATAATCACTTATTGTAATAATTAAGGATAATTAATTAAATGGTAAATAATTAAGGGTTAATTAATTTATGTAATTAAGGATAATTAGTCAAAGGATAATTAAATAATAAAAGGTTAATTATTTAATGATTAAAGGTTTATTAATTTATTAATTAAGGTTTACTAATTAATAATTAAAGGTTAATTAACTTATTATTAAAGGTTAATTAATAAATTATTAAATTATAATTAATTAAAATGGTTTGAAATTAATTAATGTTAATTAACGAGGATTAGAAATTTATTCATAAGTAATTAATCTGGTTTAAATTAATCAAGTGATTAATTGATTTTGCTTATAGATGTTTGGATTATATGGAATGCTTTGAATTGTTTGATATCCCTGACGTGTGATGTTCTGTTATATGATTAAGCTATGAACTGTGATTTATTTATCTGTGATGAATTTACATATTTATCTATAAATCTGTTAACGAAGATAAAGCGTTATATGATTATACCGCTTATCGATATTGTTGTGCTTGAATTGATGCTGATTGTGATATTGTATTATTGTGTGTAAAAAATCCCTGGACTACACCACACACACAAATATGGATTGCACGGGAAATTGGTTAAGTCATGAGTTTTTGAATTTTAACCAATTTAAAAGTTGAATTTTGAATCCAAAGTGGTTTGGAGGTGATTTGGGTTAAACTTTTGAAAAGGGAATTTTGGAATTAAAAATTATTTTTGATATAATATGGTTTGTTAAAATAATTTGAATTTGAATTCAATATTTTGAAGTTGGTATACATATATATGTATGTTTATTTGGAAACTATGGTTTAAAGGAATTATACAAATTGTATAATGTGTATATATGGATTTTTAACCATTTTTAAATTATTTTATAGAAAGTATTTTGGGAATTTAAATTTAACCCAAGTTTATACTTTAAAGGCTATAACTTGAGAAAATGTTATCGGATTTTCCCAAAAATGAAAACTCTTTGTTTTCAAACAATAATAGCTTTCATATAAAAGATGGATTCTCAATTTTTGTTCAAAGGATTTCAAGTTGAAATGAAAATAGTTTTGAAGGCTATGAATGAATCTTTGTGAAAGATTGGCGAACCTTGTTTCAAATTTGAAGAGGATCTTAAAGGGTGAATCTTTTGTTTAAAAGTTTAAAGTGGAAATTTGTTTAAACCATTTGAAGAAAAGGTTTTGAGCTAAAAGCGTGACTTAACTAAGATCACAATATATCCATATGTTTTTAAAATTTGCTCTCATTATTCGGTTTAGCCAGGAGAGGACTTTATGTCATAAAACCATTCCGAATAATGATACGACGAAATGGATAGCATTTGAAGATGGTGGTGAAGACTGGGTATTTTCAAGAACGAAAGGATTACCTGTCGAATGTCTCTGCACTGAGTAGCTATGGTAAGGAGATCTCCATATGTGATGGGGAGTCCGATCGGGATTGTGAATACCCGGATTTGCAAGGGCTTATTTGAAGTGCCTTCGGTTCCATTCGAACCCGAAACGGACTTGTATGGATGTATGTCTAACATTACACTTTGAGATGTAGAGCTGGTTCCTATCAAATACATTTCTGTTTGGTGGCGGAGAATTTATTCTCTTAGCTTAACACGCTTCTCTGAGATGTTCGAGCTCAGAGGTTATGTAGATGATGGTTACTGGTGATATGTTCCCAATTTGGTAATGTGGCATGCTAAGTGTTGTTGATCATTTGTTGATCAAAGCATGGCTTTTATGAAAAGCGTAGCTTTGTGGATGAGACCTCGTCGAACCTCACAATCTGGAAATGGTCGAAACAGAAAGAATGCAGCAAGGTTATGAGGATCGCACCCTTTAGGGTATGTGCATTTCCTTCTGGATAAAAGGTAGTATCGTGATATGGAGCCCAGATATTTAACCTATGTGTTGTTGGAGTTTGTTGGTGTTAAGGATCCTCGAATAAAGGTCGGTGACGACCGGGGGATGGCATACTCATGATAGCTAGTTACCTAGTTACAAAGGTAACCCGACCTTATGTTGGCAGAGAGCCGATTAGGTTCTCGGGATTTCCCTCCAGAGGCGTACCCATGTAGTGGGGTAGTTACTTAGCCTGACCATTTGTTCGAAATCCAATCATCCAATAGGCGCCTTGTACGGTTTAGTTATAGAACCTGCCATCTAATATGGTAGCTATAGTAGGCACACTATAATTTTATGCATGATGGCTAATATTAATATTATACTTGCAAATGTTTTTCACACTATGCATTAATAATAATATCAAAAGAATTTTTGCGTGTCAAGCATGTTTGACTAACATAAGGAGAAATCTCCTCCAAGTGTGCGATTGCATTGTGTGTGTGCCGAGAGGCCTTATGGTAGTTTCATTTTTTGAAAAGCATAGCGGATTTCTTTTATTTCTTTTTGTTTATTTTATTCAAGATAAACTATTTTTGTTTGCTCACACCTGTCTCATGACTGACCTGGAGTTTATTGTTTCCTTTCTAAACTCTGGGTGCCCATAATTTTCTACACGGGCAGCCTAGAATCAGGTTTTTAGATAATCAGCTAGTATGTATAGTTTTTGGCAAACTTTGTAGTCTGTGGTTTCTAGATCACATTTTTTTGCTTCAACATTCTGCACCGAGTCTGCTTCGAGTTCAGCATGATGGAAGTTCAAGCTTGTGCTTTGGAGAGTTGGCATTGAAGATGCTGTGTTTTTATTCTTGCTGCAGTGTTTTTCGCTATTGTATCTCTTATATGGTGATAATCAATTGTATCGGATTGTTGTATCATTGTTGCATATCAATAAAAATTTCATTTTGTTTCTGTTGTGTTGTATCATTTAATGTTGTTATAAGCTTCGGCGAACCAGACCCAACATTTTAATCTACGGCATTCGAATATGGGTGATGTATTTGGGTGTCGATTTTCGAAAGTCGAGTCAGGGTCATTACAGTATGTCTTATTAATACTAAAATCATTTATGAACCATTTCATAAAACATAACTTCAAGTCTATCAACCTTTTTACAACTTAAGTTCATACTTGTATAATACTCCATGACATTCTAAGAGTATGCACAAAAATCAAATTCAATTTACTTAACAATGACGTTCAAAATTAAAACTTGTTTTTAATTACTAACTATAAACTCAACTTTTATATCTTCACAAAACACTTAGCTTCAAGTTTTATAATGATTCGGAAGTTTCCGACTGTCCAAAATACTGAAAAATCCATCTCATTTTAACAAATGAAAGCCACCAAACAACATATCATAACTACATGTACATACCACACAATTCTAAATCATGGGCTACATGTATCCATAAAATAGCTTAACAAATTTCAATAATTTATTAAACATACTTTACCAAAAAGGGAAAACATGAAAATGTTTATATCAAATTTCATTCCAAAAAAAACTTTAGGATAAACACCGGGTTTTATTTCAAAACATTTTGAAATAATAATATATGCATGTATATTTTTTATATCAAATCATCAAATTAGAATCTATTTTACTAAACCAACCCTATAGCATTCCCCACTCAGAAACCTGATGTTGCAGTCATCACTAAAATTATTTTCAAGCGCCAAAAGTCAATTTTGTACATTCAATTTATTCCTTTCGGACTTAACCAAAATCATTTCAAAATGGTATTGAATACTCTTTCAATAAATGCTAAGTACCATAATCCCAATATTACAATCTAATTTCCCATATATACTTTCAAATAATACTACTATTATTTTCTCCAAAATCTTGAAAATCATTTTCAAAGACACTGCGATTTAAGTTCTAAAATTCTTAGTATAATCATCTTCGTATCTAAACCATGTTCCATAAACCATACTTATGTAAAATAACTTTCTTATGTAAATTCATTTTCAGAAATGTTTATTCGCAAAATAACTTATCTTTCCTTTAAATTATAATAAACATCTTTTACTAAAGTTAACTTTTAACCCACCATTGCCAACAAACGCCTTGTAGTCAAACTATGAAATTAAATTCGCATGATGTTTGTTTCAATGTATCTAGAATTATTATCTAACTAACCTATGCAGTAGAAGGTAAAACTGTTCATAAACTAGTTGAGCACAATCAAAGATCAATAGATGACAGTCAATGTTCATAAACTGGCCGAGCAGAACTAAATCTATTAAAGAGGGATAATAGATAAACATCATTAACCCCTATATTAATTAAACTATACTTTAATAATTCAAACTTATATAAGTTACCTTATATAAGATCTTTAATTTGCATGGTTATTATTACCATTAAGGCATATGTTTATAACAAATACAAATACGCTCTCATATGTATAATACACTCAAGTCATTCTAGGATGTCTCTTACCCTATCTCTAATGAGCCATAGTCCACCAAAGACAAGGTTCTCGATTAACCTAGCTATGATACCAAGTGTAATGACCCACCTTTTCGATCCTTGGATGTCGGCAGTAATACATCCATGGTATTCACATGCCGAGCACTCAAGTGCTGAAAAGACGAAATTTAGGGTAAAATAAAAGGAAAACGAAATAGAATAAGGAAGAAGGAACCCAATATCAGAATCTCGCTAGTGGAATGGTAATATATAATATCAAAAGAGTAGTACATAGGGTTACTCCAATATAGAAATTTTAGAGTTACAAAACCTAAGCACTATCATCGATCTACACATTTATAATAACATATCCTTGCAAAGGCTAATATAGGAAATAGTAATGTCGTGGAAATAAGAATACCACGATAAGTGAAACATCCAGCTCATCTCCATAAGCTCCAAAGCGTCCATAACTAAATTAGGAAATATACATGGAACTAACCCAAGCATTATATGAAAATAACACCCCGATTAGTCTGGTAAAGCAGCGTGAGAACATCAAGAAATATGTGGTCTGCATACAAAGTACTTTTCAGACTGCACGGAATGCCATAACAGTATCCCCTCAAAAGAACCACCAACCAGTAAGTATATAAGGTGAGATGACAGATAATGTTTAGGGTGAAGAATATAAATCATATCCAATAGCAAGAATGCTTACATTGGTTACATTCAACAACAATTTAAGGTACGATAAAAACGATAAGGGACGTTCACATATTGGATTTTTCAACGGAGATCTCTATAGAGAAGACGAATCCAAACTTCATGCACAAAGGTCAGAAAGTACCTTCCAAATATCATATATCTCTGGATAAAATATACTATTAAGGTAAACACAATCGGCCCAGCGCCTAAACACAAACATGAACAATGGAAAAAAGATTGTTGGGGGTAAACAAAAGACAGAATAGATACTAACATTGTGGCGAGTAAAATATAATATACAACATATCTTTACAAACGAAAAATATAATATACATACGTAAAATAAGAGTAGGCTAATCTATCATCAGTTTGGGTAGTTATAACAACCAGTCCCTACAATGGCTGATACATAACCAACAAACGCAACGGAAAAAAAATGTGAATACACCTTGGAGGCGTCCAACTCATCTTCTAAAGCTCCAAAGCATCCAAAGCTAAATTTTACAATATGCTTGGTCTGGCCAGAGCATTATAAGAAAATAATTCTTGAATTAATCTGGTAAACCATTATGAGAAAACACACATCATATGAATTTTAATGTTAGAAAACTTTTCAAAACAAAGGTATCTTATGAGACCATGCCGCATATAAACATGGATGAGTTTTTACCTTACATTTCATAGGAAATCTTCTGATATTATAATAGTATCTAAGGTTGAAAATAAATATTGAATCATAGTTGAAATTGTTACATTAAATAAATTTCAGTATAATGGGTACACAACTAAGTCCAAAAAGGCGCTTCTTGGTAGATTCCATACAATGATGAGGCGTCGGGGTACTACCTGTCACAGTACAACTCTAGAGAAATGTACCAAGGTCAACAAGAATATCTCCACCCCTACTACATAGGACCAGCCTGCCTCTTAATAGATACTCCAAAGTATGTCATTACCCCGATTGCCTTGCAACCGTTTTCCGAGAGTTCTCATGCACAACCAAATCCGTGTGTGTGTGTGTATATATATATATATATATAACACATATTTATAAGGTTGATGACATGCCCTAATGGATGTGACCCACATAGTCCTGCTACATCTCTCCTTATTTTAGTCATTCCCGATTGTAAGGCTTGAGGTTACATTTTAACTTTTTAGCAAATCCCTCTGGGAATGCTAACACTACCCTCCAGGCAATAATGTAATGCCAGCATTCATACATGCAAGTTGTTCAAGATATGAACAAACTAAAGACACTAATTCTGCTGCATAGATTTTTGAATCACCCTCAAGATTTGTACTAAGTAGCCCTTATACTTCAAAGAACTCTGTTATCGATTCCATCATCTTTAAGATGTATTTAATTTGAATGCTTAAGTTAGTTCGAAGTGGTTTTCGAAAAAAATACGATCTGGTCTCCCCGAACCGACAATGATAATTTTAAAACTGGCCAAGGTTTGATAGTCAGTTATTTTAGCATTAAATAACGAATAGTACAACCAAAGATTTAACAAAGCATGGTAAAGCACAAAGCAACAACTAAGCTTCTTTAATTAATCATTTCGTTAATTAAAACCACTTTATGGATACTTGTACCAAAATATTTTTACAAAAATATATTCGCAAGTCTCCTCCACTCTTTTCTATACTTAGAAAATATCTATACACTTATCTCAATTTTAAGTGTTTTGTGTATTCACAAAACATTTCACTTTTCAAACTTAGGAAACTTTTCTGTATAATTATATCAACAATATAAGCATATTCACAAACCGCTAAATTTTCAATAGTTAGAAAATGTATCCATATACTTATCATAATGGTATAAGTATATTCACAAATCTTAAGAAAGGTTTCATTTCCAAAACCACACTCAATTTGGGTTAAAACAAATGTTAATTAACAACATTGATCACAATAAACCCAATACACTTTTTGTTTAAGTGAACAGATCGTATATCGACCTAATATAAAGCAGGCTAGCCTTGCTAAGAATAAATTGCATAAAAACTAGATCAAAAATGTACTTGACACCACTTTTCGGTTTCAAATCGTACTATTCTCGATTAACAATGAAATTATACGAGTTAGGAAAATGTCTTTGCCTCGGTATACATATTAATTCTCAAGATAAAGACGAGTTTCTATACCTTGGAATTTGGTGTTAAATTGGGAAAGAATATTTTCATACCACCATAATTTAAAATGATTATTTGCGAAAATTCGGTCCCGATCTTATTATAAATCCCTTTTTATAAATTGCCCATATAAAACTCCTTATCTTTACAAATTACTTTTATAAAACATTAGTCCTTTATAATTATCCGAACATAATTACAAACATCCTTTTACAAATCTCCAAATTTATTTAATAAACTCCTTTATAAAGCATACATTATACAATTTATAGAACCGTTTTATAAAACTTCCTCTATAAAATATCATTTATAAATCACCAAATTTATTTGCAACTCTTTTTATAAAACTCCCAATTCATTCATAAAACTCCAAATTCATTTATAAAACTCCTTTTACAAATTTCTAAATATAATATCAAAACTCCTTTTATAAAACAAAATTCAAAATATGAAATTAAACTCTAAATATAAAACAAACTCCAAATATAACTATAAAACTCACATAATTCCCATAACATGGCCATTCCATATATTACAATAAGTTCACAATTGTGATTTATTATTGTGTTTTATTACTTGAATTTATCAAACGATGGTATTTTCCTTTTATAAAATTCCATTTATAAAACTGTTCTTTTATCTGTAAAATACTGCTTATAAATCTGTCTTTTCTTTATAAAATACTATTTATATATTTGTTCTTTATATTAAAAACTTTTACAAAAAATGTTTATATATAATTCAAAAGTATTTCTATCCCTTTTTAAAAACAAAAATCATTTTAAAATAAATGATAAACTGTAAAATAAAGTTAAACCCATTTTATTTCCTTAAAATGTATTTGTTATTATAATAACTTTTCATAAAGATAAATGCTTCCCAAAATAATTTTAAAACATTTGCATGTATGAGAAAAGAATAATATAAGAAGTGGAAGTAAAATAAAGAAGTACTAAAACTATTTTTAAATAAAATATCATAGAAAAACCAAAAGGGTCAGATTAAAAATCATATTTTCAAATCGAAACCAAAACAGCAAATTATCTCAAAATATTATAACAAGACCAATAGTTACTATAGCACTTAACTAATGCTATTACTACCTTTTCCACTAAAAAGTTTCTACTTTTCATATATGTCAGTGTCATATCCAATATGGCCAAACAATCAAATTTTAATATTTAACAATCTATATAACTTAAGTAAATAACTGGAATAAAAGCAATTGGTACATAGCTAGAATTAAAAATCATGACAACGAGAAATCTAAATTTCCATACTAAATTTTCCTATATTTCACTTTAAATGTCATTCCCTTTTCGAAACTAGTTCCATTGCGTAGCTATGGCCATTACAAGCATAATGCAAAAGACTATGTCTTGATTGGGCCTTATGTGAGAGAGCTATACATTTTATAATTTTTTGAAATTAAATAATTTATCAATTCAACTAATTACATTTTAAATTATAATTACCCTCTAAAACTCATCTTCCCCAAAACAAAACTGTTCTCACTCCTTCTTGTAGATGAACCCACCTCCACCGTACCTCTGCCTCCTCTTCTCTTATTCACTCTATATGAAATCATTCACCGAATATTGCAATCAACTCCTATATGCGGCCCCATATCATTCCTTCCTACCATCATCAACTTGGCACACCCTCTAGAATGCGACCAAGCCAACCTGCACGTGACTTTCCCACTATCACTTTCCTCCTTAAGCTAACACACTACCTACAATTCCGGCCCTAGATGCAATTTCACATGAGAAATGCAACCGCATCCTCCAAATCAGCAATTGGAAACCAATGCAAAAGAAAGATCAAGCCCTAGTTCAAACCCTTTACTGTCGAATGAGACAACCACCGAAAAACCCAACTGAGCTTCTCCAGCCACCCATATAAGTGTAGATCTACTCACTAGGAGTTCAAAGATTAAAAATTTTAAATTTTCTAATAACTATTTGATTTGTTTTCAATTAAAAATGGCTTTCATTTTCTTTTTTCCTTTTTTGAACTTACAGGAGATGGTGAATAGAACAGCGAAAGAGAAAACGGGGTAAGGGTGTTGAATTGTATTAGGTTTGGTTATCACTCAATTCCCAGTATGTCGTCGCATAGAAATTTGTCCACGTACAGGCCGTAGACGAATAAACAAAAATACAATCATACACAAAAGTGTTGACATGGATCATAAAACAATAATAATATATAGTGGTTATCTTGTTTCGTAAGATTTCAAAAATACCATCGTTTGCCAAAAAATCGGTCAAACGATGATTTAAATATTTTTAAATTAAAAATTTTGGAAAAATCCTACTAACTTAATTAAAAACTAGTATGGGCCCGTGCTTCACACACGGGCTGTTTGTGTACAGACTATTTGTGTTATCGTATACGCTGATATTTTGTTTGAGCGTAAATATGTAAACGGAAAGTAAGGGCATTTTTGGAATTTCAAAAAGACATCGAGTAAATAGGTTCAATGAATTTTCATTATTAGTAGTAGAGATATTACTATAAAAATCATGTCATTTAGTTAAAAAATTATTTTCTTATTATTTGTTGAATTTAAATCAAATCTCAAATTTTAAATAAATTAAATATGCCCATACAAAACATTTTTAAAAATTTGGGTTGTTACAATCCTACTCTATTTTCTGTCATTTTCAATATCGAGGTTACGTGCAGTATCTTGCATATGAGTCTCAATTACTTGAACAGAACATGAATCATTATATGGGCTCCCATATCTCAACCGGATCATGAATCACTACATGGATTCGAGAACCTCGATCAATCTCGAATCTCCATATAAATTCTTGCAAAAGTCCACTGATGAATGCTAATGTTATCCAATTTCTTCGAATACTTCTCAAAATAGACAGTCCCAATGGTAGCATCATTCAAAAATTTTAACGCCGGCCTCTCCCGTGGACTTAATCATAGGATAGACTGTTCAACTCTATAACATTCCACTTCATAACTGCTTTTAGAAAAACGATTTTGTATATGGTTTATAAGTGGTTACGGTTTCGAGTCATCTCATATAAGTACACTCTCTAGCTTATCGAGTTCTCTAAAACAATTAATGAATTTGGTCATCCAATAATAATGAGAACAATCACATACGGAAACAAAGTCACATATACTTATCACGTTTTCGATATTTTCATCCCACACTATCCGCCGATCAAGAGTAAAACCGGTAGGTTTGAGCTCTATTGCTCGTATCCCTATACGAACATTAGTCATAATTCCTACAGATAGACAAACTTACTTCATCGGCTTTTAGTGTTAAGTATACGACTAAATGTTTTCCATAAATGAGTAAACATAAAAGCACGACTAAGTCACATAAGCAACTTCTAATCCCTTTTTCATTTAATTAATCTTTTATTAATGAGAACCTCTTTTATTAATTTCTACTATTCATTTGCACTCTTTCAATACTTGAAAAAGTATTCATATACTTATCTCAAATGACATAAGTATATTCATGACACATTAACAAGATTTCTTACTTTAAATCTTTGTCTTTTCTATCTTTTTCCAAAATATTTCTTACTTATAATTTCCTTCGAAATATCCATTTTAAGGATCTAAGTATTTTCACAGATCCAATCAAAAAGGTCCAAGACCAATATTACTTAAACATTGTCACTACAAATCCAAAATCATTTCACTTATGCTTATCTTTAAAACATTCTTTTAAAGATCTATTTGCATTGATAAGTACAATTAAAAAAGGGTTAAAGATGAATGTTATTAATACATTGTCATAACAAACCCAAACCATTTCCATAATTATATCATCTCTAAAACATACTTTTTAATGATCTAAGTTAATAATATTTGGTTAAGTTCGATGGTCGACTAGTCGACTATCTAGCTAAAACAATTGCTTTTACAAATCAATGTTCGTATACTTAACTGTTTTTCAACATCTCTCTTCTCACTTCATTATTTTTTTTTAATCTAAAAATATTTTTTAAAAGCCTCGAAAATGTTTTGAAAACTCAAAAATGGCTTCCTTTTTCCTTACTTCTTTCGTTTTCTTCTTCATTCGATTTTAACTTTCTCACAATAACACCAAATAGAGTGATTTCTTTTTAATAAATCAAAGAAAATTGAATAGGGAAGAATTTTCATATTAACCACTTTTTCAAATTTTAAGAGTAGGCATGTCAATTTTTTTTCTTTTACCCAGGACAATTCTATCCCTGTTTTAACAACCCCAAAAATGCCTTCTCTTCCTTCAGCCATAATTTTCTTTTCTTTTATCCAAATTTGGTCAGACAAATGTGAAGCTTCTTTTCAAAGATAAAAAGAACTCCTTTCCGTTGCTCCTATCCTTGTGATTCTCGAAGGGAACCAAGACTTTATTGTTTATACCGATGCTAGTCGTGTTGGTTTGGGAGCCGTTTTCATGCAAAGGGAACATGTTATTGCTTATGCTTCTAGGCAATTAAAGCCTGCCGAGACTAGATATGCCACTCATGATTTAGAGCTTGTGGCTATTGTTTTCGCTCTTAGAATTTGGCGTCATTATCTTTTAGGAGAGAAATTTGTTTTCTATACCGATCATAAATCTTTAAAGTATTTATTTTCTCAAAAGGAATTTAATTTGCATCAACAAAATTGGCTCGAATTCCTTGCATCTTATGAACTTGATACTCTTTATACTCCCGAAAAGGAGAATCATGTTGCCGGTGCCCTGTTGTAAGTAAAAAGAAGTTGTCTCCATGATGATATCCGAATGGAATGATCTCGAGACTTTATCCATTTGTGAGATTCGAGATCGTGAATCCGATTCATGTTAATCTCTTATTCTATGTAGCCTTGAGGCTTATCCTTCTCTTTTAGACCGCATCCTTGGAACTCAAAAGTTAGATCCCGAATTGGCCCTTTTTAGCCAAAATTGTAGGGATAGAATTGATATTGAAGGTTTGAAAGACTTTGAAATCAATGCTCGTGGCGGCGTTCGAAAATTTGGTAGACTTATCGTGCCAAATATTAGTGATTTTCGTAAAGATATTTTAGAAGATTCTCATTTTTCTAAATTTATCATTCATCGCGGAAGTAGTAAAACGTACGTGGATATGAAGCGACTTTATTACTGGGATGGAATGAAATCTGATATTGCTAACTTCATGAAGCGTTGCATAACTTGCCAACTCATAAAGGTCGAATGTCAAAGACCCGGTGGGTTATTGCAACCTTTGGACATTCCAATTTGGAAGTGGGATCAAGTCTCCTTGGACTTTATTGATTGACTTCCCCGTTCTTGGTCAGGCCATGACAGTTTATGCATGATTGTTGATAGACTTACAAAATCCGTCCGTTTTGTTCCCGTCCGGTCTAATCGGGCCGTACCTCTTTTGGCCAAACTCTATATTAAAGAAATTATTAAATTGCATGGAGACCCTACTTCTATTGTTAGTGATCGTGGTCCATTATTTATTAGTGGATTTTGGAAGAGTCTTCAAAAATATTTGGGGATGAAGCTTAATTTTAGCACCGCTTATCACTCTCAATCCGACGGACAAACCGAGCGTGTGAATCAAACTCTTAAAGATCTTCTTCGTGCATGTGTTCTTGATTTTGGTGGAAGTTGGGAAGATCATATTTCTCTTGTTGAGTTTTCCTATAATAATAGCTTCTAATCTAGTATTGGTATAGCTTTTTTCGAGGCACTCTATGGAAGGCCATGCCGATCTCCTTCTTGTTGGCTTGAGGCAGGTGAGAAGCTGGTTTTAGGACCAGATTTTATTCGTGATTCCACCAAAAAGATTGACCTTATTCGTCATAGATTAAAAGAACTCCTTTCCGATGCTCTTATCCTTGTGATTCTCGAAGAGGATAGTATGCTTTTGACATCGTTCCGTACTCGTTATGGATCTTATGAATGGCTTGTTATGACATTTGGTTTAACGAATGCTTCAGCTTATTTCGTTGACCTTATGAATCGAGTTTTCAAAGACTTCCCGATCGATTTGTTCTCATCTTTATAGATGATATTCTTGTCTATTCTAAAACCGAGGAAGAGCATGAAAAACATCTTCGGATTATGTTGGAAACTCTTAGGAGCAATCAATTGAAAGAAAATTTTCTAATTTCCACTTTTGGAAATCTCATGTGAAATTTCTTGGGCACATTATTTCTGAATTCAGAATTTCCATGGACCCTTCAAAGATTGAAGCGATTCAAAATTGGAAGAGACCAGAGAGTGTGACGAAAATTCGTAGCTTCCTCGGATTGGCGGGTTATTACCATCGGCTCATAAAAGACTTTTCTAAAATTTCCGTGACTCTTACTAGTTTGGCCAAAAAGAGAGTTAAATACATTTGGTCAGACAAATGTGAAGCTTTTATTAAAGATTGAAAGAACTCCTTTCCGATGCTCTTATCCTTGTGATTCCCAAAGAGAACCAAGACTTTATTGTTTACATTGATGCTAGACATGTTGGTTTGGGAGCCGTTCTCATGCAAATGGAACGTGTAATTGCTTATGCTTCTAGGCAATTAAAGCCCACCGAGACTAGATATGCCACTCATGATTTAGAGCTCGCGACTATTGTTTTTGCCCTTAGAATTTGGCATCATTATCTTTTGGGAGAGAAAATTTTTTCTCTATACCAATCATAAATCTTTGAAGTATTTATTTTCTCAAAAGAAACTTAATTTGCGTCAACATCGTTGTCTCAAATTCCTTGCATCTTATGAACTCAATATTCTTTATACTCTTGGAAAGGGGAATCATGTTGCCGATGCCCTTAGTCGTAAGCAACAAGCGGTTGTTTCCATGATGATATCCGAATGGAATGATCTCGAGACTTTATCCATTTATGAGATTCGAGATCGTGAATCTGATTCATGTTCATCTCTTATTCTATGTAGCCTTGAGACTCATCCTTCTCTTTTAGACCGCATCCTTGGAGCTCAAAAGTTAAATCCCGAATTGGCTCTTTTTAGCCAAAATTGTAGGGATAGAATTGATTTTGAAGATTTGAAAGACTTTGAAATCGATACTCGTGGCGGCGTTCGAAAATTTGGTAGACTTATCGTGCCAAATATTAGTGATCTTTGTAAAGACATTTTAGAAGATCTCATTGTTCAAAATTTACCATTCATCCCGGTAGTAGTAAAATGCATGCGGATATGAAGCGAATTTATTATTGGGATGTAATGAAATCCGATACTGCTAACATCATTATCGTTGCATAACTTACCAACCCATAAAGGACGAACATCAAAGGCCCGCTGGGTTATTGCAACCTTTGGAAATTCCAATTTGGAAGTGGGATTAAGTCTCCTGGACTTTATTGATGGACTTCTCCTTCTCGTTCGGACCATGACAGTTTATGGGTGATTGTTGATAGACTTACAAAATTCGCCCATTTTGTTCCCATCCGGTCTAATCGGACTGTACCTCTTTTGGCCAAACTCTATATTAAAGAAATTGTTAAATTGCATGGAGTTCGTAATTCTATTGTTAGCGATCATGATCCATTATTTACTAGTGGATTTGGGAAGAGTCTTCAAAAAGCTCTGGGGACGAAGCTTAATTTTAACACCGCTTATTACCCTTAGTCCAATGGACAAATCGAGCGTGTGAATCAGACTCTTGAAGATCTTCTTCATGCATGTGTTCTTGATTTTGGTGGAATTTGGGAAGATCGTATTTCTCTTGTTGAGTTTTTCCTATAATAATAGCTTCCAATCTAGTATTGGTATAGCTTTTTTCGAGGCACTCTATGGAAGGCCGTGTCGATCTCCTCTTTTTGGCTTTAGGCCTGTGAGAAGCTGGTTTTAGGGCCAGATTTTATTCGTGATTCCACAGAAAAGATTGACCTTATTCGTCATAGGATGAAAGAAGCTCGAAGTAGACAAAAATCCTATGTCGATTACCAAAGAAGGAAATTTGAATTTTCTATGGGAGATTTGTTGTTTATTCGTGTTTCACCTATGAAGGGTGTTGTGCATTTCAGTCAATCGAGAAAATTAGCGCCTCGATATATTGGTCCATTTCCCATCACCAAACGCATTGGTTCCGTGTCTTATCGCCTTTTATTACCGGTTCAATTTTCTGCTATTCATGACGTGTTTCGCGTTTCTCAACTATGGAAGTGCCTTAGGGATTCTGATTCTATTCTTGAGTCCGGTGTTATTGAAGAAATTGAAGTTTCGCCTAATTTGACTTTTGAGCAACATCCTATTCGTATCATTACCACAAAGGTTAACGCCTTTGAAATAAAGATGTTCCGCTTGTGAAAGTTCAATGGTCCTCCAATCCTAAGGATTGCTCTTGGGAATCTAGAGAATTCATCGAGCGAACGCATCCGGACTTACTCTCTCATGGTCCTTAAAGGTGAACTTCTTGTTTCAAATTTTCTTTTGTGTTGATATGCTTTTATGGTTGTTACTCATTATTTTCTTCTTAAAGTATTGCGAGGACGCAATTTCTTTAAGGAGGGGAGTCTGTAACAACCCGCATATTTTACGATTGTATATTTAAATATTTTATTAAAATATAGCATCGTTAGTCGGATTAAAGTCCGAAATGCTACTTTTTGCAAACAGTCAAATTGGGACTCGAGACTACTTCCATTGAGTTCAAAATGGCGTTTGTGACCTTTTTGAGTATAAACATTGATATATTGGAGTTGAGTAGAATTTTGATGTTTTCATTTGGGGCTTTGGGTTTGGGTTTCAGCCTATTAACCCAAAATATTAACCCAACTCCACTCCACTCCTCTTCATTCCTTTATAATATTTTCTAACACTCAAACTTTAGTAATAATGGGGTAAGGATTAGAAACTAAAATTACTAAGCCCTAGATTCTTAGGAAATTCCAATTCAAACTCTAGAAATCCAAGAGAAGCTTAGGTAAGCATCCTCTTCATCTTCTCCATCTCAATCCCTCTTCAATTTTCATGAATTTCTATAACCTAACTTAGGAAAAACTTCATATTTGTTAATAGATTGAAGATTTTAGAGGTGTAGTGAAGAGGAATTGATCTTGCCTTGTTTTAAAAGCTTCTCCTTCATTGTTTTTGGGTTTAAAGGTGAGTTTTTGAACTCACATCTACGTCCATAACTTTCTTTGTGGTTAGGTATGAATTCCTAACATCTGTTCATGTTAATTTGCTTTTGATTTGAATGGATTTGGTGAATGTTTCAAATTTTGGTTTTTTGTTGTCCTATTTTATGAAAATCCTATTAGGGATGTTTGGACATGTTTTTGTGGTGTGTCGAAGAGTCTATAAGGCTGGGTTGTCGCTTGGCGTAAATCACTAGTTTTCGTTGCTTATTCGATCGCCTCAGTATGATTTTTATAGGCTGAAAATACTGCAAATTGCAGTTCAGTCGACTGACCACCCTAGTTCAGTCGACTGAACCTGGAAACGGAAAGTTTCCAGGCATAAATTCTGTTGAATGACCACCCTAGTTCAGTCAACAGAATCTGGAAACCGAAAGTTTCCAAGCATAGTATCAGTCGACTGACCACCCTGGTTCAGTCGACTGAATCTGCTTCTCTCGGCCAATTTTTCCTTTTGTTTGGATTTTCTAGTTTTAATCGATTTACATCAATCCAATTAGTTTTCATCACTTATTATCGACTTTGATGACCTCTTTCTTTGGATTTCTGGGAATATCCATTTTGATGGATTTGGTATCGATTTCTTTGGATTTGATTCACATCTTCGTATGTGAATTTTTGGAGATTAATTATTTTTACAATCATTTTTGTGATTTGTCACATTGAAAAATAAATGTTTATATACTAGTAGTAAATATTCAAACTCTTTCTCAAAGATGATTTCAACTCTATTTTTAATACAAAGCTCGTTTTTAAAATTGTTTTCTAATCTATTAGTATATACAAATCTTTTTCCTCATTCATTCGATAAATCCAATTAAATGACTTAGCAAAACAAGCGGTAAGAAACGCTTGCGTTCATTTTGTCGGTCAATTCTTAGACTCGTTCAATTGAAACTCTTATAACAATTTTCGAGTGGGAATCTACAATTTGTTCGCAAATATTTAAGTTAAGCCAGTGGTTATAGGACATAAAGGTAAACTCATTTATTTGCTAGCTTAGTGTCATTGACACTTCTTGTTGATCGATGATGATCATTTTGTGATCTAGACTAGCAATGTGTGATGTCTCTTTGTTTGTGTAGGGGACTAAACCCCAATTGTGGAGTTTTGACTCAAAATTTGGTGGGGTAGCGACCCATGGTCTTCGGGCTGTTTGTGGAGCCTCAACTCAAAAATTGATTGTTAGCGAACATGGAATAGCGTTCCGTTTGTGATGCTCGTGTTGGTGAGTTTTCATGATCCCGTTTTTGATAGGCCTCCCCTTTGTGTTTTCTAGATTTCTAATTAATGATTTTCGAAATTTGTGTTTCACCAATTTTTGTGATTTACATTGGTAAGTTCTATCAATATTTGTGTTTTGGTGAATACGTTAAATAATATGACATTCTTTTTGGTTTTGAGTACATATGAGATATTGTATGATTTTTTTGTTATTTAATGTATACTTGTCATAGTATGGCATTATTATTATCATACATTTTTGTTATGTCTCTTATCCTATCTCATTTTATATGATATTTATAGCTAGACTGATCCGTTTATTATTTTCTACTTAAATAGTACTCGGGCCAGACCGAAGTGTTACAGGTGCTTCCAAGTGACTTCTTAGATGGGACAGCTTTTGACTTTTGGCTAACTACTTAGTTTAGTAGTTTTTGCTTTTATACATTCGAGATAGAGACTCCTTGATGTATGCATATTTTTTGGTCTAGCACTTGTACCTATTCTTTTTTGATGTAGTGGATCTTGAATGACCACTACTTTGACGTACACTTTTGTGTGATGTATTCATATCTGTATCTGCCTTTGTGATATGGATATATGTGACTGATTTGTGTTATGCTTAATTTTATAATTGTTTCCGAGGTCCATATAGCCATTGTGTAATAGCTTTGAGTTTGTATTTGATATGTCAGATTTCCTCTTGGAATGAAACGCGTGATATACTATCTGACATATCATTACTTGCACAAAGCAATTACATGGATGGTCGCTCCTCAACAGCCTTATTCTTCGTGCTAGTCGACGGCATTAACCCGTAGTGTCCTTGGCTAGCGTGAGTATAGAGATGGGATGTCATAGCTTGGTTTCAGAGCCAAACTTCGGAACAATATGGAATAATCTAGCAAGGACCGTTGTCCTAAGTCCTTCTTAGGAATCATGCCTTGGGATTTAATTCGAGTCGTTGGCCCCGTTCTATTCTATTTTCTTTTATGATGCCTTGTTTTATCAATCAGGATTGTTTGATATTCACTTTGAGAATAACCTTTTTCTTCTTCTTTCTTTCTTTCTTAAAGAAGTGAAATGGTTAGACCAGGCCGTCCCAGCGCCGGTCAATCCAATGCCACTTCTTCGGATGGAGTATTTATGTCTGCCCAACAGTTTTAGATCTTGTAAAGAATGCTTAAGCTGCCGGACCCATTCCAAAGCCTACTCACCCTAAATCTGGTTTTGCACGCTTGTGCAGTGATTATACCAATTTGGGTGAGAAGCCATTCAAGGGTTCCGAAAGCGTTATAGAAGTTCAACTTGGCTTAAAACATGCGATCACATCTTTTCTCGCATGAGTCCTATTAATCTACATCGTGTCCAAGTGGCTTCTATAATGCTCCAAGAGAGAGCATTAGATTGGTATGAGCTTCTGATTTCTGAAATTATTGAAGCGGATCTTATTTGGGAGCAATTCCGGGAACGATTCGAATTAAAGTTTTCTGCCGAAGGCTGAAAAAGTAACTTTAGCTTGGCGTTTTATTGACCTTGTTCAAGGTGAATCTTCTGTGATAGACTATGTCGCATCTTTTGAGTCTCTTTCATAGTATGGGGTCAAGGATATAAATACCCCATTGAGGACAAATCAAAGGTTTATCTATGGCTTGAATAAAAATCTCAAAAAGCCTTTACTTCTGAAAGTGGAATTTCTTTTGATCAGCTTGTTGATTTCGCTCTTCAAATTGAAGTGGCAGATAAAGAGAGTGATGTTGAAGTTGGAAGTTCCAAACCGAACTTCAACAACGACAAGAAGAGACCTAACGAGTTCAAAGGTCCTTATCCCAACAAGAAATGGACGCAAGCAACTTCGGCAGCAAAGACTCCTACTTCAGGCCGTGGAGAATGCTATAATTGTGGCTCTAAGGACCATTATGCAAATAAGTGTTCGAAGCCCCTTACTTTTCGCTATTGCAAAAGTTCAGGTCATACTATATCTTTATGTCCTACACTTCAAAGTAAGAAGGAGGGAAATCTAAATGTTGTGCAATCCCCTAGTAACACTTTTCTTGGTCAAGGTATTTCTCATTCTATCCTTGAAGGTTGTTAACCTGCCTTTTGTCAAGTCCATAAACATGCGGATTCAACCTAACCAACTACACAATTATCGAGGCTGGAATATGATGGATTCAGTTTAAAAGTATGAAATCCACTTGGATATGTCGTTCGGTCAAGGGCGACCGACATACTTCACTTGGCAAGGTCACACGGCATTGTGTTAAGGTCAAGGTCGTTTGGCATAGACGGCTCGGGCAGGAAGATAAGGGTCGTTCGGCAGGATTGCAAGACTACAGGAATGCAAGAGTGCAAGATTGTAGGAATGCAGGATTGCAAGATTGTGGCTCGGCAGGAATACAGCTCGGTAGGAATGCGGCTCGGCAGGAATGCAGGTCGGCAGGATTGCCGCTCGGAACGAATGCTGCTCGACAAGAATGCGGCTCGGCAGGATTATGGCTCGGCAGGATGGTGTGGCTCGGCATGATACTATGGCTTGGTAGGATGGTGCAGCTATGGACCTGATGGGCCCAGGCTACCCAGAAAGCCCATCAACTCAAGATTTACCTATAAATACAGCATATGGGGGTTCAGAAAAAGGATCTTCTTCTTTCTGGCTTTCTATTTCCTAAGGCTATGGTTACTCTATCATCTTGTCATTGTAATCGATTCTAACATCAATTAAAAGGAAATTTCTAGAGTGGACGTAGGTTGGAGTTAGCCGAACCACTATAAATTCTGTGTTTTTACTGCATTCTTTTTAATTTTGACTATTCTTCATATTTACACTCTCTACATACACTCTATCTGTTAGTTGGTGCTTTCATTTACATTTGGGTGTTAGTGACCAATTTTGGCGCTAACATTTTGGTGCTTTCACTGAGAAGGCAAGCACTCGAGATTTTGGAGCTAGGAACTTGGATTCTGGAAAGCAATGGCTAGGCCATCAACAAGGAAGCAAGTGACAGAAAGAAGAAATCGGGAGGGAAGTCAAGATGCCTCCACTAAAGCTGGAGCAGGTCAAGCTTCCATCTATATCACTAGGGACGAGATGGAGACGATGCTGAAAAGGTATGAAGACATGATACAGAACCTACTTCGACAGGTTGGACATGTTGGAGCACAAAGTCAAGGGAATGGACTAACAGCGACACCTGACATTCCAGAACAAGGAATCAGAACTGTAGAAGTTTCTAGAGGTCAACACCAGAACCAAACTAGAGGGATTGAAGGAAATCAGCAAAGGCTCAGGGGTAGATATCCAGGATTGGATACTGGGAGAGCAGTGAATGAAGCTCGGCAAGGAGGGACCAACGTGAACGTAAATGACCAACATGAAGAGTACTACCCTGAGTATCCCCTAGGATATGGGGGCAAGGTAGAGATGCAAACTGGGGACTACCCTCGGATGGAGACAAGCGGATGGCTGGATTAATAAGAAGGGTTATGAGAGGAGGATTGTCAAACGGAGGCTTAGAGGAAGTTAGTTGGAGGCCGTTCACTCCGAATATCAAAAATGCAAGGAATCCTCCAAAGTTCAAGTTACCCATGTTGGATCCTTATAATGGGAAATTAGATCCAACCATGCATATTACCAGATATATCAGGCATATGGAAGTGATCGGGGAATCCGAGGAAGTGATGGCATGATGCTTCCCTCTATACCTAACAGACTTGGCTACGCTTTGTTTCAGACAGCTAGAGAATGGATCAATCAGAACATGGGGTGAGCTAATGGAACACTTCATGAGACAGTTTAGGGTCCACAAGACGCGACCCAAGAGTGTTATGACCTTAGCTTCAATGAAGCAGAGGACCGGAGAGACCATAAGATATTTTCTATTGTTATTCAATGCAATGGTGGCTTCAGTAGATCGCCCGGATCCATCGATGATTTTGATGGCGGCAGTAGCAGGGGTTGTAGAAGGCACAGAGTTTAAGGATTCTCTAGCAAGAGATCCACCCTAAGACCATGGAGAATTCTATCATGAAGTTGAAAGGTTCATTTGGCTAGAGGATTCACGCGCCAAAAGGCGAGAAACAAACGCTGTGCAAGGCGAAGGAACCTCCAAAGAACTACCTGGAGAAGACAAAAGTAAGCGAAAGCAGGACGACAGATACGATGGTCCTGAAAGACGGAAGAAATTTCAAGAACCCAGATTCAGACAATACACGGACTTGACGGAAAACCTAGAACGGATTTACATGGAGACTCGGGGGCAGCTCCCATATCGAAAACCACCCAGGAGAGATCCCACAGAACGAGAACGTAGAAGTGGAAAGTACTACCTATTCCATGAGATGGAAGGGCATACTACCGATGAATGTCGCCATTTGAAGGATGAGGTGGAAGAGCATGTCAGAAGTGGTAGATTGCCACAATACACCAGAGATCGGGCAGCGGCCGTTGGACCTGAGCAACTACCGCCTCCACCTAATAGGACTAATCCTGGATCGGGATCACGACTCGTCATCAATTGATCATAATGGCGAGGGCCAAGTTCAGGACTTGAACTTTGGTCGATTACATAAACTCTTTAGATTTAATTTTAAAATAAAACGGCTATTCCACTTACATATGTACGGGAACCAGAGATATCCCCAGGCATGCTCTAAGATGGTAATAGACCGCTCTGCCCGGAGAGGCAGTATCTAGGTTTTCCTTTGTTTGTGATTGAACATTTAGAATTTTAAATTAATAAGTGAACTTGAATTTCATAAGATAAACCTTTGAATGGAGAGTTAAAGGATGAATATTAGAAGTCAACTTGAAATTAATCGCTTCATGATCCTACCCGGAGAGACAGGGTCCAAGGTGCAAGGAGTGAAACTGCTTCGCCGAAGAGCGAAAGGATCGGCTCACTCAACGCTATTTCCCCTTCACCGGAGAGTGACAGGATGGGATCCAGTAAGAGTCTGAAGAGGCTAACATCGGTCCAGGAGGATCATGACATCGCTCAATGTTCAGGGACACTGAACTGGAATATAGGGAGTGAAGTCGCTTCGTCGTAGAGCGACAAGATCGGCTCACTCAACGATGTTTCCCTTCACCGGAGAGTGACAGGATGGGATCCAGTAAGAGCCCAGAGAGGCTGACATCGGTCTAGGAGGATCATGACATCGCTTAATGTTCGGGGACACTAAACCGGAGTGTAGGAAGTGAAGCCGCTTCGCCGGAGAGCTACAGGAACGGCTCACTCAACGATGTTTCCCCTTCACCAGAGAGTGATAGGATGGGATCCAGTAAGAGCCCGGAGAGGCTGAAATCGGTCCAGGAAGATCAGGACATCGCTTAATGTTCAAGGAAACTGAACCGGAGTGGAGGGATTGAAGCCGCTTCGCCGGAGAGCGACAGGATCGGCTCACTCAACACTGTTTCCCCTTCACTGGAGAGTGACAGAATGGGATCCAGTAAGAGCCCGGAGAGGCTGACATCAGTCCAAGAGGATCATGACATCGCTTAATGTTCATGGACACTGCACCGGAGTGTAGGGAGTGAAGCCGCTTCACCAGAGAGCGACAAGATCGGCTTACTCAATCCGTTTCCCCTTCACTGGGGAGTGATGGGATGGGATCTATTAAGAGCCTGGAGAGGCTGACATCGATCCAGGAGATCATGACATCGCTTAATGTTCAGGGACACTGAACTGAAGTGCAAGAAGTGAAGCCGCTTCGTCGGAGAGCGGCAGGATCGGCTCACTCAATGTCGTTTCCCCTTTACTGGAGAGTGACAGGATGGGATCCAATAAGAGCCCGGAGAGGCTAACATCGGTCCAGGAGGATCAAGACATCGCTTAATGTTCAGGGACACTGAATCGGAGTGCAGGGAGTGACGCTGCATCACCGGAGAGCGATAGGATCGGCTCACTAAATGTTGTTTCCCCTTCACCGGAGAGTGATAGGATGGGATCCAGTAAGAGATCGGAGAGGCTGACATCGGTAAGTCCTTTGTCGGAGAGCTGAGGCCGGTGAATATCAAAGTTCTTGGCCGGAGAGCCGAGGATGGAGAATATAAGAAGTCCTAGGCCAGAGGAACGAGGCTGGAGAACTTATAAGCCCTTGACCGAAGAGATGAGGCTGGAATAGGGTAACGCGACCCGGTGAGGTCTACGGATTCAAGGTTAAACCTAGAGAGGTCATGAATTTAATAATATGGTCGTGAACGGGATACGGATTTCGGATATTGGATTTGAGGCAACTCAAAACACACCTTCTAATAGCAAGGCATGTTTCAGGGAGAAAGTGTTAACCTGCCTTTTGTCAAGGCCATAAACAGGCGGATTCAACATAACCAACTTCACGATTATCGAGGCTGAAATATGATGGATTCAATTTAAAAGGATGAAACCCACTTGGATATGTCGCTCAATCAAGGGCGATCGGCGTACTTCACTCGGCAAAGTCGCTCAGCATTGTGTTAAGGTCACGGTCGTTCGGCATAGACGGCTCGGCCTGGAAGATAAGGGTCGTTGGTAGGATCACAGGAATGCAGGAGTGCTGGATTGCAGGAATGTAGGAGTGCAGGATTGCAGCTCGACAGGAATACAACTCGGCAAGAATGCAACTCGGCAGGATTGCGGCTCGGCAGAAAGGATTGCGGCTCGGCAGGATTGCGGCTCGGTAAGATTGCGGCTCGGCAGGAATGCGGCTCGGCAGGAATGAGGCTCGCCAGGTTTGCGGCTCGACAGGAATGCAGCTCGGCAGGAATGCGGATCGGCAGGAATGTGGCTCGGTAGGACTACGGCTCAGCAGGATTATGGTCGGCAAGACAGTGTGGCTCGGCATGACAATATGGCTCGGCAGGATGGTGTGGCGATGGACCTGACGGGCCCGGGCTACTCAGAAAGCCCAGCAACTCAGGATTTACCTATAAATACAGCATATGGGGGTTCAAAAAAAGGATCTTCTTCTTTCTGCTCTCTTGCTTTCTATTTCTCAAGGCTAAGATTACCCTACCGTTTTGCAACTGTAATCGATTCTAACATCAATAAAAAGGAAATTTCTAGAGTGGACGTAGGCCGAAGTCAGCCGAACCACTATAAATTCTGTGTTTTTACTGCTTTCTTTTTAATTTTGACTATTCTTCATATTTACACTCTCTATATACACTCTATCTATTATCTGTAACTGTTAGTTGGTGCTTTCATTTACATTTGGGTGTTAGTGACCAATTTCAGCGCAAACAATGGCATTATTATGTTTCGTAGTCATCCTATTTGAGTTCTTTTTGATACGGATGCATCCCATTCTTTTATATCAAAAGAACTTGTTGATACTTTTTCTTTAAGTGTTATAGCTTTGATGACTTATTTGAGAATTGCGAATCCGGTTGGTGGATCCGCAACACTCAGTTTGCTTTGTAAAGATGTCGAGTTTATTTTATGTGATTATTCTTTCCGTGCCAATTTGCATGTTATGCGCTAGTTAGGTTTCGGAACGATTTTGGTAATGGATTGGCTTACCCATTATGAAGCCCACATCCAATGTCCTGAGAGGACTATTCATCTTCGACATCCTCAATCTGTTAAGAAGATTTCTATTGTTCTTATAGAGTCGGATTCATTTGGCAGCATCTATCTATTCTCTAAACCCTCATAATGACGATAATGATATTGAGGAAGATGTCATTTTCCTCATTCACATTGTTCATGAATTTCTCGACATATTTGAGCCTGTCTTAGGATTATCACCTAAGTGAGCAATCGAGATCAGTATTCATCTAGTCCCTGAGCTCTACCCATCACTCATCCTCCTTATTGTACGGCTAATAAGGAAAATGAGGAATGCGTAAACAATTATCCGAATTGGAAGAGAAGCAATTTATTCGTTCTAGTTCCTCTCCTTGGGGAGCTTCGGCTATTTTTATGAAGAAATCCGATGGTACACTTAGACTTTGCATTGACTACCATAAGCTTAATGATCTCACCATCAAGAATAAATATCCCTTACCTCGGATTAATGATATATTCGATCAACTTAGGGGTGCTAGAGCCTTTTTACAGTTAGACTTAGCAATCGGTTTTCATCAGCTTCGTATTGCAGAGGATAATATGCTTTTGACATCGTTCCGTACTCGTTATGGATCTTATGAATGGCTTGTTATGCCATTTGGTTTAACGAATGCTCCAGCTTATTTCGTTGACCTTATGAATCGAGTTTTCAAAGACTTCCCGATCGATTTGTTCTCATCTTTATAGATGATGTTCTTGTCTATTCTAAAACCGAGGAAGAGTATGAAAAACATCTTCGGATTATGTTGGAAACTCTTAGGAGAAATCAATTGAAAGAAAATTTTCTAAGTGCCACTTTTGGCAATCTCATGTGAAATTTCTTGGGCACATTATTTCTGAATTCAGAATTTCCATTGATCCTTCAAAGATTGAAGCGATTCAAAATTGGAAGAGACCAGAGAGTGTGACGAAAATTCGTAGCTTCCTCGGATTGGCGGGTTATTACCATCGGCTCATAAAAGACTTTTCTAACATTTCCATGTCTCTTACTAGTTTGGCCAAGAAGAGAGTTAAATACATTTGGTCAGACAAATGTGAAGCTTTTATTAAAGATTAAAAGAACTCCTTTCCGATGCTCTTATCCTTGTGATTCCCGAAGAGAACCAAGACTTTATTGTTTATATTAATGCTAGTCATGTTGGTTTGGGAGCCGTTCTCATGCAAATGGAACGTGTTATTGCTTATGCTTCTAGGCAATTAAATTAAAGCCCACCGAGACTAGATATGCCACTCATGATTTAGAGCTCGCGACTATTGTTTTTGCCCTTAGAATTTGGCATCATTATCTTTTGGGAGAGAATTTTTTTTCTCTATACCAATCATAAATCTTTGAATTATTTATTTTCTCAAAAGAAACTTAATTTAAGTCAACATCGTTGTCTCAAATTCCTTGCGTCTTATGAACTCAATATTCTTTATACTCCCGGAAAGGGGAATCGTGTTGTCGATGCCCTTAGTCGTAAGCAACAAGCGGTTGTTTCCATGATGATATCCGAATGGAATGATCTAGAGACTTTATCCATTTATGAGATTCGAGATAGTGAATTCGATTCATGTTCATCTCTTATTCTATGTAGCCTTGAGGCTCATCCTTCTCTTTTAGACCACATCCTTGGAGCTCAAAAGTTAAATCCCGAATTGGCTCTTTTTAGCCAAAATTGTAGGGATAGAATTGATATTGAAGATTTGAAAGACTTTGAAATCGATACTCGTGGCGGCGTTCGAAAATTTGGTAGACTTATCGTGCCAAATATTAGTGATCTTTGTAAAGACATTTTAGAAGATCTCATCGTTCAAAATTTACCATTCATCCCCGTAGTAGTAAAATGCATGCGGATATGAAGCGAATTTATTATTGGGATGGAATGAAATCAGATACTGCTAACATCATTAATCGTTGCATAACTTACCAACCCATAAAGGCCGAACATCAAAGGTCCGTTGGGTTATTGCAACCTTTGGACATTCCAATTTGGAAGTGGGATCAAGTCTCCATGGACTTTATTGACGGACTTCCCCATTCTCGTTCGGACCATGATAGTTTATGGGTGATTGTTGATAGACTTACAAAATTCGCCCATTTTGTTCCCATCAGGTCTAATCGGACTGTACCTCTTTTGGCCAAACTCTGTATTAAAGAAATTGTTAAATTGCATGGAGTTCCTAATTCTATTGTTAGCGATCGTGATCTATTATTTACTAGTGGATTTGGGAAGAGTCTTCAAAAAGATCTGGGGACGAAGCTTAATTTTAACACCGCTTATTACCCTCAGTCCAATGGACAAATCGAGCGTGTGAATCAAACTCTTGAAGATCTTCTTCATGCATGTGTTCTTGATTTTGGTGGAATTTGGGAAGATCGTATTTCTCTTGTTGAGTTTTCCTATAATAATAGCTTCCAATCTAGTATTGGTATAGCTTTTTTCGAGGCACTCTATGGAAGGCCGTGTCGATCTCCTCTTTTTGGCTTTAGGTCGGTGAGAAGCTGGTTTTAGGGATAGATTTTATTCGTGATTCCACATAAAAGATTGACCTTATTCGTCATAGGATGAAAGAAGCTCGAAGTAGATAAAAATCCTATGTCGATTACCGAAGAAGGAAATTTGAATTTTCTGTGGGAGATTTGGTGTTTATTTGTGTTTCACCTATGAAGGGTGTTGTGCGTTTCAGTCCATCGGGAAAATTAGCACCTCGATATATTGGCCCATTTTCCATCACCGAACGCATTGGTTCCATGGCTTATCGCCTTTTATTATCGGCTCAATTTTCTGCTATTCATGACGTGTTTCACATTTCTTAACTACGGAAGTGCCTTCGGGATTCCACTCGTATTATTGCCACGGAGGTTAAACACCTTCGAAATAAAGATGTTCCACTTGTGAAAGTTCAATGGTCCTCAAATCCTAAGGATTGCTCTTGGGAATCTAGAGAATTCATCTAGCGAACGCATCCGGACTTACTCATTATTCATCGAGTGAACTTCTTGTTTCAAATTTTCTTTTGTATTAATATGCTTTTATGGTTGTTACTCATTATTTTCCTCTTAAAGTATAGCGAGGACGTAACTTCTTTAAGGAAGGGAATCTGTAACAACCCACATATTTTACGATAGTATATTTAAACATTTTATTTAAATATAGCATCGTTAGTCGGATTAAAGTCTGAAATGCTACTTTTTGGAAACAATCGAATTGGGACTCGAGACTACTTTCATTGAGTTCAAAATGGCGTTTGCGATCGTTTTGAGTATAAACATTGATATGTTTGGAGTTGAGTGGAATTTTGATGTTTTTATTTAGGTCTTTGGGTTTGGGTTTCAACCCATTAACCTAACATATTAACCCAACTCCACTCCTCTCCTCTTATTTCCTTCATAATTTTCCTAACACTCAAACTTTAGTAAAAATGGGGAAAAGATTGGAAACTAAAATTCCTAACCCCAAGATTCTTAGGAAATTCTAATTCAAACTCTAGAAATCCAAGAGAAGCTTAGGTAAGCATCCTTTTCATCTTCTCCATCTCAACCCTTCTTCAATTTTCAAAAATTTCTATAACCTAACTTAGGAAAAACTTCACCTTTGTTAATAGATTGAAGATTCTAGAGGTGTAGTGAAGAGGAATTGATCTTTCCTTGTTTTAAAAGCTTCTCCTTCATTGTTTTTGGGTTTAAAGGTGAGTTTTTAAACTCACATCTATGTCTATAACTTTCTTTATGGTTAGGTATGAATTTCTAACATCTATTCATGTTCATTTGCTTTTGATTTGAATGGATTTGGTGAATAATCCAAATTTTGGTTTTTTATTGTCCAATTTTATGAAAATCCTACTGGGGATGTTTGGGCATGTTTTTAGGGTGTGTCGAAGAGCCTATAAGGCTGGTTTATCGCTTGGCATAAATCCTTTGTCTCCGTTGCTTGTTTGATCGCTTCCATATGATTTTTATAGGCTGAAAATACTGCAAATTGCAGTTCAGTCGATTGACCACCCTGGTTCAGTCGACTGAACCTGGAAACAGAAAGTTTCCAGGCGTAGATTCAATCAACTGACCACCCTGGTTCAGTCGACTGATCCTAGAAATTGAAAGTTTCCAGGCATAGTGTCAGTCAACTGACCACCCTGGTTCAGTCAATTGAATCTGTTTCCCTCGGTCAATTTTGCCTTTTGTGTGGATTTTCCAATTTTAATCGATTTATGTCAATCCAATTTGTAGTCATCACTTATTACCAACTTTGATGACTTCTTTCTTTGGATTTTTGGGAGTATCCATTTTGATGGATTTGATATCGATTTCTTTAGATTTGATTCACGTCTTCGTATGTGAATTTTTGAAGATTGATTATTTTTACAATCATTTTTGTGATTTGCCATATTGAAAAATAAAGGTTACTATACTAGTAGTAAATATTCAAACTCTTTCTCAAAGATGATTTCAAATCTATTTTTAATATAAAGCTCGCTTATAAAATCGTTTTCCAATCTATTGGAATATACAAACCTTTTCCCTCATTTGTTCGAGAAATCCAATTAAATGACTTAGCAAAACAAGCGGTATGAAACGCTTGCGTTTACTTTGTTGGTCAATTTTTAGACTCTTTCGATTGAAACTCTTGTGACAATTTTCGAGTGGGAATCTACGATTTGTTTGTAAATATTAAAGTTAAGCTAGTGATTATGGGACATGAAGCTAAACTCATTTATTTACTAGCTTAGTGTAATTGACACTTCTTGTTGATCGATGATGATCGTTTTGTGATTTAGACTAGCAACGTGCAATGTTTCTTTGTTTGTGTAGGGGACTAAACCCCATTTGTAGAGTTTTGACTCAAAATTTGGTAGAGTAGCGACCCATGGTCTTCGGGCCGTTTGTGGAGCCTCGACCCAAAAATTGATGGTTAGCGACCATGGAATAGCGTTTCGTTTGTGATCCACATGTCGGTGAGTTTTCGTGCTCCCGTTTGTGATAGGCCTCCCCCTTTGTGTTTTCTGGATTTCTAATTGATGATTTCTGGAATTTGTGTTTCACCAATTTTTGTGATTTACATTGATAAGTTCTATAAATATTTGTGTTTTGGTGAATATGTTAAAGAATATGACATTCTTTTTGGTGTTTGAGTACATACGAGATATTGTATGATTTTTTTGTTATCTAATGTATACTTGTCACAGTATGGCATTATTATTATCATACGTTTTTGTTATGTCTCTTATCTTATCTCATTTTATATGATATTTTTAGCTAGACCGATCCGTTTATTATTTTCTTCTTGAATAATACTCGGGTCAGACCGAGGTGTTACAAGTGCTTCCACTTGACTTCTTTGATGGGATAGCTTTTGACTATTGGCTAACTACTTAGTTTAGTAGTTTTTGCTTTTATACATTCAAGATAAAGACTCCTTGATGTATACATATTCTTTTGTCTAGCACTCGTACCTATTCTTTTGTGATGTAGTGGATCTTGAATGTCCACTACTTTGATGTACACTTTTATGTAATATATTCATATCTGTTTCCGCCTTTGTGATATGGATATCTGTGACTGATTTGTGTTATGCTTATTTCTATATTTGTTTCCACAGTCCACATAGCCACTGTGTAGTAGCTTTGAGTTTGTATTTGATATGTCAGATTTCCTCTTGGAATGAAATGCATGACGTGCTATCTGACATATCGGTACTCGCACAAAGCAAATACATGGATGGTCGCTCCTCAACAGCCTTATTCTTCGTGCTAGTCGACGACATTACCCTATAGTATCCTTGGCTTGCGTGAGTATAGAGGTGGGGCGTCACAAAAATCACTCTTGTTCGGTCCTCTATCCGTGTCCAACAAGTGGTGTGGCACTTTCGTGGAATAATTTAGAGAAAAGAAGGCAAGAAGGAGTATGGTCGTGAGCACGAGACGGAATGGTAGAACATGTCTTAGTTGCTTTACTTTTGGGGATGGTAGGAAGTTGATCCTTGGATCTAGTGCTTGATTTGATTTGCTATACTTGGTTTGGAAATGGGATTTCTTACTTTAAAAATTCTTTTTTCAATAATGTATGATTAGAAATAAAAATGATATTTTATGTCGTGGTTAATTTATATAATCGTTGGTTGAAATTGTGTTATGATGTGAATATTGATTATTGCTTTGGAAAGCACTTAAATTTATTGGTCTAAAGAGCATATGTAATGTAGGGGTGGCAATTAGACCTGACCTAATGGTCTCGGACCTAACCCGACAGGTCTCGATTTTAGGTGGGTCGGGTATTGTCGGGTCAAAACTATATATGTTTTAAAAACCTAGACTTGACTCAAACTGAGCTTCGGTTCAAGTTGGGTTAGGTCGGTTCAGGTTCAATTGGATAATAACACTAAATGCATATATTTTAATGTTTTTTTATTAGGCCTTTTGGGTGGGGTTGGTTCAGGTTGGGTTTGATCGGTCTTTATTGTATTTTTCATCATCCAGACCTAATCTGATACCCATCGGGTTCAGTATGGATTTTTCAGGTTGGTTTGGTCCAATTTTGTTGTTCTTGGTTGTAATTGTCAGCCCTAATGTAATGGCATATAAGGATTAGTAGGGGACATGGATTTAAAATGGAACTGTCTATATAGCGGTAGTTGCTATAGGAACACTTTGATAACATGTATTTTTTGGATTTCAATATTGTGTTTCCCTGTATATAATGTTTTACATATGATCTTTATACTTTGATGTGATGTGAAATTAATAATTATTATATGACTTGGAAAGGGGAATTTTGAAAATAAAAATAAATGGTAGCTTGTTTAAGTACCATAGTTGTCGCAAAACCTTTTTTGGGATTTTAAAGTTATATTTTGGATTTTATTTGACTTCATTATTTATTTTAAAGTGAAAGGTTTTCTTTACTTATAATAGTATAAAATATAGAAAGAGATTATGTTCAGAAGTTATTTCATTTACAAAACCAAGTTTAAAAGTCATGGTCTGTTTAGTGATAGTCGCTATGAATGTAGTTTGAAAATCTATAATTTTTATAAAATATAAAAGAATATCTATTTGAGATATTTCTAAATTCTTTTCCAATATGGTTTGTAAAGGTCATATAAGTATTTTAAAAGAGATTTTAGATTTAAAAGATTTATTTTGAGATAATCAAACAAATGGTTTATTTAAAGGAAATTGGTTTACTTTTCAAAGTTGGGTTCTTTTTAAAAGGTGGCGGTTTTGAGTTATGATTTGAATGGAGTCTTAACATTTGTTTAAAAATATTTTAAAGAAGTTTGAAACTTATAGGTTTGATTTAAAGGAATTATTTCATATAATAATGTAAATGTTTATTTGTATATAAAGGAAAGATCTATCCTTTTTAAATCAAAAGTAGTTTTTAAATAAGGATTTCCAAAGGAATTTTGGTATGGAAATTTTAAGGAGTATTTAAGAATTTTTAAATGGAATTTTTAAATGGCTATAATATTCTAATTATAGTAAAAGATTTTCAAAGGTGAAAAGAAAGTTGATTTATAATCCTTTGTTTTAAATAAATAAGATAAAGAATTAAGGTGTTTATACTTGATATTTAACTTCAAGGTAGGTATATTTCTACCTATCCTAAAAGATAAGAATATTGTTGACTCAATGTCTGAGAGGTAATAGTACCCTAACTTGAACGACTTCATTGTTATCCGAAAGATAGTTTTAATTTGAAATCGAAGATTGACGTTAAGTATTTGAAGCCTTATTTCGGTTGCGAAGTGGATTGCTTATGAAAATTAAGTGGTCTTATACTTAGCACTAAAATCTGATGAGTAGACTGATCCTCTATCTGTGTGATCTAGAATTGAGGTGCATAGGCGGGATCTAACGTAATTGGCTTTATTTCTAGACGAGGGATAGGGTAAGTCGAAATATCGAAAACGTGACAAGTATAGGAGTTGATTTCCATAAATAATATCTATAAATTATGGTGGTATGAAAAATATTCTTCTCATACTTACACCGAATTCCAAGTTATGGAAATTTTTTTAAAAAGTATTTTTGGGAAGTATTTATATTATAGAAAAGTTGAAATAATGTTTAATATAAAGAATAAGAGAGTAACTCTTAAAATAAAATGGTTCTGTTTTCAAAGAAGATGGAAATATTTTTGAAAAATATTTGTGAAACGCTTTATTTAAATGTTGAGTGGAAGAAAGATATATAAATTGTGTTTTATAAATAAAAGAATATGTTTATAAATGTTACTTTATGAAAAGGGTTTTATAAATAAAAGTAGGGATTCATAAAAGAAGATTTATAAAAAAAATTAGAGATTTATAAAATAAATATTATGAATATGAAAGAAATTTATCATAAGGAGATTTGCAAATAAGAAGGATATATATAAATATAAAGGAGTTTTATAAAGGAATTTTATAAAAGTGATATAAAAAGGAATTTTAGAAAAAGGAAAGTGGTTTGGGTTTATTGTTAACAATGTTTTCAAATGAGATTTGTTTTAACCTAAATAAGTATAGTACTGAAAGAGTAGTGTTTGTGAATATACTTATACCATTGAGATATGTATATAGATATTTTTCCAAGCATTAAAATAGAGTAAATAAAGAATAAAATAAGTAGGATACTTATTCTATTTTTTGTGAAAGTATTTTGATACAACTATTTACAAAGTGATTTTAACTAATGAGAAGATTAATTAAAGAGGCTTAGTGGTTGCTTATATGCTTAAATTATGCTTGGTTTCTTATGTAATTAAATCCCTGATTTTATTATTTGTTTATTTGACGGTTAAATAACCGACTATCAAATCTTAACCAAATATAACTCTGGAAATATCTGAAAGAAACATGGGAATTATATGATCAGTTATCTTCGGTGATGCTATACTATATATATAAACTCATTGTGTTCTTCCACGATAAATGATAAATAAATCTGTTTTTTTACACGATCAGGAGGTGATCTCGGCTCTTATTATTGTTTGTTTATTTATAAATGAATCAAAATTGAGTTCACCAGAATCTATCGATTGGTTTTGGAGCGACCGGTAAGTGAGTGAGCATACTTATATGAGAGGACTCGAAACCATAACCACTTTAAAACCATGTGCACATTTTACACTTTAAGAGAGGTTCGAGATTAGTTCAAGAGGATGGAATCAAAGACGGAGTTGTTTGAAGTGCAAGGGCTACTTACTACTAATCTCGAGGGTGATTCCAAAAAGGATGTAGTAGAAGTAGTGCCTTTGATTTGTTCATATCCTGAACAACTTATATGGATGAATGCTAGCATTGCATTATTGCTTGAAGGACAGTGTTAGCATTCCAAGCAGGCTTTACTAAGAGAGGAAAAAGGTATCTGTGACCTCACAAGTCACACAACCCGATAATGATTGAAACATAGGATATGCATTAGAGTTATGTGGTTCGCTACCATTAGGAACATCATTCATTGACCTAAATTCGATATTTATAGATTTTGATGTGCATGCGCATAGGAAAAGCGAGGCCATGGCCTAATGCATCTGTTTGCAACCTTGGTGCCCAAGAGACTATGTAATCCGATATGCCATGTTAAAGGGGAAACCGGCTCCGTGTTGGCAGGGGTTGAAAGATTTTCGACCTTTGTACATTGTCTAGAGATGTAATGTGGCTGGCAGTATCCAAGTAGCCTCGTCATTGATGGAATCCATTCTCCAATACACGCCTTATACACTTAGTTGTGCTCAACCATTGGAATGTGAGATGCTGCGTGGTCTTATGAGATACCTCTATTTTTAAACCCTGGGCATTTTTATAATATCATAAGATTTTTTATTTAAAATGGTTTGGTTATCTAGGTTAAAAACTCATCCATGTTTGCGTGTGGCATGGTCTTACAAGATACCTTTATTTTTGAAAAGATTTTATAAAATTAAAAATCCATACGATTTATGTTTCTCATGCTGGTGTATCAGACTGATCGGGTTTACCAGACTAATCCAAGCTTTATTTTCTTATAATGCTTGGGTCAGCTTGAGCATATTTCTAGATTTAGTTGTGGAGCATTGGAGCTTCAGAAGACGAGATGGATACCTTTGAGAAGTACTTGTATATTTAATTTCCGCTATATTTTCTTGTTTGTGTGACGACCCTGATCCCAACGCTCAAAAATCAACATCCAATACATCATCCGTATTCGAATGCTGGAGATTCAAACACTAGAGTCCGGCTCGTCGGAGCTTATAACACATTAGGTGATAACAACACGGCGGAAATAGAGAATAATAATTTTATTGATACACCAAATAGATACAACAAGATACAACATATGTCCAACAATATCAGAGCCAAATATAGAAACAATAGCGGAAAGGAATAACAGAACTAGGAACAAGAGCAACAACAGCGGAAAGATATCTTCAACAGTGATTCCAAGAGAGAGAGAGAAAGATATCAACAGACTGCATCCTCATTGCCAAAGCTCCAAAACCAATCCAAAAGCTCAAAACCAAAAGCTATCATGCTGCAATGAAGCAGATGCGGTCCCAAATCCACAGACTTCAAAGACTGCCAAAATATACATCTACTATCTGACTATCTAATAACCTGACTCTAGGTTGTCCGCATGGAAATTATGGGCACCTAGAGTTAGAAAGGAACAATAAACTCCAGGTCAGTCATGGGACTGGTGTGAGCAAACAAAAACTGTTGTTTGAACAAAAGAAATCACAGAAAGAAATAAAAAGAAATCTGTTATACTTTTTGGAAAATGAAAATATCATAAGATCTCCTGGCACACACACAATGCAATCGCACACTTGGAGAAGGTTTCTCCTTATAGTAGTCAAACATGCTTGATACGTGAAAATCCTTTTGATATTATTATTAGTGCATAGTGTAGAAAACATGTCGAAAGTATAATATAAATCTTAGCCAGCATACGTATCATTACAGTATGCCTACTATAGCCACCATGTTAAATGGCAGGTTCTACAACCGAAACCGTATAAGGCTCGTATTGATTGTTTGGATTTCCAATAATTGGTCAAGGCTAAGGAACTTCCATTCCAAAAGGGTACGCCTCTAGAGGGATGTCCCGAGAACCTAATCGGATCTCTGCCAACACAAGGCCGGGTTACCTCTGTAACTAGGTAACTAATTATCATGAATATGCCATCCTTGTGTCGTAACCGACCTTTACCGAGGCACCAACAACAAATTCCAACAACCACATAAGTTAAATATTTGGGCTCTATACCATGATACCACTTTTTATCCAGAAGGAAATACACATAACCTAAGGGGCGCGACCCCCGTAACCTTGCCGCATCCTTTCTGTTTCGACCATTTTCGAGGTGTAAGGTTCGATGAAGTCTCATCCCACAAAGCTATGCTTTTCACAAAAGCCATGCTACAATCAACCAATGATCAGAACTTAGCATGCCACATAACCAAATTAGGAATATATCACTAGTAACCATCAACTACATAACCTCTGAGCTCGTACATCTCGGAGAAGGGTTCAAGCTAAGAGAATAAATTCTCCGCCACCAAACAGAAATGTATTTGATAGAAACCAGCTTTACTTCTTAAAATGTAATGTCAGACATATGTCCATAGAAGTCCATTCTGGGTCTGAATGGAACCGAAGGCTTCGTCCAATTAAGAAAAAATCCCTTACAAATCCGGATATCCCCTAATCATGTCCGGACTCCCCATCACTTAGGGTAATCTCTGTACTGGAGCAACTCAGTGCAGAGACAATCAACAGGTAATCCGTTTTTCAAAACACCCGGCCTTCAACCACCATCTTCAAATGCTATTCCATTTCGTCGTATCATTATTCGAAATGGGTTTTATGACTTAATGTCCCCCCCCCCCCCCCCCCCGGCTTAACCAAGTAATGAGCGCTTATTTTTGGAAACATATGGATACATTGGTATCTTAGTTAAGTCACACTTTTTAGCCCTTATTTCCCAAAACCTTTCCTTTTGAATGGTTTAAAAAAATTTCTATTTTTAATCTTTTAAACAAAAGATCCATCTTTAAGATCCTCTTTAGTTTGAAACAAGGTTTACCAAATCTTTAACAAAGACTCATTCATAGCTTTCAAAACTATTTCCATTTGATTTACCCATAACTCAAAATCCTTTCAATAAAAACTAGAAATTCTTTCTTTATATGAAATCTATTGGCAGTCGAAAAACAAAGGTTTTTCGTTTTGGAAAAATCCGATTAAATTTGCTCAAGTTATAGCCTTTTACAATTTAAACCAAAAAACCAGCGAACTGTCGTATCCTCGGCAAGTTCTATTTGGGTTAAATTTAAATTCTCAAAATAATTCATTTAAAATACTTTAAAAATGGTTTAAAATCCATATATATAACCTGTATAATCCTTTTTAAACCATAGTTTCCAAAATTTCAAAACTTTAACAAGCCATATTATATTCAAAGTAATTTTAATTTAAGACTACCTTTTTCAAAAGTTTTTTTTCATATTTAATCCAATTTTACTTCCAAACCATTTTAGATTTAAAATTCAAATTTAAAAGTTTTTCACCATTTTTAATAATATTAAATTCAAAATACACATGACTTAACCAATTTTCCATGAAATCCATATTTGTGTGTGTGTTGTGTGTAGGGGTTTTGCATACGACAAAAGAATATCATAGCCATCATAAACCAAGCACAACAATATCAATAAGTGGTATAATCATATAAAGCTTATCTTTCATTCATAGATAAACATGTAAATTCATCACAGACAGATAAATTACATTTATCACAGCTCAATCCAAAGCAATCATATCACAGAACATCATATATCAGAGATATCAAACAATTCAAGGTATTCAATATAATCCAATCATCCATAAGCAAGATAAGTTAATTACATAGTTTATATTAATTTAATTTAAACCAAATAAATTAATTACTTAGCCCTGCTTAATTAACATTAATTAATTACAAACCATTTGTTATCATTATAATTAATAAATGAAGTTAATTAATCATCCTTAATTACTTACAATAATTAATTATCCCTTTGTTAATTATCTTTTAATTAATTACATTATTTAATTAACCCTTTAAATAATTACATTGATTAGTTATCCTTCACTACAAGAAAAAGCATTTTTAGTTGCACTTATTAGTAGCGTTTGTTATCTAAGTGCAACCAAAAAGTTATCCAAATGCAACCAAAGTTCTATGGAATAAAAAATTAAAAATGAAATTAACGCAACCCGCACAAAAACTCTTTCTCCGTTCACTTTTTTCCTTTTTCAATTGGCGCGACAGTACTTAAAATTTTTTCCCTTTTCCCTCCTTCCCAATCCACTATCTGTATTTTACCAAAAACCCTATCAGTTAATTAAAAACACCATCTACTATCCAGATTTGTCCCCCAAACAAAATTAAAGGTGGCCAATGCGAGAACCAGATCGGAGCTAAGTTCTGGGAATGGTGTGCGCCGAGCATGGAATCGATTCAACTGGGAAATACAACGGCGACTCGGATCTGTAGCTTGAAAGAATCAACGTTTACCACAACAAAGCAAGCTCAAGAAGGTTCGTGCCACTCGCTGTCTTGATAGATCCGAAGCTGGGTACTATGGATGCAATCAGATCGAGACCGTATGGACAGATTTTCAGAACCGATAACTTTGTTTTCTGACAGAGTGGAGCGGGTAATAATTGGGTGAAGGGTCATTATACAGAAGGAGCAGAATCGGTTGATTCGATTTCAGATGTTGTTAGGAAAGAGGCCGAGAATTGTGATTGTTTGCAAGGTATACTATTTTTGTTAGTAGTTTAACATCAGATCAATTATTTTAGACCACTCTAAGTAGATCTGGTGTAAATTACAACAAATTATATTCCTTAATTTGTTATATCTGTTGTTTGGGTTGTTAAGTGAGAAATTAGGTTATAGTTAACTTAATAACGACAATATAATAATTAAGGAGGGAGTTTATGTTGCTATTATGGTCGTATGAGACCTTAATATCCAGTTTCTCGAGTTCAGTTTATTTTTATTGATCTAAATTACTACTAAGATAACTAAAACTTGTAGTCCGTGAAGATTTGAAAATATTGTATAAAGCACTAGGTTGCACCATATTGCATGACGTGGATGTTAATGACATGCATCAACATCGTTTTTTATGGAATATGAAATTTGACCGTATCATCTTGAAATTTCCTCATGCTGGCCATAATCACTTCTTTGGTGAAACAAGTACAGTACTGATAAGGTACTTGAAAAAAAACAGTTCTTAGATCTCATAAGCCATTCAGTTTTCACATGCTATATTGCTATTAAATTTTTAGGAGACATAAGGAACTAATGAGGGCTTTCTTTGTAAGTACTGCATGTATTCTTTCTGAAAAGGGTGAGGTCCATGTATCTCACAGAAATAATTATCCCTACAGTGAACGGAAGTTTACAAAATTAGAAATGAAAGCTGGTTTATATTTGATCAGAATGGAGGAGTTCATCTGTGAAAAAGATTATCTGGGTTATCATAATAAGAGGGATGGTAATGTATCTGAAGTTGGTGATATATCAGAAACTATTAATAATATTTGTATTTGAATGCTCAAAATGTGTTTGTCAGTGTAACCATAGGAAATTATCATTAATAGTGTTATATTCATCATAGTTATGTTCTAACTTTAACACTATGATATGAGCTTTTAGTTTGTCTAGAGAAAAATGTCTAATTTTTTTGAAATTTCAATAATCTTGCTAATGAAGTTCATTGTAGTTATGCTGAAGTGCATGAGCAATCCAAGCTCCCTCAACGTGGGGTATTATTTTTAGGATACTCGCCGATACATTGAGGATTTTTTTGTGAATGTACCATGATTTCGATGTAGGTTAATAACACTACTTACAATTATTAGCTACACTGATCTAATCAATTTATCAGACACAAATATAATAATTCAAATTTAATTTTGAAACTTCACTACAGAAAAAAGGCAGCTTATATTCAATTTGATAGTGTCTAATAATGGCCTAAGGTATCATTAATATGATAGTTTATACTACTTGCTGTTAATTCCCAGACATTATCAAGCAATTTCAAAGGCTGCATAAAAACAAATTTTTGTTTGGCTAAAATATATGTTGCATTACACTTTTGTATGTACAAACTACAGTTACATTATAATCTCTGTGTGTACAATTTTTGCATTGTACTGTAATATACTATCCTTAACCTTTTTAATTGTATAGTAAAAACAATAAAACAGTAAATGAAATCATCTTTGTTACCAGAATAGGAGATAATTGACATAATTGCCTCTTTTTCAAACACAAGATTACACTTAGCCTGTAACTAGTTTGAGCGTGCATTTAGAGTCCTTATCGTCAAGATAATCAGATCTTGCATTGACAGTGAACAATTGGGAAACAAGACAAAACAAAGCAGCATCAAGAGCCAAAAAATACCACCACCAAATAACCCAGTTTTTGCTATAGGGCGGTCCATCTCAAGATTACGGTGCACATTATGACTGTGATGGAAACCTTCAGTTATAGTCCCTCATAGCAGCATCGCCTCTACAAAAAACTAAGATAGATTATGAAAATGAAATACTGAGATGATAAAGCTTTGAACTATATCATTCAGTATATGTTATATACAATATAAGACAATAAATCCCCAAACAATAACCCGATGACCCTATACGTATCCAGCTTTAACATAGAAGGATAGCCTTATGTTTTAAATCCACATCATCCACATCTGTTTTTTCTTCTTCTGTGTGCATATGGTTTCTTTGTCTGATTTTAAATGGTGGTGTCACAGATATTTCTTTTATATTTTATTTTTGATTTAAACTTGTGCGCTGCAGGTTTCCAAGTATGCCACTCTCTTGAAGGTGGAACATGATCAGGCATGGGAACTCTTCTCATTTTAAAAATCAGAGAGGAATACCCAGACAGAATGATGCTTACATTTTCTGTGTTCCCTTCTCCAAAGGTTTCTGATACTGTTGCTGAGCTCTACAATGCAACTTTATCAGCTCATCAACTTGTGGAAATGCTGATGAGTGCATGGTTCTCAACAATAAAGCTCTTTACGATATCTGCTTCAGGACTCTTAAACTCGCCACACCGAGCTGTAAGAGCTTGTTATATTCATTGATATTTATTTGAGTATGTCAAATCATGTTCCATTATTTCTATTGCTATTGTGCAACAAATTACAATTTATTTACTATTGTTATTCTAATTCCTAAGCTCATGCTACATCGTATATTTACACAGTTGGAAACCTGAATCACCTAATATCTGCATTATGAAGTTAAAATTTAAAACACGGAACAAAGTCACCTGTAGCATAGCATCAACTTTGGCATCAAGTTGTTCTACTTTCTCTGTAAGTTTCAAACTTTTTTCTGAATTATTTTTCTTGTAGTATTTGTTTAGGAAAATATGGTTTTCCTTCTGAAACCGTGTGAATTTAAAAAAATATTTGAACTTCTCAAAAGAATATTTCATTTGGATAATATAAATACTAATTTTATTTTCATTTAAATATCAAAATGAATATGCGCAAGTTATTTGAGATATCCAAGTAAATAGTATTTGAATACAAGTTTTAATTTGTTAGCTATGGTTACTTCTCAAAAGTAGGTGCCTGTGACAGATCTGGTAAGTGAAAGTGAACAATTATGTGAGAGAATGTATTCAATAACCATACACATATATTTAAAACTGAAATTTATATTTAGTACGTTTATAAAAATTAACTATGTATTTAATAAATTAACAAGTTCATGATAATAATAATAATAACAAATTTATACAAATTTATAACTGATATATTGTCTATTGAATTTTAACTGATACATTTCCATAGTCTAGTTTATGTTCTAACTATCAAGACCGGTCTTGACAGTCTGATTATCTGGTTATTGCAAAATCAACATTGTATTTCTTTTTTCGTTGTGATTCATTTCGTAAGATTTTCCTTGTGTTCCTGGACTTCATTACAAACTTGATTTTATTTATATGCTTAAATTCCTGGCTTCTACATGGGAGAAAGGCGATAATGGGTATTATGAAAGAATTGTTTGCAGCAGGAAGTGGTGAAGTCAAGGCAGATGGTGATGAGGGGCTGTGGCAGTGGAGGAAGTCGAAGCAGTGAAGTTTGCAAGAGAGATGGATGATGTTTGAGGGAGAGAAGAATGTAGGGGGTAGTAGGAATTTCTCTGGTTTGCAGTTTACTGGTGGAAGGTAATTTTTTGTGTGATGTCGAAGTATGAAGTATAGAAGCGGTTGTGGACTGCTGTGTTTTGATGTGTGACAGTTTGACAGGGAGAGTTTTTGGAAATGGCTGTTATGCGTTGGTGGTCAGTTTGATGATTGTATGAATGATGAAGTTTGCTTATGGAATGAAGAAGCGGTGACAGAGATTGTTGAATGAGTTTGGTACGAGGGAGGCAGCAGTGTTTGGGCTTGTATGCAGAAGCATGTAAAGATGATAGCTGTGAATTTGGTTTTATAACTCTTGATGCATGGTTGAAATTTTTTAAGGCCAGTCTTCTTTTTTACACTAGAACTAAAGATTTTATAACTCTTGTTCATCGACTAACATTGATTCTGCTAGGTCCTCATCACATTACCGGTAATGACGTGGGATTTAAGCTTGAAATCCTAGACATGGATGTGATGGAAAAAGTGCTTGAGGTATTATTACCTTTCTAAAATTTCATTTTGATATACTAGACTTTTAATCCAGTTTTGATCAGAATATCTGTGTAAATTGAAAATTGTGTATTCATTGGGGAACTATATAGGATGCATATAAAAATAGAACAATTTTTGTTAATATGTGTTAATATAGAATATCGAGTTATAGATAACATGATTTTCATATATACATATACATATACATACATATATACATATATACTTATATATATACATACATATATACATACATACATACATATATATATATATATATATATATATATATATATATATATATATATTGTTGATTGTTAAACTCGTTTGTAGGTAATTAACTATTTCGAAGCGAAGTCTGTCGACAACAAAGAACTATTGGTAATCAAGCAACGGACATGAATTTAATTGTTATATATGTTGTCATATTTTGTTAGTACCATTTGTGGAAACTTGTCTGTGAATGCTTGTAGTATGTGACTTATTTTATTGAAAAACTACTATCGAATTGATTATGGATATTATATTTGATTGTGAGATTAGCATGTTTTTGCAATTATTTGAATATGATGATCATATGATTGATTGTTTGTATATGCTAATTATGTGATTTAATTGTTTGTATGAATATATGAAAATTATGCGATGATCGTTCGTTTTAATATGAATAGTATATAAGCGATTGCTGGAAATGGTATAAACTATCAACTGTAAATAGTAGCATTTTAAATATGCTACCAAACAACCAATAACTTTCAGTAGCATTTCAGAAATGCTACTAAAACAAATGTAAACTAATATAAAAATTATACAGTTGCATTTAAAAACGCTACTGAAAATCAAAAAAAGCATATAAACAAAAAATGCAACCAAAAATGAAGACTTATGGTAGCGTTTTTTTAACCCTACAAAAAAAACCTATAGCTGCATTTAAAAGTGACTTTTGGTAGCATTTTTTAAATCCTACAGAAAATACCTATAGTTGCATTTAAAAGTGACTTTTGGTAGCGTTTACTACAACGCAATAAAAAGTTTTAGACTTTTAGTTGCATGTCGTATAGCAGCGTTCATTAAAACGCTACCACAAGTTATGGTAGCGTTTTTTCAACGCTACCAAAAGTCTTTTCTGGTGTAGTGCTTTAACCACTTTCATTAAGTAATTATCCATTAAATCACTTTCATTAAGTAATTATCCTTTAAATCACTTGCGTTCATTAACTAACCTTTTAATTGATTACATTAAATAATTAACCCCTTAATTAATTACATTAAGTAATTATCCTTTTAATTACTAAGACCATAAATAATTAAGATAACCATATACCTTTATTACTCACTTGGTTACATCATTAAAACTTATTTGAGTTAAAAGTTTGAAATTACTTTATTCAAAATCACCTCTTAATTAAAGTTTTTAATATACTTATCTTAAACACTTGTTCAATTTAAACATTATTAAATTCCATTTGAAAATACTTAGAAATTAATTTATTATTTTCATTATATAAATTATTTAAAAACCAAATCAATTCATTTTCAAATAATTTTAAAACATTTAACCTAAACATTTTCATCTTTGAAAACTTCACTTGGAAACTTATCAAAAATCTTGTTAACACTTTGCTTTGAAACTTTGTTTAAAATCATGTTATTTTATTTTGAAAACTTCATTAACTAGATTTAGTTTTGCTTTTAAACTTGCCTTTCATTTGAAAAACTCATTCATTTAAATACACTTTAAACTTGCAGTTGCTTATTCTTATGTAAAACTTGTCATGATTTCCTTTTAAATTTTTAAACCTGGTTAACAAAAATAAACAGCCCGAGCCTGCACTCATAATTCCCGAGCTCAAACTCGAGCTTTTCTTGTTCTTCATTTCCCCGAGACAAACTATGTTTTACTTTGAGCCTAACCCGAGAAGCTCATCTTCCCCAATTACCAAACAATACCCAGACACAATCGTGTGCACGCGTGCACATGCACGCCGACCTAATCGACTCCGACCTTCGCCGTGACCTATAACAAGTCATCGACGACCTCGCCGATTAACCCGAGCACCCAGTATCGTCCACTCGTTGGAATTCAAAATCAAGAAAATCGACATCTTCCGGGAACTAAAACTGATCGACAAAATCGGCTCGCATCGCTACCCAAGATCGCCAGAGATCCCGCGAACTCGTCTAGAACTACGCGGTGCCACCATGCTTCGATTCTCCCTCCACCAGTCCGATTCACCCTTGACAAACGAGATCACCTCGACAACCACTTCGATCCAAACAGGACACAAAACCATAAATCGCCATCGTCCAACTACACCGATGATCTAAAAATGCTTCAATTATTTTTCCTGTGATCTCCATCATGCCAGCTTCCTTCAGACCCAAGCTCGACTAACCAAGACCCGTCGATCGTCGGAATTTGATGAAAAAGCAGATAACGATCAACTCGAGAAACCCCAACATTCCCAACACTAAAACTCATGATATTACTTTTAAAAATCACCATTTCTAAGTTCGAACCAGAGTACAACATCAAAAGGTAAAATCTTGACATTTGATTTCTAACATACATGCGATCGTCACTGTGATTTATTATTTTGAAATAATTACTTAATTTAAACACTTGAATTAATTTTTAAAAATGATGTTATAGCCATATAATCATTTTTTATTTAGAAATCAAAGCCTAAAATTGATTATATAAAGAGCAATTGAATTTATTTTAATGGGGTAGAGTCTGTAGTACTAACAGAGTGATATATATACATACATATATATACAGACATGCATGGGCATCTTAAATTTATATACATACATTTTTAACCATAACAAAACATTTCAAGTCATCATTCTCATCCATCATCAAAAGCATAAGTAAATAGAGAGGATCTGGTTTTTAAAAGTGATGTTTACTCACCTGAATATAAAAACAGAACCTGGAAATGCTTGAAAACTGGAAATGGTATAACAACTTGAACTAATCTGCTTGATTTAATTTGAAGTTGAAATATTTTTTTGCTTGGGATGATCCTGGATCTTTTCTTGCTATTAATTTACTTTAGGTTTGAACTTGTTGAGTTTGATTTTCTCTAAACTTTCAGGTAGAGATGCTTCAGGTTTAAAATTTTAAAGAGACTGTTTGCTTTGATTTTGTTTCCAGGTTTTGATTTTGAAAAAATTGTTTACGGTTTTCGAATTTTAGTTCCTTTAGTTTGAAATTTTTTGAGAAATTAAAAATGAAAAATGAAGAAAGAATGAAAGTGAGATAATGATATGTAAATATATATAACTTTGTTTTCATTTTTATTTTCAAAAGTAAAAGATAATTAAAAGGTATGACACTTGTTTATTTGCATGATAATATTGTTAACACTTGTTTTTGTATGATGTAATTAAGCTACAAATGTTAAATGCATTTTTAAAATTCTTATACTTGTTAATTTCATGTATTAATTAGCTTACACTTGTCTTTGCATGTATTTAATGTTTAAATATATTTTTATATTATATTTTCAATTTGTTATGTATGTATATATATATATATATATATTTCTTTTTATATTAACGTATGTTTTAATGTTTTTATTAATTTAAACTTTTCCTTTATTTATATTTTCAATTTTAGTCTAATGTGTGTGTGTGTGTATATATATATATATATGTTTCAAATTTTTATTAATTCATTTTCTATTATTTATACTTATATAACTTTTAAAGGAAATGAATTTAAAATCTAATTATACCTTAATGAATAAACACACACACACACACACATATATATATAAGTTTTTTAAAAATATAGAATTTTAACTTTAAATATCCTTTTTGAAATTATTATATTAAATTCAAAACATAACTTCCAAATTACAATATTTATATACATAGAAAACAAATTTTCATTAGTTTTAAAATATAGAGTTTTAAATCCAATTTATTACTTTATTATTATTATTTTAAGATATTTATTTTTAAATTTCAAATCAAAATTCTATTTACAATCCATTTATATATATATATAAACAAACACTTATCTCATTTGTTTTGGAGAAATTCAAATTAATTCACAATTTAACTCAAAATAATTAAATTAATTATTGAATTACATTTGGCTTAAAAATGGGATCGTTATAGATTCAACCCTTAAGAAATTTCGTCCCCGAAATTTGATAGACAAGGAGATAAACAAAGAACATATGAAAAGATAGAGAAATGGCTTATCAGATCAAACCAAAATATCTATTCTATATGTGACGACCGCCCATGACTCCCGCACCAAAACAAGGGAATAGTGCGCTGAAAGGTGTGCAAGGAAGCCATGGACGATAGCCAGGGTAAAACAAAATTCGCAGAATCTATCGTATAACTCACAGCGCATGGATAAAATACAATAGAGAAATATAATATAGTGAAGCTCCATAGAACATAACATCATCATATAAGCAACATAGCAGTTTTATACAATCATTCACACAAATCCATACATGAAGCCTCACTACAAATCACTCAACCAAATACAGCAGCGGATACCCAGTACATATAAGAAAATAATATGCATAGCCTCCTGCTCGTCTTCGTCATCTTCAACGTAGAAACTCCAAGCACAGCACCTGTCACCTGCTTACCTAGTCTGCCCATCCCAACATGGATGAACAGCCCAAGGTAATAAGAGGAGACATAAAACCTTGAGTCAGACAAAGTCTTAGTGAGCAGTAAATTAACTATCAAACATACCAAAAGAGCATAAGGAAATAAAGGAATAGGAACCAAACCATCCCACTCCACCTCTTTCTACAGTGATAGCCCCCAGACACACACTAAGGAGAAGTAAGCATAACATAGCAGATAAGTAAGGTAAAGCAATAATCACTCGAGTCAAGGACGATGTTTTCCAAATACAAACCCCCAAGGCCTAAACCAAGATCAGATAAGCACCCAGAAAACACCGCTCTTGAAGCCGAATGATGATACAACCAAACATCCAAACATCCATGACTCTGCTATCACTGTTAACCTTGCTTCGAAATCACCGTTAATTGAATGACCGACTCCTTCCTGAGCCATCTGTCAAGGGCTAATGGTAACCCCGGTTCTAGACAAAACTCCGCACACTGCCTTGTGCCTAGGACTTATCTTCTTGGCCCAGAGTACTCGACTACCTTCCTGTAGTCTTTTAGGCGTCCCTATGTACCCTTGCTTTAAGTTTGCTAGAACCTTCAACAACGATAAAGTCCAAGCCTCCTAGTCATCCTCCTCGACGACTATTCTCAACCTAGCCCAAGCTACCTCTTGAGCAGCTCCATTATCAACCAACTTGAACTACCCTTCAAGTTATCAACATGCTTGGAATGATCCCTGCCTGGATTAAGCCAAGACTCACATCATACTTGAACTACCCTTCAAGATATCAACATGCCTCGCTTCATCACATCAAAGCAAGATCTCAACTCAACAACATGGTTTGCCTCATCGCATCATGGCAAAGTTCCATCTCAACATCATACATATGAGCTTCAACATCCGCTACATATGCCTTAAGCAGCTTTCACCATTCAAGAGCCTTCTTCCGTAGCTTTTGAATCATCTTCAATCACCTTGTTCCAAATCAACTACTAGCTAACTTGGAAACAATCAAATCTAGCATTCATTCAAACATTCAAGCATTCAAACAAGATATATTAAGCAATAACAATTATAATGGCAATTTCGTAATTAAGTGTGCAAAAGTCCAACATATGTGAAATCATGGTTTTTAGCATAGATCTATCAAATCTAAACATGGGTTTTATCTCTAATACTTGATAAATAACTTCTAAAGGTAAACATCTTCAAACATGATGGATCTACATGCAGACTTAAGGAAAATGCGAGAAAACGCTAACTTTAACACATAAAAATATCACCAATCCCATACACTCCTTTGGATCCGCGTGAGAGATAACTACCACTCACCAAATCACCCAAACACCTCAAAATCACAACACTACAGATCTGGACAGCGGAGATCACGGCTTGATCCGGCGATATCTCACTTGAAACGATGAATTCTAGCTCAAACGGGTGAAGATCTTCAACTTGGACACTTGGATCTTCGATCTTGATCTTCGATCTTCAATGGATGTTAGCACTTGATAGAAGTAGAGAAAGAAGTGAAGAAAATACTGTAGACAAGTCTTCAAAATGGCAGCACTTCGTCGCTTCAAAAACCGGTGCCAAAAAGTGAGAAAAACTCCACTATTTAAAGGCTGAAACCCCCCCCTAGCTCGGCTGCCGACTCATCCCCTAAGTCGTTCGCGACTTAGCCTTGTCGACTCATGACTCTACAAGCTTCTGCCGACTCAACTGCATACACGGGTTAACACACGCGGCTCATACACAGGCCGACCTAACTACACAGCATATTGACTCAAGACAACGACTCAAGAACCATGCCGACTTACGACTTAGTGCCGACCCAACCCCTGCCGACCTAAGTCCTAAGCACATAACCCAAGCCTATACGAGACATGACCTAACGGTTTAGCCTTGCGGCCGACCTAACTCGAAACAAAGGTACCGACTCACGACTCATTCCATGAGTCGTTCCTAACGACTCAACATCTACCCCGAGTCAAACGACTCATCAACCTACGACTTAACCCAACACAACACATACGACTCAATGGTTTATGTCCCTGCCGACTTAACAACACTAAGCTATACTGGGTACTTGCCGACCTAACCCCTGGCCGACTCAACCTACGTCCTAGGCCTTAACTCCTTAAGCCATTAACCCATGAGTCGGTCTTCTCTTAACTCGGCAACCCCCCCTATCTTCTATGAGTCGGTCACTAGTTAACTTCCTGTCTCGGTCAATCTACTAAGTCGCTACTTCTATAAGTCGGCAACTACTATGAGTCGGCTACTCAATGACTCGGTCCAACCATGAGTCGCTTCCTACTGACTCGCTAACTCGCACAAGCCTATAGGTCGCTACTCCTCTTAACTCGGCCATACGACTCAACCACCCATGAGTCGGCCCTCTATGAGTCGGCCACGACTCAAGACTCTAACCACTATCCCACTAAGTCGTGTACGACTTAGACCCAAGTCTTAGTTAACTCGGTAACGTGTTAACTCTTCAACTCCACTAACCTTAACTCCCTTAGGTCGGTCTACATGCTTAAGCCTTACCTCGGTCAAAAAGTATGAGTCGTTAACGACTTAAGAACCCCACTAACCCGGCCACTCTTGAGTCGCCCACTAACTTAACTCGGCCAAGCTTTATAACTCGTTAACAACCTAACCAAGCATCGTTCTAAAGACCCTACGAGCTATCTTCTTCACGACTCAGGCTATGGATGACCAAAACAATACTAACGACCTAATAATTCTACGATATATCGATACGTAAAATACGGGTCGTTACATTCTCTCCCCCTTAGGAATTTCGCCCCCGAAATTCCAAACAAACAACAGCAATCAAAGATATTCCGCATGCCTACCATCCATAGCAATCAACAAACCATGCATCCAATTCTAGCCTAGCATGCAGAATTCTAAGACTTAGAACAAGCTACAAATTCATGAGATGTCACGACACTTTAGGGCCATACCTCAAAGAGTTCTGGATGAGCTGCCTTCATCCTCTCTTCCTCCTCCCACGTACAGTCGTTAACATCGTCACTCCATTGTATCTTGAGCAACGTAATCGTCTTCCTCCTAAGCTGTTTCGTATCGGTTTCAACAATACGAAGCGGCTTACGAGGTCTCGAAACAACTGGATCAACCTCTAAGTCTTCATAGCTATCAGCAGAAACCACCGTAGTTGGGTCGTGCACATACTTCCGTAGATAAGATACATGAAAAACATTGTGCACACCCGCCATCTTTTCCGGTAACTCCAATCTATAAGCGAGCTTTCCAATTCGCTCGATAATCGGGAATGGTCCAACGAATCTCGGAGCCAACTTTCCTTTGTTCCCGAATCTAATAACATTCTTCAATGGAGAAATCTTCACAAAAACCATATCACCCACGTCGAATTCCAAATCCTTTCGACGATTATCTGCATAACTTTTCTGACGATCTTGGGCTGTCTTCATTCTTTGTCGAATGATCTCTATATAATCCGAAGTCTGTCGAATCATCTCTGGCCCAAGTATCAGCTTTTCTCCAGTTTCCAACCAACATGTCGGAGAGTTACACGGTCTTCCATATAATGCCTCATATGGTGCCATACCAATGCTCGACTGATAACTGTTATTATAAGCAAACTCCACCAAATGAAGGTGATCTTCCCATGATCCCCCGAAGTCCAAAACACAAGCTCTAAGAAGATCTTCCAAAACCCGGTTGACTCTCTCCGTCTGACCATCTGTTTGAGGGTGATAAGCTGTACTCAAACACAACTCAGCTCCCAAAACTTCCTGGAAGCTCTTCCAAAATTCACTAGTGAACAATGGATCTCGATCGCTCACTATACTCTTCGGAACACCATGGAATCGAACAATCCACTTCACATACAGCTCAGCCAACTTCGATGCAGTTCTAGTCGATCGAACAGGAATGAACCTTGCACTCTTGGTCAAACGATCTACAATAACCCAAATTCCTTCATTCCCTGTCCTGGTTCTAGGTAGACCATCGATAAAATCCATCGACACTTGCTCCCACTTCCACGTAGGAACTTCTAATGGCTGAAGTAATCCACTGGGCTTCTTCTGCTCAGCTTTCACCAACTGGCAATTCATACACTTGGAAATAAAATTTCCAACATCCTTCTTCATTCCTTCCCAGTAGTAAGCTCTCTTCATATCCCGATACATCTTATTTCCACCTGGATGAATTGTCAACTTCGAGTGATGACTTTCCCTCAGAACTTCATCTCTCAATCCATCTATATCGGGAACAACCAATCGTCCTTGCTTTCGAAGCCAACCCTCTCGATCGACCTCGAATCCTTTATCCTTCTCTGGATCCAATCCAGATTCCAAATCACGGATAATCTTGACAAGCTTATCATCTCGCCTTTGGCTCTCACCAATTCTTTCCACAAGTGTAGGCCTTATCGATAAGTTTGCCAACATCTCAGGTTCCAATTCGCATCTAGGCCTGAAATCAAATCCAGCCAAATACTCAAGACTCTTCCATTCTGAAAACATGGCTCCCAATCCTGCATGTCTTCGACTTAACGCATCAGCCACTGCGTTACCTTTTCCTGGAGTATAGGCTATACCAAAATCATAAGATGCTAGAAACTCTAACCACCTTTGCTGTCGAAGATTCAGATCCTTTTGGGAGAACAGATACTTCAACGACTTATGATCCGTAAACAACTCGAATCTAACTCCCAATAGGTAATGTCTCCACATCTTCAAAGCAAACACAATCGCCGCTAACTCCAAATCATGAGTTGGATAATTCCTTTCATGCGGCTTCAGTTGTCGACTAGCATATGCAACAACTTTATCCTTCTGCATTATCACTGCTCCCAGTCCAGTGCCACATGCATCGGTGTAAACCATCATCTCCTCATTCCCACTTGGAATAGTCAATACAGGAGCACTCGTCAGTCGCTCTTTCAGGATTACGAAAGCTTGCTCACACTTGTCATCCCATCTGAACACTTGGTTCTTCTTCGTCAATCCTGTCAACGGTGCAGCTATCTTGGAAAAGTCCTTGATAAACCGACGATAATATCCTGCTAATCCAAGAAAACTTCTCACAACAGATGCATTCTTAGGTCTAATCCAATCCTGGATCGCTGCTACCTTAGCGGGATCAACCGCTATTCCACTTCCAGAGATAACATGGCCTAAGAACCTCACTTCACTCTTCCAGAAGTGACACTTCGAAAACTTAGCCTTCAGCTGATGTTTCCGCAAGATTTCCAAAACAATCCTCAAGTGCGTCTTGTGCTCTTCCTCAGTTCTGGAATAAACCAAAATATCATCCACGAACACAAGCACGAACTTATTCAACTGATCTCTGAATACTCTATTCATAAGATCCACAAAATAAGCTGGTGCGTTAGTCAATCCAAACGGCATTACCAGCCACTCATAAAACCCGGACGGTGTCCTGAAAGCTGTCTTCGGCACACAATCCCTCGCCACTCTCAACTGGTGAAATCCCGTTGCCAAATCCATCTGAGAAAACACCTTAGCCTCGTGAAGCTGATCAAACAAGTCATCTATTCTCGGCAATGGATACTTGTTCTTTCTAGTCACTTTATTCAGCTCACGATAATCAACACACAACCTCAACGATCCATCCGTTTTGGTTGCGAACACAACTGGCGCACCCCATTCGGACACACTTCTCCGAATGAATCCTTTCTGCAAAAGGTCATCAACTTGCACCTTCAGCTCTTGCTGCTCCCTCGGTGCCATCCGCCTAAGAGGCATCACAACAGGTCTGGCTCCCTCAATTAGATCGATACGAAACTCGATCTCCCTATGCGGCGGCAACCCTTTGACTTCCTCAAAGACATTCTCAAACTCATTCACAATAGGCACCAATGACAGTCCATCCCGTGGAACAACTAGCGAATACATGAAGCTCATGAAGACGCCTTCTTCCTGCTTACATCGTATCACAACCTTTCGCCCTTCCACATTCCCGACTGTCACCTCAAGCCTCTCACAATCAATCCTAGCCGCATACTTCCTAAGCCAGTCCATGCCCAAAATAATTCCGAACCCCGCAAAGTTCAGAACAAAGCAATCACAAACAAACGAGCAATCATGACTCGACACAACTAGACCACGACATAACATACACAAACATGACGAACCCCCTACCGGATTAGTCACAACCAATGGCCTATCAACAATATCCGGTTTCATACCTAACCGGCTTACCAAATCATCACAAACAAAAGAATGCGACGCTCCAGTATCAAACAACACTCTAACTGGAACACCACAAATAGAAAGAGTACCTTGAACCACCACACTCTTCCCCTTCTCCTCAGCAGTAGGAGCTTTCGAAGACGATGGAACAGCCCCCAAAGCATAGGCTTGCACAACCTGCCTATCTTTCCTCGGCTCTGGGCAATCCTTCTTGATATGCCCCAGCTTGTCACAGTTGTAACATTTTCCCGGCACCTTGGGATTCCTACAATCCTTGGAAAGATGGCCCTTCTGCTGGCAGTTATAGCAAGTCACCTCACCCTTCAGCTTCTTCTGGCCATCCTTGCACCTCTGTTGCTGCTGCTTCCTCTTCTTATTTCCACCCTGCTGTGGTTTAGATCCTTCCCTGGTTACAGCAACAACAGAACTTTCCTTAGGGAACAGACTCTCATGCCTCAAAGCTTTCTCCACCAGCTTCTCGAATGGATCGTCCAAGTGATCCACCAACTGCCTTCCAAGATAAGCATCCAGACCGGTCACAAACTTTTCATTCTTCTGGTATGGAGAATCAATATACGATCTGGCATACTTAGACAAAGCTTCGAACTCCGAAATGTACTCAAGAACTGGCCTCCCTCCCTGCTTGAGCTCTACAAATCTCTTGAACAAAACAGACCTCTGAGCAGTAGAGATGAACTTGGCTTCAAATCTAACTTGGAATTGCTCCCAAGTAATCTCCTCCTCTGGTGTATCTATAGTGATAGAATTCCACCAATCCGCAGCTCTCCCTTGAAGTTGCCTCGATGCAAGCTTTCTCTTGGTTGCATCCTCAATCCCTAGATCACCAAAAATTCTTCGGCAAGCATCAATCCACCTCTGCACCTCAATAGTCGACTCCGTCCCTAAGAAAGCTTTTCCTCCAAGAGAAGTATAATCCTTGCAAAGCTTGGCAAAATCCACCGGTCTCGGAGCTTGGACTTGAACTCCAACATCAACAGTAGGCCCTGGAACGGGCATCCTCCTCATAATCGAAGTCATCATCGCTTCGAACATAGCCCCATAATCTGCAGCTCCTTCTGTAGGATGGCCTTCCCTAGCAGCTGGTCTTCCTCTTCGACTCATCCTTAATATCTGTAAAAAGAATGATTAGAACACCTTAAGAAACAACTGCATAAGGAGTTCAAATCCATCTTAGCTACTATATTATATATAGTAATCATCCATCAAAATACAATTACGTCTCTCTTACGTAGTTACGTCAGCGAGCGTTGGCTAAAATCGATTAACCAAAGCTCTGATACCAAATGTGACGACCGCCCATGACTCCCGCACCAAAACAAGGGAATAGTGCGCTGAAAGGTGTGCAAGGAAGCCATGGACGATAGCCAGGGTAAAACAAAATTCGCAGAATCTATCGTATAACTCACAGCGCATGGATAAAATACAATAGAGAAATATAATATAGTGAAGCTCCATAGAACATAACATCATCATATAAGCAACATAGCAGTTTTATACAATCATTCACACAAATCCATACATGAAGCCTCACTACAAATCACTCAACCAAATACAGCAGCGGATACCCAGTACATATAAGAAAATAATATGCATAGCCTCCTGCTCGTCTTCGTCATCTTCAACGTAGAAACTCCAAGCACAGCACCTGTCACCTGCTTACCTAGTCTGCCCATCCCAACATGGATGAACAGCCCAAGGTAATAAGAGGAGACATAAAACCTTGAGTCAGACAAAGTCTTAGTGAGCAGTAAATTAACTATCAAACATACCAAAAGAGCATAAGGAAATAAAGGAATAGGAACCAAACCATCCCACTCCACCTCTTTCTACAGTGATAGCCCCCAGACACACACTAAGGAGAAGTAAGCATAACATAGCAGATAAGTAAGGTAAAGCAATAATCACTCGAGTCAAGGACGATGTTTTCCAAATACAAACCCCCAAGGCCTAAACCAAGATCAGATAAGCACCCAGAAAACACCGCTCTTGAAGCCGAATGATGATACAACCAAACATCCAAACATCCATGACTCTGCTATCACTGTTAACCTTGCTTCGAAATCACCGTTAATTGAATGACCGACTCCTTCCTGAGCCATCTGTCAAGGGCTAATGGTAACCCCGGTTCTAGACAAAACTCCGCACACTGCCTTGTGCCTAGGACTTATCTTCTTGGCCCAGAGTACTCGACTACCTTCCTGTAGTCTTTTAGGCGTCCCTATGTACCCTTGCTTTAAGTTTGCTAGAACCTTCAACAACGATAAAGTCCAAGCCTCCTAGTCATCCTCCTCGACGACTATTCTCAACCTAGCCCAAGCTACCTCTTGAGCAGCTCCATTATCAACCAACTTGAACTACCCTTCAAGTTATCAACATGCTTGGAATGATCCCTGCCTGGATTAAGCCAAGACTCACATCATACTTGAACTACCCTTCAAGATATCAACATGCCTCGCTTCATCACATCAAAGCAAGATCTCAACTCAACAACATGGTTTGCCTCATCGCATCATGGCAAAGTTCCATCTCAACATCATACATATGAGCTTCAACATCCGCTACATATGCCTTAAGCAGCTTTCACCATTCAAGAGCCTTCTTCCGTAGCTTTTGAATCATCTTCAATCACCTTGTTCCAAATCAACTACTAGCTAACTTGGAAACAATCAAATCTAGCATTCATTCAAACATTCAAGCATTCAAACAAGATATATTAAGCAATAACAATTATAATGGCAATTTCGTAATTAAGTGTGCAAAAGTCCAACATATGTGAAATCATGGTTTTTAGCATAGATCTATCAAATCTAAACATGGGTTTTATCTCTAATACTTGATAAATAACTTCTAAAGGTAAACATCTTCAAACATGATGGATCTACATGCAGACTTAAGGAAAATGCGAGAAAACGCTAACTTTAACACATAAAAATATCACCAATCCCATACACTCCTTTGGATCCGCGTGAGAGATAACTACCACTCACCAAATCACCCAAACACCTCAAAATCACAACACTACAGATCTGGACAGCGGAGATCACGGCTTGATCCGGCGATATCTCACTTGAAACGATGAATTCTAGCTCAAACGGGTGAAGATCTTCAACTTGGACACTTGGATCTTCGATCTTGATCTTCGATCTTCAATGGATGTTAGCACTTGATAGAAGTAGAGAAAGAAGTGAAGAAAATACTGTAGACAAGTCTTCAAAATGGCAGCACTTCGTCGCTTCAAAAACCGGTGCCAAAAAGTGAGAAAAACTCCACTATTTAAAGGCTGAAACCCCCCCCTAGCTCGGCTGCCGACTCATCCCCTAAGTCGTTCGCGACTTAGCCTTGTCGACTCATGACTCTACAAGCTTCTGCCGACTCAACTGCATACACGGGTTAACACACGCGGCTCATACACAGGCCGACCTAACTACACAGCATATTGACTCAAGACAACGACTCAAGAACCATGCCGACTTACGACTTAGTGCCGACCCAACCCCTGCCGACCTAAGTCCTAAGCACATAACCCAAGCCTATACGAGACATGACCTAACGGTTTAGCCTTGCGGCCGACCTAACTCGAAACAAAGGTACCGACTCACGACTCATTCCATGAGTCGTTCCTAACGACTCAACATCTACCCCGAGTCAAACGACTCATCAACCTACGACTTAACCCAACACAACACATACGACTCAATGGTTTATGTCCCTGCCGACTTAACAACACTAAGCTATACTGGGTACTTGCCGACCTAACCCCTGGCCGACTCAACCTACGTCCTAGGCCTTAACTCCTTAAGCCATTAACCCATGAGTCGGTCTTCTCTTAACTCGGCAACCCCCCCTATCTTCTATGAGTCGGTCACTAGTTAACTTCCTGTCTCGGTCAATCTACTAAGTCGCTACTTCTATAAGTCGGCAACTACTATGAGTCGGCTACTCAATGACTCGGTCCAACCATGAGTCGCTTCCTACTGACTCGCTAACTCGCACAAGCCTATAGGTCGCTACTCCTCTTAACTCGGCCATACGACTCAACCACCCATGAGTCGGCCCTCTATGAGTCGGCCACGACTCAAGACTCTAACCACTATCCCACTAAGTCGTGTACGACTTAGACCCAAGTCTTAGTTAACTCGGTAACGTGTTAACTCTTCAACTCCACTAACCTTAACTCCCTTAGGTCGGTCTACATGCTTAAGCCTTACCTCGGTCAAAAAGTATGAGTCGTTAACGACTTAAGAACCCCACTAACCCGGCCACTCTTGAGTCGCCCACTAACTTAACTCGGCCAAGCTTTATAACTCGTTAACAACCTAACCAAGCATCGTTCTAAAGACCCTACGAGCTATCTTCTTCACGACTCAGGCTATGGATGACCAAAACAATACTAACGACCTAATAATTCTACGATATATCGATACGTAAAATACGGGTCGTTACACTATATTTGGCTTATCAAATCAGAATATCATCAATAAATACGAGAATGAACTTATTCAATAGTTCATGAAATACTCGGATCATCAGGTCTACGAAATATGCAGGGGCATTGGTTAGTCTGAAGGGCATAACTAACCATTCGTAGAATATATCGAGACCCCAAAAAAACAGAAAAGTTGATACAATCTTCCGCAATTCTCAGCTGATGGAATCCTTGGGCTGGATCCATCTTGGAAAAGAATCGAGCACCATGCAATTGATCGAACAGGTCGTCGATTTAAAGCAAAGGAAATCTATTATTAAGAGTTAACTTATTAAGATCACGATAATCTACATACAATCTCAAAGATCCATCAGACTTGGCTACAAATACTATAGCTGAACCCAACTGGAGCGACTAGGTTGTATAAATCCTTTCTCTAGTAAATCTTCGGTTTGCTACACTATCTCTATTCTTGGTGCCATCCTACGACTTGAATTCACAACTGGACGGGTATTGGAAAACAAGTTGATTCTAAATTCGAAAAACTTAACTTCAAAAAATATGATAGGAAATTCTTGAACGATAGGTATGGATTCTAAACTCAAGTCGGAATACCCTAAAGCATACATTAGCTTATCCCTCTTCGGACATGGATCCTCACTAGAAATCACAACAAAAATTTCAAAGTTTGGTTTTAACCGAAATCGTTTTATTGATATAATCTAATGTAGCTTCATATTTTGTTAACCAATTTATTCAAGTAAAATCTCAAATTCATTAAAGTTAAGAGCGAAAATACTGATAGGAAACTGATGAAGAGAATACGGAATAGGAACTTTTCTAAAATGTAAACAAAGATCCGCAGGGCCTCCTACCGGATTCTTCACACAAATAGGTTCGTCTATGAATTCGGGTTCAAGATTTAATTCTTCAACGATTTGCTCGAAAATAAAACTAAGCATAGCTCTAGTGTCGAATAGAAATCTAACAATTTTATCACAAATAAGAAAATTAGGTAAGAAGTAAGGTAATTTCTTGATACATCCTGGAAATACTAGCGGAAGGCATATAATGCTGCTCAAATACTTGCTTGAATCTATCCATGTAAACTCATTCTTCCATTCGGCCAATGTTGTGGTCACCCACTATCAAAAGCTTCTTCTTGGAGCTGCCCAGAAGCCATCAAAGGATTGAGATTGGATGATGATCAAAAAAGGTTGATGAAAAAATTGCTCCCAACCATTGCTGTTTGTTGCAGGGTATCAACCATTTGTACTGGTACTCCACTGTCCCCTACCTCATCCTTATTTTGCACTCATTCTCACTATCAGTGAATAGTAAGAGAATTGACTGAGGCATACGGACAAGATATCTTAGGGAATATACACATTCTAGGGCATTTATATCCCTATCTCTAATGAATCACCTAATAAGTTATACTCCAAAGCTAAGGTTCTTACTCAACCTTTAGCTCTGATACCAAATGTGATGACCCTGATCCCAAGGCTCGAAAATCGACATCCAATACATCACACGTATTCGAATGCCGGAGATTCAAATGCTAGAGTCTGGTTCGCCGGAACTTATAACACATTAGGTGAGAATAACACATCGGAAAAAGAGAAGAATAATTTTATTGGTACACCAAACTGATACAACAAGATACAACATATGCCCAACAAGATACAACCGACCTTTACCGAGGCGCCGATAACAAATTCCAACAACCACATAAGTTAAATATCTGGGCTCCATACCATGATACCACTTTTTATCCAGAAGGAAATGCACATACCCTAAGGGGTGCGACCCTCATAACATTGTCGCATCCTTCCTGTTTCGACCATTTCTGGGGAGTGAGGTCCGATGAAGTCTCGTCCTACAAAGCTACGCTTTTCACAAAAGCCATGCTTCGATCAACCAATGATCAACACTTAGCATGACACATTATCAAATTGGAAATATATCACTAGTGACCATCAACTACATAACCTTTGAGCTCGTACGTTTCAGAGAAGGGTGTTAAGCGAAGAGAATAAATTATCCGCCACCAAACAGAAACGTATTTGATAGAAACCAGCTTTACATCTCAAAGTGTAATGTTAGATATACATCCATACAAGTCCATTCTAGGTCTGAATGGAACCGAAGGCACTTCGTCCAATTAAGGAAAAAGTCCTTGCAAATCCGGGTATTCCCTAATCACTTCCGGACTCTCCATCACATGGGGTAATATAAATCTTTATACTAGAGCAACTCGGTGCAGAGATATTCGACAGGTAATCCTTTCATTTTCGAAAATACCCGATCTTCAATACAGTCTTCAAATGCAATCCCATTTCGTCGTATCATTATTCGGAATGGGTTTTATCCCAGCTAATCCGAATAATGAGTGCTTATTTTAAAAACAAGTGGATACATTCATAAAAAATTTCCATTTTTGATCTTTTAAACAAAAGATCCATCTTTAAGACTCGATGTGGTTTCCGGATAACCATTTGAAATCCGACCCTCGGTCACATCGAAATTCAAATGCCGTTTTAAAGGCCAAGTTGTTCAAGTAAACAATTTAATTCAATTCAGAAGTTTATTGATACACCAAATAGATACAACATATGCCCAATAGCGGAAAGAAATAACAGAAGTGGGAACAAGAGCAACAACAGCGGAATGATATTTTCAATAGATCTTCCAAAAGAGAGAGAGAGAAAGAGATCAACAGACTGCATCATCATTGCCAAAGCTCCAAAACCAATTCAAAAGCTCAAAACCAAAAGCTATCATGGTGCAATGAAGCAGATGCGATCTCAAATCCATTGACTTCAAAGACTACCATCAAAATCTACATCTACTATCTGACTATCTGAAAATCTGACTCTAAGCTGCTTGTGTGGAAAATTATGGGCACCCAGAGTTTAGAAAAGGAACAATAAACTCCAAGCCAGTCATGAGACTGGTGTGGGAAAACAAAAACAGTTGTTTGAACAAAAGAAATCACAAAAAGAAGAAATATCTGTTATGCTTTTTGAAAAATAAAACTACCATAAGGTCTCCCAGCACACACACAATGCAATCGTACACTTGGGGAAGGTTTCTCATTATGATAGTCAAACATACTTGATACGCGAAAATCCTTTTGATATTATTATTAGTGCATAGTGTAGAAAACATTTCGAAAGTACAATATAAATCTTAGCCAGCATACGTACCATTATAGTATGCCTACTATAACTACCATATTAAATGGCAGTTTCTACAACTAAAACCGTACAGGGCTCGTATTAATTGTTTGGATTTCCAACAAATGATCAAGGCTAACGAACTTCCTTTACGAAAGGGTATGCCTCTAGAGGGACGCCCCGAGAACCTAACCAGATCTCTGCCAACACAAGGCCAGGTTACCTCTGTAACTAGGTAACTAACTTTCACGAGTATGTTATCCCCGGTCGTAACCGACCTTTACCGGCGTGCCAACAACAAATTCCAACAAACACATAAGTTAAACATCTGGACTCCATACCATGATACCACTTTTTATCCAGAAGGAAATGCACATACCTTAAGGGGCGCAACCCCCGTAACCTTGTCGCATCCTTCCTATTTCGACCATTTTTGGGGTGTGAGGTTCGATGAAGTCTCGTCCCACAAAGCTACGCTTTTCACAAAAGCATGCTTCGATCAACCAATGATCAGCACTTAGCATGCCACATTACCAAATTGGGAATATATCGCTAGTAACCATCAACTACATAACCTTTGAGCTCGTACGTCTCAGAGAAGGATCTTAAGCTAAGAGGATAAATTCTCCGCCACCAAACAGAAATGTATTTGACAGAAACCATCTTTACATCTTAATGTGTAACATCGGACATACGTCCATACAAGTCCATTCTGGGTTTGAATGGAACCGAAGGCACTTCGTCCAATTAAGGAAGAAGCCCTTGCAAATTCGGATATTCCCTAATCACATCCGGACTCCCCATCACTTAGGGTAATCTCTATACCAGAGCAATTCAGTGTAGAGAAAATCAATAGGTAATCCTTTCATTTTCGAAAATACCCGGTCTTCAACCATCATCTTCAAATGCTATTCCATTACATTGTATCATTATTCGAAATTGGTTTTATGACTTAATGTCCTCCCCCGGCTTAACCGAATAATGAGGGCTTAGTTTTAGAAACATATGGATACATTGGTATCTTAGTTAAGTCACACTTTTTAGCCCTTGTTTCCCAAAATCTTTCCTTTTGAATGGTTTAAACAAATTTTCATTTTTAATCTTTTAAACAAAAGATCCTAAGATCCTCTTCAGTTTGAAACAAGGTTTACCAAATCTTTAACAAAGATTCAATCATAGCTTTCAAAACTATTTCCATTTGATTTACCCATAACTCGAAATCCTTTCAACAAAAACTGGAAATTCTTTCTTTATATGAAAGCTACTATCATTTGAAAACAAAGGTTTTTCGTTTCAGGAAAATCCGATTAAATTTGCTTAAGTTATAGCCTTTTACAGTATAAATTGGAAAATCAACGAACTACTGTATCCTCGACAAGTTCTATTTGGGTTAAAATTAAATTCCCAAAATATTTCATTTAAAATCCTTTTAAAATGGTTTAAAATCCATATATATAACCTGTATAATCCTTTTTAAACCATAGTTTCCAAAATTTCAAAACTTTAACAAGCCATATTATATTCAGAATAATTTTAATTTCAAGACTTCATTTTCCAAAAGTTTTTTTCATATTCAATCCAATTTTAGTTCCAAATCATTTTGGATTCAAAATTCAACTTTACATTTCTTTCACCATTTTGAATAATATTAAATTCAGAATACCCATAACTTAACCAATTTTCCATGAAATCCATATTGCGTGTGTGTTGTGTGTAGGGATTTTGCATACAACAATAAAATATCACAACCATCATAAATCCAAGCACAACAATATCAATAAGCAGTATAATCCTATAACGCTTATCTTTCATTCACAGATAAACATGTAAATTCATCACAGATAAATAAATTACATTTATCACAACTCAATCCAAAGCAATCATATCACATAACATCGCATATCAAAGATATCAAACAATTCAAGGCATTTAATATAATCCAATCATCCATAAGCAAGATAAATTAATTATATACTTTATAATTAATTTAATTCAAACCAAACAAATTAATTACTTATGAATAAATTACTTAGCCCTGCTTAACTAACATTAATTAATTACAAACCATTTTTATTATTATAATTAATGAATGAAATTAATTAATCTTCCTTAACTACTTACATTAATTAATTATTCCTTAATTAATTATCGTTTAATTAATTACATTAATTAATTAACCCTTTAAGTAATTACATGAAGTAGTTAATCCTTTAATTAATTACATTGAGTAATTATCCTTTAATCACTTTCATTAAGTAATTATCCTCTAAATCACTTTCATTAAGTAATTATCATTTAATCACTTCCATTAAGTAATTATCCTTTAAATCACTTGCATTAATTAGCGAACCCTTTAATTGATTACACTAATTAATTAATCCCTTAATTAATTATCCTTTAATTAATTACATTAAGTAATTATCTTTTAATTACTAAGACCTTAAATAATTAAGATAAACCATATACCTTAATTAATCACTTAGTTACATCATTAAAACTTATTTGAATTAAAAGTTTAAAATTATTTTATTCAAAATCACCTCTTAATTAAAGTTTTTAATATTCTTATCTTAAACACTTGTTTAATTCAAACATTACTAGATTCCATTTGAAAATACATAGAAATTAATTTATTATTTTCATCATATAAATTATTTAAAAACCAAATAAATTAATTTTCAAAATAATTTTAAAACATTTAACCTTAACATTTTCATCTTTGAAAACTTCATTTAGAAACTTATCAAAAATCTTATTAACACTTTGCTTTGAAACTTTGTTTAAAATCTTGTTAATATATTTTGAAAACTTGATTAACTAGATTTACTTTTTCTTTTAAACTTGCATTTCTTTTGAAAAACTCATTCATTTAAATACACTTTAAACCTGCAGTTCTTATTCTTTTGTAAACCTGGTCATGATTTCCTTTCAAAATTTTAAACCTGGCTAACAAAAATAGACAACCCAAGCCCACACTCATAATTCCCGAGCTCAAACCCAAGCTTTTCTTGTTGTTCGTTTCCCCGAGACGAAATATATTTTACTTCGAGCCTAACCCGAGAATCTCATCTTCCCCAATTACCACACAATACCTAGACAAAATCGTGTGCACGCGTGCACATGCACGCCGACCTGATCGACTCCGACCTTCGCCGCGACCTTCAACAAGTCATCGACAACGTTGCCGATTAACCCAAGCACCCAGTACCATCCACCTCGTCGGAATTCAAAATCAAGCAAATCGACCTCTTTCAGGAACTCAACCCGATCGACAAAATCGGCTCACCTCGCCACCCAAAATCGCCAGAGATCATGTGAACTCATTCAGAACTACGCCATGCCACCATGCTTCGATTCCCCCTCCATCGGTCCAGTCTGATTCACCTTTGATGACGAGATCAACTCGACAACCACTTCGATCCAAACAGGGCACAAAACCCTAAATCTCCATTGTCCAACTACACCTATGATCTAAAAATGCTTCGATCATTTTTCCTATGATCGCCATCACGCCATCTTCCTTGAGACCCAAGCTCGACCAACCCAGATCCGCCGATCGTCGGAATTTGACGAAAAAGAAAATAACAATCAACTCGACAAACCTCAACATTCCCAACACTAAAAATCATGATATTACTTTTAAAAATCACCATTTCTAAGTTCGAACCAGATGACAACATAAAAACATGAAATCCAGACATTTGATTTCTGACATATATGTGATCATCACTGTGATTTATTATTTTCAAAATACTTACTTAATTTAAACACTTGAATTTATTTAAAAATGATGTTACATCCTTACAATCAATTTTTATTTAGAAATCAAAGCCTAAAATTAATTATATAAAGAACAATTGAATTTATTTTAATGGAGTAGAGTCTGTAGTACTAAAAGAGTGATATATATACACATGTATACAGACATGCACATGCATTTTAAATTTATGTACATACATTTTTATCCATAACAAAACATTTCAAGTCATCATTCTCATCCATCATCACAGGCATAATTAAATAAAGAGGATCTGGTTTTTAAAAATGAAGTTTACTCACTTAGATTTAAAAATGGAACCTGGAAATGCTTGAAAATTGGAAATGGTATATCAACTTGAACTGATCTGCTTGATTTAATTTGAAGCTGAAACCTTTGTTTTGCTTGGGATGATCCTAGACTTTGCTTGCTATTAATTTGCTTCAAGTCTGAACTTGTTAAGTTTGATTTGCACTAAACTTTTCGGTTTAGCTACTTCAGGTTTTAAAATTTTAAAGAGATTGTTTGCTTTGATTTTATTTCCAGGTTTTGATTTTGAAAAAATTGTTTACTGTTTTCAGCTTTTAGTTCCTTTAGTTTGAAAATTTTTGAGAAATTAAAAATGAAAGATGAAGAAAGAATGAAAGTGAGATAATGATATGTATGTATATAACTTGGTTTCATTTTTATTTTCAAAAATAAAAGATAATTAAAAGGTATGGCACTTGTTTATTCGCATGATAATATTGTTAACACTTATTTATGTATGATATAATTAAGCTACAAATGTTAAATGCATGTTTAAAATTCTTACACTTGTTAATTTCATGTATTAATTAGCTTACACCTGTCTTTACATGTATTTAATGTTTAAATATATTTTTATATTATATTTTCAATTTGTTTTATACATACACACACACACACACACACACACACACATATATATATATATATATATCTTTTTATATCAACATATGTTTTAATGTTTTTATTTATTTAAACTTTTCCTTTTATTTATATTTTCAATTTGAGTCTAATATATATATATATATATATGTTTTACATTTTTACTAATTCATTTTCTATTATTGATACTTATATAACTTTTAAAGAAAGTAATTTTAAAATTTAATTATACCTTAATAAATAAACACACACACACATATATATATTATATAAGTTTATTTTAAATATAGAATTTTAACTTTAAATATCCTTTTTGAAAATTATTATATTAAATTCAAAACATAACTTCCAAATTATAATATACATGTACATATATATTATATATTATAATTAGAAAACAAATTTTTATTAGTTTTAAAATACAGAGTTTTAAATCCAATTTATTATTTTTTTAAGATATTTTTTTGAAATTTCAAATCAAAATTCTATTTACAATCTATTTATACATATATAAACAAACACTTATCTAATTTGTTTTGGAAAAATTAAAATTAATTCACAATTTAATTCCAAAAAATTAAATTAATTATCGAATTAAATTTGGCTTTAAAACAGGATCATTACAGTTTGTATTTATCAGTAATTGTAAGGACATGCTGTTATAACTGTTCAAGCTGATGATACGTTAATTACTTTGATTTATATGTGTATACCACAATTTTATTTTATAAGGTCATTGGTATATTATATATTACTCATTACATTGTGAGATTCTATTCTATCTTTTTTTCACCCTAACAATCTGTCTTTTCGACATTTGAGTGTTAGGCACGTGAATACCCTAGATATATTAATGTCGACTTTTAAGGATCGAAAATGCTGGTTGTTACATGTAACGTAAGGTATGTTTTACTTTTATTACGTGTGGTGTACGAGACACATTAAGTTATAGTATATATTATATCATACATGCATTGTGGTATTTTTTACTTTATAAAGTGAAGTATATTGTGATTGTAATTTGCTTTAAGGTTTTCTTTACAAGGGAGATGTTGGCGAAAAAATTCATATATAATACCAGTTGAAAATTTTCATTTTTATTCTAAAAATTATAACACTTGGAAATAAGATTTTACAAGCTTATATATGATAAAATAAAGCAAAACTTTGATGTAGATTAATCGAGTACTATATTTGAAGTATCGTAATATTTTATGTTATGGGACATGAATAAGCTAATTGTGTATTCGATTTTACCACTCAAACATCATAAGCTTTGGTATAGTCCAAGAAGTTTGTATTTTTACTATTATTTATTAGCATATTTAAATGAGAAGAATTATATTAAGAAAGTTATATTATCATTAAAGCAAAATTTGTAAATACTCATAACTTGAGTATAAAACAACAGTTTTTTATGTAGCCAAGAAACAGTAGGTTTTATATATGTATTCGAGAGAAAAAAATAAAAAAATATGAATTAATTATGAGAACGATTTCCAAAAGGGACCATTTTTCTGATTTTAGAAAATTATCCCATGAAAAATTGGGTGTAGAAGTAAATCGTAAGAAATTTCTGCTCCAAACCGGGTGTTTCAAGTGAAATAAACTTATTTTTCCTTTGTTTATAAATTTCAAAAGAAATAAACATTTATTTCCTTTATTTATCTAAACATATACAGGAATGCAATTATCACGGTTGACTTCTATGAGCTCAATTATTTGTACAAGTGAATGCCTTTGGGCATATATATATATATATATATATATATATATATATATATATGTATATGTATATGTATATGTATATATATGTATATGTATATGTATATGTATATATATGTAAATGTATATTAATGGTTTGAATGGACCTCTATCCACATCCGATGAAATTAAAAATATGAAAATAAGGAACACATCCCTAAAACCAAACTTAACACACAAAACATCCTCCTCAAAAAAGATATAAATTGCATCCCTATTTTCAACTACTATAATTTTCTTCCCTGTAATACCCCTCTATTCCGTTGCAGCAGTGTTGATTCTTCATATATGGATGTTATTCTCACATTAAAATTTGCACCCCATTATTTATCAATCTTTAAAACGCAATAACTTTTTTGCAGAAATAATAGATTAGAAAATCATTTCCACCATTAAATCACAAATTTTATTACCTTTCTAACGGGTAGCGTTGTGCATATGTAAAAATAACGGCAGAACAAGCTATTCACGGATCCAGCTCTACGCTAAGTTGGTTGGGGTTTTACAGAGGGCTGTGTGCCCTTGTCCGAAATAGTTGCAAACAATTCAGCAACTATATGCAATAATTGCAAAATGTCTACAATTATACGTAATATTTGCAAAAACGTCTACAGTTATATGCAATAATTGCAGATAATTTAACAACTATATACAATAATTGTAGAATTTTCTACCATTATATGCAATAGTTGTAGAAACGTCTACAATTATAAGCAATAGTTACAGCAATTCAGCAACTATATGAAATAATTGCATAATTGTCTGCAATTATATGCAATAGTTGTAGAAATGTCTGCAATTATATGCAATAGTTGCAGACAATTCAGCAACTATATGCAATAGTTGTACATTTGAAGAAAATCGATGATGTTCAAAATTTGCAGCATTCTCTGCAAATATATGAAATAATTGCACCCTTACTGTACATATGTTTTTTTGGTATCAACAATGGATCTCATTTTAAGGATCATAAATTTTTAGATTTTTTGGTGAAAAAGGTATGTTGGTCCGATGTCTATATAGAAAGTTATAGGCGTTTGGAATGTTAAAAATGTACAGGGTAATTGTGTCTTTTTATGCGTGTGAATTTGAAAATAAGGACTGGAAACTTATTAAAAAAACGGAGGAATGTTTTATGTATTTACAAACTTTATGAGGATGTATTCCAAAGCACTCATAAAAACACACTATTGTTATAATATATGTATATTATAAAGTGAATATGTTTGTATATTGTTTTGTTTAGTCCCACATCGTGGGATAAGTTCAGTCCTTCTTTCTAAAGCCTTTATATGAAGTAGGCCATGTAATGTAAATAGATATCTATTCTTTGAATGAATAAAAATTTTCTCTCTCTAATGGCTTCTACTTTCTTTATTCTATAACATGTTATCAGCATGATGTTTTATTTTTAAGATTTTCTTTATGCATTTAAGATCTATTTCTTTTCTCTTAGGATCTAATTTTATTTCGTAGATCAAATTTCGTTTTGTAAACATTTGTTTTGATCTCATTTCTTTTTCCTGGATCTCATTTTGTATATCTTATAATGTTGATCTAATTATGTGAATCTAATATTATTTATTTGTATAGATCTAACTTTGTAGACTTCATTTTTCAGATCTCATTTGTAGTCTTATTAAATTGATTTTATTTGTAGATGTTATTATGTTGATCTCAATATGATCTAATTTTTCTAACATAATTCTATTATAGATCTAATTTTATAGACCTATAACGTTTTATATTTTATATATTGTTGCTCTTCTTTTTGATCCACGGCCTTGATATGGTATAATGATTGATTTTAGATCTCATTGATCTTTCATTATTTTTAATTGATATTCTTTGTTATGAAGGATTTTATATAAAAATTTCTACCAAATTAATGTTGATTATCAAATATCTACATGAAATAGTTTTGATATTTGTAGCATGTATAATTATATATATTATTGCTGATTTAATAATAAAGAGAGGTTTGAGTTGCAGGAGAAGCAAACAGATTAATTTCCAATGACTCCAGTAATGGGAATCAAATCGATGGAATTAACCATATTCAGATGAGGTATTCAATTATGTTTAGCTTACAAAGTTCTATTAAATTGATTCTCCATTCTTTATAAAAGCTGTGCATATATTATAGACATTATATTCCATTTCTAGCATTTGATTTGAATTATATGGCTAATGGTAATAATTACCATACCATCTTGTTTTATTTGGTACTTGACATTCATTGAAGTATAAAAAATGGGTTAGTCCACTATTTGATCAATGAAATTAAGCAACACAAGAAACAAAGTTTCATCAGGTTTCTATTTTATTGTATGGTACAAGTCATGTCATTTTTTTTCTTAATCATATGTTTCAGGGCACATACTCACGTCATTCATATTAGTGAGTATTGAAATTGATTCCATGCAAATATATATATTTTTATTCAACAATTTTTTTGTTGCCAAATTTTCTATACTTGGTTAACTTGACTTGCATATTACACATATTTAATTGAAAAAGATCATCTTTACCTATGGAACTCCCTGAAGGAGCGTTATGACCACCAAAATATGGTCACACTTTTTAAACACTAGACATGAGTGGTTGAACTTGAAGTTTTAAGTCTTTAAATCTACTAGGAAATACAATTACTCTATATTGAAATTACATCTAAACAAAAATTATGAGAAAGGATTGTCTAGTAATACTAACCTGAAGTTAGATCATTTCTTCGAAGATGAAGGAGACTTCATTAATGATGTAGATCTAAGTGCGGTAATAAATGACATGGTCGAATTGATCAATAATAATAGCCTGAAGTCTGCTATGTGGATTTTATTTTATTTCAGTTCAATAAATCAGTTTGAAGTTGGTAAAACCGAAGTTTTGATAATCTTTGGGTGTGTTTGCCAAACTATATATTTGAAGAAGTACATTTTAATATTCTCCAGAAGAGATAATCCATATGACATACTCTTGAAGAGATGTTTTATGATTTTTATATTTCAAAATCCAAACATCCTAGAAGAGATGTTGTAGAATTACGTTAATTATGTAGAAAAAGATATTGATTATTGATGACATCTCAAAAACAATGCATATAAAGTATCTTTAGAAGTGATATCTACCACTCTAGAAGTGGTGTTTATGAAATATCCCCAGAAGTGATATTATGTCATCGTATAGCTGTGATATCTCGGAAATTTTGACAATAACAATTTAATAATTTATGTCAAAATTTAATTGATTTGACCATATTGTTAATAATAAATTTGAACTAAGTGTAATAATCTTCTTTAGAATAAATATTTAAACTGGTAATCTATTTCTATAGGCAGATAAATTGTTTTATATTTGTAATGTATACATATCTGTATATATTATAAATAGATAATTTTTGATTTAAAATTTAATATATAAAGGGCATGTTTTCTAATTCTAATATATTAAGCTATTAAATAAGTAACCATATGACTTTAAAATATTCAAGATAAATGTTTAATAGTTTAAAACTTATTCTAGCTTAAGTTTAAATTTAGAATTTATTAACAAAAAGATTTGTTCTATTTTCTTCTAAATATAGCTTGATAATAATAAAAATAAAAATATTTAAGTAAGAATCAATATAAGAAGTAAAAATAAAATACACCCAAACTACACTTATAAAATTAATAGAATAATTATATGTACATGTAAAAATGCCAGATAATAAGTATTTAAGTTAGAAATGGAAATACATACGTATAAGATAAATTCTATGATATTAAATAACACATTTAGCTAAAATCTAACCACATAATAATTATAGAAATTCATTTATATTACAAAGTATATTCATGTACAACAAATAAAAACAAATCTTAAAAATATTAAACATAAACATATATTAAATGTATGGTATTAAAATGAGTATAAATACATAAACATCTATGATATTAGCATAAGTATGAAAATAAATTAATAATCAGCAAATTAAGTATTTGATAGTTAAAGTTTAAAAATAGAAGAGAAAATAAAATAAGCATAAAACTTAATACATAAGTTAAAATTCATAATTAATAACCAAAACAACTTCACATTTTGTTCCTAAAGTATAAAACAAGTCAGAAAAATATGTATAACCTGTAAGTGATTATGCAAAACAAGAAAAAGAAAATTATATATAAGTAGTAAATGCAAGACAAGGAAACAAGTGAAACTAATATCTATATAACAAGATAAAACAAAGTATAACCTGACAAAGCAAAACCAGGTTTGAAATATTATGTAACCTGTAGGGTAAATATAAGGCAGAAATAGACAAGTAAGGAAACATACAAACCAGGCAAGCAAAAGAAATATCTTCACACATACAAAAGAAGACATAAGTACCTTTTCATTTAATTAGCACACCATTTGGTCTACTAAAGATATATATACTTATCATTTCAGCCGAAATATAAATAAAATATCTCTGACATTAAATTAATAATAATATGATATAATCACTACATCTTCCTGTATAAGCTTGCCTAACTTATATCTATATATAATACTTTCTGTTCAAAACTGGGTAAACCAGAAAACATAAGAAAGTTTTTATTTGCAAACTTAAACATCATCATACTACAAGTTTCTGGAATACAAGCACTCATGTTTCAAGTTAATCTGTAGCAAGATAAACTGGGTAAACAAAAAGAAAATCATGGATGAAAGCAAGATAAAGTGTTCAAGTTAATCTGTGCAAGTACTCATGTTTCAAAATACAAGTTTCTGGAATCAAAATAAAAGCCTGCAAATACCTTTTCCAGTTTTCAAAGATGCTCTCTGTTTATTTGCAGGTGAGTAACATTATTTTAAAACTTAAGTATATGTTTCTGAAATAAGTCTGCTTTGCATATATATATGTGTGTGTGTGTGTATTCCTCTGTGTATTTATGGATGAATGGCCGTGTATATGTTGTAGTTTCTGTGACTATATTTTTCTTTAGTTTTCAAGCTTGAGTTTGGTTCAAAAATTACCATCCATTGATCTGATAACCTTTAGAACTTAGAATACGAACAAGAATTGTTTGTTTTATCCTAGATTAGAGTTTAAGTTTTTTTTTAGCTAAAATAATTTGTTTATATTATGCTAGAAAATCAAAACAACAGAGTAAACATGGATAAGAGAAAAACTAAACATTCTAATTTTTAAATTCGGGTTCATGAGTTGAAACCTTAACTTATAACATGATTTTTAAGAAGGATATCATAATTTTTCGAGAAGGGATGGAAGAGATATTCGGGTATGAACGAAATATGGGAATTAGTGATTTGCTTGTGATCCAATGGGTTAGAGAGTTTGAGAACAGGCATGGAGATGGAGAGGTGAGTGAAGATGCTGGGAAAAATGCGGCGGTGGTGGGAAATTCATCAGAGAGATTGCGGTTGTGATTTTTATTTCAGAACCCTAGTTTTGGTTTCGAGTAAGAAATCAATCATTTGTGTGGGTATAGTGGATCGAGTGTATCGAAACTGCGGGGGAAGTTAGCTTGGACGTGGAAGCAAGCGTAGCTGGAGCTACAGAACTTCAGGAGGTCGGGATTCCTCAGGCAAGGCGGTGACAGGTTCAGATGGTGATGCTCTGTGTGTTTCCAGTTTTGGGGTCGAAGTCTCAATTTTGATTTCGCGGTTTGGAAGATGATATAAAGGTCGTGGGTGAGGGAGAAGGGGGTTGCCGATGTGAAGCAACCATCGGAGATGGTCGGAGGTGGAAAATAATACTGTGCACGTGCACGGTGAGTTGGTTCTGGTGAAGGTGGTTGGGTCTGCGCAAGCTGGTGTGGTCTCGAGTGTTTACTCGAGTTATTTGGGGTTTTTCTCGGGGGAAGTAGCATGTGAACTCGGAGCAGGCTCGTGGTTGTCTCGGAGTAGTGGGAAAGGGGAAGCCTGGGTAAGTTGAACAGGTTATTTTTAAAAACCTGTAAAGTTTAAAATGCTTTAAACTGGGTTTAAAATGAAATATGAATGTTTAACATAGTTATATATAAAAAAAAGTTTGGATTCGAAAGAAATTTGAATCTCAGTTTAAAATAAAATAAAGCTTAAAATTTTAAATTATTTGAAAACACTTTGAAAAAAAGGAAATGTTGCTCGAGTTTACTCGAATGATTCGAGTGTCGGACTCGAAGAAATGTGGGGTTTTGCTCGTAAAAATAATTGTTTGTCTCGGGTATTTTTAGCTTCAGGTTTTAAACATGTAAGTTTTATAAAAAATTTAAAACCGGGCTTTTAAATGAAAAATATTCATATTTTAAACAAAGTTTAAACCAAGATATGTTTGGATTCAAAACGTAGTTTGAATCTCAGTCTTTAAATAACTAAGATTTTAAATTTATTTTAAACTAATTTGAATGATAAAGTGAATTTTTTAAACTTGATTTAAATTCAAAATGAATCGTGTTTTAAATTCTTTATTCTTCTGTTTTAAGATAAATATTCTTTAAGTTGTAAAATAAAAGGAATTTGGAATTATTAAGATTAATTTGATTTCATCTAAAATTTAAAATGAATTTAAATGTAAATTTAAATTAAATTGATTAAATAGCTTATTAATGATAAATTGATCATTAAATAAAAGAAGGGTTTCTAAAGACTTAAGGCTTGTAATTATCAAATTAACTAAATGGATAATGAATGACTAGAATTAATTAACTCAGAAATTAAGAGTTAAATTTATTTAAATAAGTTAAATAAGATATAAGTTAAAGGTAAATTAATTGGTAATTAAGAAATCATTGGTTTAATGTTTAATTAATGATTAGTAATCAATTAATGAATTAATTAAGGATTAATTAATGAGTTATTAAGACCAAATTAAAATGTAATTGATAATAAATTTTAGTTAATTACTTTAAGAAAAGTAATTAAAGGATTATAATTAGTTAATGAAGGTCATTAACTAAAATTATGAGATAATCAATTTATGGGATTATTTTTAATAATTAAATAAATTATTTATTTAAGATAAGCAATTGTGAATTGTTAAGTATAATTACTTAACGGAAGTAATTAAGGAATTAATTACTCATTGTAATTAATTCTATGAATTGTTTAAGTTAATTAATTAAGTTTAATTGATTTAGACAACCATTTTGAGCATGTGATAAGTATAATTACTTAGGGAAGTAATTGAAGATAATTACTGTATGTGATTAACTGAGGGTGATTTAATAATGAAAGTAATTGTAATATAATTACTTTGTGTAATTAATCAAGGGATTAATTAGAGGAATTAATTAAGGAGTAATTAATTTATTTGATGAGTAATTAAAGATAGTTAATTACTGAATGATATTAATAAAAGGTGATTAATAAATGTACTTAATTGAAGATTAATTACTTAAGTTAATTAATTTTAAACAGGGAATTAATTAAAAATGTAATTAGAAATCATTAATTGATATAATTAATGATGGGATGATAAATTTAGATTAATTAATCAATAATAAGAAATTAAAGAGTAATTAATTAGTGTAATTAAGAAGTAATGTAATGTTTGTAAATTTAAGGTTAATTTCTATATTTAGATAAGATAATTAATTTGTGAAAATAATTTAAGAATGATTATTTGTGTATAATTAAATGTTAATTAATCTAGTATGATTAATTGAAATAAATAATTAGTGGATGATTTATTAATTGATTGGAAATTGATTAATAATTGTGTAAGCAAGTTTTAAATGGTGAAGTAATTAATTTAATTTACTTTAAATTAATTAGAGATGGTATAATTAATTTAATTCATGATAAATTAATTATAGCTTATATGATTGTTTATATATGGATGGATGAAATTGTTTATCCTTGAATGATTTAAGATCTCAGATATGAGAAATTGATGCTATGTGATATGGATGCTTTGATTTAAATATGATGATAATATGAATTATCTGTTATGATGATATGCATTATCTGTTTGTAGTGATAATATTGGTTATCTGTTTATATTGATGTTGACTATCTATTATGATATTGTGAATTATCTATCTGTGTGTGTGTTGAATTATTGGAATTAAACTGTTAAGACTAAATAGACAACTTGGCCCTAAAAGACACGTTTTGGAATTCGATGAGACCGGGATCGGGTTTTCCATATTTGGAAGTCCGAAAACCACATCGATTCCAAATTAACGTTAGGTCGTGATTCTGAAGTGAAGATGAAGATTCAGAATGCAAGGGTTATCGTCGTTAACTCTGAGGGTGATTCCAAAATGAGTGTAACGAGATAATGCCTTCGGTTTCGTTCGAACCCGGAACGGACTTGTATGGATTGAATGCTTTGAACACATCGTCAGGTGGGAGATGAGCATTCTAAGAAATGTGTTCTCTAAAGGTAATCATAGCCTCAAGCCTCATCAACCGGAAATGGCTAAAACAGGGGAGGTGCAGCAAGGTTAGGTGGGTCATGCCCAAGCAGGACAAGATTTTCCCCTGTCTAGATGTCCCTTTTTATTCGGCTGTGTGGACAGTTGTGAGCTCCAACTGTCGGGGTTGTCTAGTTCGGGACTGTTCAGTAAGGAATGGTTCCGGCCTTGTGTTGCAGGGGATGAAGGGAGTAATCCTCGGTACGTTGATCTAGGCCACGTACTGTGACGGGCGGTACCCCAGTAGCCCTGCCATTGTATGGAATCCAAAATCCAATAAGTGCCAACGGTTTTGATTGTATTACCCACTTTTGTGGCTAGTAGCTGGAATTTAATAGATGTAACAATTTCGGCTGTTTTATATTTACTTGAAAACCCTAGACCTATTATAATATCACTGAATTTCCTATAAAATGGTTTGGTTAGCGTAAGGTAAAAACTTACCCATATTTATTTGTGGGGAGTCTTACGTGATACCTTTTGTTTTCAAATTTTTTTCAAAGTTAAGCAACTTTAACCTGTTACTCATACCAGACCCATGTCTGACCCGGAGTTTATTTTTGTTTTTCATAAACTCTCGGGTACCCAAATTTTTACGGGTAGCCAAGGGATTCAGGTTAGCTTTGACGAATTCTGGAGGAGCAATGGAGCAGGAGGCTTCAGCGTTGTAGATAGATATTTATAGTGTTCCGCTGTGTTGATATCTCTGAGTTGTTTATCCGTATTGTATATTGACTTGTATAACTAGACAGGTGTTTATAACTGTCTAGTATGTGTTGTTTGATCTGTATAACTCTGATATATGTAAAATTATGTAATAGTTATGTGATCTATTATATTTTGTTCCATTCCGCTGTGAGATTCTGATGTTATTGTTCTTTCTTCTCTATCTTTCTATTTTCTCATCCCTTTCTTTCTTCAAGACGATACGTCTTTCTGGGCATAGAAGGGCGGGTCGTCACAGTTGGTATCAGAGCGCTACGTTGAGCGAATACCTAGGCTCTTAAGTGATTTCTTTCTTGAGAGAGCGTATTTGTAATTTTAATATATAAATATATATATATATTTATTTCTACCCATTTGTTGGGTTACCTGTCCGGGTTATCCAATATAAGTTATAAAGGTAGATAGGGTAGTGGTGTGTGTATCACGACTACCAATGGTTGGAGTATGAATATTTGAGGTTGGAAGCATATTTGTCGAGACTGTAGACCTATTGCCGTCTCGAGTGAGCTTTGAATGGAGTAAGGATTTCATTGATCTCTGAAGGAAACCTGTTAAGGTTCGGAGTTCATTTTTGAAGCGTAAGTTTGGATGAGCTAGAGTTTGGACTCATCGGTTTGGCATGAGCAAGTCCGGATATCTTACCTCTGGATGTAGTAGTTGTGTGATGAGACACAGTGACTATGGAAATCTCCGAAGATGTTTCTTTAAAATCAGTTAAAGAAGTGTAGCTGTTTCGGTGTTGGGGCTGAGTTCAGTAAAATGTTTCTGTTTGGTTCGAGGTCCGAGTCTCTCGAAGAGCACTGGGTTAGGAATTTCTTGGCATTGGTGTTGGCAAGGAAGTTTCTAATTTCTGCATCAGCAGTGGAGTTCAGAAATTGCAGTGTGGTTCCATTTCTTTGATGAATTGGCCAAATAAGCATAGGCTGTTCTGTTTGGTAAAGAGAGAACAGTTTTTCTTTGGTAATGGGCTTGATGGATCGCAAAAGTGACTTGCGATTGTTGAGTTTCTCTTGGGTTATCTGATTTTTCTAGATGTCTTCAGAAGGTTAGAATTTTGTTCGTGTCTAGAGGTTGAGTTTGGTATCGACTGGATTCCAGGAGTGGTATCGATGGTTTAGTAAGATGATTTTTGGAAAAAAATGAGTTGGTGTAGCAGCTCGAGTTTTGGAGGAACTTCTGAGTTTATTTTAAGGATCCGTTGAACCATAGTTCTTAGATGTGTTGTCCAGTTTGTCCTTAAGAGCATCATCAGCATTCTCACCTATTCTGATCAAAGTAGCGCAGTGGAAGCATGGTGGCAGCTGTTTGGTGTGGGGAATAACTAGAATTTGCAGTGTTTTGGATAGAGAGTTTCTACAGGAAAATTTTCGGGATCTTAAGACCAGATTGGAACACATCTGTATTATCTTTCCATATGAGAAGAAGTAAGATCAGTCTGCTGATTTTGGAATTGAAGTTGTGTTCTAATTTTTAAAGTTAATCTTAGAAAGATCATTTTGGATTGTTTTTGGATCAATTTGTTTCTGGGGATATCAGCAAGTGTTGAGCTGATCAGTATGGGTATATGCAGTCCAGGATCGTCAAAAGAGTATTTTGGATATCTGAGATTCGGAGTGTTTCACGTATCTCTGAGGGAGTACGTGTAAGAGCTATCTTTGAATTGTAGAGTCAGCAGTTCAGGGATTTTTGGTTGTTGAGTCGGACTTATCTGTAGTCTGATATCCTGCTTTGTTTTGTAGATCCAAGTGAGTGGGAACTCAGTAGCTTAGTAATATTGATTGTTTGAATTTTTAGAGAGAGTATCCCAATATTTATATTTGGGGAAACTCGAGAAAATTCTATTTAGAAGTTTGTCGGGATAGTTAAATTAGTTGATTGGATGAATTGGTTGCTATGGTTGCTAGCATATGATCGATATCTGCCTGTGTTTAAAAAATTAAATCTGTAATTAAATTATTAAATTACCTTTGTTTTAAATTTCGGGGACGAAATTCTTTTAAGGGGGGAGGAATGTGATATCTCGGAAATTTTGACAATAACAATTTAATAATTTATGTCAAAATTTAATTGATTTGACCATATTGTTAATAATAAATTTGAACTAAGTGTAATAATCTTCTTCAGAATAAATATTTAAACTGATAATCTATTTCTATAGGTAGATAAATTGTTTTATATTTGTAATGTATACATATCTGTATATATTATAAATAGATAATTTTTGATTTAAAATTTAATATATAAAGGGCATGTTTTATAATTCTAATATTTCTGGAAATTTGATTTAATATTAAGCTATTAAATAAATAACCATATGACTTTAAAATATTAAAGACAAATGCTTAATAGTTTAAAACTTATTCTAGCTTAAGTTTAAATTTAGAATTTATTAACAAAAAGATTTGTTCTATTTTCTTCTAAATATAGCTTGATAATAATAAAAATAAAAATATTAAAGTAAGAATCAATATAAGAAGTAAAAATAAAATACACCCAAACTACACTTATAAAATTAATAGAATAATTATATGTACATGTAAAAATGCCAGATAATAAGCATTTAAGTTAGAAATGGAAATACATACGTATAAGATAAATTCTATGATATTAAATAACACATTTAGCTAAAATCTAACCACATAATAATTATAGAAATTCATTTATATTGCAAAGTATATTCATGTAAAACAAATAAAAACAAATCATAAAAATATTAAACACAAACATATATTAAATGTATGGTATTAAAATGAGTATAAATACATAAACATCTATGATATTAGCATAAGTATGAAAATAAATTAATAATCAGCAAATTAAGTATTTGATAGTTAAAGTTTAAAAATAGAAGAGAAAATAAAATAAGCATAAAACTTAATACATAAGTTAAAATTCATAATTAATAACCAAAACAACTTCACATTTTGTTCCTAAAGTATAAAACAAGTCAGAAAAATATGTATAACCTGTAAGTGATTATGCAAAACAAGAAAAAGAAAATTATATATAAGTAGTAAATGCAAGACAAGGAAACAAGTGAAACTAATATCTATATAACAAGATAAAACAAAGTATAACCTGACAAAGCAAAACCAGGTTTGAAATATTATGTAACCTGTAGGGTAAATATAAGGCAGAAATAGACAAGTAAGGAAACATACAAACCAGGCAAGCAAAAGAAATATCTTCACACATACAAAAGAAGACATAAGTACCTTTTCATTTAATTAGCACACCATTTGGTCTACTAAAGATATATATACTTATCATTTCAGCCGAAATATAAATAAAATATCTCTGACATTAAATTAATAATAATATGATATAATCACTACATCTTCCTGTATAAGCTTGCCTAACTTATATCTATATATAATACTTTCTTTCAAAACTGGGTAAACCAGAAAACATAAGAAAGTTTTTATTTGCAAACTTAAACATCATCATACTACAAGTTTCTGGAATACATGCACTCATGTTTCAAGTTAATCTGTAGCAAGATAAACTGGGTAAACAAAAAGAAAATCATGGATGAAAGCAAGATAAAGTGTTCAAGTTAATCTGTGCAAGTACTCATGTTTCAAAATACAACTTTCTGGAATCAAAATAAAAGCCTGCAAATACCTTTTCCAGTTTTCAAAGATGCTCTCTGTTTATTTGCAGGTGAGTAACATTATTTTAAAACTTAAGTATATGTTTCTGAAATAAGTTTGCTTTGCATATATATATATATATATATATATATATATGTATGTATGTATTCCTCTGTGTATTTATGGATGAATGGCCGTGTATATGTTGTAGTTTCTGTGACTATGTTTTTCTTTAGTTTTCAAGCTTGAGTTTGGTTCAAAAATTACCATCCATTGATCTGATAACCTTTAGAACTTAGAATACGAACAAGAATTGTTTGTTTTATCCTAGATTAGAGTTTAAGTTTTTTTTTAGCTAAAATAATTTGTTTATATTACGCTAGAAAATCAAACCAACAGAGTAAACATGGATAAGAGAAAAACTAAACATTCTAATTTTTAAATTCGGGTTCATGAGTTGAAACCTTAACTTATAACATGATTTTTAAGAAGGATATCATAATTTTTCGAGAAGGGGTGGAAGAGATATTCGGGTATGAACGAAATATGGGAATTAGTGATTTGCTTGTGATCCAGTGGGTTTGAGAGTTTGAGAACAGGCATGGAGATGGAGGGGTGAGTGAAGATGCTGGGAAAAATGCGGCGGTGGTGGGAAATTCATCAGAGAGATTGCGGTTGTGATTTTTATTTCAGAACCCTAGTTTTGGTTTCGAGTAAGAAATCAATCATTTCTGTGGGTATAGTGGATCGAGTGTATCGAAACTGCGGGGGAAGTTAGCTTGGACGTGGAAGCAAGCGTAGCCGGAGCTATAGAACTTCAAGAGGTCGGGATTCCTCAGGCAAGGCGGTGACAGGTTCAGATGGTGATGCTCTGTGTGTTTCCAGTTTTGGGGTCGAAGTCTCAATTTTGATTTCGCGGTTTGGAAGATGATATGAAGGTCGTGGATGAGGGAGAAGGGGGTTGCCGATGTGAAGCAACCATCGGAGATGGTCGGAGGTGGAAAATGATACTGTGCACGTGCACGGTGAGTTGGTTCTGGTGAAGGTGGTTGGGTCTGTGCAAGCTGGTGTGGTCTCGAGTGTTTACTCGAGTTATTTGGGGTTTTTCTCGGGGGAAGTAGCATGCGAACTCGGAGCAGGCTCGTGGTTGTCTCGGAGTAGTGGGAAAGGGGAAGCCTGGGTAAGTTGAACAGGTTATTTTTAAAAACCTGTAAAGTTTAAAATGCTTTAAACTGGGTTTAAAATGAAATATGAATGTTTAACATAGTTATATATATATATATATATATAAAGTTTGGATTCGAAAGAAATTTGAATCTCAGTTTAAAATAAAATAAAGCTTAAAATTTTAAATTATTTGAAAACACTTTAAAAAAAAGGAAATGTTGCTCGAGTTTCACTCGAATGATTCGAGTGTCGGACTCGAAGAAATGTGGGGTTTTGCTCGTAAAAATAATTGTTTGTCTCGGGTATTTTTAGCTTCAGGTTTTAAACATGTAAGTTTTATAAAAATTTTAAAACTGGGCTTTTAAATGAAAAATATTCATATTTTAAACAAAGTTTAAGCCAAGATATGTTTGGATTCAAAACGTAGTTTGATTCTCAGTCTTTAAATAACTAAAGATTTTAAATTTTAAATTTATTTTAAACTAATTTGAATGATAAAGTGAATTTTTTAAACTTGATTTAAATTCAAAATGAATCGTGTTTTAAATTCTTTAATCTTCTGTTTTAAGATAAATATTCTTTAAGTTGTAAAATAAAAGGAGTTTGGAATTATTAAGATTAATTTGATTTCATCTAAAATTTAAAATGAATTTAAATGTAAATTTAAATTAAATTGATTAAATAGCTTATTAATGATAAATTGATCATTAAATAATAGAAGGGTTTCTAAAGACTTAAGGCTTGTAATTATCAAATTAACTAAATGGATAATGAATGACTAGAATTAATTAACTCAGAAATTAAGAGTTAAATTTATTTAAATAAGTTAAATAAGATATAAGTTAAAGGTAAATTAATTGGTAATTAAGAAATCATTGGTTTAATGTTTAATTAATGATTAGTAATCAATTAATGAATTAATTAAGGATTAATTAATGAGTTATTAAGACCAAATTAAAATGTAATTGATAATAAATTTTAGTTAATTACTTTAGGAAAAGTAATTAAAGGATTATAATTAGTTAATGAAGGTCATTAACTAAAATTATGAGATAATCAATTTATGGGATTATTTTTAATAATTAAATAAATTATTTATTTAAGATAAGCAATTGTGAATTGTTAAGTATAATTACTTAACGGAAGTAATTAAGGAATTAATTACTCATTGTAATTAATTCTATGAATTGTTTAAGTTAATTAATTAAGTTTAATTGATTTAGACAACCATTTTGAGGATGTGATAAGTATAATTACTTAGGGAAGTAATTGAAGATAATTATTGTATGTGATTAACTGAGGGTGATTTAATAATGAAAGTAATTGTAATATAATTACTTTGTGTAATTAATCAAGGGATTAATTAGAGGAATTAATTAAGGAGTAATTAATTTATTTGATGAGTAATTAAAGATAGTTAATTACTGAATGATATTAATAAAAGGTGATTAATAAATGTAGTTAATTGAAGATTAATTACATAAGTTAATTAATTTTAAACAGGGAATTAATTAAAAATGTAATTAGAAATCATTAACTGATATAATTAATGATGGGATGATAAATTTAGATTAATTAATCAATAATAAGAAATTAAAGAGTAATTAATTAGTGTAATTAAGAAGTAATGTAATGTTTGTAAATTTAAGGTTAATTTCTATATTTAGATAAGATAATTAATTTGTGAAAATAATTTAAGAATGATTATTTGTGTATAATTAAATGTTAATTAATCTAGTATGATTAATTGAAATAAATAATTAGTGGATGATTTATTAATTGATTGGAAATTGATTAATAATTGTGTAAGCAAGTTTTAAATGGTGAAGTAATTAATTTAATTTACTTTAAATTAATTAAAGATGGTATAATTAATTTAATTCATGATAAACTAATTATAGCTTATATGATTGTTTATATATGGATGGATGAAATTGTTTATCCTTGAATGATTTAAGATCTCAGATATGAGAAATTGATGCTATGTGATATGGATGCTTTGATTTAAATATGATGATAATATGAATTATCTGTTATGATGATATGCATTATCTGTTTGTAGTGATAATATTGGTTATCTGTTTATATTGATGTTGACTATCTATTATGATATTGTGAATTATCTATCTGTGTGTGTATTGAATTATTGGAATTAAACTGTTAAGACTAAATAGACAACTTGGCCCTAAAAGACACGTTTTGGAATTCGATGAGACCGGGATCGGGTTTTCCATATTTGGAAGTCCGAAAACCACATCGATTCCAAATTAACGTTAGGTCGTGAATCTGAAGTGAAGATGAAGATTCAGAATGCAAGGGTTATCGTCGTTAACTCTTAGGGTGATTCCAAAATGAGTGTAACGAGATAATGCCTTCGGTTTCGTTCGAACCCGGAACGGACTTGTATGGATTGAATGCTTTCAACACATCGTCAGGTGGGCGATGAGCATTCTAAGAAATGTGTTCTCTAAAGGTAATCGTAGCCTCAAGCCTCATCAACCGGAAATGGCTAAAACAGGGGAGGTGCAGCAAGGTTAGGTGGGTCATGCCCAAGCAGGACAAGATTTTCCCCTGTCTAGATGTCCCTTTTTATTCGGCTGTGTGGACAGTTGTGAGCTCCAACTGTCGGGGTTGTCTTGTTCGGGACTGTTCAGTAAGGAATGGTTCCGGCCTTGTGTTGCAGGGGATGAAGGGAGTAATCCTCGGTACGTTGATCTAGGCCATGTACTGTGACGGGCGGTACCCAATAGCCCTGCCATTGTATGGAATCCAAAATCCAATAAGTGCCAACGGTTTTGATTGTATTACCCACTTTTGTGGCTAGTAGCTGGAATTTAATAGATGTAACAATTTCAGCTATTTTATATTTACTTGAAAACCCTAGACCTATTATAATATCACTGAATTTCCTATAAAATGGTTTGGTTAGCGTAAGGTAAAAACTTACCCATATTTATTCGTGGGGAGTCTTACGTGATACCTTTTGTTTTCAAATGTTTTTCAAAGTTAAGCAACTTTAACCTGTTACTCATACCAGACCCATGTCCGACCCGTAGTTTATTTTTGTTTTTCATAAACTCTCGAGTACCCAAATTTTTACGGGTAGCCAAGGGATTCAGGTTAGCTTTGACGAATTCTGGAGGAGCAATGTAGCAGGAGGCTTCAGAGTTGTAGATAGATATTTATAGTGTTCCGCTGTGTTGATATCTCTGAGTTGTTTATCCGTATTGTATATTGACTTGTATAACTAGACAGGTGTTTATAACTGTCTTGTATGTGTTGTTTGATCTTTATAACTCTGATATATGTAAAATTATGTAATAGTTATGTGATCTATTATATTTTGTTCCATTCCGCTGTAAGATTCTGATGTTGTTGTTCTTTCTTCTCTATCTTTCTATTTTCTCATCCCTTTCTTTCTTCAAGACGATACGTCTTTCTGGGCGTAGAAGGGCGGGTCGTCACAATAGCACTATAAAAGAAATGCCTGTAAAATATTGTCAAATGTGATAATAAGTTATCTAAAATTCAATCGTCTATTGTCATGGACCCGTAGCTCCATTAGACAAATAGTGATATGTAACCTTTTACTTTTCAAAACTTATGATGAATCAAATATTATATGCACAACTATTCTTGAAAAAATATCCTTAGATATGCTTCTGAAGAGATAGTCTATATGTCGTATCATAATTTTCATTAAAGCTATACGTACGGTCTTGAGGAAATCTGTACCTGTAACATTCCAAGTATCTAGAAGATACTATTATTATTTTTACTGTAATTTTTTTTACAGAACTCTCAATACAGATGTGTAGAAATGTCTATATGCAATTAAAAATTACTCCTTGATAAGTAATCATAATAAGTGTTCAAAACTTATATTTGAGATATAATTGAGGAATAAAACTTAACAATTTGAAGTTGTGTGTATATTTTGTTCGAACCAGAAGTTCGATATGGTTTCAAACCAAATGTTTTGAACATTATCATGCGGTTTTGACAGGTTTGCATTGACATTGATTTATAAATAGAAATTAATAGTTTTGATCCTTGTAATAGTTTGTTCTAAAAATCCCTAATTCAAATGAGAAAGAATAAGAAAATTTTATAATATACATGTGATACGTGGACGCACGTATACATCCATATATGTAAATATTTAGCTAAGAACCTGAAGTTTATTATAAGCTATTATTTAGTGATTATGCATAGATATTATTTAGTGATTTAAAATTCAATCAACATAAATGTTGAATGAGCTGAAGTCATATATGTATTCAAATGATCTACACAATAAGTAAATTCCTCCAATAGCTTAGATCAATGAATGAGAAAAAATTCTAATAATCAATATCAATTGAATGCATCTTATCAATGAATAAAAGAATTATCCTCCTATTATTATGTATGGTGTATTTGCTAGTAGCAATATCATAATGGATCAAAATGAGAATCCAAAGATGATTATTATTTAATGTGACAATGTCTGTCAACATTGAGGGGGAGGATAAAGGGATACAAGCTCATTTTGATCATCAATGTTAAATATTTGTTAAAATATACAATGATGCAAAATATTAAGTAAATTGAATAAATTATCAGTAATATCCTTAGTAGACTTTCTCCAATATAGATTTGAATCCCTGAAGGATCAAAATGTGTGAACCACATCTGAAATGTGGTACAAAAGTCGGTTTGAAATATTTTTGGAGTAAGTAATAAAGATAAAAATAATGGAGGTGAGTGTTCTTAAAGAAACACTTAAGGATGCTCTGAAAGAGATCCATGATATGATTCTCAAATAACCCTAGAAGTGGGTTAGGTACTTAAAACATGATAATTAAAGAGATCTCAATAAATCATGTCTAGAACTGACAAGAAATAATCATCGATGATAAATTTGTAAATAATAAAGCGCTTATATTTATAAATAGATTAAGAATCTTGAATTAGGGGAAAACATGACTGGCCATCATGAATCCTTTAATAGTAGAGAAATATGGACATGTAGTCCGCAAAGTACCGAAAGTACTTGAAATGCTTAATATACCCTGAAGGTATAAATTTGGTTTAAAATCATATTAAATAATGAAAGTATACAAATTCCTGAAGAATATAAATAACTTTCATTGTTATAAAGAATGCAAAGAACAAGGAGAGTAAATTTCAACTTACTTTTAAGTATTGTTGTAATGAAAATCTTGATATAATTCATGATGAGTAGATTACTTCCTATTTTTAAGTATCGTTGTAATGAAACTCTTAATATCCATTGAAGTGATTGTTGCGATATCCAAATACTTATTAAAGTATACAAATTTCTGAAGAATATATATAACTTTTGTAGTTATAAAGAATGAAAAAGACATGAGGTGTAGATTACAAATTTCTTCTAAGTATTGTTGTAATGAAAATCTTGATACATCAAGATGAGTAGATTACTTCCTGCTTTCTAGTAATGTTGTAATGAAATTTTTAATATTCATGAAAGATGTATAGTTGCAATGCACAAAAATAATTTGAAGCAAAAAAAAATGAAAGCACATGAAGTGTGTTTCATAAAAGTAGCATACAAATGCATAAAATGCAAACCATATTTGCAAGAAACAATCTTAGAAAATTTGATTGTATCGAAGGAAACTATTAATAAATTATATTATTAATGCAATTCATATTTATAGATCCAGAAGTATCTATAACCAATTTGAGTTATCGAAAGACGAATATGAATTCAGAGGAAAATTTTAAATCATGGGGAGTCCATAAGTATTTTATAATGCACTCTTTTTCCTTAACTAAGATTTTTCCCACTGGGTTTTTGTTAGTAAGGTTTTAACGAGGCATTATCTTGATCCAGAAGTATCAACTCCCTGTAACATTTGAGATAAGCTATAGTGTACTCTTTTTCGTTATTTAAGATTTTTTCCACTGGGTTTTTCTTATTAAGGTTTTAATGAGGCATTATCTTGATCTAGAAGAATCAAATCTTTTCAAGAAATAACATCTCAAATATGTTATTTAAGTTAAATTATATTTTTATCCTTGACTAAGGTTTTTCCCATCAGGTTTTCCTTTGTAAGGTTTTTACTGACGTATTAAATTGATCCAGAAGTATCAAACTCTATCTGATGCAGTAAATTATTGGAATATAACATACTATATTGTACTCTTTTTCCTTCACTAAGATTTTTTCCATAGGGTTTTACTTAGTAAGGTTTTAATGAGGCATTAGTTTGATCCAGAAGTATCAAGCTTTATATAAAGAGATAAAAAAATAAAATATGTCATTGTACTCTTTTTTATTCACTAAGATTTTTCCCATTGGGATTTTCTTAGTAAGGTTTTAATGAGGCATTATTTTGATCATGAAGTATCAAACTCTTATAAGGAATATCATTTTTAGTATGATATTTATGATTTCACAAGTTGCACTCTTTTCCTCGTTCAAGGTTTTTTCCCACTGGGTTTTTCTAATAGAGGTTTTTAATGAGGCAACAGACAATATCTATATCGACTGAATCGATAAATGCAAGCAAGATAATAATGAGGGTGAACAATCATCATACACGTTCAAAACGGAAATTTCCAAATTATCCGAGCATTCAAGATTTCGGAGACGCATATTCAAGAGGGAGTGTTATAATATATGTATATTATAAAGTGAATATGCTTGTACATTATTTTGTTTAGTCCCACATCGTGGGATAAGTTCAGTCCTTATTTCTGAAGCCTTTATATAAAGTAGGCCACGTAATGTAAATAGATATCTGTTCTCTGAATGAATAAAATTGTTCTCTCTCTAATGGCTTCTGCTTTCTTTATTCTATAACAACTATATCTATTTTGTATCCACTGGCCATATGAGTATATTATGGCAATATAAATATACTAATTTGTTTTCACAATAACATGCCCTCACTGTTTTTGAAATTCGATCGATATTCAATATCAAAGAAAGTATGAGATATTATAGTGACTCGTATTGAATACTGGGCTTATCTTTAGGCCCAAATGCATTAACATGTGCACCCTGCTAAAATATAGTGCATCAGCCTTAGTTTATATAGAGATGGGCCCAAGATAATTTGGTTGGAAACTTTTGGATTTCCTCTTGGTTCAACTTCTCAGAACACGAAATCTAAAGATCAAGGTCTCCTCCCAATTTTTATATCTATTTAGTAACTACATGTGATATAATAATTAAACAAAAGTTTTAAAACAATTTTTTTATATTTGTAACCATTCAGTAATCAGTTTTTCAGGGACACAACTTCTTTCGTTCTCTTCTCATGCTTCAATCGACTTTAAAACTCAAATAGATCGTATTCGAATAATATTTCAAGCATATACCAACTCACATCAAAGCAATTTGAATCAATATACCAAACATTCAAATAAACACAATTTGATTTGGAGTATTTTAAATGACGTTCAAAAGAAATAAATAAGAAATCATAAGCACTGTATTGGATATTAAATGAAAATCAGAAGTAAGATGGATAAAGTAGAAAAAAAATTAAACTTTTTTTAATACTTTTTCTATGTTGAGAATCTAATCAGAAATTTTTATAGCAGTAGTTTAATAAAGGACCATAACTTTTTAATTATTGCCAACATATTCCTAGTCGCCACAGTTGATTATTGCAAGGTGTAAACTGCATATAAAATTAATAGTTAGAGCCTGTATGATTTTTACAAGCTACATATAAAATCTTTGCAACGTGAAAACTGTTTGGGTGGAGTAAGTTTTAGATCCGGAAGAATCAATTTTTGAAGCACCTATGCACGCACTATCTAATCTAGTTGGTGTGGATTTGTAATTTGGCCCAATTATCACTTGCATAGTGTGTAAGCTTCTTGACTTTTTAATTTGTGAGCTTCTAGATTACGATACTTTGAAGTAGGTTTTGATACTTTGACGTTATTTGGTATTTTGATGTTTTTACGTGAGGAGAACGATTATTTTTCGTACTGTGATACGTTGATTTTTGTTATGTAAGGAGAATGATTGTATGTTGAATTGTGATATGTTGATGTTGGTTGAAATGAAATTGTTATATGCTTCAAGAATGAATTGTGATATGTTGCAATATATGTTGCTTTGTATTTAGATTGTTATATGCTTCGGAAAATAAACTGTGATATTGCTAGTTGAAGTATGTTATGGGATATTAGCAACAGTTATCGCCGTGATTATAGACGTTACAACTGTTTCATTACCCATGGTAATAAGCGTGACAAAGTTTTTTTTACAATGGTTAAAACCATTACCAAATTTAGAATTGTATCGGTTATAAGTGTTACAAATATTTGTTTAATAACGGTAATAATCATTATAAAAATTTTAATCTATCATGGTTATATCCGTTACAACATTCATGATAAAAATTGCCACGCACACATTAGTCACGGTTATGACCATTACAAATTGACTTTGTAACAGGCATAAACATTGCAAACACCTTCTTCTGGTGTTTTGTGTCCAACCTTCTCCGAGGTATAACCATATATATAAAGGAATGCGTGTATGTAAACGTTGTACTATCCAAAAAAAAATCGTGATCACTTAATACTTCTTAATTATAGAGGAGGCAGATCCAACGACCATGTAATACCTCAATCCCAAAGCGGCCCATTCGTAGCATAATCGTCAGTCAAACGACCCTTAGCAAATTTGCCTTAATACTAATGCATCTCAAAGGCCTATCTAAGGGTTAACTAGCCAAACTCCGACAAATAAATAACTAATTAAAATTTGAGGTCTACGTGTATCCAATACGTATTCTACACTAGTAGGAAATGAAATTTGTCCAAGCATAACCCAAGTCTTTGTTAACAACGGTTTGGGACCGCTAGTAGTCCAAGCCTGTATGTCAACCTACTTCTAAATATTGGTTTATCAATAACATTGACATAGCCCGCCGACCCATAGTCAAAATCTCGTTTAGACTTACCTAATATAAGTCAAGGAGAATGCCCACTCCAGTTACTTAATACTTCATTTTAGAAATGAAGCAGTTTTGATTTCCCAATTAGGTATTGTCATAGGTTACTTAAGACTTCTTATATAGTGAGGAGCCAGACCCAACGACCATTTAATGCCTTCCAGCCTAAAGTAAACCCCTTGACATCTCTATAGGTACCGAGCAATTTAATACTTCAAATCAGAGGCGGACCCTTGTATAATTTTCCAAGCCTATATGTCAACGCATATCCCTTTCCCTGGATCCTATGATTGGAAATGTCACACATCAGTAGTATATATACACAACTGTCGGTAGCCTCTAGGTGAAGAGAAGACTTCTATTGTACAACTTTATTAAGCTCCCATACTTAATCAAGCCATTTGTAACAAACCAAAATATTGGGATACGCCAACTAATTTACGCTCATCCTAAAAGTATTGTTGTGATCATATAATTTCCGTTGAAATTATATTGCATCCTAAGTTCATTTATAAATATTAATTTACTTATTCACTGCGAACCTATTCCTATCTTTTACGCTTATTACGTATATTCTTTATTTTACTCTTACGTGCTATAAATGTCAATTTTTCGTAACAAATGGTCATTATTATTCGAAATGAAGAATTATTAATGACATTTAATTATCCGTTCCAAATTCAACTTATTGTGCGTATTCCCTTTTCCCTTAAATGTCATACTAAATTCTACAACCAATCACATTCAATGCATTTATGTCCTATTTAACTTCTATAACTCCTTATCAACTGCACATTTATTGCCCTACTAATTCTGCAATCGTTGTTCATAATTTTTAGAGATACTACCTATTTTCCATCACAACCTAATAATCATATGATTTACTACACTATTAAAATCTAGTCGTTCTAATTATGACTAATATGAGTATTGTCGTATATTTATTTATTACACTTTATTCATTATCCTATTTATATTTATATTTTCAATTAGTAGGCGCGTTATTTGTGTGTTCCATATATATATATATATATATATATATATATATATATATATATATATATATATAATCCGTTAATTTTTACGCTTAGGAGTTTCAGAATATACATTTATATGTACATTCTGCAAAGAGCATTCTTTTTCATATTTTAACATATTTGATTTTTCCTTCCCAAAAAGGATTATCATTGTAACTTTTCATAAACTACCTAAAGGGAGACTTTTGTTCCATTTGAAATTATAAGGAATTAGCTCTTTTCTTTTATTGAAATAAATGGTGTAAATTACGGAGAAGAACATCCGTACTTTACATATCTTTTTCATTTTGGCATTTTTTATTATTCTAACGACGCATTTTATATACATAGTTGAGAAATTTGGTAATTTATGAAAATATATACGGAAATAGATACAATTAAATTGTACCCATAATGCTTTCAATAAATTAAAACATAGAAATTAACATTCCAAGTAAAGTTAAGACAATCCAAATTAATACTAATAATTTACAACCTAATTATCATAAATCTAAAATAAATTGTACAGTCTTATCAACGTTCTACTTTAACAAATTTAGGGACTGGTTTTCAAATTACCATATTAAGGTGTATATACCATTCCATTTCAATTGCTTAACTTCCAGAATACGTAGGAGAAATTTCAATTGAATATGTTCATTTTAAGCCTAAAATTCAACAGATCTTAGATAAGCATAATTATTAAATTAAATTCAATGATTATAAATTTCGGTGTTATATATAAGTCATATAATTGTCCACCCGCTTTTCTAACATCCTTAAATATTCCAAATTTGAATTCATCCCTTTAATTGACTCATTTTTCCTTTCTAATCCAAAGATATGTATAATGAGATATATACATACCCATTACAATTAGAGATCTGAAAGGAGATTTGAGTTAATGGAAATATATATATTTATAATTATAAAATTTACGTTTTACCGCAGTGTCGATTCGCTCCTTCTCTTCTCACTTTTATTTATTCCCTTCTCCGATTTATACATATATATAATATTTTTGTAATTTCTAAAAATAGTGAAGAAGAGAAAATGGCAGAGCTCCCCACTCCGATCAAAAATTATGACAAGAAAACTGAGGGGTTGGACACGTATTTATAGACGCTCAAATCAATAGTATTTGATAGATTTAAATTAAATAAATCCAAGCCGTTAGGCCGAGGTTGAACCCTAGCCACCTCTGGTCCAACCGGTCGACCGCTAGTAGTCGAGTGACCCAAGGAGAGAGTTGACTAGTGGGGTCCATGTAGTTAACATTATTTATTTCCTTTTTATTCCTTTTAAAATTATTTTTAACCTGAAAATTTCAAACACTAATAACTTCTTTGTTTGAACTCAAATCGCAAAACTTCATATGTGAAAATTGCTCAAAAAATCGCCAAGAATATAATGGTGTAAATTTCATGGCCAGAATCAAAACATCGTTTCCCTTTCCAATATATCTATTTTTCAAAATAGTGTGTATATATATATATGTATGTATTTAATAATTTATAAAGTAAAGTATTTGAAATTTCCTCAACTACACAAATTGATTCTAATCAACTCAAGTTCCAAATTCACATTTATTCAAAGCTCAATTCATTAATTCAATTCAGCTCCCAATAACCATTTAAACTTTCGTTATATTCAAAGCTTTAATATTCAATATTTTAAAGTTAAATCTAACAGTTTCATATAGATCTAGATTTAGCTTCATCATTATTATTTAGTTAGGAAATATCCACTTAACAAGTTCAATATCATTTAAATAGCCATAGATTTCATTTTATAGAATATTTCCTTAAATTTATTTAAACTTAAAATATCCATTTAATCCCTTTTACCAAAACCAAGTTATAAAATCATATCTTAAATCCCGAATTCAATAGTTTTAAATCTATTTAATTGAATATAATTCTTAATTAAATACCATTTCCAATTAATTCAACTTTATCTTCTCAACTTTAGCTTATTCAAAAAATTTATTAAAACTATTTTGAAATATAAATTTAAACGAATCCTTAAACATATTATATGCATTAATCAATCTCAATTAGATTAAATATTATTATTGGGTCTATACATAAAATTTTCATTTTTATACATACAATATTCTAAGAATAAGTCTTTATTAAAACTATATTTTTCTTTCCAAAACCATAGAAATTATTTTCAAAACATTTATATATACATATATATATATATATATATATATTTGTGTGTGTGTGTGTGTGTGTGGACAAACGGTGTCTATATATAATTTCCTACGCTGTGGTCAAGGGATACAGATATTTATCATTTCAATTCGAAATTTAAGTATACGGGTAGATATCACTTCGACCTGCAATCCCAAATTCAATTTAATTGAAAATGCTTGGGTTTATCATTTCAACCCATAGTGAAATTCTCCTATTCTAAAGTCCGTTCGGGTATATCATTTCAACCCATAGTGAATTCTAAACTACAGGGAACTTGCAGAGTGATAACAGATAATATAATAAAATAAAATAAAATAACACGCATCTATCATCAATGAAAATATAATGTAAACAACAGGATATGTTGTCATATCCCACAAGTGAATAATTTCAGATAACAACATATATAGCAATGTAAATAACTAACAACAACATATTTCAATTTTCGTTTCAACTGAAATGAAATTAATAAATAAAAGAACGTTAATCGTGAGTGATTGCTCACCTTTCGAGGCAAGAGATTTTGACGACTCGATAAGATACGAATTGGATCACGATCTAGACCATCGAATAGTCCAAACAACAACTCAAAGCAAAGTTAGATTTGAACGCGAATTGGACGAACAAGGTTGATGATCAAGAATTGATAAAACGAATCAGAACTGGATCGATGAAGGTAAAAGGTATATAGGTGGATTTATATACTAAATTCAAACATGTAAAATTAATTGTATGCTATAATTAAAACAATATTCGTTATAAATTTAGCCCACGAAATCAACTTAAGTCCAAAATAGTATGTATATGTATAAACAAATATATGTAAGATATTTATATATATACCACCCGCTACATTCATGTTACTCAAATGTATACAGACCCATTATAAATCTATGTAGACCCATCAACATACAAGTATAAGTTATATAGTAACCTTTATAATTCTGTTATGACTCACACTTTAAAATATAACTGTAACTATTTATAACAAAATATATGTAATAGGTTTTAAACTATGAATATATGCACAGCCTTTTAAATTTTCAAATATCTACAAATCCTCACTGCTATAAGGTAACACACTCACTGCAACACGCAACTACCCACATAGGATTATTTATGTATTATTTTAAATATAAAGTAACATGCCTATAACACAAATATAAATTTATATACTAATATATCAAATACTTTTACGTATCAGTTATGCGCATAATTACAGTGACATATTTAACTTACATTTTTATCAATAATAAAATTTATTACTGCAACCGATATATATAATAAATTTGAATATAACCAAGAGATTATAGCATACTTTTTAATATAAATTGTAAATAAAAGGTCTGAATGTAAAACCCATGTGTTAAAACACATACGTTAAAACTGTAAAATACATATACTTATATATATGTGAACATATTATTTATATAAGACTTGTTGCAAAAAAATGATCGATTTAAAAATAACGATATAAATCTAAATATATTCATCTCTTACAATTATATATATAAACAAATATGCAGACCCTATATGAAAATATGGCTAAATATGCACACATGCTCCTGTTTATGTAACCAATTATATGTTGACAAGTGTGTATATAACAATTGTATATATATATAAGACAACTTGTAATATTTCGTATGAATTCATATACATAAGTATAAAAAGGTAAACAGATTATAGCTTTTAACTTTTAGGTAAATACAACACAATATATTTATAATATAGATATTACCTTGTATAAAAGAATTGCAAAGGTTGCAGAGGAAAGGAGAAAGGTGAGGTTCGGAAAATAAAGGAGGAGGGGACTGCTATCTACAAGCATGCGGAATATATTTTTTTCAAAGAGAACAAAATGAGCAGTTGAATGGAGAAGAATGCCACTTATATCCTTTGTTGTATTCTCTCACAAGCAACACCAGATTACTGAGAAGAGAAAGTGAAAGGACAAAGACAAACGTATAGATTTATATTGGGAATATCAAGGCCAAAAGTGAATAAATATAAAGGTGAATAAAGTGGGCCATTTAAAACTTAATGAATGCAAAGTAACGTATAACATTTTATACGTTTAAACTTTTGAAATGGTGGTATGCTAAAAGCTGTCCGTTTGTTTATCAAAAATTATAAAGGATTAAAAGTGAACCGTTGCCAAAATGAATATAACATATGCAACGTTTTGATTTTCGAACCTGGTTATGGGATGGCAACGGCCATCCTTGGATTGAGCTGAATAATAACAGCAAATTACTATTGTTTGAGCACCACGTTTCAAATTTGAAATGTAAAGTAAAAATATAAGGGAGGAAATCAATTGAAAAGTAAATGAAAAGCTGCACGTTTTTGGCCTATCCACTTTCTTTTGAACGAACATGTGTATGCGGTGCATTTTGTTTCAGTCTCAAGATGAAAGCAATATTATAAAACGTTATAAAGAAACGTATAGAATTAAATATAAGAAGTTTTAGTGGAAAGAAAATGAACGACTTGAGTGACCAAGTGACGTGAAGATTTTTAATACATACATACATATATATTAAAATTTTAAAGCAGGAACGAAACAGTGAAAAAAGAAAGTAGAAATAAAAGGTCAGGAAAGGTAGCAATGAGTATATATGTTAGAAAAATAATAATTTTATTAGCAACGGTCAATTAAAATGAACGCATAAAGTTTTATGAACGCAAAAATAATGTAACGATATAAATGTAAAGTAACGAATATGGAAAAAAATTCAAGCGCAAATAAATGAACCGAAACGTACACAAATAAATGAAAACCAATGAAGTTAAAAAGGCAATAATAGTGTAAATGTGAATCATTGCCACATAAACAAATAAAACGTATACAAATCTTTTACCGGTTTTGTGATGGCAACGGTCACCCTTAATTGAGCTGAATAATAAAAGCCAATGCTTTGAACGTATGCCATAAATTAAGTAACAGACACTGATTTCTAAATTTGTTAGTAGCTAGGAATAGCAACGTTTGAACGTCAATTGGAAAAATTATTAAAGCAATTAATACTGCTGTCCAGCCTGTACGTTTAAAATTTTGAAAACGAAGGAAATAGAAATGGAACGGGTTGCAAAAGGAAAGCCACGCATATAAATGGAATAAAACGTTAACAATGAAACGTTCCACATTCAATAGAAAGAAACTGAAATGATAACGTCAAGCACGGGAATTAAGGACAATAAAGTAGAAACTATGAGAAACGTAAAAGTGAATAAACGAATGAATGCAAGCTAGAGATATATATATAAAAATGATGTAAAATATTATGTTTCTGCCAGAGAGAAGAGAAAATGTTTGAAATGGAATAAATAGGGAAGGAACAAATTTATTTTCAACAATTCTTAACTGATTTGAATATAATAGAATTACATAAAAATAAACTTCCATATGATTAGTTGAAAATTTATCGTTTGCTATATTTAATTATACGTAATCCAAATATTAAATTTTTTTATTTCAAAATTTTATTATTAATAATTTCTCAAAAATCCAATTCAATACGTTATAAACAAATTAAAAATTGCTAAAATTTTATGGGTCGTTACACTCTCCCCCACTCAAAACTTTTCGTCCCCGAAAAGGAACAAAGTAGGAGAATAGAAACAACCAGATGAAAAATTAGACTTTGAAAAACAAATTAAACAATTTATTTAAAACCATATACTTTTTTATTTAAATTAATTAATATTTAATAGTTTGGTTAAACTCATTTTATTAAATCCATTCAATTAATTATGAGATCAATTATTTATAAAACACTAAAAAATTTACTATTAAACTAGATAGTATATAAATAAACAATATTTTAAAGGATATATTCAAAAGAAGGAAAGAAGGGAAGAAGATAGATTCGGAAAAGAGAATATAGGTGAATAAATAAAGCAGGGCAGATAAGGTAGATTCAAAAGAATAGTATCGGGCTCGAATAGTTAATTTCAAACCAAAAGAATTTCAATTTCAAATTTTAATACAAAATTTATATTTCAAATAATTTGGATGAATTGAGGTTAGGAAGATAAATTGGGATTTAGTTGAAATGGTATTAAATTAGGAATTTTATTTGTTGGAAATACCTTTATAATAAAATAAGTTTATATTGAAACCAATTTTCCTTTCGAAAGTACTTTTATAACTCAACGTTTCAACAAGCTTATCCTCATTCTTGCAGACTCTGGCCATGCGTTGATCAGGTGCAAAGCTAGAATTCTTCAAGTACTTAGTAGACCCGTTTCAACACAGAGTGAAAATACTTGAAAACACTTTTAAAACAGATATGGAAAGTACAATCCAAACAAAACAACCAAACCAAACCTTTGTATAACCATGGTTCGCAGATACACAATGGTTACGCCTGGATCCCACAGGAAATAATCCATATCCATAAGCTTTCTCAGTCCTGCGAGTTACGGCGTGATGACTAGTAGAGTGCAGGATACACAATGGTTACGCGTGGATCCCCCAGGAAACAATCCGTACCCCTAGGCCGTCTCAGTTAGGCAGTTTCGCTACTAATGCGACCTACATAGAGTGCAGGATACACAATGGTTACACCTGGATCCTCCAGGAAACAATCCGTACCCCTAGGCCAGCTCAGCCAGGCAATTGCGCTATGCAGTCGCGCTCGAAAGAAAAACCGTGGGTTACGCCATGGTGGGACACTCGAGTATCACATCCGGAAAACCAAAAATTAGAGGGAATAATATCGATAGAATGAATTCACAATGTGGCCACAAAATGGATATCAAGCAGAAGGCACTTCCCATATCTTTACTTCGAAAATATATATCATATAGTACCTTTCAAATCACTTTCAAATGTCATACTTATATAAAGTCCATTATATAGGATTTCATTATCAAATCGAATACTTTCCAAAATCAATAGCACATCAAATCATACTTATGTAGACTTCGATTATATAAGATTTCTCTTTCAAAATTGAGTATCCTTCTTACACAAATCCATTTTATATAAGTTTGATAACCTCCAAATCAAGTATTTAGTAACATATGGTTCTCAAATTTCAATCTATTTCAATATCGATTCAGTTTCAAAATCATATATGATTTCACCAAATCATTTCTCCCAAATTAAATATCTTCATTTTTAAAGTTTCCAAAATGATAGGTTTAGAAAACAATCCCAGTTTCCAAATTAACAAAATTCATGTCAAACAAATTCATTCAAAAATCATCATATAAATATTGGGTTTTACATTCCAATCTAATTTCAAAACCAAATATTCTTCTCAAAATCAATTATACTCAAAATGGTTTCTAAATTTATAATTATCCCTTTAAAATCTTTAAACTATTTATTTAACAAAAGTTCCAAATTTACTTAAGTCATATTCTTCATACTTTAAACGTACAAAACTAAACTTATATTCTTGATCAAATATTTTATACTCTTCGAAATTTCTTAGTTTTAAAATTTTAAACCCTTACTTGGAAGTGCTCGAATCTTCAAAATAGTCGGTGAAATCAAATTTCAAATCCAAGAGTTGGAAATCAGCAACAAATCAGTAAATCAATTTTTTTATAAATAGAGTTATACTAAATCAAATCGAAAACTCGAGGATTGAACACCGGCTTACTTTAAATCATTTCAAATTTATATACCTATATCTTTCGAATATCAAATCATTCTTCGAAATTTGAAAACAAAATTGGTTTCACAAAATCACTAGCATAGCAAAGCTATTAAAGTGGCCTCTCCCCCACTCTAAAACTCGAAAATCAATGTCGATGATGCATGCACTCATCATCGAAATTATTTTCCAGCGAGATAAGTGAGTTCTGGACTTCTATTTTCTTGAAAGCTTCTTTGAAATTTCTTTGAAATCATTGGAACCCATTTAAAGTGATTTGAACACTTCTTATTCAGAAAATACTTTCAAATCGTATTATTATATATATTTTTGAAATCTCAAAACCAAATTTCAAAATACCGGAGTTCAATTCCTCGAATTTCAAATTAAAACCCTTCAGTTATAAATTATTTTTATATAAGTCCATTTCTTATATAATCTTCAAAACTTCAAATCCTTTCGAAAATTTATATATAGAACAACATTTCTTATTCGTTTTATGTATAGGTATATAATCCTTATCGAAAACATTTTCTCCTTTATATATAGAATAAAATCATAGTTACCTAAATAAAAAATTTGGTATATAAACAATTTTAAAATACAAACAAAACCCGATTTTCAAAGAATGATTCAAGAATGGGTTTCAAAACAAAGATAGAGATTTAAATTAGAGGAACTCTAATCAATAGAATCCTAATTTGAAGATAGACTCGATCGAAGATGAGATAATTAAATTACAAAATAGAAGATGGATATACTTCTATAAATCGCGGGTGACCTTAATCGGGTCAACCGTGAATTTAGCAATATGATGGATGAAAAATTCTAAGGCAAATCGACATTCGATTGCTATAGATAGAATTCAGAATAACAGGAGATAGTAGCATCTAAACCGAGGGATACATAAATCTTCGGCAAATCAATGCCAATTGTAAAGGAGTTTCACCACCTTTACAAATCATTTAGTGGAGTCATTGGATACTCCAGAATCAAAAGAATATGAATAGAGAGAGACAAGAATGAATTTTGGAACCATATGGAATGTTCCAAAGGTCAAAGGAAATCGAGTCAAAAGGAAGAGATTCAACTTGAACGAAAGTGATTCTGTAAATAAATTTTCCATATATGCTAAGTTTTGCCTAGAGCTAAAGCTCTGATACCAACTGTAACGACCAGCTATTTTGGACCATTCAAATCGACAACAAAACCATACGTGTCCGACTTGAATAATTCAAAATACCGAATTGTTAATTTAAATTTAGCAAACTTAACATATACAGTAAATAAATCAATCACACAATCACGGATACAGAGTAGTACAATAATACGTAGCGGAATAAATGAATAGTAGTTCATGTAGCTACTATATAAACATCAGAGTTATAAATAAAATACAATAGAATATCTTAGATGTAGTGAAGTCTCCTGTACGAGCAGATAACTTCTCTGAATCAATCAACTAGATGACTGAAAGGATAGATAGCTGGATCTTCAAGCAAAGCTCCAACTTCGAAGGTGAGTCTCAAATGCTGTATCACTCAGTCCGACCCGAGCGTAAAGCAAAACACAAACACTCGAGTCAGGATTAACATTCTTATATCAATAAATCCAGCTCAAGTGAAATATCAACTGAAACACAAGTAACTCAAAGGATGTTTGGGATAACCATCCCCTATGGATTTGCAGAACTATCTACAAGGTAGAAATATACACTATAACACCGTGGTCATTCAATTTTATTTATACTTCAAAATCAAAACATCATTTCCCTTTCAAATTTATCTATTTTCCAAAATAGTATATATATATATATATTTAATAATTTATAAAGTAAAGTATTTGAAATTTCCTCAACTACACAAATTGATTCTAATCAACTCAAGTTCCAAATTCCCATTTATTCAAAGCTCAATTCATTAATTCAATTCAGCTCTCAATAACCATTTAAACTTTCGTTATATTCAAAGCTTTAATATTCAATATTTTAAAGTTAAATCTAACAGTTTCATATAGATCTTGATTTAGCTTCATCATTATTATTTAGTCAGGAAATATCCACTTAACAAGTTCAATATCATTTAAATAGCCTTAGATTTCATTTTACAGAATATTTCCTTAAATTTATTTAAACTTAAAATATCCATTTAATCCCTTTTACCAAAACCAAGTTATAAAATCATATCTTAAATCTCGAATTCAATAGTTTCAAATTGATTTAATTGAATATAATTCTTAATTAAATACCATTTCCAATTAATTCAACTTTATCTTCTCAACTTTATCTTATTCAGAAATTTTACCAAAATTATTTTGAAATATAAATTTAAACGAATCCTTAAACATATTATATGTATTAAATCAATCTCAATTAGATTAAATATTATTATTAGGTCTATACATAAAATTTTCATTTTTATACATATAATATTCTGAGAATCAGTGTTTATTAAAACTATATTTTCTTTCCAAAACCATAGAAATTATTTTCAAAACATTTATATATATGGACCAACGGTGTCTGTATATAATTTCCTATGCTATGGTCAAGGAATACAGATATTTATCATTTCAATCCGAAATTTAAATATACGGGTAGATATCACTTCGACCTGCAATCCCAAATTCAATTTAATTGAAAATCGCTTAGGTTTATCATTCCAACCCATAACGAAATTCTCCTATTCTAAAGTCCGTTTGGATATGTATCATTTCAGTCCATAGTGAATTCTAAACTACAGGGAACTTGTAGAGTGATAACAGATAATAAAATAAAATAACAGGCATATATCATCAATGAAAATATAATGTAAACAACAGGATATGGTGTCATATCACACAGGTGAACAATTTCAGATAACAACATATATAGCAATGTAAATAACTAACAGCAACATATTTCAATTTTCGTTTCAATTGAAATCAAATTTAATAAATAAAAGAACGTTAATCGTGAGTGCTTGCCCACCTTTCGAGGCTAGAGATTTTGACGACTCGACAAGATACGAATTGGATCACGATCTAGACCATCAAATATTCAAAACAACAACTCAAAGCAAAGTAACATTTGAACGCGAATTGGACGAACAAGGCTGATGATCAAGAATTGATAAAACGAATCAGAACTAGGTCGATGAAGGTAAAAGCTATATATGTGGATTTATATACTAAAGTCAAACATGTAAAATAAATTGTATGCTATAATTAAAACAATATTTGTTATAAATTTAGTATCGACGAAATCAATTTAAGTCCAAAATAGAATGTATATGTACAAACAAATATATGTAAGATATTTCTATATGTACCACCCACTACATTCATGTTACTCAAATGTATACAGACCCATTATAAATCTATGCAGACCCATCAACATACAAGTATAAGTTATATAGTAACATTTATTATTCTGTTATGACTCACACTTTAAAATATAACTGTAACTATTTATAACAAAATATATATAATAGCTTTTAGACTATGAATATATGCACAGCCTTTACAAAATATATGCACAGCCTTTTACAAAATATATGCACAGCCTTTTAAATTTCCAAATATCTACAAATCCTCACTGCTATAAGCTAACACCACTGCAACACGCAACTACCTACATATGATTATTTATATATCATTTTAAATATAAAGAAACGTGCCTATAACACAAATATAAACTTATATACTAATATATCAAATACTCTTACGTATCAGTTATGCGCATAATTACAGTGACATATGTAACTTACATTTTTATCAATGATAAAATTTATTACTGCAACCGATATATATAATAAATTTGAATATAACCTAGAGATTATAACATACTTTTTAGTATAAATTGTAAATAAAAGGTCTGAATGTAAAATCCATGTGTTAAAACACATACATTAAAACTGTAAAATACATATATAAGTATATGTGAACATATTATTTATATAAGACTTGTTGCAAAAAAATGATCGATTTAAAAATAACGATATAAATCTAAATATATTCAGCTCTTACTATTATATATATAAACAAATATGCAGACCTTATATGAAAATATGGCTAAATATGCACACATGCTCCTGTTTATGTAACCAATTGTATGTTGACAAATGTGTATATAACAATTGTATATATAAGCTATTTACAAATCATCAGCGTACTATCTATATAGATAAGACAACTTGTAATAATTCGTATGAATTCATATATATAAGTATAAAAAGATAAATAGATTATAGCTTTTAACTTTTAGGTAAATACAACACAATATATTTACAATATAGATATTACCTTGTATAAAAGAATTGCAAAGGTTGGAGAGGAAAGGAGAAAGGTGGGGTTTGGAAAATAAAGGAGGACGGGACTGTTATCTACCAGCATGCGAAATATTTTTTTTCAAAGAGAACAAAATGAGTAGTTGAATGGAGAAGAAGGCAACTTATATCCTTTGTTGTATTCTCTCACAAGCAACACCAAATGACTGAGAAAAGAAAGTGAAAGGACAAAGACAAACGTATAGATTTATATTGGGAATATCAAGGCCAAAAGTGAATAAATATAAAGGTGAATAAAGTGGGCCGTTTATAATTTAATGAATGCAAAGTAACGTATAATGTTTTATACGTTCAAACTTTGAAATGGTAGTATGCTAACAGCTGTCCGTTAATTTATCAAAAATTATAATTGATTAAAAGTGAACCGTTGCCAAAATGAATATAATGTATGCAACGTTTTGATTTTTGAACCTGGTTATGGGATGGCAACAGTCATCCTTGGATTGAGCTGAATAATAGCTACAAATTACTATTGTTTAAGCACCATGTTTCAAATTTGAAATGTAAAGTAAAAATATAAGGGAGGAAATCAATTGAAAAGTAAATGAAAAGCTGCACGTTTTAGGCCTATCCACTTTCTTTTGAACGAACATGTGTATGCGGTGCATTTCAGTCTCAAGATGAAAGCAATATTAAAAAATGTTATAAAGAAACGTATAGAATTAAATATAAGCAGTTTTAGTGGAAAGAAAAGGAACGGCTTGAGTGACCGAGTGACGTGAAGATTTTTAATACATACATAACATATATATTAAAATTTTAAAGCAGGAACGAAACAGTGAAAAAAGAAAGTAGAAATAAAAGGTCAGAAAAAGTAGCAATGAGTATATATGTTAGAAAAGTAATAATTTTATTAGCAACGGTCAATTAAAATAAACGTATAAAGTTTTATGAACGCAAAAATAACGTACCGATATAAATGTAAAGTAACTATTATGGAAAAAAATTCAAGCGCAAATAAATGAACCGAAACGTACACAAATAAATGAAAACCAATGAAGTTAAAAAGGCAATAATAGTGTAAATGTGAATCATTGCCACATAAACAAATAAAACATATACAAATCTTTTACCGATTATGTGATGGCAACGGTCACCCTTAATTGAGCTGAATAATAAAAGCCAATGCTTTGAACGTATGTCATAAATTAAGTAACAGACACTGATTTCTAAATTTGTTAGTAGCTAGGAATAGCAACGTTTGAACGTCAATTGGAAAAATTATTAAAGCAATTAATACTGTTGTCCAGCCTGTACGTTTCAAATTTTGAAAACGAAGGAAATAGAAATGGAACAGGTTGCAAAAGGAAAGCCACACATATAAATGGAATAAAACGTTAACAATGAAACGTGCCACATTCAATAGAAAGAAACTGAAATGATAACGTCAAGCACGGGAATTAAGGACAATAAAGTAGAAACTATGAGAAACGTAAAAGTGAATAAACGAATGAATGCAAGCTAGAGATATATATATAAAAATGATGTAAAATATTATGTTTCTGCCAAAGAGAAGAGAAAATGTTTGAAATGGAATAAATAGGGAAGGAACAAATTTATTTTCAACAATTCTTAACTGATTTGAATATAATAGAATTACATAAAAATAAACTTCCATATAATTAGTTGAAAATTTACCATTTGCTATATTTAATTATACGTAATCCAAATATTAAAAAAAATATTTCAAAATTTTATTGTTAATAATTTCTCAAAAATCCAATTTAATACGTTATAAACCGATTAATAATTGCTAAAATGTTATGGGTCGTTACACTCTCCTCCGCTCAAAACTTTTTGTCCCCGAAAAGGAACAAAGTAGGGGAATAGAAACAACCCGATGAAAAAATAGACTTTGAAAAACAAATTGAACAATTTATTTTAAAACCATATACTTTTTTTATTTAAATTAATTAATATTCAATAGTTTGGTTAAACTCATTTTATTAAATCCATTCAATTAATTACGAGATCAATTATTTATAAAACACTAAAATTTTTACTATTAAACCAGGTAGTATATAAATAAACAATATTTTAAAGGATATATTCAAAAGAAGGAAACAAAGAAAGAAGATAGATTCGGAAAAGAGAATACTTAGGTGAATAAATAAAGCAGGGTAGATAAGGTAGATTCAAAAGAATAGTATTGGGCTCTAATAGTTAATTTCAAACCAAAAGAATTTCAATTTCAAATATTAATACAAAATTTATATTTCAAATAATTTGGATAAATTGAGGTTAGGAAGATAAATTGGGATTTAGTTGAAATGGTATTAAATTAAGAATTTTATTTGTTGGAAATACCTTTATAATAAAATACTTATATCGAAACCAATTTTCCTTTCGAAAATACTTTTATAACTCGATGTTTCAACAAGCTTATCCTCGTTCTTGCAGACTCTGGCCATGCGTTGATCAGGCGCAAAGTTAGAATTCTTCAAGTACTTAGTAGACCCGTTTCAACACCTAGTGAAAATACTTGAAAAACAGTTTTATAACAGATATGGAAAGTACAATCCAAACAAAATAACCGAACCAAACCTTTGTCTAACCATGGTTCGCAGATACACAATGGTTACACCTGGATCCCCCAGGAAACAATCCATATCCGTAAGCTTTCTCAGCCCTGCGGGTTACGCCATGATGACTAGTAGAGTGCAAGATATACAATGGTTAAGCCTGGATCCCCAGGAAACAATTTGTACCCCTAGGCCATCTCAGCCAGGCAGTTTCGCTACTAATGCGACCTACATAGAGTGCAGGATACACAATGGTTACGCCTGGATCCACCAAGAAACAATCCGTACCCCTAGGCCAGCTCAGCCAGGCAATTGCGTTATGCAATCGCGCTCGTAAGAAAAACCGTGGGTTATGCCACGGTGGGACACTCGAGTATCACATCCGAAAAACCAAAAATCAGAGAGAATAATATCGATAGAATGAATCCAAAATGTAGCCACAAAGCGGATATCAAGCAGAAGGCGCTTCCCATATCTTTACTTCGAAAATATATATCATATAGTACCTTTCAAATCACTTTCAAATGTCATACTTATATAAAGTCCATTATATAGGATTTCGTTATCAAATCGAGTACTTTCCAAAATCAATAGTATATCAAATCATACTTATATAGACTTCGATTATGTAAGATTTCTCTTTCAAAATTGAGTATCTTTCTTACACAAATCCATTTTATATAAGTTCGATAACTTCCAAATCAAGTATTTAGTAACATATGGTTCTCAAATTTCAATCTATTTCAATATCAATTCAGTTTCAAAATCATATATGATTTCACCAAATCATTTCTTCCAAATTAAATATCTTCAGTTGCAAAGTTTCCAAAATGATAGGTTTAGAAAACAATCCCAGTTTCCAAATCAACAAAATTCAAGTCAAACAAATTCATTTCCAAAATCATCATATAAATATTGGGTTTTACGTTCCAATCTAATTTCAAAACCAAATATTCTTCTCCAAATCAATTATACATAAAATGGTTTCCAAATTTATAATTATCCCTTTAAAATCTTTAAACTATTTATTTAACAAAAGTTCCAAATTTACTTAAGTCATATTCTTCATACTTTAAACATACAAAACTAAACTTATATTCTTGATCAAATATTTTATACTCTTCGAAATTTCTTAGTTTTAAAATTTTAAACCTTGATATGGAAGTGCTCGAACCTTCAAAATAGTCGGTGAAATCAAATTTCAAATCCAAGAGTTGGAAATCAACAACAAATCAGTAAATCAATTTTTTTATAAATAGAATTATACTAAATCAAATCGAAAACTCGAGGATTGAACACCGGCTTACTTTAAATTATTTCAAATATATATACCTATATCTTTCGAATATCAAATCATTCTTCGGAATTTGAAATCAAAATTGGTTTCACAAAATCATTCGCATAGCAAAGCTATTAAAATAGCCTCTCCTCCGCTCTGAAACTCGAAAATCAATGTCGATGATGCGTTCACTTATCACCGAAATTATTTTCCAACGACATAAGTGAGTTCTGGACTTCTATTTTCTTGAAAGCTTCTTTGAAATTTCTTTGAAATCATTGGAACCCATTTAAAGTCATTTGAACACTTCTTATTCAGAAAATACTTTCAAATCGTATTATTATGTATATTTTTGAAATCTCAAAACCAAATTTCAAACTACCAGAGTTCAATTCCTCGAATTTCAAATTAAAACCCTTCAGTTATAAATTATTTTTATATAAGTCCATTTCTTATATAATCTTCAAAACTTCAAATCCTTTCGAAAATTTATATATAGAACAACATTTCTTATTCTTTTTATGTATAGGTATATAATCCTTATCGAAAACATTTTCTCCTTTATATATAGAATAAAATCATAGTTACCTAAATAAAAAATTTTGTATATAAACAATTTTAAAATACAAACAAAACCCGATTTTCAAAGGATGATTCAAGAATGAGTTTCAAAACAAAGATAGAAATTTAAATTAGAGGAACTCTAATCAATAGAATCCTAATTTGAAGATAGACTCGATCGAAGATGAGATAATTAAATTACAAAATAGAAGATGGATATACTTCTATAAATCGCGGGCGACCTTAATCGGGTCAACCATGAATTTAGCAATATGATGGATGCAAAATTCTAAGGCAAATCGACATTGATTGCTAGAGATAGAATTCGGAATAACAGGAGATAGTAGAATCTAAACCGAGGGATACATAAATCTTCGGCAAATCAATGCCAATTGTAAAGGAGTTTCACCACCTTTACAAATCATTTAGGGGAGTCATTGGATACTCCAGAATCAAAAGAATATAAATAGAGAGAGACAAGAATGAATTTTGGAACCATATGGAATGTTCCAAAGTTCAAAGGAAATCGGGTCAAAAGGAAGAGATTCAACTCGAACGAAAGTGATTCTGTAAATAAATTTTCCATATATGCTAAGTTTTTCCTAGAGCCAAAGCTCTGATACCAACTGTAACGACCCGCTATTTTGGACCATTCAAATCGACAATAAAACCATATGTGTCCAACTTGAATAATTCAAAATACCGAATTGTTAATTTAAATTTAGCAAACTTAACATATACAGTAAATAAATCAATCACACAATCACGGATATAGAGTAGTACAATATGAATTGTAGTTCATGAAGCTACTATATAAACATCAGAGTTATAAATAAAATACAACAGAATATCTCAGATGTAGTGAAGTCTCCAGTAGGAGCAGATAACTTCTCTGAACCAATCAACTAGATGACTGAAAGGATAGATAGCTGGATCTTCAAGCAAAGCTCCAACTTCGAAGGTGAGTCTCAAATGCTATATCACTCAGTCTGACCCGAACGTAAAGCAAAATACAAACACTCGAGTAAGGATTAACATTCTTATATCAATAAATCCAACTCAAGTGAAATATCAATTGAAATACAAGTGACTCAAAGGATGTTTGGGATAACCATCCCCTATGGATTTGTAGAACTATCAACAAGGTAGAAATATACACTATAACACCGTGGTCATTCAATTTTATTTATACTTCAAAATCAAAACATCATTTTCCTTTCAAATATATCTATTTTCCAAAATAGTATATATATATTTAATAATTTATAAAGTAAAGTATTTGAAATTTCCTCAACTACACAAATTGATTATAATCAACTCAAGTTCCAAATTCCCATTTATTCAAAGCTCAATTCATTAATTCAATTCAGCTCCCAATAACCATTTAAACTTTCGTTATATTCAAAGCTTTAATATTCAATATTTTAAAGTTAAATCTAATAGTTTCATATAGATCTTAAGTTAGCTTCATCATTATTATTTAGTCAGGAAATATCCACTTAACAAGTTCAATATCATTCAAATAGCCTTAGATTTCATTTTACAGAATATTTCCTTAAATTTATTTGAACTTAAAATATCCATTTAATCCCTTTTACCAAAACCAAGTTATAAAACCATAGCTTAAATCCCGAATTTAATAGTTTCAAATCGATTTAATTGAATATAATTCTTAATTAAATACCATTTCCAATTAATTCAACTTTATCTTCTCAACTTTAGCTTATTCAAAAATTTTACCAAAACTATTTTGAAATATAAATTTAAACGAATCCTTAAACATATTATATGTATTAAATCAATCTCAATTAGATTAAATATTATTGTTAGGTCTATATATAAAATTTTCATTTTGATACATATAATATTCTAAGAATCAGTCTTTATTAAACTATATTTTTCTTTCCAAAACCGTAGGAATTATTTTCAAAACATTTATATATATATATGGACCAACGGTGTCTGTATATAATTTCCTATGCTATGGTCAAGGGATACGGATATTTATCATTTCAATCCGAAATTTAAATATACGGGTAGATATTACTTCGACCCTCAATCTCAAATTCAATTTAATTGAAAATCGCTTGGGTTTATCATTTCAACACATAACGAAATTCTCCTATTCTGAAGTCCGTTCGGGTATGTATCATTTCAACCCATAGTGAATTCTAAACTGCAGGGAACTTGCAAAGTGATAATAGATAATAAAATAAAATAACAGGCATATATCATCAATGAAAATATAATATAAACAACAGGATATTGTGTCATATGCCACAGGTGAACAATTTCAGATAACAACATGTATAGCAATGTAAATAACTGACAGCAGCATATTTCAATTTTCGTTTCAATTGAAATCAAATTTAATAAATAAAAGAATGTTAATCGTGAGTGATTGCTCACATTTCGAGGCTAGAGATTCTGACGTCGACAAGATACGAATTGGATCACGATCTAGACCATCGAATAATCCAAACAACAACTCAAAGCAAAGTAAGATTTGAACGCGAATTGGACGAACAAGGCTGATGATCAAGAATTGATAAAACGAATCAGAACTGGATCGATGAAGGTAAAAGGTATATAGGTGGATTTATATACTAAAGTCAAACATGTAAAATAAATTGTATGCTATAATTAAACAATATTTTTTATAAATTTAGTATCGACGAAATCAATTTAAGTCCAAAATAGTATGTATATGTATAAACAAATATATGTAAGATATTTATATATATACCGCCCACTACATTCATGTTACTCAAATGTATACAGACCCATTATAAATCTATGCAGACCCATCAACATACAAGTATAAGTTATATAGTAACCTTTATAATTCTCTTATGACTCACACTTTAAAATATAACTGTAACTATTTATAACAAAATATATATAATATGTTTTAGACTATGAATATATGCACAACCTTTACAAAATATATGCACAGCCTTTTACAAAATATATGCACAGCCTTTTAAATTTCCAAATATCTACAAATCATCACTGCTATAAGCTAACACACCCATTGCAACACGCAACTACCTACATATGATTATTTATGTATTATTTTAAATATAAAGTAACGTGCCTATAACACAAATATAAACTTATTTACAAATATATCAAATACTCTTACGTATCAGTTATGCGCATAATTACAGTGACATATGTAACTTACATTTTTATCAATAAAAAATTTTATTACTGCAACCGATATATATAATAAATTTGAATATAACCAAGAGATTATAGCATACTTTTTAATATAAATTGTAAATAAAAGGTCTGAATGTAAAACCCATGTGTTAAAACACATACGTTAAAACTGTAAAATGCATATACTTATATATATGTGAACATATTATTTATATAAGACTTGTTGCAAAAAAATGATCGATTTAAAAATAATGATATAAATCTAAATATATTCAGCTCTTACAATTATATATATAAACAAATATGCAGACCCTATATGAAAATATGGCTAAATATGCACACATGCTGCTGTTTATGTAACCAATTGTATGTTGACAAGTGTGTATAACAATTGTATATATAAGCTATTTACAAGTCATCGGCGTACTATATATATAGATAAGACAACTTGTAATAATTTGTATGAATTCATATATATAAGTATAAAAAGGTAAACAGATTATAGCTTTTAACTTTTAGGTAAATACAACACAATATATTTATAATATAGATATTACCTTGTATAAAAGAATTGCAAAGGTTGCAGAGGAAAGGAGAATGGTGGGGTTTGGAAAATAAAGGAGGAGGGGACTGCTATCTACAAGCATGCGAAATATATTTTTTTTCAAAGAGAACAAAATGATCAGTTGAATGGAGAAGAAGGCCACTTATATCCTTTGTTGTATTCTCTCACAAGCAACACCAGATGGCTGAGAAGAGAAAGTGAAAGGACAAAGACAAACGTATAGATTTATATTGGAATATCAATGCCAAAAATGAATAAATATAAATGTGAATAAAGTGGACCGTTTAAAATTTAATGAATACAAAGTAACATATAATGTTTTATACGTTTAAACTTTTGAAACGGTGGTATGCTAACAGCTGTCCGTTAATTTATCAAAAATTATAAAGGATTAAAAGTGAACCGTTGCCAAAATGAATATAATGTATGCAAAGTTTTGGTTTTCGAACTTGGTTATGGGATGGAAACAGCCATCCTTGGATTGAGCTGAATAATAACTGCAAATTACTATTGTTTGAGCACCACGTTTTAAATTTGAAATGTAATGTAAAAATATAAGGGAGGAAATCAATTGAAAGGTAACTGAAAAGCTGCACGTTTTGGGCCTATCCACTTTCTTTTGAACGAACATGTGTATGCGGTGCATTTTGTTTCAGTCTCAAGATGAAAGTAATATTATAAAATGTTATAAAGAAACGTACAGAATTAAATATAAGCAATTTTAGTGGAAATAAAATGAACGGCTTGAGTGACCAAGTGACGTGAAGATTTTTAATACATACATAACATATATACTAAAATTTTAAAGCGGAAACGAAACAGTGAAAATAGAAAGTAGAAATAAAAGGTTTGGAAAAGTAGCAATGAGTATATATGTTAGAAAAGTAATAATTTTATTAGCAACAGTCAATTAAAATAAACGTATAAAGTTTTATGAACGCAAAAATAACGTACCGATATAAATGTAAAGTAACGAATATGGAAAAAAATTCAAGCGCAAATTAATGAACCGAAACGTACACAAATAAATGAAAACCAATGAAGTTAAAAAGGCAATAATAGTGTAAATGTGAATCATTGCCACATAAACAAATAAAACGTATACAAATCTTTTACCGGTTATGTGATGGCAACGGTCACCCTTAATTGAGCTGAATAATAAAAGCCAATGCTTTGAATGTATGCCATAAATTTAGTAACACACTGATTTCTAAATTTATTAATAGCTAAGAATAGCAACGTTTGAACGTGAATTAGAAAATTTATTAAAGCAATTAATACTGTGGTCCAGCCTGTATGTTTCAAATTTTGAAAACGAAGGAAATAGAAATGGAACAGGTTGCAAAAGGAAAGCCATACATATAAATGGAATAAAACGTTAACAATGAAACGTGCCACATTCAATGGAAAGAAACTGAAATGATAACGTCAAGCACGGTAATTAAGGACAATAAAGTAGAAAGTATGAGAAACGTAAAAGTGAATAAACGAATGAATGCAAGCTACAGTATATAAAAATGACGTAAAATATTATGTTTCTGCGAGAGAGAAGAGAAAATGTTTGAAATGGAATAAATAGGGAAGGAACAAATTTATTTTCAACAATTCTTAACTGATTTGAATTTAATAGAATTACATAAAAATAAACTTTCGTATAACTAATTGAAAATTTACCATGTTCTATATTTAAGTATACGTTATCCAAATATTAAAAAAAATTATTTCAAAATTTTATTATTAATAATTTCTCAAAAATCCAATTCAATACGTTATAAACCAATTAAAAATTGCTAAAATTTTATGGGTCATTACAAAATCTAAAGGAATGAGCAGCCATTATTTCTTTTTCTTTTTTTGAGGTGAACAAATTTTGTTCGATTTAGAGGAGAAAAGGGATGCAGTCATGTTAAGTTGAAGAGAGGAGTAAAGGAATTCGTTCTACCATTAAATTGTTTTAGCTATCAATCTTTAGGGAAAAGATATGTGTGCTTTTATCAGGGAGGGAAGCGTGTTTCAAAAGACTGAAGTGAAATAAAGGTCGCGTGAAGGAATTGCTCTGCTACAGTGCTTTTGGAAAGAGGTATAAAAGGTCTGATGTGAAACGATAAAGTTCTGATGTGAGTAGAACTTTGAGCAGTTTATAAAAATAATTTTTTTTAATAAATTCAAATTGTCTTGATAAATGCAACTTAACATTTCGACATCCTAACGAGGCGTGCCGCTAGGTGTTTGTAAGGTTATTCCCCTATTCCGAACACAATGGAAAATATTTCGAGTCCAAATTTGATTGTATGGAGAAGATAGCCTTTTGGATTAGTTATTATATTTAATTTTTGATATAGATTTCAGCACGTTTATATACCGTATGCTCACACCATAACTCCAAACACTTCGAAATTTGAAATCCGATAATATTACACTATTACGGATCCAATGGAACTGGTTTCGTCGAAATCCAAGACTATTCCTCGGAAGGCTATTTTTTTAAATTCAATTTGAACGACATAATTTCAAAACTGAACAATCACCTTTAAATTCAATTTTAACACTTTTACTCTCTTCATTATTATCCATATAAATTTTACAAGCCTTCAAATTATTTTTAACAGGCTTAAAACTGAAGATTCAATAATTTACCCAATTTCAGTTTATTAAATCTAATGACTTAATTACTAAATAATAATAATAATCGAATTCAAGTAAAAAATTAACTTTTAAATACTTAAAATCAATTAAATATTCCAATTTCAAACATCCAAAAATTCCGGGTCGTCACATTTCCTCCCCTTTAAAATAATTTCGTCCCCGAAGTTGCTAGTTAAGAAGAATGATTCAATACCCATTACTACTTTCCAAACCAAACAGTTTTTAACAACAACCCAACAATCTTTCTTAAAGACACACTATCATCTTACTAACTTTCCAAACTTTTCCATAGTTCCCAAACAACTTTACTTATTCAACCATTCAAATTATAATTCAAAACCAAGTTTTAAATTTTCAAAATTTCTCAAAAATTTTCTAACACCCTAATTTTTGAAAAATTTCGCCAGCATCTCCTTTGCGCGGCTAGCTCGGTACAACTACAAAATGACTCTATGGGCCCCCAAATTTCAAAAAAAACAAAAAGCCAAGTGGCTTGATCAAAAACCCAATCAAATTTCATACAGAAATTTAAACACATACCTTTTTGTCGAGCAACTCAAATTTATCTTCTGAAATCAAAACCAATTTTCCTTTCCCTTTATAATACCCGCATATCCTATTTAGCAATAATATCCAATCATAGCTTTTAAAATCATTTTGTACATTTCCTTACAGAAGTTTTCATATCTACTTCTATTCAAATTAGTTTCCCATTTCCATATGAATTCAATTTATCTTCAACCCTGAATATTGAATTTTATCTTCCATTTATAACTAATTCATATCATTATTTTAAATTAGTTTCAATTTCCATTTCCAAATTCCTTAGTTCAATTCCAACTTGAAATCATTTTGTCGCTAAAAAAAGTTTTCCAAAAAATTTCTAACTCCCAAAATTTTTGAAATTTTTGGTAGAGTCTCCCTTGTACGGAGGAGCTTTTGCAATTTGACAAGAGATATAAATATATATACATCAACCCACATGGTCGAAAAAACAAAAACAGTTCATATTTCCTATTTTTATTGCGTAGGCGTACCTTTATTTAGCATTTTTAAGCAAGTGGCTTATTTATTTAGCAATTTGCGCAATCAAATCCAGCCAAACGGCTTTCCAGTACCTGTACTTACTCAATTTAAACATGTAAGTGCCAAAATCATGTAACTTAACAACATTTTACATATTTAGCTAGTAAACTTACGAGTTTCTATAAGCAATGCAGGTTAAACAATATTTATAAGCAACTTATAGGGTTTCGACATTAATTTTAATTGTTTACAACCAATTCGTATACAACTTCATTCAATTTAAATGGTTTAAAAACTTAATTGCTTACATTCAATTCATTTTTAAGCAAAACAAACTCATATTCTCTTCAATTGATCTTAAAATCAATTTATTAAATCTCTATCAACTCATAGAATTTTAATTACCTTCGTTTACGTCAAACGATAATTCATTCTATGCTATTCGATGATATCCATGTGAATAAATAATTACTTAAGTTTTATAACCAATTTAAATTGATTCCGACTCAATTTATTGTAAATTCCATCCCATTTCTAGTTTTATTCACCAACCATACATTTGCATTTCATTCCATATTTGCCTTCATTTCATTTGAGACCATTTTATTAAGCTTGGACCATTCCATGCTTATATATTAATAACCATCTCCCAATTTAAATTTACCCAAGCTTTTATTTAATGGATTTTACCCTTACTCGAAGCCAAGCTTCCACTAATTTTAAACTTAAATTAATTTACTTCAAATAATTCAAATTTCATACATAAGGTCATTTTCATTTTGCAAATCAATTTTCCTTTTCAATTTAACTTGATTCTATTGAATCAAATCTCATTTCAAACTACAAATTTATTTGATTAGTTCATCTGTTTCGTATAAATTTTAAAATTTCAGATTCAGTTCATTCTCAATTCATTTAATTGATTACAAGGCCATTTTCAATTTATTCCCACTCATCTGGGTTTTGTTTGCAACTAAAACCTTCCCTACTTTAATCCAATTTCTTTTTATTTGGCAACATTTTCAATTATATTTACTTCACAAACGATTCAAACTTATTATTTATTTTGAGTTTTCTATTCCACTTTTAAATTTTATAAGTCACAACTTATTATTTTACACATTTCCATTCATTCTAGGCTTGAATATATTCATCTTTTATTTTTAACTCGAGATTTACGCTTATTTATAACCAAAGCATATTTTTATTCCATTTATTTCTTTTATAAGTTATTCTAATTCGTTTATTCCAATCCAATTCTTATCTAACTTACTTCCATTTATTTAAGTAAGGATCTAATTCCATTCAATATCACCCATAACTCGACTGAATTTTATTCCAATTCAATTCAATTTTAACTCAGATTTATTTAATTCAATTCGATTCAATTTTCTTCCTCAATCCAAGTTAATTTCATTTTTAACTTTTCATTCTTTAAATTTAAATTCCAACATTCAAAGCTCATATTTCCTTCCTGATTTAAAAATCATCTCAATTTATAAGCTTATAACCTATTACATCAGGATTTTTAAACACCTGGGTTTTGGTTTCAAATCATTTGAAATCACCATTATCTCAAAATCACACTTCTCAAATTTTTAAACCAATCCTGGTTTTCACCCCCAACAATTTCCTTTGAAATTTAAAAAACAAACCGGTTCTTATGAACAAATCAATTTGGCAGCAATCCGTCACTTAGAAACTCGAAAATGAACATTGATGATGCTGCAGTCATCACCGAAGTTATTTTCCAACGATTGAAGTGAGTTCAATGCTATATCCTTTAACAACCCGATATTTTCAGCCATTTGTATCCATTGTAAGTGAATAGTTAGACACATACGCCGGACTTGAATTTCTCAAAATACCGCATTGTAAATAATTTTGGAGCAAATGAAATACAATCATAGAATCACAGACACAGAAATATCAGAATAACTCGCAGTGGAATTAAAATACCATAGTAGTTCATGAAGCAACTATAACAAACTCTCAAAACATAATACATAATATCAGTCTGAAAAAACATATACAATAGAAATCTCAATTGCATAACAGTTTATCAATACCAAAGCTGAAATAGAACAACTGAAACTGAAGGGATAGATAACTAGACAACCAGAATCTCCAGCAATTCCTAGCTCCAGAAAAGAAATCCAAAGCTAAGCTGTAAATACTCAGGCTGACCCGAGCATAAAGTAAAACACAAAACACTCGAGTCATGACAATATATACTTATATAATGTAAACAAACTCAAGTGAATTGTAGTATAAATACACAATTACTTAAAGGATGCTTGGGATCGGCCATCCTTTAAGAATTAGTTAAACTATGAATTAAATACATCCAGTGGTTAAAATTTCAAATTGGTATTTTATACTTCAAAATCAAATATCATTTCAAAATTCAATATCATTCAACATCCATTTCAAAATATCAAAAATATAATATCTTCCAAACCACATTCATTTTTATTTAATTTAAATACCATTACAAAACACATTTCAAAATAGTTTATATTTCGAAACAAATTACTTCCTTTTTAAATCATAAAATGAAGTTATTATATTTAATAATTAAATTATTAAATTTCCAAAATTTTAGTCTTTCAAAATTCATTTATTCACTTAATTTATTAAAACAGATGGAAATTCAACTTTCGCAGCATTTAGAAATTGCTACAGAAAGTTACATTTAAAACAGTTCAATTTAACAAAAGATAGCATTAAAAAATGCTATAATAGAGTTACATCAGTTTCAATAAAACTTAGTTAAATTCAACAATTATAACATTACAAAAATGCTATAATATCCTTTAATTAAACTTGGCCATTTGGTTCATTATTATCCACTACAGCATTTACAAATAATGTATTATCATTTACATTAGAATTAATAGCATTTTAGAAATGCAGTTAATTAACTTCAAATATTTAGTAGAATTTCACAGCAATTATATTTTTATTTAAATCCTTTTTAACTTATAAAATCATAAAATTTCACTTTTATAATCATCATTTAAATACCCTTATATTCATGATTTTATAAAGTTAAATTTCCATTCAAAAATCAAGATTTAATAATAATTCACTTATTAAATTCCAACCTTAAATTTTAAATTCATTAAATTAAATTTACCTTAACACTTAAGTTCAAAATTTTCAAATATAACTTAATTTCATTTTTATTTACTTAACTTAAAATTCACTTTCAAGCCAAATTCACAAATTTCCAATTTTAGTTATATTTCAAAATTTCAACTTAAATATTCATTCATTTCACACTTTAACTTTATTCAAAATCATTCATATATTATAAAATCATTTTAAATTCATTTAATTCAAAATATCATAAATTTATCATATTTTAATATTTAATTTAAAACCCATTTATCACTAAATTATAATTTCCAAAATAACTTACATTTCAGATTTCCTAACTTTACCATTTATTTATTTCACTTATAAATTTCTAGAAAATCAATAATGCTTTTCAAAAATCATTTTTAATCAAATTTAAATCAAAATATTATAATATTTACATTTCTAAAATATTTTAAATTTTTTAGAAAAAAATATTTTAACAACGGGTCGGTATTTCATTTTCTAGCCTAGGTAAAGTGATACGGGTAATATATCATTTCAACCCGTAATTAACAAAGAAAACCCGGGTTTGATCATTTCAAACCCGCAATCCCAAGTAAATGAAAATAATTGAAAATCATTCAGGCCTATCATTTCAGCCCATAACGATTTTCTCCTATTCTAAATTCCGTTCGGGTATGTTTCATTTCAACCCATAGTGATTCTAGTCTACATGGAACTTGCAATGTGCTAAACTGATGAAAATAACAGAATAGCATGAAATAACAGTAACATATGGTATAACAAGTGTAAATATAGGTGTGAACTTCATATGAATATAATATAGAAGTTATAACAGGATGATATGCATTTACAGATTCATGTGATGTCAGTTTATCACTATGTAAGTACAAATTAGTCTGGTGAGATTTACTCACCTGTTCAAAGCTGGAGATCACTACCAAAGCAACAATACTGACACTATGAAGGCATGACAATGCTACTACAATTTTGAGAGTGGAGAGTCAAAGCTATACCCCTTGAAACATTTAAACAAAACAATACAATATATATATAAGTTACAACACACTTTAACATTAATAACATTAGAAACAACACCCAAAACCATATCCATTTGAATTGCACTTGTTCTCAACCTTAGGTACCTCAGTTAGGCATGTGTTCGGCTCAGCTAACACAGGGGATTGGGTCTATTTTGGGTTCACTATGGGTCGGCCTACATAAGTTTGAATGGAGTGAAGTTATAGGTGCAACAACTATCATCACAAGGCAATGTTACATCATCTCAAGGCTAGAAATAGGTTCGGCCATGGGTCCTATGGGCACGGCCAGAGGTCCAGGTGGTGGTGGATGATGTGGCAGAGGGTGGTGGTCAGATCAATGCTAGTGGTGATGGTGGAAGTGGCGGCAAAAGGAGGTGGAAGTGGTGATAGAGGAAGACTAGGCTCGGCTTGAACAATAAGTTGTGTTTTGTGTAAAGTGATGGTGATCTCTTGCCATGGGGTGCTCAACCTGGGGTAATGGTGATCTGGAGGAGGTGATGGTCGGAGTAGGTGGTGGTGGGGTCAGCCTAGGTGTTGAGCCGATCAAATCAAGTGAGAACAAATGCAAAACAATCTAGTATAATCATGAAAACAAGGTAAAAGAGAGGAGAAATGTTTACCAATCTTTGATCAAAAGAGAAGAGGATGATGCCATGAAATTATTTAGAAAGAAAGAAAGAAGTGAACGGCAAAAATAATGTAAAGGTGGTTATTGAAAATGAAGAGGTGGAAGATAAAAAGCCATAGGAAGATAAAAGGTTTTAGGCTTTTCAAATTTCTTTTTATATAAATTTGTAATTTATAAATACATATAAAAATGATAAATAAAGATAAAAACTCAGATATGAAAATAAAAATACAATAAAAAAAATTAAATTTTAATTAAATAGAATTTAAATTAAGAAAATGGCTAAAAATTGCAAATTAGGCTTTAAAAATTAGAAATAACTTCAATAAACTTTGGAAAATTTTATTTATATTTAAATACATGTAAAATGAATAAAATAAATTAAAAAATAGCAAATAAGAGTGAATGCATAAAACAAATAAATAAATTTTAATTATATATAATTAAATTAAGAAAATAGCAAGGAAAAATGAAAACTAGGCTTGAAAATTAGAAAATAGCTTCAATAAGCTTTGGAAAAATTCTATCAACACTTCAATAATATTTAAAAGACAAAATATATATAATATAACATATTAACACATATTAAAATAAAATATGAAAAAGAAAATATAATTTATATAATTTAAAATAAACAAAATTGCTAAATAAAACAAATTGCATTCAATATTGAAATATACATAACTTTCACAATTTAAGTCCGTTTTCAAAGAAACGAAAAGCAGTATCCAAGTTATTAAACCTATCTTCATAATAAAAGAAAAAATTTAAGAATTTAAATATTTAAATTTTGAAATTTAAAAGTCAATGTTTGAACAGTTTGAACAGAAATACACTTTTCAGTAAAATATCCAATTTATACTAGTTTGAAATTATAATTCGCATAATAATCAACATTTATATTTAAAATGAAATATTTGAAATAAAACAAGTTTAAAATAATTTAAAAATTAAATAAATTTGAAATTAAAATATACATAAAAATCTAGGGTTGTTACACTCTCCCCCACTCAAATCTTTTCGTCCACGAAAAGGAAGGAAGCGGAGAAACAACTAGAATGAACAATAGGTTGGAAGAAATCCCGAAAGAAGGTAGGAAAAAGTAGCTAAGAAGGAAAGCAGGTTGGAAGACAAGGGTGAACCATTATTTAAACCATTATGCATTTCAATTAAAATTTCATAACATTTTAAACATTTTAATATGATGAATAGTCATTTGATTCAAATCTGATGGTTCAAGGTAAACGATATTTAAAACATTTTAAATTTTTAGAAGGGAAAATAACTGATCAAAATATATAGTACTTTATCAAGATACTTTTATCAAAATACTTTTATAACTCGATGTCTTAACAAGTTTACTTTCGTTCCTCCAGACTCTGGCTATGCGTTGATCAGGCGCAAAGCTAAAATTCTCCAGGTACTTGGTAGACTTGTTTCAACATCCAGTGAAAATAATGAAAACACTTTTAAAAACAGATATGGAAAGTACAATCCAAACAAATCAACCAAACCGAAACAGTTGACTAACCATGGATCGCAGATACACAATGGTTACGCCTGGATCCCCTAGGAAACAATCTGTATCCGTAAGCTTTCTCAACCCTACGAGTTACGCCATGATGACTAGTAGAGTGCAGGATACACAATGGTTACGCCTAGATCACCCAGGAAATAATCCGTACCCTAGGCCATCTCAGCCAGGCAGTTTCGCTGCTAATGCGACCTATATAGAGTGCAGCATACACAATGGTTACGCCTGGATCCCCCAGGAAACAATCCATACCCCTAGGCTAGCTCAGCCAGGCAGTTGCGCTATGCAGTCGTGATCATAAGACCATGGAGATCGCCATGGAATTCGATGGACACTCGAGTATCATATCCGGAAAACCCAAATCAAAGAGTGAGAATAATATCGATAGAATGAATCCACAGTGTGGCCACAAAGCGGATATCAAGCAGAAGGCACTTTCCATATCTTTACTTCGAAAATATGTATCATATAGTACCTTTCAAAATCACTTTCAAATATCATACTTATATAAAGTCCATTATATGTAATATTTCATTTCAAATCAAATACTTTCCAAAATAATAGTATATCAAATCACACTTATATAAATTTCGATTATATAAAATTTCATTTTTCAAAATTGAGTACCTTTTCAAGTCAACAGTTTTCAAATCAACAGTTTTCAAATCAATAGTTTTCAAATCAACAGTTTTCAAATCAACTGTATACTTGCACAAATCAATTTTATATAAGTTCGATAACACTCAAATCAAAGTATTTAAATAAACAAGGTTCTTTCAATATCAATTCAGCTTCAAAATCATATATGATTTCACCAAATCATTTCTTCTAAATTACATAAATTTAGTTTCAAAGTTTCTTAAACAATAGATTTAGAAAATAATCCAAATTTCCAAATCAACAAAATTTAGGTCAAACAAACTCATTTCCATTTCAAACATATATTCACTTCAAAAATCATAATACTTTCAAAGTTATAAATCTTTCGAAACCAAATACTTGAAATCATTTCACTTTGAAAATCATAACATTTTGAAATCATACATTTGAAATCATAAAACATGCCTTTAATTCTTTACATTTCAAAAATTTATTCAATTAAACCAAAATCTAAAATTTCCATTTTTAATTCAATTCAAACCATCAGTTTCAATTTAGTTTTCCAACAAAATCATTTCAAATATTATCAAATTTCAAATATAGATTTGATTTACAAAATAAACTATTAAACCTTAAATATGTTTCAAGGCTTAAATATACCATATTTCAAAACTAAATTTCATAATTTCGTATATCTCAAATTTTACTTCATTATTACTTAGTGTTTAAATATTTATTTCATAAATCCATTATTTTTAAATAAACTCAAATTACAGGTAAACGAAATATCCTTTCGTACTAATATAAGCTTCAATTATTGATTTATCAAAATCAATGGTTTTCAAAATCATTTTATACTTACATAAAGATTATCTTATATAAGGATCTAAATTTTCAAAAAAATAAATTTCGCTACATGAAAAGCCATATGGGATTGAACATCTTTGCTTACTAAAAGATTTCTAATTAAGAATAGTTTTGTATATAAAATAGTTTTTATGAAAAATAGAATAAAACAGTTAGAATAAGAAAAAGAAAAATAGTTTTGAAAAATGGTTTCAAATTTGATAGTGGTTTTTCATAAAAGAAAAATTCCAATTAAATTAAAAAGATATCCAACCTAACAACTTTCAATTTCAGCGTCAAGTATACCAATGATATTAGGATATGAGATGTACATATGTCATCATTTCGCAACACTACATTCGATCGCTCGCTCGATCACACAAGTTCGCTTTTGAACTAGTATTGTCCATTCAACTTCCCTAATGCGGACTTCGATTTAGTTTCTCGACTAGAAGCCATCAGTCTCCTTGCATAGCCATATACTATGATAGAGAATTCTAGAATCAAGCCCAAAATCCATATCAAATATTCACCATCAAGAATCAAATGAAAAATCCTAACACGAAATGGTGTAATTAACCTCGAACTTGTGTACTCAAACTTGGATCAGATTAATTATGCGAACAAAACATCATACGTACAACTTATGTATCTATTCCAACTTGTTAAATAAATAGTTTCATAAAGATGTTACTAAGTTAAAACATTTAAAACCAAATTTTCTCAAACATTTGTAGACTAATTTTTATCCAAAACATTATAAAACTAAATTTCATATTAGTATAATTCAAAATAGTCTTATTTATTTACTTAACAAAGCAGTTTTAACTTATAAAAATCATACTATTTCATACTTGAAACATACAAACTAAACTTATATTATTTATCAAATACCTTATACCTTTCAAAAAAAATTAGCTTTGAAATGTTAACCTTGATTTGGAAGTGCTCGAATCTTAAAATAGTCGAAGAAATCATATTTTCAATCCAAGAGTTGGAAATCAACAACAAATCAGTAAATAAAATTTCAAAAGATAGGTTTCAAATCCGAAATTTGGGGACTGAACACCGACTTACTTTAAATCATTTAAAATATACATACATATATCTTTCGAAAATCAAATCATACCTCGAAATCTGAAATCAAAACTGGTTTCACAAAATCACTCACATAGCAAAGCTACTAGAGTGGCCTCTCCCCCACTCAGAAACTCGAAAATCAATGTCGATGATGCATGCATTCATCACCGAAATTATTTTCCAACGACATAAGTGAATTCTGGACTTCAATTAACTTCGAAAAACTTCTTTGAAATCTCTTCGAAATCATTGGAATTCATTCGAATACATTTAAAACATTTCTTATTTGAAAAAATATCCTTAAATCATATTATTATTATATATTTTCCAAAATCTTAAAACCGATTTCAAAACACCGGAGTTCGATTCCTCGAAATTCAAAATTCAAAAACCCTTCAGTTATAAATCATTTTATATAAGTCAAATTCTTATAAATTTCAAATCCTTTCAAAGATTCAAATTTCCATTTTTGAAAGGTATATAATCCTTATCGAAAACATTTCACTTTTATATATAAAAATATGGCCATCCTTAATAATTCCGATGTATGCACAATTTCAAAATACAACCAAACACAAATTTCCAAAGGATGATTCAAGGAAGGATTTCAAACAAACAAAGATTCAAAATTAGAGGAACTCTAATCAAATAGAATTCTAGTTCGAAGATAAACTCAAATGAAGATGAGATAATTTAATTACCAAATAGAGGATAGATAAGCCTATATAAATCGCGGGCAACCTTAACCAGTCAACCGAGACTTTAGGAATATAACCAATTTGGAAATCTGAGGCAAATCGACAATCGACTGCCAGATATAGGATCCAGATAGAGCAGGAGATAGATAGCATCGACATCCGAGGATACAGAAATCTCCGGTGAATCAATGCCAATTATAAAGGAATTTCACCCCTTTACAAATCATTCAAAGATTTACGGAATCACCGCTCTTTAGAGAGGTCATTCCAAAGTGGGGTTACGGAATGCCCAAAATCAAAAGGGTAAAAATAGGGAAGACAAGACTGGATTTCAGATTAAGTGGGAGCTTCCATAGTTCAAGGAATCCTAATCGATAAGAATCCTAACCAAGAGATTTCTAACAAGATGGATACAGAAGTAATGAAGTTCAGAAAATCTTGATTCCAAAATAAGAAAAAATTTATACCATAATAATCTTTGAAAATCCTTTAAAAATCATTTGGAAATCATTTTATACTTCGAAAATACGTTCTCTCACAAAGAAAGGATTCTGAGATTGATTTCACTCATTCTAGGGTATTTCTACCCTATCTCTAATGAGTTTTTTCTCCGCAGGCTAAGGTTTGCCTAAAACCAAAGCTCTGATACAAACTGTAACAACCCGATATTTTCAGCCATTCGTATCCATTGTAAGTGAATAGGTAGACACACATGCCGGACTTGAATTGCTCAAAATACCGCATTGTAAATAATTTTGGAGCAAATGAAATACAATCACAGAATCACAAACACAGAAATATCAGAATAACTCACAGCAGAAATTAAAATACCATAGTAGTTCATGAAGCTACTATAACAAACTCTCAAAACATAATACATAATATAAGTCTGAAAAAACATATACAATAGAAATCTCAATTACATAACAGTTTATCAATACCAAAGCTGAAATAGAACAACTGAAACTGAAGGGATAGATAACTAGACAAGCAGAATCTCCAACAATTCCTAGCTCCAGAAAAGAAATCCAAAGCTAAGCTGTAAATACTCAGGCTGACCCGAGCGTAAAGAAAAAAACACTAAACACTCGAGTCAGGACAATATATACTTATATAATGTAAACCAACTCAAGTGAACTGTAGTAGAAATACACAATAACTTAAAGGATGCTTGGGATCGCCCATCCTTTAAGAATCATATAAATTAAATACATCCCGTGGTTAAAATTTCAAAATGGTATTTTATATTTCAAAATCAAATATCATTTCAAAATTCAATATCATTCAAAATCCATTTCAAAATATCAAAAATATAATATCTTCCAAACCACGTTCATTTTTATTTAATTTAAGTACCATTACAAAACACATTTCAAAATAGTTTATATTTCGAAACAAATTACTTCCTTTTTAAATCATAAAATGAAGTTATTATATTTAATAATTAAATTATTAAATTTCCAAAATTTTAGTCTTTCAAAATTCATTTATTCACATAATTTATTAAAACAGATGGAAATTCAACTTTCGCAGCATTTAGAAATTGCTACATAAAGTTACATTTAAAACAGTTCAATTTAACAAAGATAGCATTTAAAAATGCTATAATAGAGTTACATCAGTTTCAATAAAACTTAGTTAAATTCAACAATTATAACATTTACAAAAATGCTATAATAGCCTTTAATTAAACTTAGCCATTGGGTTCATTATTATCCACTACATCATTTACAAATAATGTATTATCATTTACATTAGAATTAATAGCATTTTAGAAATGCATTTAATTAACTTCAAATATTTAGTAGAATTTCACAACAATTATATTTTTATTTAAATCCTTTTTAACTTATAAAATCATAAAATTTCACTTTTATAATCATCATTTAAATACCCTTATATTCATGATTTTATAAAGTTAAATTTCCATTCAAAAATCAAGATTTAATAATAATTCACTTATTAAATTCCAACCTTAAATTTTAAATTCATTAAATTAAATTTAACTTAACACTTAAGTTTAAAATTTTCAAATATAACTTAATTTCATTTTTATTTACTTAACATAAAATTCACTTTCAAGCCAAATTCATAAATTTCCAATTTTAGTTATATTTCAAAATTTCAACTTAAATATTCATTCATTTCACACTTTAACTTTATTCAAAACCATTCATATATTATAAAATCATTTTAAATTCATTTAATTCAAAATATCATAAATTTATCATATTTTAATATTTAATTTAAATCCCATTTATCACTAAATTATAATTTCCAAAATAACTTACATTTCAGATTTCCTAACTTTACCATTTATTTATTTCACTTATAAATTTCTAGAAAATCAATAATGCTTTACAAAAATCATTTTTAATCAAATTTAAATCAAAATATTATAATATTTACATTTCTAAAATATTCTAAAATTTTTAGAAAAAAATATTTTAACAACGGGTCTGTATTTCATTTTCTAGCTTAGGTAAAGTGATACGGGTAATATATCATTTCAACCCGTAATTTACAAAGAAAACCCATGTTTCATCATTTCAAACCCGCAATCCCAAGTAAATGAAAATAATTAAAAATCATTCAGGCCTATCATTTCAGCTCATAACGATTTTCTCCTATTCTAAAGTCCGTTCGGGTATGTATCATTTCAACCCATAGTGATTCTAGTCTACATGGAACTTGCAGTGTGCTAAACTGATGAAAATAACAGAATAGCATGAAATAACAGTAACATATGGTATAACAAGTGTAAATATAGGTGTGAACTTCATATGAATATAATATAGCAGTTATAACAGGATGGTATGCATTTACAGATTCAGGTGATGTCAGTTTATCACTATATAAGTACATATTAGTCTGGTGAGATTTACTCACATGTTCAAAGCTGGAGATCGCTACCAAAGCAACAATACTAACACTACGAAGGCGCGACAACACTACTACAATTTTGAGAGTGGAGAGTCAAAGCTATACCCGTTGAAACATTTAAACAAAGCAATACAGTATATATATATACAAGTTACAACACACTTTAACATCAATAACATTAGAAACAACACCCAAAACCATATCCATTTGAATTGCACTTGTTCTCAACCTTAGGTACCTCAGTTAGGCATGTGTTCTGCTTAGCTAACACAGGGGAATGGGTCTTATTTGGGTTCACTATGGGTCGGCCTACATAAGTTTGAATGGAGTGAAGGTATAGGTGCAACAACTATCATCAAAAGGCAATGTTACATCATCTCAAGGCTAGAAATAGGTTCGGCCATGGATCCTATGGGCACGGCCAGAGGTCCAGGTGGTGGTGGATGATGTGGTAGAAGGTGGTGGTCAGATCAATGCTAGTGGTGATGGTGGAAGTGGCGGCAAAAGGAGGTGGAAGTGGTGATAGAAGAATACTAGGCTCGGCTTGAACAATAAGTGGTGTTTTGTGTAAAGTGATGGTGATCTCTTGCCATGGGGTTCTCGACCTGGAGTAATGTTGATCTGGGGGAGGTGATGGCCGGAGTAGGTAGTGGTGGGGTCATCCTAGGTGCTGGTGTAGGTGGAGCCGATCAAATCAAGTGAGAACAAATGCAAGACAATCTAGCAGAATCATGAAAACAAGGTAAAAGAGAGGAGAAATGTTTACCAATCTTTGATCAAAAGAGAAGAGGATGATGCCATGAAATTTTTTATGGTGAGAAGTATTTGTTTTCACGTGAAAAAGAATGAGACTATGGCAGAAAGAAAGAAAGAAGTGAACGGCAAAAATAATGTAAAGGTGGTTATTGAAAATGAAGAGGTGGAAGATAAAAAGCCATAGGAAGATAAAAGGTTTTAGGCTTTTCAAATTTCTTTTTATATAAATTTGTAATTTATAAATACATATAAAACTGATAAATAAAGATAAAAACTCAGATATGAAAATAAAAATACAAAATAAAAATAAAAAAATTAAATTAAGAAAATGGCTAAAAATTGCGAACTAGGCTTTAAAAATTAGAAATAACTTCAATAGACTTTGGAAAATTTTATTTAAATTTAAATACATGTAAAATGAATAAAATAAAGTAAAACACAGCAAATAAGAGCGAATGCATAAAATAAATAAATAAATTTTAATTATATATAATTAAATTAAGAAAATAGCAAGGAAAAATGGAAACTAGGCTTAAAAATTAGAAAATAACTTCAATAAGCTTTGGAAAAATTCTATCAACACTTTAAAAATATTTAAAAGACAAAATATATATAATATAACATATTAAAACATATTAAAATAAAATATGACGAATAAAATATAATTTATATAATTTAAAATAAACAAAATTGCTAAATAAAACAAATTGCATTCAATATTGAAATATACATAACTTTCACAATTTAAGTCTGTTTTCAACGAAACGAAAAGAAGTATCCAAGTTATTAAATCTATTTTCACAATAAAAGATAAAATTGAAGAATTTAAATATTTAAATTTTGAAATTTAAAAGTCAATGTTTGAACAGTTTGAACAGAAATACACTTTTCAGTAAAATATCCAATTTATACTAGTTTGAAATTATAATTCCCATAATAATCAACATTTATATTTAAAAATGAAATATTTGAAATAAAACAAGTTTAAAATAATTTCAAACTGAAATAAATTCGAAATTAAAATATACATAAAAATCTAGGGTTGTTACATACCATTCCCAAAATTTATTTGAAACAATTTCCTTTCAGAAATACTTCTAAAACAATAATGCTATTATTTGTCTTCAAAACACTTCGAAAAACACTTCCAAAATCTTTGGGATTTTAAATTTTCAAATTTTGACTTAAATCAAATTTTAATTATAATTCATTTGTATAATTTATGCTTATACCATTGTTTTAAAAGAAAACTTACTTGTTTAAAATATTATCATCCAAACATCCAAGTTATATAACCATTTAAGGAAATATTTCTTTTACATTAAAATATAGTTTTGGGGCAAAATTATTTCATTCACCCACCCTTAAAACAATTCTGTGTCAATTTATCTTGTCAGGTGTTTATAAACTCTTCTCGAATAGCGGCCAACTTACTCGATCAGAATTCATATTCCACTCAACCAATAAGTCAACACAATATTAAAACAATTTTTATTCACTAACAAATACGCGCTCATATCTATTAATACGCTCAAACTCATTCTAGAGTACTACGGACTCTATTTTCAATGAGTAATTCCCACCAGGGCCAACGTTATCACCAACCTATGTTTAGATTCCAGGTGTAATGACCCACAAATTGGTACCCCTTGAGTCAACACTATTCTCCATCAATCAACTCTAGATGTATGGAAAATACAAACCATTTGGGTTAAAGAAGAAGAGGTAGAAGAAGAAAATAGAAAACAAAATCAGAATCTAACCATCGCAGCGGAATAAAATATAATAGATAATAATAGATCTTTACACAAAAGAAAACTATATCTGTTTATATATACACAACATCAGAATACATCATCAGAGTTCAACAACATCAATAACATACAACTGGATACACAACGGAACAATAATCAAGTACGGGAGTACGTATCGCCATCCAGCTCGTCTGAGCTCCACAGCATCCTTTCCTGTATCTTATAATACTCGGTCTAACCCGAGCAACACAGTCAAATAACACCCAAGTCAGTCTGGAATACCAGCGTGAGAAAACCACACACAAATTGATTATTAAAGTTGCAAAATCCTTTGAAAATCAAAAGCATCTCGTAAGACCATGCCACAAATAAACATATCGGGTTTCTACCTTACGATAGCAAAAACATTTTTTTATTAAAATACTTTGATATTATAATAGGGTATATTTACAAATACTTATTAAAATAGCTGAAATTGTTACATGATTAAATTCCAGCTACTAGCCACAAAGTGGGTTATACAAACAAAAACCGTAAAAGGCGCGTAGGGAGGATGGATTTCCAACTAATGACTAGGCACTGGGGTACCACCTGTCACAATACGTGGCCTAGATCACCGTACTGAGAATTACTCCCAATCCCTTGCAGTACAAGACCGGGACAACCCCTTACTGGATAATCCCGAGTAAGATCACCCCACGGTTGGGATCAGCAACCGCACCACTAAGCCGAATAAAAGGGACATGTAGACAGGGATGTCCTTACCCTAATGGGCGCTACCCACCTGGCCTTGCTGCATAACACCTGATTTTCAGCCATTCCCGATTGATGAGGCTTGAGGCTAAGCGTTACCTTTAGAGAACTCATCTCTTAGAATGCTCGTCGTCCACCTGACGATGTTCTAAAAGCATTCAATCCATACAAGTCCATCCCGGGTTCGAACGGAACCAAAGGCACTACTCCTACTACATCCATTTTGGAATCATCCTCAGGATTAGTAGCGACTAGCCCTTGCACTTCACTGCTCCATCTTTGAATCCAAACTGGTCTTCCGCACGAAAACGTACAAACCGGATCGAAGTGGTTTTCAGGAAATAAATCCCGATCCTGGTCTCTTCTAAACGATAAGTGCATTGGCCAATATTAATAGTTGGTTATTTAACTATCGAATAACATTTACCAACAACCATCAACCATATATAATTTCACCAAATTATTTATCAACCTCAAAATATCTTCGCAAGATATATTTCCATTTTCAACCCTTTTTGAAAACAGTTTTCAAACCATCTCCCTTTTACAGAATAAATTTCCCAAATATTTTCTATTTCCACTGAAATCACCAAGTACAAACGCTTTAAATTTTAAAATAATTTAAAAACACTTTATTATAAAATATACTTTAAAACATTTAAATTAAAAATTACTTCAATACTTATTAAAGTATATACTTTAAGAATATTTAAAATAAAACTACTTTTTGCAATATAAAACTGAATTTCTCACTTTTAAAATTAAAATACCAAGCCACCTTTAAATGATTAGTGCTATAAATAGATTAAAGAAAATACTTATTTTAGAATTTAAACATTTAGAAATAATAAATTTCCTAAACATACTTTTTAAAATAACATTAAAGCCTTTAACTTATATTTAAAAAATTTACTTTGAAAACGTACTTGGCTATCCAAGGAAATATACTTCTCTTCACATCCTGTAAAAATAAATCACTATTTATTTTTAAAAAAAATTTCCAATTCCTTTAATAAATTCTCATCGTGAATTTATTCTTCCAAATATCCACTGATACATTACTTTACTTTTATAAACCCAGTTTATAAATTCCAAAGTCTCGTCTTCTTTTAAAACATAATTTCAAATTCTAAATCAATTTCCAAATTGATTTCATATTTTATTTCAATTTGAAATAGATTCCTTTACTTTCTCAATTTAACTCCAAAACCCATCAACTTCACTTTTACCTTACAAATATGGTTTAAAATCTTATTTAACTGAAATATTATTTTTATACTTTTCTAAATTCCTTCTTTATCCTTTAAAATAAATTTAATCCTTGAATTTTAAAATAAATTCTTTTATTACTTTATATAATATCATTTTAAGTTTAAAATTCATTCTCTCTCTGTTTATTCAAAATCCCTTCTTTCCAGACTGGGAATTTATTAATTAAGATTTAAAATCGCTTTCATTCTTTTCCAATTCATTCTTAAATTTATTCAGATGCTCTATAATTATTTTATTCAAAAATTCACTCTTTTATTTCTTTTTAAAAATCCAATTCTATATATTTTGTTAACTCGGTGAACTGAAATATATTCAAGCAAACCATAGCATTCAATATTCCAATGATCAATATGATTCATCACAGAATATAAAATATTCATAACATAGAATATTAAACAATCTAAATAATTTTGAGGAATCCAGTTGGATCCCTCCAACCTGTTTCCCTGCATCCACAGATGTTAGCACAATAAAATACCAATTCCACTTCGAGGTGGAATATCGCAGTATATGGGATTTATATAATATCATCCGCTATAATGCTGCGCATAGGGTCTCATCCGCTATATATTGCGGGAAATCAATCACTCAAATATATACTATATACTACTATATATAATATAGCACATCAAATCAATTCAATCATTCAACCAATTATTTAAATTTAACCACTTAAATTTAAATAACAATCCAGAAGAGTGAGATTAACTCACCTTTGATTTTCGTTTGCAATCCACTACAGTCTTGCCTTGGTTCCCGATTTTTGACCATGAATAAACATTTATACGGTTTATTAAAATTTCAAACAATCGAAAAATTAGTTACCATTTAATGATTTAATTAACTAACAATTTAATTCAGACTGATAAATTCCCTTTTAAAAATCTTTTAGTAATCATAATAAATTAAATAAGTTAATTGTATAATTTAATCACCAAATCCATTATTTTAAAATAACCCAGTAAATCTCAAATACATACACACACACACACACATATATATATATATATATATATATATATATATATATATATATTCTTTTCAAAACCTTATCTATGATTATATCGTTCTGTTTATATCAAACTTTCCTTTATTGTTAATTCTTTTTCTTTTATCAATTACAATAATTAAAAGAACTAATTACCTTACTATCTTCCTTCCTCGGGATGCAACGCATGATAATTTCCAAATAGTGATTCCTTATCCTCCTTTTTTTAAATCGCGCTCGTTGGTACCCATAGCCGCACCATGGCCCACGATTCCTCCTCCTTCACATCCAGGTCGTTGCTAGGACAAAGGTTCCACCTTTTCAGTTCGTCATTCCACTACTGGAGCTTCGCCTAAACACCGCTCACGTCACCAAATAGCGACCTGTCAAACTCCATGGCCCTTCGCCTCTTTGATAGCGCCTACTCCCTCATTGACGCGCATGAAATCATGCCTGAGTCACAATGAAACCCAATCGGCTACTTGAGTACTAACGCTCAAACCCTCGTATGCTCTAGGAAGCTTCACGCGCTTGCTCATGTTTGTGCCTCCCACCAGGTTACCACATGCTTCCTCCATCTGGAAAAATCATGGTGCGATTCCATCGTTTATTTGTTTTTCAATTGCGTGGATTCGAATTGAACGAGATGATGGACTAGAAGACTTTGATTTCGAATTGGAATCTAAAGGAATGAGCAGCCATTATTATTATTATTTTTTGAGGTGAACGAATTTCATATGATTTAGAGGAGAAAAGGGACGCAGTCATGTTAAGCTGAAGAGAGGATTAAGGAATTCGTTCTGCCATTAAATTGCTTTAACTATCAATCTTTAGAGAAAAGATATGTGTGCTTTTATCAGGGAGGGAAGCGTGTTTCCAAAACTGAAGTGAAATGAAGGTCGCGTGAAGGACTTGCTCTGCTATAGTGCTTTTGAAAAGAGGTGTAAAAGGTCTGATGTGAAACGATAAAGTTCTGATGTGAGTAGCACTTTGAGCAGTTTATGAAAATAATTTTTTTTAATGAATTCAAATTGTCTCGATAAATGAAACTTAACATTTCGACATCCTAACGAGGCATGCCGCTAGGCGTTTATAAGGTTATACCCCTATTCCGAGCACAATGGAAAAGGTTTCGAGTCCAAATTCGATCGTATGGAGAAGATAGCTTTTTGGATCAGTTATTATATTTAATTTTCGATATAGATTTCAACACGTTTATATATCATACGCTCACACCTAATTCCAAACACTCTGAAATTTGAAATCTGATAATATTACACTATGACGGATCTAATGGATTTCAAACATCCAAAAATTCCAATCTCGAGGCTTTCCTCCTCTGGCACAAGGTTTATCTTCCTGTCGAGGCTTGCAAAGTGGTAGTGAATGTGGAGGTAGATAACGAGAATGGGTGATCAAACAATAGGGCAATCGTTATGTCGAAGCGGTTCATAGCTGTCAATTTCTATCTTCCGCCTGTGTGCGATTTTGTCCCTTCGACGGTGTTTGATATTAGAGGTTTTAGAAGACGAGACACCTAATGAAAATGGACCCCTTATCTATCCTTGCTTCTAAAAAAGATCACATCCCTGATGGTATCTTTCGATAGTTAGGATCTTAACCCTGAGGTTCCAAAAAATGGCACTATGAAGGCTCCTGGATGCTCTTATAGGATTTGTCTTATAATTTTGATTTCATCTTGTAATGGTGTAGCCCCCTTTTCGTATGAAGTCATGTTCAAAATAAAATAATTTTTTCAATTTTTTGTTTTTACTTTCATTTCTTTTATTTAAACATTTATCTATATTTTTGTGTTGAATTCTCAAAGTGATGTGTTATTTTTTATATTTGTGTGGTGTGTATTGCCTAACATGTGATAACACTTGTAAATAATAATGAACGTAATACGTTTGTGTAAAACTTGCAGGACTAGTAAAGTTTCTAATTTAGCTTAGTAGCTTGTCCCCATATCGACGAGATGGATTTTTAAAAGCGTGAGGTATGCTCGTGTGTGCCTTCCAAGTGATCGAGGAACTAGTTGTCTGAACACTTGTTCATGATCGCATGAGTTGCAGAGTCTTTTGTCATTACTTTTGTAGTTGACTTATTTACCTTCTAGGGGTATCCATTTTCTTACTTTACCTTTTTTACATAGAGTCCCTTTAAGGAGGGGTTGCATCATCTTAGCGAAGTGAGTATCTTTTGCTTAAGCTAAGCCTCATCATGGTGGGGTCGCTCCAAATTGGTGGAGTGGGCAAGTTCTTCATGGTCGATCCCCATCGTGGTGTGACATTCCAACTTAGTGAAGCGAGTAGCCCTTCAAACGTAAGAATAGAGACTATTACATAGGCAATCAAGCACATCTATGCATCGTTGCCCTATTCACTCTTGTTGGAATGGAAAACATCATGGATGAATTAATTATGGCCACGGTGTGGGTAATGATGCCATCGGTTCAATGATGTCCCTATTTTGTGCTTAGGAGAATGATAAATGACACCACGATTGCATGAGTCAGGGTTACGCTTGGGTGACTATGATATATATGTGCTAATAACACTATGAAGGATTCTCTCCTGGTTGCGCACACCTTCTAGTGTAGTTAAGGGTGTAAATTTTATACGAGTATCTAACATCCGGCTTAGTCTGAGGCTATAAAGCATCTAGTCCATGTCTATACAATTCTCATTAGGAAATGAAGTAGGACAAGAAAAATGTATGAAAAATGTCCATCTTAAGTTGTTTGATGTTATAGTTGTTTGAACATTTTTCGTCCATTGTTTGGTTCATATGAACAATGTTCGAACTTAAACCTTGATTGGCTCGTGTCCGTTGGAATCTCTTATAGAACATAACATGAACGCACTTGCATCTTGTTTGATCCAATCCATTTAAACCCCAGGGTGTACTCAAGACCTTAAGTGCTAACTCACATGGTTTCATCGGTAGTTTGTCATAGATGGTTTGAGAAGTCTTTTCGCTATTACATACAGAAGGATTTACAAAGACCGATCGTCATATAATTTTGCTTTCAAAAATTATAGTGCTTTATAATTTCAACACTAAATGTGCTAAGCTCTGAGGTGCTCTAGTTCCAAGTCCAAGGCATGTTGGTGCTTTCTGGGTGGGTGAGGCCGTATGCTCTATTGGGAAAGGCAATGCTGACCACATACAACCTCTTACTATTTGGTCTGAGGACTCCATCAGCCTGGTTCTCTGTATAGGCGAAGGCTCAATGTAAGATGAGACCGCCAGATATGAACTTTCATTGCTTAATCATGGAGTTCTAGTGCTTGGAAATTTTCCTTTTCTAGGCTAACACTTGTAGCTTTGCATTCACCTACCGCTCATCCAAGGCATCAAGGCCTACCTTAATAGTTTCACATTCTATTCATTGTTATGGATTAGGAACCACTGGGCAGGGAAATCCATCTTCACATGCAACATCGTAACATATCTGTAGTCTAGAGAGAAAGGTATGTTTCCTATTGATATTCAGGCTGAGGTCTTATGTAACCATAGTACGAGCAAAAGGCCTTTGGTTTGGTTCCCTTTAGCATTGATTAAATGCTTCTTCACAATCGTCTTGATTGTTTTATTAACTACCCCCACCTTGCCGTTGGCTTTGGTTAGGCAACCAAGGAGAAGCACTTTTTGATTTTATTTCTTTCATAGAAGTTGAGGAATCACCTGCCTTTAAACTAGTTGTCATTTTCAATGATGATCTTCTCTAGGAGACCGTAGTGGAATAAGATGGACCTTGGGTGTGGTGACCCCAGTGAAGGACTCCACCTCAAATTGTTTGGTGAAATAGTCGATAATGAGTATGGCATGGTCATATCGTCCTTTTTCATTTGGGATCTTTCTGGTCAAATTGATCCCCTACACATAAAATGACTACGAGGAGGTTATTGAAGTTGGTAAGTTAATGGAAGCTCTAGGAATCTTGGCAAACTGTTGGTTGCAGCTGCACTTCTTGACGTAATCCATGGAATCTTTTATCATTTTTGGCCATTAATGCCTACTAGATAGCCATATTTGCAATGTTTTTTCCTAGCATGGTTCCCATAAAATACCTCAAGTAGTTCTTTGAGGATTTTCTCAGCTTTGGAATGGGTGATACAACGCTACAAAAAGGTGGAGTAACCTCTTCGGTATAGCTTACTATCCATGACAGTGTTGTTGGATGCTCGGTAAAGGATTTCTTAAAATGCTTGTGATCCTTGGGTAGCTCTCCACTAAAAAAATCTTTCAAAAGAGGGAACATCTAGCTATCTAAGAGTGTTGAAGGTATACCTTAGTGATAACTATGTAGTTTTTTATGTAAACATAGCTCTATAACAAACCATGTTTGAAATAAAAGAATGTTTTTTGTTTTGTTTTCTGTTATGTGTATTATGTGTATTTTTATATATGAATTGAGTAATAATTATGAGTATTAGACACATATAGTTTAAAAAATCCTAAGTATATAAATCAAATGTAATTGCATTTTAGTTGTAATCATAAGAATTGAATCTATCTTGTCATAATACTCAACTTTAAAGGTGCCTAGTTAAAATGAATACAAAAAGGAGATATTGATTCATCCATTGAGATTGGTTCTCTCGGTTTAGAATATTATGAAACTTCGATATGGATACTCCACTTTGGTTATAGTTGAATCGTGGAGTGATAACCATCGAGCGACAATAGTTAGGTCAGAAATAAAGTGTAGGAAGTAAAGCACTGTTCAATGGAGAATTCGTCTTATCAGTTGGTTTAGATTAGTATCATGGTCAACTGTAGTCAACTTAAAGTCAAAATCTCTAGCCAAAGTAGGTGATTAGTAATAAATGTTATTATTGAACCAAGGAATTTAACAACTGAATATGGATATTATTAGAGTACTTACTAGTATCAAATTCCATATATCCTAAAGTGATATAGTATTGATGAAGAGAACTTGTGTGTGTATAATATTGTTACGTGACTATATCGCTTAAAGGTAATGTAAGTTTTATTTTACTGAAATGATCTATAAGAGATTAATTCAACTAAAATATCACATGATTAGCTAAGGTAGCGTGTGAACATTAATATTTAGTTGTTACTATTAATCATTGACTAAATTCATACATGTGAGTCGCACAATCGCATATGTGAATTCCCTGACATACCACATGATTTAATTAGTTTATAAAATGCAATAAATTGATTAAACTAATTAATATTTAGGAAATATTAGTTATTATTGTAGTTGAATTTTAGGGTGTTTTAGTAAATGAGGTAGCCATAGAAATTTTATGGGTTCCATTAGCAATTATTTGGATGTTTATAATGTTATATGTGTGCATTATGACATACGATATCGATACACACACACACACACACACACATATATATAAATAAACCCCAAATATAAATAATTACTTACAAGCTTGGAGAATTTGGGCCCTTGATTGGATCATGTTATGGCCATTCGTAGGGGTGGAAAACAAATATAGATCTAGGATTTAATTGGTTAAAGCGAATAGTAAAAGGTGGTAGATTTTTCTCTCTTTTTTCTCTATAAATACCAAAGCTAACTAACTTTTTTTTTACCTGATGCTCCAATACCCACAACCACCACTTCTAGCTGAACATACCTCCTAATGTTAAATAACCCCTTCCATCTAAACATCAAATACAATTTGTAAGGTGGTTCATTTGATTGTTACAATCTCAAGCGCTGAATCTAAGAGTTCTATAAGCTTATTTTTAGCCCAAAAAATGGATCAAAGCCCTAGATTGAGAATGAAAGCACCAGCCTAGTTTAACAAGGCAAATAAAATAGAAAAAGCAATTGTAGATCGTAGAAAAAGTAAAGAAAAATAAGATTTTTATAATGGTTCGGTTGTACTTTTTATTAAATGATTGCTGTTATAAGTGGAATCAGATTACAATATGATTGAATCTCCTAAGTTAGATCAAGTCACAAGTGCAAGAGTTTACTGAAGAATCACAATGAACCCTTAGATGACTATTGTGCGAGAGGAGAAGAGTGAAGAATAAATTCTGCAGAGTTCCAACAGCCAGTCTAGAAGATCCTCTTTATGTTGCAGATAGGTAAGTATTTACAGGGATTGGGGAGCTATTGTGCTTGGCCACTTTGCTAGAAGCCTATACTTGATGGTAAGAAGAAGCTCCAAAAAGTTCACAGAAAACCAATCTAACCTAATGGATAGCTAGCGACCCATAAGGCATGGATCAATAGCGATCCATATAGTTAAATTTGTTTTGGATTGTTTCACTTGGATCGCGCTCCTTGCCTTATGTAGATATTCCCCTTGTAATTTCGTAACAAGTTGCCTTGTTTTGATGATGATTCATGTACAGGTTGCATTAAACTATTACTGGATTCGGATGAATGCTCAATTCTCGAACTAATTTGCTTAGAATATCAAAAAAAATTATCCTTAGAAAATATATTGGTTCATGATGCAAGAAATCCGGAGTATCCATGAGCAATCATTATGGATAGCTAGCGATCCATCCCTTTAGCCTATTTTGCAGCTTTCCTCTTGGGCTCTCTTAGCTTTTTTTTGGTCCTTTTGGTTGATTCTTGAGTTTTCTTAATTTGACGTGGATGTTCTAGCTCCCATTTAATTCTATTGGTTAAAAAACCGGTTAACATTTTTCCCTCAGATTATGACTTCGTTGGAAATAAGGTATGCTCTAGAAGTAACTACTATCGAGTTTCCATTTCATGAGTTTAATTAATCATGCTGAGGCCAACATACAAATTTGGTTTTGGCCATTTAGCCATCTGTTGAGTTTTCAATGTGAATTGTCATTGCTTGTATCGAACCCATAACTTTCCAGATGCTTGCAAATAACACTTAGATCATGCTTGGCGAGCTTGGAGAAATTTGACAGCAACTTGATGGACCGCTGCGATCCATAGTCCATGGATCGCTAGCAATCCAAGGACTTAGCAGATGTTTTCCATTCAATCTCCTATTTACATTTGTTTAGGCCGATCCTTCATCATTTCACACTTTCCTTGTGAACAGAGCTAATCTTTCTATGACTCGAGCTAAACGCAACTGAACGCTAAGCTTACCCCAACCGCTGTCGTCGATCTTCACCATTGAAGCTCTCTGCCTCCGACCCCACGTAACCACGCTACCACTTTGAGCCAATCTCCAGCGCCTAAAATGTTGGCTGTTTGAATCGCAACCGATCTTGCCTAGCTTAGATCACAGCGAATTAAAATTGAACGCATTTTCCTTTTGACTTGAGGTTGGTGATGTGGATTTTAGTGTAGTATTAGTGATTGGTGATGAGGTGTGTTGGCGACGAATGCAATGGAAAATTCAAGCTGATTTCGACTTTCTGGATTTTGGTGTATTATTAGTGATTACCCCGATGCTTGACGTGTTTTGTTATCTTCATCCATCGAGTCATAATTTAATTGCATCGAGTTACACCATCGATCTTGGCATGGCGTCTTATGGATTGATTTTGGTTTTTCTGGGAGGTGATAATAGCTTAGGGTAGCGTCTCATATGTAGCTCATGTTGTTATCACTTTCCAAAGAACTAAAATCGACTTATGTTAAGAATTCTCTACTCGATTCGGACCTAGCGATCTATAATTGCTCACTTTGAATTGGTCCTATCATTGAACAATCGGTGTACCTAGAATAGGAAGAGCTTTTCGTGTCGCTTCGGACAGCGGATCCATTATCGATTGTTGATCCATAACGGTTGAGTGTAGGAGGAATAACTTTAATGAATGATACGAGATGGTTTTTCCTTTCTTCGTTGTGAGTGAACTATCTACATAGGATAGAGCATTGGTAGTGTTCAGGACACCAAGCCTATCCCTTATAGATAACACACCGCGCTTGCCCCAGTCAATGCTTGAAATCCGATGAGTTGGCATAAATCGATATTTTTTTGAATTCAAGTGTTAAGCGTCAGGGGACTTCTAGTTATAAATAGAACTACCAGACTGCATCAGATACAAATTCTTCTATATAGAATGAAGCACCCATCATCCCGTCATAAATCCAATGGAGGAAGTCTGGCACTCTCAGAAGCCGAATCAACATCAGCTATGCTTTCACAAATGGTTCTAGCAGTGCCCACTTCTTCGGCACCCTGTTTGAATATGGTTAATAAGTTTCGGTTGGTCCGGTTGTAGATCGAACTCCTTTAAACTTTAGAGATTTACTCCACCATCTGGAGCGAGCTTCCACTGTAATTTTTGCTAAAGTTCTGCACAACATTTGTTCATATCATGGCATTACAGTTGAAGACGTATGCCTTCCGTTGAAAAACGAGTTTGCACACATGCCACCTATGGGGTACACCGCCTACCATCGGTACATGTTCTTGAATGGAGCAGTACCCCCTTCAATCATTTTTTAAGAGAGACTCTTCTGAATTTGGAAATTGCTCCACTTTAGATTCACCCAAATAGATATGCGATTTTGACTTATCTTCACTTTTTTTGCGGACATTCAATCGTGCCTTGAGCTTTGATGAGTTGAGATATTTCCTCTTATAAAAGAAGAGAGACAAATGTCCATCTCTTTTGATCATCGAGGATCAAAGAAATCACAAAACTATGTTGCAGCTTCAAATAAATTTGTCCCGTTTCAAGACCCAATATTTTTCATTAAGTGTCCTGAGGGATTTAATCGCTTTTGGACGACGAGGGGTAAGTCTTCTCTTTTACTCGTTGAGATTTAATACGATGGTGTGGGATTTTTAATAAACTGAATACTACTTACGGTTATTCTAAGGCCAAGCAAAGATCCATCACTTGATCCCATCTTCTGTACTCTGAAAGCCATAGATGCTAGAGAGATCGATCAGATCTTTGCTAATGGACGAGAATTTTCTTTGGTACGGGTTGTTGCATCCCGGGAGATATGCCATTAATATTCAAGTCCCATCCATTACTCGTTCTAGGATTCAAACATGCTCCACTTCTTCATCATACTTCAAAGAGGGCAGCCCACTAGATGGAGAGGTCCATCCGGTGGATCAACTGAGGAAACTCATAAAGGAAAGGGCAATACGACCGGGACTAGTAGCCCAACTAGGATGCCCTCGATCCTAGAGGAGAGGGAAGAGGAGTTCAAACAGCGAGAAGGCAATGCCGCAGTGTTCATAGAAAAGGAGGAAGGTGACATTGAGTGCTTGAGTAGCTACGATTCACCCTTTGACGATGAGGAATTTGTAACGACCCCTAAATATTTCACTTTAAATAAACAATCATTTGGCCTTATTGATATAACAACAATTTTGAAAACAATTATTATTATTAATCTATGGTTTTATAAATAAAATGTGATTATTTTATTAGTTAAGAATAATAGGAAAATTTATTTTCAAATTTTTTTTACAAAAATATGCATATAAACTTAAGAAAGAAAATATGACCGAAAACGGAATCGGGATCTGTAACGATGCAACGTGTGGTAGTTATGCCACGTTGTAGGGATATGTTACATACAAATATACATGTACATGTACATACATAAGAACATACACATAAACAAACACACACACATATATGTATATAAAATTAAATTAAAGATATAAAATAAAATATATAAGATATTTTAAAACAAACTTACTCCCTAAGCTTTTATAAGTCAACATATGCGCAATTAGATGATGGAAGTTATGTGCACATGGAGGGGGGCTTTGGCCGTGCATTTTGAAAGGGATGTTGTGTTGAAGAAGCTTGGAAAAAGTGGTGTTTACATGTCTTCCTTTACACACTTCTTTTTTCCTATAAATACCATACCCTCTTCTCTCCTTTCCCATTCATTTTCTTCTTCATATTTTCAAGCTTTTGCTTTCACTTTAATGGCTTCCAAACTAAAAGAAATAATGTCAACAATTATTTCAAAGAGAAACTTAAATAATAAACTATAATCATATATAAAGTAAAACACCTCAAAATGATCCAAAAACTCCTCATTTCTCTTTGTTCTTCATACATCCCTCTTCATTTCATTATAAGGCCGAGCCCATTCATTGCTACACCCTAGGCTATGCACCCCTTAATTCCCCCAAGGCTTGGTTGAGACATTTAGGAGCTAAAATCCAAAGATTAGTGAGCTTCGAAACTCGAATAGCGGAGCTAAAGCATTCTTTTTCGTGAATCATTGGAAATCCAAGGTGAGAACTCCTAGAACTATCATACTATATGTTGGATTGTGATATGATTTGCAAATTGATGTTTAATTTTTTTTGATTATCAAGTATGGTTTTTTATACGAATATTGAACATATATGCAAGTCACGAATATACATGTCGATAAGCACAAAGGAAATCACTTTCCTTGAACTAATGAAATGGTGTGTATAGAATTGTTAAATATTTAAAAAAAATGGTTTAAAATGTATTTGAAATTTTTTATGAACATTTAAAAGTGTTTTGGTGAAGTTCGAAAAGAAATAGAAAATTTAGTTGAAAATAAGTGCGTCGCGTAAAAATAGTTCGCGATTTCGCACTATAAAGTCAAACAAGTGTAAAAGTTTGAATATGGCTCAGAATTCTTTGAGATAAGAATTTTCCAAACTATTATATCCAGAGTTTACCAAAGAAGAAAGAAAATCGACATTTTGATAAGCAGATATTGAAATATGAGTAAAACAAGTTTTGGAAAAGTCCTGAATTTGCAGTTCGGAATTCAAAACTGGATTTCTTTGAAAAAACTATTTTAAAATTGTTTAAAATTTTGGAACAAATATTTTAGATGTTTTAAAATTTATTTGAGTAATAAAAATGAATTTTCGAATAATAAAAGTCATTTTGATCAATATAGCTAAAAAGGCACTTTTTGTAGCTCTTTTCCATAGCACTTTCCTACAGCTTTTGAATTATAGCTTTAGACTTAACAATTCTTTTACAAATATTTTATAAATGTTTTTTAAAAGGTTTACGAAGTGTTTTAAAGATGATTTGAAGAAATCTTGGAGTGATTAAAGATTTAGAGTCGATCAAATAACTTGACCGCCTTGTGGGTGTCAAAGAGATAGTGTCTAGGCTTGAATTTGCAAATCTAGTTCCTTGCATCTCTAGCTATCCAGACTGGCCCGAAAAAGGGAATGGTGAATTTGGTTTACTTCGATCAATATCTTCCTAAATAAAAATGAAAAGATTTCAAATTGTCCTTAGTAAAAAGAAGTTCAAAAGATTTTCAAGGGATTATATAATAGAGGTTTAATATTACCGTATATACCAGAAAGAATGTTTTATAAATGTATATTTCCAAAAGAGATTTCGATAAAGAACTTAATCAATTAAAGAATGATTGCCTGTACAATTGACCTCTTTTATCAATGATTATTTTGAAGAAACTGGGGTCGGATTTAGATCATTCATGTCCGAAGACCAGTTCGAACCAATTTACGTATTTGAAGTAAAGACATGGAGATAATTATGGAAGATGGAAGGTAGGGCTATTTGTTACTGACTGTTCGTCGACGGAAATTCTATCGGTTTAGAAAACCGTCGAACGAATTTAAATTAAAAATAACGGCAAGCGCACGGTGTACGAATGTAGCACGTGGCGAATACGGGTCGATCCGCAGGGAATTGATGATTTAAATTTCCTACTCAATCAAATTATACCAAAGTAGAGAGTGTGTTTAAGCTAGAAAATGAGAAAATGAACTAACTAACAAAAAGAAAAGAAATGCAAATATGAGAGTTAAATGACAATTTAGAGAATAAATCCACTCTCTAGATCATGTAGTTCAACACATGAAATCATGATCTCTCTTTTATGGTCATTAGTATTTTAATTGATGTGTTTATCATAAGTATGGCATATTTGAGCTATTGATTAGCCAACATAAGCCATCAAACTATAACACACCCCTTAAAACACTTACTAACTTTCATGAAACTTGACAAAGAAAATGAAAATGAAATCTATTTTAAGTATGGCCTATTAACTATTGATTAGAAACATAGACCATCAAATTTTAATTTCAAATCACTTTCTTATGCCATAATCATATATTGATGAAAATGCATTTGTGTTAGTGATTGTTTAAGCATAGCCTATTTGGTGTCAACAATATAGACTATCAAATTCAAAGCAAAAACAACAAATAAAACCACTTCTATCATCATCATTAAGCACAAAAAGAGAGCTTGAATTAACAAAATGTTGAAGCTACATTAATTAGAGAGCTTCATTACCCCTAAATTGAAGGGGTTTAGCTTCTCATATTTGTCATTTTATTAACAAATGTAGCCAACAACATGAAAGAAAAATGAAGAAAAATGAAAGCAAATGAAAAGAAAACTATTCTACTTGCATAAAAGTAAATCTACACTACTAGCATGAAAGGAAATGAACATGTAAGTAAAAGGAAACACTAATTAACATTGCATAAAAAGAAAAGAAAATTACATAAAATAAAAATGGCTAAGTAGCCATGAAAAGAGAAAGAGAGCTTTCTTTTATTTTTGATCTAAACTAAACTAAAGAGAAGGAGGCCTAAGAGAGACTAAGAGAAGAGATGGGAGGCTACATGAAACATATGGATATTTATACATGTATGAAACCCTAATTCATATTTTGGGGAATGCCCAAAATGCCCCTTAGGAAGTGTGGAGGCCAAGTAATCATTAACATGTCTTAATCCCCCATCGTGAAACCATTAACTCCTAAAGCATGTGCATTAGCCTTTAATTTGTACATCAAGGTAGGTGGGTAGGTGGGGTCCTCCATGATCTTCACTTTGAATTATTTCCATCTTCGTTCCTTTATACCCATTTTGTGCATGCATGTTTCTTCATAAATCCACTAATATGAGAAACTAAATTCCTACAAAATATTATAGAAATTTCCAATTAAATTCTCTCAAATTAATATACGCGCACAAATGGCCATTTTGCCCTTATATGAAGATGAATATGTGAATATTTGGAATTAATATGAATTTTGGTTAAAACAAATTAAAATACCCAATATGATCATTATTTAATTTAAATAGAATAAATATGGTGGTAAAAATATGCACATTTACGTGCACATCAAATACCCCCACACTTATCTTTTTATTCGTCCTCGAATAAACTAAAACTAAGATAAATCCATTTTTGTAGGAAGCACGATTGCATTGAGCGTATGCAACTAGCCGTTAAACCTCTGGGTGTCCCCAGTAGGACGAGTGTTGTCTCATGAGGTTTTTCAGTGGATACTACCCACAAAATCCAAATGCAGGATGAAAATATTTACAAAATGCAAGATTTATTTACAAAGAGATAAATGCAAGTTTTTTAAAATATTTACAAATGAAGGATTTATTTTTAAATTGACACGAATAAGTTAAATATAGGTTTTGGTCATTATCTTGAAATTTAAGTTATTTACTCGTCAATATTTCCAATAAAAACAAAGTTATCATAACAAATAGGCTATAGTTTAACTCGTTGTTTTGGTTAATAACACAGTGTAACTATGAAATGGATCCTTAGTTGATTGTCAAAGTTTATCAAAGTGGTATTTTCATTTATTTTCAATAACAAATCAAATCAACAAAGTAAAAGTAATGCTAGGATTTCAATTGCTTGCTCTCTCATTATTTGCAAGAAAAATTACACACCTAGCTCAGGTAAACTGAGGCCAGATATACCACCCATGCACTGCCTTTCGGGCTTATGTGAGGGGAGTACAGAGCATGGCGAGTGCACACACTTTCGTGCATACACCTATCGACCGTAGGTGGTTTTTATTATTTTTGTTTTTTTTCTACATGTGTTCCATACATGCATAACCGTGAGGACTTTTAAATGAGTATGGAAGCACATAATCAAAGATTTCAAGTAATTCACCCATGCATAACCGTGAGGACTTTTAAATGAGAGTGAATACTTGGATGTTATTATTTTTTTATTTATTTTTTAAGAGAGAGAGAGTTTTGCAAAATCATCTTAGCACCATTTAACTTAGAAGACAAAAAAATTGTTATATCGTTTACTTTAAATCAACCACTTTTTAAAACAAAGATTTTCAATTAGGATATACTTCATAATTAACATGTATGAATCTTCCTATACACTAGTTAAACCATTATTATTTGTAATCAAATTTCATTTTTATTTTTGTTTAGACAAATAAATTTCCAAAAATTTCAATTTAATAAACCAAAACCATATATTTATCTTATAATGTTTCTTTTAAAAATAAATCAAAATGCTAAAAAAAAAATCTTCTTTTGTTTTTGAATTTTTTTTTAAGCTTTTGGAAGAAAAATGAAAAATTAATCCTAAAAAAAATCAAGAAGAAGACGAGTCTCCCCCCACACTTGATTTTGACTGTGCCCCCACAGTCAACCCAAGTGGAAGGAGAAAAATAAAATGAAAATCCTATATTTACATGAAAGATTATTATTTACAAGAGATGAGAAAGTATACAGTCAAAAAGTAAATGAAACGGTCTTCTAAAGACTGATTCATTTGTCTCGCCAAATGTGTGAGACACAGCTTAAGCACGAAAAACCAAATCGTAAAAGATTTCGAAGTTGAATGTGGATTTGGAAAAACGAAAGTCATTTTATTGAAAATCATACGAGTTGTTTTATTTTCGATGATTTTTGGGGTAGATAGAAAAATTGGTTGAAGTTCAATTTCTTCCAAAGTATTGATTTCAAAATCAAAATGGTGATCGAAATTTTCCCCTTTAGAATTCAACAACTCGTTTTCATGAAGTCCATAAAACTCATGTTCGTTAAATTCGTCTTCCTTTGTTGGATTATCAGCAACTTCATTGCGTATCTCAAGTTCAAAATCCAAAGCTGTTGTATTCAAATTTTCGAAATTGAGAAAAGGAAGATTGAATTTTAAATTTGGTTCCACACCCTCAAAAGAATTGAAATCCAACTCAATTACCGTATTTTCAACAACTTCATTAAGATCTTTATTTTCAATTTCAAAAGTTGTTATTTGAAAATCATCGATTTGGGTAAAAGATGGACTATTGTTAGACTCGTCACACATTGAAATTTGATTTTGTTTCTCACGAAAATTTTCCAATGTTTTAATCAACAAATTCATGTGATCATCGTAAATTTCATTCATTTGCTCAACAAAGTCAAATTTGTAATTATTAACTTGAAAATTTTCGATTTGGACTTGTTGAGAACAAGAATTGTCAATTTCGATAAACGGTAGATTATTATTTGATTCTACGCAAGTTGAGATTGGATTATGATTTTCATGAAAAGTTTTGTATTTTCCAAGTAATAAATCCCCATTATCTTTTTCCATTTGGTCAACAAAATCAAATTCATGATTATTAATTTGAAAATTTTCATTTTGAATTTGTTGATAACCAAAGTTTTCAATCATATTGTTATTGAAACTATTCCCATTGCCAAAATTATTTGAACATTGGTTCACATTTTCGTCTTGATATTGAAATTCATTTTGAAGCTCGAAATTGAATTGGCATGGGTTATACTCGAAATCATTTAAATTTTGAAGTGAATTCAAATTTTGATTATTTTGAAAACTTTGATTCGAGTTATTACACAAATATGAATTGCACAACTCATTTATCTTTTGATTTTGTTGTGTAGAGAGTTCGAGTAAAGACGAAATCATTTCAATGCTTTTTTCGAAATTCAAGGGTTGTTCATCAATTTGAAAATTTTGTAGTTCAAAATCCGAATCGTTTGAAAAATAGTTGTCATTGAAATATCCATAAGAATTTAAAGTGAAATTATATGGATTATATGGATTTTCACAACTATTGTAAAATTCATGTAAGTGGGGAAACTCGGACATTTTCAAGAATGTTTTTTTTATAAAGGAAAAATATTTACAAATAAAATTTATTTTTCAAAAGGGAAATTGATTTTTTGTTTTGCTTTTTGGTTTTTCAAATTTTTTCTTTGTTTTTGAAAAGGTTTTATAATGTTTTTTTGGATTTTGGTTTTTCTAAATTTTTTTGGATTTTTGAAATTTCGAAGAAAAAAGATTTAAAAGTTTCAAAGGAAAAGGAATATTTACAATTTTTTTTTTAGTTTTGGATTTTGAAATTTTTTTTGTTTTTAAATATGCATGAACTAATGCAACTAAATGAATGCAAGCGTTAATTACAAATGATTTGCCCTAAGTTAACCCAAAATTGTATACTCACACATTGTCTTAGATAAACAAGATAGTTCTCAGCCAGGTAACGGACAGGGGTTATCGGTGCACCACGAATCACCGTAGCAATGCAGCCGAAGGTTTAACTACCTTCAGAGGAACAACCACTATAATATTTACGAATCACCATAATATTTATAAATGGTTATTACTCTGCCGTAGCCTAGACACCAAGAAATTAAATTGTTCAAAGAAGACAAATTGTCAATATACAATTAAAAGTTATCGATGTCTAATCGTTATTATTAATCAAAATCTATGATGAAATGCAAAGAAGAAAATAAACGTGTATTAACAATGCAACTACAATGAAATTTGTTTTGGTTTTTGTTTTTGAATTTTTTTTATAAAATGCAAATGCAAGCAATCAACAATGCAAGGCAAATAAAACAATAGATAATTGTGCAAAAAAATTTATTAGCAAGCAATTTTTTTTTGCAAGCACTTCGCAGCAAACAACTTCTGCCACCTGCAACCTAAAACAAAAATACGATACATACAGTTTTTATTTCTATTTTTTCAAGAAAGAAACTAAGAAAAAATTGAAAAACAATTTGCCAAAACAAAATTCACTCAACAAATAAAACCTAAAACAATTCGTGTTTTTTTTGAAGAAATAGAAAATCCTTAACACTCAAAATAATTAAAATAACTGACTTAATTCAAATTAAAACAAATGCTTAAAATAAGACACTTAAAACAAACAAAAAAAGGAAACCTAACTAATCACAACAAATGAATGAATGAACCAACCCGGCCCACTTTACTAATAAAATTGAAAAGAAATTCCCCCAAATAAACTCACAATCAAGCTACCGTCCATTTTAGTTTTCTCTTCTTATCATTTTTTTTACGAATAACACTTCTCCCAATATTAATTCCCCGAATCAATTCACAACTTCAATTCTCGAAATCAAACTCACTCTCAATTTTGCAGTCACTAGTTAACAGCGGGTAGATTGATTGTTCGCTGAAGGCAGTGGGTAGGTTGGAATCGGGTTTGGGTATGGTTGTGTCACGATTCGTGGCGATGACCGAAGGCAAGTTATGGTGATTTTGGAAGTTGGCGGTGGAATTTGATTGCTTAAAGTCGCGAATTTGCGAGGCGGTGGATGGCTGGCAGTTCGTATAAATGGTTCGGTGGAGCGTTGAATTGGGGAGGTTCGACTTGGTTATTCGATGGGGACTGTGAATCACTGGCGAGTTTGGGACAGAAGATAGTGGTGATGTTTGAAGTGTAACAGCAAGCGGGGGGGAGAATGACGGGTAGTTGCTGGTGATGGGTTATGGTTGTCTCAGGCAAGTGGATGGCTTCGGGTTGTGCTCAGAGATGAAGTGACGGAGAATGTGATTGTTAACAGAGGTGGAACAATTTGGTGATGGTTGTTGTATGCTGGATGTAATTGCGAAGTGATGATGGCAGGGCAGTGCTGCTATGGTATGGTGGTTGGTTTTCAGGTCGAGGATTGTGGTTGCGTTTGGCCTGGAGGCGATTCTAGTGGGTGGCGAAGTTGCAGGCGGGTTAGATGAAGCGCGGTAGTCGTCGAGGCGATTGGGTGTGGGCGTTGAAGTCGATGAAGCTGATGTTAGGAAGGGGGAAGGCGATTAGGCTATAGAGGCGATGTTTGGTTGTAGTTGCGGTTAATGTATTGGATAGTTGTGGTATGTATGAGGCGGTTAGAATGAAGTATGAAGTGACAGAGGAAGTTGTAAGGAGGGGTAAGGTAAGTGATGTGATTTTGATGGTTTGAGTGAATGGCTGTAGGGGAATGCACTGTTGTGCAGTGATATGTATCGGTGAAGTGGGGGTGGTGAAGCTGTTAGTGGGCAACAAAGGGTGTTGTTGGTGGATGATAAATGTTTGGTAGAGATGACAGTTTCTGGTTTGTAGCTTATATCTGGTTGATTTTAGAAGGGTTATGGTAGTTCTGTTGTCGGCAGAAGGGTGTTCAGAGGTGATGGGAATGACTGGTGTGGGTTTATGTTTGTGAACTATGGTGATGCGTGTATGGTATAGGCTGTTGAGTTTGGTGAACTTGGTTTGGAGGGGACAGTGTAATGAAGTGGATGTGAATAGTGATGGTGGCACTGAAGTATATTCAATGATGTTGGTGAGGAGCAGGATGTACAAAGGGGTTGTAGAGGTTAGTGTGAAGTAGAGAGTCTGCTTGCTAGACAATGGTGACAGTAGCAGTGTTGTGTGAATGGTTTAAATGATTTGAAAATGGAAGTGGCATGTTTGAAGTTTTGGTCTGGTTTTTGGTGGAGGAATGATGAGCTGGTCGTGGAGTTGGTATGCAGTGGCTGAAGCACTGGAAGTATATGGCAAAGTGTTTGAAGTGTTGGAAGGTGAAGGCAAATGCAGAGGAATGGCAAATTGCAGAATGAAAATGCACAGAGAAGCAAAATGCACAGAATTTTTTTTGGTCAATGTAACAAAAAGAAAATGAAAGAAAGATGTAAATGTAAAAGATGTATATGCAAATGTTAGTGAAAATGGATATGATTTTTTTTCCTTTTTTTAGTTTTTTTTTAATAGAAAATGCAAATGCTAATGAAAAAGAAACTAGCAAACTACAAACAACAAAATCAAAATGCACACAAACACACAATTTTTTTTAAATGTACAACACACAAAACAAACACACGAAAATCAAGCAAAAATAATTCGAAGAATAGAAAGTCAAAATCAAAACAACTCCCCGGCAACGGCGCCAAAAACTTGTTCGTCGATGGAAATTCTATCGGTTTAGAAAACCGTCGAACGAATTTAAGTTAAAAATAAGCGCACGGTGTACGAATGTAGCACGTGGCGAATACGGGTCGATCCGTAGGGAATTGATGATTTAAATTTCCTACTCAATCAAATTATACCAAAGTCGAGAGTGTGTTTAAGCTAGAAAATGAGAAAATGAACTAACTAACAAAAAGAAAAGAAATGCAAATATGAGAGTTAAATGACAATTTAGAGAATAAATCCACTCTCTAGATCATGTAGTTCAACACATGAAATCATGATCTCTCTTTTATGGTCATTAGTATTTTAATTGATGTGTTTATCATAAGTATGGCATATTTGAGCTATTGATTAGCCAACATAAGCCATCAAACTATAACACACCCCATAAAACACTTACTAACTTTCATGAAACTTGACAAAGAAAATGAAAATGAAATCTATTTTAAGTATGGCCTATTAACTATTGATTAGAAACATAGACCATCAAATTTTAATTTCAAATCACTTTCTTATGCCATAATCATATATTGATGAAGAGGCATTTGTGTTAGTGATTGTTTAAGCATAGCCTATTTGGTGTCAACAATATAGACTATCAAATTCAAAGCAAAAACAACAAATAAAACCACTTCTATCATCATCATTAAGCACAAAAGGAGAGCATGAATTAACAAAATGTTAAAGCTACATTAATTAGAGAGCTTCATTACCCCTAAATTGAAGGGGTTTAGCTTCTCATATTTGTCATTTTATTAACAAATGTATCTAACAACATGAAAGCAAAATGAAGAAAAATGAAAGAAAATGAAAAGAAAACTATTCTACTTGCATAAAAGTAAATCTACACTACTAGCATGAAAGGAAATGAACATGTAAGTAAAAGAAAACACTAATTAACATTGAATAAAAAGAAAAGAAAATTACATAAAATAAAAATGGCTAAGTAGCCATGAAAAGAGAAAGAGAGCTTTCTTTTATTTTTGATCTAAACTAAACTAAAGAGAAGGAGGCCTAAGAGAGACTAAGAGAAGAGATGGGAGGCTACATGAAACATATGGGTATTTATACATGTATGAAACCCTAATTCATATTTTGGGGAATGCCCAAAATGCCCCTTAGGAAGTGTGGAGGCCAAGTAATCATTAACATGTCTTAATCCCCTATCATGAAACCATTAACTCCAAAAGCATGTGCATTAGCCTTTAATTTGTACATCAAGGTAGGTGGGTAGGTGGGGTCCTCCATGATCTTCACTTTGAATTATTTCCATCTTCATTCCTTTATATCCATTTTGTGCATGCATGTTTCTTCATGAACCCATTAATATGAGAAACTAAATTCCTACAAAATATTATAGAAATTTTCAATTAAATTCTCTCAAATTAATATACGCGCACAAATGGCCATTTTGCCCTTATATGAAGATGAATATGTGAAAATTTGGAATTAATATGAATTTTGGTTAAAACAAGTTAAAATACCCAATATGATCATTTATTTAATTTAAATAGAATAAATATGGTGGTAAAAATATGCACATTTACGTGCACATCACTGACCCTTGTGGGGAATTTTCCATATCATATTATGTGGCAATAGTTCTTTATTTATGATCTTCGATACAAGGACTTCTCGCTACTAATCCTAGGAGTAACTTCCGATAGGATGTGGTAGGAGAATGCCTTCGGTTTGTCCTGTTCCTGAGCAACTTGTATAAACGAATATTTGATGTTGCATTTCTATTCACATTGATTGATCTCTACGAATATATCATCTGATTAGTTGAGGAGAAGGCCACTTCTCTTAGCTTAACACTCTTTCCTGAGACATACGAGCTTCGGAGTTATACGTTTATAGAAATCAGTTGCATGATCATGGAATGGTAGTGTGGCATTTAAAGTGGAATGTGCTTTGTGAAAGGTAAAACGTTACCTTGGATCTCATTAAACAGAAATGGCTAAAGCAGGGTAGATGCAGTAGAGCTATGTAGGTCCACCCATTAGGAAATGGTTGTCACCATTCTAGATTAATCTCTATATATCAAGTATGTGGTGTATGCTTTAGTATCCCATTCAAGGTTGGTAACGACCAGGGTGATGTCATATTCGATACTATCTAGTGAAGGGGTAGGCCAGTTCTACGTTGGTACAGGAGTTCAGTATTTAGACCCTAGGTATATCTCTCTAGAGGTATACTGTACGGGAGGTAGTCCCTCACTTTGCCATTGTATGGAATCCATTCTCCGAATGAGCCTTGTAAGAGTTTTGTTTGTAGACCCTAGTATGCTAGAATTTAATAATGGTAACAATTTCGGCTAAGATTAATAAGTTTATTTACAAATATTTTCAAAGATATGTCATTAAAAATAATATCAAGTATTTTGATGTAAATTATTTGGTTATCATAAGGTAAAAACCCATTCTGTGTTTATGTGCGGCGTGGTCTTATGAGATACCATTTGTTTTCAAAACGCATATTTTGAGTTCTCACACCAGTCCTATGACTGACCCGGAGTTTATTTTCTTTTCCCTTAAACTCTGGATGCCATAATTTTTCCTAGGCGGCTAAGTAGTTAGGAAAGCTTGGAGAACTTTGGAATGGAGCATGGAGCATTTGGGTATTCCAATGAAATTATCTATATTCCGCTATATCTGTATTATGTATCTACTAGCACTTGTAAGGATGGACCAATATAACTGTCCTAGCTAGGTTAGTACATGATGTAACTCTGATAAATCACTTGAAGTGATTTTATGTAATCTCCATGTGTAAAATTATAAGTGTTTTTAATGCGATGTGAGATTATGTTTGTTCTATCTTCTATCTTTATTTCTTTTTACCTCTAACGATTGGGTTTCCGGCATTTAATTTGCATCACATGAATACCGATGATGTATTACTACCATTTTTTAGGGTCAAAAATTCAAGTTTGTCAAATTTGGTATCATAACTTATGGTTGAGCGAATACCTAACCCCGGTTGGGGCAACTCATTAGAGATAGAGTTAACAATGACCTAGAATGAGTTTAGTCCGAGAGAGCGCACATTTGAAAACCTTACCCAAATAAGTATATTCGAGTTTATGCCATTCTCTCAAGTAATTTCGTCTATAATCCTAAAGATATTTCCTTACAATATTCAAGTGGTAGGAAATGGGTACTAAAAAAGGGTGGGGAAAGAGAAACAAAAGGGTTGAAGAAAAGATAGTTCCTGTACAACCTCAAGTTAACCTTGCAAATTTATGCCTACCTTTTACTAACTTGGGCGTGAAACCATTCATGGGTACAGAATCTATTAGCGAAGCCATGGCTTGGTTCCGCTCATGTGAGAGAATCTTTAAAGGATTGGGCATCAAAGATAAGCAAAAGTGCTTATTGGCATCTTGGCAATTTCAATATGGGGCTTTGGCTTAGTGGGAGTCAGTTACCACCAATGAACCAGTAGATAATATTGCATGGGAAATATTTAAGGAAGTTTTTGGAGAACGATACCTACCCGATGCTGGGAAGTCCCGTCTCTATAAAAGCTTCATGGATCTAAAGCAAGGAGAAATGTGGGTAGAAGAATACTTAAGAAAGTTTGATGAATTATCACTCTTTGGGTCTAGACTAATTGATACTCCACTCAAGAAGAATGAAATGTTTGTGACTGGGATGAGAAAAGAGTTTCATGATAGAATGACTGCTCATCTAAAGGGATCATTCATGAACCTAATAGATATGGGTTTTGCGATATGAATTTCTTGATAAGGAGAAGCCAGCATCCGAACTAAAGATTAGCAATAGTAGCAACAACCCCGGTGAGAAGGAATTCAATCCAAACGCGAAAAGGCAACAAAGAGGAAAGAAGAAAAAGAATTTAAGGGGTACCAGGTGTGGAATTGTCAAAAGAGAGGACATATTATGGAAGATTGTCAGATTGAGAATAGGCAACGAGAAAAGACACTCTATTCTAATTGCCACCAATAAGGGCATATGGTGATGGGTTGTCCATTTATAGAGATTGTCCAGTCAGTTAAGACCTATGCCGACTACGAAAGAGATTAGAGAAAGAGGAGTTCTGGAGGGTGTTATTTATGTTGAAGGTATTATGGCTAAAGTATTATTTGATACTAAGACTTCCCGTAGTCTTATTTCCAAAGAATTAGTGTACAATTTGAAGCTTACCATCAAAATAGTAGATACCCCTATCTGTGTGTTAAATCCCATAGGTGGTACAACAAACCTTTGTATGATTGGTGAAAAGGTCCAAGTTACCTGCCTTTCTCATTGTTTTTCATGCGACTTGTTTGTCCTTGATTTTATCGGATTTGAAGTATTGCTCGGATGGATTGGTTATCCAAAAATAAAGTTGTCCTTGATTGCGTTAACGGTATCATTGTGGACAAGCTTTGGAAAATTTATAGAAATAGCTTGCAACAAGCCCAGTCCGGTAAGGGATAGTTTCCAGTATACCCTTGATTCACCCCAAGACAAATCTGGAGACCATACCGATTGTTAAAAGGTTTTTGGATGCTTTTGAAGAGGTAAAAAGTTTGCCCCTATACCCTTGATTCACCCCAAGAAAAATTTGGAGACCATGCCGATTGTTAAGAGGTTTTTGGATGTTTTTAAAGAGGTAAAAAGTTTGCCTCCACATTGGAAAATTGAGTTTCGTATCGATTTGATTCCTGATGCAAGACCTGTTGTTCACCAAAAGCGAAGAATGGATCCAAGAGAGATGGATGAATTGAGGGAACAAATCGATGAGTTGTTGAAAAAAGGATTGATAGGATAAGTCGCTCAAATTGAGGAGCGGCAGTAGTCTTCGTTGCTAAGTCTGATGGTTCCCTAAGACTCTGTGTAGATTATCAAGACCTGAACAAGCAAACAATTAAGACCAAGTATCCTCTACCTTGAATAAATGACTTGTTCGATCAAATTCATGGTGCTCGGGTATTCTCAAAAATGTTCTAGCCTTAGGATTCAATCAACTTGAAATAGCAGAAGAGTGCTTACATTTAATTGCATTCAGAGGTCCAGATTTCTTTTGTGAGTGGTTAGTGATGCCTTTTGGGCTAACTAATGTGCCCGCTTATATTGTTGACCTCATGAATAGAGTATTCAGAGATGTGCTAAATAAATTCATGATAGTCTTTATTGATGATATTCTTATATATCCGAAGACTAAAGAAGAACACGAGAGGCATCTAGAGATTGAATTGGAGATACTAAGAAGGAATATGCTCAAAGTCAATTCTCAAAGTGGCATTTCTAGGAGAAAGAAATAAGATTCCTAGGGCATATAGTATTAGGAAAATGATTTTTAGTTGATCTAGGGAAAGTTGTAGCAGTCCAAGATTGGAAGACACCCCAAACTCCAAAGGACATCCGTAGCTATTTAGGATTGGTAGGATATTACCGGAGGTTCATTTAGGATTTCTCAAAATTTTCCTCCCATCTTACAAAGCTAAAAAAAGAACGTTAAATTTGAATGGATGCCAAAATGTGAAGAATCATTTAAGAGTTGAAGAAAAGATTGACCATCGCTCCAATCTTAGCTATTGTTTATAGAAGTGGTGGTTTAACTGTATATACTGATGCTTGTAGAGAAGGTGTAAGTGTAGTTTTAATGCAGCATGAGAAAGTAATCGCTTATGCAAGCCAACAACTGAAGACCCATGGAAATAACTATGCAACACATGACTTAGAGCTATTAGCCATTGTGTTTACATTAAAAATATAGAGACATTATCTACTGGGTAAGAATTCATTATAGTTTATTTTAAGTAAACTTTGATTAACCCTGTTAGATAGTATTCCTTCTTTAAATAGGAGAAAAGTTTGAGCTTTTCACAGAACACAAATCTTTGAAGTATCTCTTTACCCAAAAGGACTTGAACATCAGACAGCAACGTTGGCTAGGATTCCTCACATCATACGACCTTGATACCTTATGTACACATGGGAAGGCCAACGTAGTAGCGGATGCATTAAGTAGAAAGCATGCCCTTATAGCTTATCTTGTAGTTACCCCGACTCTTCTGGAATGAATAGCCAGTAAACAAAGAGAAGATAGACAATTTGAAAAGATCACTAAGGCAACTGAAGAAGGAAGAAATTTAAGCTTTGAATTTGATAGACATGGAGTTTTATGATTAAATTCGCGAATTTTTGTTCCGGATGTGAAAAGTCATAGGAAAGAGGTATTAGCTGAATGCCACAAATCCAAACTTAACATTCATCCTGGAATTAACAAAATGTACAAAGATATAAAGCGCACATTTTGGTGAAAAGGTATGAAAAGTGACATATCCATTTATGTTTGCAGATACGCCAATTGTCATCAAGTCAAGAGCGACCAGCAGAAAACTGTAGGGTTACTTCAACCCTTGGAAATTCCAACTTGGAAATGAATCAAATATCTTCATTGATGGTTTGCCTCGAATGACGAAAGGGAACGAAGGCATTTCGGATATCATAGGCCGATTAACTAAAAGTGCACACTTCATTCCAGTTAAGCCAACAAGGGCTGTTGCAAGCCTTGCAGATATATATAGGAAGGAAATTATACGATTGCATGGATTACCAAGCAGTATAGCAAGCGATCAGGATCCAATCTTTACTAGTCAGTTTTGGGAAGCATTACAGACTGCTTTAGGAATAAGGCTGAATATAAGCACTATCTATCATCCCCAAATCGATGGACAGACAGAAAGAGTTAACCGCATTTTAGAAGATTTTCTAAGGACATGTATTCTAGACTTTGAAGGCTTTTGGGAAAATCATATGCATCCAGTGGATTTCTCTTATAACAACAGTTATCAAACCAGTATCAGCATAGCGCTATATGAAGCTCTATATGGTCGTACGTGCAGGTCACTAGCATGTTGAATAAGATCGGTTAGTTCATGGTCTAATATGATACGGGAAGCTTCAGACAAAGTCGATGTAATTAGAAGAAGCTAAAGGAAGCCTTAAGCAAATAGAAAAGCTATAATGACCAAAGGCATAGGAACCTAGAATTCTCGGTTCGAGATTCAATCTTTTTGAAAGTTTCTCCGATGAGAGGAGTAGTGAGGTTTGGAAGGGTGGGGAAGTTAGCATATCGATATGTTGGACCATTTCCCATTCTTGAACGAATCGGCACACTAGCTTATCGAGTGCAATTACCAGAAAGGTTGGCAGGAGTGCACATTTTTTTCATGTATCTCATTTAAGGAAACATGTGCATGACTCAGAGCAAATCATAGAAATAGTTGCTCAGGAAGATTTGGAGGTGGAACCAAATTTAGAAGTTATCAAACGGCCTATTCGAATCGCTGTTCGAGATGAGAAACGATTAAGAAGGAAAGTGGTAAGGCTATTTAAAGTTCAATGGAGTGGTGATGTTGAGGATTGCACCTTAGGAAACAGAGGATAGAATGAAAAAGGCATATCCCGAGTTTCGAATTGAAGAATGAACTGCATCGTCATAGTTTACTCATCGCCTATGATGTAGTCACTTATTCATACTTTTGTATATATTCTGTCATATCTAATATATTTTCCTTTTGAACTATTCTCTCTTATCTTAATTTTGGGGAAGAAATTCTTTTAAGGAGAGGAGTCTTTAACGACCCGTAAATATATCGCTTTAAATAAATGATCATTTAGCCTTATCGATATAACAACAATTTTGAAAACAATCATTATTATTAACTTATATGGTTTTATAAATATAATGTGATCGTTTTTATTAGTTAAGAATAGTAGAAAAAAATTCAAATTTTTTTTTCAAAAATATGCATATAAACTTAAAGAGAAAATATGACCGAAAAAGGGAATCGAGATTTGTAACGATGCAATGTGTGGAAGTTATGCGACGTTGTAGGAATCTATTGCATACACATGTACATGTACATACATAAGAACATGCACATAAACACACACACACACAAATATATATATATATATATATATATATGTAATTAAGTAAAAGATATAATATAAAATATATAAGATATTTTAAAACAAACTTACCCCTTAAGCCTTTATAAGTCAACATATGTGCACATGAGATGATGGAAGTAATATGCACATGGGGGGCTTTGGTCATGCATTTTCAAGGGGGTGGTGTGTCGGAGAAGCTTGGAAAAAGTGGTGTTTACATGTCTTCCTTTACACGCTTCTTTTTTCCTATAAATACCATACACTCTTCTCTCTTTTTTCATTCATTTTCTTCTTCATATTTTCAATCTTTTTCTTTCTTTTTAATGGCTTCCAAAATAAAAGAAATAATGTCAAAAATTATTTCAAAGAGAAACAAAATAATAAAATATAACTATATATAGTAAAACACCTCAAAACGATCCAAAAACTCCTTGTTTCTCTTTGTTCTTCACAAACCCATCTTCATTTCATCATAAGGCTGAGCCCATTCATTGCTACACCCTAAGCCGTGAACCCTTTGCTTCCTCAAGGCTTGGTCGAGACATTTAGAAGCTAAAATCCGAAGATTAGTGAGCTTCGAAACTCGAATAGCGGAGCTATAGCATTCCTTTTCGTGAATCACTAGAATCCAAGATGAGAACTCCTAAAACTATTATAGTATATATTGGATGATGATGATATGATGATGCAAATGGATGTATATTATGTTTTGATCATCAAGTTTGGTTGTTTTCATATGAATATTGAACATATATGCAAGTCACGAATAAACACGTCGATAAGCACAAAGGAAATCACTTTCCTTAAACTAGTGAAATAGTGTATGTGGTATTTTTAAACTTCTAAAAATGGCTTAAAATGTATTTGAAATGTTTTATGAACATTTAGTGGTGTTTTGGTGAAGTTCGAAAAGAAATAGAAATTTTAGTTAAAAATAAGCGTGTCACGTAACGTTAGTTTGTGATTTCACGCTGTAAAAGTCAAACAAGCGTAAAAGTTAGAATATGGCTCGGAATTCTGCAAGATAAGAATTTTCCAAACTATTATATCCATGCTTTCCCAACAAAAAAAGAAAATCAAGATTTTGAAAAGTAGATTTTGAAATATGAGTAAAACAAGTTTTGGAAAAATCCTGAATTTACAGTTCGAAATCCAGAATTGGATTTCTTTAGAAACAATGTTTAAAATTGTTTAAAAATATGGAATAAATCTTACAAATGTTTTAAAATTTATTTGACTAATAAAAATGAATTTTTGATCAAAAAAATCGTTTTATCAATATAGCTAAAAAGACGCTTTCTACATCCCTTTTCCACGGCATGTTTCTATAACTTTTGAATTATAGCTTTAAACTTAACAAATCTTTTACAAATGTTTTTTAAATTGTTTATGAAGTGTTTTAAAGATGTTTGAAGAATTTTTGGAGTGATTAAATATTTAGAATCGATCAAATAAATTGACCGTCTTTTAGGCGTCAGAGAAATAATGTCTAAGCTTGAGTTTGAAAAACCAGTTTCCTGCTCTTCCTGGCTATTCGGACTGGCCCAACAGAGGGGATGGTGAATTTGGGTTACTAGGATCAATATCCTCCTAAATAAAAATGAAATGATTACAAATTGATCCTTAGTAAAAAGAAGTTTAAAAGATTTTCAAGGGATTTTATAAGAGTGGTTTAATATTTCTGTATATACCAAAAAGAATGTTTTATAATTGTATATCTCCAAAAGGGATTCAATAAAAGAACATGATCAATTAAAGAATGATTCCCTATACCTCTTTTATCGATGATTTGTACGGAGAAAACAGGGTCGGATATGGATAATTTCTTTCCGATGATCACATTGAAGCAATTTACATATTCGAAGTAAAGACATGAAGTTAATTATGGAAGATAGAATGTAGGGCTACTTGTCACTGACCCTCGGGGAAATTTTCCATATTATATTATGTGGCAATAGTTCTTCATTTAAGATCTTCGATGCAAGGACTTCTCACTACTAATCCTAGGAGTAACTCCCAACAGGATGTGGTAGGAGAGTGCCTTCAGTTTATCCTGTTCTTGGACAACTTGTATGGACGAATGTTTGACGCTGCATTTCTATTCACATTGATTGATCTCTGTGAACGTATCATTGTTTGTTGGCGGAGAAGGCAACTTCTTAGCTTTACACCATTTCCTAAGACGTACGAGTTTGGGATTTATACGTTTGTGGAAATCGATTGTGTGATCATGAGATGGCGGTGTAGCATTCAAAGTGGAATGTGCTTTGTGAAAGGTAAAATGTTACCTCAGGCCTCATCAAACAGAAATGGCTAAAGCAGGGTAGATGTGGCAGAGCTATGTGGGTTGCACCCATTAGGAGATGGTCATCACCTTTCTAGATTACTCTTTACATATCGAGTATGTGGTGTATGCTTCGGGATCCCGTTCAAGGTTGGTAACGGGGTGATGTCATATTCGATACTATCCAGCGAAGGGGTAAGTCGGTTCTGTATTGGTATAGGAGTTCAGTATCTAGATCCTAGGTATATCCCTCTAGAGGTATTCTGTATGGGAGGTAGTCCCTCACCTTGCCATTATATGGAATCCATTCTTCAAACGAGCCTTGTAAGAGTTTTGTTTATAGAGCCTACTATGCTGGAATTTAATAATGGTAACAATTTCGACTAAGATTAATAAGTTTATTTGCAAATATTTTCAATGATATAACGTTAAAAATAACATCAAGTATTTTGACTTAAAATGTTTTGGTTATCATAAGGTAAAAAATCATTCTGTGTATATATGCAATGTGGTCTTATGAGATACCTTTTGTTTTAGAAATGCACATTTTGATTTCTCACACCAGTCTCATGACTGACCCAGAGTTTATTATCTTATCCCTTAAACTCTGGGTGCCCTAATTTTTCCCGGGCAGCCAAGTAGTTAGGAAAGCTTGGAACACTTTGGAATGGATCATGGAGCATTTTGGGTCTTCCAGAGAAGTTATCTATATTCTGTTATATCTGTATTATGTATCTACCAGCACTTGTAAGGATAGACCAATATAACTATCCTAGCTAGGTTAATACATGCTGTAACTTTGATAAATCACTTCAAGTGATTGTATGTAATCTCCATATGTAAAATTATAAGTGTTTTTTAATGCGATGTGGGATTATGTTTGTTCTATCTTCTATCTTTATTTCCTTTTATCCCTAAAGATTCGGTTTCTAGCTCTTGAATTTGCTGCATGCGAAAATCGAGGATGTACTAATGTCGATTTTCGAGGATTGAAAATTCCCATTCGTCGTAGAATTTGATGCACGTTCCAATGATGGAAACTCCAAATCATATGATGAAACTCCAGGAATGAGTCCCATTCTCCTGGACTTGCTTCCTTAAAAGATTACTGCTAAAGATGCTTCTCCAGTGACTGAACGACCTCATGGTTCTCAGCCAAAAGAAATCGATGTCAACTTTGGGGACCTGAGCAATGTTTACATGGACAATGGTGAACTCATAGGAGATGACTTTAAGTTTGGGGATTGTCTTCTCATCCTGGACATGCCGTGTCTAGAGTTAGCCTGACCCCTACTATAGTCACCTCCTGATTTGGATTGTGATGTCCTTTTAGACCGCCTACGACACATTACACACTTCTCTAGGATCACGTACACTTACATATGCATTATTTGAGTTCATTTTCTAACGCTAAAGTTATTCTTTTTTTATATTTGGTGCTATGTCTTAAACAATTTATAGACATACAACGTAGCGCAAGATGGACATCAAGCCACCATTTTTGACCATGCTCGAATGATTGCTTTGCTTCAGGAAAGAGTCATGCAACTTAACATTGAAAAGACCAAAGTTGAAGTTGAGAAGGCTGCTGTGACGGTAGACTACTTGGAGCTGTAGGATACCTTCAAAAGGAAGATAGAGAAGATGGATGACACCATCTTGAATTTCTACGTCAACTCCCTATTGCATCAGGGGAGCCTCAGCTATGTAGGCCCTAAATTTCTGCATAATCTTGCTGTGGTTTGGAAAGAAGTCCTAGCATGTTTTCAAGAAGATGGGGATATATACAACGAGCAAGAGTTGGAGGATGCCTATCTCAACTAAGAGTCGAAGAAGGCTTTGGTAGAGGGCCGAGATATTATTTGGATTGAGAGGGAGTGAGAAACCGCTGATGCTACTACAACTATAGATGCTAAAGTGCTATCAGAGCCTTTTAGTTCTGGGCCTGGTGAATCATCAAAGCAGCCTCATGATTAGTCAGGAATTATTCAGAGTTCACCAGGTACTACTTTGTTGTTCGCTCCTTCAACAACTATCTTTGAAGCCTTGGGTATCCTAGAACTTCACCAATGATCGTGCAGCCATCCAAAGAAGGAAACAGTGGGAAGTATGAGGTTGAAATTCTCGGTCACACTTCTAATGTAGGTAACCTTCCTGTTTCTCCCGAGTTTGAGAATTTTCAACTCATGCCGCAAGAACAAGATGAATTAAATGGTTTCATTTTCTTATCTTATAGGTTCATCTTCTTTGCTTATCGAACTACAAATTTCTTCAGTTACGGGGACTCCTGCTATTCCAATTCCTTCAAGGCATTTTCTATAGCTACTTTGATCACTACGCCCGTGTTTGCCTCACAACTAGGGCCGAACCTGAGAAGATTGGTGCATTGAATGGCTTGGACGACACTTTCGTATCTCTAGAGGGCGATTTAGCAACAAATTATACTCAAGAGCAGACAGACTAAGCTAGCTAGTCAAGTAGAACAGAATAGCATATAGTGGAAGTTAAAAAGGAAAAAAACTGAGGAACGAAAATCTTCAAGGAGCTCCCGCAAGTCCTACAAGCCCGAGACCAAGGATTGTCTTCCGAGGGGCCAGAGAATAAGAAGGTGACATGGGCACGGAGCCTATAATTAACATCTAGGCAGTGATATGACTCCTAATAGGAAAGTTGAGGGGAAGAAGAAACTTCCGACCAAAGGCAGGAAAGGAAGTGGTGGCAAGAAGCATTGACGAGCTTGAGTAACAGTGGAGTCGGATTTTGTGATATTCTGCTTTATTTGACACGTATTTTATACAAGTGTAGAGTCTGCACTTATTAACTTTATTTTTATAACATCTATACTTTCCCTTTTGTTGGCTGACGTTGTGTGGGTATGGCCCTCACATTTTGATTTTGTATAAAAAATGTTGTAATAAATGAAAAGATTGTTGTTTCTACACCTATCTCCTCTGTGCTCCTTCTTATTTGTCATGTACTTAGCTTATTTATTCTTGTGATTCACACATCATGTATGTATATATTCAATTTTATTTAGTCCCTTAATTACTACTAAAATTCTTTGTTTGGAGTAACAAAACTGTGAAGTATTTTCTATTTTTCTTGAGTATTGGTGTTTGCCACTCAGTTCATTGGACTTTTCACTCCAAACACTTGATAGGAGACTGGGTGCCCCCTATAGCCTTTCGGATGCCCCAGTCAGGTCCATACTGCAACTCCTATCTTTGGGTATTTCTGGCTTAAGATATTCATGAAACTTTTAAGTGGCCTCACGGTTAGTAATTTACATACTTAAGTGATTTTCTTACTTATGGATTACACACTTAAGTCGTCGACGATACCAGAGCAACAATGATTACTTATTAAGCGATTTCATCGCGATGCTGACATTCAGGCTATCGGACACACATATCTCCACTTAAAGTGATATTTTCGTGGCTTCGAGGGTGGTATGCGATTTTATACAATATGAGAGTTCCTCGTTTTTGGATGCAACTTTTCTGACCTAAGTAGTAGTGTGCGGCTGATGAGATGTGCACGGTGAGATTGAGACTTACAAGGTCGTAGTTTTGCGAGCCAATAAGCTACGCAAATTTAAGTAATTATATTTACATGGCATAATTCCAAAACCTAAGAGGCAGTGCGCGGCTTACGAAATGCGTGGCTTTGATTTAGGCCTTCTCGATGTCGCTAAAACAACATCGGCTCTTAAAAGGTAAGGATAGAGTTCCATCAATCTAATGGTTTGAGTTGATTTGCTTCCATCAACTTGAAAAATAAATAGGGCATACTTGGTGTTGTTCCACCATCTCAAGTAGCGATTGAATGGTTTTGATTCGATTTTACCCCGTCGACTAAGTAGTTACTTTTGTGAACACGATTTTATTAGTTTGGAAAGCAAAGCAATTTCATTAATTAAATTTAGGCAAGTTCTGCCTATCTACAAAGCCTCCGGTATTCTGGGATGGCTTATTTGCGAAAAATAGGAAGTATATAAGATAGTCCTAGATAAAGTAATGATGCAGCGATTCGTTGTTCCAAGTTCATGGAATTTGGGTTCCATCAACGGTTATTAGCTTGAATGTGTCATCCCCTAGCTTCTAACCAATCACATAGGGCCCTTTCTAGCTTGATCATAATGTTCCTGGTACAAAGTAGACCCATTTGAGGACAAGGTCTCCCTTTGAAAGTATGGTTACAGACTTTGGAATTGAAATATCATGCGACGCTTTTCTGGTGAGCAACAGTCATTAACTCCGCTTCTTCCTTTTTCTCATCGACCATATCTAGCAACTCGAGTAGGAGCGGCTTGTTTTGCCTTTGATTGAAGTTTTGCCTTCGATGAAAGGGGACTTCTAACTCGATTGGGATCATTGCTTCTGAACCATACACTAGGGTGGACGAGGAGTGCCCGGTTGCAGATTTGCATATTGTCTTGTAAGCCCACTGTACGAGTGGAATTTCATTGGCCCAATTTCCTTTAGCTTTAGTTAGCCACTTTTTGATGGTGGACTTAATGATCTTATTCATTGCTACCACTAGCCCGTTTTCCTATGGATGCGCAACAGTAGAAAAGCTTTTCTCAATTTGGAAGCGATTGCAAAATCATTTAACTCAGTGCTTTCGAGTTGAGTCCCGTTGTCCATGACGATCTTTTGTGGCATTCCAAACCTACAAATAATGTTTTTAGCGATAAAATTAATAGCTTTCTTTATGGTAATAGTGGCCAGTGGTTCTGCTTCAACCCATTTGGTGAAACAGTCAATAGCAACTATAGCATATTTAGCTCCTCCCTTGGCCATTGGTAATACACCAATCAAATCAATTCCCTAGATCGTGAATGGCCATGGGCTGACCATTTCTGTCAGCTCTGTCGAAGGAGTTCTATTGATCTTGCTGAGCCATTGGCATTGATCGCACCGTCTGGTATAATCTGCTACATCAGGGTTTACCTAAAAGTTCCTGTATTGTAGAACTTTCTTTGTAACTGTTTTCCCTCCAGTATGATCGCTACAGTCGCCTTCATGAGTTTCCCTGAGGATTCTTCTTACTTTTTCATTGGTCACATACCTGAGCAAGAGGGTAGAAAATCCCCTTCGGTGGAGAATCCAACCATGTACTTCAAACCATGGTGCCTTTCGAAGAAGCTTTTTCCTTTGTTTCTTATCTACGGAGAGTGTTCCTATGAGCAGATAGTCCTTGATCGGTGTCATCCACATTTCTGATGCTTCAGTTGTTTTGAAGATCCAATCGATATCCATCTCGCTTATGCTTGGAGCAGTCAGAGTTTCAACTAGGACTAGCCCCATTGACAGAGCTTCTCCAAAACTGGCCAATTTGGCCAGATAATCTACCTTCGCATTTTTTTTCCTTTGGGACATGAGTTATGGTGTAATGTTCAATGTCATTCAGCAATTCCTGCACTTTAGATAGATACAGGGTGAGGTTTTCTCCCCAAGCTTGGTATTTGCCTTTAACCTGGCAGACAACTAGTTGAAAGTCGCTATAAATGTACACAGATTTTATCCCGAGTTCCTTCACAAATTTCAACCCGGCTATAAATACTTCGCATTCCACTTCGTTTTTTGTTGCAGAGAATTCCAAGTATAAAGCATCGCAAATGGATCATCCTATGAAATTTTCGAGCACTACTCTTGCCTCCGAGCAAAAGTTGTTAAATGCACCATTGATGAACAACTTCCAACATGTCTCCACATCTGGAGTAATTTCTTTTTCATTATCTCGTATCATAAACTCGGCAATGTAGTCTGTCAGCGCTTGCCCGTTGATCGCCCTTCGAGGATGGTAGGTAATTTCATATTGACTAAATTCGATGTTCTATTTGATAAGCCATCCAGAGGTCTCGGGGTGGCACAACACTTGCTTCAAGAGTTGATCTATTAGTACTTTGATCGGGTGTGCTTGGAAGTATGGTTGTAACTTTCTAGATACGATTAAGAGGCAATATGCTATTTTTTTCAAATTTCGGATAGTTCTTCTCGACTCTAGTAAATCATTTACTGATATAATATATGGATCGATGGACCTTAGCTTCTTCTCGTATGAGCGTAACACTTAACGTATGGGGAGAGAATGCTAAGTAGATCTACAAGTCTTCTCCATCTATCGGCTTAGGTAGGAGTAGCGGGGTTTCCATATGTCGCATTAGTTCTTCAAACGCACTTTGACAAGCTTGATTCCATTCGAAGTTCTTATTTCCCTTCTTTAGCACGTCAATGAACAGTATACATATGTCGGTTGCTTTTAAGATAAACCGGCATAGTGCTGCAACTTTTTCATTCAAACTTTGTAACTCCTTCTTATTTCTTGAGGCCTCGACTTCCCATAAAGCGGTAATTTGTTCAAGATTTGTTTCGATGCCTCAGGCGCTTACAATGAATCCTAAAAACTTTCCAGAGGATACCCCGAAGTGACATTTAAGTGGATTGAATTTCATTCCATATTTGTAGAGTATTTCAAACATTTCGACAAGGTTTTCCAAGTGATTTGCAGCTAGCATGATTTGACCAACATATCATCTACATAGACTTCCATAGTTTTTCTAATCTGATGATTGAACATGGTGTTCACTAGTCATTGGTAGGTGACCCTAGCATTGTTTAAGCTAAATGACATCACTTTTTAGCAATATAATCCCTGGTCAGTTATGAAAATGTGCTTTCCTTTTCAAGTTTGTGCATCATGATCTGGTTGTATTTTAAGTAAGCATCCATAAATGATAGCAATTCATGTCCGGTTGTCCCGTCCACAAGCTGGTCTATTCTAGGTAAAGGAAAGCTATCTTTTAGGCAAGCTTTGTTTAGATTCGAGTAGTCAGTACAAGTTCATCGTTTCCCATTGGACTACTTATCCAAGACGGGTTAGATACCCATTCAAGGTATATTGCACCGTGGATAAAACCATTCGCCATCAGGTCATCCACTTCTTCTCTTAACGCTTTGGACCATTCGGGTCCTAGGTTGCACCTCTTTTGCTTCACTGGTGCATACTTGGGATCAATATTAAATGTGTGGCATGCAATCTTCGACGAAACCATGCACATATTAGAATGTACCTAAGTGAATACGTCCAGGATGGCATGAAGAAATTTGATGAGTTCTGATCGCATCTTGTTTCTAAGATGTGATCTAATTTTTAAGACTCGCGTTGTATCATCCATATCAACTGGGACAGACACTGTCAATTTTGTCGGTGCTTCCCATTCCTCCCATATACTCTTCATTCTAAGGTCCAAAACCTTTTTGAATTGGATATACTCCCCAAGCCAGGGGTTGTGGTTGCTATTCGATAGGTTCACGAATGTGGGGAGTTCTCTCCACATTCTTCTCTTTTTCTTTTCTTCTAGACTCACGTAGTTCAATGATATAGTAGTCTGTAGCGGTACTATAGTCTCCATCTATCACCCCGAATCCATTCTCTATCAGAAATTTCATAGATAGACACCATTGAGCTAAGACAATCCTGAAATCTGCCAAAGCGGGTCGTCCTATGAAAGCATTGTAGGTGGATATTTCATCTACAATCACAAAGTTCTGGACAAGGATGGCTCTTCGGTTACCATCCCTAAGTTCTACGCGTAAATTAATTGTTCTGATAGGTTGCCTTGGTTCGCTGGTGAATTCCTATATCTTCATTCAGCAAGCGGATACATTTTTCATACTGATCAAACGTGTGTTTGAAGAGGATATTCACCAAACTGTCACTATCTACCAATATTTGTCGGATGATTTCTAGTCCGTTACTTACCGTCTTGACCATGAGGTTGAGGGTTGGAGCTTCTACTCCTTTAGTGTCTCGATTTCAGAGTGCTATGTCATCGGTCTGGGTTCTCTGCTATCATGAAGCACGAATCTTTCAAAGCGTGTCTTAATGAGCTTACATATCACTCCATTTCTCCCCAACTCTTTGGTGTGGGATGAGCTCCTCCAAATATTGTTCCGATGATGAGTCACTGATTGGTCTGCCAGGACCTCTCTTCGTTGGTTCCAGTTTGGTTTCTCGGTCTATAAGAGCTTGGGGTGCTGCAGGTGATCGGGATTTTATGGTCTCCTCATATACCACTGGAGATTGTTTTTCTAAATCAACTCTTCAATCAGGTTCATCAAATAACGACACTCATTCGTGTTGTGACCATGTGTTTCATGGAAGTGGCAGCATTTCCCACAACGCTATTGCAGTTCAGTTGCTTCCGTTTTAGGCAGCTTTTTGTACTCTTCCATCCCTCGTGTTGCAAGGTAGATAATTTTCGAAGTATCATTGAGCGAGGTGTAGTCTTCAGGCCTCGGGCCTTTAGGTCATCTGTTACCTCCATTTCATTTATTGTAATTCCGGTTATTCCTTTTCTGTTTCCCATCCTTCCCTACGTTTCTTGTAGCGGTCCCGAAGGTATTTGCATATTCGTTAGCTCCCATACTATTCTAGCCGATGTTGTTTGGTTGTAGGTTAGCAGATTTTCCTTCCACCTCCTCCGCCTCTTCCAATCTCAAGTACGGGCTTGCCTTTTAGTCAAAGTACTTCCTAGTGGTAGGTTGTTTCATTTTAATCCATTTTCCAAATTCAAAATCGGGATGGATAGCACGGACTAGGGCCATGAAGACCATATCTTCATTTAGGTTACTTACCTCAGTCACCACGGTGTTGAAATAACTCATGAAGGATTTCAAAGATTCATTCCATCCCTGGAATAGGCTAGGTAAGGAAAACGCATTTTGGTTGTGGTGTGTGAAGCCTAAACTGATCAAGGAATTTTGTTGTTAATTCATTGAAAGTAGAAATGGATTTTGGCGGGAGCCACATAGAAGCAATTCCCTCTAGGAAGATTGGAAAACATCTACTTCAAATAGCATTCGAACATTTCTCCATCCATGTACCGACTATACTTGAAAAAAATAGGTTTTGGGTTTCTTGTTCCACCGTAGGAAGGAATGGTTGGCATTGTGAACTTTTTAGGTTAGTGTTCATTCATGATGTCATCAGTGAAGGGAGTCTGGCTAGGAGCGGATTCCCATTCATCATCTATTCTATCCTTACTTTCTTCCATTAGGTGCTTGATCATGTTTGCGATATATGCCTCGAATGTTCGGTAGTCCGTGGGTTGGCTGTCAGTGATCATATCAAGTGTTTGATTTTTCAAACGATCTTAGTAAGCGAGCTAAAGCCTAGGCTCTCTTGTCTTTGGGAGAGCCACTCTCTCGGAGTTTCATTAGCTTGCAGTTTGTCGGGTAGGGGCAGTTTGGATCTCCCTGCTACTATTGAGTGCATTAGTGTTTCCTTCCAACTTGTCACCGTCAAGTTGCTAACCATCTTCTGAGTCAAAGAGATCCACTACTATATCTTCCTGTGGAGTTTTCGCCCATAGATTCAAGTTCGTAGTGGGTGCTTTGCGGTTGGTGGAGTGCTTATGTTTCCTTTTACAGTGATTCATGTGGTTCCATCTACTACTCATTTTTGCTGATGTTTTCTATTTCTCCTGTTTAGACCAGAAATGGAAGAGTTTTCCGGCTCTATGGTAGCCGCAGGCACTGTCATGGTTCTTCGAGCAGCAAATGATTTCAAGGTCAAGAGGGCATTTAATTTGTCTGTACTATCATTTTAGTTGTTCTCCATATTTTGATTAATTCATTAACCATCTTATTTAATTTATCTCTAGTTACAAGTTCATGCTGGATAGAAGATGTCGGCACTGGTCTCCTATGTTGGCTCCAGAATTTGCTATGGTTAATGGATTATTGACACCATTAAATTCAATTTCCTAAGGAATGGTTTTTTCTCTAGCTATAACAATTCCTATGGATCTTTCGAAAGCATTTCTCTTCTTCCCAGTGCCATTGACTCTCAACGACAAATCTTCTAAGTAGAGATTAATGATCTAACTTCTAGACCTATCTGATCCAAAGTAGATAGCAAGATCAGAGCTTGAGTTCAACTCTTGGTGAAAGCACCAAAATGTTAACCCAAAAATGTATCAACACTCAGGATTGAGTGTGAAAGCACCAGCTATGTTTATCAAGGCAAATAAAATAGAAAAAGAAATTGTGGATCATGGAAAAAGTAAAGAAACAAGAAAAAAATTATAGCGGTTCGGCTGGTAATGAAGCCTACGTCCACTTTATAACTTTTTATTAACCAACTTCTGTTACAAGTGGAATCAGATCACAATATGATTAAATCTCCTAAGTTAGATTAAGTCACAAATGCAAGAGTACACTGTAGACGTGAACCCTTAGATGACTATTATATGGGATGAGAAGATTGAAGAATAATTTCTGCAGAGTTTCAACAGCCTGTCCAAAAGGTCCTCTTTATGTTGTAGATATTTAAGTATTTATAGGGATTAAAGAGCTATTAGGTTAGGCCGCTTTGCCAAAAGTTGATATTTGATGGCACGAAAAAGCTCCAAAAAGTTCACAACGAACCGATCTAACCTAATGGATCGCTAGCGACCCATAAGGCATGGATCGCTAGAGATCCATATAGTTAAAGTATTTTTTGATCATATCAATTGGATCGCACTCCCATATCAATTGGATCGCACTCCTTACCTTACGTATATGCTCTCCATGTAATAATGAGTTGTCTTTTTTTGATGGTGATTCATGTACATATTGCAATGAACTATGACTGGAGTCATATGAATGCTCATTTCTCAAAGTAGTTTGCTTGGAATATCATGAAAGTTGGCAGATATCCGTAGAAAAATATTGGTTCATGATGTAAGAATTTTGGAGGATCCATGAGCAATCATTATGGATCGCTAGCGATCCATAAGGTGATGGAACGCTAGTGATCCATCCTGACCCATCACCTTAGCCTATTTTGCATCTTTCATCTTGGGTCTCTTTTAGCTTCTCCTTCTAGTCTTTTTGGTTGATTCCTGAGTTGTTTTAACTTAAGTGGATGCTCTAGCTCCCGTTGAATTCTGTTGGGTTAAAAACTCTATTAACACTTATTCATAAATCCAAGCATTTCTAAAGGCGGAATCCACTAGGGAATATTATCATAACTTAGCTATTTAAGTATGTCTCATACCCTAGTATATATGTATATGTTGCCGAACATATATAAAAAATTTACAGTAATTTAGAAATTTGAATATAAGCATTAATTTGTTTTAAAATTATAAATTATTAAAATTGCAAATGAAAAATATATATAGTATAAATATGTGACCAAATATTCTAAATTTAAACTTATTTTATTTAAATTGTTTTTGGTTTTAAAAAATAAATTCATTTTATACATATATATACTTCCTATATGTTTTTATTTTTGGCTATGAAATTAAAAAATGTTTTGTTTGCAAGTTTATAATAGAAGTATATTTTATGCCAAAAAAAACTTTATTATTGATTAAATAACCATATTATTTTACATAAAAATTTACATTCAAAAAATATACATTAATTTGGCTGAAATTCAATATTAAATATGCATGTATGTACGTATGTATGTAAATTGATATATTTGAATTAGTCAATACTTTACGTATTTATTTTACATATTTTAAATTTTAAACGTTATCTTGGAAAATGGGCAAACACTCATAATCAAATAAAAAGGAAATCTAATAGATTAAAGAACCAAATCAAAGAAAAGAACACATAAGATTTTTAAAGTGGGTAAACTAGAATCTTAATCTTATGTCCAATTTGAATGTTGTTTCAGATTACTACAAATTTTAAAATGATTATAGATCAAGGGATAAGTTGATTTCGAAAATTGTAGCAACTCGGTGCCAAATCCAAACAAAGATCCAAAAATCCCCTTTCCAAGTGCAAGAGATTTCTTTTATAGGCGAATCCATCAACCATAGTCGACAGGAGTAGTATGAACAAGTAAACACCAAATCCAAAGTTGTAGCCACGACGAAGTCATCAAAATAACAATATCTCAATAGTCGTACCGTTCGGTAACGTTAGATTTTGATCGGTATCTTCGCTTTTCTTCATATTTGTTTAAACCGTTAACATTTGGATCTTCATAACAAAATTTCCCATCTAGGACCGTTCGGTACCAAATGATTTTGCTTCTTCAAAACTTGTCATTTTCTTTAAAAATTTATGTAGAATCATCCATAGGATATAATGGATTCTATTTTGATTCCAAACCAATCAGTACCAAACACTCAAAACCATTCATTGTTGATTAGTTTGGCTTATCCCATACTTAGCCAAATTTCTTGAAGTTCCTTTCATTCTTCAACCTTGACATCTTATACGCTTCTTTATCCATTTCCTCGTCAACTTGAAGTCCAAATCTATTGAGATGTCGTTTGGTTCAAACATCGGATAACACTTATCACCTAAAGTATGCTTTTATGATAATAAAGCATGCTTTGGTTTGAGAAAAATGACCAAATTCAATTTACAAAGATGTTGTTATCACATGCATTGTTGTCGTGAAATGTTGCATCTACTTTAAAATATCATATCGACACTCCGCTCCAAACAATCGTGAACTACATCACCTTTGCAGACACAAAAGATGAATTCTTCCATCAAAAGTCTTTAGTTATTACTGAGAATTTTTTGAAAGCTACTCCAAACTGTAGTCAAGCAGATTTATTCTCCTTTTTTTCTTTAAATGGAAATTTGGTACCGATAGATTATGATCGTTACCGAATGAATTTCCAAGTTTTGTATATAAACAACACATGGGAATTTTTCGCTATCACTTTCATTTTCTAGCTTTCTATTTTCTTTGACCTTGCAACTTTTTCAATTGCGACTACCTCAAGCTCTTGCCCCCGCCACCTCAAGCTCCCACTAAAATTGCCGCTCACATTTTTAGTAAATCGATTGTCTCGAACCCTTGTTAGCTTCAACTTCGAGTACCCTTAATGTCATTGCTTCCCTTAGGCTGTGATTTTCTAGGTAGGTAGCTGTCGTCGCCATTCTTAGGTCGATGTTGTTATTAGGCTCAAATTGGTTGCTATATCGCTGTCGATTCAACTCCAAACACCGATCAAGACCCCTTTATTGCTACCATCTCCTCTCAATACCTTAAAGAAAACTTTAGGCTTGTGGTCCTAATCCTCAAGCACATCACATTATTGGGATGGAGATAGTAAAGAGGAAGTTCTTAATAAGTTGCCCTTGAGTGGTTCTTGAATATTGATTGGTGGCTTGGATTTTGATGAGGCACTCTAAAGAAACCATCTCATAGGATACACTCCGTCATCCAACGAGTTCAAGCATCGATTCATTGTGGGTTTTTGTCCCATTGACACTTGAAATGGTATATCACAATCTTGCAGCCTTGCAAAGAAAAGCTTTGTGCCACTTTGGACAACTGTTTCATTATCGTAGACTCCACGATAATGGATAAAATCCGACAATATGGTTTCATCGTGTTTAAGCTCGTTTTTATCATGGGCAGGCTATCTACATGGAGTGTGTCGCACATCTTACCAAGAATACTAGATAAACTCTACACATATTAACACATTGCACTATCCCGGTCGATGTATAGAATCCAGTCAATCAACACATATCAACATCCATTGGATCATCTACATTGGCTACATGGATTTCATTCATAGTAAAACAGCAAAACAAATCATAGTTGACCATACTTGTTCTCATGCTTCCAGTATAAGATGGCCAACTACTCATCTTTTTATTAGTGCTGTCCCTTTTGCTTTATGTTTTACATCTCCGAAAGTAGGATTATCCTCTACCCTAGCACTCTCTTCTACTCTAACAAGAGTTAGACGTCCATTACAAAGGAGCTTCGAATTACCTCTCTTGTAGAACTCCAAGGTCTTATTACTTCCAATGCTGACAAAGCTAGCATAATTGTCCTCGACAACCCAATAGATTATTTTCTCTCTAGGTTAACATTCACGATCTTGTATACGACCTAAGAAAGACACATAATCACTCAAGATGAAGTGCTTCTATCTTTTCCTAACCAAAGAGCTCATGACCCTCTGGAGGGTAACACAACTTATAACCAATTAATGTGTTTATCCTTAGTCGACCCTCCTTTCAACAACTTCTTAAGATACATTCTTCAGATGTTGGGACTTGCCCATTACCTCCACTTCACCACTATAAACATATTTTCACGATCTTTAGGATTCCTCTGGGAAGGTCACCAACCATTGGGTAATTTGCTTCCTTTTTTACTTCAAGAAAAGATTCGATCATCACTCACTTTTATTCCTTGAGTACTTCAATGGATGGGAATTTATAGAAGGGTTACAGAACAAAAGAATCTATTTCAAGGATGAGTACTTTTTTGCCCAATGCTTGGGTGAATTCGATCAAAAATGACTCTCCGGACATAAACTATCCATCCAACATCTTTGTCTAACTTAAGCTTACTTTAATTAAGTTTTTAATTTTACTTTAGGCTTCTCACAAACATTCGTCCATGGGTCGTGATACTGATCTACCAAGATGCCCTACAATTCCTTAAAAGGATACATCATTTCTGGTTATCAATGCTAGAATGCTCGTTCTACTTGCTTTACAATGATATAAGATTCCAACCCAAACCTAATCCACCTGAAGCACTCAAGGTGTAAACGATCCCACTGCTCCTCAAGGAGTTTATATAGTGCTTCAGGAAGTTCCTAGCTCAAATAAAAAGAACAAGGGGTGGAAAGAGAAGAATCGGTTAAGTAAGACAGTCGAGAAGTGGAAGAAGAAGAATAAAACGAAGATGAAGATAAAGAAGAAGATGATACATATAAGTTCAAGTCGACCGAGGAAACATCTCCGAAGGCACTCTGGTCACGCCTGCCCCTAGACCCAAGACTCGTCAGCAAACTTTACTCCCATCACCCGAGACACACCAAGGTCCTACTAAGAAGCTGATGCCGCCAAAATAGTTGATGCCATCTTCTTCTCACCGGGCATCATCGAGAGCTTTCCGGACTTCACTTTTAGAGACCTTAATATCGACGATCTTCTTGCATCCAATCTTCTGACTTCTAATTCACTCCAGCTGACATGCCCTTACATTATGAAGTGGAGGATACTCTATCTCTTTAACCCCGAGAGCATGGTCCATAGACTATTTAGAATACACCAATACTTCACACGTCTCTTAGGATCACAATCACTTTGTACTCGCTTTCAATCCAATTCGCTAATTTTAATCCAATTCTCTCTCTTTTCGAGTATCATGGGCAAACAAAGTTTCTTTAACGAAGTCGATCATGGAGTTGTCCATTATCGCTCATAAAATAGAGGGACTCAGGCCCTCATCGAAACTCCCACCAGGAGCCTGAGGCCGAAAGGGCATGGAGAAAGGAGAAATAAAGATATGATGCAAAAAAGAAGCATCTCCACACTAGCGAACATAAGGACTCACACGACCACTTTGGGTCCAAGTGAGATTCTAGTTCCCCTCACTGAGGATGCTCTCCTACCCTGAGAATACTTTCTTATTCAAACCTTTCCCCTATTCTCAAGCTATAGTGACCTCTACGAACAAGTTCCCTAAGGCTCATGTTCCATCTCCCTGTCGATCGAAATAATCCAGCTCTTCAGTATCTCATCGGTCACCTAGAGATGATGGAAATGTTTTCAAAATGTCTATGAAATTTATTATTTGCTTTCCTAATCATTTGTATCATTCCTAAAAATCAGTTTTAGTCTACTCCTATTTAAAGAGGCCTAAAACTTATTTACTTGTGATTGTTGCTCGTATTAAAAAAAAATCCTTGTTTGGAATCAATTAATAGTTTATCCATAGACTAGTTCTATATTTCTTCTATAGAATATATTTTATAAAAAACCAATATCAAAGTTTGTTCTTCTATAATATTATCTACCAAGTATGTCAAGTTATCTAAAGAATAGAAGCAAGACTTATGTTTTTACACAATTTGATGGAATGGGAGATTTTATCACTTGAAATTTAAAGAAGGAAGAGATTCTAAAGAAAGCGACGGTATTTTAAATTACCTCTGCAGTTGAAAAAAAAAGGATTTGGAAGCTGATATTTTGGAAGAGATGGAGTAGGAATCTTTTACCACTATCTAGTTAAGTCTATTAGATGAGATCGTTCATGAATTCTCTTGTATTAAGACAACAACGAAATTATGGAAAGAATTATCAACGGTTTATAAGGAAAAATCTTTTATTAACTACATTAGCCTACGCTAGCAACTTCAAACTTTCAAAATGAAGCCAGATACTGACCATATGGAACATGTTAATGTTTTATTTACTTCAATTATGAATCTACAAGCAACTGACATTGATATTGCTAACGAATTCCAATTTTTACTCTTTTATGTTTTTTACCTAGAGAATATATTGCTGTTGCAAATTCTATGCTATATAGGCGCAATAAAATTAGTCCTTATGATGTTAAGGTCAATTTGCATAATGAAGTATTGAGAGGCAGATTAGCTGGCACTATTTTGGGCGATGATCCCGAGGGCTTGTTTATTTAGAGAGGGAGAAGTAAGAGTAAACCGATCCCGAGGGCTTGTTTATTAAGAGAGGGAGAAGTAAGAGTAAACCCAAATTTGGTAGTCATAGTAAATTGTGGTCTATGCTAAGAGGACCTAATGATAGATTTTCTTTTTAGTGTAAAAAGCCCAGGCATATAATTGCAGCACAACTGAAGGTTAAGAAAAACAATGAACCATTCAAGAAAGATTCAGCAGGCACTGCAAAGACTTAAAGGACTGATATAGAGAGCAATATAGATGTTTTTACTACTTCTATCTCTTTTAGAAAGAGTCATTTATGGAATACTAATTTCGGTGCAACTTATCATATGGCACCCAATAGGAGCTATTTTTCCACTTACAACCTGGTTGATAGGAGAGAGATTCTAATGGACAATGATGCTTCTTGGTGTATGGTGGTGTTGGTAGCATGAAGATTAAGATGCATGATGGTGTTATTATTACTAATGTTAGGCATGTTCCTAATTTGAGGAGGAGACTTATTTCTGTTGGGTTTTGAGTAAGCATACGTTAAAAATTATCGTTAAAGGAGAAAATTTGAAGGTAACGAAGGTTTATCATATTGTTATGAAGGGAATTCGGTCATAGAGTCTTTATTTTTTGAAGGGTACTAGTCTTTATTTGTTGAAGGGTACTACTGTTATGGGAGAGTCGGCTCTCTGATTTACTCTTTGATTCTGATCCTACCAAATTGTGGCATTCACGCATGTAACGTATTAGAGAGTGCAATTTAGCACAGTTGTAGAAAAGAGGCTTAGCTAATGGATTCAACACTCCAAGGTTGGTTTTTGTGTAGGGTATGTACTTGGAAAGCAGGCAAAAGTTTCTTTTAGAATTGGCAAACATAAGTTTATAACTATTTTGGAGTATGTGCATATAGATTTTTTGGGGCCTTCACCTTGCCCATCTTTGGCGGAGCCAAGTACTTTGTGCTCTTTATAGATTATTTCTCTAGAAAAGATATGTTTACTTTATGCAATCTAAGAGTGAAACTTTTGATAGGTTCGAAAGTGGAAAACTATTGTTAAAAAGTAGCTAGGGAGGAAACTAAAGGTTTTTCATTCAGATAACAGCGGTGAATTTGTATCCTAGGAATTCGTTAACTTTTGTGAGTTTGAAGGGATAAGAGGCATTACACCACACATGAAGACCCTTGAACTAATGGGGTTGTTTAACGCATGAATCGAAAGTTTTTGGGAAGAACTCATTGCCTCAGGCCGACTTTTAGTTTGAAGGAGTTTCAGGGAAAAGGTTTATATATGGCGACGTTCTCATAGGAAGTATGAAAAGGAGAGCTTGTTGATTATTCATTTCTCATAATTTCTAGTTATGCAGCTTATGTTCATGAGAGCAAAGTCAAGTTGAATCTGAGGTCGTGCAATTCCATTTTTCTGGGTCATAGATGAGGAGTGGACGGTATATGATGTGATGCTAGAAAACTATATGTATTATTACTAGTAGGCATACGACTTTTGATGAAAAAGCTATGTTGGAGGTAGAGTACATCAAATGATGATAGTTCGAGGATAGTTTATAAATACCAAACGAAAAAAAATCAATAGACTATTTCCATAAAGTTAAAGTTACAAATTGTGTCTTGGATGGCAGCTTGGTTGATAAGGGTTATTTAAAAGTTCAAGCATAAGGTGGAGCTCGGTCTCAATCTATGCCCGTTCGTGAAAGGAAAAGCCCAGATGGCTTGATGATTGTGGGACTTAGTACTGAAGAGATGGATGTTGATGACATGATAGCTTATGCACTAAATATTGTCCATGACGAGCCCAAAAACTATAGAGACGTTATTTATTTTGTTGATAGTTCAAGTTGGTTGGTTGTCATGGAGGAGGAGATGAAATCTTTGCATAAAAATCATACTAGGGATTTGGTGGCTCTTCCTTATGGCATGCGAACTATTAGGTGTGAAAGGATCTATATAATCAAAAATAGTGGCAATGGTGACTTATGGTACAAGGCAAGATTAGTAGCCAAGGGGTATGTTCAAAGAAAAGACATTGAGTTCAGTGATACTTTTTCATCTATTGTCCATCATACTTCTATTCATATATTGTTGGCTTTAGTTTCTCATTATGATATGGCGTTGGAGTAGTTAGATATCAAAACTGCATTCTAACATGAGGGCCTTAAAGAAGATATTTGTTTACAACAGCAAGAGGGGTTCTTTGATAGTAGTAAGCCAAATCATATTTGTAAATTTTACAAAATTTTATATAGGCTTAAACGGTCTCCTAGATGGTGGTATAAAAGATTTGTTAGTTTTATGCTTTATTTGAGATATTAGAAGTTTCAAAGACCGTTGTGTTTACTTAAAAAGATGTGATAAGGATGTTATATATTTGGTGCTTGCATCTCAGAGTATGGTCAGAATTTCAGAATTGAAAGCAAAGCTTAGTAGGAAGTTTGATATGGAAGATTTAGAAAAGGCATAAATTTTTTTAGGGATGGAGATATTCAGAGATGGCACGGAAAAAGTTGAGACTCTCTTAAGCGCATTATATCGAGAAAATCCTCTCTCTATATGGAATGGAGAATGTTAAGTTGGTAAGCACTCCATTAGGCTCTTACTTAAAATTGTCAAAAGACTTATTTCCTACATCGAATGAAGAAAATAAAATGCACAATATTACCTATTTAAGTGCCATTGGAAGTTTAATCTACTCAATGGTGCGTACTAGGCCGGACTTAGCTCATGCAGTTGACATTGTTGGTAAATATATGTCTAACCCAAGTAAAAGAACATTGGCAAGCAATAAAGTGGATTCTCCATCATTTGTGAGAAACTCCAGATGTTGGCTTGCTAGATGGTAAAGTGGATAGTTACATCACTCTTTGTGATTATTGTGATTTCAATTTTTCCCGAGATAGATATGGTCGAAAGTAGGACTATGTTTTTACACTTGGTATAGGCGCTATTTTTTGAAGATCAAAGCAATCTGCAGTAGCATTGTCGACTACAGAAGCTGAGTTGATTTTAATTATAGAAGCGACTAAAGAGGGATTATACTTGTTGTAGCTATTGGATGACCCTCTAGTTACGCAGACGGCAGAAAGTATTTTTGGACCGTCGGAGTGCTATTCATTTGATTCAGAACCAAGCCTACAACTCCCGTACAAGCATATTGATGTCAAAGGCTTCTTTCTTGTGATGGAAGAAGAACTGAACAAAATTAACTTGACAAAGGTTCATACAAAAAGACAACCCTTTTGATATGTTGACAAAGTCGGTCCTTAGATATGTTCAAACTTGATTAGCTTAGTCCCAACTAATTACCGCCATGAGACGCTGACCCAACAACTTGTAGATGAGGATTGAATTCGTTTAAGAGAGACAGGGATATTTTAAGTCCATATGGAGTGTTGAAAATGCGACTCAAACATATTAGCATATAGAAGAAAAAGAAAGTAAATTAATTTAATTAAATGATTGGTAAATATACAACGAGGAAACATATATTTGCACTAAAACAAAAGCAGATCAAATCTTGGTAAAATGGAAACGTTTCCTAAACGTTTTATGAAATTGATGGTCTACTTTCCTAATTAATTACATTCATTTTATACAAAAATCAGCTTCATTCTACTTCATTTAAAAAGGCCTCAAGATATTGGGAAAGTATCTCACTCATTCTTCTCAAGCAATAATTCCCCTAATAGATTCTTCTAAAATAGTGTGAGAAATAAGATTTCTCCACTTTAAGAAATCTCTATCGGTTTCGAAATCTCTCATCTTGTAACTGATGAAAGAAATAAAGTTATTAAGTCTCCGCAGATGTCGGTACAATGAACCACGTTAAATTTTTATTTTGTTGCATCTCTCTATTTATTTACATGTGATTGTTGTTCAAATTTAAATTTTCTTCTATCCATTTTTTAGAATCAATTGATAGTTTATCTGCAAACTAGATATGTATTCCACTGTAGACTTTTATAACAGTTACATAGTCTGCAATGTTTTTCATAAAAGGCTATATAGGACTTCTTGTGAACTATGTAAGAATTTCTTTCCAAACTTGAAATTTCTATAAAAAGAAAAAAAGGAAAAGTACCAACAAATACTATACCTAAGAACTTTAAATGTGTATTCATTGATTAAAGCTTCTAATGGTACTCCATATAGATTTATACTTTTATGTTGATTAAGACTTAATTTTTGGTACAAACTTGGATGCCGCGAAAGATCTAAACTTTCCCACCATCTCCATTGAAATGAAAGGCTTAGGAGAGGTAGATGTGACATTAGACATGAAAATGAGAAAAATTGAAAATGGTTGCCATTTGGATCATTTTCACTACATTGAAAGGGAAAAACTTAAAATGTCTTGATTGTATTCATATATGACGGTCGTGAGGTCTCTCTGTCCATATATAGCTATTATGCTAATGGTAACTATTACCGATATGAGAAATCCATTACTGTACCGACAACATTAATAAGTCAAAAATGACTATTGATACTTTACCGTTACTGCTGGTAAAATAATCTTTGGTATGCTAGTAAACTGGTAAGTCGTTGACTGGTAATGATGATTCTTCCGGTACATAAAAAATTACTTTTATAGCGTTAAAATTTCATAATGATAAAATGAATATTTAGTTCTTGATTATACCTCCATTTATGTTAATATCAACATTTGACTTATTTTTGTTAATATAAAAAAATTTCTTAATTCATCATGAATTATTTACAATAATATGAAACAATAGCTTTTTTGATCTTAGGCTTTTAACCTAATAAAACCATAAAGAGAAATGATAACATAAATAATACTGAAACATCATCTTGAAAAACTGATATACCTTCAAAGGTATTTGTGATTAGGATTAGTTTAATAGTGATAAAACAATATTAATATGATTGATAAACTTACCCTTGCTTCAGTTTTTGACATTTCTTTACCGCTAAAGTAACCGTTGATGATAGCAAATTTAACAATAGCATTGTTATGCTAATGCAACTCAATATTGGTTACCAATTGCTTAATATTGACACAGTAATGGTAAATTAACCATTGGCATAACAGCCCTGACATTATTTTATCTCATGAGAGATTGGACTCTAATTTTGAACCATATATGTAGTTTTATTTTACTTTTGTTTGTTTTTCTTTATTAAGGCTTAAAACCCATATTTGTAGAAGCTGCGTAATGTTTTATATTTATATTGTATATATCAAAAAAAATATGGAAATAATTGACAAATATGAAAATAATTGACTACAACAAACACAGATATCGCTATCTGGATTCATTTGTGTCCGTTGAAAGACCTACCCACCACTGTCGTTTAAATCTTTAATAATTGTAATAGCTTTGATGTCACTTTTTTGATATCAACATGAACTACCAAAAATACCCCTCTATATATTATCGACTCTTAATCATTTAAAAATATAACCTAATATTACACTTTTTACAAATTCAAACAGCCTTAAAAATAGAGTCTACCAATTAAACATTATTTACAAATTCAAAACGCTTCCACAAATAAAATCGAAAATTAAACTTTCTTTACAAATTCAAAATATTTATTTATAAATATACATATCTTAATATCACTTAAAAATTAAAAAAAAAAATTGACTAATTCAAACATATATATAATTTATATGAAAAACAAATTACGCGCGAAGCGTATGGCATAACACTCGTAGTAATAAATAGAAATACAGTTTCATGTCAACCTTAACCACACTTTAAGCATCCTCATATTTATAATGCATAATACTTATATTACAGTATACCCAGTGCAATAATTCTCTTAAATGACATGAAAGCACAGTAAACCATGGTTACAACTGTATAAATATGGTCTTCCACGTTAGAGAAAGCCCGAGGACTTGGGCATTCTCGTACAAACTTTTGCTTATGTATATTTCTTCGTAGTCAATCGAACTACAATCTTGCCTTTGTCTGGTTTGAAGGCGAAGGAGCACTCTGCGCCAAATTTAAATAGAGGATTAAATGTTGGTTGTGTTTTGTGATCAATTATGATTTTAACTCATCTTTCTATCTACTATTAACAAAGAGAATTCAATTAACAGATTTTTCACGATGTCTTTTTGAAACATCCACCATCATCCATCAACGGAACCCCACAACCAATTTGCAACATCCACCACCTCTTCTTCCCAACTAACTATCAACGGAATTTTATTATTAATTTGTCACCGACACTACTAAAAAAAAGTATCGTGACTACCAAAACATTTATACTTGCGACACACATCCGATTCACTCGTTTTTTTATTAAATGTAAATATTTGCGACTATTATATGCACGTACGTGCGGTTTATAATAATAATAATAATAATAATAATAATTGTTTCTACCAGCGGTATGCCTCTAGCAGCTCTTTCTGCTAGGTAGGTGCAAGGCTTGAAGCATTCACCGTATGTTTTTGTCCATTCCTCTAGCCTTTTGAGTATATAATTTGCTCCTATAGTGTCCGCCCAATACATGATCCCACCCCTACACAAAATAATATATAAATATTATGTACAGCTTGAAGCAAGAAACAATATAACAGCAAGCGTTGCCCAGTTTTTTGCTTGAATTTCAAGGTTCAGGTATATCCAAAACTTCACAAACATCCTACTAAGCATATTTTTTCACCATTTGTTCAAGTGAACCAGATATTAACAGTATCAACTTTAACATCTAAGGTCTAGGTGTGTAATCCATTAAGAAATCGACAGTATCATACAACCTAGTGTGGACCTGTCTTGACTCATGTCATTCTGTGCTTGAAGAAATATACAGAAAAATGTTGTTATGAACTAGTCTAGCATGATAAGGTAAGTGTAATAGCTTATTCGTGCATATGAATGTAACCCCAGACACAAGTACTAAAAACAACACCAAACAACACCTCCAATGGCTTTTTTAGAATATTTGGGACAAACACGACAGGATGTCAACACACCATATCTAATAGTTAACATGGTTGCAAGCTACTGAATACAGGGGTTGTGTTTACCTAGGAGTTAAAAATAACAAAAAGAATTGATATATAATTAGAAAACATAAATAATGAACTACACCTGTAAGGAGGAAAACCCATGCCAAAAATTGATGCAATGTCAAGGTCGGAAGCTTTGACGGCAATACCTTCATCAAGTACCCGACAAGCCTCATTCACAACAGGGAAGAACACCATTTCAATAATATCATTGTCTCGTACTTTTGTTAGCTGAAAAAGGTTGATGATATAAAAAGATGTTAAGTTGTACATAACCTGTCATGATGTTTGTAAACTGCATTCTTTATCCAGCAAAACAAATGGTGGATTACATACAAAATTTACCAACAATCTCACACTGCAAGGTATTGAACCTGTTTGCGGTATGGGAAATGTATCCAACGCCCTTAATACCAGATAAACACTAAAACCATGCAAAAAACAGACATGTGACACCTTGGGAATAAGGATAATCCCACTAATTTTCCCTGCGTTATAAATGCCAAATAAACACAACGGTTTCACAAGGGCACTTCTCTTTTTTCTCCCTCGCCCACTTACATATACATCTACTGATCTACACCGTTCTTTTACAGCTCTACATTTTAGTTTCTAAGCATATTTTTTCCAACAAAGTCAAACTAAAAAAGGCAAATCATTTCATAATCCCTAGTTAATGATCTTCACATTAAATAGGAATTATGAAATGATTAATTAATCTAATTAATTATCTTAAATTAATCACATTAATTAATCATTTCATAATCCCTAGTTAATGTAAAGATCATTAACTAGGGATTATGAAATGATTAATTAATTATCCTATAATCACTTCATTGATTAACTATCCTTTAATTAATGTGATTAATCAACCTTTAATTACTTCATTAATTACATTAATTAATTGTTCTCATTAATTAATTAACTATAATTAATTACATTAATCATTCTTTTACGGCTCTACATTTTAATTTCTAAGCAAATTTTTTCCAACAAAGTCAAACTCAAAAAGGCATGGAAACGATGTCAAACTCCAATTCTATACAGCCTACTACTCATCAACCTTAACATCTTAATTATCAAGCACGTTTTCTGTAGTCATACATTTAAATCTCAATTCCAATGGAACACTAAATAAGAGGTGTTAAGCTTTTTATCATTCTGGCGTCGAGCTATTTTTCCGCAGGACCTCCCCTACAGTATCGTCACCGCAATAGAGTTTAACCACCAAGTTCGGGATGGATTGGTGTGGTTCCTCTACGCCTAGGACGCCAGAATATCGAATCATGAACAAAGAAAGGCATGAGAATGAGAGAAATATTGGCTAGTGATTGTGAGGCCCCAATTCTTGACTGGAAGGAACACCAAAGGCCTCCGCCCTTCCCTATATCACCGCTAAAATCCAACTTTCACACAAAATCCTTTAAAATTCAGACCACATTTGAACAGCCGGCGCACTCACTAATAACGAAAATGGCTCGTTCATTAGTGTGACTATCCAAGCTTCCCTTTTAACTTGTGGGTACCGGGAATACCCATTTATAGGTCCAATCCCAGATCCACATATATGACTTGAAAAGTCTGAATTATGCAACGCTCATTTGTTAGAATCGATAGGTGTGCAATCAAACGTAAAGAAGTGACGACGCAGGGCATTACAACCACATACTCACAAACATGTCTCCACCCATTATGTACCAATTACAATCTCAAAGATATTATTCAAATTCACAAAATATATCAAATAATCTCAATAATAAATTGCTTCCTCCCACTCAAGAGGCTAACTACTACAATATGGTGACGATAAATTTAGTCAAACTGAGATTCCACATGCGAAAACGCTTGATAGTTGTTGGTTCAAACTATGGTAAAAGTTCAAGGTGTAGCGCATGAGGTAGAAAGAATATCTAATCGATGGAGATAGATACTAATGAGCCATTTGTCGAAGTGAAGGATGAAAACATTCACGTTTCAACAAGACCAAAAAAAAGATGTTCGGATGATGAGTAAGTTACGCTAGCCCATACTCGATGTATTATTTCAAAGGATGATCAATAAGGAGTGAACCAAATGAAGAAAACTTTTTGGGAGTCCATTTGGCGATTGTTCAAAATGCAAAGTCCACAAATAGAGTGTTGTCATAAATCTAAAAATCCTATGATTTAAATCCCGATTCAGATCGGATCTTTTTCTTAACGATTCGATTTACATTCCAATTCAAACTTAGTCAAAACCACAAATAAAAAAACATTCTACTCACACTAATATATTTATTTGAATTCAGAATACTAATTATAATGTGTTTAAAACAAAATAAAAATGGCATACGATAGAAAATTTAGTTTTATGTTTAATTGTAGAAGTTCAAACATCAAAATCAATTTCAAATTGCATGCAAACCTTCAAATTTGAATCTACGATTTACGATTTGAATCTCGTTTGGATTTGAAATTTAAAATTACGATTTAAATCTCGTTTTGAAAACATTGCACAATTATATCTAGAAGCGTAGATTTGTTAAAAGATAAATGGAAGTTGATTAATTGAAATTGTCAATTGTGGAAGAATATTATATAGTTTTAATTATAGCATATATAAGCAAGAAAAAGTGGAAATTAGGTTAAAGGGCTTCTATTTGCAGGGTAATAAGTTTTAAGGACAACATTTTTAAATAATTAGTTTTAAGGACAATTTACAGCATAATGATAAATTTTTAAGTTATACAGGAAAATCATAAATCATTTTATCATTATTTTTACATAACTGGAAAAGATAAATTCTTTTATCTTTTTCCTGTAAAATGTCTTAAAACTAATTTTTCAGAAGTAGTGTCCTTAAAACTAATTACCCTATACAAATAAGCCCTTGAAGTGAAAATCCCCCAAGAAAAAATACTTCCTGGTTAAAAGAATACTACATTCTGTCTTTATCATGTTTATGAACATTTGTCTCAATAACATAAATGGAGTGGGTTTGAAGTAGAACATGACCAACATTTTACTCCAAAGACGATGTCCATGAAGTCTAGTCTAGAAAGTAGTGATCCTTCAAGGGAAAGCGTAGTGAAATCCTTCTACTCAGGGGGGTCCAAGCATTCGGCTGGAAACCAAAAGGCCAAACAAATTGTTAACTAGAATTTGAAACATCATGAAATTCGAGAGCATTCAAGTTTGTCTCAACAAGTTGTTAAAAGAAAAAACTAAAGCAAAAGGAAGATAAAGAAAAGGAAGCAGAGAGAGAAAAAGGAGCAATTGGAGTTGCTCAGGTAACAGGAGTTAAAACTATAAAGAAAACTACGTCATGAGTCTTTAGAAATCAACTTACTAAGTTGCAACATTACAAAGTTGAGTCCAACTCAATGACATCACTTGCAAAGAAAGCTGCATGAATATGAACATCATCATTGAAAATTGTCAAAATGCAAGATTAAATTTGCATTTTGTATCGATCGGTTGCATCTCCTATTTTAAACACAGAAGAAAACGCAGATACAAAAAATCATATGATTCCTCTTCAAATAAAAAAAATGCATGCGTCGTTTGAATCAACGATTAGTATCATGAGCAACAAGAACCGAAGCACGAAATGACAGATTTCAAAAATGAGATAGTGTAATAGATTTTTCTTGGAAGAAGAAAGAATGTATCCATGTCTGTAATCCTCTATTTAAGATAGAAATTCAATTGAAAAAGAAACAAACTCAAAAATAATCAAGACAGACAACAATGATAAAACTTTACTGAGCTAGATGGCATAGTCTAAGGCAAGAGAAAAGCATTTTGTCTCTTATTTTTTGATATGTCTTTGCTCAATCGTTTTTCTCTCATCAATTTTCTCGCTCAACACTGTTTGTTTTTTTAGTTTTTGTTACTCCAGTCCATTACCAAAACACAGATTGCTTTACCTAATTTATTAAGTCAACTAGTTACTGAATAACGGATGGTTTCAACCAACTCTTACAAACTACAGCTAAAATTCTTTAAGTTGGTCAACCACTTTCTAATATAATGTGTTTCTTTTTGTAAATTGAGATCGATATTCAGCTGTTATCGTGCATTTTTGATTTATTTAATGAAGCAAAACAGAGATACCAATTTTATTAATGTGTCACTGTATATACCTAAAAGATTGATATTGATTGGAATTAATGAAAACCAGTGAAGGAAAATAATTAAAAAAAGTTAATCACTATAATTATTGTTAAATGATAATAAAGTGATGGTATTTACCGAATTAACTAAGCATCACCTAGATCAAACATTTAAGAATGCAAATGTGTGTACAAATGTATCAAAACAAATAGCTGCATTATTTAAGGCCATGGGCCATGTTGAATAAAGTTAAACACAAGACCAATGATAATGATAGTGACGCGGATAGTTTAGACACTTGTGTAAATACAACTTTTGATGGCACAAGTTCGAAAGTCAAAAGACTTTGAATGTTGTGTAGAAAAAACAGGACGGAGATTATAATTTTTTTTGAAAAAATTCATCGATTCTTTTGTTTTACCTTCTGATTTAGTAAAGAGCGTTTTCTTTAGCACTACGGTGAAGGGTATTGTCAATTATGAAGAAAGCTGAAAACTTACTAACTAGCATAAAATTTGCACTAATTTTCCGATGAAAATGTGATAGAAAAGCAAAAAATATATAAATAAGGGGAAAAAAGGACAGAATGCACAATTATATCTAATGAGTTAACCAATAGAAACATAAGAGCATCACATTTTTTGGTAAATCGTCGTGTTTTTAAAGTCTATCGACTCTTATTCAATAACAAAGGTGTTGAAAATATTCATGATATGCATAAGTGATTGTAGAAGTATGAGAATAAAATGAAGCTCAAGTTATTACTAATAATGTGCAGCTTATGTTAAGACGGACAAAATGCCGAGGAGGAAAAGATGAAAATATTTTGGTTTTCTTATGCAGCTCATTGTTTAGATTTCATATTGATGGATATTGAGTAATAACCTAACTATGTTGAGACCATTGAACGGGTGAAAACACAATTTGTTTATAAACATGATTGGCTTTTAAATTTAAGTACGCGAAAAGCAAGGATTTAACAAGATCAATCGTAACATGATTTATAACTTAATATACAACTGTGAAAAGTGGTGTTGAAACGTGTGAGTCTAAAAAATGTTAAGCTTTAAGAATCGGAAGGATGGTACACGGTGGCAATGGAGGTTCAAGGTACATTTTTATAAATAATTTTTCCAAGCCTCCAAACCCTTCGTGTTTTTTAAAAATTGATTATCCTCTCATTCATGGGTGATAATCATTTTTTCTCAAAGTCAAACATGGTTATAATGTATTTTTTAAAAGTTAAGAATTGATTTGCAAATGTAGCTATTGTTAGCGTTGTTAACTTTTTACATTTTGTGTGATTTCCTATAAGAATTAAAAGTCGATGTTCAAAATAAACTATGTTGCCTTTTTTGCACGTCGAGTAGCCTTACGGTGGCTGGGTAGCAGCTCCACAATATCCTTTTATACTAAATTTATAACAGCAATCAGTTGCATAAGAAGACTAAAATATTTGTCTTTTTTTTTATTTCTTCAACATCTCATCTGCTCAAACATAGCTTGTGGTATTATTAATAACAACTTGAACTGCATTTTCTTCTACACTGCTTGAACTATTTTGATAAGCATATTACAAATAGTTTCAATATTTTGTTATAACTGAAGAAGTTTTGATGCAATGCCTCTAGAACTACTTAGTCATAAACCAATTCACTTTCGAAATCTACCTTTTGATTCTTTTGTTCTTGTTGTTCATGATTGTATGACTCCAAATTTCAGAAGTTGATTCACTAAATTGATATAATTTGGAAACTGAAGGAATCGTCGATTCAAAAGATGCCTGTGTTATTCAATTTGAAACCAAATCGTACGATTTTTTTTATTTGTGATTTCGTCCATGTTTCAGACCGGAAGTGTTAGAAGTCTACTCAAAACACGAGTTTCAATATTTAGTAACAATGATTCATCTTCCAAACTTTAAACATATGAAGGCAAGAATCCTTGAATTTTCCATTGCGAAATCAAATTGAAATTTTTTTAAAAAAAAGCCTAACTTCTTCGTCTTTTCATCAATTTTATCCCAAATCTTTCAAAACAAACTTATTATTCATAAAAAATGGGTTATATTCTTCTTGAAATGGACAGGATCAGAGAGGGAGGTTGTCGTAGTTATCGGGCAGTGGTCCTACAAGGATATTATAGTTTCCTCGTTTTATTGGTGCATGGTGGTTTTGCATTGCATTCGCTGAGAAGAAGTCTACATATGTTGAAAAAATATGTTAATAATATAACTAAGAAAGACTGGTTGTTCTGTCCAAAGATAAATGCTAAAAATAATGGTGTATGCTCAGCGATTTTTGGTCTTAAAAAAGAATCTACCTTCTAATGAGGTATGTGTAAAATTAATTTAATGTCAAAATAAATAATGTGAAATCACAAGCAAGGTGTATTAGGTAGAGTGGAAATCTGATGAATAAGATGTCAAAATTAAAATGTCAGATCAACAGAACTTCAAATGCTACAGAAATGATTAATTGTACTTATATTTGTATAAAGTATGATATCCAACCGCTGGATCGGAAGTGATTCCTGCCATTTCTCTTGATTTTTCAATGTACTTCTGTATTTCAGGGTCTGGCCTCGCCTTTCGCTTTGCGTCATATAAATAAAAACCTTTTTTAGTAGCTTCACCTGTCATTAGAAAAAAAGAAAAAACATATCAGTGATGCACATTAAGGAACTGGAATTATATCTAGTTCATATTGGGTTTTAATTCCCAAAAAAGGGCATAACAAATCATTTATAAACCTGATTTTGTACAAGGAAAAAAGGCACATATCACACCGCATTACACTAAACAAATATCTTTACCACTTGCCAAATAGAAACCATGATAGCTTTGTCCTATTCCGCAACTTGAGTCCAAGATTAAGATTTCATATAATTATTCCGAATTTAGTACAGGTTCAACACACACAAGTGCTCTAACCATGTTTCGATCAACTCTATCAGATCCTATTGGTGATTTCAAGTTTTATGCTAATTCTGTTTTCAATGTTTAATGCAAAATTAAGGGCAAATGCATCTACCATTTGGTGACATAGTGTTGTGCAGAAATTCAATTGATTTGCACTAACTCCAAAACCGCGGCGGAATACTAAAACGCAGAAACAATCAAAAGAAAGATCTAGCTTACTGACTAATTATCAACCACAAATTCAATAAAAAATAATCATCAAACAAAGAAAAAACATAAGAGTAGAGAACACGGAGATTTAACATGGTTCGGCTAGGTTGCCTACGTCCACGAACGCAACAACTATTCTTTACTTCACTGAAAAATAAGAGTACAAAAGAGAGAGATTACAACACTATAGGTAAAAAAGTGGAGAGATTAACCTATAATTACAAATTGAATATCAATTTATCCAAAGACTTATTTACGCTCAAAACTCTAATTAATTGACTGCAGAAATTAGGGTTTACTGAAGAAGAGGATAATGGTGGATGTTTTCTCACTCTCTCATGAAGATGAACCTCCTTTGTTTGAATATGCTTGAGAATGAAGAATTACTTGAAGATGAAGAAAATTAATTTTCAGATTATTTGACAACCTATCCAAGTTACTTGATTTAATTTCAATGGCAAAAAATCTATATTTCTATAAATTTCCATTGCTTAAATTAATCTAAATGTATAAACTAGTCTATCTTCGTATAACAGACCTGACTAATTAATTGATTAGCAATTTATTAGTTTCATTTCTCTAAAAGATATGACACATATACTTCCTCTTTATCTTTCCGTATATAGCCTAATTAATTAATTGAATGAATCAATTAATTTTTTTTCTTCTTTGAAAAATATTTAGTCACATAAATTCAACACTCCACATTGATTCAAATATAACAATCCATCTACATCACCACATCTCGACAAATTGTTGGGACTACGTCAATAAGCTCAGTGTGAACTAGTTTGGCCAATATTGCCCAAATAAAACTTCCAAATCTTTCACAAGCACAAGAAATATAATATGCACATCAACAAAAGAAATGCATACGAGCAAATACCAAATTCTTCAACAAATCCAATGTTGAAGACGAACTTGTAGATACTAAGCTTTGAAAGACCAATGAAGATTTAACAACGTGTTTCACCTTCTCCATTCCAAATTGAGTGAGGACACTCAACATTATCTACTCTAATCTTCTTCACAAGAATTTCGCTAGACTTTTCTAAGTCAACATCAGCCGACTAACCAACAAGCTCCACAACATTGAAAGCATAAGATGAAGAATCGACGCTGCAAATATGCTTACAAATAATGCCAACTAACCATAAGGCCTTTCCAACAAGTGAGCTCCACCTAGAGTCTGAACCTCTGTAATCTTCTCATCAACCATGCTATCATCAGAAATACCAATATCTTTCCGAATATGGAAACAATCTGATGACTTCAAATGTGTGTGGCAATTTTCTGTCCTTCCAATGTCATCACTTGATAGAGGCCCCACCTTTAACAAAGTCCTCTCATCAAATATCGCATGTCTGCTAGTCATAATTCTTCTAATTGTTTTACACCACAACCGATATCTCTTCATTTCTTCTCTATAGCCTAACAAAATGTGCTTACTTTCTCTAGGCTTCAACTTATCATGTATTTCAGCTTCTAAATAAGCTGAATAACCAAACACTTTAAGGAATAAATAATCAACAGGATCTCTTTTCCATATCTCTTATGGGATCTTCACATCCATGACAATAGAAGGTGTGCGGTTGATGAGAAATACTGCCATAGATATCGCTTCTGCCCAAAATCCCTCTTCTAAACCGGCAGTCGTTCTCAAGCTTATAGCTCTCTCCCACAGTATCTGACACATGCTCTCCGCCACTCCATAACAATGTGACTCAACAGAAATAGAAAAATCTCTAATTACATGCTCGGACGCACAATAGTTAGTAAATTCTTGTGACATAAATTTACTACTATTTCCAACTTTGAAAACCTTCAAACGCTTTCTTGACTGCTTCTCTACCAAGGTCTTCCACTTACAAAATTGGGCAAATATTTCGTCTTTGGCTTTTAAGAAATAGACCCAGACCTTACGTGAGAAATCATCCATAAATAAAACGAAGTAACCGGCTCCACCAAAAGATGCAACTGGGGTGGGTCCCCGTACATAAGAATAAACACTTTAGAAACTCTGTAACTCAAGGTCTTCCAACATCAAATGTGACATGCTTTTTCTTTCCAAAAAACAATCTCCACAAGAGCTAGGCTTCAACCGACAAACACCGTCAATCAAACCTCGCTTCTTTAGTACTTCAAGACTCTCCTCATCAACATAACCTAAACGAAGATGTCATAACTGAGTAGAATCTGAAATACTAGAATCAGTAGAAACTACCGACTCTTCTAAGACTGTCTCTCCATGAAGCACATACATATCATTAACTCGCACCCCTTTCATCACTATCAAGAAACCCTTCGCCACTCTCACATTCTCTTCATCTATTGTTATCCTCGTACCAAGTCTACTCAAAGCTCCAACAGATAACAAACTTCTACGCAGCATCGGAACAAGTCTAACATCCGTGATAGTCCTAACAATACCATCATGCATCCTAAACCTCACGTTTCCAACGCCCACAATATGACAAGATGTGTCATTTTCCACATGAACTGTTCCGCCATCAATTTTCTTGTAACTGACAAAACAGCTCCTATTTGGCGTCTTATGACAAGAGATTCCAGAATCAATCACCCAACTAGTATAATCTAAAGGTGAAACACTAGCTGAAAATAATGATGTATTACTATCATTTCTATCCGCATCTGATCTAACTGCTGGCAAAACTGAAGCTCTCTTCTTCTCTTTCTCTTCTTTCTAAGAGCTGCACAATCCCGTATGAAATGTTCTTTCTTCTTACAATAATAGCAAGCACCCCTTCGAGGACCCATGAAGTAAGACCTACGCATATCTTTTCTACCTTCAATGTGCTTCTGGCTTTTGTTGCTGAAGAACACCGTCATAAGTCTTCACCTTCCATGTCTCAAAAACTCCTTTTCTAACAAATTTGGTGATGTCATAATTTTTCATACTACTACTAAAAGAATTTGTCATTGATAACTAATCGAGAACAAGACAGCTAGCTCTGATACCAAACTGTTGTGCAGAAATTCAATTGATTTGCACTAACTCCAAAACCGCGGCGGAATACTAAAGCGCAAAAACAATTAAAAGAAGGAGCCTAATTAATTGATTGAATAAATCAATTAATTATTATTTTTGTCTTCTTTGAAAAATATTTGAATCACATAAATTCAACACATAGTTGAACAAGAAAATGGCATGGAAAGCTGCTAGAGTAATTACTACCTATTCTAGCATACCTGCTCTCTTATCCTCGAGCATAATGGGCAATAGCATTGATTTGTTGACTCTTTCAGGAAAATTCTCTAGATATTGCATGCCAGTGGCAACTGCTACGCTAAATCCAACCAAATCTGCAACTCTAAAAGCAAGAAAAATAATGGAATATAATGTGTTTCATTTCTGCAAAATGGATTTTACAATAACAGGGAGCTTGCAGAAAACCTCCTCGTTTATATGACAAGAAACAATCATGTAATATGTAAACCGGAGGAAGTCATCAAATGAATATACAACTTACTATCCTACTGCTACATCATGTTAAAACTACATTAAAAATTCATGCTCCCTGTCTGCAATCAAAAAGTGGAGTTTTTCTAACAATTCCCTACAATAAAAACATTTACAATTTATAATGTACCTGAAAGGTCCCATAGGCATACCAAATTTTGTGCAAGCTTTGTCTATTTTGTACACATCTAAACCATGATCTACAAATAAGAGTGCCGATTGAGTGTAAGGAAAGAACATTCTGTTAACTGCAAATCCAGTACAATTGCCAACAACAATTGAAGTTTTACGGATCTTCTTTCCAACATCCAGCAAATCAACCACAACTTGTGGAGAAGTCTTATGGGTACGGACTATTTCCAGAAGTGGCATGATATGAGCAGGACTAGAAAAATAAGATGATATTAGGTAGGATAAAGTAGGTAAGATGTATTGTTGTAATTGGTTTATGACTTTATGTATAACCTTCTCAACTTCAAATCGCTATTTAAAAAAAAAAGTTTTATACGATTTTATGTTCACAAAAGTATATCATGACAATATTATAGAAAGAATTCACTTCAAAATTTGTATTTACACCAAATATATTGCTGACCCTAAGCAAATATGCAAACAATTAAAGAAATAGCATAAGCATTCAAGCAACTCAGCAATGTGGAATGTCATTTCAGAAAGTGTTGACGTATAAAAGATGTCTACCTGAAGAAATGAGCACCAATGATATGATCTTGAGACCTAGTTTTCTCTCCAATTAAATTCAGGTCTATTGTTGATGTATTGGTGGCAAGAATGCAATGTGGTGAGCAGTATTTTTCCAGATCAGCAAATATTTCTTGCTTCAAAGTCACATTCTCTATAACTGCCTGTTTTATACATAGGTGATTTTGTAACTTTAATTGTCAGAAAAAATTATTAGAATCGCTAAAGCAACCGAAGATAGAACGCATGATTTAATTGCCTACCTCAATTACCATATCCACATCTTTGAAAGTATCATAATTTAGAACACCAGTGAGGAGAGAGAGTGTTTTCTCATATTTTTCATCACTCATTTTTCCTTTTCTAACACGGCTTTGCAGATTAGCTGAAATAGATAATAAATGTATCCAAATGTAAATATCATACAGTAGCAAAATGAGTGGTTTGTCAAATGAGCATATCTAATGTTATAGCTCCATCTGCCAGAGGAGTTCAGTTGAGATGATTGTGGTCTACTACGTGCTAACAACATTTTTTACAAGCTCTAATCTTAACATATTTCGTTTGGTATATACTAATTTGTTGTTGTTAGTGACTTGGTACCAAATATAGGGAATTTTTGTAGAATACCATTTAAGTTTCAAAATACATAGTCGCCCAACCTCAAAAACAAGTTATAAAAAAAACTATTTTAAAGTTTCAACATGCAGTTTCTTGACTACAAATATTTGCCTTTCAAGGAAAAATCAAAAAAATTGGTTTTGATTATTGGAAGATGCAGTTAAGTTCAGATTTAATTTCAAAAGAAAAAACAAATTTTGTACCGGAAATTAAAAATAATAACCGAAATTAAGAATAGGAATGTAATTTAAAACATGTTTTTAAGAAGGGTTTTTCACATATGAAACTTAAAAATAAGGGACGGATCCTAATTTTCCCAAGATACAAACCATATAGACTCAAAAGTAACCTTCCAATTAAATAAAGGTACATGCCACATAAAGCTCCACTCCTGAATATTCTTTCACTGGTTTTGGTTGTATTTGGCCAACTAGGTTTTTTAGGTGTTTATAAAACCCATTCTCCAAAGCCTTTTAACCATTGGTTCTGACTGATTAGAAACCCAATGTAGTATAATTTTAACTCTATTTATTAACCTCTCAAATGGTATTTTTCCAGTATCTAATATTTTATTTCAATTATACCTAAAATAGCTATATTTTATTACTCTAGCTCGTATTTTACACTCCAAGAACATATTTAATGACAATTTCAATATTATGTTTAACATATTTTTACTACTCCAATATATTTAACATTATCTTTTATATATTTTAATCTCTCTTGATATATCTCCCCAACACATCTCTCTTTCACTGTGTGCGTGCGTGCGCACGTAACGTGTTTTCATAGCTCAAGCTCATACAATGAAAAATCTCACATATTATACCGCCAAATCAACAACATAATTCTCATTAACTTTTTTTGTTAATGCTTTTCATTTGATTGTGTTTTTTTCCAATACATTTTGGTTTAATGCTAATTCTATATATATAACCTTTTTTTGTAATAACTTCAAAAATTGGTGCCTAACTAACTGAGGAGCATGTATTGACCAATTATGAAAACACCTTACAAAAACCTACCGATACGGGTACTCTCAACTATGGTCATAATTGATACTCCCGAAGCCACTTCATAACCGCTACCGCCAAACTCACTTAACATACATTGTCATATGACAATTGGTTGTGTTTCAATATTTTTCAAAATAAAATTACAAATAGTGTGGCTTCCCCGTTGAGCACTAAACTTGAGAAATCTATAGTTTACAAACATACAATCCAACAACCTTCCGATAAAGAATTAATAGTTGGTGTTGTGATTGACTATCCAAATGAATTTTCTCTTGGCCTAAATATTGGTTTTGTCCACACTAGAAGTAAATAGGATATGTTGTTAGTGTACCTTTAACTCGGTCAATCCCAGAATTTAAGAATTTTTCATTTACTTCTTTGAGTATCACAGGAAAATTGCTCAATATCAATGCAGTTGCAATTCCAGAACCCATTAGACCTCCACCAAGAACAGCAACTTTAGATATCTTTCGAGGTTGAAGACCTAGGTCAGTGACCCCAGGAACCTGTTACAGAAGAGGATGATTAAAAAATCAGCATAAAAGATGGTGATGATAAGTCATAACCAGATGCGAAATCACTTCATAGGACTGGTGGGCAACTGCCCAAACAAAAAAAAAATAACCAAAAAAAAAAAAAATTCAGAGACGCAACATTATTCAGTCAAGGAAACAAAACCCCAATTCAACTCATGGATCTGCATATCTTGCGATTTCCAATTTAAATCCTGTCGCACTTTTTTCACTGAAAAGTCTTACTATTGCTTCATCTATTCTTGTTGAAACCAGATCCGATTGCTTCTCTAAAACCCAAACTTCCTCTTGTGATCTTCAAAAGGTATACGTTTTGGTGAATTGAATTTTGTATGCAAAGGGTTTTCTCAATTTGTTTATAAATTCTATTTACCACACCCATTAAACGATTTGTTGCTAAATGATTTATAGACTGTTTAATTGCTCCTAAATTCTCAATTTGCTGCAGCTTATTGTATGCTTGTACAATAGCTGTGTGATATTTGATGCTACTTGTTTAAATTTGGTGTTTCTCAGTGTAGAATGTTGGCATATTGCTATCACTGTTAAAATTTGCTGCTAAATGCAATGATTTGGTGCTTAAATTTGCTGTATGATTGTAATTTGTTGCTATTGCTATCTAAATTTGTTGCTTTGTATAGCAATTGATGCTTATATTTACTCTTTAAAAATGACATAGTTAATTTGAGTTAATACCTAATTATACTTAAAATTTTAACAGTGGTTAGTGTTAAATATTTGTATTATTGTTTGGAACTATTGCTTAAAGTCATTAGTGATTCATTATTATTATTTATTATATGGACGTAGCATAACTTAAATAGGATTCTTGGTAATCTATGTTTACTGTGTGTGCATAAGTTTGTCAAAATTATCTTTATTAATGCAATTAGTTGAACTTAGTTATTTTGATGTATATTTTAAACGTTCATGTACATTTGACAATAGTAAAACAGTTTGGTTTAATTGATAAAATTATTATTACATTAAATGTTCATCCACTCGTATATTTCTGCCCACCGCAAACCAAAATCTTGGTTTCGTCACTGGTTGTCGTGCCTCAACAAAGTAGGTTAACCATGAAACCGCAAAAATATTTGGTGACATGTTCATGTACATTATCAAATGTGAAAAGTACCGTCACTTATATAAGGACAACCTATTGTTAACATACATCAGGATCTTTGATTCATGCAACCAGTAACTCTAAGGCTAGGGTGACTGGTATACACTACAATATAAGTAATGCATGGATCAATGTATTACTTGCATCACATTAGAGCCATAGGCTAATGAAGATTTTATTATATTCTTAATTCTAGACATACTCACTTCATGTAGACGTTATCGTATTAAGTAATTGATGATTAAACTCTATAACAGTTGTAATGATTTGCATGATCATAGATCAAACAAGAAGCAAATATTTAATAGTTAGAATAACAAAAATGCATACCTTTGATGTTGCACGCTGAGCAAAAAACACATGGAGTAAGCTTTTGCATGTGTCAGAATGGACTAATTGTTCAAAGGCATTTGCTTCCTGCCAAAATCGGTAATATGCATTCAAGGAGAGATACAATACTGGTTTTACCAGTGCAACAGTGCAAACCAAAACAATGCAATCTCAACATACCCAATTGGTATTGAAAAATGATTTAGTTCTATAATTTAATCTAAAGTGCAGATATAACCCCAATCAAACTATTCGTCGGTGTATTATTCATTGTTTTAAAAAAAACCTAATACACGATTCGAGGAGCGCCTTGAGGAGATGAGAGATAAAACGCTTTGAGGCTTCTCCAAACTGTTTTTTTAACCTCTAAAGCTTACACCTCAACAACTTGAGGCATATGTAGCGCATAAAGGGTACGCCTTGTATGTCTCAAACTATTGAGACATGCGACTTAAGAATTTTTTTTATCCTTAGTTGCAACATTGACGTGAATGGAAGTAATTAAACTTCAATTATTTAATTAAAATCAAAAAAGAACAAATTTAAGAAAATGGGAAGTTAGTATTTCTTTAACTTTTTAATTTCAATATTGACATGATTAAGTGAGATTGTTTCTGAAACAATGATCAAGATCTATGTAATGGATTTTCTCTTCGCTATTTAAAGAAAATTTCTTAATAGCCTTCACTGAATCTCCAAATAAATTTTACGGATCGATTTGAAATGGTAGAAGGAATCGAAACTGAAATTTTGCGGAATCCTCAAATAAATTTTGAGTAATCGAAACTAGAATCATATGGATTCCAGTTATTTATTTTTAATCTTTAAAAAAAATGTATACATGTTCAAAGTCGGAATTGAATGATTTGTTCTTCATTTTTTATATAAGTTAGTTTAAAATGTCAAATTCTATTATATATTTTGTATTTTATTTTTACCTAAAAAATTTTATGCTTCAACATTTCGAGGCTTACGCCGCACCTCACGGACCTGAAAACGCCTCATGTACGCTTTCGCATTTTAAAACAATGGTATTATTACATTAAACTCCCTCCTCCCCCTCAAACTTCGAATTAATTTTTAAAGGAGTCAAACTTTATAAATTATAACCGAGGATCAGCGGCTGTAGATATTACTAGTTAGAAGAGAGTTTAAAAACAAACATATGAAACAACATAAATTTCTAGCATGTACGCAAGCATCTCAAGTAAAAATGAGTGATAGCATTAGATGGCCATTAGTTCTGTCGAAAATTGCTATAAATTTAACGTACTGTAGAATCTTAAGAAATGAACAATATTTCCTGTAAAATATTGTTATAAATTCACAACAAAACGACTAACATTACCAATTTAAATTCTAAAAACTAGTAACAACGACAAACCATATCATATGTGTATATGTGTGAACCAGTGGCATTAAGGCATGCAGCTATATAAGTAACATCCAATAAAGCAAAAGGCAATTCTGCAAACAACACATGAATACCAATACTAGTATCTAACCTTCCAAAGTCCAGCACGAGGTCCTGAGGTTATGCCTGCTTCTATAACATCAATACAAACTAAAGGATGTTGCAGATTGGCAGCCTGTTTTCTTGCCTGAGTTCTTGCAAAATTTAAAATTTCCCTAGCTTCTCCAAGAGGCTCTATTTTATCTGTTCTATAAAGGCTTCTGATCCATGGTTTTCTACATTCAACTATATCCAAAGCCCACTTTCGAGCAGTAATAACTAGCTCGTCAGGTGATACAATGGCATCAACTAGACCCAAAGAATGAGCTTCATCTCCTTTGATTGGCTTGGACATCTACATTAACAGCTACAGACATAAGGAACAAAAATTCACTCAAATTGAATGCCTGTAACAACAATTGCTCATTTTACCAGTATCATTTCAAGAGCTTTAGTGAGGCCGACAAGACGTGGTAATCTTTGTGTTCCTTAAGGTGAAAAAAAATTAGTTAATTATAAAGGATTCACAATCCTAAAAAAATAGCAAGTTAACCAAACACAGGATGACAAACTACACAAAATAGTCAGAGCTTAGACGTCCTAGAAAGAATTGACAGATGTATTTTTATTAACCACAAAGAAGGTTGATTGTTGTGATTATATGAAAAGGATAAAAACCAAAAAGGATACCATGCATGAGTTCAGCTATTCTGTACCGAACTTAATAAAGGATCGTGTAAATTTTAAACCAATTCGGGAATGGATCAAATAATAACGAAGTCCAATAGTGTTTGGATATCTATCTAATGGCAAACATAAATAGAACAGAAGTATCTAATGGCAAACCTAAATATTACACTTCTCTTATAATAAATACTAAAAAATCATTCATAAATCACAATTAATCGATAAAGAAGAGGTGTTTGTAATCCAATTTGGAAGCGGTACATGAGCCACTTTTTTTTGTTGCTTTTCACTGAGGAATTCTGTCAACTCACTAGCGGTACCATTAATGTTACCAAACCATGAATGTTAACGTAAAGTAAGTGTACCTCCAAAGCCTGGAATGATTCCAAGTTGAAGCTCTGGCAAACCAAATTGTGCATTTGATGTTGATATACGACCATGGCATGCCTTATAACATAGAAAATTAGAGTATAATGAAGAAATTGATAGCAAAAAAGTCCATATACAATCAGACATACCATTGCAACCTCTAGCCCGCCACCAAGAGCTAGGCCATCAATTGCTGCCACTGATGGCTTCTTTGCCCCTGATATGCACAAAATCATCACAGTGGGAAAGGTAGATAACATAAACTAAGATTGAAAGACAATTAACAAGAAAGAAAGGAAAGAAGAAGAAAAAAAGAGGAGAAATATATGAAATTACAAGTAGTTACCTTCTAATGTGTCAGTGATGATATCAATTGAAATAAATCCCACCTTTGGCTGTTCCACTAGTTTTGAATAACAACAAGATTTATTAAATAAAAGCTAGAATGCTTTGGCTATAAAAGTGTAAAAAAAAATATAGCTGTTACTTTTCCCCTCTTGTATTCTGCCAAAAGCGCTGATATCAAAACCTCCTGAAAATTTTCCTTTTGCACCTGTCAAATCATACGTTATTTTAGAACCAATGTTATTGAAATAATTTACAAAATAGTTAAAATATAACAGAAAAAAGAGTTACCTGTAAGAACAATGGCTTTTACATCATTTCTCCGCAATGCTTCTTCATATCTATCCTTGAGACTTTGCAACACTGTTACGAAATGCAAAAAACGGACATATGTTACTAAGAGTATCTCTACTATTTATCACTGAAGCTTTCCCAATTTCAATTGCCAAATCAAACACGTAATTACCTTAAGAAAAACTCTTTTATTTCAACTGTCAATGGAAATGTTCGCTTCAGCTGTTTTTAAGTTTGTTGTCATCGTATTTAAGCTGATATTTATTGTGTGTACAACTCCTTGATCCACCCTTTAAGTCAAAACATATATAATATAACATAAAAATTATTTGTTCGTTAACTTTCCACGTAGATAACAAAAGTAGCATAATTTAAATTTCATATTTATGTCGTCATTCAATAAATTAAAGAAAAAATAGTTTTGTACATGTAAAAATTATTGGATGCAGACACTGTTCGATCATGCATTTTTTTAAATGATATTCAAGTAAATATGCATGCACATCGTGTACGTTCAGTGAGCTAGTAATAAGTTAATGTAATAAATGGAAGTTGAAAAGGTATTGGTAATTATACGCACACTGTCGAAGACCACTAACAGATCATTTTGGTATTTGGACAATGATTCCAAATGTCTTGGGTTTGAAAAACCTAAGACAACAATTACCCAAAAAAAGGGAAGACAGAAAGAAAAACCCATGATAAAGCAGTTGCACAACCATATACAAAAGATGATAAATTCTTCCCACACTATGAGAATAATGCTAAATTAGGAATACTTTTAAAAAAAAATACAAGACTCTTAAATAAATATTCTTCCTCCGTCATTTGAATTTAACTGAGGATTGTGGTATGGGTTGTGGATTGACAGATCAGAATAATTGTTTTTCTGAAGTTCAAGTCACCACCTTATATAAAATGCAGTGATATCGAAAGTGATTCGGCTAGGAAAAAACAAATGGCTTGTACAAGTCATTTCGTGTTTTTGAAATGGGGATTAGGGTGGAAATATAAGATGAAGTGGGGAAAAAGGTTTATTTACAGGGATGGAAGGTGCAAAGAAAATTTTATCAATTATAAAACAAGAATCTAACATACCGCTCAACACCAACAACCAAAACAATTTATCCAATTAATTGATGATAGTAGGATTGAGGTTGATAGACAGCTCGAGCTGTGGAGACAGACTTTAGAATCTAAGCGATTTAAGCTCAGTAGAACTAAAATAGAGTATATGTAGTGCGAGTTCAGCGGTGTCAGGTCAGAGGATGGAGATGTTATTCTGGCCGGAATAATAGTCCCTAAAAAGGAATCATTTCGATATCTAGGATCAATGTTGCAGTGTAATGGTGAGATTGATGAAGACGTTATTTTTCGAATTCGAGAGGGATGGGTGAAGTGGCGACAAGCATCTGACATTCTCTGTGACAAGAAAGTCTCACAGAAGCTTAAAGGATGGTTCTATAGAACAGTAATTAGGCCTGCAATGTACGGTACAGAATGTTGGCCTACTAAAAATCAACATGTCCAGAAGATAAGCGTACCAAAGATGCGTATGCTGCGATAGAGTTGCGGTCATACAAGAAGAGACCAAATTAGAAATGATGATATACGTGAAAAACTTGGAGTAGCACCAATTGAGGAGAAACTAATTCAACATCGCTTAAGATGGTTTAGACATCTTCAGCGAAAGCCGACCGGGGCACCTGTGCGCGTTGGAATTACAGACCGCGTCATTTGCTCAAAGAGAGGTAGAGGTCGACCAAAGTTGATATGGAAGAAAGTTGTTAAAAGGGACTTGAAGTGTTGGAATACATCCGAAGAGCTGATAATGGATAGAAGAGCGTGAAAATTAACGATTCACGTACCAGAACCATGAGCTATGAGTCTTATAAGTAAAGGATTAGAGAAAAAGAGTCTAAAACGTGGCGTTTGGTTTTTGATCAATGTTACTACCAGCACCATTATTACTATTTGTACTGTTATCATCATTTTTATTTTTTATTTTATTTTATTGTATTTTTTATTTATTAGTATTATTATTATTATTATTATTATTATTTTACATACATATGTATTTCTATCTTTATTCTACTTAGTTACTATTATTATTCATTTACCTATTTGACTTAATTTTGTTATTGTTATTGTTATAACCTTTAAATTATTTTTGTCATTTAGTTTCGGCTTCCATCTCTAGCCGATCCCAACTTGTTTGGGAATAATGGCTCTTTGTTGTTGTAGCAAATCAATCGACACAAACATACAAGGAATTTAATGTGAATAAATCAGATTGACATACATCCGTTGGGAACCCAACAACCTTTTTTATTCATTACACCAATACAAGGGGTAAAAAAGTCAAACAAGATATTAAAGGTTACAAATAGGTGAAGAATTTCCCTCAACCACAATCAAGGACTCGCTACTCATAGAATTGAAAATCTCTAAAGTAGACAAAATGAGGTTTTTCAATTTTCTAGTTTGATTTTTGTGAAAATCTATCATTACTAAATGTGTTTATGATGTCTCTAGTTTTTCTAGGACCATTAGGTAAGCCTTATGAATTATATGCCATTGACATTACTCACAACGCACCAAATTTGCACTACTAGAGCACTAATCGATCGACCAATCATAGAGAGACGATCGATTGGTTGTGCAAATGGGACAATTTAACGCCCCAATCATTGTTGTCAAAAATCTTAAAATCTTACGATTTTAACTCCCGATTCAGATCAAATCTCTCCTTTTACGATTCGATTTACATCCCAATTCAAACTTAGTCAAAACCGCAATTAAAAAAATTGTTTACATACTGACATTTATTTTACTTATTTGGATTCACAATTACAATCATAATGTTTTCAAAACAAAATAAGAATGTAATCAAACAAAAAATTAAATTCTAAGTTTAGTTATAAAAGTTTAAACATCAAAATAAATTTTAAAGTGTGCACATACCTTAAAATATGGACTTTTTGAATCTGCGATTTACGATTTTAATCTTATTTCGGTTTAAAGTTCAAACTTTAAGATTTACGATTTAAATCCCATCTTGAAAACCTTGGCTCCAATACATGAACCAACCGACCGGTATAGGGAGGTCGATCGACCGGTTGACTCTTTGGTTTCCCCCTATGAATTCTGTACTGAACTCGTTTTTTCCTCTAACCTTCGAACAATTGTAGTTTTCACTTTGTAGCTTCAAATTACCTTTGGCTTGTTTCATTTTGAAGAGCTTGAACTTCTTTACAACATAACATACAATTTGGCACATATCTAAATCACATAAATTCAACTATCTCTATTCAAATATACATGTATATTACATCTATCAACAATAAACAAGAAGTTGGTGGTTTTGATCTCATGGCACTAAATGGATGATGCTAAGCTGATCAAGTTTGAGTATGCTTAAACTTGTTTTTATAAAGTGATTTCATCATCATATCAGTTGGATTGTCCTTGGTATGAATCATTGCAACTTATTCTTAATTTGTTCCTTCTCCAACATAAGAAACGCTCCTACCATCAATGTGCATAGTAAGAGAGTTATAAGACTGATTTTATAAAAGACGGACTACACTCTAACTATTTGAAAATAACTTCATTGTCTTCTGCGGCATTGATAAATCATCAAATAACTACAACAAATACAATCCCTCCTTAATCGTCCATAATCGATATCAACTCGGCTTTGGCGGTCGACAAAGCTACTATAAGTGCAACTTTGATCTTCAAGAAATTGAGTCTATTTCGAACCCAAAAAACATAAGCTAACATCGACTTACGTCCATCTCTATCCTTATGTAATCTGAATCACAGTATTCCCTAAAAGTGATAGCACCATCTTCACCATATAATAGGTAAACATCTAAATTATTACGCAAATACTTCATTTATTGGTAATGTTGTTAGACATATATCGATTAACAATGCCCACTGTAAGGGTCAAATCTGACTTAGTACACACCAATGCAAACGTAAGGCTACCAACTGCAATACAGTAAGAAATAATAAACATGAACTTTTATCTTTTTCTAATGCAGGAGACATTTCTTTAGCTAATTGCATACCAACTTGATGTTCGTCATACCAAATCGAGATAAGACTTTCTTGATATACTAAGCATAACTGAGCTTCAATTCTCTTCGCTTACTTTCCCTACCTATCTCCATCCCCAAAATCATTTGCGCCTTTCTAAAAAAATTCATGTCAAACTTCCTATTGAGCTTCACCTTCAATGTTGATATGCTAGCCATATTATGAGATGTGATTAACATATCATTTACAAATAATAAGAGATATACAATATATTCATTACACATCTCGAAATAGACACAATGGTCTTTGAAGCTTTTAGAATATTCCTGTGAAATCATAAACTTATCAAACATTTTATACCATGGTCGATGAGACCGTTCCAATCCATTAATATATTTGTTAATAAGCTTGAAAACAAAATTAGACATGTTACTATTGATGAATCCTTTTGGTCATCGCAGATAAATATCTTTTTTTCAAGATCACCATACAAGAATGTCGTCTTGACATCTGATTGTTCAAGTTCAATTTTTAAATGGACAACTAATGCCAATAGAATGTGATGGAAGTGTACCTAACAACTGAAGAAAAAATGTCATGATACTCAACTCGCTTCTTTTAAACATGGCCATTTACTGTCAACCATGGCTTGTACCTCAAGTCGCCATTGACATCATGTTTCATCCTACAGATCCACTTGCATCTAATTGCTCTCTTACCAAAAGGAAGAGACTAAATCATAAATATGATTCTTATGTAAGGACTTCATATTCTCCATATCAACTAGACAACTGGAAGTATCCACTGCACAAGTGTCATTATAGTCTATGGGTTCATCATGGACAACACTCAAAGCATACATTGTTATATCATCAAAATCAATATAAATCATGCTTAACCCAATAAATTTATGAAGCCACTCAGGCTTCCTTCTCTAATCGACTGGTTTAAGTTGTGAAAATCTTCATCTTGAATTTGATCCTAGTTACCATCTTCGTTAACCTAGTACCATTGAAAACATTATTTGTCACTCTATAGGAAGTATCTGATAACCTCCTTTGCGTTTGGTATTCTGAATTTATCCTTGAATTGTCATGTGATAGAGACTACTTCACCTTTAACATAGCATTTTCATCAAAAGTCATTTGCATGCTAGTAATAACTTCCTAATAGTAGAACACCACATCGTATGCTCTTTCACTCATCCCTATAACCTAGTAAGATACGCATACGGGCTCTCGATTCCTACCTCTCTTTGCCCTCATGCACATAAATTGAGCATCGAACACTCCCAGAGATGAATAACCTACAAGCTTCTCTTTCCATACTTGTTTTTGGATTTTCATGTCTATGGTTGAGGAATGTGTGCAGTTGACGAGGAAGATCGTCATAAATAAAGTTTATGCTCTAAATTCCTTTTTTAATCCAACAATCAATCTGAGGCGTTTGGTTCTTTTCAACAATGTATGATTCATTCTTTCGACAACTACATTGGACTAGGGATCACTTAATGTGGTGTAGTACCACTTAATACCCTCGGACTCAAAAAATCAATGAACACCTGTACTGTGACATCACCGTTGTCTGAATGAAAATCCTTCAATTTCTTTCCAAACTGTTTTTCAACACTAGATTTACATCTTTTAAATCTGTTGAAGGTTTTACTTTATATATTACATAAAATATACCCATATTTTCGAGAAAAAAGATCAATAAAGTAAACGAAGTACCTGAAATCATCCAAAGATGGTAAAGGGAGGGACCATAAGCATTTGTATGAACATACTCCAATATAGTCCAAGACTTGTGCTATCGTGTGTCAAATGAAATACCTGTCTGCTTTCCAAGAACAAATCCTTCGCAAAAGCCAAGTTTTGAATGATGAATATCATTATCAAACCCCACTTTTTTAACTCCTCCAACCTGTGCTTTCCTATATGACTCATCCTCAAATTTCACAATCTGGTGGAATCGGAGTCAACAAAAATAACAAAAGCTGATTCTCGAACAATGGTAGTGTCATTCAATGGTAAAACATTTCATACCCACACACCCTTTGTTACTTCAATTTCTCTCATTCAAATACAATCTTCAGTCCACACCTACTCAAAACCCCAACTGAAATCAAGTTCCTACTCAAATCAGACACATAGCGAACGTCGAAAATCTTCCTAACAACAATGTCAAACATTGTAATCTTCATGCTCTTAACTTCCATCATACGGCATAAAGCATCGTTGTCTGTTAGAATCACTCTTCCATCGACTCACGGTATTCAAAAGTTCTTATCACGTGTCATGTGATGGGATGCGCCAAAATCAATAATCTGCACTTTGCTCTTAGAAGAAGGGTTGCAAGTTGTAGATACATCAGTGTCACTCCTTGTCTTTTAATGTCCCTGCAGTGGATACTAAAACTTGCTCTAGATCTTTATTTTTCTTTCCAGCTTTGTGCATTGTGCAACAAGGTGCCCATGTTTACACTTACTTCTTCCTCTGTGAGTAAACAAGCCTTCTGAACTGTCCAAACTAGTAATGGTCAAGTTACCTCTCAACGCTTCATCATGAAGATCAACTTTCACATCAGACAAGTTAATCTTATTGCACACATTTATCATTGAATTCACAAACGTAGTATACTCCCTTTGCAAGGAACATAACTGAATCACCGCTAGGGCATCATCTGTAATCTCAACATCTGCAACCTTCTAATTCATAATCAAATTGGTAAGGGTATCTACATGTTCCATAAGGTTGATACCAAGCTTAATCTTGAATGAATAAGGTTGCTGCTAAAAAATGATACAAGTAGTGAGAGAGTTATCTTGGTAGGCTTCTATATAATGTATCACATAGTCCCTTCGATGTCGTCTTATTTGAGAACCCTCTAAGGACGTTGAAGTTTTTTTTTTTTGAACTGTTACTTTATATACAACAAATCATTGGGACAACATCTTCCATGTCAGATAAACGTTCGAAAGCAAGTTTCGAACTTGTGGCATCCTGCACCAAAGCCGAATCAATTAACCATTTGGACAAAGGTGCTTGTCGACGTTGAAGTTGATACTACAGAGGAAATTGAGGAAGCCCTTAATACTATCTGATGTATCAAATGAGGTCCTTCGAGGTAGAAACTATATTAAAAGTTTTCTCCTTCTTAACACTGTCTCCATCTTCATCATTCAATTACCAAAATATCACTTTTCATCGAATCTAGTAATTGCATGATTGTTAATGGGTCTACTATTACTGATCTTTTCAGAAGAACCTGCAATTGATGTCTAATCCGAAACAAGACAACAATATTTGATATCAATTTGTAGTGGAAATTTTATCCATTATCGTGAAAACAAAGAATCTAACTTCTCGATTAAACATCAATAACCAAAATAATTTATCCAATCATCATATCAATCAACGCAAACAAATATAAAAGAGAGAAGAGATTAAACGTGGTTCAGTAAGATTGACCTACGTCCACGAAGAATCCAAAAACTTTTTATTATTCGCTTCATCAATACATATAATACCAAAGTCAGATAAAATATTAAAGATTACAAATACGTGACTCTCCCTAATCTTACTACGAACAAGGAATTGCAATGAACATCCGATAAAATTAAAAATCCTTAAGGTGGACGAAATAGGATTTTTTCCAATTCTTAGTTTAACTTTATGTGGAAATCTCTCATTACTAAGCAATATTAAAGAGATGCATTTATGATGTCTCAAGTAATTCTTGAACTATAGGATAAACCCTAAGCAATCTACACCGTTGATTGGATGAAGCTCAACGCAAAACACTTGTCACAACGCAATTGTGCTTCTAGAGCACTAAATGGTCAATCAGTCATAGGGGTGGTCAACTGATTGTGTGAATGGTGCAATTTAATGCCTCAATATATGGACTGATTGGTCGATCTAGGGGAATGGTTGACCGATCGCCTCTTCGGCTCCATGAATTCAACATTTAACTGGTTTTTTTTCTAACCTTCCAACGCTTGTTACTTTCACTTTGTAGCTTCAAATTACCTTTGACATACAATTTGACACATATTTCAATTGCACAAATTCAACATAAAAGACTTCTACACTAGATTAGAAGCCTTTTCATCAAATTCAATGAGGGGGTGGTATTTTATTGAGCTTGACGATGAGGCGCTTCTACTTGTAAAAAACGGGCAACATAATTTTCAATAGAGTAAGTCAAATTTAAAAAAAATGAATCCATTGAACTATTTTAGAGTTTCTCTTAACGAGAGTCGTGCTATTTACAACATGATACGCACTATCTCATTCAATTGTTCTACTACATTGTATCAAATTCAATCGACGATAAATGTCAACGCTCTATCGATCGATGTTTCTTCATTGAAGAATAATATAATAATACACACAATAATGTTTTATCAATCAATGTTGAAAACATAAGTCACTTGACTGAAGAATGAAGTAGATAAAATGCAGTGAAAAAATTATGCATAAAATGAAATGTGTTTCAAGGTGTAAATAATATGCTTTTTAACGACCGATGTATGAGTTTTAAGCAAATATTAATCTTTTAAGGAGTATCATACCGGTGTAGTAAAGACGCACGCCTAGGCAAAAAAAACGCAAGACGCACCTAGTAAGCCTTTCTGAAACTCAAGGCGCAAATGTTAATGAAGCGCAAAAAAAGCACAGAAAAGCTCTAAAGGACAAAAAGGGGCAGAGCAATAAAAAACACGCTTTTCGTTTATTTTGAAGAAAATTAAATTTTTGAGTATTCAGCCCGTCATCACCCAGCCCAAAATTGAACCCAAGAAAAAAAACCCCAACTCCACTTAACCGTAGAAACACACGATCGAAATTGGAAAAAAAAACCCTAGAACTTCCTGCCACGTGATCTGCCCGTCTATCATTGACCTCGTTTGTCGTCGCCTGCACCTGCTCAAACTGCCGACCTTGCCTGCCGTAGAGTTCAAATTTGCAAGTATATGCAATTTTTATTGTCAAAACTGCATATTTAGTAGTGCCTTTAGCTGCAGTTCTTATAGTGCAATAGAAGGGGGAAAAATGCATCTAAGCACAAAATGTGCAAGGCACCAGCCTTGCACTTTTTTGCTGTTAACCCGCCTTTTGTCAAAGCCATAAGTAGGCGGATTCAACCTAACTAACTTGACGACTGTCGAGTTTGGAGTATGATGGATTTGGTTTCGAAGGATGAAGTTTACTTGGATATGTCATTTGGTCAAGAAATGAAGGGGATACATGGCACAAGTACTTCGTTCGGCCTACGAGTACGTTCGGCATAGTTGCCTCGTTCGGCCTACAAGTATGTTCGGCTTAGTTGCCTCGTTCGGCATACGAGTATGCTCGGCATAAGGGATGGCTCGACATAAGGGATGACTCGGCATTGAATGGATCGTTCGGCATTGGATGGAACGTTCGGCATCATGGATCGTTCGAAGTATTGTATCGTTCGGCGAAGACGTCGTTCGGCCGAGACATCGTTCGGCCAAGATATTGGATCGGCTTTCGGTATCGTTCGGCACGAATACATCCCACAACATTCAGAGTGTTCGGCCTCACTGTGATCGGCATAAGAAGTATGTTCGGCATCAGGAAGCGGTCGGCTTGATAGGCTATATGGCATCATATGAGGCTCGGCATTGGGAGAGGCAAGTACGTTCGGCACGGCATTTTGGTTCGGCATGGGCCGTTCAGCCCTGATGGGCTCAGAATATTCAGAGAGCCCAACAACTACCTGGACGTGTCTATAAATAGGGCATGTAGGACTTCAGAAAAGGGATCTTTCTTCTTCCTCTCCTTTGCTCTCTGACCTTCTATTTCCTAAGGCTAAGGCTAGTCTACTGCTTTGTAACTGTAACTAATTCTCATATCAATAAAAAGGAAATTACTGGAGTGGACGTAGGCCAGAGTTAGCCGAACCACTATAAAATCTGCTGTTCTTTACTGCTTTTATTTTAATTTTAACTGTTCTTCATATTATTACTCTCTACACACTCTATCTGTTATCGGTAACTGTTAATTGGTGCTTTCATCTACATTTGGGTGTTAGTGACCAATTTTGACGCTAACATTTTGGTGCTTTCACTGAGAATTGAACTCAGGAATTTTGGAGTTAGAAACTTGGATTTAAAAGAGCAATGGATAGACCATCAGCAAGGAAACAAGTAATGGAAAGGAGCAATCAGGAGGGAAGTCAAGAGGCTTCCTCTGGAGATGGAGCAGGTGGAGCATCCATTTACATCACAAGAGAGGAAATGGAGGCGATAATGAAAAGACAAGAGGAGATGATGCAGACTCTTCTCAGACAATTTGCACAAACAGAAAATGCAGGAGCTCAGATCCGTGGAGCTGGATCAGAAGCACTCAACCAGCAAGCAGAGGGAATAGCTCGGCAGGGGGCAACCCCCAATCAGCAAACAGCTATCAATCCAGATGGATCTAGACTTGGGGGCATACCACCAGGAAATGTTGGACCAACCCATGAAGGGATACCAGACGATGTTATGCAACCCGACACCAACAGGAGTGCAGGAGTGCGAGATGAGGAGTATGTGCCAGAATTCCCTCATAAACTCGGGGGGCAGACCAGAGGCGATGGACAAGGATTACATCTTGGGGGCAACGACAGATTAGCGGAGATGGTTAGACGGGCTATGAGAGGTGGATTGGTAAATAGAGACTTGGAGGATGTAAATAGGAGTCTTTTTACTCCTACTATCAGGCAAGCTAGGAACCCACCCGAATATAAGCTACCAAATTTGAAAATATATAATGGGAAGGCGGATCCAACGGTTCATCTGACGAAATACATAAGGCATATGGAGGTATTGGGGGCATCGGATGAGGTCATGGCTCGATGCTTCCCATTGTATTTGACAGATATCGCAACTATGTGGTTTAGACAGCTGGAGAATGGTTCTATCGGCACATGGACGGAGCTAATTGAGAGGTTTATGAGACAGTTTCGAGTCCACATAGTTAGACCCAAGAACGTGATGACTCTGACATCTATGAAACAATGGAAAGGGGAATCGCTCAGGGACTTTTTAACCAGATTCAAAGCAGCGGTAGGCTCAGTAGATCGACCCGATCCGTCAATGGTTTTGATGGCAGCCGTCTCGGGAATCGCGGATAACTCGGATTTCAAAATATCATTGGAACGGGACCCACCGAGGGATCTCGGGGAGTTCTATCATGAGGCGGAAAGGTTCTTGAGACAGGAGGATGCGCAGGCCGAGAGAGTAGGGAGAGAGGCTGAAGCTTATACAGTGAGGGGTGGAGGTCCATCCAGGGAGGATCTAAGTAAAGATGATAAAGGAAAAAAGGAAAACGAATGGAAATGGTGGCACTTCGAAGAAACCTCGGAGGGAGTCAAAGTTTTCTTCTTACACAGATTTAACTGAGACTCTAGAAAGGATTTACTTGGACACTCGAGGGCGGCTCCAATACCGAAGGCCAGCAAAGAGAGAGCCTTCAGAATACGAACGGACATCGGAAAAGCATTGCATATTTCATGAGCTGGATGGGCACAACACAAACGATTGTAGGCATTTGAGGGATATCATTGAGGAGCATGTAAGGAATGGTCACCTACAGCAATATGTCAGGAATCGAACTACGGCAGGGGAGCAAGAGCAGCCACCACCTACCTCTAGCAATGGCGGCATTGGGTCTGGTCAACGCCGGTTTACTATCAACTAAACAGATTCATGGTTTTGAATAAGTAATAGAACTCAAAGTAATACGGCTAGGTCACTTACACACGTACGGGATTGAGGACGGTCCCTAGGCGTGCTCTGAGATAACTGAAAACCGTACTACTTGAGTCTATGAAATTCTGCTTTCATTCTAGTTTTCTACAAACTTTGGTTCTCTCTTTCGTATTTCGGACATTTACTTTTCTTTGGTATGGTTTTGGAGTTTGGATTGAACTCCCGATTTGGTTGGTTTTTTCTTGGTTTCCCATTCTGGTTTGGATGTTTGATTTTTGATATGGATTTCTGGTTTTATATTTGGTTTTGGATCAATGTAATAAACAGTTCAGGTTTTATAATTACTGTCCTGACCGGAGAGACGGGACAATGATCACAAGTTACGAGTCCCTTCGCCGGAGAGCGAAGAAATGGACTCGGGCAGAATATCAAAGTCCTTGACCGGAGAGTCGAAGCCGGAGAATATAAAAAGTCCTTGACCGGAGAGTCAAGGCCGGAGAATATAAAAAGTCCTTGACCGGAGAGTCGAGGCCGGTGGATATAAAAAGCCCTTGACCGGAGAGTCGAGACCGGAGAATATAAAAAGTCCTTGACCGGAGAGTCGGTGCCGGTGAATATAAAAAGTCCTTGACCGGAGAGTCGAGGCCGGTGAATATAAAAAGCCCTTGACCGGAGAGTCGAGGCCGGTGAATATAAAAAGCCCTTGACCGGAGAATCGAGACCGGTAAATATAAAAAGTCATTGACCGGAGAGTCAAGGCCGGAGAATATAAAAAGTCCTTGACCGGGGAGTGAAGGCCGGTGAATATCAAAGTCTTTGACTAGAGAGTCGAGACCGGATAACATACAAGCCCGTGATGAAAAAGTCAAGGCTGGAACAGGATAACGCGACCCAGCGAGGTCTATAGATTCAAGGTTAAGCCCAAAGAGGTCATGGATTTGATAGTATGGTTACAAAAAGGATATGGACTTTGGATGTTGGATTTGAGGCTATTCAAAACACACCTTCCAATAGCAAGGCATGTTTTGGGGGGCAAGTGTTAACCCGCCTTTTGTCAAAGCCATAAGTAGGCGGATTCAACCTAACTAACTTGACGACTGTCGAGTTTGGAGTATGATGGATTTGGTTTCGAAGGATGAAATTTACTTGGATATGTCATTTGGTCAAGAAATGAAGGGGATACATGGCACAAGTACTTCGTTCGGCCTAGGAGTACGTTCGGCATAGTTGCCTCGTTCGGCCTACAAGTATGTTCGGCTTAGTTGCCTCGTTCGGCATACGAGTATGCTCGGCATAAGGGATGGCTCGGCATTGGTTGTCGCTCGGCATAAGGGATGACTCGGCATTGAATGGATCGTTCGGCATTGGATGGAACGTTCGGCATCATGAATCGTTCGAAGTATTGTATCGTTCGGCGAAGACGTCGTTCGGCCGAGACATCGTTCGGCCGAGACATCGTTCAGCCAAGATACTGGATCGGCTTTCGGTATCGTTCGGCACGAATACATCCCACAACATTCAGAGTGTTCGGCCTCACTGTGATCGACATAAGAAGTATATTCGGCATCAGGAAGCGGTCGGCTTGATAGGCTATTTGGCATCATATGAGGCTCGGCATGGGGAGAGGCAAGTACGTTCGGCAAGGCATTTTGGTTCGGCATGGGCCGTTCGGCCCTGATGGGCTCAGGATATTCAGAGAGCTCAACAACTACCTGGACGTGTCTATAAATAGGGCATGTAGGGCTTCAGAAAAGGGATCTTTCTTCTTCTCCTCCTTTGCTCTCTGACCTTCTATTTCCTAAGGCTAAGGCTAGCCTACTGCTTTGTAACTGTAACTAATTCTCATATCAATAAAAAGGAAATTACTGGAGTGGACGTAGGCTAAAGTTAGCCGAACCACTATAAAATCTGTTGTTCTTTACTGCTTTCATTTTAATTTTAATTGTTCTTCATATTATTACTCTCTACACACACTCTATCTGTTAACTGTTAATTGGTGTTTTCATCTATATTTGGGTGTTAGTGACCAATTTTGACGCTAACATTTGCCTTGACTACATTGTATCATACCATATTTATTATTGTTGTGCCAGTCCAACACAAATCCTTGTTTTCTATGATCTTTTTATTATATTATTTTTTCTCAACAATTTATTCATATTGACAACGGTGTATCGAATATATATAATTCGATCGTAGATATATAGATCTATTTCGACCCTTCTTTATTTGTGGGTTTATCCTTTACTTCATTTGGATTTACCAAATTTACTATTCGCCATACAAGATATATAATATTAAAAAAATCAAATTTTTTTCGATGAAGAGTGTGATTAAAAAAGTGGACAAATTTAACCCAGCTCGTTTTAAAAATTGGACATGAGCTTTTAAGGAAAAGTGGAAACATGTAGCTCCACGCCTCCACCCCTACTAGCTACCGCCATAGAAGTAAAAGTTTTAGTCATAACTCCACCAAAAAAAAAAGTTGGAGCATAATACCTCACAGCAATTTAACCATCGCAAACTATAGACGAAACACACATCTGTAATCAACTACAGTATTTAACCTTTTTCTAAATAACCATATAGATTGTAAAATTCTCAAAACATTCAAAATTACTATTTCCAAACAAATTAATTGGCATGATGTGATGAAACGGTAAACAAAAATCAAAAGTGAGAAGATTACCATCAATAGAAAGCGAATTAACAGGAGGATTGAAAATAGTTATGACAGCGATGCCGTCCTCTCCGACCTCCATGTCTGTTCTTCCTTTCGCCATTACTCTCTCTCTCTCTCTCTCTCTCTCTCTCGGTGAATTAATAGATTAGTTGTTAGTTGAGCAGTTTAAGGTGGAGGAAAATGACGGGCTTTTGAATAGTGCAGCTGTGCAGAGTAATTAAGGCGGTGAGACCATTCCCAGCTTTTAACTGTTTTAATTTTAACCGAACAAGGTTACCCAGTCAAGGTGCCCACTAATAAAAGAGTAACACAAGCATTTGCTTTACGACAAAGTTTTCGACATAAAGTACGCTAAACTTTTATGCAAATGCAAAAACTCAAATGTTTTGATCGAAGAAGCACACCGTGACATGAAAGATCTAGGTGATTTGCTCTTCATTTACAACACACTGTTTGAACCAAGCAAAAAAATTGTTATGTTGCCATGATGAGTCACATCAAACACATCAACGATTATTCTTCAATCGATGTTATCCTTCCAATTTATTCGCTCATTCTCTTTCTCTTATACGAGCATTAGGGTACGCGCTTCGCGCGTGATAATGGCATGTGTCTCGCATATGAATTATTTTTCATTAACATGTTCAAAAAAATGATTTGCACAAATATTTAGCCATGATTTTACGTTAAAATAATGTGTAGCTAATGTAAACTTTTATTTCTAAGTCGAAGCATCTAATTTTTATTATTAGTTTGAATTTTATTTGTATTATTAATTATAAACAACGAATTTATGGTTAATTAAAGAAAAAAAAATTATTTGTTAGATCCTAATCTTAATTTTAGATGGATATTTTGAATTTGTAAAAAAGTTTAACTGTTAGATCCTATTTTTAGGGGATATTAAGATTTGTTAATATCGAATAAGTTTAACTGGTAGATCCTATTTTTAAGGACTATTAAGATTTGTTGATACTATAGAGGGGCATTTTTGGTAGTTCACGGTGATACCAAAAAAGTGTGACGCCAAAGGTATTACAACTATTATTAAAGAAAAATATAATCTCCAACTTCAAATTCAAACTTTCAACCAAAATTTCTAGTGTTTTCGTTTTTTAAGATAAATTTCAATGTTTTGCATCTTCTGATTTTATTCTATTTTTGAAACCGTTTATAATTTTCCATTTATTTACAAAGTGTTGATTCTCATCTAATTCGTTGTCATCTAGATCAATCGTTGACTAGACTCCCCAGTGTCCGCTTGCACCCATCGACGTGCGTTATGACATGACAGAACCTTATATGGGACGTGGTATGATATCAGGAACTAATATATGCCTTTAACAACAATAGTCTGTCAATTTCACTACCACCAATATGAAGAATAAATGGGACACTTAGAGCACTAGTAGTTTTCTTGAAATAAGTTGTTGCAGCTTGGGAGAGGTGTTTGGAACGCAAAAGAGGCTGTGTAAGGAGATGATATTTGGTCGAATATGATTGTTTTCAGATAAGCATGTCAGCGGATACCTGAAAAATCCGAACTCTGTATGCATTTGTAACCAAAAAATAGATAAATATATTGTTCGGGAAAACGATATGAACGCAAATGTGAAGGCGTCCGTATTCCAAAATTATCTATCCAGTTTTTGTTAAGATTATACTTTATATTATGTGTATTTAGTATAACGAATGGTATGTATTTATCGCTTTAATAAGTTAATATTTTATATTATATGCATTTAATGCATATTAATTGTTTAAAACTATTTATTAACATCGTATTTGTTTATTTTTCGTACTTTTATAATTAATGAGAGTGAAAAAAATTATGTTGAACCAAAAATTTCTATTTACATTTCTATATTTATCAATCATCGACGAATAGGGTAAATATCATATATCTGTCTGTATTCATGGATGTGGATGCCCGGTATTCAAAATTAATTTCAGATGTAGATATAGATATGTCACTATCTACATCTGAAAGCACCCACCGATAGGCGTACTTTCATATACAACAAATTCAAACATCATTCTCCACCAAAGTTTAGGGAGATGAATAATGTTTTTCACAACTACATAGCAACAACACATTATAAGCATGTTGTATTTGTATCTCCTTCATAAGATTTCAACACCTAGTTGTACGCTGACTTCCTTTTTGACCTTAAGATAGATCTAGGAATTTTTATCCCCATGTTTGTACTACAGACGAACTACTTGTGCGATTTAGTCATTTAGATCCTGACCTAGGCCCAAACAGAAGACACAATATTCGATTACCGTTTGATTTTTGATGTAGAATTCAAAAGAACTATTGATTAGTGTATGAGTATGCGGTCTTCTGGTGACATTTATACTAAATGGAAAGTTTATTATATCTTTGTGCATGAGACCCAATATTATTGACTTGTATGTACTATGGAAAATCTTGATGAAATTAGATCATTGTTGGACTTCCTGTTAGCAAAGCTATGTAGTAAGACATGAACTAGGTTTCTTCAAAGTAAATAAAGTATCAAACTTAAAAAAAAATAAAAAATTAAATACTCATTTCAAATACCATTTTCATTTCCCTTTCAAAACATAATTCTGTATTTCACTAAGACTTTAAATACCTCATTCATCTTCTCTCTCAAAAATTACTTTCGTATACCTCTTTCGCCTAATTGCAAATGCACCCCAAAAATCAACCATCGGTAATTCGTTTAAATACGGTTATTTCTTAAAATTCCTAAACAAATAAAACTGCGAATGGTTTACTGTTTTATTTCCAAAAATAATACGGTCTCATCTTTTAGCATGCGAATAACCGTGGCTAATTAAAATCGCCTACCATTGTTGTTTAGCTAAAACGACATTGTTTTTGCCGTTTTATTATATTTTTCACTAAAACGGCAAATGGTTTGCCATCTATTAACCAGTCCATCTAACTAATCGATTGCGCTTTAATAATGTGATTGGTTATATGAACTGGAAGTCACATTTGAGTGCTTTTGTGTTGTTTAATGACCCATGACAAAGAGAACAAGCCAATGTTGACTTTGCTCCAATATGTATCCCCTTTTATTTCTTTTTCAACTTTACATTTATACTAAGGTTGCATTCTTGGAAGAATGAAACTCTTGGAATGATGTTTAGCATTCTTATTTTCTATTTAAGATTACATTAACATTTTAGAAAAGAGAATTTTCCAGCTCCAATTTCGATAGATTTACTGCTAATTGGGTTTTTAACCCAACAAAATTCAGAAGGAGTTAGAATATTCAAACTGAGCAAGAACGACTCGAAATTTGACAGGAAGACCTAAAAGTGCATGACAAAGAAACCCTGGAAGTTTGGACTAAAAATATGCCAAGTATTTAGATCAGCACCAATCCGATCCAATTGGATCAGCACCGATCCAAATTATTGACTTGTGAATTGTCCAATCCACATGCATTATGTTCCTACATCTGTCATAAACATATCTACCAAGTTTGATAATATTCTGAGCATCTGAGTTGAAGAAGTCAAGACTTATCCGATTTGGATTACGGTTCAATCTAATTTACATGCGAACCATTGTTAAAACAAATCAACAAGTTATGAAATCACATGAGGAACCTCGCATGCAAGAAAGGAAGCCAATGAAGGGGTTGTGCAAAATTGCACAACATTTTGGACCGGTACTGATTTAAAAAGTTAGTTCAAAATCACCCAAAACTTTATGTGCCTCCTCCTATGGATAATTACAGGCTTCTCGTACTTTGGTTTCGATCCAAGTGTTATCTAAATCATATAAATACCATCCTATCTTCAGCAGAAAGAGGGCTGGCTGTTCTGATCATTGGAAAAACTATGCTACTAAGATTCTTCAACCTTTCTCCTCCTCATAATGGCTGTCATGGGACAATTGAGATCCTTCATTTTATCTCCATCAATTGCGGTCTGATCTTTCTTCATTCAATTATTAGAATTGTAAACAGCTTGTGCTTGTGATCAATAGTCAATCTATCAATAAAATCTATAATGTGGAAGTAGGCTTCGTTAACGTCTGAACCACTAACATAAATCATACGTTTCTCTACTACATTTTGTTTTTTTTTTTTGCAATTTGGAGAGTGTTTTGCTCTTCTTTATTTGTCCTGATAAACAAGGTTTGTGCTTTCACAATCACATCAGGGTGTTGGTCCATTTTTTGGGTTAACATTTTGGTGCTTTCATTGAGAGGTGAAATTAGGCTTAGATCTAACTATCTACTTTGGATCAAATAGGCTCAAAAGTTAGATCCTTAATCTCTACTCAAAAGATCCACTATTGAGAATCAATGGCACCACGAAGATGGAGAACTGCTTTCGAAAGATACTTAAGAGCTGTAATTGCCGGAGAAGAAATCAATCCTCAGCAAATTTAAGTCAATGGCGCCAACATAGGAGATTAGGTGCTTAGATTCTCTATTCAACATAAAGTTGTCGTTGGAGATGAATTAAATAAAATGGTTGATGAAATTAATCAGAAGATGGAAAACAATCAAAGAGCTCTTATGGACAAATTGAATGCTCTATTGACCTTATAGTCACATGCTACTTCAAGAAACATGACAGAGCCCACGACTGCAATGAAATAAGAACTTTCTTCTATCTTTGGCCTAAACAGGAGGAACGAGAAGTGGCAACAAAAAGGAGTGATAGGTGGAACCATAGGAATTAATATGGAAGGAAATGCAAGCACTCCACCGACTTTGAGGCAACCAGCTATGAAGTTGAATTTAAAGGCAAAAACCCTATGGAAAGATATAGTAATGGATCTCTCTAACTCAGAAGATGATAAGAGACTTGACAACGATAAGTTGGAGGGAAATACCAATGCATTCAATAACGCTATGGAGATCCAAACTGCCCCTACCCGACCAACCGCAAACCAACGAAACTCTAAGGGAGTAACTCTCCCGAAGACAAGAGATCCTAGGCTTTAGTCCACTTACAAAGATATTGCAAAATCAAACACTTGGTGTAATCACTAACGGCCAACCCGCAGATTACCAAACATCTAAGGCATATATCACGGATATGGTCAAGCGACTAATGGATGAAAGTAAGAATAGAAGGGATAATGAATGGGGATCTGCACCAAGTTGGACTCCCTTCACTGACGACATTCTGAACGAGCGGTACCCTGAAAAGTTCACTATGACAACTACTCCGTCTTACGATGGGACGAGAGACCTGAAACCACTATGCTAATTATTCCGTCTTATGATGGGAAGAAAGACTCGAAACCCTACTTGTATAAGTACAGTTGATACATAGATGGATAAAATGCTTCGAATTCCATTCGATGTAGATGTTTCCCGATTTTCCTAGAGGGGCTTGCTTCAATGTGGTTTACTAGGCTTCCGCCAAGTTCCATCTCTACCCTCGATAAACTAGTAACAAGATTCCTTGACCAATTTAGGTTTCACACAGTACAACCAAAAGATGTGATGTCTTTATTTGACCTATTCCAGGGACGGAATGAATCACTGATGTCCTTCATGAATCGGTTCAACACCGCGATGACTGAAGTAAGTAATCCAAATGAGGATATGGTTTTCATGACCTTGGTCTGCACTATCCACCCTGAAACTTAATTTGGAAATTGGATCAAAATGAAACAACCTTGCATTAGGAAGGACTTCAATTGAAAGGCGAGCCAATATTTGAGATTGGAAGAAGCATAGGAATTAGAAAGGAAATCTACTAATCTACAACCAACCAACATTGGGCAGAGTGGTATGGCGATAAACCAAGATATAAATACCTTCGGGACCACTGAAGGAAGCATAGGGAAAGATGGAAATCAGAAAAGGAAGAATTAGAATTCCAACAAGCGAAATGGAAGTAGCAAGCGACTTAAAGGTTTAAGGCCCGAAGAATACACCCCACTCAACGATATTCTAGAACATCTATCTCGCGACACAGGGGATGGAAGAGTATAGGAAGCCACCTAAAAAGAAAGCAACCGAATATCAAAAGCGTTCTGAAAAGTAATGCCGCTTCCATGAAACACATGGCTACGGCGCGAATGAGTGTCGTCACCTAAAGAACTTGATTGAGGAGCTGATTCGAGAAAACAAGCTCCGTAAAATGTGAGGAAACCACAGAATCCTGACCAATCCACAGCACCCCCAAGCTCCTAAAGATAAAGGGAAGCAAGTTGGAACCAGCAAAGAGGGACCCAAACAGACTGGCCAAAAACTAACAATATCTGGAGAACTCCATCATGTATAGAAGAGTTGGGAGGAATGGAGCCATATGCAAGCTCATTAAAGCATGCCCTCGAAGGATTCATGCTTTGCGATTGAAGATGGAACCTCTGTCAAGTAGCAGAGAACCCTGAACGATGACATGGTATTCCAGAATCAAGACACTGAAGGGATAGAAGCTCCAACTCTCGACCATATAGTCGTGATGTGTCAGAATTAGACCTGCCATAGTCCGACGAGTATTGGCAGGTAGTGGCAGCTCTGTGAATATCCTTTTCAAACGCACCTTTGATCAGATGAAAATCATTATGAAAGATATATTCATTGTCGAACAAAGATCCAGGGATTCACTAGTGAATCCAAACAACCTGTTGGAACAATTGATTTACCTGTAGAACTTGGGGAAGGCGACCTAAGAGTCGTTGCCGTCCAAACCTTTATGAATGTAGATGAAATATCCACCTACGATGCTTTCTTAGGTCGGCCCGCTTTGGCAGATTTCATAATTTCTTTAGCTCAATGGTGCCTAACTATGAAATTTTTCGACAAAGAACGCGGTTGGGGTGATTAGAGGAAACCAAAGTGCCGCTAGAGAATGATATGTCATAGAATTATGCGAGTCTGAAAGATGGGAAAACGGGAAGGACGTGGGGAGAACTCTCCACATACATGAACCTACTAAATAGCAACTACAGAACCACCCATGGATTGGGGACCATAGCCTATTCGATAAGGCTTTGGACCCTAGAAAGAAGATTCAAAGGAGGAACACGCAACACCAGCAGAATTGGCGGTGTATGTCCCAGTTGATATGGATGACCCAATACAGGTCCTGAAAATTGGGTCACATCTTGGAAACAAGATGCGATTGGAACTCGCTAAATTTCTTCGTGCCAATCTGGACATATTCGCTTGGACGCATTTCGATAGGTGGGGGTGTCGTCGAAGATTGCATGTCGCACACTCGACATCGATCCCAAGTATACACCAGTAAAGCAGAAAAGGCGTGGCCTAGGACCCTAACGGTCCAAAGCGCTAAGAGAAGAAGTAAACAAGCTGATGGCAAATGGTTTTATCCACGATGCAACTACTCTGAATGGGAATCTAACCCGGTCTTCATCAAGAAGTCCAATGGAAATGACGAACCTGTATCGGCTACTCAGATTTGAACAAAGCTTGCTCGAAAGATAGCTTTCCTTTACCCAGAATCGATCAACTTGTGGACGGGACAGCTAGACATGACTAGCTATCATTTATGGATGCATACATAGGATACAAGATCGTGATGCACAAACATGATCAAGAAAACACCAATTTCATTATCAATCTGGGGTTATACTGTTATAAAGTGATGCCATTCATCTTAAAAAATGCTAGGGTAACCTACCAACGATTAGTGAACTCCATGTCTATGGAGTCTATGTGGATGACATGTTGATTAAATCGCCTATAGACGCAAATTACGTGGATAATTTCGTCGAAATATTTGAAATACTCCGCAAATATGGAATGAAACTCAATCCACTTAAATGTCACTTCGGAGTAGCCTTTGGAAAGTTCTTAGGATTCATCATAAGCACCAGAGACATCGAAGCAAATCTAGAACAAATTACTGCACCGTGAGAAGTCCATGCCACAAAGAACAAGAAGGGGTTACAAAGATTGAATGGAAAAAATTGTAACGCTAAGCTAGCTCATCTCAAAAGCGATCGACAAATGTATACCGTTCTTTGACGCACTAAAGAAGGAAAAGAAGATCTTTGAATGGAATCAAGCTTGCCAAACTGCATTCAAAGAGCTGTTGAAACATATGGAAACCTCGCCTATCCTATCCAAGCCATGTGGAAGGAGAAGATTTATTCCTCTACTTACCAGTCTCACCTCATGCATTAAGTGTCATGCTTGTACGTGAAGAAGCTAGGATCCAACTACCCATATACTACATCAATAAACGGTTCACCGGAGCCGAAAAGAACTATATGAAATTAGACAAGCTGGTAATTTCCTCTTGATCGCACCTACAAAGTTACAACCATATTTCTAGCCGCACCCGATCAAAGTACTAATAGATCAACCCTTAAAGCAAGTGCTCTATCGCCCCGAGACCTCCAGGCAGCTTATCAAATGGAATAATGAATTGATTCAATATGAAATCACTTACCATCCTCAAAGGGTGATCAATGGGCAGGCATTAGTATATTTCATTACTAAATTTACTGTATGGGATAATGAAGAAGAAATTACTTCGGAAGTGGAAACACACTAGAAGCTGTTCGGATGGTGCATCTAACAACTTCTACTCAGGAGCAGGGGTAGTGTTTGAGACCCCCGATGGATGATCCATTTGTTATGCCTTACACTCGAAATTCCCTGCAACAAATAATGAAGCAATATACGAAGCGTTGATAGTCGGGCTGAAGATTATGAAGGAACTTAAGACAAAATCCATGCACATCTATAATGACTCTCAGCTAGTCGTTTGTCAGGTAAAAGGCGAATACCGAGCTTGGGGGAGAACCTAACACCATACCTATCTAAAGTATAGGAATTGCTGAATGACATCGAGCATTACACCGAAACTCATATCCTGAGGGAACATTACACGAAGGCAGATTATCTAGCCAAACCGGCCAATTTCCGAGAAGCTCGATCATTGGGGCTAGTCCCAGTTGAAACCCTGACCACTCTAAGCATAAGAGAAATGGATATTAACTGGATTTTCAAGATAACCAATAAACCAGAAAGATGGATGATGCCAATCAAGGAGTACTTGCTCACAGGAACTCTCCCCGCGGACAGGAATTAGGAGAAAAAGCTTCTCCGAAAGATACCATGATTCTTAATACAGGATGGGATACTCTACTGAAGAGGATTCTCTACCCCTTGCTCAGATGACGACGAAGCTTAAAGGATCCAAAGAGAAGTTCATGAAGGTGACTACGGAGATCATTCCGAAGGGAAAACCCTTGCAAAGGAAGTTCTTCGGTATGGGTATTTTTGGTTAACGGTAAACTGCGATACAGTAGATTATGCCAGACGGTGCGACCAATGCCAAAGATTCAATAAAATAAAAAGAACTCCTTTAATGGAGCTAACACAGATGATTAGCCCATGACCATTCACAATCTGGGGAATCTATCTGATTGGTTTAGTATGCTATAAAAAATCATCATGGATTACGGGACTCAATTCGAAAGCACCGAGTTCAAAGATATTTACAAACGCTTCCAAATCAAGAAAAGCCTTTCCGCTACCGCACATCCATAAGAAAATGGGCAAGTGGAAGTAGTAAACAAGATCATTTAGTTCTCCATCAAAAACCGGCTAACTAAAGCAAAAGGAAATTGGATCGATGAACTCCCACTCGCACTATGGGCTTATAGGACAATGCACAAATCTACTAATGGGTACTCTCCATTCGCCCCAGCATATGGTTCAGAAGCAATGATCCTAACTGAGCTAGAAGTCCCTTCTTATCGAAGGCAAAACTTCAATCAAAGGTAGAGCCAACAGCTCCTACTCGAGTCGCTTGATATGGTCGACGAGAAGAGGGAAGAAGCCGAATTAAGGACTGTCGCTCACCCCAAAAGGTCGCATGTTACTTCAGCTCCAAAGTTCATAATCGTACTTTCAAAGTGGGAGACCTTGTCCTCGGGAGGGTCTACCCTATACTAGGAGCATTCAAACCAAACTGGAAAGGACCCTATATGATCGGTCAGAAGCTAGGGGATGGCACATTCAAACTAACAACCGTTGATAGAACCCAAATTCCCCGAGCATGGAACAGTGAATCGCTGCATCCTTACTTTATCTAAGACTATCTTATGTATTTTCTATTTCAAGCAAATAATCCACCTTGGAATACCAAAGGCATTGTAAATAAGCAAAACTTGCCCAACTTTTATTAATAAAACTGCTTTTCTTTCTAAACCAATAAAACTGTGTTCACAAAAGTAACCTGCTGAGTCAATGGGGTCAAATCGACTCAAAACCATCCAATTGTTGCTTGAGATAGTGAAACCATGCTCAAGTATGCCCCATCTACGCGCCGGGTCGACGGAAGCGAATCGACTCAAACCGTTGGATCGACCAAACTCGATCCTTGCCTTCTAAGAACCAATGTTGCTCCAGCAATACCGAAAATGCTCCAATCAAAGCCACACACCTCCATAAGTCATGCATTGCTTCTTGAGCCATGGAACCATAGTCTCGAAACATGAACTTCTTATGTTGCTCGAAGACTGGTAACGTTGAAAAATTCCAACCATTTCGGATCGACGGGTCATATCAATCCTAAAAGTCGTGCATCCCATAAGCGCACACACTCCCAAAAGCCACGCTTCCCATAAGTCGCACACACTCCCAAAAGCCACACATCTTATAAGCTACACATACTCTTAAAATCCCTGCATTTCATAAGTCACGCATATTCTCAAGTACTGGTATTGTACCGGCAATGTCGGGAAACTCATCTATTGTAGGACTAACAAGAATTAATCCACTCCTACTATCAGAAGTAATAGGCATGAATCCAGCAATGTCACGTGATGATGAATCAGTGAAGAATTCTGATCATATAAGGATAAAATCTTTGGAATCAAGATGCTCAAATCATAATTTTCCGATGGTAGAAACTGCAAAATAGACTCAATTATAGACATTTAAGGAATCACACGGATCAATGGGTCATTTGTCAGGTATTTGGAGTAAACAACCCCGTCAAATGTGGGGCACACGCACCAACACTCAACCAAAATAGCAAATACTTTACGATCCTGTTATTCCAAACAAAGAATATTGGAAGTAATTATGGGTCCAAATAAAAATGTGATGAATAAAACTAGCATAAGTGCATGAAACGTAGATAAGTAGACAAATAAAGTTACAATCAAAATGTTAACATTATATTACTTATAAAGTTTTCAATGTATAACAATAAACAACAGGTGCCATGCCCGCACAATACCAACAAAAAAAGGAAAATACAACATATCACTATGACAACAACAAGAAAAATGCTAAGTGCAGACTTTGCACTTGTACTAAAGGTGATCAAAAACAACAAAAGGAGGAAAAGACAAATCAAGACGTCTTCTCACCACTTCCCCGGTCGCCTTTCCCACCTCTAATTTGTAATTTCTTGAGCTTATCCTTTCCTAGGGAAATCTTACTCTCCGAAGCATGGCCACTGGTGGACCCTCCTTTCTCTTTATTCTTGTGGAATCGGTGAGAGCTCTTCGATGACCTCTTGCGTGCCTCAACCTTCTCCTTTTTTGCCGTAATCATCTGTTGCTCGGTCTTTGCCTGCTCGTCCTCTACTCTATCTGGTTGGCTTCCTTGGCCTACTTGCTTTCGTGTGTCACCAGCTGCCAAGCTCTCCTCTTAAGAAATAGAGGGGTCGTCCAAACCATGCGTGTCGCAATTTGCTCAAAATGCGAACTGAGTTGCGAGCCAGAAGCGGAGACGATGGTTGATGCAATTAAAATAACATGCGGACCCAACATTATGATGAAGAGGCAAATCAGTGGAAAGAGAATGTTGATCTACAATATCATATTATGGATGATCATCTCAGTAATTTCTTTAGGCGTGGATTAAAAATCTTTAAGAGCGAGAAAGATAAGAAAGTTACATGTTGTGGATGTTTGTTCATGTGCAACGACTTCGAAGCATTTTCCGCTGCCTTCCTTCGACGGTTGCACGATTATGGGAGAAGTGGAAATGATCCCTTCGTTGGTATAAAGATGCAAAGACAGCTCGCCTGGAGGCGAAGGAAAATGTTCAGCAGTAGCCTCAGTGGTAGTCGTGACATTGATGGTTTCCCGCTTCCTCTCCAGCATTAAGATTTTCTAACCTTCCACTAGAGCTAGGTGTGATTCTTCATTTAAGTAGGCCTGAATCAGCTCCTCTTTAGTGCAACCGCCACCCTTATCTCAAAACCAGGCCAAAAATTCTTCCGAAAATACAGCGAGCATCCGAGGGAATAATAGACCTAAGTAATTGAAGCTACCCTGATGAAGCATTGAATTAACATAGAAGCCTAAAATGGCAGCATTAAAGTCTTCCATTTTCCTAGCGAAAGTATCTTGGAGCTCTGAAAGACCGACTTTCGTGCTAGCCTTCTCTACTACTAATTGATATTTCTCGGCATCCAAAGTCAAAATTTACGCATGTAGAGATGCAATTTCCTATGATTGTTCGACGATAGCTTTCTTCTCCGCCTCGACCATCGCCTCGTTTACCTTTGGTTTTTCTTTCAGAGCTGCCTCATCAATGTGACACTTCTTTATATCGTCTCTGAGTATGAGTGCGGTTCGGTTGGTAGACTCCTTTAGCTCCTTGAATAAAGAAGCACTCTTACTTTCTCTCTTCGGGATGTCATCCCTCTCCTTTTTCAATCTCTTAATCTCCAAGTCACGGTTCGTAAGTTGCTTCTCGTATTCATCTTTTTCAGACTCGAATGAGAGAATCTCCTAGTAGTTGTTTCAATTATTGGTAAAAAGCTGCATGCACAATTTGTCCCACTCCTCGGCTTGCTCTAAGCCACTTTGAATTGCATGGAGATATGGTGAATAAGATTCTGTGCGAACCGACTTCTAATTAGATTTATCGAAAACAATCACCCTAAGAAAAAGTTAGGAAATGCAGCCTGCAGGAGTGGTGGACCAGCAAGGACAATGTAAGGAGCTCGCCTTGAAATTGTGAGAGAAGCGGCTATAGAAGTGTGAGTGGAGGACCTCACGACTCCTGATGTTGGAACGACGATCCCAGTAGAAGTAGGAAGCTGAACAGTAGGTGCATGTTCCTGATCTTTCTTCGGCTTTTTAGATAGGTCTTCTTGTTAAATCGGGCTTTTCATTTTTTTGTGATTGCTTCCTCTGTCGTGGTCTTGATCCTTCTCAGCTTGACGTTGCTCTTGTGCCTCCCAATCTTTATTCCTCCTCTCTTCGTCAGTTTCACGAGAGGTGTAGTATTTGGATGAATGCCTTTGCGAACGCTAAGACTCAAGTGCTTGATTATGATCGTTATAGAAGCCATGAGACATGATCACTCCAGAAAATAACAAAACGACTTCAGGAAAAAGGCATTTGATGGATTAAAATATCCTAAGAGAATAACAGTGAAATGTGTGATCCTAGCATAGTATGTGCTATAGTTTAAGGCTCCAACAGAATACACAAACTGGATCGATTGCTAACTAACGTCGGAACATTTATTTTTGTAGAAATGATTTGGGTAGCTGGGAAGGCAACCTTTCCAAAGTGAATTCGCCCATTAGGGCACCTATATCTATAAAAATGTCACTCGCATCTCCTAAGTCAATATCGGCACCTTTTGGAAAGGGGCTAGGAACGAGCTCATTCTTGGGAGGAGCTTCTTCAAAACATTCTTTCAAAGGATGTGAAAGAGTATGTTTGGGACCCAACTCCAAGGCCTTTTCACCTAAATCAACATCTCCTTCGTTGGTATCTATATCTCAATTAATTTCTTCTTTGATTAAAGAGAGCTCCTTATCGATTTCTCCTTCCTCCTTTCCCTCGATCAACGGAGCTTTGTCGCTCGATGAACAAACTCTTCTTCTTTCTCCTTTTGGATAGAAGGCATCTTGGGTGGACTGTCAACCCCAACTTAAACTTGGGCCTCTTTAGAAGTTTTCTCTAACCCGTTTGATGAGTCACTGTCTTCCTTCTCATCATCGTCACCTTCATCAGAAACATGAGAAGAGCAAACTGAAAGATTCCGGATTTTTGAGCGAGAAGGGGCACTAACGAATCCAACAGACCTTTCGATATGTAAGAGCCTACACTAGTGAAGATTTTCATCTATAAGCATAAACTTGATCGTTGGTTCTCGAGCATCGACTGCTTTCAAGGTGCCAAGAACAGGGCCAAGGGTCGGATCTTTGTTAATTTTCAGGATAACTGTAAAAGAATGCACGATCGTTCAGAAGATGTTTTAGCAACTAAAGGAAATTCCATGCATGGTGATAGAAACTTACCCCCCATGGTCCACAGATGGGTGAATCCCTTTGGATATTTAGCAGAAAAAAATGATTTTTGAATGTGGGAATCTTACTAGGAAGATCAAGTATAAGCTTTCGGCTGCGTTGCGCCTCAATATAAACGAGCGATAGGTTAGCCTCTCTACTTTTTAAATAACAGGAGATACTGCAACTCGGCAAAGCTCGGGGCACAGTTAAGTGTTTGCATGAAAAAAATATACGAGCAATTTAGCATGGCATAACTACTTGAAAGAATTTGGAATGGAGCTAACCCCATGTTCTGAAGAGTCGCCATAAGAAAGTGATTAAATGAGGCATTGCACCATATATAAAATGTAGCAATGGCAAGCCACATATCCGAAAGTTGACCTATGAGCGAATTCCCCTTTGGATGGTTGAAGCATGTCATCCTCTGGGATGCCCTATTGCGAGCAAATGCTTCGCAATGCTTTATATGTGAGGATCTAAGAGGCTTTCCTTGGAGGATCAAGTAAAACTCTGAAGTTGGAGGGAGTGTGGTCGATGATAGGGCCAACTAGGATCAGACGGCCATATTTCCTCGAAGTTATGGAAGTAGCAGGTCTAGCTAGAATCGATGAAGACTCCGCTTTAGAAATAGGTGAGGTTCCTTTAACTGACTTGCGTCAAGATGATTTGCGTGTCTTTCTATATAAGAAAGCTTGTGTTCAAAATGGTCAGGTGCGCTAAATCATTAAACTATAAACATCTAATATGGCTGATACTTGGAATTCGAAAGGTATATGACATGCACAATCACCGATCGGATTCCAAATATTACTGTAAGTGTGTGTGTGTGATGTGTAATCTATGTGAGAACAGGTTCGATATCCTGAATGCCGTGAACAGACCATTCCGTGTTGATGGCTCACTCACATCGAAAAAAGCGATCCATATCAGCTGTCAATGTCTTTTCTTCTACATTAATCTGTTATCAATCAATGATAAATAACAAATCTATTGTTTGAAGCAACACGGAAAGCTCTTCCTATTTCAGGTGCACCGACCGTGCAATGGCAAGACCAAACAAATACGAGCAACTACAAACCGATGAATCCGAATTGGAAATAAAATTATCATCATAAGTCGATTTTAGTTCCATGGAAAGTGATAACAACCCACGCTTGGAAAGTGATAACAACCCACGCTGCATGCAAGACATTATCCTAAGTTATTATCACCTCCCAGAAAAACCAAAATCAATCCACAAAATGTCATGCTGGAATCGACTATGAAACTTGGTGCAAGTTAATTCTTATTTTATGGATGAAGATAGCAAAACATGTTGAGCACCGGGGAAAAGGCCTAGCTTCATTCCATAAAGAACTTCAGACTCAATTTACCATCTTCTTCCACAAAATCACAATCAGCTTGAATCTTCCGCTGCATCCATCATTAACATAACCTCACCATCAATCGATGATGTAATAACACGTCAAAATCCACCTCCACGACCTTCGAAATTGAGAAAATGGTGAGTTCTTCAGTTCAGAATGGCTCGAACCAGTGTATTTGGATCAGCAGGGCCTCAATACAAGCAAAATCAAGGTAGCGGGTGGCGCTAGATGTGAGGATCAATGGTGGCGGCGCTCTGATGATGCTAGAAGGTGGATCGATGAAGTTCGGTTTCCAGCGGATCGGCTGGCTCGAAAATGTAAAATGGAAAATTGGAGATCTGATCCCTCTTATAAAAAAATAGAGAACGGTGAATTTTTTTCCTAAATACTTGGATCGATGCCGATCCGATCCAATTAGATCGATATCGATCCAATTAATTTTCCCCAAATGACCTTAAGCTTTCCTTGTTTGACCAACTCAATGTTTGTATTCATTTTGGTAGTTATCAAGTCAGGATCTCTCTGTAACTATGACTAATGAAGATTTCCACTAAGGATTGGATAGTTAGCCGGAATGTTGTAGACAGCTACTCTAGGGAGCTAGATACAACATATAAAGCTCTATGAAATGGAAACTGGAAGATAAATATCTCTAAAGCATGCCTTGTTTCCAATGAAAGCATATGCTCTGGGGGCAAATGTTAACTGGGTTTTTAACCCAGTAGAATTCAGAGGGAGTTTGAATATTCAAACTAAGCCAGAACGACTCGAAACTTGAATGGAATGCCTAAAAGTACATGACAAAGAAACCTCAGAAGTTTGGACTAAAAATATGCCAAGTATTTGGATCGGCACCAATACGATCCAACTGGATCGGTACCGATCCAAATTATTGACTAATGGATTCTCTAATCTACATGCATTATGTTCCTACATCTCTCCTAAACTTATCTACTAAGTTTGATAACATTCCGGGCATCCGAGTTAAAGAAGTCAAGACTTATCCAATTCGGATTGCAGTTTAATCTAATTTACAAGTGAACCATCGTCAAAATAAGTCAACAAGCTATGAAATCATATGGGGAACCTCACATGCAAGAAAGGAAGCCAATGAAGAAGGAGTTTTGCAAAAATTGCACTACCTTTTAGATCGGTACTGATCCAAAAAGTTAGTTCAAAATCACCCCAAACTTTACATGCCTCCTCGTATCTATATTTATAGGCCACTGGTATATAAATACCATTCTATCTTCAATAGGAAAGGGGATGGCTGCTCAACTCAGTGGGAAAACTGTACTACTAAGATTCTTCAACCCTCTTCCTCCTCATAATGGATGCTATGAGACAATTGAGATCGTTTTTTTTGTCTCCATCAATGGTGGTCTGAAATTTTTCATTCAATTATTAGAATTGTAAACAGCTTATACTTATGATCAACAGTCAATCTATCAAGAAAATGAATAAAGTGGACGTATGCTTCGTTAACAGCCAAACCACTATAAAAATCTTGTGTTTCTCTACTTTATTTTGTCTTTTCTAGCAATTTGGAGAGTGTTTTGCACCACTTTTTTGTCCTAATAAACATGGCTGGTGCTTTCACAAGCATATCAGAGTGTTGATCCATTTTTGGGTTAATGTTTACTAAGTGTAATCAGTACATTCGACGTAATTACAAATAAAGATGTAAAGTATTAGTTTTTTCCCTTGCAAAATTTTAGGTTATCACTCAACTTTCATGAAATCAAACAATACAATTTCCTTGCTTCTTCAACTAATTCTATAAAACAATAGGAATGAATTTATAAGAGCTAGGTTAACTTAATAATTGTTTCTTTTTTATTATTATCAAGTTGCCAACCACATTTGCAAGGATTTGCATGAATGAATTATCTGGTCATCAAATAAGTATGGGACATATTCATGGGTTGAAGCATGACTAAATACAGGAAAGACTTCAGTAAATGGAAATTTTGAAATAAAACTATAACACTTGGGGATGTTGCAAGAAGTATTATTGTTAACGATAATAAATAGAAGTTCAAACTAAGATATTTTATAGTTAATATATTTTGGCTGATCATTAGTATACCTTTTATTTATTTGTTTACTTTCAATTTATAAGACACTGATAGCATGTTACTGGAATGAAAACTTGCACTGATCCCAATTTGGAATAGAGATAATATTTGGTAATGTTGCCCCTACTAGATATGTCATCGTCTCTATTAGGTTAGGGAGACTCAAAATGATGCTCCAATTGATTTTTAAGTAACTAAATCGAATTCCACTCTTGAAAACCTTCGGGATTGTAAGCTCTTTCCTTTTGATTGAAATGATCTCCCAGCTTCCTAGCCCTTCCAATCTTTCCCGTTGACGAATGAAAATGAGCAAATCGACGATGCCCATATCCCCTCTTTGGTTCACCACCCTACTAATGCTTCTTACGCTGCTTAAAAAATAGAAGATGTTCACATGGTAAGTTTTACAATGATGTTCATAATAGTGGAAATGATGGAAAGAAGAACATGGTATTGGTCATTAAGTTCTTTTAGAGGTAATGGTGTTCCTGAACACGTCAATCGAAAATTGGCTAAAGTTGTAAATGCTAGGAACAATGCATGAAATTAGATGATTATCAACTAAAGAAGATTGCAAAAGGACCTCTCAATGAAAAAAATAAAAAAAAGGGACTTACAAATGTTGGAATGATGATGAAGTACACTAGTGGATCGAACAAAAACTGAACATATTATGATAGCGTCATTAGCTATCATGTTCTTTTAAATTTGTGTTAGGCTTTTGCATTATAGTTTTATTTGTTGGTTTTATTATTTTGTATTTGGATGGATTGCGAAGTAGAAGTTTTGTTAATTGCTAATAACTATTAATTATTATTAGTAACTAACCATTAATAATTATCCAAAGAGTTATCAATAATTAATTAAGTATTATTAGTTGATCAATTATTATTAATTAACTAACAATCATAAAAATTGACTTATTAAAATAGTAAACAAATATAAACCTTTCCTCTAACATCAACTGTAGCCAACATCTAATTAAACTCTTATTCAAGAATAATGATTCAACAACCTATAAAGGCTAGTCACTAAAGGCAAACTGATTACCATAATGAATTTTTATCACTTACAATTTATACATTTTGTTAATAAATAAGAATTACTTATGGTATTTTTGTTATTTTTATCACAAGAACATGCAGATAGCTATATTTGCATTTGTTTAAATGGAACTCAAGCCTATCTAAACTCCATCGTAATAGGAGCCAATACGTGAGTAGCTTATTTTTCTCGCAAAGTAAAATTGGGCCAGTCAATAAGGTTAGCAATTAAAATCGAGACCCACAAATCCATACCTAACCAACCCCAGATGAACCGAACCTAGCCTAAACCCGATGGGTTTCGGGTTGGTTCTGGATGATGAATAACACCATTTAGACCCGATCAAACCCCACCCGAGCCAACCTAACCGAAAAGACACAACCTAAAAACATAAAATATGCATATTTTAAGTGTAATTACCCAACAAAATCCAAACTAACCCGAACAAATGCCATGTCAGGTCGAGTCTAAGTTTCAAAATGTATAGTTTAGACCTAACAAAACTCGACCCACCTACAACCGAGACACATCTGATTTGGTCCAGATCCAACCCGATAAGCCTGATTCCTAATGCTAACTATCACATCTAAAGCCTAATTACAACGACCCGCTTAACAAGTGTCGACCATGATCTCGCATGACCCAATTGCTATCCATTCAACAAGCCTTACTCCAAGGCCTATTCGGCTCACCATCCTCGTCTGGAGCTCTATTCATCTCTTCGTCAAACATGATGATTACCCTTAAGCTTCGCCTCATAGCATCTACCGACCACCCTTGGGACACCTCATTGAGTTGTTCGCCACTATATGAGCTACTTAAATAAAGCCAAGTCCTAAATCTGCTTGCTTATCCATGTGACATTTTGACCATGCTTTCGCCCATTCACACCCTCTCCTCGGGCACCTTCTTATTTGTCTTGATTTGTTGTATGTAGATAGGGACATATCATAAGATCTTAAACACTTTTGCAAAAAGGCAGCATGCTGCATCTAATCCTAACAAAAGCGGCGAACCTATTTGTTCCTTTGACAAATGCTCTCTGATGAAATCATGTTATTGTATGGCGTAGGCCACCTAAGACATATATAAACCATTCTGACCATGTGGCATGCAATTTGATTATACCCGAGCTATTGATCATAATCAATGACTTCAAAGAAACTTGACAACCAAGGCATCAATCCAAGCCTTTCAAAGCGTATCTCTATGACGTAATAGGAGAAGCCATGCATTTATATGGAAGGTTGGATCTTCTTTTTGTTTCCACATGATTTTTGCTTGCTTGAGTTACACTAATCTTCACTCTTGTGGTTAAAAAACTTTACAAATCAATAACATGGGAAGCTGTAGTGGATGTAGATATCTTCTATATTAAACCACTCTATATCATGTATAATTCACTTGCTTGCATCGCACTTTATTCATATTTTGTTCATCATTTTTCGTTTTTAACAATGTTTTTTGTAAAAAGAAGCTTTATTAAAGGCATGATTCGGTCATAATTAGTGGTTGGCTAAGAATCTAGTCAATATTCCGACACTAAAAGGAAGGCCTTTGCCTTGAAGCTCTTCATTTTCATTACCTTTTCTTCTCCTAAAAAGCCAACTCTCTTCAAATCGTTTACCATGAAGCTCAATGGAAATAATGCCAAAACCAAGATCGATTATTCTAATAGTCATAACACCAATGGTGGCACAGGAGCCAGTGGCATCAGCAACATTCCAAGTCTAAGCAACGATGTATGTCTCAACTTGGTCAATGTGACTACAAACTTTGGGAAATGACTCATGATTTGAATAAGCTCCGTGCTTGGGCACGAGGCCATCGATGATGGTCGAAGAATCCTAGCTGCCATCGATAGAGCACCTTTTCTGTTTGCTATTCCAAGCACTTTCAATATTATAAATGATGTTAAGGAGAGGGTTGTCATCGATACCCCTATAGAAATGGTCTCGACCTAAGATAGGGGGATACATAACCTACCGCACTCCATGTGCATTCACTTCAATGGTTTTGCTTATGATGCTCCTAGGCTAGAGCCAGTTCTAGTAAAAGTTCATACTGACCACCATTCCTCGAAAGATTATCTACCTTCGAATGACTAAGGGTGGCAGATGAGCAATGCAACATGTGTTTCAATTGCATAAGTGGGTAAGGGCGAGCAAGGGACAATGAACCCACGGAATTTTCCATCCACTCTCGATCCTTACTCAAAGAACAGAGACCTCGCTTGCATAGGAGATGGGACCATTGCTCTAGATCACCAACTCTGTTAAGTCAGGCTTGTAGGTCTCCTCCGGATAGATACTGTAGGTCGCCTACTTATGTTAGATGTCCTCGCTCACTAACTCCCTATCGACACCACGGTCTCCTTCCCTTGTAAGATACCAAAACCCCATGATTAGCCAGGGTCGGACACTACCCTTAGAAAGTAGATGTTGGCCTCATGGAAGAAATGGCATTACTAGGGAAACAAATGCTTAAGATGCAAAACCGAAACTAGGATGGTGAGGGATTCTCTGAAGACAAGAATGGGCGACCTATTTTATAGGAACTACCAAGCACATATGTCACTGGAGGTATACTTTTCCTACAGTTGCAAAATATAATGGTAACTCTGACTCATCAAACCGCATTACAACCTTTAATTCAATCACTTGTGTTAGCCAACTCTTCGACAATGTCAAGTGCCTAATGTTCCGTGTAACAACCCGAAACAGGCCAAAATCCCAATCCAAAAAAGCACATTGAAGCTTAATCTCATTCCAAAGTAGGTCGTTGGTTGGTAAAAAGAACAATACAGAGCTATTTTTCTATTCATTCAGAACTCACTGACGAAGAATGAAATACAGTTAGATAAATAGTACCCATTTCATTTCAAATTCCAAATGTCACATAACAAAACCATAACATAATGTCAACAATAACCATTACATCACTTGTTCAAAAATACATTTTTAACTTCAAAAAAATAGCATAAATAGATAATTATACTACTACCACAAGCTCCTCTCGTTGTCGCCTTCTTCTTGTTCATCATCTCCTTCCCTAGCCTGTGCTGTAATAAGGAAGGAGTCAGAACAACAATGTTTGATGAATAGAAAATCTTAAGCCTTTCTATATCAGTACTAAGGCAGTATAATTTAAATAAGGATATGTCTTTCGCATTTTAAACTATACTCTAAGCCATTTAATACTTCATATAAGGGAAAGAGGGGGATCCTCAAACAACCACTTAATACCTTCGATTCTCGAAGCAGGTTTTCCCACAATCGATAATCTCATAACCATCATTATTAATGTCTACCAATGTAAGAGATAGAACCCAAGCCACTTAATACCTTTTAATGGAAAATAGGCAGACTCCAACCATATAAGACCTCAATTGAGGTAGACCCGTATCATTTAATACATGTTTCCAAGGCAGACTCCACATAGGTCTTTATATAGTTGACATTGCATGGAAATCTCGTTTGCACACTTAATATTTCAATTAATGCGAACCTTTCCAAGATATCCTCAATCATGCCTAAACCTAATCTCAATCATTTAATACTGCATATAAGAAAAAGAGGTGGTCTCTCAAACGACCACTTAGTACCTTAAATTCTCCGAAGCAGGTCCTCATATTATGACCCATACCCTACGGAGAAGTTTCACATTAGTCTAATTTTTCGTAGAAACTGGTAGCTAGATTAGCTGGGCGAATTACCCTACAGAATTAGAACTAACCTCACTTCATCCACAGTTACTTATTATAGACGATGTCCCACATCAACCTCAAAGTCACATTGCTGGTGGCCAGATTAGTTGAGTAGACTTCTATGTGCTTTTGATCGACCTCGCTTCCCTATAACTTAGTCATATTTCATAACACTCTCTAAGTGTATTATCACACATCTCACCGTATTCATTAATTAGGCCTTATAAGAAATCCTTCTTATTTCACCTAATTAATTACTTTTCTTAGGATGGAGTTAAATGAAAATTATTAACTTAATTAACTATGCAATTTATATGTTACAATTGTATGTCATTTATGCTAGTTTATATATATGATTACTCATTTATTAATTTCTAGGCGTGCGGAGATTACATCCTAAACGAACTTTCAAATGTCAAATCTTCCAATGTTATACAATTCAAATTTCCATAATAACTTATTTATCATAAATCTAATATTCCAAAATCAAATAAATAGACCTATACTTAGAATCCAATCCAACTTATATTATATTAAAATAATATAATAAAACAATAATTTTGGAAAATTACAATTAAATAAAATTTATGCTCTATTTGACTCATTTTTACATAAATTAGGCAAGAGAATTTTTATTCAATTTGTAGAAATAGCAATGTATACTGCGAATAAGAATTTGTATCTTACACACCATTTCTTAATCAAACCTTTAATTGGGTCTAAAGAAAAAGAATAATAAGTGGAATAGAAAGTAAAGTACACATATCGAAAAATACACAAAACTCTAGTATTTTAATACAAAACAATTATGATTCCAATCCAACATTTGACATTTCGGTTTAGGGGGAATTTTGGGGATTTTTAGTGTGATGTTTGTAATCCAAACTCCTTATATATCAAATCCAAATTACACTATTCATTACTATAATAGAAAAACTAATATTTTCGCTCATAGAGGTCATTAGCTTTTCCTTCTCTTGGATTTAATATGCCTTCAATGAAACCTTTCAAATCTCTTCTTTTTTATATATACAATAAAGGAATTGTATATACGTTAGATTCAAAAAATTAGAGGATTGGAGTAGAAGAGGTTGGGAAAAGAAATAATCAAAATAGATACATACGATTTCTTACCTGAAACGCTAAGAATTTTCTGAATATATGAATAAACTAACTAACAGAGCATCGCTAATGTTCCTAAATGTTATGTGAATAAAGTGAGTGGGCTAGGCTCTTATTTATAGTGACTGGAATGCACCAAAACCGTTGGATTTAAATCGGTTTAAAATTAAAACATCTAGAACATTCATTATTGAAAATCCTAGCCACCACCTTGTATCCACTGGTCGACCACCGATCATCAGCGGAGGTCGAATGTGTTATTTTGAGAACGTTGATTATGATTTTGCCACTGTTTAATTTATTATCTTCCTTAATTGAAATTTAATGTTAACGTTAATTTTAATGCTTACTTAACCCTAAGTATAATTACTATAAACTTTTGAATTTCAAATTTGAAAATTATTTATTTATTTGAATTTGAATTCTATTTAAATAATCTTAAACTCAAAAACTTCAAAATGCCTATAACTTCTTTGTTGAGCTCCGTTTTCAGCATATTATATATGGAAATTAATTAGAATTTTTTGATAAATGCAACTGTATAACTTTCATGGTCAAATCCCAAATTTTGCAAAAGATATATTTTTACCTCTATCTTATTTAAATCAATATATTCAATTTATTTATTTTTGGTTGTTTCTACAGGGTGTTACATTCCCTCCACCCTGATCGAACTGGCCTTCCATTGGTTCTTACATCTACGAACATGCAGTATCCACTCCAAAGGTCAAATATGTGCCATGTTCAATGTTTCTTTGCTTTTTGAACGTGTACAATGATGACTAGTGAACCATGCAATATTGGAGAAGGCCCAAATGAATCGCTACATTTATATGTCACCACTTCAAAAAATCAACTCATGCTAGGGGAGCGGACAAGAATAGTTTGGTAGTTGCTTTCTACTCAATGGGCATGTATCGCTTCAAGATATGGAGGCAACTGCAAAGGGATTGTGCTTCATCCTTCGTCGACTTTGTAACTCCCTATAAATTAATAAATAATTAGTTAAAGAGTTAATTACAAGGATAAAGATATAAATGATAATGTGTTATGGTAAGTATTTGGGTATACATTTACTTATCAATAATGTTGCTTAAAGAACTAATTAAAATGAATCAAATGAGAAGGGTGGTGGTGGGTCGACTGTTCATATGGAGGTTATTACATGCCTTTTTCAAATCATTTCATCATGCTCTTCCCACTTCGTTCTACTCTCAAATTAAGATAAAATCTTAAAGCATTTGATGGTGGTTAGAAGCATAAGCAAGAGAAAAAAGAAAAGAAGAAGATCAAATCATAGGAAACTAAAAACATCATTTACCGAAGAAATCTAGAAGAGTAATATATTCTATAATCCACTTTCTTTCCTAAATTGGTCACAACCAAATTAATAATGAATGTTTTCATGCTTATTATAATCTACATGATCCGAAAATAAAATATGATGTTAAGATTACGTTTATAGAAATGAGTTTAGATTCATACAATTATCCCACAACTAAATAAATTGATATGAATAAATTGAGAACATATATTATAGAATATGGTTATACATAAAGAGGTTGAGAAACTTTGTGAAAGAAAACACATTTATATATTTTCTAAGATTTTTTAGGAATAATATAAGTGATTTTGAAAAAGGAAATGCACTTGGCCGAAGGGATATTTAAGTGTGTTGAAAGGCAAATTATGGAGCTGGGATGAAAATCAAATGGGTAAATTATTGAACAAAAATTGATCTATAGAACAGATCCACGTTATTTGTTGAATATATAAGGAAGTACTAAATAACAATAAAAATGGACTAGGTCAAATGAAAGTGTTAAATGTGTAGAAGACGGTTTCCAACGTGTGCTAAGAGGCGGTACCGAAGGAAGCAAAGCCAAACCGAAAGTAAAATAAAATAAAACCTTAAGTATAAAGACTAAGTAAGAAGGCTAAGAAATGCTAAGCATTGGTCTAGGTTTGCTAAACAGATGGTTTTAGCTGAAGGTCAAAGGGGACTGGGGATAAGGAGGAACTATAAGTAAAGAAGGTGATTTCTGAAATATAAAGTTGAATTTTGAGTAGAGTAGACGATTTCATAATTTAAAGATTAAATATCATAAGATATTAAAACTAAACTAAGGTAGACTTCCCCCGAACGAGGCCGAGGGTAATGATTGGCAAGAGTTGGTTAGCTCTTGGTATGATGATCAAAAGCGGAACTAATTGACTTTTGGAGGAAGGAATTTATGTTAAGACCACAAATGGCCAAAACTAGTACTTAAACATTAATGATAATGTTGTAATCCGAAAGGTAGCCAGAATTATAGTAGCTTGATAAATAACTAAGTTCAAACCCAATATAAATGGTTAGGTGGATAATTAAGGTTCGGTAGAAGATGTAAGGAATTTTATGGCTATCAAGAAACCAAAAAAATAAGTGTAAGGCCTTTGTCACTTCTGAAAATGAGTGTGTAGGCGTTAGGCTTGGAGTGGCTGTCTAAAACGAGAATGTAGGTGTAAGTCCTACAATGGCAATTGCAAACGAAAGCATTCGAGTAAGGCCTAATGTGTCATCTAAAATCTAAAGGCATTGGCATAAGGCCTGGAGTGGCAACCAAGGCAGATCTTGGTAGATGGCATAAGGTTTGGTATGGCAGCCAAGTACCGAAAGCAAAGTAGGTGTAAGGCTTGAAGTGGCAACAAAAATATGAAATCATAGATGTAAGGTCGGGAGTGGCAATCGAAAATGAAAGCGAAGTAGGTGTAAAGCCTAGAGTGGTAGTTGAAATATGAAAACGTAGGTGTAATGCCTTGAGTGGTAGCTAAAATCGATAGCGAAACCTGTTAGGTTAAGGAAACATTGTAGGCATAAGGCCTTAGTGGTAGCCCAAAGTTAACATATAACTCTATTAGTGTAGCTCTCGGTTGAAGCCAAACGTAGTACACTTTGGGGTTTAAGATAGAAAAGAGAACGATTACTAAATGGTATGCTGAGAGAAATGGCTATTGATTTAGATTGTAGCAAATTGTACGAATAAAACCCTTGGGAAGGAAATATTGATTTATTATTGTGTTTAATGTTGTTAAATGAATGATATGTTATAGTGAGAGGAAAAACCTGCTTGATTCTTTAGCGGCGTGGTCTTACTATGTTATTTTAGCAAAGCTAGCCGGCTTTATAGTGGGCCGTGGTACTGTATTAATAATGGGAAAATAGGTGTTCTGCAAGAATAGCTAAGTGGGTGGAAGAAGCCCAAATCAAAGATAAAATAAAGCATAGGTGTTAGGCAAAAGGAGCCTAAACTACTAACGACTTAGACTATGTCCCCTTCGGAGAAGAGCAGCCACTACCAAGAATAGACGACGGACCAATAACATGAACATACCCAGAGAAAAGAGCAGCAAGATGCAGATCATAATCTTCAAAATCAAGAGAATAAATTTTGTATCCCAACTAATGTCATAAAACTTACTTTTATTCTCCTCCCCAATCTCACCAACCCTAGTAAGGGATAGACCCTCACCGTCAATATGATAAATAAGACATCGACTCTCACCCTCAATATCACATATAATGGCATAAAAAGTGTCAGTCTCCGGTGAGTATCACATCTCAAAAGGCGTGTGGACCCAGTCCCACTCCTCAGAATACCAAATAATAGAATCAAACAAATCAGAAGAAGCATGCTCAGTCTGGTCCCTACTAGTAGGAGCAATAAACACTAGACCATCTATAGGAGAAATGATAGTAGCTGAGATAGTAGAAGGAGAAGCGACAGTAGAAGGGACAGGGACAACAGCTGGAGAAGCGGTAATAGAAGGGACAGGGTCAATATATGGAGGGAGGAAGAAACCTTCGGGACCCACTTCCCGACAAGAGGACGAGCAAGTGAAGTCTAATTAGATAGTGGAATATGGTTAGAAGAGGACAATCTACAATACACATCCGAAAGATGCCCAAAGGACTGACTGGATGTATAAATGTCTGGTTTCCAACTATAGCGAACTCTGACCTTAGCACAATGTCCCTCATCGAGTCTGACTTTCAATTTCGAAGGCAAAGTCTTGGCAGGGTTATTTCAGTTAAAGCTTTGGCATAAACTAATCTCTTTCTGGCTACAATGTTTGCATCATAACAAATCACCTTACCAATTAGGCCAGCTAGCCAATCAATCCTGATTAAAGGCTGAAGAATGGATAGGATATGGGAAAAGTGGGTCTAGAGTGGAATAGATAATACCTAATCCTTTGCCCTATCAACAGACGAACTCCAGGTTGTAGTAATAAAAGGTTTTCCATCAATAAGGATAGGATCGACCTCAGGAATATGTTGTCGTTCCTCACTACATGAAAATATAATGTAGAACATTGCATTATCGAAGTGAACACTTATCCCCCCTTTAGGCTCCAAACCTGATTGCAATGCGCCTTAACAAGGTGGTAGGCAGGATTGCTATCAGGGAAAAAGCCCACCAAATAATCCTTCCAGTAATCAACACCGGCCTCTATAACTTCCACCGAAGGAATCATAACTCTCTCGATCTCTACTTTGTCAAAACACCGAAGGAAATGCACATCCACATTTTTTGGCATGTTGGTGAATAACGATGACCGCCTAATAACTTACCAAGGCAGAGAAGGAACCTCAAGAACGATACTATTTAAACTGGAAGGGGGGATAGAAAGCTCAGCATTAACATAAGCAATTGGTAGGAAGCTTTGAACCAGGCCGTTGTCAGCAGAATCTAAACCAACTTACTCAACTATAGATGGAATTACATCTTCGACAACACCTTTTGCACTACAAGATAACAAAACAACTTGCTCACCCAAAGTAGACTTAACAGGCAACCCTACATCAGTCTTTGACAAAGGATTATTACAAGATGAAGCTAAATATGGTGCCAGAGGGTGCTTACCAGAGGATAACGGAGATGGAAGAAAAGGGAGCGATGAATCAATTTCCTTCAGCAAGCCAGTTAGGAGATGAATGATTTCAGCAATACGCGAAAGAGGCTCGCCCACGCACATTTCAGTAGTGAGACCAGATTGGGGACTAACATTTACGCCAACATTGACCTGAGTTTCGTTACCAGAGGGGACGACAAAAGGTGCAACCAGCGCTAAAATTGTAGCAGCCGGTGGAGGATGAGGCTTCTTCTTCGGTGCCTAAAGAGGAGGCTAACATGAAGCAAACAGAGAAGGCAAATGAAATACGAAGCTAAGATGAATGGGAAATGGGAAAAATCACTTTCACCATAAAAATCGTCGTCGCCATCACAATGTTTTATGTTTAGAGTAATATGTTGTTCATATCAGACCTTATGTCCGACTCGTGTTATTATTATTATTTTCTCCATATAATTATGGGTACTCATTTGAGTATGTTGAGTTTATCGGTTTAGGCATTGTGCTTTTGGATTCAGTGAATAAGTGATCCAAAGAGAAGCAGGAGGCTTGTGAGTAATATTTATTATTTAGATTCTGTTGTACTAAGTGTTTATGTCATCATCTTCATATATTTGCATAACACATTATCATTGACTATATTATATCATTGACCCCTCCGTGGGCACATCCATGGGAACAATTAGAATATGTAAAAACAATGATTATATGTAATATTTATTAGCTGCTCTGTTTACTTAAACTATAATTATATAATTGATCCTATCTCTGTCGCTGAAAGATAATTCCAATGTGACTGCAGCACGTTGGATTTCCACATTTGGATTTGGAATGAGGGACATTACAGTTGGTATCAAATCTTAGGTTATGTGACACTTACGTAAACATAGCTAAATAAAAGTTTAGGTGGTATTAGATAGTAGAAATCAAACATCTTGTGGAGGGTATATGCTACTATATGACATAATTACATTTTTCTAATATAGGTGAGTTCTAATAAAGATTTTCTATTGAAAAACTACTTTCTTCCTTTCGAATCTAATGAAGACTTTCTCGTAGAGAATGGAAATGAGGAGTGGAAGGATCACTATAGAAGGAGAAAATGCAAGAAGAGAGATTGAGAGTACTTAGATTGATAAGGGTAATGGAAGATAAATGCCTTTGGTAGTTGAGAATAAGGTAGTCCCACCTATAGTGGGAATGTATGTAAATGCTTTGTTCCGGTAGTTCATAATGTAGATGATGAGGGAAAATATGTTAGAGGTGGTCAGTTGAGACCAATGGCAAGGGAGGACTTCTCCAAGTTTAATCAAGACTATAGGAATCTAAGAGGCAAGATGTTTACCGGGAGAGAACCGATAGTAGAAGGGTTGATTTGGATGAAGGTAAGTGAGTGCATCTTTAGGGATTTAGGGATGAATAATGCATAGAAGTAAAAACTAGCTTCAAGACAACTGCATGAGGATGCTTTGAATTAGTGAGAGATAGTGACTGCTCAAACTCCTAAAGAGGAGATTACCTAGGAGCAGTTCAAAGAAACGTTCGAGGCTCAATTCATTTCCAAGTCTCAACGAAGTATGTTATTGAGGGAATTCATCGATCTCAGGAAAGGAGATCATTCTACGGAAGAGCATATTTAGTGGTTTAATGTCTTAACACAGTATGGATGCGAATTGATTAAAACATCATTGAAGAAGAATGAGGAGTTTATCGGGGGTTTAAATTAAGGCCTAGCCCACAAGGTGATGGTGCACCTAACATCTCCATTCGAGTTTACTATATATATGGTAAGGTGGTATGGCAGCATGTACCAAGAATGGAGAAGGGTGGAACGAAAGCCAAAAGTAGAACCAAAGAAGTGGTTTTCTCCATACTAGAAGGGAAAGAAGGAGCAACAGCTAAAAGGAAAGACTCGGGAAGAAGGAGGCTGAAAAGATATTTCAGACTTTATTTGTTACAAATATGGAAAAAGGCAATCGTGCATCAATATATCTACAATCAGTTGAGATATTCAAGGTTGAGCGATTTAATTGCAATAAGCTGGGTCATGAGAAGAAGAATTGTCCGAACCAGAAGCATAGAAGGTTGTTTGCGTTAGTGGGGTATTTATAAGAATCGATAGCTAAGGAGAAAGGAAAGGGAGTAGCAATTGGAGGTTTGATTTTCATTTTCATTTTTCATTTAGAGTTCTATTTGAAAATAAAGCCAAACACTCTTTTATTTTAAAGATGTGGTTTGTAGAGTAGGGTTAAATGTTACCTATTTAGTTACTTCTTTACATGTAGTTAATTCGATTGGGGGTATGCCACCCTTGAGTTAAGTTGCATTGATCTAGCATTTGATCTATGTTACCATTTAGTTTCTTGCGACCCCTATGTGTTTGACTTTAAAGGGTAGATGGTAATTTGGGTATGGATTAGCTAGAGCAGAAGGATGTAAGGATTTATTATGCCGAGAGAATTATTGTATTACGGAAACCAAAAGGAGGAGAGAGGATCTTGGTATCTTGGGCGAGATAAAGGGAATGTCCTGGATAACATTGTGTGCAACAGAAAGTATGGAAGAAGAGATAGATAGATTATTCAATTTGGGAATTTGTAGATGTCTTTGAACCAATAATGTGATTACCTTTGAGGAGTGTGATTAAATTTTGCATTGATTTGGTACCATAGGCACAACTTGTTAATAGACAGCCATGTAGAATGTCTCCTAAGAAAATAGAAGAGTTGAAGAAGCAACTAGTGGCTTGAGCATAAGAGTTTCATTAGACTGAGTAGTTCGCCACGGAGAGCTTCTGCGTATTTTTGATAAGGTCAAATGGATCGCTTCGGATGTGTATTAATAGTAGGAAGTTGAACAAGATAACAATAAAGAATCATGATCTATTGTCATGAATAGACCATCTATTTGATCAGGTGAGTGGAGCTAGAATATTCTCACAATTAGATTTGGCTAAGGGTTTCCATCAACTAAGAGTTGCTGAGGAGAGTATTCATTTGATCGCGTTTAAAACAAGATATAGTTCATATGATATGTTAATCTTTCTTATTGGGCTAAATAATGCTCGAACATTCTTTCCAGGTATTATGAACCAAGTCTTCCACGATCAATTGGATTGTTTGTGTTGCTCTTTATATATGATATTATAGTGGTCGAGATCATGAGGTTCATCTTAGATTGGTTTAGGTACCATGAGGTAGCCTAAGATAAAGGCAAAGTTTTCCATGTGTCACTTTTGGAAGCATGAAGTTAACTTCCTAAGCCATGTGGTTTCGAATGAGGTATTGGTCGTGGTTCTTTTGAAAGTTGAGATTGTGAATACATGGAAGAGACCCGAGATTATAACTAATAAAATGGGTTTCTTGGGGTTGACAGGGTACTATCGGAGAGTTATTAAGGATTTCTCTTGTATAGCGACGCCACTAATGAGACTTACCATAAAGAATGAGAGCATGTTTAGAGGAGCATGAGATGGCATTCCAAGAGTTGAAGCTTTGGTTAATAGATGATCAAGTTTTAGTAATGCCAGAAAGAAATGGAGTTATGGTAGTGTACAAGGATGAGTGTTGATGAAAAGAGGCAAGGAAATAGCTTATGCATCAGGATAGTTGAGACCTCATGAGGTTTGGTATCGAACCCATGATTTGGAGTTAGCGACAATTATCTTTGTGTCAAAGATTTAGAGGCTTTAGGTGTCACTGATAAGAAAACCTGAAATAGATGTTATGGATCTAATTTTCATTTCTGGAAATACATCAATTTTCCTTAAAGTAACCAAATGAAATAATATTTTTATGTTCAATTTTGAATTAGTGACATTAAGAATGATAAATTAACGTCAACTATAACACCTAGCCTTCCAAGCTAACAACGCGAGTTCGATTCCAGCTACACGACTCATATTCCTTGTTCTATATGCATCATCCATTCGAATATGCATTCTTTTTTTACCTAAAAAAATGCAAAAAAAATTCTCAAAGAAAAGAGAAAGGGAGAATGCTAAAGAATGACATAGGAATGAAAAGCATCCATTGTCTAATAGATAGGACAAAGATCCTCTAAAACATTGGTATAGGTTAAAAGAGTTTCAAAAATAATTTTTTTATAAGGGCTAAAAGTGAATCACTTATTTTGGCTTTTTGACCCCATATTATAAGGTGGATCTTGAAAGATACGTAAAAGAAAAAAATAGAAAATTTTATTTGTATGGTAAAAAAATCCTTTCTCCTGGCTAATCGACAAGAAAAAGAAAAAAAACCGTGGATTTGTTAAACAAAGTAAGTTATATTTATAGTAGCTACCACCACGTATGCATTCGTAAACTTCCTTCTTGAGAAAGCTTTGAATTGTTTATTGACTATAAGTCTTTGAGGTACTTGTTCTCTCAAAAGGAGCTGAACATGTAACAGAAATGGTTAGAGTTTTTGGCATCGTATGATTTCAAAATTGAGTATACTCTAGAGAAAGAAAATATGGTAGTTGATACCTTGAGCCGAAAGCAACAAAGTTGTCTTTTAGCCATGATTGATGTTAATGAGATTTTTCATCCCACAACATCAAGTTAACTATGAAGTAAATGAGGTGTTGAACGCTTAACGTAATTGAGAATTAACAAATTCAAGTGATGTTAAATTTGCCTTAAGGTGGTCATTGTATGCTTACATAATCATGAGGTAGCGCTCTAATTATTCATTAAAATTTCGAGTCCAATTAATGTCCAAATAAAGCAAAAAACAGAGAAAGGATCTAAAACTAAAAGGAATAATTAAGATGTAGAAAAAGTAAAGGATGTAGAAATTTATGTGGTTCGAATTTCAAAGAATCATATGTCTACATGTCTAATCTTTGCTGTATGTTTCTTTCTTGTACAAACTTTTTCAATGGCAGAGAATACAAGTATATTTAGTATAGAATTCAAAGAATATCCAAAAGTCTCTTTCCTTATTATAGTAACCTACTATTTATAATACCATAATTTCACATGGATCGCTAGTCCACTAATTCAACATTGCTCCCTCACCATTCGATCCTTCCATATGCCATTAATTACATTGTTTGTTGATTTGTGCACTAGTTGCTAACATGGGTGAAGGCATAAGCAAATTCTTTAGACGAGAAGGTTTAGCTGAAGGCAGGAATTCTAAATTTGAATTAGGAAGCAAATTTAAACTTTAAGGCCGTAGGTTAACTTCTAGATTCATTCTAAAGATCGCGCTTTGCCGGCCTATGATGTTGTGGCTTCTTTATTTGCTCCTGGTTGGTGCAATTCCTCTTACATAGTGATGAAATCCTTATCTAGTGTTTGTGTCCTTAATTGACGATGTGTAGATTTTAAAAAGATGATGGCATGGATCTAAGGATGGCGTAGGCATTGGCTCTAGGAAGGTGTTGACATAGACATTTATGAGGTGACGATGTGGACTTTAAGGAGATGATGAAGCTAACTTTTGAAGGAAAGGCGACACAGTCTTCGAAAGGATGGTGAATTTGGACTTTAATGGGATGGCAGTGCACTCTTCAAGGATAGGTTGGCACAGTCTTCAAAGAGACGATAACGTGGGCATTCAAAAGAGGTTGGTGTAGTCTTCAAGGAAACATTGATGTAGTCTCTTAAGAGAGTCGACTCAGTCTTTACCTTCTGTCGGTAGATGGATTCTTTGGGTTTGCTTTTGCTTGTAGGGTAGCACTTATTTGGCTATTTTTTAAAGGGTGACTTCCTTATTTGCTTCCCACTGCATGCTTTTGAAGTATTGGCGTAATTCGTCCATGGAGATTACATGGTCTTTGCTTTATTCAGCTTAACTTTTGTAGTGTTTTCTATCTTCAATTTCTTTGTTATGTCGTTGATCGTATATGGACTGCCTATTTGTCCAATTGTCTCTGAACGTAGTTTGTTGAGTTTGAAGGTTTGTAGCTTCATGTAGTTCCCTTCTTTTGGTGATACTATAGCTAAACTGCTTTTCCCTTTTGGTTGTGCAATTTTATCTGCACTCATTTTTTTGATCAACGTTACACATGCTTACAGGAGAAAATAGGGTGTAGCATGTTCATTCCCAAGTTTGCACTAATGTGTATTATTGCAGATATGTCATCTTCACATCCAGTTTTATCCATCGCCAAACCAATCACATTGTATTTAATTCTCTCTACATGTGTCTCATTATAGATGGCAATTTTTCTAACCATTATATACTAGTCGTTTCGAATTATAACAGATCCTCCTCATTTACTTTGTATTATTACAATCTAACGTTCATTGTTTATCATGCCTTTAATGTTTCTAGGGTTGAGATTCTTTTTCCTGAAACTATATAAATTCCACCTCCTCTTTTCATTTCTCTTTTTCCTACTCAAGAAATTATAATTTCTAATGCAGTGGTCCTTCTGTTTATTTCTTCACAATGCTCTTCGCTTTGATTCTCAGATCGTTCAAATCACATGTTATACTTTTTTTAATTACCGCTCTTCCATGTGTTTTTCCATATATATTCCTCTTCCCTTTGATTTATTATTATACGTATCAACGCCTGGAATGTTTTTAGGGAAATTTTTATGTGGGTTGTTTGATCAATTTGTTATTTAGATGACCCTGTTTCTTTTGTTCATCCTTGAGTTGGATTGATTTAATTAATTAAATATGACTGATTATTCAGTTTTTTCGATGTCGCACACACATTTTCCTTTTATTAGAGACTCCAAAAATATCATCCCATCACATTTGTTTTCTCTTTTGGTTACTGATGGCTCAAGACAATCCTCTAAGGACTTCGGTTCATGGCTCAAATTCTTTCATTGAAATGGCATCGACCATCATGCGCTTAGGATTCCTACCTCCCTTGGTCCTATTTACATGTCCCCGAAAGAATTTGGTTCGCTAACATCAAAACACATCCGAAATGGGTTCTGTCTTCTACCTATTTTATCATTAGAGAATGGTTAGTTACCATTAATCTACCCCCATTCCAACTGTCCCCCGTTTCTTATTACCTGCTCGCATCCACCTTTATCTTATCGCCGAGCGCTTGAATGTACCTCCCATGTGTCATGATAGGTTGTTCTTGTACTCAATCTGCGAGAATACGGCTGCTGCCGCAATGGATTCTTTTATATGCAAGCCTTAAAATCCATCTTCTCGGTTTCTCCTAGAAAACTCAAAGATCGGCAGACCGGTTTTCGTATTCCCAATCAGTATGGTTTTATTCCATCTTTCAGATCTCTTGATATTATTATCACCCTATTATCGTTTTATTATTCATTATTGTTATTAATTTAAGCTACTCCGACTTGTATGTTCTTTCTCTCCTTTTTTCTTTCTCCTTCTTTCCCTCTTTATTTTTTATTTATTTAGTTAAACACACCGACTTTCTAAATGAGAAATGAGAACCATTTTTAGTGCTTAGAATCAATATACTCACTCTTAACAAGGATATTCTCAATGGTTCCAATATTTTTACTAAAGCTTTACTGCATAAATATGGCTTATTAGACTCGCAATATCACTTTTCCCATTCGATGTTCGTTAATGATTTCATTACCTTCACGCCACATGGTATATTTGTTATTTTTATGAACATGTTAGTGTACATGAGTTAAGATGCACGTGTGTTTCTGTGCATGCTAGAATAACAACCACTTTCCTTTTACTTATTTCTTGTTTAATATTATATGTGTCTAAATGCTTTGTTGATTGAATTACGTAGGTACCATGTCTGAATTCCTATTCAAATCCAAGTGGCCAACCAAGAGAAAGAGTGTTGGAGATTGAGAGGGGCAACCCATAGGCTACTTCCTTCTCCTATACCTCATGTTGACATTCCTATCATGGCAGTGCCTCCCTTCAATATACTCCCTGCTTTTCAGTGCTTCTTGCCTCTTCTAAATGGCGGTGTTGTCTCTACTTTGGCTAAGCAAATGAAGCGACTCGTTATTGACGATATTATGACCCTCGACTATACTTCCTTTTCTTCCTTGCTTCTTCTGGTTATAGAGCGTTCTTCCACTAATATTTTCTAAAGTCTTCAAATGAGTTTGTCTTATGTAATAGTTCGATCTCGATCTTGAAGATATGGATACATACATACACACATATATATAAGTTGAATAAATACTTATTCTCTTATTCATTTTGTGTAAGGATATGCTTTAACAGTGGATCTGCATCATTAAGTTGAGTTTGTTGAACCAGCACTGATAACTTTTGTAACGCCCGGCCCCTATACCCATGCCAACCAAAAGCAATACTAAGTATTATTGTCTAAAAGCATGGAGAATGGGACTCGATAGGGCTAAATGTTGTACTCATTCCCTTGAGCTAACACTGGCATGAGAAATTTTTTTGATTTTTTTTCTTCTACTTACCATTCGTGCACAGTGTTGGTTCAAAGAAATGGTACAAGATAAAAACTTTCCAGGTTACATAGTATAGAATATAATAGAATGTACAGTTCAGCACAACAACAGCATAATGCATAATACATATCATAATGTCCACGATATATAGTCCATAGTACATATCACTTCCAAAATACATAATAACATACATACCATATTACATATATTAACTACTCCTAAGTCCAAGCTGTAAAGTCCAAAACCTCAAAACGTGGAAAATAATATGAGTGCTGCTATAGTCCACGCAACCTAACCTGCAACCATAATCCTCAGACTGACCCAAGGATTATAAAACAAATCACACGGGTCAGACTATTTCTAGTGTGAGTGAAGCAAGGTCTATGAACAATACTTGTCTCAACCAACAAAAAGGAAAAGAAAGCGCCGCATGTATAAACCAACATAAGGCATATATGTGTGTGAGAACCAACATGCAAATTTGGTTTCATAAACAATTCCCTTAATCAAATAATGATTTTAGGCCAAACATATCGTATGTAATCCAATACGATACCAACCCAATTATCATTTGTAACACAAAGAATAAGTTCATACACACATTCTCCAACGATACTGGGTTTTCAAAATCAACTTTAATACTTTCCAAAATCATAAAGTAAAGAAAATTGCATTATGCGAATTATGGGATAAATATAACACGACTCATAAAATATACCAAATAAACAGACGCTAATATTGTAAAATCACAGTGGTAGAGCTCGAGCGTGCGCGGAGACATCAACACCGTAACCTACTCATAACACCATAATACACCTGGCGATCAACCCAGGATAACCAAGACGGTCTAAGGCAAAGGCCGTATGCTACCCGTTCACGGATCTACACGTGGGACCCCCACGCCTCCATCCATCATAGTCCGTGACCCGCCGACCGGAGATCCCGATCAAAAATAAGATTAGCCCTATGTAGCAGACCGTTGACCTTTGGTGGTAAAAGGGCATGTGATATACCACCGATTCAGGTAGCGATCCTGAATCAGGTTGGCCAAGGTGGAGTTTTGGCCCATTGGTACAGCAGAGTTCAATCTATCCCGACCCAAAATCAAAGTGTTTATAATTTTAAAATACTTCTTAGAAATAAAAGTCAATGATGACAATCGTCTTCCAAAAATTCCATTAATAAACCCAGTATAATATCCAAAAAGCGAATAAAATTTAGCAAAACAATTTGCGTATAAAAGAAAATGTTTACATCAACGTTTCGCATTAATACACAAGTACCCCATAATACTTATGTATCAAGTCAAAACATAAAAACCTAATTTATTGAATTAAAGTTATTTAAAGTTCGTTAAAAAAAACATTTATAACAATCTATTTAATTTTCAAACAAAATAGCATATGCAAAATGCTATGAAAAGGTTTGAAATAAATTTTCTTTTTCTTGAAAACATTTATTAGTCGATTATTATATATATTCTCCTTTTTTTTTAAATAAAATATAAAACCCATGATTTTTTTTTCTGTCTCGTCGTCCTTCCCGCAGGCTGTATAGTGCAGCCTGGCCAATACAGCCCAACTGGGCTGCATTTACAGCCCTGGGCTAGGCTGCACTGCAGCCCTGAACATGGCTGGGCTGCCTGTGCAGCCTTGGCTGTCTGTGCAGCTTGGGCTGCACATGCAGCCCATCTGTGCAGCCCGCCTGGGCTGCACATGCAGCCCAGACCTGCTGCCCATGGCCGGGCTGCAAATGCAGCCCGCCCGAGGCAGCCCGCCCGAGGCAGCCCGCCCGAGGCAGCCCGCCCGAGCTGCACATGCAGCCCGCCCGCCCGGGCTGCCTATGCAGCCCATGGCCGGGCTGCACATGCAGCCCCCGTGGGCTGCATGTGTAGCCCATGGCCGGCTGCACAAGCAGCCCACGCCGTGCCTGGGCTGCACATGCAGCCCGCATGGCTGCCTGTGCAGCCCGTCTGGGCTGCATATGCAGCCCACGCCCGGGCTGCCTGTGCAGCCAACATGGGCTGCACAGTGCAGACCCTGTGCTGCATAGTGCACCCATGGCTGGGCTGCACCTTTGCTCGGTGTAGCTCCAGCCTAGGCTGTACCTGCAAATTAGATTTTTTTTTTTTTAAATGAAGAGGCCTGCAACTTATTGGGACAATTATGCAAACACCATACATGCATTGCAATCGTATGCATTGATTCTCATTTCTTTCCAATTCAATCAACAAACATGCTAAAGGGAATAAGGAAGCAACCCTTTTCTTTTTCAAAAAATTTCATCATATTCACATGCGCACATGAAAATAAAATTTAACTATAACTTCACTCACCTAAACACCAATTAACAATCTTCATGCCCTAAATCAGCTAGCCTTTGATTGCTGAAGTTCTCCTTTCAATTGCTAACAAAAGAAAAAAAAAACCCTAAAAAGCTACTCATAAAACAAAAGAATGAAATAGAAAATGATTGATTTAGAGATACTTACTTTTAGAATTGGGAATCTTAGATTTGATTGCAACTTTTTTTTTTGATTTGGATGAGAGGGTTAGCAATTAGGTTTTAGGTTTCTCTTCTTTTTTTTCCTTTCTTCTTTCTGTTTTTTGTTTCCTTTCCTGTATGTACTGTAAAGAGAGGATTGAGGGGGAGGGAATGGTATTTTTATCGCAAAGCCCATCCTCTAGAATCTTCTTCCAATTAACCCTTATTTTATTATTATTCTTTTTTTTCTTCTAATAAAGTGTAATCATTTTATTTTGTTTTTGTTCTAGATTTTTCTTTTCCTCAACATTATTTTATTCAATTCTAGAACTTTCCTGCATGGCATCATGAAAATGATATTATTATTATTATTATCATTATTTATGTATAATTTGTAAATTAGTATGAAAATTTCATTTTCTCTCCTTTTTTTTCTTTAATGCAAAACATGGGAATAAAAAAAAACTTGTTAAGTAAAAACAACTTTTCTTTATTTTTTTTATTTTTTTTAACTTTCCAAATAATTTGGTTTAATAAAATGATTCATTTATAAATTACATTACCACTAAAAATGCATAATTTATAACGCCAAATAAAAGCAAATGAGTTCGTTACAATTTACTTTGCTCTCAACAATATTAATTTTTTTTCCATTTATCTATTATTTTATTTTCTCCATAAATATTTAATTATTTATTATTATTAACTAATTAATTATCAATTTATTAAGTTGATTCCCAATTTAGTATCCCTAAAAATCGGGTTGTTACAACTTTGTCGGTCGAAGTTCAAAAGCTTAAAGGGATGTCATGCTCGGGCCTTAAAAGGAAGAGGGGTACAAGAAGGAGCTCGATGAGCTTAAAGTGAAATATTAGAAGCTTAAGACTCATGTGACAAGAGCTGAGGACGACCTTGCAAAGGCCAAGGTTGCCTTTATGAAGGCCGAGGAGGAGAAACAGCTGAAAAAGAAGCTGGCCCTAATAATCAAAGATACTGAGAGTTTTCTCTACCAGATACATGCATAGGTTAAGAGATAGTTCTTTGTAGAGCACCTTGTTGATCCGGAGGCAATGGTAAACTTTGAATTTCTGACAATCCATGTTGTTGCAAAGGCTGCCTAAGAGCATTGTCGTAGGTTATGGATCAAAGAGCGTAGTAAGGAAGATTCCTTGGCTGATGTGCAAATTGATTCAGGCGATTCAAGCAATGAAGAGTATCCAAGGGTATGCCTAATGCTAATATTGATCTACATAATGTCCCCTCCTACTCCGCCGAAGTAAATATTTAAACTCTAGCTTTTGTTAGTTTCTAGTCATCCTATAGAGGTTTTTGTAACATCCCTAATTTTTGTTTATCATTATTCGGGACATTTATTTGAATATATTAAATAGAATAATATAGATAAGGTGAGTGAGGTTGATTAACAAATAAGTGGCCATGCTTATATAAATTAATGAACTTATAAGTAGTTAAGTATTAAACAATTTAACATAAGGGCATTAGGGTAAATTGCCACCCACATTTTCCTTTATACCATTTTCATTAGGCCGTGCACGTTCAATTTTTCTCAAAAACATAAGAAATGAAGTTCGGCCATTAGGAAGAAATAAGAGAAGAGAAAACCAACTTAAAGCTTAGGATTCAAGCTAGAAGAAATCAATCCCAATGAAACATTAATTCCTTATCTAATCTAAGGTGAATAATAATTTCCGCATCTCGATTTTTATTTTATTATCATATGGTTTTAGGTTTAGTCATAAATCTGTTTATGATATATATTGATTGATGATATGCTTGATTTATGATTTATATGCTTTAAACATGGTTGTATATATGGTTTTAAAGTAAAACTGAGATTTAAAGATCTTGAAATATCGTGGGAAAATTTTATTTTAAAGAAAACATGATTTTAGAGTTGGGTTTCAATTTTCATAATTTTCCAAGGCATGGAGAATTAGTTATGAATTTTCAAAGGAAAATATGGTTATTTGGGTTTATAATTTTATTGTGGAAAATATATTAAAAATTTGGGTCTGAAATTTTAATATGTTGGAGAACATATTAAAGTGGATTTTTTGGAATTTTTCCAAAATTTTCTTTAGTGATTTGATGAATACATAAAATTATTTAAGGTATGGGACTTGAATGTTTTATATATTTAAGTGAGGAGATTGGATATTGTATAAAATAAAAATATTATTTAATTCTGAAATTAGTGGCAGCGCTTTTCTGAAAAGTATTTTTTAACCAGCAAGAATTTGATAAACAAAGGCAAGTTAGTCGAAAAGTTATCACTTTTAAGTTAAAAACAAAAAAAATCATGCTTTCAGCATGTTTTAGCTATTTTAGGCATTAAATCTTCCGACCCAGACCTTTTGACGAAGCCGAAAGGTTATAGCTTTCGACAAGGTCAGAGTTAAATGCATAGGATATCAAGTTACATGGTACATAATGAATTGAATAAGGTTGAAGGGTACTTAGTCGAAAGGTTGGTTGCCAAAGAGGTTCGGTTATGTTTGTTTTATAAACCAAAAGCTTACACCTGCTTGCTTTCGAAAAGGAGCTTTCGACTTGGTTACTTTTGACCGGGTCAATTATTTAAAATTAAGGTTTTAAACCCTTCGACAAAGTCGAAAGATTACTGTCGCTTTATCGTTGTTTTATTTTGAACCTTCCGACATAGTTGAAAGGTTATTGCCGCTTTTCCAACCTCTCGAAGTCATTGCTTTGGACAAAGTCGAAAGGTTTATTTGTTTTATGTCATGCCGCTTCTCTATGCTTTCGAAAGGTATCAAAGCTTTCAACTTAGATAATTTACCCTTGTTTTATAATTGAAGTATAACCCAAAAATTTCGAAGGAGTAGTTTTAAAGGCAAAGGCCTATTGTTTTAAACGATATGTTTTGAAGCTTTCGAAGCAGAGCTTTCGACAAAGTCGAAAGGTTTCTTCCAATAAAGTCGAAAGTTTTTCAATTTTTTTCCACAAGCTTTAAATTGAACCCAAAGAGTTTACGAAATGTTTTGTTTTAAGAATTTAATGCTTTCGAAAAGGATACTTTCAAGTGGTTTTGAAGCTATGCTTCTACTCCTATATAAAAATACTTTAACATGGTCGAATTGTTTTGAAGGAGAGGTTTTAAAGTATTACAAAGGCGGGAGCCTATTGTTTTAAAATTTATTGTTTATGCTTTTGAAGGGGTCGGAAGCAACCTTTCGAATGGTTCGAAAGGTTGCTTTTGAAAGGGTCGAAAGCAAAGCTTTCGAAGGGGATACTTTCATAGGGCCTGTATATTATTTTCTTTGACCATATAAAATAAATCTTTTATAACCTTGGGGATACCGGGGTGGGCTTAATGAGTTCAACACAATTGTTGGGGATATTAACACTTATATGTTTTGACAAGCATTGGGGGATACCAATGTAAATTATAAGTGGACATAACCTAAATTAGGGATACTAATGGAAATAGGATAATAATGTGGATAGCATGAGATAATTAGATTCACAGGGATAACATGAGTTAAGTGGCCAAGTGAAGGGTTCATAGTCATCCTAGGAAAATGATGGGATGTTTGATAGATAGTCAACATCAAGTTGGAGCTGGATAGTCTCTATATGATTGAAGAAGGGTTCATAGTTATCCTTGGAAAACTATATGATGTTTGAGGGATAATCAACATCATGTTGTGGATGGATAGTCTTCATATGGTTAACGAAGGGTCTATATTTATCCTAGGAAAACTATAAGATGTGAGATGGATAGTCTCCGTATGGTTAATGAAGGGCATCCTAGGAAAACTATGAGATGTGAGATGGATAGTCCGTAATAGCTTAAGAAAAATGGATATGGGATGGATAGTCCTTCTTTTGAGGCAAATTAAATTCTAATAAGGGATGGGAAATCATAAATGTTTACAAGTAGGCATATCGTCATAATATTTTAGAAATGTATGTTTTCACCATTATGGATGCAGGGGCACAAAATATGGTTTTATAAATGTTTTGGGATAATAGTGAGAGGAAAACTCATTCCACTAAGCGGCATGGTCTCACTAGATATCCAAAAGGATTGAGATGTTAGATCAGTATTCATACCAGGCTTTATGTCTGACTTGAAGTTTTGTTATCTCCTTAAACTCTCCGGTACTCAATTGATTTTGAGTAGTTTGAGATTTAAGGTTTATAATTTTTCTCCTTAGACGAATAAAGCTTCGTAGGCATGCAGGAGGTAGATAGTTATTTAGAGTTTTCTTTTTCCGCTGTGTATTTTTTTGCAAAGGTAGATTTATTAACCTTACTATATACTCCAATTACCCAAGGGGCATCTTCATATGTCGCTCTTGGCGTATGTGTAATAATTATATTTTGTTGAACGTGGTTAACGTTTTGGGATTATGTAATGAACATGAAATGTTTTTAATGGAATGTAGAAATATGTTTTTGAATTGTTAATTTTGTTACATTATTTTTGTGTTTTGAGTATCAATGAATCTAGTATCGCCATATTTGGTTGCCGAAAATTAATAAATATGAATGACTGTAGCATCCATAACCATCAGTTTGGACCTCCAAGTAAGGAGATGTTACAAGTTGGTATCAGAGCATAGGTTTATGAAACATTAAAAGAAATGATAAAATTAAAGGCTTTTTTTTTGAAACATAATTCAATGAGTTTAATAACATGATCGTGGTATGGGATAAGGTTATAGTAGCATACTTGTATTTGACATATATAAGCATGCGCTTGTCTCTAAAATGCTATCTTTATTAGGCTATTCTTCTGTATCTCATGATGCTTGATTACAGTAATGGACGGAAGGAGAGGTAGAGTTAATGTTGGAGGAGAGAGCACTACCACAAATGGTAATGCCAGATCTAATGTTAGAAGAGGACAAGGTCAGGCTCAAGCTGAAAATGTTGGTACTAGGGTTCCCCAAGTGGACATGGAAGCCACATATCAGTTCTTTGTCATCTTGATGCAAGCTGGAGCAGCTGTAGGGATTGCTGGAGATAATGCTGTGAATGATGGAGGAGCAAATACCGTGGCCCCACTTGGTTATAACTATGCCAAGCTGAGCCAGGATTATATTAATCTGGGAGGAAAGTCTTTTCTTGGAACAAAGGATGCTGTTGAAGTTGAGAACTGGCTTTCAAACTGTGAAAGGATTTCTACAGATGTAGGCTTGGATGATGGAGTGAAGAGAAGGATAGCGTTTAGACAGTTGCATGGGTTAACGCTTCACTGGTGGAATAGTGTGACAATTGGAGTTTCGGAGGAAGAGCTGCCACAGGCAGATTTTAGGAAAAGGTTTGAGCAGAGGTTTCTGCATGAGGTTTCCAAGTTCGCATTGATGAGGAAGTTCATGGATCTTGTACGAGAAGAGATGTCAATGATCGAGTATGCTGCTAAGTTTGACAAGTTGTCTCGATATGGTTATGCATTGGTTGACACTGATGTCAGAAGGAACGAAAGGTTTATTAAGGGATTGAGGCCAAGGCTAGGCAGGATGGCTATGACTCATATAATAGAACCTCATTATGTGGTGGTGGAGATAACCATCTGCCATGAGGAGATGCTTTCTATTTCAGCCAGGGAGAGGCCAGTTGAGTTTTGGGGTCCACAGGTGAAGAAGACGAAGTTCTTCAAGAAGAAGGGCACTCAGAAAGGAGGAGCTGACAAGAAAGGGAAAGCAGATATAGTTTGTTACAAGTGTGATAAAAAAGAAAGTATGCTAATAAGTGTTGTTCGGGTGATGGAAGGTCGGTTCTAAGGAAGTAGAATGTGCAATGCTATAATTGCAACCAGATGAGACATTACAAGAATAAGCGTCCTGAAGCTGCCAAGGTAGGAAAAGGAAAGGTCTTTGCTTTTGAACTGTTATCCTCTAAACCAACTACTGCTGAGAAAGGGAAGATTGTGATGGAAGGTACGCTTTTGATTTAAAATATACCTATTAGGATAATTTTGATACCAGAGCATCGCATTCATTTATATCACAGTATTTGATTGATAGGTTATGTATAGAACCCACATGTTAGAATCTCGATTTTCATCATTTTGATTGTGACAACTATATAAATCAATATTTTTGTGTAGTAATCATTTATGCAGAAGATCCATTGCAGATTTGGATTCAGAATGTATTGAAGCTATTAGCTATTGCTTGGAGTCTATATATTATTAGAAATATGTTAAAATCTATCCGATATGTGGGGTGTGTGTGTGTATGAACATGCACACACATGCGTGCATATGCATAGAATAGGCTGAAAACAACCGGTTGAATGATCCAATTCTGCCATCTGTTTGCTAAAATAAATTTTATATTTCATGCATATTTAGTCGGCTGAATGGGTTCATTCAGACGGCTGAATTAGGCCTAAAAATGCCTGTTTACTTACTATTTTGAATTTTTATAATTTAATAAAAATCAAAAGGAAGAATTATAATTTCAATCGGTTGAATATCTATAACGACTAGTTTTTGAAAAGACGCTACTCTTCAATGAAGAGAAACGTCTTCAAATCTAACAGTCGCATCTACTTCTTTTCAACGTTTTCTTTCATGAAAGATTAAAACTTTTAATCTATATAAATAGAGGTTAGAATTCAACAAACTATTAACCTAGCCGATTTTAATATTCTTGAATTCTTATCTCTTATTCTCTATTTTCAATTTACACTCAAACTGCATACAGTCTCTGATCGTTGATCACTCTATCTTCCGCATTTCTTCAAGCACATCACACTATATATCATAAAGGAGAAGATTTTAGGAAGATTGTACTTAATTGACTTATCGGTGCTATTTAAAAGAGCACAGTACAGTCAGATACTTTTGTCTAGTTGTAAAAAATCCTGTTCGGTTGCTCAGGCCGTAGAAGTACTATTCGGTTGCTTAGGCGATAGCAGTCCTGTTCGTTTGCTCAGGCGGTGTAAACATATTCCTTCAGGTTAAGTGAGGGTTGTAAGTTTAATTCCAGAAGGAGTTTGGGACCAAACATAAAACGAGAGTTTGAACCAGTATAAAAATCTCTTGTGTCATTTACTTTACTGCTTTACTTATTTACTTAGTTTATATTCTGCACAAGTACTTTATCCATATTACAAGATCCTATAGCATAGTAACTTTCACCACATACCTTGTTACATTCTTAAGGGTTGCAAATCCAATATGAGGGTATGAAACTCTTGGGATGAGATGTGACCAGTTATAGCTTGATTTTCTAGGTCATGAGTTTGCATGCAGTTTGTATGTCTTTTATTTCGTAGATTTTTAGATCATTCTAGGTATGGATTGGTTGGATAAGTATGAGGTTAGGATATTTTTCCAGGATCGGGAGATTCCATTGAGACACCTAGAAAGTCATAACCGAATCATTTTATCAATGGAGAATTCCAGTGAGAGTGTTTGTGCTTTGTTAAGTGCCATAGAGGTTGGAGAAGACCTTGGTCAGGTTGGTGTGGCAAGAGTGTTTGTAGATGTTTTTAGCCGATTACTGGATTATCCCCGAAACGAGCTATTGAATTTCAAATACACCCTGTACCGGGAGCTGAACCTGTTAGTAGACTACCTAGCAGGACGTCATTGTCAGAGATGAAGGAATTGAAGGTGCAGTTAGTGGATCTTGGGGGAAGTAATTTTATTAGACCAAGCAGTTCGCCTTGGGGAGCAACCACGGTGTTTGTAAAGAAGCCAGATGGATCGTTAAGGATGTGCATCGACTATCATAAGTTAAACGAAAGGATGATCAACAATAGGTACCCTCTGCCAAGTATGGATGACTTGTTTGATCAGTTGAGTGGAGCCAGAGTATTTTCCCAATTAGATTTGCCAATGGAGTTCCGTCATTTGAAAATGGCGGAGGATAACATTCCTTTGATGGCATTTTGGACTTGGTATGGTTCATATAAGTGGTTGGTGATGCCATTTGGATTGACTAATGCACCTGCTTTCTTCGTTGATTTGATGAACCAGGTTTTTCGAGAGCACTTGGATAGGTTCGTGTTGGTATATATAGATGACACTTTGGTGTACTCTAAAGATGAAAGAGAGCATGAGATTCATCTTAGTGTGTTGTTAGAGATGCTTAGGCAGAATCAGCTAAAAACGAAAATTTCCAAGTGTCATTTCTAGAAGAAAGAGGTTAAGTTTCTTGGTCATGTAGTTTCAGAAGAGGGATTGGCAGTCGATCCGGTTAAGATCGAAGTTATCAACAATTGGAAAAGGCCAAAGACGGTAACTGAGATCAGGAGTTTTCTTGGACTTGCTGGATATTACCAAAGATTCATCGAGGATTTCTCGTGGATAGCAGCACCATTGACTAAGTTGACCGAGAAAGATGTGAAGTTTGTTTGGTCCGACAAATGTGAGGAAGCATTCCATAAGTTAAACAATTTGTTGACCAATGCTCCAGCGTTAGTTGTTCCTGATGGTAACCAAGTGTTGGTAGTATACACAGATGCTTATGGAATTGGATTAGGAGCAGTGTTGATGCAGAAAGGCAAAGTCATTGCATATGCATCTAGGCAGCTTAGACTACACGAAGTTAGATATCCTACTCATGAGTTGGAGTTAGCTGCGATGATATTCACCTTGAAAATTTAGAGGCATTATCTCTTGGGAGAGAGATTTGAGTTCTATACCGATTATAAGTCATTAAAGTATCTAGTCTCTCAGAAGGAGTTGAATATGATGCGGCAGAGATGAATGGATTTTTTGGCTGCTTATGATTTCGGTATAGAGTATACTCCTAGGAAAAGAAATAAGTAGCAGATGCTCTCAGTAGAAAACATCGGAACATGGTGTTAGCTATGTTGGAAGAATGAAAGGATCTAGATGCTTTAGCCAGTTGCGATGTGCAGTTGACAACTACTGCTAGATCTAATCAGGGTACTACCATGTTGTCTTGCTTAGAAGTTCGACTTGTGCTAATTGAGAAAATAACTTCTAAGTGGAGAGAAGATCCAATTTTAGCTGAGAGAATCAGAAGGCTTGAGGTTGGAATCAAGGTCGATGATTTGAAGTGTTTACCAGAGAGGATGGTTGAGAAAGAAGGAATGGTTATGTGTTCTAGATGTGGAGAATTTAAGGAGAGAAGTCCTAGAGGAATGTCATCGATGGAAGTTTATGATTCATCCTGGAGGGACCAAGATATATCAAGACACGAAGAGAAGTTTCCACTGGAAAGGCATGAAGAGGGATGTTGGCTTGTGGGTTAGGTAGTGTGTTAATTGTCAACAAGTGAAGGCCGAACATTAGAAGCCAAGTGGGATACTTCAGCCTTTAAATATTCCAGTTTGGAAATGAGATTCGATATCAATTGATTTTATAGACGGTTTCCCGAGGTAAAGAAGAGGAAATGAAAGCATATGGGATATAATGGACAGGTTTACCAAGAGTGCCTAATTCATTTCGGTAAAGTCAACCAGGACGGCACCTATTTAGCTAAGTTGTTCATGAAGAACATAGTTAGACTTCATGGGATTCCTAGTAGCATAATCAGTGACATAGATGCATTATTCACTAGCGAATTTTAAAGGAGTCTACAAGAGGAATTAGGCACCAATCACAAGATGTGTATAACATATCACCCACAGATGGATGGGCAGACAAAGAGAGTCAATAAGGTACTCGAAGATTTATTCAGAGCTTGTGTATTGGAGTTTGGTGGATCTTAGGAAGATCACCTACATTTGATTTAGTTTTCCTATAATAATAATTATCAGACCCGTATAGGAATGGAGCCTTTTGAAGCATTGTATGGGAAGCCATGCAAATCGCCAGCGTGTTGGTTGGAGATAGGAGACAGATTAGTCTTAGGCCCGAATTTAGTTAGAGAGGCATCACAAAAGATTGAGTTAATCCGAGGACAGATGAAGGAAGCTCAATCCAGGCAGAAGAGTTATGCAGATAAGATGCGCAAAGACCTAGAGTTCTTAGTGGGTGACAGGGTTTTCATTAAAGTATCACCAATGATGGGTGTGGTACGATTTGGACAGTCGAGAAATTTCGCCCCGAGGTATATTGGTCCATTTCAGTTAGAAAGGATTGCAAAGCTCGCATATAGAGTATAGTTGCCGAGCAGTCTGGTAGGGGTCGATAATGTATTCCATGTGTCACATCTTAGAAATTTTGTGCATGATCCAGAGGTTACTATTCCTCAGATAGAGCGGGAGGATTTGGTAGTAGAGCCCAATTTGACTTTTGTTAGACAACTATTTAAGATTGTAGCGAGAGATGGGAAGAGATTGAGGACTAAGACAGTCAAGTTAGTGAAAGTCCAATGGAGCGACAACGAGAAAGACTGTACTTGGGAAGCAGAGGACATGATTGGGGATACCTATTCTAGGCTTTTATGAGGGTATATTCTATATTTGATTTATATAGACTTATAGGCTGGTATGATATACTAGCTTTTGTGTACATGATTTTTATGCTTATTTGTAGTCCTTACTGAATTTCGAGGATGAAATTCTTTCAGGAGGGGAGCCTGTGATACTCTTAATTTTTGTTTAACATTATTCAGAACATTTAACTGGATAAATTAAGTAGAATAATATTGATAAAGGGATTGAGGTTGATTAATAAATAAGTGGTTGTGCTTATATAAATTAATGAACTTATAAACGATTGTGTATTAAACAATTGAACATAAGAGCATTAGGGTAAATTGCCAACCACATTTTCCCTTATACCATTATTAGGCCATAAACGTTCATTTTATCTCAAAAAATATAACCGTAAGAAAGCAAGGCTGGCCATTAAGAAGAAAGAAGAGAAGAGAAAACGAACTGAAATCTTAGGATTCAAGCTAGAAGAAATCAATCTCAATCAAACTTTAATTTCCTTATCTAATATAAGGTGAATAACAATTTCTACATCTCTATTTTGATTTCATTATCATATGGTTTCACATTTAGTCATAAATCTGTTTTATGATATATACTGATTGATGATATGCTTGATTAATGATTTATATGCTTTAGACATGGTTGTTTGAAGGAGATATATATTGTTTTAGGGTAAAATCGAGATTTAATGATCTTGAAATATCGTGGGAAAATTTTATGTTAAAGAAAACATGATTTTGGAGCTGGATTTCAATTTTCATAATTTTTTAAGCCATGGAGAATTAGTTATGAATTTTCAAAGGAAAATATGATTATTTGGGTTTATAAATTTATTGTGGAAAATATATATTAAGAATTTGGGTCTAAAATTCATATATGTTGGCAAACATATTAAAATGTATTTACTGGAATTTTTCCTAAGTGACTCGATGAATATATAAAATTATTTAAGGTATGAGACTTGAATGTTTTATATATTTAAGTAAGGAGAAATGGCATTTTATAAAATAAAATATTATTTAACTCTGAAATTAGTGGCAGCACTTTTTTGAAAAGTATTTGTTAACCTATAAGAAACTGAAAAACAAAGGCCGGTTAGTTGAAAAGTTATCCCTTTTAAGTTAAAAAACAAGAAAATCATGCTTTCAGCATGTTTCAGTAATTTTAGGCATTAGACCTTTCGACCCAGACCTTCCAACAAAGTCGAAAGGTTATAGCTTTCAACAAGGTCAAAGTTCAAAGCATATGGTATCAAGTTACTTGATACGTAATGAATTGAACAAGGTCGATGGGTACTTGGTCGAAAGGTTGGTTTCCAAAGAGGTTGGGGTATGTTTGTATTACAAACCAGACGCTTACAGCTGCTTGCTTTCGAAAAAGGAGCTTTCGACTTGGTTGCTTTCGACTACGTCAATTATTTAAAATAAAGATTTTAAACCCTTCGACAAAGTTGAAAGGTTAATGCCTCTTTATCATTTTTTTGTTTTAAATCTTCCGAAACAGTCGAAAGGTTATTGCCACTTTTTCCAAACTTTCGAATTGTTTGCTTTCAACAAAGTCGAAAGGTCTATTGTTTTCAAATCTGCCACTTCTCTATGATTTCAAAAGGTATCTAAGATTTTGACTTAGATGAATTACCCTTGTTTTATAATTGAGGTATAACCCAAAGCTTTTGAAGGAGTAGTTTCAAAGGTAGAGGCCTATTGTTTTAAATGATATGTTTTAAAGCTTTCGAAGCAAAGCTTTCGACAAAGTCGAAAGGTTGCTTCCAATGAAGTCGAAAGGTTTTCAAAGAAGAATTTCCATAAGTTTTAAATTGAACCCAAACAGTTTACGAAAAATTTATATTTTAAGAATTAAATGCTTTTGAAAGGTATACTTTCAAGTGGTTTTGAAGGTGTGCTTCTACTCCTATATAATAATACTTTAACATGGTCAAAAGGTTTCGAAGGAGAGGTTTTAAAGTATTGTAAAGGCGGGAGCCTATTGTTTCAAAATTTATGGTTTATGCTTTCGAAGGGGTCAGAAGCAAACCTTTTGAAGGGGTGAAAAAGTTGCTTTCAAAAGGGTCGAAAGCAAAGCTTTCGAAGGGGATACTTTCGTAGGGGTTGTAATATTATTTTCTTTGACCATATAAAATAAATGTTGTATAACCTTAGGGATACCGATGTGGGCTTAACGAGTACAACACAATAGTTAAGGATATCAACACTTATATGTTTTGACAACCATTGGGGGATACTAATGTAAATTATAAATGGACGTAACCTAAATGAGGGATACTAATGGAAATAGGTTAATCATGTGGAGTGGCATGAGATAATTAGATTCATGGGGATAGCATGAGTTAAGTGGCCAAATGAAGGGTTCATAGTAATCTTAGGAAACTATAAGATGTTTGATGGATAGTCAAATCAAGTTGGAGATGGATAGTCCTTATATGATTGTAGAAGGGTTCACAGTTATCCTAGGAAAACTATGGGATGTTTGAGGGATAGTTAGCTATATGTTGGGGATGGATAGTCTCCATGTGGTTAATGAAGGGTTTATAGTTACCCTACGAAAACTATGAGATGTGAGATGGATAATCTCTATATGGTTAATGAAGGGTTTACAGTCATCCTAGGAAAACTTTGAGATGTGAGATGGATAGTCTACATCAGCTTAAGAAAAATGGATATGGGATGGATAGTCCTTCTTTTGAGGTAGTCTCAATTCTAATAAGGGAAGGGGAAATCCTAAATGTTTACAAGTATGCATATCATCATAATATTTTTAAAATGTATGTTTTGACCATTGCGGATGTAAGGGCACGGAATATGGTTTTATAAATGTTTTGGGATAATAGTGAAGGGAAAACCCATTCCGCTAAGCGGCGCAGTCTCACTATATATCTAAAAGGTTGCGATGTTATTACCCATACCAAGCTTTAAGTCCGACTCGAAGTTTTTGTTTTCCCCTTAAACTCTCGGGTGCTCAATTGATTTTGAGTAGTTTGAGATATAAGAATTACAGGTTTTTTTCTTAGACGAATAAAGCTTCCGGGGCATGTAGAAGGCAGATAGTTATTTAGAGTTTTCTTTTTCCGCTGTATATTTGTTTGTAAAGGCAGATTTATTAGCCTTACTATATACTCTGAACAACCAAGAGGGGCATCTTCATATGTCGCTCTTGGTGTATGTGCAATAATTATATTTTGTTGAACGTGGTTAACGTTTTGGGATTGTGTAATGAATATGAAATATTTTGAATGGAATGTATAAATATGTTTTTGAATTGTTAATTTTTTTCCACATTCTTATGATTTGAGTACCAATGAGTCTAGCACCACCATATTTGGTCGTCGAAGATTAATGACTATGGACGACTGCAGCATCCATAGCCATTAGTTTTGGGCCTCCAAGTAAGGGGATGTTACAGTTTTGGGGAATTTTGTAATGATATTTACTATACATTAACACTTCCATTTTTTTTATCATGGTGGTCTTTTATTAAGACTTTGTAAATTATGAAAAGATTTGAGTGTTTGAGTATTCTTCATGTATTTCATCTTCTTATATTACAGCGATTGTCAATTTGGTGTTTCATGTTGGATATAGTTGTGTACAAGAATTAATACCCTTTTCTTTTTAGGCAAGGATTGTTAAGGTCGGTGCTTTTTTTAGCTTGACGAGGCTAACCTAGTTCGATATCTGAAAGGATGCCTTTGTTTATAGGAAAGAAATTGAGCTGGAAAAATCCATTGTCTAACCAAGGAAGGAATCTTGAGAACTTTCATTCAAGATTAAAATAGTTATTCATGAAAGGAATGCACTTGATGACCTAGTAATGCACAAGTAGGGCCCCTTTTTAGGAGAGTACTACTTCCTTTAGGGCATCCCCACTTGTTATGGTTTAAGAATAGACCTAACCATTAGCATTCATGATGTTGTGTATGTCATGTATTGTGTAATGTTATTTATTTTAATAAAATTGCCTTTATTTGTCTATGCACATTCACTTATTTATTTGATTATTTTTTCCTTTATGTGGTGCGTAGCCCGATGATCCATCTACATCTACACATTCCTAACTTTCATCTCCATAACATGCGACGATGTTGCTAGAGGATTGGAAGTGTAACAAACAAGGATTTTCGACTTTCGAAAATTCAACATCGACACTCACTTTATCGACTGCCGAGAAATCAAAGGCCGAAAACCGAGATGTTATGGGGTTTTAAAAAGAATTTAAGAAAAGAAAAAGAAAGAAGAAGAGAGAAAATGGAGAATAGAAAACAGAAAAACAGAAAGACAGAGAATTTGAAAATAGAAGATAGAAGAATTTTAAAAATAGAACAGAAAGGAAATAAGAACGGGACAGAAGAAACAACAGAACAACATCAAAATCTCACAATTCGCAGCGGAACAACATATAATAATAAATGAATAATCTTTAAACAAAGAACTATATCAGTTATTACATTACATTCATTTCATTACATCATATCATCAGAGTGTACAACAACATACAACAACATAACAGCGGAAAAAGAAGTACTATATACTAGTAATACGCCATGCCAATCCAGCTTGCCTCCAGCAACTCCAGAATATCCAGAATATCCTGATAAACCTTAACTCTTGACTGCCCGTGTGGAAATTGGTGGGCACCCAGAGTTTAGGAAGGAAAACAATAAACTCCGAGTCAGTCATGTGACTGGTGTGAGAACTCAAAACAGTTTATTTATCTTTAAAATCAAAATAGAGAGATATTTTTAAATTCAATTCGAAATGCTTTTAAAAATGAGACTACCATAAGGCCTCCCGCACACACACACATGCAAACGCAGAATCGGAGGAGATTTCTCCTTATGATAGTCAAAGATGCTTGATACGCATTTTAAATAACATTTGATATTATTACTAGTGCATAGTGTAGGAAAATATTTCGAAAATAAAGATATAAATCTTAGCCAACATACGACCATTATCGTATGCCTACTATAGCTACTATCCAAACAGTGGTGACCACCATAAGTGAATAGCAGGTTCTACAACTAATACCGTACAAGTTTCGTATTGGGAATTGGATTTCCAACAAATGGTCAGGCCAAGGAACTTCCCATTGCCACATGAGAATGCCTCTGGATGGACATCCCCGAGAACCAAACCGGATCTCTACCAACACAAGGCCGGGTTACTCCTAACTGAGTAACAACTGACCGAATATGCCATCCCCCGGTCCTTTGGGACCTTTATCCGAGAGCTCTCTAATCAATTCACACAATCATAAAAACAAAGTGTTTCAACATGAGTAAGTATCTGGGCTCCATACCATGATACCACCCTTTTCCAGAAGGAAATGCACATATCCTAAAGGGTGCTACCCCTCATAACCTTGCTGCATCTTTCCTGTTTTGACCATTTCCGGGATGTGAGGCTCGACGAATTCACGTCCACAAAAACATACTTTATACAAAAGCCATGCTTTGGGTCAACAAATGATCAACACAATGATCACAAGGATAGACGATCAAATAAACGATCCTATCACAAATAATCAACACAATGATCATTTCAGCATCACTCAGCATATCACATTACCAAATTGGGAATATATCGCTGATAACTTCAACTATATAACCTTTGAGCACATACGTCTCAAAGAAGGGTGTTAAGCAAAGAATAAATTCTCCGCCACCAACAGAAATATATTTGAAAGAAATCGGCTTTATATCTCAAATTGTAATGTCAGACATACAATCCATACAAGTCTGTTCCGGGATCGAACAGAACCGAAGGCACTTACAAAGAAGTCCTTGCAATCCGGATATTCACAATCCTGATCGGATTCACCATCACATATGGAGAACTCAATACCGGAGCAACTCGGTGCAGAGTCAATCGATAGTTCATCCTATCGCTCTCGCAAATATCCGGTCTTCAACACCGATCTTCAAATGCAATTCACAACGACGTATCACATATTCGGAGTGGGTTATACGACCCCATGGTCCTTTCCCGGTTAACCTGAATAGTGAGCGCTTATTCAAAAATAAGTGTGACATTCAAATTCAAACAATTCACATCAAATACCCATTCAAAGGGAAATACTGATAGTCGGTTATTGAACTATCACTGGATATGCACACATCACCAGATTCCAAATAATTTTCCAAATTATTTATTTTCCAAAATATCTTTACAAGATATATATAATTTCAATACTTCAAAAATAAATCGATATTTATTTTTAAACAATTTCACCTTCACATTTATAAATTCCATAATGAATTTATATTTCAAAATATCCATGCATATGCGATTTCAATAATTCATTTCAATTTATCTTCAAAAAGATAAATTCTAATTATTCACTTCATATTGGAAAACATTTCCATACTTATTTATTCATAAGTAATTCACGAATCTTTTTATTTTCAACCTTTGGAAAATATTCAATATACTTAAATCGAATTAAGTATATAATTCATTCTTTAAGGAAATCATTCACTTAAACATATTTACTTGGGCCAAAACGAATGTTGCGTAAAACATCGTTACGACAACCCAAAATCACTAGTATAGGGATTCGAATTTAAAATAGATATATAAATCCCAATACTAAACCAAAACATTTCCATTCGGAAATCATTTACTATAACAACAGTGTTATAGTCCACCATTTCCTTTTTATTTCTCGAAAACGTCTATTTCAACAATAAATGTTGAAATCTATGGTTTCGAATCTCAACACATTTTAAAACATCATTAGATCGTTTTAATTCAATTTTAAAACATCATTAGATCGTTTTAATTCAATTTTAAAACATCAAATCTAAACATTTTCTTTAACATATTATTCATTATTCAAAAACGTGAATATACTATATTTACAAATTTCATCAATTCTATACTTTTCATTTCAAAGGATTATTCATGATCTAAAATGTGAATATAGCTCTATAAATAGGTTATAACAGTTTTACTTATCAAAATAAGTCGTTAGTGAATTTATAAAACAACGTTTATAAATTCCATTTCTATTTATTTATAACAACTTCCTTTTATACATCCTTTATTAACCTATTCCAGTTTATAACTAAATTATAAACTAAAAGTTCATATTATAAGTCAAACACTTATAATTTATTTATTTGAAAAAAAAAATCATTCCTTTGAGCTTTACAAATCTTATAAACCTATTTTTTTTTATAAAATCCCATTTATAACTTCACTGTTATATAATTCTATAAATTTCATTCTATTATGAAATTCATCTTCACATCATTCCAACACTTATAAAAGCTCGTTTTATAATGTCAATATTTCGATTTATAAATATCCATTTATAAATCTCTTAATATAAATCAAATTATATTATTATTCTAAAACGTCTTTAAATTCCTTTATAATTTCACCATTCTCTTGATTTATAAAATAATTAAATTTCATAAATCCTATATTTTAACTTTTCACAATAAATTCAAATTTCCCAATTTAAACTATTTGATAACATCATTAACCCGTATTTTCAAAAATCAATCTTTTAACTATATTTCTCAAAAATCATAATTTTTATAACTTTAAAAATTATAACGTTTATTTATTTAAAATAGATCAATTCCAAAAATATTTTATATTTTCAAAAAATCACTTTAAAAATCATTTTAAAATTCCAAATTGGGTCTAATGATGCTACACACCAAATAGTCAATCACGACTACAACGATATCATATATCAATACGATAATCCATCAAATATCAAAATATCTGAAATTAAATAAAAACTGTTGAGGAATCCAGTTGGATCCCTCCAACCTGTTTTCTTGCATCCAAAAACATTAGCACAATACCAATTTCGCTCCAGTACGAAATTATCGCGGTATATGTTCTTAATAAATATTATCCGCTTAATAACGGCGTAATAGGGTCTCATCCGCTAAACAAAAAATGCGGGGAATCAATCAACTCCAATATATACATATGCCAATATATATATATTGCTACTATATATAATACCAATTTCACTGTTTATGAAATATTCGCGGTATATGTTTTTATAAATAACATCCGCTTACTAACGGCGTATAATGTCTATTTTAACAATCAATAATTTACAGTCATCATTCAAACATGCATTCAAATATTTTAAATCTAACTATTTAAAATAAAATCGAAACCTATTCGATTGAGTGAGAAGTTCTCACCTTGGTTTTAATTTCCGTTTTAGCGATTTATTTCGAATAAAATTAAACGCGCGTTTAATTTTACCCGAAATTCTCACTAACTCCAAACGACTCCAAACCAACTCCATCGCGTAGTGCTCGTCCATACGATTCCAACGCAACTGAGTTTGCATTTTTTCGACCTCGTATGAAAAAGATATACATTTTTGAAGTTACACGATTTTTTTTATATAACAATTACAACTCAATCTAATAAATTTTAAACCTTCATCCATCTAGAGCCATAGGATCTTGAACCCCCCAAATCCTGGCCGTGCACTCTCTCTTCCTCATCACGTCTTCATCACGCACGGCTACAGGTAAAGATACGCACAAACTAACCCATCATGCTCCCATTTAGGTTTACAAATCGCGAGCAAATTACTCAACGATAACTCGATCAGAGAGTTGCATGTTGTAGCCCCTAACTCCACCTATGTTCGGCCCCAAACACCCCAAGCTCGGCCTCCTAGGTTGCGTGGAAATGCGTGCGCAGCCCCCCCTGTCGGCCCCCCTATCTCCCACTACGATGCTCCATTTTAGATCATAGCCGTTCAACTTGTAGCTCTCACTCCCCTCTCCAACTTTCATGTTGATGATTTCGCGAATCGATTGATGGATGAAGAGAAAAACAAGGTGGAAGTTGAGAAAATTCTGGCCATTCATTATGTAACTGGCGGCTAGGCATTTTGATTAGGGTTAGGGTTTATTTTTTTATAAATTATGAATGTGGTGGGTGTATTTATAGAGTTTCGTTCGACACTATTCACCCGGAAATTCCGAACTCCGATTTAGGCGCCATAACCAGCGTTTCTAAGGTTTACCCCGCGTTCCCGACACAATGGAACAGGTTTCGGAAGCTAATTCGGAAGTATGTGCGAGTTATGGCTATAAACGCTCAATTTAAATTAAACCGATTTAAATCGATTTCTAGGCGTTTTAATTCGTACCGGACAAACGGTAAATCTAATTGACTTGAAATTTGAAACCTTACAATAATATCACATTACGGATCCGATGAAACTGGTTTCGTCGAATTCCGAGACTTTTTGAAAAATGGCTATTTTGACTCGCCAAATTTAAATTAAAAACGATTCGATGCGTTTCGAGCTGCCACGATCAAACGATAACTCCGATTGACACGAAAATTGAAATCCGGTAATAACTAACTATTACGGATCCAATGGAACTGGTTTCGTTCAATTCTGAGACTGTTCAAAAATTGGCTATTTTACAGTCGATTATTAAATATTAAAATATTCAATTTTCACAAATTAACTTTTAATTCGATTTTAAAAGTTCTAAAATATCGTTCTAACTTCAACATGATAAAATAAAATTTTACAAATTATTTTCAATCATATTTAACTCGATTTTCAATTATTTCCATAATTTAACATATTAAATTTATCGATTTAATTATTCAATTAAATCCAATAAATCAAATAAAATTTATTCGACTTATAAATTCACTTATAAATATTTAAAATTAATTAAATATTCAAATTTTAATTTATAAAAATTCTGGGTCGTTACAATCTTTCCCCCTTAAAAGAATTTCGTCCTCGAAATTACAAGTAAGAAAAGTTACAGAATCTATTAATTTTCCCAAAATTCATAGTTAAACTTCTTACAATAACTTTACTAAGCTTTCAAAATCATACTTAGTTATCTTTTCAAAAACAATTACTATTGTTTAACTTTCAACTTCAAAATCAAAGTTAAAGTTTTCAAAATTTTCCAAATTTTCTCAAATTTTTCTAACGCCTTAAATTTCCGGAAAAATTCGCCATAGTCTCCTTTGCGCGGCTCGCTCCGAAAAAAAAATGACAGTATATATATATCACAAATATACATCTCATCAAGTAATGAGGCATCCCGAAGGGAAAAAAGTATAAAAGTACGATATTTAATCCGAGATATGTACCTTATATTTTATTAGCAGGCATATACGGCTAATATAGCGCTAAAGCGAACTCCAAATGGGAAGCAAACGCGATCCGCACCTACTAAACACTCAACAAACAACATGAGAATCATGCATATAGACAATAATCTCCATGTACAACATATAACATCATAATATCTATATATGCTAACATAGTAATGCAGTAAAACAACAAATGCAAACATCAACCAACTATCACTCATAATCAATGAATATTCATTCATATTCTCATTAATATTCAATGAATTGGTTTTCACTTTAAATCATATTTGATTCATTTACATTGGATGTTCTTACTAACATTCATTCTCAATTCAATTAGTTAACATTTACTAATTTAAATCCAATTCACATTCAATTCTATTCAAATTTATTTACTTTCCATTTGAATTCAATTACATAGCTTTCAATTTCATTAACACTTAATGAACTTTATATAATCAATCAACATCCATATAGCAACCAAAGTATATTAATTATAACCAAATTCCTTTGCTTATATTCATTTTCATTCAATTTTATTCAACTTCTAATAACATTAGATTTTAATGAATTATCACTTACATTCATTATTCCATATCAACTTATTTACATTTAATTGATTTAACATTCAATCCATTCATTCAATTCAATTACAACAGTTGAATTTCATTCATATACTCAAGTTTATATTCATCACTTAACTTAATTAATTTAGTTTGATATCAATATCAACTTTATTCAACAACACTTAAGTTATATTCCATTTAACTTTAAATTCACTTTTATTTACAACTCATATTCATATAATTTCACTTTTTATATATATAAGTTTATTTCACAATTGTAAACACTTTAATTATAATTCAATTCTTATAATTCTTTTACTTATACAATTATTCTTTTATTTAGATTATCCAAACAACTAAACAATCAACTTATATATACTTTAATAATTCTGAAAAATTATTCCTTTACATATAAAATATACTCAAGGTAAAATTATTTCATTTACCCTATTTAAAATCAATATTATGTCGATTTATCTTGTTCAAGAGTTTAGAAACCCCTATCTACGATAGTTAGCTAGACTAGATCGATCGGAATCTATAAACAATCAACCGATAAGTCAACACAATATAAAACAATTTCATATTCACTAACAAATACGCTCTCATAGCTATTATTACACTCAAACTCATTCTAGAGTACTACTGACTCTATCTCTAATGAGTAATACCCAACAGAACCATGGTTGTCGCTTAACCATCAGCTCCGATACCAAATGTAACAAACAAGGATTTTCGACTTTCGAAAATTCAACATCGACACTCACTTTATCGACTGCCGAGAAATCAAAGGCCGAAAACCGAGATGTTATGGGGTTTTAAAAAGAATTTTAAGAAAAGAAAAAGAAAGAAGAAGAGAGAAAATGGAGAATAGAAAACAGAAAAACAGAAAGACAGAGAATTTGAAAATAGAAGATAGAAGAATTTTAAAAATAGAACAGAAAGGAAATAAGAACGGGACAGAAGAAACAACAGAACAACATCAAAATCTCACAATTCGCAGCGGAACAACATATAATAATAAATGAATAATCTTTAAACAAAGAACTATATCAGTTATTACATTACATTCATTTCATTACATCATATCATCAGAGTGTACAACAACATACAACAACATAACAGCGGAAAAAGAAGTACTATATACTAGTAATACGCCATGCCAATCCAGCTTGCCTCCAGCAACTCCAGAATATCCAGAATATCCTGATAAACCTTAACTCTTGACTGCCCGTGTGGAAATTGGTGGGCACCCAGAGTTTAGGAAGGAAAACAATAAACTCCGAGTCAGTCATGTGACTGGTGTGAGAACTCAAAACAGTTTATTTATCTTTAAAATCAAAATAGAGAGATATTTTTAAATTCAATTCGAAATGCTTTTAAAAATGAGACTACCATAAGGCCTCCCGCACACACACACATGCAAACGCAGAATCGGAGGAGATTTCTCCTTATGATAGTCAAAGATGCTTGATACGCATTTTAAATAACATTTGATATTATTACTAGTGCATAGTGTAGGAAAATATTTCGAAAATAAAGATATAAATCTTAGCCAACATACGACCATTATCGTATGCCTACTATAGCTACTATCCAAACAGTGGTGACCACCATAAGTGAATAGCAGGTTCTACAACTAATACCGTACAAGTTTCGTATTGGGAATTGGATTTCCAACAAATGGTCAGGCCAAGGAACTTCCCATTGCCACATGAGAATGCCTCTGGATGGACATCCCCGAGAACCAAACCGGATCTCTACCAACACAAGGCCGGGTTACTCCTAACTGAGTAACAACTGACCGAATATGCCATCCCCCGGTCCTTTGGGACCTTTATCCGAGAGCTCTCTAATCAATTCACACAATCATAAAAACAAAGTGTTTCAACATGAGTAAGTATCTGGGCTCCATACCATGATACCACCCTTTTCCAGAAGGAAATGCACATATCCTAAAGGGTGCTACCCCTCATAACCTTGCTGCATCTTTCCTGTTTTGACCATTTCCGGGATGTGAGGCTCGACGAATTCACGTCCACAAAAACATACTTTATACAAAAGCCATGCTTTGGGTCAACAAATGATCAACACAATGATCACAAGGATAGACGATCAAATAAACGATCCTATCACAAATAATCAACACAATGATCATTTCAGCATCACTCAGCATATCACATTACCAAATTGGGAATATATCGCTGATAACTTCAACTATATAACCTTTGAGCACATACGTCTCAAAGAAGGGTGTTAAGCAAAGAATAAATTCTCCGCCACCAACAGAAATATATTTGAAAGAAATCGGCTTTATATCTCAAATTGTAATGTCAGACATACAATCCATACAAGTCTGTTCCGGGATCGAACAGAACCGAAGGCACTTACAAAGAAGTCCTTGCAATCCGGATATTCACAATCCCGATCGGATTCACCATCACATATGGAGAACTCAATACCGGAGCAACTCGGTGCAGAGTCAATCGATAGTTCATCCTATCGCTCTCGCAAATATCCGGTCTTCAACACCGATCTTCAAATGCAATTCACAACGACGTATCACATATTCGGGGTGGGTTATACGACCCCATGGTCCTTTCCCGGTTAACCCGAATAGTGAGCGCTTATTCAAAAATAAGTGTGACATTCAAATTCAAACAATTCACATCAAATACCCATTCAAAGGGAAATACTGATAGTCGGTTATTGAACTATCACTGGATATGCACACATCACCAGATTCCAAATAATTTTCCAAATTATTTATTTTCCAAAATATCTTTACAAGATATATATAATTTCAATACTTCAAAAATAAATCGATATTTATTTTTAAACAATTTCACCTTCACATTTATAAATTCCATAATGAATTTATATTTCAAAATATCCATGCATATGCGATTTCAATAATTCATTTCAATTTATCTTCAAAAAGATAAATTCTAATTATTCACTTCATATTGGAAAACATTTCCATACTTATTTATTCATAAGTAATTCACGAATCTTTTTATTTTCAACCTTTGGAAAATATTCAATATACTTAAATCGAATTAAGTATATAATTCATTCTTTAAGGAAATCATTCACTTAAACATATTTACTTGGGCCAAAACGAATGTTGCGTAAAACATCGTTACGACAACCCAAAATCACTAGTATAGGGATTCGAATTTAAAATAGATATATAAATCCCAATACTAAACCAAAACATTTCCATTCGGAAATCATTTACTATAACAACAGTGTTATAGTCCACCATTTCCTTTTTATTTCTCGAAAACGTCTATTTCAACAATAAATGTTGAAATCTATGGTTTCGAATCTCAACACATTTTAAAACATCATTAGATCGTTTTAATTCAATTTTAAAACATCATTAGATCGTTTTAATTCAATTTTAAAACATCAAATCTAAACATTTTCTTTAACATATTATTCATTATTCAAAAACGTGAATATACTATATTTACAAATTTCATCAATTCTATACTTTTCATTTCAAAGGATTATTCACGATCTAAAATGTGAATATAGCTCTATAAATAGGTTATAACAGTTTTACTTATCAAAATAAGTCGTTAGTGAATTTATAAAACAACGTTTATAAATTCCATTTCTATTTATTTATAACAACTTCCTTTTATACATCCTTTATTAACCTATTCCAGTTTATAACTAAATTATAAACTAAAAGTTCATATTATAAGTCAAACACTTATAATTTATTTATTTGAAAAAAAAAATCATTCCTTTGAGCTTTACAAATCTTATAAACCTATTTTTTTTATAAAATCCCATTTATAACTTCACTGTTATATAATTCTATAAATTTCATTCTATTATGAAATTCATCTTCACATCATTCCAACACTTATAAAAGCTCGTTTTATAATGTCAATATTTCGATTTATAAATATCCATTTATAAATCTCTTAATATAAATCAAATTATATTATTATTCTAAAACGTCTTTAAATTCCTTTATAATTTCACCATTCTCTTGATTTATAAAATAATTAAATTTCATAAATCCTATATTTTAACTTTTCACAATAAATTCAAATTTCCCAATTTAAACTATTTGATAACATCATTAACCCGTATTTTCAAAAATCAATCTTTTAACTATATTTCTCAAAAATCATAATTTTTATAACTTTAAAAATTATAACGTTTATTTATTTAAAATAGATCAATTCCAAAAATATTTTATATTTTCAAAAAATCACTTTAAAAATCATTTTAAAATTCCAAATTGGGTCTAATGATGCTACACACCAAATAGTCAATCACGACTACAACAATATCATATATCAATACGATAATCCATCAAATATCAAAATATCTGAAATTAAATAAAAACTGTTGAGGAATCCAGTTGGATCCCTCCAACCTGTTTTCCTGCATCCAAAAACATTAGCACAATACCAATTTCGCTCCAGTACGAAATTATCGCGGTATATGTTCTTAATAAATATTATCCGCTTAATAACGGCGTAATAGGGTCTCATCCGCTAAACAAAAAATGCGGGGAATCAATCAACTCCAATATATACATATGCCAATATATATATATTGCTACTATATATAATACCAATTTCACTGTTTATGAAATATTCGCGGTATATGTTTTTATAAATAACATCCGCTTACTAACGGCGTATAATGTCTATTTTAACAATCAATAATTTACAGTCATCATTCAAACATGCATTCAAATATTTTAAATCTAACTATTTAAAATAAAATCGAAACCTATTCGATTGAGTGAGAAGTTCTCACCTTGGTTTTAATTTCCGTTTTAGCGATTTATTTCGAATAAAATTAAACGCGCGTTTAATTTTACCCAAAATTCTCACTAACTCCAAACGACTCCAAACCAACTCCATCACGTAGTGCTCGTCCATACGATTCCAACGCAACTGAGTTTGCATTTTTTCGACCTCGTATGAAAAAGATATACATTTTTGAAGTTACACGATTTTTTTTATATAACAATTACAACTCAATCTAATAAATTTTAAACCTTCATCCATCTAGAGCCATAGGATCTTGAACCCCCCAAATCCTGGCCGTGCACTCTCTCTTCCTCATCACGTCTTCATCACGCACGGCTACAGGTAAAGATACGCACAAACTAACCCATCATGCTCCCATTTAGGTTTACAAATCGCGAGCAAATTACTCAACGATAACTCGATCAGAGAGTTGCATGTTGTAGCCCCTAACTCCACCTATGTTCGGCCCCAAACACCCCAAGCTCGGCCTCCTAGGTTGCGTGGAAATGCGTGCGCAGCCCCCCCTGTCGGCCCCCCTATCTCCCACTACGATGCTCCATTTTAGATCATAGCCGTTCAACTTGTAGCTCTCACTCCCCTCTCCAACTTTCATGTTGATGATTTCGCGAATCGATTGATGGATGAAGAGAAAAACGAGGTGGAAGTTGAGAAAATTCTGGCCATTCATTATGTAACTGGCGGCTAGGCATTTTGATTAGGGTTAGGGTTTATTTTTTTATAAATTATGAATGTGGTGGGTGTATTTATAGAGTTTCGTTCGACACTATTCACCCGGAAATTCCGAACTCCGATTTAGGCGCCGTAACCAGCGTTTCTAAGGTTTACCCCGCGTTCCCGACACAATGGAACAGGTTTCGGAAGCTAATTCGGAAGTATGTGCGAGTTATGGCTATAAACGCTCAATTTAAATTAAACCGATTTAAATCGATTTCTAGGCGTTTTAATTCGTACCGGACAAACGGTAAATCCAATTGACTTGAAATTTGAAACCTTACAATAATATCACATTACGGATCCGATGAAACTGGTTTCGTCGAATTCCGAGACTTTTTGAAAAATGGCTATTTTGACTCGCCAAATTTAAATTAAAAACGATTCGATGCGTTTCGAGCTGCCACGATCAAACGATAACTCCGATTGACACGAAAATTGAAATCCGGTAATAACTAACTATTACGGATCCAATGGAACTGGTTTCGTTCAATTCTGAGACTGTTCAAAAATTGGCTATTTTACAGTCGATTATTAAATATTAAAATATTCAATTTTCACAAATTAACTTTTAATTCGATTTTAAAAGTTCTAAAATATCGTTCTAACTTCAACATGATAAAATAAAATTTTACAAATTATTTTCAATCATATTTAACTCGATTTTCAATTATTTCCATAATTTAACATATTAAATTTATCGATTTAATTATTCAATTAAATCCAATAAATCAAATAAAATTTATTCGACTTATAAATTCACTTATAAATATTTAAAATTAATTAAATATTCAAATTTTAATTTATAAAAATTCTGGGTCGTTACAGGAAGCCACCGAGGATGATTTTCTCAATTTGGACATTGAGAAGAAGTAAATGGACAAACATATCTAGGATTTAATGAATGGGTTGTGTGAAGCTAAACAGGCTTTACTTAAGTAGCATGATTATATTGCTAACCAATGCTCAGACTTGAATGCTATAAATGAAAACATAAAGGAACTTAATGAGCTATTAAAAAAATGCCGAGAGGTTATTTTGGGTTACTAATGAAGATGACATTAAGAACTTAAGAAAACCATTAAAGAGCTATATGGCAATTAGCTCATCGGTTGGCCAAAGAGGTTAAATCATCTTTTGAGATTGTCATTTCGGCGCATCCCCTATGGGTGCGGTTCCAAACGCTCATGTAACAACCCACATTTTACATATCACAGGATCGTGAAATATTATTTTTAAATTCATATGAGGATGTATGACGGTATAACTTTGAAAAATGCCTGTTAGAGACATTTCCTATAATTAGAATTTTTCCAGCTGATTTTACCCTTGAAAATTTATATCGGCTATAACTTCTGATAGAAGCCGAATTAACGTCAAAAACCACTTCCATTAGAAAGATACGATGGCTTCGCTTTCAGTAGAGTGGTTATAGTTGCGATTTGCATTTTTTAGCTAAAAGATATGGCTGTTTGAAGATTGAGAGTTTTTCGAAATAGTTTGGTGGGTAATTATTGAGTTTCGGGGCAAGCCCACTAACCCATATCGGGTTTGGAGACTTGGCTGATCCATCATCCTCAAATCACTTTTACACCTTTTTCCATAGATCTAAGCCTCTATTAACCCACTTTCTACTAAAAACCTTCTTTATTCTCCTCCAAATTAAGTCTAAATCATAGATTATGGTTAGATAGTAAGGGAATTCATTATAGATCTTCAAATCTATATTATTGGGGAAGAAAAATCACATCTTTGCTATTTATTTTCAGACCCACCTCGATTTGCGTGTAAAATTTGGATTTTTGATGTTTTTGTGGGTGATTTATCATCTCTCACCTTACTATATATGTGTCTCTTGGTTTTGATATGTTTTAAACTCATTTTTGAAGTCAAACAAGGTTCTAAAACTATTTCCAATGTCAAACCTGTAGCAAAATGAATTTTAGAATGTCTAAACAATTTTAATCATGTTGTTTTGGAGTATGGTTTCCTTTGTATGAGATAGGCTATATAAGGGATGTAATTCCGTGATTATTTTCTATGGTTTGATGTGTGTTTGATACTTGGATGTGATTGTGTGCATGTTGTGTTTGTGTGAATAATTGTTTAGTTGAAATGCTCATTGGAGTGGCTTAGAGTTAGGAACCATCAAACCAGACTTCGATGGAAAGGCTTGAGGATGTTAGGAGTTGCATCGATGCATATGGAAGGCACACAGGTTGAAGAATGAAGGGCAACAATGAAAGAGGATCAAAATTGGAGTTTGGAGAAATCATAGCATTACTATTATGTACTTAGAATCGTGCCTAGTGTTTTTTGAGCTGGCTTAGTGTTCGATGGTGCTTTGTTTGGTGGTTGAACAACTTCTGTTGTTCGGTGGTTGCTTGGAGTTATGCTCAGTGATTTTGTGAGTCAACTTAGTTCGGCATACAAATAAGATTTTTTTATTCGATGCTTGGTGTTCAGTGTTGGCCTGCTTGGAGTCAACTTGGTGTCTAGTGGTGCTCTGTTCAATGGCCGAACAAGTTTTGATATTCAGTGGTTGCTTGGTGTCTTGTGGTGTTTTCTTAAGTCCTGACTCAAGCAAGAAAACCAGTTCAGTGCTTGGAGACGACTTGGTGTCCTGGGGTGTTTGCTTAGGGTCAGACCCAAGCAGAATCTTCTATATGATTTTCTTGTGCTTCTTGGAGTCACGGAAGGGGTTGCTTGGTGCTTGGCTCGAGTATAGCTGAACTGAAAATGAAAGTTAGAGATTTTTTTCATAGCATAGCGATACTTCAGGGATTTCTTTATAGCATGCTCTAGGTTTTTTGGGGGGGTGATATGGAGTGAAGTAGGTGACTCTAAATGACCTTGGATCTTATATGGCAATTAGCTAGGCAATGGCATGACTTTGACATGATGACGTCGACAATGATGGTAACAACTTTGGAACCTTGGTACGATGGGTCTATAACTTACAATGGGTTCTACATATGTTCCAAAGATGAAGACTTAATGATGAGAATCGTGACGGTGATTCACAAGGGCAAGTTTAAGGATGGGGGCTTGCGAGTGGGATTTATCACTGTGTCCTACTATGGAAATAATCGTGATGGAATAAAGATTGAGCTCTATTTTGGAGACGCATGTAAAGGGATCGTTTATAACTCAAAAGCTTCTAGTGTGCTCGTAAAAAAGGGTATGTGAGGATGCTAACCTGGATTTGTGATTGTGTCTGGATCTTTCGATAGTAGATTACCTTGGGCTTTGCGATTGTAGGCCTGGTTTCTAGCCTTTTGGAGTAGCATGGATTTGAGCACCAATGGAGCCAGGATTACAATTGGGTCATTGGTTTGTGGTTGTTCCATATGAGTTATCATATATCCAATGCAGACAAATGATAGAGAGGATTGTTTGATGAATGTTATGTTTGCTATGGTTATTGTCACTATATGGTGTCACACGATGTAGATATTTTCGACTGTATAACTAGACACATGACACTGTACTTTGATGTAGTAACTTATATGGCTTTAATAGTAGATTACTGTACATCGACTATTATGTTATAACTCTTTAGATGTGGTGACATTTCAGGTATGGTTCTATATACTGTATGTCCATATCCAAGATCTCTTGCGAACAACATTTATTGGTCTAGCATTGGTATGACACCGTTTGAGGCGTTATATGGCCGATCGTGCAATGCATCATCATGTTGCTAGGAAGTTAATGAGAAACCAATACTTGAGCCAAAGATGATTAGAGAGACTTCAGAGAAGATCGAGATTATTTGATAGTGAATGAAAGCTACCTAAGACGAACATATGAGTTATATTGATAGAAGAAGACGCGACTTGGAGTTCTTCGTTGATGATTTGATTTTTTTCAAGATCTCTCTACTGAAGATTCAATACTAAGGGGAAGTTGACATCAATATTCATTGGTCCTTTTTGGATACTTGAAAGGATCAAGAATCTAGCACATAAAGTCGACTTACCTCAGAAGATGGCGGGCATGCACAATGTGTTCCATGTTTCTCATTTGCCGAAGATTGTGCATTCCTTAGGCATGATAGTCATACGAAGTAACTTGGAAGGAAGATAGTAGAGCCGATGAAGGTTCAGTGGAATAAGAGAGTAGACAATTGTACTTGAAGACCGAGGAGAGCATAAGAGCTACTTATCCAGAGCCTTTACTTGGTGAGACTTTTGTTTATCGCATCTCCTATCACTTTCAATAACATATAGGGTAGTTTAATATCCTGCATGCTAGGGTAGGCGTAAATATCATTTATTGCTTTTGTGTGCATGTTTTATGTTCAACATGTTTGCTCGTGGATGATATGTGAGGCCCCACCTCTATACCCATGCTAGCCAACGACACTATAGGGTAATGCCGTCAACTAACACGGAGAATAAGGCTGGTTAGGAGCGACCATCTATAGTCTTGCTCTAACTATCTATTGAATACATCGACAATAATCACACCAAACAGATCGACATATCCAATGAATACTTAAAAGAAAACCATATGTGGTTGAAGGATCTATCAGAACAGAATATAACAACTCAGATGTAATATACATCACAGAACAGTAGATCATCATATACACATATACAGATACACACCAGAGTATACAAACTAATACACGTCAAGTGGTATAGCAAACCATAATATACAGACGAATCAAAAGAATACATATATCAGAGTTACAACAAAAAGGACTACACAAAAAGCTTTAACAAAAAGGAACAAGATGAATAGTCCATGCGGAAGCAAAATAGGCTAAGTCCAAAAGCACCTAACCTGAAACATTTCGGTCTGACCCGAGTATAAAGTACACTGGCCAGTCTAGCTAAACAAATCAGTTAGATAAACTGAACAACAATAAACCTGCAAGGTTACAAAGTATAACAAATATCTCTAAAGGAGATATCACAATCATCTAACAAAAGATGAATCATATGATAACAAGCCTCATATCATCGGCAAATCATAGAAACAAAGGATAGGAATATCCCAAAATAAGCCATAAAGGCAAATAACAAATACCAATGAAGGTAACACAAGTTCCACAAGGTAATCGCTACATATCATGCGGCTCAAAAAGACCAACACCGAAGGGCGATACCTAGGGAATATACATATCAATGAAACATCATAAAATTGCTCGAGCTCAGTACTATACAACAAGGATCCATGAGCTCGAAGACTCCAAACCCAATATCACTCATGCGGCTCATAACGACCAACATTGGAAGCGATACTAAAGGACAACCCAATATCACCCATGCAGCTCATAACGACCAACATCGGAAGCGATACTAAAGAGCAACAAACCCGAAGGCACAAACCCGAAGGCACAAACCCGAAGGCACAAACCCGAAGGCAACATACCCGAAGGCAACAAACCGTAGTGGTGAAGGCCGAAGACCCAGTACTCTCCAAAAAGGAATCCGAAAAGTGGAAACGTGAGTCCCATAACCACTCGTTCGCACTAAACGATTTACTATCCGTTAGTTAATTTCACACTCAAAGCAGTACAAAGTTCACCTCATCTCATTGGTAAACCAGACCAAAAGGTCAAAACAATCAATCGAATAGCTCGGGAATTAATTGGAAAGACAAACGCATGGATTCATGGTCCGTGTTTTACCTAACCATTTAATCTCCCTTCCACTCCGCTCGAAGTGCGAAATTGTGTATATGCGTTTTAAATAGAATTTAAGAATTGGAGAAGGAAACTTTTAATACGATTTAGAGGGATTATTTATGAAAACCCGTGAATGAAGTCAAAAATAAGTTACCAAAGCCAAAGATGCAATGACAACCACTAAAAACCAACTTGAATCGATAAAATTTGGAAAACCAATCAAAATGGGCAAAAATAGGCAAAATAGGAGCAGGTCGGTCGACCGGACTACAGGGCTCGGTCGGCTAGCCAGAAGCAGAAAAATTGCTCGGAGTAGCGGTCGGTCGACCGGCTACAGGGCTCGGTCGGCCGAACTGCAAATTTCTGCAGTTCCTGCCCTTTCTCATCGAATTGCAAACACTTCCAAAACGCGACCAGTCGAGCAACGGGCCTAAGGAGCCTTAGCCAATAGATACCCCGGCTCCATTAGCTCTCCGATTCGCTACCAAAAACATGCTCAAACATCAAAGTTAGGATCTTAAAGAATTGAACCCAAACACTAAAAATTTGGATATTAACCAATTCAATCCAAACCAAAAGCAAGTGCATATGAACAAGTGCTAGGAATTCATACCCAACATCAATGAAATCAAGAGAAGTAGATGCGAGTGCAAAACTCACCCTCTTACACTCAAACAAAGATTTATATATATATATATATATATATATATATAAGCATAGACGTGAGATAAAAAAAATCTCACCTTTTATCTCAAAACAAAGAAGAAGAAGCTCAAACACAAGAAGGAGATTAGCCACTCTTCACTCTAACTCTACAAGCTTCAATCTAAGAATAAAACACATATTTCCCAAAGTTAGGTTTAGGAAACTTTCTGAAATTGAAGAGGAGAAGAGTTGGAGAAGATGAAGAGGAGGCTTATCAATAGCTTCACTTTGATTTTGGAGCAAGATTTCAAGTTGCAAGAGGAAACTAGGGCTTGGAATTTCTAATTCCCATTCTCTTCCCCCATTTTCAGTTTTTAGCTTAAGTTTTATGAAATGAATTAAGTGTGGAGAGGAGAGGGACTGAGTTAGGGTTAATTAGATAGTTAGTGGGCTGAACCCAACCCAAACCCAACTAGAAAAAATTGCAAAATTCAACTTACTCCAAACATATCAAAGCTTATACTCAAAAAGGTCGCAAACGCCATTTTGGACTCAATGGAAGTGGTATCGAGTCCTTATTTGGCCGTTTGCAGAAAGTAACATTTCGGACCAAAAATCCGACCAACGACGCTATATTTAAATATAAAATCGTTAAATATGCGGGTTGTTACAGATCTCCTCTCCTTACAAAATTGCGTCCCCGCAATTCCTAGAGACGATATTTGTAACAACTACATACATACAACATTCAAAAGAAAAGGAAATAAGCTTGAGACGAAAAGATATTCTCAGCGTTGCCAAGCGAAGATAGAAAACCTGGATAAGATCGCTCGATATACTCTCTGTATTCCCAAGTACAGTCATTAGGACTAGCGGACCATTTAACTTTAACGAGCGGCACGTCCTTGTTTCGAAGGTTTTGCACCTCCGTGTCAAGTACGCGAATAGGCTACTGTACAATAGATAAGTTTGGTGAGACCTCAAGCTCTTGCAAATTAGGAGAAGCGATAACAGAATCCGACTCCTGAAGACACTTCCGAAGTTGAGAGACGTGAAACACGTCATGAATGCCAGATAAATGAGCTGGAAGTGAAACTCTATAAGCCACAGGGCCAATACGTTTAGTAATAGAAAATGGTCCTATATAGCGAGGAGCCAATTTTCCAGTCGTACTGAAACGCATAACCCCTTTCAAAGGAGAAACACGAATAAAAACAAGGTCACCGATCGAGAACTCGAGAGGCTTCCTACAGCTATCCGCGTAGGATTTCTGGCGGATCTGTGCCTCTTTCATTCTCAACCGAATAAGATCAATCTTCTCGGAAGAATCACGAACAAAATCTGGACCAAGAATAAGCTTCTCCCAGATTCCAACCAACATGAAGGTGATCGACATGGCCTTACGTATAAAGCTTCGAAAGGAGCCATACCGATACTAGACTGAAAATATTATTGTAGGAGAACTTTACAAGAGGCAGATGATCCTCCCAACTACCACCGAAATCAAAAATACAAATACGGAGAAGATCTTCCAAGATACGATTCACCCATTCAGTCTGTCCGTCAGACTGCGGATGATAAGCTGTGCTGAAATTAAGCTTTGTTCCCAAAGCTTGCTGAAGACTTTTTCAAAAATGACTCGTGAATAAAGGATCACGATCACTCACAATAGAACTAGAAACACCGTGAAGTCTCACGATTTCCTTGACATATAACTTAGCCAAATGCGAAGCAGTCCTATTAGACTTAATAGGGACAAAATGAGCAGACTTGGTGAGGCGATCAACAACAACCCAAATACTAGTATGGCCCGATCTCGAACGAGGTAGGCCGTCAATGAAATCCATAGAAATCTGATCCCATTTCCACAATGGAATCTCTAGAGGCTGAAGAAGACCCGAAGGACGCTGATGTTCGGCCTTAAAACGCTGACAAGTTATGCAATTACTCACATAACTCGCCACATCGCGCTTCATGCCTTCCCAATAATAAAGACGATGCATATCGGTATACATCTTGCTACTACCAGGATGAATGGTATACTTAAAACGGTGACAATCATCAAGAATGTCATGCCTAAGTGCAAAATCAGAAGGCACAAAAAGACGGTTCTTCTTACGAAGACGCCCATGAGAATCAATGCTGAAATCCCGCAACGCCTCATCACAGGATCCAGACTCACAAAGTTGAATAAGATGCAACAAATCAGGATCACGCCGTTGGGCATCGGCAATACGATCCAACAAAACGGGTCGAGCTCCCAAACTAAATAATAGAATAGGAGAATCGGAAGATGAACCTCGATCATGAATTTCACAAAAAGATAGAGTCTCAAGAATATCCCATTCGGCAAGCATCATAGAAACAACAGCCGAATGTTTGCGACTAAGCGCATCAGCAACACGATTACCCTTTTCATGGGTATACTGGATATCAAAGTCATATGAAGCAAGAAACTCGAGCCAACGCTGTTGTCTCATATTGAGTTCCTTCTGAGTGAACAAATACTTCAAGCATTTATGATCGGTATAGCGAATGAAGCGCTCGCCCAATAAATAGTGTCGCCAAATCTTCAAGGCAAAGACAATGGCGGCTAAATCAAGATCATGAGTGGCATAGCGAACTTCATTCGGACGCAGTTTCCTAGAAGCATAAGCAACTACCCGATCCTTCTGCATAAGAACAGCACCGAGACCACTACCACAAGCATCGGTGTAGACAACAAGATCATGATTCCCCTCGGGAACCACAAGAATAGGAGCATTAGTGAGAAGTTCCTTCAATGTCAGAAAGGAAGCTTCACACTTGTCGGACCAAATAAAATGAATGCCTTTCCGAGTAAGGCTGGTGAGAGGAAGCACAACACGGGAAAAATCCTTAATGAACCGACGGTAATAACCCGCCAATCCTAGGAAACTATGAATCTCATGAACATTCTCAGGCCTCTTCAAATTTTGGATGGCTTCGATCTTTGAGGGATCGACAGAAATGCCATCGGAAGATACAACATGGCCTAAGAACTTAACCTTATTCTCCCAAAAATGGCATTTGGAGAATTTGGCTCTAAGCTGATGATGACGGAGGGTACTCAAGACAATTCTCAAGTGATTAGCATGCTCATCTTCAGACTTAGAATAAATAAGGATATCATCAATGAAGACAATGATGAAGTTATCGAGATATTCCCGGAATACCCGATTCATAAGATCAACAAAGAAAGCAGGAGCGTTCGTTAAACCGAACGGCATAACGAGCCACTCAAAAAACCATACCGAGTGCGGAAAGCGGTAAGAGGTATGCTATCCTCTGCGACTCGTAACAGATGAAAACCTGTTGCAAGGTCAAGCTGAGAAAAGACCTTAGCACCACTCAATAGATCGAACATATCATCGATCCTAGGCAATGGATACCTATTCCTGATGGTTAACTCGTTAAGCTTGCGATAGTCTATGCAAAGCCTAAGAGTTTCATCAGACTTCTTCACGAAGACGACCGCGGATCCCCACGGAGAAAAACTGGACTGAATCAACTGCTTAGACTCAAGGTCTAAAAGCTGCTTCTTGAGTTCCTCATTTTCCCTTGTAGACATCCTCGTGGGAGGACGACTAAATGGCTGCGCGCTTGGAATGAGATCAATGCGGAACTCAATTGCCCGTTTGGGTGGCAAACACGAAACAGGTTCAAAAACATCAGAAAATTCACAAGCAACAGGAATACGAGATATATCATCATCATCTCGCGAATCAAGAGAATATAAAGCCATTTCGGAATTATCTACACCCCGAAGAATAAGAGATAGCTGAGTAGGAGAATCCGGATGTCGAAGATACAAAATTCTCTCCGAACAAATAATCCTGGCATCATATCTCACTAGCCAGTCCATTCCCAAAATCAAATCAAATCCCAGACAAGAAATAACGTGCAGATTCGCATGAAAAGAAAAGCCACATAAAACAATCTCAATATCATCACAAAGCAAGCTAAGGGTCGCGGATCCCCCAATAGGATTCACAATCCTTAAAGAAGTAACCAAACAAGAAACATCCAAAGATAAATCATCAACGAGCTTATTCGATACAAAAGAATGTGAAGCACCCGTATCGAAAAGAACTCGTATACTATGATCATGAAATAAAATAGACCCTTCCAAAATAGATGAAGATATACCTTTGGGATGAGAAGGGCCTTCAGATGCCTTAGCAGCATAAAGCTTGCTAGACTTGGCACCAGCCGTAACAGTAGGGCAAGCTGAAACATGATGACCTTCCTTCTTGCAATAGCGGCAGAAGAGAGGCTTAGGACAAGCTCGAATAATATGATCAGGAGAACCACAATTGAAACACTTCCGAATGAAAGGTGTTCCAACAGACTGAGGCTGAGAACTAGAACCACCAGTCTTCTTCTTCTTAGAAGGAAAAGACCTAGACTTCTGAAATGGAAACGGCTTCTTGTTGGGGTTCTTGGAAACCTCAACATCAACATCACTATCACACTCCTTCTCGACGGTCTCGAGATGAAGCGCAGAATCAACCAACTCCTCAAAAGAAAGCTTAAGCTGGAGCAACAAAGACTTCTTAAGATACTTCTTAAGACCAGAGACAAACTTCAAATTCTTCTTATAAGAAGTGCTAATGAATTCAAGACCATACTTAGATAAAGCCTCGAATGATGCAACATACTCAGAAACAGAAGATTTCCCTTGCTTCAACTCAAGGAAGCGACGGGTCAATAAAACTTTTTCAGATTCAGGAACGAACTTGAGTTCAAATCGCTCCCGAAATTGAGTCCAAGAAAGAGTAGACTCGTCAATTTTGGCTACAAGAAGCTCATACCAATCACGAGCACGCTCTTGTAATAAGCTAGAAGTTACAAGAACTCTATCATGTTCAGAAAGATCCATACGAGAAAAGATATGCTCGCACGTGCGAAATCAAGCTTGGACTTCAAGAACGGACTCGGAGCCCTTAAACGGCTTTCCTCCAAGATGAGAAAAATCACTGCACTGACGTGCAAAGGCAGACTTGCAAGGTGGAGAAACTCGAGGAGGAACTGGAGGCTGAGTGCTCCTAAATAATTTCAAAAACTGATCGGTAGACATATAAACGCCATCTGGATGTGAGCCACTGGATTGCCCAGCATTCGAACGTCGTCCCCTGCCTCTTCCAGCCATACGCTGAAAGTAAGATAAGAACATGATTATTCACAAGGTAGATACATCAATATGGAATACTACGGAATTTAAATGCATTCCTAGACGTATTCCCACATTCTATCTAACCCTTGATGGTAGAAGGAATAGAGATACACGATGGTTCACAGATTGGTATCACTTATATACTTTGATGTACCAGAATATGTGTATCTATTCTGTGTTTATCATATTTTGTTCTGAACTCAGCTCTGATACCACGCTGTGACGCCCCACCTCTATACCCACGCTAGCCAAGGACACTACAGGGTAATGCCATCAACTAACACAGAAAATAAGGCTGGTTAGGAGCGACCATCTATAGCCTTGCTCTAACTATCTATTGAATACATCGACAATAATCACACTAAACAGATCGACATATCCAATGAATACTTGAAACAAAACCATAGGTGGTTGAAGGATCTATCAGAATAGAATATAACAACTCAGATGTAATATACATCACAGAACAGTCGATCATCATATACACATATACAGATACACACCAGAGTATACAAACTAATACACGTCAAGTGGTATAGCAAACCATAATATACAGACGAATCAAAAGAATACATATATCAGAGTTACAACAAAAAGGACTACACAAAAAGCTTTAACAAAAAGGAACAAGCTGAATAGTCCATGCGGAAGCAAAATAGGCTAAGTCCAAAAGCACCTAACCTGAAACATTTCGGTCTGACCCGAGTATAAAGTACATGGGTCAGTCTAGCTAAACAAATCAGTTAGATAAACTGAACAACAATAAACCTGCAAGGTTACAAAGTATAACAAATATCTCTAAAGGAGATATCACAATCATCTAACAAAAGATGAATCATATGATAACAAGCCTCATATCATCGGCAACTCATAGAAACAAAGGATAGGAATATCCCAAAACAAGCCACAAAGGAAAATAGCAAATACCAATGAAGGTAACACAAGTTCCACAAGGTAATCGCTACATATCACGCGGCTCAAAAAGACCAACACCGAAGGGCGATACATAGGGAATATACATATCAATGAAACATCATAAAATTGCTCGAGCTCAGTACTGTACAACAAGGATCCATGAGCCCGAAGACTCCAAACCCAATATCACCCATGCGGCTCATAACGACCAACATCAGAAGCGATACTAAAGAGAAACCCAATATCACCCATGCGGCTCATAACGACCAACATCAGAAGCGATACTAAAGGGAAACAAACCCGAAGGCAACAAACCGTAGTGGTGAAGGTCGAAGACCCAATACTGGACACCACTAACTGGCGGAATGTGTCATAACTCTCCAAAAAGGAATCCGAAAAGTGGTAACGTGAGTCCCATAACCACTCGTTCGCACTAAACGGTTTACTATCCATTAGTTAATTTCACACTCAAAGCAGTACAAAGTTCACCTCATCTCATTGGTAAACCAGACCAAAAGGTCAAAACAATCAATCGAATAGGTCGGGAATTAATCGGATAGACAAACGCATGGATTCATGGTCCGTGTTTTACCTGACCATTTAATCTCCCTTCCACTCCGCTCGAAGTGCGAAATTGTGTATATGCGTTTTAAATAGAATTTAAGAATTGGAGAAGGAAACTTTTAATACGATTTAGAGGGATTATTTATGAAAACCCATGAATGAAGTCAAAAATAAGTTACCAAAGCCAAAGATGCAATGACAACCACTAAAATCCAACTTGAATCGATAAAATTTGGAAAACCAATCAAAATGGGCAAAAATAGCAAAACAGCAAAATAGGAGCAGGTCGGTCGAACGGACTACAGGGCTCGGTCGGCTAGCCAGAAGCAGAAAAATTGCTCGGAGTAGCAGGTCGGTCGACCGGCTACAGGGCTCGGTCGGCCGAACTGCAAATTTCTGCATTTCCTGCCCTTTCTCATCGAATTGCAAACACTTCCAAAATGCGACCGGTCGAACAATGGGCCTAAGGAGCCTTAGCCAATAGATACCCTGGCTCCATTAGCTCTCCGATTTGCTACCAAAAACATGCTCAAACATCAAAGTTAGGATCTTAAAGAATTGAACCCAAACACTAAAAATTTGGATATTAACCAATTCAATCCAAACCAAAAGCAAGTGCATATGAACAAGTGCTAGGAATTCATACCCAACATCAATGAAATCAAGAGAAGTAGATGCGAGTGCAAAACTCACCCTCTTACACCCAAACAAAGATTTATATATATATATATATATATATATATATATATATATAAGTATAGATGTGAGATAAAAAAATCTCACCTTTTATCTCAAAACAAAGAAGAAGAAGCTCAAACACAAGAAGGAGATTAGCCACTCTTCACTCTAACTCTACAAGCTTCAATCTAAGAATAAAACACATATTTTCCAAAGTTAGGTTTAGGAAACTTTTTGAAATTGAAGAGGAGAAGAGTTGGAGAAGATGAAGAGGAGGCTTACCAATAGCTTCACATTGATTTTGGAGCAAGATTTCAAGTTGCAAGAGGAAACTAGGGCTTGGAATTTCTTATTCCCATTCTCTTCCCCCATTTTCAGTTTTTAGCTTAAGTTTTATGAAATGAATTAAGTGTGGAGAGGAGAGGGACTGAGTTAGGGTTAATTAGATAGTTAGTGGGCTGAACCCAACCCAAACCCAACTAGAAAAAATTGCAAAATTCAACTTACTCCAAACATATCAAAGCTTATACTCAAAAAGGTCGCAAACGCCATTTTGGACTCAATGGAAGCAGTATCGAGTCCTAATTTGGCCGTTTGCAGAAAGTAACATTTCGGACCAAAAATCCGACGAACGACGCTATATTTAAATATAAAATCGTTAAATATGCGGGTTGTTACAGATCTCCTCTCCTTACAAAATTGCGTCCCCGCAATTCCTAGAGACGATATTTGTAACAACTACATACATACAACATTCAAAAGAAAAGGAAATAAGCTTGAGACGAAAAGATATTCTCAGCGTTGCCAAGCGAAGATAGAAAACCCGGATAAGATCGCTCGATATACTCTCTGTATTCCCAAGTACAGTCATTAGGACTAGCGGACCATTTAACTTTAACGAGCGGCACGTCCTTGTTTCGAAGGTGTCGCACCTCCGTGTCAAGTACGCGAATAGGCTACTGTACAATAGATAAGTTTGGTGAGACCTCAAGCTCTTGCAAATCAGGAGAAGCGATAACAGAATCCGACTCCCGAAGACACTTCCGAAGTTGAGAGACGTGAAACACGTCATGAATGCCAGATAAATGAGCTGGAAGTGAAATTCTATAAGCCACAGGCCAATATGTTTAGTAATAGAAAATGGTCCTATATAGCGAGGAGCCAATTTCCCAGTCGTACTGAAACGCATAACCCCTTTCAAAGGAGAAACACGAATAAAAACAAGGTCACCGATCGAGAACTCGATAGGCTTCCTACGGCTATCCGCGTAGGATTTCTGGCGGATCTGTGCCTCTTTCATTCTCAACCGAATAAGATCAATCTTCTCGGAAGAATCACGAACAAAATCTGGACCAAGAATAAGCTTCTCCCCAGATTCCAACCAACATGAAGGTGATCGACATGGCCTTCCGTATAAAGCTTCGAAAGGAGCCATACCGATACTAGACTGAAAATATTATTGTAGGAGAACTTTACAAGAGGCAGATGATCCTCCCAACTACCACCGAAATCAAAAATACAAATACGGAGAAGATCTTCCAAGATACGATTCACCCATTCAGTCTGTCCGTCAGACTGCGGATGATAAGCTGTGCTGAAATTAAGCTTTGTTCCCAAAGCTTGCTGAAGACTTTTCCAAAAATGACTCGTGAATAAAGGATCACGATCACTCACAATAGAACTAGAAACACCGTGAAGTCTCACGATTTCCTTGACATATAACTTAGCCAAATGCGAAGCAGTCCTATTAGACTTAATAGGGACAAAATGAGCAGACTTGGTGAGGCGATCAACAACAACCCAAATGCTAGAATGGCCCGATCTCGAACGAGGTAGGCCGTTAATGAAATCCATAGAAATCTGATCCCATTTCCACAATGGAATCTCTAGAGGATGAAGAAGACCCGAAGGACGCTGATGTTCGGCCTTAAAACGCTGACAAGTTATGCAATTACTCACATAACTCGCCACATCGCGCTTCATGCCTTCCCAATAATAAAGACGATGCATATCGGCATACATCTTGCTACTACCAGGATGAATGGTATACTTAAAACGGTGACAATCATCAAGAATGTCATGCCTAAGTGCAAAATCAGAAGGCACAAAAAGACGGTTCTTCTTACGAAGACACCCATGAGAATCAATGCTGAAATCCCGCAACGCCTCATCACAGGATCCAGACTCACAAAGTTGAATAAGATGCAACAAATCAGGATCACGCCGTTGGGCATCGAAAATACGATCCAACAAAATGGGTCGAGCTCCCAAACTAAATAATAGAATAGGAGGATCAGAAGATGAACCTCGATCATGAATTTCACAAAAAGATAGAGTCTCAAGAATATCCCATTCGGCAAGCATCATAGAAACAACAGCCGAATGTTTGCGACTAAGCGCATCAGCAACACGATTACCCTTTTCAGGGGTATACTGGATATCAAAGTCATATGAAGCAAGAAACTCGAGCCAACGCTGTTGTCTCATATTGAGTTCCTTCTGAGTGAACAAATACTTCAAGCATTTATGATCGGTATAGAGAATGAAGCTCCCGCCCAATAAATAGTGTCGCCAAATCTTCAAGGCAAAGACAATGGCGGCTAACTCAAGATCATGAGTGGCATAGCGAACTTCATTCGGACGCAGTTGCCTAGAAGCATAAGCAACTACCCGATCCTTCTGCATAAGAACAACACCGAGACCACTACCACAAGCATCGGTGTAGACAACAAGATCATGATTCCCCTCGGGAACCACAAGAATAGGAGCATTAGTGAGAAGTTCCTTCAATGTCAGAAAGGAAGCTTCACACTTGTCGGACCAAATAAAATGAATGCCTTTCCGAGTAAGGCTGGTGAGAGGAAGCACAACACGGGAAAAATCCTTAATGAACCGATGGTAATAACCCGCCAATCCAAGAAAACTACGAATCTCATGAACATTCTCAGGCCTCTTCAAATTTTGGATGGCTTCGATCTTTGAGGGATCGACAGAAATGCCATCGGAAGATACAACATGGCCTAAGAACTTAACCCTATTCTCCCAAAAATGGCATTTGGAGAATTTGGCTCTAAGCTGATGATGACGGAGGGTACTCAAGACAATTCTCAAGTGATTAGCATGCTCATCTTCAGACTTAGAATAAATAAGGATATCATCAATGAAGACAAGGATGAACTTATCAAGATATTCCCGGAATACCCGATTCATAAGATCAACAAAGAAAGCAGGAGCGTTCGTCAAACCGAACGGCATAACGAGCCACTCAAAAGAACCATACTGAGTGCAGAAAGCGGTAAGAGGTATGCTATCCTCTACGACTCGTAACTGATGAAAACCTGTTGCAAGTTCAAGCCGAGAAAAGACCTTAGCACCACTCAATAGATCGAACATATCATCGATCCTAGGCAATGGATACCTATTCCTGATGGTTAACTCCTTAAGCTTGCGATAGTCTATGCAAAGCCTAAGAGTTCCATCAGACTTCTTCACGAAGACGACCGCGGATCCCCACGGAGAAAAACTGGACTGAATCAACTGCTTAGACTCAAGCTCTAAAAGCTGCTTCTTGAGTTCCTCATTTTCCCTTGTAGACATCCTCGTGGGAGGACGACTAACTGGCTGTGCGCCTGGAATGAGATCAATGCGGAACTCAATTGCCCGTTTGGGTGGCAAACCCAAAACAGGTTCAAAAACATCAGAAAATTCACAAGCAACAGGAATACGAGATATATCATCATCATCTCGCGAATCAAGAGAATATAAAGCCATTTCGGACCAACTTAGTTAGTAAATAGTGAATTTATGGGAAATTACACGAACTCATTTTGGGTTTGGAGATCTTATATAGCCGAACCATCATTTCCAAACCACTTTTACACTTTCTTCCATAGATCTAAGCCTTCATTATCTCACTCTTTACTCAAAACCTTCCCTTTTCTCCTCCAAATCAAGTCTAAATCATATTTTAGGGTTAGATTAGTAAGGAGATTCATTAGAAATCTTCAAATCTATATTTTATGGGGAAGAAAAAATCACATCTTTGTCGTTCATTTTCGGATCTACCTTGATTTGCATGCAAAATTTGGATTTTGATGTTTTAGTGAGTGATTTATCATCTCTCACCTTATTATATATGCATCTATAGGTTTTGATATGTTTTAAACTCATTCTTGAAGTTAAATTAAGGTTTTAAAAGTGTTTTCAATGTCAAACCTATAGAAAAACGAATATTAGAATGTTTAAAGTTCTTTAATCTTGTTGTTTTGGAGTAGGTTTTCTTTATATGTGATAGGCTGCATTAGGGATATAGTTCCATGATGATTTTATTTGGTTTGATGTGTGTTTGGATACTTGGATGATTGGATGTGATTGTGTGTGTGTTGTGTTTGTGTAAATGCCTGTATGGTTGAAACGCTCATCAGGGCGACCTAGAGTTAGGAACCGTAAACCGGACTTCGATGGATAGACTCGAGGACATTAGTAGTTGTATCGATGTTTACGGATCGAACAATGGAGTATGGTGATGAAACCGGAGCAAAATTGGAGTTTGGAGAAATTACAGCATTTATGTTCTGTGTTTGCAGTCATGCCTGGTGTTTTTGTAAGATAGCTTGGTGTCTGTGGTGCTTTGTTCGATGGCCGAACGAGTTCTAATGTTTGGTGATTGCTTGGAGTTGTGCTAGGTGGTTTTGTGAGTTGGCTTAGTTTCGCACCCAAACGAGTTTTCTACTTAGTGCTTGGTGTCCGATGTTGGTCTGCTTAGAGTCAACTTGGTGTCCAGCGGTGCTCCGTTTGTTGGCCAAACAAGTTTTGTTATTTGATAGTTGCTTGGTGTTTGAGGATTGTTTGCTTGGGGCTAGACCCACATAGGAAAACTGGTTCGGTGCTTGGAGATGAATTAGGTGTCCAAGGGGTGTTTGCTTGGGGTAAACCCAAGTAAAATCTTTTGTTTGGTTTTCTTGTGCTGCTTGAAGTCACGGAATGGGTTGCTTGGGGCTTGACTCGGGTATAGCCAAACTGAAAATGAAAGTTGGAGATTTTCGTCGTAGTGCGACGATACTTCAAGGATTTCTTCGTGGTGTACTTCGAGGTCTTGGGGGTGATATAAAGTGAAGTAGCCAACTTCGAATGACTCAAAATGACCTTGGATCTTATGTGGTGATCAGCTAAGCGATGGCGCTTTGACATGATGATGCAGTCGACGATGACGATGACTTTGGAACCTCGGTACGATGGCTCCACGACTTACATTGGGTGTTTAGAGGTGTTCTGAAGATAACGACTTAACAATAGGAGTCGTGATGGTGATCCAAAAGGGTAAGCTTAACAATGCAGGCTTGCGAGTGGGATACGCAATCGTGTCCTACTTGGAAATAGCCGTGATGTAATAACGATTGCGCTCCATTATGGAGATGCATGCAAAGGGATCATTGATAACTTAGAGACTTCTAGTTTGCTCATAAAGAAGCGGTATGTAAGGATGCCCATCTGAATTTGTGATTGTTTTCGGATCTTACGATGGTAGATTACCATGGGCTTTACGACTGTGGGCCTGGCTCCTAGCCATTTGAAGTGGCATGGATTCGAGCACCAATGGAGATGGGATTACAATTGGGTCATTAGTTTGCAATTGTGCCATATGGTTATCTTATATCCAACAAACACAAGTGATGGCGAGGATTGTTTGTGGATGCTAGTTTGGTATGGTTGTTATCACTTTAGGGTGTCATATGATGTAGGTATTTTTGACTGTATACCTAGACACTGGACGTTGTACTTTGATTATAGTACACTTATATGGCTTTGATAGTAGACCAGCATGTATCGACTATTATGTTCTAACTCTTTTTGGATGCAGGGACATGTCAAGTATGGTTCTACATACCCTATGTTCTTATTTACTATATATGTTTTTATAGTATTTTTGAGATGATGTATCGCTCATACCAGACTTTTTTCTGATTCGAGGTTTTATGCTTTGCTTCTTATCACAAAAGGTACTCTTAAATGAGTAGATTAGGGATAACATGTTTGGATAGCACATGGAGTTGTATGGAGTACGAGTAGGGGACTACACTTTTATATATATACTTTACAGCTTACTATCACTTATACTCCATTGTGTAATACTGTGGAGCTATGTTAGTACTTGTTTTTAAAGAGACAGTTATTAAGTTTATTTTAGGAGATTTGGGATGTATAAACTCTTTATTTCAGTTTTTGCATAGTCTATAAGCGCCCTCTGATGTTCTTAATGATGGTTCATTTGATTATATCACCATCTCGCCTATTTTACATTTGTGTTGTTATATTATATTATCTATGCATTGAGAGATGTTCTATAGGTTCTATAATTTGTATTTTCTCTATTTTTCAATCTTGGCTACCTTCCCCTATCCGCCAAGTACCTCTGTTGTGCATCATCCAGGTGTGTTAGGCACCGAAGGTATAGACGAAGAGACAATTGCAACTCTCATAGAATTGGGAGCCGTAGAAGAAATGACCACCAAAAGTGCAATGAAAAATGCTTCGGGGATGCCTTATAATTCAAGGCTAGGTATGATAACTACGCATCTCTAAATCACGACACAAAAACCATATATCTCGCTACAAGAGACCAATAAAGCCTCCACTCGCCAACTTCGGGTAAAGGGAGGAACAATGTGAAAATGGAAAACACCATGAGTTCCATCAATTGAACAACCGCGCTTCAAATGGGTGCCATCATCTGAAAGACAATATAGATGGATTAATCCATGAAGGTATACTTGTATAATATGTTAGGCAATAAGTGGACCGGTAGGCTTGCGCCAAACTCTCCACACCTCATTCCCTCAAAAAATTGGGTGAAGGGAAATAGTATTGCCACCATCAATATGCGGTGGAAAGCAAGTGTCCAAAAATATTGAAGGGCATACCCATTACAAGAGGGAGCATTAAGGATCCAATATGCTCTATAAAGCTAAGGACCCAAAAAGCTTTAAGAGTAGAGCTGGATGAAGCTGACATCACATTCACTTCTGAAGACAAGATAGGAGTTGGATATCCCCACCATGACCCCATGATCATCTCCATCCACATCACGGACACCAAAGTATGTAGGGTCTTCATAAATGGAGGAAGCTTAGTGATTGTCATGTTCAAAATGTCTATGAGTAAATGAAGCTTCTCTAGCATGGTTGACTCTGTGTAACTTTCCTATCTACAACTTTGTGGTGTTGGGATCATCCCTTAAAGGTCATTTTTGCACATGGTCACCTTTTGCGAGGAAACCCATTCTACCAAGGTTGAGGTAAATTTTAATTCAATGGAATTCCCATCCGCTTAAAACATTCTTATAAGTATGCCTTTTAAGCCGATATGAATGCAGCCACTGTATGCTAATGACTCATAATGAAGTTCCCCACCAAGGGTAAGTCAGTTGCATTTCAAACAATCAACAAGCTGCAAATGACTGTTATGATATTTCCCTCTAATAAGCTAAGAAAGAGGTACTTATGCTTCAGCAAAAAGCGATGAATGTCTTCGATAACTTCCATTCTAAGAGGGTACGAGATCACCTAAGTGCCTTTGCCTATGCCAAGGGAAAATCCAGCACTTTAAATTCCTCCAAGAGAGTGCAAGAGCCTCCAAAATCTCCCACTCATGCCAGACACAAGTGATTAACTTCTTCTGAGAGATTATTAGACCTTCTAAAACTTCTCACTCGTGTCAGGTCCATGTAAGGTGAAACTTTAAAAGGATGCAAATCCATGTCAGAATAATCAATATAATTAAAACAAGTACAACTGCTCTTAGGCGAAGCTCGCTCCTGAGAGGATGCGAGAGCTAATCAATGCTCTTATTTATGTTGGGGTCTCAATTAAAACCTTTGAAGTCTCGATTTTCTTGGTCGACCAAAGCAAGACTCGAGAACTTATCGCAACATGGAATGAATAGGTCCATCCCTATTGGTAGGTGGGCGCCAACAATACAACTACACTAACCCTTTCAACATCGACAAACTCATCTACGAGAACTGGGGAAGGCGAGACTTCTCATCTTCGAGTACGAAGATCCATCCCGACCGAATATTTCATAGAGCGCATGATTTACTCACTGGAACAAAGCAAGCAAGAGCTTGATGCATAAGTGATAACGATAATCTATTGGATCCCTGCATGGGCAACATCAACATAGATGACAGCTTAGCCACAAGCCTAAAACCATCATCTTTGATTATGATGACTAAAACTGGACCGTTTAGATCATTACTAAGCTAGATTCGACTACATGAACATAGTCGATAAATTTCCTTGGATAGAGCATAGACAAGTTCAATAGGGAGCACATTGACATGATTGGAATTGATCCCTCCATTATATGTCATGCTCTTAACATCGACTCTAAAGCTCACCCAGTCCATTGGAAAAGATGACTGCTCAACCTTGAAAGATACAAGGCTCCAAAAAGAGGTTGAGAAGCTCCTCAACAATAGATTAATCAAAGGGTTAGGAAACCCAACACCGGTTAGTAGTAGTCTGCAAGCCCAACGGTAATTGGAGAACATGCACCAACTTCTTTGACCTTAACAAAATAGATTTGAAGGACAACTTCCCTCACCCTACATTGATCAACATATGGATGCAATATGCAAATGCAAACTGCTAACCTTCATGGATGCCTACTAAGGGTATAGTCAGATCCCTATGGATGACCTCGACTAGGAACACACCTTATTCATCTCACCAGCACTGGACTTTACCGCTACAAAGTCATGTCCACTGGTAATCAGAATGTGAGGTAACTTATCAAAGGTTTGTTAACAAATGTTTATCAAGCAAATCGGGTAATCTGTAGAAGTCTACGTCAATAATATGTTAGTGAACTCTCAAAAGATGGGGCACATATAGAAGCCAATTATTTTGGCATCCTTCGGAAGTATAATATGAAGCTAAACCAAAAGAAGTAATCCTTTGTCATCCGTTCTGTAACACTCCTAATTATTATGACATATTATTTTGGATATATAGTTATAAGATAATTAAATAAATAGGAAATGTGGGGTTTGCCATAGTAATTAATTTGGCCATGCATAATTAATAAATGAAATGTTTAATAATGGATATAGAGCTTAATTAAATCAATTAAAGAATGGGTAACGCTAAAATGAAGATTTATATCATTATCTTCCCCTCTCCACACACTCATTCCTTTCTTTCATCCTAAAAAACATATAGTCTCCGAACTCCCATTATCACTTTCTCTACTAAGAAGGAAGGAGAAAAGCTATGAAAAGAGAAAGAACGAGGAAAATCTCTTCATTTCAACAAACCATAAGTGAATAATATTGTCATCTTATGCATATTTGATTTGTTAGGGGTCGGAATTGCATTGAAATTGGATTATATGCAATGTTATATCCTGCTTTTGTTTGAAATATTCCTCTATATAAATTTATGGTTACTAAAGATGAATATGGAATTTTCTAAAGAGTTTTTGATTTAAAGACCTAAGTTCTAATCTCCAATTGCTTTGAAATTTTGATATGTTATTTAGAACATTATTTTGGAGATGGATATTTAATTTCATAATTTTTTGATTAATTATGAAATTTATAAGTTGAGAAAATGTATTATTTAGGATTTTAATTATTTAAAATATGAAAAATAATTATTTTGCTCTTATATGTGATAAAAGATGGAATTTTGGATTTTAGGGAATTTTCCGAGATTTGCCTCGTGCATTTTTGATTTACTATGAATTATATAGTAAAGGAAGATTTTAATTATTAAGGGTGATTAATTAAATAATCAAGGTACAAAATAATCTTTTGGAAATATAGAGAAATTATATCTAAAACTATTCTATAAAGATTTCATGTAAATATTTGATTAACCAATTGAAATTTAACAGAGATATTAGTTTGGTGAAAATTAATTACTTTTAAAGGAAATAAATCTTTTTTCCAAATGTTTACAAGATTGCTACTAAGAAGCTGCATTGTCCATTTTTATACCCCCGATAGCTTGAACATCGATAACTATCTTAACATTTCATAGCTTGTAAATCTTTTGAGGTGTGATAGAACCATATTTAAGGCATTCGATAGTTTTGTAGTTATCTAGTTAAGATTTTTGCTAAGTCAGCCCGGTAGGTTTTTAGTCGGCTTATGAAAACTATTAGGTTTGTAGTGATCCCGGGAAAACTATGTATAGACTTAATGGAATAAGCAATTATGGGAATGTGTGTTCCGTAGACCTTTGATTACCAGGCTATTCATTTTGACCAATTATGCATGATATGTTTATATTATGTTCTAACCATTACAGTTAAAACAAATGATATATTTTGTATTGATTGTAAGATAATAGTGTATGAAGCTCATTCCGTGCTTCAGCAGCATAGTCTGATTATGTATCAATTTTGGTGGAGATGGAATAAATTATTCACAACATACTTTTTATCCAACCCAAAGTTTTTGATTTCCCTTTAATCTCTCGAGTAATCATTTAAGTAGGTTAAAAGTAGGATTTTTAGGTTTAGACGAATAAAGATTTCGGGGGAATGCAAGAGGTAAGCTACTATTAAGTGTTTATTTCCACTGTGCGTTTTAGCTGCTTTATTTTTGTTGATTGTATGTGGACATGTTTTATAACTGTTAAGTTTTTATGACTTTGATCATCTAAGGGAGCATCATCATATGTCACTCATGGAATTATATTTGTATTTATTATATTTTATCCGAAAGATGGAAATATAGGGTTATGTAATTAAATTGTGGAGCTAGTGGATTTGGAAGGAAAGAAGTTTATTAGACCAAGTAGTATGCCTTGGGGAGCTGCAGCAGTGTTCGTGAAGAAACTTGATGGACCATTAAGGTTGTGCATTAACTGTAGAAAGAAAAATAAGAAGACCATAAAGAGTCGATATCCTTTGCCTAGATTAGGCGATTGGTTTAATCAATAAAGTGGAACTAAGGTGTACTCGCAATTGGACTTAGCAATGGATTTTCCATCAATTGAGAGTAGTAAAGGAAAGTATATCATTAATGGCGTTTCGAACAAGATATAGTTTGTATGAGTGGTTAGTCATGCTCTTTGGACTGACTAGCACACCGGCTTTCTTTTTAGACTTGATAATTGGATCTTCTGAAAGCAATTGGACAGATTCATGTTGGTATTTGTTGATGACATCTTGATATATTGTAAGAATGAACAAGATCATGAAGTTCATCTTAGAATAGTGCTAGATATGCCAAGGTAGTATCAACTAAAGGCAAAGTTTCCGAAATGCCATTTCTATGAAAGGGAAGTAAGTGAAGTTCCTTGGATGTGTAGTTTCAGAGAATGGATTAATGGTGTATCCATCAAAGATCGAAGACATTTACAGTTGTAAAAGACTTAAGACTGTAACTAAGATTAGAAGTTTCTTGGGGTTGGCTGGCTACTACTGAAGATTCATTAAGGATTTCTCTCATTTAACAGCACCATTGACTAAACTAACAAGGAAAGACATAAAGTTTTTTGGACCGATAAATATAAGGAAGCATTTAGAAGCTCAAATATTTATTGACCAATGCACCCTTGTTATTTGTACCAGATAGGAATCAAGATTTGGTGGTGTATACTAATGCATGTGGAATAAGGTTGGAAGCTATGTTTGTGTAGAAAGGTAGAGTTATTGTCGTTGCCTTTTAACATCTTTGACAACATGAAGTTTGTTACGCTACTCATGATTTGGAGCTGGCAACCATATTCTTTATATTAAAGGCATGGAGGCACTATATTTAGGAGAATAATTCGAATTATTTACGGATAATAAGTCTTTGAAGTATTTATTCTCTTAGAAGGAGTTGAATATGGGACAACAAAGATGGTTGGAGTTTTTGGCAGCATATGACTATATGATTGAGTATACACTGGGAAAAGGAAAAAAGTTGTTGATGCACTTTGTAGAAAACACCATAATGGGTGTTGGCGATGTTAGCTGAATGAAACAATTTAGAGGAGTTGGCTTCTTATGGAGTTTGAACAGGGTCGACGGTCAGTTCTAGATGAAGTAACACAATGATTTTTTGCTTAGAAGTTCGACTAGTATTGATCGAATGAATTATTGCGAGGCAAAAATATGATCCATTACTAGCTGAATGGATTAAGAGAATAGATGTGGGAAACTAGATTGATGATTTGAAAGACATTACACTTGACCAAAGAGGATGGTTGAGAAAGATGGAACAATTGGGTGTTTCGAATGTACATAGTCTAAGGAAGTTCTTAGAGAATGTCATCGATTAAAGTTTATTATTCATCTCAGAAGTATAAAGATGTACCAAGATATGAAGAGGATTTCTTTTGGGTAGTAATGAAGAGAAATAATGATAAGGATCCTTTGTTTATTAGTGACTTTAGGAAGAGCTTATAGGATGTATTAGGAACCAAGTTGAAGATGAGTACTACATGCCATTCGCAAACTGATAGGAAAATGGATATGGTTAATGAGATACTTGAAGATTTATTGAGGGCTTGTGTACTAAATGTTGGAGGGTCGTGGGAAAACCATTTGCACTTAGCGCAGTTTTCCTTTGTATAGTTATCAGACTAGTATATGAATGGTTCCTTTCAAAGCTCTTTATGGAAGACCGTGTAAATCACCAGTATGTTGGTTAGAGACCAGCAATAGACCAATGCTTGGTCCCTATTTAGTGAAAGAAGCAACTAAAAAGATTGAGTTGATCCATGCAAGGATGTAGGAAGCTCAATCTAAGCAGAAAAGTTACATGGATAAGAGGCATAAGGACTTGGAATTCCCAGTCGGAACTTTATTTTGTGATGGTATCAACAATAAAGGGTGCTATATGTTTTGAAGGTTAGGAAAGTTGGCACCTAGATATATTGGTCCATTTCCTATTAGAGAGAATCAAGAAACTCACGTATCGTATCGAGTTACCGAATACTTCGGCAAGAGTCCGTAATGTTTTCCATGTTTCTTATTTGAAGGAGTTTAAACGTGATCTAAACTCTATTATTGAGCCAATGATTTTGGTAGATTTAGTAGTAAAGCCTAGTATGACTATAATAAGACAATCGATTCGTATTATGGATTGAGATAAGAAGAACCTTAGAAACAAGACGGTTAAGTTGGTGAAAGTCCAGTCGTAACATCCCCTACTTCAAGACTCGAAAATAGATGTCGATAATGCTGCAGTCATCACCCGAATCATTTTCTAGGGACATAGTGAGTTTAGTATTTTTTTTCACAATATTAAGTAAACAGAGTAGCTAAATAATTTCATTATATCAAAATGTTTTACAAAAATCATTACATAATTATTAACCCACCTTATTCCCATGCAGGAATGAATATATAATAAGATATAAATAGAGCGCCATGTCTTACATTTGAGGATGCCAACTTGGGCACTAAACTGGTTATAAATTATGGTTTTACATAGCGGAATTTCAAAATATTCAAAATAGCTTTTATTCACAAAATAAGCCTCTTTCTTCGTCTTTGCAGTTTTTATTCACTTACAAAAGCTACCCGTCTATATCATAAACTTAACTTACCAAAATGAGTACCATTAGATTATGAGGAATAGTAAAAAGAGGCGTCAGACATAAAGCTTGGTAAGAGTAATACTTTACTGTAAGCACACGGTCACATAGTAAGACCATATTGCTAAAGCACGAAACGTATTTTCCTTGTCAAATTTCTACTGGTTGAAAGCAAATTTTACCAATTTCTTTTCAAAAAATTACCGCAATCAGTTTTATACTTCCAAAAAGATTAATAAACTTAATTAATATTAATTTATATGTTTTTATAGCATAATAAATTAATAGAAATTAATAATCACTGTGGAAAATTCTCCAAAAATCAGAATTAGCATATTCTTCCACCTATAAAATTTCAAGGCCAAAATAATTATTTAGTTATTTTTAATAACAAAACCTGAAATAAATACTATTTCCTCCTTAGGAAATTCATAAAATATTTGTTAACTAGGAAAATTATGAAATTAAAAACCCATCTCCAAAGTAATATTTTATACAACATACCCGCAAATCAAATCAATTCGAGATCAACACCTTATGTTTTACCTTAAAACCTCATTTGAATAGTTTTATAAAATTCATAAATCATCATTCTATCCATATAATGTTATAAACAACCATAACTTGATAATATCATCATAATCAATTCAAAAATTATCCATAACCAAAATCAAGCATAAACAATAGAGATGGTTAACTATTGTTCATTTTAAATTGAATGATGGAGTTGAGGTTTGATGGGGTTTAGTTTTCCTAAGCTTTTTCCCTTTTGAATCGCTTGATTTCCCCTTCTTTCTTTCTTAGAACTGGCTGGCCTTGGTTGTTGTTTTTACTTAGTATATTTCAAAAATGAGAATGGATGAGTGGAAGGAAAGGTTTAAGGTGTGAACTAAGATTCTATTTCTAATTGCCTTTCTGATTTATTCTCCTCTTATATAAGTGTAAAACAATCTTATTAGCTAATTAGTCAAGGCCTGACCTTGTTAATTATCAAATCTTATCCCTATGTTCCACTACATTACTTTTATTTAATCTATCCAATTAAATCTCCTGAATAATGCTAAATTAAGATTAAGGGTGTTACAGGCTCCCCTCCTCAAAGAGTTTTGTTCTTGAAATTCATTAAGGATTACATAGTAAGCACATTAAGCATGAAAACAACTATGGCAAACAATGCTAGTGTAGCCTACCAGCTACAAAGTCCATACAACAAATATTGTACATACCATCATAATAACTCTGGATAAGTGTCCCTAATCCTATCCTCTATTTCTCAAGTACATTCTTTCTCGTTGTCATTCTACTGGACTTTCAACAATCCGATGGTCTTGTCCCATAGCTTCTTCTCATCTCTTGCTACAGTACGAACTAGTCATCTCATAAAGTCAGATCTGGTTCCACTACTAAATCTTCCAATGCAGTCTAAGCAACAGTGGTCTCTGGATCTTGTATATGCTTTCTAAGATGGGAAACATGAAAAACATTATGGACTACTGTTAAACTGCTTGATAACTCCACTCGGTACATGGGTTTCCCAGTCCTCTCTATAACAGGGAATGGTCCAACATATATAGGTCCCAGTTTCTCTAACTTTCCAAATCATACCACATCCTTCATTGGTGACCTCATTGAAAACATGATCTCCAACCAAGAACTCTAAATCTTTATGCCTCTTATATGCATAACTTTTCTACCTAGACTGAGCCTCGTTCATCCATGCCTAGATCAACTTAATCTTTTACGTGGCTTCTCCCACCATATCTGGACCAAGAACCAATCTGTCTTCGGTCTCCAACCAAAACGCCGGTGATTTTCATGGCCTTCCATACAAACCTTCAAAAGGCATCATTCCTATACTAGTATGATAATTATTATCATAGGAAAATTCAACCAAGTGTAAATGGTCTTCCTATGACCCACCAAAATCTAGTGCACAGGCTCACAACAAATCTTCAACTACCTTATTGACTCTCTCTGTCAGCCCATCTGCCTATGGGTGATCAATGATACTCATCATTAGCTTAGTACCTAAAACCTCTTGCGAACTCTTCTAGAATTCACTAGTAAATAAAGTATCTCTGTCACTAATTAACTACTAGGAATCCCATGCAGTCTAATAATATTCTTTATAAAGAACTTAGCCAATACAATTGCCATCCTTGTCATCTCAATGGGAATGAAGTATACACTCTTGGTCAAGCTATCCACTATAACCCTAATACTCTCTTTTTCCCTATTCGACCTTGGCAGTCCGTCAATAAAATCCATGGACATAGAATCCCATTTCCAAACCGATATATCTTAAGGCTGAAGCAAACCACTTGGCTTTTGATGCTCAGCTTTCACTTGCTGGCAATTCAAACATTGCTTTATCCATAAGCCTATATCCATTTTCATACCTTTCCAGAAGAAACTCCTCTTTATATCTTGATACATCTTAGTTCCTCCAGGATGAATAGTAGACTTCGCTCGATGACATTCCCTAAGAACTTCTCTACATAGGACACCAACATATGGAACACACAACCATCTCTTCTTTCATAACCATCCATTTTGATTAAGATTAAAATATTTCAAATCATCAATCTTAATTCCACCTTCAAGCCTTTTAATCCTTTCAGCTAGTATATCATCTTTCTGTTTAGAAGCAACCCCTTTGATCATCACTGGTCGAACTTCTAACATGATAACATGGAAGTTTTGCAAGTAGAACTAGCCATTGATCTTGACTGCACACCACAAGTAGTCAAGGTTTCTAAATCCTTCCATTCCACTGTCATAGCTAACATGATGTTTCCTGCTAAGTGCACCAACAACTCTATTTCCTTTCCCAGGCGTATACTCAATACCGAAATCATACGCTGCTAAAAAATCTAGTGATCGCTGCTATCTCATATTCATCTTTTTTTGAGAGAATAAATACCTCAATGACTTATGATCTGTAAACAACTCGAATCTTTATTCTAAGAGGTAGCATCTCTACACCTTCAAAGCAAAGATCACTACTAACAACTCCAAATCATGAGTCAGACACCTAACTTCATGCGGTTTGAGCTGTCGAGAAGCGCAGGTAATCACTTTATCTCTTTACATTAGCGCAACTCATAATCCTATCCCACATGCATCTGTATACACCACCAAATCCTAATTACCTTATAGCACAACTAATATGAGCATGTTGGTCAATAAATGCTTTAGCTTCTAGAATGTTTCCTTACATTTACTAGACCAAATAAATTTTACGTCCTTTTTAATTAGTTTATTAAAGGTGCTTCTATTCGAGAGAAATCCTTGATAAATCTCCAGTAATAACCAAATAATCCAAGAAAACCTTTATCTCAATCACCATTTTGGTTCTCTTCCAATTATTTACAGCTCTATCCTTAGTTGGATCCATAGACAAGCCTTATTTTCAAACTACATGACCAAGAATCTTCACTTTTCTTATCAAAAAATGAGACTTCAAAAACTTTGCTTTTAGTTGATGCTGCCTCAATGTCTCAAGCACTATTCTACGATGGATCACATGATCTCTCTCATCTTCTGAATATATCAAAATGTCATCAATAAACACCAACACGAACCTATCCAAGTTTCCACAAAGAAAGCAGGCGCATTAGTCAGTTCAAATGGCAATACTATCCACTCATACGATCGAAATACCATCAAAGAAATATTGTCCTCAACCACCCTCGTTGATGGAACCCTATCGCCAAATCTAAATATAAAAATACTTTGGCTCCACCCAATTGATAAAATAAGTCATCCATTCCCGGTAAATGATATATATTCTTTACTGTCTTCACATTCAACTTACGATAGCCAAAACACAATCTCAACGACCGATCTGGTTTCTTTATGAACACTACAACCACTCCTTCAGGCGAATTGCTTAGTCTAATAAAACCCTTTCCTTCTAAATCCACTAGCCCCACCTTTGACTCCTTCATCTCGGTATGTGTCGTTCAGCTAAGTGGTCTACACGGGTTTAACTCTAGGTACAAGATCAATTCTGAACTCAATAGCTCTCCCTGGTGGTAATCCTGTAACTGGTTCAAAAATGCCTGCAAATTCTCTTACAACTAAATCTCAACATATCTCATCTTCCACCTCTGTTGGACCCAATAAAGCACAAACATCAAACTCAAATTCTCAACTGAGTATATAATTCGAACACTACTATTAGGGTGTCTTAGCGATATTTTCCTATCCTGGCAAACTATCCTAGCATCATATTTGCTTAACTAATCCATACCTAAAATAATATCAACGTCCATAAAACCAAACATAAACACACTGCAGGAAAAAGTATGACCTAATAACTCGAACTCTAGATGGTCACATCTCATCCCAAGAGTTGTATACCCTCTTATTAGATTCACGACCCTTAAGGAAGTAACAAGGTATGATGGTTCTAAATCTAACTTATCTACCAAACATTAAGAGATAAAAGAATGTGATGCATCCATGTCAAATAATATTCTAACAGGCATTTCATGAATCAAAGACGTACCTCCCATCCTTTCCCTTCTCTTTTGCTGTTCGCCTAAATGATGATGGCTCCAAAGCAAAGACATTTCCTTTTTCCGCCTTGGCCGCTTCTTGACATTTATTCCTATAATACCCCACCCGATCGTAGTTGAAGCGCTTCACATTCTTCTTCCCCATAACTATCTTACCACCACCATATCGACACTCATTAACATAGTGCCCCTTCTTATCACAATTGTAGCAGACTATATCAACTTTCCCTTTCTTGGCAGCTCCACCCATCTGAGCCTCCTTTCCTTTGAATAACTTCCTCTTCTTACCCTGAGAACTCTGGGCTTCCTCTGACTTTCCTTCCCAAAAGTAGAAAGCTTCTCCTCATTCCTGATTGCCATCTCCACTACTACATTGATGGATCCCTAGGGCGACATAGTCGCCCTAGTGATCTCCGGCCTCAGAACATGGATAAAATTTTCATTCTTCTCAACCATAGTATTAATGGTGCCATAGTTGTACCTAGATAGCTCATCAAACTTAGTGGCATACTCTAGTATGGACATTTCTCCTTACACCAAATCAGTAAATTTCCTAAGGAAAGTTGACTTAGCTACTTTAGATAAGAACCTCTTCTTAAATATCCTACAAAATTCAATCCAAGTCAATTCTAGTACACCTATAGCCACCCCGTTCCACCAGTAAAGTGCGGCTACTTGCAACTGCCTAGAAGCGGATCTCCTTTTCTACTCCTCGTTTAACCCTAATAAGCAAAAATCCTTTTATAGTGCAATAGTCAGTTCTCCATTTCAATGACATCCTCAGTTAAAAGAAAAGGCTTTTCTCCAAAACTAGTATAATCATGGTTCAGCTTGGCATAGTTATTACCCACTGGCACCACAGGATTAGCTCCTCCCGCATTAGTAACATTCCCTGCAACCAAACCAGCAGCAACTCCATGTTGCATCATGTTGACAAAGAACTAATACATAGTCCCTAGATCTACTGGTGGGGTTCTAGCACCTACATTGGCATTTTCATTTTGTTAGCATTTTCCTGTTAACCTTGGTTCCTTCTAGTATTAGGTCGAACATTTCCATTGGTTGTAGTGCTTCCTCCACCTAGATTCACTCTTTCGTTTCCTGCTTCCATATCTTGCTTTCTCATAATCTGCATATGAGCCTTAATAAGATGCAGAAGAACAACCTAAAAGAGAGAGGAGAATACGTACTTATATATAGCAAGTACAAGTACATTACTATAGCTTTATCTCATACCCTAATCTTATTCTCTGATTCATTTGGATCATGTTTTCAAAGCTCTTTTAATCTTTGAAAATTTACATAAACCTATGCCGTAATACCAAACTGTAACATCCCCATTCTGAGGCCCGAAATTAAGTGCTACGGATGTTGTAGGCATCCATAATATTAATTTTCAATGATAAAATGCGGCTATGTTAATCATATCATAATCCAAAATACATGAATATCAAACTTTTCAGACATGATTTAATAATAAACTTTCATATTTCATTTCTTAATAAGATTTCATATTCATTACATAATCCCATTCGATCTCACGTTTAAAGAAAATATATTTATTACAAAACACTCCTAGAATGATACACGAAGATGTCCCCTTAGTTGATCAAAGTCTAATACTTGGTAATAATACAATATGCATTACATCCACTCAAGTTGGTAAAATGACACAGCAGAAAATGAAAGTTCCTAATAATAGCTAGCTTGCCTCCTACATGTCTACGGAAGCTTATTCGTCTAACTGAAACCTAAAACCCTTACTCTCGGCCTACTCAAATGAGCACCCAAGAGTTTAAGAGGAAAAAAAACTTCGAGTCAGACAAACAGTTTAGCATGAATAATTATCTATCTCCTCGAACCAAAATAGATATCTAATAAGATCACGCCATGGAGTGGAACAGATAATGGACCACCCATCCTAATTTATTCGACTATCTATCTCAATTTAATTAGACTATCTCTCTTAACTTCAAATTACTATCTGTCTTATAGTTATGTGAACTACCCATCTCACATGTATAGTATATATGGATTATCTATCCCCTACCATATGGACTACCCATCACACAAGGTTTAACCATCTAAAATTATGGCCATCCATCACATATGTTTCATTCGTTTTAAACTATATGGACTATTTATCGAATATATCATAATTTTCCTAGGATAACTATGAACCTCTTATTGACCATATAGATACTATCCATCTCAGGCACTATGTGGACTATCCATCACACATTCAATAGTTTTCCTAGGATGATTATGAACCCATCACTTATCAAATTAATCCATAATTAATTTTTATACACCCAAGTGCCCAACCTATGTCTATTGGTATCCCCAATTAGTTTGACAATCCCTTAAACTTATAACATGTCATAATAATACACATCCCTAATATATGTGATGTCGAAATCATAAATTAAATGGAAAGTCAAATATAATATACATTGGCATCCCCAATGAATAATGTCAAATTCATAAACTTATGGCATTTAGAAATATAAAACAGTACTATCCCCAATGAATAAATGAAGCATATGGCTGACCACTATTAATACAGAAAAATAGATGATACGACATTCATGCCACAATAATGATGTTAAAACTCTATCCAAGGTAAAAAAACTTAAATTAACTTAAATATTATGTCAAAATATAAGGTTGTCGACATAGTTAAGGTATACGTATCCCACCCTTAAAAAAAGCTAAGTTAACATAGAAACATGACAATCTCGGTCAACAGGGCCATAGTGGGTAGCGTAAAAGAAATATAACATCAACCTCGCACGACATTATTTGAAAAAACAATGAAATATAGGGTGCCGACATTGATAACCCATCACATTAATTACTTGCGGCATCGTTATAAGAATATCGAAAATATTATACTTCGGCTATTATGCCGCAAAACTTAGGATGGAGGCATTGAAAACTAACGACTCAATATTTAAGTTAAAATCATATTTTAGCGGAATCATTGCCATAAAGTAAACTGATATCAGAATTTTTGGCTTGCGGCATAAAAACTCACGACATCAATAATTCATATACCTATGAAATTCAGTATTCCCATAATAACAATGTCAGATGCATGAACCATTGCATCACATACTTATGGTATAAATATCATATGAATTGCTTCATGTTAATGCAAAATATTCTGATATCGCTTACAACTGCAACGTTATACCACCTGTTGTTAATGCCGAACGTCATGGGGATGCCGCATATCGGTGGCATTGTCATAATTATCATAAGAACCATTTTATTTATATTCAAATCAATTTCTTTTTACTTACTTCTATTATTTTCTAATTTCTATTGGGTGAAAGAAAATTTTACTAATTTCTTTTTAGAAATATACCATAAATTATTTTTATATTTTCAAAATCATTAATCAACTTAATTACTACCCTTAATTAGTATTAACTGAAATACTTTTCTAGCTTAATAAATTCATAGAAATTCGTAATCACTAGGGATTATTCACCAAAATTCACCAAAAATTAGAATTAACATATTCTTTCATCTATAAAATTTCAGGGCCAAAATAATTAAAACTCAAAATCAATAATATTTCCTCCTTAAGAAATTCATAAAATAGTCTTAACTTGGAAAATTATAAAATTAAAAATCTATCTTCAAAATAATGTTTTATACAACATATCGGTAAATCAAATCAATTGGAGTCAAAAACTCAGGTTTTATCCTAAAAACCCATTTAAATAAATTCATAAAAATTTCATAAATCATTATTCTATCCAAATAATGCCATAAACAATTATAGCATGATAATATCATCATTATCAATTCGAAAATTATCCATAACCAAAATTAAGCATAAACAATAGAGATGGTTAACTATTATTCACCTTAAATTGGATGATGGAGTTGAGATTTGATGGAGTTTAATTTCCCTATGCGCTTTCTCTTTTCAATCCCTTGATTTCCCTTTCTTTCTTAGTAATGGTTGGCCTTAATTGTTGTTTTTATTTAGTTTATTTCAAAAATGTGAATGGATGAGAGGGAGCAAGGGTTTAAGGTATGAACTAAGATTATATTCCTAATTTGTCCTTCTTATTTATTCTCCTCTTTTATAAGTTCTAAAAATTATTTTTAATTAGTTAAGGACCGACCTTGTTAATTATCAAACCTCGTCCCAATATGCTACTTATAGTTAATCTATCTAGTTAAATCTTCTGAATGACGTTAAACTAAAATTATGGGAATTACAACGAACTCATTCAACTTTCGGTAATCAACACACATCCGTAAATTTCCATCCAATTTCTTTACAAATACCATGAATGTTCCCCATAGTGTACCACTCGTTTTAAAGCTCAAGTTCCACCGGCAACTTCTTCAATTCTTCCATCTCCTGGGGTGCATTCTGTTAGGTGCTCCAATAACAGATTGTGCCCCCGACATTAACTCTATATGGAACTTAATCGCTTTTCTTGGTGGTAGTCCCATTAGTTGTTCAAAAACATCCATAACCTCCTGGACTATCTATACTCTACTTATCTCTTCCTCCAGATCCTTCGCCACACACAATACTGATCTCGACTTTTCATCTGACACATATAGCACCACCATGATATTTTTCCCATCCTTTGGATTCTATAATATCGTGAGTCTATCATCACCAAAATCCTTTCATCATTATGCACTAATTATTCCATACCCAAAGTTACCCATTACCCCCACGGAGTCAAATTCATATGGATTGCAGACAAACAAATGACTACATAAACCAAACATAAGGTTGGTGCATCTTAATTCAAGAGTAGCATACCTACCAATCAGATTAACTACATTTAAAGATGTGGTGAAATAGGTAGTATCTAACTCCAATCCATAGACTATGTCTTCCGATATGAAAGAATTGGAGCACCGGTATCAAAGAGCTCTAATTGAAGTACTTGAGGTTGAGATCATACCTCATAGCATAACTTTCTTTCCCTTCTCTTTAGTTGTCAATCCGATCGATAGTCCTTTTAAAGTGAAAACCTTTGGCCGCTTTAACTTGCGATGGTCGTTCTTCTTATGTTCGGGTTTATCACAAATAAATTTACTATCATAACTCTTCATAAATTTATTCCCATTTAAGCAACTTCTCTTTATTTTTATCTTTATAAATTAATTTGATTAGTTTATTATTTAATTAATTTTCACATATTATGGTACTATAAAATTATAGGGTGTTACACCAGTGGAGCGATGATGAAAGAGATTGCACTTGAGAGACTAAGGATAAGATTAGAGAGGTTTATACCAAGTTATTTGATGTATATTCTATATGATTGTATAGACTTTTGAAAGTCACTATGGATCGAGTAATATGAAATATTCTAAAAAACTAAGACTTGTATATCAATAAAGTTTTTATATCTAATTACTAGTAAACATGCAGCGGAATAAAGTAAGTAAAAAAAGTAAAAGTGATCACACTAGCGGTTTTTAAACTAGGTTGAACTCCCTGTTCTACGTTCAGTCCCAAACTCCTTTTGGATTTAAACAACACCCTCACTTTGTTCATAGAAATAGACACATGAGATGTAGAAAAGGATTTCAATACACTTGCCCGAGCAGCCGAATAGGACTTCAACACTTTTTCTTGAGCAGCAGAACTGGACTTCAACTATAAAAGTAGTAAACAAGTTTGTGACTGCATGCGCTCTAGTGCAACATGAATGAGTCGATAAGTACAACCTTCCTATAATCTTCTTCTTACTGGTATGAAGTGTATTCATAAAGAATTTGAAGTGATTTTATCACAAGAGAAGTATACTTGAATGTGTAAGTGTTGAAATTAAAAGCAATGTAAATCTTTTGAATTCTAAGAGAATTCAAGACAAGATACAGAAATTAGAGAGAATAGAATTCTTATTTGAGATTAGGAAGTTGATTGCTTTATATAGAAATAGGCAGCTGCAATAGTATGTGAAGTATCATGACTTATGAAAGAGTTGCAACCATTAACGAAGGGAAAGTGATTGTTCATGGAGAAGAGGATCCCTTTAGAAATTCAAAATAAAAAAGCTATTGCTCGTCGACAAGTCGACTAAAAGAGTACAACCAGCCGACTGAATTACAGTTGAACTTGATAATTGTAAACAAAAAGAAATAGTGTAAAAACCACAAAATTTAGTCGACTGAAAATGTTTATTTAGTCAACTTAACAACACATTAGTCGAATGAATATGTTTATTTTGACTGAATAGCACTTTAATCGACTGAATATGTTTGGTTAGTCGACTAAATCTATGAATTTTTCTTTCTAAATATTGATGAACTTCTAAATGTTCGCGCGTTTGTGTACATCACTTTGAAGAGATTTTAACATCTCTAAACTCTAGACTAAGAACTCTTATGATTAATAATACATTATGTGTCAACTTGTCTTGTCTTCATCATGTAGATCTCTTTGGCAGTTGATATTATTTCTTTAAAAAGTCGATTGTGTACACAATATATTCTTATGCAGTGTCACTTTCAAAATATCAAATACTAAGGTTCTAACACTTTTGGTAGTTATGCTTGTTTTTTTGAATTTATGTGCTTGTGACAAATGTATGGATGATTAATATGCTTGTTGTTTTTACCTTATCGGAATTTTAAGCACAAATCTTTTACAAGGAGTGGAGCCCGTAACACCCTTAATTTTTGTAACAAGTTATTCTATATATTTAAGTATAAGATAATTAAATATATAATTGGAAAAAGGGAAACATGGTAGTTTTGATAGTAATTAATTTGGCTATGCATAATTAATAAAGGAAATGTTTACTAAGAGAAAGAGAGCTTAATTCAATCAATCAAAGAATGGGTGAGGATGAAATGAAGATTTATATCATTCTCTCCCCCTTATCCTTACACTCATTCATTTTTCGTTCTTTCATCCTAAAACAAAACATAGAGGTCGAACCTCTATTAGCACTATCTCTAATATGAAAGAAGAAGAAAAGCTAGGAAAAAATAAAGAACAAAGCAAATCTCTTCATTTCAAAATTCTAAAGTGAATAATATTTCCTTCTGATGTATGTCTGATCTGTTCGTAGTTGGAATTACATTGAAATTTGAATGTGTTTAATGTTATATCATGTTTTAGTTAGAAATATTCATCTATATAAATTTATGGTAATTATAGATGAAGTTATGGAATTTTCTAAAGACTTTTGTTTTTGTTTAAAAACCTTTTTTTTAATCTCCAATTGTTTTGAAATTTTGATAAGATATTTGGAACATAATTATAGAGAAGGATATTTAATTTCATAATTTTTTGATTAATTATGAATTTCTTGTGAATATTCTAAGTCAAGAAAATGGATAATAATTGATTTTGATTATTTAAATAGGAAATTAGTTATTTTTCTCCAATTTTTTTATACATGATTAAAGATGGATTTTTTGATTTTTGTAATTTTTGAAATTTTTCTCATGCATTTTCGATTTAGTACGAATTATTTAGTAAAGGAAGATTTAATTGTTTAGGGTAATTAATAAAATAATTATGGTATAAAATAATGATTTAGAAAGATAGATAAAGTATCTTTAAATATTTTCTATAAGGATTTCCTTTAAATATTTGGTTAACCATTAGAAATTTGGCAATGATTTTGTTTTGGTTAAAAGTAATTGCTTTAAAGGAAACATATCAATTTTTCAAAAAATATGATTGCCATTATGAGGCTTGATGGCCAACTTATATACCCTTGATGGCTTGAATTTCGATAGCTACATTGACATCCAATAGCTTATAAAAATTTTGAACTGCAATGGCACCATATTTTAGGCATTCATGAACTTTGTTTTTTGAACCTGGGTAGCTTATAAAAGCTTTAAGATGCGATATCGCCATATTTTTTATATTATATAGCTTTGCATTTTGACAAGCGATGGCTTAACACCTGATAACTTGCATTGTTGGCGAGCAATAGCTATATTTTACTTGACTTAGCTATAATTATTAGCATGCAATAGTTACTTATTTTGACATGCGATAGTTATATTCTTTGACCCACGTTGGCTATTTTCTTTAACCTGTGATAGCTATATATTTATGAGCATTATAGCCTTACATCTTGATATTTGGTTACTTTAAATGATTTTCATCTAATTTAGCTTGATATATTTTTAAGCGTGCAATAGCACAAGAGTTTTATTGTAACAACTCAAACAGGCTCAATTTTCGACCCTAGAAAAGGCCCATCGAACATTAGACCCATTCCAAAGCTGGCTATTGGTTAAACAATACATATAGCTATCTACTAATTCTATAATAATATCATAGTGAAAATGATAAAATATAATATCAAAAATAGTACTTATCTTGTAAAAATTCAAATTCCAAAAAAAATAAAACATAACATCCCAATATCCATTGTATAATATCTCAAAATACAATAACATCATGTCTGAAATAGGTATATCAAAATATAAAAACATAAGTAGATAAATAACTACCGCTAGGCTCCGTCTTCGCCTTCATCTCCTAGATTTGCATCGTCTTCTGTAGCTTGAGTTGTAATGAGGAGGGAATCAGAAAAACTATGTCTGGTAAATAAAACATCGAGTCTTTCCATAATTTTTCTTGGGTGGTGTAATTTAGATAAGAATATGTCTTATAGAGGGAATTAGGCTGAAGGAAAAACCTGAGAACACTTTTAGTCTGAAGGACAGAAGTTTTAAAATTTAGCCTGACGGACAAAAAATGATATATTCATATAGCATTGCACATCCATAATGCTATATTCATATAGCATTACACATCTATAATGCTATATACAACACAATTTTATAAGTTTCTGCATACACAAACAAGCAGCTGTGTAATGCTATATGAATATAGCATTATGGATGTGCAATGCTATATGAATATATCATTTTTTGTCCTTCAGACTAAATTTTAAAACTTCTGTCCTTCAGACTAAAAGTGTTATCAGGTTTTTCCTTCAGCCTAATTCCCTGATGTCTTATACACCTAACTTTATTTCTTATAAATACCTCCAACTGTAAGCCTAAATGCTCTTATAGTCCAATCCTATAACTTACACTTTTCTAACCTAACTCTATAACTTATTTCAAATGTAGGCATAAGGCTATTCTCGATCTAACACATTTACCGTCAATCATGCCCTAACAATATGAGAGAAAGTATCCAAGCCACTTAATACCTTTTTAATGGGAATTAAACAGACTCTGACCATTTAATTCCTATATCTTAGGCAGGTCTCCCATATTTAATACCTAACCCAAGGTGGACTCTTCTTTGGTACTATCTAGCTTGCATCGCATGGAATTTCATCAAGCCACTTAATACTTCTTTTTTGGAAGAGGATGACCCTATAATAGCGACTTAATACCTCAAACACAAAGTATACCCTTCTTGAGATTTCCATCTGCTATGCCTAAATGCTATCCCTGACCATTTAATACTTCCTAATTAGGGAAGAGGCAGACCCAAAAATAGCCACTTACTACACAGATCCTCGAAGTAGTTCCTACGTATTATGAACCATAACACAACTACGATGTCTCACATTAGTCCAACCATTCATAGGCATCGGTTGCCAGATTAACTGGGCAGGATTACCATATAGAATTGGGACAAACCTCCATCCTCCATGGGTACTTATTATAGATGATGTCTCATATCAGCCCCAAAGTCACACTGCTGGTAGCTAGATTAGATGGGCAGACTTTCGTGTGCTTTTGACTGATCTCTCATTCCTATGATTTAGTCATAATTTACACTCTTCTAAACATACTACCACATACCACACTGCGTTATAAGGCTATAAAGAAAGATTCTTTATTCCGCCACTAATCATAATCATCCTTAACTTCCATCCTATGGGGTTTAGTTACTAATTACTAACTTATTTATTATGCAGTCACTACATTATTTATACACTAATATATGTATGTATGAATATGTATGTAAACATTCCTAAGCATGCGAAGATTGTATCCTACACTAATCGTTTAAATGTCAAAACTTCCAATTCGTACAAGTCTAACTTCATACCATAACATTCAAATTAGCTAATATATTTAGCCTAACAATAGACTTCTATAAAAAAATAGAATCAATTACCAAACTTATCTCTATTATTAATAGTGAGAATTCCATGAATAGGTTTTCATGGTCTCATTTTGAATATCCTAAAATATCCATTACATCTCAATTACATCATAGAGGTAGTAGTTAAAATTATTTTAACCATTTTTCAAATTTTGTGTCATCTGCTCATGGGCCACATTAAACATCAAGGCACCATCCCAACTTTGTTAGATGTTATTGGAACAACTTACTTTTTCGCCTTTTAGGTTATATACAACAACAATTAATATATTTTGGATGATGTGGGACTAATTAAAACAATTGCTTTTAAAGTACAATTACTTTAACATGTTTACTGTTGACGCAACTCTCATTGTCCATTTAAAGTAAAACTATCATTGCCTTTATTAAATGAAAAAGGTGTAAAGGAAATGATACGGGATGAGGATTATATAAGTTCTAGGCTTGGAGCGTTGACCGTAAGCATGTAATGGGCTATGGTTTGTGATTGGCTAAGGCAACATACCAATTTTTTTTTTAATTTATCAAAAAAGATATATATTGCTTTCAATGACTCAAGTGCAAAACATATGCATATATCAAACGCGCATGTGAAGCAAGATGTACATGAAAATTACTATTCACAAGGGTGGGGGGAGGGGGTGTGTGTATATTAAGTTATAAAAGCATATATATAAGTTGTACAAAATGTATATTAAATTGGTGAATTACAAGTTATACAAAATATATATTACTCACGATATGCGAATGATGTGTACTGTGCATGCAAAAAAATGCACATTAGGTTGGTGAATGTAACAACCTAACTTAAATATCGGGTATGAAAAGTTTTATAAATTATAAATATGCTAGTATAAACTATTTTGTGTCTACACCATCTCAATCTGATTCAAACATTTTAGTATATTTGTATAATACACACACACAAACATTACAAACAAAACAAATGATATATGTAAACATACATTTATATTCATACGTTAGATGGCATGAGATGGTGCAGACAAGTGGCATCAAATGGAATATACATGTGTCATAAGATTAAATGAAATAATGACACATATACCTATTAGGTGTGCATATGTAGAACCATCTTAAGACAACTAAGGAGGCTTGTGTCAACATCCTAAGGCTTGCATAAAGATAAGTTGGACAACTTTCCAATGTAAATGACAAAACTAGCTTTAAGAAATGCTATAAATAGAATGGATATCTTCACTAGTTTTCCTTGCTTTCATAAAATAAAACAAAAGCAAGATAAATAATAGGAGCTTGGAGAAAGCCAAGGAAATAAAATACAAATCAAAGCTACAATTTTAAGACAAGAAAAACTATTTAAATCTTCGTATTCATGTTATTTTATGAAGTGATGAGGTAACTATTAAGAATGAATGATAATGACTTGGATATGTCAAAATAGTGTTCGGTAAATCAACCATAACTTTCGAAATTATTAATTAAATTTTGATTTCTTTAATGTTAGGGAAAGCTAACTCATAGACCTACAACTTTCATGTTTATCACTTTTCCAAATCCTTAAATATATATACCTCTAGTCGAGGTGCAAAGTTGGGTTTAATCTCATCTCGAAATGAACTAGTGTATTTTTTAAAAAATACCTTACTTTGTCGAATTTTTATAATTATATTGATAAATAATTTTAGGATTTTCCTTTCATGGTAATTAAGCAGACTAAGTAAATTTTTTGCTGAAGAAAATTTGGAGTTAAAATCTACTTTTATCATAGAGAAATCGAATCAAACATTTTTCCGAAAAACTGGTCAAAAACTTGAGTTTCAGAAATTAGCAACACTTCTGAAAATTTCAATACTTTTTAACTGTTACTAAGCCTAAAGTGTAAATTAAGGATGGAATTTCAACGATTCAGTCTAGCAACAATTTTAGCTGTTACAAAAATTTAGATATTGTTTTTAGAATGCTACTGTAAACCGTTTAAACTTTCTAAAACTGAAATTAGCAACATTTCTGATTTGCAATGCCTCATAACTATTTCAAATCTAAAGCATAGACTTTAGTGTTTAACTTGACCAGAACTTTTCATAGCACATCTAAAAGCTGTCTTTTCTTTTAATTGTTTATAAAGTGATCTAACATATCCAAAACTTTCCATTATACACCAGGAAGGTTGCAGTAGCTGTTCTGAGTCTAAAACCATTATGAACTACCACATAAATTTTCATAACATTGTATAATCTGCTGCAGTTCTTATTTTAACACTCTTATTAATGTAGATACTTTTTATAGAAATTTATGAAACGCTATCCTTTCGGTTTGGGACTTTAAAACAGTTTTAAATGACTATTAACTTAACTATTCACTTTAATAATTTTGAGGTCTTCGCTAGCATATATCAAAATATTCCTAAAGAGGTTTAGGGTTGTCTTAAACCCATACATATACGAGTTTGGAAAGGTATTTTAAGTTACGTTTGGAAACATTTCCTCAATGATAATTACTTCGAGGATGTGGTATAAGACAATAGATCTTGAGTAGTGCAACATTACTCTGTGTTGGTATCAAGCCAAGTAGAGCACGTCCCTACTTAGTGACGGGATGCCAGTCGCAATAGGATAAGGTATGCTAGGATCTAATCCAAATCGAGGGTGTGGTTAAGATTCGTGATTGAATATTTAGATAAAATTTTGTTTTGGTTTAAAGAAGTTTATTTTAAAATTTCTATTACAAACTTGTTTAATTTAATATTTCGAAGTATTCCTTGAATATTACTTTAAACTTCGGATTGGTAGAATCTCTAAAGAAATAATTTATAATGAAACTATAAGATTAAAACCCTATTAATACAATCCATTATGACATGACTTGAAAACTAGCTTAAATAGCTATCGCACTGGGTCTGTGTTGCTCATGATTCTACACTTAAATATTCTAGGTTTAGATGGTTAGTAGTTCGACCATAGAAGTTAGATGGATGCATTGAAGTGAAGACTTATATTATGTATATTATCTCTTTTATGTACCCATATGTATAAGGATGTGATGGTTGGACTCTTAGATCTTATGTAATCATGTTATATGATGATGTAAATGTATAATTACTCTTCCACTAAAAATCATATACTTTGAATGATTTTACATTCCGACATATCTTTGTTAATTTTGTGATACTATTCTATTAGCACCATCTATTAGATGTAACATCTTCGCCTCTGGATAAGTTTTTCTAGCGGATTGTTACAATGAATGCTAAACAAGTAAACATGTATTATACAAGTTGTACAAAACGCATATTACGATAGTGAATGCTAAACAAAATGCATACAAAAGCTACACAAGTAAATATAAGTTATTCATGACATGCGAAAGAGGTATGCATGCCCAAATGCATGCAGAAGATAATATGCAGAGAGCCGATGATAATAGACTTAGGTATATATTTTAACGCGCGCCAACAAAGTAAATATTTTAACGTGCAACGGCTTATATTTTAACGCACGGTGACCGAGTAAAATTTTAAAGCGTGACTGCTTATAATTTAACACATGACTATAGAGTAATATTTTAACGTGCGAATGTATATACTTTAACACGCTAAAAAAGGTGAAGTTTTAAGGCTCGTTAGCCTACATTTTTAAAAATGGGAGATAGCTATTTTATACACTAAATATTCTCACTCTATTTTGAGGGTAAAATTTACTTAAACAAAAAAGGTGATATTGTTAAATATTTTGATGAGATTTCAAAGGAAAAGAAAATTATACTAACCCATTTTTGAAAGGGACTATTACTTTGGAAAAAGTAATTTATGTATAAATTGGCTATCGTATTGAACATTTATTTAATTGATTATTAATATGTTGTATGTTTATATTATACAATAACAATTGTCATTGCATATATTGAATTGTTGACATGTTCTCTTATATATATTATACGATATCACCTAACACTGTGACCTTAGGGATTGGAGAATAAATGATCGGTTTGGGTTGTTCCAATGGTGGGTATTGTTAGACATAAATTTCTGAGTGAGTAGAATTACAACTAGAAGATCGTGACGATCAAAATTGCGTTAGGATGTACTAACAAATCAAAAAATATGAATCGTTGACAATTTAAAGAAAAGTTAAGATTTAACAATTAACGATGCAGACTGGGGTAGGGTCGCACACTGTTCTCCAATTACTTAGCACACAGTTGGTTATGTCCACAATACCATTGCGTAGGGTCTTGCCGAAGGTCATGCGAAATTAAGATTACACAAAGAAAGAAATTGTCTTATGTAATAAAATACATACAAAAAAAACAATGAAAATGCTTTGAGCATTAGCATTACTCTTTGCTAATTGCATGACCGTAATTTCATGGAATTGTTATATCCATAATTCTTCCCGTTTCCAACTGCCAATAACATTTCATTTATTAAATATAATATATCAAATTAATTATGAATTTGGGTACATATTCATTAAGGAAATGTTTACTATATCTGTAAACAAAACTTTGTACATGCTCCGAAAAATGCTACAAAGTGCATTATTGAATTAATACATACACATTATGATTAGATGCTGACCTACCTGGACATGCTTATATACTTATTCTATATTCAAATAGTAAAATCAACATCAGTAGAATTTACAATTCAAATCCTTTTACACTCCATTCAGCTTCTACATGTAAAATAACACATATTTAAATTATGGAAACAGACAATGCGAACTATGAATACGAGAATCTACTTTACGAACCATTTCCTAACTTATTTCCCTTTTAAAACCCTTAATCTCATCAAAAGAGAAAAGTGAGAAGTGGAATATAATGTAAAATATTAAAATTGCAATAACTACACAAATTCTGCTATTTCAATATAGAATAATTGTGATTTCAAAACATAAGAATTGACATTTCGCTTTAGAGGAATATTAGGGTTTTATTTGTTGTTTACATGAATAGAATTCCCTAAGGCATATATCAAATCCAACCTGCACTATAAATTACTACAATGAGGAAAACTAAGATTTCCACTCATAGATAATTCCCAGCTTTCTCCTTTGGATTTGACTACGCCTGCTTCTCTTTTCTCTTTTCAGACCTCTTTCTTTTGAAATACACAATAATTTGAATTGTATATTAATTAGATTCAAAATTTCAAGGATTGAAGGAGAATAAAATTAGAAATTGAATAACAATATCTAAAATCGCTTAGTTGAGGACATCTAGAAATTTCTGAATATGGAAGAAAGAGATTAACAGAGCTTCGCCTATGTTCCTAAATAATTTATGAATAAAAGTAAGGGGCTTGGTTCTTATTATAGTGGTTAGGAGGCACCAGAACCGTCAGATTTAAGTCGATCTAAAATAATAAAATCCAAGCCATTCCTAGCCTAAATTACCTTAGCCGCCACAACACACAACAGTCAACCGCCCTTCTTGAAGCGGTCGACTGGCGCAAGGAAGACGATCAACCAGTAGCTTATATTTAGGTAGTTTTTTCTATAGTTTTAATTGTTTTATTTAATTTCTTAATTAATTTTTAACGTTAACGTTTAATTTAACGTTTTCCCTAAGCCCATTTCTAATCAGTGTTAATTTTAAATTTCGAATTCTTAACATTAAGTATAAATTTAAATTTGAATTCCATTTAAATTATTTTGAATTTTCGAAAACTTCAAACATCAATAACTTCACCGTTTAAGCACCGATTTCAAACTTCATATATAGAAATTGATTAGAAAATCGCCACGATCGCATTGACACAACTTACATAGATAAATTTAACATTTACAAATTTTTTATTTTTAGCCTTATTTGTAGTTAATTAATTGTTTATTAATTTTTCTATGGGGTATTATATTCTCCCACCTTTAAAAAGGATTTGGTCCCCAAAATCCCAAAGGAACAGACAGTTTAGCGCATACTAAGCATCCACGTTATACATCTAAGTTATCTACACAACCATCTACTCGACCAAAAAGTGCAATATGATTACGTATGCAGACATACTACAATTAAGCTTGATCCTAGTGTGAATGCAAGATCATGCCATATAGGAAGCATCCTGAACATGCAAATAGTTCTATATAAATGTATAAAAGAGAGTAAAAATTATGGAAACCATTCCCTGCCATCTAATCTAGCAACCATGATGCAACCAAAACCTAATTTTGAAGAGATTTTACTAGATAAAAGCTTAGGATGAGAAGTCCTTATATTATCTTCAAATTCCTATCTACTTTCAGCCAAATTATCTCCCTATTATACTCAACCAATTTAATTTCTTTGTTGAGGAGCTTCTTAGTTTCATACTTCACTATGCGTGCAATGGCATGGGGAGTTATCAATTTTATCTCATTGTCTACTAACTAAATGGCACTACCATGACAACTGTGCTATGAAGGCATTTCCTCCAGTGCAAAATGTAAAACACGCAATGGACTCTTGCTAACTTATCTGGTAGCTTTACATGATATGCAAGTCTCCCTATTCTTTCAAAGACCGGGAAAGGCCCAACATACCTTGTGCTAATTTCCCCGACTTACCAAATCTCAAAACCTTCCTAAGAGATAAAACTTTAACGAACACTATGTCTCCTACTTCAAACTGTAATTCTTTCCTTCGCTCGTCTGTATAGGACTTCTAGCGATCCTTTGCGGCCTTCACTCGATGCCTAGTCAACTCTATCTTCTCCGAGGTCTCACAAATCAAAATCGAGTAAAAAAATTCGGTGGCGATTTTCATGGCCTCGCGTATACCATTTTAAAGGGTTCCATGCCAATCATCGCTTGGTGCTACAATTGTACGAAAATTATACTAATGGTAAGTGCTGCTTCCAGTGTCCTCTTATATCCATGATGCAAGCTCTCAAAAAGTCTTCCAAAATCCTATTTATACATTTAGTTTGACTATTAATTTGTAGGTGGTAAGTAGTACTATGATTTAATGAGGTTCCTAAAGCTAACTACTAACTCCCCTAAAATTTGCTTGTGAATAAGGGGTCCCTATCATTAACAATGCTAACCGGGACTCCGTTAAGTTGAACCACCTCCTTAATAGAAATTTTTGCTAAAGATGCTATGGTTCTATTACTTCTAACATAAATGAATAGGTGCTTTAGTGAGCCTAGCTACTATAACCCATATAGCTTCATTGCCTCTTTGATTCCTAGAAAACCCATTTATAAAGTCCATTGATACATGCTCCCATTTCCAATCGGCATCTCCAACGGCAATAAAAAATCCTCCGAGCTTTCCTTGTTTAACCTTTATCCTTTGGCACGTTAAACACCTATAGACAAATTCATCTACCTTATTCTTCATCCCTAGCCAATTGAAAATCTGCTTCATATCCCTAGACATCTTCTATCCTTCGAAGTGAATGGTTATCCTAGAATAGTGACATTCTACTAGCGCTTCATCTAAAACATCCATAACCATAAGGACACTGTCGTTCATCTCTCCTCAAACATCCTTTTAATCAACCGCATATCTACCGATATGGGAAAATTGATCCCCTCTACTCTACTTTCCCAAAATGTCTTGTACCACTGCATCCTTCTTCTGCACCAGCCCAATGCAGTTCATCAATGCTGGCCTAACCTCCACCATTGCTAAATATTGATGATTAAAAATTGAAATCGAAGAGGAACTCCAACCGCTTTCTGTGATAACCTGGATTTTTGGACATCTGATAAGTGGATAATTAACTGGTTTATTCAATTGAATAGATAACAATTCTGATAATAAAAGATATCTGTGATATCCCAGAAATTTCAAGCAAGTTCAAATGTGATAATCTCTTTTATAAATTATTTAAATTTGGTAAAATTGTTATTTATTTCAAAGAAATAATAAGGATGGTTTATATATATAAGTAGATTTTAAATGAAATTATTCTTTTCAAACAAATTAAATTTGAGCTTATCTAAATGTATATATATGTGAGTTGATTTTAAATTGAATTTTAAATGGAATTAGAGCTTGAATTGGAAATTCAAAAGATAATTATCTTAAAATAAATTTGGTTTTAAATTTTTTTATATATATATAATTTTTATATTATTTTCCTTAAAGGATTTTATTTATATAAATTAAGAAAAGTATTATTAAATAGTAAATTAAATATAAAATTTTTAAAATTAATAAACTCATGCATAATTACAAGTGTTAATTTACGAAATAATGTTAATAACAAATGTAGGATGATAAACAAATGTAAATGACAAATGTTAGCAAGTTAAATAAGTGTCACTATTTTATTTTTATTTTCTTTAATTTTTTAAAAATCATACTTAAGTCTGTATAAAAACCTATCTCTTCTCTTCTTTTTTTTTCTATCTTCTCAGTTTCAAAACAAAGAAAAATCAAGACCTGTAAACAATTTTCAAACCATAGAATTAACAACAAGAACAAGATTTCATCTTCAATCTACAACCCGTAGCAAGATCAACTCAACTAAGCAACACCATCGAGTTTTTCGAAAGATCAAGTAAATTTAGTTCAGTTATAAATCAAGATCATCTCAGTTAAAACAAGTTTCCAGATTCAAAAATTAAGCATCTCAGTTTTTATGGCTCTCTGTTCGCCATAACAGGTGAGTAAACTAAAGCAACTGTTTAAAATTTGGTGCATATGAAAATTCTTGAAGTACGACTGTGTTAAATGTTTGTATAAGTGATTGCATGATTTTTTTAAGATAAACGCATGAATATATACATATATATGGATATTTCTGTGCATGTATATGCTTCAGTTTTTTTCCGCTTTGTTCTTCATTTCTAGGTTGCCAATAGAATTTAGAAATTTATTGCACTTCAACCGATTCTCTTTAGACTTCAATATATAAATAAAATTTGTTTGTTATAACAAGATATCAATTTTAAAAATATTTTTAAGTTCAATTTGAGGTTAGTTTTAAAATAAAAGAAGAAAAACAGTGAAACTTAAATCATATCGAAATTTCGATTTAAATAATTGGATGATTCATGTATATAATCAATTGTGTTTTCAAAATCCATGATTTTTAGAAAAAGAATCATGATTTTTAAGCTTTTAAATCAAGAGAAATCGAGAGTTGAATGAGATTTGGTTTTCGAGCAATTTTTGATGATCGGTAGGGTTGGGGATCTCGGGATCATGCTTGGAGGTGGCTGATAGTCTGGGGGTCAGTGGAAAATTACTGGGTGATTTTCTCGAACGCTATGGTGGCAAAACGACGGTGAACTAGGGTTTTAGCTTGGTTTGGGTCGAGTTCGGTTGTGGTTCAATAGTGGTGTCATTTGTCGATCGGAGTGGTTCGCACTGAGGGGAAAAGCAGGAAAAGGTGCGGTGGAGCTCGCGGCTAAGATCTGGTGGTCATCATGGCCAGAGAGTGTCGGAACGAGGTGATAGGATGTTCGGGACTTGTTCAGTTTTTGGGTCGAAAAGTGAAATCTTGAGGCGAAGATGTTAACATGAATTTGGGTGTTCAGGTGGGTTGCGGGGGTGGTTGATGATTGAAGTAGATGGTCGGCGACAAATGGTGATGGTCGTCGGCGATGTATATGTGCACGGTGTGCACAGATTTATGCACGACAAGCTGGGTATGGTAGGTTTAGGAATGATGATGTTTGCACGGGTCGATATCGGGAATGTTTGCGCGCTGACTCGACGGAAGTAGTAGCTAGTGGGTTTCTCGGGATATTTGCTAGTTTGGCTCGAGAATATTGACATGTGGCTTGGGTATTTTCGTTAGGGATAGATTTTACTTTGAAATTTTTTTAAAGGTTTAAAAACAAAAGAAAATTTGTAACCAGTTTCAAAGCGAATAGAAATGAACAAGTTTTCAAAGCCATTATCAAACAAGTTTCAGAATATAAATATATTAAAAACTTTAATAAAGAGGTGTTTTAAATTAATTAATTTTAAACTTTCGAATTCAAATAAGTTTATTGATGAAACTAAGTAACTGATTAAAAGTATGTGGTTTATCTTAATTATTTAATATTTTACAAATTGAATATAATCTATTAATGTAATTAATGGATAGTTAATTACTTAGTATAAGTGATTAGAGAGCAATTACTGAATGTAATAAATTAGGGGATAGTTAATTACTTAATGTGATTAATTAAAGGTTAATTAATGAATGTAATTAGTTAAAGATAATTAACTATTGAAAGTGATTAAGGGTTAATTAATTTAACTTAAGTTTTTATAGGATAATTACTTGATGGAAATAATTAAGAGATAATTAAATTACTGAAAAGATAATTACTTAATGTAAGTAATTGAAGGGTTAATTCGTTAATTTTACTAATTAATCAAAGATTAATTAATGGGATTAATTAAGAAATAATTGAGTAATTAAGGATAATTACTTAAGCTAGATAATTAAGAATGATTAATTAATTTCATTAATTAATTAAAGTAATAATAAATGGTATGTAATTAATGTTAATTAAGCAGGATGAGGTAATTAATTTATTTTTGGTTAAATTTAATTATGTGAACAATTAAACTTGCTTTTGGATGATGAAGTCATGTTGATGCCTTCAAATTGATTAACGTATGATGCTCAGTGATAGGCAATGTTGGTTGAATTGTGATAATGTAGTATCTATCTAAGATGAATTATTGTGTAAATATGTTATACTGAATATAAATTGTATTGTTTAAAACTTGAATGATTTGGCTTAAAGAACAAAACTGAAATCGAAGAGACCGGGTCGGGTATCAGTAAATACCCGAAACCACTTCGATTTGCAATCTTCAATAATTCTTTATAGATTTGATATGTGAAGTCAATAGGCTGGAATGGAATAATTTAAGTGAACTGGACCATTGAAACCAAGTAAGGGTACATAGGTATTGATTTATGAAATAAGTGTTGACTATAACAAGTTATAAACTCGTAATGAGGTATGAGTGACCCTGGGTTACCAATTTAGCTTATATCTTCGTATTTTAGTTATATTAGTTTACTCATGTTAGTTTCCAGCCTGACCCGGGTGTTACTTTAATGTAATGCTCGGGTCAGACTGAGTATTACAGATTTTCAGGTTAGGACGTTTTGGAGCTCAGGTGGCAAGCTGGATGGCAAGAACGTATGGAGTATTCCGCTGTGTATTTGAATTTGTAGTGATAGTAGCCTGGGACAGGTTGATATAACTGTCTAGTCTATTTGCAATGGTTGTAGCTCTGATGAAATGTATGTAATCTAACAATTATAGCATTTCTTTGTATAATTGCTATTATTTGTTATTATATTTAATCCGCTGCGAATGTGAGATGATGTTGTTTTCTGTTCTTCTTCTTCCTTCTTTCTTCTTTTCTTTAACAATCTAAAATTTCCGGCATTCGATTTCTCGGCACTTCTACAGTAAACGTATTGATGTCGAATTTTCGAGGTCGAAATTTTGGATATATAAAGAAATATATGATAAGCGTATCTATTATTTTCTTATAAAATGATATATAAAGAAATATATATGGGTTGAGTATAATATATATGAGGCCGTATCTGTTATTTTCTTATAAAATGATTTTAAAAATGGTTTTAAAAATGCTTTTATATACGTTTTTATTTTGGTATATATAAAGAAATAGTTTTTCTAATATATTAAGGTAATTAGTTGTTGTGTTATTTGAATTAAAAATAATAAAAAGAATTAAGTGGTAGTAGAAATACAACCAAATGGGAATTGGATAGTATGAACTATACAAATATGATAAGCTAAAAATAGGATTCAAACTAGAAAATAAAATCTTGAGTTTGTAGAAGTGTTTTCAGAAAGTTGAATAAAGTGACCCTGATATTATTTTCCAATAAATTATAAGATAATATATAGTAAATTGGTTTCATGTTATAATAACCTTGGTTATTATTCTAAAATGGTTGTGTTTAATAACGAAATATTTTTTAATGATTAAGCAAAATGAAATGTTTTAAGGAAGTAAACATTTAGGTGAGTATGACTTATAAATTGGAATTGAAGATAATTTAAATTGTGAAGTTTTAAAATCTAAGTCCAGAAAATTTGGAATTTGTTTCAAAGTGTTAAAAAGGAAAAATTGAATAGTAATTATTTACAATGTATTTGAATGAAGGGTCCTGTTTCAAACAAGAGTAGTTTGAAAATTTTAAAGAAATTTGTTTTGAATTAAAACCAAAGGTGGTTTAAAAATTTAAGGTATAAATTGGTGTGTAAAGGAAATAAATATGTATATATATGTGGGATATACATAATATTAAAAATAATTTGGAATAAACTCTAAGTGTTGAGTTTAAAATTTTCTTTGGAATGTGATGTGAAAACCCAAAGTGATAAGTTTTTGAACTTATAAGTGGGAAGATTATTAACATAAGGTTTAAAATTTGAAATTGGAATTCAAATTGGGTAAAGTTGACTGGATTAAATTGAATTGAATTTAACTTAGGGGTAATTAAATAAGTTTAGAACAAACAACTTGAATTCGAAATTTCAGGATGAAATTGAGATTTAACTTGGGAAGGTAAATGGTGGATTTGAATTGGGAGTATGTGTGATCTAAAAAAGGTTTGAGATCTGGAAATTGGAATTAGATGCTATTGATGAATGTTTTAAATAATTTGGATATTTTGACTTGTCTCAATATCATCTTGTTGTTATTAATAATCTATGAAATTGAGAGCTGGATTATCTTAATTAAGAAATGAATTAAGGTAATATACATCTATTATTGAAATAAAATAGAAATAAGATTGAACTTATGAAAAGGAAAATTGCTTTGAACTTAAAGATTTAAATTTTAGAAAAGAGCTTGCTGAAAATTTGTTAAGGATTGGTTTCGAAGTTAAATTGGGTAATAAATTAGATTTTGAAGATTAAAACATTTAAAAAGTTTTGAACTCTAATTTGAACTTTGAAATAAGTTAAGTAATGGTAATTTAAAATGGAATTTTGAAATTAATACTCAGAGTTAAAAGGTTTAAAAATTTTAAGTTGTTAATTTAAAAATAAAGGTTGGTTTGATTTAAAGGATTAAATCAATATTTAAAATTTTTAACTCGAATTTATGAAATTCGAGATGGTTTTAAGTTGAGATTTGAATAGAATTAGTTCAAATTGAATTTGATTTGAATTAATTGGAATTGTGATTGAAGATGGATAAACACAAAATTCAAATGGAAAATTTGAATTGAATTAATTTGAAGTGAAATTAAAGTTGAATAAGTTTGAATTTCAAATGGGAGTCGATTTGAATATAGGATAGGAATTGAAGTTAATTTGATTTTGAATTAAAACTGAACCAATTTAAATGGAAGTGGAAATTGGAAATTGATTGGAAATGGAAATTGGGAATTGAAAGTTTTGCTCTGAACCATTTTTTTTACATAAATTATTTTAATATAACTGTTTTTAATCTATTTTCCTAGCTATTACTACACAACTTTTCTTTCTAAAACCCAAAACTATCTTATACTTATTTTACAACTACTTTTGGAACTATTTAACTATTTTACAACAATTTTACAACTGTTTATAAACTAATTACTACTTTACAACTATTTTGTAATTATCTAACTATTTTACAACTATTTGACTATTTTACAACTATTTTATAATTACTTAACTACTCTGCTGCTATTTTGCAACTAATAAGTATTTTACAACTACTTATCCATTTTAAAAAATTTCAAGCTATTTTCTTAATACCAATTGAGATAAGAATTGAAGTGTTAAACCAAATGGAAATTGGAAGAAATTGTGAATAAGTAAAAAGAATCAAAGTGAAGGTGAATAGAAAGAGAATTAATTTAGCTGATAATTAATGATTATAAATAGGTAGGAAGTACGTATGTTACTCTATTCGCAGAATGATTTGGTCCACATTCGAGCATATAATTTTGAGATAGTAAACTGATCCGAGTTAGGATTTTTTTTCCTCGATTTTCGACGGCGAACACTGGATTTGAATTTTTGGTTGATTCTGGGAATTCTCTATCATAGTTATGACTATGCAAGGAGAACGATAATTTTTGATCAAGAAACCAGATTTGAGTCCGCACTAGAAGTCGGGTAGACTATGCTAGTCCGAAAGTGAAATTGTGTGATCGAGTGAGCGATCAAATTTGATAGTGTGTGCGGATGGTATATGTACATCGTATGTGCTTAAATGTAATAGATATTGCAAATTTGAAAGAAATGAGAAATGGATTTGAAAGGAAAGGTATATTTTGAGAAAATTTTGGATGATTAAAGTGGTAGTTGGACATTTTTTGAAATTCACCTTTTGAAAAGTAAGTGATATGGTAAATAATTTTATAAGGGAAATTAAACTTGAATATCGATTTGGCATAAATGAAGTAATATATATTTGATAAACTTCCCTATGTTGAATCTTGAACTAGAAGAAAGGGTTTTTGAAAGTATTTGAAGTATAAAAGGGGAATCTATATAAGTGATCCAAAGTTTATTTTCAAGTTGGAAAGGATAAGTTGTACATATATATATATATATCTATATATATGAATAGTTTTATGAGAATGATTTTGGGAAAAAGGTTTTGGAACCTATGGATTTGGAACCTATGGATTTGGAAAGGGCTTTTGATTTTGGGAAAATCAAAATTTGAGAGTTTGGAAAGCCAAGTTTGGAACTATCGATTTGAGATATCAATTTTGTGTAAAGGAGATTTATGTGAATCTTAAAGGGTATGATTGAAAGATACTATAGTGTATAGTATAAAATGTTTTGAGATTGGCTTTGGAGAAAAAGGCGCTCCCATTGAAATGAACTTCATAGGAGATCCACGGGGTGGTTCTGCCTTGAGCCCTCCGGACAAACTGAAGTTCTTGAGGATTTTGTGTTGTGGGTAGTGAAATTCGAGGGCGTTGATGCCTACAGAGACATTTAGTTTATGCTATGATGAAAGCGTAACTCGACGTCACTGCAATCTACTGTGGACCATAGGGGAAGTAGTGTGTGCTATGAGAGCCAATGTTTGATTTTACCGTGATGGCAACGTAACATCAGTAAACTGCGACCTATGGAGAAATAGCGAAAGTTGAGAGGTCGCGAGAGCCTAAGGCTATATTGGGACTTGACTGATGTAGTCTGCGACCTATGTAGGAGTGGTGAAGTTTCATTTGGCAGCAAAAATCGAGGGCGTTGATGGCTACAGTTACATGGACTTTTGCCATGATGGCAACGTAACCCGGGATGTAACTGCGATCCATGGAAGGTTCCATGGCGTAATCGATGGGCGCGGAGTACCTACAGTTATCTATGGATTTTGACGAGATGGCAACGTAACCATTGGGTTAACTGCGACCATGGAGGGGGTGATGATTTCCAAAGCATTCTCACCAAAGATGTTTCCTTTATTTCAAATTTTTTTTCTACATTTTCACAAAGTTTTCGAAAATGTTTTCCAAGTTTTTCACTGGGTGTTGAAAATGGGTCTGCTAAGTACTTATAGATTTTCAGTCCTACGCTTGATCAACGTATGACCGAATTTCTATAAGAACAAGGATGGACTTGTTGAGACATCAAGTTATAAAATTATTTTTATAATAACTATTCCTGGTAACATTATATAGATTTTAAAGTGTTTTAAACATTTCTGGCTCCGTTCCTTTTCGAGGACGAAAAGATTCAAAGGGGGAAGGAATGTGATAACCCGGATTTTTGGACATCTGATAAGTGGATAATTAACTGGTTTATTCAATTGAACAGATAAAAATTCTGATAATAAAAGATATCTATGATATCCCAGAAATTTCAAGCAAATTCAAATGTGATAATCTCTTTTGTAAATTATTTAAAATTGGTAAAATTGTTATTTATTTCAAACAAATAATAATGATTGCTTATATATACATATATAAGTAGATTCTAAATGAAATTGTAATTTTCAAACAAATTAAATTTGAGATTATTTAAATATATATATATATATATATGTGTGTGAGTTGATTTTAAATTTAATTTTAAGTTGAATTTGAATTTGAATCGGAAATTCAAAAGATAATTATCTTAAAATAAATTTAGTTTCAATATATATATATATGTGTGTGTGTAATTCTTACGTTATTTTCTTTAAAGGATTTTATTTATATAAATTAAGAAAAGTAATTATTGAATAGTAAATTAAATATAAACGTTTTAAAAACCATTTTAAAATTAATAAACTCATGCATAACTATAAGTGTTAATTTATGAAATAATGTTAAAAACAAATGTAGGATGATAAACAAATGTAAATGACAAATGTTAGCAAGCTAAACAAGTCACTATTTTATTTTTATTTTCCTTACTTTTTAGAAATCATACTTAAGTCTATATAAACACCTACTCTTCTCTTTATTTTTTTCTATCTTCTCATTTTCAAAACATAGAAAAATCAAAACCTGTAAACAATTTTCAAACCAGAGAATTAACAACAAGAACGAGATTTCATCTTCAATCTACAACCTGTAGAAAGATCGACTCAACTAAGCAACACCATCAAGTTTTTCAAAAGATCAAGTAAATTCAGTTCAGTTACAAATCAAGATCATCTTAGTTAAAACAAGTGTCCAAATTCAAAAATCAAGCATCTCAATTTTTATAGCTCTCTGTTCACCATAACAGGTGAGTAAACTAAAGCTTTAAACAGTTTAAAATTTGGTGCAAGTGAAAATTCTTGAAGTAAGACTGTGTTAAATGTTTGTATAAATGATTGCATGATTGTTTTAAGATAAATGGATGAATATATGTATATAGATATTTGTGTGCATGTATGTGCTTCAGTTTTTTTGCTCTGTTCTTCATTTCTACGTTGCTAATAGAATTCAAAATTTTACTGCTCTTCATCTGATTCTCTTTGACCTTCAATATATAAACAGAATTTGTTTGTTATAACAAGATATCAATTTTAAAAATATTTTTAAGTTCAATTTTAGGTTAGTTTTAATATAAAGGAAGAAAAACAGTGGAACTTAAGTCATATCGAAATTTCGATATAAATAATTGGATGATTCATGTATATAATCAGTTATGTTTTCAAATATATGATTTTTAGAAAAAGAATCATGATTTTTAAGTGTTTAAATCAAGAGAAATCGAGAGTTGAATGATATTTGGGTTTCGAGCATTTTCTGATGATCGGCGGGTTGGGGATCTCGGGATCGTGCTTGGAGGTTGTTGATAGTCTTGGGGTCAATAGAAAATTACTGGATGATTTACTCGAATGCCACGCCGGCGAAACAATGGTGAATTAGTGTTTTAGCCTGGTTTGGGTCGAGTTCGGTTGTGGTTCAATGGTGGTGTTATTTGTCGACTGGAGTGGTTCGCACCAAGGGGAAACGCAGGAAAGGGATGCGGTGGAGCTCGCGGCTAAGATCTGGAGGTCATCATGGACAGAGAGTGTCGGAACAAGGTGATAGGATGGCATGGACTTGTTCAGTTTTTGGGTCGAAAAGTGAAATCTTGAGGCGAAGATGTAAACATGAATTTGGGTGTTCAAGTGGGTTGTCGGGGGGGAGGGGGGAGGGTGGAGGGGTTGGTGATTAAAGTAGATGGTCCGCGACAAATGGTGATGGTCGTCGGCGATGTATATGTGCACAGTGTGCACAGATTTGTGCACGGCAAGCTGGGTATGATGTGTTTAGGAATGACGATGTTTGCATGGGTCGATATCGGGAACGTTTCCATGCTGACTCAAAGGAAGTAGTAGCTAGTTGGTTTCTCAGGATATCTGCTAGTTTGGCTCGAGAATTTTGATACGTGGCTCGGGTATTTTCATTAGGGATCGAATTTGCTTTGAATTTTTTTTAAAGGTTTAAAAACAAAAGAAAATTTGTAACCAGTTTCAAAGCAAATAGAAATAAAAAAGTTTTCAAAGCCATCATCAAACAGGTTTCAAAATATAAGTATATTAAAAACCTAATAAAGAGGTGTTTTAAACGAATAAATGTCAAACTTTTGAATTCAAATAAGTTTATTGATGAAACTAAGTAATTAATTAAAAGTATGTGGTTTATCTTAATTATTTAAGATTTTACAAATTGAACATAATCTATCAATGTAATTATTGGATAGTTAATTACTTAGTATAAGTGACTAAAGAGTAATTACTGAATGTAATAAATTAGAGGATAGTTAATTACTTAATGTGATTAATTAAAGGTTAATAAATGAATGTAATTAGTTAAAGATAATTAACTAATGAAAGTGATTAAGGGTTAATTAATTTAATTTAAGTGTTTATGGGATAATTACTTGATGGAAATAATTAAGAGATAATTAAACTACTTAAAAGATAATTAATTAATGTAAGTAATTGAATTGTTAATTCGTTAATTTAATTAATCAATGGTTAATTAATAGGATTAATTAAGAAATAATTAAGTAATTAAGGATAATTACTTAAGCTAGATAATTAAGAACGATTAGTTAATTTCATTAACTAATTAGAGTAATAACAAAAGGTTTGTAATTAATGTTAACTAAGCAGGGTTAGATAATTAATTTATTTTGGTTAAATTTAATTATGTGAACAATTAAACTTGCTTTTGGATGATGAAGTCATGTTGATGCCTTGAAATTGATTAATGTGTGATGCCTTGAAATTGATTAATGTGTGATGCTCTATGTTGGTTGAATTATGATAATGTAGCATCTATCTGAGATGAATTATTGTGTAAATATGTTATACTGAATATAAATTATGTTATTTAAACTTGAACGATTTGGCTTAAAGAACAACATTGAAATCGAAGAGACCGGGTCGGGTATTAGTAAATACCCGAAACCACTTCGATTTGCAATCTTCAATAATTATTTTTAGATTTGATATGTGAAATCAATAGGCTGGAATGGAATAATTTAAGTTAACTGGACCATTGAAACTAAGTATGGGTACTTAGATATTGATTTGTGGAATAAGTGTTGACTGTAACAAGTTATGAACTCGTAGTGAGGTACGAATTACCCCGGGTTTCCAATTTAGCTTATATCTTAGTATTTTAGTTATATGAGTTTACTCATGCTAGTTTCCAACCTGACCCAGGAGTTACTTTAATGTAATGCTCGGGTTAGACCGAGCATTACAAATTTTCAGGTTAGAACGTTCTGGAGCTCAGGTGGTAAGCTGGATGGCAGGAACGTATGGAGTATTCCGCTGTGTATTTGAATTTGTAGTGACAGTAGTGTGGGACAGGTTGACATAACTGTCTAGTCTACTTGTAATGGTTGTAGCTCTGATGAAATGTGTTTAATCTAACAATTACAGCTTTTATTTGTATAAATGCTATTATTTGTTATTATATTAATCCAAATGTGAGACGCTGTTGTTTTCTGTTGTTCTTCTTCCTTCTTTCTTCTTTCTTTAACAATCTAAAATTTTTGGCGTTCGATTTCTCGGCACTTCTACAGTGAACGTATTAGTGTCGAATTTTCGAGGTCGAAATTTTGGATCGTTACACCTTCACTCATATATAGCACTTAAAGTAGCATGACTTTGGCTAAGGGTGTCGGCGACAACATTCCCTTTTTCGAGAGTATACTATATCCTAAAGTCATATGATGCTATAAACTCCATCCACCTCTGCTGCCTAAGATTTAAATCATTTTTGGAAAATAGATATTTAAGTGATTTGTGGTCAGTGAACCAATCAAACCTTTCTTCCAAAAGATAGTCCCCTGCATTTTTAAGGCAAAAATGAGAGCCGCTAACTATAAGTCATGAGTTGGGTATCTCCTCTCATGGTCCTTCAATTGTCAACTAGCATAAGCTATCACTCTCTCATCTTGCATAAAAAAGCTCTTACTCCCGTATCACATGCATCAGTGTAAACAGTGAAAGGTTGCCTAAGATTTAAATCATTTTTGAAAATAGATATTTAAGTGATTTGTGGTCAGTGAACCAATCAAACCTTTCTTCCAAAAGATAATATCCTGCATTTTTAAGGCAAAAACGATAGCTGCTAACTATAAGTCAAGAGTTGGGTATCTCCTCTCATGGTCCTTCAATTGTGAACTAGCATAAGCTATCACCCTTTCATCTTGCATAAAAAAGCTCTTAATCCCTTACCACATGCATCGGTGTAAATGGTGAAAGGTTTTGTCCATCGAGAATAGTTCATATTTGCGTGCTCGTCATCGGCTCCTTCAACTTTTCAAATGCTTCCGCACACTTCTCACCCCATGCAAAAACCAGATTCTTCTTAGCTAAGTGAATTAGTAGGACTGCTATCTTTGCAAAATGTCCTTGATGAACTTCCTATAGTAACCCATCAACCCATGAAAACTCCTAATCTTCGCGGCATTCTTTGGAATCTTCCAACCTTGAATAGCTTCCACCTTCATGGGGTATATAGACAATCCCTCAACGAAAACAATAAATCAAAGGAAACTTATCTCCTTTTTCCAAAAATGACATTTTGAGAATTTGGCTTTATGTTGGTGCCTTCGCAAATCCCCTAGTACCTCTTTTAAGCAATTTTCATGCTCGCCTTCACTCTCGGAGAATACTAAGATATCACCCACAAACACTACGATGAAATTATTTTACCTATTCCCTAAAAGCTAGTACTCATCAAATCCATAAAATTTGCAGGGGCATATTTCAATCCAAAATGTATTACTTTCCATTGATACGACCTATTTAGAGTGTCAAATGCGGTCTTCTCCTTGCTATCCTCAGCTATCCTCAATTGATGAAATCCAGTGACTAAGTCCAATTGGGAAAAGATTTTGGCTCCCATAGTTGATCAAATAAATCATCAATTCTAGGTTAGTGGTATCTATTCTTCTTAGTCAACTTGTTAATTCTCTATAATAGATGTATAGCCTTAATGAGCAATCTAACTTAGTGGCAAAGATAATAGGCGCTCCCCATTCAGAAGTACTTCGACAAATGAATACTTTCTACAACAGCCTTGAAATCTACTTATTCATATCTCGCCTCTCTTTGGTGGCCATGTGTCTTAATGACTGAGCAACGGGTCTAGCTTCCTTCTCCAAATTTATCCTAAAAGCGATCTCCCTACAGGCTGGGAGACCCAAGATTCTTGAAAAACATCAGGTAATTCTCAATCTATGGGTACAAAAGAGAGCTTATCTTATGACAAGCTCAACGAATATAAGTAGCTCAACTTGACTGAGTTTTAGGATATACAACGAACATCTATATCTCACCCATTACAACTCATTAACCATAAAATTCTCCTATCTTAATCTAAAATAACCATGTAGTAAGATAGAAAAATCCGTCCTTAGGTAAGTCCATACCCCTAAAAATTAAGAACATAAGCCTTACATGTAAAATCGACGTCACATATGTCCACGACTAGGTCTTTACAAATTAAGGAAAGATGCGTCGACCTCCCAATAAGATTTGATACAATTATTGGATTGGTGACAATGAAGGTTTTTAGACTAAAAGAGTCAACTACATTTTTAGCTACCAATGAATGTGATGCTTCCATGACAAATGTGGTACAGATAGAATGCCTAGAAATAATAGTTGTATGTTTCATTGCAGCCTTTCTTTGATATGTAAGGGGAGGTCTACTAAAGATAGGAATAGCCTCAATGGCATAGGCTAGCCCACTCTACTCTTTGTTCGTAAATTTTGGACATCGGTTCTTGAAGTTTCCATCCTCTCAGCAATGATAACACTTCCCCTTGAACTCTTCCCACGTCAAACTCACTTTACAATCCCCAGTGATGTGTCCTTTCTTTTGGCTTCTCTGACGTATTGTAACTTCCTTCTTGAACTTGCCCTTGGCCTATTTGTTTGCCCAAAATCATCACTTCTTAGCTCCACCTTTGTCTTGCACCGGACCTACTTTCTCCTTCTCTTTCTCTTTCTTCCCCATGCCAACCATCTAAAGCAAAGCTATCTGAACCAATGTCTTATAGGTAGCGCCAGTAGGTAATTAGGGTAGAAGCAAATTCTCCAAGTGGGGAATTTGAGCCTTTTGTTGAAACCTTGTCTATGATATTTCATACTTATGATATTTTGACTACGACAACTATATACGTTGTTTTTCTATACTACTTGTTTTTGCAGGAATATCTACAATACCAGATTCATATGAACTTCATACTATTCATATATGTTGTATTGAGTCTTTGAATAGAGTTAAAATGATGTTAAAATCTCTCCTTTGGATATATACGTCGACACATGCACATACACACATGCATAGAGCATATTTGCATTTTCAGGTCAAATTTAGACATCTGAATTGACCATTTCAGACGTCTGAATTTGTAATCAAAATTGATTTTTCAGACAACATTCATACGTCCGAATTGGTATTTTCAGATGTTTGAATCAGGTCAAATATGACCTATTTGCTTTATGGTTTGCATATTAACAATTTCAGAAGTCTGATTTTTATTTTTCAGACGTCTAAATTCCTATAATGGTTATATTTTTGAATAGACATTTCTCTTCCATAAAGAGATACGACTTTTTATCAATAGATATGTCCATATATTTTCATGACAAATATTCACGAACAATTGCATCTTTTTGTACCATATATAAACATGTTAGAATCATCAGTTTTATTCACCTAATCGATCTAACTCTTTCTATTCTTATACTACTTTGATTCTAACACTTTTGTGCATTCGAGTTCATACAAAATCATTCATTTACTTCCATATTCTTCTCATACATACGTACGTACGTACATACATACATACATATATCAAAAGGAGAAGATTATATGAAGGTTGTACTATCAAGAGACAAATCTGTGTTATCAAGAACATACTGTGTTAAATACTCTCTGCATAAGTTGAAGTCTATTCTGCTTTTCAGGCAAGTGAAGTCCTCTTCGGCTGTTGAGGCACAGAAATCATGTTCTATTGTTCAGGTGTTGTAAACCCGTTCCTTCGGGTTAAGTGAGGATTGTTGTTAGTGAAATTCCAAAAGTAGTCGGACTGGATGTAGAACGGGAAGTTCGAAACAGTATAAAAATTTCTGGTTGCTTGTTTTATTTCACTTATTTACTTTACTATAGTAACCTAGTTTATTTTCACACTAGTTTAATATAATTTCATATAGCATGATCCGCACTATCTTTTTCATTTGGTATCAAAGCAAGGCATCTTATAACCGTTATACAGTTATCTGATATCTTGCTAATATGGAAAACAAACCAGCACTACCACTAACACTGTCACTAGTTTTATTGAAGGTCAATCTACTGCATGACCTCCACTATTTATTGGCATGAATTACAACTATTGGGAAGCACGAATGCGTATTTATATGCAAGCCTGTAGTTTTGATGCATGGAATGTTACACAAGCAGAATATACTACATCTACTACTGAATATACTACATGGACAGCTGCACAAAAACAAGATGCTTCTGCTAATGCTAAAGCAATGAATTTAACCGAGTTAGCATATGTAACACTGCATATGAAATATGGAGAACACTAAAAGTCACTCATGAAGGTACTAACAAGTTTAAACAAGGTAAAATATCTATGCTTAAGAATCAATTTCAAAATTTTAGGATGAAGCAAGATGAATCTATAAATGCTATGTGCTCCATATTTCAAGATATACATCATTCTTTACTAGGACTAGGAGAAATATACTCCGATTTTGATATTATTTCAAAAATTATTAACTCTTTAACGGATGAATGGGAAAGAAAAGTCTTAGCTATTGAAGAAGCTAATGATCTTTCTACCATGAAACCAGAAGAGTTAATAGGTAATCTAATGTCCTACGAAGTAAATTTGCAGACTAAAAGAGTACAAGCACAAGATAAAAAGAATATGGCATTTCATGCAGAAAAAGAAGAATCAAACTCGGATGAAGAAGGCTTAGCATTCATTGCTAAAAACTTTAAAAAGTTTTTGAAGTATAGAAAAGGAAATCGAAACAATGGGAAAAGAAATTTCAACAACAATACAAATAAGCCATCTATACTAGAATGCTTTAACTGCACAAGAAGGGACACATGCAAAAAGATTGTCCAGAACAAAAGAAAACATATCACAATAAGAATCGAAAGGACAAGTTTAAAAGAAAAGCATTTTCAGTAACACGGGATGACTCGGATTCTTCTTCTTTAGAAAGTAACAGTGATAGTGAAAAAGAACAAGAAAATGTTTGTTTCATGGCTATAGAGAATGAGTTAAATGATCTTACTTTTGATGATATGATTGAAATCAATTCAGAACTTCTTGATACTTTAAAACATATCAAAAGAAAATATAAAGAAGCTCTAGAAAATCATAGAAAAGCAAAATTTGAGAGAGATATTCTTAATGATAAAAAGAAAATATTTGAAGAAGAACTTGAAAAACTTCAAGATACCTTCTCTTATGATAACTCTCAACTTACTTTATTGATTCAAAAAATTGAAACTCAAAAAGAAAAGAATGATTCTCTTGCCTCTGAAAATCGTGAGCTAAAAACTAAGATTAAAATGATAGAATTAGATAATACTTTTCTTAAAACCAAGTTAGATAATATTACTAGAAATGTTTCTAACTTTAATAAAGGTTGAGAAACTCTATCCAATATTCTTGAAAATTCTCAATCCACTTCTAATAAAAAGGGACTAGGATATTCTAAGAAATCAAAGGTTCCATCTAAAAAGAAAATTAGGAGAAATATTTCTAATGCTACTACTCGTCCAAAAAGGAACAATAATTCAAAAACCATAAAAATATGGGTTCCTAAAACAAACAATAGTTTGATTAGGAATAAATATATAAATACCTTTTTGGAAACTTTTCATAAAAATAAAAATTATATTTTTAAAGGGGATACTGAACCAACTTGGGTTTGGTTTCCTAAGACCTAACTTTTAGGACCCTATCACAATGTGGGTACCAATGTCATTATTATTTTTTGCAGGACCCATTTAAAAAGAGAGGAAAATGGATACTCGGCAGCGGTTTCTCAAAACATATGACTGGAGACAAAAATATGCTATCAAACATTATTTACTCAAATGGAGGCTTTGTCACTTTTGGAGACAATTCCAAAGGAAATATCATCGGCAAAGGCGATGTCAGCAATGTCGGTACATCTAATTTAACTCTTATTTCCAATGTTTTACTAGTCCAAAATTTAAAACACAATCTTTTAAGTATCAGCTAGTTATGTGACAAAGGATTCAAAATCTCTTTTTCTGAAGATAAGTGTAGCATTTTTGATACAAAACAAAATCTTATATTTGAAGGAAATAGAGACAAAAATATCTATATTCTGAATATGAAAATCAATCACAATTCAGATATGTGCTTAATGGCTAATGAAAATGACCCTTGGCTATGGCACAAAAGATTCCGTCATATCAACTTCAAAACTATAAACAAGCTTTCTAAAATTAGTTTAGTCAAAGTTTTACCAAAAATGAACTTCAAAGTCAATCATATTTGTGATGCATGTCAATTAGGAAAATTAACCAAGTCATCTTTTAAATCTATGAAAGTTATTTCTACATTACAACCACTTGAATTACTACACATGGATCTATTTAGGCCAACCCAAGTTCAATCCTTAAACCACAATAGATATGTATTTGCAATAGTAGATGACTTTTATAGGTATACTTGGACCATTTTTATGAAAAATAAAAGTGATATGTTTGAGCATTTTTAAATTTTTGTCAAACGAATCCAAAATTTGACAGGTTTGAAAATAAAGAACATAAGAAGTGATCATGGAGAAGAATTTGAAAATGAAGTTTTTGACCATTTTGTAAAAAGAAAGGAATTTTTCATAATTTTTCGTTCCCTAGAACTCCACAACAAAATGGAGTTGTAGAACGCAAAAACAAAACTTCACAAGAATGTGCAAGAACCTTACTAAATGGAAGCACTCTTCCAAAACATTTTTGGGCAAAAGTTATTTCTACTGCCTGTTATGTTTTGAATCGTGTGTCTATTCGACCTCTCATGAAAAACACTTCTTATGAACTTTTTACTGGAAGAAAACCAAAGATATCTTATTCCAAAGTTTTTGGTTCAAAATGTTTTATATTAAATACCAAAGATCAGCTTGGAAAATTCGATGCAAAATCCGATGAAGGAATCTTTCAAAGATATACAGGTCGTAGCAAAGCTTATCATGTATTTAATAAAAAATCAAATACTATTGAAGGAACTTTACACTTATCTTTCGTTGAAAATTTTCAAAAAAAACCAAGTATAGAAGATGATGAAGATTTTCCAGATAACATCACAAATACGGAAACTACAAATCTTGAAAATGATGAAAACATTGTTTATAATAATAATGATGATGAATTAAGATCTCCACCAAAAATATTACGGGATCATCCCGTTCAAAATATTATCGGAGAAATTAATTCAAATGTACGAACTAGAAGTCAACTAAATCAAATGGGCCACGTAGCATTCCTTTCCAATATCGAACCAAAGAGTCCCAAAGAAGCTTCCACAAACAACTACTGGATAATTGCAATGCAGGAAGAGCTAAATCAGTTTGAATGCAATGAAGTTTGGGAATTAGTTCCTAGACCAAGTGACCAAACTGTTATTGGAACGAAATGGGTCTACAAGAATAAAGCAGATGAACAAGACAGCATTACCAAAAATAAAAGCAAGGTTAGTTGCACAAGGATACAATCAACAAGAAGGAATTGACTATGAAGAAACGTTTGCTCTGGTTGCAAGACTGGAAGCAATACCGATCTTAATGGCCTATGCATGTTTTCACAATTTCAAACTTTATCAAATGGACGTTAAAAGTGCTTTTCTGAATGGTTATATAAAAGAGAATGTGTATGTTGAACAACCTCCCTTATTTATTCACGAGAAATTTCCCGATCATGTTTACAAACGTAAGAAAGCTCTATATGGTTTAAAACAAGCACCACGTGCTAGGTATGATCGACTAAAGACATATCTAATTTCTTCGAGATTGCAAATTGGGAAAGTTGATCAAACACTTTTAATTAAACATTCGAAAAAGAATATTTAATAGTTCAAATTTATGTTGATGATACCATTTTTGGTTCTACCAATGAAAAGTTGTGTCAGGACTTCTTTGAAATAATGACCAAAAAATTTGAAATGTCTCACATGGGAGAACTTAGATATTTTCTTAGTTTACAAATTAAACAACTTCAAAATGGCATCTTCATTAACCAAGAAAAATATTATGATAATTTAATTAAACGATTCGGAATGGAAAATACTTATGCCAAACTGACTCCAATGAGTACAACAACACATCTTGAAAAAGATGAAAGTGGCAAAAGTGTTGACCAAAAATTATACCGAAGTATGATTGGATTGTTATTATATTTAACGGCAAGTCGACCTGACAAAATGATGAGTGTCTGTTTGTGTGCTAGATTTCAGGCCAACCCAAAAGAATCACATTTAAGAGCTGTGAAACGTATATTACATTATCTCACTAACACTAAGGATTTCAGTCTATTCTATCCAAAAGAATGTCCATTCGAGTTAGTTTCATATAGTGATGCTGATTTCGGTGGATCTCGAACCGATCGAAAAAGCACAAGTGGTACGTGCCATGTTATTGGAAAATCACTAGTGTCTTGGTTTAGTAAGAAACAAAACCGCGTTTCTCTCTCTACATGTGAAGCATAATATATTTTTGCTGCTTTAGCTTGCGCTCAAGTAATCTATATGGAACAGACACTTAGAGATTTCAATGTAAACTTAACAAAATCGACTATATATTATGACAATTCCAGTGCTATTAACTTGTCAAAAAATCCTGTCAATCATTCATCAACAAAACATATTGACATTCGTCATCATTTACTTCGTGATAACATTGAAAAAGGAACAATAAATTTGGATTTTGTTTCTTTTGAAAATCAGTTGGCTGATATTTCTACAAAATCTCTTTTAGAAAATGTTTTTATCAAACTCAAACGAGAGCTTGGTATCGTCTCACTTAAAGATTTATGAAATCTTTCTATGAGATATGATGTCTCTGCTCATCTTTACACATAAAAACTCATACCTCTTAAGTATCTAAAACTAACTTTCATTTACAACCTCCTGTTTTCTTTGTTTTTAAATATGTGTATATTATTGTTCAAAACATCTCAGGTACCATTGTTTTTAGCTAACATTCTATTTTTGAACTTTTCACTTTCTTTTATAAATTAATTATGTTCTTCTTTTTACCAAAGGCCTATTACTATGGATTTCAACATGATTTTTCTCCTTCTCACCATGGCTTCAAAAAACAACAACAACTATGACAACTCACCCTCTTCATATTCTACATCTTCCTTAGAAATATTGGCTACTCCAACACCACGTGAACCGGCTAGACCTCATCCTTCATACGAACCATCTGGTTTTACTCCAGAAAGGAAGAAATCTCGACGATTTTTTTCTTCGGTTCCACATCAACCAAAGAAAAAATAGCCGAGATTCATCATTACCAGAAAGAACAGTTGGATTTGCAACGAGCAGTGTACTACAAACAGAAAGTTAATGCCAAACGACTTAGTTTCATTGAACAAGAGGCATTAAAATTCTGCGGCACAACTCCAAAGAAAGATGTAGTTTAACCTTCAACTTCGAATCCATGGGAGCCTAGTCCACAACGTCCTCCGGTTTCTCCAACCTCTTGGGAACGTCAACCTTTTTGTTCTCCATTGCAACCATACATGGAGATAACCAGGACTGAACCGGAAGATTGCAAGACTGCAAGTGATTCGAACTAATTGTTTCATTTATCTATATTTGTTTTTCTAACGATCATAATTGTATACTATATATCATTCATATATTAATATAATCTATTTATCTTCTTCATTTTTTATAAGGTCTAAAATATGTTTTCATACATTTTTCAGACGTCATGAAATAGATGTTTCAGACGTCTAAATATTGCTGAAGAAGAAAATTTTCAGATTCGGGCGTCTGAATCACCAAAACCAGACGTCTGAATATAGCCTAAAATGTACTAATTTCTTTCTGACTCGATTTTCTTCAATTCAGGCATCTGAATTGGATATTTCAGACGTCTAAAATCTTCTGGCTTTTCAAAATTGAATTTCTTTTACACGTTTCTCTACGTAACTACCCCTTTATTCAAACCCTACCTTTCTTTTATCCTCATTCTTCATCTTCTTTTTCAGTCTTTCCCCACTAAAAATCAAATCTTTCTTACTCATATTCACTAATGGCTCCAAAACAAAAAAGGTCAAGGCCATTTACTTCATCATCTACCCCGAACATCGATCAATGGCTATGGAATGAGGAAGCAAGGCAACTTTTTGCCGAAATGAGTAGATCTCACTTCTTTCTGGGTGCTTTCATAAAATTTGAAGAATTCGAGGCTTATCGGATTCAACAAATTATAAGATCAAATGGGTTAGAATCTCTTGTCTCTTATGCTGCTAATAATACCAAAATCAATCGTCTAATGGTTAAATTGTTCTATGCTAATATGAATTTGGACCATCATACTCCTCACAATCGCAATGATTGTATTTAGACATTATTTTATGGAGTTAAAATCTATCTACCACTTGCTAGACTTGTTGATATTCTTCGATGTCCATCAACAGGGATTGATTTGGATGAAATTGACGTTTCTTTAAACTTGGATGATAGAGACGAGGTCTCACATCAATTTTGGAATGATGATGCTACTAGACTTACTTCCATTTAACTCCGCCCACAAGCTCGTATTCTCCACAGAGCTTTGATTCCCTCCGTTATTCCACGGACATGAAGTTATGAAGTTGTTAACAAAAGAAACTTCCAAGCCCTTTATGATATCTATTTCGGTCAACCCATCAATTGGGCTCAAGTGATTTTGGAAGAATTCATGGATGTTAATCGTCGAAGGCGCTATAAGACCTTTCATTATGGTGCTTATATAATGAAGATTCTCCAAAATTTTAACATTCCTTTTCCTGATTCTGAATTTACAACGATCAAAGAGCTTGGATCAAAGTCATTGTGTCTTATGGGTTTGCCAAAACGACCGGGAAGTTTGGCATATATTTCTTTTCAAGAATGGGTTGACAATCGTGATCAAAACCAACCCCAACCTCGTCAACATGTTCAACATGCTCAACCTATTGCTTCTCCCTCAGAAGAAGAAGACAATGATGATATAGTGATTCTTTCTCTCGATACTATCTCAAGAAATGCTTTGGTCACTCTTTCCCAAAACCAAGCAAAGCTTAGAACCCGAATGATCAATCTCGAAAAGAAAACCGAAAAACATTTTAATTCCATCCGTGGCTTTCTCCACAAAATTTGGGAACGTATTGGATGATCCACCTCATCATCTACCGAAGTTTTCAACCCTGCTCCATTTCAATGGTCATCAAGCTCGGGGAACAACAATGGTGAAGATGAAGATGACAATGATGATGATGTAGGAAGCGATTCAAGCCCTAGGTTTTAAATTCCTTTGATGTTAATGAGTTATTTTGAACTATTTCGTTGTTTGTTATTTCTATTTTTGTCATAAACTCCTTTAATATCTGCTGGTATTGTAGTATGTTTTGAATACTCCACTTTGCTTTGTCATATATTCATATTTTCCTTTTTGCGATGTCAAATGGGGAGAAGGTGTTGATATTGTCTATTTATTCTAACTTGCTTTTTGACATGGGGAGCTTTTAAATAGGGGGAGTATACATATACATACATACACACGTACATACATACATATATGTATATATATATCTCGTATTATATAGTTGTATCGTCAAAAAGTGGGAGAGTGTTGAAACCTCGTCTATGACGATTCATACTTATGATATTTTGACTACGGCAACTATATATGTGTTTTTCTATACTAACTTGTTTTTATAGGAATATCTACAAGACCGGATTCACATGAACTTCATACCATTCATATATGTTGTATTGAGTCTTTCTATAGAGTTAAAATAATGTTAAAATCTCTCCTTTGGATATATATGTCGACACGTGCACATACACACATGCATAGAGCATATTTGCATTTTTAGGTCAAATTCAGAAATCTAATTTGACCATTTCAGACGTATGAATCTGTAATCAAAATTGATTTTTAAGACAATATTCAGACGTCTAAATTGGTTTTTCCAGACGTATGAATCGGGTCAAAAATCACCTATTTGCTTTCTGGTTTGCATGTTAACAATTTTAGAAGTCTGATTTTTGTTTTTCAGACGTCTGAATTCCTACAACGGCTATATTTTTGAATAGACATTTCTCTTCCATAAAGAGATATGACTTTTTATCAATAGATATGTCCATATATTTTCATGACAACTATTCACGAACAATTGCATCTTTTTGTACTATATATAAACATGTTAGAATCATCAGTTTTATTCACCTAATCGATCTAATTCTTTCTATTCTTATACTACTTTGATTCTAGCACTTCTGTGCATTCGAGTTCATACAAAATCATTCATTTACTTCCATATTCTTCACACACACACACACACATATATCAAAAGGAGAAGATTATAGGAAGGGACAAATCCGTGTTATCAGGAACACACCGTGTCAAATACTCTCTGTATAAGTTGAAGTCCTGTTCTACTGTTCAGGCAAGTGAAGTCCTTTTCGGCTGTTGAGGCATCGAAATCATGTTCTGTTGTTCAGGTGTTGTAAACCCGTTCCTCCGGGTTAAGTGAGGATTGTTGTTAGTGAAATTCCAGAAGGAGTCTGGGACTGGACGTAGAACGGGAAGTTCGAACCAGTATAAAAATTTCTGGTTGCTTGTTTTATTTTACTTATTTACTTTACTATAGTAACTTAGTTTATTTTCGCACTAGTTTAATATAATTCCATATAGCACGATCTGCACTGTCTTTTTCACCTTTCACGAACTTCATGGCCTTCTTTATAAAGGTATCGATCAACCTCATTCCGAACATAGCTAGTTCTGTGAACCTATTGATATATTCATTCAAAGTGGAGTCTTTCTATTTAAGTTGTATAAACATTTCCAACTGCAAATTCACCTTAGCCCTAGGCATAAATCGTAACTCAAAGCGGTTTCTGAACTTAGCCTAAGTGATAACTCTCTCAGCATTCTCCTCAGCCACAACAATCCACCAATCTATGGCCTCTCCCTTAAGATGTCATGGCCCCATTCTCCTCTTAATCTGATCCTTCCATCTAAGTTTAGGAAAAGATACGCTCAAAATCGTTCATCCAAGTCGTCATCTCCAAAAACTTCTACTTCCATATACACCTTTCCATCCATATTTTGGAAGTCCTTGCACATCTTGGGAAAGTATATAGGGTAGGGTGCTGCTTCGACAAACAGGGCAGCGGGTGATGCTTGTGCAATTTGTTGAGGAATGAGAACTTCCCCTACATGCCTTAAGTATTGGTTGAACCATCCAGGCATCCCTCGGATAGTGGGTATCTCTAAGGTAGAAGGGTTCCCAACCCAAAAAGAATGATTTTTAGCCATTATCAACTATCTATTAGTTGAAACTTTTAGTTATAATTTCTTAAGATAGCATTATATGTCGAAATAAAAATTTTCCTAGTGTGTTTGCATATGTTCAGTATAGTGTTTTGATGTGTGTGGAAGGGTTTTGAAAAGTACTTTCAAAATAACTAGAATGCACTCATACGTATGCCTATACCCACTAATTAGGAAACCTAAGTTCTGTTATGAAATGTAACAATCACCTCGAAATAGGATTAATTTTCGACCCAGAAAAGGCCTATTGAACATTAGACTCATTCCAAAAAGCCGACTGTTGGTTGAACAATACATAGAGCTATCTACTAATGCTATCAAAATCTCACAGAAGAAAGGATAAAATATAATATCATAACTATACACAATTTATGAAAATTCAAATTCCAAAATAAAACTTAGCATCCCAATATGCGTAGATAGTATCTCAAAATACCATAACATCATCTCAGAAATGGGTACATCAATATACAAAAACATAAGTAGATAGAAAACCATTGTAAGACTTCATTTCTGCCTTCATCTCCTAGATCTACATTGTCTTCTCTAACCTATGTTGTAATGGGGAGGGAGTCATAAAAACAATGTCTGGTAAATAAAATATCGGGTCCTTCCATAATAGTACTTAGACAGCATAATTTGGATAAGAATATGTCTTATGCATCCTAACTATATTTTTTATAAATACTGCCAGCTATAAGAATATGTCTAACCGAACTCTATAATTTACTTCCAAATATAGGCCAAAGGCCACTAATCCCATGCCTTGATCGTCAATCGTGTCCTAATAATATGACAGAAAGTACCCACCCACTTAATACCTTCTGAATAGGAATTAGGAAAACTTTGACAATTTATTACCTATATCTTAGGTAGGTCCCTATCATTTAATACCTAACCCAAGATAGACCTCTCTGTAGTACTATTTAGCTGATACTGCATGGAATCTCATCGGGTTACTTAATAGTTCTTTTCGGAAGAGGTAGACCCTACACTAGCCACTTATACCTCAAACTTGAAGCGAACCCTTTTCGATATTTCCATCCACCGTGTCTAAATGCTATCCCCGACTATTTAATATTTCCCAATTAGGGAGGAGGCTGACCCAATAATAGCCACTTACTATCCCTTGATCCTGAAGTAGGTCTTACATATTCTAACCTGTAACCCAACGTTGATGTATCACATTAGTCTGATCATTCGTAAGCACTGGTGCTCAGATTAACTAGACAGACTTACCCTATAGATTTGAGACTAACCTCGCATCCTTTGTAGATACTTATTATAGGTAATGTTTCACATGAGCCCCAAGTCATACTACTTATAGTCGATTAGCTGGGCAGAGTTTTGTATGCTTTTAACTAACCTCGCATTCCTATAACTTAGTCATAATTTACGTTCCTATAGACATATTACGACATACATCTCTACATTCTACTAAGCCAATGAAGAAAGATTCTTATTCCGCCACTAATCATATCCTTAACTTCGATCCCATGGGACTCTAGTACTAAGTACCAACCTATTTACTATGCAATTAATATGTTACTAATTATACATTATTTATATGCTAATATATGTATATATGAATGTATACCAAAACATTCCAAGGCATGCGAATATTGCATCCCATACTAATTGTTTAAATGTCCAAACTTCCAATTTATACAAGTCTTAACTTCATAAAATAACATACAAATTAGCTAATAACCTTAGCCTAACAGTAGACTTGTGTAAGAATAAAATCAGTTGCCAAACTTATTTATATTAAAATAGTAGAATCGACATTAATATACTTTACATTTCAAATTCCTTTACACTTTATTCAACTTCTATATATAAAATAAAATGGATTCATATTTAAACTATTAAAATAGGCAATGCAAACTATGAATAGGAGAATCCATACTTTACACATCAATTTCTACTTTATTTCCCTTTTAAAACCCTTAATCTCATCAAATGAGAAAAGTGAGAAGTGAAATAGAATGTAAATATTAAAATTGCAATAACTACACAAATTCTGTTATTTCAGTATAGAACAATTGAGATTTCAAAACATAAGAATTGACATTTTGCCTTGGAAGAATTTCGATGTTTTAGTTTAGTGTATTCATGAATAAAATTCCCTAAGGCATATGTCAAATTCAACCTATCCTATAGAATTGGTAAAATAAGAAAAACTAAGATCTCCACTCACAGATAATTCCCAACTTTCGCCTTTGGATTTGAGTACGCCTACTTCTCTTTTCTCTTTTCAGTCTACTTTATTTTGGAATATACAATAATTGGATTGTATAAAAATTCGATTAATAATTTCAAGGATTGGAGGAGAATATAATTAGAAATTGAATATTAACGTTTAAATCCCTTACACGAAGACCGTATGAAAATTTGAATCATGTAGAAGAAAGAGACCGACAGAGCTTCCTCTACATTCCTAAATGATCTATGAATAAAAGTGAGGGGATTAGGCTCTTATTTATAGTGGTTACAAGTCACTAGAACATCGGATTTAAGTCGGTTTAAAATAATAAAATCTAGGCCTTTCCTGGCCTAAATAACCCTAGCTACCACAGTACCCATCGATCGACCGCCCTTTCCTAAGCTAGCGGTCGACCGACCCAAGGAAGGTGGTAAACTAGCAGCTTGTATCTGGGAAGATTTTTCTGCCATTTTATTTGTTTTATTTAATTCAATAATTCATTTTTAATGTCAAACGTTTATTTTAACATTTTCCCTAACCCCATTTATAATGAAAGTTAAAATTTGAATTTCATATTATTAACTTTAATTATAAATTTAAATTTGTATTCTATTTGAATTATTTTGAATTTAAAATTTTCAAACGTCAATAACTTCTCCGTTTGAGCTTAGATTTCCAAACTTTATGTATGGAAATTGATCGAAAATTGACGCGAACGCAATGGCACAACTTTCATGGTTAAATTCTGATATTTAAATTTTTTCATGTTTATCCTTATTAATAATCACTTGATTTCTTGTTTTTTTATGGGGTGTTACATTATACACTCGATAGTTATGTAATTTTAAAGGTGCAATTGCTTAAGTTTTAAAAGAATGACAGTTGTGTTTTGAAGTGAGAAAGCATAAATTTTTGACGTGCGATAAGATACTGTTTTGAGGTGCGATAGTACATGTTTTTGACATGTGATAGCGAATAGTTTTGAACTGCGATAACACATATTTTGAAATGCAATAACATATGTTTTAAGGTGCAATAATATAAATTTTTGAGAAAGGAGATAGTCTATCTTGATGTACTCGATAAATTTTGACTAGGTATTGGGCCATTCTTTTCCTTATAACAAAATATGATTTTTTTCTCATAAATTATTTATTTAAATAGAGAAGGTTTCAAAGAAAGGAAATATACGTTTTTGACTATTTTACAAAAAATTTATGAAATACAAATATTACTTTTGTATAAGTAATTTGTGTATAAAATGGTTAGCGGATGGACATATTTTGTTATGGATGATGATATTATATGTTTAATTTGTTCCTTAATTAGTTGATAATTCATATGTAATTATTTACAAACTCACTTATATTATCACCCATCACTTATGACCTTGGGGATTGGGAATTGATGATCGATTAGGATTGTTCCAATAGTGTGTATAGTCAGACTTAACTCCTGAGTGATTACAATTGCGTCCAGAAGATCGGGAAGATCATATTATGTTAGGATGCCTAGGACCAATCAAAATTAATGACTCAATCAATGTTTATAAACTAGAATTTAGGTTGGAGACTAGTGTTGGGGTAGCGCCTCGCACTCTAGCTGTTTATCTCCTATGTAGTCAGTCCCATGATTCCAATGCATAAGGTTTTGCCGATATTGAGGCTAAAATTTATGAGGTGCATTTGGATAACTCATAATAATGGTGCTTACCTCTATTTTATTCTAAAGAGACCAGAAGACCATTTTAATTATTTTCTTCTAATACAAGGATAAATTAGTATTCTTAAGGGATTAAAAGACTATTACGATTATTTTCTTCTATTGTAGAAGTAGCTTAGTACTCTTATGGGAATGAAAGGCCGCAAGATTATATGGCTAAGATTTTGGCAGAGTCAACTCAATAGGTTTTTAGTTGGCCTAGCATAGTAGGTTTATAGTCGCTTGGGAAAACTATGTCAATGTATGGGCTTAATGGGATGGGAAATTAAGGGAATGTGTGTCCCTTGGACCCTTGAATGTTAGACTATTCATTTTGGGCCACTATGGATGATAATGTTTATGTTATGTTCTAACCATTGAGGTTGCAGGTAAATGATATGCTTGGCATTGAATGTAAGATAATACTGATGGGAAACCCATACCATACTTTAGCGGCTTGGTTACATTATGCATTTATTTTGGTTGAGACGGAATAATGTTATTCACAATAGACTTGTGGTCTAAACCGAAGTTTCTGATTTTTCCCTAAACTCTCAGGCACTCATTTAAATAGGTTAAGAGTAGGGTTTCAGGTTTAGAACGAATACAGCTTTCGAAGACAAGAAAGAGGCAAGCTATTATTAAGAGCTTATTTCTGCTGTGAGGTTAACTGCTTTATTTTTGTTTACTGTATGTAAATTGGTTTTATAACCATCAAATTGTTATGACTCTGATCATCAAATGTGCAACAACCCACATTTAAATGGATCCGACTTTTTGACTAAATTGAAAATTCGAGTCCATTAGGGTATGGTGCATTAGTATTGGTAACATGAAATAAACACAAGTATATCAGAGAATTATCTGTATGAACTTACAGTGGAATAGTAGACATATATACTAATTAAAGCTTCTACCATTGAACCAATATTACAACTTGGATATCTAGTTATCTTTTTACTGATGAGCATGAATTAAAAGACATATCCACCTACCATTCCCGCTTTGCTTTTGTATCATGACCCTCCAAATCTATCATGTGGGTTGTAATGATAAGGTGGTCAGAACAACGTTTTGGTGAATGGTAAACTACATACTCTATCCATAGCACTAGTTCATGCCGATTGATTTTCATTACATTTTATGTCTATTATTTAGATCAGTCATTTGATTCAATATAATCATACAATACATCCAACCTAATCCAAGTTATAAATATAAATGTGTGTGTGTATGCATATACATATAAACATCGCTATAATTGATGGATAAGGGTATACACCGATGTCTAGACCCAATTGCCTACGTACATCAAGTGATTCCTCGTTAGTGTCTGTAATCATGCACTGTAATCATGCACTGTACGTACATCAAGTAACCTCCCGATGGTACCTAGTAATGGTGTTATGATTTAAGCAGCCATATTACTAACTCATTCCAAAGACTTATATAATGGTTAACTAGCCCACCTCCTATCTAACAAACAAGAAACCAAAGTTCGAGGTAATTGCACATCCCCATGAAACCTACACCAATAAGAAGTGCAGTTAATTTAGGTGTGATCCAGGTCTTTGCTAATTACTATGTGGGAGCTATGGTGGTTTCGACCTATGAGTCTAGCCCTACTCCTCCTATAATATCGATACCAATAATGTCAACATAGCCTTGAGCTTCCCAACCACATCCTATTTAGATTAGCCTAATGCAAATCAAGGGAAAGCCTACCTAGTCACTTTCTACCTCTGGCTTGGAATTGAAGTATCCCCAATTGGCCACTTGATACTTCAAATCCAAGGAGAACCCATTTTGGTATATTCCTAAACCTATATGCAAACGTATATTCTTACGGGTCCTACAGTTGGGATGTCCCACACAAGTAAGATGTATACACAACCATTGGTAGCTCCTTACGAAGGGAAAACTTTTGTTTTGTAATACTACTGACTTCGCACCCTAACTGATACTAAACCAAATCACTTAACAAATCTAAAATTAGTCTAGGCCCACTAATTCACACCCATCGTAAACTTATTATAAAGGCCATATACTTTTACTGTAGAAATTATTAACTTTCAAAGTTTATTCATTAGTATTTATCTATTTACTCTGTGAACTTCTCTTTTATTTCGTTAGCGCCAATAAGTGTCATTTACTGCTTCTTTCAATTAATGCTCATATTAACTTGACTGTTGTAACTTTCCTAATTCTTTAATTCATTACCTTAACCATATTTTAGCGCTTGTTATTTATTTCTTAACATATACTTTGCCAAATCTATTTAATTGACAAACAGATTTATTGTTATTTTTATAAAATTTTAATTCCTTTATTTAGAGGCTTCCAAATATACACTTATACGTAAATCCCATAAAATATTTATTTCTACATTTTTGAACATTGTAACTGTATCTTCTCCAAGAAGGAAATGCTACCGTTGTAGTTTTTCATAACTACCTAAAAAGTGGAATTGTGCTGTGTTTGAAACTACACGAAATTATCTTTTCTATTATTATTGAAATCGACAGTGCGAAAAATGAAAAAAAAAACATCCCTACTTTTCACATATCTTTTCTTTGGGCATATTCCTTGTTATCTCAAACAACTTGCTTTCCATATATAATTGTAAAGTTGGACAATTATAGAAACTCATATGAAGATATTTTGCACTCCAATGAACTAAACTATAGAGTTTAAACCCAAAATCAAATTAAAACATCTTCATATGATGATTATCAAGTTTTAACTATCTATCACTCAAATAACAAAATCTTAGAATTACCATGAATTTTTATTAATAACTTATTTCGTAAATTTTAGGGACTATTCTTCCTAAATTCCAAATTTAGGGCATGTATATCATTTCATCAAGTTAGACAATCTACTGAATATATAGGCAAGGATTTCATGTTAGGTTTATTTATTTAAGCCTACAATTCAATGATTTCTACATAGGCATAAATGAAATAGAATTTCAACAACATAAATCTAATATCATGTGAAGTGTATAATTTTCCACTCACCTATAATGTCCCAATCTCCAATCTCAAATCCAATCCTATTCTTCTTATTTGACTTCGTTTTCTTTCAAATCAAAATATATATAAAAGATAAATACACACACACACACACATATTTATTAGAATTACAGATCTGAGAAAGATTTGAGTTGAGGGAAGTTTAAACTCTAAATTACTAAATTTACCTTTTTTGGAGAATTTGATTTACTCTTCCATTTCTTATCTTTTCTTCCATTCTTCTCTAATATATATATATATATAATGCTTTATTAATTTCTAGAAATAATGGAGAAAGAAAAATGATAGAGCTTCTCCGCTCTGTTCAGAAAATATGAGAAGAAAAGTGAAGGGCTAGGCCTGTATTTATAGGTGCTCGAATCAATTCAGTATATTAGATTGTTATTTATTAAATCCATGCTATTAAGGTCTAGGTTCATTGTGCGTCAGCCCTAACAAACCGGTTAACCGATAGTATAAAAGTCGTCGACCGATAACGGTCGACCGGTTGAGATTAGATGTCGACTGGTGTGGACCGATGATTTATTTTCTTTTTTCCATTTATTAAACGTTAAGTTTATATATCAAACATCGTCTTTAACATTGTCAATGTTTATTTTCCTAATTATGTTTTTAATTCTTTTCGATCCAAGATCATCAAACCTCGGCAACTTCTCCATTTGAACTCCGATCACAAAACCTTATATACAGTAAATGCTTAGAAAATTGCTACAAACACAATGGTGCAATTTTCACGATCAAAATCTAATATTTGATCAAATTTCTTTTTTAAGCCCTATTAATTATTTGTCAATAATTTTCAATTAATTACTGTCTATTTTATAGGGTGTTACACAATATGGCACCATCATATGTTGCCCTTGCAATTATTTTTTTATTTATTATATCCGAACAATGGAATTATGCAATTATGTATCTAAAACGTAATGGATTTTGCAAATGAATGAAATTTTTTTGTGGAAAAGTTGCAAATTCTTGTGCTCTTGATGTTAACCATACAATAACCGATCTAATTTTGACATTGACAAACAATGACAACCTCAAATTGGGGGATGTTACAACTTGATATTAGAGCTTGGGATTACTTAAAACTTAAAGATTTTTTTTGAAAAATATAACCCAAATTAATTTGAAAGCATAAATTGGAGAATGGGATAGCACTATAATAATGTACTTGTTAATTAATATATACGTACATAGATTAAGAGAAATGGATACCAGATGTAAGGGACTTAACTTGGGAGGCAAAAGAATAATAACCAATAGAAACGTTCGGCCTAATGCAAGATAAGCTAATCGAACTACCAATATTAATGCAAATGCTAATATGGGTGTTGGAACCACATCAGTTGACATGGTAATAATGTATCATCTTTGTGAACATAATGCAAGCCACGTCAATGGTTGGATTAATTGGAGGAAGGTCGTGTAGGGTGTAACACCCTGCATTTTTATACAACAAATAATCAAATAACGATAAATAGTGAAAATAAATAATTTTGTAATTGTCATAATACAGCCTCGAAACTTATATTATTGTGTCCGCGATGATTTTTTGATCAATTTACATATATTATATGTCTCGAACAGAGTTCGTATGAAAAAGTTATCAACGTTCAAAGTTTTGTATTGAGAAATAATTATACATGTAAATGTACGTAAATATATTTGTTATAAATAAATATATGTGCGTATGAAATTGTAGAAATAATGCACATTTGAATTTTAAATAAATGCGCATCATAAAGGCAATTAATTAACATTGCCATCACAAAGAAATTTAATTTACAATTGGTCACATGTGAAATTCAAAGTAGACAAGTTTTATATTGGGAAATTAATCAAGCAATTGATGGTGATTAATTAGACTAAACAAGAAACATTAAAAAAATTTAAATGCTTATGATTTATAATGGCTAAAAGTTAACGTTTATAAATATATACCTTTAAAAAGTTAAAAGGGTACATAGATATATGCAACCAATGAGTGTGTGATTAATTGACGCATCAATAAATTAAAAGAGGAATTAATTAAGAGACATAAATGCATCAGTTAGTAAGAGAATATGTCAATTTTATAACATTAGTTAATTAATTAAGGGATCTTCTAATAAAGTGAAATGCATGTGGAGAATAAATTAAATAATAACATGCATGTATTAATTTATAATTAACGCAATCAATTAATTAAGAAATCAATTAAAGACTTAAGTAAGCATCATTAATAAAAGAGGGAAACTTATATGTTAATTAATTAGATAATGAATTGGCGGTTTAAATGCATACAAACATCAAACGGAGTAACTAGGTTTATGATGAAGGTAAGTTAATAAGAATAAATTAAAAAATATAACTTTTATGTGCATTTAATTAATAGAGGTATTAATTGAAGTGTTCAAATAGGAAAGAAATTATAACTTATTAGAATCAATTAATATTGGATATACATACATACATACATACATACATACATACATACATACATACATACATACATACATACATACATACATACATACATACATATATATGATCTAATTAATTGGATAATTAATGGGAGAATCGTATTTAGAGGGAAACATGAATTAATAGGGGCATATGACAAAGGAATAAATGAATAACATTGGAGAATTATACACTATAAGCTAATGTAAATAAATCAATAAATGATCGTGAGGATTGTTTTTAAGGTTAATCGGATGGTTCATAGTTGTGTAATACACCTATAAATTGAACGTAACTTAACCCTTGCCCACACTATTTTCTATGAATTAGTAGTTATCTTTTATAGCAAAGTCCTATTCTCTTATCCCTTTTCCTTTCTCCTCTGTCAATCAAATCTTTCCACAAATTAAAAAAATACAATTAAGCAAGGAAATACATACAAGCAAATATGAGAATTGCGCAAACAAATCAGAGAATTTACAACGAAAGAAAAAAGAGGGAAAAAGAGAAGAAAAGCATAGCAAATTAAAAGGGAAAGAGATTGAAGCTATGAACGATATGTGAGTGAATTTATTTATATATCTTTTAAGTTTATGATATACTATCGTTAGATTTCCGTTTAGATAATTTATGCTTCATTTACATCTTTTTCTAAGTTTTTGATTTTCATGAAAGCGCCAGTTTTCTTCTATTTACTCCTTTTATTCGCGTATGGATTAGAATAGATTAAATGCGAGTATGGATTAAATAATTAAGAATACCATAATGAAGGAAATTAGATGTAAAATAATAAAAGATAAAGGAATGAAATTACTGCAATAAACTACGCTAAAACGAGAAAAGTTAATTAATCTAATAACTTGATTTGGGAGTAACTAATAGATTAATTGGTTGGTTTAAAAAATAGGATACATTTCTATAATTTAATATTTAAAAAGACCACAATAAACGTAACTGCAAGAATAAAAGAAAGAAAAAGGGAATTAGTGTAAAATAAAGAAACTACTTGTGACGCCCCACCTTTATACCCACATTAGCAAAGAGTATTATTAGATAATACCGTCTGCTAATACGGAGAATAAGGCTGGATAGGAGCGATCATCTATAGCCTTGCTTTAACTATCTATTGAATACATCGACAATTGCCCTTACCTAGCAGATCGTCATGTCCAATGAATACTTAAAACAAAACCATAGTTGGCTAAAGGATCTACCAGTACATAATATAACAACTCAAATGTAATATACATCACAGAACAGTAAATCATCACATGCACATATACTGATACATAACAGAGTATACAGAACGATACATGACAAGTGGTAGAGCAAACCACAATATACAGACGAGTCAATAATACATATCAGAGTTACAACAGATGAGGACTACACAAAAGCTATGACAAACAAGAAACTAGCGGAATAGTCCATGCGGAAGCAAAAGAGGCTAAGTCCAAAAGCACCTAAGCTGAAACATCTCGGTCTGACCCGAGTATAAAATACACGGGTCAGTCTAGCTAAACAAATCAGTTAGATAAACTGAACGATAATGAACCTGCAAGATCATATAGTATAACAAATATCTCTAAGGGAGATAGCACAATCATCTAACAAAAGATGAATATAATAAAACAAGCCTCATATCATCAACAACATAGATAATCAAAGGATATAAATATTCCAAAGCAAGCCAAAAAGGCAAATAACAAATACCCATAAGGTATACAAGTTCCATAAGGTAACCGCTACACATCATGCGGCTCAAAAAGACCAACACCGATGGGCGATACCAAGGGAATATAATCATATCAGTGAAACAACTGAAAATTCCAATTGCAACAAACATACATATCTCATGAGCGGTGGTGAAGAAACCACTCCAATATATCTCGAGCGGTGGTGAAGAAACCACTACGAAAGCGCTACTAAAAGCAACAAGCCAGAAGGAGACAGTCCGAAGACACTATCCCAAAGGCAACAGAAAATCCCAAATATCTCTCGAACTGGGGCAAAGGACCAACTCCAAAAGCGATACTAAAGGCAACAAGCCAGAAGGAGACAGTCCGAAGACACTATCCCAAAGGCGGCATGTGTCACAAACTCCCAGAAAGGAACCCGAGAAGTGTTAACGTGAGTCCCATAACCACCCGTTCGCACTAAACGGTTTACTATCCGTTAGTCAATTTCACACTCAAAGCAGTACAAAGTTTACCTCATCTCATCGGTAAACCAAACCCAAAGGTCAAAACGTTCAAACGAATAGATTAGGAATTAACTGAAAAGATGAACACACGTGTTTTATCTAATCATTTAATTCTCCTCCCACTTCGCTCGGAGTGCGAAATTGTGTGTGTATGATTTTAAATAGAATTTATAATTTGGAGAAGCGAGCTTTAAATACGATTTGAAGAGATCATTTATAAAGAAAACCCGTGAGTGAAGTCAAAAAGAAGTCATCAAAGTCAAATATGCAATAATAACTAATTGGAATCAACACGAATCGATAAAAGTTGAAAATTAACTCAAAATTAGCCAAAATAGGCAAAACTGCACATTCCAGACATCTGAAATTACCATCCAGACGTCTGAACCACTACCAGACGTCTGAGTGGATTTCCAGACGTCTGAATTTTGTCTCTGCCTTTTTGCGTCTTCCAGGAACCAATTCCAGACGTCTGAATTTCCAAACCAGACGTCTGAATTTGAAACCAGACGTCTGAAATTAGAGTTCAGACGTCTGAAATCCCCCTGTAGGCAAAAATCAGCCAAGCCCATAAAGGCAAAAATCCAAATGAATTGCAAACGAACAAGCGATGGATGCTATGGGTTTATGCCATACGACAACCCGGCACTATTGGCTCTTTTATACACCTCCAAAAACATGATCAAATATCAAAGTTAGGATCTTTAAAGAATTGAACCCAAACACTAAAAATTTGGATATTCACCAATTCAATCCAAACCAAAAGCAAGTGCATATGAACAAGGTGTTAGGAATTCATACCCAACATCAATGAAATCAAGAGAAGTAGATGTGAGTTCAAAACTCACCTTTTTAACTCAAGAATAAGAAGAAGAAGCTCAAATGCAAAGGAACAAGGCCAACCACTCTCTACTTCAATTCTACTAGCTTCAATCTAAGATCAAACAAATATTTCCTAAGTTTAGGTTTAGGAATTCTGAGATTGAAGAGAGAAAGAGATAGAGAAGATGAAGAAGAGGCTTACCAATTGCTTCTCTTTGATTTTGGAGCAAGAATATGAGCTAGCAAGAAGAACTAGGGTTTGCAATTTCTATTTCCCTTTCCCTTCCACCATTTTCAGTTGGAGCTTGAGTTTAGAAGAGTGGAATGAGAGAATGGAGAGGAGAGGGATGAGTTAGGGTATTAGTTAAGCTAGTGGGCTGAACCCAAACCTTAAACCCAATAGAAAAAGTAGCGAAATTCAACTTACTCCAAACATATCAAAGATTATACTAAAAAAGATCGCAAACGACATTTTGAACTCAATGGAAGTGGTCTTGAGTCCCAATTCGACCGTTTGCAGAAAGTAACTTTTTGGACCATAATCCGATAAACGACGTCATATTTAAATAAAATGTTTAAATATACAACCGATAAATATGCGGGTTGTTACAGACTCCCCTCCTTAAAGAAATTACGTCCTCGCAATTCTTAAGAAGAAAATAAAGAGTAACAACCAAAATCATATCAACACATAAGAATAACAGAATAAGAAGTTCACCATAAAGTGCACGAAAAGATAAGCCTGAACTTGCTTGCTCAGAGAATTCTATGGATTCCTAAGCTCAAAATAATTCGGAACACTGACGTGGTACAAACAATACGTCAAATGATCCAAAGCTCAACAAAATAAGTGCAACAAAACGTCCGATGAACTTGGTAAAAAGATCATTCCATTCGGACATCAACAAAGAAACAATCACTTGTTGCTTACAACTAAATGCAAGGCAACACGATCCCCCTTTTCGGGAATAAAAAGAATATCAAGATCATAAGATGCAAGGAACTCGAGCCAACACTAAGTTCCTTATGAGAAATTAAAAATTCAAAAATTATGATTGGTGAGGAGAACAAAATTCCTTACCCAAAAATAATGATGCCAAATATAAAGAGCGAGAACAATAGCCGTGAGCACTAGATCATGAGTGGCATACCTAGTCTCTATCGGCTTCAATGATTTGGAAGCACAAGTGATAGCACGTTTTCTTTTGCAAGAGAATGACATTCAAACCAACACGACCAGTTTGGTAAAAAGATAAAATCTTGGTTCCCTTCGGGAATCCCAGGATAAGAGTACCGGAAAAGTGTCCTTTTAAATAATCTACTTTCTTAAAAGCTAAAACTTTCAAATAAAATTCTTTACCAAAAAGCTAAAGCTTCAAAATTTCAATTACCTTCATGGAATCATATTTCGAGAAATTTTTTTCTTATTTCAAATCAATTTATTGTGTCAAATTGTCTCATCAAAGCGTTTAGGAGATTCCTATCGATAACGTTGATCAAGCGCATCGACCAGAATTCTTAAAGCACTCAATGGGCAATACAATCACAAAACCATCTTTTATAAGATAAACATGTTTCTAAAAACTTTTTAAAAATTCACTTTGTTCGTTTTAAGAACAAAAATCCCATTTATACTTATAAATAAATCTTATGAAAAAGATTTGCAAAAATTTTAAATTGCTAATTTCCATCCAAAACTAATAAAATACAAAAAAAATGGAATCATCGAGATATTCGCAGAATACTCGAGTCATAAAATGGATGAAATGAGCTAGACAACTGAATGACATAACAAATCATTCATAAGAATCACAACGAGTGCGGAATGTGGTAAGTGGAATCCTAACTTCCGCAACTCGTGGCCAAATGAAAACCGGTGGTAAGGTCGAGCTAAAAAGACCTTAACACTACTCAAAAGATTGCTTAGGTAATAATCCTAAGACAAGACCAAAAATACCGGAAAATTCTCAAACTACAAGAATTAGAGAAACAACACTTTCCTCATCATGAGGGCTTAAAGAATAAAATGATGCCATCAAATTGGAAATCGAGATCACAAAGAAAAATAGAGACTTTCCAAAATAGATGGAGACATACCTTATCCCTGAGAAGAACCTCCAAAAGCATCTGTTACATTTAACTTGCCAGATGGAGAATTATTCGGAGCAATGGGACAAGTGGAACTACGATGACCTTCCTTTTTGCAATAACGGCAGAAGAGAGGCTTAGGACAAGCTCGAATCATATGATCAGGAGAACCACAATTGAAACACTTCCGAATGGAAGGTGTTCCAGCAGGCTGAGACTGAGAATCAGATTCATCGGGCTTTTTCTTCTTGGAAGGGAAAAATTCCGGCTCATCCAATGGAGACTGCTTTTTGTCGGGGTTCTTGCGAACCTCAACATCATCATCACTATCACACTCCCTCTCGATGGTTTCGAGATGTAGTGCAAAATCAACTAACTCCTCAAAAGAAAGCTTAAGCTCAAGCATCAAAGATTTCTTAAGATATTTCTTAAGACCAGAAACAAACTTCAAATTCTTCTTATAAGAAGTGCTAATGAATTCAAGACCATACTTAGATAAGGCCTCGAAAGATGCAACATATTCAGAAACGGAAGACTCCCCTTGATTTAATTCAAGAAAGCGTCGGGGCAACAAAGCTTTCTCAGATTCAGGAACGAACTTGAGTTCGAATCGCTCCCGAAACTGAGTCCAAGAAAGAGCAGACTCGTCAATTTCGGCTACAAGAAGCTCGTACCAATCAAGGGAACGCTCTTGCAATAAGCTAGAAGTTACAAGAACTCTATCATGATCAGAAATATCCATTCTAGAGAAGATACGTTCGCACGTGCGAATCCAAGCTTGGACTTCAAGAACAGAGTCGGAGCCCTTAAACGGCTTTCCTCCAAGATGAGAAAAATCACTACACAGGCGTGCAAAGGTAGACTTGCGAGGTGGAGATACACGAGTAGGAGCTGGAGGCTGAATGCTCCTAAACAACTCCGTAAACTGATCGGCTGACATATAAACGCCATTCGGATGTGAGCCACTGGATTGCCCAGCATCCGAACGTCGTCCTCTACCTCTTCCAGCCATAAGCTGAAAGTTAAAGAAGATAAGGATCAACCACAAGGTAGATATTTCAATACGGAATACTACGGAATAAAAATACATTCCTGGACGTATTCCCAAATTTTATCTACCCAAAAACACGGAAGGAATAGAGACGCGAAGATTCAAGGATTTGTAACACTTGTTACACTCTAATGTATCCTAATATGTGCTTTTATTCTGTGTTCATCATATTTTCTTCTGAACCTTGCTCTGATACCAAGCTGTGACGCCCCACCTCTATACCCACATTAGCAAAGAGTATTATTAGATAATACCGTCTGCTAATACGGAGAATAAGGCTGGATAGGAGCGACCATCTATAGCCTTGCTTTAACTATCTATTGAATACATCGACAATTGCCCTTACCTAGCAGATCGTCATGTCCAATGAATACTTAAAACAAAACCATAGTTGGCTAGAGGATCTATCAGAACAGAATATAACAACTCAAATGTAATATACATCACAGAACAGTAAATCATCACATGCACATATACTGATACATAACAGAGTATACAGAACGATACATGACAAGTGGTATAGCAAACCACAATATACAGACGAGTCAATAATACATATCAGAGTTACAACAGATGAGGACTACACAAGAGCTATGACAAACAAGAAACTAGCGGAATAGTCCATGCGGAAGCAAAAGAGGCTAAGTCCAAAAGCACTTAACCTGAAACATCTCGGTCTGATCCGAGTATAAAATACACGGGTCAGTCTAGCTAAACAAATCAGTTAGATAAACTGAACGATAATGAACCTGCAAGATCATATAGTATAACAAATATCTCTAAGGGAGATAACACAATCATCTAACAAAAGATGAACATAATAAAACAAGCCTCATATCATCGGCAACATAGATAACAAAGGATATAAATATCCCAAAGCAAGCCAAAAAGGCAAATAACAAATACCCATAAGGTATACAAGTTCCACAAGGTAACCGCTACACATCATGCGGCTCAAAAAGACCAACACCGATGGGCGATACCAAGGGAATATAATCATATCAGTGAAACAACAGAAAATTCCAATTGCAACAAACCTAAATATCTCATGAGCGGTGGTGAAGAAACCACTCCAATATCTCTCGAGCGATGGTGAAGAAACCACTACGAAAGCGCTACTAAAAGCAACAAGCCAGAAGGAGACAGTCCGAAGACACTATCCCAAAGGCAACAGACAATCCCAAATATCTCTCGAGCTGGAGCAAAGGACCAACTCCAAAAGCGATACTAAAGGCAACAAGCCAGAAGGAGATAGTCCAAAGACACTATCCCAAAGGCGGCATGTGTTACAAACTCACAGAAAGGAACCCGAGAAGTTTTAACGTGAGTCCCATAACCACCCGTTCACACTAAACGGTTTACTATCCGTTAGTCAATTTCACACTCAAAGCAGTACAAAGTTTACCTCATCTCATCGGTAAACCAAACCCAAAGGTCAAAACGTTCAAACGAATAGATTGGGAATTAACTGAAAAGATGAACGCACGTGTTCATTGCACGTGTTTTATCTAATCATTCAATTCTCCTCCCACTTCGCTCGGAGTGCGAAATTGTGTGTGTATGTTTTAAATAGAATTTATAATTTGGAGTAGCGAGCTTTTAATACGATTTGAAGAGATCATTTATAAAGAAAACCCGTGAGTGAAGTCAAAAAGAAGTCATCAAAGTCAAATATGCAATAACAACTAATTGGAATCAACAAGAATCGATAAAAGTTGGAAATTAACTCAAAATTAGCCAAAATAGGCAAAACTGCACATTTCAAACGTATGAAATTACCATCCAGACGTCTGAACCACTACCAGACGTCTGAGTGGATTTCCAGACGTCTGGATTTTGTCTCTCCTTTTTGCGTCTTCCAGGGACTAATTCCAGACGTCTGAATTTCCAAACCAGACGTCTGAATTTGAAACCAGACGTCTGAAATTAGAGTTCAGACGTCTGAAATCCCCCTATAGGCAAAAATCAGCCAAGCCCATAAAGGCAAAAATCCAAATGAATTGCAAACGAACGACCGATGGATGCTATGGGTTTATGCCATACGACAACCCAACACTATTGGCTCTTTTATACACCTCCAAAAACATGATCAAATATCAAAGTTAGGATCTTTAAAGAATTGAACCCAAACACTAAAAATTTGGATATTCACCACTTCAATCCAAACCAAAAGCAAGTGCATATGAACAGGGTGTTAGGAATTCATACCCAACATCAATGAAATCAAGAGAAGTATATGTGAGTTCAAAACTCACCTTTTTAACTCAAGAACAAGAAGAAGAAGCTCAAATGCAAAGGAACAAGGCCAACCACTCTCTACTTCAACTCTACTAGCTTCAGTCTAAGATCAAACAAATATTTCCTAAGTTTAGGTTTAGGAATTCTGAGATTGAAGAGAGAAAGAGATAGAGAAGATGAAGAACAGGCTTACCAATTGCTTCTCTTTGATTTTGGAGCAAGAATATGAGCTAGCAAGAAGAACTAGGGTTTGCAATTTCTATTTCCCTTTCCCTTCCACCATTTTCAGTTGGAGCTTGAGTTTAGAAGAGTGGAATGAGAGAATGGAGAGGAGATGGCTGAGTTAGGGTATTAGTTAAGCTAGTGGGCTGAACCCAAACCCTAAACCCAATAGAAAAAGTAGCGAAATTCAACTTACTCCAAACATATCAAAGATTATACTCAAAAAGATCGCAAACGACATTTTGAACTCAATGGAACTGGTCTTGAGTCCCAATTCGACCGTTTGCAGAAAGTAACTTTTTGGACCATAATCCGACAAACGACGTCATATTTAAATAAAATATTTAAATATACAACCGATAAATATGCGGGTTGTTACACTACTGTATTTTAAACTATTCTAAAATAATAAACGAAATATCTTGCAGTTACGGATTGTTACTTGTAGTATTATTTGATATTAAAATATGGAAATGGATTTTTAATATAGTTTTCATAACCAATCTAATAAAATAGAATTACTTCCTAGAATAGATAACAAAGCAAACTATGACACGAATCAAGTAAATTATTAGATAAGAATTAGAAACTATAAACGACAACGAACCTAGGTCTGCATTTATTGCATATACTATTTAATAAGATGGTTATAATAGTAAGTGAATTATATGATATAAGAAAACTAAAGAAAAGTCTATATCGTAATAAAAGAAGGCAAACTAGAACAGAAAAGAAATGATTGTAATTATGTGCGGACTATAAAAGAAGACAAAGTGACAATTACATGTAGAATTATAACATATGTTATAATAAAGTAATAAGATCAAAAAAGCTTATTTTGAGACTTTGAATAAATTAATGAGCAATGATAATAGTAGAAGCTTATTTAAATAATTTATTTAAGTCAATAAGCAAATTAATCAGGAATGATAAAAGAGGCTTATTTTAACGAACTTAAGATTTCCACCTGTTATCTCTTTCTACGACATGCTGTTGTCGTCACCATATACATATTAAGCAAGATAACGAATGTGGCTCATATCAACAGTGTTCTCTATTAGGTAAATGGTAATCTCACAATAGTTAGAGGTGAGACGAGGGCAAGAATATGCTAATTTGGGTAAATAAGTAGCAAACATAATAAGAAAAGTAAACTACATTCAAATTAAAAGATTAGACTTGGGGTCTAATATAAGAATCAAATTGCGTTTGGAGCAACCCAAAGGATGAAGCGCCAAATAAAGCAGTTCATCGTGGATTTCAGCAATAGAGAATCATGTCTTAGTATTTTGTGCTTTAAAGAAGCACGAGACTTCAACAGGACACGAGGATACTCTAGGATGGCCTTTGGGTTGGCCTAATGAAGCTGCATCCCTGGAGGCAGGTTTGTAGGTGTTCCATCAAGAGAGTATGCCTTGACTACAATCGCATTGTAGGCCTAACAAAGCGGACCTTTGTAGGCAGTCAGAAGGGCTTGGTGTCTCGAGTAGGTTATTAGTCTGTCTAGTACTTGCAAGTAAGGTTAAGGATAGTCGCATGCGGATATCGACCAACATCAAGACCAATAGCGATTTCGGAAAAGACTAGAGTTAAACCAACATGCCAATGATTCTTTCACTATCGAGACATTGGATGGAGGGGCACTGCCAATCGGATGTTAGATTGTTTGCAGTAGGGCGCGACCACTTACCTCTTTAGAAGTCTTTCTATTAGTTGAGGGGTGGCTGCGTGGGGCCCTAGCCATGATGAGAAAAGAGACAAATCAACTAGAATATCTGTACTGTATGCCTAACGAAGCTATCCTTTACAGATATAGAAAATCCGTGTCCGAGTTTCATATAAGGTAGACCTTGTTAGCGAGATTCAAAGAATAGATATAACAATTACGTAAAGTCCTCAATGTATACACTGGGTGGTACGTTGTAAATGTCCGAGCATTAGTATAGACTAGTGTAGACGCAGTTTTACGTTTTCTACTGGACGACGCAATATCTGTATTGTAGGCCTCATGAAGCTGTCCTTTACAGATGTAGTCACAGAACGCTATAGGAGCAAGATGGTGGAGTCCTTTGCGAGGAGGATATGGAAGGTGCTACGGATAGTACCTAGGACTAATTCGGCCACTGGGCATATAGCTACTTATATGTATATTTTAGTTATTAGGTTTTAATCTACTATGGAGTAGATGGGCACGGTTTACAAACAGAGGCGAGAGTTTTGTAACCTAATGAACCTAATAAGATTAAATGGAAATAAAACGATATACGTAGAATTAAGCCTAGAAGTATATAATTTATTCATTCACCAGAATTTTTTTCTGGCCCCCTCCTCATAACATCCTATAGGTTAGGTGGATGGCAGAGACTTCTCAGCTTTACAACACTTGCTTAGAAAGTGTTATTATTTGGGTGAGCATTTACTTACGATTATATTTTAGTTAATTCCGCTGTGAGATAATTAATTGAGCTCCGATATATTTATCTTTTCCTATTTGCAGGATACCAAATACCCAACTCAGGCTTCAATGGGCTTGATTTTTAGTATTTTTGCAAAAAATTCCGAACCACTAGAATTCAGGTTGTTACATTTAGTATCAAAGCCTAGGTTTAGGATTTCTAGGTTGATAGTGAGTGAATGTATTTGTATTTTTGAATAAAATGTAAATATATTATGTACTAAAATCCATATAGTCCCCAACCATAGATTTTAACATATTAAATGTTTTTAGAAGTATATTTGTGCATATTTTGCTAGTTAGGTTTGGGATGACCTAAGTATGTAGAGCACTATGTTATTACCGATTTATAACATACAAATAAGCCTTGTTTTAGAGAAAATTTGTATCCATATGTTTTAGGAAGTAGGAAAGTTCATTAGGGATAGTGGGGAGAGTGTTTCTATTTTGAGAAGAATAAGAGGTTTTAGTATGAAGAAAATCCACTTTATGTCTCACCCAATAAAAATGAAACTTTTTAATTAAAAAAGTTGAAAAACATAATTGTTAATATATTTGAGGAAGTAAATATTGGGTCTTTTTAGAAATAAGTTGTATGAAATTTAAATTAGTTTTTATATAATGTAAATTTTGTTAAAGTGAAATTCTTTTTGAAAAATTATAGAGCATGTATAGCTCGCTAGTTTCTTTGTAGGTAAAAAATGATTTTAAATATAAAAACCAAGAGTGCGTTAAGTATCGATAACACAGGTTACAACATTTATTATTGTAATAAATGTTTTCAGTAAAAATAAAGGAAGCATAGACTATGACGCTATTGTTATAGTAGGTGACTCCCAATGTAAATGTTTTTACATAGCATACGAGATTTATTAATATTTATTTTAATTGATCCCATATATTAGTATTTTTGGGTTGTAGTAACGGTATTTTACGTAGCATTTATTTTGACCCAAATGAGCTTTGGAGATAATTTCTAAAGTGGTTTGTATGTACACTTATTATTTAAAGCACATGAAAATATTTTCTAGTTATAAAGAAGTTTTAAAAATAAGTTCTTTAGAAAAATAATGTAAGATAAATTATTGAATTTAGTGGGTATGTAAGTAAATATAGAGTAAATATACCTTAATCTTTTGGAATGAAATGAATAATGATATAATTTTCTATGAATCACAAATAAAGATGTTTTGTGCAAGCTATAAGAAATAGGTGAAAAAGATGTACAAGGTATGGAAAGCACCATATTTTATGTAGCCTATTTCGGTAAAATATAAAATAAATCCCTTATAATTTCACCTAAATATGAAATCCTCCTTTAAAGGATTCATAGAAGGTTTCAGCGTTAATGGTTTCTCGTACGAGAAAGTAATTCCAATACATTAAGGCATAAAACCATTAAGTGTAGTATGTTAGTAACTCTTTCAAGGTTAATTAATTGGAAGAGTAGAAAAGTTAAGAGATTTTTGATAAAATAGTTGTTCTTGTTTATCCCAGTTTTGGTAAATTTGAAAATCTAAAAAAAGAAGAAGGATATTATGAAAACACGCGAGGACATTTTTTTAGTCAAGAAAAAAGAAAAATGTTTTAAGAACAAGCAAGACATGTTTAAAAAAAGATGGTTTGGTGGAAAAGTAAATAAGTTTTTGAAAAGATAAAATTTAGAAGTTTTAATTTTTGAAGAAGAATTGATAAATACCAAACCAAATCTGACTTTTAAATATGAAGTAAATAGGAATCATTTCCTAGATGTAACGGGAAAAGTATAAGGCTATAGCAGTAATTACTCTTGGTAATAATAAAAGTTCCCGTAATGTGTATAAGACACTAGTGAAAACCTAAATATGATGCTTCATGTGTGCAAACTATAGAAAAATAATGAAATGATATTACTAAGATGATAAGACACACGTGGTTGGGATAGGTAGACCTTAGTTGGGGAAAAAAATGAAAGGTAAAGACAAATTTTTTCCAAGCTTTGTTGTCTTTTTAGATAGATACTGCATAGATTAAGCCCTTATCCATTGCAGTAAATGAGACTTAATTATTCCTTTTTAAGCATGTAGTAGAAGAGATGAATAGATCTTATTCGTCACGAGTAATACAGCGTAAGTTGGTAACAAGTAATAGGTGGTAGGAGGGGCATATGAGTTACATGGATTTCTAGAGTAGGACCTTTCCGCGTCAAAGTGGACATGGTCCTAGACCTCCTTGCCCTAGATGATAGCTGTGTTTAGTTGCTATATGAAAAAGAGAGAGTAAAAGTAAAATAAGACAACTATAAGGAAAATACAAATTTAAAGAAAGCGACAGAAACGTCAAAAGAAAATTTTAACAAAGAGATAATTTCTTATGTAAACGGTGCTTAGGGAAGTAAATATTTTTTTTTATAGATTAGTAGCCTAAATCCCAAGTACGGAGGAAGATGTACGCAAAAGAAAATCGAAGAAATATAATGTTTTTCCATTTTCCACCTTCTATATAACATAAGAAATCGAATTTGAAAGATTATAATTTTCTAAAATTCAAAAATTAAAAGTTGTGTCGTAGGTTTGGACATAAAATTTGCTGAACTATGCTCCTATTTAGTAGGAGTGTGGGAAAATTTGGATGAAAAATGTTCTAAGTTTCCAAAAGATCGCATTTATATAGAAATTGCAAGTATACTTAGGATGTGTGCATCATGTTTTAAAAGGAATTTCTAAAAGAAAAGGCATTCATATGGAGGTACTGCTTAGAAATTCTTGTACATGCATATATTTTATGATGTATTGCACTTTGCATTATACACGGACTGTTGCAAAATTGGATGTACACAAAATGGATGTGATTAATGCGAGAAATTACATAATTTTACCCTTGTCGAATTTTCGGGACGAAATTTCCTAAATTTGAGAATGTAACACCCTGCATTTTTATATAATTAAATAATCAAATAAGTTAAATAGTGAAAATAAATATTTTGTAATTGTCAGAATATGGCCTCGAAACTTATATTATTGCATTCATGGTGATTTTCTGATCAATTTACATATATAACATGTCTCGAATGGAGTTCGTATGAAAAGGTTATTGACTTTCAAAGTTTTTTATTGAGAAATAATTATACAAGTAAATGTACGAAAATATATTTGTTATAAATAAATATATGTGCGTATGAAATTGTAGAAATAATGCGCATTTGAATTTTAAAATAAATGCGCATCATAAAGGCAATTAATTAACATTGCCATCAGAAAGAAAATTAATTTACATTAATTGGTTGAAATTCAAAATAGACAAGTTTATATTGGAAAATTGATCAACCAATTGATGGTAATTAATTAGAATAAACAAGCAACATTAAAAAAAGTTAAACTTTTATGATTTATAGCAGCTAAAGTTAACGTTTATAAATATATGCATTTAAAAAATTAAGAGGTTACATAGATATATGTAATCAATGAGTATGTGATTAATTGACACATCAATCAATTAAAAGAGAAATTAATTAAAAGACATAAAGGCGTCAGTTAGTCAGAGAATATGTCGCTTTTATAACATTAATTAATTAATTAAGGGATCTTCTAATAAAGAAAAATGTATGTGGGGAATAAATTAAATAATAACATACATGTATTAATTCTTTGACACAATCAATTAATTAAGAAATTAATTAAAGATGTTAAGTAAGCGTTAATTAATAAAAGAGGGAAACTTATATGTCAACTAATTAGCGGTTTAAATGCGTACAAAAATCAAACAGAGTAATTAGGTTTATGATGAAGGTAAGTTAATAAAAATAAATTAAAAAATATAACTTTCATATGCATTCAATTAATAGAGGTATCAAATGACGTGTTCAAATAGGTAAGAAATTATAACATATAAGAATCAATTAATATTGTACATACATACATACATACATACATACATACATACATATATATATATATGTATGTATGTATGTATGTGTATATATATATATATATGTATGTATGTATGTATGATCTAATTAATTGGATAATTAATGGGAGAATCTTATTTAGAGGGAACCGTGAAATAATAGGGGCGTATAACAAAGGAATAAATGAATAACATTGGAGAATTATACGCTATAAGCTAACATAAACAAATCAATAAATGATGGTGAGGATTGTTTTTAGGGTTAATCGGTTGGTTCATAGTTGTTCACTACACCTATAAATTGAACATAACTTAACCCTTACCCAGAGTGTTTTCTCTGAATCAGATGCTATCATTTACAACAAACTCCTCTTTTCTTCTCCCTTTCCTTTCTCCTCTATCAATCAAATCTTTCCCCAAATTAAAAAAAACAAAATTAAACAAGGAAATACATACAAGCATATTAGAGAATTGCACGAACAAATCAGAGAATTTCCAGCGAAAGAAAAAGGAGGAAAAAGCAAAGAAAAGCATAACAAATTAAAAGAGAGAGAGAGTTTGAAGCTAAGGACAATATGTGAGTGGATTTATTTATATATCTTTTAAGTTTGTGATATATTATCGTTAGATTTTCGTTTAGATAATTTATGCTTTATTTACATCTTTTTCTACGTTTTGGATTTTCATGCAAGCTTCAGTTTTATTCTATTTTCTCCTTTTCTATGCATATGGATTAGAATAGACTAAACACGTTTATGGATTAAATACTTAAGAATACCATAATAAAGGGAATTGTATGTAAAATAATAAAAGATTAAGGAATGAAATTACCGCAATAAACTACGCTAAAACGTTAAAAGTTAATTAGTCTAGTAACTTGATTTCGGAGTAACTAATAGATTAATTGTTTGGTTTAGAAAATAGGATACATTTCTATAATTTAATATTTAAAAAGACCACAATAAACGTTACTGCAAGAATAAAAGAAAGAAAAATGGAATTAATGTAAAATAGAGAAACCACTGTATTTTACGCTATTCTAAAATAATAAACGAAATAACCTGCAGCTACGGATTATTGCTTGTTGTATTATTTGATATTAAAATATGGAAAAGAATTTTTAGTATAGTTTTTATAACCAGCCAAATAAAATAGAATTACTTCCTAGAATAGAAGATGACAAAGCAACATGAATCAAGTATATTATTAAATAAGTATTAGAAGCTGTAAACGATAATGAACCTAGGCCTGCATTTACTGCGCAAACTATTTAATAAGACGGTTATTATGATAAGTGAAACATATGATATAAGAAAATTAGAGAAAGGTATATATCATAATAAAAGAAGGAAGACTAGAATAGAAAATAAACACTTGTAATTATGTCCGAACTATAAAAGAAGAGAAAGTGGCAATTACAAGTAGAATTATAACATAGGTTATAATTAAATAATAAGAACGAAATAGCTTATTTTGAGACCTTGAATAAATTAATGAGCAATGATAATAGTAGAAACTTATTTAAATAATTTATATTAAGTCAATAAGAAAATTAATCAGGAATGACAAAAGAGGCTTATTTTAATGAACTTAAGATTTACATATTAAGCAAGATAATGAATATGGCTCATACCAACAACATTCCCTATTAGGTAAATGGTAATCTCACAATAGTTAAAGGTGAGATGAGGGAAAGAATATTCTAATTAGGGTAAATAAGTAGCAAACATAATAAGAAAATTAAACTACACACAAATTAAAAGATTAGACTTAGGGCCTAATATAAGAATCAATTTGCGTTTAGAACAGCATAAAGGACGAAGCGCCTAACGAAGCAGTTTATCATGGATTTCAGTAATGGAAAAGCATGTCTAACTTAGTATTTTTGGGCTTTAAAGAAGTACGAGACTTCACCAGGAAATGATAATACTTTAGGATGGCCCTCTGGGTAGGCCTAACGAAGCTGCATCCCTGGAGGCAGGTCTGTAGGTGTTCCATCAAATGAGTATGCCTTGACTGCATTTTCATTGTAGGCCTAATGAAGCGGACCTTTGTAGGCAGTCAGAAGGGCTTGGTGTTCGGAGTAGGGTAATCGTATATCCAGTACTTGCAAGTAAGGTTAAGAATAGTCGCATGTGGATATCTGCCAACATCAAGACTAAGAGCGGTTTTGGGAAGAACTGGAGTTAAACCAATAGGCCAATGATTCTTTCACCATCGAGACATTGGATGGAGGGGCACCGCCAATTGGATGTTAGATTGTTTGCAGTAGGGCACGACCACTTAACTCTTTAGAAGTCTTTCGATTAGTTGAAGGGTAGTTGCCTGGGGACATAGCCGTGATGAGAAAAGAGACAGTCCTACTAGAATATCTGTATTATAGGCCTTACAAATCTGTCTTTTAAAGATATAGAAAATCCTCGACTAAGTTCCGTACAAGGTAGACCTTGTTGGCGGGATTCAGAGAGTAGATAGAATGATTACGTATAGTCCTCAATGTATGCACTGGGTGGTACGTTTCGGATGTTCGAGCATTAGTATAGACTAATGCAGACACAGTTTTATGTTTTCATAGTAGACGACGAAACATCTGTATTGTAGGCCCCACGAAGCTGTCCTTACAAATGTAGTCACAGAACGCTCTAGGAGCAAGACGATATAGTCCTTTATGAGGAAGATACGGAAGGTACTATGGGTAGTACCTAGGACCAATACGGTCATTAGGCATATAGCTACATATATGTATATATATTAGTTATTAGGTTTTTATCTACTATAGAGTAGATGAGCACGGTTCACAAACAGAGGCGAGAGTATTGTAACCTAATGAACCTAATATAAGAGTAAATGGAAATAAAACTATATATGTAGAATTAAGCCTAGAAGTATATAATTTATTCATTCACTAGAACTTTTGTTCTGACCGCCTCCTCATAACATCCTATAGGTTAGGTAGATAGCAGAGACTTCTCAACTTTACGACACTTGCTTAGAATGTGTTATTATTTAGGTGAGTTCCTACCTCCTATATTATTTTAGCCAATTCTGCTATGAAATAATTAATTGAGCTCTGATATATTTATCTTTGCCTATTTGTAGGGTACCAAATACCTAACTCGGGCTTCAATGTGCTTGGTTTTAGCATTTTTGCAAAAAAATTCAAACCACTGGAATTCAAGTTGTTATAATGGGTACGAATAATGTCATCGAAGTAGAGGATTGGACCACGAGCACCCAAGATAAGACCGATGATAGACTAATGCTTCGCTCAAATTTCGTGAAAGAAGCCACTGAAAAGATTAAGTTAATTAGAGCAAAGATGAAGGGAGCTCAATACAAGAGCAAAGTTATGCATATAAGAGGCTCAAGGACTTGGAATTCTCATTTGAAGACTTTGTTTTTGTTAGGGTATCACCAATAAAAGGTGTTATACGTTTTTAAAGTCATGAAATTTGGCACCTAGATATATTGGTCTATTCCTAATATAGAGCGAAGCTGGAAACCTATGATCTTATCGAGTCACCGAACACTTTACAGGAGTCCATAATTTTTTCCATGTTTCTCATTTGAGAGAGCATGAGTGTAATCCAAACACTACTATTGAGCCAACTGATTTGGATGATGTAGTAATAGATTCTAATATGACTATAGTTAGACAAACAATCTATATTATGGATCGATGTATGAAGAATCTTAGAAATAAGATAGTCAAGTTGGTGAAAGCCCACTGGAGTGATGGTGGAAGAGGCTATACTTAGGAGATTGAGAATAGGATTAGAGAGGCTTATCCGAGCTGTTATGATGTATGTTCTATATGATTGTATTGATTTTTGATTAGTAGCTATGCTAGTAGTTTGATTTTATGTGCTTGACACATATATGCATGATTGATATGCTTGTTGTTTTTACCTTATCAGAATTTTAAGGACATAATTTTTATTAGAAAAGCCTGTAACACCCTTAATTTTTATAACAGTTATTTTGGATATTTAAGTACGGGATAGTTAAATAAATAAGGTGAAAAATAGGAAATGTAGGATTTTCCATATTAGACTATGCATAATTAATAAAGGAAATGTTTACGAAGGAAAGAGAGCTTAATTAAATTAGTCAAAGAATGGGTAAGGATGGAACGAAGATTTATATCACTCTCTCCCCATTCTGTACAATCATTCATTTTACATTCTTTCATCCTAAAAACAAAATATAGAGGTCTAACCCTGGTTATCACTACCTCTACTAAGACGGAAGAAGAAAAGCTAGGAAAAGATAAAGAACAAGACAAACCTCTTCATTTCAAAAAATCTAAGGTAAATAATATTACCTTTACACGTATGTTTGATTTGTTTGGGGCCTGATTAACATTTTAAATCTAATTTTATTTAATGTTATATCATGCTTTAGTTGGAAATATTCATCTATATGAACTTATGGTCATCATAAATGAAATTGTCGAATTTTTTAAAGAAATTTTGGTTTAAAAACCTACGTTTTGACATGCTTTGTAATTTTTATATGATGTTCGTAACATTATTTTGATATTATGGATTTATTATGAATTTTCTAATTTGGAAAATGGATAATTTTGAATTTTGATTATTTAGAACATAAAAAACAAATATATTGTCTTTGGAATGTTTATTTGTAATGAATGGAATTTCTAATTTTTGAGAATTGTTTTTAGGTTTTTACTATAAACTTACTATGAATTATTTAGTGAAGAAACATTTTAAATATCAAGGGTGATTAATTAAATAATTATGGTATAAATAATGATTTGGAATGGTAGAGAAATTATATTTGAATATTTTCTGCAGGGATTTCTGCAGATTTGATTAAACAATATAGATTTGACAAAGGTAATTTTTTTGCAAAGGCAAGCTTGTTTTATAGTGGACCATCCATAATTCAACAATTTCAAAACAATAATTAAGTATAAAAGAAAAGGTTATAAGCTCATAACTACTAAGCTAGATCTAAATGAGCTTAGTAAAAACTACTACTTTTGAAGGAACTAAATTACTTTTTTTAGATATTTACAGATTTCTGTTAAGAGGCTTGATAGTCTATTTTTAAACCCTTGATGGCTATCTTGACATTCAATAACTTGTGAAAAGTTTGAGGTGCGATAGCACTATATTTTAAGCATTCAATAACTTTGCATTTTTGAACCTCGATAGCCTATAAAAGTTTTAAGGAACGATAAAATAATATTTCAGACATTAGATAACTTTTCATTTTGATATGTGATAGCTTGACACTCAATAGCTTGCATTGTTGGTGTCTGATAGCTATATTTTCCTTGATATGCGATGGCAATATTTCTTGGCATGTATAGCTACTTATTTTGACATACGATAGCAATATTCTTTGACCAGCGATAACTATTTTCTTCGACATGTGATAGTCATATATTTATGAGAACGACATCCTTAACTCTTAATACTTGATTGCTTTTAAGGGTTTTCTTCTATGATCGTGTTAGACCAAAAACTGGTATAACACCGCCAATTGTGATAAATTAGTCCTTGATTTATATATAATTAAGCAAAGCTCAATAAATGTTTACTCAATAGTGTTATCAAGGGCTAATTTATCACTTGAGATTTAATGCGACTCATTAAAGGATGGATTTATGATGTTAATAGGCTTTTGAGGTGAAATATATGAAGGTTTACTCGAGTTCTCTTGAGGTCACGGGTTGTTAACATATTCAAGAGTCCTTATGGGCTTTCAAGAAAAATGTTCCAACAAGGGGCCATATTATGTCTAATGTTCATATGAGGTAAAGAATAAAACTAACAAATTTGTGCAATAATTCATTAAGCTCATCAATAGGCTATGTAATTCGTTCTTATATTCAAAGTGCAGTGTTCATATAACTTTGCATGTATATTCTTATCTTAATTCAAAACTCCTTTTAAATAATCATGTCGAGTTTAGAACTTAGAGGATTCAAATATATGCATATCCATATCAATAATGTTCAAAAAGGCATTGTCAAGACAATAGGCATGTCCAAGTCTATGTTCATATAAATTGTGCATAATTATAGTCAAATAGATTTTATCCCTAGTTCGATTTAGAGTTTACAAGATTTGTCGCCCCATTTTGCAAGCCCCTAGGTATGTATTTATAGGAGAAGGGAGGGTTAGCACTCAGCTCCATCCCACCTATAATATCTTTGGCAAGCTTGGCTTCGGCAGAGTCAATAGTGTCATATAACATTAGCTTTGCCATTGCATGGTTGCTGCTTTGGTAGTACTCAACACCGATAAGGGGCGGCATGGCTATGGTGTAATGTCAACATGAAGCTATATCGTTCTTTAGGACACTGGTTTTGATGGATCTTGTGAATTCTTATTTGTTGAAATGCTCTTGATTGATTGTTGGCGACATCAGTTGAAGGTGGCACTAAGCATTGATGAGGGCCGACATCAATAAAGGGCAGTATTGTGAAAGAGTGACTTTATCCAACATAGTCTCGGCATTAATGATTCTGGACGTTGATGACTTCCATTCTGATGATTGGCGCTCTTCGTTGGTTGATGACAGTATCGAATTGTAGCGACATAGACTATCATCCTATCTTCATGGACGTCGACAATGTTCATCATTAATGTCGCAAGGATCGACTGCGATGATACTCCTTAAAGTGGTGTATTGATAGCAACTTATTACAATGAGATTCAGCATTATTGAAGGGGCATCATCAATAATAAGTGGATTTGATGACTTGCACCAGGGCCTATTATCGATACTGATTGATGGCAACATTATTATAAGTAGTATCCTTTGGTGTTTAATGGAGCGCGACACTAATAAAGCACAACGTTGGCAACGAATGACATTAGCAAAAGAGCTTCACCGCTTAGTATGGTGTATAAAGTGAAGAAGTGTGGCGTCATTTGGAAGCCACACTAATTGGCAGCGGCACTGATAGAGAGGCGATATGGTTGAAAGCAATGCTACATGGGATATGACATAAATGGCACTTTATTGGTTAGGCATGCCACCATTAGCTTGGCAGCATCGACTTCTTTATGACATCACTACTTGTTGCATCTTTTTCGTGGATGAAATTATGTGGATGACATTTTCCCTCCCCCCTGTATAAAAGAAGCTTTATGCTCCTTATGGTAAAACCAAGAATTTTTTCATATTGCCTACTCTTTAATGAGATTTCCTTGCAAAATATGAAGCGAATGTTATCTCTCATTATTAATTTTAAACTTGATTCCAATTCAAAGGAACCTCCTTATGGATTTGATTGGGTTATAAATCTATATTATCTGTGTAAGTTAAGGTTATACTTTTACTATAAGAGATCTATAAATAACAATAAGTTTTCAACCGGAAGCCTAGAAGATATCTGGTAATGTCATGGGAAGGAGCATCAGAAATTTTCTTTGGTAATAATAGGAGACCAAAAATCCATTTGACAATTATAGAAGACCATAAATCCAAATCTATTAATAATAATTGAAGACCACAAATCCAAATTTATCAATAAAAATAGACGACCAAAAATCCATATCCGACAATAATAATAGAGAAACAGAAATCTTTATCGAGTGATAATAGATGACCAGAAATCCATCTGATAATAATGGAATACCAGAAATCCTTATCTGGCAATAAGAGAAGAAGGCTAAAAATCCTTATTTGACAATAATAATAGAAGACCAAAAATCTATATCTGGCAATAATACAAGACCGGAAATCTTTATCTAGCAATAATAATAGAAGACCAAAAGTCCATATCTAGCAAAAATAACAATAGAGTAGAAAGCCCTATTTGGAATAATAGATGACAAGAAATCCATCTGATAATAACACCAAAAATCCTTATCTAGAATAATAGAAGAACACCAAAAATCTTTTTCTGGCAATAATAATAGAAGACCAGAAATTCATATCCAACAATAATAATAGAAGACCTGAAATTCATATCTGGGAATAATAATAGAAAACCAAAAATCTTTATCTAGCAATAACACAAAAATCTTTATCTAGCTATAATAGATGGCCAGAAATCCATCTAATAATAATGGAATATGGAATTTCTTATCTGGCAATAATAGAAGAAGACTATAAATCCTTATCCGACAATAATAATAGAAGACTAAAAATCCATATCTGGTAATAACAGATGACCAGAACTCCATCTAATAATAATACCAGAAACCCTTATATGGTAATATTAGAAGACGACTACAAATTATTATCTGGCAATAATAATAGAAAATAAAAAATCCATATGGCAATAATAATAAAAGACCAAAAATCTTTATCTAGCAATAATAATAGAAGACTATGAATCTTTATCTGGTGATAATAATTGACCATAAATCCATTTGATAATGATGGAATACCAAAAATACTTATTTGGCAATAATAGAAGAAGATCAGAAATCCTTATCTAGTAATAATAATAGAAGACCATAAATCCATATTTGGTAATTATTGATGATCAGAAATCCAGCTGATAATAATACCAGAAATCTTTATCTGGCAATAACAGAGGAAGATCAGAAATCCATATCAGCAATAATAATAGAAGACTAGAAATCTTTATCTAGCAATAATAATGGTATACCTGAAATCTTTATATGATGATAATAGATAACCATAAATCCATCTGACAATAATGGAATACCAGAGATCCCTATTTGACAATAATCGAAGAAGATCGAAAACCCTTATCTGGCAATAATAATAGAAGAGCAGAAATCCGTATCTGTTAATAATAAATGACTAGAAATCCACTTGATAATAATACCATAAATCCTTATTTGGCAACTGAAGATTTTTTTGCTGAGGAGCACAAATAGCTCATATTCAATGGATTTTTCTCCAGAAGATTATTTGACTTGGAGTGCTAATTGGCTTTGATTTTTGATAGATTTTCCTCTAGAAGAATGACTTATTTAGAGCACTTATTTTCTCTGATTTTGATTGATTTATTTGGCATCATCTTAGGTGATGATCTCTAATAAGATCGGACCCTTTATTACCATCTCTGGTGATGATTTAGATCTGTTGTCTTGTGCATTTAGGTAGTTATCTTGAGAAAAACCAAAGTTTACCCGAACTTCCTTTAGGACGCACTTCAGTGAGGCCTTTAATGACAACATTGAAGGTTGGTTTGGTGCTTTGGATAGGAGAAAGGCTTACCTGACTTCTTTTTAGGAGGCGTTTCAGTGAGGCCATTGATGACGACACAGAAGGCTGGTTTGATGCTTTAGCGAGGCTTTTGATGAAGACACTAAAGACTTACTTTATCCTCCCTTTAGGAGGCACTTCAGTGAGGCCTTTAATGATGGCGCTAAAGGCTTATTCGGTGCTTTAGACAGGCAAATAGCTTACCCGTCCTTCGTCTAGGAGGTTCTCTAGTGAGGACTTTGATGACGCCACTAAAGGCTTTTCTGTTACGAAGCCTTTGAAAATCATGGGACTTTAATGGCCAGGTCTTTGGTATCAGAAGAATTTCACTCCTTCTCATGGAGGAGCTAGTAAATTCTTCTTCTTTAGCCTTTTTATTCATCCATTGTTCTAAAATACAGTCGCAAATGTTCATGTTCTTGCTATTACGTTGCCATCAGTTTGACGTAGTTTATAGGTCCCAAACGGGACTACTTTGTGTATGATTAAAAGCCCTTTCAAATTTGGCCCAAGTGGTCCATCTGATGGATTCTTAGTATTTTCCATTACTCCTCGGAGTACTAAATCTCCTTTTTGAAATGATCTTACTCTAGAGTTATAGTACTTCAATATCCTTCATTGATATTCAGCTGTTCGTATGGCCGCTTCATCTCTTAATTCATTGATTAAGTCCAGGGACTCTTTCTTTAATTCTTGATTTGGATTAAACCATACACAATCCTTCGATGAGAAAATACTTCTATCTCAATTAGGAGCATGGTTTCGCATCCATATGTTAAAGAATATGGGGTGTGTCTTGTTGAAGTTTTAGTAGAGTTTCTATATGCCTATAGAAAGAGAGATAGTTCCTCTAACAAATTTCCTTTTTCTTTGTCCAACCGCTTCTTTAGGATGGTCTTTACAATTTTATTGGCTACTTCAACAGTTCCTTTTGCTTTAGGATGAGCTATAAATGAAAAGCTTTTTATGGTTTCATTCTTATTACAGAATCAAGTGAATTCTGCACTTTCAAATTGAATTCCATTATCGGATATTATCTTGTATGGAATTCTAAATCTTGTAACGATATTCTTAATTATGAACTTGAGAACTTTTCCCGATGTGATATTCGAAAGCAGCTTAGCTTCTACCCATTTCGTGAAGTAATCAATGCGTACTTACTCCTCCTCTGGATATTGGCAGTGGCCCAATTAGGTCAATTCACCATACATCAAAAGGCCATGGGCTTGAGATAGAAGTCAATTTGCATGATGGTAGACGCAGGATCTTAGAGAACTTTTGACATTTTTCATATCTTCTTACATAATCAATGGAATGACCAGTCATTTAAGGCCAATAGAAGCCTTGTCTCATAGCTTTTAGCCAGTTTCATACCATTGGAATGGTCTCCACAGAATCCATTATGGGCTTCCCTTAGTAATATTGCTCTGTTTTTGGATCAACACATCTTAAGTAAGGGAGAAAATATCCCTTTTTATAAATATCTCGTTTGTCATGATAAAAGTTGGAGTTTGAAATTTTATTCTCTTCACTTCCTTTTTATCTGTTGGCAGCCATTCTTTTGTTATGTACTCAATGATAGGCGTCATCCAGTTATTCTCATATTAATTATTTGCTTTTGTATGAGGAGATTTTTCTTGAAGAATCTCAATTTTGTCCTCTTTCTCCTTGTGAGTTGAGTCTTGAAACCTAGTCAACACTAAGGATTCATTTTCTGGATTGGAGTTTTTCTCCTCTATACTAGGATTCTCTTTGTAGCTTACTGGCATGATTCGGGCTTCCAGTGCACCTCGTGAGCTGGCCAACTTAGCTAATGAATCAGCTTGGGAGTTCTTACTTCTTAGCACTTAGTGAACTGAGAAATCTTCAAACTGGGTTTACATTTTCAATATCTTTTTAACATGTAGAGTTAACTTGGCATCCTTCGTCTAATATTTCTGGTATAGCCGATTTACCGTTAATCACTAAAAATCTCGATTTTAGGGATTTTCAATGGAGGGTTAGGGTAAGTCCTGCCATCATAGATTCATATTCCACTATTGTTGCTAGATGGAAATCCTAACTTCATTTCATAATGAAAACGATGTCCATCGGGGGTTAAAAATCACATATCCGACCCTGACTCCTTGTTCATTTTAGGTTCCATCCATGAATAGTTGCCACTTAGGTTTTAGTTCTTTTTCCTTTTTTGATTGGATATGCTTGAAAATCGACTAAAGCATGGGGTGGGAATTCAATATCATATTGGCTAAGCCTCTATTCCCTATTTAAATAATCTTTGTGAAGTTTCCGACTAACTGAAAACCTACTTAAGTGGGAAATTAGCTAGGAATTTGATTGGATATGCTTGAAAATAAGCTCTTAATTTTCGTGTGTCGAGCATCAAACAGTACGCCAATTTCTCTATAACTAGATATCTAGTTTTTGCATCTTTGAGTCTTCTACTGGTATAAGATACTGGAAGTTGTATTCCCTTCTCTTCTTTTATTAGCGCTGAGCTAATTGTATGTTCAAAAACAACCATATAGAGATAAATATTTTCCTTGTCTATAGGGCTAGAAAGAATTGGTGGTTTTTCCAAATGAACTTTCAGCAGCTTAAAAGCTTTTTAATAATCTTCACTCCATTCGAAGTTTTTCTTCTTCTTAATCACATTAAAGAATGGACGGCACTTATCAGTAGCCTTGGAAATGAATCTATTTAATGCTGTCACTCACCCATTTAGGCTCATTACATCTTTGTTGATCTTAGGTTCTGCCATATCTCTAATAGCTTGAATTTGGTCTAGGCTGGCTTTGATTCTTCTTACACGGACGATATAACCCAAGAATTTTCCAGAATGAATTCCAAAAGAACATTTTTGTGGGTTAAGCTTCATCTAGTGTCTTCGTAATAAATCTGCACTTTTCTAGATCTTTTAGATGACTACCTGTCTCTTGGGACTTGACCAACATATCATCTACATACACTTCCATGTTCAAGCCAATTTATTCTCTGAACATATTATTCACTAGTCTTTGGTATGTTGCTCCAACATTCTTCAATCCAAAGGGCATTACTTTGTAGCAATATGTTCTCCAGTCTATTATAAAACTAGTGTTTTCCTTATTTGGTTTAAACATTGGAATTTGATTATATCTAGAATACGCATCCGTGAAAGATAAGAGTTGGTGTCTTCTCTTTGCAACTACTAACTAATCTATCCTTGGGAGAGGATAACAATATTTTTGGCATGCTTTATTCCAATTAGTATAATCGAAACACATTCCCCACTTTCTATTGGATTCCTTGACTAGCACTGGATTTTCTAACCACTTCGGATAAAGTAACTCTTTGATAAATCCATTTTCGAGCAATATTTTGACTTCTTCTTTAAAGCATTGGACCAAACTTTATCGAACTATCTTTTCTTCTGCTAGATTGGTGCAACATTTGGGTTTATATTAAAAGCATGGCATATGTCGGTCAGATCTATTCCAACCATATCTAAGTGGTTCCAGGCAAAGACATCTTTTCTAGATTGGAGGAATTGAATCAGCTATTCTTGAATTTTTTATTTAGCACTTTTCCAATTTTAACTACTTCGTTGTATCAATTGAATCTAAGCATATTTCCTCAGGATATTTTGTCGGCTTCATTCCCTCTTATTCATTTCTATAGTCTAGTTCAGTGATAATTTCCTCACTTTCTATTTCGTTTTCTACCAAATTTGCTTCCTTACCTTTTCTTTTCTTTTTGGAGAAGTCAAATTTTCTCAATACAAGTTTAGACTCTATTTTTGCTTTGGGTGATGAGTTTAAGGAGTCTTCAACCAAAGGCTTTTAAGCATCAGTTCTAATTAATTCATTTTCCTCAGAATCATAACAAGAAAAATAGTCTTGTTTGTATTGCTCAATAGTGGCATATTACACCTCGTGAACACTAAATTGTTCTCCCCTAATGGTCCCTCACCCGATTTTAGTCAGGAACTTCACCATCGAATACTTTAGTGAAATAAAAGCATCAACTTTGTCTAAAATCAATCTTTTGAAAAAGGTGTTGTAATACGAAGGTTGACCCATGATGACAAAGAGAGTCTCAAAAGTCCAAGACGGGACGGGGCTCCAATTTGCACGAGAAGTCTTACCAACTCAATAGAAGTTGCCCTCATACTGTTGGACCTGAAAATAGATCCAAAACTCGGCTCAAACTTTTCTTTTGGAATGTCTATTTGGTCAAATGCATGTTTGAAAATTACGTTGACAGCACTTTCGATATCTACAAAATTTTTGGTAACCACAAAAAGTCTAATTTACATACTAGTCATAAGCGGTCATTATGAGGGTCGCAAATGCCTCTTAACTCTTGTGAAGTGATAGTCAAATTGTGCATCTGGATTTGAAATCTCAGATTCTTGAGTGATGGCTCCTCTTGAATGGAGAAAATCCCTTCTGTCGCTTCTCTAACATAACAACTTCTAGTTCTTTTGCCAATTCCAACCAAGTATGGGCCTCCATAGATAACGTCAATTCTATTGAGAGGTGGAATGAAATATAGCCGAATACCACTTTCCATAAGATTTGCAGTGTTGTTTGGTAGCCATTAATTTCCATTTTCAACTTTTTGGTTATCCCTAACAAATTCGTTCGGACATCCGGCATAGATCTACGTTCAGTTATGCCTACTGGTACTCGGCACCCATCTATTTTATGTCCGTTCGATTTATGATAAGCGTGGTAATATCTCCCTTCCTCAGATCAGGATCAATTTTATCATTTTAAGAAATTAGGAAGTCGTCACTTTCCTTTATTGTATCATATATGTATGATATTGGCTTGTTTAAAGTATATGGTTAGTATTTGAAAGTTCTTCTCTTCTGGGCTTCTTATGGTTGCGGTTGTGGCCATTTCTCCCTAGTTCATTTTTGGCTTGGGCCTTGTTTCTAGCATGATACATTTTGTCCATGCCGATGAATTTATCCGCTCGAAAATAAAGATCTTGTAAATCCTTACATCCATGTATATAAAGTTCTCTCCACAATGGGGTTTGTTCAATCAGCCCTGAACGTACTACCACCATCTTATCCCTATCGATCATTTTTTTTCTCCTAAAGGGCCTCTATATTGAACCTCTTATGACAATCACCAAACAACTCCCCTGACCTCTGTTTGATATTAGTGCAATGGTGCACTCGATAGTAGGATGTTGGAACCATTTTACCCACTTCTCCCTAAAAAGTAGTTGGTAAAAGCCAATAATTCACAGCTTCGGTTGTGTTGTATAGGTATGTCTGACTTTCAAAAGGCAATAAGTGATCGTTTGCATCAGTCATTCCATTGTACCAATGGATGAAATCTTGATATGAAAAGGAATTTTCATGGACATGCTTTCATTGGTGAAGAGAGCTTATCGATGATTATTGTTGGCCATGTCGTCTAGAGTTTTCTTTGCTTTGAGATTAAACATATCTTTTGATATTTTTTTCTACCATGTCTTTCAAATAGGCCTCATTACCATGGTAGTTATTTCTTTAAAGTTTGTACCCTTTCGAGGTTGAGCTTCCAGATTGCTCCTTGGACTTTTCTTGGTAGTTTTCCTTGGCCTGCTGGTCACTTCCTCTCTTTGTGCAGTTTGGATAAGTTTTCCTTTGCTTTTGTTTTTAAGCAAAAAGGTATTCAAATTCCTTATTAGAGACTCTACCTCATCTCCACCTATGAGCTTGGTGGTTTTGGAGGATTTTTGAGCAAGAATTTTTTTCAAAAGTTCTTTTATCATCAACACTTATTATTCTAAGCTTTTAATATTGGCTTCGTCGTTGGTAGGTTGTGCCAGTTCTGAAGATTGCCTAGGCTCTGTATTTTCCAATTTAAAGTCGGAACTACATTCTCTTCTAATGTTGCTATTTGTATGACCTCTTCATTTATAGCATTAAGTCATCTTGATCTCATTTTCTTGGAACAACAATTTGCTTCTTTAGCTTAAGGAAAGAATTGAATAGGATCGAGGTTCAGGCCCTCCTTCTAGCGCCAAAAATGTTAGACCAAAAACTGGTATAACACACATGATACCAATTATGGTAAATTAATCCTTGATTTATATATAGTTAAACATAACTTAATCAATGTTGACTCAACGGTGTTATCAAGGGCCAACGTATCCCTTGAGATTTAATGCAAGATGGAATTATTAAAGGATGGATTTATGATGTCAATAACCTTTGAGGTGAAATATATGAAGGCCTATATGTTTTCTTAGAATATTTTACTTGAATTCTCTTGAGGCCACAGAGAGTTAACATATTTAAGAGTCCTTATATGCTTTTAAGAAAAATGTTCCAAAAAGGGCCCATATCATGTCATATGTTCATATGAGGTAAAGAAGACAAGTAAGAAATTTGTGCAATAATCCATTAAGCTCGTCAATAGGCCATGTAATTCAAAGGTCCAATGTTCATATTACTATGCACGTATATACTTGTCTTAGTCCAAAACTCCTTTTAATTAATCATGACGAGTTTTGAACATAGAAGATTCGAATATATGCACAACTATGCCAATAATGTTCAAATGGCATAGCCTAAACAATAGGCATGTCCAAGTCCTTGTCTATATAAATTGTGCACGATTACAGTCAAATATATTTTGTCCCTAATTCAATTTAGGTTTATAAGATCTAGATTTTAAAGGAACGATTGCCCACCTTTTACAAGCCACTAGGTCCATATTTATAGAAGTAGGGCGGCTCGACACTCAGCTCCATCCTACCTACAATGTCTTCGACAAGCTTGGCTTCATCAACGTCAACAATGTCATATTGCATTAGCTTCAACATTGCATGGTTGCCGCTTTGGTAGTGTTCGACGCCAATAATGGGTGGTAAGGTTATGGTGTGATGCCATCATGAAGCTATATTGTTCTTTTGGACATCGGCTTTAATGGAACTTGTGAATTCTTATGTGTTGAAATGCTCTTGATTGATTTTTGGTGACATCAATTGAAGGCGACACCGAGCGTTGATGAAGGAGGCATCGATATAGGGAAGTATTGTGAAAGTGCGACTTTATCCAACATAGTGTCGACTTTGGCGATTCTTGGTATGGACGACTTCCATTGTGATGATTGGCGCTCTTCATTGGTTGATGGTAGTATTGAATTGAAGCGACATTGATTATCATCCCATCTTCATAGACGTCAATGATGTTCATCATTGACATCGTGAGGATCGACTATGACGACACTCCCGAATGCGGGGTATTGATAAAAACTTATTCCAATGAGGTTCAACATTATTGAAGAGAAATATCAATAATAAGTGGATATGATGACTTGCGGTAGGACCTATTGTCGATACTAATTGATGGAAACATTATTATAAATCGTATCCTTCGATGGTTAATGAAGTGTGGAATTACTAAATCACAGTGTTGGCAACGAATGACATTGGCAAAAGAGCTTCACCGCTGGGTATATGTTATATAATGAAGAAGTGTGACGTCATTTTGAGGCGACACTAATTAGCAGCGGCATTGATAGAGAGGCGATATGGTTGAAAGTGATGCTGCATAGGATATGACATAAATGACACTTTATTGGTTAGGCGCTACTCCATTGGATGGGTAGCGTCAACTTCTTTATGACATTGCCACTTATTGCATTTTCTTCAAGGTTGAAATTATGTGGATAGCAGATATCTGTAAATATTTTTAAGTATGCAATAACACATGTGTTTCACATACTCAACAGCCATGTAATTTTAGAGGAGTGATAACTCAAGTTTTAAGCATGCAGTAGTTGTGTTTTGAAGTGCGATAGCTAAGAAATGCGATCGCATGTATTTTCGACATGCGATAGTATACAGTTTTGAAGTGCTATAGCACATGATTTTGACATGCATACCATATAGTTTTAAATTATGATACGACATATTTTAAAATTTAATAGCATATATTTTGACGTGCGATAACAAAAGTTTTGAAAAGGCGATAGTCGATTTTGATGCACTCGATGGCTTTTGATTGTGTATTTGGCGATGCTTTCCCTTATTACAAAATATGATTTTTATAAATTATTTATTTAAATTTTAAAGGTTTCAAAGAAAGCAAATATATATTTAGCCCATTTTACTAAACTTTTAGGAAATAAAAGTATTACTTGTGTATAAGTAATTTGTATATAATATGGCAGTCGGATGAACATATGCTTATAATGGACGATGATATTATGTTTTTAATTTATATCTTAATCAGTTCATATTGCATATGTAAATTAATTACATTCTCACTTATATATTATCACCCAACAATTGTGAATTTGGGGATAGGGAAGCAATGACCGACTATGGTTGTTTCAATAACGGGTATGGTCGAACAAAACTCATGATTGAGTAGAGGTGCATCTATGAGATCAGGAAGATTAAATTATGTTAGGATGTCCAAGACCGATTATAAGTAATGATGCAATTTGTGTTCATAAAACTAAAATTCTGGGTGGAGATCAGTGTTAGCATAGTGCCCCGCACTCTAGCCATTAATTCCTAGGCTCGTCAAATCCGCTGTTCTAACATGTAGGGCTTTGCCGACATTGAGGCTAAATTTTATGGTACATATCCGGGGTACTCTTATCAATGGCGCTCGGAAGGTTCCATAAGACCATTTTGATTATTTTCTTGTGACACGGGGATAGTTTAATATTCTTAAGAGATTAGAAGACCATGACTATTTTGTTTTATCGTGGGAGTAACTTGGTACTCTTATGGGAATGGACGACCATTGGATTATCTTGTTAAGATTTTAGCTGAGCCAGCCTAATAGGTTTTTAGCTAGATTGTGAAAACTTATAGATTCATAGGGACACTGGAAAAACTATGCCAATGTATGAACTAAATGGGATATGCAATTATGGAAAGCGTTACCCCTAGACCCATAAATGCAAGATTATTCATTTTAACCCATTATGCATGATAATGTTTACGTATGTCTAACCATTATGGTCGTAGGAAATTGACATTTTTTGCATTGATTGTAAGATAATTGTGAGTGAAAACCCATTCCATACTCAAGCAGTATTGTCTCATTATGTATCTATTTTGGCGTTATGTATCTATTTTGGTTGGCGGAATAATGTTATTCACACTCGAATTTAGGTCTGACCTCAATTTTTTTATTTCCCCTACCCTTAGTTACTCATTTCAATAGGATGAGAGGATTTTAGGTTTAGATGAATAAACTTCCAAAGAAGTGCGGGTGGTAATCTATTATCAAGAGTTTATTTCTACTGTAGTTTAATTGTGATATTTTTGTTGATTGTATGTAGGCGGGTTTTATAACCATCAAATTATTATAAACCTGATTATTCAAGGGGACATCATCATATGTTGAACTTGGAATTATATTTTATCTGAATGATGGAATTGTGGGATTATGTAACTGAATATAATAAATTTGCAAATGAATGAATGGAAATGTTTTGTGAAAAATTTATAAACTCTTATGCTCTTGATGTTAATGATATAATAACTGATCTTATTTTAGCATTGGGAAATAATGCTAAGAACGACTGCAGCATCGTTAGTATCTTTTTTCGATCTCAAATTGGGGAATGTTACACATTCCATCAATTTCATAGGGTATGTGGTAAGTGTAGAAGGGATAGAGGTATAATTTGATAAAATCAAGGCGATCCAAGAGATGTCGATCCCCCACACTCTCAAGCAAGTTCAAAGCTTGAATGAAATGATCAATTCTCTATTCCATTTCGTATTTAGTCAATGGATGAGTGAATTCCCTTCTTCCACATAATTGGATAAGTTGACGATGGTACCAAAGCCTTTGAGGAGCTGTAGCGTCAATCAGCCACTTCTCTAATCCTCTCGAAGCGATCGATGAGGATGACCTCTTCATTTACCTCATGGTGACTGACCATGCAATTAGTGATTCTCTTGTAAGGGATGAAGATCACGTGCAATGACCAATCTACTATATCAGGAAGAGGCCGACATGCCCAAAAATGAGATATGCCAAGCTTGGGAAATTTTGGCATAATAACTATTACACTTCCAAACTCTGTTCATACTTCAATGCCAACGTATCAAATCCTTAATAGTCAACCATGAAAGAAAATCCTAAGCAGACCTGACACGGTGAACCGCCTAATAAAATGGGTGATGGAACTCAACCATCATCATATCACTTTCAACCCTAGCACCTCCATCAAAGAACAAGATTTGGATGAGTATGTTGTTAAATGCTCTATCTTGGACAATGTTAAAGAAGAAACAACCAAATAGTTCTTCTTGTAACTATATGATGATAGGATGTCGAATGAGAAAGAGGAATGGGCCAACATAGTCCTTGTCACCCTTAACAGACATAAGATTTGCTTCATTGTAACATTGAAATTCAAAGCTACAAACAATGAAGGCCCTACTAGTTAACTTTAGAATGGTAAAAGAGCTCAAGGTTGAGTCCTTTAAAGTGTGCAAAGATGCCTCACCAGTGGTCAACTAGTTCAACGAGCATTTTTCAAGTAAAGAGAAAAACCATTGCTTAGTATATTGTCGAGGTCAAGAAACTAATCAGCACCTTCTCTGACTTTAAGCTCAAGAAAATTTTGATGAAGAAGGATGTAAAGGCAGATAATTTAATCAAAATTGTAGGCAACTTGGTGGGCACCAATACTTGGATCCCAGTGGAAATCCTGCATCAACTATGGGACAATGACTATGGAGATCAGTAGTAAACCATGAGACAAATGGATGACTTCGTTTTGGAATTACCCGTTGAGGGGGGACTTTCTAAAGAGCATAAGGAAGTTAGAAAAATACTCTACTGGCACCCAGCTAAATGGTCATGAATGTTAAACCGTACTTGAGAGGCTCCACCCCGCTTCAATGTTGCATCAACCAAGTGGAAGCCAAGCACATCTTATAATAACTATATGAAAGCTTCTATGAGGACCATGCTCATTAGTAAAGCCTTACAAAGAAAACTATCCAATAGAGGTACTGTTGGAAAAAAATGATAAAGGATTTCATGGATTATGTTAGGAAATGTGATTTCTACCAAAGGTTCACCAAGATTCCTAGAACTTGCCCTAACCTACTAACTCTAGTGAACACACCGTGGTTGTTGAATACATAGGGCATTAACCTGATCGAGTAGCCCCTAAATGTAGAAGGATGGTACAATCACACTATAATTGCAATCGACTACTTCATTAAACGGGTCAAGGCGAAACCCCTCATAAGGTTCACCGCACTCATAATCCTCAAATTCATCTTCAAGAATGCCGCATGGAGGTTCGTTCTCCCAAAGAAGATGACCATCAATAATGACACCTATTTAGAAGTGGCTAGTTCCTTGACTTCTGTGAAAGAAATGAGATGGAAAAGTGCTTCCCTCCATCGTCCATCGTAAATCAATGGGAAGATGGTGGTGGCTAATTAAATAATCAAAGAAACCCTAAAGAAGTGCCTAACTAATGCTAAAGGAAAATTGACCAAAGACCCCTCTTTACCCTGCTCGTACTTTAATCATATAGAGCATCCATCCAGACATTAGTGGGAACTCATCAATTTCCCTAACTTATGCTTCCTATAGCGGTAGATGTCCCCTTACTGATGCATCTAATGCATAACCCTATTTAGAATTGGGAACTGCTACGGTTAGGCTTCAAAACCCTGGATGAGCAAAGGATGGAGACAGAGCTCCAGATTGAAGCATACAAAAGAAAAGTTGATAAAAACTACAACTCCAGGGTTAGGAAAAGGAACTTCATAGTAGGAATCTTCTCCTACAATGAGTCCTCGCTAACGCAAAGAATCTGGTCAATGGAGCCATGCGCCCAACTGGAAGGGGTCGTATGTAATTAATGTTTCTTTAGCTAATGGAGCACACCGCCGGCCATACTCTAACAGCAATAGCCTACCAAACTTGGAACTTGGAACCTGGAACATGTTAGAGCCTATTATGTTTAACCACTTTTGTAAGCTAAATTATAAGGTGACCAGCTTTGGTATCATCATGTGTTCAAAAAATATAAGACTTCTCTCCATGCATTTATGGCACACTATTGGCGAAACTGTACTAGTTCAGCATCTATGTCAAGAGTACACTATGAGGCAAGCGTCGCCTAAAATCAACCACTTCTAGTGGCATCGTTACATAGATGGGGCGACCAGCCAAGTATGGCTTAAATTCAAAAGTCTGTGCGGTATCTGCTCGTTCTCCCAAATGCAAATCGAAACCAATGAACTGATGGTGCAACCACCCATGTTGTGATCCCGATTACTTCATCCATGGTGTATCCATTCCCCCAAGAGAAGAACGTGAAACTGATGCAAAGATGGGTGTGATTACCCATGTGGTAATCTCCATTCTTGCATCTGTAGTGCTTCTCACTCCACTAAGTAGGAGTGGCCCCACCACAATGGGGATCAATTATAAAGAACCTACCCACGCCACCAAGTTGGAGTGGTCCCACTGAGAGAGACAGAGGTATGTCCTAGGGGCAGTTATGTAATTTATTGTAAATCATCTAACCCTGTAATCAATTTTTTTCATAATAAAGGTATTTGTTTCTCTTTATATACTTTGTTATATTATTGTATAATTAATTAAGTAATTAATTTAAAGTATATTAATAAGAAAATCCTTAAATAAAATGTTATATGATTCTAATTGGAAAAAGTTACTATCATGAGTAATCATTGACTTATATATTAACATTTTGTTTTAAATATTCCAGGTCAAGATGTTTCGAGAAAGGATATAAATACATCCATTGAGATCATAGTACATAATGCTCTCTAAATATTGGGTAATGTATTACTCATGGTTGCTTTAGGCACTAAGGGGTCACGTGCATGTAGTTATTGGATAACCATGGAATGAATTGTCCAAGAGTTTCCTATTGATTGATAACAACTAGGTTAAACAAAAACTTAGTTTGATGAACTTATACAGTTCTCTTAACTCAAGAGTACTATAGCTTCAATGTTATTAGCGCCAAAATTGGTTATTAACATCCAAATCCAGATGAAAGCACCAAATCACAGTCTTAACCATAGATAGAATGTATATTGGGAGTACGAATGTGAAGAACAATAAAAAATTAAAAAGAAAGCAGTAATAACACATGATTTATAGTGGTTTGGCCAACTTTGGCTTACGTCCACTCCAGAAATTTCCTTTTTATTGATGTAGAATCAATTACAGCTATAATCCAAAGTTTTTAGAACAACAATAGCAGAGCATCCTTAATGTAGAAGAAGTGAAGCAGAATGAAGATCCCTTTTTTGAAGCCCCGCATGCTATATTTATAGGCAAAACCTAAGTTACCAGGCTTCCTGAGTGATATGGGCCCACTAAGACCATCGCCGAACTATTCCTCCCAAACCGAACGACCACCAATGCCGACTGACTTATGCCTCCTAGACCGGACGACCACCAATGCGATCAAACCATGTCTTCCAGACCGAACAACCACCAATGCCGACTGACTTATGCCTTCCAGATCGAACGACCACCAATGCCGACCGAACCATGCCTCCCAGACCGAATGACCACCAATCTCGACCAAACCAAGCCTACCAGACCAACGACACCAACGCCGACCAAACCATACCTCCCAGACCGAACGACCGCCAATGCTAACCGAACCATATACGACCGAGCCGCCCTTGCCGAATGACCCACACCGAACCATCCATGACCGATCATCTATCCATCCAACTAGCTCAAACCCATCGTATTCCAATCTTGACAAAAGAGTAGTCAATTTAGTTAAATCCACCTATCCATGGCCTTGCCAAAAGATAGGGTCAACATTTTCCCCCCAAAACATGCCTTGCTATTGGACGGTGTGTTTTGAATAGTCTCTAACCCAATATCCAAAGTCCATGTTACATTCATTATCAATCAATTCCATCCAAACCTGATAGTCTATTCCATGGCCATTCCAAGTCGTTATCCAATTTCAAATTCATACCGAATGCATTAACCGAATCCACGATCTCTCTGGAACATTTTATTCGAGACTGGAACCTCTCTGGGTCCTATAGTCCAAATCGAGGACCGTGCTGGATCCAAATCCTAAACGGGGCCTCACCGGGTCCTAAAACCCTTATCTAGGACCTCGCCTGGTCTTTATCCAAATCTGTAGCTGTTAGAAGCTGCTACCCAAATCTATTTCACACTTTGGAAGTCAGTAATCGAATCCTACGATCTCTCAGATCGTTGACGGCCTCTTCGGACCCTTGCTAAGCTTGATCCAAACTTAACGATTGAATAAGCAAATCCTATCGCGCTCCGACGAAGCAACCTATCCCTTGCACTCCGGTTCAGCGTCCCTTAACATTAAGTGATGCCTTGATCCTCCTAGACCGATATCATCCTCTCCGGCTCTTATTGGCTCCCAACCTGTCATTCTTTGGTGAAGGGGAAACATCGTTGAGTGAGCCGATCCTATCACTCTCCGGCGAAGCAGCATCACTCCCTGTACTCCGGTTCAATATCCTTGAACATTAAGCGATGTCATGGTTGAAGTCCTAGACCGATTGTGGCCTCTCCGGGCTCTTGTAGGATCCCATCCTATCACTTTTCGGTGAAGGGAAAACAATGACGAATGAGCCGATCCTGTCGCTCTCCAGCGAAGTGGCGTCGCTCCCTGCACTCTGGTTTAGTGTCCCTGAACATAAAGTGATCAAATTCCAACCGACTTCCAATATACGTCCCATAACTCTCCGGTTAGGTATTTGTTGCATAAAACCAAAATCCATTTATCAAGTCCAAGGTCCAAATGTCCAACAGGAAAAGCAGAAAAAGTTATGGGCTGCCCCTCCGGGCAAAGCAGCCTATTACCATCTCAGAGAATGCCTGGAGATCACTATGGTTCCCTTACATGTGTAAGTGGCATAGTTGCTGTTATTTTTTATTTTATTTTTCTAAAACAAAATCAGAAAAGGTTATTCGATAACCAGAGTCCAAATCTTGAACATGGTCTTTGCTATCACGATTAGCGGATGATGAGTCACCACCCCGTTCCAGGGTCATTCCCATTTGATCCAAGCGGTAGCCGCTCGTGTTCTACTGCACTCGTCTGATTCCTCGCATGCTGTAGCAACCTACCACTTCTAACATGTTCCCTCACCACATCCTTCAAGTGGAAGCATTCATCCGTGCAGTGCTCTTCCAGCTCATGGAATATGCAGCACTTCCCGCTCTTGCATTCCCGTTTAGTGTGATCCCTCCTGGGGGTTTCCGATAGGGGAGCTGCCACCGAGTGTCCAAGTAAATCCATTCCAAATTATCTGTTAAATCCATGTACGTCGTAAATTTGGGTTCTCGACCTCCCTTCCGTTTGTTTGAACCATCAGGTCCATCGTCCAGTTTACACTTTCCTTTATCTAGTCTTCGTCCTTCATCAAACATTTCTTTGCCTTGCACGACGTTTATCTCTTGTCTTTCAGTACATGAATCCTCTAACCTTTCTGCCTCATGATAGAACTCTCCAAGATCCTATGGTGGACCCATGCTAATGAATCCTTGAGTTCCGTGCCTTCCGTAATCTCTGCTACCGCCGCCATCAAAATCATTGATGGATCGGGGTGATCTACCAAGGCCACAGCCGCATTAAATCGCATTAGAAAACCTCTCACGGACTCTCCTGTCCTCTACTTCATCGATGCCAGCATCATTACTTTCTTGGGTCCCGTCACGTAGACCCAGAACTGTCTCATGAAGCGTTCCACTAGCTCGCCCCATGTCCTAATCGATCCATTCCATAGCTTCCTGAACCAAAGCGTTGCCAAATCCGTCTTGTATAAAGGGGAACATCTTTCCATCACCTCCTCAGATGCCCCCAGCACTTCCATATGTTTGATGTATCTGGTTACATGAATAGTTGGATCTAATTTTCCATCATAGGCCTCCAGTGTTAGCAGTTTGAATTCTGGAGGGTTCCTTGCATTCCTGATATCCGGAGTGAATGGACTCCGACTGACTTCCTCAAGCCTCTGTTCGGTAGTCCTCCTCTCATAATCCTTCTTATTAATTTGGCCATTTGCTCATCTCCATCCGAGGGTGGTCCCCTATTCGCATCTCCACCTTGCCTCCCATGTCCTGGAGGGTGCTCTAGGTAGTACTCTTCGTGTTGGCCATTCATGTTCACGTTGGTCCCCGCTCGCTGAGCTTCATCCATAGCTCTCCAGTATCCAATCTTGGGGGTCTTCCCCTAAGCCTTCGCTGATTTCCTTCAATCCCTCTAGTCTAGTTCTGGTTTGACCCCTAGAAACTTCTACAGTTTCGATTCCCTATTCTGCATTGCCGGCAGCCGCGGTTGGTCCATTCCCTTGACTTTGTGCTCCAACTTGTCGAAGTAGGTTCTACATTATCTCCTCCTATCTTTTCAGCATTATTTCCATCTCGTCTTTAGTAATGAAAATCGAGGCCCGATTAGCTCTCAAGAAAGCCTCCTAACTCCCCTCATGCTGACTTCTTTCCGTCCTCTATCTCCTAGTTGATTGCTTTGCCATAGGCTCCAAAATTCGAGTTCTTAAGCCTTTAAATCAAACTCCAAGCTTCTGAATCCCTGAATGCTAGCTTTCTCAGTAAGAGCACCAAAATATTAGCGCCATAGTCACTAACACCCAAATCCAGATTAAAGCACCAATCACAGTCTCAGATCACAGAAAGATTGTATGTAGGGAGTATGAATGTGAAGAATAATAAAAAAATTAAAAAGAAAGCAGTAATAACATAGGATTTATGGTGGTTCGGCTAACTTTGGCCTACATCCACTCCAGAAGTTTCCTTTTTATTGATGTAGATTCAATTACAACTACAATTCAGAGTTTGTAGAATAACGATGGCAGATCAGTCTTAGTGTAAAAGAAGAAGGAAAGCAGAATGAAGATCCCTTTTCTGAAGCCCCACATGTTGTATTTATAGGAAAAACCCGAGTTACTGGGCTTCTTGAGTGATACGGGCCCACTAAGACCATCGCCGAACTATTCCTCCTTGACCGAATGACCACCAATGTCGACCGACTTATTGCTCCCAGACCGGACGACCACCAATGCGGGCCGAACAATGCCTTCCAAAGAGGACAACCATCAATGCTGATCGACCTATGCCCCCAGACCGAACGACCTCCAATGCCGACCGAACCATGCCTTTTAGACCGAATGACCACCAATGTCGATTGAACATTACCTCCCAGACCGAACGATCACCAATGCCGACCGAGCCGCCCTTGTCGAATGACCCATACCAAACCATCCATGACCAATCGTCTGTCTATCCAACTAGCTCAAACCCATTGTATTCCAATCTTAACAAACGAGTAGTCAACTTAGTTAAATCCACCTGTCCATGGCCTTGCGAAATGACGGGTTAACAAACGTGGATACTTCATTTTGATTGTAGTTAAGTCACCGCATGACGACCATCGGGCGATTATAGTTGGGTCAGAGTTGAAGCATTAGAAGTGAAGCACCATTCAAAAGATAATTGTCTCCTCAATTATATAAGGTTAATATCACGGTCAACTGTAGTTAATTCAAAGTCAAAATCTCTGGCTAGAGCAGAACGGTTAGTAATAAATGTTAATATTGAACCAAAGATTTTTCTTATGGACTAATCTAGTTGAATGTCGATACTATCATAGTTTCACCGATACCAAACTCCGTATATCCTAAATATAGTATTGGCGAAGAAAACATGTTTAAATTATTGTCACTATTGGTATCGCGTAAGAAAATGTAAAATTAAATTTTACAAGAAAGATATGTAAGCGATGAATTTAGCAAACTTGTCACACCACTAGTTAAGCTGACGTGTGAATGGTAATATTTAAATTGTATGATATTAATCGTTGACTAAAATTCACAACTCCTTATCACACACTGTATTTGTGAATAAACTAAATTAATAACATTTATGAAATATTAATTATAACAACCCTATTGTAAATTACCTAATTAATTAAATTTAATTAAAGATAATTAATTTAATTCGTGAATTTAGAAATTTAATTGTTAAATTAAGAAATGTTTGATTTGATTCATTTAAGAAATAAGTTTTATTTCTAAAATAAGATTTCAATTTATAATTGAAATATTATTAAGTCAAGTGTTTAAATTTCATATTTTGGACAAAATATACAAATTCTTTTAGAATAAATAATTTTGGAGCATTTGATAATTAATTTATGGAAATAGAATGCGAAAAATGAATATTTATTTCATTCATTCATTTATTTAAAAATGAAGATTTATTGCTAAGATGAGATGTTTGTTGTTAATAGCATTATGAAGTAATGTTTTTATTGTAAATTAAACATTTTTAGGATCTTCTTATAATTAAAAAGGAATTCTTATTTTGATTTCATACTAAATAGGGAACTTATATAAAATAATTATGATTGTTAATCTGAATGGGCCTAAATATAAGGCATATGCACTTAAAGTACTCAACTAGCTACTTATAGATTCTTTCTCATACAAAAGAATACATATTCTTTCACTATAAATAAAATAAAAAAACCCAAAACATCTCATTCCTCAAATAAAAATTCCTTAGCCATAAAACAAAGATCAAATCCCTAAATCAATTCGTGAATTGCTTGAAGGAGCGATGCTGGTAAGGAAGACTCAACTTTGGATCTAGGACTCAAACAACCAAGATATGATGGCGATCAAACGAGTAGCGGCAAAGGGAGGTCGAGGCACATTATAATTCTGGTGAGATGAAACAATGGTGACGAGGCAGTGTGAACGGCTTAGGATTCGGAGGCGATTGAATTTTGACGATGATGATTATTATAAGTTTACAACTCACGAAATCTATTTCTATAATCCATATGTTTGTTACTATATTTGTTATTGCTTGGAATTGGATTGCTGCTTGTTTAAAATTCCACTTGCTAGCAATGGAATCATGATTAAACATATTTATATATATAATTAGAAACTAATAATAGAAATTAGTTAGCAAATCCATTGTTGTGTGATGTCTTGTGTTTGTTGCTATGTTTGGACCTTTGTATTTTTAGACTAATAAGTTGTTTAAATTTGACTATTACCCATATGCTCGACCTAGTAATTTAGTGTGCATACTTGAAGTTCTGACTTGAAGCTATGTTGGTGACCAAATACGGCCATGTTAGATTGATTGATATATTGAAACACATGAATATGGAAAAAAAATTGAAACATCAAACGAGATCACATTCCATCTCAAAATATTTCCAATTCATTACATAATTCCATAATCGTTAACCACGTACAGAGAAAATATATTCATTACAATGTACGCCAATAACGATATATGAAGATGCCCCCTTGGATGATTAGACTATATATAGGCAATTTAGCAACTTTGCCCTTACAAACAACACAACGAAATCAAAATAAAAGAGAACTCTAGAAAGCTAACATGCCTCTTGCACGTCTCTGGAAGCTTTATTCGTCTAATGAGGTATCTGAAAACCTCAACTCTCAAACTACTCAAAATCAATTGAGCACCTGAGAGTTTAAGGGGAAAAAATATAAACTTTGAGTCAGACATAAAGCTTGGTATGAATAACAATCTACCATCTCAAATCATTTAGATATCTAGTGTGACCTCGCCGCTTAGCGGAACGGTTTTCCCCTCATTGGTACCTTATACCTTTATAAAACCATATACTGTGCTTCTGCATCCACAATGGTTAAAACAATTTAAAACAATATGATATGATGATATGAAAAACAAGTAAATCAATTCTGGATTACCTATCCCCATTCATTTCGATTATCTGTCTCAGTGATAGTTTCTAGGATTACTTTCAACCTAATAGTTTTCATGGACTGACTAACAATGGTAAAATGATTACGGGCTCCCTTTCCAAATACGTAGTTTTCATGGGATTACTATGAACCTATTGGAAACTCCAATATCTATACACTTATCCAAGTTTTCATGGGTTGATTATGGACCTATTTGTAACTCCAATATCTTCCCATCTTATCCTAGTTTTCATGGGCTGACTAGGAACCTATTACATTTGTTAATATCTTAATCTGGATATAGTTTTCATGGTCTAACTACCAACCTACTAGCCCCTGCAAGTATCAAATCATAGTTTCATAGGCTTACTACGAACTGCCTTTCTGACATCTTCATTTATACATAGTTTTCATGGGATTACTGTGAACCTATTGACCCCTGCCGATATCTTTTCCTATAACAGTTTTCATAGGTTTACTGAGAACCTATTGGGCCCTGCCAATATATTTTCCTTTAATATTTTAGCATCGTATGTTATGGTCTTTCCGACCTCCTGGATGCAATTCTACTCATTTAGGAATTAACTTAATTTATATTCACTACTGGGTCAACCAAGCTGGTTATTCTGTCTTTTCCCAAAATTCAGTTATGGGTCCATTATAATATGGACATATACATATATATAGAAGCAACACAATAACTTGGCTCTTTAACCTTTTAAACAAAGAAAATTTTGTCAAAAAATCCTTTCCAAAACACTTTATTTAATCATGCCACGGTATTCCTTTAAAAATGAGATTGGGTTATTTGTTTTGAAAATTAAGGCCGTCAAAACATTCAAAACCCTGCTTTCGACCTCATTAGATAACCTCCTTCAAAAGTAGATAAATCTCTTTTCAAAACATTAGGCCCCTGCCTTTCAAAACACTTTAAAACTTCTCTTTCGAAACATTTCGAATTTATTAAAGTATTACTTATTAACTTTTAGATGCATAGCTACTAACCATTGAAAGTAACCCTTTCGAAACCTTTGGAAGTATCCCTTTCGAAATCATTGAAAGTCTTCCTTTTGAAACTATTGGGTTTATATAAAAATATAATTTGGGTTATGGTGAATCAAAATGAAAGTATCTCTTTTGAAACCATTCTTTATCGTATAAAAATATTGTGGAAAACTTGATGGCGTCGGCACTATCTCTTTCGAAAGCTTCAAATCGCTTAAACAGAATACTGAAGGATAGCATCGAAACTCTCTTTTGAAACCATTGCCTTCGAAACCCTTAGACCCTTTCGAAAGCATTATGAGGTGGCTTAAAACAACTTTAAAAAATACCCTTTGAAAGCATTTATTAATTCAATATACACGAAAGGCAAATGAACGACGGCAGGGCTTCAACCAGTTTGGGACCCCTTCTTTCGAAAGAATATTTTCATAGGTACAGAAACCCATTTGAAAGCTTATTCTTTAAAACATAAGATGGCAACCCTTTTGAAGCCTTTACAAAACCTATTTCAAAAACATATACTTCGACTCCTTCGAAGGCTTAAATAAAACAAAGGCAAGCGCTTCACTTTAAAACGAACAAAAGGTATCGACCCCATCGGAAGCCATGCTTTCGACATCAAGCCTTCCACCTTTCTCCAATCCACTACGCACCATCTAAGTGATACCTTGTGTATTGGTTTCGGCTTTGTATATTTCGACTTGATTGAAGACGAAAGCTACGAGTCAAAAGGTACCTCTAAAGAAGGCGAAACCAACTTTTTTGGGTAAAAAGTGATTAATGCCAATTAAGGCAAATACTTTCTACCTAAACTGCCCGTATAAACATAAGGTTGTTGCCTTAACTTTTCAAATTCTTTACCAAAATAAATGCAGCTTAATATCAAATCTAAACCATGGTTAAGTTAGTAAATAAGCTCTTCCCTTAAGCAAAACCAATGTTGTAAATAAGTCCTTCTTCTAAAATAATTCAATTTTCATAGCAAATCACGTAGGATAAATCCCTAAAAATTCTAGAAATTCACTTTAATCGTGTTATCTAACATATCAAAATTTCAGACCCAAATTCTTATTATAATTTCTGAATTAAATTTATAAACCTAATTAACCATATTTTAGTTTAAAATTCATAGTAATCTTTCAATAGCTTGGGAAATTATCAAAATTAAAACCCGAACTCAAAAATCATGTTTTATACAACATAAAAATTTTCCATGGCATTTAAACATCAATATAAATTGGTTTTTCCCTAAAACCGCATATAATCTTATTTAAATGTTCTTGTTTAAATTAGACAAATTATAATTCAAGCATATCATCATCCAAATCATCATAAAAACGAATTTACCCTCAAATCTGAAACATATTATTATAAAACAAAATAGAGATAGTATGAATTATTATTCACCTAGGAGATTGGATTGAGATTAAGATTTATTCCCCTATCTTTAATCCTTGGCTTTTCTTTAATTTCTCTTCTCTTTTCTCTTTGACTATGGTCGGCTCCTCTTCTTTCACGTTGTTGTTTTATTTTCAAAATGACGTGAAATGGAGAAAACAAAACATAAATGGAATATATATAAGGGTAAGGGTTGTGTGCGGATTTCCCAATATACCCTTATGTAGATTAATTAACCTATAACCCATTCTTAAGCCCACTTAATTATATAAATTGAGCACGGCCTTAATTTATTTTCATACCTCAATCCACTTATCACTTAACATTTACATTATTCTATTTAATTTATCTAATTAAATCTCTTGAATAATGTTATCAAAAATTAACGGTGTTACAGGCTTCTCTCCTTAAAGAATTTTGTCCTCGAAATTCAATAAGGACTAAAGACTAAACATACCAATTATCTGTAACATCTCCTAACAATCATACTAGTCTACCTGACTAGCAATTATCCATATAAATCTAATATAAACATACCCTCAAAGCAGATCAGGATAAGTATCTCAAATCATGTCTTCTATCTCCCTAGGACAGTCCTTGTCGTTGTCGCTCTACTGAATTTTCACCAACTTAACTATCTTATTCCTTAATCTGTTATCATCTCCTGCTATAACCAGAACTGGTTGTCTAAAAAAAGTCAAATTAGGCTCTACTACCAAATCTTCCAACCCTATCGGAGGAATAGTAGTCGTTGGATCATGCACATACTTGCAAAAATGAGACACATGAAATACATTATGGGAATCTGCCATACTGCTCAGCAACTTTACTCCGTATGCGAGCTTTCCAATTCTCTCTATAATCTTGAATGGACTAACATATCTAGGTGCCAACATCCCTGACTTTCCAAACCATACCACTCCCATCATCGGTGATACTTTAATTAAAACCCTTTCTCCAGCTGAGAACTCTAGGTTTTTATGCCTCTTATCTACGTATCTCTTCTGTTCGGATTGAGCTTCCTTCATCCTTTCTCGGATCAACTCAATCTTCTCTCACGCCTCCCTAACCAAATTTGGACCTAAGAATAATCTATCTCCAATCTCCAACCAACATGCTGGCGATTTGCATAGCCTTCCATACAAATCATCAAAAGGTGCCATTCCTATACTAGTCCGATCATTATTATTATAGGAAAACTCAACCAAATGTAGGTGACCTTCCCGAAGATCAACAAAGTCCAACACACAAGCTCTCAAAAAATTCTCGATTACCTTATTGACTCTCTCTTTCTGCCCATCCTACTGTGGGTGATACTCGGTACTCATCTTGAGCTTAGTGCCTAATACCTCCTGTAGATTCTTCCAGAATTCGCTAGTGAACAAAGCATCTCTATCGTTGACTATGCAAGTAGGAACTCCATGTTGTCTAATTATGTTCTTCATGAACAACTTAACAAATACAAGTGTCGTCCTTCTTGACTATACTGGAATGAAATGGGCATTTTTGGTCAGTCTGTCCACTATAACCCATAAATATTTGTTTCCTCTATTTGACCTTGGCAATCCGTCTATAAAATCCATGGATATTGTTCCATTTCCAAACTGGAATCTCTAGAGGCTGAAGCAACCCATTCGGCTTTTGATGTTCAGCTTTCACTTGTTGACAGTTTGCACACTACCTAACCCATAAGCCAACATCCCTCTTCATGCCTTCCCAATAGAAGCTCCGCTTCATATCTTGAGACATCTTGGTTCCTCTAGGATGAACCATAAACTTGGATCGATGACATTCTCCAAGAAATTTTTTCTCAAGTCCTCAACATTTGAAACACACAACTATGCCTTCTTTCTCAACCATTCCCTTTGGTCAAGACAAAAATCATTTAGATCATTGATTTCAGTTACAACTTCAAGCCTTCTAATCTTCTGGCTAATAATGGATCCTCCTTATGTTTAGAAGCAATTCTCTCGATCAACACTAGTCGAACGTCTAAACAAGACATCATGCCATTACTCTGACTAGAACTAGCATTCGGACTTAACTGCACACCACAATTTGCCAAAGCTTCTAGATCCTTCCATTCTACCAACATAGCCAACACCACATTCTGATGTCTTCTGCTAAGAGCATTAGCTACTTATTACCTTTTCCTAGTATATACTCTATACCAAAATCATAAGCACCGCAAAACTCCATCCACCTCTACTATCTCATATTCAAATCCTTCTAAGAGAATAAGTATCTTAAAGACTTATGATCTGTATATAACTCAAATGTCTCACCTAAGAGATAGTGTCTCCAAATCTTCAATGCGAAGATCACCATAGCTAACTCCAAATCTTGAGTAGGATATCTCACTTCACGCAGTCTAAGCTGTCGTGAAGTGTAGGCAACCACTTTATCCTTCTACATCAACACGGCTCATAATCCAGTTCCACAAGCATCAACATACCCCACCAACCCTTGGTTTCCGTTTGGAACTACTAACACTGGTGCCTTGGTCAACAAATGCTTTAACCTAAGGAATGCTTCCTCACATTTGTCGGACAAAAAAAACTTCACCTCCTTTCTGGTTAGCTTAGTCAAAGGCGTTGCTATCCGCGAGAAATCCTTGATGAATCTTCAACAATAGCCAACAAGTCCAAGAAAACTTCTAATCTTAGAAACCGTCTCTTGTCTCTTCCAATTATTAACAGCCTCAATCTTATTTGGATCGACTAACAAACCCTTCTTTGAAACTACATGATCAAGAAACTTAACCTCTTTCTTTAAAAAATGATACTTGAAAAACTTCATCTTTAGCTGATGCTGCCTCAGCATCTCAAGCACAACTCTAAGATGATCTTCATGCTCTCTCTCATCCTTAAGAGTATACCAAAATTTCATCTATAAACACCAACATGAATCTATCCAAATACTCTTGAAATACTAGGTTCATCAAATCCATGAAGAAAGCAGGTGCATTCGTTAACCCGAATGGCATTACTAAACACTCATATGAACCATACCTAGTTCGTAACGCTGTAAAAGGAATGATGTCCCCCGCCACTCTTAACTGATGAAAGCTTGTCGTCAAATCCAATCGAGAAAACACTCTGCCTCCACACAATTGATCAAATAGATCATCAATTCTCGAAAAAGAATATTTATTCTTTATCGTCCTCTCATTCAGCTTACGATGGTCGATATGCATCCTTAACGACCCACTTTACGAAAACCATGGCTGCTCCCCTATGCGAACTGCTTGGTCTAATAACAAAAAATTCCTTCTAGATCCACTAGCTGTACCTTCAATTCCTTTATCTCAGCAGGTGTCATCCTGCTAGATGGTTTACTCACAGATTCATCTCCTGGCACAAGATCTATTTGAAACTCAATAGATTATTTTTATGGTAGCCTTATGACGGGCTCAAAGACATTTGCAATCTATTTTGCAACTTGAACCTAACTTATCTCCTCTCCTACTTGCATTGCACTTAACAATGCACGACTGCTCCAGTTAGAATTCTCTACCGATAATATAATTCAGTTATGACTATCAGGGTGACTTATTGATATTTTCCCATCCTAGCAAAATATCCCGGCCTCATACCTTCTCAACCAATCTATACCCAAAATTATTCCAAATTCTATAAAATCGAAAACATACAAATTGCATACAAACTTATGACCTAAAAAATCAAGTTCTAACTGGTCATATCTCATCCCCAAAGTTGCATACTCTCCTATTGAATTTGCAACCCTTAAGGAAGTAACAAGGTATGTGGACTCTAAGCATAACCTATCAACCAAACATTGAGATATAAATGAATGTGATGCACTGGTATAAATTGGTATCCTAATTGGTATACTCTGAATCAAAAATGTACTTTCCATCACAATCTTCCCTTTACCAGCTGCAGTTAGCTTAGGTGATGATCCAACAACAAAGAACTTTTCCTTGTCCACCCTGACTGGCTCTAGACACTGGTTCTTATAATGACCAATTTGATCATAGTTAAAACACTTCATAATATTCTTATATGCGGCTTTCTTCCCCTAGCCTGCTCGGCACTCATTTGCATAATGACCCTTCTTGTCACACTTGTAGAAAACTAAATTAGCCTTTGCCTTCTTGGCAGCATCTCCCTTCTAGGCTCCCTTCTTCTTAAAAACTTTCTCTACTTTCCCTGAGAACTCTGGGTTTCGACTGGCTTGTCTCTAACACAAATAACAAGCATCTCTTCATGGCGGATTGCCATCTCTATAGCCGCATTACAAGGATAACAGATATGTGTAATGGTTTCCCTAGCAATCTCAGATCTCAATCCCTGAATGAACCTCTCATTCCTTCTAATGTTAGTGTCAACAATATCATACCCATATCAATACAGCTCATCAACCGTAGTGGCATACTCGATAACCGACACCTCTCCCTATACTATATCCATAAACTATCCCATCAATACCGACTAAGCAACTTCAGATAAAAACCTTTGTTCAAATCTTCTTCTGAATTCAGCCAATATCAACTCTTCCTTCTGAACTCCAGCAGTAGCAATGTTCCACCAATGAAGTGTTGTCCCCTGCAACTATCTATAGGCCAACCTTCTCTTCCGCTCATCATCTAAATCTAGATCAGGAAAGATACGCTCATAGTGCAACGACCAATTTTCTACTGCTATGGCATCCTCTGTTCCCATAAATCGTTTCTCAACAAGACTGGTGTAGTCTTTGCTCAACTTATCATAGTTATTCCAAACTAGAGCTATAGGATTAGCTCCTCCAACATTCCCAACTACTCCAGCAGTAGCTCCTACTTGCATCACATTGACGAAGAACTGGTACATCGCCCCCGTATCTACTGTTGAATTTCCAGCACCCATATTAGCATCAGCATTTTGGTTAACATTAGCCTGTTGACCTTGACTCCTCCTTGTATTAGGTCAAGCATTTCAACTAGTTATTGTGCTTCCTCCACCAAGATTTCCTCTTCAGTTTTCTGCTTCCATATCTCCTTTCTCATAAATATGCATACGATCCTTAGTAAGATACAGAAGAAAGGTCTAAGAGAGAGGGCAATACATACATACATATATATATATATATATATATATATATATATCAAATACAAGTACGTCACTATAGCGTTATCCCAAACCCCGATCATATTTTTGATTCATTGGATTATGTTTCAAAAAGCATTTAGGTTTAATTTTTTTTAAATTTCATAAACCTGGCTCTGATACCAACTTGTAACATCCCCTACTTGGAGGCCCAAAACTAAAGGCTGCGGATGCTGCATTCATCCATAGTTATTAATCATCAGCGAACAAATAGGCGATGTTAGATTCATTGATACACAGAAACACATGAATATGGAAAAAAATTTAAAAACATCAAACAAGATCAAATTCCATTTCAAAACATTTTCAATTCATTATATAATCCCACAATCATTAACCACGTTCAAAGAAAATATATTTATTACAATGTATGCCAAAGAGCGACATATGAAGATGAAAGAAGCCGTGCGGTAGGATCGTATAATATGGAATAGTGGATGGTATAGGTAAATAACAATAAGCAATAAGTAAAGTAGACACTAGGATTTTATATTGGTTCGGACCTCTAGTCCTACGTCCAGTCCCTAAGCTTCACTTAGGAATTCTACTAACTAAAACCCTCTGTTAACCCGGAGGAATACGTTTACAACTTACCCGAACAACCGAATGGGATTTCTTGCCTCAACTACCGAAGAGGACTTCAACTCAATTACTAAAAACAATTATTCGACTTGTTGTGTTCTTGTCAACATAATGAGTCCAATGTAGTGCAATATTCCTATAATCTTATCCCCGAGAGTATGCAATGTGTTTGTGAAGATTTAGGAAATGTGAATTACTATGAATCAAAAGAATGTTATAAATAAAGCAGAGATTCAAGTAATGGATTGGTGATTGCTTTGAAAACTTTTAGAGAATATAAAATATGTTCAAGAAAGTAGTGAGATTAAAGCATAAGAAAATTGGTAAATTGAAGATGTTAGAACCATATATATACAGGTGTAGAAGAGATGCATTTGTTGGCTAGAGATGCAGACAAGAGATGCTTTAATTTCCATTGGAGAATGGTTGCAACTCTTGGGAGGAAGAAGGTGTCCATTCAGAGAAAATTCACAGGTTTAAATTCAGTCGACTGAGCAGGGATTTCAGTCGATTGGAAATGTAAAGAATTTTTTTTCAGGAATAGATTCAGTCGACTGAGCAGGTTGTTTCAGTCGATTGAAACTGTGCATGTTTGTATATGTGTAACAGGTTCAGTCGACTGGGCTTACCTGTTCAGTCGGTAAGCTCAGTCGACTGAACTATTGGTTTTTGCACAGTGAACGTTTATTTAGAAAATGAAGTTTATAAAACGTGTTCTAGTGTTTGTGCAAGCCTCTTGAGGATAGATTTTAATAATAAGTCTAAACTAGGACCTATATTTAAATTATACTCATGCTATCCTCGGTCTTCATCGTTCTTCCTTTAGCTTTGCACATATCTCTCCCTTTTTGTTGAAGCACATTGTCGTTGATCAAAATATAGCGTATCAACATTCTCCCCCTTTTTGATTGATGGCAATACTGAAACGTGTAGAGATATAATTGTTTCCTCCCCCTGAATATATGCACTGTCTCTCCTACAAAACAAGGTTAGTAACATAGATTTCTCCCCCTTTGTCATCGACAAAAAGGAAGTAATAATTGCATAAATATATTATCAAAACAATCACTAATATGCTTAACTATAGTTTCAAAAACTTAGAATATAACATTAATAAATGAAACATAGAAGGCTATTTATACAAGCCTTTTGAATAATGTTATTTTTTGAAATAAAAAATCAAACCATAAGAGAGTTATTCATCTTTATCCCAATCATATGAGCCTTCTCTCCCTCCCTCCAGTTCGCGAATAACGGGTCCACCTGTGGGTGGTCTATAAGCTCTTCCACCTTGACCATCGCGATTCCCACTTGTGCTGCTGCTTGGATTTTCTTCAGATGACGTCCATGTGAAAGTTGGTGTTGGACGCTTGCCACGGAAGGTTGAAGCAGTAGTGGAGCTCGTGCATGAGATAGCATCCCATAATTTGTTGAAGAACCCTTTAATTCTATCAAGTTTATGATCTACCTTCTTGAGGCAATTATCAAGAATATGTTGATTTCTTGATAGAATTCCTAACGATTGATTGGTAGTAAAACTTGGTTCAACGATACGAATTTCATCATCTTGATCAAAAGGTACTTCATGTTGGGATTGAGGTGGTTGTTGCAGTTCTTGATGTCTAGCTTCCCATTCGGCAAGAGATATGATGTGAGAAGGTCTAGCCGGAAGTTGCATAAGGCTTATAGTCCGATGGTTAATTTGATGAACAATTGTATTTTCGGACTCTGGTAATGGCGTATCAACGTTGAGGAGTAGTCACATGATATACTCGCCAAAATATATTGTTCTCATTTTGCCATTATTGAAAGTAAGAAATTCATCAAGAATTAGTTTGACCCAATTAACTTGAATATTGCCCCAAATAGCATATAGTGCTCTATAATTGTTTGGGTATACAATTTCATATGAGCCTGTTCGAGGAGTGATGGTTCGCATAAGAGCTTTGTGGAGAAGCCTGCTCTTGGTCTTAAGGAAGTTGATTTAATATCCTGGATGTTGATGTTATCATCCAAAAATTGATGATTTATGTTTTCTCGAATATGTGGATTAAATTCGATCTCTTCAAGCTTCCTTCCCATGTTAGGAGATCCTAAAATGTGTGCAACTCGGTCTAGGGAAAACCATACCTTTTTGCCGCATACCATAATCCAAACACTATCATTTGGATTTCTTGGAGTTTGGTGTCCAAGTTTAAGGTTTGCAAAAACAATTTGACCATATTATGATTGATTGCATGGTCATTTCGTTTTATGTCTAAGAGAGATGTTAAAGCTGTTTGATTCGTCAAAGCTTGTATGTTGTACATTTGGAGACTCTGAAAATCAACGAAGGAGTGTTCAAAGATCCGAATTCTTCATTTTGTTCCACCTTGTGACCGCCACTCCATTATAAAGCCATTGAGCAATTTCGGAGGATGTTGAAGTTGAAGCCCTTGATCTTTTTGGAGCCATTGTTGTGAGAGTTTTGAGAGGGGTTTAAAAGAAAATGAAGATTAGGGGCTAGGGTTTCGAAGAATAATGGTGAAGTGGGAGCTTTTGGAATGATAAAAGTAAAGAGTAAAGGTAGAAATTGGTGGTTAAAAGGAAAAAAGTAGTCCGGGAAACGACGTTCAGTCGACTGAATAGTCTGTTCAGTCGACTGAACTGATGGCTGAAAATTTTCTGTGTTAAATTTAGTCAAATGAACAGTGTTTTAGTTGACTGAACTATTGTCCGATTTCTGTGGTAAATTTAGTTGACTGTGCAGAGCAATTAGTCGACTGAGCTATTGAAAATTGTTTTCTGCCTTATGTTCAGTCGACTGAGCAGTAAGGTTCAGTCGACTGAACCTTGTGTTTTTGGTGTTCTAAATTTTTAAAGCAAAAGATTTTGATTGAAAGAAATGATTACAATTGTATATACATATTACAATATAACAACATGATTTGACCAAAAATAAAAAATAATCATTTCTTTGGAGATGGACTATTTTTCTTTTGCGGTTTACTTCTTTCATTCGCCATATAGTTTTTGTCCCATGAATTTGGACTATATTGAGGAGTTTTTGGCGACATCCAAGGATTCAATGGATTGGCTGGTGTACGGTATGACGAAGATGGATCATACAAACTAACTGGTCGAGGTAGGGGTTCAGTCACATCGCTTTTCTTCGAGCTACAAAAATGTAAACCGATTTTCTCAAGAAAGCTTAATCGTCTAGCCGTTACTTTTTGTTCAAAATATAATTCACGTTGTAGGTCAATTTGTTGCTGTTGAAAATGATGAATTTCATCAATTTTTCTTTCGTATCAGGAGAGATAAAAAGTCCACGTTTTGCCTTCTTCGAATCCGGTGTGTAGCCAGTTCGATAGTTTTCCCATTTATAAACCGGCTCATGCTTTGGTGTAGGCGTAGGAAGTTGTGGTGATGTAGGTGAGTTATCGACTGAGGAGGTAATGTTGATTGGAGAGTATGAATTATTGGAAGACATTTTTATATTAGATTATCAAACTTTGTGATTTTTTGAAAATAACATATGTATAGATGTATATATAGTATGAAAATTCCAAAAAGAATGTGGTGTTAAATCATTAGGAATTTATAACCAGAAATTAAATTAATGGTTAATATTTTATTTGAAAATGGATGGTTATGTAATATTAGCTAATGGATGGTTAATATTTTCTTTGAAAATGGTTAATATATGTTTAGCGTATAAAATATTAGCTACTTCAAAATATCTTTGAAAGATATTATTCCTAATTTTTGTCGTAATTTTATGAATGAGTTTTCTAGTAATGGTTTAGTAAAGATATCGGCAATTTGATTTTCGGTAGAAATATATTCTAAATTTATTATTCCTTTTCTGATATTGTCACGTAGAAAATGGTGACGAATATCAATATGATTTGTACGAGAATGATTTACCGGATCTTTAGATAAATTTATTGTACTTGTATTATCACAGTATACTGTAGAATTTGTTAAATTTATATTAAAATCTTTAAGTGTTTGTTGCATATAGATGACTTGAGTACAAGCTAAAGCGGCTGATATATATTCCGCTTCACACGTGGAAAGCGAAATGCAATTTTGTTTCTTACTAAACCAAGATACAAGCGATTTTCCAATGAAATGGCATGTATCACTTGTACTTTTTCTATCTGTTCGAGATCCACATCACTAAACGATACTAACTCGAATGGACACTTTTTTGGATAGAAAAGACCAAAATCTTTAGTATAGTTAAGATATCACATAATTCGTTTACAGCTCTTAAATGTGATTCTTTAGGGTTAGATTGAAAACGTGCACATAGACATACACTCATCATTATGTCTGGTCTACTAGCGGTTAAGTAAAGTAAGGAGCCTATCATACTTCTAAACAATTTTTGGTCTACACTTTTTCCATTTTCATCTCGATCGAGATGAGTAGTGGTACTCATAGGAGAAGGTTCAGCAGAAGTGTTTTCCATTCCAAAACGTTTAATTAGATTAGCACAATATTTTTCCTGGTTTATGAAAATTCCATTTTTTAATTGTTTAATTTGAAGTCCAAGAAAATAGGATAACTCTCCCATATGAGACATTTCGAACTCCTTAGTCATTATATTTGAAAATTCTTTACATATGTTTTCATTTGTCGAACCGAATATAATATCATCTACATATATTTGAATTATTAGAATATCTTTAGTAGTATTTTTAACGAAAAGAGTTTGATCTACTTTTCCAATTTGAAATCTCGAATCTAGTAGATAGATCTTAAGTCTCTCATACCAAGTACGAGGTGCTTGTTTAAGACATATAAGGCTTTCTTTAATTTATATACATGATCCGGATATTTTTCATGAGAGAATAAAGGGGGTTGTTCTATATATACATTTTTTCTTATAAAACCATTTAAAAATGCATTTTTAACATCCATTTGATAAAGTTTAAAATTGTGAAAACATGCGAAGGCTAATAGAATACGTATTGCTTCAAGTCTTGCAACGGGAGCAAAAGTTTCTTCAAAATCAATACCTTCTTCTTGACTATATTCTTGTGCTACTAGCCTAGCTTTATTCCTAATTATATTACTTTGTTCGTCTACTTTATTTTTGTAAACCCATTTTGTTCCTATAACCGATTGATTATTAGGACTGGGAACTAACTCCCAAACATCGTTACGTTCAAATTGATTTAATTCTTCTTGCATAGCAACAATCCAGTAATCGTCTGTTGATGCTTCTTTAGGATTTTTAGGTTCTATTGTTGAAATGAAAGCAACATGTCCTATTTGATTTAGTTGACTTCTTGTTTTAACTTGAGAATTCATTTCACCTATTATATTTTATGCTGGGTGATCTCGTAATATTCTTGGTGGAGATCTTAGTTCATTATTACAATTTTAAAGGTTTGTATTTTCTATATTTATAAATTCTTCATCATCTTTTACACTCAAATTTTTATTAAAATTTTCATCAAAAGATATATGTAAAGTATCTTCAACTATGTTTGTTTGTTTATTAAATACTCGATACGCCTTACTTCGTTCTGAGTATCCTACAAAAATTCCTTCATCAGCTTTTGGATCAAATTTTCCAAGTTGATCTTTTGTATTTAAAATAAAACATTTTTGAGACGACCCGACTTTCCACTCCCGGAAAATCGCATCATATTTAAGAAAGAAAGCGATAGAAAAGAGAATAGAAAGAAGAGAAGAAAGAAAATAACACATCAGAATCTAACTGCGGAACGAATAAACTATATTAATAACATAAACATTTCATAGTTTACAACCATATCAGAGTACACAGATATACAACACATACTAGACAGTTATAAATACCTATCTAGTTATACAACTCAATACAACAACTCAAAGAACACACAGCGGAATACTAGATATACATCTACACGTGGAAGCCTCCTGCTCCATTGCTCCTCCATAATTCGTCAAAGCAAACCTGAATCCTAACCTGAATTCCCTTGACTACTCATAAAAATTTGAGTACCCAAGAGTTTATGAAAAACAAAAATAAACTCCGGGTCATACATGGGTCTGGTTTGAGTAACAGGTTAAAGTTGCTTAACTTTTAAAAACCTTTTGAAAAGAAAGGTATCACGTAAGACTTCCCACACATAAACATGGAAAAGTTTTTACCTTACGCTAACCAAAACATTTGATAGGAAATCCGATGATATTATAATAGTGTCTAGGGTTTTCAAATAAATAAGAAATAACCGAAATTTTTACATCTATTAAATTCCAGCTATTAGCCACAAAAGTGGGTAATACAATCAAAACCGTTGGCACTTATTGGATTTTGGATTCCATACAATGGCAGGGCTACTGGGGTACCGCCCGTCACAGTACGTGGCCTAGATCAACGTACCGAGGATCACTCCCGACCCCCTGCAACACAAAGCCGGACCCATTCCTTACTGAACAGTTCCGAACAAGATAACCCCGTGGTTGTAGCTAGCAACCACCCACATAGACGAATATAAAGGGACTTCTAGACAGAGGTAAATCTTGCTCTCCAGTGGGTGCGACCCACGAAGCCTTGCTGCACCTCCCCTGTTTTAGCCATTCCCGGTTGATGAGGCTTGAGGCTATGATTACCTTTATAGGATATATCACTTAGAATCCTCATCGTCCACCTGACGATGTTCTGAAAGCATTTAATCCATACAAGTTCGTTCCAGGTTCGAACGAAACCGAAGGCATTATCTCGTTACACTCATTTTGGAATCACCCTCAGAGTTAACGACAATAACCCTTGCACTCTGAACCACCATCTCGAATCTATAAGAACTAATTTCGTCAACTCATTACGGAATCACCCACAGAGTTATACTGACTCATAGTCCTTACAGCTCGAGTCTTCACAAAGCTCCACTTTGATTCACGACCTAATGTTATTTGGAATCGATGTGGTTTTCGAATATCCAAATATGGAAACCCGATCCCGGTCTCATCGAAATCCAAAGAGTGTCTTTTAGGTCCAAGTTGTTTTAAAGTTAAAACAATTCAATTACAGTATCTATATACACACAGATAGATAACTCATAATCACAATTGATAATCAATATTATCAAATAACAGGTATCCACATTATCAATATCAAATAGATATACCATATAATATCATCACAATGGATAACCTATGGTATCATCACAATACAATCAAACATCCATACCACAAATATTATTTATCTCATTACTGAGATCTTAAAGCATCCAAGACAATCAATGACATCCATTCATGCATAAGCAAATGATTTACTCATACTATAATATAATTAATTTAAAATGAATTAAATTAATTATCTCCAATCTCTAATTAATTTAAAATGAATTAAATTAATTACTTCATCTATAATTAATTTGAAATAAATTAAATTAATTACTTCACCAATATAAATCTTGCTTACTTAATCATTTAATTGATTACAATCAATTAATCAATCATTCAAAATAAATTATCTTAATTAATCACTCTTGGTTAATTACCCTTAATTACATTCATGTAATTATCCTAAATTAATTTCACAAATTAATTATCCTCAACTAAACAGTAATTAACCTTTAATTACTTCAATTAGTTGATTAATCATAATTAATTACATTAATCCTTAATTAATTACATTAATTAATTACCTTAATTATCTATTATTGATTAATTAATCATAATTAATCATTTTTAATTACATCATTAATTAAATATAATTAATTATCTTTTATTATAAATTACCTTAAGTGATTAACTAACTTAATTACTATATTAAACCAAATTAATTATCCTTAAATTAATTTCTTAATTAATTATTTGATTAATTACTAAATAATTAATCCAAATTATCTCATACTTAATCATCACCACTTAATTACGATCTGTAATTATTAAACAATTACTTAACTAAGTAATTTACAAATCATTAATTACATAAAGTAATTATCTTTAAATCTCAAGTGTTTAAAATTTATTAAACTTAATTAATTAAATTAAACAATTACATTAAATTAAATTAATTACATTAAGTAATTAATTTCTTAATTACTTTATCAAGTAATTACACTCAAACCATTTACAATTGATTATTATTAAATTAATTAATCTAATTAATTCTAAAAATTAACTACATTAATCAATTATTAAATAATCCTGGTTAATGACCTTCATTAACCATCCTCTAATTATTTTATAAAGTAATTAACTTAAATTAATTACAATTTAAATTATCTTTAAACATTCATTAATTAAAATTAATTATCCTTAATTTAAAACTTAATTACATAATTAATATTCATTTATCATTAATTAATAATTTAATTAATGATCTTAATTATAGATTGATTAATCAATTATTAATTCCAAATTAAATTAATTAATTAATCTTAATCACCTTATTAATTAGTTCTAAAACATAAATCTTAATTTAATTTTCAAAATAAAACATAACTTAATTATGTTTAAAACAATTTAATTCAAAACAAAATACTTATGAAATCCTTTTAAATTTCATTTTAAATACAAGTTTAAATTAAAAATAATTTAAACTTATCAAAGTTTGAAAATTTTAAAACTTATTTAAATTTCAAAACAAAACAAAGGTTTGTCTTAAAAATAAAATCATAAAAATTTGAAGTTAAATTCATTTCAAAATTTTAGAAGTTTCAATTCATTTTTAGTTTAAACTTTCAAATTTAAATCTTCTTTTTAAATTTGAACTGAAGTTCATTTTAAACTTAGATTTCCAGTTTTAAAATTTATCTTTAAATCTTACTTCACATTTTAGAAACTTCATTATTAAAATTTTAAACTATTTACCAAAATGAAATAGTTAATTAAGTTAAATTTTTGAAACTTTTATTCTATTTAAAAACTGGAATTTAAATTTGAATCTAAAATTCAAACTTGCATTTGAACTTACACTTAATCCTTGCTTTAAATAAATCTACAGAATTTTCAATATTTAAAACCCAGATTTTAAATTTCAAAAACCCAGATTTTATACAGGCTTTCAAACTTGGAAATTACAGGTTCAACTCGAGAACCTTATTTTTACTTCGAGTTTTACACATCTCTACTCCGGGTAATACTCTCATCCACTTCGAGTTTTCTACCTACAAACTTCGAGCCAACACAAAGACCTCCCCACTAACAAAAAAACCGATCATCAGAAAAACTCGCCGCCGTGCATATGCACGGCGACCGCCAACTCTGCCGATCATCCTAGATGATCCACCAACAACCAGCAACTCATCCATGCCCTAACATAAACACCAGATCGAACACAAAATCAAGGATTCAAAATAACCCCTAATTCATAACTTGTAAACAGAAAACAAGTTTTATGTCAAAACCTGTCAACGACGACAGTTCGCCACCCCGACCATCTTGAGATCCACCTCTCCGCCCTCGAGCTCCTTCACCCATCAACTACACGCTCACCAAAAGCCAAAACACTCGATCAACTCTTCACCTCTCACTGTCCCAATCCTTAACCCTTATTCAAAACTAGGGTAAAATTCTGAAATTTCCAAACTGTAATAAATTTAGCAATTTTATATCCACTTCTTTGATTTTCTAAGGATCTAAGATCCTTACTCTATAACTCAAAAGAAATTTGAGTTTCTACAAATCACAGATTACAAGAATTTTGCTCAAATTCATATTTTGTTCAAGAACAAACTGTAAATGTAACAATACTCTAAAATTCCTAATACTTGATTTAAAAATCAAGTTTCAGTAAAATTTTTTAGTTTATAAAACTGGATTAATATGTTTGGATTTGATCAGTATTTAACATATAATGTTATTACCTGATTTTACAGAGATATCACCCTGTATATAACTCATCTAAAATTTAAACCTGAACTTAAGAAATTTAAACAACAATACTTTATAAATTTGCATTCTAATCTATGGTAAGCAAAACCCCTTTTATTTATTTATTTATTCTAAAATCCAGATACTACTTCAAATTAAATCAATTACAGGGAATTCTTTTAAATATGATGGTGAATCTGGGAACACAGCAAAGCAAAATCAACATGCACATTCAATCATAATTTCATCAGACCTTATATAAGCACACAAACATATTTTATCTCAAACATTTAAATCAAGCAACCTAAATATTGTTTAAGATTTAAATGTTACTCACCATTTGATGAATGTAGACCCCCTGTTGTTCTTTGAATTTTGCAGAAATAAAATATGTAGAGCTTGCTCCTTTATACTTTATGTATGGAATGATATGTAGTTTGCCTAAATTTCCTAACCCAAATGCTAACATGCAGATGTTCATTCAACCCAGATTTTAAAAACAGAATGCAGAAAAATCAGTGTGCAGTCTCTTCTTTGATTTTGAGGAAGTGTAGATTGATATTTGAATTTAAGGCAGATGGGTTTGATTGTTGAAGAAGAGGAATATGCAGAGGTATGCAGATTTTGATTAAGGATATGAAAATGCTTTTGATTTTAGAATATGCAGATTTGTATACAGATTTGGATTTGAGGAAATGCAGGCCTTTATGATAGATATGAAGATGAGTTTGATCTTTTCTCTATTGATTAAGGAGAATGAAAAATGCAATGTGAATGAAATAAAAATGCAAGCTTAACTAATGTATTTTCAGATTTAAGGAAATAAAAGAATAATTAAAACCAAATTTTAACACTTGTACAAATGTTAGACACATGTCAACTTGTTATATTAATTTTTAAACATATGTTAAATGAATGCAACACATGTTTTTCTTTTAAAGATAATTTATTTTTAAATTTACAAAGTAATGCATGTGTGTTAGCTTAATATAACTTGTTAGTTTATGTTAGATATGTGTATAAATTTATAAATGAAATAAAAACAAACAATGTTTTACACTACTTACACAAATAAAAATTAAAACAATTAAACAAATGAAGATTTTATACTTTTAAATTTAAATTCAAACTAAATTCAAAAATCAATTATTTTAAAATCAAGTTATAAATATAAATTCAATTTGAAGTAAAAATTACAAATCCTATTCAACTTATTTAGAAAGATAATACAATATTAATATTGCTTTTATAAATCTCTTATTATTAAATAAAAATCATTTTTCAAGAAATTATATTTTTATTAATAAAATATCCATTTTATTAAGCCATAAAACCATTTTGTTAAATTTATTCTAAATTTAAAACTCAATCTAATGTAATTTAAACATTTTAATATTTTCCATTCAATTTTAAAATCATATATTTATTCATGAAATATTTTTAAAATCTCAATACTAATTAAAATCAAAATTTCCAAATTAATAATATATATATATATATATATATATTAGAATTTTAAAACATGATTCAATATTAAATTTAAACCAAAATCATATATTTAACTTTGAAAAGCTTTGAATATTAAATAAAACAAATTTTCCAAATTATTAAAGCTAGAAAATATGCTTCATTTATTAAAATTAAACAAATGCTAATCTATTCAAAATATAAACCATATATTTATATTGTAAATAGAAATCAATTTATATCATTTAAAAGATACAATAACCAATTTAAATATTTACTGAAGAAGATTATTAAATTTATCTGAATAATTAATAACAGAATATCAATATCAATTTAATTTTAACTACAGATTATTAAATCGATATTGTTAAAAATTCCGGGATATTACAATTTTGTTCCAAATATTTTAAAATAAGATATATTTGGCTTTTTGTTATTAAATAGTTCGTATGAATTATTTTTTGTTAATGGTCTAATTGATATATGATTTAATACATAACATGCAGTAGCTATGGCTTCTGCCCATTCTTGTAATGTTCTTGCACATTCTTGTAATGTTCTATTATTTCTTTCTACAACTCCATTTTGTTGAGGAGTTCTAGGAAATGAAAAATTATGATTTATTCCTTTCTTTTTACAAAAAGATTCAAAAGCTTCATTTTCGAATTCGCCTCCATGATCGCTTCGTATATTTTTAATCTTCAAATCCTTAGTGTTTTGAATTCTTTTGACAAATGTTTTAAAATGCTCAAAAGTATAACTTTTATTTTTCATAAAAATGGTCCATGTATATATTGAGAAATCATCAACTATTACAAATACATATTGATTATGATTAATGGATTGAACCTGTGTTGGTCCGAATAGATCCATATGAAGCAATTCTAGTGGTTGTAAAGTAGAAATATTTTTCTTAGATTTGAAAGATGACTTTGTTAATTTTCCTTTATGACAATCATCACAAAGATTTTTTATTTTAAAGTTTATCTTGGGTAAACCTCTTACTAATTCATTTTTAGAAAGTTTTCTAATAGTTTTAAAATTAATATGACAAAATCTTTTGTATCATAACCAAGGATCATTATCTTTGGCTAGTAAACACATATTTGTATTATGATTAATTTTCATATTTAGAACATAAATATTCCCATCTCTATTTCCCACAAAAACACGATTTTGGTTTTGATCAAAAATACTACATTTATTTTCCGAAAAAGTTATTTTAAAACCCTTGTCACAAAGTTGACTTATGCTTAGTAGATTGTGTTTTAGATTTTCAACTAATGAAACATTTGTTATAAAAGGTAAATTCGATGTATCGTAATTGCTCACAACTCCTTTGCCAATGATATAACCTTTTGAATTGTCTCCGAAGGTAACCGAGCTACCATCAAAGTATGTGATGTTTGTAAGCATATCTTTGTCGCCGGTCATGTGTTTTGAGCAACCACTGTCTAGTATCCATTTCTTCTTTTTGAGTGGGACCTGAAAATAAGTATGAAATTATTGGTACCCACTTTTTAATAGGGTCCTAAAAGTTAGAGCTTAGGAAATCAAACCCAATTCGGTTCAGTATCCTTTTTATAAATATAGTTTTTATTATTATGAGCACTATCCATAAGTGTTTTAATATATTTATTCCTAATTAAAATATTATTAGTTTTTTGAACCCAAATTTTGACTATCTTGATTCTACTTTTGTTTTAGTGGGTTCTCTTAATAACATTTGTTGTTTTGAATCAATATTCCTCTTAAAAATTTTATTTTTATTTTTAGGAATTTTTGACTCCTTTTTATATCCTAATCCATGTTTATTTAAAGAGAATTGAGAATTTTCTAAAATCTTAGATAAAATTTCTCTTCCTACGTTAAAGTTAGAAACATTTTTAGTGATGTTATCTAATTTAGCTTGAAGACTATTATTTTCTAATTCAACTTGTCTAATCTTAGTTTTTAACTCATGATTTTCAGAAACAATTATATCATTCTTTGTCTTTTGAGTTTTAATTTCTTGACTTAAAAGTGATAATTGATTTTCCGAATTTGAATGAGATTCTTGAACTTTTTCAAGTTCTTCTTCTAGAATTTTCTTTTCAACTTTTAACATATCCCTTTCAAATTCAGCTTTGTTTTGATTTTCACGAATTTCCTTGAGTTTCTTTTTAAGAGTTTTTATTGTGCTCAAAAGTTCAGTGTTTACTTCAATTAAATCATCGAAAGTTAAATTACTAACCTCGGATTCTTGAGCCATAAAGCATAAATTCGCCTGTTCGTTGTCGCTATCATTTTCACTTTCAGATGAAGAAGAATCTGAATCGTCCCATGTTACAGAGAATGCCTTCTTTTTGAATTTCTCTCTCTTGTTTTTATTATTGAGATCTTTCTGATTCTCCTTCTTTTGCTCTGGACAGTCCTTATGCATGTGACCTTTCTTGTGACAGTTGAAACATTCTATATTCGAGGATGTAGGTTTGTTCAAGAAATTCTTATTGAATCCGTTTTTATTTCCTTTTCTATATCTTAAGAATTTCTTGAAATTTTTGGCTATAAATGCTAAATCCTCATCTTTAGACTCTGATTCTTCCTTTTCTGCATAAAAAGCTACATTCTTTCTTTCTTGAGCATAATCTTTCCTCTGGTTTCATTGTAGATAGATCATTTGCTTCCTCGATTGCTAGTACTTTTCTCTCCCATTCATCAGTGAGTGAATTTAGAACTTTAGACACAATGTCAAAGTCCATGTATTTTTCTCCTAGTCCTATTAAGGCATGATGAATGTCTTGAAATCTCGAGTACATGTCATTGATGGATTCATTTTGTCGCATTCTAAAGTTTTGGAATTGGTTCTTCAGCATGGATATCTTTGTTTGTTTGACCTTGTTTCTGCCTTCATGTATGACTCTAAGTGTTTCCCATATCTGATATGCAGTAGTACATATGCTAACACGATTGAATTCATTTCTATCCAGGGCGCAAAATAGCATATTCATAGCTTTGGCATTTGCACTAGCTTCATTCTTCTGAGTTTGTATCCATGTAGGATAATCAGTCGTAGGTATAACGAACTCTGCTTGAGTGGCATTCTAGGCTTCGAAACTTGTTGCTTGCATATAAATCCTCATCCTTATAGCCCAATAGTTATAGTTTAGTCCATTGAATAGGGGTGGTCTTTAGGTAGATTGTCCTTTCGCAAATGTAGAACTATAGGCAGACGTTGTGCTTGTACTTACGTTATTTTTCATATTATCAATATGTTTAATAACGATGTTATGGTTGTAGGACGGCCTTGCTCTAATACCAATTGAAAGAAGCCGTGCGGTAGGATCGTATAATATGGAATAGTGGATGGTATAGGTGAATAACAATAAGCAATAAGTAAAGTGGACATCAGGATTTTATACTGGTTCGGACCTCTAGTCCTACGTCCAGTCCCTAAGCTTCACTTAGGAATTCTACTAACTAAAACCCTCTCTTAACCCGTAGGAATAGGTTTACAACTTACCCAAACAACCGAACGGGATTTCTTGCCTCAACTACTGAAGAGGACTTCAACTCAATTACTAAAAACAATTATTCGACTTGTTGTGTTCTTGTCAACACTAATGAGTCCAATGTAGTACAATATTCCTATAATCTTATCCTCGAGAGTATGCAATGTGTTTATGAAGATTTAGGAAATGTGAATTGCTATGAATCAAAAGAATGTTATAAACAAAGCAGAGATTCAAGCAATAGATTGGTGATTGCTTTGAAAACTTTTAGAGAATATAAAATATGTTCAAGAAAGTAGCGAGATTAAAGCATAAGAAAATTGGTAAATTGAAGATGTTAGAACCATATATATATATAGGTGTATAAGAGATGCATTTATTGGTTAGAGATGCAGACAAGAGATGCTTCCATTTCCATTGGCGAATGGTTGCAACTCTTGGGAGGAAGAAGGTGTCCATTCAGAGAAAATTCTTAGGTTTAAATTCAGTCGACTGAGCAGGGATTTCAGTCGACTGGAAATGTAGAGAATTTTTTTTCAGGAATAGATTCAGTCGACTGAGCAGGTTGTTTCAGTTGACTGGAACTGTGCATGTTTGTATATGTGTAACAGGTTCAGTCGACTGGGCTTACCTGTTCAGTCGACTGAACTATTGGTTTTTGCATAGTGAATGTTTATCTAGAAAATGAAGTTTACAAAATGTGTTCTAGTGTTTGTGCAAGCCTCTTGAGGATAGGTTTTAATAATAAATCTAGACTAAGACCTATATTTAAATTATACTCATGCTATCCTCGGTCTTCATCGTTCTTCCTTTAGCTTTGCACATATCTCTCCCTTTTTTTTGAAGCACATTGTCGTTGATCAAAATATAGCATATCAACAGATGATGCCTCTCTGGATGATCAAAGTATATAAATGCAATTCAACAACTTTTCCATTACAAACAACACAGTGGAATAAAAATAAAAGAGAACTCAAGATAGCTATCATGCCTTCTGTGGATCTTCAGAAGCTTTATTCGTTTAGTGAGGTACCTGAAAAACTCAACTCTCAAACTACTCAAAATAAATTGAGCATCCGAGAGTTTACGGTGAAAACATAAACTTTGAGTCAGACATAAAGCCTGGTATGAATAACAATCTACCACCTCAAACCATTTAGATTCTAGTGAGACCTCGCCGTTTAGCGCCACGGGTTTTCCCCTCACTAGTACCTCAAAACCTTTTTAACCATATACTATGCTGCATCCACAAAGGTCTTTCTGACATCTTCATTTACACATAGTTTTCATAGGCTTACTATGAACTGATTGACCCCTGCCGATATCTTTTCCTATACACATTTTTCATGGGCTTATTGAGAACCAATTGTTCCCTGCCGATATCTTTTCCTTTAATGTATCAGCATCATATATTTTGGTTTTTCTGGCCTCCTAGATGCAATTCTACTCATTCAGGAGTTAACTTAATTTATATTCACTACTAGGTCAACCTAGCTGGTTATTCTGCTCTTCCCCAAAATTCAGTTATCGGTCCATTACAATGTGAATATATACATATATGAAGAAGCATGCATAATAACATGGTCAATCCATTTAATCTTTTAATCAAAGAAAACATTTTCAGAAACTCCTTTCCAAAACACTTTATTTAATTATGTCGTGGTATTCCTTTAAAAATGTGATTGGGTTATTTGTTTTGAAAACTTAGGCTATCGAAAACTTCAAAACGTTTCTTTCGACCTCACTGGATAATCTCCTTCAAAAGCATATAAATTTCTTTTCAAAAAATTAGGACCATGCCTTTCGAAACTCTTTAAAAGTTCTCTTTCGAAACCTTTCGAATGTACTATAGTATTACTCATTAACTTTTAGAAGCATAGCTTCGAAACCATTGAAAGTACCCCTTTTGAAACCTTTGAAAGTATCCCTTCCAGAATCATTGAAAGTCCCCCTTTCAAAATTATTGGGTTTATATAAAAATATCATTTGTTCAAAGTCAATTTAAATGAAAGTCTCTTTCGAAACTATTCTTTATCATATAAAGTATTGGGGAACACTTAATGCCGTCGGCATCATCTCTTTCGAAAGCTTCAAATCACTTAAACAGAATACTAAAGGATAGCATTGAAACCCCCTTTCGAAGCCACTGCCTTCAAAACCTTTAGACCCTTTCGAAAGCATTTAGGAAGTGGCTTTAAACAACTTCAAACAAAACTACCCTTCGAAAGCATTGATGACTTCAATACACTCGAAAGGTAAAAGAACGGCAGTAGAGCTTCGACCAGGTCGGAACCCCTTCTTTCGAAAGAATATTTTCATAAGTATAGAAACCCATTCGAAAGCTTGTTTTTTAAAACAAAAGATTGTAACCCCTTCTGAAGCCTTTAGAAAACCTCTTTCGAATACTTATGCTTCGACTCCCTCGAAGGATTAAATAAATAGAAGGCAGGCACTTCACGTTAAAACAAACAAAAGGTATCGACCCCATCGGAAGCCATGCTTTCAACACGATGCCTTCCATCTTTCTCCGGTCCACTACGCACCATCTAAGTGATACCTTGTGTATTGGTTTCAGCTAGTGGGTTTCGACTTGATTGAAGGCGGAAGCTCTGAGTCGAAAGGTACCTCTAAAGAAGGCGGAACCAACTTTTCTGGGTAAAAATTGATTAATGCCAATTAAGACAAATACTTTCTACCTAACCTGCCACGTGTAAAGATAAGATTGGCTGCCTTAAATTTTCAAATTCTTTACCAAGACAACTGTCGCTTAATTTCAAATATAAACCATGGTTAAGTTAGCAAATATTTCATTAAGAAAAACCAATATTGCAAATAAGTCCTTCTAAAATAATATAATTTGCATAACAAACCAATTAGGAAAAATCCCCAAAAATTCTTGAAATTCACGTTAATCATGTTATCTAACATATCGTAATTTCAGACTCAAATTCTCATTATAATTTCTTAAATAAATGTATATACCCAATTAACCATAATTTCCTTTTAAAATTCATAGTAATCTTTCCATAACTTGGAATATTATCAAAATTAAAATCCAACTCCAAAATCATGTTTTATACAACATAAAATTTTTCCATGGCATTTAAACATTAATATAAATTGGGTTTTCCCTAAAACTGCATATAATCTTATTTAAACATTCTTGTTTAAATCAAACAAATTATAATTCAAGCATATCATCATCCAAATCATCATAAAAATGAATATACCCTTAAATCCGAAAACATATGATTATAAAACAAAATAGAGATGGAATGAATTCTATTCACCTTGATTAAGATAAGGAGATTGGATTGAGATTTATTCCCCTAGCTTTAATCCTTAGCTTTTCTTTAATTTCTCTTCTCTTTTCTCTTTGATTTTGGCTTGCTCCTCTTCTTTCACGTTTTTGTTTTGTTTTCAAAAATGTCGTGAAATAAAGAAAATGAAACATGAATGGAATATATATAACGGTAAGGGTTATGTGCGGATTTCCCAATATATCCTTAGGTAGATTAATTAACCTATAACCCATACTTATGCCCACTTAATTATTTAAATTTAACATGACCATAATTTGTTTTCATATCTCGATCCTCTTATCACTTAACAATTACATCATTGTATTTAATTTATCTAATTAAATCTATTAAATAATGTTATTAAAAATTAGTGGTGTTATAGTTTACTCACATATGTGTTCATCTTATTGTTTATACTAGTCACCTTGCTAAAGAGATCGGCCTTATGTTTTGCATATTCATTTGGATTGGCATAAGTGTTTGGATCAATATATTAGTCTTTAGGTATAATTCGAAAACAAAGTGTATATATGAGTTTTGAAATGTTACATGATCTAGATCTTAACCTGACCATTGTCAAAAATCATGAAGTACACATATACAAGAATTGTCTTGACTTAGAACATATTATATTCAGAAACCTACATTTTTCAAATACTAAAAAGTAAGTGTGTTGTCCATAATCTTGTATGTGTTATAAAGCCTAGACTATGCTTATGTAGAAAATAATAACCTGAAATTTTTAAGAAATGGCATAGTACTATATGTGAATTGTTTAAATCTAGTGCCTACTTTATTTTAGTTGCCCACCTTTCTCAATGTAATGGACGTACTGTCCATGCTTATATATATTGCTTTTCTACTCCAAGTCTTGGTTTTTGTTTATAAAATAACAATCTGGCACTTTGCCTTTTTTTTGTAATAGCCTTGTCTTGTTCACATATAGCCTGTAAGTTCCTTAGGCTAACTTTAACTTAGATATGTATAACTTGTTTTGTTTATAACTAAGACTATGAACGAGTAGTATGTAAATTTCGAAACCTGTATATATATATATATATATACACACACATACATACTTTTATATGTTAAATACTTTGTTTCTAGAAACCAGCTTTATAGCTCAATATAGTAGAAGATAACAACTTATATTATGTATTTCTTAGCAACAACAAGTGTTTAAGGATTTAAAAAGGGGATTTTATAGAAATATACGTTTAAGTTATACTTTGTACCTTAATTTAATCTTAGTAATTAATAAAAGGATTTAAGGAAATTTAATAATTGTTATTAAAAAATAAGCTCAAAAGAGAAAATGATTTGAGAACCTTAATTCTATAATTTGAGGAGCACTAACAATGGATTTATCATTATCAATTAGTTTAAATGTTTTCGAATAATGCTCTACCGAATAAGGTATAACTCATTGAATAAAACTTTTGAGTAGAACTACTAACCCATCAGCGAATTGTGACGCCCCACCTCTATACTCACACTAACCAAGGACACTACTGGGTAATGCCGTCGATTAGCACGAAGAATAAGGCTGTTGAGGAGCGATCGTCTATATAATTACTTTGAGAAAGTACCGATATGTCAGATAGTATGCCACATATTTCATTTCAATAGGAAATCCGACCAATCCAATACAGACCCAAAGCTACTACACAGTGGCTAAATGCCCTTGGAAACAAATATAAAATAGTCATAACATAAAATCAGTCACTGATATTCATATCACTAACGTGGAAATAGTTATGAATATAACACATAGAAGTGAACATCATAGTAGGGGTCATACAAGATCCACTACATCAAAAAAGAATAGGTACATGTACTACACAAAAGAATATGCATACATCAAAGAGTCTCTATCTCATATAAATGAAAAACAAAAACTACAAAGCTAAAGTAGTTAGCCAGAAGTCAGAAGATAGTCCCTGTTGTAACTCAAGTGGAAGCACCTGAAACACCTCGGTCTGACCCTAGTATTATCTACGAAGAAAAATAATAAACGGATCAGTCTAGCTATAATTATCATGTAAGATGGGATAGGATAAGATATATGACAAATATATACATGATAACAATAAAAATCATACAATATCTCAAGTTTTCTCAAACACCCAAAAAGAATATCATATTCCTTAATTTTATTCACCAAACCAAAAATATTAATAAAGCTTATCAATGTAAATCACAAAAATTGGTGAAACACAAATCCCAAAAATCAATATTTAGAAATCTAGAAAACATAAAGGGGGTGGCCTACCACAAACGGGAGCATAAAACTCACCAACATGTATATCACAAACGGGACGCTATCTCATGGGTCACTAACTCATAAAAATGAGCCGAAGCTCCACATATCTGGGTATACTCCCCATTGTGGGCAAATGAGCCAAAGCTCCACAAATGGCCCGAAGACCATGGGTCACCACCCCACCAAATTGAGCTGAAGCTCCACAAAATGGGGCACAGTCCCTCATGTGGATAAAGAGCATTGCATACGCAAGTATAAATCACAAAATGGTCGTTATTGATCAATAAGTGTAAATTACACTAAGCTAGTAAATAAATGAGTTTAGCTTTGTGTCCCATAACCACTAGCTTAACTTAATATTTGCGAACAAATTGTAGATTTCCACTCGAAAATTGTTACAAGATTTCAATCGAACGAGTCTAAGAATTAACCAACAAAGTAAAGGCAAGCATTTCATACCACTTGTTTTGCTAAGTCATTTAGTTGGATTTTTCATACGAATGAGGTAAATGGTTGTATATACTAGTAGATTGGTAAATAGTTTTAAAATCGGCTTTGTATTAAAAGTACAGTTGGAATAATTTTTTGAAAGAGTTTTAGTTTTTACTAGTACCATAAAACCTTTGTATTTAAAAGTGACAAATCACAGAAATGATTGTAAAAACAATCTATCACAAAAATCGACATTTCAACGACGTGAATTAAAACCATGAAAATTGATATCAAATCCATTGAATGGAAATACCAAAAATCAAGAAAAGAAATCATCAAAGTTGATTTTGATTGACAATAACTATACGGATCATTAAAAATCGATAAATTGGAAATCCATATAAAAATAACCAAATTTCAAGAATTCCACAACCACAGATGTCTATGGAAAATCCACAAACGTCTGTCCCCTATTTCAGGAAATTGTAACCCTAAGGTCATAGGTATGTATAGATAATCCACTAATGTCTGTCGCTTGTAGCAGGACAGAATTTGCAAAGCCCTAAAATGGGTAAATCTACACAATTTCTCAGATACGGAAGCGATTGAATGAGAAACTACGACTAGGGATTTAAGCCTAGCGACAACCCAGCCCTAAAGGCTCTTCAATTCACCCAAAACAACATGTATAAACACCCATACTATGGTATTCATAAGTTTTGACTTAAAAATACCAAAATTAGGAAAGTTCATCAAACCAATTCAATTCAAAAGCAATTAATAAGAAATAGATGTTAGGATGTGATAACCCAGAAATTTTGATATTTGAAATTGAAATATTTAATTGATTTTAAATATTTGGAAGTTAGTTTGACTAGAATTTCAATTATAACTATGAATATGGCAATTTATTGAAATTAATTTATTGAAGTTGGGTAAAATATTAAATCTTGATTTTTTTAAGCTGATTAAAAATATTTCAAAGGCTTAGAAAATTTATGTAAATATTGCTAAAGATAATGGAAGCTTCAGAATTGAATTTGAAATTTCTTTGTTCGGTATTGAAATTTATATTATTTAAATCGATATTTAAAAATAGCCTTCTGAGGTACAGTCTCATAATTTGACGAAACCAGTTCCATTGGATCCGTAATATGTATTATTATCGGATTTCAATTTTCTTAGTGTTTTTTAGTGATCGTTTGGGCGTACGATATGCGAACGCACTAAAAATTATATCGAAATTTAATTTAATAACCGGTCCAAAAAGCTATCTCCTCCGTACGATCGAATTTGGACTTGGAACCTTTTCCATTGCGTTCGGAATAGGGGTATAACCTTACGAATGCCTGGCGGCACGCCTCGATAGGAGTTTAAAGTTTTCGAGTTGCAATTTCTAGACGATTTGAATTGAATTTAAAATTTAAATAATTTAAACAATATAAGCAAAGCACACGCATCAGACAATTTGACACATAGAGTAAAAATTCAAACACATGTTTTGTTTTCTCTGCAATTTTCAACATGTGTTTGTTGAAAAAAAAATTGGGCCAGTGAAATAGAAAAAGATTTATACTAACATTTTTTTCCTTTGTTCAATTCAAAATCGAACGACGAAAACTGTTTTTTTTCTATCGTTCAAATCTAAATCCATGGCCGAGCGTTTTAAAATTAAAAAAATGTGTGAAATCAAATTCGAAATCGAAATCGATTTGTTCGAAACTTATGGTGGCGAGCTAAAGGGAAGTCGAGCATCGGTGATTGGCGATTGACTAGGGCTCGCACGAGGGTGGAGTCATGTTGTGGCTCGTTGACCGATCCAAGGTCGTCACATTCAGGGGGATGTTGCACGCATAGTTGTCAAAGATTTAGGGAGATCGACGGGGGAGGCACTAGCTCGAATTGGCTTGGGTTTTCGCGAGCTCAAGTGTGAGGCAGGGGCGTAGCAGATCGCGTCTTCGACTATGGTGATGTCGCAATCGATTGAGGGAGGGGCCTCGATCTATAAGGGGCCGCGAGCGATGTCGTGACAGCATAGGTTAGGGTATCGCGAGTTCGTTCAATCGTTGGCGGCAGGCAATAGCGAAGTCAATGGCAGCTATGGGTTTGTCTTCTCAGGCAAGTTTGATGCGATGACGGCTAAGAGTCGAGGCGATTTTTTAACAGTAAGGTATTAATGATTTTTATTTTTTTATTTATATATGTACACAGCTTTGACTTTTTACAGTAAGAATAGAATTCTGTTTAATTTGAAAAAAAAGGAGTTCTGTTTTCAATTGATATATATATATATATATATATGAAATGATTTTAACACTAAGGTATAAAATTCATTTTGTTTTAAATTTAGTAAATATACATTTTTAATTTACTAGTTGGTTTAAATTAACCTATTTAATTTTTGTACGATACTAAAAGATTTTAAAAGACGAATTATTAGTTTAAGAATAAAGCTAATAAATAATAATTGATTATTTGATTATCTTGGATATTAATAAATTGTATAAAATTATTTATACAAGGTCTAATACTGTGAAGAAGACAGTCGGGATTGAGAACGGAATGCAAATAAAAGGTGAGATCTTCTCACTCAATCGGATTTTTCAGTTTAATTTTAAATAGTTAAATTTAAAATTGTTGATTGTGTGCTTGGATGATAAATTATTATCAGTTGTATTGGATTAGACTCTATGCTCCGCATAATAGCGGAGGATATTATATAAACCCATATACCGCGATTTCCACCTCGATGTGGAATTGGTATTATATATATATTTGGAGTGATTGGTTTTCCCGTATTATATAGCGGATGAAACCCTATTCGCCGCATAATAGCGGATGATATTATATAATCCCATATACCGCGATATTCCACTTCGAAGTGGAATTGGTATTTAATAGTTGTGGTAACATTTGTGGATGCAGGGAAACAAGTTGGAGGGATCCAACTGGATTCCTCAACTATTTGAATTTGTTTCAATGTCGTGTGTGGATTTATTTATAATTTGTGTATGATTATATTTGTGATTGAAATCGTTGCTGGATATAGTTTAGTTGAATGTATTTTTGGTATCGTAGGATACTAGAAATAAATAAAATTGGATGCTTGAAATTCGAGTAGAAAATCTATAGTAAATTAATTTTTTTGAATTGGATAAATTTAAAAGAAGGAATTATAAAAGTTAATTTTTGTAATTTTATCGAATTTATTTCCAAAAATATGGAAAAATATTTTAATAAATGGATTTTGGTTAATATTGTTTAATAGTTGAAGAATTTATTTAAAATTCGGATTTTTAATAGTTTCAAAGAAATAAAGGAATTTATTTCTAAAAGGAAATAAATTTGAAAATCAGTTTGAATTTGATTTGGTGTTTTGAAAATAAATTAGGAAATCGATTTGGTGTTTTAAAATAAATCTTTGGGAAATTGATTTGAAAATCAATTTAGTGTTTGATATGAATGTTTAGAAAATCAATTTGGAATGTGATTTGATGTTTGAAAGTGAACATTTGAAAATCATATTTCAGTGGATATTTGGAAATCTAAATTCGCAATGGGAATTTATAAAGGGAAATTGTTTTAAAAATAAATATTAGTTTATTTTTAAAAGCGCGGAAGGAATTTATGGATTTCGAACGTAAATGTAAAGTAAATTAAGAAGGATTTGTTGATTGATTTAAATGGACCATTTTGAAATGGAAAGTGTATCTTCCCTGGAAAGCCGAGTATGTTTTCAAAGTAGCTTTTATAGTATAAATTAAAAGTTCTAGAATTGGTTTTAAAAGAATATTGTTGGAGAAATTATCTTCGGAAATTGTTTATAAATCTTTAAATTGAATATTATTAAGTTGATTATAGAAGTGGTTATTTTAAATTTTGTAATTGATATTATTTTAGAAAATGTTTATTTAAATAGTTATACCCTATTTACTAGTTTTATTTTAAAATTAGTTTGCGCTTAAAGTTTTATATGAGATATTGGTATAATGTTTTTCATAGCTAATATTTAAATAAGTGTTTAGAAATTGTTTTTATTCTAAATTTTTCTAAGTATATATTTTTGGATAAGCAATTTAAATTCTTTTAAAGTATTGAACTCGGCGAATTTTTAGTGGAAATGAATAAATATTTGGAAATATATTCCGCATAAGGAAAAATGATTTGAAATTTGTTTTCAAAGGATTGAAATGTGGAAAGCGATTTGAAATTTGTTTTCAAAGTGATGAATATTAAAAATATATCTTGGAAGATATTTTGAAAATAAATAATTGGGAAAAATTATTTAAATCTGGTGATTGTTGTGAATGTTGTTTGATAGTTAAATAACCGACTATCAATATTGACATTTAAACGACGTTTGCATTTCGATGCGACCGGGGGTCGGATTTCAAATGGATATTCAAAAACCACATCGAATCTTTGTGATGGATCTTTTGTTTAAAGATAAAAGTGGAAATTTGTTGTGATTTACTTGAAAATCTGAATGTAATACTTATTTTTAAAATAAGCGCTCGTTATTCGGATTAGCCGGGAGAGGACTTTGGGTCATAAAACTCATTTCAAATAATGATACGACAAAATGAGATTGCATTTGAAGATGGTGTTGAAGACTGGGTATTTTCGAAAATGAAAGGATTACCTGTCGAATGTCTCTGCACCGAGTTACTCCGGTATAGAGATTTTATCACCCTTTGTGATGGGGATTCCGAACGTGATTAGTGAATATCCGGATTGCAAGGGCTTCTTTGAAGTGCCTTTGGTTTCGTTCAAACCCGGGACGGACTTGTATAGATGTGTGTCTGACATTACACTTTGAGATATAAGTTGTTTTCTATCAAATACATTTCTATTGGTGGCGGAGAATTTATTCTCTTAGCTTAACACCCTTCTCTAAGACGTACGAGCTCAGAGGTTATGTAGTTGATGGTTCCTAGTGATACATTCCCAATTTGGTAATGTGGCATATGAAGTGCTGCTAGTCATTTGTTGATCGAAGCATGGCTATTGTGAAAAGCGTAGCTTTGTGGATGAGACTTCGTCGGACCTCACAACTCGAAAATGGTCGAAACAGGAAGGATGCAGCAAGGCAATTTGGGTGTAGCGCTGTAACGACCCAGAATTTTTAGAAATTAAAATTTGGATATTTAATTAATTTTAAATATCAATATGTGAATTTATAAGTCAAATAAATTTTTATTTTGAATTATTGGATTTAATTGGATAATTTAAATCGATAATTTAATATGTTAAATTATGGAAATAATTGAAATTTGGGTTAAATATGATTCAAAATGATTTGTATAATTTTATTTTATCATGTTGAAGTTAGAACGATATTTTAGAACTTTTAAAATCGAATTAAAAGTTAATTTGTGAAAACTGAATATTTTAATATTAAAATCGACTAGTGAAAATAGTCAATTTTTGAACAGTCTCAGAATTGAATGAAACCAGTTCCATTGGATCCGTAATAGTTAGTTATTACCGGATTTCAATTTTCGTGTCAATCGGAGTTATCGTTTGATCGTGGCAGCTCGAAACGCATCGAATTATTTTTAATTTTAATTTAGCGAGTTAAAATAGCCATTTTTCAAAAAGTCTCGGATTTCGACGAAACCAGTTTCATCGGATCCATAATGTGATATTATTGTAAGGTTTCAAATTTCGTGTCAATTGGATTTACCGTTTGTCCGGTACAAATTAAAACGCCTAGCAAATCGTTTAAATCGGTTTAATTTAAATTGAACGTTTGTTGCCATAACTCGCACAGATGTCCGAATTAGCTTTCAAAACCTGTTCCATTGTGTCTGAAACGCGGGGTAAACCCTAGAAACGCTGGTTACGGCGCATGAATCGGAGTTCGGGATTTCCGGATGAATAGTGTTCGATTTTTTCCTATAAATAGCCCACCATTCTAAAAAAATAAAAAAAAATATACAAAACCCTAATCTATTTGCCCTAGCCGCCTCTTTTATAATGGAAGGCCAGAAATTGTCGAAATTCATTCCTTAATCTTTCCAAATCCATTCACAATCAAGCGAAGTGATCAACTACAAAGATGAAGAGCAAGGCGAGAGCTTTCGATCTATACGGTGATGATGGAGTTTGGAGCATCAGAGGAGGAGCAGGAGGGGGCCGTTCGTGGCCAGTTGCGCACGCAACTCGAGGGGAATGGGACAGCCGAGCTTCATGTGCTTGAGGCCGAAGATGATGTTGGTGACGAGCTTCATGATGGCGCTTCCTGATCGAATTATCGTCGACGTATGATGGAGTATAATTTAACCCTAATCGAAGTTGATGGGTTCGACTATAAGGGGGGGAACGCACGCACAAACGAAGGAGAAGGGGGTAGGGGGGTACGGCCAGATCTGATGCAAGAAGAAATGGACGGTGGATGCAGGTTTAGGTTATAAAATTTTAATTTATGTTGTAAATTTATTAAGTAAAAATCATGCAAACTTCAAAAATTCATATCTTTTTCATACGAGGTCGAAAACGCGCGAAACCAGTTGCGTTGGAATCGTATGGACGAGCACTACGCGATGAAATTGGATTGGAGTCGTTTAGAGTTAGTGAGAATTTTGGGTAAAATTAAACGTCCGTTTAATTTTATTCGAAATAAATCGCTAAAACGGAATTTAAAATCAAGGTGAGAACTTCTCACTCAATCGAATCAGTTCGATTTTATTTTAAATAGTTAGATTTAAAATATTTGAATGCATGTTTGAATGATGATTGATATCTATTGATTGTTAAAATAGACATTATGCGCCGTTAGTAAGCGGATGTTATTTAATAAAAACATATACCGCGAATATTTCATAAACAGTGAAATTAGTATTATATATAATAGCAATATATATATTGGCATATGTATATATTGGAGTTATTGATTTCCCGCATTTTTTGTTTAGCGGATGAGACCCTATTGCGCCGTTATTAAGCGGATAATATTTAAAATCCCATATACCGCGATAATTTCGTACCGGAGCGAAATTGGTATTGTGCTAATGTTTGTGATGCAGGAAACAGGTTGGAGGGATCCAACTGGATTCCTCAACAGTTTTTATTTGATTTCAGATATTTTGATATTTGATGGATTATCATATCGATATATGATATCGTTGTTGTCGGCATTGACTATTTGGTGTGTAGCATCATTGGACCAAATTTTGGAACTTTAAAATGATTTTTAAAGTGATTTTTGAAAAGTATACGTTTTATAAAATAATTTTGGAATTGATCCATTTTTAAATAAATAAACGTTATAATTTTTAAAGTTATAAAAATTATGATTTTTGAGAAATATAGTTAAAAACTGATTTTTGAGAATATGATGCTAATGATTTTATAAAATAGTTTAATCGGGATTTTAGAATTTATTGTGAAAAGTTTAAATATAGGATTTATAAAATTTAATTATTTTATGAATCAAAATGGTGAAATAATAAAGTAGATTAAAGACGTTTTAAAGAATAATATAAATTGATTTATATTAAGAGATTTATAAATGGATATTTATAAATTGAAATATTGACATTATAAAACGAGTTTTTATAATTGTTTGAATGAAGTGTAAATGAATTTTGTAAATGAATGAAATTTATAGAATTATAAATGGAGAAGTTATAAATGAGATTTATAAATAGTAAGATTTATAAATTTGTGAAGTTATTAAAAGAATAGTTTTGAATAAATCATTGAATCTTATAAGTTATAAGATTTATAATTATGAAGTTTAAAAGAACGATTTTATAAAATAATCGTTTTATAAGCATTTAATTTATAATATGAACCTTTAGTTTATAATTGAGTTATAAATCGAATAGATTAATAAAGGAATTTATAAAAGGAAGTTGTTATAAAATAAATAGAAATGGAGTTTATAAACGTTGTTTTATAAATTCACAAACGACTTATTTTGATAAGAAAATTGTTGAAACCTATTTATGGAGTTTTATTCACGTTTTTGAACTGTGAATAAATCCTTGGAAATAAAATGAATAGAAATGATGAAATTGTTAATTGAAGTATATTCACGTTTTTGAATAGTGAATAATATGTTAAAGAAATTGTTTTGAATGTGATATTTTAAACAGAATTAAAACGATCTAACGATGTTTTAAATGCATTGAGATTCGAAACCATAGATTTCAACATTTATTGTTGAAATAGACGTTTTCGAGAAATAAAAGGAAATGGTGGACTATAACACTGTTGTTGTAGTAAATGATTTCCGAAAGGAAATGTTTGTATAGTATTGGGATTTATATATCTATTTTAATTTCGAATCCCTATACTAGTAATTTTGGGTTGTCGTAACGATGTTTTACGCAACATTCGTTTTGGCCCAAATAAATATGTTTAAGAGCATGATTTCCTTAAAGAATGAAATATATACTTAATCTCGATTTAAGTATATTGAATATTTTCTAAGTGTTGAAAATAAATAAAAATCTGTGAACTACTTATGAATAAATAAGTATGGAAATGTTTTCCAATATAAAGTGAATATTTTGACAATTTATCTTTTTGAAGATAAATTGAAATGAATAATTGAAATCATATATGCATGGATATTGTGAAATATAAATTCACTATGGAATTTATAAAAGGAAGTGGAACTTGTTTAAAAATAAATATTGATTTATTTTTTTGAAGTGTGAAATTATATATCTAGTAAAGGTATTTTTGGAAAAATAAATAATTTGGGAAATTATTTGGAATCTGGTGATGTGTGCATATCCATTGATAGTTCAATAACCGACTATCAATATTTCCCTTTGAATGGGTATTTGATGTGATTTGTTTGAATGTGAATGCTACACTTATTTTTGAATAAGCGCTCACTATTCGGGTTAACCGGGAAAAGACCATGGGGTCGTATAACCCATTCCGAATATGTGATACGTCGTTGTGAATTGCATTTGATGACCGGTGTTGAAGACCAAGTATTTGTGAAAGCGATAGGATGACCTATCGATTGTCTCTGCACTGGGTAGCTCCTGGTATAGAGATCTCCTAAGTGATGGGAAATTCGATCGGGATTGTGAATACCCAGATTGCAAGGGCTTCGTAAGAAGTGCCTTCGGTTTTGTTCGAGCCCGGAACAGACTTGTATGGATTGTATCTCTGACATTACAAGTTGAGATATAAAGCCGATTTCTTTCAAATATATTTCTGTTGGTGGCGGAGAATTTATTCTTTTAGCTTAACACCCTTCTCTGAGACGTACGAGCTTAGAGGTTATGTAGTTGAATGTTATCAGCGATATATTCCCAATTTGGTAATGTGACATGCTGAGTGTTGCTGTAAATGATCATTGTGTTGATTATTTGTGATAGGATCGTTTATTTGATCGTCTATCCTGGTGATCATTTCTATGATCATTTGTTGACCCAAAACACGGCTTTTGTATAAAGTATGTTTTTGTGGACGTGACTTCGTCGAGCCTCACACCCCGTGAATGGTCAAAACAGGAAAGATGCGACAAGGTTATGAGGGGTAGCGCCCTTTAGGATGTGTGCATTTCCTTCTGGAAAAGGATGGTATCATGGTATGGAGCCCAGATACTTACTCATGTTGAAAACACTTTGTTATGATTGTGTGAATTGATTACGAGCGCTCGGTGAAAGGTCCCAAAGGACCGGGGGATGGCATATTCGGTCAGTTGTTACTCAGTTAGGGGTAACCCGGCCTTGTGTTGGTAGAGATCCGGTTTGGTTCTCGGGGATGTCCATCCAGAGGCATTCTCATGTGGCAATGGGAAGTTCCTTGGCCTGATCATTCGTTGGAAATCCAAAGAAACAATACGAGACTTGTACGGTTTTAGTTGTATAACCTGCTATGGAATGTGGCGGTAACCTGCTATTGAACATAGTTAGCTATAGTAGGCATAGTTCGGAATGTCTATGCTGGCTAAGATTTATATTCTACTTTCGAAATGAATTTTTCCTACACTATGCACTAATAATAATATCAAATGTTCTTTTAAATGCGTATCAAGCATCTTTGACTATCATAAGGAGAAATCTCCTCCGATTCTGCGTTTGCATGTGTGTGTGTGCGGGAGGCCTTATGGTAGTCTCATTTTTAAAAACATTTCGAATTGACTTTAAAAATATTCCTATATTTTTGTTTTCAAAGATAAATAAACTGTTTTGAGTTCTCACACCAGTCACATGACTGACTTGGAGTTTATTGTTTTCCTTCCTAAACTATGGGTGCCCACCAATTTCCACACGGGCAGTCAAGAGTTAGGTTTATCAGGATATTCTGGAGTTGCTGGAGGCAAGCTGGATGGCATGGCGTATTACTAATATATAGTATTTCTTTTTCCGCTGCACTGTTTGATGTTGTTGTTGTTGTACACTCTGATGATATGATGTAATGAAATGTGATGTAATGTAATAACTGAGATAGTTCTTTGTTTAAAGATTATTCATTTATTATTATATGTTGTTCCGCTGCGAATTGTGAGATTCTGTTGTTTTCTGTTCCGTTCTATTTTCTATCTCTTCTCTATTTTCTGTTTTCTTTTCCCTATCCTTTTCTATTCTCTTTTCCCTCCATCTTCTACCTTCTTCTCTCTTCTTCTTCTTTTCTTTTTCTTAAACCCATAACTATTCGGTTTTTCGGCAACGAAAAATCGTGATCGTTACAAGCGCCCTCAGGGTATGTCCATTTCCTTCTGGAAAAGGGTGGTATCATGGTATGGAGCCCAGATACTTAAATTATGTGGTTACTGCAAATTTTTTGCTTTGTGGTTGTTGCTTTGTGGTTGAGGATCCTTGGATAAAGGTCGGTAATGACCGAGGATGGTATACTCATGGTAGTTACTCATGTTATAGCTGTATTACAGCGTGGGGGTAACTCTGCCCTATGTTGGCAGAGAGCTGGTTAAGTTCTCGAGGTGTCCCTCCAGAGGTGTTCCCATGTGACATAGGAAGTTCCTTACCCTGACCATTTGTTGGAAATCCAGTCTCCAATACGCGCCTTGTACGGTTTTAATTATATAACCTGCCATTTACTTATGGTGGTCACCACTGTTTCGATGGTAACTATAGTAGGCATACAATAATGGTTGTATGCTGGCTAATATTAATATTATACTTTCGGAAGGTTTTCTGCACAATGCACTAATAAAAATATCAAAATGATTTTGCGTATCAAGCATGTTTGACTATCATAAGGAGGAATCTCCTCCAATTCTGCGTTTGCATTGTGTGTGGCGGGAGGCCTTATGATAGTTTCATTTTCCAAAAGCATAGATGATTTATTTTTATTTTCTTTGTGAACATAACCTTTTTAAGATCTCACACCAGTCCCATGACTGACCTGGAGTTTATTGTTCCTTTTCTAAACTCTGGGTGCCCACAATTTTCCACACAGGCAACCTAGAGTCAGGTTATCAGTTATTTGGGAGCAAAGTCAAAAAGTTGCTGTGGAGATCTAGGTTCAAGCTGGATGGCAAGGCACGTCACTTGTATATGTTATATTTTTTTCCGCTGTTTGTTGTTGTAAACTCTGATGATGTATGTATAAAGTGATATAGTGCTTTTGTTTTAAAGATTATTCATTTGTCTATTATATTTGTTCCGCTGCGAAATGTGAAATTCTATTATTGTTTCTGTTTCTTCTTCTATTTTCTTCTTCTTTAACCCAAACGGTTCGGTTTTCTGGCATTCGAGGGTTCGGCATGTGATACAGTGGACGTATCGATGTCGACTTTCGGGTGTCAAAAAACCGGGTCGTTGCATAGAAATTCATACCTAACAACAATCAAAGCTATAGACATAGATGTAAGTTCAATAACTCACCTTTAAACCCCAAAAAAGCAAAGATAAGCTCCAAAATAAGCTAAGATCAATTCCTCCTCAACCACACCTCCAGAATCTCCAATCTAATATCACATGCAAAGATTTCGTAAGTTAGGTTATAGGAAATTCTGAAAATTGAAGAGAGATTGAGATAGAGAAGATGAAGAGGATGCTTACCTGAGCTTCTCTTTGATTTATAACTTGAATTTGAATTCCTAAGAAAAGCTAGGGCTTAGGAATTTTAATTTCCCCTCTTTTTCCCCATTTTTCCTTTAGGTCGAGAGTGTTGGGAAGTAGAGAATGGAATGAATGTAGAGGAGAGGAATTAGGGTATTTGGTAGAAGAGTTTGGGTTAACTTGTTGCATTAATGGGCTAGAACACAACCCAAAGCCCAAATAAAAATACCAAAATTCTAATCGAATCCAAACAGAACAACGTTTATACTTAAACAAGTTGAAATGTTGATTTGAACTCAATGAAAGTGGTCTTTATCCGGATTTGACTGTTTCCAAAAAGTCACATTTCAGACTTTAACATAATTATTGATGTTATATTTAAATAAAACATTTAAATGTATAATTGTAAAATATGTGGGTTGTTACAGGCTCTCCTCCTTAAAGAAATTGCATTCTCGCAATATTTAAAAAGGAAATAAAGAGTAACAACCATTATGTGACATAACAATCATAAAAAGGAAATTTGAAATGAGAAATTCACCTTAAGGAGCATGAAAGAGTAAATCAGGATGCGTTCGCTCAATAAATTCTCTGGATTCCCAAGAACAATCCCTAAGATTTGCGGACCATTGAACTTTCAAAAGCGAAACGTCTTTGTTACGAAGTCGTTTAACCTCCGTAGCAATGATGCGAATAGGATGTTGCACATAAGTCAAATAAGGTAAAACCTCAATTTCTTCAATAACACTAGCTCAACAGCAGAATCAGAATCTCCAATGCATTTCAATAGCAGAGAAACGTGAAATACGTCATAAATAGTGGAAAATTGAGCCAATAATGAAAGGCGATAAGCCACGAACCAATGCGTACAGTGATGGAAAATGGGCCAATATATTGAGCTGCTAATTTCCCCGATCGACTGAAATGCACAACACCCTTCATAGATGAAACACGAATGAATATCAAATCTCCACAAGAAAAATTTAATTTCCTTCTTCGATTATTGACAAAGGATTTTATTTACTCTAAGCGATCCTATGACGAATAAGGTCAATCTTTTATGTGGCATCACGAATAAAATCTGGACCTAAAACCTGTTTCTCACTGGTTCCAAGCCAACATGAAGGAGATCGACATGACATTTCATAGAGTGCCTCAAAAGGTGCCATACCAATACTAGATTGGAAGCTGTTACTGTAAGAAAACTCAACAAGGGAAATATGATCTTTCCAACTTCCACCAAAATCAAGAACACATGCACGAAGGGGATCTTTAAGAGTTTGGCTCACACACTCTGTTTGTCCATCGGACTAAGGATGATAAGCGGTGCTAAAATTAAGCTTCATTCCCAAAGCTTTTTGAAGGCCTTTCTGAAACCCACTAGTAAATAATGGATTACGATCGCTAACAATAGGAGTAAAAACTCCATGCAATTTAACAATTTCTTTAACATAGAATTTACCCAAAAGAGGTATGGTTCGGCTGGACCGAACAGGTAAAAAATGGGTAGATTTTGTAAGTCTATCTACAATCACCCATAGATTGTCATGACTTGAACAAGAAGGGGATGACTGTCAATAAAGTCGATGGAAACTTGATCCCTCTTCCAAATAGGAATGTCTAAAGATTGCAATAACCCATCGGGCCTCTGATGCTCGGCTTTTACGAGTTGGCAAGTCATGCAATGCTTAATAAAGTTAGCAATATTGAATTTCATTCCATCCCAATAATAAAGTCGCTTCATGTCCGCGTACATTTTACTACTACTGGGATGAATGGTAAATTTAGAACGATGATAATCTTCTAAAATGTCTTTACGGAGATAACTAATATTCGGCATAATAAGTCTACAAAATTTTCGAATGCCTCCACAAGCGTCGATTTCAAATTCTTTCAAACCATTAATATTGTTGTTATCTATACAACTTTGGCTAAGATGAGCCAATTTGGAGTCGTGCTTTTGAGCTTCAAGAATGTGGTCCAAAAGAGAAGGATGAGCCTCAAGGCTACATAAAACATGAGATGAACACTAATCGGATTCACGATCTCGAATCACACAAGTGGGTAAAGTCTCGAGATCATTCCGTTTGGATATCATCATGGAAACAACCACTTGTTAGCTACGACTAAGGACATCGGCAACATGATTTCCCTTTCTAGGAGTATAGAGAATATCAAGATAATAAGATGCAAGGAATTGAGCCAACGTTGTCGACGCAAATTAAGTTCCTTTTGAGAGAATAAATACTTTAAAGATTTAAGATCGGTGTAGAAAACAAATTTCTCTCTCGAAAATAATGGCACCAAATTCTTAGAGAAGAAACAACAGTCGCGAGCTCTAAATCATGAGTGGCATATTTAGTCTAGGCAGGCTTTAACTGCCTAGAAGCATAAGCGATAACACATTCCCTTTACATGAGAAGGGCTCCTAAACCAATATGACTAGCACTGTTATAAACGATCTCAAGTCTTGGTTCCCTTCGGGAATCATAAGAATAGGAGCGTCGGAAAAGAGTTCTTTTAATTTTCAAAAATCAGCTTCACATTTGTCTGACCAAATGTACTTGACTCCCTTCTTTGTCAAACTAGTAAGAGTATGGAAATTTTAGAAAAGTCTTTTATGAATCGACGGTAATAGCCCGCCAATCCAGGAAAACTATGAATTTCCGTTACACTCTCTCTTCGGTATCTTTCAGTTTTGAATTGCCTCAATCTTTAAAGGATCCATGGAAATTTGGGATTCAAAAATAATATGTCCTAAAAATTTCGCACGAGATTGCCAAAAATGACACATAGAAAAGCAAATTTGAAGATGTTTTTCATGCTCTTCCTCGGTTTTAGAATAAACAAGAATATCATCAATAAAGATAAGAACAAATCGATCGAGGAAATCTTTGAAAACTCTGTGATGACCTGGAATTTTGGCAATATCAATTTAACAATCTGTATTAGAAATTAAATTAATTTGATAATTGTCTTTTATAATTATAATTTAAATTGGCAATTTATTCTTTTTAAAGAAAATAAATATCCAACTGGTAAATTTTATCTTTTAAAACTAATAAATGCTTTCTGTTTATAATCTATATATATTTGTATATATTGTAAATATAAAAGCTTGGTTTTAATAAATAAATCTTGTCTACAAATTCTAAAATATAATTGGCAATTTGGAAATTATGGTTTAATTTAATATAAAGCTTTTCAAAAAAAACTTTTTAAATAAGTAACTATATAGTTTCGAATTATTTAAGATAATTGTTAATTGTTTAAAATACATTTTAACTTAAGTTTAAATTTAAATAAAAATTAATAAAAAGGTATAAATGTATAAATGTAGATAGGTTTTAAAGACAATAGAATTTGTTATTTTCATAATTAAAATGTGCAGTTATATATGTATATATATATATAACTTGATTTTTAAATTGGATTTTAGAATTTAATTTGAATTTGAATTTAAAATTTTGAAATTCAAAAGATAGATATTTAAAATATTTTGAATTTTAAAGATATTTGTATAAGCTTTTATTTATAAGTATAATTTACTTTATTTTCTTTAAAGTTATCAATATTTATAAAACTAAGTATTTGTAAATTTATAAATTAAGTTAAAAAACTTTATTAACATTTTAAATAAAAATAAACTACTTAATAGACAAGTGTAATTATATTAAGGCTTCATATAATAAGTGTTAGTAAATAAACATTATAAATTGACAAGTGTTGAAATTTAAAACAAGTGTCACCTTAAATTTTTATTTTTCTTGTTTTATTTTAATTAAACCATATTTTACTTATATAAACATTTGCTTCTCACTTTCCTTTCTTCTTTTTGAATTCTTTTTCAAAACTTAAGAAAAACTTCAGCTGCAAAATCTTTCAACAAAACAAAATCAGTAATAAAACTCCTCAAACCAGAATCAAAAGAACAATAACTTGAAAACATTATTCTTCAAATCTGAGAATCATCTTCCTCAAACCTATAATCCACTATCAAAATCAAAGGCATGCAAACCATTTTCATTTTCAAAAGCCTGAAATAAATTCTTTCAAAACCCGAGAACAACTCAAGCATGCAAGTTCAATTTCAAAAACGAACAAACCTGTTAATCCTCTTCAAATCAATAATTGCAACCCATTTTCAAGATTCAAACCAAAATTAACAACCTGAACATCTGAATTTTTCAAAGCCTGAGAACCACAAAAGACCATAGATCATTTTCTTCAAACCTGGAATTTGTCTAAAGCAAGCAAGCTCAAGTTCAAATCTTCAGTCATCTCTACAAGTTTCATTAGCATGCAAGTTTTAAAATCAAAGACAAATTCAAGCAACTAAATTTTTGAAGTTCAAACAAGAAAAGCTATGTTCATCATCTTTCTCGGTGAGTAACATCTTTTCTAAAGCTTAAATATAAATATGATTGAAAGTTGAGATGTGGAATGAATGATTTTTTGTGTGAATATGTATTGTAAAGTTCATGCATATATATATATATATATATATATATATATATATATATATATGAATGATTAAATGGGTGTGCATGCTATTGTATTTAGGTGTTATCCTGTTTTTAGTTTTCCAGACCCAAGATTTGTTCACAATTCACTATCCCTTGAACCAATCCTTGTTAGGGTTTAAGTTTCAAACATAAATTGTTTGTCTTATCATTGATTGAAGTTTAAAAATTTATTTAAGTAAAAATAAGTTAAATATTACTCTGGAAACTAAAGAACAGAGCAAATTTATGATAAGTGAAACTTTCAAACATATTAATTCAGTGTTTCAGGCTTGTGATATGAAACCTTATATAAAACATGATTTTTCAAACTAAAGCCATAATTTTTATTTTGGGATTGAACGAGTATGGTGGAGTTGATCAAAATTTGAATTCTGAGTGGTTTCTGGTGATCTTGATGGTCTGGAAATTCGGGTTTCATTCTGATGGTAGTTGAGTGATCGGGGACTTTGGTAAAATTATTAGAAAGGTGGATAGATCATCGTCGTAGCAACGGTGAAGGATTGAAGTCTGTAGCCCTAGATTTGTTTTGCTCGGCTAATTTGATCGGCACGACGTCCCTGGATTATCGAGTTCATGAATACTCAGAGAGATGATAGCTGGAGTGTTGGCGAAGGGGAGGCTGGAATCTCAATCATGCTGGTGGTCGGAGGCACGAGATTGGTGTGGTTCCAGGCTTGAGTGTTTTGTTCCAGTATTAGTTCACAGTACTCGAATTTGATTTCGAGTAGGTATTGATGGAATTGGAGTTTGGATGGTTTGAGTGTGTCGTCGCCGATCTAGGGAAAGACGCGACGTCGACCAGTGGTGGTAGGAGCCACCGTGCACGTGCACGGTGCAGTTTTGTTTCCTGGTGAAGAGGAGTTGAGCAATGGATTTGTACTCGAGTATTTACTCGAGCTGTTTCATGAATTTCTCGAAGTAAGGGGTGACTTGGCTCGGGGTTTTGATATGAGGGCTCGGGTCAAATTGTTAGTTACAGTTTTTTTTAAAAACCTGTTAGGTTTAAACTTTAAAATGAAATTTGAATTTGAAAGCAAGATTCAAACTAAGTTTAAAATCAAATGTTAAAGTTTGTATTCAAATTTACATTTGCATTCTAATTCTGAAATAAATAATTTTTATAAATTTAAATACTTAAACAAGTTTAAATGTTAAAGTATATTTTTAAAATGGTTTGAATATAAAGTGAATTTGGTTTAAACTCCTTTAAATTTCTTTTATAAGACAAGTATTTCTTTAACATATGATTTAAAAAGTTTTTAAATTTTAAACTTTGTTAAGTTAAATATGTATTCATTTTAAATCTTAAATTTGAAAGGAAATTTAAAAGTAAATTTAAAAGTAAACTGTTTTTAAATGCTTTGTTAATGATAATTTAATCAGTAATAAGAAAATGTTTTATATTAAAGGTTAACTAGGATTTAATGATTTGTGATTCATTAAATTATTAAGGTAATTAAAATGGTTAATAAATTATTTAATTAATTAATGATTTGGATTTATTAATTAGGTAATTAAGATTTAAATTAATTAATTAAGGTTTAAGATTAATTAATTAAGGTTAATTAATGTGAAATTAAGATCATTAATTAAATAAGTTAAGATTTTTAATTAATGATTAGAAATTAATTAATCAAGTAATTAAGATTAATTAAGTTACAGTTAATCACTTAATTAATTAAATAATTAGAGATTAATTAATTGATTATTAAAGATTAATTTGTAATGATTAATTTAAATTTAATTACTTAAGAGAAGTAATTAAGAAATTATTATTAGTTAATGAAGATCATTAATTAAGGATTATTAAATATTTAATTAATGTGATTAATTTTAATAATTAATTATATTAGTTAATTTAAGATAATCAATTATGGAATTGTTTAAGTATAATTACTTAATGAAAGTAATTAAAGTAATTAATTACTCAGTGTAATTAATTAATTAATAAGATTAGTTTAAGTTAATTAATTGGTTTGATTAATTTAAATAATCACTTGAGGATGGGTGAAGTATAATTACATAATGTAATTCATAAAGTAAATTACTTAGTGAAGTAATTAGTGGATAATTACTGGATGTAATTAATTGAAGGATGATTAATTAATGGAAAAGATTTAGGATTAATTACCTTGTGTAATTAATATAAAGGATAATTACTTAGAGAAAGTAATTAATAATTAATTACTTAGTGTAATTAATTTAAGAAGTTATTTATAAAATTATTTAATGATAATTAAGAGATGTAACTAATTAAGGGTAACTAATTACTAAATGAGATAAATCAAGGGCGATTAATAAATATAATTAATTAAAGATAAATTATTAGATGTAATTAATTAGGGAGTAATTTATTTATTTAATGAAGTAATTAAGGGTAGTTAATTGCTAAATGTGATTAATCAAGAGTGATTAATGAATAAATATTAATTAAAGATTAATTATTAAATATGATTAATAATTAATTAAGGAAGTAATTAAGGATCATTAATTAATATAATTAATGATTTAATTACGGGTTGATTAATTAAGGAATAATTAATCAATGAAGTAATTAATTAATGTAATTAATTAAGGATTAATGTAATTAGTTATAGTTAATTAATTAGTGAAGTAGTTAAAGGTTAATTACTGAAATTATTTGAGGATAATTAATTTGTGTAATTAATTTAAAGACTAGTTACTTAAAGTAATTAGAGAATGATTAATCAATGGTGATTAATTAAGGTGGATAATTAGAGAATGATTAATTAATTGATTTGTAATTAATTAATGGTTATGTAAGCAAGATTTATGTGATGAAAATAATTAATTTAATTTATTTTAAATTAATTAGACATGAAGTAATTAATTTAATTCATTTTAAATTAATTATAGATGTGATAAATAAATCATTGCTTATGAATGCTGAATGATATTGAATGCTTTGCATTGTTTGATATCTCTGATATGAGATATGTGCTGATTTGTGATATGGATGCTTTGGTTGAATTGTGATGATAATGTGAATTATCTATTTGTGATGATAATGTGAATTATCTATTTGTGATGATAATGTAGATTATCTATTGTGAAATTATGAATTATCTATCTATGTGTATATAGATAATGAATTGAATTGTTTTAACTTTAAAACAACCTGGACCTAAAAGATGGCCTTTTGGATTTCGATGAGGCCGGGATCGGGTTTCCAGATTTGGATATCCGAAAACCACATCGATCCAAATTAACAATAGGTCGTGAATCTCAAGTGAAGATGAAGATTCAGAGTGCAAGGATTATCGTCGTTAACTTTGAGGGTGATTCCAAAATGAGTGTAACGAGATAATGCCTTCAGTTTTGTTCGAACCCAGAAAGAACTTGTATGGATTGAATGCTTTCAGAACATCGTCAGGTGACGATGAGCATTCTAAGAGATGTGTTCTCTAAAGGTAATCGTAGCCTCAAGCCTCATCAACCAGGAATGGATAAAACAGGGGAGGTGTAGCAAGACTAAGTGGGTCATGCTTGCGCCAAAATTGGTCACAAACATCCAATAGTTGATAATTCACAATCACAGATCTCAGATGAATAATATACATGGTAATCACTCAGAAAATTGAAAAGAAAGCAGCAAACAACATAGATTTTATAGTGGTTCGGCGATCTTGCCTACGTCCACTCTGAACTTGATAGCTTTATTGATTCACTTGATGATTTCAATTCTGTTACAGCGGATTACAATTGGTTACAGCTCTGATGTTTGAATACAATGGTGGTGATAAGATTGAGGATTGAATCCGGTAGAGTCTGGATGATAAATAGCCAAAAGATCCTTTTTCTGTAGGCTTCAGGGGGCTATTTATAGGCGTGGGAGGCTGAGATCGCGCTCAAACTTCGGGAGACTTTCTCTGGCACGTGAGTGGGCCCACGTGACCGACCCCACCAAGTTTCGACTCGATCTGTGAACAATACGAAACGATTTCGTATCCACCAAAAATTGATCCAATTGAGATGAAACTTGGCAGGAACATTCTTTACCTTATGGAAGCTGTTGTGAAAATTTCGTGGCATTTGGACTTATGGTTTGGGAGATATGATCGATACGAGATTGCACTTTCGTGTACACTGTCGGTTTGAATCCATGTTTTCGTACTCATCTGTTCGACTCGATCAAGGCACGTGTGCGTGAGGTGACGTGGTGCGAGATTCTTGGATCGCTTCACCTTTTGTGCCGCGTTGAAGGAGTCTTATTCGCATCCAACATCGGAGTTGAGTTTGTGTCGACCACTTCGTGTTGTTTACATCGATAGCCACGGCGCTGTTCGCATCGGTCATTTATAAGTGTTCGCATCGATTGATCGTTGCATAATGGATCGATACGAACAGTTAGCGTTCGATGGATGCGAACAAAGCCCTCGCGATCGATACGAATAATACAAGATTGGCATGCATGGGTTCGAACCTAATGGACTCGAACTGCACAAAAATTGATAGATTCGAACGTACCGAGGCAGTGTCATCCCGATGGATACGAACCTGATGGATTCGAACCGATCAACTAGATGGATACGAACAACGTATTTTCTCCAACTTGCATCGATCATATCCCATTCATACGAACTCTGATTAACCTAAAATTTGAAATGCTGGCTTTTTTGGCTTTGCTTGTCATGTCTTGTCAATTGTAGCCTGATCCGAGCTCGAACAAAATTCATCGATATCCGTGGTGAAACAATATACAACCAATCTTTGAGATGAACTGTCTTTGGTTTTCGGTTAATCTTTTGGTATCACGGCCTTGCCAAAAGGCGAGATAACATTTGCCCCCCAAAACATGCCTTGTGATAGGAAGGTGTGTTTTGTAATGCCATGAGCTGGATGTTCATGTCCTATCAACAACCTGCAAAGAACTCGATAGTTTCATATGACCTCGAATGACGATCGTTTGGGATCGTATGCCATTTGAGGTGAATCGGGACCATTCGCGGTTGATGCCGTTTGCGGCGGATGATGAAATGGGACCGTTCGCGGTCGGATGCCGTTCGCGGCAAATGATGAAATGGGACCGTTCGTGGTCGGATGCCGTTCGCGGCAAAAGATGATCGTTCGTGATCAAATGTCATACTAGATGAATTGTGACCGTTCGCGGTCGGGTGCCGAACGAGGCAGAGTATGATCGTTCGCGATCGAATGTCGTACGAGGCAGAAGGTGATTGTTCGTGATTAGATATTGAGGGGTGCTTGGTATTACTGGAGTCAGATATCACGTTTGGGTGAGTTTCTGAATCAAGACTTTGGCGGTTCATCGCTATACAAGGTGTGCTTGTGGACCGTTCGCGACCCAGCGGGTATACAAGTAAATTTTTTCACAGGATTGCAAATATTAAAGCAATGCTCACACAAATTCCATAACAGAAATGTCCAAACAAACTAAATCCAAATATCCAAATCAAAACAAAGCAGAAACAAGACATGGATGTCAAAGTGTGAACTCTTATTGTGATGCGGTTAGTAATCATTCAGAGCATGGTCGTGGATCGTTCGCGATATCATACCTGTGTAAATGATTTAACCGATCAATCAATTGATAACCATCCGGTGCCCCGGTTCAGGGTCACCCCTAGCTGATGTGGATGGTGGCCGCTCTGGCTCCACCGTTGGAGCTCGCTTCCTCACATACTGAAGCAGCCTACCATTCTGGATATGCCCTTTCACCTCATCCTTCAGATGTCTACAGTCATTCGTGTTATGACTGTTCAGTTCGTGGAATAAGCCATACTTGTCTGATTTCCTCTCATCAACAGTTAGATCCCTTCGCATTGGTCTACGATAGGGAACCTACTCTCTGGTATCTTGATAGATTCACTCCAAACTCTCATTCAGCTCAGAATAAGTGGTGAATCGCGGCTCTCTCCGCGGCCGCTTCGACCTGTCATCATTATTCTCAGCCTTTCGTTTCCCTTTACCAGTCTCCACACCTTTTCCAGGCGGATTTTCATCCTTGACTGCGTAAAAGTCGATTCCTTCTTCTCTTTCTGCACTAGCATTTTCCAATCGTAAAAAAATTTCTACCTTGTGATAGAATTCTTCTAGATCCATAGGCGGATCTTCAGTTAATGAATTTTTGAACTCTGTGCCATCAGCTATTCCAGACACAGCTGCCATCATAATCATGGATGGATCTGGTCGATCCACTGATGCTTCCGCCGCATTGAATCGCATCAGAAAATTCCTCAAAGACTCCCCAGCTTTCTGCTTTAAAGTTGCCAAACTCGTCACATTCTTGGGTCTTGCGATGTGAACCCTAAATTGCCTCATGAACCTCTCGGCTAAATCAGCCCATGTTCCTATGGAGTTGCTTTCCAGCTGCCTAAACCACAGTGTTGCGATATCTGTTAGATATAATGGAAAGCACTGGGCCATTACTTCCTGTGACGCCCCAAGCACTTTCATGTGCCTCATATACTTTGTCAGATGGACCGCGGGGTCCGTTCTCTCATCGTACATTTCCACTGATGGTAACTTGAAATCTGATGGGTTCCTAGCCATCCTAATCGCAGGAGAAAAGGGACTCCTGTTTACATCCTCAAGATCTCTATTTACTAATCCGCCCCTTATGGCTCGCCTGACCATCTCTGCTAATCTGTCATTGTCTCTAAGATGCAGTCCTCGTTCACTACCTTCGATCTGCACCTCGAGTCCATGAGAGCTTTTAGGAATCTGCCCCCCAAGCTGATCGTTCAACCCTCCACAACCACCAGGTTGTTCAGATGCTCCTGTCTCTCTCTCCGGGATAGGATCAAAATGCTCTAAGTGTGTGCCCCCTAGTCCTGGTGGTACGCCGGATGGCCCCGCTCCATTCTGAACTCCATCTTCTCCTCGATTTTGCGCTCCAAGTTACCCAACCTGTTGAAACAAACTCTGGATCATCTCCTCTTGTCTCTTCATCATGCTTCCATCTCATCCCTGGTGGTGAAGATCGAAGCTTGGTTCACTCCTGAGGAAGCCTTTTGACTCCCTTCGTGTTGAATTCTATCAGCCCTTTGCCTTCTACTTGATTGTCTCGTCATGACTCTTCTGATCTGAGTCTTTAGACCTTCTGATTCAACTCTTAAATGATGGAACTCCTGAATTAGCCTTCTCAGTGAAAGCACCAAAATGTTTGCGCCAAAATTGGTCACAAACACCCAATAGTTGATAATTCACAATCACAGATCTCAGATGAATAATATATATGGTAATCACTTAGAAAATTAAAAAGAAAGCAGCAAACAACACAGATTTTATAGTGGTTCTGCGATCTTGCCTACGTCTACTCTGAACTTGATAGCTTTATTGATTCACTTGATGACAATCCTATTATAGCAGATTACAACTGATTACAACTCTGATGTTTGAATACAATGGTGATGATAAGATGTAGGATTGAATCCGGCAGAGTCTGGACGTTGGATAGCCAAAAGATCCTTTTTATGTAGGCTTCAGGGGGCTATTTATAGGCGTGGGAGGCTGAGATTGCGCTCAAACTTCGGGAGACTTTTTCTGGCACGTGAGTGGGCCTACGCAACCGACGCCACCAAGTTTCAACTCGATCTGTGATCGATACGAAATGATTTTGTATCCATCAAAATTGATCCAATCGAGCTGAAACTTGGCAGTAATATTCTTTACCTTGTACGGAAGCTGCTGTGAAAATTTCATGGCATTTGGACTTGTGGTTTGGAAGATATGATCGATACGAGATTGCACTTTCGTGTGCACTGTCGCGTTCGAATCCATGTTTTCGTACCCATCTGTTCGACTCGATCAAGGCGCGCGCGCGTGAGGTGACGTGGTGCGAGATTCTTGGATCGCTCCATCTTTTGTGCCGCGTTGAAGGAGTCTTATTCGCATCCAACATCGGGGTTAGGTTTGTGTTGACCACTTCGTGTTGTTTACATCGATAGCCACGGCGCTGTTCGCATCGGTCATTTATAAGTGTTCGCATCGATCGATTGTTGCATAATCGATCGATACGAAGAATTAGCGTTCGATGGATGCGAACAAAGCCCTCGCGATCGATACGAATAATACAAGATTGGCATGCACGGGTCGGAACCTGGTGGACTCGAACTGTACAAAACTTGATGGATTCGAACGTACCAAGGCGGTGTCATCCCGATGGATACGAACCTGATGGATTCGAACCGATCAATCAGATGGATACGAACAGCGTATTTTCTCCAATTTGTATCGATCATATCTCATTCATACAAACTCCGATTAACCTGAAATTTGAAACTTTGGTTTTATGGCTTTGCTTGTCATGTCTTGTCAATTGTAGCCTGATCCGAGCTCGGACAAAATTCATTGATATCCATGGTGAAACAATATACAACCAATCTTTGAGACGAACTGTCTTTCCTCAATAAAGAAACCTTTTTTAAGAATAGACGTATATTTCGATTAATCTTTTGATATCACGGCCTTGCCAAAAGGCGGGATAACAGGTCATGCCCAAGTAGGACGAGATTTACCCCTGTCTAGATGTCCCTTTATATTCGGATGTGTGGGGCAGTTGATTGCAACAACTGTTGGGGTTGTCTTGTTCAGGACTGTCTAGTAAGGGATGGTTCCGGCCTTGTGTTGCAGGGGATTTATGGTGGATCCTCGGTATGGTGATCTAGGCCATGTACTGTGACGGGCGGTGCCCCAATAGCCCTGTCATTGTATGGAAAACCAAACTCCAATAAGCGCCTTCGGATTTGATTGTAAGCTTATGTATGCTGGAATTTAATAAATGTAGTAATTTTGGCTATTTCTTATTTATTTGAAAACCCTAGACACTATTATAATATCACTAGATTTCCTATCAAATCTTTTGGTTAGCGTAAGTTAAAATTTTACCCATGTTTATTTGTGGGAAGTCTTACGTGATACCTTTTGTTTTCAAAGGATTTTATAAAGTTAAGCCACTTTAACCTGTTACTCACACCAGACCCATGTCTGACCCGGAGTTTATCTTCTGTTTTCTTAAACTCTTGGGTTATCAAATTTTTACGAGTAGCCAAGGGATTCTGGTTAGCTTCGGCGAATTGTAGATGAGCAATGGAGCATGAGGCTTCAGCATTGTAGATATATATAGTGTTCCACTGTGTGTTCGCTGAGTCGTTTTGTTGAGTTGTATTTGAGTTGTATAACTAGATAGGTGTTTATAACTGTCTAGTATGTGATGTATATGCTATGTAACTCTGAAAGATGTTGTATAATATGTATTATTTTATGTGATTAATATAATTTATTCATTCCGCTATTGAGATTCTGATGTTGTTCTTTCTTTCTTCTCCATCTTTCTCTTTTCTATCCCTTTTTTCTTAAAGATGATGCGTCTTTCTGTGAAGAGAAAGACGGGTCGTCACAAACTCGATTCATAAGTTCAACGAAATAAGCAAGAGCATTTGTTAAACCAAATAGCATAATAAGCCATTCAGAAGATCCATAACGATTATGGAATAATGTCTAAGGAACACTATCCTCTACATTTCGAAGCTGATGGAAACCGGTTGCTAAGGCTAATCGTGAAAAGACTCTAGCACCGCAAAGTTGATGGAATAGATCATCAATATGAAGTAAGGGATATTTATTCTTAATGGTAAGATCATTAAGCTTGCGATATTCAATGCTAAGTCTGAGTGTACCATCGGATTTCTTCACAAAGATAGCTGAAGCTCCACAAGGAGAGGTACTAGAATGAAAAAACTGTTTTGCTTCCAATTCGGATAATTGTTTATGCATCTCCATATTTTTCTTATTAGACATACGATAAGGAGGAAGAGTGATATGTAGAGATCTAGGGATTAGATTAATTTTGAACTCAATTGCTCGCTTTGGTGGTAATCCTAAAATAGGCTCAAAAATATCAAAAAATTCACGAACAATGTGAATGAGCAAAATAACATCTTTATCATCATCATTGTCGTCATCATGTGGGTTTAGAGAATATAAGGATGCCACCAAATTGGAATCGAAATCATTAAGAACGATAGAAATCTTCTTAATAGATTGGGGATGTCAAAGATCGATAGTCCTCTCGGGACATATGATGTGGGCTTTATAACGATTAAGCTAATCCATTCCCAAAATCATTCCGAAACCTAAATAATGCATAACATGCAAATCGGCGTGGAAAGCATAATCACATAAAATAATCTCAACATCCTTACAAAATAAATCGAGTGTTGCGGATCCACCACCCGGACTCGCAATTTTTAGTGAAGTCATCATGCCCATAAATTTAAAGACAAAGTATCCACAAGTTCTTTTGATATAAAAGAGTGAGATGCACCCTATCAAAAAGAATTCGAATAGCATGATCGCGAAACATAATAATGCCATCAAGGACAGAATGAGAAATACCTTGACCAAGAGAAAGGTTACGAGGAGCTTGCACAACATTCAGCTTTCCCTCTTTCTTGTTTTGAAGTTCGGAACATGAAGATATAAGATGACCCGAATTTTTGCAGTAGCGATAAGTAAGGGACCTTGGACACTTATTGGCATAGTGGTCCTTAGAACCACTATTGTAGCATTCTCCATGATTAGGGGTAGGAGTCCTTGCTACTAAAGTTGCTTGTTTCCCTTTCTTGTTGGGTTAGCGTCTTTGAACTGATTATCGGGATGCCTCTTCTTGTTATTGTTGGAGTTCTTCTTGGGACCCCTAGCATCAACATCACTTTCTTTATCGGCCTCTTCAAGTCGAAGAGCGATATCTACAAGCTGATCGAAAGGCGCTTCTAGTTTCAGAAATAAAGCCTTTTTGAGATTCTTATTCAGACCATAGATAAACCTTGGATTCTTCTTAAATGGGGTATTAATATACTCGACCTCATATATAGAGGGGGATTCAAGAGATGCGACATAATCTATTATAGAAGATTCACCCTAAATAAGATTAACGAAGCATCGTGTTAAAGTTACCTTTTCTGCTTTCGGTACAAACTTTAACTCGAACCTTTCTCGGAATTTCTCCCATGTAAGATCCGATTCAACAATTTCTGAAATTAAAAGCTCATACTAATCTAATGCTCTCTCTTGGAGCATGCTAGAAGCCACTTAAACTCGATGTAAATCCAAAAGATTCATATGAGAAAAAATGTGATCGCATGTTCTAAGCCAAGCTTGGACTTCTATAACGCTTTCGGAACCTTTGAGTGGCTTTCTACCTAAATTGGTGTAATCATTGCACAAGCATGCAAACCCAGATTTAGGATAAGTAGGCTCAGGAATGGGATAGGCAGCTTGGGCATTCTTTACTAGATCCAAAAGCTATTGAGAAGACATGAATATGCCATCTTGAGGAGGACCATTGGATTAACCAGTGCTAGGACGGCCTGCTCTAACCATTTCTCTTTTTAAACAAAAATGAAAGAAGAGGAAAAGGGTTATTCTCAGAATGAATTCAAATAAGCTTGATTGATAAAAAAAGGCATCATACGATAAGATAGGACATGACGAATCCTAAGACTCAAATTAAATCTTAAGGCATGATTCCTATGAGAGACCCAGGACAATCATCCTCATCATAATATCCTATATTGTTTCGAAGTTTGGCTCTGATACCTTTTTGTGGCACCCCACCTCTATATTCACACTAATCAAGGACACTACTGGGTAATGCCGTCGATTAGCGCGAAGAATAAGGCTGTTGAGGAGCGACCATCTGTATAATTGCTTTGAGCGAGTACCAATATGTCAGATAGTATGCCACATATATCATTTCAAGAGGAAATCTGACCTATCCAATATAGACCCAAAGCTACTACAAAGTGGCTAAATTCCCTTCCAAAACAAATATAAAATAGTCATAACATAAAATCAATCACAGATATTCATATCACTAAGGCGGAAATAAATATGAATATAACACATAGAAGTGAACATCATAGTAGGGGTCATACAAAATCACCTGCATCATAAAAGAATAGGTACATGTACTATACAAAAGAGTATGTATATATCAAAGAGTCTCTATCTCGTATACATGAAAGACAAAAAAATACTACGCTAAAGTAGTTAGCCAAAAGTCAGAAGATGGTCCCTGCTAAGAAGTCAAGTGGAAGCATCTGAAACACTTCGGTCCGACTCGAGTATTACTTATGAAGAAAAATAATAAATGGACCAGTCTAGCTATAATTATCATGTTAGATGAGATATGATAAGAGATATGAAAAATATATATATATATATATATATATGATAATAATATAAATCATACAATATCTCAGTTTTTCTCAAATACCCAAAAAGAATATCATATTCTTCAATTTTATTCACCAAACCACAAATATTGATAAATCCTATCAATGTAAATCACAAAAATTGGTGAAACACAAATTCCAGAAATCAATATTAAGAAATCTAGAAAAAATAAAGGGGAAGCCTATCACAAACGGGAGCATGAAAACTCACCAACAAGTGTATCACAAACGGGATGCTACCCCATGGATCATTAACCCACAAAAATGAGTTGAAACTCCACAGAACATGGTATAGTCCCCCATTGCAAACAAATGAGCCAAAGCTCCACAAACATCCCGAAGACTATGGGTCGCTACCCCACTAAATTGAGCCAAAGCTCCTCAGAATGGGGTACAGTCCCCCACGTAGACAAAGAGACATTGCACATCGCAAGTCTAAATCACATAATGATCATCATTGATCAATAAGTGTAAATTATACTAAGCTAAAAAACAAATGAGTTTAGCTTCATGTCCCATAACCACTAGCTTAACTTAATATTTAGGAACAAATTTTAGATTTTCACTCGAAAATTGTCACAAGATTTCAATCGAACTAGTCCAAGAATTAATCGACAAACTAAACACAAGCATTTCATACTACTAATTTTGCAAAGTCGTTTAATTGGACTTCTCATACGAATGAGGAAAAGGTTTGTATATACTAGTAGATTTGGTAAATAGTTTTTAAAATCGAGCTTTGTATTAAAAGTAGAGTGGAATCATTTTTGTGAAAGAGTTTTAGTATTTATTACTAGTATAAAACCTTTGTATTTAAAAGTGACAAATCACAGAAACGATAAAAATAATCTTTCATAAAAATCCACATTTCAATATTGTGAATTAAAACCATGTAAATCAATATCAAATCCATCGAATGGAAACACCAAAAATCCAGAAAAGAAATCATCAAAGTTGATTTTGGTTGACAATAACTATACGGATCATCAAAAATTGATAAATTGGAAATCCACATAAAAATAATCAAATTTCTAGAATTCGACAACCACAGACGCCTGTGGGAAATCCATGGACATTTGTCCCCTATTTCAGGAAATCGTAACCTTGAGGTCACAGACGTTTATGGATAATCCATGGACATCTGTTATCTGTAGTGGGACAAAATTTGCAAAACCCTTAAATGGGAAAATCTACACAACTTCTCGAATTCGAAAGCGATTGAATAAGCAACTGCGACTAGGAATTTATGTCAAGTGACAACCTAGCCCTAAAGGCTCTTCAATTCACCTAAAAAAACATGGGTAAACACCCATACTAGGGTTTCCATAAATTTTGACTTGAAAATACCAAAATTAGGAAAATTCACCAAACCGATTCAATTCAAAAGCAATTGAATAAGAAATAGATATTAAGAATTCATACCAAACAACAACCAAAGCTATAGACATAGATGTGAGTTCAAGAACTCACCTTTAAACCCAAAAATAGTAAAGATAAGCTCTAAAACAAGCTAAGATCAATTCCTCCTCAACTACACCTCTAGAATCTCCAATCCAGTATCACATGCTAAGATTTTCTAAGTTAGATTATAGGAAATTCTAAAAATTGAAGAGAGATTGAGATGGAGAAGATGAAGAAGATGTTTACCGAGCTTCTCTTTGATCTATAACTTTAATTTTAATTTCTAAGAAAAGCTAGGGCTTAGGATTTTTAATTTTCCTTCTTTTCGCCCATTTTTCCTTTAGGTTGAGAGCATTAGGAAATAGAGAATGGAATGAATGAAGATGAGAGGAGTTAGGGTATTTGGTAGAAGAGTTTGGGTAAACTTTTTGGGTTAATGGGCTAGAACACAACCCAAAGCCCAAATAAAAATACCAAAATTCTAATCAACTCCAAACACAACAATGTTTATATTTAAATAAGTTGTAAGCATATATTTGAACTCAATGAAAGTGGTCTTGAGTCAGGATTCGACTGTTTACAAAAAGTCATATTTTGGACTTTAACATAATTAATGATGCTATATTTAAATGTATAATCGTAAAATATGCGGGTTGTTACACGAATACTCAAATTTCACCAGGTAGTATGGGATGCCTTGGTTAAATTCGTGTGATTGCTATTAGGAAGTATATTATGCTTTAGAGTTATATTCTCTTCTGGTGTGCGACAAGTGGTTGCTAAATCCTGAAGAAAATAAAATTTAGTTTTTTCGGTGGTATTCGTAACGAGTGAGATTTACTACCTTTTGATAAATATTAGGATTTCACCATACGATAAAGGACGTATTGGTTAAGTTTTAATGATTACTAAAAGTGATAGTGTTTGGAACTTTAGGGTTTACTCTCTTTGGATGTGCGGCAAGTGGTTGCTAGATCCTTATAAAGTTAACTTCTGGATTTCTTTTTAAGTGTAAGATTCAAAAATAAGTCTGAAAGATTCGGTCATGGCTGCTATCTTTGAGATCATCTTATGATCTTGTGATTCGCTGCCTATGTATGATCCTTGGTATCAAATTGGTTTGTGTGATACCAAATTGTTTGTTTGTTTGTTTGCTATGGTTCTGTGTACGATCATTACGATCATTTTGATTAAGATCTCTTGGATTCTGGATATTTGGATTCTGTGACTATTTTGTGTTCGTGAAATGAATATATATTCTTGAGTCTTATGTTAGTGAAATAAATATATATTATTGCTGAAGATTCATTAAGGATTTCTTGCAGATAGCAACGCTTTTGACTAAACTAACCAGAGAGGATGTGAAGTTTAATTGGTCTGGTGAACGTGGGAAGCATTCCTTAAATTGAAGCATTTGTTGACTAATGCACCTTGTTTTATAATTCTAAATGGATCTAGATTTGGTAGTGTTTACAGATGCATGTGGAACTGGATTAGAAGCTGTGTTAATGCAAAAGGGTAAAGTTATTACCTATGCTTCTCGGTAGCTCAGACCGCATGAATTTTGATACCGACTCATGATTTGGAGTTGGTAGCGGTGATTTTTACATTGAAATTGTGGATATACTGCTTCTTAGAAGAACGATTCGAGTTGTATACAGATCATAAGTCTTAGAGATATCTATTCTCTTAGAAAGAGTTGAATATGAGAACAAAGATGGTTGGAGTTTTTAGCAACTTATGATTTTGGTATTGAGTACTAACTAGAAAAAGGAAACAAAGTTGAGGAAGCCCTTAGTTGGAAACATCAGAATGTGGTGTTATCTACGTTGACAAAATGGAAGGATATGAAGGCATTGACTACATGTATTATGTAGTTAAGATCGACTGCCAGTTCCAGTAAATGTACCTCCATATTGTCTTATTTGGAAGTTTGACTGGTATTGATTGAAAGGATTGCTTCTAAAAAAGGGATGATCTAGATATTAGTTGAATGGATCAGGAGAGTGGAAAGTGGAAATGAATCGATGATTTGAAAGATTTTAGCCATGACCAAAGAGGATGCTTAAGGAAGAAGGGGTGATTATGTGTTTTGGATGTTGGTGACCAAGGAAAGAAGTTCTTAGGGTGTGTCAACGACCAAAGTTTACGATTCATACTGGAGGAAGAAATATGTATTAGGATATGAAGAGAAGTTTCTTCTAGGAAGGTATGACGAGGGATGTAGGCTTATGAGTGAAGCAATGTACAAATTGCCAGCAAGTGAAAGCCGAACATCAGAAGCAAAGAGGATTGCTTCAGCCTTTAGATATGCCCGTTTGGAAAAGGGATTCGATATCTATGGATTTTATTGACAGATTGTCAAGGCCGAATAAGGGAACGAAAGTGTATGGATTGTGATAGATAAATTAACCAAGAGTGCCATTTCATTACTGTTAGATCTACCAGGACGGCTCCTGCATTGGCTAAGTTGTTTATGAAGAACACAATTAGACTACATGTAATTCCTAGTAGTATAGTCAATGATGGATATGCATTATTCACTAGTGAATTCTGAAAGAGTCTACAAAAGGTATTAGGTACCAAGCTTAAGATGAGTACCTCTTATCACCCACAGACGGATAGGCAAATAGAGAAAGTCAATAGGTACTTGTATATTTGTTGAGAGCTTGTGTAATAGATTTTGGTGGGTCGTGGAAAGACCGTTTGCACTCGGTTGGGTTTTCCTATAATAATAGCTATTAGGCTAGTATAGGAATGATGCCTTTCGAAGATTTTTATATGGAAGGTCATACAAATCACCAGCGTGTTGGTTAAAGACCGGAGACAGAGTGGTCTTTGGTCCAGATATGGTAAGAGAAGCCACAGAGAAGATTGAGTTAATCTAGGATAGGATGAGAGAATTTCAATCTAGATAGCAAAGTTATGCAAGAAAATGGCATAAGGATCTTGTGTTTTCAGTTGGAGACCATGTTTTGTTAAAGTAACACCTATAAAAGGGCATGGTATGGTTTGGGAAGTCAGGGAAACTGGCACCAAGATATATTGTACCGTTCCCTATTATAGAGAGGATCAGAAAACTCGCGTACCGAGTAGAGTTACCGAGTAGTGTGGTAGGTGTTCATAATGTGTTCAATGTTTTTCATCTTAGGAAGTGTGCGCACGATCTAGAGACTACTATTGCTCTGGCGGCATTTGATGATTTAGTAGTAGAACCGGATTTGACTTTTGTGAGATAACCAGTTCGAGTTGCGGCAAGAGATAAGAAGAAGTAAAGAAACATGACAATCAGATTATTGAAAGTCTAGTGGAGTGACAACAAGAAAGTCTATACTTGGAAGACAGAGGATAGGATTAGGGATACTTATCTTAAGCTGTTATGATGATATATTCTATATTTGTTATATATATACTAGATAACTGGTAGGGCAGGAAATACTAGCATTGTTTGCATGTTTGATATGCTTGTTTTGTAGTCCTTAATGAATTTAAAGGACCGAATTCTTTAAGGAGGGTAGCTTGTAACGTCCCTAATTTTGTTAACATTATTCAGGACATTTAATTGGATAGATTAAATAGAATAATATAAAGGGTTAAGGATAATGAGATTTAAAACTTAATAAGGTCGTGTCATACTTAATTAAGTAAGATTGTTTAAACTTAACATATAAGAGGATATACGGGAAGGGCAATTTAGGGAATAAACTTATCCTATGCATTAAACCCTCTCCTCCACTTATCATTCTCACTTTACTCATTCATAAAACAATCCAAGAAAAACCTAAGAAGGCCAGCCATTCTAAGGGGGAGGAAGATCATGAAATCAAAGAAATTCACAAATCCAAGCTTAGGGACTCAAAGGCTAGATCAAATCTCAACTTCAACAATTAACCTAAGGTGAATAAGAAATGTTTCATCTCTATTTTTGCTTTTAAGTTCAGTTATGGATAATTCTCGAATGATTGATGTTTGTTATGCTAAGATATGGTTTTTTAATCATTGTTTGGGTATAATAATGGTTATTGGAATTTTTATGATATTGATTAAATGGGTTTTAAGGGTAAAACCTAATATTTTAACCTCCAAAAGCTTTAATTTTCTAATATGCTGTATAAAACATTATTTTGGAAATGGGTTTTTAATTCATATACCACGTTATATGGCTTATTTTATGAATTTCCTAAGGAGGAAATAGCTTGATTTCAGGTTTTAATTATTTAAACTAATTAAATATGGACTTTGGCTTGGAAATTTTAAATGGTAGAGGGAATGATATTCTCTACTTTCTATTAATTTTTGGGATTTTTCCCAAGTGATTTCTATCAACTATGAAGTTATTATTCTAGATAAGCATTTTAAAAGATAATTAAGTAAGGATACTAATTTATTGATTTAATATATATTTTGCATTTTGGAAATTGAGTGCGACAATGAAAACGATTTTTAAAGAAATTGCCTTATTCAATAGAAATTGGAGAAATATGACTTGGTGAGAAGTTTTACTTTAAATTAGTTTTCATGCGAATCATGACAATGTCATACTACCATATGTCATCGAGAATAACGATGAGGCTGCATCATTGAATGTCGACTTCGATGAAGGAGGAAGAACACGATAAGTACTTGAATATCCATGGAGTGATTCCTTCGGCGTCGAAGTTGGACAATAGCGGCCATAGATGATTGATGGCATGGTGTCTTCCTGATTCATTTAAACGTTTAAAAGCATTAGTGTCAACATTAACGATGTCGCATGTTTTCATCGCTATTTTAAATGATGCTGCATCTCTTCGTTTGTTTTCCAAATCAAGGCAATGATGCCGCTTATTATGTCTTCAACTATACGTAAAAAGCGGCATAGTAGCTAAAGTGGTTTGAGTATGAAAGTTTTATAATGATGTCAAGGGTCTTGGTTTCATTTTACATCAAGATTGGTGACCTTATATACTCAAAATTTTACATTGAATGGAGTCAACAATGATGCAGTGTCGCATCAGCGTCAGTCTTCTTCTTTTTAATGCCCACGAGGCTTGTTTTATATAAATTGAAATTGTTTTAAAGAGGCAGAGGGGCCTAAGTTTTAATAAGGTTGATGACCCTATAACCTCAATAGTTAGCCATTTAACTTACAGAGGTTTTAAATTTTGTTTAATAGGTTGATAGCCTATAGTTTATGAAGGTTGACAACACCAATCTCGACATGAATTTTTCTTGAACTTAAATGAATTTAAATTTTTGTCTTCGACCTTGGATAAGGGTCGATGTTGATGTTGATTTAATAATGCATGTTTATATTTCATTTTGTTAAAGGCGAAGTTCCTTATGCTTCTACTTCGACATAGTCATTGGGGAATACCAATGCCATTTTAAAACTTGTAAAATTCAGCACTAACATTAGGGATACCAATATAGATAAACTTCGACATTGATCTTTATTAACCTAATAAGGGTGGTGGCCTATTGTTTTATGTCTTCGAGTTTAAATGCTGGGGATCCAATGCTATTTTGATTACAAAGGCCGACACTATCATTGAGGATGCCAAAGTAGGTTAGTTTAGACAAAATAAATGTTTTATAAATGAGACTTTATCATTGGGGATACCAAAGCAGTTTCTTAAATGAGTTCGACATTGATCATTTGGGGATACCAATATATGTCACTTTGAAATGTTATAACTTTAAGGGGATATAATCTGATTGGGGATACTAATAGACATAGGTTAAACATGTGGGTAACATGAATTAAATAGTAAATTATGAGTTCATTGTCATCCTAGGAAAATATAAGATGTAAGATGGATAGTCCACATCAATCTGAAAATGGATAGCCTCTATGAGGATAATGAAGGGCTCATAGTCATCTTAGAAAAACTATAGGAGCTGTGATGGATAGTACACAACATTTTAAAGTTAAATTGAATATGTGTGATGGTAGTCCATCTAATTTAAACCACTAAACCATATGTGATGGGTAGTCAATATGGTAGGGGAAGGGTAATCCAAGTAATAATTACATATGAGATGGATAGTCCACATCATTCTAAATATGCTTGTATGTGAAACGGGTAGTCCAGATAATTTTAAGACAAGTAGTCAGATTAAAATAAGATGGGTATTCATATTAAAATTAGATGGGTAGTCGGTTTAAATTGTAACGGGTAGTCATTTGAAATTAAGATGATAATCTAATGAATTGCGATGGGTAATCCAATGTATGTTGCATTATTAAAAATGCTAGTTTCTATGATTCTAACCACTGTGGTAGTAGGAGTATAATATATGGTTGTTATGTTTTGATAAGATGCTAGTGAAGGGAAAACCCGTTCGGCTCACTGGCATGGTTACATTCGATATTTATTTTGGTTCAAGATGGTGGGTTATTATTCACACCAGACTATTGTTTGACCCAAAGGTTTTTTCTTTTAAACTCTTGGTACTCATTTGTGTAGGTCGGGAGTAAGGGATTTCAAGTTATCCGTTAGAGGAATAAGCTTCCAGAGACATGCATGAGGCAATCTAGCTATTAGGAGCGTTTTCTATTTCCGCTATGCATTTTGGTTTTGTCTATTTGGATGTAATGGCAAAGATGTATAATTTCCAAATATTTAACTCTAATCAACCAAGGGGCATCTTCATATGTCACTCTTGGAGTATTTTATAATAATTATATTTTCTCTGAATGTGGAATTATGGATGAGGTTATGTAATGAATATGAATATCATTTGTGAAATGAGATGGAATTTTTTTTTATTAAATTGTATTGAAATTTTTTCATATTCATGCGCCTCCGATTATTAATATGAGTAACATAGCCGCATTTTATCATCAAGAATTAATAACTATGGATGACTGCAAAATCCATAGCTATTAGTTTTGGGCCTTAGAATGGGGGATGTTACATCTCCTTTGTTTCTTGTTATTTTCCATATAGTGCTTGTGTTTTTTTAGTTGTGAGCTTGCGATGAATTGAGTTTATTCAAATTATCTATTCTATCACATGTTTGTTTAATCACACATATAGTCAATATTCATCTTTTGCTTTGAGGATAATTAATTAGAGTAATTTCACTAGGATTTTTTTTCAAAGCAGTGATGTTTGCTATTTGGAAAACTTGGTTCATAAAAGGTGTTTCAAGTGATGATATGCTAGAGACCAATTCCAATCATGCATCTGCACCGTATGGTAGAGGTGCCCACGTGATATCTAGTTCACATCTAGTAAAAGAGAAGTGGAATTGACATAATGATTTTAAAAAATGATAATGGAATATGAAGGGGGCGTTGAAGAGAAATCATGTTAATATGATTGTATTTAAAACTCATTTATTACATATTGATATTTTGGATGCTGAGATGGAGGAGTCGAAGAATGGATCTTTACTACACTTTAGCATGTCACTGTTGATAATGTAAGGATCATGTAGTATACTATAGAGTGAGATGAATATGGTATTTAAAATATTTTGTAGATAAATAATGCAGAGATGTCGGTGCGAAAAGTAAATGAAACACAAATATATCCAGCTTTGTCACCAACCCGTTAGTGCCTACTACAACCCCCAAAGTTACTACTAGAACTATATATTCAAACGTTTACAACATCTATATACTCACACTCTTTATCAACCTCAATATACTAATCTAATGCCTCGTGCCCATGCCTCGACCATATCCCAAGTTCAGTCCTATAAATCTAGAGTTTATGCACCTTGCTTAATTGTTGCATCAACCAACTTTTGATGCCGCGATCCATACTTTGATTGCTTGCCTATTTTTGTTGCTAAAGCTTGCGACTTTGCTTCAACTGACGTTTGCTGTGTCATTACCATTTTGCCAAGATCTTAAGTGCCCGCCTGAGAAGTCATGATGTTAGAGTTCACCTGAGAAGTCATGGTTGCTTATTCTTGAGTGGATGTGTGCGATATTGCTTACTGACTTAAGTATCGCTAATGATCTGTTTCAATATGGATATTGCATTCGCTACTTAGTGAACATGATCTGATATTATGAACGCTGCCTAAAGTCGCTGTCAATCTAGAGTTCACCGCTGGCTCTTTATCCATTATCATGCCTCTGTTGATCTCAAGGTACTAATCTGTGTGCCTGCTATAGGGTTGACGTAGTTTCTTAGGATAAACTATAGTTTGAGATAGTTCAATGGTTTGTGAACTACAGCCTATGTCGGTTGATTTAGTCAACGATGAGTGAAATGTTATTTGTGGTGCTTGCTAAGACGATGATACCTAAAGTTGGTAATGGTTGATCTTGAAATGGAGATGCTTGGAGTTATAGTTTGTTGATGATATTGAGGCCAAGGAATATCACATTTTGAGTCTGAACAAAGGTTCTCTGTTGCAATGTTATTCTGGTTGTTCTAAAACCAGAAGTGTTGAAGATATGTGACCCAATATTTGTTTTATATATTAATTAATTTTGTTGGTTGAATAATTAATTATAAAGAGTATCAGATTTGACTTACTAAGAGATATTTACGATGTAATTCTTTCAAGTATCTTTATGGAAAACAAATAAATAAATATATGGTCAAATATATATATTTATTTGACTGATTCTAAGAGAGATATTAGCAAATATATCTTTACATTTCGATTGGTTGGTAGTGGTTATATATATTTATGTTAGGAGAGTCAATTTTTGACTAAGGGTTTTTGTATTGAGACTGGTTCTCAATTTTTAGGTTTTTTCTAGTAATCTTTTGGTGAATTAATAAAGGTTTTGTTTGGAGGGAAAAAAAATCATTTTTTTTTACTTCGTATCTCTTTTAAAATCTAATTGTATAGAGATCCTAGAAAAACTCTAACAGTTGGTATCAGAGAATATTACACAAATTTTTTGAAGCGAGTTTAGTTATGGAGAAGTTAAGTGTGGAAAAACTTAATGGGAGAAATTGGGTATTATAGAAGGCAAAGATGGATGATTTCCTATATCTCAATGATCTACCCCAACTCTCAGAAAACAAAGGAGAGAAACCTAGTAATTTATCTATGGAAGAGTTTGGATAGGAAGGCTGCGACGGCTATTGGGGATTTTTCGGAGAATTTGGTGTTTCATATGGTTACTAATGAAACATCTGCTTATGAAATCTAGAAGAAATTGGAAGGAATCTACGCAAAGAACTATGCAACAAACAAGACACTTCTTATTTGAAGATCAGTGAATCTAAAGCTTAAGAAAGGTAGGTCAATTAAAGAGCATCTTAATAATTTTTAGGCAATTGTGAACCAACTGACTGCCGTGGTTACAAGGTGAATGATGGGGCACAACCTTTGATGTTGATGTGTTCATTATCAGAGAGTTGGAGCGCTTATGGTTTCACTGAACAACTCAAATTCGGATGAAATTGTTTTAGTGGGGTCGATGGTTAGTAGCTTGCTTAATGAGTAGGTGTTAAAGATGGACCTAATAGAAGAAAATGATAAGAAAAGAAGAGAAAGTATAAATCCGTTTGAAGAAGTCAATCTTGCTAGGAAGAATAATCGTCCAAATATTGAAAGATGATCAAATAAATCGAACATGGAAAGAAATTTCATCTGCTATTACTGAGAAAATCCCGGTCACCAGCTAAGATTCTGTAGCAACCTTAAAAAAGACAAAGAAATGATGAAAGCCTTAGAGGAATACAAAGTCAAGCATGATGAAAGTAGCGATGAAAAGGTAAATTTCAATGAAAATTTTGATGATAACGTCCTACGTGTGGATAAAGGCAAAAGCAATGATTGGATACTTGTTTCAGGTGCTTGTTTTTAAATATGTAATGGAAATGAAGCATTTATTAACTACAAAGATCAAAGTGATAAGGTGGAATCTGTAGATGGTGGAAATTTGCATGTTAAAGGTATAGGTTCGGTTAGGTTGAAGATGTATGATGGAAGAGTGATGAAACTAACAGGAGTTAGGCACATCTTAGAAATTAAGAAGAATCATGCTTCAGTAGGATAGTTGGAACAAAAAGGCTATAGTTTTTCAACTCGAAGTGGAGTAATAAATGTTTGGAGAGGTAATAGGGAGGTTCTACGAACAAAATAAGGAAACAATAAAAAATACAAATTGCTTGAAAAATGATGGAGAATGTAGTGAGTATCAAATTGGAGTTGAAGAGGCAAATTTATCCGAATTAAGGTGGGGCATGCAATGAAAAACCACAAAGTCTGCTTGGAGACCTTTGTGGTATTACAAAAAATTCTGATTTATTGATGATATGCGTGTTTAATGAGAGCATGCATAACCAGGTAATTTGAAGGTTGATTAAGTTCATTTTCAAACAAAGGTGGAGCATGTGAAGAATATTTTGTCCAGATGGAGTGTTGAAGATATGTGACACATTATTTGTTTTATATATTAGTTATTTGTTGGTTGACTAATTAACTATAGAAATTATTGGATTTGACTTAGTAAGAGATATTTATGCATGTACCTCTCTCAAATATTTTCATGGAAATCAAATAAATAAATATATGGTCATATATATTAATTTATTCGATTGATTATGAGAGAGATATCAGCAAATATATCTCTGCATTTCTATTGGTTAGTAGTAGCTATAAATATGTATGTTGGGAGAGTCATTTTTTGACTAAGGGTCTTGGTATTGAGATTGGTTCTCATTTTTTAGGTTTTTTCTTGTAATCTTTGGTGAATTAATAAAGGTTTTGTTTAGAGGAAAAAGATAATTTTTTTTTTACTTCGTATCTCTTCTAAAATCAAACTGTGTAGAGATCATAGAAAAAATCCTGATAAGAAGTAGTTTGATTGAATGAAGGCCACGATCTGATTGGAATTGGTGATACTCTTGAAGTTTTTATATCTTTCTATACAATAGATTGTTATTGTGAAGAAGATTGCTTTGATGAGAGATGATGATAAGATTGGTTTAATTAAGGAGATGGTAAATGCTATTAGAAAATTTCTCATTGTGCTTGTTGTATTGATATCCATAAGTAAAAGTGCGAAAGAAAGCTCGTAATATATAGCTGTCTACTGTCCTTTGCAAAAGCATCTCTTTAAAGATTCCAAATTTATTTTTGATTTAGGAAAATATATTACTCAAAAATTCTTAAGTTTGAAGATTTAGAATTATTCCACTTTTTGCTCTAAACTAAATTATTGTAGAAATATATTTCATCCTTTACTTTTGTTGACATTTGAGTTGTCATGGATATAAATTTATTTTGCATAAATATATGGAATGAATATTCATTACTGAAATTATTATCAACTTTATGCTGTAAATACACAGCACTAACAAACATTTAATACAATATATGTTTATTAACATCAAATTAAAATTAATTGCAATGTCTCACCATATTTCTATTTTGATAACAACAATATATGTTAATTTTACAGATAAAATGCAAATGTATTTGATATCTAATAGCATACATTAGGTGTAAGAGAAATATCGATGACAAATTAATTGAATGCAAAATTGTGCTTGTAACATGCTCTAAAAAATTCGAAATATTTGCCATCATCAAACAAAACAAGTCTCCCTCTTTTTATGATAATAAACGCCATGTTAGGATTTGATGATAAAAGTGTGAACTGAATCCTTGGTTGGTTGATTTAGTCAATGATGAATGAGTTGATATTTGTGTTGCCAGCTAAGATGATGATACCTAAAGTTGGTGGTGGTTGATCTTGAAATGAAGATGCTTGGAGTTATAGTTTGTTGATGATGTTGAGGCCAATGTATATCGGATTTTGAGTTTGAATAATGGTTCTCTATTGCGCTATTATTCAGGTTGTTCTAAGATTAGAAATAGTTTGATCGGATGAAATTCACAATTTGTCTGGAACCGATGATACCAATGAATTTATTATATCTCTCTATACGATAGATCATTGTTGTGATGGAGATTTCTTTGATGAGAGATGATGATCGGTTTGGTTTGATTAAAGAGATGGTATATGTTCTCATTGTGCATGTTGTATTGGTATCCATTAATAAAAGTGTGAATGAAAGCTCTTAATATATAGATGTGGAATGTCCAATATTTTCAAAAAAAATCTCTTTAATGATTCCAAGTTTATTTTTGATTTGGGAAAAATATATTGCTCCAAACACTCTTGGGTTAGAAGAATTTAGTATTCTTTTCCTTTTTGCTCCAAATTGAGTGACTTTAGAAATACATTTCATCCTTTTCTTTTGTTGAAATTTGAGTTGACATGGATATAAATTTATTTTGCACAAATGTATGGAATAAATATTCATTACCGAACTTATCATCAACTGTATCCTATAAATACACAACACTAAAAAACACATTAAATACAATATATGTTTATTGATAGCAAATTAAAATTAATTGCAACATATCACAATATTTCTATTTTAATAACAACAAGTATATATAAAATTTACAAATAAAATGCAAATGTCTTTGATATCTAATAGTGTACAATAGGTTTAACAGAGATATGTATGACAAATTAATGAATACAAAATTATGCTCTTTTGATATTTTTCTTGTAACACATTCTTAAAAATCAAATAATAAAAATATTGTTATAATCGAACAAGACATATATTTCATATTCTCACCCTTTTGATGATAATGAACAACATGTTAAGATTTGACAAGTGCAATGCATGTTGATTGTGTACTCGATATCATAAAATTAAAATCATGGCATAATGTCTCAATATGTATCAATGTTGGCCCTATATCAATGTTGGCCCTATGATGTTGGTTACCATAGACAAAAATGTAGGAAGAAATGGAGTTAAAAAAATTAAGGAAAAATTAGTAAGTGCTATGAGTTGAACCTTGGTTGTCAAGGTCATAAGTAAGGAGTTTAAACCATTATGCTATAGGCTTTTTCTTCAATTTGTTGCCCTGCTGCATTTCTATATAAATATTTTAAAAAGGCTTCTATGATATTTTGTTTCACCCTTCGCCATCTGTGACGCCCCACCTCTATACTCACACTAGCTAAGGACACTACGGAGTAATGCCGTCAACTAGCACGAAGAATAAGGCTATTGAGGAGCGACCATCCATGTAATTGCTTTGTACGAGCACCGATATGTCAGATTGTACAACATGCATTTCATTTCAAGAGGAAATCCGACATATCAAATACAAACTCAAAGCTACTACACAGTGGCTATGTGGTCTTTGGAAACAAATATAGAAATAAACATAACACAAATCAGTCACAGATGGTCATATCTCGAAGGCGGAAACAGATATGAATATAGCACATAGAAGTGTACATCAGAGTTGTGGACAAACATGATCCACAATATCACAAAAGAATAGATACAAGTGCTAGACAAAAGATTAAGTATACATCAAGGAGTCTCTATCTCGAATGTATACAAAACAAAAACTACCAATCTAAAGTAGTTAGTCAAATATCAGGCAAGGGTCCCTGATAAGAAGTCAAGTAGAAGCACCTGTAATATCTTGGTCTGACCCGAGTATTATTTAAGAAGAAAATAATAAACGGATCAGTCTAGCTATAAATATCAGGTAAAACGAGATAGAATAAGAGATATGATAAAAACGTATGATAACAAAAATGTCATACTATGACAAGTATACATTAAATAACAACAAAAATCATACAATATCTCAAGAAATCTTGAAGCACTAGAAAGAATGTCGCGTTCTTTGTTTTTATTCACTAAACCAAAAATATTGACAAATATATCAATGCCAATCGTAAAAGTTGTTGAAACACAAATTTACAAAAGTTAGTGAAACACAAATTCACCAATGCACAAATATTGATAAAGCTTATCAATGTAAATCACGAAATTTGGTGAAACACGAATTCTAGAAATCATCAATAGAAATCCAGAAATCACAAAAAGGGGAAGGCCTATCACAAACGGGAGCATGAAAACTCACTAACACGTGTACCACAAACGGAACGCTATTCCATGGTTGCTAACCATCAATCTGAGTTGAAGCTCCACAAACGGCCCGAAGACCATTGAGCCAAAGCTCCACAAATGGTTCGAAGACCTTTGAGCCGAAGCTCCACAAACGGTCCGAAGACCTTTGAGCCAAAGCTCCATAAACGGTCCGAAGACCATGGGTCGCTACCCCACAAAATTGAGCCGAAGCTCCACCAAAGGATCTTCATAGATCCACAAATGTAAATTACACTAAGCTAGTAAATAAATGGGTTAGGCTTCATGTCCCATAACCACTGGCTTAATTTAATTATTTACGAACAAATTGTAGACTTCCACTCGAATATAAGTGTAAATTGCACTAAGTTAGTAAATATACGAGTTTAGCTTCATGTCCGATAACCACTAGCTTAACTTAAATACGAACAAATTGTAGATCTCCACTCGAAAGTTGTCACAAGAGTTCAATCGAACAAATCCAAGAATTAACCGACAAAGTAAACGCAAGCGTTTCATACCACTTGCTTTACTAAGCCATTTAATTAGATTTCTCATACGAATGAGGTAAAGGTTTGTATATACTAATAAATTGGAAAACGGTTTCAATAAACGAGCTTTGTATTAAAATAGTGTTGAAATCATTTTGATGAAAGAGTTTTGATATTTACTACTAGTATAAAAACCTTTGTATTTTAAAGTGACAAATCACAGAAATGATTGTAGGAACAATCAATCACCAAAAATTCACATATGAAACCGTGAATCAAATCCATAGAAATCGATACCGAATCCATCAAAATGGACATTCTCAAAAATCCCAAAAAGAAGTCATCAAAGTCAATAATAAATGATAACAACAAATCAGATAATCATGAATCGATAAAAATTGAAATCTCTAGCAAAATAGGCAAAATAGAAGCAGGTCAGTCGACTGGCAATCTGAGAACGGTCGACCGGACCAGACACTGGAAAACTCTCGGGTTGCAGGTCAGTCGGTTGAACTCATAGGGCTAGTCGACTGGAACCTATTTTCCAGTATTTCATGCTTATCTAAATAAAGGGAAAACTCTCAACGATTGCAATCGTACAAGCAACGAGCGCTAAGGGTTTGCGCCAATTGGCAACCCAGCCCTATAGGCTCTTCGATGCATCACCAAAAACATGTTCAAACATCAAAGCTAGGATTTTTAAGGATTTGACTTCAAAACACTAAAAATTGAAATATTCACCAATTCAATCCGAACCAAAAGCAAATGCACATGAATAAGTGTTAGGAATTCATACCCAACAATTAAAGATAGTTATAGACATAGATGTGAGATAAAAATCTCACCTTTAACTCAAAAAGAAAGAAGAAGAAGCTATAGAGCAAGGCAAGAACAATCGCTTTTCAATTCCAACCCAAGGAGCTTGAATCTAAGCTTAAAAGAAAAACATTTCCTAAGTTAGGGTTTAGAAATTTATGAAATTGAAGGGAGAGTTGGAGAAGAAGAAGATGATGCTTACGAATAGCTTCACTTGAATTATGGAGCTATAACTTGAATTTGCGAAGAACCTAAGGCTTAGGATTTCAGTTTCCAATCTCTTCCTCCATTTTTGATGCAGCTTGAGTATTAGGAAATGAAAGTGAAGTAATGAAGAGGAGAGGGGATGGAGTAATGATATAAGATGAGTTGGGTTAGTGGGTTGAACCCGAACCCAAACCCAAACCCAAACCCAAATCCAAAGCCCTAAGTGAAAAATAGCAAAATTCACTCAACTCAAAACATATCGATGTTTATACTCAAAAAGGTCGCAATCGCCATTTTAAACACTATGAAACTGGTCTCGAGTTCAAATTTGACCGTTTGCAAAAAGTAGCTTTTCGGACTATAATCCGACTAACGATAAAATATTTAAATATTCAATCGTAAAATATGCGGGTTGTTACAGACTCCCTCCTTAAAGAAATTGCGTCCTCGCAATACTTAAGAAGAAAATAAAGAGTAACAACCACAAAAGCATAACATCACAAAAGAATTTTGAAATAAAAAGTTCACCATAAAGAAGCACGAAAGAGTAAGCCTGGTCATGTTCGCTCGATGAATTCTCTGGATTTCCAAGAGCAATCCTTAAGATTTGAGAACCATTGAACTTTCACAAAAGAGCATCTTTATTTCGAAGGCGCTCAACCTCCGAAGCAATGATGCGAATAAGATGTTGCTCATAAGTCAAATAGGTGAAACTTTAATTTCTTCAATAACACCGGGCTCAAGAATAAAAATGGGAATCCAAAGGCATTTCCGTAGTTGAAAGACGTGGGAAATGTAATGAATAGCAAAAAAATGAACCGGTAATAAAAGGCGATAAGCCACGGAACTACTGCTTCGGTGATGGGAAAAGGGCCAATATATCGAGGTGCTAACTTTCTCAATCGACTGAAATGCATGACACCTTTCATAGGTGAAACACTAATAAACACCAAATCTCCAACAGAAAATTCCAATTTCCTTTTTCGGTTATCGGCATAGGATTTTTGTCTACTCAGAGCTTCTTTCATCCTATGACGAACAAGGTCAATCTTTTTGGTGTAATCTTGAATAAAATCTGGACCAAAAACCAGCCTCTCACCGGCCTCAAGCCAAAAAGAAGGTGATCGACATAGCCTTCCATAGAGTGCCTCGAAAGATGTCATACCAATACTAAATTGGAAGCTATTATTATAGGAAAACTCAAAAAGAGAAATATGATCTTCCCAACTTCCATCAAAAATCAAGAATGCATGCGCGAAGAAGATCATCAAGAGTTTGATTCACGCGCTCGGTTTGTCCGTCGGACTGAAGATGATAAGCGATGCTAGAAATTAAGCTTCGTTCCCAAAGCTTTTTGAAGACTCTTCCAAAATCCACTAGTAAACAATGGATCACGATCACTAACAATAGAAGTAGGGACTCCATGAAATTTAACAATTTCTTTAATAAAGAGTTTGGCCAAAAGAGGTCGGTCTGATTAGACCGAACGGGAATAAAATAGCGGATTTAGTAAGTCTATCAGCTATCACCCATAAGCTATCATGGCCCAAACAAGAACGGGGGAGACCGTCAATAAAATCCATGGAAATTTGGTCCCACTTCCAAATTGGAACGTCCAACGGTTGCAATAACCCACCGGGCCTTTGATGCTCGGCCTTAACGAGTTGGCAAGTCATGCAACACTTAACAAAGTTAGCAATATGTGACTTCATCCCATCCCAACAATAAAGTCTCTTCATATTCGCGTGCATTTTGCTACTACCGGAATGAATGGTAAATTTAGAACGATGAGAATCTTTTAAAATATCTTTACGAAGACCACTAATATTTGGCACGATAAGTCTATCAAATTTTCGAATACTGCCACGAGAATCAATATCTAAGTCTTTCAAATTTTCAATATCAATTTTATCCCTAAAATTTTGGCTAAGAAGAGCCAATTCGGGATCTAGCTTTTGAGCTTCAAGAATGCGGTCGAAAAGAGAAGGATAAGCCTCAAGGCTACACAAAACAAGAGATGCACATAAATCGGATTCACGATCTTGAATCTCACAAGTGAACAAAGCCTCGAGATCTATTGGGCGTGTTTCCACCGAACCAACCCACCACCGGACCAACGAAGGCACTGCCGAATCAATCAACGAAGGAACCACTGGACCGACCACACCAACCCACTACCGAACCAATCCACTAACCAACCCACTACCGAACCAAAACCACTCCAAAGACTATCGGTCCAATGCTACCGAATCAAGGCAAAGAAGGCACTACCGAATCAAGACAAAGAAGGCACCACCGAACGAAGGTAAGGAAGACACAACCGAACCAAGACTACAAGATCAGAACTCAACCCATCTACCACCGGTCCAAACAACGCTCCACCAACTACCGAACCAAAGCACTACCGAACTAAGATTGCGAGGCCAGATCACGTCAGCCCAGGCCCACCAGCAGCTATATACATCCAAGACCCCTACCCCCGGCCTCACTCTATAAATAGAGGGGTAGGGGTACACCAATGGCAGATAAGTTTGAGAGCTCAAGCACGGACAGAACTTTCAAACAACTTTCATACACTTGTAATCAAAGCTTTGTACTTGTAATCTGAACAGTGAAAGAGAATAACATATGAAGTGGACGTAAGCACATTCTGGCCGAACCACTATAAATCTGTGTGTCTTTTACAATTTAGTCCCTGCTTTTCACATATTTACATAAATCACCCAAATCACTAAGAACAACATAAAATCGACTAAATCATACGACGTGGAGGTGTTTGCCCATTTTTTGTGCAAACATTTTTGGTGCTTTCACTGAGAACTCGAGCTAGAAGCTTCAGCTTCCCCCACTTAAACTTCTTCCCGACAGCATCGCTCATTTCTTGGAAGACATGCCTCCCAGGTAGAAGAAAGATGTTAGCAAAGTAAAGAACATCGCAACTAGCAACGTTCCAGATCCAGTGATCACAGATCAAGAGAACTGTCCCATTTCAACAGCAGCACAAAATGGAAATCGGGCAAATCCGACAGCCCCTGCCATGGAACAACCGACAGCAATTACTAGGGCAGATCTAGACAGGGTTGTGGCTGAAGTAACTAGCCGCTTCACATCCCAACAAGAAGCCTTGGTGGACCGACTCATGTCATGCTTAAGGGATGCTGAAGAATCCAACCCAACACTGAATCATGGGATGAGTCCCAGTCTGGAGGATCTGGGAGGCGACAAAGATCTTTCTTCTTCGAACAAACTAACAACAGAAACAGCAATGATAGGAGCCGAGCCTGAACTCAGCCCGAACTCCGACCCAAGGAAACATTTGGAACCAAACCCGATGGGGGAGGTACCAGGCGAGGGTCGGCTATGGCTGAGCCGGTCATGCTACCTAGCCATGGAAACACCAATGAACGGGGCCGAGCTAGAGTCCAGCCCGAAGTTGGACCCGAGGAAGTGCCCAGAACAGAAGTCAGCAGGGGAATATCAAGGCAAGGGCCAACTGTAGCTGACCCTAGCATGCTCCCGGAAGACCAGAGACAACCATTGGAAAATGTTAGGAATGATAGACGATACCATCCCTACAGATCATCTGGACGGAATCAATCCCGCAGAGAAGAACCAAACTCATTTCTATCTGCTCCAAATTCTGATGAAAGGATGGCGCGATTGTTCAGAGAGTGCGTCCAACGGGATCAAAGAGATCGAGGGATAGGCGCTAGGGTAACCAGCCCTTTCACCCGCAATATCGAAATTGCCATCACCCCCCGAGAATGGAAAATGCCAACGATGGAACCTTATAAGGGAATCTCTGACCCCGTTGTACACTTGCAGAGATACACACAACATATGCTCATGAGCGGAGCCACAGAAGGAGTATTGTGCAAATGCTTTCCACTATTCTTGGCAGATCTAGCTACCTCCTGGTTCTGCCATCTACCCTAAGGATCCATCATATCATGGGAAATGCTGAAAGAAAAGTTCATCAGCCAGTTCCGCATTCATGTGGAACAACCCAAGGACGCTTATTCCCTATCTAATATCAAACAGAAGCCTGGAGAGACAGTACAGCAATATCTAACCCGATTCAATGCTGCAGCGGGCGCAGTCCAAGATGCCGATGAGAAACTTATCTTAATGGCCCTCTGTAGTGGTGTGCATCCGGATGCTAAGTTTGCTAGAAGATTAACGAAAGAAAAACCAGCTACCTTACCCGATTTCTTCCATGAAGCCGGAAGATATATGAGAGTTGAAGACGCTGCCACTGAAAGAAAGACAGGGCAACAAACCAAGGCAGCTCATGGCGACACACCCGCTATAGCCAAGGACGTCCGAAGAAATGAATCTAGAGACAATGCTGGGGTCAAGAAGGGAGAAAAACGTCTATATCGGCAAGGATCGAGATTTGACACTTACACTCCTTTGAATGAGACAATTGAAAACATCTTCCTGGCCACCCAAAACGAAATTAAATACAGACGCCCCCCAGTACAAGAAAGAATCAGATAACGTAATTAAATCTGGAAAGTTCTGCCGCTTCCACGAATCTCATGGGCATGATACCAATGAATGCCATCATCTCCGGGACTTAATTGAAGAACACATCAGAAGGAAGAGACTGGAACACTACGTAAAAGGTCAGAACAGAACCCCAGCTCCGGCCAATGAAAACCCAAGGCCACCCCTCCCAGAAACAGGAGGGGAAAATGGCAACACCAGCGGCTCCAGTCAGGAGAAGATAGTGGTCCATACCATATCGGGAGGACCACACATCGCCGACAGAAGCTGGGCAGAGATGGAAAGATACGGAAAGTCACTTAGAAACAATGTAGGCTACGTTAATTCTGTTACGGAAGAATACCACCCGAAGCGAAAAGAGAATGATGACATTACATTCAATAGGTGTGACCTATAAGGAAGACAGTACCCTCACATAGATCCTATGGTCATCTCTGCCCGGTTCGGCCCAGCGGAAGTTTTCCAAATTCTAGTAGACACTGGAAGCTCAGTAAATATCCTATTCAAGCATGCTTTCGACAGAATGTAGTTGTCAATGAAGGATGTGTCTCCCTGCAACAAACCACTGCACGGTTTCACTGGAGACGCGAAGATGCCCCTCGGGCAATTGGACCTTTTTGTTGAGATAGGAAGTCACCCCCGCTCCGTTGTGCGGAAACAAACATTTGTTCTAATAGATAACCACTCGGCCTACAACGCCTTTTTAGGGAGACCAGCCTTGTATGACTTCCAGATTGTCCTGGCTCCGTGGTGCCTGAAGATGAAATTTCCAACAGACGATGGAATAGGAGATGTAGAAGGAGATCAAGACGCCGCTCGAGATTGCTATGTAACTAAACTTCGCAATAATCGCAGGAAGGATAGAGGGAAGAATGCAGAGACTACTCTCTGCATGAAAAACTCGAAAGCATAGCAACTAAAGAAAGCCCCTCCTCTTCGATATACCAGTGATCCTTTCAATGAATTAGACCCCATGGACAAAGAGGGGGAGGCCACTGCCGAGCCTGTAGAGGCTATGGAGTTTGTATCTGTAGACAAACATGACTCGAGTAGACTGTTGAAAATCAAATCTCAGCTAAGAGCAGAATTGAGGGACCAACTCATTGATTTTCTCCGCCACAACTTGGATGTATTTGCATGGACGCACGCTGACATGACTGGGATCTTCCCAGACGTGGCATGCCACGTACTAAACATCGATCCTACCAAGGCGCCAGTAAAGTAGAAAAAGAGAAGTATGGGGGCATAACGATCAGCAGCCCTCCATGAAGAAGTAAAGAACCTACTTGCCAATAACTTCATACGAGAAGCCATCTACCCAAAGTGGATCGCTAACCCGGTACTAGTAAAAAAGGCTAATGAAAAGTGGCGAACATGCATTGACTTCTCCAACTTAAATGACGCTTGCCCGAAGGATTGTTTCCCACTCCCCCGAATCGATCAGCTGGTGGACAGCACAACCAGACACGAACTCTTATCTTTTATGGATGCATACTCAGGATATAACCAAATTCCTATGCACACCCCCGATCAAGACCACACTAGTTTCATCACCGACCGCGGATTGTACTGCTATAGAGTAATGCCTTTTGGACTTAAGAACGCCGGAGCTACCTATCAGCGCCTCGTCAACAAGATGTTTGCAGAACTGATAGGACGAACTATGGAGGTTTATGTGGATGACATGCTAGTAAAATCGAGGAAAGCCAACGATCACGTAAGCCACCTGGGCGAGATGTTTCAAGTACTTTGCCAATATGGAATGAAGCTGAATCCTCTGAAGTGCTCATTCGGAGTATCGTCAGGAAAGTTCTTGGGATTCATCGTCCATGCCAGAGGAATTGAAGCAAACCCCGAACAAGTCCGAGCCCTGAAAGATATCAAGATACCTTCCACTCGAAAAGAAATGCAAAGCCTAAATGGGAAGGTGGCCGCCATAAGCAGATTCATCTTTAAAGCAACTGACAAGTGCGTCCCCTTCTTCGAGGCTCTAAAGAAAGACAAAGGAAAGTTCGAATGGACTGACGAATGCTTAACAGCCTTCCTTAACCTAATCGAACACCACCAGAGACCACCAGTACTCTCAACTCCAAACAAAGGCGAAGAGCTATACCTATACCTTGCTGTGTCATCTCATGCTCTAAGCGCCGCTTTGGTGAGAGAAGACAACCGCGCGCAACGGCCAATATACTTTGTAAGCAAGAGGTTAACGGGGGCAGAAGCCAGATATCCTAAACTTGAGAAGCTAGCATACTGTTTACTAATCACGTCACGGAAACTGCGACACTATTCCAATCTCATCCCATCAGAGTTCTGACCGATCAACCGCTAAGGCGGGTACTCCATCGTCCCGACACTTCTGGACGACTACTTAAATGGTGCATTGAACTGAGTCAATATGATATCACCTACCATCCTCGCACCGCCATCAAGGGACAAGCCATGGCCGATTTCATTGCCAAATTCACTACCAACGAAAGTAAGGAGCAATCTGAAATAGCAAAAGACATTAAGTGGAATCTCTTTGTAGATGGAGCATCAAACAAACAAGGCTCGGGGGCAGGTGTTGTAATAATCACTCCCAGGGGAAGGAAGCTACACTATGCTCTAAGGTTGGAATTTGCTGCCACCAACAACGATGTAGAATACGAAGCAGTAATAGCTGGATTAGAACTTGCCTTAGAGATAAGTCAGTTCTTTATGTCTTCATAGTGATTCTCAACTTATTGTAAACCAAATACTAGGAGAATTTAAGACTCGAGGAGAACGACTCACAGCATATCTAAATAAGACCAAACTTCTACTCGAGCAATTGGATCACTATTTAATCAAACACATCCCTCGAGAAGAGAACCGAGAGGCCGACGAGCTGGCAAAACAAGCTAGCATGAAAGACGATACCATTTCCAGAACAATAGCCATCTGAAAGCAACTAACCCCGAGTTTCGAGCAAGTGAATCTGATAGCTGCAATCGAAGAGGAAACTTGTATGACTCCCATTCGAAAATTCTTACAAGATGGCACACTGCCTAGCAAGCATAACGAAGTCAGGACAATCTTGAGGAAAGCTTCCCGCTACACAATACAAGAAGGCATCCTCTATCGGCGCGGCTTCTCTAACCCCTTATTAAGGTGTGTCGCTGGAAGGGAAGCTAAGGAAATCCTATCCAACATCCATCAAGGAAGCTGCAGAGATCACATTGGAGGGCAGACTCTGGCAAACAAAATACTCCGATATGGATATTTCTGGCCCGCCTTAAACAAAGATGCCTTAGACTTCGTCAAAAAATGTGACAGATGTTAGAAATTTGCCAAGATTCCTCGACTACCAACAAATGAGATTACTCAAATGACCGGTCTTGGCCCTTTGCAGTATGGGGAATTGACTTGATTGGCAAACTGCCAGTGGGCCAAGGCGGAGCCAAATATGCTATAGTGGCAGTTGACTATTTCACCAAATGGGTGGAAGCAGAACCTCTAAATAAAATATCTTCGACAAAAGTTATTAACTTCTTAATCAAAAATGTTCTATGTAGGTATAGAGTTCTACTCAAAATCATATTGGACAATGGACTTCAGTTTGACAGCGAAGAGTTTGCCAACTGGTGCCAAAAGCACAGAATTCACAAAAGCTTCTCATCTGTGGCTTACCCTCAGGCAAACGGACAAGTCGAAGCTGTCAACAAAATTCTCAAAACTGTATTAAAAAAGAAGCTTGAAAAATCGAAAGGCGCTTGGGTGGATGAACTTCCTACGACACTTTGGGCCTACCGCACATCTTTCAGAACATCAACAGGGCATACTCCTTTTTCTTTGGCATACGGATCAGAGGCTATGCTCCCAGTCGAAACTGTAGTACCTTCCCACCGTAGGATCCACTATAATCCAAAAGAGAACGAAGAACTCCTTCACATGTCTTTGGATCTAATTGAAGAGAGAAGAAATGATGCAGCACTCAAAGAAGCAGCTCACAAGCAGAAAGCAGCACAATACAACTCCAAAGTCAAGCATCGTAGCTTACATGAAGGAGATCTTATCCTCAAGCGAATTTTCCCACGCCCCGGTGCACTAGATCCAATCTGGGACGGACCATATGTAATTCATAGAGATCTTCACAACGGAGCTTATATTTTGTCAACAGTGGACGAAGAGGTGTTCCAGAGGGCATGGAACATCCAACACCTTCGTCGATACTTTTCTTAACTTGTACTGCCCATATGAAGTGAATTAACAAAGAGAATCAGTGGACGTAAGCATTTTCGTGCCGAACCACTTTAAAAATCTGTCTCTTTTTTAACTTGTTCCTTTATATCTTGGCTGCTTGTTGAGCTTTATCCTTTTCTGTTGAACAAAATCCTGTGTAAATGACATTTCCATTCAAGACACATCACAGCGCGACTTCACCCGGACAAGACCTAATAGGTACTACACGAATCTATGCCCTCGCCGATGAGACACTTTTGCTCCAGCATCCCTCTGCTGCGGGTTAACTCATAGCTCGCGACGGCCCTTAAAGCCAACTGTAATGAGCTGATTATAAGCCACCGAGTAGGCCAACCATAGCCTAGGCAGCTCATTACGGCGTTCGGCTTGCCGGCAACCGTGAACCTACTTTAAGCCCCAACATAAGGTGTGGCCGCCAGGGGTACTTCACAGTTGACGATCGGCACCCACGCTAGCCGGCCACGGTAAATCGAATAGTACCCACGATTACGGGCCATAATGGCCCAGGTAGTTACCGTGCGCGATCTCGGCTCCGAGTGTCTTAAGTACGGCTGTGGTAAAAAAGAAAACTCCCCGCAGAGGCGTAAGATGGGTGACAAATGTCTCTAAGACCCACAGCTAGGGAAAGTGACTACAAAACCCGTTTGCCACGAACTTAAGCACATCGAAGGCCTTCCGTGATTGGAAGTTTTACTATTTCTTATATTTCTATTTTTTAAAAAAAACTTTCCTTCTATCCTCTATAACAATGCCTAAAGTACAGGACACAAAATAAGAGACGCTCGCTAATGGAGATAGGAACTCACAACCAGATGATGCGTCACTCAGCTGCATTCCAAACTCAGTCATACAAGACATTCAAAGCTACCATCTACAACTAAAACATGAAGGGCGGTACCTTCTACTTTTGTATATGAATACGTAGCTATAATTTATTCGCACGTCACACTAGCATTACAAGATATGAAATTAAATTTTAAGCAAGAACTTGACATCAAACACGATTGAATCACAGAAATATGCACAGCTATATTTTAACACACCAAAATAACGATAGCATTCAAATATGACAGAATCAACTTAGGTTAAAAATTACATGCCAAGAATAAAGTCATTCATTACGAGTAACATAATTACAGCCTAAAAGTTACATTAATGTTTTGGGACTACCACAGACAGCAATGTCAAGCAAACCAAAAGATATCCAGATCAAGTCAAGGAGTCGACTGCATCAGAGCTTCACCTCTATCCTGCTGGTCCTCCGAGATCTACTTAACCGCAGGATCAGAACTCTCAGCATGTTGACCAGAGATAGTTGGTGCTTCAGAGGTCCCGCCTGTCCAATTCAGCAGAAGAATCCATTGAATAAACAATAAGCAATCAAGTTACGAAAAGCTAAAAGGGAAAACTTACCAGCATCTGCTCCTTGATCATCATCCTCTAATTGCACACCTACCTCCTCAGCGGTAAGCAGCCGCATACCCTCCTTCGCCGTCACTTTCTCCTCCTTGGTGAATTGAGCCGTAACCACATCCATTCTAAAGGCCACCCCCCTTATCTGCATCGGCCTTAGCCTCCTCCAGGGCCCTAAGATAAATTCTGGCCATAACTCGGGGATAATCATCCATCCAAGATAAGTTACCCTGCTTCCAAGTGCGAAAGTAAATATCCTGAAGCATCTCATCCATTATCCCCTCATTCTCCTCGAACTCCCTTATTTGGTCCTCAGAAGCCAACAGTTTTGCAGTGGCGGCATCCCTCTCCCATTGGTATCGCGAGCAGTCAGCCTAAAAGGATTTCCTCATCGCCTCCATCTCCTCCTTCGGCTTGATTTGAGCAAGCTCTGCGGCTTCAAGCTTCTCGGACAACTCCTGTACATGCTCGAGATCCGCTTTCCGAACCTCATCCACCGTTGCAATAGCCACGTCAATCCGTTCCTTACAAACAGCCTCCATTTTCCGTAATTCTGCCTTGATGGCCTCTTCCATGGTCTTCTTTAATTGCCTAGAAGCAGCCTCATGTTGAGAGATCTGAATAGCCTGATCAGCAAGCTGTTTAGCTTGGTCAGAAACCATTAACCGCAGTCGAATATTAGCGCTCCCAATTTCTTCTCCAGCCTTGACCAATCGGGCATGATGCCCCATCAGCTTCCTGGTTTCCTCAGCGACCCGGTCAATGTTTGCCTTAGCTTCGTCCCCCAAAGTTACGACCCGAGTGGTAAGCAAATCAAGGTCTAGGGATTTAGCTTCATCCAATTCTCTCACCATAGGATTACGGGGAAGGAGGTGCTCACCGGTAGCCTCATCAAAAGTAATATCACAAGAACCAGGATCCAGATCCGAATGACCTGCAAACGGATTACGAGCCAAGCCGGGATGGCCTATCCGGGTAACGGTAGGATTTTCAGACGGGTGCGGAGGAGGTATAGACTCAGTATTCTCCTCCGTGGTATCCTGCAGAGGCTGAGTAGGGGGCTGAGGGCCAGATGGAGATTCGAACAAGGAGCGAATCCTCTTCTTCTTTTGGATATCCTCTTCGATAACTCCAAGAAGAGGATTGTAGCCAACTACGTCTCCAGGGCGGTTAGTCGGAGGCTTCGGTTTAGTAGAAGCCCTGAGGAGTTTGTATTGTTCAAGACGGTGCCGAACATCTGATGTCTTGGCCGCTTTACCCACACCTGGGATGAAAAGCCAAGTGTTACAAGCATACATTAAGCTATGATTCAAGAAATATACCAAGTTAAGAGGAGTCAAGAGACGCTTTTATTATACAAACCCTGGGGAGGAGTAGGATACTGCAATAAGTCTTGGATCTCATTCCAGGACGGGAGCTGACCATAAAATATTCCTAAATCCTTATCATAAATGGAGTCCGCAGAAGTCAAAAATTTCACCTTGGATCGCGGGAGTCGCCTCAGCTAAAACACTCTTGGAAGATGAATCGGCACCGGTCCCGGCCTTATCAGCTTTCTTATGCTCCTCTACCAGAGCCGGTTCTCCCTCTAACCCTTCGAAAACTAGACGGAAAGCATCGTCCGTCCACTCCTGGATCACAACTGCTTGCTCAGAAGACAAAACCCCAGCACCACTACCACTCTATCCATCGCCACCATCATCACCATGACCATCACCATCACCTTCTCCATCACCTCCGCTTTCCTCCTCACCTCCTTCATCCTCACCTCTTTCCTCCTCCACATCTTCCTCCTCCGGGATGTCCGGACATGTGCTGGGGGAGGGACCATCAGACTTCTTAAGTTTCTTCCCCCCGGCAATTGGATGTTTTGAGAAGGGTTTCCTTTTGCCGCTCTTCGCCGTGGCCCCTCCTTTAGCTTTGACGACCCTCTCTTCAGCTGTGTCTCTTTGCTTGACCACAGACTGGCGTGGCAGAATCAAGTTGTGCTCCAAAAGAGTGGCATTCCTGATCAAGTAAGAAGCTGTCCACTCCTTTTCCGGGATGGCTTCTATTTCCCCAGCCATCCGAACCAAACGATCATTCTCTACAACCGCAAAGCCACCTATCGCTAGCAAGAAACAAAGCACATAAGGAGGAGCATTGCAGTCAGAACGGAAATTATAAATAAGAGTCAACTTACAGCCAGAAGTGAAGCGGTGGAAAGAAACAGATTCATCTCTAACAAAGAACCATTCCTTCTTGAACATGCTAAATTTTGAATATAAGTCCAGGACCGGCTTGAAAGACACGGCCGATTCTAAGCTAATATATGGGGACCCCTTCTTGTAGCCTCTCAAGTTGTACAGGTACCGAATTTCCCGGTTGGAAGGGGGACGCCCGTACTTTCTCTGGAAAATAATAAACAGGCTCACCAAGATGGCATAACAGTTGGGCTGAAGCTGGAAAGGGGCCACCTTCAAGTATGTGATAAAGCCGACGATCCAAGCGTTGATCGGAGGAATGGCCCCGCACGTGCAGTGATACCTACTATAAGCAAAATATCCTTCAGGGGGGTTATACGGCATCACTTCTTTCCCTGGCAATAGCATATGCGCTCTGTCAATCCCAAAGGATCTAGATATAACGTCAAGCTGCTCGTCTTTGAGGGAGTTGGGAAAGCAGTCAGGCGGTGAGTTCAAAAGCTCCCGAGGACCGTACCCATCTACTAACGATCTCAGGGATGATCCATGTCGTTCCGGCTCTGACTGAATGGGGGGCACTATAGGGGACTCCCCTTTGTCCTTGGATTTCTTCTTTTCAGAACAAGTTTCTACTTTATGAGACATTATCTGCAACACGAGAAAACACATCGTTAGAGCAAGGGATGTAGACAAACAAGTACTTATGGCCTGGAATCTCATTCATAATTCAAAACATAAAAGTGCATTCGGTAGTTCGAGGCCAGAGTCCATTCGGCACTCGTACCCCAAGTCATTCGGTAGTTCGAGGCGAAAGCCCATTCGGTACTCATACTCCACGGAATCATTCGGTAGTTCAAGCATGAAGTTTATTCGGCAAAAGGAAACCTCACCTGGTCCAGCAGTCAAGATTGGTTTGGTACTTGATTGATTCGGCTATTTTGAACGATGAAGGACGACAGAGGCGTAATGCCCATACTTATAGGTAAGCGTAGGATGATCGGACCAACTGGTTCAGCACTTGGGCCGAATGAGGGTGTCCAAGTTGAGAAAAACAAAGCGCGACATATGCATGCATATGCCCCACTTTGGGGGGCAAATGTTGGGCGTGATTCCACCGAACCAACCCACCACCGGACCAACGAAGGCACTGCCGAATCAATCAACGAAGGAACCACCGGACCGACCACACCAACCCACTACCGAACCAATCCACTAACCAACCCACTACCGAACCAAAACTCCAAAGGCTACTGGTCCAATGCTACCGAATCAAGGCAAAGAAGGCACTACCGAATCAAGGCAAAGAAGGCACCACCGAACCAAGGTAAGGAAGACACCACCGAACCAAGACTACCGGATCAGAACTCAACCCACCTACCACCGGTCCAAACAACGCTCCACCAACTACCGAACCAAGATTGCCAGGCCAGATCACGTCATCCCAGGCCCACCAACAGCTATATATATCCAATACCCCTACCCCCAACCTCACTCTATAAATAGAGGGGTAGGGGTACAACAATGGCAGACAAGTTTGAGAGCTCAAGCACGGACAGAACTTTCAAACAACTTTCATACACTTGTAATCAAAGCTTTGTACTTGTAATCTGAACAGTGAAAGAGAATAACATATGAAGTGGACGTAGGCACATTCTGGCCGAACCACTATAAATTTGTGTGTCTTTTACAATTTAGTCCCTGCTTTTCACATATTTGCATAAGTCACCCAAATCACTAAGAACAACATAAAATCGACTAAATCATACGACTTGGAGATTTTAGCCCATTATTTGTGCAAACAAGATCATTCCATTCGGATATCATCAAAGAAATAACCGCTTGTTGCTTACGACCAAGGGCATCGGCAACACGATTTCCCTTTTCGGGAGAATACAAAGAATATCAAGATCACAAGATGCAAGGAACTCGAGCCAATGTCATTGACGTAAATTAAGTTCCTTTAGAGAAAATAAATATTTCAAAGATTTATGATCGGTGTGGAGAACAAATTTCTCCCCCAAAAAATAATGATGCCAAACTCTAAAAGCGAAAACAATAGGTGCGAGCACTAGATCATGAGTGGCATACCTAGTTCGATAGGCTTTAATTGTATAGAAACAAAAGTGATAGCACATTCTCTTTTGCAAGAGAACGACACCCAAACCAATACGACAAGCATCTGTATAAACATTAAAGTCTTGGTTATTCTTGTTAAATTATTCTAAGACACGACTCCTAAGATGGACTTAGGACGATGATCCTTGTTAAATTATTCTACATTGTTCCGAAGTTTGGCTCTGATACCATGCTGTAACGCCCCACCTCTATACTCACACTAGCCAAGGACACTACGGAGTAATCCCGTCAACTAGCATGAAGAATAAGGCTGATGATGAGCGACCATCCGTGTAATTGCTTTGTGCGAGCACCGATATGTCAGACATTATAACATGCATTTTATTTCAAGAGGAAATCCGACATATCAAATGCAAACTCAAAGCTACTACACAGTGGCTATGTGGTCTTTGGAAACAAATATAGAAGTAAACATAACACAAATCAGTCACAGATGGTCATATCTCGAAGGCGGAAACATATATGAATATAGCACATAGAAGTCTACATCAGAGTTGTGGTCAAACATGATCCATAATATCACAAAAGAATAGATACAAGTGCTATACAAAAGAATAAGTATACATCAAGGAGTCTCTATCTCGAATGTATACAAAACAAAAACTACCAATCTAAAGTAGTTAGTCAAAAATCAGGCGATGGTCCCTGATAAGAAGTCAAGTAGAAGCACCTGTAATATCTCGGTCTGACCCAAGTATTATTTAAGAAGAAAATAATAAACAGATCAGTCTAGCTATAAATATCGGGTAAAACCAGATAGAATAAGAGATATGATAAAAACGTATGATAAGAAAAATGTCATACTACGACAAGTATACATTAAATAACAGCAAAAATCATACAATATCTCAAGAAATCACGAAGAACTAGAAAGAATGTTGTGTTCTTTGTTTTTATTCACTAAACCACAAATATTGACAAACATATCAATGCCAATAGTAAAAGTTGTTGAAACACAAATTCACAAAAGTTAGTGAAACACAATAATGCACAAATATTGATAAAGCTTATCAATGTAAATCACAAAATTGGTGAAACATAAATTCTAGAGATCATCAATAGAAATCCAGAAATTACAAAAAGGGGGAGGCCTATCACAAACAGGAGCATGAAAACTCACCAACACGTGTATCACAAACGGAATGTTATTCCATGGTTGCTAACCATCAAGTTGAGTCGAAGCTCCATAAATGGCCCGAAGACCATTGAGCCAAAGCTCCACAAACGTTCGGAAGACCTTTGAGCCGAAGCTCCACAAGGGTCCGAAAACCTATGAGCCGAAGCTCCACAAACGGTCCGAAGACCATGGGTCGCTACCCCACAAAATTGAGCCGAAGCTCTACCAAAGGATCTTCATAGATCCACAAGTGTAAATTATACTAAGCTAGTAAATAAATGAGTTATGCTTCATGTCCCTTAACCACTGGCTTAACTTAATTATTTACAAACAAATTGTAGACTTCCACTCAAATATAAGTGTAAATTACACTAAGTTAGTAAATATATGAGTTTAGCTTCATGTCCCATAACCACTAGCTTAACTTAAATATTTACGAACAAATTATAGATTTCCACTCGAAAGCTATCACAAGAGTTGAATCAAACAAGTCCAAGAATTAACCGACAAAGTAAATGCAAGTGTTTTATACCACTTGATTTACTAAACTGTTTAATTAGATTTCTCATACGAATGAGGTAAAGGTTTGTATATACTAATAGATTGGAAAACGGTTTTAATAAACGAGCTTTGTATTAAAATGGTGTTGAAATCATTTTGGTGAAAGAGTTTTGATATTTACTACTAGTATAAAAACCTTTGTATTTTAAAGTGACAAATCACAGAAATGATTGTAGGAATAATCAATCACCAAAAATTCACATACGAAACCGTGAAAAAAATCCATAGAAATCGATACCGAATCCATCAAAATGGACATTCTCAAAAATCCCGAAAAGAAGTCATCAAAGTCAATAATAAATGATTACAACAAATCAGATAATCACGAATCGATAAAAATTGGAATCTCTAGCAAAATAGGCAAAATAGAAGCAGTTCAGCCGACTGGCACTCTGAGAACAGTCGACTGGACCAGACCCAAGAAAACTCTCGGGTTACAGGTCAGTCGCTGAACTCAGAGGGCCAGTCGACTGGAACCTGTTTTCCAGTATTTCATGCATGTCTAAATGAAGGGCAAACTCTTAACGATTGCAATCGGACAAGAAATGGGCGCTAAGGGTTTGCGCCAATCGGCAACCCAGCCCTATAGGCTCTTTGATGCATCACCAAAAATATGTTCAAACATCAAAGTTAAGATTTTTAAGGACTTGACTTCAAAACACCAAAAATTGAAACATTCACCAATTCAGTCCAAACCAAAAGCAAATGCACATGAATAAGTGTTAGAAATTCATACCCAACAATCAAAGATAGTTATAGATATAGATGTGAGATAAAAATCTCACCTTTAACTCAAAAGAAAGAAGAAGAAGAAGCTATAGAGCAAGGCAAGAACAATCACTCTTCAATTCCAACCCAAGGAGCTTGAATCTAAGCTTAAAAGAAAAACATTTCCTAAGTTAAGGTTTAGGAATTTCTGAAATTGAAGCGAGAATGAGTTGGAGAAGAAGAAGAGGATGCTTACTGATAGCTTCACTTGAATTATGGAGCTATAACTTGAATTTGCGAAGAACCTAGGGCTTAGGATTTTAGTTTCTAATCTCTTCCTCCATTTTTGATGAAGCTTGAGTGTTGGGAAATGAAAGTGAAGTAATGAAGAGGAGAGGGGGTGGAGTAATGATATAAGATGAGTTTGGTTAGTGGGCTGAACCCAAACCCAAACCCAGCCCTAAGTGAAAAATAGCAAAATTCACTCAACTCAAAACTTATCGATGTTTATACTCAAAAAGGTCGCAATCGCCATTTTAAACTCAATGGAAGTGGTCTTGAGTTCAAATTCGACTGTTTGCAAAAAGTAGCTTTTCAGACTATAATCCGACTAACGATGAAATATTTAAATAAAATATTTAAATATTCAATCGTAAAATATGCGGGTTGTTACACCATCTCTGACGATGTTTCCTTAGGTGAAGGTCTTTCTTGCCTTGTCTTTGGGTCGGGCCTGATATGTATAACATGGTCCTTGTATTAATGCGTGCCCTCGACATAATTGCATATGTGTTTAAGAATCAAATGTTAGACCAATAATATTTCTTTTAGTACTAATAATAAATTCATAATATCATCGAATCTTAATCGCTCTCTCCCCCCTTTGTTTTCACCATAAGTGTAAACATCAAATTAATGTAGTGTGAAAGTGATCATGATTGATGTGGCTGGATTGAAATATGAAAATTAAACATTCAATGAAAAGTAAACCATAAATCATAGTAGCTATATCAATCAAACTCATATCTTATGAGTTGAAAGCGCTTGGCAAAAAAGTGTAGTTATATATAGTGAAATTAAAGTGATAATAAATTCAATCGTTATCACCACAAAACATATAATATAATCAAGGTGAAGTATTTATGTGCAACAACTCGAATTTTAAATAATAATTAATTAAAATTAATAATAGTGATTTAGTTTGTTGAAACAGAATTCAGAAGATTTATTTAACAAATTGGCTTAGAAATTATTTAATAAAAGGATTTGGATTGTGAAAAATAAGACATTTAAATCGAAATAAGTTAGAAATTTGAAAATATTTTTTATAAAAGTAATGCACTTGAAATAAAATATTGGTTTAGAAAAGAAGTGATTTTGAAATGGGAATTTTTATTTATCTAAATTAAGTATGAATCTAGTTCTATAAATAAAAGAATATAAATATATATATATTTGCTTATTTTATATGTTCTAAGCCCCACCCTAATCTTATAGTCTAAGCCCTAGAGCTATTAGCCCAAATCCACTTTCCATATAACTCTATTTTGAATGTTTTCTTGGTTCGATAAAATATTCATATATACTTCATTAACTCATATCTTCCCTTCCTGAAGAAAATTTTCTAAGCCCTCTTCCTTTTAAAAATTAAAACTAAGTTAAATAAATTATTTTAATTTCCTAAATTTGGATACATGTATCTCGGTACTCCAACACAGTTATGGGCGAAGAGGAATTGAGTTTTTGGTTGTTGAACTAGGTGTTGTGTGCGCTTTTTCAAAGGGAGATGAGGAAGAAGAGAAAAGCAGTGTATAATTGAGCATTTTCACTTATGAAATCTATGTTTATGTCGCTTTGATCTTTGCAAATGATGTGTTGAGTTGTTGTTTGCCAAAATATGCTATATGTGTATTGATTGGAGATTAAACGATTGATGGTAAAGGAGATGATTGCCTGAATCGATCGATTGGTCGGGCTGTATGTGTCTGCCTGAGTATTTTTCTAATTTATTTTATTTTAATATATATATATATTAATAAATTATATAAATAATAATGTTTATAAGTAAAAAATATGTTTTAGTACATTGTTATATTTAATTAAAGAAAACGTTTTATGTAATAATAATAATTAACTATTTAATCTAGAAATAGACTATTTAATAAAATATTTAGTTTTGATTTTCAATAAATCTGTAAAAATACTATAAAATTCTAGAATTATATAAAATAGGTTCTAATCGATATTTTAAAATGTTCAAAGTATATTTTACGAAATTTTAAATATAATTAAAGTTTAGAAAAATATATTTTATGGATTTGGATATAAGAAATTGATTGGTTATAAAATAAATTATTTAAAAATCGAATTTAACTAGTATGAAGTAATATTTCTAAGCAATATTTGGATTTATAAGTTATTTTAAAGAGATTTAAGTATGGAAATCGGATTTTAATAGTTTTATAAATGAGTTTTTAAATATGAAATGTTTTTAGATTAATATTTTAGGTAATTTATATATTTCACTAATAATATGGTTACTTATGAATTATTAAAATGTTATATATATATATATATATAGCTATATTTGAATATTAGATCTAATTGTTTAAAAGAATTTTTTTATTGAAAATATTTATTATTATATTTTTGAATTAAATTTCGACTTCCAAGTATGATTTCTATATTTTTTCGATTTCTCATTTTTCTTCATTAATTTTGATATTATGAATGACTCATCGTTGATATAAACTTGATTTTAGATTTTGATATAAAACGGTGATGACATCCCTTTGTATGATTTCATGATACATAATACTACATGACGAGAAATTTGAATAAACGGAATTATAATAGTGTTTAGGATGAAGCATTCGGTAATATTTCTTTGATTATTCTTTGGACTCATATATAGAATACTATGTAGATATAGTGTAATTTACATGCAGTAAATAAACATTTGAGTATCACGTAGTGGTATGGGATGCTGTAGTGATATTTATTCAGTTATTCATTGTAAGTAGATGTCACTTACATGACATGAATAGTTATATGAGTGTGAGGTGATACTCGTAGTGATAAGTATAACTTTGTGCTCATATTTAGTGAGTATGGTTATGTGCTTGATGTTGAGTATGACTTCTTGTCTATATATATTAGTTCTATATGACCCTATTATGGTGTACTCCTTTTATTAGCATTGGACAGAACCAAATGGCAAGAATCCACCCTAGTGGCCTGATCATGGGTTCGCTCCCTAGATCTATGACACTAAAAACATACATACACACACACACATATAGATTCATGCTTTTTCTTTATGCGTTTTCCACTTAGGGTCATGATTGAGTCTTCGCGTTGTTCGGTTTGTGTTTTGTGGGCATAGTGGTGCCATGATACTTAAGGTCGTGACTTTTGAGTCTTCTCATTGATGAGCACATTGGTGGATACATGTCATGTTACTATAAAGGTAACCAAGACTATAGAGACTTCAAGATTATGGAGCTTGCTTTGTGCTATTGGTCTTAATTCTGGTACTAATGGAGTGATAGATTGACATATATCATTTGCATTCCTCACTTATGTATAGATATGTGTTATATGACCAACATATTGATGTTTATATTAAATGACTCTACTTGGGACTTTGTGTCTCTGGACAGTCATTTCCCATGATGGTATTTCCAAATAGTTTATATATGAGAAGAAGAGATTATACCTACGATAGACGTCCAAAGTATAGTGGATTCTTATATCATTATTTATGATGATGGGCAGCTTATCCTATCTTTCATATATTAATGATGATGATGTTCTATATATTGAAAGATTGAGAGACATATTTAGGCAATGCTATGTGCTAACCTAATTATGCCTGGTGATATCTCATTTATCGATGTTTTCTAGATTTAGTGATTAGTTCTAAATATGTGTGATTCACCAATTTGTATTGAATATGTGGTTTCTGATTTGATGTTCTTTTATACGGGCGATGACATCTTTATGCATGGTTTGAGTTATTCATGTGATGTGATGCTTTGATGATTATTTATGGTCTTATATTTATATTCCATGTATAATTTTCCATACCTATATTTATATTAATGTATTGATTATTTACTTTAGCTTCTCTGACAGTGTTATCATATTATCATTCCTACTTTATACTATGCTACCTATATTCATAGTTCTTTGATTTAGATCTGATCTGACCAATGTGTTTTTTTTATGCAGTACTCAAATTAGTCCAAGACATTCTAGGTACAGGGACAATGTGATCAGAATGTATTTTAGTAGAATTAAAGCACACATATATTAGGATTGTTGTAACATCTTATAAATTTATGTTATTTTATTAATTAATTAGGTAGGCGCTAAAAATAGAATTTATGTAAATAATGGAATGTTGCCAACAAACTTACGTCATTGCATTCCTAGCGATTCTTTGAGCAACTTTCATGTTTGGAGTTTCATGAACGGAGTTCAAATAAAAAAGTATGGATGGGTAAAGAAATCAAAATGAAAATAGATAAAAATAAAAATTGGAAATAAGTAAACAAAATTACCTGGGCCCCATCGGTCGACCCATGAGTTGGGATGGTCGATGGGAAGCAGTCGACCTGTCAGAGCCCTAAAGGCTATGGTTGAACCTCGGCCAATGACCTAGATTTTATTAATTTTAATCTGATGCGTACGTTTCATTCTAGCATCTCTAAATACACGTCCAGTCCCTCCTCTTTTTCTCATATCTTGTGATGCAACATTGAAGCTTTGCCATTTTCACTCTCCTATTTTTTCCCTTAAAACAAAACAGACTATAAATATATACAGATTTGAGAGAATCAGGAAATAAGAAAATAAGAAGAAGAGAAAAACATACAAATTAGCTTTCTGAAAAATAACAAAGTAAATCTCAAGTTAATAAATCTATATTTTCCCTTTAAATCCAATTTTCTTTCTAGATCTATAATTCTAATATTACATATATTTCTTTTTATATGTAGGCCTTGAATTGAAAAGAAAATCAGTTGAATCAGAAGAATCAGGTTCATATTTGAAAGTTTAGAAAGCCTAAAACTGTGAGTGGTAAATTTATATAAATTATTTATAATATGATAATTTATCTCGTTGGATTTTTTTTGATTATTATGCTTAATTGAATGATCTAGAGTTGTAGGCTAAAAGTCTAAAATATAAAATACCGCATACATATTATGTAGATTAGAAAAGATTGGATAGAAATGTTAATTACGCCCAAATCTATAAATCTGTTCCAAATTGTTGGTAGTTGATTATGAATTGAATATGAAATTGTTTTAGATTTACCAATTGGTTTGTTGTAAAATTAATTTTAGATCTATATTCATATTGAAGGGATCTATCCGAATTAAGTTGTTCTAGTTTCATTGGAATAAGAAAGTTTCTATATCGTTGAATATGTATACAAGTAATATAACTAGAAAGAAAAAGAAAGAGATGTGTAAGTTATGGAATTTTACTCCATAGTTTACACCGTCTGTTTCAAAATAAAATGGGAGTTTAATAATTCCTTGTAATTTCGAACAGTGCAAACCACTTATTTAGGTAAATCTATGGAAAAGTAGGACGAGAAACATTTTAAAAAGGAAGGTTCTCATAGATTAGACTACGAAGAAATATCCTATATATGGATGAATGTAGCTAGAGAGATAAAAGAAAATAAATGCATAAAACATGCATAACTGCACTAAACCCAAAAAGGAAATCATTATTAATACAATAAAATGCATCTAAATACTCTTGAAGGAGTTATAAATCTAAAATAAAACATGCAATAAATGGTAATAGTTGCAAATAAAGTAAGGAAGGTTGAATAGACATTCAATTTGCAACTAATGGAATAGGAGTTATGAAAATTTAAATCGATGAATGGTTGTAACTCCAGAAATAAATAAGCATTGAATGTGCAATAAATGAAATATGAGTTATGAGAATTTAAATAGTCACAACCAATTTAGTGAAATTGATAATGAAACTTAATAAAGTAATTGTGAGGAGATAAAGAAAGAATAGAAGTGTGTAAGTCACATAGAATAAAAAGAGATATATACTGAATAGTGTAAATCCCTTAGGGAAAATGATTAATTATGGACTTAATTCCTATTTAGAGGCATGATAAAGGGTAACGTTATATGGCCTCAACTATTAAAAGCGTAGTATAGAATATTTATATGGGTAGTATACATGTAAGGTATGACTATGTAATAGGGATGCAAGGTTAGTCCAAAGTTACATGAATGTCTACCTAGTAAAATTTAGTTACATACAGTGTTACTTTATGGACTAATATAGGGACGTCGCCTATAATAAATATCCCTAATGGACGCGAGGTAAGTTACAGTTCTGTAGGGTAAAACTGCCTAGTCAATTTGGCTACCAGTACCAACGAATGGTCAGATTAATTCGAGGCATCACATTTTGGGTTATGGGTCATAATTATGCTATTGATACGATAGAGGAATCTTTGGTAGGGGTTCGCTTCGGGTTAGATGTATTAAATGGCTATAGTAGGGTCTGCCTCTTTCCTCAGGAGAAGTATTTAGTGACCTAATAGGATTCCTTACGATGTCAGTTAGGGAGAACCATATAAGGACGTGCTTTGGGGGTTAGGTCACTACAACAAAAAGGACTTTTTATAGCGTGTAAAAACCGCTATAAAAACTTTCTATAGCGATTCTATAATCGCCATAGATCAACATGTTGTAAAAAGTCTGGTAGATACTATAGCGTGTCATACTTGCAATGAAAAATGTATTTTTCTTGCCATCTAAAATAGGCCATATTGGTGCAACTGCTTTTCTATAGCATTATGAAACGTGCTATAGAACTTTTTATGACGTATTTTAGTTGCTATAAATATGTCGACATGCTATATTATTATAGCATTTGAATGCGCTTGGAATCATTATGTCAACCTTTTATGACACATTGAAATGCTATAGAAAATTCATTACTATCTATTATAGCACCGTCTTATTGCTATGAAAACTATTTACTCTTTGCAAAATATTTTGTATAGCACGAACATGATGCTATAGTATAACAAAGATGAACAATTTTTCTTTTTATTGCATAGTTAGAACGCTATAAAAAAATTCTATTGCACATTTTTTGCTTTTATAACATTCAAAGCTTACAATTTTCAATTCTACTTATATATTATAACTCAAAAAACCACATTCATCACATTAACATAAGTACACAAATTGAGTCATAAGCCAAATCACAAAATATATATATATATATATCCATAATATTTCATACATGAAGAATTAAACAAAAATATTTGTGATAAAAATTAAACATAAGCACACAAATTGAGTGTAGCATACCAAAACGATACATACTAAAAATATTTTAATGACCGTCAATAAGCATGACCGATTTAAAGGAGAAAGAGTGCGACATCATGTATCAACCTCAAAAGCATCATACAACACCTGTGAAGAAGAAACACAAACATACATATATGTTAGTCAATATATACAAGTATGTATAAGTACAAAAGATGCATCGCCAATGACTAAATTACTGAAACTAGCATAACCCCTAATGAACCTATTATTGTCATCAATCTATACCCTAATATGGTACATAAAAATATACGTGACAGTTCTGCTATTACAGTAAAAATTAGCTAAAGCAGCAGTTGATGAACTATAGCCATTCAATGTGCTTCTAGTTATCTCAAACCACGGATGGCTCATCCGTGCATGCTTGATAACCTCTTGATCGATGATGTCATGTCTTTTTCCTCTCTCACTGTCTTAGACAAGCACTAATGCTTCGGCTAGTGGGTACGCATAATAAGAATCACTTAAAAAGTGCATATTTGGTCGATACATCCTTGTGAATGAATAACAACAAAGCTCTCATGTCATATCCATTAATGGGTGAAATAATAACTGGCGAGACGTTGCCTTCACGGTTGATTAAGATTTTGTTGAGTTTTCAGTTAAAGGAAAGACTTTGCACTTAAAAAAGGAAAATAACATTATCATGCTAGTATCTATGATTTGATATTAGACTACTGTGAAGTATGCATAATTTAACATTACATAACACGACTCAGTGGTTGAACAACGTGGGATTAGGAATAAGCATATCCTGTTTGACTACTGTGAAGTATGCATAATTTTTAACTGACACATACATTATTTCAAAGTTCTTAAAAGGTTACAAATAAGTTAGAATATATGTGGTTATATCTATGTATTGGTAAAAACCATTCAGAAAAGTAAAGCAATTGGTGGGCTACCTGGTAAGCTTAGCCCAAATTGTTTAGGAATCAACCATGGAAGAATCTTCTTGAAACTCCATCATAGACAAAGTGCAATCCCTTTCAAACAATAAAAATTCCTAAAAAAGAATACAAAATTACTCATTATGGTTTATAGTTTATACAACTGCAAGCAAGATTCATCTATATACAAAATAATACAAAACCAAATTTGTGTATTGTGTACATGTAGCTGATTCTGACTAAATAACTGCATTATCTCGGACTGCGTAGAAGAAACTAGCTCGATCAATTCATTGCGATGATCTGGTGATTCACCTATCTCAGCAAAAGAAACAGATACCTGCCGAATGGATTCACACATTAAATTGGGAGAAGTGTTGACTATGATGCAATGACAAGTTTATTCTTGCTCCAATGAGACAGTCTGCTCTTTGCCAAATAACTCACAAGTAAATATCATGTCATATAGACAAAGGAAAGAAATTTTTATTTTGAAGTTTAAATGATGTTTTAGAGAACTGTCTGAAGTAGATGTGCATATATCATACTTCAATAACTACATTTAGAGCTATGATTGTACCTCAAATCTAGTTATATTGATAACTTGTTCATCATTTTTAGTTTTCCTTGTCTATGGATGGTAAGATGATAAAGTAACCATAATATACTGGTTGCTTTAACTAGTGATTAGCATAAATAGAAGATCACAAAAAAAGGATGAACTGGCAAATGCAACCTAGTTTCCTCAACAACGACTGATTTCAGATATTATGAGCTCGCCTGCATGCATCGAAGAATCAACTCTAGTATGCAGCATCTGCGGCATAACCCTTTTACTATATAATTTATTGGGTTTAGCAACATACCCTGCTCTTCTGCATACCCAGCATCTATCCGCGATATTTCTATGTCGCACCTAATTGAGACCGGTTGAGTTCACCTGTAACAAGAAGGTTATACATGAAATTAAAAAACAATAACATAGGATGTCCATGAAATTAATATGAACCCACAACATATTAGCTACCTTTGAAACCAGCTGCCATGACTTTGGCAAGAAAACCTCCATCATCTGCTTCATGAAGTCCAAGACTCCAAGACCATCATCATCCTCTGGTAAACAACGTAGTGCTATTTCAAGCGTGTGCTTATCTATTGAAGAAATGGAAACATGTACCTGATAACATAAGATTAATTACAAAAACTTTTGCAATCATTTTCAAATAGAGCGACAGGTATTGCACATGGATACTTTTCATAGTTCAACTGAAATCAGTGTTTAAAAATATTTAGACATGCAAATGGTCATCTACTCTTCAGGTCCATAAGGCAATGCTTTTAACTGTAGGAACAGTAATCTATCAATTTTAGTTTTGAACTAACGTCACTGACACTAACAACTAAACTAACGTATTCGATTGAACTATTAACTTGATACTGTGTGTAAACCAACTGAAAAACATGTTTGCACATTTTTGAATATTTCTTCAACATCAACAATAACTTCCAAGTTCAAAATTTGTCGAGGGAAAAAATTGACTAACTCATATATTTAATAATTGAAACTTATAAATATGTTTTTCATTAATTTAACAGGTTTAAACAAAATATAATATAGAAAACTCTACAACCTCTGTTTATATCGATGGCCTTATCACCTAATTTTCACTAAGAAAGAAAGTTGAACAATTAAAGACATTGAGGTATGCAGGAAAGCATGTGAACAATGCAGACACTCAAAAGAAGTACATATATTCATGCAAATGCAGACAATATATTGTAAAATGAATATGTTTCCCCATGTAATCATGTAAGGTTTACCTATAGTTTCCAAGCGTAACCAATGACGGTTTTTAAAACTTTTCTCCAATATGCCTTCACAATCCTCTCTAACATAGCTAGCATCCTCCAAAAAATCGACACCCATCTCGTTTTCTTCACAATCTTGGGTCCTATATATTTGGTCGATAAAAACAACAGTAAAAGACGTCCAAATGCTTTGGATCTTTGAATATTTGGAACTATCAAGATGCATTTCTTATTCCAGCAACCAAACACTATGAAAACAAAAATGGATCATCACATGCCAAGGCATTTTTTGAATGTTTAAGATGTCATCTAGTAAAAACATTAGCAAAAGTTTTCAATATTTAAGATTTCATTCATACAGACCCAACTAAACTCTAGATTCAACTCTAGATGCCAAAAGCAACTATTAATTCAGGTGAGAATCTTGCAAACAAGGCAACTTGGCAAGGAGAAAATTCAATCAAGACAATGAAAAACCTAAACAAAGTGCTCAGAATAAGGGATCTTGCTCAGCTGCTTCAGCTATTCCTAAAACGGAAGTTAGTGGACTTTATTTAGAAAAAACTTCATTGAGCCATAAGTAGTAAATTTTCTTGTAGTGATTTCTGTTGCATCAAGATGAGTAGGTTGTTCTTTCACAAGAAAATACTTATTCGGACTATTTACATCATTATAAGATACTTTCCGTACTCTGTAAAAATGAATGAAAAGAATAATGATAGAAACATGTAGACTTAAACGGAATTTAAGTTAAAACCTGATATATAAACTTTGGAAACGTCTAAATATTGCAATTGTTGGTAGATGCTTCATCCAGTAAAAAATGGTAAATGTACTGAATTAAAACAGAGGAAAACATCACATTTAATACATATTGTGCTTGGAGGATGTATTAACCGATATAATACTGCTAAATTATACACACATTGTGCTTGAAAAAAATTTCTACACAAAGCAGGAAGCTAGCTAAGTTATATACACATATCTCCTTTTCACCCACTATATTAAAGGTGCTGACATATTTGTTAGTTCCACAGAACACAATGCACTGACATTAACAACTCAACTTATCTAGTTACCACTAAGTTGTAAATTACGCATAATGCAAGAATAGAGTTAAAATGTATTTTTTATTCTATGATAGGCAGCTAAAGAAATACCAAGAAATCAATCAAACACAGGAAGAGATTTCACAAAAGAAGGGATTGCATGGTACACATTTGAAGGTATAATCCTCATGAGTGACATTGTTTTCTTATGTGCATGGAATCAAGTAGGAATTCCACACTTCTTCAATCCTGTAACCACCTTACTATAACTAGCCAACTGCATTATCAAACTAAATTAATAATTCAATTAGTTAGCGCGGATAAAGTTAAATTTAAAAGGGAAAAAAGAATAGATACATTTTATAAAACTTAGCTAACTTTATTAATATTTAATAATTTATAGAAATTATTATTATTACTATTCAAAATTTAATTAACTGTTATGAAACTTAGTTTATTTTTATAAACTTATTGTAAAAAATACTACAAAAGAATAAAAAAAATTACATGATATCAGTGTTAAGTATCAACTACAGGAAATTATAAAATTCACATGCTTTAAAGATGACAAGTACTAAATTCCTTAATAGCTAAAGTATGTGAATGCTTAGGCTAAAAATAACCTACTTTGAAAGATGACAAGTACTGGAAAACAAAATAAAAGAAAAAAGTTGCATAAGAAATTAATGATTTTTAAGTTGATTACAGCTGAAAATAAAAGCTTGGGAAAAACTTATCAAATATCACTTTTATATTAGTTAGTTTAGAATTGGATAAAATTTCCACCAAAACTTAAAAATATCAAATACGAACTACATAGAAACACGACTGGACTATAATTTAAAATAGGCATCTTAGCATAACCCCAATGAAGAAAATAAGACAGAAATATGCTGGTTCAAATATCATGTCTATTCATGGACCAATGAACTAGAGCAGTGCCCCACAGTTTAAATTTAGGGACATGGATTTAAGACCTTAATTTGCAAGGTTATATAGAGTAGATATTTCATTTTCCATGTAACATTTTAAATAAATACACTCCCTTTTTACACTGAAAAGCACATGGAAGTTTTATATATACTGGGACAATGGGAGTGCTAAAAATAGTAAGATCGACTAAAACATTTCAATCAATACCTTAATGAAAAATCTGCCTCATCTGCTCCACTTTATAAATTCATAGATTAAGACAAACAAATGGATATAAATTACACAAACCTGAGTGTTCAGCTGTTGTAAAGAATAGATTGCAAATGCAGATACATCAGATTTGACATCTCCAAATGGTTAAATTGACAATGTGTTCAGATTTAAAATTTAGTATTAGTTATCAGAACTTAGACCAAAGGTTAGCATTGTAATTTGAATGGTTGAGTACAATCTATTTCATTTTGTATTATGGGAGTTGAATCCAGTTTATTCATTGATCTGTCTTCAAAACACAGTTATAAAATAGAAAAAGAACTCCTGGATATAAAGGATGATTTTCATTTACATGCAGTATATTAACAGTAACAATAATTCAACATCCAATTTACAATAAAAAGAACCAGAAGACAAACGAAGAACATAGTAAAATTTCAGAAAGTTAATTATTTCCTCATTAATCACTTTAGCTCATAAAGGGTGGCACAGTCCACATACCTCAAGTCAGAAATCAAACCTACATAAACTATTTCATCTAAAAGAATAAAATGGGCTAATTAAAACTCAGTAAGTAATCATAGAAGTGAGAGACTTAAAAACAAATTAAAAAATCCCAAAGTTTCATAACTATTAAACAACAAAATGATATTGTTATTAACAAATATTAAAATAACAAAAAATATTTTCATTATGAATATCTAGTCTATTAGTTATAAATTATCAAAAATATTTCTCACGATAATTTGAACCCAAAATTCTTTTTGACTGATAAATTTGACTAAAAAACATTAACAATAAATTCCTACGAAAACAAATCTGGATATTTGGGGATAAGTTTTACATGAACTAACGATTAAAAAAATTCGTTAACTATTATTAAATCAATCTTTATTATATTACTATCTCAAATAACAAATTAAACATACCAATTTCGATTTGATCCTTATTATACAAATCAATCCTTAATACACAATTAACCAACTCAAAATTAGAACATAGGGATCAAAATTGAATTTGCATTAGAATTTAGAACATAGTTATGCTGTTTGCAAATTACAATACTAAGTACAACAAAATATGTATCAGAAGATGCAAAAGACCAAATTTATTTACCTTTTCAAAAACAAGCAGGCGATAGTAGTGTTGCAGTAACCAAAACCAAGCACCAACGATCGAAGTCTCAAATCTGTCACTGTCCAATCCTATGGCACTATTTGGCTATGCCTTAGCTGCGTTGAGGAGTCGCCGTTACCTCGCCTCCATCAATTGAATGGCGTTGGAATCGCTGTTGATTGTCGATTGGATGGAGATGGAATCACTGCCGCCGAGCGAGAAGCAAATCGTGATTTTGTTTTTTAATCTGTTGCTGCATTGGAGTAGGAAGATGGTGCCCTAGATTTTGATGAGGCCCAGAGTGGTTGCTTTAGCTGCTTTGGTAAAGGGCCGACCCTGCCTGGAACAAGACGTCGTCGGATCTGGATGTTAAATTGGTGAAGAAAAGAGGTCACAAAAAGGTACATTGGGCTGAGGATTGTGAAGCCAGAAGTTAGACCATTGAAGAGAGGAGCAAAAGTTTGGTTTTTGTGAAGAAGAAGACATTACGAGGGATTTGGTCTAAGCGGTGGAAAGAGGGAAATAATATATTTTGCCGCTTAAGTTTTTAATTAGCGGGATTGAGGATTCAATGTGACAGCGTAAGCACGTTGTATATTTAGCACCCTGATCATTAAATATAGCAACACAGTCACCACGCTATCCCCACTTGCAATTAAAAACTAGTTTTGTTGTAGTGGTCTTAAATGACGAGGATTTGCCTTTTGTATAGGTCTTATATGATCAAAATATGCCTAATGCTAGTAGAAGAGGTAGTAAGTGGTTTGGGGTGCTCTCTCTCACTTCGTACATGATAGAGTGTTAGAATTCCAAATAGAAATAGCCTTTTGGCTTACAAAGGAAATTAACGATATAGCTAAAAGAGCGATAACTGCATGGCACTTAAGTTATATGTTAAGTAAATCGTGCATGGGAACTAAGCGGTCTCTAAGACAAATTGATTTAGGGTGACCGTTACATTTGGTATCAGAAGCTGGCCCGCTTGGGAATTGGTGTATTAAATGGCCATTGGGTCTGACTCTTTTCTAGTCAAGGATTATTAAATGATGGAAATCTTTGGATAGTGAATCACTTAGAATTATACACATACTTATATAGGCATACGTATATATGTAGATATGCCTTAGGTAAAGATAAAAATATCATACGTGCACATGTGTTAATTAATTAAATAATTGACATAATTTAACGTCCTGCCTTTTCGATCCTCAAAAGTCAACACTAATAAATCTATGGTATTCATGTGCCGAGCATCAAGAGTGGAAAAACAAATTGTTGGGGGGCAAATGGAAAAATGACATAAAAAAATCTAACATCGTGATGAGTAATATAAACAATAGATCTTTACAAAAGAAAAGTGTAATATACATACATCAGTCAGAGTAAGCAAATCTATCATCAGCCTGGTTAGTTATAACAGTTTATCCTTACAAATGCTGATAAAGTAAACAACCAATGCAGCAGAAATAAAATATACATGAATACGTCTTGGAGGCATCCAATTCATCCCCTAAAGCTCCAAACCATCCATATCTAGATCAGAAAATATGCTTGGCCTAACCCGAGCATTATAAAAAAAATGCTAGGATTAGTCTGGTAAACCAATATAAGAAACACACATTATATGGATTTAATATTATAAAGCCTTCATAAAATAAAGGTATCTCATAAGACCACACTGCACATAAACATGGATCAGTTTTTACCTTACGGCAACCAAACCATTTCATAGGAAATCTTGTAATATTATAATAATGTTTAGGGTTTAAAATAAATATGAATCACAGCCGAAGTGGTTACATTAATTACATTCCTGCATACATAATATACAATCAAGTCTAAAAGGCGCATACTGGATATTGGATTCCATATAATATAAAGGCAAGGATCTACCTTCCGTACAATACATCTCTAGATAAAATGTACCGAGGCTACAAAACATTTGCACCACTGCTACTCAAGACCAGCCTACCTCTTTCTGGATAGTACCGACTACGATCATCCCTAAGTTGCTAGCCAACAACCATATCGAGTCATAAGCATACATAAATCCATAAATATCAGTCTAGATCAGGCGATGGTCATACCCTAATGGGAGTGACCTATTTAGCCTTATGGCATGTCCAAACTTTATTCATTACATTTTGTGAGGTCTTAGGCTACGTTTTACCTTTTATAGCAAATCTTAATGGGAATGCTAACACTACCCTTCAAGCAAACAATGCAATGCCAGCATTCCTCCATACAAGTTGTTCTAAGACTGAACAAACCAAAGGCATTACTTCTACTGCATCCATTTTGAAATCACCCTCAGTATTAGTAGTAAGCAACCCTTGCACTTTAAAGAACTCTTTCGTCGACTATCTTCAAGATATCTTCAATTCCAATGCTTATGCCGGTTCGAAGTGGTTTTAGGATAATTTATCCAATCCTAGTCTCTCTGAACCGACAGACTATAGTTTTCACTGGCTAAGATTTGATATTTGGTTATTTAACTATCAAATAACAAACAATTCAATCCATAGATTTAACCAAGCATGGTTAAGCACACATCAAACACTAAGCCTCTTTAATTAATCCCTTCATTAATTAAAACCACTTTGCAAATACTTGTATTAAAATACTTTTACAGTGATATATTCACAAGTCTCTTCTACTCTTTCCAATACTTAGAAAATATTCATATACTTATCTCAACGGCATAAGTATATTTAAAACCACTTCACTTTTAAACTTACAAACTTTTCCATATACTTATATCAACAATAAAAGTATATTCACAAAATACATTTCCAATACTTAAAAAATGAACCGATATACTTATCTCAATGGTATAAATATATTCACAAAGTTTAAGAATTTTTTTTATTTCAAAAACCATACTTATTTGGGTTAAACAATGTCATTTGAAATATTGGTAATAATAAACCTAAAAACTTTCCATTTGGTGTAAGAAAACAGATTGTATGGAAGTTAAACCAATTATACTTACCATCACTTTTCGATTTTAAACATTACTATCCTCGATTAACAATGAGAACAGACAAGAAAGCTATCCTTTCCATGACACACATTCTTAGTTCTAAAGATAGAGATGAGCTTTCGTACCTCGGATTTGGTGTTAACTATGAAAAGAACATTTTCCATACCACCAAATTTAAAATGATCATTTACGGAAATCGGATCTCAGTCTTTTTATAAATCCCCGTTTATAAAAAACCTTTATAAAAATCCTTATTTTTACAAACTCATTTTATAAAACATTATTTATAAATTATAAAATTCTCTTTATATACATCGAAACATAATTATAAACCTCCTTACATAAATCTCTAATTTTTTTTAATAAACTCCTTTATAAACAACTTTTATACTATTTATAAAACCCTTTTATAAAATATCATTTATAAAACTCTTTTATAAAATATCATTTATAAAAATCATTTTATATATCCCTAAATTTTATTTGCAACTCCTTTTATAAATTTCTAAATATAACTACAAAACTCCAAATGTAAAACCAAACTCCAAATATAAAACAAACCCCAAATATAATTATAAAATCTATATCCATTCCAGAACACAATCATTTCATATATTGTGATAAATTCACAAATGTGATTTATTACTCCATTATATCACAATGATAAGATTTCCTTTTTAAAACACCATTTATAAACCTATTCTTTTATTACTAAAATGTTGCTCATAAATCTCTTTTTAATTTATAAAATACCATTGAGAAATCCATTCTTTTATTACAACATTTTACATAAAGTGTTTCACAAATGTTTATTCCAAAATATTTCTATCTTCTTTTTAAGAAACAAAAATAAAATAAATTTGAACCCTTATATATTTCCTTTAAAATAAACATTCATTATTATAATAACTTTTCTATAAAAATAAATACCTCCGGAAATGATTTTAAAACATTTACCTATATACTTATGTTAGAAAAGAAAAATATAAAGGTTGAACTAAAATAGAGAAGCACAAAACTATTCTAAATAAAATATCATAGAAACCAAAAATAGTCAGATCAAAAATCATTTTCCAAATTGAAATCATTTCCAATTCAAAAAAGAAATTAATAGTGTATCCAAGAAACTATAATGAGGCCAATAACTACTATAGTACTTAAAATTCTATTTCTACCTTTTCCGCTAAAAAGGTTCAACTTTTAACATATCTTAGTGTCACATCCATTATTGCCAAACTATCAAATTTTGACATTTAACAATCTATATAACAGATACAGTACAGAAATTAAAATCAATAGGTATATAAATGGAATTAAAAATCACAGCCACAAGAAATTTGGATTTCTCAACAAAATGCCCAGTATTTTATTCTAAATGTCATTCTCTTCTCAAAAAGCGGATATTATACCAAACCAAGCCAATAATACATCCAAACATGTAAACAATAATTTTTACCTACTATGCATCCTATCGATTATCCAAAAATGGGAGTTTAGTTTACCGAAAGTTTAGCAGATGCATAGGCATTTCAGTTTGAACTAAAATCGAAAGACATTCGATTTTATTCCAAAATTTCATGTGCTCCAAATCCAACGAAACCAGTTCTAGCATATGGCTAACGTTCCTAGGAGTGCAACGCAAAAGTCTACGACTTGATTGGACCTCACATGAGAGAGATATGCATTTTATAAAATTTGATAATTAATTAATTTATCCATTTCACTAATTAAATTTTTTATATTTGATTACAGCATAAATACTTATTCTCCAATCTCCCACCATGCACAGATATGCACCAAAATCCATCACCTTCGACTTCCCTCCTCCCTATCTCCCTCTCCAATCTACGAATCGCTGCACCGTGGAATCCCACATGCCCCCTTTCGCCAGAGCATCCTCCCCAATCCAAAGTCTTCAAGCTCAATCGAGCCTCTAAGTTTGCGACTGAATACCTTAAAATGACCCACACCCCTTAATAGACCCAAAAGGACACATTAAAAGGCGTGGTGCATTGTAGGTATAACCGAAATTAACAGAGACTGAGACGACCCGACTTTTTTCTCCATAGAAAAGTCGTATCATCATGAAGAAAGAAAGGGATAGATAAGAGAAAAGAAAGAGAAGAAAGAAGAAACAACATCAGAATCTCAACAGCGGAATGAATAAATTATATTAATAACATAAGTATTACATAGTTTACAACACTAATCAGAGTTACATAGAATTTTACATTACATACTAGACAGTTATAAACACCTGTCTAGTTATACAACTCAATACAACTCAATAAAGAGATACCAACACAGAGAACACACAGCGGAAACTATATATCTAACGCCGAAGCCTCCCGCTCCATTTCTCCTCCATAATTCGTCAAAGCTAACCTGAATCCCTTGGCTACTCGTAAAAATTTGAGTACCCAAGAGTTTAAGAAAATAGAAGATAAACTCTAGGTCAGACATGGGTCTGGTGTGAGTAACAGGTTAAAGTTGCTTAACTTTGAAAAAACCTTTAAAAAGAAAAAGGTATCACCTAAGACTTCCCACACATAAACATGGAATAGTTTTTACCTTATGCTAACCAAAACATTTGATAGGAAATCCAGTGATATTATAATAGGTCTAGGGTTTTCAAGTAAATAAGAAATAGCCGAAATTGTTACATGATTAAATTCCAGCTACTAGCCACAAAAGTGGGTAATACAATCAAAACCGTTGGCACTTATTGGATTTTGGATTCCATACAATGGCAGGGCTATTGGGGTACCGCCCGTCACAGTACGTGGCCTAGATCAACGTACCAAGGAGTACGCCCGCTCCCCTGCAACACAAGACCGGAACCATCCCTTACTGGACAGTCCCGAACAAGACAACCCTGCAGTTGGCGTACGTTCCAACCGCCCACACAGCCGAATAAAAAGGGACCTCTAGACAGGGGAAAATCTCGTCCTACTTGGGCATGACCATTTAGCATTGCCGCACCTCCCCTGTTTTAGCCATTCCAGGTTGAGGAGGCTTGAGGCTATGATTACATTTAGAGAACACATCTCTTAGAATGCTCATCGTCCACCTGACGATGTTCTGAAAGCATTCAATCCATACAAGTTCGTTCCGGGTTCGAACGAAACCGAATGCATTATCTCGTTACACTCATTTTGGAATCACCCTCAGAGTTAACGACAATAACCCTTGCACACTAAATCACCATCTTGAACCTATAAGTACTATTTCCGTCAAACTCATCACGGAATCACCCTCAGAGTTATACTGACGTATAGTCCTTACACCTCGAGTCTTCACTCTTCACAAGAGATCACGACCTATCGTAAATTTGGATCGATGTGGTTTTTGGATATTCAAATATGGAAACCCGATCCCGGTCTCATCGAAATCCAAAGCATGTCTTTTAAGGCCAAGTTGTTTTACAGGTTTAAAACAATTCAATTATCTATATATACAGATAGATAAATCACAGATTCACAATAGATAATCAACGTTATCATCACACAGATAATCATTATCAAAAGATAATCTATATCAACATCACAATGCAACCAATGCATCAATATCATTCAATGTCACCTACCTCATATCTAAGATCAAACCATTCAAGGCAATTAACATCATCCATCTATATAAGCAATGATTAATAACCACACCAAATATAGTTAATTAAAAATGAATTAAATCATTCTAATTAATTTAAAGTAAATTAAATTAATTACTTCACCAATATAAATCTTGCTTATATTACCATTAATTAATCATCAATCAATCAATTAATCATCCACTAATTATTTATTTTAATTAATCATCCATGATTAATTAACCTTTAATTACATTCAGTAATTATCCACTAATTAATTTCTCATATTAATTATACGTAACCAAATACAGTAATTAATCTTATAATTACGTCCTTAATTAATTAACTATAATTAATTACATTAATCCTTAATTAATTACATTAATTAATCCCTTCATTTATTCATTATTTCCAAATTACATCTATTCTTAATTACTTCATTAATTATAATAATTAATGATTTCTAATTACATTTCCTTTTTAAATTAATTACATTAAGTAATTAATCTTAATTTAAACCATAATTGTTAATCATTCTTGATTAAACCCATTTAGTAATTAACTACCCTTAATTACTTTAACAAATAAATTAATCACTCCTTAATTAATTATTTATCTTAAATTAATCCCTCGATTAATTCACAAGTAATTATGCTCAAATTACTTCATCACCAAATTACTTTCAATTAATTACATACAGTAATTGCCCATAAACTACTTCCCTAAGTAATTTCTCTTTATTTAATTACATTAAGTAATTATACTTCACAATCCTCAAATGATTAATTTAAATTAATTAAACTGAATTAATTAACTTAATCTAATCAAATTAAACTCAATTAATTACAATAAGTAATTAATTTCCTTAATTACTTCCATAAGTAATTATACTACACAAATGATTATCTTTAAATTAATTAATCATAATTAATTATAAAAATTGGTCACATTAATTAATATAAATAATCCTTAGTTACTGACCTTCATTTACTATTAAATAATTCATTAATTATTTTCTAAAATAATTAACTTATTTTAATCATTATTAATTACAAATTAATTAATCATTAATTAACCTATTAATTAATCCTTAATTAATTAATTAATTAAGTGTTAACTATAATTTAATTAATCCTTTATTACTTGATTAATTAATTATTAATCATTAATTAAAACAAATCTTATTTATTAATGATTCATAAATTATAACTTAATTATTCTAAGAATAATTAAATCTCAAACTTTTAAGATTAAACCCTTAATTATCACTTCATTAATTTATTAAATAAATTAATTATTCATTTAATTACTCTAATAATTAAATGCATTACAAATCATTAAATTATAATTTAACTTTTACAAGTTTTAAAATCAATTAAAACCCTTAAATGATAAATAATGCTTTTCTTATAAAAGAGATTTTACAAGAGTTTAAATACATACCCTTTTTAAATTCAAAGCATTTAAATGTTTTTTATCATTCAAATTTGTTAAAATACTTAAATTTATAAAAATTGAATATATTTTAAATCAAAGATTCAAAATCAGATTTGAATCAGTTTAAAATTTATTTAAAACATTTCTTTACATTTTCAAATTCCAATTTAAATTCAAATTTTTTTAAAACATTTTTAAACAATAAACTCTTTAAAGTATTTTTAAAACAAATTTGAATTTAAAAACTTAGCCATTTCCGGTTATGATTCAAAATGAAATTTGAATTCATAATTTAACTTAGATTTAAAACTCATTTTAAATCTTTGCTTACACTTTTAAAAATTAGTTTAAATTTTGAAACAAGACAAGTTTTCAACTTGAACAAACTAACCCGAGCTAAGCACTAAAATAACTCCAGTAACTCGAGTATCACTCATTTTGAAATCATTAAACTAAAACGGTCAGGTTTTACCAAACCCTGTACCGACAATAACAAAATCCCTGAAACAACCAAATTCACCCGAGTCACAACAACATCAACTTCGAGTCCAATGACCTACTGCTTCGAACAAATCTCGAAATAACCCGAAACACTCTCGAGAGAACCTTCTTCACCCAAAAACAAACAGCTGACATTCCAATAACCATGTGCACCTGCACCACCGAAGCAACCATCTCCGACCCCTCGCGACCCCACTCGCAAGTCACCGATCATCACCAAACACGAAATCGACCTTCAATCCAACTGCAGAAACCCCAAATCAAAAATGAGCATCGAGCTTGAAACTGGAACAGAAAGTCGATACTGCAATTCGCCTTAACTCAAAATTCCGACCATCCGCAAATCTACGCCTCCGGCCTCGAACTCCTCTATACCCCATCTACCATCTACTCAAAACAGGGCAAGCTCTATCACTTATTTTGATCGCGGTGATCAATTTTCTTCAACACAGGAAAACTAGGGTTAATTATTTCAATCCCTAATCACCACTGCCTCCATGCTTTAAACCACCTTCAACTATTTTTCCTTTAAACTACGATCATCACTCCATCACCAGAAATGATTCTGGCCAATCCAACCTTCTAGATCGACAGATCCAACTCAAAACAGAATTCCTGGTTAAACCAGAAATACCAAATTCTATTCAAACTAAAAATTAAAATTTTAGTTTTAAAATTCATATCTTTGATAATGTAACATCTTTATATCCTTAATTCAAAGAATTTAGATGATTAAATTCTTATTTTCAAAGGATTGCTCCGTTGACTTATGTTTTCCAAAGACACTACAGGTTTTCCCTTAATTTTTTTTAAAATAAAATTTAAACTTAATTTACATTACATAACCAACTTTGTTTTGAATCTTAAAACTTAACACATATTTAATCATCTGAAATGGAAATTTAAGCAAATTCTATAACCTGACACTTAAGATCAGGAAACAGTTTACACTACAGCATGCATTACACATACATTCATCTATGTACTAGTATAGGCTTGAAAAAACATACCAGCATTCACTTCTAAAGTAAAACAGCAACTAAATATTTAAGTTTATAAAATGTAACTCACTGATTTTTAGGAGCAGAGCCTTACTCTGAAAAATGCATGAAACTGGAGTTGCTTCTTATTTTATAAAAACTATAGATCTTGATTTTGCATAATGCTTGACTTTCTGATTTCATTAAAATGTTTTTGCTTCCAGATTCTACAGCTACATGCATGCAGTTTTGGGTGTAGGTTACAAACAGGGAAGGACTGCAGGCTTCCCAGAAAATATGCAGGCATTGATGAAGTTGCATGCAGATTCCAAAAAAAATTGCAGGCCTTTGAAAGCTTCAGGTTGCTTCTTCTTACATTTTTTTAAGCTTTAATTCCAGATTTATTTGCAAGTTCCCAGATTTCACTTTGTATATATGCTTCCAGGAAAGAAAATGCATGCAGGCTTTGGGAATTTGCAAATTGATTTGCAATTTCATTTCAAGTTAATGCTTTTGAAGAGCTACGGATATATATGATTTACATTTCAAGTTTGGAAGATGAATTCAGATGGTTCTGAAGAAGATTCAAACAATTTTGAAGAAGAAATTGGCAGATTTTTATTTGAAACAAATTTTGTTTTCAGTTTTGGAGAAGAAGTTTAGATTTCAAATTTTCATTAAATTAAAAGAGACGAAAATAAAATTGGACACTTGTTTCAATTTTAACATTTGTCACTAAATTTAGTTTAGGCCTTAACACATGTCATTAATAAACTTACATATGTATTAAGTATTTTAATTTTAATTCTAAATTGTTTATAAAACTTTAACTTATTTTATAAGAGCTTTTATATTTATCTAATTTAAATTCATATTTTTAATCTAAATAAAATTTTAAAACAAATAAGATTTATCATAAGTGTAAACCATAACATTATTTATTAAATTGCTTTAAAAAGCCAATTGTTAAATTTAAATCAAATTTCAAATTTACCAAATATAAATTAAAATTAGAAAATTGATTCATTTACTAAACCCAAATCAAAGTTTATTCAATTTACAATATGTACAATTATATATATTATAAACTGAAAACAATTTATTTGCTTTAAAAAAATAATATCTACCAATTTAAATATTTACTAAATAAGATTATTAAATCAATTCAAAATTTATTATCAAAAATTATCAAATCAATTTAATTTTTAACACGGATTATTAAATTTATATTGCCAAATTTCCGGGATATCACATTCCTTCCCCCTTAAAAGAATTTCGTCCCTGAAATTTAAAAGCAAAGGTAATTTAATAATTTTACTTAAGATTTGATTTTAAAACACAAGCATATATCAATCATATGCTTACAACCATAGCAATCAATTCAGTCAATCAAACAAATCTAACTATCCGGAGAAAATTTTGGATAGGGTTTCCTCGAGTTTTCCAAGTATATACATAACGGGATACTCGCTCTACAGAATTCAACAGTCAATACCATTAAGCTACAGAGCTCCTATCCAACTAGATCTAAAAAATTAAACAGGATATCAGACTACAGACAAGTCTGATTCAACAATCACATTCTCCTGAATTGCTGGCTCCACAACCAGAAATAGGTCATACACGTACTTCCTCATAGATACGTGAAACACATCGAATTCCGGTTATCCAAACTGACAATTTAACCTAGAAAATCAAACACCAATTCTCACAAGAACACAGAAAAGATCTAAAACACCTCGGATCTGAATTACCCTGTCCTATTTAACCTTAAGCTCCTTAGATCGGATAAAATTTACCCAAAATTCAAATCTCCGACTTCGGAATCCAAATTCCTTCGTCTCTTATTCACAGAACACTTCTGACGATCCTGGGCTGCATTCATCTCTCTCGATCAGCTCAACCTTCACTGATGTCTCTAGAAACAATCTGGACCAAAATAATTCAACATAATGATCTCCTCAAGATCAAATCCAAACCAAGAACACCAACTCTACTCCACAAACATCAGAAGACTAACTTTCTTCTCCTATCTGGAAAAGATAAAACGAAAGCTCCCAAACTACTTCCGCTGCACAACTCTGATCTGGAGTAGAAGAAAAACTCAGTACAAACTGGATAACACATCTCAGAAATATGGTTCAATAGATCCATAAAAGAAACCTCAGATGCCCCATCTGATTCTTCTACTAAACTGAACCACCAGTAGCACTCCTGGAATCCAGTCGATAAGAAAACTCAACCCTCCAGGTGCGGACAAACTTCTGATAACTCAGGAGAACACTCAAACTATCGCAAGTCACTTTTGCGATCAACCAGTCCAATATCCAAAGAAAAACTGCTTTCTTTACCAATCAGAACAGCTTACGCTTAACTAGCCAATCCATCGAAGAAATGGAATCCACTCTGCTGCTTCTGAACTCCTTCAGAAAAACTGCTAACCAGAAGACCTTCTTGCCAGCATGCAGAATACTCCGAGCTGCATTACTGACATTGATGCCAAAGACTCCCTAATCCAAAGCTCTTCGAGAATTCGGACCTCAAACCAGACAGAAACATCCTGCTGAATCTAGTTACAACATCAAAGCAGACATACTTCTTAAACTTGTTCCAAAGAGAAAAAAATCTTCGAAAACATCCATAGTCACTGTGTCTCATCACACAGCTACTAATTCCTGAGCTATCAAGATACCATCATTCTCTTCTGCCCAACCGACAGATCCAAACTCTACTCATCCAACTCAAAGATAGACTCCGAACCTTATCAGGTTACCTTCAGAGATCTATGAAATCTCCATACTCCACCCAACTCACTCGAGACGGTATTCGATCTACAGTCTCGACAGATACACTTCCAACCTCAACACTCAAACTCCAACCATCGGTAGTAGTCGTGTTACACACCCCACTACCTTATCTACCTTTATAACTTATATTGGAAAAACCCGAACAGGTAACCCAACAAATAGGTAGAAATATATATATACATACATACATATATATATATATATATATATATATATATTTAAAATTACAAATACGCTCTCTCAAGAAAGAAATCACTTCACAGCCTAGGTATTCACTCAACCTAGCGCTCTGATACCACCTGAGATGACCCGGCTTTTTTCTCCATAGAAAAGTCGTATCATCATGAAGAAAGAAAGGGATAGAAAACAGAAAAGAAAGAAGAAACAACATCAGAATCTCAACAGCGGAATGAATAAATTATATTAATAACATAAGTATTACATAGTTTACAACACTATTCAGAGTTACACGGAAATTTACATTACATACTAGACAGTTATAAACACCTGTCTAGTTATACAACTCAACAAAGAGATACCAGCACAGAGAACACATAGCAGAAATTATATATCTAACGCCGAAGCCTCCTGCTCCATTTCTCCTCCATAATTCGTCAAAGCTAACCTGAACCCCTTGGCTACTCGTAAAAATTTGAGTACCCAAGAGTTTAAGAAAACAGAAGATAAACTTTGGGTCAGACATGGGTCTGGAGTGAGTAACAGGTTAAAGTTGCTTAACTTTGAAAAAACCTTTGAAAAGAAAAGGTATCACATAAGACTTCCCACACATAAACATGGAATAGTTTTTACCTTACGCTAACCAAAACAATTGATAGGAAATCCAGTGATATTATAATAGGCCTAGGGTTTTCAAGTAAATAGGAAATAGCCGAAATTGTTACATGATTAAATTCCAGCTACTGGCCACAAAAGTGGGTAATACAATCAAAACCGTTGGCACTTATTGGATTTTGGATTCCATACAATGGCAGGGCTACTAGGGTACCGCCCATCACAGTACGTGGCCTGGATCAACGTACCGAGGAGTATGTCCGCTCCCCTGCAACACAAGACCGGAACCATCCCTTACTGGACAGTCCCGAACAAGACAACCCCGCAGTTGGCGTACGTTCCAACCACCCACACAGCCGAATAAAAAGGGACCTCTAGACAGGGGGAAATCTCGTCCTACTTGGGCATGACCCACTTAGCCTTGCTGCATGTAACGACCCAGAATTTTTAACAATTTAATTTGAGAATATTTAATTAATTTTAAATATTTGAATGATGGTTTGACGCGAATTTCAAATTATCAGAATGAATTTAGCGATTAAATTATAGAATTTAATCTATTGAGGTTGAATAAAAATTTGAATCTTCAATTTTAAGTTGAATAAAAATATTTCAAAGGCTTGTAAAATTCATATTGATAATATTGAAGATTTTAGAAGCTTCAGAATTGAATTTAAAAGTGAATTGTTCAGTTTTGAAATTAAATCGTTTGAATCGATATTTAAAATAGCCGTCCGAGGCACAGTCTCGGAATTCGACGAAACAAGTTCCATTGGGTCCGTAATATTGAATTATTACCGGATTTCAAGTTTCGTATTTTTCGGAGCTGTTATGTGAGCACACGGTGAGTAAACGCGTTGCAAATTTAAATTGGATTCAATTTAAATTTAAATTTAAATTTAAACGACAACATCCCTTCTATTATGCCTAACATCACGCTCCCTTGTTTCCGCCTAAAATCACGGCTAAATTATGCAAGCATGCTTCCTCCATGTTTTTAAATAGTCCTTCATCTTCAATTTAGAAATCAAAACGAAAAAGAAAACATAGCCTCACTGCCTTTCTTCTTCAGCTTCACAAACAAAAATAATAACAATGGCCGTTGTCTTCAAATCCCTAGCCGAAGCCTAGTTTTAAAAACCCCAAATCATATCATTCAAATTGAAATCAAAGGGAGCGACCGGGATGAAGATCGAAACGCGTTCGATTCAAGGTTGGTTTCGCAAGGCGCACGAGGTAGCGGCGCACGCGAGTTGCTGGGGTGTCGCGATTTGGTGCTCGCGCGTGGAGAAGCAGCGGCGAGTCGAGTCGAGGCACGACAGCGTGGAGAAGGGCTCGAGTGTGGATTAGTGGTCGCGGCGACTTGGGAGTGATGGCGTGGCAGCAGTAGATTGATGAAGGGGATGAGGCGCGTGAGGTTCAATGGTCACGACACGAGGTAGCGGCGGCGCGCGAGTCAGGGGTGGCACTCGTGACGGCGACAGTGGCGCGCAATTCGATTGGCAGCGGCAACGTTGATGATGGAGGCGAAGTCGATTGCAGGTGAGAAAATTTATTTCAATTTATATATATATATATCGATTTGTAAAAGAAGAAAAGAAAAAATTTATTTTACAGTAAGCTATAGAAAAAAAATGGATGAAAATGAATTTGAAAATGTGAACAGTAAAATAAATTCGGTTAATTACTGAAGAAGAAAAATTATAGTTAAAAGAAATTTAGTTTTTATTGAACCTTTGTTAATTCAATCATTAAAAGAAGTTTAATATTTTGTTAAGTATATTTATCAAATGGAAATTCAATTTATTAAGTGAAAGATTTATTTAAAGGGAATTTAGTTTCAAAATTTAAATTTTTAGTTAAACGAATTATTAAAAAAAGTTAAAAGTATTGGTTTAAAACCAAAAAGGTATTAGTTTAAAATTAATTCTTTGATATCATTAATTAAAAGTGTATCGTTGGTTAAAATTGAATTGTTTAGTTAACTTAGGGAATTATTTTGATTGCTAAATATTTTTAAGGAGAAAATTGGTTTAAAATTTAATCATTGGAAGATTAAATTTATTAAAAGGAAAATTTGTTCAAAATAAAACCACTAGGAAATTTACACTTATAAATGAAATTTAATTTATTCGATTGATTCGAATATTAATAAATTGTGTAAATATTTATACAAGGTATAAACCAAGAAAATCAAGTCAACATGGGAAATGGATTGCAAAATAAAAGCAATGGTGAGAACTTCTCACTCAAAAAAATTTATAAGTTGGATTTGCATTTATTTGTTGATTGTTGTTGGTTGTGATATTAGATATAGTAGGATATATCTATATATATTGAAATATATATATTGGCATATGTATATATTGCAGTTGATTGATTTCCCGCATTGTATAGCGGATGAAACCCTATTGCGCCGTTAGTAAGCGGATAATATTTTATAAAATCCCATATACCGCGATATTCCACCTCGAAGTGGAATGGGTATTGTGCTAATGTCTGTGGATGCAGGGAAACAGGTTGGAGGGATCCAACTGGATTCCTCACAAATATTTATTTGATTTTAGATATTGTGATGTTTGATTGATTATCATATCGATATATGATATTAGAAAGTCGTGATTGACTATTTGATGTGTTGCGTCATCGAATCCAATTTTGAAGTTTAAAAATAACGATTTTGATTTTAAGGGATTTCTAAAGTGATTTTTTGAAAGTATACGTTTATAAAATATTTTTGGAAATGATTCATCTTAAAAAAATAAACGTTATAATTTTAATATTATAAAAATTATGATTTTTGAGAAATACAGTTAAAAGTTGATTTTTGAAAATATGGGATTAATAATTTTAAATAGTTTAAACTAGGATTTCTGAATTTATTATAAAAAGTTTAAAAATAGGATTTATGAAATTTGATTATTTTATAAATCAAAATGATGAATTATAAAGGAGTTTAAAGACGTTTTAAAAGAATAAGATAAAATGATTTATATAAAAGATTTATAAATTGATATTTATAAATAAATAAAAAAAATAATGGAATTATAAAACGAGCTTTTATAAGTATGAGAATGAATTGTGAATGAATTTCATAAATGAATGAAATTTATAAGATTATAACGGTGAAATTATAAATGGAATTTTATAAACAGTAGGTTTATAAAATTTGTAAAGTTACCAAAAGAATAAATTTTGGATAAATAAATGAATCTTATAAGTTATAAGATTTATAAATTTGGTAAGTTTAAAAGAACGTCTTTGTAAACGAATAAATTATAAATATTTAGCTTATAATATGAACTTTTAGTATATCATTGAGATATGAAATTGAATAGATTAATAAAGGATATAAAAGGAAGTTGTTATAAAATAAATAGAAATGGAATTTATAAACATTGTTCATAAATTCGCAACGACTTATTTTAATAAACAAATTGTTGTAACTTATTTATGGAGTTATATTCACATTTTAAACAGTGAGTAATCCTTTAAAATGAAACGTATAGAAATGATGAAATTTGTTAACGTAGTATATTCAAGTTTTTGAATAGTGAATAATATGTTAAAGAAATGTTTTGGATGTGACGTTTTAAATAGAATTTAAACGATCTAACGGTGTTTTAAATGTATTAAGATTCGAAATCATAGATTTCAACATTTATTGTTGAAATAAACGTTTTCGAGAAATAGAAGGAAATAGTAGATTATAACACTGTAGTTATAATAGATGATTTCCGAAAGGAAATGTTTTGTATAGTATTGAGATTTATATATCTATTTTAATTTCGAATCCCTATACTAGTGATTTTGGGTTGTCGTAACGATGTTTTACGTAGCATTCGTTTTGGCCCAAATAAATATGTTTAAGAGAATGATTTCCTTAAAGAATGAAATATATACTTAATTTCATTTTAAGTATATTGAATATTTTCCAAGTATAGAAAATAAAAAGACTTGTGAATTACTTATAAATAAATAAGTATGGAAATGGTTTCCAATAAGAAATGAACGTTTTGAAAATTATCTTTTTAAGGTAAATTGAAAATGAATATTAGAATTCGAATGGAAATCGTATATTCATGAATATTTTTGGAAATATAAATTCAACATGGAATTTATAAATGGAATTTGGAAAATGAGTTTAAAAATAAATATTGATTTATTTTTAAAGAATGGAAAATATATATCTTATAAAGTTATTTTTGGAAAATAAATAATTTAGAAAATTATTTGGAATCTGGTGATGTTGTGCATATCGATTGATAGTTCAATAACCGACTATCAATATTTACCTTTAAATAGGTATTTGTTGTGATTTGCTTGAAATTGAATGCCACACTTATTTTTTAAAATAAGCGCTCACTATTCGGGTTAACCGGGAAAGGACCTTGTGGTCGTATAACCCATTCCGAATATGTGATACGTCGTTATAAATTGCATTTGAAGATCGGTGTTGAAGACCGGATATTTTCGAAAACGAAAGGGTTTCTTGTTGATTGTCTCTGCACTGGCTGATCCCCGGTATTGAGATCTCCATATGTGATGGGAAATCCGGACGTGATTAGAGATTATCCGGATTGCAAGGACTTCTTTGTAAGTGCCTTCGGTTCTGTTCGAGCCCGGAACAGACTTGTATGGATTGTATGTCTGACATTACAAGTTGAGATATAAAGCCGATTTCTTTCAAATATATTTCTGTTGGTGGCGGAGAATTTATTCTCTTAGCTTAACACCCTTCTCTGAGACGTACGAGCTCAGAGGTTATGTAGTTGAAGGTTATCAGCAATATATTCCCAATTTGATAATGTGACATGCTGAGTGTTGCTGTGAAATGATCATTGTGTTGATTATTTTTGATAGGATCATTTGTTTGATCGTCTATCTTGGTGATCATTTCTATGATCATTTGTTGACCCGAAGCACGGCTTTTGTATAAAGTGTGTTTTTGTGGACGAGACTTCGTCGAGCCTCACACCCCGGAAGTGGTCAAACAGGAAAGATGCGGCAAGGTTATGAGGGGTAGCGCCCTTTAGGGTATGTGCATTTCCTTCTGGAAAAGGGTGGTATCATGGTATGGAGCCCAGATACTTACTCATGTTGAAAACACTTTATGATTGTGTGAATTGATTACGAGCGCTCGGTGAAAGGTCCCAAAGGACCGGGGGATGGCATATTCGGTCAGTTGTTATTCAGTTAGGGGTAACCTGTAACATCCCGCCTTTTCGCACACTTTAAACCGACACACGTGCCAATTCAAAGCATACGCAAGGGCGGATTGTTATGGGGTAAATAAGAAAAACAGAGAAGAAATAAAACAAAATAGAATCTCACTGCGGAAGGATAAAATATAATAATCAATATACAGTTCATGATAACTGTTTACAAAATATTTATTTTACTTATACAATGAATATCAGAGTTGCACATACCAATACAATCAATGCAGCGGAAATTTAGAGTGTGGTGCAATACTATAAATAATATAATACGGATTCTTCGTCTTCGTCCTCCAAAGCTAAAATCTTCGATCCTGAAACGCTCGGACTGACCCGAGCGAATTTGAAAAGACAAAAACACTCGAGTCAGACTAAAAGATCTTATGTGAGTTAAATTAACAGAAATAAATATGAGTACAGTAACTCAAGAGATGTTCGGGATTTACATCTCCTAAGGATCCGTTAAACTATTTACTATGTAGTATATTGCGCTATTATAATAGTGTCTATTTATAAAATAAACTTACTTTTTAATAGCTTTAAGGGGTTACCCATATAGCCCTTAACACAAATAATGCCAATAGTCTATACAGTACCGTAATACCTCCTGATCGGGAAGCTACCAGAGGATACTCCATAGGTACGACACAAATAGAAACTCGTAGTAAAGGCTCGGTATGGTAGGTGACACGGCACAACTAGGCAATGCCAGGGTAGATATACCAATTGCTATCCAGGCTGGTGGAAACGCGTAGCCGCAGTTACCGCCCACCTCGGACTAACTCCCCAAAATCAAAATATAGAAGTGGCCACTGAATCAATCCAAAATCAAAGTATAATATCGAAGAGGAGGGTCCGATCAGAGGAATGACCTCATTGGCCTGAGAATCGCTCCTGTTTTAGCCACCTTATGCCAACTCACGGGAGTCGGGTCCACGTATTTACCTTACAGGAAACGTCGCCACCACCTACTTCATTCTGGAATCTCCACCGCGTACACGGTTAGTCAAAGTGGTTTTCGGTATCGACAGAGAGTATGTCCATATCCGATCCCGGTCTCTTTGCCAACCTATCGTTATTATAACACCGCGGTCATTTAAAAATAGGTTATACTTTAAATATCAGAATGAACATTCCATTTCATAACCATGAATACGATATCATTTCAAAACCCAAAACCATATTTTAACACTTGTCCCAAATATAATTCTTTTCCAAAATCATAATGCTTTAACTTCATAACGTCTGAAAATCAAATATTTCAAAGCATAATATTTTGAAAATCATAATTTAAAACCATAACTTCTAAAAACTTGAATGGTTTGGACATTCAACGGTGTATGAATTAAATGGTTTAACTTAAATGTTACTTTGTAAAGAAAATAGTTCTCATGGCTTTACAAATACATTTCTTTATTAAAGTCTAAACCAAAATTTATATTATCTCTCTCAAGTTCCAAAACCACTTCAATTTATTTATATATACGTATATCCATTTTGAGTATCAATATTTCAAACTAAAGTCGGATTTTATGCTTTCAACAAATCAATTGTTCTATTAATTAGTCTTGAATATTCATATAAAATCCATAAATAATAAGACTTCAATTTCTAGTAATAAAATATATATATTTTTCCCAATTCAAATTATACTAGAATATTCATTTCAATTTATTTTGGGAAAAATCCAATTATAAATATCATATCTTAAAATTTCCAAACTTAACATTTAAACATATGATATAAATTATTAAACTCCATTTTCTTAATGTTCTTCCATTTTTAATAAAGATCTTTATACACCTTTTAATTTCAAAATTTTCAACTTCATATGTATATATATATGGAAGAAAAATATTTATACAATATAAAATTTAAGATTATTATAAACCGTATTCCATCCAAACCATAGAAATCACATAAAAATAGTTATATATAGACCGCGGTGCCTGTATAAAATTTTCTATCCTATGGTCAAGTGATACGGATATTTATCATTTCAATCCGCAATTTAAAAGATATAAAAATTTGCGGTTATATATCATTTCAAACCACAATCCCGAATGAAATGAAATATGCATGATAATTTGCAATTTAATGATATCCAATAAACATCCATTCATCAACATCATCCATCATCCAAATCGCAATCATCAATCAATATCAATCAATAACAATATTATTTTTGGTACTACATAACAGGTAATACTGGCAATTTTATTCAAATTAAATTTAACAGCTATTAATCTACAGTCTATATTCAGAAATAAATTATATAACTGTTAACTAGCAGTTCATATACAAACAAATAAATTTTAACTGTAAATTTAAACGCAATAAATTAATTAAATTAACAGTTAAATTAAATAAATGCAATTCAACAGATATGAATAAAATAAACATGCCAAATACTCATAAATAAATTTCTATTCATTTCTAAAATTAATTTAAACAAACATAAAAGCTTCTAATAGTTGTGAGTGGGTTAAAACACTCACCTTTTGAATTTAAATCGAATTAAAACAAAAAATTTGCCCTTCTCGGAATTCGTCCAAACCAGCGTCATCAAATCCGGAATTAAATTACGATCCTAACAAAAGAAATTTCGTGTGAATCCGACTTCGTATGAGAAAGTTATGGCGAAAAATGATGATTGAATTCAAAATTGAAAATAAATAAAACGACACACATTCATCACTTACAAATATATGTGCCACGTCACTCCTTCTATTCCCAGAAACGCACGCGGCCCCCTTCCATAAACCCTAATCGAAGATCTACGACGATCTAACCGTTGAATCGACACAAAAACCATATAGATGCGATCCCCATCGTCCACTCTACAAAACCCAGAAAAGGTTTGACGATCCGACGAAGTTTGCGACGACGATGATGAATGGTCACGGACTGTTTGAACTAATTCCGGTCTAACGAATGTTCAAAACAGAAAACGAATTGCACCAGTAGATTACGTGCCTCGAGAACATTAACATATATTTTTTGTGGAATTTTTCTGAAGTGTTTGCATTTTCATTGAAATTTGGATTGAAGTAGATCTGGGTTTTGCAACCATTTGAGGAGGAGAAGGAGATGAAGAAATGAATATACAGCAAATGACAATAGGATGGAGCTAGGGTTTATAACTGTATATATATATATTAAATTTCCAAAATTTAATCAAATTTACTTTCCATTATTTATTGTCAATTAGATTGATTTATCATTGGATTCATATTTCAATATGTAAATATCCCCAATTTCATCTGCACTTATATTTACATAGTTTCTAAATATTAAATTTCAAATATTACTTCATTTAACATTACGTATTTATTATTTATTACTTGCTGCAGTTGATTATCAATTATACTTAATATACTAAATAGATGGTAAATTTTGAATACTTGTTATCATTAACGTTTTATTTCCACTTACAAAATAAATGAAATTATTACATAAACTCCCTTAATTAAGTCAACCATTATCTTATATAACTTAACTGGTAATATATATACCCAATTGCCCTAATTGGTTTATAGTTATCAGCTAAATACATACTAACTTGTAAATAAATTCGTTTAATTGCAAATGGATCTGATCAAATTTAATAGATTGAATAGATGGGTAAGCAAATAATAAATTTTCCTTTTTGTCAAATTCAAACCCATTCCTACTTAATTATCAATTACAATTTATTACGAAACATTGATTTTATGCAGTTACCTTTTATTTGCGTAGTATTACATCAATTCCTATAACCTTGGATTCATTCCCAATTCACCAAATTCAATTAATTACACTTTACAAATGTGTTTCCAATATATAGGTATTGCCCAAGTTAAATTTATTAGCTAACTCATATTAATAAACAAATGACTTATATGAATGATTAAAATTTTCAATTATCTCACTTTACTCCTAAACTTCTGTTATTTAATAATTATTGCTTAGAACCTGATTTTTATCTTCCCATTATCTATTTAATTCCTTCTAGAATCACAGCTAATATTTGTCATCCCTTCATTACCCAAACGTTCTTATCCCATCAAATTTTAAGTTATCGAAATATTAAATGTCAATTTCTTTTAATTGCACTAAATTTATCTATTAAAGGTTGCACTTAACCCAAATACATAAAACTTGCCCAATTTCTCCTTAAATCAATAACCTTCATATACAAATATGTTTATCATAAATTTTATCTACTCTTCCTTTTTAGGTAATGTCCTATATATTAGATTTCCATGTAATTTGCAATAAATCATACTCGTAGTTATATCACATTAAATGAATAAATAAGTGTTGACTCTATTCTTTTGGTTCAACATTGGTTTACGTTATATTTCATAAATATTTCTACATACATCAGGATTTTTAAAAATGGTTGTAACGTGAAATCTCGTCTACTTTCCATTTTATATTTAAGGCTTCTAAAACCGATTCATATCATTTCTCTTAGTCCAAATTTTATTAATATAACCTTAAATTTAATTTATTCCTATCGATGTAATGGTTAAACACAAATTTCACTTATTTGCAATAAATCCACAAATTGGATTTCAAATTTTCAAATAAATAAATAAATTTTAGTTTATCACTTCTTAAATACCCAAACGTCAATGCCTTAATTTAAACTGCATTTATTACATTTTATAAAAATCCTCCATCTTAAGTGACAAATCAAAACTACCCTAACTACACAAATCATCGTATTATAAAGATATTTACACTATCCTCCATTTATTACCTTAATTTATTTAAGGTAACCTTAAATTAATATCTATTGCAATGATTTCAAATTATTATTCCCCCATTCCTTTTTAATTTCACTAACGCCAAATTTAACCGTTATATTCTCTTTATTTATGCGATAAATGCAATTATTGAATCTAATACTCCATTTAATTAATAGATCCTGCTTCCTAGAATCTATATCAACAATAGGTCAAATATATACATAGAATTAGCCTTAACTTCACCTAAAAGAATTAGCTATTTCAACTACCGCACAAAACTACGCTACTGCACTATTTAATCAAATAAATTAATTGAACTTAAATCAGCATAAAGGTTATAAAATTATAAATGTAATCTTAATAAATTCATTTATTGATTTAGACTCTTTCTATACAGTAATTAACCTATTTGTGGGTATAAATAACTTTGGAATTATATTACATCTCATTAGTGCGCGTTTTATTTCCTATAACTTCTCCTTATTTAACTATACCCATTAACAACCAAAAAAATTAAATTAGCTTTATTTCAATCTATTTCCCTTCTTAACTAAATAAAATAAATGGTTAACCTAAACACTTGTTATCCTTTGATATATTCAAATTCACTTCCAACATTTATTAACAAAATGTTGCCATAGGTTTAGATTTACATAAATAAATTATATGAATAGGTAGAAAAATTGGTAATCCGCAAATGCCCAATATACACGCATTAATTACTACCTATTGTTAGAATCCATTTATTAATTTACTAGTTCATAACGGTCTTTTTATTTCTATTTACTACCAAACTCTCTATTTTATTATAGTTCCAATATATTAATACTTAGGCACATCAAGTGCTAGCCCTTTTGTTATTTATATTAAATTGGGTATGCCTAAATAAGTTATTAATTAACTATTTCTACAAAATTATATTCATACATTCAGTTCCATATCTTATAGGGTTAAATTCTAATTACTTACGCTTAATCTATCAATTTAATACTCTATTCAAACATGCATTTAAATTCTTTTTATTCTAAATAAATTTTATTAAGTGTTGACATCCACTAATAGCATTCACCTTTATTACAACCAAAGGTGACATCTTCACTACTGATTTTATATTAATGAATCTCATTTTAATTAATATTTTTTATTAATATTCTCAATTCAACATTTATTGATTTCTTAAAATTTACTTTTAACAAAAAGTGACAAATTACATTATCCAAATCTATTGTCATAAAATTTTATTGTTACACTAGGTTACAACTACTATACCAAATTTCTACATTTATTCTTAAACAAATTAGAAATTATATTAATTTAATTTATTAAATATTATTAATTTAACGGGTCGTTACATAACCCGGCCTTGTGTTGGCAGAGATCCGGTTTGGTTCTCGGGGACGTCCATCCAGAGGCGTTCTCATGAGGCAATGGGAAGTTCCTTGGCCTGACCATTTGTTGGAAATCCAATTCCCAATACGAAACTTGTACAGTTTTAGTTGTAGAACCTGCCATTCACTTATGGTGGTCACCACTGTTTGGATGGTAGCTATAGTAGGCATACGATAATGGTCGTATGTTGGCTAAGATTTATATCTTTATTTTCGAAATAATTTCTACACTATGCACTAGTAATAATATCAAATGTTCTTTTTAATGCGTATCAAGCATCTTTGACTATCATAAGGTGAAATCTCCTCCGATTCTGCGTTTGCATGTGTGTGTGTGCGGGAGGCCTTATGGTAGTCTCATTTTTAAAAGCATTGCGAATTGACTTTAAAAATATCCCTCTATTTTGTTTTCAAAGATAAATAAACTGTTTTGAGTTCTCACACCAGTCACATGACTGACTCGGAGTTTATTGTTTTCCTTCCTAAACTCTGGGTGCCCACCAATTTTTACACGGGCAGTCAAGAGTTAAGGTTTATCAGGATATTCTGGAATTCAGGAGTTGCTGGAGGCAAGATGGATGGCATGGCGTAATACTAGTTTAGTATTTCTTTTTCCACTGCACTGTTTGTTATTGTACACTCTGATGTAATGAAATGTAATGTAATGTAATAACTGATATAGTTCTTTGTTTAAAGATTATTCATTTATCTATTATATGTTGTTCCGCTGCGAATTGTGAGATTCTGATGTTTGTTCTGTTGTTGTTTTCTGTCCCGTTCTATTTTCTTTTCTCTCTCTATTTTCTATCTTTTCTCTCTTCTTCTACCTCTTTCTTTTTCTTTTCTTTTTCTTAAAACCCTAATGGTTCGTATTTCCGTTCATCTTGAGTTAATCTATGGAGATTAGTGTCACTTCAAGGGGTACGGAAAAGCGGACTATTACATTTGGTATCAGAGCATATGGTTAAGCGACAACCATGGTTCTGTTGGGTGTTACTCATTAGAGATAGAGTCAGCAGTACTCTAGAATGAGTTTGAGTGTAATAATAGATATGAGCCCGTATTTGTTGGCGAATATAAAATTGTTTTTGAATCGGGTGAATAAGATAATTTTGCCCAAAACTATTTTTGTATAGAAAAGAAATGATTTTCTATGAATTATTATAGTATATGGTTGCATGATTGTTAGGAAGTAATAATATTAAATTATTATCATTAGTATATGGAATTGAAATGTTAAATTATATGAGTTAATGAAAGCAAATAAAATTGATTTTTGAATCAATTAAAATAGTATGAATTCGTTTTGCTTAGAAATGAATAGGATGAATAAAATGAATTGTAAACGACTTGATTTAATGGAAATGGCATGTGAATTAGTCGTAAGCGACTAAAGATTAATTAAAACCATATGTATTGCTAATGAAATCTATATATTTGTTATTGAAAATGAATGTAATGTTAATAGATTTCTTATATTTGTCACTGATGTGTTTAAACTAAGTAAGTACAGGTTCAGCGAAGTCGTTGGGCTGGATTTGATCGTGCTAATTAGCTAATAATTAGCCGTTTTGCTTAAAAATGCTAATAAGGTACGCCTACGTAATAAAAATAGGAAATATGAATTGTTTTTCTGTTTTCCGACCGTGTGGGTCGATGTATACATGTTTATACATATTGTAAAATTGCAAAAGCTCCTCCGTATAAAAGAGACTCTGCCAAAATTTTCCGTGAATTTTGGGAGTTAGAAATATTTTTGAAATTTTTTTGAAAATTTTAATTAACGACAAATCAATTTAGAAATTTGCAAATTGAAATGAATTAGTGAATGAAACTAATTTAAAGTAGTAATATGAATTAGCTAATGAAAGTTAATCGTTAGAATTCAATATTTAGAATTGAGAATTGAATTCGAATGGAATTTAAATTATGAATTGAATTCAAATAGAATTGAAATTGTGAATTGAATTGAAATGTAAAATTGAATGAAAATGGATATGTAACTTCAATAGTGAAGTAAAAATGTATAAGAAGCATATATTGGAAATTTTGTAATGGAATTGGCAAAATAGTTTGAATGTTGGAATTGGATATTATGAATAGCAGGATATACAGGTATTATAAAGGGATTGGATTTTGCTTTTGAAGATAATTTAAATGCTCGACAAAAAGGTACGTATTTGAATTTCAGTATGAAATTTGATGATTTTCTTCTCCAGCCACTTGGCTTTCTCTTTTCTTTTTGATTCTGAGGGCCGTGGTGCCATTTTGTAGTCGTACCGAGCTAGCCGCGCAAAGGAGACGCTGGCGAAATTTTTCAAAAATTTAGGGTGTTAGAAAATTTTGAAAGTTTGAAATTTGAATTTGAATTTAAATTTGAATTGTTAGAAAAACAATATTGTTTGAAACTATAATTGAAGTTGGAAAGCTAGTTGAAATGATAATGAATCTCTAGTAAAAAGATTTAGGTTAGTAAGTTGATAAAACTATTTGGATTGTGAAAAATGATAGACGGATTAAGGATCATTCTTCTTAACTTGTAACTTCGGGACGAAATTCTTTTAAGGAGGGAAGATTGTAACGACCCAGAATTTTTAAAAATTTAATTTGAGAATATTTAATTAATTTTAAATATTTGAATGATGGTTTGACGCGAATTTCAAATTATCAGAATGAATTTAGCGATTAAATTATAGAATTTAATCTATTGAGGTTGAATAAAAATTTGAATCTTCAATTTTAAGTTGAATAAAAATATTTCAAAGGCTTGTAAAATTCATATTGATAATATTGAAGATTTTAGAAGCTTCAGAATTGAATTTAAAAGTGAATTGTTCAGTTTTGAAATTAAATCGTTTGAATCGATATTTAAAATAGCCGTCCGAGGCACAGTCTCGGAATTCGACGAAACCAGTTCCGTTGGGTCCGTAATATTGAATTATTACCGGATTTCAAGTTTCGTATTTTTCGGAGCTGTTATGTGAGCACACGGTGAGTAAACGCGTTGCAAATTTAAATTGGATTCAATTAAAATTTAAATTTAAATTTAAACGACAGTATCCCTTCTATTATGCCTAACATCACGCTCCCTTGTTTCCGCCTAAAATCACGGCTAGATTATGCGAGCATGCTTCCTCCATGTTTTTAAATAGTCCTTCATCTTCAATTTAGAAATCAAAACGAAAAAGAAAACATAGCCTCACTGCCTTTCTTCTTTAGCTTCACAAACGAAAATAATAACAATGGCCGTTGTCTTCAAATCCCTAGCCGAAGCCTAGTTTTAAAAACCCCAAATCATATCATTCAAATTGAAATCAAAGGGAGCGACCGGGATGAAGATCGAATCGCGTTCGATTCAAGGTTGGTTTCGCGAGGCGCACGAGGTAGCGGCGCACGCGAGTTGCTGGGGTGTCGCGATTTGGTGCTCGCGCGTGGAGAAGCAGCGGCGAGTCGAGTCGAGGCACGACAGCGTGGAGAAGGGCTCGAGTGTGGATTAGTGGTCGCGGCGACTTGGGAGTGATGGCGTGGCAGCAGTAGATCGATGAAGGGTATGAGGCGTGCGAGGTTCAATGGTCGTGACACGAGGTAGCGGCGGCGTGCGAGTCAGGGGAGGCACTCGTGACGGCGACAGTGGCGCGCGATTCGATTGGCAGCGGCAACGTTGATGATGGAGGCGAAGTCGATTGCAGGTGAGAAAATTTATTTCAATTTATATATATATATATATATATATATATCGATTTGTAAAAGAAGAAAAGAAAAAATTTATTTTACAGTAAGCTATAGAAAAAAAAATGAATGAAAATGAATTTGAAAATGTGAACAGTAAAATAAATTCGGTTAATTACTGAAGAAGAAAAATTATAGTTAAAAGAAATTTAGTTTTTATTGAACCTTTGTTAATTCAATCATTAAAAGAAGTTTAATATTTTGTTAAGTATATTTATCAAATGGAAATTCAATTTATTAAGTGAAAGATTTATTTAAAGGGAATTTAGTTTCAAAATTTAAATTTTTAGTTAAACGAATTATTAAAAAAAGTCAAAAGTATTGGTTTAAAACCAAAAAGGTATTAGTTTAAAATTAATTCTTTGATATCATTAATTAAAAGTGTATCGTTGGTTAAAATTGAATTGTTTAGTTAACTTAGGGAATTATTTTGATTGCTAAATATTTTTAAGGAGAAAATTGGTTTAAAATTTAATCATTGGAAGATTAAATTTATTAAAAGGAAAATTTGTTCAAAATGAAACCACTAGGAAATTTACACTTATAAATGAAATTTAATTTATTCGATTGATCCGAATATTAATAAATTGTGTAAATATTTATACAAGGTATAAATCAAGAAAATCAAGTCAACATGGGAAATGGATTGCAAAATAAAAGCAAAGGTGAGAACTTCTCACTCAAAAAAATTTATAAGTTGGATTTGCATTTATTTGTTGATTGTTGTTGGTTGTGATATTAGATATAGTAGGATATATCTATATATATTGAAATATATATATTGGCATATGTATATATTGCAGTTGATTGATTTCCCGCATTGTATAGCGGATGAAACCCTATTGCGCCGTTAGTAAGCGGATAATATTTTATAAAATCCCATATACCGCGATATTCCACCTCGAAGTGGAATGGGTATTGTGCTAATGTCTGTGGATGCAGGGAAACAGGTTGGAGGGATCCAACTGGATTCCTCACAAATATTTATTTGATTTTAGATATTGTGATGTTTGATTGATTATCATATCGATATATGATATTGGAAAGTCGTGATTGACTATTTGATGTGTTGCGTCATCGAATCCAATTTTGAAGTTTAAAAATAACGATTTTGATTTTAAGGGATTTCTAAAGTGATTTTTTGAAAGTATACGTTTATAAAATATTTTTGGAAATGATTCATCTTAAAAAAATAAATGTTATAATTTTAATATTATAAAAATTATGATTTTTGAGAAATACAGTTAAAAGTTGATTTTTGAAAATATGGGATTAATAATTTTATAAAATAGTTTAAACTGGGATTTCTGAATTTATTATAAAAAGTTTAAAAATAGGATTTATGAAATTTGATTATTTTATAAATCAAAATGATGAACTATAAAGGAGTTTAAAGACGTTTTAAAAGAATAATATAAAATGATTTATATAAAAGATTTATAAATTGATATTTATAAATAATAAAAAAAAATATTGGAATTATAAAACGAGCTTTTATAAGTATGAGGATGAATTGTGAATGAATTTCATAAATGAATGAAATTTATAAGATTATGACGGTGAAGTTATAAATGGAATTTTATAAACAGTAGGTTTATAAAATTTGTAAAGTTACCAAAAGAATAAATTTTGGATAAATAAATGAATCTTATAAGTTATAAGATTTATAAATTTGGTAAGTTTAAAAGAACGTCTTTGCAAACGAATAAATTATAAATATTTAACTTATAATATGAACTTTTAGTATATCATTGAGATATGAAATTGAATAGATTAATAAAGGATATAAAAGGAAGTTGTTATAAAATAAATAGAAATGGAATTTATAAACATTGTTCATAAATTCGCAACGACTTATTTTAATAAACAAATTGTTGTAACTTATTTATGGAGTTATATCACATTTTAAACAGTGAATAATCCTTTAAAATGAAACGTATAGAAATGATGAAATTTGTTAACGTAGTATATTCAAGTTTTTGAATAGTGAATAATATGTTAAAGAAATGTTTTGGATGTGATGTTTTAAATAGAATTTAAACGATCTAACGATGTTTTAAATGTATTAAGATTCGAAATCATAGATTTCAACATTTATTGTTGAAATAAACGTTTTCGAGAAATAGAAGGAAATAGTAGATTATAACACTGTAGTTATAATAGATGATTTCCGAAAGGAAATGTTTTGTATAGTATTGGGATTTATATATCTATTTTAATTTCGAATCCCTATACTAGTGATTTTGGGTTGTCGTAACGATGTTTTACGTAACATTCGTTTTGGCCCAAATAAATACGTTTAAGAGAATGATTTCCTTAAAGAATGAAATATATACTTAATTTTGATTTAAGTATATTGAATATTTTCCAAGTATAGAAAATAAAAAGACTTGTGAATTACTTATAAATAAATAAGTATGGAAATGGTTTCCAATAAGAAATGAACGTTTTGAGAATTATCTTTTTAAGGTAAATTGAAAATGAATATTAGAATTCGAATGGAAATCGTATATTCATGAATATTTTTGGAAATATAAATTCAATATGAAATTTATAAATGGAATTTGGAAAATGTGTTTAAAAATAAATATTGATTTATTTTTAAAGAATGGAAAATATATATCTTATAAAGATATTTTTGGAAAATAAATAATTTAGAAAATTATTTGGAATCTGGTGATGTTGTGCATATCGATTGATAGTTCAATAACCGACTATCAATATTTACCTTTAAATAGGTATTTGTTGTGATTTGCTTGAAATTGAATGCCACACTTATTTTTTAAAATAAGCGCTCACTATTCGGGTTAACCGGGAAAGGACCTTGGGGTCGTATAACCCATTCCGAATATGTGATACGTCGTTATAAATTGCATTTGAAGATCGGTGTTGAAGACTGGATATTTTCGAAAACGAAAGGGTTTCTTGTTGATCGTCTCTGCACTGGCTGAGCCCCGGTATTGAGATCTCCATATGTGATGGAAAATCCGGACGTGATTAGAGATTATCCGGATTGCAAGGACTTCTTTGTAAGTGCCTTCGGTTCTGTTCGAGCCCGGAACAGACTTGTATGGATTGTATGTCTGACATTACAAGTTGAGATATAAAGCCGATTTCTTTCAAATATATTTCTGTTGGTGGCGGAGAATTTATTCTCTTAGCTTAACACCCTTCTCTGAGACGTACGAGCTCAGAGGTTATGTAGTTGAAGGTTATCAGCAATATATTCCCAATTTGGTAATGTGACATGCTGAGTGTTGCTGTGAAATGATCATTGTGTTGATTATTTGTGATAGGATCATTTGTTTGATCGTCTATCTTGGTGATCATTTCTATGATCATTTGTTAACCCAAAGCACGACTTTTGTATAAAGTGTGTTTTTGTGGACGAGACTTCGTCGAGCCTCACACCCCGGAAGTGGTCAAAACAGGAAAGATACGGCAAGGTTATGAGGGGTAGCGCCCTTTAGGGTATGTGCATTTCCTTCTGGAAAAGGGTGGTATCATGGTATGGAGCCCAGATACTTACTCATGTTGAAAACACTTTATGATTGTGTGAATTGATTACGAGCGCTCGGTGAAAGGTCCCAAAGGACCGGGGGATGGCATATTCGGTCATTTGTTACTCAGTTAGGGGTAACCCGACCTTGTGTTGGCAGAGATCCGGTTTGGTTCTCGGGGACGTCCATCCAGAGGCGTTCTCATGTGGCAATGGGAAGTTCCTTGGCCTGACCATTTGTTGGAAATCCAATTCCCAATACGAAACTTGTACGGTTTTAGTTGTAGAACCTGCCATTCACTTATGGTGGTCACCACTGTTTGGATGGTAGCTATAGTAGGCATACGATAATGGTCGTATGTTGGCTAAGATTTATATCTTTATTTTTGAAATAATTTCTACACTATGCACTAGTAATAATATCAAATGTTCTTTTTAATGCGTATCAAGCATCTTTGACTATCATAAGGAGAAATCTCCTTCGATTCTGCGTTTGCATGTGTGTGTGTGCGGGAGGCCTTATGGTAGTCTCATTTTTAAAAGCATTGCGAATTGACTTTAAAAATATCCCTCTATTTTGTTTTCAAAGATAAATAAACAGTTTTGAGTTCTCACACCAGTCACATGACTGACTCGGAGTTTATTGTTTTCCTTCCTAAACTCTGGGTGCCCACCAATTTTTACACGGGCAGTCAAGAGTTAAGGTTTATCAGGATATTCTGGAATTCAGGAGTTGCTGGAGGCAAGATGGATGGCATGGCGTAATACTTGTATAGTATTTCTTTTTCCGCTGCACTGTTTGTTATTGTACACTCTGATGTAATGAAATGTAATGTAATGTAATAACTGATATAGTTCTTTGTTTAAAGATTATTCATTTATCTATTATATGTTGTTTCGCTGCGAATTGTGAGATTCTGATGTTTGTTCTGTTGTTTTCTGTCCCGTTCTATTTTCTTTTCTCTCTCTATTTTCTATCTTTTCTCTCTTCTTCTACCTCTTTCTTTTTCTTTTCTTTTTCTTAAAACCCTAATGGTTCGTATTTCCGTTCATCTTGAGTTAATCTATGGAGATTAGTGTCACTTCAAGGGGTACGGAAAAGCGGACTATTACACTGCACCTCCCCTGTTTTAGCTATTCCCGGTTGATGAGGCTTGAGGCTACGATTACCTTTAGAGAACACATCTCTTAGAATGCTCATCGTCCACCTGACGATGTTTTGAAAGCATTCAATCCATACAAGTTCGTTCCAGGTTCGAGCGAAACTGAAGGCATTATCTCATTACACTCATTTTGGAATCATCCTTAGAGTTAACGACGATAACCCTTGCACTCTGAATCACCATCTCGAACCTATAAGTACTATTTTTGTCAAGCTCATCACGGAATCACCCTCAGAGTTATACTGACGTATAGTCCTTACACCTCGAGTCTTCACTCTTCACAAGAGATCATGACCTATCGTAAATTTGGATCGATGTGGTTTTCGCATATTCAAATATGGAAACCCGATCCCGGTCTCATCGAAATCCAAAGCGTGTCTTTTAAGGCCAAGTTGTTTTAAAGGTTTAAAACAATTCAATTATCTATATATACAGATAGATAAATCACAGACTCACAATAGATAATCAACGTTATCATCACACAGATAATCCATATTATCATTATCAAAAGATAATCTATATCAACATCACAATGCAACCAATGCATCCATATCATTCAATATCACCTATCTCATATCTGAGATCAAACCATTCAAGGCAAACAGCATCATCCATCTATATAAGCAATGATTAATAACCACACCAAATATAATTAATTGAAAATGAATTAAATCATTTTAATTAATTTAAAGTAAATTAAATTAATTACTTCACCAATATAAATCTTGCTTATATTACCATTAATTAATCATCAATCAATCAATTAATCATCCACCAATTATTTATTTTAATTAATCATCCGTGATTAATTTACCTTTAATTACATTCAGTAATTATCCACTAATTAATTTCTCATATTAATTATCCGTAACCAAATACAGTAATTAATCTTATAATTACGTCCTTAATTAATTAACTATAATTAATTACATTAATCCTTAGTTAATTACATTAATTAATCCCTTCATTTATTAATTATTTCCAAATTACATCTATTCTTAATTACTTCATTAATTATTATAATTAATGATTTCTAATTACATTTCCTTTTTAAATTAATTACATTAAGTAATTAATCTTAATTTAAACCATAATTGTTAATCATTTTTGATTAAACCCATTTAGTAATTAACTACCCTTAATTACTTTACCAAATAAATTAATCACTCCTTAATTAATTATTTATCTTATATTAATCCCTTGATTAATTCACAAGTAATTATACTCAAATTACTTCATCACCAAATTACTTTCAATTAATTACATATAGTAATTACCCATAAATTACTTTCCTAAGTAATTTCTCTTTATTTAATTACATTAAGTAATTATACTTCACAATCCTCAAATGATTAATTTAAATTAATTAAACCAAATTAATTAACTTAATCTAATCAAATTAAACTCAATTAATTACAATAAGTAATTAATTTCCTTAATTACTTCCATAAGTAATTATACTACACAAATGATAATCTTCAAATTAATTAATCATAATTAATTATAAAAATTGATCACATTAATTAATATAAATAATCCTTAGTTACTGACCTTCATTTACTATTAAATAATTCATTAATTATTTTCTAAAATAATTAACTTATTTTAATCATTATTACTTACAAATTAAATAATTCATTAATTATTTCTAAAATAATTAACTTATTTTAATCATTATTAATTACAAATTAATTAATCATTAATTAACCCATTAATTAATCCTTAATTAATTAATTAATTAATTAAGTGTTAACTATAATTTAATTAATCCTTTATTACTTGATTAATTACTCATTAATCATTAATTAAAACAAATCTTATTTATTAATGATTCATAAATTATAAGTTAATTATTCTAAGAATAATTAAATCTCAAACTTTTAAGATTAAACCCTTAATTATCATTTCATTAATTTATTAAATAAATTAATTATTCATTTAATTACTCTAATAATTAAATGCATTACAAATCATTAAATTATAATTTAACTTTTACAAGTTTTAAAATCAATTAAAACCCTTAAATGATAAATAATACTTTTCTTATAAAAGAGATTTTACAAGAGTTTAAATCAAATTCCCTTTTTAAATTCAAAACATTTAAATGTTTCTTTATCATTCAAATTTGTTAAAATACTTAAATTTATAAAACTTGTATTTATTTTAAATCAAAGATTCAAAATCAAATTTGAATCATTTTAAACTTTATTTAAAACATTTCTTTACATTTTCAAATTCTAATTTAAATTCAAATTTTTTAAAACATTTTTAAACAATAAACTCGTTAAAGTATTTTTAAAACAAATTTGAATTTAAAAACTTAGTCATTCTCGGTTATGATTCAAAATGAAATTTGAATTCATAATTTAACTTAGATTTAAAACTCATTTTAAATCTTTGCTTACACTTTTAGAAATTAGTTTAAATTTTGAAAACAAGACAAGTTTTCAACTTAAACAAACTAACCCGAGCTAAGCTCTAAAATAACTCGAGTAACTCGAGTATCACTCATTTTGAAATCATCAAACTAAAACTGTCAAGTTTTACCAAACCCTATACCGACAATAACAAAATCCCTGAAACAACCAAATTCACCCGAGTCACAACAACATCAACTTTCGAGTCCAATGACCTACTGCTTCGAACAAATCTCGAAATAACCCGAAACGCTCTCGAGAGACCCTTCTTCCCCCAAAAACAAACAGCTGACATTCCAAGAACCATGTGCACCTGCACCACCGGAGCAACCATCTCCGACCCCTCGCGACCCCACTCGCAAGTCACTGATCATCACCGAACACCAAATCGACCTTCAATCCAACTGTAGAAACCCCAAATAAAAAATGAGCATCGAGCTCGAAACTGGAACAGAAAGTCGATACTGCAATTCGCCTTAACTAGAAATTCTGATCATCAGCAAGTCTACGCCCCTGGCCTCGAACTCCTCTATACCCCATCTACCATCTACTCAAAACAGGGCAAGCTCTATCACTTATTTTGATCGCGGTGATCAATTTTCTTCAACACAGGAAAACTAGGGTTAATTATTTCAATCCCTAATCACCACTGCCTCCATGCTTTAAACCACCTTCAACTATTTTTCCTTTAAACTACGATCATCACTCCATTACCAGAAATGATTCTGGCCAATCCAACCTTCTTGATCGACAGATCCAACTCAAAACAGAATTCCTGGTTAAACCAGAAATACCAAATTCTATTCAAACTAAAAATTAAAATTTTAGTTTTAAAATTCATATCTTTGATAATGTAACATGTTTATATTCTTAATTCAAAGTTTAGATGATTAAATTCTTATTTTCAAAGGATTGCTCCGTTGACTTATGTTTTCCAGAGACACTATAGGTTTTCCCTTAATATATATTTTTAAATAAAATTTAAACTTAATTTACATTACATAACCAACTTTGTTTTGAATCTTAAAACTTAACACATATTTAATCATCTGAAATGGAAATTTAAGCAAATTCTATAACCTGACACTTAAGATCAGGAAATAGTTTACACTGCAGCATGCATTACACATACATTCATCTATATACTAGTATAGGCTTGAAAAAACATACAAGCATTTCACTTCTAAAGTAAAACAGCAACTAAATATTTAAGTTTATACAATGTTACTCGCTGATTTTTAGGAGAAGAGCCTTATTCTAAAAAATGCGTGAAACTGGAGTTGCTTCTTTTTTTATAAAAACTTTAGATCTTGATTTTGCACAATGCTTGACTTCCTGATTTCATTAAAATGTTTTTGCTTCCAGATTCTACAGCTGCATGCATGTAGTTTTGGATGTTGTTTTCAAACAGAGAAGGATTGCAGGCTTCCCAGAAAATATGCAGGCATTGATCAAGTTGCATGCAGGTTCCAGAAAAAATTGCAAGCTGTTGAAAGCTTCAAGTTGCTTCTTCTTACATTTTTTAAGCTTTAATTCCAGATTTATTTGCATGTTCCCAGATTTCATTTTGTATGCATGCTTCCAGGAAAGAAAATGCATGCAGGCTTTGGGAATTTGTAAATTGATTTGCAATTTGATTTCAAGTTAATGCTTTTGAAGAGCTACAGATATATATGATTTACATTTCAAGTTTGGAAGATGAATTCAGATGGTTCCGAAGAAGATTCAAACAATTTTGAAGAAGAAATTGGCAGATTTTTATTTGAAACAAATTTTGTTTTCAGTTTTGGAGAAGAAGTTTAGATTTCAGATTTTCATTAAATTAAAATAAAAATAAAATAAAATTGGACACTTGTTTCAATTTTAACTTTTATCATTAAATTTAGTTTAGGCCTTAACACATGTCATTTTAAGTGTTAATAAACTTACACATGTATTAAGTATTTTAATTTTAATTCTAAATTGTTTATAAAACTTTATCTTATTTATAAGAGCTTTTATATTTATCTAATTTAAATTCATATTTTTAAGCTAAATAAAATTTTAAAACAAATAAGATTTATCATAAGTATAAACCATAACATTATTTATTAAATTGCTTTGAAAAGCCAATTGTTATATTTAAATCAAATTTTAAATTTACCAAATATAAATTAAAATTTGAAAATTGATTCATTTACTAAATCCCAAATCAAAGTTTATTCAATTTACAATATATACAATTATATATATTATAAACAGAAAACAATTTATTTGCTTTAAAAAAATAAAATCTATCAGTTTAAATATTTACTAAAGAAGATTATTAAATCAATTCAAAATTTATCATCAAAAATTATCAAATCAATTTAATTTTTAACACAGATTGTTAAATTTATATTGCCAAATTTCCGGGATATCACAGAGACTATGATTCACAAAACAAAAATAGGTAAAAACAAAAATAGGTAAAAACAATGGAAACTAAAATAATAAATTAATTAAAACAAAGCTTCATAATTACTTCATAAATAAGTTAAATACCAAATACAACATCCATATCTCAAAACCCATCATGTCTTATGCAACAGAAACTCATAGCCTCCAAATTAGTGTACATAATATCCCATAAAATAAGAAAGTACATAGAAAGAACAAAAACTGAAATAAAAGAAATATATAGAAGAAATCTCATCCAAGAGAACACCAAGCTGCAGCAATCTACTGACTTCTTCCTTGATTGCCTAAGGGGGGAAGGGGAAAATAAAGGAGTGGGTCAGACTAAAAATCTGATGAATGATAGCAATTACTAGAGTCTTTAAGCAAGATAAAGTAATAGACTCTACAACAGTTCTAGCATAAATAAGAGTAATAAAGGAAATAGGAAAGAGATAAATCGGAAATAAGTACGATTAAATGTTGTTCTATTTATAAGATAGGTTAACTTTGATTGCATGTACTTGTACTTGATTTCTGCTTTAATTAGGCTGAATTCCTTATCTTGTAATTAGGATGGGACCCTAATTCTACCCTTTTTGATCAGCCTGCTACCCCATAAATCTTAATGCAGACTAGCCGATATATAACTCCCTGCACAGCAACCAATGGTATCCACGAAAAATGAACAAAGCAACTACTGTAGATATGGATGACATATATAGCTCCCTACACAAAAGGAAATGATGTCTACGAAAGACACTCATACTAAGCGCTTGGAACTCGTAGCTACTACTGAGCACCCGAATGGAAGTCACACGTGTAACTGCCACCATGCCCATGCTATCTTTTACTCCACCTATTGGGTCTTCTTGTTACCTCAACATCCAGCATAAGCATGCCCCTCATCCCACTTCAGCCTAACGTGAGATCACCGTGTGTCCATAAAATATGTAGGGGAAATGATGTTTGTGACGCCCCACCTCTATACCCACGCTAGCCAAGAACACTACGGAGTAATGCTGTCAACTAGCACGGAGAATAAGGCTGTTGAGGAGCGACCATCCGTGTAATTGCTTTGCGCGAGCATCGATATGTCGGATAGTATAACATGCATTTCTTTATCAAGAGGGAAATCCGACCTACCGACACAAACTCAAAGCTACTACACAGTGGCTATAATATCTTCGGGAACAAATATAGAAATAAACATAACATAAATCAGTCACAGACAATTCATATCACAAAGGCGGAAGAAGATAAGAATATATAACTAACACATGAAAGTGTATATCAGAGTAGTCGTCAAAAAGATCCACTATAATACAAAAGAGTAGCAACACGTGCTATACAAAAGAATACATCTATGAGTCCATACCTCAAGTGTATACAACAAAATAAACTACTAATCTAAGTAGTTAGCCAAAAGATCATATGATAACCCCAGAAGAGAAGTCAAACAGAAGCACCTGTAACATCTCGGTCTGACCCGAGTATTATTTAAGAAGAAAATAATAAACGGATCAGTTAAGCTATAAATATCAGAAGAAATGATATAGAATAAGAGATATGACTAAACGTATAATAATCACAATGCCAAGGTGTGATAAATAACTAATTGAAAAATCAATAAGAGATTAATCAATATCGCAAAGATCTTCTCAAAGATAAAAAGGAATGTCATACTCCTAATTTCATTCACCAAGCCACAATAAATGACATATATATCAATGTCAATCGTAAAAGTTGGTGAAACATAAATTCCAGAATTCAACACACGAAATCCAGAAATCACAAGAAAAGGATGGCCAAGACATTGATGTAGTGCAAACGGTACACCCAATGTATCAAAAGCATATCATTGATGTAGTGCAAACGGTACATCCAATGAATCAAAAGCAAAGACATTGATGTAGTGCAAACGGTACATCCAATGTATCAAAAGCAAAGACGTTGATGTAGTGCAAACAGTACATCCAATGTACCAAAAGTATATCATTGATGTAGTGCAAACGGTACATCCAATGAATCAAAAGCAAAGACATTGATGTAGTGCAAACGGTACATCCAATGTATCAAAAGCAAAGACATTGATGTAGTGCAAACGGTACATCCAATGTATCAAAAGCAAAGACATTGATGTAGTGCAAACGGTACATCCAATGTATCAAAAGCAAAGACATTGATGTAGTGCAAACGGTACATCCAATGTATCAAAAGTATATCATTGATGTAGTGCAAACGGTACATCCAATGTATCAAAAGTATATCATTGATGTAGTGCAAATGGTACATCCAATGAATCAAAAGCAAAGACATTGATGTAGTGCAAACGGTACATCCAATGTATCAAAAGCAAAGACATTGATGTAGTGCAAACGGTACATCCAATGTATCAAAAGTATATCATTGATGTAGTGCAAACGGTACATCCAATGTATCAAAAGTATATCATTGATGTAGTGCAAACGGTACATCCAATGAATCAAAAGCAAAGACATTGCACATGCTAGTCTAAAACATAAAAATGATCGTCATGATCATCAAGAAGTGTCAATTACAGTAAGCTAGTAAATATATGAGCTTAGCTTCATGTCCCATAACCACTAGCTTAACTTAAATATTTACGAACAAATTGTAGATCTCCACTAGAAAATTGTCACAAGAGATTCAATCGAACAAGTCCAAGAATTAACCGACGAAGTAAACGCAAGCGTTTCATACCACTTGTTTTACTAAGTCGTTTAATTAGATTTCTCATACGAGTGAGGTAAAGGTTTGTATATACTAATAGATTGGAAATTGGTTTGAGAAAACGAGCTTTGTAATAAAATAGTGTTGAAATCGTTTTGATGAAAGAATTTTGATATTTACTACTAGTATTGAAACCTTTATATTTTTAAGGTGACAAATCACAAAGAAGATTGTAGGAACAATCAATCACTAAAATTCACATTCGAAGACGTGAATAAAATCCAAAGAAATCGATACCGAATCCATCAAAATGGACATTCCCAAAAATCACGAAGAAAATGTCATCAAAGTCGATAATAAGTGATAATAACAAAAGGGAATCAACACAAATCAATTAACATTAGAAATTCAATCCATAAAGGCAAAATGGACTCAAATAGCAGGTTCAGTCGACTGAACAGAGTTTTCAGTCGACTGACCCTGTACCTGGAAATTTTCCAGCTTCAGGAAACTTTCTGTTTCCAGGTTCAATCGACTGAACAGAAGATTCATTCGACTGAATCATGCCTGGAAACTTTCGGGTTCCAGGTTCAGTCGATTGAACAGAAGATTCAGTCGACTGAATCATGCCTGGGCTGTTTTTCAGCCTATTCAAATGAAGGGCAAACTCTTCCAAAATGCAACCGGACGAACATTGGCTCTAAGGATTTATGCCAATCGGCTACCCGGCCCTATATGCTCCTCGATGCATCACCAAAAGCATGATCAAACATCCATAAAAGGATTTTCACACAAATTTGACTTAAAAACCCAAAAATTGAAATATTCACAAAACCAATCCAAATCAAGAGCAAATGCACATGAAGAAGTGTTAGGAATTCATACCCAACAACCAAAGATAATTATAGTCATAGATGTGAGATAAAAATCTCACCTTTGAACCCAAACAATAGAAGAAGAAGCTTGAAAGCAAGCTAGATCAATTCCTCTTCAATAACAACTCAAGAAGCTTCAATCTAAGCTTAAAAGAGAAACATTTCCTAAATTAGGTTTAGGAAATTTCTGAAATTGGAAAGAGAATGAGTTGGAGAAGAAGAAAAGAAGGCTTACCAATGGGTTCACTTGAGCTTGGAGCAAGAAGATGGATTTGCTAATGGAAACTAGGGCTTAGGATTTCCTAATTCTTTTTCTCTTCCCCCATTTTTTATGAAGCTTGAATGTATTAGGAATTTATGAAGGAATGAAGAGAAGAGGGTAGGAGCTAGGTTGATAAAATGGGGTCAATGGGCTCAGCCCAAACCAAAGCCCTAAGTGAAAAAGTAGCAAAATTACACTAACTCCAAACATATCGAAGTTTATACTCAAAAAGGTCGCAAACGTCATTTTGAACTCAATGGGGGTGGTCTCGAGTCCCAATTCGACTGTTTGCAAAAAGTAGGCTTTCGGACCAAAATCCGACGAACGATAAAATATTTAAATAAAATATTTAAATATACAATTGATAAATATGCGGGTTGTTACAGACTCCCCTCCTTAAAGAAATTGCGTCCTCGCAATACTTAAGAAGAAAATAAGAAGTAACAACCATAGAAGCATATCAGCACAAAAGAAAATTTGAAATAGGAAGTTCACCATAAGGAGCATGAAAGAGTAAGCCTGAACGGGATCGCTCGATGAATTCTCTAGATTCTCAGGAGTAATCCCTAAGATTTGAGAACCATTGAACTCTCACAAGAAGAATATCTTTATTCCGAAGGCGCTCAACCTCCGAAGCAAGGATGCGAATGGAATGTCGCTCATAAATCAAAACTGGTGAAACTTCAATTTCCACAATATCACCGGGCTCAAGAATAAAAACCGAAAACCCTAAGGCATTCCCGTAGATAAAAGACGTGGAGAATGTCAAGAATAGCAGAAAATTGAGCTGGTGCAACGACGTAGTACAGAAACAGTACGCCCGAGAAACTTGAAACTCGAATAATGTGGAACACCGACGTAGTACAAAAACGGTACGTCCAATGAACCAAAGCCCGAATAATTTCAAAACACCGACGTAGTACAAAAATGGTACGTCCAATGAACCGATAAACCGGAACAATGTTGTAGTATAATAACAATACCCCCGATGAACCGAACACCATAAAAGAACATCGGACGCTAGTCCATAAAAGGGATGAGATGAAACTCAATAAAACGAAGTACGTCAAAATGCCCAATGAACTTGATAAAAAGAAAATTCCATTCCGACAACATCAAAGAATCAACAACTTGTTGCCTACGACAAAGCGCGTTGGCAACACGATTTCCCTTTCGGGAATAAAAGAATATCAAGATCATAAGATGCTAGGAACTCGAGTCAACATGAAGTTCTTTATGAGAAAATAAATATTCAAAAGATTTATGATTTAGGTGGAGAACAAATTTCTCCCCCAAAAATTGTCAAGACACGATTCTTCGTCTTCCGAAAATTCGACATCGACACTCACTTTATCGACTGCCGAGGAATCGAACGACGGAAAACCGAACACTGAGGGTTTTTAAAAAGATTTTAAGAAAAGAAAAAGTAGAAAAGAAGGTAGAAAGAAGAGGGAAAAGAAGATAGAAAATTAGAAAAGAGAATAGAAAAACAGAATAGAACAAAATTTTAAAATAGAAGGAAAAGAGAATAGAGGAAAAAAAGAAAAACAGAAGAAAATAGGATAGAGGAAAAAAGAATAGAGAAGAGGAAAGAAAAATAGAAAAGAATTTAAGAAAAGAAAAGAATTTATCCATAAATCCGTAAATCGATTAAGTATATTGAAATGTAACGTACGCGGTTTTTCGTTGCCGAAAAACCGAATAGTTATGGGTTTTAAAAAAAGAATTTAGGAAAAGAAGAAGAGAGAAAAAGAAGAAAGAAGAAGAAAATAGATAATAGAGGGAAGAGAAAACATAAGGTAGAAAATTTAGATAGGGAAAAGAAGATAGAAAATTTTAAAATTGAAGGAAAAGAGAATAGAGGAAAAAGAAAAACAGAAGAAAATAGAACGGAACAGAAAACAACAGAACAACATCAGAATCTCACAATTCGCAGCGGAACAACATATAATAATAAATGAATAATCTTTAAACAAAGAACTATCAGTTATTACATTTTATACATTACATCATATCATCAGAGTGTACAACATCATACAACAACAACAGTGCAGCGGAAAAAGAAATACTATATAAGTAATACGCCATGCCATCCAGCTTGCCTCCAGCAACTCCAGAATATCCTGATATCCTGATAAACCTTACTCTTGACTGCCCGTGTGGAAATTGGTGGGCACCCAGAGTTTAGGAAGGAAAACAATAAACTCCAAGTCAGTCATGTGACTGGTGTGAGAACTCAAAACAATTTATTTATCTTTAAAATCAAAATAGAGAAATATTTTTATTTCAATTCGCAATGCTTTTAAAAATGAGACTACCATAAGGCCTCCCGCACACACACACATGCAAACGCAGAATCGGAGGAGATTTCTCCTTATGATAGTCAAAGATGCTTGATACGCATTTAAAAGAACATTTGATATTATTACTAGTGCATAGTGTTGAAAAAAAATTCATTTCGAAAGTAGAATATAAATCTTAGCCAACATACGACCATTATCGTATGTCTACTATAGCTAACTATGTTCAATAGTAGGTTACCGCCACATTCCATAGCAGGTTATACAACTAAAACCGTACAAGTCACGTATTGTTTCTTTGGATTTCCAACAAATGGTCAGGCCAAGGAACTTCCCATTGCCACATGAGAATGCCTCTGGAAAGACATCCCCGAGAACCAAACCGAAACTCTGCCAACACAAGGCCGGGTTACCCCTAACTGGGTAACTACTGACACGAGCACGCCATTCCCCGATCGTAAACGACCTTTCTCACGGGATCCCGAAAGCCAACAACCACAAAGTAATAAATTCGTAGTAACCACATAGGTTAAATATCTGGGCTCCATACCATGATACCACCTCTATCCAGAAGGAAATGTACATACCCTAAAGGGTGCTACCCCTCATAACCTTGCTGCATCTTTCCTGTTTTGACCATTTCCGGGGTGTGAGGTTCGACGAAGTCACGTCCACAAAAACATACTTTATACAAAAGCCATGCTTTGGGTCAACAAATGATCAACACAATGATCACTAGGATAGACGATCAAATAAACGATCCTATCACAATAATCAACACAATGATCATTTCAGCATCACTCAGCATATCACATTACCAAATTGGGAATATATCGCTGATAACTTCAACTATATAACCTCTGAGCTCGTACGTCTCAGAGAAGGGTGTTAAGCTAAAAGAATAAATTCTCCGCCACCAACAGAAATATATTTGAAAGAAATCGGCTTTATATCTCAACTTGTAATGTCAGACACACAATCCATACAAGTCTGTTCCGGGCTCGAACAAAACCGAAGGCACTTACAAAGAAGTCCTTGCAATCTGGATATTCACAATCCTGATCGGATTTCCCATCACTTAGGGAGACCTCTATACCGGAGCAACTCGGTGCAGAGTAAATCGACAGGTCATCCTATCGCTCTCGCAAATACCGGGTCTTCAACACCGATCTTCAAATGCAATTCATAACGACGTATCACATATTCGGAATGGGTTATACGACCCAATGGTCTTTTCCCGGTTAACCCGAATAGTGAGCGCTTATTAAAAAATAAGTGTAGCATTCACATTCAAACAAATCACATCAATTACCCATTCAAAGGGAAATATTGATAGTCGGTTATTGAACTATCAATGGATATGCACACATCACCAGATTCCAAATAATTTTCCAAATTATTTATTTTCCAAAATATCTTTACAAGATATATTATTTCACACTTCAAAAATAAATCAATATTGATCCTTAAACAAATTCCACTTCCTTTATAAATTCCTTAGTGAATTTATAATTCCAAAATATCAATGAATATTCGATTTCAATTTTTCATTTCAATTTTCTTTTCAATTTATCTTCAAAAAGATAAATTCTTAAAATATTCACTTTATATTGGAAAACATTTCCATACTTATTTATTCATAAGTAATTCACAAATTTTATTTATTTTCAACACTTAGAAAACATTCAATATACTTAAATCGAAATTTAGTATATATTTCATTCTTTAAGGAAATCATTCTCTTAAACATATTTATTTGGGCCAAAAACGAATGTTGCGTAAAACATCGTTACAACGTCCCAAAATCACTAGTATAGGGATTCGAATTTAAAATAGATATATAAATCCCAATACTATACAAAACATTTCCTTTCGGAAATCATTTACTATAACAACAGTGTTATAGTCCACCATTTCCTTCTATTTCTCGAAAACGTCTATTTCAACAATTAATGTTGAAATCTATGGTTTCGAATCTCAACACATTTTAAAACATCGTTAGATCGTTTTAATTCTATTTAAAACATCACATTCTAAACATTTTCTTTAACGTGTTATTCACTATTCAAAAACGTGAATATACTTCATTAACAAATTTCATCCTTTTATACATTTTAATTCAAAGGATTATTCACTATTCAAAAACGTGAATATAACTCCATTAATAGGTTTCAACAATTTTCTTATCAAAATAAGTCATTTGCGAATTTATAAAACAACGTTTATAAATTCCATTTCTATTTATTTATAAAAACTTCCTTTTTATAAATCTCTTTATTAACTTATTCGATTTATAACTTAATTATGAACTAAAAGTTCATATTATAAGTTAAATACTTATAAAACGATTATTTTACAAAATCGTTCCTCTAAAGACTTTCCAAACCATAAATCTTATAACTTATAAGATTCATTTATTTAACCAAATCTATTCTTCAATTAACTTCACAAATTTATAATTCTTACTATTTATAAATTTCATTTATAACTTCACCGTTTATAATTCTATAAATTTCATTCTTTAATGAAATTCATTTTCACTTCATTCAAACACTTATAAAAACTCGTTTTATAATGTCCATATTTCAATTTATAAATATCCATTTATAAATCTCTTGACATAAATCAATTTATATTATTCTTTTTAAACGTCTTTAAATTCCTTTATAATTTCACCATTCTATTGATTTATAAAATAATTAAATTTCATAAATTGTATATTTAAACTTTTCACAATAAATCCTAAAATATCTCGATTAAACTATTTTATAACTCAATAGCATCATATTCTCAAAAATCAGTTTTTAACTATATTTCTCAAAAATCATAATTTTTATAACTTTAAAAATTATAGCGTTTATTTATTTAAAATGAATCAATTCCAAAAATATTTTATAAATGTATACTTTCAAAAATCACTTTGAAATCATTTTAAAATTCCAAATTTGGTCCAATGATGCTACACACCAAATAGTCAATCACGACTACACGATCCATCATATATCGATATTATAATCCATCAAATATCAAAATATCTGAAATCAAATAAAAACTGTTGAGGAATCCAGTTGGATCCCTCCAACCTGTTTTCCTGCATCCACAAACATTAGCACAATACCAATTTCGCTCCAGTACGAAATTATCGCGGTATATGTTCTTATTAAATATTATCCGCTTAATAACGGCGTAATAGGGTCTCATCCGCTAAACAAATAAATGCGGGAAATCAATCAACTCCAATGTATACATATGCCAATATATATATATTGCTATTATATATAATACCAATTTCACTGTTTATGAAATATTCGCGGTATATGTTTTTAATAAATAACATCCGCTTACTAACGGCGTATAATGTCTATTTTAACAATCAATATATATCAATCAACATTCAAACATGCATTCAGATATTTTAAATCTAACTATTTAAAATAAAATCGAAACTGATTCGATTGAGTGAGAAGTTCTCACCTTGATTTTAATTTCCGTTTCAGCTTTTATTTCGAATAAAATTAAACGGACGTTTAATTTTACCCAAAATTCTCACTAACTCCAAACGACTCCAAACCAACTCCATCGCGTAGTGCTCGTCCATACGATTCCAACGCAACTGGTTTCGCGCGTTTTCGACCTCGTATGAAAAAGTTATGAATTATTGAAGTTTGTATACGATTTTAATAACATTTTATAACATAAATTAAACTAATTTATACCAAAGCAAATCTTAGCCCTCCATCTCAACTCCAACCACATCAGGCCGTCCCCCCCCCCCCCCCATCATCTTCCCCACGCATATGCACAGGTTGAGGCCGAACCCATTTTGCAATTTAGGGTTTCAATTCGCATCCTCTACGTTGAACTCCAACATGATCAGCTAGCATCATCGTGAAGCCCCTTCCACCACACACCATCTGCCCAAGACCGGCCACGCGCGCACCCCCCCAGCGTCTCGAAAAGCGTGCGCAACACCCCAGGGACGCGGGCCTGTAGCTTCCTCCACACGACTCCGTTTCCGATCATAACCGTTGAATCTCTCCGTCTCGATATGCTCTACGTTTTGTTAGTTGGAGCCTTCATCTAATTTCGCCTAGATTGGGAGGAAAACGTGGAGGAAGAAGGTGAACTGCTGGCCGTTCGGGGGTGGCGGCGGCTAGGGTTTTGTATATTTTTTTTTATTTTTATTTTTGTGAAGGGGTAGGGCTATTTATAAGGAACGAGCGACACTATTCATCCCGGAAATTCCGAACTCCGATTTAGGCACCGTAACCAGCGTTTCTAGGGTTTACCCCGCGTTCCGGACACAATGGAACAGGTTTCGGAAGCTAATTCGGAAGTATGTGCGAGTTATGGCTATAAACGCTCAATTTGAATTAAACCGATTTAAGTCGATTTCTAGGCGTTTTAATTTGTAACGGACAAACGGTAAATCCAATTGACTTGAAATTTGAAACCTTACAATAATATCACATTACGGATCTGATGAAACTGGTTTCGTCGAAATCCGAGACTTTTTGAAAAATGGCTATTTTAGCTCGTCAAATTTAAATTAAAAATAAATCGATGCGTTTCGAGCTGCCACGATCAAACGGTAACTCCGACTGACACGAAATTTGAAATACGGTAATAACTAACCATTACGGATCCAATAGAACTGGTTTCGTTCAATTCTGAGACTGTTCAAAAATTGACTATTTTCACTAGTCGATTTTATTATTAAAATATTCAATTTTCACAAATTAGCTTTTAATTCGATTTTAAAAGTTCTAAAATATCATTCTAACTTCCATATGATAAAATAAAATTTTACAAATCATTTTCAATCATATTTAACTATATTTTCAATTATTTCCATAATTTAACGTATTAAATTATTGATTTTATTATTCAATTAAATTCAATAATTCAAATAAAAATTTATTTGACTTATAAATTCACTTATTAATGTTTAAAATTAATTAAATATTCAAATTTTAATTTCTAAAAATTCTTGGTCGTTACAATCTTCCCCACTTAAAAGAATTTCGTACTCGAAATTACAAGTAAGAAAAGTTACAGTATCTATTAATTTTCCCAAAATTCATAATTAAACTTCTTATAATACTTACTAAGTTTTCCAAATCATACTTAGTTATCTTTTCAAAAACAATTACTATTGTTTAACTTTCAATTCTAAAATCAAAGTTAAAGTTTTCAAAAAAATTCCCATTTTCTTAAATTTTTCTAACGCCTTAAATTTTCGGAAAAATTCGCCATAGTCTCCTTTGCGCGGCTCGATCCGAAAAAAAAATGACAGTATATATAGCACAAATATACATCTCATCAAGTAATGAGGCATCCCGAAGGGAAAAAAAGTGTAAAAGTACGGTATGTAATCCGAGATATGTACCTTATATTTTATTAGCAAGCATATACGGCTAATATAGCGCAAAAGCGAGCTCCAAATGCGAAGCAAACGCAATCCGCACCTACTAATCACTCAACAAACAACATGAGAATCATGCATATAGACAATAGTATCAATATACAACATATAGCAACATAATAACTATTTATGTCAACATAGCAAATGCAATAAAAGCAATATATTCAACCATCAACCAACTATCATCCAACAAATTCATAACCAATATATATTCATTCATATTCTCATTAATCTTAAATGAATTGGTTTTCAATTTAATCACATATGATTCATATACAGTGGATGTTCTTACTAACATTCACTTTCAATTAGTTTATATTCCCTAATTTATATTCAAGTTGGTTCACTTCCAAATCAAATTCAATTCTACATAAGATTCACTTAACTTTCAATCGAATTTCAATTACTTTGCTTTCAATTTCACTAATTCACTTTCATTAATACTTAATGAATTATATTCAATCAATCAACTAACAATCATATAACCATCAATGTATATTAATTACAACCAAATTCCTTTGCTTATCAATTGGTTTAATTAAATTGATTTTCATTCAATTATTCAACTTTCTAATAACATTAGATTTTAATGAATTAACACTTATATTCATTATTTCATATCAATTTAATTCACATTTAATTGATTAATATTCAATCCATTCATTCAATTCAATTATTCAACTCAATTCAATTCTAAAGTAAATTTCCATTTAACTTTAAATTCACTTTTACTTTCAACTCATATTTATAAATATATTCATATAGTTTCACTTCTTATATATATAAGTTTATTTCACAATTGTAAATCACTTTAATTATAATTCAATTCTTATAATTCATTTTACTTATACAATTATTCTTTTATTTAGATTATTCAAACAACTAAACAATCAATTTATATACACTTAAATAATTCTGAAAAATTATTCCTTTATATATAAAATATAATCAAGGCAAAATTATTTCATTTACCCAATTTAAAAATCAATATTATGTCGGTTTATCTTGTTTAAGAGTTTAGAAACTCCTATCTACGATAGTTAGCTAGACTACATCGACTGGAATCTATAAACAATCAACCGATAAGTCAACACAATATAAAACAATTTTATATTCACTAACAAATACGCTCTCATAGCTATTATTACACTCAAATTCATTCTAGAGTACTACTGACTCTATCTCTAATGAATAATACCCAACAGAACCATGGTTGTCGCTTAACCATAAGCTCTGATACCACATTGTCAGGACACGATTCTTCGTCTTCCGAAAATTCGACATCGACACTCACTTTATCGACTGCCGAGGAATCGAACGACGGAAAACCGAACACTGAGGGTTTTTAAAAAGATTTTAAGAAAAGAAAAAGTAGAAAAGAAGGTAGAAAGAAGAGGGAAAAGAAGATAGAAAATTAGAAAAGAGAATAGAAAAACAGAATAGAACAAAATTTTAAAATAGAAGGAAAAGAGAATAGAGGAAAAAAAGAAAAACAGAAGAAAATAGGATAGAGGAAAAAAGAATAGAGAAGAGGAAAGAAAAATAGAAAAGAATTTAAGAAAAGAAAAGAATTTATCCATAAATCCGTAAATCGATTAAGTATATTGAAATGTAACGTACGCGGTTTTTCGTTGCCGAAAAACCGAATAGTTATGGGTTTTAAAAAAAGAATTTAGGAAAAGAAGAAGAGAGAAAAAGAAGAAAGAAGAAGAAAATAGATAATAGAGGGAAGAGAAAACATAAGATAGAAAATTTAGATAGGGAAAAGAAGATAGAAAATTTTAAAATTGAAGGAAAAGAGAATAGAGGAAAAAGAAAAACAGAAGAAAATAGAACGGAACAGAAAACAACAGAACAACATCAGAATCTCACAATTCGCAGCGGAACAACATATAATAATAAATGAATAATCTTTAAACAAAGAACTATCAGTTATTACATTTTATACATTACATCATATCATCAGAGTGTACAACATCATACAACAACAACAGTGCAGCGGAAAAAGAAATACTATATAAGTAATACGCCATGCCATCCAGCTTGCCTCCAGCAACTCCAGAATATCCTGATATCCTGATAAACCTTACTCTTGACTGCCCGTGTGGAAATTGGTGGGCACCCAGAGTTTAGGAAGGAAAACAATAAACTCCAAGTCAGTCATGTGACTGGTGTGAGAACTCAAAACAATTTATTTATCTTTAAAATCAAAATAGAGAAATATTTTTATTTCAATTCGCAATGCTTTTAAAAATGAGACTACCATAAGGCCTCCCGCACACACACACATGCAAACGCAGAATCGGAGGAGATTTCTCCTTATGATAGTCAAAGATGCTTGATACGCATTTAAAAGAACATTTGATATTATTACTAGTGCATAGTGTTGAAAAAAAATTCATTTCGAAAGTAGAATATAAATCTTAGCCAACATACGACCATTATCGTATGTCTACTATAGCTAACTATGTTCAATAGTAGGTTACCGCCACATTCCATAGCAGGTTATACAACTAAAACCGTACAAGTCACGTATTGTTTCTTTGGATTTCCAACAAATGGTCAGGCCAAGGAACTTCCCATTGCCACATGAGAATGCCTCTGGAAAGACATCCCCGAGAACCAAACCGGAACTCTGCCAACACAAGGCCGGGTTACCCCTAACTGGGTAACTACTGACAGAGCACGCCATTCCCTGATCGTAAACGACCTTTCTCACGGGATCCCGAAAGCCAACAACCACAAAGTAATAAATTCGTAGTAACCACATAGGTTAAATATCTGGGCTCCATACCATGATACCACCTCTATCCAGAAGGAAATGTACATACCCTAAAGGGTGCTACCCTTCATAACCTTGCTGCATCTTTCCTGTTTTGACCATTTCCGGGGTGTGAGGTTCGACGAAGTCACGTCCACAAAAACATACTTTATACAAAAGCCATGCTTTGGGTCAACAAATGATCAACACAATGATCACTAGGATAGACGATCAAATAAACGATCCTATCACAATAATCAACACAATGATCATTTCAGCATCACTCAGCATATCACATTACCAAATTGGGAATATATCGCTGATAACTTCAACTATATAACCTCTGAGCTCGTACGTCTCAGAGAAGGGTGTTAAGCTAAAAGAATAAATTCTCCGCCACCAACAAAAATATATTTGAAAGAAATCGGCTTTATATCTCAACTTGTAATGTCAGACACACAATCCATACAAGTCTGTTCCGGGCTCGAACAAAACCGAAGGCACTTACAAAGAAGTCCTTGCAATCCGGATATTCACAATCCTGATCGGATTTCCCATCACTTAGGGAGAACTCTATACCGGAGCAACTCGGTGCAGAGTAAATCGACAGGTCATCCTATCGCTCTCGCAAATACCGGGTCTTCAACACCGATCTTCAAATGCAATTCATAACGACGTATCACATATTCGGAATGGGTTATACGACCCAATGGTCTTTTCCCGGTTAACCTGAATAGTGAGCGCTTATTAAAAAATAAGTGTAGCATTCACATTCAAACAAATCACATCAATTACCCATTCAAAGGGAAATATTGATAGTCAGTTATTGAACTATCAATGGATATGCACACATCACCAGATTCCAAATAATTTTCCAAATTATTTATTTTCCAAAATATCTTTACAAGATATATTATTTCACACTTCAAAAATAAATCAATATTTATCCTTAAACAAATTCCACTTCCTTTATAAATTCCTTAGTGAATTTATAATTCCAAAATATCAATGAATATTCGATTTCAAGTTTTCATTTCAATTTTCTTTTCAATTTATCTTCAAAAAGATAAATTCTTACACTTTATATTGGAAAACATTTCCATACTTATTTATTCATAAGTAATTCACAAATTTTATTTATTTTCAACACTTAGAAAACATTCAATATACTTAAATCGAAATTTAGTATATGTTTCATTCTTTAAGGAAATCATTCTCTTAAACATATTTATTTGGGCCAAAAACGAATGTTGCGTAAAACATCGTTACAACGTCCCAAAATCACTAGTATAGGGATTCGAATTTAAAATAGATATATAAATCCCAATACTATACAAAACATTTCCTTTCGGAAATCATTTACTATAACAACAGTGTTATAGTCCACCATTTCCTTCTATTTCTCGAAAACGTCTATTTCAACAATTAATGTTGAAATCTATGGTTTCGAATCTCAACACATTTTAAAACATCGTTAGATCGTTTTAATTCTATTTAAAACATCACATTCTAAACATTTTCTTTAACGTGTTATTCACTATTCAAAAACGTGAATATACTTCATTAACAAATTTCATCCTTTTATACATTTTAATTCAAAGGATTATTCACTATTCAAAAACGTGAATATAACTCCATTAATAGGTTTCAACAATTTTCTTATCAAAATAAGTCATTTGCGAATTTATAAAACAACGTTTATAAATTCCATTTCTATTTATTTATAAAAACTTCCTTTTTATAAATCTCTTTATTAACTTATTCGATTTATAACTTAATTATGAACTAAAAGTTCATATTATAAGTTAAATACTTATAAAACGATTATTTTACAAAATCGTTCCTCTAAAGACTTTCCAAACCATAAATCTTATAACTTATAAGATTCATTTATTTAACCAAATCTATTCTTCAATTAACTTCACAAATTTATAATTCTTACTATTTATAAATTTCATTTATAACTTCACCGTTTATAATTCTATAAATTTCATTCTTTAATGAAATTCATTTTCACTTCATTCAAACACTTATAAAAACTCGTTTTATAATGTCCATATTTCAATTTATAAATATCCATTTATAAATCTCTTGACATAAATCAATTTATATTATTCTTTTTAAACGTCTTTAAATTCCTTTATAATTTCACCATTCTATTGATTTATAAAATAATTAAATTTCATAAATTGTATATTTAAACTTTTCACAATAAATCCTAAAATATCTCGATTAAACTATTTTATAACTCAATAGCATCATATTCTCAAAAATCAGTTTTTAACTATATTTCTCAAAAATCATAATTTTTATAACTTTAAAAATTATAGCGTTTATTTATTTAAAATGAATCAATTCCAAAAATATTTTATAAATGTATACTTTCAAAAATCACTTTGAAATCATTTTAAAATTCCAAATTTGGTCCAATGATGCTACACACCAAATAGTCAATCACGACTACACGATCCATCATATATCGATATGATAATCCATCAAATATCAAAATATCTGAAATCAAATAAAAACTGTTGAGGAATCCAGTTGGATCCCTCCAACCTGTTTTCCTGCATCCACAAACATTAGCACAATACCAATTTCGCTCCAGTACGAAATTATCGCGGTATATGTTCTTATTAAATATTATCCGCTTAATAACGGCGTAATAGGGTCTCATCCGCTAAACAAATAAATGCGGGAAATCAATCAACTCCAATGTATACATATGCCAATATATATATATTGCTATTATATATAATACCAATTTCACTGTTTATGAAATATTCGCGGTATATGTTTTTAATAAATAACATCCGCTTACTAACGGCGTATAATGTCTATTTTAACAATCAATATATATCAATCAACATTCAAACATGCATTCAGATATTTTAAATCTAACTATTTAAAATAAAATCGAAACTGATTCGATTGAGTGAGAAGTTCTCACCTTGATTTTAATTTCCGTTTCAGCTTTTATTTCGAATAAAATTAAACGGACGTTTAATTTTACCCAAAATTCTCACTAACTCCAAACGACTCCAAACCAACTCCATCGCGTAGTGCTCGTCCATACGATTCCAACGCAACTGGTTTCGCGCGTTTTCGACCTCGTATGAAAAAGTTATGAATTATTGAAGTTTGTATACGATTTTAATAACATTTTATAACATAAATTAAACTAATTTATACCAAAGAAAATCTTAGCCCTCCATCTCAACTCCAACCACATCAGGCCGTCCCCCCCCCCCATCATCTTCCCCACGCATATGCACAGGTTGAGGCCGAACCCATTTTGCAATTTAGGGTTTCAATTCGCATCCTCTACGTTGAACTCCAACATGATCAGCTAGCATCATCGTGAAGCCCCTTCCACCACACACCATCTGCCCAAGACCGGCCACGCGCGCACCCCCCCCAGCATCTCGAAAAGCGTGCGCAACACCCCAGGGACGCGGGCCTGTAGCTTCCTCCACACGACTCCGTTTCCGATCATAACCGTTGAATCTCTCCGTCTCGATATGCTCTACGTTTTGTTAGTTGGAGCCTTCATCTAATTTCGCCTAGATTGGGAGGAAAACGTGGAGGAAGAAGGTGAACTGTTGGCCGTTCAGGGGGGGGTGGCGGCTAGGGTTTTGTATATATATATATATATTTTTTTTTTTGTGAAGGGGTAGGGCTATTTATAAGGAACGAGCGACACTATTCATCCCGGAAATTCCGAACTCCGATTTAGGCGCCGTAACCAGCGTTTCTAGGGTTTACCCCGCGTTCCGGACACAATGGAACAGGTTTCGGAAGCTAATTCGGAAGTATGTGCGAGTTATGGCTATAAACGCTCAATTTGAATTAAACCGATTTAAGTCGATTTCTAGGCGTTTTAATTTGTAACGGACAAACGGTAAATCCAATTGACTTGAAATTTGAAACCTTACAATAATATCACATTACGGATCCGATGAAACTAGTTTCGTCGAAATCCGAGACTTTTTGAAAAATGGCTATTTTAGCTCGTCAAATTTAAATTAAAAATAAATCGATGCGTTTCGAGCTGCCACGATCAAACGGTAACTCCGATTGACACGAAATTTGAAATCCGGTAATAACTAACTATTACGGATCCAATGGAACTGGTTTCGTTCAATTCTGAGACTGTTCAAAAATTGACTATTTTCACTAGTCGATTTTATTATTAAAATATTCAATTTTCACAAATTAGCTTTTAATTCGATTTTAAAAGTTCTAAAATATCATTCTAACTTCCATATGATAAAATAAAATTTTACAAATCATTTTCAATCATATTTAACTATATTTTCAATTATTTCCATAATTTAACGTATTAAATTATTGATTTAATTATTCAATTAAATTCAATAATTCAAATAAAAATTTATTTGACTTATAAATTCACTTATTAATGTTTAAAATTAATTAAATATTCAAATTTTAATTTCTAAAAATTCTGGGTCGTTACAAAAATGATGATGCCAAACTCTAAAAGTAGAAACAATAACCGCGAGCACTAGATCACGAGTGGTATATCTAGTCTCGATAGGCTATAATCATTTAGAAGCACAAGTGATAGCACGTTCTCCTTTGCAAGAGAACGGCATCCAAACCAATACGATTAGCATTGGTACAAAAGATAAAGTCTTGGTTCCCCACGGAAATCACAAGAATAAGAGTATCGAAAAGAAAGAACTTCTTTTAAATAATCTTCTTTCCCGAAAAGTTAAAACTTTCAAAATTACATTTATCTTTATGTAATAATCTTTCTAGAGAAATTTACATTTTACAAGTCAATATATCGTGTCTTATTGTCTCATCAAAGCGTTTAGGAGATTCTTATCGATAACGTTGATCAAGCGCATCGACCAGAATTCTTAACACACTAAATGGGCAATACAATCACAAAATCATATTCTATAGGGTAAGTAGGTTTCTCAAAGACTTCTAAGAATATTCTTTGTTCGTTTTAAGAACAAAATCCAATTTTACTTTTAAATAAATCTTATGGAAAAGATTTGCAAAATTTTAAATTACTATTTTCATCCAAAATCAATAAATACAAGAATGGTCTCATCGAAATATTCATAGAATATTCGATTTATAAAATGGATGAAATAAGCTGGACAAACTGAATGACAAAATAAGTCATTCATAAGAACCGTAACGAGTGCGGAATGCGGTAAGTGGAATGCAAACTCCCGCAACTCGTAGCAAATGAAAACCGGTGGCAAGGTCGAGCTGAAAAGACCTTATCACCACACAAAAGATTTCTTAGGTGATAAATCCTAAGACAAACTCAAAAATACCGAAAAAGTTTCATAAATTATTTAGATAAGTGAAACAACACTTTCCTTATAAGTGGGTTTAAGGAATAAAATGATTTCACCAAAAATGTGAAATCGGAATCACAAAGAAAAATTAAAAAGCTGCTTAACAGATAGAAAATGTCGAAGATGAATAGTCCACTCGAAAATATAGCATAGGGCTTCACAATGATTAAGCCAGTCCTTTCCAAAGATCAATTCCGAAGCCTAAGTAAAAATATCGGCTCGGAAAGAAAAATCACATAAAATAATTTCGACATCAATAGAAAGCAAATTGAGTGTTGCGGATCCACTAATCTGGATTCACAATCCTCAAAGAAGTCATTAAGCCCATAAATGTTTAAAGAAAAAGAATCACAAGTTCTTTTGATATAAAAATGATAAGATGAACCCATATCAATAAGAACTCAAATAGGAAGATCACAAAACAAATGTCATCAAGGATTGAATGTAAAATACCTTGACCAAGAGAAGAGTTGCTAGGGGCTTGCTGCTCTCCTTCTCTCTTGCTTGGAAGCTTAGGACACGAAGATAAAAGAAGACCCGAACCATTGCAATAACGACAAAAGAGGGGTTTCGGGCACTCCCTAGCATAGTGGTCTGTGAAACCACAATTGTAGCATCGTCCACGACTAGAGGTAGGTGCTTTTGCTACCGGGGTTTCTTGCCTCCCTTTCTTGTTGGGAATGGGGCCTTTGAATTTAATAGGCCTCTTCATGTTGTTGTTGAAGTTTTGTTGGGCACGCACAACTTCAACATCACCTTCTCTATCGGCCTCTTCAAGACGAAGAGCGATATCAATAAGCTGATCAAATGAAACCTCAAGTTTCAAGAGTAATGGCTTCTTAAGATTCTTATTCAAGCCATAGACAAATCTCTGATTTTTCTTCAATGGGGTGTTGATATATTCAACCCCGTATTTGGACAGAGATTCGAAAGATGCGACATAATCTGTCACAGAAGATTCACCTTAAACAAGGTCTATGAAACGCCGGGCTAAAGTTACTTTCTCAGCCTCCGGCACAAACTTTAATTCGAATCGTTCCCGGAATTGCTCCCAAGTAAGATCCGCTTCGATAATCTCCGAAGTCAAGAGCTCATACCAATCTAACGCTCTTTCTTGGAGCATGCTAGAAGCCACTTGGACTCGATGTAAATCAATAAGGTTCATGCAAGAAAAGATACGATCGCATGATTTGAGCCAAGCTTGAATTTCAATAACACTCTCGGATCCCTTGAATGGCCCTCCACCCAAATCGGTGTAGTCTCTGCACAAGCGTGCAAAACCGGATCTAGGATGAGTAGGCTCTAGATTGGGTCCGGCTGCTTAAGCGTTCTTTACTAGATCAAGAAGCTGCTGGGCAGACATAAATACTCCATCTTGGGGAGTAGCACTAGATTGACCGGCGCTGGGACGGCCAGGTCTAACCATTTCTCTTCTTTAAGAAAGAAAGAAATAAGAGGAAAAAGTTACTCTCAAAATAAATTTCAATCAAACTTGATTGATAAAACAAGGAATCATAAGGAAAATAGGATGAATCAGTACAAAGACTCGAATTAAATCCTAAAGCACGACTCCTAAGATGGACTTAGGACGATGATCCTTGTTATAATATTCCATATTGTTCCGAAGTTTGGCTCTGATACCAAGCTGTGACGCCCCACCTCTATACCCACGCTAGCCAAGAACACTACGAAGTAATGCTGTCAACTAGCATGGAGAATAAGGCTGTTGAGGAGCGACCATCCGTGTAATTGCTTTGCGCGAGCATCGATATGTCGGATAGTATAACATGCATTTCTTTATCAAGAGGGAAATCCGACCTACCGACACAAATTCAAAGCTACTACACAGTGGCTATAATATCTTCGGAAACAAATATAGAAATAAACATAACATAAATCAGTCACAGACAATTCATATCACAAAGGCGGAAGAAGATATGAATATATAACTAACACATGAAAGTGTATATCAGAGTAGTGGTCAAAAAGATCCACTATAATACAAAAGAGTAGCAACACGTGCTATACAAAAGAATACATCTATGAGTCCATATCTCAAGTGTATACAACAAAATAAACTGCTAATCTAAGTAGTTAGCCAAAAGATCATATGATAACCCCAGAAGAGAAGTCAAACAGAAGCACCTGTAACATCTCGGTCTGACCCGAGTATTATTTAAGAAGAAAATAATAACCGGATCAGTCAAGCTATAAATATCAGAAGAAATGATATAGAATAAGAGATATGACTAAACGTATAATAATCACAATGCCAAGCTGTGATAAATAACTAATTGAAAAATCAATAAGAGATTAATCAATATCGCAAAGATCTTCTCAAAGATAAAAAGGAATGTCATACTCCTAATTTCATTCACTAAGCCACACTAAATGACACATATATCAATGTCAATCGTAAAAGTTGGTGAAACATAAATTCCAGAATTCAACACACGAAATCCAGAAATCACAAGAAAAGGATGGCCAAGACATTGATGTAGTGCAAACGGTACACCCAATGTATCAAAAGCATATCATTGATGTAGTGCAAACGGTACATCCAATGAATCAAAAGCAAAGACATTGATGTAGTGCAAACGGTACATCCAATGTATCAAAAGCAAAGACGTTGATGTAGTGCAAACGGTACATCCAATGTATCAAAAGTATATCATTGATGTAGTGCAAACGGTACATCCAATGAATCAAAAGCAAAGACATTGATGTAGTGCAAACGGTACATCTAATGTATCAAAAGCAAAGACATTGATGTAGTGCAAACGGTACATCCAATGTGTCAAAAGCAAAGACATTGATGTAGTGCAAACGGTACATTCAATGTATCAAAAGTATATCATTGATGTAGTGCAAACGGTACATCCAATGTATCAAAAGTATATCATTGATGTAGTGCAAACGGTACATCCAATGAATCAAAAGCAAAGACATTGATGTAGTGCAAACGGTACATCCAATGTATCAAAAGCAAAGACATTGATGTAGTGCAAACGGTACATCCAATGTATCAAAAGTATATCATTGATGTAGTGCAAACGGTACATCCAATGTATCAAAAGTATATCATTGATGTAGTGCAAACGGTACATCCAATGAATCAAAAGCAAAGACATTGCACATGCTAGTCTAAAACATAAAAATGATCGTCATGATCATCAAGAAGTGTCAATTACAGTAAGCTAGTAAATATATGAGATTAGCTTCATGTCCCATAACCACTAGCTTAACTTAAATATTTACGAACAAATTGTAGATCTCCACTAGAAAATTGTCACAAGAGATTCAATCGAACAAGTCCAAGAATTAACCGACGAAGTAAACGCAAGCGTTTCATACCACTTGTTTTACTATGTCGTTTAATTAGATTTCTCATACGAGTGAGGTAAAGGTTTGTATATACTAATAGATTGGAAATTGGTTTGAGAAAACGAGCTTTGTAATAAAATAGTGTTGAAATCGTTTTGATGAAAGAATTTTGATATTTACTACTAGTATTGAAACCTTTATATTTTTAAAGTGACAAATCACAAAGAAGATTGTAGGAACAATCAATCACTAAAATTCACATTCGAAGACGTGAATAAAATCCAAAGAAATCGATACCGAATCCATCAAAATGGACATTCCCAAAAATCATGAAGAAAATGTCATCAAAGTCGATAATAAGTGATAATAACAAAAGGGAATCAACATGAATCGATTAACATTGGAAATTCAATCCATAAAGGCAAAATGGACTCAAACAGCAGGTTCAGTCGACTGAACAGAGTTTTCAGTCGACTGACCCTGTACCTGGAAATTTTCCAGCTTCAGGAAACTTTCTGTTTCCAGGTTCAGTCGACTGAACAGAAGATTCAGTCGACTGAATCATGCCTGGAAACTTTCGGGTTCCAGGTTCAGTCGACTGAACAGAAGATTCAGTCGACTGAATCATGCCTGGGCTGTTTTTCAGCCTATTTAAATGAAGGGCAAACTCTTCAAAAATGCAACCGGACGAACATTGGCTCTAAGGATTTATGCCAATCGGCTACCCGGCCCTATATGCTCCTCGATGCATCACCAAAAGCATGATCAAACATCCATAAAAGGATTTTCACACAAATTTGACTTAAAAACCCAAAAATTGGAATATTCACAAAACCAATCCAAATCAAGAGCAAATGCACATGAAGAAGTGTTAGGAATTCATACCCAACAACCAAAGATAATTATAGTCATAGATGTGAGATAAAAATCTCACCTTTGAACCCAAACAATAGAAGAAGAAGCTTGAAAGCAAGCTAGATCAATTCCTCTTCAATAGCAACTCAAGAAGCTTCAATCTAAGCTTAAAAGAGAAACATTTCCTAAATTAGGTTTAGGAAATTTCTGAAATTGGAAAGAGAATGAGTTGGAGAAGAAGAAGAGAAGGCTTACCAATGGGTTCACTTGAGTTTGGAGCAAGAAGATGGATTTGCTAATGGAAACTAGGGCTTAGGATTTCCTAATTCTTTTTCTCTTCCCCCATTTTTTATGAAGCTTGAATGTATTAGGAAATTATGAAGGAATGAAGAGAAGAAGGTTGGAGCTAGGTTGATAAAATGGGGTCAATGGGCTCAGCCCAAACCAAAGCCCTAAGTGAAAAAGTAGCAAAATTACACTAACTCCAAACATATCGAAGTTTATACTCAAAAAGGTCGCAAACTTCATTTTGAACTCAATGGGGGTAGTCTCGAGTCCCAATTCGACTGTTTGCAAAAAGTAGGTTTTCAGACCAAAATCCGACGAACGATAAAATATTTAAATAAAATATTTAAATATACAATTGATAAATATGCGGGTTGTTACAATGTTGGTACTAGCCCTTCATCCAAACAATATCTAGTTGCGCCCCTTATCAAAATCCTCCGTGATTTGAACTTCTATTTAACCAATTACTTCCATTTTTAGCATAAGCGAGCCCTAGGGAATGCTATTTGGTACATGTCTCACTTTTATCTTTGCTTATTAACTTAGATAAATTATTTTAAATAAGCCACTATAATTTATCCCTACTATCTTTTCTAATTAATTTATCCTAAGTCTTAAAATAAGCCTCGTTCTGTTCCATTTCTTATTATAACCTACGTTATAATCATACTTATTACTTAATCCAAGGTTTAAGTGTGAAAATAAGCTTCTTTCATCTTTTACTCTATTTAGTTATAATTCTATGTTATAACCATGCCAAGTATCTTTAATTAGTCAATCCTAATTATAACTGGGTGTAATTTCAGTCTTATTCAATTTATATTACAGTCTTTATAATTTACATCTCATAATTATAAATAAACCAATCTCTTTAATTTAGTCTAATTTATATTATAATTAGGTATAATTTCAGTTCAATTAATATCATAATTAGGCATAATTTCAGTCCAACTCCATTTATATTACAGTCTTTGAAATTTACTTCTTATATTCCATTATTTTAGTTTTCTTACAATTTAATCTGTATTCGTATTAATCCTATTCTAGTCCATACGCGAAGAGGAAGGACGAATAAAAGAACACTGAAAATAGAAGAAAGTCCAAAGCATAGAAAGAAGATGTAAATAACATATAAATAACAGTAAATAAACTGAAAAACTATAAATAAACGAAAAGCTATAATTAACAGAAATAAACTAAAATTACTAAAAAGAATAGCTAAATGAAGTAGACTAAAAATGATCTAGAAACTGTAAATAGATTATTTAAAAAGGTAATTCCAAAAATGTAGTAAAACTACAACTGTTGGAAACCCTATTATTTTAAATTACTTAAAAAAAATCTTAAATAATTACAATCACTCACCTCCGGTCCTAAGCTTTTCCTTTAGTCTTCCCGGACCCACTTGGAGTTGTAAAATATTTTAAAAAAAAAGATATCTCCTTAGAAAATTATTCCTTTTAGGGTCCTTGCCAAAAACGTGAACCCAAGAAGAGAGAATCTAGAATGAGAAGAAGTGTTAGGTCTAGGGGTCTATTTATATGTGTAGAAGTGGATCTCGGACCGTCGAATTTGGAGATTGAATAGGATGAAACCACCTCATGGGCTGAATAAGAGCCATCAGATGTAGAAACGGAGGGATTGGATTAAATAAAAGGGTGAAAATGATGTGTTCCGACGTCTCTAATTCATTCAAATGAATTAATGTTCATTCTCCTGCAAATTTACAAAGCAGGTCGACCGCCCCCTTGCCCAGGTCGATCGGTCGGTCGACCTATCCATATATTTTTTTCTCGTTATATTTCTGCTTAATTTTATAACTTGGTCATACTAGGTCGGCTTTTGATGTTCTACACATGGAAATTGACTAGAAAATTACCACAGACACAATGGTGCAACTTTTGTGGCTTAGTTCTGATAATTTCACAAAGTTATTTTATTATTTAGTTAATTAACAAATTAATCATTATGGGTTAAACTTTGGGTGGTTACATTCTCCCCTCCATAAGAGATTTCATCCCCAAAATCTCTAAGGATAGAAGAATGAACTAAATATTTTCATCCAATTCTACAACCAACCACTCAACCATCAACCATTCATCGATTGTCCTTCAGTTTTTCTAATGTGTTTTATGATACTTATGCAATTAGTGTAATGTAAATGTCTCTAATTAATGCCAAAGACTAGATGGTCCACTGATTCAGTTGACCTCCTCTTTATGCAATCATGTCCGTACCATATATCCAAATGAATGCAGAAATTTCCTAATGATAACTGACAGTTCTATATGTGTGCTACAAACATCATCCAAATGCAACAATCATGTGATAATCATCCATTTATAGTAATCATGGAAAAATAAAAAATTTCACACATCCATATGCATATGCTCTAGTGTCCTAATTAGGCCTATTCCTAAGGGATAATAGTGCCTAGTGTACCTATATGCGTCCATTGTATCCACTAACAAACACTTGCAACTACTAGCATGCATCATTCATAACATGTTCTATCAACATATTTACATCAAATCCTACCATCCATAGGTTAAATCATAGTTCTACCCTCCCAAAGGATAATAAAGGAAAGAACCTATTCAAATTTAAAGATGGAAAAAGGAATTCTAAAACTTGCCATCAAAAAGTTGAGGATAGAAAGTACGAATCTTCTCCTCTACTTCCTAAGTGGCGTCTGCAACATCATCTCCCCGTTGCACCTTTACCAATGGAACCTCCTTGTTTCTTAGTCGCTTGATATCTCTTCCAACAATCTTCATAGGGATACACCAAATAGAAGCTTCTCTTTCTACCTCCACCTCCTCTAACACACTAGGCTCTATAACCTCCACCGAGTCATGTAAGCACTTTTGCAAGTGCGAAACATGAAAAACGTCGTGTACTCCTACGAGCCTCTTTGGTAGCTTTAATCGGTAGGCCATCTTCCCAACTCTCTCTATGATAGGAAATGGTCCAACAAATCTAGGGGCTAACTTTCCATTTGATCCGAATCTTACCACCTTCCTAAGAGGGAATACTTTGATAAAAACTAAGTCTCCTACCTTAAACTCTAAGTCTAGGATAAATATTTTCAAACCCCTACAAATCATAGATAAATGTGTCGATCCTCTTATGGAGTTTGAAACAATAATGGGGTCTACTATTAATGACATTTCCAAGTGCAAACAATCTATTAGAGAGCTAGAGATAAAAGAGTGTGATGCTCTAGAATCAAATAAAGTGCGAATAGGAAAATGAGATATAGAAATCAAACCTTCAACTGTGACTTTCCTACCTCTATGTGGAATGATATTGGAAGGTGTTGTGTCTGACGCCAGAATCTGCCCAACTGGTGCACTTTCTCCCTGGGGACAACTCCTACTCATATGACCAGGCTACCCACAAGTATAACACTTACCCTTCATCTTATCCTTCCAATAATCCTTGGCCACATGTCCAACCCTCCCGCAAACATGGCATTTTATTCCTTTCTTAATCTGCTACTGAGGACCATCACCTTTCTTCTTCTTCTTATTCTTTTCCCACCACTTCTTTGGACCTTCTGACTTAACATCCTCTTTAGACTCTCCTTCCTTTTATCCGACATAAGCCCCATCTCAACCAAAGACCCATAAGTAGCTCCCATCGGTAGATGAGTCAGCAAAAATCCCTAAGGGGTTGATTCAATCCCTTCGTAAACTTCATAGCTTTCTTATGTGTTGTGTTCACCAGGTCCATACCAAACCGCGATAGCTCATTGAGTTGATTGATGTACTCCTTGATAGACAAACTCCCTTGCTTCAACTTGATAAACTTCTCCAACTGAACACTCTCTTTTGCCTGAGATAGAAACTTCCTATCGAATTACTCCTAGAATTCATCCTAAGTAATATCCCTTCCCTCAAACTCAATCACCTCCCACCAATAATATTCCTCTTCCTTCAACTGCCAAGCAGCTAGCTGAACTCGCTACTGACCATCCAATCCCAAAAGACTAAAAATCCTCTCCCTGTCCCTAAGCCATGCTCTCAGCTCCATAAAAGTCTCTTTGCCAGAAAATTCTTCCCACCCAAACTCGCAAAATCTTTACAAAGCTTAAAGAAATTGACGGCAGCAGATGGGTTGATGGGATTCCTACTCACTAGTGCAGGATTGGACGCAGACTCGTGCATCTTTGGAGTTCATGGCTTGTAAGTACCTACAAAACTAGGCTGGGACTGGAATGCCCTTGGGAAGATTCGGGGCATCATCCATTCTACGAAAGAACGATAGTTTAGGAAAGAGTCGAAGGGAGATTGAACAGGACTTATGAGGGGATTTTTATAAAAATTCTTTTTACTAAAAATCATTTCCAAAAGTTATTTTCTGAAAAGTATCTTTAAAAAAAGTTATTTTGAAAAATACTTTACTTTCAAAATAAATTTTTGGAATCATGTAACCTTAGGCTCTGATATCAAGTGAAACACTCCACATCCCTTAATATACCCAAATGCACACAATAAAAGGCATGGTGCATTGTAGGTATAACTGAAACTAACGGAGACTAAGATTCATAAGACAAAAATAGGTAAAAACAGCGGAATATAAAATAATAACTTAATTAAAACAAAGATTCATAATTACTTCATAATTAAGTCAAATACCAAAACACAACATCCATATCTCAAAATCCATCAGGTCTTATCAAAAAAACTCATAGTCTCAAAATCAGAGTACATAATATCACACAAAATAAGCATGTACATAAAAAGAACAAAAGCTGAAATAAAAGACATACATAGAAGAAATCTCCTCCAAGAGAACTCCTACCTGCAGCAATCGATTGACTTCTTCCTTGATTTCCTAAGGGGGGGAAGGGGAAAATAGAGGAGTGGGCCAGACTAAAAATCCGAAGAATGATTGTAATTACTAGAGTCTTTAAGCAAGATAAAGTAGCAGACTCTACAACAGTTCTAGCATAAATAAGGGTAATAAACAAAATAGGAAAGTGATAAATCGGAAATAAGTATGAATAAATGTTGTTTAATTTATAAGATAGGTTAACTTTGGTTGCTTGCACTTGACCTTGATTTCTGCTTTAATTAGGTTGAATTCCTAATCTTATGATTAGGATGTGACCCTCATTCTACCCTTTTTTTATCAGCCTGCTACCATATATAGCTTATTGCGGACCAACCGCTATATAACTCCCTACACAGTAGCCAATGGTATCTAGGAAAGATGCACAGATCAACTACTGTGGATCTAGATGATATACATAGCTCCATACACAGAAGGCAAGGATGTCTACGAAAGACACTCATACTAAGCGCTTGGAACTCATAACTATTATTAAGCACCCGAATGGAAGTCACACGCGTAACTACCACTATGCCCATGCTACCTTTTGCTCCACCTATTGGGTCTTCTTATTACCTCAACATCCATCATAAGCATGCCTCTCATCCCACTTCAGCCTAACGTGAGATCACTGTGTGTCCATAAAATCTATAAGGGGATGATGTTGGTACTAGCCCTACATCCAAACAATATCTAGTTGCTCTCCTTATCAAAATCCTCCGCGATTTGGACTTCTATTCGACAAATTACTACCATTCTTAGCATAAGTGTGCCCTAGGGAATGCTTTTTGGTACAGGTCTTACTATTATCTTTGCTTATTAACATAGAAAAATTATTTTGAATAAGTCTTTACAATTTATCCATAATATATTTGCTTATTAATTAATCCTACATTTTAAAATAAGCCTCATTCTGTTCCATTTCATATTATGACCTACGTTATAATCATGCTTATTACTTAACCCAAAGTCTAAGTGTGAAAATAAGCTTCTTTCATTTTTTTTACTCTATTTAATTATAATTCTAAGCTATAACTATGCCAATTATCTTTAATTAGTCGATTTCTAATTATAATTAGGCATAATTTCAGTCTTATACCATTTATATTACAGTTTTATAATTTACATCCCATAATTATAAATATGCCAGTCTCTTTAATTCAGTCCAATTAATATCATAATTAGTCATAATTTCAGTCCAATTCCATTTATATTACAGTCTTTGAAATTTACATCTTTATATTCCATTATTTCAGTTTTCTTACAATTACTCCGTATTCATGTTAATCCTATTCTAATCCATACGCCAAAAGGAAGGAGGAATAAGAAAACTGAAAATAGAAGAAAATCCAAAGCGTAGAAAGAAGAAGTAAATAATGTATAAATAATAGTAAATAAATTAAAATATTATAAATGAATGGAAAAGCTATAATAACAGAAATAAACTAAAATTGCTGAAAATATAGCTAAAAGAAATAGACTGAAAATAGTTCTAAAAACTATACATAAGTTATTGAAAAAGTCTATTCCAAAAATTGTAGTAAAACTAAAACTATTAGAAACCCTATTATTTTAAATTACTTAGAGAAATCTTAAATAATTACAATCACCTACCTCTGGTCCTAAGCTTTTTCTTTGGTCTTCCCGGATCCACTTGGAGTTGTAAAATAATTTTTATTAGAAAGGTTCTCTCCTTATAAAATTATTCCTGTTAGGGTCCTTCCTGAAAAGATGCCCAAGTGGGCAAAATCTAGAATGAGAAAAAGTGTTAGGTCTAAGGGTCTAGTTATATGTGTAGAAGTGGATCTCGGACCGTTGGATTTGGAGATTGAATAGGATGCAATCACGTCATGGGCTGAATAGGAGCCATCAGATGCAGAAGCGGAGGAATTGGATTAAACAAAATGCTGCAAATGACGTGTTCCGACGTCTCTAATTCATTGGAACGAATTAACGTTTGTTCACCTGCAAAATTACAAGGAAGATCGACCGGGCGGTCGACCGCCCCCTTGCCGAGGTCGACCTAACTCTCTACGTGTGTGTATTATTATTTTGTTTATTTTATATCTTGGTAATATCAGCTCGGTTTTTGACGTTCTATATATGGAAATTGACCAGTACCATGGACAGAATGGTGCAACTTCCGTGGCTTAATTTTGATAATTTCACAAAGTTATTTATTATTTAATTAATTATTACGGGCTAAATTTTAGGTTGTTACAAACCTCCTTTTCTCTGAAGCCAAATTAGCATTTTGGTATCCCAAGCCGTACCTTCTAAGCTTCAGCCTCTAGGTGCTCTTTAACATAAGATTTGCGATGGTGAACTACATTTTGCCAACCAATGACTACAACTCCACCTACCTCAAACCCTAGTTGCCTCCTTTCTCATGTGTTTACTATTGATTATCCTAAAACAATGCCAATCTTCACCAAACATACTTAGAAATGTAGATCTAGCCTCAACAAACCCAGAGATCCTTGTTTTGAATTTTTTGTTGAGTAAAACTTGAGATCTTGAATTTTGGAGTTTCTTTCATTTTATTACATTTACTGCAAACTTGAAAATGAAGATAGAAAGAAAGAATGAATGAGTCAGAGCGTGTTGACTTGTATAAGTGATTGGTTATGTTTATTTTGAAATTTATGATACATCGCCAAACATAATTTCATTCACATACGAAACACGAACAACAAACTAAAAATATGATCATGCACAAAAACGTGATACAATCCTAAAAAATAATAAAATACAATGGTTATCTTATTTTGTAAAATCCAAAAAATACCATTGTTTGTTGAAAACTCGTCAAACGACAGTTTAATTATTTTCCAAATTAAAAGTTATGAAAAGTCCTATAAATTAAATTAAATATACTGCAATAAAAATTGAGTCATTATATTCAAAATTTATTTTCTTATTATTTACTATACTTGAATCAAATTTAAGTATTTTTATTTAAAACATTAAAAACTTCGAATCGTCGCAATCTTCACCCCTTAAAGAATTTCATTCTCGAAATTTTCAAAGGAAGAAAGGGTTTTTGAACCCTTAAACTTTAAAAACTTATATAATAAAATGAGTTATTAAACCTTTGAAATCTCATATGTTACGGAAAATTTCAGCAGCACTCCCTTCGTATGACTTGATCAGAAAAACTACAATCCGTCATAACTGGACCAAATCAACAAAAAAACATAAGCCCAAAAGTGTGGGGAAATAAAGTCATCAACAATAACATAAACGTGTACCTAATAGTCGAGAAAATCAACTCTACTCATGAAACCAAAATCGGCAAGCTTACCTTTGCTTCCACGCACCTGAATCTCACTTACAGATGCAATAAAGCCATATAACTTTCAATTTCTAATATAAAAAAGCTTATAATGATATGAAAGCCTATATTATGTCCATATGTCATGATTGTCATCCGTATGAAATATCAAATTCAATCACTCGCTCGATCACGCAAATTTCACTTCCGACCTAGTATCGCTCAGTCGACTTTCCTAGTTCGGACTTTGATTGGGTCCCTTGATTAGAAACCTCTGTTCTACTTACATAATCACAAACTATGATAGAAAACTAAAGAATGATATCAAGAATCCATACTAAGTGGTCGCCGTCAAGAATCGAAGGAATCCTTGTTCGTACCGCTGTAAATCACCTTAAAATCGTGTACCCGAATCTGGATCAAGGGCGATTATGCGAATAAAATTAACTGTATGCAATTTACTTATTTATTCAGTTGGTTTCTTAACTATAACAATTTATTTTCATTTTAAATAACATTCATATTTACTTATAGAAATTTCCTTTAATACTAAATCCATTTATGAACCATTTCATAAAACCATTACTTAAGTTTTTATAAACATCTTATAAAACACAACTTATGTCTATCAACACTTTACCTTGAGTTCATATTCATATCATACTCTTCTATATCCTAAGAGTATATACACAATATCAATTTGTTTTGCTTAACCTGGGTGTTTAACAAATTCTAAATTGGTTAACTTACTATCTTCTATAATTGGTAAGTTATAAAAGCTTATTTTCTTACATTCTCATAAAAATACTTAGCTTCAATTCTCAATTAAATTAGAATTATTCAACTGTCCAAAGTCGTTGAAAATTCCATTTTATTTTAACAAATGATAATTTCCGTATAACAAATCATATTTAGATGCACAAACCAAATTATCCTACTGCATTAGATACATGAGTCCATATAATAACTTAACTAAAAACTTCAGAATTAAACACTCGGGATTCATTGCAAATCATTTTGAAATAATAATATATATAAATCCTTTTTGTATATCAAATCATATTTATTTTAAATTTAAGTCAAAATATAGTTTGCTAAACAACCCTATAAAAAATTATTTTGGTAGCAATCCATCACTTGAAACTCGAAAATGAACATTGATGATGTTGCAATCGTCACCAGAATTATTTTTAAGTGATGGAAGTGAGTTTAGTACTTTGTATCTCCTTTTAATTCCCTTTAAATTACTTCTATTTATAAGTACTTCAGATAATACCGTTACTATTTTTTTCCTAAACTTTGAAAACAATTTCCAAAATATTAGGATTTAAATTCTCACATTCGTAGCTTTTAAATCCTTTTTACTTCTAATCTATATTTTTATAAACCATACAAATAATTCCATTCTCTTATTTAAAATCATTTCACAAATGAATATATTTGTTTAGATTATAATAATTTTTTTATTAAAACTAAATTTTAACTCAACATTACCCCATAACGCCTTATAATCAAATCGTGAAACTTAATTTACAAGGTGTACATATTTAATATAACCAAGACAAGAAATGCTTATAAACCATCTGAGCATAAATAATCAATCGATAAATAATAGTCAATACTCATAAACTAGACGAGCACGACTAATCAATGAATACATGATAATAACTGAATGTTACCAATTCCTACCAAACAAACAATAAATGATAATAATTGAATATTATCATTTCCTAGCAAAAACACACATCATAAATTTTAATATTAATTTCTTTAGAAATTATTCTTTATATATATAAATATAAATACGGTAAATTTATTTCATTTATCAAATTTTCAAAAAAATACTGATAAATGTAAACAATCTATCATCACAAATACTGAAAAATGTAAACAACCAATGCAGCAGAAATAAAATATATATATACATTACATCTTAGAGGCATCCAGCTCGTCTCCTAAAGCTCTAAAGCATCCATATCTAGATTAGAAAATATGTTGGGTCTGACTAGAGCGTTATAAGAAAATAATGCTCAGATCAGTCTGGTAAACCAATATGAGAAACACACATCATATGGATTTAATGCTATAGAACTTTCAAAAATAAAGGTATCTTGTAAGATCACGCCGCACATAAATACAGATGGATTTTTACCTTACGGTAACAAAACCATTTCATAGGAAATCTTGTGATTTAGAATAGTATCTAGAGTTTAAAATAAATATTGAATCATAAAAGACATTGTTACATTAATTACATTCCAGCATACATAGTATGCTATCAAGTCTAAACAAAACATTTGGAGATTGGATTCCATACAATGGAAAGGTAAGGGTCTACCTTCCGTACAGTACATCTCTAAACAATGTACTGGGGCTATAAAATATTTGCACGTCTATTATTCAGGAACGGTTTTCCACTTCCTGGACAGCGTCAAATATTATCTCCCCTCGATTGCTGGCCAACAACCGTACGGAGTCACAAGCATACATAAATCCATAAATACTGATCAAGATTAGCTGATGATCATACCCTAATAGGAGCGACATACTTAGTCCTATGGCATATCCTTGCTCTATTCATTTCCAGTTGTGAGACCTAAGGCTACTTTTTATAGAAAATCCCACTTGGAATGCTAACACTGCTCTCGAGGCAAAAAAATGCAATGCAGCATTCAACCATACAAGTTATTCTGGGATTGGACAAACCAAAGGCACTACTTCTACCACATTCTTTTTAGAATCACCTTTAGGATTAGTAATAAGCAGCCTTTTCACTTCAAAGAACTTCGTTTTGATCATCTTCAAAATGCCCTCAATTCAAACACTTATGTCAGTTCGAAGTGGTTTTCGATTAACACACCTGATTCTGATCTTTTCGAACTAACAAACGAAGGTTTTCGAACTATCCAAGATTTGATTGTCAATTATTTAACTATCAAATAATAAACAGTTCAATCCAGAGATTTAACCAAGCATGGTTAAGCACACAACAACCACTTAGCCTCTTTAATTAATCCTTTCATTAATTAAAACCACTATATAAATAATTGTATCAAAATATTTTTTACAAAGATATATTTGTTAGTACCTTAGGTATTGGTTTTAAGATAACAACTATAGGGCATTATATTAAATATAAATACTAATGTTTTATCATGACATATATATAGTATATAGTGCAGGATAGTAGACATGTATAGATTAAGAAAATTGTACAGTATCTAGATGCTAATATCAAGAGTAGATTCAAGATGCTGATAAAAAGTTTCAAGATTCCAAGAATGAAGATTCATGAGTATTGATACTGTTCAAGATATTCTAGATTAGTTATAAAGTCATAGAATTTATGATAAAACCTTGATAGTACTTTCCTAATCTCATTTACCTTCTCTAATTTTGTTTTAAATTGTTTTTCAAATATTCTATTCTGAAAATAATCCTTTCAAAATATTTTCAAAATGATTTTCAAATCTCTTATACCTATAAAGATATTATTTTAGTTTTTTTTAGTTTATGTATATATATATATATTAAATCATTGTTTATACTTTAATAATTTATAATTATATGATTTTATATACATTATTTACATTATATTAAATATTCTTATTAAATCTTTTAAATTTATTTTATAAAATTGTACTAAGTTTTAATATGATTATAATATGTATAAAATATGTCAAAATGTTTATACAAAGTTTTAAAATATTTTACAAAACTTAATATTTTCAAAAACACAAAGGGATATGTTGACATATCCTCTGTAAGTATGTCGACATACTAGCCGTTTTTTTTGAAATTCAAATTCGAATGGATGTGTCTTTTCGTCGTTTCTCTTTGCTAATGGACATGACCATTATTTTCCTATATACTAGACTTCAAATGATTTTTCATTAACTACTTTCTTATTTTTTCCTCCTCTTTTCACTCTCTTGATTTGTAAAGTAATTTCTATCGAAACTTTGTTGAGATTCAACCAGAATCAAATTTAATCATTACTAATTTGATTCTCTTTCACATACTCTCTACTTTCTCTCATCTCTCTCAACATCTAGTGTTATTCAAGAATTATAGGATCAATTGTAATCAAGATTGAAGATCTGAATCTATAAACTCTATCAAATTATACTCTTATACTCTATGATGTGCTTGATATACCTAAAAGCCAAGTTGGTATGGTTGTAGCCTGATTAAATCAATTGGGTATGCATTGTAGTCCATAAATCTAGTGGGTGTACTTGTAGCCCAAAAATCAAGTGGCTCTACCCAAAGGCCAGGATTTTGGAGGGTATGTCTCATAACCTAGAAATCGAGATTATATTTGCATTTATTAGTTGAAAAGAAATATGTACAGGGAATTGTGCAGGAATGGATGTTGGATAACTCCGAACCAGTATAAAATCCTAGTGTGTTCTTTCATTTTTACTTCTACTGCATTTACCTTTATTTGTACTTTGGTTCTGTGATTGTTTCTTTGATTTTTAATTTCATCATTCCAAATAAAATCTAAAAAATATGAATAATATTCATATAATCCATTAAACACTATTCCCCCCTATCTAGTCTTAATTTAGCCTTAAGAACACTATTCCGCTGACCCATAATATTCACAAGTCTCCTCTATTTTTTCAATACTTAGAAAATATAAATTTACTTATCTCGATGGTATAAGTATGTTCACAAGCCACTTCACTTTTAAACTTAAAAACTTTTCCATATAATTATATCAACAATATATGTGTATTTACAAAACACTACATTTCTGATACTTAAAAATGAATCCATATACTATCTCAATGGTATAGGCATATTCACAAATCTTAAGAAAATCTTATTTCAAAAACCATACTTATTTGGGCTAAAAAATGTCGTTATGGTAACAGTAAACCCAAATACTTTCCTTTTGATGTAAGAAAACAGATCGTTTGGAAGTTAAACCAATTATACTTACTACCACTTTTCGACTTCAAACAGTACTATACCCCGATTAACAATAAGATCGGACAAGTTAGAAAACTATCCCTGTCTTGACACACTTCTTAATTCTCAAGATAAAGACGAGTTTCCATACCTCAAAATATGGTGTTAACTATGAAAAGAACAGTTTCCATACCACCACAACTTTAAATGATTATTTTTAAAAATCGGGTCTCGGTCCTTTTATAAATCCCTTTTTATAAATGCCTTTATAAAACTCCTTATATTTACAAACTCCTTTTATAAAACATTATTTACAAATTAAAAAATCCCTTTTATAAATATCTAAATAAAAATTATAAACCTCCTTATATAAATCTCCAAATTTATTTTATAAACTCCTTTATAAACAACCTTTATACTGTTTATAAAACTCTTTTATAAAATAGCATTTATAAAACTCATTTTATAAATTCCCAAATTTTATTTGCAATTCCTTTTACAAATTTTTAAATATAATTACAACTCCAAATATAAACCCAAACTCCAAATATAAAACAAACTCCAAATATAATTTTAAAACTTGTATCCTTTCTATAACACGATCAATCCATATATTAGTATATTCACAACTATGATTTATTACTCCAATTTATGAAAATGATAAGGAAAACACCATTTATAGACCTATTCTTTTATTTATAAAATGACACTCATAAATCTTTCTATAATTTATAAAATACTATTTAAAAATTCAATTTTCCATTACAACATTTTATATAAAATGTTTCATGAATATTTATTCCAAAATATTTCTATCTTCTTTAAATAATTCACCTTTAAAATAAAGATAAACCCCTTTTTATTACCTTTAAAATAAACATTCATTTTTATAATAATTTTTCTATAAAAATAAATACCCTCTAAAGGATATGAAAACATTTATCTATATACATATATTAGAAAATAAATATAAAAATGTTGAAGTAAAATAAAGAAGTACAAAAACTACTTTTAAATAAAATTTCACAGAAAATCCAAAACGGGCAGATTAAAAATCATTTTCCAAATCGAAACCATTTTCAAATCAAAATAGCAATTAATAATATTTTCAAAATACCATAACGAGGCGAATAGCTACTTAGCACTTAACAAATGCTATTACTACATTTTCCGAAAGAAGGCTCGACCTTAAACATATGTCAGTGTCACATTCAATATGGCCAAACTATCAAACTTTGACATTTAACAACATATATATTATGTATATAACTGAAATTAAAATTAGTAGGTATATAAATGGAATTAAAAATCACAATGACGAGAAATTTGGATTTCTCAAGAAAATTCCCTTTATTTCATTTTAAACGTCATTCACTTCTCAAAAAGAAGATATTTAACAAAACCTAAACAATAATTTTTACCAACTATGTATCCTATTGATTATCTGAAAAGGTGAGTTTAACTCACCGAAATTCCAGTGGTTGTTTAGGTATTCTAGTTTGAACTAAAATCGAATGACTTTCGATTTTAGTCAAAAATTTCACGTGCTCCAAATCTAATGAAACCAGTTCTAGCACGTAGCCAACCATACTATGAGTGTAACATAAATGACTGCGTCCTGATTGGACCTCGTATGAGAGATATACATTTTATAAGACTTGAGAATTAATTAATTAATTTCACTAACTAAAAATTTTAAATTTTGATTACTGCCTAAATACTTCTTCCCAATCTATCATTATGAATAGCTATGCACCAAAACTCATCACCACCGACTTCCCTCCTCCCTATCTATTTCTTCGATCAACGAATCGACACACTGTCGAATCCCACGCGCTCCCCATTGTGAGAGCAACCTCCTCAACCCAATGATTACAAGCTCAGTCAAGTCTCCAAGTTTGCGGCCCAATATCTCCTCTCACTTAAAGCCAAAGTTGCATTTGATATCCCTGGCCACACCTCCTAAGCTTCGACCTCTTGGTGCTCTTCGACATGAGATATGGAATGGCAAGCTCCATTTTTCCAACCGATAACTATAACTCAGTCTAACCGAAACCTTAGTTGCCTCCTTGCTTACGTTTTCATTATTGATCATCCCAAAACTATGTCGAGCTTTACCAAACATCCCTTAGAAATGTAGATCTAGCCTCAACAATCCCAAAGATCCTTGTTTTGAATTTGCTGAGTGAAAATTGGGATTTTGATTTTTGAAATTGCTTTCATCTTATTTCTTTTACTGGAAAGTTGAAAATGAAGATAGAAAGAAAGAATGAATGAGTCAGAGAGTGCTGACTTGTGTAAGTGATGGGTTATGTTTATTTTGAAATTCCTGATACGTCGCTATATAGAATTTCGTTCACGTACAAACCGCAAATGACAAAATAAAAGCACGATCGTGCACAAAAATGAAACACAATCCCAAAACTATAATAAAATACATTAGGTATTCTATAAAATCCCAAAAATACCATTATTTGGGGGAAAAATCGTCAAACGACAATTTAATTATTTTTCAATTTGAAATCATGAAAATCCAAATAACTGAATTAAAAATACTATAATAAAAATTGGGTTGTTATATTAACTTATTGCTTATTATATTTGAATAAAATATGAATATTTAAATAAATTAAATATTACTATTCAAAACATTAAAAAATTTGGTTCTTTACATATACCATTAGATAGATGCCAAATCGTATAAATTTACATTATAGTTAATGTATGTAACTTTTCCAATCACCGGAATGTTGTTCTGACCCCCTCCTCACTATAACCCACTTGATAGATTTAGATGAATAGGTCACTGGCATAGATGGAATGGTTGATGGAGAGTTATTCCTTTTTATGCTCGACATTGGTGAGGCATATGGATATCGGTATGGTGCGTGATTCTGAAGTTGTAGCCTTAATTGGTAATTGATCTTGTTATCCTTACTTTCCCCTATGATTTTTATTTGATCTATTATAGATATACTTATGTTTATTTATAGGTTGCCAAAAGCAATAGTCCGTACCTTAATGGAATTGGGTTTTGATTTTGTAGAAATTCGAGCCTATTAAGGTGCGGGTTGTTACAATCGTTGTATGATATTTCTTTGTCATTGACTCATTAGATACACACACACACACAATACTGAATTGTATATATTAATTATTCACTGTATTGTTTTGAGATAGTAAACATTTGAGAGAATTTGTATCTTTACAATATCATACGTTATATGTTATCGCTGTGATTTTGACTCTGTTCTCTATTGTTTACTATATATTAGGTATTATTATATCCTGAGGGCACATGTGTTTTTTAATTGTACCCATACTATGTACGTGTATGTGAGGTATGTATTTGTTGTTTTAATACATACCATTATTAGTCCAAGGGAATATTCATATGTATACCCCATACAGCCTCATTCTTCGTATTATCTGACAATATTACTCGGTAATACTCTTGTATAATATGGGTATAAAGGTGGATTGTTTCATTATGCGAGGATATTTTTCCCCTAACTCATTGTAAATGTGATCGAGGTACTTGTACCCATGCATTATTGTGAGGTCTATTAGAAGAGGGAGAAGCATTGCTTAATGGATGTATATACACCAATGGTAAAGAATTTTCAACATTGGCCTGATACCCTTAGGTGACATAATTCCAAACCATATCGCATCCATTTTTCACACATAATTCTTTATCCATTTAAATTTAGCATTTACAATATATTATGTTTTTTACTTTTCAAATGACACATGTATATGACATGTCCCCAGTACTCACTTTGAGCTAACCAATGTTTACCATGTTTCCGTTTATGTCAATTTATCCAACATAAGCACAAAAACTAAAAAATACAAGTCAATGGAATATGAATATCAAATGATATATTCAGAATGATGTGAGATATGCAACAGTCAAAAACAAAAACTTAAAGTATGCTTGATTATCTAAAAATATCATAACGTTGTTATTTAATCAAGTAGAATATGCAATATCCTTAATCATCTATGTAATCAGTATCAATGCTTTTGAAAATCATAAAAGAAAGTTCAATTGATTGTGATATGGTCTGAAAAATAAGTTCCTTGTAAATATCTCAAAATAATTTCAGTTCTATATTCTAATCTGGAACACGCTATATGAATTGGTTTTACAACTATTTATGTAAAAAGAAGCACATCATCTAAGGGTATACACATTAGTATATCAAAAATATCAAAGACTCACCTCAAATGATTTCATCATAAAGATAAAAGTAAAAAAAATCATCTCACATTTCAAGTGTAGAATATGAAAACTTCAAAATATCACAAATACTCAAAATTTTCATTTCACAAACTCATTTCCAAAAGGTCATTTCCAGCATTGAAAAAAATCATCTCAAAAAGTTTCATATCAACATTTTCAAATCAAACAATTCTCTAGCCAATACTCTCATATCAAAAGAAGTTTTCAATCGAAAAATCATGTCAAAGTCTTAGCCAAAATGCTTCAGTTAATTTTTTTTACTTCAAGAATGAATATAAAGAGCAAAAAGAACAGTAAGAAAGTTAAAAAAACATATTTTTTGGTTTTTCAATTTTGAAAATAAACTAAGAAGGTAAAACATTTTTTTGTATTTTTCAAAAAAAAGCAAGCTCTCTGCATGTGCACGAAATAAAATATGTGAGATATCATTCAATCCCTGAAACATACGAATAACAAAAATATCAGACTAGAGAAATCACAATGGTTAATAGTCATACCACATGTTATGACAATTCTAGCAAGTAAAAACAAAATATTTATCATAATACCACTTGTACTCTAGGTTTCCTATAGTGGTGTACCATGATACCTCAGATACCACTTGTTATCTAGTCTACCTATAGTGGAGAATAATGATAACACTTGTTACTCTCGTCATATCGGTGGTGGTAAATAACGGTACCTCAGACATTGATTTTACATTTGGCCACTTGAACTCTCATCATTAATGTCAAGCATGAAAAAATAGATAAGATCTATAGGGAAAATTTTGAATCAATGGTATTTGTGTAAGAGACAAGTCCCTTAGGTAAGTATACATATCCAAAGTTTGTTAGAAGTCATATATGCAAACATGGAATTATTCATGTCCTTAATCATAAAGTATTAATTTCAATTTGACCTAAAGGCTATTAAAGTCTCAATTCTAATATTCTATTTGTGCTTTAAGAAAAATGAAAAGTGGTGAAGAAATACAATTCATCCCACTGTAGCAAGGGGTATATGCATAACTATAAAGAAATAGATCCTATGATTTTTGACATATGACACTTAGGGACACGATTAGGAGATGAACGGCTATAATTTACTAACATGGCACATTGCCGATTTGACATATGGCATAACCCTTTTTTGATTCCTCTACGATGACATGGCCTAGTTGGTCTGACTAGAAAATTCCATGTGTCCAACCAGAGAATCATTTTTGGGTAGCTTTATCAACATGCGATAGTTATGTGATCTTCAACATGCAATAACTCTTTAATCTTCAATATGCGATAACCATAAAAAACTTAGCTTGTGATAGCTTTAATTATCAACATGTAATAGCTCCAAACACAATAGTCCTGATCATCAACTTGTGACAGTTCCGTCAACTATCAACTTGGGACAGCTCCATCATCATCTTGCAATATCCTTACTATCATCAACATGTTAAAGCTCTCTATTACACCAACTTGTGATAGATTCATATTACATCGACTTGCGATAGTTTCCTATTACATTAACTTGTGATAGCTTCCTATTACATCAACTAGTGATAGCTTCCTATTACATCAACTTACAATAACTTCATCTATATCAACTTTCAATAGCTTCTGGTATCAACTTGCGATAGCTTTTCCTTAACCCACGACAGCTTAAAAATTTTCTAGTACAACATTCCCTATCCTTTTAAAAGAAAGCATTTTATACTCTAGTACAAATACATATGCTTTTATTCCATGCCTTATTAAACTATTTGTATCTTTAGAATCTATTATCTTAGCCATAGAAGTTTTCCCTATCACAAATTGATGGTTGGATTGTTCGTTCTCCTTCCTTATAAATTGTTTCTTCTCCTCTTTTATCTTCACTGGCTCTGTTAAAATAAATCGAGCCAAAATAAAATCTTCCTTGAAAAAGTTTGATCATTTGATTAGATTTTCCATTAATTAAACTCGTTTGTCATCATTATCTTTATTTATTGATTTTTTGTTTTAATTGTATACTCTTTAATTATTTAGGACTTTACAAAACCATCGATTTTATATGTTCGCATGGGTTTCATCGAATTTCTTAATAATTTTTGTTTTGTTCTTGTATTGCTATGGTTATAGTTATTTTTTTAGTGAGTTTCGATTTGAACTCTTCAATATCCACTTTATTTTAAGCATTTTACTTCATTATCCGATGACTTATCTATCCACTCAACATGCAATAGTTTGCTTATTCAACCTGCAATGACTTGTATATTTATAAAACGTGCGATGGTATATTATTTGCTTGACATGCGATTGCTTACTTATTTTCTTGACATGCGATAGTTTACTTGCGTATTTGACATGAGATAGCCTATTTGTCCACTCAATATGTGATAACATATTCAGTTATTTGACACGCGATAGCCTGAACAAGTGACAGCTTACTTACCCATTCAACATGCCATAGCCCTAACAAGTAATTGCCTTATTATCCCCAATGTGCGGTGATTCAACATGGGATAGATTATTCATTTATCTGACATGTAATAGCCTTATTTTACCACCCCTGTTATTTTGCTACTTGAGAACTTACTATCCTTACCATGCAAAATCATTGTGTAGTGTCAATATATAATAGCTTTTTTATTGTTAATATATCTTTAGAAAAAGTTATATGAAAATATTCCCCTCTCATATGTTAATTGAGATATAGCGTATGACCATTATTTTTACTATTATTATTATATATGTTTATTATTCATCAACTTAGATACCATGGCTAGTAGCAAGAAAGTATCTTCTAAGGCATCTATAGATACTCCCAAGATCAAGAAGCCTTTTGAGGAGAAGCTCTACCTTTACTGTCATTCTTACTTCTTAAAGCAAGAAGACCTAAATTCCTTGATCCACCACTTGGAATTTCCAAAATCCGAACCAGAGTCCTTGACCCTTTTGACATGATCAATACCCCTCACGAAAGATTTTTTCCTTTATGCCATCCATATCGACACTTTTGCTACCTTCCCTTCAACGACATCATTACCAGAACTCTGTCCTTTCTTGGGATTGTCCCATTCATCTCATCCTGAACTTCTACAATTGTATTCATTCTCCTTTCATGCTATTTAAGGAACTCAAGTTGGATTCCTTGACCCCTTCAACCTTATACACACTTAATACCCATTAAAACGTCAAGTATCGACTTGAAGATTCCATATTCTATCTCTCTTCTGCTGATGGTTGATTAATTTCTAATTCTATTAACAAGTCTAATGATTAGAGCCATCAATTCTTTTTTTGTGAGATGCATTTCTCCTTAAATTTCTAGAAAATTCTCCATCCTCGATACATTATCAAGCTAATGTTTTATTTATTATTTCATTATCAATTATGATAACCTTTATTTTTTTATCTTATCTCAAAAGAAATCGATCACCAAGTTTTGCGAAAATTGATAAGAGGGGGGATATTATGAAATACTCAAGAAGAGGATAGAGTCTTCCTACCAAGGAGAATATAGGGAATTATTCCTTGATTCATCCATTTCACCAAGTTCTGGATGAGCCTCGTATCATAAAAAGAAACAGATATGTCACTTCATCCTTCATCCTTACAAAGATCGATGTCTTTTTAAACAATTCACTATCACCAAATTTTATTCCTTCCACTTTTAGTTGAAGAATAAATTTTTTTATTTGACTAGTTTTTCTTTCAACTATCTTAGATGTTAGCTTAGTTGATCTAGCTCTCTTGTCGTCGAGTAAGGATCTTCAATTTTACCTTCTTTTTTTAGATCTCTTGGTAAACCGAATCCACTCCTACCTCAAAAGCTAGCTCATCATCTCGGACTTCCATAATGGGAGACATCTTTTATTGGCTAAAACTAGGAAGCATAAGGAATTTAGCGGCTCACAAATTTCCTACGAACCTCCTCTTAAAAAACCCAAAGAGGTCAATCTTACTTTGTGGTCGACCACGATTCCTTCCACCGACATTATCACAACTACCATTTCTTCCACACTTCCCATTCAAAGGTTGATTATTGACGTCATGAGTTCACCACTAAAAGACTCTTACCTACCTACACTAACAACTACGCCTTGAATTTCTATTGTTTTAGGACACAACTTTATCAGGGTCCAGTTTAGGGGTTTTCGCCCTTCGAATTTTAAAGCGTTGCGAACACCTATCCTTCGATCCTCAGCATCACTTATTTGGATTCATTTGATGCTCCATTCCCTTTTCCAAATTTTTTCCATATTCACCTTATGCAGCAACTTATTCTGGTACACTTTAAATTCTTTAACATGTTTAGTTAATTTATTGACGCTATTTCGATAGATTCTTTTTAGATTGGAAAACACTTATTCCTTCTTCATTAATATCTTCGCCCTCTTCTCAAGACATGTCATCACTGTAAGAGCTGAATTATTTACTACTTTAGAAGAAAAGGACTTTGGAAAATGAAGTTAAGAGTCTCTAAACTAGCAATGGCTCTTTTTTAACCAAAAATTCACATTTCATGTCCTATTGGATTAAGAAAAGAACAAAACTCATTACTTATAGAGTTAAGGTTATGCCTTAGAGGCAATTATGTAACATGTTACATATATATAACCCAATAACCTATATTGTTCGAAATAAAAGGTGTGTTCTTTTTATTATATACTTGATATAATGAGTTAGATTGATTAATCAATTTAATTAAAAGTATATTTAATATAAATCTATAAACGGTATGTTTTGTGGTAATAAATACAAGATGTTATAACCATGAATAATTTATCACAATAAAATTAAACATATTGTTTTAAATATTCCTAGTCAAGATGTATCAAGGTTGGATATCAATACATCCATTGAGACTAGAGTACGTAAGTCTCTTCGAATGATGGAAAGTGTACTACTAATGCCTACTGGGGGCACCAAGAGGTTACGTACTAATAGTTATTAGATAACCATGAAATGACTCACTCGATAGTTTTCTGTTGCTTAATATGACTAAGGTCAAACAGTGTGACAAAATTATATAGTTCTCTTGACTTGAGTATACTCTTGATCTTCAATGTGGAAGCTCCATTATATTAATAATTAAATCATGGCTTGGCGTCCATTAGACAACTATAGTTAGGTCAAGTTGAAGCATTGGATGTGAAACACTATTCAATAGAGGATTTGTCTCTCTAGTTATATAAGGTTAGTATCACAGTCAAATGAAGTCAAGTCAAAGTCAAAGTCTTTGGTCGGAGCAATATGGTTAATAATAATTGTTACTATTGAACTAAGTACTTTTGTGTATGGGCCATGAAATTGAATGTGAAAGATATTGGAATTTGACTGTTGCCAAATTTCAAAATTTCTAATGTGATATAGTTTTAACAAAGAGAATTGATGTAAATAATTATCACTGCTGGGTACCGCTAATAATAAGTAAAATCAGATTTTTCCACAGATGTGTAAGCGATAAATTCAACCAAAATATCACATAGTAGCCAAGGTGACATGTGAATGTTAATATTTTAATTGTTCGATATTAATTGCGAGCTGAATTTACACCTTTGAGTCACACAACTGTAATGATGAATTCTCTACAAAAACGATATGATTTAATTAATTTATAAAATGTTATAAATTAATCAGTATTTAATAAAACTAATTATTATTTAACTTAATTGATGTTTGGGAGTTGTTTGTAATTAGTTGAATGCATTTATAAAAGTTAAATTTGTATGCTTTGATATACGGTATCGATGTAATTTTAAATGGATTTAAATAAAAGATAATTGCATGAAGTGATTTATGGAAATTTTATGTTATTTGGTGGCATGAATTTTTAGCTATATCATATGAAAAGAGAGGAGTGGAGAGAGAAAGAGATAATCTAGGAAACTAATTAGGGAAGTTTTAATTAAAGAATGAGAAAGGTTTCATTCTTTCAATTAAAACAAATTTACTAATTCATTTTCTACATGCAATTTATTCTTTCTCATTCATATATTTATCTTCTCTCCTCCTATTCTTCCATGGCAGAAAATGAAATAAAAAATTTCAAACTTTTTTTAGCTCGAAATCAAATGCAAACATAAAAAATAATAATGAAACATAAGTGGTTCATCCATCTCTTACAAGGATCAAATGTGGATCTTGGAGATCTAAGGCATTTTCTTCATTCAAGGTGTGTTTCTTAGGTTATTTCTTATGGTAATTATCTAATCTCAATATAAATTATACATCACATCTTTTATGTAGATTATATCCCTCATTTTTACAATGATTTTATATGTGCTAGCATTGTCACCTATAACCATTTGAATCACATATGCTAATATATGTTATAATCTTTTATGCGTTGTAAACATCGTTGTTGGAATTTTCATTTCAAAAAAATTAGGGCCTAACTGTTTAATATATATGTAACGGCCCGTAAATTTAGAGAAATAAATTAGTTAATTTAATTAGATTTTTGTAATTAAATTTTAGAAAGGAGAAAAATTATATAATTTATATTGGAGCGTATGTTAGAAATTAAATGTTGCAATGGTAAATAAAATCAATTCTTGACAATTGGAATGAAATCCAATTAAAGAAATGGTGGAAAACATTATAAATTGTTAATTAAATATGATTGTGTAATTAATACTGAAAGAGATAAAATTGGAAATAGTATTAATGAAATAATAACTAAAATGAATTGCAACTGTATAAATGGAAGTTAATTATTAATAAGTGGATGTAAATATTGAACTAATTAATGAAAATAGAAATCTAAATGTTATGTTTGGATAGAACATAAGTGAATGCAATTAGTAGTATGGTAATAAATGTCAACATTGATTTGTAAGTAATAGAGGCTTACGTATGTGACTAAAGAGTAACGATAATGTTTATTTTAGGTTACCTATTCATTTAGATGGTTAATTGGAATTGGAGATAAATTATAATAAATGTAAATAAATGTTACATTTGTGTGGAATGTTATACAATGGTTAGAAGTTATTAGAATGGGTATATTAAAGTAATGAATGGGAAAAACAAGGTAACTAAGTTTATGTGGTAGTACTAAACTTAATAAAAAATATGAATTAAAACGAATCAATTAATATATGTTTTATTTCTTTAGTATGTTGCATAAAATTTGGAAATCAAATTGCAATTAAAGGAAATTAGGTAGTACGTTATTTGGAAATAAATTTAATAAATACATTAAGGAAATGTAATATAATTCACTGTTAATTATACCCATAAAATGTCAATTTATTGAATAGCAATATTTTAAAGCAATAAACGAATTTATTGAGGTTTCAATTTATAATTAATAACATTTAATGTGAAATCAATTACAATTAATTGACTTAATTTGGGGACATAGGGTAGGTGTGATTTGTCATTGAAAATGGTTAATTTTATAAGATGTAATTAATGCAATTGGATGATTTAAAGAATAGAAAGCAAGATTTATTTATTTAATTAAAGAAAAAAATTCAATAATTGAATTTATTACGAATAAATGGAATCTAACATTTAAATTTTACGTTGATAGAAATTTGGATGAAATTTGGAGATAGTTATATAATAAAGTAGGAATCCAATGTTAGTTTCACCTATTTGATACTAATAGGTAGAATAATAAAATGAAAATTTAATCCAATGGAATTATTGAAAATTATTTTATAATCTCTGAATTTAACGAAATTGTAATTTGATGCTGAAATTGATAATTGAATCAGCATTCAAGGGACATCTAAATTTGTTTAAATTTTGTATAAATGATTAAAAAATATAAAAGTGATAAAACTTGTTAATTATAGAATTGAAATTTAAAAATTGGATTCAATTAATTTATTTTTAATTTATTTAATTAATATAAAAAAAGCCATTTTGGCCGCTAACTCAGATTTCGACGAAACTAGTTTTATCGGATCCGTAATGGTGAATTATTGTAGGATTTCAAGTTTCGTAGCGATCGGACTTGTCGTTTGATCGTACGGACTCAAAACGCCTTGAAATAAATGAAATTGAAATCAATTTGAAAAATATTGATTTGAGCATGACTTCTTCATACGATGGAATTTGGAATTAAAACTTGTTCCATCGCGTTTAAAATATTTTTAAATATCTATTTTGATATATGGGTTGACCCAATTTCGTTCCGGAGTCGAAACGGGCTTTTTGGGCCACTTTGTCGTTAACGCATATATCCAACCTTATCCATCCATTCTAATTTCTGACCTACCTATATAAACCTGGTTATAAACCCTAATTCTCCTCATTCTTATTTGTTTGTATGCAATTCAGCTATCTCTCCTCCTCAATGGCAGACAACAAAATTCCAGATCCAGATCCATTTCCATTTCAAAATCAAAGTCAAAAATCCAAACTCCTCAGAAAAATTCAGAAAAAATAAATTTCGAAGCTCTCGAAGAGCGCAAGTCAGATCTACAATTTTTTTTTCAATTTGAATCACCGTTTGTGCTGAAATCACAAATCAAATCGTGGCCGCTCGTTGGTGTTCGACGATCGTCGTCCGATCGACAAATCAACTTATGGGTTTGTAGACATCGATGAGCGTAGCTCATCGGTATAATTTGTTCGTGGTTTCAACGGTCTGATTTGCGCCAACAATTCGATTAAGGTTATCAAGTGGCAGCGGCGGCTGTTGATTGGGGTGTTCACGCCTGGTGGGTTGGGTGCTGCTTGGCGAGGACATGGCGGTGGTGAGGTTCGGCAGTGCCGTAGCGGCCGGAGACGAGGGGAAAGAGGGGTCAAAGCTTCAGTCAATGGAGAGGTTTTGGGCTCGAATGATGGTTTCAGGCCGTTTGCGCGTTTGGGTAGATGTAGGGTACTAATGACGTGGCAACTAGTATGTGTTCTCTTTTCTTTTATTTTTTTAATTGTTTTCAATCGCGTTTATCGTCATAACTTTTGCATACGATATTCATTTTACCCGTGGTTTCTTTTGTTAGGATCGTATTGAAATTCCGGATTTTTTGGCACTAGTTTGGATGAATTCTGAGACTGACAAATTTTTGCGTTTAAAATTGGATTTAAATTCAATTTAAATTCAAAAGGTGAGCGTTTTAACCCACTCACAACTTCTAAAATTTTTTATGTTTGTTAAATCAATTTATGATATGAGTAAAAATTTATTTATGACTGTTTGGCATATTTTATTCATCATCTCAGTTAAATCGCATTTATTTAGTTAAATTGTTATTAAATTTTTCATTGCATATAAACTGCCAGTTAAATTGTTATTTATTTATTATTGCATATAAACTTCCAGTTAAACAGTTATAAAATTTATTATTGAATATAAAATGCTAGTTAATACCTGTTATTTGTTACATGTTATATATTATCAGTTATATATTGATATTAATTGATTATTGTGGATGATGATTATGATGGATGTATGACTTATGATGGACGAATGGATGCTTTGTTTATATCATCACAATCTGCAAGTTGTTATGCATTTATTTCATTCGGGATTGCAATTCGAAATGACATATAACCGCAAATTTTCATTTTTAAATTACGGATTGAAATGATAAATATCTGTAACACTTGACTATAGGGTAGAAAATTATATACAGACACCGCGGTCTATATGTAAAAACAATTTGAAATGTTTTCTATGGTTTGGAAAGAAATATATATGGTTTTATGAGATATCGATTCAAATATTTGATAAAGGTTATTTTATATATAGTAAAATTCCTGGTTTTAAGCTATGTATAAAATTGTTTAATGTATAAATAAATTTAATGATAAAGTTGATTTTATTAAATTATAATGTGGGAAGTATTTACTTAAATATTTTTTTATATAGAGTTTATATTGATTTTTATAAATCAAGTGTGAGAAAATAGTTTTGAAATTGACTTGAGATTTTATTGATTAAGAATTTTATTTAATAAAAATCCATTTGGAACTTATTGAAATTTAGATTTTTAAAAGAATATGGTTTTAAAACTAAATTCGGGGTTAAGGTGGTTTAAGTAAATATATCAAGTCTAAATGAATTGAGGATTATTTAATTTTTGAAATTTGGAGTTTTATTAAAGGGATGCTAGATTATTAAGTAAATATTTCAAAACTAAATAACAGAAAAAGTGAAATTGGTATATATATATGAATTATAAAATTTAGTTTTGAAATATTGAATTTTAAGCTTTGAAATATATTAAAATTGAAATGGTCTATTTGGAGGTTCAAATCGGTATTTGGAATTTATTTGTGAAATTAAAGAAGCTATTTTATTTTATAAAGTAATTTTATATTTAAACCATTTAAGTGGTGTAGTTATATTCAAGGTTATGAAATTCAAAGTTTATGTTATGGAAGGCTATATATTCAAGTTTTGGTTTTGGAATATTATAACTTTGAAAATGTTATGGTTTCAGAAAAGGATATATTTGAAAATAATATTGATTTGGGTTTTTAAAACAGAAATGATATCGTATTTATATGGTTTTGAAATGGATATTATATTATGGTTTTAAAGTATAAACTATTTTGAAAAGACCGCGGTGTTATAATAACATTTGGTTGTTGAAGAGACCGGGATAGGAAGTTGTCATACTCTCTACCAACTCTAAAGACCACTTTAACAACCGTGTACGCAGTGGAGATTACAGAATGAAGTAGGATGGTGGCGACGTTCTATTAAGGTATATACGTGGACCCGACTCCCGTGAGTTGGCATAAGGTAGCTAAAACAAGAGCGATCTCGGGCCAAGGGGGTAGCACCCTTTACCGGACACATCCCTTCGATATTATACTCTGACTATTGGATTGATTTGGTGGCCACTTTTGATTTTCGATTTGGGGGTGTGGCTCGAGGTGGGCGGTAGCTGCGCGCTATGCGTTACCACCAGTCCATATGCGTAATTGGTATATCTACCCTAGCATTGCCTAGTTGTGCTGTGTCACCTACCATACCGAGCCTTTACTACGAGTTTCTATTTGTGTCGTACCTATGGAGTGTCTTCTCGTAGTCTCCCGATCAGGAGATATGCAGGCACTATATAGACTATTGGCACTATTACGTGTTAAGGTGGAAAATGTAAAGCCTTAACGCTATTTTAAAGTAAGTTTATTTTACTAATAGACACTATTATAATAGCGAAATATTACTGCATAGTAAATAGTTTAACAGATCCTTAGGAGATGTAAATCCCGAGCATCTCTTGAGTTACTACACTCATATTTATTTCTGTTGATTTAACTTACATAAGATCTTTTAGTTCTGACTCGAGTGTTTTGTCTTTTTAATTCACTCGGGTCAGTCCGAGTGTTTCAGGATTTGAATATTTTATTCTGGAAGACGAAGACGAAGATTTGTAACAATATTATCTACTATATTATTCCACTACACCATTTATTTCCGCTGCATTGTTATTATCCTTTGGTGTGTGAACTCTGATATTTATTGTATAAAGAAAAATCAAATGTTTTGTAAAACAGTTTTATGAACTGTATATTGATTATTATATTTTATCGTTCCACTACAAGATTCTGTTTTGTTTTTTTCCTTCTCTGCTTTTCTTATTTACCCCATAACAATACGCCGTTCCATATGTTTTGAATTGGCACATGTGTCGACTTAAAGCATGTGAAACGGCGGGATGTTACATCTGGTATCAGAGCTTTGGTTTAACGATAAACCTTAGCTTTGTGGGGTCTGACTCTTTACTAATAGGGTAGTAATGCCCTATGGGAGTCGTTGAGGGTATATATATATACATGAGAGAGTGTATTTGTTAGTGTTATAAAAAGGTTTTAATATTGTGTTAATCTATCCCGTTTTGTATTTATAAATTCTGGTTGGTCCATGGGACCCTATGATATCAATAGGGATTTCTAAACACTTAATAGGACGGACCGACATAATATTTGTTTAAATATAGGTCAATGAAATAATTTTGCCTATTATATTTTCTATATATAAAGTAATAAATTTTATAAAGATTATATTTGGTTGTAATATATTGGTTGTTAGGCAATGAAATTTATAAATAATAGTTGAAATAAGATTGAAAATAAAATAAATGAAGATAAGGAACTTAGAACTTAAGTTTTGGGGTTTTGAAACCTTCTTTCGAATGATTTTGGAATATAATAATAATATTATTTAGAAGTATTTTATGATATAAATATTTCAATATAATTTGAAAGAATTGTTTTAAAGAAATTTTGGAAATGAAATAAGCTGTACTCCCCTCTCTGTCACTGGAAAATAATTTCGGTGATGAGTGCATGCATGATCGACATTCATTTTCGAGTTTCGAAGTGGGAAGGCCACTGTAGTAGTTTTAGTGCAGAGTTGTTTTGATAAATAAGCATAAATTTTAAATTGTTTAAATATAATTGGATATATAAGCTGTAAGTACATACATTTATCTATTATTTTAAAATAATTTGAAATTAAACCCGGTATTTAGTTCTTAAGTTTCCATTAATTAACAGCTTCAATTATTATAGTGAGTTGGAACGTAGGTAATTAATAATTGAAACCTCTAAAGGAAATAAGAGATTTAATACTAAGTCATAAATTAAAAAAAAATTAAATTTGTAACATATAAAACAAAGGATATTATTATTGAACATTTAATTAATTAAAAGAATTGGGAAAAACTTGTATAACTTTCAATTACATTCTTAAAGGCATATATATAACTTACCAAACGATATAAAAAGTTGAAATATTAATAAGAAAATGTAATGGATATTATACAAGTAATAAACTTTAGGTAATGAAGAAATCAATGAAATTCTTTAATAAATAAGAATTGGATGTGGTGGTTGTTATAAACTTAAGTATAACTGAGATGATACTAATTAAAAATAATGAAAAGTTGGTACTGTAAGTAAGTAACCATAAACTTAAGTAAATAGATTGAAGTTGCTTCTGAATAAAATAAGAACAAAAGATGAAAAAGAAAAAGAAAAGATTAGAACTTAAGTTAATAAATTTACCTGCTAAGAAATTTGATTGAATATGATAATATAAATAACTGAATGTAATGCAATGAATAGAATTTGGCATTTTATAGATAGATGAAAAGGAATTGGTAAGAAATGAATAGAAATAGATAAAATAAATAATGAATGAAATTAATAAGAGTGAATTTGATCTATTGGTTGATTTGTTGTTTGTTTTGGTTTATGGTTGTTTGGGTGAGGATACTTTAAATTTGCTGGAAGGGATGGATAATCTATTTAATGTCATCTAAGACTGTTGAGTAATTGATGCACTTAGTAGTTTATTTTCATTCCGTACGATTTAAAGTTTGAACCTGAACCACTATTTGTTTTGTTTGATTTGAATGGGTAATTGATTCTATGTGATGGTTGTTTGCTTGTTGCAAGTGATTGCTATTGTATTGTTTGTTTTCTTGTGGTTGAAACAACGCTAAATATTTCATTTAATATAATTATTAACTTTTTTGGTTTATATAAGTGAAATACAGGTTATGGAAGCAATTGCTACTACTTTTGGTTTCATAATTAAGCGTTAATTGCCTGACAAATAGGTACGTGTTCGGATTACGGTTTTATAGCACTATTTTATATATTTTCCCGTGTTGGGATATAATATTTTGGATATATATGTTATATATTGTTATATTCGATATTATATTTTCTCCCGAGCCTCTCCGTACAAAGGAGACTCTACGAAATTTTCCGTAAATTTTGGACTTAGAAAATTTTGGAAAATATTTTTCCAAACTTTATTAATTTGGATATAAAAAGATTTTTTTTTTATAAATCTATATATTTTATTTAATTTATCCTACTCTGTAAAGTTATTATTATGAATATAATGTTTGAATTATATATATTGACATAAAAGTTCCTCTTTTCCCTTCTTTTCCTTTTCGAGGACGAAAAGTTTTGAGTGGGGGAGAGTGTAACGACCCATAAAATTTGAGAAATAAATTATTTAATTTAATTAAATTTTTGTAATTAAATTTTAGAAAGGAGAAAAATTATATAATTTATATTGGAGCGTATGTTAGAAATTAAATGTTGCAATGGTAAATAAAATCAATTCTTGACAATTGGAATGAAATCCAATTAAAGAAATAGTGGAAAACATTATAAATTGTTAATTAAATATAATTGTGTAATTAATACTGAAAGAAATAAAATTGAAAAATGTATTAAATAAATAATAACTAAAATGAATTGCAACTGTATAAATGGAAGTTAATTGTTAATAAGTGGATGTAGATATTGAATTAATTAATGAAAATAGAAATCTAAATGTTATGTTTGGATAAAACGTAAGTGAATGCAATTATTAGTATGGTAATAAATGCCAACATTGATTTGTAAGTAATAGAGGCTTACGTATGTGACTAAAGATTAACGATAATGTTTATTTTAGGTTACCTATTCATTTAGATGGTCAATTGGAATTGGAGATAAATTGTAATAAATGTAAATAAATGTTACATTTGTGCGGAATGTAATACAATGGTTAGAAGTTGTCAGAATGGGTATATTAAAGTAATGAATGGAAAAAACAAGGTAACTAAGTTTATATGGTAGTACTGAACTTAATAAAAAGATTTGAATTAAAATGAATCAATTAATATATGTTTTATTTCTTTAGTATGTTGCATAAAATTTGAAAATCAAATTGCAATTAAAGGAAATTATGTAGTACGTTATTTGGAAATAAATTTAATAAATACATTAAGGAAATGTAATATAATTCACTGTTAATTATACCCATAAAATGTCAACTTATTGAATAGCAAGATTTTAAATCAATAAACGAATTTATTGAGGTTTCAATTTATAATTAATAACATTTAATGTGAAATCAATTACAGTTAATTGACTTAATTTGGGCAGATAGGGTAGGTGTGATTTGTCATTGAAAATGGTTTATTTTATAAGATGCAATTAATGCTATTCTATTTATAATATGACAATTGGCTGATTTAAAGAATAGAAAGCAAGATTTATTTATTTAATTGAAGAAAAAAATTCAATAATTGAATTTATTGCAAATAAATGAAATTTAACATTTAAATTTTACGTTGATAGAAATTTAGATGAAATTTGGAGATAATTATATAATAAAGTAGGAATCCAATGTTAGTTTCACCTATTTGATACTAATAGGTAGAATAATAGAATGAAAATTTAATTCAATGGAAATATTGAAAATTATTTTATAATCTCTGAATTTAAGGAAGTTGTAGTTTGACGCTGAAATTGATAATTGAATCAGCATTCAAGGGACATCTAAATTTGTTTAAATTTTGTATAAATGATTAAGAAATATAAAAGTGATAAAAATGGTTAATTATAGAATTGAAATTTAAAAATTGAGTTCAATTAATTTATTTTTAATTTATTTAATTAATATAAAAGTAGCCATTTTGGCCACTGACTCGGATGTCGACGAAACCAGTTTCATCGGATCCGTAACAGTGAATTATTGTAGGCTTTCAAGTTTCATAGCGATCGGACTTGTCGTATGATCGTACGGACTCGAAACACCTTGAAATAAATGAAATTGAAATCAATTGAAATCAATTTGAAAAATATTGATTTGAGCATAACTTGTTCATTTGATGGAATTTGGAATTGAAACTTGTTCCATCATGTTAAAATATTTTTAAATATCTATTTTGATATATAGGTTGACCCAATTTCGTTCCGGAGTCGAAACGGGCTTTTTGGGCCACTTTGTCGTTAACGCGTATATCCAACCTTATCCATCCATTCTAATTTCTGACCTACCTATATAAACCCGGTTATAAACCCTAATTTCCCTCATTCTCATTTGTCTGTACACAATTCAGCTATCTCTCTTCCTCAATGGCAGACAACAAAATTCCGGATCCAATTCCATTTCAAAATCAAAGTCAGAAATCCAAACTCCTTACAAAAACTCAGAAAAAATAAATTTCGAAGCTCTCGAAGAGCGCAAGTCAGATCTGCAATTTTTTTTCCGATTCGAATCACCGTTTGTACTGAAATCACAAATCAAATTGCGGCCGTTCGTTGGTGTTCGACGATCGTCGTCCGATCGACAAATCAACTTATGGCTTTTGTAGACATCGATGAGCGTAGCTCATCGGTATAATTTGTTCATGGTTTTAACGGTCCAATTTGCGCCAACAATTCGATTGGGGTAATCAAGTGGCGGTGGCGGCTGTTGATTGGGGGTGCTCGCGCCTAGTGGGTTGGGTGCGGCTTGGCGAGGACATGGTGGCGGTGAGGTTTGGCAGTGCGGTAGTGGCCGGAGATGAGGGGAAAGTGGGGTCAAAGCTTCAGTCAACGGAGAGGTTTTGGGTTCGAACGATGGTTTCAAGCCGTTTGCGCGTTTGGGAGGATGTAGGGTACTGATGGCGTGGCAACTAGTATGTGTTCTCTTTTCTTTTATTTTTTTAATTGTTTTCAATCGCATTTATTGTCATAACTTTTGCATACGATACCCGTTTTACGCGCGGTTTCTTTTGTTAGGATCGTATTGAAATTTCAGTCTTTTTGGCGCTTGTTTGGATGAATTTTGAGACTGTCAAATTTTTAGGTTTAAATTGGATTTAAATTCAATTTAAATTCAAAAGGTGAGTGTTTCAACCCACTCACAACTTCTAAAATATCTTATGTTTATTAAATTGATTTATGATATAAGTAGAAATTTATTTATGACTGTTTGGTATATTTTATTCATCATCTCAGTTAAATCGCATTTATTTAATTAAATTGTTATTAAATTTTTCATTGCATATAAACTGCCAGTTAAATTGTTATTTATTTATTATTGCATATAAACTTCCAGTTAAACAGTTATAAAATTTATTATTAAATATAAACTGCTAGTTAATACATGTTATTTTTTACCTGTTATATATATTATCAGTTATATATTGATATTGATTGATTATTGTGGATGATGATTGTGATGGATGTATGATTTACGATGGATGAATAGATGTTTTGTTTATATCATCATAATCTTAAGTTGTTATGCATTTATTTCATTCGGGATTGCGGTTTGAAATGATATATAACCGCAAATTTTCATGTTTAAATTACGAATTGAAATGATAAATATCCGTATCACTTGACCATAGGGTAGAAAATTATATACAGACACCGCGGTCTATATATAAAAACAATTTGTAATGTTTTATATGGTTTGTAAAGAAATATATATGGTTTTATGAGATATCGATTCGAATATTTGATAAAGGTTATTTTATATATAGTAAAATTCCTGGTTTTAAGATATGTATAAAATTGTTTAAAGTATAAATAAATTTAATAATACAGTTGATTTTATTAAATTATAATAAAGTATAAATAAATTTAATAATAAAGTTGATTTTATTAAATTATAATATGGGAAGTATTTACTTAAATATTTTTTATATAGAGTTTATATTGATTTTTATAAATCAAGTGTGAGAAAATAGTTTTGAAATTGACTTGAGATTTTATTAACTAAGAATTTTATTTAAAAATCCATTTGGAACTTATTGAAATTTAGATTTTTAAAAGAATATGGTTTTAAAACTAAATTCGGGGTTAAGGTGGTTTAAGTAAATATATCAAGTCCAAATGAATTGACGAATATTCAGTTTTTGAAATTTGGATTTTTATTAAAGGGATACTAGATTATTAAGTAAACATTTCAAAACTAATTAATAGAAAAAGTGAAATTGGTGTGTATATATATGAATTATAAAATTTAGCTTTAAGATATTGAATTTTAAGCTTTGAAATATATTAAAATTAAAATGGTTTATTTGGAGGTTCAAATCGGTATTTGGAATTTATTCGTGAAATTAAAGAAGCTATTTTATTTTATAAAGTAATTTAATATTTAAACCATTTAAGTGGTGTAGTTATATTTCAAGGTTATGGAATTCAAAGTTTATGTTATGGAAGGTTATATATTCAAGTTTTGGTTTCGTAATATTATAACTTTGAAAATGTTATGGTTTCAGAAAAGGATATATTTGAAAATAGTATTGATTTGGGTTTTTAAAACAGAAACGATATTGTATTTATATGGTTTTGAAATGGATATTATATTCTGGGTTTAAAGTATAAACTATTTTGAAAAGACCGCAGTGTTATAATAACGTTTGGTTGTTGAAGTGACCGGGATCGGAAGTTGTCATACTCTCTGCCAACTCCGAAAACCACTTTAACAACCGTGTACGCGATGGAGGTTCCAGAATGAAGTAGGATGGTGGCGACGTTCTATTAAGGTATATACGTGGACCCGACTCCCGTGAGTTGGCATAAGGTGGCTAAAACAGGAGCGATCTCGGGCCAAGGGGTAGCACCCTTTATCGGACACATCCCTTCGATATTATACTCTGACTGTTGGATTAATTCGGTTGCCACTTTTGATTTTTGATTTGGGGGTGTGGCTCGAGGTGGGCGGTAGCTGCGTGCTACGCGTTACCACCAGTCCATGTGCGTGGTATATCTACCCTGGCATTGCTTAGTTGTGCCGTGTCACCTACCATACCGAGCCCTTACTACGAGTTTCTATTTGTGTCGTACCTATGGAGTGTCTTCTCGTAGTCTCCCGATCAGGAGATATGCAGGCACTATATAGAATATTGGCACTATTACGTGTTAAGGTGGAAAATGTAAAGCCTTAACGCTATTTTAAAGTAAGTTTATTTTACTAATATACACTATTATAATAGCGAAATATTACTGCATAGTAAATAGTTTAACGGATCCTTAGGAGATGTAAATCCCGAGCATCTCTTGTGTTACTGCACTCATATTTATTTCTGTTGATTTGACTTACATAAGATCTTTTAGTTTTGACTCGAGTGTTTTGTCTTTTCAATTCGCTCAGGTCAGTCCGAATGTTTTAGGATTTGAAGATTTTATTCTAGAGGACGAAGATGAAGATTTGTAATATTATTATCTACTATATTATTCCACTACAGCATTTATTTATGCTGCATTGTTATTATCCTTTGGTATGTGAACTCTGATATTTATTGTATAAAGAAAAATAAAATGTTTTGTAAAATAGTTTTATGAACTGTATATTGATTATTATGTTTTATCATTCCGCTACAAGATTCTGTTTTGTTTTTTCTTCTTCTCTGCTTTTCTTATTTACCCCATAGCAATCCGCCCTTCTGTATGTTTTGAATTGGCACGTGTGTCGACTTGAAGCGTGTGAAAAGGCGGGACGTTACAATATATATATAACATACTTTAAACATTTATAACTTTAATACCATATGTATATTTCACATAGAATGTTTTCTTAAAATAGTTTATGCTTTTAAAATAATTATTACATTGTTTAGACTTCTTTTATGCTATAAAATTATATATATATATATATATATATATATATTATATTAATTTTACATATTTTAAATATGTTTAACTACTAAGCAGCACTACTGTCCCAATAGTAAGATGCTTCGACTAAGGTATGAGATGTGAAAGGTTCGAAACTTGCGTAGCGTGATTCAAACATATATTAACATATAGTATGTTTTTTACTATCTAAGACTTGTAGTATTAATATGTACTACCATCTAAGTACCCAATTTAAAAAAAAAATCTTTAACTACTTTATTGTTTTCGGCTTTGAAAATTATGTACTTTGCAACATTTGATGTTTTGGATCTTAAATTTGAAGCTGCTTCATTGGCTTAGTCAAACCTATTTAACTAGTTCAAATAGTTTATTTCATTTAGTATGTAAATTACTTTTGGTATATACACACATATATACACACACACATACACACACACACACACACATATATAAAAGTTTAAAATGTATTGAAAACAAGTTAAGGAAAGAATAAAAGAAGGCTAAAAGATTTTCATCCGTACATTCCCTAATTGCCATTTAAATCCCTTTTACCTTTTCTTTTAATGCCACTTAAATGCACCACTAACATTCATTTAGACCTTTTCGTTTCATATATATTCAAACATTAAATTGTTCATTTCGTTTAATATATAAGTTAATTTTGATATATGTATATATAAACATTCCAATATAAGTTTAAATTATTTTTCTAACAATCATTGTGCATATAAATGGAAATGATATACTATAGTTGCAAATCCCAACATCCATATATGTATATATTAACTATACACACCTTTTTGCCATATTGCACTTACATATTTTACACTGGAGTATGTTTGGATATACTCACAATCTATGCCTAGTACACATTTAGTCATAAATGTTATTTAACAAGTTAATCAATTTAATTAAAGAGAGTTGAAATATTTCTCTCCCTAAATGAGATGAATTCTTCCCTTGAATAATTGTATAAATTAAGAGAGACAAACGAAATGTTTCATTCTCTAAATTAATTTTTACATGTATAAGAGTACATATGATATACTCCATTTTATCTAAACATCCCATGTTGATTACAAAATAAATATTCCAACCTTTTAAAAAAAGGTAAATAAAATAAGATTTTCTTTAAGACTTTGTTAGATTTGATCTAAAATCCATTTGGACTTCATAGTTCCAATAGATCCTAAATAGCATTTTTTTTACAAATTTATCATTTAACTCTGCTTTGGGTTGGCTCAGTTCCAACCATGGTATCGGAGCGAGGTTGGTTTAAATCCATGTGTCAAGAATTCATCGACAATATTCAACCTTTCCATCCAACACTATTCATCCTCAAAATTCATTGACTCCAAACATACTCAAATTTTTACTCACTTTTCTCACAATCATATTTCTCACATTAGGAAAGCGATCTCAACTATAGGATCATCGAGACCCAATTCATCTATCTTTGAAAAATTGATTATAATAGGCATTCCATTAATTAACAATTAAATATTTAAATTAATCATTTACATAATCGATCGTAACAATTGTGGGGTGTTGCAACATCGGCGTCTATCTTATGCGATGGAAAGAAATTCACACTTGAAAGAAGCTACTTTGGACCGTATTTAAGAAAGAAGGGATAGTGCTACAGTGAGGTCTGTTGTCTATAAACAACGAATGACAAAGACATATAACTTACGTATTAAAGAAAGGAAGTTCTGTAAGGAAGACCTAGTATTAAGAAAAGTAATGACCAATACTAAAGATATTGCAGAAGGGTGCTAGGCCTAAATAAAGAAGGAACACTGGTTATTTTGAAAGCCATGTCAAATTGAGCATATCGTTTCTCCCGACCCGATGGAAATTGAGTTTCAGGAATCTAGAAATCTAAACACCTTATACCATATTATGCATGACATACTTTCCCCATTTGTAACCTTTTTAATATGTAAAAGATCATTAATAATTAGTTTTTGTAAAAAGTACTAAGCGGATATAGGGATAATAGACAGCCCGAACTAATATAGAAATATGTATGTAGTTTTCACTTTGTATACTTGCAAATTATATGAGCTACAATTATGAAGCTTGGCTTGTTAACCACATACTGCACTAGAAGTATAGATAATAGATGGCTCGAACCAGCTATTAAATGTCATGCACATTATCTAAAAAGGGTTGTAAATACACATTCCGACTTCTCAGTCGAAACACAATTAGTCTGCACCAGTAAAAAAGAACACCATGCCAAGTACATGACAAAAAAGGATGGATAAAGCTTTCCATTGAAGAAAGTGTAAGTAGCAGTAAGGAGGCAAAGGAATCCAGGCAAATTCCATCTTAAAAAAAGGAAAGCAGAAATACAACAAAGACATAAAGCCCGCCAGGTATACAAAAAAAGATATAATCTACTTTTATCTGCACCCTCTCTTTTACGCACCATGCACGTATATAGGCTATTAGGACTTGAGTTTAATGCTAAAGAAATTACATTAATTTAATTAAACAACGATTATAATACTGAGTACAATATGAATCCAAGTAAAAGTCGGAGGGATCATTGATGATTTTTCTCCTATCATAAGAAGGCCTCTGAGTATAAACCTATCTTCGAGCGGACGATGTAGGACGTACGGTAGAATCTCTTTCAGGGATAGAAAGCAGATTGGTCAAACCGGAAATTATTATAGACATGCAACATTGAGTGCTACCAAATGTGGCATGGGGATCACATTTGGCCCCTGCCAAGTGGTTACCAAGATCACGTTCATTAAATATATAGTTAGGTTGATTATATAGAAAATTTAATTCAATGTCGGTGTAAAATGTGTAAAGATGTGAACCGCATGTTTTAAGGATATCTTTACCATGATACACCTAACCTTTTCCTCTATAAGATTCTTAACCAAATCAGATAGTGCATACGTAGGTAAAGATAGGAGGGACAAATATGTAGCTAGTGTCAATTAGGTAGCATCTGAGCGCAGTATCCGCTCTACAGTTAATCCATTCAATAGCGGTACAAAGCACACGTTCAAAATCGTCTAAGAATTCTACTTTTGTCTTTTTGGTCTTCTTTGAAAATGGTCCAAATATATTATAGGCGGAAGAAAGACTCTCTACCTTCACCCCACTGGTTGAACCTTTCAAAAGTTCTTCATAAATGACTTTCAACTCATCAACTTTATTTTAGTAGTATGTTGTAAATCTCTTCTTCCATTTAGAAGACCCATCCTTATCCATACTCAAAGGAGGGGCAGGAGCGGCTTTCTAATAAAGGGTGATATGATCATCTTCCTTAGATAGTTGGATAGCAACCTACTGAGATAATTCATCATTTTCTTTTTTGAGCCCTATGATTTCATCTACATAGATAACATTGTAATAACACTTTGGATCTCTCAACACCCTCTCCATTTCAATAGTGCAAACCAGATCATATCTTAGTTCCTTTTCCAATCACTTATATCCAAATGTTGTTTAGTGATTCAAACATGTTGTTGAAGAGTAGCTTGTTTAGATTCTTCCCCACTGTGCTTGTTCACTATATTGAATGTCATAAATAATCAATTCTTTCTCCTTAATAAGATCTGCATTAGTAGCCTCAAGTTCTCTAATCTGGGTTTCGTAAACTTCAATGATGACTAAAGAGGCAGCTCCTTTTAAATGAGAAGTATAAAGGACGTGTGGGGGCAGCTACCATTTGGAAAATCAGTTAAGGTAGCTTTGAGGGAAAAATGAGCTCGGTCTATAAATGTAAAGTAAATAAGTAGGAAATCATTGAACAATCAAGCATAAAAATAGATATACAACCGGGAAAATATCTTATTCAATCAAGCGTAAAAAATACATAAAAACAAATACTACCATCACTCATCACTAAGTCTATTTCTAAACCACAACAGATAGGGATGTCATAATGGACGAGGTTCATTCTTCAGTAAAGAACCCCATCTGTGTAATACTAAATTGTAACGACCCATAGATTTTTAATAATTAAAAGTGTAATTTAATAAGATTTTGTTATTAAATTTAGAAAGATATAAAAATATTAAAATTTATATTGGAGCGAATGTTAGAAATTAAGTGTAGCAATTGTAATTAAAATTAATAATTTAAAATGAAGTTGAAATTAAATGAAATAATGTAAATTGTTACACTTAGTTATAAAAATTAAAATAGGTAAAAATAAAATAACCATTTAATTAACCAATGCAATGATACATTGACTTATAGTAACTGAATGTAAATTAATGTAATAAGGTTGATGCAAGTTGATAAGTAATTTAATTAGTGCAATACCTATTAATTGAAAAAAAATTAAGGTTATGATTGATTGAAATTAGTGAATTGGGAAATAAATTCAAAAGTTATATTAATTGATGAGATAATGCGTAATAAATTGCAATTTGATAAAATCAATGCTAGACATGTAATTATAATAATTGTTAGTTGATATTTAAGTATGAATGTGAGTAAATTTGGCAATAGTGACAATTATTAATTGTTTACCCATTCATTTAATTTATTTTATTGAATTAGATCTAAATCGATGGCAACATGTGTTTGTTAATAATAGCTTGTAAGTGAAATTAAACGTTAATGGTAACAATTATTATAAGTTAACCATTTATTTAGTCTATTAAATTTAAAACGGGTAATCAATTGTAATAAATCTGAATTAAGTGTTACGTTAATGTAAATTAGGGTAATAATTGGGAATAACATAAATTTTATTCAGTGTTATGATAATTAGTTGGATATAACATAAACTTAAGTGTAAATTTAAGGTTACGGTAACAATTATTATAAACTACCTAATTAATTGGTCAATGAATTTATTGAAAATCAAGTTCATTTAAATGTTAAGTAAATGGAGGGTAAATAATATGAACTAGGTATAGAGTAATAATGACTTGGTATAAAGATTGAAACTAATCAAATCAAAGTTATTTGGAATTTATTGTAATTAATTGGAACTCAAATTTTAATAAATGTATTTATTATGAATGAAATTTAATTTATTACTTTTTTTTGAAATTAAGATGGAATGTGAGAATGGTAATGTAATAGTCTTGAATCAAATGTTAAATCCATCTAATTGACAATAATGAATGGAATAATCATTAATTTATTTAATTAAATGGGATTATTGGGAATTATATTTATAATTTCTGAATGTAACGAACTGAGGCTAACACTGAAATTGGTAAATCAATCAACTATAAATTGACATCTAAATTTGTTTAGATCATTGTAAGTGATTAAGAAATCAAAAATAATGAAATTTGTCAATTATCGAATTTAAATTGAAAATTCGATTTAACTGATTAACTATTAATTATTTAATTAATGTAAAAATAGCCATTTTGGCCACTGACTCGACTTTCGATGAAACCAGTTTCATCGGATCTGTAACGGTGAATTATTGTAGGATTTCAAGTTTCGTAACGATCGGGCTTGTCGTTTGATCGTATGGGCTTGAAACACCTTGAAATCAATGAAATTGAAATCAATTGAAATTAATTTGAAAAATATTAATTTTGGAATAACTTCTTCATACGATGGAATTTGGACTTGAAACCTTTTCCATTGCTTTTAAAATATTTGAAAACAACTACTTTGATACATGGATTGACCCAATTTCATTACAGAGTCAGAACGGGTTTTTCGGACCATTTTATCGTTCAACGCGTATATCCAACCGTGTCCATCTATTCTATTTCAACCCTATCTATAAGTACCCCGTTATAAACCCTAGCCTTTCAATTTCTCATTTGTGTGTACGTACAATTCAGATGTTCCTCCTCCTCAATGGCAGACAAAACAAAAATTCCCAATTCCAATTCCAAATCAAATCCAAAGCCAAAATTTCAAACTTTTTAAACCATATCATCTTTATATCGTCGAGAAGCTCTCGAAGAGCGCAAGTCAAAAATGGGATTCGTTTTCTGATCTGGGTTACGATGTGGCCGGAATTTGATGGTTTATTCTCAGCCGTTCATCATGCGTAAATCATCTTCATCGGATTGTCAAATCACGGGTACCGTTGGTTAGAGAGCGACGCGCGCTTCGCATCGGTGTTGTTCATCCTATGATTCAACGGCTAGATTAGGCTCAAAAATTTGATTAGGCCATGAAAAAATGGCGGCGGCGAGCGTTTTGGACATCGGAATTCATCCTGTGGGCACCCACGTGATCGGCCGGAGGGGAGCGTGGTGGGGGAGTCGCCTGATCTGGCTGTTGTAGAATGTAGGCGCGGTGAATTTTAATCGAACGTGGAGTTTGTGGCTGCCTATCATCGCGATTCTGGGTTAGCAGCTAGGGTTAGGGGCGTTCGAGGATGGTGGCGACGTGGCTTCGGTATGTTTTATTTATTTATTTTTCTTTTTATTTAAATTTCGTTTCAAATCTTCTAACTCGTATAATTTTCACATACGATGCCCGGTTTGCATGCGGTTTTCTCCGCTAGGTTCATATTGGAATTTCAGACATTTTGACGCAAGTATGGATGAATTTGGAGACTGTTCAAATTTTTGATTTAAATTGGATTTAAATTCAATTTAAATTCAAAAGGTAGTGTTTTAACCCACTCACAACTTCTAAAAATTCTTATGTGTGTTAAATTAATTTCTGATTTGATTAGAAATTTATTTATGACTGTTTGGCATATTTTTAATCATCATTCTAGTTAAATTCAATTTATTGAATTAAATTGTTATTTAATTTATTATTGCAAATAAACTGCCAATTAAATTAATTTATTTTTGAATAAACTGCCAGTAAATGCCTGTTATTTATTTTCTGATTATATATTGATGTTATTGATTGAATTGGATGATGATTGTGATAAATGGTGGATGGTTGATATTGGATGCATGGATGTTGTATTTTATATTGTTTTAAAACTGCAAATTGTTATGCACTTTATTTCATTTGGGACTGTGGTTTGAAATGATATATAACCGTATTTTTATTTTAAATTACGGATTGAGATGATAAATATCCGTATCACTTGATCACAGGATAGAAAATTATGTACGAACACAGTCGGTCTCTATATAAATATTTTAAAATGATCTCTATGGTTTTAGATTGTAATATACGGTTTAATAAAGATTTACTTTTTATATTATGTAAATATTATTTTATATATATAGTTAAATTCTTGAATTTAAGCTATGTATTAACTGGTTTAATAAAAACAAGTTTAATAATAAAGTTTGATTGCTTTTATATAATATGGTTAAGTATTCGTTCAAAAAAAATTGTATACAGAGTTTTTAATGACTTAAATAAAAAAAATTTAAGGTTGGAGTATAAATATGAATTTGATTTGAATTAAGGTATTTAAGAATTATACTCGAATAAAATTGATATGAAATTTAAATAAAAATTTAGATTTTAAAGAGTATGATTTTATAACTTGATTTTGGTTTAGAGTGATTTAAATAAATATCGTGTTGATTTAAATGAATATATCAAGTTAATCAAATTGAAAGAATATCCAGTTATTTGAAGTTTAAAGGTTTTACTTAAATGATATTTTATTTATTAAGCAAACATTTCAAATCTAAATAATAGTAGTTGAATTTGATAGAAATGGAATTATCAAAGAATTAGTTTTGAAATGGTGGAATATTTAAAGCTTTGAAATATATGGAAATTAAAATGGTTATTTGGGGTTTGAATCTGTATTTGGAATTTGATTTATGAAATTGAAGAACTTATTTTATTATATAAAGTAATTTAATATTTAAGCTATTTAAGTGGTGTAGTTATGTTTCAAAGTTTTGAGTTTCAAAGTATTATAATTTGGAAGTGTTATATTTCAAATGGCTTTGGTTTCGAAGTATATAAATTTGAAAGTGCTATGACTTTGGGAAAAGAATATATTTGAAATAAAAAAATATCATATTGATTTGGGTTTTTCAAACAGAAATGATATCGTATTTATATGGTTTTGAAAAGGATATTATATTCTGGTTTTGAAGTATAATTATTTTAAAATGACCGCGGTGTTATAATAACATTTGGTTGTTAAAGAGACCGGGATCGGAAGTTGTCATACTCTCTGCCAACTCCGAAAACCACTTTCACAACCGTGTACGCGGTGGAGATTCCAGAACGAAATAGGATGGGCGGCGATGTTTCTTTCGAGGTAAATACGTGGACCCGACTCCCATGAGTTGGCATAAGGTGGCTAAAACAGGAGCGATTGATGGGCTAAGAGGGTAGAACCTTTTATCGGACACATCCCTTCGATATTATACTCTGACTTTGGATTGATTCGGTGGCCACTTTTGATTTTTGATTTGGAGTGTGGCTCGAGGTGAGCGGTAGTAGCTGCTACGTGTTACCACCGGCCCGGAAGCATTATTGGTTTATCTACCCTGACATTGCCTAGTTGTGCCATGTCACCTACCCTAGCGCCTTGTACAAGTTTGATTTGTGTCGTACCTATGGAGTATCTTCTCGTAGTCTCCCGATCAGGAGATATGCAGGTACTGTATAGACTACTGGCACTATTACGTGTTAAGGTGGAAAATGTAAAGCCTTAACGCTATATAAAAGTAAGTTTATTTTACTTTTAGACATTATTATAATAGCGAAATATTACTACATAGTAAATAGTTTAAGGGATGCTTAGGAGATTTGAATCCCAAGCATCTCTTAAGTTACTGCACTCATATTTATTTCTGTTGATTTAAATCACATAAGATATTTTAGTTCTGACTCGAGTGTTTTGCATTTTCAATTCGCTCGGGTCAGTCTGAGCATTCCAGGATTTGAAGATTTTATTACGGAGGACGAAGATGAAGATTGTATTACTACTATTTATTATATTATTCCGCAGCATTAATACTGTTCCACTAGATCATAATGTTCCGCTGCATTGTTATTGATTATTACATGGTATGTGTAACTCTGATATGTATTGTATAAGTATAATCAAATGTTTTTGTAAAACAGCTTCATGAACTGTATATTTGATTATTATATTTTATCGTTCTGCTACAAGATTCTATTTTGTTTTTTTCTTTCTCTGCTTTTCTTATTTATCCCATAACAATCCGCCCTTTTGTATGTTTTATGTCTGATGTGTGTGGTTTATCGTCGATTTAAAACATGCGAAAAGGCGGGACGTTACATCTGGCATCAGAGCTTTGGTTTAGCGATAAACCTTGGCTTTGTGGGGTCTGACTCTTTATCAATAGGGTAGTAATACCCTATGATGAGTCGTTAAGAGTATATATGAGAGAGCGTATTTATTAGTGCTGTAAAAAGGTTTTAATATTGTGTAAATCTGTTCCGTTTTGTATTTATAAATTCTGGTTGATGCATAGGACGTTATGACATCAATAGGGATTTCTAAACACTTAATCGGACAGAACGACACAATATTTGTTTTTAATATAGGTGAACGAAATATTTTTGCCTATTATATTTTCTATATATAAAATAATTTTTTTATAAATAAGATATATATTTGGTTGCAATATATTGGTTGTTAGGTAATAAAATTTATAAATAATAGTTGAAATGAGATTGAAAATAAAATAAATGAAGAATTGGAAATTTAGAACTTAAGTTCTGGGGTTTTGAAAATTTCTTTCAAATGATTTTGGAATAAAATAATAATATTTTAGAAGTATTTTCTGAGATAATTATTTCAATATAATTTGAAAGAGTTGTTTTAAAGAAACTTTGAAAAGAAATAAGTTGTACTTCCCTCTCTGTCGCTGGAAAATAATTTCGATGATGAGTGCACGCATCATCGACATTCGTTTTCGAGTTTCTAAGTGAGAAGGCCACTGTAGCATTTTACTGCAGATTTATTTTGATAACAAAAAAAATTGTTTTGAATATAATTGGATATATAAACTGTAAGTGTATACATCTATCTATTATTTTAAAATGATTTGAAATTTAACCCGGTATCTAGTTCTTAAGTTTCCGTTAATTAACAGTTTCAATTATTGTAGTGAAATGGAATGTAACTAATTAATAATTGGAACCTCTAATTAGAATAAGAGATTAAATGCTAGGTTAAAAATGAAATTTCAAGAAACTTGAAATTTGTAACCTATAAAAAACAAAAGATATGATTATTGAAAATTTAATTAATTTAAAGGAAATGAGATAAACTTGTATAATTTTCAATTATATTCTTTAACATACGTATAACTTACCAATTATAAAAAGTTAAAAGAAAATGTAATGGGAAACTTTACAAGTAAAATTTGAAGTAATGAAAGTAATTAATGAAATTTTATATATAAGAATTTGATGTTGTAATTGTTGTGAACTTAAGTTATAATTGAAATGTTACTTAAATAATGGTAATAGGAAGTATGGATTGTAAGTATAAGATTGTAAACTTAAGTAAATGAATAAATGAATGTAATACAAATAAGAGAATTTGCAGTACATGGATTAATGTAAATGAATTTGTAAGTAGTGGATAGAAATAAATGAAAACTGTAAGAAATAAAATGTAAATAAATGAAATCAAGTAATGAATGAATATATAATACAATAAAAAGGGAATTGACATGATGTGAATGAATTAAATGAAGATAAGTATTATATTAAGATAAGTATTATATGAATGAAAAGGAAATCAAACAACAAATGTATGAAATGAAATTGATAATAATGAACTTAATTTATTATTTGGATTTGTTGTTTGTGTTGGTTTATGGTTGTTTGGGTAAAGATACTTTAAATTTGTTTGGATGTATGAATAATCTATTTAGTTTCATCTAAGACAGTTGAGTAAATGATGCACTTAGTAGTTTATTCTTTATTCTGTACAATTTAAAGTTTTGAACCCGAACAACTATTTTTTTTGTTTGATATGAATGAATGATTGATTTGTGTTGATTCCATGTGATGGTTGTATGCCTTGTTGCAAGTGATGGTTGTTTGTATTGATTTGTTTGTTTATGGTTGAAGCAACTTTAAATATTTCATAATAATTATTAACTCTTTTAGATTATATAAGTTAAATATAGGTTATGGAAGCAAAATGCCACTGCTTTTGGTTTCATAACATAAGCGTAAATTGCCCGATAAAATAGGTACGTTTTCAGATTACGGGTCTCTAGCGATATTATATTGTTTCCCGTACTTGGATATACATTATTTTGGAAAATATATGTTGTATATTGTTATATTTTATATTTTCTCCCGAGCCTCTCCATACAAAGGAGACTCTGCCGAAATTTTTCTTAAATTTTGGACTTAGAAAATTTTGAAAAGGTTTTCCAAACTTTATTAATTTGAGTATAAAGGGATTTAATGGTTATAAATTGATATATTTTATTTAAATTATTAAATTTTGAAAATTTATTTGTTTATAAAGTTAATATTTTTGAACAAGATGTATTGATTATTTAATTCCTTCTTTTACCTTCTGTCCCTTTCGGGGACAAAAAGTTTTGAGTGGGGGAGAGTGTAACGACCCGTAGATTTTTAATAATTAAAAGTGTAATTTAATAAGATTTTGTTATTAAATTTAGAAATAAATAAAAATATTATAATTTATATTTGTGCAAAGGTTAGAAATTAAGTGTAGCAATTGTAATTAAAATTAACAATTTAAAATGAAGTTGCAATTAAACGAAATAATGTAAATTGTTGCACTTAGTTATAAAATTTAAAATAGGTAAAAATAAAAGTAAGCATTTAATTAACCAATACAATAATATATTGATTTATAGTAAATGAATGTAAATTAATGTAATAAGGTTGATGCAAGTTGATAAGTAACTAAATTAGTGCAATACCTATTAATTGAAAAAAATCGTAAGGTTACGATTGATTGAAATTAGTGAATTGAGAAATAAATTCAAAAGTTATATTAATTGATGAGATAATGCGTAATAAATTGTAATTTGATAAAATCAATGCTAGACATGTAATTATAACAATTGTCAGTTGATATTTAAGTATGAATGTGGGTAAATTTGGCAATAGTGATAATTATTGATTGTTTACCCATTCATTTAATTTATTTTATTGAATTAGATATAAATCAATGGCAACATGTGTTTGTTAGTAATAGCTTGTAAGTGAAACTAAACGTTAATGGTAACAATTATTATAAGTTAACCATTTATTTAGTCTATTAAATTTAAAACGGGTAATCAATTGCAATAAATTTGAATTAAATGTTACGCTAATGTAAATTAGGGTAATAATTGGGAATAACGTAAATTTTATTCAGTGTTATGATAATTAGTTGGATATAACATAAACTTAAGTGTAAATTTAAGGTTATGATAACAATTATTATAAATTACCTAATTAATTGGTCAATGATTTATTAGAAATCAAGTTCATTTAAATGCTAAGTAAATGGAGGGTAAACAATAAGAACTAGGTATAGAGTAATAATGACTTAACATGAAGATTGAAACTAATCAAATCAAAGTTATTTGGAATTTATTGTAATTAATTGGAACTCAAATTTTAACAAATGAATTTATTATAAATGAAATTTAATTTATTACGTTTTTTTGAAATTAAGATGGAATGTGAGAATGGTAATGTAATGGTTTTGAATCCAATGTTAACTCCATCTATTTGACAATAATGAATGGAATAATCATTAATTCATTTAACTAAATGGGATTATTGGGAATTATATTTATAATTTCTGAATGAAACGAATTGAGGCTAACACTGAAATTGGTAAATCAATCAACTATAAATTGACATTTAAATTTGTTTAGATCATTGTAATTGATTAAGAAATCAAAAATGATGAAATTTATCAATTATCGAATTTAAGTTGAAAATTCGATTTAACTAATTAATTATTAATTTATTTAATTAATGTAAAAATAGCCATTTTGGCCACTGACTCGGATTTCGACGAAACCAGTTTCATCGGATCCGTAATGGAGAATTATTGTAGGATTTCAATTTTCGTAACGATCGGGCTTGTCGTTTAATCGTACGGGCTTGAAACGGCTTGAAATCAATGAAATTGAAATCAATTGAAATTAATTTGAAAAATATTGATTTTAGCATAACTTTTTCATACGATGGGATTTGGACTTGAAACCTTTTCCATTGCGTATAAAATATTTAAAACATCTATTTTGATATATGGGTTGACCCAATTTCGTTCCGGAGTCAGGACGGGTTTTTCGGGCCATTTTATCGTTCGACACATTTATTCAATCGTGTCCATCTATTCTATTTCAATCCTGCCTATAAATACCCCCGTTATAAAACCTAGCCTTTCTATTTCTCATTTGTCTGTACGTACAATTCATATGTTCCTCCTTCTCAAGGGCAGACAACACAAAAATTTCCAATTCCAAATCAAATCCAAAGCCAAAATTTCAAACTCTTTAAATCATATCATATTTTATATCGTCAGAAAGCTCTCGAAGAGCGCAAGTCAAAAATGGGATTCGTTTTTTGATATGGGTTACGATTTAACCGGAATTTGATGGTCTATTCTTGTCCGTTCATCACGCGTAAATCATCTTCATCGGATTGTCAAATCGCTGGTACCGTTGGTTAGAGAGCGACGCGCGCTTCGCATCGGTGGTGTTCGTTCTGTGATTCAATGGCTAGATTAGCCTCAAAATTTGATTAGGTCACGAAAAAAATGCGGCGGCAAGCGTTTTGGGATCGGAATTCATCGCGTGGGCACCTACATGATCGGCCGGAGGGGAGCGTCGTGGGGGAGTCGCCTGATCTGGCCGTTGTCGAACGTAGGCGCGACGAATTTTAATCGAAGGTGGAGTTTGTGGCGGCCTATCATCGCGATTCTGGGTTAGAGCCTAAAGTTAGGGGCATTCGAGGATGGTGACGATGTGGCTTCGGTATGTTTTATCTATTTATTTTTCTTTTTATTTAAATTTCGTTTCAAATCTTCTAACTCGTATAATTTTCACATGCGATGCCCGATTTGCATGCAGTTTTCTCCGCTAGGTTCGTATTGCAATTCCGGACATTTTGGCATGGGTTTGGACGAATTCGGAGACTGTTTATATTTTGGGTTCAAATTGGATTTAAATTTAATTTAAATTTAAAAGGTGAGTGTTTTAACCCATTCACAACTTCTAAAAATTCTTATGTGTGTTAAACTAATTTCTGATTTGATTAGAAATTTATTTATGACTGTTTGGTATATTTTTAATCATCCTTCTAGTTAAATTTAATTTATTGAATTAAATCGTTATTTAATTTATTATTGCAAATAAACTGCCAGTTAAATTAATTTATTTTTAAATAAACTGCCGATAAATGCCTGTTATTTATTTTCTGATTATATATTGATGGTATTGATTGAATTGGATGATGATTGTGATAAATGGTGGATGGTTGATATTGGATGCATGGATGTTGTATTTTATATTGTTTTAAAACTGCAAATTGTTATGCACTTTATTTCATTCGGGATTGCGGTTTGAAATGATATATAACCGTATTTTTATTTTAAATTACGGATTGAAATTATATATAACCATATTTTCATTTTTAATTACGGATTGAAATGATAAATATCGGTATCACTTGACCATAGGATAGAAAATTATATACAGACACCGTTGGTATATATATAAATATTTTAAAATGATTTCTATGGTTTTGTATAGTAATATTCAGCTTAATAAAGATTGATTTTTGATATTATGTAAATATTATTTTATATATAGTTAAATTCTTGAATTTAAGCTATGTATTAACTGGTTTAATAAAAACAAGTTTAATAATAAAATTTGATTACTTTTATATAATATGGTTAAGTATCTGTTTAAAATTTTTTGTGTATACAGAGTTTATAATGACCTAAATAAAAAAAATTAAGGTTGGAGTATAAATATGAATTTGATTTGAATTAAAGTATTTAAGAATTATACTCGAATAAAATTAATGTGAAATTTAAATAAAAATTTAGATTTTAAAGAGTATGATTTTTATAACTTGATTTTGGTTTAGAGTGATTTAAATAAATATCGTGTTGATTTAAATGAATATATCAAGTTAATCAAATTAAAAGAATATCCAGTTATTTGAAGTTTAAAGGTTTTACTTAAATGATATTTGATTTATTAAGTAAACATTTCAAATCTTAATAATAGTAATTGAATTTGATAGAAATGGAATTATCAATGAATTAGTTTTGAAATGGTGGAATATTTAAAGCTTTGAAATATATGAAAATTAGAATGGTTACTTGGGGTTCGAATCTGTATTTGGAATTTGATTTGTGAAATTCAAGAAGTTATTTTATTATATAAAGTAATTTAATATTTAAGCTATTTAAGTGGTGTAGTTATGTTTCAAAGTTTTGAATTTCAAAGTATTATAATTTGGAAGTGTTATATTTCAAATGGATTTGGTTTTGAAGTATATAAATTTGAAAGTGCTATGACTTTGGAAAAAGAATATATTTGAAATAAAAATAATATCATATCGATTTGGGTTTTTAAAATAGAAATGACATCGTATTCATATGGTTTTTAAAGGGATATTATATTCTGATTTTGAAGTATAATTATTTTAAAATGACCGTGGTGTTATAATAATGTTTGGTTGTTAAAGAGACCGGGATCAGAAGTTGTCATACTCTCTGCCAACTCCGAAAACCACTTTAACAACCGTGTACGCGGTGGAGATTTCAAAATGAAGTAGGATGGTGTCGGCGTTTCCTTTGAGGTAAATACGTGGACCCGACTCCCGTGAGTAGCCACAAGGTGGCTAAAACAGAAGCGATTGATGGGCTAAGAAGGTAGCGCCTTTTATCGGACACATCCCTTCAATATTATACTCTGACTTTGGATTGATTCGGTGGCCACTTTTGATTTTTGATTTGGGGTGTGGGTCGAGGTGGGCAGTAGTAGCTGCTACGCGTTACCACCGGCCCAGATGCGTAATTAGTATATCTACCCTGGCATTGCCTAGTTGTGCCGTGTCACCTACCTAGCGCGCCTCGTACGAGTTTGATTTGGGTCATACCTATGGAGTATCTTCTCGTAGTCTCCCGATCAGGAGATATGCAGGTACTGTATAGATTAATGGCATTATTACGTGATAAGGTGGAAAATGTAAAGCTTTAACGCTATTTAAAAGTAAGTTTATTTTACTATTAGACATTATTATAATAACGAAATGTTACTACATAGTAAATAGTTTAACAGATCCTTAGGAGATATGAATCCCGAGCATCTCTTAAGTTATTGCACTCATATTTATTTCTATTGATTTAACTCACATAAGATATTCTAGTTCTGACTCGAGTGTTTTGTCTTTTCAATTCGCTCGGGTCAGTCCGAGCATTTCAGGATTTGAAAATTTTATTCTGGAGGACGAAGACGAAGATTGTATTACTACTATTTATTATATTATTCCGCTGCATTAATACTGTTCCACTGCATCACATTGTTCCGCTGCATTGTTATTGATTATTCCACGGTATGTGTAACTCTGATATGTATTGTATAAGTATAATCAAATGTTTTTGTAAAACAGCTTCATGAACTGTATACTTGATTATTATATTTTATCGTTCCGCTGCAAGATTCTATTTTGTTTTTTCTTTCTCTGCTTTTCTTATTTACCCCATAACAATCCACCCTTCTGCATGTTTTAAGTCTAATGTGTGTGGTTTATCGTCGATTTAAAACGTGCAAAAAGGCAGGACGTTACATTAATCATAAAGCACATCTCTCTCATGAGTAACTTGGATAATCTTGAACAGAAGCCCTTAAGACTCTCTTTTAATTGAGCTATAGATTTCTCAAGCCAAATTTCCCTTTTACGTAAAAAGTCAATTTTTGTCGACAACCTCTTTATAACTTGTTTTTCAAGAGACTCGATATGCTCCTTTAAGTGTTGAACCAAATTATATTCGTCACATGAGGTCAGCCATAAGGGTTTCCCAATGCCTATGTCTATTGCCTAGAAAGAAAACTTAAGAGAACACAAGTTCAAGATACACTATTATACATAAAAAGAAATAACGATAATAAAATACGATAAGGTGAACGACCAATATTTCATAAACCCACTATTCACACATACATAACTCAAAACAGTACGGACTAGTGGAAGAACACAAAACATAACAACAAGAGTGGTCAAACATTTACTACTGCATTATCTAAACATAATGATAAATGAGTCCAGATTGTGCTCCCTTCGTTTGATGGGTTCTACTTTGCATCAGAGTCATTAAGCACCACTTCTCCTGAAATGCCTCAGAAGGGTTATCAAGAATCACCATATGCTCTCGGGAACATTTTCCCGTACATTAATCCAATGCATCCATTATAGCTTTGAGATCCTCAAGAAAATTAAAATTAATCTCTGCGTCCTTTATCTCAAACTAATTCGAAAAAGACTACCTTTTTACCTGAGCATAAAATTTTGTAACGACATTGAAGGTTGTGTTACCGATCTCTCTCTTTGTTTCAAATAGTTTCTTCTTAAATCCCTTTGCCCTCTCCTTTCACTTGTCAACTTTTTCCCCTGCCTTGACTTCCAGTTACTTGGCTTCCTTAAGCTTCTCATTAGCACCATCAAGATGTTTGGTGATCTCTTCCAATCTTGTCTTAGCATCCTTCACCATCTATGTTCCGACCTCTATATTATATCTTAATCGGGTAATCTTAACCTGATCCCTAGCCAATGTTGATTCCAAATCCATAATTCGTTTATGCAACTCTATTGTAGAGGCCATAGCCTGGGTACAAGGGTAGAATAAAGCTAAAGGAATACTTCTACATCTCCATCGGATTAAGTTAACCAATGAATAATTGACAAACTTACTTGAAAGATACCACGATGAAAGCTAGAAAAAAGGTCCTTTGTAAGTGGAGGAGGAGACACCACTAAAGGGGAACGTAATTCATTATGTCATTGATGAGAAGGCACCCTATTCGTTCGATCTAGTTTGGAATGGTACCCTCCCTCGAGATGGTAGGAAGTGGGAAGAAGAAGGAAGTGCACTAATAGGAGGCACCTGGATTAGAGTAGGTGGAGTAACTTCAGTAGAAGTCAACTTCTAATCTCTTGATTGGATCTTCCAGCACAACCAAATCATCTTCGAATCTTTTCATATCTTTCTTTTTCTTCAATGCATCAACCGACTTTGGAGACATGGTGTCTGCACCGGTTAAATAACAACACGCTTAATATACTACGTGGTGAAAAGAAAATGCTTAACAAAGAAAATGAAGACAGAGAAATCAAAATACATATAACTAAAATATACCGGTGTAGCCATGTCAAAAGCATAAACAAAAATAGAACGAAAAAAATGGTGATGTGGATAGAGGAAATTACGGCTGCACAATAGGTCTTCTATGAAAAGATTCGAACACTTACGAACCTCCATACCATAACAAAGCACTGTCATCCTACAAGATGAAAAGTGCTCTTGTTCACCATTAGAAAAATGATGAAAATTAACTAAAAGGAAAAGAAAGTTTAAGTCAGTGAAAGAAGTCTCATGAGCTATAATAAGAAAGAAAAAACAAGGCAGTACTAGGTTCCCTAAACAAGGAAATGAAATCATCCTGGTTTGAAATGAAAAAGAATTGATCCTCCCACTTATATGGAGTTGTCGAGAAAAGAGAGTTGGTAGCTTGAAATCTGACGCATCCTGAGGTTACGCTCTTATGCATCGAATATAAAAGAGCAGTTATAGACAAGGAGTTAAATTCTAGCATATAAAACATAGGTGCAGGCTAGGGATTATAAGATATAAGGGCTAACTGAATAGAGGATAGACCAAACGCAGCCAACCGTTCTTTAAAAAAAGGGCATAGAGGAAGATAAAGGTCACATAGATTATGTTCTAAAGTAAGGAAGATATACTCCTCTAAGGGAAGATGAATACGTCTCAAGGGTTTAGGGACCCTAAATCCGTAGCCCTCGATTCCAAACTTAGTCAAGATTTTCTGACCACAACTTCTCTCACAAATGGTTAATGTTAGATTTAAAAAAGATGAATCGGGACTGGATGAATTGGAAAGATTGTTATTAATTACAAAAGGAAGGGGTGAATTAGAACTAAAACTCACATAAACCACTTCAACTCAAACAACAGAAAAGTAAAGATAAGGAATTCATATTTATAAAATATTTTTCATATTAAAGAATAAAACAAGTTAATTAAATGAATATTATCAAGGTTCTATTAAACAATATAGGAATGTACTTGATTGCACAAATAATTTAAAGGTCGAATAATAGGCTAGTAAAACCCTAAAAATGATTTCCTCAAAATAACCAAAAAAATATACCAATTTATACTAGTAGTTTTGCTAGGAAAAAAAACCTAATCAACCACCTAAAAGATAAAAATGTAAGAAAAAAGAAGAAGCGAAATAATTAGCTTACAGATTAACAATGGTGGAAGCCTGATAATAGGGAACTGAAGTAAAAATCGTAAATCGCTTAAGGCCTCTTTTCTATTTGTTGAGAAATTAAAAGAAAAATGGAAGAAGAAAGGAGAAATAAGTACAAGTTAATTTAAAATATCTAAATCCTAAAATACAGATGACACTATTAATCAGGATCATTAGATGACAATGATGAGAAGGGATCTTCACAAAAAACTAACCAAGTCTCCTAAAACCTAAAGCGACATATCTGATCATGTATAATGAGCATGGCTACACATATAATGACATATGTAAGAAGCATCAATTGTAAGAAGCATCAAATACGAGGAGATTGATTGATTACAAGGTATGAAAAATGGATCCATTAAATTACAAGTCCACACTAACATGACTTAGCATAAACATGGGGGCATATGTTACACCCATTTTAGATCATAATATATGGGGCGTAGTCCAATTAAAAAAAGAATTGTGAAGTATAATTAAACGGCCTAAAAAACATGTAGCAGACTAGACAGATTCCTAGAAAAAACTATGCCTAAAGTCCAGTAAAATGAACTAAATACGATAAAAAGGTCAGCCTAGCCCATAACACAGTAGTCTCCCTAAACAATAAGTAATCACTCTATGAAATGTACTGCATATATCCAAAGCATTTAAAATAACAGACGAAAATAAAAATGAGAACCACGCCACCATAAAGCGAAGTAAACACACAAACTTCCGGAAGTCAATGCAGTTTACATACTAGACTGCACCACCATCTTTAACAAACACTGCATCATCATACCTATAGACGGTACTATCATTTTCTAGGCCATGAACCATCTCTAGAACCTGCACCGCCATTTATAAATCCATCTTTCCCATGTCATAAAATCATAACGTAACACTTAGTAGAACATGCTTCCAATATATATGACTGTGCCATGATGCCAAAATAATTATATAGACAAAAAAAACCTAGGCAAATTAATCTGTGCAAAAAGGGGCAAAGTCATAATGGCAACATCACATAAGAAAATTATGGCACAATATTTCCTTATTGCCCCACCACTTATGAAGTCATTCCACCATATAAAGTAACTACGCGATAACGTTCAAGCATATCAAACAACCTCCATAACACACAAACATACCATGTCATAATAAGTAAGTAAAACAACTCATATAACGCAAGATGGCGCCAGCATAACACCACGGAACTTGTCTGATCCAGTTGATTTTCCAAACAAACAAAACTAAAACTAAATATCATAGCTATGTTTCATGGTCTACTTGATTTTCAAAATGCCAAGTGCAGAAGCAGATCACTTAGACATATATGGTGCAACACCAAGGTCAAACCAAATGCTCAAATGAGTCAAAATAAAGAACCCATGGTGCATTTATTAACCAAACTGCTCACGTGCATTGACGACTCCAATGAAAGAAACCACTTCAACATACAAAACAATTGTTTTAGCCATTATTCTGTCAAAGCCTTGCTACCATAATTAGACCATGAAGACATATCAAGCTACAACAGCGCTAAGATGAAACTGCACGACCATGATGAAATTGGGTCACATCACCCAGACTTGGCCCCAAACACCACTACCGCAACAATTACGGATTGTACAACCCTTTTATACTAGAACAAGGCTTAAGCAATCCAAGCACAAAACACAACACTAGAACCTTAGGATATGTAGGCACCGAAGCAACCACAAACCTATCACTTAACCAATTTTAAACAACAATATTTCGAATTCAAGTCATCCTGCCTAAATCCAAATCTCCCCACCAAAAGAAAACTTTCATACCTATGGTCAGGTCAAAAATCTATGCGCATTACAACAATCAACCAATGGAAGACACATGTAAATGTTAGACTGTGTGGGAGAATGTAGAGGGGTGATGTCAACAATTCGTGAGAGAATTTCTGCTATAAATAGAAAAATATCATAATAGAAAAATGGAATTTTGATTAATTCTCTGAAATTTACCTTATATTCTTGTACTCTTGTCTGCCATTAAAACCATTGTATAAGGAACAAGAAAGATAATAAAAGGATTTGACCTATGGGCATAGGATTTTCTGAAATCCAAACCACATATATTTCTTTGTCCTTTACTACACTTATTACTACCCATTTTTGGTAGATTCTATTTATCTTTTATTTTTTAAGTTTGGCACCTAAACTAACCAAAGCATTCTAATAAACAGTTACAGCGTCTCTTCATGATTGTGTAAGCATCCTGCAACATAATTACTACATTAAAATCAAATTTAATATTACTTAAATTTGTTGATTTACAACTAATAGGGTAATATGAGAGATCTAGTTATACTATTTGAAATCCAATGTTGTGAGATGAAAAACCCCACTAACAACTTCTTTTTTTATGTTGACATGGTGGAAAGTGTCATCTTTATGGGTACTAATGCTACATGCTAGTCATTGAAAATTGGTTCACTACAAATTGATATATATATATATATATATATATATATATATAACGTGTTGTTTATACTCTAACCAATGTTCATTATGTTCTGGGTCGTCACAAGTCTCATGTCTAATTAGGCCACTTAGCTTCTTTGATATGCATAGTTACTTTATATATTGATAGCTTAAGTGTTTCTCATAAGGCACTTGTATTAATGAAAGGTATGATGATCTAAAAATTTCTTTGCATAAATGTTTGGCTGACCTGGGGTGAATCATGTGTTTTTTTATGGATATCACTAGCTTTTGATAATTTCATTTGGTCATATTACAGAAAAATATCTAGAGTTATTTTAAAAGAGAAATATGATTAAAGGTGAGAGCTTCAACAAATAACACCTTTTTCAAGACTGAAGAATGTGTTTCAAAGAAGCATACTAATGTATCATTTAGTGTTTGAAAGCATGATTTTAGAGATGTGTACACCGATGTTTAGAAACTAGTGGCCATAACTTCTCCTCTAGGTGCTAGATATTATGTTCGTTTCATTGATGACATCTCTTGAAAATTTTAAGTGTATGTATTGAAAGCCAAGTCAAAGATATTAGAAAATTCCAAAGTTTGAAAAGCCTTTTTGCAAAATTGAAACATGAAAGATGTTGAAGATGATAAGGTCAGACAATGGTGTTGAGTATCTATCTAAGAAGTTCCTAGATTTTTGCAAGATATGACATTATATATTTTACTACACTAGGGATTTGCAATCCAACGGGATTACAAAAATGATGAACTCTATTAGAGAAAGCATGTTTCTTAAGATTGGCATCAGGACTGTCAAGAGGATTTAAGGTTGAAGCTTAATCAATTGCAATGCATATTATCAATTGATTCTATGCTAAACCATCGAAGACAAAATTATAGAAAAGCGTGTAGAGGTAAACATATAAACTAGAGTTATTTCCATTTTTGGGTTGCCTTATATATTTTTATAAAACAAGAAATGCTAAGCTAGAAGCAAGAGCTTCTAAATGCGTTTTACTTAGTTATATGGATGATATTTAGAGTTATCATATTTGTAAACCCAAGACAAAGAAAATATTCACTCAAGCCATGTTACCATTGATGACTTGATAATCTTTAAGAAAAAGAAAGACTCGTTAGCTATTCGTTTATCGGTGAAAATTTTTAGGAGATGAAAATTATCCTCACATTTAGCCTAGTAATAAAGTAGACAATCTTGTGAAGGATAATGCAGTTGTGCAGTATCATGTTAATTGATTAACTACAATGTTTATTTTGAATTTTTAATTGAAATTTATTCAAAATAAAGATTTAAAATTTGAATTTTAGAACTATATTTTTAATATCCAAAAGCTATTTGGAAAATTGTTTTGGTATAATAAATAATATTAACATTTTGGAATCACTTTGGAAATAAAGCAACTATTTTATAATTGTTGAATTAAAAAGTAATATTTTAATAAAAGAGACGTTATAAAAATAATATAAAACTGGGATAAAATGCCTCTAATGGAATTTTAAACAAGTATATTGTAATGACCCACTATTTTGGACCATTCAAATCGACAATAAAACCACACATGTCAGATTTGAATAATTCAAAATAATAGATTGTAATATAATTTGGAGATAATAAAACCAATCACATACACAGAAAATACCAGAATAACTCGCAGCGGAAATAAAATAACCATAGTAGTTCATGAAGCTACTACAAACACGGTCACAAAACAAGTACAAAATACCAGTGTCTGAAAGTAAATACAATAGAAATCCCAATACATATATATCCACTAATACATAAGCAGAATAGAAATGCTGAATAGCAATAGATGACAACTAGATAGATAGATAAACTCCAACAAATCCTCTAGCTCCAAAAGATGAAATCCAAAGTTGATACTTAGGCTGACCCGAGCGTAAAAAAACACAAACACTCGAGTCAGGACATATATACTTATACAACGTAAACCAACTCAAGTGAATTGTAATAGAAATGCACAAGTAACTTAAAGGATGCTTGAGACCGTCCATCCTTTAAGGATCCGTTAAACTATCTACTATGTAGTAATATACGCTATTATAATAATGTCTAAAGGTAAGGTATAATATATTTTAAAAATAGCGTTAAGGCTTTACATTTTCCACCTTAACACATTTTATAGTGCCAATATTCTATATTGTATCATAGTCCCTCCTAATCGAGAAGCCACCAGAGGATACCCATAGGTATGACACAAATCAAACTTGTAGTAAAGCATGCTAGGGTAGATGACATGACACAACTAGGCAATGCCATGGTAGATATACCAATTACGCATCCGGACTAGTGGTATCACGTAGCAGCCACTACCGCCCACCTCGAGCCATATTCCAAAATCAAAGGTGTGCACCACATCAATCACAAAGTAATAGAATGGCATACGAAGAAGTGTATCTGATAAGAGGTGCTACCTTATTGGCCTGGAATCGCTCCTATTTTAGCCACCTTATGCCAACTCACGGGAGTCGAGTCCACGTATATACCTCAATAGAACGCGCCACCATCCTACTTCATTCTAAAATCTCCACCTCGTAAACGGTTGTTAAAGTGGTTTTCGGAGTTGGCAGAGAGTATGACAACTTTCGATCTCGGTCTCTTTAACAAATAGCGTTATTATAAACCATGGTTATTTATTTCAAATGGTTTACATTTCAAAACAAACATTTCCATTTCAAAAACCATTTAAACCAAATACTATTACTTTTTCAAAATAATATCCATTTCAAAATTGGTAATATTTTCAAATCCATATATATTATTTATAGCACTTAAAAATGTAATAATTTAGAAATCATAACACTTTCAAAACGTACACTTATTATAGCACTTTAAAGTGTAATATATTAGAAATTATAACACTTTTAAAATGTTATTCCTATATAATATCATTTTGGAAAACATTACAATTTGGAAATAGTAGCACTTTCAAAACATAACCTAAGGTAACATAGCTTACAACATAACTAATTAACGTAGCATTTTAAAGCGCTACGAATACTACTATAACACGTTTAAAACATACTATTTCAAATTTTTATCTTAGTTTTATTTTATACAAAACATATCTATTTCATAATTAAAATCTATTATTATTATTAGGTTAGCATCAAAATTCCATATTAAATCAAATTTAAATTATTAAGTTATTTATCATAGATAAAATCTTTAATTTAGTTTTAGATAATTATTTACTTGTAAAATTCTAGTATATCATTATATTAAAAATCATTAAATCAAAATTTTAAATTAAAATTTCATATATTTAAAGATTCAAAATACTTAATAATTTTTAGAAAATTATTATTAAAACTTAACCATGGGTCTGTATAATATTTTTTAACCTCGGTCAAGTAATATCGGATATATATCATTTCAATCCGTAATTTATAAAATTCTGGGTTCTATCATTTCAAACCCGTAATCCCAATCCAAATAAAATAAAAATCACTTGAGCTTATCATTTCAGCTCACAACGGTTTTTCCATATTCTAATGTCTGTTCGGATATGTATCATTTCAACCCATAGTGATTCTATACTAACAGGGAACTTGCTGTGTGAGAAGCAGAAAATATAATAAACAGTATAACATGGCATATCATATCAGGTGATGTGACAGGTATATAATCAGGTTATAGCATCATGAAATATCATATCACAAGCATGTATGAATTAATATCAACATAGCATATCACTATTACGATTCACATGTTATTGTTTCACAATTATATAAGTACGAATGTCGAGAGTGATAACTCACCTTTTAAAGATAGATATAACAATTCAAGACATACAACCAAACTTCGAAAAGCACGACAAAGCACGAACTAGATTTGAGTGGATGAAGAGCCAAGATTCAAGTCTTGTACACAAAAAAATACAACATATATAAGCAACTAGATTATACAAAAGATTATAAATCAAAACAATACACAAACATAGATAAAAATGAAGCAAAATTGGCTCAACCAAGGCAAGTAGGATCGACCACTTTGCAAGTAGACTAGCCATCGTCAAAACATGGCTCGACAATGCTGGTTTTGAAGCATAAATGCTCGGCCATGGTCAAAACATACATGGCTATGGGCTAGAATGTGAAGTGATGGCAAGGCAAAAGTCAATAGGAAGGCAAAAGGAAAAGGCATGATGGGTTTGGGTTCGGCCTATGGCTAGCATGGCTCGGCCCTATGCTAAGGTATGGATTAGGTCATGGCACCTGAAATGGCATGGCTTGGAGATGTTTTTGGTCACAGCAAGGGGATGAAAGGTGTGGAATAAGTGGTGGCAGAGGCAAGCAAAGAGGGATTGGATGATATGGTAGGCTCGATAGGGTTTGCAAGGCAACTTGGTGATGGGGTTTGGATCAAGAGGGTCACGGCATGGTCATGGATGGTGATGAGATGGTGGAGACCGATCATAGGTGGTGGTGAAGTGGAGATGAGGTTGGCATAGGAGGGTACGGTGGTGGCCAAGCATGTTAAGGAGAAATTAAATAAAAGAAAAGAGAAAAGGAAAAGAGAAAGAGGAAGACATGAGAAAAACTTACTATAAAATGTTTGTTCAAGAGATAGAAAATGAGAATAGAGATGAGAAGAGAAATGTTATGTACGGCTATGGCATGGGAGGAGTTTTGAACGGCTAAGGTATTGGAAAGGCCTCACTTCACATTAAAGAAAAAGAAACTTATGCCTCTTGAATTTCCTAAGCCCATTAGCTAAGCCCAAATCAAAACAAGCTTAATAATTCAAATAAAATATCAAAGTCCAAACCAAAATAAAAATAAAAAATAAATAGAAAATATGGAATAGAAAATAAACAATAAAATACTGAAAACAATCGTGTGTAAAACGCTGAAATTTATCAGATTTAAAAAGTATGAAATAGAATTTGACGAAACGAAAAGCAGAATAAATATCAGAATCAAATTTAGCTTCAAAGAAAAAGATTGGAAATTAAAAATTCAAATTTAAAAATTTCAATTAAAAGTCAAAGTTTTACCAAAGTTGACCAAAATATAAAATTTTCAGAAAATCATTATTTTATTTTATTTTATTTAGGAAAATGATTATAAACAAAAGCCAGAAATTCATTGGAAAATTCCAAAATTCCAATTTTTAATGATTTAAAATCAAAGTTTTCAAATAAATTGAATTAAAATATTTACAAAAATTATGGATTGTTACATATATAATGGCGGTTTAGGTAATTAAGCAATTAAGGGTAAGAAATTATTAAAAAGAAATTAAAAAAATATATTATTTGACCAGGCTTTTTATCCTTATTGGTATAATCATTATCCTTTAACTATTATTTACCTTAACCCTAAAGAAACTCACTCAAACCCTATATATACTCCCCTTTCTCACTACCATTTTATTTATATTGAACAACTCAATTGTCGTTTTCTACTCCATCTTAATCGTCAACTTCATTTTCTTCAACAAAGCTTAGGTTAAAGTGAGTATAATTATAATGATTTGCCTTTTCGTCCTCTAGATGTCGACATTAACACATACACGGAATTCACATGCCAAGTACTAAAGTGTTGGAAAGACAAATGGTTAAGGTAAAAAGAAAAAGAAAACGAACAAAAAGGAAAAACAAAATATCTGAGTCTCACAATGGAGCGGTAAAAGATAGTATCAAAAGGTAGTATAGAGCTTTACTCTAAGATACATAGCATTTTAGAAGTGGAAATTAGCCACATAGGCCTCTCTAGAAGTGGAATTAGTTTCTAGGACATACAACGAAAATAATTACTTTCAAGGCCAAAACGTAAAATAATTAGTTTGTAGGGCCTAAAAATCTATGAAATTATATCCTTGAAAGTAATTATTATGTTGATTTTGGTCTTGAAAGTAATTTTTTTGAATGTGTGTCCTAAAAACTAATTGGACTGTGAATTTTGTCCTTCTAGTGAAATGCCCCATTTTAGAATTACAGACATATGTACTATCAATAGTTTGGAAAGTTATAATAGTTTATCCTCACAATTATTGATACATACATACTAGTGGTACAGTGGAAATAAAATACAACTGTATTCGATCGGAAGCATCCAACTCATCTCTTTAAGCTCCAAAGGATATAAGCGAAAACATGCATTTCTTAGACTACACGAAAGAGCACTTGAGGAATTAAGTGAAAGATAAAACCTCGAGTTAGACATAAGTTTAGTGTAAGAAACTGAATAAATATATAGCTATCATATAGAAGTATCTTTTGAGACAGTTCGAATCACCATTACGGTTTTCCCCTTAAAAGAACCAAACTATCTAATAAGTAAATTAGGTGATATAATAGATAGTATTTAGGGTGTCTAATATAAATAAGAAACTAACTATGCCGCTTGCATCTCACAACACAACAATATCAGATGTATAACTAAAACCGCTAAGGTATGTTCGCATATAGATTTTCCATGGAGGCACCCTAAGCAAACTGAAGTGGACCTCTCAAAAAGGGTTAAAACTGCCTTTTGTGCATCGTATATAAAGAGAAACATAGCTCGTTCATTCCCAAACATGTGACACAGAATATCATCAGCTCCCGCTAGCAACATCGATAAGCAACTCTAGATATATAGAGTTGATATACACTATGGGTTAGCTAAACCCCTTGGCTATGAGGCCTACTCTGTTTTTTTCATTTCTGATGGTGAAGTCACGTTTAACATCTCAACATATGAATCTGCATCACTCGAAAAGATCTCAAACCTCTCTATGGATTCCAGCATCTCGAACAGTTTAAGAATATTTCCCTGGGTTCCAGCATAAGTCGTCCGATGAATGCCAACTCTATCTTCTCTCTTTACAATCAACCTCAAGCTAGATGGTAACCTTGCTAGAATCGTTTGAAATGTTACATCAACCTCTTCCTTGGATATAACCTAAGGATAGATAGTTCAACTTTATACCATTTCACTCCATAACTGCTTCTATAACTGCTTCTAAAACATAGAACTCGTATATCGGTTTTGAAGTGGTTTTTAGTAAGAAATACACTTATCCTATTCCAGACACTTCAAAACTAAATCGATGAATTTATAGTTAACTTAGTTTTGGTTCTCATAGAAGTAATCGAACATTATAAATTAGTCCACCTTGCGAAATCTCATGTATATATATACACACACGTTCCTAAAGAGAGATAAGTTTTATACCACTGAGCCCTCCTCGGGAGATCTTATGACGGCCGCCCTATATCTTATGTTTATATAACCGAATAGTGCACTGTTGGAGCATCTGGACAATGTAGGATGATGGTCTAAGGAATAAAAAGAAGTAGAGAAGAGGAATAGAAAAGAAAAAAATAAAATAAGGAGAAATAAAACATCATATAATCAAAGAACATGTCGGTTATCTCATAGCGCATCGACTAAAATATAATAATCATCAAAAATATATAATAGGCAAGACAATAATAACTACACGAACCACAAGATCAGATTATCCAGGCACATACAGTTATATAAAACAATAATAGAGTTTATACAACTGATAAACAAACTCAACTGATATACTTTCTCTAAGAATAGTGAGCCAAACACTGTTAAGGCTCCACAATGTCACATAGTTAAATAAGCAAAAATAAGCCAAAAATGTAAATATGAGAAAGCATCGCCTCCTACGATCCATCTATAGAAGACCATATGTTGTTTATACCTGTTATCTAGTCCACTCATTTAAGAGTACCCAAGATAATAAGAATCAAAGCATAAAACCTCAAGTCGGACAATAGTCTGGTTTGAGGGATGAGTAGTCTCAAAATACTATGAAAGTCGACAATGTAGTATATGGAACATAGGATATAGAGAATCATACCTGACATGTCCCTACATCCAAAGATTTAACAAATGACATAGGATATATGATACTCTATATCATAGTCATCATGGTTGAAGTATACATCAAAGTACAAAGGGGAGTCCAAATATATACATTAATAATATCGGCATCAATTGACCTCCCTTGGGTAATAAACAATCAAAGAAACATCGCATCTATCATCCATCCTCACATTCATCCACTTAGTGTGTTCGATATAAAATCACTCATCGACCCATCGCGGTCAAAGATTAGACTATTTGTTATGATAGCCCACATCATGGTTCCTCCGTACTCAAATCTATGCCTCTCAATTGGCTAGAAAATTGACTAACCATCACGTCAGTTTTGGGTAAATAAATTTCATATCTAGAATAAGGAGTCATCACACTCTAGGAACTATCATGTTCCTATTATAGCCCCACCTCACGAGTACCCTACGAATACTCGAGTGTCTATGATCCCTTTGCACACGTCATCTATAGTAGAGCGCATCTTGGAACTGATCTCACAACTCCCATCATGAAGTCACCATTGTTGGGATGATTCTCTATAGTCATCATCAACCATAGATGCCGTCATATGCCCCATAGTCATCATCTTTCTGTTCCTTCTATCTGACTCATCGTCCTTAGCTCTGCATCTTAAAATACAGTTATCCATCGTCTAAGCTATCACTTCCCATCATGAGCCATTGCTTTGAAATGTCGCATCCTTGCTTCACCACCAAAAATGCTCATCGAAGAGCCACAATATCAAAATCAAATGTTGAAAGCATGAACCATCATGTCATGCTCTTCTAAGCCTTTCCCTTATACATGTCAAAATGAGTTAAATCAGCCATCATCATTAGTGGCAGACACCGACTACTCTAGGGTAGTCGATAACGACCACTTTGGTCATGTATTGAGCTAAAAATGGCTAGGTACGAACTAAATAAAAAGTCCAATGTCCATCCTAAAGTCCCGAAGAACATACCCAAGTCCATTGTCTTTTGTCTTCAGATCGGTCGGTACACACGAAACTCTATGCACGAAAATCTATCCTATGGGATATTTCCAAACACTATATCACCTATCGATCGGTGTTTTCAACCAAGGAAGCAAACAAGTGTACATGCAACCAACAAGCATGCATACATCTTTCATAACATACACACAACATATATAACTCATCTATATCAACCAATGCAGGGATTCTTATCAAAAGTAATCTTAATCTAGTGATTTCGTAAAAATAGTATATCTATAATACCAAGTGTGAAATTCGATTTAAAATCATTTTTAAAACACTTCTAATTTTTTTTATAAAATTGGGGATAAGTTTAAATATATTAAAAATCATGTTTTGAAGTTGGAAAACCATTCAAAAGGTATATTACACTATACTAACAATCATAGTATGGTGAGAGACAATATCACTCAACTTAACAAAAGATAACTAATCCTATGCCAATTATAGAGCTCTCCATCACAAGGCGATGCAAGAAATGACATCTAAATCGGACCTCGTATGCAAAAGATATGAATTTTATAAGAAACAAGATAATTTAAACTATTAATTTACTTAACTAATAATTAATTACCTTAATTACTTTAGTAATCCTTTCTTCCCCAAATCAGCCTTGCATAGATATGCACCATCCAACCTATTCATGCACACCCTCTCTCCTCCTTTCCCACTCCCTAGTCCATGAATTGATGTATTGTTAGTTGCATCATGCCACACTTCACATCCTCTTCACGATAGACCACTCCATGTAGCATCTGCATGCCTCCCTCCAAATGCAAGTTAAGCCCCTTCTACGCAACTTTAAATTGTCGTATTTTGCTGGAGGATAGAAGCTCTGGCCGATGATGCCCCTAAGTGTATGTCACTAAGATAAACTTAACTGTGCCTTCCGTTTCACTCGACTCCCCCTCTATAGCCGACAATCCGAAACCTAATTATGGCCCAAAAAGTCGAGCTCGATCAATCACAACTGCACACTATCTTGTCACCACTGATGTGAAGTTCTACTCTTCTCGAGCCTAAAAAATCCAACCTCATCAATTTTCGTGGCCTATAGCTCTCAATTTAATTGGTTAAAGGGTTAAAGGAAGGGGATAACTGTTATACCATTTACAAGAAGGGCGTAGAAAGAAAATGAAAGAAAGTGGAAAGGGTATGATTGTATATTTATATTATTATATATAATTTATTTGATTTCTCAAATAAATCACCATACTTTTTTACGATCACACAATGCATTCGATTGTAATATAACTTGTCGGTGCACATCACCTCAATTATTCTGTCCCAAAGATATAAATTTTTTCGCTATATGAAACTACACTTCGATATGATAATTTCACGCATTCTGAGGTTGTCTTAGTCATCGGATCGTTTGATTTCCAAAAATTATGATATTTATACTCATTTTAATTTGAAATATCAATCAAACTAAACAGAAGTGGCCTTGAATCCTAATTCGACCGTATGCAAAAAATTCATATTTTTTGACCTTCAATTAATGAATGATTCAATGTTTAAATCATTATTTAAATATACCATCGTTAAAAATATGGTCGTTACAGATCTCAAACCATATGAAGCCATAAAAATTTCATATACTTCCTAAGTTAATTTTGGTTAACTTCGATGGTCGATTAATCGACAATCTAGTCCTAAAATATGGAAACCAATTCTCGTATACTTATCATGTTTTCGATCTTCTCAACTTATACTATCCCTCGGTCAAGGGTGAAGCCAATAGGTTAGAGCACCATTTGATTTTAAAGCCTACTCGAACATCATTCTTAACTCTCACAGATAGAAGAAATCCACTTTGTTGGCTTCTAGTGCTAAGTATAGGACTAAATACATCTTATAGACAAGTACACACACAAATTGTGGTTAAGTCACATAAGCAACTTCAAATCCCCTTTCTATTTGATTAATTCTTTTATTAATGAAAACTTATTTGTAAATACTTGTATGTGTGTATATATATATATATCTAAAATACCTTTAGAAAAGTTATATACATGTATACTACTATATTTTATTTATTTTTACTCTTTTCAATACTTAGAAATGTATTAATATCCTTTTCCCAATGGTATAAGAATATTCACATATCTCTTAACAAGATTTCGCATTTTCAAAAGTATATTTAAATAGATTAGAAAAATGTTACTATAAACCTTAAACAATTTTGTACTCAAAATTATCTTTAAAATGCTCATTTTAAAGAACAAGTATATTAAATAGTTGAAAACAAATGTTACTAAAACATTATTTACTATAAACTCAAAACACTTCATACTTAGCATTATCTTCAAAACATTCTTTTCAAAGATCTAATTACTTCTACACTTATTTAACAAGGTAATGTACTTTTAATTTAACTTCTTAAAACTATTCACTATAACTTAAGGTTATAACAAAACCACTTTTATCCTTTCATAAATTTCTTAACTTACTTTTCTAAAACTTATATTTGTAAATACTTTATAAATATTTATAAATAAGTTATATATGTTTATATAAAATATTATGTAAAAATAGCTAATTTATAATTTACTAAAATCCTTTTATTTTAAATGCTACAAAGGAAATAGTTTTCTTTAAAAATTCATATTTCTATATTAAGAATATATTTAAACTTTTAATCTTTTTTTCATGCTTTAATCTATGGTATTAGACTTGCCTAAAAATACTCCATAAAGATAATAAATTTTAAACCATTTAAATCATGAAAAACAAGTTAAAAGATCGCAATAAAACAAAATAGTACTACAAAACTAGAAGTGCTACGGTAAATCAATAATAGCAGCAGAAAGTGTTTTAGAAAGTGCTGGACAGAGAACACTTAGAAAAGCGTTAGAAGTTTGATAGGTTTTGCCTATTCAAATGATCGATTCAAGGTTTGATTTTTTTCATCGCATGAAGTATACTTATAATAAATATAACCATGTAAAGAAACTCTTAATAATGTCTTTTGAAATCATGTTAAAAATTGTTGAACATAAGGAATTTTCAAATTGCTTACATAGCGACTATTTTGCTACAACTTTTGCCACTTTGTTCCATAAGTTCTACACTTTTCCAAACCATTTCTACACTGTTAAATACACTAATATATGTGTAGAACATAATAAAAATATATTATATCTTAATATATATATATATATATCACCAATTTACGCAAGTTAACGAGAAGGGGCTTCAAAGTGTGCTTATAGCGACTATTTCACTTTAATAAAGTTCAACCACATTTCAACTTCACTCACAGCCAAACCAAACAAGTAAACACCAAGTCTAGGCCACGATACATGGTTCAGAGGGTAATAAAAGTGAATAGACTAACATTTAGTTGTCATTTGTGTGACGACTCGAATTTCAATGTTCGAAAATCGACACCTATACTTCACTTGTACTCGAATGTCGTAGATTCAACCGTTGAAATCTGATTCGCGTCGGACCTTATAACACATTAAGCACAACAATATAGCGGAAGAGAAATGAATAAAATCATTGATACACAATATTCAATACCATATTATGATACGATGAATATCAATACAAATATCAGAGATCGATAAAAGTGAAAGACATGGCAGCAGCAGCGAAAAAACAATAACTCCAATGCCAAAGCTCCAAAACCAAATAGCTTAACTCAAACGCTTCGAAGACTCCAATCCAATAAGCTCGAACCACCATCATCACGATGAACTAAGCAAGGTCAGTCAAGTTGAATAAATGCTATAGCCAAATCCAAAAGCTGGATGCTATTGAATCTACTCGTACTATTTGATTATCTGAAAATCCCAACTCTAGACTGCCCGTGTGGAAAATTGTGGGCACCCAGAGTTTAGGAAGGGAATATTAACTCCAGGTCAGTCATGGGACTGGTGTGAGCAAACAAATATAGTTTTCTTTGAATAAAACAAACAAAAAGAATTTAAAAAGAAATCCATAATGCTTTTTGGAAAATGAAACTACCATAAAGCCTCCCACCGCACACATAATGCAAACGCAGAATTGGAGGAGATTTCTCCTTATGGTAGTCAAACATGCTTGATACACGAAAAACATTTTGATATTATTATTAGTGCATAGTGGAAAACATTTGCAAGTATAATATTAATCTTAGCCAGCATACCACATTTCGTCGTATGCCCACTATAGCTACCATGTTCAATAGCAGGTTACCACCACATTCCATGGCAGGTTATACAACTAAAACCGTACAGGGCACGTATTGTTTCTTTGGATTTCCAATAAATGGTCAGGCAAAGGAACTTCCTGGGCCACATAGGTACGCCTCTAGAGGGACGTCTCGAGAACTTAATTAGCTCTTTGCCAAAACAAGGTCGGGTTACCTCTGTAACTAGGTAACTACTACACGAGCATGCCATCCCCCGGTCATTGGCGACCTTTATCCGAGAGCTCTCAACCACAAAGCAACTACAAAGTAATAAATTTGCAGTGACCACATGAGTTAAGTATCTGGGCTCCATACCATGATACCACCCTTTTCCATAAGGGAATGCACATATCCTAAAGGACGCGACCCTCATAACCTTGCTGCATTCTTCCTGTTTCGACCATTTTCAGGGTGTGAGGTTTTGATGCAGTCTCGTCCACAAAGCTACGCTTTACACAAAAGCCATGCTTCGATCCACAAATGATCAGCAGCACTTCATATGCCACGTTACCAAATTGGGAATGTATCACTAGTAACAATCAACTACATAACCTCTTAGCTTGTACGTCTCAGAGAAGGGTGTTAAGCTAAGAGAATAAATTCTCTGTCACCAAATAGAAATGTATTTGATAGAAACTAGCTTTACATCTCAAAGTGCAACGCCGGAGCACATCCATACAAGTCTGTTTCGGGTTCGAATAGAACCGAAGGCACTTCACAAAGAAGCCCTTGCAATCCGGATAGTCCCTAATCACATCCGGACTTCCCATCACAAAGGATAATCAAATCTCTATACCGAGGATCAGCCGGTGTAGAGACATTCGACAAGTTATCCTTTTGCTTTCGAAAATATCTGGTCTTCACCACCGGTCTTCAAATGCAATCCATAACACCGTATCATTATTCGAAATAGGTTGTATGAGACAAAGTCGTCTCCCGGCTAAACTGACTAATGAGCGGTTAATTTAAAAACATATGGATATTGGGATCTCAGTTAAGTCACAACTTAAAGCCTAAAACCTTTCTTCAAATGGTTTAAACAAATTACCATTTTCAAATCTTTAAACAAAAATATTCACTTCACAAACTTCACCAATCTTCCACAAAGATTAATTCATAGTTTCCAAAACTATTTATAGTTCAAATCTTTTACACAAAAGATACACCTTTAAGATCCTCTTTAATTTGAAAACAAAGTTCAACAATCTTTCACAAAGATTTATTCATAGCTTTTAAAACAATTCCATTTCAAACTTGAAATCTTTTCAACACAAATTGAAAATCCTTTCTTTATATGAAAGCTATTATTATATGAAAACAAAGAGTTTTCATTTTGAAACATCCGACCAAATATGCATAAGTTATATTCTTTAAAGTATAACTAGGGTTAAATTTAAATTGCTAAAATAATACTTTTAAAATGGTTTAAAACCCGTATAAACACATTTATAACCTGTATAACCTTTTTAAACCATAATTACTATACATAGAATTCAACTTCAGATCTTGAATTTAAATTCAAATTGAATTATTTAAATTTCAAAACTTTATCAAGTTATTCGAAATAAATTATATCTTTTAAAACTTCTTTTCAAAAGCTTTTCATATTCAACCCAATTCTATTTCCAAAATCATTTAGATTCAAACTTCAACTTTTAAACAAAATAATATTTAGATTTCAAAATATCTGTGACTTAATCGATTTCCTTGTAAAATCCATATTTGTGTGCGTAAGGTGTAGTCCAGGGGTTTTACACAATAGTACAACATCATTCAATCATCACAAATTTTAGCACATCAATATCGATAAGCGGTATATCCCTATAACGCTTATCTCCATTCATAGATTCACAGATAAATAATATAAATTCATCACAGATATAGATAGATTACATTCATCACAGTCCAAATCAAAACAATCCATATCACAAAGTATCACATATCAGGGATATCAAACAATTCAACATTCAATAGAATCAAAACATTTACAAGTAAATTCAATTAATTATCTGATTAATTTAAATCAGATTAATTATTTATGAATAAACTACTAATCCGGATTAATTAATATTTATTAATTACAACCATTTTAATTATTTATTCCTTAATCGTTTATTAATTAACCATTAATAATAAATCAATTAACCTTTAATTGTTAATTAGTCAACTTAAATTAATAATTTAATCAACCGTTAATCATTAAATAATTAACCTTTAATTATTTAATTATCCTTTAACTTATTATCCTTAATTAATTACCTTAATTAAATTAACCTTAAGTTAATTACATAATTAATTAACCCTTAATTAATTACCATTTAAATAATTATCCTTAATTAATTACAAATTAATTAACCTTAATTAATAAATTAATTAATTATTCTCAAATTAATTACTTAATTAATTACTCAAATTTTGTCCTTAAATTAACTATTCTTTAATCACTTGATTAATCCACTCTAATCATTAATCAATTTTTTACGTAATTATCTTTAATCACTTAAAACTTTAATCAAATTAAAAGATAGTCCTTTCATCTTCATTAATTACTAAAAAAATCTTTATTTAATACACCATGTAATTAATTTTCACTGACAAATAAAATTAACTTAGACTTTAAAGGTTACTTAACAATTAAAACACCATTTCTTAATTAACTTCTTAATATCATTAAGTTTATTCAAAATAAACTTTAAAAATAAGGGTTATACATATGTTTAAACCATTTTAAACTAAATTAATTTAAAAAAACTTTATTTAAAAACCTTTTAACCAACTCAAAAACTCGGATAAACATTTAACATTACAAAGGGATTGGTTTTAACCAAAATTGTTTCAAATAAACTTGATTTTGTTTAAAAATTAAAAAAAAAGTTTTTATACTAACTCTACAGACCCGAGCCATTTCTTGTTTCACCCGAGCCAATCTTTGAGCTCACACTTCCCACTCTTTCTATGAGACACTCATGCAAAAAATTGAGTTTGCCTCGATAAAACTTCATCTTCCCCCAACTACCACAACCACTTCCAGATCCAACGTGCACCGTGTATATGCACGATCGACCGAAGCCACTTCGATCATCTCCGTGATCATCTACATGCCATCTTCGATCACCCCGACCCAAACGACAACCCAGAAAATCAAAACCCTATCAACTCGAAATCGAGCATGTTGAAACGAAACTGAAACCCACTGCACAAATTGTCTCAATGTCGATGATCTGACCTCCGGTCACCTCGCATTCAAGTCCAAACCCTCACCACTCATCCATGAAGCTTTTACCCTGGGTGCAATCGACCCAAACCCCTCGATGACGTCGTAGTGAGCACATGAAGTCAATCGACAAAAGGGCTCGTCGAACCCTAGTTCGACGTCGTGACAACGCCACGGCGATGATAAAATTCCATCACCATTTTTCCATTGATTCCCACTATTTACCCTACCTCCAGGCCCAAGCTCGATGATCAACTCGTCGATGATCGTCGTAATTTGACGAAAAACCGTTATCCATTCAACTCAAAAATTCACGACGTCCCCAAACTTAAAAACTATAATCTTATCATCAAAATTCATTGCTTTCTAGCACGAATCAGGATATGTAATTAGAACTTGAAATTGAGATACTTGAATTTTCTGATTTTAAATGATTTTTACTGTAATCATCATCTACCAATAATCCACTTGGTATTTATGTTTACAATATTTTTTTTTAAATTAAATCGGGTAATTACAACAAACTTGCATTTAAAGATCGTCACATGAATTTGTTTACATAAGGAGATATGAATTCTTGAGTGAATTTGAGCCTGTTATATATATCAGAGATATGTATATGCATATACACAAACATGCAAATGCATACATATCAGACATAACATATATATATTCATCCAAAACATTTTCACACTTATTACTACTATGATTTATCACATAAAACAAAATATAAAAAGATTTGGCTTTTAAAGGATGAAGTTTACTCACCGTTTATAAACAGAGAAGCAGAGCTAGGTTTCTGAATCTGGAATTGTTGAGATGTTGAACTGATTGCTTGATCTAGACTTTGATTTCCAGGCTTGAAAACTTGAAGATTAAAGTTTTTTTTGGTTTTGGTGTTGAGATGATCTTTGAGTTGTTTACAAGTTGCAAACTAATTTTGTTCTTAGGTTTGAAGTTTGAAAAAAATTATTGTCTTATTATCTGGCTTGTAGCCTTGATCAGGTTTTAGTTTTGAAATACATTTTGTTTGAACTTCAGTTTAAAATGATCTTTGTTTCTAGTTTTACTTTCTAGTTTTAGTTTTGAATATTACCAAAGAAATGAGAAGAGAGGGGTTAGAGTGGTTTATATAAATCTTATTTTCTTTTTATTAATTATTTTTACAAATGAAATAAAATTGACACTTGTTTGTGCATATTATCAAAAACTGTACACTTGTTAATCTTTGTTTTACTCATTAAACATTTGTCTTTGTATATTAACACTTGTTATATGCATCTTTTTGTAATTGTACAAATGTCTCAAATTTGTATTTTTATGTTAAAAACCTTAACTAAATTTTTATTTGTAAATTTTGTTTTAAACCCCTATCATTTTATAAATTGCCTATGTCTTATTAATTTAGAAATTATATCTTATATATTTAATGTTTTATGTATGTACAATCTATATTTAACTCATTAATTTCAAAAAGATATATATATATATAGTTTCATGAATATACACAATTTTCAAAAGACATATTTATATTAAAGCTTAATATTTATTCAAAAAATTTCAAATTAATCCTCCATTAACGCACAGAATAATCAGAATTTTATATTAATTACAAATTTTAATTTAGCCAAAAACCAGAATCGTTACAGATTCCCCCCTCAAGAAAATCCAGACAGGGAGACAACAAAGAACAGATGAACATATCTGAGATAGAAAATTGATTTACCAAATCAAACTGAATAGTTATTCTATATCTGGCTTATGAAATCAAAATATCAATAACACATATGAGAATGAACCTATTCGATATTTTACGAAATATTTGGGTCATCCAGTCTAAGAAATATGCAGAAGCACCGGCTAGTTCAAAGAGATAACTAACCACTTGTAAAACAAATCTGAACCCAAAAGAACAGACTATGGATACCCAATTCAGGTTGGAATATCCTAAAGTTTACACCAGCTTGTCCCACTTCGGACTTTGATCCTCACAAGAAATTGCAATAGAATTTCAAATTTGGTTTTAATCGAAATCGATTTATCGATACAAATTAGTTTAACTTCATATTTAATTTACTAATTTATTCCAATAAAATTTCAATTTCATTAAAATTAAAAACAAAAGGCTGATAGAAATTTGATGAAGAGAATACAAAATTGAAACTTATCTACATGATTCGTAGGGCCACCATCACACCGAAGCTTCTCCCTCGAGCTGCAATGAAGTTATCAAAGTGGAAAGTGAATGATGGTCAAAAGAGATTAATAGAGAAATGATTATTTTCCTTGTTGTTGCAGGGTATCGACCATCTGTAGTGGCACACCCCTGTTCCCAACCTCATCCTATACTTGCACTCATACACACTATAAGTGGATATAAGAGAATTTACCGAGGCATACAAACAAGATACCTTAGGGATATACTCATTCTAGGGCATTTGTATCCCTATCTCTAATGAGTTACCTAATGTGTTATAATCCTGAGCTAAAGTTTTTACTCAACCTTCATCTCTAATACCAAATGTGACGACCCGAATTTCAGTGTTTGAAAATCGACACCTGTCCTTCACTTGTACTCGAATGTTGTAGATTCAATCGTTGAAATCCGATTCGTGCTGGAGCTTATAACACATTAAGTACAACAACACAACGGAAGAGAAATGAATAAAATCATTGATACACAATATTCAATACCATATTCTGATACATTCATCAATATAAATATCAAAGATAGATAAAGACGGAAGACACGGCAGCAGCAGCTGAAAAACAATAACTCCAATGCTAAAGCTCCAAAACCAAATAGCTTAACTCCAACGCTCCGAAGACTCGAATCCAATAAGCTCGAACCACCATCATCACGATGAACTAAGCAAGGTCAGTCAAGTTGAACAAATGCTATCGCCAAATCCAAAGGCTAGATGTCAGAATCTACTCCTACTATTTGATTATCTGAAAATCTCAACTCTAGACTGCCCGTGTGGAAAATTATAAGCACCCAGAGTTTAGGAAGGAAACAATAAACTCCAGGTCTATCATGGGACTAGTGTGAGCAAATAAAAACAGTTTTCTTTGAATAAAACAAACAAAAAGAATTTAAAAAGAAATCCATAATGCTTTTTGGAAAATGAAACTACCATAAGGCCTCCCACCGCACACACAATGCAAACGCAGAATTGTAGGAGATTTCTCCTTATGATAGTCAAACATGCTTGATACGCGAAAACCATTTTGATATTATTATTAGTGCATAGTGGAAAACATTTGCAAGTATAATATTAATCTTAGCTAGCATACCACATTTCATCGTATGCCTACTATAGCTACCATGTTCAATAGCAGGTTATCGCCACATTCCGTGGCAGGTTGTACAACTAAAACCGTACAGGGGGCGTATTGTTTCTTTGGATTTCCAACAAATGGTCAGGAAAAGGAACTTCCTGGGCCACATGGGTATGCCTCTGGAGGGATTCCCCAAGAACTTAACTAGCTCTCTGCCAACACAAGGCCGGGTTATCTCTGTAACTAGGTAACTACTACACGAGCATGCCATCCCCCAGTCGTTTACGACCTTTATCCGAGAGCTCTCAACCACAAAGCAACCACAAAGTACAAAAATTGTAGTGACCACATGAGTTAAGTATCTGGGCTCCATACCATGATACCACCCTTTTCCAGAAGGGACTGAACATACCCTAAAGGGCGTGACCATCAAAACCTTGCTTCATTCTTCCTGTTTCGGCCATTTTCGGGGTGTGAGGTCCTGATTCAGTCTCTTCCACAAAGCTACGCTGTACACAAAAGCCATGCTTCAATCAACAATTGATCATCAGCACTTCATATGCCACATTACCAAATTGGGAATGTATCACTAGTAATCATAAACTACATAACCTCTGAGCTCATACGTCTCAGAGAAGGGTGTCAAGCTAAGATAATAAATTCTCCGCCACCAAACAGAAATGTATTTGATAGAAACCAGATTTACGTCTCAAAGTGTAACGTTAGAACACATCCATACAAGTCTGTTTCGGGTTCGAACAGAATCGAAGGCACTTCATAAAGAATCCTTTGCAATCCGGATAATCCCTAATCACGTCCGGACTTCCCATCATAAAGGGTGATCAAATCTCTATACCGGGGATCAGCTGGTGCAGAGACATTCGACGGTTATCCTTTCGCTTTCAAAAATATCCGGTCTTCACCACCGGTCTTCAAATACAATCCATAAAATCGTATCATTATTCGAAATGGGTTATACGACACAAAGTCCTCTCCCGACTAAACTGAATAATGAGCGCTTAGTTTAAAAACATACGGATATTGGGATCTCACTTAAGTCACAACTTAAAGCCCAAAACCTTTATTCAAATGGTTTAAACAAATTACCATTTTGAAATCTTTAAACAAAAAGATTAATTCATAGTTTCCAATACTATTTATAATTCAAATCTTTTATACAAAAGATACACCTTTGAAATCCTCTTTAATTTGAAAACAATGTTCAACAATCTTTCACAAAGATTTATTCATAGCTGTCAAAACAATTCCATTTCAAACTTGAAATCTTTTCAACACAAATTGGAAATCCTTTTTTATATGAAAGCTATTATTAATTGAAAACAAAGAGTTTTCGTTTTGGAAAAATTCGATCAAATATGCCCAAGTCATATTCTCTAAAGTATAAGTTGGGTTAAATTTAAATTCCTAAAATAATACTTTTAAAATGGTTTAAAACCCATATAAACACATTTATGACTTGTATAACCTTTTTAAACCATAATTTCCAAACATAGAATTCAATTTCAAATCTTGAATTTAAATTTAAATCAAACAATTTAAATTTCAAAACTTTATCAAGTTATTCAAAATTACTTTTATCTTTTAAAACTTCTTTTAAAAAGCTTTTTATATTCGACCCAATTCTATTTCCAAAATCATTTAGATTCAAACTTCAACTTTTAAACATAATAATATTTAGATTTCAAAATATATGTGACTTAACCGGTTTCCTCGTGAAATCCATATTTGAGTGTGTAAGGTATAGTCCAGGGGTTTTACACAATAGTGCAACATCATTCAATCACCACAAATTTAAACACATCAATATCGATAAGCGGTATATTCCTATAATGCTTATATTCACAGATTCACAGATAAATAATATTAGTTCATCACAGATATAAATAGATTACATTCATCACAGTTCAAATCAAAATAAGTCATATCACAAAGTATCACATGTCAGGGATATCAAACAATTCAACATTCAGTAGAATCCAAACATTCACAAGTAAGGTCAATTAATTATTTGATTAATTTAAATCAGATTAATTATTTATGAATAAACTACTAATCCGGGTTAATTAATATTAATTAACTATTCATTAATCATTTATTAATTAACCATTAATAATAAATCAATTAACCATTAGTTATTAATTAATCAACTTCAATTAATAATTTAATCAACCTTTAATCATTAAATAATTAACCTTTAATTGTTTAATTATCCTTTAACTAATTATCCTTAATTAATTGCCTTAATTAAAGTAACCTTAAGGTAATTACATAATTAATTAACCCTTACTTAATTACCATTTAAATAATTATAATTAATTAATTACAAATTAATTACTCTCACATTAATTACCTTAATTAATTAATTACTCAAATTAATTATCCTTAAATTAAATATTCTTTAATCACTTGATTAATCCACTCTAATCATTAATCAATTATTATATTTTAAGTAATTATCTTTAATCACTTAAGACTTTAATCAATTAAAAGATAATCCTTTTATCTTCATTAATTACTAAAAAAACTTTATTTAATACACCATGTAATTAATTTTCATTAACAAATAAAATTAACTTAGATTTTAAAGGTTAATTTACAATTAAAATACCATTTCTTAATTAACTTCTTAATATCATTAAGTTTATTCAAAATAAACTTTAAAAATAAGGGTTATACATATGTTTAAACCATTTTAAACTAAATTAATTTAAAATAACTTTATTTATAAACCCTTTTAACCAACTCAAAACTCGGATAAACATTTAACATTACAAGAGGATCGGTTTTAACCAAAATTGTTTCAAATAAACTTGATTTTTTGAAAAAATTAAAAACTATTTTTATATTAACACTACAGACCCGAGCCCTTTCTTGTTTAACCCGAGCCTATCTTCGAGCTCACACTTCCCACTCTTTCTTCGAAACATTCAAGCGAAAAACTCGAGTTTGCCCCGATAGAACTTCATCTTCCCCCAACTACCATAACCACTTCCAGATCCAACATGCACCGCGTACGTGCACGATCGACCGAAGCCACTTCGATCATCGTCGCGATCATCCACACGCCATCGTCGATCACCCCGACCCAAACGACCACCCAGAAACTCAAAAACCCTATCAACTCGAAATCGAGCATGTTGAAACGAAACTGAAACCCACTGCACAACTAAAAACCATCTCGATGTCGACGATATGACCTCCAGTCACCCCGCCTTCAAGTCCAAACCCTCACCACTCATCCACGAAGCTTTTCCCCTGGGTGCGATCGACCTAAACCCCTCGACGACGTCACAGTGACCACATGAACTCAATCGACAAAAAGGGCTCGTCGAACCCTAGTTCGACGTCGTGACAATGCCATGGCGATAGTAAAATTCCATCACCGTTTTTCCATTGATTCACACTATTTACCCTACCTCCAGTCCCAAGCTCGATGATCAACTTGTCGATGATCGTCGTAGTTTGACCAAAAACCGTTATCCATTCAACTCAAAAATTCACGACGTCCCCAACTTAAAAATTATAATCTTATCATCAAAATTCATTGCTTTCTAGGACGAATCAAGATATGTAATTAGAATTTGAAATTGCGATACTTGAATTTTCTGATTTTAAATGGTTTTTACTTTAATCATCTTTTACCAGTAATCCACTTGATATTTATGTTTACAACTGTTTTTTTTTTAAATTAAATCAGGTAATTACAACCAACTTTCATTTAAAGATCATCACATGAATTTTTTTACATAAGGAGATATGAATTCTTGAGTGAATTTGAGCCTGTTATATTAATCAGAGATATGTATATGCATATACACAAACATGCAGATGCATACATATCAGACATAACACACACACATATATATATATATATATATATTAATGAAAAACATTTTCACACTTATTACTACTATGATCTATCACATACAACAAAATATAAAAAGATTTGGCTTTTAAAGGATGAAGTTAATTCACTATTTATAAACAAAGAAGCAGAGCTAGGTTTTTGAATCTGGAATTGTTGAGATGTTGAACTGATTGCTTGATCTAGACTTTGATTTCCAGGCTTGAAAACTTGAAGACTAAAGTTTGTTTTTGGTTTTGGTGTTGAGATGATATTTGAGTTGTTTACAAGTTGCAAATTGATTTTGTTCTCAGGTTTGAAGTTTGTAAAAAAATTGTTGTCTTATTATCTGGTTTGTAGCTTTGATCAGGTTTTAGTTTTGAAATACTTTTGGTTTGAACTTCAGTTTAAAATGATCTTTGTTTCTGGTTTTACTTTCTAGTTTTAGTTTTGAATATTACCAAAGAAATGAGAAGAGAGGGGTTAGAGTGGTTTATATAAATCTAATTTTCTTTTTATTAATTATTGTTACAAATGAGATAAAATTGACACTTGTTCATGTATATTATCAAAAACTTTACACTTGTTAATCTATGTTTTACTCATTAAACATTTGTCTTTGTATATTAACACTTGTTATATGCATCTTTTTATAATTTTACTAATGTCTCAAATTTGTATTTTTATGTTCTTTAACTAAATTTTTATTTGTAAATTTTGTTTTAAACCCCTATCATTTTATAAATTGCCTACATCTTATTAATTTATATATTATATCTTATATATTTAATGTTTTATGTATATACAATCTATATTTAACTCATAAATTTCAAAAAGATATATATATATATATATATATATATATATAGTTTCATGAATATACACAATTTTCAAAAGATATATTCATATTAAAGGTTAATATTTATTTCTAAAATTTCAAATTAATCAGAATTTTATATTAATTACAAATTTTAATTTGGCAAAAAAAGGAATCGTTACAGATTCCCCCCTCAAGAAAATTTAGTCCTCGAAATTTGCCAGATAGGGAGACAACAAAGAACAAATGAAAACATCTTAGATAGAAAATTGATTTACCAAATCAAACTGAATATTTATTCTATATTTGGCTTACCAAATCAGAATATCAATAACACATATGAGAATGAACCTATTTGATATTTTACGAAACATTCGGGTCATCCGGTCTAAGAAATATGCAGAAGCACCAGTTAGTTCAAAGGGATAACTAACCATTCGTAAAATAAATCCAGACCCAAAAGAACTGACTATGGACACCCAATTCGGGTTGGAATATCCTAAAGTTTACACCAGCTTGTCCCACTTTGGACTTTTATCCTTATAAGAAATTGCAATAGAATTTCAAATTTGGTTTTAATCGAAATCGATTTATCGGTACAAATTAATTTAACGTCCTATTTAATTTACCAATTTATTCCAATAAAATTTGAATTTCATTAAAGTTAAAAACAGAAGGCTGATTGAAATTTGATGAAGAGAATACAAAATAGAAACTTATCTACACGATTCGCAGGGCCACCATCACACTGAAGCTTCTCCCTCGAGCTGCCACGAAGTTATCAAATAATGGAAAGTGAATGATGGTCAAAAGAGATTGATATAGAAAGGATTGTTTTCCTTGTTGTCGTAGGGTATCGACCATCTGTAGTGGCACACCCATGTTCCATACCTCGTCCTCTTCTTGCACTCATACTCACTATCAGTGGATAGTAAGAGAATTTACCGAGGCATACAAACAAGATACCTTAGGGATATACTTATCCTAGGGCATTTTATCCTTATCTCTAATGAGTTACCTAATGTGTTATACTCCTGACCTAAAGGTTTTGCTCAACCTTCAGCTCTGATAACAAATGTAACGACCTGAATTTCAGCGTTCGAAAATCGACAACTGTACTTCACTTGTACTTGAATGTCGTAGATTCAACCATTGAAATCTGATTCATGTCGAAGCTTATAACACATTAAGTACAACAACACGGCGGAAGAGAAATGAATAAAATCATTGATACACAATATTCAATACCATATTATGATACAATGAATATCAATACAAATATCAGAGACAGATAAAAGCGAAAGACACAGCAGCAGCAGCGGAAAAACAATAACTCCAATGCCAAAACTCCAAAACCAAATAGCTTAACTCAAACGCTCCGAAGACTCCAATCTAATAAGCTCGAACAGCCATCATCACGATGAACTAAGCAAGGTCAGTCAAGTTGAACAAATGCTATCGCTAAATCCAAAGGCTGGATGCTATCGAATCTACTCCTACTATTTGATTATCTGAAAAATCCCAACTCTAGGCTGCCCATATGGAAAATTATGGGCACCCAGAGTTTAGAAAGGGAATAATAAACTCCAGGTCAGTCATGGGACTGGTATGAGCAAACAAAAACAGGTTTCATTGAATAAAACAAACAAAAAGAATTTAAAAAGAAATCCGCAATGCTTTTTGGAAAATGAAACTACCATAAGGCTCTCACCGCACACACAATGCAAACGCACAATTGGAGGATATTTCTCCTTATGATAGTCAAACATGCTTGATATGCGAAAATCATTTTGATATTATTATTAGTGCATAATGGAAAACATTTGCAAGTATAATATTAATCTTAGCCAGCATACCACATTTCGTCGTATGCCTACTGTAGTTTTAGTTTTGAATATTACCAAAGAAATGAGAAGAGAGGGGTTAGAGTGGTTTATATAAATCTTGTTTTCTTTTTATTAATTATTTTTACAAATGAGATAAAATTGACACTTGTTCATGTATATTATCAAAAACTTTACACTTGTTAATCTATGTTTTACTCATTAGACATTTGTCTTTGTATATTAACACATGTTATATGCATCTTTTTATAATTGTACAAATGTCTCAAATTTGTATTTTTATGTTAAAAACCTTAATTAAATTTTTGTTTGTAAATTTTGTTTTAAACCCTTATCATTTTGTAAATTGCCTACATCTTATTAATTTATAAATTATATGTTATATATTTAATGTTTTATGTAAATACAAACTATATTTAACTCATAAATTTCAGAAAGATATATATATATATATATATTCATATATATATATATATATATATTCATAAATATACACAATTTTCAAAAGATATATTCATATTAAAGCTTAATATTTATTTCTAAAATTTCAAATTAATCCTCCATTAATGAACAAATTAATCAGAATTTTATATTAATTACAAATTTTAGTTTTTGTCCAAAAACCGGAATCATTACAATTTAGGTTACACCCATATTTTCCAAACAAAGGGAAGTTGATGTAAATACTGAGCCAAAGGAACTGCCCCCACAATACAAGTCAAACTACGAAAAAGACTAAAGAAAAAATCTAGGTAATATTGTGCAAGTGCCTTAAGGATGGACACACAACATATAAACTGTGCTTCTGCATCAATTATAACTTTGACACTGTAATACTGCCGTCGAAAACTTGAAATGCCTACAAAGTATGAGGACTAATCGACGAATCTTACACTCATTTCAATAAGTAGAACTATGTCATGACTTTCAAGTCCCAAATATGAAGGTTTTGTTATGGCTCTATAATTAATAGGTTGGAACCGAAGCGCGTAACAATGAGAAATGAAGGCTGTACCGTGGCATGGAAGCAATCCTAACATTACGGAACTACAGCATACCACCTTAAGTCATTATATGAAAATGGGGATGCACTGCAATCTTAAACTAACATCTAAAGTGGTAGGTCCGCACTACAATTCGGTATCGAAAAGCTACAAAGAATGCGCTACCATCTTGAAGTTGTAGGCCCGCATCGCAATCCTATGTCAATACCAAACTAATAAAGAATGCAATGCCATTTTGACGTAACAGAACAACGCTGCAATCCTTATAAGACACTATCCACAAATATGAAACACTTGAGGGATGAGGCAATGGAAAGATTGCTCTACAACCAAGACCCAAATTCTCACTTCTCAAAGGCAAACTAAGATATCTCAACTTCATCCCCAAGATCATTAAACCCAACTCAATGCAAAGGGCAACAACGTAGTCCTCTATTGGCTAAAATAACTCAGAATAGAGTCATGCAAAGCAGTCACTCTCCAAAGTAGCCTTATAGTCTCTTCTACTAAGCTATATAGCTCGACTCCAATGCTATGCTTTGCTAATGTCTCAGATTGAATTGTGTAGTATAGCCTCGGCAGTGTTTGTGCAGTATAAATACTACACAACATCACTACCTCGGACATAATAAAGGCACAACTCCTAGTAAACTAAAGTGAAGTCCTGGAGTACTAGTAATGGTGTAGTCCTTCCCGCAATAGGAGTTAGTCTTTTATTGCAGCTCCATCTACACATATGCATTGTCCACAAGCATGTTGCTTTGTAGAATCAAAAAGTCATAGTCTATTCAAATTTGGGCTTTTTTGCTTCAATTGCAAAAACTTCCTGCTGCAATTTCAAGATTCCTGCCTAAATCCAAGAGTCAAACACTCAAATTACAATTTCCTACCGAAGGCCATGTTAATAATCAGTGCACATCAAACAAGCAAGATGGATGGTCGACATGTGACATGATCCAAGGCAGAAACTAGGAGAGCAGAAGGGTGGTGTTGGCAATCTATGTGAGTCTCTATGTACTATTAACAGATATGGCACTATAGCAGAAAAGGGGGAATTTTACTTTACTCTTTTTGGACACAGATAGAAAATTTGTATTCTTTGTCATTTTTGTTCGTAAAGAATCAAAAGAGATAAAAGTAACATTTTACCCATGGATATAAGATTCTATAACATCTAAACAATGTAGATTCTCTACGTCTTTTTATTATTTTTGGTACTTTACCATTTTTATTTCATCGGCACTTTTATCAAGATAATGAATTGATTCTAAGCACTTTAAATATTTCCCCTCATAATTATGCGAGCATTAAAATAATATAATTGCTCCTCTTAAAGGAAAAATTAACATTACTTAATTTTGTTTATTCATAATCATGAAATCATTCAACATCGTGATTACTTCATAAAAGCACTTGTTTGTTTCCGATAGAAAAAATCTTATTAACATTTTTGACGCTAGAAGAAAGGCCAAATTTCCCTCTCTTGTAAAACTTACCTATAATTTCTTCAGATACCATTATAATGCCATGAATCCCACAGATTCCATTACTCCTCCTACCCAAGAGCAATTTTCATGTGGCCTTAAAAATCCCATAAAGGCCATCCATTCCCTCTATAGCTCAAACCAAGATGAAAGCTTCTACAGAGCCTGCCTCAGACCCTATCCTAGCTATTGTTCAAGCCTTCACAAACCAAATGAACAAATCATGGAGGGATTAGAGAGTTCCATAGCCCAACATACTACTATTAGGCCAGCCTCTCCTTAAAAATACACAGTTCACCGCTGTCATTCACTGACTGCGCTGGCTATGCAACGTGCGAGTGGTAACGACACTCTAAAAATGAGAACAATGAAGCTAGCCCAAAAGCTGATGCCAAAATCAAAGGCAAATTCCAGATCAACTCACATATCAAATAAGAGCCTGTTAGCATTAACCTACTACATCTGAAAAGCAGACAAGAACTACTTACGACGACGACGACGTTACTTCACTCTATAGGGACGGATTGCACAAACACATGTTTTATGTATTAAACCATCACAAGATATTTTTATTTTATTCCTATGAGGTCGTATGACCTAAGATTTTGGAAAGTAACTCCTAGGGACATTTTCCACATCTATGATTTTTTTCGAATTTCTGTGTGATAATTTGTAACGACCCTGATTTTGCTACTTCGAAAATGAGAGATTTTGTTTATTTCAAAATTTAGAAGGAATTTAAAACTTAAATAAATAATTTATATATAATATATAATAATAGAGAAATTATTTATTCTTATAGTTAATAATTAAAAAAGGATAAAATTTGAATTTCACAACAAATCAACAAAAGTTAAGTTTGATAAAAATAAATAAATGCTTAAATAAATAGGTTTAAATATTTGTTTGAAAAGTTAAATCTTATCAAAAATCCTAATAAATATAATAAAAGTATATTAAAAGATTTAAAAGTATGTTAATCATCGTTTTACAAAAATAACCAAAATTTGTCGCATTTTGTGAGTTTTACATACACTGTAAAAATAGAGGTTTTGATATTATTTAAATATAGTTTTAAAATATGAACAGGCATGTTTTAATTTATTTAAAAGAAGTAAAAAGTTGGTTTTTAAGTTTGGTTTACACCAATATATGGCTTAACAAAAAAAGTCAAATTTTGACTATAAAATATGTCAACAAAAACACCGTTTTCAACCAAAACAAGTTATTGCAATGTTGAATGATCATATGCACTTTTTAACTTATATAATACATCTTTACAAACTATAAAAACTATATAATACTTACATTATAACATTAAAAGCAAATTCACTTTGAAAAGTCAAAGTAAACAATTAATTCACAAAGTAACATGATTTGACAATTTTCCATTTCAATAAAATTAGTAAATCTCATCATTACAAAGAGGACTTACCACCTCTTTTCGCATTAATGCATTAACACTAAAATGTCAAATCTAAGCATGGAAAATAAGAATTTATTATTTTATACATTTCGTTAAGTAATAAATTAACATAATCATTTCATAAAAGTACTCATTCAAATCAAAGCATCAAATCTCATTAAAAGACACCAAATCATGTCTTGTAAAGGAAAGAAAATGGATTAAAAATTCAAAAAGTAGAATGGTATTTTAGTCATTTTGGCTATGGTTAAAAAGGTAATTTACATAGGAAATTTTTGCTATAAATACCACCCCACATTCACTCATTTCTGCACATCAAAGTTCTTCTTCTTCCTTTCTTAAAGCTTTCCTTAAGCTTCTCTAATGGCTTCCAAAAGGAAGTTCTCACTTTTCTTTTCTTTTTAAGTTTTGATAGGAGGGTTAAAAATAGTGGAGTGCTCAAGCACCAATCTGCTAATTACAATCTAACTGCTTCTTAAAACTACTTCTCTTCTCTATAATGTCCATGGGCTACGAGGATGAAGGTGTTTTAGGGCTTAGGTCAAGAGCAAGGTGGTGGAAGAATGTCATAGCCGTGAGCAAAGCAAGTAGTGGTGGAGATGGTCGAGCACTTGAAAGCATGGTTATGATAAGGTTTAGAAATGTTTAGTGAAGTGTTGGTTTGGATAAGAATGTTGGTAGGAAGTGAAACGATTTTGGTTAATGGTGAGAAAATTCTCGCCGCTTTTAAAAGATCGTATTTTGATTTTGTTATAATAATCATCTTATTACATATGCATGTGTACACCAGTTTGAAATGTTGTTATGGATGTTTGGATATATTTGTATTATGTTTGAATAGTTGCAAGTGTTTATGATTGTGATTATTTAACATATTAGTTTGTGTATGGACCATAATTATGTTAGTGATAAATGTTAAACTTGGTTATGCTCATTTTGATTAAGTATTCCCTTTATTAAATTAGTCCCGAATTTGGTGATATGATATACATTGGAAAAATAAGTCTCTTTTTAATTGAAATTAAAACTAAAGTGGAAATAAAAGAGAATTTGAAATTAGAAGTGGAATTGGAATTGAAATAGGAAGTTAAATTGAAATTGAAATTAAGATGAAAAGTGAAATCGAAATCGAAATCAATTTTGAATATTGTAAGTGAGATTAAGGTTGAAATTTAAATTAGAATTGGAATCAGATTTGAAATCTATGTTTTAATCGAGTTTCATATGAAGTTAGAATTGAAATTGAATTGAAATTGGAATTTAAAATTTAATATTAAAATAATAGGAATAAAATAATATTATAATATGATAGTAATGGAAATACATTTTAAAAGCTTCAAAATAGTGAGAAGATCGATTTAAAATGATTTGTAATGGTTTTATAAGTAATAAAGTTCAATTTGAATAGATTATTTCAAGTACTAAAAAAAGTTAAAACAAGGTGAGTCGCGCAATGGTAATTCGCGATTTCACGCCGAAAAGTTCAAATGAGTGTATAGAATGAAATATAGCTCGGAATTCTTCGAGATAAAAAAATTATGAAATGTTATATCCACATCTTCTAAAAAAAGGAAAATCAAAATTTCATTAAGTAGATTTTGAATTAAGTCCAAATCAATTTTCTAGAAAGATTACGCTGGTGTAGATAAGTGACCATAACAAGAAATCTATTTAAATGGACGTTTTTAATTATTGAAAAATATGGAATAAATTTGATAAATCCATTTAAGTAGTTTAGAAGAGATTTGAAGTGGAAAATATGAATTTTCAAATATTAAAAAGTGGTTTAAATTAAATAAGCTTATATAGCACTTTCCGCAGCACTTTATACTACGAATTCTACAATCTTTTTAATATGAGTTTAAACGTTACGATTTATCCTACAATCAATTGTGAATGTTTTTAAAAAGAATTAAGCATTTAAAAGATCATTTGGAATCTTATAACTAATTCCAAAATAAAGCTAATAACTGAGTATGCGGAAACGAATAGTACATTTGTCCCGCTTGTGAGATCTGAGAAGATAAAACAAGGTGTTTAACTAAGGCTATGGATGGAGCAACCAGTGCCTTAAACTTACCTAACCTATGTTTTCTTTTCTTAGGAGAGGGGTGGAACAGATAGAAAGTAAAGCCTGGATGCTTTAAAAAAAGATTGTATTAAGTTTCCAAAATAAAAGAAGATTGGTATTATCCAAAATTTAAGCAATCTCCAATATGAATAAACTACAACTTGGATTGCGTAGAGATAATCTTCCTATATTTGGTATTAAAATCCAAAGAGGGAACTCGTTCTATTCGTGGAATTTAAAAGGTGGTCTTACCGTTATTCCGCCCATAGCACTTGTTGAATCCAGAAATTAATATTGAGTAAAATTAGAATGATTTCTATGATACTATTTACTCAATAATATTTGCTAAGATTGATTTTAGGGTTTACAGTAAACGTTGTCTTAAATAATATTTTTTTGACACGCCTAAAAGTTAAGGAATTTGGATTGAGAGTTAAGTGAGGAAAATTGAGATATTGTCCAAAGAAAAAGAATGAATTAACTTGAATTACTTACTCTAAGACAAAAGGAAGAAATTTTGAAATCATCCGAAAAGAATTAAAGTGAAAAGAGACTTAATAATCTTGTATACTCATATTCACTTTTTATCGATAATTGGATTTTTAAGGAACCGGGGTCAGATTTGGGTGATTCCTATCCGAAAACCACTTCGAACAAATTTACATGTTCGAAGAATGAAGATGTTTGAAGACGGAGATATTAAAACGAATAATAACGAGGGAATACTTGTTGATTAATTAGGGTTAAACTTTCGATTCACTATATTGTAGCAGTGATCTATTTGTTATGAACAACCTCAAAACCATAAGGACTTTGCGCCTAGTAATGGCCGAGGAAAGAACCTTCGATTTCGTTTGGTTCTGGAATGAACTTGCATGGAAGAGTGTCTGATCTTGCATTCTAAATCGCAATGAGTGATCTCTGTAAAAGTATATCAGTCAGTGGCGAAGAAGATACCTTCTCTTAGCTTAACACCCTTTTTCGAGACATACAAGCTCAGGAAGTTATAGATTAATAGAAATCAGTCGTGTGAATGTGGAATGGCGATGTGGCATTCAAAGTGAAAGAAGATGTGCTATGTGAAAATGTAATCATTGCCTCAAGTCTCTTCAACCGAAAATGATCGAAACAGGGTTAGATGCGGCAAGGCTAAGTGGTTCATTCCCAATTAGGGTATGATCATCCCCTTCTAGATATATTTCTTCCTGCTATGACATTTGGGATGTAAAGTAATGTCGTTTGTATGCTAGAGCGCACTCGGTTAAAGGTCGATAACGACCGAGAGAAGACATATTTGGTACTACCTAGTTAAAGAGGTAGGTCGGTCTTGTGTTGGTAGAGGCAGATGTTCTGTGCCTCGGAACATCCATCTAGAGGTGTACCAATTGTAAGGTAGTCCCTTCACCTAGTCATTTGTATGAAAATCCATTCTCCAATAAGAACCTATGATTTTGTTTGTAGTGCCTAGTATGCTGGAATTTAATAATGGTAACAGTTTTGACTAAGATGAATAAGTTTATTTCTAAATGTTTTCAAAGAATGACATTAGAAATAATATCTAATATTTTGATATAAAATTGTTTTAGTTATCATAAGGTAAAAACCTGCCCTTGTTTATGTGTGGACGTGGTCTTATGAGATACTCTTTCTTTTTTAAAGGATTTTATTTAAAGGCTGATATATGACATTGTCATTTATTATTGAGTTTCTCTCATGCTGGTTTATGAAGCCCGATCTGCGTATTTTCAATACTCGGGTCAGATCCGAGTAGTTTCAGGTTTAGTCGAAGACAATTTATGTTTCCAGAGGAGAGCTAGAGATATTCATCTACGTATGAACGTATTCTATTATCCGCTGTTATCTGGTTGTTTTGTTTGATGTTTGTCGGCAATTGTAAGGACAGATGTTTATAACTGTCTAAGCTGATTTAGGTTAGACTCTGATATATGCATTTAAAAGTTTTCCACTGTAAATATACTTGTTCAATATTATATATTATTCCATTCGAGTGAGATTCTGTTCTGTCTTATTTTCATTTTACCCTTCATGTTTAGTCTTTTCGTTCAATTTGAGTTGGACATGTGTGTTTAATCGTCAATTTAAAGGGTACGGAAAAACGGGCCTTAACATAATTTTGATGTTGAAAATCTTGTTTGGACTATAACTTTCTATAGAAGATGAATTAGGGTCTCAAACCACTTCCAGTACTTTCGTATGATTGTTTCCCACTCTATAGAATGATCTTAATAAAAAAAGGACTTGTTGTTTGAAAGTTATAGCTGTTTTTAAGTTTTGGTTGATGTTGGCCAATTTTACTAGGTAATTAACTAAGCTCGTGCTTAGGCCCGCTAACCCACTTTGAAATTTTTGCCAAAAGGAGGTAGTAGGAATTGACTTAAGCCATTTCCTTCTTCTCCAAAACAGATCCAAACCTCCATTAGTCCTAATTTCATCAAAAATCACATCTTTTCCTTATCTTAGCCAAATCATTTATTAGGGAGGGGATTAACATAAAGAAGCCAGAGATTATCATTTTTATCGATTTGGGTCCTTTTTCCTTGTTTTCCACTTCCGATCTAAGGAAGAAAATGGGTATCTATATTTGGTGAGTGGTTCTTGATCTCTCACTCGTCTATAATTGTTTATATAGTTAAAATGGTTGTTTTTAACATGATTTTGATCTAAAAAGGGTTTTCTAACTTTAACCACTTATTCATACATGTTTACTATCATAAAGTAGAGATTTTGAAATGGATTTAAAATTAGTTTTGTAATGTATTTACTCATATTAACATGTTAGTGTAACCACCTTCATTTATACATGCAAACGATAATGTAAAAGTTATATTTAGGGTGAAACTAGTTTGATTGTCACCTTATCATTTATTGTTATATGATTGAATGTATGTTATTCCATGATTTTATATTGTGCTTTGATGTTTTTTGCTAATGTTATGATTGCATAGGAAGTTAGGTTGGAGAATTAAGCATAATAGAGGCAAAGGTGGTCGGAATTGGACAAAACTTCTATGGCATGTTCTGGAGTATAGGAAGAGCTTGGGTTCCAAATCACTAGCTCCAATTCTTTAAGTACACATGCCAACAGCGATATGAGAGGTCGGTACCAACATGTGTGGGTAAATCCATGATGGTGGCGACTTTGGGGACGGTAATGGTATTACTAGCGAAGGTTGTTTATGGAGTTGGATTGGAGAATGGCTAAGTTTTTGAGGCTATGACGACTTATTTCTAGGATTTGAAGTAGAGTGCTTCGAAGTCACGACGACTTGATTTAGAATAGAGATGTTGGGGTCAAAGCCTATGGGCAAAGAGCATTAGAATAAGGAGCGGGATGGAAAGAGACTTGGTACAGCGGTTGGTATCGAGTTCATAGGTCGGTGCCGAGCTATCCTGCTTGGTCCTATAGGGATGGAACTTCCGAGGATTGGTATAGGGGTACAAGAGGTCATGCTGGAGATGTTGGCTTATTTGCATGATGTCTGACGGTGATCTAGCAACATGATGAAATTTAAAGTCTTCTTTTGGTAACTCGACATTGAATGGAGTTAGGTTCCAAAGAAGATGGCTTGAAGTAGAAAGGAGTTATAGAATGAGGAATGTAGAATGGTTCCTTAAGTGTGACAGCTCAATTTAGAAGGGAGTCATAGAATGGAGAATGGTTCCTCAAAGTTGACACCTCGATGTTGAAAGGATTCGTTGAGTGGGGGAATGTAGAATGGTTCCTCCAGGATAATGGAAACTAATTATAGCAAAGAAAAGGGCTCGGATATGCATGCTAGGAGATCATTGATACTTGTAGTGTTTTCTATTGTACTCAAAGTAGAGTTGTCATGAGGACGCTCAAGGTTATGTTAAAAGTTACCTCGGATTAGCTGAATGGATCTATATATACTGGACCGGTTGAACGGGTTTAGTACCAGCTTTAGGCTAAAGAAAGTACACTGGAAATTGGGATTTCCATTTATCCCTAGTAGTAGAATGGTCATACAAGTTATCATATATCCAGAGTACATGGAGTGATAGTGAGGATTGTTTGATGGATGCTATGGTTGCTTCGATTTCTTTCCCCTTGGTCTATCACTCTAGGGTAGTCATTGGAGATAGGTATTGTAAATAGAGATACCTAGACACCTGTTATTACACCTTGTTGTATTATATATTTATGACACTTATAGTAGCATATCATGTTATTATGTGCTAATTCTTTGGTTGGAGGGACAGGTCTAGTATGGTTCATGTACCTAGTTCCTTACTATATCGACGTGTACAGTATGTTAAGATTCATTTACCCCTCATTCCAAACTACTATCTGACTCAAGGTTTTGTGCTTTGCTTCTTATTATCTTGGGTGCTCTTAAATGAGTAGACTAGGTAGCAGGTTTAGGTGCGATGCAGTAGCTGTGCAGAGGACAAGCTGGAGGGAGCAATCTCATATTACTTATATAGATTTCTATGCTTATTCCGTTTTGTAACACCATGGAGCCTTGGCAGTGTTGCTTATTCATATTATTATAAGATAGTCATATGAGTTTACTTATGTTGTATAAACTCTTTTTCATGACGTATAACTTTGTGTATTTGTAAACTAATATTTGGATCACGTAGTTATTACCGTCACTTGTGTTTTATATCTATGATATTATATTTTATTCCAAGCATTTTGAGATACAATACATATTATATGATATTTTGTTTCATTTTGAACCTTGATGATTGCTCTACATCGATCGGCATGACAACAGCACACTATCTTATGTATATTGAGTTCCGGTGGTATAGGGCGGTCGTCAAATTTGGTATCAGAGCTTATGTTGCATGTTCAGCCTAAATGATACTCTTATTCGGTAGAGTTAGGGAAGGAGTTCTCACCCTACACCGAATTAAGAGAGTATATACATACAAGAGTGTGTACTTGTTAAATATTTTGATTTTCAAAACTATGCAGTAGTATATATAGTATATAAGTTGCATGCACACAAGAGTACCATTAGCATGGTTTTCTTTCTGAGAGACCGATCATTCTTGTTACAAATCAAGAATGAGCCAGCAAACAAGAAATAAGGGTAGGAACTCCATTTCTAGAGTTAAGCAAGGAATGGGTTCGGGGGCTAATCCTGACTTGCAAGCTATGTTGGATGCGATGACGGCGAACATGCTTCAAAATGCCCAAGTAGATGCTCCAAATGTTGTTGTTTGTGGTGATGCTCACGTGCAAGCGTTGAGGGCTGACTTTGTGATGCTATGCAAAGATTACTCTACTTTGGAAGGCAAGTCATTTCTTGGAACAGAGTCTACCATCGAAGTGCAGGATTCGGTGGACACCAGCGAGCCTATCTTTGGTGATATGGAGATTGATGATGCCATGAAGAGAAAGCTGGCCATAGATAGCTTCATGGGCGGTCCATGAACGGGTGAAATGCCATCATTGTTGCTACACCCAAGGATAAGTTCACTTGGGACTAGTTCAAGGCCAGGTTTGAGAAAAAGTTTGAACCGGCTGCTCAGAAGCCGGTGCTATTTTGAAGATTGTTGATTTAAAGCAAGCTGATTTTTCTATTTATAATACATTTTTAGTTCAATGCTTTATTGAAGTATAGGATGTCTTTTATCGATACTCCATTAAGGAAGAATAAGAAGTTTATTATGGGTTTGGATGACTATTTGAGAGGGAAGTTAGTAAGCCATATCGATGAGCCTTTTGAGTGACTCATCAAAAGATCTCTTCGTGAGGAGAGTTTATACCCTAAGTTTAAATCATTCATTAAGTGTCAAAACTGCAATCAAGAAATGGAGGCAAGAAGAAATGGTTTGGAAAGTGGAAACAATCTAGGGGAAGGATGCTTAGAAGAAGGTTAGGTAGGATCCTATTTGCTATGGTTGTGAAGATAAAGGTCACTTGATCAGAGATTGCAAAATTGATTGATAGAAGAAGTGTTACAATTGTTGAAAGCCTGGGCATATACTGAAGAATTTTACAGAAGCGCTGTAGTAGAAATAGGTTATGAAAGCATATGCTTTTAGGCGTTATTCCGACTACGTCGAGTGCTCCCTTAATGAAAGAGAAGGGAAATGGTGTTGTCATTTATGATATGCTTTTCCTTTATGATGTCCCCATAAACGTTGTACTCAATATCGGGGTTCACGTTCTTTATATCTAGTGACCTAATAGACATACTAGGACTGAAACCCGAAATAATTAATCAACTGTTGATTGCGATGAACCCTATTGGAGGTTTCACTAGCCTGTATATGGCTTGTTGTGGTTTGGTCTTATCTATTCATGTATGCTCTTTTGTTTGTGATTGCTTTGTTCTGAAATTAGTTGGGTTCGAAATTATCTTATGAATATATTAGCTAAGAAATATGTGATAGTATTGGATTATGAGAAGTTGTTAGTGACAATTGGGGTTGTGGAAGGGTGGCCTGTAGTGATTGGTTGCCTACCAAAGGATGGGGTTATGGTCGGCTTTCTATATTCGCTTGAGATTTCACGGGATGAGTTACCATCTGTGCCTATGGTTAGGGAGTACTCAAATATATTTGAAGAGGTGACAGGATTACCATCACATAGGGAGATAGATTTCCATATAGACTTGATGATAGATGCCAGACCTATTGTTATGCCTTTAAGTGTATGACACCCAGAGTGCAAAAGGAGTTTGAGGAGCAGGTGAATGACCTGTTGAAAAGAGGGTTCATTCGTATGAGCATATCTCAGTGAGGTGCACTAGTAGTATTTGCCACTAAGTTGAATGACTCGTAAGATTTTGTGTGGATTATCGTGAGCTGAATAAGGTGACGAAGAAGAACTAGTATCCACTCCCACCTATTAATGACTTGTTCAATCAGCTCCACTATGTGAAGGTGTTCTCCCAATTAGATTTGGCTATGGTATTTCACTAGTTGAGGGTAGCAAAGGGGAGAGTGCTAATCATCACATTTTGTACACCGTCTGATTTCTATGAGCGGTTGGTTAGGGAGTTCGGGCTAACCAATGCACTGGCATAATTTGTTGTCTAATGAACAGTGTCTTCAGGGATCAGCCGTATAAGTTTATACTTGTGATTATGGATGATATTCTAATCTTTTCCATGAAAGAGGAATACAAGGTGCACTTAAGGATTGTATTCTAAGTGTTGCGGAAGCACAAGCTGAAAGAAAAGTTTTCAAAGAGTCACTTTGGATAAGGGAAGCGAGATTCTTAGGTCACGTCATCTTTGAGCAGGGCATCATAATAGATCATGCCTAGGTGGTAGCGGTTCAGGACTTGAGCCAACCTAAGAATGCTACTAACATGAGCACTCAATCGAGATTGTTGGCTCTATAAAGACGGAAGATTATTTGTTCCTGATGTTGGTGGGTTAAAGGATGAGATACTCAATGAGTGCCACCTTTTGAGATTGACCATACATCCTGGCGGTAATAAGATGTACCATGATATGATGCATACCTATTATTAGGAAGGGATGAAGAAGGAGGTCGATACATCTCGAAGTGTATGAACTGCCAGTTGGTAAATGCAGAGCAAAAGAAAGCAAGTGACCTATTGCAACTGCTCGAAGTTCCGGAGTGGAAGTGCAAGCACATATCAATGGATTTCGTTAGTGGACCGCCAAGGACTCGAGCAAGATACGACAACATTTAGGTCATAGTCGATCGATTGACCAAGAGCTCCAGATTTATACCCATCAATTAAGCAAAATGGCAGCCAAACTGGCTAAGTTGTATGTGAAATGGATTTTATGATTTCATGATGTGCTGAAGAGCATTATGAGCGATTGAGATCCATTGTCCACTAGTGGGTTTTGGAAGAGCTTAAGTGAGGCATCGGGTACCGAGCTGCATCTTAGTACAGCCTATCATCCATAAATGGATTGGTAGACCAAGAGAGCGAATCGTATGCTTGAGGATCTCTTGGAGCTTGCATTCTCAATTATGAAGGCTCATAGGATGATCTCTTGCGTTTGGTAGAGTTCATATACATTAATAACTATTAGTATAGTATTAGTATGGCATCATATGAAGCATTGTAAAATCGATCATGTAATGCCCCTTTATGTTGGTGGGAAGCAAGCGAAAAACTGATACTTGGGCCGGATATAATTAGAGAAACCTCAAAAAAGGTAGAGATCATTTGGCAGCAGATGAAAGATGCACAATATAGGTAGATGAATTACACCGATAGAAGGCTTAGAGACTTATTTCTATCAGAGATATGGTATTCGTGAAAATTTCTTCTTTGAGAGATATTATTCGGTTTAGTAGCAAGGGGAAGTTGGCATCGAGATTCGTAGAACCTTTTCGATTGCAAGTGTGCACAACATCTTCCATGTTTCTCATCTACGGAAGTTTATGCATAATTCAGGCATGATGATTGCATCTGATCAACCTGATGATATCGAGATTGGACTAGAAGCTTCGAAACCTCGTAGGCTGGTTCGTATTGTCGGATGTGATATGAAATAGCTTAGGAGGAAGATGGTGGAGTTGGTGAAGATTTGGCGGGATAAAAATGAAGGCGATTGCACATGAGAAACCAAGGAGAGTATGAAGGCCACGCATCTGGAGCTCTTCACATGGTAAGGCCCATTGTTTATGTATTTACTTTAACTTTCTATATCATATAAGGTAGTTTACTTTCCCACATGCTAGGATAGGTTTACTAATATTATTGATTGCATGGTTGAGTGTCCAACATGTTTATGACATGCATGATTGTTAGGCATGCGGGGTAACTATAATTGATTTTCTGTGTTTCTTTAGCTATTTCGGGGCGAAATTCCTAAAGGATGAAAGAGTATAACGACCCGTGTTTTATGTGTCGAGGGATCATAAAGTATTTTTATTTTATTTATATAAGATCGTATGACTCTAAGATTTTAGAAAGTGACTCATATGGATATTTTCCACATCTAGGATTATTTTTGAATTTCTATGTGAATATTTCGACCTAGAAAATCCTATATGGACTATATCTTTTGATAAGTGCCAAATTAGGGCCTTAAATCACTTCCATTGCTTCAGGATGATGGTTTTTCATTCTATAGAGTGGTCATAATCGAAAAACAAACCTATAGTTTGAAAGTTATTACGATTTAAGTTTTTGTTGCTAATGGCCCATTTCAGTGGGTAATTAACTACCCCCGTGCTTAGGACCACTAATCCACTTCGAAATTTGTGCTAATGAAAGGCTGTATAAACTAACCTAAGTTATTTTCTTCTTCCCCAACATAGATCCAAACCTACATTGGCCTAAATTTCATCAAAATCACATATTTTCCTTACTAATCTTAACCAAATCATTGAATAAGGAAAGGATTATCATATAGAAGCTAGAGATTATCATATTTATTGATTTGGGTCCTTCTTTCTTGCTCTGCACTTCTGATATAAGGAAGAAATTGCATATTTTAGGTATTTGGAGAGTGGTTCTTGACCTCTCACTTGCATATACATGTCAATATAGTTAAGATGGTTGTTATTACCATGATCTTGATCTAAAAAGGGTTTTCTAACTTTAACATTTATTCATACATGTTTATCACAAGAAATTGGAGATTTTGAAATAGCTTTAAAATTGATTTTGTAATCTATTTACTCATATTCACATGCTAGTGTAACTCCCATCATTTATACATGTGTATGTGAATGTAAAACTCAGATTTATGGTAAAACTAGTTTGATTGTCATATTCTCGAGTATTGGTTATATGAACTGATGTATATGCATGTTATTCCATGATTGTATATTGTGCTTTGGTGTTGTTTGCTAGTGTTGTGATTGAATAGGAAGTTAGGTTAGAAAATTGAGCATTACGAGGCAAAAGATGGTCAAAATTGGATGAAACTTGAAGGGCGAGTTTTGGAGTGTTGGAAGAGCTTGGGGTCCAATCGAGGGCTCCAATTCTTTAAGTACACATGTCAGTACCAATATGAGAGGTCGGTACCGACATGTGAGGGTAAGCCTGTGATGGTGGTGACTTTGGGGAGGTCAATGGTATTGCTAGTGGAGGTTTCCTATAGTGTTGGATTGGAGATCGGCCAAGTTCTTGAAGCTATGATGACTTGTTTCTAGGTTTCGAAGTAGGGTGCTTTGATGAAATGTCAAATTGATTTAGAACAGAGAGTTCGAGGTCAAAGCATATGGACAAGGAGCACAAGAAGTAAGAAATGGGATGGGAAGGGACACTAGTTGGCCAAGTACAAAAGTCGGCATTGAGTTCAAAGGTCAGTATCGAGCTCACCTGCTTGGTCCTATAGGGATGGAACTTCTAAGGGTAGGTATAGGGGTTTGAGAGGTCATGCTGGAGATGTTGGCTCGTTTACATGATGATTGATGGTGATGTAACAACATGGTAAAAGTTAGAGTCTTCGGATGATAACCCAACAATGAATGGATTTAGATTTCAAAGAAGATGGCTTGACATAAAAAGGAGTCGTAGAATGGGGATTGTAGAATGGTTTCTCGAGGGTGACGGCTCGATGTAGAATGGAGTCGTAGAATGGGGAATATAGAATGGTTCCTAAGATGATGGGTCGATGTAGAGTCATCATGTGGAGGAATGTAGAATGGTTCCTCCAAAATAATGGAAGCTTGTTGGAGTAAAGGAAAGGGCTCGGATATGCATACTAAGAGATCGTTGATACTCATAGTGTTTTCTATTGTACTCAAAGAAAGGGTATCGTGAGGATGCTTGTGGGTATGTTGAAAGTTACCTTGGATCGTTTAAATGGATCCATGTAACTTGGACCGGTTGAATGGGTCTAGCATTAGCTTCAGGCTTAACAGAGCACACTGAAAACCGGAATTTCCCTTAGTCCCTGGTAGTAGAATGGTCATACGAGTTATGATATATTCAGACTACATGGAGTGATAGTAAGGATTGTTCGATGGATGCATGATTGCTTTGATTTCTTTCCCCTCGATCTATCACTCTAGGGTAGTCATTGGAGATAGGTATTGGAGATAGAGATACCTGGACACCCGTTATTACACTTATTGTATTATACGTTTATAACACTTAGAGTTGCATATCGTGTTATCACGTGCTAACTCTTTGGTTGGGGGACATGTTAGGCATAGTTGATGTACCCAGTTCCTTATTATATCGACTTGTATAGCATGAGTAGACCAAATAGCATGTTTGGGTGCTATGCAGTAGTTGTGAAGACGACGAGCTGGAGGGAGCAATCTCATATTATTTACATAGGTTTCTATGCTTATTCCACTAAGCAGCACTATGGAGCCTTGGCAATGCTACTTATTACTATTATTATAAGACATGCATATGAGTTTACTTTTGTTGTATAAACTCTTTTTCATGATGTATAACTTTGTGTATCCGTACTTTGATATTTGGATCACTCAGTTATTACTGTCTCTTCTATTTTATATTTATGATATTATATATTATTTCATGCGCTTTGAGATATACTACATATTTTTTTATGCTTTATTTCATTTTGAACCATGATGATTGCTCTACATCGATCGACACGACAGCAACGTATTATCTTATGTATATTAGGCACATGTGGTGTAAGGTAGTCGTTACATTTGAAATCCGAGCTTAGGTTGTGTTATTTAACCTAAAGGATACCATGATTCGGTAGAGATAAGGAAGGACTTCTTACCTAGACTGAATCGACAAAGTATATATATACAAAAGCGCATACTTGTTATATATTTTGATTTTCAAAACTATATAATAGTATATATATATAGTATATAAGTCGCATGCACACATGAGTACCATTAGCATAGTTTTCTTTTTGAGAGACTGATCGCTCCTTTTACGGATCAAGAATGAGCCAAAAAACAAGAAACACTATTGGGAACTTCATCTATAGAGTACGAAAAATCCTATCGGAGGCTCCACTAGCCTGTGTATGGTTTGTCACGGTTTGGCCTTATTCATTCATGAATGCTCTTTTGTTTGTGATTGTTTTGTTTTGAATTTTTTAAGGTTCGAAACTATCCTTGGAATGGAGAGGCTAAGGAAGTATGTGGCAGTAATGGATTGTGAGAAGCTGTTGGTGACAATTTGGGCTATGGAATGGCGCACGATAGTGATTGGCTGCCTATCGAAGGATGGGGTTATAGTCAGCTTTCTATATTCGGTTGAGATTCCACATGATGAGTTGTTATCTATGCCTATGATTAGGGAGTAATCTGATGTATTCGAGGAGGTGACCGGATTACCACTGCATAGGGAGATTGAGTTCTGTATAGCTTGGCAAAGGATGCCAGACCTATAGTTATGCCTTTAAGGCATATAGTACCTAAAGAGCAGAAGGAGTTAGAGGTGCAAGTGAACGACCTAATGAAAAAAGGTTCATTCGTAGGAGCATATGTGAGTTATTCACCACTAAGGCAGATGGCTCTCTAATGTTGTGTGTGGATTATCGTGAGCTGAATAAGGTGATGAAGAAGAAAAAGTATCCAGTCCCATGTATTGATGACTTATTCTCTTTGTTCGACAGTGCGAAGGTGTTCTCCCTATTGAATTTGGCTATGAGAGATCACCGGTTGAGGGTAGTGAATGGGAGTTTATCGATCATCGAGTTTCGTATGCCGTCTATTGCTACAAGGAGTTAGTTATGCCATTCAGGCTAACCAATGCTCCGACCTACTTTGTTGATATCATGAACTATATCTATAAGAATCAGCCGAACAAGTTTGTACTTATGTTTATGGATGATATTCTGATCTATTCTGGGACAGAGGAGGAACACAAGACGCACTTAAGAATTGTGCTTGAAGTGTTGCAGAAGCACAAGTTGAAAGAAAAGTTTTCAAAGTGTCACCTCTGTAGAAGGAAGTGAGATTCTTGGATCATATCATCTCTGAGCAAGGCATCGCAGTAAGTCCTACCAAGGTGGAAGCAGTTCAGGATTGGAGCCCCCTCTAAGAATGCTACTGCTTGAGAAGTTTCTTTGGACTAGGAGGATATTATAGATGCTTTATCAAGGACTTCTCAAAGATAGCTACGCCATTAACCAATTTGACAAAGAATAATCAGACTTTCACTTGGTATGCAGGATGCGAGCAAGCAATTCTGAGTCCGATGGAGAGGTTGACAAGCGCACTTGTACCGACCATTCCAAGTGGGAATGAGGAGCTAACAGTATACACATATGTCTGTGGTACTGAATTACGTACAGTATAGATGCAGTAAGGAAAATTTGTCGCCTACGTTAGTCGATAGGCGAAGCCGCACGAGATGATGTATCCAACCCATGATTTAGAGTTTGCGGTGATAGTATTTCCTTTGATGATTTGGATGCACTATTTATTAAGGGGAAGGTTTGAGTGTTTCACGGACCACAAATCCTTAAAGTACCTTTTCTCTCAAAAGGATTTCAACCTTCGACAACGGCGATTGTTGGAATCCTTAGCCTCCTACAACTTTAGAATTTTCTTTATGCCCTGTAAGGGAAATGTGGTTGTTAACACACTAAAGAGAAGGCATGCCAGTTTGGGGGCGATGTTCATAGAGTGTAAATAGCTAGAGTATATTGTTGGTTATGACTTCAAACCTCATTACGAGTCAGAGCCGGAGATGTTGGCAAGTTTGCCAATCAGGCCTGCTTCGAGCGGATCAATGCCAATAAGAAGTGAGATACTAGATTGGCTGAGTTCATAGCAAAAATAAAAGGAGGAGTATAGTCCGAGGATATGAGATAGTACGGACTCGACCAAGACGGTTGGTTCCGTAAAGAAGAAGATTGTTTGTTCCTGATGTCGATGGTTTAAGGGATGAGGTTCTCAAGGAGTGCCACTATCCGTGATTGACCATACATCTCGACGGTAATTAGATGGACTGTGATATGAACCTGACTTACCATTAGGAAGGGATGAAGAGGACATTGGTACATTCATCTCAAAGTGTATGAACTACCAGTTGGTAAAGGCATAGCGAAAGAAATTGAGCGGCCTATTGCAACCGCTTGAAATTCCCGAGTGGAAGTAGGAGCAGATGTCAATGGATCTCATTAATAGACTGCCAAGAACTCGAGCAGGTTACGACGACATCTGGGTCATAGTCGATCGATTGACCATGAGCGTCATATTTATATCCATCAAGTCAAGTAGAATGGTAGCCAAATTGGTTGAGTTGTATGTGAAGTGTATTGTACGATTTCATGGTGTGTCGAAGAGCATTATGAGCGATCGAGACCTGTTGTTCACTGCTGGGTTTTCGAAGAGCTTACAGGAGATGTTTGGGTACCGAGCTGCATCGTAGTACAGCCTCTCATCCACAAATGGATGGGTAGACCGAGAGAGTGAATCGTATACTAGAGGATCTCTTGCGAACTTGCATTCTTGATTTCAAAGGCTCGTGGGATGATTACTTGCATTCGGTAGAGTTTGCATACAATAATAATAGTCAGTTTGGTATCAGTGTGGCACCATATGAAGTATTGTATGGCCGACCATGTAATTCCCTCTCATGTTGGTGGAAGCAGGTAAGAAACTGATACTTTCGTCGGATATGATTAAAGAAACCTCATAAAAGATAGAGATCATTTAGCAACGGATGAAAGCTGCACAAGATAGGCAGAAGAGTTACACTGATGGAAGGCATAGAGATATAGAATAATCTATCAAAGATGTGGTATTTGTGAAAATTTCTCCTTTGAAAAATGTCATTCGATTCAATGGCAAGGGGAAGTTGGCACCGATGTTGTAGGTCCTTTTCAGATAGTAGAGAAGATTGGGTACCTAGCATATATGATCAACTTACCCCTGAAGATTGCAGGTGTGCACAACATCATCCATGTTTCTCGCTTGCGTTAGTTTATACATGACTCAGGCATAGTGAATGCATCGGATCAACTTGAGAATATCGAGATTGAATCAAAAGCTTTGAAACCTCATAAGCCGGTTCGTAGTGTTGCACACGGTAAGAAACAACTTAGGAGGAAGACGGTGGAGTTGGTGAAGGTTCAATGGAGGGAAATGAAGGCCATTGCATATGGAAAACTGAGGAGAGTATGAGGGCCACACATCCGGAGCTCTTTATATGGTAAGGCCCATTGTTTATCGTACTTACTTTCATTTTTGATATCATATAAGATAGTCTAGTATCCCGCATACTTGGATAGATTTACCTATATTACCGATTGCATGGTTGCGTATTTGATATGCTTGATGATATACATGATTGTTAGGTATGTGGGGGTAATTATGATTGATTTTCCGTGTTTCTTTGAGATTTTCGAAAGTGAAATTCCTAATTCCCAAAGGAGGAGATTGTAACGATCCATATTTTACGTATTGGAGGATCTTAAAATATTTTATTTTATTTATATGAGATCATATGACTCTAAGATTTTGGAAAATAACTCCAAGGGACATTTTTCACGTCTATGAATTTTTTGAATTACTATGTAACGATTTTGACCCTAAAAATTTTGTTTGTACTATAACTTTTGGTAGGAGCCAAATTAGGCTCTCAAACCACTTCCATCTCTTCAGGTTGATGGTTTAAGTAGTCATAATAAAAAAGCGCACTTATCGTTTGAAAGTTATTAGTGTATTAAGTTTTGGTTGTTGCTGCTATTTTAGTGGGTAATTAATTAAGTCCGTGCTTACGCCCACTAATCCACTTCAAAATTATTGTTAATAGGAGGCTGTAAGAACTGAATTAAGTCATTTCCTTCTTCCAAGTAGACCCAAACCTCTATTAACCATAATTTCATCAAAAACCACATCTTTTCCTTACTACCTTACCCAAATCATTGACTAGGGACGAGATTAGCATATAAAATCTTGAGATTATCATATTTATAGATGTGGATCCTTCTTCCTTGCTGTCCACTTTGGATCTGAGGAAGAAATTGGAGTATAATAGCCATACAAGTTATCATATATCAAGAATACATGGAGTGACAGTGTGGATTGTTTGATTGATGCTATGGTTACTTTTATTTCTTTTCCCTTAGTCTATAACTCTAGTGTAATCATTGGAGATTGGTATTAGAGAAAGGGTTAGTTGGACACCCATTATTACACCTTGTTTTATTATATCTTTATGATAGATAGAGTAGCATACCATGTTATTATATGCTAACTCCATGGCTGCAGGGACAGGTCAAGTATGGTCATGTACCTTGTTTCTTACTATATCGATTTGTATAGTATTTTGAGATTCAATTACTGCTTACACCAGTCTATTGTCTGACTTGAGGTTTTAGGCTTTGCTACTTATTATCTCGGGTGCCTTTAAATGAGTAGACTAGATAGCAAAGCTAGGTGCGATGCAGTAGCTGTGTAGAGGACTAGTTGGAGGGAGCAATCTCATTTTATATATATGGATTTCTATGCTTATTCTGTTGTGCAAAACTATGGAGCCTTGGTAGTGCTACTTATTAATGTTATTATGTGACAATCATACGAGTTTACTTCTGCTGTATAAACTATTGTTCGTGATGCATAACTTTGTGTATCTATATTATGATATTTGGATCACTTAGTTATTACCGTCTCTTCTTTTTTATATCTATATTTTATTCCATGCGCTTTGAGATATACTATAGGTTATGTGATGTTTTGTTTCATTTTAAACCTTAGTGATTGCTCTACATCGATCGTCATGACAACGACACACTATCTTATGTATATTGGGTACTAGTGGTGTAGGGTGGTCGTCACATGGATCATCCTAAATGGATCCCGGAGAAGATCAGATCCGTTAGCTAAAGGCTCGTGTTGAGTAGTTGGAAAAACTTTGCTGGAAAAACAATAGAGCAAAAGTAAGGGAAGAAGGTTCTTCCCCATTCAGTGAAACAATCATTGAAGCATATTTTTCAAATATCTTCAAAGCCCTATTGATTGATAAATTCGATGGAATCACAAACCCAGATGACTACATTGCACCTTTGAGTACTATATGGACATCCTAAAAGTGGGGACAATGGCTCGGTGAAAACTCTTCCTAGTATATCTAGTTGGAGCTGCCATAAGATGATTCAAGAGATATGGACAATGTGAAGTCGATTTTTGGAGGCAGCTATCCACTGATTTCCTAAGACAGTTCAACTTGGGAAGAGAAGCTTCACTAGGTGTAAACACAATGTCCAACGTAAAGCGGTGCTAAAATGAGAGTTTGCGCAACTTTATAAAATTCTTCAAATCTGAGGCACTCTATATTGGAGTCACTTGTGAAGAAGTGCTACTCATGGAAAGGCATGTTTGGTTAAGAAGGGATACAGCCTTATGGAAAAAATAACAAAAAACTATGCTACAACTTGAAGGCCTTCTACGAAAGGGACAGCGGCTACGTAAAACCAGAAGAGGCCGATTCGTAGCACGGTCTAAAAGAGCTTCTACTCCACATAATTATAAGAAAAGGAGGCAGATTGATATTCTCGGCCCGTGAAGCGATAAAGGGAACTAAACTTCACTGCGAAAATTCTCCTCATCTATACCCCTAGACAGATATACGAGTTGACTAGGACTGATTTGGCCTATAATGTCCCAAACAAGGGAAAAAGGTAGAGTAGAATAGAGGTAAAGCATACTACTGCTTTCATAGAGCCAATGGCCATCACATGGATGACTACCGACACTTGAGAAATGAAATAGAGAGACTAATTTAGAAAGGGTACTAGGGTAGCTTCCAAAAGGAAAAAAGTGGGAAATGGACTGGAAAACTCACTCCGAATCCGAATGAAAACCTAGTAGGAAACCTCTGTAATCTCATAGCCTCAATCCATGGAGGGTCACATCTTGCAAGAAAAAAGCAAGAAAGCTTAGGAGCAATATGTGCTGGAAGTGAAAGTAGAGAAAAAGGACCATATTCAATATAAGGCATAAACCGACCCAAGACATAATCTTTACAGCGATTGATGCCTCTAGGATTATCTTTCCACATTAGGATTCGTTCATCATTACGATGCAGATCTCAAACTACACCATGAAAAATGTCTTCATTAATTCTAGGAGTTCTGTTAATGTCATCTTCAAATCTACATTTTAAAAAATAAAGCTTCCAGCTAAAATATTAAAGCCAAGTCTAGAACCAATCTACAACATCAACAATACTGCAACCATTCCCCTTAGATAAGGATGCGAACTTACCAATGCTAGAACTGTGCCCTTTCGCAAATCCTTTTATGCAATCTTCCTAGTCATTAATCAACCATCACTATATAATGAATTTTTAGAAGACATGCACTGATTGACTTGGGATAAGTTGTCTCTCAAAAGGATCGACTCATGAAGTTTCACACCACTATTGGAATAGGATCGGTAATAGGAAAATAATTATTAGCTAGGGAATTATACAATGTAAACCTTAATTCTAGAAATAAAATTATTTAAAACTACTCTTCTATCTCTCCTAATAACTGTAACAATGGTAATGAAAAAGAAATCAAGCTAGTTCTAAGAACTACACCGGTACAAAATACCAAGACCAATGCCAAAACTGGTCGTTCTATGACCACAGTGTTGTAAAGAAAGAAAAGAGAAAGTATATGCACTTGATTGCCCAATGAGTTTAACTCAATCTATGCACAATATTTTTCCAAGGAAGCCTAGAAACAAGCACCATCCTCCACCTCTCGACCCGAGAAGAAGGAAGAATGTAACGACCCGCCTTTTTGGACAGTTTAAACCGATGATCAAATACACATGTCGATTCCAAACCATTCAAAAGGGCAGATGGTTATTGGGGTAAATAAGAAAAGAAAAGAAAGAGAAATAAAGGAAAAGAAACAACACAGAATCTCGCAGCGGAACGATAAAATATAATAGTCAAATAAACAGTTCATGAAGCTGTTTACTATACTTTGACAATTATTTATACAACATTTATCAGATTTATACATATACAACAGAACAATTAAAATAATGCAGCAGATAGCATGATGCAAGAGTAATAATAGTAATAGTATACCAAATCTTCGTCTTCATCCTCCAGAATAGATCTTCAAAAATCTGAAAAACTCAGGACTGACCCGAGCGTAATGAAAAGACAAAACACTCGAGTCAGGACTAAAATATCCCTATGAAAGTTAAATCAATCATAAATAAATATGAGTGTGATGGCGTCAGAGATGTTTACGGGGTTTGACATCTCATATCCAGTGTCAACGTGCGTGCAATAACTCAAGAGATGTTACAGGATTTTCCATCTTTTAAGGATCCGTTAAACTATCTACCATGTAGTAATGTACGCTAAGTAGATAATGCCTATCAGTAATATAAAGTATCAAAATAGCGTTAAGGCGTTCCCATAATCCCCCTTAACACATTTTTATAATTCCATAGTCTATACAGCACCGTAAGCCCCACCGTAAACTGGTGGTTATCAGAGGGTACCCCATAGGTATAACACAAAACATAACGTAGTGGTCGCGAATAGGATAATCAATATGACAAGGTACATGAGGCGATACCAACTAGGATACTAGTAGTTGCGTGATCCAGACTGATGTTGAGCATAGCCAGCAGCTACCCCAACACCACGAAACAACACTCCCAAATCAAGGGGTGCACCCAAATCGAATCACAAATGTAATAGATATGGTATCGAAGAAGTGTGTCCGCTAGAGGTGGCGAACCTCAATGGCCCGGCGCGGCTCCTGTTTTAGTCATGTCAGGGGTCATCCAATATCGTTCTCTTTCTTCAGTCAACGCGTTCACCAAATCATCCACTTCATTCTAGGTCAACACTCCACGTATAATAGTTATTAAAGTGGTTTTCGGTATCGACAGAGAGTATGTCCATATCCGATCCCGGTCTCTTTAATAACTACGTATTATTACACCGGTGGCTCTTTTACATTTCAAATCGATTCATAATTGATATCAAAATATCATATTCGCTTCAAAAATCAAATCCATTTCAAATATCATCATATCTATTCAAATGTAAGATTCCGTTTCAAAAATCATTTTTCGCATCAATATCTCATTTCGATTTCAAAATCATTTCGAATTTCAATTTAGGTTGCAACTTCATTTAACCTAATTCGTATTTAAATTCAAGATTTAAATATAAACATTTCACCTTATTGACCAGCTTAGAATTTTAGAAAATATTTTTAAGTAGTTTAAAAGCAGTTTAAATAATTAAAGTAGTAAAAAATACTTAAAAGTCTTAAAATGGATTTAAAATAGATAAATTGGTTTAAAATAATTTAAATCGGGTTAAGTAGATTTAAAATAGATTAAAATAGTTTAAGTATTCAAAAATGGTTTATATAACTGAGTAATTTGGAAAACAAAATAAAACAGCTTCAAAACCAAACCATTTCAATTATAACTTCCCAATTCAAAACAATTTCGATTTCCCTTCTACCGATTCAATTTCGATTTCGGTTCAATCAACGTCAACTTTGACTTCAAATTAATTCAATTTTACATTCACCTTTAATTTATTCAATTTCCATTTATATCGATTTGGAGCTTGATGTTCAAATACCAATTTATAACACTTAACAAAATTTTCCTTCAATATTCAAGTTTTAAATCCAAATTTCAACCATGATTCAATTTCAAGCTCAATTTCAAAATATCTTTTTATATCGATTTTACTTAGTAATACTCGAAGCTCGAAATAATGTTCAATCTTTTAAACAAATAAATTTTAGAAATTCAATCATATCCCAATTTTAATTCCAAAGTCTCAACTTAAATTATTTAACAATTTCTTTTAACCAAAATTTATTTCAACATTCCAAACTAAATTTTTGATAAATTCGATTTCTATAAATTGATCTCTATTTATAACTTAAAATCAAAACATTCAAATCGATGATTTCAAAATTTTAAATTTAGCCAATCCGGTGTCCGTATATAATTTTCTATCCTATGGCTAAGTAATTATTTATTTCAATTAAATGTCAGGGATGAGTATATATTACTTAAACCAATCACAGTGTCATATGTATGCATAACAGTATATATAAGCAAATAAACATCCAAACATTTAAATATCAACCAATAACATCCATCAAAATACATCATCCAATAGACAATACAATTCATGGCAGTTTCATAGATATCAATGTCAGGTAATTTAATCGCAGTTCAATTTCAATTTCGATTTGACTGTCAATTAAATTTTAACGGTTAATTCAAATGACAATCTATATGACAATTAAATTTTATCAAACAAGGACAAATAAAATTCATAACACTTCATAATGTCAAATTTAACTAGCATAAAGATATTCAGTACGTTGTGAGCGTTATAAAACACTCACCTTGATTTCAATGTAGTTCCAGCGTTTTATTTCGAATAAAATTAAACGACCGTTTAATTTTACCCGAAATTTTCACTAGCTCCAAACGACTCCAATCTAGTTCCATAGCGTAGTGCTCGTCAATACGAACCCAACGCACTTTGTTTCGTCCAAAACGAACCTCGCATCAACAAGTTATGATATTTAGAAGTTAATACGAATTTAAGTACAAATTAAATTCAACTTTTATTTTAATTTTTTATACCCAACTCACATCTGCCGTCCATTTTCTTCTTGCAACATCTGGGTCGTGCCCCTTATTCATCTCCCTCACGTTCGTTCGTGCCCAGGGTTACAAGAACCCATAGCCGACGATACACAACGAATTATTGCGAACAACTCGAGCTAGCTGGAGACGATCGGAGAGCGGCGCCTCGAAGCTCGCAACGCGAGCTACTATCGGCCAGAAGGCGATGGAGCTCGGCCCCCCTTGTGTCTCGAATTTCGTGCGAACACAAGGTCGAACGCGGCCATATTGATGATGTAGTGGTGCACCATTTTCCATCATCCCCGCATGGATTGAAAGCTCTCTTCGAGCTCTAGAAGTTTCATGTTGGAGGTTTCTGATAAAAGTGGATGGATCGGAAAAGATTAATGGAAGAAAATCGTGAATTTCTGGCCATTCATTGTATAAGAGGCGGCCGACAATTTTAGATGAAACCCTAGCATTTTTTTCCTTTGTGAATACAAGGGGTCTATTTATAGAAATTTATCGAAACACTATTCATCCCGGATTTTCCGAACTCCGATGTACGCGCGGTGACCAGCATTTCTAAGGTTTACCCCACGTTCCGGACACAATGGAACAGGTTTCGGAAGCTAATTCGATCGTCTGTGTGAGTTATGACAATAAACGATCGATTTTAAATTAAACCGATTAAACAAATTTCTAGGCGTTTTAGCTTGCCCCGGACAAACGGTAAATCCGATTGACACGAAATTTGAAATCTTACAATAATATCACATTACGGATCCGATGAAACTAGTTTCGTCGTAATCCGAGACTGTTTGAAAAATGGCTATTTTAACTCGTCAAATTAATATTAAAACAATTTCAATGCGTTTCGAGCTGCCACGGTCAAACGAAAACTCCGATTGCTACGAAAATTGAAATCCGATAATAACAAACTATTACGGATCCAATGGAACTAGTTTCGTCCAATTCTGAGACTGTTCGAAAATTGGCTATTTTTAAGTCGATAATTAAATATTAAAATATTCAATTTTCACAAATTTACTTTTAATTCAATTTTAAAAGTTCTACAACATCATTCTAACTTTAATATGATAAAATAAAATTTTACAAATCATTTTTAATCATATTAAACCCGTTATTCAATCATCCAATAAATTCCAATTTTAAAACCTTATTAACTCTATTAAAATCCCGATATAACTTACATTCACTTTGGAAACCAATTTGAATCATATTAAATCAAATTTCAATTATTCACTCTATTTTCATATATTAAATTTCGATATCAAATTAATCATATCAAATTCGGAATTTAATTATTCAAACATTTGTAATATTAAATTTAAACAAATTTGATTATTCTTAAATCACTATCTTTTGAAATATTCAAAACGAACTTATAAGATTTAACCTTTAAAACTAATTCAAATTATAAAACAACCATTTCCATTAATCAGTTATCCAATTTCCGTTATTAAATTATTCAATAAATTCCAAATATTAAATTTAAACAATTCCGATTATCCAATAATTCATTATCTTTTGAAATATTGAAATTGAACTTTTAAGATTCAACTTTTAAAACCAATCCATGATTTAGAACACTATTTTCATTTTACAGTTATTCAATTATTCAATAAGTTTTAAATATTTAATTTAAACAATTTACCTGTTCAATATTCGATATTTGATTTAAATAGATTTTACTTATCGATCAATTACTCTATTATACCCAATGGATTCAACATTTATTATTATTCCAAACAACTACAATTTTTTTCTAACACTAAATCACGAAATCTTATTAAATTAGCTATTTTAATTATCGAAAATTTACGAGTCGTTACAAAGAAAGTAAAATAGACCCTAGATCAGGGGAAACAAGGAGAGAGTTGAAACCATCAGATGACTTAAGTATGTACAGATATCCCAAAGATCCTATAGAGGTTCTCAAGATAGGAAAATATCTCGGCATATAAGCTAGAATAGAATCAATATACTTCATGAAGAAATCAACAGATGTTTTTGCCTGGGCATACTCAAATATGATAGGAATAGATCCAGCTATTTTCTGCCATGCTCTTAACATTGATCCTAGTGCTCATCCTATCAGACAAAACCACAAGACTCTAGATCAATAAAGGTGTAATGCTATGCCTGAAGAAGTCATGAAGGTGAAAGCGAATGGATTCATCATAGAAGTGTATTATGCAAAGTGGATCGCCAACCCTATTCTTGTAAACAAGTCCAATAGGAAATGGAGAACCAACATAAACTATACCAAACTCAACCAGGCCCGCCTAAAGGATAGCTTTCCCTTACCAAGAGTTAGCTAATTGGTGGATGCAACTAGTGGACACGAACTACTCTCGTTCATGGACGCATACTCAAGTTACAATCAAATACCTATGTTTGAGCCAGATCAGAGCATACCAATTTTTGTAATGGACAAAGGCTTATACTATTACAAAGTCATGGTGTTCGGACTCAAAAACGCTATGCAACTAACCAGAGGTTGGTTAATATGACGTTCTCAAATCATATCAGCAAAAATGTTGAAGTATATACAGCATTAGATCAAGTACAAGATCTAGAGGAAACATTTGTGGTCCCAAGGTAGTCTAGTATAAAGTTGAATCCCTTTTAATATAATTTTTCTATTCAGACAAGGAAGTTCCTGAGAAACATAGTAAGTGCTCATGACATAGAAGCAATTACAGAGCAGATTGAGGCCATAAGACATATGGGAATCCTAGAAAAGCCAAAAGACATCATGAGCCTAAAGGGTAGGGTGGCCGCTTTAAGTAGGTTCATTTCTAAAGCTACTAAAAGTGCATACGTTCTTCGTCCAAGTAAAGAAGGGGCAAAATTTTATATGGACTGAGGAATGCAAAACTGCATTCCAAAATCTAAAAGGCCATCTGATCTACACTCTTATCCTATTAAAACTAATGATGGGTGAGGACTTGTATGTATATTTAGCAATAACTGATAAAGTTGTTAGTGCTGCAGTGGTTCGAGAGGATAAAGGGACCCTAAGGCCCATCTACTTCATAAGCAATCATTTGTCAGGAGTAGATCTCAACTATTCAGTCATTGAAAAGCTATCTTGCAACCTACTTCTCACGGCAAGAAAGCTACAGTCCTACTTTCAAGCATATCCCATCTAAATCCTTATAGAAAAACTACCGATGAAAATACTGCAGAAACCATAGACATTGGATCATTTGCTAAGACGGGCGATGAAGTTCAATTATTATGATATTTCGTATTTTCTAAGAAAACAATCAAAGGTCAAGCACTAGTAGATTTCATCGTGGAATGCACACTACCTACTAAGCCCCAACTTGACATAGAAGCACCCATTCTATAGTTCTAGCAATTATTTGTGGATGGAGCATCAAAATAACAATGATTAGGGATTGGATAAGTGTTGATTACTCCAGATGAACAGAAACTATACGATTCAAAGCTACTAATAATGTGGTAAAATATGAGGCTTTCATCATAGGCTTAGAAATGGCTCGTGTAATGAAGGTACCCCATATTAAAATTGATAGTGATTCCTAATTAGTTGTGAACCAAGTGAAAGGTAATTACTAAGCGAGGGAGCTAACTCTACTTAAATATGCTGAACTTTCTAAAAAATTATTAGCAGTTCAAAGAGTTTGATATAGAAAATCTTCCATGTGAGAACAACTCTTCTGGTAATTTACTAGAGAAACCCACTAGCACAAAGGTAGCAACGAAAATGAAAGATATTCCAATAGAGCATTAAGCTGAACTAAGCATCACATAAGCTAATCTAATATTGGCCCTAACTAGGGCCCAACAGGCAATGATCCAAGAAGCTCCGGACTAGGAAACAGAGGAAAATCGAGAACAATATCCAATTATGACTAGCTTCAACAGATAGAAGAAAACTTGTGGATGACCCTTATCAAACGATTCTTAATAAATGGAATCTTACCCTCAAATAGAAATAAAGCACAAAAATAAGATATCAAGACTGTATTACTCCTCCTTTTATGACGTATTATACAAGAGAGGGTACTCTATCCCTTATCTTTGATGTGTTTCCAAAGAAGAGAGAATACAAGCCATGAGTGAAGGACATAAAGGGCGGTGCAGGAACTATTCCAGGGGACCAAACTAATAAAGAAGGTACCGAGGCACGGTTACTATTGGCCCTTGCGCTTAGGATGCAAAGGAATATGTGAGAAGATGTGACAAATGTCAAAGGTTTGCGAGTATCCCATGCCAACCTTCCCATAAGCTCATCTCATTAGCTAGCCCATGGACATTCGACATATGGGGCATATATTTTATAGGCCTACTTTCCATGTATAAGGAAAGGGCAAAGTATGTTGTAGTGGCACTAGACTACTTCACTAAGTAGGTAAAAGTAGAACCCCTAGCTACGATCACCACTTTTGCGGTAAGAAAAATAATCACTAGGTTTGGGATCCCCCACAAAATAATTTCAGATAATGGAATCCATTTAGAAAGTAAGGAGTTTGCAAAGCTCTAAAAAGAACAAAATAATAAAAAGTTTCTCCTTAATCGCAGATCTGTAGGAAAATGGCTAGGTTAAAGCAGCAAACAAAACCATCAAGATGTTGCTTATGAAGAGATTATAAAAGGATAAAGGAAGGTGGGTAGAGGATTTTCCTTTAGAGCTATAGGCCTATAAGACATCAAATAGATCCCCAACTGACCATACACCCTTCTCCCTAATGTACAGCAATGAAGCCATAATCCTCATCGAAGCAAAGGTCCCATTACATAGAAGAATATCGTATATGACAGAGCAGAACAAAGAAATACAAGAAGTTGTCCTCGGTCTTATTCAAGAAAAAAGAGATGAGGCAGCCGTTAGATCTGCCACATACCGGCAAAGGAAGGTAAAAATTACAATGATAAGCTCAAGAAGAGAAACTTCTCCAAGCGAGACCTAGTACTGCAAAGAGTAATGGCTAACATCAAAGACCCAACAGATAGAGCGTTGGGATCGAATTGAGAAGGTCCTTTGGTTATAGCAGAGGTCTCGGCTAATAGAGTGTACCGGCTATCAAAATCTGATGGAAATCTAGTTCTGAGAACATGGAAATCAGAGCACCTCAGGCCTTATTTAATAGGATCAGTGTTACTTACATAATAAACATTGTTATTATTATGAAAAATAGTAATACAATGAACTGGATGTAGGGATACTAGATGGCCCGAACTAATATAAAAATCTCAATGTGTTAATTTTACTAATATAGCTAATAACATTGGGATGTACTATACAGAACCCGATTTCTCAACCAAAAAATTACACTGGACGTAAGGATATTAGACGGCTTGAAAGAGTATAAAAACCCATGCATGTGTATTAAAAGTTTTTAAAATACGCAATCTAACTTCACAGTCAAAATATAATTCGCACCCAAATAATGGGACAGACCCTTCCAAGTGCACGACAAGGCATGAACATCAAAAACTTAGTTCAAAAAGCATGAATTGTGCAATGAACTAATCAAGAACGACAAGAAAAGACAATGCATGAAGTATGGTGCAACCTACAAATCAGGTACAATTCTAGCAAAAAAACTTAAAGGTTGCCAGGTAAATTCTAAAGACAAAGATCTACTAATATTTACAGAAATCTACTCAAATCTACATGATTCCTCTATTTTGCACACCATCACAAATGGGAATAAATTTATCATTATTAATAATAACAACTTATAATAAAATGAACTACAAGTCAAATTCACCCCAAAGTAATTATCGATCATGATGCTGTCACAATGGTGAGATACGCGGCCCAACGATACAAAACATTGACCAAAACCGCTTCTTGCCTAAGAAGGCGAAAATGAGCCCTTTCTTTAGTAATTCTTCAACTCATGAAATTTGGCCTCATAATACTTCTTTAAATCCTCCTTCCATTGGAAAATAATATTAGGACCAACCCTTAATGGAGGTGAACGAATAGCACCAAGCCTCAATATAACATTGGGGGCTAAGGATGCAGTAGGATCATCTTCTGCACTAGTTTGCTTGGTGACATAAAGAGATAACTCTTCAAGGTCATCATTCAATGCCTAAATATTATCTTCATAGAAAACATTATATGCACCTTTGGTTCCTTTCAAAAGTCCCTCCAGTTTGGTAATTTGAATTAGAGCAGACTTGAGCCTTCCCCTCAAATCAACTGTCTTCGAACATTGCCTAGTAGTGCAAGGCAGAAAAATCAAATGATTCTAGACTAATAAAGTAAAAAGGAGGTGCAATCCAGTAAAAAATCACAAGGAACTTGCACTCTTTTCAAAAAATAAAAATAATGAATATTTTCTTTTTATAGTACCCTTATAAGCATTTGCATAACCAAAAACATTCGACAACATGGTCTTACAAAAGTATCCTAAGTTATAGGATCCTAAAATATTGTGCGAATTATAATACATCTAATCTAAGACATGATAGCCAAAGGTGGGCCTGTCCTTGGATAATAATTAGCACCCGTCAGTGATCTATTAGATCCTCCATAATCACCTCAAAACCATCTTTATTATAAAGGAAGTTTAGGTAAAGAGCGGGGTAAAAATAGGAAAAAAAAACATCGATGGTGTATGGTAAAGCAATTTGACCCATCTTGCCTTTAACCTTCTCCCTTATGAGATTCTCTTCAAGGTTGACAATCTTATCCTACCCAAGAATGTCGAGTAGTGTTGCTACGACAATAGGGGTAGCATGAGCTCCTCATATTAAATCTTTGAGCTCATAAATCTAGAGCATAGCATCCTTTCATGTTTTCTCTAAAGTATCAATTAGTACTGCCCTAGTCTTCTTTGTGAGCGAGAGAGCATTCACCTTCCACCCTTTCCTTTATGCACCTTCGTCCCCTGTCGCTCCATCTACTGCTTGTAGTGAGCTTCCAATTTCTTCCTCTACTCATCCGCCAGGGAGGTGTCCATACTTGTAAGGGAGTAAGAGCCTGGCTCAACTAGGCCCTTCTACCCCTCTCTTCCTTCGACACCCACCTTCTCCTCAAATTAGTAAGCAGCCAAAAGAGATATGTCTTCTATAGAATTCTTTAGCCCTTTAATCTCCACTTCATAAATGATCCCATAAACTAATTCACCATCCTCCAGTGATGGCTCCAATTTAGTCACTTTAAGGTTTGTAATAACCGGCTTAGTACGCAACTTGACATTATGTTGGTACTGACGCTAAAGCGCCTCCTTTGCTTCCTTGAGCTCGAAAAGGGAAATTTTCAAGTGTCTTTCAAGCCCCTCATTAGTAACTGTCAAATGGAGATTCTCTTCCACCAAGGACATGGTAAAATTTGTGGTTGCAACCTCAAACTCAGGAACACTGGACCCGAGCCATAAAACGATAGGGATCAAAAGTTCATTGAACTCAAAGGCTCCTATAGATTTGGAAGTTGGCCCATGGAGATCGACCTAGTTGGTAGTAATTAAAGTTCGATTTAAAAGAAGTCAGGATGCATGAAGTTGAATAAAACATGTCACATAAAGAACAATTTTATACGAAGAATCTAACAAATTCGCGTAAAACAAATGATAATGATGCACAATGCTCTCTCCCTATTTAGATTTTTTAGCCTCAGCCTAAACCACTCTAAATGAGGATTGTCGAGTGCAAAGCTACAACTCTCTAAAGAATACTACCGTCAAACCAGTACAAAATCGCTAAGGGATTCATTTTCCCTAACTATTTTGCAAATTTCTGGAAAAAACCCCTAGGTTTCCTTTTTAAGTTGAGCGAACAACTCATATAACTCTATTTCATGCTTGTAGATCATCGTGCACTAGACTGGGACGATTTTCAATCCGTGTTTGGAGTTTTTCCATGCTTTCCTTTAGGAGTTTAATAAATATTACTTTTTAGAAGACCGAAAAGAACAAAAATAACATTGTCATTTGTAACGCAGTGACAAAACAACAAGTAAACTAAATAAATTGACCACAATAGAATTTGAAAAAAATAAAAGAATTTTGTTACAGAAGAAGCAAAAATCATTTACAAAACTTAGGTAGTTACATTAACTTAAGGGGTTGAGGTGGCCTCAGTCTCCTCAGACAGTGAAGTCTCATCATCCTACTGGAAAGAGGTGCCCTAGAAAGTGGAAGGGGGAGCTTTCTTCTTCTCCAGATACTTAGCCCACTTCACCCTATAATAAGCAATAGCGTCTTTGATCTTCTCAGGGTCCCCAAGGAAGCTAAAATTGACCTCGGCAGAAATATCATCCAAGCAATCAATAAAAATCAACGCTTAGCCACAGCATACAACTTATAAAACACATGGTAATGATCCATAAAAGCTTGTCCTCAGTCTCCTCTAATGTCTTCTCGTTATCCCCCAACAATTTATCTTTCTTCCCTAACTCTTGACCCTTCAATGTCAAGGCCTCCTAAGCTACCTTCACTGCCATCTCCACCTTCTCTGCTTTCTACCATTGAGCCTGAGCTCTTCCTCCAATATGATCTTCTCAAATGTAGCCGTGGAAAGGTATGCCTTAAGATGGGCAATATAAGCAGTGAATGAAACCTGATCGTTGCCTACCTTCTTTTGAGCCTCGACCACCAAAGCACTTACCTTTTACAAAATAAAGATGGATAAACCTAAAATCAGTAAAGAAAGTCACCATTAAAGAAAGGAGGAAAATAAGGCATGTATGAAGGCCAAAGACCTCTCAAGCTTGGTAGCAAGCTCAATGAAGGAGAGTGCAGGAAATGGGAGAGTGATATGATAAGATTGTAGAGGAAGAAGCAATATGTGATAGACCGTCCAAAGTGGCAAGCCCCACCCTCTTAGAAAAGTCAGTAAAAATGCCTCGGGCAAAGCTAAATAGCGAATATGAGGGTTTTGGAGGGATTAAAGAGGGAGGTAGGCAGGGCTTCAGAAGAAGGAGAGGGAGGAGGAGAAGACTCATGTAGTTTCTTAAAGGGCTAGTCAGAAGTTTCAGCGTCATCCTTTCTCCTCTTATCTCCTCTTTTCTTTTTCTCCAAATTCTTTGATGAGGAATCATTAAAGAACTCGTTAGTAAGTTCACCATGCATTTCACTTATACATAAGAAAAGTGCTAAGATCAGTAAAAGTCCTTACAAGGGCAAAGAATAGGAAATAAGATTTCATTGTCCAATTTGTCAAATTATACCCTAGTTTTATCTACAGCCGAAGAAAATTTGAAAATAGAAAGAGAGAAGTTGTAACTATTGTGAATGAAATATTATTTCTACAGTAGCGACTCAATAAAAAATAAATTTGTTTTCCTCTCATTTGTTCAACGGTGGAAATTCTATCGGATTAGAAAACCGTTGAAGAATTTAGAAATAAAAATAACCGTAAGCGCAAGATGTACGAATGTAGCACGTGGAGTATACGGGTCGATCCGCAGGGAATTGATGATTTTAAAAATCTATTCAATCAAATTAAACCAAGGTTGAAGAGAATGTTAAACTAGAAAAGAAGAAAAACAAGAAAAATAAAATTGATAAAAATATGAGTGTTAAGACAATTTAGAGGCAATTTCCACTCTCTAAATCACATAAATCAATAAAATGAAGTTATGGTCTCTCTTTTTTGTCATTAGTGAATTAGTTGATGTGCTTATAATAAGTATGGTATATTTTTGCTATTAATTAACTCAATATAAACCATCAAATTATAACACAACCACTAATACACTTTTAAATCTCATAAAATATGACAACAAAGTTGAAAGCAAAATCTATTTTAAGCATGGCCTATTAACTACCAATTAGAAATATAAGCCATCAAATTTTAATTTCAAAAACCACTTCTTTGTCATAATCATATGTAAATGAAGAGGCAATTTGTGTTTTGTTTGTTTAAGCATATCCTATTTGTTATGAATAACATAGATTATCAAATTCAAAGCTAAATAACATCATTAAACCACTTCAATCATTCTCATTAAGCACAAAAAGAGAGCATAAACATCAAATTAAGTTGAAACTACATGATTAGAGAGCTTGATTACCCCTAAATTGAAGGGGTTTAGCCTCTCATATTTGTTATCATATGAAAAAATGTAGCTTGCAACATGAGAGAAAAAGAAAAAGAAAGCAAGATAAAGAAAAACTATTCTACTTGCATGAAAAATAAATCTACACTACAACATGAAAGTAAATAAGCATGAAAAGAAAAAGAACATGTATTGAAGTTGTATAAAAAAAATTACATAAAAGAGAAATGGCTAAGTAGCCATGAAAAGAAAGAAGAGAGCTTGGTTTTATTTTGAGCCTAAAACTAACAAAAGAGAGACTAAGTGAGAGAGAGAGAGGTTACATGAAACATAAGGGGTTATTTATACATGCATGAAACCCTAATCCATAATTTGGGGAATGAACAAACTACCCTTGAGAAAGTGTGGAGGCCAAGTAATCATTAGCTTCTACTAATCATTATTTAAGTGTACATGAAGCCATTAATTCCATAAGCATGTGCATTAGCCTTTAATTTGTACATTAAGGTGGTGGGTAGGTGGGGTCCTCCATGATCTTCACTTTGAATTATTTCCATCTTCATTCCTTTATATTCATGTTGTGATGCATGTGTCTTCATAAAACCACTCCTATTTGAGACAAAATTACGACAAAAATATATATATATTTTCAATTAATTTTTCTCAAATAAATATATGCACACAAATGACCATTTTGCCCCTATTTGAAGATGGATATGTGACAATTTGGAATTAATATGAATTTTGGTTAAAACAAGTTAAAATACCCAATACGATCATTTTTTTAATTTAAAATGATTAAATATGGTGATAAAATATGCAATTATAAAATTCATGTTGTAGTGTAATTATAATTATAAAATGGATCCTTAGTTGATTATCAAAGTTTATCGAAGAGGTATTTTCATTTCTTTTCAATAACAAATCAAATAAGTAAAAATAGTGCTAGGGTTTCAATTGCTTTCTCTCTCATTATTTGCAAGAAAAATTACACACCTAGCTCGGGTAAAATGAGGCCAGATATACCAACCATGAACTGCCTTTCGGGCTTATGTGAGGGGAGTACAGAGCATGGCAAGTGCACACACTTTCGTGCATACACCTATCGACCGTAGGTGATTTTTATTAAGTCTGTTTTTTTTTGTTTTTTTATATGTGTTCCATACATGCATAACCGTGAGGACTTTTAAATGAGTATGAAAGCACATAATCAAAGATTCCATGTAATTCACCCATGTATAACCGTGAGGACTTTTAAATGAGAGTGAATATTTGGATGTTATTATTTTTTTTATATTTTTTTTAAGAGAGAGAGTGTTTTGCAAAATCATCTTAGCACCATTTAACTTGGAAGACAAAAATTGTTTATATCCTTTACTTTAAATCAACCACTTTTTAAAACAAAGATTTTCAATTAGGATGTACTTCATAATTAACACGTATGAATCTTCCTATATACTAGTTAAACCATTATTATTTGTAATCAAACTTCAATTTTATTTTTGTTAAGACAAATAAATTTTCAAAAATTTCAGTTTAATAAACCAAAACCATATATTTATCTTATAGTGTTTCTTTTAAAAATAAATCAAAGAAAATTTATTTTTGGGATTTTTTTTAATTTTTTTTGAGATATTAAAGCAAAAATAAACCATGGAAAAATAAAGAAATGTAGATGAGTCTCCCCCCACACTTGATTTTGACTGTGTCCCCACAGTCAACCTAAGTAAAAGGAAAAAAATAAAATAAAAATCTTATATTTACATGAAAGATTATTATTTACAAGAGATGAGAAAGTATACAGTCAAAAAGTAAATGAAACGGTCTTCTAGAGACAGATTCGTTTGTCTCGTCAAATGTGTAGGGTACAGATTAAGCACGAAAAACCAAATCATAAAAGATTTCAAAGTTGAATGTGGATTTGGAAAAACGAAAGTCGTTTTATTGAAAATCGTACGAGTTGTTTTATTTTCGATGATTTTTGGGGTAGATAGAAAAATTGGTTGAAGTTCAATTTTTTCCAAATTATCAATTTCAAAATCAAAATGGTGATAGAAATTTTCCCCTTCAGAATTCAACAACTCGTTTTCAAAAAGTCCATAAAACTCATGTTCGTTAAATTCGACTTCCTTTGTTTGATTATCAACAACTTCATCGCGTAAATCAAGTTTAAAATTCAATGTTGTCATATTCAAATTTTCAGAAAAAGGAAGATCGAAGTTTAAATCGAGTTTCGCACCCTCAAAAGAATCGAAATCCAACTTAACTACCGTATTTTTAACAACTTGATTAAGATCGTCATTATCAAATTCAAAAGTTGTTATTTGAAAATCATCTAGTTGGGTAAAAGATGGATTATCAATTGACTCGTCACACATTGAAATTTGATTTTGTTTCTCACGAAAATTTTCCAATGTTTTAATCAACAAATTCGTGTGATCATCGTAAATTTAATTCATTTGCTCAACAAAGTCAAATTTGAAATTATCAACTTGAAAATTTTCGATTTGGACTTGTTGAAACAAGAATCGTCGATTTCGATAAACTGTGGATTATTATTTGATTCTTCGCAAGTTGAGATATGATTATGATTTTCATGAAATTTTTTATATTTTTCAAGTAATAAATCCCCGTAATCTTTTTCCATTTGGTCAATCAATTTTAATTCATGATTATTAATTTGAACATTTTCATTTTGAATTTGTTGATAACCAAAGTTTTCAATCGTATCATTATTGAACCTATTTCCATTGCCAAAATTATTTGAAAATTGGTTCACATTTTCGTCTTGATTTTGAAATTCATCTTGAAACTCGAAATTAAATTGGCATGGGTTACACTCGAAATCATTTGAATTTTGAAGTGAATTCAAATTTTTATTATTTTGAAAACCTTGATTTGAGTTATAGCACAAATATGAATTGCACAACTCATTTATCTCTTTATTTTGTAGCGTAGAGAGTTCAAGTAATGACGAAATGCTATTTTCAAGAGTTGAGGGTTGACTATTATTTTGGAAATTTGGTGATTCAAAATTCGAATTGTCTAAACAAAAGTTGTTGTTAAAATATCCATACGAATTTAGAGTGAACTCATATGGATTATATTGATTTTCACAACTAAATTCATGTGAGTAAGAAAAAGGAAACTCGGACAATTTGAAAAAAAAATTGGTTTTTTTTATAAAGAAAAATATTTACTAGTAGAATTTATTTTTCAAAATGAAAAATTGATTTTTTTTTTGAAAAGATTTTTCTGGATTTTTTATTTTAATTTTTGTTTTTTTGGATTTTTGGAATTTTGATTTGAAAATTTTCAAAGGAAAAGGAAAAAAACTAAATTAAAAAATATCTATAATTTTTTTAGTTTTGGATTTTGATTTTTTTTAAATATGGATGAACAAATGCAACTAAATGAATGCAAGGTTTTAATTACAAATGATTTATCCTAAGTTAACCCCAAATTGTATAATCATAAATTGTCTTAGATAAACAAGATAGTTCTCAGCCAGGTAATGGATAGGGTTTACCGGTGCACCACGAATCACCGTAGCGATGCAGCTGAAGGTTTAAGTACCTTCAGAGAAACAACCACTATAATATTTACAAATCACCGTAATATTTATAAATGGTTATTACTCTGCCGTAGTTAGACACCAAGAAATTAAATTGTTCAAAGAAGACAAATTGTCAATATACAATTAAGTGTTATTGATGTCTAACTGTTATTATTAATCAAATTCTAAGATGAAATGCAAAGCAGAAATTAAACGTGTATTAACAATGTAGCTATGAATGGAATTTTTTTTTTTGGCTTTTTGAATTTTTTTATATAAAATGCAAATGCAAGTAACCAACAGTGCAATTTAGATAAAACTAGAGATGAAAGCAGCAATTTTTTTTGAGCGAGCAAGCAAGCAAAGCGGTTTTATATCAACAACTCCTTCCAATCTGCTTTGGCAACCTAAAAATAAAAACAAGATATATATACAAGTTATATATATATATATATATATATATATATCAAAGAAGAAAAACAAACAAGACAAAACAAACAAGTGAAAATAAAACAAACTGAAAATCAAAGAAATTGAAATTTGTTTTGTTTTTTTTCTAAGGATAAAGCTAAACAAAACTAAAGAAATACAAAGCTAAACAAAACTTAATATAGTTTTTTTGTGTTTCTATTCTTTTCTCTTTTTTTTCTTTTTTTTTTCCTTTTTTTGAATCAATGAACAAAAGGGAATCAAAAGAACAAATGAACACTGCCCAAACTAAACCTAACCGTAAAATTGACTATAACTTGCAAACCCGAAACCCCTTTTCCCTCTTTTCAATTTCGTTCGTTTAACAGAGAATTATTCTAGGGAACCAATCATCAAAAATTCCCAAAACATCACAAAACTTTCAAAATCATTGAACAAAATATCGTTAAACGCAAAAATTTGATCAAAATGATTATGAGGAGGCTGAAATAGTGGTTGGCACGGAGGACCGCGATAGGGAATGATTGATTGTGGTTCATATTCAAGTCGCGTAGGGTGTTTGTTTTGGTTTATCGACTATAGGAGGTAGACGATTGATGAAGGGTTCGGTGGTAACTGGGTTTCAAAGTGATGATTGATGGAGTTGCGTATGACTGGTGTCAGGTGGATTGAGGTTTGGTGCAGTAATTTGCAATGGTTCACAGTAGAGTCGAGGCGATGGAGTGGTCGCGGTTGCAAGAGTTGTCGCTTGTGGAGTTCTGGAGATGATTTGAGGAGGTAGTAGTGAACTTGCGGGCAATTATGGCACCGGATGATGTTTGTAGTGAAGGTGAAGTTGTATTGGCTTGGAGATGTCTGGCAAGGAGGGTTTGTTGTGGCATGTTTGTATGTATGAGTGGTGGTGGTAATGAAGCAGTTATATGTTTGTGGAGATAGAAGTGGATGCGGTAGTTTGACTGAAATTCAGCGGTGATGCGTGGTTTTGATGGTAGAAAAGAGGGGTGGTCACTGTTGACGTTGGAGAAGTGGAAGATGATGGTTAGTTGTGAAGAGGTTTTGTGGTGAAATGGGAGAGTGCAGTGGAACTGTAATTTTTGCCACCGATGGATGGATGGTAATTGTTTTGTGGGGGAGACTGGAGGAAGCTATGGGGTGACAGTGGAATTAGCAATATGATGGAAGTGTGGTCTGTTTGACAGTGTGATGAATGTAGTTTGAAGGATATAGAGTGGAAATAGGGGGAGGTAGTAGTAGCGTCAGGTGGTTTTGGAGGCGTATTTGAATGATAGTCTATGTTGTATTGGTTGTGAATGTCGGGGAAGGTGATGAAGATGGTGTTATATGGGATGACTGAATGTTTGGAGTTGAATGTTTATGGTTTGTGGTTTGATGACTATGGGGTTTTGCGGAGTTGTCGTTCTGAAGTAAGGAGGATGGCAGGTTGATGGATAATTTGTGGAGATGATGGTGGATCAAAGACAGTGCAATGAGGCTGCAACAGTGGGGATTTGGTTTGAAGTCTGTAGGTTGTTATGAATGTGCAGTTATGAGGAGTTATAAGAATCTGTTGTATGCTAAGGCAGAGAATGGTTGATGAATGCAGGGGAGCAGTTGATGTTGTATGGGGTATTCGTTTTGTATGACAGTAGTGAGAAGTTACTGAGAGAAGGCGAGGCAGTGGAAAGTTGGAATGTTGAAGGCGACAGTTAGTTGGATGGCCAAAGGAAAGCAGTAGTTTATGGGTGAAGAGTGAGGCAAAGATGATGTTGCAGGTGTGTACTGTGCACAGAAATGAAAATAGAGAGGAAATAAACAAAAATGAAAACAGTGTTTTGAAAATTGTAACAGAAATTGTATATGAAAACACAAATAATTTTTTTCTTTTTGTTTTGAATTGTGATTGTTTTTTTCTTTTTTTTATAAAAAAAATTCAAATGCAATGCAGATGCAACTAAAAAAAACAACAATCACACAATCAACAAAAATTAAAACAACAAACACAAAACACAAGCGCTATTTTTTAATGCAAACTAACACATAAAAGAAAAACACACAAAAATCAAACAAAAATAATTCGAAGAATAGAAAATTAAAAATCAAAGCAACTCCCCGGCAACGGCGCCAAAAACTTGTTCAAAGACGGAAATTCTATCGGATTAGAAAACCGTCGAAGAATTTAGAAATAAAAATAACCGCAAGCGACGGTGTACGAATGTAGCACGTGACTAGTACGGGTCGATCCGTAGGGAATTGATGATTTTAAAAATCTATTCAATCAAATTAAAAAAAGGTTGAAGAGAATGTTAAACTAGAAAAGAAGAAAAACAAGAAAAAGAAAAATGATAAAAATATGAGTGTTAAGACAATTTAGAGGCAATTTCCACTCTCTAGATCACATAAATCAACAAAATGAAGTTATGATCTCGCTTTTCTTGTTATTAGTGAATTAGTTGATGTGCTTATCATAAGTATGGTATATTTGTGCTATTAATTAGCTCAATATAAACCATCAAACTATAACACAACCACTAATATACTTTTAAATCTCATAAAATATGACAACAAAGTTGAAAGCAAAATCTATTTTAAGCGTGTCCTATTAACTACTAATTAGAAATATAAGCCATCAAATTTTAGTTTCAACAATCACTTCTTTGTCATAATCATATGTAAATGGAGAGGCAATTTGTATTTTGTTTGTTTAAGCATATCCTATTTGTTATGAACAACATAGACTATCAAATTCAAAGCTAAACAACATTAATAAACCACTTCAATCATTCTCATTAAGCACACAAAGAGAGCATAAACATCAAATTAAGTTGAAACTACATGATTAGAGAGCTTCATTACCCTTAAATTGAAGGGTTTTAGCCTCTCATATTTGTTATCATATGAATAAATGTAGCTTGCAACATGAGAGAAAAAGAAAAAGAAAAGGAAAAAGAAAGCAAGATAAAGAAAAACTGTTCTACTTGCATGAAAAATAAATCTACACCACAACATGAAAGTAAATAAGCATGAAAAGAAAAAGAACATGTATTGAAGTTGCATAAAAAAATTACATAAAAAAGAAATGGCTAAGTAGCCATGAAAAGAAAGAAGAGAGCTTGGTTTTATTTTGAGCCTAAAACTAACTAAAAAGAGACTAAGTGAGAGAGAGAGAGGGTACATGAAACATAAGGGGTTATTTATACATGCATGAAACCCTAATCCATAATTTGGGGAATGACCAAACTACCCTTGAGAAAGTGTGGAGGCCAAATAATCATTAGCTTCTACTAATAATTATTTAAGTGTACATGAAGCCATTAATTCCATAAGCATGTGTATTAGCCTTTAATTTGTACATTAAGGTGGTGTGTAGGTGAGGTCCTCCATGATCTTCACTTTGAATTATTTCCATCTTTATTCCTTTATATTCATATTGTGCATGCATGTGTCTTCATGAAACCACTCCTATTTGAGACCAAATTCCTATAAAAATATATACAAATTTCCAATTAATTTTTCTCAAATAAATATATGCACATAAATGACCGTTTTGCCCCTATATGAAGATGGATATGTGACAATTTGGAATTAATATGGATTTTTGTTAAAACAAGTTAAAATACCCAATATGATCGTTTATTTAATTTAAAAAGAATAAATTTGGTAGTAAAAATATGCACATTTACGTGCACATCATCATCTTCACCTAAGTCCAAGGTGGTTTTTCTATGAGATACGAACGATGCAGTGGCACCATCAGAAAAAAGAGGACGATTGGGACGTGCTTGAAAAATAAAATGAAAGTTACCAATATTCGAAATAAAGAAATATTTATGATTCCACTTTTGGGTTTTACGGGGAACAAACGTAAAATCCAACTTTTTTGCATGAGCATAATAAAATCCATATTCACCCCCGGAAGGACTTTTATGGATATCGAGTAGTTCTTCACATGAGGGAAGTATGCTCTTCTCAGCATAAAGAATAAATGTAGTAATCAAAAGAGTGTAAGAAAGGTAAGAAAGCTAAATAGGGACAGTACTAACAGTTGTAAGCCTATAAGGACCCGTAATTTTCGATAGTTAAATTTGTTAATTTAATGAGATTTTGGTAATTAAATCTGGAATAAACAAAAATTTGAAATTTGTTAATGAATTAATAAAGGGATTGAGATGTAATGAGGTTAATTCTATTCATAAAATGGTAATTGGTTGAATATAGAAATGGAAATCAAGATTTATTAATTTATTGGAATTTAAATTTTCAGAAATTGGATGAATTGCAAACAATTGGAATTAAATATTTAAATATTACGATAATGGAGATTAAGATGAAATTTGAGAATATTAATGTAATAAACCATGAACCAATATTAATTTTATCTATTTGGTGATAATGGATTGAATAACGAAATTTAAAATCAAATAAATGAATTTATTGGAATTTTAATTGATAATTAGTGAATTTATTTAAAATTGAAATTTAATGCGGTAATGGGTAAATTAATTAGCTTAAATTTGATATCTGAACTTTTTTAAATTATGGTGAAGGTTTAAGAAATAAAAAATGATGGAATTTGTGAATTTTTAAATTTGAATTGAAAAAAGCGATTTAATTTGATTTAATATTAAATTAATGAATTAACTGAAAAATAGCCATTTTGGCCACTGACTCGGATTTTGACGAAACCAGTTTCATCGGATCCGTAACGGTGAATTATTGTAGGATTTCAAGTTCCGTAGCAATCGGACTTGTCGGTTGATCGTAAGGACTCGAAACGACTAGAAATCAATTCAACTGAAATCAATGTAAAATAACTTGATTTTAGCATAACTTCTTCATACGATGGAATTTGGACCTAAAATATGTTCCATTGATATTAAAATATTCAAAAACATCTATTTTGATATATGGGTTGACCCGTTTTCGTTCCGTAATCAAAACGGACTTTTCGGGTCAATTATCGTACAAAACTCAAATTCGATCGAGCCCATCTGTTCTATTTTGTTCTGCCTATATATACCTCATTATAAACCCTAGCCTATTTCTTATATTCATTTTTCTGTAAGTACGATTCTAATTGCTCCTCTTCCTCATTTCAATGGCAGACAAAAAAAAAACTAATTCCCAATTCAATTTCAAATCAAAATTCCACTTCAAAAATTCAAACTCCTTAAATAATATCAAATTATATACGGATTTGAAGCTCTCGACGAGCGCTAGTCAAATCTGAAGTTTTTTTCGATCTAGGAAGCGGTGTTGTCGGAATTGGGTGAATAATCCCTGGCCTTTCATTAGATGGTTTTGGTTTTAACGGTGGATTTGTGTCTAGGAAGCGATCGGGGGGATGCGTCGTGAAGAGGAGGCTGAGGGCGTTCGATCCTGTAACGACCCGCTATTTTAGACCATTCAAATCGACAATAAAACCATACATGTCCGGCTTGAATAATTCAAAATACCAAATTGTTAATTTAAATTTGGCAAAACATATACAGTAAATAAATCAATCACAGAATCACAGATACAGAGTAGTACAATAATACGCAGCGGAATAAATGAATAGTAGTTCATGAAGCTACTATATAAACAAAGTTAGAAATAAAATACATCATAATATCCCAGATGAAGTGAAGTCTCCAGTACGGGCAGATGACTTCTCTGAACCAATTTACTGGATGACTGTAAGGATAGATAGCTGGATCTTCAAGCAAAGCTCCAACTTCGAAGGTGAGTCTAAAATGTTGTATCACTCAGTCTGACCAGAGCGTAAAGCAAAACACAAAACACTCGAGTCAGGATTAACATTCTTATATCAATAAATCCAACTCAAGTGAAATATCAACTGAAATACAAGTAACTTAGAGGATGTATGGGATAACCATTCTCTAAGGATCCGTGGAACTATCTACAATGTAGAAATATACTCTATAACACCGTGGTCATTTCAATTTAATTTATACTTCAAAACCAAAATATCATTTCATCTAATATATATATATATATATATATATATATATATATATATTCAAATTTTATCACTTTCAAAGTTGCGATTCAAATCTATTCAAATTCCAAATTCAAATTTTAGTCCAATCTCAATTTATTAATTTAAAATTCAACTCAATTCCTAAATAACCATTTCACATTTTATCGATCTCAAATCCGAACTTGAAATCACAAAATACCCTTTTACATTTCAATATTATTTCAAAACTTTAAATATTCAACGTTTCAAACTAAATTTTTATTCAATTAAATTTTCTAAATAATAAATTCGAATTATATTGATTTCAAATGCAGATCTGAATCACAAATAAACCAATTAAATTCCAGTATAGTTCAAAGCTTTAATATTCTACGATTCAAAGTTCAATTGACAGTTTCATATAGAGCTCGATTTAACCCCATTATTATTTAGTCTTGAAATATTCCCTCATTAGATTCAACATCATTTAAGTAACCTTAACTTACATTTTACTAAACATTTTTTTATTTAGATGTGAAATATTCATTGAATCACTTAAATCAAAATCCAGTTAAAAAATCATACCTTTAAATTTCCCATTCAATTATATCAAATCAATAAATTAAAATCCTTATTTAAATACCATTTCCAATAAACCCAAATTTACCTTCCCAACCTTACTTATTCAATTTATTACAAGAAAATCTATTGAAATATAGATTTACATATATACTTAACCATATTCTACGTATTAAATCCATCTAATTTAAATCAAATATTACTACTAAATTTATATATAAAATTTATCATTTATCTAGTGTCCTAAGAATCTATATTTATTAAACCGTATATTTCTAAACAAAACCATAGAAATTATTTTCAAAATATTTATATATGGACCAACGGTGTCTGTATATGTTTCTTATCATATGGTCAAGTGATATGGATATTTATCATTTCAATCCGTACACTAAATATACGGGTGGATAGCATGTCAACCCGTAATCCCAAATTCAATTCAATGAAAATTGCTTGGGCCCATCACTTCAACCCATAACGAAATTCTCCTATTCTAAAGTTCGTTCGGGTATGTATCATTTCAACCTATAGTGAATTCTAAACTATAGGGAACTTGCAGAGTGATAACAAATAATTATAATATTACAGGATATGATAATAACATAACAACAGGCATATATTAACAGTAATTAAATAAAGTATAAACAATAGGATATGATGTCATATCCCATAGGTGAACAGTTTACAGATAATAGCATGTATAACAGATTTACTAACTTCAGCAGTATATTTCAATTGTCGTTTCAATTGAAACCAAATTTAATAAATAAAAGAATGTTAATCGTGAGTGATTGCTCACCTTTCGAGGCTAGAGGCTAGAGGCTAGAGGCTAGAGGCTAGAGAAGATAGACAACACAACAAGCTACGAATTTCAAAGCAACGCTAGATTGGCACGAATTCAACAAAGCTGAGAGATAAGAATTTGGTGAAAACGAATTAGAACCATCTTGATATGACAGAAAATGATGTATATAATTTTATTATTTATTATTAAAATCAATTTAGTCATATATCTCAAATTAAAATTTTATTCAACACTTCGAACAAAGTCTCCATATATTTATATCTTTTAAAACCAATTAATGTATACTCATATAGACATTTGCGAACAAAATTTTATATTATATACACACACATATATATAAAGTTATATAAACTTGAATAGAAAATATACAAACGCGATTGTATTACAAGTTTCCAACAATATATATTTTCCATTTTAAAATATTAGGAATACTACAAACCATAATATATTATAACTAACATATAACTTAAAATATAATTAACAAATATATATACAAACGTACATAAGGTATAAATATATACATATGTATACTCAGTGACCCTATCTAACCCAATAGGTAAAATCCAAACTAATATAACTTATTTTTTTTTAAAAAAACTTATAAACACTGTCTATATCATACTTAAACAAAATCAATATATATTACTGTAAATATAAAAACAGTACAACATATATTCATTGTTGAACCAGATTTTCCAATTTCTATAATATATAAAAATAGATCATATAACTGTTCATATAAAATCAGTATTTACGTAATTATAATATCAATAAACCCATGCTTTATCTGTAAAAATCCACTTATATTCTTATACAACATATAACTTTATATATGTGTACCTTATACCCTATAACACTTATATATTTTAAAACAAAACAGAGAATATAGTGTGTAATATATACATATTTTCTTTCATAAACATACAACAACGTATATATATAAGCATATAAACTAACGTACATAGTATATATTATAATATACCATAGGTTTATAAAAAAAATACTTACGCAAAAGAAGGAGTACACAGTCTAAGTGGCTACGGAGGAGCACGAAGGGTGGAAGATCAGGGAGGAGCTGCGGAGTGATGGTTTTGAGAAGCTAACAGAGGGGGAGAAAAAAAAAGAAACAGAGAAGAGAGGTAAAGGCCACAGAGAAATATAAGGGAGGAGCTCAATATTTAAAAGCTGGAATAAGAAACGTAAAATTGAATGAGCGAAATGAATGCAAAAAGTATATAAGTTTGATATTCGAATGACGGTCATAAAAATGGAAATTTGGGTATAGGTAACGGCTGGCTATAATCAAATATTCACGTTTTGATGGATTGCTTTCCTTTAAGCAATAAAGACAGGGAGATAAAAAAATAGATAAAGGCAACAAATCTATCAATCAAAGAAAATGGAGAAGTTTGAACTTGTACGCAAATAAATAGATATAGAACGATGTAGGTGAGTTGGCTGCTCTGGGTAAAAATGCTTAATAATTTTTATGAACCAAATAGGCATGAACAGACTACAACATGCAATTAGCTAATTGATTGTCTGTAACCGTGCAAGCAAGAAATGAGATAATAATTAAAGGTTTTTTTTTGCCGAAGGAAAGAAGGAAAGGCAGACCAATAGGCTGAGAATCATACCATAATTACCTTAGTGAACAGAGGAAAGAAATTTCAAACAAAAATATAGATAAAGATTGAGTGAATGGACATGGTCACCTGCTTGAATCACGTGAAATAATTAAAGCAAATGAAGTGGCTACAGGAAACGAATGATTTCTTCCTACTTTTGAATTAATGTTTACGTAGCCAATTTTTAAGCAAAAAGGAAACGTACAACAAATAATAAATTGAAATGACCGTTGATTCAGCAACGTTATTAAAGCAATTTATTATATTGCTTGGGCTGCACGGTGAAGATTTGGAAGAGACGTGTTTCACAATGCAACCGTTTTTAAGAAATAAATATATTACTTTAAAACAAAAGAACTGACCAAAAATGAACGTAAACATATACAATTTATATGTTTTGATATTCAAAATAATTATAGGATGGCAACAGTCACCCTAGATTTAGTTGAGAAATTAAAGCAATTAATTGCTGATTGGACAGCACGTTCCATATTTGAAACGTAAAGGAAAAAGATAAGCATGGAATGGAATGATACGTTATAAAGGCAAAATGAACCGTTTGGAAAAAAAATAAAAGAAATGATAGCAAATAAAACAGCTGTGCCTTGAATTTCCCAAAATAAATTATTAGAGCAATTGATGGGTTAATTGGACTGTGTATTTCAAAACTTCAAGGAAATGAGTAATATATTTGAAAATACTAACATAACCTATATATACATACCTACTAGAATTCACACAATAATTAATGGACCCTATACCCAAACTAAACTTTCCGTGTATATATGTATAGTAAGACCAAATTTTTCTTTGAATCAAAAATCCATACTTGCTTTCAAAACTAAATTTCAAAACCACCATTTGATGTATAAACAGAACATAATATTTTTTCTTTTTTTCTTCTTTTTATTAACAATAAATCAAACATTATTTAATAATTTCACATAGCTCAACATATCCATTAGTTACCAATTTTAGTTCATTTGTTAGAGGTTAACTTATTGGAATTACAACAATACAATTAAACTATTGTTTCCTCTTAAATTTTATTCAATAGATCAATATTTACAATTAACAATTATTATTAAATTCTTAACATTTGTTGTTTTAATTCAAATTGTAAATCTCATATAAACTATTATTATTCCCATCATTTTTTTTCTACCAAATTTTATTCAATATTTTAATAAAATTAGAATTTTAAATTGGTCTAAAATTTCGGATCGTTACCCATTACACATTTTTTTTCCAGATCTGAACTGCGTTGCAAAAATAAAGATGGGAAGAGATTTTGAAACGGTTAGGAAATCAAAGATTTTTATTCCTATTAAATATGGAGACGCAAATGAAAGTGGAAAGTTTTACACATGAATTAAAGGCAGGGTTTTAATCCTTTTTTTGTTTAATGCACGTGTTGATTTTATTTTTAACAGCTAAGATATGAAATAAAAGAGTGCGTACAATAGATGCAATAATTAAAACGAACGTACGCCCAAATTAATTAACCAGTAACATAATCTAAATTTATATGTTTTCTTATTTATTGACTACTTATATTTAATTATACATAATCCAAACATTAAATTTTTATTTCAAAATATTATTATTTAAAATTTCTCCAAAATTTAATTAAATACGTTATTAAAAACCATTTAAAATTTATGGGTTGTTACACTCTCCCCCACTCTAAACTTTTCGTCCCCGAAAAGGAAGGAGGTAGGGGAATTGCAACAAAACAGAAAGAAAAAAATAGATTGAAGTACAAGATAAATAATTAATTTGAAACTATACAAATTTTACTTGAAATATTCATTTAAAACTTCATTTGAAATTTAATTTTCTTTAATACTTTAATACTTTTCAAAACTCCTTTGAAAACAATTATTTACATTATTACTTATATTTACAAAGAAGCTATTCAAAATATTAAATCCAAAATTTATATAAAAAAAATCTCAAGATACTCCCAACATTATAGATAAATTAATAACCTCTGAAACACTAAAAATTTTCTATTATACCATGTAGTATATAAACAAACAATATTTAAAAAGGATATATCTAACAAGGAAAGAAGGTAGATTTGGAAAAAAGAATCAAGGTGAATAACTAAACTGAGCAGATAAGGTAGATTCAAGGAATAGTATCGGGCACGACTAATTAATTTAGAACCATAAGAATTTCAATTTCGAATATTTATACAGAATTTCTTTGTTAGAAATACTTTTATAATAAAATACTTTTATATAAAATACCTTTATATCGAAACTAATTTTCCTTTCGAAAATACTTCTATAACTCGATGTTTCAACAAGTTTATCCTCGTTCTTGCAGACTCTGGCCATGCGTTGATCAAGCGCAAAGCTAGAATTCTTCAAGTACTTAGTAGACCTGTTTCAACAACCAGTGAAAATACTTGAAAAACCTTTAAAAACAGATATGGAAAGTACAATCCAAACAAAATAACCAAACCAAAACCTTTGTCTAACCATGGTTCGCAGATACACAATTGAAATGCCTGGATCCCCCAGGAAACGATCCATATCCGTAAGCTTTCTCATCCCTGTGGGTTACGCCATGATGACTAGTAGAGTACAGGATACACAATGATTACGCCTGGATCCCCCAGGAAACAATCCGTACCCCTACGCTATCTCAGCCAGGCAGTTTCGCTACTAATGCGACCTACATAGATTGCAGGATACACAATGGTTACGCCTGAATCCTTTAGGAAACAATCTGTACCCTTAGGCCGTCTCAGCCAGACAGTTGCGCTATGCAGTCACGAGAAAAAAAAACCATGGGTTACGCCACGGTGGGACACTCGAGTATCACATTCGGAAAACCAAAAATCAGAGAGAATAATATGGATAGAATGAATCCACAATGTGGCCACAAAGCGGATATCAAGCAGAAGGCACTTTCCATATCTTTACTTCAAAAATATATATTATATAGTACCTTTCCAAATACTTTCAAATATCATACTTATATAAAGTCCATTATATATAGGATTCCATTTTCAAATCGAATACTTTCCAAATCAATAGTATATCAAATCCCACTTATATAGACTTTGATTATATAAAATTCTCTTTCCAAATTGAGTACCTTTCAAATCAATAGATTTCAAATCAACTTCATACTTATACAAATCCATTTTATATAAGTTCGACCACTCCCAAATCAAGTACTTAATAATATAAGGTTCTCAATTTCAAATTATTTCAATATCCATTCAGTTTCAAAATCATATATGATTTCACCAAATTTTCTTCCAAATTAAATATCTCAATTTCAAAGTTCCCTAATAATAGGTTTAGAAAATAATCCCAGTTTCCAAATTAACATAATTCAAGTCAACAAATTCAATAGATAGGATTATACCAAATCAAATCCGAAACTCGAGGACTGAACACCGATTCACTTCAAATCATTTCAAATATAAATACATATATCTTTCGAATATCAAATCGTACTTTGGCACTTGAAATCAAAATTTTGTTTCACAAAATCACTTGCATAGCAAAGCTATTAGAGTGGCCTCTCCCCCACTCTGAAACTCGAAAATCAATGTCGATGATGCGTGCACTCATCACCGAAATTATTCTCTAGCGACATAAGTGAGTTCTGGATTTCTATTTTCTTGAAAACTTTATTGAAATTTCTTCTAAATCATTGTAATTATTTTGAACTCTTTTGAAATATTTCTTCTCCGAAAAATACTTTTAAATCGTATTATTATTATATATTTTAGAAATATCAAAACCAAATTTCAAAATACCGGAGTTCAATTCCTCGAAATTAAAATTCAAAATCCTTCAGTTATAAATCCTTTATATAATCGAATTCCTTATGAATTTTCAAAATTTCAAATCCTTTCAAAATTTCAGACTTTCGTTTATAAAATATATATAATCCTTATCGAAAATATTTTCACTTTTATATATAGAATAAAATCATAGTTACCCAAATAAAAATTTCGGTATATAAAACTATTTCGAAATACAAACAGAACCCGATTTACAAAGGATGATTCAAGAATGGACTTTAAAACAAAGATAGAGGTTTAATTTAGAGGAACTCCAATCAATAGAACCCTGATTCGAAGATAGATTCGATCGAAGATGAGATAATTATATTACAAAATAGAAGATGGATATACTTCTATAAATCGCGGGCGACCTTTACCGGTCAACCGTGATTCCAAAATTAGATCGTTGTAGAATTCTGAGGCAATTCGACATTCGATCGCTAGAGATATAATTCGGAATAACGAGATAGCAGCATCTAAACCGAGGATATATAAATCTTTGGTGAATCAATGCCGATTGTAAAGGAGTTTTCACCCCCTTTACAAAATATTCAGTGGAGTTATGGAATACTCCAGAATCAAACGAATATAAATATTGAATTTCGAAACAGAGGGACATTCCAAAATTAAAAGGAAATCGAGTTAAAAAGGAAGAGATTCAACTCGAACGAAAGTGATTCTGTAAACAAATTTACCATATATGCTAAGTTTTTCCTAGAGCCTCGCTCTGATATCAACTGTAACGACCCGCTATTTTGGACCATTCAAATCAACAATAAAACCATACATGTCCGACTTGAATAATTCAAAATATTGAATTGTTAATTTAAATTTGGCAAAACATGTACACTAAATAAATCAATCACAGAATCACAGATACATAGTAGTACAGTAATACGCAGCGGAATAAATGAATAGTAGTGCATGAAGCTACTATATAAACAAAGTTAGAAATAAAATACATCAGAATATCCCAGATGCAGTGAAGTCTCCAGTACGGGCAGATGACTTCTCTAAACCAATCGACTGGATGACTGAAAGGATAGTTAGCTGGATCTTCAAGCAAAGCTCCAACTTCGAAGGTGAGTCTCAAATGTTGTATCACTCAGTCTAACCCGAGCGTAAAGCAAAACACAAAACACTCGAGTCAGGATTAACATTCTTATATCAATAAATCCAACTCAAGTGAAATATCAACTGAAATACAAGTAACTTAGAGGATGTATGGGATAACCATTCTTTAAGGATCCGTGGAACTATCTACAATGTAGAAATATACACTATGACACCGTGGTCATTTCAATTTAATTTATACTTCAAAACCAAAATATCATTTCATCTAATATATATATATATATATATGTTCAAATTTTATCACTTTCAAAGTTGCGATTCAAATCTATTCAAATTCCAAATTCAAATTTTAGTCCAATCTCAATTTATTAATTTAAAATTCAACTCAATTCCTAAATAACCATTTCACATTTTATCGATCTCAAATCCGGATTTGAAATCACAAAATACCCTTTTACATTTCAATATTATTTCAAAACTTTAAATATTCAATGTTTCAAACTAAATTTTTAGTCAATTAAATTTTCTAAATAATAAATTTGAATTATATTGATTTCAAATACAGATCTGAATCACAAATAAACCAATTAAATTCCAGTATAGTTCAAAGCTTTAATATTCTACAATTCAAAGTTCAATTGACAGTTTCATATAGATCTCGATTTAACCCCATTATTATTTAGTCTCGAAATATTCCCTCATTAGATTCAATATCATTTAAGTAACCTTAACTTACATTTTACTAAACATATTTTTATTTAGATGTGAAATATTCATTAAATCACTTAAATCAAAATCCAGTTAAAAAAACATACCTTTAAATTTCCCATTCAATAATTTCAAATCGATTAATTAAAATCCTTATTTAAATATCATTTCCAATAAACCCAAATTTAACTTCCCAACCTTACTTATTCAATTTATTACAAGAAAATCTATTGAAATATAGATTTACATATATACTTAACTATATTCTATGTATTAAATCCATCTAATTTAAATCAAATATTACTACTAAATTTATATATAAAATTTATCATTTATCTAATGTCTTAAGAATCTATATTTAATAAACCATATATTTCTTTCCAAAACCATAGAAATTATTTTCAAAATATTTATATATGGACCAACAGTGTCTGTATATATTTCGTATCATATGGTTAAGTGATATGGATATTTATCATTTCAATCCGTACACTAAATATATACGGGTGGATAGCATTTCAACCCGTAATCCCAAATTCAATTTAATGAAAATCGCTTGGGCCCATCACTTCAACCCATAACGAAATTCTCCTATTCTAAAGTCCGTTCGGGTATGTATCATTTCAACCCATAGTGAATTCTAAACTACAGGGAACTTGCAGAGTCATAATAAATAATAATAATATAACAGGATATGATAATAATATAACAACAGGCATATATCAACAGTAATTAAATAAAGTATAAACAATAGGATATGGTGTCATATCCCATAGGTGAATAGTTTACAGATAATAACATATATAACGGATTTACTAACTTCAGCAGTATATTTCAATTGTCGTTTCAATTGAAACCAAATTTAATAAATAAAAGAACATTAATCGTGAGTGATTGCTCACCTTTCGAGGCTAGAGGCTAGAGGCTAGAGCCTAGAGAAGATAGACAACACAACAAGCTACGAATTTCAAAGCAACGCTAGATTGACACGAATTTAACAAAGCTGAGAGATAAGAATTTGGTGAAAACGAATTAGAGCCATCTTGATATGACAGAAAATGACGTATATAATTTTATTATTTATTATTAAAATCATTTTAATCATATATCTAAAATTAAAATTTTATTCAACACTTCGAACAAAGTCTCCATATATTTATATCTTTTAAAACCAATTAATGTGTACTCATATAGACATTTGCGAACAAAAATTTATATTATATACACACACATATATATAAAGTTATATAAACTTAAATAGAAAATATACAAACGCGATTGTATTACAAGATTCCAACAATATATATTTTCCGTTTTAAAATACTAGGAATACTACAAACCATAATATATTATAACTAACATATAACTTAAAATATAATTAACAAATATATATACAAACGTACATAGGTATAAATATATACATATGTATACTCAATGACCTATCTAACCCAACAGGTAAAATCCAAACTAATATAACTTTTTAAAAAAAAAAACTTATAAACACTCAATATCATACTTAAACAAAATCAATATATATTACTGTAAATATATAAACAGTATAACATATATTCATTGTTGAACCAGATTTTCCAATTTCTATAATATATAAAAATAGATCATATAACTGTTTATATAAAATCAGTATTTACGTAATTATAATATCAATAAACCCATGCTTTATCTGTACAAATCCACTTATATTCTTACACAACATATAACTTTATATATGTGTACCTTATACCCTATAACACTTATATATTTTAAAACAAAACAGAGAATATAATGTGTAATATATACATATTTTCTTTCATAAACTTACAGCAACGTATATATATAAGCATATAAACTAACTTACACAGTATATATTATAATATACCATGGGTTTATAAAAAAAATACTTACGCAAAATAAGGAGTACACGGTCTAAGTGGCAACGGTGGAGCACGAGGGGTGGAAGATTATGGAGGAGCTGCGGAGTGATGGTTTTGAGAAGCTAACAGAGGGGGAGAGAAAAAAACAGAGAAGAGAAGTAAAGGCCATAGAGAAATATAAGGGAGGAGCTCAATATTTAAAAGCTGGAATAACGTAAAATTGAATGAGCGAAATGAATGCAAAAAGTATATAAGTTTGATATTAGAATGACGGTCATAAAAATGGAAATTTGGGTATAGGTAACGGCTGGCTATAATCAAATATTCACGTTTTGATGGATTGCTTTCCTTTAAGCAATAAAGACAGGGAGAGAAAGAATGGATAAAGGCAACAAATCTATCAATCAAAGAAAATGGAAAAGTTTGAACTTGTACGCAAATAAATAGATATAGAACGATGTAGGTGAGTTGGCTGCTCTGGGTAAAAATGCTTAATAATTTTTATGAACCAAATAGGCATGAACAGACTATAACATGCAATTAACTAATTGATTGTCTGCAACCGTGCAAGCAAGAAATGAGATAATAATTAATGGTTTTTTTTTTGCCGAAGGAAAGAAGGAAAGGCAGACCAATAGGCTGAGAATCATACCATAATTACCTTAGTAAACAGGGGAAAGAAATTTAAAACAAAAATATAGATAAAGGTTGAGTGAATGGACACGGTCACCTGCTTGAATCACGTGAACTAATTAAAGCAAATGAAGTGGTTACAGGAAACGAATGATTTCTTCCTATTTTTGAATTAATGTTTACGTAGCCAATTTTTAAGAAAAAAGGAAACGTACAACAGATAATAAATTGATATGGCCGTTGATTCAGCAACGTTATTAAAGTAATTTATTATATTGCTTGGGCTGCACGGTGAAGATTTGGAAGAGACGTGTTTCATAATGCAACCATTTTTAAGAAATAAATATATTACTTTAAAACAGAAGAACTGACCAAAAATGAACGTAAACGTATACAATTTATATGTTTTGATATTCAAAATTATTATAGGGTGACAACGGTCACCCTAGATTTAGTTGAGAAATTAAAGCAATTAATTGCTGATTGGACAACATGTTCCATATTTGAAATGTAAAGGAAAAAGATAAGTATGGAATGGAAAGATACGTTATAAAGGCAAAATGAACCGTTTGGAGAAAATAAAAGAAATGATGGCAAATAAAACAGCCGTGCCTTGAATTTCCCAAAAAAATTATTAAAGCAATTGATGGGTTGATTGGACAGTGTGTTTCAAAACTTCAAGGAAATGAGTAATATATTTGAAAATACTAACATAACCTATATATACATACCTACTAGAATTCACACAATAATTAATGGACCCTATACCCAAACTAAACTTTCCGTGTATATATGTATATTAAGACCAAATTTTTCTTGAATCAAAAATCCATACTTGCTTTCAAAACTAAATTTCAAAACCACCATTTGATGTATAAACGGAACATAATATTTTTTCCTTTTTTTCTTCTTTTTATTAACAATAAATCAAACATTATTTAATAATTTCACATAACTCAACATATCCATTAGTTACCAATTTTAGTTCATTTGTTAGAGGTTAACTTATTGGAATTACAACAATACAATTAAACTATTGTTTCCTCTTAAATTTTATTCAATAGATCAATATTTACAATTAACAATTATTATTAAATTCTTAACATTTGTTGTTTTAATTCAAATTGTAAATCTCATATAAACTATTATTATTCCCATCATTTTTGTTTCTACCAAATTTTATTCAATATTTTAATAAAATTAGAATTTTAAATTGGTCTAAAATTTCGGATCGTTACCCATTACACATTTTTTTCCAGATCTGAACTGCGTTGCAAAAATAAAGATGGGAAGAGATTTTGAAACGGTTAGGAAATCAAAGATTTTTATTCCTATTAAATATGGAGACGCAAATGAAAGTGGAAAGTTTTACACATGAATTGAAGGCAGGGTTTTAATCCTTTTTTTGTTTAATGCACGTGTTGATTTTATTTTTAACAGCTAAGATATGAAATAAAAGAGTGCGTACAATAGATGCAATAATTAAAACGAATGTACGTCCAAATTAATTAACCAGGAACGTAATCTAAATTTATATGTTTTCTTATTTATTGACTACTTATGTTTAATTATACGTAATCCAAACATTAAATTTTTATTTCAAAATATTATTATTTAAAATTTCTCTAAAATTTAATTAAATACATTATAAAAAACCGTTTAAAATTTATGGGTTGTTACAGATCCATACGGCTACTCCATGTCAGAGGTGCTTGGATTTGACGGAATTTGGCGATCTCGTGGCATAGCGGTGGAGGCGTTTCTGGTTCATGGGCGTGCATGTGGGCGTCGGCCAGGTCGGCCTGAGGAGGGTGTCGAGGAGGCATTGCCTGATCAAAGCGTGGGGGGCCGTGGACGACTGTGTTTGGTCGATTATTAGGGGCAGCATGTTATGTGGCCAATCGTGAGTTGCCCTACGTTTAGATGACGTGTATGTGCTGACGTGTGTGAGGCTGGTGAGTGTTGTGTATTTATTTTATTTAATTTAAATTTAATTTCGGAATCATTCTAATTCATGTATCTGTCGCATACGAGGTCGAAATTACGCGCGGTTTTCTCCACTAGGTTGATATTGGAATTTCGAACATTTTGGCCCTGGTTTGGACGGATTCTGAAAATATTCAAATTTTGGGTTAAATTTGATTTAAATTCAATTTATATTCAAAAGGTGAGTGTTTTAACCCGCTCACAACTTCAAAAATTTCATACGAATTTTGATGTGATTAGAAATTTATTTGTGACTATTTGGCTTATTTTTAATCATCATCTCAGTTAAATTGAATTTATTGAATTAAATTGTTATTTAATTTATTATTGCATATAAACTACCAGTTAAATTGTTATTTAATTTATTATTGAATATAACCTGCCAGTAAATACCTGTTATTTATTATCTGTTCTATATTGATGTTATTGATTAAATTGGTTGATGATTGTGATAAATGTTTGATGATTGATATTGGATGAATGGATGTTGTATTTTATATTGTTATAAACTGCAAGTGATTATGGATTTTTATTTCATTCGGGATTGCGGTTTGAAATGATATATAACTGTATTTATATTTTAAATTACGGATTGAAATGATAAATATCCGTATCACTTGACCATAGGATTGAAAATTATATACAGACACGTGGCCTTTATATAAAAATATTTTGAAATGATTTCCATGATTTTTAGTAAAGAAATATATAGTTTTAGATAAATATTGATTTTAGATAGTATAGAAATGTTATTTTATCCTTGATTTTAAGCTATGTATAATTTGTTTTTATATAGAATAAGCTTAACAATAAATAAGTTTGATTTTTATTGAAGATAATATGGTTAAGTATACAAAATATAGAGTTTATAATGATTTAAATAAATTTAAAGTTGGAAGATTAATTGGAGATTTATTTGAATTTGGATTTATTTAAGAATTAAACTCAAATAAGTTGGTGTGAAATATATTAAATTGGAAATTTTAAAGGTTATGATTTTATAACTTGATTTTGGGTTAAGATGAATTAAATGAATATTTCGAGTATAAATAAATTGAAGGAAATATTCAGTTATTTGTAATTTGATTTTATTTAAATGATAATGGATTTATTAGGTAAATATTTCAAAATTAAATAATAGAACACTGAATGGTTGAATCGTAATTACCAAACTTAGTTTTGAAATTGTTGAATACTTAAAGTTTGGAATATATTAATTTGAAATGGTTTATTCTACGGATTAAATGTGGTTTGAAATCGATAGATTTGGGAAAATTTATTTGGAAACTAAATTGAAATGTATGATTTGGGATTTGGTTAAATATAAAATGTAGAAATTCGAGTTGTGTTAGATTTGAGTTGTGAAAATTAAAGAAGCTATTTTATTATATAAAGTATTTTAAATATTCAAATCATTTAAGTGGTGGAAGTTATGTTCAAAGTTATGAGTTTCAAGGTACTATAATTTGAAAGTGTTATATTTAAGTGTTCTGATTTTGAAATTTTATAACTTTGAAAGTGTTATGGTTTATGTGACGCCCCGCCTCTATACCCATGCTAGCCAAGAACACTACGGTGTAATGCTGTCAACTAGCACGGAGAATAAGGCTGTTGAGGAGCGACCATCTGTATAATTGCTTTGTGCGAGCACCGATATGCCAGATAAAAATATAAGTTTTCATCTCAAGAGGAAATCCGACATACCGACACAAACTCAAAGCTACTACACAGTGGCTATAAAGGTCTTCGGAAACAAATATAGAAATAAACATAACACAAATCAGTCATAGACAATTCATATCACAAAGGCGGAAATAGATATGAATATTACACATAAATGTGTATATCAGAGTAATGGTCAAATAAGATCCACAACATCACAAAAGAGTAGATACAAGTGCTAAGACAAAAGAATATGTATATATCAAGGAGTCTATTTCTCAAATGCATACAGCAATAAACTACTAATCTAGAGTAGTTAGCCAAAATCAGACGATTGTTCCAGATAGGAAGTCAAGAGGAAGCACCTGTAAAATCTCGGTCTGACCCGAGTATTATTTAATAAGAAAATAATAAACGGATCAGTCTAGCTATAAATATCAGATAACATGATATAGAATAAGAGATATGGCTAAACGTATAATAATCACAATGCCAAGCTGTGATATATAAGTAACTGAAAATCAACAAGAGATTAAACAATATCACAATAATCAACTCAAGGATCAAAAGGAATGTCATACTCCTAATTTCGTTCACCAAGCCACAATAAATGACATATATATCAATGCCAATCGTAAAAGTTGGAGAAACATAAATTCCAGAATTCAACACACGAAATCCAGAAATCACAATCAATGGGAACAACGACGTCGTACAGCGAGACATCCGATGAACCAAAACACAATCAAAGGGAACAACGACGTCGTACAGCGAGACATCCGATGAACCAAAACACAATCAAAGGGAACAACGACGCCGTACAGCGAGACATCCGATGAACCAAAACACAATCGAAGGGAACAACGACGTCGTACAGCGAGACATCCGATGTAACGAGACAAATTTTGCCCGCTCAAAAATCGACATACATACTTCAAATCGTATTCGAATGCCATAGATTCGACCGTTCAAATCTGATTCGCCGGAGCTTATAACAACATTAAGTAAATAACACAGCGGAATAAAAGAATAATACATTGATATACAGCTTTGATACAATATCTGATACAACAGATGATCCAATAGATATCAATATACATCAGAGATATGATACAATAAATAGCAGCGGAAAAGAAAATAGATGACAACTAGCAGCGGAACAATATAACTCTAAGATAGTCTTCAAAAGAGAACTCCGAGACCTGCAACTCCATTTCCAAGAATCAATCCAGCAATAGCTCGAACTCCCAATAACGATGCACAAAGATAAGCAAGTGCGGTGTGATCCAAAGACTGAACTAGCTCCAGATAACCTACTAATCTGACTATCTGAAAAACCCAACTCTAGACTGCTCGTGTAGAAAATAATGAGCACCCAGAGTTTAGGAAAGAAAACAATAAACTCCGGATCAGTCGTGGGACTGGTGTGAGCAACAAAAACAGTTTATCTTTTAAAACATTCAAAGAAATATTTTTAAAGTCAATTCGCAATGCTTTTAAAAATGAGACTACCATAAGACCTCCTGCCACACACACAATGCAAACGCAGACTTGGAGGAGATTTCTTCTTATGTTAGTCAAAGATGCTTGATACGTATTAAAAAGAACATTTGATATTATTGCTAGTGCATAGTGTAGAAAAAATTCATTTCGAAAGTAGAATATAAATCTTAGCCAGCATAGGTACCATTATATTATGCCTACTATAGCTACCATATTAAATGGCAGGTTCTACAACTAAAACCGTACAAGTGTCGTATTGTTTCTTTGGATTTCCAACGAATGATCAGGCCAAGGAACTTCCCATTGCCACATGAGAACGCCTCTGGATGGACGTCCCCGAGAACCAAACCGGATCTCTACCAACACAAGGCCGGGTTACCCCTAACTGGGTAACAACCGACACGAGTATGCCATCCCCCGGTCCTTTGGGACCTTTAACCGAGCGCTCGTCACCATCATCACACAATCATAACAAAGTGTTTTCAACATGAATAAGTATCTGGGCTCCATACCATGATACCACCCTTTTCCAGAAGGAAATGCACATACCCTAAAGGGAGCTACCCCTCATAACCTTGCCGCATCTTTCCTGTTTTGACCATTCCGGGGTGTGAGGCTCGACGAAGTCTCGTCCACAAAAACATACTTTATACAAAAGCCATGCTTTGGGTCAACAAATGATCATAGAAATGATCACCAGGATAGACGATCAAATAAATGATCCTATCACAAATAATCAACACAATGATCATTTCACAGCAACACTCAGCATGTCACATTACCAAATTGGGAATATATCGCTGAAAACATTCAACTACATAACCTCTGAGCTCGTACGTCTCAGAGAAGGGTGTTAAGCTAAGAGAATAAATTCTCCGCCACCAACAGAAATATATTTGAAAGAAATCGGCTTTATATCTCAATTTGTAATGTCAGACATACAATCCATACAAGTCTGTTCCGGGCTCGAACAGAACCGAAGGCACTTACAAAGAAGTCCTTGCAATCCGGATATTCACTAATCACGTTCGGACTTCCCATCACATATGGAGTCTCTATACCGGGGACCAGTCGATGCAAAGACATTCGACGAGTTGTCCTTACGTTTTCGAAAATATCCGGTCTTCATCACCGGTCTTCAAATGCTATCCATAACGACGTATCACATATTCGGAATGGGATATATGACACAAAGGTCCTCTCCCGGCTAAACCGAATAGTGAGCGCAGTATTTCAAAAACATATGGATATTGGGATTTCAATTAAGTCACAACTTAATTATTCAAACATTTCTTTCAAATGGTTTAAACAAATTACCATTTCAAATCTTTAAACAAAAAGATTTATTTCTTAATCAATTCATAGATTTCCAAAACAATTTCATTTCGGTAGGATTAACCCATTAAATCTTTAAATTAAAGATTTAATTTATAACTTTCAAACCGTTTCCATAACTTGAAAATCATTTTCATTTTCAACTTGAAATTCTTTTTAACACAAATTGGACATTCATTTCTTATGTAAAAGCTTTTATTATTTGAAAACAAACAGTTTTCGTTTCAAAAAAATCCAATTATATCTATACAAGTTAAAGTTCTTAATTTATACTTGTATTCCCAAATTAATACATTTTAAAATGGTTTAACCCATATATAACTGGTATAATATCTTTAATCCCTAGTTTCAAATCATAGTATTCAGTTTCAAATTTTGAATTTAAATGTAAATCAAATTATTTAAATTCCAAAATTTAATCAAGTTACTCAAAAATAAATTTCATCTTTGAAATTCCATTTTCAAAAGCTTTTCACTTAAAACCCAATCTTATTTTCAAACCATTTGAATTTAAAATTAAAAATCAAAACTATTTTCAAAAATCTGTGACTCAATCGATTTCCTCGTGAAATCCATATTTGTGTGTGTATAAGTGTGGTCCAGGGGTTTAACATACAATAGTGCAACAACATTCAATCATCACAGATTAACAGATAATATACAGATGTATCATCAATAAATGAATAAATTTTACATACCACAATCTACAGAACAAAATATCACAAATCAGATAGGACAATCAATTCAAGGCATTTCATATAATACAATCATTCATAAGTAAGGTCAAGCATTAAATAAACATTTATAAGTAGGATTAATTAAATTGATTAAGCCTAATTAATTTAATTTATTTCCAATTAAATTAGTTACTTATAAACTTATTATCCAATTCTGATTTATTTATTCCAAATCATTTGATATAAACAAATTTACCAGTTTCCATAATTATTTCCATTAAGTGATCACACTTACACAGTTTCATAAATGATTATCATTACTTAATTAACCAATTGATTGTTATAATTTTATCACGTTAATTAATTATTTAAATAATCTTAGTTAATGTCCTTCATTAACGATTAAAATTTTCTTAATTACTTGCTAAAGAAATTTTACTTATATTAATCGTTGTTGATTATAAATTGATTTACTCATGACTAAATAATCTAATCCTATCTAATTAATGATTTCTTGATTTATTCACTTAAACCTTTAATTTATTAAGTTAAGCCCTTAATCAATTAATCCAAATCATTAATTTATTTAACTTAAAATTTTAATGAACTATAAATCATTAAATCTTTACTTCTCTTTGAGATAAAACATAATTTTTTTATATATATAAATGATTTAATTATCGTTTTTCAAACACATTTGAAACATTTATTTTCAAATTCAATTTTTAAATTTCATTTCAAATCAAAGATTTGAAATAATTACAAATTCAAACCTTAATAAATTTAAACCAAGTTAAACTCTTTTAAAAATCAATTGTCGTAAAACATTTACCTTTATAAAGAAATTATGTAAGAGTTTAAACCAATTTGTTTGAATTCAAATCGTTTTATAAAATATACTTGAACATTTTAAAGTTGTTTAAATACTTTAAACTTTATCAAACTTCACTTATTCAAACTAGAATTCAAAAGTTGATTTGAATTCCATCTTTCAAATTCTGATTTTTAAACTTACATGAAAGTCTGTTTTAAATTAAAATTCTGTTTAAAAATTAAACAGACAGGTTTCACAAAAACATGTAACAAGACAAAAATTGACCCGAGGCCAGAAATAAAATGCTTCGAGTGAAACACTTCACAACTTCGGGTCTGGCACTCAAATTACCCGAGCCAAACACGAAACTCTCTCGAGTTTCCCTATAGTTCTTCTTCTTCTCCCTTGTTTTTTTTTCTACTGTAGTTTAAGTTTTACCTAAACTATGAATTAAAGCATCAGGTTCAAAACCCACGCGCGATCAAAACCCCGAAGCGACCCACCTAAAAACTCGAGCACAACATCATCTTCCCCAAAGTTTGCCACAACCCAGATACTACATGTGTCAGTGCACCGTGCACACCACCATGTCCACTTCCGATCGACTTCACCAGCATCTACAGGTCGACAACGACCATCACAAACCAACCCAACATCCAAAACACATGACATCATCGTGATTCAAAAACGAGTATAACAACACTCAACTGGAACCAGCCCCAGTTACCAAAATTACCACCGCCACCACGATCAACCACCAGAGATCACGCGGTCTCGCCTGAACCACCGCCTCCGATCCCTTCTTCTATTTCCCCGGTCGCAATTAGCTCAGATCCATCGACGAAACTACAGCAACTAAATGTTAGATCCTGACAAAAACATGAGTCTGAACCCTAAATTGGATTCGCGCGACCACCACGGTGTTAAAAAAATCACCTAGTATTTTTCCTAGGTTCTCTGATGCCCCAGCCATCTTCACTGATGATTACAGCGATCCATTCTGCTCCGTTCATCGAAATTCGACCAAAGTTCGAATATCGCTCATCTCACGATTTCACACTCGATGGCAAACTAAAAATCTTAAATCTTTTTTTAAAAATCATAATTTTTAAATTCGAATCTGGTGATGTAAATGAATTGGGAAATCTTAATACTTGAATCAAGACAAAATTTTGAACTCTTACTGTATATCTTCTTCTCTGACAAATTTTTCATCATTTTTATCTTCAAATTTATTTTTAGACGTTAGATCTTGATTTTATAAACACATTTCCTTTAGATCCTAAAGTCTAAAACAAATCAGAGGAAAAGGAATTTTATTTTGAATAGGGTTTGAACCCTGCAACCTTTAAACAGAGAAGAGAATGTCTAGATAACAGACATGCACAACAACATATATATATATATATATATATATATATATATATATAGACATGATTATCAGCTAAACAATCCCTTTCCATAATATACTTCAAACATCAACTCAGATATCAAAATATATAGATGAGTTTGCTCACCTTGTAGTGGAACAGAGCAGCATATTTTGATGATTTTGAACAGAGAAGCAAAGAAGAATCTTAGCCAGGAACTTGCATGCTTGATTTGTTTAAAGCTTCCAGGTTGAAGACTTTTGAACTTTCTGTTTTGATTTTTAAACTTGCTTGCACAGATTTGAATGTACTCAAACATTAAGTTGCAGATTAAAAATTGTTGTTTGATTTGGTTGTCAGGTTTTTAACTTGAATTGATTTTTTTCCTTTTTGCTTTGATCTTTCATTTCTGGTTTTCTTTATTTTGATGAACGAGCTAAAATAAGGAGTGATATATAGAAAGAAAAGTTGGTATAGAGGGAGGTGTATGGAAATGAAGTTTACAGGGTATATTATTATATACAAGTTGATATATATAAAAGAGAAGAAGTGTACAGGGTGATGTATAATGTTGTTTTGTGAATAGTTCGAACTGACTTTAGTTATGCTAGAGATGTAATCATTAAATGCATATGTACTTCTTTGTCTACATACTTACATATTTTGTACAACATATTTTATTTTAACTTTGTTCTTCTTTTGCAAGCTTAACTTGATTTCGGCTGATATATAGGAAAGTGTACAGGGTATTATAATATTTTGTACAGTACAAGGCAGATTTTTTTTCTTGGCTCTTTGGTGGCTGATAGATAACATATTATGGCTAAGGACATCTTGAATTAATTAGGCTTGTCTCTCTTTTTTTTTGGTTAGTGGGAGGCTGCTGCACTATTGCTATTTTCATGTGTACAAACTTATCTCTTATACTTTGTAATATGACAAATTTCTATATTTAATTGTTGTTAAATTTTATCTTATATATATTTGTTTTATCTTTGTTTATGTTTGATAGATATTTATTTTACTTTGTGTACATATTATAAAAGTTGTTTTAGTTATATTATTATAATTGAACAAATTTGTTTACTTTATATCCAAAAATCCAAACACAAATTTATTTCCTAAGATATTTATATTTAAATCCCAATTCAAATTCAATTGTCAATCCATTTTATATACATGTTTATTTTCATATATCCAATTTAATTCTCGATAAATTCAAAATTCATATTACAATTTATATTAATTACCAATTACTTCACAATTTTATTAAGAAATGAAATTAATTATCAATTCCTACTCAATTTAAATCCGAGATCGTTACAGACTTCCCCCCTTAAAAAGAATTTCGTCCTCGAAATTCGCCAAAGAGAGATAACAAAGATAGACGAAAGATAGAGGAACAATTTCAATATTTTTTTCAGTTTAAAACTAAAGTATATCTATCAACCATATCAACCAAAGCAACCAATTCATCCAAACAAACAATTTTGGCCAAATTGGAGTTTATGTCCCATATTAATATCTCGAATTTCCTTCCTGGATCTACCAGGAACTATCAAGGAATTGAAAAGAGACGCTGAACAAAGAGATTGATAGAGAAAAGATTGTTTCCACTGTTGCAGGAAATTGACCATTTATAGTGATACTTCCCTGTCCCCTATCTCGTTCTCTTCTCGCACTCATACTCACTATCAGTGGATAGCAAGAGAATTTACTGAGGCATTCTAACAGATATCTTAGGGATTACTCATTCTAGGGTTTACTTCACCCTATCTCTAATGAGCTACTTAATGTGTTATACTCCTGAGCTAAAGTTTCACCTTAGCTCTGATACCAAATGTAACGAGACAAATTTTGCCCACTCGAAAATCGACATCCATACTTCAAATCGTATTCGAATGCCATAGATTCGACCGTTCAAATCTGATTCGCCGGAGCTTATAACAACATTAAGTAAATAACACAGCGGAATAAAAGAATAATACAATGATATACAGCTTTGATACAATATCTGATACAACAGATGATCCAATAGATATCAATATACATCAGAGATATGATACAATAAATAGCAGCGGAAAAGAAAATAGATGACAACTAGCAGCGGAACAATATAACTCTAAGATAGTCTTCAAAAGAGAACTCCGAGACCTGCAACTCCATTTCCAAGAATCAATCCAGCAATAGCTCGAACTCCCAATAACGATGCACAAAGATAAGCAAGTGCGGTGTGATCCAAAGACTGAACTAGCTCCAGATAACCTACTAATCTGACTATCTGATAAACCCAACTCTAGACTGCTCGTGTAGCAAATAATGAGCACCCAGAGTTTAGGAAAGAAAACAATAAACTCCGGATCAGTCGTGGGACTGGTGTGAGCAACAAAAACAGTTTATCTTTTAAAACATTCAAAGAAATATTTTTAAAGTCAATTCGCAATGCTTTTAAAAATGAGACTACCATAAGACCTCCTGCCACACACACAATGCAAACGCAGACTTGGAGGAGATTTCTTCTTATGTTAGTCAAAGATGCTTGATACGTATTAAAAAGAACATTTGATATTATTGCTAGTGCATAGTGTAGAAAAAATTCATTTCGAAAGTAGAATATAAATCTTAGCCAGCATAGGTACCATTATATTATGCCTACTATAGCTACCATATTAAATGGCAGGTTCTACAACTAAAACCGTACAAGTGTCGTATTGTTTCTTTGGATTTCCAACGAATGATCAGGCCAAGGAACTTCCCATTGCCACATGAGAACGCCTCTGGATGGACGTCCCCGAGAACCAAACCGGATCTCTACCAACACAAGGCCGGGTTACCCCTAATTGGGTAACAACTGACACGAGTATGCCATCCCCCGGTCCTTTGGGACCTTTAACCGAGCGCTCGTCACCATCATCACACAATCATAACAAAGTGTTTTCAACATGAGTAAGTATCTGGGCTCCATACCATGATACCACCCTTTTCCAGAAGGAAATGCACATATCCTAAAGGGAGCTACCCCTCATAACCTTGTCGCATCTTTCCTGTTTTGACCATTCCGGGGTGTGAGGCTCGACGAAGTCTCGTCCACAAAAACATACTTTATACAAAAGCCATGCTTTGGGTCAACAAATGATCATAGAAATGATCACCAGGATAGACGATCAAATAAATGATCCTATCACAAATAATCAACACAATGATCATTTCACAGCAACACTCAGCATGTCACATTACCAAATTGGGAAGATATCGCTGATAACATTCAACTACATAACCTCTGAGTCGTACATCTCAGAGAAGGGTGTTAAGCTAAGAGAATAAATTCTCCGCCACCAACAGGAATATATTTGAAAGAAATCGGCTTTATATCTCAATTTGTAATGTCAGACATACAATCCATACAAGTCTGTTCCGGGCTCGAACAGAACCGAAGGCACTTACAAAGAAGTCCTTGCAATCCGGATATTCACTAATCACGTTCGGACTTCCCATCACATATGGAGTCTCTATACCGGGGACCAGTCGATGCAAAGATATTCGACGAGTTGTCCTTACGTTTTCGAAAATATCCGGTCTTCATCACCGGTCTTCAAATGCTATCCATAACGACGTATCACATATTCGGAATGGGATATATGACACAAAGGTCCTCTCCCGGCCAAACCGAATAGTGAGCGCAGTATTTCAAAAACATATGGATATTGGGATTTCAATTAAGTCACAACTTAATTATTCAAACATTTCTTTAAAATGGTTTACACAAGTTACCATTTCAAATCTTTAAACAAAAAGATTTATTTCTTAATCAATTCATAGATTTCCAAAACAATTTCATTTCGATAGGATTAACCCATTAAATCTTTAAATTAAAGATTTAATTTATAACTTTCAAACCGTTTCCATAACTTGGAAATCATTTTCATTTTCAACTTGAAATTCTTTTTAACACAAATTGGACATTCATTTCTTATGTAAAAGCTTTTATTATTTGAAAACAAACAGTTTTCGTTTCAGAAAAATCCAATTATATCTATACAAGTTAAAGTTCTTAATTTATACTTGTATTCCCAAATTAATACATTTTAAAATGGTTTAACCCATATATAACTGGTATAACATCTTTAATCCCTAGTTTCAAATCATAGTATTCAGTTTCAAATTTTGAATTTAAATGTAAATCAAATTATTTAAATTCCAAAATTTAATCAAGTTACTCAAAAATAAATTTCATCTTTGAAATTCCATTTTCAAAATCTTTTCACTTAAAACCCAATCTTATTTTCAAACCATTTGAATTTAAAATTCAAAATCAAAACTATTTTCAAAAATCTATGACTCAATCGATTTCCTCGTGAAATCCATATTTGTGTGTGTATAAGTGTGGTCCAGGGGTTTAACACACAATAGTGCAACAACATTCAATCATCACAGATTAACAGATAATATACAGATGTATCATCAATAAATGAATAAATTTTACATACCACAATCTACAGAACAAAATATCACAGATCGGATAGGACAATCAATTCAAGGCATTTCATATAATACAATCATTCATAAGTAAGGTCAAGCATTAAATAAACATTTATAAGTAGGATTAATTAAATTGATTAAGCCTAATTAATTTAATTTATTTCCAATTAAATTAGTTACTTATAAACTTATTATCCAATTCTGATTTATTTATTCCAAATCATTTGATATAAACAAATTTACCAGTTTCCATAATTATTTCCATTAAGTGATCACACTTACACAGTTTCATAAATGATTATCATTACTTAATTAACCAATTGATTGTTATAATTTTATCACGTTAATTAATTATTTAAATAATCTTAGTTAATGTCCTTCATTAATGATTAAAATTTTCTTTAATTACTTGCTAAAGAAATTTTACTTATATTAATCGTTGTTGATTATAAATTGATTTACTCATTACTGAATAATCTAATCCTATCTAATTAATGATTTCTTGATTTATTCACTTATATAGACATGATTATCAGCTAAACAATCCCTTTCCATAATATACTTCAAACATCAACTCAGATATCAAAATATATAGATGAGTTTGCTCACCTTGTAGTGGAACAGAGCAGCATATTTTGATGATTTTGAACAGAGAAGCAAAGAAGAATCTTAGCCAGGAACTTGCATGCTTGATTTGTTTAAAGCTTCCAGGTTGAAGACTTTTGAACTTTCTGTTTTGATTTTTAAACTTGCTTGCACAGATTTGAATGTACTCAAACATAAAGTTGCAGATTAAAAATTGTTGTTTGATTTGGTTGTCAGGTTTTTAACTTGAATTGATTTTTTTCCTTTTTGCTTTGATCTTTCATTTCTGGTTTTCTTTATTTTGATGAACGAGCTAAAATAAGGAGTGATATATAGAAAGAAAAGTTGGTATAGAGGGAGGTGTATGGAAATGAAGTTTACAGGGTATATTATTTTATACAAGTTGATATATATAAAAGAGAAGAAGTGTACAGGGTGATGTATAATGTTGTTTTGTAAATAGTTCGAACTGACTTTAGTTATGCTAGAGATGTAATCATTAAATGCATATGTACTTCTTTGTCTACATACTTACATATTTTGTACAACATATTTTATTTTAACTTTGTTCTTCTTTTGCAAGCTTAACTTGATTTCGGCTGATATATAGGAAAGTGTACAGGGTATTATAATATTTTGTACAGTACAAGGCAGATTTTTTTCTTGGCTCTTTGGTGGCTGATAGATAACATATTATGGCTAAGGACATCTTGAATTAATTAGGCTTGTCTCTTTTTTTTTGGTTAGTGGGAGGCTGCTGCACTATTGCTATTTTCATGTGTACAAACTTATCTCTTATACTTTGTAATATGACAAATTTCTATATTTAATTTTTGTTAAATTTTATCTTATATATATTTGTTTTATCTTTGTTTATGTTTGATAGATATTTATTTTACTTTGTGTACATATTATAAAAGTTGTTTTAGTTATATTATTATAATTGAACAAATTTGTTTACTTTATATCCAAAAATCCAAACACAAATTTATTTACTAAGATATTTATATTTAAATCCCAATTCAAATTCAATTGTCAATCCATTTTATATACATGTTTATTTTCATATATCCAATTTAATTCTCGATAAATTCAAAATTCATATTACAATTTATATTAATTACCAATTACTTCACAATTTTATTAAGAAATGAAATTAATTATCAATTCCTACTCAATTTAAATCCGAGATCGTTACATCCGATGAACCAAAACACAATCGAAGGGAACAACGACGTCGTACAGCAAGACATCCGATGAACCAAAACACAATCAAAGGGAACAACGACGTCGTACAGCGAGACATCCGATGAACCAAAACACAATCAAAGGGAACAACGACGTCGTACAGCGAGACATCCGATGAACAAAAACACAATCAAAGGGAACAACGACGTCGTACAACGAGACATCTGATGAACCAAAACACAATCAAAGGGAACAACGACGTCGCACAGAAAAACATCCGATGAACCAAAACACAATCAAAGGGAACAACGACGTCGTACAGCGAGACATCCGATGAACCAAAACACAATCAAAGGGAACAACGACGTCGTACAGTGAGACATCCGATGAACCAAATCAATAAGACATCGCACAATGCTAGTCTAAAACATAAAATGATCGTCATGATCAAAGAGAAGTGTCGATTACAGTAAGCTAGTAAATATATGAGCTTAGCTTCATGTCCCATAACCACTAGCTTAACTTAAATATTTACGAACAAATTGTAGATCTCCACTAGAAATTTATCACAAGAGATTCAATCGAACAAGTCCAAGAATTAACCGACGAAGTAAACGCAAGCGTTTCATACCACTCGTTTTACTAAGTCGTTTAATTAGATTTCTCTTACGAGTGAGGTAAAGGTTTGTATATACTAATAGATTGGAAATCAGTTTGAGAAAACGAGCTTTGTAATAAAATAGTGTTGAAATCATTTGAAGAAAGAGTTTTGATATTTACTACTAGTATAGAAAACCTTTATATTTTAAAGTGACAAATCATAGAAGTGATTGTAGAAACAATCGGGCATAAAAATTCACATTCGAAGACGTGAATAAAATCCAAAGAAATCGATATCAAATCCATCAAAGTGGATATATCTAAAATTCCCAAAGAAAAGGTCATCAAAGTCGATAATAAATGACAACAACAAAAGGGAGACAACACGAATCGATTAAAGTTGGATATTCAAACGAATTAGCAATATAGGCTAATCTGGCAAATAGTAGCAGGTCGGTCGACCGGACTCCCTGAGTCGGTCGACCGAACCAGAGGTTGGAAGTGCTCGGGGCACCAGGTCGGTCGACCGGCCCAGGGGGCTCGGTCGGCCGAAGCCTGTAACCAGCACTTCCAAACAAAGGCAGGAAGTGCCTGGACTACAGGTTGGTCGACCGGCCCAGGGGTCTCGGTCGACCGAACCTGTATGCTTGCACTTCCTACCCTATTTCAAAAGAGGTGCAACTCTCGATCAAATTGCAATCGCACGAGCAACGGCGCTAAGGGTTTATGCCAATCGACTACCCGGCCCTATATGCTCCTCGATGCATCACCAAAAACATGTTCAAACATCAAAGTTAGGATTTTTAACGAATTGAACTCAAAACACTAAAAATTGGAATATTCACAAAAGCAATCCAAATCAAAGTCAAATGCACATGAATAAGTGTTAGGAATTCATACCTAACAATAGAAGAGAATTATAAGCATAGATGTGAGATTAAAAATCTCACCTTTGAATCCGAAAACAATGAATGAGAATCTTGAAGACGAAGGAAGATCAACCACACTTCAATCTCAACACAAGAAGCTTGAATCTAAGCTTAAAAGAGAAACATTTCCTAAATTAGGTTTAGGAATTTTCTGAAATTGGAAGGAGAAATGTTTGGAGAAGAAGAAGGAGATGCTTACCAATGGGTTCACTTGAACTTTGGAGCTAGGAGATGGATTTGCAAAGGAAGCTAGGGCTTGGAGTTTCTAATTCCCTTTCCTCTCCACCATTTTCAGTTGGAGCTTGAGTTTGAGGAGTTAGAATGAAGTAATGAAGAGGAGAGGGGGATTGGGACTGAGTTAGTAAGTGGGTTCAGCCCAAACCAAAACCCTAAGTGAAAAAGTGGCAAAAATCAACTTTCTCCAAACATATCGAAGCTTATACTCAAAAAGGTCGCAAACGTCATTTTGAACTCAATGGGGGTGGTCTCGAGTCCCAATTCGACTGTTTGCACAAAGTAGCTTTTCGGACCAAAATCCGACGAACGATAAAATATTTAAATGAAATATTTAAATATAAAATCGATAAATATGCGGGTTGTTACAGACTCCCCTCCTTAAAGAAATTGCGTCCTCGCAATAATTAAGAAGGAGATATAAGAAGTAACAACCATAGAAGCATATTAACACAAAAGAAAATTGAAATAAGAAGTTCACCACAAAGAGCACGAAAGAGTAAGCCTGAACGGGATCGCTCAATGAATTCTCTGGATTCCCTAGAGCAATCCTTAGGATTTGAGAATCATTGAACTATCACAAAAAGAACATCTTTATTCCGAAGGCGCTCAACCTCCGAAGTAATGATGCGAATGGAATGTTGCTCATAAATCAAATCTGGTGAAACTTCAATTTCCACAATATCACCAGGCACAAGAATAAAACCGGAAACATAAAAGCATTTCCGTAGATAAAAGACGTGGAGAACGTCAAGAATAGCAGAAAATTGAGCTGGTGCAACGGCATAGTACAAAAACGGTACGCCCGAGGAACTAGAAACTCATATAATTTGGGACATCAACATAGTACAAAAACGGTACGCCCAATGAACCAAAGCAAAGACATTGATGTAGTACAAACGGTACATCCAATGAATCTAATAGCAAAGACATTGATGTAGTACAAACGGTACATCCAATGAATCAAATAGCAAAAACGTTGATGTAGTACAAACGGTACATCCAATGAATCGAATAGCAAAGACATTGATGTAGTACAAACGGTACATCTAATGAATCCAAAAGCAAAGACATTGATGTAGTACAAACGGTACATCCAATGAATCGAATAGCAAAGACATTGATGTAGTGCAAACGGTACATCCAATGAATCCAAAAGCAAAGACATTAATGTAGTACAAACGGTACATCCAATGAATCGAATAGCAAAGACATTGATGTAGTACAAACGGTAGATCCAATGAATCAAATAGCAAAGACATTGATGTAGTACAAACGGTACATCCAATGAATCCAAAAGCAAAGACATTGATGTAGTACAAACGGTACATCCAATGAATCAAATAACAAAAACATTGATGTAGTACAAACGTTACATCCAATGAATCAAAAAGCGAAGTCATTGATGTAGTACAAACGGTACATCTAATGCATCAAAAAGCGAAGTCATTGATGTAGTACAAACGGTGCATCCAATGAATCAAAAACACTGATGTAGTACAGATGGTACATCCAATGAATCAAAAGCAAAGACATTGATGTAGTACAAACGGTACATCCAATGAATCAAAAGCAAAGACAATGATGTAGTACAAACGGTACATCCAATGAATCAAAAGCAAAGACATTGATGTAGTACAAACGGTACATCCAATGAATCAAAAGCAAAGACATTGATGTAGTACAAACGGTACATCCAATGAATCGAATAGCAAAGACATTGATGTAGCACAAACGGTACATCCAATGAATCAAATAAGACAGAACATCGATGTAGTATAATAACAGTACATCCGATGAACCGAACACCATAAAAGAACATCGGACACTAGTCCATAAAAGGAATGAGATAAAACTCAATAAAACGAAGTGTACCAAAACGTCCGATGAACTTGACGAAAAGATAATTCCATTCAGACAACATCAAAGAATCAACCACTTGTTGCTTACGACAAAGCGCATTGGCAACATGATTTCCCTTCCAGGAATAAAAAGAATATCAAGATCATAAGATGTCAGGAACTCGAGTCAACATGGAGTTCCATATGAGAAAATAATTATTCCAAAGATTTATGATCGAGGTAGAGAACAATTTCTCATCCAAATATGATGATGCCAAATTCCAAAAGTAAAAACAATAGCCGCGAGCACTAGATCATAAGTGGCATATCTAGTCTCGATAAGCTATAATGATTTAGAAGTACAAGAGATAGCACGTTCTCCTTTGCAAGAGAACGACATCCAAACCAATACAACTAGTATCGGTACCAATAGCAAAGTCTTGGTTCCCCTTCAGGAATCACAAGAACAAGAGTATCGAAAGGAAGAGTTCTTTTAGATAATCTTCTTTCTCGAAAAGCTAAAACTTTCAAAATCACAATTATTTCAATGTAAAAATATTTCTAGAAAAATTTACAATTTACAAGTCAATATATCGTGTCTGATTGTCACATCAAAGCGTTTAGGAAATTCCTATCGATAACGTTAATCAAGCGCATCGACCAAAATTCTTAAAGCACTCAACGGGCAATACAATCACAAAATCATCTTTTATAGGATAAATAAATCTCTTAAAAAGTTTTAAGAATATTCTTTGTTCGTTTCAAGAACAAATATCCAGTTTTACTTATAAATAAATCTTATGAAAAAGATTTGCAAAATTTTAAATTACTATTTTCATCCAAAATCAGTTAATACAAGAATAGTTTCATCGAAATATTCATAGAATATTCGATTTATAAAATGGATGAAATAAGCTGGACAAATTGAATGACATAATAATTCATTCATAGGAATCATAACGAGTGCGGAGTGCGTAAGTGGAATGCTAACTCACGCAACTCGTAGCCAAAAGAAAATCGGTGGCAAGATCAAACTGAAAAGACCTTAGCACCACACAAAAGATTACTTAGGTGATAATCCTAAGACCAGCTCAAAAAAATACCGAAAAATTTCTCTAACTACATGAATGAGAGAAATAACACTTTCCTTATAAGTGGGCTTAAGGAATAAAATGATGCCATCAAGTTGGAATCAAATCATAAAGGAAAAATAGAAATCTGCTTAACAGATTGAAAATGTCGAAGATGAATAGTCCACTCGAAAAATAGGATATGGGCTTCACAATGATTAAGCCGATCCTTTCAAAAAAATCAATTCCGAAGCCCAAGTAAAAATATCGGCTCGGAAAGAAAAGTCTCATAAAATAATTTCGACATCAATAAAAGCAAATTGAGTGTTGCGGATCTACCATCCGGATTCACAATCCTCAAAGAAGTCATCAAACCCAAAATATTCAAAGAAAAAGAATCGACAAGTTCTTTTGATATAAAATAGTGAGATGGAACCCATATCAAAAAGAACACGAACAAGATAATCAAAAAGCAAATGTCATCAAGGATTGAGTGAAAAGTACCTTGACCAAGAGAAGAGTTGCTAGGTGCTTACACAATATTTAGCTTTCTCATGTCCTTGTTCAAAAGTTTGGGACACGCAGATAAAAAATAACCCGGTTTCTTGCAATAGCGACAAGAATGGGGTTTTGGACACATATTCGCATAGTGTTCCATAGAATTACAATTGTAACATCCTCCACGATTAGGGATTGGAGTCTTTGCTACAAAAGTAGTTTGCTTCACTCTCTTATTGGGATTAAGGCTCTTGAACTTAATATGCCTCTTCCTGGAAGTCCCAATATCACAAACACTTCCTTTACCAACCTCTCCATGAAGAAGAGTAACATCCACCAGCTGATTGAAAGAAACTTCAAGTTTCAAAGGTAGAACCATTTCGGGGTTCTTACTCAAAGCATAGATAAACTCTTGATTCTTTACAAGATCCAAAAGTTGTTGAGCAGACATGAATACTCCATCTTGGGGAGTAGCACTAGATTGACCGGCGCTGGGACGGCCTGGTCTAACCATTTCTCTTCTTTAAGAAAGAAAGAAAGAAGAGGAAAAGTTATTCTCAGAATAAATTTCAATCAAAATTGATTGATAAAACAAGGAATCATAAAAGAAAATAGGATAGGACGGTACGAAGACCCGAATAAAATCCTAAAGCACGACTCCTAAGAAAGACTTAGGACGATGATCCTTGTTATAATATTCCATATTGTTCCGAAGTTTGGCTCTGATACCAAGCTGTGACGCCCCACCTCTATACCCACGCTAGCCAAGAACACTACGGTGTAATGCTGTCAACTAGCACGGAGAATAAGGCTGTTGAGGAGCGACCATCTGTATAATTGCTTTGTGCGAGCACCGATATGCCAGATAAAAATATAAGTTTTCATCTCAAGAGGAAATCCGACATACCGACACAAACTCAAAGCTACTACACAGTGGCTATAAAGGTCTTCGGAAACAAATATAGAAATAAACATAACACAAATCAGTCGCAGACAATTCATATCACAAAGGCGGAAATAGATATGAATATTACACATAAATGTGTATATCAGAGTAATGGTCAAATAAGATCCACAACATCACAAAAGAATAGATACAAGTGCTAAGACAAAAGAATATGTATACATCAAGGAGTCTATTTCTCAAATGCATACAACAATAAACTACTAATCTAGAGTAGTTAGCCAAAATCAGACGATTGTTCCAGATAGGAAGTCAAAAGGAAGCACCTGTAAAATCTCGGTCTGACCCGAGTATTATTTAATAAGAAAATAATAAACGGATCAGTCTAGCTATAAATATCAGATAACATGATATAGAATAAGAGATATGGCTAAACGTATAATAATCACAATGCCAAGCTGTGATATATAAGTAATTGAAAATCAACAAGAGATTAATCAATATCACAATAATCAACTCAAGGATCAAAAGGAATGTCATACTCCTAATTTCATTCACCAAGCCACAATAAATGACATATATATCAATGCCAATCGTAAAAATTGGAGAAACATAAATTCCAAATTCAACACACGAAATCCAGAAATCACAATCAATGGGAACAACGACGTCGTACAGCGAGACATCCGATGAACCAAAACACAATCAAAGGGAACAATGACGTCGTACAGCGAGACATCCGATGAACCAAAACACAATCAAAGGGAACAACGACGTCGTACAGCGAGACATCCGATGAACCAAAACAGAATCAAAGGGAACAACGACGTCGTATAGCGAGACATCCGATGAACCAAATCAATAAGACATCGCACAATGCTAGTCTAAAACATAAAATGATCGTCATGATCAAAGAGAAGTGTCGATTACAGTAAGCTAGTAAATATATGAGCTTAGCTTCATGTCCCATAACCACTAGCTTAACTTAAATATTTACGAACAAATTGTAGATCTCCACTAGAAAATTATCATAAGAGATTCAATCGAACAAGTCCAAGAATTAACCGACGAAGTAAACGCAAGCGTTTCATACCACTCGTTTTACTAAGTCGTTTAATTAGATTTCTCATACGAGTGAGGTAAAGGTTTGTATGTACTAATAGATTGGAAATCGGTTTGAGAAAACGAGCTTTGTAATAAAATAGTGTTGAAATCATTTGAAGAAAGAGTTTTGATATTTACTACTAGTATAGAAAACCTTTATATTTTAAAGTGACAAATCATAGAAGTGATTGTAGAAACAATCGGGCATAAAAATTCACATTCGAAGACGTGAATAAAATCCAAAGAAATCGATGTCAAATCCATCAAAGTGGATATATCTAAAATTCCCAAAGAAAAGGTCATCAAAGTCGATAATAAATGACAACAACAAAAGGGAGACAACACGAATCGATTAAAGTTGGATATTCAAACGAATTAGCAATATAGGCTAATCCGGCAAATAGTAGCAGGTCGGTCGACCGGACTCCCTGAGTCGGTCGACCGAACCAGAGGTTGGAAGTGCTCGGGGCACTAGGTCGGTCGACCGGCCCAGGGGGCTCGGTCGGCCGAAGCCTGTAACCAGCACTTCCAAACAGAGGCAGGAAGTGCCTGGACTACAGGTCGGTCGACCGGCCCAGGGGTCTCGGTCGGCCGAACCTGTATGCTTGCACTTCCTACCCTATTTCAAAAGAGGTGCAACTCTCGATCAAATTGCAATCGCACGAGCAACGGCGCTAAGGGTTTATGCCAATCGACTACCCGGCCCTATATGCTCCTCGATGCATCACCAAAAACATGTTCAAACATCAAAGTTAGGATTTTTAACGAATTGAACTCAAAACACTAAAAATTGGAATATTTACAAAAGCAATCCAAATCAAAGTCAAATGCACATTAATAAGTGTTAGGAATTCATACCTAACAATAGAAGAGAATTATAAGCATAGATGTGAGATTAAAAATCTCACCTTTGAATCCGAAAACAATGAATGAGAAGCTTGAAGACGAAGGAAGATCAACCACACTTCAACGTCAACACAAGAAGCTTGAATCTAAGCTTAAAAGAGAAACATTTCCTAAATTAGGTTTAGGAATTTTCTGAAATTGGAAGGAGAAATGTTTGGAGAAGAAGAAGGAGATGCTTACCAATGGGTTCACTTGAACTTTGGAGCTAGGAGATGGATTTGCAAAGGAAGCTAGGGCTTGGAGTTTCTAATTCCCTTTCCTCTCCACCATTTTCAGTTGGAGCTTGAGTTTGAGGAGTTAGAATGAAGTAATGAAGAGGAGAGGGGGATTGGGACTGAGTTAGTAAGTGGGTTCAGCCCAAACCAAAACCCTAAGTGAAAAAGTGGCAAAAATCAACTTTCTCCAAACATATCGAAGCTTATACTCAAAAAGGTCGCAAACGTCATTTTGAACTCAATGGGGGTGGTCTCGAGTCCCAATTCGACTGTTTGCACAAAGTAGCTTTTCGGACCAAAATCCGACGAACGATAAAATATTTAAATGAAATATTTAAATATAAAATCGATAAATATGCGGGTTGTTACAGTTTAGAAAGGATATATTTGAAATAAAATGATATCGTATTGATTTGGTTTTGAAGAGGCAATGATATTTTGGTTTAAAAATATAAACTATTTTGAAAATGACCACGGTGTTATAATAACGTTTTGTTGTTAAAGAGACCGGGATCGGAAGTTGTCATACTCTCTGCCAACTCCGAAAACCACTTTAACGACCATGTACGCGGTGGAGAATCCAGAATGAAGTAGGATGGCAGCGGCGTTCTATTAAGGTATATACGTGGACCGACTCCCGTGAGTTGGCATAAGGTGGCTAAAACAGGAGCGATTCTTGGGCCAAGGAATTAGCCCCTCTTATCGGACACATTCTTTCGATATTATATTCTAGCATTGGATTGTTTTGGTGGTCACTTTTGATTTTTGATTTTGGGGGTATGACTCGAGATTGGCGGTAGTAGCTGTTATGCGTTACCACCAGCCCGGATGCGTAATTGGTATATCTACCCTCGCATTGCCTTATGTGCCGTGTCACCTACCCTAGCGCGCCTTATATGATTTTGGTTTTGTACCATACCTATGGAGTGCCCTTGACGACGCCTAGTACGGGGGAGATTACGATACTGTATAGACTATGGGAATATAAAAGTGTGTTAAGGTGGAATAAAGCCTTAACGCTTTTTTCAATTTATATTACACTTTACTTTAGACACTATTATCATAGCGTATATTACTACATAGTAGATAGCTTAACGGATCCTTAGAAGATGTGAATCTCGAGCATCTCTTAAGTTACTACACTCGTGTTAGACACTGGATAGGAGATGTCAAATCCTGTAAACATCTCTGACGCCGTTCCACTCATATTTTACCATTGATTTAGCTTACATAAGATCATTTAGTTCTGACTCGAATGTTTTGTCTTTTCAATTCGCTTGAGTCAGTCTGAGCATTTCAGGGTTTGAAGGCCTTACTTCTGGAAGACGAAGATTGTATTACTATTATTTACTATATTGTTCCACTGCATCACGTTGTTCCGCTGCATTGTCATTTATTATTTTTGGTATGTGTAACTCTGATATGTATTGTATAAGTATAATCAAATGTTTGTAAAACAGCTTCATGAACTGTTATTTGATTATTATATTTTTGGCATTCTGCTGCGAGATTTTGTTTTGTTTTGTTTCTTTCTCCGTTTTTCTTATTCACCCCAATAACAATCCACCCTTCTGTATGGTTTGAGTTTCATATGTGTGGTTTATTGTCGATTTAAAGCGTACAAAAAGGCGGGATATTACAAAACCATTCATAAAGTATTTGGTTAGGGGGATGGTAAATTCCACGTCAAATATGTTCAGTAGTGATAGAAATAAAACCATTTGGGGGCATGTGGATACGATCGTAAGGATTAGGAACTCTACCTACATAACCCTCAAACCCAAAATGACCCAAAACATCCTCTATTCCCTTCGTTCAGATACTCCAGATGGAAAGGATAGGGAAAGACAGAAGTGGTTTCCATATCAAAGAAATATATCAGATCGATTATCACTAAGGTTGAAGAAAACAAAGGAAAATAGCAAGAAAAGAAATATGCCCTTACATTTGTTCGGAAAAGAAGCTGGCTTTGGATAGATTGAGATTTCATAAAAAATTTGAAATCATATAAAAGAATGGAGAAGAAGAAGAGGAAAATTATAAACTTACAATAATTTGAATCTCAGCTGCACAGTCGAAATAACGAAAAATCCCTAAAACATCAATTGATTAACGACAAGGAAGATTAATGCAAGAACCAAGACAAATGTTTTAGAATTCAAAACGACTAAAGGTACAACTTTTCAAAAGATCAGCCGATAAGGGGATGACATGTGTACTTAAGCATCAAATGCAATATGATAATGAAGACATTTCTTTCTTTGAAATGAAGAGAGAGAAAAAGCCATAAGTGATGAGTTGTAGGGAAAATACGGAAGTAGAGACAAGTGCACACCAATCTACGACCGCTTTAGACATGTAGAGCAAGTATTACATACATATTTTCCAATTAAAGGGAAGTTAATGTAAACCTCAGGCCAAAGGAATTGCCCCTAGAATAGAAATCGAACTATGAAGAGAACACAATAACAAAATCCGAGTAATACTGCACCAAAGCCTTAAGGATGGCGACACAACGTAAAAACAACGCTTCACCATTAAATACGAATTTGGCACTGTAATACTGCATCGAAAACTCGAAATACTCATAAAGTATGAGGACTGGTTTGTGAATCTAACACTCACTTCAATAGGTAGAACTGCAGCGTGGCTTTCAAGTCCTAAATATAAAGATTGCATTGGGGCTCCACATAGTATTAACAGGTAGGAACCGAGGCACCATCTTTAGGTAACAATATGAAATCGAAGCTATACCACAACCCTAAAAGCAATCCTAACATTACGAAACTATGACACAACCTCTTAAGCGATTATATGCAGACGGGTATGCGCCGCAATCTTAAGCTAACATCTAAAGTGGCAAGTCTATGCCACAATTTGGTACCATAAAGCTATAAAGAATGCTCCGCCAACTTGAAGTAATAGGACTATGCCACAATCCTATGTCAATACTGAACTAATAAAGAGTGCAACGCCGTCTTAACATGACAAAACAGCGCTGCAATCATTAAAAAACACTATCCACAAATATGGAAGACTTGAGAGATGAGGTGATGGAAATACTACTCCACAACCTAGAACCGAACCTTACTTCTTGAAGGCAAACCAAGAGATCTTAACTGCATCCCCCATATTGTTAGACCCAGCTCAAAGGCTAGGGCAACGACGTAGTCCTCTATCGTCGAAAACGGCTCAGAACGGAGTCATACAAAGCAGTTGCTCTCTAAAGTAGTCGTACATTCTCTGCTTTAAATCCATACAGCTCAACTCTAACACTACGCTTTGTTGATATCTCGAATTGAATAATGCAGTACAATCTCGGCAGTGTTGGTGTAGCACATATACTTCGAAGCATCACTACCCTAGACATAATAAAGGCACAACTCCTAGTAAACTAAAGCAAAGTCCTGGAGTACTAGTAATGGTGTAATCCTTCTCGCAATGGGAGGTAGTTTTTTTATTGCAGCTTCATCTAGACATATGCACTGTCCACAAGCCTATTACTTTGTAGTATCAGAAAGTCATAGTCTATTTTAATTTGAGCTTTTCCGCAACAATTCTGAAATTCCTGCTATAATTTCAAGCTTCTCGCCTAAATCCGAGAGTCAACCACTCAAATTAAAATTTCCCACCGAAGGCCACGTTAATAATCCATGCACAACAAGATGGACGGTCGACACATGGCACGATCTAAAGGCAAAAATCAAGAGAGTGAAAGAGTGACACTGTCAATCCACCGTATCTTTATGTACTATAAATGAACAAGGCACTGTAGAAGAAAATGAGGAATTTTACTTTACTCTTTTTGGACATATAGAATGAAAATTTGTACTCTCTATCATTATTGGTAGTACTAAGAATCAAATGAGAAGAAAGTGGCATTTTACTAGTGGATGTAGGATACTTTAACATTCAAACCATGTAAATTCTCTATGTCCTTTTATTATTTTTAGTACTTTACTTTCCTAGTTTTATTTCATTAAAACCTGTATCGAGATGACCAATTGATTCTAAACACTTCAAATATTCCCCTCCATAATTCCCCAAGCATTAAAATAATGTAATTGCTTCTCTTAAAGGCCAAATTAGCATTATTTAATTTTGCTGATTCATAATCACGAAAGCTTTCAGCATCATGATTACTTTATAAAAGTACTTGTGTGTTTCTAAAATGAAAAATCTCATTAACAATTTGCTTTCAAAAGTAAGAAGGGACCAAAAATTATAACTTTAAATAGTTAATGAATTTTATATTTACACAAGCAATTTATAAATCTTAAATACAAGCAAATGTTGATACATCTCACGTAAACCCAAGCCAACATCAACACAAGCCTCTACCTCGAGGTCACTTCCTACCTCAACCAAAACAAGCCACAAAATCCAACATTTGCTCCACTTTTTGACTTGGCTACCTTCTCCTTGCCTATATTGCTCATGAACCAACTTTTGGTAGGGGTTGGTGCTCCATTTCTTCAAGATCCAAGTTGTTATTCCTTGTTGCCATGTTGTTCTAAGCGTCTTTCCAAAGTTTGGGGATGATTTAAGTAGCTTTAAGGATGTTTATATGATGAGAGAAGAGGACAAAGACTAGCATTCCATGTTTAATGAATTAGCGAACCATTTTTCTAAGCCTTAAGGATGTTTATATAGGCTTCACCAAGAGGTTACCTACCTTCTATGACCAGCCACAAAGCCTACTCCCCCTCCATATGCTCCACTTTATCCCATCATTTCTCCTTACTTAGCCCTTAAGACTCCTCAAATTACCCTCTTCCAAAATATCTTCCAGAGACATACTCACTAAATAATTAGCCCCAAACACTAAAATTCTTTTAATTGTTAATTAGTGACCCATTAGTATATTAGACATGTCCAAAACGTTTGGAAAACATGTATCGAGTAAAAAGACGTTTATCGATAAAACGTTTTTGGTCACGTTATCGATATGTCTTTGAACTATTTACTTTTGTAAACACTTTTCAAAAATAAGTTTCTTATCATTAGTTATGTTTTAAAAAAGGTTAACAAAGTTATAAAATCCATTTGACCATATTAAACACAAGATTCAAATATTTAAATATTTTCGATATTTAAATACGAAGTGTTTGAAATTCTAGGTTGTTACATTCTCTACCCATTTAAAATATTTTATACTCAAAATTCCAACATGACCAATTAAGAAAAGAAACAAGAGCATAATAATACTCAGTGGTATTCAAAATTAATAGCAAATAAAGCTCATGATTTGCTCCGGTTCAAAAACTCTCTCATGCTCAAGGATAATAAACAATCTACTAAGCTCACCTTATGCTTAACAGCCTTAAGTTATTACATAGTGATCATTAAGGCTACCCCATAACAATCGAAGAGTTGTTTCTTGAACTCCCCATAAGCCAACAAAAAATAGTGTATATATACTTAAGCTCGTACGATGCACATGGGTTATCAATACGTTATATCCAATCTGATCACTTCCTCGATCGCATAAATTTCAATTCCTAACTAGTATAGATCGCTTGACTTCTCTATTGAGAACTTCAATCAGGTTCCTTGATTAAAAACTTACATCTCCCTTAAATAGCCATATATTATGATATAAAACCTTGGGATTATATCAAGAATCCATTTCAAGCATTCACAGTCAGAATCGAGGGAAAAATCTTGTTCGGATCGGTGTAAATCACCTAGAAACCATATACTCGACCCTTGGATCAAGAATAGTTATGCGAATAAAATGATCTACGTACAACTTATGTATTTTGTCCTATTGGTTTCTTCAACTATACCAATTACTTTTAATATCACATTCATTTACATAAATAATATATCTTATTTATTACTAAAATCGTTTATGAATCATTGCATAAAAGCATAACTCAAGTTTATAAACAATTTACAATGATATAGCTTTATTTATATAACATTTCATATAAACTTACCTTAAATTATTGCTCATATAATGATTTACATCCTACGAGTATATAAAAAATATCAAATTCGTTTTACTTTTTAAAATTCAGATGAAGACCCAAAATAAATCTGGGTCTTATAACTAAGTGAACCATTTGACATTTTTCCTTTCAGGTTAGGCAAGAAGTTAGTACAAGCATGACACTAGTATCCAAAATTTTTCCAAGAGTTTAGTTACCTTAGACAATTCTAATGTAAAGATGTTTTTTAGTTGGTCCAATAACATCGAATATTCTACTTAACATGGATGTTCAAACCAATTTAAAACATGTTTTAACTTACTACATTCTTGATTCAAGAGTTATATAAACTTATCTTTTATATTCATAAAAACACTTAGCTTCAAGTTTTATAACGATCTGGAATTTTGTGGCTTTTCAAAATCGTCGAAAAATCCATTTCATTTTGAGAAATTAAAACTATTAACAATCATATCATTACAAGATGAACATACCACATTGTCCTAATGCATATGATAGATGCATCAATAAAATAACTTAAAAAAGTTTCACATATTTATTAGACACACTATACTATAAAGGAAACCAAGGAAAGATTTCACCAGTTTTGCAACTTCTATATGGACACCCTACATAGCATACAAACAAATCGTTTATATGGAAAATTCATATCAAAATACATTTAATAAAACTACTGTATAGCAAACTACAATTCATTTTATCTAAAATTTCCTTAAAGAATACTTTGGAACTCAAATATAGTTTTTTTAAATTATTTTGGAATAATAATATATACATATAACTTTTATATATCAAATCATACTTTCGGGATTAAATCAAAAATCATTCCAAAGTTGTATCAAATACTTAATCTAATAGTACTAAGTATCATAAACTCAATTTGTAAGCCGATTTCCCAAATATTTACTTTAAAATTCATATAAATATACATTTAGATCGAGTAACACCAAAATGATAATAAGGAAATAAGTCCTACCAAGTTGTACCATATATTCCCTGACCAAGAAGGGTATTTCCCACAAGAAGTGCCTTACAACCGAACAACCTTCCTTGCCCATTTTTAGTCATTTTCAAGCCATTTGAACAAGATAACATAAAAGTACCTTGTTCCTAATTTGACTCATCCATTCTGAGAGAAACCTCAAACTCATACAAATCTAAAAACTCTTTACAAGATATTAGTATTCAAAAATACTTTCAAATAGTATTATTAATATTTCCTTTAAGTCTTAGAAACCATTTTCAAATACACTAGAATTTAAGTCCACAAAATATTAGTTTAAATCTTCTTTATTTGTAAACCAAATTTTATAAACCATGCTTAGACAGTTTACATTAAACTACCTTTTGTTAAAATAAACTTATAAACCAAGATAATTACCGAATGCCTTATAGCCAAACAGTGAAAATAAATTCACAAGGTGTTCGTTTTAATACACCCGCATATATTGTCTACCCATCTCATGCAGTAAAAGCTCATAAATTGATCAAGCATAAATAGACAACCAATAGACAATGATAAATGCTCATGAACTGGCAAGCATGACTAATCAATCTATAAATGATAACAATGCTCATAAAGTGGTCGAGCATAACAAATTAATTAACAAATGATAACAATGCTCGTAAATTGGCCGAGCATGACAAATCAATCTACAAAGGATAGCAATGCCCATAAACTTGTCGAGCATAACTAATCAATCAACAAATGATAACAATACTCGTAAATTGACTGAGCTAGGATAGTCAATCTAATAAAGGATAACAATGCTCGTAACTGGCTAAGTATGGCTAAACTAATTGATGAGGGATAATAAATGAACATTATTAATCACTACATTAATTAAACTACATTTTAATAATTCATACTTATATAAGTTGCCTATATAAGATATTTTAATTTTTGTAGTTGGACTTACCGGTAAGGCATTTGTTTGTAACAAATACAAATACGCTCTCATATATAAAATACACTCAATTCATTCTAGGACATCGCTTACCTTATCTCTAATGAGTCATATTCAACCAAAGCTAAGGTTCTTGCTTAACCTTCATCTCTAATACCAGATGTTGGTATTCATTTGATGAGTACTAAAGTGCCAGAAAGAAAAATTATTAGGGTAAAAAGAAAAAGAAAAAGAAAAGGAAAGGAAGACCACAATATCAGAATCTCATAACGAAGTGGTAACATATAGTATCAAAAGATAGTACAAAGTGTTACTCTAAGATACATAACATTTTAGAGTTACAATTCTACATACTATCATCAACCTGGGCAGTAATAAGAGCATATCCTCACAATTGCTGATATATACATGCTAGTAATGCAGTGGAAATAAAATAAAACTATAGGAAAATGGGCACATCAAATCATCTCTTGAAGCTCCTAAGAATATCAACAAAAATCTACATTTCTCATACTGCCCTAAAGAACACCTGAGGATTTAAAGTAAGGATAAAATCTCGAGTCAGACATGAGTATAGTATGATAAACTCAAGAAATATATAGCTATCATATAACAGTATCTTTTAGGACCATTCGGATCACCATAATGGTTTTTCGCTCAAAAGAACCAAACCATCTAACGAGTAAATAAGATGACATAATAGATTGTGTCTATGGTGTAGAATATAATAAGAAGTAGCCATGCTGCTTGCATCTCACAATATAACAATATTAGAAGTACAACTAAAATCGTTAAGGTATGTTCGCATATGGATTTCCATTGGAGGCTCACCTAGTAAATTAAAGCAGACTCTCGATCAGGGTCAAAAAATACCTTTCTAGCATCGTATAACTCTAGATAGAATATGTTAATAAGGAGAAACATAGCAGGTTCACACCCGAACACATGTTACCAAATATCATCAACACCTACTAGGAACGCTGATGAGCATCTCTAGATATGGAGTTGATATACCCTATGGATTAGCTAAACCCCTTAGCTATGAGGCCTTCTCAATTTTCTATCATTTTTCATGGTAAAGTCATATTCAACATCTCACACTCAAGCCTTCCTCACTCGAACAGATCTCGAACCTCTCTATGGATTCCAGTATCTCGAACATTTCATGAATCTCTCCCTGGATCCCAGCATAGGCCATCCAATGAATGCCAACTCTATCAACCCTCTTGGAATCGACCTTAAGATAGATAGTACACTCACTAGCATCATTTGAAATGTTATCACCGACCTCTCCCTTTGGCTTAACCTTAGGATAGAAAGTCCAACTCTATAACATTTCACTCCATAACCGCTTCCATAACATAGAACTTGTATATCTATTTTGAAGTGGTTTTTGGTAAGTAATGCACCTATTCGATCTTGGACTCTTCAAAACTAAATCGGTGAATTTTCAGTTAACTCGGTTTTGGTTCTCTTGGAAGTAAGAAAACGATATAACAAAGCCCTCCTTGAACATTTCGCTTATATACGTTCTTAAAGCAAGAGACGTTTCATGCTAATAAGTCTACTCCGGGGGATATCAAACCATATGAAGTCGTGAAGCATTCGTATATGTAACGACCAGTATTCTATATATCGAAGGATTGTGAAATAGTTGTATTATTTTCATACTAGGTCCCATGCTTCTAATATCTAGGAAAATAACTCTTAGGGACATTTCCCACATTCATGATTTTTGGTGAATTTCTATATGATCATTTTGTCCCTTTAAATCTTGTACGGACTATAACTTCTATAGGGGCCAAGTTAGGATTTGAAACTACTTCCATTGGATCTGGATGAAGGTTTCCATTTCTGTAGAATGGTCGTATTAGGAAATGAGCTTACCATTTTTGAGTTATGGTGTTTGAAGTTTTTTTCATTTTGAGCAGCTTAGGTGTGTAATTATAGTCATTAGTGCTAATGCACATGACCCATTTCAGTTTTGGGGTAAATGGAGGTTGATGGGACCTTATCTCCATCATTTCACAACTCCCAAAAATAGTTAGAAACTTCCATTAACCTTCATTTGAAAAAAAGCAACCCCTAAAGCTACTTTAATTAGCCAAATTGCACTATTAAGAGGAGGTTAAAGTGATTAGCAGTTGGAATTAGAGATTTTCTACTGGAAGAGCCTTGGATTTCGTGTCTTCTAAAGTTCATTTAAGGAATCGGGCTTTGCTTTGGATTAAGGTGAGTAATTAGATCTCTCACTTACTAATTAGGCCATTTTACACCCTAAATGATGTTTTAAAAATTATTTAAAAATATAAAATTGTTTTTGAGCTATATTACACCATATATGTGAATTTTAGATGATTTGGACGTGATTTTTAAAAACATATTCTTATGGATCCTTAACCATGTTCTTATGGATACCTAATCTTCGACTTAGGTTTAGATCGCTTTAAAACGATGTATTTGGATGTTTGCCTATTGATAATGCTTATATATAAAGTACGTATGATTTTTTGATGTTTGCATGGTTGAAAATGATGATCAAATGGTGGCTTATTTAGAAAAGGGCTATGGATCAGTGATGATCCCTATAGATCGTTACCTATCTACAAATTTTATCCCAAACTTGGTGCTATCGATGTGGGGCAGAAAGTAAGGCCTTATAAGGCTGCATACCAAGTTTTAAAACATTTGGAGTTTTCATGGTCAAGATATGGGCATTCAAAGCACAAGTTGGCATGGATCGGTGGGAATTCGTAGCACGGATCTGTAGGGAATCAAAGGCTTGGATCAGTGGAGTAGCTTGGAGCATGGAATCAGGACACGATCTATGGATTAAAGCAAGCATAATGGTGGAATGAAGTGGAGCCAAATCCATATGAATTTGGCTAAGTATGTTATTGGTCCCCATGGATTGGCATCGATCCATGAAGTTTGACCCAATTAAAGTGCAATGATGGTGGAGCATGGGACAAAGTATTGAAGCTCATGTGTGAAGTATGGGACCGATAGTGATGGTTCGGTGGCCATGGATCCGTGGGGATGGTTCAGTAGCCATGGATCAGTACCTATCCATAACTTATACCTTAAACTTGGTGCTTTCAATATGGGGTGAAAAGGAAGGCCCTATAAGCCTACATTCCAAATTCCAAGTTAATTGGAGTTTATACACTCATGTTGTGGTTATTTAAAGATGTAAAGTGATGGATCAATGGCCATGGATCAAAACCTATCCATAAAGTTTATCCCAAACTTGGTGCTATCAATATGGGGTGGCAAGAATGGCCTCATAAGCCTACATTCTGAATTTCAAATTAATTAGAGTTCATACACTCAAGGTATGGCCGTTTGAAGATGCAGAGTGATGGATCGGTGACTATGAATCGGTACCTATCCATTAAGTTTATACCAAACTTATATGGTGTTACAATGAAGGCCCCATAAGCCTACATTCTAAATTTCAAGTCAATTGGAGTTCATATACCTAGGTTGCGTTCATTTGAAGATGTAAAGTGATAGATCGGTGGCCATGGATCGGTACCTATCCATAAAGTTTATCCCAAACTAGGTGCTATCAATACTGGTTAATAGGAAGGCCCCTTAAGCCTACATTCCAAGTTTCAAGTCAATTGGAGTTCATACACTCAAGTTGTGGTCGTTTGAAGATGTAAAGTAATGGATCAGTGGCCATGGATCGATACTTATCCTTGGGTTTTATTCCAAACTTGGTGCTATCAATATGAGTTACAAGGAAGGCCTCATAAGTCTACAATCTGAGTTTCAGATCGATTGGAGTTTGTATGCCCGAGCTGTGGCCATTTAAAGATGGATATCTATACTTCAGGACGTAGAGTAACCAAATTAAAGGAACTGTTGGAGGAAGGTTATATGACGCACGATGATATTCTATGACTGATGATGGCTATTGCAATAACCCATATTTTTATAACATTATATAGAAAAATCAACTGGATAAATTAAATAAAATAATGTGAAGATTAATAGGTTGAGATTCTATTAGACTAAGGGTAGTCTTGCCATGTTAGTATGTCAACTAAAATAAAATAACATAAAAGAAGGTGTTAGGAATGAGTAAGGGCACTATAGGAAATAGGAAACGCTTATACCCTAATCCTTCGGAAATGAAACTCACGTTCATTTCATTTTCACTTAAACTAAAATTATACCAATGTAACAACCCTAGTATTGATGGTTACCGATGATATTAAATTATAACGATAGTTATAATTTAATATTGAGAATAAAATGAGATAGAGAAGTTAAAAATTGTTAAAAATTGTTTATTTCCAATAAACAATGAGTTTGGAGTTAAATCTTGAGTTTAAAAATTGATTATATGGAAATATAACAAATAAATTGATAATAATGTGATTTTTGGTAATTTGAGTTAGTAAATTAATCAAGAGATGTATTTCAACATTTAATTGTTGAAATTAGTACAAATTGATGAAAAATAAAGTTTTGAAAACTTTAATTTGAGAATTTAGAGTGGAAATAATCAATTATTGATTTTATTTGGGTAAATATAGTAATATTGGTAATTATTGCCAATATTAACCTTTTATTGAAATTAAAAAGGAGAAATATGAAGTAAACTTGTATTTTATTAAAATAAAAGATGAAATATTGGTTGAAAATAATATTTTGATGATTTAATAAAGTTAGAATGATTTATTGCAACTTATTTGATAATAAAATAATTTTTATTAAGCTTGTTGTCTTGAAAATAGTGTTTTTACACTAAAATAGCGTAAATGGTAAAATATTGTCAAAAATAAGGTTTTATTTGTAAAAGTAGCTTTTTATTGTTGAAATTTTATAATAACAATTTTATTTCAATACAACTGGATGTATACATTTTATTTGGCATTTAAATGTTGAAAATGTGAATATAGTGTTAAAATATGTGAAAACATGTACGAACTTTCATATTTCTCTAAGCAATTATGCTCTTGGGCTTATTTGGTTAATATTGAATCCACTAGCCCAAAATCTAGATAATTCTGGTATGAGAGAAAATAACAGTCCTTCTCAAAGTAATTCACGGTAAAAGAAAATAAAGAAAATAAATGGCAGCCTCCATCTAAATTCAGTTTTCCACTCAAACTGCTGAAAATCAAAGAAGATGATCACTAAAACTAGATAACATAAGGTAATCTCTATCAAATACTAGGTATATTTCATCAAAAATCTTTAATTTGAAATCAAATTGTCTGTTAATTTCTCTGTTGCATTTTTTGTTGTTTCAGCTATTACAGGTTCTTCCAAGCAATTTCTCCACCAAAAGCTTGCATCTTTACTCAAAATTAGTGCTAAACTTTGCTGAATTGCTAAGGTGAGTGTAAAAGCTCATAATTGCTAACTAGAAATATGCTCTGCCTGCAAAAATCGTTGCTGGAACGGTAGTTCTGTAGATATTATTCTCTGTTTGTTGTTCTTTGATTTCTTGTTCCTAGTTGCCACTTTGAGTGGTCATAACTCTTTGATTTTCTCTCGAATTGCTGTCGGATCTTTCTTGGGGTGTTGTTTAGATGTTAGACTTTGTGCACGTCAATTTTTATCCAAAAATTCTATAGTTTGATATGTTAGATATGCCTTGAGAAATCAATACGAGGCAGGAAAAACAACCTGGAAAGAGTCCATAGCCTGGATGGATAGGCAGGTCGACCCAGCGCCTTCCCGGTCGACCAAGCAGTCGACCAGCCTATGGACCTGGGTCGATCCTTGTTGGCCCAGGTGCGTTGGTTGCGGCCTTTGTTCATATTCCTTCCGTAGTTATCTTGTAGCTTTTACCTTTGAATTGTGATGGTTTTGTCACTTGTTCTGCTGCAAATTTCGAGATGATTTTGATGAAGATTATGGGTTATGATATCCATCAATGGATAAGCCAAGTTTTGGAAGGAGTTTGAAATTCAAAAAGTTTGAATTGAATTCGATTTAATTCGAATATCAATTGAAGTAATTTCTTCGTTTTTCTTCGATTTCAATCACTATTACTTCCAAATAAATTTTGAGCAAATTTCTAGATAATTGGGCTTTTGAAATCATTATTATAATAAAATTTCAAATTATTAAATTATTTCAAGTGTTTAAAAATATATTTATTTCCTATAATAAGGAAAATATTCAATAAAATGGTTTCAAAATGATTTCAGATTTTTTTTAAAAAATCCCATTTTCTCAAGCAAATTATTTTATGAATAATATATGTTATTTTTATACTTTTCAGATGTACGAGAAAGAGAATTAAACGATTTAGTAAAACACGTGGTATGGGACAAGTGTGTTTACTTTATCGGTTAATTCCGGACTTGTACGATTGAAATAACTCGAGTATATTGATTGAGATGATTTTTGGGATTTGCCATATTATGGCGTATTTTGAGGACTTTAATTCCTATATCTAGGAATTTTTCCAAGTTTGTCAATATTTGGCGAGTTTTATGGTTTGAGCTCTCCAAATTTTGGAGTAGGTCGATGAGAACCGTCACAACGTATTCTTATACCTGCCAATGTAATGAGGCAAATCTTGAGGTTGAGAGTCCCTATTTGGGAATTATGGTTTATGACAAACCATCATGATGTTGATATACTTGTCGATGAGATGAGACAAGTTATGATGTTTTGATACTTGCCAATTAAATGAGGCGAGTGATGAATTTCTGGGATTATGATTTTATGATGTTTTCTAGTGTGGCATCGACTAGCAGTTAGTAAACTGCTAAGGCAGACGTGTAGTTTGCGATGCACGTTAACACTTCCTATCTGAGAATTTGTGACACATTCATGATGTTTACCAGTACTATAGACCTTCGCGTCATCACGATGTTCTATGACTTCGGTCGTCACGATAATCTACGACTTCGGTCGTCATGATGTTTTACGACTTTGGCCGTCAGTATGTATTATGTACCATTATAGATGTAGTACCGGTCTGAGTTTGGCACGTGCAGCATTGCTTTGGCATGCAATCGGGGATTTGGCCAATCTGAGGATTTTTATGAGTTTTTGATTTGCTACGATTTCACCATTATGATATTATGATTTTATTATAGCCTTGAGTTTGAGAAAGGCTTATATGTATATATGTGCATTTTTATGTTGATTTCGACACTAAGGTTTTGAACTCGTATTAGAGTTCCATGATGTTTGATTTTGAGAATTTTGATGTTTCTTCGATGGCTCATGAGTTTGTCAAATTCATTTATATTGAATTCCATTGAGCATGAACCATATGTGACATGTTAAACCTTTTATGTATTAATTATGTGTTTTATGAAGTATCCACTTATGGATGTATAAATAGGCATTACTTATACCATTCCTTTAGAAATAAAGGTATGCTTCCCGTATGCACTCATATCACTTTTTCTATCGCTAATATCAAGTTCCAGTTGGCTTGACCCATTTATTATTTACTCGGGTCAGACCGAGTCGCAGGTTAGATGGTTGGATTTTATGCTTGATATATCTTTTGGACTTCTCTATATCAACCTCGGATTGATAGCATAGTTTTTGTGTAGTAGTCTTTTGTTGGGAAACATGTGATGTATATATTCGTTTGTTGGGATGTATGTATATATTGTGGTTGAATACCACTGTTACATGTTGTATTATGTATGTGTGTATGTATATTATCTCTATTGCTATTCTATAATTGAGATTGTTATAGTTATTATGTTTTGTTTCTAAATCGATCCTATAGCCCCCATAGTAGTGTATTAGATAGGAATTGAGTATGTTGCGTACTTGAGACGAATTAAAAAAATGGATACCAAATCGACATACTTAGCTCTTATCTAATGCAAGACTATGATGGTCGCCCTTAACCAGCCCTATTCTCCGCATTAGCAGGCATAATTACCTAGTAATTCTCTTTGTTAATGTGGTCTCGAAGTCGGGGGTCACACCTTGGTATCAGAGATGGATTTAGAACAAAATGTAATAAACACATAACATTATACATGATTATCATACATCAAGTATAATACAAGTGTAAACATCATCCCCAATCGTTAGTGAACCCTACCTTATCCTTAATCTTTTAATTCCTTTTGGGGTAGATAGAAAGGTATGTCTAGGAATGTTATTTTAAATTCCATAGTATTCCTTTTTTAATGCATTTGAATTGCTAATATCTACCCTATGAATAATACTATCTTATCTTAACTTTTAGAAAATGGATGAAAGAGGAAGGGGTAGCCCTTCAAAAGCGGGACCGTCTAGTGGTTCTTGCTCCGAAGGAGTTAATTTGTCGACCGAACAGAATCTTGAGCTTTTTAGGAGCATTTACCATCCCGCTCCTACCCATAACTCTCCTCCATGCAAATCCAAATTTGTGTGAATACGCCGCAACTTCACTCATCTTAGACGTAAGCCGTTCAGAGGCTCTGGGTCCTTTTAGAGATTCAGGCATGGCTCCATACATGCAAGCACATCTTCACTCACATGGAGATCTTCGATCCTCACTGTATTCTTAAAGCATCGAGTACGCTCGAAGAACGAGCATTAGACTGGTACGAGCTCCTTATAGCTAAGGTGGAAGAGTCCACCCTCACTTGGCAGCATTTCAGAGACCATTTTGAGTTGAAGTTCGTACCAAAATTCGAGAAGGCTTTCCTTGCCCGTCGCTTCCTAGAGTTGAAGCAGGTCAAATCCTCAATATCAGATTATGTATCCTCCTTCAAGTCCATATCCAAATATGGGCTTAAATTTACTAGCACTCCTTATAAGAAGAATCTTCGGTTTATCTCTGGGTTGAAGGTATATTTGAAGAAGTCGCTCATGCTTCAGCTTAAGCTCTCATTCGAGGAGCTTGTAGATTTGGCGATTCATCTCAAAGTCATTAAAAGGAAAGAAATAGTAGCGATGAGGCCAAGGTTCAAAAGGACCTATATAAGAAGAAGTTCCCTTTTTAGCAATCCAAATCCTTTCCTCCTAAGAAGAAGAAGCAAGCCAATTATGGATTTCATCCTCATGCCACACCTCCTTCAGCCACATCCTTAGCATGCTTCAAATGTGATTCTCGAAATCATATAGCTAGAGATTTTCCTCATCCTCGCAAGTGTCTATATTGCAAGCAAGGACATTTGGTCTCTATATGCCTTAAGAAGAAGAAGAATTCTCGTTCCGAAAATCTGAATGTGGTGAAGGCTTCTAATAGCGCATCTCAGTCTCAAGATATATCTCCTATCATTTTGAAAATTTCTATTCTTTTCATGATCATTCGATTGGAATCCTCTTTAGTACGGTTACTTGACATTTATCCGTATCGAATAAATGCATGACGTGAGGATTTTGAAGATGTTCCTTGTAGCTTATCATTGCATGCGAATCAGCATGCTATTTTCTATCTGGAATTTGGAGACATTTGAGAAGGAGAGGCTTGCATTTTATCCAGCCACATTCTATGATTTGAAGGATCCAATATTTAGGCATCCTAATCCAGTTGGTTTGTTAATTCTTGTCTTCAGAATATTGATTATGATTCCAAAGTATGTGTATCTACTCTTGAGTTTCAAGATGTTGACGATATATCTCAAATTCAAGTTATTGTGACTCTGTTGTTCTGTAAGCCCGTTCGGGTTCGTCACCCCACCGAGAAATCGAGTATTGTATTGACCTCATTTCCGATTCTTAGTCTTTCGGTCATCCTTCCAAGAGGATGCCCACTAAGGAAATGAGGTGATCCTTGGAATTAAATTGATATTGCCTTTTGTACCTCTTTTGAGATATCATCTTCGGATATTCCTTTATTGATAGGCTTTGTGATACTATTTCACTCGGAATAATGATATGTTGTTAAGTGTTCTTCTTCTCATTCGAGAAGATATTTTACCCTTACACTTATATCTCGCTGATTTATTAATCGATCTATTTTATGGTGTTAGGTTCTTTCTTCAGCTTAACCCTACATCGATTCTCATTAGCTACGAGTTGCAAAGGATAGTGTTTCTTTTACCATAATCTACACCCGTTATGAGTTTTCTGAGTGGTTAGTTACACCATTAGGAAGGACGAACACTCCAATCTGTTCCCTCAATCTTGTGAATCAATTATTCTAGGAATATGTCGATAAGTCTTCTGGTATTTTTGATTTTGGGTATATGCAATAAATCGTGTTTTCAAATTTTTCCAAAAATAAAATTTGAGGATATATTTCTAAGAGAAATTGGACTTGTTTTTTTATGGGATAAATAAAGAACACTTTGAGAACTAAATATGGGGTACTACTTTTATAGAAGATGATTTTTGTGTTAGGTTTTCCATCGAGTGCTTTAAAAATTCTGATTGATACGGTTGATCAACGTTATTGATAGGAATTTCCTAAATGTTATGATGAGACAATCAGACACGATAAATTAACTTTAATGAGATTAAAATTAGGAATTGAATTAAAAGGATTCAAGAATTAAATTTTATTCTAGATGGAATATGCAGCAATTGAACCATGGTGGGATTAGATGAATGGCGAGGTGGTTTTGATCATTTGGTCAACTCTACAGCCAATCGATTGGGTTATTTATTATAAATCAATGGCGAGGCAATGCCATTATGATAATCAAAATATATAAGTTTGAATATAGTAATGTTTTATTGTTGAAATGATGAGATAATATTTTGTTTGAAAATAAATGGTTATTGAAAATTTTAAAATGAGTTATGCATGTTAAAGATGGAGTTTGTTATGAAAATTTGAGTATTTGAGAATAAAGAATAGTAAATTTTAAGATTTTATCTTAAGGAGTGTTGGAATGAAATTATTAAATTCTTTCGAAACTTTAATTTAGAAATAAAAGAAAATACGAGTTTGAAATTATTTGTCATTTTATGAGAACTATAGGAAAGAGTTTGGAAAATTCCCAATTGTTGAAAATTAAGATTTTGAATTTAAAGGAAATGAGTTTTGGAACTTTAAAAAGTTTGATTGTAAACAAAAATTTAGATTATGGTTTTAAAGATAATGAATTTCAAACTTTAATAAATTTCCCATTATGTTCCTTGTGATTATCTTGCCTTAGTGCAATGATAACGACTAGCATTTTACGGTTGTTTGAATAGGGTGGTCTTTGAAGTAACCAGCTCTCATTGGGTTTTCTTACCTCAATTATCTTAGTATCAGTATGGCTCCTTCCGTATTGATATACGGAAAGTCGTCAGCTTGTTGTTAGAGTTTGAATAAAGCAATGCTAAATCCCAACTCTATTTCGAGAATCTTTTATGAAACCAATCTCCTTCGATAGATTTTTGAGTAACACCTCATTGTGTTTTGTTTCAAAAGTGAGATGCTTTCGAAATCATAATGTATTTCTCAAAGAAATTCAATGGTCCGCAAACCCTAGTATTTATACTTTGGAAAATCATTGAATTTACCGAGCAATTTTATCTTAGTCTTCTTTCGTCCTGAGTAAAGAATGAGGAATTTTGATCTCGTGCTTGTCTATCATTCCTTTGATTGATAAAATAAAGTGTGTTGAATACATATTTCCTCTAGAAATTGCGAGGACATAATTTTTATAATGGGAGAGTCTGTAACAACCTTGGTATTGGTGATTACTGATGATATAAAATTATAACGATTACAATTTAATATTGAGAATAAAATAAAATAAAGAAGGTAAAATTTGTTAAAAATTGCTTATTTTCGGTAAACAATGAGTTTGAAGTCAAGTCTTGAGTTTAAAAATTGATTGTATGAAATATAATAAATAAATTGATGATAATGGGATTTTTGGTAATTTAAGTTAATAAATTAATCAAGAGATTTATTTTAACATTTAATTGTTGAAATGAATATAAATTGATGAAAAATAAAGTTTAAAAAAAATATTTTTAGAATTTGGAGTGGAAAAAATCAATTATTGATTTTATTTGGGTAAATATAGTAATATTGGTAATTATTGCCAATTTAAACCTTTTATTGAATTTAAAAAGGAGAAATATGAAGTAAAATTGTATTTTATTAAAATAAAAGATGAAATATTGGTTGAAAATAATATTTTGATGATTTAATAAAGTTATGATGATTTATTGCAACTTATTTGATACGAAATAAATTTTATTAAGCTTTTTCTCTTAAAAATAGTGTTTTTGCACTAAAATAGTGTAAATTGTAAAATATTGTCAAAAATAAGGATTTATTTGTAAAAATAATTTTTTATTGTTGAAATAAATTTTATTTTATTATAATAACAAATATTTCAATACAATCGGATGTATACATTTTATTTGGCATTTAAACGTTGAAAATGTGAATATGGTGTAAAATAAGTGAAAACATGTACATAGTTTCGTATTTTTCTAGGTAATTATGCTCTTGGATTATTTGGATAAGATTGAATCCATTATCCCAAAATATAGATAATTCCAGTATGAAAGAAACTAACAGTACGTTAATTTAATCTCCTCCTTCTCAAAGTAATTCACAGTAAAAGAAAATAAAGAAAATAAATGGCAGCCTCCATCTAAATTCAATTTTCCACTCAAATTGCTGAAAATCAAAGAAGATGATCACTAAAACTAAGGTAATCTCTATCCAATACTAGGTATATTTCATCGAAAATCTCAAATTTGAAATCAAATTGTCAGTTAATTCTTTATTCTCCTTGCATATTGTTGTTTCAGTTATTACAGGTTCTTCCAAGCAATCTCTCCACCAGAACTTGCATCTTGACTCCAAATTGGTGCTAAACTTTGCTAAATCACCAAGATGAGTGTAAAAGCTCATAATTTCTAACTAGAAATATGCTCTGGCCGCAAAAAGCGTTATTGGAAAAGTAGTTCTATAAATATTATTCTCTGTTTGTTGTTCTTTGATTTCTTATTTCTTTTTGCCACTTTGATTGACCATAACTATTTGATTTTCACTCGAATTGCTGGCGGATCTTTTCTGTAGTGTTTCTTAGATGTTAAACTGTGTGCACATCAATTTTCATCAAAAAATTCTAACGTTTGATATGTTAGATATGCCCTGGAAAATCAAGACGAGGCAGGAAAAACAACCAGGAAAGAGTCCATAGCCTGGGTGGATAGGCAGGTCGACCCAGCTCCTTCTTGGTCGACTGTCCTATGGACTTAGGTCGACCTCTGTTGGCCAAGGTGCGTGTGTTGCATCCTTTGTTCATATTACTTCCATAGCTTATTTTGTAGCTTTTACCTTTGAATTGCAATGGTTCACTTGTTTTGCTGCAAATTTTGAGATGATTTTGATGATGATTATGGGCAATGATATCCAACAATGGATTAGCCAAGTTTTGGGAGGAGTTTGAAATTCAAAACGTTTGAATTGAATTCGAATATCGATTTGAAGTAATTTCTTCGTTTTTCTTCGATTTCAATCACTATTACTTCCAAATAAATTTTCAGAAAATTTCTAAATAATTGGGCTTTCGAAATCATTATTATAAAAAATTTCAAATTATTTTGAAATTATTAAATTATTTCAAGTGTTTTAAAATATATTTATTTTCTATAATAAGGAGAATTTTCAATAAAATGATTTCAGATTTGTTTTAAAATCCCATTTCTCAAGTAAATTGTTTTATAAATAATATATGCTATTTTTATACTTTTAAAATGTATGAGAAAGAGAATTAAATGATTTAGTAAAACACGTGGTATGGGACACGTGTGTTTACTTTTTCGGTTAATTCCAGACTTGTACGATCGAAACTACTCGAGTATATTGATTGAGATGAGTTTTATGGTTCGAGCTCTCCTAATTTAGGAGTATAGTCAATGAGAACTATCATGGTTTATTCTTATACCTACCAATGAAATGAGGCAAACCTTGAGGTTGAGATTCCCTATTTGAAAATCATGGTTTATGATAAACTATTATGATTTTGTTATACTTGTCGATGAGATGAGACAAGTTATGATGTTTTGATACTTGTCAATTAAATGAGGCGAGTTATGACTTTCTGAGATTCATGTTTTATGAAGTTTTCTAGCGTGCCATCGACTAGCAGTTAGTAAACCGCTAAATGGGGACATGTGGTATGGAATGTACGTTAACACTTTTCGGGTTCCTATATGAGAATTTATGACACATTCACGATGTTTACCGGTACTATAGACCTTCGGGTCGTCACTATATTCTACGATTTCGTTCGTCACGATGTTCTACGACTTCGGTCATCATGAAGTTCTAAGACTTGGGTCATCACAATGTTTTACGACTCCAGTCATCATGATTTATTAGGTACCTAAAATATATATATAATACCGGTCTGAGTTTGGAACGTGGAGCATTGCTTCGGCATGCAATCAGGGATTTGGCCAATCTGTGGATTTTTATGAGTTTTTGATTGCTTCGATTTCACCATTTTGAGATGAAGATGTTATTATAGCCTTGAGTTAAAGAAAAGCTTATATGTACATATATGCATTTTTATAGTGATTTCGATGTTAAGATTTCGAACTCGTATTAGAGTTCCATGATGTTTGATTTTGAGAATTTTGATGTTTCTTCTATGGCTCATGAGTTTTCCAAATTCACTTATATTGAATTCCATTGAACAAGAACCATTTGTGACATGTTTAACCTTTAATGAATTAAGTATAAGTTTTATGAAGCATTCACTTATGGATGTACAAATAGGCATTACTAATATCATTCCTTTAGAAATAAAGGAATGCTTCCCTTATGCACTCATATCACTTTTTCTATTGCTAATATCAAGTTCCAGTTAGCCTGACCCGTGTATCATTTACTCGGGTCAGACCGAGTTGCAAATTAGATTGTTGGACCTTATGCTTGCTATATCTTTTGGACTTCTCTATATCAATCTCGGATTGATAGCATAGTTTTTATGTAGTAGTCTTTTATTAGGAACCATGTGATGTATATATTCTTTTTTTTGGATGTATGTATATATTGTAGTTGAATACCACTAGTTACATGTTGTATTATGTATGTGTATATGTGTGTATGTATATTATCTATGTTGTTGTTCTATGATTTGAGATTGTTATAGTTATTATATTTTGTTTCTAAATCGATCCTGTATCCACCATAGTAGTGTATTAAATAGGAATTGAGTATGTCGAGTACTTGAGACGAACTAAAAAAAAGGTACCAAAGCAACATACTTAGCTCGTATCTAATGCAGGACTATGACGGTCGCCCTTAATCAGCCTTATTCTCCGTATTAGCAGACAGAATTACCTAGTAATTCTCTTTGTTAATGTGGATCTCGGAGTGGGGTATCATAACCAAGGCCGACCACCATTATTGTTCTCAAGAGAAGATAAAGCTAGGATTCAAGAGAAGGTAGATAATCAACTAAATCAACAATCCAATCTCACATCTTATATTCTAAAAGCAAAGGTGAATAATTACTACATCCCGTTTTCTTATGATTTTGATTTTAAGAGTTAGATCTGAAATGTTTTTGCAAGTACATGTCATGTTTCTATGATTAAAGATATATATATATATATAGATATATATATATATATAGATATATATGCTTGATTGATGATTTATATAAGTTCATGTTAGTTTTTATGATGTATTTAACATGGAAACCCTATTAAATAACATCCAAATGCCTTAAAAATTTAAACGTAGGTCAGAAATGATATTTTAGAGATGGGTTCTAATTTTCATAATTTTTTGAATTTGTGTGGACTTTATATTAATTTTCTAGTGAAGAAAATGATTTATTGGGTTATAAAGTATTTACGGCTAAAATAATAATTAACTGGGTTTGAAATTTTTATATGTTAGAAAACATATTAAAATATATTTTCTGGGATTTTTCCAGAATTTTCTAGATTTTTCCTAAGTTACTTGATGAATATATAAAATCATTTAAGGTATGAGACTTAGATATTTTATATATTTAATTAAGGAGAAGGGACATTTTATAAAATAAAATGATTATTTAATTCTGAAAATAGTGGCAGCACTTTTTTGAAAAGTATTCGTTAAGCAATGAGACAAATAAAGTAGGTTAGTTGAAAATTATCCTTTTTAAGTTAAAAACAAAGAAATCATACTTTTAGCATGTTTCAGCCTTTTACGGCATTAAACCTTCCGACCCAGACCTTTCGACAAAGTCGAGAGGATCAACGCTTTCGACAAGGTTAAACCAATGCATATCATATAAAGTTACTTGGTACATAATGAACTGGATAGAGCTGAAGGGATCTAAGTTGAAAGGTTGGTTGCCTAAGAGGTTGAAATGTGTTATTTTTGAAAACCAAAGATAGCCAGCTTTGCTTTCGAAAAGGAGCTTTCGACTCGGTTTCTTCTGAAGCAGTCAATTATTTAAGATAAAGATTTAAAACCTTATGACAAAGTCGAAAGGTTACTTCTGCTTTATGTTTTAAACCTTCTGACATAGTCGAAAGGTTACTGCCGCTTTATGTTTTGAACCTTTCGACACGATCGAAAGGTTATTTCCGCTTTTGTTTTTTTTTCGATTTTAACCTTCTGACAAAGTCGAAAGGTTTCTTATTTTTAAAACTAGCCGCTTCTCCATGCTTTTGAAGGAAAGCTTCTAACTTAGGTGATTTATCCTTACTTTCTAAATGAAGCATAACCAAAGTTTTCGAAGCAGGGCTTTCGACAATGTCGAAAGGTTACTTCCAACGAAGTCGAAAGGTTTATATTTCAAAAGGTTTAACGCTTTCGAAAGGTTTTCTTAGTCAATGGTTCCGAAAGGTTTATTTTGGATGGTTTCGAAAGGTTGAATCTTTTAAAGAAGGATGTCTAAAACTTTTATTGTTTTTGAAAAGTATGATTTTGAAAGGTTTGATTTTGATTTTGAAAGAAGTGTTTTCAAAAGTATAGAAAGTGGTTCTTTCAAGAGTTTAAGCATTCTCATCAACTAAGATTTGAGCAAAGAAGATATATATAACATGGTGATATAATTTTGAGTAAAGCATAAAGACTACATACTTTTCCATGTTTAAGTTTTATTTAAAGGTTTTAAATCATTTTGAAAATGTTTTCAACGAAAATTAAGGGAGAGGATCCTTAAATGAAAATGATTCAGATATTAGAATACCTGATGGGACTGGTATGGGATCGCGCCCTTTACATTAGCTATTAACCCCAGCTAATTGTTGTCCAAAATTCCAGTGTATAGGGCTTGGTCATAGGTAGACTTAAATTATGATTACACACCAAAAGTAATATATGTTTGTTTACAGATAGGTTACCGGTGAGACCGAAATACCATTAGGATCAGGAAGACCTGGGAGATGATTAAGCCAGGGACAGACCATCTAAAAGCGGAGTATTTAACAGATAGTTAATGATATACCGTCTAAAAGTGAAGTATGTATGTCTACATAATGATGCTTTACAGTATATAACCAGTTTTGGTTGCAGGAAAAAGATTTTGCAAAGATATGTTTTAAAAGGATATTAGTGAGGGGAAACCCGTTTCGCTAAGCGGCATGGTCTCACTTAACGTATATATTTCAGGATGTATAATATTATTCACACCAGGATTTATGTCTGACTTAAAGTTTATATTTTCCCTTTAAACTTTCGGGTGCTCAAAATTAATTTGAGTAGGCTAAGAGGTTAAGGTCATTCAGGTTTAGTAGGATGATGAATAAGGCTACCGGAGGCATGTAGGAGGCAAACAGATAGTTATTTAGGATTTGCAGTATTTGTTTTGTGTGTTTTTGAATTTCCATTGTGTTGTACTAAGTTTATTATAACTATATGACTCTGATCATCCAAGAGGGTATCTTCATATACGGCTTTTGGCGTATTTTGTAATAAGTATATTTGATCTGTGCTTGGGAACGTGTTGGGGTTATGTGAAATGAATATGGAACATTTGTTTTGAATGTAATAAAGAAAAGTTGTTTTGAAATATATGTTTTGTTGCATATTCAATTGCTTCTGATATTATAAATACCATTAAAATAACCGTATTTAGTCGCCGGAAGTTAATACTTTGAACGACTGCAGCATCAGTAGCGCTTAACTTTGGGCTTCTAGATAGAGGATATTGCAGCTTGATATCAGAGCATAGTGTATGAAATATTTTAACTAAAAATGGTTTTGAAAACATAATCTTTAGTAATTAGAGTTAAGATTGGGGTATGGGATAACGCTATAGTAACATACTTGTATTTTTTATATTATAAGTATACGTTCTATTTCTAGACTTCTACCTTAGTTAGGCCATTCATCCGTGTCTCACGAGGTTTGAATACAGATATGGAAGGGAGACGAGGCAGAGTCAATCTTGGAGGAGATAGTACCACCACTAATGGAAATGCCCGACCAAATGCTAGAAGCGGTCCAGGTTAGGCTCAAGCTGAAACTGTTGGTATTGGGGTTCCCCAAGTGGATATGGAAGCCATGTATCAAATTTTTGTAAACATGATGCATGCTGGAATTGTGGCAGGAGTTGTTGGAGGAAATGCTGCTAGAGGTGGAGTATAGGAAGCTCCGATAGTCAACCAGTATGCTAACTTGAGCAGAGATTTTACCAGGCTTGGAGGGAAGCTGTTCATTGGAACTAAAGATGCAATTGAGGTTGAAAACTGGCTGCTACATTGTGAGAGAAATTTTGCTGATCTAGGATTGAATGACGAGCAGAAGAGGAGATTAGCTTCAAGACAGCTTCAAGGAGCTGCTCTATTTTGGTGGAATACTGTTGTAGCTGGTGTTGATGAGGAAACCACTACTTGGGCAGAGTTTAGGAGAAGGTTTCAAGAAAGGTTTATGTCGACGATGTCATAGTCTGTATTGGTTAGGATGTTTGCTGAACTAGAGCAAGGGGAAATGTCTGTTCTAAAGTATGGCAGAAAATTTGAAGAGTTGGCCCAGTATAGGTATGCTTTGGTTGATACGGTGATCAGGAAGAATGAAAAGTTTATAAAAGGCTTAAGGCTGGAATTGATTAGTGCTACTTTGACTCACTTAAGAAATCCCAGTGATGTAGTGGTAGAAATGGCGTTGAGCCAGGAAGAGGGGTTAGCTTTCCTAAGGAAGAAAATGAAGGGGGCCCGAGTGGGACAGGGCCAGAAAAGAAAGTTTTTCAAGAAGAGGAATACTCAGAAGGGAGGTGCATAGAAGAAGGGAAAAGCTAAGGTGGTCTATTATAAATGTGGTAAGAAAGGACACTATGCTAATGAGTGTCATGTTGGAAAAGGAAAAGAGAAAGGAAAGGAGGTGATTGAGAAGAAGAACATCCAATGCTTTAATTGTGATCAAATCGGCCATTATAAGAATAAATGCCTAGAACTTGTTAGATAGGGAAGGGGACAGATGTATGCATTGAGCCCGCAACTTCAAGGCCATTTGTGCAGGAGAAAGGGAAGGCCGCTCTTGGAGGCTCTCTATAGATTCACAGTATGTCTGTTAGCGTTCTATTTGATATTGGTGCATCACATTCTTTTATTTTTCGATGTTTGATAGATAAGCTTAACCTAGAACCCTCATATTTAGTTACTTCCTTAAGGGTTGCAAATCCGATAGGAGGGCATGCAACATGTAACAACCCGCATATTTTACAATTGAATATTTAAATATTTTATTTAAAATAATTCATCGTTAGTCGGATTATTGTCCGAAAAACTACTTTCTGCAAACAGTCGAATTAGAACCCGAGACCACCCCCATTGAGTTCAAAATGATGTTTGCGACCTTTTTGAGTATAAACTTCGATATGTTTGAAGTTAGAGGAATTTTGCTACTTTTTCACTTAGGGCTTTGGTTCGGTTTCAGCCTATTAGACCCAAGCCTCACCTCCTCTTCTCTTCGTTCCTTTATATTTTCCTAATACTCAAGATTTAGATAAAAATGGGGGAAGAGAGAAAGAATTAGAATTCTTAAGCCCTAGTTTCATTGCAAATCCAAGCTCTAACTCCTAATTCATAGAAGAAGCTTTGGTAAGCCTTCTCTTCTTCTTCTCCAACTCATTCTCCTTCCAATTTCAAAAATTCCTAAATCTAATTTAGGAAATGTTTCTCTTTTAAGCTTAGATTCAAGCTTGTTGGGTTGGAATTGAAGAGTGATTGTTCTTGCTATTGCTCTATAGCTTCTTCTTCATTTGTTTTGGGTTTAAAAGTGAGATTTTTATCTCACATCTAGGTCTATATCTATCCTTGTTGTTAGGTATGAATTCCTAACACTTATTCATGCGCATTTGCTTTTGATTTGGATTGCTTTGGTGAATATTCCAATTTTTGGTGTTTTGAAAGCAAAATTTATGAAAATTCTTATATGGATATTTGGACATTGATATTCGAGGCGTATCGAAGAGCCTTTAAGGCTGGGTTGTCGCTTGGCATAAATCCTTAGTCGTCGTTGCTCATCCGATCGCTTTCGATATTCGTTTTGACCATTTTTGGCCAAGGTTCAAGAAAGGCCTGAGAAACAGGTTTCAGACATCTGAAACCTCTATTTCAGACGTCTGAATATTATACTGGGAATTTTTATTCCCCGGTATTCAGACGTTTGAATCCAAACCTCCAGACGTCTGAATTTACCCGTTAGAAACCAGGAAGAAAATAGGCTAAAAAATGCCTATCTCAGACGTCTGAAATATAGGGTTCAGACGTCTGAATTGAATTCTGGAAAACAAATAAATATCCAGATTCAGACGTCTGAATCTGGAACTTCAGACGTCTGAATCTGCTTGTTTTTGCCTATTTTGCCTATTTTAGCTTGAGTTTCCAAATTTAATCGTTTTGTGTTGATTCCCATTTGTTGTTATCATTTATTATCGAATTTGATGACATTTTCTTTGGGATTTTTGGAACATCCACCTTGATGGATTCGATATCGATTTCTTTGGATTCAATTCACGTCTTCGTATGTGAATTTTTGATGAATTGATTGTTCTTCAATCATTTTTATGATTTGTCACTTCAATACTAGTAGAAAATATCGAAACTCTTTCATCAAAACAATTTCAACATTATTTTACTACAAATCTCATTTCTTAAACTGTTTTCAAATCTACTAGCATATACAAACCTTTACCTTACTCGTATGAGAAATCTAATCAAACGGCTTGGTAAAACAAGTGGTATGAAACGCTTGTGTTTACTTCGTCGGTTAATTCTTGGACTTATTTGATTGAATCTCTTATGACAATTTTCTAGTGGAAATCTACAATTTATTTGTAAATATTTAAGTTAAGCTAATGGTTATGGGACATGAAGCTGAACTCATATATTTACTAGCTAAGTGTAATTGACACTTCTTGATGATCAATGATGATCATTTTTGTGATTTAGACTAGCAATTTGCGATGTCTCTTTGTCTGCGAGGGAGACTAAACCCCGTTTCTGTGGAGCTTCGGCTCAAATTGGTGGGGTAGCGACCCATGATCTTCGGACCGTTTTGTGGAGCTTCGGCCCAAAATTAATGGTTAGCAACCATGGAATAGCGTTCCGTTTTGTGATACACATGTTGGTGAGTTTTCATACTCCCGTTTTGTGATATGCCTCCCCCTTTTCGTGATTTCTGGATTTCCATTGATGAATTCTAGAATTTGTGTTTTCACCAATTTTCGTGATTTACATTGATAAGTTTTATCAATATTTGTGCATTGGTGAATTTGTGTGTCATTAACTTTTGTGATTGGCATTGATATAATTGTCAATATTTATGGTTTGGTGAATAAAAATAAAGAGTATGACATTCTTTTTGATCTTTGAGAAGATTCTTGTGATATTGATTAATCTCTATTTGATTTTCAATTACATACTTATCACAGTATGGCATTATGGTTATCATACGTTTTTTGTCATATCTCTTATTCTATATCATTTTATCTGATACTAATAGCTAGACTGGTCCGTTTATTATTTTTTTATTAAATAATACTCAGGTCAGACCGAGATGTTACAAGTGCTTCTGCTTGACTCCTCATTTAGGGTTATTATCCTGACTTTTGGCTAACAACTTAGATTAGTAGTTTATCTTTTTGTATACACTTGAGATATAGACTCCATGATGTATACTTATTCTTTTGGGTAGCACTTGTAACTATTCTTTTGTGATATTGTGGATCTTGTTAGACCACTACTCTGATAAACACTTTTAAGTGTTATACATTCATATCTATTTCCGCCTTTGTGATATGAACTTCTGTGACTGATTTTTGTTATGATATTTCTATATTTGTTTCTGAAGATTCGTATAGCCACTGTGTAATAGCTTTGAGTTTGTGTCGGTATGTCGGATTTCCTCTTGTGATGGAAAGTTATATTTTTATCTGGCATATCGGTACTCGCACAAAGCAATTATACAGATGGTCGCTCCTCAATAGCCTTGTTCTTCGTGCTAGTCGACGGCATTACTCCGTAGTATCCTTGGCTAGCGTGAGTATAGAGGTGGGGCGCCACAGCTTGGTATCAGAGCCAAACTTTGAAACAATGTAGGATAATTTAACAAGGATCATCATCCTAAGTCCATCTTAGGAGTCGTGCCTTAGGATTTAATTCGAGTCTTCGTACCGTCTTATCCTATTTTCTTTTGTGATGCCTTGTTTTATCAATCATTATTGTTTGATATTCATTTGGTGAATAACCTTCTTTCTTCTTCTTTCTTTCTTTCTTTCTTTCTTAAAGAAGAGAAATGGTTAGACCAGGCCGTCCCAGCGCCGGTCAATCTAGTGCTACTCCCCAAGATGGAGTATATATGTCTGTACAACAACTTCTTGATCTCGTGAAGAATGCTCAAGCAGCCGGTTATATTCTGGAGCCTTCTCACCCTAAGTCTGGATTTGCACGCTTGTGCAATGATTATACCAATTTGGGTGGGAAGCCATTCGAAGGTTCTGAAACCATTATTCAAGTCCAAGCTTGGCTTAGAACATGCGATCATATTTTCTATCTCATGAATCTTATCGATCTTCACCGAGTTCAGGTGGCCTCTAGTATGCTCCAAGAAAGAGCATTAGACTAGTACGAGCTTTTGATTTCTGAAATAAATGAAGCAGATCTTACTTGGGAGAAATTCCGGGAACGATTCGAATTAAAATTTGTTCCAGAAGCTGAGAAGGTGACATTGGCTCGTCGTTTCATTGACCTTGCTCAAGGTGAATCCTCCGTGGCAGATTATGTCGCATCATTCGAGTCACTTTCTAAATACAGGTTCGAATACATAAACACCCCACTAAAGAAGAATCGGAGTTTTGTCTGTGGCTTGAACAAAAATCTCAAGAAGCCATTACTTCTAAAATTAGAAGTTTCTTTTGATCAACTCATAGATATCGCTCTTCGTCTTGAAGAGGCAGATAAGGAAAGTGACGTTGAAGTTATGGGTGCCAAACCAAACATCAACAACAAGAAAAGGCCTAGTAAGTTCAAAGGTCCTTATCCCAATAAGAAAGGGAAGCAAGCAACTCCAGTGATAAAGACTTCTACCCCTAGTAGTGGGCAATGCTACAATTGTGGTTCTAAAGACCATTATGCGAATAAGTGTTCAATTCCCCTTGTCGTTATTGCAAAAGTTCGGGCCATTATATATCTGCATGTCCCAAACTTCAAGGCAGCAAGGAGGGAAAGCTTAATGTGGTGCAAACTCCTAGTAACACTTCTCGTGGACGAGGTATTTCTCATTTTATCCTTGATGGCATTATTGTGTTTCGTGATCATCCTATTCGAGTTCTTTTTGATACGGGTGCGTCTCATTCTTTTATATCAAAGGAACTTGTTGATACTTTTTCTTTAAGTGTAGTTGCTTTAATGACTTCTTTGAGAATTGCGAATCCGGTTGGTGGATCCGCAACAATTAGTTTGCTTTGTAAAGATGTCGAGATTATTTTATGTGATTTTTCTTTCCGAGCCAATTTGCATGTCATGCGCTAATTAGGCTTTGGAATGATTTTGGGAATGGATTGGCTTAACCGCTATGAAGCTCAAATCCTATGTCCTGAGCGGACTATTCATCTTCGACATCCTCAATCTGTTAAGCAGATTTCTATTGATCTTAAAGATTCGGATTTCAACTTGGTTGCATCTTTATATTCTTTAAATCCTCATGATGACGATAATGATGATGAGGAAGATGTCATTTCTCTTATTCACGTTGTTCGTGAATTTTCTGACATATTTGAGCCCGTTTTAGGATTACCACCTAAGCGAGCAATTGAATTCAGAATTAATCTAATTCCTGTAGCTTTACCTATTACTCGTCCTCCTTATCGTATGTCCAATAAAGAAAATGAGGAGATGCACAAACAATTATCTGAATTGGAGACGAAGCAATTTATTCGTTCTAGTTCCTCTCCTTGGGGAGCTTCGGCTATTTTTGTGAAGAAATCCGATGGTACACTTAGGCTTTGCGTTGACTACCGCAAGCTTAATGATCTTACTATCAAGAATAAATATCCTTTACCTCGGATTGATGATCTATTCGATCAACTTAGTGGTGCTAGAGTCTTTTCACAATTGGACTTGGCTATCGGTTTTCATCAGCTTCGTATTGCAGAGGATATCATTCCTTTGACATCGTTCCATACTCGTTATGGATCTTATGAATGGCTTGTTATGCCATTTGGTTTAACGAATGCTCCGGCTTATTTCGTTGACCTTATGAATAGAGTTTTCAAAGACTTCCTCGATCGGTTTGTTCTCATCTTTATTGATGATATTCTTGTGTATTCTAAAACCAAGGAGGAGCATGAAAAACATCTTCATATTATGTTGAAAACTCTTAGGAGCAATCAATTGAAAGCAAAATTTTCTAAATGCCACTTTTGGCAATCTCGGGTGAAGTTTCTCGGTCATATCATTTCCGAATATGAAATTTTCGTGGATCCTTCAAAGATTGAAGCGATTAAAAGTTGGAAGAGACCGGAGAATGTGACGGAGATCCGTAGTTTTCTTGGATTGTTCAGGTTATTACCGCCGTTTCATAAAAGACTTTTCTAAAATTGTCGTGCCTCTTACTAGTTTGACAAAGAAGGGAGTTAAATACATTTGGTCGGACAAATGTGAAGCTTCTTTCCAGAATTTAAAAGAACTCCTTTCCGATGCTCCTATTCTTGTTATTCCCGAGGGGAATAAAGATTTTATTGTTTATACCGATGCTAGTCGTGTTGGTATGGGAGCCGTTCTCATGCAAAGAGAACGTGTTATTGCTTATGCTTCTAGGCAATTGAAGCCTGTCGAGACTAGATATGCCACTCATGATTTAGAGCTCGCGGTTATTGTTTTTGCTCTTAAAATTTGGCGTCATTATCTTTTGGGAGAGAAATTTATTCTCTATACAGATCATAAATCTTTAAAGTATTTATTTTCTCAAAAGGAACTTAATTTGGGTCAACAACGTTGGCTCGAGTTCCTTGAATCTTATGATCTTGACATTCTTTATACTCCTGGAAAGGGAAATCGTGTTGCCGACGCCCTTAGCCGAAAGCTACAGGCGGTTGTTTCCATGATGATATCGGAATGGAATGATCTCGGAATTTTATCCACGTGTGAGATTCGAGATCATGGGTCCGATTTATGTTTATCTTTGGCTTTATGTAGCCTTGAGACTCATCCTTCTCTTTTAGACCGCATTCTTGAAGCTCAAAAGCTAGAACCCGAATTGGGTCTTCTTAGCCAAAGTTGTAGGGATAAAATTGGTATCGAAAATTTGAAAGACTTTGATATTGATTCTCGTGGCGATGTTCGAAAATTTGGTAGACTTATCGAGCCAAATATTAGTGATCTTAGTAAAGATATTTTAGAAGATTCTCATCGTTCTAAATTTACCATTCACCTCGGTAGTAGTAAAATGTATGCGGATATGAAGTAACTTTATTATTGGAAGGGAATGAAATCTGATATTGCTAACTTTGTTAAGCGTTGCGTGACTTGGCAACTTGTCAAGGCCGAGCATCAAAGGCCCGGTGGGTTATTGCAACCTTTGGAGATTACAACTTGGAAGTGGGACCAAATTTCCATGGATTTTATAGACGGCATTCCCCGTTCTCGTTCGGGTCATGATAGCTTATGGGTGATTGTTGATAGACTTACTAAATTCGCCCATTTTATTCTCGTTCGGTCTAACCGAACCGTTCCTCTTTTGGCCAAGCTCTTTATTAAAGAAATTGTAAAATTACATGGAGTTCCTACTTCTGTTGTTAGTGATCATGATCCATTGTTTACTAGTGGATTTTGGAAGAGTCTTCAAAAAGCCTTGGGAACGAAGCTTAATTTTAGCACCGCTTATCACCCCCAGTCCGATGGATAAACCGAGCGTATGAATCAAACTCTTGAAGATCTTCTTCGTACATGTGTTCTTGATTTTGGTGGAAGTTGGGAAGATCATATTTCTCTTGTTGAGTTTTCCTATAATAATAGCTTCCAATCTAGTATTGGTATGGCACCTTTTGAGGCACGCTATGGAAGGCCATGCCGGTCTCCTTCATGTTGGCTTGAGGCCGGTGAGAAGTTGGTTTTTGTTCCAGATTTAATTCGTGATTCCACAAAAAAGATTGACCTTATTCGTCATAGGATGAAAGAAGCCCAGAGTAGACAGAAATCCTATGCCGATAACCGAAGAAGGAAATTAGAATTTTGTGTGGGAGATTTTGTGTTTGTTCATGTTTCACCTATGAAGGGTGTTGTGCATTTCAGTCGATCGGGAAAGTCAGCAACTCGATATATTGGTCCATTTCCCATTACCGAACGCATTGGTTCCGTGGCTTATCGCCTTTTATTACCGGCTCAGTTTTCTGTTATTCATGACGTGTTTCACGTTTCTCAATTATGGAAATGCCTTCGAGATTCCGATTCTATTCTTGTGCCCGGTGTTGTGGAAGAAATAAATTTCGCCTAATTTGACTTATGAGCAACATCCTATTCGCATCATTGCTTCGGAGATTAAACGCCTTCGAAATAAAGATGTTCCTCTTATGAAAGTTCAATGGTCCTCAAATCCCTAGGATTGTTCTTGGGAATCCAGAGAATTCATCGAGCAAACACATCCGGACTTACATTCTCCTCCTCTTTGAGGTAAACTTCTTATTCCAAATTTCTTCTTTTGTGTTGATATGCTTTTATGGTTGTTACTTTTTGTTCATTTATTTCTTCTGATTGCGAGGACGCAATTTCTTTAAGGAGGGGAGTCTGTAACAACCCGCATATTTTACGATTGAATATTTAAATATTTTATTTAAAATAATTCGCGTTAGTTGGATTATTGTCCGAAAAGCTACTTTTTGCAAACAGTCGAATTAAGACTCGAGACCACCCCCATTGAGTTCAGAATGACGTTTGCGACCTTTTTGAGTATAAACTACGATATGTTTGGAGTTAGAGGAATTTTGCTACTTTTTCACTTAGGGCTTTGGTTTGGTTTCAGCCTATTAGACCCAAGCCTCACCTCCTCTTCTCTTCGTTCCTTCATATTTTCCTAATACTCAAGCTTTAGATAAAAATGGGGGAAGAGAGAAAGAACTAGAATTCCTAAGCCCTTGTTTCATTGCAAATCCAAGCTCCAACTCCAAATTCATAGAAGAAGCTTTGGTAAGCCTTCTCTTCTTCTTATCCAACACATTCTCCTTCCAATTTCAGAAATTCCTAAACCTAATTTAGGAAATGTTTCTCTTTTAAGCTAAGATTCAAGCTTGTTGGGTTGGAATTGAAGAGTGATTGTTCTTGCCATTGCTCTATAGCTTCTTCTTCATTTGTTTTGGGTTTAAAGGTTAGATTTTTATCTCACATCTATGTCTATATCTACACTTGTTGTTAGGTATGAATTCCTAACACTTATTCATGTGCATTTGCTTTTGATTTGGATTGCTTTGGTGAATATTCCAATTTTTGGTGTTTTGAAAGCAAAATTTATGAAAATTCTTATATGGATTTGGACATTGATATTCGAGGCGTATCGAAGAGCTTTTAAGGCTAGGTTGTCGCTTGGCATAAATCCTTAGTCGTCGTTGCTCGTCCGATCGCTTTTGATATTAATTTTGATCATTTTTGGCCAAGGTTCAAGAAAGACCCGAGAAACAGGTTTCAGACGTCTAAATATTATATTGAGAATTTTTATTCCCCAGTATTCAGACATCTGAATCCAAACCTCCAGACGTCTGAATTTACTCGTGAGAAACCAGAAAGGAAATAGGCTAAAAATGCCTATTTCAGACGTCTGAAATATAGGGTTCAGACGTCTGAATTGAATTCTGGAAAACAGATAAATTTCCAGATTCAGACGTCTGAATCTGGAACTTCAGACGTCTGAATCTGCTTATTTTTGCCTATTTTGCCTATTTTAGCTTGAATTTCCAAATTTAATCGATTTGTGTTGATTCCCATTTGTTTTTACATTTATTATCGACTTTGATGACATTTTCTTTGGGATTTTTGGAACATCCACCTTGATGGATTCGGTATCGATTTCTTTGGATTCAATTCACGTCTTCGTATGTGAATTTTTGGTGAATTGATTGTTCTTCAATCATTTTTGTGATTTGTCACTTTAAAAATATGAAGGTTTCAATACTAGTATAAAATATCAAAACTCTTTCATCAAAACAGTTCCAACATTGTTTTACTACAAAGCTCATTTCTTAAACTGTTTTCCAATCTACTAGCATATACAAACTTTTACCTTACTCGTATGAGAAATCTAATTAAACGGCTTGGTAAAACAAGTGGTATGAAACGCTTGCATTTACTTCGTCGGTTAATTCTTGGACTTGTTCGATTGATTCTCTTATGACAATTTTCTAGTGGAAATCTACAATTTGTTTGTAAATATTTAAGTTAAGCTAGTGGTTATGGGACATGAAGCTGAACTCATATATTTACTAGCTTAGTGTAATTGACACTTCTTGATGATCAATGATGATCATTTTTGTGATTTAGACTAGCAATTTACGATGTCTCTTTGTTTGCGAGGGAGACTAAACCCCGTTTCTGTGGAGCTTCGGCTCAAATTGGTGGGGTAGCGACCCATGGTATTCAGACCGTTTTGTGGAGCTTCGACTCAAAATTAATGGTTAGCAACCATGGAATAGCGTTCCATTTTGTGATACACGTGTTGGTGAGTTTTCATACTCCCGTTTTGTGATAGGCCTCCCCCCTTTTCATGATTTCTGGATTTCCATTGATGATTTCTAGAATTTGTGTTTTCACCAATTTTCGTGATTTACATTGATAAGTTTTATCAATATTTGTGCATTGGTGAATTTGTGTGTCATTAACTTTTGTGATTGGCATTGATATAATTGTCAATATTTATGGTTTGGTGAATAAAAATAAAGAGTATGACATTCTTTTTGATCTTTGAGAAGATCCTTGTGATATTGATTAATCTCTAGTTGATTTTCAATTACATACTTATCACATGATGGCATTATGGTTATCATACGTTTTTGTCATATCTCTTATTCTATATCATTTTATCTGATATTAATAGCTAGACTGGTCCGTTTATTATTTTCTTATTAAATAATACTCGGGTCAGACCGAGATGTCACAGGTGCTTCTGCTTGACTCCTCTTCTAGGGTTATTATCCTGACTTTTGGCTAACTACTTAGATTAGTAGTTTATCTTGTTTTATACATTTGACATATAGACTCCATGATGTATACTTATTCTTTTGGGTAGCACTTGTAACTATTCTTTTGTGATATTGTGGATCTTGTTTGACCACTACTCTGATAAACACTTTTAAGTGTTATATATTCATATCTATTTCTGCCTTTGTGATATGAACTTCTGTGACTGATTTGTGTTATGATATTTCTATATTTGTTTCCGAAGATTCATATAGCCACTGTGTAGTAGCTTTGAGTTTGTGTCGGTATGTCGGATTTCCTCTTGTGATGGAAAGTTATATTTTTATATGGCATATCGGTACTCACACAAAGCAATTATACAGATGGTCGCTCCTCAACAGCCTTATTCTTCGTGCTAGTTGACGGCATTACTCCGTAGTGTCCTTGGCTAGCGTGAGTATAGAGGTGGGGCGCCACACAACACTTGGATGAGATGTGACCACTTAGAGTTTGATTTACTAGGTTACACCTTTTCTTGCAGTTTGCATGTAATTGACTTCATAGGGTTCGAAATTATATTAGGTATGGATTAGTTAAGTAAGTATGATGCTAAGATATTTTTCCACAATAGGAAAATATCACTTTGTCACCCTAGTTGCAGTAAGCGGATTGTTTACATCATAGAAAGCCCTAATTGCGAAGTGAATGCTTTATTGGGTATTATGGAGTCGGAAGATGAGTTAAATCAAGTTTTTGTGGTAAGAATTTTCACAGATGTGTTTGAGCCGGTGATTAGTTTGCCACCGAAACATGCTATTGAGTTTCGGATAGATTTAGTGCTTGAAGCAGAACCGGTGAGTATGCCACTAAGTAGAATGACTCCTACAGAGATGAAAGAGCTGAAGTGTAGTTGGTGGATTTGGAAGGCAAAAAATTTATTCGACCCAGTAGTTCACCAAGAGGAGCTTCCCTGGGGTCGCTAAGAAGCCGGACGGATCGTTGAAGCTATATATCGATTATCGTAAGTTGAATGAGAAGATGATAAAGAATCGACACCCGTTGCCGAGAACTGACGGTTTGTTCGACCAGCTGAGTGGAGCGAAGATATTTTCTCAGTGGGATTTGGCTACCGGGTTTCACAACTTAGAGTTGCAGAAGATGATGTACCGTTGATGGCGTTTAGGACCCGTTATAGATCGTATGAATGGTTAGTTATGCCATTCATACTAGTTAATGCGTAGGCATTCTTTGTAGACTTGATGAACAGAATTTTTTGAGAGCACATGGATATATTTGTGTTGGTCTTCATAGATGATATTTTGATATACTCTACAGATGAGAAGGAGCATGAAATTCATCTTAGAGTTGTGCTTGAGACGTTGAGGGAGCATCAGTTGAAGGCTAAGTTTTCGAAGTGCCACTTCAGGAAGAACGAAGTTAAATTCCTTGGCCATGTAGTCTCAGGAAAGGTTGTCTGTAGATCCGATCAAGATTGAGGTGGTGAATAATTGAAAGAGGCCCGAGACGGTGACCGAGATAAAGAGCTTTCATGGATTGGCTGGATATCATCGAAGCTTTATAAAGGATTTTTTGTGGATAGCTACACCGATGACTAAGCTTATGCGAAAACACATAAAGTTTGTATGGACAGATTAGTGTGAGGAAGCGTTCTAGTCCTTGAAATACTTATTGACCCAAGCACCAGTGTTGGTGATTCAAAAAGGGAATCAGGATTTAGTTGTTTATACTGATGCGTGTGGAACTTGATTGGAAGTTGTGTTGATGCAAAGAGGTAAAGTGATTGTTTATGCTTCTGGACAGCTGAGACCACATGAAGTGAAGTATCCTACGCATGACTTAGAGTTAGTTGTCGAAATATTTGCTTTGAAGGTATGGATGTGTTATATTTTGGGAGAGAAATTTGAGCTTTATACAGATCATAAGTCGTTGAAGTACTTGTTCTTTCAGAAGGAGCTAAACAAGAAACAACAGAGATGGTTGGAGTTTATTGCTGCTTATGATTTTGGAATTGAGTACACACCTAGAAAAGCAAACAAGGTGGTGGATGCACTTACAGGAAACATCATAATGAAGTATTGGCTATTATTGCTGAGTGGAAAGACTTGGAAGCATTGTCGACTTGTAGAGTGCAGTTTAGATGCGAGGTAGGTTCTAGTGTAGGAAGTATTGTATTCTCATGTTTAGAAGTTCGACCAGTAATGATTGAAAAGATAGCTTCTAAATAGAAGGAGGATCCAATTTTGGTTGAGCGGATCAGAAATCTAAAGGAAGGAATAGAGAGCAATGACTTTAAGAAATTCAGTCTTGACCAAAAGGGATGGTTAAGAAAGAAAGGACTGTTGTGTGTTCCGAATGTAGGGGACACGAGGAAAAAAGTTTTAGATGCATGCCAGCATTCAAAGTTCAGCATCCATCCAGGAGGAACGAAGATGTATCAAGATATGAAGAGAAGTATCTTCTGGGAGGGAACGAAATGGGATATTGGTTTATGTGTTAAGCAGTACATGAACTGCCAGTAGGCAAAGGAAAAACACCAAAAGCCAAGCGGATTACTTCAGCCATTGGATGTTCCGGTTGGAAATAGGATTCTATCTCTATGGATTTTATTGATGGTTTGCTAAGATCTAATAGAGGGAATGAAAGTATATGGGTCATAGTGGATAGATTGACCAAGAGTGCCCATTTCATTCTCGTCGGGTCAAATAAGACGGCACCTAGTTTGGCGAAGTTGTTTATGAAGAACGTTGTTAGACTACACGAGATTCCTAATAGTATTGTCAGTGATAAAGATTCTTTGTTTACTAGTAAGCTCTGGAAGAGTCCACTGGAAGCATTAGGAACCAAGCTCAATATAAGTACTGCTTACCATCCACAGACTGATGGGGAAACAGAAAGAGTGAACAAAATCTTGGAGGATTTGTTAAGAGCTTGCATATTGGAATTTGAGGGATCATGGAAAGACCTTCTCCATTTAATCGAGTTCTCATATAACAATAGTTATCAGACTAGTATTGGGATAACACGTTTGAAGCTTTGTATGGAAGACCATGCAAATCTCTTATATGTTGGTTAGAAACTGGGGATAGATTGGTTCTTGGTCCAGATTTGGTGAAGGAAGCCATAGAGAAGATCGAGTTGATCTGAGATAGGAAGAAGGAAGCTCGGTCTAGACAAAAATGTTATGCAGACAGAAGAAGGAAGGACTTGGAATTCTCTGTTGGAGACTATGTGTTTATTAAGGTTTTACCGATGGAAGGTATAATTAGATTTGGAAAGTCAAGGAAGTTAGAACCTAGATTCATTGGACCCTTCGGTATTATTGAGAGGATCGAGAAACTCGCTTATAGAGTGGAGTTATCGAATAGTTTGGCAGGAGTCCATGATGTTTTCCATATTTCTCATCTTAGAAAGTGTGTTAGGGACATGGAGACCACTATAGCACCTACAGTGTTAGTAGATTTAGTAGTAGAACCGGATTTGACTATTGTTAGAAAGCTTGTCCAGATGGTCGAGAAAGATGAAAAGCAGTTGAGGAACAAGACAGTCAGATTAGCGAAAGTCCAGTGGAGTGATGATGCAAGAGACTGTACTTGGAAAACTGAGAGCAGCACTAGAAAGGCTTACCCAGATTTGTTTAATGGTATATTTTGCCTTTGATTATTTTATTGAGTACCTTATAGTAATTTCGAGGACGAAATTCTTTAAGGTGGGGAGTATGTAACACCCCATATATTTAAAACATTATTTAGAACAATTAATTGGATAAACTAAATAAAATAATGTGAAGATTAATAGGTTGAGATTTGATTAGACTAAGGATATTCGTGTCATGTTAGTGTGTTAACTAAAATAAAATAACATAAACAAAGGTGTTAGGAATGAATAAGAGCACTATGGGAAATAGGAAAGGCTAATACCCTAAACCCTTTGGAAATGAAACTCACGTTCATTTCATTTTCACTCAAACTAAAATTATACCAAGGCCGACCACAATTATTGTTCTTAAGAGAAGATAAAGATAGGATTCAAGAGAAGGTAGATAATCAACTAAATCAGCAATCAAAACATCTTACAATCTAAAAGTTAAGGTGAATAATTGCAACATCTCATTTTCTTATGATATCAGTTTTAAGAATTAGATCTAAAATGTTTTTGCAAGTATATGTCATGTTTTGATAATTAAAGTTATATATATGCTTGATTAATGATTTATATATTTCATGTTAGTTTTTATGATGTGTTTACCATGGAAACCCTATTAAATGACATCCGAATGCCATAAAAATTTAAATATAAGTCAAAAATGATATTTTAGAGATGGGTTCTGCACTGCACAACACTAGTTCACACTTTGCATGGGGGAAGCATGTTATTTTTTCTAATCTCGATTATCTACTGAGTATAGCTGATATACATTCCAGACGCTCGAAGCATTCAGCTGACATGTCCTCTGATTCAGCGATGCGACATACTGGTTCTAAAGAAAAGTCAAGTTCTACAACTATATCCAATAGGCTTTCTCTTAGCCACCATGCGGAATAAACAGAAGTTTCTAACCCACAAACCGATCTTTTCTCAAATATTCCAATCCTTCCAACTGAAAACATAAGCCATGCTTCTGATGCTGTAGAGGGTGCTATTCTTCTAGATAATCCAGTTGACTCACAGGCTTCTCAAATTGGTGAGGCCGCTCTCCGCCGACTATGCTTCATTCACCGAATCCCATTTGGGGATGTCTTGGTTCCTTAAAGATAAGATAGGCCTCACTTTGCCCCCAGCAGGTTATACAACATGCGACAAGTTCATGTGTTGGGCTAGATGCATACCACCTTTCAATTCGTTTGTTCGAGAAATGCTGAAATATCTCAGGATAGCTCCTACACAACTTTATCCCAATAGTTATGCTTTTATACATGGAACCTTCCTGTTGTTCATGAATGTCCTATTTTGTCTGCCTACTCCCGGAGATATAAGATTTATCTACAATTTCAAGCGATGATCGGGAAGCCTTTCTTATGTCTTTCTCGAGCCTTCGCCTAATTGTCAAGTTCTGATGGGCATTTGGAATAAACTCTCACTATTTAAGCATGAATGATTCTATGTGCGTTGCCCTCCTGGATTTGCAAGATGATGGTTAAAAGGGTGTAAGTATTACCTTCACTTCTCTCTCAAGTTCTCTAATTCAAGTCATAACCTTTCCTTTGAATCCATTAACATCCGAAGTTCTTTCAGGTGTTCGCCCACATACCGAAGGCGCTAACTTTTCAAGAGTTGTCGCTGCTATCCACACTACCCTCGTTAAGGATAGGGACATCAAACTCCTTGTAACTGATGAGTTACTATCCTTTTTCGGGCTGTTGGTAGATGGTCGTAGTATCGAACTTCCTAGAAGTGCGACATTATTAAGGAATGTTGCAAAACTCGGAAAAGTGCCAATGGTTAAAACATTGCAAGTCGGATGATGTGCACGTAAATGTGTATATTTTTATCATCATATTTAATCTATTTAAATTAAATAAATGATCATACTAGGTATTTTAATTTGTTTAAACCAAAATTCAAATTATTTTCAAATTGTCACATATTCATCTCCATATAGGGGCAAAATGGTCATTTTTGAACATATATTAATTTGAGAAAATTTAATTGGAAATTTTTATATTATTTTGTAGGAATTTAAACTCAATTACAAGTGGTTTCATGAAGGAATATGCATGCACAAAGAAGATACAAAGGAATGAAGATGAAAATAATTCAAAGTGATGATCATGGAGGACCCCACCTACCCACATATCTTCATGTACAAATTAGAGGCTAATGCACATGCTAATATGGTTTAAAACTTCATGCACATCTAAATGAGGATTATTTGAAGCTAATGATTACTTGGCATCCACACTTCCTATAAGGTTATTTTGGGCATTTCCCCAAAATTGAATTAGGGTTTCCAAACTTGTATAAATACCCCTTATGCTTCATGTAACTCCTCCTTTAGTTTCTCTTAGTTAGTTTTTAGTTTAGAAAATAAAAGAAAGCATCTCTTTTCTTTTTCCATGACTACTTAGCCATTTTGTTTCATGTAATTATTTTTATGCAACTTTAATATATTTCTCTTTTCTTCTCTTGTTTATTTTCCTTTCATGTTGTAGTGTAGATCTATTTTACTTTATGCAAGTAGAATAATTTTTCCTTTCATTTTGCTCACTTTTTCCTCTTCTTGTTTCATGTTGCTTTCTATATTTGTTCATATGATAACAAATATGAGAGCTTAATCCCTTTAATTTGGGAGTAATGAAGCTTTCTAGTATGTAGATCCAGCATTTTGTTGTTTATGCTCTCTTTTATGCTTAAATTAAATGTTTTGAAGTGGTTTAGCTTGTTGTTTTTTATTTGAATTTGATATCTCATATTGTTGACATCAAATAGGCTATGCTTAAACAATCACAAACAATAATTACCTCTTCATCTACATATGATGATGGTAATAAAGTGATTGTTGAAATTAAAATTTGATAGCCTATATTTCTAAATAATAGTTAATATGTCATGCTTAAAATAGAATTTGCTTTCAACTTTGTTGTCATATTTCATGAGAGTTAAATGTGTATTGGTGGTTGTGTTATAGTTTGATGGTTTATATTGGGCTAATTAATAACACAAATATACCATACTTATGATAGGCACAACAACTAATTACACTATTGACAAGAAAAGCGAGATCATAACTTCAAATTGTTGATTTATGTGATACAGAGAGTGGAAATTGCATCTAAATTGTTTTAACACTCTCATATTTTTATCAATTTTCTTTTGCTTATTTTTCTTCTTTTCTAACTTCAACAATTCTCAACTTTGGTTTAATCTGATTGAATAGAAGATTTAAAATCAACAATTCTGTGCGGATCGACCCGTACTCGCCACATATTACGATAGTACGTCGTTTGCTTGCGGTATAAATTTAATTCAAAATTTATCGGCGGTTTTCTAACACAATAGAAAATCTTCCGTTAAATAAGTTTTTGGTGCCGTTACCGGGGAATCGTTTTGATTTTATTTTCTATTTTTCATATTATTTTTGTTTGATTTTTATTGTGTGTTGAGCGTATTTCAAAAAATAATTTGTGTAGTGTGTTTGTGTGATTTTTGTTTGCATTTGTTTGTGTCCATGTTGTTCTAGTTGTTTTGTTTGTTTGCATTTCCATATTCTATATATATAAAAAACACACAATTTCTAACAAAATATTTTAATTATTCACATTTACCCTTACATTTCTTTTTACATTTACATCTTTCATTTTCTTTTTCCTCTTTTACATACATTTAAAAAAACAACACCACAAGACTGCACATCCCAAACTTCCTCAAACCATCTCTCTGTTGCCTGCAAGATACATACAATCATTTAACCAATTCACGGGCAAAACTGCAGTTCAACCATAAATGCCTTTACTAGCCACCACATTTCTGCCTACCCACTTCCAATCATTAACCAGCCTACATTCCCTCTGACTACATACAGCTGACATCCACTCCATCATCATTTTCACCATCCTACACCTTGCCACACCAATTCAACCACTCATTACAGTCTGCACTTCCATACTTTCAAAACCATGTCCAAACATGTAGCCACCGGCATCTAAAGTCGTCACCACTTCTGACAACACTTGCTTCCTCCAAAGCCTCCCTCTGGCACCAACAGTACACTTCCAAGTCACCCACAACTGACAACATCCTACTTCACCTCAGTTCATCACACAAGTCACATCTGTCAACAACTCCTTCCCTCTGCTAACATTCCACAACCAGCCGAACACTCCAACAGTTCATCTGCAAACTTCAACTCCGTCACTATCACCTCAACCTCTTCCCTGCTGCCAATACCACAACAAACACCAAGCACTAGACCAGCAGACAACAGCAACACAACCCTTCTCCACACATGCCCCCGCCTGACATCATCACACTCTACCTTCAGCTACAACCACCTTCCCCTGCTCTGCTCCTCGACTACCATCACAGTGCTGCACTATCACACAACCACCTCACTTCATCCACTCAAACATTTGCATTCATCATCACCGCCTGAGTACACTGCTGAACCAACCAAAACCTACCTTCAACTTTAATTCACCAAAAAACAGCCATATACGAATCCACGATTCATTCATCAAAACTGCCCCAAATCAACCAGACCCCCTAGCAAATAGCAGCTCCTCCTACCACCTCTGATCAACATCTCCTATGGTTTCATATAACTGATCCTCTGTCAAACCATATAGCTGCAGCGATCTCCAAATTCCAGCCCCAAACTTCATCACGCGAACCCAAAATCGCGACTGCAAATTCTACCACCAAAATTGAATAACCTCCAGTAAACAATTACCTTGACTTCGACGCCGACAACACCGCATCCTCCAAGTGCAATCGCGAACCCAAACCAGACTTAAACAAAACCACTGGCCGAGCACACGCAAAATCTCCCCATTGAATTAACAACAGCCATCGCAACCCATCTGAAGCGAACCCGAACACATGTTGTTTTGTTGTGGAGATTTGAATTCAATTTGAAATTGCTGAGATTTGAAAATTTTGAAAATTTAAGCCTTTGAATTGTTATGTTATCTCGTGAAATTTGACGTCTGGATCGATAAAAGGGGAAGGTTATTTCGTTTAATTCAAGTGGGCCGAGATGTTTTTATTAGTAATCTTTCGTTTTGTTTTGTTTTACCTTTTCTTTTTTTTTTAGTTTGTTTAAGTTCTTTTATACAGTTAATTCTCCCTTTTAAAAAAAATTGTTTTCTTTCAATTTTTTTGTTTTATTCTTAAAAAAAAATATTTAATTGGTTTTTTGTTGTTGTTTTAAGTTCCATTGGTAGATATTTAAAAAAAAACATGTATATATATATATATATATATATATATATATATATATATATATATCTTGTTTTTATTTTCCTATTGCAAAAGCAGAATCGCAGGAGTAGCAGAAGTGCTTGCTAAAATAAATTGTTTGCTTTGCTGAGCTTGCCAAAAAAAATAACAGCTTGCTTATTTTTAATTTTCTTTTAATTTGCTTTGCATTATATATAACAATATATTGTTGTTGTTAGTCTTGCATTGTTGTTTATTTGCATTTGAAAAAAAAATCAGAACACAAAAACAAAAACAAAAACAAAAACTCATTTGTAGTTGCATTGTTAATACACATTTAATATTTGCTTTGCATTTCATCTTAGAATTTGATTAATAATAACGGTAAGGCATCAATAACACTTAATTGTATATTGTCGATTTGTCTTTTTTCTACAATTTAATTTATTGATGTCTAGCCTACGATAGAGCAATAATCAGTTATAAATATTACGGTGATTCGTAAATATTATGCCGAATTGTTTCTTTGAATGTATTTAAACCTTCAGCTGCATTGCTATGGTGATTCGTGGTGCACCGATAAATCCTATCCGTTACCTAACTGAGAACTATCTTGTTGATTTAAGACAGAATGTGATTATACAATTTTGGGTTAACTTAGAATAAATAATTTGAAATTAACCCTTGCATTCATTTAGTTGCATCAGTTCATGCATATTTAAAAAAAAAATCAAAATCCAAAACTAAAAAAATTTATAAATATTCGTTTTTCTTTGTAATTTTTAAATCTTTTTTCTTTAAAATTTCAAAAACCAAAAAAAATTATAAAACCTTTTCAAAAACAAAAAAAATTTAAAAACCAAAAAAATAAAAATAATTTCCATTTTGAAAAATAAATTCTTTTTGTAAATATTTTTCCCTTATACAAAAAAAATTCCAAAAACATTCTTGAAAATGTCTCAATTTCCCCACTCACATGAGTTCTACAATAGTTGTGAAAATCAATATAATCCATACGATTTCACTCCAAATTCGTATGGATATTTTGACACCAACTATTGTTTAAACGATTCGAATTTTGAACCACAAAATTTTCAAAATGATGACCAACCGTCGACTCTTGAAAATAGAATTTCATGTTTACTTGAACTCTCTACACAACAAAATCAAAGTATAAATGAGTTATGTAATTCATATTTGTGCAATAAATCGAGTCAAGGATTTAAAATTTTGAGTTCAATTCAAAATTCAAACGATTTCAATTATAACCCATGCCAATTCAATTTTGATCCCCAAAATGATTTTCAAACTCAAAATGAAAATGGAAACAACTTTTCAAACGAATTTAGCAATGGGAATAATCTTAACCACGTTACAATTGAAAATCTTTGTTCTCAACAATTTGAAAGTGAAAATCCTCACGTTAATAACTATAAATTAGATTTTATTGAGCAAATGAACGAATTATGATGATCACATGGATTCGTTGTTTGAAACTTATATGAAACAACGTATAAAACAAAATCAAATTCCAACATGTGATGAGTTAAGTAATAATCCATCTTTTACCAAGATTGACAATTTTAAAATAACCAATTTTGAAATTGAAAATGAGAATCTTAATGAAGTTGTTGAAAATTCAATAATTGAGTTGGATTTCAATTCTTTTGAAGGTGTGAAACTCGATTTAAAGTTCGATTTTCCTTTCTTCGATTTTGAAAATTTGAATACAAAAACTTTGGATTTTGAAAGCGATATGCGCAATGAAGTTGTTGATAATCCAATAAAGGAAGATGAATTTAACAAACACGATTTCTTTGGGCTATTTGAAAATGAGTTGGCAAATTCTGATGGGGAAGTTACATCACCATTTTGATTTTAAAATCAATAATTTTGAAGAAGTTTTCAAAGATAAATTTCAATTTCAATTTCGTGATAATAAACTTGAATTTCAATCAATTATTTTATCAACCCGAAAATTATCGGAAAGGAACCAACTCGTAAGATTTTTAATAAAACGGTATTCGTTTCTCGAATCAACATTTAACTTTAAAATCATTTACGATTTGGTTTTCCGAGCTTAAGCTGTGTCTCACATACTTGACGAGACAAATGAATCGGTCTTTGGAAGACCATTTCATTTACTTTTTGATGATATAATTTCTGATCTCGTTTAAATACCGTTGATTTTCATTTAAATAAAAATCGTGTTTTTGTTTTTATTTTCTCCTTCCACTTGGGTTGACTGTGGGGACACAGTCAAAGTCAAGTGCGGGGGGAGACTCATCTTCATTTTTAACTTTTCATGGTTTATTTTTCTTTTTCTTTCAAAAATTCAAAAAAAAAATTCAAAAAAAACCATTTTTTTCTTTCGATTTATTTTTAAAGAAACACTAAAGGATAAATATATTGTTTTGGTTAATTAAATAAAAAAATTGAAAATTTATTTGTCTCAACATTAATAAAAATGAAGTTTGATTACAAATAACGATGGTTTAACTAGTATATATGAAGGTTCATACGTGTTAATTATGAAATATCCTAATTTAAAATCTTTGTTTAAAAAAGTGGTGAATTTAAAGGATATAACAATTTTTCGTCTTCTAAGTTAAATGGTGCTAAGATGATTCTGCAAAACTATCTCTCCTCGGAAAAAAAACACAAAAAATATTTCTTGTATATATGTATAATTTTTAATAAACATTTAGAGTCATGTGTTCAAACTCGTGTGTTCACTCGCCATGCTCTGTACGCTTCTCATGTAAGCTTGAAAGGCAGTGCACGATCGGTATATCTGGCCTCAGTTTACATAGTTTGGTGTATCTATATAAACAATTCTTTCATTAATAACATCTACAGTCGATAAGTGTTCACACTTATGCGTTCACTCGCCACGCTTTGTATTCCCCTCGCCTAAGTCCGAAAGGCAGTGCATGGGTAATATATCTGGCCTTAGTTTTCCAAGTTAGGCATATGTAAATATTTTTAATATCGATAAAATTTGCAAATAAGAGAGAGTAAGCAAATGAAATTCTAGCACTATTTTAAGTTATTTGATTTGACTTGTTATTGAAAAGAAATGAAAATACCACTTTGATAAACTTTGATAATCAACTAAGGATCTATTCCATGGTTACACTTTGTTATCGACTAAAACAACGAGTTAAACTATTGTCTATTTGCTATGATAACTTTATTTTTGTTGGAAACTAGATAAGCAAAAGGTCTTAACTTTCTTGATAATAACCTAAACCTAAATTTAACTTATGTGTGTTAATTTAAAAGTAAATCCTTCATTTGTAAATATTTTCAAAACTTGCATTCATCCCATTATATATAAAGCTTACATTTTGTAAATATTTTCATATTGCGTTCGGATTTTGTGGGTAGTATCCGCTGAAAACCCTCACGTGACAACACTCATCCTACTGGGAACATCCAGAGGTTTAACGGCTTGTTGCATACACTCAATGCAATCGCGCTCCCTACGAAAACGGATTTATCTTAGTTTTTCTTTATTCGAGGACGAATAAAAAGAGAAGTGTGGGGTATTTGGTGTGCACGTAAATGTATATAATTTTATCACCATATTTAATCTATTTAAATTAAATAAATGATCATATTAGGTATTTAAACCAAAATTCAAATTATTTTCAAATTACCACATATTCATCTCCATATAGGGGCAAAATGGTCATTTTTGTGCATATATTAATTTGAAAAAATTCAATTGGAAATTTCTATATTATTTTGTAGGAATTTAAACTCAATTACAAGTGGTTTCATGAAGGAATATGCTTGCACAAAGAAGATCAAAGGAATGAAGATAAAAATTATTCAAAGTGGTGATCATGGAGGACCCCACCTATCCGTATACCTTCATGTACAAATTAGAGGCTAATGCATATGATAATATGGTTTAAAGCTTCATGCACATCTAAATGAGGATTATTTGAAGATAATGATTACTTAGCCTCCACAATTCATAAAATGATATTTTGGGCATTCCCTAAAAAATGTATTAGGGTTTCCAAACTTGAATAAGTACCCCTTATGCTTCATGTAACTCCTCCTCCTTTAGTTTCACATAGTTTTTAGTTTAGAAAATAAAACAAAGCTTCTCTTTTCTTTTTCCATGGCTACTTAGCTACTTTGTTTCATTTATGCAACTTTAATATATTTCTCCCTTTTTCTCTTGTTTATTTTCCTTTCATGTTGTAGTGTAGATCTATTTTACTTTATGCACGTAGAATAATTTTTCCTTTCATTTTTCTCTCTTTTTCCTCTTCTTGTTTCATGTTGCTTTCTACATTTTTCATATAATAACAAATATAAAAGCTTAATCACTTTAATTTAGAGGTAATGAAGCTCTCTAGTTGTAGATCCAACATGTTGTTGTTTATGCTCTCTTTTGTGCTTAAATGAAATGTTTTAAAGTGGTTTAACTTGTTGTTTTTGATTTGAATTTGATAGCTTATATTGTTGACATCAAATAGGCTATGCTTAAGAAATCACAAACAATAATTACCTCTTCATCTACATATGATGATGGTAATGAAGTGGTTGATGAAATTAAAATTTGATGGCATATATTTTCAAACAATAGTTAATAGGCCATGCTTAAAATAATTTTGCTTTCAACTTTGTTATCATATTTCATGAGAGATAAATGTGTATTAGTGGTTGAGTTATAATTTGATGGTTTATATTAGGCTAATTAATAGCACAAATATACTATACTTATGATAAGCACGTCAACTAATTATACTAATGACAAGAAAAGAGAGATCATAACTTCAAATTGTTGCTTTATGTGATCTAGAGAGTGGAAATTGCCTCTAAATTGTCATAACACTCTCATATTTTTATCAATTTTCTTTTGCTTGCTTTTCTCCTTTTCTAGCTTAAACAATTCTCAAATTTGGTTTAATTTGATTGAGTAGAAAATTTAAAATCAACAATTCCCTGTGGATCGACCTGTACTCGCCACGTACTACGATAGTGCGTCGTGCGCTTGCGTATAAATTTAATACAAAATTGATCAGCGGTTTTCTAACTCGGTAGAGAATCTTTTGTTAAACATTGGACAATCCCAAACACCCACAAAGATAAAGAATAAGTTAGCATACAGGCTTCGTAGAAGAAAAACGGCCTCAGACCCAGAGTTTGTTATTACTCCGATTGAAGAGGAATTGTCCCCTCAACGCTTGGAAAGCGTGTTAAGGGGATTTTCTAATCTTCAAATTTAGGACGACATCATGTTCTATGACTTTCCAAACATTAACATAGAAGGACTCAACTCTCCCACTAGAAGTGGCAAAGGCATCCAACCTTCGGATAAAAGATAGAAAACGTTGATGAGCAAAGCCACCGCTACCAGTTTGTTGGGGAACACCAGGACACTCACAACCACATACACTTCACTATACACTTTTCGTTGATCTTTCATGCGACAATTACTAATATGCTCCCATTTGGTCTTTACAGGTGCAATGTCTCAATCAAGAGACTTCGATTGCCTTAGAAGTTCTTCTGCATACCATCGATCGAGCTGAGATTCAGAGTCTACTCGGCGCAGGGAGAAGGATGAGGGATGAGACAAGAATTATCATTCAAGGGAATCTACTTCCTCTTCGAAACACAAATCTCAATCCCAGACATCTCGACAAGGAAAATAGTAAGACTTTCCTACTCAAAGTAGAGACCACCCTTCCTATTATAGTCCTCATATTGCTGCGTTTCACGAGCAACATCCCGACTATTCAAGCTCCAGACAATATCATGAACAACAATCGGGAAAACATCCACTTACTACCTTTGAACCATCTTTTTCGGCCACTGCTCCCGATGTTTCCACAATAGAGAAGTTGGCCGAGCACAATGACACTTTTTCGAAGATTTTCTTTGATGGTCTCAAATTCCTTCTTTACATTCACGTAATTCTGGGGCATGCCAAGGAAAGTTCTCTCACGTGCATGAACGATGTATTTGTGTAGCATGAATCATTTATACACTTGGCAGAAAAAGTCTCTAAAGTTTCTATTGAGCGACAACATGAGATAGACCGCCTCGAATTGGAAGCTAAACATGACAAAAATATAATCAAGAATCAGGATGCTGAATTGTTAAAATTCAAAACCTAACTTGTTGAAGCAGAAAAGAAGGCACAGGCAGTAATCCATTTGGAAGCTACTTACAAAAAGGAACTCGACGTGACACTTCATCATAGCGGGGAACTCACTTTAGAAAAGGGTTCCTTGCATAAGGAAAAGGACACTCTTGCTCATCGTGTAGAGGAAATTGAAGAACTTTTAAAGAAGGAAAGGGAAGAAAACATTGAAACTTAAAAGGAATTGTAGAAATACTACAAGGAAGTTGTTGAGGCTAGAAGCTTAAAGGCTAAAATCGACAAGAAATTCGCTAGAATCGAAGCTCTTAAAGAAGACGCTCGAGAAGAGGGCCAAGAGAGATGACCAAACAAATTAACTCTCAAGTGGATGTTGCCTTGGAATCTGGTAGGAATGATATTAAGGACTTATTCGAACCGTTGATTATTAAATATAATGCCAAAGTCTTAACCCCTCATGACTTATGCTTTCTTGGTGAGGGTTACCTCGAATCTCTCGTTGAAACTTGGGATCACATTGTCGAAATAAAGAAAAAAGAGCTGGGTGAAGCCGATTTCAATGAGGAAGAATTAGTGAGGGAAATTCTTCATAGGAACGAGCCTTTAGATCTAGCTGTCGCCAAACTGCAATTTTTCAAGGCTTATGCACCTACTGAAGGAGGTAAGAATATTGTTTCTTTAGGGACGATCCAAAAGGTCCTTCTCCATTCCAAGTAGCTGGAACATGAACTTCTCTTGATAAGGAGCAAGATCTTGGCTATGATCTGGATAGGCCCTACTTTGAATACAAGATGTTAGCCTTATTTTAGAATGAGGCACCCCGGCGACGAGGAGAGTCAACCAAATGTTGGTACTTCGCTTTACTCCTTAGTATATGAAAAGTTTTCATTCTTCACGCGCAATGGCTATGTGCTAATCTTGTTATTTTATCAAATTTTGTAGGTATTTCAGGCCCAAGTCAAACTCCTACGAATGATGCTATCATAGAACAACGGGAGGGAATGGCTGAAGACTTGGCTGGTGCTAATGTTCTAGGACCCGATGCTCACTTCATCAGTGCCCTTGATGAAGATAAGACCGAGGATCCACTCCCGACCGACGAATCTAATGACATAATAATTATTAGTGCCTCGGAACATACTAATATGACCAGCATGAAGGAGCATATCGAAAAGGAGGAATTGTTGAAAAGAAAGGTTAAAATTGAACCCATCGAGGTGGACATCAACGATCCTTATCTTGTGCCACTGCATATTATTCCACCAGGTGGGTCGATCCCTGATGAACATCCTCCTAACTCCTCAAGCTCCCGGGCAAAGATGGTAAAGGGTCCCGAAAGAGAAGCACAAGCGGCTCTACCCCTGAGAAATCCAAAAGAGAAAGAAAGTCAAAGAAGTAGTTACTGCTCCAGGTCAATGTACATAGTTTGCATAATCATTTCTTTCACTAGTTGTAGTTGCATGGGTATGAATCTCGATCTTTTGAAATAATTTTTACTGAAATTTCGGCCCCTTCCATGCAAATAAAAGCTCTTGTTTTCTACTATGCTTATGCTTCGTGTGAATTGTTATTTAAGTAGTTGAATGATTACTTTACATTCAACGTACTTGTAACTCGTTGCTTGTAAATTCTGTTCACAATTCACCATCTCCATCCCAAGGCCTTCAAATGGTCATGGCCTAGAGTCGTGTAAAACACAATGCTCGGGCCTTAGTGATGCGCTTCCAGATTCAACGGCTTTTTTTAATGACTGTGCTTCTGCCCCTGGCATTGATTTGCGATGCCAGAAGTCAGACGGTCGAATTCCATCCTTAGCGAGTTTATACTCCTCCTAAATTAGGCCAGAGTTTTGGAATAGAGAATGGTCAAAATCCACTTATCTATTCATTCATGATTATATCTACACTCTGGTGATAAGGTTTAGTTGATGGGTGGTCAATTCGCACCCAGTTTATGTTTAACTCAAGCCCACACTTTAGGGAATTAGAGTTATCTCGTGGGCAGTCGGTCTCCACCCGATTTATGTTTATTCTCCAATCCACACTATGGTGACTCAGAGTTGTTTCGTGGGCAGCCGGTCTTTACCTAATTTATGTTTATATTCTAGTCCACGCACTGAGGACTTAGAGTTGTTTTGGGGGCAGTCAGTATTCACCTGATTTATGTTTATACTCCAGTTTGCACTCTGGGAACTTGAAGTTGTTTTGGAGAGCAGTCGGCTGGCACTCTTTTTGGTTGATTACTTTACCCCCCAGAATTTGGGGTGTTGATTTAGCAAGCGATCGGTCAAATCTCAATCTCTTTGATTTTTGTTTCAGTTCCATATTATGGGTAGGAATTACTAAACAAACAAGTTGATTGAGCTCATCTTGTTTGTTTCCAACGGGAGTTAGCACGATTGATTGATTCCAAACTCTGGGAGTTTGTTCATACACATTGGTATTAATCAGTTTCACTATGTAATTATCATGCAATGCAATAGCAAACATAAATATAGAGGAAGCCTAAAATTTTATTCATTAAATGGAAGGGAATGACATAAACTGTCTTATTACATATTTGGAAAATCAAATGCTAAAGCAAATTCAGAAAATAAATACAACTGAAATGTAAAGAAAATAAGCTAAGTGAAATAGTGTCGTAAGTATTCGCTATTCCTCGCTCTTGGAAGTGCGTCGATATTTTCTAGCTTATAATTTCCTTCTCCAAGATTTTGTTCAATGATAGATGATCCTTCCCAAATCGGATTCATGTGTGAGGGGGCAGAAAAAACCCATTTCATGACGAGATCGCCGATTTCGAAGGTTCTCGGTCGACCTTTTGTGTTGTAATGTCAGGCAACTCAATATTGATGTACGACTGCCCTCAAATCTGTTTCCTCGTGCTTGTCCAAAAATTTCAAAAGGAGATCTTGATTTGTTTTGGGATCATAGCAAGTCACTTGTGAGATGGGACTTTGAGTTCAACATGAACAACGACTTTAGAACCGTAGGCAAAGGCAAATGGAGTATGGCTAGTCATGGACTTGTGAGTGGTTCTGTAGGCCAAAGTGCCATTGGGAGTTCATCCACCCACTTAAAATTGTAGCTTTCTCCCAATGCTTCTTCAAAATAGGCTTGATGATTTTATTTACAGCTTCAACCTGTTCATTTTCCTGAGGGTGAGCGACTGTTGCAAATGTCATTTCAATATGGTATCTTCGACAAAAGTTAAACTCAGTACTATCAAATTGAGTCATTATATGTTACAATAGCCTATAGAAGACCGAAGCGACATATAATGTTTTGGAAAATAAAGTTGATTGCTTTCTTAGCCGTAATTGTAGCTAAAGGCTCCACCTCGGCTTATTGGGCAAAGTAATCAACTGCCGCAATAGCGTATTTCATGCCACCTTTTAGAGATCGGTAATGAACAGATAAATATATACCTCATATGGCGAGCGACCATAGGCTGACCATTTGCGTGATTTCTGTTGGTGGAGGACTTTTGCACATATCTAGCATTTATCACATCGTCTTACATAATCAGCAGCGTCTTGATTTACGGTTAGCAAATAATACCTATAATGGAGTATCTTCTTTACCGGAGTCTGCCTCTCAGTGTCTTCGCCACATTCTCCTTCATGAAATTTTTTTGGAACACATTTTATCTCGTCATGAGCGATACACTAGAGTAGATGGATTGAGAAACCTCTCCTATACCTGACTCTTCTTGCATCAACTTCATTAAGTAATTAACCTTAATTATTAATCACTTTGATTAACTAACTTCAGTAATTAACTATTCTTTAGTTACTGCATTGAGTAAATTGATTACTACTAAATTAATTATATTTAATAATTAATTATATCATTTTATTAGTAATTAATTATCCTTAATTAATTACATTACTTAATTATTTTCCAAATGACTTAATCAATAATTGCTTAAATTAACTACACCAAGTAATTAATTATTAATTACTTTCACAAAGTAATTATCTTCCATAATAATTACTCAAGCAAATAACCCCAACTCTTTCATACTTCAATAAGTTATATTCAGTAATTACTCATCTTAACTACTTCTCTAAGTAATTATCCTACATTAATTACTTATCAACCCATCAAATGATTATTATAAATTAATTAAACTTAATTAATTAAATTAAACTAATCAAATTAATTTATTAATTACAACGAGTAATTAATAACTTTAACTACTTCCATAAAGTAATCATACTTAACCAAATTCCATAATGATTATCAAATTTAATTAATCTAATTAATTATAAAAATTAATTATCAAAATTAATCACTTAAATTAATTAATAAATAATCCCAAGTTAATGACCTTCATTAACTTATCAAAATTTCCTTAATTATTTTACTTAAGTAATTAATTTAAATTAGTCATTATTAATCAAAAATTTATTAATAATATTATTTAATTAATCACTAATTATTTCATTAATTAAGTTTTTAACTTAATTAATCTTAACATCTTGATAAATTAATTTTTAGTCATTAATTAAAACCTTAACTTATTCAATTAATGATCTTATTTCCAAATTAATTAGTCTTAATTAATTAACTCAACCTTAATTAATTAATTCAAAATCCTTATTTAATTAATTAAATTAATTAATTAATCATCTAATTACCTTACTAATTTAATAAACCAAAACCATTTAAACCTTTGATTTATTATAAGTAAAACATTTCTTATTAATGATTACATTATCATTAACAAAGCAAATTTAAACAACTTACTTTAAAATTTGTTTCCAAATTACATTTTAAATTTAAAATTTAAAATGAAAACCACACTTAACCTTTAACAAAGTTTTAAAACAGTTTAAAACCTTTTTAAAAACTTTTGCTAAATAATTTCTTATTTTATAAAGAAGTTAAAAGGAAATTTAAACCAATTTCATTTTTAAGATACAAATCATATTTAAAATATGTTCAACATCAAAATTTGTTTAAACATTTTAAAGTTTTAAAAACTTTCTTTATTTTCAAAACATTGATTCAGATTGGATTTTGATTTCAGATTTAAAACTTAGGTTTAAACTTCTAGTTTTATTTCAAGTTTTGCTATTAAATTCAAACTATTAAAACAATTTAAAGTTGTTTGAAATATCTTAAATTTCAAAACTTACATTATGACAAACTAAGATTCAAATAAACACTGAATACAAATTTTAAAACTTGGTTCAAACTTTGCTTTATATTTTAAAGTTTCATTTTAAAGTTTCAGAACAAACAGGTTTGAAAAACCTGTAATCCAACACCAGGCTCGAGCATCCCAAATTTACATCAAGCAAAACCCCTCTTAACTTCACAAATCCACGAAGCAACCCAAAAGGAAACCCGAGGAAAAAACAACCTCCCAAACCCACTTCATTAGCAGATACTCTGTGCACTTGTGCACCTCCACCGGCGAACCACACTACTCCGACCATCCCCGATGATCCACACAAGTGTACGTTCAACCTCGCACCCCGTTCCAACACTCAGATTACCAGAAGTAGATCAAGATCGAGCCCTAAAGCCCAAACTGGAACACAAATTGAAACATGGAATTAATCTCGTCAACTCATCTCCGACCACCATCACCTCTGAAATTTTGACCAAACCATCGTCAACGCTCCAGCTACCACCTCCTTAAATTCTATGGAACTCGGTCACCCCGAGACATTGGGACGATCACTAATTTCTCAAGCAGCAAAAACTAGGTTTAGAAACTTCCCCTATCAACCACCATCGCCACGATCAACTATACATCGATACACTATTTTTCCTCCACTCTCAGATCATCCTACCATCACTAGAAACAACCCCTATCTCCCAGATTGCAGAGTTCATCAGAATTTTCCAAAAACCCCAAAACAGTGCAACCCCGACATGCACTTCAATTCAACTTTTAAAAATTAAGATTTAGATCTTAAAAATCCTATTTTTGAATAAGTATTCAATTTATAATCTTAAATAAAAGAATTACAGTGTTGAATTTTTTTCTAAAAACTTAAACTTTTCTGTTGTTTTTTGTTTCCAGAGCAAAAATACAATTTATTTTAACTTAAATAAAAAATTTAAAGCTTCTTTATAATCAAACAATCAGATATTATCTGAATCTTAAATCCTAACATAAACTTGTTTAAGAGAAAATGGATTTTAATCAAGAATTCTTGCTCCTGGAACTAGGTACAGGTAGAACCAATGCACAACACATAATATATATATATATATATATATATATATATATATTCAAACATTCTTTATATAATTACAGCAATGCATTTTAAAACTGTACACTCAGGCCTACTAATCAACATGCAACTAGATATGCATACATAAACCATGCTTATTCCAGCCATCAATCAAGCAACAATTTTATACTTAAGTTTTAAATAGAAAATGTTACTCACCTGACATTGCAAAAAAATAAAGGCAGAGAGCTTTTGAAACTGCAATTGCATGCTAATGAAACTTTGTTGAAGACATATGACTTGTTTTAAAGCTTGCATGCAGGCCATTTTCCCAAATGCAGAAGACAAACCCAGATTTATTTAGCTCAAACTTGAATTGCAAATTGATTGAAACTTGAACTTGCCTCAGATTTCATTTTTACATTCCCATGTTTAAAAAATGCAGAGCTTGCTTGTTTTGATTTTACAGAGGACTGTAGGTTGGTTTTGAAATCTTGTTACAGGCCTTGTATGCTTGATTCCCAGATTTAAAGAAATGCAGAGGCCTTCATTTTGCTTTTGAAAGTAATTACAGAGGATTTGCTTGCTGTGATTAAGGAAGGGTTTTAGATTTGATTTATTGAAAATGAATTAAAGGATATTGATTTGGTTCTTTTTTAGAGTTTTCGAAACAAATTTGTTTCAGATTTGATTCAGCTGAAACTTTGTCTTCTTAACTTTGGAAAAAAATGAACATTAGGAAAGAAGGAGAAATGAAGGAAACATGCTTTTATAAGTGAAATTTATTTATTTTAAAATTAAAGAAAAATATAAAATAAAAGGACACTTGTTACATTAGTTATTTAATTCAACTACACTTGTCATTATATCACCTAAGATAATATCATGTGTCTTGAAAATTATTTTATTTGTTTTTATTTATTTTAAAAGGAAATGAAATTCTCTTTCTTTATTTATTAAATACGTATATATAAATTATTTTCATAAATAAATGTATATGCATTGTTTTTTAAAAGAAAATGAAATAAAACAATTTATATAAAAAAATGAAAGCTTACTTACAAGATTTATATGTTTATTCATTTGAATTTCAAAATTAATTCAAATTTAAATGCTATTCATACATTTAAAAATTCCATTTAAAACTAATTTATATTAACATAATTAATTTTAAAATAATAACATTGTCTTTAAAAATCTATCTATAATTATACATTTATTACTATTATTTGAAAATAACATATTTATTGATATAAATAATTTATAAAGGGAATTATAAATTACATATCTTATTTGTCTTAATTAAATGCATTAATGTTTAATATATAAATGGTATTTAAAAAAATATATAATTGCCAATTATATTTATTAAGCTATATTCAAAAAGAAAAGAAAATAAACTTTTGTTTACCTTATTAAAATCTAAACTATGGTTTAAAATATATTTAAACAATTTAAAACAATTTCTTTAAATATCTTAAAACCAAATAGTTATTTATTAAATAAAATAATAATCTCGAAATTATCAAAATGAATATTAGAATTTAAAAACAAGATTTTCTTTGTTCATTATTCTACAATAAAAACTTATCTATCTATAATATATATAAATATATATATACATTATAAATAGAAAGCAATTTATTAGCTTTTAAAAGATAAAATTCACCAATTAAACATTTATTTAATTGGATTATTAAATCTTGTAAATTTTTATTAACAGAATTTATCGAATCAATTTAATTTTAAATGCAGATTATTAAATTGATATTGCCAAAATTTCCAGGATATCACATTCCTCCCTCTTTAAAAGAATTTCGTCCCCGAAATTTAAAAGCGAAGGTAATTTAATAATCTCATTAAAGATTTAATTTAAACACAAGCATATATCAATCATATGCTAACAACCAAAGCAACCAATTTATTTAATCAAACAAATTTAATTATCCAGACAAAATTCTGGATAAAATCTTCTCGAGTTTTCCCAAGTATATATGTATACCGGAATACTCGCTCTTACAAAATCCAACAATCTAAACTACGAAGTTACATACCTCCTTCTTATCTAGATCTATAAAACTAAACAGGATATCAGACTACAGACGAGTCTGACTCAACCACCAAACCTTCCTAACCAGCTGGTTCCACAACCAGAAATAACTCATACACGTACCCCCTCAGAGATACGTGAATCTCATTGAATCCAATTATCCAACTGGAAATTCAACTCTTGAAAACCCAACACCAATCCATCCAAACACAGAAGAGATCCAAAACAAATCTCCGACTCCGGAATCCAAATTCCTTTGTCTCTTAACCACAAAACTCTTCTAACGATCCTGGGCTGTCTACATCCAAACTGATCAGCTCAACCCTTGCTGATGCCTCCAGAACAAACAGAACCAAAAACAACCCAACACAATGATCTCCTCAGGATCAACCCAAAACAAAGTACACAACTCTACTCTTCAAATCTCAAAAGAACAAACTCACTTCTTCTATCTAGAAAAGACAACACAAAAACACTCCCAAACTGCTTCCGCTGCACAACTCTGATCTGTAAAAGAAGAAAAATGCTGATGGTGAACACGAGCACAATCTGGACAACACATCCCAGAATATGATTCAACGGATCCATAAAGAAAACTCAGAAGTTCCACCAATCCTGAGCTGCCTCACCAAACCTTATCTCGAGAAACCATCCTTCTACTAGCTGCTCCACCAGTAGCACTCCTGGAATCCGGTCGATAAGAAAACTCAATCTCCCGATACAAACAATCTTCTGACTTCTCAGAAGACATCCAGAAAATCTCTGATAACCCAAGAGAACACTCAACTATCGTAAGTCACTTTTACGATCAACCTAGACCAATTTCCAAAGAAAACTGTTCTCTCTTTACCAAACAGAACAGCTTACACTTAACTAGCCACTCCACCGAAGAAATGGGTCCACTCCGTTGCTTCTGAACTCTACCTTAGAAAAACTGCTAAGCCAGAAGACCTCATGTCAACACAGAATACTTCGAGCTGAACTGCTGATACCAAAGCCAAAGACTTCCTATCCAAAGCCCTTCGAGAAACTCGGACCTCAAAGCCAAACACAAACAACCAGCTGGACTCTGCTACATTACCGAAGCAGACACACTTCCTAAAATTTGTTCCAAAGAAAACATCTTCGGAGACATCCATATTTACTGCATCTCATCACGCAGCTACTGCTTCCTGATGTATCAAAATACCATCACACATTTTTGCTAAACCGACAGATCCAAACTCTACTCATCTAACTTCAAAGACAAACTCTGAATCTTTACAGGTTATCTTCAGAGATCGATGAAATCACACACTCTGCACAACTCACTCGAGACGGTATTAGGTCTACAGTCTCGACAGATACACTTCCAACCTCAACATTCAAACTCCAACTAATAGTAGTAGTCGTGTTACACACACCACTACCTTATCTACCTTTATAACCTATATTGGAAAAACCCGTACAGGTAACCCAATAGATAGGTAGAAATAACTAAATATATATATATATATATAATTACAAATACACTCTCTCAAGATAGACACCACTCCACAGCCTAGGTATTCTCTCAACCTAATGCTCTGATACCAAATGAGACGACCCGACTTTAGTACCATAGAAAATCGCATCATCTTGAAGAAAGAAAGGGATAGAAAAGAGAAAAGAAAGAAGAGAAAGAAGAACAACACTAGAATCTCAACAGCAGAACGAATAAATTATACTAATAACATAAGTATTTACATAAAATACAACATCAATCAGAGATACACAGCTTATACATACATACTAGACAGTTATAAACACCTGTCTAGTATTTACAACTCAATACAAACACAACACAGGGAACACACAGCGGAAACTATATATCTATAACGCCGAAGCCTCCTTCTCCATAGCTTCTCCAACAATTCGTCAAAGCTAACCTAAATCCCTTGGCTACTCGTAAAAATTTGAGTACCCAAGAGTTTAAGAAAACAAAAGATAAACTCTGGGTCAGACATGGGTCTGGTGTGAGTAACAGGTTAAGGTTGGTTAACTTTTAAAAACCCTTTTGAAAAGAAAGGTATCACGTAAGACTTTCCACACATAAACATGGAAAAGTTTTTACCTTACGCTAACCAAAACATTTGATAGGAAATCCGATGATATTATAATAGTGTCTAGGGTTTTCAAGTAAAATACAGAAATAGCTGGAATGCTTACATCTCACGTTCCAACATAGTTGGGCACAACTAATACGTACAACACTTATTGGATTTGGATTCCATCAATGGCAGGGCTACTGGGGTACCGCCCGTCACAGTACGTGGCCTAGATCACCGTACCGAGGAGTACGCCCGCTCCCTGCAACATAAAGCCGAAACCATTCCTTACTGAACCGTTCCGAATAAGACAACCCCGACAGTTGTTGCAATCAACCGCCCACACAGCCGAATATAAAAGGACCTCTAGACAGGGGAAAATCTTGTCCTACTTGGGCATGATCCACTTAACCTTGCTGCACCTCCCCTATTTTAGCGATTCCCGGTGATGAGGCTTGAGGCTACGATTACCTTTAGAGAACACATCTCTTAGAATGCTTATCGTCCACCTGACGATGTTCTGAAAACATTCAATCCATACAAGTTCATTCCGGGTTCGAACGAAACCGAAAGCATTATCTCGTTACACTCATTTGGAATCACCCTCAGAGTTAACGACAATAACCCTTGCACTCTGAATCTACATCTTCACTTGAGATTCACGACCTATCGTTAATTTGGATCGATGTGGTTTTCGGATATCCAAATATGGAAACCCGATCCCGGTCACATCGAAATCCAAATTGCCATCTTTTAGGTCCAAGTTGTTTTAAATGTTTAAAACAATTCAATTCAATATTATCTATATGCACACAGATAGATAATACACAACATCACAATAGATAATTAACATTACCATCATAACAGATAATCCATATTATCATTCCATACAGATAATTCATATTATCAACTCAAATGCAACCATAGCATCCAAATCACACAACATCATTTATCTCATATCTGAGATCTCAACTATTCAGGGTAACCAGTATTAATCAACATTTACAAGCAATGACTCATGAATCACCATTCTATAATTAATTTAAAATGAATTAAATTAATTACATCTTTCCTAATTAATTTAAAATAAATTAAATTAATTACTCATCCATATAAATCTTGCTTACACATCCATTAATTAATTACAAACCAACCAATTGATTACTCTCAACAAATTACCCTAATTAATCATCCTTGATTAATTATCCTTTAATTACATTCAAGTAATTAACCTCCAATTAATTTCACAAATTAATTATTCCAAACCAAATTCAGTAATTAACATGTAATTACTTAATTAATTAATTAATTATAATTAATTACATTAATTCTTAATTAATTACATTAATTAATTTCTTCATTGATTAATTGTCCTTAATTAATCAATCATTAATTACATTATATAAATTAATAATCCCAGATTATTTTATTTAGTTTCCCTATTAAATTAATTATCAATTATCCATATTGATTAATCACTCTTGATTAATCACATTAAGTAATTAATCATTATTAAATTAATTACATCTTTTATTATCTCCAAATAACTCAATTATCAAAACCTAAATTAATTACATTAAGTAATTAACTATTAATTACTTCCTTAAGTAATTATTCTGCATATGAATTACATATTAATTACACAAAGTAATTAATTTTCAAAACTCCTCCATTATCCAATTATTCTTCAATTAAATTACAACAAGTAATTTATTTCCTTAATTACTTCAATAAGTAATTATCACTTTTAATTACATTGGGTAATTACTTCTCAAACAAATCAGTGATTAATTTAAATTATTTAAACTTAATTAATTAACTTAATTAATCAAAAATAAACTCAATTAATTACAATTAGTAATTAATTTCCTTAATTACTTTCATTAAGTAATTTCAATTAAACAATTCAAATGATTATCTTTAAATTAATTAATTCAATTAATCATTAAAATTAATCACATTAATAATAAAATAATACTAAGTTAATGACCTTCATTAACCAATAAAAAATCTTTAATTACTTTTCTAAAGTAATTAACTGAATTAATCGATATTAATTACAATTTAATTTATCTATAAAACCCATTTATTACTCTAATTATTTAATTAATCAAGTGATAATCAAAAACTTAATTAATTTTTAAATACTTTATTTATAAATTCAAATAAATAGATTCTTTAAAATATTTGTATAAGTTTTAATTTATAATTTGTTTTATTTACATTTTCTTTAAATAAGAAAATAATTTATATTTATATAAGTATAAAATAAATTAAAGAAAACCTTTTATAAACATTTAAAAATATAACTAAATTAAATAAAAGACAAGTGTTAACAATTTAGTAATCTAAATAACATGTGTAAATGTAGGAACTAAATTACATGACAAGTGTCATTATGTTTTTTTTTTCTTTTATTTTATTTTAATTCAACTAATTTCAGCCTTAAACCATTTTCATTTTTCCCTCAATCTCTTTTCATAACCTAAAGCTAAAATGAATCAAAGAGAAAAATTTGAAACTCATCCCTCAAACCATATCTGAAATCATCTCCTCAAATTTATGATTTCAAACCAAAAATTGAAACAAGATTTGCAAACCTAAGATAAATCCCTGCAATTCAAATTTCTGCATTTTTCAAGAGCCTGCATGCATATAATTTTGGGTCAGAGTTTCAAATACAAGCAACCTGGAAATTTGAGCAATCTCAAGTCTGCATTAATAATTAAATTAGATAATAATAATTAAAATTCTGGGTCGTTACGATTTAATTATTAATATTTTCAACAAATTTTTGTACTGTGTCACGACCCATCTTCCACTAACCAGAAAGACGTATCATGAATTAAGAAAGAAAGGGATAGAAAGAGAAAGAAGAGAAGAAAGAAGAAACAACAAAAGAATCTCAATAGCGGAACGAATAATTATATTAATATCAAAAGTATTACATAGATATAATACAACTATCAGAGTTACACAGATTATACATCACATACTAGACAGTTATAAACACCTGTCTAGTTATTACAACACAGTACAAAACAACTCAAACAACGACTCAGAGATACCAACACAGCGGAATACTATATAACTATAACGCAGAAGCCTCCTGCTCCATTTGCTCCTCCATAATTCGTCAAAGCTAACCTGAATCCCTTGGCTACTCGTAAAAATTTGAGTACCCAAGAGTTTAAGAAAAACAGAAATAAACTCCGGGTCAGACATGGGTCTGGTGTGAGTAACAGGTTAAAGTTGCTTAACTTTTGAAAAACCTTTTAAAAAGAAAGGTATCACGTAAGACTTCCCACACATAAACACGGGTAAGTTTTTACCTTACGCTAACCAAAACATTTGATAGGAAATCCTGTGATATTATAATAGTGTCTAGGGTTTTCAAGTAAAATACAGAAATAGCTGGAATGCATACATCTCACGTTCCAACATAGTTGGGCACAACTAATACGTATGGCACTTATTGGATTTTGGATTCCATACAATGGCAGGGCTACTGGGGTACCGTCCGTCACAGTGCGTGGCTTAGATCACCGTACCGAGGAGTACGCCCACTCCCTTACAGCACAAGGCCGGAACCATCCCTTACTGGACAGTCCCGAACAAGACAATCCCGGCAGTTGTCGCGAATCAACTGCCCACACAGCTGAAATAAAGGGACCTCTAGACAGGGGAAAATTTTGTCATGAAATGGGCATGACCCACCTAGCCTTGCTGCACCTCCCATGTTTTAGCCATTCCTGGTTGATGAGGCTTGAGGCTACGATTACCTTTAGAGAACACGTCTCTTAGAATGCTCATCGTCCACCTGACGATGTTCTGAAAACATTCAATCTATAAAAGTTCGTTCCGGGTTCGAACGAAACCGAAGGCATTATCTCGTTACACTCATTTTGGAAACACCCTCAGAGTTAACGACGATAACCCTTGCACTCTGAATCTTCACCTTCACTTGAGATTCACGACCTATCGTTAATTTGGATTGATGTGGTTTTCGGATATCCAAATATGGAAACCCGGTCCCGGTCTCATCGAAATCGAAAACGTGTCTTTTAGGTCCAAGTTGTTTTGAGTTTAAAATAATTTAATTTAAACTATCTATATACACACAGATAGATAATTTACATCATCACAATAGATAATGATCACCACAGATAATCCATATTATCATTATCAGAAGATAATCCAAATCATCATCACAATGCAACCAATGCATCCATATCACACATCATTACTAATCTCATATCTGAGATTCAAACCATCCAAGGAAATTTATACCATCCATACACAAACAAGGATTTAATAATCAAACCATATATAATTAATTTAAAATGAATTAAAATGATTACATCATCTCTAATTAATTTAAAGTAAATTAAATTAATTACCTCAATCTATAAATCCTGCTTATATAACCATTGATTACAAACCAATTATCTAATTTATTAACCACTAATTAATCATTCTTGATTAATCACCCTTGATTAATCGTCCTTTAATTATATTCAAGTAATTTATTCACAAATTAATTATTCTTAATCAAATATAGTAATTAACCTTTAATTACTTCATTAATTAATTATAATTAATCACATTAATCCTTAATTAATTACATTAATTAATTACTTTAATCGCTTATCATTAATTAATTAATCTTAATTAATTAATCTTAATTACATAATTAATTATATTAATTAATGATTCCTAATTACATTTAAATTAATTACTTCATTATGTAATTAACCTTAATTATTAATCACTTTGATTTATTAACTTCAGTAATTAACTATTCTTAATTACTTCATTGAGTAAACTTATTACCCCTAAATTAATTATATCATTTTATTAGTAATTAATTACCCTTAATTAATTACATTCTTAATTATTTTCCCAAATGACTTAATCAATCAATGCTTAAATTAATTACACAAAGTAATTAATTATTAATTACTTCTCAAAGTAATTATCTTCCATAATAATTTACACAAGCAATTAACCCAAATTCTACCATACTTCAATAAGATACATTTAGTAATTTCTCATCTTAATTACTTCTCTAAGTAATTACTTATTAATTCATCAAATGATTATTCTAAATTAATTAAACTAAATTAATTAATTTAAACTAATCAAATAAACTAATGAATTACAATGAGTAATTAATAACTTTAATTACTTTTATCAAGTAATCATACTTAACCAAGTTCCATAATGATTATTTAATTTAATTAATCTAATTAATTATCAAAATTAATCATTTAAATTAATTAATAAATAATCCCAAGTTAATGACCTTCATTAACTTATCAACAATTTCCTTAATTACCTTGCTTAAGTAATTAACTTAAATTAATCATTTATTAATCACAAATTTATTAATCTTTAATAATCACTTAATTAATCACTAATTATTAAATTAATTAAGTTTTTAACTTAATTAATCTTAACCTCTTGATAAATTAATTTCCAATCATTAATTAAAATCTTAACTTATTTAATTAATGTTCTTATTTCCAAATTAATTAATCTTAATTAATTAACTCAACCTTAATTAATTAATTCAAAATCCTTGTTTAATTAATTAAATTAATTAATTAATTAACCATCTAATTACCTAATTAATTAAATAAACCAAAATCATTAAATCTTTGATTTATTATAAGTAAAATATTTCTTATTAATAATTTCATTATCATTAACAAAGTAATATTCTATTAACTTACATTAAAATTTGTTTCCAAATTTCATTTTAAATTGATGTAATGCTCGGGTCAGACCGAGTATGACAGATTTTCAGGTAAGGACGTTCTGGAGCTCAGGAGGCGAGTTGGAGAGCAGGAACGTATGGAGAGTTTCCGCAGTGATATATTTTAGTATCTGAAACAGATTGATTTATCTGTCCTGTTCTTGTAAATATGTTGTAACTCTGATATATATATATATTAAAGCGTAATTTGACAACTACAGCTTTCCTTTGTATAATTATTATTTATGTGATATTATATTTTGATCCGTTGCGAGTGTGAGGTTTCTATGACTTGTTTTCTATTTCTTCTCTTTTCTTCTTTTCTTAACTATCTGGAAATTTCGGGATCGAAATTTCCGGGTCGTTACATTTCCTGGTTAGCGGAAGACGGGTCTTAGCTATCTGTAACGACCCGGAATTTTTGGCAATATCAATTTAATAATCTGTATTAATAATTAAATTGATTTGATAATTTTTCTTTGAAATTTTAATTTAAATTGGTAAATTTAATTTTTTAAAGGTTAATAAATATTTAATCTGATAAGTGTGCTTTGGATGATTTATTATGAGTTATGAGTTAATCAATTCTGCTTTGGATGATTTATCAATATTTGTTGATTGATTGATATTGGATGATTAATTGATATTGAGTGATTGATATTGGGTGATTGGTTGATACTGGATGATTTATATATCCCTGATATGCGATATGTTGTTTTGTGAGATGAATGTTTGATATGAATTATCTGTGGTGATAATGTGATTCATCTATCTGTTATATCATCCTGAATATAAGTTAATTGTTTAAAACCCATAAAAACAACTTGGACATTAAAATGGCGTTTGGTTTCGATGAGATCGGGATCGATTTTCCATATTTGGATATCCAAAAACCACATCGATTCCAATTAAACGTTAGGTCGTGAATCCAAGTGGAGCAAGTGAAGACTTGAGGTGTAAGAACTATACGTCAATATAACTCTGTGGGTGATTTCTTAATGAGTTTGACGGAATAGTACTTATAGGTTCGAGATGGTGATTTAGAGTGCAAGGGCTATGGTTGTTGACTCTGAGGGTGATTCCAAAATGAGTGCAACAAGATAGTGCCTTCGGTTTCGTTCGAACCTGGAACGAACTTGTACGGGTCGAATGCTTTCAGAACATCATCAGGGGGACGATGAGCATTCTAAGATAGATGTGTTCTATAAAGGTAATCGCAGCCTCAAGCCTCATTAACCTGGGAATGGCTAAAATAGGGGAGGTGCAGCAAGGCTTCGTGGGTAGCTCCCACTTAAGAGTGAGATTTACCCCTGTCTAGAGGTCCCTTTCTTTTTCGGCTTAGTGTGTGGTTGGTCGCGCAAACTACGTGGTGGTCTTGTTCGGGACTGTCCAGTAAGGGATGGTTCCGACCTTGTGCTGCAGGGGAGCGGGCGTACTCATCGGTACGTTGATCTAGGCCACGTACTGTGACGGACGGTACCCCAGTATCCCTGCCACTGATGGAAACCCATTCTTCCTACGAGACCCTACGGTTTTGTTTGCATTACCCACTTTTGTGGCTAGTAGCTGGAATTTAATGAATGTAACAATTTCGGCTATTTCTTATTTACCTGAAAACCCTAAACACTATTATAATATCACTGGATTTCCTATCAAATGTTTTGGTCAGCGTAAGGTAAAAACTTTTCCATGTTTATGTGTGGGAAGTCTTACGTGATACCTTTTCTTTTCAAAGGTTTTTCTAAAGTTACGAAATTTTAAACCGTTTACTCAAACCAGACCCCTGTCTGACCCGATTGTTTATTTTCTGTTTTACTAAACTCTTGGGTACTCATATTATATACGAGTAGTCAAGTGATTCAGGTTTTCTTGACGAATTCTGGAGGAGTTATGGAGCAGAAGGCTTCCACATGTAGATATATTATGGTTCCGCTGTGTTTGTTTGATATATGTATCTGTTGTTCTTGAGTTGTATAATTAGACAGATGTTTATAACTGTCTAATATGTATTGTTTAAGTTGTGTACTCTGTTGTAATATGATACTATGTAATATTTTATGTGATATATTATATTTCATTCGTTCCGCTGTGAGTTCTCTGATGTTGTACTGTTTCTTCTTTCCCTTTCTTTTCTTCTTCTACCCCTTTCTTTCTTCATTAGCGATGCGTCTTCCTAGAGATAGGAAGTCGGGTCATCTCAGTTGGTATCAGAGCATTAGGTTGAGTGAATACCTAGGCTCCGGAGTTGTGTCTTTCTTGAGAGAGCGTACATGTATTTTTATATATAACTATAACTATATATATATATCTACCTGATTTGTTTGGTTATCTGTTCGGATTTTCCAACGTAAGTTTTTAAGGTAGATGGAGTAGTGGGGTGTGTGTGTAACACAACTACCACTGATGGAAGAGGTCCATATGTTTGAGGTTGGAAGTATTTGTCGAGAATGTAGACCCAATACCATCTCGAGTAAGATTTGTAGTTTGGAGTAAGGATTTCTCTGATATCCGAAAGAAATCTTTTTAAAGATTTAGAGTTTATCTTTGAAGTGTTAGTTTGGATTTCACTCGGGTGAGCGAATTTTTCTCGAGTTTGGATCTTTCGGAAGATCAAAAGTAAGTGATGGTATCTTGATGACTGTGTGATGAGATGCAGTATCCTTGGATATTTTCGGAAGATGTTGATGCTTGGTTTAGAGCCCGAATTTCTTGAGAGGATGTCTACCATCTCGGAGGTCCGTTGTGTGGTTTGTTGATAGTTTTGGTCTCTGAGGAGCCTCTTGGATTAGAAGTCTTTGGTTAGCTGTGGTAGCAGTGCAACTCAAAGTGTTCGGTGTGCTTTCGAGAAGGTCTTTTAGCTTTGCAGTATCATCGAGGTAGAGTTTGGAAGCAGCAGTGTGCTCGTTTCTCTGATGATTCAGGAATCTTTGTGGTTCTTCTTTCAACAGTCCGTGCAGATGTTGAAAGTTTTCTTGAAGAGTTAACCTTGTTTGGAGAAGCTTAAAGCTGTTCTAATTGGTAAAGAAAGGACGGTTTCTTTGGAATCCGAACTAGGTTAGGTCGCAAAAGTGACTTGCGATTAATTTGGGAATTTTTCTTGAGCATTCTTTTGTTTGAGACTGAGGGATTCTCATGTGGAAGTAGGAGCTACTGAGGTAGTCAGAAGTTTGTCTGCATCTGGAATTGAGTTCCATATTATTTTGGTTCCAGAAGTGATTTTGGTAGTTAGCCTGGTTGTAGGATGGTTCTTGGAGAAGGTAGAGTTGGTATAGCAGCTCAGAAATTTTTGGATTTGGATTTGGTTAAATCTAGCTTTTGAGTTGGATTCTACTGTAAGGTTGTGTGACTGATTCAGATACGTCACTCAGATTTTTTTTATGGATTTGATAAGCAAAGTTTCCCAGATATATTGGATAAGTTTGTACTCGTGTTCATTGACAAGATTCTCATCTGTTTCAGAATCAGAGTTTTGCAGCGGAAGCAAGGTAGCAGCTGTGCGAGGAAGGAAGCAATTTCAGTTTGCTATTTCTTGAGAGTAGAGCTTGTGTTCTGATTTCGACGGATCTTGGAAAACTTTTTCTGTTGAATAGGATCCAGAAACTGGTTTGCTTTGGTTAATTAATTTTGGAAGCATCAGCATAGGATGAGCTGATCAAGAGATTGGCAGCCTAGGTTTATCTGTTGAGTTATGCTGATTGAGATAAGGAGATTGGAATTCGAAGTTGGAGACTTCATTGTTGTTAAGATTTCTCTGGTTAAGAGAACAGTGATTGGATAGCTGGTTCTGAGGCATTTGGGATTTCTTATCTGTGTTTTGGTAAGATAATTGAATTGCCGGTTTGGATAACTGAAATTCATTGTATTTCACGTATCTCTGAGGGAGTACGTGTATGATTCATCGTTGGTTGTTGAATCTGCAGTCCAGTTGGATTTGGAAGTTGAGCTGGATTTGAGTATAGTATGAAGTTCTATTCAGATTGATGATCTGGAGATGAGTTGAGCTCTGGATTTTGGTGGTGTAGTTGGTTTAGTTTCTGTAGAGCGAGTCTCCCAGTGTTTTATACTTGGGAAACTCGAGATAGTATTAGGAGATTTACTCTGATTTGTGTCAGAATAATTAGTTAGGTTTGTTTGTTTGATTGATTGCTTTGGTTGTTAAGTACTGGTTGATAGGTAATGCTTTGTTGTTTGAAATTAAAATCTTTGTTGGGTTATTAAATTACCTTTGCTTTTAAATTTCGGGGACGAAATTCTTTCAAGGGGGAGGATTGTAACGACCTGGAATTTTAGACAATATCAATTTAATAATCTGTATTAATAATTAAATTGATTTGATAATTTTTCTTTGAAATTTTAATTTAAATTGGTAAATTTAATTTTTTAAAGGTTAATAAATATTTAATCTGATAATTGTGATCAATATCTTTTTAACAATTTAAAAATTGATAAGATTTATTTTTCAAAGCTAATGAATTTTATTCTATTTACAATATATATATATATATATATATATTTGATATATATTGTGAATGGAAATATCTTTTGTTTAAAAAAAAAGATTGAATTTTCAAATTGTAATATATATGTATGTATATGTTATAATTTGATGTTGTTTTGAAATTTAATTTAATAAATTGTTAATTATATATGAATGAATGTTGCAATTCAAAACTTTGTTTTAAATTCAATTGTTTTCAAAATATAAGATATTTATTTATTTTTAAGTATGATAGTTTAAATCAAGGTTTTATTTTTGTTTTCTTTAAAGTGTTTAAATTTAAAATAGTTAATGTACCTATGGATGTTTAAAATTTTAAAATACATGTATAAGAAATTCATTTATATTATAGTTAGTTTTAGGATATTCTCTTTAAAAAGTAAGTTTATATTTATATATATAAGTATTTAGTAAATTAAATATGTAAGTTATGTTATCTTTTAAATTAAATAAAAAAGTTAATTAAAACACTTAAGACATGTGTAACCATGTTAACCATCTTAACAACACATGTAAAGTAATTAATTGAATTTAATGACAAATGTGAATTCTTGAAGACAAGTGGCACTATTCTCATTTTAATTTTAGTAAATGTGTTAAGGAGAAAATTTGTTTTCTTTCACAAACATTTTTTTCCTCCTTTGTCTTCATTTCACTTTTCAAATTAATGGCAACCAGGAAGTTTTTCAAAACCAGAAATTTCCTTTTAAAATCTGAAACTTAAATCAAAAATCAAATCAAAATTGAAATCTGCATTTTTTCTAACCTGCAAACTTCAAGCTGCAATTCAATTTCAATCTGCAAAACTTCAATCTGCATTTATTTAAGCTACAACCTGTTCAAATGAAGGGCTGCAGTAAGTTCAGATTAGTTTCAACATTTTTAACAATCAATTAGAGCATGCAAGGGGATTTTCATTTGCAAGCAGATCAAAGCTTTTTCAGATTTTTTTAAGCAAGTCCTGGAAAATAATCTGCTCTGCATATATATTAATTGGTGAGTAAATTCTATTTTAAAAACAGTTTTGATATAATCTATGATTGAATGTTGCATGCAAATGAATTTGGCTTTGAAGATGAATAATTATTTACCTGAATGTATGTTTATAAATAAAAAAATATATTAAATTGCCTGTAAAAGATTAGAATGGTTACCGTGTTTATAAAACAGTCCCAAATCATATAATAATTTCAATAACTTGATTTTGAACACAAACTGGACATTGATTTGTAGATGAAAGTTGGTTGTAATCATGTAATTTATCATCTAAAAATAGTTATAGGGTTTTAAAATGAATGAGTTACTTATATTTTTCAAATTACACTAAAAAAAATCAAATTTGGGCAAAATTTATGACTTCAAATTCTAGTTTTGGTTTTATAATTGAATTACAATTGGAAAATTATGATTTTTAGAGCTTGTATCATAATTTTTAATTGTGTAATTAAGTTGAATTTTTGGTTTGAATGTTTTGGGGGTTTTTGACGATTGCCGAAGAACGGCATGATGATTGCAGCTGTAATTTTGATCGTAGCTTGTTTATGAATCAAAGATTATAGGAAAAATGTAATTTAATTTTTCTAATAACTAAATTGTTGGGAATTGAACAAACTAGGGTTTTAGTTTGTTTCTGTTTCGGTTGAACTGTAATGGCATTTGCGACTTGAATGATGACCGGAAGTGATCGTAATGGTGGAGAGAGGAAGCTCGTGACGTGGCGGTTCTGTGGTGGGGACGGCGAGTTCGTCAACGTCAAGATTGCGGGGGTGATTGGATTTTGGGTTCGAGTTGTTTTCTGCAGTTTCGTGCTCGAGTATGAAATTTTGATTCGCGTACTTATTTGTGATTCTAGGTTCGAATTCGAGCTCGCGTGGGGTGAAGTGATCGACGACGTTGGTCATGATGACCGTCGTTGGTCGAAAGCAAGGGTGTACGTGCACCGTGCACAGATTGTATCAGGTAGAAGTTCTGGAATTTTTGAAGTTTGGAGAAGACAAAGGCTACTCGAAGGAGCTCTCGTGATATTCGCGTGTCGACTCGAAGTAAGGGGTAGTTTGGGGGTCTTTGGCGCTGGCTCGTATTGTAGCCGCGATTTTCTCGAGTTCACAAGGTTGCATTTTTTTCTGGGTTGATACTGTACAGTAGTAGTACTGTAAAATTTTAAAATGAAGTTGCAAATGGAACTTGTTGTAGATAAAGATGAAATCAAGCTTTGAGTTTGATAAAAGGAACAAACGTATAAAGTTAGAACTTGTCGTTTTGAAATTAAGTTGATCAAACTTTAAAATGTAAATCGAATTTACTTTCAAATTTAAAATGTTAAGATAATTTCTTTGAAAGTAATTCAACTTAAGTAAAGTTTGAATTTTAATTTAAAAAGAGTGTTTGAATTTAACCATTAAATCAAATCTTTTAAGTAATGTTTTAATAATAAAGTTCCAATTATTTTGGAAATAAATAAGTTTTAAGTTAGATAATTAATGTGTTTTAAATTTCAAATTTGATGCTTTATCTCCAAGTAAGGCTATTAATATGATTTTGTAAACCAAGTTTAGTAATTGGTCTTTAAATTAATAAGATTTAAATTATTCAAATAATTTATTCTTGAAGATAATTAAGGTTAAATTATCTGGATATGAACTTAAGAATACTTAATTAAGTATAAATTGTTAATAAGCAACAAATTAATTAAGATTTATGCTTTTCTTAATTAATTAAAGATTTTCTTTAATATTAGAAGTTAATTAATTAATTATTTAAATAATTTTAAATAATTAGTCAATTGTTTATTTAATTTCAAATAATCACTATATTATGGATTAATTAAGTGAAATTACTTAATAAAGAAACTAAGGGTTAATAATTGAATGTAATTAAGAATGGTGATTACTTACGGAAGTAATTAGAGGAAATTACTTATGGGAGTAATTAAATGGAAGTGATTAACGGGTAATCACTTGTTGTTATCAATTAAGGAATTGAATTAATATAATTGTTTTGAGTTAATTAATTATGGAGTAATTAATTAATTAAAGAATTAAGAATTATCTAATGATGAAATTAATTATTTGTTAAGTAATTAATGAAAGTAATTTGTAGATAATTACTTATGTAAGTAATTAAGGGTTAATTACTTAATTTATTTTTGATAATTAATTAATGTGATTAATTTAGTTAATGAAGAAGATTAATTTAAGATTAATTACTAAGTGTAATTAATTAAATATTGTAATTAAATAAATAAGTAATTAATTAAGGACTATTTATTTAATTGATTAATAATTACTTAATGAAGAAATTAAAAATTAATTAATTGGATTAATTAATCAAGGATTAATATAATTAATTAAGATAAGTAATTACAAATTGTTAATTACTGTTTATGATTAATAAGATGATTAATTACAAGTTAATTATTTAATCAATTTAAGAAATTATTAATTAATAAGAATCATTATGTTATTAATCAAGATTGATTAATAAAGTGATTAATCTAAGTAAGATTAATTAATTGTAATTAATTAAGGTTTAATGTAATTAATTATGACTGATTAATAAATGAAGCAAATGATGATCATTAATTATTGTAATTAATGATAGTAATTAAAGATTAATTACTGTATATGGCTAAGGATAATTACTTGAATGTAATTAAAAGATAATTAATTAGGAAAGATTAATTAAAGAAGATCATTAAGAGATGATTAATTTATTTGGAATAAATAAATGAAAAGGGATTTAGGTAATCCAATTGATTATGAGTTAATCAATTCTGCTTTGGATGATTTATCAATATTGGTTGATTGATTGATATTAGATGATTAATTGATATTGAGTGATTGATATTGGGTGATTGGTTGATACTGGATGATTTATATATCTCTGATATGCGATATGTTGTTTTGTGACATGAATGTTTGATATTAATTATCTGTGGTGATAATGTGATTCATCTATTATATCATCCTGAATATAAGTTAATTGTTTAAAACCCTTAAAAACAACTTGGACATTAAAATGGCATTTGGTTTCGATGAGATCGGGATCGAGTTTCCACATTTGGATATCCAAAAATCACATCGATTCCAATTAAACGTTATGTCGTGAATCCAAGTGGAGCAAGTGAAGACTTGAGGTGTAAGAACTATACGTCAATATAACTCTGTGAGTGATTCTGTAATGAGTTTGACGGAATAGTACTTATAGGTTCGAGATGGTGATTTAGAGTGCAAGAAATATGGTTGTTGACTCTGAGGGTGATTCCAAAATGAGTGCAACGAGATAGTGCCTTCGGTTTCGTTCGAACTCGGAACGAACTTGTATGGATTGAATGCTTTCAGCACATCGTCAGGTGGACGATGAGCATTCTAAGATAGATGTGTTCTATAAAGGTAATCGCAGCCTCAAGCCTCATTAACATGGGAATAGCTAAAATAGGGGAGGTGCAGCAAGGCTTCGTGGGTAGCTCCCACTTGAGAGTGAGATTTACCCCTGTCTGGAGGTCCCTTTCTTTATCGGCTTAGTGTGTGTTTGGTCGCGCCAACTACGGGGTGGTCTTGTTCGGGACTGTCCAGTAAGGGATGGTTCCGACCTTGTGCTGCAGGGGAGCGGGCGTACTCCTCGGTACGTTGATCTAGGCCACGTACTGTGACGGGCGGTACCCCAGTAGCCCTACCAATGATGGAAACCCATTCTTCCTACGAGACCCTATGGTTTTGTTTGTATTACCCACTTTTGTGGCTAGTACCTGGAATTTAATTAATGTAACAATTTCGGATATTTCTTATTTACCTGAAAACCCTAGACACTATTATAGTATCACTGGATTTCCTATCAAATGTTTTGGTTAGCGAAAGGTAAAAACTTTTCCATGTTTATGTGTGGGAAGTCTTACGTGATACCTTTTCTTTTCAAAGGTTTTTCTAAAGTTAAGAAATTTTAAACAGTTTACTCACACCAGACCCCTGTCTGACCCGAGTGTTTATTTTCTGTTTTATTAAACTCTTGGGTACTCATATTATGTATGAGTAGTCAAGTGATTCAGGTTTGCTTGATGAATTCTGGAGGAGTTATGGAGCAGAAGGCTTCCACATGTAGATATATTATGGTTCCGCTGTGTTTGTTTGATATCTGTATTTGTTGTTCTTGAGTTGTATAATTGGACAGATGTTTATAACTGTCTAATATGTATTGTTTAAGCTGTGTACTCTGTTGTAATATGATACTATGTAATATTTTATGTGATATATTATATTTCATTCGTTCCGTTGTGAGTTCTCTGATGCTGTACAGTTTCTTCTTTCCCTTTCTTTTCTTCTTCTACCCCTTTCTTTCTTCATTACCGATGCGTCTTCCTGGAGATAGGAAGTCGGGTCGTCTCAGTTGGTATCAGAGCATTAGATTGAGTGAATACCTAGGCTCCGGAGTTGTGTCTTTCTTGAGAGAGCGTACATGTATTTTTATATATAACTATAACTCTATATATATATATATATATATATATATATATATATATATATATATATCTACCTGATTTGTTGGGTTATCTGTTTGGATTTTCCAACGTAAGTTTTTAAGGTAGATGGAGTAGTGTTGTGTGTGTAACCCAACTACCACTGATGGAAGAGGTCCATATGTGTAACGACCCGTAACTCAAGAGATGCTCGGGATTTACATCTCCTAAGGATCTATTAAACTATTTACTATATAGTATATTGCGCTATTATAATAGTGTCTATTTGTAAAATAAACTTACTTTTAAATAGCGTTAAGGCTTTACATTTTCCACCTTAACACGGTTATATATTCCCATAGTTTATACAGTACCGTAATCTCCCCCGTACTGAGCGTCGTCAGAGGGCACTCCATAGGTATGGTACAAAACCAAAATCGTATAAGGTGCGCTAGGGTAGGTGACACGACACAACTAGGCAATGCCAGGGTAGATATACCAATTACGCTTCCGGGCCGATGGAAACGCGCAGCGCGCAGCTGCCGCCCACCTCGGACAAACTCCCCACATCAAAGAAATCAAAAGTGAAGGTGGCCACCGAAAATCCAAAGTCTGAGCATAGTATCGAAGGGAAGTGTCCGATCAGAGGTGCTACCTCATTAACCCGTCGATCGCTCCTATTTTAGCCACCTTATGCCAACTCACGGGAGTTGGGTCCACGTACTTACCTTACAGGAAACGCCGCCACCAACCTACTTCATTCTGGAATCTCCACCACGTACACGGTTAGTCAAAGTGGTTTTCGGTATCGACAGAGAGTATGTCCATATCCGATCCCGGTCTCTTTGCCAACCAATAGTTATTATAACACCGCGGTCATTTTAAAAATAATAATTATACTTTTAAAACCAAAATAAAATATCCATTTAAAACCCATATAAATACGATATCATTTATTCTTAAAACCCCAAATCAATACGATATCATTTTATTTTTCCAATATATATTCTTTTCAAAACCATACTACTTCAAAACTTTATAATACCTCGAAACCAACATTTGAGTTATACTTTCAAACATAATATTTCAAAATTCATAGCTTTAAAACCATAACTTCTAAAACTTAAATGGTTTGGATATTCAACGGTATATAAAATAAATGGTTTGACTTTAAGGTTACTTTTTAAAGAAAAATAATTTCCATGGCTTTACAAATATATTTCCTTATTTAAAGTCTAAACCATAATTTAAATATCACTTTCAAGTTCCAAAACCACTTCAATTCCTATATATATATATATATATATATATATATATATATATATCCATTTGGAGTATTAATATTTCAAAACTAAAGTTGGAATTTTATTCTTTCACAAATCAAATGTTCTATTATTTAGTCTTGAATATTCACATAAAAATCCATAAATACAACTCTAATTTCTAGAAATTTAATATTTTCTTAAATTTAATTATACTAGAATATTCATTTAAGTTTATCTTGGAAAAATCCAGTTATAAATATCATACCTTAAAAATTTCCAAACTTAAACATATAATATAAATTATCAAATCCCTTTTTTCCAATTTTTCCATTTTTATTTAACCGATTTATACACAGCCTAAATTCAAAAATTTTAACTTCATATGTATATATGTAGAAGAATAATATTTATAAAATATCTAAATTAAAATTTTTACAAACCGTATCCAATCCAAACCATAGAAATTACTTAAAAATACTTTATATATATAGACCACGGTGCCTGTATATACTTTTCTATCCTATGGTCATGTGATACGGATGTTTATCATTTCAATCCGCAATTTAAAAATAAAATTTTGCGGTTGTATATCATTTCAAACCACAATCCCGAATGGAACGAAAAATGCATGATAACTTGCAGTTTAATGATATAAAATAAAACATCCATTCATCCATCATCATCCATCATCCAAATCACAATCATCATCCAATAACAAAACCATATCAATATATATTCGATAATATCTAACAGGTAATAACTGGCAGTTATATTCAAAAATAAATTTAACAACTATTAAACTAACAGTTTATATGCAAATAAATAACTATAACTGTAAATCTATATGCAGTAAAAAAATTTAATGAACAGTTATATTAAATAAATGCGATTTAACAGATATGATGAATAAAACATGCCAAACAGTCATAAATAAATTTTCTACTCATATCTAAATAAATTTAACAAACATAAAAAAATTTAGAAGTTGTGAGTGGGTTAAAACACTCACCTTTTGAATTTAAATCGAATTTAAATTCAATTTAAACTCAAAAATTCAACGGTCTCCGAATTGGTCCAAACTAGTTCCATACTGTCCGGAATTTAATTACGAACCTAACAAAAAAAGTTTCGCATGAATCCGAGGTCGTATGAAAAAGTTATATGATTTAAACGATTTGAAAATCAAAATAAATTATAAAACAAAACAAACCTTAATTATATACTCGCCACGTCACTATCGTCTTCCACGCGCTTTGGCTACAGGAGCACGCGAATATGTTTCCAGACCGAACCCAAAACGGAAAACGAACACCACCAGTAGATTGCGTATTCTGAGAACTCCAACATATAATTTTTCTGGAATTTTAGAGGAGTTTGAATTTTGACTTTTATTTGGATTGAAACTGGATCTAGAAATTGTCTGTTGTCATTGAAGAAGAGAAGAAGTTGAAGAAGAGACTATACAGAGGAATGAAGATGGAGGCTAGGGTTTCACCGCCTATTTATAGATAGATCGCAAAAGAATAGGTGTGCATGAATTTTAACGTACAAACGGAGGTGGTCCCAAAAGATAAATAATATTAATTACACACGTTACGGATTTAGGAAATAAATAAATTCCTTATCATTTACATTTTATTTTAAACGTATTTACAAATGTAAATCTAGATGTTTCATTTACGTTTCAAAATATATCCACAATTTTATTAATTTCCAAATTGATCTAAACAAATTTAGATGTAAATTAAAAGCTGATAAGTCTATCCATTGCAGTGTTAATTTCTCCACTTCCTTATATTTAGAAATTATAAATTAAATTTTCAAAAACCTATTTTTTTGATTTTCAAACTTATATATTCTCATCTTTTACCAATAATAAGGATGCACTAACATTTGTTCATGATTTCACATTATTATCCTCAAAGCCCATTTATAATTTCAATAACGAAATATTTAACCGTTAAATTCCATTTTATTATGCAATAAATGCAACTGTTGAATTTTATACTCTAATTAAATTTTATAAATCCTGCTTTCTATACTTTAAATCAACCAATGGTCCTATTATAAAAGAATTAGCATAAATTTTGTCTTATAAAATTTTCCCTTTTCAATTACAAACGAAATCTACGCTAACTGCACAATTTAAATCAATTAATTGTAATTGAGTCTACATTAAATGTTATAAATTATAAATTGGAACCTCAATAAATTCGTTTATTGATTTAAAATCTTTTTATTTAGTAAATAGACATTTATTGGGTATAAATAACATTAAATTATAATACATTTCATTAGTGCATGCTTCATTTCTTATAAATTCCCTTTTATTAACTAGAACACATTAACAAAACAAAATAATTAATTTAGATTTATTTTAATCGATTGCCATTCTTACTTAATATACTCAATAAATGATTAACCTAAATAATTGTTACCCTTTTACATTCAAATTCACTTACAACCATCATTAACAAAAATGTTGCCATAGATTTTGATTTAATTAAATAAATTAGATGAATGGGTAAAATTTTTGTAATTATCACAATTGCCCAAAAATATATGCATTAATTACTACTTCATTATTATGAATTCGTTTATAAATTTACTAGTTGCCTTTGTCTTCTTATATCCTATTTAATTGAAACATATTTCTATACTCATTCATTAATGCATATCTTCACTCACTTCCTATTTTATTGCAATATATTTCTATATTCATTCATTAATGCATATCTTCACTCACTTCCTATTTTATTGCAATATATTTCTATATTCATTCATTAATGCATATCTTTACTCACTTCCTATTTTATTTGTAATATATTTCTATATTCATTCATTAATGCATATATCTCACTTCCTATTTTATTTGCAATATATTTCTATATTCATTCATTAATGCATATATACAAATTAAAAATTCTAAATCCCTTTTAATTATTCCATCTATGCTCCATTCCTTCACTTAATGCACAATTAGCATTTCTTATTCAAATTTGTTACATTCCCTTATATCCACTTCATAAATAAATTGGTATTCCGTTTTCCATTTATTACTAACTTTAATTATTGCAATTTATTATCTAACATACAATTTGAATTTATTTTCAAATTTCACCGTTAAATTAATTAACATCTTCTAATAGTAAATAAAAAGGATTGAGCAAATTAAAATTTCTATTCAGTTATATTTTATCAAATTTCAACTTATCCCTCAACCCCAAATAACGTTATCAAAAATCTTCATATTATAATTAATACTAACCTTTATTTCATCTTATAGAATCAACTATCTTTATTGACAAATTAACCTACCTTACTGCACAACTTAAGAAAATTAATTGCAAATATGATCTCACATTAGACTTCATAAATTATCAGTTGAAATCTACATAAAACCATTTATTTAATTAAAACCTTGTTGTTATACATATTGACTCTTTACATGGAATTAAATTACATTCCTTAATTTCATTAAAACTTTATTTCTCACCTAAATCGCAAAATAGTAAATTTCAATTAGTATAGAAATTTTATTTAAGATGAATTTGAATCCCAATCAATTGTTATTGCACTCCTTATTACATTAAATTTACATTCAGTTTACACATTTTAGAATTAAATTCAAATTACCTACAAATCTTATTCCATTCATAAATGTCATCATTTACCACATTATTGCATGGTTTAATTTAATTATATTCATGCTATTCATGTTTGGACTTTATTTCTGGAGGACGAAGACGGAGATTCTATTATTATTATTAATTATATTCTACTACACTCATATTGTTCCGCTGCATTGTTATTGGTATGTGTAACTCTGATATGTATTATATAAATGGTTTTGTAAACAGACTTTTAAACTGTATATTTGATTATTATATTTTATCCTTCCGCTGTGAGATTCTGTTTAGTTTTTTTTCCTTTCTCTGTTTTTCTTATTTACCCCATAACAATCCACCCTTGCGTATGGTTAGAATTGGCACATGTGTCGATTTAAAGCGTATGAAAAGGCGGGATGTTACAATATGTTTGAGGTTGGAAGTATTTGTCGAGACTGTAGACCCAATACCGTCTCGAGTAAGATTTGTAGTTTGGACTAAGGATTTCTCTAATATCCGAAGGAAATATTTTTAAAGATTTAGAGTTTATCTTTGAAGTGTTAGTTTGGATTTCACTCGGGTGAGCGAATTTTTATTGAGTTTGGATCTGTCGGAAGTGCAGAAATAAGTGATGGTATCTTGATGACTGTGTGATGAGATGCAGTATCCTTGGATATTTTCAGAAGATGTTGATGCTTGGTTTAGAGCCCTAATTTCTTGAGAGGATGTTTACCATCTCTGAGGTCCGTTGTGTGGTTTGTTGATAGTTTTGGTTTCTGAGGAGCCTCTTGGATTAGAAGTCTTTGGTTAGCTGTGGTAGCAGTGCAACTCGAAGTGTTCGATGTGCTTTCGAGAAGGTCTTTTAGCTTTGCAGTATCATCGAGGTAGAGTTTGGAAGCAGCAGTGTGCTGTTTCTCTGATGGTTCGGGAATCTTTGTGGTTCTTCTTTCAGCAGTCCGTGCAGATGGTGAAAGTTTTCTTGAAGAGTTAACCTTGTTTGGAGAAGCTTAAAGTTGTTCTAATGGGTAAAGAGAGGACGGTTTCTTTGGAATCCGAACTAAGTTAGGTCGCAAAAGTGACTTGCGATTAGTTTAGGAATTTTTCTTAAGCATTCCTTTGTTTGAGACTGAGGGATTCTCATGTGGAAGTAGGAGCTACTGAGGTAGTCAGAAGTTTATCTTCATATGGAACTGAGTTCCATATTGTTTTGGTTCCAGAATTGATTTTGGTAGTTAGCCTGGTTGTAGGATGGTTCTTGGAGAAGGTAGAGTTGGTATAGCAGCTCAGAAATTTTTGGATTTGGATTTGGTTAGATCTAGCTTTTGAGTTGGATTCTACTGTAAGGTTGTGTGACTGAGTCAGATGCGTCACTCAGATTTTTTATGGATTTGATATGCAAAGTTTCCCGGATATATCGGATAAGTTTGTACTCGTGTTCATCAACAACATTCTCATCTATTTCAGAATCAGATTTTTGCAGCGGAAGCGAGGTAGCAGCTGTGTGAGGAAGGAAGCAAGTTCAGTTTGCTATTTCTTGAGAGTAGAGCTTGTGTTCTGGATTTCGACGGATCTTGGAAAACTTTTTCTGTTGAATAGGATCCAGAAACTGGTTTGCTTTGGTTTAGTTATTTTTGGAAGCATCAGCATAGGTTGAGCTGATCAAGATATTGGAAGCCTGGGTTTGTCGGTTGAGTTATGCTGATTGAGATAAGGAGATTGGAATTCGAAGTTGGAGACTTCATTGTTGTTAAGATTTCTCTGGTTAAGAGAATAGTGATTGGATAGCTGGTTCTGAGGCATTTGGGATTTCTTATCTGTGTTTGGATAAGATAATAATGAATTGCTAGTTTGGATAACTGAAATTAATTGTATTTCACGTATCTCTGAGGGAGTACGTGTATGATTCATCGTTGGTTGTTGAATCTGCAGTCCACTTGGATTTGGAAGTTGAGCTGGATTTGAGTAAGGTCTGATGTTCTATTCAGATTGATGATCTAGAGATGAGTTGAGCTCTGGATTTTGGTGGTGTAGTTGGTTTAGTTTCTGTAGAGCGAGTCTCCCAGTGTTTTATACTTGGGAAACTCGAGATAGTATTAGGAGATTTACTCTGATTTGTGTTAGAATAATTAGTTAGGTTTGTTTGTTTGATTGATTGCTTTGGTTGTTAAGTACTGGTTGATAGGTAATGCTTTGCTGTTTGAAATTGAAATCTTTGTTGGGTTATTAAATTACCTTTGCTTTTAAATTTCGGGGACGAAATTATTTTAAGGAGGGAGGATTGCAACGACTCGAAATTTTAAGCAATATCAATTTAATAATCTGTATTAATAATTAGATTGATGTGATAATTTTTCTTTGAAATTTTAATTTAAATTGGTAAATTTAATTTTTTAAAGGTTAATAAATATTTAATCTGATAATTGTGATAAATATCTTTTTAACAATTTAAAAATTGATAAGATTTATTTTTCAAAGCTAATGAATTTTATTCTATTTATAATATATATATTTTTGATATATATTGTGAATGGAAATATCTTTTATTTAAAAAAAAGATTGAATTTTCAAATTGTAATATATATGTATGTATATGTTATAATTTGATGTTGTTTTGAAATTTAATTTAATAAATTGTTAATTATATATAAAGGAATGTTGCAATTCAAAACTTTGTTTTAAATTCAATTGTTTTCAAAATATAAGATATTTATTTATTTTTAACTATGATAGTTTAAATCAAGGTTTTATTTTTGTTTTCTTTAAAGTGTTTAAATTTAAAATAGTTAATGTATCTATGAATGTTTAAATTTTTAAAATACATGTATAAGAAATTCATTTATATTATAGTTAGTTTTAGGATATTCTCTTTAAAAAGTAAGTTTATATTTATATATATGAGTATTTAGTAAATTAAATATGTAAGTTATATTATCTTTTAAATTAAATAAAAAAATTAATTAAAAACACTTAAGACATGTGTAACCATGTTAACCACCTTAACAACACATGTAAAGTAATTAATTGAATTTAATGACAAATGTGAATTCTTGAAGACAAGTGGCACTATTCTCATTTTAATTTTAATAAATGTGTTAAGAAGAAAATTTGTTTTCTTTCACAAACATTTTTTTCTTCCTTTGTCTTCATTTCACTTTTTAAATTAATGGCAACCAGGAAGTTTTTCAAAACCAGAAAATTTAAAAAAAGCTCTGTTTTCAATTTAACAGGTGAGTAAATTCTTATAATCGATATATCCTGGATTTTTATTAGATGATTTTGAAGTATGATATGTGAGTAAACACTTAACTGAGTTTCTTAGGATAATAAATGTTAATTCATGTGAAATTCTTGATGATGATGATGTTGCATGTTTATGTATTTATGTAACTTTGTATATAAATGTATGATTTTACTGTGTATTTAGAATATGCCTATTTCTTCTCTCTGTTCTGCAACAGAATTGGGAATTTAACAAAAAGAATTCAATATATCTTCATTAAGGCACTGATAGGTTTAGAGTCTAAAACAAACAAGTGAGTTTAAACATAAATCAAGACTTAAAAATTTGTTTATGCATGGTAGTGATGAGTTGCCTCTGAAATTTAGCTTTACGGGAATTTTTTTAAACATGTGTTAAATTCGAATATCAGAAATTGTTAATTCAATTGTATAACTTGAATCATCATTTGAAAATAGGATTTTTAAGATGAAATTGGTGATTTTTAGTTTTGTATGTAAAGAGCAGTTTACAATTGAACAGAAAGTGTGTTTAAATCAAATTCTGGTGACGGGAGTTATACTAGGTGCTGAGACTTGGCACGAAGCTAGCATGGCAGAAGGCGAAGTCAGGAAAAATGGGTTCAGGTGTTTCAGATCGCACATTACAAACTTTATGTAACAAGTAGCATGTTAAATTATTTTTGAAATAATTATTTTAGATAAGAAAACCTTGCAAATGCATTTTGTTAAAACCATTATCTTCGAATGAAATCTGAAATCAGATTTTAGAAGAGAAAATTCTGTAAAACCAAATTCAATAAATATGCAAAAACCCAAATACAAATCTATCTAAAATCTGTTTAAAGTTCAACTTCAAACTCTAAGCAAATGAAGATAGGGGTCAGCTGCATGCATTTTAGGCTAGGATTATCTTCATCAAAATCAACTACAACTGCTATAGTTTTAAGATCAACTTCAACCAGCAAATTGCAAACACAGATTCAACATCGACAAGCAGATTTGAAAACCCAGATTCAACATGCAGATTCAATTTGCAGTTTCAGGAAATTGTGAATGCATCTGTATTGTTCTCTGCTCCTTCTAAAATTAGGTGAGTAAATTTCTATTTTAAAAAAAAATAGTTCTTACTTCTAAAAATCAAACCTAAATAAAATTTCCAGAACTCAAGTTCTGATTCACATAAATCAAAAACTATTTGGATGAAACTGCTCTGTTTCTTTTTGGAAGTGGGTAACCTCACAATGCAAAAAGCTTATGTTATCTGTGCATGTGTACTGATAGAAATCATCAAGTTTGTATGATTGTATTGTGATTCTGTATATATGTGTGTGTGTGTGTGTGTGTGTTTTCAGGATTCTGTATATTTGTTATTGACCTTGAAACTAAGTTTTTAATAGAAAATTCATTATCAACTGGTTTGATCTCTGTTAGATATTGATGTGTAAACAAAATGATGTTTGTTTAGTATGAAATTATGGTTATAAATCAAAATTTAGTTTTATTAAGAACTCTTGCCTCTGAAACACTAACAACAGTCAATAATTTCAAGAAGCAAGTATGTCAAACATCTTTAATTATTAAAACAAGTTTATAACTTGAATGCATGTTTGAAAACAAGAATTTTAAAGCAAACATCACATTTTTAAATTAACTGTGGAGTTAGCACTTAGGGATTGAACAGAATTGGGGTTTTTGGGTTTATATAGTAATCTAGTGGATTTTGGAAGTTGAGATTCTTCCTGGAGGTGGAGTACTGTTGGGTGAGTGAAGGAAAATTTTTAGGTGGTTGGTCAGTTGGCTGTGACAACCGTGGTTGGCAATTTCAGGTTCTAACCCTAGTTTCTGGAGGTAGGGGTTTTTGTAGCTTCTTGTTCTCTCTGTTGCATCGAGTGATGCATGACTCTGGGATTGGGCAGAGGAGATGTAGATGAAGAGATAGTCGGGTTGTAGGTGAACAGATGGTCGGAGATCGATCCGCGAGTTGATGACAGGTTGGGAATGTTTGTAGTAAAATGTTTCCAGGTTGTTTGATATACTCGATTTCAATTTCGAGCTGCAGTGGGGTTTATGGTGGCCGTGATTATGTGGGATGATGGTCGGCGACTTGGGAAAGAGGGCTGTGGTGGCTGGAGATGGCCTGAGCACCGGTGCATATGCACCGTGCACATTTTTCCTGGTGAACTACTTTGGGGTTGTGCAGGGTTTTGACTCGAAGATGGTCTTGGGTGTTTGTGTTTCTGTCTCGAAGCACTTAGGGAAATAACTCGAAGTAGTTATTTAGTGGTCTGAGGTATGTTCTGGTTTCAAGTATTAAACCTGACAGTTTTGTTGTTTCTAAATTTTGAATGGAATTCAAATTTTAAAGTAAGATTACTTAGAGAAGTAATAATTGATAATTATTAGAATGTAATTAGTATAGATAATTTATAATAAAGTAATTTTGGTCATTACTTTTGCAATTAATCAAGGGATCAATTAATAAAGATGATTAATTATGGGATAATTAATTTGTTATGAGAAATTAAGGGCAGTTAATTACTGATTTAATATTAATCAAAGGTGATTAATAATTGTATTTTAAATTTTAGATTAATTACTAAATGTAATTAATTTTAAATAAAGTAATTAATTTAAATATAAATTAGAGATCATTAATTGATATAATTAATGATGTAATTAAGAATTGTTTAATTAAGAAATAATTAATTATTAAGTGATTAATCAATGTAATTAATTAAGGATAAATGTAATTAATTATTGTTAATTAATAAATGAAGTACTTAAATGTTAATTACTTATGATTAAGGTTAATTAATTTGTAAAATTAATTAAAGACTAATTACTTATTGTAATTGGAGAATGATTAATCAAATGTGTTTAATCAAGTTGAATACTTAGAGAATGATTAATTAACTAGGTTAATTAATTAGTGATATATAAACAGGATTTATAGATGTGTTAACTAATTTAATTTATTTTAAATAAATTAGAGATAGAAGTAATTAATTTAATTCATTTTAAATTAATTATAGATGGTGGTTAATAAATCATTGCTTATGGATGATACTGATATTACTTTGAAAGGTTGTAATCTCAGTAATGAGATGAGTAGTATCTGTATGATATGGATGCTTAGTTAAAGTAAGATAATACGGAGTATCTGGTTGTGATGATGATACAGATTATCTGTTTATGATGCGAATGTGATTATCTATTGTGATATGTAATTTATCTATCTGTGTGTAAATAGATAATGAAGAATTGAATTAATTTTTCAAACTAAATTCACTTGGACATTAAGATGGCGTTTGGATTTCGATAAGACCGAGATCAGATTTCCAAATTTGGAATTCTGAAAACCACATCGATCCAAAATAAACGTTAGGTCGTGAATCTCAAGTGAAGAGTGAAGACTCGAGGTGTAAGAACTATTCGTCAGTATAACTCTGAGGGTGATTCCGTTATGAGTTTGACAGAATAGTACTTTCAGGTTCAAGATGGTGATTCAGAGTGCAAGGGTTATCGTCGTTAACTCTGAGGCTGATTCCAATACGAATGTAACGAGATAATGCCTTCGGTTTCGTTCGAACCCGGAACGAACTTGTATGGATTGAATGCTTTCAGAATATCGTCAGGCGGATGATGAGCATTCTAAGATTGATATGTTCTATAAAGGTAACCTTAGCCTCAAGCCTCATCAACTGGGAATGGCTAAAACATGGGAGGTGCAATAAGGCTAAGTGGGTCATGCCCAAGTAGGACGAGATTTACCCCTGTTTAGAGGTCCCTTTATATTTCGGTTGTGTAGCAGTTGGCGACGGCCAATCTGCAGGGTGGTCTTGTTCGAAACTATTCAGTAAGGAATGGTTCCGGCTTTGTGTTGTAAGGGAGCGGGCGTACTCCTCTGTACAGTGATCTAGGCCACGTACTGTGACGGGCGGTACCCCGGTAGCCCTGCCATTGATGGAATCCATAATCCAATAAGTGCCTGTATGGTTTTGATTGTGCCCAACTATGTTGGAACGTGAGATGTAAGCATTCCAGCTATTTCTGTATTTTATTTTTTGAAAACCCTAGAAATTTATATTTCAGGGGAAACTTATATATTTCCAATTCAAGATTTGATTTAAAATCTGAAGCGCTTTTAAACAAGAATTTAAAACTTAAATTTAAAAAGTATGGTTTTCAATCTGAGTTTGAATTCCAGTTTCTAAATTTAATTTAAACCTTATAAATTGAAATGTTTAAACAACTTTAAAGGAATTTAAATAAATTGAATTTAAAGATAAGGTTTTAAAAACTGGAGTAAAAGATTTAAATATAAGTTTTAAATCTGGAAATCAAATCCAATTTGAATCATGTTTTGAAAATAAAAGAAGTTTTTAAAATTTTGAAATGTTTAAACAACTTTTGATGTTGAATCATATTTTAAATATGATTTGTATCTTAAATAAATATGGGTTTAAATTCCTTTTATAAAATGAGAAATTATTTAGCATAAGTTTTAAAAAGGTTTTAGAATGTTTTTAAAACTTTGATAAATTAAGTTTGGTTTTCATTTTAAATTTAAATTTTAAAATGAAATTTGGAAACAAATTTTAATTAATGATTAAGATTATTTAATCAAGTGATTAAAGATTAAAATAAATGTTTTAGATTTTTAAATCTATGTATAAGAAATTATTTATATTTTAATTAGTTTTAGAACATTTTCTTTTAAAGATAAATTTATATTTACATATACAAGTATTTATTTATAAAGTAAATTTAACATGTGAGTTTATATTTACATTTAAACTAAGTAAAAACTAATTAAAAACACTTAAAAACATGTGTTATCATCTTAAGTTATATTAATAACATTTGTAAAGAAATGAAGCATTGCATGACATTTGTCCAATTTAAAAACAAGTGGCAACCATTTTATTTTAATTTTTAATAAATACTGTAAGAAGAAAATTAGTTTTCTTTCACAAATACTTTTCTCTTTGTTTTCACTTCTAAGCTCGAAACTGAAATTTCTTTAAACTTGAAATTAAACCCAAAAACAAATCTGAAATGAAGATCAAATCTGAAGCAAAAGCAAATGAGAATTTTAAACCTGCATTTCAACATGAAGAATCAATCTGCAAAATAAGGTTCAGCTTCAACATGCAAAGGGAAATCTGAATTTAATCAAAATCCTGCAATTCAAATAAAGATCTACAGTTCATAAAAGCATGCAATGGATTCAACTTTAACAGCATGCAGTAGGATTTCTTATTCAAAGTCATTTTTCTGATAAGATGTTCAAGAGCCTGGAACTAAAATCTGCTCTGCAACTTTATCAGGTGAGTAAATGGAATTTTAAAAATAGTTTGATTCTAGATTTCATCTTGATTTTGTGATGATACCATGATGTTATATGAAATACTTGTTTTAAATGTGAATGCATGTTGAATTGTGTATGTTGAATTGCCAGTAAAAATTAGAATGGTTACTGTGTTTATAAAACAGTCCCAAATCCTATAATAATTTCAATAACATGATTTTGAACACAAACTGGACATTGATTTGTAGATGAAAATTGGTTGTAATCATGTAATTTATCATCTAAAAATAGTTATAGGGTTTTTAAATGAATGATTAACTCATATGTTTCAATTTACAGAGAAAAATCAGATTTGGGCAGAAATTTATGATTTCAAATTCTAGTTTTGATTTTATAATTGAATTACAATTGGAAAATTATGATTTTTAGAGCTTGTATCATAATTTTAAATTGTGTAATTAAGTTGAATTTTTGGTTTGAATGTTTTGCTGAGACGACCCGACTTCCTAACACCAGAAAGTCGTACAGCTAATTAAGAAAGAAAGGGATAGAAGAAGAAAAGAAAGAGAAAGAAGAAACACAACAATATCAGAGAACTCACAGCGGAACGAATGAAATATAATATATCACATAAAATATTACACAGTATCATATTACATCAGAGTAAACAACTTATACAACAGGTATTAGACAGTTATAAACATCTTTCTAACTATACAACTCAAGTACAACATAAACAGATACCAAACAAACACAGTGGAACCATAATATATCTACACGTGGAAGCCTCCTGCTCCATATCTCCTCTAGAATTTGTCAAGTAAACTTGAATCAGTTGACTACTCATACATAATATGAGTACCCAAGAGTTTAATAAAACAGAAAATAAACACTCGGGTTAGACAGGGGTCTGGTGTGAGTAAACGGTTAAAATTGCTTAACTTTAGAAAAACCTTTGAAAGGAAAAGGTATCACGTAAGACTTCCCACACATAAACATGGAAAAGTTTTTACCTTACGCTAACCAAAACATTTGATAGGAAATTCAGTAATATTATAACAGTGTCTAGGGTTTTCAAGTAAATAAGAAAGAGCCGAAATTGTTACATTCATTAAATTCCAGCTACTAGCCACAAAAGTGGGTAATACAAACAAAATCGTTGGGTCTCGTAGGAAGAATGAGTTTCCGTCAATGGCAGGGCTACTGGGGTATCGCCCGTCACAGTACGTGGCCTAAATCAACATACCGAGGAGTACGCCCGTTCCCCTGCAACACAAGGTCGGAATCATCCCTTACTGGACAGTCTCGAACAAGACCACCCCATAGTTGGCACGACCAACCACACACTAAGCCGAAATAGAAAGGGACCTCTAGACAGGGGTAAATCTCACTCTCAAGTGGGAGCTACCCACGAAGCCTTGCTGCACCTCCCCTATTTTAGCCATTCCCGGTTGATGAGGCTTGAGGCTGCGATTACCTTTATAGAACACGTCTATCTTAGAATGCTCATCGTCCACCTGACGATGTGCTGAAAGCATTCAATCCATACAAGTTCGTTTCGAGTTCGAATGAAACCGAAGGCACTATCTCGTTGCACTCATTTTTGAATCACCCTCAGAGTCAACAACCATAGCCCTTGCACTCTAAATCACCATCTCGAACCTATAAGCACTATTCCGTCAACTCATCATGGAATCACCCACAGAGTTATACTGACGTATAGTTCTTACACCTCGAGTCTTTACTTGCTCCACTTGGATTCACGACCTAACGTTTAATTGCAATCGATGTGGTTTTAGGATATCCAAATATCGAAACCCGATCCCGGTCTCACCGAAACAAAACGTCATTTTAATGTCCAAGTTGTACTTAAGGGTTTTAAACAGTTAACTTATATTCAGGATGATATAAACAGATGGATGAATCACATTATCATAATAGATAATTCATATCAAACATTCATCTCACAAGGCAGCATATCACATATCATTGATATCCAAATCATCCAGCATCAACCAATATCAATCACCAAATATCATTCACCCAATATTGATCATTCAGTATCAATCAATCAACCAGTATTAATCAATCATCCAAAGCAGAATTGATTAACTCTAAATCAAATGGATTATTTAAATCCTTCTTCAATAATTTATTATTCCAAATAAATTAATCATCTCTAATGATCTTCCCAAATTAATCTTTCTTGATTAATTATACTTTAATTACATTCAAGTAATTATCCTTAACCATATTCAGTAATTAACCTTTAATTACTATCATTAATTACAATAATTAATGATCATTCATTTACTTCATTAATTAATCAATTATAATAAATTACATTAAACCTCAATTAATTACATTTAATTAATCATACTTTAATTAATTACTTTTATTAATCAACCTTGATTAATATCATAATGATCCCTATTAATTGATAATTCCTTAAATTAATTAAATAATTAACTTGTTATTAATCATTTCATAAATCATAAACAGTAATTAACAATTTGTAATTACTTGACTTAATTAATTAACTTCTTAACTAATTATATTAACCATTGATTAATTAATCTAATTAATTAATCCTTAATTACTTCGTTAAGTAATTATTAATCAATTAAATTAATAAATAAATCCTTAATTAATTACTTTATTAATTAATTAAATTTTTAATTAATTACATTTAGTAATTAATCCTAAATTAATCACATTCATTCATTAATTAATCACATTAATTAATTGTCTAAAATAATTGAGTAATTAACTCTTAATTACTTACATAAGTAATTATCTCTAATTACTTCATTAATAACTCTTAATTACTATCTTAATTAATTACTTAACAAATAATTAATTCCATCATTAAATAATCCTTAATGCTTTAATTAATTAATTATTCCATAATTAATTAATTTTAAAACAATTATGTATTCCTTAATTGATAACAACATGTGATTAACCATTAATCACTTCCATTAATTACTCCCATGAGTAATTTCTACTAATTACTTCTATAAGTAATTACCATTTCTTAATTACATCCAATAAATAACTAATAATTACTTCATTAAGTACTTACACTTAATTAATCCATAATTAAGTGATTATTTAAAATTAAATAAACAATTAACTAATTATTTAAAATTAATTAAACAATTAATTAATTAACTAATCTTCTTATATTTTAAACCTTTAACTAATTAAGAAAATCATTAATCTTAATTAATTCTTTACTTAATAACAAATCAAATTAAACATTCTCATATTCAAAACAAGGATAAATTAACCTTATTTATCCCATAAATTAATTAATTGAATAAATCCAATTTTAATAACTTAAAAACAAACTATTTTATTTGATTACAAAATTAAATCAATAACCTTATTTGAAAATAAGGCATTAAGAAATTAATTTCAAAATCTAAACCACATTAAACATCTAATTTAAACTTATTTATTTACAAATAAATTTGAAAAATTTGTTATTAAATCATTGCTTAACAATTTACTTAGAAACTTTGATTAATATTTAAATTCAAACATTCTTTTAAATTCAAAATTTACTTAGATAACTATTTTCAAAAAACAAACTTCTTAATAATTTAAATTTAAAATAAATTCGATTATCACTTTAAAGGTTTGATTTACTTATTTTAAACAACAAGTTTTGAATCGTTTCTTTCATAAATCTTGTTTATAGTTTAAAGCTTGATCTATATTTATTGCAAACTACAAGATTTATCTGCAATTAAACACTACACAGAACCAAACTACAAAACTCGAGTTAACTAAGTACTTACTATACACAGTACTAACAAAATACACAATCCTAAGGATACTCGAGTAAATCACTAGAACTACTCGAGCTACCCCCGAAGACAACCCCGAACCCCCTCAACTTCGAGACTACACGCGAGAAACCCGAGAGCGACTTCGAGTTGATCTCGTCTTCCCCAAAACAACACTCCAGTGCACACATAAACACGCGTGCACGTGTCCATCGCCCTCCGGCCAAACTTGGTCGTCGCGACCATTGGTGACGGTCGCACTAACGCGCACGAACAAGAATCCCAGCCCATATCATACAATTTGTACGCGATCCAAGATTTCGACCTCGAGCTCGAAATAAACAGTAGAACCCCACGACCCAAAACCAATCACTGCTGCTAACATGACACTGACGAACTCGCCATCCCAACCACAAAACCTCCACGTCACGAGCTTCCTCTCTCCACCATTGTGATCACTTTCGGCCATATATTCATGCGTGATTACCACTATAGTCAAGCCGAAAACAAAACCCACTAAAACCCTAACTAGCTCGATTCCGAACAAATTTGACATTAGAAAATTTTAATTGCATTTTCCCCATAATCTTTGATTAATAAACAAGCTACAATCAAAATCACAACTGCAATCATCATGTTGTTCTTCAGCAATCATCAAAAACTCCCAAAACATTCAAACCCAAAATTCATACTAATTAACCATCTAAAAATCACAAATTTCATATCAAAATTCATAATTTCCTATCAAGATTACATGCATGTACTTCAAATTAAAATTTAAGGTAGTTGATTTTTTGACTAAAATTTAGTTCTACTGTAAATTTCCTATTTAATATTATTTGCTGCTTTTAAAAATTATGAAACAAATTTTATAATCTATCAAACATTAACTTACAAATTTCATTTGTATAACAATGTCTAATATTTGTTCGTTTGAGAGATTTTGAATTTTCTTACACAATCATCTTCTGAAATGAAAGAACAGAGATAAATATTATACAAGTTTTTCCTACTCTCAGGCAATCTCTACTCATAACATGCATAAATGACAGTACTCATATAAACAAATATCCATTTACCAAGCCAAATTCATCGCATGTAATAATAAATTCAAGTATACTATGATAAAAGCTGTTTTTAAAAGGTTTACTCACCTTTATAAAGTTGCAGAGCAGAATTTTTTTTTATTCTTGAATTTTCCAGACTCTGAAATATGGAAAAGCTTGATGTTGAAAATCTTATTGCATGTCTTCTATTTGATGCTTTAAAACTTGCTGATGAACTTGATGTTGAACTGCAGATTGATTTGAAGTTGCAGGTTGATCTCATTTTGAAATGCAGGTTTGATTTAGAACTTTGAAATGCAGTTGAACTTCATTTTGCAGATTGAAATTGAACTACAACTTGAAGTTTGCAGGTTAGAAAAAAATGCAGGTTTCAATTTTGATTTGCTTTTAGTTAAATTCAGATTTGATAAATATTTCAGGTTGCCGTTAATTTGCTTTTTAATTCATGAAGGAAGAAAATAATTTAAGAAGAAGAAAAAAGTTTGGAAAAAATAAAAGAGAAACAAATTTCTCATGTTTAAATTTTCAAATAATTGGAAGTGAAGCCACTTGTATCAAGATTTTACATTTGTCACAATAATATTAAATTTTCCTACATTTGTCACTATATAGCTTAATTTTCCTTACATGTGTTTAGAGAGGCCTTAACATGTTTACACATGTATTTTAGCATTTTAAATATAATTTTATTTTATTTAAATGATAATATAAACTTACTTATTTACTTAATTAACAAATACTTATGTATGAATATATGAGTTTACTTTTTAAAGAAAATAGTCTAAAATTAATTATAACACAAATATATCTTATACATATAAAATTTAAAATCTAAACATTTATTTTTATACACTTATAACCATTTTAATTTGAGCATTTTAAAAATAAAACAAAATAAAACTTTATTTAAACTATTGTTAAAATAAACAATCATCTTAGTTTTGAAAACAATTTAATTAAACTAAATTATCTTTTGAAAAATATTAATTTAAAAACAAAGCTTTAAATTACAATACCTATATATATGCATTATCAATAGATTAAATTAAATTTCAAAACAATATCAAATTATAACATATACATACATATATATTACAATTTGAAAATTCAATCTTTAATTTTAAACAAAAGATATTTCCATTCACAATATATATCAAATATATATATATATATATATATATTATAAACAGAGCAACATTTTATTAGCTTTGACAAATAATTCTTATCTGTTTTAAATTGATAGAAAGATATTGATCACAATTATCAGATTAAATATTTATTAACCTTTAAAAAGATTAAATCTACCAATTTAAATTAAAATTACAAAGAAAAATTATCAAATCAATTTAATTATAAATACAGATTATTAAATTGATATTACCTAAAATTCTGGGTCGTTACAATCCCCCCCTTAAAAGAATTTCGTCCCCGAAATTTAAAAGTAAAGGTAATTTAATAACCCAGCAAAGATTCAATTTCAAACAGCGAAGCATTCCTATCAACCAGTTACTAACAGCCATAGCAATAATCAAACAAACAAACCTAACCAATTATCCTGACACAAATCAGAATAAAGCTTCTAATACTATCTCGAGTTTCTCAAGTATAAATCACCAGGAGACTCACTCTACAGAAGCTAAACAAACTACACCACTAATTCCAGAGCTCCTCTCATCTCTAGATACATCAATCTAAACAGAACATCAGACTATACTCAAGTCTAGCACAACTTCTAAATTCTACTGAACTACAGATTCAACAACCAATCGATGAACCTTACACATACTCCCTCAGAGATACGTGAAATACAATGAATCCCAGTTATCTGAACTGGCAATTCAATCTTATCCTATCAAAACACAGATAAGAAATCTCAAATGCCTCAGAACTAGCCATTCAATCTTATTCAATTATTGCTCCCTTAACCAGAGAAATTTTAACAACAATGAAGTTTCCAATTTCGAATTCCAAACTTCTTATCTCATATCTGCATAACTCAACAGACAATCCTGGGCTGCCAAACTTCTTCCTGATCAGCTCAACCTATATTGATGCTTCCAGAAACAACTAGATCAAAGCAATCCAGTTTCTGGATCCTATCCAACAGAAAAGTCTTCCAAGATCCGTCAAAATCCAGAACACAAGCTTTACTTCCCAAGCAATAGCAAACTGAACTTGCTTCCTTCCTTGCACAGCTGCTACCTTGCTTCCGCTGTTCAACTCTGATTCTGAAATAGATGAGAATACTGTTGATGAACACGAATACAAACTTATCCAATATATCCGGGAAACTTTGTTCATCAAATCCATATAATCTTAGTGACACATCTGGCTCGGTCACACAACCTTACAGTAGAATCCAAATTCAAAAAAACTAGATCTAACCAAATCCAAATCCAAAAAATTTCTGGGCTGCTACACCAACTCTTCTTCTCCAAGAACCATCCTACTACTAGGCTAACTACCAAAATCGCTTCTGGAACCAAAACAATATGGAACTCAATTCCAGATGCAGACAAACTTCTGATTACATCAGTAGCTCCTACTTCCATATGAGAACCCTCAGTCTCAAACAAAAGATTGCTCAAGAAAAATTCCAAATTAATCGCAAGTCACTTTTGCGACCCAACCTAGTTTGGATTCCAAAGAAACTGTCCTCTCTTTACCAAATAGAACAGCCTTAAGCTTTTCCAAACAAGGTTAACCCTTCAAAAACATTCACCAACTGCCCGACCGCTGAAAGAGAACCACAAGATTTCTGAACCATCGGAGAAACAACCACACCAATGCTGCTTCCAAACTCTACCTCGATGATACTGCAAAGCTAAAAGACCTTCTTGTCAGCACACCGAACACTTCGAGCTGAACTGCTACCATAGCTAACCAAAGACTTCTAATCCAAAGGCTTTCCGAAACCCAAAACCAACAACAAACCACACAAAAGACCTTCGAGATGGCAGACAATCTCTTAAGAAATTCGAGCTCCAAACCAAACATCAACATCTTGCTCTCTTAAATGAATGACAGATGAGACCATGCCAAAACGAAGCAACTTATAAACTTTAGTCTCATATTCCAAACAGCCAACCTCCTTGCTAAAGTTCCAGACAACTTCTACACAGACGAATCTTCCCTACGGCAGGTAAAGACTGCTCCTCAACCATTTCCAAAACTGCTTCAAAAGAAAACATCTTTTGAAAATATCCATGGATACTGCATCTCATCATGCAGTTATCAAGATACCATCACTTACTTCTGCACTTCCGACAGATCCAAACTTACACTTCAAAGATAAACTCCGAATCTTTCTAAAACAAATTCCTTCGAACGTCAGAAAATTCTTACTCCAAACTATAAATCTTACTCGAGACGGTAACAGGTCTACAGTCTCGACAAAATACTTCCAACTTCAAACATATGGACCTCTTCCATCAGTGGTAGTCGTGTTACACACACACCACTACTCCATCTACCTTTAAAATTTATGTTGTAAAATCTGAATAGATAACCCAACAAATTAGGTAGATATATATATATATATATATATATAGTTATAGTTATATATAAAAATTACAAGTACGCTATCTCAAGAAAGACACCACTCCATAGCCTAGGTATTCACTCAACCTAATGCTTTGATACCAACTGAGACGACCCGATGAAATTTTTATATAAATTGTTTTATTTCATTTTCTTTAAAAAAAGGAATGCATATACATTTACATATGGAAGTAAGTAATACACACACACACACACACACACATAAGTATTAACAAATAAAGAAAAGGGGTTTTATTTACTTTTAAATTAAATAAAAAAAAGTAAAATATGTATAAAACAAGTGTTAATATCCTAGGTAACTAATGAGACAAATGTAAACAATTAATCTACTCAATTTGACAATTATAAGGATTTAGTGCATGTGCCTTTTATTTTTAATCTTTCTTTTAATTTTTTTTAATAAATCATTTATACTTATATAAAACATGTTTCTTCACCCTCATTTTTTTTTTCTAATGTTCATTTTTCTAAGTTAAAAAAAAAATTCAGCTGAAAACAACTCAGTAATAAACCCTCCAAAACCCAAAATCAAATTCAATTCAAAGATCTAGAAATTAATCCTCAAACAAAAAAAAATTCAATACAAATTAAAACTCTGAAAACTCTCCCTCAAAACTAAAATCAAAGCCTGCATGTTTTGATCTTGTAATCCATTGTAAAAAATTTAGATCATGCAAACCTGTAAAATTCAATTCTTCAATCTGTTCATACCTGCATACAAATCTGTAAAGCAAATCCTTAAAATCAAAATCTGGAAATTCTTATCAAACCAAAATCTGAAGCTCTTTTCATATTCATCAACCTGAAAATCATTCGCAACATTAAATGCATGAAATCATTCTACAACTACAAAACTCCAAAAGCATGCAATTGCATTCTTTGAAACTTGAGATTTGAAGCAAGTTCAAGTCCCATTAGCCTGCACTTCTTTAAAATTTGGGTTTGGCCTCTGCAATCGGGAACTTGGACCTGCATGCAAGTTTAAATCAGTAAACACTCAAGTTTTTATCAAATTCTAAGAAGCATTCAAGTTGAAGTTTTTAAAGCAAAAGGGCACTTTGGTTTTTCAATCAAAACAAAAGGCTTTTCAGGAAAAAAAATGTGTGCTTTGATTCATCTCTGTTTTCAGGTGAGTTACAACATTTAAAAAAATTTACAATTCGGATCTGTTGCTTGATTTTTATCTGAAATAAGTTGTTATGTTAAATATATACAAATGTGTGTTTCTGTATGAATGCATAGTGTTATTTTATATACCGTAGTACTTGTTCCAGGGTCAAGAATTAATCATAATTAACTATTCTTAATTACTTCATTGAGTAAATTGATTACCCCTAAATTAATTATATTTAATAATTAATTATATCATTTTATTAGTAATTAATTACCCTTAATTAATTACATTCTTAATTATTTTCCTAGATGACTTAATCAATCAATGCTTAAATTAATTACATAAAGTATTTAATTATTAATTACTTCTCAAAAAAATTTAAGCTTTCATTTTTATATAAATTGTTTTATTTCTTTTTCTTTAGAAAAAAGGAATGCATATACATTTACATATGGAAGTAAGTGATACACACACACACACACACACACACACACACACACATAATTATTAACAAATAAAGAAAAGGGGTTTTATTTACTTCTAAATTAATTACAATTTTAATTAATTAATAATGTATATGCATTCACTCAACCTAATGCTCTGATGTTCGAGTTGCTTAATGTTTTAGGGAATAGAGGTTGAAGGGCAGTTGAAGACGTCGCCAGAGTTTCGAAGGTGATGGTGGCCGGAGTCGCGTCAACGTGTCGTTGACAGGTTTTGAGTCAAGTTGCTGTGTTTGTTTCCAGGTTTGGAATTTGGGTCTCGATCTCGAATTCGAGCAAGTGTTGTTGGAGTTGGTGTTTGGTTGGCATGAGGGGATGGTTGTTGACCGTGGGATGGTCGTGTGGTTGGCCAGTGATGGCCGGAGTTGATGTACAGGTGTACAGTGCGGTGGTGTACATGATGGTGATGTTGGGTTTTAGGATTTTGTTGCTCGAGATGGTCTCGGGGAGTCAGACATGGGTCTGGTGTGAGTAATGGGTTAAAGTTGCTTAACTTTTGAAAAACCTTTAAAAAGAAAGGTATCACCTAAGACTTCCCGCACATAAATACGAGTAAGTTATTACCTTATGCTAACCAAAACATTTGATAGGAAATCCGGTGATATTATAATAGGTCTAAGGTTTTCAAGTAAATAAGAAATTGCCGAAATTGTTACATTCATTAAATTCCAGCTACTAGCCACAAAAGTGGGTAATACAATCAAAACTGTTGGCACTTATTGGATTTTGGATTCCATACAATGGCAGGGCTACTGGGGTACCGCCCGTCACAGTACATGGCCTAGGTCACCGTACCAAGGAGTACGCCCGCTCCCCTGCAACACAAGGCCGGAACCATCCCTTACTGGATAGTCCCGAACAAGACAACCCCAGCAGTTGTCGCGAATCAACCGCCCACACAGCCGAAAAAAAGGGATCTCTAGACAGGGGAAAATCTTGTCCTGAAATGGGCATGACCCACCTAGCCTTGCTGCAACTCCCCTGTTTTAGCCATTCCCGGTTGATGAGGCTTGAGGCTACGATTACCTTTAGAGAACACATCTCTTAGAATGCTCATCATCCATCTGACGATGTTCTGAAAGCATTCAATCCATACAAGTTCGTTCCGGGTTCGAACGAAACCGAAGGCATTATCTCGTTACACTTATTTTGGAATCACCCTCAGAGTTATCGACGATAACCCTTGCACTCTGAATCTTCATCTTCACTTTAGATTCACGACCTATCGTTAATTTGGATCGATGTGGTTTTCGGATATTCAAATATGGAAACCCGATCCCGGTCTCATCGAATCCAAAACGCCATCTTTTAGGTCCAAGTTCTTTTAAGTTTAAGAAAAAAACAATTCAATTTAAACCATCTATATACACACAGATAGATAATTCACATCATCACAATAGATAATCATCACCACAGATAATCCATATTAACATTATCAAAAGATAATCCAAATCATCATCACAATGCAACCAGCGCATCCATATCACACATCATTACTAATCTCATATCTGAGATTCAAACCATCCAAGGAAATTTATACCATCCAAGGAAATTTATACCATCCATACACAAACAAGGATTTAACAATCACACCACATATAATTAATTTAAAATGAATTAAATTGATTACATCATCTCTAATTAATTTAAAGTAAATTAAATTAATTACCTCAATCTATAAATCCTGCTTATATGACCATTGATTACGAACCAATTATCTAATTAATTAACCACTAATTAATCATTCTTGATTAATCACCCTTGATTAATCATCCTTTAATTATATTCAAGTAATTAATTCACAAATTAATTATTCTTAATCAAATATAGCAATTAACCTTTAATTACTTCACTAATTAATTAATTATAATTAATCACATTAATCCTTAATTAATTACATTAATTAATTACTTGAATCACTTATCATTAATTAATTAATCTTAATCAATTAATCTTAATCACATCATTAATTATATTAATTTAATGATTCCTAATTACATTTAAATTAATTACTTCATTAAGTAATTAACCTTAATTATTAATCACTTTGATTTATTAACTTCAGTAATTAACTATTCTTAATTACTTCATTGAGTAAATTGATTACCCATAAATAAATTATATTTAATAATTAATTATATCATTTTATTAGTAATTAATTACCCTTAATTAATTACATTCTTAATTATTTTCCCAAATGACTTAATCAATCAATGCTTAAATTAATTACACGAAGTAATTAATTATTAATTGCTTCTCAAAGTAATTATCTTCCATAATAATTTACACAAGCAATTAACCCAAATTCTACCATACTTCAATAAGATACATTCAGTAATTTCTCATCTTAATTACTTCTCTAAGTAATTACTTATTAATTCATCAAATAATTATTCTAAATTAATTATACTAAATTAATTAATTTAAACTAATCAAATAAATTAATTAATTATAATGAGTAATTAGTAACGTTAATTACTTTTATCAAGTAATCATACTTAACCAAGTTCCATAATGATTATTTAATTTAATTAATCTAATTAATTATCAAAATTAATAATTTAAATTAATCAACAAATAATCCCAAGTTAATGACCTTCATTAACTTATCAACAATTTCCTTAATTACCTTACTTAATTAATTAACTTAAATTAATCATTTATTAGTCACATTTTATTAATCTTTAATAATCACTTAATTAATCACTAATTATTTAATTAATTAAGTTTTTAACTTAATTAATCTTAACCTCTTCATAAATTAATTTCCAATCATTAATTAAAATCTTAACTTAATTTCCAAATTAATTAATCTTAATTAATAAACTCAACCTTAATTAATTAATTCAAAATCCTTATTTAATTAATTAAATTAACTAATTAATTATTCATCTAATTACCTTATTAATTTAATAAACCAAAATCATTGAAAAAATTGATTTATTATAAGTAAAACATTTCTTATTAGTAATTTCATTATTGTTAACAAAGTAATTTAAAACACTTACTTTAAAATTTGTTTCCAAATTTCATTTTAAATTTAAAATTTAAAATGAAAACCAAACTTAACTTTATCAAAGTTTTAAAAACATTTTAAAACCTTTTTAAAACTTATACTAAATAATTTCTTATTTTATAAAAGGAATTTAAACCCATATTTATTTTAAGATTCAAATCATATTTAAAATATGTTTCAACAATTAAAAGTTGTTTAAACATTTAAAATATTTAAAACTTCCTTTATTTTCAAACATGAATTCAAATTGGATCTTGGTTTCAGATTTAAACTTATGTTTAATTCTTCTAGTTTAAATTTAAAGCTTTATCTTTAATTTCATATATTTAAACTCTTTTATAGTTGTTAAAACATTTTGAATTAAAAAGTTTAAATTAAAATTTAAAAACTGGAATTCAAACTCAGATTGAAAACCATACTTTAAATTTAGTTTTAAATTCTTGTTTAAAACCTACATTCAGATTTTAAAATAAACTTTTGAATTAAAATGTACAGGTTTCTAAAACCTGTTAACTACAGAAAATAAAATACCCGAGCTTCCCCTCTGTTTGACTTCGAGAAAACCCTGATTCATCTTCGAGCCAAAACTCGAATTACTCGAGTAAATCTCGAGTCCAAAAAAAACTGCAAAACCAAAACCTCCTGACACATTCCTCTTGTAACAACCCGCATATTTGGAAATTTTATATTTAAATATTTTATTTAAATATTTTATCGATACTCGGAATTTAGTCCGAAAAGCTACTTTTTGCATACGGTCGAATTAGGACTCGGGACCACTCCCATTGAGTTTAAAATGCCGTTTGCGACCTTTTTGAGTATAAGCTTCGATATGTTTGGAGAAAGTTGATTTTTGCTACCTTTTCACTTTGGGTTGGGTTTGGGCTCAGCCCTATGTTTAACTTATGCTCAAATCTGAGCCACTCTTCCCCATTCACCCTCATTTTCTTCTCTTTTCAGTTCTAAGGCAATAATGGTGGGTGAGATTGGAAATTAAAACTCCAAAACCCTAGTTCCTCTTGCAACCTCAAATTCCTAGCTCCAAATTCAAGAGAACCCATTGGTAAGCATTCTCTTCTTCTTCTCCAACTTATTCTCTTACCAATTTCAGAAATTCCTAAACCTGATTTTGGGAATGTTCTTGTTTTGAGCATAGAATCAAGCTCATTTGGGTTGTGTTGAAGAGAGGTTGATTCTCCATTTGCTTTCAAGCTTCTTCTTGTTTGATTTTGTAAAAAGGTGAGATTTTTATCTCACATCTTTGTCTATAATTATCTTCGATTGTTAGGTATGAATTCCTAACGTTTATTCGTGTGCAATTGATTTTAGTTTGAATCGATTTCGTGTATATTCCAAATTTTGGTGTTTTGGTCTAATTTATGAAAATCCTATTATGGATATTTGGACATTGATACTTGAGGCGTATCGAAGAGCCGTTTAGGCTGGGTTGTCGTTCGACGTAATTCCTTAGTCATCGCCATTTGCTCAATCGATCGTTTTCGATATTCGTTTGGCCATTTTTGGCCTAGGTTCAGGGAATGCCCTGAACCCCAGATTCAGACGTCTGAAACGTAATATTCAGACGTCTAAATATGGTTCTGGGAAGATTTTTATTCCTAGTTTCAGACATCTGAATATATGGTTTTAGACGTCTGAATTGGTTCTATTTCAAACAGAAAGAAAATAGGCTAAGATATGACTATTTCAGACGTCTGAAACACTTGTTTCAGATGTCTGAATTGTGTTTTGGAAATCTTTATATTTCCAGATTCAGACGTCTGAACCACTTGTTTCAGACGTCTGAAACTGCTGTGTTTTGCCTATTTGCCTATTCGCTTGAGAATTCCAATTTAAATCGATTCGTGATGATCCTATTTGTTGTTATCATTTATTATGCCTTTGATGACTCCTATTTAGGGATTTTTGAATATCCATTTCGATGGATTCTTTATCGGTTTCTTTGGATTTTATTCACGTCTTCGAATGTGAATTTTAGTGATTGATTGTTCTTACAATCTTCTTTGTGATTTGTCACTTTAAAAATATAAAGGTTTTTTATACTAGTAGTAAATATCAAAACTCTTTCCTCAAACGATTTCAAAACTATTTTAATACCAAATTCGTTTATAAAACCGTTTTCCAATCTATTAGTATATACAAACCTTTACCTCACTCGTATGAGGAATCTAATTAAATGACTTAGTAAAACAAGTGGTATGAAACGCTTGCATTTACTTTGTTGGTTAATTCTTGGATTTGTTCGATTGAAACTCTTGTGACAATTTTCTAGTGAAGATCTACAATTTGTTTGTAAATATTTAAGTTAAGCAAGTGGTTATGGGACATGAAGCTAAACTCATATATTTACTAGCTTAGTGTAATTGACACTTCTCGTTGATCATGACGATCATCTTTGTGATTTAGACTAGCAATGTGCGATGTCTCTTTGTCTGCGAGGGAGACTAAACCCCGTTTTGTGGAGTTTCGACTCAAATTGGTGGGGTAGCAACCCATGGTCTTCGGGCCGTTTGTGGAGCTTCGGCTCAATTTGTGATGGTTAGCAACCATGGAATTAGCATTCCGTTTGTGATACACGTGTTGGTGAGCTTTATGCTCCCGTTTGTGATAGGCCTCCCCCCTTTGTGATTTCTTGATTTCTTGAGATGATTTCTAGAATTTGTGCTTCACCAATTTTCGTGATTTCTATTGATAAGCCTTATTGATATTTGTGCATTGGTGAATTTGTGCGTCATTGACTTTTGTGATTTCTGGATTTCGTGTATTGAATTCTGGAATTTGTGTGTCATTGACTTTTGTGATTGACATTGATATTATCGTCAATATTTATGGTTTGGTGAACGAAATAAGGAGTATGACACCTCTTTGATTCTTGTGTAGATTTGGTGATGTTGATTAATCCCTCGTTGATTTTCAATTACTTATATATATCACAGCTTGGCATGGTGATTATTATGTGTTGAGTCATATCTCTTATTCTATATCGTTTCATCTGATATTTATAGTTAGACTGATCCGTTTATTATTTTCTTATTAAATAATACTCGGGTCAGACCGAGATGTTACAGGTGCTTCTGCTTGACTTCTCTCTTGGGATTGATTTCTCTGACTTTTGGCTAACTACTTAGATTAGTAGTTTATTTTGTTGTATACACTTGAGATATAGACTCATAGTTGTATTCTTTGTATAGCACGTGTTGCTATTCTTTTGTATTATTGTGGATCTTTTTGACCACTACTTTGACTTACACTTCCAAGTGTTAATTATGTATTCATATCTATTTCCGCCTTTGTGATATGAATTGTCTGTGACTGATTTATGTTATGTTTATTTCTATATTTGTTTCTGAAGATATCATAGCCACTGTGTAGTAGCTTTGTGTTTGTATCGGTGTGTCGGATTTCCTCTTGAGATAAAATGCATGTTATACTATCTGACATATCGGTGCTCGCGCAAAGCAATTATACAGGTGGTCGCTCCTCAACAGCCTTATTATCCGTGCTAGTTGACAGCACTCACCCGTAGTGTTCTTGGCTAGCGTGGGTATAGAGGTGGGGCGTCACAGCTTGGTATCAGAGCCAAACTTCGGAACAATATGGAATAATATAACAAGAATCATCGTCCTAAGTCTACCTTAGGGGTCGTGCTTTAGGATTTTATTCGGGTCCACTTACCGTCCTATCCTATTTTCTTTTATGATTCCTTGTTCTATCTACCAAGAATTGCTTGATATTGAATTTGGTGAATAACCTTATTCTTCTTCTTCTTTCTTTCTAAGAAAGAGAAATGTCTAGACCAGGTCGTCCCAGAGCCGTACCGTCTAGTGTTCCACCCCAAGATGGAGTTTTTATGACTGCTCCACAGCTTCTTGATTTAGTGACGAATGCTCAAGCAGCTGGAGCTAACCCGGAACCTACTCACCCAAAGTCGGAATTTGCACGCTTGTGCAGCGATTACACTAATTTGGGTGGGGAGCCATTCAAAGGTTCCGAAACTGTTATTGAAGTACAGGCTTGGCTAAGGTCATGCGATCGAATCTTTTCTCGCATGAATCTTATTGACCTTCACCGAGTTCAGGTGGCCTCAAGTATGCTCCGAGAAAGAGCCTTGGATTGGTACGAGCTTCTTATTTCTGAGATTAATGAAGCGGATCTCACCTGGGGGCAATTCCGAGAACGCTTCGAGTTGAAATTTGTACCAGAAGCAGAGAAAGTGACATTGGCTCGACGATTTATAGACCTTGTTCAAGGTGAGTCCTCCGTGACTGATTACGTCGCCTCCTTCGAGTCGCTTTCCAAATATGAGGTTGAATACATTAACACCCCTTTAAAGAAGAACCAGAGGTTCGTCTATGGCTTAAACAAAAATCTCAAGAAGCCATTACTTCTAAAATTAGAAGTTTCTTTCGATCAACCCGTTGATATCACTCTTCGTCTTGAAGAGGCGGATAGGGAGAATGATGTTGAAGTGGTGGGTTCCAAACCAAGCTTCAACAACAACAAGAAGAGGCCAAACAAATTCAAAGGCCCCTATCCTAATAAGAAAGGGAAGCAAGCAACCTCCGTGGCAAAGACTTCTTCCTTTGGTCGTGGGGAATGCTATAATTGTGGTTCGAAGGACCATTACGCGAACAAGTGTCCAAAGTCTCTCTCTTGTCGCTACTGCAAAAGTCCCGGTCATGTTATATCCTCATGTCCCAAGCTTCAGGGCAGGAAAGAGGGAAAGCTTAATGTTGCTCAAGCCCCTGGCAACACATCTCGTGGCCAAGGTATTTCTCATTCTATTCTGGATGGAATTATTTTATTTTGTGATCATCCTATTCGAGTTCTTTTTGATACGGGTGCGTCCCATTCTTTTATATCAAAAGAACTTATTGATACTTTTTCTTTGGATGTTTTGTGTTTAATGACTTCTTTGAGAATTGCGAATCCGGTTGGTGGATCCGCGACAATCAGTTTATTGTGTAAAGATGTCGAGATTATTTTGTGTGATTTTTCTTTCCGAGCTGATTTGCATGTCATGCGTTATTTAGGCTTTGGAATGATTTTGGGAATGGATTGGCTTAACCGTTATGAAGCTCATATCCTATGTCCTGAGCGGACTATTCATCTTCGACATCCTCAATCTGTTAAGCAGATTTCTATTAATCTTAAAGATTCAGATTCCAGCTTGGTTGCATCTTTATATTCTTTAAATCCTCGTGATGACGACGATGATGATGAGGGTGATATTATTTCTCTTATTCACGTCGTTTGTGAATTTTCCGACATATTCGAGCCCGTTTTAGGATTACCACCTAAGCGAGCAATTGAGTTCAAAATTAATCTTATTCCTGGAGCTCAACCTATCACTCGTCCTCCTTATCGTATGTCCAATAAAGAAAACGAGGAGATGCGTAAACAATTATCCGAATTAGAGACGAAGCAATTTATTCGCTCTAGTTCCTCACCTTGGGGAGCTTCATCTATTTTTGTGAAGAAATCCGATGGAACACTTAGGCTTTGCGTTGACTACCGCAAGCTTGATGATCTTACTATCAAAAATAAATATCCTTTACCTCGGATTGATGATTTATTTGACCAACTTAGTGGTGCTAGAGTCTTTTCACAATTAGACTTAGCTACTGGATTTCATCAGCTTCGTATTGCAGAGGATAGTATTCCTTTGACATCGTTCCGTACTCGTTATGGATCTTATGAATGGCTTGTTATGCCATTTGGTCTAACGAATGCTCCGGCCTACTTCGTTGACCTTATGAATAGAGTTTTCAAAGACTTCCTCGACCGGTTTGTTCTCATCTTTATCGATGATATTCTTGTGTATTCTAACACCGAGGAGGAGCATGAAAAACATCTTCGGATTGTGTTGGAAACTCTTAGGAGTAATCAATTAAAGGCAAAATTTTCTAAATGCCACTTTTGGCAATCTCGTGTGAAGTTTCTCGGTCATATTATTTCCGAATCCGGAATTTCCATGGATCCTTCAAAGATTGAAGCGATTCAAGATTGGAAGAGACCGGAGAGTGTGACAGAGATTCGTAGTTTTCTCGGATTGGCGGGCTATTACCGTCGTTTTATCAAAGACTTTTCTAAGATTGTCGTGCCTCTCACTAGCTTGACGAAGAAAGGTGTTAAATACATTTGGTCGGACAAATGTGAAGCTTCTTTTCAGAAATTAAAAGAACTTCTTTCTGATGCTCCTGTTCTCGTTATTCCCGTGGGGAATCAAGATTTCGTTGTTTATACCGATGCTAGTCACGTTGGATTGGGTGCCGTTCTTATGCAAAAAGAACGTGTTATTGCTTATGCTTCTAGGCAATTGAAGCCAGCCGAGACTAGATATGCCACTCATGATTTAGAGCTCGCGGCTATTGTTTTCGCTCTTCGGATTTGGCGTCATTATCTCCTAGGAGAGAAATTTGTTCTTTATACCGATCATAAGTCCTTGAAGTATTTATTCTCTCAAAAGGAACTTAATTTGCGTCAACAGCGTTGGCTCGAATTTCTTGCACCATATGATCTTGATATTCTTTATACTCCCGGTAAGGGTAATCGTGTCACCGATGCTCTTAGCCGTAAACAACAAGCTGTTGTTTCTATGATAATATCCGAATGGAACGATCTCGAGACCTTATCCACTTGTGAGATTCGAGACCGCGTATCCGATTTATGCTCATCATTTGTTTTATGTAGCCTTGAGGCTCATCCTTCTCTTTTAGACCGCATTCTTGAAGCTCAAAGGCTAGATCCCGAAATGGCTCTTCTTGGTCAAAATATTAGGGATAAAATTGATATTGAAGGTTTGAAAGACTTTGATATCGATTCTCGTGATGGCATTCAGAGATTTGGTAGACTTATCGTGCCAAATATCAGTGATCTTTGTAAAGATATTTTAGAAGATTCTCATCGTTCTAAATTTACCATTCATCCCGGAAGTAGTAAAATGTACGCAGATATGAAGCAACTTTATTATTGGGAGGGAATGAAACTTGACATCGCTAACTTTGTTAAGCGTTGCATGACTTGCCAACTCGTTAAGGCCGAACATTAAAGGCCCGGTGGGTTATTGCAACCTTTAGAAATTCCAATTTGGAAGTGGGACTAAATTTCCATGGATTTTATAGATGGCCTTCCCCGTTCTCGTTCGGGTCATGATAGCTTATGGGTGATCGTTGATAGACTTACTAAATCCGCCCATTTTATTCCCGTTCGGTCTAACCGAACCGTTCCTCTTTTGGCCAAACTCTTTGTTAAAGAGATTGTCAAATTGCATGGAGTTCCTACTTCTATTGTTAGTGATCGTGATCCATTGTTTACTAGTGAGTTTTGGAAGAGTCTTCAAAAAGCTTTGGGAACGAAGCTCAATTTTAGCACCGCTTATCATCCTCAGTCCGATGGACAAACCGAGCGAGTGAATCAAACACTTGAAGATCTTCTTCGTGCCTGTGTGCTTGATTTTGGGGGAAGTTGGGAAGATCATATTTCCCTTGTTGAATTCTCCTATAATAATAGCTTCCAATCTAGTATTGGTATGGCACCTTTTGAGGCACTCTACGGAAGGCCATGCCGATCTCCTTCTTGTTGGCTTGAGACCGGTGAGAAGCTGGTTTTAGGTCCAGATTTTATTCGTGATTCCACAGAAAAGATTGATCTTATTCGTCATAGGATGAAAGAAGCCCAGAGTAGACAAAAATCCTGTGCCGATAATCGAAGAAGGAAATTAGAATTTTCTGTTGGAGATTCTGTTTTTATTCGTGTTTCACCAATGAAAGTTGTTGTACGTTTCAGTCGATCGAGAAAATTGGCGCCTCGATATATTGGGCCATTTCCTATCACTGAACGTATTGGTTCCATGGCTTATCGCCTTTTATTACCGGCTCAATTTTCTGCTATCCATGACGTGTTTCACGTTTCTCAACTTCGGAAATGTCTTCGAGATTCTAATTCTATTCTTGAGCCCGGTGTTGTGGAAGAGATTGAAGTTTCGCCTAATTTAACTTATGAGCAACATCCTATTCGTATCATTGCTTCGAAGGTCAAACGACTTCGAAATAAAGATGTTCCGCTTGTTAAAGTTCAATGGTCTTCAAATCCTAAGGATTGTTCTTGGGAATCTAGAGAGTTCATCGAGCGAACACATCCGGACCTACCTTCTCGTGCTTTTTGAGGTGAACCTTTTGTTTCAAATTTCTTTGGTGTTGAATATGCTTTTATGGTTTTTACTATATATCTTCTTTTTAAATATTGCGAGGACGCAATTTCTTTAAGGAGGGGAGTCTGTAACAACCCGCATATTTGGAAATTTTATATTTAAATATTTTATCGATACTCGGAATTTAGTCCGAAAAGCTACTTTTTGCATACTGTCGAATTAGGACTCGGGACCACTCCCATTGATTTTAAAATGCCCTTTGCGACCTTTTTGAGTATAAGCTTCGATATTTTTGGAGAAAGTTGATTTTTGCTACCTTTTCACTTTGGGTTTGGGTTTGGGCTCAGGCCTATGTTTAACTTATGCTCAAATCTGAGCCACTCTTCCCCATTCACCCTCATTTTCTTCTCTTTTCAGTTCTAAGGCAATAATGGTGGAAGAGATTGGAAATTAAAACTCCAAAACCCTATTTCCTCTTGCAACCTCAAATTCCTAGCTCCAAATTCAAGAGAACCCATTGGTAAGCATTCTCTTCTTCTTCTCCAACTTATTCTCTTACCAATTTCAGAAATTCCTAAACCTAATTTTGGGAATGTTCTTGTTTTGAGCATAGATTCAAGCTCATTTGGGTTGTGTTGAAGAGAGGTTGATTCTCCATTTGCTTTCAAGCTTCTTCTTGTTTGATTTTGTAAAAAGGTGAGATTTTTATCTCACATCTTTGTCTATAATTATCTTCGATTGTTAGGTATGAATTCCTAACGTTTATTCGTGTGCAATTGATTTTGGTTTGAATCGATTTCGTGTATATTCCAAATTTTGGTGTTTTGGTCTAATTTATGAAAATCCTATTATGGATATTTGGACATTGATACTTGAGGCGTATCGAAGAGCCGTTTAGGCTGGGTTGTCGTTCGACGTAATTCCTTAGTCATCGCCATTTGCTCAATCGATCGTTTTCGATATTCGTTTGGCCATTTTTGGCCTAGGTTCAGGGAATGCCCTGAACCCCAGATTTAGACGTCTGAAGCGTAATATTCAAACGTCTGAATATGGTTCTGGGAAGATTTTTATTCCCAGTTTCAGACGTCTGAATTGGTTCTATTTCAAACAGAAAGAAAATAGGCTAAGATATGCCTATTTCAGACGTCTGAAACACTTGATTCAGACGTCTGAATTGTGTTCTGGAAATCTTTATATTTCCAGATTCAGACGTCTGAACCACTTGTTTCAGACGTCTGAAACTGCTGTGTTTTGCCTATTTTGCCTATTTTCCTATTCGCTTGAGAATTCCAATTTAAATCGATTCGTGATGATCCTATTTGTTGTTATCATTTATTATGCCTTTGATGACTCCTATTTAGGGATTTTTGAATATCCATTTCGATGGATTCTTTATCGGTTTCTTTGGATTTTATTCACGTCTTCGAATGTGAATTTTAGTGATTGATTGTTCTTACAATCTTCTTTGTGATTTGTCACTTTAAAAATATAAAGGTTTGTTATACTAGTAGTAAATATCAAAACTCTTTCCTCAAACGATTTCAAAACTATTTTAATACCAAATTCGTTTATAAAACCGTTTTCCAATCTATTAGTATATACAAACCTTTACCTCACTCGTATGAGAAATCTAATTAAATGACTTAGTAAAACAAGTGGTATGAAACGCTTGCATTTACTTTGTTGGTTAATTCTTGGACTTGTTCGATTGAAACTCTTGTGACAATTTTCTTGTGGAGATCTACAATTTGTTCGTAAATATTTAAGTTAAGCAAGTGGTTATGGGACATGAAGCTAAACTCATATATTTACTAGCTTAGTGTAATTGGCACTTCTCGTTGATCATGACGATCATCTTTGTGATTTAGACTAGCAATGTGCGATGTCTCTTTGTCTGCGAGGGAGACTAAACCCCGTTTTGTGGAGTTTCAACTCAAATTGGTGGGGTAGCAACCCATGGTCTTCGGGCCGTTTGTGGAGCTTCGGCTCAATTTGTGATGGTTAGCAACCATGGAATTAGCATTCCGTTTGTGATACACATGTTGGTGAGCTTTATGCTCCCGTTTGTGATAGGCCTCTCCACTTTGTGATTTCTTGATTTCTTGAGATGATTTCTAGAATTTGTGCTTCACCAATTTTCGTGATTTCTATTGATAAGCCTTATCGATATTTGTGCATTGGTGAATTTGTGCGTCATTGACTTTTGTGATTTCTGGATTTCGTGTATTGAATTCTGGAATTTGTGTGTCATTGACTTTTGTGATTGACATTGATATTATCGTCAATATTTATGGTTTGGTGAACGAAATAAGGATTATGACACCTCTTTGATTCTTGTGTAGATTTGGTGATATTGATTAATCCCTCGTTGATTTTCAATTACTTATATATATCACAGCTTGGCATGGCGATTATTATGTGTTGAGTCATATCTCTTATTCTATATCGTTTCATCTGATATTTATAGTTAGACTGATCCGTTTATTATTTTCTTATTAAATAATACTCGGGTCGACCGAGATGTTACAGGTGCTTCTGCTTGACTTCTCTCTTAGGATTGATTTCTCTGACTTTTGGCTAACTACTTAGATTAGTAGTTTATTTTGTTGTATACACTTGAGATATAGACTCATAGTTGTATTCTTTGTATAGCATGTGTTGCTATTCTTTTGTATTATTGTGGATCTTTTTGACCACTACTCTGACTTACACTTCCAAGTGTTAATTATGTATTCATATCTATTTCCGCCTTTGTGATATGAATTGTCTGTGACTGATTTATGTTATGTTTATTTCTATATTTGTTTCTGAAGATATCATAGCCACTGTGTAGTAGCTTTGTGTTTGTATCGGTGTGTCGGATTTCCTCTTGAGATAAAATGCATGTTATACTATCTAACATATCGGTGCTCGCGCAAAGCAATTATACAGGTGGTCGCTCCTCAACAGCCTTATTCTCCGTGCTAGTTGACAGCACTCACCCGTAGTGTTCTTGGCTAGCGTGGGTATAGAGGTGGGGCGTCACACCTCTACACCGTGCATATTCACGGTGGTCATGGCCACCTCTGGCCACTACCCATACAACAAGCAAGTCGTCGACCATCACAGAAACATATTCCAATCATCCAAATTTCATCATCTACTCAGAAACAATTTCGAGTCCCAAACCCAAAACCTGGAACAATATACTGGAACTGGTATCTCGATCCAAACCCAAACCTGGAAAACCTTCTTTCCCCCTCCTCCGGCCATCGGAGGCTTTGCAACGCCGTCTAATGCTTCTTCGACACCTAAGCAGCCATCACCCCAAAAATAGAAGCACTCGGTCTCCTGTAGCCTTCATGCCGATCAAATTTCTGCTCTACCCCAAAAACTAGGTTTAGGAATCAATTTGAACCATCACCTTCACCACGGTGAATTTCCACCACTACCACCATTTTTCTCGTCATCACTGACCACTAATCCATCACCAGAAGAAAACCCAACCTTCCAGAACCTCAAGATCATTTGATTTTCCTCCATTCCCAATTTCCAGTAATAATAGTAATGCTCTCAAAATCCAAAACTAAAAATTATAATTATTATTTCAAAAATCAATTTTAAGTTTTAGCATTTGATTCAGATTCCTGAATTACAAAATTAACATGTTTGAATTTTGTTCAAAGACTCAAGTTTCCTGTTAATTTTATTTCCAGGGCAAATTTCAAATTTAATTTAATCTAAATAAATTTTAAACCTTAATTTATGATGAAACAAAACTTTCTAATTTAAAGTCTAAATCCTAACATAACTTGTTTAAGAGAAAATGGATTTTTATTAAAATCCTTACTTCTGAAATTAAGCACATGAAAGAACAGTTATACAGCACATACATTCTAACATTTATATGCATATATACAGCAATGCATTTAAGATCATATACACAAGCATACTAATTCACATACAACCAGATAAACATACACAAGCATACTTATTTAAGCAACAAATTTATACTTAATTTTAAAATAGAAAGTGTTACTCATCAGGGAAAATGAGGACAGAGCCTATATTTTTGAAAAACTGTTTTAAAAGCTTTTACTTCCTGATGATAAACTGAGTTGCAGAGTTTAAACTTTGCATGCAGGCTAGCTTCCATATGCATTTAAATCTCTAATTTGAAAAACTTGAAGTTGCATGATTTGATGGCTTGAACAGGTTAAAGAAGAAAGAAATGCAGCTTTAACAGATTCCATGTTTACAGAAGACAAACCTAGATTTTATTTGAAAATGCTTAAATTTGAAATTTTTTGCAGTTGCATGCTGGTAAGTTTTTCTTTTGCATTTTGAACTTGAGGATTTGTTTACAAGTTAGATGCAGATTTGCATGTAGAGATGACTTTAGACAGATGAATAAAAAGTATATTTGAACAGACTTGAAAATGCAGGCTTTTCATTTTAGTTTTGAGGGAGAGTTTCAGATTGGATTTCAGAAATGAACTATAAGATATTGATTTGGGGTTTTGAGAGTTTGGAATACAAATTTGTTTCAGATTTGATTTAGCTGAAAATTTTCTTCTAAACCTTGAAAAAAATGAAGATTAGGAAAGAAGGAGAAAAGAAGGAAACATGCTTTTATAAGTAAAATTGATTTATTTTTAAAATTAAAGAAAAATATAAAATAAAAGGACACTTGTTACATTAATCTCTTAACTCTAGTACACTTTTCATTAACACCACTTAGTTTAATAACATGTGTCTTAAGTAATTTTATTTATTTTTATTTAATTTAAAGGTAAATGAAATCCTCTTTTCTTTATTTATTAAATACACACACACATATATATATAATATTTCATAAATAAATGTATATGCATTGAAATAAAACAATTTATATAAAAATGAAAGCTTATTTATATAATTTAGATATGTTTATTCCCTTTGAATTCAAAATAAATTCAAATTCAAATGCTATTCATATATTTAAAAATCCAATTTTAAAACTAATTTATATCAACATATTTTAATTTTAAAATAATTGTCTCTTAAAATTTATCTATATTTATACATTTATTAATATTATCTGAAAATAACATATTTATTGATATAAATAATTTATAAAAGGAATTATAAATTACTTATCTTATTTATCTTAATTAAATGCATTAATATTTAATATAAAAATGGTATTTTAAATTTCCATATATAATTCCAAACTATATTTATTAAGCTATATTTAAAAATAAAATAAAATAAACCTTTGTTTACCTTATTAAAATTTAATCCATGCTTTAAAATATATTTAAACAAATTAAAACAATTTCTTTAAGTATCTTAAAACCAAATAGTCATTTATTAAATAGTTTTGAATAGTTATTTATTAAATAATAATTTCCAAATTATCAAAATGAATATCATAATTTAAAAATAAGATTTTATTTGTTTATCAAAACTTATCTATTTACAATATATATAAATATATATACATTATAAATAGGAAAAAATTTCATTAGCTTATAAAAGATAAAATTTACCAATTAAACATCTATTTAATTGGATTATTAAATCAAGTTAAATTTTATTAACAAAATTTTATTAAATCAATTTAATTTAAAATACAAATTATTAAATTGATATTGCTAAAATTTTCGGGATATCGCATTCCTCTCCCTTAAAAGAATTTCGTCCCCGAAATTTAAAAGCAAAGGTAATTTAATAGTCTACTAAAGATTTAATTTAAACACAAGCATGTATCAATTATATGCGAACAACCATAGCAACCAATTTATCTAATCAAACAAATTTAATTATCCAAATAAAATTTTGGATAAAATTTTCTCGAGTTTTCCCAAGTATGTATGTGTGTGTGTGTGTATCGGGATACTCGCTCTATATAATCCAAACAATCTAAACTACGAAGCTACCGAGCTCCTACTCATCTTGATCTACAAAACTAGACAAGATATCAGACTACAAACGAGTCTGACTCAACAACCAAACCTTCCTGAAAAACTGGTTCCACAACCAGAAATAGCTCATACACGTACTCCATCGGAGATACGTGAAACTCATTAAATCCATTTATCCAACTGGCAATTCAACTCTTGAAAACAAAACACCAATCCAACCAAAACACAGGAGAGATTCAAAACAAATCTCCGACTCCGAAATCCAAATTCCTTCGTCTCTAATCCACAAAACTCTTCTGACGATCCTGGGCTGTCTATATCCAAACTGATCAGCTTAACCTTCGCTGATGCCTCTAGAAACAAACAGAACCAAAAACAACCCAACCCAATGATCTCCTCAAGATCAATCCAAAACCAAATACACAACTCTACTCCTCAAACCTCAGAAGAACAAACTCACTTCTTCTATCCGGAAAAGACAACACAGAAACACTCCCAAACTGCTTCCATTGCACAACTTTGGTCTGGCATAGAAGAAAATGATGATGAAGAACACGACCACAATCTGGACAACATATCCCAGAATATGGTTCAACAGCTCCATAAAAGAAAACTCAGAAGTTCCACAATTCCTGAGCTGCTTCACCAAACCTTTTCAAACCTCTGTCTTCCCAGAAGACATCCAAAAAATCCCTGATAACCCACTAAACAACCGCAAGTCACTTTTGCGATCAATCCAGACCAGTTCCCAAAGAAAACCTTTCTCTCTTTACCAAACAGAACAACTTACTCTTAATTAGCCAATCCAAAGAAGAAACGGGTACACTCTGCTGCTTCTGTACTCCACATCAGAAAAACTGCTAAGCCAGAAGACCTCTCAACACAGAATACTCCGAGCTGCACTGCTGACACCAAAGCCAAAGACTTATTAATCCAATGCCCTTCGAGAAACTCGGACTTCAAAGCCAAACACAAACAACCAGCTGAACTCTTCCACAACACCGAAGCAGACACACTTCCTAAAATTTGTTCCAAAGAAAACTTCTTCGAAGACATCCATATTCACTGCATCTCATCACGCAGCTACCACTTCCTTAGGTATCAAAACACCATCACACATTTCTGCTAAACCGACAGATCCAAACTCAACTCATCCAACTTCAAAGACAAACTCTGAACCTTAACAAGTTTCCTTCGGAGATCGATGAAATCCTTTCACCAAACTACAAAACTCACTCGAGATGGTATTAGGTCTATAGTTTCGACAGATACACTTCCAACCTCATCATTCAAACTCCAACCATTGCTAGTAGTCGTGTTACACACCACTATCTTATCTACCTTTATAACTTATATTGGAAAAACCTGAAAGGGTAACCCAACAGATAGGTAGAAATAATAAATAAATAAATAAATATATATATATATATATATAGATATATCAAAACTACAAATACGCTCTCTCAAGATAGACACCACTCCAGAGCCTAGGTATTCATTCAACCTAATGCTCTGATACCAGCTGTCAATTAAATGGTTATTAAGTAATCATTTGAATGACTGAATTGTTTTGATGTGCACAGTGAATTGATGAAGACATGACACATTTTATTAAAACAATACTTATAAACATTATAATACATGTTAAAAACACTTGTAATCATATAGACATAGGTGTAAGTAAATTGGAGCATAAGGTAGACAAATGGCATCTCTCTTGATATTTAATTTAAAATTAAAATTTGTAAAACATGAAGAAGGAGTTTACTCTTAATCTTCAGCTAAGAAATTCCTTTATTATCTTCAACAAAATTGAATACAAATGCAAAACAAAGATCTGAAAAAAAAAAGAAAGAAAAGAAAGAAAGAAGAAAATCTGTAGAAAATCTGAAACAAAAATGAAATTACAGCATCAAGGAACAAGAGAATCAATGCTAGAATTTCAAGTATAATCAAGCAGCTCAAAATCAACATACAATTCAAAGAATTCATCAACATGCAAGATAAATTTCAAAACCTTGAAGTCAAGAACAGCTTCTGTTCTCAACTCTTTGATGACAGGTGAGTAAATTAAATCTTTTAAAAACAGTTAAATCTTGTTTTCAACTTAGTATTGTGATGATATCATGATGTGATAAGAAATATTTGATTCACATTCGATGCATGTTTGAACTGTGTAGATTGAATGCCTGTATAGTAAGAAAAATGTTACCGTGTATATAAAAACAGTTTCAGATTCTATAATAAATTCAATAATTTGATTTTGAATTCAAACTAGACTTTGATTTGTTAATGGAAGTTGTTTGAAATCAAGTAGGCTATCATCTAAAAATAATTTCAAGTTTTTAAATGGAATAATTTGTTATAAAACTTGAATTTACAGTAAAATCTTGGAAATTGAGAGATAATTAATTGGTTGATTGATAATTAGTTAATTAATTAATTATAAAAGTAATTATGGATTAATTAATTTGTATTAAGAGATATTGATTAATAATTAAGGTTATTAATCGATAGTTGATGGATAATTAATCAGTTAATTTGAGGTTAATTAATTGATTATGGAAGTAATTAAGGACTAATTACTTTATATTAAAGGAGATTAATTAATAATTGAGGTTTATTAATTGATGATTAAAGGACAATTAATCTGGGATTAGGGATTGATTAAGTAAGCTAATCAAGGAGTGATAAATTAATTAAGATTAATTAATGATTGTATAAGCAAGATTTAGAGGTTGATTCTTAAGGGACTAATTTAAGAAATTAAATTAATTATGAGATGAATTGATAATGCTTGCTTATGGATGATTGTTTGTTGAATGTACGAATTGGATGATATCTATTGGATTGATATATGTTGTGACATTCTATGATATGATATTGGTAATATCAATGATAAATGTATGATATTTATCTATGTTAATGCTGTGTGATTTCAAAGCATTGAATTGTATTGTATTGAATTGAATTGTTTAAACCTTTAAACAACTTGGCCTTTAAGACACATTTGGTTTGATGAGACCGGGATCGGGTATCAAATTTGATTATCCGGAAACTACATCGATCCAAGTTAAACGTTAGGTCGTGAATTCAAGTGAAGATCGAGTTGAAGACTCGAAGTGTAAGAACTATCTGTCGTTAAGAACTCTGAGGGTGATTCCAATACGAGTATAACGGAGATAGTACTTTCAGGTTCGAGATGGAGTTTTTAGAGTGCAAGGGTTATTGTTGTTAACTCTGAGGGTGATTCCAAAATGAGTGTAATGAGATAATGCCTTCGGTTTCGTTCGAACTCGGAACTAACTTGTATGGATTGAATGCTTTCGGAACATCGTCAGGTGGACGATGAGCATTCCAAGATAGATGTGTTCTATAAAGGTAATCGTAGCCTCAAGCCTCATCAACCGGGAATGGCTAAAATAGGGAAGGTGCAGCAAGGCTAAGTGGGTCATGCCCAAGTAGGACGAGATTTACCCCTGTCTAGATGTCCCTTTTTATTTTGGCTGTGTGGGGCGATTGCTAGCTAGAATCGCCGGGGTGGTCTTGTTCGGGACTGTTCAGTAAGGAATGGTCCCGGCTTTGTGTTGCAGGGGAGCGGGTGTACTCCTCGGTATAGTGATCTAGGCCATGTACTGTGACAAGCGGTACCCCAGTAGCCCTGCCATTGATGGAAACCCATTCTTCCTACGTGCCCCTACGATTTTGATTGTATTGCCCACTTTTGTGGCTAGTAGTTGGAATTTAATGAATGTAAAAATTTCGGCTATTTTCTATTTACTTGAAAACCCTAGACACTATTATAATATCACTGGATTTCCTATCAAATGTTTTGGTTAGCGTAAGGTAAAAACTTACCCATGTTTATTTATGGGGAGTCTTACGTAACACCTTTTGTTTTCAAAGGTTTTTAAAAGTTAAGCAACTTTAACCCGTTTACTCACTCCAGATCCATGTATGACCCGGAGTTTATTCTGTTTTTCTTGAACTCTTGGGTACTCAAATTTTAACGAGTAGCCAAGGGATTCAGGTTAGCTTTGACGGATACTGGAGGAGTTATGGAGCAGGAGGCTTCAGCGCTTGTAGTTATTTGGTCTTTCCGCTGTGATGTATCTCTGTGATATATGTGTTGTATTTGAGTGTATAATAGACAGACTTGTATAACTGTCTATCTTGTGTTGTTGTATCTGAGTAACTCTGATATGTAATAGACTATGTAATAGTTATGTTATATATTATATTTTGTTTCGTTCCGCTGTGAGATTCTGATTTTGTTGAGTTCTTTTCTTCTATCTATTCTATTTCTACCTCTTTCTTTCTTAAAAATGATGCGGCTTTCTGTGGAATGAAAGGCGGGTCGTTTCACTATTATGAAACTTTGCAAGGACCCATCGCTTTTCATTTCTTTTATCAGGCAGGACCCTATGCAGCAAGTAACCTTTAATTGGAGTCATCCACGATTCCCTCTCAGATTCCGCCTCTAGTATTCAATCGATTTCCACCATGCTAATACTTGGGGGTATTTAATACTTCGACCAGTACCAAACCCATCTGTTGTGCATCGCCGATACTAGCAAACTTTGCCAACGAATCAGCCTCTCTGCTTTGATTGCATGGAATCTGTAAAATGTCATAGTATTCAAGTTTTATAAACAACTCCTAAATTCGGGTAAGATAAAGGGCAAGCCATTGTCCCTTAGCCTGACAGTCTCCTCTAACTTGATACACCACCAATTACGAATCATAAAAGATTCCAAGAGATTTAACTCTATGTTCTTTAGTGATTTTTTGTCCAACAATCAGAGCTCCATACTCGGCCTCATTATTTGTTACTGGAAAATCAAGCTTTAAAGCATAACAAATCTACTAGTTTTCAGGAGTTACAAGCAAAATCCCAGCTCCATAACAATGATCATTAGATGCTCCATCAGTATATAATTTCCATTGCACAATAGGGATTTCACTTCCTACTAGAAGATCATCCTGCACAGTAAACTCTGCAATAAAGTCCGCCAAAGCCTATCCCTGGATAGCACTTCGAGGGAGATAAGTAATGTTGGATTGGTTGAACAATATTCCATTTGAGTAACCTCCCAGATGTCTTAGATCATTGTAGGACTTGTCGTGACAACTGGTCGGTATAAATATTGGTTGGATGTGCCTAAAAGTAGGGATGAAGCTTCCGTGATGCAAGTAGCAAAAAGTACGCCCATTTTTCTATTTTCGAATAATTTCTTCTTGCTCCTATCAATCGTTTACTGATGTAATACACCAGCCTCTGGATCCTATTCTCCTCGCGAACCAAGGTGACACTTATAGCGTGTTTTGATATAGAAAAATAAATGTACAACTCCTCATGATCTACTAGCTTTTCCAAGATAGAGGTCTCTCCAAATGATTCTCTAAAGCATGGAACACGTTTTTACAATCCTGCATCCATTCGAAGTTCCTTTTTTCCTTCTTAATAAAATCAATGAAAGGAATACATTTTTCGGTAGCGGTGGAGATAAATCGACTTAAAGTGGTAACCTTCCCATTCAGACTTCGCATTTGTTTAATGGTTCTTGGTGCCTGGATATCACGGATAGCCTGAATATTCTCTGGATTAGCCTTTATTCCATGAGCATTGACAATAAAGCCCAAGAACTTTCCTGATGCAAAACTGAACTAACATTTATGATTGATCTTTACCTTGTAATATCGGAGGATGTCAAACATTTCTGCCAAGTCTTTGATGTGGTCGCATGATCATCATGACTTCATGAGCATATTATCCACATACACTTCCATTGTCTTACCAGTCTGATCCTTAAACATCCTGTTAACCAAGCGCTGATAGGTTACTCTGGCATTCTTCAATCCAAATGACATTACTATTAACAATACAACCCAACATCTGTAACAAAACCGGTGTGCTCCTAATCGGGGATATGCATCGAAATTTGGTTATATCCTGAATACACATTAATAAATGATAACGATTCATGTCCTGTAGTTGAATCAACTAGCTGCTCAATCCTTGGAAGGGAAAACTGTCTTTTGGACATTCTTTTTTTAGATCTAAACAATCAATGCACATTCTCCATTTTGCATTCGCCTTCTTCACAATTACGGGATTAGTTACCCATTCAGGATAGAGGGCGTCGCGGATAAACCCATTGACTTTTAGTTTATGCACCTCCTCTTTAAGAGCGGTAGATCTCTCGGGATCCATGCCTTGTCTTTTTTGCTTCATTGGAACATACTTTGGATCAATATTCAATGCATGGCTTGAAATGGCAAGCGAGATTCTTCATATGTCAGAGTGTGTCCAAGTGAATATGTCAGGATTCTCGCAGAGAAAACCAACAAATTCTTTCATCATCGGGGATCTAAGCTGTGACCCAATCTTCAAGACTTGTGATTTGTCATTGTGGCTGACCATGATATCAATCGTCAACTCAGCCGATGCAGCCTTAGTCACTTTTGGCTTCTCTTCATCATCTATCAGATCTATAACTCTATAGAACCGACTGTGGTGCCCGAGCCAAGGCTCTGGTGCTAGTTGTTAATCTTTGGTGGTTTGAATGTGGAAGGCTTTGTCCACACCCTTTCCCTTCTCCTTATGTCGAGCTTCCCTCAAGTCAGCTACATAACAGGCACTCCGGTCACCCAATCACCTTGAACAACTCCTTCACTATAATCCATCGAAAACTTCAGAGTTAAACACCATAGGGCAAGAGGTGGCCAGAATTCAGCTAGAGCCGGTCGACCCAGAAAAACATTGTACGAAGAGGCAATATCCAAAACAACAAAAGGTAAGATTCGCACTCTCTTTCGTTCACCTTCTCCTAATTCAACTGTTAATTCAATGTATCATACAGCCTCAGTTGCAATGCCACTAAAACCACGATTACAAGCTTTAGATGGTTTTAAGTCTTTGACTTCCATTCTCATCTGATCATATGCCTTTTTGAAGAATATATTCATTGAACTTCCATGATCAATCAAAATCCTTCTCACCAAAGTCGGACCAATTATAGCTGAAAAGACCATAGGTAAATTGTTAGAGCCTCTAACTTGTCTGCATCCCTATTTCTAAACATAATATCATTCGCCATGGTGCGCTGCTGTTTTGCCAGAGATCCATCTTCCGTATTCGAACAACATTTAAAATTGCATGCCTTATTGCGCTAGCATAACACTCCATCTCTTGCCAACTCTTGTCCGCAGGGTGCGGTCCACCAACTATCGTATTTATCACCAGTCTTCCACCGGTTCGTGTAGGCTCCTCAGCCTTACATGAAGCTTGTCCTCGATTGGGGTCAGATGTCACCTGTTAGCCATCCTACAAAGTTTTCACAAACTATTGCAGCTTCTTTTTCCGAAGCAGTTGTTCTATAATATCCTAGAGATGCCTACATTTATTTGTTATATGCCCATAACATTTGTGAAAATGACAACATTTCCGGGTCTTCTTTTGTCTCTCTGACGACTTTTTTGGATGCGGCTTCCTATATTGCATGGTATTGCAAGTGGATAGATAAATATTCTAACGAGACGTGTTTATTTGTGTGTAAATGTCATATATTAGAATCCTAGGCTTTGGTCTCCCAAAATCACTCTTGCACTCTCAATTTCTATCTTTATCTTTCTTTTACTGATTTGGCTTATTCTGAACATTTACTCAAACTTTGCTGGAACTGTCATCACACAATTTTATTGCAATATTACTCTATATTGCTTCTCCACTTGGTCCGGCAATGTTGTTTTTCTTAGAGGACTTGGCTTCCTCCTTCCTCAGAAACTGAGCTGCCTTTGAATAAAAGCGCTCCAAAGTAGCAGGCAGTTTTCTAGCCAGCCAGTCACCAAACTTAGATTCCGAATCAATCCCTCTCTTCACGGCCATAAGTATAGCATGATCGTTTGGGTTACTAACCTCCATGGTGGTGGTAGAAATCTCTCCAAGTAATCCTTCAACGATTCCCCTAGAACCTAAATTACGTTGGAAGAGGACATCACATCTTTAGGATGAGTTATGTGCATTCGGAATTGTTCTACAAACTTGGTTGCCAACGTATTGAATCTCGAAATTAACCACATATGTAGTCTCATAAACCACAACGTTGCTATCCCGAAAAGGGTTATGGGAAAGCATCTGCACTTGGTTGCTTCGTTAGCTCTCGTAGAATCCATCAGATATTCATATCTCATATTATGCTACCTAAGGGCGATTTTTTGCCTCATAGGCAGGCATTGAGGGCATGTTGAACCTTCTCAAGTATTCCAAATGCAGAATGTTGTCAGTAAACGGGGTATGGCTTCTCAAGATTCCACAGTCATCATTAGTCAAGCTTTGGTTCTCTCTCTGCAACTGTCTAACCATTGCTGATAAGTCCGTCATTTGGATGGGTGGTTCCAAGTGGTAGTCGCGCTCCACCTCACGTGAATGGTTCGTTCAGTGTTTGTGGTCCGTTCACGCTTTCTTGGTTCACCATCCTCTTAATGTGCACCTTGAACATTTATCTCGTTGTCATTCCGATAGGGTACCGGGTCAGCATTTTGAAAGTCTATAGTATGGTGGATCGATTATACAAATGACAAGTATATGACTTACTTTAAACTGTAGTGTACAGTAGTAAAGTATGTAAATAAGAATGATCACATTAATGATTTTATACTAGTTCGGACCTCTCGTTCTACGTGCAGTCCCGAAGCTCCTTTTTGGAATTTCCTTTCAACAAATAACCCTCACTTCACCAGGAGAAACAGATTTACAATAACAGAGTTTCTTTGTCAAGAATGTGTTCTCTATTGCATGGATTTTGACTATATAGTACAATTGAACTTCATATATCTTTTGAATGATTGAATACAATATCGTTCGAGAGAGTATGGAAGTGTATGATCTCAGATTTGCAGATTTGATAGCAAGTGGATGATTAGAACAAAAGATGGTCAAGATAGAGAGTCGAGTGAATTAGTTAAAGTCTTTGATCCTTCTTGATTCTCGTTTATATAGTTGTAGAAGGTTGCTTCTATAGTTACATCTCTTCCCTTTCAGTCTAGAGTCGTCACTGCTCACTGGTAAATAGTTGTGGAGGAGAGATGGAGTTGTGTCTCTTCGGAGATGACGGTTGTAATTTGAATTATCTACCCCAAGCCTAGTTTCAGACGTCTGAATGGTGTTTTCAGACGTTGGAAAACCTATTATTATTTTTGTTCATCTTTTACATTCATACACTGAAGTTCTGCATTCAGACTCAATTTATAGCTTTCAAAACTATTTCCAAAGATCCATTCATAACTTTTAAGACAATTCACATTTTAAATCTTTTATATATAAAAGATACACCATTTAAAATCTTCTTCGATTTCAGAACAAAATTTAACAATCTTTCACAAAGATTTAATTATAGCTTCCAAAACAATTCTATTTCAAACTTGAAATTTTTTCAACATAAATTGGAAAGCTATTATTATTTGAAAACAAATAGTTTTTGTTTTGGAAAAATCCGATTACATTTACATAAGTTAAAGCCTTTCAAGTATAAAACTTGGGTTAAATTCAAATTCCCAAAACAATACTTTTAAAATGGTTTAAAACCCATATAAACACATTTATAACTTGTATAACCTTTTTAAACCACAATTTCCAAACATAGAATTCAATTTCAAATCCTGAATTCAGATTCAAATCAAATTATTTAAATTTCAAAATTTTATCAAGTTATTCAAGATAACTTTTATTTTTTTTAAAACTTCTTTTCAATTTTTTTTTCATATTTAACCTAGTTCCATTTCCAAAACTATTTTGAATTTAAAATTCAATTTTAAAACTATTTCAAAAATCTGTGACTTAATCAATTCCCTCGTGCAATCCATAATGTGTATGGTGTAGTCCAGGGGATTTACCCAATAGTGCAACATCATCAATCATCACAAATTCAAGTATAGTAATTATAGATAAGCGGTACATCCCTATAACACTTATCTTCCATTCACATATCCGTAGATAAATAATATACATTCATCACAAATAAATAAATTACATTTATCACAGATAAATAAATTACATTTATCACAGCTTGAATTAAAACAATTCATATCACACAACATCACATAGTAGAGATATCAAACAATTTACAACATTCAATAGAATACAGTCATCCATAAGGAAGATTAATTGATCATCCAATTAATTAAAACCAGATTAATCACTAATCCAGGTTAATTAACATTAATTAATTACAAACCTTAATCATTAATTATCCTTTAATCATTTATTAATCAACCTTTAATTAATTAATCTTTAAATCATTAAATAATTAACCCTTAATTATTTAATTATTCTTTAATTAATTATTCTTAATTAATTACATTAATTAATTAACCCTTTAATTATCATTCCTTAATCATCCTTAATCAATAAACGATCTTCCTTAATCACTTATATTTTAAAAACTACTACTTAATTACGTTGAGTAATTATTACTTGATTAATTAATCATAAATCAGTAATTTACATTAATTAATTAATCCTTAATTAATTACCATTTAATTAATTATCCTTAATTAATTACATTAAGTGATTATAACTTAATCAACATTAATTAAATACTTTTTTAATCAATACTTAATTGACCTTAATTATATAATTAATTATCCTTAATCATGAAATTAATTATTCTTAGTTACCCATAAGCAGTTATCTTTTCATTACTCACTAACTTATCATTAAAAATCTTTAATTAACTATCTTTGTAATTAATTATCACTAACACAAAATTTAACTTAAGCAATTTAAGTCAATTAATGAGTCAAAAATATTTCTCTTGATTAACTCTTTAACTTCATTATTAATTCAAAATAATTTTAAGAATTAGTTTATAAATAGTGATCATATAATTAAATAACACTTAAATACTTTTTTTTATTAACTTTAAGCTTGAATCAAAATAATTATTTAAAATCTATTAACTTTGTTAAATAATAATTTATGAAAAATAATTATTTTCCATATCTTTAAAACTTGTTTTCACTTTGCCTTTAAAACTTAGAAACATTTGTAAAATCTAGTTCTTTGTTTTTTAAACCTGAAACACATTTCCCTTTTTTAAAAATTTTGAAGCCTGCTACCTAATTAAAAAAAAATTACCCGAGCTTTCCCCTTAATCTTCTCAAGCCAACCTCAAGCTTGACTTCGGGTATCACACTATCCCTCCCTTCTTCGAGTCACCAACGCAAGTAACTTAAGCACTAACCTGATTTTGCGTCTTCTTCCCCAAAGCTTAACTTGCCAGAACTTAAACGTACACCGTGCACATGCACGATCGACCAGTTCGTCGTCGACCAACCCTGCCATTGCCAACACATCACCGACGATCCCCTATGCCTTCTGACCGTACAAGTTTTCGAATCAATTTGGGAATCAGAATCAAGCAAGCTCGAACTATCAGAACCCAAAACTTCGAATAACAACTTGCCTGCACTATCACCGCTGACCGTCTGAGACATCGCCGCTTCGTCCAAAGCTTCGTCGTCGACCCCTGTGACGACTCCCACACTCGTGATCGCTTCAAGTTTGCCAATAGCCATGCAATTTCCTCGGTTTCAACGTTGATCAAAACATGCACTTAAATCCTAATTCGATTTTGATCCATCATTTTAATCAACTAAAAAATATTAGGATATTTTTCCAACGATCTCCAATACTTGAGCTACCTTCGACGTAAATTTCGAAGCTTATCATTTCTCCGTTCATCAGAAATCGACAATTAACGTTCGATTATCCCACGGTAACTCGGCATCCACGTAAATAAAAATCTTAAAACCAAAATCAAAAATCGCCATTTTAGAGTGCTCACCAAATTACAATATCAAAACAAATAATTCAGACGTTCAAATTTCTGATATATTTTATGTTCATCTGTATTTACTTGATTTCCCAGTGAACTCAACTTAATTAAACAAAAAAAAATTGATTTTTAAAATTAAGATCTTGTTAATTTAAACACTTTTCCTGTTGATCTTAACTTCTAAAAAGAATTTGAGAGGGAGGAATTGAATTTTCGAAGTTAACTGACTCTGTAAACCTGAAACAAGAATATTTCTGTCTGTAACCCAGGCATGCACAAGCATATATACATATTTATATGTATAGACAAACATAATTTTACTTTAAGCAACATCCCATATCATACTTCAAGCATCCATCACAATATCAAAAAAAATTATAGGTAGAGAGAAGAAAGTTTGCTCACCTGAGAGATGAAGAAACAGAGGCCTGATTATTATTATTTTTTGAATTTTGTTGCTTGCTGAGTTGCTTAACGCTTTTAAATTCTATTTCCCTGGTTTGAATCGGATCTGTAGTTCTTGTTTCCAGCTTTTGCTTTAAGTTTGTATTTGTTTGAATCCGGAAGCTTGTTCTCAGGTTTGTTTCCCATGTTGAACTCGGGTTATTTTGATTTCCAGGCTTTGTAAAAAAAATTGTTGCATCTTATTTTGAATTGCATTCTGGGTTGTAACTTGTTTCAGGATTTTGATTTGCATTTGCAACCTGATTTGCTTCAGGTTTCTTTTGCTCAGGCTTGTTAATCAGAGATGATTTTTTTTTACATTTCTGGTTTTCAGTTTTATTTTTAGATTTAGGAATTTGTTTCATAGGATTTTGAAATTGGAAAGAGGCTGTTTACTTATTTCTTTAGTTTTGATTTTAGTGGGTTTATTTCTTGACAGATCAAAGAAAATGATATGGGGAGAGGTGGAGATATATTTAGCCTTGATTTTCTTCTATTATTTGAGTTTAAAAATAAGAAGAAAATATAAAGATATGACACTTGTTATATTTCTACCCTTCATGCTTTACACTTGTATTATTTTATTAACACTTGTAAATTTTCTATTTTCTTCAGCCTACACTTGTTTAAAACAAGAAATATTATGTTTAGACTCTATTTAAGTTAATTTATAGATTATGTTTTAACCCTTTGTTTAAATACATTGCTTAATTTTATAAACAACTATCTTATAAATTACTAAATTCTTATATTCACATATGTTTATATTTTCATCTTCTTACATATTTACAATTGTACAAATTCAAATTTGTCTTATTTACATACATATGCATTATCATGTTTACACTTGATAAAATAAATGCATTTCTATATAAGTTTTGGAATTAAATTCTAGACAACTTTTGAAATTTATCATACTAATTTCAAAATAAAATTTTCCAAACTTGATTTCAAAATCCAAATAGAATATGTCATATTCATACTTTTTATATTATTTTTACTTATTCAACTTTTTAAGAAAGTGATTTAAAATTTAATTATACACAAATAAATAAACATATATATATTAGTTCCTTTGAAATACAAAAGTTAATAAAAATCCAATGTTATTTTTAAAGGTGTTTATTTTGAATTTAAATTCCAAATTCTGTTTTACAATATATTTTATTTTAAAATTCCCGGATTAAAATTCTTTTCTACAAATTTTACTTTCATAATCTACTATATGTTTTATCCCCAAATATTCAAATCATTTTTCAAATAGATTCACAAATAAATCCAAACCCAATGTATTATTCTATTTATTTCTAAATTTCCAATTAGAAATTCTATTTTAAAATCATATTTATATTCATTTATATTAATAAACAAACAAATATCTATTTAAATTGGAAAATACCAAATTAATTCACAATTTAATTTCAAAAGTTAAATTACTTACCAATTTAAATTTGTTTTAAAATCAGGATCGTTACATTTTTGGTACCGGCAAAGAGTATGACAATATCTGACCTCGGACACTTTAACAACCATTCGCTTATTACACACTAGATGACTCTTTTAAACTTCCAAAATCAGTTCATAGTTGATATCAAAATATCGTATTCAATTCAAGCCATATCACTTTCGAAATCATATTTTCAAAATAGATTAAACCCTCATTTCAAAATCATCATATTTACTCAAAATATGTTATACAAATCCCAACTTAGGTTATTTCATCATTTCATCATATTTTCTTTTAAACCAATGAATTTGAATATAAACACTTCCCCTTTACTTAGTCTGAAAATTTAGAATATAGTTTAAATAGTTATAAATAGTTAAAATAGTTTAACATAATAAAATAAATTTTAGAATAGTTAAAGTACTCTAAAACATTAAAAATAGATTAAAGATAGCTTTTAAATTGATTTAATATAGTTAAATAGATGTAAAATAGATTAAACATAATTAAAATAGATTAAATAGCTTAAAATAGATTAATTATATTTAAAATAAATTAAAAGTAACAACCCGTAATTTTCGTTAATTAAATTTGTCATTTTAATAAGATTTACGTAAATTTAATTTAGAAGAAATAAAGATTTTATAATTAATAATGATGCAAATGCCGAGAATGAAATGAAACCATGGGAATATAAGGCTAAGTATTTACAGTTGAAACAAAATGACGAATAAATTGAAGTGATGTAAATTGTTATACAAGGCTAAGAGTTGCATATAAGAGAACAAAGGTAAGTAGTGATTTAGTTAATGAATTAATAATATTAAATAGTAAATTGAATTAAAACAATGTCCGGTACAAATTGAAATATTGTTTGGAATGAAAGCTTATAAATTGTAAGCATTTAATTTACAAATGAAATCGGTGTATTAATTTAGTTGTGACTAAATGTAAATTAATGAAATTATTTAATAATTGATAAATGATGGCATTCATGAATGAAATAAGATTTGTAAGTAATAAAGGAATAATTGAAATAAACATTTACGAATGAAATAGTATGTTGATTTATATAGACTTAATAAAAGAGTTGAATTGAATCAATCTATTTAGTTGAAACTAATTAATTGGTATGCAAATTATAAATGGGTTTATAGTAAGAAATTATACTACCGTGAATTGGAGTTAAGGTGAAATTGAAAAATTCAAGTATGTGATGCAAATATATCATATATAGTAGTGGAATAAAAAAATTAGTGTTATTATAACCTGGTTGGTAAGTAACAAACTTATAACTGAATTTAAAAGAAAATAGGTGACAATGAATATAGATTGTTCATTTATTTGATGTATTAAATAAATTTTGGTATTCAATCGTAATAATATAAATAATTAATTGAAACTGTTGTAAGGTCAAATTTTATTGCATATAATAAATTGGGGAATAGATTTCATTAAAGGTAATTTATTTATTATGTTAATGTAAATTAAAATAACTAGAGGTACGTAAATGATGATTAATACCATGTTTGGAAGTTGTAATTTAGAGGATATTAAGAATTAGGAATTGAATTTTGAATTATTTGCAATACAAATAAAGAAAATGTTACGTTATTGCTAACTGAGGGAATCATTAATTAATTGAATGAAAGTTAAATCAGTGGAATTAATTTACGTTAGTTATTTAGGGTAGTGACTAAATTTGGTAATCCATTTGCAATTAATGACAATAGTGTTGATATAAGCTCATAAGTTAAATGTCAATGCAATATAAATTAATGGATTGAATGTGATTATGAAATTGGAATTAGATAAATGCAGTAAATAATTCAGGGCAAATAAATTTATGGAACAAATGTTAAGATGTTAACTGATGGTAATTAATAATTGAAGATAATGTAAATTCCATTTATAATATGACTATGGGTGAATGAAAAGATTGTAAATCAAGATTTGTTTATTTATACGAATATAAAGAATTAAGGTAATTGAGTTTTTGCAATTAAGTAAAAATTAAACATTTGTTTTTATGTTAATTGAAAATTTAGTTGAAATTGAAAATATTTATGTATGTTAATTTCATCCATTTGGCTATAATGGATTGAATAATAAGAATGAAGATTTAATTTAATGAAATTTTTGGAAACTTAATTGATAATTTCTAAATTTAATAAAAATGAAAATTTGACACTGAAATGAGAAGTAAATCAACTTTAAATTGACCTTTAAATTGTTTAAAACATTGTAATTTGATTGAGACATATAAAGTTAATAAAATTTGTCAAATTTAAGATTTAAACAAAAAATTGGATTTTATTAATGAATTTTTAATTTATTTAATTAATATAAAATTAGCCATTTTGGCCACTGGCTCGGATTTCGACGAAACCAGTTTCATCGGATCCACAACGGTGAATTATAATAGTGTTTCAAGTTTCATAACGATCGGACTTGTCGTTTGATCGTACCGACTCGAAACGCCTTGAAATTTATGCAATTTAAATCAGTCTAAATTAATTTGAAAAAATTGAATTTAGCATAACTTCTTCATGCGATGGAATTTGGATGTGAAACTTTTTCCATCGCATTTAAAATATTTTTAAACATATATTTTGATATATGGGTTGACCCAATTTCGTTCCGGAGTAGAAACGGGCTTTTCGGGCCATTTAGCGTTCAGCGCGTATACCAATCCGATCCATCTATTATTTTTCAGCCTTGTCTATATATAACCCGTTATAAACCCTAGCCACTCCTTATTTTCATTTTTCTATACGTACATCTCCTTCTCAACTCCTCATTCCAATGGCAGAAAAAAAAACCTAATTCCCAAATTCCACAAATTAATTTCAATTTCAAAAAAAAATTCAGATCTGCAGCCACTTCGAGTCAAGCTTTGAGTTTCAGAGGCAAAAACACTGTATCTACTTCGGGTCAGGAAGAAAATGAGTCGGGTCGCTCCGGGTCGTTTTGGCAAAAACTCCAAGCAAGCACCGGGGATTTGAGGCGGCGCACCGAAGTCGAACCCGAAGTCGAACCCGAAGGCGATGTGAGCAACAATGGTATTTCAAATTTACCTCTTATTTCAAATGTTTAATTGTCAAAAATTTAAAACATAATTTACTTAGTATCAGCCAATTGTGTGACAAAGGATTCAAAATCAGTTTTTCTGAAAACAAATGTTGTATTTTCGATCAAAATCAAAATCTTATCTTTGAAGGAAATAGAGACAGAAATATCAATGTTCTGAATATGAAAATAAATCATAATTCAGATATGTGTTTAATAGCCAAAGAAAATGATCCTTGGTTATGGCATAAACGATTCTGTCATATTAACTTCAAAACTATAAACAAGTTATCTAAAAATGATTTAGTGAAAGGTCTACCAAAAACGAATGTTAAAATTGATCATTCTTGTGATGCATATCAGTTAGGAAAGTTAACTAAGTCATCTTTTAAATCTAGAAAGGTCATTTCAACTTTACAACCACTTGGACCAACACAAGTACAATCCATTGATCATAGTAGATATGTGTTTGTTATTGTTGATGATTTTTCTAGATATACTTGGACTATTTTTATGAAAAATAAAAGTGATACCTTTGATAATTTTAAAACTTTTGTTAAAAGAATTCAAAATTTTAAAAAATTTAAAATCAAAAACATAAGAAGTGATCATGGAGGTGAATTCGAAAATGAAGCCTTTGAACATTTCTGTAAGAAAAAAGGAATATTTCATAATTTTTCGTTCCCTAGAACTCCACAACAAAATGGGGTTGTAGAACGTAAAAATAGAACCTTACAAGAATGTGCAAGGACTTTGTTAAATGGAAGTACGTTACCAAAACATTTCTGGGCTGAAGCAGTTGCAACAGCTTGTCATGTTTTGAACCGTGTTTCTATTCAACCACTAACTAAGAATACTCCTTATGAACTTCTTAATGGACGAAAACCAAATATTTCTTACTTTAAAGTTTTCGGTTCAAAATGTTTTGTTTTAAACACAAAAGATCATCTTGGTAAAATTTGATCCAAAATCCGATGAAGGAATCTTCTAGGATATTCGGATCGAAGCAAAGCTTATCGAATTTATAATAAAAGAACAAATATTATCGAAGAAACACTTCATGTATCTTTCGATGAGAATTTTAAATCAATCCAAAGAATAAGAGATGATGAAGATTTCCCTGATAATACTACAAATACAGAAATTTCAAATCTTGAAAATAATGAAAACATTATTCACAATGACAATGAATTAAGATCTCCATCTAGATTATTAAGAGATCATCCGTCTGATAATGTTATTGGAGAACTCACTTCATCTGTTAGAACAAGAAGTTAATTAAATCAAATGGGTCTTATAGCCTTCCTTTCTCATATTGAACCTAAAAATATTAAAGAAGCGTCTACTGATGAAAATTGGTTAATCGCTATGCAAGAAGAACTAAACTAATTTGAAAGAAATGACATTTGGGATTTAGTTCCACGACCTAGTGATCGATCAGTTATTGGTACAAAATGGGTTTTTAAAAATAAACCAGATGAACAAGGAAATATTACTAGAAATAAAGTTAGATTAGTTGCTCAAGGCTATAATCAAGAAGAAGGAATTGACTATGAAGAAATGTTTGCTCCAGTCGCTAGATTAGAAGCAATACGAATCTTACTAGCATTTGCATGTTTTCATAACTTTAAATTATATCAAATGGATGTCAAAAGTGCTTTTTAAAATGGTTTTATAAAGGAAAATGTTTATGTTGAACAACCTCCATTATTCATACACGAAAATTCCTAACCATGTCTATAAGCTTAAAAAGGCTTTATACGGTTTGAAACAAGCACCCCGTACTTGGTACGATTGTCTTAAAAGTTACTTAATAGATTCTGGTTTTGAAATTGGAAAGGTTGATCAAACTATTTTTATTAAAATAAATAAGCAGGATATTTTAATTATCCAAATATATGTTGATGATATTATCTTTGGTTCTACAAATGAAAGACCGTGTCAAGAATTTTCTAGAATAATGACTAATGAATTTGAAATGTCACATATGGGTGAGTTAATTTATTTTCTTGGCTTACAAATAAAACAACTAGAAAATGGTATTTTTATTAATCAAGAAAATTTTTGTAACAATCTAATTAATCGCTTTGGTATGGAAAATACTTCTACCAAACCAACTCCTATGAGTACAACCATACATCTTGATAAAGATGAAAATGGAAAAAGTATTGACCAAAAATTATATCGAAGTATGATTGGATCATTACTATATTTAACAGCTAGTAGGCCTGACATAATGATGAGTGTTTGTTTGTGTGCACGATTTCAAGCAGATCCCAAAGAGTCACATTTACGAGCAGTGAAACGCATACTACGGTATCTTAATAAAACCAAGGATTTTGGACTATTCTATCCAAAGGAATGTCCTTTTGAATTAGTATCATATAGTGATGTTGATTTTGGAGGAAGCCGGACAGATAGAAAAAGTACAAGTGGGACTTGTCATTTCATTGGACGATCTCTTGTATCTTGGTTTAGTAAGAAACAAAACTGTATTTCATTATCGACATGTGAAGCAGAATATATTTCTGTAGCTCTGGCATGTGCTCAAGTTATCTATATGCAACAAACACTACAAGATTTTGGTTTCAATTTATCTAAGTCAACTATTTTATGTGATAATTCTAGTGCTATTAATTTATCTAAAAATCCTGTTAATCACTCACGAACAAAACACATTGACATTCGTCATCATTTTCTTCGTGATAATATTGAAAAGGATTTGATAAATCTAGAATTTGTTTCCTCTGATAAACAATTGGCAGATATATTGACAAAACCTTTAAATGAAAACACTTTCATTAATTTAAGACGAGAACTTGGTATTATCTCTTTTAAAAATTTATAAATTTTATAGATACTATATGTATTGGTAGCTTCTCATAACACATCTTGACAAAATATATATATACATATTTACATATATACATATATAACTCTCACTCAAATTTTATTATAATAATAAAAAAAATTATGACTCAAGAGAGACTTGAACCCATGACCTCTCCTTTATTGTGTTTCAAATGCTTCCTACCATTTGAGCTATGATTGTTTCTTGTTTCATCTAGAAGATTGATTTTAATTATTCTGAAAATTTTCGTTCAAAAACAAAATAACATAGCAACTGGAGCTTGAACTTGGGTCTCCTAGCTGGTAGTTCAATATCTTACCAGTTGTACTATGTATATTTTCCTACAACGTCATATTTTTCTTTCATTCTTAACCATTTATCCTTCGAATAATTCTCAATCACTGTTTTTTATCTCTGGCTATTAGCTATTGATTGCTTATAACCTCACATTCACAGCTCAAATTCAATTATAAATTTGCATTACTCTCATTTTTTTCCAATCATTCTTACAAATTTTTTTAAGAAAATTTTAATCTTCAAATTCCTCTTTGTTATCAATGGCCTCTCACAACTCTTATGATTCCTCATACTCCAAATTGTCCTTTTCTACTCCGACATCCTCTAGCTCTACTCCATCCTTGCCAACACCTACCATGTACATGAACTAGGTCGATATCACACTGGATGCTCTCCAAAACCTAAGAAGTCTCGAAAATCATTGTTTGTTTCTCCAAAAACAAAAGAAAAAATTGATGAAATCTATCATTATCAACAGGAACAAGTCAATCTACAGAGGGAAATGTTTTACGAACAACGGATGAATTCCAATCGTCTTAGCCTTATAGAATCAATTGCCCTTAAATTTTGTGGAAAATCATCTAAGCATGACGTTGTTGAACCATCAACATCTCGTCGGCAAAATTCATTCGGCTAGAATAAATGGGAACGAACTCCACCTCAACCTCCAGCATCTTCAAACTCATGGAAACGCCAAAATTATTGGTCTCCTTTGCAACCATATGTTGAGAACACCAAGGTTGAACCACAAGAATCCTCTCCAAAAATCCCTAAATAATCATGTTTTTTGCTCTATAGTTCTATGTTTACTTGGATTTTCTTTTTGTGTATGTTTGTTTTTTTAATATTGTTTGAATAAACAATTTTTTAAGCTTCACTGCATTCTTCATCTACAGTTAGTCGACTGATATTTCAAATCAGTCGACTGTTTACAGGACGAACAAACTCTCGGGATATCAACCAGTCGACTGGTTCATATGGGTCAGTCGACTTATTGCAGAGTAAAAAACTCTCAGGTTACCAACCAGTCGACTGACCCACCCCGGCCAGTAGACTGGCTGTACAAAAAGACTTCAAATCTGTTTTTTTCCATCCTCTATTCACTTTACCCTCTTCGTTTTTACTGCCTCCAAAACCTTAGCCCCCGTTTTTCTTTCAAAAATTTCTCAAAAATCTTCAAATTAATGGCCCCTCCTAAATCTAAACGCTCAAAACAAGGCTCCTCATCCTTTGTTGACACTCACGTTGCTCATTGGCTATATGATGCAACTGCAATTGAACGGTGGGAGAAGATGAAGAACTCTAGGATTTTTGAAGGCTCTTTTGTGGTTTATTCTGATTTTGGTGCCTACTCTCTTCAAGAATTGATGCGAAGATGTGGCTTAGAATCACTCCTTGACTACAATGCAAACCGCCACAATATCAATCATCTTATGGTAAAACTCTTCTTCGCCAATTTAAATCTTGGCCACCAACAACCATCAAATCCAAATAATTGTGTTGTGGACTTTGGTATGTGGACAACAAGTTTTCTTTTCCCTTGATAGAATGACACATATGCTCCAATCTCTTAATGAAGGAATAGATTTAAATGATCTAGAATGCAATCCAATAAAAAGAGATAGAATAAGTCATATGTTCATGGGCGACGACATGATTGAATTGTGTTCTAAACTCCTTCATCCTAAAGCAAGAGTTTTACACAAGACGCTTACGCGCTCTATTTTGCCCTGAACCGGATCGTATGAACTAATTTATCCGGAAAATTTCGAAGCACTTTATGCCATTTGGGGAAATATACAAGTTAATTGGTTGCGTCGTATAATGGATGGATTTCTCACCTTTAACCATGGGAATATGCATGTTATATATTTTGGAGAATATACTATGCGACTACTTCTAGACGCGGGTATTCATCAACTGGATTCCGAATTCTCAGCTGTCGGAATGATAAATATACGGACCATAAGCCTTATGAAGCTACCTACACGACTACCACCTTTTACTTCATTTGAAGATTGGAAACATCAACAGGCTCAACAACAACAATCTGAAGGTCCTACAATTCGAGAACCGGTCGCGCAACAAGAAGAAGGCTATTCGCTTAGCTACTTCCTCTATCACCCATGAATCCATCGAAATTCTCTCCCGCAATGAACTTATTTTGGATTCTAGACTCAAGAAAATGGATAAGAAACTCGATAAAATCAAAGGTTTCTTTTCTACATTATTGGATGCATTATCTTGTTCTTCCTCAACTGCTGCCACGTCTATTTCTCAAGGAAAACGCCCCGTACCTCGATTTACATGGTCAACTTCCGAAGAGCATACTAGTAGTGACACTAGTGGCACAGGTAGTGGTTCTCAAGGAGCTTCTAGACCAGGAAAGGAGCCCGCACCAAAGGAAGAATACAATTGGGATCTTGATGAGTAGATCTTTTGGTGAGTGAGTTGGGTATGAATTATTTGCTTATCTAAAAACTTTATTACAATTTAAACATATTGAATCTTGCAACTTATTTATCTATTGAGACTTGTACTAAATAGTCTCTCTTTGATATTTATCTCTGCACTTTGCATTTATATTTTGTTTGTTGTCTCTCCTTTTTGTCGATGACAAAGGGGGAGAAGAATTGTCCTAATCATCTTTATGCAGGTACAAGAAGCATCATATATTCAGAGGGAGTATTTTATATTTGTTCTCTAGGATTCTTTAATATATACAGATTTTTCATCAGTCAAAAAGGGGGAGAATGTTAAATCACTAGTTTTTGATTCATGACAAAGTAAGAAAAGGAGAATTCACGACAAAAAGAAAACAGACTATGGCTATATCATCAAAAACTTTTCATCTATGATTTCACTGTCTAGTATGTATGATTGAGTCTTAGAATTATGTTAAAATCTTTCCTCTAGTAGTCCGCACTTCATATGTGACATCAAAAATCAAAACAGAAGCATACTTATAAAAATGTCACAGCCAGTCGACTGACCAAACCCAACCGGTCGACTGACTGTGTACATATATAATATGCACTGTTTATTTTTTTAAATATATTGCATAGTCAGTCGACTGACCAAGAACGACCAGTCGACTGACCTGAGACCAACTGCCATATTTTCGAAAAGACATCTTCTTCTCTGAAAGGATGCAACCCTTCTCTGAACGAAAATAGTTGCTTCTTTTCGTCAGAACCCTTCACCAATGGAAGTAACTCTTCAACTACTATATATAGATACTCCAAACACTTCATACTTACCGATTTTCATTCTAACTATCTAATACTCTTCTTGTGCTATAATCTTTGCATTCAAACAGCGAATATACTTTCTACTGCTTTGAATTTACAAATAACTTTCTTAATCTTTGATTCTTAGCATTACCTTCTCTTCATATCTTCACATACATTTCATATATACTTGAGGATTTGATTATAGGAGGCTTGTACTATCAGAGACAAATTAGTGTTATCAAGAACACATAGTGTCAGATATTCTTTATATTAGTGAAGTCATCTTCTGTTGCTGAGGCGAAAATCCTGTTCTGCTGCTCAGACCGTGTATACCTGCTCCGGGTCAAGTGAGGATTGTTGTTAGTTAAATTCCAGAAGAAGTCTGGGACTGGACGTAGGACAGTGCTCCGAACCAGTATAAAATCACTGTCTCATTTTACTATACTACTTTTATATTCTGCACTATTTATACTATGTGTTACTTTTATCCATATTATACAGTCCTATACACTTACATTTTCTTGGCTAGGATGCGACGAGGTCGTGGCATTTGAGATTAGGTCATGTCTCGGAGAGGAGTTTGGATATTCTTCGAAAGAAGGAGATAATGGATGGAGAGAGTTTCAAAAGGCTTGAGTTTTGCAAGGTTGTGTCATGGGCAAACAAACAAAAGTATCATTCGATGAAGGAAAGCGTGATTCGAGAAGGGTTCTTGAGTATATTCACATGGATGTTTGGGAACTGACATCGGTAGCTTCTTTGGGAAGAGTTATCTATTATATTTCTTTCATTGATGATTTTTCTCAGAAGATATGGGTGTATGTAATGAAGGCCCGGTTGGAGGCATTTGAGATTAGGCATTTTGTTGTAGATGGTAAGTCAAATTATGTTTGCAAGTTAAAGAAATCACTATATGCTTTAAAGCAATCGCCTGGACAATGATACAAGAGATTTGACCATTTTATGCCTGAAAATGGGTTTGAAAGAAGCATCAAGGTTGCTTGTGTATATTTTAAAAGGTTGGAAAATGATTGTTGCGTGTATTTACTCTTGTATGTGGATGACATGCTTATTGCTTCAAAAAATAAAAATGAAATCAACAAGTTAAAACTGAGTTTAAAATTGGAATTCGAAATGAAGGATCTTGGAGAAGCAAAGAGGATATTGGGCATGGAAATAGAAAGGAATCGAAAGCGCTTTGAGTTAAAATTGACTCAAAAAGAGTATATGTGTTTTTTCGGTTTAGAATGGAGAATGCAATGGCGTCAAATACACATTTACCTTCGCATGTGAAGCTTTCGAGTAAGGGATCATCTATCTTAAAGAAAGACAAGACTTATATGGCAAAGGTGTCATATGCTAGTGCAGTTGGAACTTTAAAATATGTTGTGGTATTTACAAGGCCTGATATTGTAAATGCCGTAAGGATGGTTAGTTGGTATATGGCTTATCCGGTGAAATCGCATTGGGAAGTAGTGAAGTATATTTTGAGTTACCCTAGAGGTACATCATCTCATGGTCTTGTTTTTTGTAGTAGTGATGGGATAAATTGCAAGTTGGTTGGTTATTGTGATTTGGACCACGCCGGTGACAGAGATCGAAGAAAGTTAACTTCTGAATATGTCTTAACACTTGGTGGTATGACGATAAGTTGGAGATCGAGATTACAAATGACGATTTCTTTATCCACCATGAAGGCGGATTTGATAGTCGTGGTGGAGGCAGTAAAAAAGGAAATTTATTTGAGGCGATTATTGTATGACTGGGGATTTGAACACAACAATGTCGATGTTCAATGAGATAACCATAGTGCTATACGCTTAGCGGAGAATTTTGCTTTTATATCATGGACTAAGCATATTTAAGTGTGAGAGTCATTTTTAGTAGTCATGGATGATGATAAGCAAGTTTATCTTCAGAAAGTACACATAAATGATAACACCGCAATATGTTCACTAAGTTATTGCCGGTTAGGATGTTCGAGCATTGCTCAAACTTGATTCACTTGTTGAAGTGCTAGGTGCCACGGGGAGTCACGGTTGAGGAAGGAGCTTGGTTATCGATGATGAAGAGTATCGACGAGAGATTGTGGTTCTATCTTCGTGGTTAATATTAGTTTACACTCCTTAGTACTTTTGTTTTTTAGTGAGACGGTTTTGGATTTGGGTACTTTTAACACTACGTTAGCGGGCGGTGACTTTGTCAAAGCTCGTTAATGGACTTTAATGGATGGTGGCTTTTTCGGAGCTCATTAGGTAAGTATTCAATTTTATATGGTGGAAGGTAGAATTGGTGATAGTTTGGCACTATCGGTTCTTGGTGTTGGAGATGGATATAGTGTCGAAGTGGAGTATTGAATTTAAAAATAAACTATATAGAGAATGGAATAGGTCGAAAATAGCTTGGTAACGGTGAAAAAGGCGTGTGAATTGGAGCTTGGATGCTCAAGTTATCGTGATTTGAAGTTGGATGATGCACATGCTTAAAGTTACGTCAGACGTCTGGCAGAAATTCTTAGTCGTATGACCACAAATTTATTGTAACCCATGAATTATGTCAGATGTCTGAGAGAACCTATCAGATGTCTGTCAGCATGGATTCTTCTGTCCGAAAGTTGCGGCGGATGTCTAAAGGGTTTTATCAAATGTTTGACGCGCTGTAGTTTTGTTTTTCTAGCCCAGGGTTTGTGTATTTGTTTGTAGTTCTTCAAGGGGAAAATAGGTTATTTTTCAAGAAAGGATGGTTCACTATATAAGTTATTTTCATGATTCAAAGCAAATGGAATTCTAAGGTTTTGATTGAGGTTTATCCTCCATTAAAATAGGGTTTATCAAAACCTAGTTTTCTTCAATTTTGTTCTCCATAAATCTATTCTATTTGAATATTGATTATTGTAATCAATCAATTATGCTCTTCTTATTGGTATTAATAAAGGTTCTCTCTCAAAGTGGATATATACTAACAAGAACTTGATGGAACCACTATAAATTAGTGTGTGATTTATTTTATCATTATTTCTCTATTTCTCTATTGCTAGATTTGGTGATTGTGATTGATTTTAGATTATGCTGAGATTTGGATTGAGATATCGATTGGTTGTTTTAACACTTCTTACCACAATCCCGTTTTCCGCTATGCTTTGGAGTTTTTATTTGAATGGTCTCGAGTTACAATTCCTATAACATTTGGTATTGGAGCTTTGGTGCAGGTAGGTGGTTGTAGAAATGCCAAAATCGGAAAATACCTCGAGCAGTCCCTTAATGGAAGTGGTATGCGTCGTATATATGTGGTTCATATGTGGCTTTGGGATCACAATTGGTTATTGATAAGTGAAATATAGATAATGATTTCAAAAAGTGGCAATGGAAGATGAAAGCGGTTCGTATACGAGATCGTGTGCATCAGGTAGTGTTTGATACACATTTGTCGCCGGTGGATATCTCAATGTTAAGAGAGATGAAATGAAAGAATGGGCATTCATGACACTTCAACTTGCTATAGGATGGAATGAAATCTCAAAAATCAGTGGTAAGACTACCACTAAGGGTATTTGGAATAAGTTGGAGGATTTGTATATGAAGAAGTCACTAACTATTTGTTTGATCTTATTGTGAACATTTTTTCACCTATAAGATGAAAGAGGATACTTCGCTTAAGTCACACTTAATGTCTTTGATGATTTGCTAATGAAGATGAAGGCGGTATATTTGAAGATTGAGGAAGAGAAAAAGGCGATGATAATGTTGTGTTCTTTGCTGGACCATTATATAAATTTCTCAAATAGTTTGATCTATAGCCAAGATACTTTAACTCTTGATGATGTCAAACGGGTCTTCTTAATGAGAAGTTGCGCAATCAAAAGAAGGAGTTGGATGATGGAAGTAGTGGTGCTAGTAGTGGTCACGGTTTATTTGTGGAGAAGGATAGAAAGGTAAAGAAGAAGAACCGGGGGCGTTCTAAATCAAGAAAGCCCAGTTGAAGAGGAAAGTCAAAGAAAAGAAATGGCAAGTGCTTCATTTGTAAGAAACCGGGTCATTGGAAGAATGAGTGTTCAGATAAGAATAAGGAAAAGAAGAAAGTGGCATCTTCATTCATAGAGGTGGAGAGTGGACTTGGTGAGGAAGACGTAAATGTTTTGACGATAGTAGCATCAGATGTTTCTGGTAGTGAATGGGTGCCCAATTCAGGGGCATCTGATCATATGATGTCGAATAAGAATTATTTTTCTTCTTCTATCGACAAAGAAGGAAACTCAATTATTATGGGTAATGGTGTTATTTGCAAGTCGAAGGGCATTGGTTCCATGCAAATTTGGTTGTTTGATGGAGTTGTTCGTACTTTCACTAATATATGCTATGTTCCAAGACTTTGGAAGTCTCTTATCTCTTTGGGGTAGTTGGATTCTTTATGATTAAGATCACTATTGAGAGTGATAGCTTGCGGGTTCCAAAGGATGCATCCGTGGTTATGAACGGTGCTAGGACTCATAGAGTTTATTTGCTTCAAGGAGTGACAATTGAAGGTGAAACTTGTGTAATGTTGATAGGTTTCATGGCTTGGATGCGACTAGGTTGTAGCATTTGAGATTAAGTCATCTCTCGGAGAGGAGTTTGGATATTCTCCGAAAGAAGGAGATACTTGATGGAGAGCGTTTCAATAAGCTTGAGCTTTGCGAGGAATGTGTCATGGGCAAACAAACAAAAGTATCATTCGATGAAGGAAAGCATGATTCGAGAAGGGTTCTTGAGTATGTTCACACGAATGTTTGGCGACCGATACTGGTAGCTTCTTTAGGAGGAGCTAGCTGTTATATTTCTTTTATTGATGATTTTTCTTGGATGGTATGGGTGTATGTAATGAAGGTCGAGTTGGAGGCATTTGAAAAGTTCAAAGCATGGAAGTAAGAATGAGAGTGGTAAGTCTTTGAAATTCTAAGGTCCGACAATGGCGGAGAGTATGTTTCCGAAGAATTTGCAAGCATCATGGTATTCGGAGGCATTTTACTACAATGTAAGATCCATAGTCGAATGGTGTTTGTGGAGGATGAACCGTACTTTACTTGAGAAAACTCAATTCTTGAGATTGACATCTGGCTTATCTAAGCGATTTTGGGCCAAATCGTTGTAAACCATGGCGCATATTGTTAATCGAATTCTGTGCTCGGCTATTGATAACAGAATTCTGAAGGAAGTGTGGAAGGCAAAAAGCATTAACTTGAGTTATCTTCGTGTTTTTGGTAGTCCGGTCTATGTTCATGATCCTAGAAATGATAGGATTGAGCCTAGAGCTTTTAAGGAGATTTTTCTTGGTTATACGAATGTTGTAAATGGCTATGGGATATGGAGTCCAGAAACAAAAAAGGTTGTGAATTCTCGGTTTACTTTTGATGAATCGGCTTTGTTCAAGGAGAATAAGAGCTTATCGGATGTTCTGGATTTGGCTCATGGTGAATCAAAGGAGAAGGAAGCAATTCCCACTTTCCATCCAAAGAGTAGAGTAATTGAAGATGCTCGTGAGGTGGAAGCGGTTGATGTTACACTACATAGTTCACATGGTCTCTAGTAGTGTTGGTGATGTACACCATTCTAGAGAGGCTTCCGTTCATGGTGGAGCTGAAAGGAGTTTGGATGATGGTATTGCTACTCGGGTGGGTCAACATGCTATAAGGCCACCCGATGGATATGGTGATTGAAACTATCTTAGATTTTGTGATAATTCGGACTATGCTCTTCATATAGTCCAAGATAAACCAATGGACCTTGATGACATCATAGATTCGAGTGATAGCTCGAAATGGATTTGTGCCATGGAGAAAAAGATGCAACCGTTGTTGAAGATTCGAACTAGGGATTTGGTTACACTTTCTAAAGAAAACCATGCTACTGGATGCAAATGGACATACAAAGTGAAAGATGATGGGAGATACAAAGTTAGATTAGCCGCTAAGGGGTTTGCACTGAGGGGGGTTTGCACAAAGGAAGGGGAAGAAGCATGATGAGATATTCGCACTGGTTGTATTCCATACTTTAATCCGAATTTACTTGTTATAATTGTTATTCATGACTTGGAGTTGGAGCAACTTGATGTGAAAACCTCCTTTTTACATGGTAGCTTGGATGATGACGTCTACATGAAGCAACCAAAAGGTTTTGTTGTAGATGGTAAATCAAATTATGTTTGAAAGTTAAGAAAACCACTATATGGTTCAAAGCAATCACCTAGACAATGGTACAAGAGATTTGATCATTTTATATTTGAAAATGGGTTTGAGAGAAGCATTAATGATGCTTGTGTATATTTCAAGAGGTTGGAAAATGATTGTTGGATGTATTTACTCTTGTATGTGAATGACATGCTCATTGCTTCAAAAGATAAGAATGAAACCAACATGTTAAAACTGAGTTTAAAATTTTAATTCGAAATGAAGGATCTTGGGGAAGAAAAGAGGATATTGGGCATGGAAATAGGAAGGGATCAAAAGCGCTTTGAGTTAAAATTGAATCAAAATGAGTATATAGGGAAAGTGTTTCCCAGTTAAGCATGGAGAATGCAAAGGCATCAAATACAGCTTTACTTTTGCATGTGAAGCTTTTGAGTAAGAGATCATCAATCTTGGAGAAAGACAAGACATACATGGCAAAGTGTCATATCCTAGTGCAGTTGGAAGTTTAATATATGGCATGGTGTGTACAAGGCCTAATATTGCAAATTCCAAGGGAATGGTTAGTCGGTATATGGCTAATCTGAGAAAATCACATTGAGAAGCTGTGAAGCTTAGTTTGAGATATCGTAGAGGTACATCACCTCATGGTCTTTTTTTTGTAGTAGCGAGGGGATAAATTGCAAGTTGGTTGGTTATTGTGATTCGGACTACGCCGGTGATAGGGATGGAAGAAAGTCAACTTCTGGATATGTCTTCACACTTGGTGGTACGACCATAAATTGGAGATCAAGATTGCAAATGACAGTTGTTTTATCCACCACGAAGGCGGAATTGATAACCGCGGTGGAGGCAGCAAAGAAGGCACTTTATTTGAGGCGATTATTTTGTGACTTGGGATTTGAACATGATATTATCGATGTTCAATCTAATAGCCAAAGTGCTATTCACTTAGTAGAGAATTTGACGTTTATCTCACGGACTAAGCATATTTAAGTGTGAGAATCATTTTTAGTAACCATGGATGAAGCTAAGTAACCATGGATGAAGCTAAGCAAGTTTATCTTCGAAAATTGCACACAAATGATAACGCCGCATATATTTTCACTAAGGTATTGCCGATTAAGAAGTTCGACCATTTCTCAAACTTGATTCGCTTATTGAAGTGTTAGGTGCCACGAGAAGGCACGGTTGAGGAAGAAGCTTGGCTATGGATGATGAAGAGTATCGATAAAAGATTATGGTTCTACCTTCGTGGTGAGTATTAGTTTACACTCCTTAGAACTTTCGTCTTTTAGTGAGACGGTTTTAGGTTTGGGTACTTTCAACACTAAGTTGGTGGGCTGTGACTTTGTCGTAGATCGTTAATGGACTTTAATGGATGGTGCTTTGGCGGAGCTCATTGGATAAGTATTCAAGCTTATATGGTGGAAGGTAGAATTGATAATTGTTTGGCATTATCGGTTCTTGGTGTTAGAGATGGATATAGTGTCGAGGTGAATTGTTGAATCTTGATTAAACTATATGGAGAATGGAAGAGGTCGAGAATAGCTTGGTAATGGTGAGAACGGCGTGCAAATCAGAGCTTAGATGGTCAAGTTATCGTAATTTGAAGCTGGGTGATGCATATGCTGAAAGTTGTGTTAGCCGTCTGACAGGAATCCTCAGACGTCTGGCAGTAGGTTTACTGTAACTCATGAGTTTTGTCAGACGTCTGAGAGAACCTGTCAGACGTCTGTCAGCAGGAATTCGGTAGTTCGAAAGTTGCGACAAACGCCTGAGGGGTTTTGCCAGACGTTTGATGCGCTGCAGTTTTATTTTTCCCGCTCGAAATTTGTGTATTTGCTCGTAGGGCATCAAGGGCAAATTATGTATTTGTCAAGGAAGGATGGTTCAATATATAAGCTATTTTCAAGATTCAAAGCAAATGGAACTCCAAGGGTTTTGATCATGGTTTATCCTCCATTAAAATAAGGTCTATCAAAACTTAGTTTTCTTAAATTCTATTCTCCACAATTCTACTCTATTTGAATATTGATCATTGTAATCAATATCTTATACTCTTCTCATTGGTATTAATAAAAGATTTTTTAAAATTAGATGTACATTAACAAGGCATTGGTGGAATCACTATAAGTCTGTTGTGATTTATTTTTTTGTTGTTACTCTGTTTTTCTATTTTTTGTTTGGATGATTGTGAACGGTTTTGGATAAGATCGAGATAGTGACTGGTTGTTTTCGCACTTCATACCACAAACTCGTTTTTCGTTGTGCTTTGATGTTTTGATTTGAGTGGTCTCGAGTTAGATTTTTCATAACAGTTCAATCGTATAAAGTTTAGGTATTAGTCGTTTTTGAATGTTGTGAGCGAAGTTCCTTTATTCTCTTGTGGATTCTCAAGAGCAATGAAGGGTACTTGAAAGGATGCAATCTAATGATTACTCATAAAAGACCGTGGGGAAATAAAACGGTCTTAAAAGTAATTATTAAGGTATAATCCTATAAATTAAAAAAATATACAACGCATATTTGGAGTCTAGGGAAATGCAATTTGTTTCCTTAGAACTATGTGGAGCGTAGAGAAAATTAAGTTGTTTTCTTAAATTTTAGTGTATACATGCAATTAGGTTTCGTGTTTTAAGGATATAAGAAGAGAAGTTTTTAATGATCATTACATACAAGTTAACATATTAATATTATTATTTACAGAGATAATAGTATTCATTGATAAATAAATTTATTTAATTAATTAGCGATGTTGATTGGAGTTGTTTGAGGTAAAATAATCGAAAATAGTTATGTAAGTCTTTAATAGATAAATGCAGTAGATAATCATCCATATGAGTTGAAGATGATTGTTGCATGATACCTTAGAAAATGTATTGAATGTGATTAAGGCGAACTTTTCAGAGAAGCACAATGTGCGAATTCATTCATAAAATTTTAAGGAAGTGAAAATGAGGTTTTGCAAATTATATGAAGAGACATTTTTGTAAAATTTCTAAGGAAAGTAAATATTTTCTTTCTTTGTACTAGCAGTAAATCCATGTTTTGCATAAGATATCTTAAAATATGAATGGTACATTGCGAGGAGTTATATGCAATACTATTATTGTTTCTGAATGCTAAATTTAAAAATAAAGTAAAATTATAACGGTTGTATTCCATTGTTTTTGCTTTTAAATCTGGCATAAACTTGCATAAATTTAGCTTATGTAGATTAACATATAATGTTACGTACATTACAAATGCTTATGTGTTCCTTTGTACATTTACTCACATACTCAATTATTATTTAAAAGCTATTAAAATGGAAAAGGATGTATAAGATGCCATCTCTCAATGCAATACTTGTATTTGATTCCTCGTTTAATACATTGCTATTGTGTATATATAATAACTGTACCTAACCCATTATTAAAGCATAATGATACTCGCATGTACAAATAGTGAATGAGAAATTTATACCTCGAATTGTTTTCCTCATAAAATGATTCTACGACGATCTTACGGGCGTATAAATAATTCATAATTAAAGTAGAGACCCAATGGACTTGAACAACGTATGTTACATTTCTTAGTGTCATAATTAAATTAGAGTAATACATCATAAATTATATACTTTTGCATTATCGACCTACAAGTGAAATGGATATTGAAGGCAACTATTTTATGTCACAATGTAAGATTGCAGTATAAACATTGTCTAGATCATTATGCTTGGCACATAGCTGATTATAACACACATTACATTACGTAATATTGGAAACGATATTCGAAAACATGGTAGTTGAATTAAACATCACTATTTTCTGAATTCATACCACCGTGTTATCACTGATCTGAAAATGCAACGATTCTTGCCACTTGTCAGTATACCATACAGTGCGCACTCAGTTAATACCACTCAAATGGTTCTAAAGGTGATAAACGTTTTGAACCAATAGTTGTATATAGCTACACCAAAAACATGACGAGCACACGGGATGGTTCGTTCGCTACAAGATACATCACCATTTCTCACGGCAAATAACCGTCAGCGGTTACGGCCACTGGAAAAATCCATTGGAAAGAAGATCGTCATCAAACAATGTTTTCAACGGCTTCGTCGTTTGGTTTTCGACGCCTTTCAACGGCATTACTGACGGCTTTCCGATTGCTGCCGTGAACATGTGGCTAGCCACGGTTTAATCAGTGTTGTTCCAGCAGCCGTCGGTAGCTAGTCGTCGGAAACCATTAGCTTGTCTCGCAAGCTGTTAGCATATAGTCTCGAAGTTTCGATTGCACGCCAGTTTCCATCTTCGGGAACTGGTGCTTCGGTTGTCTGACTCTGGAAATCCCTCGTTTACTTTGCCTATCTCCAGACATTAATCAGAGATTGAAGGGATGAGAGTGAATTGTTTGATCGACACCAACGGTGATCACACTCCCATGACCCGACTATGGATCAAAAGAGTTATTCAGTACTTGACTTGGGTACCTGATTATACTGCTAATCACACAACACAAAATTTAGCTTAAAAGAATACGATTCTCTTTGTTTCGAAAGCTAACTTATTTTTTATTTTTTATATAAACATAGGAAATGGCAAGTCCTGCCTTGGTGCATTACCCTCAATTTACAAGTGAGGCTTATTTGCAGAAAATAAAATAAATAAATCTAAGTGAAATAATATCTTTAGTGCTATTCCACGTTCACGAAATATGTGCTAGATTGACCAACTCTGGGCCCTGATGATGTAGGCACGGTAGGAGCAGAAGATGAAGGAGTCTGAGCTCCTACAGCGCTCGAATGAGCGAGTATGATGACAATTATAACATGCCTAACTAATATCAACCTGTCTCGCCTACCACTATTCCATATATGTGTGTGCGCGTACATATATGCGCGCGCCGTGATAAATACAATAAAACATGAGCCTATGATAACAAGAAGACCTATCTAATGCTTTCAAGTGTTCGGTTCGGTAGCCAGGTTATGAATGACCTTGCAGATTTGTTTAAGTTTAACGATCGGTAACCATGGCTACCGTGCCAAAATGCACAATCCCTCAAGGACCTAACTTGTAAAGGAAGTTATATAACTAAAAGGTTAAAAGATATGTTATGAAAGGAAACATATATCCGTGTTTTGTATATTTGAAGTGAATTTTGAAAGTGTTTGATAAAAGGTGTTTTGTCTAATTTTTTGGTAAAGAAAACAAAGATTGCAACAAAACCATTGTGAGTAATAAGAGATGCAAACCCTAGCCTGTGGGTTTTGACTTTTGAGTGCTCGCCTGGCTAGCACAGATAATAAACGCTGCTTCAAAAATTAATTAAAATGTTCTAAAGTATTATTTAACAAATGGAATCCTCCGTTTCTCAAACTCGAGCATATGTCCTTCCTTTGGTCGGTTCTTTGTAAACAGTAACAAAGGTATTTGACGTGGACGTGGACAGCTGCGGAGTAGTTGAGCGGGTTACTTAATCGGAATATTTAAATTATGATTTTTAATTTAATTGATCTAAAGTTATTTATTTTTTTATTTATTATTGTGCATATGCATTTAATAATTGCAGAGGTACAACATTTCATTAAACAAAGTAATACATTTTTAAATTCAAATACATTCAAAGAATAAACTAAAGCTAACTTCAACCGGAATATCATAAATCCTACTACTTTTGCATCAGCCGGCCAATGTTTTCACTATTCAAGTTTGTGGATTAATTGTAAAAAATCAACATACCACCGCTCAAAAGATATAATAGGAGAAGATATTTTATAACAACGCTGCACGACGTTGGTGAAATACTCCGACTGAACAAACGATCGTCCAACATTTTGCCTGCTCGAGCTACCCTGCCCGGTATGACTTCTGCACGTCTAGGCTAAGCAAATGGAATGTCATGGGCCACCCAATTGGATTAATAATCTGTATTGGCAGCGGTGAAAGACTGAACGGTGAAGTGAGAGCTATCATATATTTGCAAGTTTCTTTTTCTGTGCACTATCTAGAAAACTGATCAACTCTCTGAATTTGAAGGCGGGGTTTTTTCTAATTCTTTTATTTCTTCGTGCAGTAGTATTTCACCACTTTTCAAGACCGTCCAATTGGTAATTGTTCTTCCGATCCCAAATCGCTACTTCTACTTGCAAAAGTTTGTTTCAACAAGTCCAAAAATTCTTCAAGCTGTCTCATTTGTTCTTCAACTTTATGGTGAATCGATTAATGTTCAATCTGTCGTTAAATGCGGTTACCACTGAAGCATAAAACCCGCTGGCTGAATTTCTTCTGTCCACGAAAAATCCACACACAGATCTATGAATACTTTCTTCATTTTCATTGTCCATAAAGCAATAGGCTAGAAAGAAGCGGAACCAGAAGCAAACGACGGTTGTGTCATGCTTAAAAAGAAAAATCACGAAATGCTCGAAAAAATTTCAGAAAAATATATGTTATAGAAACAAAAATAAATATAAAAACGTGAAAAAATGCCCAGAAAATGCTCAAGCGGTCCAGTAGAAAATAAGAAAGGAGGATTGGGTTGTTTGATGCTGGTGGAGGAAGACAACCGATGGAGGGTGGATTATATAGAGGAGGAGAAGAGGAAAAGATGTAGTTATTGAAGGAAAACGGCACGACAGGTCCACCGGACGGCCAAGGGGGAGGGCAAATGTATTTAGTTTGAAAAACTCTTCTTATTTCCTCCCTCACTAATTGATAGTATTTATATTATGGTCTTTTAGGCTTGAAAAAAATTTAGATTCAGGAACACCAAGTTTGTTTTTTAGTTCGAAAGACATTTTATAGCGTAAATTACAGAAGAATGGTAGCAACTATCATTTTCTATTTACACTATAAAATGTCTTTAAGACTAAAAAAAACAAACTTGTTACCCCCGGCTTAATTTTTTTACAACTTTTGGCATATGCTGTTATAATTAGTATGGTGGAGAAATGGGAAGTAACATGGGCCAACCATTTTATATACAACAGCAAGCGCTAGTTTTGGTCAATTTGCATAAAGCAACTTGTAACAGAAAGCATCTTCCGACAAAGCAATTTGTATTTACAGAAAAATAGAATAACGTATTTTCCTCCCTTTTTCCAATACACCAGCTTCAAAAGTATACGTACATTGTCAGGAAACAAATAATACTAAACGAACACTTTGACTGTAACCGACTTGTAGACAAAAGAGAGAGAAACCCATTCAGCAACAGCTATTTAGCAACGTAACGGCTGTTGAATCCTGCTCATACTTCGAGCTGGAGTGCACTCGTTTTGTTAGCAGCACCGAGAACCCGGATCGAAAGAGAGGACCATATTGCTGACTTACTTACACTTGTCCTCACTTGACCTCTACTTTACTTGCAACATCCTTCAGTTAAAACTGTGGATTCACACTAACCGACACGTTAGGATTAAACAATCCACGAATCAAACAGTCAAGGTTTCTTTGAATTGAGGATTGAACAATTGAGAGAAAGCAAGGTCTATAAGAAATGGTAATGGTAGAGGGAGTACGTATACACTAAGCCACGGTGATCGCTGGCAACGAGACTGTCGTGGTTGAGAGTTAGCATGCGGGGTTTATTTTTGGCTGAACCCTGTGAGAATGAGCTTCAATGCATGTTATGAAAAAGAATTAAAACTTAATTTGCAGATGAACAGGGTGGAAAAAAAATTCCTTTTTAAAAAAATTCCTTTTTAACAATCAGGTAAGCGGTGACATAGCCTAGGTATTGTAAATTTTTACCTAAGCATGACATAAGTTAAGTTGTTTTCACTGACACATGCACATATGTGCATGCCAACTACTATATAAATCCACTTCTTACTTGACTTCACTACTCAAATAAGAACAAAATAAAACATGACTATCCTCTTCAATCTGCTTCTCTTTTCTCTGCTGAGTCTGCTCTCACTTACACTTTCTTCTTCCTCACCAGAGCCAAAAACATACATAATATTAACCAATCCAAAGCTTAAACCTTCAAATTCACCAACTTTCCACCATTGGTACACTTCAACTCTAAGCACTCTTTCAAACCAAGAACAAAGCATGCAATCCGATCAATTACCACCTACCATCCTACACACATACACAAACACTATACATGGCTTTTCCGCCACTCTAACACAAGCACAAGCCTCCCTTCTCAAATCCAAACCCTTCGTTCAATCCGTTCTCACTGACCGGGTCCATCAGCTCCACACCACCCGTTCCCCACAATTCATCGGGTTATCGGATCCAAATTCCGACATCTTGGTGGAAAGTAAGGGTGGTGATGGCGTAGTGATAGCATTTATGGACACTGGTATAAACCCTACTCATAGGAGTTTCAGGGACGACGGCATCAAAGAGGTTCCCAAAAAATGGAAAGGAAGCTGCCAGTCTGGAACAGATTTTCCTGCAAGTTCGTGCAACAAGAAGTTGATAGGTGCAAAGTATTTCCCAGCTGGATTCCAAGCCGCTGCCTCTGCTAAAAACATCACCACCAGGAGCGACGTAATGTCCCCACTAGACACCGACGGCCACGGTACTCACACAGCATCCACAGCCGCTGGACGTCCATCCATCAACTCCTCCTTCTTCAACCTCGCCTTAGGCACCGCTTCCGGCACGGCCCCAAACGCCCACATAGCTACTTACAAAGTCTGTTGGTCCACTGGATGCTTCGACTCCGATGTCATCGCCGCCATGGACCAAGCGGTCGCAGACGGTGCTGACGTTATCTCCCTCTCCCTTGGCACCGGCCCAAGCCCATACCACATTGACCCCATCTCCATCGCCGCCTTCTCCGCCGCCTCCAAAGGCGTGTTTGTCTCCGCCTCCGCCGGCAACGACGGCCCCGCAGAGTCCACCGTTGCCAACATCTCCCCATGGATCACCACCGTCGGCGCCGGCTCCATCGACCGCGACTTCCCCATCGATCTCACACTTGGAAATGGTCAACTCGTTTTTGGCACCTCGCTGTACGTCGGACCGAGTGACGATCGGTTTCATCCCCTGGCATACGCAGGCAACGTGTCAGTGCCAAAAGCAGGGATGAGCTCGTCGTCCCCGTTCTGCATTCGCGGCACGCTGGATCCAACGGCTGTGCACGGTAAGGTGATACTCTGTGAGAGCGGAGCAGTGCGACAGGTAGAAAAGGGGCTGACCGTGAAGGAAGCAGGCGGGGTTGGGATGATCGTTGCCAATCACCGGATATCCGGAAATAGCATCACGCCCGATGCACACTTGCTTCCTGCCGCTGCAGTTGGGGCAGATGCCGGATACACCTTGCACGCTTACATCCAAAATGAGAAGGATCCAATGGTCAGGTTTACGTTTCACGGAACAAGATTGGATGTCAAGCCAGCTCCGGTGGTAGCTGCATTCTCGGGGCGGGGTCCAAACGTGGAGTCGGGTTGGGTCATGAAGCCCGATATGATTGCACCGGGTGTTGCGATTTTGGCTGCATGGACGGATAATACGAGCCCGACCAGACTGGTGCAGGATTTGAGGCGTACGGAGTTTAATATATTGACTGGGACTTCGATGTCGTGCCCACATGTGTCAGGCATTGCTGCGTTGTTGAAGGCAGCGCATCCAGATTGGTCTCCTGCTGCTGTGAAATCTGCGATGATGACGACGGCGTCTGTGGTGGATAATATGGGAAGTTTTATTAGGGACGAGAGTTTGAATAACATGTCGATTGTGCTGGCGATGGGCTCAGGTTATGTGAACCCTAGGAAATGTGTTGATCCAGGTTTGGTGTACGATGTAACTGTGGATGAATATTCTCAGTTTCTGTGCAGTTCCAATTACAGTAGGAAGGATATACGTACAATCGTACGAAGGTCAGTGAATTGCTCGGGAGATTCGAAGATTGCACCGTGGGATTTGAATTATCCATCGATTTCCGTTTTGATAGAACAGGAGGATGGAATCGGGAGAAATGAAGTCTATGTGCATCGTACAGTTACAAATGTAGGAGAAGGACCAGTGGAGTACGTAGTAAGTGTTGAGAACCCGAAAGGAGCCATGGTTGAGATTCAGCCTACGAAATTGACGTTCCAACGAAAAGGGGGAAAATTAGGGTTTGTTGTTAAGGTTCAAGCGGAGACTGTTTCAGGATTAAGAAGGGGAAGCTCAAGAACGGAGTCGGGATCAATGAGCTGGACTGACGGCAAGCGTGTGGTTAGGAGCCCGATCGCTGTAACATGGCGGCAGAACTAGATGTGATTTGTTTCATCTCCGTAGAAGAGGCGAACTGTGTTTTGAATAAAGCTAATTCTCTGCTTTTTGTCGTCGTAGGTTGCTATGATAAAAAAGTGTATTTGCTGAGTACTTTCTAATGCAATTGCTAATTAATACCACCATTATTTATGATATATGCTATCCAATACCATAACTATTAAAAAAAAAAAGCATTCAAGCCGTAATTTCTTCTCACTTCTGTAGTTAACTTATTATCATGCTTCGTTGTTTTCTCACTGTCCATGTAAAAAACATAATAACTAATTCAGTCCATAAAACATCATTTATCAACTATGTTTGTGTGTATATCTACGTATAATATTAAACCAAAAAATGAATAAAAAAATTAAAATATACTTACAGAAGACGGTTCAATCTCTACATCATCAATCTTTGTATTATAGATTTTTTTTATATCCAACAAATTCATTATGAAAGACCTATAAATTATTTTTCTATTAAATTCATCAAATGAACGGTATTAATTCAAATAATTAACTATGAATACACACAGCATTTAGATCATTGGAGTTTTCTTCCTCCTTTTCATTATTTGAATTCACGAAAAAAATGTCTTCAATCAATCAATTGAGAAAATTAATATCAATGTTGTAAATAATATTGAAAGCTTATGTTAACCGGCATTTTGGCCCGGTTACAAAACGACAGTCGAAGACATTATTATTAGCGCTAGACAAGATTTTGACCTCGAAGAGCCTGGAGGTGTTAGCAAGTTGTCAGGCCCATTAGAAAGACGTTCGGCATAAAGCGACGTTCGGTATTGAATATCGTTCGACACCTAAAGCACATTCGGCAACTAGAACGTTCGGCATGCAGGGTTGTACTCGGCACAAATGAGCACTCGGCACGTTTGAACGTTCGGCTGTCAAAGGGTTGTACTCGGCCTGCTCTTTATTCGGCATATCTTCCACTCGGCATTCTTACATGGCAAAGGCGTATCCTTCCACTCGGCATCCCAACATCGTTCGGCCCGCTTCCTCCATTCAACAGAGAGACCCATCGACCTGGAAAGGAAGGCACGGCATGCCGACCGTTCGGCATGTTTCACTCGGCACGCAGAGCGTCCGGCCTCACTTCGTTCGGCATAAAGATGAAGGTTCGACATTTGGTCGTTCGGCCTATTTGGGTCGGCACATAGGGCTTACTCCTTTTGGACCGAGTTATTCAGTTAACAGGCCCACCAGGGAAGTCCAACCCACCTTCGTCTATAAATAGAGGGGCATGGGCATAGTGAAAGGGACCTTTTTTCCGGGAACATTGGGGAGACCCTGTCATTTCTTATACTCTCCTCTTTTTAATTCAAACTGGTATCCAAGTGATTGATTTACGGATTGTATCTGTATTCAATAATTGAGAAAGCAATAAAGATTAAACTCAAAGTGGATGTAGGCAGTTACGCCGAACCACTATAAATATGGTGTTCTCGATTTTATCATTCTTTTCCATTGAATTACACTATTTTTCAGTCCTAATTTACTCTCTTCATTAATCTCTCTACATAACTCTACTCAAGGGTGTTAGTGACCAATTTTGGTGCTAACAGCTTATAAAATTAGTGTAAATCAAAATCACCCCATTTCCTTTTTTTTAGAACGTTGACTATTCTCTAAATCTACTTTTTTTCTTGAACTTCATTGGTTAGCAATTTAACGTGGAAAATTTAAATTGCTTTTGATAATTGGAATTTCAACCATAGACTTTAGTTTCAGGGTTTAGGTTTTAGCATGACGAAGAATAAGAAAGTTGGATATTAGGTTTTTGGAATTTACGTGATGAAGAAGAAAGAGAAAGTACGGGCTTAGGGTTTTACATGATGAAGAAGAAGGAGAAACACAATTTAGAAAAGAAAAGTGCTTTCGTTAGGTAAACAATAACTGAGTGCAGAAATAAATATGTTATTAGGAAGCATATGAATTAATTGAGATAAATTAAAAAATTTAATGGTGTTAATAAGCACTTTCTTGGATGCTTTTAACATCACACTAAAAATATATAGTTTGATTATCAAAGTACAATTGCAAAATACAGCTAAGATTGATTGCATCCAATAGAATTATCAAATTTTCCATGGTCGAAATACTAAACGGTTAAATTTGCAATATAAGTTGTTTTGAATAGAAAGAATTATTGAAGTTCAAAGAAAAAAGACTTTAGGCAAGATTCAATGTACATGTGAATTTTTAATTTTTAATTAGTGTTTGATCCGTCTAACCTATAACCTATAAACCAGACCGATCGGAACTTTTTTTGACTGGTCGAATATTGGTAGTTCATAGTCAAATTCGCCAGATTAACATATTTATGGATTGCCTGTATGAAAACGGTTAATTATATGTTTGGATTATTTTTTCAATTTGTAATTGTAGAATCAGGAAAATAGGCACAAAGACAAACTAAGAAAATAAAAATAGGCTGAAGGATGACAAGTTTGTTTTTAGACTGAAGGACAATGCTAGTTATAACTAGCATTTTTTATACTGTAAAACTGATATAATACCAGATATAACTAGCATTTTGTATAGTGTAAAAGTTGAATATAATGCTAATTATAACTAACATTTTTTGTTCAGTCTAAAAATGAAACTTGATGTCCTTCAGCCTCAAACTTTATCATTTTCCCTAATTTCCTCTTTTAGAATAGCCACATCTATTAAGCTTCCATTAATTTTCTTTTCCATCCAACCCAAATAAAAAATATTCTACTCTTCTAAATTTCATACGGTAACAATTTTTCTTCCTTTTTAGTCTCAAATCGCAATGAAAAAATAACTGTACATTTCATTTTTTTTGGCAACATGGTTCATAACCACAAGAAAATAAAGTTGGCAAGCATTGAACACTCGATCTTACATGTGAGCACCGTAATTAACGACGCTACCCTTTTGGGTACTAAACATTCCATGTTTATATTGTAATTCTTTTCAATAAAACTCATTTAAAGAAAATTTCAATCCAATTCAACAAATTTCAAGCGTCGATTAACTAATTTTAAGAAAATCAAGATTATTGTAAATTTAAAACTTAACCAAAATGTCTTACTATTGATGTAACTTTTGATTTCTTCACAATGTTTGTTTTGTTAAAGATTTGATGGTAAAAATTATAGATAAATATTAGTTTCAACTATCATGAATCGAAAAAGAAAGAAAACATAAAAAATGAAATGAATAAGAGAGTAATTTAAAGAAGAACATGGATCGGTATAAATTAGGGTGAGTAAAGAAAATTATCACGTGTTGCTATTATTTACAACATATTAGGGTGGTGCATTATTTTAAATACAACACTCATTTTGATATCTAAGAGTTTTGAACCCAAGACCTCTGTACCCTAGCCTAGAGCACCTTAACGCTTGATGCTTGAGTCAGGGACAATTCAACTGTTAAGCAAACTACACAACCACCTATGGTCCAAAATTATTCGAGGACTGCAACTCTATATTAGAAGTTACGAAGTATTAAGATTTATAACATATAGTATCATAGTATATATCTTAACATATAAGCAATTCAATGTTATATTTATTTGTCTATAGGTCATGTGTTCAAAAGCTAACAAAAACTAATTTTTTTTGTAGAATTTCTTCGCTAATTCAAACTAAAGCGTAGATATTTACAAATGGTAATACTATCTGCACCCACCTAAGCACCTTCTCTCGTCCATTTATCCTCTCATCTAGGCAAATACTCACTCACTCATCCACACTCACCTTTTCATATTTTATTTAGTTTTTCGAAAACAAAACTCAACTTCTGCTCCCTCTCTTATCAAGCAATAGAATCAAAATTCGTCAATCCAATCCTTTACATCTGATCTTTTCCTTTTCATCCAACGTTTCATCGGTCCATACAAATCTAACTAATTCGATTGCAATTATATTTTCTATTTATTAAAATTATTTAACGCTAACAAAGATTAACATAGGAAAATTTGCAGCTCAAATTTGTGCTTGTAACAACCCCAATTTCGTGCCATTCAAATCGACAATAATCCACACATGTAAGACTTGAATGATGCGAAATAACATATTGTAAATAAATTTAGAGCAAATAAAATCAAATATACAGAATCACAGACACAGAACAAACAGAATAACTCGTAGTGGAATATAAAAATACATACTAGTTCATGAAGCTACTACAACAGAGTCTCGAACCAAATACATAATACAGTCTGAAAACAACATAATAGAAATCCCAAATACACAGAAGTTCACTAATACATGAGATAAACTAGAATAGCTGAAACAGAAGTAGATAAATATGTAGATAAGCAGAAACTCCAGCAAAGACCAGCTCCAGAAAGAGAATCCAAAGCTGTAAACACTCAGGCTGACCTGAGCGTAAAGCAAAACACAAACACTCGAGTCAGGACAATATATACTTATATAATGTAAACCAACTCAAGTGAACTGTAATAAATATACAAGTAACTTAAAGGATGTCTGGGACCGCCCATCCTCTAAGGATCCGACAAACTATTTACTATATAGTAATATTTCGCTATTATAATAATGTCTACAGTAAAATAAACATACTTTTAAATAGCGTTCCGGTCTACCCATATCACCCTTCACACATAATAGTCTCAGTAGTCCATCCAGTATCAGCATATCTCCAAGAGACTACCCTAAATACTCCATGGGCTACGGGAGAAAAACAAACTCGTAGTAAAGGCTCGATATGGTAGGTGACACGGTACACAAGGCAATGTCAGGGTAGATATACCAATTACGCACATGGGCTGGCGGTAACGTAGCAGCCACTACGCCCACCTAGAACAACACTCCAAAATCAAGGAGTGCACCCAAATCAATCACAACAGTAATAGAATGGTATCAAAGAAGTGTGTCCAGTCCAGAGGTGCTACCTCCTTTGACCCGAGATCGCTCCTGTTTTAGCCACCTTAAGCTAACTCACGGGAGTTAGGTCCACGTAAAGTACCTTAGGAACATCGTCACCATCCTACTTTATTCTGGAATCTCCACCGCGTACACAGTTGTTAAAGTGGTTTCGGTATCGACAGAGAGTATGTCCATATCCGATCCCAGACTCTTTAACAACCAATCGTTATTATAACCCATAGTTATAATTTAAAAATGGTATTTATTTTTCAAAAAATCAAATATCATTTCAAATCCATTTCAAAATACGAAACTTATCATTTCATTTGAAAAACATGTTCATTTTTATTCAATTTAAAAATACCATTTCAATTCACATTTCAAAATAGTTCAATTCCAAACAAATTACTTCATTTAAATCCTTTAAAAGTGAAGTTATTACATTTAATAATTAAATTATTAAATTTCCAAAATTTTCAACTTTCAAAGTTCATTCATTCACTTAATTTTATCAAAACAGTAAAAATTCAACTTTCGCAGCATTTGAAAATGCTACACAAAGTTATATTCAAAACAGTTCAATTTTAACAAAAGAGAGCGCTTAAAATGCTGTAATATTATTACCTTAGTTTCAAAGAAAACTTATTCTAATCCAACAATTATAGCATTTATAAAATGCTATAATAGCCTTTAATTCAATTTAGCTATTTAGTTCACTTATCAACTACAACATTTACAAATGTTGTTTTATCATTTATATTAGATATAATAGCATTTCAAAAATGCAGTTAATTAACTTCAAATTTTCAATATAATTTCACAACAATTATATTTTTCTTTAAATCACTTTTAACTTATAAAATCACACATTTTTACTTTTATAAACACCATTTAATTTTCCTTAATTTCATGATATCATGAAGTTAAATTTCCATTTAAAATTCATATTTAATATTAATTCACTTATTAAATTGCAACATTCAATTTTAAATTCATTACATTAAATTTCAACTTAACACTTAGGTTCAAATTCTCAAATATAACTTAATTTTATTTTTATTTCCTTAACTAAAAATTCACTTTTAAGTCAATTTCATAAATTTCCAATTTTAGTTATATTTCAAAATTTCAACTTAAATATTCATTCATTTCCCATTTCAACTTTATTAAAAATCATTAATATGATATACAATCAATTTAAATTCATTTAAATTCAAATTATCATAAGTTTATCATAATTTCATATTCAATTTAATGTCCAATTATAATTAAATCAAAATTTTCAAAATAACTTACATTCAAAATTTTCTAACTTTTTCATTAATTTATTTCACTTATAATTATTCAAAAAATCAATAATATTTTACAAAAATCATTTTTAATTAGATTTAAATAAAATTATTTTAATATTTTAATTTTTAAAATAATTTTAAATTTTTTAGAAAAACATATATTAATTACGGGTCTGTATATAATTTTCTACACTAGGAAAAGTGATATGGGTAATATGTCATTTCAAACCGTAATTGACAAAGAAAATCCGGGTTTTATCATTTCAAACCCGCAGTCTCAAGTAAATGAAATAAATTGAAAATCATTTAGGCCCATCATTTCAGCCCATAACAATTTTCCCTTATTCTAAAGTCCGTTCGGGTATGTATCATTTCAACCCATGGTGATTCTAATCTAAAGGGAACTTGCAGTGTGATAAACTGATAAAAATAACAGAACATCATAATATAATAGTAACAAATGTTATAACAGGTGTTTAAGAATGGGTGAACATCATATAATCATAATATAGCAGAACCAACATGATAATGCATTTTACAGATTCACAAGGGGTCAATTCACTAGTTATATATGTATATAATGTCTGGTGAGAATAACTCACCTTTCAAAGCTGGAGATTGACACCAAACACACAATACTGACAAAATGAAGGCACGACAACACAATAGCGATTCGAGAGTGGAAAGCCAAAGCTATACACCTTGAATTTATTTTCATAAAACAATTACAAACAACATAAGATTTCAACCCAAAATTCAATAAACAATGCTAGAAACAATTGTATAAAACCAATCCAAAATCATTGCACTTGCTTTCAACCTCCTATACTTCAGTCATATGTCTGAAATGTACCGTTAACGGTTGAATTTAGATCTGGTCTTGAGTCCATATGGTCAGCCTAACATGGTTTAAAAGATGGTGCAAGATGTATGTGTTTGGATCTACGACTACAAGGCAATATCAAGGCAAATACATCATTTCTTTGCTAAAGCTTGGTTCAGCCAGAGGCTATGGGGCATGGCCAGAGGCTCCAGGTGATGGTGATTGATGTGGAAGAGGGTGGTGATCAGATCTGGGCTAGTGGTGGTGATGGTGGTGGTGGCAAAAGGAAGGTGGAGGTGGTTGGAACAAACTAGGCTAGATTTGAGCACAAAGGTGATGGTTTGTGACCTTTGGTGGTGGATCTCATGTTAAGGGGTGCTCGGCCTGCCATGGTGGTGAAATAAGGTGGTTGATGGTCGGTCTAAGAGGTGCTGGGGTCGGCCTAGCTGCTGGAGGAGGTGGGGCCAGTCACATCTAGTTGAAAGCAAATGCAAAAATATATAGAAAAACAATGTAAACAATATAAAAGAAGAACATTTACCATTTTTTATTTTATTTTTTTTGATCAAAGGAGAAGGCTTGGCCGAAATTTTTCAGTTTGAGGAGTGAAAAAATATTGTACGTGAATGAGAATAAGGTTGGTCGACTGAAAGAAGTGAAAAATAAAAGCTAATTGATGACAAAAGTAAGTTACGGATGTGAAAGGTTGGAAAATAAAGAGCCACTTGAAAACCAAAAGTTAAAACTCTTTCAAATTTCTTTTAATTTATATATATAAGATTAAATTACTGAAACTAATAATCATTTCAGTTAAAATTTCTAAAATTTAACAAAATATAAAAATATATATAAATATTTATTAATTATATAAGGTAAAATAAGAAAATAGCTTAAAAATGCAAACTAGTCTAGAAAAATTTGAAAATAACAGAATAAATTTTAGAAAAATTATATGGACTTGGAAAAATAATTATAACAAAGATAATAACATAAAAATAAAAATTCATTCACAAAATAATAAATATAATTTAATTAAATATAATTTATATGAAGAAAATAGCAGAAAATTAGAAAACAGCCTTTAAAAATAGGAAATAAATACAGTAAATTTTGGTAAAATTCTATTATCATTTTAAAAATATTTAGAGATGAAATTTCACAAATATAAAAATTATAAAATAATTTTGAAATGAAATAAAGTCAAATTCAAATTTACAGTCAAAATCTAGGGTTGTTACACTCTCCCCCACTCAAATCTTTTCGTCCTCGAAAAGAACGGAAAGGAAAATAAAAGGAACAAGACAGGAAACAAAATAGTACCTGAAACAAACAATTTCGGATTTAAAGCACGAATTCTCTCCTCCGTTTGCCAGGTACAGTCTCAATCATCAGTACTCCACTGTACTTTGATCAGATTAACAAATTTCCTTCTGAGCTGCTTCGTATCTCTACCAACTATACGAAGTGGCTTCTTCTCAACAATCAGGTTAGGCTCAATATCCAAACTATCAAGAGCAGAAGGCTGGACAATAAGAGATGGATCATGAAGATGACGGCGAAGATGCGAGACATGGAATACATCATGCACTCCAGAAAGCTTCTCGGGAAAATTCAGACAATAAGCCAAAGAACCAACTCTTTCCACAATGCATAAAGGACCGATGAACCTAGGAGAAAGCTTCCCTCTACGACCAAAGCGAATGACATTCCTCAAGGGAGAAACCTTAAGGAACACCTGATCACCAACAGCAAATTCCAAATTCCGCATGCGCCTTTCAGCATATTTCTTCTGCCTATCCTGAACGACTCTCAACCTCTTCTTAATCTTCTCAACTCTCTCAGAAGCTTCCAAAATCACTTCAGGACCAAGAACCAAACGATTACCGGATTCAATCCAGCATCATGGAGATCTACAAGGTCGTCCATATAGAGCAGCAAACAGAGACATATTGAGACTGGCCTGAATGCGAATATAGAATGAGATAGATAAAAAGATCAAGAATAGACTGAAAAACAGAAGATAAGATTTATACCTGATAGCTACTATTGTAGGTAAATTCGGCAAGATGGAGATAATCTTCCCAAGATCCTCCATAATCAAGCACACAAGCACGAAGAAGATCCTCGAGAATCTGATTTACTCTTTCCGTTTGACCGTCGGTCTGTGGATGTTAAGCAGTGCTCAGATTCAGACGAGTACCAAGAGATTCCTGAAAAGCCTTCCAGAACTGACTGGTAAAGATAGGGTCACAATCACAAACAATACTGAGAGGAACACCATGGAGACGAACAATCTCTCTCATGTAAATCTCAGATAAGCTAGAAGTAAAACGAGTAGACTTGACCGGAATAAAATGAGCAGACTTGGTCAGTCTATCCACAATAACCCAAATACTCTCATTACCCTTCCGAGTACTCGGTAAACCATCGATGAAATCCATGGAAACCTGTTCCCACTTCCAATTGGGAATCTCAAGGGGATACAACAAACCAGGGGTCTTCTGGTGATCGGCTTTGACTTGCTGATAAGTCGCACAGCGACTAACAAAGATAGAGATATCCCTCTTCATCCCCTTCCACCAATAAAGCCTCTTCATATCCAGATACATCTTCGACACACCAGGATAAATAGAAAGTCTGGATCGATGATTCTCCTAAAGCAACTCCTGCCTCAAACTATCAACCTTCGGAAACACAAATCCTGCCATTAATCCTCAAAATCGCTCTACCATCAATCTGAGCTCCACTACTACTACCACCAACTCTGCTACAAACACTCTCCTTCATCAATCTAAGCATCTCATCCTCATCCTGCTTAGCCATAATCCGATCCATAAGAGGAGAAGTAGAAACAACAAGATGACACAACAAAGCCTTCTTCCGACTCAAAGCATCAGCTACAACATTAACTTTACCAGGAGTATAACTAATATCAAGGTCGTAAGAAGCCAGAAACTCAAGCCAACGAACTTGCCTTTGATTCAAATCCTTCTGGGAGAAGATATATCTCAGAGACTGATGATCTGTGAAAAGCTCAAACTTGGTTCCAAGAAGATGATGTCTCCAAAGTTTCTAAGCAAAGACAATAGCAAGTAACTCTAAATCATGAGCAGCATAATTTGCTTCGTGGGTTTTCAACTGACGGCTGGCATAGGCCATGACCCTACCATTCTACATGAGAACAACACCCAAACCCTCACGACTAGCATCAGTATAAACTGTCAATCCCTCACTTCCATTTGGAACAGTAAGAACTGGTGCGGAAGTTAGCTTGCTCTTCAACTCACTGAATGCAGCCTTACACTGATCACTCCAGACAAACTTAGCATTCTTTCGAGTCAAAGATGTGAGAGGTGCAGCAATCCGAGCAAAATTCTCAATGAATCTCCGGTAGTAACCGGGAAGGCCCAGAAAACTACGAATATCTGAAAGAGTCTTTGGAGTTTCCCAATCCTGGAACAGAATAGGGAGAAAAAAATAAGGACAACAGGAAAGATAGAATTTTTAAAATGATAGAGAAAAGAGAAGAAAGAAAGACTTACATTGATCGCAGCGATCTTGACTGGATCAACAGAAACTCCATTGCTAGAAATAATATGCCCGAGATATCGGATTTCATCCTTCCAGAAATGGAATTTAGAAAATTTAGCCTTTAACTGATGGTTTCTGAGAGTCTCAAGAACATATTTCAAATGCAATTCGTGCTCTTCCTGGGTCTTAGAGAAGATCAGGATATCATCAACAAAGACTAGCACAAATTTACTAAGCACATCATGAAAAACACGATTCATCGAATCAACAAAGAAAGCAGGAGCATTAGTCAAACCGAAAGGCATGAATAACCACTCATAAAACCCATTCTTAGTGCGGAAAGCAGTCTTGGGAATGCTATCCTCAACAACCCTGAGCTGATGAAAACCTGTGGCAAGATCAAGCTGAGAGAAAATGGTGGCACCATAAAGCTGATCAAACATATCATTTATACGAGGCATTAGATATCTATTTTTCATAGTGAGCTTGTTCAGCTCCCTATAATCAACACACATCCGAAGTGAATCATCAGATTTGGTGACAAAAACCACCGCAGCTCCCCATTCAAAAAAACTAGGCCTAATCAGACCTTTGGAAGATAAGTCCTCAATTTGCTTTCTCATCTCAACCTTCTCGCGGGGTGCCATTCTTCTAGGAGAAAGAACAACAGGTCGAGCACCAGGAATAAGATCAATCCGAAAATCAATTTCCCGCTTCGGAGGTAAAGAAGCGACTTCACCAAATACATCGGGATATAGTCTAACCACAGGAGTAGAATCAAGATCACTGGGAGAAGAATCCAAAGAATAAATAAAGTTGCCAGCAAAATCCTGAGGCATGCATCACTGAATAATCAAGGAATTCCCATGATCATCAAAGAGACGAACAGACCGTGCTTTACAAGAGATATGAGCATCATGATTCACTAACCAATCCTGAACAAGCAATAAATCAAAAGTATCGAAGCCCAGAATCTAAAAATCACCACTAAAGCGATGATCAGAATGGAGAAGTTTCACTTCTCGACAAATCCGATTAAGGTTAGCAGGACCCCCAATAGGATTTGAAACACATAATGGAACAGAAGTATACTCAGGAGAAAGGAGATGCTCAAACTTATTACACAAATCAATAGAAATAAAACTGTGTGAAGCACCAGTATCAAACAACACACGAACATGATGATGATGAAATAAAGTAAATGAACCCTGGTGTGTACCTTGGTCATCACTAGGAGCAGAAGCAGTTGGAGGAACTGGAGACGAGGCAGAAGTGATAGCAAATATACCAGAAGGAGTACCCCTCTGCTGGGTAGGGCAATCCTTCTTAAAATGACCAGGCTGGAGACAGATATGACAGAGATCACGTCTAACCGACTGAGCAGGTGGAGGAACAACATCACCAGATAATGTGGGACAGCTATTGGCATAGTGCCCTCTCTGATCATGCCTAAAGCAAGTGATGGAGGAGAGATCAACTGGTTGCCTCTGAGCAGGAGGAGATGATGAAGATCCTAAACCAGGACGCTTTAGCCAATTCTTCTTTTGCTGGAGGAAATTTGGTTACGCTTCTTGGAATTTGCAGAGGATGACTGAGCTGGAGAAGCACCAGAAGCAACAGGACCTTTGGATGTGGGATTCTCATAGCGAATAGCCATATCCATAAGCTGGGTGAAAGAACCATGAACATGAGAAATAAGGCGACTATAATACTCTGGACGAGCACCAGCAATAAATTTCTCATTCTTCTTAAGAGGAGTATCAATAAGGTTAGGACCGAATTTGGAAAGTTCATTGAACTTCCTCTCGTACTCAGAAAAAGACATGGTACCCTGCTTCAAATCCATAAACTCACGATAAAGCTGAGAATTTCCGGCTTCTGGCATCCATTTTGCCACAAAAGCCTCCCTGGAAAAGAGATATAGAAAACAAGCTTAAGATAGATTCAAAGAAAGGAAAAATAGGAACAAAATTAAGATAACACAAAGGATACTTAAACTGCTTCCAAGTGAGATTAGCCTCGACGGTGTTAGCCGTAACGGACTCCCACCAATCTAAAGCAGAATCACGCAACTGCCAAGCTGCTAGCTGACGCTGCTGGGCATCAGTGATATCAAGACCAGTAAATATCCTCTCAAGACTCCGCAACCACTGCTGAGCCTCAATGATAGTCTCTGAACCAGTGAATGGGGTTCCACCTAGTTGAGAGAATTCCTTACAAAGAATAGTGAACCTGACTGGAGCAACAGGTTGAGGAGTTGGGGCAATACCACGACCCCTAACTCTAGCATTTCCTCGATAACATCCTGAAAAATATCAAGAATGAATTTAGGACAAGAATAAAGACAAGCCAAAGATAAATTTAGATAAGACAAGATAATCCACTTGGATGAATATCTTAAAGAAAGAAAAATCCTAACAAGGTTGATACGAAAGAAAGGAAGTTAGAAAACATTTGAAAAACCTTTAAAAGCAAGAAAAATTTATATATCAAAATAATCTTTGAAAATCCTTTGAAAATAGTTTGAAAAATCATTTTATACTTTGAAAATACGTCTCTCACAAAGATACGATTCTGAGATTGATTTCACTCATTCTAGGGTAGAAATACCCTATCTCTAATGAGTTTTGGCTCCGCAAAGGCAATGATTTGCCAAAAACCAAGGCTTTGATACCAACTTGTAACAACCCCAATTTCGTGCCATTCAAATCAACAATAATCCACACATGTCAGACTTGAATGATGCGAAATAACAGATTGTAAATAAATTTGGAGCAAATAAAATCAAATATACAGAATCACAGACACAGAACAAACAGAATAACTCGCAGCGGAATATAAAAATACATAGTAGTTCATGAAGCTACTACAACAGAGTCTCAAACCAAATGCATAATACAGTCTGAAAACAACATAGTAGAAATCACAAATACATAGAAGTTCACTAATACATGAGATAAACTAGAACAGTTGAAACAGAAGTAGATAAATATGTAGATAAGCAGAAACTCCATCAAAGACCAGCTCCAGAAAGAAAATCCAAAGCTGTAAACACTCAGGCTGACCCGAGCGTAAAGCAAAACACAAACACTCGAGTCAGGACAATATATACTTATATAATGTAAACCAACTCAAGTGAACTGTAATAAAGATAAAAGTAACTTAAAGCATGCCTGGGACCGCCCATCCTATAAGGATCCGTCAAACTATTTACTATATAGTAATATTACGCTATTATAATAATGTCTACTGTAAAATAAACATACTTTTAATTAGCGTTATGGGCTACCCATATCACCCTTCACACATAATAGTCCCAGTAGTCCATCCAGTATCAACATATCTCCGAGAGACTACCCTAAATACTCCATGGGCTACGGGAGAAAAACAAACTCGTAGTAAAGGCTCCATATGGTAGGTGACATGGCACACAACGCAATGTCAGGGTAGATATACCAATTACGCACACGGGCTGGCGGTAACGTAGCAGCCACTACGCCCACCCAGAACAACACTCCAAAATCAAGGGGTGCACCCAAATCAATCACAACAGTAATAGAATGGTATCGAAGAAGTGTGTCCAGTCCAGAGGTGCTACCTCCTTTGACCCGAGATCGCTCCTGTTTTAGCCACCTTAAGCTAACACACGGGAGTTAGGTCCGTGTAAAGTACCTTAGGAACGTCGTCACTATCCTACTTCATTCTGGAATCTCCACCGCTTACACAGTTGTTAAAGTGGTTTCGGTATCGACAGAGAGTATGTCCATATCCGATTCCGGACGCTTTAACAACCAATCGTTATTATAACCCATAGTTATAATTTAAAAATGGTATTTATTTTTCAGAAATCAAATATCATTTCAAATCCATTTCAAAATACGAAACTTACCATTTCATTTGAAAAACATATTCATTTTTATTCAATTTAAAAATACCATTTCAATTCACATTTCAAAATAGTTCAATTCCAAACAAATTACTTCATTTAAATCCTTTAAAAGTGAAGTTATTAATAACTAAATTATTAAATTTTCAAAATTTTCAACTTTCAAAGTTCATTCATTCACTTAATTTTATCAAAACGGTAAAAATTCAACTTTCGCAGCATTTGAAAATGCTACAGAAAGTTATATTCAAAACAGTTCAATTTTAACAAAAGACAGCGTTTAAAATGCTGTAATATTATTACCTTAGTTTCAAAGAAAACTTAGTTTAATCCAACAATTATAGCATTTATAAAATGCTATAATATCCTTTAATTCAATTTAGCTATTTAGTTTACTTATCAAATACAGCATTTACAAATGTTGTTTTATCATTTATATTAGATATAATAGCATTTCAAAAATGCAGTTAATTAACTTCAAATTTTCAATATAATTTCACAACAATTATATTTTTCTTTAAATCATTTTTAACTTATAAAATCACACATTTTTATTTTTATAAAAACCATTTAATTTTCCTTAATTTCATGATATCATGAAGTTAAATTTCCATTTAAAATTCATATTTAATGCTAATTCACTTATTAAATTGCAACATTCAGTTTTAAATTCATTACATTAAATTTCAACTTAACATTTAGGTTCAAATTCTCAAATATAACTTAATTTTATTTTTATTTGCTTAACTAAAAATTCACCTTTAAGTCAATTTCATAAATTTCCAATTTTAGTCATATTTTAAAATTTCAACTTTAATATTCATTCATTTCCCATTTCAAATTTATTAAAAATCATTAATATGATATAAAATCACTTTAAATTCATTTAAATTCAAATTATCATAAGTTTATTATAATTTCATATTCAATTTAATGTCCAATTATAATTAAATCAAATTTTCCAAAATAACTTACATTCAAAATTTTCTAACTTTTTCATTAATTTATTTCACTTATAATTATTCAAAAAATCAATAATATTTTACAAAAATAATTTTTAATTAGATTTAAATCAAACTATTTTAATATTTACATTTTTAAAATAATTTTAAATTTTTTAGAAAGACATATATTAACTACGGGTTTGTATATAATTTTCTACACTAGGAAAAGTGATACGGGTAATATATCATTTCAACCCGTAATTTACAAAGAAAATCCAGGCTTTATCATTTGAAACCCGCAGTCCCAAGTAAATAAAATAAATTGAAAATCATTCAGGCCTATCATTTCAGCCCATAACAACTTTCCCTTATTCTAAAGTCCGTTCGGGTATGTATCATTTCAACCCATAGTGATTCTAATCTAAAGGGAACTTGCAGTGTGATAAACTGATAAAAATAACAGAACAACATAATATAACAGTAACAAATGTTATAACAGGCGTTCAAGCATGGGTGAACATCATATAATCATAATATAGCAGATATAACATGATAATGCATTTTACAGATTCACAAGGGGTCAATTCACTAGTTACATATGTATATAATTTCTGGTGAGAATAACTCACTTGTTCAAAGCTGGAGATTGACTCCAAACACACAATACTGACAAAATTAAGGCACGACAACACAATAGCGATTCGAGAGTGGAGAGCCAAAGCTATACACCTTGAATTTATTTTTATAAAACAATTACAAACAACATAAAATTTCAACCCAAAATTCAATAAACAATGCTAGAAATAATTGTATATAACCAATCCAAAATCATTGCACTTTCTTTGAACATCCTATACTTCAGTTATAGGCCTGAAATGTACTATTAAGGGTTGAATTTGGATCTGGTCTTGAGTCCATATGGTCAGCCTAACATGGTTTAAAAGATGGTGCAAGATGTATGTGTTTGAATCTACGAATACAAGGCAATATCAAGGCAAATACATCATTTCTTTGCTAAAGCTTGGTTTGGCCAGAGGCTATAGGGCATGACCAGAGGCTCCAGATGATGGTGAGTGATGTGGCAGAGGGTGGTGATCAGATCTGGGTTGGTGGTGGTGATGGTGGTGGTGGCAAAAGGAAGGTGGAGGTGGTTGGAACAAACTAGGCTAGATTTGAGCACAAAGGTGATGGTTTGTGACCTTTGGTGGTGGATCTCATGTCAAGGGGTGCTCGGCCTGCCATGGTGGTGAAATAGAGTGGTTGATGGTCGGTCTAAGAGGTGGTGGGATCGTACTAGCTGCTGGAGGAGGTGGGGCCCGTCACATCTAGTTGAAAGCAAATGCAAAAATCAATAGAAAAACAATGTAAACAATATAAAAGAAGAACATTTACCCTTTTTTTTGATCAAAGGAGAAGGCTTGGCCGAAATTTTTCAGTTTGAGGAATGAAAAAATATTGTACGTGAATGAGAATAAGGTTGATCGGCTGAAAGAAGTGAAAAATAAAAGCTAATTGATGACAAAAGTAAGTTACGGATGTGAAAGGTTGGAAAATAAAGAGCCACTTGAAAACCAAAAGTCAAAACCCTTTCAAATTTCTTTTAATTTATATATATAAGATTAAATTACTGAAACTAATAATCATTTCAGTTAAAATTTCGAAAATTTAACAAAATATAGGTAAAAATAAGAAAATAGCTTAAAAATGCAAACTAGTCTAGAAAAATTTGAAAATAACAGAATAAATTTTAGAAAAATTATATGGGCTTGGAAAAATAATTATAACAAGGATAATAACATAAAAATAAAAATTCATTCACAAAATAAATAAATAAAATTTAATTAAATATAATTTATATGTAGAAAATAGCATAAAATTAGAAAACAGCCTTTAAAAATAGGAAATAAATACAGTAAATTTTGGTAAAATTCTATTCTCATTTTAAAAATATTTAGAGATGAAATTTCACAAATAAAACAAATTTAAAATAAGTTTGAAATGAAATAAAGTCAAATTCAAATTTACAGTCAAAATCTAGGGTTGTTACAGTGCTTATGGTAGAATATTATAAAAAACCTTTATTGATAAAAAATGTCATAATTAAAAAAATAATAAGAAACAAAAAATGAACGACAAACCCAATCGTAATAGAATTCAATATGATATGTCAAATATAATTAACCGCCATTACTGTTCTTTCTCTAGAAATTAACGGGGCTACAAAAATATTGGTTTACATGTTAGGGTAGATTCACATAAATGATTGTAATCAAGCCAAATAAACACAGAAGAAATAAGATCATGTTGTAGCATGATAAAACAAACAGCAACAAGGGAATCCAAACAGCAAATCACAGAAAACGGATAGAGAGTTCACATGCGGATTTATAGTGGTTCCACTATTGCGAGATAATTTACATCCACTTTGAGGAGAGAAGATTTTATTACTTTCTAATAAAAGAAAATTTACAAGTTTGATAATAGATGCTAAGAAGAAGAATAAGAAATACGACTTAAGAGGACAATTTTAATCCCTACAGAATGACTATCATTATATGAAGATTATTACATAGGGTTGAAGTAATTGATTTATGGTTACAAATCAATTTCTCATCAATACTCATATTCATACGGGAACTGTATATCCATTCGATTTTTCAGTTTCCTCCAACTTACATGTGCCTGATAAGATTTCTTTTTTAATCAGTTGATTAGGAAATTGTTTGATTACTTCAATCTTTCAGATAATTCTCATTTTCACGTAGATAATTTATTGTCCACTTTAATGCAATAAAAGAGGCAATATATTTGACTCATTATCTCAAATACCTTTCAAATCTTCTTTGATTGAAAATATTGTATCACCAAAACCAATAATATCTTTCAAATCTTATTTAATATGGCATTGTAGGGGACAAGACCTGTGGCATTGTATGACGCCCCACCTCTATACCCACGCTAGCCAAGAACACTACGGAGTAGTGCTGTCAACTAGCACGCAGAATAAGGCTGTTGAGGAGCGACCATCCATGTAATTGCTTATCACACGATGGCTATAAATAATCTTCGAAAACAAACGTAGAAATAAACATAATGCAAATCAGTCACAGACATCCCTATCACAAAGGCGGAAGAAGATATGAATATATAACTAACACATGAAAGTGTACATCAGAGTAGTGGTCAAAAGATCCACAATAATACAAAAGAATAGCAACACGTGCTATACAAAAGAATACAACTATGAGTCTATATCTCAAGTGTATACAACAAAAACTGCTAATCTAAACAGTTAGCCAAAAGTCAGAGTGATGAATCCCTGGAAAGAAGTCAAGCAGAAGCACCTGTAACATCTCGGTCTGACCCGAGTATTATTTAAGAAAAATAATAAACGGGTAAGTCTAGCTATAAATATCAGATGACAAGATATAACATAAAAGATATGGCATAAACATAAAATATCCATGATGACATACCACTATAAGTATGTAAATAATGATCAACGGAAGATCAATCAATAAGAGATAATCAATATCACAAGAATCTTCTCAAAGCTTCGGAAAGGGCATCATACCCCAAATTTGTACTCATAACAAGTTAATGACATAAATTCTAGAAATCAATGCAAGAAGTCCAGAAATCATAGAAAAGAGAAAGAGGCCTATCACATGATGGTCCGAAGACCAAGGGGAGCTACCCCACATGTGTGAATGGAATCACACAGATTAAGGTCCAGACTAACCAAAAAGAAAAAAGGTATGTGTAAGTGGAATCACACAAGTGGTGTCTAGTCTAACCTCGCAACAAGAGACATCGCACAGTTGCTAGTCTAAAGCATCAGAATGATCGTCATGATCAACGAGAAGTGTCAATTACACTAAGCTAGTAAATATAGAAGTTTAGCTTCATGTCCTCGCAATATATAAGATGGAAATAACAAGTAACAACCATAAAAGCATATTAACACATAAGAAATTTGAAATAGGAAGTTCACCTCAAAGAGCAGGAGTAAGCAAGTCCGGATGCGTTCGCCCGATGAATTCTCTGGATTCCCAAGAGCAATCCTTAGGATTTGGGGACCATTGAACCTTCACAAGCGGAACATCTTTATTTCGAAGTCGTTTAACCTCCGAAGCTATAATTCGAATAGGATGCTGCTCATAAGTTAAATTCGGCGAAACTTCAATTTCTTCCACAACAGCAGGCTCAAGAATAGAATCGGAATCCCGAAGGCATTTCCGTAATTGAGAAACATGAAATACGTTATGCATAGCAGAAAACTGAGCCGGCAATGCAAGGCGATAAGCCATGGAACCAATACGTTCAGTTATAGGAAATGGCCCAATATATCGAGGCGCTAACTTCCCCGATCGACTGAAACGCACAACACCCTTCATAGGAGAAACACGAATAAAAACAGGATCCCCGACAGAAAATTCTAATTTCCTTCTTCGATTATCGGCATAGGATTTTTGTCTACTCTGGGCTTCTTTCATCCTATGTCGAATAAGTTCTATCTTTTCCGTGGAATCACGAATAAAGTCTGGACCTAAAACCAGCTTCTCACCGGCCTCAAACCAACAAGAAGGAGATCGGCATGGCCTTCCGTAGAGTGCCTCGAAAGGTGCCATACCAATACTAGATTGGAAGCTATTATTATAGGAAAATTTAACAAGTGAAATATGATCTTCCCAACTTCCACCAAAATCAAGCACACAAGCACGAAGAAGATCTTCAAGAGTTTGATTCACACGCTCGGTTTGTCCATCGGACTGGGGGTGATACGCGGTGCTAAAATTAAGCTTCGTTCCTAAAGCTTTTTGAAAACTCTTCCAAAATCCACTAGTAAACAATGGATCACGATTACTAACAATAGAAGTAGGAACTCCATGCAATTTTACAATTTCCTTGACAAATAGTTTGGCCAAAAGAGGAACGGTTCGGTTAGACCGCACCGGAATAAAATGGGCGGATTTAGTAAGTCTATCAACAATCACCCATAAGCTATCATGACCCGAACGAGAACGGGGAAGGCCATCTATAAAGTCCATGGAAATTTGATCCCATTTCCAAATTGGAATTTCTAAAGGTTGCAATAACCCACCAGGCCTTTGATGTTCGGCCTTGACAAGTTGGCAAGTCATGCAACACTTAACAAAGTTAGCAATATCAGATTTCATTCCCTCCCAATAATATAGTCGCTTCATATCAGCGTACATTTTACTACTACCGGGATGAATGGTGAATTTAGATCGATGGGAATCTTCTAAAATATCTTTACGAAGATCTCCAATATTTGGTACGATAAGTCTACCAAATTTTCGAATGCCGCCACGAGAATCAATATCAAAGTTTTTCAAACCTTCAATATCAATTTTATCCTTAACATTTTTGCCAAGAAGAGCCAATTCAGAATCTAGCCCTTGAGCTTCAAGAATGCGGTCTAAAAGAGAAGGTTGAGCCTCAAGGCTACATAAAACAAGCGATGAGCATAAATCGGATACGCGCTCTCGAATCTCACAAGTGGATAAAATCTCGAGATCGTTCCATTCGGATATCATCATAGAAACAACTGCTCGTTGTTTACGGCTAAGAGCATCGGCGACACGATTACCCTTACCGGGGGTATAAAGAATATCAAGATCATAAGGTGCAAGAAACTCGAGCCAATGCTGTTGACGTAAATTAAGTTCTTTTTGAGAAAATAAATATTTCAGAGACTTATGATCCGTATAAAGAATAAATTTCTCTCCCAATAGATAATGACGCCAAATCCGAAGGGCGAAAACAATAGCCGCGAGTTCTAAATCATGTGTGGCATATCTAGTCTCGGCCGGCTTTAATTGCCTAGAAGCATAAGCAATAACACGTTCTTTTTGCATAAGAACGGCACCCAAACCAACGTGACTAGCATTCGTATAAACAACAAAATCTTGATTCCCCACGGGAATAACAAGAATAGGAGCATCGGAAAGGAGTTCTTTCAATTTCTGAAAAGAGGCTTCACATTTGTCCGACCAAATGTATTTAACTCCCTTCTTAGTCAAGCTAGTAAGAGGCATGTTAATCTTATAAAAGTCCTTAATAAAACGACGGTAATAGCCCGCCAAACCGAGAAAACTACGAATCTCTGTCACACTCTCCGGTCTCTTCCAATCTTGAATCGCTTCAATCTTTCAAGGATCCACGGAAATCCCGGATTTGGAAATAATATGACCGAGAAACTTCACACGAGATTGCCAAAAGTGGCATTTAGAAAATTTCGCCTTTAATTGATTACTCCTAAGAGTTTCCAATACAATCCGAAGATGTTTCTCATGTTCCTCCTCGGTTTTTGAATACACAAGAATATCATCAATGAATATGAGAACAAACCGATCGAGGAAATCTTTGAAAACTCGATTCATGAGGTCAACGAAATAAGCTGGAGCATTCGTTAACCCAAATGGCATAACAAGCCATTCATAAGATCCATATCAAGTACGGAATGATGTCAAAGGAATGCTATCCTCAGCGATACGAAGCTGATGGAAACCGGTAGCCAAGTCCAATTGTGAAAAGACCTTAGCACCACTAAGCTGATCGAATAGATCATCAATCCGAGGTAAAGGATATTTATTTTTAATAGTCAGATCGTTAAGCTTGCGATAGTCAACGCAAAGCCTAAGCGTACCGTCGGATTTCTTCACGAAAATAGCCGAAGCTCCCCAAGGTGAGGAACTAGAGCGAATAAATTGCTTCATCTCCAAGTCGGATAATTGTTTACGCATCTCCTCATTTTCCTTATTGGACATGCGATAAGGAGGACGAGTAATAGGTTGAGCTCCAGAAACAAGATTAATTCTGAACTCAATTGCTCGTTTAGGTGGTAAACCTAAAACGGGCTTAAATATGTCGGAAAATTCACGAACAACGTGAATACGAGAAATAATATCATCTTCATCATCATCGTCGTCATCACGAGGATTTAAAGAATATAAAGATGCCACCAAACAGGATTCTGAATCTTTAAGATTAACAGAAATCTGTTTAACAGATAGTGGATGTCAGAGATGAATAGTCCGCTCAGGACATAGGATATGGGCTTGATAACAGTTAAGCCAATCCATTCCCAAAATTATTCCAAAGCCTAAGTAACGCATGACATGCAAATCAGCTAGGAAAGAAAAATCACATAAAATAATCTCCACATCTCTACAAAGCAAACTAAGAGTTGCGGATCCACCAACAGGATTCGCAATTTTTAAAGAAGTCATCAATGCAGTAACACTTAAGGAAAAAGTGTCTACCAGTTCCTTTGATATAAAAGAATGGGATGCACCTGTATCAAAGAGAACTCTAATAGGTTGATCATGAAATAAAATAATACCATCAAGAATGGAATGAGAAATACCTTGGCCACGAGATGTGTTGCCAGGGGCTTGAGCCACATTCAACTTTCCTTCCTTCTTGCCTTTACGCTTGAGGCATTGATGTATGTAATGATCCGGGCTCTTACAATAGCGACAAGATTTGGGCTTAGAGCACTTATTCGCATAATGATCCCCAGACCCACAGTTGAAGCAACTCGCACCACTAGGAGAAGGAGACTTTGCCGCAGGGGTTGCCTGCTTACCCTTTTTGTTGGGATAAGGACCCTTGAATTTTCTTGGCCTCTTCTTGTTGTTAAAGTTTGGTTTAGCGCCTTCCACTTCAGCATCACTCTCTCTATCAGCCTCTTCAAGACGAAGAGCGATATCGACGAGTTGATCAAATGCGACTTTTAGTTTCAAGAGTAGTGGCTTCTTAAGATTCTTATTTAAGCCATAAACGAACCTCTGGTTCTTCTTCAATGGGGTGTTGATGTATTCAACCCCATATTTGGAAAGCGACTCGAAGGCTGCGACGTAATCAGTCACAGAGGATTGACCTTGAACAAGGTCTATAAAACGTCGAGCCAAGGTTACTTTCCCAGCTTCTGGTACAAACTTTAACTCGAAGCGTCCCTGAAATTGCTCCCAGGTGAGATCCGCTTCATTAATTTCTGAAGTAAGGAGTTCGTACCAGTCCAATGCTCTCTCCTGGAGCATGCTGGAAGCCACCTGAACGCCGTGGAGATCGATAAGGTTCATGCGAGAAAAGATTCGATCGCATGATTTTAACCAAGCCTGGACCTCGATGATATTTTCTGAACCTTTGAAGGGCTTCCCACCCAAGTTAGTGTAATCGCTGCACAAGCGTGCAAATCCCGACTTTGGGTGAGTAGGTTCCGGGTTAGCTCCAGCTGCTTGAGCATTAGTTACTAAATCAAGAAGCTGTTGAGCAGTCATAAAAACTCCATCCGGGGGAGCAGCACCAGATGATCCAGTTCTGGGACGGCATAGTCTAGACATTCTCTTCCTTTAAGAAAGAAAGAAGAGAAGGAAGAAGGTTATTCACCAATGAACATCAAGCAATCTCGATAGATAAAACAAGGAATCATAAAGGAAATAGGATGAATCGGTACGAAGACTCGAATTAATCCTATGGTATGACTCCTAAGATAGACCTAGGACGATGATCCTTTGTAAGTTATTCTACATTGTTCCGAAGTTTGGCTCTGATACCAAGCTGTGACGCCCCACCTCTATACCCACGCTAGCCAAGAACAATACGGAGTAGTGCTGTCAACTAGCACGGAGAATAAGGCTGTTGAGGAGCGACCATCCATGTAATTGCTTATCACACGGTGGCTATAAATAATCTTCGGAAACAAACGTAGAAATAAGCATAAAGAAAATCAGTCACAGACATCCATATCACAAAGGCGGAAGAAGATATGAATATATAACTAACACATGAAAGTGTACATCAGAGTAGTGGTCAAAAGATCCACAATAATACAAAAGAATAGCAACACGTGCTATACAAAAGAATACAACTATGAGTCTATATCTCAAGTGTATACAACAAAAACTGCTAGTCTAAACAGTTAGCCAAAAGTCGGAGTGATGAATCCCTGGGAAGAAGTCAAGCAGAAGCACCTGTAACATCTCGGTCTGACCCGAGTATTATTTAAGAAAAATAATAAACGGGTCAGTCTAGCTATAAATATCAGATGACAAGATATAACATAAAGGATATGGCATAAACATAAAATATCCATGATGACATACCACTATAAGTATGTAAATAATGATCAACAGAAGATCAATCAATAAGAGATAATCAATATCACAAGAATCTTCTCAAAGATTCGAAAAGGGCATCATACCCCAAACTTGTACTCATAACAAGTTAATGACATAAATTCTAGAAATCAATGCAAGAAGTCCAGAAATCATAGAAAAGAGAAAGAGGCCTATCACATGACGGTCCGAAGACCAAGGGGAGCTACCCCACATGTGTGAATGGAATCACACAGATTAAGGTCCAGACTAACCAAAAAGCAAAAAGGTATGTGTGAGTGGAATTACACAAGTGGTGTCTAGTCTAACCTCGCAACAAGAGACATCGCACAGTTGCTAGTCTAAAGCATCAGAATGATCGTCATGATCAACGAGAAGTGTCAATTACACTAAGCTAGTAAATATAGAAGTTTAGCTTCATGTCCCATAACCACTTGCTTAACTTAAATATTTACGAACAAACTGTAAATCTTCACTAATAAAATTGTCACAAGAGGTTCAATCGAACAAGTCCAAGAATTAACCGACGAAGTGAACGCAAGCGTTTCATACCACTTGTTTTACTAAGTCGTTTAATTAGATTTCTCATCCGAGTGAGGTAAAGGTTTGTATATACTAATAGATTGGAAAACGGTTTAAGAAAAGAGCTTTGTTATTAAAAATAGAGTTGAAATTGTTTGTTAAAAGAGTTTTGATATTTACTACTAGTATTGAAACCTTTATATTATAAAATGACAAAACACAGAAGCAATTGTAGAAACAATCAATCACAAAGATCGCATGCGGAGATGTGAATAAAATCCAAGGAAATCAGCTCAATGTTTTTCAGATAAGATACCCTACGGAGGGGGGGTCCAGGGGGTGGCAACCCCCCAAGGTGGGGGTGCGGGGGCAACGCCACCGCTTACGGGGTTCGACCTGCCCGGTTAGGTCGCGGGGGTCCAGGGGGCAGCGCCCCCGGCAGGGTGCGGGGCAGCGCCCCGTCCAAAACGGTACGACCTAAGTGAAGACAAGCGGCCTACGACCTAAAGCAAAATGAGGTCTAACGACCTAAGGGTTCACGCGACCTAACACAATGGCCGAGCGACCTAACTGGAGTTAAGGGAGGCAAGCGACTTAAGGTCCAAGACCTACGACTCAAGCAAGCCGAGCGACCTAGTGTGGAGGGGTCGAGCGACTTAAGGAAGGCGAACGACCTAAGGTCTAACGACCTACGACTTAACAGAGTCGAGTGACCTAAGGTAAATGGTCCAACGACCTAACTCGAACGACTTATCAGGAGCTTAGGTCGGAGACGACCTACGAGATAAACCAGGCCGACTTAGTGGACGAGCGACCTAAGGTAAATGGTCCAACGACTTAACGTTTGCCTAGAAATTATAGGTCGGAAACGACCTAAGACTTAAAGCTTAACTCGCGAGCGACCTACGGCTTAAGGCCTAACTCGTGAGCGACCTACGACTTAAGGCTTAACTCGCGAGCGACCTACGGCTTAAGGCCTAACTCGTGAGCGACCTACGACTTAAGGCTTAACTTGCGAGCGACCTACAGCTTAAGGCCTAACTCGTGAGCGACCTACGACTTAAGGCTTAACTCGCGAGCGACCTAACTCCGAAGTGCCAATTCTTCCAGAACGACCTAAAGCCCTGCGACCTATGGTACTAACTCGCGAGCGACCTAACGACTTAACTCGTGAGCGACCTAATTCCGAAGTGCCAATTCTTCCAGAACGACCTAAAGCCCTGCGACCTACGACCCAGTGACCTTGCGACCTATCACCGAACGAGTCAAGAGGCCAGAACGAGCTAAGTGCAGGAAATTTCCAAAAATGCTAAAAATTGGAGTTTTTCGCCAATCCAATCCAAACCAAAGGCAAATGTGCATGCAAAAGTGATAGGGAATCATTCCCAACAGTCCAATATAGTTATAGACTAGATTTGTGAGATAAAAATCTCACCTTTGCACAAATTCAATGAAGAAGGAGCTTGAAACAATGGAGAAGCAACTACAAACTAGAATCCAATGTCTTCACTTTGATTTTGGAGTTGAATGATGGATTTAAAGTTGAAACCTAAGCTTGGAGTTTTAATTTCCTCTTCCACTCACCATTAATGCAAAAGCTTGGTTGTTAGGAAATTTATGAAGAGTGAGAAGAAGGAAGGGGGTTTGGGCTTGAGTTATAATGGCAATCTAACCCAAAGTCCAAAGCGGGAAAAGTTAGTGAAATTCTACTAACTCCAAACCTACCAATGTTTATACTTAAAAAAATTGTAAACGGCATTTCGAACTCAATGGAAGTGGTCTCGAGTCCTAATTTGACCGTTTGCAAAAAGTAGCTTTTCGGACCAATATCCGATTAACAACAAAATATTTAAACAAAATATTTAAATATAAAATCGATAAATATGCGGGTTGTTACACATTGGGTCCAAGGTGGCTGGGACTACCTACGGCGAAGTCGCGGCCGGTGATTGTGGTCGACGGTGGTGATGAATGAGTGAAAATCGAAGCGATGTGGGTTTCAAAGAGTAGCGACATGGATTTGAAGACGATAGTGGATTAGGGATTAAGCAAGGAAATTAAGTTTAATGATGTAATTAATAAAATTAATTATATGATTTAATTCTAAAATCTTTTAAAATCAATATCTATTGCATACTAGGTTCGAACGCTGTTAGTCTCATTGTGCTCGTAGGAATGTCGTCTAAATTTTAGGACTGGATTCGCGGAAACTGATGCTTGTAGAATTTCAAGCTAAAGTCGAACGCTGTTCGATTTTAAACCGAACAGAAACGTATCAGCGATAACTGGAATTTTGGTGTCGAATTTTGATTGTTTAGCACTATTAGTTATGACATTATTATATGTTCAGAACTTAACACCTATAATAATAAAAATCAATAACAACATTGGTTAAGTGCTTTGGTGGCTATTGGCCTCAATTTAGTATTTTGAAATACTATTAATTTCCATTGGCTTGAAATTGGTTTTTGATTCGGAGAATGATTTTAAATATAAACTTTAGGTTTTCTAGAAAATTTATATTTAAGCGGATTCTGAACTTCTTTATTTTACCCGGACTTTTCTTTGCCCTTTCTAAACCATTTAAAAATGTTTCAAAGTTGTTTAAATATTGTTAGTGTTTTTAAAAATTATTTATTTATATTTAATTGTTTTGAAGTTATTTATTAATATTTTAATATTGTAAAAAGTTAGTTATTAAATAACTAACATTGTTTGAAGATAATTAATAAATTATTTATTAGTAATTTTTGGAATTTATAATAGTTATTTATTAATAACGTTTTGGAATTAATAATATTTATTCATTAATAATGTTTTGGAAGTTAATTATTATTTATTATAATAATGTTTGAAGGTTAATTATTATTGTTTTATTAATAATGCTTGAAATTGTTTATTGTTATATTTATAATATTTTGAAGTTAATAATTATTATTTATTAGTAATGTTTTGTCGCTAATAATTATTATTGTACAATAATGTTTTGAAGTAAGTAATTATTATTTATTTATAATGTTTTAAAGTTATTAATTATTTTATTAAAATATTTTAGAGTTAATAAATTATTTTATTAATGATGTTGGAAAGTTAATTTATTACTTATTTAGTATGTTAAAGTAAATTAATTTATCCCGATTAATAGTATCTATAAATAATAAATTGATTTATAAAAGAATCTCATTTAATAAAAGAGATTTATTGAAGAGTTTATAAATAAAAATGGCTTTCGTATTTGTAAGAATTTTAAAAGGCTTTATAAAGGATTTGTATATTGAAGTTTTATAAAAAAAAATTGGATATTTATGAAAGAAGTTTTTTAAATGATTTTGGATATTTTTGAAAAGAAGTTTTATAAACGGTTTTGGATATTTATAAAAGAGTCATATAAATAAACTTGGAGTTTATTAAGAGTTTAATGAATGGATTTGAAATTTTAGTAAAGACAATGTTCATATATGAAAGAGATTTATTAAAAAGGATTTATTGAAGAAATTTACAAAAAATATTGAGATTGGATTTTCCTAAATTGACCTTCTTAATTGTGGTGGTGTGGACTTTCATTCCACGCTTAACATCGAAGGAACAGTGTTTGAGTTCATCCTTATCTCCATTTCTTTCTAAACAATCCTTTTGATATGATTTTAAAATAAGAAATATTTTATCATGTTTGGGGAATATACTTATATCGTTGAGATGAGTATGTGAATATATTTTCTAAGTAGTTAAAGTGTAGTGTTTTTGTGGATTTACTTATACCATTGAGATAAGTAAATGGATATTTTTCCAAGTATTGAAAGAAGTATAAAGGATTTGTGAATATATCTTTGTAAAAGAAATTTGACACAAGTATTTACAAAGTGATTTTAATTAATGAAAGGATTAATTAAAGAGGTTAGAGGTTAGTTATGTGCTTAACCATTGTTGGTTTTCCTATTGAAATAAATCCCTGAATTGATTGATTTTTATTTGATAGTTAAATAACCGACTATCAAAATTAGCCGGTTTTATACTATCTTGTCGGTTCGAGGAGACTAGGTAGGATCTGTTATCTGAAAACCACTTTGAACTGGCATAAGCGTTCGAATGGATGACATCTCGAAGATGATGTTTTCAAAGATAGAGTTCTTTGAAGTGCAAGGACTACTTGTTACTAATCTTGAGGGTGATTCCAAAATGGATGTAGTAGAAGTGGTTTCGTTCAGATCCAAAATGAATTTGTATGGATGAATGCTGGCATTATATTCTTGCCAGTAAGGCAATGTTAGAATTCCAAGTGCGAATTTCTAGGAGGGATAAGGTAATCGTTACCTCGCGAGCCTTACACCCGGTAAATTACTATAGCGGGGACATGTGATATGGCTAAGTGGGTCACTCCCATTACGACATGATCATCGTTTAATTTAGAGCGATATCTATGATTTTATGTATGCTTCGTGTCCTGTATGGTTGTTTGGTCGCAACCAAGGGATGATCGTATTTAGCGCTATCCAGTAAGGGGTAAGCCTGGTCCTGAGTAGTTGAGGTGCAACAGGTTGTAGCCTCCAGTACATTTTATGTAGAGACGTACTGATTCGGTTGGTAGACCCTTACCCTTTCATAGCTGGAATCTATTTTCCAGTATGAGCTTTCGGACTTGATTGTATACCTATTATGTTGGAATTTGATTAATGTAACACTTTCGGATATGATTCATTATTTATTTTAAACCCTAGAAATTAATATAATATTAGAACAATTACTATAGAAATGTTTTGGTACATTAAAAACTGTATCGTTTTTATGAGCAACATAGTCTTACGAGATACCTTTATTTTTCAATGGATTTTATAAATATAGAAATCGATATGATTTGATAGAGTTTTCTCATGTTGATTTACCAGACTGATCCAGACGTTATTTTTTTATAATGCTCGGATCAATTCGAGTATGTTTCAGATTTAGTTCTAGATGCTTGGAGTTTCAAGAGATGAGGTGGATGCCCTGAGACGTATTCACTTATCTTTTTATTTCCGTTGCATTTACTATTTGTTATATTTATCCGCAATGGTACAAACATGCTGACTCTAGGCTGATAATAGATTAGTATTCTATTTGATATATATATATATATATATATATATATATATATATATATATATATTAGTTTTCTTTTATTAAAGATCATTGTGTATATTATAGTTTACTTATTACAGTGTGAGATTCTGTTCTACCTTTTATTTTCTTTCACCCCAACAATCCGTCTTTTCGGCATTTGGATGTTCGGCATGTGAATATCATAGATGTATTAGTGTCAACTTTTGGGGGTCAAAAAGACGGGTCATTAAAAGATTGTTCAAGGCCCTAACCCGATAATTAACATTTATGAAGCACTAAGATTTACAGCACATGGTATTCTTGTATGTGCTTTCTAAATCTAAGTGATTTGATGTTACATTCATTTGTCTATAAATCATGTATTTTATTCCTATTAACTACAAAATAATTTTATGAAACTTCTTCCCAAATTCAAGATAAGGTGTAGATATTCACGAATGAGTATACATCTTACTTTAACAAATTTTCTTTCCTAACTTTAAAAACAGTTTGATAGATTTTAGAAATGTGTACACTCTATTTTTACATATTTTTTACATATTTACAAAAAGGTGTGTAGGGTTTATAAATGGACACACATAAATATTACTCAATGGAACACATATTAGGTTGTTTTAGTCTAATACTGTGACGCCCCACCTCGAAACCCACATTAATAAAGTGAATTACAGGGTAATTCTATTTGTTAATCCGGAGAATAGGGCTGGTTAGGAGCGACCATCTATAATCTTGCCTTAAACATCTACTGCATACGTCGATAAATGCTCTATATATATTTCTTCTATTTTAAGTGGATGGACATATCCAATAAATGCTTAATACAAAACTATAGGTGGCTAATGGATCTATCAGAACAAAATATAATAACATAATGCATATCACATCACAGAACAGTAATCATCATACATATAAATACATATACGCAGATACATCCCAGTATGATACACAAAAGTGGTACGAAGACCAAACTATATACATCTAATCAAATACATATTAGAGTCAAGTGGAAAGAAATATAAATCACACAACAGTGCTAGGCTTATATCCAAGCAGATGCATCAAAGCTAAGTCCCATAACTGATAGCTAACCTGAAACAGCTCGGTCTGACCCGAATACAAAATACACGGGTCAGTCTAGCTAAAACAGTCAGTTAATGAGGATAGACGATAATATAAAGCATAAGACACAAGGTGATAATTCTTTTGATATGAGAAAAGGCAACAGAAAGAATACAACCCATAGCTTAAGTGAACTAAGGTCAATTAAGTGTACAAAGACCTCAAAAGAGGTAAATTCAATAATAATACTCAAATAATATAAATACTCGCCTCATATCATCAGCGACATCCCAAAATGTCTACATAGTTTTCATGAACCATATCTCCTCAAAAGGAGAAACATCAATACAAACTCTCGCTAAAATGGAAAATATAAAACATTCTCAAATAGGATGATCCAAAACTCAAATATAGAGGAATCTCCAAATTCAATTATACCTCATCTCATTGGTATAGATGTATAAAAATCTCAACTCGCCAAAATGGAAAAAACCTAGAATATCCTATAAAATCATGAAATCATCCAAACTCATGGCCCAAGGAACTCAATAATAGTTCAAAACATCATAAATGAAATCACCACATATATAACATCTTATATAGCACTAGGCTATTGATGTAATAAAACATCTTAAAAATGGTGAAATCACAATAAAACAGAAAACCCAAAAAAAACCCGGATTGGCCAAATCTCCAATTGCAATGCCGAAGCAATGCCGCACGTGCTAAACTCAAACGGCCGAAGCCTGTGACAAGGTCGCTAACACCTCTCAAAGCAGTTCATCCTCATGACAAGGTCGCTGACACCTCTCCAAGCTATTTTGTCAGCCCTAACAAGGTCGCTAACACCTCCTAAAGCAGTTCGCCGTCATGACTAGGTCGCTAACACCTCTCAAAGTAGTTCTGTTAGGTAAACATTGTGAATGTGTCACAAACTCACGGATAGGAACCCAAAAAGTTTTAATGTGTGTCCCATATCACACGTTCGCACTTAGCGGTTTATTAGCTGCTAGTCGATGTCATACTAGAAACATCATAAAATTCATAAAATCATATCTCGCCTCGTCTCACTAGCGAGTGACAAAGAGACACCATACTCGTCTCGTCTTATCAACAAGTATTAAATGACATCGTAACTTGTCTCATCTCATCGACAAGTGAAAACATCGTGACGGTTTCTCATAAACCATAAATCTCAAAGTAGAAATCTCAAACCCTAAAACTCGCCAAATATTGGCCTTCCTATATAATTCCTAGAATTATATTCTCAAAATCCCGCAATAAACTGGCTAAATAACTCAGAAATCAATATCCCAGAGAGTTTCGATCGTACAAGTCCGGAATTAATCGAAATAGTAAACGCACATGTCCCATAGCACGTGTTTTACTAAAATCGTTTAATTTCCTTTCTCATACATTCTAATAGTGCAAAAGTGTGTGTTTTATATTTAAAATAGTTTACTAGAGAAAACAAGCTTTTAAAACTTTTCCCGAAAAGATTAATAAAACCAATATTTAAAATTTATTTATTATAGGAAATAAATAGATTTTATATTAGAAAAATAATTTTAGAATACTATGTAATAATAATTTGAAATGTCCATTTATTTCAAAAAATCACTTCAAAATGGTTTAGTGAAAATCGTGCTCGAAAATAATGAAAAACAAGAAAGATTACTCAAGACCGGTAACTTGAATTCAATACGAATTCAATTCAAATTTAACCCAAATTCAATTCAAATTCTATTTAAATTTGAGTTTCAAATTCTCTAAATATAGCTATCCTATTGATAGGCATCAGAGCTCTCAAAACATCTCAAAAACAACATCAAAATCGAACAAGAATGAGAGCAAAAATAAGACAATACAATTCTCAGTTCAATGATTGTTGTTGCTGTCGTTTTGCTCTCGAGACAGCAACAAACAAATATAGTTTTGACCAAGCTAACTTCAAACTTTCAAAAACTCAAAAAATGAAAATTCTACCACAAAGTCTAAGCTTTCCGGAACATCATAAATTGTTAAATTTGGATAAGAAACATGAAAGGTATGGCTAAAACAAATTTCAGATATGAAGTTCACTACAGCTGTCGTTTTAGTTTCGGGATAGCGATAATAGAATGAACTTTCGACCATGTAAACATCAAAATTAGAAAAAACTAAAAACATGATAATAGTAGCATATAATCTAAGCTTTCAGGGGCATCAAGAATCGTCAATTTCGGACATCAAATGAAAAAGATATGCTTAAATTACCAACAGCACTTGGCACAGAAAGTCACAATTTTACGGTGACAAAGCAGCGAGTTTGTATTGGGTTTTTCGACCCTCTATGCTCAAAATTTTCGAAAGTGTTCAACATTAAAGTTGTCACATTCTTTTCAGGCTTTCAAGAACTTTGAAGAAAATCGAATTCCGATGTAAAACGAAAGAGATATATAAAATTTACTGACAGCGATTTACGATTGAACATACAACAACAATTTTTTTTTTGAGATTTCTTACCTTAAAATCTCAATCAAAGGTAGAATATGTGAGTTTTGATACTCACCTTGCAATTCATAGAGATTAACATAAATAAATTTGGTCAAAACTGAAGCAAGATGAAGGCTTTTGGTAATAGAGAGCTTCAGCTACCTGTACAAACTTAAAAACAGAACATGCAAAGAAGAAGAACAAGTAATTAACAGACAACCCAAAAATAAAATTGAAATTTGATGAATTATCTCTGATGTGAAGTAAATTACCTGTGAAATTAGCTTTTAATTCATTAAAACATCAAATCCATGAAGAAATTAGGGGATTGAAGGCCATAGATTGAAAGGGTTTTTCTTTTTCTTTTGTTTACTGGCTGGAGGAAGGAGATGAAAATGGTTTTCTGTACGTACAGGAAATGTTTTCTCATTTTCTTATCTTCTGGTTCTAGCCTAATGGGCTTTTGGACCCAAATAGAGAATAAATTAATTAGCCTATGGTTTTAATTCACACCTAAATCAATATGCATATATTTATACTATGTTATAATAATAAAACAATGCATTTTCTTTCAAGTTTCTACACAAAAAATATGTAAACTTATATACATAAATAAAATAAAATATTTTACATCATATGAAAAGTTTAATTTTGATTTTAAAAACATTTTAATTATTAAAACCCTTATTTTACATAAATACACAATTTTACACTAATAAATGCATAACTCCATATTTTAACTCCAAAAATTCTACTAAAATATTTTTCTTGTTTAGAAAAATATGACAAAGCATTTTAAACTTATTTTCATAATCCAAACTCATTTTTAAATCAAATTCATCCTTTTTTTTGAATAAACAATCTTTAAAAATCAAATACTTCCTTTAAGATTAAAAGAAGTAATTAGTAATAATTAATAAAATTATTGCATTTTCTCCAAATAAAAACCATTTTCCATTCATTATTAACTCAAACAAAATAAAATAAAGTTCCAAACTTTATTTTCTCATTTTATTTCAAAAATTCATTGTTTATTCTAAGTGAACAATTTAAAATTTAAAATTTTATTTTAATTCACAATATTAAATCATAAGTACCATTATAATTTAATATTTACAGGTAATCTCCAAAACTAGGGTTTTAAAAATACCTCACAATATCTTGATTCGATCCTGACTAGAGCCAATGGTCATTAACATTAAGCCTTTTTTATTAAATATACTATTTAATATATATTTTTATATAAGTATATTTTTTATTATATAGCATATAATGTTTATTTTTCATTATCTACATAAGTTTTATTATGGATTTGTAACATTATCCTAAATTGCTTTTTGAAGTAAAATTTTGAGATTATTAGCTATATGATGCTTTTAAATTGAAGGAATTTTTTTTTTACAAATTAAACATAACTACAAGCGTATAGTAATGTACTGTAAAAGTATAATTTTCCATCTAATTGAGTTAAATTAGGTAGAAAATAATTATCAGTGTTTAACTAAAAAAACATACGGTTACTCATATACTTAAATATAAACAAACAACCTCTCTCTTCATGTACACCCCCCTTTCATGGTCTTCCATAATGCTAGGCCTAAATAATGTACCATATATTGATTATTTAAGTTTATATAGTTAGTCAACTATATTAAAATATAATGATTACATATTATTTTAATTAATTTAAGGTCTCAAATAAATAATTAAATGCTATAAAAATTCAATATACTATTTTTATCGATTTTATTTATTAATTTATAACATTTATAAATTAATTTAAATTTGTTAAACTTGGAAATTAGCTAACAACCCAACTGTGTTTATTGCTTGGTGTGAATTCGGTCCTTAGTGGATATTAAACAATTTAGATACCAAAGCCTGTACGGATTTTCCTCAAATACAGTATCTGGCATAAGTTATTTTGCTTGTAGATCATTTAGGAAAAATCCAATTTTTAATCATTATAAAGCCACGCTTTTGTGATAAAATTTTGTGAACATTTTCTTTTCGTCATCATTATATCACTAAGATATATAAAGTTTGATCAAAGACCAAAAAATTCAATAATATTTGTAGTTAATTGTATATACCACATTAAAGTCCTTGGTTCAATTTGATAATATTTGTTGATTAGCCGTTTTGCTCTGGCTAGAAATTTTGACTTTAAGTTGACTATAAATTATGGTAATACTAACATTTTACAACAAAGGAGACAAATCCTCTATTAAGTAATATTTCACCTCCAGTTGTCCAGCGTATGCCCACTGTAGTCGTAACATAATCAAGATATCATGTGACTGATCATAATCGAAGTATAACCTAGCTATTTAAGATCAACAATACTCTCAAGTCTGAAGACTACTACACATTGTTACATGAGAACTTCTATTTTGACTTAGTTGTATTAACTAGTAAAAGACTCATGATGAGTCATTCTATGATTTTTTCAAACAACCACAAGTATGCAATCACTTGATGTTCCCAACGGTCATGAGTAGTTCACCATTCATCCTATAGATAGCATTACATGCACTAATCTTAGCATTGTGTTAATATCTTTGTTCTAATACATCTTGACTATGAACAATTTAAGGATTATTATTCACTACATACAATTCAATACCCATGGTTGCGAACCATTCACAACTACAATTGATGAAATACCCTCCTAAGAATTTTCTACTTATATATACTTAATGTACATAAAACATTCATATCCAATATAACAATGCATTTAATAAAAAGGTAAAACAGAAGCATATTTTATTTCGAACAAGATTCCCTTCATAAGTTATGTTATATAATCAACTACATTATTGTCCATATGGCACACCCTTAACTCCATTAGTAAATAAGTTATGATAAATGTGTAGTTTTAACACTAAAACCCTATTTTTAATACTTATGAGCTTAAGATAGGATCTTTGAGTGATAATTGTGTCAGTGAATGTTTAGACTTAAATGGACGAACCGGTCTACCTAAGAATGCAATGGATGTAATGATTTGAATGTTTAGTTTGAATTGTGTTATATGACATTAACTTTGATTTTGTTTAGATGAGTAGAATAAATGTTCGGATGATACAAGATGAGTTTGGACTATAAGTCGTATAATGATACTCATACAGTTTGTTGATCGGTGTTCAATGCCTCAATGTTATTTGTCAAATCACCATAGACAGGAAGTACTCGTCCAAAAGGCGAATTACTTAGAATAAATGCTTTAGCATGAGTAGAAAGATGTGCATACAAAGTGTTGCAGTAACACAAAGCTAAATGTCAAAGCAAATGGCTAAGCATGGGAGTACATGAATCGAGTGATAGAGTTAGAAGTAGCCCTAGGGAAAATTTTATAATTTGCTGTGAATTAATAACTCTGTATTAAAATCTTGTTCGTAATAAAAGATGTTTTTATTTCTATTATATATATTTGTCATAATATGTTATATTAATTACTTATTTAATTTAAGTATATTTAATATAAAATCCACAATTGGTATGTTTTGTGATAGTATTATAATATGTTGTAACCATAAAAAATTTATCATTATAAATATAAACATACCATTTAACTATTACTAGTCAAGATGTATCAAGATCGGATAATGATACATCTGTTGAGATTAGAGTATGTAATGCTTTTCAAATGTTGTGCATTATATTACTCATGGCTGTTGGAAACACCAAGGGGTTAACGTACTAATAGTTTTTGGATAACTATGGAATAACTAACTTGATAGTTTTTTTATTGGTTAATATAACTAAGGTCAAATAGAGAACATCGAAGTGACAATATTACGCAATTCTCTCGACTTAAGAATATTGTTGAACTTTAATGTGTACGGTTCACTTTGATTATGGTTAAATTGTTACATGTTATCCGTTGAAAGACAATTGTTGGATCTAAGTTGAAGCATTGAAAGTGAAACAATATTCAGTAGAGAATTCATCTCCTCGGTTATATGAGGTTAGTATCACTAGTCAACTATCAACTCAAAGTTAAAATATCCGACCAGAGCAGTTCGGTTAATAATAATTATTTTTATTGAATCAAGGACTTTGTGTTTGGATTATACAAGTTGAATGTAGACGAAGATCTAATGTGATATAGATTTGATGAAGAGAATTGGTGTCAATCACTACGCCATAGATGGCCTATTGCAACGAAAATACAAGATGTTGCTAGCTATAATGTAACGATAGTTATGCTGATTTTTGTCTATTACAACATTAGCTTTAGGATGTTAGCATATATATCAACACTATGCTGCAATAGCTATAGACTTATAAAAATGAGCGCGGCTGAAAAAAAAAGCGGGGTGACGGCGGAAGCAAAAACAAAGCGGCAAAAACAACGCATGTGAAAGCCTCAAACACTTAACAAAAGTTCTTAAGTTTACAAGCTTAATTGGGTTTCGATTACGGTAAGTTCGAGTACAAGTTCAATTAGGGCTTTGGTGTTTCAATTAGGTCTTTAATTGGGGTTCGTTTGGGTTTCGAATTTCAGTTAGGGCTTCGATTTAATCTGCTGCTTAAGGTATCACTCTATGTATATTTCAAGTTTTTCCTGATTCCATTGTTGTGTTGCCTAATTTACTGATTTACTTGTGAGTTCAGGTGTAATCATATTCTTGATTTTATTATTGTGTTTGTCTTTGCATGTTATTTGTGTGTAAATTAGTGATGAACGACGAGGAAAAAATATGGGCAGAACTTCCTAAGTTCAGTGAAGGATATATTAGTGGAGTAAAATGTTTTATTCGGAATACTTTTTCTAGATTCGCGGTAGGTGATGAAATTACATGCCCTTGCAAAAAGTGTCATAATCGCAAGTGGCATCGTCAAGAGGTAGTCTACGACCATCTGATTTGGAATGGTCCATCTAAATTGTACGTGAAATGGATTTATGAGTTTTCCTGTCTAAATCTTGGAAGGAACGATAATGATATGGATCGTGAAGCGGGAATAAATTTTAGAGATAATCTTGATGAGATGTTGCATCGTACTTGTGGAAATATGCAGAACAATGAAGGTGGATCTTCTGATGGAGAAAATGGAGTAGATGTCGATGCTAGAAAATTTCATCATCGTGTTGAAGAGGGAAAGCAACCATTATATCTCGGGTGTACTAAATTTTCGCGATTAAGTTTCATCATCAGGCTTTATTCTTAAAAATGCCTACATGGAATCACCGAGTCTGCATTTACCGATTTATTAGAGTTGCAAATAGAAGTTTTCCACAAGCCCACATCCTTTTATCTTTCAATGCTACCAAAAATATCATTAAAGATTTAGGCCTCGATTACCAAAGAATACATGCATGTCCAAATGACTGCATGCTATATTGGGTAGAAAATGAAAAGGAAAATAACTGCAAAACTTGTGGTTTTTCAAGGTGGGCTATACCGGAAAAGAAAGCGGATGTTGACAGTGATCCGGAGCAGCAGATTCACAAAGTACCATCAAATGTGATACGTTATTTTCCACTAAAACCAAGACTGCAAAGGATGTTCATGTCCAAGGAGTATGCATAACTTATGATATGGCATGCAGTGGGACGAAAAAATGATGGCAGACTTCGACATCCAGCTGATGGCGAGGTTTGGAAGACGATGGATGCCAAATATCCTCATTTTTCATCTGAAAACAGAAATATCAGGTTAGGAGTAGCAGCTGATGGATTCAATCCTTTTCGTACAATGACTACAGCTCACGGCATATGGCCAATCATATTGGTAAGTTATAACCTTCCACCTTGGTTATGCATGAAGCCAGAAAATTTGATGCTTTCAACCTTTATCCCTGGTCCACAGTCTCCTAAGAATAGCATTGATGTCTACATGCAGCTTCTTATCGCAGAATTGAAAGAATTATGGGGTCTTGGCATACAAACTTATGATGCCTTAACTGGTGCTAATTTAACGTTACGTGCAAGCATGTCATGGACGATCAGCGACTTTCCGGGCTATGCAATGTTATCCGGCTGGAGCACAAAGGGTTATTTAGCTTATCCCGTATGCCATTTCGAGACTTCTTCAACTTACTTGAAACATAGTAAAAAAATGTGCTACATGAATCATAGGAAATTTTTAGATCCGGAACAAAGTGGAGGTTTGATAAGAAAAGATTCAATGGTGAAATTGAAATGGGAACATCTCCGGGAATTATATCTGGGACAGACATTGAAGATTTGTTGGCTGGTTATGGAAATATTTTTGTGAAGAAAGAGGTCAACAAGCATAAAAATGAATCCCCTTTTAAAAAGAAGTCAATATTTTTTAATTTACCATATTGGAGTCACAATGTATGTCGACATAACCTTGATGTTATGCACATAGAGAAAAACATTTGTGATAAAATACTTGGCACTTTACTAAATATTGATGGGAAGTCGAAAGACCATTTAAGTGCTCGGTATGATTTACAAGAGATAGGCATCAAGGAGGTCCTTCATCCGGTTCTATTAGCTGATGGGAATTACCTTAAGATCAGGGCTGCCATATTTGCAATGACGAACAAGGAGAAAGAAAGATTTTGCTCGGTGTTAAAGAATGCTAAACTGCCTTATGGTTGTGTAGCTAATATCAGCCGATATGTAAACAAGAAAGAGAGGAAAATTGCAGGGTATAAGAGCCACGATGCTCATTTTCTTCTCCATTACTTGCTGCAATTTGCTATGAAGAAATCTGTAAAACCTGAAGTTGCAATACCTATGATAAGATTAGGTGCATTTCTAAGAAGTCTCTGGAGTAAAATTATCAATTTGGCTGATCTCAAGAGGCTACAAAAGGAAATTGTGGAAATTCTTTGTCAATTTGAGATGATATTCCCAAATGCTTTCTTCGATATAATGGTGCACTTGCTAGTTCATTTATGCAAGGAAATTGAATATGGTGGACCTGCACATCTTCATTGTATGTTTCCTATTGAGCGTTATCTTTGTAAACTGAAATCATATGTTCGCAACAAAAGTAAACCCGAGGCGTCCATTGCTGAAAGTTATCTTGCAGGAGAATGTTTGATATTATGTTCAAGGTTCTTAGGTGGCGATGGAGCAGGAAAAATGAAATTTGAAACCTGTCCACAGAATTTGGAATATCCTATTGGCACAAGAAGAAACAAAGACGGAAAAGGTATTCATCTTAAAGATTCTTAATGGATGGCATGTCACCGTTACATTCTATTCAATTGTGGTAACATGGAAATAGAGAGTTTACTTGAGTAAGTTTTTAAGTTTTATGTTTATTTTAGTAACTATTGAAGAATTAGAAAATTTGTTTCTATCTTTTATTAGCCAGGTCTTTATTCTAGGGAACATCGAGCTTTAATTGATGGTCATGCATTATCAAAAAAATATAAAAGAGAGAGAGAACACAGTGAAGAATTTTGGAAGTGGTTAAAGGAAGAGGTTGGGAAAAAGGAGGACATTTCAAAAGAAGTACAACTGCTTGCAATGGGCCCTCTTCCAACAGCTAAGAGGTTTACTGGATATGTTATCAATGGATACAGATTTTATACAAGGTTCAGAGATGCCAAATGTACAACACAAAACAGTGGTGTATTTTTGACAGCCTTGACTACTAGCTTTGCAAGTTCGAAAGATCAAAATCCATTGGTTGGTGAAGTTAATTACTATAGATCAATTGAGGAAATATTAGAACTAGACTATTGGGGAGAATTCAGTGTGGTTTTATTTAAGTGTTGTTGTTACCAAGAAGAGAAAGATTTATATGAGCTGACTCGTGTCAATTTTAATCGATTATGCCAGAAATCTGATCCTTATGTTATGGCTTCACAAGTACAACAGGTGTTTTATATAGAAGATCCAATTGATAAGATGTGCCACAATGTTATCAAGAAATTTCCGAGAGACTGGTGTGAAATCGAAAGCGAAGATGCACATGAAGATTTGAATGATATCCAGCCTGCTTATGGAATGGGAAATCAAGATTTTGATGTTCGTCGGTGTAGAGACGATGTCCCAATAAGACGAATCCGCCTTCCACCTAGCAGATGAAAAAAAATGCTTCTTAATTTCTGTGTATCACTATCATATTTAATTAAGTAACTAATGTACCCAATTTAAGTAAGAAAATGTTGTTTCTGCCTTGATTAAATGTTGTAACTAATGTATCATATTTGTGGCTCTTTTGTCTCTTTTTTTAGTGTTTCTGCCTTTATTACATTTTAGTGAAGTGACTGTTTTATTTTATAATGCAGTTGGTTTATTTTAATTTGTAATTATGTCATTATAATGTTAATTCCTTCATTTTGTGTAGGATGGAGGCAAATCTAAAATTCCATCTCAAAGGAAAATTTGAGAAGAATGAATATGTTGGTGGAGAAGAGACTTTTGTTATGGGCGTTGATCTGGATATGTTTTCTTACACAGTACTGAAGGAGTATGTCAGGGATGAGCTAAAGTACACTGAAATTGGAGGAGTATATTCATAGAAAGGTCCAATGAGTGGGTGGACATTGGTGACCAGTGATACAGATCTGTGGGAATTGATGCAAAAAAAATATAACGGTGATTACATTGATTTGTATGTCGACACCTTGGTCAATGATAAAATTGAGCCAATTAAACAAATGCAGCCACATGTCATCGTACGCCCAAGGAAGAATCTGCTGTCTCCAGGTATTTGGGTACATGATCAAGTCTTAATTTCTTTAATTAAGTTTAAATAATTATGTTTATGACATGATAAACTTGCCTTTTATGTCGTTGTATGTTTGCAGCTGCGAAATCATAGAAACGACAATTTGTCACCACTCACCATCTGCAACAGGCAGCAAAAAACAAGAAGTAGACTGGAGTCTTTACTCCGATGCGAAAGTCGGCACGGATAAACAATCCACTTACCGACGAGATGCAGACTGATCAAGTCTTTGGTCCTAGAAAGTCGGCACGGCTAAACAATCCACTTACCGACAATCTTTGGTCCTAGAAAGTCGGCACGACTAAACAATCCACTTACTGACGAGACGCAGACTGATCAAGTCTTTGGTCCTAGAAAGTCGGCACGGCTAAACAGTCAACTTACCGACGAGACGCAGTCTGATCAAGTCTTTAGTCCTAGAAAGTCGGCACGGCTAAACAATCTACAAGTGAGCGAAGCTGCTGTGAGTCCACGCATGGGCAGGAGAAAGGTGATCAGCAAGAAGTCAATTAGAGTCGGTAGGTCTACAAAGTTACCAGAGAAAAATCCAACTGAAGTCAGTAGTTGTACAAAGACACCAGAGAAGAAAAATCCAACTGAAGTCAGCGATGCAACTTTAAATATCAACTCAGCAAGTGTCAGGAGTAAATTGGATTTCTATAATCCTCCAGATGAAGAGGAAAATATGGGTGAAAATGAGATTATAGTAAGAAGACTACAATCTGATCTTCTAAGATGATGTTCTACATATATTTTGCTTATATTTACAATAATGTCTTGTTAAATTACTTTCAGGATGATGATCTACAACCTCCGCCACCTCCACCGCTTACAGAATACGAAAGGGAGAGATGTAAACATGTGTCGCAGAAGAATAGTGTTTTTGAAGCTCTTGGGATGCCTACATTAGTTACTGGATTGATAAATGAACTTGAAAAAAAATAAAAGAAAATCAAAGATGCCAGCTGAAAGCGAAGATTATGCTCCAGAACAAGAGGAACCTAGTGAAGATGATACTTCAAAAAATCCAGTAAAGGTGCATTATAGCTGAAGATTTAATTTTATGTTGGTAATTATAGAATAGCTTCATTATTTTTTTATTTTATTGTTTTTGTTTGCGTATTTTAGAGAACCAAAAAGGTTACGATTATAAAGCCTCAGTCTGGACCAACAACTCGTTCAGGGGTCATTGTTGAATTTGCAACTGATAAGAATGCAGCTCCGAAGGCAGGGGAAAATCCAGTTCCTACACAAACGGTTGATCTAGCATGTATCGTTGAGTTACCACACAATGAAGGAACAGGAACAATGGCTGCTTATTTGGCTATGCGAGAACGCCGGAAGAATAACAGTAGCGAAAGTGGAAGTGCAAGGAAGAAGGCTGTTGTCGGAAATGTCTCGATACATATTGAAAACGAAGAAGATGAAGTTGAAGAAGCTGAAGGTATTATCTAATTGAGTTCTGATTTTAATTGTTTAAGTTCTCATTTATGTTATGTCTAGCCTTCTCATTACTATTGTATGTACTTTGTAATAGTAGCGGGAGCTCCCAGAAGGTTCAGGGAAAAACAAAGATGGATAAAGTTCATTCAAGGTCATATGACAAAAGAGTTCTAATCCAAATGAATCATCGGGGCCAACCTGTTTCAGACGACGACCAAGTATTGCCTGAACTGAGTGCTTTTTTAGGAACACTGAAGAAGTGTGTTCCACTTGCTTACAAGTCTTGGTTTGATGTTCCTTCAAGTTTGAAAGGCACGCTGTGGAACTATGTCAAGGTAATTTGCAAACTTAGCTGAATTTTACCTAAATATATGAAACTTGTCACAAAAGTAGCATGACTATTCTTTTTAATGTTTGATTTGTATTTAAGCAACGATATATTATTCCGGATGAATGTGAATATTGGGTTTTGAAGTCAATTCGTGACTCTTGGAGGGGGTACAAGATTCGTATTAAAAAGGCACATTATACGGCTTATGAAACTGATGAAGAGAGGCTTGAAAATAGGACGGACGAAATTCCACTTGCGGATTTTAGAGTACTCTTGATGTATTGGGGAGATGAAAAAATTCAGGTATAATTTTAAGTTTTATCACAAAACTTTTTTCCGTTTTTATTCATTCAAATCAGGCAGATAATAAACATCTTTATTTCATGTTTTTGTAGTCCAAGGCCCTTGCAAATTGTGCAAGTCGAAAATTGTATACAGACACACACTGCCGGTCCAAAACTTTTTTCCCAAATTTGGCATAAGATGGTATGTATTTTGCTTATTTTTATGGTTGGCTGGAGGTATGCATTTTATTTTATCTGAAATTCCTCTCCTTATTTACCAAAGCGATATATGTTCCAAAATGAAAATTAAAAAAACTACATATATGTTCTGTGATGACCCGGAATTTTGAGCAATATCAATTTACTAATCTTTGTTAATAATTAAATTGATTTGATCATTTCACATTATAAATTGATGAGTTAAATTCTTTTAAAGGTTAATAATAATATTTTAATTTGGGAATATTTATTTAAGCAATTTAAAATTGGTAAGAGTTGTTTTTCAAAAGCTAATCAAAATATTTTCTATTTATAATATATATACATAAATATTGATATATTGTAAATAAGAAGTCTTTAAGTAATAAAAGCTTTACATTCAAGTTGTAATATATATGAATATATATATATTATGATTTGGTTTGTGTTTTAAAATTTAATATAGTAATTATCAAATCTAATGTTAAAATGTTTTTCCATTTGAAATATATATATTTGTATATGTAACATCCGCCTTTTCGCACGATTTAAACAGACACACGTGCCGATTCAAACCATACGGAAGGGCGGATTGTTATGGGGTAAATAAGAAAAACGAGTAAGAAATAAAAGAAAACAGAATCTCGCAGCGGAAGAATAAAATATAATAATAAAATATATAGTTTATAAATCTGTTTACAAAACATTTATATACTACATATCAGAGTTACACATACCAATAACAATGCAGCGGAACAGTGTGTAGTGTACTAGTATAAATAATAATATACATCTTCGTCTTCGTCGTCCAGAGCTAAATCTTCAAATCCTGAAACGCTCGGACTGACCCGAGCGAATTTGAAAAGACAAAAACACTCGAGTCAGAACTAAAAGATCTTATGTGAGTTAAATTTACAGAAATAAATATGAGTGCAGTAACTCAAGAGATACTCGGGATTTACATCTCCTAAGGATCCGTTAAACTATTTACTATATAGTATATTGCGCTATTATAATAGTGTCTATTAATAAAATAAACATACTTTTAAATAGCGTTAAGGAGTGACCCAATATTCCCCTTAACACGTAATAGTCCCAGTAGTCCATCCAATATCATAGTCCCTCCTGATCGGGAAGCCACCAGAGGATACCAAACGGGCTACGGGAGAAATCCAAACTCGTACAAGGCTCGGTATGGTAGGTGACACGGCACTACTAGGCAATGCCAGGGTAGATATACCAATTACGCATCCGGGCCGATGGTAACGCGTAGCCGCAGCTACCGCCCACCTCGAACAAACTCCCCCAAAAATCAAAGTAAAAGTGGCCACTAAATCAATCCAAAGTTAAAGTATAGTATCGAAGAGGAGTGTCCGATCAGAGGAATGACCTCATTATCCCGTCAATCGCTCCTGTTTTAGCCACCTTATGCCAACTCACGGGAGTAGGGTCCATGTATTTACCTTACAGGAAACGTCGCCACCAACCTACTTCATTCTGGAATCTCCACCGCGTACACGGTTAGTCAAAGTGGTTTTCGGTATCGACAGAGAGTATGTCCATATCCAATCCCGGTCTCTTTGCCAACCCATCGTTATTATAACACCGCGGTCATTTAAAAATAGTTTATACTTTAACATAAGAATAAAAATTTCCATTTCAAAACTATGAATACGATATCAAATTAAAACCCAAAATAATATGATATCATTTTATCTCAAATATAATCCTTTTCCAAAATCATACTGGTTTAAAATTTAAAATATTTGGAAACCAAACATTTGAATTATACTTTTAAAACATAATATTTCGGAATTCATACTTTTAAAACCATAACTTCTAAAACTTGAATGGTTTGGATATTCAACGGTATATAAAATAAATGGTTTAACTTTAAGGTAACTTTGTAAAGAAAAATAATTTCCATGGCTTTACAAATATGTTTCTTTATTTAAAGTCTAAACCAAAATTTAAATATCACGTTCAAGTTCAAAAACTACTTCAATTTCTATATCTATATATATATATCCATTTGGAGTATTAATATTTCAAAACTAAAGTTGGAATTTTTTTTTTCTTTCAGCAAATTAAACGTACTATTATTTAGTCTTGAATATTTACATAAAATCCATAAATAAAACTCCAATTTCTAACAATTAAATATTTTCTTCAATTTAATTTATACTAACATATTCATTTTTAATTATCTTGGAAAAGTCCAGTTATAAATATCATATCTTAAAATTTCCAAACTTAAACATTAAACATATGATATAATTATCAAACTCCATTTTTCTCAATTTTTCCATTTTTTTTATTTAAGAGATTTATACACAGCTTAAATTCAAAATTTCTAAATTCATATGTATATATATAGAAGAAAATATCAAAATAAAAATTTATAAACCGTATTCCATACAAACCATAGAAATCACTTTAAAATATTTTATATATAGACCACGGTGCCTGTATATAATTTTCTATCCTATGGTCAAGTGATACGGATATTTATCATTTCAATCCGCAATTTAAAAATAAAATTTTGCGGTTGTATATCATTTCAAACCACAATCCCGAATGAAATGAAAAATGTATGATAACTTGCAATTTAATGATATAAAATAAACATCCATTCATCAACATCATCCATCATCCAAATCACAATCATCATCCAATAATAAATCAATATCAATATATATCAGATAATATATAACAGGTAATAACTGGCAGTTATGTTCAAAATAATTTAACAACTATTAAACTAACAGTTTATATTCAGTAGTAAATTTTATAACTGTTAACTAGCAGTTTATAGGCGAATAAATAAATTCTAACTGTCAATTAATATGCAATAAATAAACTAAATTAACAGTTAAATTAAATAAATGCGAATTAACAGATATGCTGAATAAAACATGCCAAACATTCATAAATAGATTTCTACTCATATCTAAAATAAATTTAACAAACATAAAAACTTTTAGAAGTTGTGAGTGGGTTAAAACACTCACCTTTTGAATTTAAATCGTATTTAAATCCGATTTAAACCCAAAAATTCGACGGTCTCCAAATCTGTCCAAACCAGCGTCAACAGATCCGGAATTTAATTACGATCCTAACAAAAGAAATTTCGTGCAAATTGGATCACGTATGAGAAAGATACAGCAATATGATCGAGTTGAAACAAAATAAATAAAAACAAAAATAACTATTAGGGATTACTCACTCATGCCACGTCACGCCTACAGAAGAAAACGCGCATCTCCATTCCAGTCGAATCGTGCAAAACCCTACTGAGCCGCCGCCTATCACCTAGCTTCATCCAATTTTTGCCGCAACCTCGCTTACTATCGAGATGATCAGAGCACGCCATTCAAATCCTCAGGTCGAGCCGCCCCTTCCATCACCTTCACTTCGCCTCCGGTTCGTCCATTCAAGGCCGATGCCGCCGACCTACAACCCAAAACCATGGAAAATCTGACCATCGATATCACAAATGAATGATGCCAACGTGTGCTGAACTTCGCCCTCTACCGAACGCCGCCCTCCGATCAACCTCTCGTCCTAAATCCACCGTTAGATCGGGCTTTTGGCAAATGAACGGCCTAGGTTCATTCTGGAATTCTGGGAAGACGATAAATTGAATTGGAAAACGAACACCACCAGGAGATTACGTATCTCGAGAACTATGACATATAATCTTTTTTTGGAATTTTTGTGGAGAGTTTGAATTTTGACTTTTGATTTTGAACTGTAGATAGATCTAGGTTTTGCAACCATTGAGGAAGAGAAAGAGATGAAGAAAAGAACATACAGACAAAAGAGAATAGAAAGGAGGCTAGGGTTTTTCACAGCATATTTATAGACAAATTGTAGAAGGCTAGGTGGGCACGAATTACGAACGTGCTAAACGGTAGTTGGCCCAAAAAGCCCGTTCTAACCATGGAACGAAATTTGTTAAACCCATATATCCAAATAGGTATTTTAAAATATTCTGAACGCGATGGAAAAAGTTTCACGTACAAATTCGATCGTATGAAGAAGTTATGCTGAAAACAAAATTTCCAAATTGATTTTAATTAAATCGATTTCAAGGCGTTTCGCATCCGTACGATCGAACGACAGGTCCGATCGATACGAAACTTGAAACCCTACAATAATTCACCAATACGGATCCGATGAAACTGGTTTTATCGAAATCCGAGTCCGTGGCCAAAATGGCTATTTTTATATTCATTAAATAAATTAAAATAAATTATAAAAACCCAATTTATTAGGTTTTCAACTTTTATACTCTCACCTATTATCCAAAAATAAGGGTGCCACAAACATTAGTGCAAGATTTCACTTAAATATCCACAAATTCCATTTAAATTTCAATAACGTAATATTTAAACGTTAATTCCATTTTATTATGCAATAAATACCATTGTTGAATTTTGATACTTTAATTAAATTTATAAATCCTGCTTTCTATACTAAAACAACCCATGGTCCTATTATAAGTAGAATTAGCATAAATTTTGTCTTATAAAATTAACCCTCTACAAATACAAACAAAAACCTACGCTAACTGCACCATTTAAATCAATTAATTGTAATTGAGTCTACATCAGATGTTATAAATTATAAATTGGAACCTCCATAAATTTGTTTATTGATTTAAAATCTTTCTATTCAGTACATAGACATTTTATGGGTATAAATAACATTTGAATTATAATACCCTTCATTAGTGCAGGCTTCATTTCTTATAAATTCCCTTTTTTTTTACTAGAACATATTAACAAAACAAAATAAATAAATTTAGATTTATTTCAATCTATTTCCATTCTTAACTTAATATACTTAATGAATGGTTAACCTAAATAATGGTTACCCTTTTACATTCAAAATCACTTACAACCATTAATAACAGAATGTTGCCATAGATTTAGATTCAATTAAATAAACTAGATGAATGGGTAAAACTTTGTAATCATCACTAATGCTAAATATATATGCATTAATTACTACTTATTATTATGAATTCATTTATAAATTTAGTAGTTGCCTTTGTCTCCTTATATCCTATTTACTACCAAACTTTCTATTTAGTTATAGCTTATCAATATATAAATACCTAGGCAAATCAAGTTCTTGTCTTTCCTGTTATTTCAATTAAATTGGGTATGCGCAAATAAATTGTTTATTAACTTATTCCTACAAAATTATTTACATACATTCAGTTCCAATTTTTATAGAATTAAATTCTAATTACTTACCACTTAATCCAATAATTATATATTCTATCCAACATGCACTTAAATCTTTATTTAAATAAATTTATTCAATGTTGACATCCATAAAATATAATTTACTTTCATTTATACAGTTGCAATTCAATTCAGTTATTATTTCATTAATACTATTTCCGATATATATCTTCCAGTATTAATTTCACCAACCAATTTAATCAACAAATTATAACTTATAACCACAAACGCAAATTTACGTTATTTCAATCTATTGCCATATAAACATTTAAATTGTTAACCTTTAATTTGTTACTATATCTAATTCCTACATTTACCCAAATAAAATATTAAGATTTTTATTTCATTCCAAATTAGATTAGAAATCATACTAAATTAACTCATTTAATATCATCGAATTTTACGGGTCGTTACAGTATATATTAGAAATAGGAAAAATATTGATTTGAATTTAATAAGTGTTTTCAAACTTTAATATATATAATTTGTAATTTGAAAATTTAAATTTGACTTAATACTTTTGAAATTGATATTTGAGATTTAAATTTTAATAACAAGAATAATTTCTTATTTATTTTAAACATATATTTTAGCTTGAGTTTTAAATAAGATTTAAATTTAAAGATTCATTTGTTTTTAATAGTCTTTCATTTTAAAATTGTAACATAAGATAAGTTTGTTTTAAAAAATTTATATATAGAGTTAAATTAAATTTCTCAAATTTATAAACACATGTTATATTGATTTGATCAAAATATAATTTATTTGTTAATAAATGTTCACATGAATTTGTTTTTGAATATTTATTAAAATCTAAAACTTGTTTATTAAAAGATAAGTATACGCATTTTATAATCATATAAATATTTCATAAGTACATTCATTGCTTAATTAAATTATTAAAAAGGGAAGTAATATTTGTAAATTATTAATAAAACATAGGAATAACTTTTGTGAATATTAATTAAACATTATAACACTTGTAAACAAATTGGTGTATATTAAAGACATTTGTAAACTTATGTGCATATGTGTAAGATAATTAGAGCATTAAAGTGACAAGTGTTATTCTCTTGATAAAATAAAATTTAAAATAAAATTGTAAAATAAAAAGAAGAGTTTTAACTTCAGCTAATTCTTTTCTTCATTCTCAACCAAAGCACAAATTGAACGCAAAACAAAGATCAGAGGAAAAAAAATCTGAAAAATCTGAAAAAAACAAGGAAGAAGAAAACCTGGAAATTTGAAACAAAAAGAAGAAGATATGTTGGATATTCAAAATCAATGGAAGATTTTCAAGTTCAATCAAGCAGACAAGAAAATTAATCAACATGCAAATCTGGAAATCAACTACAACAAATTTTAATTCAACATGCAAGTGAAATTCAAGAACCTGGAAAGTATCAGTTTCTGTCTTCTGCATATTAAGGTGAGTAAATGGAATTTTAAAAACAGTTTTGATTCTAGATTTCATCTTGATCTTGTGTTGAATATCACGATGTTAGTGAAATGTTTTGAATTTAAATTGGATGCATGTTTGAATTGAGTATATTGAATGCCTGTAAAGTTAAAAATTGTTACCTTGTTTATAAACAGTTTCAAATTTTATAATAAATTCAATAATTAGATTTTGAACTCGAATTGGACTTTTATTTGTAAATGGAAGTGGTTTGTAATCAAGTAATCTATCATCGAAAAATAGTTATAGGATTTTAAAGTGAATGATTAGCTCATATTTTTTTTAATTACAGTAAAAGTCAAATTGGGTCAAAAAAATTATGATTTAAATTTTTAGTTTTGATTGCATGATTGGAATGCAATAGGAAATCATGATTTTTAATGCTTGTATCATGATTTTTAATTGGGTAATTAGTGAGATATTTGGGTTTATCTGTTTAGGGCTTTCTGGCCGATTCACGGTGAACTACGGCAATCTGGGTGTCGCGGTTGAGCATGGAGGTTGAGGGGATGTTGATGATCATCAGAAAATTACTTTGGTGATTTATTGATGATTGAGGCGGCCATTATTCGTTCGAGTAGGGTTTAACACCCTGAGTTTTGTGTTGATGCTCATGTGGATTCCGCGACATCGAGAGGCTACCAGAGTTGATCGCGTTTGTGCCGTAGATTCTGGGGGTTGTGATGTAGCTACGGTGGAGATGGTGGGTTATCTCGAGGTTGGTGTTGCCGTGGTGGGTGGATTTTCTGGTGATGGTGGTTTCGAACTGATGGGTTCGATGGTCAAGATTTGATTCTCGATCGAATTGAGTTTTCTGGGTTTCGATTGAAGTTGTAGAGGTCGAGTGCGACTTAGTGGAGGCCGGAGAGGAGTTCAACGTTGGCCGATGAGGTAGTGCATGTTGATGTGCACGGTTTTCGTGCATCAGGTTTGGGTTTTGAAAGAAGAAGGTTCGAGCTCGAAGTCTACCTCGGGTATGTGATGTTTTGGCTCGAAGCAAGGTTTACGGATGGTGATACTTGAGGCCGACGCGAGAAATTGCAGTGGTTTGCTCGTATATTTGATTGAGCAGGTTTTTGTTTTGGATCAGGAAGTTTTAAAAGTTTTAAAATTTTAACAGTAATGTTTTAAAAGTTTTAAAACAAAGATAATATGATTTTTTAGATAATTCAAGTTTTAAAACAAAAGTTAAACAAGTTTACTTATAAAGCTTAATTTGTTTCAAAGTTAAGATTTAAACAAGTTTATATATTGAAATGAAAAGTTTTTAAAAAATAAATAAATAAGTAGACTTCAATAACAAGGTTTATATTAAAATTTATTTAATAACTATGGAAAGTTTTAAAGATTTAAAGAGTTTAATTTGAATATTTAAATTGTTTTAATTATAATTGATTTTTAAAATATTTTATTTTAAATAAAGTTTAATGATTAAGAATTTGGTAATCAATTATAATAAAGATTTATTTTGAGTAATTTAGAAGTTTGGTTAATTTAAAGATAAATAAATTTGAGAAAATAATTAAGATAATTCAATTTTTGTTAATAATTAATGTATTATTTGTTAATATAAATGATTTAATTAAGATAATGATTTTCTTAATTAAGTATCTTTACAATATAAGAAGTTAAGAATCGTTTAATTTAATTCAAATGATTAATTAAATAATTAATTAAGTAATTAATTTGTGATTAATTGAAGATAATCACTCATGGATTAATTAAGTGTAATTACTTGGTGAAGTAATTAAGTAATTGATTACTGGAGGTAATTAAGTAAAGAGTAATTATTTAACAAGAAATTAGAAGTTGATTACTTTATGAAAGTAATTAAGTGGATGTGATTAAGGGTTAATCACTTGTATTATTAATTAAAGAATCAATTAATATAATTAATTAAAGGTTTAAATGCAGTTATTAATGAAGACTAATTAATTAATGAAAGGATCAAGAGTAATTAATTAAGTGATTAATTACTTGATAAAGTAATTAGTTAAAAGAAATTTAATTAATGAAGTAATCATTAATTAATGGAAATCAATAATTAATTGTTAATTAACAATTAAAAGTTAATTGATTTATAATTAAGTTTTGATTACTCAATGTAATTAAAAGTAATTAATCAAATGTGATTAATTAAAAGTAGTTAATCAAGAGTGTTTAATTAAAGAGGTAATTAATCAAATGTGATTAATTAAAAGTAATTAATCAGGTATAATTAATTTAAAAAGGTGATTAATCAGGTGTGATTAATTAAAGGATAATTAAGGAATAATTATCAGAATAATTAAAGAACAATTAATCAAGTGTGATTAATTTAAAGAGGGTAATTAAGAGATAATTACTTGGTATAATTAGGAAGTAATTAATCAAGATGATTAATTAAATTTGTAATTAAGGAATAATTACTTAAAGTAATTAAGTAATAATTAATCTAGGGAGATTAATTAAAGTGGAGAACTAAGGGATGTTTAGTTAATTAATTCGGAATTAATTAATGAATATGTAAGCTAGATTGATGATAATCCAAGTGATTAAGTAAGAATTAATTTAATTAAGGATAAATTAAATTAATTAAGTTGGATCAAACCTTGTTTATGGATGATTAATGATTGGTTGATAAATATCATTGGATGAGTTAATGATACTGGATGATATTGAATGTCATTGGTTGATATGTAATGATATGAATGTGATATATCTGAGATGTGATATATATGCTGCTTTGTGACATGTGTGGATGCATTTGATAATAGTGGATTATCTATCTGTGTGTTGTGAATCATCCATTTATGTTAAGTGATATTCTGAATATCTACTGTTTAAAACCCTTAAATACAACTTGGACATTAAAATGGCGTTTGGATTCGGTGAGACCGGGATCGGGTTTCCGTATTTGGATATTCGAAAACCACATCGATCCAAAATAAACGTTAGGTCGTGAATCCAAGTGGAGTGCAAGTGAAGACTCGAGGTGTAAGAACTATTCGTTAGTATAACTCTGGGGGTGATTCCGTGACGAATTTGACGGAAATAGTACTTACAGGTTCGAGATGGTGATTCAGAGTGTAAGGACTATGGTCGTTGATTCTGAGGGTGATTCCAAAATGAGTGCAACGAGATAGTGCCTTCGGTTCCGTTCGAACCCGAAACGGACTTGTATGGATTGAATGCTTTCAGAATATCGTCAGGTGAACGATGAGCATTCTAAGATAAATTTGTCCTATAAAGGTAATCGCTGCCTCAAGCCTCATCAACCAGGAATGGCTAAAAGAGGGGAGGTGCAGCAAGGTTAAGTGGGTCATGCCCAAGTAGGACGAGATTTACCCCTGTCTAGATGTCCCTTTTTATTTCGGTTTTGTGGGCGGTTGGATCTACAGCCAACTGCGGGGTGGTCTTGTTCGGGACTGTTCGGTAAGGAATAGTCCCGGCCTTGTGTTGCAGGGGATCGGGAGTGGTCCTCGGTACAGTGATCTAGGCCACGTACTGTAATAGGCAGTACCCCAGTAGCCCTGCCATTGATGGAAACCCATTCTTCTTACGAGACCCTACGATTTTTTTTGTATTACCCACTTTTGTGGCTAGTAGCTGGAATTTAATGAATGTAACAATTTTGGCTATTTCATATTTACTTGAAAACCCTAGACACTATTATAATACCACTGGATTTCCTATCAAATGTTTTGGTTAGCGTAAGGTAATTTTTTTTCCATGTTTATGTATGGGAAGTCTTACGTGATACCTTTCTTTTCAAAGGATTTTCTAAAGTTAAGAAATTTTAAACCTTTTACTCACACCAGACCCCTATCTGACCCGAGTGTTTATTTTTTGTTTGATTAAACTCTTGGGTACTCATATTATGTATGAGTAGTCAAGTGATTCAGGTTATCCTTGACGAATTCTGGAGGAGCTTTGGAGCAGGAGGCTTCGGCGTGTAGATATATAGATAGAGTTTTCGCTGTGAGTTATTCTGTATAGTTGTTCTTGTATTGTACATTAGACAGTAATGTTATAACTGTCTTAATTGAGATGTATAGTTGTGTACTCTGATGTATATGATACTATATATATGTTATATATTATATTTCATTCTTTCCGCTGTGAGATCCTGATGTGTTATTGTTCTTTCTTCTCTTTCTTTTCTTCTTCTATCTCTTTCTTTCTTAAATAGTGATGTGTCTTTCTGGTGTTAGAAAGTCGGGTCACTACAGTTGGTATCAGAGCGTTAGGTTGAGTGAATACCTAGGCTTTGGAGTGGTGTCTATCTTGAGAGAGCGTACTTGTAATTTATATATATATATATATATATATATATATATATATATATATACCTAATCTGTTGGGTTATCTGTTCGGATTTTCCAACATAGGTTATAAAGGTAGATAAGGTAGGAGTGTGTGGAACACGACTACCACTAATGGTAGAGGCTCATATGTTGTGGTTGGAGATGTATCTGTCGAGATTGTAGACCTAATACCGTCTCGAATAAGCTTTGTAGATTGGTGAAAGGATTTCATTGATCACTAGAGAAAGTCTTTTCAAGGATTGGAGTATATTCTTGAAGTGTGGGTTGATTTGCTCTCGAGTGAGCAGGGATTTCCAAGAGTTGAGTCTGTTAGCTGAGATAAAGTAGGTGATGGTATCTTGGTGACTTCTGGAAGGAATAGCTGTGTGGTGAGATTCAGTATCCATAGATCGTTCTGAAGATGTTCTTTTGGAACAAGATTTAGATAGTGTTGGAGGAACAGTGATGCCTACTGCAGGGGAGATTCGAATGTTTAGGAATCTTCGGGATCTCAAGTAAGGGTATCTTATCTATATTGAAGTATGAGACTAAGGTCGATGAGCTACCTCATTTCGAACATGGTCTCATTTGTTTTCCTTAAGAAGAACTAATGGTTGGTGTTTGGTTCGGAGCCGAGTTTCTTGAGAAGATGTCTACTCGTCAAAAGGATTTTTAGTGGAATTGGGTGATAGTTTTGAGTTTCAAGAAGCTTGTGGCTAAGGATGATCTTTTGGCTTAGCAGTACCATTGAAGTGAAGTTTGGAAGCAGCAGCGTGGATCCGTTTCTTTGATGATTCAGAAATCTTTGGGATTCTACTATCGGCAGACCAGGCAGATAGTGAAGGCTTATCCTTTTCTTTGGGAGGATCAGCAGAGCAGGATATTTGTTGGAGTGATCTATCAGTTTTTCTGGTAGATAAGCCATTCTTGAAGATTGATCTCGATTAGGAAAGTTGTTCTAGTGGGTGAAGGGAGAACAGTTTCTTTGGAATCTGAACTGGGTAGGATCGCAAAAGCAACTTGCGATTAGTTTGGGAATTCATGGAGTATTCTTTGGTTTGGGGAATTAAGGCATCTCATATGGAGGTAAAGGCTATGAAAGTAATCAGCGATTTTCCAGATGTTTTAAAGGAAATCAGAGGTCTACCTACATCGAAGATTGAGTTTTCTTATCGACTTGGATTCCAGGAGCAATATCGATGGTTCAGCCAGGTAGAGGGATGACTCTTGGAGCGAGAAGAAATTGGTGAGGCAACTCAGGATTCTTGAGGAGGGATTGATCATCTAGTTCTAGTTAAGATTTTGCTGGGATGTTTTGACCAAGTGAAATGGGTCGGATGAACTGTGTATGGAGAAAGATTGTGCTCGAGTTCTTCGATAGCATTCTCATCTATTCCAGATCAGAGTTGTGCAGCGGAAGTGAGATAGCAGTTATTCTAGTATGGGAGCAACCGGGAGTTGTAGTTTTCTTGGATTAAAGGATTTCTACAGGAAATTCAAGTATGAAGAAATTTTCTGGATTTGGAAGGTAAGGTTGTCAGGTGCAACCGTTTGGCTATTCCAGATAAGAGATGTAGGTCTAAAGTCCACTAATGCTTGTGGAATAGAGTTGTGTTTTGGGATTTCGGAAAATTTTTGAGAGTCATTTTGTTGAGTAGGATCTGGAAATTGGTTTAATTTTTGGTCCAGTTTGTTTCATGAAGCAAGCAGCAAGGGTTAAGCTGATCAGGAAGGATGAAGGTGACTCGGGAGCATCGAAAGAGTTATGCAGTTAAAATTGAGGAGATTTGGAATGTGAAGTTGGATTTTGGATATTGTTTTAGTTTTATCCGATCAAAAGAGATATAAGATTTGGTAGAACTGGAGGCTAGCTCTGGAAGTATTTTGAGATTTTCCTGTGTTCTCTGGAGATTAGATTTTGATCTACAGGATTGAATAGCCAGTTCGGATAGCTGGAATTCATTGTATTTCACATATCTTTGAGGAATATGTGTATAATTCATTGAGTGATAGAATCAGCAGTTCAGAAGGTTATGGTGGTTGAGCTGGTCTTGTGTTTAGTTTGATATCTTGTTCAGATTTGTAGGATCCAGATTAGAGGAGTTCTGGGTTATAGTAGTGTTGTTACTTAAGATTCTGTAGAGCGAGTATTCCAGAATAGGTACCTAGAAACTCTTGATAATATCAGGAGATTCTATTCAGAATTTTGTCTGGATAATTAAAATTGTTTATTTGAATTGGTTGATATGATTGATAGTGTTTGATTGCTGATTGAAATTTAAATTCTTTTGCTGGGTTATTAAATTATCTTTGCTTTTAAATTTCAGGGACGAAATTCTTTCAAGGGGGAAGGAATGTGAGGATCCGGAATTTTGAGCAATATCAATTTAATAATGTTTGTTAATAATTAAATTGATTTGATCATTTTACATTATAAATTGACAAGTTAAATTCTTTTAAAGGTTAATAATAATATTTTAATTTGGGAATATTTATTTAAGCAATTTAAAATTTGTAAGAGTTATTTTTCAAAAGCTAATCAAAATATTTTCTATTTATAATATATATATATATTGATATATTGTAAATAGGAAGTCTTTAAGTAATAAAAGCTTTATATTCAAGTTGTAATATATATGAATATATATATATATATATTATGATTTGGTTTGTGTTTTAAAATTTAATATAGTAATTAGCAAATCTAATGTTAAAATGTTTTTCCATTTGAAATATATATATATATATATTTGTATATATTAGAAATAGGAAAAATATTGATTTGAATTTAATAAGTGTTTTCAAACTTTAATATATATAATTTGAAATTTGAAAATTCAAATTTTACTTAATACTTTTGAAATTGATATTTTAGATTTAAATTTTAATAACAAGAATAATTTCTTATTTATTTTAAACATATATTTTAGCTTGAGTTTTAAATAAGATTTAAATTTAAAGTTTCGTTTGTTTTTAATAGTCTTTCATTTTAAAATTTTAACATAAGATAAGTTTGTTTTAAAAAATTTATATATAGAGTTAAATTAAATTTCTCAAAATTTACAAACATGTGTTATATTGATTTGATCAAAATATAAGTTATTTGTTAATAAATGTTCACATGAATTTGTTTTTGAATACTTATTAAAATCTAAAACTTGTTTATTAAAAGATAAGTATACACATTTTATAATCATATAAATATTTCATAATTACATTCATACTTAATTAAATTATTAAAAAGGGAAGTAATATTTGTAAATTATTAATAAAACATTAGATTAACTTTTGTGAATATTAATTAAACATTATAACACTTGTAAACAAATTGGTGTATATTAAAGACATTTGTAAACTTATGTGCATATGTGTAAGATAATTAGAGCATTAAAGTGACAAGCGTTATTCTCTTGATAAAATAAAATTTAAAATAAAATTATAAAATAAAAAGAAGAGTTTTAATCTTCAGCTAATTCTTTTCTTCATTCTCAACCAAAGCACAAATTGAATGCAAAACAAAGATCAGAGAAAAAAAAATCTGTAAAATCTGAAAATAACAAGGAAGAAGAAAACCTGGAAATTTGAAACAAAAAAAGAAGAAGATATGCTGGATATTCAAAATCAATGGAAGATTTTCAAGTTCAATCAAGCAGCCAAGAAAATTAATCAACATGCAAATCTGGAAATCAACTGCAGCAGATTTTAATTCAACATGCAAGTGAAATTCAAGAACCTGGAAAGTATCAGTTTCTGTCTTCTGCATATTAAGGTGAGTAAATGGAATTTTAAAAACAGTTTTGATTCTAGATTTCATCTTGATCTTGTGTTGAATATCATGATGTTAATGAAATGTTTGAATTTAAATTGGATGCATGTTTGAATTGAGTATATTGAATGCCTGTAAAATTAAAAATTGTTACTGTGTTTATAAACAGTTTCAAATTTTATAATAAATTCAATAATTAGATTTTGAACTCGAATTGGACTTTGATTTGTAAATGGAAGTTGTTTGTAATCAAGTAATCTATCATCTAAAAATAGTTATAGGATTTTAAAGTGAATGATTAGCTTTTTTTTAATTACAGTAAAAATAAAATTAGGTCAAAAAATTATGATTTAAATTTTTAGTTTTGATTGCATGATTGGAATAGCAATAGGAAATCATGATTTTTAATGCTTGTATCATGATTTTTAATTGGGTAATTAGTGAGATATTTGGGTTTATCTGTTTGGGGCTTTCTGGCCGATTCACGACGAACTATGGCAATCTGGGTGTCGCGGTTGAGCATGGAGGTTGAGGGGATGTTGATGATCATCAGAAAATTACTTTGGTGATTTAATGATGATTGAGGTGGCCGTTATTCGTTCGAGTAGGGTTTAACACCTTGAGTTTTGCCTTGATGTTCATGTGGATTTCGCGGCGTCGAGAGGCTACCGATGTTGATCGCGTTTGTGCCATAGATTCTGAGGTTGTGATGTAGCTACGGTGGAGATGGTGGGTTATCTCGAGGTTGGTGTTGCCGTGGAGGGTGGATTTTCTGGTGATGGTGGTTTCGAACTGATGGGTTCGATGGTCAAGATTTGATTCTCGATCGAATTGAGTTTTCTGGGTTGCGATTGAAGTTGTAGAGTCGAGTGCGACTTAGTGGAGGTCGGAGAGGAGTTCAACGTTGGCCAGAGAGATAGTGCACGTTGATGTGCATGGTTTTCGTGCATCACGTTTGGGTTTGGGAAGAAGAAGGTTCGAGCTCGAAGGCTACCTTGGGTATGTGATGTTTTGGCTCGAAGCAAGGTTTACGGATGGTGATACTCGGGGCCGACGCGAGAAATTGCAGTGGTTTGCTCGTATTTTTGATTGAGCAGGTTTTTGTTTTGGATCAGGAAGTTTTAAAAGTTTTAAAATTTTAACAGTAATGTTTTAAAAGTTTTAAAACAAAGATAATATGATTTTGTAGATAATTCAAGTTTTAAAACAAAAGTTAAACAAGTTTACTTATAAAGCTTAATTTGTTTCAAAGTTAAGATTTAAACAAGTTTATATATTGAAATGAAAAGTTTTAAAAAATAAATAAATAAGTAGATTTCAAAAACAAGGTTTATATTAAAATTTATTTAATAACTATGGAAAGTTTTAAAGATTTAAAGAGTTTAATTTGAATATTTAAATTGTTTTAATTATAATTGATTTTTAAAATAATTTATTTTAAATAAAGTTTAATGATTAAGAATTTGGTAATCAATTATAATAAAGATTTATTTTGAGTAATTTAGAAGTTTGGTTAATTTAAAGATATATACATTTATGAAAATAATTAAGATAATTCAATTTTTGTTAATAATTAATGTGTTATTTGTTAATATAAATGATTTAATTAAGATAATGATTTTCTTAAATAAGAATCTTTATAATATAAGAAGTTAAGAATCATTTAATTAAATTAAATGATTAATTAAATAACTAATTAAGTAATTAATTTGTGATTAATTAAAGATTATCACTCGTGGATTAATTAAGTGTAATTACTTGGTGAAGTAATTAAATAATTGATTACTGGAGGTAATTAAGTAAAGAGTAATTATTTAACAAGAAATTAGAAGTTGATTACTTTATGAAAGTAATTAAGTGGATGTGATTAAGGGTTAATCACTTGTGTTATTAATTAAAGAATTAATTAATATAATTAATTAAAGGTTTAAATTTAGTTATTAATTGAAGACTAATTAATTATGAAAGGATTAAGAGTAATTAATTTAGTGATTAATTACTTGATAAAGTAATTAGTTAAAAGAAATTTAATTAATGAAGTAATCATTAATTACTGGAAATAAATAATTAACTGTTAATTAACAATTAAAAGATAATTGATCTATAATTAAGTTTTGATTACTCAATGTAATTAAAAGTAATTAATCAAATGTAATTAATTAAAAGTAGTTAATCAAGAGTGTTTAATTAAAGAGGTAATTAATCAAATGTGATTAATTAAAAGTAATTAATCAGGTATGAATAATTTAAAAAGGTGATTAATCAAGTGTGATTAATTAAAGGATAATTAAGGAATAATTATCAGAATAATTAAAGAATAATTAATCAAGTGTGATTAATTTAAAAAGGGTAATTAAGAGATAATTACTTGGTATAATTAGGAAGTAATTAATCAAGATGATTAATTAAATTTGTAATTAAGTAATAATTACTTAAAGTAATTAAGTAATAATTAATCAAGGGAGATTAATTAAAGTGGAGAATTAAGGGATGTTTTGTTAATTAATTTGGAATTAATTAATGAATATGTAAGCTGGATTGATGATAATCCAAGTGATTAAGTAAGAATTAATTTAATTAAGGATAAATTAAATTAATTAAGTTGGATCAAACCTTGTGTATGGATGATTAATGATTGGTTGATAAATATCATTGGATGAGTTAATGATATTGGATGATATTGAATGTCATTGGTTGATATGTAATGATATGAATGTGATATATATGAGATGTGATATATATGTTGCTTTGTGATATGTGTGGATGCATTTGATAATAATGGATTATCTATCTGTGTGTTGTGAATCATCCATTTATGTTAAGTGATATTCTGAATATCTACTGTTTAAAACCCTTAAGTACAACTTGGACATTAAAATGGCGTTTGGATTCGGTGAGACCGGGATCGGGTTTCCATATTTGGATATCCGAAAACCACATCGATCCAAAATAAACGTTAGGTCGTGAATCCAAGTGAAGTGCAAGTGAATATTCGAGGTGTAAGAACTATTCGTTAGTATAACTCTGGGGTGATTCCATGATGAGTTTGACGGAAATAGTACTTACAGGTTCGAGATGGTGATTCAGAGTGCAAGGACTGTGGTCGACTCTGAGGGTGATTCCAAAATGAGTTCAACGAGATAGTGCCTTCGGTTCCGTTCGAACCTGGAACGGACTTGTATAGATTGAATGCTTTCAGAACATCGTCAGGTGGACGATGAGCATTCTAAGATAGATGTGACCTATAAAGGTAATCGCAGCCTCAGGCCTCATCAACTGGGAATGGCTAAAACAGGGGAGGTGCAGCAAGGTTAAGTGGGTCATGCCCGAGTAGGACGAGATTTACCCCTGTCTAGATGTCCCTTTTTATTTCGGTTTTGTGGGCGGTTGGATCTACAGCCAATTGCAGGGTGGTCTTATTCGGGACTGTTTAGTAAGGAATGGTCCCGGCCTTGTGTTGCAGGGGATCGGGAGTGGTCCTCGGTACGGTGATCTAGGCCATGTACTATGACGGGCGGTACCCCACTAGCCCTGCCATTGATGGAAACCCATTCTTCCTACGAGACCCTACGGTTTTGTTTGTAGTACCCACTTTTGTGGCTAGTAGACGGAATTTAATGAATGTAACAATTTCGGCTATTTCATATTTACTTGAAAACCCTAGACACTATTATAATATCATTTGGTTTCCTATCAAATGTTTTGGTTAGCGTAAAGTAAAAACTTTTCCATGTTTATGTGTGGGAAGTCTTACGTGATACCTTTCTTTTCAGAGGATTTTCTAAAGTTAAGCAATTTTAACCGTTTACTCACACCAGACCTTTGTCTGACCCGAGTGTTTATTTTCTGTTTTATTAAACTCTTGGGTACTCGTATTATGTATGAGTAGTCAAGTGATTCAGGTTATCCTTGACGAATTTTGGAGGAGCTTTGGAGCAGGAGGCTTCGGCGTGTAGATATATAGATAGAGTTTCCGCTGTGTGTTATTCTGTATAGTTGTTCTTGTATTGTACATTAGACAGTAATGTTATAACTGTCTTAATTGAGATGTATAGTTGTGTACTCTGATGTATATGATACTATATATATGTTATATATTATATTTCATTCGTTCCGCTGTGAGATTCTGATGTGTTGTTGTTCTTTTTTCTCTTTCTTTTCTTCTTCTATCTCTTTCTTTCTTAAATAGTGATGCGTCTTTCTGGTGTTAGAAAGTCGGGTCGCTACATGTTCCAAATAAAATATCACCTCACTCAAATAAATAAGCAAAATAAATATTAGTGATATATGTTTTGTTTATGATATAGAAGTTTGTAACTAAAAGAATAACAAGCAGGCTATATAATCTGATCTGTCACATTAATCATCCAGCAAATGTTTTTATTTCAATTTTAATGTATTAATTTTTATTGTATCTGTTTATTATTTTTGCATTTTCACATTAATTTACGACTCAATAGCTATTAATAACATTTGCTAAAAAAGTACATAAAATCTATAAAATATAAATGAGCCTTTCTTTGCCCCCTTTGGCATAGAAAACTCAATTCTTCTTTTCAAACCAGTGTTCGTCATGCTCGTGCATTTGTACGCATTTGGTCAATATACGTCTGCAAGTTAGATGCATATTAAACATTAAATATGAGTCCAATCCATCTCTGTGGAAATTAACTAATTTGTAAACTATTGGATACACTCTCAACTCTTAAGCATATGGATGTCCGGTTGATGCCTGTCTTTTATCTGCTGTATGTTGATGGCTTTACTGCCTTGCTAAGCTTAAATTGTTTTAGTATTATATATATATGTTCATGGCTCATGGATTAATCACGGGGTAATCTTAGTTTTGCATCAGAATCTAAGATGAATCATGGGATATTCGTTATCTCTGTGCTTACAGTTAATAATCTGAAAGTAAAGACATATGGGATATTTACTATGCTAATTTTCTTTAGCTCAGCCTTGAATTTTGCAAAACTGATACATCACTTGATACTATGCTTGAAAAAGCTTTGATATTGTTGCTACATATGTTGTGATTTTATACTTGTTGTTTTTTTGTTTTTTCACTTGTAAGCTGCTTGAGAACTTACTGTTGCTCCTTTTTTGCATCTGTGAGTTGCTCGAGACTTTTAGCTTGTGTGCACTTGTGGTTTCTGTTCTTCATTTGAACTGAGATTTGTTTTTATGTAAAGGCGATCATATTTACCTTAGTTTTGCTTTGACTTTGAGTATAATTTCTGAATTGATTAGTGATATATGTTCTGGAAAAATTGGTTTGATATCCTTTTGCTGTCTAACTTTTTTCATTTAATTTGTATCAGTCCAACGAATCAGATGGAGAACTTTTTGTTAAAACTCGCAAGCGGAAAGAAGGAAAGGTGTAGAAGACTGATACTTCAGTAATGAAGTACAAAATTGTAAGAATTTTATTTTCTCTTCAATCAGATGTTAAAACAATTCTGCAGGATAAGAAACTTGTTGAAACTGCTTTATTTTGCAGGATATTTTCTGAATCCATTTTATAACTGTTAATAGATATTGCAAAACAATTCTTGTTTAAGAAACTTGTTTCAGAATTGTTAATTTTATTTAATGTCACATTTTGAAACTGCTTTATTTTACAGGATAAGATTGAAAAAGCAGTAGGTGAAGGAGGAAGTGATGAAGTTGTTCAAGAAATGATTTCTGATGGAAAGTCGCATGGTCCATCTTGGCTTATAGGACGACACACAAAGTCTGCAGAAGTTTCAAAATATGCCCCAACAACAAGCACATACATACAGGAGCTGACAATGAAGATAAGGGAAAATATAGCTGATGAAGTCGAAGCAAAGGTGAGCAAGAAGGTCCAAAATGAATTTGATGCGAAGGTGGACCAAAAAGTTCGGGAGAACTTGACATGGGTGCTTAAGAAATTAGGCGAAGCAAACCCTGACATGCAAATTGATGTTGGGGATCTTTGTGCGACCATATGCAGTGATGACACTGGAGGCACTAATGGCACTGGAGGCTCGCAAACATGACTGTCCTGTTAATAAGTAGAATTTAGTATGTAGTGGCTGTAACTATGAATATGAATGTACTGCCATTAGATATTTAGTATGAATGTACTGTAACTCTGAATATGAATGTACTGGCTGTAATAAGCAAACCTTGACATAGGTGCTTAAGAATTTAGTATGTACTGCCATTAGATATGAATATGATATAATGTTGCAGTGTAATGTTGCCATAGATATGATATAATGTTGCAGTAGTATAATGTCGCGGTATATTTCCAATATAAATTGCAAAAGGTGTTGCCATAGATATGATATGATGTTGCAGTATGTGATGTTAAATGTGGTAATAAACTGGCAAAGTGTTGTCATTGGATGGTAAAAGTGTTACGATAGATTAATGAATAGGGCCCCATAACAAGGTTCCGTAAAGGCGGGCCACAGAATTAGTGGGCCCCACAATGTGATCCCACATGTTGGGGCCCAGGCCGTGGGGCCCACTATTTAGTAAATTTGGTACCTATGACAACAACAGAACCAATGTTGCCCTAGGGCTGCAAAGATGTTGCCTTTGACTCTATGGCAACGCGGCAAAATGCATCACCGAGGAAGTGTTGCATTTGCCCACTTTTAGCCTAAAGCCGCATTTTTGGCACTTCCTACATCACTTCTCGGTGTTGCAGTATGCAATCTACGGTGTAGTGAATAATCGTCACTACCGGGGACCGCTTAAAATAGTAAATTTGGATTTTACCAATATTGTGTAAGCAATAAATTAGGCCAAAATATCATGTCACTAACTAAGGTGATGTGTGAATGTTGGTATTTGAATTGTTCAATACTCGCTGACTGAATTTGTGACGACCCGAAATTTTCGACCTCGAAAATTCGACACTAATAAGTCCACTGTAGAAGTACCAAGCAATCGAACGCCAAAAATCCTAGATTGTTAGGGTAAAGAAGAAAAGAGGTAGAAGAAGAAATAGAAAAAAAAAAGCACAGAATCTCACATTCGCAGCGGATTTAAAATATAATATCAATAATAGCATTTTACAATGAAAAAGATGAAATGGTTAGTTTACAAATACATCATAGTACAATCATACACAATTAGATTGGACAGTTGTAACAACTTGTCAGAAAACAAACAAACAACTACAATACACTACGGAATATACTCCATACATTCCTGTCATCCAGCTCGCCTCCTGAGCTCCAGAACGTCCTAACCTGAAAATCTGTAATACTCGGTCTGACCCGTGCATTACATTAAAGTTATACCTGAATCAGGATGGAAACCAGCATGAGTAAACCCATATAACTTGAAATACTAAGTTATAAAACCTTTTTGAAAACCAGGGCAACTCGTACCTCACTACGAGTTCTTAACTTGTTATAGTCAATCACTTATTACAAAACCACATCTAAGAACTGTTACTCAGTTTAAAAGGCCATGTCCCTTAATTTATTCCATTCCAGCCTATTTAATTTTAAAACCAAATCCATAAAGAATTTGCAGATTACTAATCGAAGTGGTTTCGGGTATTTGCTGATACCCAACCCCAGTCTCTTCGAATTTAATACCATCCTTTAATCCAAGTTGTTTAAGTGAATACAATTTCATTCATAAATACAGGATGTCAATTTACACAGCAATTCATCACCGATAAATAACCCACACTATCACAGTTCAACCTAAGCACATCATATCACAGAACATTACAAATTATCAGACTAGATATTAAACTAATCATTCAACACAATTTAATCATCCATAAGCAAGATCAATTCATCATCATTTCTAATTAATTAAATTTAATTACCAATAAATTGAATTAATCACTTTAGATCCTGCTTAATTAATATTAATTAGTTATAAATCATTCATTATTATTTTAATTAATTAATTAAACATCCTTTAATTATCCACCTTAATTTATTATCCTTGATTACTTATATTAATTAATTCCTTTAATTAATTTCATTAAGTAATCATTCTTTAATTACTTTCCATATTTAACTATCCTATAATTGCTTAAATTAATTAATTGACCCTTAATTTCTTAAGTCCTTAATTAATCTAAGATAAACCATTTATCTTAATTAATTACTTAACTATCATTTAAATCTTATTTAAATTAAATGCTTAAAATTAAATTATACAAAATTACTTGAGACCCTTTTTGATAAATTAAAGTTCAATGCATTATCTTAATCACTTACTTAATTAGATTTGAAAACACTTAGGGATTTATTTGGTTAATTAACCTAATAATTATTCCAAACCAAAACAATTTAAATTCAAAGACATTTGGGATTATAATTTAATTTTTGAAACTTGTTTATAAAACTTGATAAATACCTTTATTTAAAAACTTGTTCAATCCTCTCTTTCAAAAATGTTTGCTTTGAAAACTTATTTTAGAATTTTTCTTTACTTTGCTTTTAAAACTTGTTTAATTTAAAAAAAGAAAAAACCCGAGCCCATCACAAAAATACTCGAGCCAAGCCCCGAGTCACCCACTCCCCTCACTTTCTTCGAGACGAACCGCGATCTTCTTCGAGCCAGACCCGAGAAAACCTTTCTTCCCCAATCACCACAACACACCCAGACTTAAACGTGCACACGTGCACGTGCATCTCCAAATGATGACGTTTCGACCAACCTCGCTGCCTTCAACACATTATCGACGACCCTCACGAATTTCACGACCACCCAGTTTGACGAACTCGATTGGAAATCAAAATTGAGCTGCGCGATCACTTACCGGAACCCAACCCCTCGACGAAATCACCTCGCTCTGAAGATCCCGATCACCAGAACTCACGCCAACCGACCCTGAGCCTCGTCACGATCCTACATGTCGACCCCCTACTTCGATCGACTCTGGTCCACCCACGACACCTCCAGACGCTCGAGAGCATCGACGACCAAAATAGCTCACCAAACCCTACACTGCCGTCGATAAGCCATCTCGACCACCTAAAAATCCATCCACCATTTTTCCTTCGATCCCCAACATTCAAGCTACCTCCACCCCTAAGCACGACCAACCACTCCTCGCCCATCGTCGGAGTTCGACGAATAACCCAAAACCGTTCAAATCAAAATTACTCAACATATATATACTTAAAAATCGTGAAATAATTATCAAAAATCATCATTTTCTAATACAAATCTGTTTCTATAATCAAAATTTGAAATTAAGATAATCGATTTCTGACTTAAATTAGACCATCACTGTTATTTCCTTCTTTCAGTAATATTTCTTGCTAATTATACTTGAAAAATATTTTTAGTTGTTGAATCTGGTAAATACAAACAACTTCCTTTTAAAGATCATAAGCTATAAGAGATTGGAAAAGAAGAAATTGATTTTTGAACTTATTTTTAGACTGTTAATATCAAACAGAGCATGCATATAGGTATACAAAGGCATGCACATGTATATACACATTGTACTTCACTATATTCAAACAAAATACATTCATGCAAATCATATTTACAACAATACTACACAGATTTATCATATGCATCAAGTAATAAAAGATTTTTAGCTTTGAAAAGTTTTGTTTACTCATAGATTTTGAAAACAGAGGCACTGCTTCTTGTTTAAGTCTTTGGTCTTGCTTTACGTAGCTTGAATCTGAAGTTGTTTTAAACTTTGCTTTAGTTCAGTTTTGAAGCATTGAACAGGTTTGATTCCCTTTTTGGTTTTTAGTTTAGAAGGAGATGAAAGAAAAAGGAACGAAAAGTGAGAAATGAAAATGAATATGTATTAACCTGGTTTCTCAAAACACTTTTATTTATATATATTACAATTGTAAGGAAAACAATTTGCCACTTGTAATTTGCATGTTACTCAAAAGCTACAAATATCCAAACTCTTCATTTAATAATTTCTTATGTTTTATTAATATAAGTTTTTATGTTTACTAAATTTTATATATACAACTTATATTTATTTCATGTATATTTTAAAGAAAATAGATTAACCTTTACTAAATTCTATTTTAAACTTAAACTATTATATATTTTACATTAATAAATATTATCTTTAGTGTTTTAAAACTATAAAATTTAACTTTAACTAGCTTTTGAAATTATTACATTGAATTCAAATCCAGGCTTTCAAATCACAATATATGTACATACATACATATATATATGTATATGGATATTTTATCCAGAATTAAATAGTGAAATGTATTATTTATTTATTTACTATAAGATTTATCATCTCCAAAGATTTATAATTCAATATTTATTATAGTTTCAAATCTATACACACAAACACACACATATATTCTGATATTTATCAGAATTTATTTTGTTCAACTTATAAATTAGTATTTTTTTTAAATAATTTAATCAGTTAATGACCAATTAACAGATACCTAAAAATCCGGGTTATCACAGAATTTAACCTATGAGTCACACAACTGCAATGTTGAATACTCTGTATACCCCTTAATTTAATTCAATTATGATTGTTGTAAATTGATTAAACTAATTAATATTTATGAAATATTAATTATAATATTTTGTTTGATTTATTTGAATCAATATTTAATATAGTACGTACATAAAAGTTATATGTATGTATCGATATGATATACGATATCAATGTACATTTAAATTGGATTTAAAATAAGCAAATACTGATCGGGGTTAGAAATGTGTGTAGACCCATTAGCCTACTACTATGGCCAGCCATGATAAAAGGAGGATGGATGTGATATTTTATTTGAGGTTTGAATTGGTTAAAATGAAGGAGTAAAAGTGAGATCTACATCTCCTATTTTCTTTCCTTTTCTTTTCATATATAAACCTAACACTTCCCTTATTTCTAGTTTACACTCTAGCCTCCATCTTTCGTGGACTTGAGAAAAAGTAGTAGCCTCCCTCTCCTCTACATTTCCAGTGCAAATACAAATCAAATAAAATATAATTTAAGGTGTGATGATCTCTTCGATTAGTAGCCTTTTGAAAGGGATTGATTCTGATTCAAGGAGCTTTTCTGATTCAACATTCAAGGTGCTATATAAAGGCCACAACTTGGGTAACTTATGATTTATGTCAATTTATTTATATATTCGTTTATGTCATAGTATATGTATAGATTAGAATTATATCATGGATTATACACTTTTTTGCCGTCAAATTTACATATGCATGCATTCTTCAAAAAATTAGTATTTGAACGCTTTTTATTTTCGGCCATATAAATAAATAAATAAATATTTTGTAAGTAATATTAATTTGAAAATAATTTTAAATTAAAATATGAATTTTAAATTACTGTTATATGCAATCAATATATATATATATATTAAATAAATTTTATTATCATGTGTTTTCATATATGTGTGTGTATTAAAACCTAATTCAAACATTAAAAATTATATATATAAACATAATTTTAACTTTTAGTTATAATATATTAATACACACACACACACACATATCTTATAAAAAAACATTCGAAATTATAATTTTAATAAAATATTTTTATTAAAACCATATGAAATTTATAAAATAAAAAAAGGGGTTTTATAATCCGTATGGTTAAGCCATATCAAAGTTTTATACAATTTTAATCCGTACGGTTAATACACAATTAAAATAAAGGTGTGTTACGTTTTTTAAATCTAAGTTACAAAAGACACTTTTTTTCCTAGGTGCAAATTCTTTTTCTTTAGAAGTTCAAGTGTATTTAGTTTGTTGTGTAATGTTAATAGTTTTGCTTTGGGTGGAGCATTAAATTTTCGGATTTTTTTTTGGTAAATAATTGGTTTAGCCCTTGATAAATTTAAAAACTTATAAACAAATTCATAAGAGTATACTTTATTATTTTCCCAACACCAAATTTGGTATCACTCTGGCTGTCTAGGTTATAATATTCAAATTTATTACAAAGTAATATAAACTGAGTCAAGGTGATGCCTTTCAAAGCACGGTTAAAACTAAAGCTCTAAGGGAATTCGAGATGAGGTCCGTAAACCTCAGAAATTAGTGCATTTTTTAAATTACCAATGTCATAGAGTTCTTTGTATTCGACCATAAGTGGTAAAACCTAAATTCAGCTATCATGCCAAAAAGATGTGTTGTTCCCTGAATGAACTATATGATTAATCCCAAGGTAAAATATATAATAAAATTTTTAAATGGATCTCCAAAAGTGAGATATATTGTTCGGATAAGAAGTGTTATGGTGAAGGTTATATATTCTACCATAAAATTAATTCGAGATCATTTCTTTCTAGATAAGGTCTTTATTATTATTTTTGAATTTCCAAAGCCATTTTCCTAGTAAGGACACGTTAAGGTTACGTAAATTTATAATTCCTAGCCCCCATCCTCTTTGGATTTTCGGATCGTTTCCGGATTAACAAGTAAATTTATACTGTTGCAGGAAATGTCCTCACTCAAAAGGAAATTTCTTTTGATTATATCTCTTTTATTGGTTATCCATTTTGGAGAGAGGTAGAAAACATCTAAAAAATTAGGAGAGCCGAATAAACAGAGTTAATAAGAATTATTCTACCAGCTCTAGATAAAAATTTCTAGTTCCAATTAGATAGTTTTCTACCAATTTTGTCAATTATTAATTTCCAATCTTCATTTTAAGCCTGATTGGTCTAATAAAGAACCCTAAATAGTGTTTAGGAAATTTCATGATTTTGCAGCTAAGAGTATCTACAATAAAATTTTGAACATTATCAACATCATTCAAGACTAAAGTAGAGCTCTTGTCAAAATTGATCTTTATCCCCGAAAGCATTTCAAAACTATATAAAATAAAATTAGGAGATGTAAGGTGGTGAGGTAAATGAGAGGTAAAAAGTGCATTCCACAAATTGTTGTACTGATATACCATCACTCGTAATATCATTAGCAATACTATCTAAAGCTCTGTCAGTAACAAAAACTTTATGATCCTAGTGAATACATCCGCCGCTAAGTTTAACAGTAAGGGGGCAAAGGGTCTCCTTGTCTTAGACCACATTTAGCTTGAATTTTATTCCCTAGGATACCATTAATCATTATACTTGAATTTCCAATTTCAAGCAAAGACATAACCTAATCGATTCATCTAGCGCTAAAACCTCTAGTCCTTAGAAATTCTTCAAGAAAAAATAATTGATGGAGTCAAAAGCTTATTTAATTTTAATACTTCAGAAAGAAGTTTTTACTTTCTTGATCCTTATGTATCCAAAAACATCTTTATTCCACATTTTAAGGAATAATATAAGACCTTTGAGTTTACTAACACATTTTTTACTATGTTGCATGAATATTTGTTAATATCATTGCTCATTGAAAGCCATTAATTAGCAACTAGGTTATTAAAATCATTTTCTAAAAGCCATATCTTCTCAAATCAAAAGTTCTATGGATTATGTGTCAGTTCTGGCTTAATAGAAAAACGGGACAGTGATCAAAATACATAAATGGAATCCCATTTATGTGCAAAACATTAAATCTATCTTCCATTTCTTCGCTAGTTAAGAAGCTATCCGGGAGAGCGATCGAAGTGATTTCTCTAGACTTCGACCACGTGAATTGCCTATTACTAAATGGTAATTTAATCATATTATCATTAGTAATAAACCGGTCAAACTCCTCCATAGTAGAAACGTCGTCTTCTCTAGGCAAACGCTTTCCTAAAAGCCTAGTGATATTAAAGTCCCCCCAACAACTTGTGGACCGATAATAATAGTTGACATTAGTTTGCCACAATTTCTCATAAATCCGTGAAAATTAAATGCATCGAGTAAACGATAATAATAGTTGGCATTAGTTTGACACAATTTGTTTCCATCCCAACATCAACCCTCTTGAGCTACCCCTAACGAGGAAACATGCTCAATTGCTAAGATGAAACCCTCTTAAATTACTATAGAATGTATAATTAGGATGTTTTATTTTAATTTCTTGTAAAGAAGCAATGTCAATGTTATTGTCCACAAAAGGACCCAATTTTGTTACATTTATCTCGATCATTCAAATCTCTAACATTTCAGCTTATAAATTTCATGATCCAAATGATCAGACCCTCTCAATTTACTTGTTTCGAATATAATCTATATCAGAATTATCTACTTCAAAAATAAATCTAGTCTTATTAACTAAATTAAGCATCGAACTAGTGGAAAAATCATTCAAAACAGTTGAACAATAAGTGCTACCTAAAAGGTCAATCAAACCGAGCGATAGTCATTTTCTCTAGTAGTGGCATAGGACGATGAGCCGTGGAGCCATGAACTTCTCCTAATAGAACTGCTAGGTTGAAGAGATTTTCGTTTTGATGTTCTCTTTAAGAATGTAGCACCCGATGCCAAGACTGAGCCATCATTTGAATCCAATGGTACAAAGAGATTAGCCTTCACATCAATTTGAGTATTGGCAGCTTGAAAAGAATGCATGGAGTCTTGCACTGCTATCCCCTCATATAATTCCGATCTGAATCTTTCAGTAGTGCCCATATGCAATACCAGGTAATCCACCTATCTACTACCCTCTACACATGCACCATCTGCTTCACCCTCTTCATCATCTAACTTTTTTTCCTACAGGACCGTCAGATCCCTTCTCTACGTTAGAATCGACATTCACAGTGTTAAAACCAATGTCCAGGCATTTAAACAATCTACTTCTACTATTTTGCGTTTTCTTTTATCAATATCAGCTTCGTTATTGACTACTACAGAAGGCATTTTTGAGCTCAGTGCGTGACCATTTTCTTCTCTAACCAATGCAAGCCTGTCACTAATTTCCTTATCGGAAAATCGATCAACCATCCCATAATAATTTTCATCATTAAAAATAGATTGCTCATTTGCCACACTCACAAACCGTAACTTCAGCCAAAGCAGCAAAATGTTCACCCAAAACCATATCCAAACCCATACCCACTACTGGTTCAACCATTAAATCACCAACTACTTCTACAACCACGTTCCCTATCAACCATGCATATCATCATGCTTACCCAAAGCAGCACTCTACACATCAATCACATCCCCTGCGTTCAGGTTTCCTAGAACACTCGTGAGATTCCATCTAACAAGTGCCATTTCCTCATCACTCATAGAGGTAGAAGTTTTGCTGTTAGAATAGTTTTCAGTATCCACACAACTGCCCCTATATAATTCTACAACCGCAGCTTCTATTTTAGAAATGAAGTGTTACCCTTATGGCGCAACTTGAAACTCATTTTCTGCTTTATCCCCTTCTTAAATATACCTTCCTCTGTCGAATCCTCTAACAGCGAGAAGTTGTTAGAAGTGCCGAAATAATTTAGAGTGTCCATTTTGCATTGTATAGCATCGTCTTCATATCTGAAGCTAAAGTAGCATAGTTTAGCGGATGTTATAGTGACCGAATGGCAAATAGGTTATAACGAAAAGCATCATATGGGGATTCTAAAGCAGCAGTTTCATAAGTGTGTTTGGTAGACATTTCATCGAGCATGCTATCTGCAGCTGTATTGCTAGTTGATCCAGCTTCATTCGAGATTGGAAAGTTACTGCATTGCCCTGCCTGCTGCACCGATGCGTCAGCACCGCTCATCACGGTAGGGCTCCGTTTATTTAAAATAATGAATTATGAATTCTAATTGCTGAGCTTTGAAGTCTGAATGCTACTTGCTAAATGCTAAATTCTGAATAATCACTTGCTCATCTGTTTGCATTCAATATTCAGAACAACCTGCAGCATTCAAAAAAAATAAACAGCAAAAAAGTTTTCAAAAATTTTATATGAATAGATGGGTTTATTCAAAAAAATGATAAAAAAACAAACATCTTAGCTTTTTATTAAAAGCAATCATAGCCTATTTAGCATTATAGTGCAAAAGTAGGTCCTCAAATAACCATATGCCTAGCTCTCTGTCATGCCAAAGATTACCCAGCAGATGTTGTTTTAATTTCATACGCATGAGGACAAACCGATAACCATTATCTCTCTTCGACGATGAGTCGTGGTGTAGCAAGAGTTGCTTTATCAAGGAAGGACATCTTACTTAACTTTGGCCGAGGCATCTGGAACCGAAGCACCTTACTAGTTCGCGGCAATGCTCAGTTATATGTGACGAGCTTCTACGTGGGTATCAAATGTGTTTGCTAGCTTGACGTATAATCCATAGGGAACTTGGAAATCTGGGTCGAGATGTAAGCGTGGATCATCATAGAGATTTTGACGTTTAGTCTCCTAGACAACCTGTGCATATATTCGGCTAGCTATGGACGTGCGAGGTAGAGGGGCATTAATAAGGAGAGAGAAAGGGGAAACATAGTCAAATGAGATGAGAAGCTATTAATTGAATTCTGAACTGGTTTTACATTTAAAAGGTAAATTCACACGTGATCATTTCATTGTATATAAATATTTATATATGCATGAATATGTGTTTATATATGTTTGTTTATGTACGCCTGTGTGGATACTTTATACTATTTTAATCTTATGTGTTGATATAAAGTATTATTTTGATTTTAAAATAATAATAGACAGAAAATACGGGCTACTGTGTACGATGTGGTACAAGTCTTAGCACTAGTATACATGCATGTTAAACCATATACACAGTATATGATGCACATGCACTTACACGCATGCTTGTATTAGATACACAAGTATGCATTATATATCACAAAATAATCAAATCAAATCTTTTTATTAATTAATCAAATAAAGGTTTTATTTAAAATTTATTTAGGTTATATCTAAATAAATTTAGATTTCATAGGCCCAATAAGATCAAAATGGTAAAATAATTGAAATTCACTCATTTAACCCGCTGCGTGCCTGTCTAATTCCAACAATGATATTAGAGTCCAACAACCTATATGGTCTAAACTAGCAATATTATGACTAACTAAGTAAAACCTGCCCATTTATTTGGATGTCTAGAACAGTAGTTTCTAGGCTGGATGTGAGTAGTCAAGTACCATGTCCTACCTGACTACTGGCCTGACCCAAAAAGTGAAGTAAGCTCAAAGATTATCTCTAACAAAAAGTCCAAATTGATTTGGGCCTTAGGCTAATTTTTCAAAATTTGTTTTGAAATTAAAAAATAGTTTATATTTAAAAGGTTAAATTTAAAGTAACTAAATATTTTATAAATGTTATAAACAAATTTTCAAAATTGTTTTGAAAATTAAATAATTATTTTTCAAAAGTTATCAATAATTAATTAGATTATAGAAATAAATAGTTCATTAAAAGATTATTAGTTAAATTAAATAACATATATATTGATATATGTAACATTATGTTAAAAGTTAAGTTAATATATATATATATATATATATATATATATATAATTTTCAAATAATTTCATTAATTAAAATTATCTTAAGTAAATAAATTAATTAAATGTAAATTATTAACTAATATAATACATATGTATAAGATCTATGTGTATATCTATAAGTGATAGTACACATATTTAATTTAAAATGTTTTCAAATGAAAATAAAATTAATTAAAATATTAATAATTAGTTAATCAAATTAATTAAATAGATTTAACTAAAAATTAATGAAATTATGCATAGGATTATTATATAATTTAATTAAATTATAAAATGTTACATAAGAATTAAACTTATGTAATATGAATGTATAATAAAAGATTGAACCATAAGAAACCAAAATTAGGTTTAAGTAATAAATATGTACATATAGAAGTATACCATGATTTCGAATGTGTCACTTGAATTACGAGGGTATTTCATAAGAAATACATTAATCCATAAGTTGATATCACTCAATTGAATATATTAAAGATTACGAATCTTTAATATAAATGTTGTCCTCTACCATTTATATGTTAATAGATTACCTGCATAATCTTTAATTGTTGATATTCTTTAATATATGTGCAGTTATACTTATACCATCGTGAAATGGTAGGTACGAGTGAATAATATTTTTCGATTTGTTGATATTCCTCAAGGTTGAAATGAGATTAGGAAAAAGACCACGAACTAGGAGTTGTATATGATACAACCGATAGAATGTTATTCACCGCTTACAGGCTTATGATTTGTTGATATTTCTATATATCAGAATCCCAAGGCAAGTGAGTCCTAATACCCACTAAAGAAGTCAAAAGTCTTATATGTTTCTTCCTAAGTTTTGGAAAACATAAAGGTCTAGTGTGAGCTTATTAGTAAGGTGAAATATAATGTGTAACCTTACTAATATTATAAGAACATATAATATGAATTAATTTCCTAACCTAACTAATTAGATTTACAGAAAAATGTCTACACCATAGTTTTCTAAAAATGATAAATTCTTCGAACCTAACTACATAGACTGACCACATATGAATGTCTATGGGCATCGATAACTAAACCTCTAAGTTTTAGACCAACTGAAGATGCTGACCTTGAACCCAAAATGCATATAATAAATGGGTTACGGAAGCAGAGATCGTCCAATTTTACGTGATGTTTACATTAGACAAGCCGTTGCAGAGATAACATAAAAACATGAATGTCCATCAAGTCTTTAATAGCCTCAAATCTTTGATTGGGGAGCAATCTCATTCCACGAGGTGTGATCTTACAGAGAAACTGTTCAACACGAAGATATCGAAGGACATGAAAGTGGGATGATTACATCTTAATGATGAGAGGATATTTGATAGACTTGCTCAGTTAGACGTGACAATAAGCAACGAGCTGAAAGTGGACTTGATCTTTGGGTCTCTTATTCCATTGTTTTAGTCGTTCATACTAACTATAATATGAACCGATTGAGTATAAGCCTTATGGAGCTGCTCAATATGTTGAGATTAGTCGAGTCTTCATTCAAAGATTAAGGCGTTGTGTTCGCATTTAAGGGTAAAGCATCATCTACAAATGGTTCTAAGAAGAGAAAACAAGTAAATAAGAAGAATAAGAAGATTGCTTCAGTTGATAAGTGTGATTGTCGTCACTATCATATGAAGGGTCGTTGGAAAGGGAACTATCTTGATAATTAAAGATTATCAAAGAGAAGAAACATAATGGTTCTGTTACTCGTACAAGTATATTTATGATTCAAAATTGTTTTGCAATCAATAAATTATCTTGAATTTTAGACAGTGGATCCAGAACTTATATCTGTAATTTGTTACAAGGACATAAGAACAAAGGTCTTATGGAAAAGGGAGAAATAAGACTTCAAGTTGTTGATGGATCTCTGGTAGATGTAACTATAATTGGAGGCTATTTTTAGTATTACCAAATGGATTAGTTTTAATTTTTAAAAATTGCTATTATGTAATTTTAGTATCTAGTTGTTTGTAACTGGATATGTTTTTCATTTTGTTGATAATGTTGTACACATATGTTGAAGGGAAATAAAGTCAACAATGATGTTTTGTATAATGAAATTTATGTTATTAATACTAATTATGTTTATGCTGTGAATAACTCTTCTAATGTTGAAATTAATAAATAATAACTATCTATGGCGTTATAAGCTAGGTCATATATGTGAGAAACAACTACAAATTGAAAACCAAAGGTATTCTACCATTTTTTGATTCTGAATCATTTGATACATGTGAGTCATGTCTTGAAGAAAAAATGACTAAGCACCCAAGGGAGTAATGAAAGAGTTAATGAACCCTTAAATCTTGTACATACTAATGTATGTGGCCCAATTCTTATAGTTACCAAAGATAGTTCCTCTCATTTTGTAACATTTACTGATGATTTTTTGAAACTAAGATATGTGCATCTTATGAAGATCAAATCCTATGTTTGTGATAAATTTATAATATAAAGATGAGGTCGAAAATTACATAAACCATAAGATTAAAATACTTTGATATAATCAAGGAGGTGAGAATGTTGGACAAGAGCTCCAACAATACATAAATTATAAGGAGATTATCTCTTAGGCTACTCCATCCTATACTCTGCAACACAATGGTGTTTTATAGTGAAGGAATCGAACTTTATTAAATATGATTTATTCATTGATGAGTAAAATTAGTTGCCTCTTTGCTATTGGGGATATGCGCTAGAAACCACATTGCATATGATGAATTTTATACCCTTGAAATCTATGCCTATAACACCATATGAGATGTGGCATGGGAAGAAACCCCATCTCAAACATTTGAAGGTATGGAGTTGCCCAGCCTACATTACGAATATTGGTCCCAGTAAAATTGAGGTAAGATCGGCCCTGTGTAAACTCATAGGATATCCCAATAATTTTATGGGATATATTTCTACAATATTGAGGAACAAAAGGTCACAGTTTCTTAACGTGCATCTTTTTGGAAAAAAATTATATTAAAGGAAATTAACAATGCAATTGTAGATTTAGATGAGATTCGACAAACTAACACGGGACGGAACTAGAGGGAGAACCAAATTCACCAGCATACAAAAAAAGGTCACCTATTAGAAGGTCTAATATAGAATCGTGCACACCAGAGAGATATAAGTATTCTTGTGAATGGAGAGATAGATGATTATGTCTTAGACGATGACGCTCCTCTCTCTTCCAACGAGCATTGCAAAGTAAAGAATGCACACAATGGCTTGGAGCTATGAATTCTAAAATGGATTCAGTGTATGAAAACAAAGTTTGGAAAATTGCTGACATATTTGAAGGGATAATACCCATTGCCGTGAATGAATTTTTAAGAAAAGCGTAAATATAGATGAACAAGTGGAGACTTACAAAGTAAGGCTAGTTGCAAAAGGATTTCATCAAATTCAATGCATTAATTATAATGAAAAGTTTTTTCCCGTAGTAGTGCTAAGTTTATTCAGATAATGCTAGCTATTGCTGCATTCTATGACTATGAAGTATGAAAAATGGATGAGAAACAACATTTCTAAATGGTGATTTAGAAGAGACCATTTACATGTCGCAACCCAAGGGTTCAAGGTCAATAGAGGTGAGAGCAAGGCTTGCGAGTTGTTAAGATCCATCTATGGACTTAAGTAAGCTTCAAAAGAATTGGAATAAATGTTTTGATAATGTACAAATAGTTTGGTTTTTATCAGAATATGGAGAAAACGTGCATATATCGAAAGGAATAAGGAAGTGCTATAGTGTTCTTAGTATTATACGTCGATGACTTATTATTCTTTGGAAATGATGTTTCGTTATTGCAACTAGTGCATGCTTGGCTTTTCATTTATTTCTCCAAGAATGATTTAGGAGAGACAACCTATATACTATGTATAAAAAATCCACAGAGATAGATCTAGGAGGCTATTGAGATTGTTCCAATCCCTGTACATAGATACCATGTTGATAAGGTTCAATATGGAGAATTCCAACCGTGGAAATATTTCGGTGCAATCTGAATTCGACCTTCCTAAGAAGGACAATCCTCAAACTGATGAGGAAAAAGAGTGTATGAAGAGGATACCGTATGCATGGGCAATAATTTCCATAATATGCATTATCATATGTACTAGACTGGATGTGGCTTATGCATTAGGATGCATAAGCCTATATCAGTCTAATCTCGAAGAAAAGCATTGAACTGCCATAAAATGTATACTTAAGTATTTAAGAAATACCAAGGACTTATATGGGAATGGAGACCTTCTTATGAGGGGTATACAGACTCTAGCTTTCAAAGTGATATCAGCGATAGTAAGTCGATGCTAGATTACCTTTCTACTTTAAACTGTAGGGCCGTTAACTAGAAAAGTTACAAATGGAAATGGAAGCTGATGCCAATTTGGAGGACAAGTAAATCACCCTCAATCAAATAGCTTAGGAAGTAGTCTGAATGCGCAAATTTCTAAGTGAGCTACGGGTGATTCCTGAACCTGAGAATCCAATGACATTGTTTTATGATAACAATGTGGTGATGTAGATCGTAAAGGAACTTGGATCACATAAGAAATCGAGACACATTCTTCGAACGTTTTGCCTCACTAGAGAATTTGTTAGGAATAAAGAAATCATGATTCAAAGAGTGGATAGCAAGGATAACATAGCGGATCCTTTTACAAAGGGACTAGCTCGGTCAGTTCTCATTAAATAGATCCAAGGAGATTCCATAATTGGCCCTAAGTGTAAGTGAGAGATCGATAGAGTTAGAGGTATGCACTATGGGAAATTCTGTAATTTACTATAAATTATTAACACTAACAAAATCTCATTCGAAAGGAAAGGTTTTTTTCTTTCTATTATATACTTGTCAGAATGTGTTGTATTAATTAATTATTTTAAATATATTTAATAGAAAATACGGATATGCTATGTTTTGTGATACAATTACAATGTGTTGTAACCATGTGAAATTTATCACATTGAAAATAAACATACCATTTTAAATATTCCTAGTCAAGATGTATCAGGACTGAATATTGATACATCCATTAAGGCCAGAGTATGTAACGCTTTCTAGATGATGGGCAATGTATTACTCATGGCTGTTTGGGGGCACCAATGGATTACATACTGATAATTATTGGAAAACTATGGAATGACTCACTCAATAGATTTTGTAGGTTAATATAACTAAGGTCAAATAGAGAATATGGAAATGATGATATTACACGGTTCGTTGGACTTGAGAATATTGTTGAACTTCAATGTGGACACTCCACTTTGATCATAGTTCTGGCATGCCATCCATCGAACGACTATAGTTGGATCTGAGTTGATGCATTGTAAGTGAAACATTATTCAATAGAAAATCCATCTCCTTAGTTATATGACATTAGTATCATGATAAACTATAATCAACTCATACTTAAAGTCTATGGTTAAAGTAGTTCGATTAATAATAATTGTTAATATTGAACCAAGGACTTTGTATTTGAGTTATATAAGTTTAATGTGGATGATATTTGAATATTGACCAAAATCAAATTCCGCAAGACCTAAGGTGATATAGTTTTGACGAAGAGAATTGGTGTTAATAATCGTCACCATTGGGGGCTACTTATAATAGTAAAATTTAATTTTACCAAAATTGTAAGCGATAAATTCAGCCAAACCATCACACTATTCACTAAGGCGACAAGGGAACGTTAATATTTGAAATGTTCTATATTAAGACTTGATTGAATTTACACATACGAGTCGCATAGCCGCAATGTTGAATACACTGAATACCACTTGATTTACTTAAATTATAATTGTTATAAATCAACTAGATCAATTATTATTTTCAAAATTTTAATCATAATATTTTATTTGATTTATTTGAATCAATATTTAATATAGTATATATATAAAAGTTATATATGCATGTATCGATATATGATATCTATATACATTTAAAGTGTATTTGATGTGACGACCCGCCTTTTCGACCCTCGAAAATCATTGTATAACATGCTGAACGATCAAGTGCCGGAAAGGCAGATTGTTGAGGAAAAAAAGCAGGTAGAAGAAAGAAGAACTAAACAAAACTGAACCTCGCAGCAGACTGAGTAACATATAATATAAACAGTTCTTTACGCAAATCAAAAACTGTAATATACATATCTCACATCAGAGTACATAAATCAACAAGTACCAGCCTGGACAGTTATAACAACCCGCCTTCACAATTGCTAGTAATTTCAACAAAAACACTACAGCAGAATAAACAAGTACGATAACACGTCTCAGTCCCCAGCTCATCTCCTGAGCTCCATAGCATCCTAACTTGAACCTGTAATACTCGGTCTGACCCGAGCATTATAATAAAATAACATCCGAGTCAGTCTGGAAAACCAGCAGAGGGAAACACGTTCGATTTGAACTATTAAAGTTATCAAAATCCTTCAAAAATCAAAGGTACCTCGTAAGACCACGCCATAAATAAACACGATGGGTTTTTACCTTTTGATAATCAAAACATCTTATATCAAAATCATCTAATATTAAAATAGCGTCTAAGTATAAATACTTATTCAAATAGCTGGAATTGTTACACTAATTAAATTCTAGCATACTAGGTTCTACAACCCAAAACTGTAAAGACACGTATTGGAGAATGGATTCCATACGAAATGACTATGCACTTGGGTACTACCTATCATAGTACATGTCTAGAAAAATGTACCGAGGACCATGCCGGGATCCCCTGCAACACAAGACTGGACTACCCATAACCTGTACATATCGAATATGCTATTACCCAGGGTGTTTCAACCATTTCTGAGCTCCTTCCATATATCATAGTAATAATATCCGAGGGTATTTAGAAAACTGATAAACATACCCTAATTGTGTATGACCCACTTAGCCTTGCTGCATCTCCCTTGCTTTTCAGTCATTCTTGGATGATGAGGCTAGAGGCTACGATTACCTTTTTAAGGTATTTTCACTTAGAATGCTCATTGTCCTCCAATGACAATGTACCGATAGCATTCATCCATACAAGTCCGTCTTGGGTCCGAACGGAACCGAAGGCACTATTCCTACTACATCTTTTTTGGAATCATCCTCAGGATTAGTAGCGATTAGCCCTTGCATTTCACTGCTCCATCTTTGACTCCATGCTTTTGTTTCCCTTCGAAAACGTACTCATTGGATCGAAGTGTTTTTCAGATAACTTATCCAATCCCGGTCTCTTCGAAAACAACATTCGGTATTTTTCGGTAAACTCAACCCCTGTTCTTTAGAAAAAACAGACGAAAATAAGATCGGAGATCACCACCTAAACGTTAGTGGATGGATTTCCTTATCAATGTCCTAGAAGAACGAAATAAGTTTATACATATAGTATAGCACCTCGAACGGTAATTGTACCACATAATTCCCATATTTCTCCTAGATATTCCCAAAGTGATATTTTGGTTCCAGATTTGATAGTCGATTATTCAAACTATCAAATAATAATCATACAATCACATATTCCATTTTCTATTGAAAAACACAAAGTCTTGTTCAATTTAAATTTCAATCCCTTAATCTCTTTATCCAAAATATATACTTTCTTATCGAATTTAGTGTATTCACAATCTATTTTTTCATAGATATTTGGAAACCTTTAAAATAATCTGGAAAGTACCACTGTGGTATCAAACCATGAATTCACAGCTAAATGGTTATGTCTCTATCCTAGAGAAATCCAAAACTTAATAGTAGGCACTCACTGCGTCCGATTTTGCCATACGAGTACAGTATTACTTCCCGAAAACTTTATTTGAAAATTTTCAAAATAATACTTATGAAATTTCTATAATAACTTTCCAAGTTAAACTTTAGGAAATACTTTTAAATAAAAGTTATTATATAAAATATTAATATTGAATTATTTATCCTTTTTAAAAAATAGTACTGATTAATTTTAAATAATAATTAACTTAATATAAACTAACTTGATTCATAATTAAATATACTGTAAATAAATTTAAAATAACTTAATAATTAATTTTATGAAATATCTTTAAACACCTTTTTAAATTACCAAATAAAAAATCCTCCTTTTTAAAACAAATCAAATTTCTCGATAAAATATATCTTCCAATATCAATATAACCAGTTTAACGCTTATAAATCTCTCTCGATTTATTCTCAATTTGATTTACATTCCAATTTCATAAACCCCCCCCCCCCTTTTTTACTTTTCCAAAGAAAATAAAAAATCTATCCTTCATATACATTATTCTAAACTCCCTATTTACAATATCGGGAAATAGTTAAGTACAATTTCAAAACCATTTATTTTATCCAATTCATTAATCCAAAACTCTATATATATATTTACTTCAAAAGCCTTTTTTTTAATCCTTTTCAAATACAAACCATTTATTATTGGTATTTTAAAATACCGAAATATAGGCCAAAACTATCATTGCGTCCAATCAATTCAAATCACATAATAATCTGTCACAAATTATTCAAACAAAACATATATCACTTGATATGAAATTAAATTCAAAATTTTTGAGGAATCCAATAGGATCCCTACAACCCGTTTCCCTGCATCTACAGTTGTTAATACAACATAAAAATATCAATTCCACTTCGAGGCAGAATATCGTAGTATATAGGATCATCCGCTATTATGCGGGACGCATAGGGTCTCATCCGCTCCAATCGACGGAAAATATATCCAGTTTCTAATATGTACTACTATATATATATATTATAACATTCAACTGATAATAATAATTATCAACATCATCCAGTCAACCAATAATTAATTTTAACTATTTAAAATCAACGTCAATCATCCAAATGAGTGAGATTTACTCACATTGAGTTTACAATTTGCCAAACGTTCCAATTTTATATTAAATCGAACACGTTCGATTTAACCTAAAATTTTAGCTATTTCCAATTGTTTCCAAATCTGTTCCATAAGGTAGTGCTTGTTTCTATGATTCCAACGCCGCATGTTTCGCCCAATTTCGACCTCGTATGTGAAAGATATAAAATTTTAACGATTTCACAAATTTATATATAAATAAATTACATTTTAAAAAAACTAAGATCTAGGCCGTTCGAAATGCTTTTGGAAAAATCAGGCCGCCCATCCTCTCTTCTTCTCCATCGCGTTTCCTTCAGGCATCGAACTCAGCTCATGCGCGAATCAAAATTGATCGACGTCGCCTCGTCTTTGACCTATAAGTTGATCGGAGACTTTCATGTCGAAGACAATCACAGCGCACACCCATAGCCAGCGATCGAACACCTCAATCTCTGCCTCCTCCTCAAAATTCATGCTTGAGTGGAAAAGAAATGCGCCACCCTATCTCCTTCCTCGCTGGGTCATTCCAATCACAACCATTGAGAATATAGAGCTCGACGAGCACTTGATTTCTTAGTTGGAAGTTTCTTCTGATTGTCGATGGATTAGGAGGAAATCGGAGAGGAAGTGGAGAATTTTCGGCCACTGGTAACAATAGAACGGCGGTTGTGAAATTTGATTAGGGTTTTACTGTTCCTTGATGTATATATATACGTATATGCATATTATTTTAATATTATTTCCAAAATTTACATGCTTTTCCAACGTACTCCAATCGAGACGTGTCGTCTGACGTTTATAATGTTTTATCCCTATTTCAAATAAAATGGAACATGCTTCGAGGCCTAATTCGATCGTAGGTAGAAGTTAGCTTTTCGAATCGAATTAAAATATTAAATTTTTGATATTTATTTGAATGCATTTTTATCCCGTACGACCTAACGGTAACTCCAAATGCTACGAAATTTGAAACTCGATAATAATGCAGTATCACAGATCCAATGGAACTAGTTTCATCGAATTTCGAGGCTGTGCCTGGAAGGTTATTTTAACTATCGATTAAATCAAGCGATTTTCAAAATCAACGAAATTTCTTGAAATTTTAATTTTACAAAATTACTAACTCATTTATAAATCAAATGGAACTTATATTCACATTAGAAACCATTTCGATTCATATTAAATCAAAATTCCATTATTTACACTATTACCATATATTAAATTTCACTATTAAATTAATATATAAAATTTCAAATTCTAACTTATCGACTTTTAATTCCATCCAAAAGTCCAATATCATCACTCGAATCCAAATAGAGTTTAAAAAAACTTAAAAATCATTTCATTCACATTTAACTCCAGATTCCCATATTTACCCAATATCAAATATTAAAGTACTATTTATTGAATCCGTTAATCGCTATATTTGAATTCTAAACCATTTCACTAACTCAACCAAAACCTCCATATTCAAAACCAATTAATATTTCTAATTCAATCTTTAAAAATTAATTAAACATTCAAAATCAAACGACCAAACTTTCGGGTCATTACATTTGAAGTAAGCAAATACTGATCGGGTTTGCAAATGTGTGTAAATCCATTGCCTACTACTACAGTTGATTTGAAAATAGTTGATATTTTATTTGAAAATAGGTGATATTTTGTTTGAAAATTGCTATAATAATACAACTATAGTCGGCCATGCTACGGGGGAGGGGTGTGATATTTTATTTGAAAATATGGGTTTCAATTTGATTAAAAAGAAAAGGTAAAAGTGAGATCTAGACATGCTATTTTCTCTCCTCCTCTTTTCCTATATAAACTCAAAACCTCCATCATTTTATAGTTTACACTCTAGCTTCCATCTTTCATAGCTGTGGCCAAACATTATAGCCCCATCTCCTCTACTTTTCCAATCCAAATACAAATGAAATCAAATACAATATGTGGTGATCTCATCGGTTAATACCTATCTGGAAAGAATTTAATCTGATTCAAGGAGTTTTTTTGATATAATGTTCAAGGTGCTATATCAAAACCACAACTTAAGCAACATCTGATTATGTCAACATATTTCTATATTTATTTATTCCATAATATGTGTATAGATTATAATTATATCACGAATTTATACACTCATTTGCAATCAAACTTACATATTTATGTATTCCTAAAATAAAAATTAATATTTGAACACTTTTAATTTTTGGCCATATAGATATAAAAAATCGAAACCAATATTAATTTTAAAATAATTTTAAATTAAAATATGAATTTTAAACCATTGTTATATGTATTCGGTATATATAAATTTATCAAATAAATTTTGTACACATGCATTTTGTAAAAAATATATATGTGTCTGTGTAAACCAAACTCAAATATTAGAATTATATATATGTGTGTGTATATATATTTCTAAGTTTTAATTATAATATATTAACATACACACACACATATATACTTGTTTATATAGAGCAAAATACATTTGAAATTATAATTTAAAAAAAATTACTAGTACGAGGTTTATAAAATAAAATATGGATTTTTTCAAATCGTTTGGATTAAAAAAATTGTCAAAAATAATTCTTATCCATAAGTTAACTTTTTTATATTTACATATAATTAATGTTTATGTTACCCAGCACTTTGGCCCAGCTACACGGCGATAGTCGTAGAGCCTATGGTTGAACCTAGATGAGACTCAAACTAAGAGAGGTAGCTCAAGTCATCTATGAAGAAACTCCAGCCAGGCAGTGATGGTTCGACCAGAGTGGCTCGGCAACAACTGGGTCGGTCATGGAGGGTTGTCACGCCTGGGTCGGTACACATGAGTTGTCAACTATGGGCCGAGCTATCTTAGTCATGGGCCTAGACGGGAGAACCAGCCTATCTTTGTATGTAAATAGAGGGGCATGGGTCCAGTTTAAAGGATTTTTTTTCGAGAACTCCAGGGAGACTCTGCTATTTTCTCTACTCGCTTCTTTTCAGTTCAAACTTGCAATTAAGTTTTTTGTTTACGGATTGTATCTGTACTTAAGTAATTGCAAAAGTAATGATGATTATATTCAAAGTGGACGTAGACAATTATGCTGAACCATTATAATTATGGTGTTCTCATTTTTGTTGTTCCTTTTGCATTCAACTGTATTACTTCTCTATTTTAATTTACTTTCTTCATTAATATCTGTACACAATTCTATTCAATGGTGTTGGTGACCAATTTCGGTGCTAACATTTTAACGACCTGCCTTTTTGGACATTTTAAGCAGACACACACGTCAAACTCAAACCATTCAAAAGGGTATATTGTTATGGAGTGAATAAGAAAAAGAGAAGAAATGAAAGCAAATACAGAATCTTACAGCGAAATGACAAAATATTATAATCAAAATAACAGTTCATGAAGCTGTTTACAAACATTGATTTTACTTATACAACACAGAATCAGAGTTACACATATTAGAGATAAATAAATGACAATGCAGTGGAATAGTATGATGCACTGGAATAATATAGTAAATAATAATAAAATCTTCGTCTTCGTCCTCCAGAAACAAGTCATCAAATCCTAAAATGCTCAGGCTGACCCAAGCGAATTGAAAAGACAAAACACTCAAGTCAGAACTAAAAGATCTTATGTAAGTTAAATCAATGGTAAATATGCCTGTCATGGCGTTAGAGATGTTTACGGGGTTTGACATCTCCTATCCAGTGTCTCATGAGTATAGTAACTCAAGAGATGTTCGGGATTCGCTTCTCCTAAGAATCCATTAAACTATCTACTACGTGTACAATACGCTATAATACATCTCCTAAGGCATTACCTATATCCCCCTTAACACATTTTATAGTGTCATAGTCTATACAGTACCATAATACCTCCTGATTGGAAGGCTACCAGAGGGCACTCTATGGGTATGACACAAAACAAACTCGTAGAAGGCGTGCTAGGGCATGTGAACATGACACAACTAGGCAATGCCAGGGTAGATATACCAATTACACTTCTGGGCTGGTAGTAACGCATAGCAGATGCTATCGTCTATCTTGGAACACACTCCCAAATCAAATTCAAAGGTGGCCACCAAATAAATCACAAAGTCAGATTATAGTATCGAAGGAATGTGCCCAATCGGAGGAATGACCTCCCTTGGCCCATCGACTGCTCCTGTTTTAGTCACATCTATGCTGACTCACGGAAGTCAGGGTCACATCATACCTTATACAAAAATCGTTCACCAAACCATCCTACTTCATTTCTGGAATCTCCACCACATACACAGTTGTTAAAGTGGTTTTTGTTATTGGCAGAGAGTATGACAATATCCAATCCCGGTCTCCTTAACAACCAAATGCTTATTTCACACCGGATGGTTCTTTTACATTTCAAAGGTCAATTAACAATTTGTATCAGAATATCATGTTCTCAAAACCATATCACTTCCGAAATCATATTCACTTTGAAATCATATCTTCAAAATAGTTTAAAACCCTCATTTCAATCTTCATATTCAAATCAAATATATATAGTTAACTCCCAACTTAGGTTATACTATCACTTAACCAGATTCGCTTTACACTCGAGGATTTAAAAGATAAACACATCTATTTTATTTAGTTTGAAATTTAGAAAGATAGTTTAGATATAGTTTTAAATAGTTAAAAAAATAGTTAAAATACTCTAAAATAATTTAAAATAGATTAAACTAGTTTAACTTGATTTAAGACAGTTGAATAGATTTAACATAGATTAAATATAATTAAAATAGATTAAATAGCTTTAGAATAGATTAACTAGATTTAAAATAGATAAATTAGATTTAAAATAAGTTAAAATAGGTTAATTAGTTTTAAATAAATTAAAAAGTTTAAAATAGGTAAAAAAAAATTAATAATTTGGAAATCTTAATAATTAGAAAACTTTATTTTATTCAACCCATCTGAATCAACAACCTAATTTAAATCTTTCAATTCAACTCACAATAAAATTTTAAACTTTATATCACTTTCAAACCATGTTGAATTATCAATTTAAATCGCTTACATTCCAATACATTTCAAAGTTATATTTTCAAACAATTTCAATAACTCAGTTCCGTTTAATTCCATTTACACTTCAAAATTCAACTTAAATTTTGTAAATCTAATTTCTTCAACCTATTCCTTTAACCAACTCAAAATTCAATATAACTTGATTTCAATAATAAATCAATTTATATAAAACAAGTTTGTTTCAAAATATCATTTCATTAAATTCAAAATTAAGGATTTAAAAATCATTTAATTCAACCAATCCGGTGTCCGTATATAATTCTCTACATTAGGGCCAAGTGATACGGATATTTATCATTTCAATCCGCAATTTATAATTCTACAGTTATATATCATTTCAAACCGTAATATCGAATTTGATAATAAAGTCCATAAAATCGCTCGAGTCTATCGTTTCAACTAATAACGGTTTTTCTCTAATCTATAGATCATTTGTGTATGTATTATTTCAACCCATAGGGAACTTTCCATATTATAACAATATAAAGTACCACATCCAGTCATCCAATATAAACACTTGAACATACATCACAATCATCATCCAAATCAACCAATAACATAATAAATAACCTGTAATCAATAACAGGTATTAAATTGATACTTTAAATTCAATAATAAATTAAATGGCTATTTAATACAATATAAATTCAAATTATTGAAATGACGACTTAAATATACCAAACAACAATAAATAAATTTCTAATCATATCACAAATTTATTTTAACTAAATAAGAAATTTTAGACGTTATGAGTGGGTTAAACACTCACCTTTGAATTTAAAATCCAATTAAGCCAAAAATTCAAACAGCCTCAGAATTTTCCCTAACCAACATCAAAATATCCTGAATTTTGGTGCGATCCTAGCGGAACAAACCGTGCATGAATCCGAGTTCGTATGAAAAGTTATTCATGTTAGAACATTTTAAACTTTAAGCTAAATTAAAATAAAAACTAACCAAAGAAGAAGAGCCATGTCACCAGAAACATGCACACCATCACTCTCCAAGCAACGCACGTAACCGACTCCTATTGAAACCCTAACCGCCGCTATCGTTCAACGCGTGCCACCAGCAGGCCGACCTCGGCCACGCGAGTGTCTCCTGAAGCCTCCACCACGTCGCCGAACCCCTCAGGCCTCGCGATTGTACACATCACCCCCTCGGCCGCCACAATTTCTTAAACCCTAGCTAAATTTTCTCGAGAAATCCAACCATCAAAGCCCTAAGAAAACATCCCGATGAACAACGCACTCGTCTCTCTACACAAAGGTATCACTAATTCGACGATCCGGCGAAGATCATCAAACAGCGATGAACGACCGAGATTTGTTCTTCAATTCCTGGACAAACAGTGGTTCAAATTGGAAAATTAATTACAGATCTGATATGCGCTTGATGAGTCGATATTGTTTGAGGATTTTTAATTTTTGGAATTGAATTTCGATTTGCAATTGAATTGAGAATTTGTTTTTCTTCCATTGAGGAGGAGAAGAAGGCTATTGAAATTATACGTACAGAAAAATGAAAGTAAGAAGTGGCTAGGGTTTATAATAGATTATTTAAAGGCAAAGCTGAAAATAGAATGAACGGACAAGATTTGATTGAACGATAAACGACCCGAAAAGCTCTTTCTGCCTCCGAAACGAAAATATGTCATCCCATATATCAAAATGAATGTTTTCGATAATTTTAAAATCAGCGGAATAGGTTTCAAGTCCAAATTCCATCATACGAATAAGTTATGTTGAAAATCAGCTTATTTCAAATTGATTTCAATTAAATTGATATCTAGTTGTTTCGAGTCCGTGCCATTTGACGACAAGTCCGATCGCTACAAAACTAGAAATCCTATAATAATTCACAGTTACGGATCCGATGAAACTGGTTCCATCGAAATCCGAAACAGTGACCAAAATGGCTATTTTCACATTAATTAAATAAATTAATATTAAATTAATTAATCGACTTTTAATTCAATATTTATAAACTAGGAGATTCTTATCAATTTAGATCGCAAAGACATTTATATTAAATTAAAATTACATATCAGTTCAATGTTAATTATTTCAATAATTACAGCATTCAATTTTAACTGTCACTAATCCTTGTTAATTATAATTTTATTCCAATGAATTGTTTTTATTTGGTTTCAATCTTTATACTCAATTTAATTATTCTTCTATAGACATGGTTTACATGGTTTACATTGTTTTATACTTCATTACACTAATATCCTCCTATTTCCGTCTTTTATTTGTATCAACTACTATACTCCAATTTTATTGGAGTTTTGTTAATTTTACAAATTTATTATTATTTAAAATCCCAGTAAATTTATTATCTTGGTTTCATTCTTTTATTAATCAATTGATACCTTATGAATAAAAATAATATTTCTATTCATTTTGTTACATTCACAAATCTCAGTTATTGTCTTAATCTTGTTAATGTAACATTAAATTTCATTTTATTTTAATTGATTTCCCATTTCAATTAAATAGACTAAATAAATAGGTAACAATAATAGTTGTTACCCTTTAACTTTTAATAACACTTGTAAGAGTTTATTATTTACAATCAACTATTATAATTACTTACATGATATTGATTTTATTCAATTTCCATTTATTATACTATTTCATTAACTAATTCCATATTTACATTTGTTTTCATATTTTCAATTTATAACCAAGTATAATTTTTACATTATTTCATTTATTGGAATTTCATTCAAATTGTTAATAATTAGCTTTAATTTACACTGTTACATTTCATTTTGTATCGATTTAATTATAAAATTACAAATTTTATTTCCTTCAATATTAAATTACCAAAGTCTTATTGAATTAACAAGTTTAAATCATCAAAAATTACGGGTCCTTACACTCTCCCTCACTCAATACTTTTCATCCTCAAAAAGGAAAAAGAAGGAAAATGAAGGAATTAAGTAATCAATATATCTTATTCAAAATATTAATTTATGAAAAATTAATTTACACAATTAAATAATTTAAATAAAATATATTAATTTATAACAATTAAATCCTTTCATATTCAAACTAATAGAATTTGGAAAACATTTCTCAAAATTTTCTAAGTCTAAAGTATTCAACAAATTTCGGTAGAGTCTCCCTTGTATGGAAAGGATCGAGAGAAATAATAATATCAAAATATAACAATATATATCATATCTTTCAAAATAATATATCCTAACAGCGGGAAAGCAATATAATATCGCTATAAAACCGTAATCCGAGAACGTACCTTTCTGTTGGGCAAATAACGCTTAAATTACGAAACCAAAAGTAGTGGCAATTGCTTTCATAACTTGCATTTCACTTATATAATCTATTATATAAAATGAAATGTTTATATTGTTTTCAACTGATAACAAACAAACAATATAACAATAATCACTTGCAAACAAGCATACCATCATCGTAAGGAATCAAAGTAATCAACCATTCATCCATACCAAGAAAAACAAATGGTTTATTTGGGTTCAAAACTTTTAATTGTATCAAATGACAAACAAGTACTAAGTATACCATTTACTCGACAGCCTTAGATAAAGCTCAACAGTTTATTCATACATTCAAATAATTAGAAACGTTCTTTCCCAAACAACCCATAAGCCTAAACAAACAACAGATTCCAATATTATTTGTGTTTGTTCTTATTAATTTCTTTTTATATTTTTTTACTTTACTTCAATTTCATTCATACAATGAGTATTTCATTCACATTTATTTATTTAATACTTATTTCCATTTTCTGATATCCATTACTTATAAAAATTCATTTTATTTAATGAAAATTTCTTTTCATTACTTTATATTAATTTCTTACATAAGTTATTTCGTTCACTTTTTTATAGTAATCAATGGATTCACTATTTAAGTTTTTCATACATTTTATTGCAGTTTAGTTCACATTTATAAACTTATACTTGGTTTCTATTAGATATTAACATTCATTAAGGTAGAAGTTCATACTTAAGTTTCTTACTTCTTAATTTAGATCCATTTCCTTATATAGCGTCACTGAACATTAAATCTGTTTTCTAAATCATTTCAACCTTTCTGAAATTATAATCATTTAATTCAGTATAGTATTCATTTTATTATTTACTTTAATAATAAATAGTTCCAAACCTTAACTTAAGTTTATAATCTTTTACTTATAATTTTCACCTTTCATTTACATTTATTTAGCAACATTTCAATTATAACTTAAGTTTATAACAGTTATAATATCAAAATTCTTATTTGTAAACGTAAATTCACTGAACACTTTCATTATTTAAGTTTTACTTGTATAAAGCTTTATTACATATTCTAATTTACATTTCAACCTTTAATAATTCAGTAAATTATATATGTTTTTAAGAATGCAATTGAAAGTTACACAAGTTTATCTTGTTTCATTTTAATTAACAAAAATGTTCAATAATTACATCTTCTAGATTTTCATATCCCTTGATTTACAGTTCACAATTTCAATTTCTTGTATGTTTCATTTATAACTCAGCATTAAATTTCTTTTCTTCATTTGAGAAGTTCCAATTATTAAACAGTTAAAATTTCATTCCATTACAATAATTAAAATCTCTAATTTATGAAAATTTAAGAACGAAACGCCGGGTTCCATTTTAAATCATTTAAAATTATATATATATATATATATATATAGAACCATATCTTTATATAAATCAAATCATATTTAAAAATTTAAATCAAGATTTATTTATCAAACAAAGTTGTAGTTGAATACTACAACAGTCTTCCCACATTGAGACTTGAAAATGAATGTCGATGATGCGTGCACTCAACACTGAAATTATTTTCCAACGATAGAGAGGAGAGTACATAAATTTTCCTTTCAAAATTCTTTTAAAACATTTCTTCCAAATCATATTGAAATATTTATATCAGAATATACTTCCAAACAATATTAACGTTATATTCCAAAATCATTCTAAAGAATTTTCAAAAGTCTCGGAACTTAAGTTCTAAATTTCCCATTTTATATCTATTTTATTTACAAATCTTATTTTCAACCAATATTTATAAATTTCACTACCTAACAACAAATATATTGCAACCGAATATGTCATTTATAAAGTTTATTTATTTATATACAAAATATATAATAGGCAAAATTATTTCATTCACCTATATCTAAAATAATATTATGTCGCTCTGTCCTATTAAGCGTTTAAAAATCCCTATCGATGTTATAGCTTTCTATGCACCAACCAGAATTTATAAATACAGAACGTAACACATTAACACAATATAAAAACATTTTTATAACACTAACAAATACATTCTCTCAAATATATATATACTCAGGGACTCATCCTGGGGTATTACTGCCCTATTTAATTCGAGTCAGCCCCCACAAAGGTAAGGTTATCGCTAAACCAAAGCTCCGATACCAATTGTAATGACCTACTTTTTTGGACTTTTTAAGCGGATACATACGTCAAACTCAAACCATTCAAAAAGGCAGATTGTTATGGGGTAAATAAGAAAAAGAGAAGAAATAAAAGCAAACACAGAATCTCGTAGTTGGATGACAAACTACAAAATCAAAATAACAGTTCATGAAGTTGTTTACAAACATTGATTTTACTTATACAACACAGAATCAGAGTTACATATATCAGAGATAAATAAATGACAATGCAGTTGAATAGTATGATGCAGTGGAATAACATAGTAAATAACAATAAAATCTTCGTTTTCATCCTTCAGAAACAAGTCTTCAAATCCTGAAATGCTCAGGTTGACCTGAGCAAATTGAAAAGACAAAACACTCGAATCAGAACTAAAAGATCTTATTTAAGTAAAATCAACGGTAAATATGCGTGTGACGGAGTCAGAGATGTTTACGGGGTTTGACATTTCCTATCCAATGCCTAACGTGAGTGTAGGAACTCAAGAGATGTTTGGGATTCATATCTCCTAAGGATTCGTTAGACTATCTACTATGTAGCACAATACGCTATTATAATATGTCTATAGTAAAGTAAATTATTAAAATAACGTTAAAGCGTTACCCATATCCACTTTAACACATTTTATAGTGCCATAGTATATACAGTACCGTAATACCTCCTGATCGAGAGGCTACCAAAGTGCACTCCATTGGGAAGATACAAAACAAACTCGTAGAAGGCGCGCTAGGGCATGTGAACATGGAACAACTAGGCAATGCTAGGGTAAATGTACCAATTACACTTCTGGGCTGGTGGTAACGTATTGAGCTACTATCGCCCACCTCGGAACACACTCCCAAATCAAAATCAACAGTGGGCACCAAATAAATCACAAAGTCAGAATATAGTATCGAAGGAATGTGCCCGATCGGAGGAATGACCTCACTTGGTCCGTCAATTGCTCCTATTTTATTCACATCTATATTGACTTATGGCAGTCAGGGTCACGTCATACCTTATACAGAAATCGTTCACCAAACCATCCTACTTCATTTCTGAAATCTCCACCACGTACACAGTTGTTAAAGTGCTTTTCGGTATTAGCAAAGAGTATTACAATATCTGATGCCAGTCTCTTTATAACCAAATGCTTATTTCACACCGGATGGTTCTTTTGCATTTCAAAGGTCAATTAACAATTTATATCAGAATAACATGGTATCAAAACCATGTCACTTCCGAAATCATATTCACTTTGAAATCATATCTTCAAAATAGTATAAAACCCACATTTCAAACTTCATATTCAAATCATATATATATATATATATATATATATATATATATATATAGTTAACTCCCAATTTGGGTTATAATATCACGTAACCATATTCTCTTTAAAATCGAGGATTTTAAAAGATAAACACATCTATTTTATTTAGTTTGAAATTTAGAAAGATAGTTTACATAGTTATAAATTGTTTTAAATAATTAAAAAAAGTTAAAATACTCTAAAATAATTTAAAATAGATTAAAACAGTTTAACTTGATTTAAGATAGTTGAATGGATTTAACATAGATTAAATATTATTAAAATAGATTAAATAGCTTTAGAATAGATTAATTAGATTTAAAATAAGTAAATTATATTTAAAAATAGGTTAAAATCGGTTGATTAGTTTTAAAATAAATTAAATGGTCCAAAATAGGTTAAAATGATTTAATATAGTCGATATAGGTTAAAATAGTTTAGTAATTTGAAAATCTTAATAATTAGAAATATTTATTTTATTCAACCCATATGAATCAACAAACCAAATTTAAATCTTTCAATTCAACTCACAATAAAATTTTAAACTTTATATCACTTCCAAACCATGTTGAATTATCAATTCAAATAACTCACATTCCAATAATATTTCAAAGTAATATTTTCAAACAATTTCAATAACTCAGTTCCGTTTAATTCCATTTATACTTCAAAATTCAACATAAATTTGTAAATCTAATTTCTTTAACCCATTCCTTTAACCAATTCAAAATTCAACATAACTTGATTTCAATAATAATTCAATTTATATAAAACAAGTTTGTTTTGAAATATCATTCAATTAAATTCAAAAATTAAGGATATAAAAATCATTTAATTTAACCAATCCAGTGTCCGTATATAAATCTCTACCCTATGGTCAAATGATGCAGATATTTATCATTTCAATTCGCAATTTATATTTTACTATTATATATCATTTCAAACCGCAATCCTAAATTTAATAATACAATCCATAAAATCGCTCGAATCTATCATTTCAACCCATAACAGTTTTTTTCTATTCTATAGATCACTCGGGTATGTATCATTTCAACACATAGGGAACATGTAACATTATAATAATATAAAGCACCATATCTAGTCATCCAATATCAACACTCAAACATACGTCACAATCATCATCCAAATCAACCAATAACATCAATAAAATCAATAGCAGGTAATAAATTGATAATTTAAATTCAATAATAAATTAAATGGCTATTTAATACAATATAAATTCAAATTACTGAAATGACGATATAAATATACCAAACAGCAATAAATAAATTTCTAATCATATCACAAATTTATTTCAACTAACATAAGAAATTTTACAAGTTGTGAGTGGATTAAATCACTCACTTTTGAATTTAATTTTAATTTAAAATCCAATTGAGCCCAAAATACAAACAGTCTCAGAATTCGTCCAAACTAGCGTCAAAATGTCTAAAATTTTGATGCGATCCTAGCAGAACAAACCGCGCGTGAATCCTAGCTCGTATGCAAAAGTTATTCATGTTAGAACGTTTTAAACTTTAAGTTAAATTAAAATAAAAACTAACCAATGAAGCATAGCCACGTCACCAGAAACATGCACACCATCACTCTTCAGGAAACACACGTAACCGGCTCCTATCGAAACCCTAACCGTCGCTATCATTCAATGCGTGCCATCAGCAGGCCGACCGCAACCACGCGAATGTCGCCTGAAGCCTCCACCACGTTGTTGAACCCCCCATGCTTCACGATCGTACACATCACCCCCCCCCCCCCCCCGCCGCAATTTCTTAAACCCTAGCTAAATTCTCTCGAGAAATCCAACTATGAAACCCCCATGCAAACACCCTCGATGAACAACGCGCTCGACTCTCTACACAACGGTACCACTAATTCGACGATCCGACGAAGATCATCAAACAACGATGAACGACCAAGATTTTTTCTTCAATTTCTGGACAAACGGTGATTAAAATTGGAAAATGAATTACAGATCTGATATGTGCTCGACGAGAGCTTCAAATCGATATATAATTCGATATACATTGAGGAGTTTTAATTTTTGGAATTGAATTTCGATTTGCAATTGAATTGGAAATTGTTCTATCTGCCATTGAGGAGGAGAAGAGGACTGTTGAAATTGTACATACAGATAAATGAAAGTAAGAAGTTTCTAGGGTTTATAACAGGTTATTTAAAGGCAAAGCTGAAAATAGAAACAAAAATGGACAAGATTTGATTGAACGATAAACGATCAGAAAAGCCCTTTCTGCCTCTTGAACGAAAATAGGTCATCCCATATATCAAAATAAATATTTTCGATAATTTTAAAATCAATGGAATAGGTATCAAGTCCAAATTCCATCATATGATTAACTTATTTGAAAAATCAGTTTATTTCAAATTGATTTCAATTACATTGATTTCTAAGTGTTTCGAATCGGTGCGATCCGACAACAAGTCTGATCGCTATGAAACTTAAAATCCTATAATAATTCACCGTTATGGGTCCGATGAAACTGGTTCCGTCGAAATCCGAGACAGTCGCCAAAATGGCTATTTTCACGTTAATTAAATAAATTAATATTAAATTAATTAATCGACTTTTAATTCAATATTTATAAACTAGGAGATTCATATCAATTTTGATTGCAAAGACATTTATAATAAATTAACATAAGTTGACATATCAATTCAGTGTTAATTATTTCAATAGTTACAGCGTTCAATTTTAATCGCCATTAATCCTTGTTAATTATAATTTTGTTACAATAAATTGTTTTTATTTGGTTTCAATCTTTATACTCAATTTAATTATTCTTCTATAGACATGATTTACATTGTTTTATACTTCCTTACACTAATATCTTCCTATTTCCGTCTTTTATTTGTATCAAATACTATACTTCTATTTTATTGGATTTTGTTTAATTTTACACATTTATTATAATTTAAAATCCCAATAAATTTATTTATCTTAGTTTCATTCTTTTATTAATCAATTGTTACCTTATAGATAAAAATAACATTTCTATTCATTTTGTTACATTCACAAATTTCAATAATTGTCTTAATCTCTGTAACGTTAAATTTCATTTAATTTTAATTGATTTCCCATTTCAATTTAATAGACTAAATGATCAAGTAACACATAATAATTGTTACCCTTGAACCTTTAATCACACTTATAAGGTTTTATTCTTTATAATCAACTATTATAATTACTTACACAATATTGATTTTATTCAATTTCCATTTATTATACTATTTCATTAACTAATTTCATATTTACATTTGTTTTCATATTTTGAATTTATAACCAAGTATAATCTTTACATTATTTCATTCATTAGAATTTTATTCAAATTGTTAATAATTAGTTTTAATTTACATTGTTACATTTCATTTTTGTATTGATTTCATTATATAATTACAAATTTTGTTTCCATCAATATTAAATACCAAAGTCTTATTGAATTAACAAATGTAAATCATCAAAAATTACGGGTCGTTACAAATATTATGGTGGTTTCACTGAGAACGCCCATTCTCAGGCTGTTGGGACCTGCTTTGTTGCTACTGGATTGAGGAAATCCTCCAAAGGAGATCCGAGTACGTTCTCAAGAGTTCATAGATACTACTCTGAGTGCCCGCAAATAACTCTAAAATGGCAAGGCCACGCACTAGATCCGCCTCTCACAACGCGGATGCTAATGCGACCGCCAGTGTCCAGCAAGTGAGACCTAGTAATCAAGAAGCTAGCAGGTGCAGAGCCCACCACCATCCCAAACCAACCAGAAGCCGTCACTAGGGGATAGTTCAATAAGCTAATGAGGGAGCTCGTGGAAAGTAGGAGACAACTCAACGAGCAGATTCAAACAAATGCCAACCTGATGACCCAGATCGCTCAACAGTAGCGTCAAAGCGCTGGAGGACGCCCATCTTCCTACTCATCATCCGACTGCTCCACTTCGTCAGGTGAACACCACAAGCGTAGACGCCGTAGGATCGAATCGACACAAATTGGTGCAATAGAGCAATTGGTGATGACTCGCCAAGAGCAAACTAACCAAAATGGTCTAGATTTCCTACATGGAACCGTGGCTCCTCATCTGCACCGGGGAAGTCGCTCCCAACTTGGAGGGGGAAATTAGGATCTGAAGTACGCTTAGAAGATGGTCCACCGCCTCGGCAGGGTCATAATGAAGTGGTCCTCAGGATGTGCACTTAGATGATCGCCGGCCAAGGAGGCACCTGCCAGAACGATCTCGCAGGACAGATACAAACTTGCCACCTCCCATCCAGACTCTGGATTTATCCGCTATGGTCAGGAAACTGATGAAGGAGAATCAGGGCTTAACCAACGATGACTGGGGATATCTAGGAGCCACACTCCATTTACAGATACCATCCTACAAGCTAAGTACCACTGGAAATTTAGCATGCCTACTATTCCAGCTTATTAGGGAAAGACCGATCCCTGACAACATGTAATGAGATATGAGTGGATGATGAGATACGCGTGGATGATGGACTCAGCTAGGGAAGATGATGCGATCAAATGCAGATGCTTTCCAATAACCCTATCCAGAATCGCTACCAGGTGGTTCACCAGACTTTCCTCGCAATCGATCTCTAGGTTTGATGAGTTAGCGGTGAACTTTGTAGAGCAGTTTAGGATCCATGCCACTCGTCCAAAGGACGTGATATCATTGTCCAATGTGATCCAAGCTCCCGAAGAGTCGTTGAAGGATTATTTGCAAAGATTCCACGTCACTGCTACCAAAGTTGGAAATCCGAATGACCATGCTATCCTTATGGCTGTGATGCGAGGAGTAGATCCAAACTCAGATTTTGGTGACTGGTTAGCAGGAAAACCACCGACTACCCTAGAATTCTTTTAAAGGAGAACCAATTCATGAGAATAGAAGAGAAGAGGCCAGGTGGTCAAGACGGAGCAGTGCACCAGGGCCCAGCAAAGAAGCGGTACAAAGCAACATCGCGGTAAAGCAATCTGGCGAAAGCTCTGACAAGGTTCAAGTCAATGTTCAAAATATGTCGGAGCATTCTAAAGGATCCGAAGGAGGAAACCCCGAAAGAAAGAGGGAATAAGGAAAGTGGAAACCAAGAATCCCGAACTATTGCAAATATACACCTTTGACTACATCTTTAGAGAATATTTATCTGTCAACTTGTAACACATTCCAATATCGAAGCCGCACCCAAAGGAATCTGCTGAGGAACAAAAGCCGACTGGAAAGTATTGTCAGTTTCAGTAGGCCTATGGGCATAACAATGAAGAGTGTAGACGCCTCCATAATGCTATAGAAAAGCTGATTCGCCAGAAGAAGTTACAGCAGTTTGATAAGAATCGCGATAAGGCGGACATGGGACATCCGATCCCAATCGCAGGCAAGCTTCACATCATCCTGAGGATCCTGCTCGGACCGGAGGAAGGATGGTCATAAACACGATAATCGGTGGACCTCATCTGGCAGACAAGAGTTTGCAAGAAACGGAACACTATGCTAGTTCCTTAAAGCATGCAGGTTTCGAATGCTTCTCGAACACAGAAGACGGGACTCCAGCGAAGCAGGAGTGAATGATGACCGATGATATAGTGTTCAGAATCAGGGATGCTGATCAGGTGGAGGCAACTACCATTGACTCGATGGTTATCTAAATTACGATTGGACTGGCGCTTGTGAGAATGATACTAGTTGATTGTGGAAGTTCTATTGACATTATCTTCAAAAAGGTATATGACCAAATAAAGATGGAGGCGAAGGATCTGAAATCGTCTAAAGCTTGCATTCATGGCTTTAATAGTGCGGCTATTGATGCGATAGGTTTTATTGAATTTCCAGTTGAACTAGGAGAAGGTGAACGCAGGAGGGTACGGGTCCTATCGTTCATTGTTTTAGATGTTGATTCCCCGTAAAATGTTTTCTGAGCCGACCGACCCTGGCAGAGTTTAGAGCAGCTTTGACCCCATGGTGTTTGACCTTGAAATTTCCAATGGACAAAGAAGTTGGTGTAGTGCATAGCGATCAAGTGACTAGTCATGCTTACTAAGTGGCTGAGCTGAGAGAAGCCCAGCGAAGAGAGAAAGGAAAGGGTGCGATCAACCCTGCCTGCACCCATGTTGCTGTAAATTGACAAGTAATGCCCGAGCCTTGGCTTAGGCAACACAGTAGGATCCGTAAAGTTATAGATCTGAGAGATGATGATGATGAAAAACCCAAAGTGGCCAAGGCGGCACTGGCTGAACTGATGATTGACATTCCAGTCATCCATGACGACCCATTACGTCTACTCAAAATTGGATCACAACTCAACCCCTTGATGATAGAGGATCTTCCTCTGATCGAATCTAGATATTTTCTCTTGGACCCATTTCGATATGTGTGGGATTTCTCTTGCAATTGCAATGTTGAACATTGACTCGAAGTATGCGATAGTGAAGTAAAAGAGGAGAGGCATGGATCCGAAGAGGTCCGTTGCTCTCAAAGAGGAGGTGGATAAACTCAAGGCCAATGGGTTTGTCCGCGACGCCCTCTATCCTGAATGGGTATCAAATCCGGTACTTGTGAGGAAAGCAAAAGGAAAGTGGAGGACTTGTATTGATTACTCAGACCTGAATAAGGCGTGCCCTAAGGATAGTTTTTCATTGTCCAGAATTGATTAGCTGGTCGACTCGACAGATGCATATTCCGGATATAATCAGATCTCGATGCACATTTCTGATCCGGAGCATATCAGTTTTGCCACGGATGTTGGACTGTACTGTTATGTAGTGATGCCTTTTGGGTTGAAGAACGCGAGGGCAACTTATTAGCATTTGGTGAATCGAATGTTTAAAGACCAGATCGGTAGAATGATGGAAGTCTATGTGGATGATATGCTTGTGAAGCCACGATAGTCAAACGACCACATTCGAGACTTAACTGAGATGTTTGATATACTCAGATTTTACGGAATGAAGATCAATCTACTGAAATGTTCTTTTGGTGTTGTGTCAGGAAAGTTTTTGGGTTTTATCATTAATGCACGAGGGATCGAAGCCAACCCAGAAAAGATTCAGGCTATTCGAGACATACAAGCCCCAGAACTATAAAGCAAGTACAAAGCCTGGATGAAAAAGTTGCTGCTTTGAGTCGATTTATATCCAAAGAGACCAATAAGTGTATTCCTTTTTCTAATGTGATAAGGAAAGGGAAGAGTAATTTGGAGTGGACGCCGAACTATGCGGACGCATTCCAAGCTCTGGTGAGACACTTGGAGAGGCCCTCGGTTCTATCAAAGCCCGTAGAATATGAGGAATTGTAAGTTTACTTGGTTATATCTTAGCATGCCATAAGTGCAGCATTGATTCGTGAAGATGACCGAAACCAAAAGCCAGTGTACTATGTTAGCAAGCGCTTAACGGGGGCAGAGAGAAATTATCCTAAGATTGAGAAGCTAGCCTACTGCTTGGTGATCGCATCACGCAAGCCCCCCATATTTCCGGGAACATCCGGTCAGTATTTATACCGATCGACCTCTACGGCAGGTGCTCCAATGACCAGAAATTTTTGGAAGGCTACTCAAATGGAACATTGAGCTAAGTCAGTTCGATATCACTTACCTGCCACAGAGGGCGATCCAAGGGAAAGCGATAGCATATTCTATTGTAGAATTCACCATATTAGACGAGTTGATGTGATTCCTTCTATTTGATAAAAGCTATATACGGATGGAGCATCTAAAACCATTGTTCTAGGGCTAGTGTTATTCTTGTAACTTCTGAGAATCAATCAATTTGTTATGCTTTGAAATTCGATTTTCCCGCTACGAATAACAAAGCCGAGTATGAAGCATTGATTGCAGGCTTGAAGCTCACCAAAGAACTTGGAGTGAAATCGATTGAAATCTTTTGTGACTCACAATTGGTGATGTTCCAGGTACGGGGGACTATCAGGAAAAGGAGCAAAGGCTTGCTCCATACCTCAATCGGGTTCAAGAATTGCGCGCAGACCTCGAATACTAAGATATTTTGCACATTCCACATGAACAAAATAGGGTAGCCGATTCCTTAGCTAAATTCACAAGTACTGGTGATGCACAACAGATGGGCTTAGTTCCCATCGAAACCTTACACGCCCCAAGTACAAACGAGATGGAAGTCGATCTTGTGTTAGGAATGAAAACTGGAAGGGATTCGTGGATGACTTGTTTAAAGAATATCTACAACATGGAACCTTGCCCAACAGAAAGAACGAGAGACGACAAGTCGTTCGTAAGGCTTCATGGTATATAATGCAGGATGGACTAATGTATAAGAATGGATTCTCCGTCCCCTTGCTTAGATGCGTCGCTTACAATGAGATAAAGCGGGTCTTAAGAGAAATCCATAAAAGAGAATGTAGCGACCATACTGGTAGGCAAATGTTAGCCAAAAAGATCATTCGGTATGGATACTATTGGTCGACCGTGGATCGGGACACCGCAGAATATGTAAGAAGATGCACAAATGTCAAAAGTAAGCAAAGATCCCAAGGGATCTGTTGACAGAGCTTACGAAAATGGTTAGTCTATGGTCGTTTGTCGATATAATCATTTCCTTTCCAATCTCCAAATATGGTGCAAAATTCGCTATCGTCGCAGTCGATTACTTCGCCAAGTGGGCAGAAGCAGAGCCACTAGCTACGATCACCACCAAAAAGGTTGTTAACTTTGTTACGTGGAACATTATATACTGCTTTGGCCTTCCACGGATTATCATTACTGACAATGGAACTCAATTTGAGAGTAGAGAATTCAAAGAGTTCTGCTACAAATACCGCATTGAGAAGAGGCTTGCTTCAGTCGCTCACCCTAAGGCGAATGGGATGGTTGAAGATGTAAATAAGATAATCAAGTCCATATTGAAGAAACATTTGGAGAGTGCTAGAGGCAAATGGGTGGATGAGCTTCCAACGACATTCTGGGCCTACAGAACCACCTAAAAATCCACGATTGGCCACACTCCATTCGCCTTGGCATAAAGCACTAAAGCTGTTATACCCGTGAAACTTGAAGTTCCCTCTCACCAAGTGACTCAATATGATCCAAGGTCGAATCGAGATCTTCTATAGGAATCGTTGGACTTCATCGACAAGAAGATGATTTAAGGGCGGTAACATATCGACACCGAGTCTCCCAATATTATAATGAAAAAGTTCGACCAAGAACTTTCGATGTGGGCAACCTTGTTTTGAAGCGAGTTTTTCTAGTCCCTTTATATATGAATCCCATATGGGAAGGACCCTACGTCATCGAATGGAAGCTTGGAGAAGGAACCTTCAAGCTAGCAACTGTTGATGGCGTGATGCTCCCCAGAGCATGGAATAGCGAGCATTTGCATCGTTATTACACTTAGTTTATTTCTTTTGCACTTTATTAGCAATTGTTTCTAGAATATATTTCTTTTTTTGTTCTTTGTTTCCAACATGTAATAAGACAATTTAGTTTGTCCTTATTTTCTATAATCAACAAAGGCTTAAAGCTATTTTCCTATGAGCTATTAGTATTTTGTGTTTTATGATTTCATGGCAAAATAAAATTGCACTAACATGTCTGGTGTATGAACGCACATGCAAAACTAAAAGTTGATCAGCTAACGATTCAAAAAACTTCAAGTACCTAAAGTGGACTAAGGTACTCTGAGCCCTCGAAGTACAAACTGGAGTATAAACGATTCAAAAAATTTCTAAGTCCCTTGAGCATGGACTAGAGTACTCTAAGTCCCTAGAGTGCAGACTAGAATATAAATGATTCAGAAGATCTCTAAGTTCCCGGAGTGCGGACTAGAGTACTTTGGGTCCCCAAAGTGCAGAATGAAGTATAAACGATTAAAAAATCTCTAAGTCCCCAGAGCGCGGACTTGAGTACTCTAAGTCCCCATGGTGCAGACTGAAGTATAAACAATTTGAAAAATCTCTAAGTCCCCGGAGCGTGGATTGGAGTACTCTGAGTCCTCGGAGTGTGGACTGGAGTATAAATAATTCAAAAAACCTCTAAGTTCCTGAAGCACGGACTGGAGTACTCTGAGTTCCCAAAGTACGGACTGGAGTATAAGCGATTCAAAAAATCTCTAGGTCCCCAGAGCGTGGACTAGAATGCTCTGAGTCCCTGGAGTTCGGACTAGAGTATAAACGATTCAAAAGATCTCTAGGTCCCTAGAGCGTGGACTAGAGTACTCTGAGTCCCCGGAGTGCGGACCAAAGTATAAATGATTCAGAAAAATCATTAAGTCCCCGAAGCATGGAATAGAGTACTCAAAGTCCCCAAAGTGCTGAATAGAGTATAAATGATTCAGAAGTCTCCACGTCTTATGAAAATGGACTGGAGTTTTCATGACCCAAAAAAATCTTGATTTCGTTTGCAGATTAAATTATAAGCTAAGAGATGAAAAACTGAAAATATAAAGAAGCAAAACTATTCACTAATCAAAAAAGAAGTTTCATTACAACTTCTCCGAAGTCCGGAGCCAAAACCTATCTACAAAAAAAGAAGGGGATGAAAACAACTGCATGGTACTACGTTACTTAAGTTGGGCAAAATGTAGCGAGGCAACAGTTACTACTTCGGTTTTCTTTCCTTCCTCGACTTCTTCAAAGTCGCCTCAGCTGAACGTTTTCTTCTGGATCCCTTGCTTCCCAGCAATGTGGTATTCGAGGAAGGAAGGAAAACCTCTAGAGGTGTGGTCCTACCGGGGAGAATGACCTTCAGGGGCCTATTTAGGGGGTCGTCTAGTTCCACCCACTAAGGTTCTATCTTGAATTTGGTTTTCTTTTTCTCTTCTTCCTCAATTTACTCCTTTATGCTAAGCTTCGAAGTACGCTCGGAAGCGCCTATGATTTTGACCTCGTTATGTCCATGTATAGGCAAGGGATTCTCAAGTTTATCCTCATCTAGCGCCCTGATCACTTGAGCATTGGGACTAAGGGTATCACCGGTGTGAAGTACTTAAGTCTCTTTTCTTCCTGCTCCGTAGGGACATTGCTCCTTGGAGTCGGTTTAGGGCCAGAATGACCTGCACGAATTCACGAAAAGTGAATGTTAGGATACTACCGTTATTCACCAAAAACGATGACTCTATGAACTTTAGGAGGAGAGGTCACGTACCAGCTTCCACTTGGCTCTAAGTCATCTTGGGAGTATCACCCTCCAGAATTGAGGATAGAATGTGGATGCCAAGTCCAGGCTTCTTCGGATCGTAACCCACATGTTGCTCAGATGGATTAAGTGGTGGAGTTTTGGTCAAGTCAACGGGGGGAGGAATCTAGGGCTCGAGGCCCAACAGGCCAGCGGCATCCTCTTTGTCCTCTGATGCAGGAGAACCTCCCCCGAAGAGGGCCTTAGCCACAAATAAATCTGAGGGTTCGTTTCCTCAAAGCACTTCCCTCACCAAAGCCTTTTCATCGATCTCTTCGACACCTAGCTCTACTTTTTTAATCCTAATCGAAGTATCCTATGCTTCAGCAAGTGACTCGAGATAATTCTCACCCAAGAAAGACAAGTCATGGTGCATAAGGACTCTTGCATTGAACTCGGCAATGAGCGAGTCGAATAAACATTTAATTTCTTCTCTGCTGGCTTCAGTAGCTGCCTCAAGTTGAGAGCTAGCCTCTATGAGCACTATCTTCTTGCCCTATTCACGAGCTGCTTCTTTTAGTGCACTTTTCTGGGCAGCCTCGAATTGATATTTGTATGAGGATAGCTCTTCATCCTGGCCCTTAATGATATCTTTTTCATGAATAGCTTCGAGTTTGAGGTGATCAATCTTGTGTTGACATTCTAGGGACACCTCTGAAATTTTCTCTACCAAGTGTACGAATGCATCATGCAGAACATAAATATCGTCATTACAGGCAATGGTGTTTTGTTTAACTTGTGCAAGGACAGGATGAATCACGGAGAGAAATTTCAATCCATCGAAACATATCTTTGAGAATGTAGCCTTAAGCTCGGCTAATTTTTCCACTGTCGATGGATCATGTGCGAAGGTTGGAGGGGTTTCCCTAACCGGAGCCACAAATTTCTTATTAGGTCCACAGGATTGCTTGGTACTCGACGAGCCAGAATGTTGGTCCTGGGGAACTTCGGACTGGGATCCCTTCCGAGTAGTCTTTACCATGCTCTGATTGAGGGGGAGGATCGTTTGGATATGAAAAATGGCCATAAGTTCTCCTTCTAGAAGACGATGACTCACTGGGACGATAATCCCTATCGCCGCTGTCGTCCCTGTTTCATCTCTTACCTGAACCTGAATCTCAACTAGAATGGTAGAAGATAAAGGATCCACAAATGAGGTTAGTGCCGCGTGTATGCCCCGTATCACCTGCACACGAAACCAATGAGGACGACTTAATAGGAATCACATGATGAGTGAAATTCAAGTGCAGGGTGAAGTGTAAGTGTTTGTGTGTGTCCTAGTGCTTCCCCCTAACGAACCAGTGTTTTTTGCTTTACTTATTGGAGTTTTCTCTCCTTGATGGTGAGTCTGAACACCTTCGTCGCTTCTCACGGGAGAATTGGTTCCCATGGCCTTAGGGTTATTGAAACCGTAATTCAATATGTTATCAGGGATGGTCAAGCCAGATATGCCTTCTAATGAGCCTTCTAAGTTTTGGAAAGACGACTTCTTTTCGATCGAAGTTATCGTAACCTTTGAAGTTCCGCTAATCTTTTTCTTTTTCTGCTTGTAGGCTAGATTCGTTTTCTTTTTCAAAGGAAGCGGTGGTTCGTCGGCACCGGGTACATCGACTACTAGTGCTTGGCCAGAACTTACATTCTTGTCAGTCGTCGCAAGCACCACGGTTTCTTTAATCACACCTTCCTTGGATGTATCGAGGGCCCCTTCGGTGGGTGCGTCGAAGGTCCAGCTTGTTCTTTGCCGTTCCTATAGTTGTTGTCGGTATAGTGGCACCAGTTGGAAGGCTAGTTCGGCGCCCCTCTTCCAGTAATCCGAACTTCGAGAGCTGTTTGTTAGTAATTGCAGACTTAATGTCCCGATCTCCAATGGGGATAGCTCGGATAGCTTCGATGGCCTCATAATACCCTGTGCCTTCGGGTCATGGGCATATATATATATATATAAAAGTTGAAAGAAGTTTAGAAAAGATGCACTTCGAGCCTTAAGACAAAGACTGGGATAAAAACTTACTCCCTTCTAGCCATCTTCTTGCGAGACCGGGAGGGTGGCGTACGTAGAACCACTATTGTTTATACTGAGAAAATTTGCTCCACGCACCCATCAGGACTTGACATTTGGGGTGTGGCTCAAGGAATATGTAAGATGGACCGCTAATACATCTCTTGATGCCATAAATATAATGGATATCCTCGGAAGTTGGGTGTCTAAACAAGATGCTTGTAAAAAGGACGCAGGTACCATGAATAAATGCATGGCTATTAGGGTGTAGCTATGCCGGAGCAATCCCAATATACTGCAACACTTTACGAATGAATGGATTGAGAGGTGGCACACTTCCAGCCTAGCACATAAATTTGTTGCACGCAATATATCCGGCTAGGGGCAGGTGAGATTGGTCTTGTCCTGACGGAACCAAAACGTCACCGAAGGGGATTCCATCAATTGAGCACAACCAACAAAGAGCGGCTTTGCCAATTTTTGAGGCATCTGGATCAATGGGGTTATCCATAATAACATCTCCATCTATAGCATCGAGAGCCGAGTCTACAACAATGGCAGGTGGATCCGAAATGTTAGGTTTGGAAGCTGGCGATGGGTTCAGAGTCCCCACTGCCTCCTGTCGAGAGTTTGGCTCAGGCCTATCAGAAATAGTAGCGGAGCTTGACTTTTTGGACATCTTCAACAAGCGATTAGTATGGATAGATACATGTTTAAGCTATACTTGAAAGACAATTTATATTAGATATAATGACAACGTATTCCCCTATGTGGTGTGTGAACTAGTACGACGACCCAAACACGAGTGTAGAGAAACTACAGTTTTAAAGACAAGTGTGGCGTGATAGAACTTTACGTCGCTGTCCTGATTGCCAATGCCACCTCTCAACACTTAATGCCGACCCAAACACTTAAGCATCTACACTGATCGCCCCTTTAAACAGAGATGACTGATCCACTCTCTCAAAAATCACCGACCCAGACCTCCCCAAACAAACTACTGAACGACTTCCTCTCAAATTACCGACTCGCTCCACTACTAGAACCCTACCGACCTACTCCCTTGCCAGAACCCTACCAACCCACTCTACTAGTACAATCCTACTGTACCACTCCACCGCTAGAACCCTACCGATCCACTCCCCTATTAGAACCCTACCGACCCACTCCACTGGTACAATCCTACTGAACCCCTCTATTTCACCAAATGTCGAACTCCTTTCTTCTCCAAAACATCGACCTCAAAATTATGATATCAGTAGCTACTTCTCCTATTAACCCATGTTTTAATCCATCGAGACCGATTCGAATCCCTAACATAAGGCATACACCTATTCCTAAGTCGTCTATCTCTCTTCCTTACATCCCCTATTGGTTCCTATCCAAGAGGCCATTTACCCATGCACTCAAAATGCACACAAGATTTCGGGTTTAAGGAGATGAATTAAGGGAGAGATTCGTACCTATATGGAGAGTTTAAGGCTTATGAAAGCTATAGAATTTCAGATTGAGGTTTGTTCGGGTTCGTTGGCAACTGGAGTTGTGAGGTAGGCGGCCTGCTTTGAGAGGGAGAAGGAAGGGCTGAGTGGTAAACGAGGCTTGGAGGGAAGTAGATTAGCAGACTTGTGAGAATGAAGTGGAAGTGGGAAGAAAGAAATGAGAGCTTGAGTTTTTATATGGGAGATGGGAGATGAAGGGGCGTTTCCCTATAGACTCGGTCATCATGCTTTGGGAGGTCGGCTAGTAGACATGCTGACCTCAGCTCAAGTAAACCGACCATGTGGGTCGGCCTTCTATGCCGATTTGCCCCTTGTTCTTAAAAAAATTATTAATTATATAATATATATATATATATAAATGATAGTAAAATAAAATGTATATATATGCACATATGATGGTAACCGAGGATAGGAGATAAAGAGACGGATACTATAGATAAGTGGAAAAGCGTGGGTTTATAAAACCGACTGTGGTTCAGCCTTCGAAAGGTTGCATACATTTTCTTTGGAAAAGTTAAAAGAGATTTCAAGAATCTCGTTGAGACTGAAGTGAAACATTCAGACGACGCGAAGCTTTGTCAAAGGCCAATGAAAAAGCAACAATCCGTAATAATTTTGAACGAACTAGCCTTTGCAAAAAAGGATTACTGACTAATTCAAAGTGCCTCGTGTTGATTCACAAGACACGCTTTGGGAGGCAAATGTGACCCGACACTTTTGGCCCAGCTACACAGCGATAGTCGCGGAGCCTATGGTTAAACCTAGATGGGACTCAAGCTAAGAGAGGATTAGAGGTATAAGAGATTGATGTAACTTAAGTTTGGATCAGTCTGTATATGTGGATCGGCCTTGGTAAATTGGTCAAGGAAAATAAGTTAAAGTGGATCGGCATGTGTCGTTCGGTTAAGGTGGTTTGGCCAAGGAGAATTGTCATAGGTGGGCCGGTGATGACGGGTGACTATGATTCGGTCGGCCTATACATGTGGTTCGGTATGTTTGACACTGGATCGGCATTCTTGTGAAGTATGAGAATTGAAGGTGGATCGGTGTTGGAATATAGACATGGTGGTTCGGTATTAGGTGGTGTTTCGGCCAAGATAGCTAAGCCGAGGTGATTCGGCCAAGGTGGGTTGGTCAATGTGGGTCGGTACGGTCGGGTCAATGGTGGACTATATGGTGCGGTTTGCTACGATCGGCCTAGGTGGTCTGGCTTTTAGTGGATCGGCCTTAGAGGAATTAGTTTGTATAGGTCGGCCCTTTATGATTCGGCATCGGAGGGATTGTTTCAAGTGGATCGACCTTTAGTGGTTTGGCCACATGGGGTTGGTCAACATGACTGGAAGTTAAGAATGGAAGAGTGGACACATACAAGCATGAGTATGAGTCATTTCGGAGCAAGGACCAGGTTACTTCGAGTCACACCACTACTTGCTCCAAGTCGCCTGAGGGGTAGCGTCGGATCATCTACGAAGAAACTCCAATCAAGCAGTGATGGTTCGGTCAGAGTGGTTGGGCAGCGACTGGGTCGGTCATGGAGGGTCGGCATGCTTGGGTCGGTACATATGAGTTGTCAGCTGTGGGCTGAGCTATCTTCGTCATGAGCCTAGATTGGAGAACTAGCCTATCTTCGTCTATAAATAGAGGGGCGGGGTCCAGTTTAAATGATCTTTTTTTGAGAACTCTAAGGAGACTCTGCGATTTTCGATACTCGCTTCTTTTCAGTTCAAACTTGCAGTCAAGTTGTTTGTTTACGGATTGTATCTGTACTCAAGTAATTGGTAAAGTAATAAAGATTATATTCCAAGTGGACATAGGCAATTACGTGAAACACTATAAATCTGGTGTTCTCATTTTTATTATTCCTTTTGCATTCGACCGTGTTACTTCTCTGTTTTGAGTTGCTTTCTTCATTCATCTCTCTACACAGTTCTATTCAAGGGTGTTAGTGACCAATGTCGGTGCTATCAGTTTATATATGTTTACAAATTAGAATTCTATAAATTTTAAAATACACATATATGCATTTGTCCTTTCGTATTTTTGAAATAATAAAAAAATATTTTAATTCATATATGTGTGTGTGTGTGTTTATGTATTAATATATATTAAATATGTAATATTTGAATATCAAATAAGATATTATTTTGGATCTTGGTCAGTTTTTGTATTTGAATATTTCTTAAGCTATTTTAAGCATTGAATTTTGAATTAGTTTTACATTTTAATATAAATTCACACATCATTTTTTAATCATATATAAATATTTATATATATATATATACACACTACAACAAAAAGTGTCTTTTATAGCGGCATATAGCCGCTATTAATCACAACCATAGCGGTTGATAAGCGCTGTATATCGACATGTTATAAAAAACTGTTGAATATTTATAACACAAAATAGGCCGCTATGGTTGAGCTTAGTTTTATAACGCAAATTCGCCGCTATGGTACGTTAATTCAATAGCTCATAGTAGCCGCTATAATACAGCTAAATCTCAACGGAACTGGAAATCTTTATAACATCCATTTGCCGCTATAAAATATTTATTCAATAGCTCATTGTAGCCGCTACAATACAGCTAAATCTCAACGGAATTGAAAATCTTTATAGCACTATTTTGCCGCTATAAAATATTTATTCAATAGCGGTCATTTAACGCTATTAAATCAACATGTTATAGTATGGATAAATTCTTTTTCAGCTCATATATGCCGCTTTAAAAATCGTAGATACACTTTTCAAGAGCTATGCCTATATATTACATTTTAATAATAGCAATCAAACTAAATCTTCATAAACGAATAAAGATTATAATCAACAAATATAACACAAAAGCATGCTCAGAAAGAAATGAGATATATTTTTCATTACAATATACAAATATTAGAGCAAGTGTACAAACATTACAGAGTACAAACATTAAAGCAAACATTACGGAGTACAATTTAATAAGTGTACAAACATTACAGAGTACAAACATTAAAGCAATCCTTCCAAATATTACAAAGTACAAACATTACAATGTTCTAACATGCAAGATCTAATCTAGTTGCGTACTAAGGACCTTGCTTCCTTCCAAATAAGCCTGCGAAGTTAACACAAAGAAACAGAAAATGTTAAAACAAGTGCATGCTTAGATAGAAATATGATATATATTTTTCATTACTTGTGTGATACATGTTTACTAAGGTCACACTTCTCACAGCAAACAGTGCACATCTCACTGTGCATATCACAAAACACTTCAATTCAACTACTTACTCCCCCTTCCAACCATAACATACACAACCCCTTCACATCTCAACTGCCTCAACAGTGCATATCCCCTATCAAACTGCTGCAATCCCTCCTCTACAACTTACTGACCACCGTCCATACTTCATAATTATCATCAATCATCCCTGCCATGTACCATTCCTTGCATAACAGAAAACCACAAAAACAACTTTGCATACCCCATACGCTACTATGCCCTCTTCACCATTCAACCACTCCATAGTGCACAGTGCAAACCATACCCAAACCAAACACCTGATCATCCCCTTCTCCAAACCAAACTATTTCAACAAATAACTCATTTCCCAAACACTACACTGTGCTACTCACATCACCATAAAACTTCCCCTGCCAAATCACCAATTCACCACAAACTCACTCAAAAACAAACCATCACATTCCCAAACATTCATTTCATCTGCAATCTGCCATTCATCTTTAAACCCTACATAAACCATATACCAAACACCCCACCAGAATACTTCAACTGTGCACAGTCAAACTTCACCCTACCATCAAACTTCCCCACCACAAACTGCCTGGCCTTCTTTACTGCTTATTCACTTCATTACCAACATCAACCTACCATACATACACAACTACTTCATCCTACTGTACATTTCCTCCAACCAGCCTTTACACTACTGATATCTGTTCTGACAACTTCACCATTACCCCAGCCAACATCAAATCACCACTGCATCATAGTGTGTCACCAACCACTGATCACTACCTTTAACCCCTATCTGAACAACTGCAGTGCACACTTCACATAGATACGCTATCTAACTACTGCCACTACTGCCTTGCTCATCCCGCTGTACATTCCAAGCCACCCTTATGCATCACCAAAGTGCACCACCTCTGCTCCTAACCACATTCACATAATTCACTATATATTATACTATAAAGTGAAGCCTAATACTACCCAAATTCAACAACTCCGCCGTTCATTTCAATACTGCCTACATTTCAATCATCACGGTCACTACATTCTACAATATCACTTACCATTATCCATTGTGAATAATCACCTCCCCCATACCAATTCCCATCCCATCTGTTGCTATCATTTAACATCTGACATCACCCCTAACCTCCTCAACCTTCGACCATTCACCAAAGAATTCACCATTCCAACATCAGTCATCTACACACTCACCATGCAACTTCATAGAAACTCCCAAAACCCCCTGCATCTGCTACTTCAGCGGAGGACACTGCTCTGTGCAACAATCATCAGCTGCCTGACAAAGCCACTTCAACTACAAGTACACCAGTGCACACTCAACTACAAGTACAAACCACTACAATTGGTACTCCACCAACCAGAATTTAAAGCTAATAACTAAATGTAACAATAAACAAAAAAATGAACGGTAAAGACTTACTCAAAATTCATTCCATTATGACGTGTGTAGCAGGCCAAGCTATAATAGAAGAGAGGGCATCTTCCATGTACTGTAATTCAGATGTTTGCCTCCATAGCTCTACCCCTGGCTCTTTTACGGTCATTATCCAAACTTTAACTGCATTGTGTCTTAGTGGTTTGAAATGCACCCTTGCATTTGGATCGGTTGACTCCACCTTTCCTAAAGCAACTACTTTCCCATTTCCCGATAAATCCATTAACTTGCATTTATTGTTTGTTCTTGAATTTGCAGTCCGTAAGTTGAAAAAAGAAACGAATAATTAAGTTGCTAATCATTAAAAAATAGAAACACACAATAAAAATCAAGTACCATAAATGTTTTCACCACATCCATAGGCGTAAAAGAGCTGTAGTGTCAACCATCTCAACAACTACTTGCGATTCAGGCCATGCAACCTTCTTACCAACAACATCCGCAATTCGGATCAAACCAGGGGCTGGCCTCCACAAAAAAGCTTCTGGATTTAGTGGATAATCTATCCAAACAATCTTAGCTGATGGCCCAAGAGGAACATCATTAACAATTTCCTCTGAGATGCTCGAATGTAGTCGCCCTAAAGCCACTAAATGCTTGCTCCCTCCCCAATCGAAAATCTTGCATTTGCATTCTAAGCTGCTATTTCTACTCTATTAGAGGTAAAAATATTTATTTAGTAAATAATGTATATAATAAAATTGCATGTTCATTGTGAATATTTTTTTTACCTTATCCCCTTCTTCTTCAATGTGATCGGTTGAATTTAAAACAACTCTATTCTTCGGCCACGCCACAATATTATCCTTTGCTTCCCCAATAAGTGTGAAAGAAGGTGTAGCCCTCCATAGAAAAGCATCAAGCTTGATTGAACAGTCAACTAAAACTATCATCGCATCCGGCCCTAAAGGAACATCATTGACAATCTCGTTTGGATCGTCTGACACGAATCTTCCTTCAGCAACGATCTCTTCATTCCCTCGCCAATCCAATAAATCACACTTCTTCATATTTTTATCAAAGTTGCACTACATTTAAACATAGGAAAATTATTTTACTAATTGAATAAAAAGTTAAAATACAAAGATGTGAAACCAATAAAAAATTACTTGAGGTTTGTTTACTTCTGCCCCACTGTGTCTACTTCTGTCCCACTTCTGTCAAAATAAAAAAACATGTCATTTTGTAAGTCTGGTAATGCAAACTGTCGGCATGTTCAAGTATGCAAGTATTCAAGTGTATAATGGTTGAAGTGTGCAACTGTTCAAGTGACTGTATGCAAGTGTTCAAGTGTATATGCAAGTGTTCAAGTGTGCAAGCAATTAGTGATCAAAATGTAATGATAATTCTTACCTGATTATTCTCTAGTTGTAGAAATCTATTCTCTAAGTTCAAAATTTTATTTTCAAGTTGTAGTGTATGCTTATCCTTAACTTCCGATAAAGCTGCTCTACTAAGACTCATTCCTCTTCTCATCGCTCTAAGTCGACCGGGTCTTTCTTGCCCTAGCACTTGTGCAAGTGCATCTGCTCTATAATTAATTGGCGAGCTCGATTGTGAAACACTTTCAATTTGTTTAATCTTTTCCTACAAAATATGATTAATTTCATATTATTGCATTTTAAATTAAAATGTAGTATTTAAATTAAAATAGGAAACACACTAAGAAGCTTGCAAATTTATTTTAGCTTGGATTAAATTTGGTGATTGATTTATTTTTTATTTGGAACAAGCTAAGATCAAATTAATTCAAGCAATTAGGTGATGCCTAAGTCTGGCGATGCATATATATTAAGTTGGTGAATGCTAAACAAGTAAACATGTATCTAAGTATTTGAAAAGTATGAACTTACTATAGCATCTGCAGCAATCAAATTCACCAGTTCACCATTTTTCTTAGTGCGAGATTTGATCCAAACTTCACTTCTAGGGACAGAAGAGCGATCACCACTTTCGCTTTTCTACATTCAAAAGAACACCAAACAACAAATTTCATTAACTTAAAAGTTTTCATAAATATTGCAGTAAATAAAACTACTATTTTCTTACCAAATCTTCAGCCAGCCGAGCCATTCCTCTACGACTGCATGTGTGTGGCAACTGCCTCTGTCTAATAGCTTTGTTCTTCTTGCTCAAAGCCTAAAATAAGAATCATTTCAATAAATATGTGCAAATAAAACTTGATATGTTGCAACTAGGTATTAAATGGCCCGACCATATACTATTTTCTACTCCGAGAGAAATCAGTAAGTAGAATGACAATTAAAATGACTAGCAGTACAGTGTGTAAATCCTACTAGGAAAACAAAGCCAATCATATTTTAGAAAATAAAGTGATTGGTATTTGTTTTTCTGTCTAATTTGATTCGGTCACAGTGCTCATTTGGTTTCAATTTGATTTACCCTAATCGACGATGAAAAGATGAAAAGATTAATATATCCCAATGTTAATTTGTACACAATGGTTATAAATATATCAAATTTTAAATACAAAATTTAGTATGCATATTAATTTTGTGTCAGAATTCCTTAATTTTGGTTTTTAAGGTTTCGAATACATGGTTATGAAAGATTTACTATATGTCTAAACGTCATATCGCCTGATTTCAGATTTACTATACACTAGTTTTAACAATGTCTAGTATATGTAATTTGATATGTACAAATGCCAGTCATCTACTTTTGATTTTGAAAACTGTAAATATGCCATGACTTCAAATGCATACAGAATATTGTATTTTCATTTGATATATACACTAGTTTTAATATTTTTTATCTGCGTCATTCTTTTATATGCATTTGAAGACTGAAATTTCTCATACCTTGAATTCCGAACTTGTTTTCAACTTGATAAACTTCTTCCACTCAATCATACATTTAATGTTAGATGGTTTCAACTGAAGTCTTTCTTCCATAGACTTTGCTTGTACCAACTGCCGATCTACATTTTGATGCCCGCCAAATACCACTCATTTGTTGAAAAACTACTGTTTTGTGCCAATTTAAATCCAATTTAAACCTTGCCTGCAACAATCAAAATTCGGCATAAAGTGTTTGAGGTAAGCAATCAATATAAGATTTAATCTTAAAGCAAAAGAGAGTGTCACCTGAATGCTTTCCCATAAAACATGTTTCAATTCGGTACTTAGTTGCTTCCAATTACTTAGTGTAACCGGAACAATTCCTCGTACAAGTGGTCCTAAGTAAGAAGATAATTTGACCGACCCCGGTCCTATTGGTTCGCCTGCGGTATTAAATTGAACTTCTATTTGCTCCAAAGAATTGAATGGAAGTCTTCTAACTTTGGTTGGCCCTCTAGGTTTTCTTCTCGGATTTCCTTCCGACTGAACTGTGTTGTCTTCAAGTGTTTGTGGGTTGTCTTGTATTCCAGCATTGTTTTCTGGATCGATTTATACTTGATTCTTTTCTAATGCATGTGGGTTGTCTTCAATAGAAACCTCGCCTTCTACTTGATTGTCTTCAAACAGCTCCTCTCTTTTACGTTTCTTCCTATGTTCGTCAACTTCTTTTTGCATGCGACCTCTCTTTTTCACAGCCTTACTCTTCTTCCTTATTTTCTGTATATAAAAAAATAATTTACAAATTAGATCATAAAAGCCCATAAAATTCTCATTTTCAAAAATATACAGTTTAAATTTTGCTCGAGTTTCATATATGCTCCCATTAAACTTGGTTTTAAATTTGTCAGTTGAGACTGCTATAGTTGGGTGAATAAAGCAGTGATGCTTGTCTTTGCAATTTGAGGTTGTATATGCAGTGGAAATTTGAATTGTATATGCAGTGTTGGTTGTAACTGCAGCAATTTGAGGTGAGTCAGTGTTTGAAATTTGAGTTGTATGGAATCTGGAGTGGTATGTGAGATGACTGGTAGTGAATGGGTATGAGGAGAGGTTAGATGATGGATGTCACAGGGGAATATCAGGTAGCAAGGGGGATGTGGCTTTGGCAGACTTGCTATGGGGAGAAATGAAATGCCGTGGGTTGTTATCAACAGGCACAGTGGAAGTTAGATGATGTAGTAGTGGGAAATGTTGTGGTGGGTTTGAGATGGTATTGGAAGGTGGATGAAGTATGGTGGTAGATAGGCAAATGGAGTAGGAATGGCAAGTGTTGACTGTTTGTTGACAGTTTGTCTACGCACGGCAATGTGAAGTAGAGATGGTGGTCAGTGGTCAGTGGTGTAGATTAGGGCAGTAAGCAAAAGTGGCAGTGGGTTTGAATTGTAATGGAGTTATGGTTTCGGCAATAGAGGAATTGTAACAGTGTGATAAGCAATGCAACAGTGAGATAAGCAATGCAATGTATAATGTGAATGTAAATGTAATGCAATGTAAGAATAAAATGCAAGTTTGTACAACAGAAAATGAAATAAAACATTTTGTTTTTGAAATGAAATTGTGGAGTTTTTTTTAAATAGAACCTAGAAATGCAAATGCTAGTTGAAAAAAAAATTGCACCAAAACAAAAATAAACAATAAACAAGCAAACAATTTTTTTTTGAAACTACAAATAAACCCTAGACTGAAATTTCTCAAAATGATTTCAGCAACCAGGTTCAGATTGTACTTGATTTATTATTTAGTAGCCGAACAGGAAAATCGCCAAGTAAATTGAAATAAATCCATTATTTAGTAATGAAGCAAGATTTATTATGAGAAAAGTTTATACTTGATTTTTTTCTAATGCCTGTGGATTATCTTCGTTATGAATCTCATCGTCTACATGATTGTCTTCAAGCTGCTTATTTCTTGCACCTTTCTTTTTATATTCGTCGATATTTTTTTGCATGTGAGCTCTCGTTATCACATTCCTAATCTTGCTCATTTTGAATTCCTGTGAGCAGATCCTGAGCAAAAATGAACAGTGCATGAGTTATTTTGTTATAAAAGAAAACTTAAACGCAAATGACATATTTTAATGCAAATGATGCTGACATGAACAAAAATAAAATATACCAACCTTATGTAATCACAATGAACAACTTATTTATGATGAATATCTTGTCAATAGCAAACAGATAAAATGATCAAAGTATTTTCATTTATGCACGGTACAATAAAATATGAAGCAAAAAATTTATATGAAGCAAAAAATATCGTAAAGGAATCAGATCTATCAAAATAATTGATTTAATTATCAAAAAGAAGACACGTACTTGCATACATGATCACTGTTACAAGTGTGTACATATCTTGTTTAAGGCTTTGTTAGATTAAAATGTGCGTGTGTGTGTGGATATGCAGAGAGCAAGAACCATTACCAATAAAATTAGGCTGAAATAAGAATAGGAAGAGACAAGTCGGTTTCTTCTCTAACATAGCTAACATTCTCTATCACTAGTAAATAAGTAGGAATTACAAACCTCAGAAGCAAATAAAACTGGAAATCTACTCAAATATGCCTTCACAATCTTCTCTAACATAGCTAACATTCTTCACGGAATCAATATCCATGTCGGTTTCTTCACAATCTTCCCTAACAAAGCTAACTTCTATAACATGATCATCTGTCTCTAATTCATGATAACCTCTTGGTGGTGCTTTCATTACAACATACCAATTAGAGTGATCATTCTCTCTTGAATTAAAAAACTTGTTTTGCTTGAGATGCAAGGATGTATGGATCTTTTACAATTGAAGATTGATTTTGTTGTAAATTGACAAGAGTGTATCCGTCTTCGACCTTCACTCCGTTTCCTATATTTGCCAAGTGACACTTAAATACGGGAATATAAAAAACATGATAGTCTAGAAGATTATGTCTGTCACTACCCCATAATAAGTGACCACATCAACTCTTTGCGAAATATCTTTTGCACTTGCCTTACACATGGTAGTTGCATCATAAGTAACTCCGTAGTTTTGGGTTTCTCTTTCAACGTCTTTTGTATGAAAACGATGTCCGTTAATTATATATCCTTTGTTGTACAATGCATTACTACTTAGGCCAAAGGCAATCCATTTTAGTATTTCATCACTTGTGGATCGAATAGGTATCTGCAAACAAATCATTTTACATAAATTTTAAAGTAAAAGGAAATCTTTTTTGTCAATGGAATGATAAACTAAAATTAAACTAACCTTCTTTTTAATCCAATCTGAGAAATTATCTGTATGTTTTTTCCACAGCAATGTCGCATTTTTTTCCATACGCTTATCAAAATTTTGTAACTCCTCCAAATGCATACTGGTGTTTAAATAATTTTACCCAAGTTATATTGAACATCAAAATTTTATTATAAAGGTATAAACAAAATATAATATATACTTACTCTAAATATGGTTCCACCACAGCCATATTCATTAGCACGGCCAAATGAGCAATATCTTTTTCATTCGATGACAATGTAATTGTCTTCGATTTTAAAATTGGACGTCCTTCGGGTATCACATTGTTTTCATAATCTTCATTTCGGACTTCTTTCTCCTCCATTTGCACTTTCCTTTGTAGAAATTCACCAAAAAATCTCATTGATTCTTCCGCAAGATAAGATTCTGCAATACGCCCTTTAGGTCGTGCATAATCCTTATATAATCTTTAAGTGTTTTCATATGCCTTTCAAAAGGGTACATCCAACGAAAATGAACCGAACCACACAATTGCGCTTCTCTTCCAAGATGAATTGTCAAATGTATCATTACATCAAAAAAGGAAGGTGGAAAATATCTTTCGAATCCACACAAAATTTCAATAATCTCATCATTAAGTTGTTGCAACATCTCTCTTTCAAGAACACGTTGACATATTTTATTGAAAAACGAACATAAACGAATTATTAGTGTTCTAACTTTATTTGGTAATAAACCTCTAACCGCAACAGATAACAATTGTTGCATTAAGACATGATAATCATGCGACTTCAACCCACTAACTTTGCAATATTCTAATGATACAAATCTTTTGAAATTTGAGCAATAACCATCGGGACCTTTAAAATCATGTAACCTCTTACAAAATATATTTTTTCTTCGGACAATGACAACGTATATGGAGCCGGTGGTAGATATGTTCTATTCCCACGAGGTTGTGCATAAAGACTTTGTCGAATCCCCCAATCCTCCAAATCCTTCCTAGAATTAATTCCATCTTTCGATTTATTGTCATGCAACATTGTGCTTAGTAGGCTTTCAGCGACGTTTTTCTCAACATGCATCACATCTAAATTATGTCGCAAGGAAAGTTCCTACAAATATCAATAATACAACAATTTATTAACCTTTACATTGTTAGGTAAATGAAAGAAAATATAAATTTAATACTAACCTCCCAATATGGCAAATCAAAGAAGATTGATCTTTTTTTCCACCTTATTAGCTCTTTTTTCTATCATCTTCTTTAGTGTGAGTACTCTTCCTCTTTTTACTTTTTATCTTCTTACTCAACTCCGTCTTTAGCTTCTTCTTACTCATCTTCCTTATTTTTTCTTCATTCTTATCTTTTCCAAAAACATTTGGAAAACCATTCAAAATAGCAGAAATATTTCTTCCCGTTAGAATTCTAGGTCATTACCGTCCTCTACAGTGTTATCAAACCAAGTTTTTTGTTTCCTCCATAGATGTGAAGGATCTAGAAACCTTCTGTGTCCCATGTTAACACTTTTCCGACAATGATTCAACCACCGATGATGAGTGTTAACACCACATAATGGACAAGCTTTTTCGCCTTTTACACAACATCCTGCAAGATTTCCATAGGCTGGAAAGTCATTTATTGTCCATAGTAAAATTGCTCTTAAATTAAAAACCGATTTACTAAATGCATCATATATATCAATTCCATTATTCCATAAATAATTTAAGTCTTCTACTAAAGGCGCCAAGTATACATCAATATCATTTCCAGGTTGCTTTGGACCAGGAATTATTAATGTTAGCATAATATTTTCTTTTTTCATACATAACATAGGCGAGAGATTATATGTCACAAGCATTACTGGCCAACAACTATATTTGGAGCTCATCGAGGCAAATGGATTGACACCATCTCTAGAAAGACCAAGTCTGAGATTGCATGGATCAGATGAAAATGCTTTCCACCTCTCGTCCACTGCATTCCATGTTACAGAATCTACAAGATGTCGCATTTTTCCATCACTGCTTTTATTGTTAAAATTCCACTTAGATCTTCTGCCATCTTTTGAGATCTATACATTCTCCTAAATCTAGGAATGATAGGAAAATACCTCAACACTTTAGCTGGAACACCACGTATAATCTCCTTAGTGCCCTCATTTATCTTCCATCTCGAAGAGTTACATTTCGGACAACTTTCTAAATCTTGAAACTCTTTTCTAAAAAGACAACAATCATTCTTACAAGCATGAATCTTTTCAAACCCCACGTCAAATACTTTGAGAAATTTTTTTACATCATACAAATTCTTAGGAAGTACATTATTCACCGTCAGCAACAACTGTAGTACGTTCAAAAGCTTACAAAACCAGTATCAGATAATCCAATCTCACATTTAAGATTATATAAAGCAGTGATGGCGGATAGTTTAGTTTGACCTATACAGTCAGGATATAAGGGGGTTTCTGCATCCTCTAAATTCTTAAGTAAATCATCCTCATGTTTTCGAACATCCTCGTCTTCTTTAACATCAGTAAAAAAAGTATGATTCAAAAAATCTTCATCTTCAAAATGAATAGCTTTAAGTAGATCAAATGTATTGTCCAACTTCATGTCTATGCCCATATTTAATTGTTCGCCATGATGATACCACTTAGTACTACTCTTGTACTTAGGATCCATCCCCCTTATAATTAAATGTTCAACGATAATATCATCATGTTGTCGACTAAGATTTCGGCAATCTAAACAAGGACATAAAAGCTTCTCTGCATTTCTTATATTTCTCTTTGCAGCTTCTACGAAACATCTTGCCCCTTGTGAGTACTCCTTGGAAGTTCTATAATGAAAAAAATTCAACATAATAGTTGAGTTTAACATCAAATATTTTTATTTTATGAAATTAAACATGGTTGAGAATATTGAATTATCTACTTACCTGTGTAAATGAACCCAATCTTTTTCTATTAGCATATAATTAAGGATACACACGGGAAGAAAGAGTGCTCAAGCTCCAAAGCTAAAGAGAAAAAAGATTGCCTCTGATTTCAGAAACACAAAATTCAACAAGAATAAGGAATTTCCATAGATACCTAGAATGTTAGAGGTTTCCATAAAACTAATGTTCATGTTATAGCTAAACACATGCATGCACATGATCTTTTATATATACTAGTTATGTGTAATTATTGGAATTTATCTTTCTTCATGTATACCGGTTATATGCACATCGAATAATTTTATTTGTAAGTAATTGTTTTTAAATATTGGGATATTTGGAGATTTTTTTTTAAAAGAAGATAATTTAAATATTTTATTAAGTCTTTACTAATCTCTCCCTTTGATTTTAATCCATAGTTTTCACAAAGATTTTATTATCTCCCTTTAGAGAATGTTAGAGGGTACAAGTGAAATATAATACTCTTTGTGAAAATTGCAAATAGCAGTAACCTTTGTACAACTGCAAGCAGGTATGATCATTCTCACAGGAAAAAGAATTGTATAGTTGGTTTGGCTTAGCACGCCAGGCATATTGGAAAAGGAACTCCTATTTTATACTCTTGCTTAGACTAGTAAATGCGTTGAAAATGAACATCGTTAACAATACTATTCATCTCTGCAACACTCCACATTTGACTTAATTTAACTTAACAGTGAGCATCATCGTCGTCATGGAAAACGAACGATTATTATTTTAGAACTAATCTTAATTACTAACATACATATCACACACTCATATTTTAAAACTATAATTCCTTCTCTAACAAACTGCACATCCTCCTCAACACCGTCACAAAAGTGCACTACATACTTCAACTTCCCTGCAGACCTGAACAACTTCTGCCAACATTTGCACTTCCTCCACACAACATACAGCCAGTGCATCCTCCTACCAGTCACCATCCCATCCATAAGTTCACCAACTTCAACAACCAAACTTCAAACAACTGTGCACATACTACTGCTACATCCACTTATACTTGCTACAAAACCCATCACTACCTCAAAATTGCATACTTACTTCCATGCTTCACGCACTACTGCAAACTTCACCATTACAACAACATACACCATCACCAGTCATTCACCAATCACTACCTTCACCATCACCTGACTGCTTCATCACTTCCCTATGCACTTCTAACCACCAAGCCAACAGCTCCTCACCACTTCCACCTGAACCATCTCCTCGAATTGCAAATTCATCATTGCAAGTTCAACAACCAGGAATCAGACATACAGTGCTGCTCACCTCTGCCGACCACTGCAACATATACTTCTGCCAACAATCCATTGCACCAACATACGCCTATGTCATATTCAAATACAACGATGCATACATACCTTACAAGCAGCACTGCCTCAACGTAAAACCTCCATCACCACTTAACTCCTGAAAACTCTGCCATTCACCAACACCTATAACAACCCTACAAGTCACCATCCTCCCTACTTTCAACCACCACTGCCTTGCTTCTTTCATCTCTGTTCCACTGCCCATTTATCAGTAAATCCACTTTCTTTCTTCCCTGAAATCGCCTCGACCCCCGATAACAGCTGAATCATCTCAGCAACCCAAAACTAGCGACCAACACGAATGCGAGAATCCCTTAATGGAATTCGAATTGATTGACTTTTACTAGAATTTCATATTGAAACAAAGACTGGCTAATTGTTTGTACCTTATAATATCATTTTCTAAAGTAATCCTAGTTCACGAATTCAACAAGCAAATGCCCAGTTTTGAACTAATGATTAGTGCAATCTTTTTTCTTATCAAAATATATTCCTTGGTAGCTAACAAATGGCCACAACATGATGTATATCCTTCATTTTATCAGTATCTGTTGAACATCAAACAAACAACCACTTCCTCATAATGATATAAATATAAAATAGTAATTTGGAAAAAGAAGAAAAAACTAATCTTAGCAACTCAACAGGATCATGGCCAGGGTAAACTTTACTAACTGGTTAACAAGTCCCATCGTAGGACTAAGATAATGGACCACCCAACAATTAAGTTAAACAAAAACTACTAATTTTAGACAAACTAAGAACTCATTTTAATGAACTAAACTCAAAATGTAGGTTTAAAAGAGCAACAATATGGCTTTCAGATTTTCCCACTATTTTCTCAGTATTTCAGATTTTAGAAGAAATAAATTCACGTTTAATTTATGCTGAAGCAAGCAAATTCAAATCAATGTTGTAGAAGGCAGCAAGCATTAAACAGTAAGCTTAAGGACAGTTCATATGATATGTGAAAAAAATTTACTTAGTGAATTTTAAAATTGCTGAACTACAAAATTTCCAAGTTCAATTTTTTTTAGAAGTATAAAAATTTAAAACTACAAATATTTTAATCTTTCCAAAATTTTGCTCCATGGTTCAGCTCTTATAGATTTATGTATCCTAATTAAGATATCTAATATATAATTCTAATAGTTGATTTCAGGAATATCTTTTTAAGAAGAAAGGAATCTTTTAGTAATGAGCTATCAAGCTACACCAAAATGTTTCAATGAACAGTATTTCTTTTTCACGTTAATAGGAATTTCAGCCATATTTTTAGATTATTCCGCACATGTTCCGTAATGATCATTAACATCTCAATTTTATTTACACTTTCACATAAACCGAACCCTACAGTTTAGTGTGTAATTCTCTTACTATTTTTTCAAATCATATAGCATTGGGAAAAAAACTTCTCAAACATACATACAGCTATAATTAATCAATCGTCAGTACACCAATCTTATATGTGTAAACACTGGGCTTCCAAGAGGAAAAATATTAGTCGGTCAAAATGTTCTAAAGCAACTACAAATGATAGCTAAAATATGTTAAAAAGAGATATTTTCTACAAGCACTTTACAGTAAATAGTAGCTTTTCAGTTGACACTTGAAAGCCCATGCTGATCTCAGTACTTTACAGTTCACAGTAAACTATCAGATCAGCATAGATCGTAAAACTAATGGAATGTTAATTAAACCCGGCTTTTATAAATATCATAGTAAATGGTAAAAACATCACAATAAATAACAATTTTAAGTTTTTAATAGACTATCAAAAAGTAGCTAATTTAGTGAAAGCATTGAGGTAGAATTATACCTTAATTTCTGAAGTCAACTTTCTCCTTCTCCTTCCTAATCCTTTACTCGATCAACATAAAGCATGAAAATAAATTTTCATTTACCTGCATAGTTAAATTTTCATTTACCTGCATAGTTAAAACAAGCAAACAGATATAATGCATTAGTTTGGATACATTTTATATAAAATAAAATAAAAGTAAAGAATGTTCCTTTCAGATATATCAATACATGGTGTAATAGTGAAGGATACCAACAATGTGTATTAGATGGGCATAAAGCTACAACATGAGGGGATTTCACTTAAAATCTTATTTGATGCTTTGTTCTTTTTTTTTCAAAAATAAAAACAAAACAAAACAAAACGACATCAGTAAGATAATCTTTACATTTGATTTTGTTTGTGGCCTGTGAATCGGTTTAGAATTGACTATGACATGCACACTTCTTCGTAAAAAGATATTTTACAGCATGGATAGTTGCCAGTGGACATCTGACATGCAAACACACTTAGATGAAAAATCAATCAGCATATATTACCATTCATCTTTGATAAAAATATCATGTTTACCTATTTATAATTAGACATGAGCTAAGAAGTTGTGATTCTAATTGCGTATGTTCTAATATTTTGCCTAATACACACTACATAGTTATTGGACATTCAATGACAGAACAAGTGGTTACAGACGGCCTGTGGACAAACTTTGATTCATCTTCAACTATCATTCAGTCGAGTATCACACTTAATCAACCGCATGTTGTAGAACACAGGTATTATAATTTTGTATATTCAGCATTTTAGATAAAAAAAATATTTGGTTAGAAAAATTCCAAAGCTAAATAAGACAGTTTTTACTTTTTATTCAAACTCAACAATATTTTATTTTTATTTAACTCCTTGATTAGCCAAGCCGTGGGCCTCAAATATTAAAATAGTGACATGTTTTGTTTGTATGCTGTATTATATGATTTTACTGCAAAGACTCCCTGAACATTCAGGCATATTATTATTAAATTACTATAGCAACTAGCTTACAGCCCTTTTGGAGAACTTCCTTCTTACTCTGCAAATGCAAATTTCCATATTTCAGGACAAGCAAATTAAGTCAGCTTCTCGTCGCAACGCTAAATCTGAGATTTGGTCAGAACAGTATAAGAAAGAAAAGGAAGCGACAAAGCATGGGAAGTGTCCTTACTTAAGATATGTCAGTTTCTTATATTACCTATACATGTTGCACACAACGTCATACACACACATTAAATCTTAAGAAGTACGATGAACTCAGGGTGCCATTTGCATCTGACAAGTCCATGTTTTGGAAATTGGCTTGATTTACTAGTTATTTTTGAAAGCGGACATATATATTACAAAAAACACCTTTTATTAGCACTTGAGATACACTAATTAGCTAAGTGAAATGCTTGTGGCGATCAAATATCTCCAAAAGAAAGATAATTATGAAATCAGACTTATATATTACGAAAGCACTTTTTATCACTAGCACTTGAGATACACTAATTAGCAAAATGGAACCAACATGGCTATTGGGATCAGAGCTTGTTGCAAATCCAAATTATTATGAAATCAAAACTTCTTCAGTCCAAATCTGAACTAAGGCCTTCTTTAAATATATGAGGATTCAGATTACCCCATTTAGTGAAATAAGGATAGTTGAAATCCAAATAACAAACCCTCAATGATTTTAAATTTGTGAAAATAAATTATGTGGCCTAAATTGCAGAACTAGTTTGGTTCACAAAATAAAACAAAATAAGCAAGTTATGAGGTGCCTGCTTTATTGGTTTTACCATTTTTTTAAATAACATAAATATTGACATATGTCACACATCAATTGCTAATAAGATTACGATGTGCTCGAGGTAAAACTCTATAGCAAAAAAATTGAGAAATGTTCAGATCACCATAATAAAAATATGAAATAATTTCCAAAATGAAACAAAATAATCTTGCATCGGGAATGAGCTTTTACTATCCAGAATCCACTTATCATGATCATAACCAATTCAACCATAACACAACTAATTATCAATAAGTTGATGTTGGTAAACATCACATAGAATTTCAAATAATATTTCACCTTATATTGTAAAAAGTGGTTATTCTTGTTCTTACAAAAATCAGTAATATGACCAAGCGTACATTGCAAAATCCCTAAATTATGCTCTACCATCCCAAGCACATAAACATCACAAGTAATAATACCCAATCTCTCAAAGAATTGCTATACTTCCGAATTAAGAATATAACAATAAGAAGTAAATTACCATAAAAGCTAAGCTTCTGCTCTCTCCTCTACTACCAAAACAACCTCAACAGTAGCAACGTTCTCTTCCTTGGACTCCTCCTTTTCCTTCTCCGCTTTCTCTAACTCTTCTTCTTCAGTGACGGCGAAATCGAAGATCAGCGATTAGGGATCCAGACGCCATCGAGTTGACTACTGAGGAGTAAACTATTGAAGTGGAGGAGAACGGCTGTGAAGATCTGAGATGGAGCGAACAGTTTTGATTAGGGTTATTTCGTTGGAGACGAAAATTGACAGCGCTATTTTAGGAGGGATATGAAAATGGTTAAGTTTTTTTGGGAGGGAGATGAAACTGTTAATTATTTTTCTGGAGGACAGACGAAAATTTTGGAGCCAAGAGCGTTACACAACACGATACAAAACAAAATGAGTTAAAAAACAAATGATTAAATGTAAACAATAACGCTTTAGAATAACGCGTTATTAAATGACGTTATAAAAGACACTTTTTGTTGTAGTGATATAAATGTGTGTGTTTTTATACTTCTTATTGTTTTAATTTTAAAATAACAATAGATAACGAATATGTACATAAAGAGGCTAATGTGTTTGTTGTAGTATAAATCCCATTTCATGCCGGCCTAGTTCCAACATCAAGGAGTAGAGGAAATGAAGGGAAATGTTCGAGAAAACCCTCCAACTCAAAAATCTCAATTGCATTGGTTGTACAAAGGCAATAATTCAATTGGCCAGTCAAATCAGTCGACCGGTACAAGGTCAAACCCTTGGCCAATATAATATAGGTAGAATTGGTCTATTTTTAATCAACTAGTTAGGAATAACAAGTCAGCTAAATAAGGAATCAGTCAACTAGTGGGAACCAACCAGTCAATCGAATAAGTGATCAGTTGATAGTTTGATACAACTAGACGATGTATTGATTGAGGAATTATTTACTCTGCTTGGGGTTTTTAGTAATTCCCCAAGAAATTTCGGATGATCTGATGTAGTTCTAGGAGGTGTGTTAGTGATGTTAATTGGCGCAAAGACTAGGGTTAATTCTTTCAAGACTTACAATGCTTTCGACTTGTATGATGGTTAGGAAAAGTCACATAATGATGAGAATAGACGTTGAAAAGACGTCTGGATGGTAATAGATTTTATAGAGGTTACGTTTGATGGTTGCATTGCATTCGGCTCGCAGAATGACTATTATAGAGTCTTTTAATGCTTTTCAAGATGAGACTGCTAGGGTATTTGAGATACGGTTTCACATGGCATGTTATTTATACAGGATGAGTCTACATTCCTTGGCTATAGTCTTTGAACTTAATATTACTAGACCGTTGGTTACAAAAGGTGGCGTTGTCATAGTTGAATGCATAATACTGAGAGAGTTAGGGGTACGTCCTAGGGGAAATTATGTAATTTATTGTAAATTATCTAACTTTGTAATCAATCTTATTTATGATAACGGTGTTTTTTTACTGAGTATACTTTGTTATACCGTGATATAAATAATTGAGTAATTATTTAAAATTATATTGATAAGACAAACCTTAATAAAATGTTATGTAATTGTTGTTGCAAATAGTTGCAATCGTGAGTAAGTAATCAATAATTTAAATAACAATTTGTTTTAAATATTCTCGATCAAGGTAATTTGAGAAAGGATATTTATACATCCATTGAGACCAAAATATGTAACACTCTCCAAATGCTGGTACTGTATTACACATGGCTGATGCGAGCACCAAGGAGTTACATGCTTATAATCATTGGATAGCCATAGAATGACTCAACCGAGATTTTATTATTGATCGATCACAACTAGGTCAAATAGGAAAACTCATTTGATAATGTTATACAGTTCTCTTGACATAGGAATACTGTGGAACTTTGACATGGATACTCCACTTTTATTATAGATAAATCATGACATGGCGTCGATGGAGGGACTATAGTTGGATCTGAGTTGAAGCGTAGGAAGTGAAGCACTATTTAATAAAGAATTAGTCTCCTTAGTTGTACGAGGTTACTATCACGGTTAACTATAGTAACTCAAAGTCAAAATCTTTAAGTAGAGTGGAGCCGTTGATAATAAATGTTATTATTGAACCAAGGACTTGATAATTAGACTAAACAGTCGAATGTTGATATTATTGGAGTTTTATCGATACCAGACTCTATATATCCTAAAGTTGCATGATTTTAGCTCTTTTGAGATGACGTATCACTCACACTTGACTGTTGTCCGACCTGAGATTTTATTCTTTGCTTTTTATTATCTCGTGTGCTCTTAGATGAGTAGATTAGGTATAACAGGTCTAGATAGTGCATGGAGCTGTACAGAGTACGAGTAGAAGGATACACTTTCATATATCTATACTTAGGCTTACTATTATCTGATGTATAGTTCTGTGGAGCTATACAAGTACTTGTACTACTTTGAAGACAGTTATAGAGTTTATTTTGGAGATTTGGGATATGTAAACTCTTATTTTCAGTTTTTGTATAATTTGTGAACCTATTGCATTCTAATATTCTTATTATGGTTCATTTGATTATATCACTATCTTTCCTATTTTACATTTATGTTATTATATTATTATTATTATTTGTATGTTTTGAGATGTTCTATAGGTTCTATGTTTGGATTTTCCTTACTTTGCACCCATGGCTATCATGTTACATCGGCCTGGTACCTCCAGAGAACATTATGCATATATATTAGGTAATCGTGGTGTAGAGCAGTCGTCACACTGGTAACATAATAAGGTTGTGTAAACGACCTATGTTGATGCTTGGATACATTAGAGATAAGGAAGGATCTACCGCCTTAGCATGGATCGAGCAATATATTAGAGAGCGTACTTGTTATATTTTGGTTTTTGAAAATATATAGTAGTATAGTACAAGTTGCATTGCATTCATGGACACCACTTATTCCTTTTAGAGAGAGTGATGGTTCTTATTACAACTTGTAAGAATGAGTCGGTTGATGAGAAAGGCTGCTAGGAACTCCGTTTCTTGAGTTGAGCAGACGACAAGATCAGGAGCTACTAACCCTGACTTGTAGTACATGTTCATTATTATTGCATGAAACATGGTCCAAAATGCCCAGGCTGCTCCTACCGTGGCTGTTGGTAGTGGTGCTTCGGTGCAATGGCCGAGGGCTGACTTTGCCAAACTGAACAAGGATTATTCTATTTAGGGTGGAAAACTGTTTCTTGGAACAGAACTAGCCATTGAAGTGCAGGATTGGTTAGATAACAATGAACACATCTTCGAAGATATGGAGTTGGAGAATGCGATAAAGAGGAAGCTAGCCTCTAGATAGCTTCAGGGGCGAGCTGTAGGGTGGTGGAATGCCATCAAGATTACTACTCCTAAGGATTAGATTACTTAAAACCATTTCAAGGTAAGGTTTCAAGAGAAGTATATGTCGGCTGCCCAAAAGTCAATGCTTTTTGGAAGTTTGCAGATTTGAGGCGAGGGAGAAGTCCATTTCAGAGTACATGGCCAAGTTTGATATATTGTCAAAGTATGACCTATCTTTCATTGATGCTCTACTAAAGAAGAATGAGAAGTTTATTATAGGCTTCGACTACCACTTAGGAGAGAAGTTGGTAGGACATGTTAATGAGTCATTTGAGAAGCTGGTGGAGAAGGCTCTTTGAAACGAGAGTCTGTATCGAAATTCTAGGACAGTTCTTGATTCCAAAGACGGGACAAAGCCGAGAAGCTGGTGGAGAAGGCTCTTTGAAATGAGAGTCTGTATCGAAATTCTAGGACAGTTCTTAATTCCAAAGACGGGACAAAGCCATAAGTAGGTGGAGGAGGTAAGAAGTAGTGAAACAACAACAATAACAAGAGGAAGCACCTATAGATCAAGGGTGGCTAGAAGAAGCGCAAGTGGGAGCCTACTTGCTACAATTGTGGGGAAATGGGCCATTTTGTCAAAGATTGTAAGGTGGAAGGAAAGAAGTGCTATAACTGTAACAAACCAAGGAATATGATTAATGATTGTGCAGAACCGTCAAGGAATTAGAAAGTTCTGTCTGCTTATGCTTTGTACGTTGTTCCAGCCTCGTCGAGTTTTCTATCGTCGAAGGAGAAAAGGAAAAGCATCGTTATGCAGGGTATGTTGTCTATTTCTGATACACCTTGTTAGCACCAAAATTGGTCACTAACACCCTTAGAAAGATTGTGTAGAGAGATTAATGAAGAAAGTCAATTAAAACAGAGAATAGAGTGTAAATTTAAATGCAGAGAATAAGAACACCAGATTATAGTGGTTCGGCGTAACTGCCTACATCCACTTTGAGATTGATTTCCATTGATTTCCTTGATGGATGATTACAGATACAATCCATTTTTAGTTACTAGAATACAATTGCAAAGTAAACTAAATAAGTATGGAATGAGTCTTGAAAATGACAGAGTCTCCCCGGTGTTCTCTCCAATCCATCCCCTTTCTCAATGCCCCTGCCCCTCTATTTATAGACAAAGGTGGTTGGACTCCCTGGTGGGCCTGATAGCTGAATAACTCGGTCCAAATAGGACAACCCTTGCATGCCGGACCGAGAAGGACGAACGGTCGAGTGCCGATCCATTCTCCTTATGCTGAACGATACGTTTGTTGTGGGGAAGAGTAGGCCGACCAATGATCGGACCGGGCGTGCTGGGGAGAATGCCGAACCATCCTTAATTGCCAAACGTCTCGGGAGGCCGAATGAGAATGCGGAGTCTTCATGGATACTGGACGCTCCTTGGGGACGAACGGTATGATGCCGAACGGTCTGGGCGTTGAACGAGGCGCTTGATGTTGAACGCAATCTTGACCGAACGAGCCTTTGGCCGAACGAGCCTTTGGCCGAACGATGCTTTTGGCCGAACGAGGCCCTTGGCCGAGCGAGGCCTTTGGCCAAACGCTTCTGGGTATGCCAAGCGTTCTCCTTTAGCCGAACGATCTCTTTTAGCCGAACATTCTCCCTTTGCCGAACAAGATGAGGCCGAACATACTGACTACCGCAGGAAGCACCCGGGCCGAACGAAACTAGAAGACGGGCCAATGTCTTGGCAGAACGATGGCTAGGCCAAACTATGGCTAGGCCGAATGATGACTAAGCCGAACAATTCTTTGGTTGTGGAACAATCTTATGACGAGCGTACTTCTCTGGCCGAACGGTATTCAATACCGAGCGTTTCTCGATGTCGAACGATGGAGTGCCTGAGTACTAAGTTGCCTGGTCAATCCCCCGGGAAACACATGCCCCCCAAACCGTATTATGTAACTGAACGTGATACGCTTTGAAGTATGTATCTTCCATGCTTTGCTTCGAGCCTTGGTTAAATCTCCTTGGGGGTGCCTTCTTGAGAATATCAACTATAGAGGTGTGTGCGCCGAACAGTGTAGCCGAGGCCGAACGATCCATGTTACGCCGAGCGTCTTCGTATGCGATACAACCCATCTGAAGACAAGTATCCGGGATGCCGAACGAACCAGAATAGCTGAGGCCGAACAATGTGAGATAGCCGGTTGATATCGCTTTGACCGGTTCTACCGGTCACGGTCTCTTCAACTTCTTCTTCCTTCCTATAAAACCCGGGCCCCTCCTTCTTCCCCTTTTTTCCACTGACTTCTGCGATCTTGAACTTACGAACCTCCTCTGCTATCAGACTCCAAAGGCCTCTCAACCTTTTCCAAAGCTCGATCTACGAACTAGGTATCAATTCCTTTATCTAAATCCTCTCCTACTATAGAAGCTTCGATAAGAGTCTTATATTAGAACGGTAGCCCGATGCGAGGTAGAGAGAGGTATCCTGGGCTGATCATACGTAGGAGTTGTTTGTTTGGGAGATATAATGTGGTTCGGCACAGTTTCTTCATGCCTAATTGAGACTGGAAGAGAGGAAAGAGTAGAGGAGGAGAGGGATGGAATTGTAGCCAAGGGTGGAGTGCGAAAATTTTAAGGTTCGGCGTAATCCCGGTTCGGCGTGTCTCACTACATGCCGAACAGTGGAATAGAAGGTCAGGGAGGAAGCGTGAGTTAGAGGGGAGGTTGCTGAGTGTTGTTTCGGCCGAATGGAATTTTGGCCGATCGACGCTTTGCCGGGAGCTAACTAGTTCGAACGATAGCTAGGCCGATCGAGAGTTTGGCCGAGCACGCTTTAGGCCGACCAATAGTCTCGTCGAACGACAGCTTGGCCGAACAAACATAGATGTCGAACCGTATCAAGGTCGAACAATCTCACATGCCGAACGGCATTAAGGCCGAACAATCTTACACCGAACAACACGTAAATGACGGGCCAAACATGTCGAACGATATTTAGCCGCACAACGCATAAATGCCGAACCAAATATGCCGAGCAATCGTAAAGCAAGAACAATGACTCTAACATTCTAGCATATTGAACCGATTTAGACTAATAATCTTCTATTTTCAGTAGCTATAAATCTGAAATTTACTTGACGTAATCGGATAACCTTCCTTTAACGTTCCCTGAACTCGAAACTGTAGTCGCCATTAGGAAGGCTTTTGGAGACGGTCAGCGATGACGGTCTTCGAAGGCGACGATCTTTAAGCTTAGTTTTCTGTCAGTAACCTTGCGACTCTCGAATTTCCAATGCTTATACAGGTTGATTGCACTAGCTCACACACCACACAGGGGGGAAATTTATGCTGTTAAGTCTAACGCTGATTATTTTTTTGAGTATAGTTCATACAAGTGCTCTGCAGGATTCGATTCCCGTCAAAAAAATGTCTAAAAAATCCAGTTCCACCACAATTTCGGACAGACCCGGGCCGTCTTCCAAATAAGGGGACGTAGATACTTCTAATCCGTCGACCTCCCCCGCTCATAACTTAGCTCCTGATGCCCTGGAGTCAATGATTCTCTTAGATAATCCGATCAATTCACAGGCTTCGAAGATTGATGAAGCCGTGCTCCGGCGAATATTCGATCCATGGAATCCCTTTTGCCGACGTGTTGGTTCCGTCGGGCCATGATCGTTCACACTTGCCCTCAGTCGGATACACCGCCTGCAATAAGTTTATGTGCTGGGTGGGCAGCGTTCTTCCATTCAATTTATTTCTTCGGGACGTGTTGCATTACATAGATGTCGCCCTGTCGTAGCTGCACCCAAACGGTCATGCGTTCATTTATGGGATCTACCTCCTTTTATGGCTGTCTTCTCTAGACCTCCAACTCCTGGTGACATCAGATATATTTATGTGATTAAGAAGCGGAGAGATAGCCCCTCCTTCATGTTCCTCGAGCTGCACCACAAGTTCAAAATTGTAACCGGAGCGTGGAGCAAGTTTTCCTTGTACAAACAGGAATGGTTCTACGTGCGCTGCCCACCTGGTTTCGCGAGTAGATGGGTTGAAGGAAGTAAGTCTTCTTTTTAGAGCGATGCTCATATTCCGGTTGAGGCGATGCTTTTTCTAACTCTTGTTTCATTTTTTCAGGTATCAATCAACATCCTGAGGGTCGCGGCTATTCAGAGGCTGTTGAGGCTATTAGAGCTCTTCCCGCCGAGGAACGAGACATTCGAACCCTCATTTCAAATGAGTCACTGTCAAGGTTCGGGCTATTAGCAGAAGGTCGTCAGGTGAGCCTTCCTGAGGGCGTCTCCATCTCCAAGCTCGCATCCGGTAAAGGGAAGAAGTTGGCTGGATCGTCGTCATGCCACACCCTCGGTGCACAGGAGTAGGGGAAATCAGAGAGGGTGAAGCACCCGAAATACAAGGTGAGACTGCGGGTCCTACTCAGGATCCGCTGGTCGAAGTGCACGATGTTGAAAATTCATCTTCCCCTTCGAAGGGGAAAAAGACGTTGACATATAAGATTAGAAAGGAGAAGGTTGGCAGAACTTCCAAAGTTACGCTCATCCCGGCAGAGAAGGAGGCTTTTTCACGGCACGTTGAAAGTTCGCTAAAAGGCCTTTCGAATATCTCCATTCCGGAGGATCTGCTCAACTATGATTTTGGCGATCCAGAGGAGTTCAAGCTCCATTCGCCCATCAGAGGCGATGTCGGCATTCCAATCCAAAGTCAGGGAGAGAAAACCCCTGTTAGCAAGGGTACTGGTCTGTCGGAGGGAAACACTGGGACACACACACGAACATTTGCACTTCAATTCGCACTTAAATTTTTGTTGTCACATCCCTCCTTGCTAACCCGTTGTTATTTGAATTTCGTGAAGGTGACATGGGTTAGAAACCATATTACCAGCCCAAGCATCATCGACACCCCTCTTCTCATTCAGGGCAAAGTAAGGATAAGCCTAGTTACAAGGGGTCGCAGTCTGATATCCCCCGAGATCAGCGCTCTGATTCTTCTTCCACTCGACAGTCCCGAGATTCTCATAGGAGGGGCGAACTTTCAAAGCCGTCTCCTCCTGATCCTGCATCGGATCCAACAGTATCAGAGAGATTGAGCGACCTCAAGGCTACATTTCCTAAGATCTGCTTTGATGGATTGAAGTTCCTTCCGGCGATTCATCCTATACTTGGAGATGTTAAGCAGAACGCCATTGCCTGTACCAACAACGTCTATGTTCAACATGACGCGTTCGTTCACCTAGCTGAGAAACTTTCTGATGTCTCTGTGGCGCGCCAGCATGAAATAAACCGTTTGAAGCTTGAGGCTGCCCATGATAAAAACATCATTAAGGCCCAGGACGAAGAAATCGCCACTTATAAGTTTAAACTCGAGGTCGCCCATCAGAGTGCCAGGGATACTGCTGAGGCTGTCACTCGCTTTGAATCAACTCATAAGAAAGAGCTTGACGAGGCGGTTTAATGATGTGGGGCTTTGGCCTTGGAGAAGGACTTCGTTCAAAAGGAGAGGTATGCGTTTAACACTCGGGTCAAGGAACTTGAAGAGCTTCTCTACAGAGAGAGAGAGAGAGAGAGAGAGAGAGGAGAAAACGGCTGTCCAAGAAGAGTCACAGCGATACTGTGACGAGATTGTCGCTACCCAACTTTTAAAAGAACAACCCGAGGGTGAGCATTCCAGAGTTGAGATGTTAAAGAGTGAGGCCCGTGAAGAGGGCAAGAAGACGGTGTTGACACGATTCCCATCTTCAGGCAGCCAGGGAGGAAGGTAGAGAAGAGATCAAAACTACATTTGATTCGCTCATTGCCGAATTCAACGCCCGCGTGCTCATGCACTGTGACTTAACTTTTTTGGGCGATGGCTATCTTGAAGCATTGCTCGAGGCATGGGAAACCTTAATTCAGATCAGGAAGGCCGAGCGCGGTGTCGAGGAGGTTGACGAGGGGGATTTGATAAAAGAATTTCTGAAGGGAAATGAGCCTTTGGACCTATCGGCGGCCAAGGCCCTTTACTGCAAAGGCTCCCCCTCAAGGAAGGGAAAGAAGTTGTCGCCGGTCCATCCGGGGTCGAGCCTCCTGTTCATGTGCCTACCTAACCGGTCGGTCGTCCGATACTTGATCCCTTTGAACAACACATTGGCTATGATCCAGAAGCCCCCGGCCTGGGCGTTCATGTTTTGTCTCCTATCCCGGAGGGAGAAACCCCTTTGACGGTAGAGAGTTTGCCAGGGCCTGGTAGATAACCTTCCATTTTGAGATTCTGAAAGTCCTCATTATTTGTGAAGTACTATTGCATTCTAGTGCCCTTCTTCTCTGATTTTGTGCAGGTCGTTCCGACCCCGATCCCACTCCGAGGAGCGATGTTGCCAAGGAGGCGAAAAAGACAGGTGGGGATGCTCACGCTGGTGAAGTTCCTAGGCCAGATGCTTAAGTGATCGGGGCGCTTGACGAAGGCAAGTATGATTCCTCCTCTGGGAGTTATGAAGTAGAAGTCACAGGCGCCTCTGAGCATACATCTGAATTGAGCATGAAGGAGCGGCTCGAAAAAGAGAAAAGAGATACAGCCAGGGTCAAGGTTGAGCCGCGTGAAGTGGACCTGGATGATCCCTTGAACAAGCCATTGAAGGTCATCCTTCCTGGCAGGTCCAAGCCCTTGGAGGTTCCCCCTACTTCTTCAGTTGTTACTCCTCCATCAAGGAAAGGTTCCAAGGGCAAACGCTCTGAGGAAGAGTCGTCCGAGAAGAAGTTGAAGAAGCACAAGAAATGACTACTGTCCTCGTTCAACGAGGGTCATTTTAAGTCATGTAATAATTTTTGTAAGTTTTTGTAGATAGACCGTTGACTCTGAATTTTGGAGTGCTTGTAGTAGAAAACTTTTCCTGAATAAAGTTTAGTTTCCTTTTCTGTCTTTTCAAAAGATTCTTATTATTCAGTTTTACTTGTCATTGTGGTTTGAATCCACACTGTTGTGCGTAACATAGACTTCTTGGTTTGTCTTCACATAGCCCGTTGATTCTCTGAGGGTTATTCGTTTTCCTCCCATGCTTCAAGCACTTAGAACATTTAATCTGCACAACGGGAACTTAGAATATTCCAGACCGCATTCTGGGGGCTTGGAGAACTTTTTCCATTTTATACTTGAGTTCACGCTCTGGGGACTTCGAGTACTCCAGTCCGCATTACGGGGACTTGGAGATTTTGAGTCATTTATACTCGAGTCCGCACTCCGGGGACTTAGAGTATCCAGTCCGCACTTCGGGGACTTGGAGATTTTTATTTGTTTATACTCGAGTCCGCGCTCCGGGGACTTCGAGTACTCCAGTCCGCACTCCGGAGACTTGGAGATTTTGAGTCGTTTATACTCGAGTCCGCACTCCGGGGACTTCGAGTACTCCAGTCTGCACTCCGGGGACATGGAGATTTTGAGTCGCTTATACTCGGGTCCGTGCTCCAGGGACTTCGATTACTCCAGTCCGCACTCCGGGGACATGGAGATTTTGAGTCGTTTATACTCGAGTCCGTGCTTTGGGGACTTCGAGTACTCCAGTCCGCACTCCGGGGACATGGAGATTTTGAGTCGTTTATACTCGAGTCCGCGCTCCAGGGACTTCGAGTACTCCAGTCCGCACTCCGGGGACATGGAGATTTCGAGTCGTTTATACTCGAGTCCGTGCTCCGGGGACTTCGAGTACTCCAGTCCGCACTCCGGGGACATGGAGATTTTGAGTCGTTTATACTCGGGTCCGTGCTATGGGGACTTCGAGTACTCCAGTCCGCACTCCGGGGACATGGAGATTTTGAGTCGTTTATACTCGGGTCCGTGCTCCCGGAACTTCGAGTACTCCAGTCCGCACTCCGGGGATATGGAGATTTTGAGTCGTTTATACTCGGGTCCGCGCTACGGGGACTTCGAGTACTCCAGTCCACACTCCGGGGACATGGAGATTTTGAGTCGTTTATACTCGGGTCCGTGCTCCCGGGACATCGAGTACTCCAGTCCGCACTCCAGGGATATGGAGATTTTGAGTCGTTTATACTTGAGTCCGCGCTCCGGGGATTTCAAGTACTCCAGTCCGCACTCCGGGGACATGGAGATTTTGAGTCGTTTATACTAGAGTCCGCGCTCCGATGACTTCGAGTACTCCAGTCCGCACTCCGGGGACATGGAGATTTTGAGTCGTTTATAATCGGGTCCGCGCTTTGGAGACTTCGAGTACTCCAGTCCACACTCCGGGGACATGGAGATTTTGAGTCGTTTATACTCGGGTCCGTGCTCCAGGGACTTCGAGTACTCCAGTCCGCACTCCGGGGACATGGGGATTTTGAGTCGTTTATACTCGAGTCCATGCTCCAGGGACTTCGAGTACTCCAGTCCGCACTCCGGGGACATGGAGATTTTGAGTCATTTATACTCGAGTCCGCGCTCCGGGGACTTCGAGCACTCCAGTCCGCACTTTGGGAACATGGAGATTTTGAGTTGTTTATACTCTAGTCCGCGCTCCGGGGACTTCGAGTACTCCAGTCCGCGCTCCGTGGACATGGAGATTTTGAGTCGTTTATACTCGAGTCCGCGCTCCGGGGACTTCGAGTACTCCAGTCCGCACTCCGGGGTCATGGAGATTTTGAGTCGTTTATACTCGGGTCCGTGCTCCGGGGACTTCGATTACTCCAGTCCGCACTTTGGGAACATGGATATTTTGAGTCGTTTATACTCGGGTCCGCGTTCTGAGGACTTCGAGTACTCCAGTCCGCACTCCAGGGACTTGGAGATTTTGATTCGTTTATAATCGAGTCCGTGCTCCGGGGACTTCGAGTACTCCAGTCCACACTCCGGGGACATGGAGATTTTGTAAGTATCTGTGCACGTTCGTACATTAGCTGGGATAACATAACTTTATTTGCCCGTCACAGGATCATCATTTGTAGAGACATTAGTAATTCATGAGAAAGATGGCTTCAAGCCTTTATTAATGAGAGCAAGCCAAATCGCCTTATTACATGCCAAGAATTAGAAATGAAAGCATACTGGAAATAAGCGCGACTAATACATGAAAGAAATAGATTTAGTATAATAACACCGCAAGTGCTCGCTGTTCCATGCTCGGGGGAGCGTCACACCATTGACGGTCGCTAGCTTGAAAGTTCCTTCTCCAAGCCTCCGTTCAATGACGTATGGACCTTCCCATGCGGGATTCATATGAGACAGGATCGGGAAAACTCGTTTCAACACGAGGTCTCCCACACTAAACACTCTTGGTCGGATCTTCCCGTTATAATATTTAGCGACTCTGTGTCTGTATGCGGCCGCTCTCAAGTTGGCTTCTTTGAGTTTTTCATCAATGAAGTCCAACGATTCCAATAAAAGATTCTGGTTCGACTCGGGGTCGTAATAAGTTACCCGATGCGATGGGACCTCAAGTTCGACGGGTATGACAGCTTCCGTGCCATACGCCAATGCGAATGGAGTGTGGCTAGTTGCGGTCTTGTGGGTGGTCCTGTAGTCCCAAAGTGCTGTTGGAAGTTCATCCACCCACCTGCCTCTAGACTTTTTCAAACATTTTTTCAATATGGACTTGATTATCTTTTACGGCTTCCACTTGTCTGTTGGCCTTCGGGTGAGCAACCGCTGCAAACTTATTTTCAATGCCATATTTCTGACAAAATTCTTTGAAATCCTTACTTTCGAACTGAGTCCCATTGTCTGTAATGATGGTCTGTGGAAGGCCGAAGCGGCATATGATATTTCATACGACGAAATTAATAACCTTCTTGGTGGTGATAGTGGCCAGAGGCTCTGCTTTTGCCCATTTGGTGAAGTAGTCGACCGCGACTATTGCATATTTCACTCCACCCTTAGCTATGGATAAAGAACCAACTAAGTCAATTCCCCACATTGCAAATGGCCAGGGACTTACCATTTGCGTGAGTTCCATCGGAGGAGCTCTTGGGATTTTTGCATATATCTGGCATTTATTACATCTTCTCGCATAGTCTACAGCATCCCGATTCACAGTTGGCCAGTAGTATCCATAGCGGAGGATCTTCTTTGTTAATGCTTGCCCTCCAGTATGGTCGCCGCACTCTCCTTCATGGACTTCCTCCAGGACTCGTTTTATCTCATCGTGGGCAATGCATCGGAGTAGTGGGGTTGAAAATCCCCTTCGGTACATTATTCCATCCTGTATTACATAACATGAAGCTTTACGAAGGACTTGGCGTCTTTCGCTTCTCTTTTCAGGCAAATCCCCTTGTAGCAGGTACTGCTTGATTGGGGTCAACCACGATTCCTTCTCAAGTTTGATCTCTAACATGAAATATGCCTCCATTACGTCTATACTTGGAGCATAGAGGGTCTCAACGGGGAACAACCCCATTTGTTGTGCATCGCCAGTGCTTGCGAATTTTGCCAATGAATCGGCTTCTCTATTTTGTTCGCGTGGGACATGCGAGATGTCATAGTATTCCAGATTCGCCAGCAGCTCTTGAACCCGAGCAAGGTAAGGAGCAAGTCGCTGTCCCTTTGCTTGTTAGTCTCCTCGCACCTGATTGACTACCAGCTGTGAGTCACAGAAGATTTCGATTGATCTCACTCCCAATTCGATAACAAGTCTTAAACCAGCAATCAATGCTTCATATTCGGCTTCGTTATTTGTTGCTGCAAACTCAAGCTTCAATGTGTAGCAGATTGATCGGTCTTCAGGAGTTACGAGGATTATACCGGCCCTCGAACAACGGTCGTTAGATGCCTCATCGGTGTACATCTTCCATCGAACGGGGGGGGTATGATTCTGTGATTGCTCGGTTCATCTAGCACAGTGTATTCAGCGATAAAGTCAGCTAGTGCTTGTCCTTGTATGGCCCTCCGCGACAAATAGGCAATATCGAATTGACTTAACTCAATATTCCATTTCAGCATTCTTTCGGAAGTTTCCGGTCGTTGGAGTACCTGTCGCAAGGGTTGGTCAGTGTAGATTCTGACTGAGTGTGCCTGAAAGTAGGGGCGAAGCTTACGTGAAGCGATCACCAAGAAGTAGGCTAGTTTTTCAATCTTTGGATAATTTCTTTCCGCCCCTGTCAAGCGCTTACTGATATAGTAAACCGGCTTTTGAATCCGGTCTTCCTTGCGGACCAAGGCTGTACTGATAGAGTGCTGGGATACCACCAAGTATACATACAACGTTTCGCGGTCTATCAGCTTGAACAGTACGGGGGGACTTTCCAAGTGCCTTACCAGAGCCCGGAATGCTTCCTCATAGTCGGCTATCCATTCGAAGTTTCACTTTCCTTTCTTTATAATGTCGAAGAAGGGAATACACTTGTCTGTAGCCCTGGATATAAATCGACTTAGCGCAGCCACTTTTCCATTCAGGCTTTGCACCTGCTTTATGGTTCTGGGTACTTGTATATCTCGGATAGCCTGGATCTTTTTTGGGTTGGCCTCGATTCCCCAGGCATTCACAATGAATGCCAGAAACTTTCCTGATGCTACGCCGAATGAACGCTTCAACGGATTGATCTTCATTCCATAATGCCTGAGTATGTCAAACATCTCTGTTACGTCTCGGATGCGGTCGTTTGACTGCCGTGACTTCACTAGCATGTCATCCACATAGACTTCCATTGTTTTACCAGTCTGGTCTTTAAACAATCCCACGTTTGTGACAAAGCTGGTGTGTTCTTGGTCCGGAATGTGCAACGGAATTTGATTGTAACCCGAGTACGCGTCCATAAATGATAGTAACTCATGTCCGGTAGTCGAGTCGACGAGTTGGTCAATCCTTGGCGGGGGAAACTATCCTTCGGGCATGCCTTATTTAAATCGGAGTAATCAACACAAGTCCTCCATTTTCCATTCGCTTTCTTTACCAACACCGAGTTAGATACCCATTCAGGGCAGAGGGAGTCGCGGACGAACCCGTTGGTTTTGAGTTTGTCCACCTCCTCTCTGAGAGCCGCGGACCTCTCCGGGTCCATGCCTCTCCTTTTTTGTTTTACAGGGACATGTCTCGGGTCTATATTCAACATATGACTCGCGATTGCAGGAGAAATCCTGCACATATCAGAATGCGTCCAAGCAAAAATATCAAGGTTCGCTCGGAGGAAGTCAGTAAGGTTCTCAGCTGCCATGGAGTCGAGCTGTGATCCTATTTTAAGAACTCGTGATGGGTTGAGATGTCGATGGTTAGTTCATCCGGTGCCGCATTTGTTTACCTGGTTACCCCATCATCGTCTCTCGGATCTATATCTCTATGGATCCGAGAATGCCGCCCAAGCCAGGGCTCGGGCTCTAGTTGTCAATCGTTAGAACCTTGGATGTGGACAGAGCTTCCTGCAGCCTTTCCATTCTCCCTACGCCGTGCCTCCCTGAGGTTAGCTACATAGCATGCACGGCCGGTCGCCTGGTCACCGTGTACTACTCCAACCCCTTTGTCTGTTGGAAATTTTAACGTCAAACACCAAGGGGCCAAAGCTGCCCTAAATTCCGCCAGGGCTGGACGACCCAGAAATACGTTGTACGAGGAATCAACTTCCAGTACTATGAATGGTAAGATTCGCACCCTTCTGCGATCACCTTGTCCCAGTTCAACTGGTAATTCCATATATCCCACTGCATCAGTCGCTGCGCCATTAAAGCCATGGATTCTGGCTTTGAACGGCTTCAAATCCTTGGTCTCCAGCTTTATTTGGTCATATGCCTTTCGGAAGATGATGTTAACGGAACTTTCGCAATCAATTAGAATTCACTTTACGAATGTCGGCCCGATGGTCGCAGATATGATTATTGGGTCAATGGTAGGAGCCTCTAGGTTATCCGCATCTCTGTTCCTAAATATGATATTATCATTCATCGTGCGCTGCTGCTTTGCAGGAGTCCCATCCTCCACGTTCTAACAACACTCGTACTCTACATGTCTTAAGGAGTTAGCATATCGCTCCATCTCCTGCCAATTCTTGTCTACTGGATGAGGTCCGCCAGCAATCGTGTTAATAACCAATCTACCCACAGTTCGAGTAGGTTGTTCCGGTTGGTGTGGAGCTGGCCCGCGTCCAGGGTCCCGTGCTTCTTGTCTCTCATCCTGTGGGCCTTTGACAAATTCCTATAGCTTCTTCTGTCTAATTAGTTTTTCTATAGCATCATGGAGGTGTCTGCACTCCTCCGTGTTATGCCCATAGGATTCGTGGAAACGACAATAATTCCCGGTCCGCTTCTGTTCTTCCGTCGATTCCTTTGGACGTGGCTTTCTATACTGGAAAGTGTTGCAAGTTGATACATAGATGTTTTCAAGAGATGCGTTCAAGGGGGTGTATTCATTGTATGTTGGGATTCTTGATTTCCATTTCCCTGTTTCTTTTTTCTTTCCGAAATTTCCACCTCCGGATCCTTTAGATTGCCCGGGCTTGTTCTGGGTGTTAACTTGAGTTTTTCCAGGGTTAAATCCGGTTTGCTTCACGACAGCATTACTTTTCACAGACTCTTGAACGGGCCCTGATGCCTTGTCTCGCCTTGTCCACCAAGCTTCATCCCTTCTTATGAACTGATGAGCTTTCGAATAAAAACGTTCCAACGTAGCTGGGGGCTTCCCCGCCAACCAATCTCCAAATACAGAATCCGGATCCACTCCACGCACTATTGCCATCAAAATCGCATGGTCGTTAGGATTGCTCACCTCGGTAGTAGCAACATGAAATCTATGCAAATATGCTTTCAATGACTCTCCTGGAGTTTGAGTTACACTTGATAAGGACATCACGTCCTTTGGACGAGTGGTGTGTATCCTGAATTGTTCTACAAATTTCATCGCTAATTCATCGAAGCTGGATATAGATCATGGTGGGAGTCGAGTGAACCACATGGTGGCAATCCTGGACAAGGTGATTGGGAAACACGTATACTTGGTTGCGTCATTAGCTCTTGCAGAATCCATCATCCATACGTACCTCATCACATGCTGCCTGGGGTCAGTCTTCCCTTCGTAGGCTGGAATGGCGAGCATGCTGAACTTTTTTGGGTATTCGGCCTGTAGAATGGTATCCATGAAGGGAGTATGACTCTTAGACACTCCCCAGTCTTCATTAGTTAGACCTTGGTTTTCTTTCATCAACTGCCTGACCATAGCCGTCAAATCCGGGGTTCGTATGGAAGATGGGAGGTTGGTTTCCGTACCACGGGGCCATGCAGGTTGATGTCCCATCCGGTTTGGGTCTTGGTTTCTAGTAAATCGATCAGTAGCACCTGCATGTGCCTCCTCATCCTTACGGCGTCTACGCCTAGGAGGTTCATCAGCAGAAGTCGAACTATCATATTCAGAGTAAGGGACTGGGCTACCTCCAGCATTCTGATGCTGCTGCTGAGTAAGCTGGGTCATGAGGTCAGCGTTGGCTTGCATTTGCTCAGAAAGTTGCCTTCTACTTTCCTTAAGTTCTCTTATCAAGTCATTGAATTCTGCTTAGGAAACAACTTCTGCTTGGTTTCGGTGGGAGTGCCCTGCACCTCGAATCGCTTGCTTATTGCTAGCTCCCAGTTGTTGCACACTAGCGGTCTCTTGGGCATCTGCATTTTGAGAAGCTGATCTAGTTCGTGGTCTTCCCATGGTAGAGTTGCTGGTTGTAACTCTGAGTAGAATCAACAGATGCCTTATAGATGATTATGGATCTCCTTCGGGGGATTTATGCAATCCAGTAGCTGCAAAGCAGATCCTAATAGCCTGAATTCAATTCTCAGTGAAAGCACCAAAATGTTAGCACCAAAATTGGTCACTAACACCCTTAGAAAGATTGTGTAGAGAGATTAATGAAGAAAGTAAATTAAAATAGAGAATAGAGTGTAAATTTAAATGCAGAGAACAAGAACACCAGATTTATAGTGGTTCGGCGTAACTTCCTACATCCACTTTGAGGTTGATTTCCATTGATTTCCTTGATGGGTGTTTACAGATACAATCCGTTTATAGTTACTAGAATACAATTGCAAAGTAAAAGAAATAAGTTTGAAATGATTCTTGAAAATGGCAGAGTCTCCCCAGTGTTCTCTCCAATCCATCCCCTTTCTCTGTTTCCCTACCCCTCTATTTATAGACAAAGGTGGGTTGGACTCCCTGGTGGGCCTGGTAGCTGAATAACTCGGTCCAAATAGGACAAGCCTTGCCTGCCAGACCGAGCAGGCCAAACGGTCGAGTGTCGATCCATTCTCCTTATGCCGAACGATACGTTTGTTGTGGGGAAGAGTAGGCCGACCAATGATCGGACCGGGCATGCTGAGGAGAATGCCAAACCATCCTTAATTGCTGAACGTCTCGGGAGGCCAAATGAGAATGCCGAGTCTTCATGGATACCGGACACTCCTTGGGGCCGAACCGTATGATGCCGAACGGTCTTGGTGCCGAACGAGGCGCTTGATGTTCAAACGCAATCTTTACCGAACGAGCCTTTGGCCGAACGATGCTTTTGGCCGAACGAGGGCCTTGGCCGAGCAAGGCCTTTGGCCGAACGCTTCTGGGTATGCCGAACGTTCTCCTTTAGCTGAACGATCTCTTTTAGCCGAACGTTCTCCCTTTGCCGAACAAGATGAGGCTGAACATACCGACTATCGCAGGAAGCACTCGTGTCGAACGAAACTAGAAGCCGGGCCAATGTCTTGGCCAAACAATGGCTATGCCGAACTATGGCTAGGTCGAACGACCGCTAAGATGAACAATTCTTTGGTCGTGGAACAATCTTATGCCGACCATACTTCTCTGGCCGAACGGTATTCAATACCGAGCGTTTCTCGGTGCCGAACGATGGAAAGCCTAAGTACTAAGTTGCCCGGTCAATCCCCTGGGAAACACACCTATCCCTGTTTTATTCGATATTGGGGCTTTTCATTCCTTTATATCTAGTGATTTGGTAGATAGGTTGGGATTGAAACCCAAGATAGTTGACTGACCTTTGATTGTCACAAACCCTGTTGGAGGGTCGACTAGCCTTCGAATGGTTTGTCGAGACTTAGCCATATTGAGTCATGGATATTTGTTTATTTGTGATTGCTTTGGTTTGGTTTTCGCGAGGTTTTGTATTTTTTTTGGGGATGGGCTAGCTGCAGAAGAATGGAGTGGTGGTGGATTGTGAGAGGCCGTTGGTGATGATTGGGATGGATGGTGGATGTAGGTTGGAGATAGGCTGCCTACCAGATGATGAGTTGAAAATTGGCTTTCTGCACTCACATGAGATTTTGCATGGAAAAATGTCTCTGTGCCTATAGTGAGGAAGTATCCAAAATGTTTGAGGAGGTGACTGAATTACCACCACATAGGAAGATTGATTCCATATAGATTTGGTAATGGATGTCTGACCAATTGTTTTGCCATAGAGGCATATGGCGTTAAAAGAGCAGAAGGAACTAGAAGTGCAAGTGAATGAACCATTGCGATGAGGGTTCATTTGATGGAGTATATCTGAGTGGTGAAAACCTATAGTGTTCTATACAAAGGAGGAAGGCTCTTCGAGATTGTATGTAGATTACCGTGAGTTGAATAAGGTAATAAGGAAGAACAAGTATCCACTTCTTCATATTGATGACCTGTTTGATTAGCTTCAGGGTGCTGGAGTGTTCTCTCGGTTGGACCATGGGATGGGGTTCATCAACTGAGAATGGCAAAGTGAGTGTGCCGATCATAATGTTTCGTACACCATCTGAATTTTATGAGTGGTTGGTTATGCCGTTTGGATTAACCAACGCATTGGCATACTTCGTTGATGTTATGAACCATGTTTTCATGGAACAACTAAATAAGTTTGTACTTGTATTCGTGGATGATAGATTTTTTTTATTCAAGGATGAAGGAAGAGCACGAGGAGCATTTGAGGATGGTGCTCGAGGTGTTAAGGAAGTACCGATTGAAGGCGAAGTTTTTGCGTCACTTTTGGAGATGGAAAGTCTGATTTTTGAATCACGTTATTTCTGAGAAGGGTGTTTCTATAGATCCTGCGAAGGTGGCAGTGGTATAGGACTGTGATCGACCAAAGATTGCTACAAACGTGAGAAGTTTCTTTGAATTAGCTGGTACTATATACTTTTTATTAAGGACGTCTCTACGGTAGCAGTATCATTGACCAACTTGATGAACAGACTTTTATTTAGGATGCGAGGTGTGAGCACATATTTGTAAGCCTGAAGGAGAGGTTTAATGAGCGCACTGGTGTTATTCTTTCCTAGTAGGAATGAGGAGCTGATAGTATACACAAACACATGTAGTATTGGAGTAGGTGCAATATTGATGCAGAGGGTAAAATTTGTCACCTATGCTAGTTGGCGATTGAAACCACACGAGAGAAAGTATCTGACTCATGGTTTGGAGTGGTGGTGTTGGTATTCGCTCTAAAGATATTGATGAACTGTTTTCTTGGAAAGAGGTTCGAGTTATATACATACCACAAATCGTTGAAGTATCTTTTCTTTCAGAAGGATCTTAACCTTCGTCGGCAGCGAAGATTAGAGTTCATGGATTCCTATGACTTTGACATTTCCTATACGCCCTGTAAGGGAAATGTAGCAACCAATGCTTTAAGTTGGAGACATGCCATCTTGGGAGCGATGTTCTAGAGTGGAAGCAATTAGAGTTTATCGATTGCTATGATTTTAGACCTCAATGTGAGCAAGAGTCGAAAATATTGGCTAGTTTGACATTTAGACCTACTTTGATTAAGCAGACTGACATTTATCAGTAGCGAGATACTACATTAGCGGGCATTATGGCAAAGGTAGAGGAGGGAGTAGAGCCCGAGGGGATCAAGCAGTACATGCTCGACCGTGATGGTTGATCCATAAGGCCGGAATATTGTTTATTGCCGACGCCGATGGGTTGAAGGATAAGGTGCCATGAGAGTGGCATTATTTAAGATTGAACTATACGTCCAATAGCTATAAATTTACCATGATTTGAGTTACTGGAAGGGATAAAGAAGGAAGTTAAGGCATTCATCTCGAAGGGAATGAATTGTCAGTTGGTAAAGTTAGTTGGTAAAGGCCGAGCAGAAGAAGCCAAGTGATTTGCTGCAACCGCTTTAGATTCCCAAGTGGAAATGAGAACAAGTTTCGATGGACTTCATTTATGGATTGGCGAGGACCAAAGTAGGGTATGACAACATATGGTTCATAGTCGATAGATTAATGAAGAGTACTCGATTTATGCCCATAAAGTCTAGTAGGACTTTATTATAACACCCCAGATTTTTGGTAACATAATTTAGAATATTTAATTAGCTAAATTAAATAAAATAAAGTAACGTGTTGATTAGGGGGATTGAGATTTGATTTTAATTGAGGGGTAGCCGTGTCATTTAAACATGAATTAAAATAAGAGTTTTAATTGAAATGGAAGAGGGTAAAATGGGAAAGAAGCCATTCCTATATCTTTGCCCATAGCCGTGTATAACTTACACGTTCATTTTCATTTCAATTTTTTTATAAAAGAGGCTGGCCACCATTAACAAGGAAAGAGGAAGAAGAATTAAGGAAAAGCTAACGCAAAATCAAATTCTTCCAAATCTTAAGCTCCTTTAATCTCTAAAGCTAAGATGAATATTGTTTACATCTCATTTTTTATTGTGTTTTCGGTTTTAATATGAATTGCGAATATTTTGCGATGATTTTCCATATTTTTGAATGGTAGAATGAATATTATACATGTTGATGAATTATGGTTATTCATATTGAACTTATGATATGTTTTAAGGTGAAAACCCTATTAAATGACATCCAATTGCCTTGCAAATTATAATGAAGGTCATAAATATTATTTTGGAGATGGGTTTCAATTTTCAGAATTTTTGAAATTAATGTGGATTTTATTTGAATTTTCTAGTAGAGAAAATGATATTTGGGTTAATAATTATTTTCGGTTAAATAATAAAAAATTTGGGTCTGAAATTTCTATACATTAAAAAACATATTAAAAGAGATTTTTTGGAATTTTTCATATTTTTCCTAAGTGTATTGATGGGTATATAAAATTATTTAAGGTATGGGACTTGAATGTTTTATATAATTATAGAGGAGAAGGAGCTTTTTACAAAAATGTTTAAATTGTTAAATATGGAAAGATAGTAGCACTTATGAAAAGATAAATCTGGAAACCAGTCATATTTAGACAGACAAGGTAAGTTAGGTACAAAAGCATAATTTTAAAGTACAAATAAAAGTCTTTTTTCTATTTCGTATCCTTCGATACCAGGTTCCGCCTCCATCCATCCCCTTTCCAACGTAGTTGAAACCAATTCACATGGTATCAGGCAACTGGTACATAGTGAATTGGAAGAGGGCGAAAGGTATAGGGTTGAAACCATGGGGTTTTGAAAGAAAGAAACATTATTTGGGTTTCATAGGAAAATATGCGTGCTTGCTTTCGACAAAGATGCTTTCAACCTAATTGCTTTTGGATAAGTCAAATATTTAAAAGAATTGTTTCGATTGGGTTGCTCTTTTGTTTTAAGTGGTTGCTATCGACAGCGTCGAAGCCTACAGTTGCCCTTCCAACCTTTAGATCAGATGGTTTCGAAGGGGTTCTTTTTTTTCTAAAAGAATTGGCCACCTCCACAATGCTTTCGAAGGGATGGATTCGGCACCATCACATCATTACTTAGGAACTTGTTTCGAAGCAGCAACTTTCGATTTAAATGTTTTAAAAGACCATTTTTCTTCAAGTAATGTAAAACCCAAATGGTTTCGAAAAAGATAGTTTTAAAAGGTTTCGGAATAGATGCTTTCGACTATAATGGGTTTCTGATCCTTTTGCTCCACTTGAAGGCATAATCCAAATGCTTTTGATCGAAACTTTAAGAAGGGATTTCGAAATAGTTAATTTCCAACGGTTTTGAAAGGCATCCAAATGTTTTAAATTGAACCCAAATGACTTTCGAACGGACCCTTTTGATTGATTCGAAAGGTTTTATTAAATGGTTTCGAAAAGGGTGGTTACCCAAGGTTTTGAAAGAGTTGAAGGCAAAGGTTTTCCCCAATGAATTAAAAAGGAAATACTTAAAGGTTTTAAAGAAGGATGTATACATGTTTAAAGCTTTAGAAGGAAGGACTTTTATTGGTTTCAAAAGGGGTTGTTTTCAATGATTTCGAAAGGTAAGGTTTATCCTTTTGGCCCAGATTAATTAAAAGGTTTTACTTGGTTTTGAAGGAGTTGCCTTCAGGGGTTTCGAATGGGTTATTTAAAGGTTTCGACAAAGGTTTCGAATATATTGTATAGGTAGATTAGCCTAAGTATTTACAGGTTAAAAAGAATTTTAACTTATTTGAAAGGATGGCTAATCCTTATTAAAATTAATCAACATTATTTTGAGTAAAGTGTATATATAATGGCAAAATAGCTTAGAGTAAATCTAAAGATTTATTTTCCTTATATATATAATTTTAAGGAATAAATAATTTTGGAAAGGTTTTCAATAAAAATTTAAAGGGTGGTTAACCCTAGGAAAGAAATTCGGACAGTTGTCCATTTTGCTGGCAGTCAGCCTAGATTTCGGACATTAGTCTAGATTGCAGGCAATCAGACTGATTTTATAAATATATAGTTCATTTGTATCATAACTGACCTTGCTATTATGTGTAGGTAGATATCTTGCATATTACCTGTTTTTATGGACAGATAGTTCACTTATTTAGCATAACAGAAATTGCTATTTTGAGAAAAATAAGTCTGATGGACAGATAGTCTATTTACTTAGCAGAACAGATATTGTTATTTTGATAAGTCAGTTTGATTAACCAGTTTGGTTGTAGGAAAGGATTGCAAAATATATATGTTTTGAAAAGGGTATTAGTGAGGTGAAACCCGTTCGGCTAAGCGGCATGGTCTCACTTAATGTCAGTAAACCAAGATGTAACAGAATTATTCGCACCAGGCTTTATGTCTGACTGAAAGCTTTTGTTTCCCCTTAAACTTTCGGGTACTTAAAATTGATTTGAGTAGGTTAAGGGTTAAGGTTTTAGTATTTTGGTGAATAAAGCATCTAGAGACAAGCAGGTGGCCGACGGATAGCTGTTTTGGATTTTCATTTTTGATTTCGTTACATATATTAAGTCGGTTATGACTATATTGCTTTGATCAACCAAGGGGGAATCATCATATGTCACTCTTGGCGTATTTTGTAAATGATATATTTAATCATTGCTTGGGAAACGATATGGGAATATGTAACATGGATATGAATTATTGTTTTGAAATGTAATCGGCAAAATATTGTTTATCAAATCTATGATTTCATTCATATTTATGTGCTTTTGATATTATGAATACCATTACCATCACCGTATTTCATCACCAGAAGTTAATACTGTAGAGGACTACATCATCTACAGCGATTAGCTTTTGGCCTCCAGATACGGGATGTTACAACTTGGTATCAGAGCATGGTTTAAGAAAAACTTTAAACTAAAAAAGATTTTTAAAACATAATCCTAAAACATTAGAGTAAGATTGGGGTACGGGACAACGCTATAGTAACGTACTTGTATTTGTTGTATATAAGTATGCGCTTTATCTTTAGTCTCCTATCCGTGCTAGGTTATTTTTTGTATCTCATGAGGTTTGAATACATATATGGATGGTAGAAGAAGTAGAGTTAACCCAGGAGGGGAGGGCACCGAAGGGAATGCCAGGTCTAATGTGAGAAGAGGTCAAGGTTAGGCCAAAGCTGAGAATGTCGGTGCCGAGGTCCCGTAAGTTGGAATGGAAGCTATGTATCATTTCTTCGTGAATATGGTGCAGGAAGGTATTGATGCTGGAGTAGTAGGAGGAGTTTTAGAAGTTCTGGTAGCACCATTATGCTAAGCTAAGTGGAGATTATACCAAGCTTGGAGGGAAGCTGTTTGTTGGAACAGAAGATGCCATTGAGGTAGAGAACTGGTTGTTGCACTGCAAAAGGATTTTTGCAGATTTAGGGATCAATGATGAGCATAAGAGGATGTTTGGCATCTAGACAGCTTCATGGAACAGATCTGTTCTAGTGGAATAATGTGATTGTGACGGTGCATGAGGAAAGTATGACTTGTGAAGATTTCAAGGGAAGGTTCCAGGAGAGGTTTATATTAACTATGGCATGGTCTACTTTGATCAAAAAAATTTCTGAGTTAGAGCAGGGAGAGATGTCAGTATTGGAGTACGCTAGGAAGTTTGAAGAACTTGCCAAGTATAGATATGCTTCAGTAGATACTACGATGAAGAGGAATGAGAAGTTCATCAGGGGGTTGAAGCCTAAGTTAGGGCCACATAACCTCATATTAAATATCCTTATGACTTTGTGGTGGAGATGGCCTCGAGGGATGAGGATTTGCTTGATTCTCTAGAGAAGAATAAGGCTAAGGTAGCAGAGGATAGTATATCTTTGACGATGTTTAGGACCAGCTATAGGTCGTACGACTGGTTAGTTATGCCATTTGGACTGACAAATGCGCCATCTTTCTTTGTGGATTTGATGAACCGGGTTTTTCGAGAGAACTTGGATAGGTTCGTATTGGTTTTCATAGATGATATCTTGATATACTCTAAGGATGAAAAAAGAGCATGAAGTTCATCTTAGAGTGGTTCTTGAAACATTGAGGCATCATCAGCTGGAAGCAAAGTTTTCAAAGTGTCATTTCTGGAATAAGGAAGTGAAGTTTATTGGTCACGTGGTCTCGGAGGAACGGTTGTCAGTAGATCCAACTAAGATTGATGCAGTGAATAGTTGGAAGAGACACGAGACAGCAATCGAGGTAAAGAGTTTCCTTGGATTGGCTGGTTATTATCGGAGATTCATTAAGTATTTTTCACGGATAGCGACACCGATGACCAAGCTAACAAGAAAGGATGTGAAGTTTATGTGGACCGATAAGTGTGAGGAATCATTCCAAAGTTTGAAACACTTATTGATCAATGCACCTGTGTTGGTTGTTCCAAAGGGAAATCAGGATTTAGTGGTCTATACAGATGCGTGTGGAACAAGATTAGGGGTTGTGCTGATGCAGAGAGGTAAGTGATTGTCTATGCTTCTAGACAACTTACACCACATGAGATCAGATATCCAACGCTTGATTTAGAATTCGCTGCAGTTATTTTTGCTCTAAAGGTATGGAGACATTACCTTTTGGGAGAGTGGTTTGAGTTATATGTAGACCATAAGACGTTGAATTATTTGTTCTCTTAAGAGGAGCTGAACATGAGACAACAGAGGTGGATAGAGTTTATTGTCGCTTGTCCCTCTTATGATTTTGGGATTAAGTACACACAAGGAAAGGGAAACAAGGTTGAAGATGCACTAAGTAGGAAACATTAGAATGCAGTGTTTGCAATGATTACTGAGTGGAAAGATTTAGAAGCATTAGCAGACTGCAGAGTGCAGTGGAGATCCAAGGTTGGATCTAGTGGGGATACGGTTGTATTGTCTTGTTTGGAAGTTCGACCAGTGTTAATCGAAAAGATTTCTTCTAAACAGATGGAGGATCCTGTGTTAGTTGAACGAAATTGGAAGTTAAGAGATGGAACCGAGGACGATGACTTGAAAGATTTCAGTCTTAACCAGAATGGAAGGTTGAGAAAGAAAGGAAGATTATATGTTTTGAGTGTAGGAAACATAAGGAAAGAAGTTTTAGAGGATCATTCGAAGTTCTTGATTCATCCAAGAGGTACTAAGATGTATCCTCATATGAAGAGGAGTTTCTGCTAGTAAGGTATGAAGCGGGATATTGGTTTCTGTGTGAAGCAGTGCTTGATTTGTCAACAAGCAAAGGTTGAACATCAGAAGCCAAGTGGGTTGAAATCAACCATTAGATATTCCAGTATGAAAGTGGAAATTTATTTTTGTGGATTTCATTGATGGGTTTCCAAGGTTGAATAGGGGAAATGAAAGTATATGGGTCAAAGTGGACAAATTAACCAAGAATGCTCATTTCATTCTAGTTAGGTCAACCAGAACGGCACCTGTTCTAGCGAGATTGTTTATGAAGAATGTGGTTAGACTGCATGGGATTCCAAGTGGCATAATTAGTGATAGAGATCTTTTGTTCACTAGCGAATTCTGGAACAGTTTGCGGGAAGTTTTAGAAGCCAAGCTCAAGATGAGTAACGCTTACCATCCGTAGACAAATGGATAGGCAGAAAGAGTTAACAAAATCTTGAAAGATTTGTTTAGAGCCTGTGTTTTAGATTTCGAGGGATCATGGCAAGACCATCTGCATCTAGTCTATTTTTCATATAATAACAATTATCAGACAAGTAATGGGATGGCACCTTTTGGTGCTTTGTATAGAAGGCCATGCAAATCTTATGTTTGTTGGTTGGAGACCGGGGATAGGTTGGTTTTTGGTCCAAGCTGCAAAGGATTGAGGTCATTTGGGCTAAAATGAAGGAGGCTCGATCTAGGCGGAAAAGTTATGCAGATAAGAGACAGAAAGATTTAGAGTTCTCAGTTGGGAACCAGCTTTTCATCAAAGTATCACCGATGAAGGGTGTGATTAGATTTGAAAAATCAAGAAAGTTAGCACCTAGATTCATTGGACCTTTTCCTATTGTTGAGAGGATCGGAAAGCTCGCATATAGGGTTGAGTTACGGATCAGATTGGCAGATGTCCACAATATTTTTCATATTTCTTATCTCAGAAAGTGTGTTAGAGACCCGGAGACTGCTATTGCACCTACTTTACTAGATGATTTAGTGGTAGAAACAGATTTGACTATAGTGAGAAAGCCAGTTCGTATTGTTGCGAGAGATGAGATGCGCTTAGAACCAAGACGGTCAAGTCAGTCAAAGTCTAGGGGAGTGACAATTACAAAGACTGTACTTGGGAGATTGAGAGCAGGATTGGAGAAATTATCCTGATTATTTGATGGTATGTTTTACCTTCTTGTGTAATTTGTTATGTTCCTTATCGTAATTTCGAGGACAATATTACTTAAGAAGGGGAGTCTGTAAAATCCCATATTTTTGGTTACATTATTTTAGAATATTTAATTAGCTAAATTCAATAAAATAATGTGCTGATAAGGGGGATTGAGATTTGATTTTAATTAAGGGGTAGCCGTGCCATTTAAACATGAATTAAAATAAATGTTTTAATTAAAATGGAGGAGGGTAAAATGGGAAAGAAGCTATTCCTATATCTTTTCCCATAGCCATGTATAACTTATACGTTCATTTTCAATTCAAATATTTTTATAAAAGAGGCCGGCCACCATTAACAAGGAAAGAGGAAGAAGAATTAAGGAAAAGCTAATTGAAAATCAAATTCATTCAAATTTCAAGCTCCTTTAATCTCTAAAGATAAGGTGAATAGTTTTTACATCTCATTTTTAATTTTTTTTTCGGTTTTAATATGAATTCTGAATATATTGCAATGATTAATAATGTTTTTGAATGATAGAATGAATATATATACATGTTGACGAATTATGGTTATTCATATTGAATTTGTGATATGTTTTAAGGTGAAACCCCTACTAAATTATATCCAATTGTCTTGCGAATTTTTATTAAGGTCATAAATATTATTTTGGAGATGGGTTTCAATTTTCATAATTTTTGAATTAAAGTGGATTTTATTCGAATTTTCTAGTAAAGAAATGGCATTTGGGTTAATAATTATTTTCGGTTAAATAAAAAAGAATTGTGGTATGAAATTTTTATATGTTGGAAAACATATTAAAAGAGATTTTATGGAATTTTTCCAGATGTTTCCTAAGTACTTTGATGGGTATATAAAATTATTTAAAGTACGAGACTTAAATGTTTTATATAATTATAGAGGATAAGATGATTTTTATAAAAATGTTGAAATTGTTAAATATGGAAAGATAGCAGCACTTTTGAAAAGAAAAATTGGCAACCAATCAAATTTAGACAAACAAGGCAGGTTAGGTACAAAAGCATAGTTTTAAACTACAAACAAATGGCCTTTTTATGGTTTTGTCTCCTTCGGTACCAGGTTCCGCCTCCATCCATCCCCTTTCGACACAGTCGAAACCAATGCTCATAGTATTAGGCAACTGGTACGTAGTGAATTGGAAGAGAGTGAAAGGTATAGGGTCGAAACCATGGGGTTTCGAAAGAGGTGTAACATTGTTTTGGTTTCAAAGGAAAATACGTCTGCTTGCTTTCGACAAAGACGTTTTCGACCTAAATGCTTTCGGCTAAGTCAAATAATTTAAAAGAATTATTTCCATTGGGTTGCTCTTTTGTTTTAAGTGATTTCTTTCGACAATGTCGAAGCCCATTGCTGCCGCTTCCTACCTTTCAATCCAGATGGTTTCAAAGGGGTTCATTTTGTTTTCTAAAAAAATTGGTCACCTCCCCAATGCTTTCGAAGGGATGGATTCAGCACCATCGCTTCATTACTTAGGAATTGGTTTCGAAGCAGTAGCTTTCAAATTAATTTTTTCGACCCTTTTCTATAAGTAAAGTAAAACTCAAATGGTTTCGAAAAAGATAGTTTTAAAAGGATTCAAAACAGATGCTTTCGACAATATTGTGTTTCTGATCCTTTTGCTCTACTTGAAGGCATAATCCAAATGTTTTTGATTGAAACATTAACATGGGGTTTCAGAGTAGTTAATTTCGAATGGTTTTGAAAGGTATCAAAATGTTTTAAAATGAACCTAAAGTACTTTCGAAATGATCGTTTTGACTGTTTCAAAAGGTTTTATTGAACGGTTTCAAAATGGGTGGTTCCCCAAGGTTTTGAAAGAGTTGAAGGAAAAGGTTTTTCCCTATGTTTTCGAAAAGAAATACCTAAAGGTTTTAAAGAAGGATGTAAATGTTTCAGAGCTTTCAAAGGAAGGTCTTTTGTAGGTTTCGAAAGGGATGGTTTTCAATGATTTCAAAAGGTAAGGTTTGGCCTAGATTAAGTAAAAGGTTTTACTTGGTTTTGAAGGAGTTACCTTCAGTGGTTTCTAATGGGTTGTTTAAAGGTTTAAATAAAGGTTTCAAATATATTATATAAGCAGATTAGCCTAAGTATTTGCAAGTTAAAAAGGATTTTAACTTATTTGAATGGATAGCTAATCCTTATTGAAATTCATCAACACTTTTTTAAGCAAAGTGTATATATCATGGCAAAATAGCTTAGAGTAAAGCTAAAGATTTATTTTCCTTGTATATATATATATATATATATACGATTTGAAGGACTAAATCATTTTGAAAAGGTTTTCAAGGAAAATTTAAAGGATAGTTTACCCTAAGATAGAAATTGGAACAGTTGTCCATTTTTCAGGCAGTCAGCCTAGATTTCTGATAGTAGTCCAGTTTGCGAGAAGTCAACCCAGTTTTATGAACATATAGTTCATTTGTAGCATAACAGACCTTGCTATTATGTGTAGGCAGATAGCTTACATATTACTTGTTTTTACGGATAGGTAGTCCACTTATTTAGCATAACAGATATTGCTATTTTGAGAAAAATATGTTTGATATACAGATAGTCTATTTATTTAGCATAACGGATATTGATATCTTGAGAAAAATAAGTTTGATAGACAGACGGTCTATTTATTTAGCATAATGAATATTGCTACATAAATTAGTTTGATTAACCAGTTTGGTTGTAGGAAAGGATTGCAAAATATATATGTTTCGAAAAGGGTATTAGTGAAGGGAAACCAGTTCCACTAAACCGTGTGGCCTCACTTAATATCAGTAAAATGAGATGTAGCAGAATTATTTAGCAACGAAAGAAAGTTACTCGAGATAGAAAAAAGAGCTATGTTGATAGAAGAAAACTTGGTGTAGAATTCTTCATTGGCGATATGGTGTTTGTCAAGATCTCTCCACTAAAAAATGTTGTTCAATTTGGTACTAGTATGAAGTTGGCATCGAGATTCATTAGTCCTTTTCTAATACTTGAGAGGATTAGGAACCTGGTTTATAGAGTGACTTACCTCCAAAGATGGCGGCCATGCAAAATGTGTTCCACGTCTTTAACTTATGAAAGTTTGTGCGTGGTTTAGGCATGATAGTTAAACTAAATTAGCTTGATGATATCGAGATTGAATCAAAAGCTTCAAGACCTCGTAGGCCTATTTGTACCACCGGACATGATACAAAGTAGCTTAGGGGGCGGTAGAGTGGGTGAAGTTTTATTTAAGTGAGAGCGAAGGTGATTGTACTGGGGAGACTAAGGAAAGCATGAGGACTACTTATCCGAAGATCTTTACTTAGTGAGACTTTCAATTTATCACATTTACTTTCGCTTTCGGTATAATATAGGGTAGTTTAGTATCCTCCATGCTAGGATAAGCATAGATATCATTTCCTGCTTCTGTGTGAGTGTTCGATAGTTTATATGTTTTATCGTGGATATTAGGCATATAGGTAGATATGCTTGATTGGACCTTGTTTATGTTGGGGATTTTAGGGGCGAAATTCCTAAAAAGGGAGAGTGTGACTCGTATTTTACGTATCGAATGGTCAAAAAATATTGTTTTTAAGTTTGTATTAGATTGTATGACACTGTAATTATGGATGATGTTGAGTAGTGACATTTTTATCACGAGAAATTTTATCGGATGATTTTACCCTTTCAAACTTGCAACGACAACTTTTGATAGAAGTCGAATTATCACCCAAGACCACTTTCATTGGAAATATACAATAGTTTTCCTTCCATTGAGCAGTCATAATAGCAATTTGGACTTTCTGCTATGAGATGAGGTTTGGCGGTTTTTAAAGCAACTTAATAGGTAATTAATGGGATCGGGAAGAGGCCCAATAATCCATTTTGGGTTTAAGGGTTATATTGGCCGAAACAAACATCCCTAAATCATTTTTTCCATCTTCCAAATAGATCTAAGCCTCCATTAACCCATTCTTCACTCAAAACATTTTCTTTTCTCCTCCAAATAAAGTTTAAATCATAGATTAAGGATATATTGTCAAGGGGATTAATTAGAGATCTTCAAATCCACATTTTTGGGAAAGGAAGTAATGTCACTGCTGTTCATTTTCGAAATTTCCTCAATTTTGCATGCAAAACATGGATTTTGGGGGGTTTTGGTGAGTGATTTATCATTTCTCATCTTATCTATAGGTGTTAACATATTTTTGATTCATTTTTGAAGTCAAAACTAAGTATTAATGCTATTCTAAAACCCTTTAGTAAAAATGTGAATAGATGGATTTTTGCTGTTCTAAACATGTTATTTTTATGTGTCGTTGCTTTGACATATGTTAGGCTATGTTATAGATACATGGATTGCTATGATTGATTGTGTGATTACAAGATTAAATGTTGTTTGTTGCATGTTTGGTGTTTGTGTGTATGCTTGAATGGTTGAAAGCGCTCAATGGAGCAAATTAGAGGTAGGAACCCTGAAACCAAAATTTGATGGAGACTCAAAGATACTAAGAGTTACATCGATGTGTAGGGAATGTATGCGGTTCGGAGAACGGAGTATGGTGATGAAATCGATGCGAAATTGAAATTTTGACCCAGTACAGCATTGTTTCCCATTGGTGTTTGGAGACATGCTTGGGGATGATGAGAGGTCTGCCTGAGTCTGGCTGTGAATTGGCGTGGGGGAGGACCGAAAAACAAATGTTATCTGGTAGTGCTATCGTTCGATAGCCAAGCAAGAAATATGGTTTAGTGGTTGCTTGGTGTCATGCTCGAGAATTTAAGGTGTGTGCTTCGAGTTGGCATCTGGGCAATAAATTGTGTTCGATGGTTTTGGGGTTGCTTAGAGTCATAGGGAAGGCTATTTTGAGCTTCTAAATGAGTGTTTCGAGTCTAACCTAGGAGATAGCCAGATAGAAAATTTTAATTTGGGAATTTTGGTCTTAACGAGTCAGCACTTCAGGATTTCTTTAGGACTGGTACTGGAGGTCTAATGGGATGTGGAGTTAAGTAGATGACTCCAAATAGCTTGGGATGATCTTGGATTTGTGTGGCGACAAGTGAAGTGATGGCATAGGGATACGACATGACAACAATGACTTTGGAACTTTTGAATGATGGCTCCACAACTTACTATGAGTGTCTAAAGGCATTCTGAAGATGAAAATTTAATGATGGGAGTCATGACAAAGATCCACACGGACAAGTTCAAGGAATTGCGATTGTGTTATATTGCGGAGATAGTGGGGGTGGAATAACGATTAAGTTTATAGAGACATGTGCAAAGGGATCATTGATAACTCAGAGGTTTCTAACGTGCTCGTAAACAAACCGTATGTAGGGACACCCACCTGGATTGGCAATTGTATCTAGATCTTGTGATAGTGTATTATCTTGGGCTTTTACAATTTTAAGCCCGATTCCTAGCCTTACAAAGTGGCTTGGATTCGAGCACCAAAGAAGCTGGGATTTGATTGAGTCCCTGGTTAGCAGTTGTTCCATATGAGTTATCATATGTCCAATGCACATAAGTGATGGTGAAGATTGTTTGATGCATGCTGTGTTTATCATGGTTGTTTATCACACTAGGGTGTCACATGATGTAGGTGTTTGTGACCGTATACCTAGACTTTAGATATTGTACTGCGATGGTAATACACTTATATATCAATGATAGTACATTAGCGTATATTGATTGTTATGTATTGGCTCTTTGGATGCAAAGACGGGTCAGATATGGTTCTCCATATCCTATGCCCTTGTTTACTATATACGATTTTTACAGTATTTTGAGATAATATATTGCTCAAACCAGATTGTTCTCTGACTCGAGGTTTTATGTTTTTCTTTTTATTATATTGGGTACTCTTAAATGAGTGGATTAAGGATAATAGGTATGGATAGTGCATCGAGATGTACAAAGTATAAGTAGGAGGCTACACTTTCATATATCTATACTTGGAGCTTACTATCACTTATATTCCGCCGTGAAGTACTGTTGAGCAATATCAATACGTGTATTACTTTAGAGACAATTATAGAGTTTATTTTAGAGATTTGGGACGTATAAACTCTATTATTTTAGGTTTTTTATAATCAGTGAAACTGTTGCACTCTGATGTTCTTATTTACGGTTCATTTGATAATATTATTGTCTCATCTATTTTACATTTATGTTATCATGTTATCTTTTTCTTTACGTTGTGAGATGTTCTACAGATTCTGTGTTTGGATTTTTCTTACTTTACACCCTTTGCTATTGTCTAACATGGTCGGGTACCTCCATGGCACGTCATATTGGTATATTATGTACCAATGGTGTAGGGCAGTCATCATTATTTTAGAAAATGAAAATATTATATTTCTAGATTTCAATATTTTAAACAACGTTTGCAGCCGTTGGTTATTATAGTGAGGCAATGTTGATAAATTATTCTAGGTAATCAACATTGCAGCAAATTGATGAATTGAATTGCTAAAATTTATGGCATGGCAATGTTATATATTTCAATATAAATTAATTTGTGTATTATTGTATGTAAATATATATTAGTTTAAGTTTGAATCAAATGAAATTTTCTAGTGATATGTGTATACATGTGGATATACATATATATATATATATATATATGATAGATTTGTTTAGAATTGAAGATAAATTTTCTAATGAGAAAATAAAATTAAAATAAATGTGCTACCCTTTTTGTAAATAAGGATTTTTCAAGGAAGTATGGAAGAATGTTACATATTTTAAAACCATCTTAATTTTTTTTATGTAAATCTATTTTGAAATCTTTTCTAAAAGATATAAAATTCATTGAAACAAGATTAATTTACGAAATAAAGGATAAGTAAATAGAAAAATAATTTTTAACTCTATAATTTAATTTTTTAATGATAATTCTAATTTTTGCAACTCTTTTTTTTCGGAAAGAAGATTTAAGACTGTACAACTTAGATTATTTATTGTATTAGGTGTATATGCATATGTGCGTATTTCAAAAGAAGTAAACCTTAATTTGATAATGAATGAATTTTAGTTCATTTGTCAAAATGGGTTAGTACATTTACACAACTAAACTGAATTATAATCATCCTCTTTTGAACAATATCAAATCATAATATAACTATGATTGAAAGATCACATATTAGATTTATGAATGACCATTGGTAATAGTTGTTTGCACTACTATATTTGTGTGGCCAAATTTTTGGTTCAAAAAGGCATATATTATATTATAGTTAAATTTAGAAAAAATCACCATGAGATTAATATTTTTAACTACTATTCGTATATTTTTTATACTCTTTCACATAAGGTTTGTGCACATTATTGGAGGGAGCATGTAACATATATCATACTGTTGATATTTCGAATTTAATTTTAGTATCAAAAAAATGATATGAGTTTGATATTTTGAAATAAAGATAGCAAAGAAAATTCTATATAAAAGATTTTTTAAGTTTTTTGGAGTATTAATGGAAAACAAATCTCTATAATGAAAATAACGTTTCGATTTTGAAAATTGTGTATATAATGAAATCGTGGAGGATGAAATATTAATGGGGAGAAGGTGTTCTTTAATAAATAATATCTTTCTTGTTAATAATTTTGCTGAAGATTTAAAGTTTATTATTATGAAATGTTATTTTGAGTAGATAAAGAATTTTGACAACACATAGAAAATTTTATGCTAAAACATTAATTTGTTTTAATAATAAATCTCAAATTATTGATCTATATTATACAATTTTACATTTGTTACATAGTTATATCTTTGAAGAACAATTTTTCTTTTAAGTGCAATGCAAAATCATGTGGTTTTCTAAGGTTAAAACATAAATTAAGACGAAAGTTCATTGCTATCCTAAAAAGGCAAATTCCATAGAACAGCACTGAATTCATTTAATCGTAACTTTCAAATGGTGTGTTCAATTTTGACGACCATGTACTTTGTGGAAAGCTAAGAACATAAGTAACAAACTTTTACGGTAACCATTTTGCACAATTTTGATGTTTTCAGGGCTAAAAATGAAGATTTCTAAAGTGGGCTTGCGCTTATATTACAAAATCAGATTTTCTTACCTTTTGGAAAAAGCACCAAAACTCAAGTTGTACTTTACATTTTTGCAATTTGAAAGTTGTTTTGAAAAGCTTACATAATATGCAACAACTCTACTTTTGAAACACTTATCTAATTTTGTGTTTATGACCCATAAAGGTTTCTCGAAAAATGGTCTAAGAAAAGATGATATGTCGCTTTTATATTAAATGAATGCATAGTTCTTATACCTCTTTATATGAGACTAGTTATAAAGTTTAGTTGAGAATAGGAACTCAAGAAGCATATTGGATTAATGGGTGATGATAGCTCGATTTTGCTCACATAATAACAACATAACTTGCTTAAACGCTAATAATGAAGTACACTTTTATGTTATATTGAAATATACTTGATAATATATTTTTTTCCCGTGTTTTGGGATGTCCTGTAGTTTGGATGATTATATGTTATGTGAAATATCCAACACTTAAAAGAAACTTCACAAAAATTTATTGTACGTAGAGAATAAAAAGTCATTGAATGTGTCTATTTAAAGTTGTAACATATGATAGGATAAGTTAGAGAGAGAGCCACATCGAGGATTGGGTAAGCTTAACTGAGGCAAAAGATTGTAAAGTACAAACAAAGCTCAGGCTATGACTTGGGTATGACGTCTTCCTCTAAGAAATTGCGAGTATGCAATTTTCATAATGGAAGAGCTTTGTAGCAACCTTGTTTTCTACGTCGTTATAATAAATAAATTAAATTAAAATAAAAAATTGAATTTGATTTTTTATAATAATATTTATTTTGAAGATAAATTTTACTTACCCAAAGTCTATTTAATAAATGATTTGGTTTCTTTGATTAATAAACTTTTTTTAGAAAATATATTAAACTCGGATAAAATATTTCAATAGATATAAAATATTCCTAAAGAACTCATAATTGTTATATCATTGAAATAATTGAAAATTTAATTTATTTTACGTTAGTAAAATGAATAATTAAATATAAATAAACAAGTATTGAATTGAAAGAAATTATTCAATTATTGAAATATATTATGTAGAATGAAGTATTAATCAATTTAAATTAAATTTGATATTTATTTAAAAAAAAAAGAGTTAATTAAAAAGGAAAAAGAAAATTAAATAAAAAGGAACCATTCTTTTCTCTCCTTGGTTGTAGAAAACTCTCCCTTTGTTTCATCATTTCAAACCCAAAACCTCATGCTTTCCTATTCAAACCCAAACCCGACTTTACCTATCTCTAGCCCTAAGCACCCTAATTTCCCAAATCATAACACAACGAATGAAAGGAAAAAAAATTAGTGCCCAAATGTGAAGAGGTGCTGGCAATGGCAGAATGCCATAAACAAAGGGGAAGGTGTTGCAGATCAGGTGACTACTCATGGCGGACTGAGGGCCGCATAGCTGAAGGCATGCAAACTTCGAGGCTTAGCTACGGTGTATGTGTGGGACACGCGATGTGGTGATGGCTGGCGATAGAGATTTTTCCATAACAACGACTTAGGAGGAGCTCACGATGCAGTCGACTCAAGTAGTAGCAGATATAGAATTATGCCTCATGCGGTAGCTAGCTGATGATGACGATTGGAGATGGACGACAAATGTTGGCAGTCGCATAATCGTGCATTGGAGAACAGGAATTGACGACTTCAGAATGGATCGACCTTAGCCGATGGCTTCAAGACGAGGTTGGTGAGGTGTTTGGCACATGACTGGCTAGTGTGGTGAAGGGGTTAGGTCCGTTTGGAAGAGTTCGTGTTTATGTCATATTGAAGGCAGAAGTTGCTACGTAACTCAATCTTGTGTTCATCATTTCGATGAGTAAAATTTTATTTACTCATACATATATATAGTATAAAATTCCCAATGCATGCCTTATTATAATTGTTAGGGTAATGAATTTTAATTAATGTGGATTGAATTGGTTGAATTTTGTGATGCAATTCAATGTCTACCTGTGATGAAAAAAACTAGTTGATTGTTGAGTGCATATACATTATATATTATTTGCATAATGAATAGATAACAACATTTGAAATTGATCAAAAGGGAATAAATGATTTAAAATGAGAATTTTTGGATGAAAAAAATTATTTTGTTTATAAATGATGAATTTTGAAATAGGTTTATTTAATACTGAAAAATATTATTAGTAATAGAAAATATTTTAAATTAGCAATTTTTGGTACTTGTTTAAATAAGTGGACTGCATACATACATACATACATACATATATATATATATATATATTCTCTTATTTATCGAGGATTATAAAAGTATTTGAAGGATTTTTTTAAAAAAGAGATTTAAAATTTATATTCTAAAGTGATGACTTTATTTTTGTGGGAATTGAATAGACGTGATGTTTTATAAAATAATATTTTGGAATAAGAATAAATTTGAATATGATTATTCATTGAATTAAAAATATTAGTACCGAAACTTTCTTATATACATGGTTAAGTAATATTTTGTGAAAGTAAGTTATTTTATATTTATTTATCGTAGATAAATGACAAAGATTCAAATTTCTTTAGATATATTTACAAAGTGTGTGAATTAAATCATTTTGGAAAGAGAAACTTTGGAATTTTTGTTATAGAAGTTAATTTTATAAATCAATATTTTAATACTAAATAATAGGAACAAGTTTATCAAAAAAAGTAAATTATAGATTGATTGATTATTATCCCAAAGTGGTTTAAAAGGATTAGAAAGCAAATAGGGAATTCTAAATATTGCCTTTGAAATTAAAATTTTATGGGTTGAAATTTTAATATACAATATAAAGAGAATTTCATAAAATAAAATTTAAGTTAAATAAATTGTTTTCAAAAGGCGTTTTAAAAGGATTTGGAAATGAACGAGGGTTTTAAAAATTGATTTTTGAAATTAGATTTTTGGATTTTGAAAATATTTTTGGATTGAGACTAATATACTTCTAACTTCGTTTATTTAAAGGTATTTGGAAATTATACACTTATTTATAGCATTTCCATGATATTAAAGTAGAAATTAGAAATTGGAAATTAAATAAATTTAGTGGTTATGAAATTTATTAAAGGTTTTGAACAAAGGTTTCTTCGAAATCAAATAAGCGGTTTAAAATATGGATTTTTGGAAATAAATGAGAGTTTGAGAGATCTTAATAATAATATTAAGATTCAAAAGGTGTAGTTTTATATAATGGGAATTTTGAATAAGTGGATCAGTAATACTGAGTGGTATAGGACATTCGGCAATATTTTTTTAATTATTACTTTGACTCATCATATAGAATATCGTATGTTTGTATTAAGTGTATTTTATAACAAAACCCCTTCTAATCAATGATTGGTCAGTTAAATTTTTTTGGGAGATACGCTCGTTATGTTATTTTATCACTTCTTTTCAATGTTTTTCTCACTTATAAATGTATTAAACACCTAAATGATTATAGATATGAGAACGGTAACCATGGGGGATTACCATGAGTGAGGATTTGTGAATAAAATTAAATATAACGACTATTACGTTGGATACCAAATGTGCCAATTATCCATCCTAGTTGAGTGACATTGTGGTAGCACGCGTACAACGGTGAGGTTCAGGAAAATTTATTTGAGAATGATGGAAGCAAGGATTGCCAACAAGGTGATGACTATTTTTGCAGCTAATGAACCGTATGAGGATGCTAACATTTCTGAGTAGAGATATTGAATACCTCAAGCGAGGAACTTAGCTTTTGGTAATTAATCAATGTGTGACCTAAGAGGAAAGTAGCAACTAAACTGTTCAATGATTAAAATTAATTATGCACCATAATAATTGTGTAATAATAATAAAATCTTGGTTGTAAAACTCGGGTAATTTGAGCTGTGACTATGCATCACTATGAAACTAGAGACATTACAAAGTGTTAAAATGTTGTGTGAGAATGATAAGGCAGTGGGTGCTTCCTGTGTTTTGTGACCTTTTTAAGAAAAAGACATGTTATATTAATATATCTAACACACACCATGGTACATGTGTATTTCTTCATCTTTTCCATCGGTTTGGATTTGCTTACTATACCATGTATGTGTTGTATCTCTCATCATCTTGATATATCATTTTTGTACTCACACTTTGAATCTAGACACAGTCTGACCCATTTTTTGTTTATATAATACTCGGGTCAATCCGAGACCTTTCATGTATATGGACATTAGTCTTTCTTTGGATATTGGGCAATTTGAGAAGACATCTTTTAGATATATGTTACATATTTTGGAGTCTACAGTATGTATATATTTATTTTTTAGATCTATGATGCTTAGGATGTATATTGTACTTAGCTAGTACTAATGTATATTTTATATTGGCCTTGGTACTTAATTTTTGTAATCCCACTTTGTTTTGTATTTGTTATGATTTTATAATTTCCACTATGAAATATGACTCTATGCTTCTCTTATTATCTTGTGTATTGTTATATCTTGGTATATCCATATGTTATTTCTTTGTGCCGTTATAGAGTATGTGTATTTACTTTATATGAGGAAATAATATGTATCGGTGTTAGCCCAATGGAGTGTTCACGTGCAATCACTCTAAACAAGCCTCATTCTCCGTATTATCAGACAATATTGCTATAATACTGCTTGATGGTATGGGTATAGAGATGGGGCGTTACAGTTGTAGCCACACAAATTAATATAGGGATAATGTACCCATTATTTGTTAATATGATTCAAGCAAGAGCACTGGTTAAACTGACTGGAGGTAACTTTGGTAATGTAGGACCTGCTACACCAGAAGTGGTTGCCTATAACAACTATGCCGCATAGGCCAGAACTATTCGAGATTGGAAGGAAAACCATTCTTGGGAACGAAGAATGTCATCAAGGTGGAGGATTGGCATCTTTGGTGTGAAAGGATCTTTGCTGATCTAGGGTTGAATGATGATCAAAAGAGGAGATTGGCTTTAATGCAGTTGCAAGGGCTACTTTGTTTTGGTAGAAAAGTATCACTATAGGAGTACCAAAGGAGGAACTTACTTAGGTTGATTTCAGAGAAAGGTTCAAGAAGAAGTTTCTGTCTGAAGCAATTAAATCAACCTAGAAAGTTTTCAAAGTTCAAGCAGTGTGAAATGATTCTTTTGGAGCATGCTATGAAGTTGGATGAGTTGTCAAGGCATGGACAAGCCATCATTAATACTCTTCTTATGATGAATGAGAAGTTCATTCATGGAATAAAGATAAAGATTGCTGGGGCAACAATGCCATATCTGTGGTAGACATGGCTTTGAGAAATGAAGACCTGTTTTCATCTATTGGGAAGTATAAGTTAGTGGAGTCTACTCCATGGCAAGAAGAGAAAGTTCTTTGGTAAGAAGGGAGCTTAGAAAGGTGGAGCTTCAAAGAAGGGAAAGTCTGAAGTAGTTTGCCATAAGTATGATAAGAAAGGGAACTTTGCAAATCAATGTTGCTCGAAAGATAGCAAGAAAGTTGTTGATAAGAAGGAAGTGAAATGCTTTGACTGCTGCAAGATGGAGCATTTCAAGAGTGAGTTTCTTGAACTGGTCAAGGCTAAAAGAGGAAAGGTATTTGCTTTGTAACCTACAGCTTGTGGATGAATTGTAGAGGAGAAGGGAAAGGCAGCGTTATGAGGTACACTTCTTATTCATATATTTGTGTTAACGTGTTGTTCAATACTGGAGCATCACATTCTTTTGTCTCTAAATGTTTGGTAGATAAGCTAGATCTAGAATCGACATACCATATTACTTCTATGAAAGTTGCGAATCTGATAGGCGGTTGTGCAACTCTTGGAATGAGATGTGACCACTTAGAATTTGAATTTATAGCTCATATGTTTGCCTGCAAACTGCATGTGTTTGACTCTATGGGATTTAGGATAACCTTTGGTATGATTTGTCAAACTGATATGATGCTAGGATATTTTATCGAGATAGAGTGATATCCCTAAGACACTCTAACTACCATGATCAAATTATATACTCTTTAGAAAAATCGAGTTTCGATGTATGGCAATGATGGAAGCAATGGAAGGCATGTAGGATGAAATCAATCAAGTTTTTATAGTAAGAGAGTGCGCTTATAATTTTTAGTCTATTTAGGTCTATCATTGAAACGTACCATATAGAGTTTTGAATATATCACCTACTTGGAGCCAAACCCATAAGTAAGCTTAGCAGAATGACACATACCCAGATGAAAGAATTAAAAGTGCAGCTAGTGGGTTTGGAAGGGATGAATTTTATTAGACCAAACAGTTTTCCTTAGGGAGCTACGATGGTGTTCGTAAAGAAACCAAATGGGTTTTTAAGGTTATGTGTTGATTATAGGAAGAAGAATGGAAGGACGATAAAGAATCGATATCCTTTGCCTAGGATAGATTATTTTTTTGATTAATTGAATGGAACCAAGGTGTTTTCACGGTTGGACTAAGTAATGGGTTTCCATCAATTGAGAGGGGCAGAGGAAAGTATATTGTTAACAGCGTTTCAAATAAGACGTGGTTTGTATGGATGGTTAATCATGCCTTTCGAATTGACCGACATGCCTGCTTTCTTTGTAGAATTGATGAATCAAATCTTCCGAGAGCATTTAAATAGATTCGTTTGTTGTTTTATTAATAACATTTTGGTGTATTCTAAGAATGAATAAGAGCATAAGGTTCATCTCAGAATAGTGCTAGACACATTGAGGTAGCATCAGCTAAAGGTGGTATTTTTAATGTCATTTCTAGGAAAAGAAGTGAAGTTTCTTGGACTTGTAGTTTCAAAGAATGGGTTGCCTATAGATCCATCTAAGATCGAAGCAATTAATAGTTCGAAAAGACCTGAGACAATAGCTGGTATTAGAAGTTTCTTGAGGTTGGTTAGCTATTACCGGAGATTTATTAAAGTCTTTTCTCGTACAGCAGCATCAATTACTAAGCTAACAAGGAAGGATGTAAAGTTTGTATAGACTGATAAATGAAAAGAAGCATTTTATAAGCTAAAACATTTATTATCTAATACACCCATGTTAGTTGTTCCAAATGGGAATCAATATTGAGTTCTGTATATTGATTCATGTGGAACAGGGTTAGGGGTTGTATAGTGTAGAGAGGTAGAGTTTTTGCCTTTGCTTCTCGGCGGATCCGACCGCATAAAGTTAGATATCCTATTCATGATTTGGATTTATTATCTATAGTCTTTCCATTAAAGATATGGAAATGCTATCTTTTGGGATAAAAATTCGAGTTGTTTATGGATCATAAGTCGATAAAGTATTTATTCTCTCAAAAGGAGTTGAATATAAGGTAGCAAAGATGGCTGGAGTTTTTAGTAGCATATGACTTTAGGACTGAGTATAAGTTGGGAAAAGGAAATAAAGTTGCTGATGTGCTTGGTAGAAACATCAGGATGTGGTGTGGATGATGTTATTTGAATGTAACGATTTAGAGGCGTTGCTTCTTGTGGGGTTAGAATGAGGTCGACGGATAGTTCTAGTTAAATCGCCATAATGATCTCTTATTTAGAAGTTCGACCGGTATTGATTGAACAAACTGAACAAGGCAAAAAGATGATCCAGTACTAGCCGAACAGATTAAGACTAGAAGTAGGAAGCGAGATTGATGGTTAGAAGGACTTTGAACTTGACCAAAGTGGATGGTTAAGAAAGAAGAGATGTGTTAACTGGGTTTTTAACCCAATAGAATTCAAAGGGAAATAGAACATCTACAATAAGTCAAAATATCTCAAGGATCGACCAAGAAGACCAAAGGAAAAGAAGAGAAAGACCAAAGAAGAAAAATTCCAAAATAAGCTAAGCCGTGGATTGCTATCGATCTATAAAGCTTGCATATGGATCCTCAAGTCCACCTACATCATGATATAGTATATTCCCTAGTGACGCTTGCCTAGTTTCACAGCATGCCAAATAATCTAGCTCGAGAAGTGAAGACTCGCATGATTCAAGCTGTTTGCCCAAAAGAAGCTAAATTTAAATGGGCCTACACAACTCATATGAAATCGGATTGACTTGAAATTTTGGAAGAACATTTATAAAACATAGAAGAAGGCTCACAGAAAAAATGAAGTCATTTGGAGTTGATATGATGGATCGCTCATGACCTAACTAGTTGTATCGCTAGCGACCCATGATCCATCTAGAGTGGGCCCTACTGTTTCATATTTTTATGGTGGGTCCTTGACACCCTGTAGAGTGTTCCTCTAAATTTTTGTTCGATTTCGTTAAGATTTGAGTGAGTTATGAATGATTCTTCTAGACCAGATGACCCATGAAGATAGATGATCAATCTAACTCCAAACGACTTGATATGTGGATAAGGCGCTTAAATAGAAGATAGAAAGACAACCAAATAAAGATCACTCAAGAATGCTAAGTGGTACATCCCCTATGGATAGCTAGAGATCCATCAAAATAGGTCAAATCACCCTAAAAATTTCTCAATTCTTTCATAGCACTAAGTAAAGGCTTTAGGTAGAAAATTTTGCTAAGTTGATGGAGAGCTACCGATCCATCTCCTATGGATAGCTAGCGATCCATAGAAATGACTCAGATTTATTTGAAATTTTCGGTGATGACTTGGCATGACAATTGGATTCTTCTGCACTTGAACTTTTGGCCCAACACTCACTGAATTCCCCTATAAATACAAACCTACCTGCTACTAGAGATCGATCTTTTTCGAAGCGACAGCCACTATTACTCTACTATAATTCTTTCACTTCTTCAACTTTCTTCTTCCTCACAATAGTCATTAAGGGGGTTATTGTGATTCTCCAATCAACTCTTGTACTTGTGACTTATTCTAACTCATTGTAACTTAGATCTAAGGACTAACTAGTTGATATCCAGATAGATTGAACTAGTATAATCATAATAAAGATTGATTGAAGTGGACATAGGGCAGAGTCAGCCGAACAACTATAAAAATTCACGTCTCTTTTATTATTTCTGCTTTTTATTTGTTTTTTATTTGAGATTTCTTCTGATCATTTGCACTGGTGCTTTCACGCTTGATCCAGGATATTGGTTCATTTTTTGGGTTAACATTTTGGTGCATTTACTGAGAGCGCTGAACAAGATCTGAAGAATTAAAATTTGAATCTAAGATTTAGAGAAGATGAGGAGACCTAATACTAGATCGAGAGCTGTAGCAAGTCAACCAGAGCCTGGGGGCAGCTAGGATGTGTTCTCAAATTCTGCTCAACCCAACTGTGATTAGAGAGGAGATGGAAAGGATGATGAAAGAGATGTACGACAAGATCTTAGCTAGACAACAAGAGATGATGGACGACTTCTTCCAAAGGATAGAGCAGCAAGGGATGGCTAGACCTGTAGAGAATATGAATCAAGCTCCAGGGAACATTACAGGAGCTACCAAGGTTGCATTGGAACAAGATGGAGTCTTGCCCCGATGCAAGGAGCAACCGATACTTGGGGGCAATTTTGGAGTTAACGATAGGACCTAATGTAGGAACATCAAGGGTTGGAGCAAAACAAATTGAAACAATGCCCACACGACTAGAGGCATGATGGATTTGGATCTAGGATAAGCTCTAACGCTTGGAATGAGTGATGCAGGAGCTAGGGTAGCAAATCAAAGTATGAATACATGACCGCATGAGCCGAAACCAAAAGCCCATTTTTGGAATGGGGGATAGGTTCGTCCCTTACTCTCTGCCTTCTACTTTTTTTGCCTTCGATAACCTCTGACCGCTTACACGTGTACGGGATCCTGAAAGGTCAATAGGCACGCTATAAGTCGGATACCTGAGATGACTATTTAGAACAACAATGACCCCATACCACTTAAACATGTGGTAAACCTAGATTGGTTCCTAGTCACGCTCCGAGTTGGACATTTAGGGAGATTTCTTAGGATAATAATCTCAGACCGCTTCAACGTACACAAAATCTATATCGGTCCCTTGCCACGCCCTAAGTCGGACGTTTGGGACAATTATTCAGGATTTCTACTTATTTTCTTTGATTTGAAATTTGAATTATGTAAAATCCATATGTAATGTGATAACAGATTTTGAACTCCATGGAGTCCCGACTGGAGAGATGGGACCGGAGTGCAAGGTGCAAGTCCCAATGCCGGAGGTTAGTGGATGGACTTGTATGATATCGAACGCCATAGAGTCCCAATCGGAGAGATGGGACCGGAGTGCAAGAAGTAAATCCCCTCACCGGAGAGTGAGCGGATGGGCTTGCTTAATCCCCCTTAAATTAATAAGCAAATGATCTGGAGAAATCATCCCCCTTAGCTTAACAAACGAACGATCCGGAGATCGTCCCCTTGACTTAAAACATTAAACGATTCGAAGAGATCGCACGTTAGACAAAACATTAAACGATCCGGAAAGATTGCGCATTAAACTAAACATTAAACAATCCAGAGAGATCAGAGAGATCATGCATTAAAATTAAACGGTCAGGAGAGATCGAGCCTTAAAACAGATTTGATTTAATAATAGGATATGATTCCTTATAAACAGAATAAAACTGATAAACCCTAGATGAACACATGATGATTTCAGAAAATGATATGATTCTGATATATGATATGATTTTGATATATGATGTAATTTTTATATATAATGTGATTTTGATATATGATGTGACAACTTTGAATGAGAAGCAAAAATTGATAGTGATGTAAATCCCGAATGAACATGGGACAATTAGAGATGTGATGCAATTGGGAACATGTGATTTAATTAGAGATTTGCGATGTAATAACTCTGAATGAAATCAGAATGATTGTGATGTATAGGTTACACCTAAGTAGAGTTAGAGTCCTAAGATATAACAGGTTTAGAGTGACTTGTAATTGACCAAAGAATTCAAAGGAACTGGACGGTTTGGATGGGTTAGAACCACTGGAAAGTTCAACAATCAAAGACTTGTTACTGGAAATTGTTCTGGAGCAAAGCACGCCTTTCATTCAAACGGCGTACTTCGGAAGGCAAGTGTTAACTGGGTTTTTAACCCAATAGAATTCAAAGGGAAATAGAACATCTATAGAAAATCAAAACATCTCAAGGATCGGCCAAGAAGACTAGAAGGAAAAGAAGAGAAAGACCAAAGAATAAAATTGCCAAAAAAGCTAAGGCTATGGATCGCTAGCAATCCATAAAGCTAGCACATGGATCCTCCAGTCCTCTTGCATCATGACATAATATGTTCCCTAGAGACGCTTGCCAAGTTTCATAGCATGCCAAATAATCTAGCCTGAGAAGTGAAGACTCACCTGATTCAAGTTGTTTGACCAAAAGCAATTAACTTAAAATGACCTACATATACGAAGTCAGATTGACTTGAAATTTTGGAAGAACATTTATAAAACATAGAAGAAGGCACATGGAAAAAATGAGAGCATTTAGAGTTGATTTGATGGATCGCTAGCAACCTAACTAGATGGATTACTAGCGACCCATCTAGATTAGACCCTACCACCTCAAATTTTTATGGTAGGTCCATGACACCCTCTAGAGTATTTCTACAAAATTTCGTTCGATTTCGTTAAGATTTGACCGAGTTATGAATGATTCTTCTGGACCAGATGACCCATAAAGAAAGATGATCAAACTAACTCCAAATGACTTGGTATTAGAATAAGGCACTTAAATAGAAAATAGAAAGATAATCAAACAAAGATCACTCAAATTATGCTAAATGGATGGATAGCTAGTGATATATCCCCTATAGGTAGCAAGAGATCCATCCCTTATGGATAACTAGCGATCCATCAAGATTGGTCGGATCACCCTCAAACTTTTCCAGCTCCTTCTTAGCACTAATTAAAGGCTTCTGCTAGAAAAATATGCTAAGTTGATGGATAGCTACTGATCTATCCCTAAGAAATGAGTCAGACTGATTTGAAATTTTCGATAATGACTTGGCATGACAACTGGACTCTTTTGCACTTGGACTTCTGGCCCAACACTCACTGAATTCCCCTATAAATACTCACCTACCTGCAACTAGAGATGAATCTTTTTCGGAGAGAGCCTTCATTACTCTACTGGAATTCCTTCACTTCTTCAACTTTCTTCTTCCTCACAATAGTCATTAAGGGGGTTACTATGATTCTCCAGTCAACCCTTGTACTTGTGACTTATTCTAACTCATTGTAACTTAGATCTAAGGATTAACTAGTTGATATCTAGATAGATTCAACAAGTATAATCATAATAAAGATTGATTAAAGTGGACATAGGTCAGGGTCAGCCGAACCACTATAAAAATTATATATCTCTTTTCTTACTTCTGTTTTTATTTGTTTTTTATCTAAGGTTTGTGCTGATGATCATTTGCATTGGTGCTTTCACACTTGATCTAAGGTGTTGATCCATTTTTTGGGTTAGTAGGACTGTTGTCTATTCTGAATGTGGATCATCTGAGAAAGTAAGTTTTAGAGAATGTCGTTGATCAAAGTTTACTATTCATCCCGGAGGTACGAAGATGTACCAAATATGAAAAGGAGTTTCTTTTGGGAAGGAATTAAGAGAGATGTTGGCTTATTATTTAAGCAATGTTGAATTGCAAATAAATAAAAGCTGAGCATCAAAAGCCAAGTGGATTACTTCAACTTTAAAGTGCCACTGTGGAAATGAGATTTTACATCTATGGATTTTATACATGGATTGTCAAGGTCGGATACAGAAAAGAAAGTATTTGGGTCACAGTTAATAGATTGACCAAAAGTGAAGACTTTATCCTTGTTAAGTTGACAAAGATAGCACCTAGTTTGGCAAAAGTATTCATGAAGAATGTTGTGAGACTTCATGGAATACCAAGTAGCATTGTAAGTAGTAGGGATCCTTTCTTACTAGTGAGTTCTAAAAGAGCTTACAGAATATATTAGGTACTTAGTTGAAGATGAGTACCGCTTATCATCCACAGTCAAATAGGAAATCGAAATGGTTAATTACGTACTTGAAGATTTACTAAGAGCTTGTGCACCAGACTTTGGAGGGTCATGGGAAGACCATTTACACTCAGTCGTGTTTTTCTATAATAATAGTTATCAAACCAGTATAGGAATGGCTCCTATTAAGCACTTTATAAAAAGCCATGTAAATTGCTTGCATGTTGGTTGGAGATAGTGATTGACCAATACTTGGTCTGGATTTGGTGAAAGAAGCGAATGAAAAGATTGAATCGATCCATGAAAGGATGAAGGAGCTCAATCAAGATAGAAAAGTTGCATAGATAGAAGACATAAAATCTTGTAATTCTCAGATTGAGATTTTTTTTTCATAAAAATATCATCGATGAAGGGTGTTGCACAATTTGAAAAGTCGGGAAAGTTGGCACTGGATATGTTGGGCTATTTTTTGTTATAATATGGATTGGGAAAATTGCGTATCATGTCGAATTACCAAATACTTTGGCATGTGTCAATGATGTTTTTCATATATCCCACTTAAGGAAGTACATGCATGATCTAGAGACTACTATTGAGCCTGCTGTTTTGGAAGATTTAATAGTGGAGCCTGATATAACTATCATTAGGGGACCTATTCGTATAGTGGATACAGATACGAAAGAGCTTAGAAATGAAACATCAAGTTACTGAAATTCCAGTGGAGCGACTATGAGAAAGACTGTACTTGGAAGACAGAGGATAGGATTAGAGAGGCTTATCATAAGTTATTTTGACTATATGTTCTTTGTCGTTGCATGTACTTTTGACTAGTGTTATGCAGGTTTATTGATTTTATGGTCTAGTGTTATGTTGGTTTATTGATTATGGTCCCTTGAAACATGTTTTCATGATTGATATGGTTTTTTCCTTATAGAATTTTTCAAGGATGAAATTCTTTAAGGAAGAGAACCTATAATACACCTAATTTTTTTTACATATAATTTGTTATATTTAAGGAAATAATTAAATAAATAATATGGGGGAATATAAATGTATATATAAGTGTGGATGATTTCCATATTAATGTAATTTGAATTTCAAATTTTAAATAGATAATTTTTTTAAAGGGAAAAAACTTAATGTCTTTCATTATATTTGGGAAAGAAATAAAGAAAGGAAGACAACATATTAAATTATTAATCCTAAAATACACTCTTCCCTTTATATTAATTCGACTATACCTCTCATAACAAAAAAAAAACAGAAAACTAAACAAAAGATTAAGAGCTCTCCATTGAAATAGACTCAAGAAGAAGAGGAGGGAGATAAAGCTAGGAATGAAAAACAAGGCAATTATCTCCATATAAAACTAATTAAAGGTGAATAATATTTTCATATCAATGTGCTTATTTCGGGTTCAAGGGTAGATCCGGAATGTTGATTGATACTTATCATGCATATGAATTAAATAACTATTTATATAAGCCATGGTTATCATTTGATATTTTATGGAATTTCCCTATGATTTTAATGTAAAAACTATAATTTTGAACTCCAAACTCTTTGGATTTTGGATATGATGTTTAGAATAATATTTTGAATATTGTTTTCAATTTCATAATTTTCAAAAATATTATCAATTTAAAATAAACTTTCTTAGTTGATAAAATGGAAATTTTCATATTTTAATTGCTAAAATAGGAAAAATATTTATTATTATCCAAAAAAATTAGATGTTGTTAAATAAGTTAGATTTTTGAGGGCTTACAGAAATGCTACTATCAATTTACGATAGCATATGATTGTTAATATGTGTTAGCCATCGATTTTTATTAATTGCAATAGCTTTTATTATTATCAACATGCGATAACATGTATTTTTCAACCTGTGACAACTATCTTGTTTTATCTACTTATAATAACTATTAAATTTTAAACTTGTGATCACCATCAACATGAGATAGAAATTATTTTTATCAACTACAATGATTATGTTTTATCAATTTGTGATAGCTATTATTTTGTCATGTTGCAATGATTATATTTTATCAACTTGCGACATCTATGTTTTGGTCAACTTGCGATGGTTATGTTTTATCAACTTGCGATAGCTGTGTTTTGGTCAACTTGTGATGGCTGTGTTTAATCAACTTACGACAGTTATGTTTTAGTTGATATGCGGTAAATATAGATGTCAACATACGATGGTTTCATGTAGTGTAAAAATGCTATAGCTATAATTTATTTGACATGAGATGACTTATGTTTTCAACATGTGATAGCAAGGTTTTTTTCCATGTGCAATAGCATAAGTTTTTAAAAAGGTAGATGTCTATTTTTATAGCATTTAACAATTTTTTAACTTTATGTTGGGCTAAGTTTTTCTTAAGAAAAAAGTTGGTTTTTGTTAAGTATTTTTACATGTTTTCAAAAGAAAGAAAATGTATTTTAGCCCATTATTAAAGGGTTCCTGAGAAGAAAAGTATTACTTTGTTAGAAGTAATTTTGTATATAAATTGGTTATCACATGAACATATATTTATGATGTTGATAGTGTGTTATATGTTTAGCTTTGTATTTTGATTGGTTATTTTGCATATGCTAAATTTTTGACATACTCACTTCTAAATGTTATCACCCAACATTTATGACTTAGGGATTGTAAACTAATGATCAGTTAGGATTCTTCCAATAGTGAGTATGGTCAGACCTAAACTTATGAGTGAGTAGAATTCCATCTAGAAGGTCAGGAAGATTAAGTTGTGTTATAATGCCTTGAATTGATCAAAAGAAATGTCTAATTGACATTTTAAGACCATATTTAAGGGTAGATATTGAGGTAGGGGCACGGCCTATCCTCCAACCATTAGCCTTCGGTTGGTCAGGTACACGATTCCATTGCATAAGGCTTTTTCGTCTTGCTAGATAGGAGACAGGTTAAGATTGTGGATTACGCAAAGAAAGGAACTCACAACAGAGACACTTACCATTGTTTTTCTTATAATGGAAAGAAGCTGAGGTTATTTACTCTTGTTGGAAAAGGGATTTTGGATTACTTGGTCATATTTTGACATGAGTCGGTTCGATAGGTTTTTAGTTGGTCTTAAAAACAAATATAGGTTCACAATGAACTTGAAAAAGCTATGTTAAAAAAGCTATGTCATGGACTAATTATGGGAACAGGGAAACTATGGGAAAGTGTGACCTTTTGACCCTAGCGAATGATGGAGTATTCATTATGATATATCTATGCATGATTTTTCATGTTGATTATGTTCTAATCATTTTGGTTGCTGGTATATGTTATGATTGACATATAGATTAAAGATACCAATGATCGAAAAATTCGCTCCGCTCTACGGCGTTGTCTCACTAAGTATTTATATTTTAGTTTAAGATGGACAAATATTATTCACATAAGATTATTTATCTGGACAAGCACCATTGTCCAAGTGGTAAATTGATTCGGCTTTGGTGCAAGAGGTCACAAGTTCGAAACTTGCTTTCGAACGTTTATTGACATGGGATATGTTGCCCCAATGATTTGTTATATATAAAGTACCATTTCAAAAAAAAAAGATTATTTATCTGACTCAAATTTTTTGATTTCCCTCTAAGATCTCGCGTATTCAATTGAACTTGGTAGCTTAAGAGTAGGATTTTCAGGTTAAATGAATAAGCTTCTAGAGATGTGCAGGAAGCAAGCCGCTATTTAGGAGTATTATGCAGTTTAACTGCTTTTATCTATCGTTGAATGTATATAATGACGGGATTTATAACCGTCTAAGCACTTAAGACACTGATCATCCAAGGGGACGTCTTCATATATCGCCTTTAGAATTATATTTTATCTAAACGATGTAATTGCAGGGTTATGTGATGTAATTGGAGTGTAATAAATTTGCAAATTAATGCAAGAAAATGTTTTTAAGTATCTAAATTTGTGTGCTCTTAATGTCGTTGATACAATAAGTGATCTCCTTTTATAATTGGAAAATAATGCTAAAGATGACTGCAAAATCATTAGTATCTATTTTCAAGCCTTAAAATTGGGGTTGTTACATATTTGTAGATCTGGGGTCGTTAGTGCATGTATTCAAGCTAGTAAAAAATGCAGGACGTTACAGTTTGAGAGGGATAGAGCGGGGGAGGTGATGGAATAGGTAGAAGTGAGGATGAGGTGAGTAAGCAGTGGTTGAAACTACAATCATCTTAAACGTAAGAAGTGGAAAATCCAAATCACATGTTGGGGAAAAGAGGGGAACCACATTTGCATTCTACTTATTGGTAATAGCGGTGTTATGTGGATTTTGAATGATATTATTTTCAATTAAATCATTTAATTAGAATTGTTGTTTTTAGAAAATAAGGGATTTGTAGAAGTAATGAGATTAGAAAATCTACATATGCACTTACATTGCATTCATAATATGTCATTTTCAAAAGTCCCAGGTTAGAATATTATTTTCCATATCATCGGAGGACACTGATCTTGTGATGAGGGTAGCTTATGGTAATCCAGCCTATTTAGAATTATTGTGTACTACTAATCATTTGAAAAAGCATATGAATAATCATATTTTTGCACTTTTTTCCAAAACCAGTTGGTACTGAAATACTAAAAGAATCATGTGGCGAGTTCTCCTTTGAATGCTCATTTAGAAAAAAAAATGAATTTGACCTATAGGAATATAACAAAGTAGGGTCTTTATGTTAGAACTAGGCCAGCATGCCGTGGGGTAATGGTAAATTTCAGAAAAAAATATTCCATTTGGATCTTTAATGAGCCTATAAAGTCTAAATTTATTTAGATGTTAAATAAATTTTGTTTTAAATAAAATCACTATTTTATTCAATTTGTAAATATGGTCTTAATTATTATAATATTTGTACTATATAATGTATATGTGTATCATATACACATATGTGTGTGCGTGCACGTGCAACATAGTAAAAGGTACATGGTTTGATATTCTCGTATATAGAAGTTGGAATTTACACCGTAGTGAACGTACTAGCCCCTCTATATACATATGTATTGTGTGTCTATATATATATATATATATATATATATATATATATATATATATATTATAAAATACTAAAAGGACCATGTTCCGTGTGTGTAATTTTTTATATTATAAAGTACTGCTTATAAATAAAATTTGTATAATGCACTTATATAAATATATACATATATGAATCATAATTAGATTGCAAAATGTTTTGAATATAAACATATAAAGTAGTTTTGAATAATATGTATATAATATTATACATATAATTTGAATATATTATATATATAATGAAATTTAATATATATATATATATCTGTGTGTGCGCGCATGCATATATAATGTATAAATACTTAATTATATACTTGTAAATATAATATAATTCAAAGAATAATAAGAAAATATATGTATGTATATAATAAATGCTTTTGACCTAAAAAAATTATTTTTTTTTGGTTTAAACTTTTTTAACAATTAAAAAGGTTTTTTAATTAATTTAGTATGGAATAAGTAAAAATAATAATATTTTTTTGAAAAAAAATAATAGAGTATTTTGTATTAGTTATGTACTTACGTTTCACATTACTTATAAATAATTATATGTATTTGTAATGTATATATAAATTAATTTTAAAATAAATAATATATAAAAAAATTACAAATGTGAAATAAATAAAAGAACTGCATTTTTATTTTCGAAATCTTATATGAATAAATGAATTTTATGAAATAGATATTATATTTAATACAATATTAGTTCTTATGAATTTGGATTTAATTAAAAACATTTAACAACTTATATAATTTGTTTTCAAAATATATATATTTATCAATCAAGGCCGTGAGCATCTATCATGACTACAATTTTTATACACACAAACAGATGTATAGAACCATCCAGCATGTGGAAAATGAAATATAGATTCATGTTACAGGATTCTATCTAAACTAACACATGATATGATAAATTTACTAAGCATTTATATAATTATAGTCAAGTAAAATTACCTTTGCCTTGTGCCTTGAATTTGCACCTTGAAACAAAGAACCAAACTCCTTGAATCCAATTCCAAATCCATAAGTTGGTAGCTCTCGAATATAGCTACCACCAACAAACGTATTGAATTTTATTTAATATTTTGAAGCTTGAAAATTTTAGGGTATCTAAGGGGATATGGCCAGCCTAATCTGGTCTTAGAGAAGACAGTACAGTCGCCTTGAAAGTGGGGTTAGAAAGGTTAAATAAAGGGGTTATCAAGAAGAAAAAAATGGATCTTAATCCCCGTTATTCTCTTACAAATTCTCCCTGCTTCAATTTAAAATTAACCCTACCTTTTTTCCATCTAATGGCCGGCCTCCCCTAGCCTATGCATGGTCAACTATCATGAGCCCCATATAGGCATCAAAAATACTTCAGACCCGAACAATATTTAACATACTTAAATCTAATTTAAATGTGTGTTGATATCATATATCGATAAGTATATTTATAACTATTACATACACACTAATTAATATTTTTCAAAATGCATAAAATAGAATTTTATAATTAATAGTCCATAAATTTTAATTAATTTAACTAATTTAAAACAATTATAATTTAATTAAATCGGGTGAACAGGAGTATTCAACTTTTAGGTTGTGTGACATTTAAGTGTAATTTCGGTCAACGATTAATATCGAACAATTTGTATACTAACGTTCACACATCACTTAGTAGGTGGTATGGTATTATGATCAAATTTATCGCTTGCTTGGCATCGGTAAAATCCAATTTTATTAAATTAAGCGTTACCGGGTAGTGAAAATTATTTACACCAATTCTCATCATCAAAATTATATCACTTTGGACTTATAAAATTGGATGCTAATACCTCTTTTATTTATTTTGATGACAACAATAATAAACAACCATATACAGTCATGTAAAAAATAGATAATAATGTTGTGCTAAGTTATATAGTATATAATGCTAATATTACCTATGTGTTGAATCGAATGTTGTACGGTATAAAGACTCAAAAGATAGACATGAAGACTCGTGAGTATAAAGATCAAAATATGAAGATCTCAAGATAATTATTTTGTGCATAGAGTCATAGCTTATATCGTTAAAGTCCTTGAAAGCAAATTTTGATCTCTATCTCCTATTTTCTATATTTTTAAACAAAATAAATTTTCAAAGTATATTTCAAAAATATTTTATAAAAGTTTTTCAAAGTTCAAAACGTTTATAATCTATGTTCAAAATATTTTACAAAGTATCGAATTATTTTACAAAATATATAAATTTCAAAGCATTTTAAAAGAAACAAGTTTTCAAAGTGTGCATGCCTATGTCAAAATTTAGGTAGATTGTATATCGACATACATGCCGCCAATTAGTTTTTCAAATTTTGAAATGAAGTATCTATTCGTCGCAACTCTTTACGAACGAACACATCTGTTGATTTACGATATAAAAGGGAGTTCAAATGAATTTTTGATAACTAATTACTTATTTTCTTCCCTCCTCTCACTCTCTTGAAAACTCCATTGAAAATATACATCATTCTTTTTAAAATCACTTAGAATCAATTCATACTTCATTGTATTGATTCAATACTACTTTCTCATTGTTTTGCAAACATCTGTCTCTCAATTCAATGATTAAAGTGTTGTCTAAGAGGCTATATGATCCATTGTATCCAAAGTTCAATAAATTGTTTTTGGAAAAACTATCAACTCTATTGTATTTTCTTGGGTGTGTTTGTAGCCCGTTCAAATCAAGTAGGCCTGCTTAGTAGCCTAAAAATCTAGTATGTGTGCTTGTTGCCTATTCAAATCAATCGAGTCTACGCTGAACTCAAAAATTCAGAAGGGTTTGTCTCATAGCCTCGAAATCGAGATTGTATTTGGGTTTGCCTTCTGCCTAGTTAAAGATTGGCATTTGGAAAGAAATTTATGCAAACAATTGTACAAGTCTGGATGTAGGAGAAATCCTAACCAGTATAAAATCCCTGGTGTCATGTCTCCAACTCTTTACTTTTCTTTACTACTTTTACTTTTATTTTGTGATTGCTTTTGTGACTATTTGATGGTATAGTTCTATGCTGTTAATCTGCGATTTAATATTTAACTGGAAAGAAATTTAAAAATATTCACATAAGTTAGAAAACACTATTCACCCTTTTAGTATTTAATTTGCCTTAAGATCCATAATTCTGCAACCCGCGTCTGATATCAGAGCACTAGGTTCTCAAAAACTCGTAATTTGATTTTTGAATTCTTTTTAATGCTTAGCAATACCGATAGTACGTTTGTTGATAATTTTGTTGAATAAAAATGTACTTCTAGACCCCCACTTTTAATGGCAGTAATTACGCTTATTGGTTATCAAGGATGAAGATTTACTTGTAGTCTAATTGTTTAGATATTTGAAATATTGCAAAGAATGAATACACAGAACCCCAGACTAACTTTTCATAATAGTCTTTTGACCAAAAGGCACTTGCACAACATAATTCTAAAGATATGAATACTTTATTTTGCTCATTAGATAAAAATGAATTTAATAGAGTCTCTATTTGTAAGCCTGCATATAAATTTGGAGAACACTGCAAATTATACATTAGGGCACTAGTAAAGTTAAACAGATCAGAATTTCCATATCAACCAATTAGTTTCAATTGTATAAAATAAATTCAAATAAGTTTATTTCTGACACGTATTTTAGATTTCAAGATATAGTACATTCTTTAGAAGCATTAGGTAAAAAAGTTTCTGAAGAGGAACAAGTTAGAAAAATCCTCAATTCACTATCTTTGGAGTGGGATCAAAAGAAATTGGTAATTGAATAGGCTAATGACATTAGTACTCTAAAAATTGAAGAATTAATAACCAATTTATTGTCCTATGAAGTACAACTGCAGGGCAGTAGAGAAAGCAAGGAAACAGAAAATAAATCCATTGCTTTTGATTAAATAACTACGATCAGGATTCTGACAATGACAATGATAAAGAAATTGCTTTCATGACTACAAATTTCAAAATGATCCTATGCGTAGGAAGATGAAAAACTTTCAAACACCTAAAAATGAGACTCTAGGAATTGGAAATGCAATACGATGTTTCAATTGCGATGAACCCAGTCATCTGCAAAGAGACTGTGTGCATCAGAATAAATCAAAGTTCTCACTAGTTACCAACTCATTTGAAAAAAGAAAGAATGCATGTACAACAACATTGGAAGATTCAGATACTTCCTCAAGCGACAATGAACCAGATATTGAGAATGTGAATATGTGTTTCATGGCAATAACAGACAATTCATAACAAATCAACAAAAAGTGGAAAAAGGGGTACATTTTATTTATTAATTTTTTATTACTATACTATATAGGAATAAAATATAGATTAATTAATATTGGATATATATATATATAAGTTTATAGATATATTGGAATATTTTATACAGTTTTATTTTTTTGAATATTGTGACCCATTTGCCGACGTACATAGAGCATATACGTCGACACACCTGCTAGAAATTTGAAATTTCATTTCGAATTCAAAATGTGAATTTCCCTCTCTTTTGTACCTATTCTCATGTTCAAAAAAGGCAACTTTTGACTAGAGAACATGACCGTTCACTCCTAGTCAATTCAGTCTATGTCTACCCATTCATTCACTCACTTTTATTCAAAATTTAAAAATCTATTCATTCTCTTATCTCTTAAAAAAACTTAAAAATAACCTCCTTAAGTCAAACTCCTAAAACTATAAGGCTTTCAAATAGAACCAAAGGCTTTCCTTTCAATAACAAAGAAGTTATTGATACTAAAGAACTAAAAGATTTGCAAAGTTTGATGATTTTTCCTCTTATGGTCTTCAAGATCTTTGCTTTCAAAATGAAATTTTTGGTTTAGTCAACTCTTCTTAAAATGATTTTATGTGTTATCTGGATTTGGTTAATATATTTTATGTGAATTTGAATAGAAAAAGGTTTCAAGGAGAAGAGGAACAAATTTGAAGTAGTGCAAATGACACTCAAATTGTTTTAAATTGTGAGCTTTTGGGTCATATACTTGGTTGTAATTCTAGTGGCATTGGCCTCTCCACTTTTTAAATTGATGAACAAAATCATGAAGTTTTACATGACATTTTTGAAAGTGGAAAAGAATTTGATTTTAAACATAAAAATCTTAGACCAAAATTGAGACTTATAAGTCTTATTTTGCAACAAAACATCACTCCGAAGATAGGTAATTACAATAACCCTACTCAAATGTTTTTAATCCTCTTTTTTCCATTTACGAAAACTACGGTATTAATTGAACAAGTCATCTTAAATGATTTTGTCCAAAAGAATATTTCTGTATATGAGAACATACTCTATCATGGTGTGTATCTTACCAGAGTTTTCATACATTGTGTTGATTTAAGAAGAGAATCAACACTACCTCGAAATGTTTCTGACAAGGCAAACATTTCTCTTATACGTATTCCTCCCTGTTTCGAACCATATGGAATTCTTGTTGAAATAGAAGGAAGAATGGAATGGGAAGAGGAGCGAGATATTCAACAACAATAAGAAGAAGAAGAAGAAGCAGCAGATGAAATGGAAATGGAAATGGAAATGGAAGAAGAGGATAATCAACAAGGGGAAAAGGTGGAAATGGATACTTCTTTAGAAAGCTTTGACAAATCATCCTACCCAACCAACAAAGAGATTCTAAAGAACCAAAAGAGGCTTCTTAAAAAAGCATAGATGTTCCTTTAGTAAAAAGTTCACTTTTCTCTCCAACAAAGTGGACAAAAACTTTGGAAAAATTATTCGCAAGCCTGGTGGATATTCATCATCATCGTCTACAACTTTCAAAGCTTGTCTAGTTATTTCCTTGTGATGACTAGATTTATTTTGGTGTATTATTCTAGTTTGATGCATGTTATCTTTAGGTATTTTGCTTTTGTGCTATGTACCATCTTTTCTTATCAATGAAAAATTGTACTTGCCACTACATATTCCTCTAATAATCTCTGGAAGTCATTAAAATAGAATGAAACTAAATAAAAACAAAAACTATAAAAACATAAGATTTGCATTTTCAGGTATGTATGTTGACATACACACATTGTATATGTCAACATATGTTAGTCGTTTGGTAAAAATTTAAAATTTAAAAATAAAATAACTATCATCTATTCAAACTTTGTAAATGACTTTTCACTCCTATATAAGCCGATTTCTTTCAAAAAAAATATACTGATCATTTTATTCTCTATTCTCTTTCATTCTTCAACATTTTTAACAAAAAATTCTTCTCCACACCAAAAATTACGTGAAAACCTTAAACAAACACTTCAATCGTTCGAGTATATTCTTACTATTTTCTTAAGAAATAAAAAGCATCTAGAATTAAGTCAAATGCAGATGATCAAAGAACAAGAAAAGCATTTTGGTACACTTTGATGGTTGATTTCTTCCTTAATTAAAGATGATTAAAAAACCCAGAATGCTTTATCAACAAGGATAATGAAGATTGAGATGCCATCAAAGCAAATTCAACCTTTGAATCCGACAGTTGGATTGGAGTTCCAAGGAATGTCTATTTATTCAGATTGTTTTAAACTATAAATATATAACTTATTATGCACAAATTAATACTCTTAGGTTTGAATTTTTCATATTGATTAACATTCTTAGGTTTTGATTTGGTTTGCTTTTGTTTAATATATAAACTTAGATTGATAATTTGATATGTATTGTTTGACTTTATTAAATAAAGACTGTGTTATCCCATTTATTTAAAGTCTTCATATATTAATTACATCATGATTAATACGCTTCGATTATTTTAGTGCTTATTTATTTATTTTGACTCTATAGTTTCTATGTATTTTATCTAGAGGGAGTTTTTATTTTTCGCCCTTTTAGTTGATGGAAAAGGTGGAGAAAAGTATAAAATATGCACTTGCATATATTCAGGAGAAATTATGTAACTTAAGGGGGTTATATCATATTTCGTTCAAAGGAATATTTAATGGTTGTCATCATCTCAAGGAGGAGATTGTTAATACCTTAGTTATTGATTTTAATAACAACAACCATATACAATCGTATAAAATATAGATACTAATATTTTGCCAAGTTATATAGTATATAGTATAGAATAATACACGTGTTGTATTGAAGATTGTACAGTATAAAGACTCAAAAGATAGACATGAAGACTCATGATTACAAAGATGAAGATATGAAGGTCTCAAGATTATAATCTAGTGCATAGCTTATATTGTTAGAGTCCTTGATACCAATCTTTGATCTCTATCTCTTATTTTCTATTTTTTTATATTTAAACAAAATAAATTTTCAAAATATATTTCAAAAGTATTATATAAAAGTTTTTCAAAGTTCAAAATATTTATAATCTATGTTCAAACTATTGTACAAAGTATCAAATTATTTTACAAAATATAGGATTTTCAAAACGTTTTAAAATATACAAGTTTTCAAAAATATACATGCATATGTCGAGATATAGGTAGATGGTATGTCGACATACATGCATCCAACTGGTTTATCAATTTTTAAAATGAAGTGTCTATTTTTTGCGAACGGACACATCTGTTGGTTTACTGTATAAAGGTAGTTCAAATTAATTTTTTGATAACTAATTACTTATTTTATTTTCTCCTCCAACACTCCTGAAAACTCCACAGAAAATATATTATATTTTCTTTAAAATCACTTATAATCAATTCATACTTCATTGTATTGATTCATTAGTACTTTCTTACCGTTCTGCAAACATCTCTCTTAATTCAAAGATCAAAGTGTTGTCCAAGAGGCTATAGAATCTCTTTGTATGTTAATACCTTAATTATCGATTTTGATAATTATAGCCTTAGTAATAATAATACATTCATATAAAATATAGATACTAATGTTTTCCATGTTATATAGTATATAATGCAAGATATTACATAGGTATTAATTTGAAGATCGTAGGATATAAACACTTAAAGAATGGACATAAAGACTCATAAGTACAAAGACCAAGATATGAAGATCTCAGGACTATGGTATAGTTATAGAATATCATTAAACTCTCTCGTAGCAATCTTTGATCTCTGTCTTCTCATTTTCTTATTCTTTATTTTTAAAATAAAGTATATTTTTAAAATATAATTAAAAATACTTTATAAAAGTTTTTTAAAGTTTAAAATGTTTATAAATTTTGTGTAAATTATTGTAAAAAGTATCAAAATATTTGACAAAGTATTGGATTTTCAAAAAAATTTAAAATAAACAAATTTTAAAAATACACTAGCATATGCCGACATATAAGCAGATGTTATATCGACATACATGCCGTAATTTTCAAATTCAAATTTTAAAATGAAGGATCTGTTTGTCGTAACTCTTCGGGAATGGATATCTTTGTTCATTCTTTATATATATGATGTTTTCAAATGAATTTTTAACTACTACTTTCTTACTATCTTCTCCACTCTTACTCTGCCAAAATTACAAGTGAAACTTTATTCAAAACTTCTCCAATTCAAACCAAAATCAATTCAATCATCATTATACTGATACTCTACTATTTATTTTCTGATCTAAATCATTTCTCTCTCAATCACATATCAAAGTGTTGTCTAAAAGGCTATACGATTCATTATAACCGAAGAAATTGTCTTTGGAAAATCCATCAAACATTAGTTTTATTTGCTTGAGTGTGATGGTAGCCCATTCAAGTCAATTGGGTGTGCTAGGTAGCCTGGAAATCCAAGTGGGTGTGCTTGTAGCTCATCCAAATCAAGTGGGTGTACCTTGAGCTTGGAACCATAGGATGGTATGTCTCACAGCATTGAAATTGAGATCGTATTGGTTTTCCTTCTACCTGTTTAAAGATTGGCATTTAAAAAGAAATCTGTACAAGCAATGGTATGGGACTAGATGTAGGGTAACTCTGAACCAATATAAAATCCCCGGTGTGATCACTTTAATTCTCTACTTTTTACTTTACTACATTTATACTTATCTGTGTTTGCATCTCTGTTTGTTCGTTTTGTGTTGATTAATAATAATCTAGAAAGAATTTTGAAAAATTCATAAAAATTAGAAAACACTATTCACCCTCTCTCTAGTGTTTAATTAGCCTTAAGATCCATAATTCAGCAACTCACACTTGGAATCATCATCGCCTACATCTTTCTAAATCTATCTAGTTTTTTACTTATGATATCTAGCTTTGTATATGTGATTTAGTTTAAAATTCATGTTGTTCTTATGCATTTTCCATTATTTCGAATGAAATCCATGTATCCTAAAAATTATAAGTAATGAAAAGTATACATTACTGTTATATGTTATTTATTAGTCTCTGGAAGTTATAAGTATATAATAGTATAAGATAAAACAAAAGTTATAACAAAAACATAAAGTTTGAAAACTTTGGTATGTATGTCGACATACAAACTAGTAATATGTCGACATATAAAAGCCAGACAGCAAATAATTTAAATTTCAGAACAAAAATAACTACCATCCGTCCATTCATTTCAAACGACTTTCTACTCTTATATAAGCCTATTTCTTCCAAAAAAACACGTTCGTCGTTTTATTCTATACTCTATATTCATTCTCAAATCTATTTTTATAAATATGTCTTCTCCACATCAAGAATTATGTGAAAATCCTGAACAAACTATTTAATCCTTCAAAGATATTCTCTCTTTTATCCTAAGAAATCAAAGACACGTAGAATTGAGTCAAATACAAATGATAAAGGAATAAGAAAAGCATTTTGATGCTATTCGATGGATGATTTCTTCCCTAATCAAAGACGAACCATCCAACAACCTAGAATGCATTGTTGATATGGATATGAAGATTGTGATGTCATTAAAGCATATCCAATCTTTAGGTCCGATGGTTGGGTAGAAGTTTTATGGAACGTCTAATTATTAGGTTTGGATTTAATATGTAAATATATAAATACTCTTAGGATTTGGTTTAAATGACTTGGTGTGTATTTGGATTGAATTTAACTAGTTTGGATTGTTTGTATGATTGATTTGGTTTAATTGACTTGAATGTATTCAAATTGTATAGTTTGAAATTACATGAAATTTACTTTATCATAATGTTTAATATAGAATAGTATATCATTTTAAACTTATATTGCTGATTTTGAATCATATATCATCATATATTAGTAGGGTTTTTTAAGTTTTTTTCTTTTCCTTACTTTTTATTAATCTTTCACCCATTTTTGTTGATGATAAAGGGTGAGAAAAATATAAAATATATATACATATATACACATACACACACATGCTTATTCAGGGGGAATTATATCATATTTTATATATACAAGATATTAATGATTGTCATCATCAAAAAGGGGGAGATTGTTTATACCTTATTTATTGATTTTGATGATAATAACATGATAACGATAATAAATTCATATAATATATGGATGCTAATGTTCTGTGAAGTTATATAGTATATAGTAAAGCATATTATATGTGTATTGATTCAAAGATTGTATAGTATAAAGACTCAAAGAATGGACATAAATATTCATGAACATAACAATCAAAATATGAAGATAGCAAGACTATGGCATAGTACATAGTGTCATAGAATATTGTTAGAGTCCTTGGTAGCAATTTTTGATCTCTATCTTCTTATTTTCTTATTCTTTATTTTCAAAACAAAGTACGTTTTTAAAATATATTTAAAATATATTTTATAAAAGTTACTTAAAGTTTAAAATGTTTATAAACTATGTTTAAATTATTATACGAAGTATCAAAATGTTTTATAATGCATAAGATTTTCAAAATATTTAGAAATAAACAAGTTTTCAAAATATTCTAGCCTATGCCGACATATAGGCAGATGAAAGGTCGACATACATGCCGTAATTTTCAAATTCAAATTTTAAAACAAAATGTCTATTCATCGTAACTCTTCGCGAATGGACATATCTGTTTATTCTCTATATATATGAGCTTTTCAAACGAATTTTTAACAACTACTTTATTATTATCATCTCTCCTCATATCTGCCAAAATTTAAAGTGAAAATTTATTCAAAACTTGTCATATTCAAACTAAAATCAATTCAATCTTCATTGTATTGATTCTCTACTATTTTGTAACAACCCTAGATTTTTGTATATTACTTCAATTAGAATTTCTTTTATTTTTAAATAATTTTAAATTTGTTTTATTTCAAACATTTCATTTTTAAATATAAATGAAGATTATTAAGTGATTTATGGTTCAAACTAGTATAATTTGAAAATTTTACTGTAAAGTGAATTTCTAGTCAAGCTGTTCAAACAGTGACTTTTAAACTTAAAATTTAAATCATTTTTAAATCTTTAATTTTATCTTTTATTATGAAAATAGATGTAATAACTTGAACACTGCTTTTCGTTTCGTTGAAAACAGAGTTAAACTGTAAAAGTTATGTACATTTCAATTTTGAGTGTAATTTGATTTATTTAAAATTTTGCCTATTTTAAATTATATAAATCTTATTTTAATTGTCATATTTTATTTTAATATGTTATTTTATGTAAATTTTGTATTATAATAATTTTAAAATGAAGTAAACAATTTTTCAAAATCAATGGTGATTTATTTGTAATTTCTGGACACTGTTTTGGATTTTTAAGAAATTTCTTTAAATCTTTTTCTATTTTCTTTAAATTTAATTTTTTTTTCTTATGTGTTAATTGGTTATTTTAATTATATTTTGTATTTTAATATTTTTTAAAGTGATGTTATACTTTTTTCAAAGTTTACTGTGTTGATTTTTTTTTTTTTTAAAGGCTGTTTTCTTATTTTTTGCTATTTCTTCATTAAAATTATATTTAAAGTTAATTTTTTTTATTTTGTGAATGTACTTTTATTTTATATTATTATTTATGTTTAAAAATATATTACAAGCTCATGTGAATTTTTTAAAATTTATTTCATGTAATTTCAAAATTTTCTAGACTAGTTTACTATTTTTAGCTATTTTCCTTAATTTAACTTTATATAATTAATAAATATTATATATATTTTTATATTTTGACAAATTTTCAAAATTTTATCTGGGATTATTATTATTTCCAGAAATATCAAGTTATATAAACAAAATTAAGGAAGTTTGAAAGGTTTTAAAAGCTTTGAAACGTAAAGTCGTTTCACCTCCTAAGTCGTTTCTTTTACCGTTTCCTCATTTTACTCTTTCACCATTTTTCTTTCTTTTTCTATTGAATAGCCATGTATTTTCCTTCCTATTCACGTGAGAAACTTCTCACTTTCCATCATCAAACTCACGGCTAGAAGTATTGAAGGTAATGGCTTCCATTTCATCTTCTTCTTCCTTTGTTTTTCTACTTTTCTATTTGAATTTTGTACTTGTTCTCACCTTCATAGCTTGGCTCCTCCTCAACCAGATCTGACCTGACCTCCACCAGCCCCTTCCTCTGACCATCTCCCGTCCTACTACCTCTCCATTTTAGGCCAAGCAAATCCAAGGTGAAGACCACCACAAAATCCACCAAAAACCATCACAAACTATCACTTATGGCCTAGAATTGCCATCTCCTCCTTCTACCACCATTTTCCGCCACTACCACCACCATCACCTCTGACCGGACCTCCACCCTCTTCCACATCACCCACCACCACTGCACCACTGGTTGGGCCCACTTAGCCTCTGGCCGAGCACAATAGGAGCATAGAGATGAAGTTGTTGCCTTGAAATTGTATAGTTTTGCACCTATACCATCTCATCACTTTTACACCATGATGGCCGACTACTTTGGACCCCAAACCTGATCCAATCCTCTGCCTTAGCTGAGCTTATTCCATGTCTAAATGAAGCATATGAGGTTAAGAACAAGTGCAATTCGTTTAATGTTGTTTTGGGATTTTGTTTCTAATGCTATTTGGTGATAACCTGCGTTGAAACTTACATATATTTGCATTGTTTGGTAAATATTTGAACAAGTCTAATTGCTTTGGCTCTCCACTCTCTTTGTCGTGCCTTCGTAGTGTTGGTATGTGCGCTTTGGCAGTGATCTCCGGCTTTGAACATGTGAGTTATTCTCACCAGACAATATGTACATATATAACTGTAAATTGACCCCTTTTGAATCTGTAAAATACATTATCATGTTACACCCGCTATATTATGATTTTATGATATTCACCCATACTTAAACACCTGTTATAACATCTGTTACTGTTATATTATGTTGTTCTACTATTTTATCAGTTTATCACACTGCAAGTTCCCTTTAGATTAGAATCACTATGGGTTGAAATGATACATACCCGAACGAACTTTAGAATAGGGGAAAATCGTTATGGGCTGAAATGATAGGCCCGAACGATTTTCAACTTATTTTATTTACTTGGGACTACGGGTTTGAAATGATAAAACCCGGATTTTTCCTTGTAAATTAAGGGTTGAAATGATACATTACCCGTATCACTTTACCTAGCGTAGGAAATTATATACAGGCCCATAGTTAAAATATGTTTTTCTAAAAAAATTAAAATATTTTAGAAATTTAGTTATAATATTTTGATTTAAAATTAAATAAAAATATAATTTTTGTAAAGTATTATTGATTTTCTGGAAATCTATAAGTTAAATAAATTATGAAAAGTTAGAAAATCTGAATGTAAGTTATTTTGGAAATTTTGATTTAATTTTTAATGGAATTTAAATTAACTTTAAAATATGATAAATTTATGATATTTTGAATTTTAAATTAATTTAAAATGATTTGTATAACATATTAATGATTTTTGAATAAAGTTAAAATGTTAATGAGTGAATATTGAGTTGAATTTGGAAATATAACTTAAATTGGAATTTATGAATTTGGTTTAAAAGTGAAATTTTAAGTTAAGTTAAATAAAATGGAATTAAGTTATATTTGAAATTTTAAACTTAAGTGTTAAGTTGAAATTTAATGTAATGAATTTAAATTTGAATGTTGAAATTTAATAAGCGAATTATTAATAAATATTGATTTTTGGAAGGAAACTTAACTTTATAAAATCATGAATTTAAGGAAAATTAAATGATACTTATAAATGTGAAAATGTATGATTTTATAAGTTAAAAATGATTTAAATAAAAATATAAGTGTTTGTGAAATTCCATTGAATATTTGAAGTTAATTAACAGCATTTTTAATACTGTCTTTTGTTAAATTTAATTGTTTTTTTTAATGTAACTTTCTGTAGCATTTTCTAAATGCTGCGAAACTTGAATTTTCATTGTTTTAATAAATTTAAGTGCATAAATGAACATTGAAAAGTTTAAACTTTTGGCATTTAATAATTTAATTATTAAATGTAATAACTTCATTTTTATGATTTAATAATGAAGTAATTTGTTATGAAATATAACTATTTGATATATTAAAATGATTGAAATGTGGTTTCGAAAGATATGATATTTTGATATATTAAAATGATTGAAATGAGGTTTCGAAAAGATATGATATTTTGATATATTAAAATGATTTGAAACGAAGTTTTGAAAGATATGATATTTTGATATTAAATGATTTGAAAAATGGAGTTTTGAAAAATATGATATTTTGATATTAAATGATTTGAAAAATGGAGTTTTGATAGATATGATATTTTGATATTATAATGATTTGAAAAGAAGTTCTGAAAGATATGATATTTTGGAAATTAAGCTTTGAAAGATATGAAATTTGGATATTAAATGATTTGAAAAATGGAGTTCTGAAAGATATGATATTTTGATATTAAATGATTTGAAAAATGGAGTTTTGTAAGATATGATATTTTGATATTAAAATGATTTGAAAAGAAGTTCTGAAAGATATGATATTTTGGAAATGAAGCTTTGAAAGGTTATGATATTTTGATATATTAAAATGATTTGAAAGGAAGTTTTGAAAGGATATGGTAATTTAATATATTGAAATGGTTAGAAATGACTTGATATTTATTTTGATACATATTTGAATTGAAAGATATGGTATGATGATATATTGAAATGGTTCGGAAATGATTTAATCTTTATTTTGATAAAGATTTGGGTCGAAATGATATTTTATTTTGAAGTATATAATATTGTTTTAAAGTTATAACTACGGGTTATAATAACGATTGGTTGTTAAAGAGACCGGGATGGGATATTGTCTTATAGCAGGCCAATACCGAAAACCACTTTAACAACTATGTACGCGGTGGAGATTCCAGAATGAAGTAGAATGGTGGCGACGTTCTTGAGGTATATTACGTGGACCCAACTCCCGTGAGTTGGCATATATGACTAAAACAGGAGCTATACCGCGCTACACAAAGGGTCGCACCCTTTCATCGAGCATGCTCCATCGGAAACCAATCTATTACTTTTGTGATTCGATACGAGGCGCCACTTTGATTCAGGGGTATTGTTCGAGGTGGGTGGAAGATGCTGGCTTGCCGTCACCACCGGTCCGGGAGTGCAAACGGTGTATCCACCCTGGCATTGCCTCGCGTGTCGTGTCATATCCTTATATCGAGCCCACTACGATTTTGGTTTTAAAGATCCGACCACGTTAAGGTTCACCGTCCCCTTAACGCTATTTTCTATATGATTATACTTTACTGATTAGACACTACTGTATATAGCGCAATATACTACATAGTAAATAGTTTAACAGATCCTTAGAGGATGGACGGTCCTAAGCATCTTCTAAGTTACTTGTACCTTTACTACAGTTCACTTGAGTTGGTTTACATTGTATAAGTATGTATGTCCTGACTCGAGTGTTTGTATTTTTATTTACGCTCGAGTCAGCTTGAGTATTCACAGATTTGGATTTCCACTTTCTAGAGATTGGAATCGCTGGAGATTATCTGCTTGTCTAGTTTTATCTTTTGCAGTCTGTTGTTCCTTTCAGCTCTTGTATTAGTATACTTCTATGTAGTGAGACTTCCTTTGTACTTTATTTCTTCTGTTGTATTTTATGTAACTTTGATATTTTTTTTGTATAGCAGCTTCATGAACTACTATTCCTTTACTTCCGCTGCATTATTATTACTCTGTGTCTGTGATCTGTGATTTTATTTACTGTATATTCTGAGATTTGCCAAATTTTTATTTACAACGTGGTATTTTGAGCAATTCAATTCCGGCATGAGTGTTTACCTATGCACTTATAATGGATGTGAATGGTTGAAAATATCGGGTCGTTACAGTTGGTATCAGAGCTTTGGTAGCTCTAGACAAAACTCAGCATATGGAGTGAATGTATTTACAGAATCACTTTCATTCGAGTTTGAATCTCTTCCTTTTTGACTCGATTCCTTTGAATTTTGGAACGTTCCCTGCGGTTCCAAAATCCATTCATGTCCCTCACTATTCATCTTCTTTTGGTTCTGGAGTATCCCATAACTCCACTTCAAAACGATCTTTATAATGAGTTGGTAGTCCCGCCAATCTCAAAAAAAATTGAATTGTAAAAGGGTGAAACTCCTTTACAATTAGCATCGATTCACCAGAGATTTATATCTATCCTTGGTTTAGATGCTAATATCTTTTGTTATCCCAAACTCTAACTCTTGAGATCGAATGTAGATTTACCCTAGAAAAATCCACATTGATCTTATTCTTTAAGTCAAGGTTTACCTGGTTAAGGTTGCCCACGATTTATTTAAGCTTACCCACCTCTCTACTCTGTTATTTAATCATCTTGTCTTTTGTTTCCAATCTATCATTCCAAACATTTTGAACTGTACTTCTATATCTATGTTTTGTTTTATATATTATGTTGTTTGGGTTGTTGATGTTGATTTGGGTTTCCGATCGATTCGTCTGATCAACGCTATCGATAGGATTTCTAAAACACTTTGACAGAACAAACTAACACAATATTGTTTTAAAATTTGGTTAATGAAATAAATTTTGATATATAAGTAAATTTATGGAACTTAATAAATTGATTTAAAATTGATTATTTGAAATGATAATACATAATTTATCATTTATTTTTCTATAAATGAATTTATAGATAGTTGTTTATAAATTTATTTGGGAACTGAAATGAATTTAAAACAAGAAATTTGAGAATTTAATTTCTGATGGTTTCAAACCTTGTGTTTAAGTTTTAAAAGGTTATATTATTTAAAGTATTTTCGAATAAGAATATGTTTCCAAAGGATTTTAAAGTTTAAAAATTAGTACTCTTCTCTTTGTCGCAGGGAAATAATTTCGGTGATGACTGCAGCATCATCGACATTCATTTTCAAGTCTCGAAGCGAAGAGACCGCTCTGCAGTCTTACTATAGCTTTGTTTTAGTAAATCAAATTGATTTGAATTGAATTTCTAAAATATGACTTGATTTATAATATATATAGACATATGATTTAAATTTTATTTGATAAACTATGTACATACATTTAATTATCTCTAAATGGTTTGAAGAAATCAAAATTTTAATTCTTAAATTTTATTTTTAAAGAATAATTTCAATTATAAAAAGAAAATAAAAATTTTGGATGAATATTCAAGCATGAAATGATTTAACTGTATAATACAATTGCACTCAAATATAACTTACCTTAATTTGAGAAGTTAACAATGTAATTGGATAATATACAATATAAAAAGATTTTTTTTAATAAAATTTGAGTGGTTATAATAAATGTTATACACTTAAATTTTAATTATAAAATGATTAACAGAGGTAAATATAATAAAGGGTAATTGAATAACTTACAATAAAATAATGTTAAAAGAACTAAGAATAAAAGAAAGCAGTTATAATAAGTGTAAGCATATTTAACATAAGTGATAAATATATTGAGAGGAATAAATTTAATTTTAATTAGGAATAAAGAAGAATTAAATTTATTAAGTACATTGTGAGTGTAATAAATGATTATTTTTCAAACCCATGGTTTTAAAAATTGTTAATTAAAGATGATTCGATAATAAGATAATGAAATTTGGGATAGTTAAGATTTATTTAACTTGTGTAAAAATTTATTCTCTATTTAAGATGAAATTTCCATGCTTTCAAATTTATTTCCTTATTTTGTTTTTCAAACCATCTTTTTGTTGTCCTTATTATCCTTATCTTCCTACAGACTGGTATAGACATCTTTCTATAATGTTTCCGTTTAGAAATCTTTCTATAATCCTTGATAATCTTTAGTAATCATTTTGGATCCACATTTTTCGTGCTTGTGTTCTTAATTTTGGAGAATCTTGGAAAGATCATCTCCACCTTGTTAAACTTACCTATAACAACAGTTATCAGATATAATTTCAATCTTCTTGTCATCTTATCTTAATCTTATTTCACTCTATCTTTTACTGTGCTTTTTCGTACCTCGTCCCTTTTCGAGGACGAAAAGTTTTGAGTGGGGGAGAGTGTAATAACCCTAGATTTTTGTATATTATTTAAATTAGACTTTCTTTTATTTTTAAATTATTTTAAATTTGTTTTATTTCAAACATTTCATTTTTAAATATAAATGATGATTATTAAATGATTTATAGTTCAAACTAGTATAATTTGAATATTTTATTGTAAAGTGAATTTCTGGTCAAGCTGTTCAAACTGTGACTTTTAAACTTCAAATTTAAATAATTTTTAAATCTTGAATTTCATCTTTTATTATGAAAATAGATGTAATAACTTGAACACTGCTTTTTGTTTCGTTGAAAACAGTGTTAAACTGTAAAAGTTATATACATTTCAATTTTGAGTGTAATTTGACTTATTTAACAATTTTGTCTATTTTAAATTATATAAATCTTATTTTCTTTTTCATATTTTATTTTAATATGTTACTGTATGTATATTTTTGTATTATAATAATTTTAAAATGAAGTAAACAATTTTCAAAGTTAATGGTGATTTATTTGTAATTTCTGGACACTGTTTTGGATTTTTAAGAAACTTCTTTAAATCTTTTTCTATTTTCTTTAAGTTTAATTTTTTTTTCTTATGTGTTAATGGGTTATTTTAAGTATATTTTTTATTTTAATATTTTTTAAAGTGATGTTATAATTTTTCCAAAGTTTACTGTGTTGATTTTTTTTCTTCAAAAGGCTGTTTTCTTATTTTCTGCTATTTCTTCATTAAAATTATATTTAAATTTAATTTTTTTATTTTGTGAATGTACTTTTATTTTATATTATTATTTATGTTTATAAATATATTACAAGCTCATATGAATTTTCTAAAATTTATTTCATGTAATTTAAAATTTTCTAGACTATTTTACATTTTTTAGCTATTTTCCTTAATTTAACTTTATATAATTAATAAATATTATATATATTTTTATATTTTGATAAATTTTTGAAATTTTATCTGGGATTATTATTATTTCTAGAAATATCAAGTTATATAAACAAAATTAAGGAAGTTTGAAAGGTTTTAAAAGCTTTGAAACGTAAAGTCGTTTCACCTCCTAAGTCGTTTCTTTTGCCGTTTCCTCATTTACTCTTTGACCGTTTTTTTCTTTTCTTTTTCTACTGAATAGCCATGTATTTTCCTTCCTATTCATGTGAGAAACTTCTCGCTTTCCATCATCAAACTCACGGCTAGAAGTATTCAAGGTAATGGCTTCCATTTCATCTTCTTCTTCCTTTGTTTTTCTACTTTTCTATTTGAATTTTGTACTTGTTCTCACCTTCATAGCTTGGCTCCTCCTCAACCAGATTTGACCTGACCTCCACCACCCCTTCCTCTGACCATCTCCCATCCTACTACCTCTCCATTTCAGGCCAAGCAAATCCAAGGTGAAGACCACCACAAAATCCACCAAAAACCATCACAAACTATCACTTATGGCCTAAAATTATCATCTCCTCCTTCTACCACCATTTTCTGCCACTACCACCACCACCACCACCTCTGACCTGACCTCCACCCTCTGCCACATCAGCCACCACCACCTGCAACACTGGTTGGGACCACCTAGCCTCTGGCCGAGCACAATAGGAGCATAGAGATGAAGTTGTTGCCTCGTAGTTGCCTTGAAATTGTATAGTTTTGCACCTATACCATCTCATCACTTTTACACCATGATGGCCGACTACTTTGGACCCCAAACCTGACCCAATCCTCTGCCTAAGCTGAGCTTATTCCATGTCTAACTGAAGCATATGAGGTTAAGAACAAGTGCAATTCGTTTAATGTTGTTTTGGGGTTTTGTTTCTAATGCTATTTGGTGATAACTTGCGTTGAAACTTACATATATTTGCATTGTTTGGTGTAAATATTTGAACAAGTCTAATTGCTTTGGCTCTCCACTCTCTTGTCATATCCGTGTTGTCGTGCCTTCGTAGTGTCGGTATGTGTGCTTTGGCAGCGATCTCCGGCTTTGAACATGTGAGTTATTCTCACCAGACAATATGTACATATATAACTAGTAAATTGACCCCTTTAGAATCTATAAAATGCATTATCATGATACACCTGCTATATTATGATTTATGATGTTCACCCATGCTTAAACACCTGTTACAACATCTGTTACTGTTATATTATGTTGTTCTACTATTTTATCAGTTTATCACACTGCAAGTTCTCTTTAGATTAGAATCACTATGGGTTGAAATGATACATACCCGAACGAACTTTAGAATAGGGGAAAATCGTTATGGGCTGAAATGATAGGCCTGAATGATTTTCAACTTATTTTATTTACTTGAGACTGCGGGTTTGAAATGATAAAACCCGGATTTTTCTTTATAAATTACGGGTTGAAATGATTCGTTACCCGTATCATTTTACCTAGCGTAGAAAATTATATACAGGCCCCTAGTTAACATATGTTTTTCTAAAAAATTTAAAATATTTTAGAAATTTAATTATTATAATATTTTGATTTAAAATTCAATAAAAATATAATTTTTGTAAAGTATTATTGATTTTCTGGAAATCTATAAGTTAAATAAATTATGGAAAAGTAAGAAAATCTGAATGTAAGTTATTTTGGAAATTTTGATTTAATTTTTAATGGAATTTAAATTAACTATAAAATATGATAAATTTATGATATTTTGAATTTTAAATTAATTTAAAATGATTTGTATAACATATTAATGATTTTTGAATAAAGTTAAAATGTTAATGAGTGAATATTGAGTTGACTTTGGAAATATAACTTAAATTGGAATTTATGAATTTGGTTTAAAAGTGAAATTTTAAGTTAAGTTAAATAAAATGGAATTAAGTTATATTTGAAATTTTAAACTTAAGTGTTAAGTTGAAATTTAATGTAATGAATTTAAATTTGAATGTTGAAATTTAATAAGTGAATTATTAATAAATATTGATTTTTGGAAGGGAACTTAACTTCATAAAATCATGAATTTAAGAACAAATAAATGATGCTTATAAATGTGAAAATGTATGATTTTATAAGTTAAAAATGATTTAAATAAAAATATAAGTGTTTGCGAAATTCCATTGAATATTTGAAGTTAATTAACAGCATTTTTAATGCTGTCTTTTGTTAAATTTAATTGTTTTTTGAATGTAACTTTCTGTAGCATTTTCTAAATGCTGCGAAACTTGAATTTTCATTGTTTTAATAAATTTAAGTGCATAAATGAACATTGAAAATTTTAAACTTTTGGCATTTAATAATTTAGTTATTAAATGTAATAACTTCAATTTTATGATTTAATAATGAAGTAATTTGTTGTGAAATATAACTATTTGATATATTAAAATGATTGAAATGTGGTTTCGAAAGATATGATATTTTGATATATTAAAATGATTGAAATGAGGTTTCGAAAAGATATGATATTTTGATATATTAAAATGATTTGAAACGAAGTTTTGAAAGATATGATATTTTGATATTAAATGATTTGAAAAATGGAGTTTTGAAAGATATGATATTTTGATAGTAAAATGATTTGAAAAATGGAGTTTTGAAAGATATGATATTTTCATATTATAATGATTTGAAAAGAAGTTCTGAAAGATATGATATTTTGGAAATGAAGCTTTGAAAGATATGATATTTTGATATTAAATGATTTAAAAAATGGAGTTTTGAAAGATATGACACTTTGATATTAAATGATTTGAAAAATGGAGTTTTGAAAGATATGATATTTTGATATTAAAATGATTTGAAAAGAAGTTCTGAAAGATATGATATTTTGGAAATGAAGCTTTGAAAGGTTATGATATTTTGATATATTAAAATGATTTGAAAGGATGTTTTGAAAGGATATGATAATTTAATATATTGAAATGGTTAGAAATGACTTGATATTTATTTTGATACATATTTGAATTGAAAGATATGGTATGATGATATATTGAAATGGTATGGAAATGATTTAATCTTTATTTTGATAAAGATTTGGGTCGAAATGATATTTTATTTTGAAGTATATAATATTGTTTTAAAGTTATAACTACGGGTTATAATAACGATTGGTTGTTAAAGAGACCGGGATCGGATATTGTCTTATATCCGGCCAATACCGAAAACCACTTTAACAACTGTGTACGCGGTGGAGATTCCAGAATGAAGTAGGATGGTGGCGACGTTCTCGAGGTATATTACGTGGACCCAACTCCCGTGAGTTGGCTTATATGACTAAAACAGGAGCTATACCGGGCTACACAAAGGGTCGCACCCTTTCATCGAGCATGCCCCATCGGAAACCGTTCTATTACTTTTGTGATTCGATACGAGCCGGCACTTTGATTCGGGGGTATTGTTCGAGGTGGGCGGAAGCTGCTGGCTTGCCATCACCACCGGTCCGGGAGTGCAAACGGTGTATTCACCCTGGCATTGCCTCGCGTGCCGTGTCATATCCTTATATCGAGCCCACTACGATTTTGGTTTTAAAGATCCGACCACGTTAAGGTTCACCGTCCCCTTAACGCTATTTTCTGTATGATTATACTTTACTGATTAGACACTACTGTATATAGCACAATATACTACATAGTAAATAGTTTAACGGATCCTTAGAAGATGGACGGTCCCAAGCATCTTCTAAGTTACTTGTACCTTTACTACAGTTCACTTGAGTTGGTTTACATTGTATAAGTATGTATGTCCTGACTCTAGTGTTTGTATTTTTATTTACTCTCGGGTCAGCTTGAGTATTCACAGATTTGGATTTCCACTTTCTAGAGATTGGAATCGCTGGAGATTATCTGCTTGTCTAGTTTTATCTTTTGCAGTCTGTTGTTCCTTTCAGCTCTTGTATTAGTAGACTTCTATGTAGTGAGACTTCCATTGTACTTTATTTCTTCTGTTGTATTTTATGTAACTTTGATATATTTTTTTTGTATAGCAGCTTCATGAACTACTATTCTTTTACTTCCGCTGCATTATTATAACTCTGTGTCTGTGATCTGTGATTTTATTTACTGTATATTCTGAGATTTGCCAAATTTTTATTTACAACGCGGTATTTTGAGCAATTCAATTCCGGCATGAGTGTCTACCTATACACTTATAATGGATGCGAATGGTTGAAAATATCGGGTCGTTACAGTTGGTATCAGAGCTTTAGTAGCTCTAGGCAAAACTCGGCATATGGAGTGAATGTATTTACAGAATCACTTTCATTCGAGTTTGAATCTCTTCCTTTTTGACTCGATTCCTTTGAATTTTGGAACGTTCCCTGCGGTTCCAAAATCCATTCATGTCCCTCACTATTCATCTTCTTTTGGTTCTGGAGTATCCCATAACTCCACTTCAAAACGATCTATATAATGAGTTGGTAGTCCCGCCAATCTCAAAAAAAAATTGAATTGTAAAAGGGTGAAACTCCTTTACAATTAGGATCGATTCACCAGAGTTTTATATCTATCCTTGGTTTAGATGCTAATATCTTTTGTTATCCCAAACTCTAACTCTTGAGATCGAATGTAGATTTACCCTAGAAAAATCCACATTGATCTTATTCTTTAAGTCAAGGTTTACCTGGTTAAGGTTGCCCACGATTTATTTAACCTTACCCACCTCTCTACTCTGTTATTTAATCATCTTGTCTTTTGTTTCCAATCTATCATTCCAAACATTTTGAACTGTACTTCTATATCTATGTTTTGTTTTATATATTATGTTGTTTGGGTTGTTGATGTTGATTTGGGTTTCCGATCGATTCGTCTGATCAACGCTATCGATAGGATTTCTAAAACACTTTGACAGAACAAACTAACACAATATTGTTTTAAAATTTGGTTAATGAAATAAATTTTGATATATAAGTAAATTTATGGAACTTAATAAATTGATTTAAAATTGATTATTTGAAATGATAATACATAATTTATCATTTATTTTTCTATAAATGAATTTATAGATAGTTGTTTATAAATTTATTTGGGAACTGAAATGAATTTAAAACAAGAAATTTGAGAATTTAATTTCTGATGGTTTCAAACCTTGTGTTTAAGTTTTAAAAGGTTATATTATTTAAAGTATTTTCGAATAAGAATATGTTTCCAAAGGATTTTAAAGTTTAAAAATTAGTACTCTTCTCTTTGTCGCAGGGAAATAATTTCGGTGATGACTGCAGCATCATCGACATTCATTTTCAAGTCTCGAAGCGAAGAGACCGCTCTGCAGTCTTACTATAGCTTTGTTTTAGTAAATCAAATTGATTTGAATTGAATTTCTAAAATATGACTTGATTTATAATATATATAGACATATGATTTAAATTTTATTTGATAAACTATGTACATACATTTAATTATCTCTAAATGGTTTGAAGAAATCAAAATTTTAATTCTTAAATTTTATTTTTAAAGAATAATTTCAATTATAAAAAGAAAATAAAAATTTTGGATGAATATTCAAGCATGAAATGATTTAACTGTATAATACAATTGCACTCAAATATAACTTACCTTAATTTGAGAAGTTAACAATGTAATTGGATAATATACAATATAAAAAGATTTTTTTTAATAAAATTTGAGTGGTTATAATAAATGTTATACACTTAAATTTTAATTATAAAATGATTAACAGAGGTAAATATAATAAAGGGTAATTGAATAACTTACAATAAAATAATGTTAAAAGAACTAAGAATAAAAGAAAGCAGTTATAATAAGTGTAAGCATATTTAACATAAGTGATAAATATAATGAGAGGAATAAATTTAATTTTAATTAGGAATAAAGAAGAATTAAATTTATTAAGTACATTGTGAGTGTAATAAATGATTATTTTTCAAACCCATGGTTTTAAAAATTGTTAATTAAAGATGATTGGATTGAAATTTGGGATAGTTAAGATTTATTTAACTTGTGTAAAGATTTATTCTCTATTTAAGATGAAATTTCCATACTTTCAAATTTATTTCCTTATTTTGTTTTTCAAACTATCTTTTTGTTGTCCTTATTATCCTTATCTTCCTACAGACTGGTATAGACATCTTTCTATAATGTTTCCGTTTAGAAATTTTTCTATAATCCTTGATAATCTTTAGTAATCATTTTGGATCCACATTTTTCGTGCTTGTGTTCTTCATTTTGGAGAATCTTGGAAAGATCATCTCCACCTTGTTAAACTTACCTATAACAACAGTTATCAGATATAATTTCAATCTTCTTGTCATCTTATCTTAATCATATGTCACTCTATCTTTTACTGTGCTTTTTCGTAACTCATCCCTTTTCGAGGATGAAAAGTTTTGAGTGGGGCAGAGTGTAACAAACCTAGATTTTTGTATATTATTTAAATTAGACTTTCTTTTATTTTTACATTATTTTAAATTTATTTTATTTCAAACATTTCATATTTAAATATAAATGATGATTATTAAGTGATTTATAGTTCAAACTAGTATAATTTGAATATTTTACAGTAAAGTGAATTTCTGGTCAGGCTGTTCAAACTGTGACTTTTAAACTTCAAATTTAAATCATTTTTAAATCTTGAATTTTATATTTTATTATGAAAATAGATGTAATAACTTGAACACTGCTTTTTGTTTCGTTGAAAACAGAGTTAAACTGTAAAAGTTATGTACATTTCAATTTTGTGTGTAATTTGATTTATTTAACAATTTTGTCTATTTTAAATTATATAAATCTTATTTTCTTTTTCATATTTTATTTTAATATGTTATTGTATGTATATTTTGTATAATAATAATTTTCAAATGAAGTAAATAATTTTCCAAAGTCAATGGTGATTTATTTGTAATTTCTACTGTTTTGGATTTTTAAGAAATTTCTTTAAATCTTTTTCTATTTTCTTTAAATTTAATTTTTTTTCTCATGTGTTAATGGGTTATTTTAAGTATATTTTGTCTTTTAATATTTTTTAAAGTGATGTTATAATTTTTCCAAAGTTTACTGTGTTGAGTTCTCTTTTTTTATTTAAAGGCTGTTTTCTTATTTTCTGCTATTTCTTCATTAAAATTATATTTAATTTTTTTATTTATTTTGTGAATGTACTTTTATTTTATATTATTATTTATGTTTAAAAATATATTACAAGCTCATATGAATTTTCTAAAATTTATTTCATGTAATTTCAAATTTTCTAGACTAGTTTACTATTTTTAGCTATTTTCCTTAATTTAACTTTATATAATTAATAAATATTATATATATTTTTATATTTTGATAAATTTTCGAAATTTTATCTGGGATTATTATTAGTTCCAGAAATATCAAGTTATATAAACAAAATTAAGGAAGTTTGAAAGGTTTTAAAAGCTTTGAAACGTAAAGTCGTTTCACCTCCAAAGTCGTTTCTTTTACCGTTTCCTCATTTACTCTTTGACCGTTTTCTTTTTCTTTTTCTATTGAATAGCCATGTATTTTTCTTCCTATTCACGTGAGAAACTTCTCACTTTCCATCATCAAACTCACGGCTAGAAGTATTGAAGGTAATGGCTTCCATTTCATCTTCTTCTTCCTTTGTTTTTCTACTTTTCTATTTGAATTTTGTACTTGTTCTCACCTTCATAGCTTAGCTCCTCCTCAACCAGATCTGACCTGACCTCCACCACCCCCTTCCTCTGACCATCTCCCATCCTACTACCTCTCCATTTCAGGCCAAGCAAATCCAAGCTGAAGACCACCACAAAATCCACCAAAAACCATCACAAACTATCACTTATGGCCTAGAATTGTCATCTCCTCCTTCTACCACCATTTTCCGCCACTACCACCACCACCACCACCTCTGACCTGACCTCCACCCTCTGGCACATCACTCACCACCACCTGCACCACTGGTTGGGTCCACCTAGCCTCTGGCCAAGCACAATAGGAGCATAGAGATGAAGTTGTTGCCTCGTAGTTGCCTTGAAATTGTATAGTTTTGCACCTATACCATCTCATCACTTTTACACCATGATGGCCGACTACTTTGGACCCTAAACCTGACCCAATCCTCTGCCTTAACTGAGCTTATTCCATGTCTAACTAAAGCATATGAGGTTAAGAACAAGTGCAATTCATTTAATGTTGTTTTGGGGTTTTGTTTCTAATGCTATTCGGTGATAACTTGCGTTGAAACTTACATATATTTGCATTGTTTGGTGTAAATATTTGAACATGTCTAATTGCTTTGGCTCTCCACTCTCTTGTCGTATCCGTGTTGTCGTGCCTTCGTAGTGTCGGTATGTGTGCTTTGGCAGCGATCTCCAGCTTTGAACATGTTAGTTATTCTCACCAGACAATATGTACATATATAACTAGTAAATTGACCCCTTTTGAATTTGTAAAGTGCATTATCATGTTACACCTGCTATATTATGATTTTATGATGTTCACCCATGCTTAAACACCTGTTATAACATTTGTTACTGTTATATTATGTTGTTCTGCTATTTTATCAGTTTATCACACTGCAAGTTCCCTTTAGATTAGAATCACTATGGGTTGAAATGATACATACCCGAACGAACTTTAGAATAGGGGAAAATCGTTATGGGCTGAAATGATAGGCCTAAACGATTTTCAACTTATTTTATTTACTTGGAACTGTGGGTTTGAAATGATAAAACCCGGATTTTTCTTTGTAAATAACGGGTTGAAATGATACATTAACCGTATCACTTTACCTAGCGTAGAAAATTATATACAGGCCCATAGATAAAATATGTTTTTCTAAAAAATATAAAATATTTTAGAAATTTAATTATTATAATATTTTGATTTAAAATTAAATAAAAATATAATTTTTGTAAAGTATTATTGATTTTCTTGAAATTTATAAGTTAAATAAATTATGGGAAAGTTAGAAAGTCTGAATGTAAGTTATTTTGGAAATTTTGATTTAATTTTTAATGGAATTTAAATTAAATTTAAAATATGATAAATTTATGATATTTTGAATTTTAAATTAATTTAAATGATTTGTATAACATATTAATGATTTTTGAATAAAGTTAAAATGTTAATGAGTGAATATTGAGTTGAATTTGGAAATATAACTTAAATTGGAATTTATGAATTTGGTTTAAAAGTGAAATTTTAAGTTAAGGTAAATAAAATGGAATTAAGTTATATTTGAAATTTTAAACTTAAGTGTTAAGTTGAAATTTAATGTAATGAATTTAAATTTGAATGTTGAAATTTAATAAGTGAATTATTAATAAATATTGATTTTTGGAAGGAAACTTAACTTTATAAAATCATGAATTTAAGGAAAATTAAATGATACTTATAAATGTGAAAATGTATGATTTTATAAGTTAAAAATGATTTAAATAAAAATATTAGTGTTTGTGAAATTACATTGAATATTTGAAGTTAATTAACAGCATTTTTAATACTGTCTTTTGTTAAATTTAATTGTTTTTGTTTGAATGTAACTTTCTGTAGCATTTTCTAAATGCTGCAAAACTTGAATTTTCATTGTTTTAATAAATTTAGGTGCATAAATGAACATTGAAAAGTTTAAACTTTTGGCATTTGATAATTAATTATTAAATGTAATAACTTCATTTTTATGATTTAATAATGAAGTAATTTGTTGTGAAATATAACTATTTGATATATTAAAATGATTGAATTGTGGTTTCGAAAGATATGATATTTTGATATATTAAAATGATTGAAATGAGATTTCGAAAAGATATGATATTTCGATATATTAAAATGATTTGAAACGAAGTTTTGAAAGATATGATATTTTGATATTAAATGATTTGAAAAATGGAGTTTTGAAAGATATGATATTTTGATACTAAAATGATTTGAAAAATGGAGTTTTGAAAGATATGATATTTTGATATTATAATGATTTGAAAAGAAGTTCTGAAAGATATGATATTTTGGAAATGAAGCTTTGAAAGATATGATATTTTGATATTAGATGATTTGAAAAATGGAGTTTTGAAAGATATGATATTTTGATATTAAATGATTTGAAAAATAGAATTTTGAAAGATATGATATTTTGATATTAAAATGATTTAAAAAGAAGTTCTGAAAGATATGATATTTTGGAAATGAAGCTTTGAAAGGTTATGATATTTTGATATATTAAAATGATTTGAAAGGAAGTTTTGAAAGGATATGATAATTTAATATATTGAAATGGTTAGAAATGACTTGATATTTATTTTGATACATATTTGAATTGAAAGATATGGTATGATGATATATTGAAATGGTTTGGAAATGATTTAATCTTTATTTTGATAAAGATTTGAGTCGAAATGATATTCTATTTTGAAGTATATAATATTGTTTTAAAGTTATAACTACGGGTTATAATAACGATTGGTTGTTAAAGAGACCGGGATTGGATGTTGTCTTATAGCCGGCCAATACCCAAAATCACTTTAACAACTGTGTACGCGATGGAGATTCTAGAATGAAGTAGGATGGTGGCGACGTTCTCGAGGTATATTACGTGGACCCAACTCCCGTGAGTTGGCATATATGACTAAAATAGGAGCTATACCGGGCTACACAAAGGGTCGCACCCTTTCGTCGAGCATGCTCCATCAGAAACCATTCTATTACTTTTGTGATTCGATAAAAGGCGCCACTTTGATTTGGGGGTATTTTTCGAGGTGGGCGGAAGCTACTGGCTTGCCGTCACCACCGGTCCGGGAGTGCAAACTGTGTATCCACCCTGGCATTGCCTCGCATGCCGTGTCATATCCTTATATCGAGCCCACTACGATTTTGGTTTTAAAGATCCGACCGCGTTAAGTTTCACCATCCCCTTAACGCTATTTTCTATATGGTTATACTTTACTGATTAGACACTACTGTATATAGCACAATATACTACATAGTAAATAGTTTAACGGATCCTTAGAGGATGGACGGCCCAAGCATCTTCTAAGTTACTTGTGCCTTTACTACAGTTCACTTGAGTTGGTTTACATTGTATAAGTATGTATGTCCTGACTCGATTGTTTGTATTTTTATTTACGCTCGGGTCAGCCTGAGTATTCACAGATTTGGATTTCCACTTTCTGGAGATTGGAATCGCTGGAGATTATCTGCTTGTCTAGTTTTATCTTTTGCAGCTTGTTGTTCCTTTCAGCTCTTGTATTAGTTGACTTCTATGTAGTGAGACTTCCTTTGTATTTTATTTCTTCTGTTGTATTTTATATAACTCTGATATATATTTTTATATAGTAGCTTCATGAACTACTATTCTTTTATTTCCGCTGCATTATTATTACTATGTGTCTGTGATCTGTGATTTTATTTACTGTATATTCTGAGATTTGCCAAATTTTTATTTACAACGCGGTATTTTGAGCAATTCAATTCCGACATGAGTGTCTACCTATACACTTATAATGGATGCGAATGGTTGAAAATATCGGGTCGTTACATATTTACTTTCTAATTTCAATCGTCTCTCTTTCAATCAAAGATCAAAATGTTGTCCAAAAAGATATAGAATTCATTATAACCAAAGATCAAGAAATTGTCTTTGGAAAAACCATCAAACCTTAGGATTATTTTCTTGGGTGTGATCGTATCCCATTTAGAACAATTTAGTGTGCTTGGTAGCTCGAAAATCCAAGTGAGTGTGCATTTAGCCCATCCAAATTAGGTGGGTGCACCTTAATCCCAGAAATTCAGGAGGGTGTGTCTCATAACCTTGAAATCGAGATTGTATTGAGTTTGCCTTCTGCCCTTTTAAAGATTGTCATTTTAAAAGAAATCTATATAAGTAATTATACAGGACTGGATGTAGGGTAACTCTAAACTAGTATAGAAATCCTTGGTGTGATCTCTAATTCTTTACTTTTTACTTTACTACATTTATACTTATTTGTGTTTGCATCTATGATTAATCATTCCGTGTTGATTAATAATAGTCTTGAATGAATTTTAAAAATATTCATACAAATTAGAAAATACTATTCACCCCTCCAATGTATAATTAGCCTAAGATCCATAATTCCACAACCTACACTTAGTATCATCATCATCTACATCCTTTTAAATCCATCTAGTTGTTTTCTTGTGTTATCTAGCTTTGTATTGTGTGTTTTTAGTTTAAAATTCATCTTGTTCTTATTTATTTTGAAAATGTATAGGATCTTATATAATGCGACTTATATACTAATGTAAAAGTATGCACTGATAATTATAATAAGTAGAGTAAATTAACAGAGTATAAATAAGAAAGATAATAAAAGAGAGCACACTAGATATTTTGTACTGATTCGGACCTCTCGTCCTACGTCCTGTCCCGAAGCTCCCCTTTGGCATTTCCTTTGACCAACTAACTCTCACTTTGCCCGGAGGAATAGGCTAATACAAAAGTAATTCTCTGAAAATTGTGTGTTCCAAATTAGACCGATAGTATCAATCTTCCTATGATCTCCTTTGAGTATGTGAACATGCATACTTTGAGTTGTAGGAAGTAGTTTAATCAAAACGGTATTTTGATTATGATAGATTGAGATGATGTAAGCAAGAGAAAGAATTGGTAAATTGAAAGTTAATAAGAAATCAAAAGAATAGAATGATAACTAATTCCAATTCTCAATTTTGAAGTGTATAAATGGGTTTGAATAGATGAATATGAGGAGTTGTTACTGTTAAACAAACTCTATTTGTTTTAATGACTGCAACCGTTGAAGAAGATATGTTATTATTCAATATGAAATGAAGCATCCTTTCAAATTAGAGCAGTTTTTATATGACAGACATCTGTGGATTTTCCATAGACATCCATGATTTCAGGGAATGATTTCCCAAAAATATTCACTGCTGTGGCTTTCCCCCAAATGTCCATGGATGGCCTTTTTGGATTATCATAGTTTTTAATGCTAAAGTTGAATATATGAATTCGTGCATGCATATATATACTTAAGAAGATCTTACAATATTTTGTAACACTCTTAATACACCAGTATAACCTTGCAAATTATAGCATGGTCCATAAGTATTTGTTTGTCTTCAATTCTTGATATTCTTTGAGCATGACGATCTCTTGTAGTATATACCTGTAACCTTGATAAGATATAATATATATGATCATACAGTTGTTGTCGTTGAAACCATAGAATGAAGGTTCTAACATTATGCGCCTTTTGACAATGACAACTACACAATCGTTAGTTATAAAAATAACTGGCGCTTAATTTTATCTCCCCCTATGTATATGCATATATTTATCCCTTTTTGTCATTATCGAAACAAAAAAAAGAAATTATATAGACATAAAATAGACATATAATCATAGATATGTCAAAAATAAATAGAACATAAGATAAATTTTTAACAAGAGACATAAGTAATTCAAAATGAAATAAAAGTTAAACAACATAGTTCATTGAAGAAAGATAAAGAGAAAATGAACAAAGCTAGTCATACTAGTTTGAAGAATAAGAAAATCCACCATAATTTTCATAATACTCTCAGTATGCTAAAGGATCTTGCTCGTATGATGATGGCCAATTAGTTTGATTGTTATACTCTTCATTTTCTTGAATGGAAATCCATGTAAGGTTGATGTTGAAATTGATGAGGGTCGGATAAGGACATATCATCACTACCTTCTTCCTCCTCTTCAAGTTGTTCTTGCTTAATAGTCTACCCTTTGTCTTGAGAAGTTTGTATGAGCGTGGTAAATTGGTGTTTGAGTTCGAATAAGTGGTGTAGGTGATGGAGAAGATGATGATCGAGAGGATGATCGCCATGTACTTTTCTCATCACTTTGCTTAAAGTGGAGACGACTTTTTTTAAGTTTTTTTCATCTTACTCATTCGTGTTGAAAAAGATCGTTCCAAGCTAGTCATTTTATTGTTCAATCCCCGTTCGTTGACTATGGTTAGCTTTTGATTTTTAAGTGTTAAATCATGGATCGATCTGTTTTGCATTGGTTCAATGTGAGCTTCTTGAAACTCCAAATTGGAATAGTATTCGGTAGTATGACCAGAGAATGTAGGTTGCTACGAAGGACGAGGAGCAAGAGGATGTTGAGGACCTGGATACATTTGTTGTTGTTGTTGCATGGTCCATTGTGCTAGAGAGACGATTGGAGGTGGTCATTGAGGAAGGTTCATTAAAGATAAAAATATTATACAACTCTCCTTGACAGGAATTTTTTCAAAATGAGAAATATAAGAAGGTACCCTGAGACCATGTAAGAGATGCATAATATGTGGTGCATATATGCGTCGGTGATGAGACCAAAAGCTTTTTATTTCATCATGAATAAACTTAGCCCACTTTTCTTGTATCCCACCAAATATAACATAGACGGCTTTATGATCGTTTTGTATATTTGTTCATGACTTCCTAAGTGGGGAATATTGTATTGATTATCATACTTTAATAACCGAGCCTTTGGACGTATAACATATTTCCACTATGACATTCTATCTTTCCATATTTGATATGTTATTTCATCACGTGAAAAATTTCTCTGGTTGGGAATTTCTTCTAAATCGAGTTTGGATGAGGAAAATTCTAATATAAGACCAATTGTGCTTATGTTTATTTTCAATACGCAATCGTAAACACTTGTCCATAACTAACCATCGTCATTCTTAGGCGTCCAGATATTATTACTACATAAGTCGGCGTAAAAAAGAAAATTTGCCAATTGATCGATTTATACCTCGTTTTCATAAAAATTGATTAAATCTCGAAAGCCGGAGGGGATGGTAAGTTCTTGAATTCCATATTCGTCAAACTTACACAATCTGCAGAATGGGCCAGAAAGAATCTTTTTTTTTGTTTTAGCTCTTCAAATCTCTTGTTAACAATCGTGCTATTTTGAAGCCACTCTTGAATGTGGGCATCAGTTACTAGTGGGTTTGTGAAGATGAAGACTGACCTTTCTTCAATCTTTTGTTAACGAAAATCTTTGCATTGGGAGCAATTTGAGCTCTAGGAACTAAGATTTTAGTGTAGATTGGAATTGGTAAATAGTTGAAAGGAGGTAAAAAATGAATATATAGGACTGCATCAAATAGAATCTGAGGCTCATGATAGACATTTGTGGGGGTATCGCCGATATCTGTCGTTTCAAGAAAAAAATTATCAAAACCAACCACAGACATCTGTGGTTTTAGGAAATATTTTTCTAAAACTAGTGACAAACGTCTGTGATTTTGCCCACGGACGTCTGTGCCTGCCTATGTAGAATATATTTGCTTTGAAATTAAAAATGCTTACTGAAAATTATCATACAACAATATATGTATAAAATTACAATATTGAGTAAATATTTCAGACAAAATGCTATCATAAGCTTAGTTTTTGTTAGAGGGATCGGATTTTCTAATTTTTTGTAAATCCCATGAATTTGGCTCAACCTTTGTTTCTTTAACTAACGGTTTTAGTGGAGACCAACTTGGACGAGCTAGAGTATCAATCTAGTCTTGGTTTGATGGTTCTGGCTTGATAAATTTCTTGGAGTAATGTTATAAGCTTTGACATGAGTTTCTTTTAAACGAGAAGATTTTTGTTGTATGCAATTTTTTGTTGGTGAATGTCCACAAATTGCTAGAATGCATTTTTCGAAAAAAGTTAAGATGAGATCCTTGACACCATTGTTCATACATTTCTCATTGAACTCCAATCATTTCTTGTTGATAATGATATATTTCATCAAATTTGTTGGTGAAAGATGTTGACTCTAGACCAATTGACCGTTTTACTTTCTTTTCCTTAGGAGAAAATCCAGTGTGATATGTAGGTGATGCAATAATGTTTAGAGAGGCTGATCGAATTGATGGAGGTGTGGATTTAGTTGGCGATACGTAGGTGTCATTGTAACGATGCACTATTTTGGACAATTGAAATCGACAATAAAACCACATATGTCGGACTTGAATAATTCAAAACAATAGATTGTTAATATAATTTGGAGCAAATAAAACCAATCACAGAATCATATACACGGAATATCAGAATAACTCATAGCGGAAATAAAATAACCATAGTAGTTCATGAAGCTACTACATACATAGTCTCAAAACATATACAAAATACTTGAGTCTGAAGAAGCAAATACAATAGAAGTCCACTAATACATAAGCTGAATAGGAATAACTGGAATAGAAATAGATAGACAACTAGATAGATAGATAATCTCCAGCAGATTCTCTAACTCCAGAAGATGAAATCCAAAGCTGTGATACTCAGGCTGACCTGAGTGTAAAGCAAAACACCAAAACACTCGAGTCAGGACATATATACTTATAAAATGTAAATCAACTCAAGTGAACTGTAATAGAAATGCACAAGTAACTTAAAGGATGCTTGGGATCGCATATCCTTTAAGGATCCGTTAAACTATTTACTGTAGTAATATGCCTATTATAATAACGTCTAAAGTAAAGTAAACTTACTTAAAAATAGTGTTAAGGATTTACATTTTCCACCTTAACACATTTATAGTGCCAATAGTCTATACAGTACCATCGTACCTCCAGATCGAGAGGCTACCATAAATACTACATAGGTACGATACAAATCAAACTCATAAAAAGCACGATATGGTAGGTGACATGGCACAACTAGGCAATGCCAGGGTAAATATACCAAGTATGCATCCAGGCTGGTGGTAATGCATAGTAGCCACTACCGCCCACCTCGAGCCACACTCCAAAAAAAAATCAAAAGGGGCACCCAGTTAATCACAATGTAATGGAATGGTATCGAAGCAGTGTGTCCGATCAGAGGAGCTACCTCATTGGCTCAAGAATCGCTCCTGTTTTAGCCACCTTATGCCAACTCACGGGAGTCAAGTCCACGTATATACATCATATAGGATCTTCGCCGCCATCCTACTTCATTCTCGAATCTCCACCGCGTACACGGTTGTTAAAGTGGTTTTCGGAGTTGGCAGAGAGTATGACAACTTCCGATCCTGGTCTCTTTAACATCCAATCTTTATTATAACCCATGGTTATTTATTTCAAATGGTTTATACATTCAAATCAAGCATATTCATTTCAAACCATTTAAATTCAATACCATTATACTTTCAAAGTAATATCCATTTCAAAGTTGTAACACTTTCAAAAACAAAACACTTAGTTATAACATCTAAAAAATGCAATAAGTTAGAAACCATAATGCTTTGAAAATGTGACCTTATATAATAGCTTTGAAAATATTACATTTATGAAATAGTAGCACTTTTAAAACATAGCCTAAAGTAGCATAGAATTTTAAAAACATAACTTAAAATAGCATAGCATTTTAAAAATGCTACAAATTTTACCACAACATGTTTTTAAAACATAAAATTTCAATTTTATCATGGTCTTAAAATCTATTTAATTATACAAAACATATCCATTTCATAAATAAAATCTATCACTATTACTAAATTAGATTTAAATTTCCATATTAAATTAAATTAAATTATTAAATTAAATTTATATCATAGATAAAATCTTTAAATTTGATTTTAAACAGACCATTTATATACTTATAAATTTTTTAACTTATTAAAAAAATCAATACATATTGTTTAACTCATTTAAATCAAAATTTAAGTTAAAATTTCTTATATTAAAATTCTAAATACTTAATATTTTTTAGATAACTATTATTTTAAAAATATTAACCATGGGTCTGTATAATATTTTCTAACCTAGGTTAAGTGATACAGATATGTATCGTATCAATCCACAAAATATAAAATTCCAGGTTTTATCATTTCAAACCCGCAATCCCAAGTCAAATAAAATATAAATCGCTTGAGCCTATCGTTTCAGCTCATAACGATTTTTCCATATTCTAAAGTCCGTTCGGGTATGTATCATTTCATCCCATAGTGATTCTATACTAACAGGAAACTTGCAGTTTGAGAACCAGAATATAAATAAACATAGCATCATATAATATCATAACATGTCAGGTGATAAACAGGTATAAGGTGATAACATCATATAATATCATATCACAGGCATACATGAAACTACTATCAACATAGCATATCACTACTACAATTCCATAAGTTATCAATTTACTATGATATAAGTACGTAGTCGAGAGTGATAAACTCACCTTCTTAAGCTAGAGATGACAATTCAAGACATAAGAACAAACTTCGAAAAGCACGACAAAGAACGAATTAGACTTGAGTGGATGTAGAGCTAAGATCCAAATCTTATACACACAAAAATACAACATACATAAATATATATATATAAACATACACACACGCGACACATATGAATTAAAACAAAGCAAAATGGGCTAATAACTTCACAAATAGGCTCGGCCACATAGGAAATAGGTTTGTCCATGGCAAGCATAAGGCACGGCTATGGGGTAGGTGAAGGGGTGGCAAGGTAAAAGGTCAAGTGGAAGGCAAAAGGACAAGGCACATGGCTTTTAGGTTCGGCCATGGTCTATTGGGTTCGGCCATCATGTGATAAGGCTTTGGGTCAAGAGAATGGTCCAGGCTGTGTTGGTTAGAAGGCAACTAGGCACGCCCAGGGGAGGAGAATGGTCACGGCTAGGCAATAGGAGAAGGTGGTGGCCTAGGCAATAGAGAAGAGAGGAGGGGAAAACATAGGTCGCTAGGGTTTTTGGTAAAGGAATTTTTGTGATTTTGGAAAAGGAATATCGGCCATGGCTGTGGTGAAAGGTATTGGCTAAAGGAGGTAATGGCCGATCAACTTGGTGATGGTGGAGGTAAGGAAGAGGTCGGCTACGGTATGGTTGAGGTCGAAATATGTTTTAGGAGAAAATATAAGAAAAATAATAAAAGGAAGAAGAAAGAGAAAAGCAAACTTACTGGAAAGTTTCTAAGCAGAAGGAAAAAATGAGAAAGAGATGAGGAGTCGGAAACTTTTATACGTGACTGAGTTTTGAAGAGGCATTTTTTCAAATTAACGGACAAAGATGCGTCTCTTAGGAAATTCCTAAGCCCATTAGCAAAGCCCAATGTCAAAACAAACCAAAACCCAAACAAAATCAAGCCCAAAGCCAAAACAGAAAATAAAAAATAAAATACTGAAAAATATTTGCGTGTAAAAAGCTAAAATTTTGCAGATTTATAATGTATAAATCAAAATTTGACGAAACGAAAAGCGTAAAGAATGTTAGAATCAAGTTCAGCTTCAAAGAAAAAGAATAGAAATTTAAAATTCAAATTTAAAATTTCAACTGAAAGTCGAAATTTGACCGAAGTTGACCAAAATTCAAATTTCAGAAAAAATATCTTATTATATTTGGAAAAATAATTCTTAAAACATCCCAAAATTTCATTGTAAAATTCCAAATTTTCAAATTTTAAATGATTGAAAATCAAAGTATCAAACAAATTGTATTTAAAATTATTTACAAATTTATGGATTGTTACAGTTATTCTGGAGGTGAGCAAAAGTCAATAGTCGAATAGGAGGAGTCATGATCGGAAGACAGGATGGTTTGCAAACGAAGCTTGGTAAAATATGTATTTAGTGTGCAAAAAAATTGGCTTGTATAAAAGTTTTTTTTTTACTATATATTGAAGTTTATTTGTTAGAAAAAAAAAATTAACCATATAATTTTAACAGAAGTTAGTTGGTTTTTATGCGGATAAAATTAATCATAGAAATTATTTTATGCAATTTATATGAGTTAAATAAAAATCTTTGTTCGCTAATTCATTGTAAGAACATATCCCTAGATCTCGTCTTAATTTTATAAAAGCTAGTTCGCTTAGTGGTTTGGTAAAAGTATCTGCAATTTGATTTTAGGTATTTACAAATTCAAGTGATATAATTCCCTTTTCAACATTATGTCTTAATAAATGGTAATGGATATCAATGTGTTCTATTCGAGAAAGATTAATAGGATTTCTTGATAAATTTATAGCACTAGTATTATCACAATATAAAGGAGAATTTGTTATAATTTTACCAGAACCTTGAAGAGTTTATTGCATATATATTACCTATGCACAGGCTAAGGCTGCCGATATATACTCGGCTTTACATGTTGAGAGAGAGAGACACAATTTTGTTTTTTACTAAACCTTGAAACTAGAGATTGACTAATGAAATGACATATGTCACTCTAATTTTTCTATATGTCTTGCAACCACCAAATTATGTATCACTATATGGTACAAGTTCGAAAGAGCTACCTATAGGATAGAAAAGTCCATATTCTTTAGTGTGGGTTAAGTATCGTTGAATTCTTTCAACTGCTCGATGATGTGACTCCTGATGTTGTGCTTGAAATCTAGTATATAGATATATGCTCATCATAATATCCGGTCTACTAGCCTTTAAATAAAACAAAGATCCTATCATACTTGGGTATAATTTTTGGTCGAAATCTTTTCCATTTTAAATATAACAAAGATCCTATCATACTTTAGTATTCATCGGAGTTGGTTTACTTGAGATATTTTCCATTCCAAAGCGTTTTAATAAATCTCGACAGTTTTTTTCTTAATTTATAAACATTCCATTTTCTAGTTGTCTATTTTCAAACCCAAAAAATAATTCAATTCATCCATATGTGACATTTCAAATTCATTTTTGATAATTTCAAAAAATTCGTTGCATAATTTTTCGTTAATTGATCCAAAAATAATATCATTAACATATATTTGTACAACTAATACGTCATTGCTTTCTCGTTTTATAAATAAATTAGAGTCTATTTTACCAATTTCAAAACCCAAGATTTATAAATGAGTTTTTAATCTTCCATACCAAGCACAAGTTGCTTATTATAATCCGTATAGAGCCATTTTAAGTTTAAATACACGATCGGGATATTTCTCATGAACAAATAGCGGAGGTTGTTCAACATAAAGCTTTTCTTTTAAAAAGCCCTTTAGAAAAGCACTTTTTACATTCATTTGAAAAAGTTTAAAATTATGATGATACAAGAAAACAAGTAATGTTCGTACTGCTTCGAGACGTGCTACCGAAGCAAATGTCTCTTCATAATCAATTCCTTCTTCTTGATTATATTCTTGAACTACTAATCTTGCATTATTTCGAGTAAGTTTTTCATTTTCATCCGCTTTATTTTTAAAAACCCATTTTGTTCCAATTATAGATAGATCTTTTGATCTTGGTACAAGTTCAAATATGTCATTTCTTTCAAATTGATTAAGTTCCTTATGGATTGCAATAATCCAAAAATCATCTTTTGATGCTTCTTTATAATTTTTAGGTTCAGAATTTGATATAATTGCAATTTGACTCATTTGGTTCAACTGTTTTCGGGTTGATACTTTTGTATTTAAATCATCGATAATATTATTAATTGAATGGTCCTTTAATATCCTAGACGGTGAAGTTATCACATCATCATTATTATTACTGATATTATTATTATTATTATTTTCATGTAGAGTATATTACTTTTATTATAGCTTCTTCATCATCATCGTCGTTAAATGATACATGAAGACTTTCTTCTATAATTTTTGTTAGTCTATTAAAAATTCTATATGCTTTGCTTAGATTCGAATAGCCAACAAAAATTCCTTCATCAACTTAAGAATCAAATTTTCCTTGATAGTCTTCTATGTTTAAAAATAAAGAATTTTGATCCAAATACTCGAAAATATGATACCTTAGGTTTCTTTTTGAAAAATATTTCATAATATGTGTTTTTAGACATTGGTCTATATGTTACACAATTCAATATATAACATGCGGTAGCAACAGCTTCAGCCTAAAAAAAATTTGGTAGGTTACTACTATTTAGTAAGGTTCGTGCACACTCTTCTAAAGTTCGATTTTTCCTTTCTACAATATCATTTAGTTAAGGTATATGTGGAAATGAAAATTTATGACCAATTCCCTTTTTATTGCAAAAATTTGTAAATAGTTTATTTCCAAGTTCACAACCATAATCACTTCGTATACTTCTAATTTTTAAGTTTATCAAATTTGTAATTCGTAACAAAAATTTTGAACATTTCAAAAGTGTCACATTTATGTTTTAAAAATAATGTCCAAGAATATCTTGAAAAATCATCAACAATTACAAAAATATATTTTTTATGATTTATTGAGCGTACTTGAGTCGATACAAATAAATCTAGATAAAGTTCGAGAGATTGTTTTGTGGAGATTTCCTTTTTAGATTTAAAATAACTTTTCTTTAATTTACGAAATTAACAAGTGTCGCACAGATTTTTAACCTTCTAGTTGATCTTAGGTAATCCTCTAACAGATTCATTTTTAGCTAAATTGTTGATATTCTTAAAATTTATGTGACAAAAACATTTATGCCATAACCATGGATCATCATGATTTGCGGCTAAGCATAAATTTGTGTTGTTTTTGACATTCATGTTTAAAACATATATGTTTCGATTTCTAAATCCTTCAAAAAGTAGATTTCTATTTCGGTCAAAAATATTGCACTTGTTTTTCTCGAAAATAATTTTAACTCGTTTATCACATAAATGACTTATACTTAATAAGTTATGTTTTAAATTTCTACCAATAAAAAATTAATAATAATAGGATAGTTAGAAATACCATTATCGATGGATTCTACGATGCCGATGAAAAATTCTTTTGAATTATCTTCGAATGTCATAGTGCCACCATCGATATACGTTATATCGGACAATATATGTGCATTTCCAGTCACGTGCTTGGAGCAACCATTATCAAGTATCCATTTCTCTTTAATTTTTATTCTAGTTTTGGGTACCTGCAAAATAAGAAGAATTTAACAGGTACCTACATTCTTTATTTAGGGTCCTACGTATTAGCGGAAGAAGGTAGCTATATTAATGAGGATTTGGTTCCGCTAGAAATATAATTATTGTTATATACGACTTCCTTTAAATATTCATCAATATATTTTTGTCTAACTAGTTTATTATTTGTTTTAGGAATCCATATTTTGATCATACTTGTATATGAATTCTTAATCTTAACTTCTAACTTTTGCTTTTTGAATTTTGTGTATAATGTGCTATAATTCTTTGTCTTTTGTTTACTTTTGAAACCCAACCCATTTCGATTTGTAGATGGTTTAGATATTTTAATCAGATTTTCTAAATTTTGTTTTCCTTTGTTGAATTTTGTCACATTATTTGTTATTTTATCTAACTTACTTTTAAGATCACAAATTTTAATATTGCTAGAATCTAAATTTGCTTATAATTTTTAGTTTTTCTTTTTCATCACTAAATTTTTCTAACTTATAATTTTTTAAATCATGTAATAAGATGGCATTTTGAGATAATAACGTTGCATATTTTTTTTGGAATAATCTCTAATTCTTCTTCTAAGATTATTTTTTCATCTTTTAATAATCCAATTTCTAATTCTGCTCTGGTTAACTTTCCTACATGTTCATTGTTTAATTCTTTTTGATTCTCTATATTTATCATCTGATTCAATGCTAATTTCCATTATCTCCTCATAAGTAAGTTCAGGATGTACATCATCATTGTTAGCCATAAAGCACACATTTGTTTGTCTCGAGTCGCTTTCACTATCACCGTCAGATGAAGAGGATGAATCTGAATCGTCTCATGTTACTTGAAAAGCTCTTTTCTTTTTCTTGAATTTCTCAAACTTGCTTTTCTTTTTATTGTTATTGAGATGTTGACCATCCTTCTTCATGTGGCTAAAATTTTCACACTCATAGCATTTAATCGATGTTTGATTTGAGGAGTTTGGTTTTCCACCATTTTGAAATCTGGTCATCTTCTTGAACTTCTTGAATTTGTTGTAGTTCTTGGAAATAAAAACAAATTTATCTTCATTTAAGTCCAAATCTTCGTTGCTTGCTTGGAATGCTATGTTTTTCTTTTTATGATTTTGATGCTTTCTAGCTTGCAAGTTAGCTTCATATGACATCAGATTTCCTATTAGCCCTTCAACTTTGAGTTGGGAAAGATCATTAGCTTCTTTGAAAGGTAAAACTTTTCTTTCCCTTTCATTTGTCAAAGATTTTAAAATTCGTGTGATTAAATCAAAATCTGTGAATTTGACTCCAAGTGCCATGAGATCATGTTGAATAGTCTGAAATCTAGGATACTTATCAATAATTGATTCATTTTCTTTCATTTTGAAAGATGAAAATTGGTTTTGTAAAATTGAGATTTTAGTTTGCTTGACTTTAGGTGTTCCTTCACGTGTGACTTGTAAATTGAATCATATATCTATGCAGTGATGCAAAGCATGACACATGAAAACTCATTTTTGTTAAGCGAGCAAAATAGTACATTCGTAGCTTTGGCATTGTTAGATGCCGTTGCTTTTTATGCATCAGTCCAAATGCTAATGTCGGTGTTAGGTGCTTTATATTCTTTTTGAGTTTCTACCATATTTCTAATCCATTTGCTTCCATAAAAATTCTCATAATAGTTGACCAATAAGCATAGATAGAACTAGTAAATAGTGGAGGTCGTGCAGGTGGTTGATGTTCTTGAAAAGTACTCTTGCCATATTAATGATTTCTCAACTACGCGCTACTGTAGATTGAAATAACCACGCTCTGATACCAAACGAAAATGTTAGGATCTTATATAATGTGACTTATATACTACTGTAAAAGTATGTATTGGTAATTATAATAAGTAGAGTAAATTAACACAGTATAAATAAGAAAGATAATAAAAGAGAGCACACCAGATATTTTATACTGGTTCGGACCTCCCGTCCTACATCCCGTCCCGAAGCTCTCCTTCGATATTTTCTTCAACCAAATAACCCTCACTTCACCCAAAGGAATAGGCTAATACAAAAGTAATTCTCTAACAATCGTGTGTTTCAAATAACACTTATAGTATAAATCCTCCTATGATCTCCTTTGAGTATGTGAATGTGAATACTTTGAGTTGTAGGAAGTCGTTTAATAAAAATGGTATTTTAATTATGATAGATTGAGATTATGTAAGCAAAAGATGCACAAATTATAAATTGAAAGTTAATAAGAAACCAAAAGAATAGAATGATAATTAATTCCAACTCTCAATATTTGAAAGTGTATATATAGGTTTGAATAGATGCATATAAAGTGTTGTTACTGCTAAACAAACTTTATTTGTTTTAATGGCTGCAACCGTTGAAGAAGAGATGTTATTATTCAATATGAAATGAAGCATCCTTTCAGATTAGTGCAGTTGTTATATGATAGACATCTGTGCATTTTTCGACGGACGTCTGTGACTTCAAGAAATGATTTCTCGAAAATATTCATAAATGTCTATGACTTTGCCATAGACATCTATGGATTTCCTTTTTTGATTATTATAGTTTTTAATGCCAAAGTTGAATATATGAATTCATATGTGCATATATATACTCAAGGAGACCTTACAATATTTTTGTAAGACTCTTAATACACTAGTATAACCTTACTTATCATAGCATGGCCCATAGGTCTTTGTTTTTCTTTGATTCTTGATATATTTGAGCATGATGATATCTTGTAGTATATATCTGTAATCTTGATTAGATATAATATATGTTATTATATAGTTGTTGTCATTGAAACCATAGAATGGAAGTTCTAACATATTTTCTTTTATTTTGAATGATATCCATGTATCAATTAAATTCTAAGTAATGAAAAGTATCTATTACTATTTTATATTGTTTATTAGTCTCTGGAAGTTATAAATATATAAAAATATAAGGCAAAATCAAAAGCTACAAAAAACATTAAGTTTGAAAATTTTGGTATGTATGTCGACATACATACTAGTGATATGTCGACATATAATGGTCAGAAAAAAAAATTTCCAAAACAAAAATAACTACCATCCATCCACTCATTTCAACTGACTTTCTTCTCTTATATAAGCCTATTTCTAGAAAGAAACATCATTCATCATTTTATTCTATATTCGATTTTCATTTTTAATCAATTTTTACAAATATGTCTACACCACATCAAGAATTATATGAAAATCCTGAACAAACTCTTCAATCCTTCAAAGATATTTTCTATTTTATCCTAAGAAATCAAAGGCACTTAGAATTGAGTCAAATGCAAATGATAAAGGAATAAGAAAAGATTTTTGACGTTGCTCGTTGGATGATTTCTTTCTTAACCAAAGATGAAACATCCAATAACCCAGAATGCACTGTTAACAAGAATAATGAAGATTGGGCTACCATTAATGAAGATTCAATATTTGGGTCCAATGGTTGCATAGAAGTTCTATGAAGCGTGTACTTATTAGGTCTGGATTTAATATGTAAATATATAAATACTCTTCGGATTTGGTTTGAATAACTTGGTGTGTATTTGGATTGAATTTAATTGGTATGGGTTGTTTGTATGATTGATTTGGTTTGATTGACTTGAATGTATTGAAATTGTATGGTTTGAAATTACATTAATAAAATTTACTTTACCATCATGTTTAATATAGAACAGTATCATTTATCATATATATCATTTTAAAATTAGATTATTGATTTTGAATCTTATATCATCGTATATTTTAGTTAGGGGGAGTTTTTTAAGTTTTTTTTTATTTTCCTTAGTTTTTCTTAATTTATCACCCATTTTTGTTGATGACAGAGGAGGAGAAAAATATAAAATATATACATACACACTAACTTAGGGGGAGTTATAACATATTTTATATGTACAGGATATTAATGGTTGCCATCATCAAAAATGGGGAAATTACTAATACCTTAGTTATTGATTTTGACGATAACAACCTTAATAACAATAATACATTCATATAAAATATGCATACCAATGTTTTGTCAAGTTATATAGTATATAGTGCAGGCTATTACACATGTACTGATTCGAAGACCGTACAGTATAATGACTCAAAGAATGAACATGGATATTCATGAGTATAAAGATCAAAATATGAAGATCTCAAGATTATGGTATAGTATATAGAGTCATGGATATTGTTAAAGTCCCTGGTGGCAATCTTTGATCTCTATCTTCTCATTTTCTTAGACTTTATTTTAAAATAAAGTATATTTTTAAAATATATTTAAAAATATTTTATAAAAGTTTTTATAAAGTTTAAATGTTTATAAACTATGTTTAAATTATTTTACAAAGTATCAAAATATTTTACCATGAGATTTTCAAAACATTTTAAAGTAAAAAAGTTTTCAAAATACATAAGCCTATTGACATATAGGCAGATGATATGTCGACATACATGCCACAAATTTCAAATTCAAATTTTGATTTGAGGTGCCTATTCGTCATAACTCTTTGCGAATGGAAAAATCTGTTTACTCTCTATATACACAAGGTTTTAAAACGAATTTTTAACAATAACTTTCTTATTATCTTCCCTCCTTTTACTCTGCCAAAATTTCTAGTGAAAATTTATTCAAAACTTTTCAAATTCAAACCAGATTCAATTCAATCTTCATTGTATTGTTTCTCTACCTTTTACTTTCTGATTTCAGTCATCTCTCTCTTAATCAAAGTGTTGTCCAAGAGGCTATAAGATTCATTATAACCAAAGATCAAGAAATTGTCTTTGGACAAACCACTAAGCTTTAGTTGTATTTGCTTGGGTGTGATTATAGCCCATTCAAACCAATTGGGTGTGCTTGGTAGACCGAAAATCCGAGTGGGTGTTCTTGTAACCCGTCCAAATCAAGTGGATATACCCTGAGCCCATAAATTCAATAAGGTATGTCTCGTAGCCTTGAAATTGAAATTGTAATGGGCTGGCCTTCTGCCTGTTTAAAGATTGGTATTTGAGAAGATATCTACACAAGTAATTGAACGAAACTAGATGTAAGGTAACTTCGAACTAGTATAAAAATCTCCAGCGTAATCTCCCTAATTCTCTACTTTTTACTTTACTACATTTAAACTTATCTGTATTTGCATTTGTGATTGTTCATTCTGTATTAATTAATAATAATCTTGCAAGAATTTTAAAAAGATATACAAAAATTAGAAAACACTGTCACTCCCTCTAGTGTTTAATTATCCTTAAGATCTATAATTTCACAACCCATACTGTATTCAAAGTTCAAGAAATCATTTTTGAAAAAACTATCAACTCTGTTTGTATTTGCTTAGGTGTGCTTATAGCCCATTCAAATCAAGTGGGTGTGCTTAGTAGCCCAGAAATCGGGTGTGCTTGTAGCCCGCTCAAATTAAATGAGTTTACTCTAAGCTTGAAAATTCATAAGGATGCATCTTGTAGCCTCAAAATCAAAATTGTATTTGAGTTTGCCTTATGCTTGGTTAAAAATTGGTATTTGAAAAGAAATCAATAGAAGCAATTGTACAGGACTAGACGTAGAAGAAATCCGAGTCAGTATAAAATCTCTCGTGTCATCTCTCTAACTCTTTACTTTGCTTTACTGCTTTTATTTACATCTATGATTGCATCTGTGACTATTTGAAAGTATAATTTTGTGTTGTTAATCTGTGATTTAAGATTTAACTTAAAAGAAATTTAAAAAGATATACAAAGTTAGAAATACTATTCACCTTCCTCTGTTGTTTAGCTAACCAAAAGATCCATAATTCCGTAATTCACATTTGGTAATAGTCAAAATTTCATCTATATTCAACTCTATAGTCCAAATACAAAGTCTGTGGTCCAATAATGGCAATTATTATTAACCATCGGCTCTTCCCAAATACGTTGACTTTGAGTTTACTTTAGTTGGTCGGGATACTAACCTCAAATAACTATGGAGACGAAACTTCTTTTGAATAGTGTTTCACTTCCAATACTTCCATTCGACCTAACTATAGTCATTCGACAGACATCATGCCATGATTTAACCACAATTAAAATGGAGCTTCACGATGAAGATGAACGGTATTCTTAAGTCAATAGAACCATGTAGTTTTGTCACATCGATATTTTTTTGTTTGGCCTTAATTACATTGACCAATAGAAAACTATCGGTTGAATCATTACATAAATATCCAATAATTATCAGTACTTAACTCTTTGGTGCCCTTAGCAGTGATGAGTAATACACTACCACACATTTGGAGAGCGTTATACACTCTAGCCTCAATGGATGTATAGATATCCAGCCTTGATACATCTTGACTAGAAATATTTAAAATGATATGCTTAATTTTACTGTAATAAATTACTCATGACTACAACACGTTGTAATTACTATAACGGAACATACCATTCATGGATTTTCTATTCAATATACTTTTAATTTAATTAGTTAATTAATTAACATATTATATCAAGTATATAATAAAAAGAAAACGCCTTTATTTTGAACAAGATCGGTCATCGGGTTATATATGTAAAAATTACAAAATAGCCCCTAGAGTATACCCCTAACACTATCACTTCAACTATAGGATGGTGGGTGTCGACTTGAAGAGGAGCAGGGAGGAAAACTTGTTCAAAAATTGATATACTTCCATAGGAATGAGAAGGGAAAATGGGAATCCATGTTGCCAATGTTCGAAAGAAAACATATCAAGGTAGCGGTAGAATATGCCGAGTAAGAGGATAGTAAGGAGTGAATGAAACGATTCTAGCAGAGGTTCTTTTTTTAGGAGTGTTCGAAAGAAAACATCCCAGGGTGGATCTTTTTTTAGGAGAGGAAAGGATCCACAATCTCTCGCTTTGTAACAAATTCTAAAACAATTACCAATTTTTTTTGGAGGATTTTCATAATTGATAGTATGTAGCTTGATGTTTCCACTGAATCCCAAGTAAAGCTTAGTGATTAATGGTTTTGAGATATACGCCTTCACACAAAACCATCCCAAGCTCGATCTTGTAATTTAGTGGTATCTACATCCATTTTTAAAGGTTGTTAATACATTGAGCTATATGATATATTACTCTTTTGTGATAAAAATTAGAATAAATCATTGGAAGAAGAACCCAAATTGAAATAATATAGCAATCAACCCGAGGACAGAAATCTAAAATCCATTTAAAGGCGTTCATCGGGTAGTTTAGGACCATCCAATATTTTATATAGCCAAAGTCACATAAAGAATTCTTCACGGTGGAGCTTTAGTAGAACAAGCTTATTACCAATCAATCGAGTACCAATTTTTGATTTTGGACAGAAAATCGCAAAAGCATTTCTCGTTGCTTCCATTGAAGTCCTCTTTTCAACAAACTTTCTAACAAGAGTAAATTTAAGTGGTTTAAAGAATTCATCAATTTTATCATCGGTAAATTCCATACAAAACTTCACCTATGTAGAAGGTGGACAATTTAATAACAGAAGTAGAACGATTTTTGCTAGAAATAGTAGATGTAGTTCTTTAAACTACATCCAAAGAAGGATCTATGAATCTTAGAGGTTTTAGAGGTTGATGAGTAATTTTTTTTCATGGTAAGATCCTCTAAAACATTGGTTTTAAGATAACAAGATTAATGACCCGAGATATTGAGGAGATGGAAGACCGAAGTTTATTTTATAACAAGATTGGTACTTTATTTAAGAAAACACTCATTTTGATGTCTCAAGGGTTGAACCCATGACCTCTAGTTTATAACGTCATATCACTTGCTATTTAAGCTAGTGATCATTGACATCGGTAGACCTGAGCTGGTTGAAAGGTGAGATGGTGATGGGAACGGTGGCTAGAAATTAGGGTTTGGAGTAGAGGTGATGGAATAGGGTTCGAATGAGATGGATTTAAAGAGGGGAGAGGGAGGATTTTGAATATGTGATAAAATTAGAGAGTAGAAACAAATCTAAGAGAGAATTTTTTAGGAGAAAGGGTTCATCAAAGTATATATACACACGCTATATATGTATATATGTATATATATGTATATGCATGTATGTGTGTGTGTGTTTGAGATGAGATTAATAGCCCCTTTATTTAGCACCATTTATAGCCCCCTTGTATTAGCCACAATTTTTTATTTAAATATTCGTTTCTCCTCTCTCCTATCACATAGACCAAACTTTTAAATATAAATTTGTAGAAGATACCGGGGGCTACAAATGGTGCTAAATAAATGGTGTGACTGATCTTAGCTATATACATGTATGTATATATGTATTTATATATGTATGTATGAATTATATTCATGAGAACCCCGCAGACCGATAAGTTTCCGAAGAGAATTAAGTTGTGTCTGACCGCTTCAACTCATGACACCTATAGTCTCCGAGTACTATTTTTTATGAGAACTGTTTCCCTTTTAAAATTAACAAAACTAATTATTTAACAAAGAAGATAATGTTTCCAAAATTATTATTTTGTTTAATAAGGAAAAACTTATACTATTATAATCCATCTTAACAGTTTTTGTTAAGTGTAAACTATATTTACACTTTTACAGTCAATGACCACTATCTCAAGTGGAAAGTTGTAAGGCGCTTTAAACTTAATTGTTGAGATCTTAGGTTCGAATTTTTGAGATATCAAAATAAGTGCTCTACTGGAATAAAGTATTACTCTTTTTCTAAAAAACGTTTACTACTTGAATAAAGTATTACTCTTGTATTACTCTTATTCTAAAAAACGTTTACTACTTGAATAAAGTACTACTCTTATTCTCAAAAATGTTTACATATTACACCCTTAGTTTTTTCAAAATACTTAAAAACCCTTCAACCTTGTTACTTTATAATTTGCCCCATGAAACTTTTGAAAATATAAAGCAGCCCCCTAGATTTTATAAAAATGCAAATAAATCCCTTTTTTCATTTCAGACAATATACCATTGCATTCTTTACAGCGCAACCAACTTTAATCATTGCATCGTTAAAATGAAACTTACATAAATGTTGTAAATTTGTATGTTTTACATTTATAAATTTGTATATCTTTGCTAAAATACGTTGGATTATATTTATAAAAGCATATATTACATGACTTTAAATGATATAAACATACTACATTTTCTAAAAATATTAACAAATATGTTTTTTTTTCTTTTTCAAGCCCTGCATTTTACAAGTGCAAGTAACTTGAATCGTTGTTGTTGAACTTAATTTCAAGATTTTGAATTTGAATTTAAGTTGTCAATTACTAATTTTTATTTATATTAAATATGCATGCGATTTTATCATTGTAAATTTCAAAATTTTAATTTATAATATGAAAAACAAAAAGGGTCCCTTTTTACCTATTATGATAAGTAATAAGGGTATTTTTCAAAAAGCCTTTCATCAAAGAGTATGGCAAAATGAAAAGTTAGATAACCTTTTGAATTCCACAATTTTAGCACCAGTAGGCTGAATTTATGATTTAGACGGGATTCTTTTGAAGACAAATAAAGAAGTCGAAGACGAAGTATGAGGCATGTTTGCTAATAAAAGTTGTTTTAAAATCCCGTTGTTTGTAAAACCATGATATATAACTGGTTGAGTGTTCATGTCGCACATACATTAGACAAGACATTAATATTTATGTTTTATTATATTTATCCATACACACGCACAAATTTGGTTAATCCATATGTAATGACTGTCTAAAACAATTTTATATAATAAAAATATTTAACTGCTTTGTTTACTTGATATCGTTGAAAAAAAACCGATCTCTTTTCACAATAATTCTAGTGATAACTGAATCAACGATATTTATTTTCGAATCTCGAAATGAGAGATGTTACAGTATTTTGCTTCTTACCTTCAAACTTTGATCTTTTTTTTAATATTCAAAAACAGGAACAAGCTACATTTTCCACTATTCTCAATAACTATCCATAAGGAGTCCGGATTATTCAACGCATCAACCAAATACAATCTTAAGGCTCTGGTGAGGAGTTTTCTGGTATCAGTTATGATATGTTTTAAGAATACCGGTTTTGATCGTAAATGATCGTAACGGTTTGTTTGATTTTAAACAATCAATGCATGTTTAGGATTTTTACACTAATTTTGAGAGTTTTTCGTTATTTTTCTTCAAAAAATTTCGATCTCTAGTGGACCTCTCAGTAGGATTCGAACCCAGATGAAGTTATGACCATCTGTCAGAGAAAAAAAGAACGAACTGAACCTATACATATCCTAATGTGACGACTTGAACTCGATGCCCGACAACGACATCGAATCCGTATTGTCGGAGCTTGCAACAACATTAGATGATAAACAACACGGCGGAAACAAAAGATGATAACATAGATATACAGTATAGATACAATGTGATATACATCATGATACAACAACCCAACACCAACAGAGAATGATAGAACACAACACCACAGCGGAAATATATATCTCAACATGAGCAAAGACTTCAAGAGAATCCAATACTGCAACTCCAAACCAAACTCCAAAGCCAAAGCTCTAACTACCATCAAGATCGACTTGTAGCAAATGCGATCTCGAATGCGATTGCCAACCAAAAACTTCAAAGATCCAAAAACTAAAGAAGATCTCCAAATGCTACCGAACCAAAGACTTCGAAAGCTATCGAATCTATACCTACTATTGGATTATCTGAAAAACCCAACTCTAGACTGCCCGTATGGAAAATTGTGAGCGCCCAAAGTTTAGGAAGGGAACAATAAACTCTGGGTCACTCATGCGATTGGTATGAGCAAACAAAAACAGTTTTCTTTAAAACAAACAACAAAAGAATTTAAAACATTGAAATCCGCAATACTTTTTGAAAAATGAAACTACCATAAGGCCTCCCACCTCACACACCATGCAAACGCAGAATTGAAGGAGATTTCTCCTTATGATAGTCAAAAATGCTTGATACACGAAAACCATTTGATATTATTATTAGTGCATAGTCCAGAAAACCTTTCGAAAGTATAATATTAATCTCAACCAGCATAGACATTTCGAACTATGCCTATTATAGCTACCATCTAAACAGTGGTGACCACCATAAGTAGATGGCAGGTTATACAACTAAAACCTTACAAGGCGCGTATTGCAGATTGGATTTTCCAACAAGTGATCGGGACAAGAAACTTTCCATTGCCACATGGGTACGCATCTGGAGGGACGTCCCGAGAACTTACCCAGCTCTCTGCCAACACAAGGCCGGTTTCCTCCTTCCCCGGGAGTAATACCTAAAGATATGCCACCCCCGGTCGTTTGCGACCTTTATCCGAGGATCCTCAACCACAAAACAACATCACACGGTAATAAATATATGGTGTCCACATGAGTTAAGAATCTGGGCTCCATACCATGATACCACCCTTTCCGAGAAGGAATGGACATACCCTAGGGGCGCCACCCCTGCAACCTTGCCGCATCTTTCCTGTTTCGACCATTTCCGGGGTGTGAGATCCTGATGCAGTCTCGTTCACAAAGCCATGCTTCGATCAACAAATGATCAGCAGCACTTCGTATGCCACATTCCAAATTGGGAATGTATCACTAGTAACCATCAACTACATAACCTCTGAGCTCGTACGTCTCAGAGAAGGGTGTTTAGCTAAGAGAATAAATCTCCGTCACCAAACAGAAATGTATTTGATAGAATCCGGTTTTACATCTCAAAGTGTAATGTCAGACACACATCCATACAAGTATGTTCCGGCTTGGATCAGAACCGAAGGCACTTCCAAATAAGCCCTTGCAATCTGGGTATTCACAATCCTGATCGGACTCTCCATCACATATGGAGATCTCTATATCGTAGCCACTCAATGCAGAGTCATTCGACGAGTTACCCTTTCATTCTCGAAAACACCCGGTCTTCACCACCGGTCTTCGAATGCTATCCATAACGTCGTATCATTATTCGGAATGGGTTATATGACACAAGGTCCTCTCCCGGCTAAACCGAATAATGAGTGCAATATTTAAAAACATATGGATATGAGATTTCAGTTAAGTCACAAATTTAAAAACCCAAAACCTTTTTTTTCAAATGGTTTAAACAAATTACCATTTCCAAATCTTTTAACAAAAAGATTCACTTCATAAAGTTCACCCAATTTTCACAAAGATTCATTCACAGATTTCAAAACAATTTCCATTTCAATTTGGATTAACTCATCCCATCTTTAAATCAAAGATTTAATGCATAGATTGCACAACCATTTTCAAATATTCATTCCCAAATTGGAAAACCATTTTCAATTCAACCTTGAAATTCCTTTAATACAAATTGAAAATTCATTTCTTATATGCAAGCTTTTATTATTTGAAGAAGAAAAAAAATTTCATTTCGGAAAATCCGATTTTATTTATACAAGTTAGAGTCCTTGGGTTAATTTCAAATTCTCAAAACAACACTTTTAAATTGGTTTAAAACCATCGTAAACTTGTATAACATTTTTACCTTGTATTTTATAAAGATTAATTCTACAATGCAATTAAAGGAGACATAATTGAAAGAAAAAAATTATAACCCCTCAAAACACCATAATTGAAAATTGCCATGAACTGAATTTATAACCAGCAACCGATGTGAAGAAAAACTTACAAGCAAGAGGTATGATAACATCTAAAATACAGAACTGTCCAAAACCAATCAAAACCGGTTGAAAATAAACTCCCAAACGGAACATAAATTCTACGAGGATTATTTGGTTTCAAAACGTAACAAGATACATGCACCCAAAGGGCATCGCAAATTACAATTTTGGTACAAGTGCAATATTCAATTCGTTAAATCCTCTGTTCCATAACATATGAAGCAAACTATGCGTGTTCATCAATAACTTACTGAACACAAATGCCTATCCTGTTATACTACACATTACATAATGCAGTTACAAGCTGCCATTTCCAGAGAAGTAATGAAACCTCGTTTCTTTTGTTTGACTTCGTATTCAAATGTGTAATAGCAGAAGGATCTTATTTCAATATTGGCAGAACATATCTAGCAGTATCAATAGTCTCAACTGGCCGATGCTTTCTGGCGCTTTTGAATGTCGAAATGGACATCGATGAGACCAGTTATGCCAGCTGTAATCCGTTGTCCTGCTTTTACAGGACCAACACCCTGTGGAGTACCTGTATAAATAAAATTAATTTATAACCCAATAATCGAGCAGTGTTGGAAGCTGAAGCAATATAATACATGTTGGTTTCAGTCTTTCTTGGCAAGGATCAAGTTTGGTTGCTTTCCCTTATGTGTGGTATTTTATTGCATAGGTTATGAGCTTAAAATGAAATATTTGTACCCATCAATATATCAGTCTTGACCAAGTATGGTGGTTCCAACATCACTGGTTTTTCACATTTTCTCCCAATTTTCCATGCATGAACCGATGCAGCAATATTTGCTGTCATGTTAAAGAAGTGTGGATCCTCCCCACCATCCACGTTTAGAAACAAAGTGCAAAAGTTTTATAAAGTGTCATGTGCGGAACAATTAGGTCCTGTTTGGTTCGTCATTTTTGGTTTTGAGTTTTCGTCCAAAAATTGTACACACGACACGTATTTTTTGAAAACAACAAATTTGGAAAATGGACACTAACATATAAAATAGGAAACAAATATTTTTTTTCTTTTCTTTTCATGTTTTGAGAAATAACAATAGAGTGGAAAACAATCCCATCCCCTCCACCGTTGCTCCATCACCTCCACCATCCCTCCGATGTCGACGTAATTGCCTAAATTTTTTAACTTTCCTCCGTTATCGTCATATTTTGTTATGAATGTTGAAAATGAAAAACATAAAATACAAAATCAAAGCAAACAGATCCTTATTTTTTGGTCAAAAACATGTTTTATAAAACAAAAATGGTGAAAGGATTATAGATACGGAAAGAGAGATGGACTTTGGTTTAGGGGGAGATGAAGATTGTACAATGAAAGCTCAACAAAATTCTCATCACATTAAAGAACAAAATTTTCACAGGGGCAATGGGTTTCTATAAGAAGGATAGACACAAGGAAAGTCTGACCTGTCATTTTAGGTTTAATGACAAGTTTTTCACAATTACTCACCACAAGAATAAACCTTTTAGACAGAAGTCCATGTTCAATAAGACAAAAACGCGACAACAAAGGGACACTGAAGCGGTATGGACTGGAAAAGGTTGAAGGGACGGCTAAGGCTAGTGAAAAACAGCTGGAAAAGGTTGAAGGGATGGCTAAGGCTGGTAAAAACAGCTGATGGAGGCAGCGAAGGTTGGATTAGGGTTAGATTTTTGTTTCTTCTGTTTTCCTGTTTTTTAGTATTTGATGAGGGAAAACGAAATTTTTGGTCGAGATGCGACGGATATACCTGGTGGTGGTGCAACAGTGATGCCTAATAGAGGTACGACTTTGATAGTGATGAAAGAGGAGACAATGATGGCTGGTGAAGGTGGCTCTTTATTTTTGTAAAAATCAGCCGAGTATGCTAATTATACCTAGTATTTTTGTATTCTGAAAATGAATGTCACATTTGCCTTTTTTTATGTTAGTTATAACTAGCATTATGTATGCTGTAAAAATGAATATAGCGCTCAATTTTCCAATGCTACCTGTAATTAGCATTCTATGTGCTGTACATTCTATTTATATAATATTAATGTAAACTAACATTATATATAGCTAGGGTTTGCGACAATTACGGGTTACAGGTAGGGTTTGGGATGTGGCAGCAATGACAGAGGAGATGAGGGAAGATGGGGGAGACATCGAGGTAGGATGGTTCTGGACGGTGGCGCGCTTGATTTGATCTCAAGAAGGGGATTTGACTTGAAAAAATGTTTCTTGAGCTTAATTTTTAAAACATGTGAGCTTGAAACAAAATTTTATTTTCAGTTTTTCCTTCCTCAACCCGGGTCCTCTTTTTTAAATATCCTATGAAAAGTGGAGAAAAAGGCTATTCAAATCTATTCTGAGCCGACTCACAGAATATGGAGAAAAGGGTTTATTCAAATCTATTCTGATCCGACTCACAATATATATAAAACAAAAACAACGTCGGCGTATGTTGAACGTAAAAAAAAATTTCCACACAAAACACTATAATTTTGATTTGAAATTTAGCTGCATTACGTACGATTTAGAAAGTTCCGCTCACAAGATCATACTTTTAACTATTGTTATTAAAGATGATAAAAATTATTAGTCATCCTACATTCGGCACGTATTTATTGGTAGATCTAAGGAAAACTAAAATATAGTAATGTAACACCATATCAGATAGAATGATATCGCATTCAATGTTTCAGTCAAATATCAAATATTTCAAAATTTGAAAGGTAATTTTTGTATCACTCAAAGTTTGCATATAACGCTCAAAAGAAAATTTGGGATTTAAACATTTTGATTGATGCATCAGTATATAGTTCCACAAAGCAATTACATTTTGTAATTGCTAAGCGTGCACCTTGTGAGTATTTTGAATGATACATCGGTATATAGTTCCACAAGGCAATTACATTTTATAATTGCTAGGGTGCACTTTATGAGTATTTTGAATGATACATCCGTATATGGTTCCATAAAGCAATTACATTTTGTATTTGAATGATACATCCGTATATAGTTCCATAAAGCAATTACATTTTGTAATTGCTAAGCAAGCACTTCATGAGTATTATATGAATAATCGACTATCAAATTGAAGACTTTGAAGAATTGCTAATGTATATACTTGACTCCTTCTGCATATGTGACCGGTTGTTCTCAGCTGTCTAGTTCTTAACATGCACTGAATACATCAAATGCAGAAAAAATTACAGAGACACGTTAACAAATTAAAGTTGTTTTTGTTGCTGCAAGGAGACGTCGATGTATGTTGTTGAAATTCAACAAATGGATTTGTTATTGATGTTGTTTTGTTGCATGTTTATTATTGTAGGTCGTAATGAAAATGTGGAAATGTTGTAAACTGAAATTTGCTGAAAATTTGAAGTTGTGTCTATGTATAAATTTAATTTTTTAATTAACTACACATGCTGCAAGGGTGTCCAAAAAATGACAAGCAGTCGTGGGAACCACCACACAAGAAATAGTTATAGAGTGCTCCAGTCAAAAGAACAAGGACCAAATGAGAGGCTTCAACTTCATATCGATGTTTCAGCCAACTAAAACTGTGAGGTAGAAATGAAACTCGAGTTCAAAGTTAGATTTTGCACGACTTCATCAAAGACAATATTCTCACAACTTACTAAATCACAATAAAGCAGAACTTATTTGTGGTGCAAGTAGAGTAGAAAAGACTTGTGCGCAATCATGAATATCAATCACTTTTGGAGAGAAACAACTTCATCGAAACACAAGTATATGGACTTCATTCTCCAAAGAGTTGCTCTTTTGGAATTTGTTTTGTTATCTCCTTACCATTGCCTTGATATCAAGATAGGAGTTTCATGTCTCAACTCCTTCAACTAAGTAGCCACCTATCCTTGAGTTTGAACATGTTTGATGGCGACATGTTTCTTGACAAGAGAAACATCAAAGAGCATTGGGACTAGAAAGGGAATCGACTTGGCGGTAGCATTTAGGCAAAGATGCATTAGCAATGGTTTGTGAAGGCATGATAACAGCACAAGATCAAGAGTAAGCGGTAGCTAGGTTTCCAAACACAACATTGAATGGTTTTCTTGTTCAATTAGAAAGTTCATTGATGAGTTTTGGAAATGATTACTGAATCAAAGATATTCAATATGTTCTACAATTGTGCATCAAAACCTCCAACCAGACGGTAATAAACTATTCATCGGTTAATTGATCTCTATCATTGTAAAAAAAAAGGACTTTAGTAGCATATTCTTCCACTATAAAATTACCTTGATGTATGGAAGGAATGTCACTTCATGTATTTATGAAAAATTTCCCATGATGAATTCCTTTCTTTTTAGGCTGTGGAGTGAGAAACCTTGTGTTTCCACAATGAAACGGTTCGATCTAGTATTTGGGCTTGTTATTTGGAGCTTCCATGAAATACAAAGTTTCTCCTATGGCTCTAGTCCAATCTAGAAATTATTCAGGTTGAAGGTTCTAAGGAATTTAGAGAAATTGAGTCCTAGAACTTGACTGCCAAAGGAGATAGGTATAATGCAATAGTGTTGTTGGACCGGATTGTCAACAAAGTCTTCTCTTTGTTTTAGGATCTTCAGTATGGTTTTAAATAGGAATAATTTGTGAATTTGTTAACTAGTCGTTAGCTTAAAGGGCGGCAAGAACAGTCTGTTGTAACTAAGCAAATTGTTGATGAAGTTCAACATATTCATTGGCAAGAAATCCACAAGGGATTGACAACGTCAAGGCGGCACAGTGTAGGAGCACAATAATGCTACGATACCATATGATGGGACGATATTAGATGTTAAGTTCTGTAATCCGCTGATTCAAAAGAATAACAAACAACGAAGAAAAACCTTATCTAAAGAAATAAAAAAACTTTACCAAAATCAGGTTAAGTATTGTAGTATGTTGATTCAAAAGAATACATTCAAACAAACAAAGAAAAAATTTCTCAGTGATTTTATTATCAAACTTCAATGAATGATAATACAATTTGATCACTCTATTCATAAGGGATGAATAGTCTAAAAAGGGAACGAAAATATTCTTGTAAAAGAAAACCTAAATGTTACAATAGAGGGAGACTGAATTTCTAATAGAAAATTAGCTATTCTAAAAAAATGAAACAATCTAAACTTTGCCTAATATAGGAGTTGAAATTAATTTACCTAATTGACGCTGCATCAGCCTCCTATTAATTGTTTTTAACCATCCATTTTTTCAATAAAAATAATAATGACTTGCAGTTCGTTTGAAAATGCAATAATAATTACTGGGAAGTAAACATTAATAAACAAACTCGATAGAGCAAATTCTTTTTATGCCTATGTATCATTGCTTAACTTTTTCCTTTTTTTAAGGACTTGTACCTTACATAATTTGGAGAAGAAAAATCAATCCAACACAATCATTTTTATTACCAATCCCATAATCTTAAAGTTTCTCGTATCATTTTCTGTAAACCAAATTACTAGCGATGATTAAAACATAACTAATTAGTCTAGTATGGACCCGTGCGGAACGGGCTGCTTGTATTATTGTATACGTTATAGTTTGAGCGCAAATATGTAAATAGAAAGCAAGGGCATTTTTAGAATTTCAAAAAGACACCGAGTAAATTAGTTCACGAATTTTCTTTATTAGTAGTAAAGATATAGAAAGGGGTAGAATTTTGTTAGTTGAATTCAAGACAAAAAAATATATTATATTAAATAGTTATTTGATTAAACTATTTAATATGTATTTTATGGAGGACAGGTTGTTTTCGCCTAGCCCCACCCAAGCCATAAGTACGTGTTTGGCATGTAGCGCTCTGCTCCAAACAACATGAATGACCATCGCGGCAATGCACCCTTAAAAAATAAAGTAAATTGAACACAATGTCCGTACATATCATTTATTGTATGTGAATCAAATGTAGTTTGCTCATTTTCATATCAGAATATAAAATAAATAGCAAAATGGCACAAATAAAATGGGGAGAGAATACATACGCTGATTCATACGATTTAGATAATTATTAACATATTTACTATTGGATCACATATATAAAAAGTTTCAATATTACCGACTTATTTAAAAAATGGTATTAAGTACTGCAATTAAAATATAATCATTTATCATATATGTACTAAAAGAATACAAATAAAACATCATAATGAAAAAAAAAATTAGTGGAATGCAAATAACTTGTCAAAGGGTATGTAATTAACAATGATGGAGATGTAGTAAAAACCAGAAATGATAATTTTACCATTTCAAAAAGTTATGGGGTTGAATCATATAAAATGGTACGATATGATTTTTATAATATGGAACTCCAGAAATATGTATTAAAGAACAGAATTTTGAGAAATAAAGTTATACTAGTGCTAGAAGGTAAGGGATGCGAAGATAAGGAGAGCAGAATATTGCTCAAGTGTGATGCATGAGACAAAACTAGCACGTGTTCTCCCACTTAACAGGTAACGGGTTTATTGTATGCCCGTATATCCCCCTCCTGGTCCTAATAAAGATAGCAGTATGTGTAGGCTGTGGGCAAAATCAACAATAAACATACATTTCAGTTATCTGCCTAAGCTGAAAATAGAGAAAGCTTTGTAACAAAAGGCATACATCTTCTTTTATGACCAGCCTTATTTTCCAAGTTTTATATGATTAAAAGGCTGAAACATTCTCAGAACACAATCTCAAAAGTAATACGAACATATTGCTTCCATGCAACAATTTTAATGAGATGAATCAATTAAAATAGTCAAAGTACTTCGACATTAAAAATTACTTATTTATCACATTTTGAGACATAAGGGATTCCAAGAAAATGTTGCAAATGTGTGCCCTGCCTCATGGAGCGTTGAGGATCCACCATTGCATTTGACTATAGCTTAGCATAAATTACTTCTCATTTAGGCTTGGATCAAAGTTTTGATTATAAATTATCATATGTTATTGAATAGTAATAAGATGTTATCTTGGAAATTTTGCTTGACGTGTACGTGGTACTAAATCTCTCTTAAAGCAAGTGGTGAAATTATAACTCATATTATGTCATGATAAAGGAGGAGGTTTGTGATAGGCTTGACGAGCCAACGTAAATACCATAGTCACTCTTATGGAAATGGAACCTAATTATATTTCGTTGGGGCGTAACCCTCTTAGCAACGCGCCATATCTAGGCTCGGATTGGTGAAAAGTGAGCACGGGATGGGTCGTCACTCCCTTAGTGGCGCGCCATATCGAGACTCTGGTATGGTGACAAATATGTAAGGACTGGGTCGTCATTCCCTTAGTGGCGCGCTGCATCGATGCCCCGATGTAGTGATAAGTGAACAAGGGTCTTCGCACTTTACTCGGTGGGTGCGGGGGTAAGGAAGCTAGTCGATGATTGTAAGATTCGGTTAGGTAGTTGGAATGTAGGATCTTTAACAGGAAAGCTAAGAGAGATAGTTGATACTATGATTAGGAGACGTGTAAATATCTTATGCGTTTAGGAGACCAAATGGACGGAGCAGAAAGCGAAGGAGGTGGAGAATACAGGCTTCAAGTTATGCTACACGGGAAAAGATCGTAACAAGAACGGGGTAGGCATCTTAATTGACAAGAAGCTTAGAAACGGAGTTGTCGACATTAAAAAACAAGGAGATAGGATTATTCTAGTCAAGCTGTTGTGTATGATATGATTCTTAACGTCATTAGTGTCTATGCCCCACAAGTAGGTTTAAACGAATCCGTCAAGAGGAACTTCTGAAAAGAGTTAGATATTATGGTTAGAGATGTGCTTAGTAGCGAAAAGCTTTTCATATGAGGAGAATTCAACGGGCATGTTGGTTCGACGAGTGGTGGATTTGAAAGAGTGCATGGTGGTTTTGGATATGGCGATAGGAACCAAGAAGGAGAAGAAATTCTGAGTTTTGCTATTGCTTATGACCTCATAATAGCTAATACCTTCTTTAGAAAGAGACGGTCACACTTAGTTAGTTTTAGTAGTGGTCAACATGGTAGCCAGATTGATTTTGTCCTTACTAGAAGAGATGACAAACGAGCTAGTGTAGATTGCAAAGTCATACCTGAAGAATGTGTCGTCTCACAACATCAGCTTTTGATATCGGAGTTTCGTCTTCGGATACGTGTTCGACGGGATAAAAGAGCCAGGATTAGTCGGACGAAATGATGGAAGCTCAAAGGAGACGCTTCACGGGTGTTTAAGGATAGAGTGATGGAAGAAGGGACATGGAATTTGAAAGGAGAAGCAAATCACATGTGAGATGAGATGGCAACGCGCATTCGAAAAGTGACTACTGAGGTGTTTGGGGTAACGAAAAGAAATAAACGCAAACCTAAAGATTCATGTTGGTGGAACAGTGATGTACAAAAGGCTATCAAAGAGAAGAAAGAATGCTACAAGTGCTTGCATCATCTTAGGAGCGAGGACAACATGCAAAGGTACAAAGTGGCACAAAAGAACGCAAAGAGAGTGGTAAGTGAAGTAAGAGGTCGAACGTATAAAGACTTGTATCATAAGCTAAGTATGAAGGAGGGTGAAAAAGACGTCCATAGGATAGGTAAACTCCGTGAAAGAAAGACAAGAGACTTCAATTAAGTTAAATGCATCAAAGATGCTAATAATAGACTTTTCGTTAAGGACGGTGAAATGAAAAATAGATTGAAAGATTACTTCAACAAGCTATTTAATGACGAAGGCGATAGCACTACGATCGAGATAGACGACTCTTTTGATGACACTAGTAGGCATTTTGTTCGTAGAATTCAAGAATCCGATATAAAGGAGATGCTAAAACGGATGAAAGTAAGCAAGACATTGGGGCCCGATGGCATCCCCATTGAGGTGTGGAGATGTCTTGCGGATGCGGGAATAGCCTGGCTGACTAAGTTGTTCGATAATATTTTTAAATCAAACAAGATGACAGATGAGTGGAGGAGAAACATTCTAGTTTCATTTTTTAAGAATAAAGGAGATATCCAAAGTTGCGCAAACTACAGAGGAATTAAACTTATGAGTCATACGATGAAGCTCTGGGAGAGAGTCATCGAACATCGATTAAGAAGAATGACAATCATTTCAAAAAACCAATTTGATTTCATGCCTGAGAGGTCGACCACAGAGGCTATTTTCTTGATAAGACAACTTATGGAAAGGTTTAAGGAGAAAAAAATTACACATAGTTTTTATTGATTTAGAGAAAGCGTATGATAAAGCACCACGAAAGGTGATGCGGTGGGCTCTACAAAAGAAGAGAGTCCCAACAAAGTATATTACCCTCAAGGATATGTACGATGATGTTGTGACTAGTGTCAAAGCACACGATGATGTAACCAATGACTTTTGCATGAACATAGGATTACATCAAGAGTCAACTTTGAGCCCCTACATTTTTACCATAGTGATGGATGAAATTACGAAGGGTATACAAAAAGAGATTCCTTGGTGTATGCTATTTGCTGATGATGTTGTGCTAACCGATGATAGTATGATTGGGGTTGATAGACAACTTGACCTGTGGAGACAGACTTCAGAATCTAAGAGATTTAGGCTTAGTAGAACTAAAACAGAGTATATGAAGCGCAAGTTCAGCGGTGTCAGGTCGGAGAATGGAGATGTCATTCTGGCCGGACAAATAGTTTCTAAGAAAGAATTCTTTCGATATTTGGGATCAATATTGCAGTGTAATGGTGAAATTGACGAAGATGTTAGTTTTAGAATTCGAGCGAGATGGATGAAGTGGCGACAGGCATCTGGCATTCTCTGTGACAAGAAAGTCTCACAGAAGCTTAAAGGAAAGTTCTATAGAACGGCAATTAGGCCTGCAATGTTACATGGTACAGAATGTTGGCCTACTAAAAACCAACACGTCCAAAAGATAAACGTAGCAGAGATGCGTATGCTGCGATGGAGTTGCGGTCATACAAGAAGAGACCGAATTAGAAATGATGATATACGTGGAAAACTTGGAATAGCACCAATTGAGGAGAAGCTAATTCAACATCGCTTAAGATGGTTTGGACATCTCCAACTAAGACCGTCCAAGGCACATGTGCGCGTTGGAATTATAGGCCGCGTCGTTTGCTCAAAAAGAGGTAGAGGTCGACCAAAGCTGACATGGGAGGAAATAGTTAAAAAGGACATGAATGGTTGGAATATATCCGAAGAGCTGCTAACGGATATGAGCGCGTGGAAGTTGACGATCCGCGTACCTGAACCATGAGCTATGCGTTTTATAAGTTCTAGATTATATGATTAAGGAAAAAGAGCCTAAGTTGTAGCATTTGGTTTTTGATCATTTTATTTATTTATTATTGTTATTGTTGTTATTATTATTATTATTTTACATTTGTATTTCTATCTTTATTTTTATTTTTACTTAGTCACTATTATTACTAATTTACTTAATTACTTTATTTTATTATTGCTATTGTTATTGTTATAACATTTAAATTACTCTTGTCACTTAGTTTCGGGTTCCATCTCTAGCCGACCCCAACTTGTTGGGGAAAAATGGCTTTGTTGTTGTTGTATTATGCCATTTGTCACATACTAGTCCAATATTGATATCAAGGCTTTGATGATGATGATGATGATGATGATTTATCAAAATTCAAAATAGTACATCCATAAACTTTGTTGAGGACTATCAAAAATGACTTATGGAACTCACTGTTTTGTCTTAAAAAAATATAAATAAAGCGACTTGTTGAAATGATATTGGTACAAAATCCATTATAAACTTGTTACTACACGAGAAATATCTTTGATGTAATAATCAAAATTTAAAGCATGAAGAGAGCATAGTTACCTACCTTACATATATAAAGGTTGGATGATGTTTTTCATTAAAGGTATATAACGGAATTAAGATAACAGCCTGAAGTAAAAGTCTTACCAGTTAAAATAACATCTCCTTCCAGTAGTGTCATTATTGAACTTATATGATTGATAAGAAAAGGGATCTTAAAGATCATATCCTTAGTCGAACCTTTCTGCTTGATTTCATCATCTATCTGTTAAAGTATACAGTTTTGTAAAATGTGTATGATGAAATTGCAAGGAAGGAAGTATACGAACTGAAAACACTAAATGTTGAATTACCTTAAGCCACAATTCAAGATTGTCAGGATCTTTGATCAATGACTTGGGCAACTGCATAAGGGAAAAAACAAGCAAAACAATAAATAAGAAAAACTTGTACAAAGTTAGGTGCAATTTTTAATCATGTGATAGAATCACAATTTGAAAATTTGGAATTGTTTTCTGTATCTCAAATAGAGAAGCAAACCTACATAGAAGTTCTTAGCAGCAAAAGATGAAAAATAGCTCAGTTTGGAATACTTCACTGTCATCTCTTTGCTAATAATGCAAAATAGATTCCAAATTTTGCTAGTCATTTAGCTGAAATTTCCATGAATACTTTTTCAACCGAAGTTTGAATGTAAAATTATAACAAACGAATATGCTTATGTCATTCAACTTTCTCATTTCAAAAATAACCATTTTCACTTGAATCACATTGAATATGGCTTGTGACAATTGATTTAACTAAGAAACTGAACTTATAAAACACAATATCTTGCAAGTACAGGCAAAATTGAGATCCTTTTAGGTCAAAATCAAAACACGGAAATCACTACCTTGCCATATGTTAAAAAAGAAAAGGAAAATTATGTACTCAGGTATGATGCACATACATAAAACTTGTTTTGTCGAAACTCAAACAATGATTTGTAAAGAGTAGCAGTCTGGTTTTGGTATATCATACATGGTCCTCATCAACTGGCTAGTTGAGTTGATATCATGAGCTTTTGGTATTTGTTATGACTTGAATCACATAACAAGAACATAAACCCAAAAAATGACGTGAATTATAACATTTCTCCATTACTTACAATTCCACTGATTGGGGTGAAGGTGTCTTGTCCTTTGGCGACAGTCCATGGAAGACCTGCAGACTATATATATATATATATATATATATATATATATATATATATATATATATGAAGATAAATATGTCAACAGAATGTATAATTGGTAATTTCAGACAGATCAAGAATGTCTGCTATTATATAATGATGTTTTGGAAAGTAAATAAACTAATGTAGGATGAAATATACGACATGCAATAAATTAATATACATGTGTGCGTGCGCACATATATGTATTTGTAGAGTTTCTCAGAATTTCATTCATCTTCCTCCTATAATTGCTCTTGTTTGGGTGAACTCATAGTTCCTCTCTCTTCAGAAACAGTATCTTGATGATATACTAGTATCAGCATCCTTTACTTGGGACTTTCACCTGATTTATGCCTAGCTGACATCCAAACACTTTTCAATACTCGCTTCTGCATATGGATCATTTCCAACATTTATTATTCGATTTCTCTGATCATAGATCATTTACAGTTAGTACTCATGTTAGTGTGGGACTGCCTGCACTTTGAAAGTAATGTGTTCTTTTGGACAAGCTTAAATAAACTCCTCAGAAGAACTAACCGATATTTTAGCCATTATGTTATCGAGAACTGCAATTTGGCTCTAGATGCCATCTGTCCAGCATCGACTAAAGAATGAATTTCTCCAACCCTTACCTGTTTTGAATTTTGTATTGCAACCAGCTGATAAATCTGACAATATAATGATCTTTAAGCTCCCTTACACCAAATGAATGTATTTGACAACCCAAAAACTTTTCATAAGTAGCATAACCAACTGACTAAAGTACACTGGTTCAAACCTGAAACCGGCAGCTGCCACTGCTCATCCAGTGATTTACTCAAACCATGCGTTGGGAGTTCAGCACTCTTGCTCAGAGTTTATGAATGCAAACTTAGTTCGCTGAAATGTCAACATAAAAAAGGTGGAAATTTCTATACATCACCCATCGTACATGGTACATCATCAAACACTGATTAAGCCAAAAAACCTGTTTCTACAAGGCGTGCTAATAACATTCTTTAGGAAGAAATCATATTCTGATGACTCCAACAAAAAAGCTTCTATAGACGAACACATTTATATATATCGTTCATCACAATATTACACCATCCCATCACTGACTCGCTAAAATCTGTATGCATAAATAATGACTTTACATTCATCATATCCATATTTTGAGGGGGAAAAAAAGCTTTCTACGCATTCATCCAATCAACAAAAATCTTGACTTCAAACTTCCATTCAAAATATGAATCCTGATTTTGATTTTAATCGCCAAAATTATCACGACAACCATATAATATTGAGACTTTCAGTAGTCTATTTGAAAACATGAAAAAGGACAACAGTTTCAATTTGCCCAAAAAAAGAAAAAAAAGGGGAAGGCGGGGGGGGGGGGGGGGGGGTGAGATTCTTCTCTGACCACAGCTAATAAATCTTACATTTGATTCATTGGTTCTAGGGTATAGAATAGTGTTTCAATTGTCTGATATGATCATTGGACATTGCTTTAATATAAAAAAAATTAATATTTGTTGCATTTTTGGTGTCATATTTTTCTATGTAAACGTAAATGTTCCAGAATGCAAGGTCTGAGAACTTGGTTTCGGTTAAGGTTTAGACCTATTAATTTTTTGAATATTTCGATTTATATTGTTAGTTTTGGAAGTTTCGGCAAAGGTTTCAGTTTCGGATTTCACAGGTTAATTTGAAAAGAAAAGTAATAATTGATGAAATATATGATAACTTCTGAATTTTCTGAAGTTAAACCCGGTCCAAATTAGTTATCCGACCCAAATTAATTACCCGACCCAAATTATACCCTAACTTATAATTATCATTATAGCCTAATCTAACCTGCCCCAATCAGTTATCCAGCCCAAATTAATAACCTTTAGCAGCTAACCCTACATTATCGACCTCATTTCTTCTCGCCGCATGAACCAAAAAAAACAGCCAATTAGTCAGGGTTTTCTGCATATTAGAGATTCAGCGAGTAGCAATCACGAGTTAAAGTTTTTGGCATCAAGGAAAAGAGAAATTGAAGCTAAAACCACATATCTAGAATGCTAATTCCAAGTTGATTTTTGTGTACAAATTTTGATTCATCTTTTTTCTCATTGATTTCTGCGATCAAATTCTAAGCATTACCACTTCTAACAAACTTTTCTACCGAAACAAAATTCTAGCCCAGTTTCGTCTCGGCTCCGACCGAAAATGATTCGAGATGGTCGGAATCTCAACGTTCTGGTCGGAACCTCAAACCTTACCAGAACATTAATGCTATATGAATACAAAATCACGAGCTCAAGTCTCGGTCATGATAAAATATCAAAAAAGTAAATAAGATCTTTGAATCTTAGCTCCGATGAGTGTGTGTATTCTATGTATTCAATTTATTTGTATATTCTCAATACCATTAGATACCTTTTTGAAATTATTCAAGTTTATATTTCACTTGTGATTGTTTAATCATCTTAGTTTTTGAATTTTTAAAATTGATTTTCTTTCGTATACTTAACTTATTCACGAGTGAAATCTTTTTGGCTTTCCAAAAGGCCATGCAACAATTAATCTATACTCTAATCCTTGGGCTTTATCACATTTCAATAGCCCACTTCCTTGGGCTTTATCACATTTCAATAGCCCACTTTTCCATATAGATAGATGATAACTAATGCAATTGAATCACTTTCCACGCTCATGCTCTCATTTCCTTTTGGTATTCCTCTTCTCAACAACATTAAATTTACTAAATTTATAGATTTTATTTTTTAAAATTTTGATCATGTTTCCTTTCAATTCCTATGTTTCCTCCTTTTTTGATTGACAAAACATTTGACTCGTTAAAAAAAAGGAAAATATATTATGTGATTTCAACCATGATGCCGACGAAGTTGTGGACGGAGACAACTATATTGTGGTGGTTGCGATAAACTACAATGTTTGGTCTACCAATAGTTTAAGGATTCATACTTTGGTAGAATGGATAATAAAAAAGAGTAGATTGATGCGCTTGCAGACTCAAAGATCCAAAGGTGTGCTTGTCATTATTTGGTTGTTAAACTTTTACAAAAGAGAGATTCAAATTGAAATCATTAAATTCTTTTGTCTACATTGTAAGAGAACTGCTATTAAACCTTGCATTGTACTGTTATTAAATGCATTGATTACTCTCTGTTGCTACTAATATTTGCATTGTACTGCCTAATATCGTAGAATTAAATTCTGATACTATTAAATCAAAGCAATTTTGTTGTAGAATGTTTTCAAAAATTAGAAGAAAAAATAAATAAATATAGAAAATAAAGTTTGGCATGATAAAGGATGGATTCTACAAGCTAGTCCAATGGAAGTTGAACATATACAAAAGAACCTTCAATGTTTTAAATCGGCTTGCATCCCTTTCTACATATTTGCAGTTATATATCATCAAAGTTAGCGTGTAGTTTGTTTGGACAACATGGGTGATTTTCTTTTCTGCTCCAAATGGTTGATGGTTTGTTCACTTGATTCTCATTTCATTTTTTTTATGGTTAGAATTTCCTATAAACTTACATTTCTTGACTGGATTATTTTAACACTTCTTCGTGTTAAAAAAACTATGCAGATTTGATTATGGTTAGAGATTTCCTTTAGGCTGTCTCCTGACTAGGTTATTTTATCACTTTTTCATCTTAAAAAAAAGTGTGCTTATATGATTAAGGGAATGAGTAAAATATAGAAAAGAATGGATGTGAATTATTATTGATGTGACTTCAACTTTTGCGTCATGGTTGTTGCATCAATATAAAATGTGAATGTTTTTGTGTGTAGTTTGTTTCATTTCTATTTATTTTTTGGGATACTTTTGGTGGAGTTCTAAAAAAATAAAGTTATATTACTTTTGGTATCCTTTAAAGTTAATTGGTGGAATGATGTTAATTCTTGTGGAGTTTTGTTGTGCTACCTTAATTGAATTCAACTCAATGGTTCAAGTTTCATTAGATTTCCTTTTAAAAGAAGTTCAGTCAAAATTTAACCAGTATTTAGCATGGAAAGTTGAATGTTTGGTAATTTAAATGTTTTATAAAGTTTGATAATGAATTTTATGACAAGTTTGATAATGTAGCTACGACAAGTAGTTCCAACGACAAACATAAGATTTGAATGAATTTCCAAATATTTCTTTATTACTTTTAGTTGATTGAGCAATAAGTTAGTGCAACGAAATTGATTTTGGTATTTTTGTTACTCGCACAAAGGATGAATGAAACAGGCTACAGAAGAGAAAAGGAAATTGCATTTTATTCAGTTGACACTGAATTGTTGGCTTACTGAAGCAAACAATCTTTTTATCATGTATACGTCAAATTTTTATTTCATTTCATTTTATTTTATTTGCAATTTTTTATACTATCGGCACTCATTTAGGCTTCACAAAAATGAATCTCGAGTGATGACAAGAATTAAAATGATCAAATAAGAAATGTCAGTTTTTTACAATTTGCCCTACCTTTCACATCTTGCATCATTAAAAACCTGATGTCATCAGGTCAAAAACTAAGATAGTGTTTGGTTTGAAAACAAATTTTATGTTGTGTTTTCGATATTTGTGTGCGTGGAATGGATAAGTTGGAACATCCTAATCAATCCAACAATGGAAAAAAGAAATGGTAGAAGATAGATTTTGATATTTTCCAAAAGGAGGAAAATATGAAAAGGTCATTTTTAATTTTATATGTTCAAATCATTTTCCAAATCGACCATTTTCTACTCACTTTTGCTCTTTTGTATATTTTAAAGTACACGTTGAAAACGCAAACACCACATAACATTTCAGCATTTAAATTTCAAAACATAACATTTTGGCTTTCACATGCATAATGTGTGTAATGCTTGCTAATTATTTTCTTTTCACGTGTGGAATGCATGTCATTAGTACTATTTATTTTGATTTTCATGCACGCTAAGTGTTGCTTGTACTGAACAGCATGTGCCATACATACTAACTTTTTGGCTTTGTTTGCTTAGCGTGATCTCGAACGAAAATGCAAATCGAGTAGAACAAAACAAAAGTTATGTTTAACATACAGGAATGATACCGTGTTCAACGGAGAGGACTATATTTTAGTGAGTAGTTCCTCACTTAAAACCGTCTTTCATGCTTTAGGGTGTAATTTTCATATTGTATTTGCACAAGTAATGAATTTGTTAGTTATATGCCTGCGTTTGAAGGCGATGAATTTTTTCTGTTTTGAAATTGAGTACTTATAGTCGACCCCAACTTATTTATGAATAATGGGTTAGTTGTTATTGAAATTGAGTACTTAAATGGTAGTATATGTTAGTACTACAAAGGTAGTATACAATATATTAAATGTTAATACATGTTCGAATCACGCTATGCAAGTTTCAAACATATGACCTCTCGCATCAAAGACGATGAATTTGAATGAATTTGGTGTTGATTTGTATTAATTTGATATTATTGGTTTCTTGATTTTATATGATTTGTGTCTTAGAGATATTATGCTTTTGAACTAAGCCTTGCGGCGATACAACCACTGCCTTGCATTGAAGCATGCATCAGGTGCATTTTTAAAACAATGATTTGCTACCTTAGGAGTATTTTTTAAAACAATGGGTTTCCGCCTTAAGTGCATTTTTTTAAACCAATGATTTGGAAAAGGATTCGAAGCCGATTTGAAGATGGTTGAAATAACAGTCAAAAAAGATCGATGATAGTTTTTGATCGAAGGAGGTGATTTGGCATTTACCGATGGTGGGAAAGCGACGATAGCAACTGAAAGCGACAATAAAAGCAGCGACAGTAGAGGCTGCAGTCAGCTACAAGCCTTTGAATTTCTAAGACGGGAGCATGCTTATAGTTTTTAACATTTTTCATCTTGTCCGAGATCTCCAACAATATATTTTTGCACTTAAACAAGACAAAACTACAAACATAATTGTGAACTTGTTTGACACTCTCATTGCACCCGAAATATTAAAATCTTCAGCCGAGATAATAACTGAGATGTTTGCTCGAGATCCCATTTGAAATTCAAGATTTTAAACCTTGATGCGAATGAAGTTGTTCAGATGGTTATACTGGAAAACTTGAAGTGGGAGAAATTGACTAAATATTATATGCGATGACGAGCTCAGTGGCGTTCAAGGTGGGAAGACTTAGTAAATTGTGAGCAGTGTAGATGCGAAGATAAGTGCTCGATTGGAGTTTTGAGTACTTAAAATAATTTGGAGTGTGGTAAGAAGAAAGAAATTGATATGGAAGTTTATGGAAAGTTAAGTTCAGTAAGATTAGAAGTAAAGACTGCTACTTATGTTAGGATTTTTGCTCCATTCAAATGACAGCTCTCTAACTGAGTTGGAGTTTCAATACAATGACATGATTCGAAACAAACTATTAGTATGATATAAATACTTGGGAAAGTCAATAGTTCTCCGCTTAGAAAGAAGTTTTATGCTAAGCAATGGTGTGATAAGCTTAAGACCTCAAACGAGGAAAGTGCACTTGAAGGTACAAATAAGCGAGCGTATTTAAACCGCTCATGAGTATGAGCGGTTCGAGGTTACGTTTGTAGCTTAATTTGTAAGCGAGCTTAGGAGTGTTTTTAGAAGTTAGAAGTACGATATATAGGACTAGGAGTTTGTGAACATTACTAAACAAGTAAATTGTGATCGGGGAGTAAGCTCTTGGAGAAGAGTAAGGGTCAAGCATGAGGATAATGGAGTGCAAGATCAAAAGTGTGTTAGAAGTTTTCCTTAAGAATTTTAGTCAAATCGATCGAGATCATCGATGCAGAGTGTTATCGAGGTGAATTGAAGCTTAATGAATAGAGAACATAGGAGTTAAGTAGCGATTCATGAGTGAATGGAAGGAAGGGATAGATTCTTGGGTGACACTTGGAATCTTAGGAGCTAGCTCGCATGTGACCTCAAAGTTGAGGTTGTAATGCACAACCTTCGAAGCCGAAAAGGTTTCAATCGAAGATTGGACCAAATGGAAGTTTCAACCAAAGACGAATAGATGTTCACCTTCATGCATGGGGGACCTACATTTAGTAAGAGAGTGACCTTGAGAAGAAAGTAAGCCCAAATAAGTTATATTAAAGGGCCTTAGGATGTAAGTAATTCCATGGTTGGAGAGTCTTAGGAGTTTTATGTTGGAGTAAAACCTTGAAATAGTGCAAATCAATAATATTAGGTAGGAAGGCTTAGGAGTGATCAAAGAAACGTTGGAAGTGAGTAGCCTAAAATGGATAATTAGGAGTAGGTCGAGGGATGTGAGGAGTTAGAAAGGAATTACCCAGTAGGAGTTTAGGCCTAAGAACCAAGGAGAGCTCGAAGTAGCCTCGGTGTTATATTTAATTGATGGGTGCAAGAATAAAGGTTCGGTGTGTGTTATGGCGAGCACTAAATGTTGAAAAAGAGAAACTTATATTGACATATTTTGACTTGTGCAGTTATTATTATGTGCTAACCATTATGAAATAGACAAGCATCGATCATGTACAGTTGTGCAAAAGTATATATATATATATATATTGTATTGATGATGCTTGAGGATAACATCACACCAAGACCTCATTCCCAACCGGTTCAATTGTCTATATGACCTCTCGGATGCTCTTAGATGAGTAGCCCGAGAGCAAAAGGCTTAGATGACAAGGACTATATCGTGCGAGGACAAATGGAGATATGTGAAGCGCTTGTGAATTTATGTGGTCATGTTTACTGCTTTTATTTATAAGGCTTAAGCGATGTCTCTTGTTGTATGCAGTTATTTGATTGATGTGATGACATGATGTATGTTGTAATTGTATTGTGTTCGCATTTTGTGAACACAAATTATTTATGCACTATTAGTGATATATAAGATATTATAACTTATTCTACGATGAGGATTTGCATGCATGGAAAAAAAATTCGAGGGGTGTTACAAGGCATTTGTAATAGTTGAGCAATATTACAATTTCATTACAACTTGTAGTATCTTTTAACAAAATGTGTTATGAATTTTAATATTTCAAATATATAACAATTCAGTTGATTACAAATGGAAGCGGACATTTCTTTAACAAATGACTAAGGCAAGGGCGGAAATATGAAAAAAGATTTGCAATGTTCAACATTTAGCAAAATAAATAAAAATTAAAGATATTTTTGTTTCATTGTTTCAAGATGCTAGCATATATACATATATATACATGCATATACATACATATATATAACTGACAAATTTAATATAAAAAAAAATTGTGCTAGTTTTTTTATTACTTCCCAATTATAGTTGATCTTTCCTTTGTTTCACCACTAGTAGCGTCTATTTTAGTTCATTTTATGCAATAACATCTTTTTGCATAATTGAATGTTTTGATTATATTTTTACCTTTAGTCCATAATTCTAAAAACAATATATAATAACTATTACCTACACACATAGACAGTGATTCACAAAATATCTAAGGAGGCCAAGGCACCTACAAGTCATAACCTTGTCTGAGGCAAGTAGTGTGTTTAGCTAGTGTTGACCACACCTAAGTACTTGTTCAACCATCAACGACGTTTAGATGCAAGTGCCTAATCATTTAATATTGTTGACAAACATCCAACTTAGAATGCTTATCAAGCAATAACAGGCGTATGCAACAGTTGTAAAATTCTATTGATTAAAAGGCTAATATTACAAATCACGTTCATAATATTATGCTTCATAATTGGTTGGAGATTCCCTCGGAATGTCTAGAAATATTTTATGTACTTCCATCATTTGTAATAACCATTCCAACAAATAATGGCTATCAACTGGGTGTCACTCCAGGTTGACATTTTCAAAGAAAATTTAGGTTCAAATGCATATTTCATATTTGTCATCTGTGTAACAAGATCAAACAAATATCTGAACCATAATTTATGGCATGAAAGAGAGAAGATGATCATTACACTAATTCATCAAAGAACTGTAATATCGTCTAATTACTAGTATACCTCGCAAGTTATGGATGAGCCAAAGAAATGCAAAATGTGTGGATATTTAATTGTGACAATAATTTATGAAACCACAAAATGATGTTGGGACAATAATTTACAAAAAAAAAAAAATTAAAAGTAAATAAATATATATTACTGTGATATAAGCACCTTAGCAGAAGCTTGGATTTCTCTTGCAGTCATATCCAATGCAAGTGCATAACCTGCAATCGTTACATGCAAGGTTATCAAAATGAGATTCGAATCGTAAATCAGAAAGTTCAAATTTTAAATCGAAACGGGATTTAAATCGTGAGTCATATATTCAAAAGACGCATAGTTTGAGGTTCATACACGCTTTGAAATTGATTTTGAGTTTGAACTTCTGTATCTAAAACTCAATTGTTTCTTTTGTTCCATTCTTGTTTTGTTTAGATAACATAGAATTGGAATCATTGACCCAATATGTATACCAATATGTGTTGAATGAATTTTTTCGAATGCGATTTTAACTAAGTTTGAATTAAAATGTAAATCGAACCGTAAAGGGAGAAATTCGATCTGAAACGGGATTTAAATCGTAGGATTTTAAGATTTTTGACAACAATGGTTACATGCACATAAGAACATAATCAGCACAGCAATGGCCACATTATCAATTCCCGATCAAAGTAATTGATTTCCCATGTGAATCACGTTCCAGCAAATTTCCATTTGGCGCTGGCTTTTGCGGACAGGGGGAGACCTTTCTCACCTACAAGCATTTAGCAGTCCATGCTTGGTTGGAAAAAATAAATGCAACAGCTAATTTTAAATACTGTACCACCCAATTTCCAACTGCTGGTTAAATGGCATGGGTAAAAACCTTGCTTCCTTGTGATTTTCCTTCAAACATTCTTTAAAGATGATCAAACTACTATTTTACATAAGCAAGCAGTTAAAAACATAGGGAGGAATCTTAATCGCAAAGTTAATAACATAATACTTGATGATGATGGTGAAGTGTTTTCTGATTAACTGGATTATCATATCATTTAGCCAACAATTATAGTAAACGAACGGCAAACCTAATAATATTCAAATGAAAAATAAATAAATACCGCCAACGTATTCCATTGCGATTGACTCTGGAACTTCGGTAGCTTTTTTCCCAATCACAACAGCGAGCTCAACCTCATGATCCAAGGATTCCCACGGATGCGGAATCTGAATCGTGCCTCCATTAGGCAAATATGAAGACGTAGGCTTCAAAAACAGCACTGGCTCCTAAAAACATTAAGTTATCACACAGAACAATCTGAAGTTTAATAATGATTCAAAGATGACTTAGGTAAGGGTTTTAGAAGCAAACTTTGGGAACGGCGTTGCCAAGTTCTTTGGCGTGGGCAGCATAGTTACGGCCAACAGCAACGATCTTTGTACCGAGTTCAAGAAGCTTTAGAGAGCTTGCCATGGCTCAAAACCCCGATTGTCGTTTTAGAGAATTAATGTAAATTAATTAATTAATCGATGATTAAGGCGGAGAAAATGAGATAAGCTAATCCGACGATAGCAAGGCACCACCAACCAACGGATTCAGGGCGCATTATGCTTTGAATATCAAGCAGCCCAACAACCTTGCGCTGACTCGGTACCCTCCGGTGGACACGAATTAAATCAGCATCGGTGTCCGAGCTCCAGTTAAACTAGTGTGTAAACTGATCGACGTTGATACAACTAGTACAACCAGCGGTGGAAAAACAGACGGAAAAGTTACGTAATTTAAAAATGAATATATGTTATAGTTTTTGTCAATTTTATTTAAACATAAAGTCATATAAAGTTGGAAAAAAAAATAGAGTTTTCGATTTGAATATAAAAAATAAACATTCGAAATGTTGAGTTCTAAATTAAAATATTGAAGTTCAATATAACTACTAAGATTATCAAATTCAAATGACCATATATGTTTATAACCGAGTTGTGCACAAATCGTATATGCAAAAAAACCATACTAATTTAAGTAGTTAACGTGAAAAATTAAGCTAAACAAGAGGGTTGAAACGTAAAATAAAACAAGTCAAAAAGTTCGAGGGCTACAAATAATTTTTTTTATCAAAGCTAGCCAACTTTTTAATTGACCATGCCACTATATTAATATACGAAGAACAGGTGCTCTGCACATGCGTAGAACAATTATGATGGTTTTGTAGTGGTCATACCACTGAAAAATAAAAGTACAACATAGGAATTAGACAAAATGTCTAAACTACTATCGTACATGGCTATTCCCCCTCCTTAGAGGGAGAAATACTGCTACTATTAGTCGTAACAAGACCAACAATGTGAACAAACCCAGAGAAAAGATGAATAAGGTTGGATTTTTGAATGTAGTACCTAACAAATACTAGAAAATTTTATTATTACAGTTTCTTGGAACAAATCAAGAATAATATGACAAAATCCATTTGCATGAATGTGTTTGAGAATCTGCGACAACGCTATTTAATTAAAAATGACACATTCAAAATGGATACGGATGTAGATACGAAATTATATCAAAATTATGGCTAATATTTTATGTATTTTAGTACAATGATAGACATGTGTTTGTTCCTTTATTAAGTTATAGTTTGTATTACAGAAAATTATTGTCAAGGACAAAATTTCACAGCTTTTTAGCCTCAAGGACAGACATTCAATATTTTATCCTGAAGGACAACTTTATGTAGGTATCAGTTTTTAGTTATTGATAGCAGTTTTTAGGTATCAGTTTGTAGTTATCGGTAGCAGTTTTTAGGTATCAGTTTTTACCTAGCAGTTTTGTTGTCCTTATGAATAATTTTGGAAAATGTTTGTCCTTATGAATAATTTTTAGAAAAATGTTTGTTCCTTGTGGTAAAAATACTGAGGTCGTGTCCTTAAGGTAAAAAACATACAAATCTTTGTCCTTTAAATTAATTCCCCCTTTGTATTATATGAATTTAATATATACTAATCGCTCAAAACTAATTATTCTTGTTATATTTATTTTCACAATTTTATAACTAATGGGATTGAAAAAGAGTTATGATAAATCAAAATTTTCTAGTTATGTTTCTCAATTTATCGATCGTTAGCAAATAGAATAATTATCCGATGTCCTTCTATATCCACGGATGCGAAAGCAGTTATGACACTATTTGTATCCGAAAGTATACATTTACGTGCTTAGTTTTAATGTTTGATTTGAATTAGATGGCTAAGGGTGTAAACCCGTCGGACCAGACAGGACGGAGGTACGTTCATTTTTTGTCCTAAATGAAATCGGATCGTACAAGGACCAGATGAGATTTATGTAACGACCCGATATTTTCAACCATTCGCATCCGCACATGTCGGACTTGAATTGCTCAAAATACTGTTTTGTAAATAAAATTTGGCAAATCTCAGAATATACGGTAAATAGAGAATCACAGACACAGAGTATTTAATAATGCAGCGGAATTAAAAGAAATAGTAGTTCATGAAACTACTATATAAAAATTAGATACATCAGAGTTAAACAAGATACAACAGAAGAGTAACGAGATACATCAGGTACAAATCAGAATACATCACTGAAATCACTGGATATAGAAAGCAAAATAGATGGCTGGATCTTCAAAGAAAACTCCAACTCCGAAGGTGAATCTTGAATGCTGAATCACTCAATCTGACTCGAGCGTAAAGCAAAACACAAAACACTCGAGTCAGGACATAAATACTTATGAATTGTAAATCAACTCAAGTGAACAGTAACAAAAATGCATCAGTAACTTAAAGGATGCTTGGGATCGCTCATCCTTTAAGAATCCGTTAAACTATTTACTATGTAGTAATATTGCGATATTATAATAATGTCTACGGTAAAATAAACTTACTTTAAAATAGCGTTAAGGAGTGACCCAATATTCCCTTTAAAACGTAATAGTCCCAGTAGTCCATCCAGTATCGGCGTATCTCCAGATCGAGAGACTACCCTAAATACTCCATGAGCTACGGGGGAAAAACAAACTCGTAGTAAGGCTCGACATGGTAGGTGACACGGCATACAAGGCAATGCCAGGTTAGATATATCAATTACGCACACGGTCTGGTGGTAACGTAGCAGCCACATACGCCCACCTCGGAACACACTTCCAATCAAAATCGGAGGATGGCCATCAAATCAAACACAAGAAAGAGTATAGTATCGAAGAAATGTGTCCGATCGGAGGAATGGCCTCACTTGGCCCGAGATCGCTCCTGTTTTAGCCACCTTATGCCAACTCACGGGAGTTAGGTCCACGTAATATACCATAAGGATGTCACCACCATCCTACTTCATTCTGAAATCTCCACCACGTACACGGTTGTTAAAGTGGTTTTCGGAGTTGGCAGAGAGTATGACAACTTCTGATCCCGGTCTCTTTAACAACCAAACGTTATTATAACGCCGTGGTCATTTCAATATAGTTTATACTTCAAAAATCAAATCATTTCATTTCAAAACTATTTTCCTTTCAAAATAGTTTATACTTCGAAACCAAAACCATTTTTATTTCAAAACTATATTCAGATCAATACGATATCATTTCCATTCAAACATATATTTTTCTTCAAAAATCACAATACTTCCAAAGTTATAACTCTTTCGAAACTAAAATACTTGAAATCATTACACTTTGAAAATCATAAAATTTCAAAATCATACATTTGAAATCATGAAACATTTCTTAAATTCTTTACATTTTACCAATTTATTCAATTAAACCCAAATTTCAAATTTCAAATTTATTTCAATTCAAACCATTAGTTTATTCAATTTAGTTTCCCAACAAAACATTCCAAATCTTATAAATTTTAAATGCAGCATAAAATAAACTATCAAATTTTTAGTATTTTTCAGAGATTTAATACCCAACATTTCAAAACTAAATTTGAAAATCTCATATATACATATATACATATACAGATATATATATATATATATATATCAAATTCACTTTCGTATTATTTAGCTTTGAAATAATCACTTAATAAAATACAATATCATTAAAATAAACCCGAATTACAAGTAAACCAAAATATCCTTTCATACTAATGTAAACATCAAATATTCATTTATCAAATAGATCAAAATTAGATATCATTCCAAATTCATATTCTTTATCAAAATGAAGATTAAGTCATTCAAAACCATTTCAATCATCAAAATATCACATCCTTTCAAAACCTCATTATCAAATCATTACATGATTCAAAATCAAATATTCAAATTTAAATATCATTTTGAAATCAAATATATCATTCATTTATTATTTCAAGTATCATTACAAAATACATTTCAAAATTCCATTCAAAAATTCATTTATTTAATTACATTTTATTCCATTTAACACATAACCAAGTAAACTTTACTTAAATTCAAATTAAATTTAAATTCCTTAAAAATTCAAATTTAAATATTGAAATATATTCAAAAGTCCTAAAATTTCGTAAATAATCAATTTCAAAAGTTAAATCATTTAACACTTTAAAATATAACTCAAACAGTGTTAAAATCTATGACATTTCAAAACATTGTCAAAATATAGCAACGATGACATTTATAAAGTGCTATCGTAGCTTATAGATTCCAAATAGTTTAGTTCAGTAATAACGGCATTTATAAATGCCGTAATAGATATTTAGTTATTTCAAACATAGTTAAATTCAAAACAACAGCATTTTAAAGTGCTGTCATAAAACTACAGCATTTTTGGGAATTGCTATTAATAAAAATTCTAAATTTTATTATAACTTTCCAAAAACAGTAAAACTTCAATTTTAGCAAATTTTAAACTCATAAATCATATTTTTAGGCTTCTAAACTTTCACATTTAAATCAATTTGATTTATCACAATAAAATTTTATAATTGAATATCAAATTTTAAAAACTCAATTCATTTGTTAAAGTCAAAATTCATTGTTTATTAACTTATAATTTAAATAAAACCTAACATTTACTTCAAATATCATTTCAAAATTTTAAATTAAATTTCCATTATTTACTTACATTTAACAAAAAAATTAAAGTCAGAATCACATTTACTTCAAATTTACATACCTAAATTCACAATTTTAAGACTTAATATTTAATTTTCTTAAAACCATAAAATATATATTTTTAAATCAAATTTCGTACTTTTAAAAATACATATCTATATAAAAATCGTTTAAAAATATACTACGGGGTTTGTATATAAAATCTTCTAACCTAGGTCAAGTAATACGGATATATATCATTTCAATTCGCAATTTAAAAAGAAAAACCAGGTTCTATCATGTCAAACCCGCAATCCCAAGTCAAATAAAATACAATAAAAATCGCTCAGGTCTATCATTTCAGTCCATAATGATTTTTTTCCTATTCTAATGTCCGTTCGGGTATGTATCGTTTCAACCAACAGTGATTCTATTCTAACATGGAACTTGCAGTGTGAACATATGCATAAACAATATAAACAATGTCAATGTCACAATATAATATCATATATCAGATGTCAGTTGATGATTAACATAGTTAACATGGTAATAACATGGCATAGCATATCATATGATCATCATTAACTTGCGTAAATATTTTTAATTACTAAACACTTGCCATCAATTCACTATTTCATAAGTAAATTGTTAGAGTGAGAAAGACTCACTTTTTCGAAGCTAGAGACAACTACGACGCACAAAACGATTCCAAAGGCACGATAAGCACTATACAACACGACTTGATTCAAATGAGAGAGAGCCCAGATATGATCTTGTAAGCAACAAACCAAACAAGACAATGCAACACATGAATATACAACACAAAACAATATTGAACAAGTTGAAATACAAAGCACAAAGACAAGACAGCTTAACCTTGCCTTAGCCACTCCACTGCTCGACCATAAGGGATCTTTTGCTCGGCTATACGGGATTATATACTCAGTCATTATCATGCTTTGGTTCGGGTTAAGCATCAATACTCACGGCTACAAGGAAGATGTGAAGTGTTTGTGGTTGCAACATGGAAAACAAAAGGAACAAGGCAAGAAAAAGAGTTTTTGAGCACACAAGGCTCGACTATGACATCATTGGGATTGACTATGATCAAGTATAGATCTGGACATGCCCGAAATTGCGGCCGGAGGAGATGAACTTGCTGGTGGTGGTGGCTGGAGGTGTGGCCGAGGTGAACTATGAAGGGTAGGTGGAGTATAGTGGCTTGGCTAGGCAATATTGGTGGGGTTTGCAATGTTTTGTGGAGATGGCTTCAATTGGATGGCGCGGCTTTTCATAATCAGAGGAGAGGGGCTGGTGGCGCTACTATAGTGGTGGTGGTGATCAGTGGTGAAGTTGGTGGAGTGGGGCCAAGCAAAGCCTAGAAGAAGAGCAAGCAAAATCAATAGAAATAGAGGAAAAAATGAGGAAAAAAAAAAAGAGAAGCCATTACCCTTTTTTTCTTGTTGAAGGTAGCCGTGAGTTTTTGAGGAAGAAGAGAATATTTTCACCTGAAAGCTAAAGTGGAATTCACAGCTAGGGTAAACAGGATGGACGGTCAAAGCATGGAATGGAAAGGTAAATGAAATGAAGACACAAGTAGATGAAAGTTCAAGGGAAAATGAAAGGTCTAGTCTCTTGGAATTTCTTTTTCTTTTATTCAAATAAACATTAAAATTTCAAAAAATAAAATAGAAAACAAAACAAAATATAGTAAGAAAGAAAATAAATAAATAAATTTTAGAAAAATATAAAATAATTAAGAAAATAGCTTAATAATTGGAACTAGGATTTAAAAATTGTAAATAAAATACAATAAGCTTTGAAAAATTATAACATCACTTTAAAAATATTTTAAAAATAAAATATACGCATAACATGACATATTACACAAATCATAACAAGTTTTGAAAAACAAAAACATTATTTATATAAATTAAAATAAACAATTTTGCTAAATAAAAAAAAATTACACACAATATTGTAAAAAGCACAACTTTCACAATATAACTCAGATTTCAACGAAACGAAAAGCAGTATTCTTAAAATTTAATTTATTTTCATAATAAAATTCAAAAACTCAAAAACTCAAAAATTAAAATATTTAAATTTTAAATTTAAAAGTCAAAGTTTGACCAAATTGACCAAAATTCACAATTTTGGAAAATATTCAATTTATTCATGTTTGGAATTCTAATTTACATCAAAATCAAAATTTATATTTAAAATAACAAAATCTATCCATTTTAAATAAATAAAATAAACTTTTTAAATCAGGAGTTCAATTTAAAATAATTATAAAATATAGGGTCGTTACACTCTCCTCCACTCAAAACTTTTCGTCTCCGAAAAGAAATGAGGTACAGGAAAGCACAGAAAAAGATAGAATGAAATAGGATTAAGATAAGATGACAAGAAGATTGCAATTATACATGATAACTGTTGTTATAGGTAAGTTCATCAAGGTGGAGATGATCTTTCCAAGATCCTCCAGAATCAAGAACACAAGCACGAAAAAGATCTTCGAGAATCTGATTCACTCTTTCCACTTGACCGATAGTCTGTGGATGGCAAGCAGTGCTCAGATCCAAGATAAGTACCAAAGATTATAGAAAGGTTATAGAAAATTTCAAAACAGATTGGGATAAGCAATTACTCCCCATTATGTAGCAAGATAAGGGAAATAAGAACAACCAAAAAATTAAAAATTAATTTTATATAAGCTAAATAAATCTTAACCATCACTAATTTCATTATCTTATCATCCAATTATCTTAAATTGACAATTTCAAAAATCATGGATTTGAAAAATCATTTATTATACTCATAATGTAATCAATAAAATTAATTCTTCTTTATCCCTAATTAAAATTAAATTTATTCCTCTCAAAATATATTTTATCACCTATGTTAAACATATTTATACTTATTATAACATCTTTTAAATTTATTCTTAGTTCCTTTAACATCATTTTATATTGTGAATTATTCCATTACCCTTTTTCTCTATTTACCTCTGTTAATCTTTTTATAACTAAAATTTAAGTGTATAACATTTATTATAACCACTCAAATCTTATTTATAAAATCCTTTTTATATTGTATATTATCCAATTACATATACAACTTCTGTATAATTAAGGTAAGTTATATTGGAATGAAATTGTGTATTATACAAATAAAACTTCTAATTCAATCATTTCAAGATTGAATATTTATTCAAATCTTGAAATTATACTTGAAATTATCCTTCAAGATAAAATTTAGGCATTAAATTTCCGATAAATTCCAAACTATTTAGAGATAAATAAATGCAAATATGCTATATATATATCCATTCAAATTTAAATCATATATTAGCATATGTTATAAATCTAGTCTTATTTTAGAAATTCAAATCAATTAAATTCCCCAAAACAAAACTGTAGCAAGGCTACAGAACGGTCTCTTCACTTCGAAGCTCGAAAATGAATGTCGATGATGCTGCAGTCATCACCGAAGTTATTTTCTAGCGATAAAGAGAAGAGCACTAGTTTTAAACTTTAAAAATTCTTTGGAAACAACTTTCTATTAGAAAACACTTTAAATAATATATCCTTTAAAACTTTAAACACAACGTTTGAAACCATCGAAAATTAAATTCTCAAAATCTTGTTTTTAAATTCATTTTAAATTTCCAAATAAATTTATAACCATGTTTTATAGTTCAATTATTTATATATGAAACAAGATATAATGATATATAAAATCAATTTATTATTTCTTAACAACCAATTCAATAAAATCGAGAAAAAAAATTATAATAGAGTTACAAAATTTATTTTATTACTAAATTTGAAAAACATATTGTGTTAGTTTGCTCTGTTCAAGTGTTTTGGAAATCTTGTCGATAGCGTTGATCAGACGAATCGATCAGAAACCTAAATCAACATCAACAACTCAAACAATACAATATATAAAACATTTTAAATATTAGTTTACAAATACACTACAAGAATGATTTGAAGATAAGTTGGAAACAAAGAGGAGATGATTAAATAACAGAATAGGAAGATGGATAAGTTTATATAAATCATGGGCAACCTTAACCGGGTCAACCGTGACTTAAAGAATAAGATCGATGTGGATTTCTTGGATAAATCAACATTCGGTCTCAAGAGATAGAGTTTGGGATTATAAGAGATACTAGCATCTAAACCGAGGATATAAAATCTCTGGTGAATTGATACTGTTGTAAAGGAGTTCCACCTCTTTACAAATAAATTTGAGATTGGCAAGACCGCCGACTCATTATAAAGATCGACTCATTCGAAGTGGAGTTATGGAATACTCCAGAATCAAAAGAAGATGAATAATAAGGGACACGAATAGATTTTGGAACCGTAGGGAACGTTCCAAAATTTAAAGGAATCGAGTCAAAAAGAAAGAGATTTAAACTCGAATGAAAGTGAAGTTGTAAATACATTTACCATATATGCTAAGTTTTGCCTAAAGCTACCAAAGCTCTGATACCAAATGTAACGACCCGATATTTTCAACCATTCGCATCCATGCATATCGGACTTTAATTGCTCAAAATACCGCGTTGTAAATAAAATTTGGCAAATCTCAGAATATACAGTAAATAGATAATCACAGACACAGAGTATTTAATAATGAAGCGGAATTAAAGAGATAGTAGTTCATGAAGCTACTATATAAAAATAAGATACATCAGAGTTAAACAAGATACAACAGAAGAGTAAAAAGATACATGAATCAGAATACATCACTGAAATCACTGGATACAGAAAGCAAAATAGATGGCTGGATCTTCAAGGAAAACTCCAACTCCGAAGGCGAATCTTGAATGCTGAATCACTCAATCTGACTCGAGTGTAAAGCAAAACACAAAACACTCGAGTCAGGAAATAAATACTTATGAACTGTAAATCAACTCAAGTGAACAGTAACAAAAATGCATCAGTAACTTAAAGGATGCTTGGGATCGCCCATCCTTTAAGGATCCGTTAAATTATTTACTTTGTAGCAATATTGTACTATTATAATAATGTCTACAGTAAACTAAACTTCCTTTAAAATAGCGTTAAGGAGTGACCCAATTTTCCCCTTAACACGTAATAGTCCCAGTAGTCCATCCAGTATCAGTATATCTCCAGATCGGGAGGCTACCGTAAATACTCCATGGGCTACGGGAGAAGAAAAAAAACTCGTAGTAAGGCTCGATATGGTAGGTGACACGGCACACAAGGCAATGCCAATGTAGATATACCAATTACGTACACAGGCTGGTGGTAACGTAGCAGTCACATACGCCTACCTCGGAACACACTCCCAATCAAAATCGGAAGATGACCATCAAATCAACCACAAGAAAGAGTATAGTATCGAAGAAATGTGTCCGATCGGAGGAATGACCTCACCTGACCCGAGATCGCTCCTGTTTTAGCCATCTTATGCCAACTTACGGGAGTTGGGTCCACGTAATATACCTCAAGGACGTCGCCACCATCCTACTTCATTCTGCAATCTCTACCGCGTACACGGTTGTTAAAGTGGTTTTCGAAGTTGGCAGAGAGTATGACAACTTCTGATCCTGGTCTCTTTAACAACCAAACGTTATTATAATGCCGTGGTCATTTCAAAATAGTTTATACTTCAAAAATCAAATCATTTCATTTCAAAACTATTTTCCTTTCAAAATAGTTTACACTTCGAAACCAAAACCATTTTTATTTCAAAACTATATTCAGATCAATACGATATCATTTCCATTCATACATATATTTACCTTCAAAAATCACAATACTTCCAAAGTTATAACTCTTTCGAAACCAAAATACTTGAAATCATTACCTTTGAAAATCACAACATTTCGAAATCATACATTTGGAAATCATGAAACATTCCTTAAATTCTTTACATTTTACCAATTTATTCAATTAAACCCAATTTTCAAATTTCCAATTTATTTCAATTCAAACCATCATTTTATTCAATTTAGTTTCCCAACAAAACATTTCAAATCTTATAAATTTTAAATACAGATTGATCCATAAAATAAACTATTAAATTTTTAGTATTTTTCATAGCTTTAATATCCCACATTCCAAAACTAAATTTAAAAATCTCATACATACATACATACATACATACATATATATATATATATATATATATATATATATATATATCGAATTCACTTTCATATTATTTAGCTTTGAAATAATCACTTAACAAAATATAATATCGTTAAAATAAACCCGAATTACAAGTAAACCAAAATATCCTTTCATACTAATATAAACTTCAAATATTCATTTATCAAATAGATCAAAATCAGATATCATTCCAAATTCATATTCTTTATCAAAATAAAGATTAAGTCATTCAAAACCATTTCAATCATCAAAATATCATATCCTTTCAAAACCTCATTATCAAATCATTATTTGAATTCAAAATCAAATATTCAAATTTAAATATCATTTTGAAATCAAATATATCATTCATTTATTATTCCAAGTATCATTACAAAGTAAATTTCAAAATTCCATTCAAAAATTCATTTATCTCATTACATTTTATTCCATTTAACACATAACCAAGTAAACTTTATTTAAATTCAAACTCAATTTAAATTCCTTAAAAATTCAAATTTAAATATTATAATATATTCAAAACTCCTAAAATTTCACAAATAATCAATTCCAAAAGTTATATCATTTAACACTTTAAAATATAACTCAAATAGTGTTAAAATCTATGACATTTCAAAACATTGTCAAAATATAGCAACGACAACATTTATAAAGTGCTATCGTAGCTTATAGTTTTCAAATAGTTTAGTTCAGGAATAACGACATTTATAAATGCGGTAATAGATATTTAGTTATTCCAAACATAGTTAAATTCAAAAAAACAACATTTTAAAGTGCTTTCAAAAAACTACAGCATTTTTAGGAATTGCTATTAATAAAAATTCCAAATTATATTATAACTTTTCAAAAACAATAAATCTTCAGTTCTGGCAAATTTTAAACTTATAAATCATTTTTTAGGCTTCTAAACTTTCACATTTAAATCAAATTAACATACGATTTATCACAATAAAATTTTATAATTAAATATCAATTTTAAAAACTCAATTCATTTATTAAGTCAAAATTCATTGTTTATTAACTTATAAATTAAATAAAACTTAACATTTACTTCAAATATCATTTCAAAACTTTAAATTAGATTTCCATTATTTACTTACATTTTAAAAAAAAAAGTCAGAATCACATTTACTTCAAATATACATACCTAAATTCACAATTTTAAGACAATATTTAATTTTATTAAAACCATAAAATATATATTTTTAAATCAAATTTCATACTTTTAAAAATATACCACGGGGTCTGTATATAAAATTTTCTAACATAGGTCAAGTGATACAGATGTATATCATTTCAATCCGCAATTTAAAAAGAAAAACCAGGTTCTATCATTTCAAACCCGCAATCCCAAATCAAATAAAATACAATAAAAATCGCTCAGGCCTATCATTTCAGCCCATAACGATTTATTTTCTATTCTAATGTCCGTTTGGGTATGTATCATTTCAACCCATAGTGATTCTATTCTAACAGGGAACTTGCAGTGTGAACATATGCATAAACAATAAAAACAATGTCAATGTCACAATATAATGTCATATATCTAATGCCAGGTGATGATTAACATAGTTAACATGGTAATAACATGACATAGCATATCATATGATCATAGTTAGCATGGTAATAACATGACATAGCATATCATATGATCATCATTAACTTGCATAAACATTTTTAATTACTAAACACTTTCCATCAATTTACTATTTCATAAGTAAATTGTTAGAGTGAGAAAGACTCACCTTTTCGAAGCTAGAGACCACTACGACACACAAAATGATTCCAAAGGCACGACAAGCATGATACAGCACTTGATTCAAATGAGAGAGAGCCAAGATATGATCTTGTAAGCAACAAACCAAACAAGACAATGCAACACATGAATATACAACACAAAACAATATTGAACAAGCTGAAATACAAAGCAACAAAGACAAGACAGCCTAACCTTGCCTTAACCACTCCACTGCTCGACCATAAGGGATCTTTTGCTCGGCCATAGGGGATCATATACTCAGCCATTATCATGCTTTGGCTCAGGTTAAGCATCAATACTCATGGCTACAAGGAAGATGTTAAGTGTTTGTGGTTGCAACATGGAAAATAAAAGGAACAAGGCAAGAAAAAGAGTTTTTGAGCACATAAGGCTCGACTATGACATCATTGGGCTCGGCTATGATCAAGTATAGATCTGGACATGCCTGAAATTGCGGCCAGAGGATATGAACTTGCTGGTGGTGGTCGCTGGAGGTGTGGCCGAGGTGAACTATGAAGGGTAGGTGGAGTATAGTGGCTTGGCTAGGCAATATTGGTGGAGTTTGCAATGTTTTGTGGAGATGGCTTCATTTGGATGGCACGACTTGTCACAGTCAAAGGAGAGGAGCTGATGGTGCTGCTGTAGATGGTGGTGGTGGTCAGTGGTGGAGTGGGGCCGAGCAAAGCCTAGAAAAAGAGCAAGCAAAATCAATAGAAATAGAGGAGAAAATGAGAAAAAAGAAGAGAAGCCTTTGCCCTTTTTTCTTGTTGAAGGTAGCCGTGAGTTTTTGAGGAAGAGGAGAATATTTTCACTCAAATGCTGAAGAGTAATTCACAGCTAGGGTAAAGAGGATAGACGGTCAAAGCATGAAATGGAAAGGTAAATGAAATGAAGAGACAATTAGATGAAAGGTCAAGGGAAAATGAAAGGTCCAGTCTCTTGGAATTTCGTTTTCTTTTATTCAAATAAAGTAATTAAAATTTTAGAAAATAAAATAGAAAAAAAATAAGGAAGAAAATAAATAAATTTTATAAAAATATAAAATAATTAAGAAAATAGCTTAATAATTGGAACTAGGATTTAAAAATTATAAATAAAATACAATAAGCCTTGGAAAATTATATCATCACTTTAAAAATATTTTAAAAATAAAATATATGCATAACATGACATATTACACAAATTATAACAAGATTTTACAAACAAAAATATTATTTATATAAATTGAAATAAACAATTTTGCTAAATAATTTTTTTTTACACACAATATTGTAAAAAACATAACTTTCACAATATAAATCGGATTTCAATGAAACGAAAAGCAGTATTCTTAAAATTTAATATATTTTCATAATAAAAGATGAAATTCAAAAATTCAAAAATTTAAATTTTAAATTCAAAAATCAAAGTTTGACCAAATTGACCAAAATTCACATTTTTGGAAAATATTCAATTTATTCATGTTTGGAATTCGAATTTACATCAAAATCAAAATTTATATTTATAATAACAAAATTTATGCATTTTAAATAAATAAAATAAAAAATTTAAATCAAGAATTCAATTTAAAATAATTACAAAATACAGGGTTGTTATAATTTACGTTCGTACAAATTTTGCTATCTAATTCATGTCCTAAATGATATCTAACGAACATGGACAAGGATTGGACGAGATTCTAATATTTTATTTGACTATAGTTTTATTTTTCTACAAGTAATCAGACTCGCATTTTCCTCTTCTCAAAGGTTATATGTTTCAAGTTCTTAGACTTTTTTTGGGTCCCTTAATAATAATCTATCGAAATCAGAATCAAAAGGAAATTTTGAACTATCACGAGAACTACAAATACCTGATCTTCTATGTTATGTTTCTCCATGGTGGTATCTTCATGTTCCACTCCAAGATAATAAATTGTTCTTTACAGAACCTTAAAAAAGGAGGCCATAATAAATGAGTCTTGAATATAAGCATGTTGATCATTATAAAAATAAGCAAAGCCACACTGAAAGAAAAGAAGTAAATTGTGTTGGATCATAAGATTTGATTGCTGACAAGACACGACAATTCACGAATCTATGACTACGATAACAACCAGACTCATCGGCTCAATATATGGTTTGTATAGTTATATATTTTAACAAGAGTCATCAAATGTGTATATAAAGTCTAGTTTAGTGCTTTGTTAAAATCTTTCCTCAAAAATCATCATTCACATTCAAATAAACTTGCATGCATATTTTAGTCAAAATCAAGTTTTCAAAAAATGTATGAAGCAAGGATCGAACACAGGTCACTAGTTTGGATTCTAACCAAATAAGCTCTGCAATTTTTGCTTAACAACAGAATTCAGTCGACTGAATGTAGTCAGTCAATCGACTGAATCTATGCTTTTTAACATATTTATGCATGATTTTTTAACATGTCTTCACTATTCAGTCGACTGACCATTTTCGACCAGTCGACTGACCTGAACCCAACTGTCATATTTTGAGAAGACATTTCCATTGTGGGAAAGATTGCGATCCTTCTCTAAACAGAAATGGTTGCTTCTTTTGGTCAGAACTCTTCACCAATGGCAGCAACCCTCTGTCTACTATAAATAAATGTTCCCAAATACTTCATATTAATCGAAAATCTTTCTAACTATCTTATATTCTTCTTGTGCTCTCATACTTGCATTCAAATAGCAAACAAGCATATTATTGCTTTGAATCTCAAAATAAACTTTCATAATCTTTGATTCTTAGCATTACCTTCTTTCCATATCTTCATTTATACTTCATACACTTGAGGATTTGATTATAGGAGGTTAGTACTATCAGAGACAAATCATCTTTTGTATTTATTGAAGTCCTGTTCTGCTGCTCAGGCGTGTGAAGTCCTCTTCGGCTGTTGAGGCGAAATCCTATTCTGCTGCTCAGGTCCCTGTTCGGTTGCTCAGGGGTTGTATGGACCTGTTCCTCCGGGTTAAGTGAGGGTTATTGTTTTAGTGAAATTCCAGAAGGAGTCTGGGACTGGATGTAGGATGGAGCTCCGAACCAGTATAAAAATCACTGGTGTCATTTTATTGTACTGCTTTTATATTCCGCACTATTTACTATATTGTTATCATCACCATACTCTGTATTATCATATATCCATATTACACGATCCATAGCACACTTTCATTTGGTATCAGAGCATGGTTATTTTATAACCGTCACACAGTTATTTGATATCTCAGTAATATGGATAGTAACACTAACACCAGTTTTATTGAAGTTCAATCCACTACGCGACCTCCACTATTTAATGACATGAATTATAACTATTGGGCTACACAAATGCATATATATATATATGCAAGCAAATAGTTTTGATTCAATGAACATTACACAATCAGAATATCAGTTAGCCACAACTGAATATTCAACATGGTCAAACACACAAAAACAAGATGCCGCTTCAAATGCCAAAGCCATGAACATGTTATTTTGTGCTTTAGATAAAAATGAGTTTAATTGTATTAGTATGTGCAACACTGCCTATGAAATATGGAGAACACTAAAAGTCACTCATGAAGGTACTAACAAGGTTAAACAAAGTAACATATATATGCTTAAGAATCAATTTCAAAATTTTAGGATGAAGCAAGATGAATCTATAAATGATATGTACACCAGATTTCAAGATACTCATCATTCTTTATTAGGACTAGGAGAAATATATTCCGATTTTGATATTGTTTCAAAAATTCTTAACTCTTTAACAGATGAATGGGAAAAAAAGTCTTAGCTATTGAAGAAGCTAGTGATCTTTCTACCATAAAACTAGAAGAGTTAATAGGAAATATAATGTCCTATGAAGTAAATTTACAGGCTGAAAGAGTACAAGCACAAGACAAGAAGAACATAGCTTTTCATGCTGAAAAAGAAGATTCAGATTCAGATGAGGAAGACCTCGAATTTATTGCAAAAAACTTTAAAAAGTTTTTGAAGTACAGAAAAGAAAATCAAAATAATGGCAAAATAAATTTCAATAATAAGCCATCGTCCTCAGTATTAGAATGCTTTATTTGCCATAAGAAGGGTCATATACAACAAGACTGTCCAGAACAAAGGAAGGGAAAACAAAATAAAAAGGACAAGTTCAAGAGAAAAGCTTTTTCAGTAACATGGAATGACTCAGATTCTTCATCTTCTGAAAGCTAAAGCAACAGTGATAATGAACAAGCAAACGTATGCTTCATGGCAAAAGGTATTGAGGTAGTGATCTAAGTTTTTGATGATATGATAGAAATAAATTCAGAACTTCTAGACACTTTAAAAAGTCTCAAAAGAAAATATAAGGAAGCTCTGGAAAATCAGAAAAAAGCAGAATTCGAAAGAGATATGCTTAAAGACGAGAAGAAAATATTAGAAGAAGAACTTGAGAAAATTCAAGATTCACTCTCTGATAATTCTCAACTTGCTCTATTAAGTCAAGAAATAGAAGTTCAAAAAGAAAAGAATAATGCTCCAACTTTTGAAAATCATGAGTTAAAAACTAAAATTAAAATTGTTGAGTTAGATAACACTAGTCTCAAAACTAAGCTTGATGATATTACTAAAAATATTTCCAATTTTAATAAAAGGAGAGAAAATTTATCCAGGATTATTGAAAATTCTCAACCTACTTCAAATAAGAAGAGATTAGGTTATGTTAAGAAATCAAAAGCTTCACCAAAAAATGAAAATAAAAGAAGAAATAATTCTAATACTGCTATGCCCAATAATGTTTATAATTTCTTTAGTAGTACAAAATCATTGACGGCAAATATGAATAAATATATAAGTATCTGGGCTCCTATTAATTGGAAAAATAGAGAAAAATACATTGATGGTTATTTTGATATGGTAGTTAATAATGAAAATTATATTTATAAAGGTTCAACCACACCCAAATGGGTATGATTTCCTATAAATTAGGAAATTATAAGAACTTTGGGTATCGCATACTTTAAATGTTAATTTTTTCTGATACCTTACATTATAAGTAGTAGATATTTTGTTTTATATTGTTCTATGTTAACACTTATGTGAAATATAATTTATATCATCATATAAACTCTCCTTTTTGTCGATGACAAAGGGGAAGAAAGATATTTCTCTAACACTCTTTGCAGAAATAAACCATGTAAGCACAGATTAAGGGGGAGAAAAGATTAATTATTTACGGGAATATATAGCATAGATTCAGGGGGAGAAATCTATAGCACAATTACAGGAATATATTCAGTGAGAAAGATAAGATCAACAAAGCTTGTCAAAGGTTCGTTCATAGCATAATGAAATTGTCATCATCAAAAAGGGGGAGAATGTTGGATCATAGGTTTTGATTGTCAACAAGACACAACAATTCACGAATCTACGACTATGATAAAATCCATACTCATCGGCTCAATATATGGTTTGTATAGCTAAGTATTTTAACAAGAGTCATCAAATGTGTATATAAAGTCTAGTTTAGTGCTTTGTTAAAATATTTCCTCAAGAATCATCATTTACATTCAAATAAAGTTGCATGCATGTTTTAGTCAAAATCAAGTTTTCAAAAAATGCATGGAGCAGGGATCGATCCCGAGTCTCTAATTTGGAATGCAAGTATTCTAACCAAAAGAGCTACTGCAATTTTTGCTTAACAACAGAATTCAGTCGGCTGAATACAGTCAGCCAGTCGACTGAATCTATGCATTTTAACATATTTGTACACGATTTTTTTATAGGTCTTCACTATTCAGTCGACTGACCATTTTCTACCAGTCGACTGACCATTTTCGACCAGTCGACTGACCTGAACCCAACTGTCATATTTTGAAAAGACATTTTCATTCTACTAAAGGTTGCGATCCTTCTCTGAATGGAAATGGTTGCTTCTTTTGGTCAGAACTCTTCACCAATGGCAGTAACCCTTTGTCTTATTGCTTTGAATCTCAAAATAAACTTTCATAATTTTTGATTCATAGCATCACCTTCTTTTCATATCTTCACATACACTTCATACACTTGAGAATTTGATTATAGGGGGTTTGTACTATCAGAGAAAAATCAGTGTTATCAAGAACATACAGTGTCAGATATTCTTTTCTATTTTTTAAAGTCTTATTCTACTGCTCAGGCGTGTGAAGTCCTCTTCGGCTGCTCAGGCGAAATCCTGTTCTGCTACTCAGGTCCCTGTTCGGTTGTTCAGGGGTTGTATAAACCTGTTCCTCCGGGTTAAGTGGGGGTTGTTGTTTTAGTGAAATTCCAGAAGAAGTCTGGGACTGAATGTAGGACGGAGCTCCAAACCAATATAAAAATCTCTGGTGTCATTTTATTATATTGCTTTTATATTCTGCACTATTTACTATGTTGTTATCATCACTATACTCTATATTATCATATATCCATATTACACGATCCATGGCTCACTTTCAAATATCTTGTTAGAACTTTTGAACAAAACTGAAATAAAGGTTAGTATTGAAGTAATTCACAGCATTGTTATAATAGCCAGAAATGCAGTAGTGTGTATTATCACCTTATTTACAGACAATGGTGTGCTATTGTTCCTTATAACATAGGTAAGAATAGTGCCTTAGAACATTCATCATTTGAAACCTGCAATTTCATTTGGATCCGAGGTTTTACATCAGCCAAGGTCTCTCCTTCATGTACAGTTATGCAAAATGTTTCTCCAAAATGCTGCACTTAGCTTAAACACGAAAAACGACCAGGAAATAGCTTAATATATTGTAAGAAAGAAAGATGATCTCCAATGCAGACTATCTACACACACTTCTTATATTAATCATGAAAGTTGTAAATACCTAGAAGTAGGATAAAAATACGTGTAAAAAACATATTGCAACAACAGATCGCTTTTTGGTTAATCCTAGAAAGCTACATTCCATAAACTAAAATTTATAGTATGTTAACAATAAAATACGGTGCTAAATTTGCATCTGGTAGGGGATAAGCTGACTGTTTTGAAACATTATAGCCTTTCATATTTTCACATAAAAAATGAGTATAACAAAGGCAACTTACCATAATGTGGGAAGATCTTCATCACAATTTACCTTCGGACTAGAAATTGTATCCTAGAAACACCTTATTTACAGATAAAGTAAGTTATACAATCTTCATAATAGTTTATCTTATGTAATGTTTTTCAGCTTGAATGCAAAGACACTTGGTGAAATAATAATAAAACATGGTAGCATTGAACTACATTATATATTATTTGAAAAATAAGGTTCTCACCTAGACTTTTCGGACCACTCAAAAACACTATAATAGATTTGAAAGTGATATCTGACCAGCCGCTTCAGGATTGACACACTTTAATATGGACCTTCACTGATAGAGCTCAGCTCCCCTTGTTGCTTACATATTCTTGCAGTCCACCACTATAAAGTTGATTGTCCTAGAAAATTTTACCATATATCTGCAGAAATACGCTTTATGTTGATATATGTTACAATCCAAATTACATAAATAACAACTGCAAAATAGTTCCAAAATGTTGTAATTGTTGCTTTGTACTATTTTGAATATGTGTTTTGTAGTAACATTCATCAAGAAAATGAAGACTGTAAAGCATATTTGTTTGTTGGCAGTAAATCATATACCACTTCAACCTTTCCCAGTAGCATATATCTCAATGCATTATTCTATCAAAGTAAATGTCTGTTGGCTTTGCATAAGAAACGATTTAGACATAAACATAAAAGTAATGCAATCAAATCCCGCTACTCGTCGAACCAGATAAAGCTTAAACAATAAGTGAAGGTTTTTACAACTAATGAAAGTAGAGCTAAGCTGAACTTCCTTTCGTCTTTAACAGAAAAATTGAGATCGATAATTACATCTTAAACTGCATCTTTGTTCTAAGTGAATTCATATTGCATTTGCATTGCTGGTTTAACTGTTTTTTATATAAATATTTTTTATTTTGACATGCCGAGCTTTATATTTTTTGTTAAAACATGAATGATAAGTTTTATACGTTGCCAATCAAGAAACGAATAATCAATATTTAAGCAATTTTGAAACAAATATGATATGAACATGAAACTCATATTGAATGATAAATACGCTTCATATGGTTGAAACTGTTTTGAAGGTAAATGTGATGTCTGTCACAATCTACCTAGAAAAGTAATCAATTTCACAACCAAACCAGGATTAAATAAATATAATGAAAAATGAGAAGCTTGCTACCACATGAATGTTGGATTTGGGAGTACATTTTACACAGTAGATGTTTGCTTTCATGCTCATATTCGTTTCTTGTTTCGAGGACCACAATCTTAACGAGAACAGTTTTGTAATTTAGATCTCTATTGGTGATGAATAAAATTCATAATATAATTCATTAAATAATAAGCAAGTAAAAACCAAAATAGTGCTCAATTGAAGCAGAAAATATAGTATAAAATTAATCAAAAACCACTGTCTTTTTAGCATTTGTTTCATCATCTTAAAAGCAAATAGGTTTAACCCCAACTATGACTAATGCAATAATGACATTAGCCTAATTTTAGAAAAAGGGTTCGTAATTCAAAAAAAATCCAATTACTGCATCAAAGAAATCTGTAGAGAAGAAGGTTAATTTACCTCGGTTTGGCTGCAATAAATTTGAAGTTTGTGTATCAACTTTCAATTTAAAAAGGAGCTGGCTTTGATAGTAGGTTTGTAGGAGGCATTGAGGCTAAGGGAGGGTTTGTTGTTGCTAGAGAGGCTAAAAAAGGAGGAGACAGATATTTAGGGTTTTCCACCAAAGCTGTTGTAGAAGGAGAAAGTGGATTAAGAGTTTCGTGAAATTGGGGTTTGATTGGATTTGATAAAAATCGAAGATGATAAAATGAAAGGAGTAGGATATAGCAGAAGATATTTACAAAATGAAAAAAATGGAAGAGAAACTTTCAAAGGGGGATTACGTGTCGCGGTCAAGAGGAGAAAATTTGAGAGAGAAGAAGCATACAACAAACAGAAAACGAAACAACAACAGCTTTAATTTAGCTTCAAAGAAATTGATTTTGGCTAGTGACAGTACGAAAACCTCCCCAACGGTCGGTTTGATCACCGTTCGGGGCTTGAAAATGAAATTTAAAATTTAAAGATAAATAGAACATTGGCAAAATGTGTAGCAAACCTATAGATGCATGAAAAGACACACATGTAATTGTAATTCTTACCTACTCTATAAAGGGACCACAAACTATTGTTAGCGCATGAGAATTGAAAAGCCTTAATATATTACGCTGAATATAGTGTTTGGGAACTGATTGAATCGGCGTCCATGGCCAATTCTGAATTGGCCATCGAATATTCAGCCGAGCATTCCCCTTAAGCTAAACGGTTGGAGTGAGATGATGCTTATGCTATGAATATAAAGCCTTAATGTACAATCGATGGAGATGCTCTAAGAGCATGCTTGGAAAGTAGCTAGACTCATAACATTACAAGGTACCCTTTAAACTATCTCGATATCAACTTCATCCGCTGGATGACAATAAACTCTAAGTCATCACATATTCTTTCACACGTCTTCAGTCAATCAATTGCTTTAAAAGCTGTTTTTTTCTCATCAAACATCTCTTCACCAAAGGTTCGAACGTCTTGGTTCTTCTTAGTAAAGTTATATCCAACAACCTACATCAGACCCTCCGGAACTTGCAAGGCTTGAGGTAACGTTTGCTTTCGAATTTGTTACTGCATTAGGTTCGTCATGAACTGCTGGAAAAGCACATTCATGTCTATGTTTCCCACAGTTGGAGCTGGCAGCTGAACTCCAGCCTCCACTCCGACATTCATAGCGGTCTCCCTACCTTGGCTTAAATACTTTTGGTCTCTCTTTTCAACTTACCCCTTCTAATATAAGTCTTCCACTCCTCATATCTATCTTATTTTTTCAGTTAAGCAAGACTTCATTAGAAACGAAAGCAAAGGGAGTGAAACAATAATATAATGATAGATATATCTTCATATACACATACACATACAAACACACACACACACACGCATATATATATATATACATACAAATAGTTAGTGTGCTTGTGTGCATGCAATGTATGAGTACATTATGTAGTAGCGTATACCCTCCCTAAGGTGTTTGTTTTCTACTAAAGACTTATTTACAGCTCGGTTCTACTTTGGTGCCCCTAACATTAAGCTCTGATATCAAACTGTAACAACCCCCTTTTTAAAACTTAAAGGTAGAACCCCAACGTGTTGTATTTACCTTGGAATTACTTTTTGCCGACAGAATGAGTTCAATATACGTGTGCATAATCGTCTAAGTACATAGAACAACTAAATTCATTGCATGAAATGATATAATAGTCTTTACATTTTTCCATGAATACGTCCCAAAATGTGCCCACGTAGGGGTCAAATATAATCGACATAAATAGAGTGTTAAGCCCAACATATGACAATGCCGACATAAACATTTAAATGATGGAAATCAAAACAATTCTTATTTGCAACCAAACCTCATGATTTCATCTTTGGTCGTGCTTATTCATCCATCCCAAGTTTTATATCTTAATCCATAAACTTAGACTATTCGATTGAGTATCTGTGAGTTTACGAAAAAAACATTACGAAAACATGAGTCGGACATAAGGTCTGGTATGATAATACATTACCTAAACAAACATATAGTGTAATCACACCGCTAAAGCATGAAATGAGTTTTTCCCTCACTATTCAACAAACATAATTCATCAACACAAATAATAACATAAGTTATATCATATGTAAGTGTCTCCTATATTTATTAGTTCATGAAGACTAAGATTTAATTTAGTCTTCCATCTTGCCACTCGGACCTTATCCTATTTCTTAGGAATATTAGGAAAATAATGCTTTTGGCTACCACGAAGGCCTTATGCATTTATCATTTTTTGTCATGTTTACTTTACCTTTGGCTACCATAAAGGCCTTATGCCTTACTTATCATATCGTCAAATTTATTTTACTTTCGATTATCGCTTAGACCTTATGTCAAGCTCTTTTGTTTACATAACATAGGGATGCCACATAGGTCTTATACCCACTATCGAAGGCATTTAATCTTTGGTCCTTTGGATGCCACATGGGCCTTACTCCTTCACTTCAGAATATGCCATCATTGGACACTTGGTTGTCATACATGTCTTACACCGTGCTACCGAATACAATGTCACTTTTTGGACATTAGGCTGCCACTGAGGCCTTACGTCTCGTTACCAAATGCAATGTCATTTCAGACATTATGCTTCCACGTAAGTCTTTTTCCTTGTTATATAGATCAATGTCTCGTCTAGACTCAAGATTGCCACACGGGCATTATACCTCATAGGCCTTACATCGAATACAATGTCTCTTTTTGGACATTAGGTTATCACACAGGCCTTACAACTCGCTATCATATAGTGTCGTGAATATATCTTCAAATGTCACACACGCCTTATACCGTTTCATCCATTTAGATTGCTTTCGGATGCCACTCGGGCCTTATACCATCTAGTGTGTCGTGATTAGGCTTATTGTTGCTATAAGCCTTACACCAACTTTATCATTTTAATAATTTAATCAGGCTTTCGGCTACCATTTATAGCCTTATCGAAACCATTTTCTCAACATTGAATTTCCTTCGAAAGTCAGTAAGTCTTGGTTATACCACTCTGGGTCTCATCTAGGGAAAACTAGTTTATTCTTGGGTTCACTCCGACATCATGTCTCAACACAATGCTTGGTCTCGGCGTACCCCTTTCGTCTTTTGCAACCCCAGCTCTTGTATGGTGTACTCACATTCACCTTTGGATCTAGCCTCCTCCTTTAGCACTCACCTTCAACTCTCTGCTTAACATATGTCTAGTTTATTATACTTAGACTTTACTTAACATTATATCGATTTATATTAGCTCTCGATTTCGGTCTAGTCCTTCCGCAACCCTTTCTTCGTTTTCAACCTTAGCTCTACTACAGGCAGTAAAGCTTGACATTTGAGCATGTTTGGTATACAACTTTATGTACGTTGCCTCTATATTGCTTAGCCTTCACTTTTAGTTAGCGACAACATCCTTTAGATTAATTTTACAGCACTTTTATGGGATCGTGTCTCCTTATTACTTAATCACATTATTTGCATGCCAAAACTAGTTTCGATTGCCTTAATACAACTTTCAGCATACAGTTATTCTTTCAAGATTGACAATTCCAATATGGGAAGTTACTTATTAAAATTTCAAAAACATGGGAATACATTATTTAGCATAATTTTTACCCATATTTCCATCTATTAATTGTTTTCTATTATCTATACAATATAATTACTCCAAAAATTCATATCTAAATATTTTAATGTGGAAAATATGTTAACTCAAAACTCATCTTTAAAATCATTTAGAACCTCATATTGAATTTCCATATCATTTTGAAATCATTAGAGTAGGGAAATTGTGATGATCGCCCTACACACTCGGCACCAAATATACTTGTATAGTGCGCTATAACAGTACCCGGCTGATATAGGACATTATTAAGTGGTCAATGCATAAAACAATCACAGACTTTATTGTATATATTACAGTGGAAGGATAAATATAATATCAATCACATATATAAAATAGGTGATACTGAAATATAACTGAATGAACCACCACAAAATAGAGCATAGATTTAATAAAGTTACATAAAACAGTGGTAGAGTTTATACAGCCGATGAATAAACTCAAAATATCTATCTCTAAATAAAAGACAAATGATGTCAAAGCTACATGATGTCGCACAACGAAAATAGTAAAAACTCCAAAAAAATAGTATACGTAAGCACGTAGCCTTCTACTAGTCCACTTGTACAATGTTGTGTGCTATCCCATACCTATTATATATTATACTCATCTAAGGGTCCTCGAGATAATAAGAATCAAAGCATAAAACCATGTGAGTAATAAACAGTCTCAAAATACTATGATAGTCAATATAGTAGAGGATATAGGATATGGAAAATCATACCTATATGTCTCTACATCTAAAGAGTTAATATATGATAATCCATGCACAATACTCTAGTAGTATCATCATATGGGTGTATTACAATCTAAGTATAATGTCAGGTGTCTAGGCATCCTAGTCATAATACCAACCTTATGTGATTGCCTTAGGATGATAAAATAAACATGACAAACATAGCATCCATTAAACAATCCTCACATCATCCGAGTGCGTTGGATATAAGATAACTCATATGGTGCCATCATAAGCAAAATACTCAACCAAATCTCAATTTCACGGTGCTCAATCCATTCCACTTCATAAGGCCAGGAAATAAAACCATAATCGTATGGTTTAGGATAATCCATATTTATAAGATCTGGACACGATCATAATCTAGGTGGGCATCCCCATGAACCCTCTATACATGAGTAGAATAGAAATCTTTGAGTATACATGATCCATTTACACACGTTGATAAAGTTAAGGTATGTCCTATAGGCAATTATGTAATTTGTTACATATATCTAACTCGATAACTAATCTTGTTCGTAATAAAAGGTGTTTTGTTTCTATTATATGCTTGATATAATGAGTTATATTAATTGATTGATTTAATTAAAAGTGTATTTGAAAGAAAATCCACGAATGTTATATTTTGTGAAAGTAGTTGCAATGTGTTGTGACCATGAGTGATTTATTATAACAAATAAACATACCATTTTGAATATTCCTAGTCATGATATATCGAGATTGAATATCGATATATCTGTTGAGACTAGAGTATGTAACACTCTCTAAATGTGGAGTAGTGTATTACTCATGGCTATTGGAGGCACCAAGGGTTTATGCATTGATAATTATTGGATAACCATGGAATAACTCAGTTGATAATTTTCTATTGGTGAATATGACTAAGGTCAAAGAGAAAATATTGATGTGACAATTTTACACAACTCCCTCGACTTAAGAATACCGTCAAGTTTCAATGGAAATTTTTTTCGCTTTGATTATAGTTAAATTATGGTACAACGTCCAACAAACGGCTATTGTTGGTTCAAGTGGAGCATTGAAAGTGAGATGCTATTTAAGAGAGAATTCATTTCCTTAGTTATATGGTGTTAGTATCACGGTCAACTGAAGTCAACTCAAAGTCAAAGTATTTGGCCTGGGTAGTTTGGTTAATAATAGCTGTTATTATTGGACCGATAACTTTGTGTTTAGACTATAAATATAGATGGTATTAGAATTTTGACCATTGCCAAACTCTATAAGTCCTATTGCGATACAGTTTTGATGAACTAGTGTAAATAGTTGTCATTACCGGGTAACACTTAAATAAAGTAAACTTGGGTTTTACCAAAGCTAAGTAAGCGATAAATTTGATCATAATGTCACGTCACCACTAAGTGATATGTTAATGTTAATATTCGAATTGTTTGATATTGATCGCTAATTGAATTTACACTTAAGAGCAACACAACTAAAATGTTCGGTACTCCTATTACCTCCTGATTTAATCAATTATAATTATTGTAAATTAATAAAATTAATTAATATTTGTGAAACATTAATTATAAAATTTTATTTAATTTGTGTTAATCAATGTTGAATAGTATGTATATAATAGTTATAAACACATATATCGATATACGATATCGATGTGCATTTGAATTAGATTTAAATGCAATTTTTATTGCTAGGCTTGAAGTGATTTTGAGGCCCATAAAGGGGACTGGAGTAGGTGGTTGTGGGAAGTATAGGAGGTCGTCAATATGATGGCATGTATTAACCGGCTTCTTAACTAAATAGATTTTCAATGGAATCTAAAACATCAAGATGAGGATGAAACGATTCACGAACATTAAAACATATTTGAGAGGATGAAATATGACACTCAAGAAGTTTAAAGGGGAATGGAGCAAAATGGACCACTTAGTTCCGAGAGGAACCTCTCGATATCAAGAGGATTTTCTTCCATTCCGGCCCTCCTACACCCAATAACCTCAAGCAATCATCGAGTTCTATTATCAAAGAACAAATGAGCAACTCCAAGAATTTAGGAGAATAAAGCAAATAAACTCAGAAAATACAAGTAGCATAAAGGAAATCATCGGAATAACTCAACCTCCTAGGAAAAATGTTGGAAATGCAATGAATCAGAGATAAGAGGGAAAGGAAAATAAGAAAGAAGGTTTCTACCCACAAAAAAAGTCAGTACTGAGAGGATTTTATGGGAATCTGGGCCGACTTTATCTCTCATGCACCTTTGGACCAGCATCTGGACCTTGAACTTCATAGGTCTCTGAGTCTACTAGTGAATTACACTATAAATACCAACATATAGAAATTATGGGGACTTTAGGCTCTTTTATTTTCTTCATCCACTATCTCTCCTCTCCCTAGTCACCAAGGCAAACAATGTTAACTATTTTAGGCTTTAGGAACTTGCTAATCACTTGTACTTGTGACTCTCAATCAGATAATCAATAAATTACAGCGGACATAGGCCAAAGATTGGTTGAACCGCTTTAAAAGTTCTTGTGTTATCTTTAATTTTCTTACAATATTTGCTTGATCTCAACTTTTCTACTGGTTTTTTGGTGTTGTGCCATTTTTAGCTTCAACATTTTAGTGCTTTTACTAAGAAATCTAGCTCATGATTAAATCTAGCTTGCTGTTTTGGATTTGGAAATCCAACAGTTAGATCCGAAAGATTGACTTTAGAGAATTCGAAAACTGTTGATGGAAATCAATGGCACCTAAAAGGGGAAGATCGTTTGGAATGGTGTTTGTTGGAGATGAAGAGAACGCTCGCTGGACTGAAATAGGAAACAAGTAGGCAGTACCAGGCTCATCCACTCAACATGAAGTCATTACCAGGGTGAGCTTGATAAAATGATGCAGGAGTTAAATTAGAAATTGGCTGATGGTCAAAAGGCTTTGCTAAAGAAGATGGGTGCTAGCATGACACTATTTCTCCAGGCACCATAGAGAACCAGGAGGGATAGAAGACAAGTTTCACCTGTCAGAGTTGAAGAAGAGAATTCATCTGTTTTTGGCCAGATAGGCAAGATGGAAACCAAAAATAGGAGGAGAAAGTTGTTGGGTAACAAAAGAGATTACCAGAGTAAATCAGAATGTTCCCCTCAAAAGAAACAACTAGGTATCGAGAGTAATCGTCTTAGTACCGGGAGGTTTTCTGGGAGATTTGGAAGACAGAAGGCTAAAGCTTTGGATTTATCTGACTTGGAAGATGATCTGTAGCTTGATGATAATGATTACATATTGAATGTTGAAGTTAAAAGTGTTGGAGTTCAAATTGTTGTAGCAGAACCAATTGGGCGACAATGAAAGACTAGAGGAGTGGTTCTCCTAGAATTTGGAGAGCCCAGGCTTCAACGGGCAAACACAGAGTGTTTGTAGAGCCAAACATTCGATGCAACCCCTGATAGCCATTCCTCGGAGTATCGCGCTAGCAAGGAACATGTAGCAGATATGGTTAGATGGTTGGTGGAGGAAAGTAAAGGTAAAACAAACTAGAATTGTGGTTCTGCGCCAAGCGGAACTCCGTTTACGAAAAACATTCTGAGGCAGGAGTATCCTAGGAAGTTTACAATGTCAACACTACCATCATATAACGGGACTACCGATCCTAGATAACATTTACTCAAGACGAATGGCACATGGATGGTGCCAGGGCAACGTAAGTTGTTTGCTGTACATGTTTTTCAATTTTCTTAGAAGGTGTTACATCAATATGGTTCACTAGGCTCGCATCGAGATCCATATCAAATTTTGATAAATTCGCCAGAAAGTTCTTAGAGCGGTTCCTACTCTATGTTACATGACAAAAGGACGTGATGTCCTTGTCGAATATATCTCAAGGGCCTAATGAATTGCTGATAGGATTCTTGAATCGGTTTAATATTGCTGTTACAGAAGTAAGTAACCAGAAAGGGGATTGGTATTCATGGTATTAGTCCAGGGTATACACCTAGATACAAATTTTGGTAGACAACTAAAATTAAAGCAACCTACAACTATGAAAGAGTTTCATTAGAAGGATAACCAGTTTCTACAGTTGGAAGGGGCGTGCCTAGCTATAGGGGAAGCTGGCGATGGACAATCAAAGGAAATTACCTAGAGCAACTTTGCAATTAAACAAGCCGAAGAAAGCTCTGGTAATGCGGCCGGTAATATTGGAAACTCTAGTAACTAGATGAAAAGGAATCAAGGCCATGGCGGAAGGTGCAACGAAAATAAGAAGCATCCAAAAAATATGAAACTAGAAGACTATACACACTTGAATGATACACTGGAAAACATATACCTTGCCACTCAACAAACTACGTGGTATAAAACCACCCAAGACGGAGCAGGAAAAGTGCTCTGATAAGGAAAAACAAACTCAAGTGGCATGTTAAAGAACCACAAGAAGGTGGCCACGCCGCGAGACCCCAAGGGCCACCTACGCAAGGGGTCGGTTCGGACCAAGCGGAGAAGGGCCCAGGAAAATGATGGAATGTTGGTTGTCAATAGCATAACAGGAGGACCTCATCCAGTGGAGAAAAGCTAGAGGGAAATGGAGCGGTATGCGATCTCGCTAAAGCACATACCATAGGAAGATTGCTTTACTGCAGGAGATGGAGCTTTGACCAAGCAGTAGAAGCTGATGACGAATGATGTTGTGTTCAAAAATAGAGATGCCGATGAAGTTAAAGTGCCAAATTTCGACCTCATGGTGATAACAACAAGTATTGGACCAGTAATAGTACGTCGGGCCCTAGTGGACACTAGAAGTTCTGTGAACATACTACTCAGAATGACATTCGATCAAATGCAGATTAACATAAAGGAGGTTACAGCTTGTAAAACCAAGATCCAAGGGTTTATAGGTGAAACGAAACAACCAATTGGGATGATCTATCTACATGTGAAGTTGGGTGAAAGAGATCGGGAGATAGTCTAGATTCACAAATCTATTATTGCGAGTGAGAACTAGGCAACAATGCCTTTTTGGGCTGATTGACCCTTGTCGATTTCAGAATAGCTCTGGCTCCTTGATGTCTAATGATGAAGTTCCCCACTGAGAATGGAGTCGAATCAGTAAGAGGAGACTAGAGCACAAGAAGGGAATGCTATGTCGTAAAGTTGAGAGAAGCAAAGTGACGGGAGAAAGGCAAGAACGTGGAGTGAAACCTCTGCATTTGGGATTCGCAAGCATAGTAGTTAAAGCCTGAACCCTAGCTCAGGAACCATAGCAGGTTTGATAAGGCTATGGATCTGAGAAAGAAGTTAGGGGAAGAGAAAGCAACGCCGGCAGAGCTGAAAGTGAATGTCCTAATCGATATAGATGATCCTACATAGGTTCTAAAGATTGGCTCTCAGCTCGGCGTTAATTTAAGAAAGGAATTGGTTAATTTCCTCCAAGAGAATCTTGACGTGTTTGCTTAGACTCGTTTGAATATGTGTGGGATATTGTTGGAGACAGTGTGTCACACACAGAATATTGATCAAAGTGGTCAAACAAAAAAGGTGCAATTTGGGTCTAGAGCGATCCGCTCCGTTGAAGGAAGAAGTGGATAAGATGATGACCAATGACTTTATCTATGATGTTTTGTATAACAGCCCACTTCTCTATACAGTTTAAGATGACAATAAACCACACATATCCAACCCAAATTGAACGGAAAGATGGATAGTTAGCGAAAAGGAAGAAGAAAGAAGATAAGAAGAAACAAAACAACACAAAATCTCACAGCGGAACGAATAATCTGTAATATATAACAAATCTTTACACAAAGAAAAACTGTAATATATGTATATACAGACATCAATCAAAGTATACTAACCTATTTCAGTCCAGACAATTGTAACAATCTGTCCTCACAATTGTTAAATAGTATACAACAATGTATGGAGTGGAAAAAAAAATAACCATCTACGTGAATATGTCTCAAGGCCTCCAGCTTGTTTCTTGGAGTTCAAACATCCATCTAAACCTAGAAAGATGCTCGGTCGGACTCGAGCATTATATGAAACAACGCCCGAGTCAGTTTGGTAAAACCAGCGTGAGAAACAAAATCAAATGGATACTTAAAGTTTAAATAAAACCTTTTGAAACAAAGGTATTTCGTAAGACCACGCCACACATAAACACAGATGGACTTTTTCCTTACGATAACCAAAACATTCTTATAGAAGATCTAGTGATATTATAATAATGTTTAAGGGTGAAAATAATAATAATCAAGTAGCTGCAATGCTCATGAGTGTACATCACAACAATACTAGATATATAATCGAATACCGATAAGGCACGTTCGCTAATTGTGTAGGATTTCTATAGAAGTGCCCTCAGTACTTCGAGGAATAGTCCTCCTACACAAGGATAAGAGATATCCTTCCGAAGCAGCATACATTCGTAGTGATGTACCATAGGAAAAACATAGTCGGTTTCGCTAAGACTAAGTGCGTTACCCCATGCATGCATAACAACTGTAATTAACATCTAAGAGGAGCCGACTACACCCTATAAGTTTGCCAACCCTACTGGTCATGCCTTATATCTCTAGTTCTAATCATTTCTGCTGATGAGGCTACATCCGGCGTTCCAGCTCACGCACTGCCATCAAAATAGACCATGGAATTCCACATGGATTCCAATACCCCCAATAGGTCTTAGGATCACACATAGATTCTCATATCTCAATTAGATCTTGGAATCACACCCGGATTCCCATACCTCAGTGGGTTTCGAAATCACACATGGATTCCAACATCTTAATTTATCACAAATCTCCTCCATTGAACCATATATGGTTTTTGGAGTGGTTACGGGTTCGAGTCATCTCTTACGAGTAAACTATTCCGCTTCCTACGAGCTCCATAGACCAAACATCGATTTTCGGAATGCTCAATATCGGTTCTTTAGAAAATAATAAGACTACACAAGAACGGGGATCACCCCCTAACTGTTTAAGTGGACGGATCTCCTTATCATTTGTCCTAGAAGAACAAAACGAGTTCATATTTTATATGTACAATTTATCACCACCGGCGAAAACTATACCATATAATCCCCGTGTTTCCTTAGATATTTCCAGAGTTAAAATCCTTTGGTGTTAAGTAGCGAATATTTCATTACCACCAAAATTAAGAAGGTTTACGTATTTAGGCTAAGATTTGATAGTCGATTATTTTAACATCAAATAAACAAACATTCAAAACAAAGATCACATTTTCCATGAAAATCACTAAGCCTCGTTTAATTAAGTTTCCATTATTTTAAAATCACCTTTCAAACACTTTGGAAATCACTTCCATATAATTATCTCAACATGATAAGTATATTCATAAATACACTATATTTTGATACTTAGAAAATATAACCATATACTTATCTCAATGATATAAGTATATTCACAAACCATTTCACTTTTCAAACTTAGAGACTTGAAAACTCCTCAAAGTAGACATGGAAAGTACCATTCATTATCGACCATGGATCGCGGCTTACGCAATGGTTATGTCGCTATCCCAACGAATCCATAGTAAAATTTAGGCCCTCGAATTACGCCATGAAGATCAATATTTCTTCCCAAATCCCTTTATTTTATAAATATTTCCAATTTTATTTATAAAGTTTCTTTATAAATCTCAAAACTCCATTTATAAAACATCTCCTTTCAGACCTTTAAAATTAATTTGTAATCCTTTTATAAATATCCAGAACCATTTATAAACTCTTTCCATATTTAAATAAACTTATTTAATAAAATCTTTAAGTCCGTAGAGTTCCTTTGACAAACCATTAAGTATTTAAAATACTTTAAATAACTTAAAATAATAAGTTATTATTTAAACATCCTTCTATTTTGTTTACATTAAATCTCATTTAAAAGAATAACTTAAAATCTCATTAATAATATATTAAATTAATATTTGAACAATATTATTATACTAATAATTCAACTTTTAAACAATTTAAATATAATAATTAATTAATTTCAAAACATTATTAATACAATATATAATTAATTTCAAAACATTATAAATACAATAATAAATTACTTTCAAACAATATTAATATAATAATAAATTAATTTTTAGATAACGATACTTATTTACCTTTAAATATAATTAAATAACTTTAATTAATAGCTAAAATTTAGTTTAATTTTTTTAAAAACAATAATTAAATAACTTTGAAATAATAATTAAATATTCTTAAATAACATTAAGAAATAACTTTTAAGAATCATACTAAATAAATAATTAACTTATATTATTATTAAAATAGTTATTATTAATTATTAATTTTTTTAAGGTCTCATTACTAAATAATAATTGTTCTTAAAATAACTTTCAAATCAAAATTTTACTTTTCAAATTTGAAGGAGGCTTAACGATCGCCATGGTACTTAAATAAGCAACCATGCTATTCAATTTAACTTTTCAAGTTAATAACAGATATTTACATGATCCATGACTATGTAAATAAATCCAACACTTAACCATCATTGGTCAATATATCACTTATTAAAAGTGGCATATCAATTTATCTATATAATATAGATGTCCAAAGCTATAAAATAGCCAAATGGAGATTTATTCTGCTAATCAAATGTCCAATTTATTTAATTTGCGGAACGGTGTTTTATTTCGCAAAACCAATGTCCAATTACCATATTCGATCCAGTTTAACTCAAGAGTAGTTTATTTGGCCAAACAAACATCAATAAATAAGGTGTATAAATTTTAAACGACGTTATTATTTAAAATAACGTGATTTAATTGCCGTTCATTTTCATATATCATAAATTTACACTTGTTCAAAGATACCAGCAGGTTACATTAAAATGTTTTGCTCGTCCATACGAGTACAACGTAAAATCCGTGTATCAAACGGGTTAAACATGAGCAAGATAATCAAAAAACTAATTAAAAAATTCATTAACATATAAAACAAATTATCTCACCCACTAGTATATGGGCTCAGCCCAATACCCAAGCTCCCAAACCAGCACCACCTAGAACAGTCTTCATCTTCCGCAAAATCACTTCGTTCTTCCTAAAACCCGAAATCGTGCATGTTAGATGCAAGTGCACATGCACCATCAACGACCATCCTACCCACCGAGCACACTAGTAAGACCAACTCTGCGTCCTCCTTGCTACAACACCCCTGCCAACAACCCCTACTGCCTAGGTCAAAATTCACACATGGAGCCTCCACCGAGAACGCGTCCAGGTACATACTGTGCGCGACAATAATATACTCCGTCGCCAAATTTTACTGCAACGTGCCCCTCTCCTCCATGAACACCATGCTAAGCTCCGATTCGCCTATTGATGACCGAATCTCCGACAAAATTTAACCATAGTTTTCGATGAACGTCGACCGTCGTCATGGGATCGTTTCGAAATTTCATCAAAAATCCTACATCGCCATATGATCCCAACGACACATAAGGCGTCGACCGATTTGAAGCGAATCGAGAGAATTAATTTTTTGAAGTTTAGGAGCATTTTTATTCCCTTTTCGATTTTGACGATAACTTGATCGATTCTCAATGAAATCGAGTGTTGTCAACTTCTAAAAATAGTATGGATCGATATGAACAACTTTCATGTTGATCACTGAGGCTAATTTTGAATGGATTGGATAATAGTGGTATTATAACAAGGGAAAAATCAATTTTTCCTTATTGGAATCAAAGAAAGGGGAAAAAAATAGAGAGGAGAAAAATGGAGTGTGCATGCACATGCACACGTGATCATCATGACAAAGAGGCAAAATAGTCGTACCATTTCATGAATAGTTGGGACAAGGGAGACAAGGGTTGACATGTTTGTGTGCTAAGACAATATGGCGGTTGTGGAAAAGTTGTATACTGTGTGTGTGTTTTTTTTTTAAAATTTAATAGATTACAATGCTCGGCTTTCCTACATCGCGTCTGCATCCGAGCTATCTGATAGAAAATAATGTACGATTGCGCATAACAATATTACACGATCACAAAAAAAAAATATACAAGTTACTAAATTCTGTGAAATCTCAAAATGATAATGTTTGCCGTAAAATACATCAAACGTAAATTTACTCATTTTTCTAAATTAAAAATTATGGAAAAATTCCAAAAATTAAATTAAAAATACATCATTGAAAATCAAGTCTTAATTTGAAACATAGATTTTATTATAATTTAATTCAAATCCATATATTTAAGCAAATTAAATATTCAAATTCGAAGACCAAAAAATACGGTTAGTTACACTCTCCTCCCCCCTTAAAAGAATTTCGTTTTCAAAATTTCAACACAAGAACACTCAATACTGTCCTTAAGCCTGCAGGATGTTCATAGATCATTCATATACTAATTCTGATTCAATCACTAGTCGAATACATAACTTCACTTTCAAACTAGCATCGCTCACCCAATTTTTTAGTGCGGACTCTGATCAGGCTCCTTGAATAGGAACCTCTGTTCTCCTTGCTTAGCATAAGCTATGACAGAAAATCTTGGTTCCATATCTAAAAACCTTATCAAATGTTCGTCGTCAAAAATCGAGTAATAAATCCTTATTTGGAATAGTGTGGAACATCTCGGAGCCTTGTACTTGAATATTAGATCAAACTATGTGAAGAGAGAAATTATCTACATCCATTCTACTTACTTATATAATTGGTTCTTACTAATACCAATTTTCTTTTCACAAAATTATTTATGAAAACGTTTTCATAAAACATAGCTTAAGTTGAGAAACTGGTATAGCACCCTATTATATCCTGAGGGTACACACCATTATCATAATCAAAACTTATTTTGAATTCACTTAAGGATTATAAAAACCCGGGTTTTTATTCAAACACTTTTTGAAATGATATTATGTATTTTAATCTATAGAATATATATATATATATATATATATATATATATATATGTCGAGTCACCCCAAAACTATACTAAGGAACTGGGTATTACCAAATAGTATCACACATTTCCTTACCAAAGGATAATACTCAAAAGAAACATTTTCCATCCGAATGCAACTCTTACCCTTTTTTAGTTATTTTCGAGCCATTCGCACTAGTTAACTTAAAAATACTTTTTTAATTTTCAAACAAAATCTTTTTGAAACCACACTAAATATATTTTCGAATAAATTATTTTCATCAAACTACCATTTTCTAACTTACTTCGGAATCATCCGGATTCGAACTCGTCCCAATTATACAATGACAAAGAGAATAATTTACTAAGTGCACAATATTGTCCACCTAAGCAAATGACCGATCATCACTTAGAAGATTATTCGGATCACCATAAAACAAATCGGGACTCATTCTCCGAACCAATACAAAGAAATTATACCTTCTCCTTTAAATTTTTCCCTTCCAAAAGTATTTAGGCTTGAAAATGTTTTTAATAAACTATTGCCATTATTTCTCAGCAAATTATTCCTAAAATATTTATGCACTAAAAGCCCATTTTTAAGAAAATTATTATTACCTTCTCTAAAATTATTTATACTCTAATACTATTTTAAATAAAAAATTTACTTCTTTTCTCCAAAAATCATTTTAAATAATATTATACACATTTACTTTATAGCAAATCAAATCATACTTTTTGTGACGACCTACATTTTAGGATATTTAAATAGACAAAAATCCGCACATATCAAACTTAAACAATCTGGAACATAGATAATCAATGGGGTTAATTAAGAAAAATTAGAAAAGAAGAAGAAAACAAACACAGAATCTCACAGCGGAAAAGATAAAATATGATAATCAAATAACAGTTCATGAAGCTGTTTTATCATACGTTTGATTATAATCTATACAACATTTATCAGAGTTACATATACAAAACAGGGATAAATAAATAATGCAGTAGAATAACATGATGCAGAAAATAATAATATAATAATATACCAAATCTTCATCTCCGTCCTTTGAAAAATGATCTTCAATATGCTGGAAAAGACTCAGGGATGACCCAAGCGTAATGAAAAGACAAAACACTCGAGTTAGGACTAAAATACTCTTATGTAAGTCAAATCAATATCAATAAATATGCATGTAACAGCATCAGAGATGTTTATAGGATTTTACATCTCATATCCAGTTTATAATGGGCGTACATTAACTTAAGAGATGTTACGGGATTTTCTATCTCCTAAGGATCCATTAAACTATTTATATATAATAGTATACGCTATAATATGTAATGTCTATCAGCAAAATAAATATAAAAATAGCGTTAAGGCTTTACATTGATCCACCTTATCACATTTTATAGCACTAAAGTACAATCGTAATAGGTTCGAGATAAATATGATAAGGCACGTGAGGCAATGCCCAAGGTAGGATTCTACCAGTTTACCCTTTCTGGCTAGTTGTAACCCATCCGTGGCTGACCGCGACAATCAATCCGAACAAAAAAGGATGCACCCACCGAGTATGAAATCATGATAGTAATACGAGTGATCAACGTTGCTAGAGGTAGCTAACCTCATTGGGCAGACGTAGGCTCATGTTTAAGTCATTTTAATAATGACACAAGTGTCAAGGCTGTTCATCGTCGTTCTCTTACTTCATTCCAGTAAACGTTGCCAATTCAACCACTTCATTCTGGATATCATCTACTACGTACACATTTGTTGAAGCGGTTCTAATATTGACAGAGAGTATGCCAATAAGAGGCCACGGTTCCTTTCACAACCAATAGTCATTTTACACACTGGTTGATACTTTTGTATTTCAAAAACAATTCGAACTTGACATCAAAATATCATATTCGCTTCAAAATCAAATTCATTTCGAAATCATCATATTTGCTTCAAAAATCATATTTTACTTCAAAATGTCAAATCAGTTCGATGTATCGATTTTACTTCAAAGTTTGTTTCGAAATACAATTTAGGTTATAACCTCACTTTAACACAATTTGCATTTAAATCCAAGATTTAAATATAAACATTCCACCCTTTGGACAATTTTAAATTTATAGAAAATGGTTTAAATGGTTTTAAAATAGTTAAATAGTTTAATATAAATAGTTAAGTACAAAAAATGGTTTACATAGTAAAATAGTTTGGAAAATCAAAAATAATTCGAATATTTAATGAGTATAGATTTTAAACTGTTTATACTAAAATAATTCATTTAAAAATAGTTTCAAAGTCAAACCAATTCATTTTCCAAACTTTCCAATTCAAATAAGTTCCAATTTCGATTTCGATTTAATCGATTCAGTTCCGATTTTAAGTCGAATTTTATTTCGATTCCAAATTAATTTCAATTCCAATTTCAAATTAATTTCAGTTCTAATTCTAAGTTAATTTCGATCCCAATTCCAAATTAATTTAAATTCCAATTTCGAATAAATTTAAATTCCAGTTTCAAATTAATTTCAACTCTAATTCCAAATTAATTTAAATTCCAATTTTAAATTAATTTAAATTCCAATTCCAAATTTAAACCATTTTGATTTATATCAATTCCAAGTTCGACTTCCAGAATATCAATTCAAAACACTTATATCAAATTTTTCTTCAGTATCCAATTTAAAAACCAAATCTCAAATATAATTAAATTCCAAACTCAATTTTGAAATATCGTTTTATATCACTTTTACTTAATAATATTCAAAATTCGAATAAAAGTCCAATCTTTTAATACAAATCAATTTCTGAAATTCACATCATATTCCGAGTATAACTTAAATCTCAACTTCGATTAAATAAACAATTCCTATTTCAATTTTTAATTTCAACATTTCGAGTTCCAATTCGAAAATAATTCAATTTCAATAAATTTAATTTAATTTCTTAAAAATCAAGGTCAATTTAAATAATTTTAAATCAAAATCTTTAAATCATATAATTTAACAAATCCGTTGTCTGTATATAATTCTATATATCATGGCCAAGTGAGTCAACTATTTCAATTTAATACTAGGGATGGATATATATCATTTCAATCCAAAATAAATATCATAGGTATGTATCATTTCAACCTATTTCTTATTTTATTCGAAATAATTAGATTTACAGTTTTATATACTGTAAATAATATACAGGATGATAGCATGATATATATAAAATAAATAAACATTCAATCATTCAAACATCAACCAATTTTCATCCATCACAAACAGACATCCAAATAATCAATAATTCACAACAATTTATCAATTATAAATAATCGAGAATTTTACTAGTAGTTTAATCCTTATCCAATTTAACTATCAATTCAAATCCCATCGATTAAATTCAGATGTCCATTTAAATGTCAATTAAATTTATCAAACAACTATCAATATAATTTAAATTACTTCACAATATAATTCAACTAACATAAAAATTATTTTAGTCAACTATGAGCGTATAAACACTCACCTTTGATTTATCAACGATTTAAAATCCAATGAAGACCCAAATTTCAACAGTCTCAGAATGCAGCCAAACAAGTTTCATGTTGTTAGGAATTTCGATACGAATGCAATGGAGAAACCACGCATCGATCCGAGCTCGTATGCAACTGATATTATAAGTTATATGATTTATATTATTATAAAACAGAAAACAAAAAACTCACGTTCTCCCTCGTTCAGCACATGCAACCGACGACCCAGCTCACGTACGCGTCAAGTTCCACACACACGCAGCCGATGATGGACGGACGTCGATCAGGAACCGCCGTTCGAAGCGCATCTACCTCCTCTACCAATGCACGTAACCCTTACACACACGCATCATGAAGCAATTAAACCCATAAAACTTCCACAACTATGAACATAGATCTCAGCAATTTCATGATATATTAGCGTAGATCAACCATATGGATTTGAAGAGCTCACCAAGATCTACGACTTTCATGTTAGAATTTTTTAATTTCGATGAATGAATTGAGAGAAATTAAGGAAGAAAGATTGAACAATTTAGGCCGTTAAAAAAAAAGAGAACGATGGCCATAGATTATAGCTAGAGTTTTAGAAGAAAACAATAATATTTCTCGTTTTGTGTGTGTATTTATATTGTTAGGTCCAAAATCGTCCGGACCCTAATCGAGGCATGCCGTCTGGCGTTTATAATGTTTTACCCCCATTCTGAACGCGACGGAACTAGTTTCGAGGCCAAATCCGATCGTATGTGCAAGACAGCTTTTCAAAGTTAGCTTATTTTATCGAATTCCTTAATTGACTTCTATGCGTTTCAAGCTCACACGGCCAAACAAAAAGTCTGATCGCTAGGAAACTTGAAATCCTACACTAACTCATCATTATGGATCCGATGAAACTAGTTTCATCGAAATCCGAGACAGTAGCCAAAATGGCTACTTTTACTTGTTAATTAAAATATAAAATTTTTATTTTTTAATTATTCACTTTTAACCAAATTTTAAATATTCGCCATCTTCATTGTCGTTAAAATAAAATTTAAATCGACTTTCGATACCATTTTCATTCACATTAAATCCATAATTCAATTATCTAAATAATCCATGTACTGAATTTTATTTAATTTAATTATCCTATATTAAAACCCAATGAATTCTAGTTATCAATAATTAATTTATTTCCAACTAAATAAGTCAAAATTTATTATATAATCCAATCAATTAATTATAAATACATTCAATATGTATAATTCCATTTCAATACTGTTATATCCAAAGTCTTCGAAATTAGTTATTTCAAAGTTTATATAACTTCATATTCAACAACTACATTAATAATTATTAAATTTTATTTCTGACCATTTTATCCAATAATCGTATTAAATTCAATGATTTAAAATAGTTAAAAAATACGGGTCGTTACATACCCCCCCCCCCCCCCTCAAAAAATTTCATTCTCGAAAAGGCGTTAAATTCATAATTTAACATACAATATAATTTCACAAAATAATTACTTATGAAACATAAACATTTTATTCGCAAAACTATTACTATTCTTCGACTACCCACCCGATATCGGTTTTTTGGAAAATATTATTTATATATAAAACAACTATAAATTTTTAAAACTTCAAAATTTTTCTAACTCCCAGATTTACGAAAAATTTCAGCAGAGTCTCCTCTGTGCGGCTCGATCATAATTTTTTTACAATATAATATATAACACAAATATACCCAATAGATATCAAATATACATCTGTCTCAATGATGAGGCGTCCTAAAGGGAAAAAATATAAATACGTGGTATGTAATCCGAGATACGTACCTTATTATTAATAATACGAGCGAGTTCGCTCGTATTAAGCAAGCAAAAGCAATATGACGCATAATCGAGCTCCAAAAGCTAGCATACGCCATCCAAATCTGCTAAACACTCAATAACCAAATGAGAACATATATCTAAAGAGTAAAATCGATATATAACATGGATTATGCAATAACCATAAACGAATATAGCAAATGCAACAAAACAAACATTCAACAAACTATATCCATCCAATCTCATTCACAACAATACCAATTCACACTTCCTAATGTAAATATTCAGTTTATTATACTTTCATTTTCTATTAATATTGAATTGGTTTACTTTAATTTATTGACATTTATTTCATCTATATACAATTTATTTGCTTTCAATTTATTCACTTGGATTTCTTTTCGAATTTAATTGGTTCACCTTAAATTTATTCATGTTCAGTTTATTAACATTCATTTCCTTAATCATTCAATGGATTTATATTCAATTCATTCGCTTTACATTTTATATTCAACTAATTTGTTTTTAATCCATTTTTATTCAATCAATCAATATCCATTTCATTGGCATTTGATTGATTACAATTTAATGTATTTACATCCAATCGATTTACTTTCAATTGATTAATATTTATTTTTAATGACATTCATTTTACTTTTCATCCAATGAATTTTCATTCCATTTAACCTTGTTAAGTTAATTTATTTCATTATCACTTAGTATTTTAATACTACTATTATTTATAAACCATTTAAGTTTATTATAAACATTTTACAAAATTGCAACCCACTTTTGTTATTATTCCATAACTTAAGTTCATATTAATCCATTGATTCACTTAATTAGTTTATTTCATAAATTTAAACTCACATTAATAATTTACTTAAGTAAATTTTATTTTATAACTCCAATATATTAATAAATTTCTTTTCTCGCAATCAATTTCATTATTAAGTTAACTTCATCTTATAGTTTATTCCCTTAACTTATTTCATATTCAACTAATTACCATTTGATTTATTAAAACTCATTTCATTTGTATTTAACTTATTTTCATCCAATTTTAAGCTTAAATCCAATTACTTACATTAACTTCTCTTACCCTCATTCATTTTATTTTATTTCTTTCACACTTAAATTACATTTAATTTAAAAATTCAAGTCCGTATTCGTTTATAAATTCATTTTATAGCTCAAGTGAAAATAATTCACTTCACTAATTCCTTTGGTTGAATTCAAATTCAACTCAACTCATTTAATCTTTTATTAAGTGAATTCTATTTCATTTAATCCATTTCTCATTTTATTTCACTCTTTTTTAAATATTTCCTTCTTATCATTCACATTCAACCAAAATTTAAAATTCGTTTTTAGCTTAATATTCTCAAATTTATAAATTATAAAATTTATTCATTTAAAAGTTCATTTTATTATTTTATCTAATTTAATTCAATTACATTTTATATATTATTTAATCTTCCATGAGTTAAATTCTATTTTATTTACTTCATTTCACTAACTACATTTAATATAACATTCCTAAGTCAATTTTTTATTTCGTATCTCAAATTCAAATTTTCTTTTATTTGCTTAACCATAAATATTCAACAGTTTAAAGTTTAATTTTACTTTCCAGTTCAAATTTATAAGCTATAAACATATTTTAATCTATACTATTTTAAATTATCAGTTCATAATTATTTTCATATATTTATCAAATCATAATTAGAATATTTTTATTTTACAATCAAAACTTGTTTTAATCGAAAATAAATTACTTCTGATAGAAATTCTCACTCAGAAACTCAAAAATGAATACTGGCGATGCTGTAGCCATCCCTAAATTATTTTCCGATGACCAAAGCCAGATAATGCTTTTATTTTCTTCAAAAATATTTTTAAAATATATTTCTAGTCAAAACACTTTCATATATTATTATTAATAATTTTGAAAGCTTTGAAAATAATTTTGAAACAAAAGGATTTTAAATCCCAAAATTCTCAGCTTTTAAATCTCTTCTGTTTACAAGCTATATTTAAATATACTCATTCAGTTTCATTACTTCATTATGAAAATATTTCGTCAATTTACAAATTTGTTATTTCAACAAATTCTTATTATAATTAGTTCCAATTCAATTTAATTATCAACTCCTTCATAAAAAATTCATTAAGTATTCATTTTATTTTAATTCTACCAATAATCGATGATAATTAAATATTATCATCTCCTATCAAGAATATTCATTAAAAATTATCATTATATGTATATATATAATATAGTTTGGGTAAAATTATTTCATTTACACTATTGAAAACAATATTATGTCGACTTGCCACGTTTAAGTGTGTAGAAATCCCTATCGATAATACGGCGTCCCATGCATCGACCAAAATTCATAAACAACTCAACGAATAAGTAAACACAATATAAAACATTTTATAACACTAACAAGTATGCTCTCTCATATATACGCTCAAACAGACTCATTCTAGAGTATTACAAACTTATCTCTAATGAGTCAAACTCCATAAAGCCAAGGTTATCGCAAAACCAAAGCTATGATACTAACTGTGACGACCTACATTTCAAAAGGTTAAATTAACAATAATCCACACATGCCCAGCTTAAAAAATCCGGAACGTAGATAATCAATGGGGCTAATTAAAAAAATAAGAAAAGAAGAAGAAAACAAACACAGAATCTCACAACGGAAACGATAAAATATAATAATCAAATAACAGTTCATGAAGCCATTTATATCATACATTTGATTATAATCTATGCAACATTTATCAGAGTTATATATACATAACAGGGATAAATAAATAATGTAGAGAATAGCACGATGCAGAAAAGGATAGTAGTAATAATATACCAAATCTTCATCTCCGTCCTCCTGGAAAATAATCTTCAATACACTGAAAAAAACTCAGGGATGACCCGATCGTAATTTAAAAACAAAACACTCGAGTCAGGACTAAAATACTTTTACATAAGTTAAATCAATATCAATAAATATGGGCGTAACAACGTCAGAGATGTTTACGGGATTTTACATCTTATATCCAGTGTATAACATGCGTGCAATAACTTAAGAGATGTTATGGGATTTTCTATCTCCTAAGGATCCGTTAGTCTATTTATATATAATAGTATACACTATAATAGGTAACGTCTATTAGCAAAATAAATATCAAAATTGCGTTAAGGCTTTACATTGATCCACCTTAACACATTTTATACTACTAAACGAAAGTCGTAACGGGCTCGAATAAGGATAAATATGACAAGGCACGTGAGGCAATGCCCAAGGTAGGATTCTACCAGTTTACCCTTTCTGGCTAGTCGTAACCCATCCGTGGCCAACCACCACAATCAATCCAAACAAAAAAGGGTGCACCCACCGAGTCCAAAATCATGATAGTAATAAGAGTTATCAACGTTGCTAGAGGTAGCTAACCTCATTGGTCAGACATATGCTCATTTTTTAGTCATTTTAATTATGACACAAGTGTCAAGACTATCCATCATTATTCTCTTACTTCATTCCAATAAGAGTCGCCAATTCAACAACTACATTCTGGATATCATCCACCGTGTACACAGTTATTAAAGTGGTTCTATTATTGACAAAGAGTATGCCAATAAGAGGCCCTAGTCCTTTTATCAACCAATCGTCATTTTACACACCGGTTGCTGCTTTTATATTTCGAAAATAATTCGTACTTGATATCAAAATATCATATTCGCTTCAAAATCAAATCCATTATGAAATCATCATATTTGCTTCAAAAATCATGTTTTACTTTAAAAATCATGTTTTACTTCAAAATGTCATTCAGTTCGATATATCAATTCCACTTCAAAATTTGTTTCGAATTACAATTTAGGTTATAACTTCAGTTTAACCTAATTCGCATTTAAATCCAAGATTTAAATATAAACATTCCACCCTTTTGACCAGTTTGAATTTTTAGAAAATGGTTTAAATGGTTTTAAAATAGTTAAATAGTTTAATAGAAATAGTTGAGTATTAAAAATGGTTTATATAGTAAAATAGTTTGCAAAATCAAATATATTGAATATTTAAAGAATATAGATTTTAAACTATTTATACTAAAATAATTTATTTAAAAATAGTTTCAAAGTCAAACTGGTTCACTTTTCATATTTTCCAATTCAAATCAGTTCCAATTTTGATTTAATCAATTCAATTCCGATTTCAAGTCGAATTTTTACTTCGATTACAGTTTAATTTCAATTCCAATTTCAAATTAATTTCAACTCCAATTCCATATTAATTTAGATTCCAATTCCAAATAAATTTAAATTCCAATTTAAAATTAATTTCTACTCCAATTCCAAATTAATTTAAATTCCAATTTCCAATAAATTTAAATTTTAGTTTCAAATTTATTTCAACTCCAACTCCAAATTAATTTAAATTCTAATTTCAAATTAATTTAAATTCCAATTCCAAATTTAAACCATTTCGATTTATATCAATTTCATATTCGATTTCCAAAATATTGATTCAAAACACTTAAATCAAATTTTCCTTCAATATCCAATTTAAAAACAAACTTCAAATATAATTAAATTCCAAACTCAATTCCAAAATATCATTTTATATCACTTTTACTTAGCAATATTCAAAATTTGAATAAAAGTCCAATCTTTTAAAGCAAATCAATTTCTGAAATTCACAACATATTCTGATTATAACTTAAATCTCAACTTCAATTAATTAAACAATTCCTGTTTAAATTTTAAATTTCAACATTCCGAGTTCCAATTCGAAAATAATTCAATGTTCATAAATTAGATTTTATTTCTTAAAAGTCAAGATCAACTTAAATAATTTTAAATCAAAATCTTGAAATCATTTAATTTAACCAATCCGATGTCCGTATATAATTTTTTATCCTATGGCCAAGTAACCAATTATTTCAATTTAATTCCAGGGATGGATATATATCATGTCAATCCAAAATAAATGTCATAGGTATATATCACATTTCAACCTACTTCTTAATTTATTTGAAATAATTCGATGTATAGTTTTATATACAGTAAATAATATACAGGATGATAATAGGATATATATAAAATAAATAAACATCCAATCATTCAAACATCAACCAATTTTCATCCATCACAAACAGTCATCCAAATAATTAATAATTCACAATAATTTATCAATTATAAATAATCAGGAATTTTACTACAGTTTAATCCTAATCCAATTTAACTGTCGATTCAAATCCTATCGATTAAATTTAGATGTCCATTTAAAGACCAATTTAAATTTATCATACGACTATCAATAAAATTTAAATCACTTCACGATATAACTTAATTAACATAAAAATTATTTTAGTCAATTGTGAGTGTACAAACATTCACCTTTGATTTATCAACGATTTAAAATCCAAATGAAGGCGTAAATTTGAACAATCTCAGAATGCGGCCAAACTAGTTCCATATTGTCCAGAATTTCGATACGAACACAACGGATAAAACCGCGCATCGATCGAGCTTGTATGCAAAAGATATTGATATTATAATTTATACGATTTATATTATTATAAAATAAACAAATTCATGTTTCTCCTTCGCCCAACACGAGTGACCAACGACCCAGCTCACGTACGCATTTAAGCTCCACAAGCACGCAACCGATGATAGTCGGATGTTGATCAGGAACCGCCGTTCGAAGTGCCTCCACCTCCTCTACCAGCGCACGTAAGCCCTACACACGCGCAGGCATCAGGAAGCGATTAAACCCATAAAACTACCGCAACTATGAACATAGATCTTGGCGATTTCGTAACGTATTAGCTTAGATCAACCATATCGAGTTGAAGAGCTCGCCAAGATCTACAACTTTAATGTTGAAAGTTTTTAGTTTCGATGAATGGATGTAAGAATGAAAGATCGAACAATTCTAGCCGCTAAACAAAGAGAACAAGGGCCATATATTATAGCTAGGGGTTCAGAAAATAATAATAATATTTCTCGTTTGCGTGCCGTATTTATATAGTTTGGTTCAAACTCGTCCGATCATTAATCGAGGTGTGCAACATGGCATTTACAATGTTTTACTTCCATTTTGAATGTAATGAAACTAGTTTTGTGGCCAAATTCGATAGTATGTGAAAGATAGCTTTTCAAAGTAAATTTATTTTATCGAATTTCTTAAATTCGTTTCTATGCATTTCAAGCTCGCAGGGCCAAATGTTGATTCCGATCGCTACAAAACTTGAAATCCAACAATAACTTACTATTACGGATCCGATGAAACTGGTATCGTCGAAATCCGAGACAGTTGCCAAAATGGCTATCTGTACTCGTTGATTAAAAGATAAATTTTTTTTATTTTTTAATTATTCACTTTTAACCAAATTTTAAATATTAACCATCTTCATTGTTGTTTAAATAATATTTAAATCAACTTCCGATACTATTTTCATTCACATTAAATCCCGAATTCAATCATCTAAATTATCCCAGTATTGAATTTTATCTAATTTAATTATCCCATATTAAAACCCAATGAATTCTAGTTATCAATAATTAATTTATTTCCAATTAAATAAGTTAAAATTTATTATATAATTCGATCAATTGATTATAAATACATTCAATACGTATAATTTCATTTCAGTATTGTTATCACCAAAATCTTCCAAATTAGTTATTTCAAAGTTTATTCAAGTTCATATTCAATAACAACATTAATAATTTATTGAATTTTATTTCTAACCATTCTATCCAACAATCATGCTAAATTCAATAATTTAAAGTAGTTAAAAAATACAGGTCATTTCACTTTTAGAATCAAATCAAAATTGATTTTATTAAAATAATTATATAGCGAGATCCTAACGTCAGCTTATTGACCACTTAGAAACTCGATAACGAACACCGACGATGTCATAATTATCGCCGGAATTATTTTCCAGCGACTTAAGTAAGTTCGGTGCTTATATCTCCTTAGAACTATTTTTATTTTGAAAATGTTTTCAAATAGTACTATTATTTAGTTTTTGAATCTCGAAAACCATTTTGCCAAAATCATCGGAATTTAAACTCTCGAAATCCTTTTATTTATGCACAAATTTTTATAAATCAAATTTATAAAATATCTCCTTCTAAAGGAAATCATTCTCAAATATTTTTTGCGAAAATATTCTAGCTTCTTTATATAAATCATTTTTCAAGTATTATTTCATAAATATTTAAGTTTTCTTTAATAAACCTCTTTTGTAAACCCTAATTAAATACAACTAACTATTATGTTCAATTATTGCCAAATATTATTTCAAGTATTCCAAATTTCTTTTAATAAAACAACATTTATTATAACTTAATCAAATCTGCCTTTATATAAATTGTTTCTAAAATATTCATTCCAAAATATTCAAATTTTCTTTTGGATAAACAACCTTTAGAAATCAACTTTTAACCCAACGTTATCGACAATCGCCTTATATTCAGACTGTCAAACTTAATTCACAAGGTATTTGTTTCAATGTTCCCAAATTTCCTATCTACCCAAAGCAGGTTTCAAAATGAAGATTCTAGATAGATTAACCGATATTGTCAATGCTCAGAAAAGGACGAGCATGACTAATTAAATCCTGGATGATAATGATGGAATATTACCATTTCTATCAATCAAGCATAGCCAAGAATAACTATATTAAATTTTTGATAAATTTCTCTTTTATCTATATTAAATATAATCTTTGGTAAAATTATATCATTTACTCAAATTTTTAAATCGATGCCGTGTCAGTTTTGGTCTTGTTTGAGTGTTTAGGAAATCTTTATCGATAACGTTGGCCAAACACATTGATCAGAATTCTTAAGCCACTCAATAGATCAAACAACATAATATAAAACATTTTTATATCACTAACAAATATGCGTTCTTGTATACACACACTAAACTCATCCTAGTGTCTCATTTACCCTATCTCAAATGAGTCAAACCCACCAAAGCTTAGGTATTCGCTCAACCTAAGCTCTGATACCAATTGTAACGACCCACCTTTCATATAGTTTAAGCTGATAATAAACCACATGTGTCCAACCCAAATTGAATAGATGGGTGGATAGTTAGCGAAAAGAAAGAAGATAAGAATAAACTAAACAACACAGAATCTCACAACGGGACGAATAATATATAACAAATATTTACAAAAATTCAAAACTGTAATATATGTATATATAAACATCAATCAGAGTATACTAACCTATTTCATCCTGGACAATTATAACAACCCGTCTTCACAATTGCCGAACAATATACAATAATGTATGCAGTGGAAGAAAAATAACCATATACATGAATACATCTCAGGGCCTCCAGCTTGTCTCTTGAATCTCCAAATATCCAACTAAACATGGAAATATGCTCGGTCTGACCTGAGCATTATAAAAAATCAACGCCCAAGTCAGTCTGGTAAATCAGCATGAGAAACACAATCAAATGGATTCTTAAAATTCAAATAAACCTTTTGAAACAAAGGTAATTTGTAAGAGCACGACGCACATAAACACGAACGGGTTTTTAACTTACGATAACCAAAACCTTCTTATAGAAAATCCCATGAGATTATAATAATGTCTAAGGGTGAAAATAATAATAATAATCAAGTAGTTGCGTTGCTCGTGAGTGTACATCACAATAATATCAATATACAATCGAAAACCGATAAGGCACGTTCGCTAATTTTATAGGATTTTCATGGAGGTGCCCTCAGTACTTCGAGGAACACTCCTTCTACATAAGGATCAGAGATATCCTTCTAAAGCAGCATACATCCCTAGTGATGTACTATAGGAAAAACATAGCTTGTCTCGCTAAGGCCGAGTGCATCGCCTCATGCACACATAACAACTGTAAGTAACATCTAGGAGGAGTCGACTATACCCTATGGGTTTGCCAACCCTGCTGGTCATGCCTCCTATCTCTGTTTTTTTTTTCATTTCCACTGATGAGGCTACATCCGGCATTCCAGCTCACGCACCGCCATCAAAATAGATCATGGAATCCACATGGATTCCAATACCCCAACAGGTCTTGGAATCACAAATAGATTCCTATATCTCAATTAGATCTTGGAATCACACCCGGATTCCTGTATCCTAACGGGTTCCGGAACCGCACATGGATTCCAACATCTCAATTTATCACGAATCTCCTCCATAGAATCGTATATGGTTTTTGGAGTGATTTGGGTTCGAGTCATCTCTTACGAGTACACCCTTCTGCTTCTCGAGTGCTCCACAAACCAAACACTGATTTCCATAATGCTTCATACCGATTATTTAGAAAATAATCAGACAATACATAAGAGCACGGATCATCCCCTAACCGTTTAAGTGGATAGATCTCCTTATCATTTAACCTAGAAGAACAGAACGATTTTATACGTACAATATAGCACCGGCGATGGTAACTGTACCATATAATCCCCATGTTTTCTCTAGATATTTTCAAAGTTAAAATCCTTCGGTGTTAAGCAAGGAATATTTCCATACCATCAAAATTAAGAAGGATCACATATTTAGGCCAAGATTTGATGGTCGGTAATTTTACTATCAAATAAACAAACATTCAAAACAAAGATCATATTTTCCATAAAAACAAGCCTCATTTATTTAAGTTTAAATTATTTTAAAATCACCTTTCAGACACTTTGGAAATCACTTTCATATACTTATCTCAACAGGATAAGTATATTCATAAAAACATTATATTTCGATACTTAGAAAATATAACCATATACTTATCTCAATGGTATAAGTATATTCACAAACCATTTCACTTTTCAAACTTAGAAACTAGAAAACTCCTAAAAATAGATATGGAAAGCATGGTTCAATATCGACCATGGATCGCAGCTTACACAATGGTTACGTCGTCATCCCAGTGAATCCATAGTAAAATGTAGTCAATCACTGCACCTCGAATTATGCCATGAAGATCAACCATTTCTTCCTAAATCCGTTTAATTTATAAATATTTTCAAATCTATTTGTAAAGTTTCTTTATAAATATCAAAACTCCATTTATAAAACATCTCCTTTCAGACCTTTAAAACTCATTTATAATCCTTTTTTAAATATCCAAAACCATTTATAAACTCTTTCCATATTTAAATAAACTTATTTAATAAACACTTTATGTCAGTAGAGTTCCTTTGATAAACCATAAAGTATTTAAAATACTTTAAATAACTTAAAATAATAAGTTATTATTTAAACATCCTTCTATTTCATTTAAAGTAAATCTCATTTAAAAGAATAACTTAAAATCTTATTAATGATATATTAAATTAATTTTTGAACGGTATTATTATATTAATAGGTAAACTTTTAAACAATTTAAATATAATAGTTAATTAACTTCAAAAAATTATTAATACAATATTTAATTAATTTCAAAACATTATAAATACAATAATTAATTACTTTCAAACAATATTAATATAATACTAAAGTAACTTTTAGATAACGATACTTATTTACCTTTAAATATAATTAAATAGCTTTAATTAATAACTAAAATATAATTTAAAACATTTTAAATCAATAACTAAATAACTTTAAAATAATAATTAAATATTCTTTAGTAACATTAAGAAATAACCTTTTAGAATCATACTAAACTAATAATTAACTTAAATTATTATTAGTTATTACTTTTTTTAAGATCTCATTACTAAATAATAACTGTTCTTAAAAATAACTTTCAATCAAAATTTTACTTTTCAAATTTAAAGGAGGCTTAACGATCACCATGGTACTTAAATAAGATACCATATTATTCAATTCAACTTTTCAAGTTAATAATAAGTATTTACATAATCCACAACTATGTAAATAAATCCAATACTTAACCATTATTAGTTAATAGATCACTTTTTAAAAGTGGCATATCCGATGTACAATCAGATGTCTAAAGCTACAAAATAGCAGAACAAGGATTTGTTCTGCTAATTAAATGTCAAATTTATTGAAATAGCGGAATGGTGTTTTATTCCGCTAAAGTAATGTCTGATTACCATATTCGATCCAGTTTAACTCAACAGTATTTTATTTTGCCAAATAAACATTAATAATTAGGTATATAAATTTTAAATAATGTTATTATTTAAAATAGTATGATTTAAATCATATCCGTTTTCATATGTCATAAATTTACACTTGTCCAAAGCTATCAACAGGTTACACGAAAATGTTGTGCTCGTCCATACGAGTACAACATAAAAATCCGTGTATCAAACGAGTTAGATACGAGCAAGATAATTAATTTACTAACTAACATATTCATTTATATAATAATTAACATATAAAATAAATTATCTCACCCGCTAGTATATGGGCTCGACCCAATACCAAAGCTCCGAAACCCACACCGCCTAGCACAGTCTTCATCTTCCCCAAAATCACTTCGTTCTTCCTTAAACCCAAAACCGTGCATGTCAGGTGCACATGCACATGCACCATTGACGGCCGTCCTACCCATCGAGCACACCGGCATGTTTTAGAATAAGGGAAAATCAAAATTTCCTTATTGGAATCAAAGAAAAAGGAAAAAAACAAAAAAGAGAAAAATGGAGTGTGTATGCATATGTATATACGTGATCATCTGGACAAAGAGGCAAAATGATTGCATCATTTCGTTGATAAGTTGGGAAGGGAGACAAGGGTCAACATGTTTGTGTGCTGAGAAAATATGGTGGTTGTGGGAAAGTTGTATACTATGTGAGTGAGTATATACATATTTCGAAATTGAATAGATTACGGTACCCGGCTACCCTACATTGCGTCCGCATCTATATCCGAGGTATGAATGATAGAAAATAATGTACGATGCATATAACTATGTTACACGATCACAAAAAAAATAAGATAGACAAGTTATTAAATTCTGTGAAATATCGAAATGCCAACGTTTGCTATAAAATACGTCAAATGAAAATTTGCTTATTTTTTCAAAATTAAAAGGATGGAAAAATTCTAAAAAATAAATTAGAAATATGTTAATGAAAATCAGGTCTTAATTTGAAACATAAATTTTATTACAATTTAATTCAAATCCGAATATTTAAACAAATTAAATATTCAAATTCGAAGACCCAAAAATATGGGTCGTTACACTCTATACCCCGAATGGGTTTATAATCCCATCTTGGTCAAGAAATCAAATGAAAAATGGTGCGAGTGTGTTGACTATTTGGATTTAAATAAGGTATGCTCTAAGGATAGCTTTCCTTTGCCGTGAATTGGTCAGTTGGTGGACGAAACCATAGGACATGAGTTGCTCTCATTTATGGGCACTTATTCGGGCTATAACCAGATTCCCATGCATATACCGATCAGTAGAATACTAGATTTATAATGGATTTGGGGTTGTACTGCTACCGAGTAATAACGTTGCTCGATTTGAAGAACACTAGTGCTACGTACAAAAGATTAGTAAATTCTATGTTCAAGAATCAAATCAGATGAACGATGGAGGTACACATGGATGACATGCTGGTAAAGTCACAATTATCACGGAACCATTTGGATGATATTTCAAAAATGTTTGGGGTTTTACAGAAGTTCAAAATGAAGTTGAATCCATTAAAATGTTCTTTCGAGGTATCATTAGGAAATTTCCAGGATCATTGTCAATGCATAGGACATCGAGGCTAGTCCAAAGCAGGTTAATGCCTCGAGGAACATAATTGCCCCTATTACAAAGAAGCAACTATAAAGCATGAATGAGTAGATCACTACCTTGAGTCGGTTCATCTCAATGGCAACAAACAAATGCATGCCTTTCTTTGATGCCCTCAAAAAAGGTAAGAAAAACTTTGAGTGGAATCAGAATTGTCAAAATGCCTTCGAGGAGTTAGTAAGGCACATAGAGACACAACTCATCCTATTCAAATCATTGGACATGTAGAATTTATTCGTTTATTTAGTAGTGTTTGCTCATGCATTAAGTGCGTCACTGGCATGAGAGGAGGCGAGAATCCAAGACCGGTTTAGGCAGTGGTTTAATGGAGTTGAAAAGACTATCTAAAGTTGGAGAAAACTTGCATATTAATTGCTGAGTGCATCTAGAAAGCTGCGAATATATTTCCAGGATCTTCTAATTAAAATGCTGATAGACTAGCCACCAAAGCAGGTGTTATACCAACCTGAGACTTCAGGAAGGCTACTGATGTGGAACATAGAGTTATCCAATAAGACATTACTTACCATCTGAGGAGAGCAATAAATTGACAAGAACTGACAGATTTCATCACAGAGTTTACCGCACGAGATGTTGCAAAAGAGGATGATGCAAATAAAGTTTTCCATTGGAATTTATTTGTGGATAGCACTTCAAATGAACATAGTTCGGGCATAGGAGTGGTGCTCGAAATCTAGAAGGATGGTCAATTTATTAACATTGAGGCTGGAGTTTCCCACAACAAACAACGAGGCCGAGTACGAAGTGCTGATAATAAGATTGAGGATAGCAAAGGAACTAGGGATAAGGATCCCCCACATATTTAGTGATTCCCAACTAGTGGTTTGTCGAGTTAGAAAGGAGTATCAGGCCAATGGTGCGAGACTTTCCCCTTACCTAACAAAAGCACTAGAACCGTTGGTGAGCATACACTATCATGCATATCCCCTGGGAGGAGAACACAAAAGCTAATTCATTGACTAAACTGGCTAGCTCTAGAGAAGCACAGACAATGGGCCTGATTCCAGCGGAGGTTTTGATGGCTCTAAGTATCAATCAAATGGATGTCGATTGAATTTTGGAAGCTATGGAGGAAGAGGAGTCATGATCAAAGAATATTTGCTTAAGAGAACTCTCCTGAGAGACAAAAAAATACTAAAAGAAACTCCTTTGAAAAGCAACTAGATTCATTATGCAAGAAGGAGTATTGTACAGAAGAGGATTCTCTACCCCTTTTCTTCGGTGTGTAACCAAGGATGAGACTAGCAAGATCCTTATGGAATAGGAAGATCCTCATGGAAATCGATAAAGGCGAATGTGGTGATTATATCGGAGGCACAATCTAGCTAAAAGGACACTTTTCTACGTATATATTTTCCCAAAAATAAACCGCGATGCATTTAATTACACCTAGTGGTGTGACCCGTTGTCAGAGATTTACAAAGATCTTGAGATTATTGTCTACAAAGCTTACACAAATGGTTAGCCCATGACCACTTGCGATTTGGGGAATTGATCTAATCAGAATGCTACTATTCATGAAAAGTGGAGCTAAATACGTAATGGTTATGGTGGACTACTTTGCAAAGTGGTGGAACCGTGTTCACACAACCAAAATTTCTATATTGCGCGATTAGCAGGACAATCAGGTACAAATTTCCTTGGCCTAAGAATGGGTATTGGGGGGGGGGATGAACTCATACTTAGAGGTCGATCGGATAATTCAACCTCAATGTTTAGGAATTTGACGTTGCTTGAAGATTGGCAACATTTGGAAGGGAACTTATACTTAAGGGTCGATTGGATAATCCGACCCTGATCTTCAGGAATCTAGAATTTCCCGAAGATTGGTGACGTCGGGAAAGATTAAATATCTAGGGTTTGATTGGATAATTCGATCCCAAATTTCAAGAATCCAACGTTTCCCAGAGATTGGCAATGTAAGGAAGGAAAACCCATGCTGGGTTGATAGAATTATTCGACCCCAACCTTTAGGAATCTAGCGTTACCCAAAGATTGCCAACGTAGGATGGAAAAACCATGCTAGGGGTTGATCGGATGATTCGAACCCAACCTTCAGGAATCTGGCATTTCTTGGACACTGGCAATGTCAAGAAGGAAAACTTATACTATGAGTCAATCAGATAGTTTGACCTCGACCTTTAGGAGCTCGCCGTTGCCTAGAGATTGGCAACGATAAGATGGGAAAACCACTTAGGGGTTGATCGGATAATTCGACCCTTACTTGTAGGCATTAGATGTTGCCCAAAGTCTGGCGCATCAAAGGTGGAATGTTCAAAACTAAGAAATTAAACCGCCGGCTCCTAGAGATAGGGGTTGGTATGCGAACTAGATTTCCGAGACTACATTTGTGACGACCCGCAAATCCGTACCCCTTGAGTCAACACTATTCTACAACAATCAACTCAAGTTGCACAGAAATACGAACCATTTGGGTTAAAGAAGAAGAGGTAGAAGAAGAGAAAACAAAATTTACATCAGAATCTAACCATCGCAGCGGAATAAAATATAATAGATAATAAATAATCTTTACTCAACCAAAAATATCTCTGTTTATATATTACATCATCAGAGTACATCAATCACAGCTCACATCAATAACATACAACGGATACACATCAACTCAACACAGCGGAATATATATATATATATATATATATATATATATATATATATATATATATATAAACAAGTACGAGAGTACGTATCGTCATCCAGCTCGTCCCCTGAGCTCCACAGCATCATAACATGTATCCTATAATACTCGGTCTGACCCGAGCATTACAGTTAAATAATACCCGAGTCAGTCTGGAATACCAGCGTGAGAAAATCACACCCAATTGATTATTAAAGTTTCAAAAATCCTTTGAAAACAAAAGCATCTCGTAAGACCATGCCACAAATAAACATGTCGGGTTTTTACCTTACGATAGCTAAAACAATTTTTTTTATAGAATCCTCTGATATTATAATAGGGTCTATATAAAAGTACTTATAAAATAGCCGAAATTGTTACATTATTAAATTCCAGCTACTAGCCACAAAAGTGGGTAATACAAACAAAACTCGTACAAGGCTCGTAGGGAGAATGGATTTCCATCAATGACTAGGCACTGGGGTACCACCTGTCACAGTACGGGGCCTAGATCACCGTACCGAGGATTACTCCCTTCATCCCCTGCAACACAAGGCCGGAACCATCCCTTACTGGACAGTCCCGAGTGAGATCACCCCACGGTTGGGACAGGAACCGCACCGCTAAGCCGAAAAATAAAAAGGGACATCTAGACTGGAATGACCTCACCCTGCTTGGGTGCTACCCACCTAGCCTTGCTGCATAACCCCTGATTTTCAGTCATTCCCATTTGATGAGGCTTGAGGCTAAGCGTTACCTTTATAAAGAACAATATCCCTTAGAATGCCCATCGTCCACCTGACGATGTTTTCGCAAGCATTCGTCCATACAAGTCCGCCCCGGGTTCGAACGGAACCGAAGGCACTATTCCTACTACATCCATTTTGGAAATATCCTCAGGATTAGTAGCGACTAGCCCTTGCACTTCACTGCTCCATCTTTGAATCCAAAATCGTTTTCGCGAAACGTACAAACCGGATCGAAGTGGTTTTCGAGAAATAAATCTCGATCCCGGTCTCTTCGAAACGATCATCGCATTTGGCCAATATTGATAGTCGGTTATTTAACTATCAATTAACATTTACAAACATCCATCAAACAATAAATAATTTTCCAAATTATTTATTAACCTCAAAATATCTTCACAAGATATATTTCTATTTTCATTCCTTTGAAAACAGTTTTCAAAACCATCATCCTTTTCAGAATCAACTTTCTCAAATATTTTCTATCTCCTCTGAAATCACCAAGCACAAACTAAAATTTTAAAATAATTTAAAACACTTTACTTTGAAATATATACTTTAAAACATTTAGGTTAAAACTACTTAAATAATTTGTTAAAAATACATACTATATGAATTTGAGAAAATAAGGTTACTTTATAAAATATAAAAACAGGTTTCCACCTTTAAAACAAATATTAAGTCACTTTTAAATAATTAATGCTATAATATGTTAAAAGGAAATACTTGCTTTAGAAATAAAATATTAGAAATAATAAGTTTTACAAAACTTGCTTTCTTTAAAAACAAACTTTAAAACATTTAATTTATATTTACAAATTTACTTTTAAATACGTGTACTTGGCCATCCAAAGAAAATTCCAACTTCAAGCACTTAAATAAATTTTCCGAATTGATTTCCAATTCATTCTATTTTAAATAAATTTCTTTACTTGCTCAGTTTATTTCAAAATTCATTAATTATGGACTTTATTTTTGTTATTATTATTTGCTGTTTGATTTTAAATCTTTTAACTGAAATATACAAATTTCAGGCTTTTCCCATTTTCTTCTTTGTTCCTTCCAAAATTTAAAATCTTAAATTTAAAATAAATGTTCCGTTCTTTGGATATTAGCATTGGAGTTTACAATTCATTAACTTTCAATTTATTCAGAAATCTCCTTTCTATATTCAAGATTTATTAATTAGAATCCTTATGTCACTTTATTTTATTTTTATTTCATTCTTAAATTTTATTCAAATTTCCATATTTTACTTACAAATTCACTTCCTTTCTTTTCTTTCCAACATCCAAGTTATATATTTTTCTGGAAATTCAATATATCCAATTATCCAATCAAACCGTAGCATTCAATATTTCAACATAATCCATCATAAAATATAAAATCATCATAACAGGGTAATTTAAATAATTTAAATAAATCTTGAGGGGTCCAGTTGGATCCCTCCAACCTATTTTCCCTGCATCCACAGACGTTAACACAATATAAATTATCTTCACTATAAAATGAGGGAAATCAATCATTTCAAAGTGTAGTATATACTACTATATAACACAACAATCAATTCAACCATTTAAACAATTATCTAAATTTAATCATTGAAATTTAAATTTAAATTTAAATCTAACTGAGTGAGATTAACTCACCTTAAATTTCCATTCGCAATCCACTTCAATATCGCCTTGGATTTCCAGATGTTTGACCTTAAATAAATAATTTATATGGTTCATTAATATTCGAATGGAAAGAGCATTTTATTACCATTCATTTATTTAATTTAACTAGTAAGTTGGGTTTAAACTAATTTTCCCTTTTTGATAAATTATTTATAGTAACCAAAGAGCTAAATAAGCTTGTTAAATAAATCAATAACCCTATTATTATTATTATATATATAGACATATTAATAACTAGTAAGTTTTAAAGGATGGATATTTGTTTTATTTTATTTTCTTCCAAATTTGAAACTACATATCTATATGTATATTTATATAAAAATAAATTTGTAGGTTTCAAAAGTCTACTTGTGTATGTAACTTTTTTTTACTGTTAATCGATTTCTAAACAGAAATTGGTTTTCCTTCTGTAATGATATTTTTTTTGTTTTAAATAAAGATTTATTCTCAGCCCTAAATATGGATTCATACACATATACTAAAAAAATTTACAGAAAAGAGAGAATCCATACCAACACTCCAGATCACCACCACAAACTAACCCTCATCCACCCCTTTAATCACACGGCAACTCGAAGCGTAATCATTGGTGCCGTTCATCCAAATCTCGAGTCCAGCAAAGTAATACCTATCATCACATGCGAAGCCACCCATCGCCAGAGACGAACTCACCCAAATCATCAGCCAAGATGTCGAGCTTCTTCCTCCTTCCCGCCTCACGACAACACTAAAATCGCGAAACCCCAAAAGGAAGACTCGATCCTTCCACCACAGGAATCGTCGCAGCCCCACGCGAGTTTCTTTCTACGCGGCCTCGGCTCTTCGATTAGGTCAGAGGGTTAGAAGTAGAAGTCGCGATTTTAAAGGTCTTTGAAATGAAAAGGGGAAATTCCATTTTCGGTGCTAACAATGTGGGGAAAAGAAAGAAGCCTGATTTTATAAAAGGAACGTAAGTAGCTTCGGCTAGAAGATGGATTAGATATTTATCTATTTTATTTTATTATTAATTTTTTTTCCGAACGGTGTAAAATGAGAAAAGGGTAAAGGAAATCTCGGCTTCCTTAAAATAAAATATTTCTGCTCGATTTTGGCTTCTCGAAGAAGGACGAAGAATCGTGTTTGGTAAGCCACAGGTAGTGTGCTTTGCACGATCTTATTGCCGTGATTTTTAAACTGAAAAGGAAAGAGAGGAAGTACGTGAAAGGATTGACTGTTTAAACAATGTCTAAATTTGATTCAAGCTTAAAATTAAATCGACCTGAATTTTCGATATAGATTTAAGCACGTTATTATGTCGTATGCTCACACAACAACCCCAAATGGTACGAAAATCGTAATCCGATAATAATTCAATATTACGGATCCAATGGAACTGGTTTCGTCGAATTCCGAGACCGGGCCTCGGAAGGCTATTTTTAAATTCAATTTAAACGATGAAATTTCAAAACTGAACAAATCACTATTAAAATTTAAAATTTAAAACTTCTATTATCTTCAGCATTATCAATATTAATTTTACTGACCTTCAAATTATTTTTAACAGGCTTAAAATTCTAGATTCGGCATTTTCTCAACTTCAAATTACTCAATTCAATAATTTAATTGTCAAATAAATCATGATATTTATAATTCAAGTTAAAATTACCCTATTGAATATTTAAAAGCAATTAAATATTTCGATTCTAAATGCTCAAAAATTCTGGGTCGTCACATTCCTCCCCCCTTAAAAGAATTTCGTCCCCGAAATTACTAACTAGGAAGAATGGCCCAAAACTCGTTACTCTTCCCAAAACCAAACAGTTTCTAACAATTCAACATCTTTACCAATTATCTTTTTGCAAAAGACCCATTATTATTCTTATTAACTGTCCAAACCTTTCCCTAGATTGCAAACAATCCTATTTGCCCAACCATTCAAGTTTTAATCATAAAACCAATTTTGAATTATCAAAATTTTCTCAAAATTTTTCTAACTCTCTAAATTCCCGAAAAATTTCGCCAGCGTCTCCTTTGCGCGGCTGACTCGGTACAACTACAAAATGGCTCTACGGCCTCCCAAATCCAAAAAGAAAACAAAACGCCAAGTGGCTCAATCTAAATCCCAATCAAATTTCATACCAAATTTAAATACATACCTTTTTATCGAGCATTTCAAATTTATCTTTCTGAAATCAAACTCAATTCTCTTTTCCCTTTAGATTACCTGCATATCCTGCTTAGCACTAATATCCAATCATAACATTCCAAAACATTTTATCGACTTTTCTCACAAAATGTCAACATCTATTCATTCCAATATTGACTTAAATTATATTAGTAGTATCAATTTTCATTTAAGAATTGAACGTTCCTTACTTAAGTCAACATAAGCATTTTATATGTTTCTTATACTTATTTTCACTTTACCGCTTAAGTTCATATCTATTTCCATTCAACTTGATTCTTTCATTTCCATATGGATTCAACTTATCTTAACTCTGCATATTTAAATTTTATTTTCCATTTATAACCAATTTATGTCATTATTTAAGTTAGTTTCATTTACTAATTATATTTCAATTTCCAGTTTGATATCGTTTTGTCGTTAACAAAGATTTTCCAAAATTTTCAAAAAATTTCTAACTCCCAAAATTTCTGAAAATTTTTGGCAGTCTCCTTTGTACGGAGGAGCTTTTGCAATTTGACAAAAGAGATAAATATATATACATCGACCCACACGGTCGGAAAAACCAAAAACAGTTCATATTTCCTATTTTTGTTGCGTAGGCGTACCTTATTTAGCATTTTAAGCAAGCGACTTATTGTTTTTAGCAAATAGCACAACCAAATCCAGCCACACGGCTTCCAGGTACCTGTACTTACTCAATTTAAACATGTAAGTGCCAAATATATGCAGTTTAACAATATTACACTTAGTTGTAATAATTAAAACATATGAATCCTAACAGAAACTCATTCCAAACATTTTTCCGTAAGCAATTTATATAATTTCCATGCTAATTCAACTGTTCCAATTAATTTATGACCATTTTCATTTGATTTGAATGGTTTAAAACTCAATCACTTACATTAATTAATTTTTAAGCAAACTGAACTCATATTTAATCCATCCACAATCATTTATTTAGCCCGACACATTCCATTTAAATTTCATTTACAATCCATTTATTTACATTTTATTCCATGTTAGTTTATTCAAACTATTTTATTTAGCTCGGAAACAATCCAAGCTATTTCATTCCATAACCATTTCTCAACTTATTTAAACCACATTTCTTTTGATACTTATTTATTCCATCATTTATTTATTCAATATAATTAGTTTATCCACGTTCACTTAAACCATTCTAATAAACTCAAAACATTCTATTTCCCTTATTGTCTCAAGTTATTTCAATTCCTTAATAATTTTCAATGGTTTCCAATTATTTATTCTAGAATTTCATTCCATTAATATTATTTATAACTCACTGAATTTTATTTCGATTCAAAATAATAATAATTTATTTTCATTTGATTTAAAACCAATCCAAAATTATTAAACTTTGTTTAAGTTGAATTAAATTCAACTCTCTTCCATCTATTCAGCTTAAGTCAATTTACCTAAATTTATTCAAATTTTATACTTAAGCTAATACTAATTTTGCAAACAAAGTTCTCTTTTATACTCAGCTTAATTCATTTTTTTTCAAGGCCATATCCAATTTATTTCCACATTTGGATTTTATCACAATACAAACCATCCCATTACCATTTTAATCAAATCATATTTTTATTCGATATATTCCCAATTTTATTTAATTTGTTAACGCTCCAAGTTAAATTTTAATCTATAACTCAAGTCCTGGATCCATTATTCATTTTCAAATTACCATTCACCTTTAAATTACCCTCCAATTTTATTAACTTACATTGCAATTTCATTCACAAATCAATCAATTAATTTCAAGGCCACTTTTAATTATATTTTCTTCATCGACAATGTAAGTCAAATTTAATTATAACTTGAGTTTTATTTTCAAACCTCATCATAAACTCACAATTCAATTTCATTAACTAATTTATTAACAAATTAGTTCTCTCTTTTATTTATAATCCAACATTTGAATTTTAATTTCAAATATCACCCCATTTAATTTTCTTAGTTCAAATTATTTTATAATTCAAGTTTGGATTTTCTGTTTTACTTTCCAATTTATCAAAATATTTATTTTGGGTTTTTCTATTTCACTTTCAAATTTTATAAGTCACAACTTATTATTTTACACATTTCCATTCCTTATAGACTTGAATAAATTCATCTTTTATTTTTAACTCAACCCTTATGCTTATTTATAACCCAAATATATTTTATTTTAAGAATTTTTAATTCTTTTACACATTATTCTTTTATTTCAATTCCAATCCTTATTCCACTTATTTTCCATTTATTCAGGTAAGAATCTAATTCCATAAAATAATTCAATTGAATTCTTATTCCAATTCAATTCTATCTTAACTCAATTTAATTCTTATCCAACTTATTTCCCAGTTATCTAGGTAAAAATTTAATTTCATTTAATAACTTAGTTGAATTTTAATTCCAATTCAATTTCATTTTAACCCAGATTTATTTAACCCAGTTCGATTTCAACTTAATTCGAATACAACTGGATATTATTTTCAGCTTATTCAATTTATTTTAATCCAGTTAAAATTTTTATTCTCCAAATCCAAGATAATTTCATTTTTAACTTTTCACCCTTTTAAGATTAAATTCTCAACATCTAAAGCTTTTCTGATATAAAAATCATTTCAATTTATAAGCTTACAACTATCTCATCAAGATTTTTTTTAAACACCCGGCTTTTGGTTTCAAATCATTTAAAAATCTCGAACATCACAAATCACATTTCTCAAAGGCCAAACCAATCCTGGTTTTATTCCCAATAAATTTCCTTTGAAATTTCAAAAACAACAGGTTTTCCTGAACAAATCAATTTGGTAGCAATTCACCACTTAGAAACTCAAAAACGAACATCGATGATGCTGCAGTCATCACCGAAGTTATTTTCCAGTGACTGAAGTGAATTCAATGCTATCTCCCTTCCAAAAATCCATTTTTAAACAAATTTCCTTTCAGAAATAACCTCCAAAACAATAAGGCTATTATTTATCTTCAAAATACTTTTCAAAACCTCCGGGTTTAAAAATTTCAAATTCTGTTTTAATTTAAATTTTAACTAAAATTCATTTGTACAGTTTAGGCTTATACAAATTCCCATTTAATTTTATTTCCATTTACTATTTACGTTTATAATCCATGTTTATGAATTTCATTTTATAATGAATTTATTTCCTTAGCCTCGTTTTCAATTTCTTGTTAAATTTTCACTCAAAAATGATAATAATTTAAATATCATCATTCCTAACATCCAAGCAACCATATATTAGCTAGTTTACAAAAACTTTTCTTTATATCAAAAATATATTTTTGAGTAAAATTATTTCATTTACCCACATTTAAAACAATACCGTGACGATTATTCTATTCAAGCGTTTAGAAACCCCTTCGATACAGTTGTACAGACTATGCCGACGAAGATTCATATGCCACTCAATAAACCAATCAACACGATATTAAAACAATTTATATTCACTAACAAATACGTGCTCATATTTATTAATACGCTCAAACTCATTCTAGAGTACTATAGACTCTATTTTATGAGTAATTCCCACCAGAGCCAAGGTTATCACCAACATAAGCTCTGATACCAACTGTGACGACCCGCAAATCCATACCCCTTGAGTCAACACTATTCTACAACAATCAACTCAAGTTGCACAGAAATACGAACCAGTTGGGTTAAAGAAGAAGAGGTAGAAGAAGAGAAAACAAAATTTACATCAGAATCTAACCATCGCAATGGAATAAAATATAATAGATAATAAATAATCTTTACTCAACCAAAATTATCTCTGTTTATATATTACATCATCAGAGTACATCAATCACTGCTCACATCAATAACATACAATGGATACACATCAACTCAACACAGCGGAATATATATATATATATATATATATATATAAACAAGTACGAGAGTACGTATCGTCATCCAGCTCGTCCCCTGAGCTCCACAGCATCATAACCTGTATCTTATAATACTCGGTCTGACCCGAGCATTACAGTTAAATAATACCCGAGTCAGTCTGTAATACCAGCGTGAGAAAATCACACCCAATTGATTATTAAAGTTTCAAAAATCCTTTGAAAACAAAAGCATCTCGTAAGACCACGCCACAAATAAACATGTCGGGTTTTTACCTTACGATAGCTAAAACAATTTTTTTTATAGAAATCCTCTGATATTATAATAGGGTCTATATACAAGTACTTATAAAATAGCCGAAATTGTTACATTATTAAATTTCAGCAACTAGCCACAAAAGTGGGTAATACAAACAAAACTCGTACAAGGCTCGTAGGGAGAATGGATTTCCATCAATGACTAGGCACTGGGGTACCACCTGTCACAGTACGGGGTACCACCTGTCACAGTACGGGGCCTAGATCACCGTATCGAGGATTACTCCCTTCATCCCCTACAACACAAGGCCGGAACCATCCCTTACTGGACAGTCCCGAGTGAGATCACCCCGCGGTTGGGATCAGCAACCGCACCACTAAGCCGAAAAATAAAAAGGGACATCTAGACTGGAATGACCTCACCCTGCTTGGGTGCTACCCACCTAGCCTTGCTGCATAACCCCTGATTTTCAGTCATTCCCATTTGATGAGGCTTGAGGCTAAGCGTTACCTTTATAAAGAACAATATCCCTTAGAATGCCCATCGTCCACCTGACGATGTTTTCGCAAGCATTCGTCCATACAAGTCCGTCCCGGGTTCGAACGGAACCGAAGGCACTATTCCTACTACATCCGTTTTGGAAATATCCTCAGGATTAGTAGCGACTAGCCCTTGCACTTCACTGCTCCATCTTCGAATCCAAAATCGTTTTCGCGAAACGTACAAACCGGATCGATGTGGTTTTCGAGAAATAAATCTCGATCCTGGTCTCTTCGAAACGATCATCGCATTTGGCCAATATTGATAGTCGATTATTTAACTATCAATTAACATTCACAAACATCCATCAAACAATAAATAATTTCCCAAATTATTTATTAACATCAAAATATCTTCACAAGATATATTTCTGTTTTCAATCCTTTGAAAACAGTTTTCAAAACCATCATTCTTTTCAGAATCAACTTTCTCAAATATTTTCTATCTCCTCTGAAATCACCAAGCACAAACTAAAATTTTAAAATAATTTAAAACACTTTACTTTGAAATATATACTTTAAAACATTTAGGTTAAAACTACTTAAATAATTTGTTAAAAATACATACTATATGAATTTGAGAAAATAAGGTTACTTTATAAAATATAAAACCAGGTTTCCACCTTTAAAACAAATATTAAGTCACTTTTAAATAATTAATGCTATACTATATTAAAAGGAAATACTTGCTATAGAAATAAAATATTAGAAATAATAAGTTTTACAAAACTTGCTTTCTTTAAAAACAAACTTTAAAACATTTAATTTATATTTACAAATTTACTTTTAAATACGTGTACTTGGCCATCCAAAGAAAATTCCAACTTCAAGCACTTAAATAAATTTTCCGAATTGATTTCCAATTCATTCTATTTTAAATAAATTTCTTTACTTGCTCAGTTTATTTCAAAATTCATTAATTATGGACTTTATTTTTGTTATTATTATTTGCTGTTTGATTTTAAATCTTTTAACTGAAATATACAAATTTCAGGCTTTTCCCATTTTCTTCTTTGTTCCTTCCAAAATTTAGAATCTTAAATTTAAAATAAATGTTCCGTTCTTTGGATATTAGCATTGGAGTTTACAATTCATTAACTTTCAATTTATTCAAAAATCTCCTTTCTATATTCAAGATTTATTAATTAGAATCCTTATGTCACTTTATTTTATTTTTATTTCATTCTTAAATTTTATTCAAATTTCCATAATTATTTTACTTACAAATTCACTTCCTTTCTTTTCTTTCCAACATCCAAGTTATATATTTTTCTGGAAATTCAATATATCCAATTATCCAATCAAACCATAGCATTCAATATTTCAACATAATCCATCATAAAATATCAAATCATCATAACAGGGTAATTTAAATAATTTAAATAAATCTTGAGGGGTCCAGTTGGATCCCTCCAACCTGTTTTCCCTGCATCCACAGACGTTAACACAATATAAATTATCTTCACTATAAAATGAGGGAAATCAATCATTTCAAAGTGTAGTATATACTACTATATAACACAACAATCAATTCAACCATTTAAACAATTATCTAAATTTAATCATTGAAATTTAAATTTAAATTTAAATCTAACTGAGTGAGATTAACTCACCTTAAATTTCCATTCGCAATCCACTTCAATATCGCCTTGGATTTCCAGATGTTTGACCTTAAATAAATAATTTATATGGTTCATTAATATTCGAATGGAAAGAGCATTTTATTACCATTCATTTATTTAATTTAACTAGTAAGTTGGGTTTAAACTAATTTTCCCTTTTTGATAAATTATTTATAGTAACTAAAGAGCTAAATAAGCTTGTTAAATAAATCAATAACCCTATTATTATATATATATATATATAGACATATTAATAACTAGTAAGTTTTAAAGGATGGATATTTGTTTTATTTTATTTTCTTCCAAATTTGAAACTACATATCTATATGTATATTTATATAAAAATAAATTTGTAGATTTCAAAAGTCTACTTGTGTATGTAACTTTTTTTTTATTTTTTTTACTATTAATCGATTTCTAAACAGAAATTGGTTTTCCTTCTGTAATGATATTTTTTTTGTTTTAAATAAAGATTTATTCTCAGCCCTAAATATGGATTCATACACATATACTAAAAAAATTTACAGAAAAGAGAGAATCCATACCAACACTCCAGATCACCACCACAAACTAACCCTCATCCACCCCTTTGATCACACGGCAACTCGAAGCGTAATCATTGGTGCCGTTCACCCAAATCTCGAGTCCAGCAAAGTAATACCTATCATCACACGCGAAGCCACCCATCGCCAGAGACGAACTCACCCAAACCATCAGCCAAGATGTCGAGCTTCTTCCTCCTTCCCGCCTCACGACAGCACTAAAATTGCGAAACCCCAAAAGGAGGACTCGATCCTTCCACCACAAGAACCGTCGCAGCCCCACGCGAGTTTCTCTCTACGCGGCCTCGGCTCTTCGATTAGGTCAGGGGGTTAGAAGTAGAAGTCGCGATTTTAAAGGTCTTTGAAATGAAAAGGGGAAATTCGATTTTCGGTGCTAACAATGTGGGAAAAAGAAAGAAGCCTGATTTTATAAAAGGAACGTAAGTAGCTTCGGCTAGAAGATGGATTAGATATTTATCTATTTTATTTTATTATTAATTTTTTTTTCCGAACGGTGTAAAATGAGAAGAGGGTAAAGGAAATCTCGGCTTCCTTAAAATAAAATATTTCTGCTCGATTTTGGCTTCTCGAAAAAGGACGAAGAATCGTGTTTGGTAAGCCACAGGTAGTGTGCTTTGCACGATATTACTGCCGTGATTTTTAAACTGAAAAGGAAAGAGAGGAAGTACGTGAAAGGATTGACTGTTTAAACAATGTCTAAATTTGATTCAAGCTTAAAATTAAATCGACCCGAATTTTCGATATAGATTTAAGCACGTTATTATGTCGTATGCTCGCACAACAACCCCAAACGGTACGAAAATCGTAATCCGATAATAATTCAATATTACGGATCCAATGGAACTGGTTTCGTCGAATTCCGAGACCGGGCCTCGGAAGGCTATTTTTAAATTCAATTTAAACGATGAAATTTCAAAACTGAACAAATCACTGTTAAAATTTAAAATTTAAAACTTCTATTATCTTCAGCATTATCAATATAAATTTTACTGACCTTCAAATTATTTTTAACAGACTTAAAATTCTAGATTCGGCATTTTCTCAACTTCAAATTACTCAATTCAATAATTTAATTATCAAATAAATCATGATATCTATAATTCAAGTTAAAATTACCCTATTGAATATTTAAAAGCAATTAAATATTTCGATTCTAAATGCTCAAAAATTCTGGGCCGTCACAACATTAGTAGCTTAGCGGGATATGCTTGGCCAAAGATGAGAAAAGATAGTAGTTGAAAGTCTGAGGTAGGGATTATTGGAACCTTTTGATCCAGGATCAGGAATGGAAAGGTGCAATTGGGTTGGAGGCAATTGGAAATTTGCCCCACAATATTTAAACTCTTACTAGTGCTCGAAATCTAGCATTTCGAAAACAAGTTCCGTGAATAGGATTAAATTCATGGCAGAAATACATAAACAAGAGATAAATACTGCGATTGATGCTCCCTATGATAGGGGGCAACATGAAACTTGCACTATTTGCAATAGAAAACGGTCGAAGGAAAATTCGACCTATTCAAAACAGGAATGACTACGGAATTGGTCCAATCAATGTTCTATTCCGCCAAATGGAACACTTTGGCACGTAAAAATGGGGCTTGATAATGAAATAATTAGTGCAACTGCATGACTTTTATTTATGTGTACTGATTTGCGGTAAACAAAAGCATCGCACAAGAAAATGCATATGTATATAATACGAATAAATGGTAGGATAGGCAGTTATATTATATACACAAGCAATTGCACATGGGCGGGTACAGAACATAAAGGCACAGTAAGTAAAGCGAGATAAAATATTAAAAGACAAAATAATATTTTCATAAAAGCTTGATCTTTTCTGTGTAAGGATAGCGGGGGCCACAACCGCACAAACACGACCTGTTTGCAAAAAAAAGAAAAACTACAAAGAGCACAACAAAAAGAGCTGCCGCATCCACAAACTTCGAGAATCCCATACTTGTTCCTTTTCTTTCCACCTTTGTCGTCAAAACCCCTAGGGTACACCTTGTGCTTTTGTTCCTCCTTGATTACCCTTTCTTTATGGGCGTCACCCTTGGACTGGGAAGTCTTACCTCCAGCAGCATTATGAGGCCTACCGGTCTTACCGATGGAAGTCTTGGAGGCTTTGATCTAGAACCTCAGGGGATTCGACTTAATCATATGAAGTTGTGTGGATGAGCTTGTGGACATGGAGCCGATGGACTTCTCAATGCCAGTGTCCTTCTTAATTCTAACTTTAGAAGGTCGATCTTCAACTGCTTCGCCATTGTGATACGGTCAGGCCCGCAGCACTAGTAGTGGAAATGGCTTCCCCTAGTGACTGAGAAACATCCTCCAACTCTTCTAGGGCCAAAATCTTCTGAGAATCGAGGCTACACTCGAAGCCAGAGGCAGGATTGGAGTAACGTGTCCTATGGAGACAAAGATTGACATAGTACAGATGACTTAGTGCCCAATCCTGGAGTAGCTAGAGGTGGAGGAGGAATATGTAGGTGGCCTAAAAGTTCATAACATAATGTAAAGGTCAATAATGGATTCACATGAGAATTGAAGTTTCTCAAATACGGGTGAAATGAGAGATATACCTTTTCCCGAGACCAATTATAAAGTTGGAGACTTAGAAAACTAGCCCTTTCCGTAGGAGTACTGGATCGGCGGGTCAATCAAAAGAGGGATATATGCCTCAAAGGAAGTTGTTGCTTCAGATATATGAGTCATCTGAGTAGCTTCAAAGTTTTCCTCCTTGGTATTGGAAAAACCTGTCGCAGGCGCTTTTAGCTTTGGAAAATGACTCTATTAGACCCGATGCACTTGGGCAAGTGGGAGCCTCAACAGCAGCAGCGACAACCTCTTCTACGGCAAGTATGATTTTTCCCTCAAGCTTTTTTGTGTCTTTAGTGTCGAGGTACTTAGCCATTAATTCGTCCTCGGTAAGTCCTTCACCAACTGCGTTAGAGCATACAACACTTCCTCCCAGGCGGGGTAAGAGTGTTGGCATAAGTGCTGTAACGACCCAAAATTTTACCACTTTGATTTGTGTATATTTAATTTATTTTAAATATTCAATTTATGGTTTTAGTAATTTAATAACCATATTTTAATTTATAGATAATGATAGAAAAATTCATTTTTTATTTTTGTTTACGAAATATGTAGTTCGATAAAAATAAAAAATGTGTCCGAAACTCCTTTTTTGAATTTTCAACTTTTTATCAAAGGACAAGCTGTAGAAAGTTGTTGAACATTTATGTACATTACAAGAAATATTTGAATGTTTAAAAAGAATATTTTTAAAATGTAAAGTAAATAAGTAATATGATAATAATAAGAATTAATTAGTTTAAAATATAGTTTAAAATATAGTTTAAAATATGAAGTGATGGATATGAAGTTTGAATTGAAAATTAAAAGATTCCGTAAGTATAAAAATTAACAAAAATACATGATACATGCTAATATCCTCCATATTTTCATAAGGATGGTGATGTAATGATGTGATGGAGAGGGGTGGCATGATGGTGGCATATGTATAAAGGAAGGGGATGGGATGGAGTGATATGGCACAAAATGGTGGAGAAATGGACCAAAGGGTATTTAAGTCATTTACTTATTTCTTTTGTATCAAAATAAATTCTTTTTTATCCCTTCTCATTATTCATTTCATTTCCCTTTTTCAAAACTTCACTTCTTCTTTTTCAAGCTCTCTTTCATATTTCCATGGCTTTTTAAAAAAATTCCAAGTTAAAATCTACTCTTTTCTACTTTAAATCCTTTGAAACTATTTAAAAATATTTTCTTTCTACCTTACACCTCCTCTCTTCCCAAAAGCAAGCCCAATCCCACCTTTTCCAATCTAGGCCGACCCTACTCCTCCAAGGCCGAACCCTTTAGGACATCATAGGCCCATAAAAATCACACTTTGACAAAGGAAAAACCAAATTCTAGGGTGGATACAAGTTGTAATGGTAGTTTTACTTGATTAGGATGATTTTGAGTGAGTAAAGCTCACATTTTAAAGCAGAGTTTAAAAGTTTATTTTGTGCTAATAATTTTGGTGATTGAATAATAAAGTTGTTTGTGCCTACATATGTGTGATTATGTGTAGTGATTGTTATGGACTTGGAAGTGATGTCGGAAAGTTAAGTGATATAGAAAAGTAGCGGTATTTATCCTTTGGAATGGATGTTACTGCATTTGTTTGAGTGTATAAACTTATGTTATGGTTGTACTATGTTGTTTGGAAAGTAAAATCTTGAATTTGTTTTGTTGTGTGACATCGAGTTTCCTTGTTTGTAAATTTGTTTTTACTTATGTGTTTTCTAGAAAATTTTTATAAAGATTTAAACTTTACTTTTTAGTCGCCAAAACCCTTATACAAAGTTTATAAAGCAAGTCAAAAACATAAAAGGTAAAGTCTTGAAGGCTATTTGGTATTTGAAACTCATTTTAGGGTTATGACATCCATAACAATAGTCTTATGGATGCAATTCGTAAAAACGAATATTTTCTAAAAACTAAAAGTGTTTTCTTTTTTAATAAATTTTAAAAGGTATTTCAAAATATATTATGAGTATTAAAAGGTTTAATTATTGTTTACTGAATTAATTAAGTATGGAGTTAATGGTTATTTAATTTATTAATTAAAGGTAATTTAAACGTAATTACTAATTAACACCAGTACATTACATGTCTATTGCATTGTCTCATTTGCTTCGGTTGTGTTAACAACCTAAGAAAATAATACCATTTGCTTTGGTTCCCTCTTAATAACCAAAGCAATTGGTATGTATAAATCATTAAAGTATACAACAATGTAATTTTCTTATATTGTTCCTTAAGACCAAAGCAAACGTATGGTAATTTGCTTCGGCTGTTACATACAGTCGAAGCAAATATGCAGTAATTTGCTTAACTTCCATTTTCCCCATTTAATTTCACCCTCACACCCAACAAAATCTTTCAATTTCCAAATAAATAAATAAAACCAATTCCACTCCAGAAATCCCTTCCGTTACTCCCTCACAACATGCCTTTGTTCGCTAGCGTGTTCTCCATGACACATCATCTACTGATCTCGACGTCTTTGCAAAGCAGTCTCAATTACATCCTTTTCCACCGCATATCCAAATAAAGTTGGGCCTTGTCCAACATCATCAAATCGAAACTATCGATCTGTTCTTTTCCAATCGCTAGTCGTTTGCTCTTTTCCTAAGATCGTTCAAACCTTTGGTTGTCACAAAAGTCATTTCGATTTACGATTTAAAGAAGATATAAAAATGCCAAGATTTGGTTCAAGATTTCTAAAAGCTACCCTCCATCTCGTTACAATATTTTATCATAACTTTATTAGGGTTTATAAAAGGGTTTGTTTGAAATTTCATGTGCTTCTTATACCCAGTTGTGTGTAGCATTTGTGCCGAAAATAAAAGTGGGGAGAAGCCTTCAAAAGTCAACACATGCGATTTTGGAGATGCGGGATAAATCAAAGGTTTAATTCCTTTTTACAGTTTCTTTCAAAATAATTTGTTGAAAATCAATTTATAAACAATTTTCTATGTGATATAATAACTACATGGCAAATAACAATAGGAATTAAATGGTAAAGAGGATAATTTAGTAATTGTATTGGATAACTCAAGGTTTTTCATGCGATTGTAACCTTTTTATGGTAAAATTAAATAAGTATTATCTTAATTTAGTGTCCTAGTTATAACTTTAGAGTTGGCTTAGATGCGATGCATGTTCATCAAAACACAAGTGATGGAAAAATGTTTTTTAAATCTATAAATTAATTGAGTGCAGATTAAATATTTGTCATTTTGCCACACAAAAAAAGAAAATAAAAGGAATACGGAAGTACTCGAGTTTTCCTTTGTTTCAATCCGGCAACTAAAGTTCAACTTTTTGATGCTAATTTTACTCTTAAAGAAGAGACACCAAACAAAAAAACATCCTTCATATTTCCTATCCTTGCTTGACAAACCAACACGGGTACAGATATAATCATGCGTGGTTACTTTTACTATTTTAGTATCCTTTGAGCACCACTTATATTTGAGACTTGAAGTGTATATAAGTTGAGTCACCTTCGTTTACATCACACAAGTCATGCACATCAGAACAAGTTCAGGTTTTAACAACTGCACACCTAAGGCCAATGTAATAACTGATAAGTTAACTTGCAGTTCTTTTTAAGCTTCTCATCTTGTGGGCACCGCCAAACTTAAGAAGAGTACAAATAAGTGTATTACTTTAACCAATTAGTACTTTATAATATTATTCAAATGCCATGTCTGCTTTAATGCATATTAAATGGATAATTTGGGTAGATATAGTGGCACTAATGCTGCAAGAAAGACTTCTATAAAGAATATTCATCAAGAGAATCAAACTCTAAAAAGGCAAAACTTAGTGAAGGATAATCTGGACAGGTAATAAATTATGAAGGTTGATATTGACAATTACGAGGGTGACATGATCAGGCAGTTTGAGTTGTTTGTCTGGGGTGATATCATCAGAAGGAACAATTTTGGTTGTGGTAGGAGTGGTTTGATGGTCAGCGTGCATCCTCTATGTCTCTATTTTGAAAGGAGAAGCAAAAGAGGGAAGTGTATTGGGTATAGCTGCTCAACAAGTGAATTTATAGAGCAATAGGCAGGAACAGGTACCTTCATGGGTGTGAGATTTTTTACTTGGATAAAGATGGAGGTATCTATAATTATTTTGCATTGATGACATTTAGTTTATTAAATAGTTAATGTTATACATTTTTATAAATTACTATTTTCCAGTTTCAACTTGTATTATTTATGGCCAAATTCTATCTTGAAATAATGGAAACAAAATTACGTGTTTTAGTAATCCAATAAAATGTCGAGAAAACAGGTTACGTGTTTTACTGTATATATAGAAAAATGATGTTAATTGACTAATCCAATAAAACAGGTTACGTATTTTACTGCAAGTCAAGAAAAAGCCACTAGTCGATGTAATTGCCATCGACTATTGTCATATAGAACATATCTACCAATTTCTTATTATAGAGAACCTGTTGATATTTCTGCATGGATTAATAGGTGTATATTTTTGTATAGTAAGTAATTATTCATGTAAATCTGTAGAAGATGCTAGGAAATTGTTTAGAGACCGATATTCTATAAATTGTACATTGAGTTGTTTGGGTCATTCATAAGCCAATTTAATATTTTATTTTTTGAGTTTGACCGGTGTTATATATTCTATGATGATGTGGAACTAATGGACGTAGCTGTTTATGGTACATACGTCTATGATTATTGGGTGGATGGTTGTCCATATTCTTTTCTATTGTATAGTCATTTATGTTCTATATATGTAAATATGTGTGTTTATGTGTGAATATGGTCTATTCAGATTATATATAAATACTATAACTGAGGCTTTTATGTGTTGTAATAGAATCTATCTAGATATTTCTTTCATGGTAATGTTTCAGGCAGAACTGCAAAAGCCCAAACCATGGAAGCATTCTCAGCCATTGACTAGAGCAGAACTCAAGCATCTGCATGATGAATTTTCAAACACTGCTCCTCACTACGGTAGCCGTAAAGGTGATCATTTTGTCGAACTGGTTTGTACATGCACTAGGTCGTTTTCTTCTTTTTTTGTAATTTTTTGAGTGTGTGTATAATCTATATCATGCTTACCTGCAGCAAAATATAGAAACTACCGTAACTTAGTCATTGACAGCACCCATACTTGTACATCTCTACTACTAACACTACTAGAACTACATTATACAACCACGACAGGATTCCGACGGCCGCCAACGGGAATTTTGAACGGCTATCAACGACTCGTTATTTTTTAACAAGCCGTTGGTAGCCTTGGTAACCGTTATAAATATGCCGTTTACGGCCGTTGGAAGCCAATGGAATTATTCGTGTAAACCTGCAGCCAAGCCGAGAGCACAAATCATTCATCTCTTCCTACCAAAAACACCCGAATCCATCACCATCTTCCCCCACTCCTCTTTTCTTGCTCCCAGTCTCTCCACGCAACCGGCAGCCACTCTGACGCCATCAATCCACACCAGTGGCCTCTCTCCATCCAAATATAGCTTCAAAACCAGGTTTTGTCTAAAACCCTAAAAATTTAAATTTTGTTAATTTTGTGTTTAATTTGTTGTCATAGTTGTATCTAATGGCCTATTGATTGTTTATTATACCAAACTAAGTGCTAATTACAATTATTACCATCCAAATGTTCAAATTGTTTGTGTATATATCTCATGCACATATATACATATGTTGAGCATTTAGTGTAAATGCGCATGTGAGTTAGCGTTAGATTAGTTAGGATTGATTTAGATTATTTTGTGTATGTTTTTTAAAATATTAGGCAAACATGAATTAGTCGAATATTTTACGAACATGAATTATATCTTTTACAAAATATATTAGTATTAGATAAATATATAATTTAGTATATATATACACACATGAATTATATATTTTGCCAAATAGTAAAAATCATATAATTTACTATATATTTAATAAAATAGTAGAATATAAATAAAATAATGCATAATATGCTTTATTTTATATATTTAATAAAACGGTAACATATAAACAAAATTTAAATCCCTTAGTAATTTTTGGGCCCCGTCTGACAAGTGTTGCATATGATCGTTGTATGAATGTTCGTTTTTATTGCAAAACGAATATTCATATTAATCTGATGCAATATTTGTTGGATTTTCCCCTGTATTGGACAAGTTACAAACATTATAAAGTAGTTACGTTTCGTAAATCATATCGTTATAAACGGTTCACAAAATTTCAACGGCATTTCCTTTTCATTCCTTGTGCACATGCATATGTGTACGATACAAGGAATACGGGGGAAGCGCTGTCGAAATTTTGAAAAATCGTTTATAATGATATGATTTAAGAAATGTAATTACTATTGTGTTTGTAATGGGAAGGAGGATGACTGATCACCACAAAAGGTACAAAAATGTGAACAAAATATCAAGAAATATAACTTTGTATATAAACGAAAATGGATTATAAAAAACAGTAAAATCTAAATGTGTTTATAAAATTTGATTAATAATTTTTTTACTATTGATCGTAGGTTTTACAGTAGGAAAAATGGTCAATTATTTTATTGATCGGAGCTGGATGTATCAAAGAAGAGAAATGGAAGGCACAATAAGTAAACATTTTCTTAACGGGGTAAATGTGTTTGTCAAATTTGCTTTAAGTAACATTGGAAACGACGTAGAAATTCGTTGTCCATGTAGTAGGTGCAAATTGTTGAAGCATTTAGTACCGAATATGGTTATGATTCATTTGCGCCAATATGGTTTCGTAATCAATTATTTGGTGTGGGATCGTCATGGAGAAATTATAACACATAACGAAGAACAGTCAATAGAGGTCATTAGTGATGAAGTTAGTACGACGAATCTCATAGAACATATGGTTGAAGATGCAACACGATCAATGTTCTCTACTGTTGAAAGTAATAACGACGATGTTAACGTCGAAGAGGAACCAAATGTTGGAGCGAAAAAAATATATGATTCATTGGATGCTGCTAAGAAATCTCTTTGGAATGGATGTACTAGCGGCACTCAATTATCGGCAGCTGCAGAGTACATTGTAATGAAATCAAAGTACAACCTCACAGAAGCCGGATTTACGTCTGTTGTACAAGCTGCTAAACGCCATATGTCATCAGATAATTTAATGTGCGAAAATTATTATGAAGTGAAAAAACTTATGTCATCTTTCGGTTTGTCGTATCAAAAAATTGATACATGTCTAAATGGTTGCATGTTGTTTTGGAAGGATGATGTTAGTCTTTGGAATTGTAAAATATGTAATCAAGAAAGATACAAACCAAGGAAAAAAAGGAAAAGAAGTTCCATACAAGCGTATGCATTATTTACCTATCACTCCTAGACTTCAAAGGTTATATGAATCATATGTAACAGCGTATCATATGAGATGGCACAGCGTGAGAACCCTTGAAGAAGGTACGTTACCACACCCATCTGATGGAGAAGCATGAAAGTATTTTGATAAGAAATATCTCGATTTCGCAGCGGAGAGCCGTAATGTTAGACTAGGTTTGTATACTGATGGATTTTCACCGTTTTCTCAGTTTGGTTCTAAATATTCATCTTGGTCAATAATCATTACACCTTACAATCTACCCCCGTGGATGCGTATGAAAACTCCATATATGTTTCTCATAATTGTCGTCGCTGGCCCTGATGATCCGACACAAGGTGTCGATGTTTACTTACAATCGTTAATCGAAGAGTTGAAAAAATTGTGGTATGAAGGAGTTGAAACATACGACGTATCGAATTTTTTTCTTCGGATGTTCGCTTCTTTGTTATGGACTATTAGCGATTTTCCTGCATATGCAATGCTTTCGGGTTGGAGTACGACCGGTCATTTTGCTTGTCCTTACTACATGGAAGAAACATGACCATTTTATTTACGACATGAAAAGAAAATTTCATGATTTGATTGTCATCGACGTTTTCTCCATATTAATCATACTTTTAGAAGAGAAAAAAATACTTCATAGCTAATAGATACGAGACTTTACAACCACCAACGATTTGGTGAAGTGAATATATATGAACTTGTAAAAGATTATCCAAAGATACATGAAACCGGGCAACAAACTGAAATCCAAAGTAAATCGACGTTTCATAATTGGTGCAAACTTAGTATATTCTGAGAGTTGCCTTATTGGAAAAATCTCTTAATCCGTCATAACATTGACGTGATGCATAACGAGAAAAACGTATTTGATAATGTGTTTAATACACTTTTGAATGTTAAAGGAAAATCTAAGGACGATCTGAAATCAAGACGTGATATAAAAGAAATATGTAATCGTCTTGAGCTTCATATGAAGCCAAATGACACTAAAAAACCCAAAGCATGTTATGAACTAGATAACAACCAAGTTAAAGTACTGTTAAAATGGATGGAAGGATTACGATTTCCTAATGGAATTTCATCTAATCTTCGTAGATGTGTCGACTATAAGAGCGGAAGACCGAGTGGGATGAAAAGACATGATTGTCATGTAATGATGCAAAATTTGTTACCCGTCGTTTTCAAAGAATTATTGCCCGTAAAAGTTTAGAAGGTTATAACAGAACTTAGTTTATTTTATAAGAAGCTTTGTTCAACTACGTCAAAAGTTGACCGTCTTCGTAAACTTGAGGTAGAAATCCCTATACTGCTCTGCAAACCGGAGAAAATATTTCCTCCAGGTTCTTTCAATGTAATGGAGCATTTACCTGTTCATCTTCCATTTGAAGCACGTCTTCGAGATCCTGTGCAATATGGATGGATGTATCCATTGGAGAGGTATGTTATTAATACTGAGTATGTAAATGTTAATTTAACTATAAATAAAAATCAATATTGATATCAAATATTTTTTATTAGGTACTTAAATCATTTAAAGAAAAAAGTGAGGCAAAAAGCTTGAGTTGAAGGTTCGATTTGCAAATCATATATCGAAGAAGAAGCATCGTTCTTTTTCTCTCATTATTTCAATGATCACACGAATTTATCATTTGAAAGTGTTGCATGTAATGATGATGCCGTTGAACAAGATTCTTCTTCTAAAGAAATGTTATCTATTTTTAAACAACATGTTCGACATGTTGGAAAATGTGTAGAAGTTGGTTATATGATAGAGATTACCATGTAGCACACACATATATTCTTCTTAATTGTCCAGAAGTTGCACCATTTATTAGGTAATTATCAGTTTACAAGTTTTGATAAATTTAATTTAATATTGCATGTGTAAATTAATAATAAAGCAATGTATTATGTTTTTGTTTGTAGTGTTTATGGATCACAAAATCCATACGGCGATTTAAACAAAAATTTTGCTAATTGGTTTTCGAACTACGTTTGTGATCCTATAAATAATGTGGTCGATGAAGGATTAAAATATTTGGCGTTAGGACCGAAAAGGAAAGGTAAAACGTATCCAATATTTTTCGTTAATGGATATAAATTCAACACCAAAGAATACGGTGCTGAAAAATTAACAAACAATACCGGTGTATTTGGTAAAGGCAGTGATGATCCTAATAATCATATACATGATTTTTATGGCGTGTTAACCCAGATTTTGCAATTGACATATTTTATAAGACCCGCAGAGGATTTTTTTTGTTTAGATGCAACTGGTTCAGCAATGTTCCAGGTTTGGTATTAACATGCATCCAAATTATAATCTTATAGAAATAAAACATACCACCCGTTATCAGCAGTACGATCCTTTTGTACTAGCCAAACAAGCCCTACAAGTTTATTACGCCCCTTATCTATCTCTAAAAAGAGATAAAGCGGATTGGTCTGTGGTTTTTAAAACCAAGGCGAGATTTACATTCGATGGAAGGAATGTTCCAGAAGAACAAACCTATCAAGCAGATATCGAGAAAAATATTGAAATCACAATTACAGACGATCAAACTGATTTTGGACAATTAAATGATGAGACAAATGTATTAGTCGAAGCATTTGAGAGTGCAGAGGAAAACGATATAGAACACGAAACTAAGTCTGAATCAGAAAACGACGAGGATTGAGTAATATACGGTAATTTTTATAATTATTCATGCACACGCATCATATATCATCATCATCATCATTACATGCACTACCAATTAAAAATGACTTTATTACATGCACTACATATCATCATCATTTTATCTATGTCTATAATTAAAAATGAAACTTTCAACATGTATTATGTCAGGCTCCAGACATCGTAGCTCTTCTCGCTCGGCCGGCGAGAGTAGTGGTGAGCCTCCGGCTCGACTACTTGTATATGTGCAGCCGAAGGCTGATGGAGCGTAAGTATCAAAATTAAAATGATGACAATATAAATTTGTTCATACATATATATACTTGTCTAAAGCTTTGTTTTATATTTAACACAAGGGATTTAATTTGGAGGCCTTAGGAGTTGTGCTTGGCATTTCCAAGAAATCATATATGAGCAGGATGACAGATTGCTGGCCTAAGTGGAGTAAGATCCTTGACCAAGTCAGGGAGGTCATCTGGCAGGATTTTCGGGTGAGTTTATACCACTTTACTATATGAATAAGTATAAATGAACACTTAGTAATATTTTCTCTTTGTACAGGGGCAAGTGGACTTGGCGGAGCACAATGTCGCCATGGTTCAGCGCCACTGAAATTCGAAGGTCGCCAAAAATTACAGGGAGGTAATGTCAGCTCTTAAAAAATTGGGACCGAACTGGATGGGCGCTTCCGTGTGTGATTCTTGAATGAGTTGGTGGGAGACCAATGAGTTCAAGGTAAATCTACCAAATTATAGTTAATTATTTCGCAATTAGTAAATATAATATTCAATTTAAATTGCAGGTGGAGTCGGAGAGGAACTCTGCCAATAGAAGTAGGAATCCTGTAACGCATCATGGCGGATCCAAGTCTTTTCAGCATCACCGTAAGGACTTGGTAAGTTTATCAATTACGTATCTAAACCGTTATTACATTTTGTATATTAATCAGTTCATTAATTAGTTATGAAAAATTAAAATATATAAATTATTTATTGTAGGAAAGATCGCTTGGACGTCCCGTGTCTATGATGGAGGTATTTACCTGCACCCACGCATCAAGACAAGCAGACAATGCTGGCAATATTACATATCAGTGGGATGATGATGATAAGGCAACGGATGCATATGTATGCATATTTTAAATCTTATTTTATTAATATCGATAAGTATAAATCCTATTCTACTAATTTTAACCTATAATTGTTTTTTATTTTAGGCAAAGTTTCAGGAGGCACGTGCAGAGCTGCTTTCAGAACTTGATCGCGATGAGTTGACGGTAGAGGAGCAAGATAATATTTTTTACGTTATTATGGATCCAACGCAGCGGAATAGGCGCTATGGCTATGGAAACCAAGCGGTAATCTTATAAACATTGCAATATTATATTTAATAAATTAACCTGTAGATACACTATACATATGATGATTTCTACCTGAGTTAAATCTAACATATACGTGATCTATAAATATTAGATAAGTAAAAAAGGAAAAATATACAAAGATATGTGATGAAAATGGATGAACCAAAAAAAAAAAATATAAGAATACTTTTAACACCTATATATTGTATTAAAAAGAATTCATTTCCTTGTGGTATATATTCCAAGAAAAGGGTTCGCTATTTTACATTAGGAACCAAAAACATGAATAAAAAAAATAGTAGTAGTGTTAACAATAATAAATGGAACTAAAAAGAACACACTAATGGAGGTCTTATATGACAAAATTAAAGGGAAACTCATGCTTTATACCCCTGCTATTTATGAAAATAGATGAAATCTTCATATCTCTTTGTATGTCATAAATTAAATCACTAAAATTCACAATAATGAAATCGCACTCAAATTCATAATAATAAAAAAATCAATAATCTAAATTATAAATGCAAATTAAAAAAAATCAAATTAATTTCACTGGTAACAATTCAAATTGCTTGTAATATTTATATATAAGGTACAATCCAAATTTATAATATTTTTAATATCTAGTATGTTTATATTATATAATTTAATGAAATGTATTATTGTTGCTGATATAATATCTAAACTATTTTACCAAAAACAACAAAATTTAAATCATTCTATACCTTAGACTCTAATAATGCAATGAACCAAAGTAGTGACGGGTTTAGGTTGCGATATAAAAATGCAATCTACAATAAAAGTAACTAAAATTGCACAAAAGAACATTCTATGTTTGATACGCTATTTTAATTGAATAATGTAAGACATTATTGTAGAACTAAATAAATTCAAAAAAATTCTAATAGTTCGAATCAAGTTTGTATAGCTCTAACACATTCCATTTTAATTTTTCATTTAAAACGGAAACAAGTGGAAATGGATTAAGAATTTAATTAATTCATTGTAAAGTAGGGGAAAATCTGGTATTTTAACATCATACACCAAAATTGATATTGGAAATGTAATTTTTTTTATTGTTTATCATCCTACACCATTATCATTTAATAAAATATGCATTTTCTTGTGGTATATGCATTGCTTAAGATCACGTCATTTACGTTTCTATATTTTAAAATATGCATTGCTTATAAAAATGATTATAATACAAATGTGAGCATCTCACATTCTATTTGCATGTTCGGACAGCTCAAAAGGCGTGTGCCATAGCTGAAATAAAAGAGCTTAGAGCCATGGTTGAGCAGCTGCAAGAGCAGGACCGTTTTCGCGCTATACAAATGGAGCAACTGAATCAACGTTTAACGTAGTACGCGCAGAGGCATGGTTCTTTCCCTTCATCGTCTGGTACTTCCGGAGGTGATGATGATGCTTGAGAGGTATGATGATTATTGTCTTTGTTGTTGGTTATTGTATATATTGACTTTGAGGTGGTGAGGATTGTGTTTGATGGTTATTGTATATATATTGATTTTGAGATGGTGAGTTTAAGTGTTTGCATTGTATATATTGACTTGAATATGGAGTTAGAGTTGGTGTTGGTGAGGGCTTTGTTGTTTATGTACATATTGACTTTGAGTTTGGTTTGAAAATGTAATGTTTGATGTTGATTTTTGATTGTTTATATTGTTTGTGGTATAATGTGTTGGATATATGATATATATGTGAAATGAAGTGGAAATGGATATATATTGATTGTGTGTGGCTGGAAGGTGAATGACTTGCTGTTACAAAAAAAAATTCACTCAGATTAGCAACGACTATCAACGGTTCATTGGTCATTTTAAGCCAACGGCTTCCAACGGCCTCCATCGGCTAAATGCTGTTTGAAGCCGTTGGAAAAGCCGTTGGAATAGCCTCGTTGCTTCCGTTGGAAGCCGTTGGAAAGTGTGAATGCAATTCCAACGGCTCCCAATGACCGCCAACGATTGAGAGCCGTTGGAATAGCCGGTTTCTCTTGTAGTGTAATAAAGAAAATTCGTTGAACTAATTTACTCGGCGTCTTTTCGAAATTCCGAAAATGCTATTGCTTTCCGTTTACAATAATATAAACAGTCCGTATGTGAAGCATGTGCTAATTCTAGTAGTCATAATATTTGTCTTCATCATATTTGGCTATTCATAGTGAAATATCAACACATTGCATACTCTAACGTGCATGTGATGACGTGCAGGTGATGAAGTCACATGATATATGTTTAAATGTTTTGATCGAAACAGTTAATAATTTTTCATTAATTTACTACACACCTCAGAACACAATCAACATCATTTTCCATACTCCGCTTCTCTCATAATTCACTTTACATTCTCAAGTTTGCATCACAGTGCGAAATGCCACTTCAGTCCTATAATCTTTATTTTGGTAAGCATATCTTAGGTTATCTGTCCAGGGTATTACTACTAGTTTATGACATTAGTGTTTTTATTTAACTGCATATGCCTGCAATTTCTAGTAACGTGTTTACATTTTTCTTTCCACTGATCACCTTCTTTCTTCTTTTTTTGTTAATTGCAAATGCATCAATTTGTAATAGTCATCACATGGTAAAAGAGTTGCCAGCGGCATTAAAATAATGAATTTTTTTCTTAAATCTGTAGCTATACTAAGTTGGTGGTTACATTCTTTTTTTTGGACTTCTTTCGTTGTATGTCACTCAAAGAAGCTTGGATATGCATGCGCTTACAAGTGCATGAGTTGGAACAAAAAAAGGTCACTGGTTATTTATCTTACAGCCAGATTAATTTGTTCATCTGTGTCTTCCATTATAACCAATGTTCCTTCAAAACTTGTTTACACATGAATCTTTATTAGACTCAATTATTTATTTAACCATACTCATGTTTGAAAGTTCACTTTATGTAATGATGTAAGTTGACTAGTTTCAAGTTTCAACTACAAGGAAACCTATGCATAAAAGATGAAAAAAAATCATGATTATTTTCTATTAATTCTCTAGTGCGTTGATGGAATTGTTGTATGAATATAATCATAACCCAAAGGAGTAATGCAAACCAACATACTATAAATTCTCCTGTAAATTATTTTACTTATTTGACCACATACTACATGTAATATGGCTAAATAATTTAATAGGCAAGCGTGAAAAATGACTGATGTAGGGTTTGAAGCTGTCTGAAGCTTATGTATTATGGCTTTTACCTCAAACTGATATAAATGGAGTTCCTTTTTTTTTAAAGCGCCGCACTACTTAAAATGATATTCTTTTGAAGCAGTTTTCTTTCAAATAAAAACAATCATTTTAGGCAATGCTGCTTTGAGACAGAAACTAGAAGCATACTTCCAGGTTTCTGCTATAATAATTTGTTATGCTTAATTTGTCTATAATGACAATGCAATTGTGTATGCTATTCTGTTTGAACGTAACACATGGAATTTCATATGTTATTAAGTTACTGAGACAATTTGGCTCTTCTGATAGAGTACTAGGCCGATAAATGAAGCTGATTATCAAAGTTGACGCATGGAACAACCAACTTAATTGTGCTCATCTTTTGGTGAACATGTTGTAGTTTCATAATGTAATTATATATTATTTATGCTTTTTTACTGGTCTATGTAGTAAACATGAACTACTTTGATAAATAATAGAACAATTTTTCGATCAAGGCATCGGGAGGGAAAAAAAAATGTAGAAGTAGGCATCAGCAAAAACTAATTGCCAAAATAGGTTTCGTTTAGTTATAACTCACGCATTTATGAAATGCGTAAGTTATAATTTTTTTAGGTAGAGCTTGCGCAATCCATAATTGTGCAAGCATCAGTTTAAAGCTTACGCAATTTTGGAATGCGCAAGCTTATTGTTGGGTATCAAAAAGACAGAGCTGAATCTTAGATTCATTTCTCCTCCAAACTCAATTTTTAACAAAAACCTCCCAATACCCAACCTCAAGATCATTCCAAATCCAAATTTATTAACTCAAAAACATTGTTTTTGATGTATTCCTTCAATCAACCACTAGATTAAGCATAAAACGAAAGCAAGCTCTTCTTCTTATTTGATTAGAGGTAATCGTATTTTGATTGTAAATTGATTACTACTTTAAAAATGATTGTTGTTGTTAATGGAAGAGGTAGTCATAATGATTTTGATGACAATATGCTCTAATTGTTGGTTTCTTTATTGAAAATGCCAAAGGATTTGAAGTATTCATATAGCCAAAACCCTAACTCTGTACAAAATTTTTGTAGTGATAAACAGTTGTTATTGTTTGTAGAATTGTCTCCCGGACCCGAAGATAGAAGTGTTCTCTATCTTCAAGAACACCATAGAAGTCAAAATGACACATTAATGGAGGTAAATGTTTGATATTGGTAAAACAAGAGAATGCAAATATGAAGCACCAATCATAATTTTTTTTATACATTTCATAGTGTTGAAACTGTGAAGATATGCGATCATTCAAGTAAGCTCAAGGAGGTCGATTATAAAGATCCAAGATTGAAGCCGAATCTACGAATCTCTAGATTTTGACAAGCTATGCAAATCGGCTACATTCATCTCGATCATAACCTTATTACCGCTTTATGCGATAGATGGAGGCCGAAAACAAATACGTTTCATATGAGAGTCGGTGGGATGACAGTGACTCTAGCGGCTGTGCATTTTATTTTTGGTCTTAAAGCAAACGGTCGTCCGGTATGTTTGCAAAATTTAGATATCGATCACATCGAATTGGCTCATGACTTGCTTGGTATTTTTCCACCTAGATGGACGGTTAAGTCTAAAAGCGAATTATCAATGACTTGGTTTAAAAGTGAATTTTTCGAACCACTGTCCGAAGAGGCGACCGATTTAGATATAATTCGCCGCACTCGTGCCGTGATATTGTATTTTTTGAGTTGCCGATTATTTTTCGATCATTCGAAACAGAGATTAAATTTGAAATTTTTACCTTTTTGGGATGATTTGGCTAACTATGGTTATCATTCTTGAGGTAGTGTTGTTATATGCTATTTGTATAGTGAGTTGTCACAGGTTTGCCTTGCAAAGTTGAAAAGTTTTAGGAGGTTCTGCAACGTTGTTGCGACTATGGTCATGGTTGCATATTGCTATTGGACGACCGTCTATTAGAATTCCTACCGGCTTAGATCTGTATCTTCCATTCGGGGCTAGGTGGAATTGTGCTAGGAGTTGGCGTAAGACGTCAAGAATTATACGGTTTTACCATAATGAATTGGATTTGTTGGCGGATAATGCGGTTACATGGGAACCATATTCATCAGTGAATAAGTTTGGACATCCGGAAGTTGATTATGCGTTCGCCTATTGGATTGCTAAAAGCCGACTGATTCTATTTTTAGACTTTGAGTTGTATGCACCCGATCGGGTTATGAGACAGTTTTCCTTTGATATCAGCACATTTCCGATCCTGTCGTCCCCCTTGACCCAGAACCCACTAACTGGATGGCATTTTCGAAGGAAAGTATTGTTGTTTGGCAATCAAGAATTGATCATGCAGAAAGAGCACGCGAGCCTCCGACACATTTGAGCGAGTACAAGTATTGGTATTGGCGTATTACTCGTCGTAATATTCTTGAAAATCGGTAAGACAGTTGGTTGCGTACACTCCCGTGCTCCTCTAGAACGTGATGTGGTAAGTATTGTCATTTCATAATTTTTATAGTTCATTATATCATATTGATACATTGTTATCACTTATGGTTTAGGTAAGCGGAATATACAATGCTTTGAATGTGGTGGGCGAAATAGAAGAAAGTCATGTGGAGTCGGACAAGGTCAAAAGCAAGTGCATTGACCTACGACGTATACTTGACACGATTTTGGTTCAGAACAAGCTAAGAAGGCCGGCCAAGCCGCTGCGCATTGTAGAAGAACCCCCACGTTCTACGGAGGAGTCACATACTACAGTAGCGGGTTGGCAAGCTCGATGGGAGGAGGCACATGCGAAACGGGAGACTTCACAACATCCCAATGGTGGAACTATAGCTGGACGACCCGCTTGGCCCGAGGTAGAGCAGCAATACACCGATGGAGAAACTTATGCTGACTGGCCCGTTTGTCATGAAGGAGAACAACAATTTGGATATGTTGGACAGTCACTATACGAGCATGCGCAAGAGCCACCGCAATGGGAAATTCAACAAGAAAAACTCATTTTTGGGCCAAGTCAACAACAAGAAATTCCACTTTCGACACCCGCTCCTACTTTTGAAGAAGGCCAAGGATCGGTTCTTATTGTGTACAAACGGAAAAAGAAGAGAGACACCATCACTTGAGCTTAGATGAATTCGTGGTTGACGGTGTTGGTCTTATTGTTGTTGTTTTTTTGGTTGGTTAAGGGGTTGTTGACTTGTATGTTTCTATGTTATTGTACGACTTGTTCAATCTTTTTAGAATGATTTTCAATTGTCATTTGGATCATGTTATTTATTTTGTTTGGTGATGGTATTGTTAATGGAATGGTGTGTGCATGCTTTGGGAATTTGTGATTTTGCAAATTTTGGTTTTCTAGTGTGGCAGAGCAGCTCATTGTTTGGAACTGACCCAAAAAACAGCTTGCGCATTTGTAGAATGCGCAAGCTTCATTGTCAATATAGCTTGTGCATTCAACATAAGCTCAAGCTGTTTTTGGGTTATTTTAAAAACACGCTTGCGCATATATGGATTGCGCTGGCTATGTTGACAACATAGTTTGCGTAATCCATATGTGTGCAAGCGTGTTTTTCCCTGTCCAAGGCAGAGCAATCTTTCAACACCGTAAATCAAACAGTTTGACACAAAAAGTCTTAACAACATTCTACATAACACGCAAACACTATTCGACTGACAACATCATCACATAACATAGTCAACAAGTCATACAGTAACATAGACGTTCTACTTCTATTACAATTCAACGTGGACAAGTTTTCTTCTTATGGCCAATAGAACCACATTTGCTACACCTGTTATGGCCGGATAAAGATGGCGGATCCATGAAACCTTTTATTTGAGTAGACCATGGGCGACCTGAATTTCTGCGCATATGCGGTGGATGTATAATTGGACCATCGTAGACGTTCCAATGTCGACTATCTGGTATAGGGTGGAATAAAGGAGCATAAGCTGAGGAATACATAGCCTTCGTGTACCACGTGGAGATTAAGTCAAAATATGCTCTATTAGCACCATCTGAATCACGTGAACAAGCCGCTAATATATGGGAGCACGAAAAATGATCTAATGTCGGCATGTTGCATGGACATTTGGCAACATTATCTTCAATATTCACCGTATAATCAAACATATGCACATCTTTCACCTGCCATTCAATGAAGCTATATCTCTCTATAAACATGAGTCTCGATTCTTCCATTCTTCTCCACGCTAATGCTTCCCACCTAGGTGTGAGCTGGGACGTCCACTCTTCTCTTGAGTTCGTCGTTCGACGAAATAATGGTTCATTCGATGAATAGTTCGTGCAACCAGTGGTCTAACAGGTAAATTCCTAGTTCCTTTGAGCACACCGTTAAAGCCTTCGGAAACGTTGGTCGTCATCATATTAAATCTTACTCCACCGTCATGACAAAGAGCCCAGCTTGATTCCTGGTCTTTCAAACTTCTTTCAATACACGCATCGGCATCTTGATTTACATCCTTCAACTGTTTTCGAAGATCGTTATATTTTACGACCTCCGATGCCGTGACACATGTATGTAATAAATTTTGTAGCTCATCCGTACCAAACCCCGCTTTCTTGAAATTTGCTTTAATATGACGGATATAAAAGCGATGATGACGTTCAATTGGCCAAGCTTCTCTAAGCACACATGGAAATCCTTTCATTCGATCCGAGATAAAGGTGATACATCTAGTACGTACGGATGGAATATAATTCCATATGCAACGAATAAACCAACTCCACGTTTGCTACGACTCTATTTGTACAATAGAAAAAGCTAAAGGAAATAGCCCTTGATTTGCATCCAACCCAGTTGCTACTAGTAATATACTCAGATACTTTCCATATAAATGAGTGCCATCAATAGACAACATGGGTCGACAGTGGTCGAAGCCTTGAATAGAAGGTCCAAAAGCCCAAAAAGCACCATCAAAAACACCGCGACTGTGAATAACATCATATACGGTTCCAGAGTTGGTATGTTGTAGGGCTCTAAAATATTTCGGCAATTCCGCGTACGACGATTCTCAATCGCCATAAATCATTGCAACAGTTTTCTGCAGTCCATGCCAGGCTAAAAAATAACTCACTTTAATATGAAACATGTTGGATATTGTCTGTTGAACAATTCTTGCAGTCATTTTTGTTTCAGCTTTAATCAACGAAGTATTTTGCTACATATAAACTTAGCAGTTGCCTGTCGATGGTTTGAGTTGATGGTTGCAATTAAACAAGTGTGGTCGTCGCCATATGTAGTTATCTTCACCAGTTTGAATTTTTTTACCGAAAGGCTTGCATGAACTCGCCAAGGGCATGTTTCTTCCACATCATAGCGGACCGTGTATTGATTTGCACGCGATTTCAAAACTTGAAACGAAACTGAACGTTTAATCGTCCATTCACATAACTGTTCAACAAGCTTCTACTTACTTTCAAAAATCAACCCAACTCGTGGACCTTTCTCCGCACATTCTCTTCCAAAAAATTCCACGTCTAGTTGACAATTTTCCATTATTGATTTCACCATTATTGGTGACGTGCATAAATCATCGGCTAGAGCCTCTTCATATGTGATTTGTTCTTCTTCCGCATTTACATCATTAGCCTCCTCAATGTCTGCATATATGATTGCATCATTGTTAACTTCCATTTGATGTATCCAAGTTCTATCCTCATCATCCACACAAGCAGCAACTTCCATGCTATCCAATTACCCACAAATCTCTTGTAGAGTATTAACATGATAATCGACACCATCGTCGTCACAACCAGTAGATGCATCTTCGACACTAGGAATACAGAAAACAAAGGTCGTATATTTTGTATCAACACAAGTCAAATAAAAGTGCCAACGTATAATAGTACTCACTTTTCAATGCTTGCAACTGATTTGGGTTTATAGCGTTCTGCATCATATTTTGTTCCTGATTAGAAGAGACTCCAGCCATTCCACTGTACCTGTGAAGTAGGTTTGTAAACTCTCCACCTTGATGGCTTGAAAGATACAACGGATACGCCGACCATTGTGTTTCTTGTAACTATGTGGTATGCATATACTCATCCCTAGAGATTACTGGCGCTTGTGTTTCAACCACATTTTCATGTTCCACTCTCGCAACATAGATTTCTATAACTCTCATCCCAACTGAAAAGGTGAAGTTCAAATCAGCGTCGTCTTCCAAATCAATAGCAGATGCACCATCATCCCGAACCCATTTGACCGCTAATTTTAAATCATGTATCACGGGATTTGCTTTTGTCACTTCATATGTCATTTGTTTAAGCTCTTCGAAACAATGATTTTTTATTGTCGATTCTTTTCGCTTTTCGCCCACATATCTATGTTTTCCTTCATCATCAACCGACAATTCGCCATCAAAGTAAATTATAGTCTGCAAAATAAGTTCCAATACCACAGTCATAGTTTTTGTTCACCGACATAACTATAAACATCAATTTGATTAATTATTACCTATTTTCTAAGTAGATTTTGCTTCCGTAGGCAATCTTCAACCAAAAGCAGTCAACTCAATCTTTACAGAAGCACAGATAAGCAAATCAATATAATAACACAACCAATATATTTCATCAATAAAGTCAACAATATCAAATGCATTTCAACAACATAATAATCTATCTACCTTGCACACCTTACGAGTTACAACAAATAGAAACAATTTCACAACAACATATTATAAATATAACGGTTCAACAAAAAATCCAAATATGACAAGTTAACCAAGCCCCAAACATCTACCACATTCTAGGCCTTCCACCATTTGTCCTTAATTCTTCATTCACTTTTCAAACGACTTATTTCGACTTGCAGTTCGTGGGCATACTCAAGTCCCTTTTCGCACAGGGGTTGATCAATCCATTTAAAATAATTGCAACAATCATTTTCATGAGGATTCAATCTATGTTCGTTGTACGAACTACACCCGAAAATTCTTCGTCCAACATTCATTTCCTTCCTGCAAACAACCACTACACACGTATCTCCGCAATAACAGTTTGGACATGGTCGTTGTCCACTTGGCACGGATGGACCAACATGATGTATAGCGTCAGCAAATTTCCATCAACAATATGTTGATGACCGGGCATTTCTGTAGAAACAACTTCACGTAAACGAGCGTGTAAGGTTGATGATTCTGAATGGAATTTACGCGGTACTGGTTCGAACTGTGTTTCCATGACATGATCGATATCAAAGTCAATATGACTTGAACTTGCAACTCCGATTTTCCCTTCAACCTCATCAAAATGTTTCATCAATGTTTCGTCGTCTATCTTCCAATCATTAATGTCTACCGTCATAATAAACAATAAACAACTAAGGTGTAAATTAGGGATTTCAGTTTACTACTACTTAAATTGGGTTTCCTAGTTCATTAATCACTAACCACTAATTCAACAACAACACCATTGTCTAATAATTAACAGTACTACCATCAATAACTCTCCATTTTCAACAACATCAACAATAGCAAAATTACATGTTAATTTTCAAAAACATTAACTTTACCTTTATTTTGTAACGATGAAGAAGATGATTCCATGTATAGTTTAGCAACTATTTGGTTAATAAGATGATTGTGGATTTGAATATGAAAGAAAATGGGTTTGGATTGGGAAATGAGGATGGTTTGGGGAAGAAAGTTGAAATATTGATAAATGAACTTAGATATGTGCTCTTTGTCTTTTTAATGCTAAAAATTGAGCTTGCGCTCTCCATAATTGCGTAAGCATTAAAATATCGCTTGTGCAATTATGGAATGCGCAACGTATAATTAAAATAATTAACACTTGCGCACTTCATATTTATCCAAGTTTAAACCAAAACGAGGCCTAGTTTGCTAATTAGTTTTTTCTGAAGCCTAAAACCCTAATATGATATTTGCTAAAGCCTACTAACAAAAATTGTCCTAAATAATATGATTATACTATTTGTTCGACAAAATTCTTCGTAATACTGTTTTTATGAATTTCTTAAATGCAATTTGATACCGTTTTAAGTTGTAAAATCTGAAACGAAATCAAATTGTTTGCTTCAGCTAATATTTACGTCGATCGTTTCTAAAGGACCAAAGTAAATGAGTGTCATTTGCTTCGGACATTTTCAAATGATCGACGCAAAAGACATCATTTGCTTCGGTTTAATAATCAAAGCAACAGACGTTTGTCTTTTTCATCGTCTTCATTTGATTTAGTCGTTGAGCCGAAGTAATATGGGTTAAATGACCGAAGCAAATACCTAGTTCGCACTAACGTAAGTAAGGTTTAATCATTAATTAACCGTGGTTTAATTATTAATTAAGTGAGGTTAATAATTAAGTAAGTTTTAACCGCAAATTAAGTAAAGGTTAATTATTTAATTAATTACTATTTAAGTAAGGTTTATTTATTTAATTAATCATTAATTAAGCGAGGTTTAATAAATTATAATTAGGAAGGGTTAATTATTAATTAAGTTAAGATTCAATTAAGATTTTAATTATTATTAACTAAAGGCTTTTTTTAATTATTTTGTTTTTACGGATCGGTTTGTTTAAAAAGCAACTTTCTTTTTCAACGATGAGTATTAAATACTGGGGACTTCTTTGTCTGTGTCATTAGGTGGCCAAGAAAATATGATAAGCTATGCTAAAACATTGAATTACATAGTAATGCGGTTAAAATTATTTATACTTAGTTGGACATTTGTTTAGTTGAATAAAACATAGTTCTGTTATATTTAAACTGAATAAATTACTAATAACACCTAAATAGCAGAATAAATTTCCGTTCTTCTATTATATTAATTTGGACATTTATTCATATGCTGGTTAATTACTATTTGGGAAAAGTGATGTGTTAACTATTGATTTTATTTGCACATATGCATGCTCGTGTAAATACCAATTATGTGACGTAAAAGGTCAAATTGAGTTAAAATGGTAACTTGATTTAGTACCATTATGGTCGCTAAGTCTCTTTCTAAATTTGTAAAGTTATAGATTTAAAATAACATAAATTTTATAATAAGTTGAGGTTAAATGTTTATAAATGTTTAAAGCAAGTTAGTTAATTATTTATTTATGAGGTTTTAAAGTTAATTAATTAATTAATTATGATGTTTAAAGGAAATCAATTAATTAAATAAGGGTATTTATAAAAAATAATCTGTTTATAAAAGAGATTCTACTTAATAAAAGGATTTATTTAAAGGATGTTTTTCAAATGATATTTTATAAATAATTTTAGAGATTTATGAAAGAAGTTTGTAAATTAATTTTGAGATTTATAATAATATTTGTAAATATGAAATAGGCTCATAGAAAGGAAATTTTATAAAGGAATGAGATCTGTTTTGACAATTAATCCTTCTTAATTATGGTGGTACGGAAACATTCTTTCCATACTTAACATCGAAGGATAGTGGTTTGGTTTTTAGCAAGTAATGTTTTAAATGATATTTATTGTGACCATTTAAATATAAATTTGGAAAAGAGGAAATCTTCTTTTAAGTTTTGTAAATATACTTATGCTATTGAGAAAATTATATAGATATATTTTCTACGAATTGAAATTATATAATGTCTATAATATTCTTATATCGGAGAGATACATATATGAATGTTTTTTCTAGTATTAAAAAGAGTATAAGGGATTCTTGAAAATATCTTTTGTGAAGGTATTTTGATTCAAATAGTTTCAAAGAGATTTAACTATATAAGGGATAAATTAATATAGGTTACCGGATCCTATATGCAATTAAATCTATGTTCGATTGTTTTTTATTTGATAGTTAAATAACCGACTATCAAATCTAGACTAATTTTTAACTCTGGAAATATTTAGGAGAAAACACAAGAATTACATAGTACAGTTATCCTCGATGATGCTATTCTATGCGTACAAATTCATGTATTCTTCTAGGATAAATGATAAGGAAATCCATCCACTTAAACGGTTAGGAGATGATCTCCGCTCTTTATTGTTTTATATTTCTAAAAGAATCAGAGTTGAGTTTACCAATAAAATTCGAACGTTGTTCGAAGAGACCAAAATCGGATAAGTATGAATTATCCGAAAACCACTTTGAACCAACTTAAGCATTCAAAATAAAGAAATCTTGAAGATGATAAAATCATAGACAGAGCCGGTTATTTGCTACTAATCCCAAGGGTGATTCCAAATCAATGTAGTAGAAGTAGTGCCTTCAGTTTGTTCATATCACGAACAACTTGTACAGACGAATGCTAGCATTGCATTACTGCTTGGAGGGCAGTGTAAGCATGCCAAGTGGGATTGCTAAATAAAAGATAAATCGTAGCCTCTTGCATCAACAACTGAGAATGACTAAAATCAGGTGCGATGCAGCAGGGCTATGAGGGTCGCATCCAATAGGGTATGTCATCACCCTTCTAAATATATATATATTTATGGATTTGTTTGTGTACGAGAGCTCATGGAAAAAGGTTGTAAAGCAACCGAGGTGGTGGTATATTCAGTACTATCCAGTAAGGGATAGGTCGATTCTGTGTAGCAGGGACACAATATGTTCTTGTTGTCCTCGGTACATTTTTCTAGAGTGACAGTTGATACCCTGGTGCCTTTTCATTGATGGAATCCATTATCCAATAAGCGCCATAACTACCTAGTTGTGTCCAACTATGCTGGAACGTAAGATGCAAGCATTCCAGCTATATTCATAATTTATTTTAAACCCCAGACATTATTATAATATTACTAGATTTTCTATAAAATGGTTTGGTTATTGCAAGCTAAAAACCTATTCGTGTTTATGTGCGACGTGGTCTTATGAGATACCATTATTTCCTAAAGGTTTTTACAACATTAAGCAATCCATTTGATTATGTTTCTCATGCTGGTTTTAACATGTTGATCCGGGTGTTATTTTTCTTATAATGCTTGGGTTAGCCCGAGCATATTTTTCATATTTAGTTGGACACTTTGGAGCTTTAGGAGACGAGCTAGATGCCTTTAAGACGTACTCCCATATTTTATTTTATCTTTTGCTATTTTGTTCTTACTGCGTTTATCAGTAATTATAAGGACATGTTGTTATAACTGTCCAAGGCTGATGATATGTTAGTTTTTCTCATTATGTATGTATATTAAAGTTCAATTTTCATTTTGTAAAGATCATTGGTATATTAGAAATTCCTCTTCACATTGTGAGATTTTGTTCTACCTTTTCTTTCTTTTCTCTAATAATCCGTCTTTCCGACACTTGGATGCTCGACATGCGAGGATGTATTAGTATCAACTTTCGAGGGTCGAAATGGTGTGTCGTTACAGTTGGTAACAGAGCTGAAGGTTGAGCTAGAACCTTAGACCTAATGGGGTAAACTCAGTAAGAATAGGGCAAGTGACACCCTAAAATGAGTTTGAGTGTGTGTGTGTATGTATGAGAGCGTGTATTTATTAGTGCTATAAAAATATTCTATATCATGGTAATTGATCAGTTGAGAGGTTTATGGATTCTAGTCAATACGAGTAGCTGTCATTATTGACAGGGATCTCTGAACACTTGAACAAGGCCAACCGATACGGTATTGTTTTAAATTGGTAAATAAAAATAATTTTTCCTAAGAGTATATTTGCAATATAAAAGAAATTATCGAAAACTAAAATAGTTAATTTTTATGTGCTTAGTTGTTAGGGAATGATAATATTCAATTATTATCATTTAGGATTTGTTTAATAATGCTCGTCTAGTTTTGAGCATTGACTACTGTTTGGTGTTTTATAAGTAATTTTCCTTTTTAAAGCACTAGTTGGGTATATATAAATTGTGGGAAAATTGAAATGAACACCTTGTGAATTAAGTTTCACAATTTAACTAGAAGGCATTTGATGTTAATGTTGGATTAAAAGTTGATTTTAATAAAAGTTGTTCATTAAAAGTTAGAGTATTTTAGAATAAATATTTGGGAAATGATTTTATAGAAGAAGTAGGTTTTATCAAATTGGTTTATAAGAATATGGCTTATAAATAAAAAAGATTTAAGTAAAGAATTTGAGGACTTAAATTCTGATGCTTTCGGAAAATATTAATGGTAATACTTGAATGTATTTTTGATTAAGTATAAAAAATTTGGAAATGAAAATTTTATGTACATGCATTTTCTTCGGTTTGTTTGGGAATGAGTCTCGATTTTTTTTTTTATGATCTGAATAGTCTTCTAAGTGATGATTGAATGTTTGTTTAGGAAAATATTGTAGTGCACTTAGTAAATTATTCTCTTTATTATTGCACGATCGAAACGAGTTCAAATCCAAATGAACCTAAACAAGTTGGAAATTGAGATTTTGTTAAAACTACTTGTTTGGAAATATGTAAATTATTGTTTCAATATGGGGATTTTGAAATAGAGGAAGTATTTTTATGTTTGTAAGTCAGAGGAATATGGATGTTAAGGCTAAATTAACAGTAGAGGGAGTGAATAGTGTTTAATGGATTATATGAACATTCTTCAAATTCTTTAAGATTCTACTTGGAATGATGTAATTAACAATCACAGAAACAATCACGAAATCAAAGAACTGATAAAAGTAAATGCAATAAAAGTAAAAAGGAAAGAACACTCTAATATATTTTACTGGTTTAGAATTACCCTACATCTAGTCCAATACAATTCCTTGTATGGATTTCTTTTCAATCAGTAAATGCAAATACAATCTCGATTTCAAGGCTAGGAGAGACACCCTCCAAATCTTGGTCTCTGGGTAAAGCCATTGTATTTTGGGCTAAAAGCACACCCACTAGATTTACGGACGACTAAGCACACCCAGTTGATTTTAACATGCTACAGTCACACCCACTTGGATTTCAAGGATACCAAGCACACCACAAAGTTTAAGAGTATTATTTGATAAATTTACAGACTCATAACTTCGATCTTGATTACAATTAATCCTATAACTCTTGAATAACACTTTGATCTTAAGAGATATGAAAGAAATCGATGAGTAGTATATGAAGGACAATCAAACTATTAATGATTGAATTTGATTCTAGTCGAAATTTGGTAGAGTTCCGATAGAAATTGATTTAGAAATCAAGAGAGTGAAAAGAGGAGAGAATAATAAGAAAGCAATAATGAAAATTCGTTTGGAAGTCTGGTATAGGTCATGTCCATTCGCGAAGAGATACAACGAAAAGACACTTCAATCCAAATTTAAAATTTGAATTTTACAGCCACTATGTCAACATACATAGATAGGATACGTCGGCATATCCCTTTTTATTTTGAAAAACACTTTTAAAATAATATTTTTAAAATCCGTTGCTTTGTAAAATACTTTGATACTTTGTAGAATTATTAAATATAGTTTATACACATTTTAATCAAAATATAACTTAATAAATCTTTATAAAATTATTTTGAAAGATTTAATAAGAATATTCAATATAATATATATATATATATATTAATATAATGATAACTTATCAAAAAATTTGAAATATATATATATATATATATATATAAACTAGAATGATATCTTTATAAGTAAGAGATTGAATTGGGAAATATTTTGAAAAGATTGTTATAAAAATAGAATATTTGAAAAACAATTTTAAAACAAAATTAGAGAGGGTGAGAGAGATTATAAAAGTGTCATCAAGGTTTTAACATAAATTCTACGACTCTATAGCTTATCTTGAATATCTTAAAATCTTGAACTCTTCAATACTCATGAGTCTTCATTCTTGAATTCTTGAAACTTTATATCAGCATCTTGAATCTACTCTTGATACCGTATAGTTTTCTTAATCAACATCTATCTAATATTCTGCATTATATACTATATATCTTGATAAAACATTAATATTTATATTTAATATAATGTCCTATAGTTGTTATAATCAAAACCAATACCTAAGGTACTAACAATCTTCCTCATTTTGATAATGGCAGCTCTGTATATAAAATAATATAACTCCCCCTTAATTTTTGCCTATATTTTATATATTTCTCTTCTTTATCATCGACAAAAATAAACTAACTATAACTCCCCCTAACTAAGATACTTATAGTAATAAAGATAAGAATGTTATATAAGAAATGATGATTGATAACAAAGATCATTAATAGTAACCATACCAAACTATATATTCATTTAATATCACAATACAAAGTAATTACAATCCAATCAAACCCTAAACTATATATGTTCAAAGTAAAACTATCAAATCAAATATAATACAACACATTTAAAGTAATCAAAGCAAATCAACTATTATCCTAACGTGATTTCCTAATGATCGAGGATTTGTGAATGGGGCAGTGAGGATAATGAAGGCAAAAGTTCCTTTTTTGTTCGATGAGATTTCCATCTCGATTGAAACATACATCTCCGACACATCGAACTTCGTCAACTTCCTCTATGTGTTCTTCCTCCTCCTCCTCTTTTTCTTATCTCTCTTTTTCCTCATCATTGCAGCCTAGAATGAGGTTATGAATAGTCCAATTGGCAGAATCATCTTCAATAACTATTGGATTTATAGGATTATCCAGTAGATATTTTAGCAAATTGTGAAGAATTATGCTTTGCTTTTCTTGTTCTTTGGTCATACGAAGTTTCACCACTTGAATTTCAGTGCGCATTTGCAAAATATTCTTCATTTAATCCTCCATTTTAGTGATCTTATCCACAGTAGTGTTTTGGAAGGGGTCTTGGCTAGAAGAAGGGAAGGAAAATGATTAATTCTCTTCTCTATAAATTTGGGATTAGAGGAGACCATGGTTTATTTGTTTTAGAAGTTTAAAACAGAGAGAATATAGAAAAAAAATAGAGAAAGTCGAAATTTGGTTATTATATAACCAAATATTTTAATTTTGGTGGGAAAATAAAAAAACAAAATTTACGGTTATATGTCGACATATGAGGTTAGGCTATGTCGACATACATAGTATTATTTTGATTATTTTTTCTTTATATTTTGTAATTTTTACTTCATTATTTTTATATTTTCGATAGAGAACAAATTCCTAATTATCTTCTTGACTTGGTTAAGGATGATTGATTCAATGGTTTTGTTAATATAATAGCTATTTGATTTTCAGTATTAATAAATTCACGCGATGTTATTTCTTTATATATATTGTCTCTTAGAAAATGATGTCTTATATCAATATGTTTGGTTCTAGCACGATGAATTAGATTTTTAGATAGACTGATCACACTTGTATTATCATAATATATTGGTGATTTATTAAAATTTAAACCAAAATCTTTTAAAGTTTGTTGTATATTGATAAACTGTAAATAGGTTGATGCAGCTGAAATATATTCTGCTTCTATCATAGATAAAGATACAGAGTTCTGCTTCCTATTAAACAGGAAACCAAAGAGTGTCCTAAAAAGTGATAAGTTCAATAGTACTTTTTCGGTGTGATTTGCAACCAGCATAGTCAGCGTCACTGTATGAAATTAGTTCAAAGGAGTCTTCTTTTGGGTAAAAGAGTCCATATTGTAATGTGCTATTTACCTACCTTAAAATTCATTTTACGGATTTTAAATGAGTTTCTTTAGGTTGAGATTGATATCTTGCATAGAGACAAACACTGTGCATTATATCTAGCAGTTATATAGAGTAGTGATCCAATCATTCCTTTATATAATTTTTGGTCTGGAATTTTCTTCTTTATTTAATTTTTCATTAGTTTCCATAGGAGTTGGTTTAGCACTGGTATTTGACATACTAAATTTCTTAACTAAAATTTTAGCATATTTTTCTTGACAAATAAAAATTCCATTACTTAGTTGTTTTATTTATAATCCAAAAAAATAATTTAGTTCTCCCATATGACTTGTTTCAAATTCCTTAGTCATTATTTTGATAATTCTTGATTTTTTTTATCATTGGTTGATCTAAAAATGATATCATCTACACATATTTTTATTATCTTAATATCATTTTTATCTCTTTCAATAAAAAAATGTATTATCTACTTTGCCTATTTCAAAATTTGATTGTAATAGACAGGATTTAAGTCTGTCGTGCCAAGCCCTTGGAGCCTATTTCAGACATTCAAAGTGTTTTTTATTTGTAAACATGATTAGGTAGTTTTTTTATCTTCAATAGTGGGGGTTGTTCTATATATACATCTTCTTTAATAAAATCGCTTAAAAATACATTTTTAACATCCATTTGATATAAATTAAAATTATTATAAAGAGCGAAAGTAGGTAAAATTTTTATAGCTTCTAATCATACTACGGGTGCAAAGGTTTCATCAAAATCCATTCCTTCTTCTTGAGAATAACCTTATGCAACTAATTGAGCTTTATTTCTCACTAACTCTCCTTATTTGTTTATTTTGTTTCTATTTTCCTATTTATTTCCTATTATGGATTTATTCTCAGGTCTTAGGACTAATAGCCATACATCATTTCACGTAAATTGATCCCATTCCTCTTGCATAGCAAGAATCCATGAATCATCAGTTAATGTTTCCTTCGGATTTTTAGGTTCACTAGTTAAAACAAAAGCAAAGTTATTCATTTTACTTAGTTGATTTCTAGTTTTAACAACAGATTTAATTTTTCCGAGTATATTTTCTATAGGATAACCTTTCAAGTATTTATTCTTTTATTTGGATACGAGTTTTCTAAATTATGATTTTTGTCGTTTTTGGTAATGTCATTATTACTAATTTCATTTGGGTTATCAATGTTTTCTTATTCATCAATATTTGAATTAGAATCTTTAAAATTTTCATCAAACGAGATATATAATGTCTCTTCAGTAGTATTACTTTTGGTATTGAAAACTCTATAAGCTTTACTTCTATTTGAATATCCAATAAAGATTCCTTATTCGATTTAGCATCAAATTTATCCAAATTATCTTTAGTATTTAAAATAAACATCCACTACCAAAAATTCTAAAGCATTACACTTTGGGATTTTTATTATAGAATAATTCATGTGGTGTTTTGTTAGTTAATAGTCTTAGTAAAATTCTATTTAATATATAACATGTAGTACCAACTACTTCAGCCCAAATTTTTGTAGGTAAATTACTCTCATTTAGCATGGCTCAAACGCATTCTTGAATCGTCCTATTTTTATGTTTTACTATTCCATTTTGTTGTGGTGTTCTTGAAAATGGAAATTACTAGTTATATCTTCCTTATATAAAAAATTCTCAAAAAATTAATTTTCGAGTTCTCAACCATTTCCGAATAGTTTTAATTTTACCAGTCATTTGATTTTGAATTCGTTTAACAAAGATTTTAAACATTTCAAAAGCATCACTTTTAAGTTTCAAAAAAATCATCCAGTTAAAACTAGAATAATCATCTACGATTAAAAATACATGTCTATTGCGATTCATATATTGTATCTATAAGGCACCGAAAAGATCTAAGTGAACAAGTTCAAGGGGTTGAGAGGTAGAAATCATATCTTCTGATTTAAAAGAACTTTTTCTAAGTTTTCCTAATTAACATGCATCGCATAAATTATTAACCTTTAAAATTCATTTTAGAAAGACTTCTAACTAGAACATTTTTAGCAGTTTTAGTTATTAGCTTGAAATTCAAATGACCAAATCTTTTATGCTAAATCCAAGGGCCACATGATTCAGCGAAAAGACATAAGTTATCAATTGAGATTCTCATACTTAGTATATGATGTTTCCTTTCCTAATGCCTTCAAAGATAATGTTTGACTCGTTATCTTCAATATGACATTTACCTTTTACGAATTTAATTTTGAAACCCTTATCACACAATTGACTAACACTTAACAGATCATGTGATTTTTTTTATAATTAATAGATGCAAATTTATGAAACAACATTACGACGATTTTGCAAATTATATTTTCTAAAATGGTGTTAAAAATATTATCAAAATTTCCATTTAAACTTAAAAAATAATAATGAATATTTTGAAAACCAATGCTCTAATATAACATGTGAGTCCGTGGAATATGGATCTTAAGGCTAAATTAACACTAGAGGGAGAGAGGGTGAATGGTGTTAATGAATTCTATGAATATTTTTCAAATTTCTGTAGATTTTACTTGGGAAGATGTAATTAACAATCACAAAATCAAAGTACAGATAATAGTAAATGCAGTAAAAGTGAAAAGGAAAGAACACACCAGGATTTTGTACTAGTTTGGAGTTACCCTACATCCAGTCCCACATAATTTCTTGTACGGATTTCTTTTCAACTAATAAATGCAAATACAATCTCAACGTAACGACCTGAAATTTTCAACCCCGAAAATTCGAAACTAATACGTTCACTATAGATGTGCCAAGCAATCGAACGTCGGAAATTCCAGATTGTTCGGGTAAAGAAGAAAAAGAGGTAGAAGAAGAAACATAAAACAACAACACAGAATCTCACAATCGCAGTGGATCAAAATATAATATCAAATAACAGCATTTACACAAAGAAAGCTGTAAATGTCAGTTTACATACAATATGTCAGAGTAAAATCATTCACAATTAAATCGGACAGTTATAGTAACCTGTCCCAGACTATTATCAATACAATCTCAAATACACAGCGGAATACACTCCATACATCCCTGCCATCCAACTCGTCTCCTGAACTTCCGAACGTCCTAACCTGAAAATCTACAATACTCAGTCTGACCCGAGTATTACAATGAAGTAACACCCGAGTCAGGCTGAAAACCTGCATGAGTAAACCCACTTAATATGAAATACTTAAGTTATAAATCTTCTTTGAAAACCCAAGCAACTCGTTCATTACTATGAGTACTTAACTTGATATAGTCAAACACTTATTATATAAGTCCATTGATTTTATTTTTAAAAATAATCTCTAGGAACCGTTACTTAGTTTAAAGGGTCAGATTCACCCAATATTATTCAATTCCAACCTACCAGATTCTATAAGCAAATCCGTAGAGAATTATAATGCTTATTTAATTCGAAGTGGTTCCGGATATTGCTGATATCCGATCTCGGTCTTTTCGAATCCTAATGCCATATTTGAGACCCAATTGTTTTTAATCAACACTTAAATTTTCAGCATGTCATATTTATATAGGATTTCCGTTATAAATATCTATTTAAAAAACATCTCTCATTTTATATTAACCGTTCTATTCAGGGTATTTCACACTACCGGATAAATGGAAATAATGTATTAGATAAATCAAGGAATCCAAAGTACTTAACCACTTAAACTATTCATAGATTAGATTAACTAATCACACAATCATCTATTTAACTTTATACAAAATTGATTTATTATCTTCAAATCCTGTTTAATCATCAACAACTAATTACAAACCTTTTAAATTGAATTTATTTTAATTAATTACTTGAATTAATTAATAAATAATATGTATGATTAATTTAAGACTTCCATTAATTAAAGTTTTTAAATCATTTTATTTTACCCAACCCGATAACTTAATTACAACTATTTATTTTATTTAATACTCATGTTAGCAAGTGTTAAACGAATTTATCAACTTGGTTCCTTTGTTTATACAAATCAGGGAATTTGGGTTTAAAGGGAAATAATTTAAAAGTTAACTTGGGTTTGGAAAATATAAAAGACATCATATTTCTTTTTATTTAAATTTTTACTTATCTTTTAAATTCCACTCCTTGATAAATTCCGGCCCGTTCTCTTCTAGCCCAAACCCTCAGCCCAATCCTCTTTTCTTATTCCTTATCTTATCCTTCTCTTTACTTCTTCCATCAGAACACACTAAACCGTGCACCAAAACGATACGCAACTGTGCACCTGCACACCCCCTCCGTTCATCAGAACCTGCCACCGACCTCCCTCGTCGATCGCCCATGTCCCCACGACTCGACATCCATCTGGATAACACGATCCACCCTTTTTTCGCGAATTCGATCTGCTCGACCCACCTGGAGCAAAAACGAGCCTACCTAAACACCCCGCCGTAATACTCCAAACCATCGTCAACCACCAGAATCCACCCATAGCATCGCTGCGACCTTCTCCCTCTTTCCCAACACGTGCGCAGTCCCCTCTTTCCCTCGACTTCCCACCATTTCTCAAAGTCTGATGCCCATTCTACCCACTCCTTAAACCCTAGATCCACCTCGATCGGTCAACCCATCCATTAGAAAAAATCGAGCCCATTTTTTCTAAGCTCGCCACCCCTTCAGCTACCCCCCGGCCAAAAATCGACCCCCCACCCATATTTGGTTTGTCGGAAATCGATGAAAAACCAATTTTCGTTCAATTCATAATATCTCAACCAATACTAACCTAAAAATTATGATAATAATTTTAAAAATCATCATTTTTAAAATTGAATCTAATGATACAAGCAAAATTTGAGATTTAAACAATTAAATTCTGACTTGATTTGATTTTCACTGTTCTATCTTCTTTCCAGTTAAATACATGCTAATTACACTTTAAAACATTTAAAAAAAATAAGATTTAGTTAATTCAAACATATTTCCCTTAAACATCCTAACCTATAATGGTTTGTATGAAGAGGAATCAAAATTTGAGTTGTTTTTGGGCCTGTTGAACAAAACAGAGTCATGCATTTACACACAGAGGCATGCATACAGTATTCAACCTATATTCCAAACACATTCATACCTCCATGTAAAACATATTCAAATCATTTCCACAATCATATTTTACATGCACAGTGATATAAAGAGAATTTGGTTTAAAAGAAATGACGTTTATTCATAGTATAAAATTTGAACAGAGAACAAAGCTTTTGAAATCTAGAAATAGCTAATTTGATCCTTGAAACTGCAACTTGATCTACTTTGATTTTAGTTGAGTTGAACTTGATTTTAAATCTTTGCCTTGCTTTAGTTGTAATGTGGAGAAGTTGTTTTAGTTGTTAGTTTTTAGGTTGTTTTTTTTTAAATGAAAGAAAAGAAGACTTTTTGCTATATATACAAAAGTGTATTAAAAATGAAGAACAAATTATTTATCTTGACACTTGCTCACAAAGCCTCTTTCTAGCTTACAAATGTCTAAAGCAATAATTATATTTTCTTTTTACCATGTTTACTTAGAAGAAATATAATAAAATCTTTTATTTATTTTATTCTTATTTGTTTAAACTTTAGTTATTTATACTTTAATTAATAACTATATATATACTAGTGTAAAAATGCAGAGTTTAATTATAAATTATTTTTGGGATTTTGAAAATAAAATATAACTTTGGAATAAATAAAATATCTTATGTGAATTTTTGATATTATATAAATATATATCCACACTTTTATAAACTTCCTTATATTTTACTTCTCCTGGCATATCCATATATACATACAAACACACACACACATTTATATACTTGTATATGTATGCACTTATAATTTTCAACATTATAAAGTTTGCGTATGTCTACCTATATAATTAATAATTTACTATAAGATTTATCATTTTCAGAGATTTACAATTCAACATTTATTATAGTTTCAAATCCATTTATATATATATATATATCCAGATATTTTTAATTACCAGAATTTTATTTGCTCAGCTAAATAAAATTAGTATCTCAATAGTTTAATATCAGTTAACTATCTAATTATCAACTGTCCAAAAATCTTGGTTATCACACTCAATTTCAAGGGTACAGGACACACCCTCTAGAATCTCGGCCTGTGGGTAGAGCCACTTGATTTCCAGACAATAACCACCCACTAGATTTATGGGCCACTAAGCACACCCAATTGATTTTAACAGGCTATAATCATACCTACTTGGACTTTAGAGATACTAAGCACACCACAAAGTATAAGAGTATGATTTGATAGTACTCAGATTTTCGATGTTGATTACAATTGATCATATAACTCTTGAATAACACTTTGATATTGAGAGAGATGAGAGTAACTAGAAAGTATATGAAAATGTATCAAACTAGTAATGATTGAATTAGATTCTGGTTGAATTTTGGCAGAGTTTCGATGGAAATTGATTTAGAAATCAAGAGAGTGAAAAGTGGAGAAAAAAATTAAGAAAGTAGTTAATAAGAATTCATTTGGAAATTTTGTATATATTGGAAAATAACGGTTATGTCCATTCGCGAAGAGATACGATGAAAATACACTTCCATCCAAATTTGGATTTTGAATATTACTGCTACTATATCAACATACATAGATATAATACATCGACATTTCCCTTTGTATTTTGAAAAACACTTTAAAAATATCATTTTGAAAATTCGTTGCTTTGTAAAATACTTTGGTACTTTGTATAATCATTTAAATATAGTTTATACACATTTTAATCAATATATAATTTAATAAAACTTTATCAAAATAATATTTGAAAGATTTAATAAGAATGTTCAATAATATATATATGAATCAATATACTTATAACTTATTAAAAAATTCAATATATATGTAAACTAAAATGATATCTTTATAAGTAAGAGATTGAAAATCATTTTGGGAAATGTTTTGAAAAGATTATTTTGAAAATAGATATTTGAAAAAATAAATTAAAACAAAACTGGAGAAGGTGAGAGAGATTAGGAAAGTGCTATCAAGGTTTTAACATAAATTGTATGACTCTATAACTTATCTGTAACATCTTAAAATCTTGAACTCTTCAATAATCATGAGTCTCATTCTTGAACTCTTGAAACTTTATATCAGCATCTTGAATCTACTCTTGATATTGTACAATCTTCTTAATCAACATCAGTCTAATATCATGCACTATATACTATATACATCTTGATAAAACATTAGTATCTATATTTTATATAATGTCCTATAATTGTTACCATCAAAACCTATACCTAAGGTACTGACAATGTTAACTACTTTAAGTGGCTCGAAAATAACTAAACATGGAAAGATATGTGTTTGGATGAGAAGCACTTCTCTTAAGTACTATCCTTCTTTTTCAGAGAATATATGATACTATTGGGTAATACCCAGTTCCATAGTATAATTTTGGGGTTACTCAGGCTACATATATATTGATACATATATACATATATCTGTGTATGTGTGTTTTTTTCCATGGTTAAAATATAGAGCATCATTTCAAAAGGGAGTTTGACAGAAAACCGAGTATTTAATTTCCGAGTTAAATGTAAAATAAAAAGGTTTGAATCAGATAGTTGTATATACCCTCAGGATGTATATACGCTTAGGATATAGTAGGGTATTATACAGGTTATTTTAAACTTACGATTATGTTTTATGAAAGTGTTCTATAAATAGTTTTGGAAATAAATTGGTTAAGTTTGTGTTAACCGGTTTCCATCTTCGTTTGCTGAGATGAAATTTCGGGGTTAAAAATCTTGTAAGGAGGGGAGAATGTAATGACTCCGAATTTTACCACTTTGATTTATGAATTTTAATTTATTTAAAATATTCAATTTTTGTTTTTAATAATTTAATAACGCTCTTTTAATTTATAACTAATGATAGAAAAATTCATTTTTTAATTTTGTTTACTAAAATAGGTAGTTCGATTGAAAACAAAAAACGTAATGGAAACCCCTTTTTGGATTTTCGACTTTTAATCAAACGACAGGTTATAAAAAGTTATTGAACCTTTGTGTACATTTTAAACAACATTTGAATGTTTAAAACATTTTATTTTGAAAATGTATAGTAAAAAAGTAATATGATATTAATACAAATTAATTATTATAATTTAAAATATGAAGTGATGGATATGAAGTTTGAATTGAAAATTAGAAGATTCCTTAAGTATAAAGATTAACAAATGTACATGATGTATGATAATATCCTCCATATTATCGTAAGGGTGATAATGTGATCAAGAGGGATGACATGATGGCGGTGTGTGTATAAACGAGGGAGAGGGGAGGGGATGACGTGGCACAAAATGGCGGAGGGTAATGGACCAAAGGGTATTTAGGTAATTTACCTATTCCGTTTTGTATAAAAACAATTTCATTTTTTCTCGTCTTGTTTTTCATTTCGTTTCCCATTTTTCAAAACTTCACTGCTTCTTTTCCGAGCACTCCTTCATATTTCCTAGGTATCTCAAAAATTTTCCAAGTTAAAAATCTTCTCTTTTCTACTTTAAGTTTTTTAAAACTATTTTTTTAAAAAAATTCTTTTCTACCTTACACTCCTCTCTCAGAAAAGCAAGCCCAAACCCACCTTTTCTAATCTAGGTCAAGCCTACTCCTCCAAGGCCGAACCCTCTAGGCCATCTTAGACCCATAAAAATTTCCACTTTGATGAAGGAAAAATCAAGTTCTAGAGTGGATACAAGTTGAAGTGTGTTGTAATATACATTAATAATAGGGATGAATATGCTAAATAAGAAAGAGCATTATTGTAATCTGCACTGCATAAGTAGTCTATAAATATGGAGCTTGATTGTATTGTAAGATCGATCTCTCAATCAAATAAAATTGTTCTCTCTCTCTGGCCTCCATTCTCTTTATTCTGTAACAGTTATCAGCACGAAGGAATGCGAATTAATTATTAATCTCAACCTGTTCACCTTCAAACTTTCCAACTTCTCAGCAAGTAATTAAATATTATTTACTCTGACTGTTCCTCTTCTGACCATTCCAATTCTAAGGCTATTTATATTCAAAATCCTATTATATATATTAGTGCAGACGAGTCTTTTATAATATATCTACATACATTCTATTTCTTATTTCCTTTAAAACAGCAGGTAAAGGAATTGTTCTTGCATTTCTTTATAAACTCGTTACTTTCCTCTCTCCGAAAAGGTAATTGTCAATATCATATTTTTTTTGATAAATCTACCAAGTCAGCACATGCTAGTTTGGGGTTTGCTTCTATATTTTTCATGTCTTTTCTTGTATCATTTTTTTATTCTTTGGCTTCTAAATTCAATATTATTATTTTTTCCCTTTGCGGATCTATTGCCAAATAAAATTCAAAAGTTTGGAATGGAATATACGCAAAAGCTGACTTTCCTTTCTTATTTGATAAATACATGAAAGTTGCAAAATCTAAATGTTTGGTTTTGTTGATACAAATTTTTTTGGTATAGTTGTTTGATACCATGAATGAAGACTTTTCATTTTTTTTTCTTTTTAGCTGGAAACAAAAAATTGTGAATGCTGTTGTGGCGAATATTTTCACCTTATGCAATTTATTTTATGAACAGTTCACAAAATGACAAACATCGCCAAGCTTGAATTTAAAGCTTTGGATATATCTGGAGACAACTACGTATCATGGATACTGGATGCTGAGATTCATTTGCAATCTCAATGCTTAGAAAATGCCATTAAAAATGGCAATACTATGTCCCAGCAGGACAAGGCAAAGGCTCTAATATTTTTAAGACGTCATATCCATGACGATCTAAAAACAGAATATTTGACTGAAAAAGATCCTCTCCACTTATGGAACTCCCTGAAGGAGCGTTATGACCACCAGAAGACGGTCATACTTCCAAACACTAGGCAAGAGTGGTTGAACCTGAGGTTTCAGGACTTTAAATCCGTAAGAGAATATAATTCTGCAATGTTTAGAATCACTTCTAAACTGAACTTATGTGGAGAAATGGTGGATGACGCACAAATGCTTGAAAAGACTTTCTCAACATTTCATGCCTCAAATATACTCCTGCAGCAGCAATATCGAGAGCGTCATTTCACAAAATATTCTAAACTCATAGAATGCTTACTAATTGCTGAACAAAATAATGAATTGCTTATAAAAAATCATTCATCAAGGCCAACTGGTTCAACTGCATTACTGAAGTTAATGCTCATTTTGCCCACTCTGGAAGAGGTAGGGGTCGAGGTCGAGGTAGAGGACATGGTCGTGGATATAACTCTAGTAGAGGTGGTTATAGTGGTTTTAAAGGTAACAAAACCACCAACTTTAAAAAGCAACAAAAGAAAATTGAGCCTATAAAGAACAATGATTCAGCTTCAGAAAATAAAAGGCATTATGAGGAAGTTTGTTATAGATGTGGACGATCTGGTCACTGGTCACCTACATGTAGATCATCAAAGAAAACAGTTGAAGAATATCATCGCTCGAAGAATATTGAGGCAAATAATGCCGAAAAGTTACCTGAAAACACTAACCTGAAGTTAGATGATTTCTTCGAAGATGACAATGGAAATTTCATTAATGATGAAAATCTAAGTGCAATGATCAATGATATGACCGAGTTGATCAATTAGAAATGTCTTGAAGTTTGTTATGTGACTTTCGTTTTATTTCATTAGCTTGCATCAATAAATCAGTTTGAAGTTTGTGTTCGTTTAATTGTATTTCCCTTTGCAGTACTAGTAATGTGTAATGTGGATGTTGTTTCTAATCAATAGCCTATTTTAATCATATTACTTTGTTTATTTACATTACATTTATTTATGCATACGAATTTTTAATGATTGACTAATCATTGTCTTTAATTCTTAAGGTATGGAACGCCATTTAGGTGATGATATATGCTATTTAGGTGATGATATATGCTTACTAGATAGTGCAACTACTCATACAATTTTGAAAAACCAAAAACCAGAAGTTTTTCTCTGAACTATCTGAAAACTTCTCAGCTAAAGTCTCCACTATAGCTGGATCTGCTAATATAATTGACGGGTCCGGAAGAGCCCATATAATATTGCCAAATGGTACGCACATCTTTATTCAGAATGCATTATACTCAAGCAACTCTAAAAGAAATTTGCTGAGTTTCAAAGATATAAGAATGAATGGATACCATATTGAAACTATAAATGAAAACAACAAAGAATATCTTTGTGTTATTTCTAGAATTGAAAGCCAGAAGCTTATCCTAGAAAAATTTGGTACAATTTCAACTGGTTTATATTTTACAAAAATTGGCATAGTTGAATCTCACTCGATAAACATGAGCCAGAAGCTCACAAATACAAAGACATTGATTCTTTGGCATGATAGCTTGGGTCATCCTGGATCAACTATGATGCATAAAATTGCCAAAAACACAAACGGACATGATTTATCAAACCAATTGAATTTACCAAGTGATTACTTATGTGCCCCATGTGCACAAGGAAAATTAATCACTCGACCTTCATATAGTAAAATCACTTCTGAATCTCCAACATTTTTACAAAGAATTCAAGGTGATATATGTGGCCCAATCCACCCTGAATGTGGACCATTCAAATATTTTATGGTATTGATTGATGCATCAACTCGTTGGTTACATGTCTGTTTACTTTCTACAAGAAATTTGGCATTTGCCAAGCTACTTGCTCAAATAATAAAATTGAGAGCACACTTCCCTGATCATCAAATTAAATCGATTCGACTAGATAATGCTGGAGAATTTGCTTCTCAAGTATTTGATGATTATTGTCTATCATTGGGGATTGAAATTGAACATCCAGTAGCTCATGTTCGTACTCCAAATGGTCTAGCAGAATCATTAATTAAGCGCTTGCAACTTACTGCAAGACCATTGCTTATGCAATCAAAACTACCCGTTTCAGCTTGGGGGCATGCCATTTTGCATGCATCGAAATTGGTTAAAATTAGACCAACAGCTTATCATCAGCTTTCACCTTCACAGCTCTTAATTGGATTTCAACCAAATATTTCACATTTACGAAAATTTGGTTGTGCTGTGCATATACCTATTAATCCCCCACTTCGTACTAAAATGGGTCTTCAACGACGGTTGGGAATTTATGTGGGATTTGATTCCCCATCGATAATTCGTTACCTTGAACCTCTTACATGTGATGTCTTCACTGCAAGATTTTCAGACTGTAAATTTGATGAGACAATCTTTCCGCCGTTAGGGGGAGAAAAGACCGTTCCAGTAGAACGGCGTGAAATATCATGGAATAATCCATCTATATCTTATTTGGATCCACGTACTAAACAATGCCAATATGAGGTACAAAGAATTTTGCATATTCAAAATATCGCAAATCAACTGCCGGATGCATTTAGTGACACTGCAAAAATAACTAAATCTCACATTCCAGCAGCAAATGCACCAACAAAAATTGATGTCCCTGAAGGATCAAAAGTAAATATAGCAGCAAATGAATCTAAAGCAAGACAAAAACGTGGAAGACCAATTGGTTCAAAAGACTTGGCGCCTAGAAGAAGAAAGTCTAATGAAAAATCATCAATTAAGGAACCTCCTGAAGATGTTATAAATGATCAAAAGGATCACTCAAATGAAAATCCCAATTCTCCTAGAAGTGCGGAAGGAAATATTATCCCAGAAGAGATAAAAGAAGATTCCAACGATAAAATGGTACCTAATAATAATGAGATCTCAATATTTTATACGAACTACGGAGAAATATGAGATCGAAGTAAAATAATAATTGATGATGTATTCTCATTCGCAGTAGCTACTGAAATAATTGAAAGTCATGACCATAATGAGAATGATGATAATGAACCAAATAGCATAAATGAATGTCGAAAAAGACACGATTGTCCAAAATGGAAAGATGCTACCCAAGTGGAACTAGATTCACTTCAAAAACATGGTGTATTTTGACCAATAGAGAAAACACCAGAAAATGTTAAATCAGTAGGTTATAAATGAGTATTCGTTAGAAAACAAAATGATAAAAATGAAGTCGTGAGGTACAAGGCACGACTTGTCGCACAAGGTTTCCTGCAGAGACCAGGTTTTGACTTTAAGGAAACTTACTCCCCTGTTATGGATGTCATAACATTCCGATATTTGATAAGCCTTGTAGTTTCTGAAAAACTCGATATAAGATTAGCGGATGTTGTGACAGCTTATCTTTACGGTGAATTAGATACCAACATTTACATGAAAATTCCAGATGGATATAAATTGCTTGAAGCAAAATCAAAGTCCATGTACTCATTAAGACTAAGACGATCACTATATGGATTGAAACAATCTGGAAGGATGTGGTATAACCGTCTTAGTAAATATTTGGTAAAAGAAGGATATGAAAATAATCTCATTTGTCCATGTGTCTTTATAAAGAAATCGGTAAAGGGATTTACTATCTTAGCAGTTTATGTTGATAACATAAATTTGATTGGGACTCCAGAAGAGGTTGATGAAACAATAAATTATTTAAAGAAGGAATTTGAAATTAAAGATCCTAGTAAAACTAAGCACTGTCTCGGTCTACAGATTAAGCATAGTACTAATGGCCATTTAATCCATCAATCAAACTACATTGAGAAAATTCTAAAGCGTTTTCAAATGGATAAAGCATATCCATTTAGTACACCAATGATTGTTAGATCTTTAGATATTAAAAAGGATCCTTACCGCCCAAAAGAAGAAGATGAGAATGTGCTTGGCCCGAAAGTGCCATATTTTAGTGCCATTGGTGCATTATTATATTTGGCCCAATGCACAAGATCAGATATTGTATTTTCAGTAAATCTTCTAGCAAGATACAGTTCAGAACCAACAAAAAGATACTGGAATGGTATAAAACATATCATGAGATATCTTCATGGAACGACAAATTTGGGTTTATTTTACTCTAACACAGGCAAAAATCCTAATCTAGTTGGCTATGCTGATGCAGGTTATCTTTCTGACCCACATAAAGCAAGATCACAAACTGGGTATGTATTTAATAACAGCAATGCAGCAATTTCATGGCGATCTACAAAACAAACATTGGTAGCAACGTCATCCAATCACTCTGAAATACTAGCACTATATGAAGCAAGTAAAGAATGTATTTGGCTAAGATCACTGATTGAGCATATTCGAAAAAGCTGCCAACTTCCATCAGTAACGGAAAGGTCAACCATTATTTATGAAGATAATGCAGCTTGTATAGCTCAAATTCAAGCGGGTTACATTAAGGGTGATAGGACGAAACACATTTCTCCTAAATTTTTCTTCACACATGAGCTACAAAAGGATAATAAGATAGAAGTGAAACAAATCCGATCTCAAGAAAATCCGGCGGACTTATTCACAAAGGCGCTTCCAAAATCAACATTTCAGAAGATGGTGTACAAAATTGGTATGCGTCGGCTGCATCAACAACTAATTGAATAATGCGTCATAATTCAAGGGGAGCGTATGAAATACGCTACAATGTACTCTTTTTCCTTCACTAACATTTTTCCCACTGGGTTTTTATTAGTAAGCTTTTAATAAGGCATTATCTTGATGCAGAAGTATCAACCCTCGTAGTAACATTATAAAATATATGTTACTTAAAGATGAAATCATGTTGTACTCTTTTCCTTGTTTAGATTTTTTCCCACTAGGTTTTTCATAACAAGGTTTTTAATGAGGCAATTACTCTTATCGTCTTTACATACGCATATTCAAGGGGGAGTGTTGTAATATACATTAATAATAGGGATGAATATGCTAAATAAAAAAGAGCATTATTGTAATCTGCACTGCATAAGTAGTCTATAAATATGGAGCTTGATTGTATTGTAAGATCGATCTCTCAATCAAATAAAATTGTTCTCTCTCTTTGGCCTCCATTCTCTTTATTCTGTAAGAAAGTGGTAGTTTATAGTGGCCGTATTTTTTTTACTAACATTGTTAAAAACATTTAATTAAGTTAAATAATGTAATCTCACCTCTATGTGACCACACCTCACCCCTCCATATCCAATTAACAGCTTTTGAGTCTCCACCTCACTGCTCTCTCCCTCACTTTCTCCTACTAGCCCTAACTTTTCATATCATTCCTTACTTTTTTACCATATTCCTCCCGCACTTCTCAAAATTTTCATATGGATAGAAGAAACTCTGTCTTCTCCGCCATCTCTCGTGGGTTATGGCCGTCAAGGTCACGGTCCCGTTCCGCAAGCCCAGTCCGCTTGCACAACTTCATTTTCTCGTGGAAGTGAAGGAGTAGTAAGGCGTTATTGGACCCGTTAGATTCAAGATCTGGAAGTTTGTAGCCACTGATGGAGGGGCCGATGATGGAGTCCGGTGAAGTAGACGAAGGTGCTGATCCGAGAAAGGAGAAAACTAGTCCATGATTGCTCGTGGATCGTCCATTTTCGGGTCCTGTAGTGGCAATCGACGGTTGGATTTGAGGTTGATGCTTGGAGTTATGGGGGCCCCACTTACGCCTGTTCATGTTAGTTACAGCGAGCCTCTGCCTCATCTAAGCATCAAGATACTCCCATTGAGACCACATCAGCCCAATACATACTTCAGCAATACATTGCAGCATGGGGAGAATTAAAGCTACTAAACACAATCTGAAACTCATATGCAATGGGAAAGTTAAGAATGGTAGCATCAGAGTTTAAAACTACAACGAAAATGGTAAAAAATCGACATGCATCTAAAAGCAGCGAATCAGGAGGATTTTTGGTTTGGCAGATGGCACCTGAAATATGGTATGTTGAGCTTGCTGTAGGAGGCAGTAAAGTTCACGCTAGATGTAATGGCAAGCTTGTTTGGAGACATACACCTTGGGTTGGTGCTCATACTGCTAAAGGGCATGTTAGACCACTTCGTTGTGCACTTCAGGGACTAGACCCATTAACAACAGCAAGCATGTTCTCCGACGCAAGATGCATAGGCGAGAAGAAAGTCAACGGTGAAGATTGCTTCATCTGGAAGCTATGTGCAGACCCACACACTCTAAAGTAAAGAAGCGAAGGCCCAGCCAAAATCATAAGGCACATGCTCTTTGGTTACCTCAGTCAAATAACAGGCCTTCTCATCCACATTGAGGACTCCCACTTAACCAGAATCCAGTTCACCTCAGGCGGAGATTCAGTGTACTGGGAAACCACAATCAATTCATATCTTGAAGATTACCAACCTGTAGAAGGCATCATAATTTCCCATTCGGGTCGCTCTGTGGTCACTCTAATCAAGTTTGGAGAAGTAGCCTTAAGTCATTCTAAAACAAGAATGGAAGAGGTATGGACCATTGAAGAAGTAGCCTTCAATGTCCCTGCCTTTCCTTATCACCTGCCGATTTGCATTCCCAGTTAGGAGGAAAAGCTGCTGCACCTAAAGTGCCTGATGGTAATTTTTTTTGGAGGGTTGAAGTTTAGTTTAACATAAACAAGTAGAGTAATTGCGTTTAGTCTTTTAGTTCTGAAGTACCATACCAACTATTTCGATATAAGCAGGCAATTCTGAATTCTGTATATAAGGGGTATAATAATTCACAGAGGTGGGGGTGCCTATGTGAATGCTTATATCATGAAGAATGTTTAGATAATGGGGAATGGAGAGGTGGTTCCTTCTTTGTTTTTAATGCAGAGTGCTGCCTTCCATACCCGAAGAAGAGTGATCGATCGATGAGCTTATCGATTATGCTAATGGTGATAGCAGAGGCTGGTGGTGACAGAAATAGTTTGCTACCAGCTTATGATTTGATTTCTAGGGTTTTCATTTTTGTTTTGTTTTTGTTTATGTGATTCTTTTGGTTGTAGGTAGTTGAGGTAAGAAGATGTGATGAAGTTTGGGTCGATGTAAGAATTTTTTTTCTTGTATGCAAATGAATGTGTTCTTAATGCTAAATATTCATAATAATAAATAATAAATAAAATAAAACAATGTAAAGGGTTAAGAGGATTGAGATTTGAATAATTAAGAGGTCGTGCCATGACGAATGAGTTAGGAATAAAGATTTAAAACATAAATAAGAAGAAAGAAATTACGACAAGGGTAAAATAAAAAGAGGGAGCATCCTCTTATCATAAACCCTTATTCTCTTATTCCCCTTCATTCCGTTCATAATACATGAATTAAATACGACAAGAGGGCTGGCCATTGCTAGAGTTTCAAGAGGAAACAAAAGATAGAGAATCGAGGGGAAAAGCTTAGGGAAAGTAAATCAAGATTCAAATCTCAACTTGCTTAATCAATACAAGGTGAATAATACATACACATCTTATGTTTAGAACTATGTTTCAGTTTGAATTGGAAATCCAAATTTAATGTTGCTATTATGCCATATTTTGGAAGTTTGAATGATTATATGCTTGTTAGTGATTTTCTAGAATTTATATATGAAATTTAGTGATACGTTTGAGTTGGAAAACCAGACATATGATACCGAAATGAGTTGCGTTTTTGATATGATGTTAGAAATATCATTTTAGAAGTGGATTTTAATTACATAATTATCCAAGCAAGTATGTGAATTTTATAATGAATAAAATGGTTAATTTTCGGTTTTAATTATTAAAAATAATTTAGATAAGTTTTTAGTCTTGAAATTTTTATATGTCGAAGTGTATGATTAACTTGATTAATTTTGATTTTTGGGGATTTTTTTAAGTGCTTAGAAATGATAAATAAATTGTTTAACTCTAAAGGGCATATTTGTTTAAGTAAAATGTTTATAATAAGGGTTAAAATGTTATAAAAAAAATTAGCATTTAAAATTATGGCATGCAACAGTTTTCCTCAGTAAAGAATTTGATAAAGTTCTGATAACCAACAAGGTTTTGAAAAATTATAGTGGTTTGGTGAAAAGAAAACACCTTTTATAGTAATTTTGCAGTTTATTTTAGATATTTACAACTTCGCTATGTCAATATTGGCCATGTCGAGCCCATCTCGCCACATATTAGTGTCATCGATGTGGAATAAAGTAATACCACATGATGTCAACGAGTTTGACATAAAGACGATTGGTTTGGAACCTCGTCGAGGTTGAAAAGGTGGAGAGGGGTCTTCGATATGGCTGTCGAAGCGCATGCATGCCGTATTTTTACTAAGAAGCATGATGCCGCATACACTTCTTAATGTTTTTGCATCGCCGACCCAAATGGTCATCATGTCTACAATACGCCTCTTTCAACTTGTTGTCGAGCCTAGCTAGGCCGCTTTTAACTTGATATTAAGTTTACCCTATGCCACTTTTAATATTGTTATCGAGCTTAGTCGATGACTTTAACTAGTCTTCGAACCTAACCTATGTTTTTGTAGTCATTGAGCTTAACCCATAATCTACATTTTATACCAACGATGAGGCATTGATGCCAAATGTTTTATGTGCCACTGAAGTTCAATATTTATATTTTAACACTATGACTTATGAAGTAGTAAGTTCTATATTATCCCCATATATTTTAAATAATAGACTTTGACATGCTTTTGAGTTGGTAAAGATCTTTAACAGCGATAGCCTCACCGAGTTCTATAATTGTAAATTTTACTTAGTTTTTGCCTTAGAGCCTGAATTTTGAGAGGTCGACCCTAATAATTTTGAATTTTCATCAACGATGTTTTGTAAAGCATATATCATTACATAAGTATTTTGAGCAAAGTAGAGGGTCAGTGTTTTCCTTGTTTTATGTACAATTTCAAGGGTTAAATCATTTACAAAGATTTTATTTTCAAGGAAATGTGGATAAGGTGGTTAATCCTGAATTTTACTAAGAGAATTACTTAGTAGTGTAGGGTCACGCCCTATACTTTAGCTAGTAGCCCCTAGTTAATGTAATTCCAAGATTCTAGTGGCACGGTAGTGTCATGGTTAAGACTAAAAGAATGTTTCACATAGAAAGGAATACACAAAAGAAATAGGTTATTGGTGAGCCCACAAACCATTAGGATCAGTTGATCCTAGAAGTAGCAAGTTACGGCAGACCACCCAGTTTTTCTCTCACGGAAGCTAGAATATTTATTATGTCTGGTTGGCCCAAGTCAGCCATAGGTTTATAGCCAACCAAATAAAAACTAAGATGTTGGGACAGATAGTCCACCTATTACTTATTTTGTATGCATACATGTTATTGATATTTTTTATTATAATCAGTTTGGTTGTAGGACTTTGATTGGAAAAGTTATGCTTTTAAAAGATATTAGTGAGGGGAAAACTCAATCCGCCAGGCGGGATGGTCTCACTTAATATCAATGAACAGAGATGTCATATAATTATTCACACCCGGCTTTTTGTCTGACTCGAAATTTATGTTTTTCCCTTAAAATCTCAGATGCTTAAAAAATAAGTTGAGTAGGTTGAGAGTTAAGGTGCTCAAGTTTAGTAGGTTTGACGTATAAAGCTTCCGAAGACGTGCATGATTCATAGATTCGCTATGTAGGAGATTATCTATTCTGTTGTGTTTGAATGTCATATGTAATGACAACTATTTAGTAACTCTGATCATCCAAGTGGGCATCCTCATACATCGCTCTTGGCGTATTTTGTAATAATTATATTTTATAAAACCTTAGCAACGTTATGGAATTATGTACTGAATATGAAATGCTGGTTTGAACTCTAATGAGAAAAGTTGTATTGAAAATGTGTTTGAAATATTTCATATTCTTCTACTTCTGATATTACGGAGACTATTAACATATCGCATTTAGTTGTCGAAAATTAATACTATAGATGAATACAACACCTGTAGCGGTTAGTTTCAGGCCTCAAAATAGGGGATGTCACAATTTAGTATCAGAGCATAGGTTTATGTAAAACTTAAAGGAATTTTGAACCAAACATAATCCTAGTGAATTAGGGAATAGATTGGGATATGGGACAACGCTATAGTAACGTACTTGTATTTTCTATATATAGGTATATGCTTTATCTCTATTCTTCCATCTCTCTTAGACCGTTCTTCCATGCCTTACTAAAGTTTGAATGCATATTTAAAGGAAAGTAATATATGGAGGCAGTAAACGGAAGATGGTACGTTGATCGAGGAAGCACCACAACAAATAGAAACACCATACCCAATACTAAAAGGAACCTTGGTTGAGCATAAGCTGCTAATGTAGGTGCTGGAACATCGTAGGTTGATATGGGAGCTATGTATCAGTTCTTTGTCAACATGATGCTAGTTGGAGCTCCTGCTTTATTAGTAGGAGGAAATGCTGAAAAAGTGAATTAGGAAGCTCTCAACAACTTATTGTGTTGAGTAGAAACAAAGGCCTGGAGGAAAACCATTTATTGGAACTGAGGATACAGTTGAAGTAGAGAATTGGTTGCTTCATTGCGAGAGGATCTTTGTTGATCTTAGACTAAATGATGAGCAGAAGAGGATATTAGCGTCAAGAAAATTTCTAAGAGTTGCGTTGTACCGATAGAACAATGTAACCGTTGGAGTAGCGGAGGAAACATTGACTTGGGCAGAATTGAGGACGAGGTTTAAGAAAAGATTTATGACGGAGATCATTAAGTCTACCCTGTTGAGGAAGTTTACTGAGTTGGTGCAGGGAGACATGACGGTGCTGGAGTATGCTACAAGAATTGAGGAGTTGTCGTTGTATGGGTATGATACCGTGGATACGGTAATTTAGAGGAACGAGAAGTTCATTCGTGGACTGAGCCTGAGCTTGCTAGGGAAACTTTGCCACATCTTAAAGATCCATGTGATGTAATGGTAGAGATGGCTTTAAAGAATAAAGAAATGCTTGCTTTCTTTGGTAGTAACAAAGCAGTAGAGGCTCATGATGGGTAGAATCAGAAGAGGAAGTTCTTTCATAAGAAGGGAGCTTAGAAGAGTGGAGCTGACAAGAAAGGAAAATATGAGATTTTCTGCTATAAGTGACAAAAAAGGGCATTTTAAAATTGAATGTCGTTTGGGGATGGAAAAAAGGTGATTGGAAGGAAGAACAACAGGTGCTTTAACTGTGATTAAATCAGTCATTATAAGAACCAGTGCAAGGAACTAGCTAAAGTTGAGAAGGGCAAGGTGTTTGCATTAGAACCGGCTACCTTGAGACCAACAACCGAGGAGAAGGAAAAGGCTGTGATGGGAGGTACACTTTTGATTCATGGTATAACTGTTAGAGTTCTATTTGATACCGGTGCATCACATTTTTTAGATCTTATTGTTTGGTAGATAAGCTTAACCTAGGACCCTCATACCTAGTTACATCCTTTAGGGTTGTGAATCCAATGGGAGGGTATGCAACTCTTGGGATGAGATGTGACCAGTTAGAGTTTGAATTGTTAGATCATATATTTGCTTGCAGCTTGCATGTGTTTATTTTGTAGATTTTAGAATTATTTTGGGTATGGATTGGTTAAGTGAATATGATACTAGGATATTTTGTCATGGTAGGAAAATATCACTAAGACACCCTGGTAATAGTGGTCGAATTATTTATTCTGTAGAAAACCCAAGTTTTGATGTTTGTGCTTTGTGAGGTGTATAGAGGAGGAAGACGACTTGAATCGAGATTTCGTCGTTAGAGAATTCGTAGACGTCTTTGATTCGGTGATAGGACTCTCGCCAAAATGAGATATTGTGTTTCGAATAGATTTTATATCGGGGCCGAACCTGTCAATAGATCATCAAGTAGGATGACACCTACCGAGATGACGGAGTTCAAGGTGCAACTGGTGGATTTAAAAGGGAAATTTTTTATTGGATCAAGTAGCTCATCTTGGGGAGTAGTCGTAGTATTTGTTAAGAGACCGGAAGGATCGTTAAGATTGTGTATCGATTATCATAAGTTAAATGAAAGGACAATAAAGAATCGATATCCATTACCGAGGATTGACAACTTGTTTGATTGATTGAGTGGAGCCAAATTATTCTCTCAATAAGATTTAGCAACATGGTTCCATCAACTAAGAGTTGCAGAGGATAATATTTCTTTGATGGTGTTTAGGACGGGGTATGGATCATACAAATTATTAGTAATGTCGTTCGGACTGACAAATACGCCAGCCTTCTTCATTTTAATGAATCAGATCTTTCGAGAACATTTGGATAAATTCGTATTAGTGTTCATAGACGACATTTTGATATATTCGTAGGTTGAAAGAGACCATAAAGTTCATCTTAGGATAGTGCTTGAGGCACTGAGGTAGCATCGATTAAAAGTGAAGTTTTTAAAATGTTACTTTTGGAAGAAAGAGGTGAAGTTCTTTAGTCATGTAATCATAGGAAAATGGTTGTCGGCAGATCTAGCTAAGATCAAAGCAGTTAATCATTGGAAGAGACATGAGACAGTGACCGAGATAAAGAGTTTTCTTGGACTAGATGACCATTACTGGAGATTCGTCAAGGATTTCTTGCACATAATAACGCCGATGACTAAGCTAATAAGGAAGGATGTGAAGTATGTTTGGATCGATAAATATGAGGAGACATTTTAGAAACTGAAACATTTGTTGGCCAAATGCATCAGTGTTAGTTGTTCTAGATGGGAATCAAGATTTAGCAGTTTATAAGGATGCAAGTAGAACTAGATTAGGAGTTGTGTTAATGCAGAGGTATAAAGTAACCGCCTACGCTTCTCGACAGCTCAGGGTTAGATATCCGACGTATGACTTAGAGTTGGCTGCAGTAATTTTTGCACTAAAGGCGAGGAGACGTTACCTTTTAGGAGGGAGATTCGAGTTGTTTACAGACCAAAAGTCATTAAGATACTTATTCTATCAGAAGGAGTTGAATATGAGACAACAGAAATGGCAAGATTTTTTAGCCGCTTATGATTTTGGAATTGAATACACACTGGGGAAAGGAAATAAAGTAGCAGTTGCGCTCAGTAGAAGTCTCAGAATGCAATGTTTGCAATCATAGTTGAATGAAAATATTTAGAAGCATTGACTACATGTGGTGTGCAGTAAAGATCCACGACAAGTTCGAGTCAAGAAACCACTATGCTGTCATGTCTAGAAGTTTGGCCAGTAATGATCGAAAGGATTGCTTCGAAGCATGGAGATGATCCGTCACTAGCTGAATGGATCAGAAGGTTAAAGAGTGGAACTGAGATTGATGATTTAAATAATTTCAGTCTTCACCTAAATGGGTGGTGGAGGAAGAAAGGAAGGTTATGTGTTCCGGATATTGGAAACATAAGGAAGGAAGTTCTTAAGAAGTGTCATCGATCAAAGTTCACAGTTCATCTGGGTGAAACTAAGATGTATCAAGATATGAAAACAAGTTTCTTCTGGGAAGTTATGAAGAAGGATGTAGGCTTATGGATAAAGCAGTGTTTGAACTGTCGGCAAGTAAAAGTTAAGCATCAAAAACCGTGATTACTTCAACCTTTAGATAGTCTAGCTTGGAAATGGTATTCTATGTCTATGAATTTTATAGATGGGTGGCCAAGGTCGAATAAAGGAGATGAGAGCATCTGGGTTATAGTGGACAGACTGACAAAGAGCGCACACTTTATACACGTTAGTCGACTAGAACTGCACCGATTCTAGCTAAGTTACTCATGAAGAATATAATTAGACTGCATGGGATTCCTTGTAGTATAGTAAGTGACAGAGATTCATTACTAATTAGTGATTTTTGGAAGAGTCTATAGGAAATATTAGGTACCAAGTTCAAGATGAGTGACGCTTACCATCCATGGACCGATGGGACAACGGAAAGAGTAAATAAAGTCTTGGATGATTTGCTAAGAGCTTGTGTGTTGGATTTTGAAGGATCATGGGAAGTTCATCTGCACCTAGTCGAGTTTTCATATAACAACAATTACCATAATAGTACAGGGATGTCACCTTTTGATGCTTTGTATGGAAGGCCATACAAATATCCTATGTGTTGGTTGGAGACTGGAGATAGATTTTCTTGGTCCAAACTTAGTAAGAGAAGCCGCAGAAAAGATTGAGTTAATTTAGGCTAGAATGAAGGAAACTCAATTTAGGTAGAAAAGTTACACAGAAAAGAGATGGAGAGACTTGGAATTCTCAATCGGGGATCATGTCTTCTTTAAGGTATCGCCCATGAAGGGTGTAATAAGATTTGGAAAGTCGGGAAAATTAGCACAGAGGTTTGTTGGACCATTCCCTGTCATAGAAAGAATCAAGAAACTCGCTTATAGGATAGAGTTACCGAATAGCTTGGTAGGAGTCCATTATGTTTTTCATGTTTCTCATCTAAGGAAATGGGTTCGAGATTCAAAAACTACTGTCACTCTGGTCGCATTAGAAAACTTGGTAGTGCTACTGGACATGACTAAGTTAGATAACCAGTTCTTATAGTAACTAAGGACGAGAAGAAGCTAAGGAACAAACCGGTCAGATTAGTAAAGGTCAAGTGGAGTGATGATATGAGGGACTGTACTTGTAAAATGGAGAGCATGATTAGGGCACTATCCCGACTTGTTTGATGGTATGTTTTAACTTTATTTTTTGATTAATTTGTAAACCTTATACGGATTTCGAAGACGAAACTCTTTGATGGGAGTCTTTAGTGACAATAATTTTTACTAACATTATTTAGAACAAATAATTAGATAAATTAACTAAAATAATGTAGGGTTAAGAGAATTGAGATTTGAATAATTAAGAGGTCGTGCCTTAATGAATGAGTTAATAATAAAGATTTAAAAAAATAAGAAGGAAGAAATTGTGACAAGGGTAAAACGAGAACTTTATCATAAACCCTTATTCTCCTATTCCCTTTCATTCCATTCATAACACACTAAATTAACAACAAGAGGGTTGGCCATTGCTAAGGTTTCAAGAGGAAACAAAAGCTTGAGAATCAAGGAAAAGCTTAGAGGAAAGTAAACCAAGATTCAAATCTCAACTTTTCTAATCAATACAAGGTGAATAATATATATATCTCTCATGTTTAGAATTGTGTCTCGATTTTAACAGGAAATCCGAATTTAATATTGCTATTATGCCATGTTTTAGAAGTTCGAATGATTACATGCTTGTTGGTGATTTTCTAGGTTTTATATATGAAATTTAGTGATATATTTGAGTTAAAAAACTATCATATGATTCCCAAATGAGTTGCAATTTTGATATGATGTTAGAAATGTCATTTTAGAAATGGGTTTTAATTTCATAATTTTCCAAGCAAGATGGATTTTATATGAATTTTTTAAGTGAATAAATTGGTGAAATTCGGGTTTTAATTATTAAAAATAATTAAAATAAGTTTTCGGTCCTGAAATTTTTATATGTCAAAGAGTATTATTAACTTGATTTATTTTGATTTTTGGGGATTTTTCCTCGATGTTTAGGAATGTTAAATAAATTGCTTAAGTCTAAAGGGCATATTTGTTTAAGTAAAATATTTATAATAACGGTTAAATTGTACAAATATTTACCATTTAAAATTATGGCATGCGGTAGTTTTCCTCGGTAACGAATTTGATAAAGTTTTGATAGCTAATAAGGTTTAGACAAATTATAGAGGTTTAATGAAAAGAAAACACTTTATATAATAATTTTTGCAGTTTTTCAGATATTTACAACTTTTCCATATCAATATTCTCTATGTCAAGCCTATCTCATCGCATCCCCGTGTCGTCGACATGGAATAAAGCAACGCGCATGATGTCAATGACTTTGGCATGAAGCGGATTTGTTTAGAACTTCGTCGAGGTTGAAAGACGGATATGGGTCTTCGTATGGGCACGTCGAGGCGCATGCATGCCGCATGTTTACTAAGAAGCATGATGCCGCATATACTTTTTAATGTTTTTGCATCACCGACCCAAATGGCCATCGAGCCTACACTAAGCCGCTTTCAACTTGTTGTCGAGCTTAGCCAAGCTTCTTTTAACTTGTCATCGAGTTTACTCTATGCCGCTTTTAATATTTTTATCGAGCTTAGTCAATGCCTTTAATTAGTCTTCGAGCGTACCCCATGTTTTCATAGTCATAGAGCTTAACCCATAATCTATATTTTACACCCTCGATGAGGCATTAATGCCAAATGTTTTATGTGTTGCAGAAGTTCAATATTTATAGTTTTAACATTATGACTTATGAAGTAGTAACTTCGATATCATCCCCATACTTTAAATAAAAGTCTTCAACATGCTTTAAGCAGGCAAAGATCTTTAGTAGTGATGACCTCGTCGAGTTATATAATTGTAAAGGTTTACATAGTTTTGGCCTTATAGCCTAAGTTTTGAGAGGATGGAAGACACTAATAATTTCTAATAATTTTGAGTTTTCATCAACAATGTTTTATAAACATGTATCATGACATAAGTATTTTGAGTAAAGTAGAGGACCAACATTTTTCTTATTTTAAGTACGATTTCAAGGGTTAAATCATTTACAAAGATTTTTATTTTCATGGAAATGTGGATAGGGTAGTTAACCAGAATTTTTAAAAACCAGATGGGATTGGTGTAGGGTCATGCTCTATACTTTAACTAGTAGTCCTAAGCAAATATAAGTCCAAGATTCTAGTATGTAAAGCAGTGGCATGGGTAAGACTAAAAGAAGGTTATAAACAAAAAAGAAATACACAGAGTAGGGATAGGTTATTGGTGAGCCAATAAAACAATTAGGATCAATTGACCCTAAAAGCAGTAAGTTAAGGACATATCATCCAGTTTTTATCTAACAGATGATAGAACATTTAGTATGTCTGATAGGCCCGAGTCAGCCATAGGTTTATGCTCAGCTTGATAGAACTATGATGTCGGGACAGATAGTCCGCTGATTACCTATTTTATATGCATATATGTTATTGTTATATTGTTTGTTATAACCAGTTTGGTTGCAGGATTTTAATTTCAAAAGATACGCTTTTAAGAGATATCACCGAGGAGAAGAACCATTCCACTAGGCGTAGTGGTCCTACTTAATATCAATAAACAGAGATGTCATATTATTATTCACACAAGTTTTTTTCTGACCCGAAATTTATGTTTTCCCCTTAAACTCTTGGGTGAGTCTAAAGGGCATATTTGTTTAAGTAAAATATTTATAATAATGGTTAAATTGTACAAATATTTACCATTTAAAATTATGGCATGCGGTAGTTTTCCTCGGTAACGAATTTGATAAAGTTTTGATAGCCAATAAAGTTTAGACAAATTATAGAGGTTTAGTGAAAAGAAAACACTTTTTATAATATTTTTTGCAGTTTTTCAGATATTTACAACTTTTCCATATCAATATTCTCTATGTCAAGCCTATCTCATTGCATCCCTGTGTCGTCGACATGGAATATAGCAACGCGCATGATGTCAATGACTTTGGCATGAAGCAGATTTGTTTAGAACCTCGTCGAGGTTGAAAGACGGATATGGGTCTTCGTATGGGCACGTCGAGGCGCATGCATGCCGCATGTTTACTAAGAAGCATGATGCCGCATATACTTTTTAATGTTTTTGCATCACCGACCCAAATGGCCATCGAGCCTACACTAAGCCGCTTTCAACTTGTTGTCGAGCTTAGCCAGGCTTCTTTTAACTTGTCATCGAGTTTACCCTATGCCGCTTTTAATATTTTTATCGAGCTTAGTCAATGCCTTTAATTAGTCTTCGAGCGTAACCCATGTTTTCATAGTCATAGAGCTTAACCCATAATCTACATTTTACACCCTCGATGAGGCATTAATGCCAAATGTTTTATGTGTTGCAGAAGTTCAATATTTATAGTTTTAACATTATGACTTATGAAGTAGTAACTTCGATATCATCCCCATACTTTAAATAAAAGTCTTCAACATGCTTTTAAGTAGGCAAAGATCTTTAGTAGTGATGACCTCGTCGAGTTATATAATTGTAAAGGTTTACATAGTTTTGGCCTTATAGCCTAAGTTTTGAGAGGATGGAAGACACTAATAATTTCTAATGATTTTGAGTTTTCATCAACAATGTTTGATAAACATGTATCATGACATAAGTATTTTGAGTAAAGTAGAGGACCAATGTTTTTCTTGTTTTATGTACGATTTCAAGGGTTAAATCATTTACAAAGATTTTTATTTTCATGGAAATGTGGATAGGGTAGTTAACCAGAATTTTTGAAAACCAGATGGGATTGGTGTAGGGTCATGCTCTATACTTTAACTAGTAGTCCTAAGCAAATATAAGTCCAAGATTCTAGTATGTAAAGCAGTGGCATGGGTTAGACTAAAAGAAGGTTATAAACAAAAAAGAAATACACAGAGTAGGGATAGGTTATTGGTGAGCCAATAAAACAATTAGGATCAATTGACCCTAGAAGCAGTAAGTTAAGGACATATCATCCAGTTTTTATCTAACAGAAGATAGAACATTTAGTATGTCTGGTAGGCCCGAGTCAGCCATAGGTTTATGCTCAGCTTGATAGAACTATGATGTCGGGGCAGATAGTCCGCTGATTACCTATTTTATATGCATATATGTTATTGTTATATTGTTTGTTATAACCAGTTTGGTTGCAGGATTTTAATTTCAAAAGATACACTTTTAAAAGATATCACCGAGGAGAGGAACCATTCCACTAGGCGTAGTGGTCCTACGTAATATCAATAAACAGAGATGTCATATTATTATTCACACAAGTTTTTTTCTGACCTGAAATTTATGTTTTCCCCTTAAACTCTCGGGTGCTCAAAATATAATTTGAGTAGGTTAAGAGTTAAGATTTTCAAGTTTAATAGGCTTGGCAAATAAAGCTTCCAAAGATGTGCAGGAGGAAAAGATTATATATATAGGAGATGATCTATTTATTTATTCTGTTGTGTTTGATTGTTGTATGTAATGACAGATGTTATAACCATCTATTTGGTAACTCTGATCATTCCAGGGGCATTTTCATATGTCATTTTTGACGTATTTTATAACAATTATATTTTATCAAAACCTGGGCAACGTTATGGGATTATGTACTGAATACGAAATGCTGATTCGAATTGTAATGAGAAATGTTGTTTTGAAAATGTGTTTGAAATGTTTCATATTCTTGTGTTTTTTAATACTATGGGTACTATTAACATCATCGCACTTAGTCACCGAAAATTAATACTATAGATGACTGCAGCATCTGTAGCGGTTAATTTTGGGCCTCAAAATGGGAGACGTTACATAGTTTTACTTGATTCAGATGATTTTTGGTAAGTAAATTTCACATTTTTGCGCAAAGATTAAAACTTTATTTTGTGCTAATAAGTGTGGTGATTGTTAGTTGAAAAATAATGTTGTTTGTGCTAACGTATATGTTATTGCATTTGTTTAAGCGTATGAACTTATGTTATGGTTGTAGTATGTTGTTTGGAAAGTAATAATTTGTTGTGTGACATCGAGATCCCTTGTTTGTAAATTCGTTTTCTATTTATGTGTTTTCTAGAGAAGTTTTATAAAATTTTAAAATTTACTTTTTAGTTTCCAAAACCCTTGTACAAAGTTTATAAAGAAAGTTAAAAACATAAAAGTTAAAGTCTTGAAGGCTATTTGGTATATGAAACTAGTTTTAGGGTTATGGTATCCATAGTAATAGTCAGTAAGGATGTAGTTCGTAAAAACGAACATTTTTCTGTAAATTAAAAGTGTTTTCTTTTTTAGTAAATTTTGAAAGGTATTTAAAAATACATTATGAGTATTGCAAAGGTAAATTATTATTTAATTAATTAATTAAGGAGTTGATTATTTAATTTATTAATTAAGTAAAGGCAATCAATACATAATTACTGATTAAGGTTTAATTATTAATTTAGTAATGTTTAATTATTACTTAAGCAAGGTTTAATTATTTATAAGTAAGGTCTAATTATCTAATCAATCATTAATTAAGCGAGGTTTAGTAAATTAATTAATTAATTATGAATTAGGCAGGGTTAATTATTTATAATTAAGGTTTAGTTATTTAATTAATCATTAATTAAGTGAGGTTAAATAAATAATTTAATTATTAATTAGGCAGGGTTAATAATTAATTATTAATTAAGTTAATATTTAATTAGGATTTAAATAATATTTAATTATTATTAAATAAAGGTTTTAATTTTAATTATTTCATTTCTATGGACCAGTTTGTTTAAAAAGCTACTTTTTTTCAAAATGGATTTTTAAATATAAGGGTTTTCTTTATCCGTGCCATTAGGCAGCCAAGCAAATAGATAACTTATGCTAAAAAATTGAATTACATTGTAATGTGGTCAAATTTATTTATACTTAGCTAGACATTTGTTTAGCAGAATAAAACATCGTTCTACTAATTAAATTGAATAGATTATTGTTGACATCCGTTTAACAGAATAAATCCATATTCTGCTATTATATTAATTTGGACATTTATTCATATGCCAGTTAATTAAAATTGAGAAAAGTGATGTGTTAACTATTGATGGTTAGTTATTGATTTTATTTACATATATGTCTATTCGTGTAAATACCAGTTATGTGACTTGAAATGTCAAATTGAACTAAAATGGTATCTTGATTTAATACTATTATGGTCACTTAGCCTCTTTCCAAATTTTTAAAATCATGGATTTAAAATAAATTAAATATTATAACAATTTGAAGTTTTGTGTTTATAAATGATGTTTTAAAATAAGTTAGTTAATTATTCATTAACAAGTTTTTAAAGTTAATTAATTATTTAATTGTGTTGTTTAAGGAAATCAATTAATTAATAGGGCATTTGAACCAAAAATAGCTCAAACACTCAGAATATTAAGTAGAGAATAAAAAGTGAAGAAAGTAAAAAAGAAGAAGTAACAAATAGAACACGCAATATTTATAGTGATTCGGCGTACTCAGACCCACGTTCACTTCAAGCTTCCTTTTATTACACTGTGTTTTCAAGTATGGTTCTTACGGATCGGTATAAATCTCTTTTGGATCAGTACAAATCCGGGTGTGATTACAAGAAAACAGTATAGAGAGAAAGCCAAAAGATCTTTATAAATGAGCTCTGCCCCTTTGTTTATAGAGGTTGGAAGCCTAAAATCTCGCCCCTACGATCTCCACACCATTCTCTATGCAAATGATTAGTTCCCTCGAAAATTTGGTTGTCACGTCATTAAATATTATGGATCGGTACCGATTCATGGTCTTGGATCTGTACTGATCCACAAGTTTGACTTATGGATCACTTTGAATTATTTGCCTAGGTGCGACTCGTGAATATCTTTGTGATTCCAATTTTGTTTGTATCATTATTTGCTTATTTCTAAGTCCAAGTAACGGGTTCATGGAGGAATAAAGTAATTGATTCAAAGGCTGATGGAGATCGACATAGAATTGCATGGAAACAACAAAACAATACTTGAGATGGGCTTCTAACATTATCACTGGAATGTAGTAGGAGTGGGGGCACGATTTGACTAAGACTTACGGATAGTTACCGATCCATGATGTTGTATCGGTACCGATCCAAAACTTTGTTGGATCAGTGACCCCAAACTCTTAAGTTGGCTTTGTATTTTGTCCCATGGATTCATTTATGCTTGATTTCTTAACTCTATGGCTATCTTTTCGGGTTTCCTGCCTTGATAGCTTTGAAATTTGATTCATCAAGTTTTTCCATATATTGCCTAGTCAAAAGGTAGGATAACAAAGGGTATTTATAAATAATTATCTGTATACAAAAAGGATTTTACTTAATAAAAGGATTTATTTAAATGAGATTTTCAAATGACATTTGATAAATTATATTTTATAAAGGATTTTTTTATAAAAGAGTTATAAAGAATGATTTATAAAAGAGTTTTATAAATAGAAAAGGGATTTTATAAAACATTTTTAGAGATTTATAAAAGAAGTTTGTAAATTAATTTGGAGATTTATAAAAGTATCTATAAATATGAAATGAGCTTATAGAAAGGGATTTTTATAAAGGAATGGGATCTGTTTTGACAATTATTCCTTCTTAATTATGGTTGTATGGGAACACTCTTTCTGTAACGACCCGGAATTTTCGATCCCGAAAAATCCAGATAGTTAGGAAAAGAAGAAAAGAGGTAGAATAAGAAATAGAAAAAAAACACAGATTCTCACATTCGCAGCGGATCAAGATATAATATCAAATAATATCATTTATACAAAGAAAGCTGTATCAGTAAATTTATATTTTTAATACATCAGAGTTACAATATTTCACAATCACTGGACAGTTAAAATAACTTGTCCCAGATAAATAACAATATATCACAGCGGAATACACTCCATACGTTCCTGCCGTCCAGCTCGTCTCCTGAGCCAGAACGTCCTTACTTGAAAATCTGTAATACTTGGTCTGACCCGAGCATTACATCAAAGTACCATCCGGGTCAGGCTGAAAACCAACGTGAGTAAACCCATGCAATTTGAAATACTAAGCTTTAAACACATTGAAATAATGGTAACCTTACTACGAGTTCATAACTGGTTATGGTCAACACTTATTTCACAAATCAATCCCTAAGTAACCTTACTTAGTTTCAAAGATCCACATTATTTCATTCCAGCCTATTTATCTCACATACCAAATCTATATAGAATTATTTTAGATTACAAATCGAAGTGGTTTTGGGTATTTGTTGATACCCGATTCCGGTCTCTTCGAGTCCCATGTCATCTTATACTAGTTATTCAAATGGAATACAATTCAACTTTAAATACAGGATGTCACTTTACACAACAATTCATCTCGATAGATAACCACATTATCACTGTTCAACCCAATCATATGACCAAACATTTCATATCAGAAATATCAAATAATTTCAAAGTATTCAATATCATTCAATCATTCATAAACAAGATTAATTAGTATCACCATTCCAATTAATTTAAATTAATTACAAACTATTAATTAATCATCCCTTAATTGTCCTTTTTAATTACATTAAGTAATTAGCCTTTAATTAATAACACAAATTAATTAACCTTCACCCATTCACCTTAATTACATTTATCCTTGATTAATTATTCAAATTAATTATCCTATAATCACTTACATTGATTAATTATCCTTTAATTAATCACACTCATTAATTGACTAATCCTTAATTAATTTCCTTAATTAATCAACCCTTTAATTAATTACACTAAGTAATTAATTCTTAACTATTTCCCTTAAGTAATTTACCTTTAATTACTTTCATCAAGTAATTATCTCATTGGTTAATTATCCCTAATCAATTAACCTTTAATTATTAATTAATTTAACCTTTAATTACCAATTAAATTGATTAATCTTTAACCAATTTATCTTAATTACTTACTTTAGTAAATCCTTAAATTGATTAATTCTTTAGTTAATCACATTGAGTAATTAATCCTTAATTACTCCCATTTAATTACTTCCACAAGTGATCATCCTCTTTAATTAGTTATATTCCATAATTATATATTAATCTTTTACACTAAGTAACCACTTAATTAATTAATTAATACTTAATCCACATCATAAGAGATTATTCTTAATTAATTTATCCAAATAGTTTCTCTTAAATTAATTACCATAATTAATTATTGTTAACTAATTAGTTAATGACTCCTACATCAATTATTATTCATTAACTCTCCATTATTAAATAATTATACTTTGATTATTAACATAAATCAAATAATTCTTATTAATTTCATTGAATGGTTAACTTTTAAATTAACTTTCCAAATTAATTATCTTTTAATCATTCATAACTCTAATTAATTGAAAATAAATTCTCAAATTTAATTTAACTTAATTACATCATTAAACAAAACAAACAAAGGTTTGTTTAAACATTTCACTTTAGAATTTTAAACAAAAGAATTTAACTTGGAAAGAACATGATTTTATTATACTTTAAAGCATTGTTCTTCTACATTCTCTGGAAATCTGGTTTCACTTTCCTTTAAAATTAGAATCCCGCTAACAACTCAAAAGCTAAACCGAGCGAAACCATCGAAAACTCGAGCAACCAAAACAAAAACACCGAGTCACCCAACCAAACTGCTACTTCGAGAGAATCAAACATCCTACTCGGGTTTGACCCAAGCTACTCTGCTTCTTCCCCAAACTCACGAAACCCAGAACCAAAATGCACCGTGCACCGATGCACCACCCTCCTCCAGCCATCCTGCTGGCTTTCAACAAGTCGACAACGACCTCGACATTACCACGACCACCCAAATATCGTGATTCCATCGGGACTCAAAATCGAGTCTTTCGATCAAAAAATGGAATCAACTTCATCGGCAAAAACCACTCACCGATGACGACCTCGCCCACCAGAGTCCACTCCCCTCCGATCCAAGCAGCGTCACAAGACTACGCAACTGTCCTACCTTTCGCGAACGCCTTCGATGCCTCCCAAACAACCCATGACACTGCGAATCATTGTCGCCACAAACTGGAAATCGAACCCTAGTTCGATGCTCCCTGGCCACCACGGTGAACTTTAACTTCGATGATCATTTTTCCAGAGACCGCCGTACCTCCTTCCCCTTCCAGACCATAGCCTGACATCCAAACCCCTTCCGTTCGACAGAATCAAATAAAAGTACTGATTTTGATCAACTCAGAAAAGCACAACAATACTATCCTAAAAAAATGATGATTGTACCACCTAAATTCATGATTTTCTGCCATGAATACAATCATTCAATCCAAATCTAAAATTTAATAGGTTGATTTTTAACATGTATATATATTTCACTGTTATTTCAAATTTTAAAATTATTTGCTAAACTATAATTCCGGAAACCATTTTTATACTTGATATTATATTGTAACAAATATCTTATATTAAAAAATCAAAGGCAGATATGGATTAAATTTGGAGATAAGAAATTTTAAAATCAAACAGGAGCTGAAATAAGAACAAAAAAGCAAATGTACAAAAGTTTTCATAGACTCAATTTTATGTATACATGCATTCACATCATCCATCATATAAACACTTTTAATGTATATTACTACAACATTTATCACTAATATCAATTATAACATCAGATTTAAAGCTTTTTTTTAAAATAAAATTTACTCACTTGTTATAAGATGAAGAACAGAGACTTAAAACTGAGATGCTCTGGTTTTTGAAAACTAGGATCACTGATCTTTGAAAACTTGATTGTGTTGCTTAGTTGAGTTGATCCTGCTTAAATCTGATTTTTTGCTAGTTGAGATGATCCAAGCTTTGATAATTTTTCTGGTTTTGAAAATGTTTATAGGATCTTTTTTCTTTCTCTTTTCTTTTCCAGGTTTATGTTACAAGTTATTTTCTTGGATTTTGAAACTGCAGTTAGGAAAGAAAATGAGAGAGTAGAATATAGATGCATTTGTAGCTTTAATTATGATTTTTATAAAAATAAAAGAAAAGTAAAAATAAATTGGTGACACTTGTTAGATTTGTTAATCCATTTAAGTTACACTTGTTATTTTGTATCTCCTTATTTAACAAATGTCATTTGTGAAAATTTTATGCATAAATCCTCCTTTTAAATAATTTTATAAATATTGTTTTAAACCCTTTTAGCTTATGTTTTACATGTTTATATGATTTTACATTTGTCTTTGTTTACATGTATAAATGTTATGTACTTATGTTTATATAATTATGTAGTATGACATATGTTTTAATATTAAATCTATATATTTCCTTTAACACGTTTTCTCTTTGCTATATTTATAAAATGTTTTAAAGAAAATAATATAGAACTACTTATATACAAATAAAAAATCAAACATACGTTAGTTTTAAATCCAATTTACTTTAAGATGAATATAAATATTTATCCAAGTATAAATATTTATCACCAAATTTATTGTTCATCTACAAATCAGTATTCTATTAATTAACCCAGTTATTTTATCAATTACAGATATTCTAAAATTCGGGTTATCACATTCCTCCCACCTTTGAATCTTTTCGTCCTCGAAAAGGAACGAAGCCAGAATTTATTAAAAGTACTTAATATCAAATAAATTTTCTTTGATCATTTTTAAAACACTTTTTTTATCAATAATTTTTAAAACTCCTTTAAAATCTACATATTATTAGAAAAATAGTTTTATAAAAGTACTTTTTATAACTCAATGTCTCAACCAGTCCATCCTTGTTCTTACAGAAATTCGGTCATACATTGATCAGGCGTAAGACTGAAAATCTATAAGTACTTAGTAGATCCATTTTCAACACCTAGTGAAAATACTTGAAAAATATTTTGAAAATATAGAAAACATTTTTGAAAATATGAGAAATATCTTTGGTGAGAATGCTCTGCAAATCATCACCCCCATCCATGGTCGTAGTTAACCCGATGGTTACGTTGCCATCCCGGCTAAATCCATAGATAACTGTAGGCACTCTTCGCCCCTTGATTACGCCATGGAACCCGCTACAGATCGTAGTTACATCCTGCGTTACGTTGTCATCACAACAGAAATCCATGTAACTGTAGGCATCTGCGCCCTCGAGTTTCGCTACCAAAAGAGTGAAACTTCTCCACTCCCACATAGGTCACAGACTACATCAGTCAAGTCCCAATATAACCTTAGGCTCTCACGGCCTCTCGACTTTCGCTATGTCTTCAGATATCGCAGTCTACCGATGTTACATTGTCATCCCGGAAAAATCAAACGTAGACCGTTGGCTCTCAACAACACACACGACTTCCGCTATGGTCCGTAGTAGATCGCAGTGACATTGAGCTACACTGTCGTCACAGCATAACCCAATGTTTCTATAGGCATCAGCGCCCTCGACTTTCGCTACCCACTACACATAATCCTCAGGAACTAGTTTGTACGGACTCCTTACAGGATCAACTTTAGAACCCCCCCCTCAGGTTTCAAGGCAGTACCACCCTGTGGCACTTCTGAGAAGTTCATTTCAAGGAAGCGCCTTTTCCCCCAGAGCCAATCTCAAAACACTTTATACTATACACATATAGTACCTTCCAAATCATACACCTAGTATGAATCCCATATAAATCTCTTTTTCTCAAAAACAATTATTCCAAAATCGATAATTCTCAAACTATGCTTTCCAAATTCCAAAATTGATTTTACCCAAAAATCAAAAGCCTTTCCAAAATCCATAGGTTCCAAAACCTTTTCCCAAAATCATTCTCATAAGATCCTTCATATATGTATATAGATATATATAACTTTTGAAAATCTTTGGATCATTTCATACTTGTATGAATTCCCTTTTTATACTTCAATATTTTCAAAAACCCTTTTCTTCTGGCAATAGATTCAACAAGGGGAGTTTATCAATTATATATACATAACTTTGTTTATAACAAAACAATATTCGAGCTTGATTACTTTATAAAGTCACTTACCATATTACTTACTTCCATAAAGTAAATTTCTACCATAGAAATGACCAATTTCCACTTTATTTTATCATATATTTCACAAAATATAATTTCCATTTCAAAAAACCTTTCTACAGTTCTTATCCACAAATTTTCAATATCAATTTTATTCAAATCCGTATGATATACACATATCATCCGTACGCTATACCAATCTGATCGCTCACTCGATTACATAATTTCTCTTCCAAACTAGTATCGTCCATCCGACTTCCTAGTGCGGACTCGGATCTGGTTTCTTGATCAGAAACTATCATTCTCCTAGCATAGTCATAACTATGATAGAGAATATCTAGAACCAATCAACAATCCATATGCAGGTCCGCCATCGAAAATCGAGTGAGAAATCCCAACTCAGATCGATATAACAATCTCGAAATTCTATGCTTGAATCTGGATCAAATCATTGTGCGAATAGAATAATATTCAAACATCCAACGTATTTATCTTCGTTGATCATTAGCTAAATCAATTCTCTTTTCTATTCACCTTCATTATGATTCTAGTCACTCACCCACAATTGCCCCCAATTCTCATTTGGGTTAACACTTCAATCCTTATCTCAATTGGTATTCAATTATAGACAGTTTGCACTCTGACCAACTTAAATTTAAAAATAGCTTGAAAAAGTTTAAAATAGATAAGTAGTTGAAAAATATTTATTATTTGTAAAATAGTTGTAAAATAGTTAAGTAGTTATAACATAGTTATAGGATAGTCAAATAATTGTAAAATAGTTATAAATAGTAATTAGTTATAAAACAGTTGAAAAACAGTAATTATTTTATAAAACAGTTGTAAAATTATTAAATAGTTCCAAAAATAATAGAAAAATAAGTATAAAATGATTTGGATTTAAAAAGAAAGGTCGTATATTGTAAATAGCTTGGAAAAATAGATTTAAATCAGTTTAATTTATTTGAAAAAAGGCTAGAGCCAAACCGTTCAATTTCCAATCTCCCTTTCCAATAAATTTCCAATTTCTATTTAACTTTCAATTTCAATTCAAATTAAGTTAACTTTCATTCCCATCCCAAATTCAAATCAAGTTCCCATTGGAATTTGAATTCATTCAACTTCAATTTCATTTCAAATTAATCCAATATAAATTTTCCATTTGAATTTTAAACTTACCCATCTTCAATCAAAATTCTAATGAATTCAAATCAAATTCAATTTAAATCTCAACTTTAAACCATCTCAAATTATATAAATTCGAGTTAAATTTTAAATGTTGATTTAATCCCTTAAATCAAATTAACCTTTATTTTTAATTCAACAATCTAAATCTTTAAACAATTTAATTCTAAGTAAAAATTTCAAAATTCCATTTTAAATTATCTTTACTTAACTTATTTCAAAGTTCAAATAAGAGTTCAAAATAATTTTATCTTTAAAATTTAATTTATACTCAATTTTATCTTCCAACTTTGAAACTAATTCTTAAACAATTTTTAATTTACAAATTCAATTATTAACATTCAAATCTTAAGTTCAAAGTGATTCCATATCCTTAATTTCAAATTAAAGTTTAATTTCCCTTTTATCTCAATAGTGGATATATTACCACAATCCATTTCTTCATTCATTCAAATCCAATTCACAGTTTAAAGATTATTAATAACGGTAGGATGATATCATCCAATTTATTTTTAAAACATCCATCCATTTCCAGTTTCCAGATCTCAAACCCATTTTGAGATCACACAACTCCCCAATTCAAATCAACCATTTAACTTCCCAAGTTAAATCTTAATTTCATCTTGAAATTCCCAAATCAGGTTGTTCATTCAAACTTATTTAACTTCTTCTAAGTTAAATTCAATTTAATCCTATTAATCACACTTAAAATTTGAATTCTCCATTTCAAATTTCAAATTTCTATCACTTAAAAGTTCAAAAACTTATTTTACTTTGGGATTTTACATCACATTTCAGGGAAAATCAAAACTCATCACTATAGAATTTATTTCAAATCATCTTTGGTATTATGTGTATCCACACATATATACATATTAACTTCTTGGCCCACCAAGCCAAATTTTAAAATTTAAATCACCTTTGGTTTTAAATTCAAAACAAATTCCTTTAAAAAAATTCAAACATTTCTTATTTCAAAATAAGATCACATTCAAAGTCGTCTGAATAATATTATTTATTATTATCTCTTAACATTTTGAAAACAATTTCAAATGTTTCTAGACTTAGAATTCAAAACTTCTCAATTTACATCATTTCTAATTTACAAGTTATTCTCATCTAATGATTACTTCTAAAAAACATTTTATTATTTATTGGAAAACAATCATCCCATTATTAAACACAATAACCATTCTATTTTCTGGTTTGAAACCAATTCTACTTCATCTTATTTATATAGTTCATTTTATTCAATTCCTATTTGGATATATATGCATCACTAAATTCTTATCCAATTTCAATATCCAACAACCAATTTATTGCTTTATATATAAAATATAAGCTTTTATAAAAATCATTCATTAAAACCATTTGTAAAACCTTTATATAAGAAAATAACAAGTACGCCCTCATATATATACACACTCAACTCATTCTAGGGTACCACTGACCCTATCCTTAATGAGTAAACCTACCGGAGCCAAGGTTCTCCCTTAACCTTCAGCTCTGATACCAAATGTAATGACCTGGAATTTTCGATCCCGAAAACTCCAGATAGTTAGGAAAAGAAGAAAAGAGGTAGAAGAAGAAACAGAAACAAAACACAGATTCTCACATTCGCAGCAGATCAAGATATAATATCAGATAATATCATTTATACAAAGAAAGCTGTATGAGTAAATTTACATTTTTAATACATCAGAGTTACAACATTTCACAATCACTGGATGGTTAAAATAACATGTCCTGGGTAAATAACAATATATCACAGCGGCATACACTCCATACGTTCCTGCCATCTAGCTCGCCTCTTGAGCTCCAAAACGTCCTTACCTGAAAATCTGTAATACTCGGTCTGACCCGAGCATTACATCAAAGTAACACCCGGGTCAGGCTAGAAATCACGTGAGTAAACCCATGCAATTTGAAATACTAAGCTTTAAACATAATTGAAATAACTGGTAACTCATACCTTACAACGTGTTCAAAACTGGTTATGGACAACGCTTATTTCACAAATCAATCCCTAAGTAACCTTACTTAGTTTCAAAGATCCATATTATTCCATTCCAGCCTATTTATCTCACATATCAAATCTATATAGAATTATTTTAGATTACAAATCAAAGTGGTTTTGGGTATTTGCTGATACTCGATTCCGGTCTCTTCGAGTCCCATGTCATCTGACACAAGTTATTCAAATGGAATACAATTCAACTATAAATACAGGATGTCACTTTACACAACAATTCATCTTGATAGATAACCACATTATCACTCTTCAACCCAATCATATCACCAAACATTTCATATCAGAAATATCAAATAATTCCAAAGTATTCAATATCATTCAATCATTTATAAACAAGATTAATTAGTCTCACCATTCCAACTAATTTAAATAAAGTTAAATTAATTATCTTAATCACTTTGAATCCTGCTTACTTAACATTAATTAATTACAAACCATTAATTAATCATCCCTTAATTATCCTTTTTAATTACATTAAGTAATTTGCCTTTAATTAATAACACAAATTAATTAACCTTCACCCATTCACCTTAATTACATTTATCCTTGATTAATTACTCAAATTAATTATCCTATAATCATTTACATTGATTAATTATCCTTTAATTAATCACACTCATTAATTCACTAACCCTTAATTAATTTCCTTAATTAATCAACCCTTTAATTAATTACACTAATTAATTCTTAACCACTTCCCTTAAGTAATTTACCTTTAATTACTTTCATCAAGTATTATCTCATTGGTTAATTATCCCTAATCAATTAACCTTTGATTATTAATTAATTTAACCTTTAATTACCAATTAAATTAATTAATCTTTAACCAATTTATCTTAATTACTTACTTCAATAAATCCTTAAATTGATTAATTCTTTAATTAATCACACTGAGTAATTAATCCTTAATTACTCCCATTTAATTACTTCCATAAGTAATTATCCTCTTTAATTAATTATATTCCATAATTATGCATTAATCTCTTACACTAAGTAACCACGCATTAAGTAATTAATTCTTTTTCCACATCATAAGAGATTATTCTTAATTAATTTATCCAAATAGTTTATCTTAAATTAATTACCCTAATTAATTATTCTTAACTAATTAGTTATGATTCCTACATCAATTATTATTCATTAACTATCCATTATTAAATAATTATACATTGATTATTAACATAAATCAAATAATACTTATTAATTTCATTGAATGATTAACTTTTAAATTAACTTTCCAAATTCATTACCTTTTAATAATTCATAACTCTAATTAATTAAAAATAAATTATTAAATTTAATTTAACTTAATTACATATTAAACAAAAAAAACAAAGGTTTGTTTAAACATTCCACTTAAGAATTTTAAGCAAAAGAATTTAACTTGGAAAAAACTTGTTTTTATTATACTTTAAAACATTGTTCTTCTACATTCTCTGGAAATCTGGTTTCGCTTTCCTTTAAAATTAGAATCCTGCTAACAACTCAAAAGCTAAACCGAGCGAAACCATCGAAAACTTGAGCAACCCAAACAAAAACACCGAGTCACCCTACCAAACTGCTACTTTGAGACAATCACGCATCCTACTTGGGTTTGACCCGAGCTACTCTGCTTCTTCCCTAAACTCACGAAACCCAGAACCAAAATGCACCGTGCACGTGCACCGATGCACCACCCTCCTTCGGTAATCGTTCTGGCCTTCAACAAGTCGATAACGATCTCGGCATCTACCACGACCACCCAGATATCATGATTCCACCACGACTCGAAATTGAGTCTTTCGATCGAAAACTGGAATCAACTTCACCGGCTATAACCACTCATCGACGACGACCTCGCCCACCGGAGTCCACTTCCCTCCGATCCAAGCAGCGTCACAAGACTATGCAACTGTCCTACCTTTCGCGAATGCCTCCGGTGCCTCCCAGACAACCCATGACACCGCGAATCAATGTCGCCCCAAACTGGAAATCGAACCCTAGTTCGATGCTCCCTGGACACCACGGCCGACTTTAACTCCGATGATCATTTTTCCAGAGACCCCCGTACCTCCTTCTCCTTCCGGACCAAAGCCAGACGTCCATACCCCTTCCGTTCGACGGAATTAGATAAAAGTACTGATCCTAATCAACTCAGAGAAGCACAACAATTACTAACCTAAAAAATCATGATTATACCACCTAAATTCATAATTTTCTGCCATGAATACAATCATTCAATCCAAATCTAAAATTTAATAGGTCGATTTTTAACATGTATATATATTTCACTATTATTTCAAATTTTAAAATTATTTGCTAAATTATAATTCCAGAACCATTTTTATACTTGATATTATATTGTAACAAATAACATATATTCAAAAATCAAAGGAAAATATGGATTCAATTTGGAGATAAGAATTTTTAAAATCAAATAGGAGCTTGGAATAGAACAGAAAAGCAAATGTAAAGAAGTTTTCACAGATCCAATTTTACATATAAATGCATTCACATCATCCATCATATAAACACTTTTAATCTATGTCAGTGCAACATTTATCACTGATACCAATTATAACATCAGATTTTAAACTGTTTTTTTAAAATAAAATTTACTCGTCTGTTATAAGATGAAGAACAGAGACTTAAAACTGAGATGCTTTGATTTTTGAAAACAGGAATCACTGAACTTTGAAAACTTGATTGTGTTGCTTAGTTGAGTTGATCCTGTTTAAATCTGAGACGAGATTATTTTGCTAGCTGAGATGATCCAAGCTTTGACAATTTTTCTAGTTTTGAAAATGTTTACAGGCTCTTTTTTTTCTCTTTTCTTTTCCAAGTTTATGTTACAGGTTATTTTCTTGGGTTTTGAAACTGAAGTTAGGAAGGAAAATGAGAGAGTAGAGTATAGATGCATTTGTAGCTTTAATTATGATTTTTATAAAAATAAAGAGAAGTAAAAATAAATTGGTGACACTTGTTAGATTTGTTAATCCATTTAAGTTACACTTGTTATTTTGTATCTTCTTATTTAACAAATGTCATTTGTGAAAATTTTATGTTTAAATCCTCCTTTTAAATAATTTTATAAATATTGTTTTAAACCCATTTAGCTTATGTTTTACATGTTTATATGATTTTACATTTGTCTTTGTTTACATGTATAAATGTTATGTACTTATGTTTATATACTTATGTAATATGACATATGTTTTAATATTATATCTATATATTTCCTTTAACACATTTTCTCTTTACTATATTTATAGAATCTTTTAAAGAAAATAATATAGAACTACTTATATACAAATAAAAAATCAAACATACTTTAGTTTTAAATCCAATTTACTTTAAGATATTCATCTTCGGATTTCAATCTCAAATTCAAATTTAAATTTAAATCGACTCATATATATATATATTTAAACAAACACACATTAAATTTGTTTTAAAATAATAATTTTGCAAAATTTAAATAATTATACTAGGAGATTATCAAATAAATATTTATCTAAGTATAAATATTTATCACCAGATTTATTTGTTCACTCTATAAATCAGTATTCTATTAATTAACCCAGTTATTTTATCAATTACAGATATTCTAAAATTCGGGTTATCACACTTTCCATACTTAACACCGAAGGATAGTGGTTTGGTTACAGGAAGTATTTTAATGATATTTGTTTTAGTCCATTTAAATAAAAATTTAGAAAAGAGGAAATCTTCATTAAGTTTTGTAAATAAAATTATACCCTTGAAATAAGTATACGATATATTTCCTAAGAATTGAAAGCATAATGTCTATAATATATTTATATCAGCGAGATAAGTATATGAACGTTTTTCCCAATATCAAAAGAGTATAAAGGGTTTGCAAAAATATCTTTTGTGAAGGTATTTTTATTCAAATAGCTTTAAAGAATTTAATCAATAAAAGATAAATCAATAGGGGATTCGTGGATTCCACGCGGAATTAATTCTATGTTCGATTGTTCTTTTATTTATAGTTAAATAACTGATTATCAAATCTGGAGCAATTTTTAACTCTGGAAATATCTAGGAGAAAATACGAGAATTCTATGATACAATTATCCTCGGGGATGCTATACTATGCATATAAATTCATATTTTCCTTTATAATAAATGAAAGGAAATATGTCCACTTAAATAGTTAGAAGGTGATATCTGCTCTTATGTATTATCTGTATATTTCTAAAAAAAACCGGGGTTGAGTATACCGAAAACTTTCGAATGTTGATTCGAAGAGATCGAAATCGGATAAGTATGAATTATCCGAAAACCACTTCAAACCAACTTAAGCACTCGAGATGAAGACATCTTGAAGATGGTGGAATCGTAAATGGAGATTTTTCAAGTGCAAGGGATATTTGCTACTAATCCCAAAGGTGATTCCAAATGGATATAGTAGAAGTAGTGCCTTCAATCTATTCACATCTTGAATAATTTGTATGGATGAATGCTAGCATTACATTGTCACTTGGAGGGAAGTGTTAGCATTCCAAGTGGAATTTCTATATAAGGGGTATATCGTAGCCTCTAGCCTCAACAACCGAGAATAACTAAAATCAATGGAGATGCATCATGGCTATATGGGTCGCACCCATTAGGGCATGTCATCACTCTTCTGTGTATGTATGGATTTTGCGGTACATGAGAGCTCTCGGGAAAAGGTTGTAAAGCAACCGAGATGGTGACATATTCGATACTATCCAAAAAGGGGTAGGCTGGTTCTGTGTAGCAGAGGTGCATGATGTTGTTGTTGACCTTGATACATTTTTCTCGAGGTGTATTATGACAAGTGGTACCCCATGCCTTGTCATTGATGGAATCCATTCTCCTATAAGCACAGTCAGGACTTAGTTGTGCCTAACTATGCTAGAACGTGAGATGCAAGTATTCCAGCTATATTCATAATTTATTTTGAACCCTAGAGATTATTATAATATTATAAGATTTTCTGTAAATTGTTTGGTTATCTTAAGGTAAAAATCCGTCTATGTTTATGTGTGGTGTGGTCTTATGAGATACCTTTATTTCTTAAAGTTTTAAAATCTTAAGTAGTCCATTTTATTGTTTTTCTCAAGCTGGTTCTACCAGACTGATCCAAGCATTATTTTACTTATAATGCTCAGGTCAGCCCGAGCATATTTTTTAGATTTAGCTGGACACTTCTGAGCTTCAGGAGATGATTTGGAAGCCTCCAAGACATACTTCTGTATTTTCTTTTATCTTTCGCTGTTTTGTTCTTATTTCATTTATCAACAATTGCAAGGACATGTTGTTATAATTTTTCAGAGCTGATGATAGGTTTGTTTTGCTCTGATTTTATGTATGTATATTAAAGTTCAGTTTTCTTTTTGTAAAGATCATTGGTATATTATCGATCCCTTGTCATGTTGTGAGATTTTGTTCTGTCTTTTCTTTCTTTTTTCCCAACAATCTGTCTTTCTGGCACTTGAATGCTCGACACGTGAATATCGTAGATGTATTGGTGTCGACTTTCGAGGGTCGAAACGACAGGTTGTTACAAGTGCTCCCCAGCCACTTTAGATTTTTGTGTATAACCATGATTGAGTAGGAGTGTTGGAGGGTATTGTTTAACTCTTTTTGCCCCCTGACTGATACCTCCTTAGCTCCTTTAGCTCCTAGGCGATGATCTTATGTTCAACCTTGCCATCCCGCTTTTCGATCTTAACCAGCAGAAGTCCGTTAGCAAGCTTCTTGTTTTCATTATAAAGCCTCGGGATCTTAGCCGCCTGCCCTTCAATAGTTTAGTCCCTCGCCCAAATGATCTCGTTCCTCATAGTGATGGCAAGGTCCTTCTCTGTAATTTTCTTTTTCAAGGCGGCACCTTCCTCATGGGCAGACTTCAACGTATTCTACAACACGATCACAGCGTCATTTTAGGCCTTCCTCATCTCGGCCATCAAAATCTCAGCACTAGCTTTGGATTTGACAGCGGAGTCTCTCTCAGCCATCATTTTCTCCAATTCCTCCTTTAACTCTGTAATGATGTTATCGTAGGTTCTCTTCTTAGAGTCGAAGGAGGTGATATTTCTGTAGTTAATATTATTAACCTTAGAGAGAGCATTATACAGCCATTTTCATTTATTTCCTTGGTCAACATACTTTTGAACCCTTTGAAGATCCCAGTCTACAACCTCCTTTGGTATGTCTTCGATATCTTGATCAAACATGACACCCTGCCAAAAGTGGTCAGGAAAGGTGGCCTGTAAATTGGGCGGCGAAACCAGTTGAGAAGATGAGGGAGCAAAGATTCCCTTAGAGCATGGAGGAGTGATAGTAATTAAGGACTTCGAGATGGGAGCTTATTGATAGGGAGGAAGCTAGGACTCAATATAAAGTAGAGTAGTGTCAAAGGAGTAGCCGTGATGATCTTGCAACTCTTTTTGTCATTTGGATTGATAGGAGGACAACCTCTCTTTGGCATATCTTTTCCTTCTTTCTCTCTCGGCCTTATGGTCCTCTTATGCCTCCTATTCCTTCCTTCTGAACCTTTCCTCGTTCGACTCATGACAACCTCGATGATTGGAATAAGGCAGATATAGATCGAGGGCGTGTCCCCTAAACTTGCCTATATTGTGCTTAAGTTTGCGGTATCTATAACATTGTGTTCATAGTCCTAGAAAGTATGTATAGTATCGATGATCCCTGAGTACTCTACAGACCGTGTTCACATGAAAGTAAAGATGGTATCTTGCCACCTTTATACAGAATTCCTTCAAGCGAGAAGCTAAAGTCTAGAGAGCCCTCAACATGTAGATCACCAATGGAGATTTCGAAATCGCTCTAACCAGCGAAAACATCTCCTAAGAAAGGCTCAAAGGGTTACTTCGCCCGTAGGCAATGTGTTCGGTTCTTCGGCTTTATTGGAAGTGTCAACTATAATATGCTCCGGATGGGGCAAGGTAGAAGCTCAAGGCGCTTATGGGGTGTCTCCCCAAATGATTCACCTTCTTCTACACTAGCATATAATCACTATCGTCAACGATTTCTTCTTCCTATTTGCATTCCACTTCAACCATCGGTTCCTTCCCTTCTCTCCTTTCCATAACCTCTATCCTTATTGATTGACCGCATCCCAGCTCCTACATCCCATTCTATCAGAGAATCACCAACAACGGGCTCCTTAGCCACCTTTCAATGGGCTCTTTGGCATACACATGCCTAAGGGACCTTCAACTTCCCCATAAAGATTCTCTCCCAAGCAAGGAGTGGGATGGAAGATCGTGTAGGCACTTTAGAGCTGCTTGGTGGAATCAATTTGGGAGTAAAAAAATGTAGTAGGAAACAGCAGAATGCACTGCCAGAAACTCTTATTAGTCAGGAGATATGCGGTCGTGCGGTGTTGGAAGATCATCTCCTTTAAACCCTTTAAGGTATCAGCATGCTCATTATGAGTATCTTCGGTGGGAATGCCAAGGAAGAAGTAAATAGTAAGATGTGTGCTTGGATGGAAGGAAACCGAGCACGTAAAGGGCAGAAGGAAAGAAACTTACTTCTGAACAACCAATGCATGTTGAATCCATACGAGCATAAAACGTAGAAGTACTCATTTTTTAAATACAAGCATTTGTTATGAAGAGCCTCAATTACTTTACATATGCACCAGGCCTTAGTTATCATATAAGAGGGCGAGTCCTGGCTTTGCTTGAAGTGTAAAAGATAAGTTATCTTGTTGAACTATGGTGGTCATTGAAATCGATTCATGAAGCGCACGTATAGAGAGCTCAAGAGAGCATACCTATTCGGATGGACTTGAGATGGAGCCAACCCTAGCTCTTAGAATACCATTCGAAGGAAGAAATTAAAGGGCGACATGACACTGCCTAAACATGTGTATCTATTACAGGTTATATACCCAAACAGAGGAGTATGCACTCGTTCTGCTTTTGTCGGAAGGAGTACATCCCCTTCAGGGAATATGTGCTAGAGCTATATATTTTGAAGCATTCTTGCAGTTAGGATAGTTGGCATCTGTTCTGACAGATCATCTAAAACTCGAAGACCAATATATTCATTTAAGGGATGAGGTTAATTTTTAACAGATCCGCTCGTGCAACTGCACCTTGTAACTTGGTAGTGATTGAACGACCAGGCCTGTTAAGAACAAATTGTGAATCCTTAGTGGTGGAGGACCCGACTTCAAAAGGAGTGGATGTCCCAACATAAGTCTAAAGATGTGGAGATCGATGAGTCATTTTAAACATGAAAACTTTGCATTCAATATGGTCAAGTATGTTTTATTTTAGATATTAAACCCGTGTGACCAACGTCCGAAATCCAAAGGATGTCGATGTGTGTTGACCAATCAGATTCTGAACGTTGACCAGGCAAGTGAAATTGTTAATATATGCAGTATGATTCTTGTGTCTTATACACTGCGAATGGATCACCCTGTGTAAATAGATTGCTCATGCTAGAAAAACAAGCCACGTCGCATGACGGAACTATGCATCGGATTTTACCTATTACTGACGGATAATCGATAATGGAACCACTGTCCGGAGCAACATGGAAGCTTTTCTTTTATAAGAACATGGAAACGCAATAATGAAGAATGCTATGAAGTGAGAATATTTAGATGATAAAAATGTACAACGTTGGAATGGCTTGAATTTTCAAGCCTAATAGATACGACCGTTCTTAAAAAGTGACTTCCCTATCAGTATTCGAACAATAGAATGCGATCAGTTGAGTTTTGATGCAAGTTAGTGAAAACACTCTAGAATCTTGGGACTACAAGTCAAGGACTCCAACATCTCCTAGAGGTGATTGAAACATGCCCCTAAGACGGACTTGGAACCGATCTAAAACACACACATGCCAAAATCTAGAACACTACTAGCCCAATTTTTGACCAACTCCCATCAATAGCGACAATAGCCAACGCAACCAGCAACCATCACCATGTCAAAAGAGCAACGCCGACCTTAGCTTGAGACTTAGGCAGTAAAGCATGAGGAGAGGGAGATGAATACTTCAAACGTGCAGTAGTAGAAGTGGTCATCGGCACTAGATGAGCAGGTGGCGACGTTGGCAATTGGATGCAGTTGGTGGTCGATGATGATAATGGTGTCGTTCATGAGAAGGTCAAAGGACTTGGAATGTGAGGTTTCAGTCATGAGAAGAAGGAAACGGAAAAGTGATGTTAAAATTATGTAATTATTGCTTATATATCATTCGGGGGTAGAGAAATCTCTCGGCACCGAGAGGAACGTGTTGGTATCAAGTGGAATTTTGGAGCCAAAATTTGTCAAAAACATGAAGAAGTAAAAGTAAGCTTAACTAAGGCATGGCATGGTTTCCATAGTGTAGATCATGTCCTTAGCACGAAGAATGGAATTTTATCTATGCAAAGCAGTTCAAGGAATATCTACAGAATAAAGACAACGCTTTAAAGCAATCCCTAAACAATCAGTCAGAATCAGGTGATAGTAAGTCAAGACCTACCTCAATCCAGAGCACGCTTTGTTTTCAATGAAAGCATACTCCAGGGGAGGGGGAAGTGTTAACCAATTTTTTAACTAAGCAGAATCTCAATGGAAATTAGAACGTGAAGCTGAAAACGAAACGACTCACGAACTTGGAAACATGTTTGAAAGGATGAGAAAATGACACTAAAGAAGTTTGAATGGGAATGTGGCAAAATGGACCACTCGATACCAAGAGGTACCAGTACTAAGAGGATTTTTTTCCACTTCGGCCCTTCTAAACCCCATGAACCTCCAGCATTACCTCAAGCAATCGTCATGGAGTTCTTTTCCCAATGAATAAATGAAAAACTCTAAGAATTTATGAGAAGAAAGCAAAGAAAGCAGGAAAAGATAGGCGGTACAAAAGAAATCATCGAAAACAACTCAACCATCAAGGAAAAGTGTTAGGAATGCAATGAATTAGAAATATAGGGCATGAAAAAGAAGAAAAGAGGGTTTTCATCGACAAAAGCAGTCGATATCGAGAGCTTCTCTCGGTATGGAGTGGATTTTATGGGAATCTAAGCCAACTTTGGCTCTCTTACACCTTTGGACTGGCATCTGGACTTGAATCTGTGGGTCTTTAAGTCTACTAGCGAATTCCCCTATAAATACTAACCCTGTAGCAAACAAGGGGGGACTTTTTGGCATTTTTATTTTCTTCTTCCCCTACCTCTTCTCCCTATAGTTACCAAGGTAGATATTGTTGACCGTTCTAGGCTTTAGGAACTTGTCGATCACCTGTACTTTTGACTCTCAATCAGATAATCAATAAATTACAGTGAAGTAGGCTAGAGATGGCCGAACCATTATAAAAATTTCTTGTATTCTCCCTAATTTTCTTATATGTTTGCTAGATCCCAACTTGTCTATAGGTTTTTGGGCATTGTTCCATTTTCGGCATCAATAGCAAGTGTATGATGGAGTTTTTAATTAAAAGAGGTGGAATGGTAAGAGAGAAATGTGGATCTATAACCTTATTTTTCTTCTTAGAATCTCTCTTATTTAATCACCTCAAGCCCTCATATTTTAGCTCTCTCTTCATTGGTCCTTTTCAACCAGCAATGGACGGTGCTAGTCCCCCTTCTCCTCAATTTCAAGCTTCCAAAAACACACATCAAATCAAATTCGAAGATCGATGGTAGCTATAGTCAGATTCCTAGTTCTATCTGAAGGCTTAGATATTGATTCAAGGAGTGATCGGATTCAAAATCTCAAGGTGTTTTATCTAGACTTTGGTAAAAGTTAATAATCCATATTTTTTCATTTATATGTAAATAGACAACTATTTATTATGTTATATATATATATATATAGTTAGTTAACATATACTATCACAATCCATATATGTTAGTATCGTCAACATTGGAGTATATTTTATGTGTGTTGGTTTAGAAATAAGTATATTTTTTGATACATACATACATACATACATATATATATATCATTCAACAATGAATGCAAAATTTCAATTTTTTATTCTATTTTTTCAAAAATAATAATCTAGTGATTTCGAAACAAGTTTGATTTTTAGATACACACACCTATTTTATATAATTTATTTAAATACAAAACCTAAGTTTTACAATATTTACATATCTATAACATATATATATATATCATATGTGAATAAATATATAATAAAATTTATACATGTTTAAATAAGTTTCAAATTTTTTATATATATTTAAATGACTTCCATGCGAAAATCAATAAATAAATATTAAAATACACTTTTTAGAACATTAAATTTAAATTAAAAAACATATTATCATTTTGTCGAATGTGTGTGTGTGTGTTTGTTTATTTAGTCATACATTTATATCGTAATATATTTCATATATTTATGTTTTATTATTTATAGATTTCTTAATATTGATTTTTTATGTGTTTAAATGAAAATATGGGTGCGTATATAAAATAAAATAATTTTTTTCAGGTTTCAAAATATACTTCTATAATATATATTCGTTTAAAATTAGTATACTAATTTAAATTTGAATTGTGAGATATTTACTATGTAGATTTAGATCTAAGATCTAACATTTGATTTTGAATTTATAGTTTTTTATATTGAATCACAATCACAACATATTATAATGTTAAATATATCTCTACTATTAATAAAGAAAGTTCGTTGAACTAATTTACTCGGCCTCTTTTTGAAATTTCAAAAATGCCCTTACTTTCCGTTTACATATTTATGCTAAAAAAATATATCAACGTATACAATAACACAAACAGCCCATGTGCGAAGCCCGGGCCCATACTAATATCAACAAAGATTACACTGTTGAACCATTCTCTTTAACATTTGTGAATAGAACAATTTTATTAAATCCTGAAAGGCAGTAAAGCGAATAAATTTAAAACTCCTTTAACCCTTCGTTTCCCCTTATATGCGTATCCATTTTCTACAACACACACCCATGTTCTGGCGCTCAATGGAAACAAGAGCTTGATAATTGATATCAACATGGAAGTAACAAATGCTTTTTTCACCTCTTCATCGGTAAAAGATGGTAGAATCAAAGATTGGTTAGCCAATATAGAATCAAGAGCCAAGGATGATAATATTATATCCCATGAAGAATAACTCTGGAAAAACTTATCCATATACAAGGTATCTACATATATGTTCGTTATAGCATACTTCAGATCGCTTTTATTATAACTAAAAACACATACAGGTGCCTACATTTGTAAGGGATCTCAGTCCCAATGCCTTTACTCCCGAGGTCGTTTCATTTGGTCCATACCATCATGACTCCAAAGAGCTTAAGCAGATGGACGTTCACAAAGAGAGAGCGCTTGTTCATTTCATAGCAAGAGCAAACCAGTCCATGGAAAACATTGTAAAAGCAGTTGACGAAAATATTGATGTATTACAAGATGCGTATTGCTGCCTTGATGAAAAGTGGAAGATTGATCGAAAAGATGAGTTTCTGAAAATGATGGTTCTTGATGGCTGCTTCTTATTTGAAATTCTTCATTTCATAGTAGATGAACAAATTTGAAGAGGATACTCAGATATTGATCCTTGGTTTAGCATACATGGAATTCATCATAAAGTGCCTTACCTAAGGTGAGATTTGTTATTCATCAATAAAATCAACTTCCTTTGCCTCTACTGAAGACACTAATTGCTTTTTAACCCATTTTAAAGCCTGAAGTAATTATTCATACTGTTCTGAAAAATATGTACTTCATCACAGCATTATGAAGATAATAACAAGTATATACCCTGGAAAGTTCAATTCAATTCTCTCTTCTTCTTCCCTTTTTCTTCTTTATTCTCTTTTCTTTTTTGGTTCAATCTATGATGAAAAATTGTCCAACAATAGTTAGAGATACATAAGGAGTGGATCAAATAATCCGATTCATTCTAATAGATTTTTGAAGTATTAAACATGTTGAAACATACTAGTGTGTGTGTATATGTGTGTGTGTGTGTATTAGACTACACATTTTATTATGAAGGGGATAATATGGCCGTTGTGGTATAAATCCCAACATTTATACACGGCAATGTTAAACCATGTACACCTGTTATGTTGCACGTGCACTTACATACATATGTATATGCGATACACATATTGTACTATATATTAATCATAATATTAAAATAATAATAAATTATTATAAATTAGATAAAATGTTTATTTTGTTTAAAAATAAATTTAGTCTTCATAGGCGCAGTAAGATCCATAACGGAATAAATTATTTGAAATTTAGCCATTTACCCCACCATGTGCCATTCTAGTTCCAACACACGTCACCACAATAGAATACAGTCAATATTCCACTTTATTTATATCCATAGTGGAACACGATAATAATTTCACTCATGAGCCCATATCATTGAACTCGCCTTTTTGGATCATCATCTCGGCTCCTATCGTTGAGTCCTCATCATCAGAACATCTCTAGAAAACTCTTATAAGTTGAGAGCCATCTCTTTAATATTCTGAAGTAATCACGTCAAAATGCAACAACATTTGCATCGTCGTCAACTGTAATACCCCACCTTTATACCCATACTACAAAAGAGTACTACCAGGCAATACTATTTGATAATATGGAGAATGAGGTGATATTGGGCTATCATATGTGAATATTTCCTTAGGCTAACATAGGTATGTATTTCAAAAATCGAATAATCAACCCATCTATACGCTCTCAATATCGGCACAAAACAATAAACTCATGAGTTTCGAGGATAAAAAATGCACAATATAAATCACAAAGAACACAAAGTCATCAATGCAATGATAACCTATAATATAAAGTATACATACATCAAGTGGGTCTACAAAAATAGTCAAATGCCCACTATAATAAAAAATATACATAGCATGTCCAATATATGCATCTCAACAACACATGCATACATGTAGATACAAATATACAAAACGATACAAATATAAAAATGATGCTTAACTCTATAATATATAACTATCATACTCTATGCCCAACAATTAAAAGCTGATTACCTCATCCCTGAACCTGTAATGTCTCGGATTGACCCGAGTATTATATAAATAACACACAAGTCAGACTCTGTCTAGAATGTAGGTGTCAAAATATATCAACAACTACATATCCAATATGGTATGTAGACAACTCAATATGTGTATGACATTATACCACATACCATTCACATATCATCATCCAATCAGTAAATAATCAAATAAAACATCAAAAAGTATAATATCAAGATGGGTGAAATATCAAACACATCCAACTATCACAGTGCGCACAATCATCAAGTACCATATGGGCAAGCACATAGCTATGTCCAAGATTATCTCTTATATAATCGTAAAGAATACATACTTGGGGTTTGTCATACACAACATATTTGAAGACGCATATCAATCATCTAAATCGAAGATATATGAACTATAAATATGGCTTACCATTGGTAGCTAAGGTCATCTGTTAGATAACCATATGAAAGATAGGTACAGGGTCCAACTCCATGTTCTCCGTATCTCTAGCTATCCTCAATAGCGGTATAATCGATGTGCATGAGGTTCCCATGAATAATCCAAGAGATCGATAATCACATAATGATCATCTAGACTTTCAGCCTCATAATAATCGACTTGGCTCTCAGCCAAATAAATAATCATGCGGTCCCTCAAACCTCTATTAATGCACTCAACTCTTGTTATTATAAATAGCCATCTACACTTTCAGTCCTATATGCTCTTAGCATCAAAGATAACCATTTCGCATCGGTCTCAATAAGTGATCTGATCGGCTCTTAACCGTATAAATAATGATCCCATATAGGTGAATAAGTATGTGTCTATATAAACTCATCAATAATAACCATATGTGAGACTGACAGCTCTCAGCCTGCTCAAGGAGCCTTCCTCGCGCGACCTTAGTGCTAGTTCTATAGTCTTTAGTTACCTCAATGACCATCTTGACCCAATATCCATCAAGTGCAAGATTATGCTATGCAACAGTTACAACCTTACAAATTCCCCAATAGTAACATACCACTGGCCTAGGTAACATAGGGAAGTGACTCATAGCCTTGGCTCTTAGCTATACACATCAAAAAGTATGTCATGGATTCGGGAAGCGACCCTACAATCAGGCTACTAAGACGGATACTAGCCTAATCTGGTTTACTTCACTTCGTATAATAGGAGTATACCCATAATTTATAGACACACTTATGACTCTCATCCTGCTTACTCTCAATTCGCATCACCATAAGTATAATACCTCATATACCCGACTCTGGTTGCATGGAACCTACTTACAGAAAGTAAACAAACGATTATCATCTCAGGCATCCCTTACCACCTGGTGTTGCTCGCCTGTTTACTCGATGCTTATATATTGCACTCAACATTATACAATTAGTTTATACAGTGAGTCAAAGGAGCAATTGAAAAAATAGTATCGAACATTCCCTATCGCTTGGTATTACTAATCCATTTACTTCTCATGGTATAGAATTCTACACAAATCATACTATAATAATCCACCTTGAAACGATCCTAGTTTTCGATCCAATGAAAGCCCATCGAATCTTAGTCCCATTCTGAAGCTGGCTATTGGTTGCTAAAATTGACACAACGAACAATATATTGAGCTATCTATCTATGCTTTCAAAATCTCACAATGAAAGGAATAAAATATAATAATAAAACTAAGTACCAATTTCATAAAATTTCAAATCTCAAAAATACAACATATCATCCCAAATGTCCAAGATACAATATCTCAAAAACAACATGTCTTAAACTGGATACACAAAATATATCAAAATCATAAATAGATAGATAAACTACCACAAGTCTTCACCTCTGCTTTCATCTTCTCAATCAACGTTGTTTCCCATAACCTGCGTGCTATAATGAGGATGGGGTCAGAACAACAACATCTGATGAATGAAAATTTCAACTCCTACCATAATAGTATTTGGAAAGTATCATATAGATAAGTAATGTGTCTTACACATTCTACACTATCAACCAAGAATACTACCAGCTGTAAGTTCGAAGGCTCTTCCAGTCCAAATCCCTACCATACCTTCAACTATAGGCCAAGGCCCTTTCCACTACAATGTAACTACCGTCAATCATATCCAAACAATACGAAAGAACGTACCTGAGAGGGAATGGGGAAGAATCTGATCATTTAATACCAATATCCTAGGCATATCCCTGTTATATAATACCTAGCCCAAGGTAGATCCCTCTTTAGTACTTCCTAACTGACATCTCATGTAATCTCATCAGGCCACTTTAAACTTCTTTATAGGAAGAGTCGGACCCTACAATAGCTATTTAATACCTTGACCGCAAATCGGACACCTCCCGAGATTCCCTACTTACGAGCCTAAACGATAATATCAACCATTTAATACTTCTTAAGTAGGAAGGAGGCGAACCCTACAACAACCACTTAATACCCCCGACAAAGAGTAGGTACTATCTCTTATGATCGTAACCCAAACCTTGATGTCTCACATTAGACCGACTATTCGTAGGTGTAGATAGCCAGATTAGCCGGGCAGACTTATCCTATAGAATTGGGACTAACCTCACGTTCTCTATGGATAATTATTATAGGCGATGTCTCACGTTAGTCTCAAATTCACACTACTAGTAGCCAGATAAGATGGGCAGACTTTAGTGTACTTTTGACTGACTTTGCATCCCTATGACTTAGACATAATTCCACTCTCCTAACACACTACCATAAATATAACTCATTGCATTTCTTATTAAGGCCATATAAGGAAAACTCCTAATTCCACCTTCAATTATGGATTAATTTCCACAATAATGACTTAATTTCCATAATTATCCTTACTTCCTTCCTATGGGTTTAATAATTACTAACCTATTTATACTACGCGATTAATACGTTGTTAATTCTACCATAATAATACATTGTTATGCTAATGTATTTATACATACATAATTTGAGCTAACCATATATTCCTAAGCGTGTGAAGTTTTTTGCATCCTATACAAATTGTTTTAAATGTCAAAACTTCCCATTCATACAAGCCAAATAATAGACTTGCATTAATAAAATAGAATCAAATACCAAATTTATTTTATATTAATAGAATAAAATCAACGCCTTTATTTCAAAGAATAAAATCTACAATTTAACCACTTTATGTTCTATTCAAATTTTAAATACACAAACTTGAATTGAAAAAGGAATTCATATTTTAATTACAGAAATTGACATTGCAAACCACGAATAAGAGAATTCGTACCTTGCACACCATTTCCTAACTTATTTTCTTTTATGAATCCCTTAGCACACCAATAGAGAAAAGTTGAAAGTGGAATAGAATATAAAATATTCACATTGCAATAACAAAACAAACTCTACTAATTTAAAATAATTGAGATTCCAATAAACATAAGAATTGACATTTCATTTTGAGGAAATTTTGAGGTTTTAGTGTTATGATTTTCATGTATAAAATTCCCCAAGACATAAAACAAATCCATGCTTCGACTATACAATTTCAAAATGTAAAAAGCTAAGATTTTCACTCATAGATAATTTTCAGCTCTTCTTTGCATTTAATTTACGCCCTTGCCTAAATGCTCCTTCAGGTTTCGTCCTTTTGGAATGTACAATATTTCAGTTGTATAGAGATTAATTAAGAAATCAGAGATTGGGAAAAAATAAAAATAGGAAAATGTATATCCATATAAACCTATTACCTTTTTCCCTTGGACATTAACTCTTGAATCTAGTCGAGGAAGAAGACTGAAAGGGCTTTACTAGCATTCATATTTTTGTGAATAAAAGTGAGGGGGCTAGCCTCTTACTTATAGTGGTTTGAAGGCATCCAAACCGTTGGATTTAAATTAGTTTAAAATAATCAAATCGAGGTCATTAGTGCTTAGTCTAACCCTAGCCGCCTTCACAACATCAGTCAACCGTCCACCCTCAAGCGGTCGACCGGTCATGGCGAGGGGTCGATTGGCCCATATTTGTGTGAATTTATTTTTTGCCTTAATTACTTTATTTATTTCCTTATTTAATTTTAATGTTAATGTTTATGATTTAATGTCGCTTAAAACCTAAGCATCCACCAACGTTAAAAAAATCATTAGCAATTTTAATTTGAAATGTTAATCTTAATTGAATTTGGAATTTAAATTCGTTTGAGTTATTTTAAATTTGAAACTTCTAAACTTCAATAGCCTTTTCGTTTGAAGTTCGATTACAAAATGTTATGTATGCAAGCTGATCAAAAAATCCTCACGAATGCAATGGTGTAATTTTCATGGCCAAATTCCTATATTCACAAAATTTTCAATTTTATTCTTATTATTAATAAATTTCTCATTAATTTTTATGGGTTGTTACACTTACATTTCGATTAATTATTGATTTAGAAGGGTTCTACAATAAATCTCCATTTTCAAAACCTTCAATTTAATTCCGAAAAGGTCAATATTAATTCACAAAGAAGTTCAAATAAAAAAATATTATTCTTTCCAAAATCTTTATTTATAAAAACCACTTATATAGTTATAAGGAAATCTAAATTTTAAGAATTCATTCAATTCCAAAGCCCTTAAACTCCTTTCAAAAATAATTCATAACTTTGAAATTCTTCTTTAATAAATTAAATAATGTTATAAAGAAGTTTTATAATTTACAATTTCCTTTAAACAAATAATTTATATAATCCAAGTTTCCCAATAAGGATTTTCAGTTTTAAAATATTTCCCAAAGCCAAAATATAAAATTCCAAAATCAATATTTCAAAACCCTTATTTACTTCCGAACCCGTTTTAAACTACTATAAATAATAAATTAGTCAAACCAAAGTTATTTTTATATAAAATCTTCCAATATTTAACATTCAAATTTCAATTTACATAATTTAGTTTTATAATAAAATTCTAAATTTTTTCCTTTATTCAAAATAATTAAATACAAAAGATAATACTTCTAATTTATTAAATTACCATAAATACAAACTCATCACCTTATAATATTTATTTTAAATCACATTTATAAAATTCTTCAAATACTTTTATAATCTTAGATAATTAAAAATATATTCATAGTCCACTTATTTAAGAAAATACAAAATCATGACTTTATAATATTTTTTTCATTAATTATATATTTCAATATGAAATAAAATACATTCCAAAAATTCACCACTTATATACAAATATTTTCATTTCTTTCAAAGCTTCACATTTCAATTCATTTATTCACTTCTGATCAATTTCAAGCATCCTATACGATTAACAAGCATCTATTTTATGTGCATAAAATATAATACACATGTTCGACAATCAACTAATATAGCATCACAATAACTGGTAATAAATGAAATGCAACTCAGTTTCTTCAAATTCAATCCATATCGACCAAATATGCATCAATAACCAATCAATAAAAATAGAAGAAACGAGCATTTGAACTATAGTTGTGTGATATAAAATTAACTAACTAAAAACGATGTAAGGAGAATGAGTACTCTCAACTCAAACCCCACTGCCTTGCTACCCTAGCTATCACAACCATTATTAGCCGCAATTTCCATTTCCAACACAACCTAATGCAAGAACTCCAATACTCTTCATCACCTCCATTGCATCCCCTCCCATCTAGCCACCAAAAAAGCTCCAGGTTGACGCTACCTTGTTACGTGCTCAGCTAAGATCTCACCTTCCCCGTTATCAATCGTGCGCACCAAATTATCCAGTTAGGAGGAAACTGAACTATCCGTCTAGACACAATTTTCTTAGTGTAAACCCGATTACCCATCTATCTCATAGTTTTGCTAAGCTCAAAATGAACCTAATGGTTTTGCAGGCATCTACATTATAGATTCCCTTCTATGCATAAACCTACTTTTAGTCTTACCCTCAACAAATCCCTACACACTGGAATTGTGAACCAATATCAACTAGGGGCTTATAGTTGAAGCATAGGGCATGAAACTACACTAGTCCCATTATCTGTTTTTCTAATCTCTAATCCTTGAGCCAAGATATCCTATCACAATTTATCTAATGGTGATAATAATAATTCTAATGTAAAACCTTGGGTTTAAATACCCTTTTTATTTCCTTGAAAATGTAATTCTTTATAAATGATTTATCAGTTGAAATCAAATTTAAAATAAGGAAAATATAGACCTTTTACTTAGTCAAGGTATTATGCCAAATTATGTTTTCCTTTGAAATGTCTTTCATTAATTATGAAATCAATAGAAGGTTGTTGCACCTCTAAAACCTAGGCTGCCAAGCCATCAAATAAAGCTATTTAAATTGATAAAATGTGGAATCAATATGACCAATATAGGTTGTCGCCCTTTAATATCGAAGTTATAATAAAGTATTCTGATTTATAAAATTTAAGGCTATATGGCTGAAATTATTCTTGTTGTATAATATAAGTATATAGGTTGTCGAACCTATAAAGTTTGTTATTAGGTGTGCATAATATAAATGTTTTCAAATTAGAAAATAGGAATCAAAATTGACAGCCTTCAACATCAATATCTCAAAGTAATTAATGTCCGTGGCCATTATGCTTCCATTATTAAGTTTTCAAAATCGATTACTTACGACATCAATAAAGCCAGAATCAAAGGGTAACAAGGGGATCAATCTTTAAAACAGAATGCCAAGGAGACGGAAGAGGTAGTAAGCGTTTGGAAAATTCCCACAAAAAGACCTAACGTGGCACTTCAACATAGCGGAACACTTTCCTTTGAAAAGGAAACCTTGGAAAAGGAGAAAAACGTTTTAGCTCGCCTCATTGAGGAGCTCGAAGAATTGTTGAAGAATGAGAGGGAGGAGAAGATTGAAGCCCATAAGGAGTCGTAGAAATACTGCAAAGAAGTCGTAAAGGCAAGGAGCTTGAAAACATAATTCGACGAACAATTTCCCAAGATTGAAGCTCTAAAAGAAGAAGCTCGAGAAGAGAGAGAAAAAGAGATGCTTGAATAAGCCAACTCCTAGGTGGAAGTCGTCATGGTGTCCGGTAGGAATGAAATCAAGGACTTGTTCGATCTGCTGATTATTGAATATATTGCGAAGCCTGGGAGCATATTGTTAAGATAATGAAGCCTGGGAGCATATTGTTAAGATAATGAAAGAAGAGTCGAGAGAAGCCGAATTCAATAAGGAAGAACTAGTGAGAGAAGTTCTTTGAGGAAACGAGCCTTCAGATCTGGCTACTGTTAAACTTCAATTTTTCAAGGCTCCCATACCTACAAAAGATGGAGAGGATATTGTCAAGTCTTCCAGAATTGATCCAAGGGTTCCTCTCCAACCCAGGTAGCCGGATTGTCAACTTCTCATTACATGGAGCAAATTCTCGGCTACGATCCAGATATGTCTAGCTTTGGGCCACAAATGTTATCTCCCATCGTTGAAGAAAGCATTCCGGCGACTACGGAAAGTCAACCAGATGTTGTTATCATACTAAACTTCTCCATATTAGGAAAGTTCTTATTCTTCACGTGCAATGACTTTAGCTAATATTTATGTTTTAATAAATTTTATAGGTCTTCCGGGCTTTGGTTAGACTCCTAAAAGCAGTGTGGCCGCAAAATAAGAGGAGAAAACAACCGAGGGTCCAGTAGGAGCCGATGTTCTGGGGACCGATGCTCAAGTCATTGAAGCACTCGATGATGGTAAAAATGGGAATCCGCTCCATGCTGAAGACCTCGATGATGTCATGATCACTAGTGGCTCCGAACGTACCACCAAACTCGGTATGAAAGAACAAATTGAAAATAACGGGTTGCTAAAGAATAAGGCTAAGTCTGAGCCTATCGAGGTGGATATCGTTGATCCTTATCCTGTACTATTGCAAGTTATTCTACCCGATGGGTCTGTCCTTAGTGAACTCCCCTCGGCTTTAGAAAGATCTCCAACCAAAGGTAGTAAGGAGTTCGAGAAAAGAAGCATAAATAGCTCTACCCTAAAAAAAAATCCAGAAGAAGATCGAAAAAGTAGTCGTTGTTTCATGTCACTGTACATCATTTGAGTAATTATTTCTTTCACTAGTCGTAGTTGTACGAATATGAATCTCGGCTTTTTGAAATAACTTGTAGTAGAATTTTGGCACTTGTGAATAATATTTTTGTTTTCGATTAAGCATCATGCGAGTTGTTTTTTAAATAGCTGGATGACTACTTTCCATTCAATGTACTTGTAGTTCATTGATTGCAAATTTTGTTAACAATTCACTATCTTCGTCTCAAGGCCTCCTTGCGGTTGTAGCCTCGAGTTGTTGTAAACACTAGATATGATTCGCAGGATTGATATCATTCTTTGGATAATCACACTGCTGCCCTCGGTCTTAGGTTAATAAATGTACTACATGGACGGTCAAGTCTCGTCCCAGTCGTGTTTAAACTCTCACTTAAGCTCCAATGACTTAGAGTTAATCAATGAATGGTTGGTTTACATTCATCTTGCATCTCCTATTCGTACTCCGGTGATCGAAGTTTTTTAAAGGACGTCCGGATCACATCTATTTATGTTTGGTATGGATCGATATTGACCGTCGACCCAGTGGCATGATATTTTGGTATGGATCAATATCCACCCAACGACATGATATTTTGGTGTGGATCGGTATTGACCATTGACCCAGCGGGACGATATTTGGTATGGACCGATACTGACCGTCGACCAGGAGGAACAATATTTTGGTATGGATCGATATTGACCACCGACCTAGCGGCATGATATTTTAGCGTGGATCGATATTGACCGTCGACCTAGTGGCACGATATTTTTAGCCTCCTGTAACTTTGGATGTCGTTCTGATTAGTTTTTTATTAAGGCCTCCTTGAGGACGTTGCCTTAACTCGTAAAGAACACTAAGCCGAAGCTATAGTGAGCTGTCGTATTTAGCTTTTAGTAGTTTGTACTCCTGCCCCAGTCTTGGGCTAGCGGTGTTAATTCCTAGATGGTGGAATTCCATCCGTAATTCGTTTTATACCCCTCCTGTCGTTTTCAGGCTAGAGTTTATAGAATAGAGAATAGTCAAACTCCACTCATCCATTCATTCATGTTTGTATCCATAAAATGGGGATATGATTTAGTTAGTAGTGGGTGGTTGGATCATACCCAATTTGAGTTTATACTCTAGTCCACGCTCCGAGGACTTAGATTTATTTCAGGAGCAATTAATTCGCACTCCATTTGGTCGCCTTAATTTCATTTCGGTCCCACGGTCTGGGCATGAACTTTTCAATCTCTAAATTGTCGGCCATATTTGTTTCTTATCGCGTGTCCCATTCTTTGGATCATTTGCGGGAATTGTTAATCAAGCAAACTAATGGAGCTCATTATGTTTGATCCTATGAGGGATTAGTATGACTGATCGATCGCAAACTATGGGAGCATGTTCAGACATATCGATACCAATCGGTTTTGTTATGTACTTGGCATATAATGCAATAACAATTATATGAACAAAGGAAGATTGAAACTTTATTCATTAAATGGAAGGAACAAACTAATCTATCTTATTACATATTCATAAAATAAAATGCAATAGCAAAGTTCTAAAAGTAAATAGAACTAAAATGTAAAGGAAATAATCAAAATGAAATAGTATCATAAATGCTCGCTATTCCATGCTCTCGGAAATGTAATGCCATTGACAGTCGCTAGCTTGAAAGTTCCTTCTCCAAGCCTCTTTTCAATGACATATGGTCCTTCCCATGTCGAATTCATGTGTGATAGGGTAGGAAAAACCTGTTTCACGATGAGATCGCCACATTTGAAGGTTCTTGATTGGAATTTAGTGTTGTAATATCGAGCGACTCGATGTCGGTATGCAACTACTTTCAAATCGGCTTCCTCACACTTCTCATCTATAAAGTCCAAAGATTCCAAGAGAATATCTTCATTCGTTCTTGGATCGTAGTAAGTCACTCGATGATATAGGACTTCGAGTCATACTAGGATAACGGTTTCAGAACCATAAGCAAAGGCAAATGGAGTATGGCCAGTCACGGACTGTGAGTGGTTCTGTAGGCCCAAAGTGTCGTAGGAAGTTCATCTACCCATTTGCCTCTAGCCTTCTCTAAATGCTTTTTCGGAATAGACTTGATAATTTTATTTACGACTTCAACCTGTCCATTTTCCTGAGGACGAGTGACCGTTGCAATCCTCTTTTCAATATGATATCTTGGCAAAAGTCTTTAAATTCAGCACCATCGAATTGAGTCTCATTATCTGTTACAATAGTTTGCGAATTCCGAAGCAACATATGATGTTTCAAACAACAAAGTTGATTACTTTCTTGGTTGTGATCGTAGCTAATGGTTCCGCCTTGGCCATTGATGAAGTAATCAATCTCAACAATAGCGTATTTCACACCATCTTTAGAGATTGATAAAGAGCCGATGATGTCAATATCCCACATAGTGAATGGCCATGCACTGACCATTTGCGTGATTTCAATTGGCGGAGCTCTCGAAACTTTCACATATATTTGGCATTTGTCACATCGTCTCACATAGTCAAGAGCGTCTCGGTTTATAATTGGCCAATAATATCCATAATGGAGTATTTTCTTTGCCAGAGTTTGCCCCTTAGTGTGATCACCACATTCTCCCTCATGAACTTCTTTCAGAACACGCTTTATCTCGTCATGAGCGTTGCATTGGAGTAGGGCGACCAAGAAACCTTTCCTATGCATAGTTCCCTGTTGCACAATATACCGTAAAGCTTTGCAAAGAACTTGTCCCCTTTCATTTCTTCTTTTAAGCAAGATTCCAGGCAGTAAGTAATCTTTAAACGAGCCATCCATGACTCTTTTTAAGATTCTACCTCCAGTATTTGATTGATTTCCATCATGTTTATACTTAGGCTATCTAATATCTCGACTGGAACTAAGCCCATATGTTATGCATTGTCGGTACTAACGAACTTTGCCAACGAATCAGCCTTTCTGTTTTTCTCGCATGGGATATGTGAAATGTCATAGTATTCAAATGCTGTCAACAACTTCGGAACTTAGGTAAGATATGGGGCAAGTCATTGTCCCTTAGCCTGATAGTCTCCTCTAACTTGATACACCACCAGCTGCGAGTCGCAAAAGATTTCAAGAGACTTCACTCCAAGTTCTCTAGCAAGTTTAAGTCCAGCAATCAATGCCTCATACTCAGCCTCGTTGTTTGTAGCAGGAACATCAATCTTCAAAGCATAACAAATCGACCGGCTTTCTGGGCTTACAAGAACAATCCCAGCACTGAAACAATGATCATAGATGCTCCATCAGTATACAATCTCCATCTTACAGTTGGGATTTCGTTACCTTACAGAAGATCGTCTTGGATGGTAGATTCAGCTATAAAGTCTGCCAATGCTTGACCCTGGATAGCATTTTGAGGAAGATATGTAAAGTCGAACTGGATGAGCTCCATGTTCCATTTAAGCAACCTTCTATTTGTCTCAGGTCGTTGTAGGACTTGTCGTAATGGATAGTCGATGTAAACATTACTCGGATGCATCTGGAAGTATGGATGAAGCTTCCATCACACAATTAGTAAGTAGTACACCAATTTCTCTATCTTAAGATAGTTCCTTTCCACCCTTGTTAATCATTTACTAACATAGTATACCGACCTCTGAATCTGGTTCTCCTCGCGAATCAAGGTGGCACTTATAGCATGTGCTGATATAGCCAAATAAATGTACAACTCCTTATGATCTATCGACTTTAAAAAGACAGGAGGTCTCTCCAAATGATTCACCAGAGCTCGAAACGATTCTTCGCAATCCTGCATCCATTTAAAATTTCTTTTTTCCCTCCTAATTGAATCAAATAAAGGAATGCATTTGTCGCTTTCTCTGGAGATAAATCGACTTAAGGTAGCAACCTTCCTATTCAGGCTTTGCACTTGCTTAATAGTCCTTGGTGCTTGGATATCTTGAATTGCCTGGATCTTCTCAAGATTGGCTTCGATTCCACAAGCATTGACAATAAAGCCCAAGAATTTTCATGTTGCAACACTGAATGAACACTTCAAAGGATTGATTTTCATATTGTAATATCGAAGGATGTCGAACATCTCTGCCACGTCTCGAATGCGGTCGTTTTGATCGTCATGACTTCACTAGCATATCATCCACATAAACTTCCATTGTCTCCCCAATATGATCTTTAAACATCCTATTAACTAAGTGTTGAAAGGTTACTCCGGCATTCTTCAATACAAATGGCATCACCATGTCGCAATACAGTCCAACATCTGTAACAAAACTGGTGTGTTCCTGATCGAGGACATGCATTAGGATTTGGTTATGCCCTATGTACGCATCTATAAAAGATAACAACTCATGTCCTACGGTTGAAACAACCAGGTTATCTATCCTTGGAAAGGAAAAACTCTCTTTAAGACACGCCTTGTTCAAATAAGAATACCCGATGCACGTTCTCCATTTCTCATTCTCTTTCTTTACCGGTATGAGATTGGATGTCCATTCGGGATAGAGGGCGTCGTGGATAAACCCATTGACTTTTAGTTTTTCCACCTCTTCTTTAAGAGAGATGGATCTGCCTGGATCTATGCCTCATTTCTTTTACTTCACCGGAACATATTTTAGGTTAATGTTTAACGCATGGCTCGCAATGGCAGGCGAGATCCCACACATGTCAGAATGAGTCCAATCACACACGTCTAGATTCGCTCGGAGAAAACCCGCAAGTTCTTTCATCATTGAGGGTCTGAGCTGCGACTCAATCTTCAACACTCGTGATGGGTCATCCTGGCTGACCATGATATCAATCATCTGCTCAACCGGGCAGGCCTCCTTGGGATCCTCTTCGTCATCCCTCAGATCTATATCTCTATAGAACCAACTGTTGTGCCTAAGTCAAGGCTCAGGCGTCAAATATCAACCTTCGGTAACTTGGATGCAAATAGATTTGAACATACCCTTTCCCTTCTCCTTATGCTAAGCTTCCCTCAACTCAGCCACATAACAAGCACATCAAGTCGCTTGATCATAATGAACCACCGCTACACCATTATCAGTTGGAAACTTAAAGTTAAACAGCATGGGGCAAGAGCTATCCGAAATTCAGCTAGGGCGGTGGGTTTAGAAAAACATTGTATGGCGAGTCATTATCCAAAACAATAAACGTTAGGATCGGTACTCTTCTGCATTCACCTTCTCCTAATTGAACAGACAATACCACGTAACCAACAGCCTCAGTCGCCATGCCATTAAAACCATGTATATGAGCTTTAGATGGTTTTAAATCTTTGTCCTCCATTCACATCTGATCATACGCCTTCTTGAAATAATATTCATCGAGCTTCCATAATCAAATAAAATTATTCTCACCAAAGCAGGGCCGATCATGGCAGAAATGACTACTAGGTCAATTATAAGGGCCTCTACTTTATCTACATCCCTGCTCCTGAACACAATATCATTCGCCATCATTCGTTGTTGCTTTGCCGGAGCTCCGTCCTCCGTATTTGAACAATATTGAAGTCCATATACCTTATCGCACTGGCATAATGCTCCATTTCTTGCCAACTCCTATCCGTAGGGTGCGGTCCTCTGACTATTGCGTTCATAACTAGTCTCCTACCTGTCCATGTGTAACGATGCGTAGTTCCGTACCCCTTGGGTCGACACTATTCTCCATCAATCAACTCAAAATGATTGGAAATACGAACCACTTGTGAAAGAAGAAGAGGTATAAGAAGAAAATAGAAACAACATCAGAATCTTACTATCGCAACGGAATAAAATATAATAGATAATAACAGTCTTTACACAAAGAAAACTATGTCAGTTTTATACATACATCACCAGAATACATCAACAGAGTTCAACAACATCGATAACATACAAGTGGACAGTCATATAAACTTGTCCTTAAAACTGAATACACAGCGGAATAATAATCAAGTACGGCAATACGTATCACCATCCAACACGTCTGCTGAGCTCCACAGCAACATATCCTGTATTCTATAATACTCGGTCTGACCCAAGCATTATAGTTAAATAACACCCGAGTCAGTCTGGAATACCAGCTTGAGAAAATCACATTCAAATTGGTTATTAAAGTTTCAAAATTCTTTGAAAATCAAAAGCATCTCGTAAGACCATGCCACAAATAAACATGTCGGGTTTTTACCTTACGATAGCCAAAACACTTTTTATAAAAATCCTTTGATATTATAATAGTGTCTATATACAAATACTTATTAAAATAGCCGAAATTATTACATTCATTAAATTCCAGCTACTAACCACAGTCGTGGGTAATACAAACAAAACCGTAAAAGGCGCGTATGGATAATGGATTTCCAACTAATGACTAGGCACTGCGGTACCACCTGTCACAGTACGTGGCCTAGATCACAGTATCGAGGATTACTCCCAATCGCCTGCAACACAAGACCGGGACTATCCCTTACTGTAAAAATCCCGAGTAAGATCACCCCACGATTGGGATCAGCAGCCGCACCACTAAGCCGAATAAAAAGGGACAACTAGATAGGGATGACCTTACCCTAATAAGCGCTTCCCACCTAGCCTTGCTGCATAACCCCTGATTTTCAGTCATTCCCGGTTGATGAGGCTCGAGGCTAAGCGTTAACTTTTTAGAACATATCCCTTAGAATGTTCATCGCCTACCTCACGATGTTTTGAAAGCATTCATCCATGCAAGTCCGTCCCGGGTTCGAACGGAACTGAAGGCACTACTCCTACCACACCATTTTGGAATCATCCTCAGGATTAGTAGCGACTAGCCCTTGCACTTCACTGCTCCATCTTCGAATCCAAACTCGTCTTCCTCACGAAAACGTACAAACTGGATCGAAGTGGTTTTCGAGAAATTAATCATGATCCTGGTCTCTTCGAAACGATCAGCGCATTGGCCAATATTGATAGTCGGTTATTTAACTATCAATTATCATTCACAAGCAACCATCCAATATAAATAATTTCACCAAATTATTTATTAATCTCAAAATACCTTTGCAAGATATATTTCCACTTTCAACCCTTTTTGAAAACAGTTTTCAAACCACACTCTTCTCATGGAATGAATTTCCAAATATTTATTTCCACTGAAACACCAAGCACAAAAATCTTAGATTTTTAAAATAATTTAAAAACACTTTATTATAAAATATACTTTAACATTTAAATTAAAAACTACTTCAATACTTTATTAAAAATATACACTTTAGGAATATTTAAAATAAGGTTACTTTATAAAATATAAAACTAGATTTTCTCCTTTAAAACAAAATACCAAGTCACCTTTAAATAATTACTATGATAATAGATTTGAAAAATACTTACTTTAGAATTTAAACATTTAGAAATAATAAATTTTTCTAAAACATGCTTCCCAACACAACATTAAACTTTTAACTTATATTTAAAAATTTACTTTGAAAATGCACTTGGCTATCCAGGGAAATATACTTCTCTTCACATCCTTTAAAACAAAATCACTATTTATTTTTAAATTAATTTTCCCATACCTTTAATAAATTCCTATTATGAATTTATTCTTTTAAATATCCACTGGTCTATTACTTCACTTTTATAAACCCAGTTTATAAATTTCATAGTCTCACTTCCTTTTAAAAAAAAATCCCAAATTTAAAAACTTAGATCAATTTTCAAATTGATTTCCAATTTACTCTATTTGGAATAAATTCCTTTACTTACTCATTTTCTTCAAAACCCATTAACTTTAGATTTTTAATTCTTACTTATGATTTAAAACCTCTTAACTGAAAACACCAATTCCAGATTCATCGAATTCCTTCTTTATCCTTTTAAACAAATTTAAACCTCGAATTTTAAAATAAATTCTTTATTTCTTTCAATAGTATCACTTTAAGTTTAAAATTCATTCTCTCTCTATTTATTCAAAATCCCCTTTTTCCTACTCGGAATTTATTAATTAAGATTTAAAATCACTTTTGTTCTTATCCAGTTCATTCTTAAATTTATTCAAAATCTCTATAATTATTTTACTTAAAAATTCACTCTTTTATTTTCTTTTCAAATTTCCAATTCTATATATTTTGATAACTCAGTGTACCGAAATATATTCAAGCAAACCATAACATTCAATATTCGAATTATCAATATAATTCATCACAGAATATCAAATAATCATAACATGGAATTATTAGAACAATCTAAATAATTTTGAGGAATCCAGTTGGATCCCTTCAACCTGTTTCCCTGCATCTACAGATGTTAGCACAATACCAGTTTCACTTCAAGGTGGAATATCACGGTATATGGGATTAATATAATATCGTCCACTATTATGCGGCGCATAGGGTCTCATCCGCTATATAATGCGGGAAAATCAATCACCCAATATATACTATATACTACTATATATAATATAGCACATCAAATCAATTCAATCATTCAACCAAATATTGAATTTTACTATTTAATTTTAAATTAAAACCAGACGAGTGAGATTAACTCACCTTTGCTTTTTAATTTGCAATCTGATCCATCTCGGCTTGATTTCTTCACAATTTAAGACCTTGTATAAACATTTTACATTTTATTAATATTTGAATTAATCAAATGATCAATTACCATTTAATACTTTAATTTAAAATTTGGTTTTAACCAAATAAATTCTAATTTCAACCAATTTCCTCTAATAGATTATTTTAGGAGCTAACTAAATAATTTATTTAAACAAGTTAACCCTTATAATTTTTTAATATCCCAAACTCCCAGGTATATGTATATTTTATTTTCCTTTTTCTCTTTCCAAAATCTTTCCTATATACAATTTCTGCTCACCTATATAATTTAATTTAAAATGACCGGGATATATGTATACACGCACACGTTTAAAATTTAATTTAAAATAAACTGTAACATTCCAGAATTTTGTTAATTTAAATTCGGTAAATTATTTGAACTTTTAAATTTAAATCGTGAAATTTCAAGAAAAATAAAATATTGTTAATATTAATATTATAAAGATGTATGGAATTAAATAAATTTTTGATAGTTAAGTTTGAATAATTAATAATAATAATAATAAAGAAAAAACATATTATAAATAAGAAATTGTTTAAAACAATAAAATAAAATATGAACAAATTTGATATTTTTTGTTAAAACCTTTGAATAGAACTAAAACAAATTTTGCAATAAAATCATATAGTTATAAAGTGTTAATAACTAAAACAATTTTCTTTCAATTAGCAAAGTAAACCAAGTAAGTAAGTTGTAAACCAAATTAGAGTAAAATGTAGTATTCATCAAACAAAACAAAGAAAGAAAATAAACTATAAAATAAACAAAAACAGTATTTTCATATAAAAAAAGCAAATCAACAAATAGCTGTAAGTATCAAGGAAGTATGGTCGGTAATGCTTCATTTAACGCTCTCATTAAATGCTATTTACTCCTCAGCCCATGAACAAGATCCTATCAGCCGAAATTAAAGCATGGTTTAGTCAACAAATAAAAAAAGTATAAATGTCTGAACAAAGTACAAATAAAAAAAGAAAGAAAAGAAGTCTTGCTTCAGTACTCTACTAGAACCTATATACAAACCTTTCACATATACGTATACATCTACAAACCTTTAATTCGTTAAAAGAAAAAAAAATAGCAAAGAACAGGAAATTGAAAAGAAAACAAGGAATCACTTTATACTTACAGTTGAAAGCAATTTACTGAAGAAACAAGGCAAAAAGGAAGATCAAACTGCAATTTCAAAAACAGAAACATATCTGCTCATCAATATATCCAAGGTGAGTAAACATAGATTTTGAAATTTAAGTATATTTAAATAAAAGCTGAACAGTTGATTCTTGATAATATATGTGAATATAGTTTGTGTTTATATAGCGATTTCCCTGTGGAATATAAAATAAACTGTATGTCTCTGTTTATAGATTACAGAGTTGAACATTTTTCAAACTCAAAAATTATTTTCTTCTAATCATTGTTTAGCTTTAAGTTTTCATTTAAACAAGATGTTTAAACTTAAATTAAGATTTTAAAAGCTTATAAAAACCATGTTTATAAGTTATCATCACTGTAATATTGTTTACATGTATCCAACTTATATTTTGATAAATTTGATTGTTGAAAAAAAAAATTCAAGTTCATAATCTGAATCTATACTGAAATTCATGATTTTTAAAACAAAAATAAAGATTTTTAATGAAGTGTTTCAAGAGCAGTTTGAAAATTTAATAAGTTTGCATTTTTCTAAATTCCTGATAATCGAATCATTTATAAATATTGAAATTCGTACCGAAGCATGCTTGAACATCTGGGATGTTGGAAAAATTGTTGAAATAATTTTCAAAAACAAGAATGGGTCGAACGAGATTGATTTAGGGTTTAGTCTCGAGTTTTGAATGTGTCTGTAATGTGATGTATTCGACCTCAATACGCGATCGAGTTGTACGCAATGATGGGGGAGGGTAGTATGGAGCATGGACGTGACGTGGCCGAAATCTTGGTGTCGCTGGTGCTCTGAAGAGCGGCGGCGAGGCAATTAAATTGGGTGGGTTGTGTTATAGGGTCGAGTAAAACACTTGTTTTTCGATTTCGAATTTTGTATGTTGAGACGAAATGCGATTTTGAGTACTGGATTGAAGTGTGATTCGCCGATGGGTGCGATGGCCACCAGAACGGCGACGCGACGTTGTGCACGTGCACGGCGTCGACTTTGTATCAGTGAGTTTGGGACCTGGGGAGAGACTCGAGAGAACGTACGAGTAAAAGAGGTTTCGACTCGGGTTTCTTTCTCGCGTTCGAATGGTATTAGCCCTACAATAATTAAGTTTTAAACTTAGCTAAAAAAAGAAACAAGAAGAAGAGAGCACGGGAAGAAAGCAGATGGCTCGGGGAAATGATGAAAAGAACTCGCGCGTGACTCGGTGAAACCTGGGTTTTGCTCGAGTTACTTTGAATATGGGTTTGGCCCAAAATAAAATTTAACTTTTACTGTTAACAGATTTTAGAGCAATTAATATTGATTATATTGAATTAAAGGCTTATTACTAATTTTAATAAACTAAGTGGATACTTAATAATCTAATTAATACTTTAAATAATTTAATTTAAAATAAGAATTTAAGTTAATAAACATTAAACTTTTTATAACTGTACTAGATTGATTTTCGAAGTATAAAGAAGATTTCAAACGGTAATAAAAGTAAATAATTTTATTAATCAATGATTTTGAAAAGAAATTAAGAATGATTTACAATTTGTAATTAAATTGATTAATAAACAAGTAAGTGTTCAAATTAATTTGTAAATTAAGAATTTGTTATTCAGATAAATTAAAGTCGACTAATCAAAATTAGCGGTTAATTAAATAATAAATTACGAAACAATAAATCGAGCTAATTAAGGTTTAATCTATTTATTCAAATTTAAACATTTATTTTGAACATCACTACCAATAATTGTATGGTTAATTTATTTAAATCACATTGGAAAATAATTAATTATTGCTATGCACTATGTTGATATTTCTGTTCTGATTGTGATGCTGTGTTATGTAGATTACCATGTACTGTCCCGTAATTTTGATTTGTTCTGTATTGATGTGAAAACCCTGTTTGCCCGTAAAACGGCATTTAACTTCGATGCGACAGGGAATCGGATTTCAGTTCGTTATCTTAAACCCACATCGAACCTGTGAATTTTTGTGAACGACATATCCACATGTTTTTAAAATTGACACTCACTATTCGGTATAGCCGGGAAAGGACCTTTGTGTCGTATAACCCATTCCGAGTATGTGATTCGACGTTATGGATAGCATTTGAAGACCGACAGTGAAGACCTGGTATTTGCGAGAGCAATAGGATGACCTATCGATTGTCTCTGCACCAAGTAGCTACGTTATAGAGATTCCCTAAGTGATGGGAAATCCGATCGGGATTATGAATACCCGGGTTGTAAGGACTTCTTCGGAAGTGCCTTCGGTTCTGTTCGAACCTAGAACAGACTTGTATGGATTGTATGTCTGACATTACAATTGAGATATAAAGCAGATTTCTTTCAAATACATTTCTGTTGGTGGCGGAGAATTTATTCTCTTAGCTTAACACCCTTCTCTGAGACGTACGAGCTCAGAGGTTATGTAGTTGAAGGTTATCAGTGATATATTCCCAACTTGGTAATGCGGCATGCTGAGTGTTGTTGATCATTTGTTGATCAAGCATGGCTTTGTGAAAAGCGTAGCTTTGTGGACGAGACTTCGTCGAACCTCACACCACGGAATGGTCGAAACAGGAAAGATGTGGCAAGGTTATTGGGGGTAGCGCGCCTTAGGGTATGTGCATTTCCTTCTGGATAGAAGTGGTATCATGGTATGGAGCCCAGATACTTAACTTATGTGGATATCGCAGATATATATATATATATATATATATATATATATATATATATATATTACTTTGTGATTTGTTGCTGGGGCTACGCATAGAGGTTGGTTACAACCGGGGGATGACATACTCGTGTCAGTAGTTACCCGTTTAGGGGTAACCCGGCCTTGTGTTGGCAGAGATCCGGTTACGTTCTCCGGTCGTCCCTCCAGAGGAGTACCCATGTGGCCCAGGAAGTTCCTTAGCCTGACCATTTGTTGTAAATCCAATTCCCAATACGAAACCCTGTATGGTTTTAGTTGTAGAACCTGCCGTTTACTTATGGTGGCACCCCACTGTTTAGATGGTAGCTATAGTAGGCATACGATAATGGTCGTTTGTTGGCAAAGATTAATATTTTACTTTCGAAATATTTTCTATACTATGCACTAGTAATAATATTAAAGAAATTTTCCCCGTACCAAGAATATTTGACTGTCATAAGAAGAAATCTCCTCCAATTCTGCGTTTGCATTGTGTGTGTGGCGGGAGGTCTTATGGTAGTTTAATTTTAAAAAACATACCGAAATTCTTTTATAAATCTAGTTTCTTTAAAAGCAGTTGTTTTTGTTTACTCATACCAGTCCCATGACTGACCTGGAGTTTATTGTTTTCTTTCCTAAACTCTGGGTGCCCATAATTTTTACTCGGGCAGCCTAGTAGCAGGTTTTCGTACTCTGGAGTTAGCAGTATTTTGGAGCTCTTATTTTGGAGATATCTTAGGAGCAAGTTGGAGATCTCAGGTGTTTAGCTTTTGGGAGTTCGTTATCACTTCTTTCATTTGAAGAATTTTTTTTGGATATATGATCACTGTAGTATTATTATGTTGTATTTGGAATTATGGTGTATGTATTAAATACTTTGATGAAGAAATGGATATTTTACTGTTGTATCTGTGTTATATGCATGATATTCATTCTGTTCCGCTATTTTATATTCATCTGTTGTTGTTATAAGCTTCATCCGAACTGAAATTTGACGTTCGAATCTTCGGCAGTTGAATACAGGTGAGGTATTTGATGTCGACTTTTGAACGATGAATTTTGGGTCGTGACAAATTGGTATAAGAGCTGATGGTTGAGTAAGAACTTTAGCAACGGAGTATAACACATTAGATGGCTTATTAGAGATAGGGTGAATTATACCCTAGAATGAGTATAACCAAGACTGAAACTCTAAATTTTCTTAGTTCATTTCTTTTTACTGCTGATATTCCTTAAGATATTTCGTCTGTATATTTAAATCAATTTTCTTACTAATTTCAGATAGTAAGAATGAGCGGAAGGAGATGAAGAGCTAGGGGTCAAGGGAATGCCACAGCACCTAATCAAGATCCCCCAATAGCAGTAGCAGCAATAGATATCCAGCAGCGGTCGAATCTGGCTGATTTGTATAAAAATTTCTCAAAGCTAGGTGGCAAACCGCTCACCGACAAAGAGTCAATTGTTGAGGCTCAAGCATGGGTAAGATCGTGTGAGAAAATTTTTAAAGGGATAAAACTGCAGGACGAGCAGCAGAGACTTATAGCTTCTTGGCAACTCCAAGAAGAAGCCTCAACCTGGTGGAAAACCATCATTATAGATGAACCAGAGGGAGAGTTTACTTGGAATCATTTTAAGGAGGTGTTTGAAAAACGTTATATGCCATCGGCAGGAATTTCTAGAATGTATCAAGAATTTATGGATTTGAAACAAGAAAGCTTGTCATTTGAGGAGTACTTAAACAAGTTCAACGAACTATCCCGTTTTGGTCCGGAATTGTTAAACACGCCTCTTAAGAAAAATGAAAGGTTTGTCCATGGAATGAACCAGAAGTATCACGAAAGGATGACAACACACGTCAAGGAATCTTTTTCTGATCTTATTGATATGGCATATAGGTACGCCACACTGGATATGCAGGAAATTCCAAGGGAAGGAGGAAATTCAAATAATCAGAATTGGAAGAAAACGAAGTTTGGGGGAAAAAGGCCACAACAAGACAACGATAAGAAGAGTAGTCAAGGAAATTCGGCAAAGAATATAACTTGTTACAATTGCCAAGAAAAGGGTCATTATTCAAGCAGCTGCACAAACCCGAAGAAGCAAGTTAAGAAGGAAAAACCTGTAAGGAATGATCAAGGAGCTAGAGAATGCTATAATTGTCACAAGCCTGGACATCTTATTAAGAATTGCCAGGTAATAAAGCAAGCACAGGTAGCAAATGTTTATGCGATAAAGAAAGATCCTTCAACTTCGAAAGCAGATAAAGGAAAAGGTGTTCTGGAAGGTAACCTTACTATTTACGATAGAACTGTTAGAGTTTTATTTGACACTGGAGCTTCACATAGCTTTATCTCCCAACAAGCCGCAAGAGAATTAGAACTTAAAACTGAATTTGTTGACAACCCTATTTGCGTGAAAAATCCGGTTGGAGGTCTCGCAAATCTTTGTTTGTATTGTAAGAAAGTTCCTATTTCATATGCTCGCTATCAATTTCCTATCAACCTTCATGTCCTCGAATTTAATGAATTTGAAATCTTACTCGGAATGAACTGGTTATCAAGATATGAAGCTAAATTGGACTGTAATGATCAGATAGTTTTAGTCAAAACAAGTTTTGGAAATTTTATTGAAATCTCTTATGAGGATCCGAGTCCAAAGAGAGATGGATTGATGTATACTTTGGGATATCCTGAACCCAGTTTGCAGTCTATACCTATTGTTTGGGAATTTTCCGACGTATTTGAAGAAGTAAAATCCTTACTTCCATGCAGAGAAATAGAATTCCGAATTGACTTAGTACCTAATGCTCATTCTGTTGTTCACGCAAGTTGCAGGATGGAACCTAGGGAAAAAATTGAATTAGTCGATCAAACTCGAGATTTGCTAAAGAAAGGATTGATTCACTCTAGTGTTTTTGAATGAGGTTTAGCTGTTGTATTTGTGGCTAAATCGGACGGATCTTTGAGATTGTGTGTTGATTGCCACGATCTCAATAAACAAACTCTCAAAAACAAATTCCCTTTACCCAGGATCGATGATTTATTCGATCAACTTCATGGTGCACGATTATTTTCTAAAATGGATCTAGCTCAGGGATTCCATCAGCTGCGAATAGCCGAGGATTGTGTTCATTAATGGCCTTTAGGGGTCCTGACATGTTCTAAGAGTGATTAGTTATGCCTTTCGGACTGATCAACGCTCCCGCTTACTTTGTAGATTTAATGGCCCGAGTGTTTCGAGAAGTATTGAACAAATTTGTCCTTGTATTTATTGATGATATCTAGATTTACTCCAAAACCGAAGAAGAGCATGCTGAACATCTCAGAATTGTTTTGGAGTTATTGAGGAGAAATATCTTATTCGCTAAATTTTCTAAGTGTCACTTTTAGGTCAAAGAAGTCCGATTTCTCGGTCACATTGTTAATAAAGAAGGAATTTCTGTTGATCCAAGCAAGATTTCTATAATTCTGGACTAGAAGCAACCCACTACTCCTAGAGAAGTTCGAAGTTTTCTGGATTTAGCGGGATATTGTAGAAAGTTTGTACAGGATTTTTCTAAGTTGGCTAGCCCATTGACTAAGCTAGCAATGAAGAATGCTAAATTCGTTTGGACTCCAAGATGTGATGAAGCTTTACAGGAACTGAAAAAGAGATTGACTACTGCTCTTGTTCTCGCTATCATTAACGGGAGCCAATGCTTATCTGTCTATACTGACGCATGTGGTGATGGGGTAGGTGCAGTGTTAATGCAGAATAGGAAGGTAGTTGCCTATGCGAGTAGACAATTACATCTGCACGAGAGAAACTACCCAACACATGATTTGGAACTTTTATCTGTTGTTTTCGCTTTAAAAATCTGGCGGCACTATCTTCTGGGTAAGAATCTTTTCAGCTTTCTTAACAATTTACAAAATTAAGTAAATAAATATACTTAATGAACTCTTCTTTCTCTAGGTGAAAAATTCGAATTATTCACCGACCATAAATCCTTGAAATATCTCTTTACCCAGAAGGATCTGAATCTGCGACAACAACGTTGGTTGGAATTTCTGGCATCGTATGACCTAGATATTCTGTATACACCGGGAAAGGCTAATGTAGTTGCAGACGCCTTAAGCAGAAGACATTCTATTCTCGCATACCTTGTTATTGCTCCTACTCTTCTTAAAAAGATTGCAAGACAACAGACTGAAGACAAGTTTCTTCGCGAAATTCGTAGAAGAATATGTCGAGGTGAAGATACTAGTTTTGAGATGGATAATAGAGAAGTTATAAGGATGAAAGGAAGAATTTGTGTCCCTGACATCCCTGATTTGAAGTGTGAAGTGTTAGATGAATGTCACAAATCAAAACTCAGTATCCATCTAGGAGTTAATAAAATGTATCGAGATATCAAAGGAACTTTCTGGTGGAAGACAATGAAAAGAGACATATCTATTTATGTGAGTCACTGTGCTACTTGTCAACAAATCAAAAGCGATCAAAAGAAAGTGGCTGGTTTACTTCAGCCTTTGGAAGTACCAAAGTGGAAATGGGATCAGGTGTCGATGGATTTCATCGACGGATTGCCACGAACCAAGAAGGGAAATGAAGCAATTTGGGTTATAGTGGACCGTCTAACCAAAACCGCTCACTTCATTCCAGTGAAATCCATTCGGACTGCAGCAAGCTTAGCAATATAAAGGAAATAGTTCATCTCCATGGTATTCCCAGCAGTATAGTAAGTGATCGTGATCCGATCCTCACTAGTAGATTTTAGGAGGCATTCCAAGAAGCTTTGGAAACGAAATTAAATTTCAGTACTGCTTATCACCCACAATCTGATGGACGGACTGAAAGGGTTAACTGAATTCTAGAAGATCTTTTGCGTACTTGCATTCTCGATTTTGGTGGTTCGTGGGAGGATCATTTACATCTGGTTGAGTTCTCATATAATAACAGCTATCGGGCCAGTATAGAAATGGCTTCTTTCGAAGCTTTATATGGTCGTCCATGTCGATCACCTACATGTTGGATCGAATCAGGTGATAGACTCGTCCTTGGAGCAGACATGATTAAAGAAGCCACGGAGAAGGTTGATTTTATGCGAAAGAAATTAATAACTTCTCAAAGTTGTCAAAAGAGCTATTATGACCGCCGAAGAAGATATTTGGAATTTCAAGTTGGAGATTCTGTATTTCTGAAAGTGTCTCCGATGTGGGGTGTATTGAGATTCGGGAAAACTGGAAAGCTAGCACCGTGTTATATTGGTCCTTTTTCTATTCTTGAAAGGATTGGTCCTCTAGCATATCGAATGCAGCTACCCGGCTGGTTGTCTGGCATCCATGATGTGTTTCACATTTCTAATTTTCGAAAGTATGTGCATGACCCAGATAGTATTATTGAAGAAGATGCTCAGTAGGATCTAGAGATCACTCCCAACTTGGCAGTAAAGAGAGAGCCGATAAAAATTGAAGACCGTGATGAGAAGTGTAACAACCCGCATATTTATCGAGTTTGTATTTAAATATGTTATTTAGATATTAACTCGTTAATCGGATTTTGGTCCGAAAAGCTACTTTTTGCAAACGGTCAAATTAGGACTCGAGACCACTTCCATTGAGTTCGAAATGTCGTTTACAACTTTTTAAGTATAAACATCGATAGGTTTGGAGTTAGTGAAATTTCACTAACTTTTCCCGCTTTGGACTTTGGGTTAGTTTAGCCTATTAAGCCCAAGTTCCAACCCTCTTCTCCTCACTCTTCATAAATTTCCTAACTAACTCAAGCTTGGGCATTAATGGTGAAAGGAATTGGAAATTAAAACTCCAAGCACAAATTCAATTGCAAATCCAACATTCAACTCCAAATTCAAGTAGAAGATATTGGATTCAAGCTTTGGATTGCTTCTCCTTTCTTCTCCTTGCTTTCAAGCTTCATCTTCATAAATTTTAGTGCAAATGTGAGATTTTTATCTCAAAAATCTAGCCTATAACTATATTGGACTGTTGGGAATGATTCCCTATCATTTTTGCATGCATGTTAGCATTTGGTTTGGATTGGATTGGCGAAAAACTCCAATTTTTAGCGTTTTGGTGAATTTTCTGCACTTAGGTCGTTCTGGCCATTTTTAGGTCGTTCGGAGTTAAGTCGTTCGTCCATGGGTCGTGAGTCGTTCACGAGTTAACTTTAGGTCGTTCTGGAAGAATTGGCACTTCGAAATTAGGTCGCTCACGAGTTAAGTCGTTAGGTCACTCGCGAGTTAGTACCATAGGTCGCAGAGCTTTAGGTCATTCTGGAAGTATTGACACTTCGGAGTTAGGTCGCTCGCGAGTTAAGACTTAAGTCGTAGGTCGCTCATGAGTTAGGCCTTAAGCCGTAGGTCGCTCGCGAGTTAAGCTTTAAGTCTTAGGTCGTTTCCGACCTATAATCTCTAGGCAAACGTTAAGTCGGCCTGGTTTATCTCGTAGGTCGTCTCCGACCTAAGCTCCTGATAAGTCGTTCGAGTTAGGTCATTGGACCATTTACCTTAGGTCGCTCGTCCACTAAGTCGGCCTGGTTTATCTCGTAGGTCGTCTCCGACCTAAGCTCCTGATAAGTCGTTCGAGTTAGGTCGTTGGACCATTTACCTTAGGTCGCTCGTCCACTAAGTCGGCCTAGTTTATCTCGTAGGTCGTCTCCGACCTAAGCTCCAGATAAGTCGTTCGAGTTAGGTCGTTGGACCATTTACCTTAGGTCGCTCGACTCTGTTAAGTCGTAGGTCGTTAGACCTTAGGTCGCTCGACTCTGTTAAGTCGTAGGTCGTTAGACCTTAGGTCGTTCGCCTTCCTTAAGTCGCTCGACCCCTCCACACTAGGTCGCTCGGCTTGCTTGAGTCGTAGGTCGTTGAAACTTAAGTCGCTTGCCTCCCTTAACTCCAGTTAGGTCGCTCGGCCAATGTGTTAGGCCGCGTGAACCCTTAGGTCGTTAGACCTCATTTTGCTTTAGGTCGTAGGCCGCTTGTCTTCACTTAGGTCGTACCGTTTTGGACGGGGCGCTGCCCCGCACCCCGCCGGGGGCGCTGCCCCCTGGACCTCCGCGACCTGACCGGGCAGGTCGAACCCCGTAAGCGGTGGCGTTGCCCCCGCACCCCCACCTTGGGGGGTTGCCACCCCCCCGGACCCCCCCTCCGTAGGGGATCTTATCTGAAAATCATTGAGCTGATTTCCTTGGATTTTATTCACATCTCCGTATGCGATTTTTGTGACTGATTGTTTCTACAATTGCTTCTGTGTTTTGTCACTTTATAATATAAAGGTTTCAATACTAGTAGTAAATATCAAAACTCTTTTAACAAACAATTTCAACTCTATTTTTAATAACAAAGCTCTTTTCTTAAACCGTTTTCCAATCTATTAGTATATACAAACCTTTACCTCACTCGGATGAGAAATCTAATTAAACGACTTAGTAAAACAAGTGGTATGAAACGCTTGCGTTCACTTCGTCGGTTAATTCTTGGACTTGTTTGATTGAACCTCTTGTGACAATTTTATTAGTGAAGATTTACAGTTTGTTCATAAATATTTAAGTTAAGCAAGTGGTTATGGGACATGAAGCTAAACTTCTATATTTACTAGCTTAGTGTAATTGACACTTCTCGTTGATCTTGATGATCGCTCTATGAATTAGACTAGCAATTGCGCGATGTCTCTTTCATTTCAAGGTTAGACTAGACACCACTTGTGTGATTCCATTCACACATACCTTTCTGCTTTTTGGTTAGTCTTGACCTTAATCTGTGTGATTCCATTCACACATGCGGGGTAGCTCCCCTTGGTCTTCGGACCGTCATGTGATAGGCCTCTTTCCCTTTTTATGATTTCTGGATCTCTTGTGTTGATTTCTGGAATTTATCTCTTTGACTTGTCATGAGTACAAGTTTAGGGTATGATGCCCTCTTCGAATCTTTGAGAAGATTCTTGTGATAATGATTATCTCTTATTGATTGATCTTCTGTTGATCATTATTTACATACTTATAGTGGTATGTCGTTATGGATGTTTATGTTTATGCCATATCTTTTATGTTATATCATGTCATCTGATATTTATAGCTAGACTGATCCGTTTATTATTTTCTTAAATAATACTCGGGTCAGACCGAGATGTTACAGGTGCTTCTGCTTGACTTCTTCCCAGGGATTCATCACTCTGACTTTTGGCTAACTGTTTAGATTAGCAGTTTTTGTTGTATACACTTGAGATATAGACTCATAGTTGTATTCTTTTGTATAGCACGTGTTGCTATTCTTTTGTATTATCGTGGATCTGACCACTACTCTGATGTACACTTTCATGTGTTAGTTATATATTCATATCTTCTTCCGCCTTTGTGATATGGATATCTGTGACTGATTTGTGATATGATTATTTCTATGTTTGTTTCCGAAGATTATTTATAGCCACCGTGTGATAAGCAATTACATGGATGGTCGCTCCTCAACAGCCTTATTCTCCGTGCTAGTTGACAGCACTACTCCGGAGTGTTCTTGGCTAGCGTGGGTATAGAGGTGGGGCGTCACAAGAAGCGATTAAGGAACAAAGTTGTGAAATTAGTTTAAGTTCAATGGAGTGGCGATCCAAAGGACTATACTTGGGAGACTGAAGATAATATGAAGAAATCATATCCCAATTGTAGAATAGATATCTCGGCTTAAATTGGTAAGCCATTTCCTTATTTTTCTGAATTTGTATATTCTTTGTTTGCGTTTCTCTCTCTTTCAATTTCGAGGGCGAAATTTTCTTAAGGAGGGGATATTGTAACATTCCAGAATTTTGTTAATTTAAATTCGGTAAATTATTTGAACTTTTAAATTTAAATCGTGAAATTTCCAGAAAAATAAAATATTGTTAATATTAATATCATAAAGATGTATGGAATTAAATAAATTTTTGATAGTTAAGTTTAAATAATTATTAATAATAATAATAAAGAAAAAAAACATATTATAAATAAGAAATTGTTTAAAACAATAAAATAAAATATGAACAAATTTGATGTTTTTAGTTAAAACCTTTGAATAAAACTAAAACAAATTTTGTAATAAAATCACATAGTTATAAAGTGTTAATAACCAAAACAATTTTCTTTCAATTAGCAAAGTAAACCAAGTAAGTAAGTTGTTAACCAAAATAGAGTAAAATGTAGTATTCAGCAAACAAAACAAAGAAAGAAAATAAACTATAAAATAAACAAAAACGGTACTTTCATATTAAAAAAAGCAAATCAACAGAAAGCTGTAAGTATCAAGGAAGTATGGTCAGTAATGCTTCATTTAATGCTCTCATTAAATGCTATTTACACCTCAGCCCATAAACACGATCCTATCAGCCGAAATTAAAGCATGGTTTAGTCAACAAATAAAAAAAAGTATAAATGTCTGAACAAAGTACAAATAAAAAAAGAAAGAAAAGAAGTCTTGCTTCAATACTCTACTAAAACCTGTATACAAACCTTTCATATATACATATACATCTACAAACCTTTAATTTGTTAGAAGAAAAAAAAATAGAAAAGAACAGGAAATTAAAAAGAAAAGAAGAAATCATTTTATACTTACATTTGAAAGCAATTTACTGAAGAAACAAAGCAAAAAGGAAGATCAAACTGCAACTTCAAAAACAGAAACATCTCTGCTCATCAATATATCCAAGGTGAGTAAACATAGATTTTGAAATTTAAGTATATTTAAATAAAAACTGAACAGTTGATTCTTGATAATATATGTGAATATAGTTTGTGTTTATATAGGGATTGCCCTATGGAATATAAAATAGACTGTATGTCTCTGTTTATAGATTACAGAGTTGAACATTTTTCAAACTCAAAAATTATTTTCTTCTAATCATTGTTTAGCTTTAAGTTTTCATTTAAACAAGATGTTTAAACTTAAATTAAGATTTTAAAAGCTGATATAAACCATGTTTATAAGTTATCATCACTGTAATATTGTTTACAGGTATCCAACTTATATTTTGATAAATTTGATTGTTGAAAAGAAATAATTCAGGTTCATAATCTGAATCTATACTGAAATTCATGATTTCTAAAACAAAAATAAATATTTTTAATGAAGTGTTTCAAGAGCAGTTTGAAAATTTAATAATTTTGCATTTTTCTAAATTCTTCATAATCGAATCATTTATAAAAATTGAAATTCGTACTGAAGCATGCTTGAACATCTGGGATGTTGGAAAAATTGTTGAAATATTTTTCAAAAACAAGAATGGGTCGAACGAGATTGATTTAGGGTTTAGTCTCGAGTTTTGAACGTGTCTGTAATGTGGTGTATTCGACCTCAATACGCGATCGGTTGTACGCGATGATGGGGGAGGGTAGTATGGAGCATGGACGTGACGTGGCCGAAATCTTGGTGTCGCTGGTGGTATGAGGAGTAGCGGTGAGGCAATTAAATTGGGTGGGTTGTGTTACAGGGTCGAGTAAAACACTTGTTTTTCGATTTCGAATTTTATATGTTGAGACGAAGTGCAGTTTCGAGTGCTGGATTAAAGTACGATTTGCCGATGGGTGCGACGGCCAACAGAACAGCGGCGCGACGTCGTGCACATGCACGACGTCTACTTTGTATCAGTGGGTTTGGGACCTACGGAGAGACTCGAGAGAACGTTCGAATAAAAGAGGTTTCGACTCGGGTTTCTTTCTTGCGTTCGAATGGTATAGGCCCTGCAGTAATTAAGTTTTTAACTTGGCTTAATAAAAAAAAGAAACAGGAAGAAGAAGAGAGCACGGGGAAGAAAGGAGATGGCTCGGGGAAATGACGAAAAGAACTCGCGCGTGACTCGGTGAAACTTGCGTTTTGCTCGGGTTACTTTGAATATGGGTTTGGCCCAAAATAAAATTTAACTTTTACTGTTAACAGATTTTAAAGCAATTAATATTGACTATATTGAATTAAAGGCTTATTACCAAATTTAATAAACTAAGTGGATACTTAATAATCTAATTAATACTTTAAATAATTTAATTTAAAATAAGAATTTAAGTTAATTAACATTAAACTTTTTTAACTGTAATAGATTGATTTTCAAAATATAAAGAAGATTTTCAAATAGTAATAAAGGTAAATAATTTTATTAATCTATGATTTTGAAAAGAAATTAAGAATGATTCACAATTTTTAATTAAATTGATTAATAAATAAGTAAGAGTTCAAATTAATTTGTAAATTAAGAATTTGTTATTCAGATAAATTAAAGTCGACTAATCAAAATTGGCGGTTAATTAAATAATAAATTACGAAACAATAAATTGAGCTAATTAAGATTTAATCTATTTATTCAAATTTAAACATTTATTTTAAACATCACTACAAATAATTGTGTGGTTAATTTATTTAAATCACATTAGAAAATAATTAATTATTGTTGTGCACTATATTGATATTTCATTGTGATGCTGTGTTATGTAGATTGCCATGTACTGTCCCGTAATTGTGATTTGTTCTGCATTGATGTGAAAATCCTGTTTGCCCGTAAAACGGCATTTAAACTTCGATGCGACAGGGAATTGGATTTCAGTTAGTTATCCGAAACCCACATCGAACCTGTGAATTTTTGTAAACGACATATCCACATGTTTTTAAAATTGACACTCACTATTCGGCTTAGCCGGGAAAGGACCTTTGTGTCGTATAACCCATTTCGAATATGTGATTCGACATTATGGATATCATTTGAAGACCGGTGGTGAAGACCGGTGGTGAAGACCGGGTATATGCGAGAGCGATAGGATGACCTATCGATTGTCTCTGCACCAGGTAGCTACGGTATAGAGATTCCCTAAGTAATGGGAAATCAGATCGGGATTATGAATACCCGGATTGCAAGGACTTCTTTGGAAGTGCCTTCGGTTCTGTCGAACCCAGAACAGACTTATATGGATTGTATGACTGACATTACAATTGAGATATAAAGCAGATTTCTTTTAAATACATTTCTGTTGGTGGCGGAGAATTTATTCTCTTAGCTTAACACCCTTCTCTGGGACGTACAAGCTCAGAGGTATGTAGTTGAAGGTTATCAGTGATATATTTCCAACTTGGTAATGTGGCATGCTGAGTGTTGTTGATCATTTGTTGATCAAAGCATGGATTTGCGAAAAGCGTATCTTTGTGGACGAGACTTCGTCGAACCTTACACCCCAGAATGGTCGAAACAGGAAAGATGCAGCAAGGTTATTGGGGGTAGCGCCCCTTAGGTTATGTGCATTTCTTTCTGGATAGAAGTGGTATCATGGTATGGAGCCCAAATACTTAACTTATGTGAATATCGCAGATATATATATATATATATATATATATTACTTTGTGATTTATTGCTGGGACCCCGGATAAAGGTTGGTAACAACCGGGGATGGCATACTCATGCCAGTAGTTACCCAGTTAGGGGTACCCGGCCTTGTGTTGGCAGAGATCCGGTTAGGTTCTCGGGTCGTCCCTCCAGAGGCGTACCCATGTGGCCCAGGAAGTTCCTTAGCCTGACCATTGTTGGAAATCCAATTCCCAATACGAAACCCTGTACGGTTTTAGTTGTAGAACCTGCCATTTACTTATGGTGGTGCCCCACTGTTTAGATGGTAGTTATAGTAGGCATATGATAATGGTCGTATGTTGGCTAAGATTAATTTTTATTTTAGAAATATTTTCTACACTATGCACTAGTAATAATATTGAGGAAATTTTCCCCGTACCAAGCCTATTTGACTATCATAAGAAGAAATCTCCTCCAATTCTGCGTTTGCATTGTGTGCGTGGCGGGAGGTCTTAGGTATTTTCATTTTAAAAAGCATACCGAAATTGTTTTATAAATCTAGTTTCTTTAAAAGCAATTGTTTTTGTTTACTCATACTAGTCCCACGACTGACCTGGAGTTTATTGTTTTCTTTCCTAAACTCTAGGTGCCTGTAATTTTTACTCGGGCAGCCTAGTAGCAGGTTTTCGTACTCTGGAGTTAGCAGTATTTTGGAGCTCTTATTTTGGAGATATCTTAGGAGCAAGTTGGAGATCTCAGGTGTTTAGCTTTTGGGAGTTCGTTATCACTTCTTTCATTTGAAGATTTTTTTTAGATATATGATCACTGTAGTATTATTATGTTGTATTTGGAATTATGGTGCATGTATTAAATACTCTGATGAAGAAATGGATATTTTACTGTTGTATCTGTGTTATATGCATGATATTCATTCTGTTCCGCTGTTTTATATTCATATGTTGTTGTTATAAGCTCCATCCGAGCTGAAATTTGACGTTCGAATCTCCGATAGTTGAATACTAGTGAGGTATTTGATGTCGACTTTTGAACTATGAATTTTGGGTCGTGGCATAAACAAACCTATACCTATAAATAAAATTTCCTTTTAATCTATATATAATTTAAATTGAAGTATGCATGTATATATATATATCTATGTATGTATGTATGTATGTATGTATGTATGTTTTTAAAATTATACTATTTCAGCATATACTTATTAAATCTAAATTGAAAAATAACCAAACAAAATGTTGTCTATTGTTAACCAATTTCCTACCCTTGATCATTTAAATTAAATCAGATTTGAAAATAAGCTGCTAATAAATACCTCATTGCCTGTAGCCCACTCGCTCGCGTGCCCCCACAAGCAAACACGCTACAATCACCACCAGACCAGAGATTTAGCAAACTGCCTCAACCCTACCCTCTATCATCGTCGAGCATCCATCCATCCTCTTACTCGAGTTACCATCCACGCATACGAACGTGAACTTCACTTCCTCTCGAACCCGTAGCTCAAGCCCAAGCTTCGATTGCAAAACAAGACCGCATAACATGCCGCCATCAATCGCGCACTCTCCTCAACGTCACCACATCGCACCGCTTCCCTGCCCTTGCGACCCCAAACTCAAGCCTTCATCACAGCGCTGCCACTGACGTGGCGAGCATCCTTGGCACAAACGCTATGCACGAGCGATTCCTCCCTTACGCGATGCCCTAGATCTCGCAAGAGCTTCCTTCTACGTCGCGGCTTCTCTGGTATGAACTCGATTGAAACTGAAGACAAGGAAAGCACTTCCTCATTTTTGAATCGAATTCGATGATTGTCTGAATCGTTTATTATTTTATAGAGAAGCTGTGATTTTGAATTTGTGAAATAGACTGAATGATTTAGGGGAGAAAGGCATGCGTTCCATTTGAATTAAATTTTCCCTTATTTCTCTGTGTGATTTTACAAAAAGAGAATGGGGAACATGAAGGGATGGTCGCGTGAGAAAAATGCCTTATGTGAGAATCTTGCCTTGCTACAGTGATCACGAGATGAAAGAAAAAAAGTTACGATGTGAAAGAATTACGGCTGCAGAGTAGGTTTATTTAGAAATATTTTTATTTAAATTCCAAACGTCTCGATAAATGCAACTTAAAAATTTGACATCCTATCGAGGCGTGCCACTAGGCGTTTATATCGTTATACCCCTATTCCGAACGGAATGGAAAAGGTTTGGAGTCCTAATTCGATCGTATGAAGAAGATAGCTTTTTGGACCCAGTTTTTGTATTAAATTTTAGATATAAAATTGCAGCGCATTTACTTACCGTGCGATCACACCACAACTCCAAACGCTACGAAAATTGAAATCCGAGAATAAAACACTATTACGGATCCAATGGAACTTGTTTCGTCGAATTCCATGACTATGCATCGGAAGGCTATTTTTAAATGTCAATTTAAACGATATATTTTTAAAACTTAACAAATCACCATTAAATTCAATTTTAAAAGTTCTATCGCCTTCAATATTATTAATGTAAATTTATAAGCCTTCAAATTATTTTTAACAAACTAAAAATCCCAGATTTCATATTTTACCCAATTTCCAATACTTTAATTCAAAATTAAATTATCCAATAAATGGTGAAATTTGAAATTGAAGTTAAAAATTTACTTTTAAATAGTTAAAATCAATTAAATATTCCAATTTAAATTGTCCAAAATTTAGGGTCGTCACATTCCTCCCCCCTTAAAAGAATTTTGTCCACCAAATTGCTAAGGTTGACGAATGTCCCAAACCCACTAACCTCATAAAACCCACTTAGTGAAAATCCCATATTCACTTTCTCTAACTTTAGTTCCAACTAAACAATTAGTTTCAACCAAAACAATTTGTCCTCAACTCCATTTCCAAACTCTTTTTATTCCAAATTGAAATCGTTTTGTCGTTAACAAAATTATTTCCAAAAATTTTCTAACTTACAAAATTGTTAGTCCGTGAGAGTATGGTTTTGATGACAACAACCTTAGAATAGATTATAAAATATAAATTCTGACATTATAAGTTTAGATATATATGTATATGCAAGGTTTAACTATGCAGGTACCAAGAATGAAGACTGTACAGTATAGAGATTCAAGATATCGAGATAGAAGACTCATGAGTATCAAGATTATCAAGAGTTCAAGATTTCAAGGTTAAGTATTTTTATTAGGAATTTTGTTAAAACTCATAAAAAAGCACTGGCATCTTAAAATCCAATTTATTCGTCGAGTGGAATCCACTTCGAGCCTGCTAAAGGGATGGAACCCTTAGTAGGATGGAACCTACGAAAAATCTAGTGGAATATTGTTTTGTATCCACTAACTTTTTATTCAAAATGATTTTTCAAAATTATATCCTGTTTTCAAAATGTTTTTCAAAACTTTCCTTTTAAAAGATTCAAAACCCTCTATCCTAATTTTAAATAATTTTAGCCTCAAAATTATCTTTAATTTCAAAAAGACAAATTACTCCTGATTTTAAACTATCTTTTAATATAATATATTTAACTTTTAAATATTTATACTTATTTTTAAATATAAAATTATAGTTAAATTCTATATATATTGTCTCTATATTTACTTATGAATTTTAACAATAGTCAAGTATATTTATAAAGTTTAAAATAGTTTTAATATAAAATAAAAGTTAAAGAAAATCAAAACACCAAAAAAATCCTTTGGGATGTCGACATGGTGTCAGCAGAGTTCAAAATTTAAATTTCAAAAGAAGTGTCTATTCGCTATAACTCTTCATGAATGGACATGGTTGTTGTTCTTCTATAATAGTGGTTAGTTTCAATGAATTATATATCATATTTTCTAGTTTTTCACTCCTCTTCTTCTTCCACATTTCTTAATACATATTCTTACCATTACTCTGCCGAAATCAACATTGAATCGAACTCGATTACTTCTAGTTTGATTCTCTATCACTATCTTTACAAGGTTCTTAGTGCTATTCAGAGTTATAGACTTCTTTGTAATCTATTAAGCAAGAAAAGGTGTGACTGTAGCCTTGGAAATCAACCAAGAGAGAAAAGGTGTGATTGTAGCCTTGGTAAATCAATTGGGTAAACTTGTGGCCCGTAAATCAAGTATCTCTACCCAAAGGATAGAAATTCTGGAGGGTGTACCTCGTAGCCTTGAAACCGAGGGTGTAATTGTACAATTGCTTTTGAAAGGAAATCCATACTTGTGTTGCGGGACTGAATGTAGGGTAACTCCGAACCAGTATAAAATCCAGTATGTTCTTTCCTTTACTTCTTTTATTTTATTTCTGCATCTGTGCTTGTTTCTGTGATCATACCTGTGTCTGTATATTGCATATATCGGTGTCTAAATTAAAATAAACTCAAAAAGATTTAGTAATTCTTTGTTAATACTATTCACCCCCCTCTAGTGTTAATTCTAGCCTTAAGATCTGTAATCCGCATATCTCACAATTGGTATCAGAGCAAGGATTTCAAAGTTTCATAATCTGATTTTTGAAAAGTTTTCAAAATGGCTACCAACACTGGTACTGTTACTAATACTAGTATTCCTATCACTAGTTCATTTGTAGAGGGTCAATCTACTGTTAGACCACCACTTTTTAATGGCAGTAACTATGCATATTGAGCATGTAGGATGAAAATATATTTACAATCTATAGGATTAGGCACTTGGAAATCACGCAAACTCAATATTCTGAACCCACGGCTAATTTTTCACAGTGGGTTGCTGAGCAAAAGACTATTGCACAAAATAATTCTAAGGCAATGGATATTCTATTTTGTTCACTAGATAGAAATGAATTCAATAGAGTGTCAGTTTGTAAGTCTGCGTATGAAATCTGGAAAACTTTGCAAGTTACTCACGAAGGAACAAGCAAAGTTAAACAGAACAAAATTTCCATGCTCACAAATCAGTTTCAATTATTTAAAATGAATCCTAATGAGTCTATTTCAGATATGTATAATAGATTTCAGGATATTGTGCATTTGTAATATCTTTGGGAAAGGAATTTTCTGAGAAGATCAAGTCGGAAAATTTTTAAATTCTCTAACTCTAGAATGGGATCAAAAGACACTTGCGATCGAAGAGGCAAATGACATCAGTACTTTAAAGATAGAAGAATTAATTGGAAATCTAACGTCGTATGAAGTTCAAATGATCGGGAGAAGAGAAAGTAAAGCATCTGAAAAGAAATCAATGGCATTCAATGCATTGACCGATGGATCAGACTCAAACAGTGATAATGATGGAGAGATAGCCTTTATGACCAGAATTTTAGGAAACTCCTGAAATACAGGAAGATGAATAATCTCAAGAGAAACAACTACGAGAATTCTGGAAATCAGAATGTATTTCCAAATAATGACAAATGTTACAACTGTGATAAACCAGGCCATTTCAAAAGAGACTGTCCGTATCCAGATAGGCAAAATTATCCTATGAACAATGATGCCGTAAAGAAATGGAAGCGTGCATTTACTGCTACTCTAGGCGACTCAGACTCATCCTCAAGTGATGATGATCAGAAGACTGATAATTCAAATTTGTGTTTTATAGCTGTTCATGACTCCGACGAATTCAAAGAAACAGACTCAGAAAAAGGTACACGTTTACAATACAATTGATTGAAATTGCTTGCTTAAAATTAGTTGCTTGATTGTTTGATTGATTGATTTTGAATTGGTGTGTTGTTTGAATTTTAAAATTTGTTTTCTATTTTTTATTTTATTATTATTATTATTATCTAATAGTATAATAATATTTTATGAAATATACTTGAAGTTTAATAATATTTCAGATATATATACATATGAACTAAAAATAATAATATATATATATATATATTAGAGAACTTAGGAAAAATCAATTCATGAAAATTCAAAAGCACACGTCGACATGGTCCCTACCATGATGTCGAAATGGGTACCTGAATTTGAATTTCAAAATTTTAATTCAAATGTTTGAATTTCCCTTCACTTTTTCACTTCATTCAATTCTTTGAAAAGCTACCTTTTGACCAGAGAATATGTCCTTTGAGAATCTATTTATTCACTATTTTTTATCATATCTTTTCACTCTCATTTTCAAATTCAAACTCTCTCTTCATAACTTCAAGCTCTCTAGTCTCTACTTTAACGGCTTCTTCAAGCAACCCATCGACCATGAGAATTTCCAAAAAAATCAAAGAGCAATTATTCAATGATCCGGAGGCAATAAAAGCATACATCAATTATGCTAATTATGCCAAAGTCCATCTTGGAAAATTTGCTATTTTTCAAGATTTTTTTCTTATGAAATTGATTCTCTTTTTGCAAACAATAGAGTTTTTATTCTTATTGATGCTTCTCAAAATGATTTTGTTTGCTATCCTAATCTTGTCAAAAATTTCTATGCGAATTTAAATTGCAGATTTGTGATGGTAATGAGAATGAAATTTGGAGTAGCGTCAAAGGCACTAGAATTGTTTTGAATTGTGATCTTTTGGGTATTATTATCAATTGTAAGAATTCAGGAATGGATCTTTCTAACTTTAAAATTGATGAACATGATCGTGAGACATTTCATCACATTTTCCAAAAAGAGATGATGATTTTGAATTTAAAAATAGAAATTTTCGACCAAATGCAAGAATTGTCAATCTTCTTTGCAACATACTTTGACCTCAAGATCGGGGAATTTTAACAATCCTACTTCAAAAGTTTGCAAAGCTCCTTTTTCTATTTTTGGAAATTCTGACATAAATTGGGCGCAAGTTATTTTGGACGAACTTCGTCCTAAAAATCTTGAAATGGGTGAGAATACTTTATACATGGATTTATCTCGCTCGGATTTTTAACTATTTTGGAGTGGATTTCAAAGGCAAAGAATTTGTTTCTAAAAAGGTTTTCAATCATTCCAACATTTCGCTTATGAAAATTCCATTTGTTTTCAACCTTATGAGACCCTTACCGAAAAGAAGGAGCGTTTGGCTCATGAGGAAATGTAAGAAGAAGAAGAAGCGGATGAAATGGAAATTGAAGAAGAATAAGAAGGTGAAACCTCTTTGCAAAGTATAGACTATCCCCCTAATCCATCCACCAAAACCCTTCTCAAAAACCAAAAGACGATTGTTGAGAATCAACGGATTCTTAAAAGATCCATTATTAAGAAGTTGGACAAAATTTCATCCAAGATGAACAAGTTCATTTCCAAAGTCAGCAAGAAACTTGGACTATCTTCATCATCATCATCCTCTAACTAGTTTTATCTTTTCTTATCGTGTTGTATTTGTTTTAGTTTGCTTCATTTCGAATTAACATGTAGTTTGTTGTGTGCTTAATCGTTGTATTATCGTAGTATGCAATGAAATGAAATTTCCTTTCTGTTATCTACCTTATCTTATCTCCAGAATAAATGTTAGTATATTATATAAATATATATATATACACACAATTATTCACAAAATCAAATTAGTCATAAGTTTTCACTAACCCATGTCGACATGTACTGATCAGAAATGACAATTGATTTTGAATTTGAAATTTGAATAACTATCAAATGCCAATTCATTTCAAATGAATTTCTACACCTATAAATACCTGTTTCTTCCAGAATTCTTCACTGAAATTTATTTCTTATCATCTATATCCTTTATTTCTTTCACAAATTCAACTATGGCTAATCCTATTCACAATCTATCCGAAAATCTTGAAGAAACCCTTAATTCGTTCAAGAATATTCTCTCGTTTATTCTACGTAACCAGCGTCACTTAGAATTGAGTCAAATGCAGATGACCAAGGAACAAGAAAGGCACTTCGATGCGATACGATGGATGATCTCCTCTCTGCACAAGGATGATAATGAAGCACATCCTCCTGTCTCTCTCACCAATGACAATGAAAATTGGGATGCAATTGAAGCAGACCCTATATATGGAGAAGAAGGATGGTTGGAAGTTCCTCGTAACGTTTAATATCATTGCCTTGTTTGATATTTGTTTGAATTGATTTCGTTTGGATTGATACTTTGTGTGAATTGATTTCTTGATATTTGTTTGATGTTTGTTGTATAAAACATATATATATACATTGAAATGTATATAGTCTTTAGTTAGTTATCATGTTCATAAGTATAATTATTTCTTAATCTATATATTATATATTCCACTGTATAGTTTATCAATGCAGGTACTGAAGTCCAAGAATGAGGGGGAGTGAGTTTTTGTTGATAACAAAGGGGGAGAAATGTAAAATAGGGTAGTTAGGCATAAATTAAGGGGGAGTTATTAGTTTTAGGGGGAGGTATTAGGATAGAAATAATATTTTATAAACAAAGGTTGTCATCATCAAAAAGGGGGAGATTGTTAGTCCGTGAGATGATGATTTTGATGACAACAACCTTAGAATAGATTATAAAGTATAAATACTGACATTATAAGTTTAGATATTTATGTATATGCAGGATTTAACCATGCAGGTATCATGAATAAAGACTATACAGTATAGAGATTCAAGATATCGAGATAGAAGACTCATGAGTATCAAGATTATCAAGAGTTCAAGATTTCAAGGTTAAGTATTTTTATTAGGAATTTTGTTAAAATTCATAGAAAAGCACTGGCATCTTAAAATCTAATTTATTCGTGGAATGGAATCCACTTCAAGCCTGTTAAAGGGATGGAACCCTTAGTAGGATGGAATCTACGAAAAATCTAGTAGAACATTGTTTTGTATCCACTAACTTTTTATTCAAAATGATTTTTCAAAATTATATCATGTTTTCAAAATGTTTTTCAAAACTTTCCTTTTAAAAGATTCAAAACCCTCTATCCTAATTTTAAATAATTTTAGCCTCAAAATTATCTTTAATTTCAAAAGACAAATTACTCCTGATTTTAACCTATCTTTTAATATAATATATTTAACTTTTAAATATTTGTACTTAGATTTAAATATAAAATTATAGTTAAATTCTATGTATATTATTCTCTATATTTACTTATGAATTTTAACTATAGTCAAGTATATTTATAAAGTTTAAAATAGTTTTAATATAAAATAAAAGTTATTTTCAAAGAAAATCAAAACACCAAAAAAATCCTTTGGGATGTCGACATGCCCAAGTACCCCATGTCGACATGGTGTCAGTTGAGTTCAAAATTTAAATTTCAAAAGAAGTGTTTATTCGCCATAACTCTTCATGAATGGACATGGCTGTTGTTCTTCTATAAATAGGGGCTGGTTTCAACGAATCATATATCAAATTTTCTGGTTTTTCACTCCTCTTCTTCTTTCACATTTCTTAATACATATTCTTACCATTACTCTGTCGAAATCAATATTGAATCGAACTCGATTACTTCTAGTTTGATTCTCTATCACTATCTTTACAAGGTTCTCAGTGCTATTCAGAGTTATAGACTTCTTTGTAATCTATTAAGCGAGAAAAGGTATGATTGTATCCTTGGAAATCAATCAAGAGAGAAAAGGTGTGATTGTAGCCTTGGTAAATCAATTGGCTAAACTTGTGGCCCGAAAATTAAGTACCTCTACCTAGAGGATAGAAATTCTGGAGGGTGGACCTCGTAGCCTCGAAACCGAGGGTGTAATTGTACAATTGATTTTGAAAGGAAATTCGTACTTTTGTTGCGGGACTGGATGTAGGGTAACCCCGAACCAGTATAAAATCCGGTGTGTTCATTCCTTTACTGCTTTTATTTTATTTCTGCATCTGTGCTTGTTTCTGTGATCATATCTGTGTCTGTATATTGCATACATCGGTGTCTAAATTAACATAAACTCAAAAAGATTTAGTAATTCTTTATTAACACTATTCACCCCCCTCTAGTGTTAATCCTAGCCTTAAGATCCGTAATCCGTATTTCTCACAATATACATTGGCCTCAGGCCAGAAATCACAATATATATCAATATATGCAGTTCATATCTCCTATTTTGAATTTTTTCGTAAGCGTACCTTATTTTAGCGTTATATAAGCGAGCTTTCGCATTTTAAAAGCAATATACATATCTAAAACCAAGCCAATAGCTCCCTGAACCTGTACTAACTCAATTTAAACATGTAAGTTACATATTATATGAAATCTAATAAAATTTTATTTGTTTAAATAGTGCAAACATATAAACTTTGTAAGAAATGATGTTGTACATGAATATTTACAAGCAATTATAAGTTTTCAATTTTCAACTTCTCATTTCAATGATTTATATATATATATATATATATATAATATATATATATATATATATATATATATATATTATTCCAATCAACTTTGAAGGGGTCCAATCCATATTCTCTTGCATTCAATGTATATTTGCGCACATCATATTCATATCCATATGAAATGGATACCAACTAATTTATTCTCTTCCATTTGTTTCTTTACTTTAGCTTACAACAAATGACAAGTTTTCCTACGCTAATTCGGCGATGTTCATTTAGTTACATAGCCACTTATGCTTACCTTTGTTTAAAATTGATTCCAAATCAATTCATTCACTTTTTATCAATCCACAAAATTTATTTACTTTCCACTTGCAACAAACGACAATTTTTCATGCAAATTTTGGTGATATTTATTTACCAATATAGTCACTTAAGCCTATAATTACTTTAAGTCGATTACTAATCCATGTATCGATTTTTACTAATCCATATTCAATTTTTATCAATTCCAAATCAATTCATTTATTTTGATTTGTCCACCACGCTTCTTTATGTATGTTTAAAACAAACTACAATCTTGTTCATTTAATCAAATAATTCATATTTTTGGTTATTCTAAATTGATTTCAAACCAATTTATTGATTCACACTCAATTCGCATTTAGTTTCGCTTATTGATAAGTCGAACTTTATTATCAATTCAAACCGTATATTCAATATTCTTATTATTCATATTGAACCTCATTCTTGCACTAGTTTGGATTCTACTCCAATTTGATTTCCAATTCATTTAGTCACTTCCCGTCGATTTGAGATTTATTTATTTTTGTTTACAACAACGGTAAATTCCTATGCGCATCCGCATATGCTATTCACCAATCTTGTTTTTAATATTTCATACAAATCAACAATTCAATTTATTAGTTAGCAAATTTCCACTTAAAATTTCCAACTCTTTAAGTTTTCGGAAAATTTTGCCAGCGTCTCCTTTGCGCGGCTCAATCGGTACTACTACAAAACGCCTCTCTAGGCCTTTACAAATCAAAAAGAAAATCAAAAAGCCAAGCGGCTTGCCAAATAGGTTCATAAAAAATCATCAAACCCCAAATAATAATATAAACATGTACCTTTTGTCGAGCATAAATTTTATTTCTCATATTAGCTTCCATTCAACAAACCTGTTTAATGCATCCATTTCCCATTAATTGCAAATCAATTCAACTTTTACTTTCTATTCACTAATTAATTCTCTAATTAGTTCATTTCCTTTATTCATTTTTAATTTGAAATAACAATGTTCACATATATTCCGTTTGCTTATAACAAGTCGAATTTTATTTATGACTCAAGTTTCATATCCATATTTTAAATTACGAGTCCATGTTAATTTCATGATTTCTGAACTCGAGTTTATAACTCATTTTCAATCAAATTTCAAAATATTTGATTATACCAATAATTAAACCAATTCAGTGATAACTCGGGTTCTTATTTAACTTGTTTCTAAAGAGTTGAATTCCATTTGTAATATCAGTTCATACTTCCATTTTCCATTTTTAATCCACAATTCAAGTTTATTTATAATCCAAGTTTATAATGTATACACATATTCATTTCTAATTCCATAACCCAAGCTCATTTGAATAATATTTCGACGTCATATTCCATTTATTTGTACTTGAATTGAATTTATTCACAACTTAAGTCATTTCTGTTTCAATTCGTTTTTTATTTCACTTGACCACATTCAAAATATATGTGTCGAGCTCTATTTATATTATTCACATTCGATTAGTTAGTATTTCAACTTGAATTGCATTTAATAATTTCCATTTGATCGAAGTTCCAAATTTAATTAACTAATTACTTATCAAACTAGTTCGCCTCCGATTTTTATTTAACTCCAAATCAGATTTTTATTCCAAGAATTTTCCATTTTATGTCCTTAAGTTGGTTTCATCTCATTAATTTCAATGCATACAATTCATTTAATCAACTCATCCTATTTAACTTGCTTAAGTTAATTTTCCATTCTCATATTGGAATTTACATTCCAAATTTATAGATTCAAAATTATTCTTTTATAGTTCCGTAAACATTCACTGAATTCTCGATACAACTTGCTTTCCTCAAAACAATTCAAAACAACTTTGGCAGCAATCCGTCACCTAGAAACTCGAAAATAGACTCTAATGATGTGGCCAGCATCACGAGAATCATCCCCGAGGGACTAAAGTGAGTTCATTGCTAAATCACTTTTCAAAACCACCTTTAAAACACTTCCATTTGGAAGTTACTTCAAAATACTTTTCAAAATGCTTTGAAAAACAATTCTAACTTTGCAGGATCAAAAACCTCCAAATATTCAATCCAAATCCATTTTCAAACATTTTTGAATAATATTCCTATTATTCCTTCCCAAAATCTTTGAAAATCATTTTCAACCCAAAGGAATTAAACTTCCCCAAAATTTCAAGTTCTAAATTCTTTCAATTCATATTCAAATATTATTCTGAAATCTTATTTCAATTTATAAATCACATTTACAGTTTACATTTACAAATTTACTTTGTATATGAATTTATTCCTTAGCTTCAGTTATAATTTCAATTTCTCAATATAAATTTTACATAATAATTTAATATTATCATTTCTAACAACCAAGCATTCATATATAACTATAATAATTTACGAAAAATTATTCCTTTTATATATAAAAAAAATAATTTGGGTAAAATTATTTCATTTACCCAATTTAAACAATACTATGTTGGTTTATCTTGTTCAAGAGTTTAGAAACCCTAATCGATGACATGGCGTCCCACACATCGACCAAAATTCACAAACACTCAACTGATAAGTCAACACAATATAGAACAATTTTATATTCACTAACAAGCACACGCTCATATTTATTAATACACTCAAACTCATTTTAGAGTACTACGAACTCTATTTAATGAGTAATTCCCACCAGAGCCAAGGTTATCACCAACCTAAGCTTTGATACCAACTGTAACGGTCTAGGCTTTTCAACCGTCGACAGCGGCCACAACTGGTAGGCTTTTCAACCATCCCATCCCCACCATGGCTTATATTGGTACCTCGGGTTTGCTTTTACGGCCAGCCTCTCGACTCGCGACCAACCCCAAAAGGCCTTATACTACCCCCGGGGACATGTAGGAGTAAGAGTCTCCCGTTCGCCACCTAACGCAAAGCAAGAACCCCCTATCATGCTGTAATGTAGCAAACCCGATCCCGTCTCTTCGAAACGATCAGCGCATTGGCCAATATTGATAGTCGGTTATTTAGTTATCAATTATCATTCACAAACAACCATCCAATATAAATAATTTCACCAAGTTATTTATTAATCTCAAAATATCTTTACAAGATATATTTTCACTTTCAACCCTTTTTGAAAACAGTTTTCAAACCACACTCTTCTCATGGAATGAATTTCCAAATATTTATTTCCACTGAAACACCAAGCACAAAAACCTTAGATTTTTAAAATAATTTAAAAACGCTTTGTTATAAAATATACTTTAACATTTAAATTGAAAACTACTTCAATGCTTTATTAAAAATATACACTTTAGGAATATTTAAAATGAGGTTACTTTATAAAATATAAAACTAGATTTTCTCCTTTAAAACAAAATACCAAGTCACCTTTAAATAATTACTACGATAATAGATTTGAAAAGTACTTACTTTAGAATTTAAACATTTAGAAATAATAAATTTTTCTAAAACATGCTTTCCAACACAGCATTAAACTTTTAGCTTATATTTAAAGATTTACTTTGAAAACGTACTTGGCTATCCAGGGAAATATACTTCTCTTCACATCCTTTAAAAATAAATCGCTATTTATTTTTAAACAAATTTTTCCATACCTTTATAAATTCCCATCGTGAATTTATTCTTCCAAATATCCATTGACCTATTACTTCACTTTTATAAACCTAGTTTATAAATTCCATAGTCTCATTTCCTTTTTTTAAATCCCAAATTTAAACACTTAAATCAATTTTCAAATTGATTTCCAATTTACTCTATTTGGAATAAATTACTTACTCATTTACTTCAAAACCCATTAACTTCAGATTTTTAATTCTTACTTATGATTTAAAATCTTTTAACTGAAAACACCAATTTCAGATTTCATCGAATTCCTTCTTTATCCTTTTAAACAAATTTAAACCTTGAATTTTGAAATAAATTCTTTATTTCTTTCGATAATATCACTTTAAGTTTAAAATTCATTCTCTCTCTGTTTATTCAAAATCCCCTTTTTCCTACTTGGAATTTATTAATTAAGATCTAAAATCACTTTTATTCTTATCCAGTTCATTCTTAAATTTATTCAAATTCTCTATAATTATTTTACTTAAAAATTCACTCTTTTATTTTCTTTTCAAAAATCCAATTCTATATATTTTGATAACTCGGTGTACCGAAATATATTCAAGCAAACCATAGCATTCAATATTCCAGTTATCAATATAATTCATCATAGAATATCAAATAATCATAACATAGAATTATTAGAACAATCTAAATAATTTTGAGGAATCTAGTTGGATCCCTCCAACCTGTTTCCTTGCATCCACAGATGTTAGCACGATACCAATTCCACTTCGAGGTGGAATATCGCGGTATATGGGATTAATATAATATCATCCGCTATTATGCGGCGCATAGGGTCTCATCCGCTATATAATGCGGCAAAATCAATCACCCAATATATAGTATATACTACTATATATAATATAGCACATCAAATCAATTCAACAATTCAACCAAATATTGAATTTAACTATTTAAATTTAAATTAAAATCAGATGAGTGAGAGTAACTCACCTTTGCTTTTTAATTTGCAATCTGATAAGACCTTGTATAAAGATTTTTCATTTTACTAATATTTTAATTAATCAAATGATCAATTCCCATTTAATACTTTAATTTAAAATTAACAATTTGGTTTTAACCGAATAAATTCTAATTTCAACCAGTTTCCTCTAATAAATTATTTTTAGGAACTAACTAAATAATTTATTTAAACAAGTTAATCCTAATAATTTTTCAATATCCAAAACTCCCAGGTATATATATTTTTTATTTTCCTTTTTCTCTTTCCAAAATCTTTCCTATATACAATTTCTGCTCACCTATATAATTTAATTTAAAATGACAGGGATATATAATCTTTTTAATTCAATTTAAAATAAACAAACCTATACCTATAAATAAAATTTCCTTTTAATCTATATATAATTTAAATTGAAGTATGCATGTATATATATATGTATGTATCTATTTAGAATTATATTACTTCAGCATATACTTATTAAATTTAAATTGAAAAACAACCAACAAAATGTTATCTATTGTTAACCAATTTCCTACCCTAGATACATTTAAATTAAATCAGATTTGAAAATAAGCTTCTAATAAATACCTCACTGCTTGTAGCCCACTCGCTCGCGTGCCCCACAAGCAAATACGCTACAATCACCACCAGACTAGAGATTTAGCAAACTGCCTCAACCTTACCCTCTATCATCGTCGAGCATCCATCCATCCTCTTGCTCGAGTTAACATCCACGCATACGAATGTGAACTTCACTTCCTCTCGAACCCTTAGCTCAAGCCCAAGCTTTGATTGCATAACACGACCGCATAACATGCCGCCATCAATCGTGCACTCTCCTCAACGTCACCACATCGCACAGCTTCCCTGCCCTTGCAACCCCAAACTTGAGCCTTCATCACAGCGATGCCACCGATGTGGTGAGCATCCCTGGCACAAACGATATGCACGAGCGCTTCCTTCCTCACGCGATGTCCTAGATCTCGCGAGAGCTTCCTTCTTCGTCGCGGCTTCTCGGGTATGTACTCGATTGAAACTGAAGACGAGGAAAGCACGGCCTTGTTTTCGAATCGAATTCAATGATTGTCTGAATCGTTTATTATTTTAGAGAGAAGCTTCGATTTTGAATTTGCGAAATAGACTGAATGATTTAGGGGAGAAAGGCTTGCGTTCCATTTGAATTAAAGTCGCCCTTATTTCTCTGCGTGATTTTACAAAAAGAGAATGGGGAACATAAAGGGATGATTGCGTGAGAAAAATGCCTTGCGTGAGAATCTTACCTTGCTACAGTGATCACGAGATGAAAGAAAAAAGTTACGATGTGAAAGAATTACGGCTGCAGAGTAGGTTTATTAAGAAATATTTTTATTTAAATTCCAAACGTCTCGATGAATGCAACTTAAAATTTTGACATCCTATCGATGCGTGTTGTTAGGCGTTTATATCGTTATACCCCTATTCCGAACGGCCTGGAAAAGGTTTGGAGTTCTAATTCGATCGTATGGAGAAGATAGCTTTTTGGACCCAGTTTTTGTATTAAATTTTCGATATAAAATTCAGCGTGTTTACTTACCGTGCGATCACATGACAACTCCAAACACTACGAAATTGAAATCCGATAATAAAACACTATTACAGATCCAATGGAACTTGTTTCATCGAACTCCTTACTGTGCCTCAGAAGGCTATTTTTAAATGTCAATTTAAACGATATATTTTTAAAACTGAACAAATCACCGTTAAATTCAATTTTAAAAGTTCCATCACCTTCAGTATTATTAATATAAATTTATAGGCCTTCAAATTATTTTTAACAAGCTAAAAATCCCAGATTTCATATTTTACTCAATTTCCAATAGTTTAATTCAAAATTAAATTATCCAATAAATGGTGATATTTGAAATTGAAGTTAAAAATTTACTTTTAAATAGTTAAAATCAATTAAATATTCCAATTTAAATTGTCCAAAATTCTGGGTCGTCACACCATGCAGGCTCCTCAGCCCTACGCGGAGCATATCCATGATTGGGATTAAATGTACCCTGTCTGCCATCTTGTGGAGCTTTCACAAACTACTGCACTTTCTTTTCCTAAATCAAATTTTTGATAGCATCTTAGAGATGCCTGCACTCATTTGTATTATGCCAATAACACTCATGAAACCGACAGTATTTTTCGGTCTGTTTCTATCGCTCTATCGAATCTTTTGGAAGCGGCTTCCTATATTGTATGGTATTGCAGGTGGATAGATAAATATTCTCCAGGGATGCATTTAGTACTGTGTTGTTGTCTTACGTAGGAATCCTAGGCCTTGGTCTCCCAAACTTCCTCGTTTGGTCTCGATTCCTATCCTCATTTCTCTTTTGTTGATTCGGCTTGTTCTGAACATTAACTTGGACTTTCACAAAACTATCACCAAACTGCTTTATTGCAATGTTGCTTTATACCGCTTCTCCTTTCGGTCCCACGACGTTATTTTTCCTAGAGGATTTGGCTTCCTCCTTCCTTAGAAATTGAGCTAGCTTTGAATAGAAGCTCTCTAACGTGGCTGGCGGTTTTCCAGCTTGCCAATCACCAAACTCAGATTCTGGATCAATCTCTCTTATTACGACCATGAGTATAGCATGATTATTTGAGTTACTGACTTCCATAGCGGCTGTATGAAATCATTCCAAATAGTCCTTCAATGATTCCTTTGGAGCCTGGATTATGCTTGAAAGTGACATCACGTCTTTGGGATAAGTAGCATGCATTCGAAATTGCTCCACAAACTTGGTTGCCAGCTCATCAAACCTTGAAATTGACCGCGGGGATAGTCTCGTAAACCGCATAGTCACTATTCAAGAGAGGGTTATAGGAAAGCATCTACATTTGGTCTGTCATTAGCACTTGCAGAATCCATCAGCCATTTGTACCTCATAATGTGTCGTCTGGGGTCGGTTTTTCATTTATAGACAGGAAATGAAGGCATGTTGAATCTTCTCGGATATTCCGCATGCAAACGTAGTCAATAAACGGGGTATGGCTTCTTGAAATTCCCTAGTCATCATTGGTCAAACCTTGGTTCTCTCCCACTAACTGTCTAACCATCGTCAATAAGTCTGGCATTTGGATGAGTAGTGCCAAGCGGGGTCGCGCACCACGTCGTGTGAATGGTCGACGTCTATGGGCTATTCTGCGCCTTCTTAGTCCACCATCCTCTTGATGTGCACCTTGGAAATTCATCTCGTCGTCGTTCCTGTGAGGTATCTAGTCAGCATTAAATCGAACTCCAACATCCAAGCTTCCATAAACAGCTCCTGCTTGATTCCCTAAGTGTAGCAGGGGAATCCCTCATCTGGAGGAAGGATCGGTACCAATCGCTAGGGAGGGATCGGCACCGATTCATCTTGGCAGACCAGATTGGTCTACCAAGCTACGCTCTGATGTTTCTGCTTGCTCTTCTTTGACCCTGCGATGCCTATGCCTATGGTATTCATTTGATGAGGCTGAACTCTCCGACGCCGAGTAAGAAGTGGGATCCCTTCTGGCGTTTCCACACTATCGTTGAGCAATATGATTCATTTGATTAGCATTAGTCTGAGTTTGTCCATCAGCTATCTACGGCTTTCCATCAAGTTACTAAATTCAGCTCTAGTTGTATAATCAGCGGGGTTCTGGATTTTAGCAGGTTCAATATTTAGATTTGTAGGTTGCTTGCTCGGAGCTCCTTGTTGAGTGCCGGCAGTTTCATTCCCATTTACATTTGAGAAGTTGATCTAGAACGTCTCACCATTATAGATTAGTTTGCTTAGATTTTAGTAAATCTAAGTAGTATTTGCAAGCTTTTGAAGATGATTATGGATCTCCTTCGGGGGATTTGTTCAATTCAATAGCAACAAAGGGGATATTAATGCATTGAGAATCAGGCTCTCAATGAAAGCACCAAAATGTTTGAAACCAAATTGGCCACAAATACCCAAGAATAAGTTTGTGTGCAGAAGTAAATGAAGAAAACTAAATTGAAATAGAGGAATATAGCAAAATAATAAGCAAATTAGAATAGAAATCAAGAACAACATGATTTATAGTGGTTCGGTATCGATTGCCTACGTCCACTTTGCATATTCTCTTTATTAATTCACTATAGTCTTGATTATAGTAGTAAACAGCAAGAAATAATGGAGTATTGAAGAAAGTTGATTACAATAAAAGAGGTATGTAACTAGCAGCGTAAAGATCCACAGAATGACCCCCTATGCCAGTAATTGTAGGTGAAGGCAAACACCAATCTCTTTGAAACTTTGGCTATAGGACCTCCTTATCCATATGGGTCCACCATTAGGGGCGCTAGGCCCAAATCTCATAGGAGAGGGATCAGCACAGATCCCTCCATTGGTTGGTTTTATGGCAGCAATCCCTATGTTGGCTTCTTCATGCTTAAATATAATGGGTCTCCAAATATCATGTTGATTGGATATGTGAAGCTAATGTTTTTGCTTAATATTTGGCTCAGATTTATTCTAGAATTGTCCCTGCCGATCCCTTCATATTATATCATGTCGATACCTTACATGCCATTCATTCGTACTCTCTAGGCCCCATTATATAATGTCGATCCATGTTTATTCGCATATATCCCTTGGACTTCATTGTACAGTATAGATCCCTCCTGTTCCTCAAGGTTGTGCCAATCCATCTGATGTCCTATCATGTCGATCCCTCTTATGACTTAACATGCCGAGCCCTCTCATTCCTTACTTTATGCCGATCCATCCCGTCTATATAACTATGCAGATCCCTCTTGCCTTACTAATTATGCGCATCCCTCTATTACTTCATCTATGTTCACTCTTCATCCAACCAACTATGCCGATCCCTATCGTACTACCTTGCAACGCCGATCCCTTGCCTATCTAAGCTATATTCCTTATTTTTAGCATCTTGCATTGTCTATCTATCAACTCCACTCAATCCGGGCTTTGTATAACCATCTGAACTCTACATCCGGGTCCTATAACCATTGCTCGATGGTCATCCTTCTCGACAACAGTCGAATCTTCCTTGCGCATTCAGTCTAATATAGTCGGGTCAAGATACTGGGTAACAAACACTTACATAAAAATCAATTAGCGTAAATTAGTGTTATGGATAAAGTATATAATTTTTCAGTCACCAAAACATTGTTCTGACCCCCACCTTATTACAACTCACATGATAGATTTATCAGGACATGCTACTAGTGCAGGATGAGTACTGCAGATAGTGAAGTCTTCTCATTCATGCTCGGCAATTGCAAGGAAATCGGATATTAAATGAATAATGATGATTCCAATATAGTAGCCTTGGTCAGTGTATACGTTTTATTATATTTTACTACTCCATTATGAGTTCATTCCCTGATATATTATGTTTATGGTAGGTTATCAAAACCAACCACCGATAAAAAGGCCCAAAATAGCGATGGATCTTTCCGGTGACCGTTGACGGATCCGCTATCAAAATTTTCCACGGGTTCCGATGGCTATTTATTTAAATATTCTAGTTTACCACATTATTCTACCTTATTAATTATAGAAATTTAAAATTTATTTAAAAATACTAATTTAATTCCTAAAAATTAAAGAAAATATTTTTATTCAATTATTCAATTTTAAGACGTTTGTGATTAATTAAGTTAGTATTTTGATAATCTTTATTGTGTAATTCGATATTTAACTTTCTTAAAAGCCAAACTCAAATGATAAATCTATGTAATTTTTAGTCCATCCATTATACAACTTCTGTGAAATTTATGATGCATAACAGTTTTATGAATTTAAATATATTTTTAATTGATGTTTAACTAATTATGAATTTTTAAATATATTCAACACTATAAATTCATATAAAAGAAAATGTTCGACATAAAAATATTTTTTTTAAATCTTATGTTGATCCAAACTATTTTGGACCTACTTCCAAAATATGATAAAAGAGTAAATAAATTTTGGGTGCCAATCTTGATTTTTAAATTTATAGTCGTTCGTCATTCAAACTAAAAACCATTCATTTCAAGGTCAAAAAATCTTCAAACGAGACAAAATTCATGTTACATATGCTTTTGAATGTATTTATCCAATCCGTACAGCGAGAATAAAAAACAGTAAGGAAAAAGTTAGACTCGAAATATGTCATTTGTCAAGGAGTTGTATAACACTTAACTAAAGGTTTTATAGTCTAAATGTTGACGAATGTGGATAAATTTAAAAAAAAATCAATACGTCAAACCTATTTATTTTCCTTCCATATTTCGATGGTATACCCGAAAATACATTGGATCGACAAAAGATTCAAAAAATATATTTTTTTACTAAAAATTATATTATATATGAATTTAGCATGCTAAATACATTTAAAATTTACAATCAGTTATCCAATCGTTAAAAGCGTGTTGTGTAACATATAAAGTAAACGTTTTAATATTTAGAAATAAAAGTGAGTCACTGTAAAAAAATTAAATTAAAATGAATTTTTTTAAATACGTAGAAAATATAAATCAATATATTCAACAGCCATCGAATTTCAGCCGTCGTAAATATTGCTTCAGCCGAAACTGTTTTCTTCCTCATTTCCACCCTCCTAAACCCAATTTCAAAAATCCCCAATTCGATCCAAATACATTCTGAGAACCTCGTAATCCGCCACAAACCATAGCATATCCTTAAATTGGAATCTCCAAGCTTCTAGGCCTTCAATCCATCGAAAATTAGGTATAATATTCTTCCCCTAAACTAATTATTTAGAAGTGTGATAAAATTAATGTTAATTTATGTTTAGATTTATTGGTAATATCCTATCGATTAGTTATTATTGCATATATTGATTGTCTTGGAAATGTAAGTTAGAGTTTTTAGTGTTTAAATTCAGAATTAATCTTTAGTTAGGGCTAATTTGTGTTGATTAGTGCATGTGTTTATTAATGTAACATAAATTAGTGTTAATTCGTGTATGTGTTAGCTAAAATGTCGGCAAAAACAATTTATTTACATAATTCTTTTTTTAGTCTATACCGTTAATTATATATAAATTCAGTTTACGTGTATGTGGAAATATAAACAAATTAGCGTATAATGTTAATTTTTTATCAGTGCATAATAAATTTAATTAGTATTAGCTAATATTGAAAAAATATTTTTTTAATTACTTTTTAATTGTTACGAATTCAAATAATGAATTAGTATATAATGCTAATATAAACTAATTAGTGTACAATGTAATTTATTTTTTAAATTCCTTAGCTTTTTTTGACCCCTCTGACAAGTATTATATATGATCATTATATAGATATTCGTTTTTACTCAAACAGACATTAATATTCATTTGATATAGTATTTGTCGGATATGTCCCTGCATTGGACAAATTATAAACATAATATAATAATTACATTTTATAAACCATTTCATCTTAAACAGTTCATAAAATTTCGATAGCACTTTTTTTTGTTTCGCTGTATACGCATTTGTATACGATACGTCGATTTAAGGGAAAGTGCTGTCGAATTTTTTTTGAATCGTTTAAAATGAAATGATTTGCGAAAGATAACTATTATTGTGTTTGTAACGAGAAGTTTGATGATCGACTATCAAAAGTAAAAAAATAATTAGATGAAAATGCAATATTATATCTATAATTTTTAAAATTGGAAATAAGAGTTTATAAAAAAAGTAAAAAAATATATATTATATAATTGATAAAATATTAAAATATAAACAAATTTGTGTATAATGCTCATATAATCAAATTAGTGTATGATGTACTTTATTTTTAAATCCCTTAGATTTTTTGGCCACGCCTAAGAAATATTGTATACAATCATTATACACACACACACACACACACACACACATACATACATACATACATACATACAACATACATACATACATACATACATACATACATATATATATATATATATATATTAGTTTTTACTACAAAATGGATATCAATATTCATCTGATACAGTATTTGTTAGATTTGTCCTTATATTGGACAAGCTGCAAACACAATATAATAATTACATTTTGTATATCATTTCTTCTTAAATAGTTTACAAAATTTTGACAATGTTTTTTTTTTTTGTTCTTTGTGTATACGCGTTCGTGTATGATATGGGGAACAAAGGGGAAGTGCTGCCGAAATTTTATTGTATCGTTTAAAATAAAATTGTTTGCGAAATGTAATTATTATTGTGTTTATAATGGAAAGTAGGATGATCTACCATCAAAATCAAAAGTAAAGAATAATAAATTAAAAATATTATATTATATTCATTATGTGTTAAAATCGAAAATAAGACATTATAAAAAAAAAGAGCAATATATTATATAACTAATAATAAAATGTCAATCCAAAAAAATCATAATTTATCTTACTATAATTTTTTAAATTTCTATCATAACTTTTGAACATAGAAAAAAAATAATCAATCATTTTGTCGTTTGGAAGAGTTGAATATATCAACGAAGGGGAATGAAAGGCCCAATAAAGAAGCATTTTCATAATGGTATACATAAATTTATTAAATTCGCTAAAAAACGATGAAGAAATTCATTGCTCGTGTAGTAATTGCAAACGTTTGAAGCATTTGAAACCAATAATGGTAATAGTATATTTGTGTTAGAATGGTTTTGTACTAGATTATTATGTATGAGATCGTCATGAAGAACTTGTTGCACCTAATCCTGTAGTGATAGATGAGGAGTTGGATAATGTAAATGTTACGGCGAATCCTACGGAAGATATGACTAAAGATGCAACACGATCATTGTTTTCTACTGTTCAAGTTAACGATGAAGATATAAATGTCGAAGAAGAACCAAATATTGAAGTAAAGAAAATGTATGATTTATTAGATAGCGCTAAGAAATCCCTTTGGGATGGTTGTAAAAGCGACATCTCATTATCTGTAACTGCCGAATACATTTCTATGAAATCTAAATTAAATTTCACAGAAGCCGGATCACAGTAGTTGTACAAGCTGCAAAACGACATTGCCACTTGATAATTTAATATGCGAAATTCTGAAGTGAGAAAATTTATATCTGCTTTTAGTTTGCCTTACCAGTTTTCCGAAAGCTTGCGGTGGCTTGCGACAGATAGTTGGTAAAGGCGTGACCTTCCACGTGTACACGACGGGACGTTGGAAGCCATCGAAATTTCATCGATAGCTGTAGGAAAAATGCCGACGGAGCCGTCGAAAAGTGTGTCGAAGAATAGTTGTTTGACGACTAATATTTCGGCGGCTATTTCCGTGGGCTTCTGACGGCCATCGACGACAAATAGCCTTCGGAATGACATTTATTCCTTATAATAACGATCCATACACTAATGGATTTGGGTTTCGATTTAGTCGAAATTCGGGTCCATTAAGGTGTGGGTTATTGCACACATTCTACTTTTGCTTTTCATCCTTTTCATCATCCTCTTCCAAATTTTCATTTTCATACTCCTTTCGCATTGTCGCAAAAGTACTCATATTCACTCTCGCATTTATTCGTCTAGCAGAGTCCGATAATTTTGAATGAATATTATTTAATACATCTTAACTTTAACTTTTAAAGAGATGTAACTAGCGTTTCTATGTACAACTTGATAGGTATATTGCTAGTTAAGATGGAAATTACGGAGACACCTTTATTTTCAACCTTAATATTCGACCGCTTCTTCTTAAAAACACGTTTCAAATTATCTTCCTGGAATTAATTTTGGCTTTTTTCAAATTTTTTTCGAAAATTAAATTTGCACTTAATCGGGATTTTATATGAGCATAATTAAACTCTTTTTTATGTATGCATTTCTTAGTATTTGTAGTTTAAACTACAAATATTTGCTTTTTAAATTGCAAATATTTGCAGGTTTTCTGACATGATTTTAGAATATTTCCTAAAATATCTTTTGAAAAATGAACAGAACTATAACTTGAAATTGAAGGGTGTTTGAAGACTTGATGCTATTTCAGTTAGACTTTGTAACACTTTAAAGTTAAACCATTTAGGATAGCTTTTTTGTTCACTTCATCTTTTTTTATCCAAAAAACAAAAGAAAACAGCCATGCATTCCGAAAAATCCAAATCAACCATAGATCGGTTTTTTACATAAATAATCATTCACTAAAATATAAAACAAATAAATTAATATACATTAAAACGACAACCACACTGTCGTTAAAACATAAAAGACATTGATGTTTTAACGTGCTTCGCGTTAAAACGACAATTTCTTTATCATTTTAATCGATGATTTTCTAATTCACTTTAGTGGTTTAGTAAGCTAGTTGTGATTATATTTTAAAAATGAACAAAACACATCTATGTGTACTTTGTTTAGTGGTTTTTTTGAGTGAACAGGTCATCATTAGCTATTGCTAAATAAAAAATAAAAGATTTATTTATGTAACCAAATGTGGTGGATCTTCTCTCATGCTTGATTTCCCGGGTTATACAAACCTCGACCAAACAAAAGCATTTTTCCCTTGATAATGCTTTTGCCCTGTATTTCTAAGAATGCATATTTATTTATTTATTTTATTTTTTTTAACTTTTCTCTATAAGTTGTTTAATCTGTGCATATGGTATACGGCTAGTGTAATAAAATTATTGTTTAAATGGATTATCATCATATTTTAGTGCTTTACTATGAGCAAGATGTAGCCTTATTCACTGACATGGTTATACAACAAACAACATGATGCACAAAAAACAAGCAAGTTGTGGTTTTTGGGCACCAACTATACTCGTTCAGGTAAAGAAACACTATTTCTATTCAAGCCACTTGTACGAAATTTGTGAAATCAAATAAAATGTGCACCACAACAACACAGCAAATACCTATTCCTCCTCCACCAATTCCTCCCAACCTCTCTTCCAACTTATTCCGGCTATAACTAAAAATAGAACCATTCCCAAAAAGAACTAAAGACACACCACCTAACTTAACTACCACATTCATTTCCTTACTAGACTTGTACACAAAAAACACTTCTCCTCACAAGAAGAAGCTCCAAAGAAACAGACAAACCAATGGCACTACAGCTTCATTTTAGCATTTACTCATTGCTGGTAGTAATGCAAGTAATGTTCGGGATCACAATGGGAGACCCTCAAGAAGCATGCAGCCGCACTCTCCATGTCGACCTCTGCCTCCAGTCCCTCCTCGCCTACCCCGACAGTCGCACTGCTGACAACCACCAGCTCACTGCCCTTGCCCTCAGGTACACATACACATATATGCTCTTTAATTAGTTAATATTGAACAATACTTGAGCTTGATCTTAAATATATATAGTAATGCTGCGAACTATGGGGTGGAGACAACGAGCCAAATACAAGGAGCGCTGTTCGATGTAGGGGAGCACAGCAGCGAGAAGCTGGAGGAATGCCTTCAGGAGTGCTCCGAGCACATCACCGAAGCAGTCGAACAACTGGATACGTCAACAGCAGCTGTTAGCAGCAAGGCCTATCACGACGTCAACAAGCTAATCACTCACGCCATGGAAGATGCAAAAGCATGCAACGATTCATGCAAGGATGCGATAGGGAAGGACGAAGAGGCCGACGAAGTCAAGAAGAGGACTGATCGCTTTTTGGATCTGTGCAACGTAGCTCTAGATCTCAGTAAGCTTATTGATGAGTAAGGGAGAGGGGATATATCATATATGCTTGTGTCGTCTTTATTCCTTTTTTGAAAAGAAAATTGCAATGTTTTCGATAGGTCATGTCGTATGGCGATGCCTTAGTTAGGTTTGTATGTTTTTCTGATGTATAAGCAAAAAATAATCATTTCATTCTTTCTCTATCCGCGTCTGTCCATCTATTGTTTACTGAAATTTGAATTTGGATCACAGTACTGCATCTTGCTATTCATATTCTGCAAAGCTCAAATAAAACATGATGTTTTTATTATTTGGATTTTTGTGTTAACAAGCTGGGAGCAGTAAGCCTTACGCGTCTTCCGACATTTCTATTGATGTAAATACAACCTACCAGCGATGCTTGGTTATTGGAACGAGAGTATTCAGTCTTTAGATCCAAAGAGTAAAAGACCCATGAAATTATGTCCATCGGCATGGCTCATTTCACTCTACAAGGAACCTGGAGCATTTTCTGTGAACTTCTGGCCAGTCACCCGCCCCTCTTAAATGCTGTATACTTTTGGCCTACAAAAACAATATATCATAACTGTACGTACAAAGACATCTTGTGGATAACTTCTTTCATATTGAAAATCAATCAATGAATAAATATATAATAAAAAGGGTAGTACCATTATACAGTAAATTTTACTCAATTAAAATATGTTTTCCATATTGTTTAGGAAGTATCCGAGATAACAAAATCCATTAATTACGAAAGTTGAAGTTCATTCTAATATAACTCAGATCATGTTGAAATATATATATTAAAAAAAAATGTAGAAAAAAACTTGAGAGAAAGAACTTGTTCTCACAAATAATGCTTTAATATTATTATTTTTCTTTGCTAGATTGCTTAATTACAAATGAGGGAAGAGCTCCTCTATTAATATTCCCTAATAGATCATTCTAGAATTACTTTTGTTTGATTACAAAGAAAACATAATTTTAGAAATACTTTACTTGGTTACAAAGAAAACATAATTCTAGAAACATTTTTACTTGATTACAAAGAAAACATAATACTAAAACTCTCACCGCCCTTTAAACATAATACAAGAATTCTCTAGAAACCAATAAATCAAGTTTATATTCCAACAACCCCCTTTAAACTTGATTTGTCCTCTTTGAGCAAAACTTTTACGCATACCAAGTTTCTTCTTTAACTCCTTGAAAATCTCTAACTTCAAAGGCTTCGTTAAAATATCGGCAATTTGATCTTGCGTCTTGCAATGCTTGACAACTACTTCTCCTTTCCCAACCAAGTCTCCAATGAAATGATAATTGATTCTTATATGCTTGCTCCTCCCATGAAAAACTGGATTTTCGGTGAGTGCTAAAGCATAATTGCTATCACAATATATAAGTGGACTTTCTTTTGGAGTATGCTTAAGTTCTTCTAGCACCCATTTAATCCATAAAGCTTGACAACTATCTAAAGATAGTGAAATATATTCTGCCACGGCGGTTGAGAGAGCCACAACTTGTTGTTTCTTTGACATCCACGTGATTGCACTTGATCCAAAGTAGAAAACATTTCCCGAAGTACTTTTACTATCATCAACACTTCCGTCCCAATCACTATCACAATATCCAAGCACCTTAGGATCATTTATATTTTGATAATAAATTCCATCTCCAAGTGTTCCATGCACATATCTCAAAAAAAAAAATCCGGCATCCCAATGTGTCTTCTTTGGTTGCTCTATGAACCTACTAATCAAGCTCACACCATATGTAATGTCCGACCGAGTGGCTGTTAAATACATCAAACTCCCAACAAGACTTCTAAACAATGTTGGATCAACATATTTAGAGTTGTCATCCTTACTTAGTTTCAAGCCAACTTCAACTGGAGTGCTAATTGGCTTTGCCTCTTCCATTCTACACTTCTTCATCAAATCTTTTGCATACTTTTCTTGAGAGATAAATATACCATCATTATCTTGCTTTACTTCAATACCAAGAAAGTAATGAAGTAGACCCAAGTCGGTCATCTCAAATTCTTGCATCATACTTCTCTTAAATTCTTTAATATTATCAAGACTATTTCCCGTAAAAATCAAATCATCCACATATAAACCAATGATGAGAATGTTACCTTTGTTCTCCTTGATGTAAAGAGTATGCTCAAATGGATACCTCTTGAATCCCATCTTCACAAAATAGTCATCTATGCGACTATACCATGCACGAGGGGCTTGCTTAAGGCCATACAATGCCTTCTTCAACCGATAGACTTTATGCTCTTCATCCTTTATCACATAGTCGGAAGGTTGATCAATGTACACCTCTTCTTGTAGTACTTCATTCAAGAAAGCAGATTTAACATCCATTTGATAAACTTGCCACTTATTTTGAGCGGCCAATGAAACTATCAGACGAATTGTTTCAATACGTGTCAGGGGAGCAAAAACTTCTTTGTAATCAACACCATACTTTTGCTTGTAGCCTTTCACAACTAATCATGCCTTACGTTTTTCAACTTCACCTTGTGCATTTAACTTTGTCTTGTAAACTCATTTGACTCCAATGGGTTTCTTCCCTTCAAGTACTTCAACCAACTCCCATGTTTGGTTCCTTTCAATTGCATTAATTTCTTCATTCATGGCTTGTCTCCATTTGTCTTCCTTGGCGGCTTCTTCAAAATCAACTGGATCCGCAGTTGAATATAAAGCAAAATCAACAAATTCATCTTCTAAAATTCTTCTTGTTTCTCCATAAATCTCCACAAGAGGTCTTGTCCTTCTAGGTGTTGATTCTGAACTTGAAGATGATGAGCTTGGAGGAGAATTAGATGGTGGAGTAGGTGGAGTCGATCCTTCTTCTTCATTTGGCTCAAATGCATCATTATCAAGCAAGATGCTTGTACTCTTTTTATCATTTTTCCATTCTCATGCTTCTTCCTCATTGAAAATTACATCACGACTAATAATATTCTTCTTTGTGATGGGGTTATATAATTTATATGCCTTGGATCTTTCACTATAGCCAACAAAGATGCACTTTTCATATTTGTCATCAAGTTTTTATCTCTTTTCATCCGGCACATAAGAGTAACAAATGCTTTCAAAAATTCGAAAGTGGGAGACACATGCCTTGTGACCGCTCCATGCTTCTTGTGGAGTCTCTCCTTGAACACTTTTAGTTGCCGCATGGCATGCACATGCTATAGCTTCGGCCCAAAATATTTTAGGCAATCCTTTTGTCTTCAACATACTTCGAACAAGTTCCATGATGATACGATTCTTTCTTTCGGCCACCCCATTTTGTTGAGGGGTTGAGCGGACCGTTAGTTGATGATGAATGCCATGATCCTTTAAGAAATTTCCGAATTCTTCTGCCATATATTCTCCACCACGATCAGATCGGAGTGTCTTTATAAAAAAACCACTTTGCTTCTCCACAAGTGCTTTAAAATTCTTGAATACTTCAAATACTTGAGATTTTTATTTGAGAAAGTAAATACACATCTTGCGACTATAGTCATCAATAAAAGTGAGAAAATACCGATTACCTCCAAGAGAGTTTGTGTGCATAGGTCCACATAAATCCAAATGCACTGGCTCCAAAGGATTCTTTGCTCGCCATGCCTTTTCTTTCGTAAATGGATCTCGATGGTGCTCACCAAAAACACAACTTTCACATACTTGATCTTGTTTGCTAATATTTTGGATGCCTCTCACCATATGATCTTTGCAAATCTTGGATAGAGTGCTAAAACTCAAGTGATTATAACGAAGATGCCAAAGCCATGATTTGTCATTAACAATATTAGCAAAATATGGAAATGCTTCATTTTTAATTTTCAATGGAAATATTTTTGTTGATGTCATCTTCGCTTTTGCAATAAGAATACCAGTTCTGTCTTTGATCTCACATAAATCATTTTTGAAATTCACATTATGTCCCTTCTTTAAAAGTTGCCCAACACTCAAAAGATTGTATTTAAGATGGGGAACATAATAAACATTAGAAATATAATTTGTACCTTACTTTGTCCGTATCGGAATATCGCCACTGCCTTTGACAATGAGCCTTTTGTTATCACCTGTCTTGACTTCTCGTTGGACACTTTCATCAAAATTCACAAAGCAACTTTTATTTCCGGTCATGTGGACAACCACTATCAATATACCATATATCATCAAAAGAAGCTTCTTGAACATTACAAGCAAGAAGCATACTTTCATCTTGTGTCTCCAAATTCTCATGTAGAAAATTAGAATTATTTTTTTCATCATTAATTCTTTTAAAACAATCCTTTTTCATATGCCCATATTTATGACAATAATGACATTGAATATTATAAGAGTTACCTCTTCCTCTTCCTCTTCCACTATATCCTCTACGACCTCTTCCTCTTCCTCCTTGAGATGGACTTGAATTTTCACTTTGAATTTGGTCTCTTTCTTGTCCTCTACCACGGGCTGATCTTCCACCTCTTCCTCTAAATCTACCACAGTTGTTGTCTCGAATTTGAAAAGCTTGCTCGGAAGGAGAGGAATCAAATTGTTTGATGCGAAGCTCATGAGATTGTAGTGAGCCCAACAATTCTTCAAGAGAGAAAGTATTCAAATATTTTGATTCTTCAATAGAAATAATAACATGCTCAAATTTTCTTGTCATACTTCGAAGAATTTTTTCAATAATTCTTTATCCGAAATTTCTTCACCATTGATTCGAAGTTGATTAGCAATAGAAATAGTTCTATTATAAAATTCCTCCACGGATTCACTTTTTTTCATTTTGAGTAAATCAAACTCACCTCTTAGAGCTTGAAGTCTTACCATCTTTACCTTTTCTTCACCTTTGTACGCCTTGTTGAGGATGTCCCATGCCTCCTTTGATGTTGATGCCAAAGAGATCCTTTCAAAAATTGCTTCATCCACCGCTTGATATATAAAATAAAGAGCCTTTTTGTCCTTCTTTCGAATATCTTTCAAAATATTCAATTGTTGTGTTGAAAATGTTGTTTGATTCTCCGGTTCTCCATTTTCAACAGTCTCCCAAAGATCTTGAGAGCCATACAAGACTTTCATTTGAATGCTCCATTGGTTGTAATTCTTTCCCGTCAAACGAGGAAGTTGAGGTTGCAACATATTGTTGGAAGTCATCCCTAAACCTCGCTTTGATACCACTTTGTTGAAATATATATTTTAAAAAAAAGTTGGAGACTTGAGAGAAGATACTTGTTCTCACAAATAATGCTTTAATATTATTTTTTCTTTGCTAGATTGCTTAATTACAAATGAGGGGAGAGCTCCTCTATTTTAGTCCCTAATAGATCATTCTAGAATTACTTTTACTTGATTAAAAAGAAAACATAATTCTAGAAATACTTTTACTTGGTTACAAAGAAAACATAATTCTAGAAACACTTTTACTTGATTACAATGAAAACATAATTCTAGAACTCTCACCCCCCTTTAAACATAATACAAGAATTCTCAAGAAACCAATAAATCAAGTTTATATTCCAACAGATCATTGATCTATTAATGTTTATTCATGAACTTTGAAGTTAATACCGAAAGTCCAGACGACTTAAATATTACAATATCACAGATGGCTCAGATGAAGCTCTTGATATAAAAGCACAGATGGTACAAATATATTTTTAGTTTTTACAACTTTGTGTAAATCAACTTGGTTAAAACCCAAGAGTAAGTACTTAAATGACAAAGTTAAATGACTTAAGCTCGAAAGCAACTCCACGAAATACATATGCAAGAGTTATAACCAAAGCCGAGACCGAATGTCTCTGCTACTCTGCCACATGGACCAATCAACGAAATGACCATCAGTCTATTCACCTTTGATGCTTGAGCTCACTTCTTGGTCTTATGCACCTTAATCCATCAGTGTTGACCCAAAAACTCTGGGACTTATCAAATTTCTCAAGTTTAATGTCACGTCAAAACTTACGTAGAGCAATCAACGCCTCAACCAATGCCAATAGAGCCACCAAGCAAATAATGAAGTTAGTCTCATCCTCCTTCAACAAATAACACATCATCAATCTTTATCACTTTACACGCTACCAAATTACGTCATGTTTCACTATCATAGTCCTTCATTTTGCTAAGTCAGTAATCCACGAAAAGAAGCTATCCGCCAATAGTTGAGCATCAAAACTGTTATAAATAGAGGGTCCACGGTAAGAAGAAAGAGACTGAAGTTTGAAAGAAGATAGACTCTACCAAATTTTCACCTCATCTTAATTTTCTTTAAAAAACTAACAAACTCGCGCTTTGTACTAAAATATAGAAATATCTACAAAGACAATTCAATCATTTCAGACTAATCCAATAAAAGATTAACCTACAGTGGATGTTGGTAAATTCCAAACCATTATAAATTTGTTATTCGAACATCATCAGGATTTTATGAGTGGTTGGTCATGTCGTTCAGGCCGACCAATGCGCTGACATACGTTATTGATCTCATGAACCGAGTCTTCAGGGGTCAGCTAAATAAACTCATGCATGTGTTTGTCGATGATATCCTTGTCTATTCATGAATGGAAAAGGAACAATAGACGCATTTGAGGATCGTGCTTGAGGCATTGAAAGAGCATCAATTGAAATCGAAGTTCTCTAAGTGTCGCTGTTGGAAGAGGTAAGTGCTATTCTTGGGTTATGTTGTTTCTGAGCAGGGCATTGCTTGGATCCTACAAATGTTGTAGCAGTTCAAAATTGGACTAGACACAAAAACGCTACGGATGTGAAAATTTTGTTGTGGTAAGCTGGATATTACAAATGATTCATCTAGAACTCTCCAAAGTAGCCACACCATTGACTCAGTTGACGAAAAAGAATCAGACTTTTACTTCGAATGCGAGGTGCGAAAATGCATTTGTGAGTCTGAAAGAAATGTTGATGAGTACACCGGTATTGAATATTCCAAATACAAATGAAGAAATGACGGAATACACCGATGCTTGTGGTATCGGATTGGATGCGGTATTGAAAGGTAAGGCTGTTGCATATGTTAGTCGACAACTAAAGCCACAAAAGAAGAAATACTCAATCCACGATTTTGAATTAGCAGCGTTTTGTTTGTGTTGAAAATTTAAAGGCACTATCTTTTAGGAGAAAGTTCGAGTTGTTCACCAACCATAATGCAGAAGGATCTTAACCTTTGTCGAAAACAATGGTTGGTGTACCTATCCTCCAATGACCTTGATGTTGCATATACACTGAGAAAGCGAATGCAGTTGTTGATGCATTATGTAATACCGCACTTCACTATGAGAAAAAAATGAATCAGAGGACTGATATGCTCCGTTGTTTGAAAGAATACCTATCTGTCGTCTATTTCCGTGCCGTCTCATTACATATCACGCCACAAATATGCATCGTCGTCTGATATGCATTAATGCATCAAAAGAAATAAAACCAAACGTTGCCTGATATTATAGTATCATTTGTAAAATTTTCTATTAGACAACATATAAATATTGACTGATGTGCATATCAATTACACCTATGTTATATTTGCAAAAATGAAATAATGAATCATAATTTTATTTAAACAAATATATTATTTCAAATCAAATTAAAATACAATACAACTTATGATATGCACAATGTATCACTATGAATATCACAAGGCCGAATATCGATTAAATCTCATGGACTAATGCAAAGGTCAAGCCCAAAGGCTCAACACAATGCAAATGTCCATAAGGTCAAGCACAAGTCTCATTGGGCTCAACTCAGGTGCAAAAGGAAATGCAACTCAAACCAGAAATATACAAATCATAAAATCAAACTCAGGTGCACACTCAGTTGCTCCAACCAGAAATATACAAGTGCAGCCAGGAAAATACACAAGAGAACATAGTGAATACAAGTTTCATCAATTCAACAAACACAAGAGTACATAGTGAATGCAAGGCAAGAAATTTCAAAACAGTTTATGCATAGTGCACATAGAAGCAACATGAACAAAGTTGAAGTGAACATGTATAAAGCAGACAAAAACAAGAAAAACATAGCAATATTTCACATATATATAATGTTAGAGTTCTCAAAATAGTGAATGAGATATATCTCGCATCGCCAAAAGTAAGTCCCTTTTCTTGTTTATATAATGTATTCTCAATCCCTATATTGGCCCTTAGGGTCAGGTAATTTTGTACGAGGGGGGGACCTACATGGCCATGTACTAACATGCGCGCGCACCGCCGCCCTCCCGTCCGACCGAACCAGGTCGGGTGCAGGTCCAACAAGAATGGACCGTGTTATATTTTTGCTTTACAAACGTGAACAGTTTTCTACTATTTAAACTCAAATAAAAGCGACAAGTGGACTAGACGAGACAGTTGCAAACCATAACAGTTTTCAGCCATTGAAAACGAAGAGACGCGACTGTTGCAAACAACAACAGTTTTCGGCCGCTGCAAACGAAGAGGCGTGACTGTTGCGAACCGCAATAGTTTTTGGCCATTGCAAATGAAGAGGCGCGACTGTTGCGAATCGCAACAGTTTTCGGCCTTTGCAAACAAAGAGGCGCGACTGTTGCGAACAGTAGCACTTTTTGGCATTGAAAATGAAATGATGCAACTTTTCTCAACATGTGTAGCTATTGGGAATTGCTATAAATAAGAAGGAAACCTGAAAACTTTACTCACTCAGTTTTTAACTTCGAATTTACTCTTCTTCCTCTTTGTTTCTTAATCTCTACAATTCGTGCGCTTTTGCATATTACACAAAAGATTATACACATCACAATCTCAAGCACATTACATCTATTGTATATTGGGAGAATTTTGAAATAAAATTCTTAAGGAAATTGTTGCGAAAAGCCTCAGATGAAATTTCCTTCTTCAACCGCTAAAACCGAGATGGCAACAGTAGAGCTCTCAACAAAGGCTACTACACACAATAGGCCCGATCCTTTTAATGGAGATGGTGACGACTTTCTAACATGGCAAAATCATATGTTATTTTATCTTACCACACTCGGTCTGCAACGGTATCTCGAGGAGGGGGAACTGATTTTTACACCAGGCAAGGAACGCGATGTTAATCCGTGGAAGCATTCCAATTTTATATACAGAAACTATATTCTAAATTGTCTTGACAAGGTGCTATACAAAGTATATCAGCCTCTAAAGACAGCAAAAGTTCTCTGCAATGCACTTGCCACGAAGTACAAGACGCCGAATATTGGTCTTAAGAAATTCATGTAAACAAATTCATGGACTACAAGATGGTTGACTCCAAACCAGTGACTGCTCAACTACATGAACTGTAAATCATCATTCATGAACTCGAAGGGGAATGTCATAAGGTTGGAGAATCTTTTTTGGTTGAAGCCATCACGGCAAAACTGCCGCCGTCATGGAGAGATTACCACAACTATCTAAAGAATAAGAAGAAGGAAATCTCTTTATAGGATCTCATAGTCCGACTAAAAATTGAGGCAGATAACTATGGAGTTATAAAACCAAGCAAGGAAGCATTTGTGGCTGAAGGGTCAAAGACCAAATACAAAAAGAAGAATTTCCAGAAGAAAAGAAAAGCTCTAGACAACAAACCAAAAGACAACAAACCAACCAAAAATTTTAACGGCGAGTGTTGGGTTTGTGGAAAGGTTGGACATGCCGTTAGAGATTGTAGACACAAAAAGAAACGCAAAAAGGAGGCAAATATAGTAGAAAACATGGAAGTAGACGAGTCCAACTTCTCGGCAATTGTATCTGAATGCAGTTTGGTTCAGAATCCTAACCAATGGTGGGTAGATACAGGTGCTACTCGTCATGTCTGCTCTGATAAATCCACATTTTCTACATATCAGAAATTCGACCACGAAGAAAAACTCTATATGGGTAATTCAGCAGTATCCATGATCGAAGGCAGTGGTATAGTAATCCTTAAGTTTGCTTCTGAAAAAACTATCAAGCTGAATGACGTGCTCCACGTTCTAGACATACGCAAGAATCTCATCTCTGGTGCAGTACTATGGAAGAAATGATTCAAAATGGTGTTCGAGTCAGACAATATGGTTCTGTCCAAAGCTGGAATATATATATCAGAAGGGGATATTTATGTGATGGCCTATTTAAGGCAAATGTAGCCGTTATCGTAATAAAACTATGTATTTTGATTGTACTATTAATAAAATTGAAGTTTCTTACTTGGTTGAGCATAAAATTTTACAATGGCATGATAGATTGTGACACATAAATTTTCGAAAAATGAGAACACTATCAAACTTGGGATTAATTCCGAAATTCCAAATAGATAAGAACTACAAATGTGAGACATGTGTAGAAGCAAAAATGGTTAAAAAACCATTTCAATCTGTTGATAGAAGCACCGAACCACTCGGTTTGGTTCATACAGATTTATGTGATTTTAAATTATTACTTACAAGAGGTGGAAAAAAGTACTTTATCGCGTTTATTGATGATTATACACATATTGCTATGTATATCTTTTGAATAGTAAAGACGAAGCAATTACATCATTTATAAAGTACAAGGCTAAGGTAGAAAATCAGTTAAATAAAAAGATCAAGATATTGAGATCTGATCGAGGTGGAGAATATGAATCACCATTTGAACAGTTCTGTGTCGAAAATTGTATAATTCATCAAACAAAAACTCCATATTCACCAAAAAAATGGTATCGCCGAGAGGAAGAACAAAACGTTAAAAGACATGATTAATGTCATGCTTTTAACCTCTGGTCTACCGACGAACTTGTGGGGGAAAGCCTTAGATATGTCTAATCGCATATTAAACAAAGTCCCTCACAAAAAAACAGGAACAATTCCATATGAGATTCCGAAAGAAGACAAACCAAGCTTTAAATACATCAAAGTGTAGGGGTGTTTGGAAAAAGTTCCAGTTCCGTCTCCCAATAGAGTCAAACTTGAACCAAAAATAATAGATTGTTACTATCTAGGACCAGCCCAAAATAGTAGTGCCTACAGATTTTTGGTATTCAAGTCTGATATAGATGATATTCATGTAAATACAATCATCGAATCTGGAGATGCCTTATTATTTGAAGACGTATTTCCGCACAAAAGGAATGAAGGGAATAATATCCCTAAAAGGACAAGAAAAGAATCAAGCAATTCACATGAAGATGAAACTCATCATGAGATTGAGGAAATTGAACCAAGAAAAAGCGCAAGGGCTAGGACTTCCAAGACATTTGGTTCAGATTTTTTCACGTATGTTTTAGAACACGAACCTCAAACGTCCATGGAAGCAATGTCATTTTCTAGATCTTCATGTTGGAAAGAAGCAATTCAAAGCGAGATTGATTCAATTCTAAGTAATAAAACTTGGGAAATTGTTGACGTACCACCTGGAATGAAATCATTGGCTGTAAATGGATTTTCAAGAAGAAAATGACAGCAGATGGCTCTATCGACAAGTATAAAGCCAGATTAGTAGCCAAAGGATATCGTCAAAAAGAAGGAGTAGACTTCTTCGACACATAATTGTCGGGTAACATGAATAACGTTTATAAGAATGCTAATAGCAATTGATTGGTCTATAATCTAAAATTTCATCAAATGGATGTAAAAACAGCATTCTTAAATGGAGATCTCGATGAGGAGATCTACATGGAGCAACCTGAAGGTTTTATTTCCAAAGGAAATGAAAACAAAGTCTATAGATTAGTAAAATCATTATACGGACTAAAACAAGCTCAAAACAACGGCATGCAAAATTTGATAGTGTCATGATGAGAAATGGTTTCCGTATAAATGAATGTGATAAGTGTGTTTATTATAAACAAATTAAACAATCATATGTGATGATTTGTTTATATGTAGACGATATGTTAATATTTGGTCCAAGTACTCAGGTAATAGAGACCATAAAGAAGATGTTAATTAACAATTTCGATTTGAAACACTTAGGAGTTGCAGACATGATTTTAGGAATCAAAATAATAAGAACACCTGATGGAATTAATTTATCCCAGTCACACTATGTAGACAAGTGATTGAAAATTTTCAAAATTTTGGAACTGAAGGAGTAAGAACATCTTTTAATCCATCATAAGTACTACATAAAAACACTAATGAGAGTATAATGCAACTGGAATACTCTCGTGCAATAGGATGTCTCATGTATCTCATGAATTGCACAAGACCAGATATAGCTTATGCAATAAGTCGACTGAGCAGGTATACAAGCAATCTAGGAAAGGAACACTAAAAAGCACTAATGAAGTGCTTGGATATTTAAAAAATACCACAAATTATTCCTTACATTATGAAAAATAACATGTTGTCTTAGAAGGATATAGTGATGCAAACTGGATTGCTGATTTAGAGGAATCAAAATCAACGAGTGGCTATGTATTTACCTTAACAGGGGTAGCAGTGTCATGGAAATCTTCTAAACAAACATGCATAGCTCGATTCACTATGGAATCGGAGTTCATCGCTTTAGATAAAGCGGGTGAAGAAGAAAAATGGCTTCATAACTTTTTAGAAGATATTTCGTTTTGGCCTAAATCTGTACCGGCCACATGCATACACTGTGATAACCAAGTTGTGCTAAGCAGAGCACACAACTTTGTGTATAATGGAAAGTCACGACACATTCATCGATGCCACAACACAATTAGGCAGTTACTCACAAATGGAACTATTTCCATATGTGAGAACAAATAATAACATAGGGATCTATTTACTAAAGGTTTATTAAGAGAGAAAATTGACTGCGCATCGAGGGGAATGAGTTTATAAGCCTAAACCACCAAGAGTTATCTTATACGGAAACCTATCCTAGCGATTAGAGATCCCACGGACTAGGATCAATAGGCAAACCAGTTCTGAGTAACTCAAGACGTAATGCATTTGCTTGGACATAGTCCAACTCCATTCCTATGGTGCACAATATAAATGCATGCCTACAGAAGTATTTAAAGATTAAAACTATGTTTTTTAATGATGACCATATCTTGAATATAACAAGTGGGGTATATGTAGAATACTCTTAATGGTTGCGATCACCTATGTTAGTGTGAGCTGTGTCGGCTCTATAAGAATATTACAGGCTTTTATTCTCTAAAAACACTCGCAGAACCAAAAATTGTTCAGGATCAAAATGAACACAACCAAGAGATTGGATGTGAAGGGAAATAATGCTTTGTAAAGCTTATTGTCTGGTTATACAATAATGGCTGACGGATTAAGATGAAATAATTCATCGATTAGCCAAGTATATCCGATAAGATTTAATTAGGGAAAGTTCAAATGAAATATCTACTTATCCTCGATATAGTATTATTTTCGTATGAACTGTGTGATATTACACTTTGTATAGGGGAGGCATATATCGTCATTCATGTGGTGTTAGAGTTCTCAAAATAGTGAATGAGATATATCCCACATCGCCAAAAATAAGTCCATTTTCTTATTTATATAGTGTATTATCAATCCCTATATTGGCCCTTGGGGTCAGGTAATTTTGTTCGAGGGGGAGGACCTATATGGCCATGGACTAACACATGCGTGTGCGCCGCCGCCCGCCCATTCGACCGACCGAACCGGGCCAGGTCGGGTGCGGATGCGGGTCCAATAAGAGTGGACCATGTTATATTTTTGTTGTACAGAAGTGAACGGTTTTCTACTGTTTAAATTCAAATAAAAGCGACTAGTGGATTGGATGCGATTGTTGCAAACTGCAAGTGTTTTCGACTGTTGCAAACGAAGAGATGCGACTGTTGCGAAAAGCAACAGTTTTCAGTCGTTGTAAACGAAGAGGGCGGCTGTTGCGAAGCATAACAGTTTTTGACCATTGCAAACAAAGAAGCGTGACTGTTGCGAACCGCAACAGTTTTCGGCCTTTGCAAACGAAGAGGCACGGTTGTTGCGAACTGCAACAGTTATATGCCTTTGCAAACGAAGAGGCACGACTGTTGCGAACAGTAATACTTTTTGCCGTTGCAAATGAAGGGATGCTACTTTTCTCGACGGATGTAGCCATTAGGAATTCGGCTATAAATAAGGAGGAAACCTAGTCACTTTCCTCACTTAATTTTTAACTCCGAATTTGCTCTTCTTCCTCTTTGTTTCTTAATCTCTACAATCCGTGCACTTTTACATATCACACAGAAGATCATAAACATCATAATCACGAGCTGATTACGTCTGTTCTATGTTTGAAGAATTTTGAAATAAAATTCTTAAGAAAATTGTTACGATAATCCCCAGACGAAATTTTCATCTTCAACCGGTTAGATTTCTAGTTGATTTTATACATACATACATACATACATACATATATATATATATATATTCATTTTCGTTTAAACGTTGTACTATTTCTTTAAATAGTATAACATTTGATTTATCGCTATAATTATCATTGCTATAGTTGGTAGTTTGTTGTTGTAATTAATTACAACATACTTATTGTTAAAATAACTAATACAGAATTCCGAAGTAGTGGAAATCTGATTTGTAAACTTGTGAGACAAGTTTATTATTGACTAGTCTCTAATTTGGTATACTAATGTTATAACATATAATACATATGTATGTGTGTATATACATGGAAGTAACAAGCAAGTAGACTGCATATAGCAGTAACAACAATTCAAGGTTTCAGACCATCCAAGGTTCAGGTTATTCAAGTATCAATTTTAGACCATTCAAGGTTCAGGAAAGGCAAGGATGTATACATTCAAGGTTTAGGGAAAGAAATCAAAGCAAAATGCATTTTGGCATCAAAGCATATATGCATTTATAAATCTTTGATTGCTTTGATACTTGAATGGCCTGAAATTGATACATGTATACATATAAACATGTATACATAAATACATACATACATACATATATATATATATAAACCATTAAAAGAAAGATGCATACATGTATATATGTATGAACCTTGAATATGTACATGTACACATGTATAAACCAAAATGCATACAAAAGGATGTATACATGTATCAAAGTGTATTCAAGTTCAGTGAAATCAAAGAAAAATCCATTCAAGTAAAAGCAAAATGAATCATAAATTCAACATACGAACCCATGAACAATTCAAAAGCAGCTCAAAGCAATTCAAAATCATCTCAAAGCACATATGTATATACATATATACATGAACGCATGAATAATTCAAAAGTATCTCAATGCTATTCAAAATCTGGTTAAGGGATTTTACATGTATGTATATGCATGTCTACATATATATATATATATATATATATAACACATATGAACACATGAACAATTCAGTGCACATGGTTCAGACTAATGGCATAAGAGAAAATCATAAATGAATCAGTTCAAGGCACAAGACCAGGCCAGATCATAAATGAACCAATAAAAATAGAAATGAAGTGGGATGTAATTAGCACACTAATATATATATATATATATATATATATATATATATATGTCTATACATGTATACGTGTATATATGCAACACATGTTCAGAGATTCAACCAACAATAGGCTTTAAGTAATATACATATATGCACATATGTAAATACATGTATATATGTACATACTCAAAATGGTTCAAGCTCAAGTACATACAAGTATATGTGAGAATTAAAATAAATAACACATATACAAGGGTATAATTATCAGACTTTTCAAAAATATATATAAATGAAGTAAGATGTAACAGCACATATAGACATATACACATATGTATATACATGTATACATGTATATATGTAACAGCAAAATCCCATATATCTCAAAACTGAAATCCTATTACACATATATACATATGAACACAAGTATATACATATAAATACATGAACATAAGTATAAACATTCGCACAAATTAAAACAAGATAGTTCTAACAAGACTCACATCAAAAGGCAATGCTATGGACCTGCAATTCAACACAAGACTAGAGAGACTGGGAACATATAATACAAGTATATACAACAAGACATATCAAGTGTTGAAGTGCACTGCCTTGAACACGGCAGTTCCACTCAACACTGCCTTGAATAATAAGGTCCAACATAGCTATCCACTAACTTCGACATAAAGTCTGGAGCATATGATCAGGTGACATAGTGAAAAACAAGGTTCAACCTAGCAACAAAATTAGCAAATGAAAACAAAGTAGAAATTCAAGAATCAAAAAACCAAATCAAACAGAAACCAAAATCAAAAATACAAAAATCAAATCGAATCATATTCTTGCATATTTAGGAAATAAATTCCTATATAAGAAACCCAAATCATCATCGGCTAGCGATTAGAAGTCGAGAAAAATATAAATCGATAGGGGCATAAATCATACCAATATCAATCGAGAATACTCGGCAAGAAGGAGCCGCAACCATCAATAGTCAGTAAGGAAAGGAGCATGGTGATTCGAAGCTTAACTTTCAAGAAGCGACCTTCAAGAAACCCTAATTTCAGAACGAAGACAAAAAAGGGGCTTTGATTAGGAAGCCCTAAGGAATGAATCATGCAACCATCATTTTGCACAAAGACGAGAAGACGAGAAGGAGACGACTTCAATTTCATAAAGCCCTAAGTTAACGATGAGAAGAAGATTGCGATTTTCTCGTGAATAAAAATAAAAAAGGGGAACAAATAATAAAGGTGGGGTAGAACGACATAATAAGGGGGAACAAAATAACAAAGGGGGAATCGTACAAAAGATCGGCCATGAAATAATTAAGAGGGAAAAGGTGGAGCCAAAAATAAAAAATTTGATAACTTAAATCAAACGACATATAAAGTATTGTCTGAATAACAAGCTTGTACATACGGATTTCATGGGCCATTCAGACAACAGATGAAATATTATATGGAACTTTAGACAACAAATGATTTTGTCATGTGTTGTGTGAAAAAGTGGGATAATAGAAAATCTATCTTATGCCATGTGATCACTGTTATTTGATTCACTTTGTGGCATAGTGCCTCTACACTCATACTATCTAACAGTATTATAAGTAATACTATCAGCTAATAAGGAGAATAAGGCTGTATGGGGTACACATGTGAATATTCCCTTGGACTAACATCGGTAGGTATCAAAAAAATCCAATATAAAACTCAACAGTATGTACATAGTATCAGTACAAAGCAATAGTGTAACATCCCATATATGGAGGCCAAAAGCTAAGCGTTACAGATGTTGTAGTCATCTATAGTATTAACTTCATGACGAAATACGGTAATGATAATGGTATCAGTAATGTCAGAAGCACTTGAATATGAAAAAAATCATGGATTTCCAAAGAAAATTCTACTAATTACATTTCAAAACAAATTCATATCCAAGTTACATAATCCCATATCATTTCCTAAGTAAAGATTAGTTATAACCAATACAAAAATATGCCAAGAGCAACATACGGCGATGCCCCCCTTGGTAGATCAAAGCAGTATAGTCATATATGACTTAATACACAACAAAAATAACCACAACAGTAATCTGTAACTTCTAACTAGCTATCCGTCAGCCACCTTCTCGTCTTCGGAAGCATTATTCGCCAAAAGACTAAAACCTGAAAACCCTAACCCTGGCCAACTCAAATCAGTTTTGAGTACCCAAGAGTTTAAGAGGAAACAAAAAATTCGAGTCAGACATAAAACCCGGTGTGAATAATTTTATTACATCTCGGTTTACTGATATTAAGTGAGACCACACCGCTTAGCGGAATGGGTTTTCCCTCACTAATATCATCTTTAAAACATATATTTTGCAATCCTTTTCTTTAACCAAACAGGTAAATCAAACTAATTATAAAAAATAGCAATATCATTTATGCTAATAAATGGACTATCACTCCAAAAATAGGTAATAAGTAGAATACATATCCACAACATTATAGCAAGGTCCATTATTCCAAAAATGGACTATCTGTCCATAAAACTGGGCTGACTACCCACAAAATGGACTAATTGTTCGAAATCTATGCTTACTACCTACAAATTGGACTAACTATCCGAATCGTTTTCTTAGGGTTAATTACCATTTATCTTTTTCCTTGAAAACATTTTCAAAATGATTTAACCTTTTAAATCATAGTTATACAAGGAAATATATTCTTAGCTTTACTCTAAGCTATTCTATCATGATATATATACTTTACTCAAAATAATGTTGATGGAATTTAATGAGGATTAGCTATCCTTCCAAAACAAGTTAAAACCCTTTTTAACTTGGGGCTATATTGCACATTTAATACATTCGAAAGCTTTGTTTAAAAAGTTTTAAACAATCCTTTCGAAACCCTTGAAAGTAACCCCTTAGAAACCATCGAAAGTGACCCTTTCGAAACCATTAAAAGCCTTTCGAAACCATTTGGAAAAAAATTCTTTCTTTTCTCTGAAAGCTTCAAAACAGTAGACGTCCTTTTTTAAAACCTTTTAAATATTTTTCGAAAACATAGGAAAAACCCTTCCTTTCAACCCTTTCGAAACCCTAGGGAACCACTCCTTTCGAAACCATTCATTAAAACCTTTCAGAACAGTCAAAACTCAATCCTTTTGAAAGCATTTATGGTTCAATTTAAAACATGTGGAAACCTTTCAAAACCATTCAAAAAATTACTCCTTCAAAAACTTTGAAAAATGTCTGGGTCGAAACAATTTGGATTCTGCCTTCAAATAGAGCAAAGGATCAGAAACCCATTAAAGTCGGAAGCATCTGTTTCGAAATCATTTAAAACTATCTCTTTCGAAACCATTTGGGTCTTACTTTACTTATAGAAAAATGGTCTTAAAAACATTTAAGTCGAAAGTATTTGCTTCGAAACCATTTGCTAAGTAATAAAGTGGTGGTGTCGAAACCATCCTTTCTAAAGCATTGGAGAGGTGGCCAGGTTTTTAGAAAATAAAACAACCCTTTCGAAACCATCTGGGTCGAAAGGTAGAGCGGCAGCTAAAAAGACTTCGACTTAGTCAAAAGCAACCATTTAAAACAAAATTATAACCCAATTGAAACCATTCTTTTTAAAACCATTTGACCTAGTTGAAAGCATCTTAGTCAAAAGCAAGCAGGCGCATTGTTAATTTTAAAACAAAGTAATGCCTTAACCCCTTCGGAACTCATGGTTTCGATTCTGTACCTTTCTCCTACATCCAATTCACTATGTACCAGTAATCTAGTACCATGTGCATTATTTTCGACTATGTATGAAGCAAATATGAGGAGACAAATCCTGGTGCCGATGGTGTCGAAACAATGAAAAACATGTAGCAAATATATTTTTTCACATAACCTGCTTCACGTGTCTGATTGTGATTGGTTGCCTCTTTCTTTACCAATAAAATGTACCGCCGACTTTCTAGGATTAACAAATTTAAATTATTTTGTAAAAATCCCTTTCTCCTTCCTTAATTATATAAAATATTTAAGTCGCATACCTTAAATAATTTTATACAACCATTAAAACACTTAGGAAAAATCTACAAAAATTCCAGAAGATCTCTTTTAATATGCTTTCCAACATATAAAAATTTTAGACCTAAATCTTTTATTATCTAACTAAAAATAATTATTAATCCAAATTAACATTTTCTTTACTAGAAAATTCATATAAATTCCACATAATTTTAGAAAATTCTAAAAATGGAAATCCATTTCCAGAATAATATTTATGACCATCATAACAATTCGCAAGACATTTAGATGTCATTTAATTGGATTTTCACCTTAAAACATATCATAAATTCGATATAAATAACCAAAATTCATCAACAAGTATATATATTCATTCCATCATTCAAAAACATGGCACATCATTGCAAGATATTCAGAGTTCATATTAAGTGAAAACACAATCAAAAATGAGATGTAAACATTATTCACCTTAGCTTTAGAGATTAAAAAGATTGAGATATGAAAGGATTTGATTTGTTTAACCTTCTTCCTAGCTTTTCTCTATCTTCTTCCTCTTTCTCTTGTTAATGATGGGTGGCCTTGAGTTATAAAAAAATTCAAATGAAAATGAACATGTATGGATACACGACCTAAGGGAATAGATATAGGAATGGCCTCGTTCCTAATTTACCCCTCCCCTATTTCATATTAAACTCTTCTTTTTATTCATTGTTAAATGGCACAACAACATCTTAGTATAAAATCTCAATCCCATAATTAACTCATTATTTTTTAATTTAGCTAATTAAATATTCTAAATAATGTTACCAAAAACATGGGTGCTACACACTACCCTCCTTAAATAACTTCGTCCTTGAAATTATGACAAGGTACACACAAAAACAAACAAGAAGGTAAAACATACCGTCGAACAAGTCAGGATAAGTATCTCTAATCCCGCTCTCAATTTTCCAAGTATAGTCCTTGTCATCGCTACTCCACTGAATTTTGACTATTCTGACAGCCTGGATCTAAGCCTCTTCTCATCTCTCGCAACAATACAAATAGGCTTCCTCACTATAGTCAAATCTGGTTCTACTGCTAAGTCCTCTAGCACAGTCGGTGCAATAGTAATCTTCGGGTCTCTAACACAATTTCTGAGATGAGAAACATGGAAAACATTCGTGTACACCTGCCAAACTTTTCGCTAACTCAACTCTGTATGCGAGTTTCCCGGTCCTCGCAATAATAGGAAAAGGTCTAACAAATCTCAATGCCAACTTTCTTGATTTCCCAAATCTAATCACACCCTTCATCGGTGACACTTTGACGAAAACCTGGTCCCCGCCTGAGAAATCTAAGTCTTTCCGTCTCTTATCTGCATAACTCTTCTGCCTAGACTGAGCCTCCTTTATTCTAGCCCGAATGACCTCAATATTTTCTATAGCTTCCCTAACCAAATCTGGAACAAGAACCAACCTATCCCCGGTCTTCAACCAATATATGGGAGATTTGCATGGTCTTTCGTACAAAGCTTCGAACGGTTTCATTGCAATACTAGTCTGATAACTATTGTTATATGAAAACTCGACTAAATGTAGATGGTCCTCTCATGATCCCCCAAAATCTAATGCACAAGCTCTTAACAAATCTGCCAAGATTTTGTTAACTCTTTCTGCTTGCCCATCGGTCTACAGATGGTAAGCAGTACTCATCTTGAGCTTAGTTTCCAAAACTTCTTGCAGACTCTTCCAGAACTAATTAGTAAACAAAGAATCTCTGTCACCAACTATACTACTAGGAATTCTATGTGGTCTAACCACATTCTTCAGGAATAACCTCGCCAAAATAGATGTCGTTCTGGTTAACTTAACTGGAATGAAATGGGCACTCTTGGTCAGTTTGTTCACTATGATCCATATATTATCATTTCCTCTGGTCGATCTTAACAACCTGTCAATAAAATCCACGAAAACAGAATCCCACTTCCATACCGGAATATCTAATGGCTGAAGCAACCCACTTGGCTTTTGGTGTTCGATCTTTACCTTCTAGTAATTCAAGCACTGCTTTACACACAAACCAATATCCTGCTTTACCCTTCCCAAAAGAAACTCCTCTTCATATCCCAATACGTCTTAGGTCCTCCCGGATGAATAGAGATCTTTGAACGATGACATTCATTCTAGACTTATTTCCTTATGTTTCCTACACTCGGAACACATAATCTTTCTTTTTTTCCCAATCACCCATTCAGGTCAAGACTGAAATCTTTCAAATCATCGCTCTTGGTTCTGTCTCTTAACTTCTGATCCATTCAGCTAATACCGGGTCCTCTTCAATCCTTCTGATCATCACTGGTTGAACTTCCAAACAAGATAATACAACTATATCTTCACTAGACCTAGCCTCGGATCTCCACTGCACTCTGCAATCTGCCTATGCTTCTAAATCTTTCCACTCGACAATCATCGCCAAAAATCCATTCTGATGTTTCCTGTTAAGCGCATCTGCAACCTTGTTGCCTTTCCCTGGTGTGTATTCAATCCCAAAATCATAAACGACAATAAACTCTAACCACCTCTGCTATCTCATGTTCAACTCTTTTTGAGAGAACAAATACTTCGACGACTTATGATGTGTATATAACTCAAGCCTTTCTCCCAGAAGGTAATGTCTCGACACCTTTAAACAAAAATAACTAAAGCCAATTCTTAATCATGCATCGAATATCTAACCTCATGCAATCTAAGCTGTCTAGGAGCTTGGGCAATCACTTTACCTCTCTGCATCAACACAGCTCATAATCCTATTCTACATGGATCTGTATAAACTACCAAATCCTGATTCCCTTCCGGAACAACCAAAACAGGTGCATGGCTCAAAAAGTGTTTCAAATTCTGGAATGCTTCCTCACACTTATCGGCCCATACAAACTTCACATCCTTCCTCGTCAGCTTGATCATCGGTGCCAGTATCCGTGAAAAATCCTTAATGTACCTCCGATAATAACCAGCCAACCCCAAGAAAACACTCTATCTCTGTTACTGTCTCAAGTCTCTTTCAACTGTTTACCGCTTCAATCTTAGTCGGATCTACTGACAACCCTTCCTTTGAAAATACATGACCAAGAAACTTCACTTCTTTCCTCCAGAAATGACACTTCGAAAACTTCGCCTTCAGTTGGTGCTTCCTTGACGCCTCAATCACCACTCTAATATGAACTTCATGCTCTCTCTCATCCTTAGAGTATATCAAGATATCATCTATGAAAACCAATATGAACCTATCCAAGTGCTCCTAGAAAACCCGATTCATCAAATCCACAAAGATTTCCGGCGCATTAGTCAGTCCGAATGGCATAACTAACCATTCGTATGACCGATATCTGGTCCTAAATGCCGTTAATGTATTCTTTCCTCTGCTACCCTGAGTTGATAGAAACCTGTCATTAATTCCAGTACTCAACGGCGTCATATACCACCGCGTGTTATTAGATCATTTATTCAGTACTCATACATTATACTCACAATTCCTTATTCCATATAACGAGACCAAAGAATAACCAAAAAAGTGCTATCGAAAATCTCATACCAGACGGTATCACTAAACCGTTTATTCTAATATCTTGTCACACAAAATAAATAACAACAATCAAATAGTAAGAATGCCATCACCATATCGTATTAAAATCATCAACCAAATTCATATCATTGGTGAATCACTCATGTCATCAATATTAGGAAGAGAAGATGAGAAATTAGCAACTAAAACTAATATAAAAGTAAATTATTCAAGTAAATGAAAATAAAATAAGAAAATCAACTATTAATAATAAATCATTGGCAACTTGCAATTCTATATAATACAATAAATATTTAGAAATGAGAACAAAACACATTTTATAACACTGTCAAAATTGGGTAGGCATTCATCGCCAAATATGCATGCAGGCAAACGAAACCAGAGGCACAATTTAAATGCACAAACAAAAATACATAAAAGAAGCAACTAGAATGCGTTTGCCAAAAGAAAGCTATAATCAAAATTTAACAGCTAGTATATATAACACTTGACATACACAAACACACAAGTACACGCCGCTCACTGCCACATGGACACACTGATATATACACACACACACCTATACATTTATATATATTAAAGTTATGTATGTTAATATAAATATCTAAGCTGGTCCTTCTTATATTCTAATATATACATATATAGGTTTTCGGTTATGTACAAACATAATGTTGAACTATGCCTTATGTAACAAATGCTTACAAACTCATCTGTTATTCCATCAAACAAATAAAACTAGAAATGCAAACTCTGGTAGAATGACGTACATAGTGACTAAAATGACACAATATATATATATATATATATATATATATATATATATATATATATATATATATATGTGCGTGTGTGTGTGTGTGTGAACAAAGAAAAGATTAGCTAGGGAAATGAAAACAGAGGAGCCCCTTCGATCAATTAAATGAAAAGATGGACAATGCAATACAAAACAGCAAGAACACATCCAACCTCAACACCCAATACACGCATAAATACTGACACCCATGCACAACTAAATATATCTGTCATACATATATATAAACAAACACACACACACATGTAAATAAACACACATACCCATCTATGCGAGCATAAATATAAATGACAGCAAGAACAAACAGCAGGGGTACAAGCTTTTAAACATATATAATATAGTACATACATATGCTTGTAGAAGTAAACTCTCATATATATAATTATGTATATTGGTTTTACACCTAAACTTAGATAATACCAGATAGATCATAAGAAGAAAATATGCGAAATGAACAAATGAAATCAATTTAGCAATAAGTCATCGAGCACCGCAACATTTATTACATGATTAAGCTACTATGATCCAAGACATGGAAATATACTGTAATTCAAGGTCCACTATTCAAATATATAAGGTGGCAAGACACTCATGCATATATGTATAGTCACGCACTTATATATATGTGTGTGTTGTGTGTGTATGTATGTACGTACGTAAAAATGTATGTATATGAACAACACAGAGCCGATAGCACTCACACTTGATCACTCACATATTCACTCAACACTCCACTCAATGCACTGCTTACACACACAACTATACACATAGAGAGTCACTGCTGCACACATATATGCAGATTACATAGATTCGCAACTACATATAAATGAACCAGACCAAAAATCAAAATGCAACTGCCATATAAAATATATAACTCACACTTCAATATAAATGTACTCAAGCATATAAAGAGGTACAGGCCTTTATATTCTAACTCGGACTCTTGCGTTAATACTATAACTCGTGCATACATATATATATACATACATACATATATATATATATATATATATATATATATATATATATATATATATTATCAAACAATTAACAATTTCATGCAAGAGATATACAATTTGTTACAACATAGTAGTATGAATGGAAATTCACCTGAAGTTAGCGTCTTCTTCTTCCACTTTTGTCTGCGAACACACGCACTCCACACATCAACATGGTAGCGACTGAATTCCATATACAGATGCATATTTGCATAGATGATTAATTGGATTTGTTTTATATTAAATGACAAGGTTTTTAGGGTTGTTATGCCTTTCCAAAGTCAGATAACATAGTTGTTCAAAGTGTATTAAGAAAAGTCCAAAGAAGGAGAATTCTAGGTTTAGAATAATCAGGATAAACCACATTAGGTTTTGGGCTCAGGTTATAGGGTTTGGGCCTATAATATAATGGTGAGGTGAATATATATACCTATATATATAAACATATACTTGTATAAAAAAATTTGTATAACAGTTTAAAAGAATTCAAGCTTCCGTAAAATATTTCTTTTCTCAACTACTAATTTAGTTCAATTACATTACTTTTATAAACTATTGTTTACGTACTTTTAACATACTAAATTTAAATGTCTTCTTTTCGCGATCAAAGTCCAAAACTAATTCATCAAAAAAATTACAAAATTTCAATGAATTAATTAGACTACTATAGTTAACCTTTATTAATTACTAGTTACAACCGTATTGTTACAGACTCATCCCCTTGTTAAGATTGCGTCCTTGCAATTTCCCTATAAGGAAAAATCTATAACAAATTAATTGTACAAAATATAATTATATTATTTAAATTTCATGTTAACTATTAAAACATTTATTAAAAGAAAATCTCAAAATCCCTCCTTTTAAACAAATTTTCTACCATCTATTATGTAACTTACATGAATTTTCCAAAAATTCTCTTTCTATTCTATGTCATACAAAATTCAAATCAAATAACTTTAAATTATTCTTAACAAACTTTCAAAAGGTTAAAAACAAATTCCCACTATAACCATATTTTTCCATATGATGAATAATTTTCTAGTATACTTCATAATTTCAAAATGTTTCATATCCAAAAATTATGTTCATCTACTATTTTGCAAACTATTTTCACAAATTAAACGAATATTTGATCCTTTAAATCAAATCCATAAGAGAAATCCTAAAATTATTTCCATAATTTAACATTTTGAAACTAATTTCCTATTACTTATCAAAATAATTCTCAATTTAATTAACTCATACAAAAATAACTCTTCAAATCATATGCATATTTACATATCGACATCTTACAATCCCAAAACTCTATGTCGTTTACACATCTTATATATGAATCATTATTAAATGCATATATACTTATATTCGTTGACTCTCAAATATAATAAAATAGGGTGATACTGCCTCGCCATGTATTATAGCGATTACTAATATCAATTGGCTGCAATATTGACCACATAATTCATATTGCCTTGCCAATGGTCACAACTGTACACTAATATCCAATGGCTGCAACTATCATAAAAAATACATACCATTATATAAAATATATACTTTACAAATATGAATCTCTAATATCGCTTTATTCAAAAATACTTTACTTAATTTTTTTTCCATTTAAAAGATTCTACTCTATGACAAAATATTTTAAATTTTTCTACAAAATCAATTATATCTTCCTAAATTATCGTGTCCAAATGTCCTGTTTTAGCGTTTAAGAATTTCTGTCAAATACGTGTGCACCCGCATCGACCAAAACTATTAACACACTCAACGGACAAGTTAACACAAGTCTTATTTTCAAAAAAAAAATATAAGTATTAATTTCACAATTTATTCATTACACTTATAATATATATACTTGCTAAAAGATTTCAAATTGTCAAATAAGCACAAGAAATTAAATAAGGTACTCTGTGGAAACGAATAATCCTGTTGCACACTTTGATAAAACAAATCAAATCTCGAATATGCAATAATAAAACTACCGTAATTCAATATCAAATCATCCAAAATCATATGATACAAATACTCCTGGTTGGACTAAATCCTTTCATCCTTGCTGCTCCAACCATTTTATAAGCTCAAAGGAATCAATTGTAAAGCAATTATAATTTCAATTAACAAATACGTCCCTTGATGACTACTCCCTAGTAATCATCCTATAAATATAATATAAAATATACTATTATTATTATAGAAAAATTTCTATCTCACACGACGACAGGGACTCGTAAGTCTCAAATAGGCCAATAACTCATGTCTTTTATATATGACTTATTATTCTCAACTTGCTTTGATACCATTTTGTAACAACCCACCTCTATACTCATATTATCTAAGAGTATTACAGAGTAATACTGTCAGATAATATAGAGAATAGGGTTGTATTGGGTACACACGTGAAAATTCCCTTGGACTGACACCGGTACATATTAAAACATCAAATATAAACTCAATAGTATGTACATAGTATCGGTACAAAGCAATACATATGTGTGCCTCCAAGACAAAATAATACATAATATACAATATAGCACAGAGAATATAGAGTCAATCGCAGTGATAACATGTAATATAAATACATTAATGTTATACAACACAATCAAACGTCAATTATATTTATATATACACACACACACAATTAAAATTTTCAAACAAATATCAGGTAACAATCTTCATATAGAACTCGTCTAAGCCCATGGAAATATATGCTATTCGAGCATTATAAAATAATACATACGGAAGATTATATCTAATTAAGAATCATAAGAAAGTGATACTGCATAAACAAGGAATAATATTATATCACTATTAAAGATTCATAGTACATCAGACGACATATCAAAGTGTGTATATAAATACACACACACACGCATATAGAAAATCCTCAAGGCAATAAATTATCCAAACATTTCAAATCCATATAATGACACCATTACCCATTTAAATATACATCGAATTAGAAACCATAAAATGTACACTAATGGGTGAATCATATATATCTAGAAATCGGCATCCAATCCAAAATAATCAATAACGAGACATCCTCGAGCGAAGTCCAGTAGTAATGAAGCGACTCCCGCTACCTTTCTCAATCTCATATATAAAATACCACTGCCAGATCAATAGAATGAGTAAGGAAGATTTGAGCCAACTTATAACAATATCTAAAAATAACCAATAATAAGTAGGTCGTCTGTCTGTAAAAGATAGGCCGTCTACCTAAGTAGGATACGGGGTTGGCTATACCCTGGACACAGTCTTAGGTATAATCTCATCTATACATAATATATGTCCATATGCTATCCGCATACATATACACACATCCATATATTCCGAAACCAGATGGAAGACTAATATCGCCTACCATAATTTTGCTTTAGGAACCAAGGTCTACTCGCCTTTCCGTCGAGTAACCGTTTATTCCTACAGTCTTCAGTTGCCTCGACGGACATCATGTCCCATCCACTAATGGCCCCTCTACGCATAGCCCTATCACGACCCTGCTTTGCTCTTAATGGAAAAAGACTGTTGACTTAAGCGGCACAAGGACTATGGAAAACTACTAATCTCGTGATGCACATCAAAATCATGAACAAACAGTGTCGCGGATTAGGGCTGCAACCCCACGATCAGGCCGCTAGGTTAGATACTGCCCAATCCGGTTCACTCCCAAATCATAAAGGAATTCGTTCTAAGGTAGGCGGACATTTAATATACACAGTTTATATGGCTAACTAGTAGCCTCCATTTGTACTCACTGCAGTGAGCCATAGACAACATACCCCGTATTGAGTGTCATCCACGAGCAAAAGAATAAATGAATGAATAACTCAACAACATCCCATACCACAAGCGTGTTATTAGTTCATTTATTCAGTGCTCATACATCACACTCACCCTTACTTATTCTATATAACGAAACCAAAGAATAACCGGAAAAGTTTTACTGAAAGTCTCATAGCAGACGTTATCACTAAACCGTTTATTTGGATTTTCCATCACACATAATTAATAATAATAATCAAATTATAAGTATGTCATCACCGTAACATATTAAATCATCAATCAAATCCATATCAACGGTGAATCGCTCATGTTATCAATATCAAATAAAGAAGATGAGAAATCAGCAACTCAAAACTAATATAAAAATATTATTATTCAAGTAAATGAATAAAAAATAAGAAAATCAAAAGTTAATAATAAATCATTGGCAACTTGTAATTTTATATAATAAAATAAATACTAGAAATGAACGAAATACGTATTTCATAACACTGTCAAAACCGGGTATGGACTTATCGCCAAGTATACATGCTGACAAACAAAACCAAAGGCATAATTTAAATGCAACAAACAAAAGTACATAAAAGAAGCAACTGGAATGCGTTTGCCAAAAGAAAGCTATAATAAAAATTTAATAACGGGTATATATAACATTTGACAGACATGAACATACACGAGCACACTCCAGTCACTGCCACATGGACACTGATGTATGTACGCACGTACAAACTTATATATATTAAAGTTATGTATGTTAATATAAATATCTAAGCCGGACCTTCTTATATTTTAATATATAAATATATATATGTTTCCAATTATGTATAAACATAATCTTGCACTATGCCTTATGTAACAAATGCTCACAAACTCATCTGGTATTTCAGCAAACAAATAAAACAGAAATGCAAACAATGCAAACTTCAGTAGAATGATGTTCATTGTGACTAATATGACACAAAATATATATAATATGTGAACAAAGAAATGATTTACTAGGAAATTGAAAATCGAGGAGCCTCATAGATCAATTGAATGAAAAGATGCACGATGCCATACAAACAGCAAGAACACATCCCAACTCAACACACAGTGTACGCATAAATACTGACAACCATGCACAATTAAATATACCTGACACACATATATAAACAAACAAACACACACAAGCAAACACACATTCCCATCTTTGCAAGCATAAATATAAATGTCACCAAGAACAAACAACAGGGGTATAAGCTTTTAAACACATATACACATATACATATATACATATATACATATATTTACATTGCTACACAAACTATAGCACAACATGCACGCAAAACATACAGAAGCTTATATTAATATTCAAATATATATATATATATTAGAAAAATATATACCAATTTGGGTTTTGGGCTTGGGTTATAGGGTTTGGGCCTATAATATAATTGTGAGCTGAATATACACACACATACACACTTGCATAAATTTTCTTCTATTTGTCAAACAGTTTAAATGAATTTAAGCTTCCGTAAAGTAGTTCTTTTCTCCAACTGCTAATTTATTTCAATTACGTTACTTTTATAAACTATTGCTTACATACTTTTAACATACTAAATTTATATATATTCTTTTCGCGATCAAAGTCTTAAACTAATTCATTAAATAAATTACAAAATTCCAATGAATTAATTAAATTACTAAATTTAACTTATATTAATTACCACTTACAACCGAGTTGTTACTGACTCCACCAATTGATAAAATTGCGTCCTCATAATTTTCTGTAAGGAAAAATCTATAACATAGACAAAATTTAATTATATTATTTAAATTTCATTTTAAATATCAAAATGTTTATTCAAGGAAAATCTCAAAATCCCTCCTTTTAAACAAATTTTCCACCATCTATTATGAAACTTACATAAATTTTCCAAAAAAACTCTTTTTACTCTATATCATGCAAAATTCAAGTCAGATAACTTTAAAATTATTTTTAACAAACTTTCAAAATCTTATAAACAAATTCCAAATATAACCATATTTTTCCATATAATGAATCATTTTCTAACATACTTCATAATTTCAAAATGCTTCTTATCTAAAAATTAAGTTCATCCACTATTTTGCAAACTCTTTTCACAAATTAAACAAATAGTTAACTCCTTTAAATCAAATATATATACAAAGAAAATCCTAAAATTATTTCCAAAATTTAGCATTTTGAAACTAATTTCCTATTTCTTATCAAAATAATTCTCAATTTAATTAACTCGTACAAAAATAAATCTTCAAATCATATGTATATTTACATATCCACATCTTACAATCCCAAAACTCTATGACGTTTACACATCATATATATGAATCGTTATTACACACACACACACACACTCTTATATTCATAAACTCTTAAATATAATAAAATAGAGTAATACTACCTCGCCATGTATTATAGTGATTACTAATATCAATTGGCTACAATGTTGACCACATAATCAATACTACCACACCAATGATCATAGTTGTGCATTAATATCCAATGGCTGAAACAATCACCAAAAATACATACCATTATATAAAACATATCTTTTACAAATCTAAATCTCTAATATCATTTTATTCGAAATAGTTTACTTGCTTAATTTTTTTTCCATTTAAACATTTAACTCTACGCCAAAATATTTTAATTTTTCCACAAAATCAATTATATCTTCCTAATCATCATGTCCAAACATCCCTTTTAAGCGTTTAAGAGTTTCTATCAAATACGTATGCACCCGCATAAACCAGAACGATTACCACACTCAACGGACAAGTTAACATAATTCTTGTTTTCAAAAAATGCATGTAAGTATTAATTTCACAATTTATTCATTATACTTAAAATATATATACCTACTAAAAGATTTCAAATTGTCGAATAAAAAAAGACTAAATAAGGTACTCTACGGAAACTAATAATCATTTTACGACCTTTGATAAAACAAATCAAATCTCGAATACGCAATAACAAAACAAATACCACAATTCAATATCAAACCATCTAAAATCATATGATACAAATACTCCTGGTTGGACCACCTCCTTTCTCCTTGCTACTCTAACCATTTTATAAGCTTAAAGGAATCAAGTGTAAAGTAATTATAATTTCAAAATAGCAAATACGTCCCTTGATGATTACTCCCTAGTAATCATCCTATATATAATAATAAAATATACTGTTATTATTACATAAAATTTTCTACTCACACAAGGGTAGGGACTCCTAAGTCTCAAATAGGCCAATGACTCGTGTCCTTTGTATATGACTTATTGTTCTGAACCTGCTCTGGTACCATTTTTTAACACCCACCTCTATACCCATGCTATCTAAGAGTATTACAGAGTAATATCGTTAGATAATATGGAGAATAAAACTATATTTGGTACACACGTGAATATTCCCTTGGGCTAACAGCGGTACGTATCAAAACATCAAATATAAAACTCAACAATACGTATACAATATCGGTACAAAGAAATAGACATGTGTGTCTCCAAGACAGAACAATGCATAATATATAGTGCAACATAGAGAACATAGAGTCAATCGCAATGATAACATATAATATAAATACATTAATGTTATACAATACAATTGTCAATTATATATACACACATAATTAAACAATGTCAAACAAATTTTAGGTAATAGTCTTAATATAGAATAAGCCCAAGGAAATATGTGTTGTTCAAGTCGTCTTTATACCTGAAATGTCTCGGACTGACCCGAGCATTATAAAATAATATACGGGCCAGACTACTTCTAAACAAGGATCATAAGAAGGTGATACTATATAAATAAGGAATAAAATGATACCACTATTAAAGATTCATAGTACATCAGACGACATATCAAAGTGTGTGTATATATATACATATAGAATAATCCTTAAGACATTAAATCATCCAAACATTTCAAATCCATATTATGATGCCATCACCCATTTAAATATACGTTGAATCAAAAATCATAAAATCTACATAATGGGTGAATAATCAATAATAAGACATCCTAAAAATGAGACATCCTCAAGCGAAGTCGAGAGGTAATGAAGCGATGCCCACTATCTCTCTCAATCTTATACATAAAATACCATTATCAAATTAATAAAATCAATAAGGAAGATTTGAACGAGCTCATAATAATATCCAAATATAATCAATAATAAATCGGTCGTCTGCCTGTAAAAGATAGGTCGTCTGCCTAAGTAGGATACGGTTTTGACCATACTTCAGATATAGTCTTAGGTATAATCTCATCGATACATAATATATCTATCTGCTACCCACATACATATACATGCATCCATATATTTCCGTAACTAGACGGAAGATTGATAGCCGCCTACCGCAAGCTTGCTCTAGAAACCCAGGCATACTTGCCTTCCGCAGATCTATTCCTATATTCTTTAGTTACCTCGATGGACATTGCGACCCCATCTACCAATGGCTCGTCTAGACATAGCCCGGTCAAGACCCTTCTTTGCCCCTAAAGGTAACAGATTGTTGGCCTAAGCGACACAAGGGGCCATGGACAACTATTAATCTTGTGACGCGCATCAAAATCATGAACAAACGGTGTCGCGGATATGGGGTGTGACCTCATGATCAGGCTGCTAGGGTGGATATTTCCTAATCTGGTTTGCTTTCAAAACATAAAGGAAGTCGGTCTAAGGTAGACTAACATTTAATGTACACAGTTTATGTGGCTAATTTGTAGCCTCCATACGTACTCACAGCAGGGAGCCACAAACAACATGCGCCATATTGAGCGTCATCCACGAGCAAAAGAATAACTGAATGAATAATCAACGGCATCTCATACCACTGCGTGTTATTAGTTCATTCATTTAGTACTCATACATCACACTCACCCTTTCTTATTCTATGTAACAAGAACAAAGAATAACCAGAAAAGTTTTACCGGAAATCTCATACCAGACGACATCACTAAACCGTTTATTCTGATTTCTTATCACACAGAATAAATGACAATAATCGAATAGTAAGAATGTCATCACTATATCATATTTAAATCATCAATCAAATCCATATCAACGGTGAATCACTCATGTCATCAATATCAGATAGAGAAGATGGGAAATTTGCAACTCAAAACTAATATAAAAGTATATTATTCAAGTAAATGAATATGAAATAAGAAAATCAACTATTAATAATAAATCATTGGCAATTTGTAATTTTATATAATTAAAATAAATACTTATAATTGAACTAAATACATAATTTATAACACCGTTAAAATTGGGTAGGCATTCGTCGCCAAGTATACATGCTGGCAAACGAAACCAGTGGCATAATTTAAATGAAACAAACAAAAGTACATAAAAGAAGCAACTGGATTGCGTTTGCCAAAAGCAAGCTATAATCAAAATTTAACAATTGGTGTATATATAACACTTAACAGACACACACACACACAAGCACACGCCGCACACTACCACATGGACACACTGATATATACACATACGTACACACTTATATATACTAAAGTTGTATATGTTAATATAAATATCGAAGCTGGTCCTTCTTATATTTATATATATATAGGTTTCCAGTTATGTAAAAACATAATCTTGCACTATGCCTTGTGTAACAAATACTCACAAACTCATCTACTATTCCAGCAAATAAATAAAATTAGAAATGCAAATTCCAATAGAATGATGTACATGACGACTAAAATGACACAAAATATATATAATATGTGAAAATTGAAAAGATTGACTTGGAAAATGAAAACAGAGGAGCCCCTTAGATCAATTAAATGAAAAGATGCACAATGCAATACAAAACAGTAAGAACACATCCCCACTCAACATACAGTACACACACAAAACATGACATCCATGCACAATGAAATATACCTGACACACATATATATAAACAAACAAACACACCCACATAAGCAAACACATACACCCATCTATGCAAGCATAAATATAAATGACACCAAGAACAAACAGCAGGGGTACAAGCTTTTAAACCCATATATGTACGTATGTATGTATATTTTCATTGCTACACAAACCATAGCACGACACGAACACAAAACACACATATGCTTATATTAATGTTCAAATATATATATATATATATATATATATATATATATATATTACAAAAATATATTTCATAATTTCATTCCATTTAATTATTGTTATTGGGATTACTTATTTATATATTGAAATTTTTAATTGTTTTATACTAATATCTGAGAATAAAATTATATAGAAGTATAAGCACACGTTTTCTAATTTATCTAAAAGAGATATAATACATATGCGTATACTTGTAGAAGTAAACTCGCATATTTATAATTGTATACATTGGATGTACTCATCTATACAAACACTCAGATAAAAAAATAGATAATACTAGATAGATCATAAGAAAAATATATACAAAAGGAGCAACTGAAAATCAGTTTAGCAACAAGTCATAGAGTACAGTAACAATTATTACATGATTAAGCTACTATGATCCAAGACTCGGAAATATACTGTAATTCAAGGTCCACTGTTCAAACATATAAGATAGCAAGACACCAGGAATATATGTATGGTCATACACTCATAAATATATGTATATATATGAATAACAAACGGTCAATAGCACTCACACTTGATCACCCACATATTCACTCAACACTCCACTCAATACACTGCTTACATGGACAACTATACGCATACAGAGTCACCGCTGCACACATATAAGCAGATTATGTACACTACTAGAATACTTTAAATTGGGGGCAGAGCCTGGAGTCGGCTCCGACTCCATTATGGAGTCAGCTGGGGATGGCCAAAATTCTGTTAAGTTTGTGTCGGCTGGGAACGGTCTGCAATGGCCCGATTCGGCTAGCATCAGCTATTTAATTATTTTCCCAATCTAATTCTTATATACACCTATTTCGTTTGAAAAAATAAAAAACATTACAAAAATGGACAAAAAAATAAAATTGACATGTATGATTATTAATATCCACCCAATGACAGGTTGTGATAGGTTAAATTGGTATTTTTCCATGATATACGTTCGTGTAATTTGAAAAGTTATTGTTGTTGAAAATCCAACTCGCACGATAATTGGATGCTACTTTTAGTCGATCCGTTATATAAATTCTATAAAGGTGGTTATATGTAACATTTTAAAGAATTAAAATAATTTTTTAAACAGGTGGGCAATCAATTATGAATTTTTAAATGTATTTGGTATAATAAAATTATATAAAATAAAATATTCAGCGTAGAAATAAATTCTTTGGATCATATGACGATCAAAGGTGTTTTGGACATGTTTTCAGAATATGGTTTAAAAATACACGAATCTGACATGTCGATCTTGAATTTCAAATTTATGACCGTTCGCGGACTTTTGGACAAAAAACCATGCGTTCGAAGGCCCAACGACCTTCGGACGAGACCAAATTTGAACCAATGATGCTTCGTAGTGCTTTAATCTAATCCTTGCGGTTGGATTTGTAAAAAAATCATCGTCTACAAAATTATCCAAGAAATATGTCATTTTCTAGGAGTTAGCTATAACACTTATATTTTAAGTGTTATAGCTAACTCCTACAAAATGACATATTTCTTTGATAATTTTATTTTCGATGATTTTTTTCGAATCCAACCCTATGGATTCGATTAAAACACTATTAAACATCACTGGTTCAAATTTGGTCTCATTTGAAGGTTGTTCGGCCTTCGAACGAAGGGTATTTTGTCCTAAAGTGCACAAACGGCCAAAAATTTGAAATTTAAGATCGACACCTCAAATTCGTTTATATTTAAACCATATTCTGAAAACTTGTTCAAAATACCTTAGATCCACATAAGATTCAAAGAATTTATTTTTACGCCGTATATTTCATTTTATATAATTTTATTATACCAAATACATTTAAAAATTCATAATTGAGTACCCAACGGTTTAAAAAAATATTTTAATTCTTGAAAATGTTACATATAACCACCTTTATCTAATTTATATAACGGATCGACTAAAAGTTGCATCGATTGGTCGTGAGAATTAAATTTTCAACAATGAAAATTTTCGAACTATACGAACATATATCATCAAAAATACTAATTTAACCTATCATGACCCGTCATTGGGTCAATAATAATAAATGTCTAGTAGTGTTTTTTATTTTTATTTTAAACGAAATAGGTGTAAAAAAAAGAATTTAAAAAAAATGGGCCGACCCTAGGCGACTCAAGCCGTCACTAAACGGGCTGATGCTAGCCGACGTCATATCGAGTATATAGGTTTTAGCCAAGATCTTCTTCTTCACTGTCTTTGCTTACTAAAAAAATGATTTTTTTCTTCCCCATCACCGATTTCGACCCTCCAGCCGTCACCCTCCATCGTCGTCGCCGTAGAAGCCTAGAACTCGTCGAAACTCGTTGGAATCTCCTCTTCTTCATGAATTTGGTAATTTTCTAAACCTAATTTCGAAATAAATTGTTTAATTAGGTTTAAATGTACATTGTTATAATGATAATTGGGTGTAGGTTTTGCTAATTTAGTGTATCAGGTTACTTTTAGTATGAAATCATTGAATTTGAAAGTGTGAATTGGGAATAATAGGGTGTAGGTATTTAAAATTTGAAAGTGTGAATTGAGAATTTGAAAGTGTGAAAGTGTGGATTTGAATTCTATTCTCGATCAATCCCTTATATTTTATATTTGGATTGAGTGAGGACGACTTGGTCATCGAGTGTTGTTTGACTGGCCTGTGCGCCTTATATTTGGATTGAGTGAGGACGACTTGGTCGTCGAGTGTTCTTTGACTGGACTGTGCGCCATGTGTTTGGGTATTTATACTTGGAAAGTCTCAGTAGCCGGTCCATTCGGACTGTACCGATATTATACGAAGGGCGTATCGCATCGATGCGCTATCGTTTATTTCTAGCGCCTAGGTGAAGCGACTATTTGAATGTTTATTGCTTTATATGCAGTAAACATCTTAATATAAATGATTTAAAGGAAATAATTTATAAATAAACTTCTTACTTATTTTAGTCTATCTCTAATTAATATAAATTATTTAAACGAAAATAAGACAGCAACAAAGTCTTTAGTCCTAAAAGGCTTTGGTAAATTAGAAAATACGATAATAATCACATAAAACTTCAGATGCAACTATATGCGTATAGGAATAGAAAAGAAATGCTGCCGAAATTTCTAATATATATATATATATATATATATATATATATATATATATATATATGTTTTTAAATTAGGAAAAATGTTCAACTATCTTCTTGACTGTACGTGGATGTATGAAAGTCGAATAGGAACGAAAAGTTCAACGAAAAAACACTTTAAGGATGGCATACAAGAATTTGTTAAATTCTCTAAAGCTAATAATGAAGAAGGCAGCACACAAATTCGTTGTCCGTGTCGTAAATTTCTACATTTTCATTATCGAAAACCGGATTTTGTTATTGTACATTTGTGTAAATTTGGTTTTGTGCCAAACTATTATTTCTGGAATCGTCATGGAGAAAAAATTGGTGCATCTAATTCTATAGTGCCTGAGGCTGAGGTGAATAATAATAATGTTACGACGAATCCAATAGGAGATATGGTGGAAGATGCAGCATGGTCAATGTTCCCTACTGTTCAAGTTAATGATGTAAATGTCGAAGAAGAACCGGCCAAGGGGGTGAAAAGAATTTATGATTTACTGGATTCTGCAAAAAGACCGTTGTGGGAAGGTTGTAGTAGCGGAACAGAATTATCAGTTACTACCGAATACATTACTATGAAATCAAAATTCAATTTTACAGAAGCTGGATTTATAACAATTGTACAAGCTGCAAAATGATATATACCACCCAATAATCTGATCTGCGATGGTCACTATAAAGTGAAAAAACTACTGTCTGCTTTCGGTTTACTGTACCAAAAGATAGATGTATAAAAGGTTGTATGTTGTATTGGAAAGATGACATTAATCTTAAGAAATGCAGAATAAGTAATGAGGAAAAATAAAAACCAAGAAAAAAAGGAAAGGAAGTTCCATGCAGGAGAATTCATTATTTACCCATCACTCCCAGACTTCAAAGGTTATATGCGTCGTCTACGACAGCATCACATATGAGATGGCACAGTGTGAGAATACAGGAAGATGGGACTTTGATACATTCATCCGACGGAGAAGCATGGAAACATTTCGATAAGACTTATCATATGTTTGCCACAGAGAGTCCTAAGGTGAGACTTGGTTTATGTACAGATGGATTTTCACCATTCTCTCAATTTGGTAGTAATATTCATCTTGGCCTATTATCGTTACATCTTATAATTTACCTCCGTGGACGTGTATGAAAACTCCATTATGTTTCTTACGATTATCATCCCTGGTCCTGATGATCCGACATAAGGAGTGGATGTTTACCTACAACCATTGATCGAAGAGTTGAAAACATTATGGTATGAAGGGGTGGATACGTACGAACAAAACGTGTTTGATAATGTGTTTAATACAGTTTTGAATGTCATGGTTAAAACTAAGGACGATCACAATTCAAGACGTGATATAAAACAATATTGTAAACGTCCTAAACTTTATATAAACCCTAATGACAGTAAAAAATCCAAAGCATGCCATGAGCTAGACAGAAATCAAGTAAAACTTGTGTTGAAGTGGATTGAAGGGCAGAGATGTCCTGATGGGATTTCTTCAAATATCCGCAGATGTATTGACTTAAAAAAATTGAGTGGGATGAAAATTCACGATTGTCATGCCATGATGGAAAATTTCTTCCTGTCGTTTCAAAGAACTATTGCCCGTAAGAGTGTGGAGTGCTATAACAGAATTAAGTCTGTTTTATAAAGAGCTTTGTTCGACCCACGTTAAAAGTTGAGCGTATTCATAAACTTGAAAATAACATCTCTATACTGCTCTGCAAACTTGAGAAAATATTCCTCCCGGGATTATTTAATGTAATAGAGCATTTACATGTTCATCTTCCACATGAAGCACTTCTTCGAGATCCTGTGCAATATGGATGGATATATCCATTTGAGAGGTAATTTTGAATATTTGAAATAATAATTTAAATTTGAATTTGATGTAAGTAAATTTTAATCGAATAAATTTTGTAATTGGTGCTTGAATCATCTCAAGAAAAAAGTAGACAAAAAGCATGAGTTGAAGGTTCGATTTGCAAATTATATATCGAAGAAGAAGCTTCATTCTTTTTCTCTCACTATTTCAATGACCATGCGAACTTATCATTTGCAAGTGTTTTGTGCAATGATGAAGCCATTGAACAAGATTGTTTTGAATCAATGTTTTCTATTTTTAGACAGAATGGTCGAGCTGTTGGAAAATGTATGGAAATATGGTTAGACGATAGAGATTAGCATATAGCACATACATACGTTCTTCTTAATTGTACTGAAGTTGCATCATTTATTAGGTAAATATTGAATGATAATTCTCGATAATAGTACATATTTGCATTATTTACGAGTAACCCAATTTAAATTAATTTTGTATTTAATATATGTATACATATATGCAATATTTACGAATCAGAACATCCACTTGGCGATCTCAGCAAAGAATTTGCTAACTGGTTTACGAAATACATTTGTGGTCAAATAAATTGTGTCGATGATGAATGATTGAAACTTCTTACGGTAGGAACAAAAAGAAATTTCAACACTTATCCAATATTCTTCGTGAATGGATTTAAATCCAACATCAAGGAATAAGGTGCTGAAAAAATGACTTATAACAGCGGTGTGTTTGTCAAAAGGACCGATGATCAGATAAATATATAAAAGATTTTTATGGCGTCTTAACACAGATTTTGGAATCGACATATTCTGACCAATTTGTAGAAAAAATATTCTGATTCAGATACAGCTGGTTTAGTAATGTTCTGGGTTCTGGTATCAACGTGCACAAAGACTATAAACTTATTGAAATAAACCATAAATCACGTTGCTCAAAGTATGATCCTTTCATGTTAGCCAAGCAAGCATTACAAGTTTATTTTGCTTCGTATCCATTACTAAAATGAGATAAAGCAGACTGGCCAGCTGTTCTTAAAACAAAGACAAGATTTACACTTGATGGAAATAATATTCTAGACGAAGCAGCTTATCAAGCAGATCTTGAGCCAAGTAATGAATTAACAATAATTGATGACCATGCTGATATAGGGACTTTGAACGATGAATCAAATATTCTAATAGAAGTATTTGAGACTTTAGAGGGAAATGGCGATATAGAGTGCGAGACTGAGTCAGAATTAGAAAACAATGAAGATTAATTATTAATTAGTGATGACGTAATGTATATAAGATGGAAATTGTATCATTTGTTGTATTATGTCAATTCTAAAACTTGTGTTAATGTAATGAAAATCGGTATCATTTGTTGTATTATTCTTTTATTATTCTGCTGTGAGCTATATATATGTGATTATTAATCAGGCATGTTTTCTAATTATGAAATGATATATGTTTTTTTTATTATATGAAATGATATATATATATATGCATGCATATTTCTAGCTAATATTATGTCACACAATAGGCGGTCCCAAGGTTCACGAGGCCCTGCTCTTGGCAAGGGTAGTAGTGGTACGGCCGATAATCGCCAGAGAGCATACTTAGTGCCAAAGACCGATGGAGGGTAAGTATTTAATTTACTGCAACTTCATTATATTATTTAGTGCATGCTATTGGTATATTTATGATTTATTAACTAGCATATCAAAATGTATTCAAGGGTTTCGATTTACAACTGCCCGAGCTCATTCTAGCTGTGACTTGCAACGGCTACTGTAGTAGGATGACGGACTTGTGGGAGCATTGGGATAGGATCCCATTTTATATGAGAGATAACATATGGGCTGACCTCCAGGTAAGTATAAAATTTTAATTAATTTGAGATTGGCATATTTGATCATTGAAAATTAATATACAATTTATATAATTCATTTAAATTTCAACGTGCATGCGTCCTTTATTATGGATTCCGAAGATATCGGGATGTTCAGGACGCACTGGGAGAGGAAGATGAGAGAAAACTATAGAGGCAAGCTCTCCAATATGAAAGAGGCTGGTAAAAAGCCAAACTGGATGAGTGAAAATTTGTATGCGCGGTTTGTGCAATATTGGGAAAGTGGAGACGCGAAGGTAAATTTTCTACTTTCATATGTCTGTAATTATAATTTGTTTAAATGTTTATATAATAGTTAAATTATACATGCAGTAGCATCGAGGAACTCCGTAAACAGGCTTAGGAATCCTGCAACACAACGTGATGGATCCAAGTCTTTTCAGCGATATAGAGAAGAAATCGTAAATATAAAAATTGTTATTTATAATTTACTTATAACATTGTTTAGTTATATATGTATATATGTGTATATATATACATTCTTTAATCATATCCAATTTCAGACGAGAGAGAGAGGTGGTGTTGCACCGTCTCATTTGGATGTCTTCACCCGAATACACGCCGTCGAGCATACAGATGAAGATGGCATGGTAACATATGAATGGCCATACGCCAAATCAGCGAATATCCGGGTATAAAGACTATAATTTTTTTCTCTTATTTAACAACACATTAAATTGAATATTCATCGTCTCAAAATTATATTTTTAAAACAGAAGAGATGCGATCAGGAGATTGTTTGCGTGCTTGTAGAGTCTGGCAAAGAGCAGTTGACCGTCAAGGAGACAGACATGATATTCGCTCGTATTACCGACTCATATACCAGAACTAGACAGGATGGATATGTCAATCAAGCGGTAATATTTATTGAATTTAATTAATTCATTAACCAGTTTATAAATTTTATTGAATATTAGTACAAACAATAACTATGAATTTATTTATACACGGGCCGCGAGACATGCCGCTTACAATAAACAACAGGCTGAAGAAACAATAGTGGCCCTACAAGCACAAGTCGTCGAGTTGAACGATTGGAGAAATACTGGATTGAAGCAACAATTAGACGAGGTGATTGCTGCTTACTTGGCAGAGCACGGGAAGAATATGCCACCATCACAGAGATTTGGCGCTGCTGATGATTGGGGCGAGTGGTAGTAAGTTTTTATATTTGTTTTCTGATGAACTTTGAATGTCTTGTATATTTGATGAACTTTTGGTTGAATTTTGTAAATATTATGGATATTTGTGATGATGGTCGTTTGGATATATATATTGATATTTTTTGGTTCTTAGTTGGGCATATATGTGATGTATATTGTTGTTTGGTGAAGTATATTTGTGGAATATATATGATTTTATGGATGGAAGGTAGAAATGGTTGCTGGAAATGTAGAAAAATTTACCCAGATTAGCGTCGGCTGGAGTCGGATCGGGTCGGCGTATGGGTCATTTATTTTTTTACACATGGACTACGTTTAGCATCGGCTGGAGTCGGCTAGCCGATTCTAGCCGACGCTAAACTAGAGGACGGACCCGTCCGCATTCCGTCATCATTTCACTTGGCGACGAGCTATTTAGCGTCGGCTCGAACCGGCCAGAGTCGGGTCGAGTCGGCTATATGCCGACGCTAAACAGTCTTCTCCTTGTAGTGATAGATTCACAGCTATATATAAATGCATGCAGACCAAAAATAAAAAATGCGACGACCATATTAAATATATAACTCACACTTCAATATATATATATATATATATATATATATATATATATATATATATATATAACTTACACATATAAAGAGGTACGGGCTTTTATATTCTAACTTAGACTCTTATATCAATACCAAAGCTCATGCATATATATAAATATATACACATACATACACCAAATAGTTAACAACTTCATTCAAGAGATATACTATTTGTTACACAATTAAACATAGGTAGCATGAGTGGAATACTCACTTGAAGTTAGCGTCTTCTTCTTCCCCTTTTGTCTGCAAACACATGCACTCGACATATCAACATGGTAGCGGCCGAATTCGATACTTAGATGCATATTTTCATAGAGACGATCATATCTTAGTTTGGATATCTTAGACGATTAATTGGATTTGTTTTAAATTATTAAAATGATATGTTTTTAGGGTTGTGATCCCTTCCCAAAGTCAGATAACGTAGTCGTTCAAAGTGTATTAAGAAGAGTCTAGAGAAAGAGAAATTTTGGTTTAAAATAATCAGGATAAACCATTTTAGGTTTTGGGCTGAGGTTATAGGGTTTGGGCCTATAATATAATGGTGAGCGAAATATATATATATATATATATATATATATATATATATGTTTATATACAAACATATATATAAATACATATATATACAAACATATACTTGTATGAATTTTCTTTTATTTATAAAACAGTTTAAATGAATTCGAGCTTCCGCAAAATATTTCTTTTCTCAGCTACTAATTTAGTTCAATTAGATTACTTTTATAAACTAATTTTTACATACTTTTAGCATACTAAATTTAAATATCTTCTTTTCGCGATCAAAGTCTAAAACTAATTCATCAAATAAATTACAAAATTCCAATGAATTAATTAAATTACTATAACAAACTTATATTAGTTACCACTTACAACCGGGTTGTTACAAAATAAGTAGGAGATGTGCCAGCTTCTGAGCTATGGTCCCATAGTGAACGCAGTTGAAGTATTTTGCTGGTTATGGTTTCCAACCGATATACGAGCTAGAGCCAGAGATATTGGCAAGCTTAACTATCAAGCCTACTTTGATTGAGCAGGTCAGTTTTAATCAAAGGCGTGATGTCATATTAGCTAGGAATATTGCTAAGATTGAAGCGAGAGTAGAGTTTGAAAAGATAAGCCAGTACAAACTCACCGAGATGGTTGGCTCCATAAATACGGGAGATTGTTTGTTCCCGATGTCGATGGATTGAGGAACAAATTCCTGTGAGAGTGCGATCATTCGAGATTGACTATCCATCCTTATCGTAATAAGCTGTATCATGACATGAAATAGACATATTATTAGGAATGGATGAAGAAAGACGTTGGGGTATTCATCTACGTGTGATTAATCCGCAAATTGGTCAAGGCAGAGCAAAAGAAACCAAATGTATTGATGAAACCGCTAGAAGTTCCCAAGTGGAAATGATTTAATGCAACAAAATTATTCACGATGACATAAGTTAAAATTTTAGTGCAATAACTAATAAAAGGATTTTTTTCAAATTTTTCCATTTCTACTCCACTGCCAATGCAGCTGACGTAACGTAAAGCCATTGTTTATTTATCACTTCCTCGAATCCCGAGGGAAGCACATTGTTTCCTGCTTGGGCAATGCTCCTATCTAGTGTTTCATAGCTTTCACTAATGACATTATTGTCGTATGAGTAGAGTTTACTTCACTTTCAAGTTTTTGAACAATCTTGAATTTATTATTCATATTGCTCATAGATCCTTAAAGCACGTGATGAAATTGTGTGTTGGTAAGATCAAGTCATAAAGGTTGAGTCGGGTCTTCCTTTGGTTGGTGATCTATATGGCCATCTTTTCATCTTACAGTAAAGACTCTGTCCAGTAGCATCTTTTCTTAGAGACATTCTAAACATTCAAATAAAATAAAAGTGTGTATGTGTGTCTGTATGTATATATGTATGTAACATACAAAGCAACAAGTCAATAGTTCAAGTCTCCTTCAGTGCTGACTTGTTAAAGTATTGTCTAGCCACACTACCATCGACTTGTTGCTAGATAAAAAAATTGCAATCTAAAAGTAAGTTACAGATTAGTTAGTATGATTCAAACTTATCATTCTTATAATAAAGCAAAATATGGTAATTCAATTAATTGCAAGAAACAATGTGCATATCTCTATAAGCTAAAATTCCAAACAACACATCAGTATCAATATATATCACAACACATCAAAATCAATATATGTCAGATATATAAACTAAAATTAATATCATTATCAATATCAATAACAATATAAAATTTAAACATTACCATCTCAATATCAAACTCAAACATTACCATCAATATAAAAGAAACCATCCATCATCAATCTTACACACTTAACAGCAATATGTACATCCAACATCAATGTACAACATGTACAACATCTAAAATGCCAATCAAACACATCGGTCCAAAAAATCAACCTCAAAAATCAACACCAGCACCACATGTCCACAAATCAACCTCACCATCTCTCATTGTATATGTACATAAGTTTCGAAAACAAACACTACAAAACATACCTCATGACTCATCGTCGGCTCCTAAACCACCAAACGAAAGGAATGCTCCAAATACTCGGCCAAACGTCTGTTCAGTTGCTCCATTTTTGCTGCTCGGAGGCGGTCCTGCTTCTATAGCAGTGCAATCTACTGTCGAAGCTCATTAATCTCAGTTTTGTCCTGATCTTTTTGATAAGCCTTTTGTGAGGCCCGATCTTACAAAACAAGTCGAAATATGTTTAACTTATTTACGTAACTTTTACAAAAATTAAGCAATTTTTACAACTTAGTTAATTTTTATAAATCGCCGCTTGATTGGTGTAGCCATAGTGCCTATTTCGTTGTATCGGGTCCATAACGGAGTCCAAGATAGCGTCCTCCTCAACAAGGGTCAATTGCTGCCATCTCGATTGCTTAAGCATTTTCGCAGTGCATGTATAAATCTTTCCTGTAATGCAAAATTAAATACAATTAAATATTACATGACATTATCATAATATTTTATAAATAACTAATTAACATGATCATTATTAATAACTTATAACTTAAAATATACTTACATATGTGGTGTATGCTTTATCATCCTCATGTTAGACATACATCACTGATCCCTCGTCGTCAGTCTGCCTAACCGCATGGGTATGTGCAAATACGTCCATATACGAGATAGGAGCCCCACGCACTCTTTTCTCCAATTATTGGTGTATATTATTATTGTTCATACAAATTTACACAAAAATTTAATAACCGTTCGTAAGTGTAATTAATCAATTTACCCAGTCCTGGCGAAGATATTGAAATGATTTTGAGCCACCATGGTGTGTGACTGGTTTTTTCTACCTATTTTCCGAGTTTCTTATTAACTCCGATTGTAAATCAAAAATTAAGATTATATTTTACATGTATAAATTATGTATTCTTTACTGAAAAAGTTAAGGTGATATCTGATAGATTTACCCTGAATTCATCGCTTCTCCACCATTGGACCCAAGCGTCCCATACGCTGGCACCCATTCAGCTTAGGTTTTCCTAGATTTTCTGATGGTAGACATCGTATCCCGATAATTCTTTGCAACCTTACAGTTTTGGGGGCGCGGACAAAGAGAAATGTCATCTCTTGTAGGTCTACCGCCCTTATATGTTGAAAAAAATATAAGTTATACATTTAAACTTAGTCAACAAATTGTAAAGTGATTATATATAATGATATATAAATTTACACTTACTAGAAAGTCCTGCCAGATGCTCTCCTGTACGTTTTGCAGCTTGTAGTATAGCTGTAAATCCAGCTTCTCTGAAGTTATATTTTGATTTCATCGCAATATATTCTAAAGTTACTGATAGTTGAGTACCGCCTGTACAACCATCCCAAAAGGGTTTCTTAGCAGCAGCCAATAAATAATAAGGAAAATTTTCTTCAATACTTGGCTCTTCTTCCAGATTAACATCGTTGCCATCAATTTCAATAGTAGGGAATATTAAATGTGCTGCATCTTCAACCATATGTTCAATGAGATTCGTTTTGAATAATTTCATTATCCACCTCTTCCTCTAAAAGTACAGGATTAGGTGTTATAAATTCTCCATAACGATCGCAGGTTAAATAATTTGGCATGAAACCATATTGGCACAAATGAACTATTACCATATCCGTTATCAAATATTTCAATAATTTGCACCTACTACATGGATAACGAATTTTTTCATCATTCCCATTATTACTTAAAGCGAATTCAATAAAGACATGTACACCATTTTGAAAATGTTCACTTATTGAGCCTCCAATTTCTCTTCTTTGTTGGCACCTCCGACACCGATCGATAAAATAATTGACTTTAAAATATAAAAACATATTAATCATTTACGTACTGACATTCTATTTTCAGTCAAATCATACATTTAAATTTTCGCAAATATATAATATTATCCTATTTAATTTAATTTTCAAACGGATTTACACAAATTAAATGAATATACTCTTAAATTTTTAGGTTATTATTTTACACTTTGACGGTTGGTCATCCTACTTTCCGTTACAAACGCAGTAGTAATTATATTATGTAAATCATTTCACTTTAAAGGATTCAACAAAATTTCGACATCACTTCCCTTTATTTCATGTATCGTACACATATAAGGTACACAGGGCACAAAAAGAAAATGTTTTCAAAATTTTATGAACTGTTTGAAATGAAATGATTTGCAAAATATAATTACTTATATTATGAATTTGATTTGTCCAACACAATGACAAATCTAACAAATATTGTATCAGATGAATATAAATGTCATTTCTAGGATAAAAAAGAATATCGATACAAAGATCATACAAAATACTTGTCAGACGGGGACAAAAACTATCTAACCGATTTAAAAAAAGTAAAGTGCATTATACATTTACAATAATTTATTTATATTCTAAGAAACACATACACTAAATCGTCGTTTTCGTCATCTTAAGAACGCATGCACTAAATCCTGAGCATCGACTCTAATTAATCCAAACTAGCCCTTGTTAGAAATGAATGAGCATGGGGAAATATGAAGGTATCAATCCCTTGGAATATGAATAGTCCCATGTCTTAGAATAAAATAAAGAATTTATATTTACATACTAAGATGTGGACATTATTATAATTCCTATGAGACAAAGAGAGACATAGCCATGACGGGTGGGGCAACGCACCACCCCGCACATTCTGCCCGCGCCCTTGCCTGAGCCTGCACCCGCACCCACATCTGTTGTACGACATGGACGAATAGGCATTTGACGCGTATTAGAGGCACTTAGTACTTTATAGTTGGCTGTTCAGACAGAACAATTTTTATTTTTTTCCATTCAAACCGAAATGGCTGCACTACCTAGTAAAGGATCGCAACCTTTACAACAGTTGCAACCATTCGAACGGGCACCTTTACCGAATAGGTGCAACTCCCTGCGCCTATATATAGGCAGAAGAAAACATAAAATTTACTAAGTTTTTTCTACACTTTTTCCTCTTGTACAAAACACTATTTTTAAATTACAATTTTTTGAGTTCGTCGTTGCTCTGTGATTGTTATGCGGCATCACTGTATCGATCCGATTTTTTGAACGCTCGAAAATCGACATCACTATAGTCCACTGTATCAAATGTCGAAAAACCGAACCATTAGGGTTAAAGAAGAAGGAGGTAGAAGAAGAAATAGAAAACAACATCAGAATCTCACAAACGCAGTGGAATAATATATAATAGATAAACGGCTAATCTTCTAAAATAATAAAATTGTATCAGTTTTATATATTACATCATCAGAGTGCAATACATTCGACATCACAATTCAGGACGGATTATAATATCTCGTCCTTCCAAAGCTGAATATACAGCTTACACTGCCCAACGGAAATATGAATCTACGGAAATACGCCTCGTCATCCAGCTCGTCTCTTGAGTTCCACAGCAGTCCATCCAGAATCTGTATTCTATAATACTCGGTCTGACCCGAGCTTTATAGTTAAATAACACCCGAGTTAGTCTGGAAAACCAGCGTGAGAAAATACACTCAATTGGATAATTAAGTTTTCAAAATCATTTGAAATCAAAGGTATCTCGTAAGACCACGCCACAAGTAAACATGCTGTGTTTTTACCTTACGATAACCAAAACATTTCTTATAAAATCCTCTGATATCATAGTAGTGTCTATATACAAATACTTATTCAAATATCCGATATCGTTACACTATTAAATTCCAGCTAATAGGTATACAAACAAAACCATAAAGGCATGTAGGGAGAATGGATTTCCATCAATGGAAGGGCTACTGGGGCACCGCCTGTCACAGTACATGGTCTAGATCACCATACTGAGGATCCACCTTGATCCCCTGCATCACAAGACCGGAGCTACCCCATACTAGATAGTCCGAATAAGTTCAACCCACGATTGGGATCAGCAACCGCCCATACAGCCGAAATAAAGTGACATGTAGAGAGGGGTGACCTTACCCTAATTGGTTGCTAGCTACTTAGCCTTGTGTGCACCTCCCATGTTTTAGCCATTCCCGATTGATGAGACTCGAGACTATGCATTTCATTTTTAGCACACATTCACATAGAATGCTCATCGTCCTTCTGACAATGTTCTGAAAGCATTCGTCTATATAAGTCCGTTTTGGGTTCGAACGGAACCGAAGGCGCTACTCCTACTACATCCATTTTAGAATCACCCTTAGGATTAGTAGCGATTAGCTCTTGCACTTCACTGCTCCATCTTCGACTCCAAGCCCTTGTCTTCCTCACGAAAACATTCAAATTAGATCGAAGTGGTTTTGGTAAATTAATCCTGATCCCGATCTCTTCGAAACGATCAGCGCATTGGCAGATATTGATAGTCGGTTATTTAACTATCAAATAACATTCACAAACAATCATCAGATTTAAATAGTTTCCAAATTATTTATTTCAAAATAACTTTGCGAGCTATTTCCATACTTCAATCCTTTGAAAACAGTTTCAAACCACCTTTCTCTCATGGAATAATTTTCCTAAATATTTTCTATTTCCACTGAGAATAACCAAGTCCAAATACTTTAGATTTTAAAATAATTTAAATCACATTATTCCAAATTATACTTTAAAACATTTTAAATTAAAACTACTTAAACACTTTATTCAAAAATATATATATATACTTTAAAAATATTTAAAATAAAACTACATTACAAAATATAAAACTAATTTTTAAAATAAAAGTTAAGCCAAACTAAATTTTAAAATAAGAGTTACGAAATTCTATACAAGTTTTCAAATAAAACTTTAACCAAACTATCTTTAAAATGAAACTGTTTTATAAAATATATTTTTTAATAATTATTTTTTAAAACATAGTACCAACTAACCTTTTAAATAATTACTACTATAATTAATCTAATAAATATTTACCTTTAAAATTTTAACAACTTAAATAATAATTTCTTAAAAACATTCCTTTAAAGAACTTTAAAAAATTTAACTTAAAAATCTGCTTTGAAAACGTACTTGGCTTTTCAGGGAAATACACTTTTCTTTCACCCTTTTAAAAATAAACCACTATTTTTTTTTAAAAAAAAATTACCCATTCCTTGATAAATTACCATCATGAATTTATCTTTCCAAATATCCACTGATATCTCATTTCACTTTATAAACCCAGTTTATAAATTCCATGATCTCATCTTCTTTGAAAACACAATTTCAAACTCCAATTCAATTTCCAAATCGATTTTCAGATTTTACTCCATTTTAAAATAAATTCCTTTACTTACTTAATTTTATTTGAAAACCCATTAATTTCAGATTTAATTTCTTCATTAAGATTTTAAAATCTTATTTTCACTGAAACTACCAATTTCATATTTATTTCAAAATTCTTCTTTTATTTTTCAGAAACCATTTAAATCCCAAATTGAAAAAAATCTTTTGTTCCTTTAAATAATGTCACTTTAGTTTAAAAATTCATTTATTCCATTTATTCAAAAATCACATTTCCCATACTCAGGAATTTATTCATTAGAATTTAAAAATTGACTTCTATCTTTTTCTAAATTATTCTTCAATTTACCCGAATTCTATATAATTATTTTACTAAAAAAATTCTCTCTTTTATTTTCCTTTCAAAAATCCAATCTATACATTTTTGGCAACTCAGTATACCTAAATACATTCAATCAAACATAGCATCCATTGTTTCCAATTACCAATGTAATTTATCACAGATTATCCAATAATTCATAACACGGAAAATTTAAACAATCTAAATAATTTTGAGGAATTCGGTTGGATCCCTCCAACCTGTTTCCCTACATCCACAGATATTAGCACAATATAAAAATACCAATCCTACTTTAAGGTGGGATATCGCGGTACATGGGGTCATCCGCTATTATGCGGGATGCATAAGGTCTCATCTGCTATATAATGAGGGAAATCAATCACTCCAATGTATGTACTACTATATATAATATACTACATCCAGTTAATTCAATCATTCAGTCAATAATTTAAATTTAACTATTTAAATATTAATGGAATTACAAATGAGTGAGATTAACTCACCTATTTTTTATTTTTGCAATCCATTTCCATCTCGACTTGTTTCCTTCACAAATTTGACGTTGTAAAAACATTTATGTGGCCTATTAATATTTGAGATAATCAAACAATCAATTACCGTTTTAATAAATTTAACTAACTAATAAATTTTATTTTAAACTAATGTTTCAATATTAAACAAATAATTAAATCTTAAACTAATTTCCCTTTTAAAAAAATCCTTTAGTAGCTAAAATATTTATATAGGTTAATAAATTAAATAAATAAATGAATGAATCACCAAATCCATACACTTATAAAATTAATTTACATAGATAAAAATCTAATTTTTATATAAACTTTTCAACACCTAACATATCTATATATATATGTATAAAATTTCAAACACTTTCTGTATGTGTGTGTGTGTGTATATATATATATATATATATTGTTTACCTACAATTAAGATAGACAAGTATATAAATACATATCAACATTAATATTATACTTCCCTTTTACTGTAAACATAACTATATATATTCTTGTTTATATATTTTAAATTCAATAGTAAGTTGATTGTACATTCTCAAATCTGTATATACACATATATATCCTAATTTCATTGTGTGTGTATATATTAAACTAAATTAAATTAAAAACCCAAAACTACTGCCTCACTGACTCGCGAATCTAGGTCCGAGCCATCCTCACAAGCCATTGGAATCGCCACTACAAACTCCTGGCGAGCCTCCACAACGGTCGCAACTGCCATCCTTGCCCTCCTCTTGACTTTGAACTCCTCGCCGTCGCTGTCTCCTGATTCGAAGGTAATTTACATCACCCCTCTTCATCTTCGATTTCGTCGCTCGAGTACCTGCCTTACTTCGACCTCACGCGACAACGGATTCGTGACATCCCCAAGGCGGTGGAGTTGCTGTTGACCAGAGCCTTCTCGTGAGCCCTCCCTATATTACAATTTGAACGAAGATCGATTTCGTTCTTTATTATGATTCGAATTCGCGAATTGACGAACTGGAAGAAGATTTTAATTTTATTTTTGAAAAGGGGGAAATATGGGTATGACTCGTTTTTAAAAGAGGAAGATAAGAGGATCATCTCGACCTTCGACCATTTTAAAATTTTAATCTCTATTTTTGGAATAAAAAAGAAGTGAAGAGACAAATGAAATTATTTTCCTTTAATTGCTCGGCCATCTTTCTTTTTTTATTATTTTTTAACGTGTGATAAAATGAAGGACAAATGTTGAAAAGGCAACCACGTGTTTGCTGTTTAGAAAATATTTGCCAGGTTAAATCAATAAATCTATATTAATATTAATTAAATTTTAAATTAAATTTTAAATTCAAATTTAAAATGTATCGATTATCGCAACTCGCAATCTGGATCTCTTATCGAGGCATGCGGCTAGGCGTTTATAATATTAAGCCCCTATTCTGAAAGCAATGAAAAAGGTTTCGAGCCCTAATTCGATCGTATGAAGAAGATAGCTTTTTGGATCCAGTTATTATATTGAATTTTCGATATAGATTTCGGCGCGTTTATTTACCGTACGGTCACACAACAACTCCAAACTCTACAAAAATTGAAATCCGATGATAATACAATATTATGGATACAATGGAACTGGTTTTGTCGAATTTCGAGGCTGTACCCCGGAAGGCAATTTTCAAATGTCAATTTAAACGATAAATTTCAAAACTGAACAAAACATTTTAAAATTAAATTTTAAACACTTCTTCTATCCTCAGTATTATCAATACAAATTTTATATGCCTTTGAAATATTTTTAACAAGCTCGAAACTTCAGATTTCATATTTTACCCAATTTCCAATACAAGTTTTTACGACACAGATGTGATAGTTTTTTCGTTGTTGCAATTTTGCAACACAACCAAACAATTTCATAACACTTTGTAATGTTACTGTTTAACAATCTTGAAACTAATTTGTTTTATTATTGGCTGTTTTTGTAGACGACAATGTCTTATGAAAATAACACTTCTGCGCCAACACGGACTATGATTATTATTCAGTCTACAACTATGGTTCCAGCGATGGCGCTGTCTCATGGAGAACAGCCGAAAAAGTTCACAAGGATGGACTTCAAGCGTTGGTAACAAAAGATGTTGTTTTACTTGACGATTTTGGGCCTTGCAAAATTTCTTACAGAAGATGCACCCATAGTCAAAGAATTGGAACCTGATGCAACAAAAGTTGAAGCCTTGAATGTCTAGAAGAGTTCTAATTTTATGTGCAAGAACTGCATATCAAATGGACTCGACAACAACCTAATCAATGTATACCATATTTCTCGAACTTCCAAAGAACTCTGGATGTCATTAGAGAAAAATTACAAAACTGAAGATGCAGGCATGAATAAATTCATAGCAAGGAAATTCATTGACTTCAAAATGATTGATGCAAAGAGCATTATCAACCAGATTCAAGAGTTACAAGTCATCATTCACCAATTGCACAATGAAGGATTGACTCTAAGCGAATGCTTTCAGGTTGCCGCTGGAACTAAAAAGCTTCCTCCATCATGGAAAGATTTCAAAAACTACCTTAAGCATAAGCGTAAGGAGATGACAATGGAGGAACTAGTAGTCCGATTGAGGATTGAGGAAGATAGCTGGAAATCTGAGAAGAAGATTTCGAATACCGTGATTTCTAAGGCAAATGTAGTTGAGCCAGAGAAAGCCAACAAAAGAAATGTGAGCAGGCTCCTAAGAAATCAAAGAAATTTCAGGGTTAATGCCACAATTGTGGAAAGAAAGGACACAAAGCTGCCAAATGTCGCTCATCCAAGAAAAAGAAATCAGAAGCAAACAAGGCCGACATCTTAGAAGGTGTGTTTGATATGGACTTATGTGCAGTAGTGTTCGAATGAGACCTTGTTGGTGACTCGAAGGAATGGTTTGTAGACACAGGAGCTACACGACACGTATGTGAAAATAAGTGGATGTTTACAACCTACAAAACTTCTACTGAGGATGAACAAATTTTTATGGGTAATTCATCTGCATCAAAAGACGAAGGTAAGAGAAAGATTGTACTGAAAATGACTTCTAAAAAAGAACTAACTTTGGCAGATGTTCTTCATGTTCCAAAGATCCGCAAGAACTTGATTTCTGGATCGCTATTTAGCAAGCATGGATTCTAACTCACCTTTATGTCTGATAAGTTTTGTCAAAGAATGGAGTGTATGTAGGAGAGGACATGTTTGTGATGGTTTCTCTAAAGCAAATGTAACCACAATTGTACCAAATAATGATATGAATAAAACTGAATCTTCTGCTTATGTTATTGACTCTTCTAACATTTGACATTCTAGATTAGGTCATGCAAATTTTTATACCTTGCAAAAATTGATTAATCTATATTTTATACCAAATTGAAAGATTAATTTCAACTATAAATGTCTAGTTTGTGTAGAAGCAAAATTGACAAGAACCTCATTTCATCATATTGAATGAGAAACTGAACCTCTAGACATAACACACAGAGATGTATGTGACTTTAAAATGTGTCAAACTAGGGGTGGAAAAAGGTATTCCATTACCTTCATTGATGATTATACAAGGTACTATTATGTGTATCTCCATAGAAGCAAGGACGAAGTACTCGACATGTTTAAACAGTATAAAGTAGAAGTTGAAAATCAACTTAACAAGAAAATAAAAGCTTTAAGAATTGATAAAGGGGAGAATATGAATTTATGTTTGAGGAATTCTACATCAAACATGGTATTATACACCAAACTAAAGCCCCGTATTCACCTCAATCCAACGGTATAGCCGAATGGAAAAATAGAACTCTTAAAGAAATAATGAATGTCTTACTAATTAGTTCTAGCTTGCCAAATAACTTTGGAGGAGAAGCCATTCTTTCTGCAAATCATGTTTTGAACATGATATCATGAAAGAAAACATCTAAATCTCCCCACAAACTAAAAATAGACCATCATGTTAGGAACTGGGATGTTGGTTTTGATGACAACAACCTTTTAACTATCTTATTCTAAAATATATACTAACACTATAATCTAGATAGATATGTATATGCAGGATATATAGATATGCAGATATTGATTACTGAAGACCGATCAGTATAAAAACTTAAGACTCAAGATTGAAGAATCAAGAGTATCAAGATCAAAATTTCAAGACATGTGCCTAGTTTTTGTTAAAAATCCATAATAGCATGGAAATCTTCATTCCGAATTTCATTGGGGATGGAACCCATTTCTACCTTCTTTGTGGCTTACAAACCCATGACAAGTAGCTTACAAACCTATGACAAGTGGCTTTCAAACCCACGAACATCCTTCTTTTGTACAGGTTCTCGAGTCCTGATGTGATGAGATATTCCATAGGCAGAAGAAGATTGCAAAACTACTTCAAAATGGTTTTTCAAAATGATTTTCATAACTGCTTTTCAAAATATTTTAGCCTTAAAATTATCTTTTCAAGTGATTTTCAAAAAGATGTTTTAGCCTTAAAATATTCTTTTTTTTTGTGTTTTAAAACATAGTCAAGTTAGTTTATTTTACTCCAGAATCATTTCATCTTGTTTTCCTTTCAGTACCGTTTTCAAAAAAAACTTACATTATTTTTAACAAGGGGATGTCGACATCATGGGATACCCCATGCCGACATAATGGCCGTTGAATTCAAAAGAGTTTCAATTTTCAAAAAAAGTGTCTATTCGTTTAAATCTCTTCACGAATGGTTATGACCATTGGTGCTTTATAAAAAGGCTTCACTAACGAATTTTTTAAACATCTATTTTCATATTTTCTTCACTTCTTCTTCTCCACAAATCCATGTTCCATAATTTTAGTATTTTTAAGATTGTCGAAATTCTACCAAATTCTCAAGTGAATCAAATTAGAATCTCATTCTTGTTTGATTCTCTGCCCTCTCTCGAAGATCAAAGGGCTATTCAAAGTTATATGATCAATTTGTAATCAAAAGTTTATCAAGTATCTCTATAAGGTGTGGTTGTGCCTGGAAATCATTTGGGTAATCTTGTGACCCGTAAATCAAGAGAGTTTGCCCCAAACTCGTGAGATAGGAGGGTGCCTCAAGGCCTTTATAAATTGAGGAGTGTAATCTCGACACTGGTTTAATAAAAATCTGTATGAGGTGGTTTGGCTTGGTACAGGACTGGATGTATGGTAACTCTGAACCAGTATAAAATCGGGTGTATTCTTTCCCTTTACTGCTTTTTATTTACATTCTGCATCTGTGTTTGATTCTGTGATTGTTCTGCGATTAAGTTCTGCATTTGTTTGTCTCATAATTTCAATTTAGTTCATATAAGTCTTAGATAATTCATTAAAAACTATCCACCCCCTCCCCATATGGTGTTAACTTATCCTTAAGATCCTTAATCCATTGTCCTTTCAATTAGTATCGGAGCATTGGTTTTCATAATTTTCGTAATCTGAAACTTGAAAATTATTTTAATGGCTACCAACACTGGTAATGTCAACTCTGGCACTAGTTCTGTTATCACTAACACTAGTTCATTTGTAGAAGGTCGCTCTACCGTCAGACCACCATTTTTGAATGGCAGTAATTATGCATATTGGGCTTGTAGAATAAAAATTTATTTACAATCTGAAGGATTAGACACTTGTAATATAACACAAACTGAGTATATTAAACCAACTACCAATTTTTCCCAGTGGACTGTTGAGCAAAAGGGCGTTTCACAAAATAATTCAAAGGTCATGAATATATTATTTGTTCATTAGATAGGAATGAATTCAATAGAGTGTCTGTTTGTAAGTCTGCTTTTGAAATCTGGAAAACTTTGCAAGTTACTCATGAAGGAACAAGCAAAATTAAACAGATTAAAATTTCCATATTAACTAATCGGTTTCAATTGTTTAAAATGCATGCAAATGAGTTCATTTCAGACATGTACTATCGATTTCAAAATATTGTTCATTCACTAATTACACTGGGAAAAGGCTTTTCGGAGGAAGATCAAGTCAAAAAAATTCTAAATTCACTCACTCTAGAATGGGATCAAAAGACACTAGCAATCGAATAAGTAAATGATATCAGTCTCATGAAAATAGAAGAATTGATTGGGAATATAATGTCTTTGAAGTTCAACTGCAAGGAAAAAGAGAAAACAAGGCTCTAGAAAAGAAGTCATTAGCATTCAATGCAACAACTGAAGATTCAGAACCAGACAGTGATGAAAGGATTGCTTTGATGACAAGAAACTTCCAAAAATTCCTAAAATATAGAAAAATGAATAATTACAAAAGAAATGATCAAAGGAAATCAAGAAATAATGCAGAGAACGTCAACAATGATAGATTCTATAATTGCAATAAAGTAGGGCATTATAGGAAAGAATGTCTGTATGCAGATAAACAACTATTCCCTCCAAACAATGATTCGTCAAGGAAAAGGAAGAAAGCATACACAAAAACTCTTGACGACTCAGACTCATCATCCAGTGATGATGAAAAAGAAGACGGAAAATTCAAATTTGTGTTTCACTATTATTCATGAATCAGACGACGATGGGCGTATGGATCAAAAAATAGGTATGCATTTACATTATTTTTTATTTTTCTTGGTTGAATGGATGCTTGTTTGTTTGCTTGATTTTACTAAATTCCTTGAATTTTAAATTCAAATTTATCTCTTGAAATTTGAATTTTAAATTCAAAAATATTATTTTAATAATATTTTAAATATTAAATTATAATTATTTAAGAATTATTATATTTAATGTTATCAAAGGAATTTTATAATTAGAATATAGGATATAATATATATAGTTATTAGAAATTAGGATTAGACCCCTATCCTTTGAATCAATAGGCACATGTCGACAGGCCCAGATACCCCATGTCGACATGCCCTCAAAATTTGATTTCAAACTTTTGAATTTCCCTCCACCTTTTCACCAAGTTCAATGCTTTGGAAAGATGCCTCTTGACTAGAGAACATGACCATAGAATCTCTATTTATCTCACTCTCTTTATCGTCATTTTTCACTTTCATTTCAAATTTCAAACTTATCTTCATTACCTTCAACTCCTCTCAAACTTCTTTAATGGCCTCTTCAAGCACTCCTAACACCATTGGGATTCCAAAATCTGTCAAAAACTTTCTTTCTAATGACCCAAAAGCTATCAAAGCTTACATCAACTATGTAAACTTTGGTGAAAATTCATACAGGAAAATTTGCTATTTTTGAAGATTTTCCTTCTTATGAAATTGAAAATCTTTTTCAACAATGTTCTATTCTTAGTTTAGTTGATAACAAACTAAATGATTTTGTATGTTATCCAAACCTTGTTAAGAAATTTTATGCGAATTTGAATCGCGATTTTTATGATGGGAAAGATACAAAAATTTGGAGTAGTGTTAAAGGAATACAAATTGTTTTGCATTGTGAAATTTTGGGAAATATTTTGCGATGCACATATACTGGAATGAATCTCTCGGAATTTCAACTCAATGAAAATGATCAAGAGGCATCTCACCATATTTTTGAAGGGGATGACAATTTGAATTCAAGAATCGGTATTTTCGTCCAAAAGCAGGAATTGTTAATCCTTTTATCCAACACACTCTTATACGAAGACCGGGAAACTACAACAACCCAAAATTGAAAGTTTGCAAATCTTATTTTTCAATTCTTGGAAATTATGATATTAATTGGGCTCAAGTTATTTTGGATAAGCTAAGGCTCAAGAATTTTACCATGGATGAAAACACATTATACCACGGAATTTATCTTACTCGGATTTTCATTTACTTTGGAGTTGATTTTAAAAGGGAAGAACTTACAACTAGAAAAATGTTCAACCATGGAAACATTTCCCTTATGCAAATTCCATTAGTGTTTCAGCCATATAAAACACTTACGGAAAAGGAAGAAAGGCTTGCTCATGAATAAATGGAAGAAATGGAGGAAGAAGAAGAAGAAGAGGAAAAGGAATGAATGGAAATTGAGGAGGATGAAGAGGAAGATCAAGAAACCTCCTTAGAAAGTATTGAATAGCCAACTAATCCCGCTAATCCATCCAATAAAACCATTCTCAATGATCAAAAAATTATAGTGGAAAATAAAAAGACACTTAAAAGATCAATAAGTAAGAAAATGAATAAGATTTTCACTAAAATCGTCAAGTTCTTCAAGAAAATTAGTAGAAATCTTGGACTATCATCTTCTTCATCTTCATCTGACTAGTTTTAGTTCATGTTATCTTAAGTTCTATCTTTGTAGTTTCTTTATTTTAGTTAATATTATATTATCTTATGTAATGTTGACTAGAATTATTAATGAAATCTTTCATTTCTTGTTATTCTTGTTCACTTGTCTCTGTAATTGCTTGTTTTTATATTATACAAATTTTAGTTTAATAGATTTGTTAATATTATTCAAAACAAAGCAAAATGTCGCTTTAGGCAGAGGCATGTCGGCATACATCATCCCCCCATGTCGACATCCAATGGGCAGAAACTAGTTACACTTTCAAATTTTAATTTCATGTAACTAACTTATGTCTATTCATTTCAAACGACTTTCTATCCCTATCTATATCTGTTTCTTCTAGTAAATTGTCAAACTTCATCTCTAGTCATTTTCTTTCATATTTCTTTCTATTTCTTGAATTATGGCTTCTTCGATTAAGAATCTAAGTAATAATCTTGAAGTAACTCTCGCTTCCTTCAAGAATATTCTTACATTCATACTTCATAATCAGCGTTACCTAGAATTAAGTCAAATATAGATGATCAACGAGCAAGAGAAACATTTTGACGCCCTTCGTTGGATGATCTCAGCACTTAACAAGGACGATCTCAAAGGAATTCCACCAATCACTCTCAACAAAGATAAAGAAGAATAAGGTGCCATTAATGCGGACCCTATATTTGGAGAAGATGGATCGGTGGAAGTACCAAGGAATGTCTAGTCATTCTGTATGTTATTTGTTTGATTTGATTGGTATGTGTAAAAACTTGATTGACTTAACTTATTTGGTATGGTTTGTATATATGTTTGGATTGAATAATTACTGTAAATATGATTGGTTGATGATTTATTTATTTGATTACACCTATGATCGCACTTAACACTTATTACACCTATATATGGTTTACTCTATTTTATTATGGTTGATTATCTTATAACAAGTTCAGGAATTTTATTAATTAGAAGTTTTTGTTGATGACAAAAGGGGAGAAGTTATAAAATAGTAGTGGCTTAGAGTAAGCGGGAGTTATGATGGTTTGGAGTAAGGGGAGTCATGGAGTAAGGGGGAGTTATGATAGGAGTTATGGTATAGTAAGTATATTTTATAAATACAGGTGGTTGTCATCAAAAAGGGGGAGATTGTTAGAAACTGAGATGTTGTTTTTGATGGCAACATCCTTTTTAACTGTCTTATTATAAAATATATACTAACGCTATAATCTAGATAGATATGTATATGCAGGATATATAGATATACAGGTATTGATTACTGAAGACTGTTTAGTATAAAGACTCAAGACCCAAGATTGAAGACTCTATAGTATCAAGATCAATATTTCAAGATATGCGTTTAGTTTTTGTTAAAACTTCATAATAGCACGGAAATCTTCATTCCTAATTTCATTTGGGAGGCTTACAACCCACGACTAGTAACTTACAAATATGACAAATGGCTTACAAACCCACGAACATCCTTGTTTTGTACAAGTTCTCGAGTCCTGATGTGATGAGATATCCTACAGGAAGAAGCTTGCAAAACTGCTTTAAAATGGTTTTTCAAAATGATTTTCAAAATTGCATTTCTAAATATTTTATCCTTAAAATTATCTTTTCAAGTGATTTTCAAAAAGATGTTTTAGCCTTAAAATACTCTTTGTTTTTATGTTTTAAAACATAATAAAATTAGTTTATTTTACTCCAAAATCATTTCATCTTGTTTTCCTACCAATACCATTTTCAAAACAAATTTTACTTTATTTTTAGCAAGGGGTTGTCGACATCATGGGATACCCCACGTCAATATAATGGCCATTGAATTCAAAGTTTCAATTTTCAAAAGAAGTGTCTATTCGTTTAAATCTATTCACAAATGGTTATGACCATTGATGCTCTATAAGTAGGCTTCAAAATGAATTTTTTAATCATCTATTTTCATATTTTCTGCACTTCTTCTTCTCCACAAATCCATGTTATGAACTTTTAATATTTTTAAGATCATGTCGAAATTCTACCGAATTCTCAAGTGAATCAAATTAGAATCTCATTCTTATTTGATTCTCTGCCCTCTCTCAAAGATCAAAGTGCTATCCATAGTTCTAGGATCAATTTGTAATCAAACGTTTATCGAGTCTTCCTATAAGATGTGGTTGTGCCTGTAAATCAATTGGGTAATCTTCTGGCCCGTAAATCAAGAGAGTTTGCCCCGAACTCGTGAGACAGGAGGGTACCTCAAGGCCTTTATAAAATGAGGAGTGTAATTTCGACACTGGTTTAATAAAAATCTATATGAGGTGGTTTGCCTTGGTACAGGACTGGACGTAGGGTAACTCCGAACCAGTATAAAATCCGGTGTGTTCTTTCCATTTACTGCTTTTTATTTACTTTCTGCATCTGTGTTTGATTCTGTGATTATTCTGTGATTAATTCTGCATTTGTTTGTGTCATAATTTCAATTTAGTTCATATAAATCTTAGAATTCATTAAACGTTATTCACCCCCCTCCCCTCTAGTGTTAAATTAGCCTTAAGATCCTTAATCCGTTGTCCTTTTAAATTGGTATCGGAGCATTGGTTTTTATAGTTTTCGTAATCTGAAACTTGAAAATTATTTTAATGACTACCAACAATGGTAATGCCAACTCTGGCACTAGTTATGTTATCACTAACACTAGTTCACTTATAGAAGGCCAGTCTATTGTCAGACCACCGTTTTTCAATGGCAGTAATTATGCATATTGGGCTTGTAGAATGAAAATTTATTTACAATCTGTAGGATTAGACACTTGGAATATCACATAAACTGATTATATTGAACCAACCACCAATTTTTTCCAGTTGACTGCTGAGCAAAAGGGTGTTGCACAAAATAACTCAAAGGCCTTGAATATATTATTTTGTTCATTAGATAGGAATGAATTTAATAGAGTGTCTGTTAGTAAGTATGCATTTGAAATCTGGAAAAATTTGCAAGTTAATCATAAAGGAACAAGTAAAGTTAAAAAGACTAAACTTTTCATATTAACTAATTGTTTCAATTGTTTAAAATGCATGCATATGAGTCCATTTTCGACATGTACTGTCCATTTCAAGATATTGTTCATTCACTAATTGCACTAGGAAAAAGCTTTTCGGAGGAAGAACAAGTCAGAAAAAATTTTAATTCACTCATTCCAAAATGGGATCAAAAGGCAATAGCAATCGAAGAAGCAAATGATATGAGTCTCATGAAAATAGAAGAATTGATTGGGAATCTGATGTCTTACGAAGTCCAACTGCAAGAAAGAAGAGAAAACAAGGCTACAGAAAAGAAGTCATTAGCATTCAATGCAACAACTAAAGATTAAGAACCAGAGATTGATGAGGAGATTTGTTTCATGACAGGAAACTTTCGAAAATTCCTAAAATATGGAAAAATGAATAATTACAGAAGAAATGATCAAAGGAATTCAAGAAATAATGCAGAGTACATCAACAATGATAGATGCTACAATTGCAATAAAGTAGGGTATTATAGGAAAGACTGTCTGTATCCAGATAAATGGTTATTTCCTCCAAATAATGATTCGTCATGGAAAAGGAAGAAAGCATACATAGAAACTCTTGATGACACAGACTCATCATCCAGTGATGATGAAAAGAAGATGGAAAATTCAAATTTGTGTTTCATTGTTATTCATGAATCAGACGACGATGTGATTATGGATCTAAAAATAGGTACGCATTTACATTATTTTTGATTTTTCTTGGTTGAATGGATGCTTGTTTATTTGCTTGATTTTATTAAATTCCTTGAATTTTCAATTCAAATTTATCCCTTGAATTTTGAATTTTAAATTCAAAAATAATATTATTTTTATAATATTTTAAATATTAAATTATTAATATTTAAGTATTATTATATTTAATGTTATAGTAGGAATTATATAATTAGAACAAAGGATATAATATATATAGTTATTAGGAATTAAGATTTGACACGTGTCCTTTGAATCAAGAGGCACATGTCGATATACCCGGATACCCCATGTCGACATGCCCATCAAAATTTGATTTCAATATTTTGAATTCAAATTTTTGAATTTTCCTCCACCTTTTCACCAACTTTGATGCTTTGGAAAGATGCCTCTTGACCAGAGAACATGACCATAGAATCTCTATTAATCTCACTCTCTTTGTCATCACTTTCCACTTTCATTTCAAATTTCAAACTTATCTTCATTATCTTCAACTCCTCTCAAACTTCTTTAGTGGCCTCTTCAAGCACTCCTAACACCATTAAGCTTCCAAAATCTATCAATAACTTTCTTTTTAATGACCGGAAGCTATCAAAGCTTACATCACTATTTAAACTTTGGTAAAAATTCATACGGGAAAATTTTCTATTTTTGAAGATTTTCCTTCTTATGAAATTGAAAATCTTTTTCAACAACATTCTATTCTTAGTTTAATTAATAACAAACAAAATGATTTTGTATGTTATCCAAACCTTGTTAAGATTTTTTATGCGAATTTGAATCGTGGTTTTTATGATGGGAAAGAAGGATAAATTTGGAGTAGTGTTAAAGGAACACAGATTGTTTTGGATTATGAAATTTTCGAAAATATTTTAGGATGCTAGTATACCAGAATGAATCTCTCGTAATTTCAAATCAATGAAAATGATCGAGAGACATTTCATCGCATTTTGAAGGGGATGACAATTTTGAATTCAAAAATCGGTATTTTCGTCCAAAAGCAAGAATTGTTAATCTTCTTATCCAACACACTCTTATACCAAGATCGAAAAACTACAACAACCCGACTTTGAAAGTTTGCAAATCTTGTTTTGCAATTCTTGGAAATTATGATATTAATTGGGCTCAAATTATTTTGGATGAGCTAAGACCCAAGAATTTTACCATGGGCAAAAATACATTATACCATGGAATTTATCTTACTCGGATTTTCAATTACTTTGGAGTTGATTTTAAAAGGGAAGAATTTACAACTAGAAAAGCGTTCAACCATGGAGACATTTCCCTTATGCAAATTCTATTAGTGTTTCAACCATATGACACACTTACGGAAAAGGAAGAAAGGCTTGCTTATGAAGAAATGGAGGAAGAAAAAGAAGAGGTAGAGGAAGGAATGGAAATTAAGGAGAAGGAAGAGGAAGATCAAGATACCTCCTTAGAAAGTATTCAATATCCTTCTAATCCCACTAATCCATCCAACAAAACCATTATAGATAATCATAAAATTATAGTGGAAAATCAAAAGACACTTAAAAGATCAATAAGTAAGAAAATGGATAAAATTTCCACTAAAATCGACAAGTTCTTCGAAAAAATTAGTAAAAAGCTTGGACTATCATCTTCTTCATCTATCTAGTTTTAGTTCATGTTATCTTAAGTTCCATCTTTGTAGTTTCTTTATTTTAGTTAATATTATATTATCTTTGTGATGTTAACTAGAATTATTAATGAAATCTTTCATTTCTTGTTATTCTTGTTCACTTGTCTCTATAATTGCTTGTTTTTATATTATACAAATTTTAATTTAATAGATTTGTTAATATTATTCAAAACAAAGCAAAAAGTCACTTTAGGCAGAGGCATGTCGACATACGCCATCCCCCCATGTCGACATTCAACGGGAAGAAACTAGTTACACTTTCAAATTTTAATTTCATGTAACTAACTTATGTCTATTCATTTCAAACGACTTTCTATCCCTATTTATATCTGTTTCTTTCAGAATAAATTGTCAAACTTCATCCCAAGCCATTTTCTTTTATAGTTCTTTCTATTTCTTGAATTATGGCTTCTTCGATTAAGAATCTAAGTGATAATCTTGAAAAAACTATCACTTCCTTCAAGAATATTCTTAGATTCATACTTCGTAATCAGCGTCACTTAGAATTAAGTCAAATACAGATGATCAAGGAGCAAGAGAAACATTTTGATGCCCTTCGTTGGATAATATCAACCTTTAACAAGGACAATCTCAAAGGAATTCCATCAATCACGCTCGACAAAGTTAAAGAAGAATGGGATGCCATTAAAGCAGACCCTATCTTTGGAGAAGATGGATGGGTGGAAGTACCAAGGAACGTCTAGTCATTCTGTATGTTATTTGTTTGATTTGATTGGTGTGTATTAAAACTTGATTGAGTTAGCTTATTTCGTTTGGTTTGTATATGTTTGGATTGAATAATTACTGTAAATACGATTAGCTGATGATTTATTTATTTGATTGCACTTATGACCACACTTAGCACTTATTACACTTATATATGGTTTACTTTATTTTATTATGGTTGATTATCTTATAAAAAGTTCAAGAATTTTATTAGTTAGAAGTTTTTGTTGATGACAAAGGGGGAGAAGTTATAAAATAGTAGTTGGCTTGGAGTAAGGGGTAGTTATAATGGTTTGGACTTGGGGGGATTCATGGAGTATGGGGAAGTTATGATAGGAGTTATGGTACAGTAAGTATATTTTATAAATGTAGGTTGTCATCATCAAAAATAGGAAGATTGTTAAGAACTGAGATGTTGGTTTTGATGACAACAACCTTTTTAACTATCTTATTATAAAATATATACTAACACTATAATCTAGATAGATATGTATATGCATGATATATAGGTATTCAGGTATTGATTATTAAAGACTAATCAGTATAAAGACTTAAGACTCAACATTGAAGACTCCAAAATATCAAGGTCAAGATTTCAAGATATGTGTCTAGTTTTTGTTAAAACTTCATTATAGCTCGGAAATCTTCGTCGGAATTTCATTTGGGATGGAACCCATTTCTACCTTCTTAGTGGCTTACAAACCCATGACAAGTAGCTTACAACCTACGACAAGTGGCTTACAAACCAACGAACATCCTAGTATTGTACAAGTTCTTGAGTCCTGATGTGATGAGATATCCTGTAGGAAGAAGCTTGCAAAACTGCTTCAAAATGGCTTTTCAAAATGATTTTCAAAACTGCTTTTCAAAACATATTAGCCTTAAAATTATATTTTCAAGTGATTTTCAAAAAGATGTTTTAGCCTTAAAATATTCTTTGTTTTGTGTTTTAAAACATAGTAAAATTAGTTTACTTTACTCCAAAATCATTTCATCTTGTTTTCCTTTCAATAACATTTTCAAAACAAATTTTACGTTATTTTTAACAAGGGATGTCGACATAATGGGATACCCCATGTCGATATAATGGCTGTTGAATTCAAAATTTTCAATTTTAAAGAAGTGTCTCTTCGTTTAAATCTCTTCACGAATGGTTATGACCGTTGGTGCTTTATAAATAGGCTTAACAAACGAATTTTTTAATCATCTATTTTCATATTTTCTTCACTTCTTCTTCTTCCATGTTCTATAATTTTAATATTTTTAAGATCGTGCCGAAATTCCGCCGAATTCTCAAATGAATCAAATTAGAATCTCATTCTTGTTTGATTCTCTGCCCTCTCTCGAAGATCAAAGTACTACTCAGTGTTATAGGATCAATTTGTAATCAAAAGTTTATCAAGTATCTCTATAATGTGTGGTTGTGCCCAGAAATCAATTGGGTAATCTTGTGGCCCGTAAATCAGGAGAGTTTGCCCCGCACTTGTGAGACAGGAGGGTACCTCAAGGCCTTTATAAATTGAGGAGTGTAATCTTGATACTGGTTTAATAAAAATCTGTATGAGGTGGTTTGCCTTGGTACAGGACTGGATGTAGGGTAACTCTGAATCAGTATAAAATCTGATGTGTTCTTTTCCTTTACTGCTTTTTATTTACTTTTTGCATCTGTGTTTGATTCTGTGATTAAGTTCTACATTTGTTTGTGTCATAATTTCAATTTAGTTTATATAAGTCTTAGAATTCATTAAACACTATTCACCCCTCCCCCCCTCTAGTGTTAAATTAGCTTTAAGATCCTTAATCCGTTGTCCCTTTCACACCATCCTAGAAATACTTAAAAGTGTGGAGGTTTCTTGCAAAAGTGGAGGTACCTAAACCAAAGAAAGGCAAAAATAGACCAAAAACAATTGATTGTGTATTCATCAGATATGCATAAAACAGTGCTTCTTATCGGTTTTTGGTACAAAATTCGAAATTGATGATATTCACGTAAATACCATCATTGAGTCGAGAAATTCAAGATTTTTCGAAAATGTATACCCTTTAAAACAAGCACTGAAAATTATCCTCAAAAAAGACCAAGGGAAACTGAAATCTCCAATGACCTTGAGGATTTTGAACAAAATATTGATAATGATCAACAAAACAGTGTTAATTAACAAGTGGAGGAACCAAGGAGAAGCAAAAGATAAAGGACATAAAAAAAATCTTTGGACCATACTTCTACAGATTTTTGTTAGAAGATGATCATTAACATACATACAAGCTATGTCCTCCGATGCCCCTTATTGGAAGGAGGCTATAAACAATGAAATCGAATCCACTATGGCAAACCATACATGGGAATTATTTGATTTACCTCAAGGATGCAAGACCTTGGATAATAAATGGATATTCAAAACGAAATTGAAACCTGATGGTTCAATAGACAAGCACAAAGCTCAACTTGTGGTTCAAGGTTTCAGACAAAAAGAAGACCTGGACTATTTTGATACATACTCTTTACTAATTAGAATAACATCAATAAAAATGTTGATAGCAATCGCATCCGCATTTGATTTTGAAATACATCAAACGGATGTAAAGACAACATTTTAAATGGTGAACTGGAAGAAGAAATATACATAAAACACAATAAAGGTTTCTAAAAACTGGAAATGAAAGCAAGTTTTGTAGATTAGGAAAATCACTATATGGGCTTAAACAAGTGCCTAAACAATGACATGAAACTTTTGATAAAAATATGATACTTAATGGATTTTATATAAATGAACGAGACAAATGAATCTATTCTAAACATATAAATATGGGATATGTCATTGTTTGTCTATATGTAGATGATTTACAAATATTTGGAAGCAACAAGGAGAAAATAAAATGTACAAAAGATAATGTAACTACCCATTATTTGGACCATTCAAATTGACAAAAATACACACATGTCGGACTTGAATAATTCAAAATAACAGATTGCAATAAAATTTGAAGCAAATAAAATCAAACACAGAATCACAGACATTGAAATATCAGAATAACTCGCAGCAAAAAAAAAATACCATAGTAGTTCATGAAGCTACTATCTACATATTCTTAAAATATATACAAAATATCATAGTTTAAAAATGGATATAATAAAAGTCTGGATACATAGATCACTAATGAAGAAGCAATACCGAATAGGAAATAAATGGATCAGAAATAGACTAATAGATGGTCGGATAAGCTCGAACAAATCTCTAGCTCCAGAAGGTGAATCCAAAGCTGTGACTCTCAGGCTGATCCAAGCGTAAAGTAAAACACAGAACACTCGAGTCAGGACATACATACTTATACAATGTAAACCAACTCAAGTGAACTGTAATAGCAATGCTCAATAACTTAAAGGATGGTTGGGATTTCCCATCCTTTAAGGATCCGGTAAACCATCAATTAAGCAGAAATAAACACTATCACATAAATACCCATATTAAAGTAATTAATGCAAATAACAGTGTAAATGTGGCCAGGGTAGCGCAGAGCTGTAGTAATCTCTCACCTCTAGCCACACTCTCAAATTCAAGGTGTGTATCAAAACAATCACAAGGAAATCAAATGGCACACAAGAAGTGTACCCGTGGTTATAAATTTTAAAATGGTGTTTTATAGTTCAAAAATAAAATATCATTTCAAATTCAAATCTTAATCAAAATAAGGATCAAATCATTTCCAAACCATTTCAGTATATCAAAATATCACATTCTTTCAAAATCTCATTTCAAATCACTATTTGAATTCAAATTAAACTATTCAAATTTAATTACCTTTTAAAAATGGTTTATATTATAATCAAAATTAATTTATTTAAACCATTTAAAAGTGAAGTTATTATACTTTCAAATAATTAAATCCAAATTTTCCAATAATTCGTTTATTAAATTCAAGTGTACAAATTTTCCCATTCTTTGCATTTTTACAATTTACTTTAACACTTAAATTTAAATTTCCATTTCATAAATTAAACTAGATTCCAATTTATTTTATTTTACTTAAATTCTCATTTTACACCAAAACTCAAATTCCAGGTTAGGTTATATTTCAAGTTACACTCTTAAGCACACATTTATTTAACATTTTATATTCATAGGAAAATCAATAACACTTTAATAAATCATTTTAAATTTAAATTTAAATCAAAATACCATAATTTACATTTTAAAATACTTAAAACTATCCAGAAAAGTATATAAAATAACCACGGGTTGGTATAAAATTTTCTCGCCCAAATCAAGTGATACTGATAATATATCATTTCAACCCTTAATTTACAAAGAAAAACCGGGTTTCATCATTTCAAACCCGCAAATCCCAAGTTAAATAAAATAAATAAATAAATAAATCGCTCAAGCCTATCATTTCAGCCCATAACGACCTTTTCTCATTCTAAAGTCCGTTCGGGTATGTGTCATTTCAATCCATAGTGATTCTATTATACAGGAAACTTGCAGTGTGAGAACAGAATAAAATAAACAATAGCATCATATATCAGTAATAGATGATATGAAAGGATTATAAACAGGGTTAACATTATATGATTCATATCACAAGCAGGTATAACATGATATAATATTCTACACATTCACTTGTTGTCAATTCACTAATTATATAAGTATAAATGTCATGACTGAATACTCACCTTTTTATGCTGGAGATAGCAAATCAAAACACACGAATAAAATTTAGAAAGCACGATAGCACGACTTTTGATTTGAGTGGAGTGGAGGGCCAAGATGTTATTCTTGTATTCAACAACAAAACAAAGCAAAATATAAATATAAATACAATACTAAAATTATTGGAACAAAACGGAAATAGAGTTTACAAAAGACAACACCAAGTTTTCAATTGATTTTGCTTGGCCACAAATCACATTTTCGTGGCTACAAAGCTATATAGGTTCGGCCTTGGTGATGTTTTGGCTAGGTATGGATCTGATTTGGACTCATATAGGCATGGCTACAAGTAAAAGTGAAGGGATAGGAGTAACTAGCTAGTGAAGGAAGATCAAAGGTTAAGGCAAAAAGAGGAGTTTTGGTGCAACTTTAGGCTTGGCCATGCATGAATTGGGATCGGCCTTGGCATGTACAGACCTAGTGGTGGCTGGAGTGAAGGCCAAGGGCAGTGAACTTGATGGTGGTGGTGGCTAAGGGGTGGCCAAGGCAATATATGAAGGGGCCGATGGTGGAAACTAGCTTGCTATGCATGGTTTCAAGGGGTTTTTTGCAATTTTTGGAGGTGTTTGCACCATTTGATGGTCAAGGCCAGTCTTGGTCAGAGGAGGAGGGGTTTAGGCTGTGTATGGTGATGGGAAGGAGGTGATGTGGTGGTCGGTAAAGGTGGTGAGGGGTTTAGCCGAGCAAAGCTAGAGATGAACAAGCAAAAACAAATGAAAAAAAGAAGAAGAAAGGAGAGAAAAAGAGAGGCCGTTGCTTACTTTTTTTTCCAGATCTGAAGTGCCGTGAGAAATGAAGATGGAAAAATATTTCTCACATGAAAATAGGGATATAGGTGGCTAGGGATTAAGGAATGAACAGCACAAATTGTGGAGAAGTTATGGTAGAAAATCAAGGGATGAAAAGATAAAAAGGTAAGAAATCAAAGTAACGTTTGCCTAAAATTAAAACAGGTAACGTATCTTAATTGATATGTTTCCTATAAATTAAAGAAATGTGTATACGAGAAGCTTTCACAAATAAATAAATACAATAACTTTGAATAAATACATTTTAAAGATATGCCCATTAAAGCAATAACGTGTGTGTATTTGAAATTTCTTTTCAAGAAATAAATAAGCATCTAACACTTACCATTTAATTAATAAATGAATGTCTAAATAGAAAAATAAGGTAGAGATAGGTAATTATGAAAAATAAATAAATAGTTTTAGGAAAAGTAGAAAATAAATAAAGAAAATACTCTATTTAATGGAAACTAGAATTAAAAATTGTAAGTAAAATTCAACCGACTTTGGAAAATTTTAACAACACTTCTAAATAAATAAAAGTTAAGTAAATAAAAAAATATCGAACAAAATAAAGTGTAGATGAAAATAAATAATTCTTTTAAGGAAAAATAGAAAATAAATAAAGAAATAGCTATTTAATTGAAACTAGAATTTAAAAGTTGAAAACAACATATAATCAACATTTGAAAATTATAGATATACTTTAAAAATGTTTAAAAATAAAATATATGCATAACGTATCATGTTACACAAATTAGAACATGATTTTGCAAACAAATATATTATTTATATAAATTAAAATAAACAAATTTGTTAAATAAATCAATTTACACACAATATTGTAAAAAGCATAACTTTCACAATATTAATCTGATTTCAACGAACCGAAAAGCAGTATTCTTGAAATTAAATCTATTTTAATAATAAAAGATAAAGTTCAAAAGTTCAAAATTTTAAATTTTAAATTTAAAAGTCAAAGTTTGACCATTTTGACCAAAATCCACTTTTTTGGAAATATTCCATTTATTCAGGTTTGGAATTATAATTCACTCAAAAATCAAAATTTATGTTTAAAATAACAAAAATTATCCATTTTAATAAATAAAATAAAGTTTTAAAATCAAGAATTTTAGTTAAAATAATTAAAATACAAAATTAAAATAATCACAAAATACAGGATTGTTACACTCTCGCCCACTCGAATCTTTTCATCCTTGAAAAGGAATGAGGTATGGAAAACACAGAAAAAGATAGAATGAAATAGGAGTAAAACAAGATGACAAGAAGATTAAAATTATACCTGATAATTGTTGTTGTAGGTAAGTTTAACAAGGTGGAGAATAGAAATAGCTAGAAGGGAAAAACAGGTTGAAAGACAAGAATGAACCATAAATTTAAAGCCATATAAATATCAATTATTTGGAAGGATAAAATAAATGATCAAAATATCCTTTATAATAATTTTCCAAAATACTTTTATAACCTAATGTCTTAACAAGTTTATCCTCGTTCCTGCAGGCTCTGGTTATGCGTTGATCAAGCCAAAGCTAGAATTCTCAAAATACTTAGTAGACTTGTTCAACACCCGGTGAAAATACTGCAAAAACTTAAAAAAATAGATATGGAAAGTACAATCTGAACAAAACAACCAAACCAAAACATGTCAATCATGGATCGTGGATACACAATGGTTACGCCTGGATCCCCCAGGAAACATCCGTACCCGTAGACTGGCTACCACAGCCCTACGATTACGCCATGAAGACTGGTAACACTGCAGATACACAATGGCTACGCCTGAATCCCCCAGAAAACATCTGTACCCGTAGGCTCTCGCAGCCCCTTCTGATTACGCTACCAAGCGACCCAATAGATCGCAGATACACAATGGTTATGCCTGTATCCCCTAGGAAACATCTTTACCCGTAGGCTCTCGCAGCCCCTTCTGATTACGCTACCAAGCGACCCAATAGATCGCAGATACACAATGGTTATGCCTGGATCCTCCAGGAAACATCCATACCCATAGGCTCTTGCAGCCCTACGAATTACGCTATGCAGTCGCGCTCAAAAGACCATGGGTTATGCCATGGTAGGACACTCAAGTATCACATCCGAAAAACCAAAAATCAGAGAGAATAATATCGATAGAATGAATCCACAATGTGGCCACAAAGCAGATATCAAGCAGAAGGCACGTTCCATATCATTACTTCGAAAATTTATATCATATAGTACCTTTTTCAAATCACTTTCAAATATCATACTTATATAAAGTCCATTATATATAAGATTTTATTTTCACATTGAATACTTTCCAAATCAATAGTATATCAAATCACACTTATGTAGACTTCGATTATATAAAATTTCTCTTTCCAAATTGAGTACCTTTCAAATCAATAGCTTTCAAATCAACTTCATACTTATGAAAATCCATTTTACATAAGTTCGATAACTCCCAAATCTAGTACTTAATAATACAAGGTTCTCAATTTCAAATCATTTCAACATCAATTCAGTTTTAAAATCATATATGATTTCACCAAATAATCTCTTCCAAATTAAATATCTTCCGTTTTAAAGTTTCCAAAATAATAAGTTTAGAAATATAATCCAAATTTCCAAATCAACATAATTTATGTCAAATAAATATGTTTCTAAAGTCATCATATAAATACTAGGTTTTAAATTCCAATCTATTTCCAAAACCAAATATTTTCTCCAAATCAATTATACCCAAACTGGTTACTAAGTTTAAAACCATCCCTTTAAAACCTTTAAACTATTTATTTCTACATGAAAAATCCAATTTACCATTGGAAAGATTATTATTCTACACACACACACACACACTTTATTCAAAACGTTTCCAATCTATATTTCATGCTAGTATAATTCAATATAGACTTATTCATTTATTTAACAAAGCAGTTTCAAACTAGTTTAAATCATATTAAAACATACAAAACTAAACTCATATACTTTATGAAATAGTTTGTACTTTTCAAAATTACTTAGCTTGGAAAAGCTAACCTTGATTTGGAAGTGTTCGAACATTCAAATAGTCGAAGAAATCATATTTCATATCTAAGAGTTGGAAATCAATAATAAATCAGTAACAATTCTAAAAGATAGGTCAATCAAATTCGAAACTCCAGAACTGAACACCGACTCAATTCAAAACTGCGTCATATATATATGAATATATCTTTTAAAAAATCAAATTATACTCCGGTATTTGAAATCAAATTGGTTTCATAAAATCACTCGCATAGCAAAGCTATTAGAGTGGCCTCTCACCCACTCAGAAACTCGAAAATCAATGTTGATGATGCATGCATTCATCACCGAAATTATTTTCCAACGACATAAGTGAGCTCTGGACTTTTATTTTCTCGAAAACTTCTTTTGAAATTTCTTCGAAATCATTTGAAACATTTCTTATTCGAAAAAATACTTTCAAATCATATTATTATATATTTTCAAAACCTTAAACCAATTTAAAATGCCGGAGTTCAATCACTCAAATTTCAATTTCAAAACCATTCCATTAAAATCATTTTATAAACCAAATAATTTTCAAAAATTTCAAATCCTTTCAAAGCTTCAAATTTTCATTGTAAAAGGTATATAATTCTTATCGGAAACATTTCACTTTTATATACAAAATATGGTCATCCTTATCAAAATAATAATTTCGATGTATACACAATTTCAAAATACAATCAACAAAATTTTTCAAGGGATGATTTGAGGATGGATTTCAAAATAGAACAGAGACTCAAATTTAGAGGAACCCTAATCAAAAGAATCCTAACCAAGGTTAGAGATATATAACTTATGTCAATATAGAAGAGTTTATATTCGTTATTTGGAAAGACTCAAATTCATATCATACGAAGAACAAGAGCATAAATATCTTTGGTTTGACAACTTCAGCTAAGCAAAAGATACAATAGAGTTCACTTAATGCGACCTAACATATTACAGATAACAAACAGATACATAGAATACCACTCCTACATAAACAAAGCATCGATATTAATTCTTCCGGGTGGTACTTCAACAGGTCCAAAACACTCCCTCTCAATGTGCCCCCAACTTTTACATTTCTTTCATAAGTGCACTACACTCCCGTCTTCCTTCTCGAACTGCAGGTACACAGCTTCCTTCCCGCTCTGTCTCACAGGACAATCTCTGGCTATATGCCTAGCCCTCCTACAGTGGTAACAAATAGTTGATAGGCCGATTGATGCAATTGGTGCAGATTTCACTTTCTTCACCTGCTGGCAGCGGCTTGGAAAGTGTTCCCTCTCCCAGCATTTAAAACAGAAAATCTTGGACAGAAAACGCTTGCCCTCCATCCATTTACCCCCATCTCTCTTCCTACACATGGCTGCATAGTGTCCTTTCTCATGACACCGATAACAAATGACATGGTCATAAGGACACGGTCCTGCCCTTTACTTCCATAGCTTTTCCCACCTCTCGATCACTTCCTCCCGTTCCTTACGGGCTAGGGCCCTTTGTGCTCTACGAGCTGCTTTCTGCTCTTCCAATTTCGCCATACTCAAATAGCTTCCTATCAACAAAGAATCCGGATCGAACAAGATAGAAGTTCAAAATTATAGCGAATCCTAACCGAAGAGATTTACTAACAAGGTGGATGCAAAAAGGATGAAGTTTAGAAAATTTTGCTTTAGAAATAAAATTTATACCGATAACCTTTAAAAATCCTTTAAAATCATTTGAAAACCATTTTATACTTCGAAAGTACGTTCTCTCATAAGTAAATGATTCTGAGATTGATTTCACTCATTCTAGGATATTTCTACCCTATCTCTAATGAGTTTTTGCTCTTCAGGCTAAGGTTTGCCTAAAACCTAAGCTCTGATACCAAATGTAACGACCTACTATTTTGGACCATTCAAATCGACAAAAATCCATACATGTCGGACTTGAATAATTCAAAATAACATATTGTAATAAAATTTGGAGCAAACAAAATCAAACACAGAATCACAGACATAGAAATATCATAATAACTCGCAGCGGAAAAAAAACCATAGTAGTTCATGAAGCTACTATCTACATACTCTCAAAACATATACAAAATATCATAGTTTAAAAATGGATACAATAGAAGTCTGGATACATAGATCACTAATGCAGAAGCAATACCGAATAGGAAATAACTAGATCAGAAATAGACTAATAGATGGTCAGATAAGCTCCAAAAAATCTCTAGCTCTAGAAGGTCAATTCAAAGCTGTGACTCCCAGGCTGACCCGAGCGTAAAGTAAAACACAAAACACTCGAGTCATGACATACATACTTATACAATGTAAACCAACTCAAGCGAACTGTAATAGCAATGCTAAATAACTTAAAGAATGCTTGGGATTGCCCATCCTTTAAGGATCCGGTAAACCATCAATTAAGCAGAAATAAACACTATCACAGAAATACCCATATTAAAGTAATTAATGCAAATAACATTGTAAATGTGGCTAGGGTAGCGCAGAGCTGCAGTAATCGCTCACCTCGAGTCATACTCTCAAATTCAAGGTGTCTATCAAAACAATCACAAGGAAATCAAATGGCACATAAGAAGTGTACCCGTGGTTATAAATTTTAAAATGGTATTTTATAGTTTAAAAATAAAATATCATTTCAAATTCAAATCTTAATCAAAATAAGGATCAAATCATTTCCAAACCATTTCAATATATCAAAATATCATATTCTTTCAAATCTCATTTCAAATCACTATTTGAATTCAAATTCAACTATTCAAATTTAATTACCTTTTAAAGATGGTTTATATTATAAATAAAAATAATTCATTTAAACCATTTAAAAGTGAAGTTATTATACTTTCAAATAATTAAATCCAAATTTTCCAATAATTCATTTATTAAATTCAAGTGTACAAATTTTCCTATTCTTTGCATTTTTACAATTTACTTTAACATTTAAATTTCCATTTCATAAATTAAACTAGATTCCAATTTATTTTCTTTAACTTAAATCCTTATTTTACACCAAATATCAAATTCCAGGTTATGTTATATTTCAAGTTAACTCTTAAGCATACATTTATTTAACATTTTATATTCACAGAAAAATCAATAACACTTTAATAAATCATTTTAAATTCAAATTTAAATCAAAATATCATAATTTACATTTTAAATACTCAAACTATCTAGAAAAGTATATAAAATAACCATGGGTCGGTATAAAATTTTCTAGCCTAAATCAAGTGATACAGATAATATATCATTTCAACCCGTAATTTACAAAGAAAAATCCGGGTTTTATCATTTCAAACCCGCAAATCCCAAATAAAATAAATAAATAAATCACTTAGGCCTATCATTTAAGCCCACAATGATTTTTTCCTATTCTAAAGTCCGTTCGGGTATGTATCATTTCAATCCATAGTAATTCTATTCTACAGGAAACTTGCAGTGTGAGAACAGAATAAAATAAACAATACAACAATATATAGCAGTAATAGATGATATGACAAGATTATAAACAAGGTTAACATCATATGATTCATATCACAGGCAGGTATAACATGATATAATATTCTACACATTCACTTGTTGTCAATTCACTAATTATATAAGTATAAATGTCATGAGTGAATACTCACATTTTTACGCTGGAGATAGCAAATCAAAACACACGAATAAAATTTAGAAAGCACGATAGCATGACTTTTGATTTGAGTGAAGTGGAGTACCAAGATGTTATTCTTGTATTCAACAACAAAAGAAAGCAAAATATAAATATAAATACAATACTAAAATTATTGGAACAAAATGGAAATAGAGTTCACAAAAGACAACACCAAGTTTTCAATTGATTTTGCTTGGCCACAAATCACATTTGCTCGGCTACAAAGCTATATAGGTTCGGCCTTGGTGATCTTTTGGCTAGGGTATTGATCTGGTATAGACTCATATAGGCATGGCTACAAGTAAAAGTGAAGGGATAGGAGTTACCAGTGAAGGAAGATCAAAGGTTAAGGCAAAAAGAGGAGTTTTGGTGCAACTTTAAGCTTGGCCATGCATGAATTGGGCTCGGCCATGGCATGTACAGACCTGGTGGTGGCTGGAGTGAAGGCCAAGGGTGGTGAACTTGACGGTGGTGGTGGCTAAGGGGTGGCCAAGGCAACATATGAAGGGGGTGGTTGAAACTAGCTTGGTTATGCATGGTTTCAAGGGGTTTTTTGCAATTTTTGGAGGTGTTTGCATCATTTGATGGTCTTGGCCAGTCTTGGTCAGAGGAGGAGGGGTTTAGGCCATGTATGGTGTTGGGAAGGAGGTGATGTGGTGGTCGGTGAAGGTGGTGAGGGGTTTAGCCGAGCAAAGCTAGAGATGAACAAGCAAAAACAAATGAAAAAAAGAAGAAGAAAGGAGAGAAAAAGAGAGGCCGTTGCTTACTTTTTTTAAGATTTGAAGTGCCGAAAGAAATGAAAATGGGAAGAAATTTTATCACGTGAAAATAGGGATATAAGCGGCTAGAGATTAAGGAATGAACGGCATAAATTGTGCATAAGTTATGGTAGAAAATCAAGGGATGGAAAGATAAAAAGGTAAGAAATCAAAGTAACGTTTACCTAAAATTAAAAACAGGTAACGTATCTTAATTGATATGTTTCCTATAAATTAAAAAAAGGTGTATACAAGAAGCTTTCACAAAAAACTAAATACAATAACGTTAAATAAATGCATTTTAAATATATGCCTTTTAAAGCAATAACGTATATATATATTTGAAATTTCTTTCCAAGAAATAAATAAGGATCTAAACACTTACCATTTAATTAATAAATGAATGTTTAAATATAAAAATAAGGTGGAGATAGATATTATGAAAAATTAATAAATAGTTTTAGGAAAAGTAGGAAATAAATAAAGAAAAACTCTATTTAATGGAAATTAGAATTAAAAATTGTAAATAAAATTCAACTGACTTTGGAAAATTTCAACAATACTTCTAAATAAATAAAAGTCAAGTAAGTAAAATAAATTCTAAATAAAATAAAGTGTAAATGAAAATAAATAATTCTTTTAAGGAATAATAGAAAATCAATAAAGAAATAGCTATTAATTGAAACTAGAATTTAAAAGTTGAAAACAACATACAATCAAAATTTGAAAATTATAACTATACTTTAAAATTGTTTTAAAAATAAAATATATGCATAACATATCATGTTACACAAATTAGAACATGATTTTACAAACAAAAATATTATTTATATAAATTAAAATAAACAAATTTGTTAAATAAAATAATTTACACACAATATTGTAAAAAGCATAACTTTCACAATATTAATCTGATTTCAACGAAACGATAAGCAGTATTCTTAAAATCAAATCTATTTTCATAATAAAAGATAAAATTAAAAAATTCAAATATTTAAATTTTAAATTTAAAAGTCAAAGTTTGACCATTTTGACCAATATCCGCTTTTTTGGAAATATTCCATTTATTCAGGTTTGGAATTATAATTCACACAAAAATCAAAATTTATATTTAAAATAACAAAATTTATCCATTTTAATAAATAAAATAAAGTTTTTAAATCAGGAATTTCAGTTAAAATAATTAAAATACAAAATTAAAATAATCACAAAATACAGGGTTGTTACATATAAGCTCTCCACCAAATTTGACGTGAAATATTTGGAAATCGTCGATGTGATTCTTGGTGTGAAAATACATTAAACCAACCAAGGATATGTGTTCTTCCAATCACAATGCATTGGGAAAATAATTGAAAAGTTTAATCTACACAATATAATGTTAGCAAAATCACCCGCGGATTTGTACCAAAACTGTGCTAAAAATATCGGTGATAGTATTTACCAACTTGAATGTTCACGTATCATGTACGTAATGAACTGCACTAGGCTTGATATAGCATATGTTGTAAGTAAACTCAACAGATATACTAGCAACCCAGGAATGAATCACTGGAAAGTTATATTTCGAGTATTGAGATACCTAAGGTGTACACAAAGTCATGGACTACATTATGATAGGTGCCCATCTGTAATAGAAGGGTATTGTGATGCAAACTGAATAGCTGGTTCATCAGATGCAAAATCCACTAGTGGATATGTATTTACCTTAGCTAGTGGGGAAATATCTTGGAGATCCTCTAAACAAACTTGTATAGCAAGATCAACCATGGAATCAGAATTCATTGCCTAAGGCAAAGCCGCAGAAAAAGCAGATTGACTTCGAGTTTTTTAAAAGGTATTTCAAATTAGGAAAAATCTATACCTCCAATAAGCATACATTGCGACAGCCAATCAGCTATTGGAAAGACCAATAGTAAGCTTTGCAATGGCAAGTCTTGACATATTCGTCGTAGACATAAAACTATTAGACAACTTCTCGCCAATGGAGTTATCATAATTGACTATGTAAGATCAAATGATAACATTGCGGATCCATATTTACCTAAAGAGAAGGTTAATATCTTATCGATGAGAATGAGGTTAAGGTCCATATACTAAAAAAATTCTTTAAACGGAAACCCCACCTAGCTGACTAGAGATCCCAAGATCAAGGTTCAAAGGGGCAACTAAGTTTAGATAAACTTGGTAGCACTGTAAATATTCAAACCATTCCTATGATAAGTCGGTACACTACTCGTCGGAGAATAGGATAAGTCTTGATACTTTTAGTGATGTTTATACTTGTAATATTAAGAACCAAGTAGAGTATTGTGAAAATACCTATTACAGAATCACATATGTGAGTGTGAATGCACCGCTTCAAGGAAAATTGTAAAGTCAAATTCTCCACAGCACCCATGAGACCAAGCTGGTGTTCATGGTAAAAACGAACACAAATAAAGAAACAAGGAAGATTAAAAACACTTATTGCGTGCTGTCTTAGTCCACTGATTTGCCAGTAGGTCAAAAGGATAAACATTAGAAAATTCAAGGTCAATGTACTACTTTAACCGATACAATAAATGTTTCGCAAATTTAAGAACAAATTGAGCAATTACTCATTCATGTAGGGGATTATTAGAAATGAATTAGCATTGGGAAATTGAAGGCATTAATGCCTTGAGAAATAAATAGTTCCACATCTTATAATAAAATAAATAATATATGTTTATATACTAAGATGTGGGCGCTATTATAATTCTTATGAGGCAAAGAGAGACACAGCCATGACTAGTGGTGCAACGCACCACCCAACACGCGTGCGCCCATGTCCGCACCTGCGATGCGGACAAATGGACGTATAAGGCGTATTAGAAGCACTTTGCAGTTGGCAGTCGGCTTGCCTTGCCTTGCCTGCTCAGACCGGACAGTTTTTATTTTGTTCATTCAAACTCAAACGGTCGCATCGCTAGATAAAGGGTCGCAACCGTTCAAACATGCACTTATTAATGAATAGGTGCACCTCCCCATGCCTATATATAGGCAGAAGGAAAACAGAAAATTTACTAAGTTTTTTCTACACTTCTTCCTCTTCTAAAACACTGCTCTTGAATTCGTTGTTGCTTTGTGATTCTTGTGCAGCATCACAGAGACATGTCTGTTTCATCTTGGAAAACAATTGCTCGATATCCTTAAGCACCGTAGAGGGAGCAATATAGTTTCAAGGAAGTAGTTTTTCACTGGACTAGGACAATCTAATCGGTATTATATCTATTGTATAATCCGTTTACTACACAATTCTATCCGCAACAAGTTTTTGTAGACATAGTTGTGACAGTTGTGCTGTTGTTGTAATTTTGCAACATAATCAAACAGTTTCGTAACACCTTGTAACGTTACTGTTTAACAGCCCTAATGTGTGTATGCACTGTTAATCAACACATATACACAAATTAACAAACATATTCACTAAACAAATTATTATTTTCAACATTTAAATAATAAACAATTATAATAACAATCCAATTAGCATTCAATATTGTATAACGAACAATCAATGGGGTATTATAAAGAACTATAACAACAAATTAACTCTAATTTACCAAATCAAAATTAAACAGGGTTTATAAACTAGACCTTCTTGAAGACTTGAAAATTGAAGATGGAGATAGTCTTGAAAGCGTGGAGGCTTGCTGACGGCGCGAAGGAGGTGGTGGAGGTGAGATTTGAGAAGGAAATTTGGGTTTTAGATAATGAAGAAGAAGTGCCAGCCTGGGGCTAAAGTATTCGCGACTTTTCGACGGCTTTCGACGGCTGCCAACGGGTATTTTTACGACGGTTCCGATGGCTGCGGATGGTTAGTTTATTTTATTTTCAGTAATGCAACGTTGATTAAGCCGTTGGAAAAAAACGACGATCTGCCGACGTCGGAAATGGACGTCGCAATAAAGTGTTTATAGTAGTGTCAAAATGTTAATATGTTGGAGAGAATATAAAATTAAAAAAGTTCAAAGTGACATTTATGGAGAGAACAAATTAAATAGCACTAAAGAGATTTAATTGAAGATGTTTAAAGAGACATTTATCGAGAAAATAAATTAAATAGCATTAAAGATATTTAATTGAAGAAGTTTAATAAGACATTTATGGAGAGAACAATTAAATAACACTAAAGAGATTTAAAGAGACATATTTAGACATGTATATTTTTTGTTTGGCTTCATATAGTTTGGATTTACAAGTCTACTGGAGACAAACATTTCTAATGGTCGGTTCTATTAGTAACTCGATGTCCGATTATATATATATACATATATATATAGTATATATATATATATATATATATATATATATACTATATATATAATATGTATGTATGTATGTATGTATGTATGTATGTATGTATATATATGTATATATATATATATATATATGGGTGACCATCTGTTTATAATAGTACGAGGTTGCCTGGCCCTGAGGGAAGCCCACCAAACCTATGGACTGGGGCAATAGGGCATGTCGGTCATCGGCAATATAAAAATCGTTAATGTCATGTGTATAAGGAAATATAGAAAAACTCTTAGGAAATAAACAATTGTTGTTATGTTCTTGGTGATTAGTGCATTGATGTTTGTGCTAGTTGGCTTGTGTTCAAACCTAGTTTGAAGGCGGTCAACATTATTTTTATTTTGTTCGGCTATTGGGTCAATATTAACATTTTACTTGGGCCAACTCCTTTCACGTAGGTCGATGATACAAAAAAAATGATCTATCTAGAGGCTTTAAACGTGTCACAATCTAGTGATAGGTGTAACTCAAGTGGATTGATGACGTGATCAAGGCGAGATTTGTGCTACTTGCTGATTTTTCACAGGGCTTCCAGGTGTATGATCCAATGGCGGAGAGAGTTCACATGTTACTTGTAGACTGCCTGTGTTGGTTTTTTGAGGAGTACTGGACTGCTTGAACAAATACACGTTGATGTTATACGGATGGTTGTGATTATATGTAAAATAGTTAATGTGTTTAGACTTGGGCGGTTGGTGGGAATAATCTGGTTGATAATATTTGTTGGGACATGAATGGAGAGACGTTCTATCAGTGGCAAAGTGTCATAGCACAGTTGAATAGATGACGTTGTAGGGTGATGATTGTTTCATGGAATGGTTAGGTATTGAAGTGAGCATACGCCACACCAGCAGGCGTGTCAAATGGAAACGAACAAACTAGAAACAATTCGATCTCTTTCCAGCCATGCTTTCTATCAAAAATTATGTAAAATTCAATATTTAACTTTCCACCTTTGAGTTTTGAGTAGTAGAATTAACATGCGTAACCCAACAAAACCTAACAATGGATTCTGATCGCTGGATGAATTATTCCCCCCAACCCAAACTGACTTTTGTGCAGTCCCATATCCTTGGGATATATTCCCAATCTATAGGATATCAGTCGTAAATAATATTATCAATTACATCATGCCAATATATCAATAAGTCATCGATCAATATGTCATCATACCAACAATAAATTTTTACGTGCTCCCTCGTCTCCAATAATTGGAAAAAGCAACAGAACCTAACTTACAAAAAATGCATTGATTTGTGATACACAAAATGCAAACAAAAAGACATTTTACGACCTGAGAAAACATTTTATATTTTCGTACAACAATATCCAAATGCATACACATACAAGGAAAACATACTATCTGAAATGTTACATAGGTCCACACTGGTTATACACAACTTTGTATTTGTTTTCACAGCACATTTTACACATCAAATGAAAAATGAATTCCGAAGCTCATACTCCCAATACAAATGGCTTATTCACGCAACGAAATCTACAACCTCGAGCTAGAAGCATTTGCAGTAGCTGCGGGGAGAGCAGGTCGATCAATCCCCGATTTAGCTTCAATTTCTTGAGCCTGCCACATGAAGCTCTGAGCCCAAGCTCAAACCCTTCCACTGACACTTTGTTCATGTGCACTAAATCCACATCTTGAAGACACCTTAGACTTCCAATTAGTTTCCAAAGTCCAACTGAACTAACCGGGCAGTACGATATATTGATCTGCATTTATGAAATATAAGTTGCAATATTGGCCTCAAGTTGGATTCATCATCCATAACAATGTTTATAGCACTTGGTTAGAATATTTACCTGTCTAATATTAGGACAATAAGAAATAAGGGCACTGACAGCAACATCATCAACAGAGTAACACCGCTTCATATCGATTTTAGTCAGTTTATTGCATCCCATTGCAAGAGCAGTGATACCTAAACCACTCACATTATGGAGTTCCCTCAGTTCAAGAACTGAAAGTTCTTTCAATGAACTCAAATGCTCGATCCCTTTATCTGTTATATCACTACAGTAACATAAATTTAGTTCCTTCAGCTTCTTGCACCCGGCAGCTATGGATGCCAATCCTTCATCGCTTACTCCAGTTGATCTGTTATTTTCATGTAAATTTACTTAAAAATGTTTTGGCACATATTTGAAGTGAAAGCTTGAAGAATACAAAGTAGAAAATTACCGATAAAGATCAAGTTCTATAAGATTATGGCAGTTCGAGCCAATATGAGCAAGCCCATTTTCAGTGATGCTGGAGCAAAGGCCCAACTTCAATATTCTAAGCTTGGAGCTTTTAAACAAGGATCCAAATGCTGCTAATGATGTATACTGTGGATGTCATATTCAGTGTGATTAAGCGAACAAACTCATGAAAACAAAACTGAACTTACCAGAATCGTTCATGTTGCAATCAGTGAGATCAATTTCCTTGAGTTCGGCACACGACGTGAAAATCTGACTAATGCCTCTTTCCGAAAGTAGCGAGCAAGACTCTAAACGAAGGCATTCAAGCTTTTTACAATGCTTTGATATTGAAAATAATGCTTCATCTGTTATGAATTTGCAGCATGTGAGATCAATCGTTATTAGATCAATACAGTTGCTCACGAGGTTGCAAATGCCTTCAACATTCACACCTTGGCATTTGCTAAGGCTGATCTCTTTTAAATTCTTGCAATTATTACCAATCGATTTAAGGCTTGAAGCTGAAGCTTGAAATCCATCAAGTTTCAAAGTATTTATAGTTGAACTTAAGATGCTCAGTTTGGAGAGAAATTGCAGTGCAAGTTCCTAAAAAAGATATCGAGATTATTTATTAGTAACAAATGCTATATTACTGAGCAAAACATTGGTTGATGATTAGATTTGATGAGTTGAACTCACCGGATAACAATCGCCAATATTTAGATTTTCAATATACTTGTGTCTTTCTATTATGGGGATCAGACCAGAAGAAGTCACATTGTCACAGCGTGAAACATCAAGAAACTGCATTATTAACACATAATATATGTTAGGACTACTAATATGTTGATTTGATGCTTTCAACCCAAAATATTTGTCTGGAATTTATAATTTTATATCTAAGGTTTTATATGTTTGTACACTATCTTGCTAGAAGCGTCTATATAAACTGTAAACGAAACCACTATGTACTAAATGGTTGGAGGCTCGTATACCAACAAGTTGATGAATATTTCACTTTGCATTGTTTCACAAAATGAAAAGATGTCAAAATCTTAAATCAGCAGCCACTGCTTACAATCCATTTCGAGATAGAAATACAAATAGGAATTCAAGCCTTCAAATGATAATATAAATAATTTATCTTATTCATGTTGTTTATTTAAGGAAGTTTACCACTTCAGACCACAATACAAACAATATAACAAAGAAACATAATAGGGTATCTGACTTCCGAACAGTAATGTGTAATATGGTAAATAAGCTACAGAAATGAACAACTAACCCTCAAAGAACTTGTCATATTTCTGAAATATGCCAAACCATTGTCGTCGATAAAAGAGCAGCCAACCAATGAGAGAATTTCTAAATTTTCAAGAGACGTGATCGAGCTAAGTGATTTGTTAGTCACCTATCAAAGATTCAATTACGCAAGTCAATAATAATAATATGCAGAGAATTATGCGTGTACTGACTAGAAGAAAAGAATATATTTACATAAATGGTATGGTAGAAAAGATGCTTTATTTTCCTTATCATCCAACAGTTATTATTTTTAAAGAAAAAGAACTTGTTCTTCCACTGAGAGATTCTGAACCAGACAGCAATCAGCATTCTTTTTGTATGTAAAATATTCGAAAATGAAAGGTTGGTGTCCTCTATAATCTATGTACGGGGGCGTACCCAGTACTCAATAAAACCAGTTGACACACTAATAGTATATACATGTGTAATGCATGCAAAACCAATAAACTAGCGATGACAGTAACTTATAGTGACAAAAACAAAGATCAAAGCATTTGACTCACTTTGAGATATGATATGTCCAAAATTTTGAGCTTCCTACACTTTTTCACTAGCAGCTCAATTCCAATATCCGAAACTTCTAAACACCATTTCAATCCTAAACTTTCCAAATTTTCGCACCTCACTGCAACCTTTGCTAATCCCACATCCGTCAACTCCAAACACTTATTAAATTTCACCTGAAAAGACGATATATTAATAATACAAAGTCATTTACTCATATGCGTTATATGATATAGTATTACTGGATATGAAATTGTGCTACTGTTATCCGTAACTTTTTATCCAACATACTTAATATGACTTGTCTACCATGTTAATGCTAATATTATATTGACACTGAATTTGTAGTCGAGTAAGATCTTCTGAAAGAAAATATCAGGAGAGATTAACCAAAGATTCTAAACGTTGAACCATGAGATAAGATAATTCAGATCAAAATGATGATATCTTAACATTAAACTTATTTTGTCGTACAACATCAATATTAGACTCCCATCTTAAAATCCAAAAATTTGAACAGTTTAGTCAGTAATCCTATTTGGTTATCTATCAGATCAATAAGCATGTATAACAATTTACCACATATCAGGTATCAATAACATACCAACACGTTCTACGAAAATTCATCAAGATGCACAAGTAAAAGGGTAAAGACACATGAATTTTTGCTGTTCAAAGATAAATGCATCGCTTTTGGAAATTCCAAGTTGCAAACATACAACACATGCAATTAAATTTCATGTGCTTGTATTTTGTCATAAAGTGCACCTGATTGTATTTGCATTTAAATTAGTTGTCCTATTCAAGTATTCGATTACCACCTCCTTCCAACAGTAAATTAAGGATATAAGAAAATCACAATAACTGACCAAAACACTGAGATGACAAATAAGATAAGTGCAAAGGTTTAATTCCCAAGTATGTACCTTGAGATAAGTGCATATTATTATGCACGGCTTACTTAGATATTAAAAGCCCAAAACCAACATATTTATGACAAAAGTAGTTTGGAAAAGAAATTTTCAAGTAGTTTTAAGTGAATAGCGATTAAAATATAAGAGCAACTCCAACAAAACAAATTCAGAGCTAAATTTCCAGGAGAACGCAACAAAAGACGAGTCAAAACCGAAGATTCGGCTAAATCTTCGGTTTTCGAACAGAAAACTGAATTGAAACTGAACATCCAATCCTAGACGTCCATTCAATGGACGTCAAAGAATAGACGTCATTAAATGGGTGCCTATTTAATATATTTAATATTCAGACGTCCATTTAATGGACGTTTTATATTCAGACGCCCGTGGGCAAAAGCGTCCAAGACCGACGCTCATTAAATGAGAGTCTATTGTTGTCCAAGGCTATACGCTCATTAAATGAGAGTCTATTGTTGGCCTTTCCTCCTCAATTCAGTCCTGAATATTCAAGACACTGAATGGGTTAGAGATGCCCTAAATGTTTAGGTAACTTCGTAGAAATTGTAATAAAATTTTGTGGTAAAATTGAAATAAGTCACAAGTAACTATAAACAAACATTCCGTGCTTATGTCTTGTCAACTTCAAAAATTTATTTCTCCTCCTAAGCAGTTAGAGTATCTCCAGCCAAGGGCCAGTTGTTGGTGCGGTGAGAAGGAAATAAGTTAGAAGGATTACGATGGCTTCAACAATGAGTGAATTTATTTTAAAAAAAATGGTTTAATTCGCTAAATGATTTTCTGAAAATCATCTGGGCATAAACCAGTTTTCTACACCCCATATACTTATTTTCATACTAAAAATATATTTAGTCTCGTTTAGGTCTTAATCAGCTTTTTGAAAATCGTTACGCACTAAAAAGTTTTCAAACAACCGTTTTAAGTACTAAGAGGTTTCAGAAAATTCATTTAGTATATTTTAAATTATAAATATATATAAGTTATTGGCGTTCTTCTAAAGTGACCTAAGGCGCCCAAATGTGAGAAAAAACCATTTATGATTGAGTACAAGTAAAAGCACCCGGATCTATAATTGCGGCCATTATTACTGCGGTCGGCGAACAATCGCCTATGCCGTGGCCAGCAGAGCACGTGCAGTGCTTGGTCACCGACCGTGGTGGCCGCAAGCACAAATCTGGATGCTATAACAGCACACTTTATGATGTATGAACAAATTTAATAACTAGTTTTGACCAAGTTATTTTATTTACTTTAACTTAAAAGGAAAAACGCACTGAAACTCTCCTGATTATAGGTTATCATTTAAAACTAATTTAATGGTTACTATTTAAAAACAATTTTGAAGTTCCTATTCAATACTTCTGGAAGAAAGTTCTAAAATGTCTCTAAAATAGTAGCAACCTATAAGTTAAGTTTAACTTCTATGCCAAACATACTCTAAAAGATGAAATACAATATACACAAATGCTACTTTATGAAGAGAGTATCACCTCCTTCAATCCCTTAGCCATGGATATAGCAGCAGCCTCGCGATCTCCAACGCCAACACAATGCGAAAAATCCACAGATTCCAGCTTAGGGCACGAGGCCACCAAAGCTTCAAGCCCTCTCCATCCTATTCCATTCGCTTTCGAAAAATCAACTCGTCTCATGTTACTCATCATCCCGCTACACCCAATCAGTATCTCATCCGGAAACACCGCACACTTGGACAGATCGAGAAACTCCAGAAATTGATACCTCCTAATAAGCGTTGTTACGTACTCTCTTCTTAGAATCTTAATCGATCTCCTGTGAATCGATTCTACTCTAAAAAAGCATTTGTTCACTAGCCGGAAAGACTTTCTGTCTTCAGGTTCCGTTACGTGATCTAGAAGGCTGAAATAGAGGTCTACGGAAAGAGAATTTATGTTAAACTCTTCTGACATATGTTGTTTCTTCATTATTATGTGCTAAAGCGGAAAATTTAAGTAGGAATAAAAAGAAATGAAGATGGGGGAAGGAAAAGATGAAGAAGATGCGAAGACGAAGAACAAACACTGCTAGTGTTGTTGTATAGTAATGGATCGTCGTTGCTTGAATGCATTTCTATCAATTTCGCAGCAACAAAACAAACGTCCGATAAAATATTTATGCAATGTTTGTCTGAGCTTTTATTATTTTAAACGAGGGAGAAAGGACTTCGATGAAGAAATGAATGTTTGATTTCGGAACGCGAAGAAATCTTAATAATGCTGAGATCTAGAAGAAGAAGAAGCCTGTACCAGTTGAAATACAATTTTTAGAGGACATGGCAAAGGCATGAAATTGAGATTAATTACGAAATTTTAACGAGTGGTATGGATAAATAAGCAGAAAAGAGAAGGGTACATTTGGAAAGATAGAAGGTACCGGGGTGAAGTACACAGCCGTTCAGGTTCGTGCGGACTGGTTATGTTCGCTTTTATCGTGTAATTTGCATTTAAGTCCTTGCTATGTGAAATCATTAATATGCATATAAAATTATTGTTAAGGTCTTAATATCCGGTGGTAACAGCATCATCAGATTCAACTTAGCAGGTACAAGTTGAAGTTTTCTAGTACGGAGGTTGTTTCTCATATTTAAGCAGTCATGCTCCATTTGAACTTTAAGTTAAACATTTCAACCAAGTACCATACGGCATATTATCCATATACCCACTGTACAACTTAGTCAGAATTGTTTATATATATTTTACAGGTAAGTTGTATTTTATAATAATATATATAATTGCACAACCTAACACGCAATGTGAATGCAATTTACCATGGAAAAAATGATAAATTAAAAATGGGTTGAGGACTTGTGCATAAATTTGCGAGGTTGCAAAGGGTTGATTGATAAAATAGAAAAAGGCAAAAGAGGACAAAAGAAGAAGGGAACAGTTTACTATTAAGGAAATGAGAGGAGTGGAATTCCGTACAGCAGGCGGAACCGAGGTGGGGCCCAGTAACATGGGAGCCCGTACCTATCTAAGGACGGTAGTACCTGTTGTTCAGGCCCACTAAGCACCCACTCAGTTTATTTTATACGATACGTACGAGTCCCTTTCACCTTCGTTTTTATTCTCACCCACAATTATTTTGCACAGATCAGACCACCTTCGGCTTTCACAACTGGACCAATGATATCGCGGCACGTTTCGTGCTTGGGTAGAGGATGGTAGGTGAGAAGACGGGTGCGTTGTAAAATGAAATGAGCAGGAGACCATACCATGGTAAGTAGTTTTTTTCAAGTTTTGACCTAACTTATGTGTCATTTTAAATATATAAATGTTGTTGCCGTGGGTGGAACCTTTGGAGAGGGTCATCTTCAGTGCGTACGATACTTATCTGGATTTAAACAAATTGCTTTGCCAAGAAATCATTTTTTAGATTTGAGATGAATGAGGTTTGCAGTTTCTATTTTCGTATCGAGTTCAACTCTATAAAATATCTTTTTGGTACTCTTGTTCTTTTACAGAATGTTGTTGTGTTTTATCATATGAAGAATGACATAAAACATTTTGCTCTCGAACTCGTTTGTTATATCATCTCACATGCCACGTGGTAACATAAAAATCCAACATCTCACGTTCTAAATGCAAACATGAAATCTCAATGTACTGCGATTGTTTTAGAATTATTTTTCGATCACAGAATGAATACGAATGTGTGCATATGTGTGTATATATGTATGCATGTATATGTATATTATTATTTAAATTTTGAGTTTTATAATTTAGTAGAATCTAGCGGCAAGTTTGATCTGCAACGATAGTTATAACTATCCTTTCAAATAAATTTTTGAAGAGATAGTTCCTACCTATATTTGTATTAATTTGCAAGATAAAATGTAAGCGAATAATATTTTTTTGTAAATTGAAGGTATACAAGGTTGATTTAACAAATTTTAATAAAATTATGAAGAAATAAAGTTCGGTTTCAATGGTAAAACTCCATACATAATTGGTTACATTACTATATATTATTCCGAGTAGAGCAAAACAACAAGCAATATAGTATCTAGTAAGTAATGACATTGATAAGCTAATTTCCAAATGTGGAATGAAGAACTATGATTGTATAAGCCAAAATTTGTAAAAGGCTACTATATCTTAGACCATATCCAATAGTTGAATAAGTTCAACTCTTAGTTCAGCTTTGCTCTTATTTTTGTCTGTTCTTCAACAAGTAGTACCATCACATAATAAGTAGTCGAAATAGATTAAAAGTTAATTTTATATTTCTGTCTGGTAACATAAACTTAAAATTTAAACATCTTAGTATGTAATAAGTTTGATTCTAGAAAATGAACATTTTAGAAGCATGTAGCAGATATAAACGATATTTGAAAAATATGAAAGCTTGAATATTGGTCGAGTTAAGTAGAGAGTATTGAATTCTAATTCAAAATGAAATGCTATCAATACTTTCAAATAATAAAAATATTGATAAATACACTTAGCCGTTGCCTTGGAAACTTAAGAAATTTTATTACGTACATTTTGATGTAAATAATAAAATTTTCAAAGTCAAATTGCATTATTTGAATATTATTTTGAATTAAAGGATGAAATCCTATTTAAATGATCCAAAATTAATTTTGGTTTGAATGTAATGAATATTTTGCGGATTTTACAACTAGTAAAGATTTAATTCACAAAGTTAATTTATTGTGCATTAGAATTGTTTTCAAAATGAAACTCATAGGATCTAAGACTGAGATAATGGAAAATTTACATACAAATTAGTGAAATGCATAATGAAATCAATATTTGATATCATACATAAATTACATAAAATTAATATACATGCATCAGATAGTTATGCCTACAGTTTAAATTTAAGTTCCTATATTACCATAAACATGAAATTTATAGTCACAAGTTAATACCAAAAATTTAAGTATAAGGTCGAGGCAATGGTGGAATTAAACCTTACTTTACAGGGCATGTCCATATCACATAATAAAAAGGGTAAGAATGAAAGATGTATGGAAGATATTCTCTACTTAGACAATGTGAATGCAGAGTGTTAGTTTTCTAATTTGATATTTATTCAGTTGCCTAGAACATTTCTCTTTGTACATTTTGTCTGTAGTACGCATAAAATAATTGTAACTCTTAATAAGTCGGAGACTTTGAAGTAATTGTTGAGCAAGTTGCCTCATTACTCTAATAGTGAACCAAATGATCAAATTAGCATGGTGGAATGCAAACAATTAGCTGTAATATATGAATGCTTATAATGAGCCTGGTAAATTTTTGCTTGTTTCTTATTGCCAAATTAAAGATAACGAGTCATTTATGTTATTAAATTTTATATACATGTCACTAGCGTTACAATTGAGTTGAGAATAGGTACCATTGGAGCATATTTGGATTAGCTGGCAACTTTGGCTCGCTTTTATTTGCTTGCATAGATGTTAAATAACTCACTTAAATGTTAAAATAAAGGTACTAAACATAGAATAGGTACTAAACATGGACGGGTAAAAATCAAATTGTAAGAAATTGAGCAATTACCTAAGTATATTGTGTGAAATAAAATATATATTAATTTATATTAAATTAAAATCGATTTACAAATGAATAAAGGGGCTATTTAAAAGGAAAGAAAAATTATCATAATTAAACAAGGCCCAATCCATTAAGCTCATCTCTTTTCTTTTTGTAAAATTCGACGTCCTTAAATCGACTAATTCCCTTTCAAAACGTAACCCCAATGACCCAACCAATCCATTTCTATTTCTTGCCCTAGCCCCAACTTCCAAATTCAAAATTGGGGATCATGAAAAAAAAACCATACGAATGCGATTATGGCAGAGGCGGACGATCGAAGGCGAGCATCGAGGGGCGTTATGGTGCACTTCGAGGCACACACATGTTTGCATGCTTGGCGTTGAGGTCGCGGTGACTGGGTGCGAAAGTGGCCACTGTTGGCGATGATGGTGATGGAGGTGGCGGCGAGAGATTGAACAAGGGTCAGATGCCGAAACTGCTCTAGCGGATGATACATGCGAATAGCTGTAGGGCTGCTGTGACAGTGACGTTGGTGGTGCGGATTCAGGCGACATCGACGACAAGTACAATAAAGCGTGTAAACGAATGGTTAATGTCAGTTATACTATTTAATTCACATATCTATATCTAAAATAATTATAACCATTCTCACATGCCTTGCTTTAGTTATAAATTGCGTTAGTATGTGGTAGTGGTTGAATGATATGGTTGAAATACAGTTGCATGCTATAGTCTTAATTAGTTTGTTGTTTGAATTGGTTGACTTGTGTGTTTGAAATATTGGTTTTGAATCGATAATTGATTATGAAATAGCATGTATGTTAAAAACTATCAAAATGCATTTGAATTTTGTAACAAAATTATATAATGGTTGTGCATTGTTTGTATAGCCGAATCTGTCAAAAAACAAAATAGATCACTAAAATTTTTTTATATTATGGAATGATATTTTATAGAGCAATAATGACTATAGAAGACGCATTTTTGATGGATTTATTATTCGAATTGTTTTTAAAATTTATCAAAATAAGATTTTTATCTATTTTGATCCCAATTGTGATTTAGTTTACAGAATACAGTTATATTGTAACATCTCTAATTTTTGGTAACATTATTCGAAAAAATTAATTAGGTAAATAAAATAAAATAGTGTAAGTATTAAAATGATAAGGGGATTGAGATTTGAAAATAAAATTTAAAGTCATGCTTAATAGTTATAAATGGGCTTAAATGGACTAATATGTTATTAATTTACATAATGGCCTATTAGGGAATAACCGCCAACATTTCTATAACCCACCTATTCACACATCTTTTCATTTTCTCGCGTTCGTTGTATTTCTCAAAAACAAAACAAACGTAAACCTAAGAAAGCCGACCATCACATGGAAGAAAAGAGGGGAAGATTAAATCAAGCCAAGGAATTAAAGCAAAGGGATTAATCTTAAATCAAATCCCAAAGCTCTTATCATATTCATGGTAAATAATAATTTTACACCATCTCTATTTTATTCTATGATTATATGTTTTCGGATTCAAGATTACATTCGTTTTTATGATGTTTTGAATGATGGTATGCTTGAACTCTTATATGTTTGATTTAAATCTATTCATTTACATATGAATTTACACGGTTTTAAGGCAAAATCGATTGTTAATGATTTTAGAATGCCATGGAAAAATTATATGTTATGTAAAACAAGATTTTGGAGATGGGTTTCAATTTTTGTAATTTTCCAAGCTATGAAAATTTTATTTTGAATTTCTAAAGTAAAATACGATGTAATTGGGTTTAAAATTAATTTTGATTATTTCAGGAAGAAATTGGGTCTGAAATTTTAATTTGTTCGATAACATGATGAAAGTAAATTTCTATGAATTTTGGAGATTTTTCCTAATTGATTTACTATGGAAAATAAATTATTTTAAAAGAAAGATATACATGCAATGTTCGTTTTGCTTAATGGAAGGGCTTAAACGTTTGATTTTCCTTGATTTAGTTATGATAAATGCAGCATTTATTTTGTAAAGGATTTGAAAAGTTTTAAAATGACCAATAAAAGGATTACAAATAGGCAGGTAGCTATAGAACAATTACTAAAAGTACCATAATTTCAGCCTTTAATTCAGAAAAGTTGGTTCCGTCTTCTTTAGTAGCAATGCTTCTGATAGGGTCGAAATCTTAGTTTTGTTTTCAAATGTTAAGTGCCTGGTTGGTTTTACTGAAGGCTTTCGACGTAGTCGAAACATATGCTTTAGAAATGGGTATTTTTTTTAAATAACTTTCAAAGTAGTTGCCATATCATGTTTTAAAAGAGGTTTTGAATGGATTCCTTTGTTTTTAAATAATGCTTTCGAAAGACGTGGCTCTGAACAGGTCGAAACCCAACTGCTGTTCTTTTACCTTTCGAATGTATTGCAGCCATCAATGCTTTCGAAGGGTTCTCTATGTTTCAAACTTAAGCTAAGTCACTTCCTAAATGTTTATGAAAGATTTCAGGGGTTTCGAAGGCAATGGTGTCGAAAGGGGGTTTCGATGCTATCCTTCAAAGTTTTATTCAAATATTTTAAGCTTTCAAATGAGGGTTCCGACACCATCAATTTTTTCCCAAAACTATTTTATTAAATATTTCGAAAGAGATACTTTCGTCTGTGATCACTTTGACCCAAAAGTTGTTTCTAAAAGTATAACTCTATAACTCAATACTTTAGAAATGGGTACTTTCATTTGTTTCGAAGCTATGTTACTATAGACTTTCGAGTAATGTTTTGCTTCCATCGAAAGGTGTATTTGGTTTCAAAACAGATGTTTTAAAAGGGCTTCGAAAGGTATATACATAGTGTTTTGAAAAGAAGTTTTCTTTTCTTTTGAAAGAGGTTATCCAGAGGTTTTGAAAGTGATGTTTTATGGTTTTCAAAACAAATAACCCAATCTCATTTTTACGTAAAAACCATGTCATAAAAAAATTAAAAAGTTTTGAAATGTAAGAAGTTTTCCTTCATTAACAGGTTAAAGGGTTTAACCAAGTTTTATATAAAATGATTCCAAGGACATTACACCACAGGGGTTGGTATTATTATGATTGCTTCTTCATATATTTATTCACATTGTAATTAACCCATAATAGTACTTTGGGGAAGGACAGAATAACCAACTAGGTTGACCCGATAGAAAATATAACTTAAGAAATATTAAAATCTTAATTATAGATATTGGCCAGGGCCAATAGGTTCACACTAAACCCATGAAAACTACGGTTAGCAAAAATATTGGCATGGGCCAATAGGTTCATAGTAAGCCCATGAAAACTATGATTTGATATTGGTAGGGGCTAATAGGTTTATAGTTAGCCCATGAAATTATATCTGAATTAAGATATTGACAGTTAGTCAATAGGTTTCTAGTCAGCCCATGAAACTAGGATAAGAGAAATGATATTGGAGTTACCAATATATTCTTAGTAACCCCATGCAAACTATGAAATGAGATAAGTAGTCTACAAGTATTTAACAGGTTATTTGTGAGCCCAAGAAAACTAACAGGTTAATAGTAACCCTAAAACTATAATTGAGACAGATAGTCCTAATGAATGAGGATGGGCAATCCAGAAGTAACTTATTTTTTGCATATTGTCATACTATTTTGAATTGTTTTAACCAATTTGGATGTAGGAGCATAGTATATGGTTTTACAAAGGTTTTAAGATACTAGTGAGGAGAAAACCTGTTCCGCTAAGCGGCGTGATATCACTAGATATTTAAATGATTTGAGATGGTAGATCATTATTCATACCAGGCTTTATGTCTGACCCGAAGTTTTTATTTTCCCATTAAACTCTCGGGTGCTCAACTGATTTTGAGTAGTTTGAGGTTTAGGGTTTCCAGGTGTTCTTTAGACGAATAAAGTTTTCGGTGACGAGCATGAGGCATGCTGGCAATTTAGAATTATTTTTTCGCTTTGTGTTTTGGTTGTAAAGGCAAATTTGTTTTATTGCCTTATTATATACTCCGATCATCCAATGGGACATCTTCATATGTCGCTCTAGGCATATTTTGTATTAATTGTATGTTATCTGAACGTCATCTGCATATTGGGATTATGTAATGAATTTGCAATGTTTTGAATGGAATGTGAAATTTGTTTGCAGTTTAAATTTTTTCCATATTCATGTGTTTTTGTATATCAATGTATCTAACATTGCTGTATTTTGTAACCGAGGATTAATAACTATAGATGACTACAGCATCCACAACCGTTAGTTTTAGGCCTCCAAATAGGAGGATGTTACAAGTTGGTACCAGAGCAGAGGTTTATGAAAACTTAAAAGAAATTAAACCTAAAAGATTTTCAATCATAATCCAATGAATCAGAAATATGATCGAGGTTTGGGATAACACTATAGTAACGTACTTGTATATGATCTATATATATAAGTAAGTATTCCATTCTCTCTTAGACCATTCTTCTGTATCTTATTCAGGCTCGTATGCAGATTTATGAGAAAGAAGATACGAAAGCAGGCAATGAAGAGGAAATCTCAATAGAGGAAGCACCACAACCAACATAAATGCTAGACCTAATACCAGGAGGAACCAAGGTCGACCGGCTAATGCTACTAACGAAAATGCTAATGCTAATATGGGTGTTGGAAATCCACCAGCAGATATGGGGCGTTGTATCCGTTCTTCGTCAATATGATGCAAGCAAGAGTTGCTATTGGAGTTGCTGGCAACGTAGGAGGAGCTAATCCTATAGCTTCAATTAGGAATAATTATGCTAAGCTGAGCAGGGATTACACTAGCTTAGGTGGGAAGCCATTCATAGGGACGGAGAATGCTATTGAAGTAGAGAATTGGCATTTTCATTGTGGGCGTATATTTGCTGATTTTGGTTTAGATGACGGAAAAAAGAGAAGATTGGCCTTTAGGCAGTTATAAGGGTAACCGCTTCATTGGTGGAATAGTGTTACTGCTGGAGTTCCGGAGGAGCGGTTGACTTGGGCAGATTTTAGAAGGAGATCTGAGCAGAAGTTTGTGTCTGATTTTGTTAAGTTAGAGCTGATGAGGAAGTTTATAGATCTAAGGCAGGGAGAGATGTCGGTTGTTGAGTATGCCGCTAAGTTTGAGAAATTGTTCCGTTGTGGACATAATACTATAGACACGGTCATTAGAAGGAATGTGAAGTTCATTAAGGGACCGAGGCCCGAGATTGCTAGGGCGACCCTGCCACATCTTCACGATCCGATTAATTTAGTTGTGGAGATGGTCATTCGCCATGAGGAGATGCTTGTTAATTGTGCTAGAGAGAAGCCAGTGGAAATTCAGGATTCTCAAGGGAAGAAGAGAAAGTTCTTTAAGAAGAAGGGAGCCTAGAAGGGAGATACCACCAAGAAGTAAAAGGCAGAGCTAGTTTGCTATATTTGTGATAAGAAGGGTAATTATGCAAATAAGTGTCGGTCAGGTAATAGGAAGAAGGCTGCAAATAAGAAGAATGTGAAGTGCTTCAACTGTGATCAAGTTGGGCATTACAAGAATCGGTATCCAGAGCCAGTCAGGGCAAACAAAGGAAAGCTTTTTGTTATTGGACCGGATAGGCCTACTACAGCTGATAAATGGAAGACTGTGATGGAAGGTACGCTTTTGATTCAGAGTATAACAGTTTAGGTGCTTTTTGATACCAGTGCATCACATTCATTTATATCTCAATGTTTGGTTGATAGATTACGCTTAGAACCTACCTACCTTGTTACTTCCTTAAGGGTAACGAATGCAATAGGAGGGTATGTAAATCTAGGGTTGAGATGTGACTAGTTAGAACTTAATCTGCTAGGTCATAAGTTTGCATGCAGTCTGTATGTTTTCAATTTCTTAAATTTCAAAATCATTTTAGGTATCGATTGGTTAGGTAGATATAAGGCTAGAATATTTTGCCAAAATAAGAAGATATCACTGAGACATCCTGATAGTCATAACCGAGTAATATTTTCAGTGGAGAATTCTGACCGGAGTGTTAATAATTTGTTTAGTGCTATGGAGATAGAAGATGAGTTAAGTCAGGTTCGCGTAGCGAGAGAGTTTGCGGATGTCTTTGAGCCAATTGTAGGACTACCACCGAAACGAGCAGTTGACACCAACAAAGATGAAGGAATTAAAGGGCAGCTAGTGGATCTTGAAAGAAGGAATTTTACCAACCCAAGCAGTTCGCCTTGGAGAGCGGCCGCGGTGTTTATGAAGAAACCAGATGGATCGTTGAGAATGTGTATCGATTACCGTAAGATCGTTGAGAATGTGTATCGACCATCGTAAGTTGAACAAAAGGACGATTAAAAATAAGTGTCCTTTTCCAAGAATAGACGACATCTTCGATTAGTTGAGTGGAGCCAGAGTGTTTTTTCAGTTGGATTTGGCGACAGGTTTCCATCGGTTAAGAGTAGCAGAGGACAGTATCACTTTGACAACATTTCGGACTAGCTATAGTTCGTATGAGTGGTTAGCGATGCCATTTGGATTAACAAATGCAGCTGCTTTCTTCGTGAATTTGATGAACCGAGTCTTTCGAGGGTACTTGGATAGGTTTGTGCTAGTGCTTATAGATGACAGTTTAGTATACTCTAAGGATGAGAGAGCATGAAGTTCATCTTAGAGTGGTACTTGAGACGCTGAGGCAGAATCAGCTAAAGACGAAGATTACTAAGTGTCATTTTTGGAGGAATGAGATTAAGTTTCTTGGTCACATGGTTTCAGAGAAAGGCTTGTTAGTCGATCCAGATAAGATCAAAGCTGTTAATAATTGAAAGAGACTAGAGATGGTGACTAATATTAGAAGTTTTCTTGAACTTGCCGGCTATTACCGAAGATTCATCAAGGATTTCTCGCGGATAGCAGCACATTTGACTAAGTTAACCAGAAAGGAGGTGAAGTTTGTCTGGTCCGAAAAATGCGAGGAAGCATTCCTTAAGTTAAAGCATTTGTTGACCAATGCACTAGTGTTAGTAGTTCCAGACGAAAACCAAGAATTGGTGGTGCATACTGATGCATGTGAAACTGGATTAGGAGAAATATTGATGCAGAAGGGTAAAGTTATTGCCCACGCATCCAGATAGCTTAGACCGCACGAAGTTGGATATTCTACTCATGATTTGGAGCTGGCTGTGGTGATCTTTGCGTTGAAGATTTGAAGACATTATCTCTTAGTGGAGAGGTTTGAGCTTTATACCAATCATAAGTTTTTAAAGTATTTATTCTCTCAGAATGAGTTGAATATGAGACAGCAGAGTTGGTTGAAGTTTTTAGTTGCTTATGATTTTGGTATAGAGTATACTTCTCGGATAGGAAATAAGGTAGCCGATGTCCTTAGCTGAAGACACCAGAATGTGGTATTAGCTATGTTGGCGGAGTGGAAGTATTTAGAAGCTTTGACCAGTTATGGTATGCAGTTTAGATCGACTGCTAGTTCTAGTTAGAGTACCGCCATGTTGTCCTATTTAGAAGTTCGACCAGTGTTGATCGAAAGGATTTCTTCAAAGCAAAAGGAGCATCCAGTATTAGCTGAGAGGATTAAATGGCTTGAGGTTGGAATTGAGATCGATGATCTAAAAGAATTTATTCTTGACCAAGGAGGGTGGTTGAGAAATAAGGAAAGATTGTGCGTTCCGAATGTGGAGGACTTGAGCAAAGAAGTTCTTAGATAATGTCATCGATCCAAGTATGTGATTCATCCTAGAGGTACCAAGATGTATCAAGATATGAAGAGGAGCTTCTATTGGGAAGATATGAAGAAGGATGTTGGCATGTGGGTTAGGCATTGTGCAAACTGTCAATAAGTGAAAGCTGAACATCAGAAGCTGAGTGGGTTGCTTCAACCTTTAGAGATTCCAGTTTTGAAATGGGATTCGATATCCATGGATTTTGTAGACGGGTTGCCAAGGTCTAATAGAGGTAATGAAAGTATACGGGTTATAGTAGAGAGGTTGACCAAGAGTTCCTATTTCATTCCAGTTAAGCCAAGCAAGATGACACATGTTTTAGCTAAGATGTTCATGAAGAACATAGTTAGAATACATGGAGTTCCTACTAGTATAGTTAGTGACAGAAATGCCTTGTTCACTAGTGAATTCTGGAAGAGTATACAGGAAGTATTGGGTACCAAGCTTAATATGAGTACTGCATATCACCTTCAGACGGATGGGCAGACAGAGAGAGTCAAAAATGTAATCGAGGATCTACTAAGAGCTTGTGTATTGGACTTTAGTGGATCTTGGGAAGACAATCTACATCTGATTGAGTTTTTATATAATAATAGTTACTATACTAGTATAGGAATGGCGCCTTTTGAAGCTTTGTATGGAAGGCCATGCAAATCGCCAGCATATTGGTTGGAGACTGGAGACAGATTAGTCTTAAGATCGGATTTGGTTAGAGAGGCATCAAAGAAGATTGAGTTGATCCGAGAAAGCATGAAGGAAGCTTAGTCTAGACAGAAGAGTTACGCAGATAAGAGGTGTATAAGACGTAGAATTCTCAGTTGTAGATGGAGTTTTCATTAAAGTATCACCGATGAATGGTGTGGGGTAGTTAGGAAAGTCGGGGAAACTGACACCGAGATATGTTGGTCCGTTCCAAGTTATAGAGAGGATCGGAAAGCTCACATACAGAATAGTGTTGTCGAGCAATATGGCAGGATTCCATAATGTGTTTCATGTGTCTCATCTTCACAAGTGTGTGTATGATCCAGAAACTACTATTCCTCCTACAGGGTTGGAAGTTTTGGTAGTAGAATCAAATTTGAGCTTTGTTAGACAACCAGTTCAGTTTATAGTGAGGGATCAGAAAAAATTGAGGAATAAGACAGTGGGTTATAATAAGGGTATGTCTATATTAGATTTATATAGATAGTTGCTTGTCAGATAGGCTAGTACGGTTGTTAGGAATTGTTATAGATTCTTTAAGGGGGGAGCCTGTAACATCCCTAATTTTTGATAATATTATTCAGGAGATTTGATTAGATAAATTAAATAGAATAATGTAAGAATTAAAATGATAAGGGGATTGAGATTTGAAAATAAAATTTAAGGTCATGCTTAATAGTTGTAAATGGGCTTAAATGGACTAATATGTTATTAGTTTACATAAAGTCCTATTAGGAAATAACCGCCTTCATTTCTGTAACCCACCTATTCAGGCATCTTTTCATTTTCTCACGTTCATTTTTTTTCTCAAAAACAAAACAAACGTAAACAAGAAAGCCGACCATCACAAGGAAGAAAAGATGGGAAAATTAAATCAAACCAAGAAATTAAAGCAAGGGAATTAATCCTAAATCAAATCCCAAAGCTCTTATCATATTCAAGGTGAGTAATAATTTTATACCATTTCTATTTTATTCTATGATTATATGTTTTCAGATTATATGTTTTCAGATTATATGTTTTCGGATTTAAGATTAAATTTGTTTTATGATATTTTGAATGATGATTTGCTTGAACTCTTATATGTTTGGTTTAAATCAATTTATTTACATATTAATTTACACGGTTTTAAGCAAAATCGATTGTTATTGATTTTAGAATGCCATGGAAAAATTATATATTATGTAAACCATGATTTTGGGAGATGGGTTTGGATTTTTGTAATTTTCTAAGATATGGAAAATTTATTATGAATTTTTAAAGGAAAATATGATATAATTGGGTTTAAAATTAATTTGATCATTTCAGGAAGAAATTGGGTCTGAAATTTTAATATATTTGATAACACGATGAAGGTGAATTTCTATAATTTTTGAGGATTTTTCCTAATTGATTTACTATGAAAAATAAATTATTTTAAAAGGACTTATCTGCAATATTGGTTTTTCTTAATGGAAGGGCTTAAACATTAGATTTTCCTTGATTTAATCATGAAAAATGCGGCAGTGATTTTGTAAAGGATTTGAAAAGTTTTAAAGAGACCAATCAAAGGATTACAATTAGGCAAGTAGTTATAAAGAAATTGCTAAAAGTAGCATAATTTCAGCCTTTAGTTTATAAAAGTTGGTTCTGCCTCTTTAGTAGCACCTTTTGACTCCAATACTTTCGCTCCAACTTAGTCGAAACTAACCTAGTCGAAACTTACCTAGTCGAAACTTACCTAGTCGAAACCAATACACAAGGTATCAATTAGTAGTGGATTGGAGGAAAGGCAGAAGGCAATGGTATCGAAAGCAATGCTTCCGATGGGATCGAAATCTTAGTTTTGTTTTCAAATGTTAAGTACTGCTTTGTTTTACTTAAGGCTTTTGACGTAGTTGAAACATATGCTTTAGAAAAGGGGTTTTTCTAAATAGCTTTTGAAATAGGTCGCCATATCATGTTTTAAGTAAGAGCTTTCAAATGGGTTCCTTTGTTTTTATACAATGCTTTCGAAAGAGGTGGTTCGACCTGGTCAAAACCCAACCGCTATTCTTTTACCTTTCGAATGTATTGCAACCATCAATGCTTTTGAAGAGTCCTCTTCATTTTAAACTTAAGCTAAGTCACTTTCTAAACGCTTTTGAAAGGGTTCAGGGGTTTTGAAGGCAATGGTGTCGAAAGAGGGTTTCGACGCTATCCTTCATAATTTTACTCAAAGGTTTTGAGCTTTCAAATAGAGGGTTCCGACACCGTTAATTTTCCCCCAAAACTATTATATTAAAGGTTTCAAAAGAGATAGTTTTGCCCATGATCACTTTGACCCAAAAGATGTTTCTAAAAGTAAAACCCAATACTTTCAAAAGGGATGCTTTCATTTGTTTTGAAGCTATGTTTCTAAAGACTTTTGAGTAACATTTTGATACCATCGAAAGGTATATTTGGTTTCGAAAGAGATATTTTAAAAGGGCTTCGAAAGTTATATACGTAGTGTTTTGAAAAGGAGTTTTCTTTGCTTTCGAAGGAGGTTATCCAAGGGTTTCGAAAGTAATTTTCTATGGTTTTCAAAATAAATGACACAGTCTCATTTTTAAGGAAAAAACATGGCATAAATAAATTAAAGAGTTTTGAAATAGAAGAAGTTTCCTTGATTAATAGGTTAAATGGTTTAACCAAGTTATATGTAAAATGACTCCAAGGACATTACACCAAAGTGATTGGTGTTATTATGGTTTCTTCTTCATATATTTATTCACGTTATAATTAACTCATGACAGTACTTTGGGGAAGGGTAGAATAACCAGCTAGGTTGACCTAGTAATGGATATAACTTAAGAAATGTTAAAATCCAAATTAAAGATATTGGTAGGGGCCAATAGGTTCACAATAAGCCCATGAAAACTGTGGATAACAAGAGATAATGGCAGAGGCCAATAGATTCATAGTAAACCCATGAAAACAATGATTTGATGTTGGTAGGGCCCAATAGGTTTATAGTTATCCTATCAAAACTATATCGGATTAACATATTGATAATTAGTCAATAGGTTCCTAGTCAGCCCATGAGTTACCAATAGATTCTTAGTAATCCCATGAAAACTATGAAATCAGATAGGTAGTCCACAAGTATTAAACAAGTTATTAGTGAGCCCAAAACTAATAGGTCAATAGTAACCCTAAAAACTATAATTGAGACAGATAGTCCGAATGAATAGGGATGGGTAATCCAGAAGTAACTTATTTGTTTGCATATCATCATACTATTTTGAATTTTTTTATCCATTGTGGATGCAGGAGCACGGTATATGGTTTTATAAAGGTTTTAAGATACCAGTGAGGGGAAACCCGTTTCGCTAAGCGCGTGGTCTCACTAGATATCTAAATGGTTCGAGATGGTAGATTATTATTCATACCAGGCTTCTGACTCAAAGTTTTTGTTTTCCCCTAAACTCTCGGGTACTCGATTGATTTTGAATATTTTGAGGTTTAAGGTTTCCATATGTTCTTTTAGACGGATAAAGCTTTCGGCGACAAGCAGGAGGCATGCTAGCTACTTAGAATTATCTTTCCGCCGTGTGTTTTGGTTGTAATGGAAAATTTGTTTTATTGTCTTATAATATACTATGATCATCCAAGGGAGCATCTTCATTTGTCGCTCTTGGCGTATGTTGTATTGATTATATGTTACCTGAAAGTGGTCTGCGTACTGGGATTATGCAATGAATTTGCAATGTTTTGAAATGGAATGTGGAATTTGTTTGCTGTTTATTTTTTTTTCAACTTCATGTGTTTCTGTATATCAACGTATATAACATTGCTATATTTGGTCGTCGAGGATTAATAACCATGGATGACTGCAGCACTGTAGCCGTTAGTTTCGGGCCTCTAAATAGGGGGATGTTACATATATTATATTCTTAGCTTATTTCTTATTTCAAAATTTCTATTCAAAGCTTTTAAAAATGAGTAATATTTATTCATAAAACCTTTTTAAATTTACTGTTATAAGTATATTATAATTTTAGAAATGTTTCAAAGGCAAAAGATAAAATAAAGTATTATTTTATTAAATTTATTAAGTAATAATTTCAATTTCAAGTGATTTTTGTTCTAAAAGAGGTTTAAATGATTTTAAAAGTTTTCAAAAGCCTTTGTAAGTAATCAACTCTTCTGTAAAGTGAATCTAAGGATTTAAAGGTAATTTTGGGGAGTTACATCCTTTTTTATATATAATTAATTTATTTTATTTATTTTAGATTTGGGATTTTATTGAGATTTCATGTTTTTCTACGAAATGAGGAATTTTAATAAATGATTGAATTGTACAGACTATTATGGTACTTTTTGTCAATTTTTTGCTTATTTTCTATAACTTGTTGAATAGAATATATTGAGCGGAATTTACTAGCTTTTAGTAAATACTTGAATATCGCCAGATGATATGGGACATTTAGTGAAATTCTAGTGATTACTAAAGAGACAGTGATTAACACTTCAGAGTTATACTATCTTTGGGTGTTTGGCTATATGGGCTTGTAGATCCTTAAGAAAAATATAATCATAGTTTTGACGCTCATAATTCAAATAAGGAACAATAGTGATTCATAATCTTCCCATGCTTATGTTAGCACAAACACACAAATTCCCTACCTATGTATCACAAACCAATGTACTAGTGCATCTACTAACACGTACATCATCTATAAATATCAATATATATGATCAATAACATACATAGCAAACACTTATGCTAAATCTAAACAAATAACTTGTGATAAGTCCTCTAAACTTTATCTTTGATTTCCCAAGTTCAGTCCTCTTGGTCGTTGCTCCATTATTCAGCTTCACTTCTTTATTGACAAGCTTTACTTCTTTATTCTGAAGCTTCTTTACATCTCGATCTACAATCTAAATAGGTCTTATAACATAAATCATGTTCGGTTCAATAATCAGGTTGTTAATTCCTCTTGGATTCACTACCGCTTCAGAGTCTCGAATGTACTTCTTTAAATGTGATACGTGAAACACATTATGGACCCGGACCAAACCTGATAACTCAACTCTATAAGCCACATTTCCTTTTTTTCTGAAGTATTGGAAATGGGCCAACAGATCTAGATGTTAACTTTCCTCCCGTTCTGAACCTCATAGTGCCTTTCGTAGACAGCACCTTAACAAATACATGATCTCCCAATTAAACTCCAAGTCTTTCCACCTCCTATCGACATAGCTCTTTTTCCTCGATTGAACTTTCTTCATCCTTTACTGAATCATATCGATCTTTTTTGAAGCTTCTCATACAAGATCTAGCCCTAACATAAGGCTATCTCCCATTGCAAACCAACATATGGGTGACTAGCATTGTCTTCCATACAATGCCTCAACAGGTGACATGCCCATACTAGATTGGTAACTGTTGTTATAAGAAAACTCTACCAAGTGTAGGTAATCTTCCCCAAATCCACCGACATACAACAAAATATCTTCCAATGCTCAGTTGACTCTTTTGATATGTTCGTCCACCTACGGATGCTATGTAGTATTCATGCATATCTCTAAATCAAAAGCATTATATAGGCTTTACCAAAATTCACTGGTAAACAACACATGTCGGCCATTGACTATGGCATACGGTACTCCATGTAATCTTACTATAGTCTTAAAATAAGTCTCGACCAACTTTGTTATTTTCCTTGTTGATTTCGAATACGTTGCTTCCGTTTTGGTTTCGAAAGGGTAGCTTTCGACTAAGTTACCTTGTTTTTAAATTAATGCTTTCGAAAGGGGCATTTGAACCTAGTCGAAACAATGCTGCCGACCTTATGCCTTTCGATTGGATTGAAGTCATCAACTGGTTCGAAATGTAGCTTCTGTTTTATAAATATGAACCGCTTCCTAAAGCTTTCGAAATGGTTTAATGGTTTCAATGGAAATGGCTTCAAAAGGGGTTTCGAAGCTATCCTTCAAATGTTTTACCTAAATGATTTAAGCTTTCAAAATGATGGTTCCAAAGCCATCAGTTTTCCCCAAACTCTTTTTATTGAAAGTTAATGGTTTCGAAAGGGTACTTTCATTTATATTCACTTTGACCTAAAAGATATTTTTAAAGCTAAAACCAGTGGTTTTGAAAGAGGTACTTTCAAATGGTTTCGAAAGAGGTACTTTCAAATGGTTTCGAATGAGGTACTTTCAATGGTTTCAAAGCTATGCTTCTAAGAGTTAATAAGTAATGGTTTAACACTTTCAAAAGATATGTTTTATGGGTTTTGAAAGGGATGATTTAAAGTGTTTCGAAAGGCATGTGCTTAGTATTTTGAAAAGAATATTTAAATGCTTTCGAAAGAGGTTATCCAATGGTTTCGAAAGTAAAGGTTTAAAGTTTCGAAAGCCTTAATTTTCAAAACATAGAACCCAATCTCATTTTTAAAGGAAAACCCATGGCATAATAACGGTGGTTTAAAATGGCTTTTAAGTATGAAGTTGTAGAAGAAGCTTTCCTTGATAAAAAATAAGTTAAAGGGATTAACCGGATTTCATATTAAAATGAGTTCAAGGATATTAAACCACAGATGTTGGTGTTATCATGTTATTATGTTTTCTTCTTCTAATGTGTGTGTGTGTATATATATATATATGGATATATGTATGTATGTATGTATAGTATAATGGACCCATAACTGTATCTTGAGGAGGAAAGGGTAGAATAATCAACTAGGTTGATCATATAGTGAATATAAATTGAGATAACTTCTTAGTGAGTAAAATTGCATCCAAGAGGTCAAATAGACCAAAATGTAGGACGCCTAAATACTAATTAAAGAAGTTGTCAGATAGACAGGTTCATAATAAACCTATGAAACTATGATTAGAAAGAGTTATTAGTAGGGGCTAATAGGTTTGTAGTGCATCCATGAAAGCTATATCCGGATAAAGTTATTTCTATAAGTTAATAGGTTCATTGTCAACCCATGAAATCTATGATAAGAAGGAAGTTATTGGGGATACCAATAGGTTCAAGGAAAACCCATGAAATAATAAAGTTATTGGCAGGGGCTAATAGCTTCTTAGCGATCCCATGAAAATAGGAAACCAAACTAGGAGTCCATAAGCTTTAAACAGGTCATTAGAAAGCTCATGAAAACTAATAGGTTAATAGTGACCCTAGAAACTGAAATCGAGATAGATAGTCAAAATGAATGGGGATGCGTAATCCAAAATTGATTTACTTGTTTGCATATCATCATAATATTTTGAATTGTTACGTTTTAACCATTGTGGATGAAGGGGCACAGTATATGGTTTTTATAAAGTTTTGGATAAAATATAGTGAGGGGAAAACCCGTTCCGCTAAGCAGCAAGGTCTCGCTAGATATGTAAATGATTTGAGATTGTAGGTTATTATTCATACCAGGCATTTTGTCTGACTCGAAGTTTATATTTTCCTTTTAAACTCCTAGGTGTTCAATTAACTTTGAATAGTTTGAAAGTTGAGCTTTTCAGGTACCTCATTAGACGAATAAGCTTCTGGAGACATGTAAGAGGCAAGCTAGATAATAAGAGTTCTTTTCTATTTTGATTCCGCTATATTTTGTTGTAGGGGCAAAGTTGTTTAATTGCCTAGTTATATACTCTGACCATCCGAAGGGGAATCTTCATATGTCGCTCTTGGCATATGTTGTAATAATTATACTTTCCCTGAATGTGGTTTTCGTATTTGGGATTATGTAATGAATTTAAATCGTGGATTTGAAATGTAATGAGAAAAGTTGTTTTTGAAATCTATGACATTATTTCATACCATGTGTTTCTGCCATATCAATGAATCTAACATTACCACATTTGGTCCTCGATGATTAATAACTATGGATGACTGCAACATCTGTAGCCGTTAGTTTTGGGTCTCTAAGTGGGGGATGTTACAAGTTGGTATCAGAGCATAAGTTTATGAAAGCTTAAGAAATTTAAGCCAAAAATAATTTTCAAAACATAATCTAATGAATTAGAAAATAAGATCGGGGTTTGGGTTAATGCTATAGTAACATACTTGTATTTGATATATATATATATATATATATATAATTACATATACCCTCCCTCTTATACCGTTCTTTGGTATCTTACTAAGGCTCATATGTAGATTTACGAGAAAGGAAGATATGGAGGAAGGAAATGGAAGAGAAATCTTGGTGGAGGAAGCACCACAACAAATGAAAATGTTTGACCTAATACCAGGAGGAACCCGGGTCGATAGGAAAATGTTTATCAAAATGCAGATGCCAATGCAGGTCCTAGAAATCTACCAATGAATATGGGGATGATGTGTCAGTTCTTCATTAATATGATGCAAGCAGGAGTAGATGATGGAGTTGCTGGGAATGTGAAGGAGATAATCTTGTGGCTCTAATTGGGTATAATTATGCTAAGTTGAGAAGAGATTACACCGGTCTCGGTGGGAAGCCGTTTGTGGAAACGAAGGATACCATAGAAGTTGAGAATTGGCTGTTGCATTGTGAGAGAATTTTTGCTGACTTGGGATTGAATGATCTATAGAAGAGCAGACTAGACTCTAGGCAGTTGCAAGGGGCATCACTTCATTGGTGGAATAGTGTTACCGCCGGAGTTGAGGATAAGTTGACTTGGTAGAATTTCAAAGCAGATTTAAGCAGATGTTTTTGTCTGAAGTTGCCTAGTTGGCATTGCTAAGAAAGTTTATGGATTTGGTGCAGAGAGAGATGTCGATAAATGAGTATGCCACTAAGTTTGATGAGTTGTCCTAATATGCGTATGCTACTATAGACACTGTCATTCGAAGGAATGAGAAGTTCATTCGGGGATTAAGACCTGAGATTACCGGGGCGACCCTGCCACATCTTCGTGATCCTTGTAATGTAGTTATGGAGATGGAAATCTGACACGAGGAAATGCTTGTTTTTTGTGGGAAAGAAAAGCCGGTTGAAACCCAGGGTTCTTAAGGAAAGAAGAGAAAGTTCTTTTAGAAGAAGGAAACCCAAAAGGGAGAGGCTACCAAGAAGGCAAAGGTTTATTTGGTCTGTTTCAAGTGTGAAAGAAAGGCCACTAAGCTCATGAATGTCGAATAGGCAAGCAAAAGAAGGCTGCAGAAAAGAAGGGTGTAAAGTGCTTCAACTACGACCAAGTTGGGCATTATAAGAATTAGTGTCCAGAACCAGTCAGGACGGACATATGAAATGTCTTTATTATTGGACCATCATCTTCTAGGCCAACTACAGCTGAAAAAGGAAAGACTGTGATGGAAGGTATGCTTTTGATTCAGGGTATACCAGTTAGGGTACTGTTTGATAGCGGTGCATCACATTCTTTTATACCTCATTGTTTGGTTGAAAATTTATGCTTAGAACCCACATACTTTGTTACTTCCTTAAAGGTTGCGAATTTGATAGGAGGGTATGTGTAACATCCCGTATTTGGAGGTCAAAAGCTAAGCGCAATGGATGTTGCAATCATCCATAGTATTTACTTCTGGTGACGAAATACAACAATGTTAATGGCATTTATAATATCAGAAGCACTTGAATATAAACCAAATCAGATATTTTCAAAAACAATAATTTTCGGTGATCACATTTCGAATAATATCATGTCCAAATTGCAAAATCCCAAAGGTATCCCCGGCATTAATCAAATATAATTACAATACGCCAAGAGCGACATATGAAGATGCCTACTTGGATGATCAAAGAAATATAGTATAGACATAACTATCTTAATACACAGTGGAAACAACTTTAAAACAAAATTCCTAAGTTAGCTATCCGTCATCCACCTGCTCGTCTTCGGATGCTTTATTCGCCAAAATCTGCTAGAACCTGAAAACCTAAACCCTTAACCTACTCAAATCAAATTTTGAGCACCGGAGAGTTTAAGGGGAAACAAAAACTTCGAGTTGGACATAAAGCCTGGTACGAATAATTTCTATTACATCTCAGTTTACTGATAAATAGTGAGACCATGCTGCTTAGCGAAACGGTTTTCTCCTCACTAATATCTCTTTTCAAAACATATATTTTGCAATTTCGTCTCTGCAACCAAACTGGTTAATCAACTAAATATAATAATAATATAGCAATATCCATTATACTAAAATAGGAAATAAAATAGACTATCTGTCTAAAATCTGAACGATCTGTTCTAAATTCTGATCTATCTACTCCTTTCCAGACTATTTGCCTAAAATTGATTATAGCAATATCTTTTATGCTAGATAATGGGCTATCCGCCCGAAATGGATAAAATGGGTGGACTAACTGTCCTTAAAAATTTTAAAAGGTCTGTTATGCTAATAAATGAACTATCTATTTATATTAGTACTGACTGCTCTTTTTGAACTAACTATCCTCTAGGCTGACTGCCCTCAAAATGGAATGACTGTCCGAATTTAAAATGAGCCAACTGCCCGAATTTTCTTTTGGGTTAACTACCCTTTTAAAATATCTGGGCTAACTGCCCATCTTTATATCTAGACTAACTTTCCTTCAAAATATCCGAGCTAACCGCTATTTAAATTTTCCTTGAAACCTTTTCAAAATTATTTAATCCGTCAAATCATATATATACAAGGAAAATATATCTTTAGCTTTATTCTAAGCTATTTTTGCTATGTTATATATACTTTACTCAATGGGATGAGCCCCCCTGACCAGGTCTGACCACAAACACGAGGGATATTGGCCAGCCCAACACGGAGATTTGCTGCCCCCAAACAATTTTTTGGCTTTAACAGGGGCTCACCTTCACGCCTTGAAATTGGAAGTAAGGCAAACGGGACTCGAACCCACGACCTGTTCAGGTATCTTACCACTGCACCGCTACTTGCAAACATATTGTCTATCCTTTTAAAATAAGTTAAAGTTCTTTATAGCTTAAAACACTTAGATTATCCACCTAGTTCTTATGTTCGAAACCTTTGTTTAAAACCCTTAAATAATCTTTCAAAAACATAGAAGATAACTCCTTTAAAACCATTTATAAAACTATTCGAAAGTATTGAAGGTAACTCCTTTATATCCTTTAATAAACCTTTCGAAATCATTGAAAGTAACTACTTCTAAAAAAATTAAAGGCCTTACTTTCATAAGCTTTAAAACATATGACATCCGCCTTTAAATCCTTTGAACCTTAATCTTTTGAAAACATATCAAAACCATACCTTTCGACCTAGTCGAAAGGTTTCACCGTTCGACTTTGTCGCAAGCCTAGGGTACCTTCCCTATACAATAAATCAGCAATGTAACTCAAAACATTTTGAAGACATTGGGTTCAATTTAAAACAGGTGGAAAACCTTTCGAAACCAATCAAAGTTAACTACATTGAAACCTTTAAAACATTTCGACTTAAAACATTTTGGATTATGCAAAAGGATCAGAAAAATATTGGAGTCGGAAGTAACCGCTTCGAAACCTTTTATTAAACCTTTCAAAACTATTCGAAAATAATGAATAGTTGGGGTTGGAACTAACCCTTCTAAATCAATAGAGAGGTGGCAAGTTTTAAGAAACAAAAGATAACCTTTGACTCCATCTCTGTCTAAAGGTTAGGAAGCGACAACTAAGCTTTCGGCCCTATCGAAAGCTATCCTTTCAACTTGTCAGAAGGCTTCATTCAAAAAAAGCAAACTAATCGAAACCTTTTTCTTTTAAACCTTCTGACAATTTCGAAAGACCATTGTCAAAATCTAGCAGGCATATTTTCTTTAAACCAAAACAAAATTTCATCTCTTTCGAAAGCTATAACCTTTCGTCCCTAAACCTTTCGATTCCATCCAATTCACTACGTACCAGTTACCTGATACCTTCTGCATTGGTTTTTGGCCTATTCGAAGTGTTTGATAACTTTCAACCTTGTCGAAAGGTCTGGAATGAAGGCGGAAGCTCTACAGAAAGGATTGAAATAGAAGAAAGACTATTTATTTGTACTTTAAGACAGTTCTTTTGTACCCAACCTGCCTTATTTGTCTAAATCTGATTGGTTACCTTAATTTTAAATTCAAAAGTGCTACCGATTTTCTTTTTGGAAATTTAAATAATTTAAAAAAATCCCCTTTCTTCTTCATAGTTATATATAAAACATTTAAGTCTCATACCTTAAACAATTTTATACAACTATTAAAACACCTTGAAAAATCCTAGAAAAATTGTAGAAAATCAAATAATATATTCTTTTCAACATATAAAATTTTCAAATCTAAACTATAATTATTTTTACCATAAGTAATTTTATAATCCAAATTAACCTTTTCTTCCTTAAAAAATTCATAACAATCCTACAAAAATTCAGAAAATCGAAACTCATCTCTAAAATAACTTTATAGACCATCATAAAAATTTGCAAGGCTAACAGATGTCATTTAGTAAGATTTCATCTTAAAACATGTCTTAAAATACATATGAACATACATAAATCATCAATAAGTATATATAATCAATTTATCATTCAAAACATGACAAATCTTTGCAAAATTATTCGGGTTTAACCTTAAAGCCGAAACCATAAAAGTTTAGAGATGTAAATATTATTCACCTTTTGCTTTAATGATTAAGGAGCTTGAGATTTGAATGGGTTTAATTTGAATTTGCTTTCCTTAAGCTTTTCTTTTGTTTCCTCTTCTTCTTTATTTGTTAATGGTGGTCGGCCAAGCTTTTTAATTTTTGAAAATGAGAATAAACGTGTGTTTTCAAAATACATAACCTAAGGAAGGTGATATAGGAATGGCCTATTTCCATAATACCCCTCCTTTAATTCATTTTTAAACCCTTCATTTAATTTATTAGTTGAAAGGCACCGCCACCTTAATTAAATCAAATCTTTGTCCCCTTATCAATACATTATTTTATTTAGTTTATCTAACTCAATCTCTTAAATATTGTTATAAAAAATCTGGGGTGTTACAGTATGCAACTCTAGGGATAAGATGTGACTAGTTAGAACTTGATTTGTTCGGCCATAAGTTTGCATGTAGTATGTATGTTTTTGATTTCATAGATTTTGGGATCATTTTGGGTATGGATTGGTTGGGTAAATATGAGGCTATGATACTTTTCCAGGATAGAGAGATATCACTAAGACACTCTGATAGTCATAACTGAATCATATTCTTAGTGGATAATTCTGACCGGAATGGTTGTGCTTTGCTAAGTGTTATGGAAGTGGGAGAAGAGTTAAGTCACATTCAAATAGCAAGAGAGTTTGCCGATGTTTTTGAGCCTGTTATCGAGCTGTTGAATTTCGGATAGATCTTATGCCAGGAGCTGAACCTGTCAGTAGAGCACCTAGTAGAATGATACCACCGAGATGAAGGAATTTAAGGTGTAGCTAGTGGATCTAGAAGGAAGGAATTTCATTAGACCAAGTAGTTCGCCTTGAGAAGCAGCCACAGTGTTCATGAAGAAACCAAATGGGTCGTTGAGAATGTGTATTGACTATCGTAAGTTGAACGAGAACATGATTAAGAATATGTATCATTTGCCGAGAATTGATGATCTGTTTGATCAGCTGTGTGGAGCCAGAGTGTTTTCCTAGTTGGATTTGGCGACAAGTTTCCATTAGTTAAGAGTGGCAGAGGACATTATCCCATTGACGGCATTTCAAACTAGGTATGGTTCGTATGAGTGGTTAGTAATATCATCGGGTTAATGAATGCACCTGCTTTCTTCGTGGATTTGATGAATCGTGTTTTCCGAGAGTACTTGGATAGGTTTATGTTAGTGTTTACAGATGAAATTTTAGTTACTCTAAGGATGAACGAGAGCGTGGGGACCATCTTAGAATAGTTCTTGAGATGCTGAGGCAGGATCAACTGAAGGAGAAGTTTTCCAAGTGCGTTTTTGGAAGAAAAAGGTTAACTTTCTTGGTCATGTGGTTTCATAGAAGGGCTTGTCAGTCAATCCAGATAAAATCGAAGCTGCTAATAATTGGAAAAGACCAGAAACAGTGACCGAGATTGGAAGTTTTCTTGGACTTACTGGCTATAACCAGAGATTCATTAAGGATTTCTCACGGATAGCAACGTCCTAGGCGGAAGTACCTAGTTGAAAGGTTGGTGCCAAAAGTGGCGAAACAGCAAAAGCATGGTAAAACTAAATTTTAACTTAAAGTTAATTCTTTTCAACTAACCTGCTTTATTTGTCAACATATGATTGGTTGCTAATTTCTTTTCCAAATTCCTTGCTAAAGTGCTGCCGAATTTTCAGAAGTAAATTATTTAAAATATTTACAAAACGCCCCTTCTCCTTTTATAAATATATAAAACATTTAAATCACATAGCTTAAATAATTTTATATACTTATTAAAACGCTTAGGAGAATTCTGCAAAAATTTACATAAATTACTTTAATATGTTTTCTAACACTTTTAAATTTCTGACCCAAAGCTAATAATATAATAGTTGAAATTAATTTAAACCCAATTTAAACATTTTCTTTGCTGAAAACTTAATAATAAATTCACATTAATTCAAAAAATTATGAAAATTGAAACACATCTTTAAAATATCATTTCTGACCATATTAAAAATCGCAAGGCATTTGGATGTCATTTAATAGGGTTTTCACATTACAACTCGCCATAAAATCCATATGAGATAACATAAATCATCAACAAGCATATATATCCATTTTAACAATCAAAACATGGTAATATGCATTGCAAAAATATTCGGATCTGATCTAGATACCAAAAACATCGATAATATGAGATGTAACCTGTTATTCACCTTTTGCTTTGTTGTTAAGGAGTTGAAATATGAGAATGGATTTGATTAATCTTCCTATTGATCTTTAGCTTTTCTTCTTCTAGCTTTGTCTAATGGTGGTCAGCCTCTAGTATTTGATTTTTGTTTTGAACGTGGAAATGAACATGAGTGGTGGATTAGGGTATAAGGGTATGGCTTATTCCTACTTTGCCCCTTATCTATTTCATTTTAGTTTTCCCTTTAGTTCATTTTCTTCCTTAGGCACGGCTACCCGTTTGATATGTAAATCTCAATCCCTCAACCATTTCATTATTTCATTTAATTAAACTAATTAAATGTCCTAGATAATGTTAACCAAAATTAGGATCATTACAGACTCCTCTCATTAAAGAATTTCATCCTCAAAATTACGATAAGGTACATATCAAATCAATCGTAAAGGCAAAATATACCATGAAACAAATTAGGATAAACGTCTCTAATCCTGCTCTCAGTCTTCCAAGTACAGTCTCTCTCTTTGTCGCTCCACTGGACTTTAGCTAACCTAACTGTCTTGTTCCTTAGCCTCTTCTCATCTCTCGTGACTATGCAGACTGGCTTTCTAACTATAGTCAAGTTCAATTCTAATACTATGTGATCTAACGTAGTGGTGCTATTGTAGTCTCGGGATCTCGAATGCACTTCCTTAAATGAGAAACATGAAAAACATCATGAAGTCCTGCCAAGCTACTCGATGACTTCATTCCATATGCGATTTTCCCGATCCTCTCTGCGATAGGAAATGGTCCAACGAATCTCGGTACCAATTTCCACGATTTCCCAAACCTGATCACACCTTTCATCAGTGGCATCTCGACGAAAACATGATCTCCAACTGAGAACTCTAAGTATTTCCATCTTCTATCAGCATAACTCTTCTACCTAGATTGAGCTTCCTTCATTCTAGCTTGAACTACTTCAATCTTTCATGAAGCTTCTCTAACCAAATCCAGACTAAGAACTTACCTATCCCCAGTCTCTAGCCAACAAACATGAGATTTGCATGGCCTTCCATACAAAGCCTCAAACGGTGCCATCCCTATACTATGTGAAAATTGTTGTTATACAAAAACTCGACTAAGTATAGATGGTCTTTCCATGATCCTCCAAAATCTAATACACAAGCTATTAACAAATATTCTAAGACTTTGTTAACCCTTTTCATTTTTTCATCTGTCTACGGATGGTAAGCGGTACTCATCTTGAGCTTGGTACCCAAAGTCTCCAGTAGACTCTTCAAGAATCGCTAGTGAATATGGAATCTCTATCACTTACTATGCTACTAGGAATTCCATGTAGTCTAACTACATTTTTCATAAATAACCTAGCTAAAACAGGTGCCGTCCAAGTTGACTTAACTGGAATGAAATGGGCACTCTTGGTTAACCTGTCCACTATAAACCATATACTTTCATTTCCTCTATTAGATCTTGGAAAATCGTCTATATAATCCATTGAGATCGACTCCCACTTCCACACTGGAATATCTAAAGGTTGAAGTAACCCACTTGGTTTTTGATGTTCGACTTTTACCTGTTGATAGTTCAGACAGTGCTTTACCCATCAGCCTACATCCCTCTTCATACCTTCCCAGAAGAAACTCCTCTCCATATCCTGATACATTTTAGTTCCTCTCGGATGAATAGTGAACTTTGAACGATGACATTCTTCAAGAACTTGCTTCCTAGTGTTTCCCACATTCGGAACACAGTTTTCCTTTCTTCATTTACCATCCATTCTAGTCAAGACTAAAATCTTTCAAGTTATCGCTCTCTGTTCCATCCCTTAACTTCCTGATCCGTTCTTTTAATAATGGATCCTCACTTTGCTTAGAAGCAGTCTTTTCGATCATCACCAGCCGAACTTTTAAACATGACAACATAACAGTTTCCTTACTAAACCAAGCTTCAAATCTCCACTGTACTCTACATGTAGTCGATGTTTCTAAACCTTTCAACTTAGCTATCATTGCCAACACTACGTTCTGATGCTTTCTACTAAGTGCATCTGCAACCTTGTTGCCTTTCCCTGGTGTATACTCAATTCCAAAGTCGCAAGCAGCTAAAAACTCTAACCACCTCTGCTATCTCATATTCAACTCCTTTTGGGATAATAAATACTTCAACGACTTATGATCTGTATACAGCTTAAATTTCTCTCCTAAAAGATAATGTCTTCACATCTTCAATGCAAAAATTACTGCAGCTAATTCAAATCATGCGATGGATATCAACTTCATGCGGCCTAAACTATCGAGATGCATAGGCAATCACTCTACCTTTTTGCATTAACACAGCTCCTAATCCTGTCCCACATGCATCTGTGTACATTACTAAATCCCGATTCCCTTTTGGAACAACTAACATAGGTGCATTAGTCAATAAGTGCTTCAATCTCTGGAATGCTTCCTCATACTTATCGGTCCAATCGAACTTCACGTCCTTTCGCGTCAGCTTGTTCATTGTTGTCGCTATCCATGAAAAATCCTTTATGAATCTCTGATAATAACCATCTAATCCAAGAAAACTCTTTATCTCGTTCATTGTCTCATATCTCTTCCATTTATTCACCGCATCGATCTTAGTCGGATCTACAGCCAACCCATTCTCTAAAACTACATGACTCAGAAACTTCACTTCTTTCTTCCAAAAACGACACTTGGAAAACTTCACCTTCAACTGATGCTACCTCAACACCTCAAGCACTATTCTAAGATAATCCTTATGCTCTCTTTCATCCTTAGAGTATACTGGAATGTCATCCATAAACATCAACATGTACCTATCGAAGTACTCTCAAAAAACTCATTTCATCAAATCTACAAAGAATGCTGACGCACTGGTTAGTCCGAACGGCATTACTAACCATTCATACGTTCCATATCTGGTCCTAAACATCGTCAAAGGAATACTATCTTCTGTCACTCTAAGCTGATGGAACCTAATCGCTAAATCCTACTAGGAAAATACCTTAGCTCTGCTCGACTGATCGAACAACCGTCAATTCTAGGCAGCGGATGTCGATTCTTTATCATCTTCTCATTCAACTTACGATAATGGATACATAACCTTAACGATCTATTCGGATTCTTAACAAACACTACGGCTGCTCCCTAAGGCGAACTTCTTGGTCTGATAAAATTCATACTTTCCAAATCCTCCAACTGCACCTTGAGCTTCCTCATCTCGGTAAGTACCATTCTGCTTAGTGGTATAATCACCGGTTCTGCTCCTGGTACTAAATCTATCCGAAACTCAATAGATCATTTCGGTGGCAATCCTATTATGGGTTCAAAGACATCTATGAATTCTCTAAACAAAAAAACTCGATTCGACTCGTCTTCTCCCTCCATACCACCCAATATAGCATTAACCTCAAAACTGGGGTTTTCTACAGAGTATATAATTCGATCGCTACAATTAGGGTGTCTAAGCGGTATTTTTCTATCGTGGTAAAATATCCTTGCATTGTATTTACTTAACCAATCCATATCCAAAATAATTCCAAACCCTACGAAATCAAACACATGCAAACTGCAAACAAAGATATGACCTAGAAATTCAAACTCTAGAGAGTCACATCTCATTCCAAGTGTCGCATACCCTACTATTGGATTTGCAAGCTCTGAGGAAGTAACTAGGTATGAGGGTTATAGGTTAAGCTTATCTACCAAACAATGAGATATAAAAGAATGCAATGCATCGATATCAAATAGAGCTCTAACTGATACACCATAAATCAAAAGCATACCTCCCAACACAGCTTTTCCTCTCTCCTCTACTGCTGGTCTTGAGGTAGCTGGTTCCAATGCAAGCATCTTGCCTTTCCCTTCCTTGGCTGGCTCCTTGCACTGGTTCTTATAGTCCCCAATCTGATGACAGTTGAAACACTTTACTCCTTCCTTCTCAGTAGCTTTCTTTCCCTTGCCTATCTAGCACTCATGGGCATAGTGTCCCTTCTTGTCACACTTATAACAGACAACTTCTGCCTTCCCTTTCTTGGTAGCTCCATCCTTCTAAGCTCCTTTCTTGTGGAAAATTTTCTCTTCTAATTCTGCACTGCATGAGCTTCCTTGGCCTTATTTCTTTCAAAAAAAGCTTGCATCTCCTCATGCCTCAAGGCCATCTCTACAACAACATCGCATGGATCCCTAATATGCGATAACATGGCCTTAGCAAGCTCAGGCTTCAACCCATGAATGAATTTTTCATTCCTCTTAATCACAGCATCAACAGTAGCGTAGCCTTATTTCATTAGCTCCTCAAAACTTGTAGCATACTCAAGCACAGTCATATCCCCCTGCTCCAAATCAGAAAACATTCTGAGTGAAGCGAGCTTAGCAATCTCAAACATAACCCTTTCTTCGAACCTTCTTCTGAACTCTGCCCAAGTTATATTATCCTTGTTGACTCCAACTATCACATTGTTCGACCAATACAACACTACTCCCTATAACTGTTCGAAAGCAAGCCTTCTTTTCTGCTCATCATTGAGCCCTAAGTCAACGAAAATCCTCTCATAATGAAGCAGCCAATTCTCTACCTCAATTGCGTCTTTCATACCAATAAACGGCTTTCCTCTCAACAGAGCATAATATGTACTCAAAATAGCATAGTTATTCGCCGCCATAGCTTCTTCATTTCCTCCTCCAACTACTCTAGTAGAAAATCCCACTTGCATCATGTTGACAAAGAACTGATGCATAGCTTCCATGTCTAGTTGCGGAACTCCAGCACCCACGGTTCCATCTTGTGCCTAACATAGATTACTTTTGGTATTAGGTCGGGCATTTCCATTAGTTGTGGTGCTTCCCCCACCAAGGTTAACTCTTCCACTTTTAGCATCCATATCTACATTTGAGTCTTCGTAAGGTACAGAAGAATAACATAAGAGAGATGGCAGAGTAGAGATAGAGCGTATATTTATATATAGCAAATACTTGGATGTTACTATAGTGTTATCCCATAATTCGATCTTATCTCTTAGGATTATGTTTACAAAAACCATTTTAAGTTTATAGTTTTTTATAAACCTATGCTCAGATACTAAGTTGTAGCATCCCCTATCTTGAGGTCAAAAGCTAAGCATTATAGATGTTATAATCATCAATAATATTAACTTCGGGTGACAAAATACAGTACTGTTAATGGTATCCATAATACTAGAGTTACACAAATATGAAACAAAATCATAAATTTCAAAAACAACATTTTTGATTACATTTCACAAAACATATTTCTTATCCAATTACATAATCCCAATCGTTTCCTAGGTTTAGATCAAATATAATTATTACATAAATATACCAAGAGTGACATATGAAGATGCCCCCTTGGATGATCAAAGTATTAAATAGTCATAACAGACACAACACAACACAGCTGGAATAAAACAAAACAACTCATAAATAGTTACTCATGCCTCCTGCACGTCTTCGGAAGCTTTATTCGTCCACCTACTAAAACATGAAAACCTCAACCTTCAGTCTACTCAAATCAATTTTTGAGCGCCCGAGAGTTTAACGGAAAAAACATAAACTTCAAGTCAGACATAAAGCCTGGTGTAGATAATATATCACATCTCGATTTACTGATATTAAGTGAGACCATGCCACTTAGTGGAATGGTTTTCCCCTCGCTAATATCTCTTTAAGGCATATCCTTTTGCAAATCAAAATCCTGCAATCAAACTGATTAATCAAATTGACTATATCCATAATAGAAATTCATATATGCTCAAAATAGGTAATAAATAGGCCATTTGTCCGAAAAATATAGTTTTATTTGGCTAAATACTAACCACTAACTGACTCGGGCCTACTAGACAAAACAAATAATCTAAAACTGTTAGACAAATTCTAGACGGTCTGTCCTTAACTTACTTCTCTAAGGGTCACTTAATCCTAATGGTTTTGCAGGCTCACCAATAACCTATTTTTCTTCGTCGTACATATTCCTTTCAGTATGACCATCATTTAAGTCTTACTTGTAACTAAGCCGTACACACTAGAATTTTGGACTTAATTAGCTAAGGTCCACAGCTAATGAGTAGGGTGCGACCCTACACCGCTCTCATCTGGTCTTCTAATCTGAGTCATTTTCTTAAGGTTACTACCCTTTTAAATTTTTCTTGAAAACCTTTTAAATTGATTAACCCTTTAAATCAAACTTAAACAAGGAAAATTTACTGTTGCTTTACTCAAACTCTTTGCCATTATATATGCTTTACTCAAAACATTGTTGATGAAAACATTCGAAACATTTGTTTAAAACTTTAAACAATTCTCTTTCGAAACCATTGAAAGAACCGCTTTCAAAATCATTGAAAGTTTCCCTTTTGATACAAGTTAACTACTGTATTTTATAACCTTAGGACGAAAGGCCAAAACACACCTTTCGAAATATTTTATCATAGACCTTTCGAAAACATTAAAAACTTCTCTTTCGAAAGCCTTATAAACTTTAGACATCCTATTTATAACACTTTAAATATGCTTTTTGAAACCATTGGAAACCTTCCATTTAAAAACTAAAGTAAACCTTTTGAAAAATTTGAGGAATCAACCCTTCAAAACCTTTTATATACCTTTCGAAAATACTGGAGAATCACCCCTTTGAAACCTTTTACTAGTCACATTTCGAAAACATTAAAGTATGTTACTTAAAACAAACCTCCCAAAAGCATCGGGTTCAAGTTAAAATATGCAAAACAACCTTTTGAAACCATCTGAAACCAGTCCTTTTGAAACCTTTCGGTTTAACTTTCAAAACATAAAAAGGGTCTTAAAACATCTAAGTCGAAAGCAACTCTTTCGAAAGCGATTTCCTAAGTAAAAAAGTGGATGGTGTCAAAACCAATCCCTTCGAAAGCATTAGAGAAGCATCACAAATTTTAAAAAAAAGGAACCCTCAAAGGCACTTGAGAATGGATTTGACTAATCTTCCTCTTAATCTTTAGCTTTTATTCTTCTCACTTTGTCTAATGGTGGTCGGCCTCTAGTATTTGATTTTTGTTTTAAACATGGAAATGAACAGGAGTGAGGGTTTAGGGTATAAGGGTATGCCTTATTCCTACTTTGCACCTTATCTATTTCATTTTAGTTTTTCCTTTAGTTCATTTGTTTCCTTAGGCATGGCTACTCCTTAGATATACAAAACTCAATCCCTTAACCATTTCATTATTTCATTTAATCCAACTAATTAAATGGTCTAGATAATGTTAATCAAAATTAGGGTAATTACACGATATTTCAAACTTTAATAAAGGAAAATAAAGTTTAGAAAATTTAATTGAAATTTCAAAACGTCTAGTAATAAAAATGGTCTCGGCTTTAAAAAATCAATGCAAATAAATAATAGTACTAAAATGTATAGCTCCTTATACATAAAATATAGGAAACCTAAAAATATTGGTAAAACAAATACTCCATACTCTAAAAGTATTAAGATTTTGGTTCCTAAAACTAATGCTAATTTGATTAGACAAAAGTATATATATAGTTTTCTAAAAAATGTATATAACAGTAGTAACTACATTTCAAAGGACCCAAACCCTTATAGGTATGGCTACCTTCTTTTACTAACACATAAGATTCAAACGTGGGAAGTAGGTACTAATAATTTTATTCGTATTTTTTGTAGGTACCCAATAACAAAAAGGAGAAGTGGATACTCGATGATGGGTGTTCTAAACATATGACGTGCAAAGCAAACATGTTGTCTAATATTATATACATAGATAGAGGAACCATCACATTTGAAGACAACTCGAAAGGGTTCGTAGTTAAAATTAGAGATGTCATCAATATTAGTATATCTATTTCTCATTTAATTATGGATGTCTTATTAGCATAAAATTTAAAATATAATTTATGGTCGTACTATTTGACTTGTTTTGTATTTGTGCACTTACTCTTATGACTGTATCTATATATATTTCCATGTGCGTCTACCCTTACATGCACCTATTTTTGTATATAGTCTTATTTGAGTATATTCATTCTTGTGTTCATTTCAGTATGCATAATCCTTTTTATTGATGGCATAGGGGAAGAAGGTATAGTGAAATGGGGAGCATTCATTAAGAGGGAGATTATACATTCATGCATACATATATACATATGTACGTACACACACATACACATCTTATAGTTGTCAACACCAAAAGGGGGAGAATGTTAGAACCCCGATTATATGATTTTTAATGATGACAACTATACATAAACACACATAAAGTTGATGATGACAACTATATGTGTATATACACACACATATAATTGTCATTATCAAAAGGGGGAGAACGTGAGAACAAAGATTGTATAATTGTTGTCATCATTAAAACAATTATACAATCAGGGTTCTAACATTTTCTCCCTTTTGATGATGATAACTATTTGTGTGTATATACATATGCATACATACATACATATATACATACATACATATATATACACATATGTTTGTGTGTGTTGTGTGTATATGTATCTTGTAGCATCTTTTATATAGCACTTTGAAGGCATCAATGACTCAAAGAGACAAGAAGTAGAAGAAAGAAGAAATAGTCGTCTACAAGTCAAAAAGTATGTTCTTTTATCCTAAGAAATAATTTGTAAAATCCTCTAAATGATTCATATACATACACACATATCACTTTGACATAAGATTCTAAAAACAAAGATGAAAAATAATCACATTCAAATTTTTACAAAGCTTTAAATAAAAAATGAAAACACGAAGGAGCAGTCGACTGAGCTAGTCAACTAACTACACTTCATGTTAACTATGTAAGTCGACTAGCTAAGAATTTTTATCCTTTCGTTTTTGGTCTTCTTCTTTGGAATGATTTTTACATATAGCAGTCTACTAGTCATCACTCCCAGTAGACTAAGTAAACAGTAACAACTACAATAATCGAATTTTCTAAAATAAAATATTTAAGAGATGTAACTCTTCAATGGTTCTTCTTCTAAGGAGTGTGACTTTTTAGAATTGTTCAACATTTCAGAATAACTATTGATTATTATAAGTAAGCCTAAATTAAAAAGTTTTGTAATTAACTTACTCTCTTGCTTTCTAAATTCTTTGTGACTATTTCTTTCAAAAGCTTTTATTACTTATTCACTCAAAACACTTCTTCCACTACCTTGACCACATTGCACGCATGATTGAACAATATAAAAATCTCGGCATAATTGTTTTACTTTACTTTACAATATCATTATTTAGCTTGGTTATATACACATCAACATTAGTTAGCCATATTAGAGATCCTTTGCACTTTCAAAGGATGCTATAAAAGACATACCTATTAAAATGTATTAACAATTTCTCATCTAATCAAAGAATATACAAAGAAAGGTGATATGAAAGACATTCAACACAAAAGAATGGAGATAATTCAATTTATAAAGAGCTAGTGCATTAATATGGTAGGAGGGTTATGTCTAACTAGTATTGAAGTTTTAGAAGATTCCTATGTAAGCATGCCTCCATTTTCAGTGCCATGGCCATGATATCAATCTACACGAACTACTCAAATCCAGTGGTTTATATGACATGAACAAAACCATCCATCTTGCGAAGTCACAATTATTGTCAACTCCAATCGACCAATATGAGCAAGTCGTACTACTCTCTAACTACTATATATAGGGACATACCCTCATATGAGAAGAGTCTCCTCTCATTTTCACTTTCTTAACATAAATCATTTTTAGGACTTAGATTTTTCTAAGTTAAGAGCTTGAAGTCTCTTTTAATGGCTGATGAAGAAGAAGTTGACTTGAACATTTGAAAATAAGGAACTATAGAAATAGGATATTGCATATATGTCCTATATTTAACATTTTGAATAATAATAAAGGGCACATTTGTAGTTTGAACGAAGGACAAATAATATGGGTTTGAATTATATTTTTTAATTAAAATTTATTTGATTATGGGCACATTTGGAGTTTATAAAATACTATATCTATTTGAATAATTTTGGACGTTGGACGAAAAATTGGATTAATATTTTGGTTTTTTCACCGAGAAATTAAACTAATAAATTTAAAAAAATTACCAAAATTCTTTTGATTTAAAAAATTGAAATTTTCTAGAAAATTCTAAAAAATAGAAAATAATTTTGTGAGTATAATGGTTAAGGAATTTTTCAAAATTAATTATTTTTGAAAAAGATTCAAATAAATTTTATTTAAAAGTTTGAATTAAAAAGTGAGATATTGTACATCTTAGATTATCAGCCTGCAATATCTTAGTTTCTCAACTTACGATATCTCTCCCTCTCCAACTTCACCACTTGCGAAAGCTCCTCCCCTTTAATTTCTCAATTGATGATAGTACTTCTCTCTCCATTTATCAACTTACGATAGCTGACCTTCCCACTCCTCAACCTATGATAGCTTATCCATCCAAATTTCCAACCCACGATAGCTTGTAAGACATTGATTATGGAAGTTGCAATTGTAACGACCCATAAATTTTAACTATTTTAATAATGCAATTAATTGAATTTTTATGAAATTTTAAATATCTGAATTTTGAATTAAAAATTTGATAATTGGAATACGTATATATAAACATGGCAAATGGTAAATTTTCATCAGAAATATGGAAGTTGGTTTTGTGGTGTAATTTCAACTTCAATTTAAATTAGTTAATATTTGATGATGATAAAATATTTCTCAAACCTGTACTTTTTTTTATAAATTTGTAAATCATCTTCTGAGTGAGACGTCATATTTCGTTTTGTCAAATTTGGACTGCTATTGCCCCGTTTATCTTATTTTCAGCGTTTTAGTAGCATTTTTCGGTACCGTATATCGACTTTTGATAGTTCGGTCGTACCACTGATATCCGTATACCGTTTTGATGGTCTCGTCTTGTTGATCTCTGTGGTATATTCGTTTGTATGTGTTGAAGTCCGGGAGGTAGCGAAAACCTACGAAATGACTTCGTATCGGTTCTGCATTCGACCTTTTATCTTCCCTTACCTTTCGTATTCCACTGTCTATTAACCAATAGCCATTTGCATTTTGTATTCCTAGAACTTTAATTCGTGACATTTGCTATTTCCCATTTTAGTATATTTATTTTTGCTCGTTCTGTCTCCTCTTTCTTTCTTGACTTTATCAATTCATTCGTTTGTGAAAAGAATTTTTTTTTTTATATAATCATAATTCGCTTACCTCTTGCTTTCTGGAAATTTTTCCTATAGCCGTCCCTATAGCTTGCATCTCCACTTTTCCCTTCCTGCTTGAGCAAGCACGCCTGTTTTTTTTATTCCATGAGCAACCTCAAATGCCAGAGCACGCATCCCTATGCTCGGCCAAAAGAGCTTCCTACGCGAGCACACAACCTCCAACGAACAATCCAGACCGCAAGCAGCTCCTCCTCACCACCTTTTGTTGCCGAGAATCCGACCCTACCTCTCCTTAGTCGAAGCCTACAAGAACTCGACCACCTATGCTCCGCCCACTTCCTCGACCATGAACGCCAAATGACCAGCCAGTCACCACTACTCCTCCTTCTCCCTCTTCCTTGTAGTTTGGCCGACCACCTCCTCCTCCGACAACCATGAGCATCCCCATGCCGAGCTCTGCCTGAGCCAATAACCCACATCAACCATTCTTCTCCTCTGCTTCTTTGTTAAGGTATATATATACGTATGCATATATATTATCATATGTATGTCAGTATATATATTGACGTGATATATATATATATATATATATATATAATAGTTTACATATATATAATTTAATAAACAATTAACTTAAAGTATTAATTTTCGATCTATATAAATATGTCTAAGTTATATAGGGTTGCACGATCTATTAATCATTAAATAGAAGTTAAGCATATGCTCTGTTTTATATATATATATATATATATATATACAGATTTATATAAATTATATTATATGTCAGTTGTATACATATGGGTTGATTTGTAAATATCTTGTAAACAAGTATTTTATACATATACAATATATATATATATATATTGTTTGATAAATATTATGTTAAGTATGGTTTTAAATTATAATGAATATACATTGCTTATATTTATATGCATATATTTGTTTTGCTTTTTCTGTTTGTATGGCTGAAAGTAAAGGTTTATATATGTGTGTTATGGTATATGTATAATATGTTTTATTTGTATGTTAATATTTTAATGTTAACATGTAATTTGATAAACGGTGGAAATATATTTACTTTGATATGAGTGTATATATGTTTATATATTGGTTTATCTATAGTTAAGTTATATATTAGCTTATATTTTAATTTTATATATGTGTATTGTTGATTTCAAAGTGTATATATATATATAGTTTATATAAGATCTGTTGTATGAAATGTATAATCGGTTGTATTGAAAATATATTTTCTAGGGCTTTACATGTAGGTTAGTTTTAATAATATGGTAGTTTATGTATATTATAATATATAAATTCATATTAATTCTTATAATAAATGGTGATTTTAAATACAATATGTATATAAGTATATATGGGCTTGGTTGCAAACACATATAGAGATTTAGTTTATATGTATTTAAATTTAATATAGATTTGAAAACAGTTATATATATATATTGTATTTATTTAACTATATGTTTAAATTGATTTTAGAAATTTATATATATGCAATATATCTTGTTCTCTTCGATTCCTATTTATTAGCTTGTCTATCGAATTCGTGCACATCTTGCTTTGTTCTATAATTCGTTGCTTTGATTCATAAATCATCTCATTCTCGTCCATCTCTAGCCTCGAAAGATGGGCAATCGCTCACAATTAACATTCTTATATTTATTAAATTTGATTTCATTTGAAACGACAATTGAAATATGCTGCTAAATTGAACTGTTAATTATTCGCCATATATGATATGTTAGTATCTGTAACTGTTCACCTATGACATCTGACACAATGATATGTTATTTATATTTTATCTGTAATTGATGATATATACCTGTTATTGATATGTTATATTACATTCATAACTTTTCTCACTCTGCAAGTTCCCTGTTAGTACAGAATTCCCTATGGGTTGAAATGATACATACCCGAACGATCTTGTAAAATGGAAGAAAATCGTTATGGCTTGAAATGATGAACCCAAGCGATTTTCATTGAATTGAATTTTGGGATTCCAGGTTGAAATGATATATAACCATATATATTTAAATTGTGGATTGAAATGATAAATATCCGTATCACTTGACCATAGAATAGAAAATTATATACAGACACCGTTGGTCTATATATATATATTGGAAATGATTTCCAAGGTTTAAAAAGAAATATATATGAATTTATATAAATATTGATTTTAAAATATTATATATATAAATTTTATTTATATATGAAATATTATATATATAAATGTTATTTATATATGCGTAAATTCTTGATTTTTAAAATTGTATGTTCGAAAATTCTAAAGTTATAAGTAGTTTGAAATTATAATTTTAAGAATTTACTTATAATTTTACTGTTTTTAAATATATAAATAGGATTAACTTAAAATGAATTTAATAATAACATTGATTTCATAAAGTTTGATTTAATTAATATACAATATGTTTTAAGTATTTATTTAAAATTTTATTTTAAAAGATAGATTTTATAATAATTTTAATAAATTGAGGTTGGGAAGATAAATTTTAAATTGATTTGAAATTATATTTATTTAAGAATTATACTTAAATAAGATTGATTTGAAACTTATTGAATTTGAGATTTTAAGGATATGATTTTGTAACTTGATTTTTGGTTTAAGATGATTTAATGAATAATTTTAAATTTAAATAAATTTAAAATGGGATAATTAGTTTTTATTTAAATTTGTATTTTGAAACTTTATTTAAATGATATTGGATTGGTTAAGTAAATATTTCAATATTAAATAATGGTAAAGTTGAATTTGAAATATAAACGAATTATCAAATTGAGTTATTGTAAATGTTTAAATATTTAAGGCTTTGAAACCTATTGAAATCGAAATGGTTTGATTTGTTGTTCAAATCTATTTTTGAAATCGATGTAAATTTATGGTTTATTGGGATGTTGAATTAAATTTACTTTATAAATTATTTTAATATAGACTATTTTTAATATAAAACTATTTTAGTATACTGATTATTTTAATATAAACTATTTTTAATATAAACTATTTTAATATACTAATTATTTTAATATAAACTATTTTAACTTGTAACTATTTTTAATATACTAACTATTTTATTTTATAAACTATTTTATTATATATATACTATTTTCTATATCTAAACTGTTTAAGTGGGAAGTATTATGGTTTTAAATTTATGTTTTCAAAGTGTTACGATTTCTAAAGTATTATGTTTTCAAAGTGTTATGATTTCCAAAGTGTTATAATTACTAAGTTTTATAATTTCAAATTGTTATAACTTTGTAAGTGCTATAATTTTGAGAATGGATATATTTTAAGTGGAAATGATATCGCATTGATATGGTTTTGAAATAGATATGACATTTTGGCTTTGAAATATTAATCATTTGAAATGAAATGACCACGATGTTATAATAACGTTTGGTTGTTAAAGAGACCAGGATCAGTTATTGTCATACTCTCTACCAATACCGAAAACCACTCTAACAACCATTACACGGTGGAGATTCCAAAATGAAGTAGGATGGTTGGCGATGATTCTATATGAGGTATATATGTGGACCTAACTCCCATGAGTTAGTTTAAGGTGTCTAAAACAGGAGCAATTGATGGGCCTAGTGAGGTATCTCCTTCGATCGGACACACTTCTTCGATACCATTCTACTACTTTGTGATTGATTGGGTGCACCCTTGGATTTTTTAGAGTATGGATCAAGTTGGACGGTAGCTACGTCTATGCGTTACCAACAACCCAAAAGTGTAATTGGTATATCTACCCTAGCATTGCCTAATTGTGCCGTGTCACCTACCATATCGATCCCATTACGAGTTTGTTTTGTACCATACCTATGGAGTGCCCTCTGAAGACCTCTAGTACGGGGGAGATTACGGTATTGTATAGACTATAGGAATGTATAAAATGTGTTAAGGTGGATATGGGTAACGCCTTAACGCTATTTTAATAGTTTACTTTACTATAGACATATTATAATAGCGTATTGTACTATAAAGTAGATAGTTCCACGGACCCTTAGAGGATGGGTATCCCAAACATCCTTTGAGTTACTTGTATTTTAGTTGATATTTCAATCGAGTTGGATTTATTGATATAAGAATGTTAATCCTGCCTGGAGTATTTTGTGTTTTGCTTTATGCTCGGGTCAGAATGAGTGTCACAACATTTGAGACTCACCTTTAGAGTTGGAGCTTAAGCTTGGAGATCCATCTATATCTATTCAGCTTTCAATTATTTAGTTGACTTCAGTGATGTATTCAGCTTTTTTTTATTTGACTATTGTAATGAGACTTCTATGTATTCGAGAATTCTGCTGTATCTTGTTTTAACTCTGTTATATATATATGGTAGCTTCATGAACTACTATTCTTTTGTTTCCGCTGCTTATTGTTATATTACTCTATGTCTGTGATTCTGTGATTATTTTATATATTGTATATAGTGTGTTTTGCCAAAAATAAATTAACATTATGATATTTTGAGTGGTTCAAGTCCGACATGTGCGGATGCGAATGGCACGAAATATCGAGATGTTACGGCAACTACCAACACGCCGTCAGTTTTAGTATGACAATAGCCTAGCAACTGCATTTTCAATTGGTGATAACAAGTACCAATTTGTGATAGCTTGAAGTGAAGTGGCCATTAGATTTTGCAAGTTCTAGGGAATACTAAAATAGGAAAACGCAAAGTTCATTAATGATTATTCCGACAAAATCAACTGTGAAGGATTTATGATGATTTAGATGTCAGAAAATTGTCAAATGAAGATTGTTCAATGAAAAACTCAACCCCTAAGATCCTCCTACCTACTGCTATAGTGAGTTCCCAAGAAAAATAAAAACTTATTAAATTTATGGTCAAAAAAATAGATAATGGTCGAAAGCAAAATACGCTGTAACTAAGATTCTAAAAAATTAAAAACGACCACCAGATTAAAGCATGACTTCCCCTCTGCCAGATGGAGGTGGCACGGTGACCCAACTGCAACAATGACGCTAGAAATGGTTAAAAGCGGAATTGAATTATAGGATTTTGAACCATACTCCAACCAAACGACGATGAATTTTGAGGATCACCACCATAGATTGACTACAATCATCGAGATGACAAGCCTATGTAATCAACATGAGGAACAGAGCTATAGATCAAAAGTTGTAAATATACTACTACAATGGAACACATATTCATGAAAATCTAAGTAGGGGTATTTGTTAACAAGTTAACACCGTTAGAATACGCTTGAGAAAATATAAACAATGGTGAAGACTTTTCACTCATATCTATCCGTATGTGAGAGAAATTGCTAAATTAAATCCAAAAAAATTAATTCAAGTATAAAATAAACTTCAAAAATGAATATATATATATATATATATATATCTGTGTGTGTGTGTTATGAATGGATCTAATTCATCGCATTAAGAAGTAACACAAAAGTTATTGTAATAAAACAAATTCAAGATAAGGTAGTGTTAGAATGATGGACTTATGAAATGTACGGTATCTTTAGACTTATATTTTACATAAATTTATTACAAATATATGAAGTATATATTCCTTACTGAATTTTGATTTTGATTTGCTTTGTATGATAATCAAAAAAATATACGTATCATTTATATTAAAAGTTTGTGATTCGTCAATCGAAGATTCAAAAAAATTTATAGGAAAAAGCAAGGAAGTCTATCATCTGAGGCCATAAACCTCATCATCAAAAGGTATGAATCTTTGAATTATAGATTTCTTTATCAAGTACAGAATATTTTCTAATAATGAAGCTTGAAATATCATCTATTAATTATTGAACTAAATAAAGCTTCAATCTTCTATTTTTGAACATGGGTTTGAATTCCATATTAAGTAATGGTGTATTTTTTTTTTATTGAATGGGTTTATGATCTTCTTTATGATTATCGAATAAATTTTTATTATTAATGTAAATTATTGAGAAGGAAAAAAAATGAATATGTTATATTTTATTCAAGGCCATGAAGATTATTGTCAAAGGAAAAATCTACGACCTTCCGACGAAGGAAAAAAATGAATCGATATTTAATTAAGGAAGTCGCAACATCCTCCTTATTAAAATAATTCATCGCAAAAGCTCAAAATTATGATTTCTCTATAATCACAACAAGGAATGTCTTCTTATCCAAGATATAATTTCTTATTTTCTATATCAAGGATTAGATTCGAGCTCTCTTTTATATGATGGTTGATTTCTTCATTATATGGACTTCTGGTTTTCTTATTATTATTATCTAGATGATAAATTCCTACCGTTAAAATATGACGCTGCCAACATGATGATCAATAGGATTTCTTAATGAAATTAATTATTTATCCCTTTCTTTTGACCAAGTAATGGAGAAGGATAGTGTTTTAACTCTTCAAATTTTCAAAAAAGGATCGAATTTAAAGAATTATATGTTTCCTTATAACTACTAATATGAAAAGGAGGATTGTTAGTAGAAAGCTAATTTTTCTTTGGACAGCCTAAAAGTACACGAATCATGCATGTCTTTTCAAACTCCCAAACAAGAGAGTCTTTTCATTGGAGAAAAATCTAAAGTAATATTATTATACATCTCGTGCAAATTGAATTAGATGGATTTCAAATTTTGAGGAAAAGTGAGACTCTTATATTTTCAATAAAAGGGGATATACACCAATTTTCATCTTGGTAATAATAGTTTCATTAAAGCTTTTACCTAAAGAAATTTAAGAAAGTATTTTAAAATTCAAAGAAAGTATAACGAATATCCTCCTAATCGGGTAAAGCATATGTATGTCTATTTTAGAAATAGTTTGTGAAATATTTAAGGTTTACCATTTTCATGTTAATAATATTTTCGCTAAAAGGGTTTAACCTAAAATGTGTTTTGATGAAATTCTCCTTAAAAATCTTCTAAAGTTATTCTCAATTATCTATTCCTACCAAAGAAAGTATGTATATATTCATTTCAGAAACCATTTATGGGATTATCAAACCCATCAATTTCACCAAAGCTAGAGAAGTTTATTCCCAATCAAAAGGCTGTTGGATCATGAATCATGACTAGAAACACTCTTACTTGAGATTCATATTTCTATCATGAGATTTTCCTAAAGACCTTTCTTAGTAGTAATGCTGAGAAGGAATTCTTTGAAAAATTCAAATTTTCAAGAAAACCCTTTTCAATTCACTAGCTCAAAACCAAAATAAAAAATGAGTTGTAGAAGAAAAATCGATCTTTGAAAAACTTTTAGTAATTTATTGAAAACAAAGCCGAGAAAGGGGAATTTCAAAAATTGAATTTTCCAAAAGCAATTACTCATTTTGTAAATTGAAAACCATATTGAAAAGGGAACTTGTTCAAATATTCTATTTTATGAAAAATTTCTTTGGTTTACTAGTTGAGAGCCATGTTGAGAAAATCCTCCTCACAAAATTAACTCGTGTTGCTCACCAAGTATAATCCTGGAAAACCACTATCCATGACACACTGTGCTTAATAAAGCTTTCAGGCCTGAAGAGGTCATTAAAGATTCTTTGAGCAAAGAAATACCTTATACTCGATTGTATTATACCCAATAGTTGAGTCATAAGAAAGACCTTATAAGTTACCTATCGCAAAAATTGAGAAAGCTCTCGGTTTGCGATTGATCGTGCATTAGAACTCAAGGCATAGTCAAACATACATTGAATCACCTCCGGATCTATCCAAAATAACATACAAAAAATCAAAAATCAAAGAAAACTCAAGAAACTCTCGAAGTTGAGCCTAATGGACTTATATGCTTAAAGTAAGACAAGCTATTCTAGTAACCATAGTTAGATTATCAAACCCCAAAGGGAGTATATACCAGAGTCTGGACAAATATCAATTTAAAAGAAAATATACAACAACTTGGTCATCAGCAAACCAAAGTTATTGATCAAAGAACAATCGAGCATGGAAAACTATCTTGTAATGCTATAAAAACCGCCTTCTTTAGGTAAGACAGAAAAGCTTCAAAAGATCTTTCATGTTTCAAAATTTATCAAATAACTTTCAAATCCTTCCGCACCTCAAAAATCATTTTTAGTGGACTAATTTTCTAAATCTTTAAGAAGATTTCACATCTTGAAGAATAACCGTCAGAGAAAATAATTTTTAAAAGAACCAAAAAGTCTTCATACTTCAAAGACCATTATCAAAACGATTTTCGGAGAACTTCAACATTTTCCATGTTTTCAAAAACCGATTTTGATGGTATGATTTTTAAATAAACATACGACAAATTCTTATATTCTAAAGAGAATCTCAACCAAATGCTTTTCAAATAAAACTATAATATTTATTTTTTTTAGTTAGGTAGATTCATAGTTTAAAGGAACATTTGCTTTTCCATAAGTTTTTTCAATGGACAATTTTTCCAATAAAGTTACGAGAGATTTTTACCTTGTTTTCTTTAAAAAATTCAATAGGAATGTTTTTCAATAGAGAACTTCCATTTTTCATAGGATAAGACTAAAAAAAAAGAAAATATGTAAAATAGAGGAGATTAGGAAAAAGTCAAAATGCCAAGGATAATTTGAATAATGGAAAAACAGAGCATAAAATGAAAAAATTGACTATGAGATGCTATGAAGAAAGCAAGAGTTTGCTTAAGCTAAAGCGAAAAAAACTCTTAGGGTGTTATACTCAAATTTGTCAAGGAACCAAACTATAGAGTGTCAAAGAAAAGAAGTTATTATAGGTTAAAGAAGATATCACATGTTAAGGAAAAGGCTATCACATCTGAAGAAGAAGCATCACATGTTGAAAAGAAGCTATTGCATGTTGATGAAGAAGGTATCACATGTTGAGGAAGTAACCATCACATGCAGAGAAAGAAGCTACCACATGTTGAAGAAGAAGCTATCATATGTTGAGGAAGAAGCTTTCACATGTTGAAGAAGAAGATGTTGTAAGTTGATGAAGAAAGCAATTAATAATATTAAGAATTTTCGTTGATACAAAGAGCTATTGTTTATATAAAAGAGCTACTAACGATACAAAAGAGCTATCCTCGATACAAAAGGGCTATCGGTGATAAAAGGAACGACCAGCGTTATAAAGAGGTATCGACAATACAAAAAAGCTATCGATGATAGAAAGAAGCTATGGAGATATGAAAAGAGATGCTGTTAAATTAGAGAAAACTACTAAAGAATTAGAGATGACGAGGACGCTATAAAAGACTTACTTACTAACATGTATTAATAATTTATCACAAGGAAAATTAATCCAAGAACATACAAGGGAAGGATATATGAAAGTCATTCAACACAAAAGGATGGAGATAATTTAACTATATAAATAGCTAGTGCATTAATGTGGGAGGAGGGTCATGTCTAACTAGTGACAAAGTCTCAAAATGTTCCTATGCATCCATGCCACCTTTTCTAGCACCATGGCCAAGATAGAAATCCATATAAACTATCCAAATCTAGAGATTAGGAAATATGACACCATCAAAACCTTTCTAGTCATCGATATGCATCAACTCCTATCGATTAGTACAAGTAAGATGCGCCACTCTCCAACTACTATAAATAGTGATCTTCCCTCACACGAGAAAGGGCTACTCTCTTCATTTGTTTTCTTAGCATAAGTCATTTTTTAGGACTAGACTTTTGTAAGCTCTATTAAGAGCTTTAGGGCTCTTTAATAGCCAAAGAAGAAGAAGTTGACTTGAATTTTTGAACTATGGAAATAGAAAATTACATATATGTCCTATTTTTGACATTCAAAATAATGAAGAAGGAGATGACGTGTATTATTGGCATATTGATTTATGAATGATGGATATTGAATATGTGTTTAAATTTTATATCTTTTAATCGATATTTATTTGACTATAGGCGTATTTGGAGTTTATAAAGTATTATATTTGTTTGAAGAATTTTTGATGTTTGACCAAAAATTGATCAAAATTTTTGGTGCTTTTATTGAGAATTGAACTCAAGAAATTTTGAATAAAATATCCTAAATGGTAATGCCTCCAAATCTTTAATGTGAAGATAACAGCAGCTAACTCAAAGTCATCTGTCAAGTATTGAACTACATAGGATTGCAACTTCTAAGATGGATAAGATATTACTTTGCCTCTTTGCATTAACATTGCTCCTAATCCCAATCCTAAAGCTTTTATATATACAATCTTATCTCAATTACCTTTGGGTGCAACTGAAATTTCAATATTCGTCAACCGAAGCTCCAACTATCGAAATGACTTCTCACATTCCTCAGTCCATACACACTTCTTGTTATTTCGAGTAAGTTTCATCCTCAGGGCTGGTAACCAAAAGAAGTCCTTGATGAATCTCTTGTAGTAGCCTGCCAAACCTATGAAACTCCGAATCTCCGTAACCAACTTGGGTTTATTCCATCCATTTACAGCTTTAACCTTCGAAGGGTCTACGGACAAGCCTCTCTCCAAAAACACATGGCCTAAGAAATTAACTTCCCTTCTTCAAAATGACACAACAAATTTTAACCTTAACTTGTGTTGTCTCGACATCTCCGACACAATCCTTAGGTGAACCTCATGCTCTTTCCCTTCTCTTGAGTATATCAGGTTGTCATGTATAAATATCAACACATATCGGTCTAACTGGTCTAGGAAGAACCAATTCATCAGATCCACAAAAAATTCAGGTGCATTAGTTAGTCCAAATGGCATTATAACCACTCATATAAACCATGCCTCATTCTAAAGCAGTCAAAGGAACACACTCCTTTGCAACTCTTAGTTGATGGAATCCCGAAGCCAAATCTAACTAGGAGAATACCTTAGCTCCATTGAATTGATCAAACAAACCATTAATTCTTGATAAAAGATATTTGGTCTTCACCCACCTCTCATTAAACTTTCGATTAGTTATTACATAGTCTCAAGGACCTATCAGACTTCTTCACCAATACAACCAAAGCTTCCTATAGTGAACTACTCGGCCTTAAAAAGCCTTTATCAACTCTACTACATGCTTATTCAAATCCTCCATTTCCTTTATAGGCATTCTATTAGAGGGTTAACAAAACGTTTCAGATCCCAATATCTATTCAATATGAGACTCATCGCTCTTAGGGATGGCAATCCTGAAACAGGTTCAAACACATCCAGGAAGTCTCTTACTACTCGCAGTTTTCCCATGCTTCCTTCTTCCAAAGCTAATATAAACAATACACATATACACCTAATTTATGCTTTTTTGAAACTACGATATTCTTTTGTTTTGATATGGATGACTAAAGTCTGCAATTCTTTCAGCACGGTATAATTTAGTGCTGCATATTTTTAACCAATCCATCCATAAAATAACTCGCAAGCCAATGAAGTCAAACATATAGGAATCACACAAAAACTTACACACTCCTAACTCAATCTCTAAGTTAGTGCACCTAAATATGAGTGTGGCATAACCTTCTATAGGATTTACTACACGAATGGAAGTGACCAAGTAGGCTACTTCTAACCAGTCTATCAGCCAAGTCTTTAGTTATAAATAAATGTGTAACTTTGATATCAAACAATATCTTAACTGAAATATTAGAAATCAAAGTTATATCTTCTAAGATATTACCATTTCCTTTCTCTTCTACAAACGGACCTTCCCTTGGTTCCTCCAAAGCAAGTACTTAGCTTGCTGCTCCAGACGGTCCTTCTTTAACGCCCTACCTTTTACCTGTTAAAATATTTTATCTTTCCCTAGGCTCTCGAGGCTGGACATTTAGGTTCATAATGCCCTTCTACCGACAATTAAAACAAGCATTTTTGGCCACAGGAGTCTCTACATTCCGACCCTTTAGCAACATTTTCTTTCCTTCGTTATAAGGAGTGAACTTCTTCTTTACACTACCATGGGTTTGTCTCAACCCTTTCTTCCCTAGATACATCCCATCATACCTTTGGGTCATATCTACAACAAACTCAAAAGGAGATGCAAAATGTGTCATCATCTTATGATTTAGACCCTGATTCAAACCTCGAATGAACTACTCATTTTTCTTCAATAGGGTATTAATCATGTCTTGGCCATACTTAGTCAAAGAGTTAAACTTTTAGATGTATCCTTCCATTGAAAGGCATCCCTGCCTCAGATTGAGTAACTCCTTAAGCAACGCACTAATTTAACTCAAATATTCACTAAGCCTTAAATCTCTCCTTGAATTTATCCCATGTAATCTCTTCTTCAGATGTCTCTATGGTTAGGGTTTTCTACTAATCTAAGGAATCTTTATGTTACTGCCTACCTTATGCAACATTTAGCCCTAGATCTCTAAAGATACGTTTGCAGACTCTCGGCTAGTTCAGCCCTTCGACCATTGGCTCCTTCCCCGTAAACATATTCCCTCCTAAGTTTTGGTAATTATAGTTCATCATCGAGAAATCCTCCATTACTATATGCCTTAGCTCAACAGCCTCCGATATATTCTCCCTTATCATACGCATTATGAACTATTGAGCAAGATATTCACATTATTTCCCATCGCATTAGCCGACAATGCAACTTCGTTTACAATCACTTGTGGTCACCTTTGTTTCTCTCATTAGTCTAGATGCTTTCAGTCTATCTTCTTGCATTTGCTCCCCCTAACACATCGACTTCTCATTTCCATCTTACTTTCATGTTAAACAAGTCTTACTTAGAATTAGGAAGAAAGAGAGTGAAACAATAGTAGAAGGATAGATATATCCACCTACATATCTATATAGCAAAATACAAGCATGTTATATATTTTAGCGTATACCCTACCTAAGGTGATGTTTTTCTCCTAAATACCTAACTATTATAGCTTTGTTATACTTAAGTGTCCCTTGATCGAAGCACTAAGATCAAACTGTAACATCTCTTATTGCAAAACCTAAAAAAAAGAACCTCAATGTGCTATAGACACTTTGAAATTATCTTTTGGTAACATAATGAGTTTGGTATACATTATAGTTTAAGTAAGTAGTGAAACTAAATAAAATTCACTACACATAATAGTCATTATATCATTTTTTTCAAAATTCCCAATCTTTCATATGTAGGGGCAAAATATAAACTAATACATATAGCATCAAAGATCTGACATATAATGATGCCATGCTGTTGTAGTCCCTTAGAACTAATAATATGTGCATTAAACAACGAAAATAAAGCTATCACTAAAGATGATAATAATAAGTCCTCCTAACCATCTTTGGCTTCAGCAAAGTGTTGAAAAAAGTCCTGCCTTTGGCTAATAAATGAAATCTGAAAACCTATGAACTCAACCTACTTAGTTGAGTACCCATGGTTTTATAGAGGAAAGATAATAAATACATATGTAAACATAAGTCCGGTATGAATAGTATCATTTTTTTATCTAAGCTCCTCAATTAGTTGACCACGCTATTAAAGCACGAAATAGGATATCCCTTACACTAGCCTTTGTTACACGGTCAATATAAGATCTACATAAGTCATAGCAAAATATATGCTTACTTAAACGTATATATACATGTCTCAATAAAATATTCCCAATGCATCCTAGGTTTAGGGTCTCAAACACAATACTTAAACTGGGATCATATTAGGTTTCAAAAATACTAAATGGTCTTAGTTTCATTTATAATGATTTCTTGTACTAGATGGTACAACCCCTCGCAGTCTCGTTTAGGGGTGGACGCGGGTCGGTTTGGTGCGGTTTGAAGTCCAAATTTCTTCTACACTGCATAAAAAATACAAACTATCATACCAATCTTTTAAACGGTTCGGTTTCGATTTGTTTTGAATGTAATACGATTTGGCTTCGGTCCGGTCTAGTTTGAACCCGTATTAAATATGAAACAAGTGAATTACTTCCATCAACAATCAGTTTACGAAGGTAACTGTGTGAAGCTTTTACACTTAAAGGTTAAAACACATAATGTCATACTGAAATGAAAGGTTAGTTCTTAACTATATGAATATTTAAATTTGACATTCAGCTACAAGGGAGATTTTTTTATAGATTAACCAAACATCAACATTAATCAATGCATAATCATAAAAGAAAATGACTAAACTAAGATTATAATTAGCATTTATCCAAAATATGAGATGTAAAATATTATACCAAAACTACAACTTCTTCCTTTATGACGACGAATATTATTAATATAATAACATACGCTAAAAATTGAATATATATCATTAGAATCTGAAATAAGATAGGAGTTGCTTATATTTTTATCATAAGATTACTAGTGTAAATATTCGGTTCGGTCCGGTTTAAAATGGTTGGTTCAATCGTCCTATCCGCAACCGAACCGTATCGATGCGGGTCGGTTCGGTTTTGGGTATTTTCTTTGGTTAGAAGATTCGGTGCGGGTTTCCACACCGTTTTTATGGTTTGGTGCGGGCGGTTTCCGTATAGCGGTGCGATTTATGCCCACCCCTAGTCTTGGTGACCTATTATTTAGTCTTGTACTTCAAAGAACAAGAAATCTCGTTCTTTAATGTTAATATTGCAAAGTACAACCTTATAAAGTCTCGTTTTCATTATGTTTACACTACAAAGTACAATCTTTAGCATATCTCGGTTTTCTAAGTTTTATGTTGCAAAGCACAATCTTAAATATTTTCTATTCTTTAAGTTTTATAATGCAAAGTACAACCCTAAGCGGTTTCGATACGTATGTTTTATACCACAAAATAAAACCCTAAGTTGTATCCTTATCATTTTTTAAACTTGAAATCTTAAGAGAGTTACAACCACTCTCACGAAGGGTACAGCCTGCCTAAATGCCGGATGCCTCTTCGAAAGTCAAATTTTAGACAGTTATCTCTTAAAGTAGGTGCATTCGATTGAGTGTCGCCACTTGGCACCAATTGCTTGTCCGTCTCCATATTATTTCATGGTTCCTACTTATTTACTTCTTAATTGTCTTTGATGTTCAATGCCCTACCTAATTATTCATTCATATAAACACATGGGTACTCAGTTGAGTAGGTTGAGTTTATAGGTTTTTAGATTTTAGTTATTAGCTAAAGGCAGGACTTTTGTTGAGATTTTGCTAAAGATTAAAACAGGTAGGCGACTTTATTAGTAGTAGCTTACATATCATTAATTCTAATAGTACGACATCATCTTATCTCAAATTTTTGAAGCTACCATGTATTGATGTATAGTCACCCTATGTGGGCATGATTGGGAAGTTGAAAAAATAATGTAAAGACTATTACATGTAATTAATTTCATTTCCATTTACATAGACTGTTATATATATACATTGAACTCATTCTATCATCGAAAGATAATTCCAAGGTCACTATAGCACATTGTTACATAATTTTTTAGGCATACGAGACTCATTATTGTTTTTCGTTTTTGTATCTTTATGGTTTATAAAATTTATATTGTATAAGATATACATCTTCCTTCCAATATAACACACATTAACTTTGTTGTATGTCAACATTTTCATATGGAAAACCAAATGCAAAAACTTATCTTAGTGTCAAATTTTAGTTAATCTAGTTTACAAACTGGATGAAATCACATACCAAACAAAACCAATAACATGATTTATTATTATTTTTATACCATGGTTCAATAATATTATAGTAACTAATCCAGAAGTCAATGTCAAGTCTATCATTGGGCATCCATGAAAAATGGTCATTTTGATGAATCTGGAAAGTCTATAAAATTAGCACAAGGATAGATTTTCCTCTACATCTAGTTAAATCATCCACATACCCAGACTAATTGCATCATGAATAATGCCAGTCATTCTATTCTTTGGTCCAGGTTTATTAAAGTTAAAAACATTTTAACTTTCATCTTCAACAATGATTGGTGTCTAAGTGTGCTCGAATCTTCACCATAAAATTTCCAAAAATAATAGTGATTCACAAAACTATGTCATGTCGATTGGAACCCTGTAGCATCATAATCATGATATTCTTGAGCTTTACACTTCTTGTTAAAACATCAAAAATTTATATAAATAAAATTCTTTTTACAAGTTGTCACTTATGAATTCCTTTGAACCTATTAGAAATGATAATGATATCGATTGTCTAAGCCCTACATTTTATACATTGACTTCTTGAATTTCAAATTCTCAATCTTTTATTGCATGATTCGCATAACATATATTACATATAATTATAAAAAATATTTTAACTTACAATTAATAATTTTATAAACTACTTAGTAAATTATGTATAAATTTATCTACACTTAACATTCACTAAGTAGGATTCTCAAATTGTTATGTATAATTACTATATATATAAATATAGTTATTTAATATTTTATTCAAATAATATTTTTAATTATTATATAAAAATAATTACATTATTTAAATATAATTTTTATATTTGAAATTATGTTATATATTTATCACGTTCGTTAACTTTTTTGTTTATTACTTATATAAATTTGCACTATTATCTTAATTCATTTTTCATGACCTAAGTAATTATAAAAATAAATTAATGCCTTTTTATTGGTCGACTGTCAAAAACATAACAATATTTTTACATGTCACAAATCACTTCACCTAAAACAGCAAAAAAAATTCAATAAATTTTCCATTATTCTCTATATCTTATGTCAATACGCATACATAAGGAACAAAAAAGAAATATTATCAAAATTCTGTGAACAATTTAAGATGAAATGATTTATATATATAATTGTGCTTGTAGCTTGTCTAATACTAAGACAAATCCAACAAATACTATATCAAAAATGAATATTGTTGTCTCTTTCACAATAAAAATGAACATCTATATAGCTATTGCTTGTGCCAAAAATGACCAAACACCCAAGAACAAAGACGCAGTGGATCCTAGGAGTGAGTGCTAATTTTAGAAGGTGAGATCTTTGGTAACCAAATATGTTAAGTTCTTATACTAATTCAAATCAAAAATCACTAATAGACCTACTATAAAATATTTTTAGAAAATCTTAACACCCTAATCTCTTATTTGAAGTTCAATTCAAAAAATCTTTTCATCCTGTATATTATATATGTATATAAGTTAGTTATCAAGAACTAGATGATGATCAATATATGCTTATGTATTTCAGAATAATTCTTAACTTGGACTTTCAGTAGCAGTTGATTATAACGTTGTGGTTATGGCAATGCTCTCTACATAAGTAGGAGATATAGTATTAAGTGTTGTGCTACAAATTCAACCATTACTACGACAATTGCTAAAACTAAAAAAGTGAGGAATTTGAATGTTTTGTATGCATATTTACAACAGTACTTTTTTCATTTTTGTGCAACATTTATTGAAGGGAAGGTCAAAGAAGGCTTATAAGTGGACTTGAAAGATTGCATGTCGGTAGTTTTGGTGATAGGAAGTTATAATTGATAACAGAGGGAAAATATGATGCATGCAAATTCATTTGGTTTGGGGTTCAATTGTAGGAAAGACTATGTATTTATAGTTTGTAATATAAGTGAAGTATTAAGGAAGGAATGTGACAAAATATAAAACATGATAACTTTCTTTTTGGACTGGACTTCTTTAGTTTTTGGTCTACTATTGCATACGCATGATAAATTGTAAATTTGACTGGCTTCTCTCCTTCCTAAATTTTGTTTACATGTGGTCCAATGCATTTAACTTCATTTTCACATTTATTTATCGGTGAATGATCCACGTTTGTATTTGTAGCGCAAATTTTACAATAACATTTAATGTAGTGAGCTTATTTTTTCATGCCAACCAACCAAAGTTCGGTTTCTTCATTATTATTTTTAGTCTGTATAGAAGTTTATAGTTCGTTTAAGTTTAATATTTATGTTTTATGTTTTAAAAAATTGCACTTTTAAAGATGTAGAAGACAAGGAGAGATGTAGAATGTTTATAATTTCCCATGATAACTTAGTCTCATTCACATTTTGATAAATGATTGATTTGTGCATGTACATATATAAAAAATGCAACATTGCGTACACCTCAAAGCCATTTTGTAAAATAAAAAAAACCTTGCAAACAAAATTTTTTTAATACCAGTTCCTCCTGCACACGTGCAACGATCGCATGTGCGAAAGTACATATAAGGACCCACCTTTTTGAAAGGTTTAAATCGACAATAAATCATGCATGTCAGACTCAAACCATTCAAAAGGGAGAATTATTACAGGGTAAATAAGAAAAAAAGAAAAATAAATAAAACAAACATAGAATCTCATAGTAGGATGGCAAAATATAATAATCAAATAACAGTTCATGAAGATGTTTTACAAATACATTTGATTACACCTTTACAATACAGATCAGAGTTACATACAATAGAAATATATAAATAATGCAGTGGAACAATATGATGCAGTTGAATAAATATAATAAATAATAATATCATTAAATCTTAGTCTTCGTCCTCCAGAAATATTGTAAGCAGTCTTCAATTAACTGAAAATTTAGACTGACCGAGCGAATTGAAAAGACAAAATACTAAAGTCAGAACTAAAAGATCTTATGTAAGTTAAATCAACAGTAAATAAATATGAGTGTAACGACGTCGGAGATGTTTACGAGATTCGACATCTCCTGTCCAGTGTCAAACGTGAGTGCAATAACTTAAGAGTTGTTTGGGATTCCATCTCCTAAGGATCCGTTAAACCATCTACATACATTGTACAATACGCTAGTATAATAGTGTCTATAGTAAAGTATAGTATTAAAATAGCGTTAAGGTATTACCGATATCCTTCTTAACACATTTTATATAATATCGTAGTCTATACAGTGCTATAAACTCCACCATAAACTAGCGGGCTATTAGGGAGCACTCCATAGGTACGACACAAACCAAACTCGTAGTGCGACAAGGCATGTGATAAGGCATGCGAGGCAATACCTAGGGTAAAATAGATTAAATGAATTTAAAATAGATTAAATAGATTTAAATTATATTAAATAGATTTTAAATAGATTAAATAAATTTAAAATAGATTAAAATGGATTAATTAGTTTAAAATAGGTAAAATAGTTTAAATTGGATTAAATAGATTATAACAGATTAAAATAGTTTAAATTGATCAATAGTTTAAAATAGATTAAATTGGTTTAATAGTTGAAAATCTTAATAGTCGGGATTTTTCAATAATATATTTTAAACAGTTTATATTAAAACAATAGATTTGAAATTAACATCAAAATTAACTATTTCTTCCATTTCAACAAATCTTCACCATATCCAGATTTCAAATCAAAACCCAATTTCAAATCTTGAAATATCAGTTTAGGCTATTCCAATTCCAATAGATTTCAAAGTTACAATTTCAATTGTTTCAATAACTCGATTTCGATAAATTTTGTTTATACTTCAAATTCAACTTTAAAATTTTAATTTAAACCAATTTCCAATTCCAACATTTAAACTTGGATTCTCAAAATGATTCAGTTTACACAAACAATTTGCTTCAAAATATCATTTAACCAAATTCAAGAATTAAGGGTTTAAAAACGTTTGATTTAACCAATCCAGTATTTGTATATAATTTTCTACCCTATGGTCAAGTGATATGGATATTTATCATTTCAATCCCCAAATATTTTGAATTTTATGGGTATATATTATTTCAACCCGCAATCCCACATTTTACTTCAAATCCATGAAATCGCTCGAGTTAAGCATTTCAACCAATAACGATTTATCCCTAACCTAGTTCGAGTATGTATCGTTTCAACCCATAGGGAACTTGTAGTGTTATAACAATATGAAATATAACATCCAATCATCCAATATAAATAATCAACATCCATCACGATCATCATTCAAACCAATCGATAAACAATAACAAGTGACTGATTATCGATAACGGGAATTAACTGATAATTTAGAATTTAATATTAAATTAATGGCGATAATATTCAATAAAAGTCAGATTTAACTAGAATGACAATTTAAATATACCAAACATCAACCAATCAATTTCTAATCATATTATAAATTCAATTTAACTAACATAAGATAATCTAGTAGTTGTGAGTGGGTCAAAACACCCATCTTTGATTTCTCGTCGATTTAAAGTCCAAAATTAATCCAAAAATTTAATCGTCTCAAAATTCAGCCAAATCAGTATCGAATTGTCCAGAACTTCGATATAATCGCAGCGGAGAAAATCGTGCGTGAATCCGAGCTCATACGTAAAAGTTATTAACGTTAGAAGATTGGAAAACTTAGGCTCTAAGTCGACTTCGGGTTCAACTTCGGTCTGTCGTCTCAAATCCCTGGTGCTTGCTTTGATTATTTGCCAATACGACCCGAGACCCGAGTCATTTGCTTCCTAACCCGAAGTAGTTGCAGGGTTTTCGCCTCTGGAACTGGTAGCGCGACCAGATTCGCCTTGTTTGGTACTCTCTCTGACCCGAAGTCGCTGTAGGGTTTTCGCCTCTGGAACCCGAAGCAAACCTCTTCTTGACTCAAAGTAATCCTGAAGCAACCAATTTTTATTTTTGAAATTAGGTTTTTGGAATTTGGAAATTAGGTTTGATGTTCTATCATTGGAGAAGAAGGAAGAAGATGTACGTACAGAAATAATAAAATGAGAAACAACTAGGGTTTATAACAACATATATAGGCAGGGTTGGATCGAAACGATAACAATGACCCGAAATGCCAATTTCGTTTCCTAAACGAAAATGGGCCATCCAATATGTCGAAATATAGGTTTTCGATATTTTTAAACTCAATGGAACAAGTATCAAGTCCTAATTCCATTATATATAGAAGTTATCTTTTTAAATCAGTTTATTTAAATTGATTTCATTAAATTAATTTCTATGCCTTTCGAACCCACACGATCAAACGACAAGTCTGATCGCTAGGGAACTTGAATCCTACAATAATTCACTATTACGGGTCTGACGAAACTGGTTTCATCGAAATCCGAGACATTGGCCAAAATGACAGTTTCACGTTAATTAAATAAGTTATTATTAAATTGATTATATCAATTTTTAATTTCAAATTTAATAACTAGCAATTTTTCTCATTTCTGATTTCTAAGTAATATCTTTTAAAACAAATTTCTAGGTCAAATTCAACTATTAATACTACACTAATTACAGCGTTCCAGTTCCAATTGCAATAAATTCATTAATTATAATTTAAAGCCGAATAAATTGATTCATTTTGATTTCAATCTTTTTATTCAATCAGTCATTACTTTATGGACATAGTTAACGTTGGTTTACCATTTATTACATCAATATTCTACAGTGTTCATCTTAATTCACATTAACTGCAGTATTTAATTAGATTAATTTTAATTGATTTTCAATTAAATTTCAACGGATTAAATAGTGGAACGATAATTAAACAATTGTTACAACTTATGATTTCAAACACATTTCTATATTTATTGTTAACAAACAAAACTAAAAAATTCACCTACGGATTAATTATTCTATTTTAATCAATTCCAATTAATTATAAAAAAAATTACCATTTAATACAACACTTGGTTTATTTACTATTTACACTTTATGACCAATTATAACTTTCCCATCATTCAAATTAATTGAGATTGCATTAAAATAGTTATCAATTACCTTAAAATAACATTATTAACATTACATTCAAGTTATTTTTCTTATCAATAAATCATCAATTTTTATTTCAATCTTATTAAATTCAATAATTTAATTATCGAAGAATTACGATGTGGCGACCCGCCCTTCATCCCACAGAAAGACACATCATCAATAAAAAGAAAGAGGTAGAAATAGAATAAAAAGAAGAAAGAACTCAACAAATCAGAATCTCACAGCGGAATGGAACAAAATATAATATATCAAATAGATATTACATAGTCATTTACATATCAAAGTTACACAGATATAACAACCTTTCACATTAGACAGTTACAATGTTCTATCTAATTCATTACATTCCAAATACAACAAACAAAGACTTTAACTCAGCATAGCGGCAATATAGATATAGCTACATCTGGACTCCTGCTCCAAGCTATCCAATATTCATCAAGCCAAAACCTGATCTCTTGGCTACTCATAAAAATTTGAGTACTCGAGAGTTTAAGAAAAACAGAAATAAACTCCGGGTCAGACATGGGCTGGTGTGAGTAAACGGTTAAAAGTTGCTTAACTTTTGAAAACCTTTGAAAACAAAAGATATCACGTAAGACTTCCCACACATAAACACGGGTAAGTTTTTATCCTACGCTAACCAAAACATTTGGTAGGAAATCCAATGATATTATAATAGGGTCTAAGGTTTTCAAGTAAAATATAGAAATAGCTGGAATGCTTACATCTTACGTTCCAACGTGGTTGGGCACGATCAAAACGTACGACGCTTATTGGAGATTGGATTACATACAATGGCAGGGCTACTAGGGTACCGTCCGTCACAGTACGTGGCCTAGATCAACGTACCGAGGATCCACCCTAAATCCTCTGCAACACAAGGCCGGGACCATTCCTTACTGAACGGTCCCGAACAAGACAACCCCGCAGTTGGCTGCAAATCCAACTGCCCATGCAGCCGAATAAAAGTGACATCTAGACAGGGGTAAATCTCGTCCTACTTGGGCATGACCCACTTAGCCTTGATGCACCTCCCCTGTTTTAGCCATTCTCGGTTGATGAGGCTTGTGGCTACGATTATCTTTATAGAACACATCTATCTTAGAATGCCCATCGTCCACCTGACGATGTTATGAAAGCATTCAATCCATACAAGTTCGTTCCGGGTTCGAACGAAACCGAAGGCATTATCTCGTTACACTCATTTGGAATCACTCTCAGAGTTAACGACGATAACCCTTGCACTCTGAATCTTCACCTTCACTTGAGATTCACGACCTAACACTTAATTTGGATCGATGTGGTTTTCAGATATCCAAATCTGAAAACCAGATCTCGGTCTCATCGAAATCCAAAACGCCATCTTTTAGGTCCAAGTTGTTTTAGAGTTTAAAACAATTCATTTCAATTCAATTCAATACTTGAATTCACACAGCATTTAACATAGATAAATATCACACATTTATCACTGATATATCCAATATCATATCACAGAATATCACAACATATCATCCAATAGGTATCATCCATTAGATATCATCCAATATAGATATTCTACACAAACAATAATCCATAAAACATGAATTATCAATCCATGTTATAATTAATTTAATCACCTTAAATTAAATTAATTACTTAAAAATTAATCTCCTAATCCTGCTCAAACAATCATTAATTAATTACAGACATTTAATTAATTAATCACTTCTTGATTATCTTATCAATCAATTTATTAATCTCTAAACACATATTAATTATCCTTTAACTATCAATTAATAAACCTCAATTATTAATTAATCTTCTTTAATACAAAGTAATCAATCCTTAATTACTTTTATAATCAATTAATTAACCTTTAATTAACTGATTAATTATCCATTAGCTATTAATTAATAACCATAATTATTAATCAGTATCTCTTAATTAAAAATTAATTAATCCATAATTAATCTTATAATTAATTAATTAATTAATTAATTAATTAAATAATTATCCCTTAATTATTAATTAATAAACTTAATTATTTATTGACAACCTTAATTACAAATTAATTAATCAATCCTTAATTAACATTGATTAATTTTTAATTACCTTTGATTAATCCTTGATCACCTTTGATAAATCTTTAATCAACTTTGATTAATCCTTAATTACCCTCTAATTAATCCTTAATCAACTTTTTGATCAATCAATTAATTAATATTTAATTATAGATTAATCATCCTTTAAGTATTAATTAATAAAACTTAATTATTAATTAATAAAACTTAATTTCACATTAAGGAATTCTTAATAATTAATTAAGTAACCTCTAATTACTTGATTAACAGCCCTCTAATTACTAAATTAATCAAATCTTAATTGCTTAATTAATTCATTCTTAATTTCTTAATCGCTCAATTAATTAATCTTTGATCATTAATTAACAACCTTTAATTAATTAACCTTTAATTAATTAAATAATAACCCTTAATTAATTATTAATTAAACCAATTAATTATTCCTAATAAATTACTTAATTAATCCTTTATAATTAATTAATCAAATTAATTAATTATACTTAACTCCCACAATTAACTTAGTTAATCTCAAGGCACTAAACCTTTAATCATCTTAAGACAAGACATTATCTCATTAATACCTTTATTAACATTAACACTTAAAAACATTTTAACATTATAATTTATTTTTACTTAATTACATCATTAATTAAGTTTTAAAATAAATAATCATTTAACTAGATAAATTTTAAAGTTATCAAAGCTTAACTTCCTTAAAAAACTTAAAACATTATCAAGTAAAGGTTTCAAAACTAATTACAATTTGTATTTTAAAACTTACTTTTATAAAATCTTAAACTTCATTTTAAATTAATGTTTTAAAATCACTTTAAATTTTACAAATTTTAAATCAATCAAGTTTTCAAAACTTCTTAATTAATAGTTACAGAAAACAACTAGAAAAGGGCAAGTTCTAAACAAGAAGCTTTAGACTAGATTTAAATTTAAATTTCAAAAACAATTTGATTAAGAAAAAAACATTTTAAAAACTGCTAATCATCTCTGCTTCGGGTCAAACCCGAAGACAACTCGGTTCTACCCCCGAGTAAATCCCTTCCTCCCACTTTTTTTCAAAAAATTAGATTAAATTTAAGTTTTAAAAACTTACAAGTTAATCCCACTAAAACACTCGAGTATGAATTCGAGTTACTTCCTCAAACACTCGATCACCCCTTCGAGCCAAAACCTACCCAAACAACAGACACCCCAAACTTCCATGTGCACCTGGACAATCAACACCGGCGCCGATGATCATCTCCGGTAACTTCGACACACCAACCATCATACCAGCATCACTGCACGATCATCCAAACTCATGCCCATACTTCAAATCCAAAATCGAGCAACACAAAAAAATTTGGAACCACAACTTCATCTGAAAATGCCTTCGCATCTCCTTCTCTGATCATCGAAACTGCTACAATTCCGGCCTCACTATTCCGATACCCCTCGCTGCCACTTCCTAAAATTCTAAGCCACTCGATCAATTCGAGGCAAAGCAGTGATACAGTTTCCCCGATCGACCAAAATTAGGGTTATATACTAGATTGCCTCACCGTCGACGCCTCGATGATCAGACAACCCACCAGCAATTTTCCCTAGCCTCCTCGTACCTTGCCCTATCTCCAGACCAAATCCCGATCATCACAAACCCTTAGGCTACCAGAAACTCCCCCAAAACCACTTTCCAGTCAACACTAAAATGCTCTTCCATTTTATCACTAAAAATCTTGATGTTTAAATCATGATATCCAGTGATGATTCAAGATATAAACTTTAATCAATAAAATTCAATATTTGGTTTTATCAAGTTTTATGATTTACTATTGTATTTCCAGATTTTAGAAACATGTTTAAATTTAAAACATTTGTACATATTTTTAAATCTTAGCTTAAACTAAAACTCAACTAATTTGTTTGAAGTCAAGGTTTAACAATGATCATATAAAAAGAACTAGCATTTTATTTTAAAATTTAAAACCCTGTATCAAAAACAGGGAGGAACAGACATGCATGTCTATATCTTATCACATATTTCAACTTTCATACTGAAAAAAAAACACATAAATATCCACAAGCCAGCATGAGTTATCACAAGAATTTTCCACATGCAACAAGTTATAATTTACTTAAGCTTTTAATTTAAAAGTTTACTCACCGATTAAAGAGCAGAGGCTGGAAGCTTTAAATTGCTGAGGCTTTTAAAACTGGAAAGCTTTTGAAAATTGTGATGATTCAAACACTTGAAACCACCCTGATAATGTAAGATTTCATACTCCAGGCTTTGCAATTTGAATGTTTACAGGCTTGAGAGGATTGCTTGACAATGAACTTCAGGTTGCATTAAGATTTGAAATGGTTGCAAGCTCCAGATTTGAAAATGGTTCAGGCTTTTGATTTTTTTCAAAAATTTGAACAGTGGTGGATATTTTTATTCTAAGGAGAAATATAGGCTTGCGTTTGAAGATTCTTGCGTACAGGCTTGAAAAAAATGATTCTAGGCTAACACTTTCAAGTCTTTTGATTTGAAAAGGATATTGGTTACAACATTTGATATTGAAAAGATTGCAGAGTTTTGGAAATTTTTCAGGTTTGATCTGGTTTTGGGTATGAAGCTTAAAATTTGAAAATGGTTTCAGGTTTTAATATTTCCAGACTTTTGATTTGGGAAAAAAAGAAAAAAAATGTGTTTACATGCTGAAAACAAACAAGGTTGTTTTGCTTACAGATCTGGGAAAAAAATATTGCAGTGTTTAAACTTTTGGTTTGAGGAAATTTACTGATTTGTTTCAGGAAGTGTTTTTCAGTTCTTTGGTTTATGATCTGAGTTTGGGAAAGTTTTTAATTCAAGAGTTTTCCAGTTTTGATTCAAAAAAATTTGGTTTTTGGGAAGAGTTTCAGGTTTGTAGAAAATGAATGTGGCTTTGAATATATTTTTTAGAAATGAAGATGGAAAAGAAATAAGAGAGAGGGGATGAGAGTTTATAAATGTGAGTTAGGCTTTAATTTGGAATTAAAGAAAAATAAAAATAAATCTTGACGCATGTTTACAAATGCTGCACTTGTCATTTCCCATTATTCTTTAACTTACATGTGTTTTTAACATGGTTTTAAAAAGCTACACTGTATTATTTCATTTATATTATTTTCAAAAGACATTAAAAGCTTTTATAATAATTTTCTAAATTAATAAATACATTTGTAAATTAATAAATGCTTTCTAAATTTTATAAAAATAAAATCTTTAAAAGGAAATAAAGTATCAACCAATTATAATTTAAATAAAATCATATATAATATTTTTAATCCATTTTAAAATGTTAAAATAAACCTTTTGAATTTATTTTACAATTTAATACACCTTTCTTAATAAATTCTTTTTAAGGAAATAAATCTTATTTTAAATAAAACTCATTCATATATTTTATATCAAAATAATTTCAAGATATATATACACACCCTTTTAAATTCATATTTAAATCTAAATGCAACTCAAATTCAAAATCAATTAAAATATGTATATTACTTATAAACAAACACATTATTACTTTTGAGAGATAATAACTTTATTTAAAAAAAATCTATTTAAAAATTAATCTTAATTATATATATAAACTCCTTATTAACTCAAAAATAATAACTCTATATTAGAATTTATTTATAATCAACACAAACTATATTTCTATTTATAAAACATTACCAATTAAAGTTGCAAATAATTATTCTATTAAGAATCCATTGATAACTATATTTAAAATCATCATGTTATTAATTATTTTGGTTATTTATATTTGAAAATAACAATTTTATCAATTTTAATTAATTTATTAAGAAGATTATCGTATTTTAAATTCCTCAAAATTCCGGGATATCACATTCCTCCCCCCTTAAAAGAATTTCGTCCCCGAAATTTAAAACAAAGATAATCCAAAAAAAATTATTTTATTTCAACAATCCAAACATCCATATCAATCACACATTATCAACCAAACAAACAATTTCATCCAAACAACAAATTTATTCGAACAAACAATTCATTCGAACAAACAGCACTAGCTATCCAGACATAAATCCGGATAAGCCTCCTTAAAACTATTCATAGTTTCTCAAGACAAACTTCAAAATCCTAGCTCCACAGAACCTTAACTAGCTATACCACTGTGATCCAGAGCTTCCTCTTACTCCGATCAAAAATCTGAACCAGATATCAGACCACACTAAAAACCACTTCAACTACCATATCCTACTGAACTACAGATCCCAACTAAGATGGATCATTCACGTATTTCCTCAAATGAGATACGTGAATATCAACATGAATTCCAGCCATCCAAACTGGAAATTCAGTCATGTAGACCACAACACTAGTCTCTTCAAGCACTCGGATCAAACCAATACATCTTGGAGAAAATTTATCCCGTCTTTCCAAATCTGATAACTCCTTTAAAATCGAGAACCTTTGACAAAGGCTAAATCTCCAATCTCAAATTCCAATTGTCTTTGTCTCCTGTCCACAAATCCTTCTGATGATCTTGTGCTTCTCTCAAACTCTTCTAGATAAGCTCCACCTTCACAGATGCCTCTCGGATCAAACTGGACAAGAACAAGGCGATCTCTTGACTCTACCCAACAGAATGGGAATCTACCAGGTCTCCCAAGCAAATCTCCATAGGGTGCCATCTAGATACTCGCCTGATTACAGGACGAGAACTCCATTCAATACAGATGGTCCTTCCAAGACCCATCAAATTCCAAAACACAGCCCTCAGCATAATCTCAAAATTTCTATTCAGCCTTCCTATCTGACCGTCGATCTGAGAATGATAGGCTGAACTCAAATTCAAACTCGAACCCAAAGCTGATCACAAAGTATCCAAAATCCTCTGGAGAAAATAGGATCACAATCGCTAACAATGCTGACAGAAATACCAAGAAGACGGACCAACTTCTTCTAAAAAAACTCAGTCAAAGATGCTGCAGTACGAGTTGTCTTGATCGGAATAAAATGGGGCTCTTAATTAAATGGTCTTTAATTACCCATATTCCATCGTTTCCCTCTTTGTTCCTTCGCAAACCGTCGATGAAATCCAAAGAAATCATTTCTCACTTCACTTCAGAACTTCTACGGCTGCAACAACTTGTGGTCTTATGCTGGTCACCTTCACCTGCTGACAGATCGCACATCCAAAGATGAAAGCAACAAGATCCTTCTTCATGCTCAGCTACCAGAAGATTTTCTGATAAAACTCCTTGCCTCAAATCCTTCCGATGATCTTCCATGTCCCTTGACCATCAATCCATCCATAAAAGGCACACACATCGTCCGCGTAGAACTCAACTTACTCTTGCCATCCAGAATAACTAGAACAGGCACACTGGTCAGCCTTGCCTTCAAATCCAAGAAAGCCTCTTCACACTCGGATCCACTTAACTTTGTTCCTTCCCGAGTCAGCTCGAAGAAATCTTAAAATAGACTTGATAAATTTCCCAAAGAACTCTGCCGAATCTAGAAAACTGTGTTGCTTCACCCCTGAATAGTAGCTACCCTGGCTGAATCTACAGAAATACCCTTACTAGAAACAAAAGGCCTCCTCAAAAAACTCTTAGACTGCTACAACAACTCTATCTCCTGATGAAGGTAAACCTTCACTCCTTCGAAAATATCCGAACAAAACTCTAACCACTTCGATGGACTCTAGCCTTCTGGAGATGCCTCGCTTCCAAGCAACAGATGCTTCAAAAAAAACTCCGAAATCATCGCAAGTCACTTTTGTGATTCCTTCCAATTTAGTCCCTAAAGAAACAATCATATATTCTCCATCCAATCCACATCCAACTAAGATCAAACCCTTTGGGATCCAATGCCAATGGGTCACAAGAAAATTATGGGGGAGATAAGAAATCCTCTACAGATCTTATCTATCTCGGTTACTCTGCCTATAGGATTAGATACAAGGATAGGACGGTCAGCCAAAAAAAGAGAGAGATGAAACTCCTCAAGAACTCCTGTTGGAAATCCGAACAGATACCCAACAAATTAAGATAGGTATATAATTATATAAAAATTACAAATACGCGCTCTTAAGATAGACACAACTCCAGAGCCCAGGTATTATCTCAACCTACGCTCTGATACCAACTGTGACTACCCGCCCTTCATCCCACAGAAAGACACATCATCAATAAGAAAAAAAGAGGTAGAAATAGAATAGAAAGAAGAAAGAACTCAACAATCAGAATCTCAAAGCGGAACGGAACAAAATATAATATATCAAATAGATATTACATAGTCATTTACTTATCAGAGTTACACAGATACAACAACCTTTCACATTAGACAGTTATAATTTTCTGTCTAATTCATTACATTCCAAATACAACAGACAAAGACTTTAACTCAGCACAACGAAAATATAGATATAGCTACGTCTGGACTCCTGCTCCAGGCTATCCAATATTCATCAAGCCAAAATCTGATCTCTTGGCTACTCATAAAAATTTGAGTACCCGAGAGTTTAAGAAAAATAGAATAAACTCCGGGTCAGACATGGGTCTGGTGTGAGTAAACGGTTAAAAGTTGCTTAACTTTTGAAAACCTTTGAAAACAAAAGCTATCACGTAAGACTTCCCACACATAAACACGGTTAAGTTTTTATCTTACGCTAACTAAAACATTTGATAGGAAATCCAGTGATATTATAATAGGGTCTAAGGTTTTCAAGTAAAATACAGAAATAGATGGAATGCTTACATCTCATGTTCCAACATAGTTGGGCACAATAAAAACGTACAGCGCTTATTGGAGATTAGATTCCATACAATGGCAGGGCTACTGGGGTACCGTCCGTCACAGTACGTGGCCTAGATCAACGTACCAAGGATCCACCCTAAATCCTCTGCAACATAAGGTCGGGACCATTCCTTACTGAATAGTCTCGAACAAGACAACCCTGCAGTTGGCTGCAGATCCAACTGCCCACACAGCCGTATAAAAGGGACATCTAGACAGGGGTAAATCTCGTCCTACTTGGGCATGACCCACTTAGCCTTGCTGCACCTCCCCTGTTTTAGCCATTCCCGTTTGATGAGGCTTGAGGCTACAATTACCTTTATAGAACACATCTATCTTAGAATGCACATCGTCCACCTGACGATGTTCTAAAAGCATTCAATCCATACAAGTTCGTTTCAGGTTCGAACGAAACCGAAGGCATTATCTCGTTACACTCATTTTGGAATCACCCTCAGAGTTAACGACGATAACCCTTGCACTCTAAATCTTCACCTTTACTTGAGATTCATGACCTAACACTTAATTTGGATCGATGTGGTTTTCGGATATCCAAATCTGAAAACCCGATCCTGGTCTCATCGAAATTCAAAACGCCATCTTTTAAGTCCAAGTTATTTTAGAGTTTAAAACAATTCATTTCAATTCAATTTAATACTTGAATTCACACAACATTTAACATAGATAAATATCACACATTTATCACTGATATTCCAATATCATATCATAGAATATCACAACATATCATCCAATAGATATCATCCAATAGATATCATCCAATATAGATATTCTACACAAATAATCATCCATAAAACAGGAATTATTAATCCATGTTATAATTAATTTAATCACCTTAAATAAAATTAATTACTTAAGAATTAATCTCCTAATCCTGCTTAAACAATCATTAATTAATTACAGGCATTTAATTAGTTAATCACTTCTTGATTATCTTATCAATCAATTTATTAATCTCTAATCATAAATTAATTATCCTTTAACTATCATTTAATAAACCTCAATTATTAATTAATCTTCTTTAATACAAAGTAATCAATCCTTAATTATTTTTATAATCAATTAATTAACCTTTAATTAACTGATCAACTATCCATTAGCTATTAATTAATAACCTTAATTATTAATCAATATCTCTTAATTACAAATTAATTAATCTTATAACTAATTAATTAATTATTAATTAACTAAATAATTATCCCTTAATTATTAATTAATAAACTTAATTAACAATTGACAACCTTAATTACAAATTAATTAATCAATCCTTAATTAACATTGATTAATTTTTAATTACCTCTGATTAATCCATAATCACCTTTGATAAATATTTAATCAACTTTGATTAATCCTTAATAACCCTCTGATTAATCCTTAATCAACTTTTTGATTAATCAATTAATTAATATTTAATTATAGATTAATCATCCTTTAAGTATTAATTAATAAAACTTAATTATTAATTAATAAAACTTAATTTCACATTAAGGAATTCTTAATTATTAATTAGGTAACCTCTAATTACTTAATTAACAGCCCTTAATTACTAAATTAATCAAATCTTAATTACTTAATTAATTATTTCTTAATTTCTTAATCACTCAATTGATTAATCTTTGATCATTAATTAACAACATTTAATTAATAATCCTTAATTACAATTAATTTACCTTTAATTAATTAAACAATAATCCTTAATTAATTATTAATTAAACCAATTAATTATTCCTAATCAATTACTTAATTAATCCTTTATAATTAATTAATCAAATTAATTAATTATACTTAATTCCCACAATTAACTTAGTTAATCTCAAGGCACTAAACCTTTAATCGTCTTAAGACAAGACATTATCTCATTAATACCTTTATTAACATTAACACTTAAAACCATTTTAACATTATAATTTATCTTTACTTAATTACATCACTAATTAAGTTTTAAAATAAATAATCATTTAGCTTGATAAATTTTAAAGTTATCAAAGCTTCACTTCCTTAAAAAACTTAAAACATTATCAAGTAAAGGTTTCAAAACTAATTACAATTTGTTTTTTAAAACTTACTTTTATAAAATCTTAAACTTCATTTTAAATTAATATTTTAAAATCACTTTAAATTTTACAAAATTTAAATCAATCAAGTTTTCAAAACTTCTTAATTAATAGTTACAGAAAACAACTAGAAAAGGGCAAGTTCTAAACAAGAAGCTTTAGACTAGATTTAAATTTAAATTTCAAAAACAATTTGATTAAGAAAAAAACATTTTAAAAACTGCTAATCATCTCTACTTCGGGTCAAACCCGAAGACAACTCGGGTCTACCCCCGAATAAATCCCTTCCTCCCACTTTTTTTTCAAAAACTTAGATTAAATTTAAGTTTTAAAAACTTACAGGTTAATCCCACTAAAAAACTCGAGTATGAATTCGAGTTACTTCCTCAAACACTCGATCACCCCTTCGAGCCAAAACCTACCCAAAAAACAGACACCCCAAACTTCCTTGTGCACCTGCACAATCAAAACCGACGCCGATGATCATCTCCGGTAACGTCGACACGCCAACCATCATACCAGCATCACTGCACGATCATCCAAACTCATGCCCATACTTCAAATCCAAAATCGAGCAACACAAAAAAATTTGGAACCACAACTTCATCTGAAAATGCCTTCGCATCTCCTTCTCTGATCATCGAAACTGCTACAATTCCGGCCTCACTATTCCGATACCCCTCGCTGCCACTTCCTAAAATTCTAAGCCACTCGATCAATTCGAGGCAAAGCAGTGATACAGTTTCCCCGATCGACCAAAATTAGGGTTATACTAGATTGCCTCACCGCCGATGCCTCGATGATCAGACAACCCACCAGCAATTTTCCCTAGCCTCCTCGTACCTTGCCCTATCTCCAGACCAAATCTCGATCATCACAAACCCTTAGGCTACCAGAAACTCCCCCAAAACCACTTTCCAGTCAACACTAAAATGCTCTTCCATTTTATCACTAAAAATCTTGATGTTTAAATCATGATATCCAGTGATGATTCAAGATATAAACTTTAATCAATAAAATTCAATATTTGGTTTTAATCAAGTTTTATGATTTACTACTGTATTTCTAGATTTTAGAAACATATTAAGTTTAACACATTTGTACATATTTTAAAATCTTAGCTTAAACTAAAACTCAACTAATTTGTTTGAAGTCAAGGTTTAATAATGATCATATAAAAAGAACTGGCATTTTATTTTAAAATTTAAAATCCTGTGTCAAAAACAGGGAGGAACAGACATGCATGTCTATATCTTATCACATATTTCAACTTTCATACAGAAAAAACACATAAATATCCACAAGCCAGCATCAGTTATCATAAGAATTTTTCACAAGAAACAAGTTATAATTTACTTAAGCTTTTAATTTAAAAGTTTACTCACCGATTAAAGAGCAAAGGCTGGAAGCTTTAAATTGCTGAGGCTTTTAAAACCAGAAAGCTTTTGAAAATTGTGATGATTCAAACACTTGAAACCACCCTGATAATGTAAGATTTGATACTCCAGGCTTTGCAATTTGAATGTTTACAGGCTTGAGAGGATCGTTTAACAATGAACTCAGGTTGCATTCAGATTTGAAATGGTTGCAAGCTCCAGATTTGAAAATGGTTCAGGCTTTTGATTTTTTTCAAAAATTTGAACAGAGGTGGATATTTTTGTTCAGAGGAGAAATATAGGCTTGCATTTGAAGATTCTTGCGTACAGGCTTGAAAAAAATGATTCTAGGCTAACACTTTCAAGTCTTTTGATTTGAAAAAGATATTGGTTACAGCATTTGATATTGAAAAGATTACAGAGTTTTGGAAATGTTTCAGGTTTGATCTGGTTTTGGGTATGAAGCTTAAAATTTGAAAATGGTTTCAGGTTTTAATATTTCTAGACTTTTGATTTGGGGAAAAAAATGTGTTTACAAGCTGAAAACAAACATGGTTGATTTGCTTACAGATCAGGGAAAAAAATATTGCAGTGTTTAAACTTTTGGTTTGAGGAAATTTACTGATTTGTTTGAGGAAGTGTTTTTCAGTGCTTTGGTTTATGATCTGAGTTTGGGAAAGTTTTTAATTCAAGTGGTTTTCAGTTTTGATTCAAAAATTTCTAGTTTTTGGGAAGAGTTTCAGGTTTGTAGAAAATGAATGTGGTTTTGAATTTTTTTTCCAGAAATGAAGATGGAAAAGAAATAAGAGAGAGGGGAGGAGATTTTATAAATGTGAGTTAGGTTTTAATTTAGAATTAAATAAAAATAAAAATAAATCTTGACACATGTTTACAAATGCTACACTTGTCATTTCCCATTATTCTTTAACTTACATGTGTTTTTAACATGGTTTTAAAAAGCTACACTTGTATTATTTCATTTATATTATTTTTAAAAGACATTAAAAGCTTTTATATTAGTTTTCTAAATTAGTAAATACATTTGTAAATTAATAAATGCTTTCTAAATTTTATAAAAATAAAATCTTTAAAAGAAAATAAAGTATAAACCAATCATAATTTAAATAAAATCATATATAATATTTTTAATCCATTTTAAAATGTTAAAATAAACCTTTTGTATTTATTTTACAATTTAATACACCTTTCTTAATAAATTCTTTTTTAAGAAATAAATCTTGTTTTAAATAAAACTCATTCATATATTTTATATCAAAATAATTTCAACATATATATATATACACCCTTTTAAATTCATATTTAAATCTAAATGCAACTCAAATTCAATTCAAATATATATATATATTAATTATAAACAAACACATTATCACTTTTGAAAGATAATAACTTTATTTAAAAAAATCTATTTTAAAATTAATCTTAATTATATATATAAACTCCTTATTAACTCAAAATAATAATTCTATTTTAGAATTTATTTATAATCAACACCAACTATATTTGAAAATAATTATTTCATTTAAAAATCTATTTATAAAACATTATCAATTAAATTTGCAAAATAATTATTCTATTAAGAATCCATTTATAACTATATTTAAAATCATCATGTTATTAATTTTTTTGGTTATTTATATTTGAAAATAACAATTTTAACAATTTTAATTAATTTATTAAGAAGATTATCATATTTTAAATTCCTCGAAATTATGGGATATCACAAACGAGTCGTTACACTCTCCCCCACTCAAAACTTTTCGTTCTCGAAAAGGGAAAAGAAGGAATTAAGGAATTGATATATCTTATTCAAAATATTCAATTTATAAACAATTAATTTACATAATTAAATAATTTGAATAAAATATTTCAATTTATAAATAATTTAATCTTTTCTTATTCAAGTTCAATAAAGTTTGAAAAATATTTTCCCAAAATTTTTCCCGTCCAAAACTCACGGGAAATTTCGGCATAGTCTCCTTTGTACGGAGAGCTCTAGGAGAAAAATAATAACCAAATATATGTATCATATTCAAAATAAAATATCACAAACCACGGAAAAAACAATATAATATAGCTAGAAAATCATAATCCGAAAACGAACCTATTTGTGGGAAAACAACACTTCATTTATGAAATCAAAAGTAGTAGCAGTTGCTTCCATAACCTATATTTCACTTATATAGTCCAAAGAAGTTAATAATTATGTAAAAGTGAAATATTTAAGTTTTTTTAATTTATAGCAAACAAACCAACACTGCATAATAACAACCACCTGCAAACAAAACCTTACAATCATCACATACAATCAAAGTAATCAACCATCCATCCATAACAACCAAACAATGGTTTGTTCGGGTTCAGAAATTTTTAATCATATAAAATGAAAGATAAACTACTAAGCATACCATACACTCAACAGTCTTCGATAAAACTTAATAGATTATTCATACGTTTTTATACAGTTAGAAGTATCCTTTCCCGATCATCCCATAAAACAAACAATAATTTCAAATATTATCAGTGTTTATTCTTATTACCTTCCTTTTACATCATTTACTGTTGATTTGTTCCAATCATTCATACAATGTTGTTTAACTACATTACTAAAAAAATTCATTTCCATTCATTCATACGATGTCCTTTTTCATTACTTTACATCTAATTACTTACATAAGTTATTCCATTTCAATTATTTAGAGTATCCATAATTAATTCTTAAATATTATGTAAGTCTCTTTACAAATTTAATTAACAATTATTATTTTCTTTGATTCCCTTTTTTGTATCATTACTCATTTGTGAATCAACTCATACTTATATTTACACTCTCCTTTTTCTTTCATATTTATTTCGTTCATATATAGGATTATTGAGTATTAAATCTATTTCTAAGTCATTTCAACACTTCTGAAGTTACAATCATTTATGTAATACAGTGTTCACTTTTTCTATTCATTTCAATTATATGTATCTGGAATTATTAACTTAAGTTAATAATCATTTACTTCCAGTATTCACTTTCTATTAAATTTAATTAGTAACATTTCAAATTATTAACTTAAGTTTATAACATTCTATAACATCAGAATTCTTATTTGTAGAAGTAATATCATTTGAACACTTTCATTCCTAAAGTTTTACTTATATAATACTCTACCACATATTCTTATTTAACATTTCAACTTTTAATAATTTAGTAAGTTACATATGTTCTTCAGAACGCAATTGAACGTTACACAAGTGTATCTTATTCATTTTAGTTAATAAAATGTTAAATAGCGACATCTTCTTTTTCCTTTGCTTTTTTTTCTCTTTTTGATTTATAATTCACATATTTTAATTTCATATATATTTCATCAATCACTTAACATTAAATTTCTTAATTTTTATATTTGAAGTTTCCAATTATTAGTGTAGTCAAGATTTTATTTCACTATAGTAATTAAAATTTCTAATTTATAGAAACTTAAGAACTGAATACCGGATTTCTTTTCAAATCATTTTAAAATAATATATATACTCATATCCTTCTATATTTATCAAATCATACTTAGAAATTTAAATTAAGATTTGTTTGTCAAAACAAATGTGCAGCAAAACTACTAAATTGGTCTTCCCATTTTGAAACTCGAAAATGAACATCGATGATGTGTGCACTCATCACCAAAATTATTTTCCAACGACAGAGAGGAGAGTACATAACTAATTTCCTTTAAAAATTCTTTTCAAAACTTTCTTTCAAATCACATTGGAATATTCATATCAAAAAATGCTTCTAAATACTACTAATATTATATTCCAAAATCCCTTGAAAATCAATTTCAAAAATCCTTGAACTTAAGTTTTAAATTTCCAATTTATATTCATTTTATTTACAATCCCATTTTTGCAACTAATAATTATAAATTTCACTTCCTGACTAAAAAACTAAACATGCCACGTACAATTATATACACATATAAAGATTATTATTTTATATATAAAATATAATACTGGGTAAAATTATTTCATTTACCTATATTTCAAAACAATATTATGTCGGTCTGCCCTATTTAATGTTTAGAAATCCCTATCGGTGCCATAGTGTCCCATTTACCGACCAGAATTTATAAATACTAAAGAGAACAAATTAACACAATAAAAAAACATTTTATAACACTAATAAATACGCTCTCTCATATATATACACTCAACGACTTATTCTAGGGTGTTACTACTCTATTCCTATCGAGTCAGACCCCACAAAGCTAAGATACCACTAAACCAAAGCTCTGATACCAACTATAACGATCCATCTTTTTGAAAGGTTTGAGAAAGAAACAAAACAAACACAGAATCTCATAGCGGAATGACAAAATATAACAATCAAATAACAGTTCATGAAACTATTTTATAAATACATTTGATTACACCTTTACAATACAGATTGGAGTTACATACAACAGAAATACATGAATAATGCAGCGGAACAACATGATGTAGTGGAATAAATATAATAAATAATAGCAGTATTAAATCTTAGTCTTTGACCTCCAGGAAGTAGTCTTCGATAAAATGAAAAGCTAATTCTGACCCGAGTGAATTGAAAAGACAAAATACGCGAGTCGAAACTAAAAGATCTTATGTAAGTCAAATCAATAGTAAATAAATATGAGTGTAATGGCGTAAGGTAAAGTATCTCCAAAGGATCTGTTAAACTATCAACATACATAGCACAATACGCTATTATAATAGTGTCTGCAGTAAGGTAAGGTATTAAAATAGCGTTAAGGCGTTACCTATATCCTCCTTAACACATTTTACATAATGACTTAGTCTATACAGTACCGTAAACTCCACCGTAAACTGGTGGGCTATTAGGGAGTACTCCATAGGTACCACACAAACCAAACTCGTAGAAGGCGCGATAAGGCACGTGACAAGGGATGCGAGGCAATGCCTAGGGTAGGATACTATCATTTTGCGAATCTGAACTGGTGGTAATACATAGTAGCTACTAGCGTCTATATCGAAACACACTCCGTAATCGAAATCGAGGGGTGGCCACCAAATCACTCATAAAGTCATAATATTGTATCGAAAAAATGTGCCTGATCGGAGGTGCGACCTCACTTGGCCCGGTGTGGCTCCTATTTTAGTCACATTAACCAGACTCGTGGGAGTTAGGGATACGCTAATACCTCATATAGAATTGTTCGCCAGGCTACCCTGTTTCATTCTGAAATCTCCAGCACGTGCACAGTTGTTAAAGTGGTTTTCAGTATTGGTATAGAGTATGACAATATCCGATGCTGGTCTCTTTAACAATCAAACGCTTATTTCACACCGGATGGTTCTTTCAAATTTTCAAAATCGTTTCATAATTGATATCAAAATATCATATTCAATTCAAACATATCACTTTCAAAAATCATATTCACTTTCGAAATAATATCGGCAAAATAGGTTAAATCTCATTTCAAAATCATCATATTCGATCAAATATGTCATTTCACTAGAAAATATCATTTAAATCCCAACTTAGGTTATAACATCATCTAACCATATTCGCTTTTGAATCAAGGATTTAAGTATAAACACTTTCACTTTACACAAATCTGAAATTCAAAAAATAATTTAGATTGTTTTAAATAGTCTAGTTAGTTTGGCATAGTTTAAAAATTAACCTTTAAATAGTCATAATACTCTAAAATAGAAAAAAATAGATTAAAATAATTTCAATGGGTTTGAGATAGTTTTAATAGATTTTAAATAGTTTAAACAGATTTAAAATAGATTAAATAGATTTAAATTATATTAAATAGATATAAAATAGATTAAATAAATTTAAAATGGATTAAATAGATTTAAATTACATTAAATAGATTTAAAACAGATTAAATAAATTTTAAATACATTAAATAGATTTAAATTATATTAAATAGATTTAAAATAGATTATATAAATTTAAAATAGATTAAAATGGATTAATTAGTTTAAAATAGATAAAATACATTAAATTGGATTAAATAGATTATAACAGATTAAAAAAGATTAAATTGATTAAAATAGATTAAACTGGTTTAATATTGAAAATCTTAATAGTCGGGATTTTTCAAAAACAATATATTTTAAACAGTTTATTAAAACAATAGAATTGAAATTAACATAAAAATTAACTATTTCTTCCATTTCAACAAATATGGACCATGTCCAGATTTCAAATCAAAACCCAATTTCAAATCTTGAAATATCAATTTAGGCTATTCCAATTCCAACAGATTTTAAAGTTATAATTTCAAACGTTTCAATAACTCAATTTCGATAAATTTTGTTTACACTTCAAATTCAAATTTAAATTTTTAATTTAAACCAGTTTCCATTTCCAACATCTAAACTTGGATTCTCAAAATGATTCAGTTTTTATAAATCAATTTACTTTAAAATATCATTTAACAAAATTCACGAGCTAAGGTTTAAAATCATTTGATTTAACCAATCCGTTGTCCGTATATAATTTTCTGCCCTAAGGTCAAATGATACAGATGTTTGTCATTTCAATCCCTAAATATTTTAAATTTTAAGGGTATATATTATTTCAACCCGCAATCCCAAATTTTGTTTCAAATCCATGAAATCGCTCGAGTCTATCATTTCAAACCATAATGATTTCTCCCTAATCTAACTGATCATTCGTGTATGTATCATTTCAACCCATATGGAACGTGCAGTATTATAACAATATGAAATATAACATCCAGTCATCCAATATCAAAAATCAACATCCATCACAATCACTATTCAAACTAATTGATAAACAATAACAAGTGACTGAATATCAATAATGGGTTTAAATGGAAATTTAGAATTTAGTATTAAATTAATGGCGATAATATTCAATAAAAGTCAGATTTAACTAGAATGATAATTTAAATATACCAAATATCATCCAATCAATTTCTATTCGCATCATAAATTCAATTTAACTAACATAAGAAAATCAAGTAGTTGTGAGTCGGTCAAAACATTCACCATCGATTTATCGTCGATTTAAAATCCAAAAATAGTTCAAAAAATTTAACGGTCTTAGAATGCAGCCAAACCTCTTTCAATATGTCCGGAATTATGATATGATCGCAACGGAGAAAACCACCCATGAATCCAAGCTCGTATATAAAAGTTATTAACGTGATTGGAAAATTTAGGCCCTGAGTAGACTTCAGGTTCAACTTCGGTCCGCTGTCTCAAGTCCCTAGTGCTTACTCTGAGTTTTTGCCAAAATGACCCAAGATTCGAGTTATTTGCTTCCTGATCTGAAGTTGCTACAGAGTTTTCACCACTAGAACTCGAAGCACGACCACATCCGCCTTGTTTGTCATGGAACTCTCTTTGACCCAAAGTCGCTGCTGGGTTTTCGCCTTGGAACCCGAAGCGAACCTCTTTTGACTCGTAGTAAACCTGGAGCAACCAATTTTATTTTATTTTGAAATTGGATTTTTGGAATTTAGGAATTTGGTTTGATGTTCTATCATTGGAGAAGGAGGAGGAAGACGTACGTACAGAAATAATAAAATGAGAAACAACTAGGGTTTATAACCGCCTATATATAGGCAGTTTGGATCGAAACGATAATAATGACCCGAAAAGCTTGTTTCGTTTCCGAAATGAAAGTGGGTCATCCATTATATTGAAATATAGGTTTTTGATATTTTAAAACTCAATGGAACAAGTTTTAAATCCTAATTTCATTGTATACAGAAGTTAGCTTTTAAAATCGGCTTATTTAAATTAATTTCTACGCATTTCGAGTCCGCATGATCAAACGAGATGTCCGTTCGCTACAAAACATGAAATTCTATAATAATTCACTATTATAGATTCGATGAAACTGATTTCGTCAAAATCCAAGACAGTGGCCATAATGACTACTTTTACGTTAATTAAAATTGTTGTTAAATTGATTAAATCACTTTTAAATTTCAAATTTAATAACTTGCAATTTTTCTCATTTTGATTACTAAGTAATTTAAAATCTTTTAAAACAGATTTCCTAGTCAAATTCAACTATTAATATTGCGCTAATTACAGCGTTCAATTTCCAGTTGCAGTAAATTCATTACTTATAATTTAAACCCAATAAATTGATTCATTTTGATTTCAATCTTTTTATTCAATCAATCATTATTTTATGGACATAGTTAACATTGGTTTACCATTTATTATAGCAATATTCTATAGTTACCATCTTAATTCACATTAACTGCGGTATTTAAATAGATTAATTGCAATTGATTGCCAATTAAATTTCAACGGATTAAATAGTGAAACATAATTAAACAATTGTTACAACTTATGATTTCATACACATTTCTAAGTTTATTGTTAACAAACAAAACTAATAAATTCACCTACGGATTAAATATTCTAGTTTAATCAATTCTAATTAATTACATGCAATTTCACCGTTTAATACAACACTTTGTTTATTTACCATTTACACTTTATGACCAATTATAACTTTTCAATCTTTCTAATTAATTGAGATTGCATTAAAATAGTTATCAGCTACCTTAAATTAACATTGTTAACATTACATTCTAGTTATTCTTATTATTAATAAATCATAAATTTTTGTTTCTTTCAATATTAAATTACAAAATCTTATTAAATTCAATAATTTAATTATCAGAGAATTATGAGTCGTTACATCACATGTATATATTAATGTTATTTTACGTATTTTAATCTAACTTATTTTAATTTAAACTTTAACTAGTTTTGTTTTACTTGTTGAAGATTTGTATTCGTAATATAAATGTCAACATATAATGTAAATAAACTAAGAAATATATAGGAAGAATAATATAGGGTGTTTTTGGTCATTGGGAATTATGATCACAAATACATACTATTTCTATATCTAATATAATATATTCTATATATTTATGAAGACATGTGTGTGTATAAGAATATACAATTTATTTATATATTTTGACCACACATACAAATTGAAATAGTAAAATCAATTATTTTATTTAAAGAATATATATGCTTAGTTTGCAACGTTATATATTAATTTAAAGTTTAAAAATTAAATCTAGCATAATCCATATTAATGTGTGTATGTGTACTAAAAGTTCTTTATCTATGAACAAAGCCAAAAAATGTTTTTGTATATCAAAACCTAAGGCTAATGTGAGTGGGTGTATATATCATCTAAGTTCATGTTATTTTAAAATGCATACATGTATGTTTATATTATTATCAAGGCTGATTTAAAAAAAATCATAAGTTATATTATATATACGTGTGATTTTAAAATTATAGTTTGTTTGAAATATATGTATGTATATATTAAGGTCAAATCAAAAAATTAGTTTTTTTAATATATGTGTGTATGTGTGCGTGTGAATATATATTTAAAGTAATTTGATATCAATCTTTTTTATATATAGCTGAAAGTATCTTAGTGTGTGTGTGTATATATACATATACATACGATTTTAAAATAAACATTTACCTTAGATCTGTTGGTTGTTGACACAGTGTACTGCTAAATCTTCTTGACTCGTTGTAATGTTTGATCTTCCTCCTTAGATTGTAGTTCCTTCTGCCTTCTACCTTGGTATGAATTTCCCAACTTTAAGGCTCTAACTAGTTTTAATTGGGGCTATGGTTTATTTTTCTATATCTAGAATGGGATAAAATAAAGTTATATATAGCCACCACATATCACAAATATCTTCTTTTTTTCCTCCTTTTAAATCAAGATCTGATCAAGGTCAAAAATACATATTTAAACCCTTATCCTCTACTTATACGGATGGCCCCCCTTATGGGATTTTGTTAGCCAAAACATTGGTTCAACACCCAAAATATTATGAAGTGTCAAAAACATTGTATTTTATCTTTGACTAAGGATTATAGTCTTTGAATTCATGGGTATAATAGTTTTGTATCACTATATTAGATCAAACAGTAGAAAAGAAATAAAAATGCAAATATAAGAAGAAGAAAGAAGAAAAGTAAGACATAAGAGATTTATAGTCGTTCGACTATGTCTATGTTTATTTTAATGATTCTTTATAGTTTATTAAACACTAGATCCAGAAGAAATAACAATTACTATAACGAACCGGAATTTCAGACACTTCATATATGAATATCTGAAATATTTAAATCTTGGATTAAATGTTATTAAAATGGTTTAATAATATTTTTAACCCTCTTTTAGATCATAAGTAATGACAGTAAACTTGTTTTGGAAAAATGTTTATAAAAATATATTCTCTGAAAAAATATTGATAATGTGATCGAAAAATGTTTTATCGATAAACAACTTTTTAACCATCAGAAGTTGTTTAGATATTTTTTGCATACACTTAAAAACTTTTTTCCATTTATGGAAATAAACTTTATGGAGTATGTCATGGGCGGCGTCATCTTAGATATTTAGGAAATGAGCATAAGTAGAAATAACTTAAAAGTGGAGCTATGTGGTGTAAATCATGACATGATAGAAGTAACTAATGTTGTAGGGTTTGAGGAGTTTCTGGACTTTCCGCATCACATTCCTAAGCCTATATAAGGAGGATACGCCCTGAGTAAATAAATAAAAAAATTACAAAGCTTTAAAAGATAAAATCAATGGCATCTTCAACTTCTTCCTCTTTTATGTCCTAAAAATAAATAGTAGCAAATCAACTCTAAATCACTTCAAACTTTTCCACAAAGCTTAATGAAATATTATAAACCCTTCCACCAATCCAAAACATGAAGAAGTGGTGCCATGCTCCCCATGGAGGGGATGGCCGTGAGCTTTATACGCAGTTAGGAGCCTAGGAGTAAGGCTAAAGCAAAGGAAAGAGGAAGGGAAAGGTAGTTGCAAGGGTGTGGTTTAACTTTGGTTCTTGGATCTTGGTTATGGTTGGGTTAAAGGTGATTTAACACCTCACTTTTAATGAAAATATAATATATAAATATGTTGTGATGATTGTGTTTATGTTTTTTGGATTGTTGTTAGCTTATGTTAAAACATTGGTTTGAATTCTTACTTTAAAAGTAAGTGACATATGTGATCCATGTATATGGACTTGAATGAACTTGGAATGGACTTGTATGACTTAAGAAAAGACCTTAAACAAAGCACATAGGTTATAAATGGACTTTAGTTTAGAATGGATTCAGATTTGAAAGTGCACTCATAGCGATAGTTGTTATAAATGCAGTTGTGAATTGTCTTGTTTCTGGCAACGTTTATGGAACTTTATAGAGAGATTCTTGGGGGTTTCTTACCATATTTATAATTCCTATATATATAATATATGTTCTTCTATTAAAAGCTTGAATAGTAAAAAGTTAAATTAACATCTCAAAAATGGCCTAAACATCACTAGGGAAAAACTGCCCTGCTTAGACTCGATTTTGGACTTCAAAAGGTTTGAAAAGATATTTAAATTTAAGTATTTTGTTTCATTCTTTTCATAAGTGTTTACTAACTATTATTAGATCATTTCAAAAGTGGTTTGAGAAATTTATTAATTTTTTAGAATTAGTTGTGAATTCTTAAAGAAGGGATATTTTGTTGGAAACATGTTGTTTTAAGGAAATTGTGAGGCTATTAATTTTAAGTAATATTTTGGATACTGTTTTAAAACCTTTGTAAGTATTTTCTAGTATTTTAAAAGTATAAACAAAAGGTTTAAAAAAGGGTTAGAATTGCTAAATGGCCAAATGGTTGATTTGTTTAATTACTTGTTTGAAAAGTAATTAACTATGCTTAACACTAAAAGCCGATGAAGGCTTATCTATTTATGGGAGTTAAGATTGATGTCAAGTAGGGATGGAGCAATCGAGCTCTAACCTACCAGGCCTCCTTCTTGACTGAGAAATAGTAAGTCGAAAAATGTCAAAAATGTGTCAATCATGTTAATTTCCTATTGTTTATGGAAATCATTAAAAGCGAATGAGGTAGACTTGTATATTTGTGAGATTTAAGAATGAAGTGTCTATGCAAGTCTTGATGCAACTAGTGCTTAAACTTACTGGGCTTCATTCTTAGGCGAGGAATAATTGAGTTAGAATGTCAGAAACGAGTTAATCATATGAATCGTGATTTGTATGAGCAATTGTTTTGACTAGGTAATAGGTTAGTTGATTATCAAACTTGGTCTAATATGACTTAAGAAGTTATCAAAAGTCTTTGCGTTTTCCTACTAATGGAAACCCTTAGGGAGGAGCAATGATATGAAACGTTTCTACCTTTAGCTTATTTCTGAATGAACTGGAGTTGATTTAGCCTGAAATTCATCAAATAATTTTTATGAGACTAGGATCGGTAGGTGTTTTACTTATCGAATACCACTTCAAAATTAGTATATGACTTCTATGTTTTGGAAGAGGTTGTGAAACGAAATATTATAAAGTTGAACTGTCAATCTTAAGGTTAAAACCGAAAGGAGAAGTTAGTGTTAATATTTCAATCTATGCTATCATGTGGAACAATCTATCTTAAGGAGTATTCCAAGAGAGAGGACATCATTAGCATTCATCGAAGGACTTATGCAGGGAGCCCATGTGGAGGTTCGAGATCTGTTCGAGATGGTGGAATCTATGTAATGATTTATGATCTGTTCGAGATATAAGAATCCATTTAGGGATTCATGTTCTGTTCGAGTAATGAAGACTTGTGTGAGAGATACCAAACATAGCCTTGACATCGAAAATGGCAGAAAACAGAGTTGGGGCATAGTCTATGGTTTTACAAACCCACAAATGGATACATCAACTCCATATCCAGTATGCATATCAATTATTTACCAGCGTGAGCTGATGATATTTGGGATCACGCGTTAGGGCATGGAACTACTATGTTTTCCTTTAAGATATATTTTATCTAGAGATATATGAAGCTCGGAGATAGTTTTTGATCCTTGTGCAGAAGATTGGATTCAGTGTCAACCGTAAAGATCTCCATGGAATAATCCATTATGCGAATGAACCTTGGTGGTTTTGATTATACCCTAAATATATTGTGGTGTGACAAATGTAACACAACTATTTGATATGATTTATGTGCTACACCCTAGACTTATCTATCATATCACTATATATTAAACTTAATAACTTGTTGGTTTCTTTAAGGGGAAAACTATTACGGGAATCCATACGGTCTCAATGGTTACTATTTCACGTTACTCATATTTCTTGAGTTTCCCACATTGGTTTACTAGATTGATCGAGATGTTATTTTCTTATAATGCTTATATCAGCCCCGTGTATGTTTCTATATTTAGCTTTGGATGCTTTGGAGCTTATGAAGATGAGTTGGATGATTTCCCACCATAGTACCACTGCATTACTATGGAATTATCAGCATTTGTGATGAAAAGATATTATAACAGTCCAGACCGATTATTGTAGCTCTGAAAAACTTTGTATCATAGAATGATAGTTTATACTATCTTTTGATATTATATATGATCGTTCCGTTGTGAGATTCGGATATTGTGTTCTCCTTTCTTATTCTTGTTCTTTTTATTTCACCATAATAATTCGTCCTTCCAGCACTTGGATGCTCTGCACATGAATACCTGGATATTAGTATCGACATTTAGGGGCTGAAAGGGTAGGTCATTACAATTACAATCTTGAAATTCTATATAAATTGTAATGGCAGCAATTCCCTTCAAACATGTAACAAAAATTTGCCAAGATCTTGTTTTTGTTATAGGTAAACTGATATTTATAGCTGTGATTGGCTGTTATCTAGCATTATAGTCATCAAATTACATTGATGGTTTATTATAATATACCAGATATCAAGATCCAAGTATTTAAGAGGAAGAACATGTCCAAAACAGATAACTTGATGGATCGGTAATGATCCATGCATGGATTAGAAAGATATATTGAAAATTAGCTCTTTCTTTCTTTGTTCAAGATATGTTGTCATGTGTTGATCCTTATTTGATGCTTCTTAGCTAGATGTTTCACATGTTCATTATGAATGGTGATAAAATGGAAGATATTGATAGGTCAGTAAAGATCCATAGACTTAGCCAATTTTACACTGTCTTCTACTTGTGCTTCATACACAATGTTCTTTTAGTCTAGCATCCATTCCTTCATCCCTTTGGAGGATAATACCATCAAATTATTGCTTATGAAGCTTGGATAACAATTGAGCCCTAAAACATGCTTCTACGAACACAAAAAGTGCTTTGATCGAAGACAAGTGATTGAATTTTGACCTAAAAAAATGCTTTTGTGACTCAAACCGCTTCCATGGAAATTCATATTTTCATAAAAATCTGTATCCATAGAATCGTTGAGTCACATCATTTTTCTAGATATAAATCATAGAATTCTAAAGTCCTGAAAACTCATCCATTCATCACTGAGAACCATTCTTGTTAAAGGTGAAAGATTCCAATATACATATGTGTGTGTGTTATATTTTCTCTCGAATTCATGGATCTGTACTTATCCATCGATGGATCGATACTGGCCAATCCCTGTATAAAATTTTTGGTACTCAAAATTTATTTATCTGACTTTCATTCTCACGCCATCGTTACTTTACCATTGCCTTTAGCCTAGGTTTTTTTAGCATGTCAAATCAAAGAAATATCGTCGATCTTCTTCAACCATTCTATCAAGGCATGACACGACCATCCCTTTGCAACCAAGTGTTTTCTAACTTCACCTGTTGCAACATTGACCAATCATCCCTGCTAATCTTCATTTCATTGATTTTCGCTTTCGCGGGCTGGATTAGAGAGGGGTTGATTGATTTTGGTGAAGCAGAGGCTGTATTGAATCATTAATGACATACGTTCTCCTATAAAATGATTTCAAATCAATTTTGGCAACTAGTGACAATTACATAAACCCCTCATCGGTCGATACCACTCAATGTAGATAAAACACCATGGGTTTGAAGATTTTGTTGAGTTTTGTTGTTAAAATGTCTGAGAATACATATTCTATTGAAGTCTACCTTCAGCACTTCAAAAGTCTTCAATTTCCAAGAAATTGCATTGCCTCTTCGAAAATGGTCAAGTGAGAACCAGAGTTCTTGACCATGTTGGATCAATTGACACTGTTAACACATTCACTACTTTAATATCTTCTAACCCACACATAGTTCCAATGCGTGCTGGGTCTTTTTTTGCAAGCATGAGCGAGCATTCACTCCATATAGTGCGCTTCTTCATATTGTGCACAAGACATGGCATACACGCATATATGGAAATACACTATCCCCAGTCAATGAACAAGTTCTGATAGGTCGACACAAGTCTTTAACCGCGACAGGGCTTGATACACTAAATACAAAAGTAAAGTACATTAAATAGATAACATATATGTTATAATGCTCATCACCCATGTCTTATTTCTACTTCACTTGTTGTAGATTCTAGTTCCTTGTCAGCATCATCTACAGTGATAGCCATTGGACCACTACAACCCATAGAGATCCTACTGCTATAAAAACCCATATTTTAACGCTTAGTAATTAATATTATATCATTTAATTAAATTAAATCAATATAACTAATAACTAAGACATATTTTTAAAGATGAATGAATTATGACTCGAGACCTTTCCATTATGTTCGTAATCTCATTTATAAATAACAAACGTATAATGTTTGTTGAAATTAGATAAGATTGCTAAAATGAAAAGAAAATAGGTGACCGAGGTAAGATGGTCTCTGGGCCAGAATTGGTGCTATATTTCTATAAATAGAAGCTCACCTCCATTCTTTATTCTCCTATTCTTCTCTATTCTCTTTAAAAGAAAACTATATTTTCTTATCTTCAAACCGATATAACAATATCTCTTAACCAAAAATTTCGAACTTGAAAGTACACTAAAGATCTAATGAATAAACATAGTTTAATAATATGCTAAGTAAAGACTTGTAAATAAACAAGTGCACTAATGATTTTTATATTGGCTCAGACTTTCCATCCTACATCTAGTCCTAGACTCCTATGATTTTACTAAATTACCCTCTCTTAAGAACTAGCTTCTACAACATTGCATGAACAACCAAATAGGACTTTGACTTTTTGCCTGAAAATCTTCAACATGACTTTACTTAGATGGAATGATTCCAACTTTGACTTTGATTTGTTCTTTTACAACACGGATAAGTTATTTTTCAGTACACCACTAGTATAATTTCCTTTAATAATATGAATTGAATGTCCAGAAAATAGTAGGCAAAGGATTGTTTTGATAGCCTTTTAAAATCTTAAAGAATATAGAATATATAGAGTAGAGTAAGTAAAGTTAAATGCAACTACTCATAAACAATCTTTTAATAATGTTTGAAATGGCTTTATTGAAGAGAAATCACCATTAGAGCATAGACAACCATTGATTAAAGAAGATGGCTTTTTAGAACAAAATCCATATATTTAAAGAAAAAGCCCGTTATAGGTATTCAAACATCTGAATTCTAAATCCGACGTCTAAATCTGACAGGGTTGAAATTGAAAGAATTAGTTTTAAAATACCCTACACAGACATTTAAATTTTCAATCAAACGTTTGAATCCTTTTTTAGATGGTTGGTTTGATACTTTATATGATTTAAACAATAATTTTGAAAGTAGATTTACAAGCATGTGGACATCTGAAAGTATTAGTCAGATATCTAAAAATTCATTCAGACGTCTGGTTAATTTTTTAAACGATTTCATAAGGGGTATTAAACAGAAAAGAAGTAGTTTATTTTAGCAATTTTTTAAATGTCTGAAATAACTATAAGACTACCGATTAGCTTTGAAAAAGCAATATTAATTCCAAATAAATTCTAAGTACATAATATTTTAAAATAAATACATAAAAATAAAATAAAACGTATGTGCATTATCAAAGGAAATTGTACAGGTTTTATCTAAGACTTAAAACTTATGACAAATCAATTTTGATCTTCAATCTCCAAGCAACTTGTCTGAGTAATACATCGTAGTCTTCATAATCTCTAAGAGTTTTTATACCTGAAACAACAACTTGTACAATATATTACAATATGTATAGCTATCACTTCGAAACTAGAAACAGAGGCTCTAACTTTCATTTTGATGATGACAACCATACATTTGCATAAAGATACGAATTTGTAAATTGTCGTTACTTCCAATATCTATATGCCCGATTTTTCTCCCTTGAAAAATGTAAAAAATAATAATAAGAAAATGAGAGAAAAGAAAACTAAATTAATTTCATAAAGCTTTTTTTTATACGTAAATATGTTTGGTAAAAACATTTTTAAAGAATTCTTATAGTTTTTATATAAAATCTTTTAAACACAAACACCTAAATCTATTCTTAATTTAAAAGATATATTTGCACAATGGTTTTGTAAAAATATCAACAATTTAATTTTTTGAATTTACAAAATTTAGTGATACAATGCTTTTTTCTACATTATCTCCTAAAAAGTGATGTATATTACCCATATGATTTTTTCTAGAATATTAGTATGATTTTTCGATAAATTTATAGCACTGGTGTTATCATAAAATATGGGTGATTTAGATAATTTTACACCAAAATCTTGAATTGTCTATTACATGTAAATGACTTGAGCACAAACCAAAGCAGCTGAGATGTATTATTCCTTACATATCAAAAGTGAAACACAATTTTGTTTCTTACTAAACCAAGAACCTAGACTGACTGTCCTATAAAATGACAAGTATCGTTGGTGCTTTTTCGAACTGTCATGCATCCTCAAAAATCAGCATCGCTATAAGACACCAATTTGAAAGGACAACCTTTTGGATAAAAATGTTCGTAGTCTCTAATGTTGGTCAACTAAAGAAAAATTTATTTCACAGCTCGTAAGTGTGATTCTTTGAAGTTTGTTTGGAATCTAGCACCAGCAGGCACTCATCATTATGTCTAGTCTACTAGCCATAAAACAAAGCAAAGATCCTATCATACTTCTATATAATTTTTAATCCATATCTTTATTTTCATTTTTATCGACATGTAGGCTAGTACTCACTGATTTAGGTTTACTAGAGGTATTCTCCTTTCAATTCTCTTAATAAAATCACTACAATATTTTTTTAGTAATAAAAATACAATCTTTTATTTGTTTAATTTGCAATATCTAAATCTACGAACTTTCAAATTCCTCTTTCATAATGATAGAAAATTCATTACACAAATTTTCATCAGTAGAACCAAATATTATATAATCTATATAAATTTGAATTATTAAAATATCATTATTTTCCTTTTTAATAAAAAGTGTAAAATTAACTTTGCCGATTTTAAAATTGGAGTCTATAAGATAACTCTTTAGTCATTCATATCAAACACGTGGTGCTTGTTTGAGTCCATAAAAAGCTTTCTTAAGTTTATAAACATAGTCTGGAAATTTTTCATGTGTAAAGAAAGGAGGTTGTTCTACAAAAAAGATTATTTTATAAAACCATTAATAAATGCTGTGTTTACATTCATTTGGAAAAGCTTTAAATTATGGTGGGAATCAAAAGCTATTAAAATTATTATTACATCTAAATGAGGAATATAGGCAATATTTTATTTATAGTCAATTCCTTCTTCTTGATTAAACCATTATGTTGCTAGCTTTATTTCTAATTATTTATCCATTTTCATCAACCGTATTTTTTAAAACCCATTTTTTTCTTATAATGGTTCAATCATTTGGCCTTGGAATAAATTCGTAAGCATCATTCCATTCAAATTGATTTAATTCTTCTTGCATTTCCACCATCCAAAATCATCATTTGAAGTTTCTTTATAATTCTTCGATTTTATATTATAAATAAATGCTATATATCCCATTTGATTTAATTGACTTCTAGTTTAAACCATAGTATTTACTTCACCAATAATATAGTCAATTCAATGATCTTTTATAATATATGGCGTTGATTTTAAAATATGTTCATTGTTCACATCTTCACGGGCAACATTTTCGAAAGAAGATGGTTTGTTAATTAAACTATTTTCTTCTTCATCATTATTAATTTTGAAATTCTCATTGAAAGACACATGTAATGTTTCTTCAATACTATCATTCTTTTGATAAAAATCTTATAGGCTTTACTTCTTTTCGAATATCTAACAAAGTTGCTCTCGTCGGCTTTCAGATCATACTTGCCTAATTGATCTTTAATATTTAGAATAAAACATTTTGAACCAAAAATTTAAAGTAAGAAACATTAGGTTTTCTACAATTAAAAAGTTTGTAAGGGATATGTTTAGTCGAAGGCCTTATAGAAACATGATTAAGAACATAGCATGAGGTAGCCATAGCTTTAGCCCAAAAATTCTTAGGTGATTGGCTACTACTTAATAATGTTCTTTCACATTCCTATGTGGTCCTATTTTTCCTTTCTACAACTCCATTTTGTTATGGAGGTATAGAAAAAGAGAAATTATGATTAATGCCCTTTAATTATAAAATTCATTGGACAATTCAATATCAAATTCACCGTCATGACCACTTCTAATATTTTTAATTTATTTTTGCAAAAGTTTTGAAAACTTCAAAAGTATCACTTTTATGTTTCAAAAATATGATCCAAGAGTATTTAGAATAATCATCCACTATAACATTTTTATGATTTAGTGACCCTACATGGGTGAATCCAAATAGGTTAGGCGAAGCAATTCTAGAGGTTGTAAAGTAGAAATCAACTTTTTTTGATTTAAAGGAATATTTAGTAAGTTTTTCTAATTGGCACGCATCACATAAATTGTTAGATTTAAAATTCATTTTTGGCAATCCTTTTACTAAATCATGTTTATAAATTTTATTTATGTATTTAAAATTAATGTGACAAAGCCGTTTGTGCTAAAGCCATCGATCATTATCATTTGCTAGTAAACACATATCATTATATAATTAATTTTCATGTTTAAAACATAAATATTTCTATAACAACCTGCATTTTTAACGATTGGATATTTAAATAATAATTTAAGTATTAAATCATTAATTAATGAAATGTCTATTATACTCGAGTTTTAAAGATAAGTGAATTGGGACTTGAGAAAACCACCATTAACATTGCAATTTTGTTGCGAGAAGAATGAGTATAGATGTAGTTATATTTGGAGTTGGACGGTTTTAGAGTGAACAACGAGTTCACATGGATGAAATGAATTTGGCTAAGGCCAATTAGTTTGCCTATAAGTTGGCTAACTTCTTCATTTCATTTTCATTCCACATTACTTTTCATTCTCTCCTCTAATTACTTTCATAATTATCTCAGTAATCTCTTGCCCTAGATTCACTAATCCAATTCTAAATAAATTCCAATAAATTCCAATAAATCCCAAAAAATCACAGTAATTCCTCTCATTCAATTCCTCATTAGATCCATCATTAGATGGGCTTGAAGTGGAGTTTGGATCTTAATCTCTACTTTCAAGAGAGCTTGAAGTTGCATTTTGGTCATTAAAGCCTGATTTGGGGAAGAATAAGAGATTGGGATGATTCTATGACTTTATTTACTTGCTATACTTCATTAATTTATTTATTGATGATTCTGATGTTATATGAAATGATTTAGAGATGTTTGGTGATGACTTAGGTTTATGTTTATGTTGTTAACATGATTATAACAACTAATTATTTATTAAAGACCTTAACTATTATTTTTGAAAAAGTTAGTAAGCTTAGAAAAGGATTTTGGGTTAATTGAATAATAGTGTGTGATATTATTAATGACTAAAAGCAATTTAGTGACATGATTATGTGTATATTATTAGTTACACAATATTTGAATTGATTTTTGAAAAGTTAGCAAGCCAATTAAGTATTGGGCTCTAAACTTATTATTAAAGTGATTAGAGGCTCAATGAAGTTTGATTAGTGCTTATAAGCATTATTTATGTAAAATAAATTTTCAAGTGAGATATGTTATAAAAGAATATGATATTTTATAAATTATTATAAATGAGATATTTTATAAAAGAATACGATATTTTATAAAATAATACGAAGGAGATATTTTATAAAGTGGTTATAAGGTTTTACAAAATAATTATAAGATGAATACTTAATTTTAAAGCAAGAAATTAAATGTTATAAAAGCTTAAAATGATTAATAAGCTAGTAATGTATTTTATATAATAGTTGTAAATTTTACAACATAGTATGAAGAGATGTTAAACTTTTATTGAAAATATTTAATAAACAAAAGAAATAATTGAAATACTTATTTAAATGTACATGTATTTATATGTATATGGATGGGTATACGTACACTTGTATTTAAAGTTGTATATGACAATTCATGCATTATAATTGGAAATATTACATGTGGTTATATTTGTGTATAAGTGTATTTGTGTGAATAATTATATATTATGTGTATGTGAACATCTATATTTGTGTAAAAACATGTTACAAACATCTCATTAAGCATAACAACTATAGTGTGCGCTATATCGTGTAGGATACCAGATCAAGTAATTGATCCGATGATGCTCAAAACGTGATTTGCGAAGTAAATGAATGCTTGCATATTCATGTGTGCTAAGGCATGTACAAGTATGTACATCAACACACATGTCAGCGGCATATAAGGCTAGAAGACTGGTTGAGAGGAGGTTGAATCGAAAGTTTCCCATTGAATTATACACATTAAAGAGTGGATTTTGTATTGAAATTGGTTTTCAAATACATAAGGAATTACTTCCAAAATATGAACTAATGGACTTCAAAAGAGGTCTGTTGTGGTGGAAGTAGGTTTGAGGACCTAGGCAATTCATTGGGTGAAACTATGGAAGAAATGGGGCTACAATCGACGGTCGGTGTGGCATGGAAGGTACCTGCTTAGGCTTAATACCTTGTGCAGTCTACCATTGGTATACTAGTGGCTATAGCACTAGTGCATCGGTGGGGTATAGGCCTGGGTGGTAAGCCCAAGCAAGGAGCTTTAGTGGCAGGGGTTTTCCCCCGTTCAGGATGCGAGTTGGCATAAAGCTTTGGCATGACTTTGGAAAGACTATGGGCTACTTAGGAAAGTGGAATGCATGGCCAAGCTTGGGATTCAGATGCAATGTAAAGTTATGTATATGTGATCGATAGCAATCGAGGAACGATCAAACATGATATTGGTGCGTGATTGGTTGTCTGATCATATCCGATGAGCATGTACGATTGAGCAGAGTCGGTCCGCGCCTCTTGGTTTCAGCCTTGGGATAGATATGATTTGTGAATGGTATTGGTCTTATATAGTGACCATACACAATATTGGTTTTATATTAGTGACCGTACATTGTATTGGCCTTATACTACATCATATTGGCCTTACATTGGTGGTTTTACGTATTATTGTCTTATAATATTGGCCCGTGTAGATAGATGATGACGTGATATCAGATTTCTTTCGTGATATGCGTATATGATTACGTGATGCTATATTTGATGTATGTGTATGTCTTTATATGACATTGGTGCTCTTTGCGGCCTCAATAGCATATTATATGGGACACTCCCATCATTCTCTGTAGTAGAGGTGTAAAGTAAATTTGGTAAGAAATCCATGAGGACTAAGAAGGGGGTAATGATGACCATCTACGAGTAGATCACATATCATTTATGCACGACGTGGGATATGGTTAGATCCATATAGGTTTTAAAAATATTGAATAGGTCATATACAACTTATGCTCGATGTGGGAAACAATGAGATCTACATAAGTTCCATCACGTTGGATGTGGCTTGGTATGGTGCAATCCAGTACTAACTCTACTTATTTTGAACCCTCTATGGGAATCGCTGGTTCACGATGAACATCCATCATGGACTTCACTCATCAGCAATGATGTGTATCAATTTGCACACACCATTTAGCATATGTTGTTATATTGTAGACGATGCATAGTATACCAATTGGTCGATATTATTACTATGTATTCTAGGATAAGCTTATATTATGATATTTATATTAATCCAACATTTGTATATTAGGTGACCTTTATCATGGTATACTATTACATATCAGTTACATTATATTAGTTGTGCTCACCGGTAGATTACAGCAGAAGAGCGTGTTATGGTATGATTTTCTATCTTCGGGGTGGGCATACTTATTTATGGGCAGTCCAGATTATCCCTAAACCACTTTTATGGAGAAGACCGACTGTGCCTTAGTAGTATCTTGTTTATTTGTCTTAGTCTATTTATATCATGACAACTCTTGGGTACTCAATTGAGCAGTCTAGAAATCAGGTTCTTTTGAGGATATGTTATAAGACTGGCGTAATTAGAGCATTTTGAAGGCGTCATGTCGATATGTCGGATATGTATACTTCGTATTGCAGTAGTACATGACATACATATTACTTTATATATGAGACATGTTGTATCAAATATTACTCAAAACTCCATTTTGTAAGGAGTTGATCTACTTTGACATTTTGTACTGATATTCATTTATATGTTATTTCTGCTAGTGCAGTCTCTTGTATATATTGTTTATCATATTCTACTCATGTATATTCAGTATATTATATGTTACCATTTTGCTATAAGATTCCATTGATATGCCTCGGTATAGTGTTTGTTTTAATTTTACTTCGACAAATTGTATTTTATAGCATCCGAAATTTAGACGTTGTCATTCTGTTGATTTCGGGGTAGTACGAAGGATGGGTTGTTGCAATTTCTTTTACTTATAACTTTAAAAATTAAAATTTTATTCTGATCGAAAATACTGCAATTATCATTTTCAAAATAAATTGTAAAACCTTTTATCACAAAGTTGGCTTATACTTAATAAATTATGTTTTACAACTTGTACTAATTTGGTATTTATAATAAAAGGAGAGTTAGATATACCATCATTGCACACATCTCCTTTGCCAATCACATAACCTTTAAAGTTGTCTCCAAAAGTGACAATACCTCCATCTATTTAAATTATATTTATGAGAATTGTTTTGTTTCATATCGTGTGTTTTGAGCAACCACTTAGAAGTATCTATCTCACCTTTTCATTGTCAAGTACCTGCAAATTATAGGAGCTTGAATTGATACCCACATCCTACGTTATGGTCCTGAGAGTTAGGTCTTAGGAAACCATACCCATAAGGATTTGGTATTCCCTTTAAAAATAGAATTATTACTATGGTGCACAATTGACATAAACGATTTTATATATTTATCTCTATTAAGGCGATTGTTAGTTTTTGGAACCCATATTTTTATAGTTTTATCATTTTTTATTTTGGATTTTGCTTGGCTAACAATCTTAGCCTTCTTGAAATTAGTATATAATGTGCTCTAGTTTTAGGAGTAGATTTCCTAGTACTATTAAATCTTAATCCTCCATTTGAAGAGTGTTATCCGACCTTTTGACCTTGTTATATCCAAACCGATTGGACAAATCAGACTCGATGATAGACAAGGCAAGCACCACAGAGAGGTGATCGTGGGGCCCAGAGATCAGGTATTGACAACGGTATGAAGCATGATCAAGAAAGACCAAGAGATAGAATCTTCAGCATATTCCAAGTATAGATTAGTGCCTCCACTTGGCAGGGGATCTGTACCTATCCCTTCCCTTAGGCAGGGAATCAGATCGTACCACAATGGTCATAAACAACATCAAACATGCATTTCAACTCAATGGAAGTCGATCAATATCTCTAAAAATATGAAGACAACTATGCAAACAACTTTGAAAACAATAATCTAGCATGGAGGGAGATCCACCGAACCGATCACAAGCCGCCATGTGGCCTCTAGGACGGATCAGTATCGATCGCTTAGCATTGGGAGTTGGACCGTGAATTTTTTTAGGTGATTTCATCTACATCTTGAGATCACGTCGAAAAACTTTCATGATGATATTCGACCATCTATCCCAATGAATACAGAGTTCATTATTCATTTAAGGGATCTTTACACTGATGTTTTGCTTATACTCCATTGTAATTAAGGATCTATTCTGATTCGATCCCCATGTACTCAGAATTCCAAGTGATTAATAAAGTAATTCATTCAAAGTGGACAGAGGCAATCAACGTCGAACCACTATAAATTGGTATCTTCTTATTTCTGCTTGTTTCTTCTATTTTAATTTTAATTCTTTAATTTATTTCTATACATAAAATCTATAGGGTGTTTGTGCCAACTTTTGGGGTAAACATATTGGTGCTTTCACTAAAAAGTGAATTCTCTGCTTGATTGGATCTCATTATCTACTAGTGGATTCTCATATCCACGAGATAGATCCAGATTTCTACCAACAAGTTTTCATTTCTTTCATATTTAAAAAGATCTAAAAGGAAGCTATTAGCCATAGCCAGATGAAAGTCTACTACTTCCAATGTTGGTACAAGCAATGAAGATACCAACGGTCAACAGGTTGACCAGAACGTACAATCGACGACTGTTGACGCCCCAAATCCTCCTAATTACTTCACTAAAGCTAAAATTGAAGTCTTGATGAAGGAACCATTAGATAATCGTCAGCTTCTCAATCGGTAGATACATGCCAATATTGATTTGATGAAACAGTTGAAAGACCAACGTGGAAAGACAAGAAGGGATCCCTCTTCATGCTCTGGAATGGAGAACTCCTCTTCATTTGATGACTACCACAGGAGCAGACGGCGCAAGACGGATGCCTGTAATGCTGGAATGTCATGAGGGAATTACACGATCAACTACTATCAAATAATGCGGATCAGCACCAAACCCTCCAGGGGGTCGACATCGAACCCTCAAACTTGGGGGAAATCTTTAGGCAGGAAGAGGAGCTAACTCCAGATGTCCCACGATCGACCAGGGCATTGGAGCTCGGGTGATTGTGGTTGAACCATAGCTGAGATACGATAATAAAGCAACTGCTCAAGAGGTACATGAAGATCACGCTGAGCCAAGGCAACGTTGTGCTACCCGAAGGCATGGATCGGGTCATCATGTGAGGAGGAACACGTTCACCGCCTAGCACCAGCTCTCCAAACACCGGACCTAATAGCTATGGTAAGACAACTTGTGAAACAAAGTCAAGGCCTGACCAATGATGATCAGGGACTCTCTAGAAGTCATACTCCCTTCACTGACTGCATCTTGTATGAAATGTATCTATGGAGGTTTAATATGCCTACGATACCTGCCTATGTGAGAAAAATAGACCCCATGCTGCATCTCCTCGAGTGGTAGATGGATTCTTCATGAACTACTGATGCAATCAAGTGCATATGTTTTCCTATTCTTGGAAGAGGCTATGATCATGTGTTCACCAAATTATGGGCATGGTCAATTTCTTCGTTTGATGAGTTATGGAGGAAGTACATGGAGTAGTTTCGCATGCACACAACTCATCCCAAAGATATCATGTCCCTCTTTAACTTGATCCAGGCACCAGGGGAGTCTTTGAAAGATTATCTGGAAAGATTTAATACGGTTGTTACATAAGTCGATAATCCGAACGATGATGCTATGCTAATAGCACTGACTAGGGGTGTTGACCCTAATTCTGAGTTTGGCAATTGGTTGGCAGGAAAGTCTCCTTCTATGTTAGACAATTTCTTCGCAAAAGAAGCCTGGTACCTTAGCAAGGAGGAGGCAAAGCAGTTTAGGTAGAGAGATATTGCAGGCCCAAGTTCCAAGGGAATACAAAGTAATGTAGCTGTGAAACAGCCTGGAGAGAGTTTCGGGGAAGTTGAAACTAATGTTTAGAATAAACTAAATGAGAGGGAGAGAGGAGGTAATAGAAACCATGATCGAAGATGGGATTTTGAAAGAGAGAAGCCGAGGATTCCATCATTTGATACATACACGTCGTCGGTTACGTCATTAGAGAACTTTTATTTATCAACTTATAACAATATGTAGTATGGGAAACCGCCTTCGAAGGAATCGACGGAGAAGCAAAAACAAACAGCAAAGTGCTATAGATGCCATGAAAGTTATGGTCATGCCACAAATAAGTGGTGCCACTTCTGTGACGTCATTGAAAAGTTGATTCATGAAAGAAAGTTGCAATAGTTTTTTGAAGTCTCATAGGATGATGGGCAGGGGACACCGACCCTAGTAGAGCACGAGCGCCCCTAGTGTCTGGGAACTGAAATGGAAGAGAGGGAGGATAGTCATTAACATCATTATTGGGGGACCATATCTAGCTAGTTAATGCTGGAACGAGATGGGGCGTTACGTGAACACTATAAGACTGTTGATATTGAATGTTGCTCAAACACAGAGGATGGTGCTCTGATAAAGCAGTAGAGAACTATTACTGATGATATCATGTTTCAAAGTAGAGATGTAGACAAGATGGAGGCTCATACAATAGACCCAATGGTGACCTTGTCCATGATCAGCCCTGCCTCAGTGAGAAAGATTTTGATTGACTATAGAAGTTCAGTAAATATCATTTTTAAGAATGCCTACGACCAGATGCTGCTAAAGGCCAAAGACTTGAACCCATGCAAAGCCCATATTCATGGTTTTAACGGTATTTCTACTAAACTGGCAGGCTATGTCGAGCTACTGATGGGATTGGAAGACGACAACCATAGGAGAGTACGGATGCTACCATTTGCTGTGAAGGATGTGAACTCTTCATACAATGTTTTTTTGGGTCGACCGGTCCTTATTGAATTCAGGGAAGTTTGCTCCTTGGTGTTTAACCCTCAAATTTCCGACAACAAATGGCATGGGAATTATTCATGGAGATCAAATGACTTGTCGTGCCTACTATGTTGTTGAGTTGAGGGATGCTTAGCAAAAGGAAATAGGAAAGGACATGGAGATGTCTCTTTGCATCAAAACTAATGAAGCTTAGCAATCAGTGTCCAAGCCTTGGCTCGGGCACCACAGTTATTCTATAAATATATAGACCCAAGAGATGAGGAAGAGAGGCCAAAAGAACCCAAGGCTGCGCCCGTAGAGCCGACGGTTGACATCACGGTTAACCACGATGACCCATCACGAGTCTTGAATATCGGATCATAACTCAGTGCAACAATGATGAAAAATTTAGCAGGCTTTCTCTGGGTAAATCTTGATGTGTTTGCTTGGACCCATTCTGGCAGGTGTGGGATCTAGCAAACCATTGCAAGCCATGCACAAAATATCGACCCAAGGCATGTTAGTGAAACAAAAATGACACAAGATCCCAAGAGATTCACTGCACTTAAGGAGGAGGTGGGTATACTAAAAAAATAGGTTTATCCATGACGCCCTTTACTCGAAATGAGTATCTAACCCTATTCTTGTGAAAAAAGCTAATGGAAAGTGGCAAACATGCATTGACTACTTAGACCTAAGTAAAGCTGCCCGAAGGACAGCTTTCAACTTCTAAGGATCGACCAGCTGGTAGACTCGGCCGCTAGGTATGAACTTCTTTCATTTATGGATGCATACTCCATATACAACTAGATTATGATGCATACCCCATACTAGGAACAAACCAGCTTCATTACCAATATGGGATTATACTGCTACATTATGATGCCTTTTGGACTGAAGAACGCTGGGGTTACTTATCAAAGACTGGTCAACCAGATGTTCAATGATCAGATCAGACAATCAATGGAAGTATATTGGATGAAATGCTTATAAAGTCATGATTATCAAGCGACCACATTGATGATTTGGCAGAGATGTTCGGTGTTCTTCGAATCTATGGAATGAAACTCAACCCTCTGAAATGCTCTTTCGACGTCGCGTTAGGGAAATTCTTGGTTCGTTGTTAGATTTCATGGAATTGAAGCCAATCCCAAGAAGATTCAGGAGATAAGAGATATCCAAGCACCAAAGATGGGTAAGAAGGTGAAAATCCTAAATGGGAAGGTCGCCGCCCTGAGTTGGTTCATTTCCAGAGCCACTGATAAGTGCATTCCCTTCTTTGAGTTGATCAAAAGAGGGAAGAGGAAATTCACATGGGTAAAGGATTATGATAACGCATTTGATGCTCTGTACTTCACTTAGAGAGACCCTCCATTTTATCCAAGCCATTGGATCATAAAGACTTGTGTATCTATTTAGTAGTGTCGGTGCGTGCCATAGGTGCCACAATGCTGCACGAAGAGAATCAGATCCAAAGGACGGTATACTATGTTAGTAAGCGGTTGATAGATACTAAAAGAAACTATCCAAAACTAGAGAAGCTTGCATACTACCTATTGATTGCATCAAGGAAGCTTTGCTCTTATTTTCAGGCTCATCCCATCAATGTCTTTACCGACAAGCCATTGCAACAGGTCCTATAACGACCTGAGATGTCCATAAGGCTACTGAAATGGAACATCTAGTAGAGCCAGTTTGATAACACTTATCTTCCTCAGAGAGCTATCTAAGGACAAGCACTAGTGGACTTCATAGCTGAATTCACTGGGCAAGGCGTCTCGTCGAAGAGAAATGAAGAACCTTCTATCCAATGGAAGATGTGTATGGATGGAGCATCCAACGATCAGTATTCTAGCATGGAGTAGTGCAAGTGACTCCTGAGGAACGCTCGATCAGCTACACCCTGAAACTTGACTTCTCTGCAATGAATAATTAAGCTGAATATGAAGCCTTGATCGTCGGGCTTAAACTTGCTAAAGAACTGGACATAAAAGCTTTACAAGTTTTCTATGATTTCCAGTTAGTAGTGTGCCAAGTCAAGGGAGAATATCTAGCTAAAGGAGTGTGACTTTCTCTTTACCTCAACCGAGTCCAAGAACTGTTAACCAACCTTAAGCATTACATAATTACACATATCCTTAGAGAATGGAAGCCGACTCACTGGACAGGCTGACCAGTTTCGAGTATTGACCAAATGAAGAATGAATGAGTTTTAGAGATGAAGCCTGAGAAGGAGTCATGGATGACTTCGATCAAAATTATCTACAAAGGGGAATCCTTTCCGAACGGAGGAAAGTGAAACTATAGATCTTCATAAACCTTCATGACACATCCTTTAAGAAGGAGTCGTGTATAGGAAGGGTTTTTCCGTTCCTCTACTTCGGTGTATCGCCCTAATGAAATCAAGCAAGCATTAAGAGAAATCCATGAAGGAGAACGTGATGATCAAACTGGAGGGCAAACCTTGGCGAAGAAGATACTTCATTATGGTTAACTGGCCAACTGTCAATCAAGACATAGCAATTATGTTAGATGATGCGACAAGTGGCAAACATTCTTAAAGATTCCGAGAACCCCGCTGAGGGAGATTGCTCAAATGGTCAATCCATGGTCGTTTGCTACATGGGGCATTGACATCATCGACTTCTTACCTATTTCCAAAGGTGGCGCGATGTACGCCAATGTAGATGTCAAGTACTTTATTAAATGGAATGGGATGAAGCAAAGCCATTGGCCACGATCACCATAAAGAAAGTTATCAATTTTGTTATTTAAACATCATATGTCATTTTATCTTCCCAGAATAATCATAACTAACAACAGGACCTAATCCGGCGGTGCGAAATTCAAAGACTTCTACTTCAGGCATCGTATTGAGGAAAGATTTATGGCAGTTGCTCTCCCTCACCCTCAAGCTAATGGATAGGTCAAAGCTACTAATAAAATCATAAAGTCCATTCTGAAAAAGAAATTGGAAATGTCTAGAGGCAAGTGGGTTGACGAACTCCCGTTAGCCTTATGGGCACACAGAGCCACTCACAAGTCTATGACTGGCCACACTCCATTCGCCCTTACCTATGGCTCTGAAGCCATGATTTCGACAAAACTTAAAGTCCCTTCTCATCAAGCGACTTACTATGTCCACAAAACAAATAGAGATCTCCTTTTGGAATCTCTAAACATAGTCAATGAGAAGCATCATGAAGCTGACTTGAGGGCAGCTGCACAACGAGACTGAGTCATCTGATACTACAATGTTAAAGTTCAAACTCGAAACTTTGAAATTGGCGATCTCATCCTAAGTTAGATCTTTCCAAGCCCTATCAACATGGGTCCAGGATGGAAATTATCGTATGCCATCGATCAAAAGCTTGGAGATGGAACTTTCAAGCTAATGACTATTGATGGCATTGCACTACTTAGACCATGGAATAACGAGCATCTATGATGCTATTTCACTTGATTTTGTTTCATTAATTTGTGCATCGTTTAGAATTTTCTTTTCGATTTTAGAGCCATGAAATAAGGCAGACGCTGTCGCTTTCTCTTTCAGTTGGCAATAAAACTAGAAGTTTCTTCTATATTTATAAATTGTTTATGCAATAATAGATGTGATATGCGATCGGCTTACATCTACGTAGGTCTAATATATACTAGCGAGTACCTGAGTCTAATGCCAACCAAGTTCTCGGGTCCGTGATCGAATTCATCAGGATAAACATGACTCGATCGTTCGTCCGTTAAATCTCGTCTACGACCCGACAGGTTGAATATAAAACATAGAACGGATGTGACTCAACCATCCGCTATCTAGTTCCGTCCCCTGATTCGATGAGAGGATGTAAAGTAAAAGTAGACGTGATACGACTGACCACTCTTCGACTTTTGTTCCTAACTTGGAGGCAAAGGAATTAACCAGGGAAAATGTGCTTCGATCCTTTACTCGAACAACTCCTATCTCCAGAGTGTGGGATGGAGTATAGACATCCAACGGGTGCGATGAAATACCCATCAACTAACCCCGGTCCCCAGAGTGCAGATAAGAGTATAAACAAACGAGTGAGACTCGACTATTCATTCACCAACTCTGACCCAAGCCTAACAGGAGGAGTACAAACTCATAATGGATGGGATCCGATCGTCCATGAGCTACCACCGTCAACCTGAGACTGGAGGCAGGAATAAAATTATTTAATCACTGAATACGACGGCGTAATAATGTGGCTTGCGCCTTGTGCCTGATATGACTCAAATCGAGAAGAGGCCTTGAGATAGATTTGTTGGATAGACGCCTGTTATTTGGTATTTTAACCCGGCTATATTAAACTGATTCAAAAGTCAGATTCGACTGCCATCGAGGTCGATGACTCCAGAGTGGTGATTGTAGGGCCCAAAAATAAATTACATGCGGTAGTATAAAGTCAGTATTGAATGGAATTTATAGATGTGCAACGTAGAATGTTTAAAGTATGGAATATGGTTCAATGCATAGAAGGGATCGGCGTAGATTGGCTCTAACAAGAGGGATCGACATACATCAAAGTACAAGAGTATTCCTACACACAAAAATTGATATCTCAAGATCTACAAGTCTAATTCCTTCGAAATTTTAGGAGAATGATTAAAGGATCCTAGGGAACCTACCTATAGGGATCACATATCAAAAGGACAAGTTTGGAGTGATCGGTATATATCTCTTGGGAGGGACGATAGAAGGCAGCATGCAAGTCATGTTGAATCAAAGATTAAGCAACAACTCGAGTTCCAATGATCCAAATAACATGAAAATTGGAGGCTAAATATATTTTTACATAAGGATGCCACCATAGGGATCGCTTCTCAAAATTTTACCAAAGAAGAGATCAGTACTGATCCCTCATCTTAGGGAACTGGGCCCAGTGGTCCCTCTAGTGGGCCCATATGGTTTAGAAGGTCCTTTAGCCGAGATTTCAGAGAGATACTTGGTCGTCTTCATCAATAAATACTGACATGATGGGTCATTCTGAGGATCTTTACGCTGCTTGTTACTCTAGACTCCATTGTAATCAACCACTTTCTATTTTCTACTGCTGTAATCAGATTTATAAGTGACTAATAAATGATAATCTTTAAAGTGGACGTAGGCATACAAGTCGAACCACTATAAATTTTTGTGTCTTTGATTATTGCTTACTAATTCATTTACTCAGTTTAATTTTTTTCTTCACTTACTTCTCTACAAAAATTATTCTTTAGTGTTTGTGACCAATTTAGTTGCAAACATTTTTGTGCTTTCATTGAAAACCTTGATTCATAGATTATGAGGATCCCCTTATTGCTATTGGATTGGATAAATCCTCCAAAAGAGTCTGCTGCTATCTTCAAGAAGTTCCTTATACTACTTGGATTTGCAGAAATCTAAGTAAAGCTATTAATAATGATGAGGAATACTAATCTACTTCTCAGAACGTTAAAGAAAATGAGAACACTGGCATCCAGCAAGAAGACCGAAGCAATCAACCAATGGATGTGAATGTTGAACCAGTTGAAGTTCAGAATAACACAATGAACCAACTCAATCAGCAGCAGTGAGGGGACCCCACTCCTTACTCAGCATCGGAGAGTTCTAGATCATCAGACGAGTATCATAGGCATCATAGAATAGACGAATATTGCATAGAAACTTTCGGGCATCAACCGACAGACCATCGTGGTCTGCCATGATCGATCGGTGTCGATCCCTCTATATGGATCAGTCCCGATCCCTCTACCAGAAGGGGGAATCCACCCATGCATCATGGCAATCGAGTTAGAGCTGCTTCGATTGGTTTAGATGCTGGAGTTCAATTAAATGTAGAAAGAAGAAGGCATGAAACTTCCCATAGACATCGGTCGAACCATTCACGTGAGGTGGAACGCAACCACTGCTTGGCACCAACCATCCAAACGCTAGACTTATCGACTCAAATAGTTAGTGTGAGAAAGCCAAGGTTTAACTAACGATGACTTAGGAATCTCGATAAGCCATACCCATTCATTGATAATGTTCTACATGTGGAGTATCTAAGGAGGTTCAACATGCAATCAATGCCCACCTACGAGGGAAAAACCGACCCCAAGCAGCATATTATGAGATACGAATAGTTGATGGATTCTGTGAAAATGGATGATGAAACCAAGTGTATATGCTTTCCCATAACTCTCTGTAGAATAGCAATGTCGTGGTTCACAAGATTACCCTCGCGATCAATTTCTAAATTCGATGATTTGGTAACAAAGTTTGTGAAGTAGTTCCGGATGCATGCAACTTATCCCAAGTATGGGATGTCCCCGTCCAGCGTGATTCAGGCTCTAGGAGAATCGTTGAAAGATTATTTGGAGATATCTCATACAGCTGTTATGGAAATCAGTAATCCAAACGACCATGCGATATTGATGGCCATAACGAGAGAGGTAGATCCAGAATTTGTTTCGACGATTGGCTAGCTAACAAGCTACCCACAATGTTAGAGCATTTTTTACAAAGGTGGGTCAATATTTGAGAAAGAGGAAACTAGGTCCTTCAAGGAAAAAAATGTTGTGAGACCAAAGGAGAGGGAGTACAAAGTAACATCATAGTAGAGCAATCTGATGATAGCTCGGGAAAAGTTCAAGTGAATGTCCAAAACAAGTCGAATCAGCAAAAGAAAGGCGAAGATAGGGATCGAGAACAAAAGAGGGATTCTGGTAGAGGGAAGCCTAGGATTCCGATGTACGATACTTACAAAACGTTGAATACGTCCTTGGAGAACATCTATTTGTCTACCAGCAATACCATTACTGGATGCCACCTTCAAAAGAATCAACTGAGAAGCAGAAGTAAACTGTAAAATATTGTCGATTCCATGAATGTTATGGACATGACATGAATGAAAGTAGGTATCTCTAGGACATTATCGAAAAGATGACTCAAGAAAGGAAGTTGCACCAATTTGTAAAAACCACGCAGGATGGCGGATGTAGGACATCCAACCCCAATCGAGGACAAGTACCGCATAGAGCGAGGAGCCTGTATGAAATGGTGGAAGATTGGGGATAAATACATTTGTCGAAGGATCGCACCCGGCAGATAAGAGTTGAAAAGAGATGGAGCGTTATGCTAGCACGATTAGGCATGTTGATTTTGAATATTGTTCGAATACAGAAGTTGGAGCTCTCGCAAAACAGCAACGTACAATGATAGATGATATCATGTTTAGAAATAGAGATGTGAACAAGGTGGAGGCTCCAACGATTGACCCAATGGTCATTTCGGTCATGATCGGCCCTGCTTTGGTGAGAAGGATATTGATTGATTGTGAAAGTTTATTAAATATAATTTTCAAAAAGCTTATGATCAAAAGAAAATGAAAGCCAAGGACTTAAATCCGTCTACAGCCTACATATACAGTTTTAAAGGTGTTGCAACTGAAGCCGTTGATTATGTTGAATTACCTGTAGAGTTGGGAGAAGGTGACCGTAGAAGTGTGTGAATCATGTCATTTGTTGTTTTGGATGTTGACTCTCCTTACAACATTTTTGACCAGCCCTAGCCGAATTCTGAGCAGCCCTTTCCCAATAGTGTTTGACTTTGAAGTTTTTGACAAATAATGCTGTAGAGATTGCTCACGATGATTAGATGACTGGATGTGCCTGTTATGTAGCTAAGTTGAGGGATGCTCAACGAAAAGAGAAAGGTAAGGGCAAGGACAAGACTGCCCGTATCCAAGCTACCAAAGATTGAAAACTAGTGCATGAGTCTTGGCTCGGGCGCCACAGTCGGTTCTACAGAGATATAGATCTTAGAGATGACGCGGAGGAGTCCAAAGAGACCAAGGCTGCAATGGCTGAGCTAACGATTGATATCATAGTTAGTCATGACAACTCATCACGGTTCCTAAAGATCGGATCATAACTCAACCCCTCAATGATGAAAGAACTTGCTAGATTTCTCCAAGCAAATCTAGACGTGTTCGCTTGGACTCACTACGACATGCGTGGAATCTCGCCTACCATTGCGTGCCATGCATTGAATATCGGCTCGAGGCATGCCCTGGTGAAGCAAAAAAGAAGCGGCAGGGAACTGCAGAGGTCTGCAGCTCTCAAAGAGGAGGTGGACAGATTCAAAGACAATGGGTTTATCCACAACGCCCTCTACCCTAAGTGCGTATTTGATCATGTACTTGTGAAAAAGGCGAATGGGATATGGAGAACATGGATTGATTACTCAGACTTGAACAAAGCATGTCCAAAAGACAGTTTCCCCTTCCAAGGATCGACCAACTGGTGGAGTCAACCATGGGACACGAATTGCTATCTTTTATGGATGCATACTTAGGATATAACTAAATCCCTATGCATATTCCCAATCAAGAGTTTACCAGTTCCATTACCTATGCTAGATTATATGGTTATGTGGTGATGCCATTTGGACTAAAGAATGCAGAAGCTACTTATCAGCGCCTAGTCAATAGGATGTTTAAAGATCAGAGTGGAAAAACACTGGAAGTATATGTGGATGATATGCTCGTGAAGTCACGACGATCAAGCGACCACATTAGAGACTTAGCGGAAATGTTCGGCATCCTCTGACATTAAAAATTGAAAATTAATCCTTTGAAGTGTTCTTTTGGTGTAGCATTAGGAAAATTCTTGGGCTTTATTATTAACGCCTGTGGAAACGAAGCTAATCTCGAGAAGATTCAAGCTCTCTATGATATTCAAGCACCAAATACTATCAAACAAGTACAGATTCTAAACGGAAAAGTTGCTGCCTTAAGCCGATTCATTTTCAGAGCTACTGACAAATGCATTCCTTTATTTGACTTTATTAGGAAAGGGAAAAAACTTCGAATAGACATAGGATTGTAAAGATGCATTCATGCTTTGGTGAATCATTTGGAGAGACCCCCCATCTTGTCAAAGCCGGTGGATCATGAAGATTTATACATCTATTTGGATGTATCAGTACATGCTATAATTGCCGCATTACTTCGTAAGGAGAATCGAATTCAGAGATCGATTTACTATGTTAGCAAGTGATTGACGGGAGTTGAAAGGAATCATCTAAAAATAGAAAAACTGGCATACTGCTTGCTGATTGCATCATGAAAGCTTCGCCCATACTTTCAGGCTCACTCGAGCAATTTTTACATAGACAAGCCATTACAATAGGTCCTACAACAACATAAGATGTCTAGAAGATTACTAATGTGGAATATCAAGCTTAGTCAATTTGATATCACTTATCTTCCTTGAAGGGCTATCCAGTATCAGGCACTAGCAGATTTTATAGCAGAATTCACTACAAAAGACGATTCATCGAAGAGCGGTGAAGTCCTTACCATACAGTGGAAATTGTATACCAATGGAGCATCCAATGATCATTTTCTAAAGCTGAAATTGTGCTCGTAACTCCTAAAGATCGGTCGATCTGTTAGGCTTTAAAGCTTAATTTCCCAGCGATAAACAACGAAACTAAGTACGAAGCTCTGATTACTGGATTTAAACTCGCGAGAGAGCTGGGAGTAAAATATCTTGAAATCTTTTACGATTCACAATTGGTTGTATGCCAAATTAGGGGAGATCACCAAGCTAAGGGACAACGGCTTACTCCATACCTTACCGAGTCCAAGAGTTATTGACTAAATTTGAGTACTATAACATTACGCATATTCCAGGGAATCAAAACAGAGAGGCTGATTCATTGGAAATGTTTTCTAGCACCGACGAAGCACAACAGATGGGCTTGGTTCCGATCGAAGTATTAAATGCCCCAAGTATAAACCTGATAGATGTCGATCAGGTGCTAAAGGCAGAGCCCGAGAGAGAATCATGGATGAATCCAGTCAAAGAATATTTGTTATATGGAGTCCTACCTGAACAAAGGAATGAAAAACGCTAAGTTCTTCATAAAGCTTCGTAATATATCATGCAAGAAGAAATTATGTACAAAAAGGGTTTTCTATCCCCCTACTTTGGTGTATTGGACATGATGACATAAAACAGGTCCTAAAAGAAGTTCATGAAGGGGAACGTGGTGATCACACTGGGAGGCAACCTCTAGCAAAGAAAATACTCCATTGTGGGTATTATTGGCCAACTGTCAATCGATATGCCGCTGAAAATGCAAGACAATGCGACAAGTGCCAGATATATGCAAAAGTTCCAAGAGCTCCACTAACAGAAATCACGCAAATGGTCAATGTATGACCATTTTCCATGTATGGAATAGATATTATTGGTTCCTTATCGATCTCTAAAGGTAGTGCAAAGTATGTTATCATTGTAGTTGATTACTTCACCAAATGGACTAAAGCAGAACCTTTAGCCACAATCATAACCAAGAAAGTAATCAACTTCATTGTCCAGAACATCATATGTTGTTTCAGTCTTTCATGAACTATTATAACGGATAATAGGACTCAATTAGATGGTGCTGAATTCAAAGACTTTTGTCGGAGTTATCATTCCAAAGAAGCGATTGGAAAAAGCTAGAGGTAAGTGGGTGGATGAACTTCCAATAACGTTTACAGGACCACCCGCAAGTCCATGACTGGCCGTACTCCGTTCGCCCTTGTTTAGGGTTCCAAAGCCGTCATTCGTGTTGAGCTCAAAGTTCCTTCTTATGAGTGACATACTACGATCCCAAAACGAATAAACATCACCTCATGGAATCTCTCGACTTTATAGATAATAAGCACAAGGAAGCCGATTTGACGGCAGCTACGTATTGACACCAAGTCTCCTAATACTACAACATTAAAGTCTAACCTATAACCATCGAAGTCAGCAATCTTGTCTTGAAATGGGTTTTTCCTGCCCCGTCACACATGAATCTAATTTGGGAAGGACCATATGTTATTCAACAAAGGCTTGGAGAAGGAACTTTCAAGAAAGAGACTATTAATGGCATTACACTTCCAAGGACGTGGAATAGTGAGCATTTATGATGCTATTTCACTTAGTTTATTTCTTTTTCATTCGGTTGCATTTGCTTTCAGAATTGGTTTTAGCTTTTGACTTTCTAGATATGTAGTAAGACAAATTATGACATTCCTTTCCATTTAGCAAATAAAGTACCGAACTTCCTTTATATTTATGTTTGCTATAGCATAATGTATTAATTACACTACGAAACTGATTGATGTTGATATGTCCGAATAGATTCTCAAAGTTTGGAATTAATCAGTTACGAATGTTCATTTGATAACTCTTGTTCATAATCCAATGGTCATGATACATAATGAGGAATGGATGTGACTTGGCCATTTGATAATCAAATAAGTCCCATTAAATAATAGGACTGAGATAAAACAAGAGCGATCATGACATGACCGATCGCCTACTAAATCAAACCCTGGACCTTGGGGGCAAATCAACCAATTACAGAAAGTATGATTAGACTGCTCTTTGAAATAACTCTAAGTTCCCAGAATGCGGACTAAAGTATAAACATAAATCGAGTATGAATCGACTACCCATGAAATAACTCTAAGTCCCTAAAGTACGGACAAGAGTACAAACATAAATCGGGTGCAAATCGACTACCTGCAAAATAGCTCTAAGTCCCCAGAGTGCGAACTAGAGTATAAACATGAATTAAGTGCAGTTCGACCACCCATTAACTAACTCTCATCCTAGAGTATGGATATGAGTATAAACAGATAGAGGAGTGCGGTTCGACTATTCACTACTCCATGAAACTAGCTTGAAATCAACATGAGGAGTATAAACTCACTAAGGATAGAGTTCGACCATCCAACGTCTAAGCTCGCTAACCTAAGACTGAGGGCATGAGTATAATTATTCGAACCACTGAATTCGAAGGCATAACACTAAGGCTCGAGCCTAGCATTTTATGCAACTCAAGGCCACGACCACATAAAGGCTTGTGATAGAGCTAGTGGATTATTATCAGAATTAATAAATAACGAATTACAAGTACATTGAAGGGAAAGTAATAGTTCAACTACTTAAATTACAGTTCGCATGAGATCTCCATAGAAAACAAAAACTTTTATTCATATGATAAGTTTCAAATTATGGTACAAGCTATTTCAAAAACCCGGGGGTCGTACCCATACAACTATGGCTAATAAAAGAAATCGACGAACAAATAGTTATGCAAACTATGTATAGGCCGAGCCAAAACGATGGTTATTTCTTCAGTCTTCTCTCCTTTATGGATTTTTCGGGAGTTTTGTTGTCTGAAATTCCGCTTGTTCTCTTCCTTGGTCCTTTACAGCTTTTGGCGGGAGAGCGTTCAAAGCTTGGAGGGAATTCTCTGGGAGTCGACCCACCAGTGGAATGACTTGTAGTGGGATAAAGTATGGATCATCAATGTTCACCTCGGTGGGCTCGGCTTTGGTCTTTTTCTTGAACCACTCCTCCTTCTTAATGCACTCCTCCAGACCAATCTCATTAGTGCGTTTGGACGTGCCAATAATCGCAACATCTTCAGACTCATCCATCGGCAGCGGATCTTCAGCCTTATATTATCGAGTGCTCCGATGACTTGGGCATTGGGCCATGGAATATCGATGGCCGTGAAAATCTCTTTTGATTTCTCTTGTTGCTACATGGCAGCGTCACTTTTACGAGTTTGGTTGGGACCTGGAAGACCTATAGATTTGTCAAATTAAGGAGATAAGCCTAAAATCATTGGGCATGAAGAACAAAACCTCTCGTAGAGTGGAGCGTGAAGTGGAATACCTGCATCCGGCTGGCTCTTGGTTGTCGCTGGAGTGCCCCTTTCAGAATAAGGATCAACACTTTGGATTGGTAACCGGGTTTATCTAGATCATAACTCAAGTCTTATCCCCGGTTGTAAAAAACTGATGCTCCAACCGCTTGGAAAGACGAGAGGCCCTTAGGATCATATCCTAAGGATTCAAAAATATTTTTCCTTTATCGAAAGGTGCTAAAATGTCGAAATATCGAAGTATCGCGGCGACAAGGTCTAGGGGTTCATTTCCGTGGAGGATCTCCCACACCAGTTTCTCTTCATCTAACTCAACTTCGCCAAGCTCCCTCTTTTTCATCTCGACTATATACTCCCAGGCTTCGACGAGTGACTCAAGATAACCTTCGCCAAGAAAATTTAAGTCATGGTGGATGAGGAATTTAGCATTGTATTTGATGATTAATGGATCAAAATGTCCTTAATTTCACTCTAGTGGGCCCATATGGTTTAGAAGGTCCATCGGTCGAGATTTCAAAGAGATACATGGTCGTCTTCGTCTATAAATACTAGCATGATGGGTCATTCTAAGGATCTTTACGCTACTTGCTATTCTAGACTCCACTGTAATCTAATACTTGCTATTTTCTATTGCTACAGCCAGATTTATAAGTGATTAGTAAAGAATAATCTTCAAAATGGACGTAAGCATACAATGTCGAACCACTATAAATTTCCATGTCTCTGATTATAGCTTTCTCTCTGTTGCTACCTAATTCATTTACTCAGTTTAACTCTTTTTTTCTTCACTTACTTCTCTGCAAAAATTATTCTTGGATTTTTGTGACCAATTTAGCTGCAAACAACGCCCGAAATAACGAGCGACCAAATGACACTGCAACTTAAACAACAAGCAACAAACTACAAGTATATTGAATGGAAAACATAATAGCTCGAACACTTAAATAAATTCACACAAAAGTTAAACTGAACCTAAAGAAGTTTTTATCCACAAGCAAAAACTTGGAAAGCTAAGTTCAAGTTTATTCCTAGAACTAAAAACCAAAAGCGGGGGCTACACCCACACAATCACAACAAAAAAACATAAACTAGCTGCCTAGTTATACATAACCCAAGCCGATTCGATAGCTATTTCTTGTCCCTCTTAGGCTTCTTTGGTGTAGACTTACTGGAGCTCTCACCCATGCCTCTCCTCTTCGACCTTCCTCCACGCTTGCCATCCTTTAGTGAAATGCTCTTAGAGGTAGAAAGATAAGCAGCCTAACTTTCAGATACAGAAGGATCAAACTTTTTAGGGATGATACCGCTGATTAGTATGATTTTGAGTGGAGTGACATCTACCTCAACATGCTCCCTCTCTACTTGCTTATCCTGGTCTTCCTTCTCGACGAGCTCCTTCAATTTGTGGTTGTCCATGTGCTCAAAGGCATGAGTCACCATGACATCATCTATTTCATCCTGGGCCTATTGATCATCGGTCTTTTCTTTATTCAAAGCCTTTATGATTCAGCATCCAGGATGGGAATCTTAATGGATTCGACGGTCGAGACTGTCAGTGTAGTGCCAACCACTGTAGAGTCTATGGTTAGTGCCTATTATCCAATGCAAACATCATGACCCAGAGTATGAACAGATGCAGATAAACTTGTAACTTCACAAGTGTCAATGGGTAAGCCCATGACTTTCGTGCCTAAGATGTAAACCTTCTTGAACACTAAGGAGATGAGAGATATACCTTCGTCGGATTGTCCTTCAATCGAAGCCGGAGTGTAGACTTCAAGAATCAGAGATAGCCCAAAAGACTTGTAGATTTCAGGATGATCTAAAACTTAGCCTATCTCCTTTCAAGGGACATGAGAAGCTGTGGCACTGGGTGCCTGACTTGTGAAAGGATCTTAAGAGCCAGACTCATATGCTTTATCTCCATCCATCCCCTTCTCGATGATCGCTGGGTCATAGAGTAAACTGAATAAAATAGTAAGATTTCGCACATAAGCTAAACTTCATCAACCTCAAAGCCACCAAGGGATTTCTTCTTTAGTTCAACAATGTATCCCAGGCTTCGATTAGCGACTCAAGGTACCCCTCTCCAAGGAAGCAAAGGTTGCGGTTCATGAGGACACTTGCATTATAATATATCAGCAAGGGATTAAAGTCATCCTTTATCTCTGTTCGACTAGCATCCCTAGCTTCCTCTTTGAAAGCTCTATTTGTGCAAGTTGTTTATTAGCCTCAATCTTGGTTAGGCGAGCCTCGAAGGCTTCCTTGCAATATTGTTTGGACTCCAGTTAAGCTTCAAGTTCCTCATGTTTTCGAATGCGGAGGGCTAGGCTATCATTATTTTTTTCAACGCATCCTTTTCCTTCTATAAAATATCCTTCTTAAAGGTAAAAGTTTCATTGCGGCGAACAGTGGTGTCTAGTTCAACTTGATGCACTTTCATTAAAATGTTCGACCACTTAAGAATATTTATTGGCTCATTTCTCAACATCATCCAGCTTTGTATTCATTCTCTTAACTTCTTCATCCAAGTATTTGATGATGTCTTTATCATGAATCGCTTCGAGAGTTAAGAGATCATCTCGTGCTTCCTTTTAATTGACACATCAGAAATCTTCTCGGTTACATGAAGAGTTATGCCATGCTGGACATAAGCATCATCAACATAAGAGAGCACCATGTGCCTAGCCTATGGAGGAATCAAATGCATAGTAGGAACAAATTTGAAATCATCAAAACATAACTTAGGAAATATGGCCTTGATCTCATCCATCATTTCTGCAGCAATGGCATCGATAGCAGTTGGAGCTAAGCGGGACCATTTGCGATGCCTATGAGAAGATGTATCAAGATTTCCTGCACTAGTCTAGTGATCAGAAGATTGCCGGGTGCCGGAAGAACTCAAATGTTGCTCGGGTAGTGTAGTTGAAGTAGGGGCATGAGATAATGACAAGCTACTAATATAGATAGCAGGGTGTGGATCGGCACCGTTGTGTTGAGAAAACTAGGACTTTAACCTGTGCTTGGATAATGAACCTATGGACTGATGACTTCTGTCCCCGTCCTCCCTTCCATCGTGGCCTACTCTTTCCCATCTAGGTTATCGACCAGAGTCTAGACCTTGACTAGACCCGAAATAAAATGGAAGAGAGTATGACGACTTCTCTAAACGATCGTAGTTGTGAGAGTGCCTCATAGAACCTGTAAATAAAACAAAGATGTATAAGAATCATCAAAATTGAAGATGGATAGGTGTCGTGCGGTGCGGTGCACGTAATCATGAGTGTCCTAGTGAAACCATATACTGGAGCTTTGCTAGCCGGAATAATTCTCCCATGCTAGTGGGAGGAATGTCATCACCAATGCGGATAAGAGAATCAGACCCTCCAAGGCTCATGTTAGCAAAATCATAACTTCCGACATCTTCTGGTATCGGGATGCTTGCGGGTCCTTGAAATAAATTTTATGGAGACAAAGAAGTAGATTGATATATAGCGATAGTGGATTGAGATGACCCGACTATAGGCTCGTGCCTTGATCTTAATTCGTCGCAACCAGGCTCATTATCATTGCCCCTTATTTTTCCTTCTTCGACATCATCCTGAGCCTCCTCGATTGGAGGCATGATAGGATTAACATTGCCACCTCCCTACTGAGCAGTGCCTCTTCTTCCCCCCACTTCCTCATCAGCGTTTCCTATTAACCCGGAGCTACGACCCTTTTCTAATAAGCCGAAGGCAAAGATACGCTCATCGGTAATAAGGGATCTAACATCTCTATCTTCTAGTGATATATTCCTAATCTCGAAAACTGCCTATAAATACCTGTCACTGACGGGATATGGATAGCTACCTGCAAGATTTAAAGAGCGGGTTAGTTCAAGGTATGACTTGGATGCAAGCACATATGGTTGAGTAAAAGGACACTTACGTCCTTCCAACTATCGTTCCACGAAGCCAAGCGGGCAATACACATATAACCACTCATTCTTGAAAGCATTTAGCTTATTCCAAGCACCAGTCATGACTTGATAATTACCGATTGACTCAAGAAATGTATATGAGAGACTTATCTTTTGTCGCTTAAAATTGGAAATGAATATAATGTCCTCTGGAGTTGATGCATGATATATGAATTCAAGAAATATCATATATGTACAATGTAGAAATGCATATTTGTTTGGATGTAGCTGGACCAGAGCCAATCTCAAATGGTGTAACATCTTCTAGACGAATGGACTAAAAGGCGGGATGTATTATGCCTAACACATATACATGTTATAGGCAGTACAGCCTTTCGAAGGTGAGGTAGCTCTGTCATTAAGAGATGGGACTTATACATCCTCATATAGGATCCCATGTTTGATGTAAAGTCTATGGAGAGAAGCCTCATCAAGTCTCGAAGCCATGGAATCTTTCGGATCTTCTAAAAATATAACATCTTCCAAAGTGTCCCATGCTGGTTCATCTTCTGCTCCTAGATTCACAAGAATTTCAGCAATTGTTGAGAACATTAGGGATGTTCTGATAGATGGCTCGGAGTGTGTCAAGTATATATTTTTACGGAGCTTAACTCAGCATCAGAATTGATGTGCGAAGCAATCTATTCGTTAGCCATAGCAGTTACATGCTCCAAGCGTCTTGAACCCATAGCTATCAAACCTAGTAGATAGTCATTGTTAGAGAAAGAAACTTGTCCCCCATATGAAGTGTAAATTAGTGCGGTGTTGTGCATTGCAATGATAAATAATTCAAAATTAAAATAACAACTGTGACAAGACTTTGGGGTCCAACTAGAGTGATCGTCATTGTTGACTGTCTAAAACGGTTTTCAAGGCGATGGCTGGGGATTTATCTATGCTCCAGGATCAGTTATCGGCATGTTGAACTCTAGTATTTGCATTTGAGTACATATGAGCATCCAAATAAATTCAAGTCATATGTTACAATCCAAGTTCATCTTCAAATTCATGTGTTATGCACATTCAAGTTCTAAGTCATATGCATGTGTATTCAAGTCCAAATATTTAAGTTCAAGTCCAACTTCGAATATGCAAGAAATTAGTGTCCAGGTTTGTTCTACATGCCCATGCTCCTAAGGTTTGGGTTCAGTTTCATTTATACAGGTGCTGGGTTCGAGTGTTCCAAGTTGAAAACACCTAAGCCCCCATAGGTAAGGGATCACGACCGATTCCAAGCGTAGGCACCATCAACTTAGTCAATTTTGAACTTCAACGCGCCTGAACCAATCCTCATACCAACCTATCCTTCTTCCTCACAAAACCATCTCAGCTCCGCCATATCACACACAAATCCCAATAGCGTCGATTGCTCCAAGCCAACCTATGAACCGATCCCCTAGACTTTGACACTTTACTTTATATCCAACACAATAGTCGATCCCATACTCCGCATCACAACCGATCCAATGCCACGACCAAAACCAGCAGTTTCAATCGCTCTACTTCATGTCCTCCAAATCATTAACAAGCTCATATGCCACATTGACTAACACGAATAATCCTAATCATCTTGGCACATAACCAAATCACGTACAAACTAAATTGTAAACCCATATATATATGGAAACAAGGCTCGATCGAAGGAAATGAACTTGGCTTTCAAACAGATCAAGCATTCGAATGCAAACAATCTAGGGAAAATTAGTGGAATTAGTTGGTGTTTGGTGAAAGATGAGGTGGCATGAGGTGTAGAATGGGGTGATAATCGAGCTAGCGATGAACTATTAAAGAGATTGTTGAATTGCTCAAGCTTAAGTTCGTTAATGGAGGGCGCAAGAAAAGGAGAAGGGATCAGTTCAGTTGTACAAAAATGAAGTAAAGTGGAGATGGTGAAACTAAGTTTTAGTTTACATATGGTAGCGGCCCACTCTCATAAAGACCAGTCCGGCTGTGTTTACAAACAAAGGGGATTAGTTTATTCACATCAATACATAGCTACAAATTGGCTAAGTCCACATCGATAGAGGGATCGGATTCGATCCCCCATCTAGGGGATTTATACCGATCCATTGTTTATATATATAACAAAAAATAGCAATGCAATTATTGTATTTGAACTATGTGAAATTGGCAATGACATAAGAGTGTGCAAGTGCATTTGGGAGCCAATGATGGTTGTGTGTGCATGAACATACGAGCATATGTGCACACTTGACGTTTGATTTTTTAAATCAACGGAAATTGAACTATTACTTATGAACTCTTAGGGAGAAGACTAGTTCAGGTAACCGAGACCTACTAACTTGATCGACAAGCTTAATGGAATTGAGCCTAGACAAGACTAGGGATTACACTCTAGATTTATGCTATCGACCAAGCGCCACGATAAATAGAAAGAAATACGACTCTTTGGAAAGAAAATTCAACAAAAGGATAATGACTATTTTGAAAACATAATGGAATCCATTTCGGCAACTCTAATTTGCTTCGATTCAAAGCACGTCATGTTTGAAAAAAGAAATACTTTGGAGGGCAAGTGTTATATGGCTTTTTGACCTGGTTATATCTAGATTGATCGGACAAATTAGACTCGATGATAGACAAGGTAAGCACCCTAGAGAGGTAATCGTAGAGCCCATAGATTAGGCACAGACAATGGTACGAATTAACGATCAAGCGAGACCAAGAGATACAATCTTTGAAATATTCTAAGTATGAATTAGAGCCTCCACTAGGCAATGGATCGGTACCTGTCCCTTGTCATAGGTAGGGAATCAACCTGTATCACAATCGTCATGAACTACATCAAACCAGCATTTCAATTCAATGGAAGTCGATCGATATCTCTAATACATGAAGACAACCATGCAAATAACTTTGGAAACATAAATGTACCATGGAGGGGACCCACCAAATTGATCACAAGCTGCCATGCGGCCTCTAGGACCAATCGGTACCGATCGCCTAATATTGGGAATTACGCTGTCAAATTTTTTGGGTGACCTCGTCTACATCTTAAGATCCCGTCGATGGAATTTCACGATGATATTCGGTTGTCTATGCCTATAAATATAGAGTTCGGTGTTCAATTGAGGGATCTTTATACAGTTGTTTTACGTGTAATCCATTGTAATCAAGGAAATATTCCGATCTGATCCCATTATACTCAAAATGCCAAGTGATTAATAAAGCAGTTCATTCAAAGTGGACATAAGAAATCAACGTCGAACCACTATAAATTTGTGTCTTCTTGTTATTTGCTTGTTTCTTCTTTTTAATTTTAGTTCTTCACTTTATTTGTCTACATAAAATCTATTAGGAGTTTGTGCCGACTTTTGGTGCAAACAAAGAGGATTTTGCAGTTTTAATTACTCCAGATATAGTTTCTCACCTTTGTTAATTTGAAATATTTTTAGAAACATTTTCAAAATCCGTTCTTAGCTCTTTTATTTCTTTTCTAAAGTCAATGGTAAAACTTAAATCACAATTTTCTTTTGCTAATGTGACATTCCCATCTTTATAAATTTTGAATTCGCTACTTAAAGTGATGATATGAGATATCAAATTATCATAAGAACCTTTTGGTTCTCAAAGTTCTTCTTCTAAAATATTCTTTTCATCTTTCAGCATATCAATTTCAAATTCGGCTCTATTCAATTTTCCTGTAGTACCTTTATGAGTTCTTTTAAAAGCCTTTATTATTTTAAGAAGTTTGGAATTTATTTCAATAAGATCTTCATAAGAATATCGGAATTTATGCCGTTCTTTGTAGCCATGAAGCACACGTTTGCATATTCCATATTGCTTTCACTTTCAGATGAGGAGGAATCTGAATCATCCCATCTACTTGAAAAGCTTGCTTCTTCTTCTTGAATGACTTCTCATTTTTGAGCTTGTAGTTGTTATTTTCTTTTTTAAAGGTTAGGAGAATATTTCTTCATATGTCTTATTTTGTTGCATTCATAACATTTCAATGACGAAGATGAATTCTCACTACTTAACCTCATTTTCTTTATTAATTTCGAGATTTTTTTAAAATTTGGTGGCAATAAAAACAAAATCATCTTCACTCATATTCGATTCAACTTCAGCTTAGAAAGGCAATTGTTTTTTCTATCCTGAGCATGATATTCTTTTTCCTGCAAATTATCTTCATAATACATTGATTTGCCATTAATACTTCAGATTTGAGGCTCAAAGGGTCATTAGATTCTTCAATAGCCAAGACCTTTCATTTTCATTCATTAGTCAAAGAGTTAAGGTTTTTTGAGAAAATATCAAAGTTTGAAAAACTTTCACCTAAAGCCATAAGATCGTGAGTAATGTCTTGAAATATAGAGTACATATCAGAAACAATTTCATTTTGTTTCATTTTAGAATTTTTAAATTAATTCTTTAATATAGAGATTTTACTTTGCTTTATTTTATCAACACATTCATGTGTAACTTGTAGTGCTCGCCATATATTGTATGCAGTTTTACACACACTAACTCTATTAAACTCATTTTTGTCTAATGAACAAAATAGAATATTCATAGCTTTAGCATTATTGTTTACATCTATCTTTTTGAGTGTTGAACCATGTGGAATACTCAGTTGTGGCGGGGGTATATTATATTGGACTTGTGTAGCATTCCAAATTTCATAGCCATTTGCTTACTTATAGACTCTCATTCAAGTTGACAAATAAGCATAATTAGACCCAATGAATAATGGTGGTTGAGCTAAAGATTGAACTTCAACAAATGTAGGGATAGTGTTGTCCGTATTATTTAAGCAAATTTCACAAACTTTTTTACGGTTTTATAAAAAACTTGCCCTGATACCAAGTGGCAATGCACCGAGGATCTAGTAATATGAATAAACTATGAAGTCTAAACTTTTAGATCAATAAAAAGAAAAATTATTTTTTTCATAAATCATAATAGGCTAGATCTAAATCATAATAGGCTAAATCTAAATCATAATACGCTAGATCTAAATCACAATAGACTAGGTTGAACAAAATGATTTTCAAGATCACATAATATATTAAGAGAGCATATCTTGATTCATACTAAAAGCAATTAATTTCTAGTGAATAATTATTTAGGATTGTATTTCTCCCTCTTGACCCCTTTAGTTTAGCAAGCTTTCTTGATGGAGAGGAAAACTAGATGAGTAGGTGGAGAGAGAGCATCCCCTATTAGGCTTTTCTATTCTTTATATACATTACCATCAAGGTTTCAATAGAAAATTACCATTTTATCCACCAATAGAAATTACTTTATTAAACCAATTTGATATTTTTCCCTTGGACCGGTTAATTACCTACTTGGCCTACACACAAGCTTATGGGTAAGTCCAACATCATCCTACTTGGCCTATGTGACATTATGTACTTTTATGGTTTAATAATGAAACACAATGAGCATAGTGAAAGAAATAAATCCATCCTCATATTGGTCACGTCATATAGTCACTATTAAGTAGAGAAACTAATAAGGATCATACCGGTTGTATATAAATCATCAACATAGCCCCTTCACAATATTAGTTTTCCACATAATATGACACATAATAAGGTGTTCAATAACAATTCAACAGTAATGTCTTTCTCAAAGACAGAAATCATGTTTAACTTACGTAATGCATTCACGTATACCAGTCATATGAAATAGGATTCATAAGTTTATATCAGAAACAAAAAATAAACGAGCTCAGAGTGTCAGATTCATAATATCATAAAACATAATATAACACCAATGATGGTATCTAATAATACCCATTCTTTCGACATGTTCACTAAATATTTTTAGGGGAAATCCTTTAGTCAATGGATCCGCAACCATAAGGTTTTTGTTAATGTGTTCGATTGAATTTTTTTTTTTGAACTTCTTCTTTAACAACAAATTATATTAATTATGTATGCTTAGCATCTTTCAAATACTTGTTGTTTTCAGAAAAGAAGACCACTGCAGAGTTATCACAATAAATATGTAGCAGTTTGTCAATAGTATCGACAAATCCAAGTCCTAAAATGGCGGTCATAGCCATAAACCATGAACGGTGGCCTTAAAGCATGCCATGACCTCAACCTCCATAGCGGATGCAATAATGACATACTGCTTCACATTCTTAGATGAAGATTCTCATCTAGCTAATAGGAACAAATAGACGATGTGGATTTTTTGGTATCCACACATCTAGCACAATTTGAATCTGAATATCCAATTATCTCGAGATGATCAGATCCCTTATAAGTTAGCATAAGATCTTTTGTTCAATGTAGATACCTCACACTTTCTTTGCAGCTTTCCAATGATTTACTCCTGGATTACTTTGATACTTGCCCAACTTTTTGACAGAAAAAATAATGTCTAGTTCAGTATAAGTTTGAGCATACGTCAAGCTTCCCACAATAGATGCATAAGGAATGTATTCCATTTGATTGCGTTCCAATTCATTGCTTGGACATTATTTGGGACTAAATTTAACATCTTTCTAAATTGGAATGACACTTGCTGAGCATTTTTCCACCTTGAATCTCTCTAAAACCTTATAAATGTATGTTTTCTAAGACAATCCTAACAATCCTTGTGATTTATCATGAAATATTTCTATTCCAATAACATAGGATGCCTAACATGTATCTTTCATTTCAAAGTTCTTAAAGAGAAATTCCTTGGTTGTATGTAATAAACCAAGATCATTAATAGCAAACAACATGTCATCAACATACAGAATCAGAATTATAAGCTCACTGCCATTGAACTTCAGATATATACATCGATCAACGATGTTTTCCTTAAATCTTAAAGATGTAATGTTATATTGAACTTAAGATACCATTATTGGGAGGCTTGTTTAAGTCCTTATATTGATTTATTATGTTTACGCACCATATACTCTTTTCCTTCAACCACAAAAGCTTAAGGTTGATTCATAACAAAAATTTCATCTAAACTCCCATTTAAATGGGATATTTTCTTGTCCATTTGATGGAGCTTTAAATCATAACAGACTACCTTTGCCATAATAATTCTTAAGGAGTCCTTTTTGGAGACAGAAGAAAATGTCTCTTTATAGTCAACATCATTTTTCTGAGTAAAAACCTTTAGAAATGAGTCTGGCCATGTGATGTTCGATATTGCCACTTGGTCACAATTGGTCTTGAAGACCCATTTACACCCAACTATTTTACAACCTTTTGGCAATTCAACAAGAACCCAAACTTCATTATGGTCCATTGATTTTAACTCTTCTTTCATATCGTATAACCATTTCTGAGAATTATCACTTTCTATAGCTTGTGAAAACAAAACTAGATTATCATCGATTCCTAAGTCAAATTTCGACTCTTGTAGATAAATAACATGATTATCAAAAATAATAGATCTTCTTTGCCTATCATATTTTCTTAATGTGATTTCTTGTGGTTTATCCACTATAGGTTCATTCATGACAACTTCATTCGATAGTGTTTGATCATTGATTTGTTGTTAAATCATTAACATGATCAACATATAAAGGAACAAAGACTTAAGAAGAAGTTATAGGCAGAGGAAATTGCACTCTAACTTCATGAATTCCACTTTACATGGTTCCAAACTCCCACTAACTTCATCATTCTCAATGAACCTAGCATTTCCAATTTCAACAATACTTATACTATGGTTAGGACAATAAAACAACATCCTTTAGATTTTTTCGGATAACTAATGAAGATATTCAGTTTCTTTTCTTATGGAGTATAAATTCTTACTTCTACTGGGCGACCCCAAACACGTAGATGCCTTAAAATGGTTTTTTTTCCTGTCTATAGTTCAAAATGTGCCTTTGGAACTGCCATACTAGGGTGCCCGTTCAAGAAATGTACGACAGCCTTTAAAGCATGCATCCACAATGATTTGGGTAAAAATGAATTGCTTAACCTACTTCTAACCATATCCATTAAAGTATGATTTCACTTTTCCACAAAGACCATTTTGTCATGGTGTTCCTAACATTGTGTATTGAGCACATATGCCATTACATTTTAGGAATTTAGCAAATGCACCATGGCATTGTCCACTTTCATCATACCTTCTATAATATTCACCTCCTTATCGGATCTGACAATTTTCACCTTTCTATCTGATTGCCTTTCAACTTCATTCCAGTAATATCCGATAGTATCAAGTTTCGACAAGGAAATCAAATTGTGAGAAGCTGCAGGAACATAAAAAATTTGAAAAATATCTAAATGATGTCTAGTGTGTAAAATTAAATGATAAGTTCCAATGGCTTCAACTGGAATTTTGACTCGGTTTTCCATAAAGATAAGATGTTCATTTGGGCTTATGGTTTGGGTTGTACAGAATCCTTGCATCGTATTTGAAACATGACTAGTATAAACAAAATCAATCTACCAAGTATTATAAGGAACTTCACTTAAATTTGATTCGAAACATACTAAAGCACTATGCTTACCTTTCCTTTCGAACCATGCCTTACATTTTAGAAAATCTTTCTGATAGTGTCTAGTATTTCCACTAAAATGACACTTATCCCTATTTGGTTCCTTCTTATAGATTTGGGCAGATGGTTGATTTAACTTTGATTGCCCTTGCTTGCCTTTTCCAACTTTCTTTATTGGTTCCTTTTTGACCCATAAGATTTGCTAGATGAATTTTTGATTTTTTTATGCCTTTCTTCCTCTAAAATGAGCATATTTTGCAATACATACACATTCCATTTATCCTTTAGAATATTATAGTTCATAAGAAATGGACCATACTCAAGAGGTAAGGAGTTAAGGATGAACGTTACTAAGAAATTTCCATTCATTCTGATACAGACACATAGGTGAACAGTTACAGATAATAGCATATATAACAGATTTACTAACCACAGTAGTATATTTCAATTGTCGTTTCAATTGAAATCAAATTTAATAAATAAAAAACGTTAATCGTGAGTGATTGCTCACCTTTCGAGGCTAGAGAATATAGAAGGAGACACGGATACGCACACTGATACAGACACTGAAATTAAATTTAAAATCCAAGCAAAGCAAAATCGACACGAATTCAACGATCAAAACTGATTGGCTCGAATTGATGAAACGGATCAGATCAGAACTGGAACGATGAAGATAAATGGTATAAGCGAACTTTTATAACCACCTATAACTATATATACACATATGAAATTTATATTCTAAGTTCAAACATCACAAATTTAATTTACATGTTTTTCAAACATATAAATAAATAAATAAATCAAGCTTATATTTTTAAAAAAAAATCAACATACACTTAAAATAATATATATATACTAACACCTTTATACTAAACTTATATAACTAGTATATATATATATATATATTCTTAAACATATAAAATAAATGTTTAAATATGAATACCTAAAAGAAAACTTTTTTATATATAACTATTTCTATATATATATATATATTAAATGTTATATATATATATATATATAATTTAAATCCATCCATACTTTTACATTCAATAACATATTATATTCAACCTATATAAATTTCCAAATTATATATGTGTATTAAAATAATTTATAAAGTGGAGTATTTATAAAATCATCTTAAATCCAAAATAGTATAAATATAATACTGTAACAAAATATATACAATCGTCAACTAAATAAGTCAGTACCACATAGAAACCCATATGGTAACAAACCGCATAATATACATATATTAAAGTATTTTATATAGACTTTAACAAAACAAATATATGACTTACATAAGCGAATAACCATATTATAGGAAACCTGATATCAACAAATAGAAGCTGACCCATATTAAAATTTAAAACACAATATATATATTCTTATTAAAAATGAAAGATACTTATTTTATAGTATGTTCCCTTCAAAATGTCGCATACATAATTCAAAATATTAACATGACTTATAAGCTGTGAGGAAGATCAAATAGAAACTATATATAAATATACACTGTCATGTTATGAAAATAAACTTTTGAAAAAAATAGTATTCAATACTTATATAAATAGTATGTATATCACAACTAACAAAACAAAACAAAAAACAAAAACAAAAAAAACATATAATTACGAATATAAATCAAAACATATATGTGCTTACACGCCCATACCTCACTGATCAAACAGAAGCAACCGGAAGGCGAGGTGATGGGTTTCATTTGATAAGGAGGTTTGGAAGAAAGGTGAAGTGGTGGATGCAAATAATGGGTGACAGCCGCATGCTTCAGTTTGCTTTTTTTTCAAAGAAAAGCAGGGAGGGGAACGAACAGATCTAGAGAAAAGAGAAGTGAAAGCGAAAATAAATAGGGATGAACCGCATGTTTTCAGGCAAATATAATGGAAGAAAATGAATAGGCAACCAAATTTTAAGTGAATAAATAAACAAAAGTGATTGTAACGGTCAACCCTTGATTTGGTGAAATAATTGTAGCAATTAATAAAAGAAATAAATAGCAACAGTCACGTTGCTTTGATTCAGCTGACCCATAAAAGCAAATTATTTAAAATTTAAACGGTAGGAAACGTAAAAAAACGTACCACCATAAAATGTAATTGATAACGTCTGTACATTGATTCTGCAATATTTATTAAAGCAATTGATTGATGCGCGTTTAAATTTGAATGGAAAGAAAGAGAAAAGTCACAATTAAAGGTAAGCTTTAAATTTTTAATAAATACAAAACATTTCTAAGTTTATACGTTTATAACTTTCCAGCTGTAGTGTATATATATAATGAATGGTCATAAAGAAAGAAGTGGAAACAGGAAGCGTAGGAAAGGAAAGGTTAGAAAAATAAAATTTTGTTGAGAAATGAATATTTGCGAGGTTATATAGGTTTGATCAGAGAGGTAGCGTGATTTAAGGAGTAGAAAGAATGACAATAAATCAACTTGCTTTGAAATGAAAAGGAAATTAAACTAGCATTGATTTTTAATGAGCAGTTATAGGCAAGAAATAAGATATTGATTTAAAAAAAAGGCCACGATTTTGATTGAGCACTGATTTTTCTTGTTATATACGGTTACTAGATTTTTAACAAATTTTAAGCAAATGAGTTTCGAAATTAAAGCAGAAGAAACGGTCAGCTAAGATTAGATTTTGGAATAAGATTTTTAAACAATACTGAATGCGTTTAAAATTTAAAGCTCGCGTTAATGGGAACAATAGCAAGAAATTAAAAAGGTGAACGGTTATAAAATTTGTAAATAATGTTCCTATTAAATCAAGAGAGTAAAAGGAAAGTGAATAAAATTAGAATGCGTACAACAGACGCAGTGATTTTTGTCCAAAAAAATGAAAATAACGGATTTAAATTTTATACGTTTTCTTGTATGTATATATACATTATTTATTCCATCAAATGACGTGCCTTTTAAACGCGAAATTAAACAGTTTATTTATACACAAAGTTTTGAAATTTATTACTTATATAAAAATATGATTTGTTTACACATTTACTAAGAAATTTATTTCAAAAATGTATATAAGTAAAATATAAAATATTAAATTTTTAAAAATATAAAATCAATTTTTTTAAAGAACAAAAGGCGAAATAAACGTTGTTACAAATATATTAAATTAAACCAAAAGATTAAAAATTAAAAATTTAAAGATTTATAACTTCAAAAAAATGTTAAGTTTTAACCAAAATAGGAATTTTAGAATTTTCACACTAATAAATTCTTGGGTGATTATTTATAATTAAATTTAGACAATCAAATATTCGAAAAATAGAATCCTAGAGTTATAAATAAAGAATAAAATATTGCTAAAATTTGGGTTGTTACACTCTCCCCCACTCAAAACTTTTCGTCCCCGAAAAGGAAAGAGGTAGGAGAATTAAAACAACCAGAAAGAAAATAGATTGAAAGACAAGATAAACAATAAATTTTAAAATTTTATAAATTTTACTTGAAATACTCATTTGAAAACTTCACTTGGAAATCAATTTTCTTTAATACCTTTTTTTACTACTTTATCTTAAGATACTTTCAACATTATAGATACATCAATAATCATTTTATTTAAACATGTTTTATTAAATTAATAACTTCAAAATATTCATAACACTAAAATTTTCTATTAAACAATGTAGTATACAAATAAGCAATATTTAAAAAGGATATATCCAACAAGGAAGGAAGGTAGATTTGGAAAACAGAATCAAGGTGAATAACTAAACTGAGCAGATAAGGTAGATGCAAGGAATAGTATCGGGCACGAATAATTAATCTAGAACCATAAGAATTTAAATTTCAAATATTAATTCAAAATTTCTTTGTTGGGAAAAATATTTTTATAATAAATACCTTTATAATAATACTTTTATAATAAAATACTATTATACCGAAATAAATTTTCCTTTCGAAAATACTTTTATAACTCGATTTTTCAACAAGTTTATCCTCGTTCTTGCAGACTCTGGCCATGCGTTGATCAGGCTCAAAGCTAGAATTCTTCAAGTACTTAGTAGACTTGTTTCAACACTCAGTGAAAATACCTGAAAAACCTTTAAAACAGATATGGAAAGTACAATCCAAACAAAACAACCAAACCAAAACCTTTGTCCGACCATGGTTCGCAGATACACAATGGTTACGCCTGGATCCCCCAGGAAACAATCCGCATCCGTAAGCTTTCTCAGCCCTGCGAGTTACGCCATGATGACTAGTAGAGTGCATGATACACAATGGTTACGCCTTGGTTCCTCAGGAAACAATCCGTACCCCTAGGCTGTCTCAGCCAGGCAGTTTCGCTACTATTCGCGACCTACACAGATTGCAGGATACACAATGGTTACGCCTGGATCCCCTAGGAAACAATTCGTACCCCTAGGCCAGACTCAGCCAGGCAATTGCGCTATGCAGTAGCGAGAGAAAAAAAAACCATGGGTTACGCCACGGTGGGAACACTCGAGTATTACATCCGGAAAACCAAAAATCAGAGAGAATAATATCGATAGAATGAATCCACGATGTGGCCACAAAGCGGATATCAAGCAGAAGGCACTTTCCATATCTTTACTTCGAAAATATATATCATATAGTACTTTTTCAAATCACTTTCAAATATCGTACTTATATAAAGTCCATATATATAGGATTCCATTTTTCCCAAATCGAATACTTTCCAAATCAATAGTAGATCAAATCATACTTATATAGACTTCGATTATATAAATCTCTTTCCAAATTGAGTACCTTTCAAATCAATAGATTTCAAATCAACTTCATATTATACAATCCATTTTATATAAGTTCGACCACTCCCAAATCAAGTACTTAATAATATAAAGTTCTAAATTTTCAAATCATTTCGATATCAATTCAGTTTCAAAATCATATATGATTTCACCAAATTTCCCCCCAAATTAAATATCTAAATTTCAAAGTTCCCAAAATAATAGGTTTAGAAAATTATCCCAGTTTCCAAATTAAAATAATTCAAGTCAAACAAATTCATTTCCAAAATCACCATATAAGTATTGTTTTTTAATTTCAATTTAGTTTCAAAACCAAATATTTTCTCAAAATCAATTATATTCAAAATGGTTTCCAAATTTATAATTATCCCTTTAAAACTTTTAAATTATCTATTTCTATTTGAAATATCCAATTTACCTTTCTGAAAACCATTATTCAAAACTATTTTTTTTTAAAAATATTTCAAAACTAAATATATATTCTTTATCAAACATTTTATACTCTTCGAAATTTCTTAGCTTGGAAAATTTAATCTCGATTTGGAAGTGTTCGAACATTCAAAATAGTTAGGCAAATCAAATTTCCAAATTCAAGAGTTGAAAATCAACATAAATCAAATAATCAATTTCAATAGATAGGATTATACTAAATCAAATTCGAAACTCAAGGACTGAATACCGGTCTCACTTTATATTGTTTCAAATATATACATATGTCTTTCGAAAATATCAAATTATACTTCGGAATTTGAAATCAAAAATGGTTTTACAAAATCACTCGCATAGCGAAGCTATTAAAGTGGCGTCTCCCCCGCTTTGAAACTCAAAAATCAATGTCGATAATGCATGCACTCATCACCGAAATTATTTTCCAGCGACATAAGTGAGTTCTGGACTTCTATTTTCTTGAAAACTTCTTTGAAATTTCTTCAAAATTATTGGAATTCTTTTGAACTCATTTGAAACATTTCTTATTTGGAGAATACTTTTAAATCGTATTATTATTATATATTTTCCAAAATCTTAAAACCAATTTCAAAATATCGGAATTCAATTCTCGAATTTCAAATTTAACCCTTCAGTTATAAATCATTTTTCTATAAATCAATTTCTTAAAATTTTTCAAAATTTCAAATCCTTTCAAAACCCTTTTATATAGAATAACATTTCTTATTTGTTTTATATATAGGTATATAATCCTTATCGAAAACATTTTCACTTTTATATATAGAATAAAATCATAGTTATCAAAATAATAATTTCGATATATAAAACAATTTCAAAAACGCAAACATACCCGATTTTCAAAGGATAATTTTAAGAATGGATTTTAAAATAAGGATAGAGATTTGAATTAGAGAAACTCAAATCAATAGAATTCTGATTCGAAGATAGACTCGATCGAAGATGAGATAATTAAATTACAAAATCGAAGATGGATATACTTCTATAAATCGCAGGCGGCCTTTACCGGTCAACCGTGATTCCAAAATTAGATCGGCGTAGAAATCTGAGGCAATTCGACATTCGATCGCCAGAGATATAGAATTCGGCATAACAAGATATAGCAGCATCGTAAACCGAGGATACAGAAATCTTCGGTGAGTCAATGCCAATTGAAAAGGAGTTTTCACCACCTTTACAAATCATTCAGTGGAGTTATGGGATACTCCAGAATCAAACGAATATAAATAGGGAGAGATGGAATGAATTTCGAAACCGAGGGACATTCCAAAATTCAAAGGAAATCGAGTCAAAAGGAAGAGATTCAACTCGAGTGAAAGTGATTCTGTAAATAAATTTACCATATATGCTAAGTTTTGCCTAGAGCCAAAGCTTTGATACCAACGGTAACAGCCCGCTATTTTGGACCATTCAAATCGACAATAAAAACATACATGCCTGACTTGAATAATTCAAAATACCGAATTGTTAATTTAAATTTGGCAAACGTAACAGATATAATAAATAAATCAGTCACAGATCACAGACACGGAGTAATAAAATACAGCGGAATAGATAAGGAATAGTAGTTCATGAAGCTACTATATACATCAGAGTTAGAAATAAAATACATCAGAATATCCCAGATGCAGTGAAGTCTCCACTACGAGCAGATGACTTCTCTGAACCAATCAACTGGATGACTGAAAGGATAGATAGCTGGATCTTCAAGCAAAGCTCCAACTTCGAAGGTGAGTCTCAAATACTGTATCACTCAGTCTGACCCGAGCGTAAAGCAAAACACAAAACACTCGAGTCAGGATTAACATTCTTATATCTATAAATCTAACTCAAGTGAAATATCAACTGAAATATAATTAACTTAAAGGACGTTTGGGATAACCATCCTCTATGGTCCATGGAACTATCTATAAGGTAGAAATATACACTATAACACTGAAGTCATTTCAAATTAATTTATACTTCACAACAAAAATATCTTTTCATTTCATATATATATTTTCCAAAATATTCATAAATATTTATAGAGTAGAATATTTGTAGTTTCCTCAACCTAACAAATCGTTTTCAAAATCAACCCGACCTTCCCATTCAAATAAAATTCAATCTCAATTTTATCAATTTAAATTCAACTCAATCCCTAAAATAACCACTTAAATTTTATCGATCTCAATTTCAGATTTGTAATCACAAATTACCCCTTTATATTCAATATATTTCAAACCTTGAGTATTTAATAATTTCAAAACTAAGGTTGGAATTTATATTCAACAATTTATTGTCCTATTATTTAGTTTTAAAATATTCACCAAATAAATCCATAAAATAAAACTCAAATTTCTAACAAATAAATATTTCCTTCAGTTTATTTATACAAGAAATATTCATTTAATTTATTTTGGGTAAAAATCCAGTTATAAATATCGTACCTTTAAATTTCCCATTCAATAATTTCAAATCGATTTAACTAAATAAAATTCTTAATTTAATACCATTTCAGCTAAATCCAAATTTTATCTCCTCACCTCAATTTATCCCAATTATTGCAAAAATTTATTTGAAATATAATTTACATAAATATTTAACATAATTTATGTATTATATCAATCTTAATTAAATTAAATATTATTAAATTTATATATGTCATTACCCTTTATATATAATAATTTAAGAATCAACATTTATTAAGACCATATATTTCTTCCCAAAATCATAGAAATTATTTTCAAAATATTTATATATGGACCAACGTTGTTGGTATATATTTTCAAGTGCTACGGATATTTATCATTTCAATCCGTACACTAAATATATACGGGTGGATATCATTTCAACCCGAAATCCCAAATTCAATTCAAATGAAAATCGCTTGGGTTAATCATTTCAACCCATAACGATTTTCTCCTATTCTAAAGTCCGTTCGGGTATGTATCATTTCAACCCATAGTGAATTCTATACTAACAGGGAACTTGCAGAGTGATAACAGATATGATAATAACATAACAGCAAGCATATATCATTAGTAATTAAATAAAATATAAACAATAGGATATGGTGTCATATCACATAGGTGAACAGTTACAGATAATAGCATATATAACAGATTTACTAACTACAGTAGTATATTTCAATTGTCGTTTCAATTGAAATCAAATTTAATAAATAAAAAACGTTAATCGTGAGTGATTGCTTACCTTTCGAGGCTAGAGAATATAGAAGGAGACACGGATACGCACACTGATACAGACACTGAAATTAAATTTAAAATCCAAGCAAAGCAAAATCGACACGAATTCAACGATCAAAACTGATTGGCTCGAATTGATGAAACGGATCAGATCAGAACTGGAACGATGAAGATAAATGGTATAAGCGAACTTTTATAACCACCTATAACTATATATACACATATGAAATTTATATTCTAAGTTCAAACATCACAAATTTAATTTACATGTTTTTCAAACATATAAATAAATAAATAAATCAAGCTTACATTTTTAAAAAAAAATCAACATACACTTAAAATAATATATATATACTAACACCTTTATACTAAACTTATATAACTAGTATATATATATATATTCTTAAACAGATAAAATAAATGTTTAAATATGAATACCTAAAAGAAAACTTTTTTATATATAACTATTTCTATATATATATATTAAATGTTATATATATATATATAATTTAAATCCATCCATACTTTTACATTCAATAACATATTATATTCAACCTATATAAATTTCCAAATTATATATGTGTATTAAAATAATTTATAAAGTGGAGTATTTATAAAATCATCTTAAATCCAAAATAGTATAAATATAATACTGTAACAAAATATATACAATCGTCAACTAAATAAGTCAGTACCACATAGAAACCCATATGGTAACAAACCGCATAATATACATATATTAAAGTATTTTATATAGACTTTAACAAAACAAATACATGACTTACATAAGCGAATAACCATATTATAAGAAACCTGATATCAACAAATAGAAGCTGACCCATATTAAAATTTAAAACACAATATATATATTCTTATTAAAAATGAAAGATACTTATTTTATAGTATGTTCCCTTTAAAATGTTGCATACATAATTCAAAATATTAACATGACTTATAAGCCGTGAGGAAGATCAAATAGAAACTATATATAAATGTACACTGTCATGTTATGAAAATAAACTTTTGAAAAAAATAGTATTCAATACTTATATAAATAGTATGTATATCACAACTAACAAAACAAAAAAAACAAAAACAAAAAAAACATATAATTACGAATATAAATCAAAACATATATGTGCTTACACACCCATACCTCACTGATCAAACAGAAGCGACCGGAAGGCGAGGTGATGGGTTTCATTTGATGAGGAGGTTTGGAAGAAAGGTGAAGTGGCGGATGCAAATAATGGTGACAGCCGCATGCTTCAGTTTGCTTTTTTTTTCTTCAAAGAAAAGTAGGGAGGGGAACGAACAGATCTAGAGAAAAGAGAAGTGAAAGTGAAAATAAATAGGGATGAACCGCATGTTTTCAGGCAAATATAACGGAAGAAAATGAATAGGCAACCAAATTTTAAGTGAATAAATAAACAAAAGTGATTGTAACGGTCAACTCTTGATTTGGTGAAAACAATTGTAGCAATTAATAAAACAAATAAATAGTAACGGTCACGTTGCTTTGATTCAGCTGATCCATAAAAGCAAATTATTTAAAATTTAAACGGTAGGAAACGTAAAAGAACGTACCACCATAAAATGAAATTGATAACGTCTGTGCATTGATTCTGCAATATTTATTAAAGCAATTGATTGAAGCGCGTTTAAATTTGAATGGAAGGAAAGAGTAAAGTCACAATTAAAGGTAAGCTTTAAATTTTTAATAAATACAAAACGTTTCTAAGTTCATACGTTTATAACTTTCTAGCCGTAGTGTATATATATAATGAATGGTCATAAAGAAAGAAGTGGAAACAGGGAGCGTAGGAAATGAAAGGTTAGAAAAGTAAAATTTTGTTGAGAAATGAATATTTGCGAGAGTTATATAGGTTTGATCAGAGAGGTAGCGTAATTTAAGGAGAAGAAAGAACGACAATAAATCAACTTGCTTTGAAATGGAAAGGAAATTAAACTAGCATTGATTTTTAATGAGCAGTTATAGGCAAGAAATAAGATATTGATTTAAAAAAAAGTCCACGATTTTGATTGAGCACTGATTTTTCTTGTTATATACGGTTACTAGATTTTTAACAAATTTTAAGCAAATGAGTTTCGAAATTAAAGCAGAAGAAACGGTCAGCTAAGATTAGATTTTGGAATAAGATTTTTAAACAATACCGAATGCGTTTAAAATTTAAAGCTCGCGTTGATGGGAACAATGGCAAGAAATTAAAAAGGTGAACGGTTATAAAATTTGTAAATAACGTTCCTATTAAATCAGGAGAGTAAAATGAAAGTGAATAAAATTAGAAAAGAATGCGTACAACAGACGCAGTGATTTTTGTCCCAAAAAAATAAAAATAACGGATTTAAATTTTATACGTTTTCTTGTATGTATATATACATTATTTATTCCATCAAATAACGCGCCTTTTAAACAGTTTAGTTATACACAAAGTTTTGAAAATTTATTACTTATATAAAAATATGATTTGTTTACACATTTACTAAGAAAATTATTTCAAAAATGTATATAAGTAAAATATAAAATATTAAATTTTTAAAAGTATAAAATCAGTTTTTTTTAAAGAACAAAAGGTGAAATAAATGTTGTTACGAATATATTAAATTAAACCAAAAGATTAAAAATTAAAAATTTAAAGATTTATAACTTCAAAAAAAATGTTAAGTTTTAACCAAAATAAGAATTTTAGAATTTTCACACTAATAAAAATCTTGGGTGATTATTTATAATTAAATTTAGACAATCAAATTTTCGAAAAATAAAACCTTAGAGTTATAAATAAAGAATAAAATATTGCTAAAATTTGGGCTGTTACATTTTCAATAATAAATAAATAAATAAAAAATTAATTATAATTACTTTTATTTATTTATTTATTAGTAATTAATAATTTAAATTTTCATAATTAATTTTATTAGTTAATTTTTAAAATTAATGATCAATAATATTAATTAAAATTAATGATCAATAATATTAATAATTGATTTTTAATTACTATTAATATTTAATAATTAATATTTAATTACAATAATATGTAATATTGAATAATTATTAACTATATTTAATATTTCATAATTAATTTTTTAATAATCAGTAATTAATTTTTTATTAACTAGATCTTTATAATTGAATAATAAATATAAAATGATTATTATTAATGTTCAAAAATTAATTTTTAATTACTATCAATAATTAATTTTAAGGGAAAATTAATTTAAAAGACAAAGATTTGTATATTTTTTGCCTCAAGGACACGACCTCAATTTTTTTATCACAAGGACAAACATTCTTCTAAAAATTATTCATAAGGACAAACATTTTTCGAAATTATTCATAAGAACAACAAAACTGCTACCGAGCTAAAACTGATACCTAGAAACTATTTCCGATAACTAAAAACTGATACCTAAAAACTGCTATCAATAACTAAAAACTGAAACCTACAGAAAGTTGTCCTTGGGGATAAAATATTGAAGATCTGTTCTTGAGGCTAAAAAGCTGTGAAATTTTGTCCTTGACAATAATTTCTAGTAATTTTAATTACCATTAATAGTTTCAGAAAACATGAAAATGTAAAAAAGTTTAAAATTTAAATAATATAAATATTATGTTGCAAATTATTAATTCCATATGTATTTAAATGGTTTCTTTCGTAGCTATCTTTTTTTAAATACTCAAGTTTTTTTTAATTGTAAATAACAAATATTTTTGGCTGCAGTGCAAAATATTTCCCCTCCTCCGAAAATTTGGCTCCAAGTTTAATTTTTTTGCCTCTCGCGTTCATTTCCTGTCTCTGCATTTCTCAAAATGTCAAAATCCCCATTTCCCAATTTCCGTTTCTCAAAAAACCCCCCTTCTTAGCATCTCAAAATAATCTGCCTTCTCCCTTAAATAATTTATGGTCCTCATTTATCATTTTTTCCTAGTTCACCGTCGACATCGACCGCGCCGACGATGCCAAATTCGATGTTATCCAAGAAGTCGAGTACTTCTGGTCCAGTCGCTAGTTGTTTCGGTTTGGAAGTGGCAATTAAAGTTTGAGGTTGGTCGCGGTTTTGGTGATGCTGAGGGCTATTGAGGTATTTGGTTGATTCGATTGGTTGTGAAAATGCTGTGAAGCTGTGATTTTGGGTTGTGGATTTGAGTGGTGCAAGCTGAAGTGGAGCAGGAGGAGGAGGTGGAGAATTAAGGAGCCGTAAGTGAACTTGCAAGTAGAGGTTGCAGTAGCAGGTTGTTGACTGCAGTGAGTTCATTTAGGTAAGGTTTTGGGCGGTCACGATCGATTGTGGTTAAGGTGTTTTAGGTGATTGAAGTGGCAGTGTTTGTTGGAGATTAGTTGATGGTTTTGACGTGGCTGAAGGGTGCAGGAGGAGGAAGCTGATGCAGGGCAGTTGGTGGCCAGCCAAGGTTTAGCGAGGATAGCGAGAGTACGATTCCTACGGTGAGTAGTATTTACATATAAAAATTTGATTGATATACTCATTTCTGATACTTATGCTTAGTAAATGAGATTGTACGAGTAATTGTACTGTGACCAGTTAAGGCATTAATTCTTCATTCAATTATCGGATTTAACTATAGCGATTAAAGGCAAGAAAGTAAATAAGCATTTTTGTAACTGGCAACAATAGTCAGCCTATGAATTGAAAATAGTTTTGTATGCTTCTTATCCAGGTTTGAATTAGGCAGTCTTCAATTATACTGAATTTTATTTTTATCCGACACCATATTAGCTAATTGGAATTCAAAATAAGAGATGATATTGCATTTTAGAGAGATGGTTAATATTAACATATAAATTTGAAGTGCTAGAAGTTTTAAAATGATATTACTTTTTTACAGAGATGACATTCATAGTAGTAAAAATATCGTCGATACTTCATAACTGTTCCAGTAGTGTAGTTCAAAAAAAGAGAGGGGCCTAAGTGTAGTTAAAATGTTTTAATGGATATTAAGTATTAACATGCTGCCATTGGATTTGAGGCCTAAGAATGCTAAAGCATATAATGATAACATCACTATAAGAAACTATACAAAAATTAAGTTTTACATTTTAATTATATAGTGATATTGTATATTATTTATCCTATCATTAAAATTAACTAATCAGCATATTTTCTTCCTTATTCTCTCAAGTCTTTGTTAAAACATGTTCAAATGTACTGGAATGAAGCATTTGTTCTTTTTTCTCCATGATTTATTTATTTTCGAACCAGCTGTTCATGTTACTCTTTAAAAGAAGACATTTAGATGATTGATTGTTCATGTTCAACAAACTAGTTTACCATATCATGTTTTGTTTGTTTGTTTTTCCCATTTTTTCTTATCAAATTTATTGTGCAATGAGAAGTTTATTTTAAAATTTTCACTACACTGAAAGAAACGCCCTTAGCTGTACATTGTTGTTGTTCCTTTTGGTCGATATCTTTTGTTTTAACTATTATGTTTATTCAAGGATAAAAAAAAAAATTAGGTTTTAGTAAAATCATTTATCTACCTCATGTTTCTTTGTTGTTTGTTCCTTATTAGCTACTACTTAAGTAATAATCAACCTTTTTAATAGTGCAACATAGTGCTATTCTTCTTTTGATGGTTGTCTCACATACAACTAATTTGTTCACCCATATCATTATTCAATCTACTACAGTTGGTTTCTTGTGTGAACAAGAATGACCTTTATCGTGCAGATATATTTTTGGAACTGTTAGGATGTGTAACATGCAGTTTGAGAGGCTGCCAGTCATACATTTAGACAGTCGCCGCCTTTTGTGGTCCGAATTATGCCAGAGTAGGTAATCTGTTATATAAGAATATGGAAACATATCATGTCAAGCTAACTTAAATTGATCTGTGTGCGATCTCTTTTATTTGAGTATTTCCGTATTTAATATTTTGAAAACTAGAAAGAATGGTGGTATATTTAGTTGAATAAAACAAGTGCAAATTTATAGCAATCAACTAAAGGCAACTAAGATTTGATCAGATCTCTGTTGATCATTTTTAGCATTTCAACAAACAACTTGGTATATCTTACTTGAGATGTTTATGTTATGTGAAAACTTCTCTATGGAATATAATATGTGAAATGGTTATGTTATTGTTGCACTTTCCCATTGTTTGTGTATTCCAAACCATTATTGAATCTTGATTTGTATCAACAGGTAGTTGCTGAAAGAGCTGATGCTGTGGTTCAAGCCGCTAAAGTTCAAGGGTCGGAGTATACACAAAGTTAGATGAATCATATATTCATTTTGTTCCCATTGGTATGTATTTCTTCAATAGGTTCTGTATTATAAGAGATTGAGAATACATGAATCTTTTTCTCATTTGGAATTTATGTTATCATTAGTAGTTATGAATGAAAATGTTTATTGTTGGTGCAATATTTTGGTTTCAATAGAAAATTAATTTAAAATTTATGAGTGCAATATAACAGTATTTATATTTTTTTTTCATTTGAATTTTTTTAACGGGCAAAACAATTGTAAAAGACCCAATTGCAACGGGTAAAAACAATTGTAAAAGATCCCATTGTAACGGGGAAAAACAGTTATAAAAGATCATATTGCAACGACGGTGGACCACATTGTAAATAATATTTACTGCAACCGCTTTTACAACGGTTTGAAAACGTTGTAAAATCTTCTGGGTCTATTACAACATCGTATAATATGACAGACACATGCCCATTTCAAAACCTCTATTATTACGGTATTGTTCGTTGTAAAAAAAGTATTTTGTTATACTGTAGCATAATTTAAAAATTTACAATTAAATTATTGATTAGAGCTATAGAAAGTTTCAAAGCTTGATTTATGTATGTATGTATGTACGTACGACAAAAAATTGCAAACGAACAATGATAAAGAAAAATAAACATAAATTGGAAAATACCATATAGTATAACATATTTTGATAAATTTAAAATATATCATAATGGGGAAAACAAAATAAATCATTCATAGAAAATCATTGAGTTCTCAGCCGTTGCTCTAATACCACATTTAATGTCATAATTTATAGATCAATAAGAAGAAAATCTAATTTTTGCATAAATTATAATAGGCTAGATCTAAATCATAATAGGCTAAATCTGAATTATAATAGGCTTGATCTAAGTCATAGTAGGCCAAATCTTTGAACAAATGATTCACAATCACATAGTAGATCAAGAGAGTGGACCATCATTTGTAGTAAAAGTTATTAATTTCTAGTTAATAATTACCTAAGATCGTATTTCTCCCTCTTAACCCCTTTAGTTTGACAAGCATTTTTTATGGGGAGGAAAACTACATGAGTGGTAGAGAGGGAGGGAGGGAGCGAGCGAGCCAATCCTATTAGGGTTTCCTCTTCTTTATATAAATTTACCATCAAGGTATTAATATGAAATTATATTCTATCCACCAATATGAATTATTCTCTACATTTTATTAAACTTATTTTGGTACTTTTCACTTGGACCAATTAATTATCCAGTTGGCCTTCATACGTGTTTCTGGGTATGTCCAACATAAACATAATATAATAATAAGCTAAGTAAAGACTACTAAATAAATAAGTGCAACAGTGATTTTCATACTGGTTCGAATTTTCTGTCCTAAGCCCAGTCGAAAATTCCTGAGTTTTATTAAACTACTCTCTCTTGACCTGAAGAAATAGGTTTCTAGTTTCTACAACACTACCTGAAAAACCGAACAAGACTTCGATTCCTTACTTGAAAATCTCCAATAGGACTTCAATCAAAAGGAATGATTCTAACTTTGACTTTAATGTGTTCTTTTTCAACACTGATATGTAATGTTTCAGTACATCCTTCTAATAATTTCATTTGATAATGTAAATTGAATGTGTAGAAATTGGAAGGAAAAATATTGTTTTGAAAACCTTTTGAAATCTTAGCGAATATAGAGTATAGAGAGTGAAGCGAGCAAAGTTAAGTGCAATTACTCGAAGTTAAGTGCAATTTTTCGAAAGGTCTTTATTGAAGAGACATCACCATTAGAGTAGATACAACCTTCGATTAAAGGTGACGATCTTTCAGAATAGAAATTGTCTGTTTAAAGAAAATAGCCCGTCATAGGAACTCAGACGTCTAAATTTGCATTTAGACGTCTGAATTTATACAGAGTTGAAAGAGAAAAGAATTAATTCAAAAAACCCTGATTTAGATGTTCAAATTTCCAACCAGACATCTGAATCCTTTTACAAACGGTAGGTTTGAAACTTTAAACGTCTTAAATAATAGTTCAAAAATTGTTTCACAGGCATGCAGACATTTAAAAATAATAGTTAGACGTCTGAAAATTCATTCTGACATTTGGTTAATTTTTCTGACGTTTGTTTCATACAAGGAATGAAACAAAAAGGAAATAGTTTATTTTAGCAATATTTTAGACGTTTGATATAATTATCAAACGTCTGATTGCCTTTGAAAAGGCGGTAGTAATTTTGAAAATTTGCTAAGTATAGAATTTTAAAAACACTCTAAACCAAAGCAAAATTTTGTGAGTGTATTATCAAAGGAAATTGTACAAGTTTTATCTAAGACTTATAACTTACGACAACTCTGTGTTTAGATCTTTAATCTTCGAGCACCTTGTTTGTGTAATAATTCGTAATTTTCTTAATCTCCAAGAGTTTTTATACCTAACATAATAACTTGTACTATATATTTTAAATTGTATATTTGTCGTTTCAAAACTAGAAATGGAGGCTGTAACAAAAATAAATATCAAAATTCAAGATAAGAGATTCTCTAAAAATCCATACATTCAATTTCACATTTGGGAGAAGTTTAGAGGCAGATTTAGAGAATAATATAAGAGAGTCGAATTGGATTTCACCGAAGCTTAGATTTCTTGATATTTGTATAGTGAGATTTATTCTTTATGATATATGATTATTATATATGTTAGAGGTCATGATAAATACTCAAATTAATTAGTACCTGAGCAATGAACTTGAATTCGGGTTTCAAATATAGGAATCTTGTTAGTGAACATTTCCAAAGAGTTAAGTACAGAATTGACTGTGTTAATTAATTTTATATGAATTATTTTACATTTGATATTATAGAATAATTAAGAGATGATTCATGACACAAGAAGTTGTCATTTTGTGTGAAATGTTAAGTTGAAATAATGAATCAAGTGGTTGAACTCAAATGGTTGTGAAACTGGTTCATTACCACAAACTATTTAGTCGAGCGTGAAGTTTTGGTCAATTAAGTGTCGAATCACTGATAACAAGGTTATGAATCCATGTCAAGCGATGTTAGTGCAAAGTGTCTTGGTGACATGAAGCCATACGTCGAAGATGCTAAGGGAAATTAAACCGTATAAATTTGTAGGAATTTGGGAAATGAGAAATCCAGATCAAAGAGAATGTAACGACCCGAAATTTTCGAAGCCGAAAATTCCAGATAGTTATGAAAAGAAGAAAGAGATAGAAGAAGAAGAAGAACAGAAACACCAAACATCTCACATTCGCAGCGGATAAAATATAATAAATAATAACAGTTTATAAAAGAATACTATATCTATCGATTACATTTAATATACATCAGTGTTTCACATATATATATACAGTCACTGAATATATACAATTATCAAGTCTCAGATTAACAATAATATAAATACAACGGAATACTCTATACGATATTGCCATCCAGCTCGCCTCCTGAGCTCCAAAACGTTCCTACCTGAAAAATCTGTAATACTCGGTCTGGCCCGAGCATTACATCAAAGTAACACCCGGGTTAGGCTGGAAACCAGCGTGAGTAATCTCAACTAACAAGGAATACTAAAGAAATCAACTTATATAAACCCAGTGACATATATCAATTTAACAAATTCGCAAATAGCTGTAAACAATACTTATCCCATCATCAATTTGCTAAGTACCAACTTAGGTAAAATAATTCAATTCACTCAAATCATTTCATTCCAATCTATTTATTTACCAAAGCAATTTATGTAAAAAAAATCAAAGTGGCTTCGGGTATTTCCTAATACCCGACCCCGGTCTCTTCGAAACTCATGTTATTCCAACCCAAGATATTCAATTGGAATACACAATATTCCATACCAGAGATATCTACCCATTTAAGACATCCAATATCATTCAATCGTCCACAAGCAAAGCTTGTTTGCTGCCGGTATTAATTAAGTTAATTCTGATTGAATTTCTAACCTCAACCATTTAGAATTATCCACTTGTCACTAATAAATTTCCAAATCACTTAACCAATCATTCCCTCATTTCTCATCTTAATTAATCACCTTGGTTCAATTGTATATTTTCAGTTACATTCATATAACTATCTTTGTTTAATTACACGATATTAATTATTCTTATCCAAAATCAATAAGTATTCTTTAATTACCCCATAAATAAATTTCATTTATTCTTAATTGCATATATGAATTAATTCTCATAAGTCCCTTATTATGGGTTAATCAATCTTTGATTATATTATTAATTACAAAACCCAAGAATTTCAATTATAATTTTAATTTATCCCAATCAAATTTATTTATCTTAAATAAGCTACAATATTAATCATTTTTGATTAATTCCAAACTGTAATTAACTATTCTTTTATTTACTTCATTTAAATAAATCAATTACTCATTTATTAACCATCTCAATTAATCTCTTGATTAATTTCGCCAAGTAATTATATTTTATTAATACCATTAAGTAATTTCTATCAAACCATCCATTAATCAATTACATCCAACAATTATCACCAATTACTTCACCAAGTAAGTATACCATTATAAATACATTAGGTTATTATACCCACCAAATTTCACAATTTATCATCCTTAATTAATTAGTAAAATTAATTACCCTAAATTAATCACATTTATAAACCATTCAAACCCTCCACCAATGATCCATCATTTGCTATATTCATCATCCAATCCTTTAATTACTTCTCTAATTAATTAATGTTAATTAATCACTTGATTACAAATTAATTATAAATTATTTCATTTCTAATTACATAATTAATTTCTAAATTATAACTAAAATTTATCCCTTATTACTCGATTAACTAATTCCTAATCACCGAATATCAATCCAGACTTACTGAATTATCAATTCTTAGTTACTATTTAATTTAACCCCGAATTGATAACCTTAATCCAAATCATAAACTTAAAGCCCTTAATAATGTAATTAATTAATTCATACATTAATTAATCAACTTATTTATTTAACTCTTTATTTACCTTACAATTTAATGAATTTCAAATCATTCACAAACACATATAAAATGTTTACTTTCAACATCATTTCGATTTTCATTTCGAATTAAGATTCCAAAGAATACAATCTAGTGAAGATCACTCACCTGAATTTCAGATTATCACCCACTGCTTCGGTCATGCGCTTGAACCCTGTCTCGCGTCTTCTATCTACTGTGCGGCCCAAACCGAGAATCGTGATCGATCCCAAAGCAATCGAACGTGGAAACCTATCGAGCACCCCTTCCCTTTGCGCCGCCACACTTCAAGCTTCCAGTCGCGACTTCTCCCATCGCCCGTCTTCCCAAAATCGCCGCGACATCCCCTCGGTTCATCGCACGGCAACCAACATCGCGAGTTAACTCCTCTGGCACCCATGCTGCCTTCAACCCTAGCGCGCTCACTGATATTGTTTAGGTTTTTTTTTTTTTTTTTTTTACGAACAGGGAGGCTTCGATTTTGATTGAAAACGAAGAAGGGTCGGCTTTGATTCGTGTTTGAACGTATATGAAAAGGAGAAGGGTATGCGAGCGTCTCGAGGAACGAGATGACCCACTCGATTTTAGTTGGGTTTTCAGCCATTTTTATTTCCTTTGCAATTTCGATTCTCATTAGGGATAAGGGAAACACGATTTTTAGCAGAGAGAGAGAGAGAGGCGTGATTGGGAAGGAATGGATGGCTTCTAGAGTACGCGTGAATATTTAAATAATTGAATATTTAAAAAAATATCTCGTTGCAAAACGTGAAATTCCGAAACCCAAATAAAACATGCCGACAGACGTTCATAAGGTTTTACCCACGTTCCGAACACAATGGGACGTGTTTCGGAGGCTAATTTGAACGTATGTGCGAGTTACGGAATTAAACGATCGATATTAATTTAAATCGATTAAAATAAATCAAAGCGTTTCGAGCTATCAGGGTCAAACGACAACTCTGATTGCTCCGAAAATTGAAATCCGATAATAACTAGCTATTACGGATCCAATGGAACTGGTTTCGTTGAATTCCGAGACTGTGCCTCGGAAGGCTATTTTTAAATTCCAATTTAAACGATATATTATTAAAATTGAACAAATTCCCTTTAAATCTAAATTTCAACTATTCTATTATCCTCAGTATCATCATTATAGATTTTATAAGCCTTCAAATTAATTAAATAGGCTTAGAAATTTCAGATTCAACAATTTACCCAATTTTCAATTATTAAATTCAATATTAAAACTATATAATTCAATGATTTAATTATCAAGTAAATATTGATATCAAATTAAAATTAACCTTTAAATATTTTAAAAATCAATTAACTATTCAAATTTAAATTGTTGGAAATTCTGGGTCGTCACTTCCTCCCCCCTTAAAAGAATTTCGTCCCCGAAATTTCTAGTTAGGAAGAATGAACCAATACCCGTTTACTTTTTCCCAAAACCCACAATTCAACAGTCTTACCAACTTGTCACAACATATTCTTTATTAAAGTTCCATTATTATTTCAACCTATTTCCCAAAACCTTCTATAGTTTCAAACGATACCCTTTTGCCCAATCATCTAAATTTCCATTTAAATCCAAATTTTGAATTATCAAAATTTTCTCAAAATTTTCTAACTCTCTAAATTCTCGAAATTTTTTGCCAGCGTCTCCCTTGCGCGGCTAGCTCGGTACTACTACAAAAGGCCTCTACGGGCTCCCAAATACCAAAAGAAAACAAAAGCCAAGTGGCTACATCCAAAAACCCAATCCAATTTCATACAGAAATTAAAATACATACCTTTTTGTCGGGCAATTCACATTTATCTTTTGGAATCGAATCCAACTTTCTTTTTTCTTTAAAAATACCTGCATATCTTGTTTAGCAACAATATTCAATCGTAACTTACAAATCATTTTATACATTCTCTTATATAGGTTTCCATATTTACTTCTATTCAAATTTGTTTTTTCCCGTTTTAATATGGACTCGATTTATTTTCAATTTTGAATATTAAATTCTATTTTCCATGTATAATTGATTCATATTAGTTCACCTACAAATTTACTTTAAATTTCCAATTTGAAATTGTTTTGTCGTTAGCAAAATTTCCTTACAAATTTTTAAAAATTTTCTGACTCCCAAAATTTTCGAAATTTTTTGGCAGAGTCTCCTCTGTACGGAAGAGCTTTTGCAATTTGGCAAGAGATATCAATATGTATACATCGACCCACACGGTCGGAAAAAGCAAAAAAAGTTCATGTTTCCTATTTTTGTTGTGTAGGCGTACCTTATTTAGCATTTTAAGCATTCGGCTTACTTATTTTAGCAATTAGTGCATCTAAATCCAGCTAAAAGGCCTTCAGGTACCTGTACTTACTCAATTTAAATATGTAAGTGCCATATATAGAAATTCTATTAGCATTTCACTTACTTTTAATGGCTAAACACAAGCATTTCAAAAGCAACAAACACCAAACGCTTACCATAAGCGATTTATATAATTTAAAGCTAATCCAATTGCTTCCAACAAATTTTTATGCTATTACATTCAATTTTAATGGATTACAACGCAATTGCTTACATTCAATTCACTTTTAAGCAAAACAAACTCGTATTCATATCAATTGATTCAAACATCAATTATATTTGTTTCCACTAATTCATAGAATTTAATTAAATCTCATTTACAGTAAACGACAATCATTTCTATGCGAATTTGACAATATCCATGGGAATACATAATTACTTAAGTTTTATAACCAAGTAAAATTGATTCCAACTCAATTTTATTTAATTCAATTCCATTTTAATTTATTCACAACCATTTATTTAGCTCGACACATTTCATTCTCGTATACTACTAGCCATTTCCAAATTAATTCAAACCGAGTTTTATTTAATGGCCTTCACTCTTATTCGAAGCCAAGCTTTCATAAATTTGAAACTTAAGTTAATTTACTTTAATTTATTCCAACATCAAACTTAAGTTTACTTCTATTTGATTCTCATTTAATCAAATTCCATTAAATTTAGTCTGATAATCCAATTCCAATCACAACTTTGATTTAGTTTTTATTCAATCAGACTTCATCCGTTTATTATTTAACTCAATCAACCCGTTTTAAAATTTTAATTTGCTTACTTAATTTGTTATCGAATTTATTTTATTAATACAAGGCCACTCTCAATTTATTTCTATTCACTTGGGTTTTGTTTTGCAACTCAAAACATTGCTATTATAATCACTTTCTTATATCCAATTTTCTTGCAAATTTCATTAAACATTATTCAAATCACCCTTGGATTTTATTTGTAATTCAAACCATCACATTTTCAATCCAACTCTATTTTATTATTATTTTACAACATCTCTTCTTATTTAATTTATTATCAAATCCAAGTCGAATTCTATTAACAATTCGAATTCACTTCCAAATTCCATTATTAACTTACAATCCATTAATTTACCCAAGTTAAATTTTATTAACATACTCAATCAAACAATTATTTAGCCAATTAGCTTACTTTCAATTTTTATTGCAAAAATCACTTTATGAAAGTCTCTTGAGTGCCAAAATTTTTCATACTTCCAGTTTGGATTCTCCTTATTTTTTTCCAAAATTCGAACACTTTTATTTTAAAATTTTAGAAATGCCTTTAAATTCACATAATACTATTCAAATAGTTCTTTATAAAAATATTTCTTATAACTCGATGTCTCAACCAGTCCATCCTTGTTCTCACAGAAATTCAGTCATACGTTGATCAGGCGTAGGACTGAAAATATATAAGTACTTAGTAGACCCGTTTTCAACATCCAGTGAAAATACTTGGAAAATAATTTTATTGAAAACATTGAAAGCATTTTGAAATAGAGGAAATATCTTTGGTGAGAATGCTCTGGAAATCATCACCCCCATCCATGGTCGCAGTTAACCCGATGGTTACGTTGCCGTCCCGACAAAATCCACAGATAACTGTAGGCCTCTGCGCCCCACGATTACACCATGGAGCCCACGACAGATCGTAGCTACAAATGGGGTTACGTAGCTATCACAGCAAAAACCCATATAACTGTAGGCATCAGCGCCATTGAATTTCGTTGCCCAAAATGAAACTTCTCCACTCCACTTGACCATAGATCGCAGTCTACCGATGTTGCATTGCCTTCCCGACAAAATTAAGTGTAGACTGTTGGCACTCATACTCCACACGATTTCGCTATGGTCCCCACAGTAGATCGTAGCGACATCGAGTTACACTGTCGTCACAGTATAACCCAAATGCCTCTGTAGGCATCAACGCCATCGACTTACGCTACCCAATAATCCTCAGGAACTAGTTTTGTCCGGACTCCTCACAGGATCAACTTTAGAATCCCCCCTTGGGGTTCAAGGCAGCACCACCTTGTGGCACTCCTGAGAAGTTCATTTCAGGGGAGCGCCTTTTTCCCCAGAGCCATCATCAAAACATTTTATACTATACACATATAGTATCTTCAAATCATACACCTAGTATGATATCATACAAAGCTCCTTTACACAAAATCGATTATCCCAAAATCGATAATTCTCAAACTAGGCTCTCCAAATTCAATATTGATTTTACCCAAAAATCAAAAGCCTTTCCAAATCCAAGGATTCTCGAAACCTTTTCCAAAATCCTCATAAGATCCTCTATATATATATTCAAATATATATAATTTTTAAAACTTTGGATCTTTTCAAACTTGTATAAAACTCTTTTTATACTTCAAACACTTTCATAAATCCTTTTCTTTCGGCAATAGATTTAACAAGGAAAGATTTTTCTTATATAACAAAGATATATAACTTTGTTTATTCAAATCAAATATTCAAATTTGATTACTCTTTCCAATATCAATTTCATTTCCATTCACATTCACGTAAATTTTCATTCACTTATCCACATTTACCTTAGTCCCCATTTGGATTATCACTTTAATTCTCATCTCAGTTGGGTATTTTACCAATAACAGTTTGAACTCCGACCAGTTTATATTTAGGAAATAGCTTGAAAATTTTAAAAATAGATAAGTAGTTGAAAAATAATTATTAGTTTACAAAATAACTATAAAATAGTTAACTAATTGTAAAATAGTTGGAAAATAGTTGAATAGTTTCAGAAATTTTAAATAATTACAAAATAGTTGTAAAATAGGAATTAGTTTGTGAAATAGTTGAAAAATAGTAATTAGTTTAAGAAACAGTTGAAAAATGATTAAATAGCTCCAAATAATTGTAAAACAAATATAAAACAATTTGGCTTTAAGAAAGAAAGGTTGTATATATTTAATAGCTTAGAAAAATAAGTTTATATGAAAACAATTTATATTGAAAATAATCAAGAGTTAACTGTTCACTTCCCCAATAATTCAACTTAAATAACTCCAAATTTCATTGGACTTGATTAATCCCCAATTCAAGTTGAATCAATCTTGATTCCTTTCCCAATTTAAATCAAATTCAAGTTGATTTTAATCCTGTTCAATTTTAATTATAATTTCCTATTATCCTAATCAATTTGAATTATTATCAATTTAATTTCAGAATCCAAATCACTTCAATTTACTCCAATCCAATTTCCCATTTAAAATTTTTAAACTTACACATCTTCAATCACCAATCCAATTACTTCAAACCAAATCCAATTTTGAACTAATTCAATTCAATCTTGAATTTTAAACTATCTCGAATTATAGAGATTCGAGTTAAATTCTCAAAATTCCGTTTTAAATTATCTCAACTTATATATTTCAAGGTTCAAATAAGAGTTCAATACAATTTTATTGTAAAATTTTAATTATACAATTTTACCTTCCAGATTGAAATCAGTTCTTAAACAAGTTTATTTTACAATTCAATTATTCAAATTTATTTTATTTATACAATATCAAAGTGATTAATTAACATTAATTACTTAGAGAAGTAATTAAAGGATTGGATGATGAATATAGCAAATGACGGATCATTGGTGGAGGGTTTGAATGGTTTATAAATGTGATTAATTTAGGGTAATTAATTTTACTAATTAATTAAGGATGATAAATTGTGAAATTTGGTGGGTATAATAACCTAATGTATTTATAATGGTATGCTTACTTGGTGAAGTAATTGGTGATAATTGTTGGATGTAATTGATTAATGGATGGTTTGATAGAAATTACTTAATGTTATTAATAAAATATAATTACTTGGTGAAATTAATCAAGAGATTAATTAAGATGGTTGATAAAGGAGTAATTGATTTATTTAAATGAAGTGAATAAAAGAATAGTTAATTACAGTTTGGAATTAATCAAAAATGATTAATATTGTAGCTTATTTAAGATAAATAAATTTGATTGGGATAAATTAAAATTATAATTGAAATTCTTGGGTTTTGTAATTAATAATATAATCAAAGATTGATTAACCCATAATAAGGGACTTATGAGAATTAATTCATATATGCAATTAAGAATAAATGAAATTTATTTATGGGGTAATTAAAGAATACTTATTGATTTTGGATAAGAATAATTAATATCGTGTAATTAAACAAAGATAGTTATATGAATGTAACTGAAAATATACAATTGAACCAAGGTGATTAATTAAGATGAGAAATGAGGGATTGATTGGTTAAGTGATTTGGAAATTTATTAGTGACAAGTGGATAATTCTAAATTGTTGAGGTTAGAAATTCAATCGGAATTAACTTAATTAATACCGGCAGCAAACAAGCTTTGCTTGTGGACGATTGAATGATATTGGATGTCTTGAATGGGTAGATATCTCTGGTATGGAATATTGTGTATTCCAATTGAATATCTTGGGTTGGAATAACATGAGTTTCGAAGAGACCGGGGTCGGGTATTAGGAAATACCCGAAACCACTTTGGTTTTTTTTATATAAATTGCTTTGGTAAATAAATAGATTGGAATGAAATGATTTGAGTGAATTGAATTATTTTACCTAAGTTGGTACTTAGCAAATTGATGATGGGATAAGTATTGTTTACAGCTATTTGCGAATTTGTTAAATTGATATATGTCACCCGGGTTTATATAAGTTGATTTCTTTAGTATTCCTTGTTAGTTGAGATTACTCACGCTGGTTTCCAGCCTGACCCGGGTGTTACTTTGATGTAATGCTCGGGTCAGACCGAGTATTACAGATTTTTCAGGTAGGAACGTTTTGGAGCTCTGGAGGCGAGCTGGATGGCAATATCCTATAGAGTATTCCGCTGTATTTATATTATTGTTAATCTGAGACTTGATAATTGTATATATTCAGTGACTGTATATATATGTGAAACACTGATGTATATTAAATGTAATCGATAGATATAGTATTCTTTTGTAAACTGTTATTATTTATTATATTTTATCCGCTGCGAATGTGAGATGTTTGGTGTTTCTGTTCTTCTTCTTCTTCTATCTCTTTCTTCTTTTCATAACTATATGGAATTTTCGGCTTCGAAAATTTCGGGTCGTTACATTTGGTATCAGAGCTGAAAGGTTAAGCGAGAACCTTGGCTCTGGTGGGGATTACTGATTTAATAGAATCTGTAGTACTCTAGAATGAGTTGAGAATATATATATAAATATATTTGAGCGTGTACTTGTTATTTTCATATAAAAAGATTTTAAATGATTTTAATATAAAAATATATTTTGATATATATAGAGCAATATTTCCTTCTAATAAATATTAAGGTGATTGGTTGTTAATTATTGAAATTAAAATTAAGAAGTAATATGATACAACCAAACTGAAGTCTAGAATTGGAATTAAATTAAGTAGGAACAAAAATACAATTAAATTAGAATTTAAGTGATTGAAAATGAAATTCTAAATCTAATCCCAGAATTTGAAAATTTGGTTTCAAAATAATGAGAAAAAAAAGTATTATTTGGATAACTGGGACTTGTTGGAAACAATGGGTTGTTGAAATTTGATTTGAATTTAAAACCCAGGGTGGTTTAAAATTGTAAAACATGGCTGGGAGGGCTAAGAAATAAATATGTATATATGTATGGATATACATGATATCAAAGATAATTAGAAATAAACTCTATGAGGTTGAGTTTTGATTTTTCCCTGAAATGTGATATAAAAACCCAAAGTGATATAAGTTTTGAACTTATAAAAGGGAAAGAATTTGAAGTTTGAAGTGGGAATTCAATTTGAGAATGAGGTTGACTGGATTAAGTAAATTGAATTTAACTTGGGAGAAGTTAAATAAGTTTGAATGAACAACTTGGATGGAAGATTTTAAGATGAAATTGGAATTTAACTTGGAAAGTTAAATGGTTGATTTGAATTGGGAATTGGTGTGATCTCAAAACGGGTTTGAGATTTAAAGATTGAAATGGATGGACATTTAAAAACAAATTGGATGATACCATCCTATTGTTAATAAAAATATCGTATAGAGTATTCCGCTGTATTTATATTATTGTTAATCTGAGACTTGATAATTGTATATATTCAGTGACTGTATATATATGTGAAACACTGATGTATATTAAATGTAATCGATAGATATAGTATTCTTTTGTAAACTGTTATTATTTATTATATTTTATCCGCTGCGAATGTGAGATGTTTGGTGTTTCTGTTCTTCTTCTTCTTCTTCTATCTCTTTCTTCTTTTCATAACTATCTGGAATTTTCGGCTTCGAAAATTTCGGGTCGTTACAGAGAATTTCTTCTTGATCATAAGAGAAGAAATGAGGAGTCCTTAGGAGCTACATACCAAATGCTATAGACGTTTGAAGTTCAAGTGCACAAAAAGGGGTAGATACAACACATCGATCGACCGGTGGGACCAACTGGTTGACTTGTTGAGCTTATGATGAAACCTGAATTCTTTTAGTGCATTTTAGGAGAAGTTCTGTCAACTAAAAATAGGTAATTATTTGGTTGAATTGTCGTGCAATTGACTAATAACCATATTTGGTTTATTGGGGAGCGGTTTAGATCAGTTTTCATAAATTTTCAATTTTTACAATCTATATAATTTTGGGGGATTTTGGAGCATTTTATTTTGCCCAGGTGAGAACCACTTCGAAATGTATTCCAAAACCGGAGACTCAGGGGAGCCTGGGAGGGTGTGTCAATGAAGTTGGATGATAAGGAGGTCATATGTGACGTTTGAGATGTGTTTTGGTCATAGTGGCTTTTTTGAGTCATCTGGTGGTTTTGGGACGTGGCAGCTAGGGTATTGCGATATAAGATTCCATACGATATTGCTTATAAAGCTGCATCCCTTAATTATGGCTTTGGAATTTGATATTTGTAGACTATTTGTGGCACGACGTGTTGTAGTGTTGGTTGTGTGTGTTAGAGTGGCATCAATACGTGGATAAATGGCACTCAATCTCAGTAATGTAGGTCATGGACCTTGGGCTATAATGTAGTAATGGTTTTAGGCCCTAAGTTTCCTTCTTAGTCCTCATGGTAAACAAATGGTAGTAGATAGGCACACGTATATCAATTTGGATTCAATATGATTATAGATGGTAGATGATGCTTTAAAGAATCGTTGTATTGGTCTTACATCACTGACAAGGTTTTTGGCCTTGTCGGAAGAACCGTGGCTCACTAATCTTATATGTGACGGTTAAGTCACGCTTGGAGCCATGATTAGTCTTTAATAGACTTATCGTTTAACATAGAACTATAGTAGAAATATACTAACTTGTTGGATGCATGTGAAGATGTAGGTTGAGGTAAAGGCTTATTACCCCCAGTATTACTATTTGGTATTATTCATGATATAGTAGCATATTGGTAATCATGCAGGTTAGTGATATTTCCTTTTCACTAAACTTTATGTTTGACCCTTTCTTTATTGGTTCTTTTGTTATATATTCTTTGAGTAGGTTGATATAGAGATGGAGAAGATGAAGGTGATCTATAACGCTATAGCTATTTTACCACTATGTTTATATCTCTTTAACTTTTGGAGTAAAGTATTGACGCGTAAACTATATATATATATATATATTCGTTTTGAGATATTTTGTGTATACGATTTGCAATATCATTTGATAGAATTAAGGGTTATACCCTAGGGAAATTATGTAATTTGTTATATAGTCCTAATTCTTTCAACAATCATGTTCGAGATAAAAATATGCTTTTGGTTTTGTTTGCTATTGTATGTGGTAGTTATATTGTCTTATAAGTAATGAGTAATTATCATTAAACATATACAGAGTAGAAAATTCTTAGGAGTAGTATTTTATCGATTGTAGTTATAAATGAGTTTGTGATCATGAGTTTTGAATCGATATTAACAAAACACCAACAACTTAAATGTTCCTAGTCATTGTAAAAGGATATCGATACATCTGTTGAGACTAGTGTACATAACTCTTCTTATAATAGACACTGATTTACTCTTGACCGTTGGAGGCACCCAGAGGATATGTATTTGTGGTTGTTTGGAACAATCATAGAACGACTCATTGAGATTCTTCCAGAGTCAAAATGTAAGTTCTCAAGGTAACGACATATAATAATCTTCTAACATGAGAGTATTTTCGAACATAAGTGTATAAACTACACTTTGATTATGGGAAACCATGTGGTAGAGTGACCATGTTACAACCATAGCTTGGTATACAGTGGAACACTTGAAGTGGCACATTACCCAAGAAAAGACTCATCTCCTTAGTTATAGAAGGTCGATATCACCATAATTGGTAAGTCAAATTGAATTTAAAGTCTCTGACCAGAGCCAAACAGTTAATCAATAATGTAATCGGATTGAACCAAAGACTTTAAAATTGACATACATTATTAATAAGGATATTTATAAATTTTTTGACCTTAGACTAAACCGTAGATACCTAAGTGGTATGGTGATGATGAAAAGAGTACGTGTGCAAATTACTGTTATTAGGTGAGCTTGTATTGGATCAGAAATACGATTTCACTTAATTGATCTATTAGACATCTTCAATTTTTTAAAATCCAAATCTATTTTGAAAAATATAATTTCAAACTATTAATTTTTACATACATATTTTTTTTTACCAAGTCAAAATTTTGAATATTTAGACAACTTTGGATTATTCAACAAATTTAATTTCATCTATTTTAAATATTAAACAGATAAGTAAATAAATTTATTTGTGGTGGTAGGTGTATAAAAAAATTGTTTTAAATTAGTCGAATATAAATTTAACATAATATAAAAGATTTATAAATGGTCGAAAATATATTAACAGTAACACACACGCACGCACACACACACACACACATATATTTATGTATACTTACACATATAAATATATGTCATGTACATTATAGTTAATAAAATAATTTTATGTTACATATATATATATATATGTTTAATTATATTTATAAGTATATGTGTGTGTATACAAAATGTATACTTGTTTTATTATTTGCTGAATAAAAAAATATTTGTATTGATTTTTATAGAAAGGATGTAGGACCTGAGGGTCTGACTGCCACCATAGATATATAAATATATATAATAAGATAGCGGCCAACAAGGCTTTGTCGGTCGCCTATTTGATTTTAAGGTGGTCCATCCACCCCCATAGACATTGATGCACGAGTGTGAGGCATGGACGCCTCAACAACAACTAATCACATACTACAAGCATAGAATAGAATAAACTCAATACTACAAACAACCTATAGGCATCAACTCCAAAAGGAAGAAGGACTTTGTCCCAAATCCCAAAGTTTGCATCAGTAGAACGGAAGTAACCTGAATTTCCTGCTGGCACCAGTATGGATGCTAGATAATTCCAAAATAAGACAATCTTCGGTCACAAGAAGCAAACAATTGATACAAGCAGAGATATATCCCAACAAATCAATCTCATATAATTGATCTAGCATAGAGATCAACGGAGGAAGATGCCAGCAAGCACACCTAAACATCAACTGGGATGCTCATAAAGCATAACAACACATCCCCAAAGTCTCGCGCTGGCTAACCGAGACAATCCCATAGAGCTAAAGGTGAGGATAAAAAGAGGCAAGGCCAACATCAAATACTATTGACGCCAAAAGTGGTACAACACCTAAATCTGTAGGATTAGGTCTTGTGGAAATAGCAAGAAAATGGAAAAAAAGTGTATAAAAGTAGAGAGACATAAGATTTTTATAGTGGTTCGGTAATATTGGCCTACGTCCACTTTATGCTTTTATTAATTATGGATTTGAGACAGAATTAGAGTCACTAGTATAAGTGATTGACATGCTACTAAGCTTGGAACTTTCAATAGTATATGCATAGGTGACTATTGTAAGGGAGAGATAGGAGATGAAGAAGGAGTAAAGTCCAAGATTAGAAAAGATCCCTCTTTAGTTGCTCCAGGGTAGATATTTATAGAGAAACAACTTTACAGATCCTAAAGCCCATCATAGTCGAAGTCCAGAAGTAAGCATAAAGGCCCATAAAAGAGCACAACTCTATAAGCAAAATGGACCTCTTCGTACCGAGAACTTTACTTAGGTGAAAACTTGTGCTTTTATCTCGTCTTGCTCTCCTACCTTCGATTCGATGTATTCCAAACTTCTTTCCATGAAGATTAAATCCTTGTTGCTGATTTCCTTGGTTTATCTTATCTTGTTCTGCTCTCTTTGCTTTCCTCTCATTAAACCTTAAAGTTGTTTGTCTAAACTCTGAGAAAAACACTTGATGACGACTGGTTGAAGGAAAATATAAAGTGTTTGGAGTTGATGAGGACTCAAACATGAGAAGAGACCTTTCGGTACCGAGGGGTTTCTCTTAGTATCGAGAGCTCTACTTAGCTCAATTTCTAATGAAGATTCTTGAACTCCATTCTCTTTCCCTTTTGATCATGTTTCCAAGTTCTCGAGTTGTTTCGTCTTCATTTCGGCCTTCTACTCCCAATTGAAATCTGCTTGGTTAAATAACAGATTAACACTTACTCCCTAAAGTATGCTTTCATTGATAAAAAAGCGTTACCTAGATCAGGACAAGTTCTGTTTTGCTATCTCTTAGCTCTGATTAGTAGTTCAGGGACTGCTTTGAAGCATTGCTTTTGTCTGGTTGACATTCCTTCAACTGTTGTGCATTGTTAAAATTCCATTCTTTGCACTAAAGGCAAGATCTACTCTCTAAAGATAAGATCTACGCGTTGTTTAGCTTGACCTTTTCTCATTGTGCTGATAGATCCTACCACCGAGTATTTTCACCTTCTTGTGACCGATTGCTTTTTTACGGGAACATGGTCGGAGTTAGGGTTTGGACTCGATCTAAGGTGAACTTGAATTTGGCTTAAGTTGTGCACACACCATTCTGGAGATAAATTCGGCTTTCCATCTTCGACTAATTTTCGTTAAAGCATGACTAATCGTGCACCGTCATTCAAATTCCAATAGGACGTTTCAATTCAAGAATGTTCGTATTAGGCGATTTCATCGCCATACTTTTCCTATTGCTGCAATTTTAGTGGTCTTATAAAAAGAGAAATTCCCACATCGCTCCAAACAGCGGCTCCATTTTCGATTATCCATTGATAATGGGTTAGATCAGGTACCATCGTTCCGTCGTATAGCGCGGCATGTTCTTCTAGCACGAGTGGGCTATCTACACAACATGGTTTATTCGTCTTGTATGGGACATGAGACTAACAATGTACAGATTAACACTTTGACTTCCCCTTTAACGCTCGAAATCCGATCCATCAATACACATTGACATTGTTTGGATTTCGGATATTGGTCACACATGTTCGATATTTTGAATAAATCATACCTGATCGTGTTGAATGCCAATTTTTCCCATTTAGAATGACTCGCCGATCACCATGCTTCAAGTCCAATGAGGGTACGACTACTCTTTCTAAAGTTCGATCCCCTACGATGCAAATTTCTACTCCTGCACTTCCTGTCTACAAGTTGATGAAAACTATAGACCTTCAGGGGATGGTTGTTCTAACCCAAGAGTTGCCACCTCCGATGAATGAATATATTTTACTTCGAGTTCTAGATTATTCTCCTGAACAAACGCTGACTATCCTCACTCCAAGGATGCTTCAGAATATATGTCGCCAGCACAAGATTCCTAAAGGTAAGTATAAGATCTTATCGCTTGAAATTTTTTTGTAGTTCTTTTGGTTAAATGGTTTGTATTTTCATTTCCGTTGCAAACAGGCCATTTTGTGCAGGAGTGGCCCCCTCTGTTTTATAACTGCTGGTACTGTAATTTTCCATATCACATATGCCTAGCTGTGCAATATGCTTATCTACTGCAACTCTATGCATATAAATAATATTCCCGTAATTGCAATGGTTACCTTCCATCATTTATCCCTTTTTACCATTTCCTAGGTGTTCCATTTGGCAAAATAGAACTATGATTGGACCAACAACGTGATCAACCCTGTTTTGAATAGGTCGAGTTTTCCTTCGATCATCTTCTATTGCAAATAATGCAAGTTTCTTGTTGCTACCTTTCATAGGGGAGTATCGATCACATTATTTACCTCCTGTTTATGTATTTCTGTTGCGAACTCAATCCATAGCGCCTTTTCGGGCACAAGTAGGGGTTAAACATCATAGGTAAAATTATCCAATCGCCCCTAGTCCGATTGCATTTCCCCTGTATAGTTCCTGGATCGAAAAAGTCCGATAATACCTGTCTGGGTTTTCAAGCCACTATCCTCACTTACCCTTGACCAAACATATCTTGTCGGCTGCTAGAACGGTCGTTGAAACTCAATCTAACACCAGTTTCAATCTTTGAAAACTAATGCATGAATTATCCAATTTTGAGTATCCTTTCTTGAAGCTACCAATTTTCGAGCTACAAATAAATTCCTGACGATCAATGACAGAAGATCTGGCCATGTACTAGTTTCTATCTCTAGAAACTAGCATATTGATGGTTTGATTCCAAGAATTTCGTCTTGACATTGCTTGTCTTTAGGCAACGACAAACCCCTACAAGTCGGGATTGAATTATCCGATTGATCCTTCGGTTATTTTCTAGCGAGCTATCCCAACTTATCCGATTGGCTCACAAAATAACTGTATGCCGATGTTGCCTTTCTCCCGACAAAGGAAAATTCATATGAATTGAGATTGAATTATCCAATTGATCTGGTAAGACTAGTTGAGTTATCCGATTGACCTGAAGTAGATATCCATCCTGGTGTTTCCTATCTTCGACAATGATGGATTCCTAAAGGTAGGGGTCGAATTATCCAATCGACCATGTAGTTTGTCGTTCTTCCTGACCTTGCCAATCTTCAGGCAATGCCACATTCTTGAAGATTGCAGATTCACCTTCCCGATGTCGCCAATCACCAGGCAGCACCAGATTCCTAAAGGTTAGAGTTTTCCTTCCTGGTGTCACACATCTTCGGGCAACGCCAGATTCCTAAGGGAGGGGGTCGAATTATCCGTCGACCCAGGAGTGAGTGGACCTTCTCAACGTCTCCTATCTCCAAGCAATGCTAAATTCCAAAAGGTTAGGTGTCGATTTAACCAGTTGGTCCAACGGTTTGACTCAAATTTCCCTATCAACACCGCAGCTTTGGCCTTCCTAACATTGCCTGTCTTTGGGTAATGCCAGTTCTCAAAAGGCTGAGGGTTGATTTTCCCCGTCGACTTGGCGGTTTGAGTCCACTCCCATGTCCACTATTTGAGATCTGAGGACTATTTTGTCAACTGTGTTGCTAATTGCGTGACATATGAGTATTGCTTACAAGAACACGGTTCTATTGGTTCATGAAGCCGACTTTATTCATGAGCAGAAGAATTGGCAAATCCTGTCTATTTTCAGTGCCCCCAGCATCCTAGGTGGCTTATTTGCGAAAGTAAGATGAGAAACTCTAATCCTAATAGTGTCGCAGTAAATTAGTGTTCCAAGCACCAGGGATCGAGATTCCGTCAATGATTTCTAGCTTGAAAGTTCCATCTCTAAGCTTCTAATCAATTGCTTAGGGTCCTTATCTGTTTGGACCAAGTGCCCCAGTACTTGATAGAACTCATTTCAGAACGAGATTCCCTACCTCAAAAGTATGATTGCGAACCTTGGTGTTGAAGTGTCATGCTCTCCTTTTCTGATAGCTTGCTATTCTTAATTACGTTTCTTGGCTCAACGCAATGGGTCACTCTAGACCTAGACTGCACCTTCTTTACTTTTCTGGCGCAGTCTTTGAACTAATATTCAGTGCGTGGCATAATGTTTCCAACAATATCCCGCACATTTCCAATTTTGTTCAAGAAAATGCATCCAAGTTTCCTCTGACGAATTCCACCAATTCCATTCTCAAATTAGCGCCGAGCTGAGATCCAATCTTTAGGACCCGAGTAGAATCATTCATGTCGATTGGAGTGTTCATCATCTGCCTTGTTAAACTGGCTATGCTTTCCAAGCCAAAGTCCAAGCTTTGACTGCTATGCTTTCAAGTCCTGAATGTAGAGTGTTCTCTCCATATTCTTGCCTTTCTTATGATATTATGCTTCTCTGAGTTCTATGACATAGTATTCACTTCCAGCGTTTTGATGGCCTTTCATTATTCTGACCGTATTTTCTATCGGGAATTTCATCATCAAATACCAAGGTATCAGTGCTGTTTTGAAATCGACGAGAGTTGATCGACCTAACAAGGTGTTATATGTCGAGAACTCGTCCATTATAACGAACTTCTAAATTTGGTTTATCCTACGATCTCCTTCGCCTAATTCCATAGGCAAATCAATCATCCCGATCGATTGTTTTTTGCTTCACCTGAGAATCCTTGAAACTTGATTTTACAAGCTATAACCTCTTTCGTGTTGATCTTCATTTGACAAAATGTTCTCTTGGACAATATATTTGCCGAACTCCTAGTGTCTACCAATACTCGACATATAGTCGTCGGTCCAGTTCCAACTGTTACCACCATGGGGCCAAAAGTTGGCGCTTCAACTCCATCGCCATCCTTATTTCGAAATACAATGCCATTAGTTATGCTTCTCTACTGCTTGGACGGAGCTCTATCTTCTATAGCAAAGCAGCCTTCCTACATTATGCATTTCAACGAGCTTGCATTCCTTTCCAATTCCCTCCAACCCTTCTCTGTTGGACAAGGTCCTCAAGTTATGGTATTAATAACTAACTTTCTACCATTCTACCTAGGCCCTTCTCCGCCTGGTCCGAGCTGATTCCTCTAGGTAGGAAGACCATGAGATCTTGCGGTTTGATCGTTATCCTATCTTTAACATACTTCTCGAGCATATTTTTCCTCATCAGTTCCTTTATGAGATCTCTCAAATGTCGGTACTCTTTCATGTTGTGTTCATGAGTCTCATGGAAATGATAATACTTTTCGGAGTGCCTTTCTTGCTTAGCCATCTCCCTCTTGGGTGGCTTTTATATCATTACATTCCTTGATTAGCATGGTATAAGTTTTCCAACGAATTGTTTAAAGGAGTGTAATCTTCAGGCTTTGTGTTCCTCGAGCGTTTCCTATTTTCATTACCTGAACCTCCAGGGCCTTGATTCCTTTTCTTTTGATTATCAAAGTTCCCAACCTGAATTTTCACATTACTCTAGATAACCTCTTTTGATTATCCATCACCGGTTGACCCTGGACTAGGATCACTTCTTCTAAGCATATAAACTGATTAGCCTTTTGTTGGATCTCTTCCACGGTTATATGTTGCTTTATCTTTAGCCATCTTTCGAAATTCGTATCTAGGTGGATGCCCCAGATAGATGCCATGAATACCAAGTCCTTTTTCGAATTACTCACTTCAATAACATCAACATTAAACCAATTCAAGAACCTTTTCAATGACTTCGTAGGCTCCTGTGATAAGATCGATAAGGGCATCGCGTCCTTGGGTCGTGTAGTATGCAGTCGGAACTGCTCTAGAAATCTCCTAGCCCGCCCATCAAAAGTCGATATGGATCTCGGCGCGAGCCTAGTGAACAACATCCATGCAAATCCCTTCAAGAAGATAGAAAAGCATATACATCGAACAACATCTGTTGCCCTAAAATCATCTATGTTCCATTCTTATTTAAGAAAATGTTATCTAGAATCGGTAGTTACATTGTACGATGGCATAGTGGGCATCGTAAACTTCATGGGATACTCTTCTCTCAGAATGTTCTTTGTGAAGCGAGTTTTTGCTTGATGTCGAACCACGATCCTCATTCTTCCTAACTTTACTTTCCTCAACCAACTACTTAACCATGTCAGCTATGTTTTCCTCACTGTCACCATACTTCGTAGGACAACTACCAGGGGCTGCAATAAATGTTGGGCTCTGCAAATGATCTTGGCTTACATTTTGATGTCTAGTTTCTTCAATCTCTAGGAGAACCACTCTTGCAGTATTCCATTGGCATGTAGTTGGTTCAGCTCCAGCTATCTGAACTTCGTCTCTGTTAGCCTCAACATCCATCGCAAGATCATCATTGTCCAGTTGTAAGTCATCTTCCGAGCCTGAAACTTCCATAACATAAACTCCATGTCCCCCCTGATCACCTAAATTCCTCTTGGCACTAAGAGAAATCCTCTCGACATTGAGTGGTCTCCTTATGGGAGGAGCACTCCTGCAAGTCCTTCAGCAAAAATATAGGGGTTTTCCTATTCTAAAATAGGCGAAGCTGCCCTTCTAATTCTCCTAGTTCTCTATGGATGTTGGGTTAGAAAAGCATACATGTTGTCTTTCTGACTATCCACCATCTTCTTGTTCAATTCTTGCAGCATCTTATCAAGCTTACCTCTTGTAACCACTTCCTGTTGAGTAGATGATCCTGATATCACCTGTTGGTTACTAACTTCAACTTGATGGGCATTCCCTTCATCACCATTAGCCACTACTCCCGTGGATCTATTGGATCATCTAGGCGCCATTGACTTCAAATAGAAAATTACCAAATTCTTCAAGAAAGAGTTTTGGATCTCTTTGTTGAATCATGGTTTTGATTCATGATAAAGAACATCAATAAGCATTGACGATCATAGATCACAAGATGAAAGAACATAGCGACAAAAAGAGAATGGAACTTCAATCAAGGATAAGACTTCAATTCAGAACATAATATGTATATTTATCCTATTTTTGAGTCTTAGCTCTGCTAAAATATTTTCAAAATCATTCCTCAAGTAGTAACACACACACAAAAAGATTTTACTTTAAAATATAGTGTTTTAATGCGATCTGTGCAACATAACACAGGTCAGTCGATTGACTCAGGTCCGCCAGTTGACTGACCTGTGTCAATGCATAAAAAATTGCTCCGGAATGCACGTTTTTCAAATTTAGTCAACTTGCACTTCTGATTCAGTTGACTGAACGGCAAATAACGGCTATTTGACTGAAAAGACACGTCCTTTCATGAAGGGGTTTCAATCCAATTTCAAGAGGAACGGATGCAACTTTTGATTGAGATCTTTCATGAATGATTGCATCCCTATATCCTCTATATAAACATACTTTGATTATTTACAAAATCACCGAATTCTTTCTTTACTCTCTTAATCTATTCTTGCTCTATACTCTGTGCAATTCAAAGCATTCACAAACTTTGTATCGCTTGAATCTTTGAGTTAATATATACATTCTTTGATTCTTAGTGATTTTCTTCCTTTCAATCAATACACATACAAAATACTCTTGAGGATTTGATTATAGGAAGGGTGTACTTCAAGACATATCTGCGTTCATACTAGTCAACAAAGCTTTCTGTATCTAGTAGAAGTCCTGTTCGGTTGCTCAGGCAGAAAGACCTCTTCGGCTATTGAGGCAGAAATCCTGTTTGGCTGTTCAACTGTTGTATAGACCTGTTCCTCTGGGTTAAGCGAGGGATATTGTTTGTAGTGTAATTCCAGAAGGAGTCTGGGACTGGACGTTGGACGGAGCTCCGAATCAGTATAAAAATCTCCGATGTTATCTTTCCACTGCACTTATTTTCTGCATTATTATTTATATTGTTATCTACATTATTCTCTGCAATATCATATATCCATATTGCACATCCATAGCATAGCACACTTTCATTTGTTGTCAAAGTAGGTCATCCTATAACCATTATACAGTTATTCAATATTATAATAATATGGATAGTAACACTAACACCAGTTTTATTGAAGGTCAATCCACAGCACGACCACCACTGTTTAATGGCATGAATTATAACTATTGGGCTACACGAATGCGTATATATATGCAAGCAAATAGTTTTGATTCATGGAACAGTACACAATTAGAATATCTCATACCCACAACTAAATATTCAATGTGGTCAAACACACAAAAACAAGATGCTTCTTCTAATGCCAAAGCCATGAACATGTTATTTTGTGCTTTAGACAAAAATGAGTTTAATCGTGTTAGTACGTGCAACATTGCATATGAAATTAGAGAACATTAAAAGTCACTCATGAAGGTACTAACAAGGTTAAGCAAAGTAAAATATCTATGCTTAAGAATCAATTTCAAAATTTTAGGATGAAGCAAGATGAATCTATAAATGATATGTACTCCAGATTTCAAGGTATTCATCATTCTTTATTATGACTAGGAGAAATATATACTGACTTTGATATTGTTTCAAAAATCCTTAACTCTTTAATGGATGAATGGAAAAGAAAAGTCTTAGCTATTGAAGAAGCTAATGTCTTTCTACCATGAAACCAGAAGAGTTAATAGCGAATCTAATGTCCTATGAAGTAAATTTGCAAGCTAAAAGAGTATAAGCACAAGACAACAAAAACATAGCTTTTCATGCTGAAGAAGAAGACTCAGATTCATATGAGGAAGACCTAGCATTTATTGCCAAAAACTTTAAAAAGTTTTTGAAATATAGAAAAAGGAACAAGAATAATGGAAAATGAAGTCTCAACAACAAACCATCAACCTCAGTAATAGAATGTTTTAACTGCCATAAAAAGGGACATATGCAAAAAGATTGTCCAGAACAAAAGAAAGCATACAACAACAAAAATAAGAAGGATAAGTTCAAGAGAAAAGCTTTTTCAGTAACATGGGACGACTCAGATTCTTCATCTTCTGAAAGCGAAAGCGACAACGATAATGAACAAGCAAATGTATGCTTCATATCTAAAGATAATGAGGTTAGTGATTTAACTTTTGATGATATGATAGAAATAAATTCAGAACTTTTAGACACTTTGAAAAGTCTCAAAAGGAAATATAAAGAAGCTTTAGAAAATCAGAAAAGGGCAGAATTCGAAAGAGATATGCTTAAAGACGAGAAGAAAATATTAGAAGTAGAACTTGAAAAAATTCAAGATTCACTCTTTAACAATTCTCAACTCGCTCTTTAAAGTCAAGAAATATAAGCTCAAAAGGAAAAGAATGATGCACTAGCTTCAGAAAATCATGAGCTAAAAACAAAAATCAAAATTGTTGAGTTAGATAACTCTAGTCTCAAAACAAAGCTAGATGACATTACTAAAAACATTTCCAATTTTAATAAAGGAAGAGAAAATTTATCCAATATTATTGAAAATTCTCAACCTACTTCAAACAAAAATGGTTTAGGTTATGTCAAAAAATCAAAAGCTCCACCTAAAAATGAAAAAAAAGGAGAAATGATTATAAACCTTGGACTACAAAAGAACCTTTAAAAGGGAAATCCAATCTAAAGACAAACAATAAATTCCAAAAACAAACAATAGTTTAATTAGAAGGAAATATATAAATTCATTTTTTGAATCTATGCATAAAAATAAAAGTATATTTTCAAAAAGCATACTAAACACTCTTAGGTTTGGTTTCCTATGACCTAACTCTTAGGACCCTATTAAAAAGTGGGCACCAATGATATTCTTTATTTTCTTGTAGGTCCCACTTAAAAAGAGGAAAATGGATACTCGACAGCGGTTGCTCAAAACATATGACCGGTGACAAAAATATGCTATCAAACATTACTTACTCAAATGAAGGCTCGGTCACTTTTGGAGACAATTCAAAAGAATCTATCATAGGAAGAGGCGACGTCAGCAATGTCGGTAAATCAAATTTACCTCTTATTTCAAATGTTTTGTTAGTTAAAAATTTGAAACACAATTTACTTAGTATCAGCCAATTGTGTGATAAAGGATTCAAAATCAATTTTTCTGAAAATAAGTGTAGCATCTTTGATCAAAATAATAATCTTATTTTTGAAGGTTTTAGGGATAAAAATATTTATGTTTTAAATATGAATATAAATTATAATTCAAATATGTGCTTATTAGCCAAAGAAAACGATCCTTGGTTATTGCATAAAAGGTTTTGTCATATTAATTTTAGGGCTATTTCAAAATTATCTAAAAATGATATAGTACAAAGATTACCAAAAATGAATTTTAAAGTAGACCATATTTGTGATGCATGTCAGTTAGGATAATTAACTAAGTCATCTTTTAAATCTAAAAAGGTAATTTCAGCAATGCAACCACTTGAACTACTACACATGGATCTATTTGGACCAACACAAGTACAATCCATAATCATAGTAAATATGTATTTGTAATTGTTGATGACTTTTCAATATATACTTGGACAAAATTTATGAAAAACAAAAGTGATACATATGATCATTTTAAATCTTTTGTTAAAAGAATTCAAAATTTTAAAGATTTAAAAATTAAAAATATTAGGAGTGATCATGGAGGTGAGTTTGAAAACGAAGCTTTTTAGCATTTTTGTAAGAATAAAGTAATAATCCACAATTTTTCGTTCCCAAGAACTCCTCAACAAAATGGAGTATTAGAACGGAAAAATAGAACCTTACAAGAATGTGCAAGGACTTTATTAAATGGAAGCACGTTGCCAAAACACTTCTGGGCAGAAGCTGTTGCTACCGCCTGTTATGTCTTGAATCGTGTTTGTATTCGACCACTAACTAAGAATACTCCTTATGAATTATTTAATGAAAGAAAACCAAATATTTCATATTTTAAAGTTTTTGATTCAAAATGTTTTATTTTAAATACAAAAGATCAGCTTGGCAAATATGATCCAAAATCCGATGAAGGAATCTTTGTAGGATATTCGGAACGAAGCAAAGCTTATCGAATTTTTAATAAAAGAACAAATATCATTGAAGAAACACTTCATGTATCGTTCGATGAAAATTTTAAATAAATTTCAAGTATTAAAGATGATGAAGAAAATATCACAAATGCGAAATATATAATTATTCAAAATAATGAAAACATTTTTAATAATAATAATAGTGAATTAAGATCTCCTAGGATATTAAGAAATCACCTTGTAGAAAATATAATAGGAGAAATTAATTCAAATGTAAGAACTAGAAATCAATTAAATCAAATGGGCCATGTAGCTTTTCTTTCTAACATAGAACCTAATAATATAAAGGAAGCCTCAGCTGATGATTATTGGATTATCGCTATGCAAGAAGAGCTAAATCAATTCGAAAGAAATGACGTTTGGGATTTAGTTCCAAGGCCGAGTGACCAATCAGTCATTGGTACAAAATGAGTTTTTTTTAAAATAAAGCAGACGAACATGGTAATATAACTAGAAATAAAGCTAGATTAGTAGAACAAGGATATAATCAGGAAGAAGGAATTGACTATGAAGAAACGTTTGCTCCAGTCGCTAGACTAGAAGCAATACGAATCTTACTAACATGCATGTTTTCATAATTTCAAATTATATCAAATGGATATTAAAAGTGCTTTTCTAAATGGTTTTATAAAAGAAAATGTTTATGTTGAACAACCACCTTTATTTATTCATGAACAATTTCCAGATTTTGTTTACAAATTAAAGAAAGTTTATATGGTCTTAAACAAGCACCACGTGCTTGGTACGATCGTCTCAAAAGATATCTAATAAATTCTGGTTCTGAAATTGGAAAGGTTGATCAAACTCTTTTTATTAAAAGAAATAAACAAGATATTTTAATTGTTCAAATCTGTGTTGATGATATTATTTTTGGAACCACAAATGAAAAATTATGTCAGAAATTTTCAAAAATAATGGCTATAGAATTTGAAATATCACATATGGGTGAATTAAATTATTTTCTTGGTTTACAAATCAAACAATCAAAAAATGGTATTTTTATAAATCAAGAAAAATATTGTAATAATTTAATCACACGCTTTGATATGGAAAATATTTCTACCAACTATGAGTACATCTATACATCTCGATAAAGATGAAAATGGTAAAATGTTGACCAAAAATTAACCAAAGTATGAATGGATCGTTACTTTATTTAACAGCTAGAAGACCTGACATAATGATGAGTGTTTGCTTGTGTGTACGATTTCAAGCAGATTCCAAAGAATCACATATGCGAGCAGCAAAACGTACATTACGGTATCTTAGTAAAACCAAAGACTTCGGACTATTTATTCGAAAGAATGTCCTTTTGAATTAGTATTATATAATGATGCTGATTTTGGAGGAAGTCGGACGGATAAAAAAAAGTACAAGTGGAACTTGTCACTTCATTGGGCCATCCCTTGTATCTTGGTTTATTAAGAAACAAAATTGTGTCTCATTTCGACATGTGAAGCAGAATATATATATCTACAGCCTTGGCATGTGCTCAAGTCATATATATGCAACAAACACTTCAAGATTATGGTTTTAATCTAACTAAATCAATAATTTATTGTGATAACTCAAGTGCTATTAACTTATCTAAAAATCCAGTAAATCATTCACGAACAAAACTTATTGACATTCATCATCACAGTAGGATCGATTTCACCCTAGAGGGGGGTGAATAGGGTGATACTATTAATTATAAATTTTTTATTGCGGATGTTTATATAAAATAATCTCAACACAGATATTTCAGAATTATAGCAGCACAGATAATAGCAGAATAATAAATGCAGAAATAGAACAATATAGAATTTATCCAGCTTCGGCAAAACCCTGCCTACCTACTGCCCCCAAGGTTTCTACTAGAAATTAAGCATTCACACGCTTATACACGTAAACTCGCGACACCCTCTATCGACTAGCCTTGACTTTACGCTCAAAACCCTGCCACAACTCAGCCACTGAGTTGCGATTTCTCAAACTACACCACCGTAGTTCGTCCCCTAGTCACACGACTAGACAATACACAAGTTTTTTTTTAAAAACACTAAAATAAATAAACCCTAATTTTCAACACTAAAGCCTTTATTAAAAAAATGGTCGACCCTTTTATTTCGTTCCTCTACTTTGCTCTGTAAAAATGTCGGCCTTAGTCCTTTTGTTTGTGAAAGAATGTCGGCTTCCTGATCGTTCGTCCCTCTTCAACAAAATTTAGGGCTTTTGGAAAAATTGAAGCTGTCGTCTTCAATTGCTCGATCGAATGATGATTTACGTGCTTCCTTTGTCGATCGATGCTCTCTTCTCTTAGCACACGGCTTATCCAATTTGGATCGAGTTCGTCTACAGTGGTATGTAAATTATTCTTTTTGCTTTACTGGTTGATACGCTTGAACTCGATCCTGATTCGAGTCGAATGATTATTCCTTTTTCGCTTGTACTCGAATGATCTTCTCGACCGATGATGAATGGGTTTATATAGGGTTGGAATCCCTTTATTTTCGTTCGTCTTATAATTTTTTCGGCCGTTCGATGCTGTTTGGATGTTGATGATAATTTTTGACTTTATCATTTTCATATATCTGATTACTGGATTTTCACGGCTTCGATTTTTGACTTGGTTGAATTTCTTGGTCACCATGATTTTGGTTTGAAACTGCTTGTTTACGACAGTTATGGTGATAATATAGTTTAATTGTGTTGACTTGATACTATGCTGTCACCATCACTGCTAGTTTGAAATCTACTTTGATGACCCACGGCTTTGACTCTATTTATTTGGTGTCTGTGACTTCGGCACTGACATTGCTTTGATTTTGTCTTCTGTCTTTGACTTGGTTATTACGGTTTTGATTTTGGTTTGAAGCTGCTATCTTTTCTCTGTTGGTACTGTCACTGCTAGTATGACTTCGACCATTTGGAACCTTATGACTTCACATTGTTTACTGGTTTCGAGTATTGACTATATATATGTATATGTGTCACTGTGTGTTTGAGTCTGGTTCATGTAGTCTTGGTCGAGTCTGAGTTCAGATGCACTTGAATATGCATATACATATGTCTGTGTTGTAGTTTGTTATTTTATGTTGTGTTGCATTGAGCTCATGTGGTCTTCACTCTTGTATAGTCTGCACTTGCATTGTCCACTGTTGCATTCATGTGTACATTACTTGTTTGCCTCCTTTATTGCCTGTTCATCCCTTTTTGAGTTGAGTCAGTAGTGGTTATACTTTGGTATTGATGCATTGTGTATTCCAGTGTGCTTAGTTCTTATGTTTATATTCATGTCTTCACTATGTACATTTGCCTGTGCATGTCACTATTGCATTGCTTCGAGTCAGATTCTATTGGGGCTTCATTGCAACATATTGTCATTGTATATTGATTTGTGTTGCCGTTATCTTGTCGTACTTGATACACTCGATTCTGATATCTTTTGTTGCATTATTGTCACTGTTATCTTGTTCATGCTAGCCGAGTTGTCCTGTTGCACTGCCTTTTTGTTTACTTCTACCAGAAGTGGTTTTGGTCGAGTCTGGTGCTGTTTTGTTCGAGATAGTGTTCTTATTTGGTTGTACTTGAATTCTTTTGCTCGACAGTTTTGCGATGTTTTGTAGTGCACCAGAGTTGAATCTAGCTTAAAGCTCGGGTTTGACCTTGTGCCGATATCGTGACATTATTTGTATTACACTTGAGTTGAACCCGACTTTTAATTGGGTTTGACCTTGTGCTCACCTGTCCCTGTAATTTTTTCATGTGTATATATTGGTGTGCACGGCTTTGTGGCATGTATAGTGATACACTGTGCATGTCACAACCTGTTCGTGTATGATGAATTCAAATTTAAATGATGACGAACAGCCCAAATAACTGTGGCAAATATCATTTTCAAAATCCATATTTTATTTTATACTGCAAAAATATTTCCTTTTCAATTTTACTGCGTCAGTGTATATTTTTGCAGATTGCTCAGATGTTGGATTCAATCTGGAATGAAGTTAAAGATAAATACGAGTGAATGAGCGATATGTAGTGAGGTGCATTTGTAAATTAGAAATGGCGATGTAATCAAATTTGTATTGCAATTGAAATTTTGTATATATAGTGAGAGCACAAATTTGTACTATTCAAAATTGTAATAAATATTTGTTTGAATAAAATATTTATTTGAATTTAAATTCTGCGTTATTTATTTTATTCAGCAAATATTTATTTAATATGTGAAAATAAAACAGTACATTAACAAATACATTTAAATGAATATATATATATATATATATATGTTTATTATCATCAAACAAAAATCATATATTCACATATTCAACAATCTCCTCCTTTTGATGATAATAAACATATATTTAGGATTTTGAATATATTAAATGTATTTGATCATTGATAGACTATATTTTCTCCCCCTATTTGAATGCTTCCTCTCTACACAAAGCTCCCCCTTCATATATGCATGTAAATAAAAATATGCAAATGAGCCTAGTTGCAAATATAAAATATTTGACCTTTATTTGTTAAAATCTTAACTTTTCTCTCCCCCTTTTGTTATCAGCAAAAGAGTAACACGTTAGAGAAATAGAGATAAAGTGATAGACATTAATACAACGTTAAAACTCAATCGAATATAAATATTAAATTTCAATAAAAAATCAAACAGAAATCATAAATACTCTGTTAGGCGCATATTCCACTTTTAGAATGATAGGAATGATGTCATCATATAAAACCGTATAGTTTGTTTATTTGTGGTATATTTGTATCAGGATTTTGAATATCTACTAACCATGCATAACCGTTAAGACTTTTAAATGAGATTAGCGGTATTCCAATTTTTTTATAAAAAATGAATTCAAGTATTTTCTAACCACACATAACCGTGAGGACTTTTATATGGGATTAGAATCAACTTGTCTATTTAATAAATCAATCTTGATATGTGTTCCATACATGCATAACCGTGAGGACTTTTAAATGACTATGAAAACACATAATCAAAAATTCCAAGTAATTAACCCATGCATAACCGTGAGGACTTTTAAATGAGAGTGATTACTTTGGATCATTTAAAAAAAACGAATGATTTCCTGTTTAAAATACCACATATTGACAAACTATACTGAATTTTGATGAGTGATGGTCGTTAGAAATATGATAGAAATAGTGATTTTCATGGAATTTTTACCAACAAAAAGTTTTTATAACTCTTGTTCAAATTTCTAAAGAAATTTACTAAATATACCGTCTCAAGTTATAATATACGATTGGTATCAACACTCATCACTTTTTCAATCACTATTTATCTTTTAGATAATCAATGGGGAGTTAGATTAGTCAATGTAGTCATTTAAGCTCAAATTCAAAAAAAAAAATATAAAATCTAATTTTCTAAAATGACTAATCTGAAAACAAGGTCAGAAATGATTTTCTAGAAGGGGTTTATAAGAAAGATGTCTGCTATTTGAAAAATTATTTTAAGTGAAAAATATGCAGATGTTTTCTTTGAAAAAATCGATGCAGTTACTAAATGTCTCAACATAAATCACGTTCCACTAGTAATTTTTCTATCAACTAGATTACCAGTATATCTGCATCTGAATTTCTTTTCACTCAAAATTATTTTTAGTTGAATGTTATAGACCAGATCATGAAGTGTGCAACAAAATATCTCAAAATCATTTTTATCAACTTTTTAAATGAAATTATCTTGAATTTGAATTGATGCCGCGTAAATAATCAAACAATGGCCATAGTGTCAGATCTAGAGGCCGTAGGATAAACAAATATATTCACGTGTAACGTCATCATTAGCAAACCTATAGTTCAAAGATGATTGGTCAACATTTTGAACAAGTCAGAATCAAAATCATCTTTCATCTCATTTTAACATAACTGGCTGATTCAAATCAGATATGGTAAAAATTATCACATTAATATATCGTTCAAGATGAATATACCATTACCTGTTTTACCTTTACGATAATTTTTCATTGTTGCCATTGTAATTCTGTCACCTTTGTATTAGGCTAAGGAACTTTGCTTTATCGCCCGTTGTGTTTCTGAAACATCCACAATCCAAATAACACTGTTGTTGTTCCTTAGCCTGCCACCATACCTACACGATAAAAGATTTTTGTGACCTATTTGTATTTATAGGTCCATGGTTTTTAGTGGCAATAGATTTTGAAAAATAATTTTGTGGAGACACAAAATTATTTATATATGTTCCTTTCGGCACCCCGATTTGTTTAACATTGAGTGGTTTTATATTTGTTCCTTTTGAAACCCAAATTGGAATAGTTTTCACTTGTTTGGGTCTATACCAACAATTATTTTGATTGTGTCCAAATTCTCTACAAATTGTGCACATGGAATTGACTTGATTAATTTCGTGTCTAACAGATTCAAATTGATTATACCCAACGCCTTGTCTAATTGTGTTAACGGTTTTCTTTCCTAATATCATATTCAATGATTTTTCACTTCTGGAAAATTTTCTTAAAGTTGTAGATAATTGTTGGACTTGTATTTTTAGAGATCCATTTTTGTTCAATAATTGAGTGCACTTTTTAATAGAATTCTCTCTCTCTCAGTATTTTCACTCTCTTTCAAAATCAGAATTTCATTTTCAAGTGATTTTATTTTAATTTCTGATTTTTTAATCTCCTCTTCGAATGATGAACACTTATTACACTTAGGGATCCTACTTTGATAGTTTTTAACTAATTGATCAAGTTGTTTATTTAAATCTATCAAAATATCTTTTTGTGATTCAAGTTTGGCGTACTTCTCCCTAAGTCGTTCAAAATAGCCATTTATTTCGTGAAAATATATAAGCAATTGTGAGTGAGTGAGTTTTGATACCTTGCCTAGCTCATCATCATCGTTATAAATTATATCACCTCTAAAGCACAGATCTGCTTTCTCACTCTCACTGCTAGTGCTTTTATAATCATTATCGCTTTTATTCCACATAGCTGCGAAGCTTCTCCTTTTTGATTTCTTTTTTTGGCCGTGTTGAAGTCGAGGACAATTGGGCTTGATGTGTCCGGGTTTGTTGCACTTGTGACAGATGATCTCCCGTACTTCTGGGTTGTATAGTACTTTGGCTATTCTGCATTTCAATTTCTGATTTAGTGCCGGATTTCCATATTTGTGATTCCACATTTTCGATTTCTTCATTAATAGTGCCTGCTCAGCTGCTCCATCATCATCATCATCGCTTTCCGTTGTTCCTTTAAGCGCTATTGATTTATTTCGAGTATCACATCCTTCTCGTTCTTCCTTGAAATTCATTTCTAGCTCGTAAGTGGTGAGATTTCCGATAAGCTCTTCAACTTTGATTTGTTTTAAATCCTTTGATTCTGAATGGCTGTAACTTTTGCTTCAAAATTCCGTTGAAGGATTCTAAGGATTTTTCGGACAGTTTCCAACTCTGTGTATGATTTTCCGAGAGTTGTTGATTTGTATATGAGATTGGAAAGTCGTGCATACATCTCTTTAACATTCTCATCCTTGGCCATTGTGAAGTTCTCGTATTCTCTACTAAGCATTGCAAGGCGAGATCCCTTGACTGAGATGTTCCTTCGTGAGTTATTTCAAGTGTGTGCCAGATTTCCTGCGCAGTTAGACAATGTGAGACACGATTATATTCAATATGATCCAATGAACAAATAATAGAATTCATAGATTTAGCATTAGCATTCTGTAACTTATTTTCTAGATCTGTCCATTGGTAAAATGGTTTTTCAATTTCCTGATTATTTACTACTATAGTTGGCGCTTTGTAACCTGTCTCAACAATATTCCAAGAATCAATGGTTTTCAGAAAAATTTTCATTCTATTTTTCCAATAAGCTATTCACCATTGAACATTGGTGGTTTAACTATGGATTGACCCTCAGCAAAAGCGTTATTGACAGAAGTCATTTTAAAACTTTTAATTTTTTAAAACAAAAATTGGGTTTTTGAAAAATCAAATTTTTAAAACAAAATTGGCTTTTGTTTCTAGCTTTGATACCACTTTTAGGATCGATTTCACCCTAGAGGGGGGGTGAATAGGGCGATACTATTAATTATAAAAAATTATTATGGAAGTGTATATAAAATAATCTCAACACAGATATATCGGAATTATACCAGCACAGATAATAACAGAATAATAAATGCAGAAATAGAACAACACAGAATTTACCCAGCTTCGGCAAAACCCTGCCTATGTGCTGCCCCTAAGGTTTCTGCTAGAAATTAAGCAGTTAGGCGCTTACACACATAAACTCACGACACCCGCTATTGACTAGCCTTAACTCTGCGCTCAAAACACTGCCACAACTCAGCCACTGAGTTGCGAATTCTCTAACTATACCACCGTAGTTCGTCCCTTAGTCACATGACTAGACAATATACAAGTTTAAAAAATTAAAAACATTTTAAAACACTAAAATAAATAAACCCTAATTTTCAACACTAAAGCCTTTATTAAAAAACATGGTCGGCCCTTTTATTTCGTTCCTCTACTTTGCTCTATAAAAATGTCAGCCATGTTCGTTTTGTTTGTGAAAGAATGTCGGCTTCCTGATCGTTCGTCCCTCTTCAATAAAATTTAGGGCTTTTGGAAAAATTGATGCTGCCGTCTTCAATTTCTCGGTCGAATGATGATTTACGTGCTTCCTTTGTCGATCGATGCTCTCTTCGCTTAGCACACGGCTTCTCAAATTTGGATCGAGTTCGCCTACAGCGGTATGTGAATTATTCTTTTTGCTTTACTGGTTGATATGCTTGAACTCGGTCCTGATTCGAGTCGAATGATTATTCCTTTTTCGCTTGTACTCGAATGATCTTCTTGGCCGATGATGAATGGGTTTGTATAGGGTTTGAATCCCTTTATTTTCGTTCATCTTATAATTTTCTCGGCCGTTCGATGCTATTTGGATGTTGATGATAATTTTTGACTTTGTCAATTTCATATATCTGATTACTTGATTTTCGCGGCTTCGATTTTTGACTTGGTTGAATTTCTTGGTCACCACGGTTTTAGTTTGAAACTGCTTCTTTACGTCGTATGGTGATAATATATTTTAATTTGTGTTGACTTGATACTCTGCTGTCACCATCACTGCTAGTTTTAAATCTACTTTGATGACCCACGGCTTTGACTCTTTTTATTTGGTATCCGTGACTTCGGCACTGACATTTCTTTGATTTTGTCTTCTGTCTTTGACTTAGCTATCACGGTTTTGATTTTGGTTTGAAGCTGCTATCTTTTCTCTGTTGGTACTGTCACTGCTAGTATGACTTCGACCATTTGAACCTTATGACTTCACATTGTTTACTGGTTTCGAGTAATGTCTATATATATGTACATGTGTCACTGCGTGTTTGAGTCTAGTTCATGTAGTCTTGGTCGAGTCTGAGTTCAGATGCACTTGAATATGCATATACATATGTCTGTGTTATAGTTTGTTATTTGATGTTGTGTTGCATTGAGCTCATGTGGTCTTCACTTTTGTATAGTCTTAACTTGCATTGTCCACTGTTGCATTCATGTGTACATTACTTGTTTGCCTCCTTTATTGCCTGTTCATCCCTTTTTGAGTTGAGTCGGTAGTGGTTATACTTTGGTATTGATGCATTGTGTATTCCAGAGTGCTTAGTTCTTATGTTTATATTCATGTCTTCACTATGTACATTTGCCTGTGCATGTCACTATTGCATTGCTTCGAGTCAGATTCTATTGGGGCTTCATTGCAACATATTGTCATTGTATATTGATTTGTGTTGCCGTTATCTTGTCGTACTTGATACACTCGATTCTGATACCTTTTGTTGCATTGTTTCATGTGAACTAAGCATGTTGAATTATGTACATTTTTGTGCCTGCATTTGCATGAGTCACTGCTATCTTGTTCATGCTAGCCGAGTTGTCCTGTTGCATTGCCTTTTTGTTTACTGCTACCAGATGTGGTTTTGGTTGAGTCTGGTGCTGTTCTGGTCGAGACTGTGTTCTTGTTTGGTTGTATTTGAATTCTTGTGCTCGATAATTTTGTGATGTTTTGTAGTGCACCTGAGTTGAATCCAGCTTAAAGCTCGGGTTTGACCTTGTGCTGATATCGTAACATTATTTGTATTGCACTTGAGTTGAACCCGGCTTTTAATTGGGTTTGACCATGTGCTCACCTGTCCCTGTAATTTTTTCAAGTGTATATATTTGTGTGCATGGCCTTGTGGCATGTACAATGATACACTGTGCATGTCACAACCTGTTCGTGTATGATGAATTCAAATTTAAATGATGACGAACAACCCAAATAACTGAGGCAAATATTGTTTTCAAAATCTACATTTTAATTTATACTGCAAAAATATTTTCTTTTCAGTTTTACTGCGTCAGTATATATTTTTGCAGATTGCTCAAATGCGGATTCAATCTGGAATGAAGTTAAAGACAAATACGAGTGAACGAGCGATAGGCAGTGAGGTGCATTTGTAAATTAGAAATTGTGATGTAATCAAATTTGTATTGCAATTGAAATTTTGTATATAAAGTGAGAGCAAAAAGTTATACTATTCAAAATTATAATAAATATTAGTTTGAATAAAATATATGTTTGAATTTAAATTCTGTGTTATTTATTTTATTCAGCAAATATTTATTTAATCTGTGAAAGTAAAATAGTACATTAACAAATACATTTAAATGAATATATATATGTTTATTATCATCAAACAAAAATCATATATTCACATATTCAACAATCACTTTCTTCGTGATTGTATTGAAAAAGAATTAATAAATCTTGAATTTGTATCCTCTGAAAATCAGTTGGCCGATATATTCACAAAATCTTTAATAGAAAACGTCTTTATAAAATTAAGACGAGAACTTGGGATTATCTCATTTAAAGATTTATGATTTTTATGACAATAAGTTTATTTTATATATATATATATATATTTTAACAAGTTTTATAAATTTTATAAAGATTATTATAAAATTATCTAAGCCTCTAGTTTAATCTAACATTTTATCCACAATCTTTTTCTTTCTATTTTTAGTTATGGTGAAAATACCTTGAATCCTTATGACCACTCATTGTTTTGTTTTCTCCGTGCCTATAAATTTTGTCAACTTTTCTTCATTCTTTTCATCTTGAATTCTATATATTCATCTACTCTAAACATCTCTGAATACTTCTTTTTCTCAACTATGTCATCGAACTCCTTTAACTCTAACAGATCGGACTCTAGAATCTCTTATACTTCTATCACTTCCAATTCTCCTAATACACCTTCACTTCATACTCCAACACCCATTCATGAACAAGTTCCCATTATTAGAGATCATAATCATCATACCGGTTATACGCCTCCTTCAAAGAAATCAAAATGCTCATTACTTTTTGGATCGCCTTCCACCAAACAAAAAGTGGATGAAATTCATCACTATCAACAACAATCTCTGGATCTTCAAAAATAAATGTGGTACGAACAGAAAATGAATTCTAGGTGGCTATCTTTTCTAGAGCAAGTAGCTCTAAAAATTTGTGGCTCCTTCTCGTCTAGTGTTCAAGAACCGGTTCTGGCTCGAAATCCTTGGTCTCCTGGTCCACAACGACCACCCGTCTCACCGAACTCATGGAAACGTGGTGGTCACAAATTCATAATGAGACTCCTTCTAAGAAAAATGATAAATCTACTCCAAGTCCGTCCTATAAATAATGTTCTCTTTTCTTTTCAACTCCATCTCAACCATATTGAAAGAGTTCGAAGACAAACATTTATACTAATCTTTTCTTATTGTTTGTATGACATATGTGTTATGATTGTATAATTATTTGTATTTCATCTATATTATGTTATAACTAAAATATTCTATGTTTCATAAACAAATCATTACTGATTTCAATTTAAGTTCAGATTCAGTCGACTGAATAGACTGAGTCAGTTAACTGATTGTAGAGTGAAGAACTCTTAGGTTCAGTTCAGTCGACCGAATAGACTGAGTCAGTCGACTGAATGCAGAGAGAAAAACTCTCGGGTTCTGATTCAGTCGACTGACTCAGGAACTTCAGTCGACTGAATGGGAATTTCTAGATAATAACTGCCTCTACCTACTTTTTTTTACCGCACCTTTTCACATTTTTTATCCTTCTTCATTCCTCCATCCCTATATTCCAAAATTCACCTCTCCACCATTACCAAATTTCACCTTTTTCAACCTTTCTCTTCTTTCTCCATGGCCCCTAGACAAACAAAATGCATCAAAAAGGCTTCTTCTTCATCCTCTACTCCAATAGATTCACTAATTGCTACTTGGCTGGTCCATGACAAAGCCATTCAAAGGTGGATAAATATGCAAGATTCTTGTATTTTCAAAGGCTCCTTTGTTCATTATCCTGACTTCAACTCTTATGGCATTCGTGAGCTTTCCGAAAGAAGCGGTTTGGATACTTTTCCTGACTGCAAAAAGAACAATCTAAAAATCAACCATATAATGGTTAAGCTATTTTACGCAAACTTGAATCTTCAAGAACCAACACCTAGAAATCGAGAAAACTGCATTTGGACTTCGGTATGTGGAATTTCTATTTTTCTATCTCTAGAATGTATGTACCATTTGCTTCAAACTAGAGCTGGGGGAATTAATCTTCGAGATATAAATTGCGATATGAAAATTCGAGACAATATAAGTCATTTATTCCTCGAAGATGATGCTGTAGAAGTTAAATCTATGTCACTTCGACCGAAAGCTAGACTCATGCACAAGTTTCTTCGTAAGATTTTAACCCCACGGACAGGGTCATATGAGTTAGTATATCCAGATAATTTCCATGCTCTATATGCTATATGGAAAAAGTTGCATGTCAATTGGACTCAACTTCTTATGGACGAATTCTTAAGTTTTAACCAAGGTAGAACAAATGATATTTACTTTGGTGAATATATAATGCGATTTTTAAATGATTTTGGTATAAAATCCCCCGAATCTGAATTCTCCAAAGTCGAATTATATAACATTCGTATCTTAAGACTCATGCAACTCCCTGATCATCCGGAACCTTTCATTACTTTTCAAGATTGGCAAGCAACTCAACGACAAAGACGGTAAGGAATTCACATTACCGAACAATCTTCTTCTCAACCTCATCAATCCAAAGAAGAGGTTATTCATCGTCCAGTTATTGGCCAAAATTCAAGAGAGGCTATTGATTTGCTTGCACAAAACCAACTTATTCTTGGCTCTCGCCTAAATAAAATAGATAAAAAGATTTACAAGATTAAAGGTTTCTTCACAACTTTATGGGAAGCTATTTCTTGTGCATCTTCCACTTCTGGATCTTTGCATTTGGACCCTAGAAAAAGGCCGGTTCCATAATTCTCTTGGTCAACTTCCGAAGCTACAAGCTCCAGCACAAGTGGCACTGGCGGAACATCTCATGACATTGCTAAAGGGAAGAACCAATCCAACCAGAGAAGGAGGATCTCATTGATTCGGACGAAGAGTAAGTTGTCCTTTGTTCTTTTGTTCTTTTGGCTTAATGATTAGTCAGCTCTTTCTTTTTCTTCAAGAACAATCTCTTAGTAAGTTATTTCTCCTTTGTGCTTTGGTATTTGTTTGAGTTCATTTGACTATGAACTATGCAATATTTTGTGATATTGTGAAGTGTTTTATATGTGATATGTTTATGTGTTGTCTATGTAATATTTCTCTTTATGTGAACTGTGGTATTTTGGCTTTTTCTAAGTATCCCTTTTTTGTCAATGACAAAAGGGGAGAAATTATTGTGTTTTCTAACAATTTTTTTGTAGAGCCAAGCATTCAGGGGGAGAAAACTAAGAAAACTAATTCTTTATAACTCATATTATATATCGTCAATTATATATGTTGTCATTAATCAAAAAGGGGGAGAATGTTGAATCATGGTTTTGATTCATGATGAAGAACATCAACAAGCATTGACGATCATAGATCACAAGATGATGGAACATAGCGACAAAAAGAGAATTGAACTTCAATCAAAGACAAGACTTCAATTCAGAATATAGTATGCATATTTATCTCGTTTTTGAGTCTTAGCTCTGTTAAAATATTGTTAAAATCATTCCTAAAGTAGTCACACACACAAACACACAAAAAGCTTTTACTTCAAAATATAGTGTTTTAATGTGATCTGTGCAACATAGCACAGGTTAGTCGACTGACTCGGGTCAGCCAGTCGACTGACTTGCGTCAGTACACATAAAATTGCTCTGGAATGCACGTTTTTCAAATTCAGTCGACTTGCACTTCTGAGTCAGTTGACTGAATGACAAATAATGGCTATTTGACTGAAAAGACACGTTCTTTCATGAAGGAGTTTCAATCCAATTTCAAGAGGAACGGATGCAACTTTTGGTTGAGATCTTTCGTGAACGATTGCATCCCTATATCCTCTATATAAACATACTTTGATTCTTTTTCAAATCACCAAATTCTTTCTTTACTCTCTTAATCTATTATTGCTCTATACTCTATGCAATTCAAAGCATTCACAAACTTTATATCGCTTGAATCTTTGAGTTAATATATACATTCTTCGATTCTAAGTGATTTTCTTCCTTTCTATCAATACACACACAAAATACTCTTGATGATTTGATTATAGGAAGGGTGTACTTCAAGACATAACTGTGACGACCCGACATTTTAGCGGTATTATTTTAATAAATATTTAATCTAATTTGAATAAAAAGTAAACTGATCATTTTTAAAATGAATAAATCTTTTGGAATAATTGCCATTATTTATAATGGATTTGTATTTTAAAAAGGAAATTGATTTGGAGATTTAAAATAAATCTCTTAATAATATTTATAATAAAATTTATCTTATATAATTTAATTAAAATACTTTGTTTTGTTAACATATGATAAATAAATATATAGATGTGGGCGATAATGTTTAAATTAAAATCTAAATCTATCAACATAAAAATAAGTCAAATATATGAATATAACTTAATTGTTGACAGCTAAAATACAAATAGAAATAAATATAAATATAAGTAAGTAAACCATATTGAATATAACTTAAATATTGATAGTTATAAAAAAAAGGAAACAAGGATTAAATAATTTTGGTAAACATACAACATAGATTTAAAATTGGTAAGAACAGAGTATAAAAACACGAGTATATATATAACATAACTTTAACATTTGTAAACAAAGCATAAGTTAAAGCAAGAAAATAAGACCTGGCAAACACTTGTATATGGAGTACAAGCTAAACTATAAAATGGAACAAGACCAAAGAAAAGTAAAACCTGAGACAAATATGTACATGAGTTTAAGCTAGATAATAACAAAACATAATATCTTCATTTGCAAGCTAAGTTTTTGCCTGCAAAGTGTATATTTTCGTACACAATATTTATGTACAGCTAAACATAATTATAGTTTGTAAACGAATTAAGAAACAAAGCATTTAAATGCTTTCATCTCAGCCACCAACATTTGTTCAGCCGAAATTTGAAACATCACTTCAATAATCACAGTAAGTAAACACACAAGAAAAAAAATCTCTGCACAACAGGTTGAAGCTGAACCAGTTGTAGCCTACCACTGTTCAAGCTACTTCTATATATATCACCTTATTCTAGTTCGTTCCAAAAACTTAGTTAACCTGAGAAGTAAACCTAAAAAAAAAAAAGGGTAGCATCATTAGTATGCAAATTAAAATAACATCTCAATTAAACAAGTAAAGAAGGATCAAAGGGGAATCAAGCTTACAGCTTCCAGAAGTTGTTCTCTGTTCTCTGCTTAATAGGTGAGTAAACTCTTTTACTTAAAAACAGTTTAAAAACCTGTGATGTAACCTTGTTGCATTTGTAGAAATATAGACTATTAAACTTACTTGAATATAAAGGTGCGCATTGAGTATAAGATGTCTGCAATGGCCTCTGTGTATTTATATATGTACTCTGTTGTTAATAACAGACTAAACATCACCAAAAATAATTCCTATTTCACTCTGTAATCAATATTAGACAGAGATTTCTGAAAGAAAGATGTCAATAGTAGTGTGATCTTGTTTTTAAAAATAGTTTTAAGTAATCACATTTACTAGGTAGTCTAGAAAATATTAGTTTACAGTGAAAATTTGTTATTTTGTAGAAAACCAATATCTATACTTTCATGATTTGATTATATAAATGGATTCAAGTAAGGAAATCATGAATTTAGGTTTGAAGATTTTGATTTTTAGTTTGGGTTTCGTTAAGATAATCTAAGTTGCTCGTCTTTGGGATCTTGGGTAATTGCCGATGATCGGCGACAAGTGGGGGTGTGGGGTTTGACCGGGAGGTGGCCGGGGAGTGGGTGAACTCTGGAAAATTGGTGAGGGGTTTTATTGTTGGCCGGGGTGGTCGGAGAAGGGAAAAATAGGGTTTTGTGGGAAGTTTTGGAGGTCGGCTGTGTCGAGATGAGAACGACGATGATGGCGCACCGGGAGAGATCACATTGGGGGGAATGGACTCGGGGATTCGAGGCGCAACTGTGGTAAAAGCAGTTTGGTTCCAAGTGGCACAGTTCGTCGTTGGTCGTTGATTTTGCCGATCTTGCTACTTCCAGTTTCCGATTTGAAATGGTGATTTTGAGGTTGACCTCGATTTGGGTTGTGTTGTGTCGCTGGAGTGGTTGTTGAAGCCGAAGGTGAGTTGCTGAAGGCCATGGGATCGATCGGCGGTGGGATTTCCGGCCGTGCATGTGCATAATGGCGATGGCGTGCATCCCTGCTGTTGAAGTTTGGGGGAAGAACGAATGGCTAGGGAGATTTTCGAAATTCCCTCATGTTCATCTCGGCGTAGTTGTGAAGAGTGGTTGCGAAGTTTTGCTGCTTCGGGTTTTCTCGGGTTTGTTCCGAGTCTGTCTCGGGAAGATTTGCATTTTTGCCTCGGAAACAAGTTTGTTTCTAGTTTTTAACTTAACCAGAGTTTAAATTATGGTGATTTTATAATATATTTATGATTTAAGCAAAGTGTATTTAACCTTAATAAATTAACGATATTAAATAAATCAAATTCAAACTTAAAGTTTAGTTTAATTTAAACGGAAGTTAAGAGTTAATATAAGAATGATTTATCTTAGTTAAATTATGTTTTATTGACTAAAGTAATTAGCGTATAATTTCTTAATAAATCTTAAAATGTTTAATTTGGGTAATTAAATTAAGTTAAATTAAATTGTGGAAGTTATTAAGTATAGATGATCACTTAATTAGGAATTGATTAATCAAGGTTAATTAAGGAATAATTAAGAAATAAGTAATTAAAAGTTTACTTACTAAATGTTAAGAAGATTATTAATAATTACTTAATGAATTAATTTAAAGAGAATACTCGGTATAATGAATTACGTTAATGTGGTTAAATTAGTTAATTCGTTAAGTAAAGAAAATTATTGATGATGGGTTAGGTATAATTACTTAATGTAGTTAAGGAACTATAATTACTTAGAGAAGTAATTAATGGATAATTACTGGATAAAATAAAAAGGGGATTTACGAAATGGGAAATAATTGAAGGATAACTACTTAGTGGAAGAAAATAAGAGTTAATTAGTCGGTAAAATTTATAAAAGGATTTATTAGGATACTAAATCAAGGGGTTTGATTTAATTATTGTAGATAATTAAATGATATTGAATGATATTGAATTTTTGAAATGCGTATGAATGTAGATTATATTGAATGCTTGGATTTTGTTGTCCTTGGTATGTGAGTGAGATGCTTATGATATAGTGCTGAATTTGGATTATCTATCAGAATAGAATTTCTATGTAAATCTATGACAATGAGTGTAAATAGTATTGTTCAAAGCTTGAACATCTTTGTTTTTAAGATGACATGAGATTCGAAGAGACCGGGGTGGGGTATCAGTAAATACTCGAAACCACTTCGATTTGTTTGATATGTGAAATCAAAAGTCTAGAATGGAATGAATTAAGTAAATTAAACCAGTTAATCTAAGTTTTGATACTTAGAAACCATTATGTGGATATGGGTTGTCTAAACAAATTTTGAATTTGTAAATTGATACAAGTTACGTCCGGGTTTATATAATTTGATTGCTTTGGTATTCCATGTTAGTTGGGTTTACTCACGCTGGTTTCCAGCCTGACCCGGGTGTTACTTTGGTGTAATGCTCGGGTCAGATGGAGTATTACAGATTTTCAAGTAGGTACGTTCTGGAGCTCAGGAGGCGAGCTGGATGGCGATAGCGTATAGAGTATTTCCGCTGTATTCATATTATTGTTAATCTGAGACATGATAATTGTATTTATTCAGTGACTGTATATAGGTAAAACTCTGATGTATATTAAATGTAATCGACAGATATAGTATTCTTTTGTAAAATTTTATTATTTATTATTATATTTTATCCGCTGCGAATGTGAGTTATTGATGTCTCTGTTCTTCTTCTTCTATCTCTTTCTTCTTTTTCATAACTATCTGGAATTTTCGGGTTCGAAAATTTCGGGTCGTTACAGTTGGTATCAGAGCAGAAGGTTAAGTGAGAACCTTGACTCTGGTGGGTGTACTCATTAAGGATAGGGTCAATAGTACCCTAGAATAAGTTGAGTGTGTGTGTGTGTGTGTGTATATATATATATATATATGAGAGAGCGTACTTGTTATTTTCTTATATAAAGATTTTAAATGATTTTATGCAAGATTATATTTTGATATATAAAGCAATATTTCACTCTAATAAATATTAAGGAAATTGCATGTTAAATTATTGGAATGAAATTAAGAGGAAATATATTACAACCAAACTGAAATTAAATAAAGATAAGTTTGAAATGGATGGTTTTAGGTATGATAATCTTGGTTATTATCATAAGTGATTGTTGAGTGTTTAATAATAAAATGTGTATTAATGGGTAAGCCAAATGAAATATTCTAAAGAAGTAAACATTTAAGTAAAATATGACTTATAAATTGAAAATACCTAAATTATGGAATTTTAAATCTAGGTCTGTAAATTTGAAAAATTGTTTCAAAGAGCTAAAAGAATAAATAAGTATTATTTGGATAAAAGATATTTGTTGCAAACAATGGGTTGTTTGAAGATTGGACTTGAATTTAAAACCAAAGGTGGTTTAAAACTTAAGGTATGTCTGGGTAAGCAAATTGATATATAGGAGTTGAATTTTCTAATCAAGTCTAATTTATAGGTTAGGAAGTCCCTTTAGAAATTCAGTCTTTGAGAGAAATGGCTACGAGTGAAGAATGGAAGGCAAGGCGCAGAAAACGAAGAGCAGCTGCACGTAAGGAACGGGAAATAGCAATTCTAGAGTATGAAAATCGGATTAAGGAAAGAAATGGACCAGGACCTTACGATAATGTCATTTGCTATAGATGTTACAATAAGGGTCATTACGCAGCTAAGTGTGGTAAAACAAGGAAGGAATTAAAAGGTACATTCCAACGATTTCGCTCCGAGATATTATGCTTTAAGTGCCATAAGAAGGGACATTTCCTTAGCCATTGTCCTGAAGTGAGGAAGGTGAAGCGTAAACCAATAGAACCGGTCAACGAGTCAACCATTTGCTATCATTGTAAAGGGTTGGGACATATTGCGAGAAATTGTCCCAAGAGACAGAAGAAGAAGATTAAGATTTTGAAACATCCTGTAGGAAGCATGGATGTCATTCAGATTGATGAGAGGGTAGAAACTTTTTGTGGAAAATGCTATAAGTAGGGACATCCTGTTAAAAAATGCATGTTTGGGCTTTGCCCATTGGAAGGAAGTCCATAAGAAGGATTCTGATAGAAATGATAGGACTCTTAAACCTAGGTGATGGTGTAAACATCTTAATATTGACTTTGTAAGGCCTTTATTATGATGAATGGATGTAATATTGAACTGCTAATGTACAGTCTATATATTTATGAAATATTTTATGGCAGTATGATCTAATAAACCACCTTATTTTATTTGAGACGGAATTTGAAATTAATTCAAACTGAAATTTCAAAGGTTTGGTTTCAAAATTGAATTTGATTTGAATTAATTGGAATTATGATTGAAGATGGATAAGTTTAAAAATTCAAATGGAAAATTTGAATTGGATAAATTTGAAAATTAGGACATGGAATTACTTTAAACTGAAAATTTGAATAATTGAATTTGTAAATTAAAATTGTTTAAGAACTGGCTTCAAACTGAAAGATAAAATTTAGTAATAGATTAATTTTTTTAAAATAAAATTGTATTGAATCCTTATTTGAACCATGAAATACATAAGTAATGATAATTTAAAATGGAAATTTGAGAATTGGACTCAGAAATTAAATTGTTTAAAAAATATATAATAATAATTAAAATGGAAAATTTAGGTTGAATTGAAATGATTGAAATTGAAGTGGGTTCAATCGAATGGATATTAGTCCAAAGTGATTGGAATAACTTGGGATTGTAATTAAAGTTAAATATGTTTAAAATCAAATCGAATTTGATTTAAATTTGGAAAGAAATTAAGAATTAATTCAACTTGAATTGGGAATAAATCAAGCCCAATGGAAATTGGAGTTATTTGAAATTGTAATTGAGTCAATTTAAATAGAAGTGGAAATTTAAATTGAATTGTTGGGAAATTGAACAGTTTTGACTCTGGACCATTTTCAATATAAATTGTTTTAATATAAACTTATTTTCCCCAAGCTATTTAATACATATAACCTTTCTTTTTAAAGTCAAATTATTTTGTACTTGTTTTACAATTATTTTTGGAACTATTTAACAATTTTCCAATTGTTTTATAAACTAGTTACTATTTTTCAACTATTTTACAAATTAATAGCTATTTTGCAATTATCTAAATGTTTATAATTATTTAACTATTTTATAGCTGAATTGCAAACTAATAATTATTTTTCAACTAATTATCTATCTTTAAAATTTTCAAGCTATTTCTAATTATAAATTGGTCGGAGTTCAAACTGTTATGGATTTAATACCCAACTGTGATAAGAATTGAAGTGATAATTCAATGGAATTGAAGCGATTGTAAATAAGTGAATGGAAATTTAAGGAAGTGTGAATAGAAAGGAAATTGATTTGGCTAATAATCAATGAAGTTAAATACGTAGGATATACGTATATTATTCTATTCGCATAGTGATTTGATCCAGATTCGAGCATAGAATTTCGAGATGGTTATATCAATCCGAGTTGGGATTTTTCACTCGATTTTTGACGGCGAGCCTGGATATGGACTGTTGATTGGTTCTGGATGTTCTCTATCATAGTTATAGCTATGCAAGGAGAATGACGGTTTCTGATCAAGAAACCAGATCTGTGTCCGCACTAGGAAGTCGGGTGGACGATACTAGTTCGGAAGTGAAATTGTGTGATCAAGTGTGCGATCGGATTGGTATAGCATACGGATGATAAGTATACATCGTACAGTTTTGAATGAAATTGATATTGGAGAGAGTAATCAAATTTGAATATTTGATTTTGAGTAAACAAAGTTATATATCTTTGTTATATAAGATAAATCTTCCCTTGTTGAATCTATTGCTGGAAGAACAAGGATTTTGGAAGTGTTTGAAGTATAAAGGGAGTTTTATATAAGATTGAAATGATCCAAAGTTTAAAAAATTATATATATCTGTATATATATATATATATATATATATATATATAAAGGATCTTATGAGGATTTTAGAAAATGTTTTGGGAACCTTTGGATTTGGAAAGGCTTTTGATTTTTGGGTAAAATCAATATTGAATTTGAAAAGCCTAGTTTGAGAATTATCGATTTTGGGATAATCGATTTTGTGTAAAGGAACTTTGTATGAGATCATACTAGGTGTATGATTTGAAAGATACTATATGTGTATAGTATAAAGTGTTTTGATGATGGCTCTGGGGAAAAAGGCGCTCCCTTAAATTGAACTTCTCAGGAGTGCCACCGGGTGGTGCTGCCTTGAGCCCCAAAGGGGGGTTCTAAAGTTGATCCTGTGAGGAGTCCGGACAAACTAGTTCCTAAGGATTATTGGGTAGCGAAAGTCGATGGCGCTGATGCCTACAGGGGCATTTGGGTTATGCTGTGACGACAGTGTAACTCGATGTCACTACGATCTACTGTGGGGACCATAGCGAAAATCGTGTGGAGGGTGAGTGTCAACGGTCTACACTTGATTTTGCCGGGAAGGCAACGCAACATCGGTAGACTGCGATCTATGGTCGAGTGGAGTGGAGAAGTTTCATTCTTTTGGCAGCGAAATTCGAGGGCGCTGATGCCTACAGTTATATGGGTTTTGCTGTGATAGCTACGTAACCCCAGTTGTAGCTACGATCTGTAGCAGGTTCCATGGCGTAATTGAGGGGCGCAGAGGCTTATAGTTATCTATGGATTTTGTCGGGATGGCGACGTAACCATCGGGTTAACTGCGACCATGGATGGGGGTGATGATTTCCAGAGCATTCTCACCAAAGATATTTCCTCTATTTTAAAAAAAAAAAACTATTTTTGATATTTTCATTAAAATTATACTCCAAGTATTTTCACTGGATGTTCAAAACGGGTTTACCAAGTACTTGTAGATTTTCAGTCCTATGCCTGATCAACGTATGACTGAATTTCTATGAGAACAAGGATGAACTGGTTGAGACATCGAGTTATAAAAGTATTTTATAAAAACTATTTTAGAAATATTATATAGATTTTTAAAGTAGTTTAAAAATGATCAAAGAAAATTTATATAATTTTAAACCTTTTAATCAATTCAGCTTCGTTCCTTTTCGAAGACGAAAAGATTCAAAGGGGGGAGGAATGTGCCGACCCGGTATTTTAGAAGTATTATTTTAATAGATATTTAATTTGAATAAAAAGTAAACTGATCATTTTTAAAATGAATAAATCTTTTGGAATAATTGCCATATATTTATAATGGATTTGTATTTTAAAACGGAAATTGATTTGGAGATTTAAAATAAATCCCTTAATAATATTTATTATAAAATTTATCTTATATAATTTTATTAAAATACTTTGTTTTGTTAACATGTGATAAATAAATATATGGATGTGGACGATAATGTTTAAATTAAAATCTAAATCTATCAACATAAAAATAAGTCAAATATATGAATATAACTTAATTGTTGACAGCTAAAATACAAATAGAAATAAATGTAAATATAAGTAAGTAAAACATATCGAATATAACTTAAATATTGATAGTTAGAAATAAAATAAATAAAAGGAAACAAGGATTAAATAATTTTGGTAAACATACAACATAGATTTAAAATTGGTAAGAACAGAGTATAAAAACACAAGTATATATATAACATAACTTTAACATTTGTAAACAAAACATAAGTTAAAGCAAGAAAATAAGACCTGGCAAACACTTGTATATGGAGTACAAGCTAAACTATAAAATGGAACAAGACTAAAGAAAAGTAAAACCTGAGACAAATATGTACATGAGTTTAAGCAAGATAATAACAAAACATAATATCATCATTTGCAAGCTAAGTTTTTGCCTGCAAAGTGTATATTTTCGTACACAATATTTATGTACAGCTAAACATAATTATAGTTTGTAAACGAATTAAGAAACAAAGCATTTAAATGCTTTCATCTCAGCCACCAACATTTGTTCAGCCGAAATTTGAAACATCACTTCAATAATCACAGTAAGTAAACACACAAGAAAAAAAAATCTGATCAACTGGTTGAAGCTGAACCAGTTGTAGCCTACCACTGTTCAAGATACTTCTATATATACCACCTTATTCTAGTTCGTTCCAAAAACTTAGTTAACCTGAGAAGTAAACCTGAAAAAAAAAGAAGAAGAAAGGGTAGCATCATTAGTATGCAAATTAAAATAACATCTCTATTAAACAAGTAAAGAAGGATCAAAGGGGAATCAAGCTTACAGTTTCCAGAAGTTGTTCTCTGTTCTCTGCTTAATAGGTGAGTAAACTCTTTTACTTAAAAACAGTTTAAAAACCTGTGATGTAACCTTGTTGCATTTGTGGAAATATAGACTATTAAACTTACTTGAATATAAAGGTGCGCATTGAGTATAAGATGTCTGCAATGGCCTCTGTGTATTTATATATGTACTCTGCTGTTAATAACAGACTAAACATCACCAAAAATAATTCCTATTTCACTGTATAATCAATATTAGACTGAGATTTCTGAAAGAAAGATGTCAATAGTAGTGTGATCTTGTTTTTAAAAATAGTTTTAAGTAATCACATTTACTAGGTAGTCTGGAAATATTAGTTTACAGTGAAAATTTGTTATTTTGTTGAAAACCAATATCTATACTTTCATGATTTGATTATATAAATGGATTCAAGCAAGGAAATCATGAATTTAGGTATGAATATTTTGATTTTTAGTTTAGGTTTCGTTAAGATAATCTGAGTTGCTCGTCTTTGGGATCTTGGGTAATTGCCGATGATCGGCGACAAGTGGGGGTGTGGGGTTTGACCGGAAGGTGGCTGGGGAGTGGGTGAACTCTGGAAAATTGGCGAGGGGTTTTATTGTTGGCCGGGGTGGTCGGAGAAGGGAAAAATAGGGTTTTGTGGGAAGTTTTGGAGGTCGGCTATGTCGAGATGAGAACGACGATGATGGCGCACCGGGAGAGATCGCATAAGGGGGAATGAACTCGGGGGTTCGAGGCGCAACTGTGGTCAAAGCAATTTGGTTCCAAGTGGCACGGTTCGTCGTTGGTCGTTGGTTTTTCCGATTATGCTACTTCTAGTTTTCGATTTGAAATGGTGATTTTGAGGTTGACCTCAATTTGGGTCGTGTTGTGTCGCTGGAGTGGTTGTTGAAGCCGAAGGTGAGTTGCTGAAGGCCAGGGGATCGATCGGCGGTGGGATTTCCGGCCGTGCATGTGCACAATGGCGATGGCGTGCATCCCTGTTGTTGAAGTTTGGGGGAAGAACGAATGGCTAGGGAGATTTTCGAAATTCCCTCATGTTCGTCTCGGCGTAGTAGTGAAGAGTGGTTGCGTAGTTTTGCTGCTTCGGGTTTTCTCGGATTTGTTCCGAGTCTGTCTCGGGAAGATTTGTGCCTCAGAAACAAGTTTGTTTCCAGTTTTTAACTTAACCTGAGTTTAAGTTAAAGTGATTTTAAAATATATTTATGATTTAAGTAAAGAGTATTTAACCTTAATAAATTAATGATATTAAATAAATCAAATTCAAACTTAAAGTTTAGTTTAATTTAAAAGGAAGTTAAGAGTTAATATAAGAATGATTTATCTTAGTTAAATTATGTTTTATTGACTAAAGTAATTAGCGTATAATTTCTTAATAAATCTTAAAATGTTTAATTTGGGTAATTAAATTAAGTTAAATTAAATTGTGGAAGTTATTAAGTATAGATGATCACTTAATTAGGAATTGATTAATCAAGGTTAATTAAGGAATAATTAAGAAATAAGTAATTAAAAGGTTACTTACTAAATGTTAAGAAGATTATTAATAATTACTTAATGAAGTAATTTAAAGAGAATACTCGGTATAATGAATTACGTTAATGTGGTTAATTTAGTTAATTCGTTAAGTAAAGAAAATTATTGATGATGGGTTAGGTATAATTACTTAATGTAGTTAAGGAACTATAATTACTTAGAGAAGTAATTAATGGATAATTACTGGATAAAATAAAAAGGGGATTTACGAAATGGGAAATAATTGAAGGATAACTACTTAGTGGAAGAAAATAAGAGTTAATTAGTCGGTAAAATTTATAAAAGGATTTATTAGGATACTAAATCAAGGGGTTTGATTTAATTATTGTAGATAATTAAATGATATTGAATGATATTGAATTTTTGAAATGCGTATGAATGTAGATTATATTGAATGCTTGGATTTTGTTGTCCTTGGTATGTGAGTGAGATGCTTATGATATAGTGCTGAATTTGGATTATCTATCAGAATAGAAGTGCTATGTAAATCTATGACAATGAGTGTAAATAGTATTGTTCAAAGCTTGAACATCTTTGTTTTTAAGATGACATGAGATTCGAAGAGACCGGGGTGGGGTATCAGTAAATACTCGAAACCGCTTCGATTTGTTTGATATGTGAAATCAAAAGTCTAGAATGGAATGAATTAAGTAAATTAAACCAGTTAATCTAAGTTTTGATACTTAGAAACCATTATGTGGATATGGGTTGTCTAAACAAATTTTGAATTTGTAACTTGATACAAGTTACGTCCGGGTTTATATAATTTGATTGCTTTGGTATTCCATGTTAGTTGGGTTTACTCACGCTGGTTTCCAGCCTGACCCGGGTGTTACTTTGGTGTAATGCTCGGGTCAGACGGAGTATTACAGATTTTCAGGTAGGTACGTTCTGGAGCTCAGGAGGCGAGCTGGATGGCAACAGCGTATAGAGTATTTCCGCTGTATTCATATTGTTAATCTGAGACATGATAATTGTATTTATTCAGTGACTGTATATAGGTAAAACTCTGATGTATATTAAATGTAATCGACAGATATAGTATTCTTTTGTAAACTTTTATTATTTATTATTATATTTTATCCGGTGCGAATGTGAGTTATTGATGTCTCTGTTCTTCTTCTTCCATCTCTTTCTTCTTTTTCATAACTATCTGGAATTTTCGGGTTCGAAAATTTCGGGTCGTTACAGTTGGTATCAGAGCAGAAGGTTAAGTGAGAACCTTGACTCTGGTGGGTGTACTCATTAAGGATAGGGTCAATAGTACCCTAGAATAAGTTGAGTGTATATATATATGAGAGAGCGTACTTGTTATTTTCTTATATAAAGATTTTAAATGATTTTATGCAAGATTATATTTTGATATATAAAGCAATATTTCACTCTAATAAATATTAAGGAAATTGCATGTTAAATTATTGGAATGAAATTAAGAGGAAATATATTACAACCAAACTGAAATTAAATAAAGATAAGTTTGAAATGGATGGTTTTAGGTATGATAATCTTGGTTATTATCATAAGTGATTGTTGTGTGTTTAATAATAAGATGTGCATTAATGGGTAAGCCAAATGAAATATTCTAAAGAAGTAAACATTTAAGTAAAATATGACTTATAAATTGAAAATACCTAAATTGTGGAATTTTAAATCTAGGTCCGTAAATTTGAAAAATTGTTTCAAAGATCTAAAAGAATAAATAAGTATTATTTGGATAAAAGATATTTGTTGCAAACAATGGGTTTTTTGAAGATTGAACTTATAATGGATAAAAGATATTAAGTAAAACCAACCACCTGATGCCCAGGCACTTACAACCATAACACACAAACCACATATAGGGCTATCAACGGATGCAAATATGGATGTATCCGCATCCGCATCCGAAAATTTAAATTCGCACCCGAATCCACATCCGATATCCGCAGATATCTGAGAATTAACATCCGTATCCGCATCCGCGGATATTTTTCGGATATTCGAAAATATTTGCATCCGAAAATAAAAAGCAGATATTTCCGGATCGAAAATATCCGAAATATCCGCATCTAAAATTAAATAAGATTTTTTTTATACTAATAATTTTGAACTAGGACAATCACTTTCTCAAATGACAATACACATACTACAATATTAATCAGATTTTCAAATGACAAAATGGCAACACGCACAATATCAAACAAGTTTATACGATATTACATCAATTCAAATGATAAAATAACAACGTACATAATGATGAAATGACAACACATATAAAATTTCGGATCAGACGAATGTTTTTCGAATGCGGTTATGCCCATATCCACATTCGTATTCGATTTTCTTTTCGGCTATCGGACATCTGCATCCGTTTTTCAAATATCGGATAATATCCGTTTTTTCGGATACGGATCCGGACGGATTTTTAATTTTTCGGATATCCATTGACAGGCCTATAACACATAGAAGACTGACTAACATTCAACCAACGTCCTGATATTACAAGACCGAGGACAGATGCAAACCCCAAATACCACACAAACAGAACTACCGAACCAAACACCCATATGACCAAACACGGAACACACATAACACACGGCGATACACAGAATACCAACACGTTGACCACATGTCCAAACCTTATCCATGGAAGCAGTAATAAAAGATACAAGCCAAAAGTCAAATTCGATCCATAACAGCAACATCAATGAGCAGAAGCAAGCACAAACCTTAAGCGCGAAACAAAATAGCAACTCCTAAAATCTATTGCAGAGGCAATCGCCGTCAAGGGATGTCTAAGCAAGCAAAAGATAAAGGAGATGGCTCATACTACCAAAAAACAGCAGCCAAAACTGAACCTGACACGAAGCTACAACCACAGACAGAAGTAAGACAACATTCAGCAGGAAATTACTAGACACATAGAAGCAAGACCCGGTAACCAAAAGAAATCTGACCTAGAAGCAATCCCCAATGCTACAGTCGGCGATGAAGCTTAATCCTGTTGGGAATTTTGCGATTCGAGACGGATTTGATGGTGATAGTGATGAAGACAAAGCTGTACTTCCGACTTCAAGGATCTATGGAATAGATTCTTTCAGACAATAGTTCAACCCACCAGGTACAAACGGGTTATCGAACTATCGACTTTCAGGATTCAATGAAGCCCTATAACAGCGTAATCGAATTCAAAGTTTGTACGACTTTGATCCGACCAAGAACACTTCAGAAACGGTATCTGATGATGCAATTTATATGGAATAGAATGAAGAGGAAGAAGAGAACAATTCTGCAATGGTTTCTGAATTTGCAACACCTTGGAGGCGTTACAAAACAGAGCAGCGGATTAACGGCGTCGCAGAACTGTTTGGGAAGAAGAAGAGGATAGAAAACTGTTACGAAATGATTCTGGGCATTGCTATTTATAGTGTTGAAGAGGCGTCCATTCGCAAAGCGTCGCGACCGTTAGCAACGGTAAGCAACTGTTACGAACGGGTTCAAAAAACCAAATGTCGCGTCTATTCATATTTGTAACGTTCAGAAACGTTACAAATTCCCGCCATCATTCAAATTCTGAATTCCAGTTCTGGTTCCTTAACGGGCTAAAATCTGGCCCGTTACAGTTCATGTTTTGATCCAAAAATATTTTCAGATCCGAACCCGAAACCCGTACCCGACCCGACCCGGCCCGGTTCGGTTCGGTCGAACGGACGGCGGCGGCGCGCATGTGGTGTTGCATGACTTACCTCCTCACAACAAAGAAAACATGTGGGAGACCCGAGGCCCCAACATCCACTTGAGAGAGCTATACTTATACAAGTATAGTCTTCATTTTTCTACAATGTGGGACTTCTCTTCTTCCTCTTTACTTCTTCTCTTCCAAAACCAAAACCCAAACCCCAAAGCTTTTGAAAATTTTACAACAATCTCCCCCAATTTTCAAAATAAGAAAATAAATAAATAGGATGGCTGCATCACTAGAGTGACTTCCTACATACCCAAGTGGGATCAAGCCTATGTAGTTCTAAGATCAAGTTTTGCATCATCGTGAAAACCAACACATAAATAAAAGGTATCTTCTGGATTTAAACCTTTACGTAGTGTAAACCATTCAAAGCCTTATCGAGATTCTATGGTAAACGAATCTTGAACCAAGTATCCCTAATGATAAAACCGGAACAATCACACATGTTGATTTCCTTAGGTAAAGTGTTCTGTATTGCTCAGCACGTTAATGGCCATGTGCTTAAATACTGGTTCATGAGTCTACTTAGAAAGCAGTCTTACTTTCCTAGGAAACGACCTGATTTCCATACTCATATAGGTAAGTCTCTTAAGGTGTTTCTACGATACACCTTTTAAGGTTTCTAGACTTATTAAGGATATATATCCATCCTTTGTTCTTGCAGAATCCAACACTAAATATTATGGGAATATCTATTTAGTGTTCCATAACCATTCTCTTAACTTGTTGGTACCCATTGAACTTTGTCTATCTTTTTCAAGACATAAGTTAGGTTTCTGTTAACGATGATCAACCTTCATTCACAGACCTTAGTCCCATTTCTTATGACTTTATAGAAACCATTGCCTTTGGAAGACCTTTTGTAAGTGGGTCAGCCAAGTTTTTCTTCGTTTCTATGTAGTCAACAGTTATAACTCCTCTTTTGAGTAACTGTCTCACAATTTGATGTCTTAGACTCACATGTCTAGACTTTCCATTATATGTCTTATTAGACACATTGTATATTGTTGCTTGATTGTCACAGTTAACCAAGACTGCTGGAGATGGCTTCTTCCACAAAGGGATTTCCAATAATAAATTCCTAAGCCATTCCGCTTCTTTACATGCATCTGCGAATGCAATCAATTCTGACAACATTGTTGAGTCAGAAATACAGGTCTGCTTCTTGGAAGCCCAAGACACAACAGCGCCTCCTAGTGTAAAGATCCATCCAGTCGTAGACTTGGATTTGGATTCTACATTGTTCCAGGTTGCATCACTATATCCTTCTATTACAGCAGGATATCCTTTATAAGATAAACCATATTCAATGGTTCCTTTCAAATAAGCTAAAACTCTGGAAATGGCTTTCCAATGTTCGAAACCTAGATTACTCGTAAATCCACACAATATACTTATAGCAGGCGCGGTGTTTGGTCTAGTGCAATGCATAGCATACATAAGACTCCCAATAACACTGGAATACTCTAGTTGGGAGATTGTACGTCCAGTGTTCTTTTCTAATTTAATACTAGGATCTAAAGGAGTTGGTGCTGGTTTGTCATCGTAATGACCATACTTTTGTAGGAATTTCTCTATGTAAAGGGATTGAGTTAGTAATAACTCCCCCTCTTTCCTAACAATTTTAATTCCCAGAATTACATCAGCCTCTCTTAAATCTTTCATATCGAATTTAGAAGACAGAAACTTTTTAGTTTCATTCACATAGGATATATTGGAACCAAATATTAGCATGTCATCAACGTATAAACATATTATAACAATACCATTGTTATCCGATTTGCTATAAATACATTTATCAGCATCATTAACAATGAATCCATATGACAGTGCAACTTTATCAAACTTCTCATGCCATTGCATGGGAGCTTGCTTCAGGCCATTAAGAGATTTTACTAATTTGCAAACTTTCTTTTCTTGGCCTGGGGTTTTGAAACCTTCAGGTTGTTCCATATATCTCTTCTTCTAAATCTCCATTTAGAAAAGCAGTCTTTACATCCATTTGATGTATGACTAATTTATGAATTGATGCAAGTGCAATTAAACAGCGTATAGAAGATATGCGAGCAACTGTATCAAAATAATCTACACCATGTCTTTGCTTATATCCCTTAGCAACTAATCTGGATTTAAACTTATCAATGGATCCATTTGTATTCAACTTTTTCTTGAATATCCATTTACGTCCTATAGGTTTAGCACTAGGAGGTAAATCAGTTAAAACCCAAGTTTGGTTTAACATTATGGAATTCATTTCATCATTGAAAGCTTCTTTCCAGAAATTTGAATCTCTGGAACTCATAGTTTCAGAATAATTTTTGGGATCATCATCAACGTTCATTACATATTTAGTCACATTAAGGACTTCGTCCTTACTGCCTTTTCCCAGAACTTTGCTCGGAACCTTATTTGCTCCAGTAACTACGTCGGCTTCTCCTTTATTTTCTTCGTAACCCTTGAACAGATTACGGTCTTTGCAAATGTGAATGGTTGCTCCAGTATCGAACCAGCAATCATTATCATTGCCACTAATGGAATTTGCCTCTTGCACTACAGCCACAAGCGAGTCTTCGACCACATTCACTTTTTGTTGTTTCTTCCGCAGACGGCAGTCTCGGGCACAGTGGCCGGGCTTGTTACAAAAATAACAAGTACCTTTCTTTTTGTTGTTAGTTTTGGAATAATTTTTCTTAAACCGTGTATCATTCTTTGGCTTTAATTTATCAGTAATTTCAACATTATTTGCCTTAGAATGGGACTCAGTTTGCGGATTATCATCTAGATCGCGTTTGCGAGAGTCTTCTTCAATACGAAGATGACGCTGTAAACCATCTAAATTATAATCCGTTTCCGCATGCTTCATCTTTTCCTTATAATCATTCCAACTATGCGGAAGTCTAGAAATTATAACTCCAACAACAAAAGATTCAGGGAAATCAATTCCAGCATCTTTAAGTTGATTCACCAACAGTAAGATTTCGCTTACTTGTCCAACTATGGACTTATTGGTGACCATTTTGAAATCCACAAAATTAGAAATAAGAAACTTTTTATTACTTGCCTTGGATATGCGGTACTTATTCTCCAGAGCAGTCCAGAGTTCCTTCGCTGTTTCCAAGGTCCTATGAGCATTGTAGACTGTGATAGATAGCACATTCAAAATATGGCATCTGCATAGGAAATCGTCCTCTTTGCGCTTTGCACGTTTAGCCTTTAGAGCAGCATCATCCTTATCAGTTTCCCTCGGGATTTCTTCCAAGTCATCTTCCAAGATGTAGAACAACTTGACGGTGACCAGGAAAAATTTCATCGTCTCTTGCCAACGAGTGAAATTGTCGCCATCAAAACGCTCCAATCGAGTTAGATGCTGATTCATAACTTGTAGAGCGCCCGAACCTTCCATGGTTGAAGACTATTGTCTGAAAATTTGTTGGGAATTTTGCGATTCGAGACGGATTTGATGGCGATAGTGATGAAGACAAAGCTGTACTTCCGACTTCAAGGATCTATGGAATAGATTCTTTCAGACAATAGTTCAACCCACCAGGTACAAACGGGTTATCGAACTATCGACTTTCAGGATTCAATGAAGCCCTATAACAGCGTAATCGAATTTAAAGTTTGTACGACTTTGATCCGACCAAGAACACTTCAAAAACGGTATCTGATGATGCAATTTATATGGAATAGAATGAAGAGGAAGAAGAGAACAATTCTGCAATGATTTCTGAATTTGCAACACCTTGGAGGCGTTACAAAACAGAGCAGTGGATTAACGACGTCGCAGAACTGTTTGGGAAGAAGAAGAGGATAGAAAACTGTTACGAAATGATTCTGGGCATTGCTATTTATAGTGTTGAAGAGGCGTCCACTCGCAAAGCGTCGCGACCATTAGCAACGGTTCGCAACTGTTACGAACGGGTTCAAAAAACCAAATGTCGTGTCTATTCATATTTGTAACGTTCAGAAACGTTACAAATTCCCGCCATCATTCAAATTCTGAATTCCAGTTCTGGGTCCTTAACGGGCTGAAATCTGGCCCGTTACAGTTCATATTTTGATCCAAAAATATTTTCAGATCCGAACCCGCACCCGACCCGGCCCGGTTCGGTTCGGTCGGACGGACGGGGCGGCGCGCGTGTGGTGTTGCATGACTTACCTCCTCACAACAAAGCAAACATGTGGGAGCCCCAAGGCCCTAACATCCACTTGAGAGAGCTATACTTATACAAGTATAGTCTTCATTTTTCTACAATGTGGGACTTCTCTTCTCCCTCCGTACTTCTTCTCTTCCAAAACCAAAACCCAAACCCCAAAGCTTTTGAAAATTTTACAACAAATCCCTACAACATCGACTATCGAACCGTTGTTTGGGACAATCCTTGCGAGATCCAAAAGTAGAGCTAGCAGATCCGTGGAGGAAATAAACAACGCTCATGGGAATTGCATGAGGGAGAGAAGAGGAGGAGCTTACAGCAATAGGAAAAGCTAGGGAAGGGGAGGTAGAAGTGAAAAGTGTAGAGAAAGCAATGGAAGGATTGAAGGAACAAGATTGGAAAATTAGGCAAAGAGAATGGCAGCTGAAAGGGGAAGCGTAGTCCTTATTGATGCAAGCTCCATTTTATTTAGTAATCACATCTTTCATTCATGGTATTAACTTGACACTATCCAATTATACTTCAATATATTTCTATATACATCGCAATAGACATCTTGTTGACAATAGGACAAAGCGATCAACTCTCTCGTGAGCCCCAAAATTAGGACACACACTTTTGAGATTGAATATGAACATTATATTATATTAATTTTTAAATATTAGCATAAAATAATAAATTAATTTCAATCAAATTATAATATTCCTAGTCTAAAACATTTATAATAAAAATATATTTAATTAAACTAAATGAAATTCAAATACAACTAATCTATTTTACAAACATACTTTTGTTTGATTTCTATGGTTAGTATTTATCTACACAAGCACAAATTAAATGTCTTATGCAACCGACAAAAGGTTTTTTCTTTGAAATTCACCATTTTAATCCTGCTGCCAGCGCACCGATCCAGTAATGGTACCAAAGCCTGCATTATGCTTATGTAAATAAATTAGCCAACTCTAAGAATAATTCCTTAAGGAAAAGTCAAAGTATAGGTATCTAGGAAAGGGTGTTTAAACTAAGGAGAATGTTACTCTAATTAAGGACCACTACATGTGGAAAATATCTCTAATCTCCTGACCCTTACCTAGCTTATTGAAATGGTCTGATGATATGCCCTTATGGAAGACTTAAGTATTATTTCAACCTTAGATTAATTCTAATAGCATATTTGAATATTATAAATTAATTTAAATTTTTTAAATAAAATAAATTAATATTTGCATAATTATAAATTTGTAGAATACAAATTTAAAACTAATTATTTAATTGACTAATTTTATAAAAGGATATATAATATAAATTAAAAATTATTTTAAATTTAATGATTATAAATGCTATATTATATATTAATTAAATTGTTTAATTAGTAAAAGAAAATACATATCGATACATACATACATACATACATTATAAAGTTCATAATTACAAATATGTATAAATTAAGTTGGAGGTCAATATAAATCTAACTCATGAGACTTATGGAAGTATACATTGTATGAATATAAAATATATTCGATATCATGAGACATAATTTTTATATACTCATCTTCCTTAAATAGTCAATAATACTTTACAAAATTATTTTTAAATTCTGAATTTAACGATAATAACGCTCTCCAACATTTATAATATAAACAGAATACCTTATATATCTATATTTTTTGAGCAAACTCAAGCCATATAATATCTAAGGTGATGTTATATGTTATTAATAGAATATAAGAATGGTATGTAACTTTGTTGGGTAAACTCAAAGGTTTATAACTCCCCTTAAGATACCGTGAAATGATTAGGTCTAGAGTGTTTAATGTACTTTATAATTCATTGAGCAAACCCAAGGTCATGAAAATGATAAGGAGCATAGCCTAAGAAATAGGTTAGGAGTTATATAAGATATAAATAGTAAAAGTTACTTACCATTGAGCAAACCTAAGGTCGTGGTAACTCAATGAATGAACCCTAACGCCTATTGAAAGAATTAATTAAATTCTTATATCCTTTTTAGGGTTTTTGAGATATACAAAATTTAGTGGTAGCCTTATTAGATAGATATAATAAATCATTCTAACAAGTTTAAGGGTATATGCAATGATATCTAATTTACTCTATTGGATTTAATTAGATAAATTTCAACTATGAAGCTATTCTTTCAAAAAAACACTTTAACGGGAAAAAACTACAAAGACTAACTTAGGAATGTTAAAATTGCACTCTATATAAAAAGGTTTGATATGTCATTGCTAATGAAACTTTATCTAAACCAAACAAAGACGCCATGAGTGAAAAAATTAAGACTTATGAAAAATGGGAAATGGATAGCGAATTTGCTCACTGTTATATGTTACCTACGATAAGCATTAAGCTCCAACAACAATATGGAAAGATGAATATTCATGAAATATTGCTTTCCTGCAAAAGTTGTATGGAGAATAGTCTTTTACCGTAAGGTCTCGGCTTCTTGGCAATTATTTCATATGAATACGAGGTATGCGGTTTCATCAAAATTGTTTCACACTAATATGAGTAAAGGTTCCTCATCCAAGACCACATACATAATATGATTAGGTACATAGAGCTGTTGGTCGAGCTATGTTCTACTCTAGATACCGATCTATAGACCAACTTAATGTTGAAAACATGATTTTAGTGTTTTTATGATAATAACTATGCGACAATTCTACTAATGTGTTTATTGAGTAAGTTCAAGTCACGTAGCTATAAGATCGAGGGCAAAGCTCATTTAACGTCGACACAAGCCATAACGGAGAAATACCCAATACTTAAAGAGCTTGAAAATGTTATGGTCTTGATAACAAATCATTGGGTATCCACAATAACACTTTAAGGCGTGCTTCAAAGACAAAAATGTGGTATGTGTTGTTTTGTCAGTTTATCGAGTCATAAAAGTCATTACTTGTTAAACCGTTTAGTTGATGTAACGACCTATAAATTTTAATAATTTTTTTAATATATGCAATTAATTGAATTTTTATAAATTTTTAAATTATTGAATTTGGAAGTAAAAATCTTATATTTGAAATACGTCTACTTAAATATAGCAAATGGTAAATTTTTATCAGGTAATTTGAAAGTTTATTTTCTTGTGTAATTTATTTAAATTTAAATCAGTTAATATTAGATGATAATAAAATATTTCTCGAACCTGAATATTTTATATAATAAATTTGTAAATCATCTTCTGAGTGAGATATCACATTTTGTTTCATCCAATTTGGACTGCTATTGCTCCGTTTATCTTATTTTTGGCGTTTTAGCAGCATTTTTGGTACCGAATATCGACTTTTTTATTGGATAATCACTAATATCTATGTACCGTTTTGATCGTCTCATCGTGCTGATCTCTATAGTATATTTATCTGTGTAATTCGGTTCCTGATACGTGGCGAAAATCGTGAAACGGTTAACAGTATTGGTACCCATTTTGAAACTTTTTAACTCCATGTGTCCATTCGTTACCTACCGTACAAAACCAATAGCCACTAGCCATTATTATTTCAGAATTTATGGTGACCTTTTATCTTTCCCACTGGTGTGTCCTTTCATATTTGTATTTTGACTTCTTGGTTTTCTGGGAAAGAAATTTTTTTATACAAATTTACTTTCAGCTATTCTCCGAAAAAGTAAACACATGTATAATTTATATATATTTCGGTTGTACCGAAACCTGTTCTCTGCTGATTCATCCCTTCCATTTTATTTTGTCCTTTTTCATTTTGCTTTGCCATCCTTCTTTGTACTGGAAGCCACCACCATTCCCCTCAAAGCTCGTAGCTTCCCATTATTAACTGAACCCGCTCGACCAGCATAGCTACCAACCTATCGGCGTTTCCCACTCTTTCCAGCGAGCGACCCACACAGCCGAGCTTGCTCTCCACGGCCTTGTGCCTTCACCCAGAACCCGCTGTGTACTCTTCCTTCCTCTCTCCATACCCACCTCAGCCGCACGCACCCTCTCTCTTTCCAACTCGCAAACCATCGACCTTCGCCCGTACTTCCACGTTTTCAGCTCCCTCTCCACACCCGACTCGACCACCTACTCCTCCAACCTAGCCGAGATTCTACAGCACCACCTTGGCCGAAGCCTCTTGTGCCTCCAACAGCTGAGCTTTTCAAGCTAGCCTACCCGAGCTTCCCTCTCTCTCTTCCATGTTTGCTCGGTCTTCTTCTCTCTGGTCTATAAAGGAAGGTATTATATTTATATATTTATATTATGTTAGTTTGTTTTATATATATAGTTTAAGTGTGTATATATATATATCAGTTGGTTTATATATCAGTATTTATATATATAATTTAAGGTTATGATTTTTAGTAAGTCACGGTAAAGTATATATATGTTAGTGTATATATTATATAACAGTTGTTACTGTATTGTATATATATTATATTGTAAAGTTTTGTTTCTCTTCGTATGGAAAATAGAAGAATATAAATATTTATATTTATATAGAAGTGTGCTTCTGTGTTTACAATATATATATATATATATTTATATATAGACCGAGTTTATATAAATAGTGATATGTTTTGTTTTATATATTGATAAATTATGTAGTTATGTTTTAAGTATATATATATTTATATGTAAGTTTAACTATATGTATAGATAGATTATATATGTCAGTTTACTAATATATAAATGTTTTCATTTCGGTTTTATATGACTTCAGATTATATATATAGAAGCTGCTGCAGTTTTCTATATATAAATAAGTGTAAATATAAAGAACAAGTTTATTTGAATAGTTGTAGTTGCTATTCGTATATAAATGTTTATAGTATGTACATTATAAATGAAATATATATTTACAGAATTTTTTATTATAAAGAAAGTCATATAGTCATGTCAGTCTATATACATGTGTTTTGCTTATATATATACACCTATATATGTATATTTTCGCATGCCTGCTTTGGTTTGTGTTCCATTTATATATGTATACTTTCGCAGTCTGTTGGCTATATAAGTTTTATAAATTACAAAGTTTATGGAAGTTGTTGAAATAAATATGAGTATATGTATTAGTTTATATATACTTGAGTTTGGTTTGGGTATATTTATATATGTCTGCATATATATTATTGCATATATGTAGTCCAGGTTATGTCAATTTATATCCGATCTATATAAATGTTTGATTATATATATATATATATATATATATATATATAAGTTATATAAATTATTATTTTTATCTTAAAATACATATGGTTTTTATATATATTTACTCTATTGTTCCTTAGTCAATATTGTAACTTAGTATAGGATTTTATACTAGTTTATTTATAAAAGTATATTTGGGTCTGGGTTTTTGATAAAGCATATATAGAGATGTTATTGTATATGTATTTAAATTTAGTATTTATTTAAAAAAATATATATTATTTTAAATACGAGTTAAAAATATTATTTTAATATTAATTAATATTAGATTTTAAATTATATATATATATATATATTTTTTCTCATCGATCCCTGTTTATCAGCTTGTCCGTCGAATTCGTGCCAATTTCGCTTTGCTTCGAAGCACATGCTTGGATTCGTAACTCATTTCATTCTCTTTCATCTCTAGCCTCGAAAGGTGAGCAATCATTCATGATTAATGTTCTTACATTTATTAAATCTGATTTCAATTGAAACGAAAATTGAAATATGATGTCGTTAGTTATTTACATTGCTATATGTATGCTATTATATGTATTTGTTCACCTGTGACATCTGACACTATCATTCATTATTTATATTGATGTTGTATGCCTGTTATATTCATATCTGTTTTCACTCTGTAAGTTCCCTATTAGCATAGAATTCCCTATGGGTTGAAATGATACATACCCGAACGATCTTGTAGAATAGAAGAAAATCGTTATAGGTTGAAATGATATACCCAAGCGATTTTCATTGAATTGAATTTGGGATTGCGGATTGAAATGATATATACCCGTATATATTTAAATTACAGATTGAAATGATAAATATCTGTATCACCTGACCATAGGATAGAAAATTACCGTTGGTCTATATATATATATATATATATTTTGAAATGATTTCCAAGGTTTAAAAAATAAAATATATATGGTTTTATATAAATATTTATTTTTTATATTATATATAAATGTTATTTTATATATAGTTAAATTCTTGATATTTAAAATTATATGTTTGAAAATATGTATAAATTAGTTTTAATATAAAATAAGTCTAATAATAATATGTAATTTAATAAAGTTTGATTTAATTAATATACAACATGTTTAAGTATTTTTTAAATTTATATTTAAAAATAGATTTTTATAATGATTTTTATTAGTTAAGGTTGGGAAGATAAATTTCAATTTATTTGAAATTGTATGTAATTAAGAATTTTATTTAATTAAATCGATTTGAAACTTATTGAATTTGAGATTTTCAAAGGATATGATTTCATAACTTGATTTTATTTAAGGTGATTAAATGAATATTTCAAGTTTAAATAAATTGAAGGGAATATTTAATTTATTTGTAATTGGAGATTTTATTTAAATGATATTGGATTTATTAAGTGAATATTTCAAAACTAAATAATAATGAAGTTAAATTAAGATATATATGAAATTATCAAATTTAGTTTTGAAATATTGAATAAATAAAGCTTTGAATTATATTGAAATTGAAATGATTTATTTTGTGGTTTAAATCTGTATTTGAAATCGATAAAATTTGAAATGGTTTATTGAGAAACTGAATTGAATTGAAATTGATGAATTGAGATTGAATTTATTTGAATTTTGGAACTCGTGTTAATTTGAATTGATTTGTGAAATTGGAGGAAGCTATTTTATTATATAAAGTATTTTTAAATTATTTAAAACTATTTATATATTTTACTTTATAAATTATTTTATATATACTATTTAATATAAAATATTTTAGTATAAAACTATGTGTAATATAAACTATTTTAATATTCTAATTATTTTATTTTATTTTATATAAACTATTTTAACTTATAACTATTTTATATACAAACTATTTAACATATAAACTATCTTATTTATAAACTATTTTATTATATATATACACTTTTTTTCTATATCTAAATGGTTTGAGTGGGAAGTTATGTTTCAAAGTATTATGATTTCAAAGTATTATGATTTCAAGTGTTATGATTTTAAAGTATAATGATTTCCAAAGTGTTATACTTTTGAAGTTGTCATTTTGCAAGTGTTATAACTTGAAAAGTGCTGTGATTTGGAAACGGATATCTTTTAAGTGAATAATTATTTCGTATCAATTTGTTTTTTGAAATGATATGATATTTTGGTTTTGAAGTATAAACTATTTTGAAATGATCGCGGTGTTATAATAACGTTTGGTTGTTAAATAGACCGGGATTGGTTATTGTCATACTCTCTACCAATGCCGAAAACCACTTTAACAACCGTGTACTCGGTGGAGATTCCTGAATGAAGTAGGACGGTGGCGACGATTCTACTTGAGGTATATACGTGGATCCGACTCTCATGAGTAAGCATAAGGTGGCTAAAACAGGAGCAATTGACGGGCCAAGTGAGGTAGCTCCTCCTATCGGACACATTCCTTCGATACCATTCTATTACTTTGTGATTGATTGGGTGCACTCCTCTGATTTTGGGTGTGTGGATTGAGGTGGGCGATAGTTTTGGCTATGCGTTACCACTAGCCCGAAAGTGTAATTGGTATATCTACCCTGGCATTGCCTAGTTGTGCCGTGTCACCTACCTTATCGAGACCACTACAAGTTTCTTTTGTACCATACCTATGGAGTGCCCTCTAATAAGCCCAGTTTACGAGAAGTTACGGTATTTATTAGACTATGGAAATATATAAAAATGTGTTAAGGGGGATATGGGTAACGTCATTTTAATAGTGTACTTAACTATAGACATATTATAATAGCGTATTTTACTACATAATAGATAGTTCCATGGATCCTTAGAGGATGGTTATCCCAAACATCCTTTGAGTTAATTGTATTTCAGTTGATATTTCAAATGAGTTGGATTTATTGGTATAAGAATGTTAATCCTGACTCGAGTGTTTTGTGTTTTTCTTTACGCTCGGGTCAGACTGAGTGCCACAACATTTGAGACTCTCTTTTGGAATTGGAGCTTCACTTGGAGATCCATCTATCTATTCAGCTTGCGGTTATTCAGTTGACCCTGTGATATATTCTGATTTTGTTATTTGACTATTGTACTGAGATTTCTATGTATTCGAGACTTCTGTTGTATCTTGTTTATCTTTGTTATATATATCGTAGCTTCATGAACTACTATTCATTTGTTTCCGCTGCTTATTGTTATATTACTCCGTATCTGTTATTCTGTGATTGTTTTATTTACTGTATATGCTGAGTTTTGCCAAATATAAATTAATAATCTGATATTTTGAGCAATTCATATCTGACATGTGCGGATGCGAATGGTTGAAAATATCAGGATGTTACGGTTGATCTCCAAGTCATTGTAAATTTTAAAATAACGTTATAGACATTTTAATTTTGTTTAAGACATTTTCAATTTTTTTTTGGATTATTTGACGATTTTTAAAATACACATTTTACATAAAAATTCAATCTATTTAGCAAAAAATACTTGGAAGTGTAAAACTTAACATTTTGTTCTAAAAAGATTTTGTGAAGCTTCTTGACACATTAAAATACATTTAGTTACTTTTTGGGATTTTCCTAAGCCGAGGAAAGGATGAATGCACACTTAAAGCAGAGGAAACATTGCATAAAATTAATAGAGGAAAACAGTGCATAAACAGGCACCACCAGTGCTACCGATGGTCCGTCCACTAGTCTACCAATGGTCTCATCGATCCACCGGAGGGAGGGGAATCCACTTGTACACTGATGGGATGCATGTACAGGCTTTTTTGGCCTTAAATATCCTATCTCTTCATCATTTGACCACTTTTCCTTTCTTTTTCGGTCACATCCATTCTCCATTGATATGCATAGAAAAATCATGCTCTTTCGATGCATCACCCCATCAGTTATAAATACCATAACCACTTAATTATAATGTGCCACATGTATATGCTCTCTATTATCTTATTTCTAAAAATGATTATGCAACCAAATTTTCTAATCCTAATATTCGTTTGAGCATTCAAATTTGTATACAGTGCGACTGAATTTGTGATAACCCAGATTTTTTAACATCTGTTAATTGGTAATTAACTGGATTTAATTTATTAAATACAGAGTTGTGAGTTGAACAAATAAGATTCCGATGACTAAAAATATCTGGATGTATATAAGTGGATTTGAAACTATAATAATTGTTGAATTAAATATCTGGAATGATGAATCTCATAGTAAATTAATAACTATATGTAAATGGATATGTGCAAAAACTTTATATTTTTGAAATTTTAAGTGCGTTCATATACAAGTATACAAGTAATTAAATAGCTTTGAAGAAAAACTAGTATATTGAATTTAAAACATAACTTCCAAATCTATATATATTCATATACATTATAATTTGAAACCATATTTTTATTAAAAGTATTTTTGCTTAAGTTTGAAAAAGAAATTGATAAAAAGATTTAAATATTCCTTCTTTTCAATTTAACATGAATAAATGAAATTTTTATACGTATAAACACTTAAAAACATCATAGATAGATTTATCATAACATAAGGAAACAATTAAAAAAAGGGTTTTGAAATTTGTAAAATAATAAAAACATGTATTAGGCATGTGTAGGCTTAATGTAACTTGAAATAACAAGTGGCATGAATTTTCTTTTAAATTGAAAATATATATAAAAATGATTAGAAAGGAAACAAGCTTCATTTTTTTTACTTCACTTCTCAATCTTCTCTAATTTCTTTCATTTATTTTCTAAACTGAAATCTAAAATATAGAAACTAAATCAAACTAGAAAAGATATAAGATAAAAAACTAAAACCTAAAGAAATCCAAAACTAGAGAATTAAAAACAAAGCAAACAAGCAACTGATCAGTTTTAAGATCATTCAAATTAAGTATCAAGCTAGGATTCAACTCAACAAGGCAGGTCAAATTCAAGTTTTCTGTTCTAAAGCAAGTGTATAGGCTCTTTGTTCAAACATTCTAAAAGGTGAGTAAATAATCTGTTTCTTTTTAAAAAAAAAAGCTTAAACTGTTTTGCATGTGAAGAAATTTAGAAGTAATGTGTACATAAGATTGGCATGGATGAATTTTGTTTGGAAAATAGTTGAATGCTTGTGTGTGTGTATATATATGTGTGTGTGCATATGTCAATATGAATGAATTAGCCTCCGTTTGATTTTAATCTACCAAATCAAGTTCAAAAATTTATACCAATTTGAATAAACAATTTTAGGTTGTGATCTTTAAAGGGAATTGGTTTATCATAACTAAATTTAATTTTTAAAAATATTTTAGTGAAATTAATAAGAGTGATTACTTGAAGGAAGAAGTACAGTAAAAAAGATCAAGTTGTGGCAGAAATTAGTCGTTTAAATCATGATTCTTGTGCATATCATCTTATTTGTATTTAAAAACTAGGATTTTTAAAGATAAAATCTATATTTTTAAGTTTGCAAATGAAGTGGAATTTTGAATTGAACGGAATCGGGGTTTTGTTCAATTTCTGGCGAGATGGTCGACGTTTGGGGTCGACATTGGGTCTGGAGGTGGTTGCCTAGTTTGGGAACTCGGGAAAAACCAGAGATGATTTTTTCGATCATCAGAGTGGTCGGTTGAGGGAGGATTAGGGTTTTTAGGCATGTTCGATTGACGCCGATCTACGTCGTCACGGTGAAGCTTCAGGGTTGCGGAGCAGGGGGACTCGAAGGAGAAGGTCACAACGGGTGTTTTTAGGCAGGTAATGGTGGCTGGTGGTGTCAAGTCTATGGGGGATGTTAGGGTGGGTTAACTGAAGTTTGTGGTTTCGAGGGTGAATTTTCGAGTGGGGGCGAATTTGGGAATTTTAGGTGTGGTGGCAAGTTCAGGTGGTCGGAGGTAACTTGGCGGAGGTGCCAGTGGGGGTCGGAGTAGTTTCGGTTAAGTGTGCATGTGCACACGATCGTGCACGACTGGGAAATTGAGGAAGGGTAGGAGCAGGAACTAGGAGAAGAAGAGAAGGAGCAGGGAGAAGAAGATGTTGCTCGAGAATTTCAAGTTTTAGCTTGGGTTGTTTGTTGATTAACTAGTTTTTTAAGGCATGTGTTAGTAAATAAGATCAATGTTAATAGCAACCAAGTTTTTGAAGTAAAGTTTTATCAAGTTCTAAGTGAAGTTTCAAAGATTTAGATGTTAAGTTAAATTTTTTAAAAATTGTTTTTTTTGAAAATTAATTGATTTGGTTTTGAAATAATTTATATGATGATAATAATAAATTAATTTCAAACTTTTAATCCAAATAAGTTCTAAATGATGCAACTAAGTGATTAATTAAGGTAAATAGGTTATCTTAATTATTTGTAATTAAAGATTTATTAAATTAATGAAGTAATTAAGGATTAATTAAATTAGTAATTAAGGATTAATTAATTTGTAATTAGAGATTAATTAATTAGTAATTTAAGGATAACTACTTAATGGAAGTAATTAAAAGAATAATTACTTAAAGAAATTAATTAAAGGTTAATTTATGTAATTAAATAAAGGGTAAGTCAATTAATGTAAATAATTAAGGGTTAATGAAAGTAATTAAAGGATGATTAATTACTTAATATGATTAATTAAAAGGTAACTACTTAATGTGATTAATTATGGTATAATAAATTTATGAGAATAATTAAAGGTTAATTTATTTTGGTATAATTAATTGATGTTAATTAAAGGTTGATTGGTTAATTTCATTAATTAATTAAAGTAATGATGAATGATTTGTAATTAGTTAATGTTAAGTAAGTAGGATTTAAAAGCAATTAAATAAATTAGAAATGGTACAATTAATTGATCTTGCTTATAGATGATTAAGATATATTGAATGACTTAGATTATTTGATATCTCTGATATGTGATTTATGATGCTTTGTGATATGAGATACTTTCGATGAACTGTGATATTGTGGGTTATCTATCTGAGATGAATTGTTGTGTGAATTTGAAATCCTAAATATAAATTGTATTGTTTAAACTAAAACATTTGGCTTAAAGAATAACATTGAATTCGAAGAGACCGGGGTCGGGTATTAGTAAATACCCGAAACCACTTCGACTTGTAATCTACAATAATTCTATATGAATTTGATATGTGCAATCAATAGGCTGGAATGGAATAATTTAAGTAAACTAGACCATTGAAACTATGTAGTGGTACTTAGGGATTGATTTGTAAAATAAGTGTTGGTTTTAACAACTTAAGAACTCGTTGTGAGATACGAGTTACCCTAGATTTTCAAATATGTTTATAACTAAGTATTTTCAAGTTGTGGGTTTACTCACGCTGGTTCCCAGCCTGACTCGGGTGTTACTTTGATGTAATGCTCGGGTCAGACCGAGTATTACAGATTTTCAGGTTAGGACGTTCTAGAGCTTAGGAGGCGAGCTGGATGGCAGGAATGTATTGAGTTTATTTCGCTGTGTATTGAAGTTATATTGTTGTTGTTTTGGGACAAGTTTAAGTATAACTATCTAGTTTATTTGCAAATGGTTGTACTCTGATATATTGAATGTAACATGATAGTTACAACTTTCTTTGTATAAATGCTATTATTTGATATTATATTTTAATCCACTGTGAATGTGAGATTCTGTGTTTTGTTTTCTCCTCTTCTTCTACCTCTTTTCTTCTTACCCTAACAATCTAAGATTTTCGGCGTTCGATTGCTTGGCACTTCTACAGTGAATGTATTAGTGTCAAAGTCTCGAGGTCGACAATTTTGGTTCGTTACATTTTGGTATCAGAGCAGAAGGTTAAGCGAGAACCTTAGCTCTGGTGGGTTTACTCATTAAGAATAGGGTCAATAGCTCCCTAGAATGAGTTGATATATATATATATATATATGTATGTATGTATATATATATGTATATATATATGTGTGTGTGTATATATATATGAGAGCGTACTTGTTATTTCCTTATTTAAAGGTTTTAAAATGGTTTTAAAAATAAATGATTTTTATATAAGTTTATATTTTGATATATAAAGAAATAATTTTTCCAATTATTATATATATATATATATATATATATATATATATATTAAGAAATTGGTTGTTGGTTAATGAAATTGAATAAGAATTAAGAGGAAATAGAAATACAATCAAATATGAATTAGATAATATGAACTATGCAAATAAGGTATGCTAGAAATGGATTCAAACCAGAGAATAAAATCCTGAAATTTGTAAGAGTGTTTTCAGAACGCTGAATTAAGTTACCTTGATTTTATTATCCAATAAATAATGAAATAATATGTAGTGAATTGGCTTCCAATTATGGTAACCTTGGTTATTATCATAAAATGTTTGTTGTATCTTGATAATGGAATGTTTGTTAATGATTAAGCAGAATGAAATGTACGACTTATAAATTAGAATTGAAGATAATTAAAATTGTGAAGTTTTAAATCTAAGTCCAGACAATTTGAAATTGTTTCAAAATGTTAAAAGATATAATAAATAATATTTTTATATGAAGGAATCTAATGTTAAAACAAAAATTATTTTTAAATTTTAAAGAAATGAATATGTATACATGTGGGATATACATAAGATCAATGTTGATTGAAAGTAAACATTAGGTGTTGAGTTTTGAGTTTTCCCTGAAATGTGATAAGTTTTTGAACTTATAAATGGGAAAGGATATGGATAAGAAGTATAAAATTTGAAATGGAGAATTCAATTGAATAAAGTTGACTAGATTAAATAAATTGAATTTAACTTAGGGGAAGTTAAATAAGTTTAAAACAAACAACCTGAATTGGAAATTTCAAGATGAAATTGAAATTTAACTTAGGAAGTTAAATGGGTGGATTTGAAATGGGTTAGATGTGATCTCAAAATGGGTTTGAGATCTGGAAATGGGTAATGGATGCTATGGATGGATGTTTTAGATAATTTGGATGTTTATTTTGACTTATCCTAATATCATCCTGTTGTTACTAATAATCTTTAAACTGTGAACTGGATTGGTTTAAAACGAATTGAAAAGTGGATTGAAATAGTCTTTTCATCCATTACTGAAATAAAATGGAAATAAAACCTTATTTTAAAACTATTTTGATTTTTGAAGAGAAATTGTAATTATGAAAAGGAAATCACTTTGAACTTAAGGTTAAAAGTTTAAAAAGGAACTTGTAAACTGAAATTGTTAAGAATTGGTTTCAAATTTAAAATTGGGTAATAAATTAGATTCTGAGGATTAAATTGTTTAAAGAGTTTTTGTAACTCTTACTAGAACCTTGAAATAAGTTAAGTTAAGGTAATTTAAAATGAATATTTGGAATTTGGGCTCAAAATTGAATTGTTTAAAAAACCTTGGTTGTTAAATTAAAGGTAAAGGTTAATATTATATAAGTAATTAAGAATATTTTGAAAATTTAACTCGAATTTATATAATTCGAGATAGTTTAAAAATTGAGATTAAAATTGAAATTAGCTCAAATTGAATTTGATTTAAATTAATTGAAATTGTGATTGAAGTTGAATAGGTTAAATTCAAATGGAAATTGATTTGAACTTGGGATAGAAATTAAAGTTAATTCAAGTAAAATTGAAATTGAATCAATTTAAATGGAAGTGGAAATTGGAAATTGATTGGAAAGGAAGATTGGGAAGTTGAACAATTTGGCTCTGAACTATTTTTTTCAAATAAATTGTTAATATAAACTGTTTTAAATCTATTTTCCTAGCTATTTACTATACGACCTTTCTTTTAAAAACCCAAATTTATCTTATACTTATTTTACAACTATTTTGAAACTAATTACTATTTTCAATAATTTTACATCTGTTTACAAATTAATTTCTATTTTACAACTATTTTGCAACTAATAACTATTCTATAACTATTTAACTACTTTACAACTATTTATAACTACTTAACTATTTTACAGCTATTTTACAACTTATTATTATTATACAACCACTTAACTATTTCAAGCTATTTTCAAAATTCAAATTGGTCAGATTGCAAACTATTTAGAATTGAAGTGATATATAGGAACTGAGAAATTGTGAATAAGTAAATAGAAATCTAAATGAATGTGTTGTAAAAGAAAATTGATTTAGCTGATATCAATGAAGGTAAATATGTAGGATGTACGTATATTATTCTATTCACACAATGATTTGATCCAGATTCGAGCATAGAATTTCAAGATAGTATATCGATCCGAGTTGGGATTTTTCACTCGATTTTCGACAGCGGACCCTGGATATGGTTTTTTGATTGATTTTGGAAATTCTCTATCATAGTTAGGCCATGCAAGGAGAATGATAGTTTCTGATCAAGAAACCAGATCTGAGTCCGCACTTGGAAGTCGGGGGGACGATACTAGTTCAGATGTGAAATTGTGTGATCGAGTGAGCGATCGGATTTGATATTGCGTACGGATGATATATGTACATCATACGTGCTTGAATGAAATTGATATTGAAGTTTTGAAAGAAATGAGAAATGATTTTTGAAAAGAAAAGTATATTTTGAGAAATATATATGAATAAAGGTGGAAGTTGGATATCTTTTGAAATTCACTTAATGAAAAGTAAGTGATATGGTAAGTAACTTTATAGAAGAAAATCTAATTTGAATGTTGATTTGGCGTAGTAAAGTTATATATATGTTTGTTTTATATGATAAACTCTCCCTATGTTGAATCCAAAACCATAAGAAAAGATGTTTGAAAATATTTAAAGTATAAAAGGAAATTTATATAAGTATGAAGTGATTCAAGATTTTTCAAGAATTTATATATATATATATATAAACGATTTCATGGGAATGATTTTTGGAAAAAAAAAGTTTTGGAAACTATGGATTTTGAAAAGGATTATGATTTTTGGAAAAAATCAATTTTGGGAATTTGGAAAGCCAAGTTTGGAACTATCGATTTGGTGTAAAGAAGAATTTTTTTATGAATCATAAACATTATGATTTGAAGATAATATATGTGTATAGTATAAAATGTTTTGAGATTGGCTCTGGGGAAAAAGGCGCTCCCATGAAATGATCTTCATAGGAGATCCACGGGGTGGTTCTGGCTTGAGCCCTAAGGGGGAGGCTCTAAATTTGATCATGGGAGGAAGTCCGGACAAATTGAAGTTCCTGAGGATTGTGTGTGTGGGTAGCTAAAGTCGAGGGCGCTGATGCCTACAGAGACATTTGGGTTATGCTGTGACAAAAGTGTAACTCGATGTCGCTGCGATCTACTACGGACCATAGCGGAAGTCGTGTGGCCATGAGAGCCAACAGTCTATGTTTGATTTTGCCGTGATGGCAACGTAACATTGTTAGACTGCGATCTATGAAGACATAGCGAAAGTCGTGAGGCAGTGAGAGCCTACAGGCTACATTGGGACTTGACTGATGTAGTCTGCGATCTATGTAGGAGTGGTAAAGTTCCATTTGGTAGCGAAATTCAAGGGCGCTGATGGCTACAGTTACATGGATTATTGCCGTGATGGCGACGTAACACTGGGTATAATTGCGATTTGTGGTGGGTTCTCTGGCGTAATCGAGGGGCGCAGAGTGCCTACAGTTATCTATGGATTTTGCCGGGATGGCAACGTAACCATCGGGTTAACTGCGACTGTGGAGGGGGTGATGATTTCGAGAGCATTATCACCAAAAATGATTTCTACATTTCCAAAAATGTTTTCTATATTTTCACATAGTTTTCGAAAATGTTTTCCAATTATTTTCGCTAGATGTTGAAAACGGGTTTACCAAGTACTTATAGATTTTCAGTCCTACGCCTGATCAACGTATGACCGAATTTCAGTAAGAACAAGGATGAACTTGTTGAGACATCGAGTTATAAAAAGTATTTTTTTATAAAGCTACATTGGAAATATTATGTAGATTTTAATGGTGTTTTAAAAATTTTAAATAATGGGAATTAAGAGTTCAAAATGCTTAAAGGATAATTTAATTGATAATTAGCAATATAATTAAAATTCTGGTTTCGTTCCTTTTCGAGGACGAAAAGATTCAAAGGGAGGAGAAATGTGATAACCCGGATTTTTAAACATATGTTAATTGGTAATTAACTGGATTTAATTTATTAAAACATAGAGAGTTGAACATATAAGATTCTGATGACTAAAAATATTTGGATGTATATAAGTGGATTTGAAGCAATAATAAATGTTAATTAAACTTCTAGAGTGATGAATCTCATAATAAATTAATAAATATACATAAATGGATATGTGCAAAAACTTTATATTTTTGAAATTTTAAGTTTGTTCATAGTATACAAGTAATTAAATAGCTTTGAAGAAAAACTATTATATTGAATTTAAAACACAACTTCCAAATCAATATATATTCATGTATGTTATAATTTGAAACCATATTTTATTAGAAGTATTTTTGTTTAAGTTTGAAATAGAAATTGATAAAAAGATGTAAATATTTCTTCTTTTAAATTTATCATGAATAAATGATATTTGTATATGTATAAACACTTAAAAACATCATAGATAAATTTATCAAAACATAATAAAACAATTGAAAAAAGGGGTTTCGACATTTGTAAAATAATAAAAACATGTATTAGGCATGTGTGGGCATAATGTAACTTGAAATAACAAGTGGCAAGAGTTTTCTTTTAAATTGAAAAAATATATAAAAATGATTAGAAAGGAAACAAGCTTCATTTTTTTACTTCACTTCTCAATCTTCTCTAATTTCTTTCATTTATTTTCTAAACTAAAAACTAAAACCTGGAAACTAAATCAAACTAGAAAAGATATAAGATCAAAAACTAAAACCTGAAGCAATCCAAAACTAGAGAATTAAAAAGAAAGCAAACAAGCAACTGATCAGTTTCAAGATCATTCAAATCAAGTATCAAGCTAGGATTCAACTCAACAAGGCAGATCAAATTCAAGTTTTCAGTTCAAAAGCAAGTGTACATGCTCTCTGTTCAGACATTCTAAAAGGTGAGTAAACATTCTGTTTCTTTTTTTAAAAAAGCTTAAACTGTTTTGCATGTGAAGAAATTTAGCAGTAATATGTACATAAGATTGGCATGGATGAATTTTGTTTGGAAAATAGCTGAATACATGTGTGTATATATATGTGTGTGTATGTCAGTATGAATAAATTAGCCTCTGTTTGATTCTAAGCAACCAAATCAAGTTCAAAAATTTATACCTCTTTGTATAAACAATTTTAGGTTGTGATCTTTAAAGGGAATTGGCTTATCATAACTAAATTTGATTTTTAAAAATATTTTTAGTGAAATTAATAAGAGTGATTACTTGAAGGAAGAAGAACAGTAAAAAAAGATCAAGTTGTGGCGGAAATTAGTCGTTTAAATCATGATTCTTGCGTATATCATCTTATTCGTATTTTAAAACTAGGATTTTTAAAGATAAAATCTATATTTTTAAGTTTGCAAATCAAGTGGAATTTTGAATGGAAAGGAATCGGGGTTTTGTTCAATTTCTGGTGAGGTGGTCGATGTTTGGGGTCGACTTTGTGTCTAGAGATGGTTGCCTAGTTTGGGAACTCGAGAAAAATTGAAGATGATTTTTTTGATCATCGAAGTGGTCGATTGAGGGAGGATTAGGGTTTTTAGGTGTGTTCGATTGACGTTGATCTACGGCGTCGCGGTGAAGCTTCAGGGTTGCGGACCATGGGGACTCGAAGGAGAAGGTCACAACGAAGATTGGGTGTTTTTAAGCTGGTAATGGTGGCTGGTGGTGTCAAGTCTAGGTCGGCTGTTAGGGTGGGTTAACTGAAGTGTGTGGTTTCGAGGGAGAATTTTCGAGTGGGCATGAATTCGGGAATTTCAGTGGTGGTGGCAAGTTCAGGTGGTCAGAGGTAACTTGGTGGAGGTGCCGGTGGAGGTCGAAGTGTTTTCGGTTAAGTGTGCACATGCACACGATCGTGCATGACTGGGAAATTGAGGAAGGGTAGGAGCAAGAATTAGGAGAAGAAGAGAAGGAGCAAGGAAAAGAAGATGTTGCTCAAGAATTTCAAGTTTTAACTCAGGTTGTTTGTTGATTAACCAGTTTTTTTTCAAGGCACGTGTTAGTAAATAAGATCAAAGTTAATAGTAACCAAGTTTTCAAAGTAAAGTTTTATCAAGTTCCAAGTGAAGTTTCAAAGATTTAGATGTTAGATTAAATGTTTTAAAAATTGTTTTTTTGAAAATTAATTGATTTTTTTTGAAATAAATTATAAGATGATAATAATAAATTAATTTCAAACTTTTAATCCAAATAAGTTTTAAATGATGTAACTAAGTGATTATTTAAGGTAAATGGGTCATCTTAATTATTAGTAATCAAAGATTTATTAAATTAATGAAGTAAATAAGGATTAATTAATTTGTAATTAGGGATTAATTAATTAGTAATTTAAGGATAATTACTTATTGGAAGTAATTAAAAGATTAATTACTTAAAGAAATTAATTAAAGGTTAGTTTATGTAATTAAATAAAGGTAAGTTAATTACTGTAAATAATTAAGGGTTAATGAAAGTAATTAAAGAATGATTAATTACTTAATATTATTAATCAAAAGGTAACCACTTAATGTGATTAATTATGGTATAATAAATTTATGAGAATAATTAAAGGTTAATTTATTTTAGTATAATTAATTAATGTTAATTAAAGGTTGATTAGTTAATTTCATTAATTAACTAAAGTAAAGGTGAATGAATTAATTAATGTTAAGTTAGCAGGATTTAAAAGTAGTTAAATTAATTAGAAATGGTATAATTAATTTATCTCGCTTATAGATGATTAATATATATTGAATGACTTAGATTATTTGATATCTCTGATATGTGATTTGTGATGCTTTGTGATATGAGATACTTTGGTTGAACTGTGATATTGTGGGCTATCTATCTAAGATGAATTATTGTGTGATGAAATTCTGAATATAAATTGTATTGTTTAAACTTAAACATTTGGCTTAAAGAATAACATTGGATTCGAAGAGACCGGGGTCGGGTATTAGTAAATACCCGAAACCACTTCGATTTGTAATATACAATAATTCTTTATGGATTTGATATGTGCAATCAATAGGCTGGAATAGAATAATTTAAGTAAACTGTACTATTGAAACTATGTAGTGGTACTTGGGGATTGATTTGTGAAATAAGTGTTGGTTTTAACAACTTAAGAACTCGTTGTGAGATACGAGTTACCCCAGGTTTTCAAATATGTTTATAACTCAGTATTTTCAAGTTATGGGTTTACTCATGCTGGTTTCCAACCTGACTCGGGTGTTACTTTGATGTAATGCTCGGGTCAGACCGAGTATTACAGATTTTCAGGTTAGGACGTTCTGGAGCTCAGGAGGCGAGCTATATGGCAGGAACGTATGGAGTTTATTTCGCTGTGTATTGAAGTTACATTGTTGTTGTTCTGGGACAAGTTTAAGTATAACTGTCCAGTTTATTTGTAAATGGTTGTACTCTGATATATTGAATGTAACCTGACAGTTACAACTTTCTTTGTATAAATGCTATTTTTTGATATTATATTTTAATCCGCTGCGAATGTGAGATTCTATGTTTTGTTTTTATTCTTCTTCTACCTCTTTTCTTCTTTGCCCTAACAATCTGAGATTTTCGATGTTCGATTGCTCGTCACTTCTACAGTGAACGTATTAGTGTCGAATTCTCGAGGTCGAAAATTTCGGGTCATTGTAGAATCCAATACTCGAACTCTGTTCATTCAACTCCAAATTACTTGAGTGGTTATTGGATTGCTATAAAGCTTCAATGAATTATTGGTGTAACCAAGATACAAAGGGTCTGGAGATAAACCCTTATTTGGTTTATGGTTGAAGTACCGTTTAGGAAGTTCAAGCATAGTGAAGTGCTGTTGCAGTCTCCTCAGGTAGTCTGCTGAATTCCTATTCGGTTGTTCTTCCAAGTTGTAGTAACATATTCCTTTGGGTGAAGTGATGGCTGCTTTAATGAAATACTAGAAAGAAGTCTAGGATTGGATATAGGACAGTTCGAACCAGAATAAAATTGATCATGTGATCTACTTTTCTATTTCCATTTCATTTAGTGTTATATTCTCCGACTACATACATTCGACCATATACAATCCCCAATGCCTAGTTACCACTTAAATCTTGGGTCACTAACTCTAAAGTTCGATCCATTCATATTGAATTCCTATATAATTTTCTGAAGTGTAGCATCATTGAGCTCCTTAATATGTTAAAGACTTTCGAGAGTACGTTCGTGAAATGATCGAGTGTGGTGCTTGCTATCAAGAGTAGTTCTTCATCAAAAGGTTTAAAGAAGAGAAAACCTATGTCAAGGGTTGATAAGTAAAAGTTCAAGAGAAGGGTTATTGTTATTTTTCTTGAAGTAAGGACATAGAAAGATGAATTGTCCCAAGTACTTGAAGATATTGAAGGGAAAAGAATCTAGTTTTGCCCATAAAGATATTTTATATATATATAATTATTTACCTATAGATACCTCTAGAATTTTAGATATAGGATTCAAAAATCATATTTGTATTACATGTGCTTAAGAGAAAAAGGCTCATCGTTAAAGGGAGCATGTAATTACAAGTTGCAAATGGAGCTAGAATATTGCATAAGTAATGCCAGAATATCATCTGAAACGAGCGAGTGGATATGATTTTATTTTACTATGATTTTGTTTCTAGAATAATATCCATATGCCATTTGATATTTGATGGGTATAGTTTTATTTGTAATGAGAATATTATGAATATTTTTGTTGAGAATAAGAGGGTAGGATTTGGTGCATTAAGTAATGGCATTTACGTTCCTAATTTAAAATTTATATTTTCTATTGAATATAATAATGATTCAAAAGTTAATGATGGTTGTATTTGGCATTATAGACTAGGCCATAGTAAGAATGACTTAATGAGTTAAGAAACCAAGGTTTTTTGCCATTGTTTGATGAGTTATTCGATGCTTGTGAGTAAATAAAGGAAAGACGGCTCGCACCCATTTATTGGAAGCAACGAAAGAGCTGATGAACACTTAGGACTCTTACATATTGTTATTTGTGGTCCGATGTCTACGACTACCAAGGTTGAAACATCCTGCTTTGTTACATTTACTAACAAATTTTCTAGATATGGATATGTGTATTTTAAGAAACAAAAATTAGAGGTCTATGAGAAATTCGTCGATTATAAAAACTAAGTTGAAAACTAAAGCAATCAGAAAATAAAAATTCTTTGATCATATCGAGATACTTAGTGCATTGAATTAGAACTCTAGCAGTACCTAAAAGAGAATGGAATTCTCTCCTAAGTTACCTCTCTATATACTCTCTAACACAATGGTATTTCAAAAAGGAGAAATCAAACCCAGTTCAACTTGGTTCCATCGATGATGGATAGCGTTGAGTCATCTCTTTCATTTTGGAGTTATGCACAAGAAATAATGGAATATATGTTGAATAGAGCACCATCTAAGTCTATACCTAACACTCTATACAGGTTATCGATTAGGAAGGAAACCCCACCTTGATCACACTAACGTATAGGGTTGTTCAACATATGTTAAGTAGTAAGCCCCATTAAGTTAGAGGCAAGATCGGTCTTGTGTAAGTTTATAGGGATCTAAGAAATTCTCATGGATACATATTCTACTACACCAAAATACAAAAGGTTTTTGTTTATTGATATGCCACCTTTTCTAGAAAAAGAACTTCTCCCATGAGAAATAAATGGATACGATAAACTTGGATGAGATCCAAGAAACGTTTGTAAAGACCGAGTATGTGCACTATTAGTACCTTAGGCATTGGTTTTGATGACAACAACCATTTGAAATTATAGAAAATATAGATACTAATGTTTTTATCAAAGTTATATATAGTGCAATATATTAGACAGGTGTTGATTAAGAAGACTATATGGTATCAAGAGCAGATTCAAGAGGCCGATATAGAGATTCAAGAGTTAGAGATTGAATACTCATGAGTATTAAAGATTCAACGTATTCTAGATAAGTTATAGTGTCATAGATTATAGTTAAAATCCTGAAAGCACTTCTTTGAACTCTCTTTTCACTTTTCATTCCAATGTTTTTCAAGCGTTCTGAATTTTAAAATGATTTTAAAAGAATCTTTGTTTCCAAAATGATATTTCAAAGTAGCTTTCTAATGATTTCTAAAGATTATTATATTTTGTGTAATTATGTTTTTAAACGTTTAAATCTATTATACCTTGCTATAATTTTAGTTTTATGATCTCCAAATATTTATAAGTATATTATAACATTTGTTATAACTTTGTTTTTAAATATATATTCACTCATACTTTATATATATTTTTTTCCAAAGAAGTTAATATATTAATCCTTTATATATTTAAAAGATTCCAAAATAATTTTATAAAGTTTTATTAAGTTCCGATGTGATTAAAATGTGTATAAGCTATGTTTAGATGATTGTACAAAGTTTCAAAATGTTCTTCAAATCATAATATTTTTAAAATAATTTTTATTAAGTAAGTTTTCAAAATATAAAGGGATATATCAACATACCCTAATACTATATGTCGACATATAGACCGACTTTTTCAAAATTCAAATTTAAACGGAAGTGTTCTTTCGTCATATCTCTTTGCGAATGGACATGACTATTGTTTCTCTAAGATAGAAGGAGTTTCTAATGAATTTTTTTTAACTTCTTTCTCATATTTTCTCTTCTCTTTTACTCTCTGGATTTCTAAAAGGAAATCTACACAAAATATTCTCAAATCTAGTCAGAATCAGATTCAAACTCTTTTGATTTGATTCTATCAGTTACTCTCTGATCTTTCTCATCTCTATCACTCAAAACAAGATCAAAGTGCTATTCAAGAGGTAATAAGGGCATTTGTATTCAAGATCAAGAATTTGAGTCTTTAAATTTTATCAAATTATAATCTTATACTCTTAGGTGTGCTTGGTGTCCTTAAATTCCAAGTGGGTGTGCTTGTACCTCGTCTAAAAAAAGTGGGTGTGCTTGGTATCCCGTTTGAATCCAAGTGGGTATGTTGGTGTCCTATCCAAATTTAGGGAGTGTATTAAGAGCTTCAAAAATATAAAGGGTGTGTCTCATAACCTTTAAATCAAGATTGTAAAGGCTTTGATATTTGAAAAGAAATATATGCAAGAAATTGTACGGGACTGAATGTAGGGTAACTCTAAACCAGTTTAAAAATTTCTGATGTGATCTCTTTAACTCTTTACTTTTACTGCATATATATATATATATCTCTGTTTTTGCATTTTTGATTATTGATTCTGCATTTTTAAATTATAATCTTAAAAGAATTTAAAAAGATTCACAAAAATAATTACTATTCACCCTCTCTCTAGTGTTAATTTAGACTTAAGATCCATCTTCTGCAAACTAAAAATTGGTATCAGAGCATTGGTTTTCAAAATATTCATAATTTTGATTTTAGAAAAGTTTTAATGGATAACAACATTCTGTTAATTCACTTGTTAATAACACCTTTGTCAAAGGACAATCTACTGCTAGACCTCCACTTTTTAATGGCAGTAATTACACATTATTGGTCATGTAGAATGAAAACATACTTACAATCAGTTGGTTTAGACATTAGGAATATCACACAGAATGAGTACGTTGAGCCCAAAATGACTTTTCACAATGGACCGCTGACAAAAAGGAAGTTCCACAAAGTAATTCTAAAGCCATGAATATTTTGTTTTGTTTATTGGATAAAAATAAATTTAACAGAGTATATATCTATAAGTATGCGTTTGAAATTTGAAGAGCACCAAAGATTAAACATGTGGGCACTGGTAAAGTCAAACAGACCAAAATTTCTATGCTAACTAAACTATTTTAGTTATTTAAAATAAGTTCAAATGATTCCATTTATGATATGTATAGTAGATTTCAAGATATAGTTCATTACTAATTTTGTTGGGTAAAAGTTTTTCTAAAGAGGATTGAGTTAGAAAAATACTCAGTTCACTTACTCCAGAATGGGACCAAAAGATTCTTATGATTGAAGAGGCTAATAAAGTTAGCAATCTGAAAATTGAAGGCTTAATTGGTAATTTAATGTCATTTAAAGCACAAATGCAGGTAAGGAGAGAAATCAAGGCAATAGAGAAGAAATCCATTATTTACAATGCTATAACAGATGATCTAGATTTTGATAATGATGATGATGTGAAAATTGCCTTCATGACAAGAAATTTTAGAAAATTTCTAAAATACAAAAAGATGAATAATCTTAAGAGAAATGATAATAAAAATCCAGGAAGTAGAAGTGGAAATGCTGTTAGATGCTTTAACTGCAATGACCTTGGCCATATGCAGAGAGGCTGTCGACATCTGGAGAAACTTAAAAAACACCAGATATTGACTCGTCCAGAAAACGAAGAAGAGCATATACTGCCACATTGGACGATTCAAACACTTCCTTAAGTGATAATGAACCAGATACAGAGAATGTCAATATATGCTTCATAGCAATAATTAGTTCAAAATAGTGTACGCGTTTAAAGTTAAAATTTTGAATTTTTTTAAGTGTTTAATCACTTTCAATTATTAGGAATAATCTATCGATTAATAATAATAGTAATGGATGAATATAGTGTGTGTATGTATATTAAATATTTAATGATATTTATTTAAATATAAAATATTATAAATATGTATTTAAAATAATTTTTAAATTATTTACTAAGTATATATATTATTAATAATTATAGGATAAGTATATATATATATACATATATAGGAAAATAAGAATAATTTGTTCAATTCCTCTTTTTTGAAATTCACGTGATGTATGTTGACATACTCACCATGCATATGTCGACATATGCACTTGAATTTTCATTTCAAATTCAAAATTTGATTTCCCTCTACCTTCTCACCAACCCCAGTTTCCTTTCTCTTGACCAAAGAACATGTCCCTTGATTCCCTGTTTAATTATACTATCTCCATCCATTCATTTCACTTCAATTTTCAAAATTCAAAATTTCATCAATCTATTATCTCTTCAAACCAATCTTCAATGGCTTCCTCAAGAAACACTCCATCAACCATGAGGCTTTTTAAGAAAAAAGCCTTTTCATGATAAAAAAGCCATATAAGCCTATATGGAATATACCTCTTTCGGAAATGTCTTTCCAAAATCATTCGCTATTTTCGACAATTTTCTTACTTATAATCTTTGTTTGCAAAATGGAATTATCGGTTTAACAGATGCTTCCCAAAATGATTTCACATGTTATCCAAATTTAGTAAAAATGTTTTATGCAAATTTGAAAGGTAAGTTTTATACAGGAAATGAGGGAGAAGTTTGGAGTAATGTCAAAGGCACTCAAATTGTTTTAAATTGTGAAATTTTAGGTAACATTCTCGGATGCAAATCTAGTGGAATGGACTTTCAAATTTTGAAATTGATATTCGAAATTGTGAATTTTTTCATGATATTTTTTCATGATGATGATTTTGAGTTCAAAAATAGAAATTTGCGTCCTAAAGCAAATATACTCAAAATAGGAGGAGTTTCCAACGAAATTTTTGTAACTACTTTATCATATTTTCTCTCTTCTTTTACTCTCTTGATTTCTAAATAAAATATACTCAAAATATTCTCAAAATTCAAACTCTATTGACTTAATTCTCTATCAATGACTCTGGTCTCTCTCATCTCCATCATTCAAAACACGTTCAAAGTGCTATTCAAGAGTTATAGGAGCATTTATATTCAAGGTCAAGAATTTAAGTTTGTAAACTCTATCAAATCATACTCTTATACTCTTGGGTGTGCTTGGTGTCCTTGAAATCCAAGTGGGTGTGTTGTTGCCCCGTTCGAATCTAGTGAGTGTAACTAGAGCTCAGAAAATCTGGAGGGTGTGTCTCATAGCCTTGAAATTAAGATTGTAAGGACTTTGATATTTGAAAAGAAATATGTAAAAGAAATTGTGCGGGACGTGATATAGGATAACTTTGAACCAGTATAAAAATTCTTAGTGTGATCTCTCCAACTCTTTACTTTTTACTTTTACGGCATTTATATCCGTCTGTGTTTGCATATGTGATTGTTGATTTTGCATTGTTTATTTATACTCTTAAAATATTTTAAAAATATTCACAAAAATCAATAAACACTATTCACCCTCATCTAATATTAAATAAACCTTAGGATCCATCTTTTGCAAACTAATATAGACAACATTTAAACTCCCACTGAAATACACAACTATTAGAAAGCCTAATACTATTAGAGAATCTCATGCGCCAAGGAGATACTATAGGTTTCTTGTTAAAGGTGCGAATGCAGATTGCGTTATTCATGATGACAATCCCCTCACGTACAAAGGCCTTGGAGAGTAAAGACTCTACCTTATGGCTTGATGCAATGAAATCAGAGATGGATATCATGTACAAAAACGAAGTCTTGACCATGGGAAATATACCCAAAGGTATAATACATATTGGCTACGAATGGATCTTTAAAAAAGATCGTTTATATATATGTGTGTGTGTGTGTGTGTGTGTGTGTGTGTGTTTTTGTGTGGGTGAATTAATATAAAATGATTTGACTAATTATTTAAAATATATAATATTTATGCATAAAATTAAATACATATAAACTCAATATATTTTTGGTTGAAAAGTACAATTTTTAAGCGAAAATTAGTTTATTATATATATATATTTAAATGTTTAAAAATGAAAGCCATTTTGAAAATAATAGATTCGTATTAAAAAAAATGATTTTATCCCCATGTATATTCAGGTTCTAGAAATAAAAATAAAATAATTTAATTTTGTATAAATATACACTTATGTTACAAAGTGAAATCTTTTAATATTTGAATAATTTTGAATTGTTAAATACATTTAATGTTAGTTATTTTAAATATTAATAAATGCTTTTTGTTTTAACATAAAAAATTGTTTTAGACTAGTCATATATATATATATTGTAATGACTCGTAATTTTTTCATTTTGAAAATGGAATATTTAATTTATTTAAATATTCAAACGTAGAATTTTCAAACATTAAACAATCTTGTTTTGTATGATATATACTTGATATTGAATAAAGATTTTGGATTTCCATTGTAAAATTAACAAGAGTCGGATTACAATAAAGTATGATAATCCATATCAGACTCATTTGAAAGTAATAGTATTATAATGGTTCAATAAATATGTAAAACTTGTTTTTTAAAAGCTGACAAATTCCGCCACATATCGATAAATCGATGTCGTATTTTTACAAATAGACTTGGATATTGTTTTTTTATTATTTTATAAGCCAAATATACTTTTTTTAATTATTTAAATATAATAAGAAATCAATTTTTAAGTTTGGTTTACATGAATAAATAGTTTAACAGAAACGTGAAAATGTGACCGGAAAACGCTTTGTCGAAAATCAACGTTTTGTTCAAAATAAGTTGCTGCAATGTTATCGCACCTTTGTTAACATGTTTTAACATATATTACATATGTTGATAACTAAATATATTTAATTTTACTAAACATAATTAGAAAACTTCTAGAACATCATTAAGAAAAGTAAGTAAGTTTAAGCAAAGTCCAATGTAAACATCATATCCAAATCACATCAAAATCCAACAAAATAATTACTTTTCTTTCCTTAACCTTTAAGTTATTAAGACATAATGTAAGAAGTAAAAAAATGATGTTAAGTGTTAAAAAGGGGAGTTTTCTTTAGGTTGAAGTAAGTTTAGTTTGGTAATTTGGTAAGAGGTTATTTTGGTAAATTACCACTTCTTTCTTTTTCTATAAATACCCACCTCTTTATTCACTTTCATTTATATTTCTTCTTCTTCTTTTCTCAAGATTCTTCATCTTCTTCCTCTCCTATTTAGTAATATCCAAGCCATAGAAAAAAATTAGAAAGAAATAATGTAAAAATATTTACAAAATATTCAAAAGAAATCAATGATCATTCTCTTCAAATCAAGCTCCTCTTTTCTCCATATTTTACTTCTTCTTCTCTCGGTCATAACTTCTTCAAAACATAACAAAAACACAAAATTTTTTTAAATCATTTACTTTTTCAGTGGTTACAACTTTCATGTTGACCACTTTATCTCATACTAAACTTAACCATGTCAAAAATCCACTTCTTTCCAGTGCATTCTCTGGCCCAGTTTTTAAGCCAAAGAATAACTCGTTTTGTTTTGATCATAACTTGATTATAACTAGTCCAAATGAAGAAATTATTTTATTCAGACTATATCAAATTCTAGTATCTATAACTTTTATGCTGATCACCTTTTCCAATTTTGAGGTTCGCTATACTTGAAACTCAATTCTTTGAAGTGCAATTTTGGGCTTCATTTTTGTCAATCCGACAATACCTCTTCTTTATTCTATCATATCTCCATCAAAATAACTTGTATTCAAATGATTATTATTTTCAAATTTAATACGAAAGAATTTTCAACAACTTTCTGGTTAAAAACCTTTCTAAATTTTGAGATTTAGATGGCCTAAAATTAGATACAAGATAACCTATTTTTTTGATCTAAATCTTGGGAATTCAAGTTCAAACCTCGTCCGCTTCTTCTTTATACTTTCAGCCAACCTCCATTTCAAACCTCGGCCAAGCTATTGGAGGGGAGAGGGTGTTGTTTTCTAGTGTTTAAAGGAGTAGGAAGTAGTTAGTGAAATGTTGGTAGATTAGAATGTTGGTAGGAAGTTAATCGCTTTGCTTTTTGGTGAGAAACTCGATTTAACATCTCTATTTTTATATATAACATGTTTAATGATGGGTTATGATTGCTGTGGATGCTTATATATGCTTTGAAAATCAAGAGTTGATTGTTTTATATGATTGTTAAATATTTTTTTACCAAATCACGTTAATACATGTCGATAAGCACAAAGGAAATCACTTTCCTGTTGAAAATGAAATGGTGTATATGGAATGCTTAAACCTTTTGGAAATAGCTTTAAAATGTGTTAGAATTTTTTTATAAACATTTAATATGTTTAAATAAATAAAGAAAGAAAATCAAGATTTCATCTTGTATATTTTAAAATATGTCCAAATCAGTTTTCTAGAAAAATCGTGCTAGTGCAATTAAGTAACCATAACAAAAAATCCTTTTAAATGAACGTTTTAGTTATGAAAAAATATGGAATAAATTTAATAAATCTATTTAAATATTTAAGAAGAGATTTTAAGCGAAAAATATAAATTTTAAAATATTAAAAAGTTGTTTAAATCAAATAATTTTATATAGCACTTTTCGCAGCACTTTTATGTTGCGAATTTTGTAACTTTTGGAATATGAGTTAAATGTAATGATTTTTCATAGAATCTATTGTGAATGATTTTAAAACAATAATTAATACATTAGTAGATGATTTGGAAGTTTTCGTAAGAGTTTGAATAAATGGTTAAGAGGATTGTTTATAACACTTAAACAATAATTGAAGAATATTGAATATAATCGCAAACTGGGTATGTGGAAACGACTTGTACATTTGTCCCGCCTGTGAGAGCTAGCCAGTGATCTAAAATTACTTGGCCTTTGCTCTATCTTTTAGACGAGGGGTGGAACAGATCGAAAGGAAAGACCGGATGCTCTAAAAGGTTATTTAAAGTTTTTCCAAATAAAAGGAAAGATCTTCATGGTATACGATTACTTTCCCCTAGTCCCTGGAGATGAAATTTACCATAAGTAAGGTGGTAGTAGTGCTCTGTTATGAAAATCTTCGATTTGCAAGAATATGATTTGAAGTTAAGAAAGAAATCTTTGATTTAGATTTAATGAATGATTTGGGAATATTGTACCTAAGTTAAAGGTTATGACTTGAATATAAAAAATATTTAATTAAGATTTAGTGAACGATTCGGGAATTTTTTTAAAGTAAAAGATGAACTGATTTGAAATTATTCCATGGTAAAAAGAAAGGTAAATAAACCAAGTAATTTGATAAATGAGGCTTAATGATTCCATATACTCTTGAAAATAAAATGGAATAAATTGAACAGAACATATCTAAGAAAGATATTTGATTTAAATAAAAGATGAAGTAATTGATTGATCATTGATATCCATATATGAACTTAACATCTTTTAAAGCGATGATTGGCTTGGAAGGAACCGGGTCAGATTTGGGTGATTCCTATCCGAAACCATTTCAAACCTATTTACGTGTTCGAAGATTGAAGATGTTCGAAGATGAAGTTATTGAGACGAATAATAACGAGGGACTACTTGTTGGTTAATTGGGGATAAAATTCTAATTTATTTTTTGTATCAGTGGTCGCTTTGTTATGAAAAACCTCAGAAAAACTTGGGCTTCTTGCCTAGTAACAGCCGAGGAAAGTACCTTCGGTTTCGTTTAAGTCCCAGAACGAACTTGTATGGATGGATGTCTGACAGTGTATTTTCTGAGATTATGTACATTGTTTTTTACAAACATACAGCTATGGTGGCGGGAAGGTGACTTCTCTTAGCTTAACACCCTCCTTGGGACGTACGAGCTCAAGGGTTGTATTTTTGTGAAAGGCAATTAGTAGTCAATGGAAATGGCAACGTGGCATTTAAAGAAGATGTCCTATGTGAAAAGGTAATCGTTTACCTCAGGCCTCATCACCCGAAAATGACAGAAACAGGGTAGAAGCAGCAAGGCTAAGTAGGTCGCTCCTAATTAGGAGATGTCATCATCCTTCTAGATTTACTCTACACATGGTATGTGGTGAATGTATGAGTCGGGCACCAGTTAGTGGTCGGTAACGACCGGGGTGATGACATATTCGGTCCTATCCAGCATGAGGGTAGGCCGATCTTGTGTCGGTTTAGGCGCCCAATATCTGGACCCTAGTTGCATCCGTCTAGAGGTGTACTATCGGAAGGTAGTCCTTTACCTTGTCATTTGTGTGGAAATCCATTCTCCAATAAGAACATGCGGTTTTGTTTGTATTGGCGTAATGAATCGCCCTGGAATTTAATAATGGTAACAATTTCGGCTAAGATTAACAAGTTTATTTGCAATGTTTTTCAAAGATGTGCCATTAGAAATAATATCAAATGTTTTGATATATAAAAGCAATTTAGTTATCATAAGGTAAAAACTCATCCATGTTTATGTGTGGGTGTGGTCTTATGAGATACTCTTTCTTTTCAAAGGATTTTATTCAAAGTTGATATATGACACTATCATTTAAATTTTAATTTTCTCACGCTGATTTATCAAGCTCAATCCAGGTATTTTCAATACTCAGATTAGATCCGAGTGGTTTCAGGTTTAGTGAAGATGGTTGGAGTTTCTAGTGGAGAGCTGGAGATATTCATTTATATATGGATGTATTCTATCATCTGCTGCAGTTGTTTGATGTTTGTCAGCATTTATAAGGACAGATGTTTATAACTGCCCAGGCTAATTTTAGGTTAGACTCTGATATATGCATCTCTGAAAATTTCCACTGTAAAGATGTTATTCAATATAATATATATTATTCCATTCATGTGAGATTCTATTCTGTTTTTATTTTCTTTTTCACCCCTTAAAGATCCACTTATTCGTGCAAGTTGAGTTGGACGTGTGGTTTATTGTCGGCTCAAAGGGTATGGAAATTCGGGCCTTCACACACACACACACAGATATATATATTATAAGATTTATAAATGGCCAAAAATAAATTTAATACTAATATATGTATATTTATATATATTTACACATATAAAATTATATGTTATGTTTAGTAAATAAAATATTGTTAAACCATATACACCCATACATACATATATTTAAAATGCGTTCCTTTTATTTCTTTAACTTAACTTAAATTACAAAATAAAATTCAAAATAGTAGTCCAAGTAACAAAAAGGCTACAAATCTACTAAACACCTAAAAATACACAACCCGCATTACAAATTTCACCCGTACAAGCCTAATAGCACAACAAGATCATGTTCTGCCGCAAAAATGAAATAACATTAGGATAACTCCATAGCCAAGTAAGTTAGTATCATAATTTCCCACAAATGTTAGCAAATTTCATGTCCAGATATGCATCGCAAGTTACCATGTAACTGCAAACACAATGCAAAACAAACTGGCTTGAATCAGATGCTTGCATGTGATCTGAAACCATATTGAACATGTCTTGTTTTATAATAGTTAATTCGTATGCTCAAATAGTTAAGCATCACATTCTAACTCCTTTCTCATTAAGCGGTTACTACAACCGATGCCAATCAAGTGGTTATTGAAGCTGTTATAAGCACATTTGCCCTAACCGCCTTTATCCACCACCTTCAACGCCTTGCTTCTAGCCCCGAATGCCAAGTATACAGCGTTCTCCAATGGTTATCAATGATGACCCAAAAAATAACATCAAACGTTCCTCGCAATCCAATCATCGCTTGTGTTCGCGATGAACTAATCACGTTAATTTCACCGTGTTTGGTTTATTCCTTGCAACTAGATCTTGCCTCACATCTTTTCGTAATCGATAACTTTCAAACGAATGCTTTGAGTATTCGCGTTGTCAAGTGGTCTCAAGCCACTCTTCGATATGTTGTTCTTCAGATGCTTTTACTTGAAAATTTTAATTCTAGATCTGGAAAAGGTTTCAAAAATTCCATGCTCAAGAATGTGAATCTTAAAGAGACAAACCCTCCCGATTAATTTTTTAATGTCAGATTTAATAATTAGAAAACATCTCATTTTTTGAATTTGATTCTCATTTTTTATTAACTCCCTTCGACTATTAACACTTTGATATTTCTAGGCACTGAGATTCAATTGTTGTTGTGCCCATACGTAATACGTCCTTTTTGAGATTGATATTCGAAACTTTTATAGGTTGAAACAAATTATGAAATCAAGGTTAGCGTTAGTTAATAGCTCTTCCATACCCACCCCATTGTTATGGATTTACACTATTAAGATAGAGTTCCAAACTATATATATACTTATATTTATATATATGTACATATACATATGTGTATGTATATAATGTACGCTTATTTTATTATTGGCCAAATAAAAAAAACCTATGTATTGTTATATTCATAAGATTTATTTTATAATATTGGATAAATAATATTTATATACCCTTATATATAATTCCATAAAACTACTTGTTAACTGTAGGAGAAGATGATCAATTCTCCCATTATAACACCTTAATAAATCAACAAAGATATAATTGAAGAATTACTTACGAAAATAATTTTTGTTAACGATTCATCAACTTTAAGAAGTGTTAGAAAAATGGACTTTGTTAAGAAAATGCTAAGGCAATCCTAGGCTAATAGGCTAGGACAACATAGGCTCAATGTCAAATTCGTAATGATGTTATGCGCCTTCAATAGCAAGGATATAGTCATGTCGAAATTCATAAAAGAATCAAGTTATATGTATGTTGGAATCAAGTCTATATGCTAATTATAAGTCATTTCATCGATTATGCTATGCACTTGTTCAATATTTGATTCTTGGTGTGTACAAAATTTGACTATAGCTGGCAAAAATCCCCAAATCAATTTAGGGTTACAATGTTTAATATATAAGAAGTAAGACAGGAAATGATCCGCCCTCTCCATAACACCTAGGTCCGTATTTATAGAGGTGAGCACCACATGACTTCGATGGGCTTCGGCAACCTCAATCTTGCTATGTGCTGTTCTTTGTTTAATGACGATAATAATAGAACTTCGATGCCACCTTAGTAGCAATGGTCTTTGGCGTCGATGATACTATGTATTGAGATGCTCTTGATTGGTTGTTGGTAGTATCAGCCGAAAGCAACATGAAGCATTGATGAGAGCAGCATTGATATAGAGTAGTATTTAAAAAGTGGCTTCATCCAGCATATCGACATTAATGACTCTCGGCAATGTTAGCTTCTATGGATATTTACAATGTTCACCATCAACATCATATGTATACCTTCTGTAGACATTGATGACGTTCGTCATCAACACTGTAGAATGATGGCATTATCATTGGCGACATAAATGATGGGTGGTGTTGATAAAGAGCAACACTGAGGGCATCCATGGAGCGTGATGTTGATTATGCTATTATAACACCAATAGGTTACAATATCGATCTTGCTTGATCTCATTAATCTCTTTGATAACCTTCGAGGTCGATTCCATTCGGTATCGCTTTGTGATGTGAGTTCAACTGACCCTATGGATGATAGGCGTCACTAATGTCTTCTTGGGCTCTTAACTTTGTTGATGATATTCAAGGCCAACATTGATAAGGGTCGACATCATTGGTGTCGGCATTAACTTGTTTTCATTCTTTCAGCACTGCTTCTTTGAAGAGATGGGTCATTGGTCACATGCGGTGTTGAGGAGTGGTGATATTAATGGAGCGCAACCTGGATAATAAGGGATGTTAAAGAGGTGCTATATTGATAATGAACGATTTTGCTGAGGAATGTCACTAATAAGAGGCGATGTTAATAATCTTCCTTCTGGATGAATACTCGCTTGTTATCCTAATGTCATCTTTATGTGCTCTATAATGGTTGCTATTATAAAGGCTTAAATTCTCCTTCTTGCAATGAGGTTCGGTATCATCTCCTTAAAACTTTGAATTCAACATCATATTCTCTTGAGAAATTATATGGATAATGTGACGACCCAGGATTTGGACATTTGAAATTGGAATATTTAATTGATTTTAAATATTTAAAAGTTAATTTCTATCTTGAATTTCAAATGCCACTATTTATTGATCGATTTAATTGTTTAATTAAGTAATTAGAAATTGGGTAAATGGTTGAATCTGAAATTTTAAGCTTGTTAAAAATAATTTAAAGGCTTTAAAATTTTATTGATAGTACTTAAGATAGTAAAAGTGTTAAACTTGAATTTGGAAGTGTTTTGTTATGTTTTGAAATTTAATCGTTCAAATCGATATTTAAAAATAGCCTTCCGAGGCACAGTCTCGGAATTTGACAAAACCTGTTCCATTGGATCCGTAATAGTGTATTATTATCAGATTTCAATTTTCGTTGTGTTTGGAGTGATCGTTTGGCTGTACGATAGATAAAGGCGCTAAAATCTATATCGAAAATTTAATAAAAATAACTGGTCCAAAAGCTACCTTCTCCATACGATCGAGTTAGGACTCGAAACCTTTTCCATTGTGTTTGGAATAGGAGTTTAACATTATAAACGCATGGCGGCATGGCTCGATAGGGGATCAAGATTGTGAGTTGCAATAATCAAGACGATTTGAATTTGAATTTAAATTTGAATATAAATAATATAATTAAATACTATTGAAAGCAAAGACACATTGAGAAATCTTAAGCACGTGTCCCTTTCCTTTTCAAATTTCCATACAAGTATTTCCCCTCTTCTGATTCAAAGGGCACGTAACAGTTTTTTTAAATATATACAAATCAAAACAAACGAAGAAATAAAACTCTCAGAGAAGAAAATTAATGGCCGAAGCCTCTCCATTTATAAGAAAAAAGAGAAAGAAAACCCAAGTTGAAATCTCATCCACCTTTAAATTTTCATTCAGACAAAATTAATTTCTAGCATAGGAAATCAAAATCGAACGACATGCGTTCGTTTTGTTCATCGCGAAGCTTGCTTCAACTCGAGAGTGAATTCGCGAACCGCGTCGCCTCTATGAGGATCGTGAGAAAATCGAGAGGTGCGACGGTGAGGATGTCGGCTTGCTCGAAGTATGGATTGGTGACTAGGGCTTTGGGCGACGTCGATTTTCATGTTGCGGTGAGGAAGGAGGTAGTCGCATGGATAGGGTGATATCGAGTCAGGCGAGGTGAGGATCGAGCAAAGCATGGAGGGATTCGCGAGGCTCGGTGGTGGCATGGGCTAGGGTTAGCGATTCAGGCGAAGTGCTTAGGGCTTCGTTCAACTCGACTTTGAGGTGTTCGTTTTTCCGATTTAGATTGTTTAAAAAAAATGCATGTATATGCAGATTAATATATATATATATATATATATATATATATATATATATATATATATATATATATAATGATATATATATATACACATATACAGATAAACAGAAGTTATTATAGATTTGGAAGATATAAGGATTTAAATAAAATATTAGATTTTAAATATCTATATTATTTTGACAAATATATATATATATATATATATATATATTTTCAAAAGGGATATATATATATACACACATATTTCAGTTACTAGTTTATTTTCAAAAATAATTTGGAGATAAATTTGTTTAATAAACTTGTTTAATTATTTTAGTTCTCAAAAACATTTTATTAAAAGGAATTAGTTTAAATTTAAAACTATTTGTTTAAAATGAAATTACTAGTTAATTAAATTTATCAAATTATTAGTTTAAAAACCAAATGATTAGTTCAAATTAAATTATCGGTCAATTTAATTTATTAAATGGTAAATTATTTGTAGATTATTTCAGATATTAATAAACTGTAAATGTCTACACAAGGTCTAAGACTGTGAAGAAAACAAATCGGGTTTGGACCAGATTGCAATTCAAAAATCAAAGGCGAGTTAATCTCACTCATTTGGAATTCCATTTAAATTTTAATAGTTTAATTTGAATTATTGGTTGAATGATTGAATTGACTAAATGTGATATTATATATAGTAGTGTATATATATATATATATATATATATATATATATATTGGAGTGATTGATTTCCCGCATTATATAGTGGATGAGACCCTATGCGTCCCGCACAATAACGGATGAGCCCATATACTGCTATATCCCGCCTTGAAGCGGGATTGGTATTTTTATATTGTGCCAACATCTGTGGATGCAGGGAAATAGGTTGGAAGGATCCGACTGGATTCCTCAAAATGTTAAATTTATTTTATCTGCAGTAATGGGAATTATGTGATAATCTGTGATGGATTATATTGCGAATTAAAATTTATTGAATGCTATGGATTAGTTGAATATATATTGGTATTTGAGAAAAATGAAATATATATAAAGTTTGAATTTTTAAAGGAAATAAAATGGGAAATTTTAAATAAAATAATTATAGTGAATCCAAAAAATTTAAAGAAAGGAATTTGGAAAAGAGATAAGGGTTTGATTTTAAATCCTATATAATAAATTCAAGGATAGAAAAAAAAATATAGGAATTTTAAATAAATGGGAAAAATAATTTTATTTAAATAAGGACTTAAGCAATATTGTTTTGTAAAGTACAAAGAAATATATTTTTAAAATTTTAGATTTGAAATGAGTTTGGGAAAAATAAAAGGCGAATTTGAAATAAAGTATGGAATTAATATTTTCAATTTAAATAAATCTTTAATCATAATAAAGGAGTAAAATATGAAATTAATGGGTTTGAAATAAATTTGGATAAGTAAAGAAATTTATTTTAAAATGGAGATTGGTTTTGAGAATCAAATTTGGAAACCAATCAAGTGTTGAAACTATGATTAAAGGAGAATAAGATTGTGAAATTTATAAACAGGGTTTATAAATAAAGAGAAATATTTATCAGAGGATAATTTGGAATTATAAACTCAGGATGGTAACTTATAAGGGAAGGGTGATTTGTTTAAAAATAAATAGTGATTTATTTTTTAAAAGGTGCGGAAAAAAGCGTATTTCCTTGAAAAGCCGAGTATATTTTCAAAAAAAAAGATTCCCATGTATAAGTTAGAGGTTTTAAAGTGATTTTTTAAAAGAATGTTTTAAGAAATTTTTTATTAATTTAAATTGTTTTAGAATTATAAAAAAAAGTAAATATTTATTTAAATTAATTATAGTAGTAATTATTTGGAAGGTTTGACAAGTATTATAATTTTAAAGATAATTATTAATATTTATATTTTATAAAGTAATTTTATTTTAAAGATAGTTTGGCTAAAGTTTTTATTTGAAACTTGTATAAAATTTCATTACTTTTATTTCAAAATTTATTTTGGTCTATGATTTACCTGAGAAATTATTTGTAAAATTTCATAACTAGTAATTTAAATATAGTCTTTTATGTGGTTTTTATTTTTAAATGTTTTAATATATATATATTTTTGGGTAAAACGGTTTTAAATTATTTTAAATATCTAAAGTATTTAGACTTGGTAATATTCAGAGGAAAGAAACAATATTTGGGAATTTATTCTGCGAGAGGAAAGTGATATGAAAACTGTTTTCAAAGGGTTGAAGTATAGAAAATAGTTTGCGAAGATATTTGAAATAAATAATTTGGAAAATTATTTAACGTCTGATGGTTGTTGTGAATGTTAATTGATATTTAAATAACCGACTATCAATATTGGCCAATTCGCTGATCGTTTCGAAGAAACTGGGATCAGGAGTTATTTTTCGAAAACCATTTTGATTCGGTTTGATGGTTTCATGAGGAAGACAAGAGCTTGGAGTCGAAGATGGAGCAGTGAAGTGTAAGGGCTAATCGCTACTGAACCTAAGGGTGATTCCAAAATAGATGTAGTAGGAATAGTGCATTCGGTTCCGTTCGAACCCGGAATGGACTTGTATGAGTGAATGCTTTCAGAACATCGTCAGGAAGACGGTGAGCATTCGAAGTGAATATGTGCTTAAAAGGTAATGCATAGCCTCGAGACTCTTCAACCGGGAATGGCTAAAACAGAGGAGGTGCACGTAAGGCTAAGTGGCCAGCAACAAATTAGGGTAAGGTCATCCCTGTCCAGAGGTCCCTTTATTTCGGCTGTGGGCGGTTGTTGATCCCAACCGCAGGGTGATCTTATTCGAACCATCCAGTAAGGGGTAGCTCCGGTCTTGTGATGCAGGGGATCAGGGTGGATCCTTGGTACGGTGATCTTGACCACATACTGTGACGGGCAGTATCCCAATAGTCTTGCCATTGATGGAAAACATTCTCCCTACGTGCCTTTACGGTTTTGTTTGTAGAACCTAGTATTATTGGAATTTAATGAATGTAATAATTTCGGCTATTTGAATAACTATTTGTATATAGACACTACTATAATATCAGAGGATTTGATAAGAAATGTTTTGGTTATTGTAAGGTAAAAACCCGACATGTTTATTTGTGGTGTGGTCTTACGAGATACCTTTGATTTCAAAGGATTTTGAAAATTTAATAATCCAATTGAGTGTCTTTTCTCATGCTGGTATTCCAGACTGACTTGGGAGTATTATAGAGTACAGATTCTGGATGGACTGCTATGAAGCCCAAGAGATGTGCTGGATGGCGAGACGTATCACACGTACTTGATGTATTTTTCGCTATGCAGATTAAGTTGTGTATTCAGTTTGTGGGGGCAAGTTAATATAACTGTCCAGTATTTTACTACCGTTTGTGTTGTACTCTAATGATGTAATGTATAAACTGATATAGTTCTTTTGTTTAAAGATTAGTCATTTATCTATTATATATTGTTCCGCTGTGATTGTGAGATTCTGATATTATTTCTATTTCTTCTTCTACCTCCTTCTTCTTTAACCCTAACGAATCGGTTTTTCGGCATTCAATTGTTCAGCATTAGATACAGTGGGCGATTTGATGTCGATTTTCGAGTTTCGAAAAATTGGGTCATCACATTTTGGTATCAGAGTTGAAGGTTAAGCGAGAACCTTGGCTCTGGTGGGGATTACTCATTAGAAATAGAGTCCGTAGCACTCTAGAATGAGTTGAGTGTATTAATAGATATGATCGCGTATTTGTTAGTGAATATAAAAATTGTTTTTATATATTGTGTTGACTTATCGGTTGAGTGTTTATGGATTCCAGTCGATGTGTGGGACGCCATGTCATCGATAGGAGTTCCTAAACTCTTAAACAAGATAAATCGACACAGTATTGTTTTAAAATAAGGTAAATGAAATAATTTTACCCAAATTATTTTTGTATAGAAAAGGAAATAATTTTACATAAACTATTATAGTTATATATGGTTGCTTGTGTAAGAAATGCGGATAACGGATCTTAAGGCTAGAATAAGCAGTAGAGGGGAGGGGTGTGAATAGTGTTTTAAGGAATTACTAAATCTTTTTGAGTTTATGTTAATTTGAACACAAATGTATGCAATATTCAAACACAGATATGATCACAGAATCAAACACAGAAGCAAAAATAAAGTAAAAGAAATAAAGGAAAGAACACACCGAATTTTAAAATGGTTTGGTGTTACCCTTCATCCAGGCCCGCACAAAATACAGATTTCCTTTCAAAAGCAATGGTACAATTACACCCTCGATTTCAAGACCACGAGGTACACCACTCCAGATTCACAATCTTCTGGGTAGAGATACTTGATTTTACGGGCAACAAGTTCACCCAATTGATTTCCTAGGCTACAATCAAACCTTTTCTCGCTTGATTGATTTCACAGGCTACAATCACACCTTTTCTCGCTTGATTTATTACAAAGAAGCCTATAACTATGAATAACACTGAGATCTTATTGAGATAGTGATAGAGAATCAGACCAAAGATGATCTAGTTAGATTCAATGGTGATTTCGGCAGAGTAATTGTAAAAATATATGTAAAGAAATATGGAAGAAGAAGAGGAGTGAAATCAGAGAAAATTTGTTATATAAATTCGTTTAAAACTGCCTCTATTTATAGTAGAACAACAACCATGTCTACTCGTGAAAGGATATGATGAATAGACACTTCTTTTGAAATTCAAATTTTTGAAACAAACTGCCACCTTGTCGACAAGGGGTACTTGAGGTTGTCGACATGCCTAAGGTATTTTTGGTGATTTGTTTTTCTTTGAAAATAGCTTCTATGTTGTATTAAAACTATTTTTTAAACTTTATAAATATACTTAACTATAGTTAAAATACATAAATAAGTATAGAGAATAATATTTTGATATATATAAAATTTTACCATAATTTTATATTTAAGTCTAAGTATAAATATTATTATTGTTAAAAGATAGTTTAAAACCGAGGATAATTTGATTTTGAAAATAAAGATTATTTTGAGGCTAAAAATATTTAAAACCAGGATAGATGTTTCGATTTTTAAAAGGAAGATTTTGAAATCATTTTGAAAACAAGAGATAATTTTGTAAAAACATTTGAATAAAAGTTAGTGGATACAAAACAATGTTCCACTAGATTTTTCATAGGTTCCATCCTACTTAGGATTCCATCCCTTTAACAGGCTCGAAGTGGATTCCATTCCACGAATAAATTGGATTTTAAGATGCCAGTGCTTTTCTAGGAGTTTTAACAAAATTCCTAACTAAATTACAATCTTGAAATCTTGATAATCTTGATACTCACGAGTCTTCAATCTTGATACCTTGAATCTCTATACAATACAGTATTCATTCTTTGATACCTACATGGTTAAATCCTGCATACATATATATCTAAACTATAATGTTAGAATTTATATTTTATAATCTTATTCTAAGGTTGTTGTCATCAGAACCATCTCCTCAGAGACTAACAATCTCCCCCTTTTTGACGATGACAACCTTTGTTTATAAAATATTACTTTTATCCTAGTAACTCCCCCTAAAACTAATAATAACTCCAATAACTCCCCTTAAAACTAATAATAACTCTAATAACCCCCCCTTAATCAATGCCTAACTATCCTATTTTATACTTCTCCCCTTTGTCATCAACAAAAACTAACTCCAAACATTATAACTTCTCCTTATTCTTGTACTAAAATACTTGCATTAATATAATATTCAATGGAGTATATAATAGATAGATTAAGATATAATTATACTGATAGACATGATAACTAATCAAAGATCATATAAATATCAATGTGTTTTTATACATGTTTTCCACACCAAATATCAATCTACACCAAACCGAATCAAATCAAATCAATTAAAATCAAACAAAGCAATCAAATAAAATCAAACATTACGAGGAACTTCCACCCATCCTTCTTCCCCAACTATAGGGTCTGCTTTAATGGCATCCCAATTTTCATTATCATTGGTGAGAGAGACTGGAGGATGTGCTTCATTATCATAGGAAATCATCCATCGTATCGCATCGAAATGCATTTCTTGCTCCTTGATCTTCTGCATTTGACTTAACTCTAATTGTCGCTGATTACGGAGAATGAAAGAGAGAATATTTTTGAAAGTGTTAAGATTTTCTTCAAGATTCTCAGTCAAATTATGAATTGGATTGGCCATATTTGAGTTTGTGAGAAGAACTAGAGACGAAGTAGATAAGAAATAATTTTGAGTGATGATTTTTGGAAGAAATAGGTATTTATAGGTGTAGAAATTTGTTTGAAATGAATAAATATAAGGTAGTTATTCAAATTTCAAATTTAAAATGAAAAGTCATTTCTGACCAGTACATGTCGACATGGTCAATGGGGGTTGTTGACAGGGGTTAGTCAATTTTGATGACTTATTTTGATTTTGTGAATAATTGTGTATATATATATATATTTATATAATATACTAACATTTATTCTGGAGATAGGATAAGCTAGATAATAGAAAAGTAATTCAATTTCATTTCATAATGGAATGATACAATGATTAAACATTAAGAACTACATGAACATTCAAATCAAAACAAACTAAAACTAACACAACAAGATATGAAAACGTAGAACTAGTTAGAGGATGACAAAGATGAAGATAATCGAAGCTTCTTGCTGACTTTGGAGAAAAACTTGTTCATCTTGGATGACATTTTATCCAATTTCTTACTAACAGACCGTTTAAGGATTCGTTGATTCTCGACAATGGTCTTTTGATTTTTGAGTAAGGTTTTGTTGGTCGGATTAGGAGGATAGTCAATGTTTTCCAAAGAGGTTTCACCTTCTTCTTCTTCTATTTCCATTTCATCCCCTTTGTAACAACCCGCACATTTATCAATTTTATATTTAAATATTTTATCTAAATATTTTATCGTTCGTCGGATTTGGTCTGAAAAGCTACTTTTTGCTAACAATCGAATTAGGACTCGAGACCCCTCTCATTGAGTTCAAAATGCCGTTTGCAACATTTTTGAGTATAAACATTGATATGTTTGGAGCTAGCTAAAAATTTGACCTTTTTTACTTTGGGTTTGGGTTTGGATTCAGCCCACTAGCCAACTTAATACCCAAATCTAAACCACTTCTCCCCATTCACTCTCACTTCCTCCTCTTTTCAGTTCTAAATCAAAAATGGTGGAAGAGAATGGGAAATAGAAATCCAAAACCCTAGTTCATTTGCAAAATCCAAGATCTAGCTCCAAATTCTAAGAGAACCCATTGGTAAGCATCCTCTTCATCTTCTCCAACTCTTTCTCCATTCCATTTCAAAAATTCCTAAACCTAAAATAGGAAATATTTTACTTGTAAGCTTAGATTGAAGCTTCTTGAGTTGTTATTGAAGAGGAATTGATCTTAGCTTGTTTTAAAAGCTTCTCCTTCATTGATTTGGGTTCAAAGGTGAGATTTTTATCTCACATCTGGGTCTATAACTATCTTTGATTGTTAGGTATGAATTCCTAACACTTATTCATGTGCATTTGATTTTGATTTGGATTGGTTTTGTGAATATTCCAAATTTTAGTGTTTTGAGTTCAAATCTTCAAAAATCATAGCTTTGTTGTTTGAACATGTTTTTGGTGATGCATCGAGAAGCTTATAGGGCCGGGTAGTCGATTGACATAAATCTCTAGTGTCCGTTGCTCGCCCAGTTGCATTTTGAAGAAGATGGCATCTTCATTTCATAGGCTAAGAAAACAGCCTTGGTGCCAGTTAGTCGACTGGTCTTGAAATTCAGTCGACTGGCTGTAGCACATAGGCATTCCAAAGGCAAAATTTAGAGGCTCGGGTCCTTTGTTTCCCTGCAATCAGTCGACTGGATTTTTAGGTCAGTCGACTGACTGCAGGAAATTAAAGATTTTAGTTTCTGGTTCAGTCGACTGAACTCATTGAGCCAGTCGACTGACCTGCTCTTAAATGCCTATTATGCCTATTTTGCCTATTTGGGTTGTGATTCCAGTTTTTTATCGATTCTTTTTGATTCCTAATTGATGCTATCAATTTTTCAGCTTTGATGACTTCTAATATCGAATTCTTGGAAATATCCATTTTGAGGGATTTGATATCGATTTCTTTGGAATTAATTCACGTCTTCGTATGTGAATATTGGTGATTGATTGTTTCTACAATCATATTTGTGCTTTGTCACTTTAAAATACAAAGGTTTCTATACTAGTAGTAAATATTCAAACTCTTTATCAAAGGTTATTTAAACTCTATTTTCAATATCAAACTCGTTTATAAAACCGTTTTCCAACCTATTAGTATATACAAGCCTTTACCTCACTCGTATGAGAAATCTAATTAAACGGCTTAGTAAAACAAGTGGTATGAAACGCTTGTGTTTACTTCGTCGGTTAATTCTTGGACTTGTTCGATTGAATCTCTTGTGACAATTTTCTAGTGGAGATCTACAATTTGTTCGTAAATATTTAAGTTAAGCTAGTGGTTATGGGACATGATGCTAAGCTCATATATTTACTAGCTTACTGTAATTGACACTTCTTGATGATCGATGATGATCATTTTATGGTTTAGACTAGCATTGTGCGATGTCTCTTTGTCCAGGTGGAGGATTGTACCTCATTTTATTGAGCTTCGTCTCATTTCTTTGTGGGCTAGCGACCCATGTACTTTTAATGTGCTTCGATTCATTGGATGTACCGTTTGTACTACATCGATGTCTCGGCTTTTCGATTCATTGGGCGTACCGTTTGTACTGCGTCGATGTTTCGAATTGTTTGTGATACACGTGTTGGTGAGCTTTATGCTCCCGTTTGTGATAGGCCTTCCCCCTTTTTGTGATTTCTGGATTTCTATTGATGATTTCTGGGATTTGTGCTTCACCAATTTTCGTGATTTTCATTGATAAGTTTTATTAATATTTGTGCATTGGTGAATTTGTGTGTCATTGACTTTTGTGATTGACATTGATATAATTGTCAATATTTATGGTTTGGTGAATGAAATAAGGAATATGACATTCCTTTTGATCTTTGAGAAGATTTTTGTGATATTGATTAATCTCTTGTTGATTTTCAATTACTTATTTATCACAGCTTGGCATTGTGATTATTATACGTTTAGTCATATCTCTTATTCTATATCATTTCATGTGATATTTATAACTAGACTGATCCGTGTTATATTTTCTTATTAAATAATACTCGGGTCAGACCGAGATGTTACGGGTGCTTCTGCTTGACTTCTCATGCAGGATCATTACCTTGACTTTTGGCTAACTACTTAGATTAGTAGTTTTTGTTGTATACACTTGAGATATAGACTCATGGTTGTACCCATATTCTTTTGTATAGCACTGATAGCTATTTCTTTTGTGATAGTGTGGATCTTGTTGACCACTACTCTGATGAACACTTTTATGTGTTATTATATTCATATCTATTTCCGCCTTTGTGATATGAATTATCTGTGACTGATTTGTGTTATGTTTATTTCTATATTTGTTTTCGAAGATTACATATAGCCACTGTGTAGTTTTGAGTTTGTGTCGGTATGTCGGGTTTCCTCTTGAGATGAAAAGTTATACTTTTATCTGGCATATCGGTACTCGCACAAAGCAATTATACAGATGGTCGCTCCTCAACAGCCTTATTCTCCGTGCTAGTTGACAGCATTGCTCCGTAGTGTTCTTGGCTAGCGTGGGTATAGAGGTGGGGCGTCACACCCTTCTTCTTCCTCTTCCTCCTCTACCATCTTCTCATAAGCCAAACGCTCTTCCTTGTCGGCAAGAGTCTCATAAAGTTGAAAAACAAATGGAATTTTCATAAGAGAAATGTTTGAGTGATTAAAAACCTTTCTTGAAACAAATTCTTCTCCTTTGAAATCTACTCCAAAATAGTTAAAAATCCGAGTGAGATAGATTCCATGATACAAAGTGTTTTCAACCATTTCAAGATTTTTGGGACAAAATTCATCCAAAATAACTTGTGCTCAATTAATATCATAATTTCCAAAAATAGTAAAAAGTGCTTTACAAACTTTTGAAGTTGGATTGTTAAAACTCCCCGGTCTTGGGGTCAAAGTATGTTGTAAAAGAAGATTAACAATTCTGGCTTTTGGTCGAAAGTTTCGATTTTTGAATTCGAAGTTATCATTTCCTTCAAAAATGTGATGAAATGTCTCACGATCATTTTCATCGATATTAAAACTAGAAAGATCCATTCCCATGCTCTAGCAATTGTGAATGGTACCCAAAAAATCACAATTTAAAACAATTCTAGTGCCTTTGACACTACTCCAAATTTCATCATCTTTTCCATTATAAAATCAACGGTTGAGATTTGCATAGAAAATTTTAACAAGATTTGGATAACAAACAAAATCATTTTGAGAAGCATCAACAAGACTAAGAACTTGATTATTTGCAAAAAGAGAATCGATTTCATAAGTAGAGAAATCTTGAAATAAAGCAAACTTCCCGGGAAGGACTTTTCCATAGTTAGCAGAGTTGATATATGCTTTTACCGTCTCCGGATCATTGTAGAGTTACTCTTTTATCTTTCTAAAAATTCTCATTGTGGAAGGGTTGCTTGAAGAAGCCATTAGAGTAGAGAGTAGAGAGTTTGAGATTTTGAGATAAGTGTTTGAATTTGAAAATGAGAGTGAAAAGTTGTGATAAGAGATAGTGAATAAATAAATTCTCAAAGGACATGTTCTCTGGCAAAAGGTGACTTTTAGAGAATTGAATGAAGTGAAAAGATGGAGGGAAATTCAACGTTTCGAATTTCAAATTTATGTACCCTTGTCGACAACATGGTGGGGACCTTGTCGACAGGTGTCTTTGTATTTCCATGATTATTTTTCTTAATTATTCTAATATATATATATTTATTATTTTTATTGTATATTTATATATTTGCAATATTACTAGAATTATAATATATTCCATAAAATATTATGATACTATAAAAAATTAAAAATTAAAATAATGATAAAATAATAGTAAAAATAATAAAAATAAAAATAAAAATTTTAAAATTCAAACAACATGCCAATTCAAAATCAATCAAGCATCCAATTCTAAGCATGCAATTTCAATCAATGTATTGTAAACGTGTACCTTTTTCTGAGTCCGTTTCTATGAATTCGTCGGAGTCGTGAACTACCGTGAAACACATGTTTGAATTATCCATCTTCGGATCATCATCGCTTGAAGACGAGTCTAAGTCATCTAGAGTAGCAGTAAATGCACGTTTTCGTTTCTTTGTGAAATCATTGTTTATAGGAAGATTTTGCTTATCTGGATACGGATAGTCTCTTTTGATATGGCCTGTTTGTTAGGGTTGAAACATTTGATATTGTTTGGCACTACATTTTGATTTCCAGAGTTCTTATAGTTGTTTCTCTTGAGATTATTCATCTTTCTGTATTTCAGGAATTTTCGAAAATTCTTGGTCATAAGAGCTATCTCTTCATCATTATCGCTGTTTGAGTTTGATCCATCGGTCAATGCATTGAATGCCATTGATTTCTTTTCAGATGCTTTTCTTTCTCTTCTCTCAATCAATTGGACGTCAAATGACATTAGATTTCCAATTAATTATTCTATCTTTAAGGTACTGATGTCATTTGCCTCTTCGATCACAAGTGTCTTTTGATCCCATTCTGGAGTAAGAGAATTTAGATTTTTCTGACTTGATCTTCTTCCGAAAATTCCTTCCCCAAGGATATTAGAGAATGCACAATGTTCTGAAATCTACTATACATATCTTAAATAGACTCATTAGAATTCATTTTAAATAATTGAAATTGATTTGTGAGCATGGAAATTTTGGTCTTTTTAACTTTTCTTGTTCCTTCGTGAGTAACTTGCAAAGTTTTCAGATTTCATATGTATACTTACAAACTGACATTCTACTAAATTCATTTCTATCAAGTGAAAAAAAACAGAATATTCATTGCTTTAGAGTTATTTTGTGCAACAGTCTTTTGCTCAGCAGTCCACTGTGCAAAATCAGTTGTGGGTTCAGAATATTCAGTCTGTGTGACATTCCAAGTATATCATCCTGTAGATTGTAAATATATTTTCATCCTACATGCCCAATATGCATAGTTACTGCCATTAAAAAATGGTGGTCTGACAGTAGACTGACCTTCTACAAATGAATTAGTGACAGGGATAAAAGAACCAGTGTTGTAAGTGTTGACAGTACCAGTGTTGGTAGCCAATTTGAAATTTTTTCAAAATTCATATTATGAAACTTTGAAAACCTTGCTATGATACCAAATGTAAGAAATGCGGATAACGGATCTTGCTTGAATAAACATTAGAGGAAGGGGGGGGGGGGGGGTAAAAAGTGTTTTAAGGAATTACTAAATCTTTTTGAGTTTATGTTAATTTGAACACAAATGTATACAATATTCAGACATAGATATGATCATAGAATAAAGCACAGATGCAGAAATAAAGTAAAAGCAATAAAGGAAAGAACACACCGGATTTTATACTAGTTCGGAGTTACCCTGCATCCAGTCCTGCACACAAGTACGGATTTCCTTTCAAAAGCAATTGTACAATTACACCCTCGATTTTAAGTCCATGATGTACGTCACTCCAGATTCACAATCCTCTAGGTAGAGATACTTGATTTTACAGGCAACAAGTTCATCCAATTGATTTCCTAGGCTACAATCACACCTTTTCTCGCTTGATTGATTTCACAGGCTACACAATCACACCTTTTCTCGCTTGATTGATTTCACAAGCTACAATCACACCTTTTCTCGCTTGATTTATTACAAAGAAGCCTATAACTCTGAATAGCACTGAGATCTTGTTGAGATAGTGATAGAGAATCAAACCAAAGATGATCTTGTTAGATTCAATGGTGATTTCGGCAGAGTAATGGTAAAAATATATGTAAAGAAATATGGAAGAAGAAGAGGAGTGAAATTAAAGAAAATTTGTTACATAAATTCGTTTAAAACTACCTCTATTTATAGTAGAACAATAGCTATGTCTATTCATGAAAAGATATGATGAATAAACACTTCTTTTGAAATTCAAATTTTTGAAACAAACTGCCACCTTGTCGATAAGGGGTACTTGAGGTTGTCGACATGCCTAAGGTATTTTTGGTGGTTTGTTTTTCTTTGAAAATAGCTTCTATCTTTTATTAAAACTATTTTTTAAACTTTATAAATATACTTAACTATAGTTAAAATACATAAATAAGTATAGAGAATAAAATTTTGATATATATAAAATTTTACTATAATTTTATATTTAAATGTAAGTATAAATATTAAAAGTTAAATATACTATTATTATTATTATTAAAAGATAGTTTAAAACCAAGGATAATTTGATTTTGAAAATAAAGATTATTTTGAGACTAAAAATATTTAAACTAGGATAGATGTTTTTTATTCTTTAAAAGGAAGATTTTGAAATCATTTTGAAAACTAGATATAATTTTGTAAAAACATTTGAGTAAAAGTTAGTGGATACAAAACAATGTTCCACTAGATTTTTTGTAGGTTCTGTCCTACTTAGGGTTCCATCCCTTGAACAGGCTCGAAGTGGATTCCAATCCACGAATAAATTAGATTTTAAGATGCCAGCGATTTTCTAGGAGTTTTAACAAAATTCCTAACTAAATTACAATCTTGAAATCTTGAACTCTTGATAATCTTGATACTCATGAGTCTTCAATCTTGATATCTTGAATCTCTATATTGTACAGTCTTCATTCTTTGATACCTGCATGGTCAAATCCTGCATATACATATATATCTAAACTATAATGTCAGTATTTATATTTTATAATCTTATTCCAAGGTTGTTTTCATCAAAACCATCTCCTCATAGACTAACAGCTTGGTTGTTAGGAAGTGATCGTATTAATTATTATCATTGTTGTGTGAAACTGAACTAGGGATTGAAATCATAACCAAGACTACGAAATAAATTCATAAGATTTGTAAATAGGAATTATACATGAAATTTATAATTGGAAATGAAATAAAAATTCCAGAGTAATGTTTGAATATGAATTGAAAGAATTTGGAATTTTGGGAAAAGTTTAAATTCCTTTGGGTTTGAAAATGGTTTTCAAAGCTTTTGGAGGAATAATAGTGATATTATTTCAGAAATATTTTTGAATTGGATTTGAAATCTGGTAGGGTTTGGAATTAAAAATATTTGAAATATTTTTGAAAGGAATAAAGCACTAAACTCTCTTCAGTCGCTGAAAAATAACTTCGGTGATGACTACAGCATCTCGATGTTCATTTTCGAGTTTCCAAAGAGAGAAATTGCTACCAAAATATTTTAAATTAGAGTTGTTTGCAAATCTGGGTTTGGTTTTGAAATTCGATGAAATAATTTGGGTTGATTTTGGAGTAAATATATTTTGAATGTTTAAGTAATGGCTTAAAACTCTGGAAGTTTAACTAAAAATGTTTATGGATTATGAACAGAATTGGAAATTTATAAGTTTGGAAAATTGCCTGAAATGAAATTAACTTGCAAAAAGTTAATAAAAGTAAGTTTGAAACCCAAATAAGTTGGAAGATAAGCTAATTAATTGAAGTAAATTAAAAGAAGTTAGCAAATGGAACATAAATAAGTGGAAAAATTATAGAAAATTTAAAATTTAAGTTGAATGGGAATGTAAGTGAATCTAGATAAATAAAAGTAAGCTACGAGGAAAATGATTATTGAAAATAAGATTATTAAGATTGTAAACAAATGTACAGAGAAATAAAGGAAATTACATTTGTAAGTAAGTAAAATGAAAACTAAATATTGGAATCTATTTGAATTATGTTAAGTAAAGTGGAATTGAAAAATATAGTTTGAGTGGATTAAAAGAACAAAGTTATAAACAAAACAAAGGATTAAAAATAAAATTAGTAAGTGAACTAATTGATTTAACTGGGGAAGCAAATGAATTGAAAATCTTATATTGGGATGATATTTAATTTAAACTGAGTAAATTAAAGTGAAATTGTAGAATTTGTTCGAAGAAACTAAAAGAAGTATAAAGTTTGGAATGGTTAGTTAAATATAGTTTGGGATAAGATAAATAGAATTCAGCATACTAAAATTTAAAAGTAAATTGGATTCAAAATGGAATTGAAAATTTAAGGTGAGTGAAAATAGATATAGGAGCTTAAGTGGTGAAGTGAAAATAAATATAAGTAGTGTATAAAATATCTATATTGAACTTAAAAGTGAATGGTGAAATTCTTAAGTAAATCTGGAATTGAAAAATATTCTAAGTTAATATGTGAATGAAGGTTTATTGAGGATGTGTGATATGATAATTGTAAATATGAGAATAGAAATAAAAATAAAATGTGAATAAAAGAAAATTGATATAGCTAATACTTAACTGGGATTAAAATGTAGGTACGTATATTATGTTATTCGCATAATGATTTGATCCTGATTCGAGCATAGAATTTCGAGGTAGTTATACCAATCCAAGTTGGTATTGTTCACTAGATTTTCGACGGCAAACCTTGGGTATGGATTTTTTGATTGATTCTGAAAATTCTCTATCATAGTAAATGACTATGCAAGGAGAATGACGGTTTCTGATCAAGAAACCAGATCCGAGTCCGCACTAGGGAGTCGAGTAAATGATACTAGTTCAGAAGTGGAATTGTGTGATCGAGTGAGCAGTCGGATTAATATTGCATACAGATGATATATGTACATCGTATGGGCTTGAATGAAATAGATGATGAAACTTTTGTAAAGAAATATGTAAAATGATTTTGAAATTTGCAATTGGATATTATTGTTAAGTAGGATATACAAGTGTTTAAAAAGCAAAAGGAAATTGGAGTTTTGAATTCGGAAGATAAATTGAATTGCTCAACAAAAGGTATGTATTTAAATTTCGGTATGACATTTGATGATTTTCTGATCTAGCCACTTGGCGTTTTTGTTTTCATTTGAAGTCCGTGGGCCTGTAGAGGTATTTTGTAGTTGCACCGATCTAGTTGCGCAAAGGAGACACTGGCGAAATTTTTTCGAAATTTAAGGAGTTAGAAAAATTTTGAGAAAATTTGGATAATTTAAAATTTAAATTTGAATTATAATCTGAATGGTTGAATAAGTAATGCTGATTGTCATTTATGGTCGAGTGAGGAAGTTAGTAAGAAGATTAATGCGTCTTTAATAAAAAGATTGTTTTGGGATGTCGATGGAAAACTGTATGGTATAGGGAAAATAGAAATGGGTATTGGACCATTCTTCCTTGTAGTAATTTCGGGGACGAAATTCTTTTAAGAGGGAGGGGGAATGTGATGACCTGGGATTTTGGACATTTGAAATTGGAATATTTAATTGATTTTAAATATTTAAAAGTTATTTCTAACTTGAATTCAAATGCCACTATTTATTGAGTGATTTAATTGTTTAATTAAATAATTGAAAATTGGGTAAATGGTTGAATCTGAAATTTTATGTTTGTTAAAAATTATTTAAAGGCTTGTAAAATTTATATTGATAGTACTGAAGATAGTAAAAGTGTTAAACTTGAATTTGGAAGTGTTTTGTTAAGTTTTGAAATTTTATCGTTTAAATCGATATTTAAAAACAGCCTTTCGAGGCACAGTCTCGGAATTTGACAAAACTAGTTCCATTGGATCCGTATTGGTATATTATCATTGGATTTCAATTTTCGTAGTGTTTGGAGTGATCGTTTGGCCGTACGATAGATAAACACGCTAAAATCTATATCGAAAATTTAATAAAAATAACTGGTCCAAAATGCTACCATCTCCATACGATCGAGTTGGGACTCGAAACCTTTTCCATTGCGTTCGGAATAGGGATTTAACATTATAAACGCCCGGCGGCATGCCTCAATAGAAGATCGAGATTGTGAGTTGCGATAATCAAGACGATTTTAATTTAAGTTTGAATTTAAATTTAAATATAAATAATATAATTAATATACTGTTGCAAGCAAAGACACGTTGAGAAATCATAAGCATGTGTCCCTTGCCTTTTCAAATTTGTTATATATTTTCCCCTTTTTAATTCAAAGGGCACGTAACAGTTTTTTTAAAATATATACAAATCAAAACAAACGAAGAAGTAAAACTCTCAAAGAAGAAAATTAATGGCCGAAGCTTCTCCGTTTATAAAAAAAGTGAAAGAAAACCCAAATTGAAATCTCGTCCACCTTTAAATTTTCATTTAGACGAAAATTAATTTCTAGCGTAGCAAATCAAAATCGAAAGACATGCATTCATTTTATTTGTCGCGAAGCTTGCTTCAACTCGAGAGTGAATTCTCGAACAGCGTCTCCCCTGTGAGGATCACGAGCAAATTGAGAGGTGCGACAGTGACGATGTCGGCTTGCTCGAAGGATGGATTGGTGACTAGGACTTTGGGTGATGTCGATTTGGGGCAATGGAAGGGTCGATCGCGATTTTCAAGTTGCGATGAGGGAATGAGGTAGTCGCGTGGATAGGGTGATATCGAGGCAGGCGATGTGAGGATTTAGCACGGCATGGAGGGATTCGCGAGGCTCGGTGGTGGCGTGGGCTAGGGTTAGCGATTCAGGCGAAGTGCTTAGGGCTTCATTCAACTCGACTATGAGGTATTCGTTTTTTCGAATTGGCTTGTTTAAAAAAAAGTGTGTATCTGTAGATTAACAAAAATATATATATATAATGATATATATATATATATATATATATATATTCATATGCAGGTAAACATAAGTTATTATAGATTTGGAAGATATAAGGATTTAAATAAAATAATAGATTTTAAAAATCTATATTATTTTTACAAATATATATATATATTCAAAAGGGAGATAAATATACATATATACATATTTCATTTACTGGTTTATTTTTAAAAATAATGTATTATAGAGATAAATTTGTTTAAAAATATTGTTTAATTATTTTAGTTCCCAAAAACATTTTATTAAAAGGAATTAGTTTAAATTTAAAAGTATTAGTGTAAAATGAAATTAGTGGTGAATTAAATTTATCAAATTATTAGTTTAAAAACCAAATGATTAGTTTAAACTAAATAATTAGTAAACTTAATTTATTAAATGGTAAATTATTTGTAGATTATTTCATATATTAATAAACTGTAAATGTCTACATAAGGTCTAAGACTGTGAAGAAAATAGGTCGGGTTTGGATTAGATTGCAATTCAAAAATCAAAGGTGAGTTAATCTCACTCATTTGGAATTCCATTTAAATTTTAATAGTTAAATTTAAATTATTGGTTGAATGATTGAATTGACTGGATGTGATATTATATATAATAGTGCGCACACGCACACGCACACGCACACGCACACGCACACGCACACATATATATTGGAGTAGTTAATTTCCCGCATTATATAGCGGATGAGACCCTATGCGCCCCGCATTATAGCGGACGACCCCATATACTGCGATATCCCGCCTTGAAGCGGGATTGGTATTTTTGTATTTTGCTAACATCTATGGATGTAGGGAAACAGGTTAGAGGGATCCAACTGGATTCCTCAAAATGTTAAATTTATTTTATATGCAGTAATGGGAATTATGTGATGATCTCTGATGGATTATATTGGGAATTGAAATTTATTGAATGCTATGGATTGGTTGAATATATATTGGTATTTGAGAAAAATGAAATATGTATAAAGTTTGAATTTTTAAAGGAAATAAAAAGGGAAATTTTTAAATAAAATAATTATAGTGAATCCAAATAATTTAAAGAAAGGAATTTGGAAAAGAGATAAGGGTTTGATTTTAAATCCTATTTAATAAATTCAAGGATAGAAAAAAATATAGGAATTTTAAATAAAGAATTTATTTAAATAAGGAGTTAAGCAATATTGTTTAGTAAAGTACAAAGAAATATATTTTTAAAATTTAATACTTGAAAGGAGTTTGGGAAAAATAAAAGGAGAATTTGAAATAAAGTATGGGATTAATATTTTCGATTTAAATAAGATCTTTAATCATAATAAATGAGTAAAATCTGAAATTAATGGGTTTGAAATAAATTTGGATAAGTAAAGAAATTTATTTGAAAATGGAGATTGGTTTTGGGAATCAAATTTGGAAACCAACTATGTGTTGAAACAGTGATTAAAGGAGAATGAGATTGTGAAATTTATAAACAAGGTTTATAAATAAAGAGAAATATTTATCAGAGGATAATTTGGAATTATAAATTTAGGATGGGAATTTATAAGGGAAGGGTGACTTGTTTAAAAATAAATAGTGATTTATTTTTTAAAAAGTGTGGAAAGGAGAGCGTATTTCCCTAAAAAGCCGAGTATATTTTCAAAAAAAAAAAGATTTCCAAGTATAAGTTAGAGGCTTTAAAGTGATTTTTTTTTAATGAATGTTTGGAGAATTTTTTTTTATTTTAAATTGTTTTAGAATTATAAAAAAGTAATTAATTTAATTAATTATAGTAGTAATTATTTGGAAGGTTTGACTAGTATTTTGATTTTAAAGATAATTATCAATATTTATATTTTATAAATTAATTTTATTTTAATGATAGTTTGGCTAAAGTTTTTATTTGAAACTTGTATAAAATTTTAGAACTTTTATTTTAAAATTTGTTTTGGCTTATAATTTACCTGAGAATTTATTATAAAATTTCATAACTAGTAATTTAAATAAAGTCTTTTAGGTGGTTTTTATTTTTTAATATTTTAATATATATATATTTTTGGGTAAAGCGATTTTAATTATTTTAAATCTAAAGTATTTAGACTTGGTAATTTTCATAGGAAATAAAAAATATATTTGGGAATTTTTTGTGCGAGAGGAAAGTGATTAGAAAACTGTTTTCAAAGGGTTGAAGTATAGAAAATAGCTTGTGAAGATATTTTTAAATAAATAATTTGGAAATTATTTAAAGTCTGATGGTTGTTGTGAATGTTGATAGTTAAATAACCGGCTATCAATATTGGCCAATTCGCTGATTTTTCGAAGAGACCGAGATCGGGAGTTATTTCTCGAAAACCACTTCGATCCGGTTTGAACGTTTTCGTGAGGAAGACAAGAGCTTGGATTCGAAGATGGATCAGTGAAGTGCAAGGGCTAATGGCTACTAATCCTGAGGGTGATTCCAAAATGGATGTAGTAGGAATAGTTCCTTCGGTTCCGTTCAAACCCGTAATGGACTTATGTGGATGAATGCTTTCAGAATATCGTCAGGAAGATGGTGAGCATTCTAAGTGAATATGTGCTAAAAAGGTAACTCATAGCCTCGAGCCTCATCAACGGGGAATGGCTAAAACATGGGAGGTGCACGCAAGGCTAAGTGGCTAGCTACCAATTAGGGTAAGGTCATCCCTGTTTAGAGGTCCCTTTATTTTGGTTGTGTGGGCGGTTGCTGATCCCAACCGCGGTGTGATCTTGTAACGACCCGTATTTTACGTGTCGATATATCGTAGAATTTACAGGTCGTTAGTGTTATGTTATCCCTAGCCTAAGTCGTATGGAAGGTTAACTCGTGTGTTGTTTGGGTTGTAAGGAAGATATCTCGTGTAGGCAACTTAAGCTTAGGTCGTGTGAGAGTAGGTCGAGTGGAGCGACCTATAGGTTTGGACGAGTTAGCGTGTTAGTGCTAACGAGTTAAGGCTTAAGGAATTACGAGCTAACGTGTTAAGTGTTGAGTCGTGTTCGAGTTAATAGGGTTTTAAGTCGTTAACGAGTTATAAGAGTTAGTGAGTTAGTGTGCTACGACTTAGTGGTTTGGGATGAGTTAAGGGCTAGCGACTTAAGGTTTTGACCGACTTAGGGGCTAGCGAGTTAGTGTGTGAGCGAGTTAGGTGGAGCAGCGGCTTACGAGTTAAGTCGTTGGCAACTTAAGGTGTTAGGTCGTTAAGAAGTTAAGTCGCGGCATCGTGGATCTGCATTCATTTTAAGTCGCGCAGCTTTAGGACCGTTAGATCGTGTGTGGGACTTAGTAGCTCGCTGTGTCGTAAGTCGTAACTCGTTTACGAGTTAGCAGATCTGCGTTCTTTTTAGGTCATACGGATTGTGAGCCGTTGGATCTTATAGGTTGTAGAGGGGCTTTGGAGTTAGGTCGTTAACGACCTAGTTAACCCGAGTTTTGGTTGAGTCGTTGGTACGAGTTAAGGCCTTAGGTCGCCTAAGAGTTAGGTCGGCACATGCTAAGTCGTTAGCGACTTAATGATAGGTCGTAACTCGTGTTGCCTGTTAGGTCGTGAGCCTATTAGCGTTAGGTCGTGACATTTATAAGTCGTTTCCCAGTTGAGTCGTTGGGTTTGATAAGTCGTAAGCCGTTGAGTCGTTAGGTCGTAAGTCGTGGGAATTTTGGGTCATGAGTCGTAACATGTTAGGTCGGCAACGACCTAAGACCGAGCGCGAGTTATGGACTGAGCGACCTAGGGGGGGCGATTCAGCCTATAAATACGTGACCACTTGTGCACTTTTTGGCACCGGATTTTGAAGCAACGAAGTGCTGCCATTTTGAGAGCTCGACTACAACATTTCTTCATCTCCTTTTCTCCATTCCAATCTAGTTCTAACATCCATCCAAGATCGAAGATTCAAGGGCCAAAGTTGAAGATCTTCATCCGTTCGAGTGAGATTTCATCGATTGAAGCGAGATTTTGCCGGATCAAGCTTGGGTATTTGCTGTCCAGATCTGAAGTGGGTTTCTTTTGAAGTGTTTGGGTGATTCGGTGAGTGGTAGTTATCTCTCACGCGGACCCGAAGGAGTATATTGGATTGGTGGCTTGTTTGAGTGTTAAAGTTAGAGATTTCATGCATTTTTCTTAGTTACAAGACTAGATTCATTACTTTTGAAGATGTTTATCTATGCAAGTTCAATTAACAAGTTATAGAGACAAAACCCATGTTTTATATTTGATAGATCTATGCTAAAATCTATGATTTCATATATGTTAGACTTATGCTCATTTATTTACGAAATTGCCATTATAGTTGATATTGCTTGATTAGATCTTGTTTGGATGCTTGATTGTTTGGATGTATGATTGATTTGATTGTCTCGAGTTAGCTTGTAGTTGATTTGGGACAAGATGGTTGAAGATGATTCAAAAGCTAAGTGGAAAGGCTCTTGAATGGTGAAAGCTGCTGTGGCATATGAAGCGGATGATGAAGCTCATATGGATGGGTTCGAGGACTTTGCTATAGTTAGAGGAAGCAAAGTATGATGACGAAATGGACTTTGCCATGATATGTTAAGGCGAAGTATGATGATGAGATGGACTTTGCTAAGATGCGTTGGAGCAAAGCATGATGTGGAAGCCTTGGTTTAATTCAGACGGGATCATCCCAAGCATGTTGATTACTCGATGATGCGGTTTGAGTTGGTGGATAATGGTGGCTCGAGAGGTGCTTGAGCTATAATGGGAATAGTCGTCAAGGAGGATGACTAGAAGGATGAGATCTTATCGTTATTGAAGGTTCTAGCAAGCTCAAAGCAAGAGTACGTTGGGTAGATCCGTTATACCCAGGCGCGGGTCATGATGACGTGCTAGTACTCTGGGTAGATTCGTTATACCTAGGCACGGGTCACGAGGACGTGCGGAGTTACGTCTAGAACCGGGGTTGCCATTAGCCCTTGACGGATGTTTGAAAGATGAGTTGGTCATTCAATTAACGATAAAATCAAGGCAATGATAACAGTGATAGCCGGAGTCATGGATGTTTGGTTGTATCATCATTCGGTCTCAAGAGCGGTGTTTTCTAGGTGCTTATCTGATCTTGGTTTAGGCCTTGGGGGTTTGTATTTGGAAAACATCGACCTTGACTCGAGCGATTATTGCTTTACTTTAATTATCTGCTTTGCTATGCTTGCTTCTCCTTAGTGTGTGTCTGGGGGCTATCACTGTAGAAAGAGGTGGAGTGGGATAATTTGGGTTCCTATTCCTTTTATCCCTTATGCTCTTTTGGTATGTTTGATAGTTGATTTACTGCTCACTAAGACTCTGTCTGACTCAAGGTTTTATGTCTCCTCTTATTACCTTGGGCTGTTCATCCATGTTTGGGATGGGCAGACTAGGTGACAGGTGCTGATCTTAGTGGCTCACGCTAATGATGACGAAGACGAGCAGGAGGCTTTGCATATTATTTTCATATTCTATGTACTGGGTATTCCGCTGTTTGTTGATTACTCTGAGTGCTATGTAGTGAGGCTTCTTGTATTCATGATTCAGACCATGTATAAAGCTACTATGATTAGATGATGATATTCTGTTCTATGGGAGCTTCACTATATTATATTCTCTATTATATTTTATCCATGCGCTGTGAGTTTTACGATAGAGTCTGCGATGTTTATTCTACCCTTGACTATCGTCCATGGCTGCCTGGCACACCTTCAGCGCACCATTCCCTTGTTTCCGTGCGGGAGTCATGGGCGGTCGTCACATTTGGTAGCAGAGCTTTGGTTAATCGATTTTAGCCAACGCTCGCTGACGTAACTACGTATGAGAGACGTAAATTGTATTTTGATGGATGATTACTATATACAATATAGTAGCTTAGAAGGATTTGAGCTCCTTATGCAGTTGTTTCTTAAGGTGTTCTAATCATTCTTTTTACAGATATTAAGGATGAGTCGAAGTGAGAGACAAACTGCGAGGGAAAGCCGTGCTGCTAGGGAAGCTGTTGATTATACTCCTATGTTTGAGGCCATGATGACTTCGATCATGAGGAGAATACCAGCTTCAGGATCATCAGTGGATGTGGGAGTTCAAGTTCAAGCTCCAAGACCAGTGGATTTTGCTAAGCTTTGCAAGGACTATACTTCTCTTGGAGGAAAGGTTTTCTTGGGAACGGAATCGACCATTGAGGTGCAGAGATGGATTGATGCTTGTCAAAGGATTTTTGGTGACTTGGGAATTGAGGATGCAACTAAGAGGAAGCTCGCATCAAGGCAACTTCAAGGGAGAGCTTCGGATTGGTGGAACTCTATCACCATAGATACTCCGGAGGAAGAGATTGCTTGGGAGCAATTCCAAGTTAGATTTGAAGCTAAGTTCATCTCTACGGCTCAGAAATCTGTTCTGTTTAAGAAGTTTGTGGAGCTCAAGCAAGGTGGGAGACCAGTTCTTGAGTATGTTTCTGAGTTTGAAGCTTTGTCCAAGTATGCTCGATCGTATATTGATTCTCCCTATCAGAAGAATGAGAAGTTTGTGACAGGCTTGGACACTTATGTTGGGAGGCAGTTGGTGGATCATCTGGACGATCCATTTGAGAAGCTGGTGGAGAAAGCTCTCAGGCACGAGAGTTTGTTTCCTAAGGAAGTATCTGTTGTTGCTGTGACCAAGGAGGAGTCTAAACCACAGCAGGGTGGAAACAAGAAGAGGAAGCAGCAACAGCAGAAGGGTAAGGATGGTCAGAAGAAGCTGAAGGGGGAAAAGACCTGCTATAATTATCGGCAGAAGGGCCATCTCTCCAAGGATTGCAAGAATCTTAAGGTGTTGTTGAAGTGCTACAACTGTGATAAGCCGGGGCACATTAAGAAGAACTGTCCGGAACCGATAAAGGACAGGCAGGTTGTGCAAGCTTATGCTTTGGGGGCTGTCCCGTCATCGTCAAAAGCTCCTACTGCTGAAGAGAAGGGGAAGAGTGTGGTGGTTCAAGGTACTCTTTCTATTTGTGGTGTTCCAGTTAGAGTGTTGTTTGATACTGGAGCGTCGCATTCTTTTGTTTGTGATGATTTGGTAGGCCGGTTAGGTTTGAAACTGGATATTGTTGATAGGCCATTGGTAGTGACAAATCCAGTTGGGGGTTCGTCATGTCTGTGTATGATGTGCCATGGTCTAGTTGTGTCGAGTCATGATTGCTCGTTTGTTTGTGATTGCTTTGTTCTGAACTTTGCGGGGTTCGGAATTATTTTGGGTATGGACTGGCTTAGGAAGTATGCGGCAAGGATTGATTGTGAGAGGCTGGAGGTGACAGTCGGGAATGTGGAAGGGCGAAAGGTTGTGATACGATGTAAGCATAAAGAATGCGTCTTCATGAGCTTCATGTATTCGCTGGTTGTTCCACGGGATGGACTGTCATCGGTGCCTATTGTGAATGGATTTGAGGATGTCTTTGACGAAGTCAAAGGGTTACCGCCACATAGGGAGATCGAGTTTCGTATCGATCTAGTTGAGGGAGCCAGACCTGTTGTGATGCCTCTTAGGCGGATGGCGCCTAGGGAGCAGCTAGAGTTGAATGTGCAAGTTGATGACCTTTTGCAGAAAGGATTCATTCGGCGTAGTGTGTCCGAATGGGGTGCACCAGTTGTGTTCGCAACCAAAGCGGATGGATCATTAAGGTTGTGTGTGGATTATCATGAGCTGAATAAGGTGACTAAGAAGAACAAGTATCCATTGCCGAGAATAGATGACTTGTTTGATCAGCTTCACGAGGCTAAGGTGTTTTCTCAGATGGATTTGGCAACGGGATTTCACCAGTTGAGAGTGGCGAAGGATAGTGTGCCGAAGACTGCTTTTAGGACACCATCCGGATTTTATGAGTGGCTGGTAATGCCGTTTGGATTGACCAATGCACCATCATATTTTGTGGATCTTATGAATAGAGTGTTCAGAGATCAGTTGAACAAATTCGTACTTGTGTTCGTGGATGATATTCTGATTTACTCCAGAACTGAAGAAGAGCACAAGACGCACTTGAGGATGGTTTTGGAAATCTTGCGGAAACATCAGCTGAAGGCTAAGTTTTCGAAGTGTCACTTCTGGAAGAGTGAAGTGAGATTCTTAGGCCATGTTATCTCTGGAAATGGGATAGCGGTTGATCCCGCTAAGGTGGCAGCAATCCAGGATTGGGTTGGACCTAAGAATGCATCTGATGTGAGAAGTTTTCTTGGATTAGCAGGATATTATCGTCGGTTTATCAAAGACTTTTCCAAGATAGCTGCACCATTGACAGGATTGACGAAGAAGAACCAAGTGTTCAGTTGGGACGCTAAGTGTGAACAAGCTTTCGTAATCCTGAAAAAGCGACTGACAAGTGCTCCTGTTTTGACCATTCCTAGTGGGAATGATGAGATGGTGGTTTACACCGATGCATGTGGTACTGGACTTGGAGCAGTGCTAATGCAGAAAGATAAAGTTGTTGCGTATGCTAGTCGACAACGGAAGCCGCATGAAAGGAATTATCCGACACATGATTTGGAGTTAGCGGCGATTGTTTTTGCTTTGAAGATGTGGAGACATTATCTTTTGGGAGTTCGATTCGAGTTGTTTACGGATCATAAGTCGTTGAAGTATCTGTTCTCCCAAAAGGATTTGAATCTCCGACAGCAACGGTGGCTAGAGTTTTTAGCATCGTATGATTTTGGTATAGCCTATACTCCGGGAAAAGGCAACGCAGTGGCAGATGCGTTAAGTCGAAGACATGCAGGATTGGGAGCCATGTTTTCGGAATGGAAGGGTCTAGAGTATTTGGCTGAATTTGACTTCAGGCCTAGATGTGAATTGGAACCTGAGATGTTGGCAAACTTATCGATAATGCCTACTCTGGTGGAAAGAATTGGCGAGAGCCAAAAGCGAGACGATAAGCTTGTCAAGATTATCCGAGATTTGGAATCTGGATTGAATCCAGAAAAGGATAAAGGATTTGAAGTCGATCGAGAGGGTTGGCTTCGAAAGCAAGGACGACTAGTTGTTCCCGATGTAGATGGATTGAGAAATGAAGTTCTTAGGGAAAGTCATCACTCGAAGTTGACAATTCATCCAGGTGGAAATAAGATGTATCGGGACATGAAGCGAACCTACTACTGGGAAGGTATGAAGAAGGATGTTGGAAGTTTTATTTCCAAGTGTATGAACTGCCAGTTGGTGAAAGCTGAGCAGAAGAAGCCCAGTGGATTACTTCAGCCATTAGAGGTTCCTACATGGAAGTGGGAACAAGTGTCGATGGATTTTATCGATGGTCTACCTAGAACCAGGGCAGGGAATGAAGGGATTTGGGTCGTCATAGATCGTTTGACTAAGAGTGCAAGGTTCATTCCTGTTTGATCAACTAGAACTGCATCGAGGTTGGCTGAGTTGTATGTTAAGTGGATTGTTCGATTCCATGGTGTTCCAAAGAGTATAGTGAGCGATCGAGACCCATTGTTCACTAGTGGATTTTGGAAGAGCTTCCAGGAAGTTTTGGGAACTAAGTTGTGTTTGAGTACAGCTTATCATCCTCAAACAGATGGTCAAACTGAGAGAGTCAACCGAGTTTTGGAAGATCTCCTCAGAGCATGTGTTTTGGATTTCGGAGGATCGTGGGAAGATCATCTTCATTTGGTGGAGTTTGCGTACAATAACAGTTACCAGTCAAGTATTGGTATGGCACCATATGAAGCACTATATGGAAGACCGTGTAACTCTCCGACATGTTGGTTGGAAACTGGAGAAAAACTGATACTTCGGCCAGAGATGATTCGACAGACTTCGGATTGTATAGGGATCATTCGGCAACGAATGAAGGCAGTCCAAGATCGTCAGAAAAGTTATGCCAATAATCGTCGTAAGGATTTGGAATTCGACATAGGTGATATGGTTTTTGTGAAGATTTCTCCTCTGAAGAATGTTATTCGATTCGGGAAGAAAGGAAAGTTGACCCCAAGGTTTGTTGGACCATTCCAGATCATCGAGCGAATTGGAAAGCTCGCCTATAGATTGGAGTTACCGGAAAAGATGTCGGGTGTGCACAATGTTTTTCATGTATCATATCTACGAAAGTATGTGCACGACTCGAATACAGTGGTTTCTGCTGATAGCTGTGAAGATTTGGAGGTTGATCCAGTGGTTACGAGACCTCGTAAGCCGCTCCGTGTTGTTGAAACCGATACGAAACAGCTTAGGAGGAAGACGATTACGTTGCTCAAGATACAATGGAGTGATGATGTTAACGACTGTACGTGGGAGGAGGAAGAGAGGATGAAGGCAGCTCATCCTGAACTCTTCAAGGTATGGCCCGAAGGTGTCGTGACATCTCATGAATTTGTAACTTGATTCTGATCTTAGAATTCTGCATGCTAGGTTAGAAATTGGATGCATGATTTGTTGATTGCTATGGATGGTAGGCATGCAGAATAGCTTTGATTGCTGTTGTTTGTTTGGAATTTCGGGGGCGAAATTCCTAAGGGGGAGAGAATGTAACGACCCGTATTTTACGTGTCGATATATCGTAGAATTTACAGGTCGTTAGTGTTATGTTATCCCTAGCCTAAGTCGTATGGAAGGTTAACTCGTGTGTTGTTTGGGTTGAAGATATCTCGTGTAGGCAACTTAAGCTTAGGTCGTGTGAGAGTAGGTCGAGTGGAGCGACCTATAGGTTTGGACGATTTAGCGTGTTAGTGCTAACGAGTTAAGTCTTAAGGAATTACGAGCTAACGTGTTAAGTGTTGAGTCGTGTTCGAGTTAATAGGGTTTTAAGTCGTTAACGAGTTATAAGAGTTAGTGAGTTAGTGTGCTACGACTTAGTGGTTTGGGATGAGTTAAGGGCTAGCGACTTAAGGTTTTGACCGACTTAGGGGCTAGCGAGTTAGTGTGTGAGCGAGTTAGGTGGAGCAGCGGCTTACGAGTTAAGTCGTTGGCAACTTAAGGTGTTAGGTCGTTAAGAAGTTAAGTCGCGGCATCGTGGATCTGCATTCATTTTAAGTCGCGCAGCTTTAGGACCGTTAGATCGTGTGTGCGACTTAGTAGCTCGCTGTGTCGTAAGTCGTAACTCGTTTACGAGTTAGCAGATCTGCGTTCTTTTTAGGTCATACGGATTGTGAGCCGTTGGATCTTATAGGTTGTAGAGGGGCTTTGGAGTTAGATCGTTAACGACCTAGTTAACCCGAGTTTTGGTTGAGTCGTTGGTACGAGTTAAGGCCTTAGGTCGCCTAAGAGTTAGGTCGGCACATGCTAAGTCATTAGCGACTTAATGATAGGTCGTAACTCGTGTTGCCTGTTAGGTCGTGAGCCTATTAGCGTTAGGTCGTGACATTTATAAGTCGTTTCCCAGTTGAGTCGTTGGGTTTGATAAGTCGTAAGCCGTTGAGTCGTTAGGTCGTAATTCGTGGGAATTTTGGGTCATGAGTCGTAACATGTTAGGTCGGCAACGACCTAAGACCGAGCGCGAGTTATGGACTGAGCGACCTAAAGGGGGGGGGGGGCGATTCAGCCTATAAATACGTGACCACTTGTGCACCTTTTGGCACCGGATTTTGAAGCAACGAAGTGCTGCCATTTTGAGAGCTCGACTACAACATTTCTTCATCTCCTTTTCTCCATTCCAATCTAGTTCTAACATCCATCCAAGATCAAAGATTCAAGGGCCAAAGTTGAAGATCTTCATCCGTTCGAGTGAGATTTCATCGATTGAAGCGAGATTTTGCCGGATCAAGCTTGGGTATTTGCTGTCCAGATATGAAGTGGGTTTCTTTTGAAGTGTTTGGGTGATTCGGTGAGTGGTAGTTATCTCTCACGCGGACCCGAAGGAGTATATTGGATTGGTGGCTTGTTTGAGTGTTAAAGTTAGAGACTTCATGCATTTTTCTTAGTTACAAGACTAGATTCATTACTTTTGAAGATGTTTATCTATGCAAGTTCAATTAACAAGTTATAGAGACAAAACCCATGTTTTATATTTGATAGATCTATGCTAAAATCTATGATATCATATATGTTAGACTTATGCTCATTTATTTACGAAATTGCCATTATAGTTGATATTGCTTGATTAGATCTTGTTTGGATGCTTGATTGTTTGGATGTATGATTGATTTGATTTCTCGAGTTAGCTTGTAGTTGATTTGGGACAAGATGGTTGAAGATGATTCAAAAGCTAAGTGGAAAGGCTCTTGAATGGTGAAAGCTGCTGTGGCATATGAAGCGGATGATGAAGCTCATATGGATGGGTTCGAGGACTTTGCTATAGTTAGAGGAAGCAAAGTATGATGACGAAATGGACTTTGCCATGATATGTTAAGGCGAAGTATGATGATGAGATGGACTTTGCTAAGATGCGTTGGAGCAAACATGATGTGGAAGCCTTGGTTTAATTCAGACGGGATCATCCCAAGCATGTTGATTACTCGATGATGCGGTTCGAGTTGGTGGATAATGGTGGCTCGAGAGGTGCTTGAGCTATAATGGGAACAGTCGTCAAGGAGGATGACTAGAAGGCTGAGATCTTATCGTTATTGAAGGTTCTAGCAAGCTCAAAGCAAGAGTACGTTGGGTAGATCCGTTATACCCAGGCGCGGGTCATGATGACGTGCTAGTACTCTGGGTAGATTCGTTATACCTAGGCACGGGTCACGAGGACGTGCGGAGTTACGTCTAAAACCGGGGTTGCCATTATCCCTTGACGGATGTTTGAAAGATGAGTTGGTCATTCAATTAACGATAAAATCAAGGCAATGATAACAGTGATAGCCGGAGTCATGGATGTTTGGTTGTATCATCATTCGGTCTCAAGAGCGGTGTTTTCTAGGTGCTTATCTGATCTTGGTTTAGGCCTTGGGGGTTTGTATTTGGAAAACATCGACCTTGACTCGAGCGATTATTGCTTTACTTTAATTATCTGCTTTGCTATGCTTGCTTCTCCTTAGTGTGTGTCTGGGGGCTATCACTGTAGAAAGAGGTGGAGTGGGATAATTTGGGTTCCTATTCCTTTTATCCCTTATGCTCTTTTGGTATGTTTGATAGTTGATTTACTGCTCACTAAGACTCTGTCTGACTCAAGGTTTTATGTCTCCTCTTATTACCTTGGGCTGTTCATCCATGTTTGGGATGGGCAGACTAGGTGACAGGTGCTGATCTTAGTGGCTCACGCTAATGATGACGAAGACGAGCAGGAGGCTTTGCATATTATTTTCATATTCTATGTACTGGGTATTCCGATGTTTGTTGATTACTCTGAGTGCTATGTAGTGAGGCTTCTTGTATTCATGATTCAGACCATGTATAAAGCTACTATGATTAGATGATGATATTCTGTTCTATGGGAGCTTCACTATATTATATTCTCTATTGTATTTTATCCATGCGCTGTGAGTTTTACGATAGAGTCTGCGATGTTTATTCTACCCTTGACTATCGTCCATGGCTGCCTGGCACACCTTCAGCGCACCATTCCCTTGTTTCCGTGCGGGAGTCATGGGCGGTCGTCACAGATCTTATTCGGACTATCCAGTAAGGGGTAGCTCCAGTCTTGTGATGCTGGGGATCAGGGTGGATCCTCGGTATGGTGATCTAGACCACGTACTGTGACGGACGGTACCCCAGTAGCCCTACCGTTGATGGAAATCCATTCTCCCTACGTGCCTATACGGTTTTGTTTGTAGAACCTAGTATTGCTGGAATTTGATGAATGTAACAATTTTGGCTATTTGAATAGGTATTTGTATATAGACACTACTATAATATCAGAGGATTTGATAAGAAATGTTTTGGTTATCGTAAGATAAAAACCCGACATGTTTATTTGTGGCGTCGTCTTGAGATACCTTTGATTTCAAAGGATTTTGAAAACTTTAATAATCCAATTGAGTGTGCTTTCTCATGCTGGTTTTCCAGACTGACTCGAATATTGTTTTATTATAATGCTCGGGTCAGAACGAGTATTATAGAGCATGGATTCTGGATGGACTTCTATTGAGCCTAAGAGATGTGCTGGATGGCGAGACGTATCATACGTACTTGATGTATTTTCCGCTGTGTAGATTAATATGTGTATTCAGTTTATGGGGACAAGTTAAAATAACTATCCAGTATTTTACTATTGATTGTGTTGTACTCTGATGATGTAATGTATAAACTGATATAGTTCTTTTGTTTAAAGATTAGTCATTTATCTATTATATATTGTTCCACTGCGACTGTGAGATTTTGATATTGTTTCTATTTCTTCTTCTATCTCCTTCTTCTTTAACACTAACGTTCGGTTTTCCGGCATTCGATTGTTCAGCATTAGATATAGTGGACGTATTGATGTCGATTTTCGGGCGTCGAAAAATCGGATCGTTACAGATAACACTTTCCCCTTCAAAGTGTAGCAAAAGCATTGACTTTTCAAGTCAATAATCTCAAACATTACAATTATCGCTTATTTATTCATCCATTCAAATTTGTTCTGACGACATTCCTCCTTTTCCTGCGATTCAAACTGGTAGAAAAATGGAGGGCTAAGCAAGAAACCGTTTAAAAAGACTAGTATGGGATCTAAAGCTTCTTCCCCTAAGTTAATTCTTCTTTGGTTGTCGGAGATCAGCTTTTAGTGTTGAGCCACTTGTAAACTTTTAAATCGAACTCTTTTGTTGTTTAACTTTTTATCCATTGTCTTCTTAGTATAATCCTTATTTGCATACCTGAAATCTGTTTCGATAATGGGTTAATGGTTTAAGAATTTAGAAATTCATCTGACAAAAAACTAGAAAATTATCCGGTACTAATTTTGAAGAAATGGTTAGAAAACCATCTGACAACAAGAAGGCTAGGATTTCAATTTTGACAATAAGAAATCTAGAATATCGTCTGATAATAAGAAATTAGAATTCCATCTGATAATAAGAAATTCGAAATACCATTTTCTAGCAACAATAAATCCAGAATTCCATCTAATAATCGAAAATCCAGAATTTCATCCGATGATAAGAAATTTAAAATTCCATCTCATAATAAGAAATCCATAATACCATCTTTGGGAATAAGAAATCCCGATTTCCACTTGATAATAAAAAAAATCCAAAATACCATCTCCTAGCAATAAGAAATCCAGAATTCTGTTTGATGATAAGAAATCTAGAATACCATCCTCTGGCAATAATATGAAGACTATAATTCCACAAGATAACCAAAAATTCATTAGGAAGTCTAGAAAACCAATCAAGAAAATGTAATTAACAAGAAAACCAGGAATCTATTTGTCAAGAAAACCTTAAATTCAATCAAAAGTTCATCAGAGTTTCATCTGATGATAAGAAGTTTAGAAGTCCATCAAATCGGAAAATCATCTAGTAATAATAATTCGAGTAGACCTAAAGCAAAAGACCCATAGTTCTACCTAACACTGATTTTGTAGTCCTACCTAAAATGTTGTATTAGAAACTTTCACTCGAGACTAATTCTTTGATTAGCAATGAAGGCATTTTTTGTTCCAATGGATGTCTCTTGTTAGGAGATATGTGGTTTTTTAGGTGTTTATTGTTATTATTATTATTATATTGAAGTCAAGTAGTTCCATTCAACGATTCAATCATTCAGCAAAGTAGTTCCGTTCAAACATTCAGCCATTTAGAAAAGTACTTCCTTTTAGCCATTCGGCAACATTGTCCCGTTTAGACATTTAACCATTCAACAAAGTAGTTTCATTCAACTATTCAACCGTTCAATAGAGTAGTTACGTTCGGTTGTTTAGCGGTTCAGCGTGGTAGTTCCGTTCGGCGGTTTGGTCGTTCAACAAAATTGTTCCATTCAGTTGTTTGGCCGTTCAATAGAGTAAAGGTCCACTTGATTTATTGACACTTGTTATACCGCCATTTGACTAGGACATCATAAAAGTTTGCTAAATGGCTTCTGTGGTCATCAAGGCAGGAAGCCTAGAGAGACGGTTATCAGGCTCGAAAATTGATTGTATTAGGGACAATGGGCAATAGTTGGGCGGATTTGGACCGAGTCCTAATCAAGGTACAAGCAATATAAAGTGACAAGGAAGGCCCCTCGAGGCCATCTTTAAAATTTCAAGTCAATAGAAGTTCAAATGCTCGAGTTATGTGCAAAGGAAGAATTTATATGGATCGATCGGGAACGATCCATAGAACATCGTAAATCAATGAAAATCGATCAATATCTCAAAATCTAAAAAGTTAATGCAGTTGAAACTTTCAAAGCCTCACTATATTGAATAATGGAGCCCATAAAATTGATCACATGACAAAACTCCTTAATCTTGGAAAATAGGCCGATCGTTGATGGAACAATCGTACAAATGAGCTATAACGATCCATAGTTTTACGGAAAATGCGATATCTCACAAACGGTATGTCGGAATTGCACAAAATATTGAGAGAAAGTCTTTTACAAAATGTGGAACTTCCATGATCGATCTAAGCTCAAAAGGATGAAATCTTGGAAATTAGAACGATCGTTATTGGAATGATTGTGCAAATCAGCATAACAATCCATAGTTACGGAAAACGCGATATCTCACAAACGGTGTGTTGAAATTGCACAAATTTGCAGGGCAAGTATCTTATATCATGGATCACCTTCATGATCAATCATAGATTAAAAAATAAAAAGTCTTGGAAATTAGTCCGATCGTTATTGGAACGATCGTACAAATCAGCTTAACGATCCATAGTTTTACTGAAAAACACGATATCTCACAAATGGTACGTCGGAATTGCACGAAATTTGAAGAGAAAGTATCTTACATTACGGAGCACCGCCATGATCGATCGTAGCTCATAAGGATGTAACCTTAGAAATTAGGCCGATCGTTAATGGAAGGACAAATAAGTATAATGATCCATAGTTTTATGGAAAATGCGATATCTCACAAACGGTACGTCGGAATTGCACGAAATTTTGGGAACAAGTAGATAACTTCATGGAGAACCTTAATGATCGATTGTAACTCAAAAGGTTGAAGCATGAATGATATTCCATGATCCAATTTCAAGTTAAAACTGCGAAGATCGACATCTCACAAACGGTAAGTCTGAATGGTGCGAAACTTTAGGAGCATGGATCAAAGGCATGGGGGATAATATAAAATGATCATAGCCCCATTGGAGTTAGTATGGAATGATCGGAGAAATTATTTTTTGGTATCCATTCGATCCCAAATTTTATAGGTCGGGGCGTATGGGCCTCAAAATTCTTCTACCGACATTTCAACCCGATCTATGCATGTCTTCACCTATAAATACAACGGACTTGGCTCATCACTTCTTATCTCTTCGTCCACTAATATTCAAAGGTAAAAATAACTATATTTGTAATCTTACAGTATAAATAAAAGATTTTAGAGAGGATGTAGGTCCGAGTTTGCCGAACTACTATAAAACTCTCGTGTTCCTTAACTTTTTCTGCTATTTATTCTATGATCTACGTGCTTATCATTCTATTTGGATATTATTTCTGGAAATTGGTGCTTTTATATAAAGTTGGGTGTTTGTGACCATTTTTTGCCCAAATTTTTTGGTGCTTTCACTGAGAAGGACTTGCACCCGTGGATTTGGAACCTAGGATCTTGGATTTGGAAGCTTGGATACTTAGATCTAGGAAGCAATGGCAAGGGGACAATTAGCGGGTAGGAGCCATCATGGAGGAAGTCAGGGGCTTCTTCTGAAGCTGGAGTGAATCATACGTCTATCTTCATCACCAGAGATGAAATGTGAACAATAATGGATGTTATGCTGGAGAGAATGCTAAAGAGACAGGCGGAGATGATGCATAATAGATTGGACAACTTGGAGCGCAAAATGTAGGAAATGGAGTAACAAGAAATGCCATAAATATGGATCACAGATCTAGAGCAATAGGTCCCAATGAAAACCAGAATCAGGACCAAGTGAACGAAGCTAACAGGATGCAGGATGGAGTGGAACAACAGAGAGCGGCCCCTGACCAACTAAGAACGGTTGGGGCTAATCGTTCCAGATTGATCGGTGCCAATCGACCCATATATCGGGGCATGCCCCTTGATCACATTGAATCGATCCTAGGTAGGATACCGGGCGGTGCCATGCAGTTAGGCTTTGATCGGAATGTGTATGCACGTCCATAAGAGCAGATTTTAGGATTCCTCCATGGACTTAGGGGGAAGGTTGGAGATAATGATCGAAGACTACCATTGGATTACAACGACCAATTGGTGGAAACGATCAAACGGGCTATGACGTGGATCAGTAAATAGGGATCTGGAAGATTTAAATAGGATTCACTTTACTCCTAATATCAAGCAAGATAGGAATCCACTGGGGTTCAAACTACCAACGCTTGAGACCTATGATGGAAAAACAGATCTCGATGTTCTTTAACAAGATACGTGAGACACATGGAAGTACTGAGGGCATCGGAGGAGGTCATGGAACGGTGCTTCCCCTTGTACTTAACTAATATAGCTATACAATGGTGCAGACAGTTGGAAAGTGACTCTATTAGCATATATAAAGAATTGATCAGAAGGTTTATGAGGCCATTTTGGGTCCAAATCATGGGACCCACGAGTGTGATGACTTTAACATCGATGAAGCAACGGAAAGGAGAATCAGTTAATGTTTCTTAACTAGATTCAATGCGGCAGTAGCTTCAATGGATCGAACGGATCCATTGATGGTTTTGATGTTGGCAGTGTCAGGGATTTTGGATAAATCGGATTTCATATCGTTGGAACGAGATCTACCAGTGGATCTTGGGGAATTTTACCATGAAGTAGAAATGTTTTTGCGATAGGAAGATGCGAAAACTAATAGAGAGGGAAGAGAGGTAGTGGAAGTTTATGTGGTTAAAGGAGGAGGTCCTTCGGGGAAGGTTCGAGCAAGGATAAAGGAAAACGAAAAGCAAAGGATGGCTCTGATGGATTGAAGCGACCACGATGGGAATCGAGATTCACCACTTAGACAGAATTGACCGAGGCATTGGAATGGATATATCTGGATACTAGGGTGCAGATCCTTTATCGAAGGACAATGAGGAGAGAACCTACAACAATGAAAAGAAATTAGAAAAATGCTGCCTATTCCATGAGCTGGATGGGCATAGTAAAAATGACTGCAGGCACTTAAAGGATGAGATTGAGAAACATGTCCAGAATAACGGGCTGTTACAATACGTAAGAACTCGGGGAGTGGCAGTGGAACATGAGCAATCACCATCCACATCGAACGGGAACTGCCTTGGATCAAGGCGTCAACTTGTCATCAATTGATCAAACTGGCAAAAAATAAGTAATAAACTCCACAATAAAACGACTAAGTCACTTACACATGTACGGGATCGAGAACGGTCCCTAAGCATGCTCTGAGATGACGATGAACTATCACACCTGGTGATGCATGCATTGTAATGTTTAGTTTTTGTTTTTGTTTCTCTTTTAGTGCTTGGACATAATTTTACTAGTTGAATATTTTGGTTATAAAACTCACCAGAACGTGAAATTTGACATTAATAATTTTGAGTCTCATCGGGATAATCACATGTCACCTCGAACGGCACTTAATCTCCAACGATCATATTTCGCCTCGAACTGCACTCGATCTCGAACGATCAAATTTCGCCTTAAAAGGAACTTGATCTCCAAAATCACATTTTGCCATGAATAGCACTCGATCTCGAACGATCATATTACGCCTCAAACAGACACTCGGTCTCAAACGATCGCATTTCACATTGAACGACACTCGATCTCGAACGATCACATTATGCCTCGAACAGGCACTCGATCCAGAATGATCGCATTTCGCCTTAAATGGGAATTTGACCTCGAGCAATTGTATTTCGCCTCAAATTGATACTCATTCCCATGCAATCATCATTTGATTGGGGCGGCTATGAATTTTATTAATGGCCCCGAACGACTGTTGCTAACACTCAGGCAAGTTCACAGATTTGTTCATAGGTCATCAACGAGTTTCAAACATTGGATTTAAGGCAATTCAAAACACGTCTTCCTAACGCAAGACAATTTCAGGAGGCAATTGTTATACTTCCTTTTGACCAGGCAGTATATCATAAAAGTTGGCTAAATGGCTTCTGTGGTCATCAAGGTAGGAAGCCCAGTCAAATGGTTATCAGGCTCAGAAATCGATTATATTAGGAACTATGGGCAATAGTTACACAGATTTGGACCGGGTTACAATCAAGGTATAATCAATGTAAATTGACAAGGAAGGCCCCGTGAGGCCATATTTCAAATTTCAAGTCAATTGGAGTTCATATGCTTGAGTTGTGGGGAAAGGAAGAATTCATATGGATCGGTCGGAAACGATCCATAAAACATCGTAAATCGATGGAATCGATCAATGTCTCAAAATCTACAAAGTTAATGCACTTGAAACTTTCAAAGCATCACTATATTGAAGAGTGGAGCCCACAAAAATGATCTCATAACAAAACCCCTAAATGTTGGTAAAGAGGCCGATCGTTAATGGAACGATCGTACAAATCAGCCATAACAATCCATAGTTTCATGGGAAATGCGATATCCCATAAAAGGTATGTCGGAATTGCATAAAATTTGGAGAGTAATTCTCGTACATTATGAGGAATATCCATGATTGATCGTAGCTCAAAAGGATGAAATCTTGGAAATTAGGCCGATCGTTATTGGAACGATCGTGCAAATCATCATAACAATCCTTAGTATTACGGAAAATGCGATATCTTACAAACAGTACATTGAAATTATACGAAATTTGGAGGGCATGTCTCTTACATCATGGAGCACCCCAATGATCGATTGCAACTAAAAAGGATGAAATCTTTGAAATTAGGCCAATCGTTATTGGAACGATTTTACAATTCAGCATAACGATCCATAGTTTTACGGAAAACGCAAATATCTCACAAATGGTACATCGGAATTGCATGAAATTTAAAGAGAAAATAGTTTACATCATAGAGCACCCAAATGATTGATCATAGCTCAAGAGGATGAAATGTTGGAAATTAGGAAGATCGTTACTGGAACGATAGTACAAATCACCATAAGGATCCATAGTTTTATAGAGAACATGATATCTCACAAAAATTACGTCGGAATTGGATGAAATTTGGGGAGCAAGTAGCTAACATCATAGAGAACCTACATGATAGATTACTGCTTAAAAGGATGAAACATGGGATGACCTTTTATGATCTAGTTTCTAGTCAAAACAACGAAGATCGATATCCCATAAATGGTAAGTTGGAATGGCGTGAAACTTTGGTAGCATGGACTAGAGGCATTGATGACCCTATAAAAATGTTCGTAGCCCTATTGGAGTATAATGGAACAATCAACTAAATTATTTTTTGGTTTTCAATCGATCCCAAATTTTGTTGGTCGGGTCATATATGCCTGGAGGTTCTTCTACCGAAATTTTAGCTTGATCCATGCACATCTTCACCTATAAATACAGCAGCCTTAGCTCATTGCAAATTACTTTTTTCAGCTGGTTCTCCTTCATCACTTATTATCTGTTCCTCCATTAAATTTTTGAGGTAAAAACAAATGCACTTGCAATTTTACTATATAAATAAAAGATTATTGGAGTGGACCAAGGCCATAGTTTGCCGAACCACTATAAAGCTCGTGTATTCCTTTTCCTTTCTGCTATTTATTGTGTGATATTCATGCATATCATTCTATTTGGATATTGATTTTGGAAATTGGTGCTTTCTCATACAACTGGGCGTTTGTGACCATTTTTGGCACAAAAATACTTATCACACAGACCTTACTTTGAAGGCTTTTCTACTTTTGGGTTTGGATCAGACTTTATAGAAGTCTATATTTGTCTATCCCTTGAACAAAGCTATACTTACATTTTAGTAAGGATTTGTTCTTTTCTTAATTCCCTTTGCCTATCCACTGGGTTTCAGACTCCTTCATAAATTCTATCTTCGCTCTTTTTTGGGTTTTGGACATACTAGTCCTTTTTCTCTTTGCCCTTTTTTAGGCTTCACCTCTGCTTTAGACTTCGGACATCCTTGTCCTTTTTTGTTTTTGCCCCTTCTTCAGCTTCGCCTCTGTTTTGGATTTTGGATATCTTTGTCCTGTTTTGTCCCTTCTTAAGCTTCGCCTCTGCATTAAGCTTTGGACATCTTCGTCCTTTTTTACCCCTTCTTGGGACTCACCTCCATTTTGTAATGAGGTTCAGTACCATCTGCTTAAAGCTTTGAATTCAACATCATATATTCTCTTGAGAAATTATATGGATAATAATTTTGTTATAGGATTAATAGGGAATTAAATAAGGAGAGGTATGTAGTAAGCTATGCAAATAAAGAGCAGTTGTTTTCATCTATATTGATTCCAGTTTTGATTTTATATGATAAAATTTATATAATATGTGTTTATAAATGATAAATCTTGATTTAATGAACATTTTTTGTTGAAATAGCCTTACTAGAGTATGCTTAGCTATGATTGCCAATTTTAATGATTTTATCTTATCGAGAAAATAATTTAGGATGAATAGAACTTATTTTTGGAGATGGGTTTAAGTTTGTAGATTTTCCTATGTTAAATCATGTACGAATTTTTGAAGCAATCCATGTATTATTTAATAAATAAGAAAAAATGAGTTGGAGTAGAAATGTTGGCAAAAATGTGCATATGAACTTATCTACAAATTTTTAGAATTTCATAGTTATTTTCCTGATCAGAATTTGCCACTTTCAAAAGGTAAATATAAATGTTGAAACTAGATAATAAGGCAACTGAGACTCAATTATTTATGTACATTTCATGACTAAGTAATAAGGGGACAAGCTCATATAAAAGTACTATAAAAATAAAACTAAGTATACTTCTATTAACTAAAAGTGAAGGTTGAATGAACAAGGAGGTGACACATGGAAAATTATGTACAGACACGCTTAAAATTGTTGATGGAGGCAATTCGTTATGTTGAGATTGTTATGTATACTGGAATGATAAACTACCCGAAGATGTTATGCCATAGGTATAACACCTATAACCTAAATAAACCGAGAAATACTAAGAGCAATTCTAAATAAAAGAACTAAGTGAAAGTATAACCAAATGTGATGGGTGATGGCTGTTATCCAGCCTTTTGGCCCGGCTATATTCAGATTGACTAAATAAGTTAGACTCGACGACTATCAAGGCAAGCGGACCAAAGAGATGATGGTTTCGATCGAACATGCTCAGAAATGCAATACCTTGGAACATACTAAAGTATGGATCGTGTTCCACCCTACAAAGCAGATCGGTACCAATCCTTAGGGGTATACCCAAAGTAGCCCCCGCTCCTATGTAACTCTTCTCTATCTAGATAGACCCTGATTCAAGTCTTGTTCTAGAATTCATATGCTTTGTATTGGAAATCTTTATATACAGTCTAAAGTAGCAATTCAGCCTTCTGTAGATTCATTTCTTAGACCAAAACACATCTAGACGACTATGCAAAACAACCTTGGAATCCTGAAGCCAACAACAAGACGAGCCAACATAAGAAATCTAAAGACCCTTTACTACATATATAGGGATCAGTACCGATTTCCCTATAGGGATCGATATCAATCCCCAACCACATGTGATATGGAGTTGAGATTTTCTAGAAGAATTGGTCTTGGTGGCGAAATTCTATAAGAGAAGTTTCAACGAGATATTTGGTATTATTCCCCTATACATACAGAAGGAATGGTTCGTTCTAAGGATCTTTATGCTACCATCTTACTCTCTTGTGTTGAAGGATCCATTCTGATCCCACACTCATGTAATCGCAAAAACTAGTTCAAAAGCAATAAAATCATTCAAGTGGATGTAGGCCAAGAATGTCGAACCATTATAAATTTGTGGTTGCTAGTTTTTAGTGTGATTTCCTCTATTTTACATTTACTTTTTTCTTTAATATCCACTATTTACTTTTTTGAGTGTTTGTACCAATTTTGGTGCTTTCATTGAGAGTTAAACGCAGGCCATTTAGATCCATCATCTACTATTGGATTTCTCGTGTCCAAGAGATAGATCCAATTTCCCTACCTTTTAATTCGATAACTTAGATTTTCAAAGATCTATTAGAAGCTTTTTGCCATGGGCCCACCATGGAAAGAAACACACGTACCATAACATCCAGAGCTACTCCCAGTAATGCTGACAATTAGAGTCCCCAACATGGGAATGTAGCTAACTAGCCGAAGCCAATGGAGATCCTGAGTCCAATTAACATTGTGATCAGAGTAGAGATGGATAGAATGTTGAAGTAGATGGAAGACAGATTCCAGGCTAGTCGGTAGGAGATGAATCAAATAATGCAACAAAGCTTGAGGTTGTTGAATCAAATGACTCAAAACAGCCATAGATGGAGTAGAAGGGATTCCTTCTCAAAGTCAGATAGTTCTTCATCGTCCAAGCAAAGGCTTGGGGATAGAAGGTAGAAATTGACGAAAAATACTATTGGGACATCATACCAGGGAAGAGTACCCAGGGTTCAAGTTTAGGGATCGGTACCGGCTCCCAAGGAGGGATTGGTACCGAACCCTATTATGGTGGGCCCGACGCTCAACAATTGGAAGGCGGCATGGATATGGCCTCTAGACGTACCGCTGATGTTCAGAATATGAAGCTTCGAACTGCTGCTGATAATAAAAATCATGGTAATCAAATGGGGGGGCTATTGGATGAACGGATCCCCCGGAGTTTGGGGGGCCAAGGTACCGAGCACCTTCCTAAGACCGTTCGTCAGGCCGAACACTTAAGAAAGGACCCGATCACTGCCGTTAAGTCAAACCTGTTGACTGGGACTTTCTTGAAAATACGGGTGAAGGTTGATAAGTGAGAACAAATTCAAAGCAAATGATGAATAAGGTACCAATGCAAGTTGAAACCCATTCACATATGACATTATTTGTGTGAGATATCCTTGGAGATTTAATATGCTAACGATGTGGTTGTATAGAGGAGTGACAAATCCTAGGCAACACTTATTAAGATATAATGGCACATGGATTCAATCAGAGCCTCAGATGCTACGAAGTGTAGTTGTTTCCCAATTTTCCTAGAAAGGGTAGCTACAATGTTGTTCACTCGGCTTCTGTCAAAGTCTATATCATCTTTCACTGATTTATCGCGAAAGTTTATGAAGCAATTCTACTTTCACGCTTCATGTCTAAAGCACATGATGTCACTATCCAAAAATTTATCAAGCTGAACGAGAATCATTGAAGGACATTTTGAATTGGTTCCACATGGCTATAACAGTAGTAACAAATCCTAAGGAAGGCATGGTATTGATAGCATTTTGTAGGGGAGTTCACCTTGACTAAGATTTCAGATTTTGGTTGGAAAGGAAGCAACCTCGACAATAAATGCTTTTTACAGGAAAGCCAATGAATATTTACGTCGAGAGGAGCGCACAAACATCTACAGAGGACTGTTGTTGGAAATTCATATGAGGTAATATAAGTAATGTCGTTGTATGCAATTTGGAGAAAATTCTAGGGATGTAAATAGTATGGTTGGAAATCAGAATGAAGGTCGGAAACTAAACAATGATGGGGCCAAGAAGCGTAAGTAAGATAATCAAAATCATTTTCAAACTCCTAAACACTGAACTACGCAACTTAATAGAGAACATTTATTTGGCTACTTAGAATACCAAACTATATAGGAAGCCGGCTTCCAGGAAGTCAACCAAGAAGGAGAGGAAGTATGGAAAGTTCTACAGATTCAATGAGACTCATGGTCATAATAAAAGTGAGGGAAGGCACTTACGCGACATGATTCAGGATTTGGTTAGAAAAAAGAAATTGCATCAATATGTCAAAACCTCACAAGGTGGCAGGAAAGGAACTTCAAATCCCTTGGGTCATCTCCGTAGTAGTGGTAAGCTTAGCCTGGTGCTAATACCCCTAGGCAGACAAAAAGACGTTTGGTGATCAACACAATCATCGGTAGGTCGCATCCTACAAATAAAGCTTTGTGAAATGGATAGATACATTGGAGAGCTTTGGTCAAACAATATCGAACCATTATAGATGATATTGTTTTTCGAAATAGAGATGCCGATGGCGTGAAAGCTCTGACAATCGATCTACTCATGATTTCATCCATGATTGGCACTGTTATTGTACAATAGGTGCTTGTTGACTGTAAGAGTTCAGTCAATATTTTGTTCAAGAAAGCTTAAGACCAAATAACGTTGGAGGATAAATATTTGCGGCCTTGTAGGTCTCGAATATAGGGGTTCAATGGGATGGCTATTAAAGCCACAAGATTTGTTGAATTACTGGTGGTACTTGGAAAGGGCGACCACCGACGAGTGCAGGTCGTGCCTTTTCTTATGTTAGATATCTATTCTACGTACAATGCCTTTTTGGGCCAACCACCCTATCTGAATTTAAAGTGATCATCACCCTTGGTGTTTAACTATGAATTTCCCTATAGATAATGGAGTAGGAATTGTGCACGAAGATCGGGCGTCAGGTCGTGAATGCTACGTTGTCGAGCTAAAGGAGGCAACGAGAAAGGAGAAAGGAGAAAGGAAGGAATGTAGAGGGGCCCTCTGCATAAAGGCTTTGGACGCATAGAAAATATAGCCTCAGCCCTAGCTCGGGCAGACTAGTCGGCTCTATAATGATATAGAACAAGGAAAAGAACCAGAAGGTGGACGAGCAACTTCCACTAAGTTGACGATCGTTGTTCCAGTCACTAACGATGATTCGACTAAAGTCCTAAAGGTTGGATCTTAGCTCGACGATAGTGTGATGAAGGAGTTGGTTGGATTTTGCTGGGAGAACTAGGATGTGTTTCCCTAGACACACTCAGATATATGCGGGATCTTGCTTGGGATAGCGAGCCATGCATTAAACATCAATCCCATGTGTTCCTGCGAAACAAAAATGCCGCAACCTAGGTCCGAAGAGATCCGTTGCACTCAAAGAAGAAGTGGATAAGCTGAAAGACAACGGCTTCATCAATGATGCCTTATACACGGATTGGGTATTAAACCCTATCTTGGTGAAAAAAAGCAAACTGAAAATAGAGGACATGCATCGACTATTCAGACTTGAATAAAGCATACCCAAAGTATAGCTTCCCGCTTTCTAGGATAGATCGGCTGGTGGACTCGACTGTTGGACATGAGCTATTCTTATTTATGGATGTGTACTGCAGATACAATCAAATCCCGATGCATTTCTCGTATCAGGAACGCAACCGCTTTATTACCGACCTAAGACTCCATTGTTATCTGGTCATGCACATTGGATTGAATAATGAAGGAGTGACTTACTAAAGGCTCGTGAATCAGATGTTTAAAGATTAGATTGGACGATCGATGAAAGTTTACGTGGACGACATGCTTGTGAAGTAATGACATTTGAGAGAGTATGTTGAAGATCTGATAGAGATGTTTGTTTTCCTTCGATAATACGGGATAAAGCTCAATCCTATAAAATGCTCTTTCGATGTTGCATCAGGGAAGTCCTTGGGCTTCATTGTCAAGTCCCATGGGATTGAAGCCAATCCAGAAAAGATCAAGGATTTCAAAGTGATCGAAGCCCCAAAGACAATCAAGGAGATCCAAAGTTTAAATAGAAAGGTCGCTGGCCTGAGCGTTTTATCTCCAGAGCCACTGACAAATGCATCCCCTTCTTTGAAGTGATCAAGAAAGGGGAGAGGAACTTCAAGTGCAATCAAGACTACAAAGATGCATTCCAAGCTCTGGTGATTCACTTGGAGAGACCACCCATTCTCTCAAAACCGGTTGTTGATAAGAATTTTTCTTATACCACGCAGTGTCAGTGCATTCCCTGAGTGCCACAGTTGTACGTGAGGAATAATGAATCCAATGATCGATCTACTATATCAACAGGCGGTTGACAAGATCAGAAAGAGACTATCTGAGAGTAGAAAAGCTCGCTTACTCCTTGTTGATTGCTTCCGGTAAACTCCACCTCTATTTCCAGGCTCTTCCAATCAATGTCCTTACCGACCGACCTTTGCGACAAGTCATACAATGAACTGAGGCTTCTAAAAGGCTATTGGAATGGAATATTGAATTAAATTAATATGACATAGCCTACCACCCTCAAAAAAAAATCCAGGGTCAAGCCTTGGCAGATTTCGTTGCTGAATTCACTACACGAGATGATCCTCCGGAGAGTGGTGAAGAAAAAGAAGTTAGATTGAAGATGTACATAGATGGTGCTTCTAATGATCAGTGTTCCGATGTTGAAGTCGTACTTGTCACTTCAGAAAAACACCTGATCAATTACGCCCTGAAACTTGACTTTCTGACAAAAAACAACAAAGCTGAATACAAGGACCTGGTTGCAGGACTTAAAATCACTAAGAAACTGTGAATAAAGACCTTGCACATTTTCTTCTACTCCCAGTTTTTGCTATGCGAAGTTTGAAAAGAGTACCAAGCAAAGGGAGAATGGTTAGCTCCTTATCTAAATCGGGTTCTTCAGCTACTCGACAACTTTGAATATTATACGATAACACATATTTCCGGAGACCAAAATGAAAAGGCCAATTCCTTGGTTAAGTTAGTTAGTTCTAGGGATGCATGACTCATGAACTTGGTCATGGTAGAAGTAGTTTAAGCTTTGAGCATGGACCAGATGGATGTTGATACGAACTTGGAGACTGAACCTAAAAGGGAGTCATGGATGACTCTGACCCAGAATTATTTGCAAAGAGGGATCCTTTTGGAAAGAAGGAATGAACAATGAAAAATCCTTTTCCAAGCCTCGAGATACATCATGCAAGAAGGATTACTGCATAAGTAGGGTTTCTCCGTCCCTAAGCTTCGGTATGTTGCTCACGACTAGGCCAAAGGAGTCCTAAGAGAAGTTCACTAGGGGATTGTGGCGACCGAAATGGGGGGTAAATCATGGCGGAGAAGATTCTTTGATATAGATATTTCTAGGTAATTGTCAGTCGAGATGCAAATGATTATACCCGGAGGTGTGACAAGTGCCAGAGGTTTGCTAAAATTCTCAGATCCCTGCTGATGAAAATTACTCAAATGGTAAGTCCTTGGCGTTGGCAGTTTGGGGCATTAATATCATCAGTGTTCTATATCTAAAGTTGACATGAAGTACGCCATTGTGGCGGTTGATTACTTTACCAAATGGGATGAGGCGGAACCATTAGCCACAATTACCATGAAGAAAGCAACCAATTTTATAGTTCAGAATATTATCTGTCGCTTTGGAGTTCCACAGGCAATCGTTAAAGATAATGGAACCTAATTCGATAGCATGAAATTCTAGGGTTTTTTCCATTGACATCACATAGAGAAGAGATTTGCAGCAGTAACACACCCTCAGGTGAATGGACATGTCGAAGCTATAAACAAAATTATCAAGTCCTTTTTTTAGAATCGATTAGAGAAGGCCAAGGACAAGTGAGTAAATGAATTTCCACTAAAACTTTAGGCTTATCAAACCACCCACAAGTCAACGACTGGTCACTCTCCATTCTCCTTGGTATATAGATCAGAGGGTGTGATTCCATCGAACTAGAAGTACCTTATCATTGAGTGACCTATTACAATCCATATATGAGTGAGCAACTCCTTTTGGAGTCCCTCGATATGATCGATGAGAAGCATACCAAAGCTGAGTTGAAAGCAGCTCCACACAGGCACCAAGTCGCTCGATATTACAATACCAAAGTTTGGAGTTGAACCTTTGAAATTGGCGTTTTGGTCCGCTAACGAATCTTCCCTGGCCCTAAGAACTTAGGCTTGAATTAGGAAGGTCCGTACGTAATAGTGGAAAAGCTTAGAGATGGCACTATCAAGCTGGCAACTATGGATGGGATCTCTTCTATGGGCATAGAATAGCAAGCACCTACGATGCTATTTCACTTAGAGACAAGCTTATTAATAATTTTCTAGAGCCGTGTATTAAGACATATTCGGCAATTTTCCATCTGTTATGAAATAAAATGGCTTTTCCTCCTTGAAAGTCTATCTCTCCATTACTTAAGAATTATGACTTGATTGACATGAATGAATCTGCATTTATTAATGCCGATATGCAGGTACCCAGAGATAAGTGCCGTCCTAACTTTTAGCCCATGATCGGGCTTGTGAAGCCCCTTTTAATGTCCGGAGATTGATGCTAACCAACTTTTGCCTTCAGAGTGAAGACAAGAATATAAACTCAAGCCGAACAAGACATGACTGTCTACATGCTAACTCTCATCTCTAGACAGAGGTAGGAGTATAAATGGTAATGGATGGGATACGACCGTCCATACACTAACTCTCATCCTTGAATTGGGGGGCATGATTAAAAGCTCAAGCTAGACAGGATGTGACTGTCCGCACTCTAACTCTCATCCTCAGATTGGAGAAGGAGTATATACTCAAACCGAACACATCATGACCGTCCGTGCGCTAACTTTAACCCTCATATTGAAGGTGGAATTATAAATCAAAGGGAACATGATACGACCATTCACTTACTCAACTCCTATCCCTCGACCAAGGGCAAGAGTCTAAAACAAAGTGGATGTGGTAAGACCATCCAAATCTTAGCATCTTTCCGAAAGTTGGCAAAATGGAAGATCCATGCTCGGAGGAAGGCGGGATCCAACATCCAAGCCTTCGTTCGACACGTGGAGTTTGGTGTGATTAAACTCAAACATCCTAGATGAGGATTACGAACCACGATCTTGGCTAGTTGAACCTAAACAAGTGCCTAAAGTTCGGCACTATCGACTATCTTTATCTCGGAAGAGGAGGCTTAAGTCACTAATCCTAGATGACTAACCCTAACAAACGCCCAACGGATGGCATTTCAGTGGTTTCCTTATGTTTGTTAGGATGCTAAAAGGTCAGTAAACTATAAAACGAGCAAAGCACTTAGTCTTAAAACAATTTTTGAAAGAAATAGACCGCAAATATTGAATGGAAACCGTATTTCTTAAGTACTTAGGCAAATCCAAAAAATTAGTTGATGAAGCAAAAAAAATTGTAATTCACATGAAATTCAAAAGGTAATACAAATGTTATTAGCACTAGAAACAAAAAACAAAAGCGAGGAACCGAACCCGCACAAATCCGGCCATCAAAATAAAATAGACTACCATTATTTCTAACCAAAGAGAGTCTACAAATACAAGAAAAACCTACCACTACTTCTTCAATGTTTTTCTCCTTTATTTATTCTTTCCAAAGCCGAGGAAACATCTCGAGCTATCCCCATGCCTTTTCCCTCCTCTTCCTTTGCCTCTTTGGCCTTTGACTGCAATACTCTACGATGAACTAGCAAGCACACTTTGAGCACTTCTGGGTGGAGGAACGGAGGCTGGGTTAAGGATCCAATAGGTACAATATGAGCACTCTCGTGTGAAGGAATGTTTATGGGATCTTAAACGGTTTTCATGGGCATAGCAACGGATAAAGGAGAAGGAATAAGTTCTAACTGCTCCTGCTTGATCTATGTGGCAAGAAGGATATCTATCTTTAGTTTCTGCTAAAGTCCAGCCATGGTACGGGCCGATGAAGACTAAGAAACCTTGGTAATAATCACATCACCATCAGACTAGGCTCATTGTAGGTTATTATCTCCGTCACCTAGCAAAGCATCAATCATATGCACATCAAGACTAGGTGTTTCTTGAGTCGAAGCATTAGGAATCATAGTTGCAGTAGTGACGGTTACTGACTCATTCATACGCGCCTGTTGTTAGTCCTTGAGATGATGCTTTTGATGACAACAACCTTAGTACTTGTTATAAAATATAAATACTAATGTTATGGTTTAGATATATATGTATATGCCGAAAATAAACATGCAGGTACCAAGAATGAAGACCGTACAGTACAAAGATTCAAGACTGAAGATATCAAGATTGGAGACTCATGAGTATCAAGATATCAAGAGTTCAAGATTTCAACAGTACAAGATAAGTATTGAGTCTAGAATTTGTCAAAACTTCTTGAAAGCACTTACATCTTTATTCGAAATTTATTTGTGGAATGGAACCCACCTCGAGCCTGTTAAGGGGATGGAACCCTAGTGGGATGGAACGCACGATAATATCTAGTGGAACATATAGTGGTCCTATTTTGATATCCACTAATTTTATAAAAATGCTATTCAAAAATATATCTCTTGTTTTTTAAAAAGGTTTTCAAAACTTTTTATTCAAAAAGACATCTCTCTTGTTTTTAAATATTTTAGCCTCAAAACTATTTTTATCTTTTTTTAATATTTCGATTTCAAAATTGTCCTTGTTTTTAAACCATCTCTTTTTTTAAATATTTAGCTTTAAAATATTTATATACTCAGATTTTAAATCACTTTATAAAGATTATATATACTAAAAAATTACTTTCTAAACTCTTTTATATGTTTAAACTATATTCAAATATATCTACAAAGTTTAGAAATTGTTTTGACAAATTATAGAAACCAATTTTAATAAGAAAATCAAAACATCAATTTTTCCTTGAGCATGTCGACATCCCTCAACCCTCCATGTGGACATGGTGTCCGTTATTTTCAAATTTCAATTTTCAAAAGAAGTGTCTATTCATCGTATCCTTTCACAAATAGTTATGGTTGTTGCTCTACTATAAATACCCGTAAGTTCTAAACGAATTTTTTACCAGATTTCATATATTTTCTCTCATCTTCATCTTCCACGTTTATTCTAAAGAGCCTAAACTATAATCTACCGAAATACCAAGTGAATCAAACTTGATTATCCCTTGTTTGATTCTCTGCCACTCTCTCCATAAGATCTCAGTGTAATTCAGAGTTATAGAATATTTTGTAAATCAAACTGTTGAGTAAAAGATACGGTTGATCCTTGAAATCAATTGGGTGTGATTTTAGCCCCGGAAATCAGCCTGGTTAAATCAAGAGAGTTTGCCCTGGACTTGAATATAAGAGGGTGTACCTCATAGCCTTGAAACCGAGGGTGTAATCAGGTAGATTATTTTGATAAGAAATCCGTAGGATTGTACGAGATTGGATGTAGGGTAACTCTGAACCAATATAAAATCCTGGTGTGTTCTTTCCTATACTACTATTATTTAGTATTTACATCTGTGTCTGATTCTGTGATTAGGTCTATGTCTGTGAATTGCATTTGTTGGTGTTTGAATTGAATAAAATTCAAAAAGGCTTAAAAAAATCCATAAAATACTATTCACCTCCTCTAGTGTTATTCCAGCCTTAAGATCGTAATCCGCATTTCTCACATTTGGTATCAGGGCATTAGTTTTCAAAGTACTCATAATCAAAATTTTGAAAAGTTTTAAAAATGGCTACCAAAACTAGTTCTGTGAACATTATCACTAGTTCATTTGTAGAGGTTTGGTCTACTGCCAGACCACCACTTTTTAACGTCAGTGACTATGCATATTAGGCATGTAGAATGAAAATATATTTGCAGTCAATAGGATTAGACACTTGGAATATCACACAACTGAATATTCTGAACCCACAACTAGTTTTGCACAGTGGACTGCTGAGCAAAAGACTATTGCACACATAATTTCAAAGTCACGAATATTTTATTTTGTTCACTTGATAAGAATGAATTCAATAGAGTATCTGTTTGTAAGTCTGCATATGATATTTCGAAAACTTTGCAAGTTACTCATGAAGGAACATGCAAAGTCATACAGACAAAAATATCCATACTCACAAATCAGTTTCAATTATTCAAAATGAATTCCAATGAGTCTATTTCAGATATGTATAGTAGATTTTAAGAGATTGTGCATTCCCTAATATCATTGGGAAAAAGTTTTTTCGTAGAAGATCCGGTTAGAAAAATTCTAAATTCTCTTACTCCGAAATTGGATCAGAAAACTCTTATAATTGAAGAAGCAAATGACATTAGTACTTTAAAGATTGAAGAATTGATTGGAGATCTAACGTCATTCGAAGTACAAATGCAAGGGAGAAGAGATATAAGGCATTCGAAAAGAAGTCAATTGCGTTCAATGCACTAACAGAGGGATCAGACTCGGGAAGTGATGATGATGAAGAAATAACTTTCATGACAAAGAATTTTCGGAAGAACAGAAAGATGAACAACTTCAAAAAGAATGGTCACAGGAATTCTGAAAATCATAATGAGGTACCAAATCACATCAAATGTTTCAACTGTGACGAACCAGACCATCTCAAAAGAGACTGTCTGCATCCTAATAAGCAAAAGTTTCCTACAAGCAACGATTATACAAAGAAAAGGAAAAGAGTGTATAGCGCTACGCTAGACGATTCAGACTCACACTCATCCACTAGCGATGATGATAAGAAGACGAAAAATTCAAATATGTTCTCTACGGCTATTCATAATTTCGATGATCTCGGAGATACAAATCTAGAAAAAGGTGCACATTTAAAATATATTGGTTGGAATTGTTTGCTTAAAATTGTTTGATTGTTTAATTATTTTTGAAATTATGTGTTGTTTGAATTTTAAATTTATTATTATTATTATTATTATTAATATTATAATATTTTTTATTAAAAGAGTATTATTATATTTAATATTACTCAAAAAAAATATAGACATTAAAAATAATATATATATATATTAAAGTATATAGGAAAATATGAGTCACATGAATTCTCCGACCCATGTCAACATGGCCCTACCCATGATGTCGACATCCATGTGAGAAATTTGAAATTCAAATTTGAATTCAAATCATTGAATTTTCCTCCACTTTTCACCAAATCCAATGTTCTGTAAAGGTACCTCTTGACCAAAGAACATGTCTATTGAATATCTATTTATTTCCATTATCTTGTCATACCTTTTCACTTTCATTTTACAATTCAAACTCCCTTTCGCTCTTTCTAATTTTCTACTCTCTTCAAAAATGGCTTCTTCAAGCACTCCATCCACAACGAGGCTATCTAAAACCATTAAAGAGTATCTCTATAATGATCCGGAAGCAATCAAGGCTTATATAAGCTATGCTAATTTCGAAAAAGTTCGTATGGGAAAATTCACTATCTTTAGCGATTTCTCTACATATGAAATTAATACTCTTCTTGAAGAGAATCATATCCTTATTTTTTTTGACAATTCCCAAAATGATTTTGTTTGTTACCCAAATCTTGTTAAAATGTTTTATGCGAATTTGAAATGCGGTTTTTATGAAGGAAATGAAGACAAAATTTAGAGTAGTGTTGATGGCACTAAAATTGTTCTAAATTGTGAAATTTTGGGCAACATTCTCAATTGTGAGAATTCGGGAATAGATCTTTCTACTTTTAATAATGATGAACATGATCGTGAGACGTTTCATCACATTTTCGAAGGAGATGACAACTTTGAATTTAAAAATCGTATTCGAAACCATGTATTGTCAATCTTATTTTGCAACATACTGTCACTCCTAAATCGAGAAATTTCAATAACCCGACTTTAAAAGTTTGTAAAACTCCTTTTGCTATCTTTGGTGATTATGACATTAATTGGGTGCAAGTGATTATGGATGAACTTCGTCCTAACAATTTGAAAATGGGTGAGAATACCTTGTATCATGGAATCTATCTCACTTGGATTTTTAATTATTTTAGCGTTGATTGCAAAAGGGAAGAATTTGTTTCAAGAAAAGTGTTTAATCATACCAACATTTCTCTCATGAAAATTCCTTTCATATTTCAACAATAAGAATTTCTTGCCAAAAAGAATGAAAGATTGGCACATGAAAATATGGAGGAAGAATATGAAGAAGAAGAAGGGGGAGGAAATGAAAATTGAAGAAGATAGTGAAGAAACCTCCTTGGAAAGTACTGAATATCCTACCAATACTAACCATCCTTCCAACAAAACTCTCATCAAAAATCAAAAGATTATTGTGGAAAATCAACGGATTCTTAAAAGATCCGTTAGTAAGAAATTGGATAAAATGTCTACTAATACGAACAAATTCTTTGCTAAAGTTGGTCGGAAACTTGGCTTATCATCATCCTCCTCATCCTCTAGCGCATTCTAAGAACTAGATTGTGATGTATTAGTTTGTTTTGTGTGAGCTTATATTGTTCTTTTTATCATATTATGTAGTATCTTATGTATCATCTCATCTATTTATAAAAATCATCTATCTTATATTTTTTCTACCTTATCGTGTCTCTGGAATAAATGTTAATATAGTATATAAGTTTATATATATATACACTTATTCACAAAATAAATAAGACAAATAAATTAACAGACCCATGTCGACATGCCTCTACCCCCCTATGTCGACATATAACTGTCAGATTTGGTTATTTTTTAATTTTTGAAATTAAAATAACTCATGTCAGTTCATTTTAAACGAATTTCTGCCCATTTAAACACCTGTTTCTTCTAGAAATTTGTAATCTTTTTATTTTTACTTATCTCTATTTGCATCTCTTCACTACTTATCAAAAATGGCTTCCTCTTCTCAAACTCTAAGCGATAATCTTGAAGAAACTCTCAATTCATTCGAGAATATACTTACTTTTATTCTCTGCAATCAAAGGCACTTAGAACTAAGTTAAATGCAGATGATAAAAGAACAAGAGAAGCATTTCGATGCCCTCCGTTGGATGATTTATGTCCTCAACAAAGATGATCTCGATGCAAATCCTGTAATAACTTTGATTCAAGATAATGAAGATTGGAAAGTTATTAAAAATGATCTTATCTTTTGAGCAGAAGGATAGGTTAAAGTTCCTAAAAATATTTGATCTTCTTATGGGTTGAATTGCATGTTTTTGAATTGCGTGATTTGATTTGATTCGATTTGCTTTGATTTGATTAGAATTGATTTGGTTTGAATGGATTGTATAACATTATATGAAACATGGTATATATTTACTGGGTTTAAACTTTCATATTTGCCATGTCTTTATTATTAACTCATGTTATTATATATATACACACACAAACACACACACACTCCATCAGAATTTGTCACAGGTACACCAGTATAAGACTAATGGAGGTTATATTAGTTAGGATACGTTTTTTGTTGATGACAAAGGGGGAGAAATATAAAATAGAGTAGTTTGAGTAGTTAGGTTTAGATTAAGGGGGAGTTATTAGTTTTAGGGGGAGTTATTGTGAAGGAGTACATTTTATAAACATAGGTTGTCATCATCAAAAAGGTGGAGAATGTAAGTCCTTGAGATGATGGTTTTGATGACAACAACCTTATAACTTGTTGTAAAATATAAATACTAATGTTATGGTTTAGATATATATGTTTATGGAGAACACAAACAGCAGGTACCAAGAATGAAGTCTGTACAGTATAGAGATTCAAGACTGAAGATATCAACTTGAAATCTCATTAGTATCAAGATATCAAGAGCTCAAGATTTCAACAGTACAAGATTAATATTGAGTGTAGAATTATGTTAAAACTTCTTGAAAGCACTTACATCTTTATTCAAAATTTATTCATGGAATGGAATCCATTTTGAGCCTGTTAAAGGGATGGAACCCTAGCGGGATGGAACCCACGACAATATCTAGCGGAACATATAGTGGTCCTATTTTGATATCCACTAATTTTATAAAAATGCTTTTCAAAAATATATCTCTTGTTGTTAAAAAATGTTTTCAAAACTTTCTTTTCAAAAAGACATCTCTCTTGGTTTTAAATATTCTAGCCTTAGAAATATTTTTATCATTTTTTAATATTTTGATTTCAAAATTGTCCTTATTTTTAAGCCATCTCTTGTTTTAAATATTTAGCTTTAAAATATTTATATACTCAAATTTTAAATCACTTTATAGATTAAGATTATATATATTAGAAATATTACTTTCTAAACTCTTTTATATGTTTAAACTATATTCAAATATATTTACAAACTCTAGAAATAGTTTTGACAAATTATAGAAACCAATTTTAATAAGAAAATCAAAACATCAATTTTGTCTTGAGCATGTCGACATCTCTCAACCCCCCATGTCAACATGGTGTCCGTTTTTTTCAAATTTCAATTTTCAGAAGAAGTGTCTATTCGTCGTATCCTTTCACGAATAGATATGGCTGTTGCTCTACTATAAATACCAGTAAGTTATAAATGAATTTTTTTACCAAATTTCATTTATTTTCTCTCCTCTTCATCTTCCACATTTATTCTAAAGAATCCTAAACTATACTCGGCCGAAATACCAAGTGAATTAAACTTGATTATCTCTTGTTTGGTTCTCTGCCACTCTCTCCATAAGATCCCAGTGCTATTCAGAGTTATAGAATCTTTTGTAAATCAAACCGTTGAGTAAAAGGTGTGGTTGAGCCTTGAAATCAATTGGGTGTGCTTGTAGCCCCAGAAATCAATTAGGTGATCTTGTAGCCTAGTTTAATCAAGAGAGTTTTCCCTGGATTCGAATACAGGAGAGTGTACCTTGTAGCCTTGAAACCGAGGGTGTAATCTAGGAGATTATTTTGATAAGAAATCTGTATGATTGTACGGGATTGGATGTTGGGTAACTCCCAACCAGTATAAAATCCTGGTGTGTTCTTTCCTTTACTGGTTTTATTTAGTATTTGCATGTGTGTCTGATTCTATGATTATATCTGTGTCTGTGAATTGCATTTTTTGGTGTTTAAATTGGATAAAATTCAAAAAGATTTAAAAAATCCATAAAACACAATTCACCCCCCTCTAGTGTTATTCCAGCCTTAAGATCGTAGTCCGCATTTCTCACACCTGCTGGCCCGGTTGGGAATCTTTACGAAGAAGCGGAGCAATTGCAGGCTGATCTGAAGCTACAGAAACACAAAAAGAGAGATTAGCGACATTGATCGGCAATATGTTGACTCTCTAAAATATAAAATAAGTCCAGGAGATACCTTTTTCAGTTTAGAGCTCTGCATGAGCCAGAATGCCACCAGAGGCCCCTTCAGAATTGAGACAGAGCAGTAGATTTTCGAATACGAGGCCTCTACGGATCATACCCAGCATCAACGGTGGTGCAAAGAGGAACTTGATTCCTAAGAGTTTAACTAATCGAAGCATCATGCTGTGCTAGTCTGGAGCCTTCTCTTATTTCCTTTTGCATGGTTGTGGCAAGTTCCGAATGGATAAGAAGTAGGCCGTTGTGTAAAATCTGGGGTTCATCCTTTAACAGGATCTCCTTCTCCAACTGTTCCAAATCTACCTCAGCGCCGTGAAGAAATTCCTTCTCTTCCGCACTTCTTCTAGTGGCATCTCTTTCTAGAACTAGCTCATGATTTCAGTGATGCATTGGCTCGATTTCGTTAGGATGCTTAGACTTTTCAACTTCGAGCAATTTGATACCCTCCTCTGCTTTCTTCTCTACTTCAGCTTGGGATTTTCTCAGATTCTCAACCTCAACATTAAGGATGGCTATGATCCTTTTATTATATTCCTCGATAAGCTTTTGATTCTCGATGTCCTACAGCTTATCTCTCAAGACCCTAGAAATCTTTTCGGCCACTTTCGCCCACTCGTTGTGTTGGTGGTGAATGTCGGTCACGCAGGCCATAGTCCTTTCTTGGACGTCCATTGGAACTCTCTTTAGGTTGGGTACCAACATAAGCCCGTCAAAACAGATGTTTGAAAATAAATCCTTTAGTTTGGCCATACGAGTATCGGACGTAAGCTGTTCAGCGGGGTTGACCGAAGCAACTACAGTTTCTTTACTAGGCCTTTGATAAGGAGTCTCTGAGCCACCTATATGATGCTTGTGCTCAAAGCACTGGCTAGAGTGGGATAGTGAAATAGGCTATACAGGAACAGAAGTAGGGGAGGAGCTTGAGATGTGTGAACTGGTGGAATCTCACACGATGATCAGGTTGCGTATCCGAATCTCTAGGAGGAGCTGATCTGGATCTAAACCTTTGCTTAAGGCATAATTGTGTGAAGAATGATACCTATCGTAACTACTCCTATCCCGTCATCCCTACCATGGCTAGAGCAGTGGCTTTAATTGTAATCTCGATCGCTCCATTGGTGGTACGAACCTGACCCAATGGTAAGGACTGGCGCCTTTTAGCCAACCCACCTGGGTTCAAGTCCTAGCAAGCACATATTTTCATGAAGCATGAGCAATGGTCTAATAGGGAATCAAACTACTAAACATCTAACCATTTCCAATGGAAGGAAGGTTGAACCAAATCCCAGAGGAAAGAAGGTTGAACTAGATCTTAGAGGCTATGTACTCAGCTACCACTCCTATCATAACCCCACTCTATAAATACCAGGCACATGGGATTGTAAAAAAGGAGGTTGGAAAAAGAGTGAAGCTCTCATCAACAATGGAAGACAACTTTGGGAGGGAAAACTCTTAGTTCCAATAGCATGTTTACTCATGTTCAAAGCTTGTACTTGTAATCATAAATGAAAGAGATAATAAAAGGAGAACAATGGACGTTACATTTAGGCCGAACCACTATAAAATTTGTGTCTTTTTTACATTTAAATCTTTTACTTATTATTTATTGCACATTCTTGATTTTCTATCTCAACCATCCACAACTAAAATTCATCAAATAATAACTCTATACTGAAAACAATATTCGCAGCTCTACTACTATGACTTGGAGGTGTTTGCTCTTTTTTTATGTAAACATTTTTGGTGCTTTCACTGAGAAATGAACTTCCTTTTTAAAAGGAAAATTCACCTTTTCTTATTTCTCTTTTTTACTTTGAAACTTTAAACCACTCTCTTTTGGAGTTTGAAGTTCATTTTTTCAACCTTAAACTACCTTTTTGTTTAAATTAGAAACACTATTGTTTCCAATCTTCATACTAGAGATTATCATTTCTTGTCATGCGAAACTCTTTTCCCAATCTTTGCAGATCTGAAATATATTTCTTTTTTCAGATTTACTAGCCCCGTTTTCATGAAAAATATATTATTTTCCTTCTTCAGCTCTGAATCATCTTTTATTAAAAAAAAGAATATAGTATCAATCTTTCAAATTTTCAAATCTACAGTCATTGTTATAAAAAGGAAAAAATTATCTCTTTATTTTTCAAGATGTGAAATAATTATTTCAATGAGAAAAAGAAACAATCTCTCTCTTTTCAGATCTAAATCATGGTAAAAGAAACTAACTTTTTCTATTCAAGATCTGAAATAATTGTTTCTATGAGAAAAAGAAACAATCTCGTTTTCTTTTCCAGATCAAATTCATTGTTTTAAAAAAAACTATCTTTTTATTTATCAGGATCTGAAATAATTATTTCTATGAGTAAAGGAAACAATCTCTCTTTTCAGATCTAAATTGGTGTTTCTATAAAGAAAGAAACCGTCCTTCTCCTTTTATACTTTCCAACACCACTCTATACACCAACCCTAATGCTCTGACATCAAATTGCTAGAATCTATCCTTCCAAGATGATAAATCTAGCAACACTAATACATAGAAAAACTCTAACATCATATTGTTGAAATTTATCCCTCCAAGCTGATAAATCCAATCACACTGATGGATAGAAACATCAAGATCAGAAATAAAAATGGTGAAATATTTCATACTTTCCAACACCAATCTATACGCCAACCCTGATGCTCCGACATCAGATTGTTAGGATCTATCCTTCCAAGTTGATAAATCTAGTGATACTGATTCGTAGAAAAACTCTGACATGATGTTGTTCAAATTTTTCCTTCCAAGCCGATAAATCCAAGAACACTGATGGACAGAAACATCAAGATCGGTAATAGAAATGGTACAACCAACCAAAAAGATAATTAGATTATTCAAATTTATCCTTCCAAGGTAATAAATCCAACTACACAAATTAATCACAATGAAAGGAAGCACACAATTCATATTACATAGCCTGCTTTATAAACATGTCTTGAAGCAAGGGGTTGAAATTATTTCACAATGTGGGACTAAAGAACCCAATGTTTTATCATTTTTTCTGGCAGTTCATATCTACACCAACAATTTCATTAAAAAAGAAATATTTATTTATTCATAGATCTGAAATCATTATATTTTTTCTCTTATTTTAGGTCTACAAACACTGTTTCTTAAGAATAAAGGAACATTTGTTTCTTAAGATCTGAAATCATTCCAACTTTATTCTTTTATTTTAGATCTACAAACACTGTTTCTTAACAAAAACGAAACATTTATTTATTTCATAGATCTGAAATCATTATCTTCTTTCTCTTATTTTAGATCTAAAAACATTGTTTTTTAAGAAAAAAGAAACATTTATTTACTTCTTAAGATCTGAAATCATTCCAACTTTTTTCTCTTATTTTAGATCTACAAACACTATTTCCTAAGAAAAAAGAAACATTTATTTATTTCTTAAGATCTGAAATCATTCTATTTATTCCTCTTATTTCATATCTACAATCACTATTTCTTAAGAAAAAAGAAACATTTATATATTTCTTATGATATGAAATAATTCTATCTTTTTTCTCTTATTTCAGATCTACAAACACGGTTTCTTAATAAAAAATATATTAATTTATTTCATAGATCTAAAATCATTCTATCGTTTCTCTCTCTCTATCTCTCTTTTATTTTAGATGCGCAAACACAGTTTCCCAACCAAAAAAGTAAATATTTACATTTCTTAGATCTGAAATTATCACATCTCCTTTTTTTCATTTCAAAAAGTTTTTTTACCAAAAAAAACTTTTGTTCATTTTTCAAAATCATTATATGTATTATTCTCTTTTCATCCAAAAGTATTATTCCTTGGACATAAAAAACTCTAGTTTCTTTTTTGATCCAGATCCTTATTTCTCTAACATAAGAAAATCCTCTTCTCTTTTTCGACCTACAACCAATATTCCTTGAAATAAGGAGCTCCATTTCCCTTCTCTTATCTAAGAAAAGTCATTTTGAGAAAATTCTTTTCTATTGTCCGAATCCACAATCACTATATCTTGGAAATAATAAACCATATCTCTTTTCCCTCTTCAAATCTAAAAACATTCTTTCTTGTCCAATAGAAACTTCTATTCACTTTTCAAGTCTGAAGTTATTCAAACTCACTTTCCCAATACTGATCAGATTATTGCTTTCATTATCCAAGGAAACCTTACCCTCTTTCCATATCCCAGATCAGTATTTTGGGAAACTCTATTAATCTTTTTAGAGATTCTCTCTTTCTTTTAAGAGTTAGGCCATCGATCCTTCGAAACTACAAAACGTCCCCTTCCTTTCCGTAATGTGAATTATTGTCCCTTGAAAATTACAAGCACTTCAGGAAAGTGCAGGAGAAAAACTTTCCAACATGCCTCCTAAGCGAAGGAACTCTGCTACAAAGAATACAACTGCTATTAGCACATCCAATCTAGATGTGGAAGGATAGAACATTGGTCTAACAACCTCCCCGTGCTAAAAATTATCGGACATAACTTCGAAATAGTTGTGGTTTAAATCAGTAAACACTTTGCTGCTTAATATAAAGCTTTGGTGGATAAACTCTTGACACGCTTAAGATAGATAAAAGTGTCCAACCTTAACATTGCAATACATGGGAAGCCCCAGTCTAGGGAACACAGGGTCATTCTACCAAACCATATGAACCCCAAGCATAGCCCTCATCCATCAAGCATCTAATCAAAATACTACAATCAGGATCCTACTCATGGATTGAAATATCACAACATAAAGCCCGAAGTCATGGTGATTGATATTCATAGTCTAGATATGACAAGCTCGACACTTCGTCACTTTTATCATCCCCAAAGGCATCAACAATCCAAGGAGTACTAGACAGGACACAAATAATATAGCTCTCCTTACCTAAGGATATGTTCAACAAATATGAACAGAGAAGGAGCTAAGACCAAGAGTTACTAATCCACTTTCCAGGAAAACAAAAACTTTAAGTGCCTACTACAAACCTTTATAAGGGGTAATCCAACCCCCTTGACACTTGCCAAGATCTCCACACTTGCTGATAAGCGGAAGGCACAAAGAAGGTACTATATAATTACTATTCTTTTATTCTAATCAATCTTAAGCTATTGCAGGGCTGTACCATCTACTCTTAGATATCAATCCTTGGAAAAAGGTAAAGGATGGATTCGTAAATCCATTGCATGTGCTGATCGACCCGAGGGTGCTTACACGCTACACGAAGTAAAGACAAAAAATCAAACTAGCCCCTACAACGACGCATGACCTCTTCATTGGGTTAGCAAGGCACATAAAGATGAGAGAACATCACTATCAGGAGTTCAGATAGATGGCACCCAAGGAAGTTAGCACAGCTTGCAGTACAAATGCTATAGCAAAATGAAAGAGATATAACCCTCTGCCTTCGGAGCTCGAATGATCAATGATCAGAGAGAAGCCATCCATTTGAGTATGGTATTACCTTAAAGGATAAGGTAGAGGATGTGATGGAAACGACGTCTACTGAGAACTTGGATAACATAATTGTTTATATATAAAGGCTTTGGAAAGACCGAGCACCATCAATTAAAACATATTTGGCCCGCAGTAGAAAGGCAAGAGAAATCCAGAACCACCACCACCACTCCTCATATCACAATTCATCCCGAATCAGCAATATATATGGTAAACTGCTAGGACAATGCAGTCATCATTTAAGATACTAGCTTTACAACTTCATCATGATCCAATAATCAAAAAACACAATTCAAGAACTAAAGATAGCAGGTTGCACATTGGGGACATCCACTATAAGTTCACCAAACTAGCCGGAGTCAACTTGACAAAATGACTAGACCAATGACTGCTAGGAGGCAGCATTAAAACGCCAAACAAGAATCTTAGCAATCTTGGCCCAGTAAAAGCCCCATTATCAAATAGAGTAATTGTAGAAAATCCTTATGAGGAACTCTCCGATCACAAAATATGCTCGCATCAACATGTCATACGCATGACAACAAATGATCCTGCAAAGGAGGTACCATAGAAAATCTTTTCTTTCATTTTTATCTAACTCGGTTGTTGTCATTTCAGGACAATGCCATAGGCTCCTAGATTCCACAGAGTCTTACAAAATACCAAGCGAGAATTTCTATCCAAGAGAACATCTTAAACCAAGCATACTACATAACCTGGTACTTTACGCTTCTTTCGAAGCGGCAGGTTTGGTCTAAATTGCTCTTTCTCTGCTGACTGAGACAAGAGACAAATGCATTTGCTTAACATATATGTAGTTATATTCACTTAACACATATGCAGTTATATTTACTTAAAACCTATGCTGTTATAACCATTACTTCTTTTGTGATTAGCCTCCTAGATCACAAGCATGTGTTGGCAGTAGTGAAAATAAGATAGCCATGACAAAAAGCACTAGCCTGGGCAGTTCATTGCTAACGATCGCCCCTTTCCCTAGCAATGACATCCCAGTTGGGCATCCAAGCACAAATCTAGCTTGAGTAACTCGAAGAATAAATGCATTTGAAGCCTAGCATGGATTGACTCATAACAGGAGATGCGTCAAGCTAATGAGCAGGTTGAAGTTGTCAACAAAGTCTTGAAAATGCAAATTAAGAAAAACTACATGAATCCAAAGGAGTGTGGGTTGACGAACTACCCACAGCACTGCGGGCTTACCAAGCCTCCTACAAAACAGCAACAGAACATACTCTATTTGCACTAAGCATATATGACTAGACATGTTGAGAAGAGAACGAATCACATCGCTCTCAAGACCACCGTACATAGACGGAAAGTGGCAAAACAATAGAAATCTAAGGTGAAGTCCCAAGAGTTACAAGAGGAAGATATTGTTCTCAAGCAAGTCTTTCCCTATCCAGGCGCACTAGATCCAGTTTGGAAAGACCATTTGTTGTTCATAAGGATCTCCATAACGGAGCTTACATTCCCTCGACAATTGGCAAAATACGTGTTTGGGAAAGGAAGAAACCTCCAGCATCTCTGCCATTACTTCTCTCGGCCTGTAAAAAGCATGTATCACCTGAAACAATAAATGAAAGATAGTGGACGTAGGCATATTTTGGCCAAACCACTGTAAAAATTGGTGTTTTGCTCGATTGTTTGTTTGATATTTTTCCTATAGCGATCAATCGCAAGCTCCCACCGGCAGCAGTGAAAGCAAGTAAACATGACTAAGGGCACGAAAATAACCTAGGTAGTTCACTACTGAAGATCGGCCCCTAGCCTGCAATGATAAACCGACTATAAGCCATGGATTAGGCACAATTATAGCCTATGCAGTTTGTCATTGGCGTTCAGCTCACCTACAACTGCGAACTGATAATAAATCCCATGATTAAAGCATGTTTACAGCTAAGGATAGTTCGTAGTTGACGATCGACACCCATGTTAGCCGGGTCATAGTAAATCGAATAATACTCACGATACCGGCCATAATGGCCCGGGTAGCTACTATGTGCGAATCTCGGCTCTAAATATTAAGTACGACAGTCGCAAAAGTTACACTCCCTTAGAACACATGTTGGGCTGACAAACCATATGACACTAAAATCCATAATCAAGGAAAGTAACTTACGTGCCACGAATCTTAAGTTTGGAAGGACTCTCTTGATGGAGAATATAGTTTGTTGTACTTAAACTAAAAGCTCCTAACAATTTCTTTTAGTCTTATGGCATTATATACAGATAGTAGGAATATGAAATCCACTTTGCCAACCACAGCAGGATATTCCTTTGCTTCCACTCCACCAGCGGAGATGGAGCATCGACTCAACTCCGTTAGAGATAACAGAACATCAATCCAACATTTCCGCAAAAATTGGAATCTCCCTTCCAACCAACTTTGCTCAAGAAACTGTAAGGATTCTCCAAAAGCTGAGCACACTTATGGAACCTGAGAAAAACTCACTGCGAAGGTATGACTAACTTTTGTAAGATAAGCTAAATTCGATAATAAATACTTGGGGCATAGCACCACCTCACCCCTTGATTATACATATACACTACCACTTAGCTTGGTGATAGCACATTGGAATCATGACCTCAAGTTCGCTAGTTTAAAACCAATTCATGATATAGGGAAACATGTTATGAGAAGCAACCAAGTGCGCTATACAGGGGGAAAACCCAAACAAATAATGAGAACTCCTCGCCGACTTTGGACAACGTCGCTAGAGGGTGCTCTGAAGGATGTGATGAGTATTTGTGGACTGCCATATCCCCTAAATTACTCTCTAAACCTTAGTAATAAGGAATCACTTCAAATGATAAGGACCTCTCTAAACAGAAATGATTCGATCTCTAACCTTTCGAATGTAATTAACTCTTGTCAAAGTCTATTTTATCATAAATAGCTTGATAGTTTACCCAATAAATCAATTGTGAGGGCATGCGGGATGACTTAACACATATCTATGGTAAAATTCCAAATAACAATGTATTAACAGTCTATAACTAATTCTAAGACAAGGATGAAAGTCCTTGACCACACTAGGCCCGAAAGGACCCTGAACTTGTAGGTAAAGTCAACAGAATAAGATGATCCTCTACCACCAAAGCTGACGAGACATTTGAGTTGGAAGATTCATTCTACCTGACCACTGTAGAGATAGCAAGGCGATGTCACCAATAAACACCCCATGTCGAAGGCATCTGACTACGATAATCGGCATAAACCGGACCAACACTAGGACTCCTAATCCACAATGTCGACAAATTTCCTTAAGCTCCGCTCAAAAGAGCTAGGGCCAATCGCTCATACTCGACATCTACCCTATTATTGCTTGCCAGTAGTTGACTTGAAATAGATGCACAAGATATCAGCAGGCAAACTACGAGGAAATTGGCTAAGCTAATCTTATACAAAAGTGCCTGGAAAAGCTAACAGAAGAAGAAGGAATTGCTCCAAACATCATCACTTTACTAGACTAGATGCAACACAAACCTATTGCAATTAGTTAAGCCTAATCAGATATAATGACCCTAATTAAAGCTCCTACAAAATGTACATGTCTCTGTACAAACGTCGATGCAAAAGATACAAGCATAAACTAGGGAAGAAATTGTCAACCTTCACTCAATGGCACCACATTACATATCCTACATATGAGTACCCTTCAATGGAGATTCTTACCCTACCAAATCCATCAATAAATTAATCCCATATGTGCATGTGCGGAAGTGGAGAAAAGTTCACTGAGAAATATGCGAATTTGGCAATTGCGTGGGATGGATAGGTCGTGATCACTAGACTTACCCATACAATGAACATAAATAGAATCCCATATCAGTAAATCTAAGAACAATACCTTAAAGTATACATCGGCTAGTTCACAAACTTTAGAAACTCAAAGTAGGAAGCAAGAAGACCAAACCTAGGAAAAACAGAATCCCACCAGGTGAAGACTAACCAAAGATGGCTAGAGACAGTCACCACACCATCCTTAAGCTGAGCTGAGCCTCACATTGAACTAGAAAAAGAAAACTCTTTAGGGAAACAAAAATAATATATGGATCGTCAGACATCAAGATGATGGCTGCAAGACAAGCAAGGCAACCCCTGATCAGACGAAGCACGCTTTGCATTCATGAAAGTATGCTTTAGGGGGCAAATGTTATGGGCATTTCCGCCCATTGCATGGTGAATATGAAGAGTCAGGGGTAAAATTGTCATTGTCTTAGAATGGATCTATACTAGTCTAGAAGTATTCTCGAGATCAAGGGATGGACCTAGGTCGAAACTGCATCTCAATCCAAGTAACAGTTTGAAAGATATGAACATCTTAACATTTGCCCTTGTCTAAGTTATATGGGTCCACTTTAGTGAACAACTAATTTTCTCTCTCACAAGGAACATTTATGGGAATTGGATTACTGTATTTAGCAATACACAGCTACCAGTTCAAGTCTCATTAATTTCTAACCTAGATTTAAGGGGTTATGGCATAATAACATGTGTAGCATAATGGTAAAGACTTGCTCCTTTTAGCCAACCCACCCGGGTTCAAGTCTTGGCAAGCACTTATTTTCATGAAACATGAGTAATGGTCCAATAGGGAATCAAACTAATAAATATCTAACCATTTCCATCGGAAAGGATGTTGAACCAAATCCAAGAGGAAGGAAGGTCGAACCAAATCATAGGGGAGGGAAGATTGAACCAAATCTCACATGAAGGAAGGCTGAACCAATTCCCAGAGGAAAGAAGGTTGAACGAAATCTTAGAGGCTATGTACTCAGCTACCACTCCTATCATAACCCCACTCTATAAATACCAGGCACATGGCATTGTAAAAAAGGAGGTTGGAAGAAGAGTGAAGCTCTCATCAAAAATGGAAGACAACTTTGAGAGGGAAAACTCTTAGTTCCAATAGCATGTTTACTCATGTTCAAAGCTTGTACTTGTAAGTCCTTTACATTTAAGTCCTTTACTTATTATTTATTGCACATTCTTGATTTTCTATCTTAATCATCCGCAACTAAAATTCATCGAACAATAGCTCTATACTGAAAATAATATTCACAGCTCTACTACTATGACTTGGAGGTGTTTGCTCATTTTTTATGGAAATAGTAGTCCTTCACCTACCTAAAATTATGCAAGCACAATGGTTTTAAAATGATTAGAATTCGCAGTTAGGGAATCAAGTCCTAGATGTGGGTCGAATCTGTCGAGGTGAATGGAAAGTTGACTGATGGAGAAGGTCAAAGTTTTAGGGGAAATGAGGTATCGAGACGGTGGATGATTCAAGTGGAGTGGGAGGATTTATTGGTCTCAAGATTTAACGACGAGGTGAAGGAAATATGCGTTGGACCGGATAAAATGAAAGCAAGTGAAGAGGAAAGGCTAAGCAAATGGGTTGCCTACCCTTGTGCAGCCCAATATTCTCAAGTCGAAAATGGAAAGTGCATGCGTGGTATCGGTATCGGATCCCCTCATGGGGATCGGTACTAAATCCCACCATATACTTAAAAAATGAATTGAAAAAATGATAGGCTTGTGACTATCACTCAAGAGATGCTAGCAACGACCTACAGGCATATAAACATGCTTGGAATCCACTGATAACAGTGCGTATATGAACATGTGAACGTGCGTGCAACATTAACGTTCAATTTCCTGAATATATGGAATTGGATTTTTTACCTAGGATTTTTAGGAAAAAATCGGTTCGAATGATCCAAATAGACTAGCTTAATCAGTTAGCTCAGCGAAAGCGAGCAAGAACAATTATCAAGAGACTAAACTCTAGTACTAATAGTGTCAGATGTCGATAGAATTTCATAATGGATCACTATGGACTTAACTTTCCGTAGAAACGATTCAGAGAAAGGTCAGCAACCATTCATAACATAGAGTGAAATCCTCTACAGCGATTCTGACTTATCTTGATTCAAAGCACATCATGTTTGAAATGAGATGTATTTTTGTGGGCAAGTGTTATCCAGCATTTTGGCTCGACTATATTCAAAATGACTAGATAAGTCAGACCCGACGGTTATCAAGGCAAGCCGCCTAGAGAGATGATCCTAGGATCCAAGAACCAAGTATAAACAAGACCACGAGACGATGGTTGAACAAGCTTAGGAGTGCGACATATAGGAATAGACTAAAGTATGGATCTATGTTCCACCCTATACAGAGGATCGGTACTGATCCTTAGATGTACACCCAATGTGGCCCCTACTCCTATGGCACTCTTCTCTATCTACATAAAGCATGATTCAAGCGTTGTTCTAGAATTCCTATGCTTTGTATTGGTAATCGCCATATGTTGTCAAAAGTATCAATTCAGCCTTCTGTAGATCTATCTCTTGGACCAAAAAATATCTAGGTGACTATGCAAAATAATCTTGGAATCCTGAAGCCAACAACAAGATGAGCCAACATAAAAAGTCGCATGACCTATACTACGTATATAGTGATAGGCACCAATACCCTCTATACAGATTAGTACCGATCCCCAACCATAGGTGATATGGAGTTGAGATTTTCTTGGAGACATGTTCTTAGTGATGAGGTTCTACAGAAGAAGTTTCGAAAAGATATTTGGTTGTCTACCCCTATAAATACAGACAACATGGTTCATTCCGAAAATCTTTACGTTGCTACTACATTCTTACTCTCTTATATTGAATGATCTTTTCCGATCGTACTCTCTCGTAATCACAAAAATTAGTGCAAAAGCAATAAAATCATTCAAATGGACGTAGGCCTAGATTGCCGAACCACTATAAATTCGTGTGTGCTTGTTCATGTTTGATTTTCTCTATTTTTCATTTTCTGTCTTCATTTAATCTCTACTACTTACTTTTCTAGGTGTTTGTACAATTTTTGGTTCAAATAATGGCCAAAGGTTTAGATGTGGATTCTAGACGAAGATGATTAGAGAAGAAGATTACCAAAGGTGTCCCAAATGAGAGTGTGCAAACAATGCTTTCGTAGGGCAAAAACTGAGGGTAGTGATTTGATTAGAGTCAATATCAAGACTTGTTAACTTTTGTATGAAAGTTTATGCCAAAACCAAGGCTTGGAATGGATGAAGTTGAAACTTAGAGTTTTCTAAAGCACGATGCATTGAGAAAATAATACCGAGGCTTAATATAGTCAAAGGTAGGCTGGTGCCTAGTGAAGCTAATAAAATAGCTACAGCCGAAACCTAATAAATGAACAACTAGGAGAAGTTGTGAATTAAAGATAATTAAGGTGTCAAGAAGTAAAAATCTATAAACAATGTGGGTTTGGAAGAGCTTTTAACACCAAGTGCAGATGCTCACTCGAATGAACATACTTTACGAGGTGGGGTTAGACAATCGACTTCCAAAGTGGCATAGGATGTCCAAGCAGATTGTATTCTTTCGCGAGTGTGGATGCAACTCTCCTATAGGGTTTAAGCTTAAGTAAAAGAAACTATTTAGGGTTGTCCTTACACTATAAAACTCAAAGAACAAAGATTGCCCTAGGTTGTATTTTGTAGTATAAATATAAAGAAAATAAGATTGCATAGGTCATATTCTATAGTATAAACATATAGGAACCATGATTGCTTGATATTGTACCTTGCAGAATAAACTAAGTAAAAAGACTAACTGCGTCCGAGAGGGGTATTACTTTTCGGTATAGGAACTATAATAAACAAAACCAAAAAAATAGTTTCATAGATAGCATTTTCGAAACTGAATATGATCCCAGGTTAAGTATTGTATTTAACACCCTATATCAAAAATAGCTTCGGTGTTTAAATGAACGTATAATTTGCTATGACTTATGACTTGTGATAACCTTGTGTTGATAGTGTAATCAAGGTTCGGTCGGGTGAGAACCCATTCCGCGCTTCTACAGCGTGGTCCAACTTGTGGAGGAATGTAGCTGGGAAATGATATTATTCACACCAGAGCTATGTTTGATCCGTGTGTTTATTATTTTTTCCCCTGTAAACTCATGTGTACTCATTTGAATAGGTTGAGTTTATAGGATTTCAAATTGTAGTTATTAGGTGAAGGGAGGATCTTTGCTCAAACTATGTTGATGACAAAGAAAGGCAGGAAGCCTTATTATTATCTTTTATAATAGCTTAAAATTTTCTATGTAATATAAATATTTATTTGTTCCAAGGGACTGCAAGGGTTCGACATCGTCATATGTCGAACCTTTGATGCTACTATGTAATGATTTATATTTTATCCGTCCATGGGTAGACTGGGAATTATGGAAAAACTATTATGTGTAATGAACATTATGTAGTTGCTTTATTATCTTAAATTGTTGAAAAAAATAGTAAACTCATTTTATCGTCAAAAGATAATCCCAAGTTGGCTGCAACACATTGGGGTTCCACCTTTGGGTTTTGGAATAGGGAATACACCCATAACCCCTGGATTAGGATATATATTATATAGTTGAGATGTTCATATTATTAATATGAACATCATATTATATTATATTTATGAATACTAATATATATTAATAAATCAATTTACATTAGATTATAGTAAACTTAATTTTAAACATTAATAATTAATAAATATTTTAATTAAACCAAATGAACTTTAAATACATCTAAACTTTTTTATCAAAAAAATAATAAATTTTATTTAGTATAATACTTATTTACACAAACACAAATTAACAATCTTGTGCAAATTAATAAAAGTAGTTTTTTTAATTCATCCTTTTAAGCATGTTGCCAGTGCACTGATCCAACACTATTCGCACGTTGTATTATGATATCTTAAGTCTCCTAAAATATTATTCAATTAGTTGCTTACATGTATATGTAGATATTGTATTTTATTTCTTCTAATGTAAGATTTAATTTGTTGATAGTGGTGACAGATATGCTCTGTGTAATTGTTTTTGTTGGGTATGACCCTTTTGGCAGTGGACCAAATGGATAAATTTCAAAAACAAATTTCTATATGAATTCTAATGGATCTATGCAATATTTTAACTAGCATTCGATCCAATCCATTAATAGAAATAAAATCATATTTTATTTTAAAATATTTTATATTTATTTAATTCATCATATTAATTAAATTTAATATTTATTTCTAATATATCTAATATATTCATACACTAACGTGACAATATAACAATAAGTGAGCATGTATATATATGTACATATAGGTATTGGAATTGATATCTGTTGTGTGTGTATTATCTATGTATACATATGACAACTCCATATGCATTTCCGGAATATAAATGCGTAAGTATATACATATGTTTGAATATACTATTAAGGTATGTTTATGGTTTGTATACAAATATTAATAGTACTATACAGACACACACATGTTAAAATGCATACATGGCCAAAATAATTAATTGTTTCAGTCAATATATATATGTATATATATAATTTTAGATGTATAAAACTTGCACAGTTTAAGTCATTGGCAAATTGAATAATTAATTAATTATATATATATATATATATAATTAATAATTAAATAAAATATAATTCAGATAGCATTATTAACATGATTACAATTTTAAATCAAATCAAAATCAATGACAATAAAATATATTACATACGTCAACCTTTGTCACGGGTGAGAATATATGAACAAATAAAATAAAAATAGAATTGTACCAAACCCCTTCATGACACCTCGATTTGAGAATTAACACAAAGATTCCTTGATTCACCACTTAATATTGCAGCGACTGAATGAACCACCTTGATTTTATTTTTTTGATGTTAAATGGGGTAAAATAATAATTTTGGCTATGGGAGAAAGAAGGAATGAAGATGGTTGCCATGAATGGAGAAATAAGAAGGAGGAATTAATTTAATGAATTAACGAGGAAGATTTTCTTTTAGGAAGAAAATAAAAATCTTTCATATTCTCTCTTAAAATACTTCCTCTTTAATTCCCAATCAACTCTAGATAAAATATTTAGATGATTCCCTCCCATTTTGGGCTGGTCATGCATGGTCCATTATGGACCGAAAAATCACAAAATCCATTTAAATAATTATCGATATTTAAATCCTTTCCATATATATAGACACACATACACATACATAGATATGTCTTTGTGTGTATCTGTGTATGTATGTGTCGATGTCGTATATCGAAACGTGCATATATAACTTTTATATAGACATTCAAAACAATTTCTAATACCACCTTGAAAATTTCTTGGAGCTACCCTACTTACCAATAACACCCTAAATATCAAATCCATTAATAACTAATATTTCTTAAGTATTAATTAATTTATTCAATTTATGACACCGTATAAACTAAATAAATCGTGTGGTATTTTGGAGAATCAACATATACAGTTGTGTAACTAAGAGGCATGAATTCAGTTTGCGAATAGCATTAGACAATTCAAATATTAACATTTACACGTCACCTTAGCTAGTTTTGTGACGGTTTGGCCAAATTCATCACTTATAGAACCATTTGATAAAATCATGTTTTACATCACCTTAAGCCGTACTAATGGTGATAATAATTTGAACATGTTTCTTTGTAAACACTATATCATTTTGGTGTATTTGGAGTCTGCTATTGGTCAAAACCTCGACACTATCCATATTCAAACTTGATCAGTCCATAAATAAAGATGTTGGTTCAATAATAAATTTTATTTTTTAACTTTCTGGAGAGATTTTGATTTTGAGTTGACTATAGTTGACTATAATACTAATCTCATACAATTAAGGAGATGAATTCTCTATTGAATAGTACTTCACCTCCTATGCTTTTGCTTGGACCCAATTCTAATTGTTTGATATTGTCATGCTATGATTTAGCTGGAGTCAAAATCTAGTACACAAATTAAAGTTTTTCAATATTGTCAAGTCGACAAGACTATATAACATCATCACACCTAGTTTCCTATTTGATCTAGTTGTTATAAACCAACAAGAAACTTTCGGTCGAGTCATTCCATATTCGTCCAACAACTATAAATATGTAACTCTTTGGTACGTCGAAAAGCCATGAATGATGCTCTTTCCAACATTCAGAGAGTGCTATGTACTCTCATCCTAATGGATGTTTCAATGTCGTTTTTTGAAGTATCCTGACTAGGAATATTTAAAATAAAATATTATTTTACATTAGGATCAATTACTCACGATTAAAACCTTTTGCAACAGCAATCACATAGAATTTTATTTAAGGATTTTCTTATTAATATACATTAAACTAATTATTTAATTATTTATTTCATAATATAACAAAATATATATATATATATAAAAGCAAACACCTTCATTACGAACAACATTGATTATAGAATTCGATATGTATCACAAATTATATAATTTCCCCTAGGGCATACCACTAACGCTCTCAGCTTTATATTCGCGCTTAATGGAACATCATTTATGACACACGTTTGGGCAATATGGTTGCATGTATGCTTGGATTTCGGGTGCTATAAAAGATTGGAAGTTACAAATAGTTCGGTTCCCTTGATGATAATTGAAGAACCTAATAACGATATAGCTTCGAATGTCGCTTTGAATGGAGTCTTTGTACTTGCAACCAGCCCAACTTTCCACCTTCCCACCTTATCACTAGGGTTCTTTTCCATATTTAGGACTGCCATGAGATCCCTAAGGAAGAAGTGAGACTTCCTTTGTCATTTGAGTGGGATCACAATCCACCTAATGATACAGCACCTGTAATAGATTCATGTGCTTTTTGGTGCAATACCTCCATTCAATCCATTCTGGTACCATATTCTACAATTGCTTTGGATTGCAGCCATCACTACAAAAAAAAATTAATTTAAAGACTATGAAGTAAAGACCCATTTTTTCCAGTCTTTGATTAAAGACTTATCAAAGACCGAAAAATTCAGTTACTGGTTTCAAAATTTAAAAACTGAAGTTCAGTCTTTGATTGGTTTATATAATTTAAGACGGTTCAAAGACCGATATTCAGTCTCTAATTTTGCTCTTATTAATCTTTCCACTACTGTATATCTAATGGTTGCTATTTTGTTAATCTATTTGATCCAATGATTTAACTTAATGATCCTTGTGATATATGTAATGTCTAAACTTTTAGCAAATAATTATTAGTTTAAATGCACATCTTATTCCACGTACCTAAAATCAAGGCCACCTGCAACCTCATTCACGCAAGAACAGATATACTTTTCCTCTTAAAAATTTTATTTTCTCCACTTCCTCTTGTTCAAATTGAATTTTTATTTTTTCCTCATTAACAATGGTTCCACTTAGAAACCCAACTATCCAATTGACTTCCATCTTCCTTGTGTACTCAAATTGTATTTCTCTATTGTAATCTAGGTTATGGAACCACAAATAACTATTTAGAAACTTCTGGCTTTTATAAAGGGTTCGAATGTTTCATGGGCGAATGAGCTGAAATTTCTTATGCATAGATTATGGAGGAATGCTTTTGAAACAAAGTATTGGAAACTCATCCACAAACTTAAACTACTTGGTATCACTCTTCTATAGCTTTTCAATACTTCAAAAATTATTAAACTCGTACTCTATGTCATAGTTTTATATAAATATTTGCATATAACTGAAATATCCTTGTAGTACTATGTTTGCTAGCAGTTTATGTTTCCTGTGAGTAGACTAAAGAAAACTAAAAAATTCTAAATCTCTCTTTTGGGTTTTAGCTTAGCTATATTAGGGTTAGCTTAAATTATTTAGGAATATGCATATTTTCAAGTCCAGTAACTACAAAGCACAAAATAATGTGCAATTTCTCTTTTTACTAATGTTTATTTTGTTTGGTGTGCTTTATTTTGTTACTGATTTTTTTTTTAATTTGAAGGAGCTCACATGTTTGATTAAGTGTGATGGCGTGGATGATACAAAGCCTCATAGACAATAACACGGAGCATAAGTTTCAAGATGTTGGAATCACTCAATTTAATATGTTGGACCCACTACTTTGACTGAATATGGTTGTGGTTTTGTTAAGCATAAAGTGGTGAATTAGGACACGAGTTGTTTTTTTTTGAATTTGAAATGTTATATGCGAACCTTTGCCAGGGACCTTGATATTTGGGATATATTGTACTTGTAATTTCCATTTGGATGTAATGTTTAGTATACAATTGGGCTCGTATCATGTTACATGAGATTGTTGCTTTAATTTCACTAATAATAATATAATGTTGACTGTTATAAATATGATTTAACTTTTAAATAAATACACATACTTAAACCTATATTCAAACAATGTTGTTACTTATGTGGGAAATTTAAACTAATATAAGATTCATCTTGAATTTCACATAGTTTGTAACTGATTGGAGACTGAAAATCAGTTTCAAATATTCAGTCTTTAGAAACATTTAAGATACATTTAAGATAGAAATATCATTCTTTAGACATTAACACTGAAAAGTTCAGTCATAAGCTATTTTTTTGGGACTAGAGAATCAAAGACTGAAAGTTCGGTTTTAATTTGGTCTTTAAAATTAATTTAAAGACTGAATTTAAAATTAAAGACTAAAATTGTTAGTCTTTAATTCAATTATTTTTTGTAGTACATGTTCTATAATTGCTTTAGATTGCACCATCCCAATTGCATTTGAATGCTTATAATGTCTTACTTGGTATGCACATGCTCTTCATCCGTCATTTTGAGCAAGGACTTATATTGGCTAAAATTTGTTATTTATATAACCTAAAGTTATGATCTCTCGATGAATCCTACATATTCTTTGAGGCATACTGCTTCGACTGGGTCATCATCGATTTCCATAACAAACAGCGCAACTTCAAAGACAAAAACTTCTTAATGATGTCCCCCATAGGTTTCATGCAGATATGGCTCTCTAGATATATGTCCTATATCTCGAATTCCTGATTTCCAACCGCTTACTTCTATTTTGTTCATGTTTCTTATCTAACTTGATCACTTTGTAGATATACCAAATAGAGTTACCAATGATACTTTTCAATGCATGGCAACTGACTTTAAAGCTATTCAAAAGCCAGCATCATACCTTCTTCCTCCTTACCGATATAAAGATTCATCGATTCCTTCTTATTTACAATGGATGTTTGATATTTTACAAGCGTTCTGCACTTAAGACTTAAAGTGCTTGAGTCCAACTTCCAAGATGAGCATGGACTGGTGTTAACCAGCCGAGACAAGCTCCAGCTCAAAGAGAATAATATGTGAAGAGGAAGAAGAAAAAAGAATTAAAGAAGTTATGGAGGAAGTAGAATACATAGAAGTGACTTCTGTGGTAGAAGAGGAGGAACATGAGTGAAGACAAAAAAGACTTTAAAGAAGAGTCGACCCGAGAGTGCGCTAATCTTTGAGAAACTAAAATCTCGACTTCCCAAATTGAATGCTAAAAAGAGGTGATCCTAAAGCTTCCTCTGGACCATTATTGAGCATGACTGAAATGACTCGTTTGGAAGTTTATGATTAAGAAAGGGTTGTCCCTTCAAGCTACCCTACACTTGAAGACCCGAACAACATAATTCTAGACTTCAAAGATATGTTGCGGTACGATAACCTTTTGGTAGGGATGGGTCTCATAGAGCTTAGTACATAGGGGGTGACCCTACTCTGTTAACAAAGCCTAATGTGCTTGGTCAGTAGATTAAAAAGAACAACACCACACATATGTTACCTAGGACTGCATACACTTCTACATTCACTCACATTGTACTTTTCCCTGCAATTTTGAATCGATTGTAACTCCAATTTTCTTTTTATTTGTAGGAAAGACGAGTCATTGCAATTACTCCAACTCCCTACATCGATAATTTGACCAACATCATTCAACCTCTCCCTCCAGGGACCCTTTCGCTTCCTCGACAAAGGTTGTGTGAGAGATTACAGTAGCGATTACCTTAGAGCATCTCCAACAGTTCGGAGTGCAAAAATTAGATTTTCCATACTACAAAATGTTGGAGGCCTTATTTCTCCAACAAAAAACGTTGAGTACATAAAGCATTGAAATATATTGAAATTGAAATGGTTTTTTTGTAGTTCAAATCTGTATTTGAAGTCGATATAATTTGAAATGGTTTATTGAGAAATTGAATTGAATTGAAATTGATGATTTGAGGTTGGATTAATTTGATTTTTTGGGATTCGAGTTGATTTGGAATCGATTTGTGAAATGTGAGGAAACTATTCTATTATTTAGAGTATTTTTAAATCATATTTAAAACTATTTTATATTTTACTTTATAAAATATTTTAATATAAATCATTCTAAAATATAAACTATTTTTAATATAAACTATTTTAATGTACTAACTATTTTAATATAAACTATTTTAACTTATAACTCTTTTATATAAACTATTTTACTTTATAAACTATTATATACTATTTTAATATCTAAACTGCTTACGTGGTGGAAATTATGTTTTCAAAGTTATGAATTTCAATGTATTATGTTTTTTGAAATTGTTATAATTTCAAGTGTTATGGTTTTAAAAGCTTTAAATTTTCGAAAGTGTTATAACTTTGAAGTGTTATAATTTTTGGAAATGGATATATTTAAAATATAATGATATCATATTGATATGGTTTTTAAATGGCAATGGTATTTTGGTTTTGAAGTATAAACTATTTTGACATGACCGCGGTGTAATAATAACTATTGGTTGTTAAAGAGACCGGGCTTGGATATTGTCATACTCTCTGCCAATACCGAAAACCACTTTAATAACCATGTACGCAGTGGAGATTCCAGAATGAAGTAGGATGGTGGTGATGTCCTATTGAGGTATATACGTGGACCCAACTCCAGCGAGTTGGCATAAGGTAGCTAAAATAGGAGCAATTGACGGGCCAAGTAAGGCAGCTTCAATCAGACACACTCCTTTGATACTATATTCTGACTTTGCGATTGATTTGGTGGCCACTTTTGATTTTTTGATTTGGGAGTATGGCTCGAGGCAGGCGGTAGTGGCTGCTATGCGTTACTACTAGCCCGGAAGTGTAATTGGTATATCTACCCTAGCATTGCCTAGTTGTGCCGTGTCACCTACACTATCGCGCCTTACACGAGTTTGATTTGTGTCATACATATGGAGTACCCTCTAGTAGCCTCTCGATCTTGAGGTATTACGGTACTGTATAGAATATTGGCACTATAAAATGTGTTAAGGGGGATATGGGTAATGCCTTAACGCTATTTTAATAGTTTACTTTACTTTAGACATTATTATAATAGCGTATTTTACTACATAGTAGATAGTTTAACGGATCCTTAAAGGATGGTTATCCCAAACATCCTTTGAGTTACTTGTATTTCAGTTGTTATTTCACTTAATTTGGATTTATTGATATAAGAATGTTAATCGTGACTCGAGTGTTTTATGTTTTGCTTTACGCTCGGGTCAGACTGATTGTACCTGTATTCGAAACTCACCTTTGGAGTTGGAGCTTCGCTTGGAGATCCCTCTATCTATTCTGCTTTCAGTTATTCAGTTGATTCCAACGATGTAATCTGACCTTGTATTTGAGACTTTTGTTGTATCTTATTTAACCCTATTTATAAATAGTAGCTTCATGAGCTACTATTCTTTTGTTTACGCTGCATTATTATATATTACTCTTTGTCTGTGATTCTGTGATTTATTTATTTACTGTACATGTTGAGTTTTGCCAAATATAAATTAACAATCTGTTATTTTAAGCAATTCAAATCCGGCATGTGTGGATGTGTATGGTTGAAAATATCAGGATGTTACAAGCACTTGATATGGATTCTTGATATGATCCCAAAGTTTTCTATCATATTATATGGCTATGTAAGAAGAATAAATGTTTCTAATCAAAGAAACTGATCGGAGTCTACACTGGAGAGGTCAAGTGATTTATACTAGTTGGGAAGTGAAATTTAACTGGTCGGACAAGTGAACGGATTTGATATTGCATACATATGGTCCATGTACATTGTATGGCCTTTAGTATATATTCATACTAATTTTATTTGGCTTATGGGAAGTTTAGGTGATGACTCTTCGATTCATTATGAGGTATTATGCATCGTCGACTAAGTAATAACCATGATTTTTTATTTGCTAGTAATTGAATACTATTAAGTATTTCTATGTAATTATTTATTTGGTCAATCAAGATGGAATTTCAAGGATGAAATATTCCAATAGGGGTAGAAAGCAATGGTCCAGAATTTCAGACACTTCATATTTAAATATCTTAATTATTTAAATGTTTGAATCCTGGATTAAATGTTATTAAAAAGATTTAATTGAATTTTTAATCCCCTTTTAAATCATAAGTAATGATGGTAAACTTGTTTTGGAATTTTTTGTGTAAAAATAAATACTTCGAAAAAATATTGATAATGTGATCGAAAATCGGTTTATCGGTTAACAACTTTCGAGCGATATACATTGTTTAAACTCTTGTGCATTTGTCTAATAATCAAATGAACTTATTAGTAACTAATTAATACACGCTTCTCTTCATTAAGCATGGAACATTCTAGAACCTTTCTTTAGGATAAGTGATTTTATCATTGTAAGGGTATAAGTGTAATTTGCATAAAGGGGAAGTGACTTAAATGAGAAGTGATTGAAGGTAAGGCTTCCATGGCATGGTTGGGGGGAGGGGTGAATGCAAGCTAATGCAATACCATTTTGATCTTATATAAGGAGGGGCATACTCTTAGGAATTAATCACAAATGAAAACTAAGCTTTTAATGGCTTCCTTCTCCTTCTTTTCCTCTCTTACTTTCTCAGATCTTACTCGAACCAACTCCAATCACAACCAAACTTTTCAAAAGCCTTAGAATGTCATTTGAACATGGTTTAGCATCTAAGAAGTTGAAAAATTATGGAGTAAGGGGGAGAGCTATATTGGCCGTGAGCAATGATGGGGTGGGAAGGCATGGTTTTGAATTTTGGAGGCAATGGTGGTTGCTTTAGTGATGAGGTGATGGTAGGAAGGGTTGCCTTCATTCTTGTGCTTTGGTTTGGTTGTTAACTTGGATCTATGTGAGTTATCTCACTGTCTCATAAGTATATGTTTTGTGTGTGTCTATATATATATATATATATACACATATATATATTGTGCAAAGTATAAAGTTAAAGTGACATTTACTAAGTAAAGTAATATACTTTGGACCCCTCTTGCTTTTGAAATAAAATGATAAGTTTATATTGTATAACATCACCGCTATTATCCTTTAAACATGTGGAGTGACCTTAACTTGATGTCTAAATGGTTATTTAACTTATCTGTTAAATAGAATCAAGTTTGAAAGTGTTTGAAGCGAGAATAGTTGTTATAAGTGCACTTCGAAATCCCTAGTTTTGGTAATTTTTATAAATAAATTGAAAGATATTCTTAAGGGTTTCTTTCTGTGGTTTTTAAGTACCTTTATGGTAGTAATTACTAGAAAAAATTTAAAGTCTTAAACAATTTGTTTAAGTGGTTAAAACTAGTTACAAAGATAGTGTTTTTCATTGTTGTTTTAACAAGGACTTTTAACCGCATTTATAAATGCTGTACTTAGTCGCTTATGGTTTAAGTGTTTCGAATGCGATGTTTTGACTTGTTTTTCAAGATTTAAATGATTTCTAAATTAGTTTCTTTATTATAAATTATTTTTATGGAAGTTCTAATAAAATGTATTTGAGTGTAAAAAAAGATAGAAGTTTAAATATAGTTTTAATGATTATTTATGAATTTTGAAAGTAAAGTGCTACAAAATGTAAAATATATTTTTGTTGATTTTTCCATCAGATACAAATTAGTTATTTTCAAGTAATATTTTACTTAGATATTTACAACTTATTTACAAGTATTTTTAAAGTATATAGGTTTAGCAAAAGATAATTGACTAGGCTTAACACTAAAAGTCGACGAGGTAGACTTCTCTAACTTTTTAGAGTTAAGATTGATGTCGAGTAGGGACAGAGCAATAAATCTCTAACCTACAAGGCATCTCTCCTGAACGAGAAATATTCTAGTTGGAATGTCGAAAACATGTTAAGCTTGATGTTTACTTACTCGTTTAAAAAGTAATCAACTTTGCTTAACGGTAAAAACCGATGAAGTAAGCTTCTCTATTTTTGAAAGTTAAGATTGATTTCGAGTAGGAGCGGAGCAATAGAGCTCCGACCTACGGGCTTTCCTCTTGAACGAGGAATAGTTAAGTTAGGAACGTCGAAAATAGGTTAATCATGTTATTACTTATTTATGAAAATCATTAATACTATACTTAACACTAAAAGTCGACAAGTATGCTTGTCTATTTGTGAGATTCAAGAATGAAGTGTCTAGGCAAGGCTTGATGTAACTAGTGCTCTAACTTTCCTGGCTTCACTCTTGAACAGGGAATAGTTAAGTTGAAATGTTAGAAATAAGTTAAGTATACAAACATTGATTTGCATAAGCAATTGTTTTAACTAGACAATCGATTAGTCGACCATCGAGCTTAGCCTATTATTAACTTAGTCCTTACAAAGAATGTTTTAAAGATAATACGAGTATGGAATGGTTTTAGTTTTTTTGCAACAATTTTTTGTTAACAATCCTCTTTAACCCTTTTTTATTAAACTTACGAATACAAATAGATCTTTAAAAAGAATGTTTTAAAGATACTTCCTTTAAAATATCCATTTTAAAGATCCAAGTGTTTTCACAAATCTATCCAAAAGGTTTAAAACATCCATTTCACTTATGCTTATGGAATCTTTTGGAAAAAGATAGAAAAATAAAAGGTTTAAAGTAAGAATCTTGTTAATGATTATGAATATACTTATACCATATGAGATAAGTACATGAATACCTTTTGAAGTATAGAAAAAGTAAAGGTTTAAAGTAAGAAATCTTGTTAATGATTTATGAATATACTTATACCTTTTGAGATATGTATATGAATACTTTTTGAAGTATTGAAAGAGTACAAATGAATAGTATAAATTCATAAATGAAGTTCTATTAGATAAAAGAAGTTTTACTAATAAAAGAGGTTTTAATTAATAGAAGATTAAATAAACAAAAAGGGGATCAGAAGTTGCTTGTGCGAGCAATAGAGCTCTAATCTATTGGCTTTACTCTTGATCAAAGGATAATTTGAGATGAAAATATCGAAAACGTGATAGGTATACTAGAATTGGTTTCCATATGCGATTGCTCTCGTTATCATTAAATGACCAAATTCGCCGATTCAGCCTTGAGGGGAAGGGATCGATAAGTGTTTTGCTTATCGAAAACCACTTCATGACTGATAAACATATTCTATCTCTTGGAAGTGGATCTGTTTGAGATGCTAGAATCCATGTGTGGTTTCGAGATCGATTCGAGATGTGGGAATCCAATCGGGGATTTATAATTTATTCAAGTGACGGTGACTCGTATGAAAGATGTCGAATGTGACCTCGACATTGGATATAGCTAAAGACTAAGTGGGATTCACAATCTGGGTTTTTGCAGCCCCACGACAGGGAATTATCAACTCCACATCAAAGTATGTTTATCGATGTTGGTATCCGGAGTTGATGATATTTGGTACCACATGGTTGAAAGTGTATAGGATTTTTATAAATAATGCAACTTACACAAACACACATCTGTGAGTGTATATTACTAACTATGTTAAGCAGAGAACAATAATTGAATAGAAGATAAATAATAAAAGCGATCAAACCAAATATTTTATACTGGCATGGACCTCCCGTCCTACGTCCAGTCCAAAAGCTCCTTTTTGGTATTTTCTTTAACCAACTAACCCTTGCTTCATCTGGAGGAATAGGCTAATACAAAGTATATCTCGGAAAATCTTGTGTTCAAAATAACATGGACTTTGACCGATAGTACAAATCTTCCTATGAACTTCTTTGAGTATGTGAATGTGAATGCTTTGAGCTGTAGGAAGTGGTTTAACCAAAATTATATTTTGATTATGATAGATTGAGAGTATGTACGCAACGTATGCACAAGAGAGTATTAAGAAATCAATAGATTCAATTAATTCAATTCGGGTTTCTCTTTTTTTCCAATCTCAATCATTGTAGTATTTATAGATTTAAAGAGATGCAGATGAAGAGTTGTTACCATTAGATAAGGTCTATTCATTTTAATGGCTGCAACCTTTCAATGAAGAGCTGATTTCCATTCGTTCAACATAAGCGTCTATTCAGAGTTGCGCATTTTTTCAGATGATAGACGTCTGTGGAAATCCCAGACGTCTGTGACTTCAGGAAGAATTTCCCTCAATTATTCATGGACGTCTGTGGTTGGCATTTTTAGACTATAAATTTTTAATGCCACTTTTGAATGTTTTTAATGTCGATTTTGTGTATAAGAATTCGTGTGTGCATATATACTCAAGGAGACCTTACAATATTTATCAAAGACTCTTGATACACTAGTATAACCTTACTAATCATACATGGTCCATAAATCTCTGCTTGTCTTCGAGTCCTGATATATTTGAACATGGCATTCTCTTGTACTATGTACCTGTAATCTTGATACGATGTATAATATATGTGATTGTATAGTTGTCATTGAAACTATGGAATGGATGTTATAACAGTGGTTCATGTTTATGTTCTGACGTGGACCTTTGTGTTTACCGTATGGTATATCTTATATAGAGATATACGACGCTCATAAGGTTTTTCTGATATTTTTGCACGGAGTTTGGATTCACTTTTGCGAAGAGATCTCCATGGAAAATCCTTTATGCGAAGGTTCCTTATCGGGTTTTGATTGTACTCTATAGTATGATGTTGAATCTAACCATTCCAGCTATGTTATTATATTTATATTCATCACCCTAGACACTATTTAATATATCGTCTTATGCACTTGTTGGATTGTGGTTCTTTTGAGGGGATAATCGTTATAGCATTCCATGCAATGTCAAAGTACTATTATATATTGAATGCATGTTTCTTGAGTTTCTCATACTAGACTTATGTCTGATGCTTGGTTTTTGTTTTCACTAAATTCCTCATGTGCTCTTTCGAGTAGTTTGAGAAAGATAAGTTTTTGTTGATGTTCAAAGGAGCTTGAGACGACGAGTTGTATGTTTCACCAACCGTAGTATTCTTATTTCCGCTACATTAATATTGCATGTATCAGCATTTTTGAGGATTTGTTGTAATAACTGTCCACGCTGATGATGGTACTTAGGTTTTGTAACTTCGAAATTTCTGTATCGGAGTAACCCTTTGTATTGTTCCTTTGATATTACATATTACCATTCCACTAGTGAGATTCCAATGTTATGTTCTCTTCTTTCTTGTCTTTTTTAATTTTACCCTAACAATTCATCCTTCAGGCACATGTGTGCTCAGCACATGAATACCGAGGATGGATTAGTGTCGACATTTGGGGGTCGAGAGCGCATGTCATTACATACATAAACACATAGAGATGTGTATATGTGTAACGACTTGAAAATTTGAACACTTCATCTTCGAATACCGTAATGTTTCGTAATATAATGGAGTGTTATAAATATGATTTTATAACCTTGTTAAAATTATTTAACTAATGAATAATGATAAGAAACTTGTTTTAGAAAATTTTTTACAAAAATATATTCTTCGATGAAAAATCGATAATGTGACCGAAAATCGGTTCATCGATAAATAACTTTTCGATCGACATAAGTTATTCAAACTTTTTAGTACTTGTCAATGATCAAATGAAAACATTAACAACAAATTAAAACACACATATCTTCATAAATCCTGGAATGTTCTAGAGCTACCATATGGGTAAGAGATGTTACAAGAAGGGTATAAGAGTAATATGCATAAAGGAGAAGTGACTTAATGGAAAAGTGATGGGAGGTGAAGCTTCCATGGAATGGTAAAGGTGAGTGAGAGCTTAAGCAACACCATTACAAAGCCTATAAGGAGGGACATACCCTTAGTTATCGTGCATAAAAATTTACAAAGATTAAGTGAGAAAATCAATGGATTCTTTTCTTCTTCATCTCTTATGTTCTAAAAGCAAAATGGTTGCAAATGTACTCCAAATCACTTAAAACTTTACCACAAGGCTTAGTACGATATTAGGAAACCTTCTACCTAGTTATAAGTTGAAAAATCAAATCCATACTCCCCTATCTTTTTGGGCTATGAGCAAGGAGGGGTTTGGGAAGGCAAAAAGCAAGAGAAAAAGGTAGGAAGGAAGGAGGGGTTACTAACTTAGATTCTTGAATCTTGGTTGTTAGTAAGGTTAAAGGTGAGTTAACACCTCACTTTGAATGAAAATATAACATATATGTTTTTATTCGATTGTGTTTGAATTGTTGAATCGTTGTTAACTTATGTTAAAACATTGGTTTGAATTTTTGCTTTAAAAGTAAATGACAAATGTGATTCATGTATATGGACTTTAACAAACTTGAAATGGACTATATTACATAATACAAGATCATGAACAAAGCACATAGGTTATAGATGAACTTTGGTTTAGATCAGACTCAAATTTGAAAGTGCACTTACAGCGATAGTCTTTATGGATGCAGTTGTGAATTGCCTTATTTTAGGTGATTGATATGGAACTTTGTAGAGAGATCCTTAGAGGTTTCTTGTCATATTTGTAATGTCTTATGTTATATTTGTTGCTATTAAAAGCTTTAATAGTAAAAAGTTAAGTAACATCTCGAAAAGTGGCCAAAACATCACTAGTGCAAAACTGTTATGTTTAGCCTCGATTTTTAAGCTTTAAAAGATTTTAAAAGATATTTATATTTAAATATTTTATTTTATTCTTTTTACAAGCATTTACTTACTCATATTAGAGTATTCCAAAAGTGGTTGAGACATATATGAATTTTTAAGTTATGAATTTTTAAAGAAGAGATATTTTGTGGGGAAACATGCAATTTACAAGTTTTTAAGAAAAATTGTAATGTTGTTATTTTCAAGTAATATTTTGGATAAATGTTTTAAAGCCTTTTATAAGTATTTTGAAGTATTTTAAAAGTATAAAAAAAAGTTTTAGAAGGATGTTAGAATTTCTTGGTGACTAAATGGTTAATTTTTAAGCTACTTGTTTGAAAAGTAATTAATTACGCATAACACTAAAAGCTGAGAAGTAAGGCTTATCTATTTATGAGAGTCAAAATTGATATCGATTAGGGATGGAGCAATAGAACTCTAACCTACCAGGATTCCCTTATAACCGAGGAATAGTAAGTCAGACAATGTCGGAAACATGTTAATCGTGTTGATTTCTTGTTGTATATAAAATCATTAATACTACACTTAACACTAAAAGATGAGGATTTAGACTTATCTATTTATTAGATTAAAGAACGAAGTGTCTAGGCAATGCTTTGATGCAACCAGTTCTCTAACTTACCTATCTTCACTCTTGAATGAGAAATAGTTAAGTTAGAATGTCGAAAACGAGTTTAGCGTGTGAATCGTGATTTGTATAAGAAAACCGTTTTGGTTAGATAATTGATTAGTCGATTATCAAACTTGACCAAATATGTCTTAAGAAGTTATCGAAAGGCTTCGCGATTTCATACCAATAAGAACCTCGGTGAGAAGTATTGGTACGAAATGCCTCCATCTTTCGCTTACTTCTGAGAGAATAAGAATTGAATTAGCCGAGCATTCATCGGTTGGTTTTGGAGAGTTCGATAAACAAGAAGAGTGTACTTATATGAGATGACTCAAAACCCATAGTCACTTCAAAATCATATATGTGATCTATGTTTTGGAAGCGGTTGTGAAGTGAAATGTTATAGGGTTGAATTGTCAATCCTAAGGTCAAGTCTAAGGGAGAGGTCATCTTTAACATTTCAAATGATGTTATCGTGTAGGACTTTCTATCTTGAAGAGTATTCCAAGAGAGAGGACATCATTAGTATTCATTGGAGGACTTACGAGGGGAGCCTATATGGAGGTTCGATATCTGCTCGAGATGCTCAGATGCATATAGATTCGTTATCTTTTCGAGATGGAGGAATCCATTTGGGGGTTCATGTTTTGTTCGAGTAATGAAGGCTCGTGCTAGTGATGCCGAACATAGCCTCGACATTGGGAAAATGATAGAAAACAGAGAGTAGGCATGACCAACGAGGTTTATCAAACCAATAGTATATCAACTCCATGTCTAGAGATGCTTATCGATATATTGGTACCAGGAGTTGATATGGCTCGGATCACACACCGAGGGTGGTCCAGTTATGTTTATCTTAGAGTATATCCCATCTAGAGATATACATTGCTCAGAAGCTAGTTTTTAATCCTTGTCATGGAGTTTAGATTTGATTTGATCTGAGGAGATCTCCATGGAAAATCCATTAAGCGAACGCACCTTAGCGATATTGAGTGTATACCTATTATAGTTGTGGTGTTCATGCAATAATATTTGATATGATTTATGTGCTATACTCTAGAAATTATCTATCATAACACTACATGTTAAAATTAATGAATGGTTGGTTTCATTTGAGAGGAAAACCGTTATGTAAATCAGTACGGTCTTAATGTGGTTACTATTACTTGTCTCATATTTTTAAGTTTCTCGCACTGGTTTATCAGACTGTTCCAGATGTTATTTTCTTATTATAATGCTTGGTTTAGTCCTGTGTGTATTTCCAGATTTAGCTACGGACGCTTCGGAGCTTATGGAGAAGAGGTGGATGATTACATTCTGTAGTATTCTTATTTCTGCTGCATTTCTGTATTATATGTATCGGCGTATGTGAGGACATTTTATTATAACTATCCAGACTAATGATAATACTTAGATTTTAGTAAATTTGATATTTCTGTATTCAAAATAACACTTTTAACTATTTATGATATTATATATTATCATTCCATTGTGATATTCTGATATGATATTCTTCTTTACTTGTTCTATTTATTTTCTTTTATTTTACCACAACTTTTCGTCTTTCCGGCACTTAGGTGCTTGCCACACGAATACCGTGGATGTATTTAGTGTCGACATTGGATTGTCAAAAAGTCGGACAGTATGTGCCTGTCTATACACACACACACTATATATATATATATATATATATACGCTAAATGTATTGTTAGTCCTTGAGATGATGGTTTTGATGACAACAACCTTAGAATAGATTATAAAATATAAATACTAATAGTATAAGTTTAGATGTATATGTATATGCAAGATTTAACCAAGCAGGTACCAAGAATGAAGACTGTACAGTATAGAGATTCAAGATATCAAGCTTGAAGACTCATGACTATCAAGAATATCAAGATTATCAAGAGTTCAAGATTTCAAGTAATTTAATTTTTTAATTTGGAATTTTGTTTAAACTCCTAGAAAAGCACTGGCATCTTAAAATCCAATTTATTCGAGGAATGGAACCCACTTCAAGCCTGTTAAAGGGATGGAACCCTAAGTAGGATGGAACCTACAAAAAATCTAGTGAACATTGTTTTGTATCCGCTAATTTTTGTTCAAAATGATTTTTTACAAAATTATATCTTATTTTCAAAATGTTTTCAAACCTTCCTTTTAAAAGCATCAAAAACATCTATCCTGATTTCAAATACTTTTAGCCTCAAAATAATCTTTATTTTTTCAAAATCAAATTATCCTTAGTTTTAAATTATCTTTTAATAATAATATTTATACTTAGATTTAAATATAAAATTATAGTAAAATTTTGTATATATTATTCTATATATTTACTTATCTATTTTAACTATAGACAAGTATATTTATAAAGTTTTAAAAAGTTTTAATATAAGATAGATGTTATATTCAAAGAAAAACAAACCACCAAAAATTCTTTTGGGATGTCGACATGCTCAACCTACCCATGTCGACATAGTGTTAGTTGGTTTCAAAATTTAAATTTCAAAAGAAGTGTTTATTCGTCATATCTCTTCACGAATGGACATGGCTGTTGTTCTTCTATAAATAGGGGATGTTTTCAACGAATTTAAAAACAGATTTTCTGGTTTTTCACTTCTCTTCTTCTTCCACATTTCTTTATACACATTCCTACCATTACTTTGTCAAAATCAACATTGAATCTAACTAGATTATCTCTGATTTGATTCTCTTTCACTATCTAAACAAGATCCTCAATGCTATTCTGAGGTATAGGCTTCTTTGTAATCAATTAAACGAGAAAAGGTGTGATTATGGCCTTTGGAAATCAATAAAGCGAGATAAGGTGTGATTGTAGCCTTGGAAATCAATTGGGTGAACTTGTTGCCCGGGAAATCAAGTATCTCTACCCAGAGGATTGTGAATCTGGAGGGTGTACCTCGTTGCCTTGAAATCGAGGGTGTAATTATAAAGATTTTTTTTGAAAGGAAATCCGTACTTGTGTGCGGGATTGAAAATCCGGTGTGTTCTTTACTTTACTACCTTTTCTTTATATTTGCATCTGTGTTTGATTCAGTGATCATATCTGTGTCTGAATATTGCATACATTTGTGTTCAAATTAACAAAAACTCAAAAAGATTTAATAATTCTCTAAAACGCTATTCGCCCCCCTCTAGTGTTTATCCTAGCCTTAAGATCCTTAATCCGCATTTCTCACATTTGGTATCAGAGCAAGATTTTTAAAGTTTTCATAATCTGATTTTTGAAAAAGTTTTAAAATGACTATGTTTGTTAATACTAGTTTAGAAATATTCAAATCATCATTGTCTCATGAGTCTGCATATAATCAATGTTCAAATTCAAGTTGTCTACCAAATTTGTTTGATGTGCAGGAAACATGCTTTATGGGAATTGAGGAATCAATCCACAACGGACAAATTGTGCAGATCAAAAAGAAAAAATGGATACTCGATAGTGGATGTTCTAGATACATGACTGGCAATCCAGATATGTTGAATGATATAATATACAAAGGCGGAGACTGGTTAACTTTGGAGACAATTCAAAAGGATACGTGATTGGCATCGGCAAAGTCAGTAACTCTGAACCACCTATTATTACTAATGTTTTGCTAGTTAAGAATCTGAAACATAATCTGCTAAGTATAAGTCTACTCTGCGATAAAGGATATAAAATTAAATTTGAAAAAGATAAGTGTCACATCGAAGATAATAATTCAACCATAATATTTGAGGGAATTAGGAAAAAGAATATTTATATTCTTAGAAAGTTTCATATGATAATTTGTGTCTTTTGGCAAATACAAGTGACCCTTGGATTTGGCATAAGAGATTTGGGCATTTGAATTTCAAACTCTTATCTAGACTGTCAAAACATGATCTAGTAAGAGGTCTCCCTAAAATAAATTTAAAGTAGATAGTCTATGTGATGCATGTCAATTAGGAAAACTTATAAAAAATTCTTTTAAATTAAAAGATATGATTTCAACTTCAAAACCTCTTGAATTACTTCACCTTGATTTATTTGGTCCATCTCAAATTCTGTCAATAAATCATAGTAAATATGTTTTTGTAATTGTAGATGATTATTCTAGATTTACATGGACAATATTTTTGAAACATAAAAGTGATACTTTTGAATGTTTTAAGAACTTTACAAAAAGGATTCAAAATCAATCTCTAAAAATTATAACCATTCATAGTGATCACGATGGTGAATTTGAAAATGAAAAGTTTGAGGAATTTTGCAATAAAAAGGGAATAACTCACAATTTTTCATTTCCAAGAACTCCACAACAAAACGGAGTAGTAGAACGTAAAAAAAGGACGATTCAATAGTGTGCGAGAACCATGCTTTTAGATAGTAAATTACCAAAGTATTTTTGGGCAGAAGCAGTTGCTACTGCCTGTTATATTTTAAATAGAATTTTAATTAGACCTTTAACTGATAAGACATCTTATGAACTTCTTTATAGAAAGAAACCTAAAGTATCTTATTTTAGAATTTTTGGAAGTAAATGTTTTATTTTAAATACTAAAGATAACTTAGATAATTTTGATCCTAAATCCGACAAAGGTATATTTATCGGATATTCTAATAAAAGTAAAGCGTATAGAGTATTTAATTTAAGAACTAACAACATCGAAGAAATAATGCATGTTTCGTTCGATGAACATCTCAAAATTTTGAATATACAAATGATGAAGAGGATTTAATCACTCAAAATCAAGAGTCATCTGAAACTTATAATGAAATTAATCATCCTAATAAAAGGACTAAACTTTTAAAAGATCACCCTATTGAAGATATACTAGGAGATATGCAATCTGTTGTTAAAGCTAGAAATCAACTAAGTCAAATGAGTAATGTAGCTTTTATATCAACTATTGAACCCAAGAATCCAAAAGAAGCATCAACTGACGATTCATGGATTTTGGCTATGCAAGAAGAATTAAATCAATTCACTAGAAATGATGTTTGGGAACTTGTTCCTTGACCTAAGAATAAAACTATAATTGGAACTAAATGAGTTTATAGAAATAAAATGAATGAACAAGGAGAGGTAGTTAGAAATAAAGCCCGATTATTCGCTCAAGGTTTATGTCAAGAAGAAGGAATAGATTTTGATGAAACCTTTGCTCCCGTAGCAAGATTAGAAGCCATTAGGATTCTACTTGCTTTCGCAAATCATAATAATTTCAAACTATTTCAAATGGATGTTAAAAGTGCCTTTTTAAATGGATTTGTAAAAGAGGAAGTATATGTTGAACAACCACCACTTTTTGAAAATGAAAAATTACCAAATCATGTTTACAAACTTAAGAAAGCTTTATATGGTCTAAAACAAACTCATAGAGCCTGGTATGATTGACTAAGATCTTACTTATTACAATCAAATTTTGAAATTGGTAAAGTAGATAATACTCTTTTTACTAAAAGTAATAAAAATGATATTCAACTAGTACAAGTTTACGTAGACGATATCATTTTTGGATCAACTAATTTTGAAATGAATAAAGGATTTTCTGAAATAATGAAAAAAGAGTTTGAGATGAGTCATATGGGTGAATTAAACTTCTTTTTAGGATTACAAATAGAACAATTAGATAATGGATCTTTATTAGTCAAGAAAAATATACTAAAGACCTAATTAATAAATTTGGTTTGACTACTGCAAGTGGAAAATCCACTCCCATGGCAACCAATGAGTACCTTAGTAAGAAGATCTGTCGAAAGACGTAGCTCAAAAATTATATAGAGAAATGATTAGATCACTACTCTATATTACTGCTAGTAGACCTGATATCATGCATAGTGTTTGTCTCTGTGCCAGATATCAATCCCAACCTAAAGAGACCCACTTAAAGACCGTAAAACGTATCATAAGATATGTTAAACACACTTCTGATTATGGCTTATTTTACCCTAAAAATGATTCTTTTGACTTAATATCTTACCGTGATGCTGATTTTGCTGGTTGTAAATCAGACCGAAAAAGTACAAGTGGAACTTGTCACTTTTTGGGGCATTCTCTGATTTCCTGATTTAGTAAAAAGAAAAACACATTTTATTTATCAACAACTGAAGCAGAATATATTCTGCTGCTTTGGCTTGTTCCCAAGTAATATATATGCAGCAAACTTCAAAGGATTATGGTTTACATTTCTCAAAATCACCAATTTATTGTGATAATACTAGTGCGATAAATTTATCCAAAAATACAACTTAACATGCTCGAACTAAACATATTGATATAAGACATCATTTTCTCCGAGATAATATAAATAAGGAAGTAATTACTCTAGATTATATTAATTTCGAGAATCAAATTGCTGATATATTAACAAAACCATTAAATTGATCTATATTTACTAAATTAAGAAGAGAATTAGGTATTTGTTCAATAACTGAAATATAAAATATAAATAACAAAGTATAATTAAAAACTAAATCAAAATAAATCAATTAATAAAAATTTAAAGCACCATGTCAACATCCCCCTTGTACCTATGTCGACATATAACGTTTTTTATTTTTAAAAAATTTTCCTACCGAAATTCAAATTATTGATTATATATTCTTCTCTTTTTTGAATTTTTTTTCATTCTTTCTGTTATTTCTCTGTTCTATGTTCTGAAATCAAATAATCAATGGCCTCCTCTTCCAAATCATACAAAAATTCTACCTCTTCATTTCCTTCTCCCACTTCTGGTCCATTTCAACGTACTACTCTCGCTCGTGTGATGAAAATGGAGGATCTGAAGGATGCACTTCAGTTAATGACTGAAATTCAAGTGATGCAACTTCGAATGTCTAAGGAACAAGAGTGTCAAGGCAAAATCCTTAGGAATTTGCAAAAATTTCTAATGGACAATCATGCTAACCCAATCTTGAATGACGAAGACTCTTCAGGGGATCAAATACAAGAGGGCAGCGAGAAAGAAGAAGAAGAAGAAGTCCACGTGGAAGAAGTGCACGCGGAAGATGACGACAAAGTCGTCTGCATTGGTGAAGTGTGCTTTGACGAAGATGGAAATCTTGTCGAACAACGTGGAAATTTCTTTTTCCACTATCCAAACTGTTCGACTCATAGATCTTCCATTTTCAAAGACACTCATTAGTTTCTTTTCTCTTTTTCCTTTTGGTGTATGTTCTTTCTTACATTTCCCATGAAAATATAAATACAACAATATAATTAATAAATAATTTGTGTTCTTATATGTGTTATTATATGGATACTTAGTTAAGATAGTTAGTAGTTTAGGACTAAGTTCTAGTTTTAGATCCAAGTGTTGATTATTTATGATAACACTATCATTATAATCACATGTCATAGAGTATTAGATTTAGGAGGAGTGATACAGTTTTTGTTGATATATTTGGAGTTAGTTTTTGTTGATGACAAAGTGAGAGAAATATAAAATAGGGTAGTTAGGCATAGATTAAGGGGAGTTATTAGGTATAAGTAATATTTTATAAAAAGGTTATCATCAACAAAAAGAGGGAGATTATTAGTCCTTGAGATGATGGTTTTGATGACAACAACCTTAGAATAAATTATAAAATATAAATACTAGCAGTATAAGTTTAGATATATATGTATATGCAGGATTTAACAATGCAGGTACCAAGAATGAAGACTGTACAATATAGAGATTCAAGATATCAAGCTTGAAGACTCATGAGTATCAAGAATATCAAGATTATCAAGAGTTCTAGATTTCAAGTAATTTAATTTTTTAATTAGGATTTTTTAAAACTCCTAGAAAAGCACTGGCATCTTAAAATCCAATTTATTCGTGGAATGGAATCCACTTCGAGGCTGTTAAAGTGATGGAACCCTAAGTAGGATGGAACCTACGAAAAATCTAGAGGAACATTGTTTTGTATCCGCTAGTTTTTATTCAAAATGATTTTTTACAAAATTATATCTTGTTTTCAAAATATTTTCGAAACCTTCCTTTTAAAAGCATCAAAAACAACTATCCTGATTTCAAATACTTTCAGCCTCAAAATAATCTTTAATTACAAAATCAAATTATCCTTAGTTTTAAGTTATCTTTTAATAATAATATTTATACTTAGATTTAAATATAAAATTATAGTAATTTTTTTATATATTATTATATATACTTACTTATGTATTTTAACTATAGACAAGTGTATTTATAAAGTTCAAAATAGTTTTAATATAAGATAGAAATTATTTTCAAAGAAAAACAAACCACCAAAAATTCCTTTGGGATGTCGACATGCTTAACCTACCCATGTCGACATAGTGCCAGTTGGTTTCAAAATTTAAATTTCAAAAGAAGTGTCTATTCATCATATCTCTTCACGAATGGACATGGCTGTTGTTCTTCTATAAATAGGGGAAGTTTTCAACGAATTTAAAAATAGATTTTCTGGTTTTTCACTCCTCTTCTTCTTCCACATTTCTTTATACACATTCCTACCATTACTTTGCCGAAATCAACATTGAATCTAATTAGATTATCTCTGGTTTGATTCTCTATCACTATCTCAACAAGATCCTCGGTGCTATTCAGAGTTATAGGCTTCTTTGTAATAATTAAACAAGAAAAGGTGTGATTGTGGCCTTAGAAATCAATCAAGCGAGATAAGGTGTGATTGTAGCCTTGGAAATCAATTGGGTGAACTTGTTGCCCAGGAAATCAAGTATCTCTACGCAGAGGATTGTGAATCTGGCGGGTGTACCTCGTTGCCTTGAAATCGAGGGTGCAATTGTAAAGATTGTTTTTGAAAGGAAATCTGTACTTGTGTGCGGGACTGGATGTAGGGTAACTCTGAACCAGTATAAAATCCGGTGTGTTCTTTCCTTTACTGCTTTTACTTTATATTTGCATCTGTGTTTGATTCTGTGATCATATCAGTGTCTGAATATTGCATGCATTTGTGTTCAAATTAACAAAAACTCAAAAAGATTTAACAATTCTCTAATACACTATTTACCCTCCCTCTAGTGTTTATCCTAGCCTTAAGATCTTTAATCCACATTTCTCATATGTATGTGTGCATGTATATGTACATACATATGTACATACATACAAATGTACACACACAGAGGGATATGTGTGTTCTCTTTTGGTAACTATAAGGATATCCCAATCATTAGACGATATGTCAATCAATATACATACATACGTGTGTGTGTGTGTGTGTGTGTGTGTGTATGCCCACAAAATATGTAGAATACCACAAATAATCATCAAGGCATCACGGCACATTGATAAGTCAAAACCATATGAAACAACCAAATTGGACATTAAATGATGTCATCACCCATATTGAATCACATCAAATCATGAGTCACAAAATCAACACAAATGGGCGAATTATACATATTTAGAAATATAAATAAATGAGACATTACCAAGTATAATTAGGCTAGCATGAAACATTGCCTAAATATATCTCTTAATCTTAATAAAACTTCATCATTAGTGCATATATATGAAATAGGATAGGATGCCTATAAATAGAAATGAGTATCCATTACACTTTGGACATCTACCACAGGTATAATCTCATTTTCTCATATTGAAACTATCAGAATATATCATGATGGGGAATGACTATACAACATATACAAAGAAGTAAAGCCATGTATATAACAATATGTGGGTCATCTAACCCATATAGATACTAAAGTGAGGTGTATCGATAGTATATGCCAAACTACTACTCCATCAGTGCTACAAGGGAGACTGATAACACAAAGCAAGCTGCAAAGAGGCAAGTCTCTTCTGTCTTAGTTACCATAACGGAATCATGACATGTATTAACCGATGTGCTCGTCAACACATGGACTCAATAGTCACTCTGACTCTAGCCCTATAGGTAACAGACTACTGGCCTATGTGACATTAGGGCATATGTCTAAAGCAAGAGCATAGTGCTACATAAATATATAGTATCACAGATCTAGGATGCGACTCCACGATTAAGTGCTAGGGTAGATTCTAGCCATCTGTTCCTCTCCAGCGCAAACAAAAAGAGTACATCATAATAGTGGCATATAAAAATAATACATAAAGTCTTGCTCATAGTTTAATAAATAAAAGTCCTTATTCTAAAACAACTCCACTTCGTGATAAAAATATATTTTTTCTAATAAAATATATCCATTTTTATACTTATAAATCTCTCTCGATTTAACACAATCCGATTTACATTTTCAAATTCACATCTATTTCCAAATTCCAAAATAGAATCCACTATTTCTTTCTAAGCCGGTTTTCATATCTCATTTTAAATTCACACTGTGAATTTATATTTCTCACTTATCAAATGATAATCATTCCACTTATTTATAAACATCATTTATAAATTTTCATAAACTCGTTTCCAGCTTATACAGGTTTATATTACAAAATTTATTTATAAATCGATTTCTAATTAAAATCCCGTTTTTAAATCTATTTCTCAAATAATCCAACTATATTCCAAAATCAATCAGATCTCAATTTCTACTTCCATTTCATAATTTAAAAATCTTAGTTTAAATGCAATATAACATTTTTTTATATTTATTTCCAAATTCCCTTTATTCTCCCAAACTATTTAAATATCGATTTTTAAAACCTTTTTACTTTTAAACACATATCACTTAAGATTTTTTATTTAAAATCCTTTATATACAATATTCCAAAATCTCTATTTAAAATATCAAGAAATAGTTAAGTACAAAGTCAAACCATTTATTTTTATCCAAATCAATTTCTTTTAAATTTACCCAAAATTCTATATAAATATTCATTTCCAAACAAATAATTTTAGCCATTTTAAATTAAACCAGTAATCCAAATGATTGAGATTTACTTACCTTGATTTTTATTGTCGTTTCCGCGTTCTAAATTTCGATTAAATTCGAATGCGTTCGAATTAAACTGGAAATTCTGCAATCTCTAATCGACTCCAATCCCATTCCTATGCATAGTATTCGTAGATACGTGTGTAACGCAACTCGTTTCGTTCAATTCTAACATCGTATGAACAGGTTATGATTTTTAAAAGTTATTCAAATTAATTAATGATTAAATAAACAGTTTCTCCTTGATTACCAAGATGCCATTACCTAATCTTCTTCCCAAAATCAAAAATTGCCGCCTATTTCCTGAGACCGAACTCATCCAAACTATGCACGAAATCAACTGACATTGAGCTGGGGGCCTCTATACGATATTCCGACCATGCCATCATCTTCCCGACAAAATGCACCTACTCGTCGCCATCTCCACGCATCTGATCTCGCATTTCAAGTCGCGACACTCATGCAGCAACCGCCCACCACCACGTCGCACGCCACCAAACACATCGTGGAGGTGCTCTTCCATTCCACAACCTTAAATACAGCACTTCGGTGAACCAATTTGCCTTAGATCTACCGGAAAGCTAAACCCTAGCTCGCCTAGAACCTATGTCGAACTGTCGACCTCCCCCAATCTCGCTGTCGCGGTAACAATTAGACAAAAAATGTGAAACTCGACCCTATACTAGCTCAATGAGTACATTTTCATGAATTTAAGTAGCCTATATCATTTTAGTCTCAAATTTAAAAGTCACGGCCATTGTTTGCTGGTTAAGTGGAAATGAAAAGAAGGAGTGGAAGGTAAATAAAAGTTGGAAATGTGGTTAATTGATTTCATTTTATAGCCAAATAAATGAAATGATTATATTTCTTTCTTTTTAAAATTTCATTTCCTGTTTTAATCAGCGTTTATAAAAGAAGGAGATGATAAAAACAACGTAGATTAGATAGCATGGCTGATAGAGATAGAAAAACGTATATGAAAGAAACATATTATTTAAAATCCAAAATATATAGGTATTTAATTTCTAACCATGATCAAGGCGTGTCGCCTTTCGTTTCTAAGTTTATACCGCTATACCGAATGAAATGGAACAAGTCTCTAGTCCCAATTCGATTGTACGAAGAAGATAACGTTCTAAATCGACTATTTAAATTGAATTAAATTAAATTATTTCTAGGCGTTTTGAAATCGCACGATCAAACTGTAAATCCAAACGCTATGAAATTTGAAATCCGATAATAATACACTTTATGGATCCAATGAAACTAGTTTCGTCGAATTCCAAGACTGTGCCCCGGAAGACTATTTTTATATGTTAATTAAAACGACCAAATTTCAAAATTAGTTAAATCAATTTTTAAATCCAATTTAAAATTTTTATTATCTTCCTTTTTATTAATAGAAATTTAATAAGCCTTTAAATTATTTTTATCCAACATAAAATCCAAGATTTTAGTTTTTAAACGATTTCCAGTTTATTAATGTAATGACCTGGTATTTTGAACCATTCAAATTGACAATCATCCACTCATGTCAGACTTGAATTGATCAAAACAATAGATTGTTAATTTATAATTGGAAAAAATTAGGATATACAGTAAATAAATCAACCATAGAATCACAGATACAGAGTATTACAATAATAAGCAGCGGAATAGATAAATAGTAGTTTATAAAGCTACTATAAAACATCAGAGTCTGAAACAAATACAACAAAATCTGAAATACAAATGAATCTCTAATGCATAAGCAATCGACGAATCTGAAAACAAACGATTGGAATAAACTGAAATAACTGAAAGCTGGATATATAGATCTTCAAACCAAGCTTCAATCTCCAAAGGTGAGTCTCAAATGCTGTGACACTCGGTCTGACCCGAGCATAAAACAAAACACAAAACACTCAAGTCAGGATTAACATTCTTATACCAGTAAATTCAACTCAAGTGAAATGTCAACTGAAATACAAAATAACTTAAACGATGTTTGGGATTCCAATCCTCTAAGGATCCTTTAAACTATCTACATATTTGTACGTTACGTAAATAATGTCTGCATAAAGTAAACTGTTAAAATAACGTTAAGGCATTACCCATATCCCGCTTAACACATTTTATATATTCCCATAGTCAATACAATGCCGTAAGCTCCACAAAACCAGTGGTTTACCAAGAGGACACCCCGTAGGTATGATACAAAACAAACAAGTAGACGGCGTGATAAGGCATGTGACAAGGCACGTCATGCAATGCTAGGGTAGAAATACTGTTTGCACTCTTGGACTAGTGGTAATGCATAGCACCTACTACCGCCCACCTCGAGACGCACTCCCAAATCAAAGGTGCACCTAGATTTAATCACAAAGTAATAGAATAGTATCGAAGAAGTGTGGCCGATCGGAGATGCGACCTCCCTTGGCCCGGTATAACTCCTGTTTTAGCCACATAAAGCCGACTCACGGAAGTCAGGGTCGCGCTAAAACCTCATATAGAATCATTGCCAAACCATCCTACTTCATTCTGGAATCTCCACTATATACATAGTTGTTAAAGTGGTTTTCGATTTTGGCAGAGAGTAGACAATATCCGATCCCGGTCTCTTTAACAACCAAACGCTTATTTCACACCGTGGTCATTTCATTTCAAATAGTTCATACTTAATATCAAAATATCATATTCATTTCAAAACCATTCCAACTCGATATCATTATTCACTTTAAATAATATTCATTTCCAGAATCGTAATGCTTTTAAAATCATAGCACTTTTGAAATCATAGCACTTTTGAAATCATAAACCTTCTAACTTAAATAGTTTAGATATTGAAAATAGTATATGTATATTAAAATAGTTCTAAATCAAAATAGTTTATATATTAAAATAGTTGTAAATTAAAAATAGTTTATATTTATTTAAAGAGATTATATCAAAATTGTTTCCAAATTATAATTGTCTCATCAAATTCCACAAATCGATTCAAATCAACTTAAATTCCAAAATTCAATTTAAATAAATCTTGGTTCAACACTTTCAATTTCAAGGGTTAAAGATCCAATTCAAATTCTCAGTGACCCGTTTCAATTTTCAATGATTTCAAATCCAGGTTTGAACTATCACTTAAATTCCAATAAGATTCAAAGTTTAAATATTCAAACATTTTGAGTATAAGTTTAATTTATATTTCAACATTTAACTTTAATTTTAGTCAAATTGGAAAATATTCACTTAATCATTTTAATAACAATTAAATAAAGTCTCAATTAATAATTTTTTAATCAATATTAAATATTCAGTCTCATTTTTATTTAAAATTGGGAATACTTATTTGATCACTTTTATCAAATCAAGTCATCAATCATATCTTTCAAAATCTCAAAATCAATAAGTTAAAATCAATTCTATTAAAATAATATTATTAAACAAATACAATTTCAAATCAATTTCAATTTATCTTTCCAACCTTAATTTATTAAAGTTATTATAAAATCTATTTTTAAAGTAAAATTTTAAATAAATACTTAAACATGATATATATATATATATATTAATTAAATTAAATTTTATTAAATTAAATCTTATTTTAAATATTTTTAAAAAATAATGTTATAAGAAAATATTATAATTTATATTTTCAAAACCAACTTATAAATTTAAATCTCCAAAATATATAATTTAAAAATCTAAATTTATATATCTATATGTATATATATATATATAACATTTATATATTATATTTTTAAAAATCACTATTTATCAAAACCTATATATTTCCTTTTAAAACTTTGGAAATCATTTTCAAAATATATACCAACAATGTTCTTATATAATTTTCTATCCAATGTTCAAGTGATACAGATATTTATCATTAATTCGCCATTTAAATATCTACGGGCATATATCATTTCAACCCGCAATCCCAAAAATTCAAAATCAATGAAAATCACTTGGGTTTATCATTTCAACCCATAACGATTTTCCTCTAATCTTTAATATCATTTAGGTATGTATCATTTCAACCCATAGGGATTTCTAAACTAACACGAACTTGCAAAGTGAGAACAGATATGATAAAAATATAATATATCAACAACATGCATATATCATCACAAAAGAAAAAAAAAATGCAACGGTCATTTTAATGGCCTCCCATCTCTGAACCCCGCTTCCTTTCTCCCAATTCTTCTAGATTTAATCGGCTTTCTCTATTGCTCTGTGCTCTCTGCCGTCTCTATCGACTGCTTAGCACCATTTAGTCAGTGAATTGTTGTATTGATTTTGATGCCGCTCTCGATTGAAAGCGAATTCGTGCTTTCGGGCTCATTTTTGCGTGCCTGCCCTCCGTTCCCAGACATTGCGGCTGCCCTCTTGGCGGTTGTGGATGGCCCTATCTCGGTGACCTTCTCTAGTGAGTGCACTGTGGATATTAGGGTTTTTTCTGTTTCTCGATTTGGGGATTTATGCCGTGCGCGATTCTTGTGGGTATTGGATTGTTTTATGGAGATTGTGCCTGTCTTCGATGGTGCATTGAAGTCTCGGACTCCCCCCCCCCCCCCCCGAGGCGTTGCTCCCCTCTTTTGTCGGCGTCGGCTAATCTGAGCTCAAATGAGATGGTTTCAAGGAGGGGTTTCATCGCCCAATTTGAACCGTCTTTATACTTTTTGGCGTCGTGTGAATTGCAACCTTGTGGGGTGGATTCTGTCTTAGTGGGCACGGTGGATTGTTCTTTTGGGTCCTTTGAGCTTGATGCGGCAGATGGGGATTTTATCACCCCTTTTGCTCCTGTGTTCGATTGCGTAGCACCATTGTATCCTCAGCTTCTTGATTGTTTTGGGAAGGCTTTTCCGCCGGTGTTACCTGATGCTGGTGATTCCAGTTGGGGGGATTGCCCTCTGTCTCCTCGGTGTTTCTCTTGTGATGGTTCTTTGGATCAGTCTCTTAGTGATTGTTTTGGTGTCCCCAATGCTGGGAAAGCCACTGTCCAGTGTGAGTTGGCTGCCTCGCTTGATGATCAGATTGTGGTTGCCTTGGCTGCTTTTTGTCAGTCTCGGGCACAACAGGTGAGTTTTGTTTGGAGCAGGCAGGTGAGATCCTCGCCTTCTTTTTACTACATGCTTCTAGTTGATGGTTTAGCAGTGACTGTTGGTTTAATTGTTGATGGTGCATCTTGTTTGTTTATGAGCCATGACACATCTTCGTGTGTGCTCCCTGACACTGTTGCCCAGCCTTTGGCCGGTGACGTGTCAGGTCCCTTCGATACTGAGCTCTCCGTTTGGAGCTGGCAGGGCGGGAGCCTCTCTTGGCTTTTGTTTTTGAGCCGTGGCGAGGCCTTACCTGTGTCACTTATGGCTGCTTTGTGTCTACACTATTTGGCTGATCTCCCTGGATCCTTACGGACATCTCATCTAGCCTGGATTGATTGGCTCGGGCGACATTCTTGGTCTGATCGCAGAGCGGTCTCCGGCTCAGACCGCTATGCGGACAACCGGGAATGTTGCCAACTTTCTTCGATCTGCTATGATGATCTCTCCGTCAGGACCGACGTGCGAACCGAACCTGTTGAGCGGGACTGTTTGATTAGTGACAGTCCGGCATGGGTTAGGTTCCTACAGCATCGTGGGTTGCGCATTATCAGCTCCCCTACATTTTTCCGCTTCTATCCGTATGCCTATGCCTCTGCAGCTCCTTCGCCTGAGTGCTGCTCTTCTCTTTGTTCCCTTCCTTCTTCTCCCTGCTCCTTTTCGATTTCCATTCCGCTGCTAAGCAAGGAGGAGATTGCGATCATTACTGATCGCTTAGATCGCCTGGTCGAGAACTCGGCTCCTTTCAGCGCTTCTTCCTTTAGGTTGTCGGGTTCGATCGATTCGTATGGGTCTTCAGTCGAGCCGATCCCTCGGGTTTCGAACCCCTTTCCTACTAGTCGCTCCCGTCACAGATCGGGAGGTCAGCACATTATTCCGCGTACTATCCGTACTCGCTCTATAGTGGCGACAGAGCAGACTGATCGGTCTGCTTTTCACTCTTTGTATCTTATCTGAGTTTTGCCTTCGCTGCTCTTTCTGCTTTTTCTGTGTCTCTTTTTATTCGCTTCTATGTCGAATTTCCTTTTCTGGAATATTCGTGGTATTGGCAATGTGGCTTCTTGCGCACGCTTGAAGCGTATTGTCCGGAAGCACTCTGTTTGCTTAGTTGCTCTTTTAGAACCTCTTGTGGGTTCTGGAGTGATAACCAAGATTGTCCTGTCACTTGGGTTTGGCGGTGCCATGTCCAATGTTTCGGGTAAGATTTGGATTCTCTAGTCCAAAAATTGTGTGGTTCGCCCGGTCTTTGACTCCGACCAGCTTATTTCTTCGGTTTGCTCATCCTCCTTTTTCCCTCAACCGTTTCTCTTCTCGGCGGTTTACGCCAAGTGCGATAGGAGGGAGAGATTAGCCCTGTAGGATGATATTCTCTATCTGGCGGAGATGGGATTTTCTTGCTCTGTTGTCGGTGGCGATTTCAATGTTGTCGCCAGTCAGGCTAAAAAATTAGGAGGTAACGCCATCAACCGTTCCTCCGTTTCTGATTTCAACTCTTTCATTGTCAGCTCTGGATTATCTGAAATCCCATTCGTGGGTTCTGCTTATACTTGGTCTAACAACCAGGAGGGTCCGAACCGGATTTTATCCCGGTTGGACAGAATTTTTGCATCTTCTGATTGGATGAATCTCCCTTTCTCCTTCTCTTCCTCTCATCTTCATCGTTTCTGTTCTGACCATGCCCCGATGGTGTTATGCTGCTCGCCGCATTCTCTAACGGGTCCTTTTTCTTTTCGCTTCCTTAGTATGTGGAAGTCTCACCACTCATTTCTTCAGGTGGTGGAGGACTCGTGGTCCGCTCCGATTTCGGCCTCTCCTATGGGGTCTTTCTCCCAAAAGTTGAAACGTCTTAAGACTCGTCTAAAACTTTGGAATACCAATGTTTTTAAAAACATTTTCGATCGTGTCCGAGCAGCTGAGGAGTCCCTCATCATCGCTGAATCCTTGTTCGACGACGACCCTTCGTCCGTTAACTAGGAGATTTGGACCTCTGCCTAGCTGGTGTTTTCTTCAGAACTCCGTATTGAAAACGCCTATCTTCGCCAGAAGGAAAGGGTCAAATGGGTGATTCAGGGCGACTCGAACTCTAAATTTTTCCACTCGACTATCCGCAAGAAAGTCAACCTTCTTTCTATTCGTGAAATTTTGAGGCCGGATCTCTCTGTGGCTTCGTCGCCGTCCGAAGTCAAGGAGATCATTTTGTCTCATTTTCAATCGTTTTTGGGTTCTCCGTCTGTGTCCGAGCCGGACCAGGCTATCCTCTCCTTCATTCCCCGTTTGTCTCCTTCTGAGGGGATTGAGGATTTGGCTGCTCCGCCATCTCCGGAAGAAATTCGAGCCTGCGTCTTTGCTCTAAGTAAGGACAGTGCCTGCGGTCCAGATGGCTTCAATGGCTCCTTCTATCGGAGTGTTTGGCCTATTATTCAACCGGACTTCTGCTTGGCTATCCAGCAATTCTTTTCTGGTTGCATTCTTCCCATTAGCTGGTCTTCCACAAACTTGGTCCTGATTCCAAAGTGTGACAACCCTCGATCATGCGCGGAATTTCGGCCAATCAGTCTGTGTAATTTCTCCAACAAGGTGATTTCTAAGGTTTTGGCCACTCGTTTAGCTCCGTTCCTTGATCGCATCATTTCATCTTCCCAGGCTGGTTTTGTTAAGGGCCGTTTAATCACTGATAACATCCTGTTAGCTCAAGAACTGATGTCCCAGATTGACCGGAAGGTAAGAGGCTCTAATGTTGTTTTCAAGCTTGACATGGCTAAGGCCTATGATCGTATGTCTTGGTTTTTTGTCATTAGAGTTCTTCGTGCCTTCGGGCTTCCTGAGACCCTTATCGATCTGGTTTGGAGGCTTATCTCCAACTGTTGGTTCTCTGTTCTGATTAACGGACTGGCCTACGGTTTCTTTCGGTCGGGAAGAGGCCTACGTCAAGGGGATCCTCTTTCTCCATCTCTTTTCGTCATTGCGGCGGAAGACTTCATTCGTGGGATCCACACCTTAACGATTTTCGGTCAGATTCACCGTTTTGGTCTTCCGAGAGGGTGTCCCCTTGTTTCTTCCTTATCCTTTGCGGATGACATTGTCATTTTCTCGAACGGCAATTGTTCGTCTGTTCGTCGGCTGATTTGTTTCATCCATCAGTATGAGCATTGCTCGGGTCAGCTCGTTAACTCTTCTAAGAGCTGTTTCGTTCATGCGAAAGACATGGATCCTTCCTGGGTTTCGTGGGTCCATTCGTTCACCGGCTTCAGCGCGGCCTCCCTTCCTCTTCCGTACTTGGGTGTTGTTCTCTACAGGGGTAGGAAACTCAACGCCATTTTCGACCCCCTGACGGATAAGGTCAGGGGAAGGATTATTCGCTGGAATGCGTCGCTTCTCTCTCAGGCTGGTAAACTAGTGCTTATCAAGTCGGTTTTAGGCTCGTTGGGTTCCCATGTCTTCGCTGCGATGACCCCAACAGAGTCTATCTTCCGTTCTTTCCGATCTTTGGCCTCATCCTTCTTCTGAGGGTCGAAGATCGACAACCATCGTCATCACTGGGTTTCTTGGGACGTGGTGTGTCGTCCCAAGAACGAGGGCGGACTTAATGTGCGCAACCTCAAGGACTTTTGTTCAGCTTTTGCCTGCAAGTTGTGGTACAGATTTGGGACAAACGATTCCTTGTAGGCTAAGTTCCTGCATGCCAAGTACCAACGGCTTGCATCCGCAGGCTTTTCTGGGTCGCCAAGCTACGCAAGTGAGACTTGGAAGCACATGTAATCAATCAAACCCTTCTCTGACTCTCACGGAGGCCTTTCCGGTTGGGATGGTGGGTCGTTTTCCATTTCCAAAGCATGGAACTCAACTCGTACTCCGGCTTCGATTATCTCTATTTTTTCTTTCATCTGGGACTCCAGAATCCCTCCCAAAGTTTCTTTATTCATGTGGCGAACCCTTCATAAGGGGATGCCAGTTGATGAGAACATTCAGCGTATTGGGATCCCTTTTGTATCCCGTTGCAGGTGCTGCAGTAACGGGGCATCAGAATCCTCCGATCATTTACTCTTCTCGGGTAATTCAGCGAATGCTTGTTGGAATTATTTTGGGAATCTGATTGGCATCCGTGGGAGCTACGGATCGCCGAGTGACTTACTGAGAACCTGGTGGAACGGTATATCGGGTAAATCCTTGCGCTCTATTGTCTTTCGCTTGATTCCTTGTCTGCTCTGTTGGCACCTTTGGTGTGCTCGTAACAAGACTATTCATGATGATTCTCCCATGGATCCCGCATCCATTATTCGTCGGGTTAGAAATGATGTTTATTTGGCTTTTCTTGGTCGTCCTTTCAAGGGGGCGGTTAGTTCCAGATCTGGCCCCCTTGTGTCTTTGCTTTCTATCTCCTGTTCTCGATCTTCCGCGAGAGCGGGAATTGGATGAGTCTCGGTTGCGAGTCAGACGGTTCTGGCTTTCCCTCACCCGCCCCCCCTTTTTTCCTCTCATTTCGCTGCTATTGCTTTCAGGTACAGGTTGTTCATGTTTGGCCGGAGCAGGATCTCCTCTTTTTCTTGTTTTGAGCGTTGGTTGCTCAGATTTCTTTACATCAAAGATCTTTCCCTTGTCGTTCCTAGGGATCTGGCTTATCTGTTTTGGTTGAGATTTTCATCTCTCCTTCCGTCTGGAGTTTGGCTTGAGGATTGTCGGTTCTATTTTTCGGCTGTCGGCCTTTCCTTCTGGGGATACCTTCCGTTTTTTGTGCTTCTATTATGGTGTTTCGTCTGTTGGGCAGCTCGTCTATTGCTCGGTCGTCTCTCGACATCGTCATTGGGTGGTGGCCTTGTCGGAACTCGATGACAATGTGTTTTTTTTGATGGGCGGTGGATTTTCAGTAGCTGATGCTGACTGTTCTGTGCTTGATCCCAGAGTTTCTTTGCCCCTACGGCTCGCTGTTCTCTGTTATTTTCCTGTTTTTTTGTTTTTATGTACCATTGTCTATCTCATATCTCTATTTTGGTATTCCGGTTACCTGTCAGGCTTGTTGACAGCTTTTGGTCTGGGTATATATAATTTCTATTTTCGAAAAAAGAAAAAACAACAACATGCATATATCGTCGGTAACAATTTAAATATAATATATACAACTGGTTATGGTGTCATATATCATAGTTAAATAATTGCATATCATATTTAACAATTAATAACTTAACAATTCCAATTAACATCATATTTCAATCATCATTTTAGGTGAATAAAATTTTCTAAATATAAGAATGTTAATCATGAGTGTTTGCTCACCTTTCGAGGCTAGAGAAAATAAACAACACAACAAGCTACGAATTGAATCACGAACGTGACAATCGACCAATCCAAAAGACAAATTTCAAAACAAACCACGGTAAACACGGATTCGACGTACAAGGCTGATAATAAGGAATCGATTAAACAAATCAGAATCATCTTGATAACTGAAACAAAATGTGTATTATGCATATATATACTTTTTTTTCTTTTTAAACCAATATTCAATTTTAAAAATACATATTTAAAATAACATACCTATATATAATTTTTTAATTTAAAATCAAAACATATACTGAAAAATATATTGATTTGCAGACTAATACATACATATGCAGACACTATATATAATTACAACTAAATGTACTATGCATGCTAATATAACTATGTAGACACAATATGTAAATACACTAAATGTACTATGTAGGCTAATACATATAGGTATACACAATATATAAATACACTAAATGTACTATGCAGGCTAATATAAATATGCCGACACAATATATAAATACTCTAAATGTATATATTCAAGTTAATATATATAGACCCTGTATAAAATATAAAACTAAGTATATATGCAACAATATATATATATATATGTAGGCTACAAAATAACGTATACCTAGACTATATATATGCAACAATATATATACATGCAAGCTACAAAATTTGATATATGTGCTATAAGAAGTGAAAGCAAACTCTATATATATATATATATTACAATATTTAAACAATATTTGTAAAATAATATTTATATATAACAAAATAGAAGGCTACTGCTCACCAATATATATGGATATATAACAAAATTTGAGAAGCTAACGGTGTATGCGACAGAGACTTGGAGATGGCGGGCTGCAAGTTTGGATCGGCTGTTATGCGACTAACTGGGCTCGGAGAAGGTGGAACGACGGACGTGGTGCAAGTTCAAAACAAAGAAGCTCCAGGCAAAATACATGAACTATGTATTATTCCATTTAATTATTATTTTTATTTCTAAAAGGTGGACTTGCGGCAGGGAAGGGTAATGGCCAAGACGAGGCTGCTGTGTGGTACAGGTCAGGGATGTGAGGTGGATTGGCAATGGAAAAAGGCAGGCCGAAGGGAAACAGGGGTGATACGGCTTGTGGCGAACTAGATGTGGATGGAAGCTTGGCTGACATGGGGTTTGGTGCTGCTGCAACAAGTAGGGTTGGTTATTGGATTTGGATCCATCGTGGAGATGGGAGGAAATAGGAAGGGAGAGGAGGTTTGCCACTGCTGAGATAGGCTATGGGTGTTTGCTTGCATTTGGCAGAAGAGACTTGCAAGTAGCAAATGAATGAAAGGCGGTGGAAAGACAGCGTGGTGGGCTAAAGGTGTACGGTGATAGGGATTGACAAACATGGGCGGAAGGTGTACAGTCTGGTGGCTGAGCTCACGTGGGGAGATGGAGATGAGGCTTTGCAAAATGATGAATAGGCTCAGAAATGTATATGCATAAGATTTGCATGCCATAATAATAATAATTTTTTATAGAACGGAAAAGAAAGAGAGGCCGAGAGAACAAGGAAATGGACGAACTAATATGAATTGAAACAGATGGAATAAAAATAGTCAACCAATTATAAATTGGATACGGGGAATGACAAAGGACAGAAGTTGAACCAGAAAATATTAATAGCAAAATACTATTTGGTTTACACGTTGGATAACGAAAAGACAAAAGGAAATCAAAAGAGTTCGAAAAGGGTACCGATACGGCTAACCATTTTGCAGATTCTGCCGCATACCGGACGCCAAAACACACAAACGAATATACTACAGAAATCAACATGACGAGACGAACAAAATGATATATAGATATGAGTGATACAGTCATCCTATCAAAAGTCGATATTCGCTGCTAAAAATTGCTGCTAATTTGTCGAAAATAAGATAAACGAGGTTATAGAAGTCCAAATTTGACGAAACAAATTATGGCATCTCCCTCGAAAAATGATATAGACATTTATTACGTAATAATATTCAAATTTCGCTAATATTTTGTTTGCATCAATTTTTACCGATTCAAATTGAAATTGAAAATAACACAACAAAACTAACTTCCATATTTTTAGATAAAAATTTGACATTTTCTATGTTTAAATAGACGCATACCAAATATCAAATTTTCATTGCTAAATTTTATAGTTTAAAATTTCAAAAAAATTCAGTTAATTATATTATAAAAATCACTAAAATTACTGGGTCGTTACAATTAAATTACCCAAATAATCATTATATTAGAAATTCAAGTTATTAAATTTATAAAATTAACTTTAAATCAATTAAATATCCCAATTTTAAATAATCAAAAATTCTGGGTCGTTACATTCCTCCCTCCTTGAAAGAATTTCGTCTCTGAAATTGCCTAGGAAAGAAGAATGGCATCAAACCCATTAACTTTCCCAAACTAGTTAGTTAAAATAACTTCCCAAAACCTATTTTTTGAAATCTTATTATTACTTTTAATAAATTTCCAGATTTATCCATAGACTCCAACTAACATTATCCATTCAACTATGTCAAATTATAATTCAAAAATAAATTTTGGTTATTAAAAACTTTCTTCAAAATTTTCTAACTCTTTAAATTCTCAAAAATTTCGCTAGCGTCTCCTTTGCACGACTAGATCGCAACAACTAAAAATCGCCACTACGGACTCAAATTATCAAAAGAAAACAAAAGCCAAGTGGCTCAACCATAAAATCATCAAATCCAACAATAATTTAAACATCTACCATTTTGTCAGGAAATGCAATTTTCTTATGAAATCAAATGCATCAGATTTACTCATGCTTTTAAATACCTGCATCCCATTTACCAGATATCCAATCATATAAATCAAAATCATATTACTTTGAAATTTCAATTTCCAATATTTGCTTTACTTAATCCCGTAGGATGTATATATATTATCTGTATGCAATATCAAATTTGATCGCACATTCGACCTCACAATTTCACTTCCGAACTAGTATCGTTCACAGGACTCTCCAGTATGGACTGAGATATGGTTTCTTGATCAGAAACAATCATTATCCTTATATAGCCATATACTATGATATAGAATCCCAGAATCAATCATAAATTCAAATCCAGTGTTCATCGTCGAGAATTGAGTGAAAAATCCTAACTCGGATGGATATAAATTATCTCGAATTTCTATGCTCGAATCTGGATCAAATCGTTATGCGAGTAGAATAATATACGTACAACTTACATATTAATTTCCATTGATTTTAGCTATACCAATTTCTCTTATTCATATTCATTTCATTTACATCAATTAATAATCACTATTCACATTACTTAATTCACATTCCTCTATTTACTCACCTTCACTATTTACTTAGTATATTCTTTCAATACTAATTATCTCTTAAAAATTTTCTCATCAAAATTTTCTTAAGTTAATTACAAATTTTTTATACAAAAGTTCTCAGATTAATTACCACTTCACTACTTAAGTCCTTATCCATTTTAATCAAATTCAATTTCATTTTCAACATTCAATTTTAGCCATCCACCTTCCAAACCATATTCATTTTACTAATTAATTTAATTAGTTCCTTCCTTTAATTTATTCTGAATCTCAATAAATTCTCTTTTCCTGATTCATTCCCAAAAATTGTTTTATTTAACCTAACTTAGGCTAAATTTTCAGATTCACTTTATTAGTTCAATTCAATTCATTTAATTTGTTCACCTCGCTAATTTTTTCCACCATTACATTCACTTTTCATTTAAATTTTCTTAAGTTAGATTTGATCTCTTATCTCCATTTCACATTTCTTTTCTAATTTATATCATTTGTAACAGCCCGCTATTTTGGACTATTCGCATCCACACATGTCAGACTTGAATAATTCAAAATATCGAATTGTTAATTTAAATTTGGCAAAAACTAAACATATACGGTAAATAAATAATCACATAATCACAGAAACTGAGTAATAATATGCAACGGAAGCAAAAGATAGTAGTTCATGAAGCTACTATATATATAACAGAGTTAAATAAGTTACAACAGAAGTCTCGAATACAATAGTCAAATACAAGAATCAGAATATATCACTGGAATCTACTGAATATCTGAAAGCTGGACAGATAGCCGGATCTCCAGGCGAAGCTCCAACTCCAAAGGTGAGTCTCAAAAGCTGAACCACTCAGTCTGACCCGAGCGTAAAGCAAAACACAAAACACTCGAGTCAGGATTAACATTCTTATATCAATAAATCCAACTCAAGTGAAATAACAATTGAAATACAAGTAACTCAAAGGATGTTGGAATAACCATCCTCTAAGGATCCGTTAAACTATCTATTATGTAATAGTGTACGCTAAGTAGATAATGTCTATCAGTAATATAAAATATCAAAATAGTGTTAAGGCGTTACCACTATCCCCCTTAACACATTTTATATAAGTGTCATAGACTATACAGCACTGTAAACTCCACCGTAAACTAGTGGGATATCAGGGAGTATCCCATAGGTATGAAACAAAACCAAATTCGTAGTGGTCGCGTATATAGGGATACAAATATGACAAGGCACATGAGGCAATACTCAAGGTAGTGAAACTACCGTTTGCCTAATCCGGACTGGTGAAAACGCATCGCCGCAAGGATCGCAACACCGCGAAACAACGCTCCCAAATTTCGAGGGTGCACCAATCAATAACAAGTGATGAGTAGTTTACGAAGAAGTGTGTCCGCTCGAGGTGGCTAAACCCATTTGGCTCGGTATGGCTCCTGTTTTAGTCATTTCCAATTTGACACAAGTGTCAAGGCTATCCATTATCGTTCTCTTTCTTAAACCAGCACGTACATCATTCCAACCACTTCATTCTGGATCACACTCCGCGTATAGTAATTAAAGTGGTTTTCGGTTTTGACAGAGAGTATGTCCATAACCGATTCCGGTTTCTTTAATAACTTTCCTAATTATTACACCGATTGGTCGTTTAATAAATTTCAAAAACCAAATCAATTTAAATTTCAATTAGAATTTGTAAACCAACATTTCATTTGTCTTCCTAAATCAATTTCCATGATTTACGTTTCAAAACTTCCAAATTACCATTTCAAAATTTTATAATTCAAAATTCAATTTTTGTTTAAACAATTCAATATTAATTCAAGTTTGGATATAAGTTTCATTCCATAATCATTTCAGTTAATTTAATTTAACATTCAAATCAACTTAAATTCATTTAACGATTTCATTCAAGATTCGTTAAGTTAATTTATCATTCACACAATTTCTATTTAATTTCCAATTCATTAAATCAATTACTCAAGTTCAACTCCATTATATCAACTTACAAATTTAATTAAATTAGATTCGTCAAATCAATTCTTTAAATTACAAGTCTTACATTAATTTCAATAAATTACATTTTATTTCTTGTTAAAGAAGTTCAATTGCACTTATTTATTTTCTTAGTTACAATTTCAAAACTCAATTAATAAAGAAATTTAATTTCACTTATTCAAGAAGTTCGATTTCACTTATTAAAGAATTCAATTTTATTTAATTATTAAATAATTCAATCTTATTTAATTATTAAATAATTTCAAAACTTAATTATTAAATAATTCAAAACTTAATTATTAATAATTCCAAATTTTAAAACAACGTTCTTTCATTAACTACTATGTTAATATTTTGTTTCAGGTTTTAATATTAGCATTTTCCTTTCATTAAAATTTAAATTCCAATTTTATTTCAAGACCTTATTATTATTCAAATAAAATCTTTATTTATTTTAAATCAAATTATTGACCAATCGGGTTTTATTTAATTCTCTATCCAAAGTCAAAGTTTATTTGGGTATTTATGATCTCAACCCGATTCCATTTCAATTCAAAAATCAAAGCATAGCAAAGGGAACTTGCGGTATGATATCTGGGATGGTGTCAAAGTAAATAAACAAGCAATATCGAACATCAATAACAATCCAATAATTTATTTAAATAATCCCAAAATAATCATATTAATTTACATTTGTTATTTATGCAAATTAATGTAGTAATTCCTCAAATCTACACTACCATTTCATGTGGATTAAAGATTATTACACTAATATTTATACGGTTCTTCACTTGATATCTATTGTTCAATTTCATACTACATCAATTTATACAACATACATTCAATGGTTCAAGGTGTAGTTAACACTATTTCTACGTGTCACTAAAGTTTAACATTAAAGGGGGTCATATTATACAAAATTTACTAATCAAATTCAACACATATATCAATTTCAAATGATTAACTATCCTATATCAAATTCAATTGCATACTATTTATCACTTTAAACATTAAAAATTTAACGTCCAAAGTAAACATCAAACAATCAATCAATTATCAACCAAACTGGATTATTATCGAATAAATAACAGATAATGGTGTCGGATGTAACAGGTGAACTGATACAGGTAATAGCATATATTTAACAGTGTAAACAACTAGCAGCTCTAATACCAGATGTAACGTCCCGAAAATTTTTGACTTTCAAAAATTCAACATCGATACTCACTTTATCGACTGCCGAGAAATCGAAGGCCGGAAACCCGAAATGTTATGGTTTAAGAAAGAAGAAAGAGAAGAAGAAGAGGGAAAAGATAGAAAATAGAACGGAAAGAAATAACAGAACAACATCAGAATCTCACAATCGCAGCGGAACAACATATAATAGATAAATGAATAATCTTTAAACAAAGAACTATATCAGTTATTACATTACGTTACATTACATTTCATTTCATCATATCATCAGAGTGTACAACAACAACAACAAACAGTGGAAAAGAAATACTATATAAACTAGTAATACGCCATGCCATCCAGCTTGCCTCCAGCAACTCCTGAATATCCAGAATATCCTGATAAACCTAACTCTTAACTGCCCGTGTGGAAATTGGTGGGCACCCAGAGTTTAGGAAGGAAAACAATAAACTCCGAGTCAGTCATGTGACTGGTGTGAGAACTCAAAACAGTTTATTTATCTTTAAAATCAAAATAGAGGAATATTTTTAAAGTCAATTCGCAATGCTTTTAAAAATGAGACTACCATAAGGCCTCCCGCACACACACACAATGCAAACGCAGAATCGGAGGAGATTTCTCCTTATGATAGTCAAAGATGCTTGATACGCATTAAAAAGAACATTTGATATTATTACTAGTGCATAGTGTAGAGAAAATTCATTTCGAAAATAAAGATATAAATCTTAGCCGACATAGACATTTCGAACTATGCCTACTAAAGCTACCATCCAAACAGTGGGGCTCGACGAAGTCTCGTCCACAAAAACACACTTTATACAAAAGCCGTGCTTTGGGTCAACAAATGATCATAGAAATGATCACCAAGATAGACGATCAAACAAATGATCCTATCACAAATAATCAACATAATGATCATTTCACAGCAACACTCAGCATGTCACATTACCAAATTGGGAATAGACGAAGCGGATTTTGTCCGTTCGAAAATCGACATCCACACTTTATATCGTACTCGAATGCCGTAGATCCGACCGTTCAAATCCGAGTCACCGGAGCTTATAACACAATTAAGTAAACAACACAGCGGAAGAAAAAGCATAATACATTGATATACAACATAGATGCAATATCTGATACAACAGATGATACAATGAATATCAATATACATCAGAGATATGATACAAGAAAATAGCAGCGGAAAGAGAATAGATAACATCAGCAGCGGAACAAATAACTCTAAGATAGCCTTCAAGAAAGAACTCCAAAACTGCAACTCCAACTCCAAGAACCAATCCAGAAATAGCACGAACTCCCAATAACGATGGACTAAGATAAGCAAGTCTCGTCCACATCCAAAGACTGAACTAACCTCAGATCATCTACCAAACCTAACTATCTGGAAAATAAACCCAACTCTAGACTGCTCATGTGGAAAATAGTGAGCACCCAGAGTTTAGGAAAGGAACAATAAACTCCGGGTCAGTCATGGGACTGGTGTGAGTAACAAAAACAGTTTATCTTTAAAAATAAACAAGATTTATAAAAGAAAATCCGATATGCTTTCTAGAAAATGAAACTACCATAAGACCTCCCGCCACACACACAATGCAAACGCAGCCTTGGAGGAGATTTCTTCTTATGATAGTCAAAGATGCTCACTACGCAAAATCATTTCTTTTCAAGTCGTTTTAATTGAAATCAAAATTAATAAATAAAAGAACATTAATCATGAGTGATTGCTCACCTTTCGAGGCTAGAGAACACAAGAAGATAGACGACACAATAGACTACAATTTGAATTGTGAAATTGACCAAATCCAAGTGCAGATTTCCAAAGCAAGGCGGGATTGACACGGATTAGACGAACAAGGCTGAAATTCAAAGTTTGATGAACCGAATCAGAAACAGTTTGATATCTATGAAATATTTGTTATTCTATAAAATTAATATTTTAATCTAAAAAATAATCTATATAGTTAAAATAAAATACACACTATTACTATAACAATATATATAATTCAAGTCAAACATATATATAAACTACTTTTAAAACAAGTATAACTCAATACAAAACATCTATATTAATACAACATTTAAAACTGTATATAATCAGAATATAACCAATGGAATAAAATATAATAACACTCATATAATATATACAGATATATAAACTGACTCCTACACACGTAAAAAGACTAACTCATCTATCATCTACTTTAAATTGTACTTATAAAATATGCACTAGCAAACACATTTATAAACCCAAATAGTCACGTACAACATATTTATATAAAATGACGTATTAGAAACATATAATTTATATCAACTGACCTCAAACAATATAATGCGTACCTGATATATATATACACACACACACACACACACACACACGCACAGAGGCTCCAATCCAGTAAATATACTTTTATATCAAACATATATTCTAAATGAAAATGTGACTCATAGTTTTAAAGTCAAAGATAAAATCGAATATATACGTAACCAACTGTAAACAGTCTATATACATAAATCTGAACATATATTTTATATATAATTACTAACATATTTTTATAATATAATTTGCATAATACATTGAAACTATAACATATTACCCTAAACTTTATAACTAACAGCATACCAATTGACAAATTGCGTATGATATACCTATATATTAAAATACCATAGCCATAAAAATATATACCAAATTTATATTTATAAATTATAACTAACAGTATCATAGAATACAAACAGCTATTACATATATTTTACTTAAAAACATAGAGACTATATGTTGAGCACATATCATTATCGACTTATATATATAGTTGCTATATTAAATATATATTTTAAACTATTAAAACTTGTATATACTTGTATGCTAACAACAAACTATGCAGACATATATAACTATGTAAAGACAAACAATTGTAAGTAATATTATTTGTAGACTTCACACCTATAATATTTATTTTTATACTAAATATACTGAGATATAAAAGAACAGTTATATATATATATGCGACTGATATAAAATTATACAATATATAAATAACAAACACAATTATACCTATACAAGTGAGAAGAAGTGGAGGGCACGATGTGGCTATCGGGGTGGTTGCTTGGCAGGTGCGGATGGAGCAAGGTGCTGTGGCGGAGATGCGCTCGGCTGCATCGGTTGCAAGTGGAGCTCGGTGGTAGACGTAGGCACGGGATGGAAGGTGGTCGGCTTAACTAGTGGGAGGCGAGACAAGGCTGTCGGGGTGTGCTCGGCTGTGTCAGTAAGCAAGGATAGAGAGAGGAGCAATGGGTATGTTTGGACAGAGTTTAGTAGGAGTTCGGCCAGGTTATGAATGGCAGCGGAAGGCGGTGTGGATGGAAGTAGCAGTGAGATGGTGGAGGAGAGGATGGGAAGAAGGGCTTGCGGCAGTAAGGGGGTGGCTGCTGTCACGTAGGGTGGTCGCTTGGTGGAGTTGCGGTGGTAAGGGGTACGGTGGAGGGATTCGACGGCCAGGGGAGGCTATGGAAGGTTGCGGTGCTGTAGCCGAGGCGAGGAGATGAAGTGGTGGAACACGGTCGGTGGTTGAGGCGGCAAGAGCTTGGTCGGGTGGGGAAAACGTAAGGCAACCGAAGGTGGATGGCCGAAAGACGGTGGTGGTGAGCTCAGAAGGGAGCACGAGATGGTGAACGTGAGAAAATTTTTTTGCCAGGTTGTTCATTTCGAACTTATACATTTTTTTGTTTTTTTAGGGAAGATGGCCATATCGGCCATGAAAGAAATGGCAAAGTAAGAATAAGGTGAGTAACAGAGGCTAATACGTAGATGTAAGGAGAGAAAGCAGCTCACATTGAATTAGCTGGAAGAATATGAGAGAGAGAGAGAGTGTACCAGAAAATTATAAGTCGAGTATAGGGAATAGCAATGGTCAATGCTGAAAAGCTGAATTTATGGACATGATAATTATAGTGGCCATTCATCATTTCACGGTTGGCCTATCTGAATGGACGCAGGAAGACAAAAGTTGAAATTTCGTAACCGATACGACTATTCGTTTCATGATTTTCGTCACGTAATGATTACCGAGTTACAACAACGAATATACTACAGAAATCTGCACGACGAGACGATCAAATCGGTATACAGATATTGGTGGTAAGATTGAACTATAAAAATTCGAATTTTCTACTAGCAGAAAATGCAGCAAAAACGCAGAAAAATAAGATCGACGGAGCTAAAGAAGTCTGAATTTGGAAAAACGAAAAATGATGTCTTGCTCAGAAGATAATTTAGAATTTTTCTATGTAAAAATATTTAGGTTTCGAAAACGTTTTATTTTCATCGATTTTTTTACTGATTAAATTTGAAATAAATTTACGCACGAAAATAAACTTCATATTTTCGGATGAAAATTTACTGGTTGCTATGTTTAACTATACGCATTCCAAATATCAAATTTATATTTCAAAATTTTATTGTTTAAAGTTCCACAAAATTTCAATTAATAACGTTATTAAAACCAGTTAAATTTACGGGTCGCTACACTCTCCCCCACTCAAAACTTTTTGTCCACGAAAAGGAAGGAGGTAGGAGAATAGAAACAACTAGAAAGATAATAGATTGAAAATAGAGTAAAACAATTAATTCAATCATATAAATTTCAATTTACCTTAATTAATACTCAAGATTTGATTTAAAATTCAAGGTATTTCAATAAGTTGATTTAATTTCAATTTCTTAATATTTGATACTAAAAGATTCCTTCAAAACAAAATTTTATTTATTTATCTTATTTATTCATTGTTTTATTATCCAATTATCCTCTATTAACAATTTTATAAAATTATAAATTTGAATAATCATTTATTATAATCATATTTTATTTAACAAATTTAATTCTTCTTTGTTCCAAATTATTATTAAATTTACTCCACTTAATATCCTATCACATATATTAAGTACATTTACTTATTATAACCACTCGAATTTATTTATAAATTCCTTTAACATCATTCTATACTGTATAATATTCAATTACATAGTTAACTTTTGAAAATTTAGGTAAGTTATATATAATGCAATTGAGCATTATCCAAATAAAATTTTACAATTCCCTTATTTCAAGTTAATTATTTAGTCAAAACTTTTGGCTTCATTGAAAATCATCCTTAAATTAAACTTTTAAGAATTAATTTCCGATTGACTTCAAACCATTTTGTAGATAAATATACATATACGATATGTCAAATCAAATCTATAATCATATACTTATATATATAATAAATATTATAAATCAAGTCACTCTTAAGAAGTTCAAATCAAATTCATTTTCCAAACAACAGAGTAGCGAAGCTACTGAATGGTCTCTCCACTTCGAAACTCGATAATGAATGTCGATGATGCGGCCGCCATCGCCGAAATTATTTTCCAGCGACAAAAGAGGAGAGCACTCATTTTTAAACAGTTATAGATTCTTCAAAACCATTTTTATTCGAAAATACTTTAAATAATATACATTTTAAACTTTAAAAGCCCAAGTTTGAAATCACCAGAAACGAAATTCTCCAATTCTTGATTTAAATTCATTACAAACTCCAAATCAAATTATAAACAAATTTTACAAATTCATATAATATGAAATAGTCAATGATTTATAAAACAATAAAAGAAAATTAAATTTTAACATTTCGGACTGCAGATTCATTAAGGTTTTAATTTCAGAAAAATTTATACTTATATATAATGTAATCATTCAAAATTATTTCATTTACTAAATTTGAAATAATATTGTGTCCGTTTGCTCTGCTCAAGTGTTTTGGAAATCCTATCGATAGCGTTGATCAGACGAATCGATCGAAAGTCCAAATCAACATCAACAACCCAAACAACACAACCTACATATATGAAACGTTTTTAATTTTAATTTACAAATACACTTCCTCGCTCGGCAATACAGAATTAAATTTCAAGGCAAGGATAGAGATTCAAATTTGATGGACTCAAATCAAAGAGAATTTTGATTCGAATATAGGTTCGAAACAAAGATAAGATAATTAAATAACAAAATAGGAAGATTGATAAGTTTATATAAATCGCGAGCAACCTTAACCGGGTCGACCGTGACTTCAAGAATAAGATCGATGTAGAATTCTGAGGCAAATCCACATTCGATCTCAAGAGATAGAATTCGGCATAACAAACGATATTAGCATCTAAACCGAGGACAAAGAAATCTCCGGTGAATCGATGCTATTGTAAATGAATTTCCTCCCTTTACAATTTATATGAATGTTGGCGAGACCGCCAATCAATTATAAAGATCATTCAAAGTGGAGTTATGGGATACTCCAGAATTCGGACGAATACGAATAGTGAGGGACAAGGACGAATTTCGGACTGAGGGAACGTTCCAAAATTCACGGGAATCGAGTCAAAAAAAGAAGAGATTCAAACTCGAATGAAAGTGATTCTGTAAAAACATTTACCATATATGCTAAGTTTTGCCTAGAGCTACCAAAGCTCTGATACCAATTGTAACAACCCGCTATTTTGGACTATTCGCATCCACACATGTCGGACTTGAATAATTCAAAATACCAAATTGTTAATTTAAATTAGGCAAAAACTAAACATATACAGTAAATAAATAATCACAGAATCACAGACACTGAGTAATAATATGCAGCGGAAGAAAAAGATAGTAGTTCATGAAGCAACTATATGTATAACAGAGTTAAATAAGTTACAACAGAAGTCTCGAATACAATAGTCAAATACAAGAATTAGAATATATCACTGGAATCTACTGAATATATGAAAGCTGGATAGATAGCTGGATTTCCAGGCGAAGCTCCAACTCCAAAGGTGAGTCTCAAAAGCTGAACCACTCAGTCTGACCCGAGCGTAAAGCAAAACACAAAACACTCGAGTCAGGATTAACATTCTTATATCAATAAATCCAACTCAAGTGTAATAACAATTGAAATACAAGTAACTCAAAAGATGTTGGAATAACCATCCTTTAAGGATCCGTTAAACTATCTACTAAGTAATAGTGTATGCTAAGTAGATAATGTCTATCAGTAATATAAAATATTAAAATAGTGTTAAGACGTTAACATTACCCCCCTTAACACATTTTATATAAGTGTCATAGACTATACAGCACTGTAACTCCACCGTAAACTAGTGGGATATCAGGGAGTACTCCATAGGTATGACACAAAACCAAATTCGTAGTGGTCGCGTATATAGGAATATAAGTATGACAAGGTACATGAGGCAATACCTAAGGTAGTGAAACTACCGTTTGCCTGATCCGGACTGGTGAAAACATATCACCGCAACGATCGTAACACCGCGAAACAACACTCCCAAATTTCGATGGTGCACCAATCAATAACAAGTAATGAGTAGTTTACGAAGAAGTGTGTTCGCTCGAGGTGGCTAACCCCATTTGGCCCGACACGGCTCCTGTTTTAGTCATTTCCAATTTGACACAAGTGTCAAGGCTATCCATTATCGTTCTCTTTCTTAAATCAGCACATACATCATTCCAACCACTTCATTCTGGATCACACTCCGCGTATAGTTATTAAAGTGGTTTTCGGTTTAGACAGAGAGTATGTCCATAACCAATTCCGGTTTCTTTAATAACGTTCGTAATTATTACACCGATTGGTCGTTTGATAAATTTCAAAAACCAAATCAATTTAAATTCCAATTAGAATTTGTATACCAACATTTCATTTGTCTTCCTACATCAATTTCCAAGATTTACGTTTCAAAACTTCCAAATTACCATTTCAAAATTTTATAATTCAAAATTCAATTTTTATTTGAACAATTCAATATTAATTCAAGTTCGGATATAAGTTTCATTCCATAATCATTTAACTTAATTTAATTTAACATTCAAATCAACTTAAATTCATTTAACGATTTCATTCAAGATTCGTTAAGTTAATTTATCATTCACATAATTTCTATTTAATTTCCAATTCATTAAATCAATTATTTAAGTTCACCTCCATTATATCAACTTACAAATTTAATTAAATTAGTTTCGTCAAATCAATTCTTTAAATTACAAGTCTTACATTAATTTCAATAAATCACATTTTATTTCTTGTTAAAGAAATTCAATTGCACTTATTTATTTTCTTAGTTACAATTTCAAAACTCAATTAATAAAGAAATTAAATTTCACTTATTCAAGAAGTTCGATTTCACTTATTAAAGAATTCAATTTTATTTAATTATTAAATAATTAAATCTTATTTAATTATTAAATAATTTCAAAACTTAATTATTAAATAATTCAAAACTTAATTATTAATAATTCTAAATTTTAAAACAACGTTCTTTCATCAGCTACTATGTTAATATTTTGTTTCAGGTTTTAATATTTTCCTTTCATTAAAATTTAAATTCCAATTTTTTTTCAAAACCTTATTATTATTCAAATAAAATCTTTATTTATTTTAAATCAAATTATTGACCAATCGGGTTTTATTTAATTCTCTATCCAAAGTCAAAGTTTATTTGGGTATTTATCATTTCAACCCGATTCCATTTTAATTCAAAAATCAAAGCATAGCAAAGGGAACTTGCAGTGTGATAACGGGGATGGTGTCAAAGTAAATAAACAAGCAATATCGAACATCAATTACAATCCAATAATTTATTTAAATAATCCCAAAATAATCATATTAATTTACATTTGTTATTTATGCAAATTAATATAGTTATTCCTAGAATAGCACTATCATTTCATGTACATTAAAGATTATTACACTAATATTTATACGGTTCTTCACTTGATATCTATTGTTCAATTTCATACTACATCAATTTACACAACACACATTCAATGGTTCATGGTGTAGTTAGCACTATTTCTACGTGTCACTTTATTTAACATTAAAGGGGGTCATATTATACAAAATTAACTAATCAAATTCAACACATATATCAATTTTAAATTATTAACTATCCTATATCAAATTCAATTGCATACTATTTATCACTTTAAACATTAAAAATTTAACGTCCAAAGTAAACATCAAACAATCAATCAATTATCAATCAACTGGATTATTATCGAATAAATAACAGAAAATAGTGTCGGATGTCACAGGTGAACTGGTACAGGTAATAGCATATATTTAACAGTGTAAATAACTAGCAGCAGCATATTTCAATTGTCGTTTCAATTGAAATTAAATTTAATAAATAAAAGAATATTAATAATGAGTGATTGCTCACCTTTCGAGGCTAGAGAACACAAGAAGATAGACGACACGATAAACTATGATTTGAATTTTGAAATTGACCAAATCCAAGTGCGGATTTCCAAAGCAAGGCGGGATTAACACGGATTAGACGAACAAGGCTGAAATTCAAAGTTTGATGAACCGAATCAGAAATAGTTTGATATCTACGAAATATTTGTTATTTTATAAAATCAATATTTTAATCTAAAAAAAATCTATATAGTTAATATAAAATACACACTATTACTATATCAATATATATAATGCAAGTCAAACATATATATAAACTACTTATAAAACAAGTATAACTCAATACAAAGCATCTATATTAATACAACATTTAAAACTGTATATAATCAGAATATAGACAATGGAATAAAATACAATAACACTCATATAATATATACGGATATATAAACTGACTCCTACACACGTAAACAGACTAACTCGTCTATCATCTATTTAAATTGTACTTATAAAATATGCACTATCAAACACGTTTATAAATCCAAATAGTCACGTACAACGTATTTATATAAAATGATATATTAGAAACTTATAATTTATATTAACTGACCTCAAACAATATAATACGTACCTAATTATATATATATATATATATATATATATACATACATACAGGCTCTAATCCAGTAAATCTATTACTTAAATAGTAAAAAAGAAACCAGGTCATTTATATGACGACACGTGTCCTCTTTTAAAATTAGGGTATTTTTTTTTCACGAACCGTTAAATCCAAAAACTGTTTCCTCTTTTGTAGGCCACACTTCTTTCTTCACGCTCTACAAACCCTACCTCCTCTTTCTTTCTTCTTTTACAGACTGCCAAAACTATTTCCCCTTTCGTCGGCCGCACTTCTTTCTTCACGCTCTACAAACCCTACACTCCTCTTTCTTTTGTCTTCTACTAACTAATCTCGACTAATCCTATTACCCCAAACCAATTCACACCGGAGATGTTATATGGTTTGTGAACTTACGAAGGAAAATTGGATATTAACTCGAAGTAGATGAGTAATTTGTTGATATTTACTGCTCAAATAGAGAATTTTTATGTATTCGAACACATAGTGGATAGAATTTGTTGTAAAAATTGATTTGATTATTTGTTATTCCAATTCTACGCTACATCCCTTTTATTTATTTCAAATAAATGGCTTTTAGGTCACTAATTTTTAATCCTTTTCGCTCGAGTTGGGTATTATGCATACACTTGACCACCCAGTCGACTGGTTGGGTCAGAAAACCCGATTGGATGATATATTATTCCTACTATATGGTACACACACCCTTTTTTCCTGCTATATAACATTTTTTAATACTAAAGGTGGGTAAACCTTAAAATTTTATAGTCACTGTTTATTTGGACTGAAATGTATTTAGTATATAATCTGTTAAATACATGTAAATGAAAGAATTTGAAGGCCAAGAAAAATAACAGAAGGTTAACAAACCAATCTGAGGAAAATAGTGCTAAAAAGACCTGGTAGATTTTTATTCCTTTCTCAGGAACTTTTGTGATATAACTATTTTTAGATAAATCATTGTTGATACTGTTTGGTATTCTGTCTTCTTTGTATGAATCTTTTTGATAATAAACCATGATTGTGCTCATAAATTGTCATTGGGAAATTAACTGATGTGAAATACTTTTCAAACTTGTAACGACCCGCCTTTTTGGATAGTTTAAACCGACGATCAAATACACATGTCGATTCTAAACCATTCAAAAGGGCAGATGGTTATTGGGGTAAATAAGAAAAGAAAAGAAAGAGAAATAAAGGAAAAGAAACAACACAAAATCTCGCAGCGGAACGATAAAATATAATAGTCAAATAAACAGTTCATGAAGCTTTTACTATACTTTGACAATTATTTATACAACATTTATCAGAGTTATACATATACAACAGAACAATTAAAATAATGCAGCAGATAGCATGATGCAAGGGTAATAATAGTAATAGTATACCAAATCTTCATCTTCATCCTCCAGAATAGATCTTCAAAAATCTGAAAACTCAGGACCGACCCGAGCGTAATGAAAAGACAAAACACTCGAGTCAGGACTAAAACATCCTTATGAAAGTTAAATCAATCGTAAATAAATATGAGTGTAACGGCGTCAGATATGTTTACGGGGTTTGACATCTCATATCCAGTGTCAACGTGCGTGCAATAACTCAAGAGATGTTACGGGATTTTCCATCTCTTAAGGATCCGTAAAACTATCTACTATGTAGTAATGTACGCTAAGTAGATAATGCCTATCAGTAATATAAAGTATCAAAATAGCGTTAAGGCGTTACCATAATCCCCCTTAACACATTTTTATAATGCCATAGTCTACACAGCACCATAAGCCCCACCGTAAACTGGTGGTTATCAGAGGGTACCCCATAGGTATAACACAAAACATAACGTAGTGGTCGCGAATAGGATAATCAGTATGACAAGGTACATGAGGCGATACCAACTAGGATACTAGTAGTTGCGTGATCCGGACTGATGTTGAGCATAGCCAGCAGCTACCCCAACACCGCGAAACAACACTCCCAAATCAAGGGGTGCACCCGAATCACATCATAAATGTAATAGATATGGTATCGAAGAGATGTGTCCGCTAGAGATGGCGAACCTCAATGGCCCGGCGCGGCTCCTGTTTTAGTCATGTCAGGGGTCATCCAATATCGTTCTCTTTCTTCAGTCAACGCGTTCACCAAACCATCCACTTCATTCTGGATCAACACTCCCCGTATACAAGTTATTAAAGTGGTTTTTGGTATCGACAGAGAGTATGTCCATATCCGATCCCGGTCTCTTTAATAACTACGTATTATTACACCGTTGGCTCTTTTACATTTCAAATCGATTCATAATTGATATCAAAATATCATATTCGCTTCAAAAAAAACAAATCCATTTCAAATGTCATCGTATCTATTCAAATGTAAGATTTCGTTTCAAAAATCATTTTTCGCATCAACATCTCATTTCGATTTAAAAATCATTTCGTATTTCAATTTAGGTTGCAGCTTCATCTAACTCAATCCGTATTTAAATTCAAGATTTAAATATAAACATTCCACTTTATTGACCAGCTTAGAATTTTAGAAAATAGTTTTAAGTAGTTTAAAAGTAGTTTTAAATAATTAAAATAGTTAAAATACTTAAAATCCTAAAATGGATTTGAAATATATAAATTTTAGTTTAAAATAATTTAAATTGGGTTAAGTAGATTTAAAATAGTTTAAGTATTCAAAATGGTTTATATAACCGAGTAATTTGGAAAACAAAATAAAACAGCTTCAAAACCAATCCATTTCAATTATAACTTCCCAATTCAAAACGATTTCAATTTCCATTCTACCGATTCAATTTCAATTTCAATTCAAATCAAAGTCAACTTTTACTTCAAATTAATTCAATTTTACATCCACCTTTAATTTATTCAATTTCAATTTATATCGATTTGGAGCTTGATGTTCAAAATATCAATTTATAACTCTTAACAAAATTATCCTTCAATATTCAAATTTAAATCCTAATTTCAAATATGATTCAATTTCAAGCTCAATTTCAAAATATCATTTTTATATCACTTTTACTTAGTAATACTCCAAGCTTGAAATAATGTTCAATCTTTTAAAACGAATAAATTTTCCGAAATTCAATCATAACCCAATTTTAAATTTCAAAGTCTCAACTTAAATCATTTAACAATTTCTTTTAACCAAAATCTATTTCAACATTCCAAACTCAAATTTTCGATAAATTCGATTTCTATAAATTGGTTTCTATTTATAACTTTTAAATCAAAACATTTAAACAAATTTCAAATCGACGATTTTAAAATTATTAATTTAGTCAATTCGGTGTCCGTATATAATTTTCTATCCTATGGCCAAGTAATTATTTATTTCAATTAAATGTCAGGGATGAATATATATCACTCAAATCAAATCACAGTTTCATATGTAAGCATAACAGGATATATATAAGCAAATAAACATCCAAACATTTAAATATCAACCAATAACATCCATCAAAATACATCATCCAATAGACGATACAATTCATGTCAGTTTCATAGTTATCAATGTCAGGTAATTTAATCGCAATTCAATTTTAATTTTAATCTAACTGTCAATTTAATTTTCAACCGTGAATCCAATGACAATCTATATGACAATTAAATTTTTATCAAACAACGACAAATAAAATCCATCTCACTTCATAATATCAAATTTAACTAGCATAAAGATATTTAGTACGTTGTGAGCGTTATAAAACACTTACCTTGATTTTTCGATTTTAAATCAAATCGAACGACGTTCGATTTAACCCAAAATTTTCTCTAGCTCCAAACGACTCCAATCCAATTCCATAGCGTAGTGCTCGTCCATACGAACCTATCGCAACTGGTTTCGTGTGTTTTCGACCTCGTATGAAAAAGATATGAAATTTTAAAGTTACACGAATTTTATATATATATAAAATTTTACAACACTTTTTTTCTTAATACCTTAGCCATCATAGCCGTGCATTTCCTTGTTTCCAGATCAAGGCCGCTCCTTTTGCTTCTCCTCCCTCACGTTTGAAACTTCCAGGTTGCGTACGCAAAACAACCCACCAAGCTTCCATCTAGGGTTAAACATTTCCACCACCTCGCTGATCCGGAGTTCGATCAGGAAGTGCCAAACAAAGCTCCTCACCTCCCTCCACCTTCGGCCAGAAGAGTATCAAGCTCGGCCTCCCCCCCTCTCTCGATTTGCGTGCCGAACTGCAGCCATACACGGCCTCGTAGCTCCCACCCTGTCGCTCCAATTTCGATCGTAGCCGTTGAAATCGAAGCTCTCGACGAGATCTACAAGTTTCATGTTGAAAGTTTCTTGTAAATGTTGATGGATGAAGAGATAATTGAGGAAGAAGAAGAGTGTGTTTCAGCCATTGATCTATAAGAAGGTGGCGGCTGAACAATTTTAGGGTTTTGGACCAAATGAAATGAATTAAGGGTCCTTTTATAGAAACTAACGAACACTATTCATACCCAATTTTTCGAACTCCAAATCTCTTGCAGTGACCAGCGTTCCTAGGGTTTATCCCGCATTCCGGACACAATGGAATAGGTTTCGGAAGCTAATTCGATCGTCTGTGCGAGTTACGGCAATAAACGATCAATTTTAAATTAAACCGATTAAACGATTTTCTAGGCGTTTTGGCTTGCCCCGGACAAACGGTAAATCCGATTGACACGAAATTTGAAATCTTACAATAATATCATATTACGGATCCGATGAAGCTAGTTTCGTCGAAATCCGAGACTGTTTGAAAAATGACTATTTTAACTCGTCAAATTAATATTAAAACAATTTCGATGCGTTTCGAGCTGCCACGGTCAAACGAAAACTCCAATTGCTACGAAAATTGAAATCCGATAATAACAAACTATTACGGACCCAATGGAACTAGTTTCGTCCAATTCTGAGACTGTTCGAAAATTGACCAATTTCACTAGTCGATTAAATATTAAAATATTCAATTTTCACAAATTTACTTTTAATTCGATTTTAAAAGTTCTAAAATATAGTTCTAACTCCAATGTGATAAAATAAAATTTTACAAATCATTTTCAATCATATTTAACTCAAATTTCAATTATTTCTGAAATTTAACATATTAAATTATCGATTTAATTATCCAATTAAATCCCAATTTTAAAAACCTATTAACTCTATTATAATCCCAGTATAATTTACATTCACTTTGAAAACCAATTTGAATCATATTAAATCAAATTTTAATTATTCACTCTATTTTCATATATTTAATTTCAATATCAAATTAATCATATCAAATTCGGAATTTAATTATTCAAACATTTGTAATATTTAAACATAAACAAATTTGATCATTCTTAAAACACTATCTTTTGAAATATTCAAAACGAACTTATAAGATTTAACCTTTAAAACGAATTAAAATTATAGAACAACTATTTCCATTATACGGTTATTCAATTCCCATTATTAAATTATTCAATAATTTCCAAATATCAAATTTAAACAATTTAATTGTTCAATATTTGACGGATTTCAATATTGGATTTTTTTCCAAATAAAAATTTCATTATCAGTCGATTTACTATATTACATCAAATGAATTCCACGTTATTATTTAACTACAGTTAGAGATAATGCACTCAACTAATATATAAACTTTCATTTCAATTGCAATTGGTTCACAAATTCAATTCGACTAACTACATGAATAGGTAACTTAAATAATTATCACCGTTTAACTTTTAATTACTTATAAGTTTATTATTTACAAACAAGTGTTATAATTATCTATACAATACAAATTTATTCCGTTACTGTTGACTACATATTCTTTCGATTGATTTGGGATTTCATTCAATTCATAAATGATTAACTTAGATAAAATTTGTTGCATTCCATTCTAGTTATTATTATTCCAAACGAATTACAATTTTTTTTCTAACACTAAATCGCGAAATCTTATTAAATTAGCTATTTTAATTATCGAAAATTTACGGGTCGTTACAAAACTCTTGCCTTCTTGCATCGGTTATATTTGCATAAACCACCATTAATCAACCATGATGGATGTCATGCTGAAACAAATACCAATCCTTTGATTGGTTTCTTTACAGTTTTGTTTTACTTCATTTGTTGCTTCATTGAATATATTAGTAGTGGCCCCTTTTGAAAATCCTATCCTTTTTTGCAGTCTCCTGGTTTTTGTTATGCAGTACTTTAAAGGAGGCTAACAACAAATGAAAAATACACATCTTTCAAAGTTCACCTAATCCTTTCAATTCCATTGAGTTGGATGTTATGAAATGGCAGTAAATTTTCTATTTCACTCGATTTTTAATTGTACGAAAATATCATTTTGGTGTTAACTAAATTCTTCCGTGCATCAGTATGAGAAAAATAGTACATGATCACATTTGTAATCTTCTTAAGGTGGTTTAACATCAACGTAGTTTCTGATCATAGAGGATACTGTACATTGCTCCCTTTTAATGGATTTTCATTTTCACAAAATTTCACTCTTTTTTATCATGCTAAAACTACATACCTGGAGCTCTTTTAAGTACATAGTACTTCTACTGTGATAGAGGTCCTTAACAAATTAAAACTGTGAATATTGATCAGTGCTCAAATCCGTCTACTTTTGATTTAAAATGTTGACTTTATGCTTATGGATGCTGCTGAGGCCAGAAAAACAAAGGTCGGTGATGTGTGTCCAAAAACAAAAAATTAGGCTAAACTGTAGGAATTCAGAAGTCCTACTGCCTTTTATCTCCACGCTTGGGAAGATGACTAAAAAAACATCAAGGCTTTAGGTTTATTGTATGTTTAATACAAAATTAGACTCTACGACACTATTTGTAGAAATACAGTAGTTTGGTAGGTTTTCTGTAATTCATATTATTTAGAAACTGCTACTAATAATCTTTTATTATTATCATCCTTCTTACCTTGCAGCATTTTTGTGGCTCTATCATTTTCAGGTAGATGGAACTTCCCTCTATTTATAACGTGATATGAGCTTTTACGCGTAGGGGAATAGTTCTTATGAATAAAATCCCTTGCTCAGATGGGTAGTACAAGTTCGTATATTTATGTAAAGAAGGTATTTTTTACTTCATTATATTGAACTACTATTAATTTATAACATTGCCTTTACATACAAATTGTGAATTCTTATATTATGTTGCCTTAAATTTTTTACTTTCATAAAGCATCAGTAATATTAACTAGTTATTCCACGAGTAAGAGTTTATGAACATCCTTTGATAGAGCTTTTATTCATAATATGAAGTTCACCATTGCACGTTAACTGCTCAGTAGACTGAATTTGTATGCTTCACTCTTATGTGGACTTTTTATTTCAAGGAAAAATAGTAGAAAATGTTTATTCATGCAATAAATAAGAACCCAAATTGTGTAACATGAATTAGCTTATCACATTAGCTTTTTTCTAATAATAATGACTTTCTTATGTATCTTTGGGATAACCGTCTTCTATGTTATTTCCCCATTATTTCTTCGTTGATCACAAGTCTTAACAATTTTTTCCACTCAATTGTTTCATCAACCGAATATTTTTGGCCATATGAAACTTATAAAGAACTTAAAAATTGTATGCTGCTATTAATACTATTGTCTCTTAGCTTTTATACTTATTGAGTTTATTATAACTACTTCATGTTGGAATAATTGATGAGTGGTTAAGACCTTGGCAAAAGAATAAAACTCAATTTATCCGCTCTTCCCTCATGTGGAAAAATAAGTGCAAAAAACATGTGTATGGGAATTTGGTTTCATGAGTAGTCAACACAAGTATAGTTTCTTAAAAAAGATTTTAAGTTATCATTGGTCAAAATAAAATTTGCAGTACTATATGCATAGAAATAAATCAGTTATATGTAATCACTTTTCTAATTCAAACAAGTTTTGGCCATTTTAAAAGAATATTGATTAACACATTTAATAATTTACTATCTTAGTTGCATAATGTACAAGTTTTGTTTTATCCAAGGCAATCCCCTACATTGATTCTTGGAGTATCCACCCAGTAAGTTGCATATAAGCTTAAATAGAGTAATAATATTACGAGAGAATATTTATCTTCGCTGCCAAAATTATTATTTTTAAAGCAACCAATAATAGCGATATAGGTGCTATATTTTAGTATCCACCATGTCTCAACAAAAATATGCGTTCCACCTTATAAAATCCAAAATAAAAAAATATAATTGATGTAAGTGTGTGTGTGTGTGTCATGTTGCATGATACCGCTTTTAGGCTAAAAAAATTTCTATGGAGTAGCGGAAGTGTTTGGTGGAATGAATTGTAATTACATCATTACTGCATTTTGGATAATATTTTCATTATATGATCACAATTAATAATACAAAATCGATAGGCTTATTCATGCAACTCCTTTTTATATTGTGGCGATTGATGAAAAAATAGTTTAATGTGTATTACACCAATTTAAGAAGTTTGCTAATGATGTTAATGTATAAAAAAATATTGGTTGAATTAAGATGCCTACCTGTTATATTCTCATTTTCATGACAAATCCGATCACGTGATTCAATTTATTGATATGCTTTAGGCTAGCTGATTGATTTCAGATTCCCTGAAGATCTAAAAATTTACCACAAGAAGCATGAAATATTATGCATCTAATGTGGATTACATGGACTAGAGTACTCCCACAATTACTTACATTCATATATTACCTAGAAAATATATTCCTATAGATTTAGCAATAGTTGATTAAACAAAAGATTGAGATATGGGTACTCACAGCATTACAAAGTTGGATACTTGAAACATGGCATCAACAGAGCATGGTATAAGGATATATTAATAAGTCTATATACATGAGGTATATTATGTGGTCATCTTTATATTGCTGTGAGTTCTATTATGCCAATAAAATATGTGTATACAAACTAGCTCAAACCTACATATATACCCGCATATGCCAACAAAGATTGAGCAGGTAAGTTCAAACTAATATAAATAAAACAACAACTATTTAAATATGCATGATATGTGTACTTAATAGGAAATAGCTCAAGAGAATCACAAGCTCAAAATTTAAAACGCACGCAAGTATCAATGGAAAAACATGCATCCCTGACCCTCAAGCTTCGCACTATGCTTGCCTGGTGTACATATACGCACCTCTCCTCATGTTTCCATGTTAAAACGGTATTATATGAATAAGAAAATTTACTTTTATCATATTATATTTAGATGAATTATTTTTCCAGTTAACTTACGCATAGGTTTCATTTGCATTCACTCACGCTTTAGGTTTCCTCTCTCTTACATTCTCATCAGACAATAAATTATGTCTACACATGCATATTCTTATATATGCAATACTCACATACCGTATAGTAGCGAAAACACTATTTCTCACGTTGAGAGAAATGCACGCATACAATTCATAACACACGCAACCTACACACACAGACAGACTCATATATTTACATATATGCATGCACCATAGGCTACACAAAAACCCAACTATATACATACACATGTACTACAGAATGCAGACCACGTAAACACAATTGAATATTGAAGTGCAGGATACAAAAATTCGAATGAGATGAGGGAAAGAAACAGACAAAGTAATATTCAAAGGTTTTAGGCCAACACATACATTTTTTAAAATTACATTTTTAAACTATATTATGATTATTATACCTTAAAAATAACTTAATGCGTTGAATTTAGGATCAATCATTATTTTTAAAGAAGTTTTGTTGCCATTTTTGGTGTATTATCTAGAATTTTATATGCATATGCATATACATCACTTAAAGAATTCTAAATATTATTATGTTCATATCATGCACAGGCTGTTACGAAACAAGAAATAAGAGAAACACAAAGAGATAAGAAAGAGTAGAAGCCGTGCAAAACTGAAGCATAAAAAGCTCAAAAATGTAAGTGCAGAGGCAAGACCATTTTACATTCACTTTATATAGGTAATAGAACACTATTTTTTGACCAAAATAATCATTATGTATGCTGATAGCAAGCTTAGTGAGCAGAACATAGAGGGAAGGAAAATCTGTAGTGAGCAGAACATAGTGGAAAACAAATTAATATTGTATAGGAAAGGAAAAGGTTAAGTAAATAAATCTAATTTGAATACACACGGAGATTAAATTTTAATGAATAATCAATGCTAATGTTATTTTTGACATTATAGAAAGCTTTTCCAAGCTAAAGTATTTCATTATATAGTTGCAGAATATTTTGGTACATTACATCTTTAATTTATATTTTTATGCATGTGTGCACATATACATATAAGCGGACGTACCTATTATTGGTTAGAATCACTTCTTTACTTTAATTATAATTGAAAAACAACGGTCTTTATATTAGCTACTGCCTTTGATTGGCAGTGCAACTTGGTTCTGTTTCACTGCACCACTGCTTGATAACATTTCATTTTTAAATTCATGAAAGCATTTTCTGGTTTTTACTGTGATTTAAACAACGTTAAATGAACCCACAATCAATTAACGGTAGCCATTATATATTCACATCAATTCTATAGTGATATTTTTGCTTGCACCTAACATGCTTCATAGGTAGTCTATGCATGAGATCGCTTGCAAGATTTGCATGCTATTTATGTTGGGTTTATAACTTTATATTATCTTAAAATTTTCTATTTCACTTCTATTTTTTATACTTTACATTCAATTTTATACAAAAAATTTCCCTCACAGCATTGTAGATTTAAGTTTATAGAGAAATACTTGGACAAATTCTTTTAGAAATACGAATTATTGTAGCAGGAATGTATTGAATTGTGTTACTTTTTTTAAATTCTTTATTCAGGTTAGTATATCCTTTAAAGATTTAACATAATTGTTTAAAATCATATTTTTCAGTAAAAAATGATCTAATTAGGCTACCCAATAAGGATTATGTTGTAATTTTAAGTCATGTTGAATAGGTTGAAAAATCTACTTTCTTGCTTATAATCCTGCAATATTCAGCTGTTAAGAGATCAGATTAATTGTACCAACCATGATCAAGGAGCAATTAGCTAACTTTCAGAAATAATAGCTATAGCCTAATATGTGAGCTCGCTTGGAAGAGATGGCGATGATCAGTAATCTTTTGTGGAAGACAATTTTATCTTCTTATATAAATAGACACTGAAATTTGTTTAAAGAAATATTTTTCTTATCATTTACCAATTCATTTCATTAAAAGGTTCATGTTGGTTACAGTTGAGATGAATATCAGAGGTTTGCTTGCAAATTGCTCGAGTTGATTAAATCTTTTTGATTAGTTCATGTTCATCATCTATCGACTTACCATAAGATTCTGTTCAGACTTGAAAAGCTGGTACAGTTGTGTAATATAGTACAATTTGTGTCCATTTTCAAGTTAAATTGAGGAATTTTTTGTGTATTGTACAGTTTTATTGAATTTCTAAGAAGAGAGACTGATAAGGATAGGGATTTGGCAATTAGTACTTCCATCCAGCTGTACTATTATCTGTTTGATATGTTGACGATTTTGGTTCAAGCTTTCGTCAACTTCACTTAAAACTCAAGTACTTGACTAATACAACTGCCATTTTCCTGTTTTAGATCAACTTTATGACATAGTGATAACGAACATATTGGGAATCACTTATATTTAATAAATCTCCGTGTTCTAACGTCTGAATTTGTATAAGGGTAACTTTCTTCCACATTGCACATAGAATAAAGATGTAACTTATATTACAAAACTACTTTATTGATAACCTACGCCATATATATAATATATATTTGTGTGTACACACACATTACATCTGCATGAACACATCACAGTATTATACAGCTCTACATTTATCTCTATATAAAATTCATTTATTTGGGTTATATCCTAAAAGACTCTACAGTCAGTCTGTACAAACATATACTGTGATAACCCATACCCAACAACATATTTTTTAACTCCTCATTCCACAGCTACATACATTCAAAATACGTTCACACTTCAAATTCTAATATAGCTTTTCCTACCCAATACACTACCAACACTGCCCAATACCCAACCTAGAATCACGTAGTTTTTATTTTATTGGCAAAATGGGACCATGTTGATGTGGTATTGAAGCCGACTTAGTGCACCTGAAGGAACAGTCACCATTGTATGATTTATAGGATTTTTCATATGGTGTTCTTAAGTAGTTAATCTTAATAGCGAAACATATTTGCAGTTTATTGCATTACTATATATAGGTTTTACTATGAAGTATCATCATACATTCAATCCAACATCATCAATTACTATTTTCAATTTTACTCCATGTTATTTTACTCATTACTATTTGGTGAATTATTCACTAATTATGATGGTCTTAGGTAAATCTACTTATAATAGCTTTAAGTTCAACTATTTCTCACTTAACTGAGATATCGCTTGCAAATTGTAGGTATTAATCTACAATGTTGGATTTATTATGAGTAAAGCCTTGGCTCTTACACAAAGGAATTGACATTTTATTCAGTCTACAATCTGAATCACGGGCAAGGACTCATGGTCTACTCGGGGATGGAGTAAGAAGCCTGCCCACATAAACTTATAAGATGGAAAGAATTCAGTTTTTTTCCAGAAAATGTACAACTCAAATGTTTTGTTTTGGAAGTGTTAAATTGCCATAAAATTATATGTGCATTGTGGTTGATCCTGTGCTGTAAACGCTCTGCACTTTAAATGAACGTATTAACTATCCTTTTTTTAGATATGTTTTTTTCTTCTAAATAAATCTAGGGATTTTGGACCAAGGTCCCTATTCTCAAAGCTCACGCACAAAAAGTCCCTACTAATAAACCCATGTAAATTAGGTCCCTATTTTGTTGTTATTTTTTACCAAATCATCCTTTTCTAGAAAATCGATCTAGTATTAAAATCAGAGGCAAAAGTAGCATAAATTAGTCAAAAACTAAAAATAGGGACCAAACTATCATAACTTTTCGGGAGGGACTTTTCTTCCGTCATCTTCCGATTCTAGGGAATTGGCAGTCGTTCCTTGATAAATCTAAATTTTTATCTTCTTTTGTATGTAAGGATACTTAAAAGTACATGTGTTCTGTTATATCTACTATATTAATGAACTAACCTACACACTATATTTGCGCATGAACTCAAAATATAATACAACGATACGTATACCTTCTACCTAAAAATCCTTTATTTTACGTAGGGTATACTCTAAGTAACTTTTAACATTAATTTAGTAACCAACAATGCCTGTGTGCGTAGCATGAGCCACGCACTAGTATACTTTTATATTAAACATATATTCTAAATGAAAATGTGACTCACAGTTTTAAAGTCAAAGATAAAATCGAATATATATATAACCAACTGTAAACAGTCTATATACATAAATCTGGACATATATTTTATATATAATTACTAACATATATTTATAATATAATTTGCATAATACATTGAAACTATACATATTACCCTAAACTTTATAAGTAACAGCATACCAATTTACAACTTGCGTATGATATACCTATATATTAAAATACCATAGCCATAAAAATATGTGCCAGATTTATATTTATAAATTATAGCTAACAATATCATAGAATACAAACAGCTATTACATATATTTTACTTAAAAAAAGAGAGACTATATGCTGAGAACATATCAATATCGATTTATATATATAGTTGTTATATCAAATATATTTTTTAAACTATTAAAACTTGTATATACTCGTATGCTAACAACAAACTATGCAGACATATATAACTATGTAAAGACAAACAATTGTAAGTAATATTATTTGTAGACTTCATACCTATAATATTTATATTTTATACTAAATATACTGAGATATAAAAGAACAGTTATATATATATATGCGACTGATATATAATTATACAATATATAAATAACAAACACAATTATACCTATACAAGTGAGAAGAAGTGGAGGGCACGATGTGGCTATCGGGATGGTTGCTTGGCAGGTGCGGATGGAGCAAGGTGCTGTGGCGGAGATGCGCTCGGCTGCATCGGTTGCAAGTGGAGCTCGGTGGTAGATGTGGGCACGGGATGGAAGGTGGTCGGCTTAACCAGAGGGAGGCGAGACAAGGCTGTCGGGGTGTGCTCGGCTGTGTCAGCAAGCTAGGAGAGAGAGAGAGGAGCAATGGGTATGTTAGGACAGAGTTTAGTAGGAGTTCAGCCAAGCTATGAATGGCAGCGGAAGGCAGTGTGGATGGAAGTAGCGGTGAGATGGTGGAGGAGAGGATGGGAAGAAGGGCTTGAGGTGGTAAGAGGGTAGCTGCTGTCACGTAGGGTGGTCGCTTGGTGGAGTTGCGGTGGTAAGGGGTATGGTGGAGGGATTCGGCGGCCAGAGGAGGCTATGGAAGGTTGCAGTGCTGTAGCCGAGGCGAGGAGATGAAGTGGTGGAACACAGTCGATGGTTGACGCGGAAAGAGCTCGGCTGTGTGGGGAAAACGTGAGGCAACCGAAGGTGGATGGCCGAAAGACGGTGGTGGTGAGCTCGGAAGGGAGCACGAGATGGTGGACGTGAGAAATTTTTTTTGCCAGGTTGTTCATTTCGAACTTATACATTTTTTTTATAGGGAAGATGGCCATATCGGCCATGAAAGAAATGGGAAAGTAAGAATAAGGTGAGTAACAGAGGCTAATACGTAGATGTAAGGAGAGAAAGCAGCTCACATTGAATTGGCTGGAAGAATATGAAAGAGAGAGAGAGAGTGTACCAGAAAATTATAAGTCGAGTATAGGGAATGGCAATGGTCAAACCTGAAAAGCTGAATTTATGGACATGATAATTATAGTGGCCATTCATCATCTCATGGTTGGCCTATCTGAAAGGACGCAGGAAGAAAAAAGTTGAAATTTCGTAACCGATACGACTATTCGTTTTGCGATTTTTGTCGCGTAATGATTACCGAATTACAGCAGCGAATATACTACGGAAATCAACACGATGAGACGATCAAAACAGTATACAGATATTGGTGGTACGATTGAATTATAAAAATTCGAATTTTTTACTAGCGGAAAATGCAGCAAAAACGCAGAAAAATAAGATCGACAGAGCTAAAGAAGTCCGAATTTGGAAAAACGAAAAATGACGTCTTGCTCAGTAGATGATTTAGAATTTTTCTATGTAAAAATATTTAGGTTTCGAAAACATTTTATTTTCATCAATTTTTTTACTGATTAAATTTGAAATAAATTTACGCACGAAAATAAACTTCATATTTTCGGACGAAAATTTTCCAGTTGCTATGTTTATCTATACGCATTCCAAATATCAAATTTATATTTAAAAATTTTATTGTTTCAAGTTCCACAAAATTTCAATTAATAACGTTATTAAAACCAGTTAAATTTACGGGTCATTACATCATTTCTCAAATTTGTAAGTTCAAAACTTATATTTATTTATTTCACAAACACTTAGATAGCAACCTTCAAAATCTAAACACCTAGTTTTATTTCAAATCAATTTGAAATCACATATATACATAACTCATTTTTATATCAAATCAAAATTTTAAATTTCTTAAATTCAAAACTTGTTTATCAAAACAGGACTCCAACAGAAAATCTTTAAGGTAGCAATCCATCGCTCAGAAACTCGAAAATAAACACCAATGATGTAGCGATCATCATTAGAATTATTTTCCAGCATTCAAAGTGAGTTCAGTGCTTTTATTTCTTCTAAAAACCATTTTTAAATTTTTTTTTCAAAAATACTTCCAAGATGATACTATCATTCTTATTTTTCCAAAACACTTTGAAACACATTTCAAAATCTCTGGGACTTAGACTCAAAACTTCTTAATTTAAATCCATTTTAATTTATAAGTCACGTTTATAAATTATACTCCCATAATTTCACCTTCTTAAAACATTTCACAAATGTTTTATCATTGTTTTTTTATAATAAACATCTTTTATTAAGGCACAACAACCAATTAATGATAATAATCAATATTATCATTCCTAACAACCAAAAACACCATATAATAATAAATTCCAAAAAAATATTTCTTTGTATATAAAATATAATCCAGGTAAAATTATTTCATTTACCCAATTCAAAACAATACCATGTCGAATTGCTCTGTTCAAATGTTTAGGGATCCCTATCAATGACGTTAATTACTCGTATTGACTAGAATCCATAAGCCACTCAATAGATCAACCGACATAATATAAAACGATTGTTATATCACTAACAAATACGCATTCATACGTGTGTGTGTATATATAAAGAACACACACTCATACTCATTCTAAGGTGCTACTGACCCTATCTTTATAAGCAATTCCCACCAAATCCATGGTTCTCACTTAACTTGGCTCTGATACCAAATGCGATGATCGAGATTTTCGACCCTTGAAAATAGACTCTACTACATTGGCTGTATAGCATGCCGAGCAATCAAGTGCCGGAAAACCCGACTGTTAGGGGAAAAGAAAAGAAAGATAGAAGAAATAGAAACAACAATACACAAAATCTCACAATCGCAGCGGAACAATATATAATAGATAATAACATACCTTTATGCAAAATGAACTATAACTGTAATATACATACAATCGTCAGAGTACAACAGTCAACAAATCAATTTTGGATAGTTATAATAACTTGTCCTCACAAATGCTGAATATACAGCCTATACACATAGCAGAATATAATCAAGTACGTAGATTACATCTCCGTCACCCAGATCATCTCCTAAGCTCCATAGCATCCTAATCTAAATCTGTAATAATCGGCCTGACCCGAGCATTACAATAAAATAACACTCGAGTCGGTATAGAAAACCAGCATGAGAAAACACACTCAAATTGAATTTTATTACTTCTAAAAATCCTTTTGAAAACAAAGGTATCTCGTAAGACCACGACATACATAAAAACGACAAGTTTTTACCTTATAATAACCAAAACATTTTTTTATCAAAATCATATGATATTATAATTGTGTCTATCGAAAATAGATTATAAAATAGCTGAAATGCTTGCATCTCACAATTCAACATAGTTGGGCACAATCAAAATCATATGGTGCTTATTGGAGAATGGATTCCATGTTATGAGCAGGTAAGGAACTACCTTCGATGAGTGCATCACTAGATCAATACACCCGGCTCTGACAAGAACATCTTATACCCTGCCACACAGAACCAGCCTATCACTTGACTACTAGTACCGAATATGTCATCATCTCGGTCTTCCAACCGTAATCGGGATCTCTCATGCATAATCAAATCCATATTAATAGGGTAATCTAGATAGATGATGACATACCCTAATGTGAGTGACCCACTTAGCCCTGCTGCATGCCCTGTTTTAGTCATTTCTGGATTGATGAGGCTTGAGGAAACATTTATCTTTCTGAATAGCAATCCCACTTGGAATGCTAACACGGCCTTCCAAGCAACAATGCAATGATAGCATTCACCATACAAGTTGTCTTGGGTCTGGACAAACCAACCTCTTCAAAATTACCATCTCCGTTATCTTTAAGATATCATAATTCGTAACTCATAAATTAGATCGAAGTGGGTTTCGGATAATTAAATCTGATCTCAGTCTCTTCGAAATGCTCAATAAATTTGTCCAGATCTGATAGTCGATTATTTAACTATCAAATTACACACATAAGTAGTCACTAGGCCCATATTATACATCTTTCAAAATATTCAATTCAAAATATCTTTACAAATATATATAATCGAATCTCTTTCAATATTTCATTATTTGAAAACGATTTCCAATGCTTTAATCCACAACAGGATATTTTTAAAACAATTTCAACACTTAGAAATATTTCCAATCCAACCAGTATTCATTTCCTAGAAAATATTTCTATATAAACCATTTCTACGCTAAAACACCTCTGAAACCCTTGATTCGAATGCTTAAGAAAATATTATAAGCCTATTTCCCACAATCATTTCTAATATCCATACTTAGGAAATTTCATAGCTTATCACGAATGTATGGGTATAATTATAACAAAAGAGGATTTTCCCCTTTTACTCACTTATTAATCAATTTACAAATTCATTTACAAATCCTTAACCCATTATAATTTATTTTATAAATTCCCAGAATTCATTTCAATTTCCTTTCACAATTTCATAGAAATTATCGATTATATTTATTTATAATCAACTAACAATTTATAACCCCTTTTGCATTCGGTTTCATTTTCCAAAGTTCTCATATCTAAAAAAACTTGGAAATTTCCTTTTCTCAAATCTCTTAGGTTTCCGTATTCCATCATAAAATTTCACTTATAAAAACACATCCATTCAATAAACTCTATTTACATATCTCGAGATTATTTATAAGTAACTACAATAAATTTCCAAAACATTACCTTTATAAAATGAGTATTCTAAAGTATAATAATTTTATTTTCAAACACATTTAAGAAATTATTTAAAATATCACCACCCCTTGTTAATAAACAACGATAGCTAAATTTTCATTCATTCATATATAATAAAAATAGATTTTCAAGCTTAATATGGAAATTATAATTTATTTCAATCAAATATTAAATATTTACGTAATTGACTTTCGAAAATATTTAAAACAATTAATAGTTTAATAAATAAAAGTCCTTTTCTAAAACAACTCCACTTCTTGATAAAAATATACCTTTCTAATCCAATATAACCATTTTTATACTTATAAATCTCTCTTTATTTATCACAATCCGATTTACATTTTCAATTTCACATTCATTTCCAAATTCCAAAATAGAACCCATTATTTCCTTTTAAGCCGGTTTCCATATTTCATTTTAAATTCACACGGTGAACTTATATTTCTCATTTATCAAATGATAATCATTCCACTTGTTTACAAACATCGTTTATAAATTTTCATAAACTCGTTCCCAGTTTATACAGATTTATATTACAAAAATCCATTTATAAATTGATTTCCAATTAAAATCCCATTTTTAAATATATTTCTTAAATAACCTAACTATATTCCAAAACCAATCAAATCTTGATTTCTACTTCCATTTCGTAATTTAAAAATCTTACTTTAAATCCTATATAACATTTTTTTATATTTATTCCCAAATTCCCTTTATTCTCCCAAACTATTTAAATATCGATTTTTGAAACCCTTTTACTTTTAAACACATATCACTTAAGATTTATTATTTAAAATCCTTTATATACATTATTCCAAAATCTCTGTTTAAAATATCATGAAATAGTTAAGTACAAAGTCAAAACATTTATTTTTATCCAAATCAATTTCTTTTAAATTAACCCAAAATTCAATATAAATATACACTTCCAAATCGCTTTTCAATTTCCTTTCAAATCTAAAAATAATATTTGTAATTTTAAAATATTAAAATTAGGGCCAATGCTACCATAGCAACCAATAAAGTCCAATCACACTATAATCTATCATAGATTATTCAAACATATCATATATCACTATATATGGAATTGAATTCAACAATTTTGAGGAATCCAATTGGATTCCTCCAACCTATTTCCCAACAACCATAGATGTTAGATAACATAAAATATCAATCCCGCTTCGAAGTGGGATATCATGGTAATATAGCGTCATATGCTATTATGCGGTGAACATAGGGTCTCATCCGCTCAAATAGGCGGAAAATATATCCAACTACTAATAATACAAATGTATATATATATAATATCACATCCAACTGATAATAATAATACTTTATCAATTCAACCAATCAGCCAAACAAATAATTTTAACCACTTTAAGTTAAACAAGAAATCAAAATGAGTGAGATTTACTCACCTTAATTGTTATTGTCGCTTCTGCGTTCTAATTTTTGGTTAAATTCAAATGCTTTCGAATTTAACTAGAAACTCTACAAGCTCTAATCCACTCCAATCCCATTCCTATACGTAGCATTCGCAGATACAAGTGCAATGCAACTCATTTCATTCAATTCTAACATCGTATGAACAAGTTATGATTTTTAAAAGTTACTCGAATTAATTAATAATAAAATAAATAGTTTCCCCTTAATTACCAAAATGCCATTAGCATATCTTCTATCCCAAATCAAAAATTGCCACCTACTTCCTGAGACCGAAACCATCCAAATTGTGCATGACATCAACTGACATGGAGCTAGGGGCCTCTGTACGATAGTCAGACCACGCCATCGTCTTCTTCTCAACGAAACGCACCTACTCGTCACCATCTCCACGCATTCGGTCTCCCATTCCACGTCGTGACACCCAGGCAGAAGCCGCCTACCACCACATCGCATGCCACCAATCACATCGTGGAGGTGCTCTTCCCTTCCACAACCTCAAATACAGTACTACCATGAACTAATTTTCCTAAGATTGATTAGAAAGCTAAACCCTAGCTTGCCTCGAACCCATGTTGAATAGTGGACCTCCCCCAATCTCGCTATCCAATAACAATTAGATAAAGAACGTGAAACTCGACCCTATACGAGCTCAACGAGTGTTCTTGGTTAACTGGAAACGAGAAGATGGAGTGGAAGGGAAATAAAATTAAATCCAAACGCTATGACATTTGAAATCCGATAATAATACACTATTACGGATCCAATGAAACTTGTTTCGTCGGATTCCGAGACAGTGCCCCGAAGGCTATTTTTATATGTCAATTAAAATGACTAAATTTAAAAATTAGTTAAATCAACTTTTAAATCCAAATTAAAAATTTTAATATCTTTATTTTTATTAATAGAAATTTAGTAAGCCTTTAGATCATTTTTATCCAGCTTAAAAGACAATATTTTAGTTTTTAAATGATTCCCAATTTATTAAATTCAACAATTAAATTACCCAAATAATCATTATATTAGAAATTAAAGTTATTAAATTTATGAAATTAACTTTCAAAAATTTAAAATCAATTAAATATCTCAATTTCAAATAACTAAAAATTCTAGGTCGTTACAAGTGTTATAAGTTTAAGTCATAGACACAAACTAGTTGCTAAACACATAATAATAGAATTAACTTAATTTAGCATCCATCACAAAATATAAGAATATATATTTATTTCAAGAACACAAGACACAAGAATGTATCTTTATTTCATGAACACAGGGCACAAGAATATATATATTTATTTCACGAACACAGAATAGTCATATAATCCAAATATTCGTAATCCAAGAGTACTCAAAACTATCGTAATGATCGTACATAGAATCGTAACAAACAAAAAATTTGGTATCACACGAACGATCCGATACCGGGGATCGTAAAAAGGATGGGAATCATAGGATCATAGGACGATCTCAAGGATAGCAGCCATGCCCGAATCTTTCAGATTTATTTTAGATTATTACACTTGAAACGAAACCCAGGAGTAACTTCTTAAGGATCTAGCAGCCACTTTCCGCACACCAAAAGAGAGTAAACTCAAAGTGTCACTTACTGTATGGTGTAGTCTAGTAAATATCACTTATTACAGATACCACTGGAAATGCTAAACTATATTCTCTTAAGGATGTAGCAACCACTTGTTGCACACCAAAAGAGAATACAACTCTAAAGTGTTAAGTACTTTCCCAAATACGATCACAAGAATTTAACCAAGGCATCCCATACTACCCGGTGGAATTCTAGTATTCGTTAATGCGTTAGTATATTCCACTCAAACATTATATTCAATGAGTTAAACCATATTCGACGAAGCATTGTTCGAAAGCATTTAAACCAATTGATAACACTATGTCGATTATAAGTACTCCTCAAATTATAGAATTAAGGTTCTCAAAACATTTTTCTCTTATGAGTTTATTATTTAAAACACTTATTATAATTTTTAATAAATACATTTATTATTTAACTTTAAATAAGTGTTACTTATTTAATAAAATATTCTATAACCTCAAATTGTCCCAAGATTCCAATTATATACGCAAAGTTGTCTTAAATTTCCATATAGTTGTATTATTCACAAAACTATATTTTAAAACCATATTTAATCAATCTTCTAAACACATATTAAAATATAACCATTTTATTTAAAAATAAATTAAGTTTATACTTTTCAAAACTACAATTCAAAATTCCACGGTTATTTAACAAAATCGCAATACTTATATTCCAAATCCGTAATCATTTTTATGTAAAAAAAGATTAGATTTGTATTTCCAAAGTCATATTTTTAAATCCATAAATATTTTACTAACCATGCTTAATATATAAAATAATTTGTTTAAAATCTTTGTTAATATATATCAACTTAATTTAGAAATAGTTCTAAGATTTATAAATATAAATCATTTTATTTCGTAAAATTACTTGTACACGAAGCTTATCTATTTATTTCATTTAACTCAAATTTAGGATCAAAAGATCTGCACTTATGACCACTTAAATCTCATAATTTTACAAAACTTGAAACATGAAAGTTGTACATAAAAGTCTATGCTTTCCAAATCAAATTACGTCGAGTAATGAAAAATTTATGACTAAAATAATTTTTAGATTTTAACTTCATGATCGTTGTCGTTTATTCTCGGAATAGCAACACTAAAACATCTTTTCAACCATGTAAACTAAAAAATATCATAATACTCAAAATATGAAAGTTGTAGAAGATATTCTAAGATTTTGAGAACAATAAGAATCATCGGAATTTGGTAAGTAATGAAAAGTTTATGGCAATTTTAATTTCAACTTTTAACACAGCCAATTACATATGACAATATGACACCATCAGTTTCTAACTTAATTTAGACTTCTTTAACTGTAGAATTTCGACAAGAGACTAAAATAGAAGTTGTAGCTAATTGGAAGTGCTTTCTATTGTTCAAGAAATTGAACCATTTTGGATTGTTCTACACCATGATATTGTTGTTTTACTGTAGCAAATTTCACACAAAATTTTCAACAAACAACAACACAACAAATCATTCAAGTTTACAACCCAATTGCTAGCAATTCAATTCAATGAATTATCCAAAAATTATGTACAGAGAGTAAATATTTACAAATAGATATGTGAGTGATAACTCGCTTTTAAAGCTTCCTATAACTTGCTAATCTCATCCAAAGTCTTGCTACTACTTAAAAATCTCTTTGCAAATCTCAATTTCTCCTAATAACTCAAAACGTAAAATCCATCCAGCAACACTTCAATCAAAAGCAGGATAAAATCATTTTTTATATTTCCAAAAGGTAGAGTTAGGGTTTAGGATATTTACTAATCAATGTAGAAAAAAATCCCTTTGATTTGGTTTGGATTTGAAGATGATTATGAGCTAGGGTTTTCATTTTTGTTAAGAATTTGGTTGTCTGGTTTCTGACAGAAGAAGAATGAGAAAAGAGAAGTACGTACGTTTTATTCTCTACTTACACTAGTTCTATCTAGGCCAAATAGGGTTTGGTAATGTGATGATCTAGAATTTTGAACATTTGAAATTGAAATATTTAATTGATTTTAAATATTTGGAAGTTAGTTTAACTTGAAGTTCAAATATAAATATGAATTTGGCAATTAAGTTATTAAATTTAATTTATTAAAGTTGGGTAAAATTTGAATCTTCAGTTTTAAGCTGATTAAAAATATTTCAGAGGCTTAGGAAATTCATATTGATAATACTGAAGATAATGGATGCTTTATAATGGGATTTGGAAATGATTTGTTCAGTTTTGAATTTATATCATTTGAATCGATATTTAAAAATAGCTTTCCAAGGCACAGTCTCGGATTTCGACGAAACCAGTTCCATTGGATCTGTAATAGTGTATTATTATCGGATTTCAATTTTCTTAGCGTTTGGAGTTGTCATGTGATCGTACGGATAGCAAACGGGCTGAAATTTATATCGAAATTTAATTCAATAGCTGCTATAAAAAGCTATCTTCTCCATAAGGTCGAATTTGGACTCAAAACATTTTCCATTGCATTCGGAATAAGGGTATAACTCTATAAACGCCTAGCGGCGCGCCTCGATAGGAGGTTGGGATTTTGAGTTGCATAATTTGAAACGATTTAAAAATTTAAATTTAATTTAAAATATAATATATATGTTTAATATAATAATATTTCACCAGACAGATTTAGCACGTTGCAGAAAGATTAAACCACGTGTTTTCTATAGTTAACACGCGTTTATTTTTTTAAAAAAAAAAGAGAAGTAAAAGAATTAACTCGAATGCATCTCATATAAAAAATGAAACCCTTCTTTGCGTTTAAAAAAAATTGAAATCGAATTCTCTGAATTTAAAATGGCCACTCTCTTTCAATTCCTCATCAATGAAAAAAAAGAAAAGAAAAAAGGGAGTGAGGGCACGATCTTGGTTTCGGTGACGAATGAAGATGGCCATGTCGAATCAACGACGAGCGTATGGAATTTTGTTCGAGGCAAATGTAAAGGAGGAAGTCGTCGCGCTCGATCGAGAGGAAGGGCAGCGCTATTATGGGGCGTTTGTAATCGAAATTGAAGCCGTGGCAATCGCGTCGGCGTGGATTCGTCGATGATTAATGGAAGGGCTCAAACTAGGAAACGGTGGCGGTCGCGATGTGGCGATGCTACTCCAGGCGAGCGGCGATGGTGTGTTACAATGGGATTGCCGTGGTGTCCGTTTTGGGCTTGCGTAAGCAAGTTTCTGGCAGTAAGGTATCGTCTTCATTTTAATTAAAAATAATTATAAAAATGTTCACATATAAAATTACAAAAGGAAGAAGAAAAGAAAGTAATTTTAGTATCAGTTTTTGCAATTATATTGAAATGAAATTCTGTTTCTACGAGATACATTTATATATACATGCATGTTTAATATATGGGTAAAAACTGAATGTGGATGTAAATATATTTAAAGGGGTTAATGTGATAATTAAATTATTCAAATTATTTATTCACTAAAAGATATTTTAAAAGGGAAATTGGTTTAAAACTAAATTTCTAGTCGATTCATTTATTAAATGGATATTGAAGTGTTTAATTAATTTATTTAAATTATTTTAGTTACTAAGAGGATTATTTAAAAGAAAATTTGTTGGAATTAAATAATTAGTTAATTAAATCTATTTGATAGAAATTAACTGTTGATTAAGTTTAAATGCTAATAAAACCATATAAATGTTTATATAAGGTCTTGAATCGGGAAGAGACAGGCCTGTTTGGATTGGATTGAAAAATAAAAGCAAAGGTGAGATCTTCTCACTCACTTGGTTTGTTTGTTGAATTTAAATAGTTAAATTTAAATTTTGGATGTGTTTGGATGAATCTGATAATGTATCTATTGATGATATTAGATATAGTAGGATATATATATATATATATATATTTGGAGTGATTGATTTACCGCATTGTATAGAGGATGAGACTCTATGCACCGCATAATTGTGGATGATTTTATATAATCCCATATACCATGATATACCACCTCGAAGTGGAATTGGTATTTAATTGTTGTACTAACGTCTGTGGATCCAGGGAAACAGGTTAGAGGGATCCAACTGAATTTCTCAAATATTTAAGTTTATTTCAATGTTGTGTGTTGATTTATTTATAATCTGCGTATGATTATATTTGTGACTGGAATCTTTGAAGGTTATGGTCTAGCCGAATATATTTTTGGTATCGTAGGATACCAGAAATATAAAATTGGATTTTTGGAAATTTAAAGTAGACAACTTAAGTAAATAAATTCTAGGGAATTGAATAAATTTAAAAGAAGAAATTTAAAAGTATAAAAGTTGATTTTTGAACTCTTATCGAATTAATTCCAAAATATAGGAAAATATATTAATAAAGGGATTTTAAGTACTATTGTTTAATAGTTGAAGAAATTATTTAAATTTTGGATTTTAAATAGTTTGGAAGAGATAAAGGAATTTATTTTAAAAGGAAATAAATTTAGAAATCAAATTTGGAATTTAATTTGGTGTTTGAAATAATTTTAGAAATCAAATTTGGAATTTAATTTGGTGTTTGAAATAATTTTAGAAATCAAATTTGGAATTTAATTTGTGTTTGAAATAATTTTAGAAATTAATTTGGAATTTGATTTGGTGTTAAAACAAATTTTAGAAATTAATTTGGAAATTAATTTGGTGTTTAAAAATAAATATTTGGAAAATCGATTTGGAAGCTGATTTGGCGTTTTAAAATAATTTTGGAAATCAATTTGGAATTTGATTTGGTGTTTGAAAGTGAATATTTGGAAAATCGATTTGAAAATCTATATCAGTGGATGTTAGAAAATTTAAACACAATGGGGATTTTTTTAAAGGAAAAGAAAATTTGTTTTAGAAATAAATATTGGTTTATTTTTAATGGTGTGGAAAGAAATTTGCCAATTTGGAATGTAAATTGAGATAAATCGAGAAGGATTTATAAATTGATTTAAATGGACTATTTTGAAATGGAAAACATATTTTCTCTGGAAAGCCGAGTATGTTTTTTTAAAAGTAACTTTCAAATATAAATTAAAAATTCTAGAGTTGGTTTTAAAAGAATGTTTTGAAGAAATTATTTTCTTAAGTTATTTTGAAATTCTTTAAAATAAATATTTATTTAATTAATTATAGAAGTGATTATTTAAAGATTTAGTGGATATTTCATTCAGAAAATTGTTATTTAAATAGTTATACTCTATCTAATAATTTTATTTTAAATTTATTTTGGACTTACGTTTATATGAGATATTAGTATAATATTTTCATAACTAATATTTAAGCAATTGTCTTAAAATTGTTTTATTTTAAATATTTCCAGGTATATATGTTTGGATAAGTAATTTAAAATATTTGAACTTGGCAGATTTTCAGTGGAAATGAAAAATACTTGAAAATATATTCTGCGTAAGGAAAATGATTTGAAATTTGTTTTCAAAGGATTGAAATATGGAAATTGATTTGAAATTTGTTTTCAAAAGGTTGAAGTCTGTAAGAATATCTTGCGAAGATATTTTGAAAATAAATAATTGGAATAAAATTATTTAAAAATTTGGTGATTGTTGTGAATATTGATTGATAGTTAAATAACCGACTATCAATATTGGCCTTTAAATGATATTTGAATTTCGATGCGACCGAGGGTCGAATTCCAAATGGATATTCGAAAACCACATCGAATCTTTGTGATGGGTCTTTTGTTTAAAAGATCATAGTTGAAATTTGTTGTGATTTATTTGAATCTAAATGTAACTTTTATTTTTAAAATAAGCGCTCGTTATTCAGATTTGCCGGGAGAGGACTTTGTGTCATAAAACCCATTCCGATTAATGATATGACGAAATGTGATTGCATTTGAAGATGGTGTTGAAGACCGGGTATTTTCGAAAATGAAAGGATTACCCGTCGAATGTCTCTGCATCGAGTTGCTCCGGTATAGAGATTTTATCACCCTTTGTGATGAGGAGTCCAGATGTGATTAGTGAATATCTGGATTTGCAAGGGCTTCTTTGAAGTGCCTTCGGTTTCGTTCGGTCCCGAAAAGGACTTGTATGGATGTGTGTCTGACATTACACTTTGAGATGTAAAGCTGGTTTCTATCAAATACATTTCTGTAGGTGGCGGAGTATTTGCTCTCTTAGCTTAATACCCTTCTCTGAGACGTATGAGCTCAGAGGTTATGTAGTTGATGCTTACTAGTGATACATTTTCAATTTGGTAATGTGGCATACGAAGTGTTGCTAATCATGTGTTGATTGAAGCCTGGCTTTTGTGAAAAGCATAGCTTTGTGGACAAGACTTCGTCGGACCACATAACCCGAAAATGGTCGGAACAGGAAGGATGCAGCAAGGTTGTTTGGGGGTAGCGCCCTCAGGGTATGTCCATTTCCTTTTGGGAAAATGTGGTATCATGGTATGGAGCCCAGATATTTAACCTATGTGGTTGCTGCAAATTTATTGCTTTGTGACTGTTGCTGTGTGGTTGAGGATCCTCGGATAAAGGTCGGTAACGACCGGGAGTGGCATACTTGTAGGGTTATCTAGTTACAGCTGTATTACAGCGTGAGGTAATCCAGCCTTGTGTTGGCAGAGATCCGGTTAGGTTCTCGGGGCATCCTTCCAGAGGCGTTCCCATGTGGCATAGATCCTTAGCCTGACCATTTGTTGGAAATCCAAAGAAACAATACGAGCCTATACGGTTTTAGTTGTATAACTTGCCATGGAATGTGGCGGCAACATGCTATTGAACATGGTAGCTATAGTAGGCATACTACGAAATGCGTATGCTGGTTAAGATTTATACTATACTTTCGAAATGTTTTCCACACTATGCACTAATAATAATATCAAAAGGATTTTTCATATCAAGCATGTTTGACTATCATAAGGAGAAATCTCCCCAATTTCGCGTTTGCATTGTGTGTGTGGCAGGAGGCCTTATGGTAGTTTCATTTTCCAAAAGCATAGCGGATTTCTTTTTCTTTCTTTGTGAAAATAACCGTTTTAAGATCTCACACCAGTCCCATGACTAACCTGGAGTTTATTGTTCCCTTTCTAAACTCTGGGTGCTCATAATTTTCCACACAGACAGCCTAGAGTCAGATTATCAGTTGTTCTGGAGCGAAGTCAGAAAAGATGCTGTGGAGATCTGGAGTTCAAGTTGGATGGCGAGGCGTATCACTTGTAAATGTTATATTCTTTTCCGCTGTTTTTTTTGTAACACTCTGATGAAGTAATGTGGTGTATAAATTGATATAGTGCTTTCATTTCAAAGATTATTCATTTATCTACTATATGTTGTTCTGCTGCGATATGTGAGATTCTGTTATTGTTTCTGTTTTTTCTTCTATCATCTTCTTCTTTAACCCTAACGGTTTGGTTTTTTGGTATTCAGTTGTGCGGCATTTGATACAGTGGACGTATTAATGTCGACTTTCGGGCGTCGAAAAATTAGGTTATTACAGGTAAGAATCAAATAACAAGTGTTCCAAATTAAATTCCTAAATGAAAGTGTTACTAAACCTATTATGTTTTACTACTTCCTTTAACACTATATAACACTAAACCAAAATAAAAATTGATTTTCAATTTTATTTAAATCAAATCTCAAATTAAAATTCTAATTTTAACAATGAATCACAGTATTGACATTTTGCTCTAACTACCAAAATTAAACAATTCATTTTGTAATATTTCAAAATTTTAAATTGAAATCATAATTAAGAAATGAATCTCGTTTCTTAATTAAATCTAATCAATTATTCTCAACATTAAACTTAATTTGTACAATTAAATTTCATAAATCATAATTAAATATTAATTATTCATGATGGATAAGCTCAGTAGTGATGGTAAATGGAAGATGAACATTGGTATAAGGATGGGAAGAGACGAATGATGGTGAGATAGAAGTTAGAGAGTCATGGATGGGACACAAAGGTGTAGAGGTGGAAAGGTGGTGAATAGAGTAGGTGTGAAGTTTAGTTGACAAGGAGGATAAGGCATTGGAAAAAAAGATAGATAATGGAATGAAGGAGTGTGAGGTAAAGGGAATATGCATGAGTTCATGTGAGGTTGCAGATAGGTTAGCATAGGCGGTGTGGTAGTGAGAAATGAAAGGGAAGCCGTAAGGAACCGATTCTTCGACTTCCAAGAATCGACAACAATACGTCCACTGTATCAAATGCCGAACAATCGAATGCCGAAAAAACAAACCCTTAGGGTTTAAGAAGAAGAAAGAAGTAGTAGAAGAAGAAAATAGAACAAGAAAGAACAACAAAAACAATATCAGAATCTCACATATCGCAGCTGAACAACATATAATAGATAAATGAATAATCTTTAAATCAAAGAACTATATCACTTATTACATTACATCATCAGAGTGTATAACAACAATATACAACACAATTGGACAATGGACAGCTATACAAACATGTCCCTAAGTGAATTTACAGCGGAAACATAATATCATATACAAGTAATACGTCACGCCATCCATCTCACCACTAGAGCTCCAAAGCACTTATGAATCCAGAATGACCCGATAACCTGACTCTAGACTTCCCGTGTGGAAAATTTTGGTCACCCAGAGTTTAGGAAGAGAACAATAAACTATAGGTCAGTCATGGGACAGCTGTGAGAACTCAAAACAGTTATTTATCTTTTAAAACAACAATAACAAGGGAAGTGAAAAAAATATCCGCAATGCTTTTGGAAAATGAAACTACCATAAGGCCTCCCCGTACACACACAATGCAAACGCAGAATTGGAGGAGATTTCTCCTTATGATAGTCAAAGATGCTTACTACGCAAAACAAATCATTTTTGATATTATTATTAGTGCATAGTGTAGAAAGCATTTGGAAAATAGAATATAAATCTTAGCCAACATACGACCATTATCGTATGCATACTATAGCTACCATGTTCAATAGCAAGTTGCCGCCACATTCCATGGCAGGTTATACAACTAAAACCGTACAAGGCTCGTATTGTTTCCTTGGATTTTCCAACAAATGGTCAGGCTAAGAAACTTCCTACTGCCACATGGAATCGCCTCTGGCGGGACGTCCGGAGAACCTAACCGGATCTCTGCCAACACAAGGCCGGGTTACCTCTGTAACTAGGTAACTACTACTCGAGTATGCCACTCCTCGGTCCTTTGGGACCTTTATCAGAGGGCCCTCTATCACCAAGCAACAATCACACAGAAAAATGAGATTGGAGCAACCACATAGGTTAAGCATCAGGGCTCCATACCTGACACCACCCTTTTCCAGAAGGAAATGACATACCCTAAAGGGAGCGACCCTCATAACCTTGCTGCATATTCCTGTTTCAACCATTTCCGGGGTGTGAGGTCCGACGAAGTCTCGTCCACAAAGCTACGCTTTTTCATAAAGCCATGCTTTGATCAACAAATGATCAATAAATAATCATCACACAGCAACACTCAGCATGCCACATTACCAAATTGGGAGTATATCGTTGATAACCTTCAACTACATAACCTCTGAGCTCGTATGTCTCAGAGAAGGATGTTAACTAAGAGAATAAATTCTCCGTCACCAACAGAAATGTATTTGAAAGAAATCTGCTTTATATCTCAAAATGTAATGTCAGACACGTAACCTTACAAGTCTGTTCCGGGCTCGAACGGAACTGAAGGCACTTCAAAAGAAGCCCTTGCAATCCAGGTATTCACAATCCCGATCAAATTTTCCATCACAAAGGAAATCTCCATACCGCAGCTAACGGTGCAGAGACAATCGATAGGTCATCCTATCGTTTTCACAAATACCCGGTCTTCACCACCGATCTTCAATGCTATCCATTACGTCGTATCACTATTCGGAATGGGTAATTCGAATAACGAGCGCAAAAATTTAAAAATAAGTGTAGCATTCAATTTTCAACCAATTCACAACAAATAGTCATTTAAGGGTCAATATTGGTAGTCAGTTATTTGACTATCAATCATTATTCACAACATCACCCGATTTCAAATAATTTTCCAAATTATTTATTTTCAAAAATATCTTTATAAGATATAATTTCCACACTTCAACCATTTGAAAACAAATTTCAAATCAAACTTCACTTTTACAACTTTCATTTCAAAATGGTTCATTTAAACCAATCAAATAAATCCTTACCGATTTATTAAATTTACGTTCGAAATTCGTAAATTTATTTCCACACTTCAAAAATAAATCAATGTTTATTTTTAAAACAAATTTTCCTTATAGATTTCCATTGTGAATTTACATTTTCAAATATTCACCTTTTATACGATTTTTCAAATCGATTTCAATTATTCACTTTCAATTTATCTTTAAAAGATATAATCTCAAAACATTCACTTCATATTGGAAAACATATCCATACTTATTCAATAATAATAATTCACAAATCCATTTATGTTCAACATTTGGAAAATATTCAATATACTTAAAACACCATTAAGTATATATTTTATTCTTTTAAGGAAAACTTCTCTTAAACGCATTTATTTGAGTTAAAACGAATGTTGCGTAAAACATCGTTACGACAACTCAAAATCACTAGTATAGGGATTCCAAATTAAGATAGATATATAAATCCCTATACTATATAAAACTTTTCCATTCGAAAATCATTTACGATAACAACAGTGTTATAGTCCACCATTTCCTTCTATTTCTCGAAAATGTCTATTTCAACAATAAATGTTGAAATCTATGGTTTCGATACTTAATACATTTTAAAACATTTTTGAATCGTTTTAATTCTATTTAAAATATCACTTTCCTAAAATATTTCTTTATTATATTATTCACCGTCCAAAATCGTGAATATACTTCATTTACCAAATTCAATTTCTACATATTTTATTTAAAGGATTATCCACTGTCCAAAATCGTGGATATATTTCCTTTAATAAGCTATAATAATTAACTTATCAAAATAAGTCGATTTCGGATTTATAAAACAACGTTTATAAATTCCATTTATACTTTATAACAACTTAAACTTATAAAATCACTTTATTAACAAATTCTATCCATATCCCATTTACACGCCAAAATCCAGTTTATAAGTTAATTACTTATAAATCTTTCATTTTACAAAAATCTATTCATTTTTTAACTTCACAATTTATAAATCTATAGATTTCATCCACTTATGAAATCCATTTATATTTCATTTTAACACTTATAAAAACTCGTTTTATAATTCCAATATTTTAATTTATAAATATCAATTTTATAATTCTTTTATATAAATCATTTATAATATTTCAAAATTCCCAATTTAAACCATTTTATTAACTAATTAACTACATATTTCAAAAATCACATTTCGGTTATATTTCACAAAAATCATAATTTTTATAACATAAAAATTACAACGTTTATTTATTTAAAATGAATCAATTCCAAAATTAACTTTTATTTTGAATTCTCAACTTAAATTTTCAAAAATCAAATTTTATTTATTTTCGGCATCTAACGATAACAAAAATATATTCGGCTAAATTTTAGCCTTTAACGATTTCAATCACAAAGATAATCACGCAGATTATAAATAGATCAACACACAACATTGAAACCAATTCAAATGTTTGAGGAATCCAGTTGGATCCTTCTAACCAGTTTCCCTGCATCCAAAGATGTTAGCACAATACCAATCCCGCTTCGAGACGGAATATCGTGGTATATGGGATTTATAAAATACTATCCGCTATTATGCGGCGCAATAGGGTCTCGTCCGCTATATAATGCGGGAAAATAAACTCCAAATACATATATAATACCAATTCCATACAAGTTGGAATTATCGCGGTATATGTGTTTAATAAATAACCTCCGCTTAATATGCGGCGTATAGGGTCTATTTCAATACAACAGATAATAACTATCATCTAATCACACAATCAAGCAATTTTAATCTAACTATTTAAAATTTAAATCGAAATAATTCGATTGAGTGAGAAGTTCTCACCTTACTTCCAATAACGGTTCATCGTTTTAGTTTGAATAAAATTAAACGAGCATTTAATTTTACCCAAAATTCTCACTATCTCCAATCAATCCCGTTCTAGCTCCATCGCGTAGTACTCGTCCATACGAACCCGACGCAATTCGTTTCGTCATTTTTCGACCTCGTATGAAAGAGATACAATGTTTTAAAGATTGAACAAATTATTATATACAAATATTTACAATTTTATTTATTATTTTTAACCTTCTTTTATCTTGGCCGTGAATTTCAGAAGAAAAATCAAGGCCGTTACGTGAACCCATCGCTCACATTCGAAAGCAAACAACGCGACCACCATCGTCGACTTTTAGCTCGATCAACCATGTCTACTTCGATGACCTCGCCACCCTCTACCATCGCCGAAGATATGGCGAAGCTGATCAGGCCGTGCTCTCGAAAATCGAGCACGAGATGCGCGACTTTGAACGCAAATTCCCATCGATCCGCTCCGTATTTTCCGATCATCACCGTTGGATTGTGAGATCTCGACATGCTCTTCAAGATTGTAGTTGGGAGATTTTCGAATTGCTATGTAGAATTGAAGAAAATTGAAGGAGAAGATTGGCAAATTTCGGCCATTAAAACAAAAACTGGCGGCTAGGGTTTATAGATTAGGGTTTGGGTTTTGTTTTGCAAAATGAAGATAGAGGGGCCTTTTATAGAAAAATTTTCAAAACACTATTCATCCAAAATTTTCTGAACTTCAAACGAAGCATGCTGGCTGACGTTTCTAGGGTTTACCCCGTGTTCCGGACACAATGGAATAGGTATCGAGAGCCAATTCGATCATATGTGCAAGTTACGGAAATAAACGATCAAATTTAAATTAAACCGATTAAACAAATTTCTATGCATTTTTGTTTGCCTCGGACAAACGTTAAACCCGATTGACACGAAATTTGAAAAATTACAATAATATAACATTACAGATCCGATGAAACTGGTTTCGTCGAAATACGAGACTGTTTGAAAAATGACTAATTTCACTAGTCGATTAAATATTAAAATATTCATATTCTGCAATTTAACTTTTAATTCAATTTTAAATGTTCACAAACATTTTTCTAACTTCAATATGATTTAATATAACTCTACAAATCATTTTTAATCACATTAAACCCGAATTCCAATTATTTACGCAATTTCAATTATTAAATTACTGATTTAATTATCCAATTAAATCCATATATTCGAAAAATAAATTATTCGACTTATAAATTTTACTTGTTAATATTTAAAATCAACTAAATATCTGAATTTCAAATGACAGAAATTCTGGGTCGTTACAAATTTCCCCCTTTAAAAGAATTTCGTCCTTGAAATTACCAAGTAAGAAAAAGTTTTGAAATCCATTGACTTTTCAAAACAATTCAATTCAGATTTCAAATTCACTTAAGTGTTTAACTTTCCCAAAATCCATAGTTAAACTTCTTACAAAACTTCACTAATATCTTCAAATCCATATATAGTTATCTTTTCAAAATCAACTATATCGTTTAACTTTTAACTTCAAATCAGAACTTAGTTTTCACAAAAAAAAAATTTCCGAAATTACCTGAAAATTTCCTAACGCCTTAATTTTTTCAGAAAATTTCGCCATAACCTCCTTTGTACGGAGGAGCTTTTACAATATCACAATAGATATAAATATATATACATCGACCCACACGGTCGGAAAACAGAAAAACAGTTCATATTTCCTATTTTTATTGCGTAGGCGTACCTTTTTAGCATTTCTAAGCAAAGCAGTTATTTATTTAGCATTTTGCGCAACCAAAACCAGCCAAACATTAGCCCTGGTACCTATACTTACTCAATTTAAACACGTAAGTGGCATATATAAGAAGTTATTAACATTTTACTCTTTTAAACAACTACAACACATGCATATTAAAAGAAATGCATACTAAACAAGGTTTATAAGCAACTTATATGTTTTCGACATTACTTGTAATTGTTTACAACCAGTTCATATACAACGACATTCAATTAGTCATTTTCAATTAGTTTACACTCACTAATTTACATTCACATTTGTTCACTTTCAATTCAATCAATTTCCATTCAATTTAAATTTACTTAACTTCCAATTTGAATTTAATCGCTTTAGCTTTCAATTTTATTCATTCAATTGCATATTAATTTCAATTCAATCTATTAACAATAATCTAACAACCAATGTATATCCAATACAGCTGAATTTATTCGCTTTACATTCAACATTCATATTCACTTTGTTTACCTTCAATTTGGTTTAACGTTTAATTAGCCTTAAATGAATTAACACTTATATCCATTATTTCATATTAATTTATTACATTCGATTGATTTATATTCAATTCATTTGTTCAATTACCAATTTATTTTACAAATAAAGTTGAATCTCCTTTATATAACTCATGTTCATATTCATTTAATGACTTCATTTCATTAATTCATTTTGATACCAAAATCAACTTCATTCAACATCACTTAAGTTATATTCCATTTCAAATTTCCACTTATAAATCCAATTCAGATTTTAACTCCAAAGTAAATTTTATTTAACTTTTACCAAAGTCAATTTTATCACTTATTCAGATTCATACCTTGTTTTGCTTAACAAAGTTGTTTGACTATTTTAATAATTGGTTTTACTTACATCTTCACATTTAATAAGTTATACAACTTATTATTCAACTTCCAAATCTGATTTAATTTATTTAACTTTCTTTAGTTAAATTTCACATCATATATTTTATCATACTAATTCAAATTTATTTCAACTTTACTAAAGTTAAAATCTTTATTATCTCATATTATAAGTTCAAAACTTGATAACTTATATTCATCAATTTCAACTTGGATTTTGACTTCAAATTTGTTTATCACAACAAAATTCAATTTCAATTCACTATTGTAGCAAATCCATCACACAGAAACTCGTAAATGATACTGATGATGCTGCAGTCATCACCCATATTATTCCCCAGCAACAGTAGTGAATCCAATGCTTTAAACTCTTTCAAAATTTTCTTTTATTTATAAATCACATTTATAAATCTTGCTTATATAGTTTCACTATTTCTCATTACTTATACAAGATTATTCCACAATTATAAATCATTTCAATTATAATTCTATACTTATACAATTGTTGCTTTTATATAATTTATTCTTTCACAATTGTTGTTTTTATTTGGATTATTCGAATAACTTTGATTCACTTATATATTTTCTTACATTTTCAACAATCAAACAATTCAATTTTACATTCACTTTAATAATTCTGAAAAATTATTCCTTTATATATAAAATATAATCGAGGTAAAATTATTTCATTTACCCAATTTAAAACAATATCGTGCCGAATTGTTCTGAACAAGTGTTTAGAGATCCCTATCGATAGAGTTGTATAGACTATACCGACCAGAATCCATATACCACTCCACAAACTAATGATCACAATATAAAACAATTTTTATTTTCACTAACAAATACGCTCTCATATCTATTATTACACTCAACTCATTCTAGAGTACCGCTGACTCTAACTCTAATGAGTAATCCCTAACAGAGCCAAGGTTGTCACTTAACCAAATGCTCTGATGCCAAATGTAAGGAACCGATTCTTCGACTTTCGAGAATCGACATCAGTACGTCCATTGTATCAAATGCCGAACAATCGAATGCCGAAAAACCGAACCCTTAGGGTTTAAGAAGAAGAAAAAAGTAGAAGAAGAAGAAGAAAATAGAACAAGAAAGAACAACAAAAACAATATCAGAATCTCACATATCACAGCGGAACAACATATAATAGATAAATGAATAATCTTTAAATCAAAGAACTATACCAGTTATTACATTACATCATCAAAGTGTATAACAACAATATACAACACAACTGGACAATGGACAGCTATACAAATATGTCCCTAAGTGAATTTATAGCGGAAACATAATATCATATACAAGTAATACGTCTCGCCATCCAGCTCGCCACTAGAGCTCCAAAGCACTTCCGAATCCAGAATGACCTAATAACTTGACTCTAGACGGCCCGTGTGGAAAATTTTGGGCACCCAGAGTTTAGGAAGAGAACAATAAACTCCAGGTCAGTCATGAGACTGGTGTGATAACTCAAAACAGTTATTTATCTTTTAAAACAACAACAACAAGGGAAGTGAAAAAAATATCCGCGATGCTTTTGGAAAATGAAACTACCATAAGGCCTCCCTGCACACACACAATGAAAACGCAGAATTGGAGGAGATTTCCCCTTATGATAGTCAAATATGCTTACTACGCAAAACAAATCATTTTTGATATTATTATTAGTGCATAGTGTAGAAAGCATTTTAAAAATAGAATATAAATCTTAGCCAACATACGACCATTATCGTATGCCTACTATGGCTACCATGTTCAATAACAGGTTACCGCCACATTCATGGCAGGTTATACAACTAAAACCGTAAAGAGCTCATATTGTTTCTTTGGAGTTTCCAACAAATGGTCAGGCTAAGGAACTTCCTATTGCCACATGGGATCGCCTCTGGCGGGACGTCCCGAGAACCTAACCGGATCTCTGCCAACACAAGGACGGGTTACCTCTGTAACTAGGTAACTACTACTCGAGCATGCCACTCCCCGGTCCTTTGGGACCTTTATCCGAGGGCCCTCTATCACCAAGCAACAATCACACGGAAAAATGAGATTGGAGCAACCACATAGGTTAAGCATCAGGGCTCCATACCTGACACCACCCTTTTCCAGAAGGAAATGACATACCTTAAAGGGAGCGACCCTCATAACCTTGTCGTATATTCCTGTTTCGACCATTTTCGGGGTGTGAGGTCTGACGAAGTCTCGTCGACAAAGCTATTTTTTTTCACAAAGCCACGCTTTGATCAACAAATGATCAATAAATAATCATCACACTATAACACTCAGCATGCCACATTACCAAATTGGGGGTATATCGCTGATAACCTTCAACTACATAACCTCTGAGCTCGTATGTCTCAGAGAAGGGTGTTAACTAAGAGAATAAATTCTCCGTCACCAACAGAAATGTATTTGAAAGAAATCTGCTTTATATCTCAAAATGTAATGTCAGACACGTAACCATACAAGTCTGTTCCGGGCTCGAACAGAACCGAAGGCACTTCAAAAGAAGCCCTTGCAATCCGGGTATTCACAATCCCGATCGAATTTCCCATCACAAAGGAAATCTCCAGACCGTAGCTAACGATGCAGAGACAATCGATAGGTCATCCTATCGTTTTCGCAAATACCCGGTCTTCACCACCGGTCTTCAATGCTATCCATTACATCGTAACACTATTCGGAATGGGTAATCAGAATAACGAGCGCAATAATTTAAAAATAAGTGTAGCATTCAATTTTCAACCAATTCACAACAAATAGCCATTTAAGGGTCAATATTGATAGTTGGTTATTTAACTATCAATCAATATTCACAACATCACCCGATTTCAAATAATTTTCCAAATTATTTATTTTCTAAAATTTCTTTATAAGATATAATTTCCACACTTCAACCATTTGAAAACAAATTTCAAATCAAACTTCACCTTTACAACTTTCATTTCAAAATGGTTCATTTAGACCAATCAAATAAATCCTTACCGATTTATTAGATTTACGTTCCAAATTCGTAAATTTATTTCCACACTTCAAAAATAAATCAATGTTTATTTTTAAAACAAATTTCCCTTATAAATTTCAATTGTGAATTTACATTTCCAAATATTCACCTTTTATACGATTTTTCAAATCGATTTCAATTATTCACTTTCAATTTATCTTTAAAATATATAATCTCATAAATTCACTTCATTTTGGAAAACATTTCCATACTTATTCAATAGTAATAATTCACAAATTCATTTATTTTCAACATTTGGAAAATATTCAATATACTTATATCACCATTAAGTATATATTTTATTCTTTTAAGGAAAACTTCTCTTAAACACATTTATTTGAGTCAAAACGAATGTTGCGTAAAACATCGTTACGACAACTCAAAATCACTAGTATAGGGATTCGAAATTAAGATAAATATATAAATCCCAATACTATATAAAACTTTTCTTTTCGGAAATCATTTACTATAATAACAGTGTTATAGTCCACCATTTCGTTCTATTTCTCGAAAACGTCTATTTCAACAATAAATGTTGAAATCTATGGTTTCGATACTTAATACATTTTAAAACATTTTTGAATCGTTTTAATTCTATTTAACATATCACTTTCTCAAAATATTTCTTTAAAATATTATTCACCGTCCAAAATCGTGAATATACTTCATTTACCAAATTAAATTTCTACATATTTTATTTAAAGGATTATCCACTGTCCAAAATCGTGGATATATTTCCTTTAATAAGCTATAATAATTAACTTATCAAAATAAGTCGATTTCGGAATTATAAAACAACGTTTATAAATTCCATTTATACTTTATAACAACTTCGACTTATAAAATCACTTTATTAACAAATTCTATCCATATCCCATTTACACGCCAAAATCCAGTTTATAAGTTAATTACTTATAAATCTTTCATTTTACAAAAATCTATTCATTTTATAACTTCACAATTTATAAATCTATAGATTTCATCCACTTATGAAATCCATTTATATTTCATTTTAACACTTATAAAAACTCGTTTTATAATTCCAATATTTTAATTTATAAATATCAATTTTATAAATCTTTTATATAAATCATTTATAATAGTTCAAAACTCCCAATTTAAACCATTTTATAAATTAATTAACTACTTATTTCAAAAATCACATTTCGGTTATATTTCACAAAAATCATAATTTTCATAACATAAAAATTACAACATTTATTTATTTAAAATGAATCAATTCCAAAATTAAATTTTACTATGAATTCTCAACTTAATTTTTCAAAAATTAATTTTATTTATTTTCGGCATCTAACGATACCAAAAATATATTCGACTAAATTTTAGCCTTTAACGATTTCAATCACAAAGATAATCACGTAGATTATAAATAGATCAACACACAACATTGAAACCAATTCAAATGTTTGAGGAATCCAAATGGATCCCTCCAACCTGTTTCCCTGCATCCAAAGATGTTAACACAATACCAATCCCGCTTCGAGACGGAACATCGCGGTATATGGGATTTATAAAATACTATCCGCTATTATGCGGCGCAATAGGGTCTCCTCCGCTATATAATACGGGAAAATCAACTCCAAATACATATATAATACCAATTCCATACAAGTTGGAATTATCGCGGTATATGTGTTTAATAAATAACCTCCGCTTAATATGCGGCATATAGGGTCTATTTCAATACAACAGATAATAACTATCATTCAATCACACAATCAAGCAATTTTAAATCTAACTATTTAAAATTTAAATCGAAATAATTCGATTGAGTGAGAAGTTCTCACCTTACTTCCAATAACGGTTCAGCGTTTTATTTTGAATAAAATTAAACGAGCGTTTAATTTTACCCAAAATTCTCACTATCTCCAATCAATCCCATTCCAGCTCCATTGCGTAGTATTCATCCATACGAACCCGACGCAATTCGTTTCGTCATTTTTCGACCTCGTATGAAAGAGATACAATGTTTTAAAGATTGAACAAATTATTATAAAGAAATATTTACAATTTTATTTATTATTTTTAACCATCTTTTTATCTTGGCCGTGAATTTCAGATGAAAAATCAAGGCCGTATAACGCCTTCATCTTCCCCAGGTTGTTCACGCGTACGTGAATCCATCGCTCACGTCCGAAAGCAAACAACGCGACCACCATCGTCGACTTTTAGCTCGATCAACCATGTCTACTTCGAAGACCTCGCCACCCTCTACCATCGCCGAAGATATGGCGAAGCTCGGTCAGGCCGTGCTCTCGAAAATCAAGCATGAGATGCGCGACTTTGAACGCAAATTCCCATCGATCCACTCCGTAATTTCCGATCATCACCGTTGGATAGTGAGATCTCGACATGCTCTTCAAGATTGTAGTTGGGAGATTTTCGAATTGGTGTGCAGATTTTAAGAAAATTGATGGAGAAGATTGGCAAATTTCGGCCATTAAAACAAAAAATGCAGCTAGGGTTTATAGATTAGGGTTTGGGTTTTGTTTTGCAAAATGAAGATAGAGGGGCCTTTTATAGAAAATTTCTCAAAACACTATTCATCCAAAATTTTCCGAACTCCAAACGAAGCGTGCCGGCTGACATTTCTAGGGTTTACCCCGCGTTTCGGACACAATGGAATAGGTATCGAGAGCCAATTCGATCATACGTGCGAGTTACGGAAATAAACGATCAAATTTAAATTAAACCGATTAAACAAATTTCTATGCATTTTTGCTTGCCCCGGACAAACGGTAAATCCGATTGAGACGAAATTTGAAACCTTACAATAATATAACATTACAGATCCGATGAAACAAGTTTCGTTGAAATCCAAGACTGTTTGAAAAATGACTAATTTCACAAGTCGATTAAATATTAAAATATTCAATTTCTGCAATTTAACTTTTAATTCAATTTTAAAAATTCATAAACATTTTTCTAACTTCAATATGATTTAATATAACTCTATAAATCATTTTTAATCACATTAAACCTGAATCCCAATTATTTACGCAATTTCAAATATTAAATTACCGATATAATTATCCAATTAAATCCAGATATTCAAAAAATAAATTATTCGACTTATAAATTTTACTTGTTAATATTTAAAATAAATTAAATATCTGAATTTCAAATGACAGAAATTCTGGGTCGTTACAGAAGCCTAACTATAACAACGTGCAAAAGATGGTGAGTGAAGTAAATGAGGGATGTGTGAAAGCATGGGGTTATTGTTTGGGATAGTGACATGGAGGCTAAAGAGTGGGAGGGAGAAGAGGGATGAGATGGAGTCGAGGAGGTAGATAAGGTAGCTGGCATTGTGGTGGTGCGAGGTTGGGATAGAGCATGAGTGGTGTTGGTGTTAAAAGTGGCGGAGTGGTTGGTATCTTGGTTAGAGGAAAGGGTGTGCATGTGTGCATTAATGCACATGGTATCAATATCAGAATCTAGCATGGAAAAGGTGTTAAAAGTTGAGCCTTAGGTAGGATGATTGGCAAATGATGTGGAAGTAGTTGAGTGGTTGGTTGTGGCTGCCGGTGGAGAAGCCGAAGAGGATGGTTTAGTAAAAAGTGTGGTTTAGTTGATAGGATGAGTAAAGGCATGGTTGGGAAAGATATTCCTAGACATTTTTTAAGGAAACTGGTTCCAACAATAAATGACCCGTCGTTTTCTTTTGTATAGGTGCTTTTAATAGTATTGAATGCACTAGCAAATGCCTCTGTTTTATTCTATTGATTATTCATATGCATTAAACCATCCTTCATAACTAGTGCGAACTCGTGCTTCGCATACGGATCGCACTTAACCTCCTATCACCATAACATGTTTAAATGATTTATATGGTTCATTGATTAAGGAATAGTGATCTTTTTTTATCAATTTTCAAATAAGTTTGAATTTTGTCTAAAACTTGTGTATAAATCTTTGAAAATAGTAATGCAGATAGTACTGGTGCTTGATAAACAATTGCAAAATATCGAGCAAAAATGATGTCAAAGATAAAATTTTCACACAATACACATATAAATTATACACATATAAATTTATTGTGTGCATCAGCTGTATTATATGTAACTTCTTTTGGTGAGATACCTTTATCAATCATTTCATTTAATACTTGATGTCGTTGATTCCATTTGCTGCTTCAGTAATAACTATCTATAAGAGCAGTGCAGGTAACAACATTTGGTTTACACTTGACCATTGATCCAAAAATACCAATAGCAACGTTGACATGATTCATGAACACGCAAGTATTGATGATGATCCCATAACTGACTATGTCTAGGAACACATTGTGCAGCGTCATATTATTGTAGAATGATAATATTAGAGGATAAAGAGATTTATTTCTGTTTTGAACGATTCTTGTGAAAAATATGCTAAATCTAAAGCATACATATTTTATGTCTGAAGTGTTGGAACTAACAACCATTATTCAACAATATTTACTTTAATGTGAAGAATATCATTGTATTTCTTTTACAGTCAAAGCAAATTCAATATAATAAGAAGCATATAATTGTATTTAATGCTTTTGAGCTTTCTGGTTCCATTTCTAATTCCATCTAACATTGTTGCTTTATTTTGGTAATGTTGGATTTCACCAGACCTGCAATTTGTGAAAGTAGAACCATAGGCTGTAAATTTTCAAAACAATCAATGACATAGATTAGTTAAAAGAAATAAAGTCAAACAAATTTAATAACTTTAATAATATGAATAATCCAAAAACTATGATTTTAAAAAAAAAAATTAGCTATCAACAATGCATATCATTGGAAAGCATATTAAATTTGAGATTTAATAGTGAAATCGATTCTTAAATCCAACTAATATAGAAAAGTTATCACATTTCAAAGTTTGAAATAGAAAGAAATTAAAAATGTGACTGTTCATTTCCTAAAACATGAAGGAGGCCTGTGTGCTCTTGAAATCCAACTGACTAATAATATTATAGTATAGATATCATTCAAATTCAATGCTTTAGAGTTATTCAAGCCCGGACATGTTTCCCTAAATGTCTAAAACTTTTACACAGTAAACAAATAAGAGGCTTCCAGTCATACTTAACCTCTATATATAAAATATTGTCACCTTCACCCACTTTAATAATGGATGGCGGTTCCTTATCAACCTATATCTCAATCATACACTTTGCATATTCTAGACGTGTCAGTCACTCGGTAGCCTCGGTAAATTAAGTCTCCAATATGGCAAGCAGAGTCAATTAATACCCAATAATGTCCAAGCAATTAATGGGATTTTGTGAAAGTGCACCTAATTAGGCACCTTTTTAATCTGAAATTGAACACTACCAAAAGAAGGGTCCCAAATCACAATAATGAACATCTTGCCTCATATGAAAATAGGATCTCCTTTTAAAAAATTTATTATGTCATTATTCATAACGAATTCAAACTAGAAATGGGCATTGTCACTTTTGACAGTCAATTTACCTCCACGCTTCCAAATTCAGTTTAGATGGTTAAAAACAACTGTGTATGGCAAGGATTCGTTTAGGAAAAACCCGATAAGGTGATTCTTTCAAAATTCCAGACTGTCATTTTAACCTTAGTTGGGATAGGGAGAGCTTCACCAGTGTATGCAGGATTGTAAGAGACTAGATGATATAAACTAGCATTACTTAGTTTAGAAGAAAACAACGACGACCATGTTTTCGGCTGATTTTCAAAGGATAAGTGAGTTGGTGGAGCAATGATAGGATAGACAGAGGCGAACTTGGGCAGTAGATTAACAGGTTGGTTTGGTTGGGTATGGGGAATGGGTTGGTGGACGATTGGAATGGGGGGTATGGTTGCTGGTAATGATGGAAGGATAGCATCATAGAATGGAATGTTAGACGGTACAGGTGTTTAGATAGGAAGGTAAGATGTAGATGTGATAGAAGAGTGGTTAGCGGCAAAAGGAAATATGGGCAAGCTAGGGTTAGCTGTGGAAAGGATTGGTGGGGAAGGGTCACCATGAATTTTTGTTATGTGAATAAGACAGTGAATTTGATTAATCTTAATAATAATTACTTATTTCCAAATAATATATGTTTTTCTTTTAAATAAACAAATCAAACCAAAATCTATTTCCATAAACAAATTAATAACTTTTCAAATAATAATGGACAATATCCAAATTAAAATTAGACATAGATTCATAAACTCAAAGATAAGGTCTGTTTAAACCAGTGAATAATAAATAATCCTTTTACATTAACCACTTACTAACACAATAAAACACGTGAAATACATACTAATTATTTATAGAATTATACTGAATATATATATATATATATATATATATATATATATATATATATATATATATATACTAAATGTTTAAAAACATTGCAAAACCCCAACTACATTATTAACAAACAAATTTGCTTTAAAATACTTAAGATATTAGTTAAAATACATTTCTTATTTTTCAAAACATATAAATGATTTCTACATAATTTTCTAATTTATTTTCTAATTGTTATATTTCCTAAAATTAATAAATATTATATTTATAAACTTTTATGTAAAAACTTCCACAAATTCATTCTAAACATTTATTTTATTTATATTTCTATTATATTTAGTTTATTATATTTTAATTTGTTTTTATTTTAATTTTTCTTAAGTTAACACAATCACCGGTGGACCGGCCGACTGGGCGATCGGTTAATGCCGACCAGTGAACCTTAAGGGGTCGACTGGTGCTTGAACCTATTTGAAGCTTTATTGATCGATTTCTATCCAATTCCTACTCGATTCTATTCAATTTGATGCAAACACGATACATACGAATGAGAACAATCCAAACACAAGAAATATATACGAATTAACTTGATTTAAGCATAGATGTGTAAGCACAAACTCACCAGTGCACTGTGATTCTTCTACCTCTCCTTCTATTACACACCCACGCACAAAACTCACACAATGTAAGCCAATTCTCTTCTCACCATAGACGCAGGACGATGGAAAGAATAACATACTCAAATTTGGAGGTTTATCGAAATTTATTTGATTTATTTTTAATTATCAAAAATGGAGAGCTTTTTGGGTTTTCTTATTTTAAGGAGGAAGATAATACATAGAACATTATAAATTAAAATTGGTGAATGAAGAAATATCAAGAGAGAGGGAATTATGGAAATATTTTTGGGTTGAAACTTGGCCTTCGGCATAAAATATATACTAATAAGTAAATATATTTATATATATTATTTTGGTTTTAAAACTAAATTCTATTTAATTAGAATAAATACAAATTTCTATTTAAAAATCACTTCTTTTCCAAACCAATATTATAGTTCAATTACATCACTTTTATAAAATGTTTTTTCACACTTTTAAACTTATTTCAATTTTAAATATCATATTTTCATGACCTAAATCTTTTTTAAATAATTTCTAAACTAATTTATCAAATAAATCTCCAAATTTTATTTTAATCAACTAAATTACTATTATTAACTTTGATAGATTTCAATTTAAAACTCGGGTTGTTACAGACTTCCTCCTTAATAAAATTGCGTCTTCGCAATTTCTTGTAAGGAAAATCTATTATCAACCAATTACACTAAGCTTAATCGTATCATGTCCCATTTACAAACATTTACCAAAAATAAAAATTACTTTTCAAAATTATAAAATACTTTATCTAACTCTTTTCAAAAATTATAAATATAAATATATATATATATATATATATATATATATATATATATTCCAAGACTTTATTTTATACAGCTCAAGCATAATCCAAATTCAAATATTCCACCAAATAACTTTTAAATTTTTTTTAACAAAAGCCAAAATCTTATCAACAAAATTTCTTTTAAAAACTAATTTTTTTATTTACTGAAAGCAACTTTCAATATATCTCTTACTTTTAAACAACTTACTATAAACAAAATGCTTCCCAAATACTCTTTCGCAAATTCTTTTCATATATTTTTTGCAAATATTTAACTCTCTTGGAATATATATATATATATATATATATATATATATATATATATATATATATTAAGGGAAGTTTTAACTTATTCTCAAAATTCAACACTTCAAAACTAAATCTATATTCCTTATCAACATAGTTCTCAATCAAATAACTCATTAAATTCCATAAAATTTTTATACTTTCCAAAATACTTTATTATTGTGAAATTTCTCCTCCATGCAATAGCAAGATTATTAAAACTCATGCTTTATCAAATTTCAGAATTAAATATTCCATTCTTTATTATTAAGCAATATATATATAATTAAAAAGAAATCTCCATTTATACCTTAAAATATTCAATTGTAAAAATCTTTTAAAATAATTTACATTTCCAAAAAAAATCTCATATAACTTCCCAAATCTGTTTTAATATTACCTCTCATTATCTTTTATTATTAATTTGGTACAAACATTCACATATAACTTTACATTCATATATAGATTGTTACCATTTTTCATTACAAAGAAATGGACTTCTTTGTTCATTATATGTTTTCTTTCATTTCAAAATCCAAACTTTATAACATCTAGTTGTTTTTTAATTATGCCAGAAATTTCATCAAACCTATACACTATATTCATAAATTCTCGAATACTATAAAATATAAAAATGTTACCTCACCATTTATTATAGTGTTTACTAATATCAATCGGCTGCAGTATTGACTACACAATCAATAATGTCTCATCAGTTATCCACTAAGGTCCAATGGTTGCAAGCACCGCAAAAACTGTATCCAATTAAATAAAATAACCTTTACCATACATTTCCCAAAATAATATATATAAGTCCTCATTTTCCAAAACCATCACAAATATAAACTTTAAATATCATTTTGCCAAAATAACCAACTTTTCTTACATTATCATTTAAAGTATCAGACCCTTTCCATAATACTTAAATATTCTCAAAATATTTAAATTTAGTCAAAATGTGGTGTTCAAATGCCTCGTACTAGTGTTTAGGAATTCCTATCAAATATATTAACTATATGCATTGACCAGAACCCATAAACCACTCATCGTACAAATTAGCACAATTCTATTTCAAAAAATTTCTATAAGTATTATTTTCATAAAGTATTTAATATACTTATTCCAATTAAACTCTTACTAGCTTATTTCTGAATATTCATCGAATGATATATTTATAATGTATATTTTCAAAAGATTTCTAATTATAACATTCGCTTGACTTCTAAAGACATTTAAAAATAATAAACTATATTTTGTATATATTAAGAGTCATTATTTGTATCAAACACTTGATAAATTCAAAACAATCTCAAACAGCCTTTAAACCCACACATAAGTATGGGTACACTAATCTATAAACTATATCAATAGACATTTTAATATCCAACATGCACTATTCATATTTATTTATAATGAGTATAAATTAATAATTGAATTCATTTTATATCTTTAATAAGTGCATTTAAATATTTACCAAAACATATTCGAAATTAAATTCAATGTCCATTTTCAATAATTTAATAAACTTACGAAACAATAATAAATGCACTTAGCGGAAACTAATAGATACATTTTTCGCTGCGTGCTCTAAATAAAATCAACCAAAACACAACAAAAGCCAAAATATAAACATGTAATATTCAACATCAATATAAATACTACTAGTTGGACAAGCTCCTTTCGTCCTTGTTACTCTAACAATTGTATACTACATATTTGAAAGAAATAAGTGAAAGTAACTATATAGTTCTAAAATATCAAATGCACCCCCTGATGATTACGGGTAATCACCCTATATTTACATATACATCTAATATCCCTTATTATAGATAGTTACCCAACACACCCAAGGGTCAGGAACTATGACTCGACTAAGGTCTAGACTCGTGTCTCTAATATACGATGTGCTGTTCTAAACCTTACTCTAATACCAAATGAAACACCCTACCTCTATACCCATACTATCTAAAAGTTTTAATGAGTAATACTGTAACGACTCATATTTTTTAAGGGCTTATAATTAAATATTAAGATTATTTAAATAATTGAATCTTGGATTCAATTCGAATAAAAATGATTTCAAAAGCTTATTTAAATTCTGTTTAAATAAGAATGATGATAGTGAAATTTTAATTCAAAATTAATAGAGATTAACATGTGAACATATCATTCCAGGACACTATCTCGAATTTTGAGGAAACTAGTGCCATTGGATCCGAAATATTGAATTTTTGTGCGCAGACGAGTTTCGTAGCGATTAGATGTACTGTATGGTCGTGCGTGCCCGAAACGCATAGCGATTCATTTCAGGTATTAAAATATAATATAATTTGATCCTAAAAGCTAACTTCTTTATATGATGGAATTAGGTCTCAATACTAGTTCCATTGAGTTTGGAATGGGGGTAATTAGCTAGGAACATCAGTGAGCATACCTCGTTTGGAGTTTGAGATTTTGGAGGGGTGAATAGTGTCAGAGGTTTTTCTATAGAAGGACCTCACTTTCTTCTATTTTCCAAAACCTAATCCTAGCCTCATCCAACAACCAAAGTTGATCGGTAACTCTATGGGCCATTTTACGTGATGGTCCCAAGTAGGAAAATGTTCAGGAGGGTGAGTGGAGTATGTTGACCGATTGAATCGCCTGAGGAGGTGTGTGGCAGCTGCAATTCCCCAATGAACATCGCAGCTAGTGTTTGTGTTTTCATCGTCAACATTGATCTATAAGCGGTGATCCTAAAGGGAAAAGATTGGGGTTGGCTTAGGATTGACGTTGTTCGAGTTAGGGGCACTATTAGCGATAGTGGTAGTAGCAAGCACAATATGAACGACGACGTTATTTTTGGGTTCGTTCTCAGTCGTGGGTTGGCCTTAGGTGGTGAGGTCAGTGTCGTTGGGTCTACCAAGGTAAGGGGAGTATGTAGGAGTGGAGCGGCTGTCTCAAGTGGCATGTGGCGGCGACGGGCTGAAGATGAATGTAGGGTAAATGTGCGACATAGGTTAGTATTCATGATAGAGGTAGGGTAGTTGACCCAGCTACCTATTTAATTATGTTAATTATAGTATAATTAATCTCTAATGTTCTAATGATCGTATCTTGTTCGTATAAGATCTGATCGAGGTGACGTTTTGCCATTGTATTCGTATCTATGATATATATGCTTTGGAGTTAGATTCTTCAAGTTTGGAGCTTGTGGGAATTATAGTCAAAATTGAACGATGTTCGATTTTGGATTATTTGGAAAATGCATAAGTGTTAGTTAGAACTTGGATGAGTTTTACTCGCTAGTTGATCGTACAATTATTATGTATATAATTGTTGTTGTATTAAGAATAAACGGTATAACGAACAATGCATGTTATTACTTTTCGACCTACCTTGTTTTGTAAACAAGTGAAAAGATTATTATGGAGTATAATCCCTATTTTGATCATTTATAACATGTGTCATGTCCCAGACCTACTATTTGCATATACGATACTTCTTTGTGAAAATTGATAGTGCATTATAAATCTTTGGAACAATATAATCGTAATAAAAGTGTTTTGAAACCCTTGATATTTGACATATGTCAAATTGGATAAATTATGGTATATTATAGAAATATATATGTACAAATATATTGGGTTGCCCTACACACGTTTGGTGTATTTGACATAAAGGAATTGGTTTGGACATTTGTGGGATATTGGAAATGGAAGTTGTACATTTTAGAAGCGAAAGAGCTGCTATGGATGGACTTTGATATCGTTGTGATATGCAATTTTAAAGCTAACTTTGAAAGACATCCTAGGATTTTTTTTTTCATAATTATAATAAGTATTGTAAGCGTATTTAGTATCAAAAAATAATAAAGTTTAAATATATTTCTAAAAATCATTTACGGATTTCTAAAGTGATTGTTTTAAATTATAAAACAAGTTTTGAAGTGGTGTGTTAAAAAGGTTTTAAAATATAGTGTAAGAACTTTAAAAGCTTATTTAGTATATATAAATATATAGTTTTAGAAATTTGTTAAAGATTTTATTTATGAAATTAAAGGTTTTATATTATCATATTTTGCAAATGGTTTATAGCATTTTATTAAATATCTTAGTTTTACAAATAAATTAGTACATATATATACGTGTGTGTGTGTGTGTGTATCTTTTTAAAGGTATTTTGTATATTTAGAAGTTTTAAAATGGAAGTTTGGTATTTGTAAAAGGGAGTTTTTGGATTATAACACTTATGTTATAATGGATTGTTTTATAAATTAATTAAAATGTTATATAACCTTGTTTAATAAGTGAAGTTATACTTAGAGTTTTAAATGGATGTTTCAAAGCAAATGGCAAATACAAAAGTGATTTTAGGTTTATAGTAAAGATGTTTGTGCAACATTTGTTTTGACCCATTTAACTGTACTTTTGAAAAGTAATTGGATATTTAAAATGGAGTTTTAAAGATAATGGAATAGTGAGATGTTTTGGGTTTTTCAAAAACAAAGTTTTAGTGACATTTGTTTTAAATGAGGCTTAATGGTTCTATATACTCCTGAAATGAAAATGGAATAACTGGAAAAGAATATATCTAAGAAGATAATTGATTTAAATAAAAGATGAAGTAATTGATTGATGATTGATATCCACATATGAACTTAACATCTTTTAAAGCGATAATTGGCTTCAAAGGAATTGGAGTCGGATTTGGGTGATTCCTATCCAAATACCACTTTGAACTATACGTTCGAAAGTGAAGACATGTTGAAGATGATGATTATTGAAGGCCGAGGATATTCATAGCGTGAGGACTACTTTTTGACATGCTCTAGATCGCTCTCATTATAGAGTTATTTATAGCAGTGATCTCCTCGTTGTGGAGATTTTTCAGATTGCAAGGACTACTCTCTACTAGTGGTGGTAGGAGAGTGCCTTCGGTTTCATTCAGTCCCAGAACAAACTTGTATGGACGATTGTTTGACATCGCATTTTTGAGGCACAACGTTCTACTTTTACAAATGTACATCTGCTTGGTGGTGGAGAAGGCACTCCTCTTAGCTTAACACCCTTCTTTGAGAGATACGAGTTCAGAGGTTGTATGCTTGTAGGATTCAAATAGTGATAAAAGGAATGGTAGTGTGACATTTAAAGTGGAACATGTTATGATCAAAGCGTGGTTTTATATGAAAAGCATGGCTTTGAAGAAATTGAGCACAGCCACGTGAGCCTCACACCTCGGTGATGATGGGTTCTATGTGGTCATATGTATGCTTGCATTTCGGATAGTAGTGATTTGGGATATCAGATGTTCTAAGCCCTAGGTACTAGATATGTCTGGGCCTCATGGAATGGATGTGCGAAGTCCGATTCCTTGGATGTTATTCGCGGATTGTATCCCCTTTTATCCATTTGTGTTGTGGTATAACAACGTTCGAATCTTGGACGTATGCTGTGGATACGGATTGATCTTTTCACAATTTCCTATCACGTGGAAATCCAATCGCAATACGAGATTTACGGTTTTGATTGTAGTCCCAAAATAGCTGTGATAATTTGCAAACATTTTAGCTACCCCTTTTGGTATCATATCTCCGGACTGGGTCAACGTAATACACCAAACAGAATATATGTCCATGTTTATGTATGGGCGTGTCTTTCGAGATACTTTTGTTTTGATAACGGAAATATTTTTGTAATTTAATAAATTCAGTTGAGTGTGTTTCTCACACTGGTTTACCAACTGATCTGGGCATCTTCCCTTTCAATGCTCGGGTCAAACCGAGTGTATTTACAGGTTCAGATTTGGTGCTTTTGGAGCTTCAGCAGGATAGCCGGAGATCTTTATTTTCATATACACGTATCGATTATCCGCTTTACGCATTGTTGTTATATATTGTCGACAATTGTATGGATATGTTATTATAACTGTCCAGGCTGATGATTGGTGATTTATTGTAGAACTCTAATTGATGTATGTATATACAGTTTGTGTTTTGTAAAGATCATTGATATGGTATTATATGTTTTCCGCTGCGATGTGAGATTCTGTATTATTCTGTTTGGTTCCCTCTTCTCTTCTTCTCTCTTCTTTTCTTTCTCATGACTTTTCGTCAGTCTGTGCTTTTTGGGTCGACATGTGTAGTTTATGATCAATTCGAAGGATACAGATTTGCGGGTTTGTCATGTAATCCAAAGGGTACAAACATGTCTGAATGGAGGAGAGGTTGGAACCCATGGAGGGCGAACCATTTGGAGGAAGAAAGCAATTTAGTGTATCTCCGGGGCAAGAAAAAGAGAAGGAAGTGCCATTGATTTCATTCCAAGGAGTTAGGAGCAAATTCAAGGTGCTATGGAAGCACTGCCGAATTTTCCAGAGTTGGTTGAAGTTGAAAACAATAGTGAAGTGTTGGATTAAATGAATGTTGGTAGGAATTTAATTGATTTGGTTAAAGGTGAGTATTCATATTTAAAGTCACAAATTTCTAAAAAAAAAATCAAGTTAATAACACGAAAACTTTAGTATATGTTGGATGATTTAATGATGATAATTTGGTTGATATTATGGTTTATTATATGTTTGTGATATGGTGATAACTTGGTTTGATAAATGATAAGAAAAATGGTTAGTGAGCATACTTAATTTAATAAGAATTTAAATCCATACAAATATGTGTATGGAAATTATTTAGTCTCTTAATGAAATTGAAACATCTAAAAAGATTTAAAATGATATAATACTATAATATGAAATGAAATGGAAAATGGATTTGAAATATGAAAAATATTGTTTAAAATAATTTAGAAATATTTTATAAACATTTAAACGTGTTCCATGAAGTATGAAAATAAATTAAAATTTTAGTCAAAAATTGACGCGTCGCGTAACGATAGTTCGCAATTTCGTGCTATAAAAGTCAAACGAGTGTAAAAATTGAAATATAGCTCGGAATTCTTTGACATAAGAATTTTCCAAACTATTATATCCATAGTTTTCCAACGAAGAAAGAAAATAGAGATTTCGATAAGTAGATTTTAAGATATGAGTAAAACAAGTTTTTGGAAAAATCGCGGTTTTGCAGTTCGGAATCCAAAATTGGATTTCTTTGAAAATGATGTTTTAAAATTGTTAAAAATTGAATTCAATCTTATAAATCTTTTGAAATGTTTTAAAAGTGATTTAAGTAATAAAAATAGATTTTGAAATAATAAAAAGTCGATTTAATCAATATAGCTTTAAAAGCACTTTCCGCGGCACTTTTTCGCAGCACTTTTCAATAACTTTTGAAATATAGTTTTTGTACAACCATTCTTTTCCAAATCTTTTGTAAAGATTCTTAAATGATTAATAGAATATTCTAAGGGTGATTTGAAGGATTTATGGAATGGTTAAATAAATGAATAAGTGTTTTAAATATGATTGGAAGTTTTATAAATCGTTTCTAAAAATGTAAGGAGTATGCAGAAACGACTAGTACATTTGTCCCACTTGTGAGATCTAAATGGTGTAACAAGGTGTTTAACTAAGGTTAGGAATGGAGCAACCAGCGCTCTGAACTTACCTGGCCGTCATTTTATCTTTTAGATGATGGGTGGATTAGATCTAGAGGGAAGGTCAGATGCTCAAAAAAATCATAATTAAGTTTTTTTCAAGATAAAAGAAAAAACAAATTCTTTAAATTTATTATAAATGATCTATACATAAGATTTATAAAATTGATATTTCATAAATAAAAGTAATGGAATTATAAAAGTGTTTATAAATATCAGAAATTGGATTGTAATCAAATTTATATATGGATTTGCAATTGAAATTAAGAAAAGAATTTATAATGGATTTTATAAATAATAAGATTTGAAAGGAATGAATTTGTAAATAAGAGATTTATAAGTAATTAACTTATAATTGGATTTTGACTTATGAATGAGATATAAATGGAAATTTTTAGTAAAGAAATTTTGTGTATGGAAGTTTATAAAAAATAAATGGAATTTATAAACACTGTTTAGTAAATCTGAAATCAATTTAAATTTATAAGTTAAATATGAAAGTTTATTAAAGGAATTATAGTCACGATTTAAGACAGTGAATAGTCCTTTAAATTAAATATTTAGAAGTAATGAATTTGGCAAAAAATTACAATCACGATTTTGGACAATGGATAATCCTTTAAATTAAATGTGTAAAAGTAATGAATTTGGTAAGAGAATTATATTCACGATTTTGGACTGTGAATAATCCTTTAAATCAAATGTGTAGAAGTAAGAATTTGGTAACAGAATTATATTTATGATTTTGGACAATGAATAATCCTTTAAATTAAATATTTAGAAGTAGTGAATTTGGAAAAGGAATTACATTCACGATTTTGGACAGTGAATAATCTTTTAAATTAAATATTTAGAAGTAATGAATTTGGCAAAGGAATTACATTCACGATTTTGGACCATGAATAATCCTTTAAATTAAATGTGTAGAAGTAATGAATTTAGTAAAAGAATTATATTCACGATTTTGGACAGTGAATAATCCTTTAAATTAAATGTGTAAATGTAATGATTTCGGTAAAGGAATTATATTCATGATTTTGGACAGTGAATAATCCTTTAAAAAAATGGATGTTTTGGAAAGTGATATTATCAAAAGGGAATTTAAATGGTTTGAAAATAAAATAAGTTGTGAATTTATTTAGTATTAAAATAAGTATACGAAAATGTTTTCCAATTATCCAATAAGTGAAATGGTTGTGAATATTATCTTTTTAAAGATATTTTGAAGTGAATAATTGGGTAGTGTTTTGGATTATAAACGATTATTAGAAATCAAGCCCAATGATTACTTTAGTGTTAGATTTTGTTGTTACTTTGGTAGTTAAATAACCGACTATCAAATTTTGGCCATTTTAGTTTCTCAACTTGATGTAGAAACTAATTAGTCGTGCACCTATTACGTAACTGGCTGTGTAGGCTTGATTATCATTTGTGTTGAGATTGTTGATTCGTGTAGCGCGAAGTGATTACTCCAATCTATCGAGCTTCCTTCTTGGCCGAAGGATAGCAAGTTGAAAGTTAGAGACGTGATAAATTTATGAGACTTAGTTCCTATAAGGAGTTGAGAAACTTTTTGCGTTGTTGATGCGAAGAGACCAAGATCAGATTTATCTGAAAACCACTTCAGACCAACATATATGCGATGATTGTGCAGGTTGGTCTATGATATTGAAATTTAGGATATTTATAGTGAAGGACTACTTGTTCATCGTTTGGGGTTAAAGTCCCAATATACATCCAGTAGCATTAGTCTCTTCGTTATGAAATATCCAGTGCAAGGGCTATTCGCTACTAATCCTACAGATTTCCCAGCAGGATGTGGTAGTAAAGTACGTTCAGTTTGTTCTGTTCCTGGACAACTTGTATGGACGAGTGTCTGACATTGCATTTCTATGATTACGTACATTGTTTTTTTACAAACATACATCAGTGGTGGCGGAGAAGGCAACTTCTCTTAGCGTAACACCCTCCTTGAGATGTACGAGCTCAAAGGTTGCATTATTTTGAAAGTCAATTAGTAGTCAACGAAAATGCAATATGACATTCAAAGATGATGTGATATATGATATGTGAAAGGTAATCGATACCTCTTTTGGCCTCACTCCCAAGAAAATGACTGAAATAGGGATAGAAGCAATAAGGCTAAGTGGGTCGCTCCCAATTAGGAGATGTCATCACTCTTCTAGATATATATTTACACGCTATGACGTCATATATCTGATTATTGTTGATGTATGCTCGTGGCCATGAATTAAAAATCGGTAATGACCGGAGTGATGACATATTCGATACTATCCAGGTTGGGGTAGGTCGGTCTTGTATTGGTTTAGGCGGCAATATCTGCTCCTTAAGTACATCCCTCTAGAGGTGTATTGTGTTGGTTCAGAAAGGTTGTCCCTTTACCTAATCTGTTGTATGGAAATCCAAAATCCAATACGTGCCTGCCATTTTCCATTGTAGAAAGCCTTGTATTACAAGGTGTATGCTAGAATTTAATAATGTAACAATTTTAGCTATTTTAATATTATTTATGTGCAATAGACACTATTATAATATAAGATAATTTGAGATGAGATGTTTTGGTTATTGTAAGGTAAAAACATTATTGATATTTATTTGCGACTCGGTCTTACGAGATACCTTTTGTTTTGATAATGGAAAAGTTTTGATAACTTTATAAATTCAGTTGAGATATGCTTTCTTGTGCTCGTTTATCAGACTAATCCGAGCATTCTTCCCTTTCAGTGCTCGGACCAGATCGTGTATATTTACAGGTTCAGATTTAGTGCTTTTGGAGCTTCAACAGGTGAGCTGGAGATCTTCATGTCGTATACATGTATCTGTTTATTATTCCACTGCAGTGCTTTCCATTGTTGTTGTTGTAAATTATCAGCATAGTGAGGACAGGTAATTATAACTATCTAAGATGCTTATTATTTATTGTGTACTCTGATATTGACTTACGTATATTACAGTTTCTCTTTGTAAAGATTATTAATCTATATTATATGTTATTCTACCGCGATATGAGATTCTGTATTATATCCTTTAATAGTTATGTAGAAGTGATGAATTTGGTAAAGGTATTATATCCACGATTTTGGTCATTGGATAATCCTTTAATAAATATATAGAAGTTTAAAATTTGGTAAATGAAATATATTCACGATTTTGGATAGTGAATAATATTTTAAAATAAAAGACAGGTTTTGGAAGTGATATTTTAAATGAAATTAAAATGTTTTGAAGATATTCTAAAATGTGTTAATTATTCAATACATAGATTTCAACATCCATTGTTGAAATAGACATTTCTTAAAGTAAGGAAATGATGGATTATAATATTGTTGTTATAGTAAATAATTTTCGAAAGGAAATATTTTGTATAGTATACAGAATTTATATATCTATCTAATTTTCGAATCCTTATAAGAGTGATTTTGGGTTGTCGTAACGATGTTTTACGCAACATTCGTTTTTACCCAAATAAATATGTTTAAGAGAATGTTTTCCTTAAAGAATGAAACCTATACTTAATCGTGATTTAAGTATATGTAATATTTTCTAAGTGTGGAAAATAAATTGATTTGTGAATTACTTATTAAGTGTATGGAAATGTTTTGCAATGTTGAAATATTGAAATGGTTTTGAGATTATATCTTTTTACAAATAATTTGAAGAGAATATTTGGCAAGTGATTTAAATTAATAAAAGATTAATGAAAAAGGCCTAGTGATTTCTTATGGTGTTAAATATTTGTTTGTTTGCTTTGATGGTTAAATAACCGACTATAAAATTTGGCCATTTTAGTTCCTCGACTTGATGTGGGAATTATTTAGTAGTACATATAGCACGTAGCCTTCTATGTAGGCTTGATTATTGCTTGTGTTGAGGATGTTGATTTGTGTAGTGTGGAGTATTACTCCAGTCTATGAGAATTAATTTCAGTGTGAGGTTGAGAAACGCTTTTGCATTGTTGGTGCAAAGAGATCGATATCGGATTTGTCTGAAAATTATTTCGGACCAACGTTTATGCGATGTTATGTAGGTTGGTTGTGATGATATTGATATTTTGGATTTTCATAGTGGAGGACAGCTTGTTTATCGTTTGGGGTTAAAATCCCAATATACATCCAGTAGCCGTAGTCTCTTCGTTATGAAATATCCAATGCAAGAACCATCCGCTACTGATCCTAAAGATTTCCCGACAGGATATGATAGAAAAGTACCTTCCGTTTGTCCTGTTCCTGGACAACTTGTGAGGATGTTTGTCTGACATTGCATTTCCAAAGATCACGTACATTGGTTTTTACAAACGTACATCAATGGTGGCGGAGCAGGCAACTTATCTTAGCGTAACACCCTCCTTGAGACGTATGAGCCTAAGGGTTGTATTTTTGTGGAAGGCAATTAGTAGTCAATGGAAATGGCCGTGTGGCATTCAAAGTGATGTGATTTTTGATGTGTGAAAGGTAATCGTTACCTTAGGCCTCATCAACCGAAAATGACCAAAATAGGGTTAGATGCGGCAAGGTTAAGTGGGTCACTCCCAAGTAGGATATGATCATCCTCTTCTAGATATATCTTTGCATGCTATGATGTCTTATATCTGATTATTGTGGTTTGTATGCTATGAGGGCCTCGAAAAAGGTCGGTAGCGACCGAAGGATGACATATTCGGTACTACATAGTTATAGAGGTAGGTCGGTCTTATGTTGGTAGAGGGTAGATGTTCTGTACCTTGGAACATCCATCTAGAGGTGCACCCATCGGAAGGTAGTCCCTTCACCTAGTCATTTATAAGGAAATCCAAACTCCACTATGTGCCTGTCATTTTGATTGTATTACCCATTTTGGACTATATGCTGGAATTTAATCAATGTAATAATTTTGGCTATGATTAATATTATTTATGCAATAGACACTTTTACAATATAAAAGGATTGGATAAAAAATGTTTTAGTTATCATAAGGAAAAAACATGTCCGTGTTTATGTAGGGGTGTGTGTTACGAGATAATTTTTTTGAAAGGAAAAGTTTTGTGATCTAATAAATTCAATTGAGTGTGTTTCTCAGGCTGGTTTACTAGACTGATCTGGGCGTTCTTCCCTTTCAATGCTCGGGTCAGACCGAGTATATTTACAAGTTTAGATTTGGTGCTTTTGAAGCTTCAGCAGGAGAGCTGGAGATCTTCATTTTAGTATACATGTATCTGTTTTGATTATCCGTTTTGCGCATTATTGTTGTATATTATCAACAGCTGTGAGGACAGGTTATTATAACTGTCCAGGCTTATGATTAGTGATTGATTGTTGTACTCTGATTGATGTATGTATATACAGTTTCTATTTTGTAAAGATCGTTGATATGATATTATATGTTTTCCCGCGATGCGAGATTCTGCATTGTTCTGTTTGGTTCTCTCTCCTCTCTTTCCTTTGTTCTCTTCTTCTCTCTTCTTTGCTTTCTCACGACTTTCCGTCAGTCTGTGCTTTTTGGGTCGGACATGTGTGGTTTATTATCGATTCAAATGGTACGGATTTGTGGGTCATCACATTTGGTTCGAACAATTTGGACAATAAACCACACATGTCTGACAATAAACCACATATGTCTGACCCAAAGCGCACTGACTACAGATAATCATGAGAAAGAAAAGAGAGGGTGAGAAGAAAGAGAGAAGAAAGAAGAAGAGAAAAGAAGAAGAAGAGAGAAGAAGAATTAAAACAATACATAATCTCACATCGTAGCGGAATAACATATAATATAGATCAATGATTTTTACAAAGAGAAACTGTAATATACAAAAGTCAATATCATAGTACACAACAAATAATCATCAGCTTGGACAGTTAAAATAACCCGTCCTCACTAATGCTGATAATTTACAGCAACAACAATGCAAAGCAATGTAGCAGAATAATAAGTAGATAAGTGCATACGTCGTGAAGATCACTAGATCGCCTGTTGAAGCTCCAAAAGCACCAAACCTGAACCTATAAATATACTCGGTCTGACCCAAGCACTGAAAAGAAAGAAGGCACAGATCAGTCTGGTAAACCAACGTGAGAGAATACATCTCAACTGAATTTATAAAGTTATCAAAACTTTTCCTTTATCAAAACAAAAGGTATCTCGTAAGACCGAGTCGCAAATAAATACCGGCAAGGTTTTTACCCGACAATAACCAAAACATCTCATCTCAAATTCTCTTATATTATATAATAGTGTCTATTGAACACAAATAATGCTAAAATGGATGAAACTGTTACATTATTAAATTCCAGCATACACCTTGTAATACAAGGCTTTCTACAATAAAAAAATGGCAGGCACGTATTGGATTTTGGATTTCCCTACAAATGATAGGTAAAGGGACTACCTTTCCGAACCGACACAGTACATCTCTAAAGGGATGTACTTAGGGAGAAGATACTGCACGCCTAAATCAACACAAAACCGACCTACCCGTAACTGGATAGTACCGAATATGTCATCACCTCGGTCGTTACTGATCTTTAATTCATGGCCACGAGCATACATCAACAATAATCAGATACACGATGTCATAGCGTATAAAGATATGTCTAGAAGAGTGATGACATCTCCTAAAGGAGCGACCCACTTAGCCTTACTGCTTCTATCCCTGTTTCAGTCATTTTCTGGGGTGTGAGGCCAAAAGAGGTATTCATTACCTTTCACATATCACATATCACATCATCTTTGACTGCCACACTGCCATTTCCGTTGACTACTAATTGTCTGCCACAAAAATACAACCCTTGAGCTCGTACGTCTCAAGGAGGGTATTAACCTAAGAGAAGTTGCCATCTCCGCTACTACTGATGTACGTTTGTAAAAGCCAATGTACTTAATTATAGAAATGCAATGTCAGACACTCGTCCATACAAGTTGTCCAGGCACAGGTCAAATCGAAGGTACTTTCCTTCCACATCTTGTCGAGAAATCCCTAGGATTAGTAGCGAATACTTCTTGCATTTGATATTTCATAACAAAGAGACTACCCCTACTGGATGTATATTGGGATTTTAACCCCAAACAATCAACATGCAGTCCTTCACTATAAAAATTTTAAATTTCTATATCATCGACCAACCTGCACAATCGTCGCATATATGTTGGTCCGAAGTGGTTTTCAGATAAATCTGATCCCGGTCTCTTCACACCAACAACGCAAAAGCATTTCTCAACTTCACATAGAAACTAAATCTCATAGACTTATCACGTCTCCAACTTTCAACTTGCTTTCCTTCAGCCAAGAAGGAAGCTCGATAGATTGGATTAATCACTCCGCACAACATGAATCAACATTCTCGACACAAATGATAATCATGCCTACACAACTAGTTACTACTACGTGTACGACTAATTAGTTTCTACATCAAGTTGAGAGACTAAAATGGTCAAATTTGATAGTTGGTTATTTAACTATCAAAGTAACAAACAAAATCTAACACATAAGTAATCACTAGGCCTGATTTTTATTAATCATTTATAATCAAAACACTTCCCAATTATTCACTTCAAAATATCTTTAAAAAGATAATATTCACAACCATTTCACTTATTGGATACTTGGAAAATATTTCATATATTTATTTTAATAATAAGTAAATTCACAACTTATTTTATTTTCAAACCATTTAAATTCCCTTTTTATTATATCACTTTCCAAAACATCCACTTTATTTAAAGGATTATTCATTGTCCAAAATCATGAATATAATTCCTTTATCGAATTCATTACTTCTACACATTTAATTTAAAGGATTATTCACTGTCCAAAATCGTGAATATAATTCTTTTGCCAAAATTCATTACTTCTACATACTTAATTTAAAGAATTATTCACTGTCCAAAATCATGAATGTAATTCCTTTGCCAAATTCATTACTTCTAAATATTTAATTTAAAGGATTATTCACTGTCCAAAATCGTGAATGTAATTCTCTTACCAAATTCATTACTTCTACACATTTTATTTAAAGGATTATTCACTGTCTAAAATCTTGAATGTAATTCCTTTACAAAATTCATTACTTCTAAATATTTAATTTAAGGGATTATTCATTGTCCAAAATTGTGAATGTAATTCTCTTACCAAATTCATTACTTCTACACATTTAATTTAAATGATTATTCATTGTCTAAAATCGTGAATATAATTCTCTTACCAAATTCCTTACTTCTACACATTTAATTTAAATGGTTATTCATTGTCCAAAATTTTGAATATAATTCTCTTATCAAATTCATTACTTCTACACATTTAATTTAAATGGTTATTCACTGTCCAAAATCGTGAATATAATTCTCTTACCAAATTCATAACTTCTATACATTTAATTTAAAGGATTATTCACTATCCAAAATCATGAATGTAATTCCTTTGACAAATTCATTACTTCTAAATATTTAATTTAAAGTATTATTCACTCTCCAAAATCCTGAATATAATTCCTTTAATAAACTTTCATATTTAACTTATCAATTTAAATTGATTTCAGATTTACAAAACAGTGTTCATAAATACCATTTATATAACTTCCATATACAAAATTTCTTTACTAACAAATTCCATTTATATCTCATTTATAACTCAAAATCCAATTATAAGTTAATTACTTATAAATCTCTTATTTACAAAGTCATTCCTTTCAAATCTTAATATTTATAAAATCCATTATAATTTTTTTTTCTAAATTTCAATTGCAAATCCATATATAAATTTGATTACAATCTCATTTCTAATATTGTAAACACTTTTATAATTCCATTACTTTTATTTAAAAATATCAATTTTATAAATCTTGTATATAGACCATTTATAATAAATTCAGAGAATATGTTTCCTTTCTTTTATCATGAAAAAAACTTAATTATGTCTTTTAGAGCATTTGGACTTTCCTTTCGATCTGTTCCACCCCTCGTCTAAAAGATAAAATAAAGGCTAGGTCAGTTCAGGGTACTGGTTGCTTCATTTCTAACCTTAGTCACACACGTTGTTTTACCATTTAGATCTTACAAGTAGGACTAATGTACTAGTCTTTTCCGCATACTCCTTTCATTTTTAGAAATGATTTATAAAACTTCCAATCATTATTTAAAACACTTATTCATTTATTTAAATATACCATAAATCCTTCGAATCACCCTTAGAATACTCTATTAATCATTTAAGAACCTCTACAAAAGCTTTGGGAAAAGAACAGTTTTACTAAAACTATATTTCGAAAGTTATTGAAAAGTGCTGCGAAAAAGTGCTACGGAAAGTGCTTTTTATAGCTATAATAATAAAAACGACTTTTTATTATTTGAAAATATACTTTTATTACTTAAGTAACTTTTAAAACATTTTAAAAGATTTATAGGATTTGTTTTATATTTTTAAACAATTTTAAAACATCATGTTCAAAAAAATCTAGTTTTGGATTCCGAACTGCAAAACCATGGTTTTTCCAAAAACTTGTTTTACCCCTATCTTAAAATCTACTTATCAAAATATAGATTTTATTTCTTCATTGGAAAACTATGGGTATAATAGTTTGAAAAATTATTATCTTGAAAAATTCCGGGCTGTATTCCAACTTTTACACTCGTTTAACTTTTATGGTGTGAAATCACGAAGTACCGCTACGCGACACGTCTATTTTTGACTAAAATTTCAATTTCTTTTCAAACTTCGTAGAAACACTTTTAAATGTTTATGGAATATTTCCAAATCATTTTAAACAACATTTTTTGTACTTCAAATCCATTTTCCATTTTGTTTCATATTATAGTGTTATATCCTTTTCAATCTTCTTAGATATTTTGATTTCATTAGGAGGCTAAATAATTTCCATATACATATTTATATGGGTTTAAATTCCTATTGATTTAACTATGCTTACTAACCATTTTTTTTTATCATTTATCAAACCAAGTTATCAACCATATCACAAACACATAATCAACCATAATATCAAACAAGTTATCATCCATTAAATCATCCAACATTTACTAAACTTTTCATGTTATTAACTTGAGATATTTTTAGAAATTATTAACTTTAAATATGTGTACTCACCTTTAACCAAATCGATTAACTTCCTATCGAGATTCATTTAATCCAACACTTCACTATTATTTTCAATTTCAACCAACTTTGGAAAATTCGGTAGAGCTTCTACAACACCTTGAATTTGCTCCTAGCTCCTTGGAATGGAATCGGCGGCACTTCCTTCTCTTTTTCTTGCTTCGGAGCTTCGCGATTTGCTCCTCCCTCTTTCATAGGTTCGACCTCCTCATATTCCACTCCTTCCTCCATCATTTCTTCGTTTCTTAGATACTAAACCATGTTTTAACCGTATTCTAAGGTCTTTGGTAAAGTTTGGTTGTGTTTGAAGTTGATTTGATATGATTTTGGAAACGTTAGCAAGGAAGAGAGAGAAGAAGAAACCATTAAAGAGAACTTCAAAGAGGAAAAAGAAGGTAGAAATAGTGTGAAAAAAAAGTAAGAAAGTGATTGGAATTTGTAGAAAAAAATGAAGTGGTAAGTTACCAAATATCCCTTTACCAAATTACCAAAATAACATTACTTACTTCTTAAGTAACCTTATTTTTTTAACACCTAACATCACATTTCAAATCATTACATTATGTCATTTTCAATTAAATAGTAAGTAAAAAAAGTAATAATTATGTTTGTTTGATTTGATGTTTTACTTTTTGAACTTTTGTACTTTTTTGTCTTTTTATGCTTACTTTTTGTTAATTATATTTTAGAATTTTATTAGTATGTTTAGTAAAAGTAAACTTGATTAGTGAATTAATTAATACTTATACTATTTGAATATATGTTCCTATATAAGAAAATAAAGGTGCGACGAAATTGTGACAACTTTGATCGACAAAACGTTGATTTTCGACAAAATGTTTTAAGTTCACATTTTGACGTTTTAGTTAAACTATTTATTTATGCAAACCAAATTTAAAAATAAATTTGTATATTGCTATTTAAAAATATAAACACCATAAATTAATTAAAAAAATTATTTAACCATTGGAACTTACTTTTTTGAAATCAGCATTTTGTCACTTTTTCGATATAAGCAAATGTTACTATTTTTGTGTAAACTTCTCTTTCCAAATCCTATCTACTATTGTTTGAATCATATTACGTTACATATTTATATTTAAAATCATTTTAAATAGTATACTTTAAAGTAGTCAAATTCTGGGTTGTTACATAAACCTTTGTATAATATTTCAAAGTGGTAAAATATTTTAAATGGTTTTGGAAAAATACAAAGATATTTAATAACGGAATTTTAAAGAGGATAACAAGTATGAAATGGTTGTGGTTTGTTGTGCCAATGTGTTAACTACATTTCTTTTAACCTATTTTAATTATACTTATGAATGTAAATAGATTTTTGGAAAGAATGTTTTAAAGGTAACCACATATGAAATGGCTTTGGGTTTGTAGTGATAGTGTTTTAGTAACATTTGTCTTAAGTTTCATTGAAATTGATTTGTGAATATTCTTATACGGTTGAGATAAGTATACGAATGCTATTGGAAAGTATTGGAAATGTGTTGAAATGAGTAGTGACATTTTAATTAAATAGAGAAATTTAATCAATGAATGGGATTTCATTTATAACGTGTTCATTGAGTAAAATGAGTTTTACTAATATAAGAGGATTTTAATTAATAAAGGAAGATTAATTAAAAAAGGGTTTACAAGTCATTTATATGACTTTGTCATGCATATATGTTTCGATCGTGCTTTGTGTGTTACTTGCTGTGGATAGTAAATGGCACTTAGTTTCCTGTATGCAATTGTTCTCATTATTATTGAATGGCCAAATTAATGATCTGTTTAGTCTTGAAGAGACCGGGATTGGTAAGTGCTCTACTTATCGAAAACCACTTCAAGGCTGAGATCCGTGTTCTATCTCTTGGAAGTGGATATAACGGAGAAGCTTAAATCTATCTAAAAATTCGATATTTGTTTATGATGCTCGAACACATGTAGTTGTTCATGATTTGTTCAAGATGTGGGAATCCATATGTGATTCTGAAATCCGTTGAGATATGGGAATCATTATGTGGTTTTGAGATCTGTTCGAGTGATGAAGACTTGTGTGAAAGATGCTGAGTGTAGCCTCAACATCAGAAATGACTTAAAACAGAGTAGGCCTCACAACCTCAGGTTAACAACAAATGTCAGGGTATGATCAACTCCATTTCTAGAGATACTTATTGATTGTTGGCTGATAGGAGTTGATGATACCTGGATCAAGTTGTTCATGTTTATCTTTGGATGCCAGGCTGCTTATGTTACCTAAATGGTATATTTTATCCAGAGACATATGTCGCTTGGTGGTAGTTTCTGCTCCTTATGTAGGAGATTGGATTCGGCTCTCCCAAAGTGATCACCATGGAAAACCCATTATGCGAATGTTCCTTATTGATTTTGAATATGTTGTGGTCTGACAAATACAAGCATCATAGCTATTTGATATTATTTACATTCTACACCTTAGACATTATCTACCTTATCACTATATGTTAAACTTAATAAAATGGTTGGTTTCTTCGAAGGAAAAACTGTTACATATATCCATTCTGTCACAACGGTTGTTGTTTCATGTAACATAATCCTTAAGTTTCTCATGCTGGTTTACCAGGCTGATCTGGGTGTTATTTTCTTATAATGCTCGGGTCAGCTCGAGCATGTTTCTAGATTTGGCTATGGTTTATTAGAGCTTTTGGAGAGGATCTGGATGATTTTTGATCATATTTATTTTCTTCTGCATTACTTGATTACATATACCAGCATTTGTAAGGACAGGCAGTTAAACTATTCAAGATGATGATAGTTTAGTATACTCTAATTGATGTATGTATATCAAAGTTTTCTTTTAGAATAAGCCCGATTGAGATATTATATATTACTGTTACATATGTGAGATTCTGATATTGTATTCTTCATTTTTCCTTTTTCTTTTGCCCTAATGTTCTGTCCTTCGGACACTTGGCTGTTCGATACGTGAATACCGCGGATGCATTAGTGTCGACATGCGAGGGTCGAAAATTCAAGTCATTAAACTTGGTATTAGAGCTCAAAGTTAACGAGAACCTTGGCTTTGTGGGGTATAATTCATCGAGTGATAGGGTAGTGAATTGCCTTATTATGAGTTGAGGGTATAAATATGAGGACGCCTATTTTTTATTGTTATAAAAATATTTTGTATTATGTTGATTGGTTTGTAGAGTGGCATATGGATTTCGATCAATACGAGTTGCTATTGTTATGGACAGGAATTTCTATACATTTGAATAAGGCAAGTTGACACAGTATTGTTTTTGAAATTGGTAAAAGAAATAATTTTACCTTAGATTATATTTTATATATAAAAGGATAATTTTCATAAATTGTTATACTTATTATGTCGTGCTTGTTTGTTAGAAAATGATAATATGCTATTATTATAATTTGTTGTTGATTTGTTGTGCTCGACCAGTTTATGAGCATTTTTACCTTTTCACTACATGGTCTGGCTAGATAGAAAATTATGGGAACATTGAAATAAACACCTTGTGAATTAAGTTTCACAGTTGATTATAAGGCATTCGGTGATAATGTTGGGTTAAAAATTTGATTTTAACAAAACTTTCTTATTGTAATCTAAACAAAAATGAATACTTGTGTAATAGTTTCATATAAGAAAATAACTTATATAGGTGTGGTTTATAAATATGGTTATATATATAGTTTATAAATATTAAAATGATTTAAACTGAGAATTTGAGGACTTAAATCTTTATTTTTTAGAAATTGGTTCTCTAAGATTTTGAAATAATACTTGTATTATTTGGAAATAAATATTTAGGAAATTGGTTTATATAACTGATATCATGGTACTTAGAAATATTTATGAAGTATTTGGTACCAGTTTGGAAATGATTTTGGTTATATTCGAAAGGCATGCTTTAGATGTACTAAACTCGCTTCTATCGTTGGAAACAGATTCTGGTAATGACTATGGCATCATCATTGCTTATTTTCGAGTTTCAAAGTGGGGAATTCTATAGTAGCAATTTTCTACAAAGTTGATTTGATAAAATATGTTTTGATTAAAATCCAAGAAATGTGATTTGGTATACAAAATTATAGGTATATATTTTAAAATGATTTGAAATGGAAATCGGGTGTTTAATTCATAAGTTTTCTGTTAAGATATTTTATAGACTCGTGTATCATATGCATTAGGTTAAGTTTGATTATGCTTATTGATTGATCTACTGAGCAATTGTTTTTATTTGTTAAAATGAAATGGAATTTTCGATGATTTTGGACGGTTGAAACTTAACAAAAATTGTATAGTTAATTGAAGCTGAATGTTTATACAAGAATTGTTTGATATAATGCTTGAACTTAGAAGATTATAGACTTTAAACAAGTTTTAAATTTATTGAATATCCATGTTAAGTAAAATGAATTGGATGTTTTATATATACTCTAAGAATGTGGTAGAGTATCCTACGGGTAGGAATTTAAGTTATACAATGTTTAATAAATTGTAGTAAATTTTATGAAATGATTCATGAATGATTTTTGTATTAAATGAGTACTATAAGTTAAATTTAAAGTGAATTAAAAATGAAAAGTAATTGGTGTATTTAAAGAAACCAACTGAATAGAGTACGTAAGTTGTACGTAAATCATTTTATCTGCTAGGCAGTTCTTGATCTAGGATTCGAGTACATGATTTCGAGGTGATTCACACTGGTCCAAGTTAGGATTTTTCACCCGATTCTTGATGATGAATACTTGATATTGATGTTTGATATAGGCTTGAAGTTTTCTATCATAGTATATGGCTATATGAGGATAATGGAGGTTTATAGCCAAGGAACCGGATCGGAGTCCGCACTAGAGGGGTCAAGTGATCTATACTAGTTCAGAAGTGGAATTTATGTGATCGAGCTAGTGATAAGATTTGATATTGCATACAGATGGTGTGTATGCATCGTACATACTTTGAAATATTTGTATGCTATGTGTGTTGGCTTGTGGAGAGTTTGGGTAATGACTCTTCGAATTGCTTAAGGTAGCATGAGTGATCGATTAAGTAAAATTTGAGGCTGTTGAGCATAAGGTAATGCTTAGTAGACTGTTTGTCATCTTTTTATGGTTAAAAGGTTTCTGAACCTGGGCGAACCATGAGCTTTGGTTGCTAATGATAGCAATATCATGGGGTATTTATGTGTGATTGTAGCTTTGTTGCTTTTGTTCGAATTTTGGGGCGAAATTCTTTTAAAGGGAAAGAATGTAACGACCTGAATTTTTGAACGGTTTATAATTAAATATTGGGATTACTTATATAATTGAATCATGGATTTAATTCAAATAAAAATGATTTCAAAAGCTTATTTAAGTTTTGTTTAAATAATAATGATGATAGTAAACTTTTAATTTAGAATTAAAAGTGATTAAAAATTGTTTTAACAATAATTCTTTTCAATTAACGTGTGAACATATCATTCCGGACACTGTCTCGGATTTTGATGAAATTAGTGACATTAGATCTGGAATAATGAATTACTGTACCCCGACGAGTTTCATGGTGATCGGACATACTGTGTGGTCGTGCATACGAGAAAAATGTAGCTATTAATTTGAGGAATTGAAATATAACATGATTTAATCTTAAAAGCTTACTTCTATATATGATGAGATTAGGTCACAATACCAGTTCCACTAAGTTTGGATATAGGTAATTAGCTAGGAACGCTAGTGAGCATTCCTCGTTTAAAGTTCGAGATTTTCGAGGTGAATAGTTTCGGAGATTTATCTATAAAAGGACCTCACTTTCATTTATTTCCCAAAACCTAACCCTAACCCTAGCCTCATCCAATGGCTGAAGTTAACCGGCTCCTCTAGGGGTCATTTCAAATGATGGTCATAACTAGGAAAATGTTCATAAGCGTGAGTGAAGTATGTTGATCGATTGGATCTTAGCGAGGAGGTGTGTGATGGCTGGAATTCACCAGTGAACGTCTCAGCTAGGGTTTTCATTTTCGTTGTCAACATTGTTTTATAGGAGGGGGCCCTGAGGGAAATGATCGAGGTTGGCGAGGGCTTCACGTTGGTGGAGTTTAAGGTGCTATCAACATTGGTGGCGACAACACACACAAGATGAACGGTGACATTGTTTTTGGGTTTGTTCTCGGTCGTGGAGCGTCATTTGGTGATAAGGTCGGTGTTTTTGAGTTTGTTGAAGTCTGGGGAGTCGGTTGGGGTGGAGGGGTAGTCTCAGGTGGCGTGTGGCGGCAGTGGGCTAAAGATAAATGAAAGGCAAACGTGCGACCTGGTTTATTATTCATGATAGAGGAAGGATAATTAACCTAATTACCTATTTAGCTATGTTAATTATAACATAATTAATATCAAGTGTTTTAATGATTGTATCTTGTTCATATGAGGTCCGATCGAGGCGTTGTTTTTGACTTTATGTTCATATCAATGATATATATGCTTTGGTTTTTAATTCATCGGGTTCGAAGCTTGTGGAGATTATAGTCAAAATCGAGGTGTTTGGTTTTGGACTATTTGAAAAATGCATAAGCATTGACTGGAACTTGGATGAGCTTTACTCTTCTGTTGATTGTACAATTACTGTAACGGCCCAAAATTTTCGATCTCGAAAATTGACACTAATACGTTTACTGTATAGAGTGCCGAGCAATCGAGTGCCGGAAATCCCAGACTATTAGGGTTAAGAAGAAAAGGAGGTAGAAGAAGAAACTAAAACAAAAGCACAGAATCTCACAATCGCAGCCGATCAAAATATAATATACAAATAAGAACATTTACACAAAGAAAGCTGTAAACGTCAATTTATAACAATATATCAAAATACAATCATTCACAAATAAACTGGACAGTTATCATAACTTGTCCCTAAATCGAGTCTAGACAATCTTGACTTCGTAGCGGAAATAATCAATACGTTCATGCCATCCAGCTCGTCTCCTGAGTTCCAGAACGTGCCAACCTAAAAATCTGTAATACTTGGTCTGATCCGAGCATTACAATAAAGTAACATCCGAATTAGGCTGGAAATCAGCGTGAGTAAACCCATCTAATATGAAATACTTAAGTAATAAAGTTTCTTTGAAAACCAGGTAACTCGTTCATCACACCGAGTTTTATCTTGCTACAGCTAAATACTTATTTCACAAATAATGTCTAAGTACCGTTACTTAGATTAAATGGCCAAGTTACTTAATTTATTCCATTCGAGCCCATTTTATTTTATAATCAAATCCATAAAGAATTATAGCATTTACTAATCGAAGTGGTACAGGATATCACTGATATCCGATCCCGATTTCCTCGAATCCTAACGTGATCTTTTAGGCCAAGTTGTTTTTAACGAACAATTCAGTTTCCGGAATGTCAACATTCACTAAAATTCCCTCACAATATCTATTCAAATAAAATGTCTCACATTCTATATTTAACTGTTCATTTAAGGTTATTTCATATCACAGAATAACAAGAAATAACATACTAGAGAAATTAAAACAATCCATGTATTCAATCCAATTAAATCCATCTATAAACTAGTTTAACTAATCACACAATCATCCAAATAATAAAAAACAAATTTAATTAATTACTTACAAATCCTGTTTAATTATAACTAACTAATTTCAAACCATCTTATTTATTTTAGTTAAATAGACTCTTGATTAATTAAAAGCGTAAAACACTTTATTTTAACTTAACCATTAACTAATTTCAATAATTTATTTTTCATCAATAAAACGTAGTAATTTATAGATAAATAACATATATTTAGTTTTCTAAAGCTTAACTAATTTAGGCTTAAATCATTTTTATTTGCATTGGCCATTCATTTATCTAAGGTTTGGGTAAATTTTAGAGTTTAAATTACTCTAATTATGTTTAACCATAACTAATTTGGCAATTCAAAGTTTATTATTACATAATTTTTACTTTTGTTTTCATGATATATAATTTTTCACAAGGCCCAAGGCCCAAAATCGAATCCTCGAAAAATATTCCTCTCTTATCTATTCTTTCTCTTACCCTAATCCCTAATTACACCTGCCACAACCAGATACCAGAACACGCATGCACGTGCACATGGAGACGACGCCGTTTCGGCTCACGCTGCCCCCTTCGACCCCTCGCCGACCACTCCGACTACTCGCCGACCACCCAGAACCACTCACGACCCCAAAATCAAAGTTGAGCAGTTTCACCATTACCTGAAATGAAACCCCGACCTACATACTCCTCGTACCACCGCCACCAGCCAACAGGACCCACGCCCTCGCGTGTGAAAATTTGCCATCACCCCTCTACCTTTTCCCCCTCCACCGAACCACTCCGGCGCCACCACGACACCGTGCTTGCCTAGGAACTAACCTCAACCGAAACGAGTCCTAAAACCTACATCACCACCGCCATGCCACCACGATGGACTAAAAGTCATGCCACTATTTTTCCCATACTCTCTAACCCGCGAGCTGCCTCCAACCTCAAACTCGACTCTCCCCTAAGCTCCGATCGTCATAGATTGGCAAAAGACCTGATCTCGATCAACTTACAATTCCTCCCCAAATACAAACTTAAAAATCACAAAACTTTCACCAAAAATCATCATTTTTAAAGATGAATCTAATAACATAAGTGGAACCTAAAATTAAAACAATTTATTTTCTGACATGTTTTGTTCTTCACTGTAAATCCTTCTTTTCCATAGAAATACTCAATAACTCATCTTGAAATCATTTTTACAAATAGTATTACATCATTACAAACAACTTTTCTTTAAACATCATATCCTATAATTTCCTAGATGGAGAGACACGAATTTTTGAATGATTAGGGTTTGTTAACCATGAACAGAAGTCAGAGCTTATATACACAGACATGCATACACCCACACAGCTATCTCAACTAATATACCCAAGCAAACATCCATTTCCTTCATGCAAGCTATTTCCACAACATTACTATTATTAAATCTTCCATGCTTTTTGTTATGAAGAAGTTTTGGTTTTTAAAAAGTACAGTTTACTCACTATAACAATTTTGAACAGAGGAACAAGTTCTGCTTGAAAACTACAACTTGTTTTCTTGATCTTCTGTTGACTTGAGCTTGAATTTGAATTGAATATTTGCTATGTTTCAGTTGTGAAATGATAAAGCTGTTTGTTTTCTTTTTATATTTCTGGTTTTGATTTATTTTGAAAGAAAAGAAAGAAGAAGTTGGGATGAATATATATAAGAAGAAAACTACCTGTTAAACAGCACCTTGTTTCTCATCTTTTTTTTTATATATATATGAAGCAATCAATTTCAAAGGAAGAAATTTGACACTTGTGAGCATAAGTCATTACCTAGTTTACTAATGTCCCTAAGCAATATTTTCTTTTTATGTTTCATATTTTTATTTTTATATTTTCTTTTTATTTATTCCTATTTTAATTTTAAACTTAAGTTATTAACATTTAATTACTAATTATATATATTCTTATCTCAATTGTTGTAGAATTTAAATTTAAATAACTTTTGTGAACTATAGTTCTATTCACATTCTATATATGAAAAATAGTAATTAGAAAGCATATTTTTATTTGTTTGAAAAGATAAGTTTTGCAAATTTAAATAATTATATTAGAAGATCATTAAATTAAATTTTGCCAAAAATCCCGGTTTCAAGTAATATTATATATATCCACATTTTTCCAAACCTTCATGCGTTTCATTTCGTAGGGCATATATATACATGTATATATATATATATATATATTATTAACATCATAAAGATTCCATCTATTATATATATATATATCCAAGGATTTCATAATTAAATATCTTATATAGTTTTTAAGTCAATTTGTACATATCCCGATATTTTAATTATCAAAATTTATTTGTTTAACTAATAAAATTAGTATCTCAATAGTTTAAACCAGCTAATTACCCAATTATCTAATGTTAAAACATCCGGGTTGTCACATTCCTCCCCCTTTAGAACTTTTCATCCTTGTAAAGGAACAAAGAAAGAATAAATTATACTGTTAATTATCAGTTAAATTATTCTTTAGACATTCTTAACTCTTTACCCTTTTTATTCTAAAGTTTTAAAACACTTTAAAGTCTATATAATATTACCAAAATAGCTTTATAAAAATACTTTTTATAACTCAATGTCTCAACAAGTTCATCCTTGTTCTCACAGAAATTCAGTCACACATTGATCAGGGGCAGGACTGTAAATATATAAGTACTTAGTAGACCCGTTTTCAACACCCAGTGAAAATACTTGAAAAACATTTATGAAAATGTAGAAAACATTTTTGGGAGAATGCTTTGAAAATCCTCACCCTCCATGATCGTAGTTAGCTAGATGATTACGTCGCCTTCCCGCCGAAACCATAGGAGATTATAGGCATCCGCACCCCTCGATTACACCATGGAACCGCCACAGATCACAGCTATACCTAGGGTTATGTTTTCCATCATGGCAAAACCATGTAACTGTTGGCATCAGCGCCCTCGAATTTCATGTCCAAATGAAACTTCGACACAGAGACCACACAGATCGTAGAATACATCGATCGAATCCCAGTGTAGCACTCACTACCACACGACTTTCGCTATGTCCTCATAGATCGCAATCTACTGATGTTACGTCCCTATCCCAGTGAAATAAAACATAGACTTTGGGCAATCACTGTCCCTCGACTTACGCTATGGAACATAGTGGATCGTAGTTACACTGAGTTACACTTCCGTCACAGCATAACCCCAATGTCTCTGTAGGCATCGGCGCCCTCGACTTTCGCTACTCGACAACAATCCTTAGGAACTACAGTTTAGTCCGGACATCCTCTGGGATCAAATTAGAATCCCCTTAGGGATCAAGGCAGAACCACCCCATGGATTTCCTACTATAAGTTTCAACTCTAAATGGGAACGCCTTTTCCCCACAGCATTCTCAAAATATTTTATACTATACACATAAAGTATCTTTCAAATCATACTCTTATATGTATCACATATAAATCCCATTTAAACAAAATCGATATCTCAAAATCGATAGTTCTTAAACTTGGCTTTCCAAATTCTCAAAATTTTCTTTTTCCCGAAATAAAAAACTTTTCAAAATCAATAGGTTCCAAAAACATTTTTCCCAATTTCATAAAATCATTTATATATTTATATATAAGTTTATTCTTTTAACTAGAAAAAAATATTTTTGGATCACTTTCCACTTATATAAATTCCTTTTCATACTTCAAATATTTCCAATGACCTTTTCTTCTGGTTATAGATTCAACAAGGGGAATTTATCATATATAATGAATATATATAACTTTATTTATGCCAAATCGACATTCAAATTTGATTTCCTGTAAAAAGTTATTTGCCACATTACTTACTTTTTATAAAATGAGTTTCAGTTACAGTGATATCCAACTTCCACTCTTATTCATCATATATTTCTCAAAATATACTTTTCCATTTCAAAATCATTTTTACTTTCCCTTTCTAAATTTCCAATATCTATTTCATTCAAGCAAGTACGATGTACATATATCATCTTTACGTAATATCTAATCCGATCGCTCACTCGATCACACAATTTCACTTCCGAACTAGTATCGTCCGCCGGACTTCCTTGTGCGGACTCGAATCTGGTTTCTTGATCAGAAACCATCATTCTCCTTGCATAGTCATAACTATGATAGAGAATTTCCAGAATCAATCAAAAATCCTTATCCAGGGTTCGCCGTCTATAATAACCGAGAATTTTCGATCCCGAAAATTCTAGATAGTTAGGAAAAAGAAGAAAGAGATGGAAGAACAAGAAGAACAGAAACACCAACATCTCACGTTCGAAGCGGATAAAATAAATAACAAATAATAAGGGTTATACAAAGGAAAACTGCACTTGTCAAATTTCAGTTTGAATCCATCAGAGTTACAACATATATACATATACAATCAACATGACTCAGATATATACAACAATATAATACAGTGGGAACTCTCCATACGTTCCTGTCATCCCGCCCATCTCCGGAGCTCCAGAACGTCCGTAACTGAAAACCTGTAATGCTCGGTCTGACCCGAGCATTACATCAAAGTAACACCAGGGTCAGGCTGGAAACCAGCATGAGTAAACTCATCTATCATGAAATACCAAAGCATTAAACTTATTTAAAACCCGAGGTAAATCGTATCAATTTACAAATTTACAATTTGTTATAGACATCACTTATTCCACACATCAATTTTCTAAGTACCAAAATTTAGATTAAATAGTCCAATTCACTTAAATCATTTCACTCTAGCCTATTGATTTCACATATCAATCTATAAAAATTCAAAGTGGTTTCGGGTATTTTCTAATATCCGACCTTGGTCTCTTCGAGTCTCATGTCATCCTAACCCAAGTTATCCAAATGAAATACACTTCAAACTTTAAATACAGGTGTCCCTTTACACAACAATTCGTAATTGATAGATAACCACACTATCCTGTCCGCCCAACATATGATACTGCAAATCATTTCATATCAGAGATATCAACTCATTCAAGGTATCCAATACCATTCAATCATCCATAAGCAACTTGATCACTTCCAAAATAAATTTAATCACTTCTAATTGAATTCCTAACCCCAATCACTTAGATTCCTTCACTTGGCATTAATTAATTTCAAATCAATTAATTAATCATCCCTTAATTATCCATCTTAATTAATCACCCTGGATTAATTATCCTTCAATTACATTCAAGTAATTATCTTCAATTAATTACACAAATTAATTATTCTTAACCAAAAACAGTAATTAATCTTTAATTACTTCACAAATTAATTATCTATAATTAATTACATTGATCCTTAATTACTTATATTAATTAATTTCTCATATATCACTTATCATTTTAATTTACACTAATCTAAATTAATTACATTAATTAAACCACAATATTAATCACTCTTGATTAATCTCAACCTGTAATTAACTATCTTTTTATTTACTTTATTAAATAAATTAATTACTCATTTTATGAAGGAAATTTAAAGGAATTTAAAATCAAATTCATTTTTAAATTCAAATCAATTTAAAAATGCACTTTAACATTGAAGTTGTTAAAACAATTTAAATTTAAAAACTTTATCTGTTTAAGGAATTAAGATTCACTAACTTGAATTCTAGATTTAAATTTGATTTAAAACTTGTTTCAATTTAACTTCAGTTTTTAAAAAATCACTTTTATTTCTTTCCAATTCATTCTTATTTTTATTCTATAATTATTTCACTTCCAAATTTTACTCTTATATTTCTTTTCAAAAATCCAATTCTATATATTTTGATAACCCAGTGTACCGGAATATCCAATCAAACCATATTCCAATTATCAATATAATTCATTACAGCATATCAAACATTCATAACACAGAATATTAAACAATCTAAATAATTTTGAGGAATCCAGTTGGATTCCTCCAACCTGTTTTCCTGCATCCCCAGACGTTGGCAGAATAGCAATTCCACTTCGAGGTGGAATATCATGGTATATGTGATTTATATAATATCATCCGCTATTATGCGGCACATAGGGTCTCATCCGCTATATAATGCGGGAAATCAATCACTCCAATATATAATATATATTACTATACAATATACCACATCAATCAATTCAATCATTCAACCAATTACTTAAATTTAACCATTTAAATTTAAATAAAAATCCACTTCATTCTTGATTTGATTCCACGATTGACCTGGTATAAATATGATGCGATTTATTAACACTTGAACAAATTGAAAAGTAAACTCCCATTAATTATTTAATCTAAATAGTGTAATTAAGCCAATTTTCCTTGAATAATCTTTAGTAATTAAATTAAGTTGATACACAAGTAGGTCACTATGATCCATTTTATATATCTTAGTTATGATAAACAAGTAATTTATATATGTATATATATCTCTGTACAACAAAATACGATTTAAAGTTTCTTTCTTTAATTTTACAGTAAGCAAAAATGTAATTGTATCTGAACCCATCCAAAATATAGAGATATATATTATCGCTATATTATTATTATCATTTTTAAATCTGTAAGTGTAAATAATTATTAAGTCAAAAATAAAATGAATAATACCTCACTGCTCCCCTCCTCCAGCTACAACACTCGCGCACAAACACCCTACAGCGTCTAACTAGACCACTAACCCAAGACACCACCTTCGATCTTCTCCAGGTAGTACCAAAGCACCTCTCAATTGAAAAATACACAGCACGATCCATCCTCCACAACCAAGCTCGACACATTACCGAGCTTCACGCGACCCCCTTCCACATCGTCACTACCGCCTGCCTCCCTAAACGCGCGCAGACGCTCAGTAGATTGAACCTGACCATCACCACGTCCCTCGACCTCATGAACCCAAAACGACGCGACCTCAAGCTCGAGTGCCTATCCCCCTGCCGACACTCCTCGCGCGCTTGCCCTTCCTCCGATCGCGAGTCGCTCGCGACTCATTTTTGTTTTGATTTTCGAACGAATTCGAATGAAGAATGTAGGAAGGAGAAATAGGGTTTTGAACTAAAATTTGTTTTCGTTCGATTTCAATTTAAAAATGAAGAGGAGAAGGAGCTAGGGTTTGATTTCAAACGAAGAAGGATGGGGTAGCTCGGGGTTTATATTGAAAGCATCACATTTTATTTTAGCTTCCGAGGGAAGACAAAGAGTACATGATGTCTTTGAAAGGAGGGTAACGTGTTCAATTAGGCCGTCACAGTGACATTCGAAATGAAGGGAAAAGATCTGATGTGAAATTCTTTTTGACTGGTCAATATAACGTATTATTTATATTTGAATTTCAATTTAATTTTCAACGCGTTTACCTCTCGTATGATCACACCACAACTCCAAATGTTACGAAAATTGAAATTCGATAATAATACAATATTGCAGATCCAATGAAACTGGTTTCGTCGTAATCCGAGATTATGCCTCGGAAGGCTATTTTTAAATATCGATTTAAACGATATATTTTTAAAATCACCTTTAAATTCAATTTTAACACTTTTATTGTCCTCGGCACCATCAATATAAATCTTACAAGCCTTCAAATTATTTTTAACAGGCTTAAAACTCCAGATTCAACATTTTACCCGATTTCAAATTATTTAATTTAATAATTCAATAATTTAATTATCAATTAAATAGTGATATTTGGAGTTCAAGTTAAAATAAAATCTTTCAAATATCTAAAATCAATTAGATATTCCAATTTCAAATGCTCAAAAATTCCGGGTCGTCGCATTCCTCCCCTTTAAAAGAATTCCGTCCCCGAAATTGCTAGTTAAGAAGAATGGCCCAATACCCATTTACTTTTCCCCAAAACCAAACAATTCTCAAAACAATCTTCTTATTAAAGACACACTAACCCTTTTTCTAGCTTTCCAAACTTATCCATAAGCCTAATAATATTATTTACTTAACAATTCAAACTTGAATTTAAAACCAAATTTTGAATTGTCAAAATTTTCTCAAAATTTTTCTAACTCCCTAAATTTCCGAAATTTTTTGCCAGCGTCTCCTTTGCACGGCTAGCTCGGTACAACTACAAAATGCCTCTACGGGCTCCCAATTCCAAAAGAAAACAAAAGCAAAGTGGCTAGGTCAAAAACCCAATCAAATTTCATACAGAAATTTAAACACATACCTTTTTGTCGAGCAATTCAAATTTATCTTCTGAAATCAAAACTAATTTTCCTTTCCCTTTATAATACCTGCATATCCTACTTAGCAATAATATCTGATCATAGCTTTTAAAATCATTTTATACATTTCCTTACAGAAGTTTTCATATCTACTTCTATTCAAATTAGTTTCCCCTATTTCCATAAGAATTCAATTTATCTTCAATTCTGAATATTGTATTTTATCTTCCATTTATAACTGATTCATATCATTATTTTAAATTAGTTTCATCCACTAATTTATTTCAATTTCCAATTTGAAATCGTTTTGTCGTTAAAAAAAATTCCCAAAAATTTTCTAACTCCCAAAATTTTCGAAATTTTTTGGCAGAGTCTCCTTTGTACGAAGGAGCTTTTGCAATTTGACAAGAGATATAAATATATATACATCGACCCACACGGTCGGAAAAACAAAAATAGCTCATATTTCCTATTTCTATTGCGTAGGCGTACCTTTATTTAGCATTTTTAAGCAAGCGGCTTATTATTTTAGCAATTAGCGCAACCGAATCCAGCCAAACGGCTTTCCGGTACCTGTACTTACTCAATTCAAATATGTAAGTGCCAAAAATCATGTAACTTAACAACATTTTACATATTTAACTAGTAAACATATGAGTTTCTATAAGCAATGCAGGTTAAACAATATTTATAGGCAACTTATAGGGTTTCGACATTAATTTAACTGTTTACAACCAATTCGTATACAACTTCATTCAATTTAAATGGTTTACAACTCAATTGCTTAATTCAATTCATTTTTAAACAAAACAAACTCATATTCACTTCAATTGATCTTAAAATCAATTTATTTAATCTCTATCAACTCATAGAATTTTAATTACCTTCATTTACATCAAACGACAATTCATTCTATGCAATTTGATGATATCCATGTGAATAAATAGTTACTTAAACTTATAACCATTTTAAGTTGATTCTAACTCAATTTATAAATTCTTTCCATTTTAATTCATTTATAACCATTTTAATTAGCCCGACACATTCCATGCTTGTATACTACTAACCATTCCCAAATTAATTCAATCCAAGCTTTTATTTAATGGTCTTCCATTCTTACTCGAAGCCGAGGTTCTATAAATTTTAAACTTATGTTAATTTACTTTAATTTAGTCCAACTTCAAAATTTAAGCTCACTTCATTTGCAAAATAAATTTTCCTTTTCAATTTAACTTGGTTCTATTTCAATCAAATCTCATTTAAATCTACAAATTCATTTGATCAGTTATTATAAATTTAATTTCCAAATTCAATTCATCCACGACTCATTTAATTAATTACAAGGCCATTTTCAATTTATTTCTACCTTCTTGAACTTAATTTGCAATTCAAACCATTTCTGTTTCAATCCAACTTCCTTTTATTCGACAATATTTCAATTGTATTTAATTTACTCACAATTTAAGTCAAATTTAATTATAACTCAAGTTTCATTTCCAAACTCCATTAATAACTCCCAATTCAACTTCTATTTAACCAATTTAAATCTTATTAACATACTTACTTAACTAATTTATTTGGCTAACTAGCTTACTCCTTTATTTTAAAATTTTAGAAATACTTTTAAATTCACATAATATTATTGAATAGATTTTTATAAAAATACTTCTTATAACTCGATGTCTTAACCAGTCCATCCTTCTCACAGAAATTCGGGCGTAGGACTAAAAATCTATAAGTACTTGGTAAACCCGTTTTCAATCCAAAGAAAATACTTGGGAAAATAATTTTATTGAAAATATAGAAAACAGTTTTTGAAAATAGAAAAAACATTTTTGGTGAGAATGCTCTGGGAATCATCACCCCCATCCATTGTCACAGTTACATCCTGGGTTACGTTGCCCTCGCAGCAAAAGTCCATGTAACTGTAGGCACTCCACGCCCCTCGATTACGCCATGGAACCCACAATAGATCGCAGTTACATTCCAAGGTTACATTGTCATCACAGCAAAAGTCTATGTAACTGTAGGCATCAGCGCCCTAGATTTTCGCTGTTAAAAATGAAATTTCTCCACTCCGACATAGGTCGCAGTCTACCGATGTAAAATCAAACGCATACTGTTGGCTCTCAACGGCACACACGACTTTCACTATGTTACCATAGGTTACAGTCTACCAATGTAAAATCAAACGCAGACTGTTGGCTCTCAGCGGCACACACGACTTTTGCTACGGTCTGTAGTAGATCGCAGTGACATCGAGTTACACTATCGTCACAACATAACTCAAATGCCTCTGTAGGCATCAGTGCCCTCGACTTTCGCTACACACTACTCATAATCCTCAGGAACTAGTTTTGTCCGGACTCCTCACAGGATCAACTTTAAAATCCCCCGTTAGGGTTCAAGGCAGTATCAACCTATGGCACTCCTGAGAAGTTCATTTCAAGGGAGCGCCTTTTTCCCTAGAACCATTTTCAAAACACTTTATACTATACACATATAATATTTTCCAAATCATACACCTAGTATGAATCTCAAATAAATCTCCTTTCTCAAAATCGATTATCCCAAAATCGATAATTCTCAAACTAGGCTTTTCAAATCCAATATTGATTTTACCCAAAAATCAAAAGCCTTTCCAAATCCAAAGGTTCCAAAAACCTTTTTCCAAAATCCTCATAAGATCCTTTATATATATATAGATATTTTTAAAAACTTTGGATCATTTCAAACTTGTGTAAAACTCCTTATACTTCAAACACTTTCAAAATCCTTTTCTTCCGGCAATAGATTCAACAAGGGGACATTTATCTTATATAAGAAAGATATATAACTTTGTTTATTCAAAATCAAATATTCAAATTTGATTACTCCTTTTTTTTATAAAGTTGTTTCCATCTTACTTATCGTCAAAAAAATAACAAATTTTCACTTTTATCCATTGTATATTTCACAAAATATACTTTCATTTCAAAAGAAATCATTTCACATATCTTACTCCCAAATTTTCAATATAAATTTCATTCAAATCCGTACGATGTACACTTATCATCCGTACGCTATACAAATCTGATCGCCCACTCGATCACACCAATTTCACTTCCGAACTAGTGTCGTCCACCCGACTTCTTAGTGCAGACTCGGATCTGGCTTCTTGATCAGAAACCGTCATTCTTCTTGCATAGCCATAACTATGATAGAGAATATCCAGAACTGTTTCCTGGAGATTTGACCTGGCAACTAAGTACTCAGCATTGGCACACTATTCGGCAGTTTATGGATCGTTCGGCATTTACATACCGCTCGGCATTCTGAACGCTTAGCGCAAATGGTTCGAATAGCATTCGTGAGTACTCGGCATTGCGAAGTGTTCGGAAGTCGGGGTCGTTCGGCATTTGGGAGTGCTCGACATCCAGGAGCGCTTGGCATCAGAAGAACACTCGGCATAAAGGAACGCTTGGCATGAAAGAGCGCTCGACATCTAGAAGCATTCAGCATCAAGAAACGTTCGGTATTTTATATCGTTTGGCATACCAAGGACGTTCGGCATACCAAGGACGTTCAGCATACATGGACGTTCGGCATACGAGGTACGTTCGGCATACCAAGGACGTTCGGCATACCAAGGACGTTCGGCATATGAGGTACGTTCGGCATCCATGAACATTCGGCATTCCTGGACTGTTCGGCATTCCAGTCTCGTTTAGCATTTTCCTTGATCGACATCGATTCTCGGTTGGCCTGCACACCTTGCTCCACACATCGTATCGTTCGGCATGAAGATAATGGTTCGGCATTTGTCCATTCGGCATATTAGGGTCGGCACATAGAGTCTACTCCATTTGGACTGAGGTATTCAGCTGCCAGGCCCACCAGGGAAGTCCAACCCACCTTCGTCTATAAATAGAGAGGCACGGGCACAGTGAAAGGGGTTGGTTTTTTCGAGAACACTGGGGAAACTCTGCCGCATTCAACACTCACTCAAGACTTAATACTTTGCAATTGTATTCAAGTAATTGGAAGCAGATTGTGTCTGTAATCAACTATCAAGGAAAGCAATAGAAATCAACTTCAAAGTGGACGTAGGCAGTTACGCCGAACCACTATAAATTTGGTGTTTTTGTTCTCTGCATTTAAATTTACATATGTCTTTCCATTTTAATTTACTGTCTTCATTAATCTCTCTACACAATCTTTCTAAAGGGTGTTAGTAGCCAAGTTTGGTGCTAATATTTTGGTGCTTTCACTGAGAATCGAATTCTCAGGCTGTTAGAATCTGCTTTGTAGCTACTGGATTGCATAAATCCCCCAGAGGAGATCCAAGATCATTCACAAGGCATTTGTTGATTCTATTCAGAGTTACAACCAACAACTCTACCATGGGAAGACCATGAACTAGATCGGCCTCTCACAACGTAGATGTCCACGAGACTGCAAGCGTGCAACAAGTTGGAGCTAGGAATCAGCAAGCAACTCGAGGTGTAGGTCCCTCTATCCAAAACCAAGCGGAAGTTGTTTCCCGAGCAGAGTTCAACGACTTGATAAGGGAACTTAAATAAAATAGAAGGCAAATTGCTGAGCAGATTCAAGCCAACTCTAACCTCATGACTCAGCTCACTCAGCAGCAGCGTCAGAATGCTAGAGGTAACCCTGCCCCTTATTCTGAATTTGATAGTTCAACCTCAGTTGGTGAGCCTCCTAGGCGTAGACACCGTAAGGATGAAGGTGCACAGGCAGGTGCCACAGATCGATTGACTAAGATCAAGCCCGTGAAGAGACTGGACACCCAAATCTCCAAGACCCAAATCAGGCGGGACATCGACCCACACGGTCCCGTGGAACGGAACCCTACCTTCCATCCTCCATACAAACTCCGGTCTTAACAGCTATGGTCAGGTAGTTGATGAGAGAGAACCAAGGCTTGACCAATGAAGATTGAGGAGTGTCCAGAAGTCATACTTCCTTTACGGATGGTATCCTGTAGGTTGAGTACCCCAAGAAGTTCAATATGCCGACTGTCCCAGCCTACGAAGGGAAGACTGATCCCAGGCGGCATGTGATGAGGTACGGATGGATGATGGATTCTGCAAGAGCTAATGATGCAACCAAGTGTAGGTGCTTTCAAATCACTCTGTCCAGAATCGCCACCATGTGGTTTACTCGACTTCCCCCACGATCTATATCTAGCTTTGACGAATTGGGAATGAAATTCATAGAACAATTCAGGATACACACCACTCGTCCAAAGGATGTGATGTCCTTATCAAGCATAATCCAAGCTCCGGGAGAGTCATTGAAAGCATACTTGCAGAGATTTCATGTTGCTGCTACCGAAGTGAGCAATCCAAATGACCACGCAATTTTGATGGTAGTAATACGTGGAGTGAATCCAGACTCTGAATTTGGAGATTATTTGGCGGAAAAGCCCCCAGCCACGCTGGAGCGCTTTTATTCGAAAGCTCATCTGTTCATAAGAAGGGAGGAAGTTTGATGGACAAGACGAGACAAGGCACCAGGGCCTTCTCAGAAGACTGTGAAAAGTAACGTCGCTATAAAGAAAACCAGCGATAATTTGGAAAAAGCTCAAGTCAACGCCCATAACAAGCCTGGGCAGTCAAAGTGATCCGGAGGTGGAAATCCCGGAAAGAAAAGAGAGACGGGGAAATGGAAGTCAAGGATCCCGACCTACAATGAATACACCCCGCTCAACGTATCTCTTGAGAACATCTATTTGTCAACTTGCAACACTTTTCAATATAGAAAACCACGCCCAAAGGAATCAACGGAGGAACAGAAGAGAACTGGGAAGTATTGCCGCTTTCACGAGTCTTATGGGCACAACACAGAGGAGTGCAGACACCTCCATGACGCTATAGAAAAGTTGATTAGACAGAAGAAGCTGCAGGAGTTTGTCAAAGACCCACAAGACGGAAGACAAGATACATCAGACCCCCGGACGCGGGCCAGCTCTACGCCAACCAGAACAACCTACTCAAACTGTCGGTAGATTGGTTATCAACACGATTGTTGGCGGACCTCATCCTGCGGATAAGAATTAGCAGGATATGGAGCAATATGCTAACTCTTTAAGACATGTGGAGTATGAGTGTTATTCGAATATGGAGGATGGGACTCCTGCAAAGCAGCAGCGCATGATGGATGATGATATAGTATTCAGAAGCAGAGAAGCGGATAAGGTGGAGGCTCCTACCATTGACCCGATGGTCATATCTGCGACAATCAGGCCGACGTTTGTGAAGAGAATTCTAATCGATTGTGGAAGTTCCGTTAACATCATCTTCAAGAAGGCATACGACCAAATGAAGCTGGAGGCTAAGGATTTGAAACCATCTAAAGCCAGAATCCATGGCTTTAACGGCGCAACAATGGATGCAGTGCGATATGTGGAGTTACCAGTTGAACTGGGGCAAGGTGAGCGTAGGAGGGTGCGAACCCTACCGTTCATAGTGTTGGATGTTGACTCTCCGTATAACGTATTTCTAGGACGTCTAGCCCTGGAAGAATTTAGGGCAGCACTGGCCCTTGGTGTCTGACGTTAAAATTTCCAGCATATGGAGGTGTTGGAGTGTAACACGGCGATCAGGCGACCGGTCATGCATGCTATATGGCTGAGCTGAGAGAGGCTTGGCGTAGTTAGAAAGGAAAGGTTGCGGACAGCTTCGTCCGCATCTGAAATTCTGATGATTGACAAGAAGCGCCCGAGCCCTGGCTCGGGAAACATTCTCGGATCTATAGGGACATAGATCCGAGAGATGACGATGGAGGACCCAAGGAAACAAATGCAGCATCGGCTGAACTAACAATTGACATCCAAGTCAACCGGGATGACCCATCACGAATTCTTAAAATTGGATCACAACTCGACCCCGTGGTACCCGAGAACCTCACTGACTTCCTCCAAGCAAATCTTGATGTTTTCGCTTGGACACACTCTGATATATGCGGGATTTCTCCAACAGTTGCGAGTCATATGTTGAACATAGACCCAAAGTACGTTCCCGTAAAATAGAAAAGGAGAGGTATGGACCCGGAGAGGTCTGTGGCTCTCAAAGAGGAGGTGGACAAACTCAAAGCCAATGGGTTCGTCCATGACACCCTCTATCCTGAATGGGTATCTAACCCGGTGCTAGTGAAGAATGCGAATGAAAATGGAGAACTTGTGTTGATTATTCTGATTTAAACAAAGCATGCCCGAAGGATAGTTTCCCGTTGCCTAGGAATGACCAGCTGGTCGATTAAACTGCCGGACATGAGTTACTATCATTTATGGATGCATACTCTGGATATAATCAAATCCCGATGCACCTCCTAGACCAAGAACACACCAGTTTTGTCACAAATGTTGGGTTGTATTGCAATGTAGTGATGCCATTTGGATTAAAGAACGCGGGAGCAACTTATCAGCGTCTGGTGAATCAGATGTTCAATGATCGGATTGGTAGAACGATGGAAGTCTATGTGGATGACATGCTCGTGAAGTCACGGCAGTCAAGCGACCACATTCGAGACTTAGTAGAAATGTTTGACATACTCAGGCATTATGGAATGAAGATCAATCCTTTGAAGTATTCATTCAGCATAGCGTCAGGAAAGTTTCTGTGTTTCATTGTGAATGCGCGGGGAATCGAGGCTAACCCGGAGAAGATTCAGGCTATCTGAGTTATATAAGTGCCCAGAACTATAAAATAGGTGCAAAGCTTGAATGGAAAGGTGGTCGCGCTGAGCCGATTCATATCCAGGGCCACAGACAAGTGTATTCCTTTCTTCGATGTCATAAAGAAAGGAAAGAGGAATTTCGAATGGACGTCCGACTGTGAGGAAGTATTCCGAGCTCTTGTAAGGCACTTAGAAAGTCCCCCGGTATTTTCGAAACTAATAGACCACGAAATGTTGTACATATACTTGGATATATCCCAGCACGCTATCAGTACAGCCTTGGTTCGCAAGGAAGACCGGGTTCAAAAGCCAGTTTACTATGTTAGTAAACGCTTGACGAGGGCAGAAAGAAATTATCCAAAGATTGAAAAATTAGCTTATTGCTTAGTGATTGCATCACGCAAGCTTCGTCCATACTTCCGGGCACACTCAGTCAGTGTTTACACTGATCAACACCTGCGATAGGTACACCAACGACCGGAGACTTCCGAAAGGATGTTAAAGTGGAATATCGAATTAAGTCAATTCGATATTACCTACCTGCCACGAAAGGCCATACAAGGACAAGCACAAGCTGACTTCATTGCTGAATTTACTATGTCAAACGAATCAAACGACCACAATGTCATACCTCAAGTTCGACGGAAGATGTACACCGATGGGCCATCTAACGACCGTTGTTTGGGGGTTGGCATAGTTCTTGTAACTCTTGAGAACCAATCAGTTTGCTACGCTTTGAATCTCGAATTCACAAAAAAAAATAACGAAGCCGAGTATGAAGCATTGATTGTCGGCTTAAGACTTATCAAAGAACTGGGAGTAAAATCGGTCGAAATCTTTAGCGACTCGCAGCTCGTGGTGTACCAAGTGCGAGGAGACTACCAAGCAAGGGGCAGAGACTTGCCCCATATTTGGTCCGGGTTCAGGAGATGCTAGCGAATCTCGAGTATTATGATATTTCACATGTCCCGCGTGATCGAAACAGAGCAGCCGATTCATTGGCAAAATTCGCAAGCATTAGTGATGCGCAGCAGTTGGGATTGTTTCCTGTTGAGATCCTCCATGCTCCGAGTATAGATACGATGGAGATAGATTTCGCATTCGAAACCGAAATCGAAAAGGAATCGTGGATGACCCCAATCAGGCAGTACTTGCTATTCGAGATCTTAACCGAAGAAAGGAGTGAAAGACGACAAGTCCTTCGTAAGGCTTCACGATATATAATTCAAGATGGGGTAATGTATCGGAGGGCATTCTCGACCCCCTTACTCTGGTGCGTGGCCCGCGATGAGATAAAACGAAAATTAAAGGAAGTCCATGAGGGAGAGTGCGGTGACCACACTGGGGGGAAGACATTAGCAAAGAAAGTCCTCCGTTATGGATATTACTGGCCAACTGTGAATCGGGATGCTGTAGGCTATGTGAGAAGATGTGACAAATGCCAGATATACGCAAAAATCCTGAGAGCTCCACCGACGAAACTCACGCAAATGGTTAGTCCCTGGCCATTTGCAATGTGGGGGATCGACCTAGTTGGTTCTTTACCCATAGCCAAAGGTGGAGTGAAATATGCAATAGTTATGGTCGACTACTTTACCGAATGGGCAAAAGCAGAGCCTCTAGCCACAATAACCACCAGGAAGGTTATTAATTTCGTTGTACAAAATATCATATGCCGTTTTGGCCTTCCGCGGACCATCATTACAGACAATGGGACTCAATTCGAAAGTAAGGAGTTCAAAGAATTTTGTCAGAAATATGGCATTGAGAAGAAGTTTGCAGCGGTTGCTCACCCGAAAGCCAACGGACAAGTGGAAGGCCGTAAACAAGATAATCAAGTCCATATTGAAAAATCGTCTGGAAAAGGCTAAAGGCAAGTGGGTGGATAAACTTCCAACCACTTGCTTTGGGCCTACAGGACCACCCACAAGACCGCGACTGGCCACACTCCATTCACATTGGCATATGGCACGGAAGCTGTCATACCCGTGGAACTTGAAGTTCCATCACATCGGGTAACCTATTACGACCCCGAGTCAAACCAGAACCTTTTATTGGAATCGTTGGACTTCATTGATGAAAAACGCGAATAAGCCAATTTGAGAACGGCTGCATACAGACATAGAGTCGCTAAATATTATAACGAAAAAGTCCAACCGAGAACTTTTGGTGTGGGAGACCTCGTTTTGAAATGAGTTTTTCCGATCCCTTCTCATATGAACCCCACATGGGAAGGTCCATACATCATCGAACGGAAGCTTGGAGAAGGAACTTTCAAGCTAGCGACCGTCGATGGTGAGATACTCCCCCGAGCGTGGAACAGCGAGCACTTGCAGCATTATTATACTTAGTCTATTTCTTTCATGTATTAGTTGCATTTATTTCCAGTACGCTTTTATTTCTAGTTCTTGGCATGTAATAAGACAATTTAGTTTTCTTTCATTAATAAAGGCTTGAAGCCATCTTTTCCATGAATTACTAATGTTTCTGCATATGATGATCCTGTGATAGGCAAATGAAATTATATTATTCTAGCTGACGTACGAACAGTTCAGACACTCAAAATCTCCAATTCCCCAGAGTGCGGACTGGAGTACTCTAAGTCCTCGGAGCGCGGACTCGATTATAAACGACTCGAAATCTCCAAGTCCCCAGAGTGCGGACTGGAGTACTCTAAGTCGCCGGAGCTCGGACTCGAGTATAAACGACTCAAAATCTGCAAGTCCCCAGAGTGTTGACTGGAGTACTCTAAGTCCCCGGAGCGCGGACTTGAGTATAAACGACTCAAAATCTCCAAGTCCCCAGAGTGAGGACTGGAGTACTCTAAGTCCCTGGAGCGCGGACTCGAGTATAAACGACTCAAAATCTCCAAGTCCCCAGAGTGCGGAGTGGAGTACTCTAAGTCCCTAGAGCGCAGACTGGAGTATAAACGACTCAAAATCTCCAAGTCTCCAGAGTGTGGACTGAAGTACTCTAAGTCCCCGGAGCACGGACTCGAGTATAAACGACTCGAAATCTCCAAGTCCTCAGAGTGCAGACTGGAGTACTCTAAGTCCCCGGAGCGTGGACTCGAGTATAAACGACTCGAAATCTCCAAGTCCATAGAGGCAGACTGGAGTACTCTAAGTCCCCGGAGCACGGACTCGAGTATAAACGACTCGAAATCTCCAAGTCCCCAGAGTGCGGACTGGAGTACTCTAAGTCCCCGGAGCACGGACTCGAGTATAAATCACTCGAAATCTCCAAGTCCCCAGAGTGCGGACTGGAGTACTCTAAGTTCCTGGAGTGCGGACTCAAGTATAAACGATTCAAATCTCCGAGTCCAAAGAGCACGGACTGGAGTACAATAAGTCCCCGATGTGCGAGCTAAAAAAATATTCTAAGTGCTTGAAGCACGGAAGGAAAAATGAACAACTCTCAAAGAATCTCCGAGTTATGTGAAGGTGAACTGAGAAGTCCATGTTATTCACAATAGCTTGGATTTAAATCACAATCATACAAAAATTAAATGACAAGAGCCTTTTGAAAGACAGAAAAAGGAACTAAGCTTTATTCAAAATAAGTTTCTGCTACAAGCCCTCCAAATTTCGGAGTCGACAATCTATTTACAAAGACTACGGAAGTAGATGGAAATAATTACATAAATTAAACTAACTCTCGTTGGACGAGAGTAATGATCACTTCTTGTGCTTCTTCGACTTCTACACCTCCATTGTCTTCTCGGACGGCTCCTCTCCTGTACATTTACCCTTGGTACTCTTCTTGGACGGAGGGGTAGTAACTGAAGAAGTACGGGAACATCTATGGGCTTGGACCCGCCAGGAAGGATGACCTTCAACGGCTTATGCAAAGGGTCGTCTAGGTCCACAACTCGAGGCTCGACCTTGACCCTGGATGTCTCTCTCTTCTCCACCTCAAGCTGCTCCTTCATACTCAGCTCAGATGTGTGTTCGGAGGCGCCTGTAATTTCTACTTCATAACTCCTGTCGATGGGAGAAGAAGTCTCAGATTTGTCCTCGTCCAGCGCTCCAATCACCGGAGCATCTGGCCCGGGAGCCTCTCCTGCATAAGTGGCCTCACTTGTCTATCCCTCCACCTCCTTGGCGACATCGCTCCTCAGAGCGGGCCCGGGATCATAATGGCCTGTGCAAAATCATGAAAAACAAGCATTATAATACAATAGTCCTTCATAAAGAATGACGACTTTTGAAATCTTAAAGTGAAGGGTTATCTACTAGGTTTCGGCAGGCTCTCAGCCGTCAAGGGGGTCTCACCCTCCGGAACGGGAGACAGAATATGGACGCCAAGGCCGAGGTCATCCGGATTATAACTGATATGCTGCTCAAATGGATCGAGTATCGGTCGATCGAGTAGGCACATGAGCCGGAGGCACAACCCCGGATGGACCGGTAGTCACTTCTTTCCCTTTCTTTGAGGGGGAGCCTTTGCAATAAATAGCTTTAGCTGCTAACAAGTCCAAAGGCTCATTCCTCTTGAGGAATTCTTTTATCAAGGCCCCCTTATCAATCTCTTCAGTGCCGTGCTCGGCCCTTCTGATTTCTATCAAGGGCACCCATGCCTCGGCTAAAGATTCAAGATAGCCATCGTCCAGAAAAGTTAAGTCTTGATGCATGAGGACGCAGGCATTGAATTCAGCGATTAGCGGGTCAAACATGCTTTTGACCTCTTCCCTACCTTCTTCTCTGGCCGCCTCAAGACGGGAGTCAATGTCCGCAGACGCTATCTTCTTGCCCTCTTCATGGGCTTCACTCTTTATCGCCTTAACTTTGGAAAGCTCGGCCTCAAGTTTTTCTTTTAAGAGTCGAGTAGCAACGATTTCGTCACAGTATCGTTGTGACTCTTCTTGGGCAGCCGTTTTCTCTTTCTTCTCTCTGCGGAGCTACTCCTCAAGTTCCTTGACTCGTAGGCTGAGTGCGTCCCTCTCTTTTTGTACTGAGTCCTTCTCTAGTGCTAAGGCCCCGCAGCGTTGTACTGCCTCGTCGATCTCTTTTTTATGTGTCGATTCCAGACGAGTCACGGCTTCGGCAGTGTCTTGAGTGCTCTGCCGGGCGGCCTCAAGCTGAGATATATAAGTCACAATCTCTTCGTCCTGAGCTTTAATGATATCTTTGTCATGGATAGCCTCAAGCTTCAGGCGATCGATCTCATGTTGGCGCTCCATGGAGACTTCAGAAAGTTTTTCAGCCAAATGAACAAACGCGTCATGTTGAACATAAACGTCGTTGGTACAGGCGATGGCGCTTTGCTTGACATGTCCGGGAATAGGATGAATCGCAGGGAGAAATTTCAGGCCATCAAAACAGATCTTTGGAAATTTATCTTTAAGCTCGGCCAGCCTCTCCGATTGGATCTGTTGCAGGAGCAGGAGGAGACGGCTTTGAAAGTTCGGCTCTCCTGTGAGGATCTCGGGACTGTCGAGTGAAAGAGGAATCAGAGTGTTGGTTTCGGGGGACATCAGATTGCGACCCCTTATGGCCGCGCTTATCTTTTCTTTGCTCCGCGCGAGAAGAGGTATCGTGGTGGTATTTTGGCTGATAGTACGTTTCCTTCCGAGATGACGAATCCCGAGAATGATAATCTTTATCGTCGTCGTCATCCCTGTCTTGACGTTTTTCGAAACCCGAGTCCTGTCCAGGTTGATAAAAGATAGACGAACCACAAAGGCGATCAAATCCGTGTGAACGACCCATGTCACCTGCATAAAATTTAAACAACAACGAATTAGCAAAGAGTAGCGTGACGACGAAAATCTAAGTGCAAGTGTTTGTGTGTACCCTACTGTTTCCCCCCGACGGACCAGTTGCTTTACTAATGGGAGTTTTTGCTCCCTGACTTTGGGTTAGAGCTCCCGCATTGCCTCTGATGGGCGAGTGAAGTTTAAATGCTTCCGGATCGTCGAAGTTATAATTGAGCAGGTCGTCGGGAATGGAGAGGTTCGATAGGCCCTTTAAAGAACTTTCTACGTGCTGTGAAGAAGCCTCTTTCTCCGTTGGAATGAGCGTAACTTTTGAAGTTCCACCAACCTTCTCCTTCCTAATCTTGTACGTCAATCCCTTTTTTCTCTTCGTAGGGAAAATGACGTTTCGATGTCGTGCACTTCGACTGCCGGATCCTGAGTGGGACCCAAGTTCTCACCTTGTGCCTCGGGTGTTTCATCCCTTTTAATTTCCCCTTCTTCTGGTGCGTAAGGAGTATGACGTGCTAATGACTCGGCTAATCTTTTCCCTTTGCCAGAGGCAGGCCTGGGTAGGGTAGCGCCTTGAGGAAGGCTTATTTGACGGCCTGTTGCCAACAGCCCAAACCTTATAAGCGACTTGTTCGAATGAGAGTCTGGATGTCTCTTTCTTCGATAGGAAGGGCTCGAATAGCCTCGACGGCCTCAGAGTATCCACGACCATCAAGACGCGGGTTGATACCTGAGAAGATGAAATAAGAGTTAGAAAAGGCATAGCCCCGACTAAGCACGAACATCGATCCAGAGAAAAGACTTACTTCCTTCAACCCATCTCCTCGCGAAACCAGGAGGGCAATAGACATAGAACCATTCCTGTTTGTACAAGGAAAATTTGCTCCACGCCCCGGCTAAGATCTGGCATTTATGGTGCGGCTCGAGGAACACAAAAGCACATGAATTTATTACACGCCGTGTATCCAACTGGGGGCAAGTGTGGATGATCGTGCCCCGAAGGAACCGGCACACCGTCGAAAGAGGATACAGCATATTCGTCGGAGTGCAACTTCATCGACCTTCGAAGCCTGTGAATCAACAGGGTTATCCAAGAGAATTGCTGCCTCCAGTGCGTCGGGAGCTAAATTATGTGCAGGGGAGGTTGTTGGATTTGAAACATCTGCGAATTCTTGTCGAAAGGACGGTCCCGGTCTATCTGAAATCGTGGCGGAGCTGGATTTCCTAGACATCTCCGATAAATATCGAATTTGGCAGAGCAACTGTGTGAACTATACTTGAAAAATGATCGACGTTAGACTTAACAACGTAAATATTACACCCATGTGGTGTGTGAACTAGTGCGATTATTCGTGTGTAAGTGCTGAGAAATTATAAGTCACAGAATTAATGATATAAAGTTGTGCTTTGAACTGTCACCTTCGAAGACCGTCATCGCTGACCGTCTCCGAAAACCAGCCTTGCGATGCTTTCAATTTTGGGCTCGGACATTGGCACTACGAGTTAAAAGCTTTTATCTGTTCTTGTCGATTTAAGTTCAGGCTTGTGGTTATTGAAAGTGGGAAGTGATCAGTCCAGAGTAATTCGATATGCTAGTATGTTGGAGTCCTTGTCCTTGTTTTTGTTACATGATTAGGCAAGATGAATAAGTGTTTGGCCTAAGTACTGTTCGGCTAAAACATGGTTCGGCACTCGTGATTGTTCTGCCTTAGTACTGTTCGGCTAAAAGTGTGATGCGGCATTCGTGATTGTTTGGCCTAAGTATTGTTCAGCTAAAATATCGTTCGGCCAAACTATCGTTCGGTCGAAACAATGTTCGGCCGAGTTATCAATCGGCACTCAATCCAGTTCATGTTTCCTTCATGTCCTTCCACTCCACTGCTCGGCATGTGACGAATCATGCCGCACCAAAGTTACGCTGAGTCCCAACGCTCGGCATTTCATCCTTAACAACGATTTCGCCTTTGTCCTCCATCCATGCCGAACGACATGAACGAGCCGTTCGGAAAATCATACCGAACCGTGTTGGTCGGCATTTTAACCAATTCCTGCTCCTCCTCTATTCGTCCCTCCAAACTCGCTCGGCACTAGAGAACCATGCCGAGCCACTACAATGCATCCTTCACCTTCCTCTTCTCCAATCCATCCACCTCAAGGTCATCTGAAGGCATACTAAGTTTCAACCTTAAAGCATGCCTGAACCTCAATTCATCAATAACAAGTGATACTTCCTAATCTAAGAGGGTGGTCAAAAATCTCTTACCTAAGAGTATGGCAGGGACTAGGAGGTCAGCACATTTAGGGAAGATCAAAGGAGTGAATGAAACTCGAGGGAAGTAATTTGTGTGTTCTTGGAAAGTCACGGAGGTAAAAAGTGAAAAAATGGAGGAGAAGGGAAATGCTGGATTTTATAGAGAAGAAGAAGTCGAAGAGGCAGTGATCAGTAGAGCCGGTCAAAAAGATATCGTTCGGCATATCGTTTGGCACACACAGAGCGTCCGTCTTCGGCTGTATCGTTCGGCACATACCACCACACCTGGTGTTCATAAGAAGACACCTTCGAAGAAAGTAAACCAGGGTTCAAAGAGAAGCACAGAGGGAACGTAATTCAAAGCGTATCACGTTCGGTCACGCAATACACTTTGGGGGGCAAGTGTTTCCTGGAGATTTGACCAGGCAACTAAGTACTCGGCATTGGCACACTGCTCGGCAATTTATGGATCGTTTGGCATTTACATACCACTCGGCATTCTGAACGCTCGGCGCAAATGGTTCGAATAGCATTCGTGAGTTCTCGGCATTGGGAAGTGTTCGGCAGTAAGGGTCGTTTGGCATTTGGGAGTGCTCGGTATCCAGGAGCGCTCGGCATCAGAAGAATGCTCGGCATAAAGGAACGCTCGGCATCTAGGAGCGCTCGGCATCAGAAGAATGCTCGGCATAAAGGAACGCTCGGCATGAAGGAGTGCTCGGCATCTATAAGTGTTCGGCATCGAGAAATGTTCGGTATTGTATATCGTTTGGCATACCAAGGACGTTCGACATACCAAGGACGTTCGGCATACGAGGTAGGCATACGAGGTACGTTCGGCATACCGAGGTACGTTCGGCATACAAGGTACGTTCGGCATACCTAGGACGTTCGGCATACGAGGTACGTTCGACATCCATGAACGTTCGGCATTCCTGGACTGTTCGGCATTCTAGCCTCGTTTGGCATTTTCCTCGATCGACATCGATTCTCGCTCGGCCTGCACACCTCGCTCCACACATCGTATCGTTCAGCATGAAGATGGTTCGGCATTTGGCCTTTTGGCATATTAGGGTTGGCACACAGAGCCTACTCCATTTGGGTCGAGGTATTCAGCTGTCAGGCCCACCAAGGAAGTCCAACCCACCTTCGTCTATAAATAGGGAGGCAGGGGCACAGTGAAAGGGGTCGGTTTTTTCGAGAACACTGGGGAAACTCTGCCGCATTAAACACTCGCTCAAGACTTAATCTTTTACTTTGCAATTGTATTCAAGTAATTGGAAATGAATTGTATCTGTAATCAACTATCAAGGAAAGCAATAGAAATCAACTTCAAAATGGACGTAGGCAGTTACGGCGAACCACTATAAATTTGGTGTTTTTGTTCTCTACATTTAAATTTACATACTGTCTTCTGTTTTAATTTACTATCTTCATTAATCTCTCTACACAATCTTTTTCAAGCGTGTTAGTGGCCAATTTTGGTGCTAACAAGAACCAATCAACAATCCATATCCAGGTTCGCCGTCAAAAATCGAGTGAAAAATCCAAACTCGGATCGAACTATCTCGAAATTCTATGCTCGAATCTGGATCAAATCACTATGTGAATAGAATAATATATGTACATCCTATGTAATTATCTTCATTGATTATCAACTAAATCAATTTATCATTCTATTCGCATTTCCTTTAATTTCTATCCACATAATCATAATTGTTTCAATTCCATTGGATTATCACTTTAATCCTTATCTCAAATGGACATTCAATCATAAACAGTTTGAACTTTGTCCAGCTTAAATTTAGAAAATAGCTTGAAAATTTTAAAATAGAAAAGTCATTGAAAAATAATTATTATTTTATAACATAGCTATAAAATAGTTAACAAATTGTAAAATAGTTGGAAAATAGCTAAATAGTTTCAGAAATTCAGATAATTGCAAAATGGTTGTAAAATAGTAATTAATTTATAAAATAGTTGAAAAATAGTAACTGGTTTATAAAATAGTTGAAAAATTGTTAAATAGTTCCAAAAATAATTGTAAAACAAATATAAAATAATTTGGCTTTAAAAAGAAAGGTTATATATATTTGATAGCTTGGAAAAATAAGTTTATATTAAAATAATTTATATTGAAAATAGTCTAGAGTCAAAACTATTCACTTCCCCATCAATTCAATTTAAATTTCCACTTCCATTTAATTTGACTCAATTCCAATTTGAATAACTTCAATTTCCATTGAAATTGATTTAACCCTAATTCAAGTAGAATCAATCTTGATTTCTTTCCAAATTCAAATCAAATTCCATTTGATTTTAAACCTACTCAACTTTAATTACAATTCCAAATTATTCCAATCAATTTGGACTAATATCAATTGAACCCACTTCAATTTCAAATCATTTCAATTTAATCCAATTCAAATTTTCCATTCAAATTTTTAAACTTATACATCTTCAATCACAAATACAATTAATTCAAATCAGATTCAATTTGAACGAATTCAATTCAAATTTCAAATTTAAACCATCCTGAATTATATAAATTTGAGTTAAATTTTTAAATGTCTATTTAATCCTTTAAATCAAATCAACTTATCTCTTTAAACCATTTAATTCTGAATCCATTTCAAACTTATCTTCATTAAATTTTAATTTGGCTGTATTTCTATTACCACTTAATTCTCATTATTAAATTTTCCAAATAATATAACAACCAATTACCTTAATATTTATTAGAAAGAAATATTGCTTTACATATATTAGAATATATTCTTATATAAAATCATTTAAAACTTTTATATAAGAAAATAACAAGTACGCGCTCATATATATACATACACACACACTCAACTCATTCTAGGGTACCATTGACCCTATCCTTAATGAGTAATCCCAACAAAGCCAAGGTTCTCGCTTAACTTCAGCTCTGATACCATCTATAACAACCCGGAATTTTCGATCCCGAAAATTCCAGATAGTTAGGAAAAAGAAGAAAGAGATAGAAGAATAAGAAGAACATAAACACCAAGTTATCCAAATGAAATACACTTCAAACTTTAAATACAGGATGTCCCTTTACACAACAATTCGTCATTGATAGATAACCACAATATCCTGTCCGCCCAACATATGATACTGCAAATCATTTCATATCAGAGATATCAACTCATTCAAGGCATCCAATACCATTCAATTATCCATAAGCAACTTGATCACTTCCAAAATAAATTTAATTACTTCTAATTGAATTGCTAACCCCAATCACTTAGATTCCTTCACTTGGAATTAATTAATTTCAAATCAATTAATTAATCATCCCTTAATTATCCATCTTAATTAATCACCCTGGATTAATTATCCTTCAATTACATTTAAGTAATTATCTTTAATTAATTACATAAATTAATTATTCTTAACCAAAAACAATAATTAATCTTTAATTACTTCATAAATTAATTATCTATAATTAGTTACATTAATCCATAATTACTTCTATTGATTATTATTCTCATATATCACTTATCATTTTAATTTATACTAATCTAAATTAATTACATTAATTAAACCACAACATTAATCACTCTTGATTAATCTCAACCTGTAATTAACTATCTTTTTATTTACTTCATTAAATAAATTAATTACTCATTTTATAAAGGAAGTTTAAAGGAATTCAAAACAAAATTCATTTTTAAATTCAAATCAATTTAAAAATGCACTTTAACATTCAAATTGTTAAAACAATTTAAATTTAAAAACTTTATTTGTTTAAGAAATTAAGATTCACTAACTTGAATTCCACATTTAACTTTGATTTAAAACTTGTTTCAATTTAACTTCAGTTTTTAAAAAATCACTTTTATTTCTTTCCAATTCATTCTTATTTTTATTCTATAATTATTTCACTACCAAATTTTACTCTTATATTTCTTTTCGAAAATCCAATTCTATATATTTTGATAGCCAAGTGTACCGGAATAACCAATCAAACCATGGTAACCAATATTCCAATTACTAATATAATTCATCACAGCATATCAAACATTCATAACACAGAATATTAAACAATCTAAATAATTTTGAGGAATCCAGTTGGATCCCTCCAACCTGTTTTTCTGCATCTACAGACGTTAGCACAATACCAATTCCACTTCGAGGTAGAATATCGCGGTATATGGGATTTATATGATATCGTCCGCTATTATGCGGCGTATAGGGTCTCATTCGCTATATAATGTAGGAAATCAATCACTCCAATATATACTATATATTATTATATAGTATACCACATCAATCAATTCAATCATTCAACTAATTATTTAAATTTAACCATTTAAATTTAAATAAAAATCCAGAAGAGTGAGATTAACTCACCTTTGCCCCCCCACTAAATTTGCAAATCCACTTTATTCTTGATTTGATTCCACGATTGACCTTGTATAAATATGATGCGATTTATTAACACTTGAACAAATCGAAAAGTAAACTGGCATTAATTATTTAATCTAAATAGTGTAATTAAACCAATTTTCCTTGAATAATCCTTAGTAATTAAATTAAGTTGATATACAAGTAGGTCACTATGATCCATTTTATATATCTTAATTATGATAAACAAGCAATTTATGTATGTATATATATCTCTGTATAATAAAATACGATGTAAAGTTTCTTTCCTTAATTTTACAGTAAGCAAAAATGTAATTGTATCTGAACCCATTCAAAATATAGAGATATATATTATCGCTATATTATTATTATCTTTAAATCTGTAAGTGTAAATAATTTTTAAATCAAAATTAAAATGATAATACCTCACTGCTCTCCTCTTCTAGCCACAACACTCGCGCGCGAACACCCTACATCGTCGAACTAGACCACTAACCCGAGGCACCACCTTCGATCTTCTCCAGGCAGTACCAAAGCCCCTCTCAATTGAAAAATGCATAGCACGATCCATCCTCCACCACCAAGCTCGACACACTACCGAGCTTCACGCGACCCCCTTCCACATCGTCACCGTTGCCTGCCTCCCTTAACCGCGCGCAGACGCTCAGTAGAACGAACTCGACCATCACCACGTCCCTCGACCTCATGAACCCAAAACGCCGCGACCTCGAGCTCGAGTGCCAATCCCCTTGCCGACACTCCTCGCATGCTTGCCCTTCCTCCGATCGCGAGTCGCTCATGGCTCATTTTTGTTTTGATTTTCAAACGAATTCGAATGAAGAATGTAGGAAGGAGAAATAGGGTTTAGAACTAAAATTTGTTTTCACTCGATTTCAATTTAAAAATGAAGAGGAGAAGGAGCTAGGGTTTGATTTCAAACGAAGAAGGATGGGGTAGCTTGGGGTTTATACTGAAAGCATCGCATTTTATTTTAGCTTCTGAGGGAAGACAAAGAGTACGTGATGTCTTTGAAAGGAGAGTAACGTGTTCAATTAGGCCATCTACAGTGACATTTGAAATGAAGGGAAAAGATCTGATGTGAAATTCTTTTTGACTGGTCAATATAATTTATTATTTATATTTGAATTTCAATTTAATTTTCAGCGCGTTTACCTCTCGTATGATCACACCACAACTCCAAATGTTACGAAAATTGAAATCCGATAATAATACAATATTACAGATCCAATGAAACTAGTTTCATCAAAATTCGAGACTGTGCCTCGGAAGGCTATTTTTAAATATCGATTTAAACGATATATTTTTAAAACTAAACAAATCACCTTTAAATTCAATTTTAACACTTTTATTGTCCTCGGCACTATTAATATAAATTTTACAAGCCTGCAAATTATTTTTAACAAGCTTAAAACTCCAGATTCAACATTTTACCCAATTTCAAATTATTTAATTCAATAATTTAATTATCAATTAAATAGTGATATTTGGAATTCAAGTTAAAATATATCTTTCAAATATCTAAAATCAATTAGATATTCCAATTTCAAATGCTCAAAAATTCCGGGTCATCACACCTTCGAAAATCGAATGGAAAATCCCATCTCGAATCGATATACTATCTCAAAATTTTATGCTTGAATTTGGATCAAATCATTTTGCGAACAGAATAATATATGATCATACGTATTAATCTTCATTGATTATTAGCTAAATCAATTTTCTTTTTATTCACATTCATTTTGATTTCTATTCACTTATTCAAGATTGCTTCAATTTCCATTTGGGTTATCACTTCAATTCTTACCTCAATTGGTATTTAATTATAAATAGTTTGCACTCTGACCATCTTGAATTTAGAAAATAGCTTTGAAAAGTTTAAGATAGTTAAGTGGTTGTAAAATAGCTATTAGTTGTAAAATATCTATAGAGTAGTTAAGTAGTTATAAAATAGTTGTAAAATAGTTAAATAGTTAAATAGTTACAAATTAGTTGTAAAATAGTTGAATAATAAGTATAAGATAGTTTGAATTTTAAAAAGAATGTTGTATAGTAAATAGCTAAGAAAAAAAGATTTAAGACAGTTTATATTAAAACAATTTATTTGAAAATAGTTCAGAGCCAAACTGTTAAATCTCCCAATCTCCCATTTCAACCCATCTCAGTTTCCATTCCCATTAAATTGATTCAATTTCAATTCGATTTGAATTAACCTCGATTCCTATTCCAAATTCAAATCAATTCCCATTTGAATTTAAATTTATTCAACTTCGATTACACTCCTAATTTGTTTAATTTAATTTCAATTTCAAATTCCAATTAATTCATTCAATTCCTCCTTTGAATTAATTCCAATTCCATTTTCAATTTTTAAATCAACTCAATTTATAAAAATTCGAGTTAAATTTTCAAATATTGACTTAATCCCCTAAATCAAATTAACCTTTACTTTTAATTTAACTACCTAAGTCTTTAAACAATTTAATTCTGAGTCCAAATTTCTAATATTCATTTAAATTACTTTTACTTATCTTATTTCAAGGTTCAAGTAAGAGTTCAAATCCTTTTTAAACAATTTAATCTTCGTAATCCAATTTATTACCCAAATTTTAACTTTGAAACCAATTCTTAATAATTTTGGTTTGCAAGTTCATTTTTAACATTTAAATCTTAAGTTCAAAGTGATTCCATTCCCATAATTACAATTTCATTTCAAAAATCAAAATCATTTACATAGTTTTAAAATAAGGTTTTATTTCCATTTAATTTCAGTAATGGATATATATATATATATATATATATATATATATATATATATATCTTAATCCACTTCTCAATTTATTTAAATATTCCAATTCATAGTTTCATAGATTATTAATAACAACATGATGATATCAGGTTAAGTCAAAGTAAATAAATATCCAAATTATCTAAAACATCCATCAATAGCATCCATTACCAATTTCCAAAACTCAAACCTGTTTAGAGATCACACATAACTCCCTCTTCAATTTAACCCATTTAACTTCCCTAAGTTAAATCTCAATTTCATCTGGAAATTTCCAATTCAAGTTGTTCGTTCTAAACTTATTTAACTTCCCCTAAGTTAAATTCAATTTGTTTAATCCAGTCAACCTTACTCAATTTGAATTCTCCATTTCAAATTTTAAACTTCTTATCAATATCCTTCCCACTTATAAGTTCAAAAACTTATTTCCCTTTTGATTTTGCATCTCATTCTAGGGAATTTAGAATTCAACACTTAGTATCAACTTTGATATTATGTATATCCCACACATATATATACATATATTTATTTTGTTTGCACACCAAGTCATACTTTCAATTTTAAACCATTCTTGGTTTTTAATTCAAACAAATTTCTTTAAAAAATTTAAAACAACTCTTGTTTTAAAATAAGATTCCTTCATTTTAAAAAAATTCTGCATAATATTATTTATTATATCTTTTAACACTTTGAAACAATTTCAAATTTTCTGGACTTAGATCTTAAAACTTCATAATTTAAATCCCTTTTCAATTTATAAGTCATACTTATCTAAATTATTACTTCCTTAAAACATTTCATTCTGCTTTATCTTTTTTTATTTAGAAAACAAACATCCCTTTATTAAGATACCATACCCAATTTATGATAGTTATCATGTCTATAAATCATACACACCATATATTCCATAACTATTTGTTGGAAAATAGAATCAAGGTAACTTATTTCAATACTTTGAAAATTCTTTTGAATTTTCTAGGATTTAAATTCAGTTTTGAATCCATTTTTTGCTTAACTTATTTGCATAGTTAGTCCTTACCCAAATTTCTATTTGGTTATATATGTATATATATATATATATTACCACTTAATTCTTATTATTATATTTAATTTCAATAATCAACAACCAATTATCTTAATATATATAATAATTTGAAAAATTATTGCTTTTTATACCAAAATAGAGGTTTATATAAAAATCCATTCATTTTAAAACCGTTTTAAAATCTTTATATAAGAAAATAACAAGTACGCTCTTATATAATACGCTCAACTCATTCTAGGGTATTACTGATCTTAATTCTAATAAGTAATCCCCACCAGAGCCAATGTTCTCGCTAAACCTTCGGCTCTGATACCAAATGTAACGGCCTGAAATTTTCAACCTCGAAAATGGACACTAGTATGTTCGCTGTATAGAGTGCCGAGCAATCAAGTGTCGGAAATCCCAGACTGTTAGAGTTAAGAAGAAAACGAGGCAGAAGAAGAAACTAAAACAAAAGCACAGAATCTCACAATCGTAGCGGATCAAAATATAACATACAAATAACAGCATTTACACAAAGAAAGCTGTGAACGCCAATTTATAACAATAAGTCAGAGTATAATCATTCGCAAATAAAATGGACAGTTATAATAACTTGCCCCTAAATCCAACTAGACAATCTTAACTCCACAGCGGAAATAATCAATACGTCCCTAACATCCAGCTCGTCTCCTGAGTTCCAGAACATCCCAACCTGAAAATCTATAATACCCGGTCTGACCCGAGCATTACAATAAAGTAACACCCGAGTCAGGTTGGAAACCAGCATGATTAAACCCATGTAATATGAAATACTTAAGTTATAAAGCTTCTTTGAAAACCAAGTAACTCGTTCATCACAACGAGTTTTACCTTGCTATAGCCAAACACTTATTTCACAAATAATGTCTAAGTACCGTTACTTATGTTTAAATGGCCAAGTTACTTAATTTATTCCATTCAATCCCAATTTTTTTATACTCAAATCTATAAAGAATTATAGTATTTACTAATCGAAGTGGTACCTGATATCGCTGATATCCGATCCCGGTTTCCTCGAATCCTAACGTCATCTTTTAGGCCAAGTTGTTTTTAACAAACAATTCAGTTTCTGGAATGTCAACATTCACTAAAATTCCCTCACAATATCTATTTAAATAAAATGTCACACATTTTATATTTAACTGTCCATTTCAGGTTATTTCATATCACAAAATAACTGGAAATAACATATTATAGAAATTAAAACAATCCAAGTATTAAATCCAATTAAATCCATCCATAGACTAGTTTAACTAATCACACAGTCATCCAATTAATTAAAACCAAATTGAATTAATTACTTACAAATCCTGTTTAATTATTGTTAACTAATTTCAAACCATCTTATTTATTTTAGTCAAATATTTGGAACTAATTAACAATTATCATATGTAATTATCCTAATAGTCTTGATTAATTAAAAGTGTAAAACACTTTATTCTATCTTATCCATTAACTAATTTCAACTATTTATTTTTCGTCAATAAAACTTAGTAATTTATAGATAATTAACATATATATAGTTGTCTAAAGCTTAACTAATTTAGGCTTAAATCATTTTTATTTGCATTGGCCATTTATGGTAAATTTTAAAGTTTAAATTACTCTAATTATGTTTAACCATAAATAATTTGGCAACTATCTCAAAGTTTATTATTACATAATTTTTTACTTTGGTTTTCATCTTATATAATTTTTAGCAAGGCCCAAGGTCCAAAATCGAATCCTTGAAAAACATTCCTCTCTTCTCTATTCTTTCTCTTACCCTAATCCCTAATTTCCTCTGCGACAACCATATACCTAAATGCGCGTGCACGTGTACATGGAGATGACGCCATTCTAGCTCACGTTGCCCCTCCGTCCCATTGCAGACCACTCGCCGACCATCCCTAACCACCCAGAACCACTCACGACCTCGAAATTAAAATCGAGCAGTTTCGCCACTACCTGAAACGAAACCCCGTCCTACATAAGCCTTGTACCACCACCACCAACCACCAACCACCAAGACCTACGCCCTCACGTTTGTATCTTTGCTCATCACCCCTCTACCTTTTCCCCTGCCATTGAACCACTCCGGTGCCACCACGATAGCGCACTTGCCGAGGAACCAACCTTAAATGAAACGAGTCCTAAACCCTACATGACCACCGCCACACCACCACGATGGACTAAAAGTCATGCCACTATTTTTCTCATACTCTCCGACCCACGAGCTACCTCTAGCCTCAAGCCAACTCTCCCCAAAGCTCCGATCGTCGAAGATTGGCAAAAGACCCGATCCTGATCAACTTAAAATTCCTTCCCAAATACAAACTTAAAAATCACAAAACTTTCACCAAAAATCATCATTTTTAAATATGAATCTAATAATGTAAGTGAAACTTGAAATTAAAACAACTTATTTTCTGACATGTTTTGTTCTTCACTGTAAATCCTCCTCTTCCATATAAATACTCAATAACTCATCTTGAAATCATTTTTAAAAATGGTATTACATCATTACAAACAAATTTTCTTTAAACATCATATCCTATAATTGCCTAGATGGAGAGATGTAATTTTTTTAATGATTGGGGTTCTTTAACCATGAACAGAGGTCAGAGCTTATATACACAGACATTCATACACACACAACAATCTCAACTTATATACCCAGGCAAACATCCATTTCCTTCATGCAAGCTATATCCACAACATTATTATTATTAAATCTTTCATGCATTTTGTTATGAAGAAGTTTTGGTTTTTAAGAAGTAATATTTACTCACTATAACAATTTTGAACAGAGGAACAAGTTGTGCTTGAAAAACTGCAATTTGATTTCTTGATCTTCTATTGAATTGAGATTGAATTTGAACTGAATCTTTGCTATGTTTCATTTGTGAAATGATAAAGATGTTTGTTTTCTTTTTATTTTTCTAGTTTTGATTTGTTTTGAAAGAAAAGAAAGAAGAAGTTGAGATGAATATATATATATATATATATATATATATATAAGAGGAAAACTGCCCGTTAAACAACACCTTGTTTCTCATCTTTTATATATATATATATGAAGAAATCTATTTCAAAGGAAGAAATTTGACACTTGTGAGCATAATTCATTACCTAGCTTACAAATGTCCATAAGCAAATATTTTATATTTTCTTTTTTTGTTTTATATTTTATTTTTATTTATTCCTATTTTAATTTTAAACTAAAGTTATTAACAATTAATTACTAATTATATATATTCTTATCTCGATTATTGTAGAATTTAAATTTAGATAACTTTTGAGAGTCATAGTTCTATTCGCATTATATATATGAAAAATAGTAATTAGAAAGCATATTTTTATTTATTTGAGAAGATAAATTTTGCCAATTTAAATAATTATATTAGAAGATCATTAAATTAAATTTTGCCAAAAATCCCGGTTTCAAGTAATATTATATATATCCATATTTTTCCAAACCTTCCAACATTTCATTTTATAGGGCACATACATATACATGTACATATATATATATATACACACACTATTAACATCATAAAGCTTCCATCTATTATATACACACATATATATACATATATATATATATATATATATATATCCAAGGATTTCATAGTTAAATATCCTATATAGTTTTTAAGTCAATTTATATATATCCTAAAATTTTAATTATCAAAATTTATTTGTTCAACTAATGAAATTAGTATCTCAATAGTTAAAACCAACTAATTAGCCAATTATCTGACGTTAAAACGTCCGGATTGTCACAATTACTATGTATATAATTTTTGTTGAATTAAAATATAAATAGTATAATGAATAATGCAAGTTATTACTTTTAGACCCCGTCTTGTTTTGTAAAACAAGTGAAAACATTATTATGGAGTATAATGTGACGACCCAGAATTTTGGACATTTGAAATCGAAATATTTAATTGATTTTAAATGTTTGGGAGTTGATTCAAACTTGAATTTCAATTATAGCTATGAATTTAGCAATTAAAATATTGAATTTAATTTATTTAAGTTGGGTAAAATGTTGAATCTTGATTTTTAAGCTGATTTAAAATGTTCCAAAGGCTTGAAAAATCAATATTGATAATACTGAAAATAATGGAAGCTTCAGAATTGAATTTGAAAATGCTTTGATCAGTTTTGAATTTATATCGTTTAAATCGATATTTAAAAATAGCCTTCCGAGGCACAGTCTCCAAATTCGACGAAACCAGTTCCATTATATCTGTAATATTGTTTTATTATCGGATTTCAATTTTCGTAGCATTCAGAGTTGTCGTTTGGCCGTACGATAAGCAAACGCACTGAAAATTAAATCAAAATTTAATTTAACAGCTGGGTTCAAAAAAAGCTATCTTCTTCATATGATCGAACTTGGACTCGAAACCTTTTCCATTGCGTTCGAAATAGGGGTATAACATTATAAATGCCTACCGGCACGCCTTGATAGGAGATCAAGATTTTGAGTTGCGTTTACCGAGACCATTTAAATTTAATTAAAACGATATATATTCTGGTCAAATTACTTACACAGCTATTTTTATTTCACCTCAAGTTACTGTACATGAGCAATTTCTTCATGCCATCGTTATTTCTTTCACTTCATTCAAATCACAGTTAATACAGAGAAAAAAAATATCTCCTTCCTTTTTCTTTTTAAATCACGAAAGTTCCTTCTTATTCCAGGCTTCCATTCGAAATCAACGAATCATACCTTCGTCCCTTCTCTTCCCTCAGAAGCTAGGTAAAAAAAAAGGGAAAGCCGGACAAGGAAAAGAAATCAAATAAAAAAAATGGCCGCAATCTTTCAAACGAGAAATGGGGGTTCGAAAAAAAAATTGCAAAGCATCCTCAAATTCGTTCGTATGGACGAGTAAGCGCCGCGCGCGCGATTGGGTTTAGGGCAGTTCGAAGATGGAATCGATCGAGGAATTGGTGGTAGCGCATTACGACTTGATGTCGCAAGGGCAGGAGCAGATCTCGCGAATCGTCGGCGCTCGTGCGCGTTCGTGAGGCGGCAACGACAAGGGGGAATTCGCATGCGAGGTAGTGGCGACTCAACTTTGGGTGTGTCGCAAGGAGATGGAGGTCTTGCGCACGGCAGTGGTTCACATCGAGCATCAGGGGTGGTGATTTCGAATCGCATGAATGGATTCACGATGGAGCAGATCGTTGGTAGGTCGGAAATTTTAATTTACTGGTTTAAAACTGTGAAGAAAACAAGCTAGTTTGGTAATGGGTTGCATGCATAGTTAAAGGTGAGATCTTCTCACTCAATCAAATATTTTTTTGATTTAAATTTTGAATAGTTAGATTTAAAATTGATTGACTGTATGCTTGGATGATTGATTTATTGTTAGTTATATTAGTTTAGACCCTATGCGCCGCATAATAGCGGATGATTTTTTATAAATCCCATATACCGCGATATTCCACCTCGAAGTGGAACGGGTATTTAAATTATTGTGCTAACGTCTGTGGATGCAGGGGAACAGGCTGGAGGGATCCAACTGGATTCCTCAAACATTTGATTTTGTTTCATATGTTGTGTGTTTATTTATTTATAATCCGTGTGTGATTATATTGTGATTTAAATCGTTGAGGGCTATACTTTATCCGAATATATTTTGGTATCGTAGGATACCAGAAATAGATTTAATTGGATTTTTTAAATTTAGTAGAAAATTTATAGTAAATTAATTTTAGAAAATTGAATAAATTTAAAAGAAGGAATTTGTTTCAAAAGATAATAAATTTGGTGTTTAAAATAAATTTGGAAATCAATTTGATAATTGATTTGGTGTTGAAAGTGAATATTTGGGATTCGATTTGAAAATCGTATATCTGTGGATATTTGAAAATCTAAAATTCACAATGGGAATTTATAAAGAAAAGGGAATTTTGTTTTAAAAATAAACATTGGGTTATTTTTAAAAATGTGGAAAGGAATTTACAGATTTGAAACGTAAATTTAAAATAAATCCAAAAGGATTTATTAATTGATTAAAAAATGATCCATTTTGAAAAGGAAGGTGTATTTTCCCTGAAAAGCCGAGTATGTTTGTAAAATAGCTTTTGAAATATAAATTAAAAGGTCTAGGGTTGGTTTTAAAGAATATTTTGGAGAAAATTAGTTTCTTAAGTTATTTTGTAAATCTTTAAAGTAATGATTTATTTAATTAATTATGGAAGTAATAATTCAAAGATTTAATTGATATTGGTTTAGAAATTGAATATTTAAATAGTTATATCCTATATATTAATTTTATTTAAAAATTAGTCTGGACTTGAACTTTTATATAAGACATTAGTATAATATTTTCATAACTAATATTTAAGCAAGTGTTTCAAAATAGTTTTATTTTAAATATCTCTAAGTATATTTTGGATAAGCATTTTAAATTATTTTAAAATAGTTGAACTCGACAGATTTTCAGTGGAAATGAATAAATATTTGAAAATGTTTTCCGCGTAAGGAAAAATGATTTTAAATTGTTTTCAAAATATTGAACTGCGAAAAGTGATTTGAAATTTGTTTTCAAATAGTTGAAGTGCTAAAATTTTATCTTGCAAAGATATTTTTGAAAATAAATAATTGGGAAAAAATTATTTAAATCTGGTAATTGTTGTGAATGTTGATTGATAGTTAAATAACCGACTATCAATATTTGCCTTTAAACAACATGTGAATTTCGATGCGACCGGGGGTCGGATTCCAAATGGATATTCGGAAACCATATCGAATATTTGTGATTGTGATGAATCTTTTGTTTAAAAGATCAAAGTGGAAATTTATTGTGATTTTTTTGAAATATGAATGAAACACTTATTTTTAAAAATAAGGGCTCATTATTCGGAATAGCCGGGAGAGGACCTTGTGTCATAAAACCCATTCCGAATAATGATATGACAAAATGGGATTGTATTTGAAGACGGTGTTGAAGGCCGGGTATTTTCGAAAGCGAAAGGATTGCCTGTCGAAAGTCTCTGCACCGGGTTGCTCCGGTATAGAGATTTGATCATCCTTTGTGATGGGGATTCCGGACGTGATTAGTAAATATCCGGATCTGCAAGGGCTTCTTTGAAGTGCCTTCGGTTCTGTTCGATCCTGGAATGGACTTGCATGGATGTGTGTCTGACGTTACGCTTTGAGATGTAAAGCTGGTTTCTATCAAAACATTTCTGTTGGTGGCGGAGAATTTATTCTCTTAGCTTAACACCCTTCTCTGAGACATATGAGCTCAGAGGTTATGTAGTTGATGGTTACTAGTGATACATTCCTAATTTGGTAATGTGGCATACGAAGTGCTGCTGATCATTTGTTGATCAAAGCATGACTTTATGAAAAGTGTAGCTTTGTGGACGAGACTTCGTCGGACCTCACACCCCGGAAATGGTCGAAACAGGAAAGATGTGGCAAGGTTATGAGGGTCGCTCCCTTTAGGGTATGTCATTTCCTTTTGGAAAAGGGTGGTATCATGGTATGGATCCCAAATATTTAACCTATGTTGATGCTGCAAATCTATTACTCTTTGTGGTTGTTGTTTCATGGTTGAGGATCCTCGGATAAAGGTCGCAAACGACCGGGGGATGGCATACTCGTGTAGTAGTTATGTAGTTACAGAGGTAACCCGGCCTTGTGTTGGCAGAGAGCTGGTTAAGTTCTCGGGACGTCCCTCCAGAGGCATACTCATGTGGCAGTAGGAAGTTCCTTAGCCTGACCATTTGTTGGAAATCCAATTCCTTATACGAACCCAGTATGGTTTTAGTTGTATAACCTGCCATTTACTTATGGTGGTCATCACTGTTTAGATGATAGCTATAGTAGGCAAAGCACGGAATGTCTATACTGGCAAAGATTAATATTATACTTTCAAATGGCTTTCTACACTATGCACTAGTAATAATTCAAAGAATTTTGCGTATCAAGCGTGTTTGACTATTATAAGGAGAAATCTCCTCCAATTCTGCGTTTGCATTGTGTGTGTGGCGGGAGACCTTATGCTAGTTTCATTTTCCAAAAAGCAAAGCGGATTTCTTTTCTTTTCTTTGTGAAAATAACTGTTTTTGAGATCTCACACCAGTCCCACGACTGACCTGGAGTTTATTGTTCCCGTTCTAAACTCTGGATGCCCACAATTTTTCCACACGGGCAGCCTAGAGTCAGGTTATCATTATTCTGGAGCGAAGTCGAAAAAGAGATGCTGTGGAGATCAGGAGCAAGCTGGATGGCGAAGCGTATCACTAGTATATGTTATATTCTTTTCCGTTGTTTGTTGTTGTAACACTCTGATAATGTAATGTGATGTAATGTAACAACCAATATAGTTCTTTGTTTTAAAGATATTCATTTATCTATTATATTTGTTCCGCTGTGAAATGTGAGATTCTGTTATTGTTTTCTTTTCTTCTTCCACTACCTCTTTCTTCTTTAAACCCGAAGACTCGTACATTTGTTCCACTTTGGGCTGAATTGTTGTGGAAGTTTGCCAGCTCAAAAGGGGTACGGATTTATGGGCCTTTACATATAATCTCTCTTTTGATCATCTATAACATGTATCATGGACCATACCTACTATTTACATGTTTGATACCGCTTCAAAAGTAATAGTGCATAAAAAATGGTTGGAACGATATAGTCGTTATAAACGTGCTTTCAAGTCCATAATATTTGACATATGTTAAATTGAACAAATTATTGCATATTGTAGAAATATGTACATATTTACATATATGCTGGGTTGTTATACACATGTTTTGGTGTGTTTGACACAAAGGAATCGATTATGACATTTATGGGAAATTGGAAATGGAAGTTGTAAGTATTAGACGTGAAAGATTCACTATGAATGCACTTTGAAATCTGTGATCGATGATTTTAAAGTTAACTTTGGAAGTCATCCTCGGGCTTCTTCATATTTAGAATAAGTACTGTAAGTGTACTTATCTTCGGAAAATAACAAGGTTTAAATATATTTTGATAATCATTTGTGGATTTCTAAAGTGATGGTTTTAAATCATAAAGAAGGTTTTGAAGTGGTGTTTTAAATAAAAGGTTATAAAATATAGTATAAGTATTTTAAAAGTATATTTTGGTATATATACGGTTTTACAAAATTGTTAAAGATTTTATTTAAGTAATTAAAGGCTTTTATATTATAATATCTTGCAATTGGTTTATAGTGTTTTATTAGATATCTCAGTTTTACAAATAAATTAGTATATGTATATATGTATATTTTTAAAGGTAGTTTAATATATTTATAAGTTTAAAAAAGGAAGTTTGGCGTTTGTAAAAGGAAATATAAAAGATTTTTTGGATTATAACACTTATGTTAGAATGGATTGTTTTATAAATTGATTAAAAAGATATATAACCTTGTTTAATAAGTGAAGCTATACTTAGAGTTTTAAATTGTTGTTTCAAAGCAAATGGCAAGTGTAAAAGTGATATCGAGTTTATAGTAACGATGTTTGTGCAACATTTGTTTTGACCCATTTAACTGTACTTTTGAAAAGCAATTAGATCTTTAAAATGGATTTTTAAAGATAACATAATAGTGAAGTGTTTTGGGTTTGTCGAAAACAAAATTTTAGTAACATTTGTTTTTAAACCCTTGTATAATATTTTAAAGTTGTAAAATATTGTTAAATGGTTTTGGGAAAATACTTAGATATTTAATAATGGAATTTTAAAGAAAATAACAAGTATGGAATGGTTTTGGGTTTGTTGTGTTAACATGTTAATAACGTTCGCCTTTAACATGTTTTGATTATACTTATGAATGTACATAGAGCTTTGGAAGGAATGTTTTAAAGGTAATCATAAGTGAAATGGCTTTTGATTTGTAGTGACACTGTTTTAGTAACATTTTTCTTTAGCCTCCTTGAAATTGATTTGTGAATATGCTTATACGATTGAGATAAGTATATGAATGCTTTTGGGACGTATTGGAAATGTGTTGAAATGAATAGTGATGTTTTAATTAAATAGACAGGTTTAATTAATAAATGGAGATTCATTTATAAAGAGTTTATTGTGTAAAATGAGTTTTACTAGTAAAAGAGAATTTTAATTAATAATGGAAGATTAATTAAAAAAGGGATTAGAAGTTGTTTATATGACTTGGTCATGCATATGTGTTACGATCGTGCTTTGTGTGTTACTTGCTATGGATAGTAAATGAGACTTTGTTTCCCGTATGCAATTATTCTCATTATTATTGAATGATCAAATTCATCTGTTCAGCCTTGAAGAGACGGGGATTGGCAAGTGCTCTTCTTATCAAAAACCACTTCAAGGCTAAGATACATGTTCTATCTCTTGGAAGTGGATATATCGGAGATGCTGGAATTTATGTAGAGATTCAAGATCATTTTATGATGCTCGAACACTTGTAGATGCTCATGATCTATTCAGGATGTAGGAATCCATGTGTGATTCTAAGATCTGTGGAGATATGGTTATCCACATGTGATTTAGAGATCTATTGAAGGAACCATATGTGGTTCTGAGATCTGTTAGATATGTGGGAATCCATCTGGCATTCGTTTACTATTCAAGTGATGAAAACTCATGTGAATGATGCCGAACGTATCCTTGACATCAAAAATTACTAAAAATAGAGTAGGCCTCACAACTTGGGGTTAGCAACCCATGTCAGGGTATTATCAACTCCATTTCAGAGATGCTTATCGATTGTTAACCGACGAGAGTTGATGTTATTTGGTTCACGTTGTTTATTTTTATGTTCGGATATTGCACCGCTTGTGTTTACCGAAATAGTATATTTTATCTAAAAATATATGTAGCTCAGAGGTAGTTTCTAACCCTTGTGAAGGAGATTGGATTTGGCTCCCTCGAAGAGATCTCCACTGAAAATCCATTGTACAAACATTCCTTATCGATTTGATTGTACCCTAAATATGTTATGGTGTTACCAAAGTAGGCACACGGCTATTTTATATGATATATATTTTATACCTAGACATTATTTACTATCACTATACGTTGAACTTAACAAAATGATTGGTTTCTTTAAGGGGAAAGCTATTATGAGAATCCATACGGTCTTAATGGTTGCTATTTCATGTAACATATTACTTGAGTTTCTCACGCTGGTTTACCGGACTGATCTGGGTGTTATTTTCTTATGATACTCTGGTCAGCTCGAGTATGTTTTAAGATTTGGCTATGATTTATTAAAGCTCTTGCAGAGGAGCTGGATTATTTCTGCAAAAATTATTTTTTATTGGATTACTTGATTGTATCTATCAACATTTGTAAGGACACGTAGTTATAACTGTCCAAGCCGATGATAGGTTAGTTTACTCTGATTGATGTGTGTGTGTGTATACATATATATCAAAGTTTTTCCTTTGGTAAAGACCTTTTGAGATATTATAATTATCGTTCCGCATGTGAGATTCTGATATTGTATTCTTTTTTTTCATTTTCTTTTACCGTAATATTCTGTCTTTCCAACACTCAAGTACTTGGTATGTGAATACCATAGATGTATTAGCATCACAATCAGGGGTCGAAAATTCAGGTCGTTACAAATACTGTCAGATAATATGGAGGATGTGGCTATAAGCTGTGCAGTTAAAGCGCTCGGCAGATTCAAAGCGGTGGAGGTGCAAAAAGTCATAGCGGGGATATAGCGGGATATAGCGGATAGCTCTAAAATAGCATATAAAACTTGTACTTAGTACTTTTACAAATATATAAATGGTAATTAAATGAAAAGTTATCATTCAAATTGAATTATAATTAGTACATAAATAATTTTAAATAAAAACATGTGCGAATATACTTTAAATAAACGTAAAACTGTTATATAACATAATTAAATTTAGTGGAATATTAGAGTATGTTCATTTCTGAAAATATATTAAAAATTAAACCAAATAAATTAGTTTCATAATTTTTATAATGTATAAATGCAATTTTTCATTTCATTTTATTAAAGAAGATATAGCGGAAATAGTGGAACATAGCGGGAATAACGGGATATTGCGGAAATAGCGGGGCTTAAAGCGGAAAGGCTATATTTTGGGGCTATATGGAAAAATCTTAGAGGAAAAAATCCGCTATGAGATATAGCGGGGTTATAGAGGGGTAATAGCAGGGCATTACTACACAGGCTATAAGGGGTACACATGTGAATATTTCTCTGGACTAACACTGGTACGTATTAAAACATCAAATATATAACTCACCTATACGTACATTGTATCAGTACAAAGCAATAAACATGTGTCTTTGGGACAGAAAAATACATAATGTGCAATAAATAACAGAGAACACATGTTTAGAATCACTGCGATGGCATATAATATACAATATCATAAAATAATAGAACAAATCATCTCAAATGATGACCGCCTCATTGTAAAGTACTGATTAATCAATATATAACTCTGTATCAAATATATATAGACTCATGTAAAAGATGTCGAATGTAATTTTGACATCGGATATGGCTAAAAACAGAATATGCCTCATAACCTGGGGTTTAGCTAACCCACGACTGGATATATCAACTCCATATCTAAAGCATGCGTATCGATGTTGCGCATGGGAGTTGATGATATTTGGGATCGCATGTTAGGGTGTGGACTAACTATGTATACCTAAAGATATATTTTATATAGAGATTAACGCTGTTCGGAGGTAGTTACTGACCCTTATGCGGGAGATTGGATTCAATGTCGACTGAAGAGATCTCTATGAAAAAATCCATTATGCGGACGAACCTTGGCGATTTTGGTTGTACCCTACATATGTTGTTTTGTGATGAATGTTTGACATGATTTATGTTTTACAACCTAGACATTATGTATCATACCACTATATTAAACTAAATTAATGATTGGTTTTTGTAGGAAAACTTGTATCAGGAATCCATACGATCTCAATGGTTATTGTCACCTGTTTCATGTTTTATAAGTTTTCTCATGCTGGTTTACCAGACTGATCCAGGTGTCATTTTCTTATAATACTTGGGTTGGCCCCGTGTATGTTTCTCGATTTAGCCACGGACGCTTTGGAGCTTATGGAGAAGAGATATATGATTACCTTCCATATTATTCTAATTTCTGTTGTATTTTTGTATTATATATCAGTATTGTGAGGATAGATTGTTATAACTATCCAGGATGATGATAGTACTTAGGTTTAGAAATTCGATATTTCTATATACAAAGTAACCCTTTGTATTGTTCATTTGATATTATATATTACTATTCCTGATGTGTGCACGAAACACGTGATAGGGGTTTCTCACACTGGTGAATGTGTGACGAATCTTTGCCTCTTACCATTAAATGTCCCTTTACTGGTTGTTTGGAAGTCGTGAGGCTGACCATAAAATTAGGAATGGGGATACCATTTGTAGCCGCTATTTGAAATAGGATGAGCATTGCATTTGGTATTAGAGCTCAAGGGTAGCGAACACCATGGCTTTGGTCGGGTATGGCTCTTTATAGATAGGGTAAGTGACACTCTCGAATGAGTCGAACGTATTATATATGAGAGCATATTTATATTTTCAAAATTAGACTTTTAAAATTATTCTTTAGGAATATCTCCTTCAAAGTAACCCTTCCTTGATATCTTCTCCTTGGAAACTCTATCGTCAAATTTCCTAAAAAGCTTCATATATGTTTCTGAGGGTCCATGTTGTTTTTATTTTTAGGATATGGTTTCTAGTGCTGAAAGTGAGAGTTGGTCAGTGGCAAGGTTTGCGCATGCCGAGAGTAGATGGGAGATGAAGGAACTTGTATCTATATATCTAGGGGAGGAACTTGTGTCTGGAGATCCAGAGTAGGAATTTGTGTCTAAAGATCCAGAGGAGGAATTTGTGCCTGAGATCCAGAGGGGGAACTTGTACCTGAAGATCAAGAGGAAGAGCTTGAATGCGAGGGAGAAAAAGACATTATTTGAGAAATGGAAGGACTGATAATGTTGAACCAGTCTAAGGATGAGGAAGACGCAAGGAAAGATTTCGATGGTGAGATAGAGCCCGTAAGGATTGAACATTCGAATAGCTTGTTATCCAATGGTGAGACGGGATCTATAGGGATTGAGCATGAAGGTTGGGAATTGGATGATGACATAGAGATCATTTATTTGAAAGGACCGCCGGTGGAGGACTCTAATAGGGAGATCCCTTTGTAAGACTATCGAGGTATGGGCGCTGGGGGTGTTTTCTTTAGCATTAACATCGTATTGTAGAAAGGTATTGTATCATTAGTGTCAATCTTATGAATAGGTATTATATCTAAGTATTGTATTTGTATTTTGCAAACCTATAGTACCGGTTATAAATGCTATTAATGGTTATTTAGCTTATATTATATGAACTGGTTTATGAAAGATAAGGTTTAAATTAGTTGAGCTTTTTATTAAGCAAATTATCCGATGTTATTGGGCTAACTAATAGACATCTTTACCTTAGGAATATTTAAGGAAAAGTAGACTCTATGACTGAGTTTGGATACCAAAAGCCGACTCTTCTTAGCTACTTATCAGACCAGATAGGCAAAGAGGTTGAGGCAGTCAACTTAATTTTAAGACCCAAATTTATGTTGGACCTACATCTAAAAGAAAATTAGAATATTTTGGAAATAAATTTTTGCGACAAGATTTATATAGGAAAGTAATTTTATATAAGTGTGGTTTATTAAAATATTATTTATAAATGAAAAGCATTTAAATAGAAAATTTAAGGACTCAAACCCTAGTATCTTTGAAATTTTTTTTTCAAGATTTTGGCGAAAATAATACTAATATTATTTGAAAGTAATTATTTGGAAAGTTGCTTTACAAGCGGGAATTCATGATACTTAGTATTACTATATGATGTATTTGATCACTTTGAAATGATTTTGGTTAAATACCAAAAGTATGGTTTGGATGTACTGAACTCACTTCTGTCGCTTGAAAATAATTTCGACGATGACTATAATATCATGGATGTTCATTTTTGGATTTCTAAGTATGGGATGTTAGAATGTTGTTTTGGTAAAGTAGATTTTGATTTAATCCCAAAGTAAGGTTTGATATACAAAATTTATATGTATATATTATTTTGAAATGAGTTAAAATGAAAACCCAGTATTTGGTTCTAAAGTTTTCCATAAAGAAATTAGAACTTTGTTGGGCTATGATATATTATTTGGAAGTTTTCATTTGTTAAAATGAAAAGGGATTTTCGATGGTTTTTGATAGTTGGAAACTTTCAAATTGTTATAGAACTTGTACTTAAGTGTTTTCAAAAACATAAAGTTGAGTTTACATAACACTTAAATTCGAAGAGGTAAAAAGTAAAACAAGTTCAAATTATTAACCATCCTCATTAAGTAAAACAAATTTGATGTTTTCGTATATACTCTTGATATGTAGGGGAGTATTATATGAGTATGAAATTAAGTTATAAAATGTGGATAAACTTGAAGTTAGGATTTATGAAATGATTCATAAATGGTTTTAGTATTAAATGACATACTATTTGTATAAATGAATGTGATTAAAAAGAAATTGGTGTAGTTAGGAAACAAATAGGATAAATATATAAGTTGTACGAAGATCATTTTATTCGCATGATTGTTCTTGACTCACTATTCGGGTGCATGTTTTCGAGATGGTTTACATAGATCCGAACAAGGACTTTCAATTCAATTTTTGATGGCGAACTCTTAATATAGATTCGTTATATGATTCCGATGTTTTCTATCATGGTATATGCCAATTAAAGTGTGACGACCCGCCATTCATTCCACAAAATGACGCATCATCTTTAAGAAAGAAAGGGATAGAAAAGAGAAAAGAAAGAAGAGAAAGAAGAAACAACACCAGAATCTATACAGCGGAACGAATAAATTATATTAATAACATAAGTATTACAAAATATACAACACAAATTAGAGTTACACAGCTTATACATCACATACTAGACAGTTATAAACACCTGTCTAGTTATATAACTCAAATACAACTCAACAAACACAACACAGAGAACACACAACGGAACTATATATCTAACGTCGAAGCCTCCTGCTCCATTGCTCCTCCACAATTCATCAATGCTAACCTGAATCCCTTGGCTACTCGTAAAAATTTGAGTACCCAAGAGTTTAAGAAAACAGAAGATAAACTTCGGGTCAGACATGGGTCTGGTGTGAGTAACAGGTTAAGGTTGCTTAACTTTAAAAATCCATTGAAAACAAAGGTATCACGTAAGACTTCCTATACATAAACATGGAAAAGTTTTACCTTACGCTAACCAAAACATTTGATAGGAAATCCGATGATATTATAATAGTGTCTAGGGTTTTCAAATAAAATACAGAAATTGCTGGAATGCTTACATCTCACGTTCCAACATAGTTGGGCACAATCAAAACGTACGACGCTTATTGGAGATTGGATTCCATACAATGGCAGGCCTACTGGGGTACCGTCCGTCACAATATGTGACCTAGATCAACGTACCGAGGATCCATCCTAAATCACCTGCAACACAAGGCCGAAACCATTCCTTACTGAACAATTCCGAACAAAACAACCCCAGCAGTTGTTGCAATCAACTGCCCTACACAGCCGAATATAAAGGGACTTCTAGATAGGGGTAAATCTCGCCCTACTTGGGCATGGCCCACTTAGCCTTGCTGCACCTCCCCTGTTTTAGCCATTCCCGGTTGATGAGGCTTGAGGCTACAATTACTTTTAGAGAACACATTTCTTAGAATGCTCATCGCCCACCTAACGATGTTCTGAAAGCATTCAGTCCATACAAGTTCGTTCCGGGTTCGAACGAAACCGAAGGCATTATCTTGTTACACTCATTTTGGAATCACCCTCAAAGTTAACGACGATAACCCTTGCATTTTGAGTCTTCATCTTCACTTGAGATTCACGACCTATCGTTAATTTGGATCGATGTGGTTTTCGGATATCCCAAATATGGAAATGCGATCCCGGTCTCATCGAAATCCAAAACATCATCTTTTAGGTCCAAGTTGTTTTAAGGTTAAAACAATTCAATTATATTATCTATATACACACATATAGATAATTCACAATATCATAATAGATAATCAACATTATCATCATAAACTGATAATCCATATTATCATCACAAATAGATAATTCATATTATCATCACAATGCAACCAAAGCATCCATATCACACAACATTACTTATCTCATATCTAAGATCTCAAACCAAGGAAATCAATATCAATCAGCATTCATCAGCAATGATTTATTAATCACCATTCTATAATTAATTTAAAATGAATTAAATTAATTACTTCATCTCTAATTAATTTTAAATAAATTAAATTAATTACTTCATCCATATAAATCTTGCTTACATAATCGTTAATTAATTACAAATCAATTAATTAATTACCCTCTAATTAATCACCTTAATTAATCACCCTTGATTAATTATCCTTTAATTACATTCAAGTAATTAGCCTTTAATTAATTTCTCAAATTAATTATTCTAAACCAAATTCAGTAATTAACCTTTCATTAATTAATTAATTATAATTAATTACATTAATCCTTAATTAATTACATTAATTAATTACTTCATTGATTAATTATTCCTTAATTAATCAACCCTTAATTACATCATTAATTAATTATTAACCATAATTATTAATCACTCTTGATTAATCACAAACAGTAATTATCTACCCATAATTACTTTATTAAATAACATAATTACTCCTTAATTAATTAATTATTAATCTTTAATTAATTATTTAATCTCCCTTGATTAATCCCATTTAGTAAATAATTACCCTTAATTAATTACATCACTTAATTATCTTCAAATAACATTATTAATCAATTCTTAATTAATTACACTAAGTAATTAATTATTAATTACACTAAGTAATTAATTATTAATTACTTCCACTAAGTAATTAATTATTAATTACTTCCACTAAGTAATTATTCTTCATATTAATTACACAAAGTAATTAATCTCTAAATCTCTCTCATTACCTAATTATCCTTCAATTTAATTACATCCAGTAATTATCTTCTTAATTACTTTACTAGGTAATCATTCTTCACTAATTACATTGAGTAATTACTTCTTAAATTATCCAGTGATTATCTTAAATTAATAAAACTTAATTAATTAACTTAAACTTAATCAAAATAAACTTAATTAATTACAATTAGTAATTAATTTCTTAATTACTTCCATTAAGTAATTACACTTAACCAATTCACAAATGATTATCTTTAAATTAATTAATCTAATTAATTATTAAAATTAATCACATTAATTAATTATTAAATAATCCTAGGTTAATGACCTTCATTAACTATCAACAAATCTTTAATTACTTCTCTAAAGTAATTAACTGAGAATAATCATTTTTAATTACAAATTAATTTATCTATAATAACCCATTAATTAATCTCATATCATTCAATTAATCATGTGTTAATCTATAACTTAATTAATTTTTAATTACTTGATTAATAAATTTCAAATCATTAATTTAAATTCAAATCTGATCTAATTAATGATTTCTTAATTACAATTTAATTAATCTTAATTAACTTACTTAATCTTTTAATTAATTAAATTAAACCCTTAAGTACTTAATTAATTAACCCAAATCATTAATTAATTAAAGTAATTAATTATCCATCTTAATTTCCTTAATAATTTAAATGAATTATAAATCATTAAGTCCTAATTTACTTTAAGATAAACCTTAATTTTATTAATGATTTAATTATCATTAACAAAGTATTTCTAAAAACAATTTGCCTTTAAATTCGCTTTTAAATTCCATTTTAAATTTAAGATTTAAAATGAAAACAATTTTACTTTAACAAAGTTTAAAAACATTTTAAAAACCCCTTTGAAATCTCATGTTAAAGAAATTATTTGTTTTATAAAAGAAATTTTAAAAAAATCAAATTCATTTTTAAATTTCAAACCATATATAAAATATACTTAACATTCAAAGTTGTTTTAAAACATTTAAATCCAAAAACTTTATTTTATTTCAAAACTAGGGTTCAAATTCATTATTGAATCTAGATTTTAAATTTAGATTTGAAACTCTGTTTAAATCTTATATTTCAGATTTTAAAAACATGTTATAAAATACTTTAACATTCAAACTTATTTGCAACTTTGAATTTATAAGCTTTATTTTCTTTTCAAAACCTAAGATTCAAATTCAATTTGAATTCAGATTTAAAATTCTGATTTAAACTTTGTTTGAATCCTTCCTTTATAATTAAAAGCTTCTGTTTTAAATTTTAAAAACAGAGCAGGTTTCTAAAACTTGTTACCAGACTCTTCCCCGAGCCACCTTAAATTTACTTCGAGTCAATCTCATACAAACTCGAGCAAAACTCACCATTTACTCGAGAATCACTCGAGACAGAAACTACATACCAACCAACAGCTAAACTTCACCAGAACCAGATATGCACTGTGCATATGCACAGACAAGCCTCCCATCTCCTATCATCCATGATGATCTTTACAAGTCAACGACCATCTCCAGATCAATCTACGACCACCGAATCTTCACCATCCACTCGAATCTAAAATCGAGTAACAGAAACCCAAACAGGAACCAGAACCCAAACCTGGTACCCACTTCAAAACTCGAAAACACCACCATCACCACAACTACGACCACCGGAATGCCTCCACTTTCGGCCATGACTTCGTCAGTAACCACTCTTCCATCACCCACAATCCTACTGCACTCGATCAACAAGAGAAGTCGTTATGATCAAATAACTCGACCTAATCAAAACTAGGTCTACAAACAAAAACGAACAACCCCCACCACCACTGGTCTCTGATCATCTTCCTAGCAATTTTCCTGGCCTCACCATTCGCTCCTCTTCCTCCAAAAGGAACTTCAACCCTTCAGAACCCCAAGATCAGCAGAATTTCCCAAATATCTAATTTCTGGTTAAACTAGAAATACACACCTATCTCATTTCTAAAAATCATGATTTAAGTTTTAAAAATCATGTTTTGGTTTAAGTATATGATCTATATTCCCGAATCCATAAATCATGATAATTGAATTTTCATTTATACTATCTTGTTCTGAAGTTTTTGATTTCCAGAGCCTATTCAAGTTTTATTTTGAACTAATTAAATTTCAAAACTTACTTTATGCTTAAATAAACATATTTTGTTTAAGGCCTAAGTTCTATCAGTAATTAGATCAAGAGATTATAAATTTTGAATTTAAAAAACTTAAGTCTGGGAACAAAACAGAAACAATGATACATAACAGTATATACACACTTATATAAATTCATAGAAAATGCCAGAAAGCTCATATACACACAAACATATTTGTTTCAGAAATATCATGCAACCAGATTTATTTTAAGATTTAGAAATGTGATGTTACTCACCTTCAATTGAAGAACGGAGCATATTTATAAAATCTTGAAACTGGAGTGGCCAAGCTTCTTTGATTGAAACTTAAATGCTTCTTGCCTTTGAAAACTTGAAAACTATATGCATGCAAGCTTTAGATAATTTCTAGATTGGAAGAAAATGCTTGCAGCTACATGCAGGCTTGATTTCTTTGGTTTTTGAAAAATGCAGACATTTGATTACTTGCAAAACTTTAGTTCCAGGTTGCTTTCAAAACAGAGAGGATTGTATGAATGATCTCTTATTTGATTTTGAAACTGAACTACAGGTTGTTGAATTGATGAGATTACAGGTTTGTTTGTTTTTTAAATTGAACTTGCATGCTTGAGTTGCTTGTCACTGAAACATGCAGAGATGATTCATATTTGAACAAAAATGTTGACAGGAATTTGAAAATGAAGAAGGTTTGTAGGCTTTTAATTTTGATATTGCATTACAGGTTATTGCTTGATAATTTCTGGTTTTACTTTGAAGAATTGGTTTGAGGAAATTGATTTTCAGATTTGTTTCTTAGCTTAGAAATTTGAAAAGGAAAATTGAAGAGGAGGAAACAATTTTATAAACGCTGAAATAGTTTAACAAAAGAAAAGAAAAGAAAAGAAAATGGGAATTAAGTGACACTTGTCATATTGTTTAATTCATAAGTTAACACATGTTATAAAAGTACTTAATATATTAACACATGTCTTTGTTCTATTTTCATTTTTTGTTTTAAATGTTAATAAAGGTTTTACTTAATTTATTTATACTTATGTAAATATATATGAATTTCTTATGTAAAGAAAATGTAATAAAAACAAATTATAAATAAAACTTATCCAAATATTTTTAAGATCCAAAACATTTTAAATATTTTTTTTAAATATTTATTTATGTTTATAAAAGCAAAGTATTATAATTGTCATTTGAAAATAACAAATTTAACAATTTTAAATGATTTATAAAAGAGATTATAAATCACTTCTATTATTAAATGAATTAAGACCATATGCTATATTATATTTTAAACTTCTATTTCAAATCATATATATATCTAGTAATATTTAAAAGAATTGAAATAAACTTTTTATTTAAATTTAAAAATTAAGCTAAGATATAATCTTAAGCAATTAACATTTATCTTAAGTATTTACAAACCATATAGTTATTAATTAAATAACTTTGAAAAGCTTAATATTAATTTAAATCATAATTTCCAAATTATTAAATATATTATTTGAATTTGAAAACAAGAATTTATTTAATTATTAAATTCCAAATCAAAGATTATCTATAATAGATACAATTATATATATATATATATTATAAATAGAAACATTTATTTAGCTTCTAAAAGATAAAATCACTAAGTAAATATTTATTTAAGTAGATTATCAAACCAATTCATATTTTATTAATCAATATTATAAAATCAATTTAATTTTAAATAAAGATTACTAAATTGATATTGCCAAAAATTCCGGGATATCACATTCCTTCCGCCTTAAAAGAATTTCGTCCCCGAAATTTAAAACAAAGGTAATTTAATAATCTCATTAAAGATTTAATTTTAAACCACAAGCATATATCATCAACCATATGCTAACAACCATAGAAACCAATTCACCCAAACAAACAAATTTAACTATCCAGACAAAAATTCTGAATAGAATTTTCTCGAGTTTCCCAAGTATAAATACCGAGATACTCGCTCTATAGAACCCAAACAATCTATACTACTAAGCTACCGAGCTCCTAATCATCTCGATCTACAGCTGAATAGGATATCAGACTACAGACAAGTCTGACTCAACAACCAAATCACCCAGAACAGCCGATTCCACAACCAGAGATAGATCATACACGTACTCCCTCAGAGATACGTGAAACACAATGAATCCAGTTATCCAATCTGGCAATTCAATCCTGAAGACCAAACATTTATCTTACCAGAACACAGAAAAGATCCAATACACCTCGGAGCTAGCTTCCCAACCTTACCCAATCTTATAGCTCCTCGGAGAAAACTCATCCAAAATCAGATCTCCGATTCTAATCCACAAAACTCTTCAGACGATCATGGGCTACCTACATCCTTCCTGATCAGCTTAATCCTTGCTGATGTCTCAAGAAACAAACTGAACGAAACCCAATCCACTAGAATGATCCTCCAAGATCAACCAAGATCAAGAACAACCTCCACTCACAATCATCAGAAGACTAAACTCACTTCTCCTGTCCGGAAAAGAAAAGTAGATGCACACCCAAACTGCTTCCGCTGCACAACTCTGATCTGGAGTAGATGAGAATGCGGATGATAAACACAAGCACAAACTGGACAATATAACCCAGAAGATCTCTGATAACCAAGAGAACACTCAGCTATCACAAGTCACTTTTGCGATCAATCCAGACTAACATCCAAAGAAAATTGTTCTCTCTTTACCAATCAGAACAGCTTACGCTGGTCTAGCCGATCCATTGAAGAAATGGATTCACTCTACTGCTTTCGAACCCCACTTCTAGAAAAACTACTAAACTAGAAGTTCTTCTTGACAGCACACAGAACACTCCGAGTTGCAATGCTGACACAAATAACAAAGAATTCCTAATCCAAAGCTCTTTAAGAAACTCGGCCTCAAAGCCAAACACAAGCACCTTACTGAACTCAGCCACATCACCAAAGCAGACCTACTTCCTTAAATTTGTTCCAAAGAAATATCTTCGGAAACATCCATAGTCACTGTATCTCATCACGCAGCAACAACTTCCTGAGGTATTAAGATACCATCATTCGCTTCTACTTAGTCGACAGATCCAAACTCTACTCATCCAACTTCAAAGATGGACTCCGAACCTTAACAGGTTACCTTCAGAGATCGTTGAAATCCATACACCACAGCAAAGCTTACTCGAGACGGTATTAGGTCTACAGTCTCGACAGACACACTTCCAATCTCAAACATACAACTCTAACCAATGGTAGGAGTCGTATTACATCACTACCCCATCTTCCTTTATAACTTATATTGGATAACCTGTACGGGTAACCCAACAAATAGATAGAAATATATATATATATATATATATATATATATATATATATCAAAATTACAAATACGCTCTCTCAAGAAAGAGAACACTCCAAAGCCTAGGTATTCACTCAACCTAGCGCTTTGATACCAAGTATGACGACCTGCCATTCATTCCACAGAATGACGCATCATCTTTAAGAAAGAAAGGGATAGAACAAAGAAAAGAAAGAAGAGAAAAAAGAAACAGCACCAGAATCTCAACAGCGGAACGAATAAATTATATTAATAACATAAGTATTACAAAATATACAACACAAATCAGAGTTACATAGCTTATACATCTCATACTAGACAGTTATAAACACCTGTCTAGTTATACAACTCAACAAACACAACACAGAGAACACACAGCGGAACTATATATCTAACGTCGAAGCCTCCTGCTCCATTGCTCCTCCACAATTCGTCAAAACTAACCTGAATCCCTTGGTTACTCGTAAAAATTTGAGTACCCAAGAGTTTAAGAAAACAGAAGATAAACTCCGGGTCAGACATGGATCTGGTATGAGTAACAGGTTAAGGTTGCTTAACTTTAAAAATCCTTTGAAAACAAAGGTAGCGCGCAAGACTTCCCATACATAAACATGGAAAAGTTTTTACCTTACGCTAACCAAAATATTTGATAGGAAATCCGATGATATTATAATAGTGTCTAGGGTTTTCAAATAAAATACAGAAATAACTGGAATGCTTACATCTCACGTTCCAACATAGTTGGGCACAATCAAAACTTACGGCGCTTATTGGAGATTGGATTCCATACAATGGCAGGGCTACTGGGGTACCGCCCATTACAGTACGTGGCCTAGATCAACGTACCGAGGATCCACCCTAATCCCCTGAAACACAAGGCTGGAACCATTCCTTACTGAACAGTTACGAACAAGACAACCTCGGCAGTTGTTGCAGTCAACTGCACCACACAGCCGAATATAAAAGGACTTCTAGACAGGGGTAAATCTCGTCCTACTTGGGCATGACCCACTTAGCCTTGCTGCACCTCCCCTGTTTTAGCCATTCCCGGTTGATGAGGCTTGAGGCTACGATTACCTTTAGAGAACACATTTCTTAGAATTCTCATCGTCCACCTGACGATGTTCTGAAAGATTCAATCCATACAAGTTCGTTTCGGGTTCGAATGAAGCCGAAGGCATTATCTCGTTACATTATTTTGGAATCACCCTCAGAGTTAACGACGATAACCCTTGCACTTTGAATCTTCACTTGAGATTCACGACCTATTGTTAATTTGGATTGATGTGGTTTCAAATATCCCAAATATGGAAACCCGATCACGGTCCCATCGAAATCCAAAACGCCATCATTTAGGTTCAAGTTGTTTTAAGGTTAAAACAATTCAATTCTATTATCTATATACACACAGATAGATAATTCACAATATCACAATAGATAATCAACATTATCATCATAAACAGATAATCCATATTATCATTACAAATAGATAATTCATATTATCATCACAATGCAACCAAAGCATCTATATCACACAACATTACTTATCTCATACCTGAGATCTCAAACCATTCAAGGATATCAGTATCAATCAGCATTCATAAGCAATGATTTATTAATCACCATTCTATAATTAATTTAAAATGAATTAAATTAATTACTTCATCTCTAATTAATTTAAAAAAATTAAATTAATTACTTCATCCGTATAAATCTTGCTTACATAACCATTAGTTAATTACAAATCAATTAATTAATTACCCTCTAATTAATCACCCTTGATTAATTATCCTTTAATTACATTCAAGTAATTAGCCTTTAATTAATTTCATAAATTAATTATTCTAAACCAAATTCAGTAATTAACCTTTCGTTAATTAATTAATTATAATTAATTACATTAATCCTTAATTAATTACATTAATTAATTACTTCATTGATTAATTATTCCTTAATTAATCAACCCTTAATTACATCATTAATTAATTATTAACCATAATTATTAATCACTCTTGATTAATCACAAACAGTAATTAACTACCCTTAATTACTTTATTAAATAAAATAATTACTCTGTAATTAATTAATAATTAATCTTTAATTAATTATTTAATCACCCTTGATTAATCCCATTGAGTAGTTAATTACCCTTAATTAATTACATCACTTAATTATCTTCGAATAACATTATTAATCAATTCTTAATTAATTACACTAAGTAATTAATTATTAATTACTTCCACTAAGTAATTATTCTTCATATTAATTACACAAAGTAATTAATCTCCAAATCTCTCACATTACCTAATTGTCCTTCAATTTAATTACATCCAGTAATTATCTTCTTAATTACTTTACTAAGTAATCATTCTTCATTAATTACATTGAGTAATTACTTCTTAAATTATCCAGTGATTATCTTAAATTAATTAAACTTAATTAATTAACTTAAACTTAATCAAAATAAATTTAATTAATTACAATTAGTACTTAATTTCGTAATTACTTCCATTAAGTAATTACACTTAACCAATTCACAAATGATTATCTTTAAATTAATCGATCTAATTAATTATTAAATTAATCACATTAATTAATTATTAAATAATCCTAAGTTAATGACCTTCATTAACTATCAACAAATCTTTAATTACTTCTCTAAAGTAATTTACTGAGATTAATCATTTTTAATTACAAATTAATTTATCTATAATAACCTATTAATTAATCTCATATCATTCAATTAATCATGTGTTAATCTATAACTTAATTAATTTTTAATTACTATATTAATAAATTTCAAATCATTAATTTAAAATCAAATCTGATCTAATTAATGATTTCTTAATTACAATTTAATTAATCTTAATTAACTTACTTAATCTTTTAATTTGTTAAATTAAACCCTTAATTACTTAATTAATTAACCCAAATCATTAATTAATTAAAGTAATTAATTATCCATCTTAATTTCCTTAATAATTTATATGAATTATAAATCAGTAAGTCCTAATTAACTTTAAGATAAACCGTAATTTTATTAATGATTTAATTATCATTAACAAAGTATTTTTTAAAACAATTTGCCTTTAAATTTGCTTTTAAATTCCATTTTAAATTTAAGATTTAAAATGAAAATAATTTTACTTTAACAAAGTTTAAAAACATTTTAAAAACCCCTTTAAAATCTCATGTTAAAGAAATTATCTGTTTTATAAAAGAAATTTAAAAAAAAATAAAATCAAATTCATTTTTAAATTTCAAACTATATACAAAATATACTTAACATTCAAAGTTGTTTTAAAACATTTAAATCCAAAATCTTTATTTTATTTCAAAACTAGGGTTCAAATTCATTTTTGAATCCAGATTTTAAATCTAGATTTGAAACTCTGTTTAAATCTTATATTTCAAATTTTAAAAACATGTTATAAAATACTTTAACATTCAAACTTATTTGCAACATTTGAATTTATAAGCTTTATTTTCTTTTCAAAACCTAAGATTCAAATTTAATTTGAATTCAGATTTAAAATTCGGATTTAAACTTTGTTTGAATCCTTCCTTTATAATTAAAAGCTTCTATTTTAAATTTTAAAAACAGAACAGGTTTCTAAAACTTGTTACCAGACTCTTCCCCGAGCCACCTCAAATTTACTTCGAGTCAATCTCATACAAACTCGAGCAAAACTCACCATTTACTCGAGAATCACTCAAGACAGAAATCCCATACCAACCAACAGCTAAACTTCACCAGAACCAGATATGCACTGTGTATAAGCACAAACTAGCCTCCCCTCTCTGATCATCCACGATGATCTTTACAAGTCAACGACCATCTCCAGATCAATCTACGATCACCGAATCTTCACCATCCACTCGAATCCAAAATCGAGTAACAGAAACCCAAACAGGAACCAGAACCCAAACTTGGTACCCACTTCAAAATCTGGAAACACCACCATCACCACAACTCCGACCACCGGAATGCCTCCACTTCGGACCACGACTTCGTAAGTAACCACTCTTCCATCACCCACAATCCTATTGCACTCGATCAATAAGAGAAGTCGCTATGATCAAATAACTCGACCTAATAAAAACTAGGTTTACAAACAAAAACGAACAACCCCCGCCACCACCGATCTCTGACCGTCTTCCTGGCAATTTTCCTGACCTCACCATTCGCTCCTCTTCCTCCAGAAGAAACTTCAACCCTCCAGAACCCCAAGATCACCAGAATTTCCCAAATTTCTAATTTCTGTTTAAACTAGAAATACACACCTACCTCATTTCTAAAAATCATGATTTAAGTTTTAAAAATCATGTTTTGGTTTAAGTATATGATCTATATTCCCGAATCCATAAATCAGGATAATTGAATTTTCATTTATATCTATCTTGTTCTGAAGTTTTTGATTTCTAGAGCCTATTCAAGTTTTATTTTGAACTAATTAAATTTCAAAACTTACTTTATGCTTAAATAAACATATTTTATTTAAGGCCTAAGTTCTATCAGTAATTGGATCAAGAGACTATAAATTTTGAATTTAAAAAACTTAAGTCTGGGAACAAAACAGAAACAATGATACACAACAGTATATACACACTTATATAAATTCATAGAAAATGCCAGAAAGCTCATATACACACAAACATATTTGTTTCAGAAATATCATGCAACCAGATTTATTTTAAGATTTAGAAATGTGATGTTACTCACCTTCAACTGAAGAATAGAGCATATTTATAAAATCTTGAAATTGGAGTGGCCAATCTTCTTTGATTAAAACTTAAATGCTTCTTGCCTTTGAAAACTTGAAAACTATATGCATGCAAGCTTTAGATAATTTCCAGATTGGAAGAAAATGCTTGTAGGTGCATGCAGGCCTGATTTCATTGGTTTTTGAAAAATGCAGACATTTGATTACTTGCAAAACTTTGGTTCCAGGTTGCTTTCAAAACGGATAGGATTGTATGAATGATCTCTTATTTGATTTTGAAACTGAACTACAGGTTGTTGAATTGATGAGATTACAGGTTTGTTTGTTTTTGAAATTGAACTTGCATGCTTGAGTTGCTTGTCATTGAAACATGCAGAGATGATTCAGATTTGAAAACAAATGCTGACAGGATTTTGAAAATGAAGAAGGTTTGTAGGCTTTTAATTTAGATATTACGTTGCAGGTTATTGCTTGATAATTTCTGGTTTTACTTTGAAGAATTGGTTTGAGGAAATTGATTTTCAGATTTGTTTCTTAGCTTAGAAATTTGAAAAGGAAAATTGAAGAGGAGGAAACAGTGTTATAAAGGCTGAAATAGTTTAACAAAATAAAGGAAAAGAAAATGGGAATTAAATGACACTTGTCATATTGTTTAATTCATAAGTTAACACATGTTATAAAAGTACTTAATATAGTAACACATGTCTTTGTTTTATTTTCTTTTTTTATTTTAAATGTTAATAAAGGTTTCACTTAACTTATTTATACTTATGTAAATATATATGTGAATTTCTTATGTAAAGAAAATGTACTAAAAACAAATTATAAATAAAACTTATCCAAATATTTTTAGGATCCAAAACATTTTAAATATTTTTTTTAAATATCTATTTATGTTTATAAAAGCTAAGTATTATAATTATCATTTGAAAATAACAAATTTAACAATTTTAAATGATTTATAAAAGATATTATAAATCACTTCTATTATTAAATGAATTAAGACCATATTCCATATTGTATTTTAAACTTCTATTTCAAATCATATATATATCAAGTAATATTTAAAAGAAATGTAACAAACTTTTTATTTAAATTTAAAAATTAAGCTAAGATATAATCTTAAGCAATTAACATTTATCTTAAGTATTTACAAACCATATAGTTATTAATTAAATAATTTTGAAAATCTTAATATTAATTTAAATCATAATTTCCAAATTATTAAAATATTATTAGAATTTGAAAACGAGACTTTATTTAGTTATTAAATTCCAAATCAAAGATTATCTATAATAGATACAATTATATATATATATATATATTATAAATAGAAACATTTATTTAGCTTTTAAAAGATAAAATCACTAATTAAATATTTATTTAATTAGATTATCAAACCAATTCATATTTTATTAATCAATATTATCAAATCGATTTAATTTTAAATAAAGATTATTAAATTGATATTGCCGAAAATTCCGGGATATCATATAAAGGATAATAAAGGTTTCTAATCAAGGAACCAAATCAGAGTTCACATTAGAGAGGTCAAGTTATCTATACTAGTTGAGAAGTGAACTCTATGTGATCGAGCAAGTGACCAGATCAAATATTATGTATGGATGATACATGTACATCGTATGAGTTTTAGTACATTTGTATGATACGTTATGTTGGCTTATGAAGAGTTTGGGGGATGACTCTTCAATTTATTAGGAGGTAGCATGAATAGTCGTCCAAGAAATGACCTGAGACTGTTGAGCATCGGGTATGCTTAGTAGATTATTATCGTCCTTGGACGATGGAAGAGTTTCAAACCTAGAGGAACCATAAGCATTAGTTTCTAGTGATTGTGAATACTATTTTAGTATTTGTGTGCTTGTTCCATTTTAAGGATAGAATTTCCATGGAGCGAGAATGCTTGAGGTGGTACAAGAAAGGAGGATGGCAGTTTGAAGGAGATCCACCTGGAGTGCTTATAGACCAAGGTTTCCTTCTTATCTTAGTATCATATATCTTTTGTGGTGTACTCACCGCTTGAGGTAGAGTCACCTAGTTTGTATTTTAATTTGCAGTTTAGCTTGTATATAGTTTCATCGATACTCTATATATGTATCTTATTTCATCTTCTCCTTTGATTATCATTCTTATTAGAATTTTAAGGACGAAATGTTCTAAGTGGGGGAGAATGTAGCGACCTTGAAATTCGAACGCTTCATCTTCGAATATTGAAACGTTTTGAAATATAATTAAGTGTTATAAATATGTAACGACCCACCTTTTTGGATGTTTTAAATCGACAACAAACCGCACATGTCTAATTCAAACCATTCAAAAGGGAGGATTGTTATTGGGATAAATAAAAAAATAATAGAAAAGGAAGAAAAACAAAACAGAGAACCTCATAGCGGAATGATAAAATATAATAATCAAATAAACAGTTCATGAAGTTGTTTTACAAATAACATTTGATTACACTTTTACAATTCAAATCAGAGTTATACGTACATCAGAAATAAATAAATAATGCAGGGAAACATAGGATGTAGTGGAATGATTATAATAAATAGTAATAATATACTGAATCTTCATCTTCGTCCTTCAAAAAATAGTCTTCAGTACACTAAAAAGCTCAGACTAAATCGAGTGTAATGAAAAAAAAAAAACTCGAGTTAGAACAAAAAGATCTTACGTAAGTCAAACCAAAATAAGTAAAATAGAGATATTAGTGCAATGGCTTCAGAGATGTTACGGGATTTCCATCTCCTATCAGGGGTAGAACGTGAATATAATTATTCAAAAGATTTCAAATAATCTGAAATACCAATCTTAATCGTTTTAATTAAAATAATTTCGAAGTTTAAATTAACTTAAACCTTCCAAATAACTCAGTTCCAATAAATAATCAAAATTAAAGAAATTATACGAGTATATGTCATCTCAGCTGGTATCCAAAATCAAAATTTCTAAATCAATGAAAATCACTGGGGTTTATCATTTCAACCCATAACAATTTTCCCTAATCTATAAGATCGCTTGGGTATGTATTATTTCAACCCATAGGGATAACTGAGATATAGACATAAATAAACATCCAATCATCTAAAATTCCAACCAATAACATCCATCACAGATTCAATATCCAAATCAGCCAATAAATTACAACAATTAACTGATTATCATTATTAGGTATTTAAATAGACATTTATATTCAATATTATTTAAATGGACAAAAAATCAATAAATTTATGATCACATCATAAATTTAATTAAACTAACACAAGATAATTTAGTATTCGTGAGTGGGTTAAAACACTCACCCGTTTGCTTTGTGACCTGCATCATTCGTTACCACTTCCCTGCCGCCTTTCCAAACCCACCTTATCTTCTTCTATTCTTCTCTAAACAAAAAATATAATATAATATATATATACACACACACACACACACACGTTGCTTTGAAACTGATCTTTCCACCGTGCTTGTTCCCTCATAAACTTGCTCGACCGCCTGCTTCCACCAGAAACTCAGCCGACCGTTCATCCATCCTTTAACCGAAAGTTATGGTCCTCCTTGGCATCCCCTTCCGCCATGTCACCGCCCCTGACCCAGAGCTCCATGAATCCGCAACCCTCTACAACATTCTGTCGTCGTACTCCAAGCCCACTTTAGTCTCGGCCACCACCTCCATCTCCACTCGCCTCCTTCAATTGCCACAACAGCTGAGAATTCAAGAACGGACCCCGCTAGCCTTGCTACCGCCACAAACTCCTTTGAACAGCCGACCCACAGCCCTCAGATTTACTCCAGCAGCTCCACACGCAAGCTGCAACAACACCACTAGATTGCCTCCTCTGTCTTCCCTTGCCATCAACACTCCGATCCTACCCACGCAAGCAACTATAAGCCACCATCACCTAGTTCCACCATCCATCAGCCAAACCTTCAACCGCTCCCACCTTGACAATCACGAATGACCCAAACAACAATTCATCAACCTCGCCTCCTCTTCTATCAGGTCCTCATATATTTGAAACTGCTGACTTCCTCTTTTTTTCAATAAAGAAAAGTACATATATATATGTATACATATATAGTTTGATTCTTTGTATTAGAGCTGTGCTTAGCTTTATTTTCTACTGTCATAGCTTTACCTATATATATATTATATGTTTTGAATATTTATTTACAATTTATAGCATTATTTAAAATAGATTTTTGTAATAACTCTTATATATAAAAAAATATGTTTAAATATTTATTTGAAAATTTTAAAAAGAAACATAATATATTTTGATTTTGAAATGTGTTTTAAGAATTTTGATTTGAAATATAATATATAATGATTTTTGATATGTGTTTTAAGAAATAATGGTTTAAAAGTGTGTATACACACACGCACGCACGCGCGCACACGCACGCACACACACATATATATGAAACGATTTTATTTTGATATGTGTTTTAAACTGAAAATTTATTTTAAGAAGAAAATAATAATAACATAATATATATATGTTTTATTTCATTTTATATCAAGATGGTTTTGATTTTTTTCATCGATCCCTAGCTATAAATTTTGCTCATTGAATTCGCGTTCATCGTGTCGTGCTTTGGAATTTGTGCTTCGTCGCATCTTGTTCTTATTACTTCTCTAGCCCAAAAAGGTGGGCAATTGCTTATGATTAACATTCTTATATTTAGTAAATTTGATTCAAATGAAATAACAATTGATATATGCTATTAAATTTGAATTGTTAAGTTATTTAATTTTTAAATATGATATGCCATTATCTGCAGTTGTTTACTTATGACACATGACACCGTAACTTGTTGTATATATTTGTTACTGATGAACATTCCTGTTGTCTATATGTTATATTATTTTCATATTTGTTCTCACTCTGCAAGTTCCCTCTTAATTTAGGAATCCCCATGGGTTGAAATGATACACCCGAACGATCTTTTAGAATAGGAAAAAATCATTACGGGTTGAAATGATAAACCCAAGCGATTTTTATTGATTTTGAAATTTTGGGATTGCGGATTGAAATGACATATACCTATAAATATAAGATTCTTACGGATTGAAATGATAAATATCCATATCACTTGACCATAGGATTGAAAATTATATACGGACACCGTTGGTCCATTTTGAAAAATGATTTCCACAATTTTGAAAGGAAAATATATGGGTTTTAATAAATATTAATCTTTAAAACATAATAGAAACATTTTATTTTAATATGTGTAAAATTTAGATTTAAAAAAAAAATTATATGTATGGAAATTATAAAAAATTATAAGTTAAGTTTTGAAAGGGGTAATTTTTAAGATTTTGCTTATATTTTTATTATTTTTAAATATATAAAATAAGATTTAAAATAGATTTAATAATAATATTTAATTTAGGGAAAATTAATATAATAATACTTAATAAGATTTTAATTTAAATAATATATGTATGTAAATTATGTTTAAATATTTATTTAAATTTATATCAATATTTTGAAAATAGATTTTGTAATAACTTTAATAAATTAAGGTTGGAAGGATGAATTAAAATTGATTTTCTATTTAATTCGTTAAGAACTGAATTTAAATAAGAATTGATCTAGACCTATTCATTTTGAGATATTAAAGATATGATATTATAACTTGGTAATTTGATTTTTATTAAAGGTGATTAAATGAATATTTTTAAATTTAAATAAAACTGAAATTGGATATTACATTTTGATTTAATTTGTAAATTGAGAATTTACTTAAATGTTTATAAAAGGTGATTAAGTGAATATTTTTAGAATTAAATATAATTAAAGTTAGATACTTAATTTTTGATTTTGATTTAATTTTGTAAAATTTGTGATTTTATTTAAATATTATTAAAAATGATGAAGTGAATATTTCAAGTGTAAATAAAATTAAATGTTGAATTTGGAAATATAAATGAAATTTATCAATTTGAGTTATTATAAATTGTTTGAATATTCTTACTTTGAAACCTATTGAAATTGGAAGTGTAATAAATTGTAAGTGAATATTTGAGTTACTGAAATCGATATAGATTAAAAATGGTTTTAATGGGAATTTGAATTGAAATTGGAATTGTCGAACTGAGATTGAATTTTGAACTAAAATTGATTTAAATTGATTTGTGAAATTGAAAGAAACAATTCTAATTTGAAAATTTATTTTAATACATAAATTATTTTCAATATATAAACTATTTTAACCTATAGTCTATTCTAAATATAAACTATTTTTGTATATAAACTATTATATCTGTAACTTATTTTAATTATAAACTATCTTAAATTATAAACTATCTTAAATTATAACTATTTCAATATATATAAAATACTTTCAATATACAAACTGTTTTAAGTTGGAACTGTTATAATTTTGATGGATTTAAATTCGAATACTTTGATATGATGGTTTAAACTATTTTCTAGTTATGATTTCAGAATTGATATGATTTCGAAAGTGTATATGATTTCAAAAGTGATATGATCTTGCAATGAATATGATATTTTGATATGAAGTATGAACTGTTTGAAATAATTATAAAAGTGATTTTATAAAAACGACCATAGTGTGAAATAAGGGTTTGGTTGTTAATGAGACCGGAATCGGATATTGTCATACTATCTACCAATACCGAAAACCACTTTAACAACCATGCATGTGGTGGAGATTCCAGAACGAAGTAGGATGGTTTGGAAATGATTCTGTATGAGGTATTAATGCAGCCCTGACTTCCGCGAGTCAGCTTGACATGGCTAAAACAGGAGCTATACCGGGCCTAGTGAGGTCACATCTCCGATGGGGCACATTTCTTCAATAAAATTCTATTACTTTGTGATTTGATTAGGTGCACCATTGATTTGGGAGTGTGTCTTAAGGTGGGCGATAGTAGCTGCTATGCATTACCACCAGTCCGGGAGTGCAAAATGGTAGAATCCTACAATGGGCATTACCTCGCATGCCTTGTCACATGTGTCATCGTGCCCTCTACAGTTTGGTTTGTACCATACTTATGGAGTGCCCTTTGATATCCCTCCAATTTACTGAGAAATTACGGTACTGTATAGGCTATGAGAATATATAAAATGTGTTAAGGGGGATATGGGTAACGCCTTAACGCATAGTGTGCTTTACTATACACATTATTTATGTAGCGTATTGTACTATGTATGTAGATAGTTTAACAGATCCTTAAAGGATGGAAATCCCGAACATCCTTTAAGCATTCAATTGACATTTCACTTGAGTTGATTTACAGGTATAAGAATGTTAATCCTAACTCGAATGTTTTGTGTTTTTCTTTATGTTCGGGTTAGATTGAGTGTCACATCATTTGAGATTCAACTTTGGAGCTTCGCTTAGAGATCTATCTGTATCTACTCCGCTATTCTGTTATTTCAGTCTATTCCAGTTGTTTATGTTCAGACTTATCATCTGCTTTTGTATTAAAGACTATATTTCATTTGATATTTCCATTGTATCTTGTTTTAGACTTGATATTTATATAGTAGCTTCATGAACTACTATTTATCTATTCCGCTACTTATTGTCATATTACTTTATGCCTGTGATTTTTTGATTGACTTATTTACTGTATATGCTAAGTTTTGCCAAATATAAATTAACAATCTGCTATTTTGAGCAATTCAAGTCTGACATGAGCAGATGATTGTCGATTTAAACAGTTCGAAATAGCTGGTCATTACAGTTGGTATCAGAGCTTTGGTTTAGGCAAAACTTAGCATATGAAGTAAAAATTAATTACAGAATCATCTTCGTTCGAACTTGAAATTTCTTCATTAGGGTCCTCCGGGATTAGGATTCCTTTCGGATTTTGGAACTTTCCTCTTTATTTTGAAATCCATTCTTGTTTCCTCCTATTCGTGTCTTTCTTGATACCGGAGCACCCCATGGCTCATTTTGTTGATCTCTGCAATAAATCTGAGCACATCATGCTACCTCAATTGGCAATTTCATCCTTGCGTGTGACTAACCTGATGAATGGTCCCGCCAATCCTAGTATGATTTGTAAAGGATGAGACTCCTTTACGACAAGCGTCGATTCACTGGAGATTTCTACGTCCTTGGTTTTGATGTTATTCTTTCTTGTAAAATCCGAACCGTTTCACTAGTAGACGACCAGTGTATTTCCCTTGTGATCAAATGTCAATTTCTTTAAGATTATGCAGGCAATCTATCTTTTTGCTTGATGATCATCCTAGTAATGTTGACTCCATCCCGAATTCAAGGATTATTCTAATGTTTTGGTGAAGTTGCTCCTCTCTATCAAGTGGTAAATTTGAATCCCACAATCATTCTTATTCCTGGAGTTTGACCTGTTGTCCTTCCTTCTAGAGAATGGTTTCGGTGAATGGTTAATCAATCCCTTTGGATTAACCAATGCTCCTGCATTCTTCGTCGATCTTATGAATTGCGAATTCCTCGATGTTCTCAGCAAGTTTTTCATGGTTTTCGTTGATAATATTCTCATATTTTCTAAGTCTCGGTTGACCTGGTTAAGGTCGCTGCGATTAATATAAATCTCCCAATCTTTTATGTTTTACAGTTTGATTATCTTACCTTATTTGAAAGCCTGTCTCCTTAGTTAGGATTTTCTCTGATTAGTGTGCCTCTAAATTTGAATCTTTATCCTGGTTCTAAAATCCATTCTTGAATCATCGTGTGAGGGAGTGTATTTGTAATTAATATAAAAATATTTTGTATTATGTTGTTTTAATTATTAAGGTTGAATTTTGGTTTTCGATCGATTCGTTTGGCCAACGCTATCGATAAGAATTGCAAAACACTTGAACAAAGCACATAACATTGTTCCCAAAATTGATAAATGAAATAATTTTATGTGTAATTATATTATATATATAGAAGTATAATTTTTTGAAGTTAAATAGTTAAATGAATAAGTTGTTAGAAATGATAATACTAGATTATCATTTATTGTTTTGTCAACCATTAACTATTGTTGTATGTTATAAAGAGATGAATTTTTAAAACTAGGTTTATAAATCCGATTTACAAACGAAATGAATATAAATTAGGGATTTTAGAATTTAATTTTAGGTATTTTCAAAATTTTGGTTTTCAAGTTTTGGAAAAATATATTATCTATTTAAAAGTATTTTTCGAATGGAAATTGTTTCTAAAAAAATTTCAAAGAAGTAAGTCTGTACTCTCCTCGTTTGTTGTTGGAGAATAATTTCGGTGATGACTGTAGCATCATCGACATTCATTTTTGAGCCTCAAAGTGGAGAGACCACTTAGTAGTTATGCTACACTTTTGTTTGGAAAATAGATTTGGTTTGAATTTTTTGAGTATGATTTGATGTATAAATATATATTTATTTCAAATTGATTTGAAGTGAAACTGGAAATTTGATTCTTAAGCTTTATATAAAGAGATGGTTTTCAATTATTGAAATAAAACTAGAAGAAATTTATATGGTTTTAAAGTTAATTGTTGTATCTAGTGCTATGTATTTCAAATCTACCTTTCCTTTCTGGTTGTTTCTATTCTCCTATCTCATTCCTTTTTTGGAATAAAAAGTTTTGAGTGGGGGAGAGCGTAACAATCCATAAATTTTAACGTTTTGATTATTTAATTAACTAAATTTTTCTTGAAATATAAATAATAAAATTTTGAAATGAAAATTTGATATTTGGAATACATTTATTTAAACAAAGAAAATGGTAAATTTTCATTGATAAATATGAAAGTTAGTTCTATTGTGTCATTTTCAATTTAAAATTTAAAATTAGTTAAATCGGTGAAAATAAAATGTCTTTGAAATATGAATATTTTTACATAATAAAAATAAATTTAAAATCAGTTAGAATAAAATATTTTTGAAATATGAATATTTTTACATGATAAAAATGGAAATCATTTTTTTAGTGAGACATCGTATTTCGTTTCTTCAAATTTGGACTGCTCTAGCTCCGTTTATCTTATTTTCGGCGTTTTAGCAGCATTTTGGCATTGAGTATCGACTTTTAATAGGATGATCGTGTCACTAATATCTATGTACCATTCTGTTCATCTCGTCGTGCTAATCTCAACAGTATTTCATTTGTGCATTTCGACGTTTGGTACATGGGAAAATCTGCAAAACGGTTAGCCGTATCGATAGCCATTTGGAGTCTTCTGGTTTCCTTATGTCCATTCATTTTCTACCCTAATAAAATGAATGGTCATTAGCTATTAATAAATTCCCTGAATGCAAATAGTACCTGACCTTTTATTTTCCAAATGTTTGATATACTGGTTCGTAGGCATTCATTTTCTCTCCTCCTCTGCTATTGTCCTGTTCATTTCAATTGAAAAAAAATTATAATATAACCTGTTTGGTGTGTGACCTACATCGTTCGCTACAACTTCCCTACCGCCTTCCCAAACCCACCTGATCTTCTTCCATTCTTCTTTAAAAAAAATACAATATATATATATAATGCTTTAAAACTGATCTCTCCACTGTGCTTGTTCCCTCGTCAACTTGCTCGGCCGCCTGCTACCACCAGAAACTCACCCAATCATTCTTCCATCCTTCAACCGAACACTGTACTCCTCCCGAGCATCCTCTTTCACCTTGTCACCACCATCGACCCAAAGCTCCACGAACCCGCAGCACTCTACAACAATCCATCGCCATACTCCAAGCCCTCTCTACTGTCGGCCACCGTCCCCATCTCCACTCGCCTCCTTCAACTACCATAATAGCCGAGAATCCAAGAACAGACCCCGCTAGCCTTGCAACCGCCACAAACTCCTTTGAATAGCCGACCCACAGCCTGAATATTTAACTCCATCAGCTCCACACGCAAGCCGTAGCAACACCACACCATTGCCTCATCTGGTCGCCGTTGCCTTCAACATCCCGACCCTACCCACGGAAGTAGCTATAAGCCACCATCACCCAGTTCCACCTTCCATCCGCCACACCTTCAACCCATTCCCACCTTGGCAATCATAAACGACCGGAACAACAACTCATCAACCTCACCTCCTCTTCTATCAGGTCTGCATATATTCGAAACTGCTGACTTCCTCTTTTAAAAAAAGTACAAATATATATAGTTTGATTCTTTGTGTTAGAGTTGTGCTTAGAGTTGTTTTCTACTGTCATAGCTTTACCTTTCTTTATATACATTATATGTTTTGAATGTTTATTTACAACTTATAGCATTATTTAAAAAAGATTTTTGTAATAACTCTTAAATGTATAAAATATTTTTAAATATTTATTTGAAAATTTTGAAAAGAAATATAATATATATTGATTTTGACATGTGTTTTGATAATTTTTATTTGAAATATAATTGTTAGCACCACAATTGGTCACTAACACCCTTGAGTAAGATTTTTAGACAGATTAATGAAGAAGGTAAATTAAAACAGAGGAACATCAAAATAGAATGCAGTTAGAATAGTAAAAAAACGAAAACACTAGAATTATAGTGGTTTGGCGTAACTGACTACATCTACTAATAATGTCATCTTTATTACTTCATAAAATAATTGAATATAGATACAATCAGTACACCAACAACTCGAATACAAGCTTTAACAGGAAGGAATTGAGTCTTGAAAATGCAGAGTTTCCCCATTGTTCTTGAAAAAAGGTCCCCTTACATTGCGCCCCTACCCCTCTATTTATAGACGAAGATAGGCCGGACTTCCTGTGTAGACCTAAGGACAAGATACCTCATCCCACAATAGACAACTTCTATATGCCAAACCAAGCATACCGAATGGTGGTCGCCGAGCGACTTTTGTTGAGCAAGGCCTTGCCGAACGGTGCTTGCCGCGTGACTCTTGCCGATAGTTGCTTGACCAAGGCGTCCATGCCGAACGCCTCATGGCCGAGCCACTTAATCTCCTCTTCAATGCCGACCGAGGGGTCACCGAGCCACATTGCCTTCCCCATCGAGCCACATGACCATGCCTTTATGGCCGAGCGGCATGTAACTAAGGCATTCATGTCGAACGTCCCAATCCTAAGCCACCCTTGCCGAGTGATGTTGGTTGAATGAAGGTTGCCAAGCGATCTCCCCTTAGACGCCCAGACCGACCCACTTTGCTTTCCATTCCTGACCGAGCGATGTTCATTGAGTTCCCAACAACATCTTTCTTTTAGCCGGGAAACACAGGGTAACCTTTCTCGACCGAACCGCGTGTACAGGATGATCCATCACATAAGCCGAACCATGTATACAGGTCGGGCCATGCTTTTGTGCCGAACGACATGCATACTGGCCGGGCCATGTATATAGGTCGTGCCATGCTTACGTGCTAAACGACATGCATACAGGCCCAGCCATGTATATGGGTCGAGTCGTGCTTTCATGCCGAGCGACGTGTAGATATGCTAAACTTCTCAATTTGAGTCAATCTTTTACATTTTCCAACCTTCCTCTGGCTCGAGTATCATTTTGATTCAATCAGGACCTCTACAATTAGCATCTAGCAGCCCGGCCAAGCAACCGTGTAACATTTTCCCCCCAAAGCGTATCATGAGAGTCATCATGATGTGCTTTGAACCATAAGCAATCCATGCTTCCCACTTTTCTCCACCTATCACGTGGAATCTAATTCTCCATTGCGCTATCATCTTCGGTGCTGGCCGGTTGACGCACACTCGTCGAACCACTCTTTAGGCATATTCATTGTCGCCTGACAAGATTGTTCACCGACCCACTGAGGTACTTTGACCGGGCCCACTGGTTAATGCCTGTTCACCTCCTCTTCTTCATATAAAAGCCAACACTTCTCCTCTTCTTTCCTTTATTCTCACTTCAACTCTACAGGAATTTTTAATTTACCTTCCACGGAACTCCACCAACTGCCTCAACCATCCTCTCTCATCCTAAATCCAGTACGTTTGCTCCACAAATCCCCTGATAATGAGTCTAAACGAACTTCAATCCCAAATCTAATAGCTCCCTAAGCTTTGATTCATTCTCTTAGGTACGAATTTCTTATTCGATCGACTTTCCCAAATTAGGGGTTTTGCATGAAGCTCGAATTTGTGGGTATTTTTAAGTAGGAGTTGTTGTAGGCGAGGGAGGTCAAACTGGAAATAAGAACATGCATTAGGCTAGGATATTGGTAAGGCTTTAACAGACGTGATGTGGGGAGAGAAAATAGAAAAGGATATTAGTGGTCATTTGGATATAGGTTTTTGTTAAGCCACCGAGTGAGGGAGAGTGGTTTCTAGGTTTGTGATATAGGTATAAATTTGTGATTAATGTTGTTCGGTAATCAGGGAGCGAGAGAGAAGAGAGTGTGAACGGGTCAGTATTTGTGTTTTGGGTGGAAGTCTGTTGTTTTGTAGTCCTCTTGTGGGAGTAATGATAGGGAGGTAGAGGGATGGGTATAGTTCGGTCTAGGGAGAGAGAGTGTTGTTCGGTCTAGAGAGTGGGAATGAGTGTCGTTTGCTGTTGTGTGTCGCCGTGGGTCGGTCAAAGTCTGATGGAGTGGATCAGTATTTTGAATGAGGGAGTCCCTCGATGCTGAGGGAATGAGTGTCATCGAGGAAAGTGTGTGGGTCAGTGCGTCGGTTTAGGAGGCTGCTCGGTAGCTTGTAGATGAGTCGTTCGGTATGTAGCTTAGAGATACGTTCGGCCTTAGGACTTGGGTTCGGCATTGATAATTCAAGACCATCTTTGCTTGAATACAACATGCATCAAAATCATATACTCCCACACCTAACCGTAGAATAACGAACAATGACAAGAACTTAAGCACATCAGCATATATAGTCGATTTGGACTAACAACTTCACGGTTTTAACAAAATGTAAACATGCATTCAACTTAGCCAAAGTAAATAGCAGCCTTCAACGTATGATGCCAATGCCCAATTCTAGGATCCCTACTATAGATCATAGGAAAAGCCCTTGGGGACAGTCAGCGATGACGGTCTTCGAAGACAATAAATTAGGGCTCAATTACACTTCACAATTCTTAAAGTCTTTGACTCTTTCACACTTATGCTCGAATGATTGCACTAGTACACACCACATATGGGGAATATTTCTGTCGTTATATCTAGTATTGATTGTCATTCAAGTATAGTTCAAACAGGTGTTACCGAAATTCAATGCTCGTTGAGGATGTCTAGAAAGTCGAGCTCCACCACATTTTCAAATAAACCTAAGCCGAGTTCTCAGCAGGAAGTAGTGGGAACTTCGAATCCATCGACAACTCCTACACAGGATATCCCAAACCCATCGGTGGCAACTATTGACCCGGCTTCTGATGTTATAGACGGAGCTATTGTTCTAGATAATCCTATTGACTCCCAAGCTTCAAAAATCAATGAAACCGCTCTTCGTCGACTATGTTCGATTCACGAAATCCCTTCCGATGACGTAATAGTTCCATCGGGGTGAGATCATCCTCACCTGCCCCCAACTGGATATACAGCTTGCAACAAATTCATGTGCTGGGTCGGTAGCATGCCACCATTCAACTCCATTCTCCACGAAGTGCTACAATTTATCGGGATCTCCACGTCATAGCTACATCCCAATAGTCATGCATTCATCTATGGCACTCGTATTCTCTTTATGAGCATTTTATTTAGGTTCCCTACTCCTGGTGACATCCGCTACATCTATCTCTTCAAGAGATGATTAGATGGCCCATATTTCATATTCGTCGAGCCTCACTCCAAGTGTTAATTACTGAAGGGGCATGGAGTAAATTCACCCAATATAAGTAGGAATGGTTCTATGTTCTCTGCCCTCTGGGATTTGCGAGAAGATGGATGGAAGGGAGTAAGTTCCATTTCCAGACCAATATTTTTCTAAGACACGAAGCGGATTGTTTCTTGACTTCTTTCGATTTTTACAGGTATCAGCCCAGGTCCCAAAGGTTCCGAGTATTTTGATTCCATCCAGGTCATTTGAGCTGTTCCTATTGGAGACGGGGAGATCAAGTCTGTTATCTATAATGAATCGCTTACAAAGTTCAAATTGTTGGCGGAGGGTTGTCGAACAAATCTTCCATCCAGTGCCACTATAACTGGATCTGCGTTGAAGAAGGGTAAAGAACAGGCCGGACCTTCAATACCTCCTACAAGTGATGCCTCCGACACATCCGAGGAGGGTGAGATTAGAGAAACTGGGGTGATAGAAGCGCTGGGTGAGAATATAAGTCCTGGTCCGAAACGGGGGGTTGAGGCACCCGGCATTGATGAACCACCTCCTCCTTCAAAGAGGAAAAAAACTAGCTTACAAGCTGAGGAAGAAGATAGTGGACGGAACCTCGAAAGTGACAATTATCCCAGTCGAGAAAGAGTCCTCTTCCCAACATCTTAAGGGTTCACTTAAAGGTCTTTCAGACCTGACTATCCCTGATGATCTGCTAAATTATGGTTTTAACGACCCGGGAGATATGGGGCTTAATTCGCCCACCAGAGGTGATGTGGGCAATTCAACTGGTCGACATGGAGAGTCAACCCAAATTAGTAAAGCAAAGGAAACTGGTCCGTCGGGGGGATCACTAGGACACACACGGACACTTACACTTCACCCTGCACTTAAACTTCAGCCATCATGTTATTCTTTCTAATTCGTCCTCACTTAATTTCTGTGTTGGTGATATGGGATGCTCTCACGGATTCGATCACCTTTGCGGGTCCTCTACTTTCCATCATTCCAACCGAAACTTAGGGTCTGGTAAAACTTCGAGATAGAGATGGCAACACGGATAGAGACTATCGTCCTCGAGAATCATCGTAGTAAGTAGTTGTAATTAGTTAATGGTTAATGATAAAATAAAATGATCTAAACCTTTAATATATTAAAGGTCTTAAGTTAATTATACTTGTTAATTATTGGTTAATCCTAGATATTTAATTAGAATAAAATAAAATGGTTAGTAATTAGTTTAATGTTAATTAAACTTGTTTTGAAAATAATTTATTAATTCTGTTTTAAGTAAATTAATGATTTGTGTGCCTAGTTAATCAAGTCCATGAATGGTTGAAATTAGAATACCCTGAAAGGAACAATTAAATATAAATTATGAGACGTTTCATTTGAACAAATATTAGGGTGGGATTTTTAAGTGAAGTTTGACATTCCAAAACTGAATTGTTCTATTAAAAACAACTTAGCTTAAAAGATGACGTTTGTATTCGAATGGATCGGGATCGATATCTGCAATATCCGAAACCACTTCGGTTTAATAATTACTTCAATCTTTACAGGTTTGATTTATAGAGTCAAATAGGCTGGAATTAAATAAATTAAGTAAATCTGATTATATTTGAATAAGTAACTGCACTTAAGTAATATTTTAAGTAATTATTTGGTAACTAGTGTTGGTTATAACAAGATAAGAACTCGTATTGTTGGACGGGTTACCTTGATTTTCAAAGACATTTTTACAACTCTAGTATTTCAATTTAAATAGGCTTACTCACGCTGGTTTCCAACCTGACTCGGGTGTTACTTTACCTGTAATTCTTGGTTCAGATCGAGTATTACAGGTTTGCAGGTTAGGACGTTTGGAGCTCAGGAGGCGAGTAGGATGGCAGAGGCTTATTGATTATTTTTCGACTGTGTATCAGAGACTGCAGAATAGTATTTAAGGACAAGTTGTTACAACTGTCCAGATTCATTATACTTTGATATATTGTATGTATATTGCCAGTTACAGCTTTTCTTTGTATAAATGCTATTATTTTATATTATATTTTTCCAGCTATGTTTGTGAGATTCTGATGTTGTTTCTATTTCTTTTTCTACCTCATTTTCTTTTTCCCTTACAGTTTGGTATTTCCAGCATTCGATTGTTCGACATATGATACAACAGATGTATTGATGTCACCTTTCGGAGGTCGAAAAACCGGGTCGTGACACTTCCTATCAAGGAAATATATCACATACAACTATTAGTACTTTAAAATCAAGTAAATATTTCAAAACATACTTCAAACTAGTAATTTCAATTTATTTTTCAAGCATATTACTAAAATAAACTTCCCAAACCATTTATATTTCTTATTTATTTAGTCCATTGATATAATACCTTTAAATTATACATTCAAAGAAACTTACACAATTTTACTAGAAATATTCATTTGAAAACTTCATTTACAAATCGTTATCTTTAATACGCAAAAATTCATTTGTAGAATTCCTTGCTTCATTTATAAATACCATTTTTAAAATCTTAAATAATATCTGTATACAGACAGAATCTCGCAGCGGAATGACAAAATATAATAATCAAATAAACAGTTCATAAAGCTATTTTACAAATAACATTTAATTACACTTTTACAATTCAAATCAGAGTTATACATGCATCAGAGATTAATAACTACTGCAGTGGAACACATAATGCAGTAGGATAATAATAATAAATAGCAATAATATGCTGAATCTTCATCTTCATCCTCCAGAAAATAGTCTTCAATACACTGAAAAGCTTAGACTGACCCGAGCGTAATGAAAAGACAAAACACTCGAGTGAGAACTAAAAGATCTTATGTAAGTCAAACAAAAATAAGCAAAATAGGAATACTAGTGCAATGGTTTCAGAGATGTTATAGCATTTTCCATCTCCTGTCAAGTATACAACGTGGATGTAGTCTTTTTTTAAAATGATTTCAAATAATTTGAAATACTTAATTTAACCATTTTATTTAAAATAATTCAGAAGTTAAATTAAAACTTAACTTTCAAATAATTCAATTTCAATACATAATTTAAATTTAATAAATTGTGTGGATATATATATATATATATATATATATATATATATATATATATATATATCATTTCAACCAGTATCAAAATCAAAACCAATGAAAATCGCTCGGGTTTTTCATTTCAACCCTAAAACGACCCGTAATTTTTATACCATTAATTTTTTTAATTTAATGAGATTTTGAAATGTAATATTAAAGAAAATCAAAATTTGTGAATTATTAATAAAAGTTATGATATAATAATGAAAATAACTAGGAGGAAACATAACAGGGTTAATTAAAGTTGATGATTAATGAATTTGAATGAAATTCCAAGTAAATAAAATAATTTGAATGTTTGACTTAGTTATAATGGGAATATGAGTAAAACAAGTGTAATTATTGAATTAATGAAATAAAACAGTGATAATGGTAAGTAATAAACTTTTAAATGTAAGAAAAGTAAATAGGTGACAACTAATATATGTTATTTATTTACTTAGTTTGATGAAATTGGTAATCAAATTTCAATTTAAAGCAATAATGTTAATTTTATCTTTTTGGTAATAATGGATTAATAATGGGAATGAAATGTAAGAATGATACTGCAGGTTATAAATAATTAATTAACTCAATGCAATCTCAATTGATGGGAACAACAATTTGGGTCATAATTGATTGTAAACAGGAATATTTGGCAATAAATTAATATAAGAAAATAAATGTTAATATTGAATTAATCAATGAATTAATAATGAATAAATAATTATCGAATAAAATCAATGTTCTGTATGTAATTGGTTGGAAATGAGAACTTATATAAATAGGATAAAGGGTCAGTGGCAACAATTATTATAAAAGAATCATTTATTTAGTCCATTAAATCAAGCTTGTAATCAATTGCAGCGAATCCCAATTCAAGGTTATATTAGTATAAATTAGGGTAATAATTGGTAATAAGGTATTATTAATGGTATATGAATGAATTGATAATTAAAATTAAAGGAAATGATGTTAATGTTATTCATAATTGGAAAATTTGTTGAATTATAAGAACGGGAATAAAGATTCATCAATTTATTTGGAATTTGAACTATAATAGTAACTGGAGTAATTGCAATTAAATGAAATTATTATTTAATTTTTGCGTTAATTGAAATTAAGATAAAATTTGTGAATAATAATGTAATAAACCATGAACCAGTGTTAATTTCATCCGTTGAGTAATGATGAAATGAATGGTAGAATGAAAAATAATTTAATAGAATTACTGGAAATTTAATTTATAATTTTGAATATAATGAAATTGAAAATTTAACACTGCAATTGATAGATTAATCAACTTTAAATTGACATCTAAACTTGTTTAAAATTATTGTAGATGATTAAGAAATTTAAAATGATAAGAATTGTCAATTATAGTATTGAAATTGAAAATTTTGATTTAATTAATTTATTTTTAATTTATTTAATTAGTGTAAAAAATATCCATTTTGGCCACTGACTTGGATTTCGATGAAACCAGTTTCATCGGATCCATATCGTTGAATTATTGTAGGATTTCAAGTTTCGTAGCGATCGGACTTGTCGTTTGATCGTACGGACTCGAAACGCCTAGAAATCATTGAAATTGAATCAATTTGGAAAATTTTGATTTTAGCATAACTTCTTCATACAATGGAATTTGGACTTAAAACTTGTTCCATCGAGTTTAAAATATTTTAAAACATCTATTTTGATATATGGGTTGACCAAATTTCATTCTGGAGTCGAAACGGGCTTTTCGGGCCATATATCGTCTAGCGCGTACATCCAATCGATCTGATCCATTCTATTTCAATCCTACCTGTAAATTGAAAGTCTATATGAGTGGATCGTATAGGATATATATGCAAGTATATGCAACTAACTATATAATATAACTTAATAGATGATAGTAGCAAAGTAAATTAAAATAATCACACCAGGATTTTATACTGATTCGGACCTCTCGTCCTACGTCCAGTCCCGAAGCTCCTCTTCGGGATTTCCTTTTAACTAATCCTCACTTGACCCGGAGGAACTGGTTTACAATAGCAGAGGTTCTTTGTCAAGAATGTGTTCTATATCACGGATGTTGACTATTGAGTACAAATGCTTCCAATATTGAATGAGGAGTTCTGAATATATGGAAGAGTTAAGTAGAGGTATTTGATTGCTAGAGATCAGGTATAGATCAGAGTATAAGAGTTAAGAGCGTAAGTAAGTAAGGTAAGTTCTTCTCTTGAATTACTGATTCTATTTGTAGTGGTGGAGAGATCCTTTGTGTAGTTGCAACTTTTAGTAAGTGCTCTATGGTTGCTTCTTATGGTGATGAAGAGTTGCAGTGAAGAGAAGCGAACGTGTCCTTTCGGATGTGACAGTTGTTCTTTGAATTTACACAGCCGAGTCCAAAATTAGACGTCTGGAAAATATATCAGACGTCTGGTTTCCATATTTTTTTTGTATCTGTTTGTATTTCAGACGTCTGTGTTTATTAACCAGACGTCTGGCTTTCATATATATTTTTTATATCCGGATGCTTTTCAAATGTCTGAATTTATTAACCAGACGTCTGATTCTTTTTGAGTTTCAAACCAGAGGAATTAATCAGACGTCTGGCTAGTGTACCCAGACGTCTGAATGTGTGCATGTTGCTTTATCTGTGTCTGTGTCATCCCTCTTCCACTTCTATCGACTTGAAGTCTTTTGATACTTCTTTTGAATCTTGTTTTTGTCTCTTTGGTGATGTTACTTTATCAACTACCTGTAAATATACATACATACATACATATATATATATATATTCGATTTTCATTGTATAGTTGTTATCATCGAAACCATAGAATTGATTTTCTAACATAAATACCCTGATATAAACCCTAGTCTACCTCTATTTCTCATTTTTCTGCGCGTACAATTTCTTTCACCTCCTCATTTCAATGGAAGACAGATACCTAATATCAATTGCAACACAAAAATCAAATTCAAAATTTCAAACTCCTCAAATACTATCAAATTTTATATGGATTCGAAACTCTCGAAGAGCGCAAGTCGAAATGTGATTTGTTTTCTGATCTGGGTTGCGGTGTAGCCAAAATTGGGCGAAATAACCTCGGCCGTTCATTGCGTCGTGATGAACATGGACGGATCGTCAATTGGAAGTTATGGGGTCGTGGAGAGTGACGAGTGGAGCATATCTGCATAGATTTCTCGTCGAATCGACGGCTAGACCGTCGAAATAAATTTGATTAGGGTTAATATCAAAATGGGGCTACTTGTATATGGGTGAACGTGACTTGCTAAGGGAGAACCGAGTGGATCGGCGACGTGTTCGACATGAGGGAGGCTTGCGTGGTGGCACGCGAGCGGCTGTGGGCGTTGGTGACGAATGATTTGGCGTGCGTTCTAGGGTTTCGATTGAAACCTGTGTGCATGAGTTACTGTTAGGGTGCGTGCCTGGGAGGATAGTGAGAAGGTAACGTGGCGGTGAGGGAAGGTATGTTTGTTCTTTTTTTTAAAAAAAAATTGAAATACAAACACATTTATCGCTATATCATTCACATACGACCACCAATTCACACGCGGTTTTTTTGTTAGGATCGTATTGAAATTCGAACATTTTGGCACTGGTTTGGATGAATTCTGAAACTGTCGAATTTTTGGGTTTAAATTGAATTTAAACTCAATTTAAATTCAAAAAGTGAGTGTTTTAACCCACTTACAACTTCTAAAAATTCTTATGTGTTTTAAATTAATTTTTGATTTATTTATTGCTATTTGGTATATTTTTATCATCATTCCAGTTAAATTTTAGTTTATTGAATTAAATTGTTATTTAATTTATTATTGCATATAAACTACCGGTTAGATAGATTGTTTAATTTATTATTGTTATTTATTATATGCTCTATATTGATGTTATTGTTTAAATTGGATGATGATTGTAATAAATGGTTGATGATTGATATTGGATGAATGGATGTTGTATTTTATATTGTTTTAAACTGCAAATTGGTTATGCACTTTATTTCGGGATTACGGTTTGAAATGATATATAACCGTATTTTTATTTTAAATTACGGATTGAAATAATAAATATCCGTATCACTTGACCATAGGGTAGAAAATTATATACAGACACCGTGGTCTATGTATAAAAATATTTTGAAATGATTTTTCTCTGGTTTTGTAAAGAAATATGTGGTTTTATAAGATAGTGATTTGGATATCTTAAAAATGTTATTTTATATATAGTTAAATTCTGGGTTTTAAGCTATGTATAAAATTGATTTGAAGTATAAAAGAAGTTAATAATTAAGTTTGATTTTATTAAGATAAAATATAATTAAGCATTTATTTAAATTAAATTTCAGGAGTTTATAATGACTTAAATGAGAATAAGGTTGGAAGATGAATATGGAATTTATTTGGAATTTAATAAAATTTAGAATTTTAAAAGGGTATGATTTTTATAAATTGATTTTTGTTAGAGTGATTTAAATGAATATCAAGTTTATTTAAATGAATATATCAAGTTAAATAAAATAAAAGGATATCCAGTTTGGAAGTTAAAAGTTTTACTTAAATTATATTAGATTAATTAAGTAGACATTTCAAATAAGAAAAATAGTAATTAAATTTAATATATATGGAATTGTCAAAGAATTAGTTTCGAAATGGTGGAATATTTAAAGCTTTGAATTATGTGGAAATTGAAATGGTTTAATTGGAGGTTCAAATCGGTATTTGGAATTTATTTGTGAAATTTTAAAAGCTATTTTATTATATAAAGTAATTTAATACTTGAACCATTTAAGTATTCAAAGTTATATTTCAAAGCTATGGGGTTCAAGGTATATACATTTGAAAGTACTATGATTTTGAAAAGGATATATTTTGAAATAAAAATAACATCATACTGATTTGGGTTTTTGAAACCATAAATGATATTGTATTTATATGGTTTTAAAAGGGATATTATATTCTGTTTTGAAGCATAATTATTTTAAAATGACCGCCGTGTTATAATAACGTTTGGTTGTTGAAAAGACCGGGATCGAAAGTTGTCATACTCTTTGCCAACTCCGAAAACCACTTTAACAACCGTGTACGCGGTGGAGATTCCAGAATGAAGTAGGATGGTGGCGGCGTTTCTTTTGAGGTAAATACATGGACCCGACTCCCGTGAGTTGGCATAAGGTGGCTAAAACAGGAGCGATCGACGTGTTAAGAAGGTAGCCCCTTTTATCGGACACATCCATTCGAAATTATACTCTGACTTTTGGATTTATTCGGTGGCCACTTTTGATTTTTGATTTGAGGGTGTGGCTCAAGTGGGCGTAGCTACGCGTTACCACCGACCTGGAAGCGTAATTGGTATATCTATCCTGGCATTGCCTAGTTGTGTCGTGTCACCTACCCTATCATGCCTTGTACGAGTTTGGTTTTCTCCCGTAGCCCGTGTGGTATCCTCTGGTGGCTTGCCGATCAGGAGGGACTATGATATTGGATGGACTACTGGGACTATTACGTGTTAAGGTGGAAAATGTAAATCTTTAATGCTATTTAAAAGTAAGTTCATTTTACTATAGACATTATTATAATAGTGAAATATTACTACATAGTAAATAGTTTAACGGATCCTTAGGAGATGTGAATCCCGAGCATCTCTTAAGTTACTGCACTCACGTTAGACACTGGATAGGAGATGTAAAATCCCGTAAACATCTCTGATGCCGTTCCACTCATATTTTATTGTTGATTTAACTTACATAAGATCTTTTAGTTCTGACTCGAGTGTTTTGTCTTTTCAATTCGCTCGGGTCAATCCGAGCATTTCAGGATTTGAAGATTTTATTCTGGAGGACGAAGGTAAAGATTTGTATTACTATTATCTATTATATTATTCCACTACACCATTTAATTCCGCTGCATTAATTATTATTCTCTGGTATGTGTACTCTGATATGTATTATATAAATATAATCAAATGTTTTTGTAAAACAGCTTCATGAACTGTTTATTTGATTATTATATTTTATCGTTCCGCTGCAAGATTCTATTTTGTTTTTTCCTTGCTTTTTCTTATTTACCCCATAACAATCTGCCCTTCCATATAGGTTGGATTGACACGTGTGTCGATTTAAACGTATAAAAGGGTGGGACGTTACATCTGGTATCAGAGCTTTGGTTTAGCGATAAACCTTCGCTTTGTGAGGTCTGACTCTTTATTAATAGGGTAGTAATACCCTATGATGAGTCGCTGAGTGTATATATATGAGAGAGCGTACTTGTTAGTGTTATAAAAAGTTTTTAATATTGTGTTAATTCGTTCCGTTTGTATTTATAAATTCTGATTGATACATGGGACGCTATGACATCAATAGGGATTTCTAAACACTTAATAGGACAGACCGACACAATATTTGTTTTGAATGTAGGTGAATGAAATAATTTTGCCTATTACATTTTCTATATATAAAATAAAATTTTTATAAAGGTTATATTTGGTTTTAATATATTGGTCGTTAAGTAAAGTTTTGAATCTATAAATATTAGTAAAAAAAAATTGAAAATAAAATAAATGAAAATTGGAAATTTAGAACTTTTCCGAGGTTTTGAAACTTTCTTTCAAATGATCTTGGAATATAATAATAATAATATTAGTAGTATTTTCCAATATAAATATTTCATAATAATTTGAAAGAATTGTTTAAAGAAATTTTGAAATGTGATAAGTCTGTTGTGACGACCCGGAATTTTCAAGCAATTAAAAAAATCGGAATATTTAATTGATTTTAAGTATTAAATAGAGCAATTTTAACTTGAATTAACGAATATCATAATTTATTCGATAATTTAATTATTGAATTAAATAATTTGAAGTTGGAAAAAAATATTATAATTAGAAGACTTATAAAATTTATATTGATGATATTGAAGATAATAGAAGTTTTAAAATTTAATTTAATAGTGATTTATTCAGTTTTGAAATTTCATCGTTTAAATTGAATTTAAGAAACAGCCTTCCGAGGCACAGTCTCGGAATTTGACGAAACCAGTTCCATTGGATCCGTGATATTGATTTATTATCGGATTACAATCTCTGTAGCATTTGAAGTTGTTGTGTGAGCGTACGACGTGTAAACGCGCTAATTTTTTTATAGAAAATTCAATTTAAATAATGAATATAAATTAGTTGACTGGTCAAGCATTTCACATCAGTTGCTTTCTTTATCACTTTAAGTCAACATCCTATACCTATGTAGCCACCCTATCTCCCTCTGTTAAATCACGTCTCCTTCCTCTGGAAGACAACGATTTCTTCCCTTTTTGAATACAATGGCCGACACTCGAATCATTCCAACTCCCACTCCTTTCCATATCTGCCGAAATCAATCTTTCAAATTAAAAAAAAATGTCCGAGAAGGAAATCGATCAGCTCGATCGAAGGAAGGCATTTTAAAGGATTTTCGATCGCAGAAGGAGGGAATGCTTGCGGCATCAACCGCAATATCAAACTCGCGTTCGATCTGAGGGTCACAAGAATCATCGAGGCGCGGATTTAGGGCATCATTGTGAGCGTCGCCGTATCCATTTGAGGATGTTCGAATTAAAATCGAGGCATGGAGTCTCGAGGCGGCGACTCTGGTAGGGTTTCGAGCTCGGTCTCGTTCGAGTAAGTGGTGCAGGCAGTGAGTGAGGCGAGCACGTGAAGGAGAGGCACTCGCGAGGGTTTTCGATGTCGTGGAAGTCTCGGTGGCGAGCGAAGTGGGATAGCCTCAATTAGTTTCCCAGTAAGGTATATCAATCTGATTTGTTTTGTTCTATTTGTGAATCGGGAAATTTCTGTTTTGATATTTACAGTAAGAGATAAAATTTTCGTCTTAATTTAAAAAGTGATAGATAAGTAGATAAGGAATATATATATATATATATGGAAATTAAAATAAAAATGTTTAAAATCAAATTTTAAAAAAATCATTGGTTGATTGAATTATAAAATGGAGATTTAATTATTCGAATGGTTCAAATATTAATAATCATATAAATTGTTTATTCAAGGTCAATAATCGGAAAATCAAGGCAATTTTGGAATGGATTGCAAATAAAAGCAAAGGTGAGTTAATCTCACTCAGTTTAAATTTAAATTTAAATGACTAAATTTAAATAATTGTTTGAGTGGTTGGATTGTTTGATGTACTGTAGTAGATATTTTGGAATTGGCATATTATATTGTGCTAACATCTGTGGATGCAGGGAAAACAGGTTGGAGGGATCCAACTGGACCCCTCACATTTATTTAAATTATTCAATATTCTCAGTTGTGATTATTTGATATCCTATGATGAGCTATGTTGGAATATTGAATGTTATGGTTTGATTGGATATTCGGATATAATGAATTACCAAAATATATGAATTGGATTGTTGAAAAGAAATGTAAAGGAAAGTAAATTTGTAAGCGAAATAATTATAGAAAGTTTGAATAAATTAAGAATGAATTGAAAAGGAATAGAAGTAATATGAAAGAAATGATAAATAACTTCGTGTATGAAGAGAAAAGGAATTTTGAATAAAATAAAATTGATAAATTGTAAATTTAAGTTATATCAATTAAAGAAATAAAGAATTATTTTAAAATTCAAAGTTTAAATTTATTTAAAGGATAAAGAAGTAATTGAGTAATCTAAAAATTTGAAATTTTAGTTAAAGTATTTTTAAATCATAATTAAGAAATGAAATCTGAAATTAATAGATTCTGAATTAAAAGGGAATAATTAGGAAATCAATTTGGAGGTTGTTTTTAGTGTTGAAATTGAAATTTAAAGAAGATTGTGAAGAAAAGTATATTTCCCTGGATAACCAAGTACGTTCAAAGTTAAAATTTTTAATATAAGTGAAAGCTTTAATGTTGTTATAGAAAAGCACGTTTTAGGAAGTTTATTATTTCTAATCTTTTAAATTCTAAAGTAAATATTTTCAAATCTATTATCGTAGTAATTGTTTAAAATGATAACTTAGTGTTTTGTTTTTTTAAGGTGAAAACCTAGTTTTATATTTTATAAAATAACCTCATTTTAAATATTCATATAGTATATATTTTTAACCAATTATTAAAGTAGTTTTAACTTAAGTGTTTTAAAAGTAAACTCCAAAGTAAGTATCTTGTTTAATCTATTATCGTAATAATTATTTAAATAATGATTTGGTATTTTGTTTAAAGTATTATTATAAATTAAGTATTAAAGTAAATTTTTCTAAATTGAATGTTAAATATATTTTTTTTTACAATAAAGTGTTTTTAAATTATTTTTTAAATTTAAAGTTTTGTACTTGGTAATTCCAGTGGAAATGGAAATACTCGGAATTTATTCTGAGGGAAGGAAAATAGTTTGAAACTGTTTTCAAAAGGATTTGAAAGTAAGAATATATCTTGTAAAGATATTTTTGAGATTAATAAATAATTTTGGAAAATTATTTATTGTGTGATGGATGTTGTGAATATTAATTGATAGTTAAATAACCGACTATCAATATTGGACAATGCGTTGATCGTTTCGAAGAGACCGGGATCGAGATTTATTTCTCGAAAACCACTTCGATCCGGTTTGTACGTTTCGTGTAAACGATTTTGGATTCGAAGATGGTGCGGTGAAGTGAAAGGGCTAATTGCTACTAATCCTGAGGATATTTTCAAAATGGATATAGTAGGAATAGTGCCTTCGGTTCCGTTCGAACCCGGGACGGACTTGTATGGATGATTGCTTGCGAAACATCGTAAGGTGGACGATGGGCATTCAAAGGGATATGTTCTAAAAAGGTAACGCTTTGCCTCAAGCCTCATCAAATGGGAATGACTGAAAATCGGGGGTTATGCAGCAAGGCTAGGTGGGTAGCACCCAAGCAGGGTGAGGTCATTCCAGTCTAGATGTTCCTTTTTATTTCGGCTTAGTGGGCCGTTGCTGATCCCAACCGTGGGGTGATCTCACTCGGGATTATCCAGTAAGGGGTGGTCCCGGCCTTGTGTTGCAGGGGAGCGGGCGTACTCCTCGGTACGGTGATCTAGGCCCCGTACTGTGGAAGGTGGTACACCAGTGCCTAGTCATTAGTTGGAAATCCATTCTCCCTACGAGCCTTGTACGAGTTTTGTTTGCATTACCCACTCTGTGGCTAGTAGCTGGAATTTAATCATGTAATAATTTCGGCTATTTTATAAGTATTTGTATATAGACACTATTATAATATCAGAAAATTTCTATAAAATTTGTTTTAGCTATCGTAAGGTAAAAACCCGACATGTTTATTTGTGGCGTGGTCTTACGAGATGCTTTTGTTTTTAAAGGATTTCTGAAACTTTAATAAATCAATTGGGTGTGATTTTCTCACGCTGGTATTCCAGACTGACTTGGGTATTATTTAACTGTAATGCTCGGGTCAGACCGAGTATTATAGGATACAGGATTTGTTGCTATGGAGCTCAGGAGACGAGCTGGATGACGATACGTATTTCTGTACTTGTTTATGTATATATATTCCGTTGTGTTGATTTGTTGTGTATCCATTGTATGCTATTGATGTTGAATTGTGATTGATGTACTTTGATGATGTAATATATATAAACAAGGATATTTGATTTTGAGTAAAGGCCATTTATTATCTATTATATTTTATTCCGCTGCGGTGGTTAGATTTTGTTGTTGGTTTTTATTTTCTTCTTCTACCTCTTCTTCTTTAACCCTAATGGTTCGTATTTCTGTACAAATTGAGTTGATTTTGGTAGAATTGTGTTGACTCAAGGGGTACGAATTTGCGGGCTGTTACACTTGGTATCAGAGCATAGGTTGGAGATAACCTTGGCTCTGGTGGGAATTACTCATTCAAATTAGAGTCCGTAGTACTCTAGAATGAGTTTGAGCGTATTGATAGATATGAGTGCGTATTTGTTAGTGAATATAAATTAGTTTAATATTGTGTTGATTGGGTTATTGAGTGGCATATGAACCTTCGTCGGCGCAGTCTGTACAACTGTATCGAAAGGGTTTAAAACACTTGAATAGAACAATCGACACGGTATTGTTTTAAATATGGGTAAATGCAATAATTTTAACCAAAAATATATTTGTGATATAAAGAAAGTTTTTGTAAACTATTTTAGCTAATATATGGTTGCTTGGATGTTAGAAATGATAATATTAAAGTATTATCATTGTTAAGTGAAAATTTAACCAGAAATTGAAATATGACTAAAATTTAAGGTAATAAATTCATTATAAAATGAAATTTATAAATATGAATTATAAATATAATTTATGAATTGAAATACAATCAAATGAGAATTTGTATAAGAATAAAGTGTACAAATGAATTATAGTTAAAATTGATTTAAGCAGGATTTGGAAATTTAAAATCCCGAAGATTTTGGAAGAATTTGTTGAAATGTTTTGATGATAAATGATAGCATTATTGTTTTGGGGGTATTTCTGAAAGGAAATTGTTTTAAATGGATTTTGGAAGTGTAGTAGCATTGAAATCACTTGGATTATTGGAAAATAATTCTGATGATGACGGCCGCATCATCAGTATTCATTTTCGAATTTCTATGTGACGGATTGCTACCAAAAATTGGTTTGTTCAGAAATGCTAGTTGTTTTTGAAAATTTCAAAGGAAATTTGTTGAGAATAAAGCCAGGATTGGTTTGACTTTTGAGAAAATGTGATTTGAGATGTTGGAGATTTCAAAGTGATTTGAAACCAAAAGCCGGAAGTTTAAAAATCTTGATGAGATAGTTGTAAGCTTATAAATTGAGATAATTTTTAAATCAGGAAGAAATATAAGTTTTGAATGTTGGAAATTTAAATTTAAGATGCAAAGTTAAAAATGAAATTAACTTGGATTGGGGGAATAAAAATTTAACTGGATTGAAATTAATTGGATAGGCTGAAATAATATCCAGTTGTATTCGAATTAAGTTGAAATCGAATTGAGTTAAATAAATTTGAGTTAAAATAGAATTAAATTGGAATAAATTCAGTTGAGTTATGGGTGATATTGAATGGAATTAAATCCTTACCTGAACAAATAGGAAATAAATTGGATAAGGATTGGATTGAAATAAATAAATTGGAATAACTTATAAATGAATTAGAAATCCATGGAAATAAAATATATGCTTGGGTTATAAATAAGCATAAGGCTTAAGTTAAAAAAAAGAAGAAGAATATATTCAAGCCTATAATGAATGGAATTGTGTGAATAATAAGTTGTGACTTATATAATTGAAAATGGAATACAAAATCCAAAATAAATATTGTTTGATGAATTGAAAAAAATAAATAAAATAAAAATCCAAACTTGAATTATAAAATAAATTTGAACTTAAGAAAAATAAATGAAGAGATTTTGAGATTAAAATTAAGTTCTGGAACTAATTAGATAATAAACTAATTAGTAAAATATGTAATGGAAACCTAATGTAGTTAAATAAAAACTGGATTGTGAGTTTATGATGAAGTTGGAAAATAAACTCAAGTTATAAATTAAATTCGACTTAAATTGTTGGTGAAGTAAATGAAATTGAGCTGTGAGTTCATAAAAATTGGGTGGTAAATTGAAGATGGATAGTGGATTCAGAACTTGAGTTATAAATTGAAAATTTAACTTGAAGTGTTAACCAATTTAAATATAATTAGGAATGTATCGAATAAAAATGAGCAATATAAGTTTTTAAATTAATAAATGAAATATGACTTGAAATATAAATTGCTTAAAATTGCATAAAGAAATTCATATTCTTAAGTTATTAAGTGTATAATGTGAATTTGTGATTATAAAATGGAAATGGACTTAAATAAGCAATCTAAACTCTTGAATAGGAGTGAAATTGTAATTCATAAATGGATAGAGTTAAATGGTGTGGCAAATTCAAAACTTTACCATAAATGAAATGTAAAGTGTAATGAAGCAAAGTGAGAATATAAGGGTGGATGTTCTAAGTTAGCAAATAAGTCTTGAACTTATGTATGGGCAAAATGAAATTGTTTTGATAATGAAACTGAAATTGAATTTCAGTTGTGTAATAAATAATATCGAAAGAAATTTAGATTCTATTTAAAGGAGTGAAAAGGAAAGGGAGAAATTTAAATTTGCTAAATGAAATAATTGGAAAATGGTCATATTATAAATGAATTCAGAGTGAATTGAGGAAGCGAATTAAAACCTAATATGGATTAGGTTAGAGACTAAATTGAATTACAATTAAACGGAATTTGTATTGTAAAGGGTATAATTTTGGTAATAAGTAGTAGAAGTGTGAAAGAATACTGGTATTGGATTTTAATAGTGATGGTTGAACCGTAAATAAAATCCAAGTGTGTGAAATGATTTGAAGTGACCTTATTATCAATAAAAGATTAAATTATTGATTAGAATTGGATGGATATACTAGTTTAAAATTTAATTCTGGTAAATGCTTAAGCTAGTTGAATCAAAATTAATAAATAGTTGATTTGGAAAAGAATCGATTAAGATGGAAATAAAGAAAGATATTATGAAATTGGAAGTTATTGAAGGGAATAGTGAGATGGTTTTGATGGAACCTGTTTGAATAATGAAGTGAATGGATTTAAATTTGAATGCAATGAAAATGAGAATATATGGATTGTGACTAAATTTGAAAATGGTATAGCATTAAATATAAATTGAGTTGAAATCAATTTAAATTGGTTATAAAACGTAAATATTTATTTATTCACATAGATCTCGTAAAATTTCATAGAATAAATGGTCAATTGATGTAAATGGAGGTGATTAAAATTCTATGTATTGTTAAGAGTAAAATAAATTGATTTTGAGAGCAATTGAATTAAATATGAGTTTAGGTTGCTAAAAAAATAAATTAAATGTAAGCGATTGAGTTTTAAACCATTCGAATTGAATGAAAATGGTTTGTAAATTAATTGAAACAGTTAAATTAGTATGAAAATTATATAAATTGCTTACGGAAAATGTTTGATGTGCATTTCTTTTAGAATTCTTATGTTTTAACCATTGCAACTAAGTGAAATATAGTTAAACTGCATATATTTGGCACTTACATGTTTAAATTGAGCAAGTACAGGTACCTGGAAGCCGTGTGGTTGGATTTGGTTGTGCTATTTGCTAAAAATAATAAGCCGCTTGCTTAAAATGCTAAATAAGGTACGCCTACGCAATAAAAAATAGGAAATATGAACTGTTTTTGGTTTTTCCGACCGTGTGGGTCGATGTATATATATTTATCTCTTTTGTCAAATTGCAAAAGCCCCTCCGTACAAAGGGGACTCTGCCAAAAAAATTCAGAAATTTTGGGAGCTAGAATTTTTTTTGAAAATTTTGAAACAATTTGTTAACGACAAAACGATTTCAAATTGAAAATTGAAATAAGTTAGTAAATGAAACTAATTAAAATAATGACATGAATTAGTAATAGATGACAAATAAAATTTATATATTCAGAGTTAAAGATGAATTGAATTCATAAGTAAATGAAGGAATCAACTTGAATAGAATTAGATATAAACTAAAGTAGTAAGATGAAAGTAAATATAAGAAACACATAAATGATTATACTAACTTAAGTATGGAATGGTGCATTCTTAATTGGAAATTGAATATTACAAATATATTCTAAGATGATATTTGGATATTAGTGCTAAGTAGGATATGCAGGTAATCTAAAGGGAAAGGAGATATGGCTTGATTTCAAACGATAAAAATTTGAAATGCTCGACAAAAAGGTATGTATTTAAATTTGGTGTGAAATTTGATTGGGATTTTGGATTGAGCCACTTGGCCTTTTGTTTTCTTTTTGGATTTGAGAGGCCGTAGAGCCATTTTGTAGTTGTACCGAGCTAGCCGCGCAGAGGAGACGCTGGTAAAATTTTTGGGAAATTTAGGGAGTTAGAAAAATTTTGAGGAAATTTTTGATAATTCAAAATTTGGTTTTAAATTGAAACTTGAATGGTTAAACCAATACTATAGTTTGAAACTATGGAGAAGTTTGGAAGGTTAATAAGAATAATAATGGGACTTTTATAAAAAGATAGTTAGTAAGATGTTGAACTGTTTGGTTTAGGGAAATAATAAACGGGTATTGGACCATTCTTCCTAATTAGTAATTTCGGAGACGAAATTCTTGTAAAAGGGGAGGAATGTGACGACCCGGAATTTTCAAGCAATTAAAAAAACCGGAATATTTAATTGATTTTAAGTATTAAATAGAGCAATTTGAACTTAAATTAACGAATATCACAATTTATTCGATAATTTAATTATTGAATTAAATAATTTGAAGTTGGAAAAAAAATTATTATAATTAGAAGACTTATAAAATTTATATTGATGATATTGAAGATAATAGAAGTTTTAAAATTTAACTTAATAGTGATTTATTCAGTTTTGAAATTTCATCGTTTAAATTGAATTTAAGAAACAGCCTTCCGAGGCACAGTCTCAGAATTCGACGAAACCAGTTCCATTGGATCCGTGATATTGACTTATTATCGGATTTCAATTTCTGTAGCATTTGAAGTTGTTGTGTGAGCGTACGATGTGTAAACGCGCTAAAATTTTTATCGAAAATTCAATTTAAATAATGAATATAAATTAGTTGACTGGTCAAGCATTCCACATCAGTTGATTTCTTTATCACTTTAAGTCAACATCCTATACCTATGCAACCACCCTATCTCCCTCTGTTAAATCACGTCTCCTTCCTCTGGAAGACAACGATTTCTTCCCTTTTTAAATACAATGGCCGACACTCGAATCATTCCCACTCCCACTCCTTTCCCTATCTGCCAAATCAATCTTTCAAATTAAAAAAAAAACAAAATTGTCAGAGAAGGAAATCGATCAGCTCGATCGAAGGAAGGCATTTTAAAGGATTTTCGATCGCAGGAGGAGGGAAGGCTTGCGGCATCAACCGCAATATCGAACTCGCGTTCGATCTAAGGGTCGCAAGAATCATCGAGGTGCGGATTTAGGGCATCATCGTGAGCGTCGCCGTATCCATTTGAAGATGTTCGAATTAAAATCGAGGCATGGAGTCTCGAGGCGGCGACTCTGGTAGGGTTTCGAGCTCAGTCTCATTCGAGCGAGTGGTGCAGGCAGTGAGTGAGGCGAGCACGTGAAGGAGAGGCACTCGCGAGGGTTTTCGGTGTCGTGGAAGTCTCGGTGGCGAACGAAGTGGGATAGCCTCAATTCGTTTCCCAGTAAGGTATATCAATCTGATTTGTTTCGTTCTATTTGTGAATCGGGAAATTTCTGTTTTGATATCTACAGTAAGAGATAAAATTTTCGTCTTAATTTAAAAAGTGATAGATAAGTAGATAAGGAATATATATATATATATATATATATATGGAAATTAAAATAAAAATGTTTAAAATCAAATTTTAATAAAATCATTGGTTGATTGAATTATAAAATGGAGATTTAATTATTCGAATGGTTCAAATATTAATAAATCATATAAATTGTTTATTCAAGGTCAATAATCGGAAAATCAAGGCAATTTTGGAATGGATTGCAAATAAAAGAAAAGGTGAGTTAATCTCACTCAGTTTAAATTTAAATTTAAATGACTAAATTTAAATAATTGTTTGAGTGGTTGGATTGATTGATGTATTGTAGTAGATATTTTGGAATTGGCATATTATATTGTGCTAACATCTGTGGATGCAGGGAAAACAGGTTGGAGGGATCCAACTGGACCCCTCACATTTATTTAAATTATTCAATATTCTCTGTTGTGATTATTTGATATCTTATGATGAGCTATGTTGGAATATTGAATGTTATGGTTTGATTGGATATTCGGATATAATGAATTACCAAAATATATGAATTGGATTGTTGAAAAGAAATGTAAAAGAAAGTAAATTTGTAAGCGAAATAATTATAGAAAGTTTGAATAAATTAAGAATGAATTGAAAAGGAATAGAAGTAATATGAAAGAAATGATAAGTTACTTCGAGTATGAAGAGAAAAGGAATTTTGAATAAAATAAAATTGATAAATTGTAAATTTAAGTTATATCAATTAAAGAATAAAGAATTATTTTGAAATTCAAAGTTTAAATTTATTTAAAGGATAAAGAAGTAATTGAGTAATCTAAAAATTTGAAATTTTAGTTAAATTATTTTTAAATCATAATTAAGAAATGAAATCTGAAATTAATATATTCTGAATTAAAAGGGAATAAATAGGAAATCAATTTGGAGGTTGTTTTTAGTGTTGAAATTGAAATTTAAAGAAGATTGTGAAGAAAAGTATATTTCCCTGGATAGCCAAGTACGTTCAAAGTTAAATTTTTTAATATAAGTGAAAGCTTTAATGTTGTTATAGAAAAGCACGTTTTAGGAAGTTTATTATTTCTAATCTTTTAAATTCTAAAGTAAATATTTTCAAAGCTATTATCGTAGTAATTGTTTAAAATGATAACTTAGTGTTTTGTTTTTTTAAGGTGAAAACCTAGTTTTATATTTTATAAAATAACCTTATTTTAAATATTCATATAGTATATATTTTTAACCAATTATTAAAGTAGTTTTAACTTAAGTGTTTTAAAAGTAAACTCCAAAGTAAGTATCTTGTTTAACCTATTATCGTAATAATTATTTAAATAATGATTTGGTATTTTGTTTAAAGTATTATTATAAATTAAGTATTAAAGTAAATTTTTCTAAATTGAATGTTAAATATATATATTTTTTACAATAAAGTGTTTTTAAATTATTTTTTAAATTTAAAGTTTTGTGCTTGGTAATTCCAGTGGAAATGGAAATACTCGGAATTTATTCTGAGGAAAGGAAAATAGTTTGAAACTATTTTCAAAAGGATTTGAAAGTAAGAATATATCTTGTAAAGATATTTTTGAGATTAATAAATAATTTTGGAAAATTATTTATTGTGTGATGGATGTTGTGAATATTAATTGATAGTTAAATAACCGACTATCAATACTGGACAATACGTTGATCGTTTCGAAGAGACCGGGATCGAGATTTATTTCTCGAAAACCACTTCGATCCAGTTTGTATGTTTCGTGTAAACGATTTTGGATTCGAAGATGGAGCGATGAAGTGCAAGGGCTAATCGCAACTAATCCTGAGAATATTTCCAAAATGGATGTAGTAGGAATAGTGCCTTCGATTCCGTTCGAACCCGGGACGGACTTGTATGGATGAATGCTTGCGAAACATCGTCAGGTGGACGATGGGCATTCAAAGGGATATGTTCTAAAAAGGTAACGCTTAGCCTCAAGCCTCATCAAATGGGAATGACTGAAAATCGGGGGTTATGCAGCAAGGCTAGGTGGGTAGCACCCAAGCAGGGTGAGGTCATTCCAGTCTAGATGTTCCTTTTTATTTCGGCTTAGTGGCGGTTGCTGATCCCAACCGTGGGGTGATCTCACTCGGGATTATCCAGTAAGGGGTGGTCCCGGCCTTGTGTTGCAGGGGAGCGGGCGTACTCCTCGGTACCGTGATCTAGGCCCCGTACTGTGGCAGGTGGTACCCTAGTGCCTAGTCATTAGTTGGAAATCCATTCTCCCTACGAGCCTTGTACGAGTTTTGTTTGTATTACCCACTCTGTGGCTAGTAGCTGGAATTTAATCATGTAACAATTTCGGCTATTTTATATAAGTATTTGTATATAGACACTATTATAATATCAGAAAATTTCTATAAAATTTGTTTTAGCTATCGTAAGGTAAAAACCCGACATGTTTATTTGTGGCGTGGTCTTACGAGATGTTTTTGTTTTTAAAGGATTTTTGAAACTTTAATAAATCAATTGGGTGTGATTTTCTCACGCTGGTATTCCAGGCTGACTCGGGTATTATTTAACTGTAATGCTCGGGTCAGACCGAGTATTATAGGATACAGGATTTGTTGCTATGAAGCTCAGGAGATGAGCTGGATGACGATACGTATTTCTGTACTTGTTTATGTATATATATTCCGCTGTGTTGAGTTATTGTGTATCCATTGTATGCTATTGATGTTGAATTGTGATTGATGTACTTTGATGATGTAATATATATAAACAAGGATATTTGATTTTGAGTAAAGGCCATTTATTATCTATTATATTTTATTCCGCTGCGATGGTTAGATTCTGTTGTTGGTTTTTATTTTCTTCTACCACCTCTTCTTCTTTAACCCAAATGGTTCATATTTTTGTACAACTTGAGTTAATTTAGGTAGAATAGTGTTGACTCAAGGGGTACGAATTTGTGGGCTGTTACATCTGTACTCCCCTCTTTGTAGCTGGAAAATAATTTCGGTAATGAGTGCACGCATCATCGACATTCATTTTCGAGTTTCTAAGTGGGAAAGCCACTGCAGTAGTTTTACTACGGATTTATTTTGATAACCAAATATAAATTTTTGATTGTTTTAAGTATAATTGGATATATAAGTTTTAAGTATAAACCTTTATCTATTTTCTTTAAGATGATTCGAAATTTAACCTGGTATTTAATTCTTAAGTTTCCGTTAATTTAGGAGTTACAATCATTGTATTGAAATTTAATGTAACTAATTAATAATTGGAACCTCTAATTAAAATAAGAAATTCAATGCTAAGTTGTAAATGAGATTAAAAGAAAGTTGAAATTGTAATCTTATAAAATGAAAGATATAATTATTGAACATTTAGTTAATTAAAAGAAATAGGATAAACTTGTATGATTTTAATTACATTCTTAAAGGTATATATATAACTTACCGAAAGATGTAAAAAGTTGAAATGTTATACAACACCAGAAAGACAATTTCCTCACGGTTATAAGCGTGACAAAACTAATTTGTCACGGTTATAACCGTGAAAATAGATACTGTGGGCAAATTCAGTCACACTTTTGCTCACGGTTATAACCGTGACAAAAATAGTAATTTCTCATGCTTATAACCGTGACAAAATAGTATTTACTCATGGTTATAACCGTGACAAAATAGTAATTTCTCACACTTATAACCGTGACAGAATAGTATTTACTCACGGTTATAACCGTGACAAAATAGTAATTTCTCACACTTATAACCATGACAGAACAATAATTTCTAGTATTTATAACCATTACCAAAAAGGATACTCTAACACTTATAACCGTGACAAATGCAAATTATATCACAGTTATAACCATTACGAAAAATTTATACAAAAAATATATAGTATTAACATTAAGAAAACATACGATCAATAATTAGAACAGCACCAAACATTTATGTTTCATACAAACACCACAAATGATACTTCATACCAACACCACAAATTATAGCATACAAGCATAGTATATATAACAAACTTTAAAACACAGTTTCAGAATATAACTACATAGTGTTTAGTAACTTACTAATAACGCAAACGATACTCGGGCCAAGTCACATACACCATTCATTCAAAACTGTGCGAATTTGCAACATTCAACAGATCCCATCACACACTTACTAGGCCATTGCAGCACAACAAAGCTTCACTAAACTACAGACCATTCATACTTCTCTATCACTTCTCTACCTTTCTTCTAACACTTCAAACAAGTTCCAAATCCACCACTGCATCTGCATCTGCCACCAATTTATCAAAACTGTGCATCCCTCTTGCGTAACATCATCAGCTCCATGCCACATACCCCAAACAGTGCACCTCTGTCCTACAACATCACACTTCTATTCACTGTACATTGTGAATCTCCTCAGCCTTGTCCCTCCGTACCACAGTTAAAACCATCCAACAGTCAGCAACAAACCGTCGCTTCCTCTACACATACCTCTGACCAGACTACTACCTTCACTTACTTTACCACCAAACAGTGTTGTATCCTCCCCACCATTTCATTACTATAACCAACAGATCAGCCACCAACTTCAACAACTACAGGCCCATCCCACACTGAAATCTTGCAACTTCACAGGAAACTTTGCAGTTGTCACCACTATTTATATCAACTTTCTTACAACATTGCATTTGTCACCACTGCAAACATCCCCCTTGTCGTCCTCTACACACTCCTACAACTACAACTCAACTGTGCGCTGCCTCACTTCATATACACATTACAACCCTGTTCCATTACCAGTGTCAACTGTGCATACTTCACTGTGCTTTCATTCACTGTTCACTCATCAAAACTCCCCTGTCTCACCACTTCCATGACCAGCCTGAAAACTGTCATCTAACATCCTCCTATATCCAACATCTCCACCGTTTACCACTGTTCCATTACCCAAACCGCTGCCATAACAACTTTCTACAAACCATACTTACACCACTTCCAACTGCACATACAAACAACTGCTGCCATAAGAAGCCACGACATTCATCACAATACAACAATGTACCCCATCCAACCTTCACATCCCTTACTGCCACAACCTCCACATACCACCTTCCACTGTGCTTCAAAACCATAAACCACAGTGATGTCATTACATACCAGTGCTTCATCAACATTAACTGCCTCCTCCACCATCAATTGTCGTCCCCTTCATTACCAACATCACTTCACCATCAAACTACAACACCATCTCATATCAACTACTGTATCCCCTATCATCTTCAAACTGCCGAACATCCACCCTGTACATCAACAGTCCATCTCTCAACTTGTTCACTACAATGCACACACTGTGCATAATGCCATACTCACTGATCCACTACCCTACATAACCCATTCTTGCACATAAACAAGCTTGTTGTGTTGCAGTGTTGCTCCAGCCATACTTACTTACACCAAAACTTGCATCAGCCACCTCCCTCATTGTAACCTCCTATCTCTCTATCTGCAAACATTCATAAACTTACCCTTTCTCCTCAAGCCATCATTACCCCTGCTCCACCTGCATAACCTCCTCTATTCACAGTGCACCTGACCACTTCCAAACCATAAGGCTGAAAATCAATTAACTACTACAAAGTTAGCATGTACTTTCAGTGTAGCAATTTTAATTTTTTAATAGATGAATAGAAAGAACATGAATTTACTATGAATGAATGTGTGAATCTTACCATTGTATGAGTTTTTCCTGATCCTGTCTGACCGTAAGCAAATATGCATACATTATATCCACCCATGACAGATCAAACAAGAGACTGTTCCCTTGTAAACATCCTCTGCATAATTTAATTGCTAAAATATATAAACATATCATACTTCTTTTTTACTATTTATGCAAATCATGCATATTATATGCACCTTAAGAAGAAGCAGGGCCAAATAATTTGTTAAACTGGAACATTCTATGACCATTTTATGGCTTAAGTGGATCAAGAACTATCAAGGAGCCATCACTTCCAATGTAATCGATGGAAGTTTTTGTCTTTGAGTTGAAGTTTGATCCGATTCTGCAGAATACTCGAATATTTCCTGAGGTGTATAGTTATTTTAAAGATTAAAACTTGGGAAGATTATTAAAACTAAATCAGAAAATATTGTTCAATTAGGCAACACAAACCCCTTAGATCTTCATCCATATTGTATAAATATTGTATCCAGCGGCAATAGAGGAGAGCCCTACCATCACGCTTCCTAAAACAACTTAAAATAATCACTCAATGCATACACAAGTTATCTGCATATACTCCTAAGTGACACACATTAAAACTATATATGCGCTACTAAGTGCATAAAAAGAAATTTACCTAATTGTGCTATGTCATTCTGCATTTGAGACTCTAACTTACTGAATTCCTCTTTGGTCCTTGATAGTAAATATTTTAGTTCCAAAAGGAAAGTGAAAAGAATCAGAGTACAACTAAAATATGGTTGTTCCTACTACATTGGCCACTTCATTTGATGGCAACTGAACATAAATTATATTTGTTCCAATAAAATAACTCACCACAATTTCCTTCACTGGAACCTCCAGGGGATTCGGACTATTGCAACTTTCCTTCAAGATATTACAACTCTGCCAAAAGTAAAAAACAATGAAGATATGAGAAACTTTAAGCATACAGCCGTGTACACACAACATGCATGGAAAATATAACTGTAAAAATTTATTTAAGATGACTGTTGAATTTTGAAACCTGTACAAAACATATTTAAATTTGTTCTCTAAACATTACTTTGCCCACAGCCATCTCAAAATCTTCTTGATATACATGGACTCTTCTCTCCCTCAATGCAAACATTCCTGCTTCCATGCACACAGCCTAAAACAATATAATGTTTGAATTTAATTTCAATTTGAGATCCCAACGCCTAGTTTAATCACACATCCTCTTAATAATTAATGCAATTTTAATAACTCAATTTGAGAATCAATGTAAATGAGTTTCATTTCCATTGTCAATCAACAAGTGTAAGGTATATATAGGCATCTTGTAACTAGAGAATCAGCAAGAAAGTCTGCGAAGAATGTCATGGTAATAATAGGTTCAGTTTAAATATAAACATTAATTTTTAATAATAATTGTAATACCAAAAAATAAAATTGCAAACTTCATAAAACACACACATGAGTTCGCAGGTTTGGATTTCAATCCCGGCAATTATCACTTTTAATTCATAACTGGAACAATTTTTTATATAAAAATGACGTCATATGTTCAAATACTAACTAATGAGTACAAAAAAATTACATCTTTTTCTTTATATATTTTGTTCAGTTTCTTTATGCCTATTGTATCACAAATATTAATTTGTACCTTTTCCAAAATAAGTATTTTTCAAAGTTTTATTTTTCATTCACATATTCAGTACTATGATTATTTCACTATTTATCTTCACCAACGATAACAATAGAGACATAGAACTATGCGGACAATGATTGATTATTTAAATAAATTCATCTTTTGCCAATAATATTTTTTATGCATTTCCAAAGTACTTAATTATATAAACATTGTCAATATTGGATTTAGAGTAGACTCGCCTTGAGTTCTGCACCAGAGGCACCATTCATTTTTCCAGCGATTTTCTTCAGATCAATCCCACGCATCAAGTTCATCCTCCTCGAATGGATCTTTAGAATATCACATCGAGACTGGAATCGGAATAGTAATTAATTAGACTATACAATCGGAGAAGAAAACTGAATAAAGTGGTACTGTAGCATGAAGACAAATTAAAGGAATATCTGCGTTTTTTGCCATATAAATAAATTTTGCGCTTACATCTTCATTGGGGTTAGGAAATTCAATTTTTTTGTTCAAATAAGAAATAAATATCCAATAGTTCCAACCGAATTCAATCTACGAATTAGAAACGAATCTGAAGAAAAGAAACCCTAAATTGGATTCAAATAAGAAATGAGCAATTTTAATTTTACATACACAAACTACTCTCTAAAACAACATACGAATTCAACTACTGCATAACTATTTGATTTAAGAAATAACTACCTAAGATATTGATCGAGGCAGACGGTGAAACTCGACTATTGATTGAGGCAGGGAACAACACCATGATATTGATTGAGGCGAATACCAAAACCCTGATATTGATCGAGGTGGAGAACGACACCTAAATATTGATTTCCGGGAACGAAACTCTGATATTGATTGCGAGCAATGAAACCCTAGCTTAACGGAGAAAGAGACGTGAAAAGTCAAACGAGGAATGAAAGAACCGTGATAGATGTTTTAAGGGTAAAAGTACGTAAATTACAAATTTATCCTTATCACTTTAAATTCATTATGAAATCACCAAATTTAGCCACGGTAATAAGCGTTATAAATGGTTGTAACGGAAATAACCGTAATAAATTGGTAATGGTTATAACCGTTAGAAATTTGAAGCGGAAAAGTGTGACAAAATAGACTGTTTGGTGTTGTGTTAATAAGAAAACGTAATGGAGATTATACAAGTAAAGCTTATGTCATAGGAATGTTAAGTGAAATTCTTTTATAAATAATAATTTGATGTTGAAATTGTGTAAACTTAAGTATGACTGAAAGGTTGTAAAGAAATGACACTAAACTTAAGTAAAAGTTAAGGTTGTTTATAATAAAAATAGGTAGAAGGATGAATACTGTAAACAAATGAATTTAAGTAGTGAATGAAAGAAGGTAATGCAATAAAAAAGAAAACTATTTGATATGAATAAATAAAAATAAAAATTTGCAAGAAATAAATGTGAATTAAAAAGATAAACCATTATGTGAATAGAAAAGAGAAATCAAACAACAAATGTATAAAGGGAATTAATAAGGAAAAAACTTAATCTGTTGTTTGAAATTATTGTTATTTGTTTTAGTTTATGGTTGTTGGGTAAAGATACTTTAAATTTGTTTGGATGTATGAATAATATATTTAGTTTCATCTAAGACTGTTGAGTAAATGATGCACTTAGTAGTTTATTCTTTATTCTATACAATTTAAAGTTTTGAACCCGCACAACTATTTATTTTATTTGATATGAATGAATGATTGATTTATGTTGATTCTATGTGATGGTTGTATGCCTTCTTGCAAGTGTTTGATGTCTGTATTGATTTGTTTGTTTATGGTTGAAACCACTTTAAATATGTCATTTTATATAATTTTTAACTTTATTGGATTATATAAGTGAAATGTAGGTTATGGAAGCAATTGCTATTGCATTGGTTTCATAATATAAGCGTTAATTGCCCGACAAATAGGTACGTTTTGGAATTACGATTTATAGTGTTATTATATTTTTTCGTGTTGGGATAGATCATTTTGGAAGATATATGTTATATATTGTTATATTTGATACTATATTTTCTCCCAAGCCTCTCCGTACAAAGGAGATTCTGCCGAAATTTTCCATAAATTTTGGACTTAGAAAATATTTTGAAAAGTGTTTTCCAAACTTGATTAATTTGAGTATAAAAGATTTAATGGTTATAAATTGGTATATTTTACTTAAATTAATTAATTTTGTAAATTTATTTGTTTATAAATTTAATATTTTAAGTAAGATATACTGATTTCTTTTTTTTTTTTTTTTTTTTTTTTTTTTTTTTTTTTTTTTTTTAAAAAAAAAAAAAAAAAAGATATACTGATTTCTTAATTCTTCTTTTCCCTTCTTTTTCCTTTTCGGGGACGAAAAGTTTTAAGTGGGGGAGAGTGTAATGACCCGTAATTTTTCAATAATTAAATTTTTTAATTTGATGAGATTTTGAAATTTAATATTGAAGAAAATAAAATTTTGCGAATTATTAATAAAAGTTGTGATATAATAATGAAATAACTAAGAGGAAACATAACATGGTTAATTAAAGTTGATGATTAATGAATTTGAATGAAATTCCAATTAAATAAAATAATTTAAATGTTTGACTTAGTTATAATGGGAATATGAGTAAAACAAGTGTAATTATTGAATTAATGAAATAAAACAGTGATAATGGTAAGTAATAAATTTTTAAATGTAAGAAAAGTAAATAGGTGACAACTAATATATGTTATTTATTTACTTAGTTTGATGAAATTGGTAATCAAATTTCAGTTTAAGGCAATAATGTTAATTTTATCTTTTTGGTAATAATGGATTAATAACGGGAATGAAATATAAGAATGATAATGCAGGTTAATAAATAAATAATTAATTCAATGCAATCCCAATTGATGGGAACAACTATTTGGGTCATAATTGGTTGTAAACAGGAATATTTGGCAATAAATTAATATAAGAAAATAAATGTAAATATTGAATTAATCAATGAATTAATAATGAATAAATAATGATCGAATAAAATCAATGTTCTGTATGTAATTGGTTGGAAATGAGAACTTATATAAATAGGATAAAGGGTTAGTGGCAACAATTATTATAAAAGAATTATTTATTTTGTCCATTAAATCAAGTTTGTCATCAATTGCAATGAATCCCAATTCAAGGTTATATTAGTATAAATTAGGGTAATAATTGGTAATAAGGTATTTTTAATGGTATATGAATGAACTGATAATTAAAATTAAAGGAAATGATGTTAATGTTATTCATAATTGGAAAATTTGTTGAATTATAAGAACGGTAATAAAGATTCATCAATTTATTTGGAATTTGAACTATAATAGTAATTGGAGTAATTGCAATTAAATGAAATTATTATTTAATTTTTTCGTTAATAGAAATTAAGATAAAATTTGTGAATAATAATGTAATAAACCATGAACCAGTGTTAATTTCATCCGTTGAATAATAATGAAATGAATAGTAGAATGAAAAATAATTTAATAGAATTATTGAAAATTTAATTTATATTTTGAATATCATGAAATTGAAAATTTAGCACTGCAATTGATAGATTAATCAACTTTAAATTGACATCTAAACTTGTTTAGAGTTATTGTAGATGATTAAGAAATTTAAAATGATAAGAATTGTCAATTATAGTATTGAAATTGAAAATTTTGATTTAATTAATTTATTTTTAATTTATTTAATTAATGTAAAAAATAACCATTTTGGCCATTGACTCGAATTTCGATGAAACCAGTTTCGTTGGATCCGTATCGGTGAATTATTGTAGGATTTCAAGTTTGGCAGCGATCGGACTTGTCGTTTGATCATGCGGACTCGAAACGCCTAGAATTCATTGAAATTGAAATCAATTTGGAAAATTTTGATTTTAGCATAACTTCTTCATACGGTGGAATTTGGACTTGAAACTTGTTCCATCTTTAGCGTGCGCTCTCAAGTATATTTTACTTAGAGGTATACTTTCGGTGTAGGAGACGCACCCTCCTAGTCATATTGGATAAATTCACTCTCCTTCTTTTAATTCGAACCTTGGAGTTGATTCTTTCTTAATTGCATCGAGAAGTTCCTTGTGCTCCTCTCTGTGTTTAATTAATTTTTTCCATTCTTTAAGTCTGGATTTGGTACATTCTTCAAGTATGGGATTTGTCCCTACTTTTGTCCATCATCAATTTTTTTAGATTTGTTTATGTTGTTTTTCCATTCTCTTATGTATAGATGTTGTTCTTGTGAGGTAAAAACTCGTTCTGTGTTTAGCGATGTGATCTCATAAAATTATTATAAGTTTACCATATTACTTGAGTTTTCTCACGCTGGGTTTTCCAGACTGACCAGAATGTTATTTTATTATAATGCGCAGACAAGGCCGAATATTTTCCAGGTTGGCAATGGTGTCATCAATCTCTTAGAGAAGAGCTGGATGCTCATCTACCATAACATTTTTTTGTTGTATTGTACTGTATACCTATCAGCGATTGTAAGGTCTATGATATATAACTGTCCAGCTGACGAAGTTTGTTTTTGAATCCGATTTACCTTATATCTTGAAGTGACAATTTTTATTGTCTTTATTATATCATATGTTGTCATTTCCGCTGCGAGATTTTGTTTCTTCTGTTGTTCTTTTTATTTTACCCTAACAAACTACCTTTTCGACAATTGGATATTCGGCACTGGAATACCGTATATGTGTTTGGTGCCAACTTCCGATGGTCGAAAAGAAAAGTCGATACAGTTGGTATCGGAGCTAGATTAAGCGAGAGCCTTGGATATGGGGGGGGTAAACTCGTTAGAGATGGGGTAAGTGACACACTGTAACGACCCAGATATTTTAACTATTTTCCTAATGTAATTGACTAAATTTTTCATGAAAATTAAATAATTAAATTTAGCGATTAAATTTTTTTGTTTGGCATGCTTCTATTTAAACATAACAAATGGCAGATTTTCATTGGAAAATATGTAAGATAATTCTGTTGTGTAAGTATCAATTTCAATTTTAAATCAGTTAAATTGATGGAAATAAAATATTTTCAAAATATGAATATTTTTACATAATAAAAATGTTAAATATTTTCTGAGTGAGATGTCGTAATTCGTTTCGTCAAATTTGGACTGCTCTAGCTCCATTTATCTTATTTTCGACAAATTAGCAACAGTTTGGCAGCGAATGTCGACTTTTGATAGGATGATCGTATCGCTCATATCAGTGAACCATTTTATTCGTTTCGTCATGATGATCTCCGTAGTATATTCATTTGTGTGTTTCGGAGTCCGATACGCGATGAAATCTGCGAAAACGGCAACCGAATATTCGTGCCTTTTGGGTTCTTATGTCTATTCAATTTCCACCGTGTATTAACCTGTAATGACCTAAAAATTTTGATAAATAAAATTAGTTAACTTAATTAGATTTTTGTAATTAAATTTAGAAAGGAATAAAATTGGAAATAATAGTAATGAAATAATAACTAAAATGAATTGCAATTGTGTAAATGTAAGTTAATTGTTAACAACTTGGATGTAATTCCAAGAAATGACACAATGTAAATTTTAATTTTATTCTTATTGTAATAAAAGAATGTTACCAAGATGAAGTGATTAAATTGATTTAAAATCTTAATTAATGTGTGCATTAGTTTATAATGGGATATAAAAGGTAAATAAAATAAAATAATTTAAATGTATGTCTTGGTTATAAGTGGAATATGAGAAAGCAAATGTAATTATTGAATTATGTGAAGTAGTGTAATAGGGTGTAATAAGTTGGGAAGAATGAACATACAAGTAATTAAAGGTTACTTTAATGATGATTAATATAATAATGGAAAGGTGAATGTAAATTGATTAGAAACGGAAGTTTATTTATAAGACAGTAGTTGATGAATAAAAAAAGTTTGAAACCAAGTAGATGAATTTATTGAGAAAATTTAATAGTAATTAATGTATCATTTGGCAATTGACAATTTATGAATTTGTTTAGATTGTAAAATTATAATCTAATATTACGTAATGTTAACTAAGGTAACTTAACTAAGGTAACTGTTAATAAATTGAACGAAATGCAAATCAATGGAATTAATGTAGACGTATACTTAGCTACAAATTGAATATATGAAAACAAAATGTAAGCATTGGATTAAATTAAGAAATTAAATTATAATAAATGGTCATTTAATAAAACCAATGTTCTGGGAGTAATTCTAATAGTTGTTTGAAATATGTATAAACTTCAATTTGGAAATCAGTTGGATTTAAAATGAAATTTGGTATTACATTGATGAGTTTAAATGTTATTTTGTTTTGTAAATTAATAAATGATGTAATAAAAGAATGCATCAAGATATAACCAGTGCTAATTAAAGATTAATACTTAATGGATTGAATGAAATGACAATTAATGAAGATATGTTATACTTGACAACAAATGGCATACGCGAATAAATGGAATATTAGATGAAATTAGTACTGTGAAAATAAATGGTAAATTTATTTGTAAGTTATAAAAGCTTATTAATGTGACTAGAATTTAGCGTAACGATTATTGTATGTTACCTATTCTTGTTGCTTGTTAATTTAAATTGGAAATCAGTTACCATAAGTCTAATGTAATATTACGTTAATATTAATTAAGGTAATATTTAGAAAAAATGTTAATGTTATTCATAATTGGGAAATTTGCTGAATCATAAAAGTGGGAATAAATATTTATCAATTTATTGGATTTGAACTATATTAATAATTGGATTTATTGTAATTAAGTGAATTTTAATTATTGCGTTAATTGAGATTTAGATGAAATTTAAAAATATTAATGTAATAGGCCGAATCCAATGTTAAAAATTTTCCATTGATAGCAATGAAGTGAATAACAAAATCAAAAGTCAATTAAATGGAATTATTGGTAATTTAATCTATAATTTCTGAATTTAGTGGAATCTAAATTAAACACGGAAAGTGATGAATTAATCAACTTTGATTTACATCTAAATTTGTTTAAGTTCTGTAATTGTTTAAGGAATTTAAAAATGATAAGATTATTAATTTTAGGAATTGAGATTGAAAATTTGATTTAATTAATTTTAATTTATTTGATTAATATAAAAATAGACATTTTGGCCACTGACTCAGATTTCGACGAAACCAGTTTCGTCGGATCCGTAACGGTGAATTATTGTTGGATTTCAAGTTTCGTAGCGATCAGACTTGCCGTTTGATCGTACGAACACGAAACGCTTAGAAATCATTGAAATTGAAATCAATTGAAATCAATTTGAAAAATATCGATTTTAGCATAACTTCTTCATACGATGGAATTTGGACTTGAAACCTTTTCCATTGCTTTTAAAATATTTTAAAAACCTATTTTGATATATGGGTTAACCCAATTTCGTTCCGGAGTCGAAACGGGCTTTTTTGGGGCACTTTGCCGTTTGTGCGTATATCTATCTTATCCATCTATTCTATTTTCAACTTCGTCTATAAATACTCTGTTATAGACCTTAATTACCCTCATTCTCATCTTGTCTGTACGTACATTTCAACTATCTCTCCTCCTCAATGGCAGACAAACAAATTCTAGATCCAAACGTAAATCAAATTTAAATCCAAAGCAACAATCTCAAACTCCTCAGAAAAATTTGAAAAAAATATATACCGAAGATCTCAATGATACGAACCTACGGATGTTATTCATTTTTCGAGACAGCAACCGGATCAGTCAGAAATCACGGTCAATGACCGGATCGGTCAGAAATCACGGTCAAAGTCAATTTGGGCGTTTTAATTTCGCCATCGATCGACGAAATTGGGACATGGGTTTTGAAGAGCTTGGCAAGGGGAGTCGTTTGGGGGTAGTCGCTTGACCTGGAGATGCTCGAGGTGGTCAGAATTAGCGAAATAGGGTTCGAAACCCTAGATTTTTAGGGCGGCGGCGAGGCGGCGTAAGACGATCGGAAGTCAGGGGTTTTGGCTAGGAGGTGCGGCCGGGGGACACGGTCAAGATGGAGGGATGGCGTCGATTAGCGTGGTCGGTGGCGGCCTATTTTCTTGGTCAAAGGTTGGACATGGTCACGTTTGCGTGCATATGGGTTCATTTATGATGCGTGCGTGATTTAGGAGAGAAGCCGATGACGTGGCGTTGAGGTATGGTTTATTTTGTTTGTTTTAATTGTTTTGTTTAAATTTGTTTTCAACACTCTAATCGTTATAATTTTCGCATACGAACTCCGTTTCACGCGTGATTTTTTTTTTAAGATTATAATAAAATTCCGGACATTTTGGCGTTTGTTTGGATGAATTCTGAGACTGTCAAATTTTTGGGTTTAAATTGAATTTAAATTCAATTTAAATTCAAAAGGTGAGTGTTTTAACCCACTTACAGTTTCTAAAATTTCTTATGTTCGTTAAGTTTATTTAGGATGTGATTAGAAATTTATTTATGACTGTTTGGTGCATTTTAATCATCATCCCAGGTAAATTGAATTTAATTGAATTAAATTGTTATTTAATTTATTTATTGCATTTATTTAAATTAAACTATTATTTAATTCATTATTGAGTATAAACTATCAATAATTACCTGTTATATATTATATGCTTTATATTTATGTTATTGTTTAAATTGGATAATGATTATAATAAATGGTTGATGATTGATATTGGATGAATGGACGTTGTATTTTATATTGTTTTAAACTGCAAATTTGTTATGCACTTTATTTCATTCAGGATTGCGGTTTGAAATGATATATAACCGTATTTTTATTTTAAATTACGGATTGAAATGATAAATATCTGTATCACTTGACCATAGGATAGAAAATTATATACAAACACCGTCGGTCTACATATATAAATATTTTGAAAATGATTTCTATGGTTTTGAAAATCATTTCTATGGTTTTGAAAAGAAATATACGGTTTAATAAATATTAAATTTTGATATTATTTAATAAGAATCCTTTTGGAACTTATTGAAATTGAGATTTTAAAAGAATATGGTTTTATAACTTAATTCGGGTTTAAGGTGATTTGAGTGAATAAACTAAGGAATATTTCGTTATTGAAAATTTAAGTTTTATTTAAAGGATATTGGATTTAGATAGCAAATATTTCAAACTAAATAATAGAAAAAGTGAAATTGGTGTGTGTATATATATATGAATTATAAAATTTAGTTTTGAAATATTAAATATTTAAGCTTTAAAATATATTGAATTTGAAACGGTTTATTTGGAGGTTCAAATCGGTATTTGGAATTTATTTGTGAAACTAAAGATGCTATTTTATTTTATAAAGTAATTTAGTATTTAAACCATTTAAGTGGTGTAGTTATATTTCAAAGTTATGAAATTCAAAGTTTATGATTTGGAAGGTTATATTTCAAATGTTGGTTTTCGAAGTATTTAAATTTGTTATGGTTTTAGAAAAGGATATATTTGAAAATAATATCATATTGATTTGGTTTTAAAAAGGGAAATGATATCATAATTATATGGTTTGAAATGGATATTATATTCTGGTTTGAAGTATAAATTATTTTGAAATGACCATGGTGTTATAATAACGTTTGATTGTTAAAGCGACCGGGATCGGAAGTTGTCATACTCTCTACCAACTCTGGAAACCATTTTAACAACCATGTATGTGATGGAGATTCCAGAATGAAGTAGGATGGTGGCGGCGTTTCTTTTGAGGTAAATACGTGAACCCTACTCCCGTGAGTTGGCATAAGGTGGCTAAAACAGGAGCGGTTGACGGGTTAAGAAGGTAGCACCTTTTATTGGACACATCCCTTTGATATTAAACTTTGACCTTTTGATTTATTCGGTGGCCACTTTTGATTTCTTTGATTTGAGGGTGCGGCTCGAGGTGGGCGGTAGCTACGGCTATGCGTTACCACCGACCCGGAAGCTTAATTGGTATATCTACCCTGGCATTGCCTAGTTGTGCATGTCGCCTACCCTAGCGTGTCTTATACGATTTTGTTTTGTACCATACTATGGAGTGCCCTCTGACGACGCCTAGTACGGGGGAGATTACGGTACTGTATAGATTATGGGAATATAAAAGTGTGTTAAGGGCTATATGGGTAACCCCTTAACGCTATTTTCAATATATTATACTTTACTTTAGACACTATTATAATAGCGTATATTACTACATAGTAAATAGTTTAACGGATCCTTAGAAGATGTGATCCCGAACATCTCTTAAGTTACTGCACTCACGTTAGACACTGGATAAGAGATGTCAAATCCCGTAAACATCTCTGACGCCATTCCGCTCATTTTTTTTCTGTTGATTTAACTTACATAAGATCTTTTAGTTCTGACTCGAGTGTTTTGTCTTTTCAATTTGCTCGGGTCAGCCTGAGCATTTCAGGATTTGAAGACCATATTTTGGAGGTCGAAGACGAAGATTTAGTATTATATATTATAGTATTCCACTACTTTCACATTGTTCCGCTGTATTATTATTAATTATTCTCTAGTATGCGTAAATCTGGTATTGTATTGTATAAGTAAAGAAAATCAAATGTTTTTGTAAAACAGCTTCATGAACTGTTATTTGATTATTATATTTTATCGTTCCGCTGCAAGATTATATTTTGTTTTTTTCTTTCTCTACTTTTTTTTATTTACCCCATAACAATCTGCCCTGTTGTATGGTTTAAGTCTGACGTGTGTAGTCTATCGTCGATTTAAAGCGTATAAATAAGCGGGACGTTACATCTGGTATCAGAGCTTTGGTTTAACGATAAACCTTAGCTTTATGGGGCTTGACTCTTTATTAATAGGGTAGCAATACCCTATGATGAGTCGCTGAGTGTATATATGAGAGAGCGTATTTGTTAGTGTTATAAAAAGGTTTTAATATTGTGTTAATATGTTCCGTTTTGTATTTATAAATTCTGGTTGATGCATGAGACGCTATGACATCAATAGGGATTTCTAAACACTTAATAGGGCAGACCGACATAATATTTGTTTTTAATATAGGTGAATGAAATAATTTTGCCTATTATATTTTCTATATATAAAATAAATTTTTATAAAGGTTATATTTGGTTGTAATACATTGGTTGTTAGGTAGTGTAATTTATAAATAAAAAGAATAAATTGGAAGTTTTGGAACTTAAGTTCTGGGGTTTTGAAAATTTCTTTCAAATGATTTTGGGATATATAATAATATTTTAGAAGTATTTTCTGATATAAATATTTTAAAATGATTTGAAAGAGTTGTTTCAAAGAAACTTTGGAAAGTAATAAGTCATGTACTCCCATCTCCGTCGTTGGAAAATAATTTCGGTGATGAGTGCACGCATCATCGACATTCATTTTCGAGTTTCAAAGTGGGAAGGCCACTGTAGTAGTTCTACTGCAGATTTATTTTTGATAAACAAATATAAACTTTTAATTGTTTTAAATGTAATTGGATGTATATATACATTTATCTATTATTTTAAAATGTATGAAATTAAATTCGGTATTTAGTTCTTTAGTTTCCATTAATTAATAGTTCAATTATTGTAGTGGCATAGTTGTAACTAATTAATAATTGGAACCTTTACTTAAAATAAGAAATTTAATGCTAAGTTATAAATGGATTAAAAGAAATTTGAAACTGTAACTTATATAAGCAAAGGATATAATTATTGAACATTAAATTAAACTAAGAGAAATAAGATGAACTTGTATGATTTTCAATTGCATTCTTAAAAAGCATATATATAGCTTACCTAATTTTTTTTTTAAAAGTTGAAATGTTAATAAGAAAAGGTAGAAGAATATTATACAAGTAATACTTAAATAATGAAAGTGTTCAATAAAAATTTGCCTTATAAATAAGAAATTTGACATGGAGATGGTTATAAATTTGAGTCAAAATTTTAACACTACAAATTAAATGAAATAGGAGTTGAGTAATGTAAGTAAATATTTTGAACTTAAGTAAATGTTGGAACTGTTTATTTTTAAAGTAAATAACTGGGACTTTGTTAGAAATGAATAAAAGCAAATGAAACTGTAAGAAATGAAATGATAATCCGTAATTTAAAATGAAATGTAAATTTAAAAGATAAATTATTATATGAATGAAATAAAAAAAATTTAACTTGATTTATTGTTTGCAATTTGTTGTTTGTTTTGGTTATGAGTTGTTTGGGTAAAAGATACTTTTAATTATTTGGATGAATGAATAATCTATTTAGTTCCATCTAAGACTGTTGAGTAAATGGTGCGCTTAATAGTTTATTTTTCATTCTGTACAATTTAAAGTCTTTGAACTTGAACAACTATTTGTTTTATTTGATAGGAGTGAATGATTGATTTGTGTTGATTCTATGTGATGGTTGTATGACTTGTTGCAAATGATTGATGTTTGTATTGATTTGTTTGATTGAAATAACGCTAAATATTTCATTTTATATAATTATTAACTCTTTTGGATTATATAAGTGAAATACAGGTTATGGAAGCAATTGCTACTGCTTTTGGTTTCATAATTAAGTGTAATTGCCCGACCAATAGGTACGTTTCTTGGATTACGGTTTTATAGCGCAATTATATTTTTTTTCCGTGTTGGGATATATATTATTTTTGAAAATATATGTTGTATATTGTTATATTGATATTATATTTTCTTCCGAGCCTCTCCATACAAAGGAGACTCTGCCGAAAATTTCCATAAATTTTGGATTTGGAAATATTTTGAAAATGTTTTCCAAACTTTACTAATTTGAATATAAGGGATTTAGTTGTTATAAATCTATATATTTTATTTAATTATCCAATTATGTAAATTTATTGTTATGAATAATATTTGAATAATTTATATTGATTTATAAGTTTCTCTTTTCCCTTCTTTTTCCTTTCGGGGATGAAAAGTTTTGAGTGGAGGATAGTGTAACGACCCGAAGATTTTGATAAATAAAATTAGTTGACTTAATTAGATTTTTGTAATTAAATTTAGAAAGGAATAAAATTGGAAATAATAGTAATGAAATAATAACTAAAATGAATTGCAATTGTGTAAATGTAAGTTAATTGTTAACAACTTGGATGTAATTCCAAGAAGTGAAACAATGTAAATGTTAATTTTATTCTTATTGTAACAAAAGAATGTTACCAGGATGAAGTGATTAAATTGATTTAAAATCTTAATTAATGTGTGCATTAGTTTATAATGGGATATAAAAGGTAAATAAAATAAAATAATTTAAATGTATGTCTTGGTTATAAGTGGAATATGAGAAAGAAAATGTAATTATTGTACTAATGTGTGAAATAGTGTAATAGGGTGTAATAAGTTGGGAAGAATGAACATACAAGTAATTAAAGGTTACTTTAATGATGATTAATATAATAATGGAAAGGTGACTGTAAATTGATTAGAAACGGAAGTTTATTTATAAGACAGTAGTTGATGAATATAAAAAGTTTGAAACCAAGTAGATAAATTTATTGAGAACATTTAATAGTAATTAATGTATCATTTGGCAATTGACAATTTATGAATTTGTTAAGATTGTAAAATTATAATCTAATATTACGTAATGTTAAATAAGGTAACTTAACTAAGGTAACTGTTAATAAATTGAACGAAATGCAAATCAATGGAATTAATGTAGACGTATACTTAGCTACAAATTGAATATATGAAAACAAAATGTAAGCATTGGATTAAATTAAGGAAATTAAATTGTAATAAATGGTCATTTAATAAAACTAATGTTCTGGGAGTAATTCTAATAGTGTTTGAAATATGAATAAACTTTGATTTGGAAATCAATTGGATTTAAAATGAAATTTGGTGTTACATTAATGAGTTTAAATGTTATTTTGTTTTGTAAAGTAATAAATGATGTAATAAAAGAATGCATCAAGATATAAGCAGTGCTAATTAAAGATTAATACTTAATGGATTGAATGAAATGACAATTAATGAAGATATGTTATACTTGACTATAAATGGCATAAGCGAATAAATGGAATATTAGATGAAATTAGTACTATGAAAATAAATGGTAACATTTATTTGTAAGTAATAAAAGCTTATTAATGTTACTAGAATTAGCGTAACGATTATTGTATGTCACCTGTTCTTGTTGCTTGTTAATTTAAATTGGAAATCAGTTACCATAAGTCTAATGTAATATTACGTTAATATTAATTAAGGTAATATTTAGAAATAAAATGTAAATGTTATTCATAACTGGGAAATTTGCTGAATCGTAGAAGTGGGATTAAATATTTATCAATTTATTGGATTTGAACTATATTAATAATTGGATTTATTGTAATTAACTGAAATTTAATTATTGCATTAATTGAGATTTAGATGAATTTAAAAATATTAATGTAATAGTCTGAATCCAATGTTAAAAGTTTTCCATTTGATAGTAATGAAGTGAATAACATAATGAAAAGTCAATTAAATGGAATTATTGGTAATTTAATTTATAATTTCTGAATTTAGTGGAATCTAAATTAAACACGGAAAGTGATGAATTAATCAACTTTGATTTACATCTAAATTTGTTTAAGGAATTTAAAAATGATAAGATAATTAATTTTAAGAATTGAGATTGAAAATTTGATTTAATTAATTAATTTTAATTTATTTAATTAATGTAAAAATAGACATTTTGGTCACTGACTCGGATTTCGACGAAACTAGTTTCGTTGGATCCATAACGGTGAATTGTTGTAGGATTTCCAGTTTCGTAGCGATCGGACATGCCGTTTGATCGTACGCACACGAAACGCCTAGAAATCAATTGAAATCAATTTGAAAAATATTGATTTTAGCATAACATTTTCATATGATGGAATTTGGACTTGAAACCTTTTCCATTGTATTTTAAATATTTTAAAACACCTATTCTGATATATGGGTTAACCCAATTTCGTTCCGGAGTCGAAACGGGCTTTTTTTGGGCCACTTTGTCGTTAGCGCATATATCTATCTTATCCATCTATTCTATTTTCAACTTCGTCTATAAATACTCTGTTATAAACCCTAATTACCCTAATTCTTATCTTCTCTGTACGCACAATTCAACTATCTCTCCTCCTCAATGGCAGACAAACAAATTCTAGATCCAAACACAAATCAAATTTAAATCCAAAGCAAAATTCTCAAACTCCTCGGAAAAATTTGAAAAAAAATATATATCGAAGATCTCAATGATACAAACCTACGGCTGCTGTTCGTTTTTTGAGACAGTGACTGGATCGGTCAAAAATCATGGTCAAAGTCAATTTGGGCATTTTAATTTCGTCATCAATCGACGAAATGGGACATGGGTTTTGAAGTGCTCGGCAAGGGGAGTCGTTTGGGGGTAGTCGCTTGACCCGAAGATGCTCGTGGTGGCCGGAATTGGTGAAATAGGGTTCGAAACCCTAGATTTTTAGGGCAGCGGCGCGGCGGCGTAAGGCAACCGGAAGTCTGGGGTTTTGGCCAGGAGGTGCGGCCGGGGGACGCGGTCGAGATGGAGTGTTGGCGTCGATTATCGTGGTCGGTGGCGGCCTATTTTCTTGGTCAAAGATTGGACATTGTCACGTTTACGTGCATACGGGTTCATTTCTGATGCGTGCGTGATTTGGGAGAGAAACCGATGACGTGGCATTGAGGTATGGTTTATTTTGTTTGTTTTAATTATTCTGTTTAAATTTTGTTTTTAACACTCTAATCATTATAGCTTTCGCATATGAAATCCGTTTCACGCGCAATTTTTTTGTTAGGATCGTAATAAAATTCCAGACATTTTGGCGCTAGTTTGGATGAATTCTGAGACTATCAAATTTTTGGGTTTAAATTGATTTTAAATTCAATTTAAATTCAAAAGGTGAGTATTTTAACCCATTCACAGCTTCTAAAATTTCTTATGTTCGTTAAGTTTATCTAGGATGTGATTAGAAATTTATTTATGACTGTTCGGCGTATTTTAATCATCATCCCAGTTAAATTGAATTTAATCGAATTAAATTGTTATTTAATTTATTTATTGCATTTATTTAAATTAAACTGTTATTTAATTTATTATTGCAATATAAACTGCCAGTTAGATAGATTGTTTAATTTATTATTGAATATAAACTGTCAGCAATTACCTGTTATTTATTATATGCTCTATATTGATGTTATTGTTTAAATTGGATGATGATTGTAATAAATGGTTGATGATTGATATTGGATGAATGGACGTTGTATTTTATATTGCTTTAAGCTGCAAATTTGTTATGCATTTTATTTCATTTGGGATTGCGGTTTGAAATGATATATAACCGTATTTTTATTTTAAATTACGGATTGAAATGATAAGTATCTGTATCACTTGATCATAGGTTAGAAAATTATATACAAACACCGTCTGTCTACATATATAAATATTTTGAAAAGGATTTCTTTGGTTTTGAAAAGAAATATACGGTTTAATAAATATTAAATTTTGATATTATGTAATAAGAATCCTTTTGGAACTTATTGAAATTGAGATTTTAAAAGAATATGGTTTTATAACTTAATTCGGGTTTAAGGTGATTTGAGTGAATAAACTGAGGAATATTTCATTATTGAAAATTTAAGTTTTATTTAAAGGATATTGGATTTAGGTAGCAAATATTTCAAACTAAATAATAGAAAAAGTGAAATTGGTATATATATAAATGAATTATAAATTTTAGCTTTGAAATATTAAATATTTGAGCTTTGAAATATATTGAATTTGAAATGGTTTATTTGGAGGTTCAAATCGGTATTTGGAATTTATTTGTGAAACTAAAGAAGCTATTTTATTTTATAAAGTAATTTAATATTTAAACTATTTAAGTAGTGTGGTTATATTTCAAATTTATGAAATTCAAAGTTTATGATTTGGAAGGTTATATTTCAAATGTTGGTTTTTGAAGTATTTAATTTTGAAAGTGTTATGGTTTTAGAAAAGGATATATTTGAAAATAATATGAAATTGATTTGGTTTTAAAAAGGAAAATGATATCATAATTATATGGTTTGAAATGGATATTATATTCTGGTTTGAAGTATAAATTATTTTGAAACGACCGTGGTGTTATAATAATATTTGGTTGTTAAAGAGAACAGGATCGGAAGTTGTCATACTCTCTGCCAACTCCGGAAACCACTTTAACAACCATGTACGCGGTGGAGATTCCAGAATGAAGTAGGATAGTGGCGGTGTTTCCTTTGAGGTAAATACGTGGACCCAACTCCCGTGAGTTAGCATAAGGTGGCTAAAACAGGAGCGACTGACGGGTTAAGAAGGTAGCACCTTTTATCAGACACATCCCTTCGATATTATACTTTGACTTTTGGATTTATTCGGTGGCCACTTTTGATTTCTTTGATTTGGGGGTGTGGCTCGAGGTGGGCGGCAGCTGCGGCTATTCGTTACCACCGACCCGGAAGCGTTATTGGTACATCTACCCTGGCATTGCCTAGTTGTGCCGTGTCATCAACCCTAGCGCGCCTTATACGATTTTGTTTTGCACCATACCTATGGAGTGCCCTCTGACGACGCCCAGTACGGTGGAGATTACAGTACTGTATAGACTATGGGAATATAAAAGTGTGTTAAGGGCTATATGGGTAACCCCTTAACGCTATTTTCAGTATATTGTACTTTACTTTAGACACTATTATAATAGTGTATATTCCTACATAGTAGATAGTTTAACGGATCCTTAGGAGATGCGAATCCCGAACATCTCTTAAGTTACTGCACTCACGTTAGACACTGGATAGGAGATGTCAAATCCTGTAAACATCTCTGACGCCGTTCCACTCATATTTGTTTCTATTGATTTAACTTACATAAGATCTTTTAGTTCTGACTCGAGTGTTTTGTCTTTTCAATTCGCTCGGGTCAGCCTGAGCATTTCGGGTCAGCCTGAGCATTTCAGGATTTGAAGACCATATTCTGGAGGTCGAAGACGAAGATTTAGTATTATAGATTATAGTATTCCACTACTTTCACATTGTTGCCCTGCATTATTATTGATTATTCTCTGGTATGTGTAAATCTCATACTGTATTGTATAAGTAAAGAAAATCAAATGTTTTTGTAAAACAGCTTCATATATTTTATCGTTCCGCTGCAAGATTCTATTTTGTTTTTTTCTTTCTCTACTTTTTTTATTTATCTTATAACAATACGCCCTTCTATATGGTTTAAGTCCGACGTGTGTGGTTTATCGTCGATTTAAAGCGTACAAAAAAGGCGGGACATTACATAACCCAACAACCTCTAGTTTTTATTATTCCTGAAATTCTGGTTTTGTCGATTATTATTCCACCTTTACATTTATATTGCTATTTCAAAAAATCCATTAGTTTCATACATTTATTCTAACTCTTCTCTGCACCTTCCTTTTCATTTGCTCTATTTGAAGAAAATATAAAATGTCTTATATTATGGAAAACTACTGCACGTTCCCCAAATTTCACCTCCCTCTTCGAAGTATCTCCGCTATGCCCATTCCACCGTACGACTTTTAACCGTGTCTAACATCCTCAATGCCGTCACCCAGATCCATGTCCACCTTTTTCGCCTTCTTCCACCTCATATCTCTCTTTCTGTTCTGACATTCTTATTATATAAATAAAGAACAAAAGTGTACATATATTTGTGCAAGAAACCTGCTCATCTACCCTCTGTTGTGAGCATGCCCTGCTTCATTGCCACGACCACTGTCTTTCGCCGACCCCGCTGCCAGATCTAAACTCCATGTGACCACAACACGCTTCCCTCTCCAGACCTCCCTCTGCTTGAATCGCACCTTCCACTAACCATGCAAGCATAGCCATGAACAACGTGTCCACCTTTGCGCAAGCCTCCCACCTCTAAAATGTCACCACCTATACTCCCCTTCGCTCGCTGCAGCCCACCACCCCAACAGCCACGAATACCCAGCGCCATATGTGAACCCGACCTCTCGACCAAACCCAATAGCTGCACCACATCGTCTGTCCTCCCATCACTACCTTGCCGCACCATAGCCAGCCTGCACCGCCTTGAACCCTGCTCCTCCAGCTACCGGCCACGTCCATCCCTTGCTCAGCCGAGCATATGTTTCTCCTTCTTCGTCTTGTTTTTTGTTTGTTTACACACACACACACACACACACATATATATATAATATGTTAGTGTGTTTATATATATATATATATATATATATATATATATATTAACATAGCATAGAATTCCAAATATATCATATAAAGTATATTTGTTTGCATGTGTATATAGTTTGCATATGATTTGGGTAACTCATTTGTGTATTTTGTTAATGGTCTGTATGTATTATAATATATGTACGTTTTATATATACTGTTTTATATATAATATGCAGGCGCTGTGAGTCTATGGAATATGGTATATAGGAGTCAGTACATTTCAGATTTGAAGTATAATTTTTAAGTTAAAGAATATATATGCAAGTTTTTGTATATAGATTTAAAGTATATATATTTTAATCAAAGTATACTTGGATCCCACTTTTAAAGTATATATATAAGTATTGATTTTTTTTAATATAATATATATCTTTGATTTTTAAATATTTGTATTTTAAGAACAACGATTTGAATTATATATATACATTTTATTTTAATATTTGTCTTAAATTAAAATATTGATTTTAATCAAATAATATATATATATATATATCATTTATATCAAGCTGATTTGTTTTGTTCTCACGGATGCATATTTATCAGCTTTGTCCATCAAATTTGTGTTCAGCTTACTTCGCTTTGAGATTTGTTGTTTGGATTGGTCAAGTGTCTAGATCGTGATTCAAATCATAGCTTGTCGTGTTATCTATTTTCTCTAGCCTCGAAAGATGAGCAATCACTCACGATTAACATTCTTATATTTAATAAATTTAATTCACACGAAATGACGATTGAAATATGATGTTCAATTTGAATTGTTAAGTTATTTAGTTGTTAAATAGGATATGCCATCTTCTGCAATTATTTACCTATGACATATGACTCCATAACCTGTTGTATATTACATTAAAATTTATCGCTGATGATATATGTCTGTTGTTGATATGTTATATTATTATCATATTTGTTCTCACTCTGCAAGTTCCCTGCTGGTTTAGAATTCTCTATGGGTTGAAATGATACATACCCGAACGATCTTGTAGTATGGGTTGAAATGATAAACCCAAGCGATTTTTATTGATTTTGAAATTTTTTTGATTGCGGGTTGAAATGATATACACCCGTAAATAATAAATTATTGGGGATTGAAATGATAAATATCAGTATCACTCGACCCTAAGATAGAAAATTATATAAGGACATCGTTGGTCTATTTTGAAAAAAATGATTGCCAAAGTTTGAAAAGAAATATATGGATTTTATTAAATATTGATTTTTAAATTATAGTATAAAGAATTTATTTTAATATATGTGTAAAATTTAGATTTAAATTTTATGTTTTGGAAATCTTAAATTCATTAGTTAGTTTTGAAAATATAAATTTTAAGATTTTCTTATAACTTTGTTATTTCAAAAATATATAAGAAGATTTAATTTACGAAAATTTAATTTAATTAATATAGAGATTATTTATAAGTATTTATATAAGAATTTTATAAAATAAAAAAATAAGAATTGAAACTTATTGAATTTGAGATTTTAAAGATAGGATTTTATAACTTGATTTTGATAATAGGTGATGTAATGAATAATTTCAAATTTATAATTTAAAAATTGAATATTTAGTTTGATTTAAAGGTGTAATTGGAGATTTTATTTAATTGTTCTTGAAATGATTAAGTGAATATTTTTCAATTTGAACAAAATTAAAGTTAAACGATGAAATAGAAATGAAACTTATATCGAAAAAGTTTGAATATTTAACTTTGAATCTTATTGGACTTGAAATGATAGTTCAAACCTGGATTTGAAATCGATAAAAATTGAAATGGTTGATTAAAAAGTTGAATTGAATCTTTAACCTTTTAAATTGAAAGTGTTGAACTAGGATTGATTTAAATTGAATTTGAAATTTAAGTTGATTTAAATGATTTGTGGAATTGGAAGCAATTCTAATTTGAAAACTATTTCAGTATAATGTCTTTAAATAAATATAAACTATTTTAATTTACAACCATTTTAATATATAAATTATTTTATTATATATACTATTTTAATTTATAACTATTTTAATATATATATTATTTTCAATGTCTAAACTGTTTAAGTTGGAACTGTTATGATTACGAAAGTGTTATGATTTCAAGTGTTATGATTTCAAAAGCGTTATAATTTTGAAAGTGCTACGATTCTAGAAATGAATATTATTTAAAGTGAATAATGATATCGAATTGATATGGTTTTGAAATGAATATGATATTTTAATACGAAGTATGAACTATTTGAAATGAAATGACCATGTTGTGAAATAAGTGTTTGGTTGTTGAAGAGACCGGGATCGGATATTGTCATACTCTCTACCAATACCAACACCACTTTAACCACTGTGTACGTGGTGGAGATTCCAGAACGAAGTATGATGGTTTGGCGAAGACTCTATATGTGGTTTTAGCTCAGCCCTGACTCCCGTGAATCAGCTTGATGTGGCTAGAACAGGAGCCATGTCGGGCCAAGTGAGGTCATTCCTCCGATCGGGCACATTTTTTCGATGCCATTTTATTACTTTGTGATTTGACTGGATGCACCTTTGATTTGGGAGTGTGTCTCGAGGTGGGCGGTAGTAGCTGCTATGCGTTACCATAAGTCCAGATCCGCAAACGGTATATCTACCCTGGCATTATCTCGTGTGCTTTATCACATGCCTTATCGCGCCTTCTACGAGTTTGGTTTGTGTTGTACCTATGAACTGCTCCCTGATATCCCACCTGTAGGTGGAGTTTACGGTACTGTATAGACTACGACATTATATAAAATGTGTTAAGGGGATAGGTGTAGTACCTTAACGCTATTTTAATACTTTACTTTACTGATAGACATATTATAATAGCGTGTATTATTACATAGTAGATGGTCCTACGGATCCTTATAGGATGGGTATCCCAAACATCCTTTAAGTTTCTTATACTTCAGTTGACATTTTACTTGAGTTAAATTTACTGATATAAGAACGTTAATCCTGACTCGAGCGTTTTGTGTTTTACTTTATGCTCGGGTCAGACTGAGTGTCACACCATTTGAGGCTCACCTATGGAGATTAGAGCTTTATTTGAAGATCTATCTATCCAGCTTTTAGTTATTTCAGTATTCTAGTCATTCATGTTCAGACTCGTTATTTGCTTTTGTATTAGAGATTCATTTGTATTTTAGATTTTTGTATTTTGTTTCAGTCTCTGATGTTTCATAGTGGCTTCATGAACAACTATTCACGTATTCCGCTATTTATTGTTATAATACTCTGTGTCTGTGATTCTGTGATTGATTCATTTACTATATATGATAAGTTTTGCCAAATATAAATTAACAATCTGTTGTTTTGAGAAATTCAAGTCTGACATGAGTGGATGATTGTCGATTTGAACGGTTCGAAATACCAGGTCGTTACAAGTGGTATCAACGCTCTGGTTTAGGAAAAAATTAGCATATAGAGTAAATTTAATTACAGAATCACCTTAGTTCAAGCTTGAGTTTCTTCCTCTCTAACTCGGGTTTCCTATAAGTTTTTGGAAATTTCCATTTTGTTTTGAAATCCATTCTGGTCTCTTCCTGTTCATTTTCTTCTTGATTCTAGAGCACCCCATAGTTCCACTTTGGGTGACCTATAATGAATTTGAGAACATCTTGCCATCTCAATTGGCAATTTTGTCTTTTTGTGTGTCTAATTCCATCGACGGTCCTGCCAATCTTAGAATGATTTAAAAAGGGGTGAAAAACTTCTTTGCAACAAGCATCGATTCACCGAAGATTTCTGTATCCTCAGTTTGATGATGTTATCACTAGCAATGCCCAAATGTTTCTCTAGTACACGACCAGGGTAATTCTCTTATGATCAAATGTCGATTTCCTCAGTATTATGTGGGTCGTTCCATCTTTCATTTGATGCTCAGCCTAGTGATCTTGACTCCACCAATGTGTCCAATTATTTCAGGATGTTTTGGTGAAGTCATTTTTCTCCCTCTCAAGCGGGAATTTGAGTTCCACATCGATCCTATTCCTAAAGCTCGACATGTTGTCCTTCCTCCCAGTGAATGGTATCTATGAATGGTTGTCATTCCCTTTTGATTAACCAATGCTCCTGCCTTCTACGGCAATCTCATGGATCACGTTTCCTGCGATGTTCTCTACAAGTTTGACCTGGTTTCCATTGATGAAATTCTAGTCTTTTCTAGGTCTCTGTTGACCGGTTAAGGTCGCCGCGATTAATGTTTGTCTATCTATCTTTCCTCTTTGGTAATTCAATTATTGTATCTTTCCTTCGAGCATATCTTCATAGTTAGAATTATCTTGGATTAAGGTCCCTCTAACTTGAATCCCTATCCTAGTTCTGTAATCCATTTTTGAATCATCCTAAGAGGGAGTTTATTTGTAATTAATATAGAAATGTTTTATATTGTATTGTTTGAGTTATTAAGCCTGGTTTTTGGTTTTCGATCGATTTTTCTGGCCAACAATATCGATAGGAATTGCAAAACACTTGAATTGAGCAAACTGACGCAATATTGTTGTCGAAGTTGATAAATTAAATAATTTTATGTATGGTTATATTTTTATTTAAGTATAATTTTCTAAAATTAAATAGTTAAATGAATTACTTGTTAGAAATGATAATACTATATTCTCATTTATTGTTTTGTCAACCATTAACTATTGTTGTATGTTATAAAGAGATGAATTGAAAAACCTGGTGTATAAATCTGATTTACAAATAAAATTGAATTTAAGTTGTGGATTTGAGAATTTAATTTCTGGTACTTTCAAAGATTTGGATTTCAAGTTTTGAAAAAATATATTATTTATTTGAAAGTATTTTCGAATGAAAAGTGTTTCTAAATAATTTCAAAGAAGTAAGTCTGTACTCTCCTCGTTTATCGTTGGAAAATAATTTCGGTGATGACTGCAGCATCATCGACGTTCATTTTCGAGTCACAAAGTGGAGGGGCCACATAGTAGCTTTGTCGCACTTTTGTTTTGGAAAATGGATTTGATTTGAATTACTTGAGTATGATTTGATGTTATATATATATATATATATATATATATATATATATATATGTATGTATGTATGTATGTATGTATGTATGTATATATTTCAAAAGGGGTTGAAATGAAACCGGTAATTTAACTATCAAATCTATGTTAAGTAATGGTTTTAAAATTTTGAAGTGAAGAATATTTTGTGAATAATTGGAATGACTAAAATTAAAAATGAAATTGACCCAGCTTGAAACAGTTGAACTCGGATAAAATTATTTGTATAATACTCAATTTCATTTTAAAACTTATATATAACTTACCTGGCTATTCAAAAGTTAAAATGAATGTGAATTGTAATTGAAGGTTATAAAGGAGAAATTTAAATAATAAAAATGTTCAAACTAAATTTTTGCTTAATTGAAATATTGTAGAGAAAAGGAAATTTGTATAGTGTTTAATTACATTGAAAACATTTATAAAACTTACCTGGAAAGGGTTTGAATGTAATTCAATAATATACAATAATAAATATAAGTAATATGATGTTCAAAAATGAAATTTGATAAGGAATTTATATATAAAGTTGAGTGGTTATACACTTAGTCAATGTTGCAAGATATGTTAGTAAAATAAATTTAAAAAAACAGATGAGAAATGATATTTAAGTAAATAAACATGAACTAAAGAATAGTTGAAACTTAACTATAAGGGGAATCAGCTTAACAGAAGATGAGTGAGGTTGAATTGATTAAATAAGTAAGTTGATATAAAAAAAATTGTTTTGAAAGAAAATTTTGTAACAAATGTTAATAAATTAAAATCAAATATATTGATTGAAATACGTTAAATTGTAATCAACAAAATATGAATAAAATGAATAGTTATCGATTGAATAAAATGGACTGAAACTAAATTTGTTGAATAATAATCAATTTTAAAATTAATAAAATTTATATGGTTTTAAATTAGCTGTTGCGTCTAATACTACGTATTTCAAATGAATCTTTTTGTGGCTTCCATTCTCCTACCTCGTTCCTTTCCGGAGACGAAAAGTTTTGAATGGTGTAGAGTGTATTGACCAGGATATTTTAACTGCTTTTATTAACGTAATTAACTGAATTTTTCATGAAAATTAAATAATTAAATTTAGCAATGAAAATTTGATATTTGGTTATGCGTCTGTTTAAACGACATAATAAATGACAGATTTTCATTGGAAACATATGTAAATTAGTTATGTTGTGTAATTATCAATTTTAATTTTAAATCAGTTGAATTGATGGAAATAAAATGTTTTCGAAATATGAATATTTTTATATAATAAATATGTTAAATATTTTCTAAGTGAGACGTCGTAATTCGTTTCGTCAAATTTGGACCGCTATAGCTCCATTTATCTTATTTTCGAAAAATTAGCAGTAGTTTGGCAGCAAATGTCGACTTTTGATAGGATGATCGTATCGCTTATATCAGTATACGATTTTGTTCATCTCGTCGTGCTGATCTCCACAGTATATTCATTTACGTGTTTCAAAATCCAATACGCGGTGGAATCTGCGAAAATGGCAACCGAATCGGTACCAGTTTCGTGTATTTTGGGTTCTTGTGTCTATTAAATTTACATCGTGTATTAACCCAACAGCCTCTAGCTTTTATTATTCCTGAAATTCTGGTCCTGCCGTTTGTTATTCCACCTTTATATTTATATTGCTATTTCAATTTTTTTCCGTTAGTTTCGTACATTTGTTCTAACTATTGTCTGCACATTCCTTTTCATTTGCTCTATTTAAAGAAAATATATAAAGTTTTACATTGCGGAAAACTACTCCACGTTCCCATATTTCGCCTTCCTCTCCGAAGTATCTCCACTATGCCTATTCCACCGTACGACTTTGAACCCCTGTCCAACCACCTCAATGTCGTGACCCAGATACATGACCACCTTTTCGCCTTCTTCCACCTCCCATCTCTCTTTCTGTTCTGACATTCTTATTACATAAAAAATACGAAAGTGTACATATATTTGCGCAAAGAAACCTGCTCATCTACCTTCAAGTTGTGCATGTGCCCTGCTTCATTGCCACAACCACTGTCTTTTCCCGACCCCACTACTAGATCTGAACTCTATGCAACCACAGCACGCCTCCCTCTCCAGACCTCCCTCTGCTTGAATCGCACCCTCCACTATCCATGCAAGCACAGTCGTGAACAATGTGTCCACCTTTCACGCAGCCACCCACCTTCAAAATGTCACCACATATCCTCCCCTTCGCCCACTGCAGCCCCCCACCCAAAGCAGCCACGAACACCCCAGTCCACATGTGAACCCGGTCTCTCGACCACACTCAATAGCTGCTCCACATCGCATGTCCTCCCATCACCACCTGCCGCACCACAGCCAGCTTGCAGCGCCTTGAACCCTGCTCCTCCAACTGCCGGCCACGCCCATCCCTTGCTCAGCCGAGCAGAAGTTTCTCCTTCTTTTTTTTGGTTTTATTCACAAACACACACACATGTGTGTGTGTTAGTATATATATTTTAACATAGCATAGATTTTCAAATATATCATATAAGGTATATTTGTTTGCATATTTATATAGTTTGTATATGATTCGGGTAACTCTTATGCATATTTTGTTGATGGTCTGTATATATTATAATATATATATATATATATATATATATACGTTTTATATATGTATATTGTTTTATATATAATATGTAGGTACTATGAGTCAATAGAATATGGTATATACGAGTCAATACATTTCAGATTTGAAGTATAATTTTTAAGTTAAAGAATATATAGGCAAATCTATGTATATAGGTTTAAAGTATATATATATATATATATATATATATTTTAAACAAAGTATACTTGGATCCCTTTTTTAAAGTATATATATGTGTTTATTTTCTTAAGATTATATATATATATATATATATATATATATATATATATATATATATCTTTGATTTCTAGATATTTGTATTTTAAGAATAATTTTTTTGAATTATATATATACATTTTGTTTTAATATTTATCTTAAATTAAAATATTGATTTAATATAATAATAATAATAATATATTTTCCATTTATATCAAGCTGATTTGATTTGTACTCATCGATGTCTATTTATCAGCTTTGTTCTTCAAATTCGTATTCAGCTTACTTCACTTTGAGATTTGTTGTTTGGATTGGTCGAGTGTCTAAATCACGATTCAAATCGTAGTTTTTCATGTTGTCTATTTTCTCTAATCTCGAAAAGTAAGCAATCACTCACGATTAACAGTCTTATATTTAATAAATCTAATTCATATTAAGACGATTGAAATATGCTGTTAAATTTGAATTGTTAAGTTATTTAGTTGTAAAATAGGATATGCCATCTTCTGCAATTGTTTACCTATGACATATGACACCATAACATGTTGTATATTACGTTTAAATTTGTTCTTGATGACATATGCATGTTGTTGATATGTTATATTTTTATCATATTTGTTCTCACTCTTCAAGTTCCCTGTTGGTTTAAAATTCTCTATAGGTTGAAATGGCATACCAGAACGATCTTGTAGATTAAGGGAAAATTTATGGGTTAAAATAATAAACCCAAACGATTTTTATTGATTCTGAAATTTTGGGATTGCGGGTTGAAATGATATGCACCCATAAATATTAAATTATTACTGATTGAAATGATAAATATCTGCATCACTTGACCATAGGATAGAAAATTATATACGGATACTGTTTGTCTATTTTGAAAAAAAATGATTGCCAAAATTTGAAAAGGTTACGAATTTTATTAAATATTGATTTTTAAATTATAATATAAAGAATTTATTTTAATATATGTGTAAAATTTAGATTTAAACTTTTATATTTTGGAAATCTTAAATTTGTAAGTTAGTTTTGAAAATATAAATTTTAAGATTTTTCTTATAACTTTATTATCTTAAAAATATACATATAATAAGATTTAATTTAATAAAAATTAATTTAATTAGTATATACATTATTTTTAAGTATTTATATACGAATTTTATAAAATAAAAACAAAATAAGAATTGAAACTTATTGAATTTGAGATTCTAAAGATAGGATTTTATAACTTGATTTTGATAAAAGGTGACTTAATGAATATTTTTAAATTTAAATGATTTAAAAATTGAATATTTAGTTTGATTTGATGGTGTAATTAGAGATTTTTTTTATTGTTATTAAAATGATTAAGTGAATATTTTTCAATTTGAATAAAATTAAAGTCAAATGTTGAAATATAAATGAAATTTATATTGAAAATGTTGAATATTTAACTTTGAATCTTATTGGACTTGAAATGATAGTTCAAACCTGGATTTGAAATCGATAAAAATTGAAATGGTTGATTAAGAAGTTGAATAGAATCATTAATATTTTAAATTGAAAGAGATGAACTGGCATTGATTTAAATTGAATTTGGAATTTAAGTCGAGTTGAATCGATTTGTGGAATTGGAAGAAACAATTCTAATTTGGAAACTATTTCAGTATAATCTCTTTAAATAAATATAAACTATTTTAATTTACAACTATTTTAATATATAAATTATTTTAATGTATATACTATTTTAATTTATAACTATTTAATATATATATATACACTATTTTGAATATCTAAACTGTTTAAGTTGGAACTGTTATGATTACGAAAGTGTTATAATTTCAAAAGTGTTATGATCTCGAAATTGTTATGATTTCGAAAGTGTTATAATTTTGAAAGTGTTAAGATTCTAGAAATTAATATTATTTAAAGTGAATAATGATATCAAATTGATATGGTTATGAAATGAATATGATTTTTTGATATGAAGTATGAACTATTTGAAATGAAATGACCACGGTGTGAAATAAGCATTTGTTTGTTAAAGAGACCGGGATCAGATATTATCATACTCTCTGCCAATACGAAAATCACTTTAACAACTGTGTACGTGGTGGAGGTTCCAGAATGAAGTAGGATGGTTTGGCGACGATTCTATATGAATTTTTAGCGCAGCCCTGACTCCCGTAAGTCAGCTTGATATGGCTAAAACGAAGCCATGCCAAGCCAAGTGAGATCATTCCTCCGATCGGGTAAATTTATTCAATATCATTCTATTACTTTGTGATTTGATTGGGTGCACTTTTGATTTCGGAGTGTGTCTCGAGGTGGGCGGTAGTAGCTGCTATGCGTTACCACTAGTCCAGATCCGCAAACAGTATATCTACCCTGGCATTGCCTCGCATGCCTTGTCACGTGCTTTATCATGCCTTCGATGAGTTTGGTTTGTATCGTAACTATGGAGTGCTCCCTGATAGCCCACCCATGGGTGGAGTTACAGTACTGTATGGACTACGGCATTATATAAAATGTGTTAAGGGGGATATGGGTAAAGCCTTAACACTATTTTAATACTTTACTTTACTGATAGACATATTATAATAGCGTATATTATTACATAGTAGATAGTTCCACGGATCCTTAGAGGATGGATATCCCAAACATCCTTTAAGTTACTTGTACTTCAGTTGACATTTCACTTGAGTTAAATTTACTGATATTAGAATGTTAATCCTAATTCGAGTGTTTTGTGTTTTACTTTGTGCTCGGATCAGACTGAGTGTCACAGCATTTGAGACTCAACTTTAGAGACTGGAGCTTTGTTTGAAGATCTATCTATCCAGCTTTCTGTTATTTCAGTATTCCAGTCATTTATTTTCAGACTCGTCAGTTGCTTCTGTATTAGAGATTCATTTGTATTTGAGATTCTGTGTATTTTGTTTTAGACTCTGATGTTTTATAGTAGCTTCATGAACTGCTATTTATCTATTCCGCTGCTTTTTGTTGTAATACTTTGTGTTTGTGATTCTATGATTGATTTATTTACCGTACATTTGCCAAATATAAATAAAAAATCTGTTGTTTTAAGCAATTCAAGTGTGAAATGAGTGGATGATTGTCGATTTGAACAGTTCAAAATACCAGGTCGTTACACACACTAAAAGGAGTTGATAGTATTATACACACACGTGTATATAAAGTGTATTTGTTATTGCTATAAAGACGTATTATGTTAATTGGTCTATTGAGTTGTTTATGAATTCTGGTCGAGAAGTGGGATGTCACGGCGTCGATTGGGATTTCTAAACAATCGAACAAGGCAATAGGACACAATATTGATTTTTGAAATTTGGTAAATGAAATATTTTACCTTGGATTATATATTTTACATAAATAAAGGAGTAATTTTCAAATTTGATATAGTTATTTATTGTGTTTATTTGGTAATGATAATACTTTTTATTATCGTTATTGTTAGATTTTTCATTCTCAGATAGTTTAGGAGCATTGACTATTGTTTGTTAATTGTTAATTTATGCTAGATCCGTTTGAGAATTTATTATTTTGATAAATATGAGTGCATTAAAACAAACCCCTTGTGAATTAAGTTTCACGGTTTGGCTATAAAGTGTTTGGAGAAAATGTTAATTTAAAAGTCATCTTTTAATAATGTTGTGTTAAAAGTAAAACTTTAATAAAATTTGTTTAATATAATCTAAGTAGAAAGACAACATTTAGAGGATAAATAGCTATGAAAAGTTTATTATAATAAAGAGAAGTTATTATAATATAAGATGATTTTAAAGGTACTTTTTAAATGAGGATGATATATATAAAATGACATATGATTTATAAATGGTGTTTTATAAGTAAGAAGAGTTTTTGAGAATCTAAATCTTGGTATTGTTTGAAATGATTTCAAAAAGGTTTTGGGAAAAAGTAATGGTAATGCTATTTGGAAATATTTATGAGAATAAATATTTCAAAGAGAATTAATAAAGATATCTTTTCTTTGGATAATTCGGAGGAAAACTTCTCGATTATTATTGTGGTAATCTGAATAACCTTCTAAGTGACAATCGAATGTTGCATAGGAAAACATTATAGAGAAATTAGTAAATTATTCTCTTTTTCATTATGCGATCGAAATAAGTTCGAATCCGAACAAACCGAAAGTGAGTCTTGGTGAAAATATCGTTAAAGTTATTATATATATATATACACACACACACACATATACATATATTATGATTTCAAAAAGGGTTTTGAAATAAAAACCAGATATTTAGTTCTTAATTTTCCTTAAAGGAAATTGATTTAAAATAAAAGGTGTTTTGATAAATAATTTGATAAATGAAAATTCTAAACCCTTGGATAGAGAAGATATAATTTAACACAAAATTTTAAAACGGGTTAAATTGGATAGGAAGGTTATAATAAACATTGTTTTATCAACACCATTGCTTTTGTTTAAAACATCTAAGTTGTGTAAACTATTTGATATAATTTGACCAACCTATAAAACATCTTTTCTTAGAATGCTCTAAGGTAAAGAGGCCTAAAGGTTGACTTAGTTTAAAGACCTATATTTTGTTTAGACCTGTGTTTGAATTTAAAAAAAAAGTAGTAAATAAATCAATTAATTAAAATGGACATTGTAACAACCTATTTTGATGCTTTAATATAAAAATATTTAATTAAAATAGAAACAATTGAATTCGATTTTGATTATTATTATTTTTGGAATTAAATTATTATTTAATTAAAATCAATTTAATATAGGATTTAGTTATAACAAAATTGAATTAGAAATAAATTCCATTTAAGATTTTATACTGATGTTCAAACAAAATATTGTGATGGATATGAAATATTTCAAGGTGAAATTTATTTTCCTTTTCATCAGAATCATTTGAAGAAAAAAAAATAATTAATTAATTCAGTCTATTTCATAAGTTACTCAATGGAACATTATAGAATATAAATAGTACAGAGTTGAGATCTAAACCTAAATGACCTAGAGTCTCGTCCCTTGGGTGTGTAGTTGTTAGTAATTTAATTAACTAATTAGGAATAGGAATATAAATGATTATTAGGAATAATCATTGGGACGTATTAGAAAAATCTTTGATAATACTATATAACTTATTTATATGAAAATATTAGAACTCGCTTTTGTAAAGAGTGAGATTTAATGGATATTATAGATAAGTAGATGACTTAGAATTAATTATTGTGTCTTGATTTGTTAGTAATCAGAGTGCGTAACGAAAACTGGAAAGTAGCTTTGCACTGAAGGCGATTGTTTGTTTGTTTGATTGAAATGTATGTTGTTTGCATCAATGGATGTTTGATTGTTTTGAAAATTCTAAATAATTGTTGAATTAGTATTGAGTAGGAATTTTCGTCTGAAAATTTATAACCTGCTCAATATTAATTATTAAACATGACGGTATTATTATTTATGTGGTTACCAGAAAGAAAATTGAAAAAACTTTGTTTTGTGTAAGATAAAATTGTAATTATCGGTACAACCAAATAAATACCAAGATACACGGTGGAATTAAAATTTGTTAAGAATTATTTTATTTAAATTTTGAAATGGATGGAAAGAACTTTTATAAAAGCAAATATTAAATTTGATATTTGAAAATATACTTAATATATGAAATAAGGTATTATAAAAAATTATTAATTGATGGATGCTTGATTGTTTTAAAATTGTAAATGATTGTGAAAAAATTAATATTAAGTAGGAACTACTATTTAGAGTTAAAACATGCTCAGTTATAACAATAAGAACTTGTGGTGTCTTTAGTAGTGTAGTTACCGCAAGAAATATTGAAAATTTAAATTTATATAAAACTGAATGTTAATTCATATCTATGATTAATTAAATATTAAAATGAGTTTAATTTTTGAAGTTTGTTTGAAGTATTTATGGATGAATTAGTGTTATAGAATTGTTATCAGTAAATTATTAATACTATGGTAACATTAAGATTTATTGAAAGAATTTTAATTAAAGCAAGCATGTATTTAAGTTAAAATCTTTTGATATTGGATATACATATATATGGAATATGGTTATATTTATTATAAACAATCAAGTATTTTGAAAAGCCTAAAGTATTAAATGAAATATGTATATCTTATAGAAATAATTTTGTGTTAAATTGTCTGTTGAGTGGTTTATGAATTCTGGTTGATGTGCGTGATCAACGTTATCGATAGGAATTCCTAAATGCTAGAACGAGACATTCGGACACGGTGTTTTAGATAATAAAATGTTTTCAGTAATAATACTTAGTAAGTATATAATACTTTTGGTAAAGAAGATAGAATTATGTAATAAGTAAATATTATATATATTAAAGTGGATAGTTTGGAAAGGTTGTTTTGATGGTAAAATAATATTTTTTCGAAGTATATAAATTATATTTTTAAAGGAGATGCTATGGGATGTTTTGATAAATAAAATAAAGATTGAATTGTCGGGTGGCATGGGACACTTGTATAATTCAATCGTTTATTAAAATTCTTTGTTTCAAAGAAAATCACAAAATTCAACAGAAATCTAATTCAAACTTGCATAAAAATAGCCAAAAGCTAAATACAATAAAGGCCAATAATAGCTATAGATTGAAAGTAATTAATATAATTTTATCATATGGAAATTGATTTCTAAAATATTTTATCTATAATTCACTTTTAAACTTCTTATCTTTGTTAATCCATAATAAATAAAATAAAAGAGTTTTAAATTAGTTTTTATATATATCAAAGATATAAATTTTCCAAAATCACTTTTAATCCATAAATTCATTTTAAAGAAGATTTGCTTATTTACAAAAGCTTTTGGAACTCTTTTAAATCATTTAAACCTCTTTTAAACTAAAACCACTAAAAATTAAAATTATTACTTTCATAACATCATTTATAAAATAATACTATATTTTTTCTTTTGCTCTAAAACATTTCTAAAATTCATATACTTGAAATGGTAAATTTTTAAATATTTTATGAACAAATATTACTCAAGCTTTGAATAAAAAAATTAAATTAAGAAACAAGTTAATAAAATAATATAATTTAAATATTTTCTATTAATTAGATCCAACAAGGATTAAAAATAGATAAGATCTCGTGTTGAAAATCTTTTAAAACATTTAAACAGGTCAGATAAGAAATCCATCAAAAATACAACTTGTAGAGCCAACATCACCCTATAAAATATAATTCCATAATACGGAATTATTTAATGATATGGGTAGTTTTTTTCGACAACTTTGGTCAACAATAATGAATGTAATATCATCCATAAATAAACATTATATGATCAAGGAACTTATGATTACTTGCAACTTTCAACAATTGATAAACTAAATTCTATATTTAAACCTACAATTCAACAAATTCATCCATTAAACCAATTGAATCTATATCAAGCACTTTTACTCCAAGTATTTCAATAATTCACTACTAAATATTACCGCAATTCATAATCAAACAAGGTATGAAAAAGAGATATAATCATTTTTAAATATAGATGTGTGAGTTAATTTCACCTTAACCCGTTGTTTGTTGAACCATATCTTGCTTTTGGCCATCACCTGTAAACCCTAGAAATTGAGCAATAACCACTCGAACATCCTTCATCTACTATTATTAGCTTACAACTCCCCTCAGCTGACCTCGAATCACGCATCAAAACACGGAGCCACCTCCGTCGCGACTTGATCGGAGCCCGCCTCTGCCTTGCCCTACTTGTGATGTCGCCAGTGCCACCTCGACCGTATTTTGCCTTGAAACATGAAGCTTGCATGCCTCGTTCGATGGCTCCAGGTAACGCAGCTTCCCAGTGCCACGATGCTTGCTCTGTCGTTGCCTCTAGTTGCGATAGCGCACGCCACACACAATTTTTTTTCCATCGTTTTTTCTTTGATTAGGGGATTTAGGGCTAAGACAAGAACGGTAGGAACGGTTTGAATTGGGTATGGGAATAAGGCTCGAAATAAATTTCAATAACTGCAAAATTATTATTATTATTTGTAATAAAAATAAAATTATCCAAATAGGGAGGGTCCTTAATGGACTAGTTGCAATAAGCTAAAAGGGATTGAATAAACTTTAGGCCTAATTTGCATAAGTATTATATTTCCACATGGCTTTCTATTTATTTCTTTTACATTTAAATTCAAATATTAATCTTTATTATTTATTTGTCAATATATTTCAATTCGATTGAAATTGATTTACACTTAATTTTACAAACTATATTCCGCTATTTGGATAATATTATTTAAATCGGTACTTATTTATTTTTATGTAATCATCCATCGAATAACTTATGAAATAGATTTAATTAATTAGTTAATTTTTTTTCAAATTATTCCGATGAAAAGAAAAATTAATTTCACCTTGAAATATTTCATATCCGTCAAAATATTTTGTTTGAATATCAATATAAAATCTTAAATGGAATTTATTTACTAATTTAATTTTTTTATAATTAAATCCTATATTAAATTGATTTTAATTGAATAATAATTTAATTCTAAAAGTAATAATAATCAAAAATCGAATTCAACTGCTTTTATTTTAATTAAATTATTTTAATATTATAGCATCAAAACGGAGTTGTTACGGACATTTTGCATATACTCTTAGGATTTAGAGAAGTATTATACAAGTAATAAAAGTGGAGTAAGTTTTTAATTTAATGATTTAGAAAGAGATTAGTTTAATTAAGAAACCAATCAGGTTAAGTATGTTAATTAGACGAAGACCATTTTATTCGTGTGGTTCTTGACCTAGGATTCGAATACATAACTTCAGGGTTATTCACACTAGTTCGGAAAAGGATTTCTCACTTGATTCTTATCAGCACTTGATTTGGATTCTTGATATGATACCAAGGTTTTCTATTATAGTGTATAGCTATGTAAGAAGAATAGATATTTTTAATCAAGGAACCTGATTGAAATCCGCATTAGGAGGTCAAGTGAGTGACACTTGTTTGAAAGTAAAGTCTGTGTATCCGAGCAAGTAGTCGGATCAAATATTGCGTGCAGATGATTTATGTACATCATACGACTTAAGTATATTTGTATGATTTGTTGTGTGGCTTAGGAAAGTTTGGTGAGTGATTTTCAAATTTGTTCTAAGGTAGCTTAGGTAATCTTTTAAGAAATAACCAAAGGCTGATGAGAGTAATGGTACGCTTAGAAATTTTTTTATATCCTTGGACGATGATCAAGAAAGTTGTAAACTTAAGAAAATTTCTAAATCTTATTTGTCAGTCATTTAACATTTTAAGTAATGTTAAGTGTTTGTTTATTCCCTTGTGGAATTTGATTTGATTCATAGGGTGATTTTATAGACTACAGTTTATAAAGTTATTATTATTAGGACTTAAATCTCGATGCTTTGAAAAAAGAGATTTCGAAAGAATTGATGAAAGTAATAATAATAAAATTATTTTGAAAACTTTGGGGAAGTATTATTATTTCAGGATATTTGAAAAAAGTTTTGGTGAAGTATTTCTTTCCAAATATTTTGTTATGACTAAAATTGGGTGATTGAGGGTTTTCCAATTTGGAAGACTCGCCAGGTTTATTTATTTTTCTATTTGTTGTTTTAGGAGTAACCGAAATACCAATGGATGCTCCATATTGTTTTGATACTAGAGTTATACCATGCTTCGGTAGAAGGAGACACTCCTTGTTATAACTGATTTTGGTTTTGATTTATTTCTCTTTAGAGGAATCTGAAAATATATTTTGAATTTAAAATCATGTGCATTTAGTTCTAAATTTATCTTTTAAAAAGATTGATGCTTGGTAATTTATTACGGATATCTATACTTTTGTTGCATATGGTTGTTATATTGTTGTCGGTTGCATCATTATAATTGGTTGCATCATATTACCTTATTGCATATGATTATTATCTTGTTTATGCGGTTATGCTTATGATAGAAATTGCTTGTGTATTTCTCTTTGTCAACATGATTCTCTTTTGGATTATGCAAAGACAAGATAGGTATAGGGAAGCAAGAGATTACTATTTGATTTCTTACGCACCTACATTCACATTGAGTTAGTAAATTGCTTGTAAAAATAAAAATCAAACGCAAAAGAGGTATGTAATAGATTTAGAAATTGATATTTTGATTGATTGTTGATTTTATGCCCAAAATATGGGAGGTCGTTTGGCTTTTGTTTTCTTTGATTGGTTTGGGCCAGTTATGGCGAGTTGTAGTTTTTCCAGATCAGTCGCGAAAGGAGGTTTTCCGTAACATAAAGGACTCTAAGAGTTTAATAACTTATTTTAGTTAGTATTTTTTAAAACTTAAGTGTTAGGAGGCATTTTCTTCCTTGGGAATTTCAAGGAAAAAATTCTCTTAAGGGGGAGAATGTAACATCTTAGAGTTTTATCATTTTGATTGTGAATATGTAATTAATTTTAAATATTTAAATAATTGATTTTTAAAAATATAAATAACTTATAATCAAATATAGAGATTATTCAAATATTTGAATGGTGAATTAAATATAAATTAAATGGATTTAACAGCTTTATTTAACTTGTTTTAATTAATAAATAATAATGGTGAACCCATTTCTTAAATTTATTTACAATAACAAATACTTCGAATAAATAACTAGAAAATCAATTGTTAATAAAATGACTAGATTTTTATTATAGTATTTTTAATTAAATTTATAGGATTTTTTCGTAACTATTTATCTAGAAAATATTAAAATTATCGTTTGTTGTATTTTATGGAAATGATGGTATTTTTGAAATTTCATAGAATAAAATAAACTGTGCATTTTATTGTTGATTTGTAATCGTTTCGCATTTTGGTGCACAATTGTATTTTTATTTTTCGCGTTTCGTACGTGAATGAGATATTCTGTAGCGGATATCGCAGAAACCTTCATTCAGAACATTTTAAAACAAATCAATGGAGGAGATGTGATGTTGGCTTGTAAATTATGTTTTGCTTGGGAATCTTCTTTAGCTTGAGATGGAAGTAAGGTATATTGGTTTGTTTATAAAACCAAAACAAAATCAATGCTTAACCTATTTTCCATTTTCACTTTCCCACTTTCCCTTTTCTCTTCTTTTTTCATTTCATTTCCAATAAACAAAAAAATAGCCTCAACATTCAAAATTAGATCAATTTGTATAATCAATGAAAAAATGTAAAAAAAGTTCATTTGAGTTACTTTTAGCATGGGCTTATAATGTATATTGATTTGGAGGTGAGTGACAGTCGTCGACAGAGCTTGATAAAGTGATAGTCAAAACTAGGGTTAAGTTTTCATGAGTTTAAGGAGGTATTAAGCGTTGGCGTTTGTGGATTCGTGGATCTCGTGCGGAGGAGCACCAGTGGTAGTGATTTGGGGTGGTGTGGCCATGTTTGGAGTGCTGCGACATTATGAGGTCGCAGCAAATTTTTGCCAAAGTCGTGATTTTGTTTAGAAGATCGAGCTCGAGATTTGGGGTTTGGAAGGTGGGGATTTGGAAGTAGAGTTTGTCGATGAGGTCGGATCAAAATTCCATTGGGTAGTGGCGGAGATCAATTGTGCTTGCACAAGGGAAGTTAAGTGCACTCTGTTTCATATACAAGTTAAGGTAATTAGGAGTTGGGGGATATGAAGTTTAGTGGATATATAATTTAATTAAGGGATTAGTTAATTTAATTGTTTAATTTAATTCCAAATCTTATAAAATTAATAGCTTGCCCATACAAGGTCAGTTTTGGGTCGCGGTCAAATTTGAATTGGAATTGGATTCGTCAAATTTTAAGCTAATAGAAATTGGAGACGGAATTGGATTCGTCAATTTGACGAACCAATTCCAATTCCGGATTCGTACTGTCGTTATGTACGCATTGGAATTGGATTCGTCAAATTTAAAGCTAATAGAAATTTGATCTAAAATCGAAGATCAAACTGGAATGCAAAAGCGTCAACTGGAATTTTGGTGGGTTTATTTACCTGTAAATACACTATATGATATATGTGTTGCTAAAGATTATTATTGAATGCTTAGATGTTTATTGATAGTTTTAATGAAGTATATATTAATGATAAAATTATAGTGATTTAATTACGTTTAACATGGTTAAAATTAGTTATACTTTTTTTTTATATCTATTTAGCAGAATAAAACATTGTTCTGTTATAATTAAAATGAATAGATTATTTCGAACATTTATCGAGCAGAATAAATCGCCATTCTATGCTTGCAAAAAAACTATTATTGTTCGATTGCTTGTTTGGATTCGAATTCCTGCTTGTTGGCGGATGGTTTAAATAACCATTGTATTGTGGGGAGAAAAAGAAGAAGTTGGAGTGTTTATGTTGCGAATTAGCTATAGGACTCTCCGAAGTGCGCACACACACACACACACACATATATATAAGAGATTTATCGGGGACTTTTGTAGAGAGACCCTATGGGGTTTCTCACCAATATTGATTTATTTATATTCTTATATTGATGTTTGGTTGAAATATTTATAACATACTGTTTGAATTGTGTAAGTGTCGTTATATCTATTCATACCGTCACTTATGAAATATCATATCCTTATACCTTTGTGTGCATTAAATTCATGCTTGTATTTTTACAAAATAAATGTTTGGTCGCGTTTTTTCACTTGAAAAATTGTTTGAACTATATTTTCAAAAATTTTGAAAATAAAGTTTTAAGTATTAATTAAAATTTATAAAAGAAGTTATAAATTTTATTTATTATCCTTGGATGATTAATATTGTTTTAAATTTATAAATGATTATAAATTTGATTTATTATCTTTCAAAATAATTAACATTGTTTTAAATTATAAAAAGATTATAAAGTTGATTTATTATCTTTTGGGATATTAATATTATTATAAATTTATAAATGATTATGAATTTGATTAATTTTTTTAGGATAATCAACGTTGTTTTAAAATTTTAAAAATAATTATATTAATTATCTTTCAAGATGATTAACATTGTTTAAAGTTAATAAAAGTATTTAAATTGATTTACTATCTTTCGGGATAATAAATGTTGTTTTAAATTTATAAATGTGGAAATCTTTAAAATGAATGTTTTAAAAACAAAGCTAGGTGTAAATTGTTTTGGGATTTATAGTAAATATGTTTTCAATGACATTCATTTTTTACCCTTCTTTTTAATACATTAAGAAATACAATTTTCTCTTTGACAGAATATTTTTAAAAAGTTTTACTAAAGTGTTTTACAAAAAATTTTGATGTGAAAATTAAGCGCAAGTGAGAATCAAATTTTTTAAAAGCTTGATTCATTTACTGTTGGCAAGTGTATGCGATTTAATTCCCATATATAATCATTCGTTCGTTTCCAAAAGTTGATTTCTTGACTATTGAATTTGATATCCTTCTTTGTGTTTTGTCGATTTAAGACGATTTGTTTGCTCATTCGGAGCATTTAAACTCTAGCTATTTTTAAAGTTAAGAATGACGTCGTGGTAAGATAGATAGCAATACCGTCCTAGCTTGTCCGGCTTCATTGTTTTTCTTGGGATGGCTTCTAGGTTGTTTCTGATAGTTGATTTAGATGATTTGTTGCTATTTTGAGCGTTGGCATCCAACACCGTAGTTAACTAAAACCAAAGAGCGAGTGCGAGCCAAACCAGTTAGGTCACATCCATTAGGTTATATTTAAATTTATCTAAAGATTTGTTGGTAGCATGCATGCGGTGATGTGAAATATTCGGAGGCTCGTGTGAAGCGGGGTCCAGCTTGGAAGTTCTCAAGTGTGATGCGTGTTTGGCATAGGCTCTCAAGTATATTTTATCTGGAGGTATACTTTCAATGGATGCACCCTCCTAGTCATGTTGAATAAATTCATTCTCATTGTTTTAATTCAAACCTTGAGTTGATTCTTTCTTAATTATATCGAAAGTGCCTTATGCTCTTCCCTATGTTTAATTATATTTTTCCATTCTTTAAGTCTGGATTTTGTACATTCTTCAAGTATGGGATTTTTCCTTACTTGTGTCCATCCTTTATGTTTGGATTTGTTTCTGTTGTTTGTCCATTCTCTTGTGTATGGAAGTTATTCTTGTAAGGTAACAACCCATTCTGTATTTAGCAGCATTGTCTCACAGAATTATTATAGGTTCGCCATATTACTTTAGTTTTCTCATGCAGGTTTTCCAGACTAACTCGTTTTTTTATTATAATGCTCGGGTTAGGCCGAGTATTTTTCAGATTGGCATTGGTGTTATGGAACTCTTGGAGAAGAGCTGGATGTTCACCTACAATAGTATTTTATTTTCCACTGTATTGTATTGTATTGTATTGTATTGTGTTGTATTGTATTTTATACCTGTCAACAGTTATAAGGTAAGAGACCTATATCCATCTGACGAGATTTATTTTTAACTTTGATGTACCTTGTATCTTGGAGTGACAATTTATACTCTCTTTATTTTATTATATGCTGTCGTTTTGGTTGTGAGATTCAGTTTCCCCTATTTGTTCTTTTTATTTTACCCTAACAATCTTTCTTTCCGACGATTGAATGTTCGGCATTTGAATACCGTCGATGAATTTGGTGTCGACTTTCGATGGTCGAAAAGGCGGGCCGTTACATAATTTATTTCCCTTAATAAAAATATTCCTTATTCAAATTTTCATATTTCCCCTATATTCAATCATTGACTAATTTTCAAACTTTTGTGTGCCTACACTATCATAAAAACACAAGTTCTCAACACATGTGTCACAAACAAAATATACTAGTGCATCTACTAATATATAACAAAATCAACAATAAATAACATATATACATATGTGTATGTGGTATATGTATGTATGTATAGTATATAACAAAACATAGAAAATATATGTGCTAAGCTTAAACAAACAACTAGGGATAAGCCCCTAGAATCCTATCTTCAAATTCTGAAGTACAATTCTCTCGGTTCTCACTTCTTTGGACACGTACATGCTTCGTTTCCTTATTTTGAAGCTTCTTTACATCTTGCTCTACAATTCGAATGAGTTTCTAACATAGATAAGGTTTGGTTTAATAACTAAGTAATGACCATAGCTACTGAACTACCTGAAAATATAAAATAATTTAAATTGGAATTTTAAATAAAATTAGTATATTTTCAAGTATTGGACTCTGAAGAAACTAGAAGGTTGTGATTTTTATGAAATAAAAAAAGAAAAATTGGTGTGGAAAATATATTTTATTATAAAAATAAATTTTGTTATTATTTAGGAAGTTTAATAGATAACAATCATTTAAAATTCTAAAAAAATGAGATTGTAAATTTAGATATTATTGGGGAATTTAAATATGCAACTAATATTTTGGAATATATCAATAAATCTATATTATATGGAAAACGGAAATTTTATTTTGTTAAATCCTTCAATTATTATAAAATGGAAATATTAGTTGAGTTGTTTGTCCCTTTTTTGTTAAGGAATGCTAAGGCTAGGCTTAAATAGGAGAAGGAAGGTCAAAATTAGTGTTTTGGTAAGCATTTTGAAGGAAATAAGGTAAGCTATCCTCACATCCATCTCTAATATTGTTGCATATTGCTGTTATAACCTACTATTTGATTTATAGTTGAAATTCGATGACTTGTGCTTATTATTCTTGTTGTAAGTAAAAAAATGTTTGAATTTGCATCAAAAACCTTTGATTATGACCATTGATACATTATCTATTTGTGTTGGATATATGCATGCCTAAATATGTTTCATCGGTTCTCTAGAAATGAGATTGCATGGCCAAAAGTTGAGAAATCGACCATTACAGTCGATTTCCTAAAGCGGAAAAGCTCTAAGAAAATTCGACATTGATGCACTAGAGAGGTGCCCCATCAATGGACTGAAGCTAAGTATCCTCGAGCCATTCTCCAGGACAGAAGCCATATATGATTGTATTATTCATTTATTTTGATTCTTTTTTGTGTTTCTTTAGGGTCTCCGGTAATGGAATCTCCGACTTCATATTGTGTTTCAACATTTTAAAATGATTTTTAATTTTTATATTAAAAAACTAATTTATAATTAAAAACTTTTTCTATCTAGTTTTATAGAAGTATACTATTTTGAAGCCTGTTTATGAAGTTTTATGAAAATCCTATATAGCATTTTAAGGGATATTTAGATTATATATGTACAAATACATATTTATTTTAAGGTGGAAGTATTTTTATGGATTTGAAAGAATGATAGCTTAGAGTAAGATATTTAAAACTCTATTTATATATGTAATCAAGTATTTTAAAATGTAGTATACCAAAAATAATATTGATATAGCCTTTGAAAATTTCGTACTTATATTTTAAAATAAATACATACTCTATAAATAAATATCCATATTTTTCAAATTACTTTTGAAATTAGCTTTCATGCTAATTCTTCTTACCATGGAATAAGGAATATAATTAAATGATCTAGTAATACCAAATGGTATGAGACATTCAGTATCACTTCACCGGTTAATTGTACAACTTGTTATACAGAATGTTTTAAGTGATTGGGATTTACCAATTTGTAGTAAATACTCAAGTAACGGCATGTGGTATGAGACAATCAGGTGATGCTTGGGGGAAGCTTGCTAATTCTATAGCTTGCTATATTCATTAGTGCATTTTGTAGCTTGACCATGTAGGCTAGTTGTTCACCCTAGTGGCTTAACTATTGTGGTCGCACGTATCATTTTCATCTTGCTTCGTGCTTGACTTTCATTGGTTATTTGCCCGATAGCACAAATCCAGTTGTCAATACCTCGGGCAATATTCGATGTCATAACACTTGCATAAAATGTAATTAGACACGAAACCTCAGACATGCTTTGATTGGCATAACACGTGTTATGAGGATCAGGTATATATGACTGAAGGAATTATTGTCGGTACCATCTTTTTGAAACTCCTAGAGCATGTTTTGTCAGTCTTCCCTTAGAAGAGAGAAAATTACACTAACCATTCTCCTTTATGATTACCATAAGATCAGTTACTTTGCTCTGGTGGCTTCGTGGTCATCTTTTGATGTTGACTTTCTTAGTGCTCGTCGTTGATGTTGACTCACTTTCATGCAGTCTTATGTTCCTTTGAGGATTGACCAGCTTTCATGCAGTCTTATGTTTCTTGATATTTGCTAGCTTTTACGCTAGTCCTATGATTTCTGAGTTTGATATGAATGATCATCATATTTTGCAATGATTGTTGATGATGGGCATGATTGAAATGGTGACTTATTGTGTTTATTCCTATTTTTATTTGAGATGTTGGCATATTATAAGTTATTACTATACCTTCGAGCTTTATGCTTGCTTATCTTTGTGATCTCACCCTTATCACATTTGGAGATAGGCTGACCCTTTATAATACTCGGTTCAGACCGAGACTTGATGGATAGAGGGACTTGGTGACCATAAATATAGGCTAGCTTTTATGGAGATAGATGTTATGTGTGTATATATATTTGTATCATTTTGCTCTGGTCCTTGTGTATACTTATATGTATTTTTGTATGAGACATTGACTCAAGATGTTGTATATATTCTTTTGATGCTCATTGAAGTTGTTGTATATGTATTATATGTGGGTCTAGTGCTCCTATTTGTAGACTCACGTTATATATGCATGTATCATATTTTGTTGCTACGATCTGTGATTTTTTGTTATCAATTGTGTTATATATTGTCCTATTCTAAATTAGCCAACATATTATTACTTTGTGTCGCTACCGTACACATCAAATTCACACACACACACACACACACATATATATATATATATATGAATTAAAAGTTAAATGTGTCGGTATTAGCCCAAAGGAATATACACGAATGGTCACTCCTAATAAGCCTTACTCTTCATATTACTAGATAGTATAACTATGTAATATTCTTTGGTAGTATGGGTATAGAAGTGGGCCATTGCAAAATAAGTCCACTATAGTTTCAAATCTTATTATATCGTTTGGACCGTGGATACACTTTCTTAAATGTGATGCATGAAACCAATTATGGACCTCAGCAAAATCATTTGGTAATTCTACCCTATAGGTTACTTTACCAATTCTCTCTAATATTGGAAATGGGCCAATATATCTCGATGCAAATTTTCCTGTTTTCCAAATCTTACAGTGCCTCTCATTGATGAAACTTTAAAAATACACGATCTCTTAGATCAAGCTACCAATTTATGTGCTTCCTACCAGCATAGTCCATCTGCCTCGATCTAGCTCCTTCATTCTTTTCAGATCAACTCAACTTTCTTTTCTTCTAAAGCCAACCTCTTTTATCAACTTCAAAGCATTTTCACTCTTCGTTCTCTACACCAGTACTTAGGCACCTAATCGATTTGTTACAAAGTGGATATTCTTCTTGCTTCTCGATGATCCATTTCCATACATATTTCACTTTCTTTCGAGTTAGTCTTTTCATTTTCGATAGTAGCCTGCCAACCGAAGAAAACTATGGACCTCTGTAAAAGTCTCAGGTCTCTTCCATCCATTCATAGCCTCAGCCTTCAAAGGGTCTACAACCAAGCCTCTCTCTGCAACTACCTGGCCTAAGAACTTAACTTGCTTTCTCTAAAAATGATACATAGAAAATTTCGCCTTTAACACATGTTTTCTCAATGCTATAATACTTTTAGCATAATATATTTTAGCATCATAACGTTCTAGCCAATTCTTCCCTAAGATAATTGTAAAACCTATGATGTCAAACATGTAGGGATCATACAAAAAATTACAAATATCTAAATCAATCTTTGGGATAATGCATCCAAATCTGTAAATAGCATATCCCTTTATCTGATTCACTACACTTAAACCCCAACCGAAATCTATCAACTAAGTCTTTAGCTATATATAAATATATAGCACCAGTATCAAACAACATTCCGATTGAAATATCAAAAATCAAACTCATACCTTCCAAAATAACACTTTTGTCCTTCCCTCCAGTAAAATAGACCTTCCCTTGATCCCTCCAAAGCAAACACTCTAGGTCAGAACTTTGGACAATCTTTCTTCCAGTGTCCTACTTTGTTGCGGTTAAAAACTTTATCCTCCCCTGGGTTTTCAGTGCTAAACACTTAGAATTATAGTGCTCCTTCTGCTCATAATTAAAACAGGAAACTTTAGCAATAGCAATCTTGGTACTCTTTCCCTTTAACACAGTCTTCTTGCCCTTAGAATAAGGTGTGAAATTTATCTCCTGGACCACCTTAGCTTTGTCTCAACTCTTATCATCTCCTAGAACATCACATCATACCTTCAGATCATATCTACAATGAATTCAAAAGGAAATGCCAAGTGGACCATGACCTTATGATCTAGACTCTCCCTCAGACCCTATATAAACTTCTCCTTTTTCTTCAGTGGGGTGTTAATTATCTCTCGATCATAGTTAGCCAAAGAGTTGAACTTTTAGACGTATCCTTCCATCGAAAGGTCTCCGTGCCTTAATTCAATGATCCTCGTAGTAACATACTCTGTTGAGACTTGGATATGAACAGAGTCTCAAACCTCCCCTTAAACTAATTCAGTGTGATATCTTCTTTGTGATCTCGATGGTCACCATTTCCCACAAATCCAAAGCATCTTCATCCAATTGCATCGAAGCCATCCTTCACCTTTGTGCATCATTCAATCCCGAATCTCTAAAGATACATTCATAAAATCTAAGCCAATTCAATGCTAAAATCGTAGGCTACTTCCCAGCGAACATCTTCCCTCACATGTTTCGGTAGTCCTGATTCAACTTGGAAAAGTCTACTCTTACTACAGGCCTTGGCTCAACAGCCTCCAATATATTTTCCCCCATCATTTTCCCCATAAATATTAAAACAAGGCATTAATATCCATTCCTATTGCATTAACTCATTCAGCAGCTTCGGTTTTGACTGCCCATGGCACTTCACCATTGTTCCTCCCATTAGTTTGGTTACTTTAAGTCTCTCTACTTGCATTTTTTTCCTCCTATCGTAACTCGTCCACTTCTCATTTCCATCTTGCTTTTCTATCAAGAAAATATTCAGCAAAAATGAAAAGAAAGAGAGTGAAACATTAATAGAAGGATAGACATATCCACCGATATATCTATATATAAAATTACAAGTACGTTATATATAATAGCATACACCCTCCCTATGGTGTTTATTTTTAACTAAGTGCTTAACTATATTTAGCATTTTTTAGGTGTCTCCTAACCTAAGCTCCGATACCAACTATAACATCCCTATTCTGAGAAAAAAAGATGTAATTTCATTGTGCTATAGTCACCTTGGAATTATCCTTCGTTGACAAAATGAGTTCACAGTGTCTTTTTTCAACGGTTAAGCAAATACAGCAACTAAATAAAATTTGTTATAGATAAATTGTCTTTATATATTTCAAATCCAAAAACATGCCAACATAGGAATAAAATTTAATCATTACATAGTAGCCTCGAAGATCCTACATGTGAAGATTTTGAACCCTTGTAGTCTCCTAAACTTAATAAATATTTTCATTATACAACAGAATAAAAACTACTAAATAATAATAAGGCCTCCCACCTGTCTCCATCTTCAGTGATGGTTTTAGGCAAAAATCTGTTATTTGAAATCCTATAAACTCAACCTACTCAAATGAGTATCGATGAGTTAATCGGGGAACATAATAAACACACAGGTGAGACATAAGTTTGGTGTAAATAATATTATATCCACCTAAGTTCCTTCGCTAAAGGGACAACACCGTTAAATCACGGAATGGATTTTTCCCTACACTAGCCTCAGTTACATTCAATACAAGACAATCATAATTCAAAATCATAACAAAGTATGTTTACTAAAATATAAATAAACATGCCTTAATCAAACCAATGTCATCTTAAACATAGCGTTTCATAACACAATACTTCATCTATGATCATATTCGAGTTTCAAAAATAATATCTATGAAGATATTTTTTTGTTCCGTCTATTTTAGTTTTTATGCCAAAAGTTAAAACCTAACCCAGTCTCAATAACCCATTATAAGTCTTATATTGCAAGGTACCACCCTAAGCAATCTAGTCTAGTCTTTATCTTAGTTTATTCTGAAGGATACATCCCTAAGTAGTCTTGCTTCATTATGTTTATGCTACAAAGTACTACCCTAAGCAGTTCTTGGTTCATTATGTTCTATACTACAAAGTACAACTCTAAATTGCATTTGTTCTTTAAGTTTTATAATGTAAAATACAACCCAAAGCAATCACAATTCATTATGTTTATACTGAAGAGTACAACCCTAAACAGTCTCAGTTTCTTTAGTTTTATACTACAAAGTACAACCCTAAGCAGTCTTGGATCTTTAAGTTTTATACTATAAAGTACAACCTTAAGCAGCTTGGCTCCTTTAGTTTTATATTACAAACAAAACCCTAAGCAGCCTTTGTTCTTTAAGTTTTATACTACAAGTATAACTCTAAGTCGTCTCGATTCTTTAAGTTTATACTGCAAATTATGACCCCAAGCAGTCTCAGTTCTTTAAGTTTTATGCTACAAAGTACAACCATATGCAGCCTTGGTTTCTTTAGTTTTGTGCTGCAAAGTACAACCCTAAGCAGCATCTTTGTCTTTAGTTTATACTATAAAGTACAATCCTAAGCAGTCTCGATTTTTTTAGTTTATACTGCAAAGTACAACCATAAGTAGTATCTTTATCTTTATTTATACTAAAAGGTACAACTCTTGAATCCCATATGAGAATTACAACCACTCTCACAAAATCATACAACTTGCCTGGACATCCGACACCCTTTCAAAAGTTGAATGGAAAACCCTACCTCTTAAAATATACACATTCAAGTAAGTGTCCCCACTCGATGTTAATTTCCCTTCCAAACCCATAATGTTTGTAGGTTCTCACTTGTTTACTTCTTATTTATCTTTAAGTTTCAACACTTCACCAAATTATTCTTTAATTAGGCTTGGCTTAACTATTCATTAAGTTTTGTTTGGCTCCCAAGCCTCATTCGGTTATCTTAAACCTTGGAACTACTTCCGTAATGCATTACACTTTAGAAAGCTATAAACTCTACCTTCAACAATCTTAAGCCTTAGGTTTAGGTATTAGCTTTCCTCTGAAAGTTAATAGGTCCCAACTATTGAATAACTATTGTAACATCCTTTTCGAAAAGTAAACATAAAGATCTTTTAGCATAGTTGTTAGTGCATGTTGTTTCTTTTCGGGATGGCAGGAGTTTGAATCTTATCGCCATCACATTTAGTATCAGAGCCAGCACCTATCTAGAATTTTGTGTTGTAATGTTGCAGACGGTAGTCGTTGTGGTACTGATACGGGTTTCAAAGTGCAATGCTTGGGTGGTGTGATATAACGAGCCAATGAGGATCTTACAACTATCCTTGGGTCTCGTATTAGGGAAGCTAGGTTTATAAATTCTCATTAGTAACACCTTTGTTGGAAATCCACACCTGGAACCTTCGGTCGTCAACTTCGGCTATCCTCTTACCTAGTTTATTTATTTAGAATATCTCTTAGAAATTCTTAGTTCATTTTAGGTTTTGGGTGTCATGCCCTCGGCATAACACCTTCGGCTAGTCTCTTCTTTCCGTACATGTGTTGAAGCCTGCATTACAAATCCCTACGTCAACATATTTAAGCATTGCTTTCTACATGCCACCTCATTATTCATCCCCACCCCACTTTTAGTTAATGGCGATGTCCTTTATTCATTATTACGATACTTTTATGAGATTTTTCCCCATATTTCTCAATCATGTAACCGACACGCATTAATTTATTTCAATTGCCTTATTTATCTAATTTCGAAAATCCTATTTAGCTTTCGATAATAATTATTCTTGCTTACTATTAATTTCTAAAAATTCACAAATAATTACTTTAGCCCATTTTTACTCCTGTCTCCATATTCATTCCATTTTACTTAACTATTCAATATACGAATTTCCTTCAAAAATTCATAACTAAATATTTTACTTCGGAAAATTCTCCAAATTAAAACTCATTTTTTAAAACATGATTTATCCATCATATTTAATATTCATGACATTTAAAAATCAATAAAGCAAGAAATTATAGTAAAATTTTCAAGTAAGGCTATTTCAAACCAAAACATTAAACCTAGATATATTAATAAGAAACACACATTTTGTGAACTTCATCATAAAATAATTCAAATGCAATCATTATACGTGAAAATAGCCTAAATGAAATGACATCACTCACCTTTATCTTTGTTTTTACTAGATTTAAACTTCCTAGGTTTCCTTAGATTTTTCTCCTTATTCTTCTTCTTCTCTTCTTTTAAGGCGGCAGTCTATATGTTTTTTTCTTTTGTTTCAATTCTAAATAATGAATGAAACAAGGAGGAAGATATGTTTGGTGGTATTTATATAGTCAAGGTTTTGGTTTGCTTCCTTTTTTTAATTTATTTCTTTTCTATAAGATACTCTCTATTAAAATATTAATTTGATTACTTCATATGTAGCCACATTTAATTATTTTCCATTAAATTGACTTTCATTATATAAGATCAAAGTTAATTATATGCAAATACCCTTTATATGTGATCCCCTATATTTAATTTGTGCATAATTTATTTCGTTTAATAAAAATATTCTTTATTCGGATATTTATATTTCTCTTAATACATACGACCGAATTTAATTACCTTTAATATAAGACCTTCTTTGTTAAAACATTAAATCTTCCCTTTACATATATATTGTGGAATTTAAGCATATCTTATTTAAATTGATCTCTTAAATCTTCACTTAATGATTTTCTATTATTAACCCTGTATGCACAGCAAGTAAATAGACGTCCACATATATTTACAATGTCTAATTCGATTGTTCTTCATATTTGATTCCTTAATTAAATTAATTAAACTTCATTCTTATAATTAATTTCTTTTCATTAATTTATAGGTCGTTACAATTAAATGAACTGAAGAACATTCGATGAAGATAAGACTAGAAGATTTGATTAAATTGTTGGATTTCGATGAGTGGGAATGATTTACATGACATAGAAATAAACAATAAAAGGATTTTATATGGTATCTTTCACCAAGGTGAAGGGGTTTGGGTTTAGAAAATCTTACAGATAAAGAAAAATTAGTTGTTCGTATTTTATAGCAAATCATTTTTTGGAGAACAAGAAGTTATGATCGGATATATTTTATGGTATAAAAAGTTATTTATGTCATAATTGGTGGGATAAGAGTAAATTGGGTTAAGGAGATTATACATAATTAATAGGACATAAGATCTCAAAGTTGGGAGCCAAAGGAATTATAGCCTGTACCGTAGTCCGCTGATGTGTTTTTTTGACATTTCCATATTAAGCTTTCTGATGAACAAGTAATACAAAAAAATGTATGGATTACCAACTAATAAAGCTAGTTGCACAAAAATGAAATTCCAAACCAGATTTGGCAATACCCTGAATAAGTTAAAGGAGAAACTGTTATACCTTCGCATCATAATCACATTTCAGATGAAATAGAGATTTCATATGACTATTATATTCAAGCACCAAGACATGGATATTCCTAGAGTTTATGGATCGAGTTTTCCTTATGCGGAACAAGCTATTGGATCAATAAGAAAAGATTTTAGCTGAGTAGACGAAGATAATGAATAAATAAGAATGGAAAGGAAGAGAATAAGGATATATCATGGGTATGTTATGAACTTTATGTACAAGAGCAAGAGATAGAGAGCACATAGTTGGAGCAAGCACTAATGATCTAAGCCTTGTATTTGTGTCAGATGAGAATTATTACCAACCTCGGCCATGAGTCTTGGATCCTACTGCTATTCTAAGGAGGGACATTAGAGGACCATCTACTGGATCACCCAAACAACATCATCATGTTCCTATTCCAACATCTTGGACATGTTGGATTGGGCTATGTTTGCGCCAATAATAATCACAAACACCCAATTGTCAATGAAAGCACCCGTTCACAATCACAGATATCAGATAGCAAGTATGTAGAGAACACAAATATCAAGAACACTCAAAATGTCAAAGAAAAGCAATAGAAACACACGATTTATAGTGGTTCGGCGTTGTAGCCTATGTCCACTTTGAAGCGTTGTTGCTTTATTGATTTTTGTTCGCTGGTTATAATGAGTTACAAATAAAGTGTAGTGATGATTCCGGTAGCGTAGCAGCATAGAAGAACCAGAAGATCCCCTTTTCTGAAGCTCTTGGGATGCTATTTATAGGTGTAGGCTGCAAATATCTTGCTCAGATCTCAGGAGACCTCTTCTTGCATGTGCGTGGGCCCACACGATCGATTCTAGGTGATTTTGACTCGATACGTGACGGATACGAATGAATTACGTATCGATCAAGATCTTGTCCAATCGAGTCGAGATCGATCATGAACATTCTTTAGGTTGTACGCAAGCTCCGCTGAAAATTTGGTGGCATTTGGACTTGTAGATTGTGAGTTATGATCAATGCAAGTTTGGGTTTATGTAGGTTGTTTAGTTCGTATCGATCCCCTTCATATCGATCTGTTCGTATCGCTTTTTGGGCACGTGCTTGCAAGTTGACATGGCGCTAACTTCTTGGATCGATCCACTTTTCATGCCGAGTGACTAAGTATTTCACTGGAGTGTATCTTGTTCACATCGATCACCTCTTCCCTGTTCGCATCGATCATCGTTGCACTATACGCATCGATCATCTTTGCACTGTTCGCATCGATCATCGTTGCACTGTTCGTATCGATCATCGTTGGACTGTTCGTATCGATCATCGTTGCATTGTTCGTATCGATCATCATTGCACTGTTCGTACCGATCCTCGTTGGACTGTTCATATCGATCATCGTTGCACTGTTCGTATCGATCATCGTTGCACTATTCGTATCGATCATCGTTTAATGGTTTGGGATCGATACGAATTGATTCCAGTTGATGAATATGAAGTTGGGCTTACATGATGGATGTTAGAAACTAGGGTGGCTATAACACAATGTTGGATCTTAAGGCTATTCAGACACTAGAAGTGGTGAATTGTGTATTAACTACTTACTTATGAATTAAAACTTTATTTACTCAAATTGCAAACAGAAAGAGGTAATCAAAAAATAAATAAGTAATAAGTAAAATGCAGTAATGTAAATAACACCCGGATTTTTATACTGGCTCGGATTAACCAATTCTAAATCCAGTCCTGCACTCTATCGCGCAAAATTCCACTATAATCGCTTGCTTTCCACGGGTGGCAAGAACACCTTTACAATCTTGGTTTTAGGGGCTACAAGACGCACCCTCTTAATTTTACAAGCTACAAGAACACCTTCTCTTTATCACCAACAATAAACTATGGCAAGTGGTTGTATCTTCAATACAGATTCTTGCGGATTCGGTACAATGATCCTATAGACCTCCAATGGCAACATATCTTTGAATTCTTTGAGGAATGTGATGAAATCAAAGAGAGAATAATGCGAATTCAAGTATAACTCTCTGATATTGTATGGTTTGCAAATCAGTGAAGAATTGGAGGGAAACATTATCGATTTGCAAGGAGATTGAAAGAGTATGCAATGGATTTCTTTTGCAAATGTTTGGAGAAGAAGGAGTAAGAGAAAATAAGAATTCTTGATGTTAAAATTCGTTTTCAGAGGCCTTAATATAGTGGCTGAAGAGACGTGTCTTTTGGTAAAGAGGTGGAGGGAAATGTCTCTTCATTTAAAATTTGAAATTCTGAAAAACCGCTTGTATGTCGATATCCCCCCACCCACCATGTCGACGTGGGTGTGTTGCAAAATGAACAGCAACACTAATAAGTGTTGAAAATTTTTAGCATTTCAAATTATCTAATATTTATGGATTTTTGTGATTCGGTTGAGGTCAGTGGTTGATGATCTTCAAGTATAATTGCCATGGTACCTTTAACAAGATATTCTAAGGTTCAACCAACTCCTCATCACTTCAAACACCTTTATGCTTCAGCATTCTTCTCTAATTGGATTTTGTTCTTCAATTGCTCTGATTAACCTTCTTCTATAATTCATTTGCTTCAAATGTATTCTTGTTTATCTCTGTAAATGTCTCCATAATATATCAGATATGACTGCATAACTCGAAGATACGTTATTAGTAATATTTATGTGTTTGTTGTCATCAAAATCAATACCTAGGGTATTAACAATCTCCTTCTTTTTGATGATGATAACCATATAAACATTTGAGAGATAAAAAAATACTTTTATATTTGACTCCTCCTAACTCTATGCACTCCCCCTATCATTTTGCCTAGTATATTTATAAATTTTCTCCCCTTTTGTCATCAACAAAAAGGGAGAAAAAGAGACACTTAAATCACTGCTAGACAATATATAGAGTTTGTATATAGAGATAAATGCTTATAAATTAAACACATGAGGGGAAACCAAATCAATTCAAAACATGAAATAAACTTATCTGACAATAAGATGAGTTTTAGAGTTACCGACTTTGGTGATGCCAATAAAAAATCCTTTTCATATTTATCCAATGTTCAATAGATTTCTTGTCATATGCTTTGAGCATCTACTATCTGATATACATTATTTGGTACCTCAATGATTATAAAATATGCGCATTGGTACCCTTTTTATTTTGGGGTCCATGGGGTTAAGTTTTGGGATGCCAAACCCATAAAGAGTTTGAATGTCCTCTCAAAATATAATCATTAGATGAATGAACTTATTAATAAAATTATCAATATATTTTTCTTTTTCAGTATCATCCAAACCTTTTGGAACCCATAAATTAATGAACCTATTTGGAGGTTTTAACTTTAATTTCCTAGGTTTTGGTTTGAACTTGATAGCCTTAACAAACTTAGTATTTTGAACACTATTTTTCTTTGATTTAGCCTTAGGGGTGTATCCAAGTCCATCTTTATTCCTTGCGTGTTTAGATACAGACAATAATTTTTCTAGATTACCCTTCCCTTTGTTAAATTTACCAATATCAGTTTTCAATTTGTCAAAATCCTTATTACAGTTAAGAATAAGATTGTCTAGAGATGTTATTTTGTCATTCAGATCAGTGATCTGTGACTTTATTGAAAGATTTCTGATTTTAAGAATTCACTTTCACTTTTAATTTTTCAAAACTTCCAAGTGTCAAATTCTTTTCATCATTATACCTATTAAGTCTTTCAATTTCATATTTTAGACACTGTTTTTCTTCAGTTAACCTTTCATTAAATATTTTTAATCTAGCTATCTCTGCCAAACTATTGTTGTACTCTTTCCTAAGTATTTTATATCCCTGATTCGTATCATTCAAAACATTAGTAATTCTTTATTAAAATTCCATACCTTGTCATCCTTTGCCATAAAGCACAATGTAACATCCCTTGATTTTAGCCAAGTCTAATTTGATAATTGAATTAATTTTTGAAATTAAATTGTGAATAAAAAATCTAAATTGTGTTTGAATTTCCAAATTTAATTAGATGTACATTTGTTTATTTATATAAATGGGTTATCATTTGAAATTTGACTCGAAGTCAGAATATAAATGTATTGAAAATAAATTTGATTTGGAATTCAAGAATGAATATTTTAGAAATAAAATTAGATTTATTAATTTTATATTTCCAAAGAACTAATACATATGTAGATATATATATATATATATATATATATATAATTATTATTTGTAATGAATAACTTTTCAATTGTTTTAAATTGTATTAGTACAAAATAGAATGTAAGGAAACTAAATAAAATCTTGTTTTCTAATTTTAGCAAGTATGTACTTTGATGTGAAGATTTTACTTTGAATTTAATGTGGTAAATTTTTAAATACTATTTAAAGGATAACTTCCAATATGATATTAAACAAGGTTAAATAAAAAGTTTTAAAAATATACATATGTAAAATATTAAAATGAAAAGAGTTTAAAATAAAAATTATAAATTAAATCAAGACAAGGTTTAAAACACAATTTAAAAATAACATTTGACATTTGTAAGATAAGAAGGTAAATACAATTAACAAGTGTTCACCAATTTAAACAAGTGGCACATTGTTTTTTTTTTTAAAAAGATATTAATTTACAAATAAACACAAACCAGACTAATGTATTAAGTTTTCTTCCATCTCCAAATTTATCTAATCCAAACCAGAAACCTAAAAATAAAGAAAAAAATCCGAAAGCTTTAGAGTTGAAATGAAGCTTCAACCAGTTTCAGAATTCGAAGCAGTTCAATAAAACCAATTTATCAGTTCTCAATTCAAAACCAAAAAAACAAAAGCATCTCAACTAAAATCTGAGATCAAAGCGAATTGCAGATCATCTTTAAAACCAGATCAATCCAGTTTTCAAAATATGGAAACAAAAAGAAAAAAAATTCCAGTTTCCAAATTTAAGAACCAAATTAAATTCAAGTTCAACTCAAACCTGAAAATCAAACAAGACTCAAAGCAAATCAAGAACAAAGGCAGGTTTAATTCGAGATCAAAAAATCAAAGCACGCCAATGTGGATTCAACTGTATCAAGCTTCAAAAAATCAAAAAAAAAACAAAGCATTTCAAAAACCTGGAAACAACAAAATCCCAGTTCTCCACTCTGTTCTCTACTTTTTAAGGTGAGAAACTTTCTCTTTAAAGCCTGATTTGGTTGATACATTGTGATGTTATGATGATTGTTTGATTGTGTGATGATAATTGTTTTTCATGTATGTGTATAAGTAAGCCCCTGCGTGTATATATAGTGTACATAGCTGTTGGTCTTAATCACTTCTGTTGTTAGTCTAAAGAGTATGGTTTTGATATAAAAAAATTCAAAATCTTTACACCAGATCTCTGTTAGACTATGATATTCAAACATGATAAATTAGTTTAACCTCAATCTATGTTTTAAAAACATATTCAAGCAAAATGGGATTAAGAATCTGCTGGAATCAAGAATTTACAGTAGACAGGTTAAAATCATGTTAAATCAAATCTTGTAAATTTCTGATTTAAGTTTATAACAAGAATCGAATCTGTAAAATATGATTTTTAAGATGAAAATCTAAATTTTTAGTTATGGTTTGAGAGAGCATTTTTGAGTTGATCGATTTTTGATTTCTAGGAATTTTCTGTCGACTGGAAATTGGTGGAATCTCGTGGTTGCTGCTGGAGGTTGTTGGAAGGTTGCCGAGGCTGGGAGAAATGGCGTTTGAATTTATAAATTGCCATGGCAACAGGAATTGATTGAGGTAGGGTTTAACAACCCAGATTTGCCGATGAAGTAGATGGAGGTGTTTTGTTGTGGTCGAGGCAATTTAGGTCATCAGACCGAGGAGGTTAGTGGCCTCACGTTGTGACGAAGTTGTGGATGAAGTGGCGACGACTCAGATGGCCGGAGGTGGTTCCACGGGGCAGGTTTTGGTGTTGAGGATGGGTTCCAGGGAGCATAGCAATGCTCGATTTTGATTTTGGGGGAATTTTGAATTTCTGGGTGTTTAGGAAGCTCAGGGGGGCCAACGTCGACTTGGTGGTGGGTGGCGACTCAATCGGAGGTGGTTGGGGAAGTGGTGCACGTGCACGCGCAATGGGATGCTTCTGGGTTGTTTTGAATTTGGGGAAGAAGAAAAATTATCGAGTTCAGGCACGTAAAAAAATGAGAATTCGACTCGAAGCGTGTATCTGGAGAGATGGGTTTGAGCTCGAGTTATAACTCGAGTAAAACGTTAGCACCCCGTGTAGAAACACTTAGAAAATTTTCTAGTTGGAAAAATGTGGCTCTCGGGTTGTTTTGCAGAAAACTCGAAGCAAAGGGGTAATCCTCTCGGGTAATACTCGAAGCTGACTCGGGTTTTAAAACTTCTAGTTTCAAAACTTTAAAAATCTGAGTTAACATGATTCCTAAACTATTCTTTTTAAATTAATGATTGTTGTTAAGTTAAACATGTAATTGAAGGCTTTAGAATAAGGATATTTTAATTGATTAAGTTCAAAATGTTTAAAACTTATTATTTTAAAAGAGTTACACTTAAATAAACTTAACATAGAAATAAAGAAGTTAATCAAATGTTTCTAAATTGTCAACTTAAAGGTTAAGTTAGCTTATATAATTAAGGATAATAAATAAATGATTAGAAGTTTAATAACTCAAGAAATTAAGGAAATAACTAATTTAAGAATAATCAATTTCTTAAAAGTAACTACTTAATGGAGATAATTAAAGATGAATAATTAATGATTTGAAGATTTATAAATCAAGTGTTTAAAGGTTAGTTAATTTAAAGAATAATTAATTAATGTGATTAAATAATAGAGGTAGTTAATTTGAAAATAATTGATTAAGTAAAAGTAAATTAAATTATGAAATTGGTTAAGGAATCATATTTTAATTAAGGATTAATTTATTAATCATTGTAATTAATTAAAGATAATTTATTATTAATATAAGGTTAATTAATTAATTTATAATTAAGGGTTTATTAATTAATATAATTAATAAATGAAGATTAAATTAATGAAAACAATTAAAGGGAATTAATTGCTTAAAGATAATTGCTTAATTAAAAGGATAATTATTTAATAACTAAAGGTTGATAAATTATAATTAACGGTTAATTAATTATAAATGGTTAATTAATAAATAACTAAAGAATAATTAATCAAAATGATTTATTAATATTAATTAACCAGAATTAGTAAGTCATAAGTAGTTAATCTGATTTGAATTAATCGGACAATTATCTGATCTCACTTATGCATGTTTGCATTCTATTGGATGATTGAATTGTTTGATACCCTGATATGATCTGTTTTGATTTGAGTTGTGTTTGATGTAGTTTATTATCTGTGATACATATCTGTGATTTGTCAATGAAAGATAAGCGTTATAGTTTATACCGCTTATCAAATATAAGCGTTATAGTTTATACCGCTTATCAAATATATTGCTGTATTTGAATCTGTGCTGATTGACGATGTGGCACTTTTATTATGTAAAAACCCCTGGACCACACTTATACACACACAAATATGGATTGCATGTGGTAATTGGTTAAGTCACAGATTGTTGAAATGGTTTTAAAGTTTGAATTTTGAATCCAAATGGTTTTGGAAATGAAATTGGGTTGAATTTGAAAAATAATTGAAAAGGGTTTTTGAAGATAAAAGTTATTTTAAATAACTTTATTTAGTTTGAAATTTGAAATATTTTGATTTGAGTTTGAATTCAATATTTGAAATTGAATTCAATGATTTGGAAATTTTGGCTTAAAAAGATTATACAAGTTATAATGGTGTTTATATGGGTTTTTAACCATTTAAAAAGTATTGGTTTGGGAATTTAAATTTAAACCCAAGTCTATACTTGAATAGGCTTTAACTTATGTAAATGTAATCAGTTTTTCCCAAACCAAAAACTATTTGTTTTCAGTTAATAATAGCTTTCATATAAAGAAAGGGTTTTCAATTTGTGTTGGAAGATTTCAAGTCAAAATGAAATCGAAACAGTTTTGAAAACTATGAATAAATCTTTGTGAAAGATGGTTGGATCTTGTTTTGAAATTAAAGAGGCTTTTAAAAGGAGTACCTTTTGTATAAAAGATTTGAAATGGTAATTATGAATGGATCTTTGGAAATAGGTTTGAAAGCTATAAATTGAGTTTTTGATTTAAATAATTGGATGAGTTAATCCAATTTGAAAGGGAAATTGTGTTGAACGAATGTGAATGAATCTTTGTGAAAAATTGGTAAACTTTGTTTTCGAATTGAAAATGGATCTTAAAAATGTATCCTTTCTATAAAGGATTTGAAATGGAAATTGTTTTTGAAATCAACAAATGGATCTTTGTGAAAGCTGGGTGAACTTGGTGAATTGAATCTTTTTGTTTAAAAAATTTGTAGATGGTAATTTGTTTAAACCATTTGAAAGAAAAGTTTTGGATTTAAAGTTGTGACTCAACTGAAATCTCAATATCCATATGTTTATAAATTTTGCGCTCATTATTCGGTTCAGCCAGGAGAGGTCTTTGTGCCATATAACCCATTCCGAATAATGATACGACGATATGGATAGCATTTGAAGACCGGTGGTGAAGACCAGATACTTCCGAAAGCGAAAGGATGACATGTCGAATGTCTCTGCACCGACTGGCCCCGTTACAGAGATTTGAGCACCCATTGTGATGGGGAGTCCGGACGTTATTAGAAATTACCCGGTTTGCAAGGGCTTCTTTGGAAGTGCCTTCCGTTCTGTTCGAACCCGGAACATACTTGTATGGATGTGTGTCTGACGTTACACTTTGAGATGTAAAGCTGGTTTCTACCAAATACATTCCTTCTTGGTGGCGGAGATTTATTCTCTTAGCTTAACACCCTTCTCTAAGACGTATGAGCTCAGAGGTTATGTAGTTGATGGTTACTAGTGATACATTCCCAATTTGGTAATGTGGCATACGAAGAGCTGCTGATCATTTGTTGATCAAAGCATGGCTTTATGAAAAGCGTAGCTTTGTGGACGAAACTTCGTCGGATATCACACGCCAGAATGGTCAAAACAGGAAGAATGCATCAAGGTTATAGGGGTAGCGCCCCTTAGGGTATATGCATTTCCTTCTGGATAGAAGTGATATCATGGTATGGAGCCCAGATACTTAACTTATGCGGATATCGCAAATATATATTACTTTGTGATTGTTGTTGTTAAGGATCCTCGGATAAAGGTTGTTTACAACCGGAGATGGCATACTCGTGTCAGTAGTTACCTATTTTTGCAGAGGTAACCCGGCCTTGTGTTGGCAGAGGTCCGGTTAGGTTCTCGGGGCGTCCCTCCAGAGGCGTACCAATGTGGCAATGGGAAGTTCCTTGGCCTGACCATTTGTTGGAAAACCCAAAGAAATAATACGCGCCAAGTAGGTTTTAGTTGTATAACCTGCCATGGAATGTGGTGGTAACCTGCTATTGAACATGGTAGCCATATGAGGCATACGACGAAATGTTGTATGCTGGCTAAGATTAATATTATACTTTCGAAAATGTTTTCCCCTATGAACTAAAAATAATATCAAATGGTTTTCGCGTATCAAGCATGTTTGACTATCATAAGAAGAAATCTTCTCCAATTCTGCGTTTGCATGGTGTGTGTGGCGGGAGGCTTTATGGTAGTTTCATTTTTCAAAAAGCATTGCGGATTTCAATTTTAAAATCTTTTGTTTGTTTTAAAGGATAAAACTGTTTTTGTTTGCTCATACCAGTCCCATGACTGACCTGGAGTTTATTGTTCCCTTCCTAAACTCTAGGTGCCCACAATTTTCCACACGGGTAGTCTACAGTTTGGTTTTTCAGATAGTCAGATAGTAGATATTGATTTGGTAGCTTTTAGCTTTCTCTTTGGTATTCTTCGAAGATCTTGGATATTGGAGTCTTTGGATTCATGGACGAGACTTGCTTAGCTTGGTGAAACGTGATGGTGGTTCGAGCTATCTATGGAGATTGCTGATATTAGTGTTTCTTCTGGAGTTTCAAGTTCTGGCTGTATCCGCTGCTAGTTCATTTGGTTTTCTACTGTAGCATTTCTTTGTATCTCTGATATTGATCATTGTTGTATATTTGGATATTGTATCATTGGAGTTGTATATGATATTCATTTCTTTTTCTTCCGCTGTGTTGTTATACTTAATTTGTTATAAGCTCCGACGAACCAGATTCGACGTTTGGATCTGCGACATTTGAATATGAGTGTTGTATTCGGTGCCGATTTTCGAAGGTCGAGTCAGGGTCGCTACATTTGGTATCAGAGCTGAAGGTTGAAATTTAGCTCAGGAGTATAACACATTGGGTAACTCATTAGAGATAGAATGAAATATACCCTAGAATGAGTATATCCCTAAGATATCCGTTCGAACGCCTCAGTGAATTCTCTTACTATTCACCGATGGTAAGTATGAGTGCAAGAAGAGGACGAGATAGGGGACAGGGGAGCACCACTACAAATGGTCAGTACCCTGCAATAGTGGAAACAACTTTCTCTATCAATCTCTTTTGATTCGTCTTTTCAATTCTTTAATGATTCCTGGCAGCTCCAGGAAGATGCTTTGATATATTTGCATGGGACACAAACTCCAGAAAGGTCAGAATTATTTGTTTGGATGAATTGTTATAGGTATATTTTGGTTGTTTAAACTAAAAGATTTGGATTGCATCCATATATCTGTTTATTCTGTTGGGTCCAGGTATATTCTACGAGTGGTTAGTTATCTTTCGATCTAACCAATACCCCTGTATATTCCGTAGTTCTGGTGACCCCGGTATCTTAATTCATCCTTGTATCCATTATTGATATTCTGATTTGGTAAGCCAAATGCAGAATAGATATTCAGTTTGATCAGGTAATTCATCTCTCTATATTCTTTTGTGGTCTTCCTACTTTCAAATTTCGAGGACGAAATTTTCTAAGGGGGGAATCTGTAACATCCCCCGATTTTAGCCAAGTCTAATTTGATGATAAAATTAATTTTTGAAATTAAATTATGAATAAAAAATATAAATTGTGTTTGAATTTCCAAATTTAATTAGATATATGTTTGTTTGTTTATATAAATGGGTTATCATTTGAAATTTGACTCGAAGTCAGAAATATAAATGTATTGAAAACAAATTTGATTTGGAATTCAAGAATGAATATTTTAGAAATAAAATTAGATTTATTAATTTTATTTTTCCAAGGAACTAATATATATGTGGATATATATATATATAATTATTTATTTGTAATGAATAACTTTTCAAATCAACTGTTTTAAATTGTATTAGTACAAAATAGAATGTAAGGAAACTAAATAAAATCTTGTTTTCTAATTTTAGCAAGTATGTATTTTGATGTGAAGATTTTACTTTGAATTTGATGTGGTAAATTTTTAAATACTATTAAAGGATAACTTCCAATATGTTATTAAACAAGGTTAAATAAAAAGTTTTAAAAATATACATATGTAAAATATTAAAATGAAAAGAGTTTAAAATAAAAATTATAAATTAAATCAAGACAAGGTTTAAAACACAATTTAAAAATAACATTTGACATTTGTAAGATAAGAAGGTAACAATTAACAAGTGTTCACCCATTTAAACAAGTGGCACATTGTTTTTTAAAAAAAAGATATTAATTTACAAATAAACACAAACCAGGCTAATGTATTAAGTTTTTTTCCATCTCCAAATTTATCTAATCCAAACCTGAAACCTAAAAATAAAGAAAAAAATCTGGAAGCTTTAGAGTTGAAATAAAGCTTCAACCAGTTTCAGAATTCAAAGCAGTTCAATAAAACCAGTTTCTCGGTTCTCAATTCAAAACCAAAAAAACAAAAGCATCTCAACTAAAATCTGAGATCAAAGCGAAGTGCAGATCATCTTCAAAACCAGATCAATCCAGTTTTCAAAATCTGGAAACAAAAAGAAAAAAAATTCCAGTTTCCAGATTTAAGAACCAAATTAAATTCAAGGCAAAATTCAAGTTCAACTCAAACCTGAAAATCAAACAAGACGCAAAGCAAATCAAGAACAAAGGCAGGTTTATTTCGAGATCAACAAATCAAAGCACGCCAATGTGGATTCAACTGTATCAAGCTTCAAAAAATCAAAAAAAAACAAAGCATTTCAAAAACCTGGAAACAACAAAATCCCAGTTCTCCACTCTGTTCTCTACTTTTTAAGGTGAGCAACTTTCTCTTTAAAGCCTGATTTGTTTGATACCCTGATATGATCTGTTTTGATTTGAGTTGCGTCTGATGTAGTTTATTATCTATGATATATATATCTGTGATTTGTGAACGAAAGATAAGCGTTATATTTTATACCGCTTATCAAATATAAGCGTTATAGTTTATACCACTTATCAAATATACTGTTGTATTTGAATCTGTGCTGATTGATAATGTGGCACTTTTGTTGTGTAAAAACCTATGGACCACACTTATACACACACAAATATGGATTGCACGTGGAAATTGGTTAAGTCGCATTTTTTTGAAATGGTTTTAAAGTTTGAATTTTGAATCCAAATGGTTTTGGAAATGAAATTGGGTTGAATTTGAAAAATAATTGAAAAGGAGTTTTGAAGATAAAAGTTATTTTAAATAACTTGATTTAGTTTGAAATTTGAAATATTTTGATTTGAGTTTGAATTCAATATTTGAAACTGAATTCAATGATTTGGAAATTTTGGCTTAAAAAGATTATACAAGTCATAAAGGTGTTTATATAGGTTTTTAACCATTTAAAAAGTATTGGTTTGGGAATTTAAATTTAAACCCAAGTCTATACTTGAATAGGCTTTAACTTATGTAAATGTAATCAGTTTTTCCCAAACCGAAGTTTTCAATTAATAATAGCTTTCATATAAAGAATGGGTTTCCAATTTGTGTTGGAAGATTTCAAGCCAAAATGAAATCGAAACAGTTTTGAAAACTATGAATAAATCTTTGTGAAAGATGGTTGGATCTTTTTTTGAAATTAAAGAGGCTTTTAAAAGGAGTATCTTTTGTATAAAAGATTTGAAATGGGAATTATGAATGAATCTTTGGAAATGGGTTTGAAAGCTATAAATTGAGTTTTATTTTTAAATAATTGGATGTGTTAATCCAATTTGAAAGGGAAATTGTGTTGAAAGAATGTGAATGAATCTTTGTGAAAAATTGGTAAACTTTGTTTTCGAATTGAAAATGGATCTTAAAAATGTATCCTTTCTATAAAGGATTTGAAATGGAAATTGTTTTTGAAATCGACAAATGGATCTTTGTGAAACTGGGTGAACTTGGTGAATTGAGTCTTTTTGTTTAAAAGATTTGTAAATGGTAATTTGTTTAAACCATTTGAAAGAAAAGTTTTGGATTTAAAGTTGTGACTCAACTGAAATCTCAATATCCATATGTTTTTAAATTTTGCGCTCATTATTCGGTTCAGCCAGGAGAGGTCCTTGTGCCATATAACCCATTCCGAATAATGATACGACGATATGGATGGCATTTGAAGACCGGTGATGAAGACCAGGTACTTCCGAAAGCGAAAGGATGACATGTCGAATGTCTCTGCACCGACTGGCCCCGTTACAGAGATTTGAGCACCCATTGTGATGGGGAGTCCAGACGTGATTCGAAATTACCCGGTTTGCAAGGGCTTCTTTGGAAGTGCCTTCCGTTCTGTTCGAACCCGGAACATACTTATATGGATGTGTGTCTAACGTTACACTTTGAGATCTAAAGCTGGTTTCTACCAAATACATTCATGTTTGGTGGCGGAGATTTATTCTCTTAGCTTAACACCCTTCTCTGAGACGTACGAGCTCAGAGGTTATGTAGTTGATGGTTACTAGTGTTACATTCCCAATTTGGTAATGTGGCATACGAAGTGCTGCTGATCATTTGTTGATCAAAGCATGGCTTTATGAAAAGCGTAGCTTTGTGGACGAAACTTCGTCGGATCTCACACTCCAGAATGGTCAAAACAGGAAGAATGCATCAAGGTTATAGGGGTAGCGCCCCTTAGGGTATATGCATTTCCTTCTGGATTGAAGTGATATCATGGTATGGAACCCAGATACTTAACTTATGCGGATATCGCAAATATATATTACTTTGTGATTGTTGTTCTTAAGGATCCTCGGATAAAGGTTGTTTACAACCGGGGATGGCATACTCGTGTCAGTAGTTACCTATTTTTGCAGAGGTAACCCGGCCTTGTGTTGGCAGAGGTCCGGTTAGGTTCTCGGGGCGTCCCTCCAGAGGCGTACCAATGTGGCAATGGGAAGTTCCTTGGCCTGACCATTTGTTGGAAAACCCAAAGAAAAATACGCGTCCAGTACAGTTTTAGTTGTACAACCTGCCATGGAATGTGGTGGTTACCTGCTATTGAACATGGTAGCTATAGTAGGCATACGACGAAATGTTGTATGCTGGCTAAGATTGATATTATACTTTCGAAAATGTTTTCCACTATGCACTAAAAATAATATCAAATGGTTTTCGTGTATCAAGCATGTTTGACTATCATAAGGAGAAATCTCCGCCAATTCTGCGTTTGCATGGTGTGTGTGGCGGGAGGCTTTATGGTAGTTTCATTTTTCAAAAAGCATTGCCGATTTCAATTTTAAAATCTTTTGTTGGTTTTAAAGGATAAAACTATTTTTGTTTGCTCATACCAGTCCCATGACTGACCTGGAGTTTATTATTCCCTTTCTAAACTCTGGATGCCCACAATTTTCCACACGGGCAGTCTAGAGTTTAGTTTTTCAGATAGTAGATATTGATTTGGTAGCTTTTAGCTTTGTCTTTGGTATTCTTTGGAGATCTTGGATATTGGAGCCTTTGGATTCATGGATGAGACTTGCTTAGCTTGGTGAAACGTGATGGTGGCTCGAGCTATCTATGGAGATTGCTGATATTATTGTTTCTTCTGGAGTTTTTAGTTCTGGTTTTATCCGCTGCTAGTTCATTTGATTTTCTGCTGTAGCATTTCTTTGTATCTCTGATATTGATCATTGTTGTATATTTGGATATTGTATCATTGGAGTTGTATATGATATTCATTCTTTTTCTTCCGCTGTGTTGTTATACTTAATGTGTTATAAGCTCCGGCGAATCAGATTCGACGTTTGGATCTGCGGATATGAGTGTCGTATCCGGTGCCGATTTTCGAAGGTCGAGTCAGGGTCGCTACACACAAGTTGGCATTTTTTGTTTCTGAATCACCATCACTTGATGATGTATCTGAATCATCCCATTTTGCATTGAATGCCTGTTTCCTCTCCTTATTGAAAGTGTTTGACTTTGATCTCATCAGTTTAGGACAGTCTCTTTTCAAATGACCGGGTTTATCACATTCGAAACACTTAACAACATTTCTATTTCTAGAAATATTGTTGTTAGTTTTTCGAAGTTTGTTTGTTATCCAATACTTCAAGAATTTCTTAAACTTCTTGGACATAAACTCGATATCATCATCAATAGCATCGTCATCTGGTTCATCTTTGTCGATCGTAGCATTGAGGGCTACTGGTTTCTTCTCATTTGCCTAATTCTCTTTTCTAATCTGCAACTTTACTTCATAAGACATTAGGTTACCAATTAAATCTACTATTTTCATAATACTAATATCATTGGATTCTTCAATTTCCAAAGTCTTGTGATCCCATTCACTAGGAAGTGAATTCAGGAACTTTCTGACTTGGTCTTCTTCAGTAATTTTCTTTCCTAATGATATTAAGGCATGTACTATATCTTGAAATCTAGAATACATATCAGAAATAGACTCATTTGGTTTCATTTGAAAGAGTTGAAGTTGGTTAGTTAGCATAGATATTTTTGTTTTTTTTACTTTATTGGTGCCTTCATGTGTGACTTGTAGAGTTCTCCAAATTTCATATGCAGAATTACTAATAGGCACTCGAATAAATTCATTTCTATCTATGGATCAAAATAAAATAATCATGGCATTAGAGTTATTAAGTGCTTCTGTCTTTTGGTCCAGTGTCCATTTCGAATATTCAGTTTGAGGCTCTATATACTCTATTTGGGTAATGTTCCAAATATCCAAACCATTAGACCGCAAATAACATTTCATCCTACAAGCCCAATAAGCATAACTACTGCCATCAAATAGAGGGGGTCTAGTGGTAGATTGCCCTTCAACAAAAGTGTTAAAAAATGTGTTCCTAGTGTCATTAGCCATTTATACTTTTCAAAAACCAAGTTATGAATATTTGAAAACCAATGCTCTGATACCAAATGTTAGAAACTGGGTGGCTATAACACAATGTTGGATCTTAAGGCTATTCAGACACTAGAAGTGGTGAATTGTGTATTAACTCCTTACTTATGAATATAAAACTGTATTTACTCAAATTGCAAACAGAAAGAAGTAATCGGAGAATAAGTAAGTAATAAAGTAAAATGCAGTAATGTAAATAACACCCGGCTTTTTATACTGGTTCGGATTAACCAATCCTACATCCAGTCCTACACTCTATTGTGCAGAATTTCACTATAATCGCTTGCTTTCCACTGGTGGCAAGAACACCTTTACAATCTTGGTTTCACGGGCTACAAGACATACCCTCTTGATTTTACAGGCTACAAGAACACCTTCTCTTTATCACCAACAATAAACTATGGCAAGTGGTTGTATCTTCAATACAGATTCTTGCAGATTCGGTACAATGATCCTATAGACCTCCAATGACAATATATCTTTGAATTATTTGAGGAATAGGATGAAATCAGAGAGAGAATGATGTGAATTCAAGTACAACTCTCTGATATTGTGTGGTTTGCAAATCAGTGAAGAATTTGGGTGAAACAGTATCGATTTGCAAGGAGATTGAAAGAGTATGCAATGGATTTCTTTTGCAAATGTTTTGAGAAGAAGTAAGAGAAAATAAGAATTCTTGATGTTAAAATTCGTTTTCAGAGGCCTTTATATAGTGGTTGAAGAGATGTGTCTTTTGGTAAAGAGGTGGAGGGAAATGTCTCTTCATTTAAAATTTGAAATTCTAAAAAACCGCTTGTATGTCGATATCCCCCTACCCACCATGTCGACATGGGTGTGTTGCAGAATGAACAGCAACACTAATAAGTGTTGCAAATTTTCGGCATTTCAAATTATCTAATATTTATGGATTTTTGTGATTCGGTTGAGGTCAATGGTTGATGATCTTCAAGAATAATTGCCATGATATCTTTAACATGATATTCTAAAGTTCAACCAGCTCCTCATCACTTCAAACACATTTATGCTTCAGCATTCTTCTCTAATTGGGTTTTGTTCTTCAATTGCTCTGATTAACTTTCTTCTATAATTCATTTGCTTCCACTGTATTGTTGTTTATCTCTGTAAATGTCTCCATAATATATCTGATATGACTGCATAACTCGAAGATACGTTAGTAGTAATATTTATGTGGTTATTGTCATCAAAATCAGTACCTAGGGTATTAACAATCTCTCCATTTTTTATGATGACAACCATATAAATATTTGAGAGATAAAATATAATACTTTTATATTTGACTCCCCCTAACTCTATGCACTCCCCCTATCATTTTGCCTAGTATATTTATATCTTTTCTCCCCCTTTGTCATCAAAAAAACGGAGAAAAAGAGTCACTTAAATCACTGCTAGACAATATGTAGAGTTTGTATATATAGATAAATGCTTATAAATAAAACACATGAGGGGAAACCAAATCAATTCAAAACATGAAATAAACTTATCTGATAATAAGATGAGTTTTAGAGTTACCAACTTTGGTGATGCCAATAACAAATCCTTTTCATATTTATCCAATGTTCAATAGATTTCTTGTCATATCCTTTGAGCATCTGCTATCTGATATACATTGTTTGGTACCTAAAAAATTATAAAATATGCACACTGGTACCCTTTTTATTTTGGGGTCCATAAGGTTAAGTTTTGGGATGCCAAATCCACAAAGAGTTTGAATGTCCTCTCAAAATATAATCATTAGATGAATGAACCTTATTAATAAAATTATCAATATATTTTTCTTTTTCAACATCATCCAATTTTTGGAACCCATGAATTAATGAACCTATTTGAAGGTTTTAACTTTAATTTCCTAGGTTTTGGTTTGAACTTGATAGCCTTAACAAACTTAGTATTTTGAATATTATTTTTCATTGATTTAGCCTTAGAGGTGTTTCCAAGTCCATGTTCATTCCTAGCATGTTTAGATGCAGATAATAATTTTTTTAGATTATCCTTCCTTTGTTAAATTTATCAATATCAGTTTTCATTTTGTCAAAATCCTTATTACGCTTAAGAATAACATTGTCTAGAGATGTTATTTTGTCATTCAGATCAGTGATCTGTGACTTCGTTGAAAGATTTTCTAATTTTAAGGATTCATTTTCACTTTTTAATTTTTCAAAATTTCCAAGTGTCAAATCCTTTTCATTATTATACCCATTTCGTCTTTTAATTTCGTCTTTTAGACATTGTTTTTCTTTAGTTAACCTTTCATTAAATATTTTTAATCTATATGTTCTGTCAAACAACTGTTGTACTCTTTCCTAAGTATTTTATATCCCTGATTCATATCATTCAAAAATTAGTAATTTATTTATTAAAATTCCATACCTGGTCATCTTTTGCCACAAAGCACATGTTGGCGTTTTTTGTTTCTGAATCACTATCACTTGATGATGTATCTGAATCATGCCATTTTGCATTGAATGCCTGTTTCCTCTCCTTATTGAAAGTGTTTGACTTTGATTTCATCAATTTGGGACAGTCTCTTTTCAAATGATTGGGTTTATCACATTCGAAACACTTAACAACATTTCCATTTCTAGAATTATTGTTGCTAGATTTTCAAAGTTTGTTTGTTATCCAATACTTCAAGAATTTCTTGAACTTTTTGGACATAAACTCGATATCATCATCAATAGCATCATCATCTGGTTCATCTTTGTCGATCATAACATTGAGTGCTACTGATTTCTTCTCATTTTCCTGATTCTCTTTTCTAGTCTGCAGCTTTACTTCATAAGACATTAGGTTACCAATTAAATCTACTATTTTCATAATACTAATATCATTGGCTTCATCAATTGCCAGAGTCTTCTGATCCCATTCACTAGGAAGTGAATTCAGGATCTTTCTGACTTGGTCATTTTTAGTAATTTTCTTTCCTAATGATATTAAGGCATGTACTATATCTTGAAATCTAGAATACATATCAGAAATAGACTCGTTTAGTTTCATTTGAAAGAGTTGAAATTGGTTAGTTAGCATAGATATCTTTGTTTGTTTTACTTTATTGGTGCCTTCATGTGTGACTTGCAGAATTCTCCAAATTTCATATGCAGAATTACAAATAGACACTTGACTAAATTCATTTCTATCTAAGGAGAAAAATAAAATGTTCATGGCCTTAGAGTTATTAAGTGCTTGTGCCTTTTGGTCTAGTGTCCATTTTGAATATTTAGTTTGAGGCTCTATATACTCTATTTGGGTAATGTTCCAAATATCCAAACAATTAAACTGCAAATAACATTTCATCCTACAAGCCCAATAAGCATAACTATTGCCATCAAATAGAGGGGGTCTAGTGGTAGGTTGCCCTTCTACAAAAGTGTTAAAAAATGTGTTACTAGTGTCATTAGCCATTTATACTTTTCAAAAATCAAGTTATGAATTTTAGAAAACCAATGCTCTGATACCAAATGTTAGAAACTGGGTGGCTATAACACGATGTTGGATCTTAAGGCTATTCAGACACTAGAAGTGGTGAATTGTGTATTAACTACTTACTTATGAATATAAAACCGTATTTACACAAATTGCAAACAGAAAGAAGTAATCAGAGAATAAGTAAGTAATAAAGTAAAATGCAGTAATGTAAATAACACCCAGATTTTTATACTGGTTCAGATTAACCAATCCTACATCCAGTCTTGCACTCTATCATGTAGAATTCCACTATAATCGCTTGCTTTCCACGGGTGGCAAGAACACCTTTACAATCTTGGTTTCATGGACTACAAGACACACCCTCTTGATTTTACAGGCTACAAGAACACCTTCTCTTTATCACCAACAACAAACTATGGCAAGTGGTTGTATCTTTAATACAGATTCTTGTAGATTCGATACAATGATCCTATAGACCTCCAATGGCAATATATCTTTGAATTCTTTGAGGAATAAGATGAAATCAGATAGAGAATGATGTGAATTCAAGTACAACTCTCTGATATTGTGTGGTTTGTAAATCAGTGAAGAAATGGAGTGAAACAGTATCGATTTGTAAGGAGATCTAAAGAGTATGCAATGGATTTCTTTTGCAAATATTTGGAGAAGAAGGAGTAAGAGAAAATAAGAATTCTTGATGTTAAAATTCGTTTTCAGAGGCCTGTATATAGTGGTTGAAGAGACGCGTCTTTTGGTAAAGAGGTGGAAAGAAATGTCTCTTCGTTTAAAATTTGAAATTCTGAAAAACAGCTTGTATGTCGACATCCCCCAACCCACCATGTCGACATGGGTGTGTTGCAAAATGAACAGCAACACTAATAAGTGTTGCAAATTTTCAGCATTTCAAATTACCTTATATTTATAGATTTTTGTGATTTGGTTGAGGTCAATGGTTGATGATCATCAAGTATAATTGCCATGATATCTTTAACAAGATATTCTAAGGTTCAACCAACTCCTCACCACTTCAAACACCTTTATGCTTCAGCATTCTTCTCTAATTGGGTTTTGTTCTTCAATTGCTCTGGTTAACCTTCTTCTATAATTCATTTGCTTCCACTACATTGTTGTTTATCTCTGTAAATGTCTCCATAATATATCTGATATGACTTCATAACTCGAAGATACGTTAGTAGTAATATTTATGTGGTTGTTGTCATCAAAATCAATACCTAGGGTATTAACAATGGATATGAACAACATACAATTTGTGGATACGAACAAATGGAGGCAATTGACGGATATGAACAGATAATGCTTGATGGATGCGAATAGATGGCTGCAAATGGATAAAGGCAATCAATGGATACGAATAGATGAAGCTTGATGGATGCGAATGGTTGAAGGCAATCGATGGATATGAACAGATGAAGCTTGATGGATGCGAATAGATTGAAGCAATTGATAGACACAAGTAGATGAGATGGATGTGAACAGATGGAGGCGAATGAATTGATTCCCTTGGCTTGCATCGATCATATCTTGGGCATATGACCTCGGATTGACTTGAAATTTGGCAAGTAGGTTTTCACAACTTTGCTTGTCAAGTTTTGTCAATTGTAGCTTGATACGGACTCGGACAAAATTTACCGACATCCATAGTCGACCTGTATATAACAGCAATCGAGAAGAACTATCTTTGGTTTTTAGTTAATCTTTTCGTATCATGGCCTTGCTAAAAGGCGGAATAACACTTACCCCCCAAAACATGTCTTGCAATAGAATTGTGTGTTTTGTAGTGCCATAAGCTGGATGTTCGTATCATATTAATGACCTGCAAAGAAATTGATAGTCTTACCTGACCGTGACTGATGATCGTTCGAGATCGTATTTCATTCAGGGTGGTATGTGACCGTTCGACGTCGGGTGCCGTTAACGGTGAATGGTGACCGTTCGAGGCGAATTGTGACCATTCACGATCGGGTGTCGTTCGCGGCGAATTGTGATCGTTCGCATTGGGTGTCGTTCGAGATGAATTGTGACCGTTCGCGGTCGAGCGTCGTTTGAGGCGAATTATGACCGTTCGCGGTCGGGTGTCGTTCGAGGCGAGTTGTACCGTTCACGGCCTGGTGCCATTCGAGGCGAGTTGTGTGTGCCCGAGGGGGGAGGGGACTTAGTATCATTAATGTCAGATTTCACGTTCGAGTGAATTTCTGACTTGTTTGTTATGGCGGTTTATCGCCATCTTAGAGCGTACCTGAGGACCGTTCGCGATCCCGTACATGTGTAAGTTGCTTAGCCGTTATGGAATCACAAATAGCAAATATACATGAAAAATGAATCTATCGACAAAAATATCCAACAAAACCAAATCCAAACATGAGAAATAGAAAACAAAGGCAACACAAAGACGTCAAAGTGCAAACACCTACACCGATGTGATTAGTAGTCGTATCGGAGCATGCCTGAGGATCGTTCACGGTCCTATACATGTGCAAATGACTTAATCGCGTTGGTGTGGAGTTTGCCACTTATTCATCATTGTTTCAATCAGTTGATGACAAGTTGACACCTCGATCTTGAGCCATTCCTAGTTGATGCAGCAGGTGGTCGTTCTTGCTCCACCATCGCTGTTTGCCTCCTCACGTACTGTAACAGCATGCCATTCCAAATATTTCCTTCTACCTCATCCCTTAAGTGCCTACAATCATTGGTATTATCGCCGCTTAGCTCATGGAATAAGCAGTACTTGTCCAATTTCCTCTCATTGTTGGTCGAATCCCTCCTCATTGGCTTTCGATAAGGAACTTGCCCCCTGGTGTCCTGGTAGATCCGTTCCAAAGTCTCATTCAGCTCCATATAAGAGGTGAATCTCGGTTCCTTTCATGGTCGTTTTCATTCATCGCCGACATCCTCGGCTTTTCGTTTTCCTTTATCCTTGCCTAAATCTTTTCCCGGTGGATCTCCGCTTTTGACTACATAAACATCAACTCCCTCCCTTCTTCTCTCTCAACATTTGCATCCTCTAATAGTAGAAATCCTTTGGCCTCATGATAAAATTCCCCTAAATCCATAGGTGGATCCCTTGTTAGTGAATTTTTGAACTATGTTCCATCAGCTATGCCAGATACAGCTGCCATTAAGACCACGGATGGATCTAGACGATCCACCGATCCTGCTGCATTAAATCATGTTAGGAAGTTCCTCAAAGATTATCTGGTCTTCTGCTTTAGTGTCGCTAGACTCATCACATTCTTGAGCCTTGAGGTATGAACTCTGAACTGCCTCATGAACTTCTCAGTCAACTCTGTCCATGTTCCAATGGAGCCGCTTTCCAATTGCCTGAACCATAATGCTGATATGTCTGTCAGATACAATGGGAAACACCGGGCCATGACATCCTTCGATGCCCCTAGCGCTTCCATATGTCACATATATCTTATCAGATGAATGGCTGGATCTGTCCTTCCATCATATGTCTCAAATGTCGGTAGCTTGAATTCAGGTGGATTTCTGGCATGCCTAATTGCGGGAGCGAAGGGGCTCCTGTTAACATCTTCCAAATCTCCATTCACCAGTGCGCCTCTCATGGCTTGTTTGACCATCTCCGCCAATCTGTCACCGTCGCCAAGCTGTAATCCTTGTCCATTGCCTCCGATCTGCCCCTCGAGTACACGAGGGAATCTTGAAATCTGCACATCTGGACGGGCGTCCATTCCTCTATTAATGTCGTGTTGAACAACTCCACCTGGTATCCTACCTGAGGTTGGATCAACATGCTCCTGGGGAGTGGCCCTAGCTCTAGAGCCGCTCCTAATGGTCCCGCTCTGTTCTGGATTTTGATTGCTCCATGCTCCTGATCTCTGTCTCCAGCATTTCCTACGTAGTGTTTCCTTAATTCTGCATTCCAGCTTGTCCAGCTTGTTGGAGTAGGTTCTGCATCATCTCTTCTTGTCTTTTTAGCATTCCCTCTTGCATAGCTTCCATCATCATCTCCATCTCGTCTCGGATGATGAAGACTGAGACTTTATTTTCTCCTAAGGAAGCCTCCTAACTTCGTTCATGCTAGCTTCTTTCATTCCTTTGTCTTCTAGCTGATTGCCTAACCATAGCTTCCCAGATCCAAGTCCTTAAGTCTTCAAATCCAAGGTACAAGCCGTAGAATCTCTAAACGCTAGCCTTCTCAGTGAAAGCACCAAAATGTTTGTGCCAGAAAAGGTCAAAAACACCCAACTGTCGATGAAAGCACCCGTTCACAATCACAGATCTCAGGTAGCAAGTATGTAGAGAACACAAATATCAAGAACAATCAAAATGTCAAAGAAAAGCTGTAGAAACATACGATTATAATGCTTTGGCATTGTAGTCTACGTCCACTTTAAAGGGTTGTTGCTTTATTGATTTTTGTTCGCTGGTTACAATGAGTTACAACTGATTACAAGAGTACAATTGAAGTTTAGTGACAATTCCGGCAGAGTAGCGGCGTAGAAGAACCAGAAGATCCCCTTTTCTGAAGCTCTTGGGATGCTATTTATATGCGTAGGCTGCAAATATCTCGCTCAGATCTCGAAAGACCTCTTCTTGCACGTGCGTGGCCCCACGCAATCGATCCTAGGTGATTTTGACTCGATCCGTGACCCATACGAATGAATTAAGTATCGAGCAAGATCTTGTCCAATCGAGTCAAGATCGATCACGAACATTCGTTAGATTGTACGCAAGCTCCTGTGAAAATTTGGTGGCATTTGGACTTGTAGATTGTGAGTTATGATCGATGCAAGTTTGGGTTTTATGTAGGTTGTTTAGTTCGTATCGATCCCCTTCATATCGATCTATTTGTATCGCTTTTTGGGCACGTGCTTGCAAGTTGATATGGTGCTAACTTCTTGGATCGATCCACTTTTCATGCCGTGTGACTAAGTCTTTCACTGGAGTGTACCTTGTTCGCATCGATCACCTCTTCCTTGTTCGCATCGATCATCCTTGCACTGTTCGCATGGATCATCGTTGCACTGTTCGCATCGATCATCGTTGTACTGTTCGTATCGATCGTCGTTGCACTGTTCGTATCTATCATCATTCGATGGTTTGGGATCGATACGAATTGATTCCAATTGATTGATACGAAGTTTGGGTGTACGTGATGGATACGAACAGCAGACAATTGATGGATACGAACAGATGGAGGCAATTAATGGATATGAACAGATGAAGCTTGATGCATGCGAACAGATGGCTACGAACGAATGGAGGAAATCGATGGATACGAACAGATGAAGCTTGATGGATGCGAACGGTTGGAGGCAATCGATGGATACGAACAAATGAATCTTAATGGATGCGGACAAATGGAGGCAATTGATGGATACAAACAGATGAAGCTTGATGGATGCGAACAGATGGAGGCGAACGAATTGATTCTCTTGGCTTGCATCGATCATATCTTGAGCATATGACCTCAGATTGACATGAAATTTGGAATGTAGGTTTTCACAACTTGCTTGTCTTGTCTTGTCAATTGTAGCATGATCTGGGCTCGGACAAAATTTACCGACATCTATAGCCGATCTGTATATAACTGGCAATCGAGGAGAACTGTCTTTGGTTTCCAGTTAATCTTTTGGTATCGTGGCCTTGCTAAAAGGTGGGATAACATGCTAGCATGCGGTAGGGTAAATGAGTGAATTTTAAAAAAAATTTATCATTTTTGAATTTATTGGACCTATGAAGTCTAAATTGATTTAGTTCTAATATAAATAAATGTTAAATAAAATCATTATTTTATTTAACTAATTAATATAAGGATTTCATTATATTAATTCAATGATATATAATGTGTACATGTGTATGAAAAACACATGTATGTGTACGTGCACATAAAACATGTAAAATGTACGTGGTTTAACATGTCCGCATTTAAGTATTGGACTTTACACTACAACAGACATGTTAGTCTCTTCATATACCTATTCACTATCAGTTATTATAGTGCTATTATAATATAAAAATACACTTATACAAATATACGTACACACACGTAAAAGTATAAAAGTGTGCATACACACACATAAATATTTATATTTAAATATATTTTATATAAATTAAAATATAAAAAATTAAAATTAAATCCTTAAGAAAAATTTGAATTTAAAATTAGAACTAGGTTTAAAAACATCCTTTTGAATTCAAATTCAAATCTAAATGATTTATAATTAGTTTGTAAAATACATTTATATATAAACATATATGAAAGTATACATATTTTTTTAGAAAATATATTATTATTAATCCGTGCGGAATAAAAGTGTATTATTATTATCTTTTAAATTTAAATTTCCTTACAAAAATAAATTTAAAAAAAACTATTTTTTATTTACTTTTATGAATTCATTATATAATTATATATATATATATATATATATATATATATTAACAGGTTACAATTTAATAACTAATATTATTATTATATACATACATATATCGTTTAAATTAAAAATATGTAAACAATTTTTTTGAATCATGTGCATGCAAAACCTTGGCCGAAAGCAATATGGATTTATATATGTATATTAGTTTTAAAAAAATCAATTTTAAATTTAAAAATCTTTTAAAGTTATTTTTAAATTCAATTTTTTTTATAACTTGGCAAAAGCAATATGGATTTATATACACAAGAATTTTTTTATATATATAATATATTCTTGTGTAAATCGACAACAAATACATATATGAATTTGCGATATAATCTAACTATACAAGTAATACCAAGACGACTGTGCATATAAATTCATATGAAACAAATGTTATCTTAGCTATGGCCTAGTTGTAAAACGTTGAATGCTGAATAAGATGATGTTCTAGAATTTGATTCCAACTCTTCTAGAAATTGCTACTAACCAAAGAGATCTACGCACATTTATTTAATTTGATTTAAATTTGTAATTGGTTTGAAAATTTTGGAAGAAGAAATGGCTATGATTTTTGGCCTAATAGGAGAGGAGCATGATAGAGAAAAAGTGAAGTTTCAAATATGAAGAGAGTGGTGGGCTTAAATAAGAATAGAGGAGAGAAAAGCGGAGATCTGGATTTGGTCCTTTTCCCCTTATTTCTCCACTAATTCAAACTCTTATATCGAAATATCTCACCTCTTATCCCATCCATATGGTCGGCCATTCCATAAGCTTGGTGGGCCTATATGAAACTTCAAAAATATCAATAAATTCATATTTAAATCAGATTCAAATGAACATTGGTATCGTATATCAATTAATGTGTATATAACTTTTATATATACACTATTTTCAATATTGATTCAAACATATCAAGTAAAATTTTATTATTAATATTTCGTACATATTAATTAATTCAACATTATGGTTGTATGAATCTTAGGTGAAAATTCAGTTAGCGATTAATATCGAGCAATTCGAATATTAACGATCACACGTCACTTTAGCTAGTGATGTGACAATTTGGCCGAATTTGTCGCTTATAAGGTTTTGGTAAAAATATAATTTTTACTATTTTAAACGGTCCTCGGTAGTGATAATTATTTATACAAATTCTCTTCGTCAAAACTAATTCACATTAGACTTATGAAATTTGGTATAAGTCAAAATTCCAATATCATCAATATTCAACTTGTACATTTCAAATATAAAATCCTTGATTCAGTAATAACATTTATTACTAATTGAATTGCTCTAGCCATAGATTTTGACTATGAATATTTAAAACGATATGTTTATTTTCATTGTGATAAATTTCTCATAATTACAATACATTGTAATTACTATCATAAAAAATATATCATTTACGGATTTTCTATTAAATGTACTTAAATTAAATAAAAAATTAATATAACACATATAATAGAAAGATAAACACCTTTAATTTCGAATAAGATTTATTACAAAGTTAATAAGTTATAGTAAATTACAGAATTGTCCCTAGGTTATATCTTTAACTCTATCAAGACCCATGCGACGTCATGGTTTACATACCCTACCATGACTTACAGTTACCATAGCTGGCCACTCTCTATGGTATGGTTTCATTTTGTATTTCAATTCATTGTCATTTTTATTCAAAGTTAGTATTCATGTGACATTCTTTGCATATGCGACACCGTTTCTGCATTGTTAACATTTTTAATTGTAATGTTGACGATGTCATTTGCATCAGTAACATTTGTGATTTCTAATATATTGTGTCATTCTTTGATATATGTTCCTATTTTGTATATTTTTCTCTATAATATGTTACTATTCATATTACTGTGTTTTCTTCTTCTTTTTTATGACAAAAAGGGAGAAAAGGTGGGCATATAGATAATAGGAGTGTACTGTTTTAGGAGTACACTCTTTTAAAGAGAACAATAATTACAAATTATGTTTTAAGTTTTAAGGTAGTAATCATAAAAAAGAGGCGAATGTTAGCGCCTGGAATTCTAGATTTTTATAATAACAACATTGCTACAGTACTATTGGTATATTATAACAAAATTAACACATTTAAAATATGAGTATATTCGATACATATACGAACAAGCTACAAGACTATAAAGTGATGCACGAAGACTCAAGAGAACAAAAGAGTTTAACATATCCACTAGAACTTCAGGGGACACTCAAAGATGAACTACAGAGCTACAGATAAAGTATATAATTCAGTATAGTCACTATCGAGTCATTATATAATAGATTTGTTAAAACTTCCCAATTGATCTCCAAGTCACTTCAATTTTTCATACTTGTTCAAAAACCTCTTTAATGTCACTCTTGGTTTCTTTTCACATTTTTCAGAAGTAGAATGAGTATTTTAAAAAATTATTCAAACAGTTTGTTTTAAACAGGGTATCACTACCCAGCTTAAAACTCAACTGGTCGACGGGTTACAATTGGTTAGTTTGCCTACGACTTTCTTTTAAGTGGTGGTGAACTCCTGAAGATATCTTCAAATAGTTGAAATAAACCTATCCCCCGAGTTAAGTGAAGGATGTTATTAGTGAAGTTCCAGAAAAAAGTCCAGGCACTAGACATAGGATAGAAGGTCGTAACAAGTATAAAAATCATGACGTGTCTATCTATTTACTTTGTTATATTATATTTATTCAGACTTTGTCATATTACCAAATTAGTACATAATTAAGTCGAGTCGAACCATAGTTGATCCATTAAGGACAATAACGCAATAAAATAACATGGTTGAATAGTGCATTTAAAATATTCAAGTTGTTTTGCAAACTAACCAATTATGCACTACGCAAAGTATTATATTCAAGTCACAAGCAAATATAATCTATGTAAGTGTTGGAAAAGCCAAGTAAAAGCAAGGAAAATGTTAGCATTTTTGTATTAACTTAGACTCCTTGTCCGACACTAGGTAATTAATATTGGATAATATTAATGATATATTGCGATATGCTGCATATTGGACTTCAAGTAATATCTTTTGTATATCGCTTAAAATATCATTCAATGACATTTCAGTGATATATCACTGATATTTGTTGGTTTATCGACGATATCACATTGATTTTAACACAATTATTACGGCATACGCTTCGCACGTGAATTGTTTTTCTTATAAATTGTATATGTTTAAATCAGTCAACAAAATAATTTTTTATTTCCAAGTGATATTAAGATTTGTATATTTGTAAAGAAGTATTTTGAATTTGTAAATGAAGTTTAATTTAAGATCTTATTTTTAGAAACTTTTTGAATTTGTAAAGCATATTTAATTGTTAGATCCTACGTTTAAAGGCTTTTTTTTGTAAAAGAAGTTTAATATTATATTCTTTTTTTAAGTGATTAAGATTTGATAATATATGGATAGACGTTTTTGGTAGTTCACGTTGATACAAAAAAGTGTGAAACTAAAGCTATTACAGTAATTATTAAAGATAAATATGGGCTAAAATAGTCAAACATCACTGTCAAGTAGAAAAAATACATGAATATCTCGTATTACAATAAAAATCAACATTTTATGTGCAAATTCTTTATATAGATCTATCTCCATGCATTTTAACAATTATTTTAAAGTGTCAAAAGAGTTTTTACATCTTTTACCATCTTCGTAATTTGTATAGCTTGCTATATAGATCTTGATATTATCCTGATATCTTGCCGATACTGATATTTTAAAACATCGTATATCGCTCTTTAACCGATATGTTACCAATACTAGTATTTTAAAATATCGTATATCACTCTTTAACCAATATGTTGCCGATATCAATATTAGCTACTTAGGTTATATGCCTAATCCTGATATGTACCATATGGAATCTCACTATCAATTATTTACTCAAGAAACTGCTTATAACAACACTTCCAAAGTGCTTTTCCGTCCTCCGCTTAAAGGACTCTGTCGATCAACACCAATTTCACAAAGTGCTTTTAAGATTTGTCCTCCCAGGAAGAACTTTTACAATAGTAGCAAAAAAGTTTGAGAGGAATACAAATAGTTTAATTGCAACAATTTTATAAACTACCAACGACCATTATTCTTTGAGTTCGATTTTGACCCAACCCCAGAGCACCGAGGCTGATTTCACTTTTCTAGATGATACTGCTTTGCCTACTCATGATAGTTTCAAAAAATTCTTACTGCTCTAATAACCAATGCTGAAATCGAATATGTATTTTCAATGGATGTTATTAGTTGTGGAGCCCAAGATGGTTTTAATTACATGGTTTTAATACCAAGCAAACCCTTAGATTAATTCTTCCTTGTGTATTGGTTTGACGAGCTTTCTTCAATTTGGTTACCTAGACGTTGTCCAACTATGCATTTACCAAAATCATTGCTAAGGTTTTATTTTATTTTTCAAAATTCAATACAAAACAAGTGAGGAGCAGATGAAAATATTGAAAATTTTAAATCATTACGACGATAATAAAGTAACGATAGATGGAATAGAGAACCGGCCAAGGGATTTTAAAAGAAATTCTGTCCATGAGTTTGTTGACACCCAAACACAATTTCATTACGTGAATGGTATTTCGCTAAAGTTAATCATTTATTTTCACTTTACTATGATAGCAAATAATCTTGTGAAAATTATGGACAAGATATTTTTTAATGCAAAGATGTGAAGACTCTACAGAATGAGGAGTAACAAGGCCCACGAGGATTTAAAAAAAACCAAGCAAACCCCTAGGTTAACATGACAATTGTAGAATTGATTAGAAGTTTCATAAGGAAGAAACACTTTGTTTTTTGAAAATTTTATTATACATCCTTATAATTACAAAAAATAAATTTTAAGTCTCTCTCAATTTCTGTTGTAATAATTTTTAATGAAAAAAGATGTAAAACAAATCATATTTAAAAAGAGGGATTTGGTCTACTTTCCACTTATTTTTAGTAGTACGAGTACATATGCACGTCCAGGTGGGCATGCATTTAATCACAATGTGCATGCATTTTTAGTTGTACCTATAGAAGTAAATTTGATAGTAGCATCTCCATATTTGAACTCCGCCTAGACAGAAGTTGCTATTTTTTTGTTCAGACTGCAATAATTTCTTCATACAAACTCGAAATCAGACGAAATTTCGACCGATGAACTCCATCTAAATTACAGACAATAAGGAAAACTTCGGTACTTCATCTAGTGAACGTATATCATAGTTCTCCATGGTGACTAATAGTTGTACATAGAAAATAATAAGCTACATCCCCGTATTTAAACTCTGTCTAGGCAGAAGTCGCTGTTTTTTTGTTCATACTGCAATAACTTCTTTATACTAACTCGGTCTCGGGCGAAACTATGACCGATAAACTCTCACCTAAATTACGGACAATATAGAACACCCGCATACTTCAGCTTATGAACGTATACCATAGTTCTCCATGATGATTGACAGTTGTACTTAGAAAATAACATGCTATATCCTCACTTCAATGCTCACTGTAGCTCTCTATGGTGACTAATAGTGGTACTTAGAAAATAACAGGTTACATCCTCATATTTGAACTTTGCCTAGGCAGAAGACGCTATTTTTTTCTCTTCAGATTGCAATAATTTCTTCATACTTATTCAGAATCAGGCAAAACTTCGACCGATGAACTTCCACCTAAATTACGGACAATACCGTACACGCGGATATTTCATCCTGTGAATGTATATTGTAATTCTCCATAGCGACTAACAGTTGTACTTCGAAAAAACAGGCTCCATCCCCGTATTTGAACTCCACCTAGACAGAAGGCGATATTTTTTTTGTTCATACTGCAATAACTTCTTCATACTAACTCGGAATCAGACGAAACTACGACTGATGAACTCCCACCTAAATCACATACAATATAGAACAATCGAATACTTCAGTTTATGAACGTATACCGCCGTTCTCCATGGTAATTAACAGTTGTATTTAGAAAATAACATTTTATATCCCCACTTCAACGCTCAATGTAGTTCTCCATGATGATTAATAGTTGTACATAGAAAATAACAGGCTTCATTCTCATATTTGAACTCCGCCTAAGCAGAGACCGCTATTTTTTTCTTCAGACTGCAATAACTTCTTCATATTAACTCGGATCAGGCAAAGCTTCCACCGATGAACTCCTATCTAAATTACGGACAATATGGTACACTCGGATACTTCATCTTGTGAATGCACACTGTACTTCGCCATGGTGACTAACAGTTGTACTTAGAAAATAACATGTTACATCTCCGTATTTGAACTCCGCCTATGTAGAAGCCGCTATTTTTTTCATACTGCAATAACTTCTTCATACTAACTCGGAATCGGACGAAACTTCGACCGACGAACTCCCACCAAAATTACGGACAATACTACTCTCGGATGCTTCATCTTGTGAACGCATACTGTGGTTCTCCATGGTGACCGGCAGTTATATTTACAAAACAATAGGCTATATCCTCACTTCAACGCTCACTGTAGTTCTCCATGGTGACAATAGTTGTACTTAGAAAATAACAGGCTGCATCCTCATATTTGAACTCCGCCTAGGTAGAAGCTGCCATTTTTTTTCTTCAGACTGCAATAACTTCTTCATACTAACTCGGAATCAGGCAAAACTTCGACCGATGAACTCCCACCTAAATTACGGACATTATGGTACACTCGGATACTTCATCTTGTAAACGCACACACTGTAGTTGTCCATGGTGACTAACAATTGTACTTAGAAAATAACATGCTACAACTCCGTATTTGAACTCCGCCTAGTAGAAGCCGCTATTGTTTTTGTTCATACTGCAATAACTCCTTCATATTAACTCAGAATCGGACGAAACTTCGACCGATGAACTCCCACCTAAATTACAGACAATATGGTACACTCGGATACTTCATCTTCTAAATGCACATTGTAGTTCTCCATGGTGACTAACAGTTGTACTTAGATAATAACATGTTATATCTCTACTTCAACGCTCACTGCAGTTCTCCATGGGGATTGACGGTTGTACCGTGAAAATAAAATGTTACCCTATATTCGAACTCCGCCTAGTAGAAAAACAGCTACTGCAGTACCTTCTTCATACTAACTCGGAATTAGACGATACTTCGACCGATGAACTTTCACCTAAATTACAGACAATATGATACACTCAGATACTTCATCATGTAAACGCACGCTGTAGTTCTCCATGGGGATTGACAGTTTACTTAGAAAATAACATGCTACCATATATCCATATTTAAACTCCGCCTAGTGTAGAAGCCATAATTTTTTTGTTTAGATTGCAATAACTTCGACCGAATAGCTCCCACCTAAATTACGGACAATATGCAACACTCGGATATTTCATCTTGTGAACGCGCACTGTAAATCTCCATGGGGACTGATAATTGTACTTTAAAAATAACAGGCTACCACATCTCTATATTTGAACTCCGCCTAGTGGAGAAGCTGCTATTTTGTTCTTCAGCCTGCAGTAACTTCTTCATGCTAACTCGGAATTAGACGATACTACGACCGATGAACTCCCACCTAAATTACGGACAATGTGGTACACTCTGATACTTCATCTTGTGAACGCAAGTTGTAGTTCTCCATGGTGATTAATAGTTGTACTTAGAAAATAATGGGCTATATCTCCACTTCAACGCTCATTGTAGTTCTCCATGATGACTAATAGTATTACTTAAAAAATAACAGGCTAAATTCTCATATTTGAACTCCGCCTAAACAAAAGCCACTATTTTTTTTCAGATTGCAATAACTTCTTCATACTAAATCAGAATTAGGCAAAACTTCGACCGATGAACTCCCATCTAAATTATAGACGATATGGTACACTCGGATACTTCATATTACGAACGCACACTGTAGTTCTCCATGAGGACTAATAGTTTACTTAGAAAATAACATGTTACCACATCCCCATATTTGAACTGCGCCTAGTGCACAAGCTGCTATTTTTCTGTTCAGACTGCAATAACTTCTTCATACTAATTCGAAATCCAACGAAACTTCGACCGATTAACTCACATCTAAATTACGGACAATATGGAACACTCGGATACTTCATCTTGTGAACGCACACTGTAGTTCTTCATGGGGACTAACAGTTGTACTTAGAAAATAACATGCTATCACAACCCCATATTTGAACTCCATCTAGTGCAGAAGCCGTTGTTTTTTTTATTCAGACTGCAATAACTTCTTCATACTGATTCAGAATCAGGCAAAACTTCAACCGATGAACACTCATCAAAATTATGAGCAATATGGTACCCTCAGATATTTCATCTTGTGAACGCATACTGTAGTTCTTCATGATGACTAACAGTTGTACTTAGAAAATAACAGGCTATATCCTTATATTTGAATACTATTTCTCTATGAGATGTAAAAGAATATATTTGGAATTTTAAAAAGACACCGAGTAAATCTATTTTGTGAATTCTCTTTGTTAGTAAAATAAAGATAAAAGGTAAGTTTCCACTTATAAATGTATTAATAATATTTTGTTTTTAGCATGACGTGGTGTCCATACATGGATTAGTTGTTTTGTCTTATTATCGATAATTTAATGGCTATACCTATACCTGTACCATATTTTATTAGTGATCCTCACCCCAAAAAATAACCTTCTTTACCAAACGTATAATTGTTGGGTTAAAATCTCCCACTTACATCACTTCAGTCAGCATGAATGAAAATAGCTATTTGACTCATGTAGGTGTCACGCATCCAGCAGGAGAAATACATAAACATCCACAAAATCTAGCTAACAATAAACAGAATTGATAAAAGAACTACCGAGAATACCCATCCATAAACGACTGGGACTGTTTCTGGGTAGGACTAACACTACCACCACGGCTAATTTTAAGAGCCTCGATTGCCTTCTGAATCTCCAACTTCATAGCACTATCCACGCTTCCTGAAGATATTTTCCTGTGTGATTTTTGCAAGTGAAGCTTAAGGGAGCTACTGCTTAGTCCTGCATGTTTACCGCATATAGGACATACCTGCATTACTGGTCTCCTTTGCTGCCACTCCATCGACACCTTACCATTCATTTTCTTATCTAAGTCTGTCAAAATTTTGGCAAATCCTTCATTTGGTTGTGCTCTACGGTGTACTTTCTTTAGCATGTTCCATGCCTCTAAAAGCGTCTGCCTCTTTCTCAGTATCAGGTATGCAAGAACTACTGTTGCACTTCGACTCTTTCCTTCAAAGCAGTGTACCAGTACTTTTCCACCTAAATACTCTACATAGTCGATGAAATCACAAGCTTCATCGAATAGATGGCTGATATCTTCATCTTCATTGTCGTCTATCTGCATGTATTGTGTAAAAATACATTGAGATCACGATGCTGCACGGCATATATATCATAAAAGCAAATCGTTTACCGAGAAATTTCTGTATTCAAAGAGGTCAGGATACTGAGAATCAGATTGACCAATTTCATTAGAGCACAAGCATAATACATGTGTAATACCCAAATGTCGAAGAGTGTACTTTGACCTTGCAGCAAGAGCTCCACCAATGAAAAGATATTCTGTAATTGGTGAAGGTCGCTCTGTACTTGCAGCATCTGATATCAATCCTATTCTTTCAAGAATATGTTCAAGCCGAACCTACAAAGAATGCTGCTAGCTTTACATACATCATTTAACATAAACAAAGACAAGTCTATTTACTATTATGGTTTCCATGGAAGATAAAGTCAAGGTTCGGTGATATCGTATATACAAACCCCATTGTTTTCATTTTAAAATGCAGGAAATTGTACAAAGACGCTAGCTAGTACCTTAAACTCATAAGCATCAACGACAATATTATTATCACTCCCCTCGAAGAAACCTGTATTGAAGTTGTTTTCTTGGCAAAGTTTCACTATGTCTGTCCTTAATAATTCATTCCACTGCTCCAGCTCTTTGCTCAATTCAGAATCCAACTGCAATGAATAAACGCACATTTGTTTCCATTTCACTATATTTGAAGATCAAGCCTTACATGATGATGACTGATCTGCTTATATACAGTATTCAACAACAAAAAATGGAAAACGAGTGCGTGATGGCACAATGGTTTTTTTTTTTTTGGGGTTGAGGGTTTTTTTTTTTTTTGGGGGGGGGGGGGGGGGGGAGTGTTGTATTGGGGCGTGTGGGAGGGAGTGTGGGGTACGCGACTCATGTGAGTTGCAGGATGCACGATCTGTACTTGCAATGCAATGCACAGATCGAACTTCGTGTGCAGACTCATATGACACACACATATGGTGGCACAACGGGGGGAGAGAGACTCGGTTGGAGTTTAAAGGAGATGTAGTACTCTTCTAGTATATGTGAGAATGGTTGTTTCTACCTTTGGATTGTGCACTTTCAACACTTCATTGGCGAACGGTGGCTTTGCCGAAGCTCTTTAGCAAAGTACAGTGGGCGGCGGCTTTGCCAAAGTTCATTGAGGTAGTATCGGTGTTTGTATCATACTGGATTTGATGGATAGTAGTTGAAAGATGGAGTTTGGAGTAAGTTTGGATTGGGAGACATATTGCATCATGGTAGAGTATTAAAATATGTGGTACAATATATCTGAGTTAAAGAGAATGTTTTCATGATCATAACAGGGAAAATGGTTCATCTTTTAAAGATATGGATTGAAAGATAATCTATAAATATACACTTCACCTACAATTTCAGTTTCGGTAATGAGAAAACTGGTTTTTCTTCCTCAATTGTAACAGTCTCCGTTAAAATTTGTACTTTATAATTCTCTATGAAATTAATAATAAAATTTCTCTACTCCAAAGTGGATATATAAGATTTTACATCGATGGTGAAACCACTATAAATCTTTGTGACCAATTTATTTTTTCTATTTATTTCAGTTACTGTCTGTGTTTGACTGTGGATTGTTGAATTGTTTTCGATTGTTCGACATTTTCGTTTTATCTCATCTATAGCAGATCCTACATAGGCTTCCGTTGAGAATAGGGTTCATTAGTGTGTGTAACAATCTATATTTTTAACGCCTAATAATTTTAAATAAATAACCTTTTAGTCAATATTGATTTTTCTAAACGACCAAAAAGCTAACTTTTGAAGATAAATGAATTTGAACTTGAAACTTTTTCCATCGAGTGGGACATCCTTTTATCTAAGTTAAAATATTGATATGTTTGGAGTTGGAGATTGGAAGATATGAAGGAAAAACATGGTTCGTGAATAACAGATTGGAGTTTGGAAGGTATGAAGGAAAAACATTGTTATACGTGTACTGAGTGAGTGTGTTTGACTTCGTATAGATCATTGAAAGTTAAATAACCGCTTTCTGGAGGTAATTGACTAAATTGAAGTGTTTTGGGGCTTGTATACGTTTGAGCAATTGTCATAAAAAAGTAGACACTCCAAACTAGAAGAAAATAGTCTAAAAACGATGGAGGAACATCGAGATGAAAGACGTAGGAGTTTGGGGTTGAAGGGGGCAAGAGGATTTTAAATCCTATTTTTGACAAGATGTATCAACATAAACATATGGATGTGTCGACGCATGAGCCAGACATCTCTTTGTTTGGGCACAGTCCCAGTTGTGTCTACACATGGGGCTTTTGTGTTGACACAAATGATATTGTTGACACAAACCTGGGAAAGTTGGGTTTCTGACCTAGCTTGGCCCAAGATGCACCAAGCATGACCTGACTTAGTCTGAGGAGGTCCAATCAGTCTGATGAGGTTTGAAATCACTCGACTAGGATTTAAGACGAAGAAGAGCTTGTGGTTCGGCTTTTGATACAAGAATAAAATGAATTTCAAGATGGAGATTTGTATGACGATGATCGAGCACGTGATCGAGCACGCGATCGAGACGAGAGACACGAGAAGGGATGCTTGTTAGACTCATGTGACAAGAAAACTAGTATATAGGAGTCTTGTTCGGTTTAGTGTGTATGTGGTTTGATAGTTTATGCACGGTTTCGAGTACGAGGCAGGTTTTACAAAGTTTGACTTTATGGTCCCTATTATTAAGGGACGTTCGTAAGCGCTAGTGTTTCCCTTGGTATTACCAAGGAGAGATGGGGACATTCATCTAAGCAGGTTGTCGAATTCAGGATCTACGAGGGTCTTCACACAGTATTGACGCTTTTGAATTTATTCACAACGCATGTAAATACAACGGAAATATGTATTGGAATGTTTGTGATTATGGACACATTTACGATATATTATGGTAGTAGGTGTGTAGATTCAAGTGTATTGCATTGATGTACTAATACAATATGTAAGTGTATTGCATTGTTGAATGTGTATGATTTACTTTATGTATTGATTGGACTAACGCTATGAAACCCTCGACAACGCTAGCTATAGAGTGTAGTATTACCCCTACACTCGCACACCACATGCACAGTAGAATAGTTCACATATTATGTATTATTAAGTAGTGATAGCACGATTATATGTTGTATTGATTCGTTGATGCAGGGGAGGTATGAGATCACCTAGATATCTTGCTCATGTTTTATATGTGTGTGTGTGTGGTGTGTGTTTTATATGTACACTATTTTGAGATAGTTCCCCTCACACCAATCTTTTGTCTAATCCATGCTTTGTCTCTATTATTTCCTATTTTTGGACAACTCTTAGGTACTCTCACGAGTAGGTCGAAAGTCAGGTGTGGCGATACGCTAGTAGAATAGCTTGATCTTTTTGGAGCAAGGAAATCATTATTTTTTTGCTTTCGGTTTATTGATTTTACGCACGATGGACATTATCATTGGTATATGACTGTACTTCTTTTGTATTATTTGATTCTACTTTTGTATGGAGAAGTTATACTCCGATTATTGACAAATATGTCTATGTCAGTTATATTTCCATTCACTGTCTCATATATGATATCTCTCATGTTTTTGTGCATGCTTATCTCTCATATTATATGTTATCATTCCGTCGTGAGTTGTATCGCATGATATATGTTAAATAGTTTTGTTTAAATTTTTACCAAAAGGTCATCTTTTTATTGTATTCGAGTCATGCCATATTCGAGCATTGATTCTGAGTATCATGAGTAGCGGGTCTCTACAATATTATACGTAATTTTCCTTAACAGCATCATCTACACATCATCAGCATCTCTCCAAAGAATTATTTTATTTTGATCTCTTACCCACCATAAATTAATATTTTTGAACAAATGATTATAATAAGTATTTTACGTATATAATATGTTGCATAATTAATTTTAAAGAGCAATATATGTTAGGTGTGGCTCGCATTGTATTGGAGTGGGTGCGTAGATTGTATTATGATTAGTCCCACATCGTAAGATATTCTAAAAGAAATCAGCATATATATGGGATTGGTAGCATGTAACAACCAAGTGATTTCTTTTGTTACAAATAAATGTTGTCATAAAAATATATGTGCTTTAGACGGATGTAGGGATATCCAATCATGACACTGGCACCAAAAGAACTTCGTTCAGTGGTCTTGCTTCTTCTACACTAAATGAAATGCGCGCATAGCGGAAGATGCGAGGGGGTGCCGAAAATTACAACATGGTATCGGAGCCGATGGTTCGATGGGACCAATATGATGCAGCGTTGACCTAAGTATGCTCCAATATGTGGTTTGAACTCAGGATTCTCATTAAGGTGGAGTTAAAAGTTAGAACGCGGCATGCTCCAACCGTGTAAAAGAGAACTCTTTGTGAAACAGTTTGGCCCAACTACTGAAGGTGGTAGCGACCTAATATAAACCGCTGAAGGTATTAGCAACCTTATCCAAGTGTTTGAGAATCTGTATAACTTCAAGTTGAATTGAGAAAATGCTCGCCAAGGCGTAGATCTGTTAGGTGTGGCTCACATTGTATTAGAGTGGGTGCGTAGGTTGAATTATGATTAGTCCCACATCGTAAGATATTCTAAAAGAAATCAGCATATATACGGAATTGGTAGCATGTAATAAGGGATTCCTTTTGTTACAAATAAATGTTGCCATGAAGATATATGTGCTTTAGACGGATGTAGGGATATCCAATCATGACGTTGTCACCAAAAGAGCTTCGTTCAGTGGTATTGCTTCTTCTACACTAAATGAAATGCGCGCATAGCGGAAGTTGCGAGGGGGTGCCGAAAATTACAACAATATATGCGTGTGCACCTCATTTACACCCTCTTATTTTTTGACCTATGCAGTTCAAAAATCGAACGAAAATTTGTAGATATGTTCTTACAAAACTTAAGATCATCTCTACAAATTTTGGTTTAATTTGAATAATTCTAACATGTTCAAAATCATGTTTTAAATCAACGGTTAAAACAAGTGTTTTAGCGATTGATATTCAAATTAACATTTTGAACATGCTAGAAGTTTCAAAACAATCTCATTCTTTGTGGACATGAAGTTCATGGTATAGATTGAATATCAACAAAGTTTCATTTGATTCGGTATATAGCATCAAAAACCGTAGATGTGTAGAATGAGCTGTTGCGAAAGTGAGGTGTAGCGGATCCTTACCCTATATAGCAGAAATCTTGTTAGCACATGGCTAATAGAGCAACTGATATTTGACATGCCAGAAATTTTGCAACTCTTGGAAACATAAATAATGATGTTACTTTATCAAATATTACCTTGGATATTTTGTTGAAATCTCGAAGCCTTAATGTCATGCGCAAGCTTCTTGAATCTCCACTTCCTTTATAATTTCTTCCGTTTGAATTTTCTTTTGACATTGGAGAATTCAAATCAGCGCTTTCCTTAGAAATTGCACGGGATAATCTCTTACATATTTTTTGCATCTCAGCATCCCCAATATCTGCATTGAACTCGCTTGCCAGAGAGGAATTTGATGGAGAGTCCGAATACCCAAAATCATCTTTTTCGGTCCCTCCACTGCTTTTGTTAAGAATTGAAAGAAAGAGACGCAACAATGCATCTAGTTTTTGATGAAGTGTTAACAAAAAAATATGGAAACCTTGAAGATCCCTAAGAGCACCACGAAACCCACCTCTAAATTCATTAACAACCGAGTACATGTCAATATCTGATAATGAAGAAGAATCTGACCGTAAAGACTCAGATGATGAGCTGCACTCTTCCATTTTCTGAAAACCTATTTTACCACCTGATACTTCATATAGTAGATTTGAGCAGTACTCTGTATTGTTCAACAAGAGCTCAACCACTTTGGGGTAATTTTCTTGATCTTGAGCTCTTTTGCCTGCTGGTGGTCGACGAGGAACGCCGGAATCAATAGCCACGACATGAAAATCTTTGTGTTTCATTTCATTTTTATCAGCTTTTGATTGTTTACTTTTGTTTACATTATCCGAGTCTTGTTTGCTAGTATCATCTGAACCTAATCTACCATTTATGGAAATCGCTCTTCTTTCTTTTTGAATACTTTTAGTTATCCTTGGTTTGTATCCTCTGATTGCTGAATCATATGCTTCTTCCATTGCATCAATGTAGGATGAGGTCATATCCGCAAATAATAAGTTTGCATTATTTCCCCTCCAGCTTAGTTGGCGACAAGGGAGCCTATCCTCATTTCTGAGTATAAGGTCTAACATCAGAACTCGACCAAGAGATGAAGCAGTGGTTTCTGCAGCTTTTTGTGTATCAAATGCATCAGGACATTCAAGCAATGGTGACCCATGAACATAACTAAAGAAGTTAAAAAAAGTTGGATAAGAACTGATAAGTGATGATTGATTTAATGTCTATCAATTCATCTACAAAATATTCACTCAGTAATAGAAATGATGCAGTTGAACGACTACTGACGAGGACGATCAGAATTTAGAAATGATACAGTTTCTATATGAAATAAAATTCAACTCTAGGGCTTTTACTAAAGGAAACCATCACAACTTTAATAAACAAATGAAAGTTTAGTTTTTTATGTGATATTTGATAATCCATACATTAAAATAGGCTAATCGTCTACAGAGATAGATAACCATTATACCTCATGAGAAAAAGACATCTACTCAATTCAAGAGCTTCTAATAGCTCCGAACAACTCAATGCGCCCACTTCATCATCATTAGATACCGCAACACTACGTGCTGCCTCTGTAGCACTTTTGATCTGTTGCCACTCACAGCTAGAATTATGAATTACTCTAGCCTGACATATTTATCAGATGAGATATGCGTGACACAAATTGATCAGATGAATGAGAGAGACAAAAATTAAGGTAGAAGTTACGCACTAGAGGTGTTCGGACTCCAAGCCATTTAGCAAATTCATAACCCAAGCGTTCTGATTGTGTAGCCATCCGAGTAGATGAAAATTTGATTACAGCAGCAGATTCCTTAGGTGAAAGATCATCATTTGTTAATGTGTTCTTGAATAGTGCATAGAAAACAACACCTCCAGAGTTTACCGTCACCTGTATTAAACCAATTTTTCCTTCCCGTTTTGAAAGAATTAACCAGATTTTTAATAAAGAGATACTCAAATACTGTAGTAAAGGCGGAGCATAAGATAATCTACTAATATGAGCTCATCTTTTTACCCCGTACAATGGGAACATACAGTAAATTTCTTTCTTTGTAACCTCGGCAACATGTGAATCAAGAAACGCAAAATAAAGCTTAAGGTTAAATAGAAACAAGAAATTAAGGGTTTGTTAAGATAAACCAATTGTTTTATTTCTAGCACAAAATGAGATTAACAAATATAATAGAGGCAATTCCAGAAATTCTTCTAGCCATAAACATTAATAGAAAATTATTTAGTGTCCCAAGTAGAAATAATGTCGTTATTGAAATATAAAGATTTCTTAAAAGCCATAAAAATAATCAGAACAAACCTCTAAAGCTTTGTTAAGCTCATCCTCCGAATTTTCAGCACTAGTACTATGTTTAGTATGAAGCAGAGTTAAAAGAGAATCCCAAGGGAAGTCACTAGATTCAACATCTAAAATAGAGGCATTCACAAGCCTATCCCAAAAACTTAGCTCTGTGACATCATGATAGGATTCCAAATTTACAGTTTCATCACAGTCCAGCCCGCCTGTACTGCAAAAAGAAAAGTATTCTTATGAATCCACATATTTTCATGCAATCTTGCCTTTTAAATGGCTGCTAGATAAGCAGTTTTACCATACTGGTATATTTCCAGACCGTATCTTATGCCTACGTAATCACAATTACATTAATAACATAGGTAGTTATGTATTAATCTGAACGTAGTGGGGTGATTACGCAGATTGTTCTTAAACGGTGATATGCTATTTTTATTTCTAATAAATGGTGATGTGAAGTTAACATATATGAGGTTTCCAATTATAATAAATGGTGATATTCTATGATCCAGATTAGCCAATTAATAAGGAACAACAATCAAGAGCGACCAGTAATCACCAAACAATCTCAGTTCAGTTAGCAATAAATAATAAACAGGAGATAAACACGAGAAGCCAATTTATCATGGTTCGATCAAATCAATCTATGTTCATGGAGTTGGACCCAACAATCTTATTTCCCCTCACTTTAGAGAGGTTACAAGAGACAGTATTCTCATTACAAAGTTATTGAAATAAACAATTTAGCAATCACCGATAATCTGATTGTAGAAGAGATCAAATTGGGAAGAACACAAGAAATGTGAATTCCAATCTGATTTTTAAGTTAGTGTAGGCTATTATGGAGATTAACCCTTCAATTATATGATACTCATATATATTTTAAGCCCAGAATGAAAAGGAGTCCCTTTAGATAGTAATATAAAGAGAAGCGATCTGGGTGTTGAAATTGTCCTTGGAACCTATTAAAAAGCGGGCCCAGCTACCTGCTACCTCTGCATATTGTTGGTAGAAGCAAGGAATATATCTACAACATGAAGAATCCGGTATGTAGACTTTCTTTAGAGTATGGTCTAGAAAAAGTCTGTTATCTGACTGTACACTGTACATCTTACCTGTTTACACGTTCCCATACCAATTTCCTGTGATATATAAATACCGTAGATAAGTTAAATTCTAAAGTAATATTTCTTTATACATCCAGTTCGTGGATATTTCTCTCTCTGGTTCCAATTAAAACAAGTATGCATTTCCGTCACACCCCTAAACGTATGTACACATGCACTTGTCATGAATCATAAACAAAGGAGGAGGGGGGGGGGGGGACTTTTCCTCCCTCTGTTGCGTAATAACTAATTTAAGTTACAACCGCTTTGAATGCATTAATTAACTTAAGGTAATTTAGATGCGCATTTACCTTATTACAAAAATAGCATCATGATTTTGTGTGGGTGGGGGGATTAGAAGAATGAAAATCCAATCGCTTTGTAGGTTACAAGACGAAAGGGACATGAACCCACGTATACATACATAAATGCATACATATACAAACATACGTACGCACGTACGCACGCACGTATACATTTGTGTATGTATGCATTTATGTATTTATATGTGTATGTATGCATTTATGCATGCATGTCTTTATTAGTATTTGGAATTGATTCACGGTCCTTTGGTCCGATAGTGAACTTCCGAAAATACCCTTAATATACATGCATGATGTCACAAGTTCAAATCTCGAGCGAAAATTAATCTTTGTTGTTAGTTGGAAAATTTGAAATAATATTAAAGTCACAAGTTCACATCATGATTATAACAATTCTCTACATATTTGATATTTCTTCCGTTTTGCCTTTTTTTTAAATGTTTCTTCTATTCTCGATATGGATGATTAATTATAAAAAATTCTTCATTTATTCTAGATATATGTCGAATGCACTCTTTATTTTATTTTGTATAATTTTAGCCTACTTTGTGAAATAATACGTTTTTTAATATTTGAAATAAATTTAGTTTCATCTAATCATGAATAAAATTGTCCTTTTCAAATATATTTTTTAAGCAAGGCTAGCCGGTTTTATAGTGGACTGTGCCACTTTATTCATAATAGAAAACAGGTGTTCTGCACATGCACAAAATAGCTATATTGGTTTTATAGTGGCCAACCCACTTAAAATAAGAAAACAACACATGAGATAGGCAGGATGTCTAAACTACTAAACACAAGATGGAACTATGGATCATCGATAGGGGAGGAGCCACAGTCATCATCGTCTGACATGGTACAATGACATGAATAAAATCAGCAAAAAGAGCTACCAAGTTAGGAACATAGTCCACCGAATCACATGAATAAAGGTATTTCCGATCACAATTCTCATCGGCCAAAACAATTCTATTTTCATCACCATCCTCTCCAAGAGACGAAAGAACAAGTTCTTCCCCCTCAACGTGATAATATAACCTACGTCTATCACCATCTCCACCAACAAACATATGGTAGTTAGCAAACTCCGTAGGATATCTCATTTCAGATTTAACATGAATGCACGCTCATACGAATTCCACACAATCTCATCATCGGTCGAAGAAACCTTTTCTGGTTCGGTTACAGTGCATGCGCCAATATCCGAATCAGGGATAGCATGGGTCTAAGAGGAGATAACAGCTGCCAAGTCAGAACCGAGAGATACAACCGAAACATCTGTAGGAGTGGAAGCCTCCTCGGTAGACAGTGAGGCTAATGGCAAAATATCAGTCGAAATAGCATCTGAAGGATCAGGGACAGCAAACTTAGGAACCCACTTCCTAACAAGAGGACGGGTAAAGGGGATCTTGTCAGAAATTGTCATGGAGGGATCAACAGTCTCACGCTTACAGGTTGCAGCAATGTGGTCAAAGGAGTGAAAACGGGTGTAAATATCAAGTTTCCAGCTATAGTTAACGTCAACAAACACATTCCGACCCTCACTAATACATACCTTAAGCCGAGATGGCAGAAGCTTATCTGGGGTTACCTCTGCTAAGGCCTTTGCGTATACTAACTTCTTCCTAGCAACCGTATTAGCATCAAAGCATTTCGACTTGCCAACAAGGCTGGCTAACCAGTTTAGACCTATCAAAGGTTGCAAAACAGATGAGATATGAGTGAAATGAACCCAGACAGGAATAGAAATCAAGACTCCGTAGTTAACTTTTATCTTCCATCTTGACAAAATATTTTGAAATCGTTTCTAATTATATATTTTTTAACAATTTTTAAATTTAATTAATAACCAATATTGTGTGAAAATGTTTGACATAATAGTTGAAATAGATTCACAATCATTTGGTCCGACTGTGAACTTCCAAAAAATACTATGCATGATGTTATAGATTCGAAGTTCGTCTTATCAACGCAAAAAAAAACTTTACTTTCATTTAGAAAATTTGATATTATATTAAGGTCGCGGTTTTGAATCCCGATTATAACCATTTTTTTACATAACAGTTTTTACACTTTTTATATTTTAATGTTTCTCTTATTCTTGATATCAATAAACGACTATAAATTCTTCATTTAAGTTTTATGTCAAATGCACTTTTTATTTTGATTTTGTATAAATTTGGCTTACTTCATCAAAACGCACTTTTTAATATTTGAAAGAAAGAAAATTCCATCTAATAATGAATAAAATTGTCCCTTGTAGATAGTATTTTATATGACATTCAATTTATTGTACTTAAAAACTATTTTTAAAAGAAATAGCCAACTGAAACGTACATGATTGTAGTTAACATCTTTTATATATATATATTTTTATAGGATTGAAATCGTTCCCAACTATATATTTATTTAATAGTATTTTAATTATATTAAGAATAACTAATACTACATTAAAAGATTTGAATATTTTGAACAAATATGTATTTTGTTCAAATATATTTTGTATACACAAAAGTGGAGCCATGGCACAAGGGTTAGGTCATCTGTATGGTAATCTGGACGTCCAGATTCAAATCCGAAACAGCCTCTTCGTAATGCGAGGAAAAGCTGCGTACAATATCGACCTCTTCAGAGACCACTATCGTACAAGAGCCTCGTGCACTGGGTTCCACCTTTTTTTATATATTTTTTATACACATGTGCACTGCATGTGCCTAATTACTCGCAACCTAACAACAAATATTAACGTAACTTTCAATCACATTTGTTTACAATTTGTAATTAAATTAGTTTGTTCTCTAACAATGGATAAATAATAACAAACTATGAAGCTGATTTAATAAACAAACAATAGTCGATAATTGTAATAATCAGATGAGCATTATGAATTATGTCAATATGTTCATAAATAATAGTTTCAACTTTGCTATATATAATCTTTTTACTACTGTGATTCTGTCAATGTCAGAAGCGGAAAAGTGGAAAAAAACATTTGCTAAAACAATATTTAGTATATATTGAACCACGATAGTATACTTATAGATTAAACTTCTTTGTAGGCTTTACATACACCGAATTGATGTTACAATGTTAGCAAATTGACATTTAAGTTTTTTGAATTTCAAATTACTACAAATTATTTTTCACTGGCAGAGCGTGTCATTTGTAATAGCTATTAAGTCTCATTGTGTAACTCATACGCAGAGCGCTCGTGTCATTTGTCCAATTTATTTTGTTGTTTATGCATGAAGTGTATTGTTTGTATTGATTATTTTGTATTGCATACACAAAGTATATGCTATATATACTAATCATATTGCTTAAAACTTTTGCGTGTGTATTGCAGTAATAATTAAGAATGAAGTTACAAGTGCATGGATACAGAATTGTTAGAGCTACACAATGTGAAATTAAATGAAAATTTGCAGACATGTTCTTACATGACACAAGATCGTGTTCACAAAATTTTACTTGATTTGGATAACCCTAACACATTCAAAATAATATTTTTGGTCAATGTTTTTTAAGTAAGAGTTTTAGCAGTTGATATTGATCAACATATATGAATATGTTAGAAGTTTCGAGATGGCATTATTTTTATAGGCATGATATGTTAGAAGGTTCGAGATGGCATTATTTTTATAGGCATGATTTTCATAATGTAGATTAAACATTCACAAAATTTTACTTAAGATTTCGAATTATATAGTTTTAATGAACATAGGGGTGCGAAAGAGGTGTGTAGTAGAAATGGAGCTCCAAGTGCATGAATCTACAATGCACTGCTCAAAAAGTCCCTTAGGGAGGATTAAAGGGTTTCACCACAAAGCAATATGTTATAAATGATATTGGTATATCCTCATTCGTGTTGAATTTCAGCAAAAAATGATGATGTTGGTTGGATTCACACGCAACTCCATTGGAGCAATAACTATTAACTCATAGAGTTGCACATTGTATTACAAGAAGAACCATATTTTTAAAAACATTTTTCATGAATGGGTCCTCATGACATTATGTGTTCAAACTAAAATAAAGATCTCGTTTTTGGACATTTCTACCGCACTGTTTTTATGTGTTTGTATTTTTTTTAACGAGCGACTTAAGAGAAAACAAGTTAAGACATAAGACTTGCTTCTAAGGAAGCTATGGAACTGTGAAAATGGAAAAGTAATTGTTGAACGTAAAACTTATGTTAGATGAAAATTTTGTTTTGAGTCATTAACACAAATATTCTTAAAACATTGACCATCACATAAGACTAAGTAACATGGGTCATCAAATAAACATGGTTGCGGACTACGAATAATAGATTCATTTATTACACTTACAATTCTTGCATTCAATTATAACTTGAAATCAAGTTAAAGTTGCCCCAAAATAAAGGTGTTAATTCATCGAACCGGACATTTTGTTCAAACCCAAACACCTCGGATTCTGATGGACTTACCCTTATGAGATTTAACTTTGGATGTGTTTTAAAGAAGTCAAGCAACATACGAGCATTAAAAAAACCATTTGAAAATCAAAATGAACACAAGTTCGAACACATATATACTAGTCCTAGTATACGTTCCAACTGAAAATGAGTTAAACTCTGATAGCATTTTTTTACTCCAAAATCTAGTGGACATCAAGCGCAAAGACAATTCGTATTTCGTATGCCTAATCAAAAGTGGATGGATGAAATTTTTACACTATCAAACAAACTTGTGGTGCTTATTAACGATTTATCTCCAATTAGATATTGTAAACCAAATTCGACATTTTCAAACAGATTTTAAGAAACTAGTAAAAAAAACCATATATAGTTCAATATTAATTCGAAATAATCCAATATAACATATATTTTAATCTATCTTGAAATTACTAATGTTTTGCTCGTGTTAACAGAAGGTATGAAGATAAATAGATATGGAAAACTCTATAAAACCCCCTACTTCAAAAATATTTAGGCAACGGTCCAATTACTTCAAAACCAAAGGTTTGTAATGATTTAATTAAATTTCAAGGTAGTCATTTGATCTTGAATTGTGTAGTTTTAAAACCCATAGGGGTCTGTGATAAAAAGAGTGACGTAGTGGGTTCCTTCTTTGTGCATGTATGAGTTGCAAATGCATGGATGTACAATGCAATGCTCTAAAAGTATCTTAGTTATGGAGGATAAAGGGTTTCGCCATAAAGCAGTTTGTTAAAAATAGTATATTGGTATATCCGCATTTGTGTTGAATGTCACAAAAATGATGATGCTGGTTGGATTCATACACAACTCCATGAAAGCATGACTATTAACTCATAGAGTTGCACATTATACTAACAAAATGAATCATATCCTTACATATAGCTATTCTGATGAGTGGGTTAGATGTGGTGCAATAGAAAATAAACGTTTAGCTCTGATAATAGATCTAGGTTTTGAGTCATGCCTTACACACACTTCTCGCAAAAAACAATACTCCGAGGGTTATATGTGTCATAGGTTGAAGCGGGCAGACGCAACATAATCTCTTTTGGAGTTGGTCGGTTCGTCGGCCCTCCCGAAGGTCATGTGTATCAGGAAGTTTTAAAAAAACAAAAACAAAACAATAAAGATCTCGATTTTGGACATTTTAACCGCATTGTTTTTGTGTTAGCTATTTTTTACGACCAACTTAAGAAAAGACGAGTTGCAGATAGCATTTCCTCCTACATTGATAGGGAAGTGATGGAAGAGTGGATAATGAGAAGTAATTGTTGAATGCAAATCTTATTTTCGACGGACATTTTGTTTCGATTCCTTGATACAAATACATTTAGAGAAGGTTTACATTGACCAACAAATAAGGTTGGCATGCTAGATTACTATAACCAAGAGATTTTGAAGTATGCTCTAGGGACAATTATGTAATTTATTGTAAATTACCTAACTCCGTAATCAATCATTTTGTAATAAAGGTGTTTGGTTTCTTTTATATACTTTGTTATATTGTGGTATAAATTAATAATTAATTAATTCAATAAAAAAACCTTAAATAAAATGTTATATGATTGTAGTTGAAAATAATTGTAATCATAGGTAATTAATCATTATAAAATAACATTTAATTTTTAAATATTTATGGTCAAGATATTTTGAAAGAGGGTATTGATACATCCATTGAGACTAGAATATGTAACGCTCTCCAAATACTCATGACTGTTGGGGCACCAAGGGATTATGTACTTATAGTTATGAGATAACTATAGAATAACTCAACCGAGAGTTTCATGTTGATCGATAACAACTAGGTCAAATAAGAAATCTCAGTATCACAATGTAACACAGTTTTCTCGACTGAAGAATACCATGGAATTTCAACATGGATATTCCATTTGATTATAGTTAATCGTGACATGACGACCATCGAATGACTATAGTTGGGTCTGAGTTGAAGCGTTGGAAGTAAAGCATTATTTAATAAAAAATTCGTCCCTTCGATTGTATGAGGTTAGTATCACGGTCAACTGAAGTCAACTCAAGGTCGGTCTCCGATCAGAGTAGAACGATTAATGATAAATGTTATTATTGAACCAAGAACTTTATACATAGACTAAACAATTGAATGTGGATTATTGAAGTTTTAACAAACACCAAACTCCATATATTCTAAAGTAATATAATGTTGATGAAGAAAACGTTTGTATATTATAGTCTTAACAATACCGCTTAAATGCAATCTAAAATATGATTTTACCAAAATGTTCAGTAAGGGATGAATTCAGCCAAGTTGATATGACATCAGCTAAAGTGACATATGAACATTAACATTTAAATTGTTCGGTATTAATCGCTTGTTAGATTCACATCTGTGAGTTATACAACCGCATCTATGAATTCATCGAAATACCATGCAATTTAATTAGTTTATAAAGTGTTGTAAATTAATTTAGTTAATATTTAAAAAATATTAATTTTTAGTGTATTTGATTTTTGGGGTGTTTTTAGCAAGAGGTACCTTCTAGAAATTTTCTAAGTGTTATTAATAATTATTTGGAAGTATATATAAATGTTATATGTACACATATCAATATACAATATTGACGTATATTTAAACATAAATAATTTCTTAACGAGCTTGAATGCATTTTGACTCATGTTTGACATGGGATGGCTGACTATATAAGGGTGGATGGATCTAGATCTAAGTTTGAATTGGTAAGAGAGAATGAGCAAAATATGACATTTTTTTCTTCTTCATTTTCTCATTTCAAGGCAAAGCAATTCATTTTGACTTGAGGTCATTCAACTCTAGTCACTATCACCTTGCTGCAGTACAATCCCAAGGTCGAACACCCCTCCCATAACATCAAATACAATTTATAACAGGTGGTTCATCCAACCGTTGCAATTTCGAGTGGTGAATCAAAAGGATTCTATGAGTTTTTTCAAATCAAAGTGTTTCTAAAGGCCTTATCTACCGAGGTCATTTGTATTTTACTTATTCATATGTATACAAGTATAGCTCTTTTGACACCTGATCATATCTATGAATACTGTTGTTATACGTCCCATATGTATTATTCTGCAATTTAGAAAGTTGTTTGTTTGACATTATATTATTAAATTTGTATTAAATTTTTTTATCAAAACCATCATATTATTTTGGCGTCATTAAATTATGTTGTATAATTTTACTTTAACAAGATATTAAAATTTTACATATCTATTTCATACATTTTTTTTGGGTTTCGATTGATATGTATATTTATTAAATCACTTAACATGAGAAATATACACACACATTAAAGTTATATATATATATATATATATATATATATATATATATAAATACTCTTGGCCGTAGTTAATAATGTCGTACAACGTAAAAAAGTGCAAAGCCTCTTTGGAGCCTTGACGCACGACGCACGTATTTTTAATTTGTTGCGCATGTTCAGATTTTTTTATTATAAATTTGATATATATATATATAACAATAAATTTAAAAAGTTCAATATTTTTACTAAACATATGTAACAAATGTTTTTTTAGACGTTTTGCAAAAAAATTCATCAAATGTAATATTATAAACATAGAATTTCAAGCATAATAGTTTTCTAAAGCCAAAATCTAATATAATTATACAAACTACTTATAAACTAGAAATCTAAATATGATTCAGCAATTATACTTTTTCAAATCAATGCCTGCATCATCAGATTCATAAGTTTCAGCATCTTCTTCATCCATTTCATTTAGATTTGTTTCTTCTTCGTGAAGATGTAAAGAAGATGAAGCGGATGCTGAAAAATCTCTCGATTTAGATGTTCTTCTATTTGGATATCTAGCTTCCTCTACAGCTCTAGCAATAACACCCCAAGTCAAGTCATCATTATCATCATCAAATACAAGCTCATCTTCGGCATCGGATGCATAATCCATATTTCTTGTTAATCATTCAAAACAATTATCAATATCATTCAAGGATATTGGATCAATGATGTCACGGATGTTGTATTGTACCTTCTTTTTAATGCTGCATAATAAGATTAATACTAATTTTTATACAGTTTGGATTATAAAAAATGAAAACAAATAAAAAAGAAATAAAAAAACAATACTATAATGAAAAGATGCACCATTTTGCACCGTGCGCCATTCGCCACACCTTTTCATGTGCGTTGCGCCACAAGGAAGAAAGACGCAAACGTCGCGTCGCACCGTGCGCTATGACGCGCGCCTTTCATAACTATACTCTCAGCCTGGTTTAAAAGATTTACATTCGACCGTCAATTATTATTATTTATAAATCCATTTAATAAAATATGACATATATTTATATTTACCAAAATATAATTATTTTCATTTAAATATCTATGCTGAATATATGATAATAATATTTTATAGAAATTTTGACTTGGTCGTACTTTATTTATATTTAATTTTGAATTATACACACACACACACACACATATGTATGTATATGTATATGTGTATATAATAAATATGTGAAATATTCAATCTTATTCGAAATAGATATAATGACCAAACCTAGTTTGATTTAAAATTAAGATATTTTGTATGTTTTACTAAGTCAATTAAATTAAACTAAATTTATAAACAAAATTTCAAAATATATTATATGTGTGTGTGTATATAATATAATTTATATTTATATAGCAATATGTTACATGCATGATTGTGTATATATCTAAACTATATATATGTAGTGCTAATAATATGTGTATACAAATCATATACATTTATTTTAGTATATTTAAACATACGTATATACGTAGACATTTATATTCCCTCTATATGTATATATATATATATATGAATTTATCATATCTATATGTACGTATAATATATATATACACGTATATGAATATATAATAGATATAAATTCCAATATATATGTGTATATATAGTTATACATATGCTTTATTTATTATTATGTTATGTTAGCTTAAGAATATATGCAATACATTGAAATACACACACACACACATATATATATATATATAATATAAATATTAAATATAAACATTTCCAATAAAATAATGTTTTGATTTAAAATGTAGATTAGATCTAATGCTAGCTAATATGTTACATAAACCTATTAAGATCCAAATAGGAAAAAAAAATTACCAATTTCATCCGCTGCCAATCTGACCAATCCTAACCATAAGTAGTACGTTAAGGTTTAACAAGATAAACAGGATTGTGACTACATATTATAGATTTATTTGTACCACTAATTGTGTTCTTGCAGTCAATTATAATTTGAAATCAAGCTAAAGCTGTCCAAAATAGGGGTTTGTCAAACCACACTTAGCGTGTTCAAACTCGAACCCCCTCAAATTCCTATAGACTTGCACATAATGAGATTTAATTTTAAATATGATTCAGAAGAGCCAACAACATACGAATTTTAAACACCCTATGAAAAAACTAAAAGAACACAAGTTTGAAGATACACACACTAATGCCACTTTACGTTCTAAATGAAGATTGAATAAACACTGGCACCAGCTAACAATTGTTTACTCAAAAATCTTACGGACATCAACAATACATGGAAAATCCATATGCCTACCCAAAAGTAGATTGACAAAATCATTACATTTCCAAACAAACAATTGGTGCTTATTTAAATTTTTATCTCCAAGTTAGAGATTGTAAACCAAATTCAACATTTATACATTGGATTTAAATAACTAGCAAATAACAAATCCAACTCAACAAACTGCATTAGATCTCGGCCATCTCTGCCGATATCTCAAGGATAAGTTCTAGCGAAATGAAAACACAAAATTTCAACGAAAATCTCATTTTTCATATATCAGTCGAGATCTCAGTATCCCAACCGAGATTAAATTCTGATATCTTGATCGATTGTGACAACCTGAATTTTGTTGAAATTACTATTGTTTGATAAATAGCATAACAAATATTTATATATCATGTGACTAATCAAAATGAAGTTTTTTGACATTAACAAAAGCAGTATACACGCCAGATCGCCGTTGGATGCATAGAACTCGAGTTATAAACGATTGCACAAAAACTAATAATTTTGGGATTCACGTAAATTTGTCCAACTGGATCTCAATACAAGGAGGGTTACTACAAATATTTTATGGGCAATTGGTTTTCATTTCAACGAGATTCGAAAATTCAACTTTGGGGCCAAAATTTCGCAAGTCATAAACATTAATTCCATTTGTTTTTGCCTTGTTTATCATTTGGCAAGAGAAATATAAAGTGAGATGAAAAATTATTTAAAGAGAAAGAGAAGCGGAATTAAAATTTGTTATTGATTAACAAAAATCAGTGAGTAAATACCTCAGTCTATCTCTCTCGTCCATGATTGGATGTTATTTTCTTTAATATGATAAAATATCGCTGATGTGATTGATTATGACACAAAAATATGACCAGATTCAGTTAGAAAGAGGTTTAAATGTGATTTCATGTTGATCTAAATTGTTAGAGAATTATGAAAACTTTACCATATGTAATTTGATTGAACTTGATAAGAGAAGTTCAATTTATGAAATTTCTCAATTTTTTGTGTTTATTTTGATAATGGATCTTGAGATTTTTGAAATTAATTGGAAGTGGAATTGGAAGATTTGAAGCAGAATAAATGAAAAAGAAATCAAAAGCAATTTATTATTTTCATGGTAGTACATATACCTCGAGATGTTCGTGAGATGAACTTTATGACTCGAGATATAAATCTGAAATGGACGCCCGAGATGTACTCATCTCATCTGAGATCTTCCCGATACAAGATTGGATCTTTGAATTTTTCGAGACAAAACGTGATCGAACTCTAGACTTAAAACCTTGGCTCAACATTACTTTGAAATAATCCAAATTAACAGATAGAATCTATCTTGAAACTATTCATATTTTGTTTGTGTTAACAGAAAGTACGAAGATATATGGTTACAGATATAGAAAAATCTATTAAAAAACCCTAATCGAAAATTATTTTTGGCAGCACTCCAAAACCAAGGGCTGGTAACGATTTAATTAAATTTCAATGAGGGTTAGTTGAACCGAATCAGCTGAAACCCCCCTCCCCTTAACTAAAATTCGCCATTGGTTAACGCTTCTCTTGTTTTAATGATTTTTATTCCTAAAACCATTTTAGCTATAATTGTCTCCTTCATGTCAAAACATAAGAATATGAAATTTTTGGTTTCTTTACATTGAAGTATCATCTCCAAATATTAAAATATCGTCTACATGCATATAATTACACAGTTATCAACAAGAAGCTTACAACGGACAAATTTGTTTGATCTTACATTGTAAAGCCATTCAAAGATGTGGTTTCATAGAACTTTTCATATGACGGATTTGGTGCTTGTTGAGGATCGTAAAGCGATTTAACAATCCCAATATCACTCAACCTTCTGGTTGACTAAGATAAATTTCTTCTTTGAGTTCACTATTTAAAATGTTGTGTAGGCATACATTTCATGAATTTTTCAAACTTATAAATAGATGATAATGCAGTTAACGTTCTAATAGTAGAATTCTAGCAATGAAGGCGTAAATGTCAAAGTAATCTTACCCTTCGTTTTATGTATATCATGTGGCAACTAATTAGACCTTTTACTTCTCTATTGTTACATCAGTTCTTACTTTACATCCTACTGGTTTAAAACATATTCCATGTTCCATTTTCCATAATAAATTCTTCACATCTTTTATAGCTTCTTACAAAAAGGTTAATCTTGAGACTTTATTGACTCGTTAAATTTAAAAAGATCGAACTCTAATATCAAGAGATTTTTCACATTAAAATTCATTCATCTTTTTTAACATTTTTTATGGCTAATTGCCAAAGCATAATGAGTCGGTGCAATTGAAATCACCTAAGATGAACCACAGAGTAGTTATGCATTTTGTTTACTATAAAGTTTTTCTATAAACTTGTTCTACCACTTTCAAGTTTATAAGCATAAACAAGTGTAAACTTTGTAATTATATGCTTGGGTATCAATAAGGCACATTGTTCCACACTTAGAACACTTAGATGGACTGTCTATGATATCCCACTTACTGTGCAGTTGTAACTTGAATGTGTTTATCTCATCGCTACTTAACTTGTTTCCAACTAATCCATAAAAGAACGCTCATGGTTTCCAACTAATCCATAAAAGAACGCTCATGGTTAAACGACATTCTTTTAACATCAAGCACTGGTCTAGCACTGGTCTAATAGCTTTCATTTCCTCCGTTTTGTGCCTTAATAGCTTTCATTGGTATTTCCAGGAAGAAAGTTCTGTCAATTATAGACGAGGTCCAAATATTTTCGTCCATATTTATATTGTGCAGATCGAATAGATTCAGGATGTGCACAATATTATTGAATTGTTCTAGCACTGGTCTAGCATGAGTAATTTTGTAATTTTAATATATATATATATATATATATATATATATATATATATCTGTGGTAATAAATTTCTTACTTACTCCATCCTCCATAAGATACTTGCCAAATAGTGCATTCCAAATTCCTTTGGTAGCTATGGTACTTCTGTACATGTCAAAAAGTATATCAATCATTGCGTTACAGATGTGTCCTTTTGGACCTTATCATATGTAGTCAACTTGCTCCTATTTCATTCTTAGTCAACTTTGCAACAATTTTATCCTATCTTTCGGTCGGTTTTGGCAATGTCAAAGCATCCTATCTTGAGCCTCCAACAGAAAATGCGATTTTTCTGTCAATTTAAACAAATGATGCCAACAAATCTTTAGGTTTGGTGAAATCTATAACAATCCTTTAGACTGCCTGGTGTCATTGTTCCAGAAATAAAAATCTTTTTAAGATCGTTGAACTAAATTCTTTGGTGAATCGTAGAGTATGGAAAACTTAAACAACTACAGTGATGCCACTGAGATGAACAAAGTTTGCTTAAAAGTGCATCATTAAGTCAATGAAAATGTAGTGAACGAGCAACAAGTTTCAAAATATACAATAGTACGAAACCATAATATAATTCAGTTTCTAAAAACAACGATTACCGTAGTAGAGTATTGAGAGTAGAGTTATACGAATTTTCAAAGTTATTGTCGGACGTAAAAAAATGAATATATACACACGCACGCACCCCGCTTGCGCGCACGCTGCACACACACGTTAAAAAGGTACAGTCAAAGGGAAACGTTTACTGGAAAAAACGGTTCATGAAAACTAGCATGATAGAAAAAATACGTTAATAGCTCAATCATTTATAGAAATTAGTCGACCGTTCTTAACTCATGAGTTCAGAAGCCCTACAACAACCAATATGTGCAACCGGACTATCGATTGCATTTTTTTTCTTATTATTTGTTCTCTTTTAACCTTTTTAAATTATTTTTCAGAGATAAAAAGCCCAATCCTGTTCGATAAATTTTGTCCAAAAGCATATATTGGGTCCAAGCACAACAAAATCGGCTGGAATCAAAGATGGAACTAGGATTTTGAATCATCCTAGGATAAGTAAACATTTTATTTAAGAAGCATTAACTCAGATAATTAGCTTACGTTTTGGTTTGAATCAACCATCTTAATTGGACATTTAAAATGACGCAAATTACATATTTAATTTCATGTGTACAACATTTTCTAGGATGTAAGAAAATAAAGTCTGAGGTAGTGAAAAATAAATCCAACGTACTTTTGATACATACTTATGAATGTTGCTAAATTATGATAATACTTGTGCAATTTGCGAAAAATCTCCTATCGCAAAAGCGTTCAAAGACGCAAGTGTACAAAACTACCGCTTGGAGAAGGCACCATAAGCGATGCGGGGCATCTTCAACAATTTGGTCGCCCACATTTACAGTTTTATATTGATACTGCATCTGCGTTCTAACATTAAACTGCCAATATACCGCAGTTCAATAAAATGCTCTATACAAATTCCCAATATATTCATCAACAAGTTTAATAAGAATAAAAGCAACTTTCATTTCAAATCGTGAAAAAATGGAAAATTAGAAGAGATACAAACCAATCAAGAGGAATGAACAATGAAGGCATCGAATCAGTATTACTGTAAGATCTGCTGGTTGGAGGATATTTGAAGCTTCTTTTCCGAACCAATGCAACCCATTCTTCAAACGAGAGTCCTGCTCCAATTCCATCTACGTCGCCAATCTGAAACCATGTGGGCTATTTTGGCCAAAAAAAAAATGTTAGCAAATTAATTATTATGGGAAGGGTAACGGGTAAAATGGATACAGAGATAGTACTGATTGGGAGTTAATTTTGTTTGAAGGAGAAGCTGGTTTTATCTCTTTTTGAATTCCACGAGACATTGATTTTGCCTATTCTTTTATCTAATTATTTCTTTATGCTGTTTTTTTTGAGAGATTTGAATTTTTGGCTGTTTCCGTAATTGGATGTGAACGGAAGAGGAAAGTGGAGCATTTGTGTTAAAAGTTCACATGAAAAAAAAATTGTGAAGGGATTGATCCTAAATTTTAGGAAAGAAACATCAACCATGTCCAGCAATTGTAGCTTCATTGTAGCCATACTAAGGTGCACTTGTCTAGGACGCATTTTTGAAGGCAGGTTCACTAAACTATGGTCATGGTTAGGTAAAACTTTGCATTTCGATAGAAATGTAAGATTATGTGTTTACTTAACTAATTTAATTTGCCACTGTTGGTAGCGAATGATTATGAAGTAATAATCGGTCAATCAATAATGACTAGCACAATCATACAATGGTGGAGGACCGATCGTATTCTATAATTTTCATAAAAAAAATAGTACATCTAATGTAGTTTTTCGCTAATTTTAGTTAAACATCAAATGATAATACATGGAAAAAAAATTAAAATTGAAGAGATCTAAGAAGATTTGCATAGAAAACAAAGTATATAGTATTTGAGAGATTTAAGAAGACATGTTAACGACATATTTCTTGTTTTTTACTTCATGCTATTTGGATTCTATATTTAGTGGTTTATCATTTATGGACTTTAAATCACTATACATAATCAAAATGGAGATCGATTTTATTCTCTTTGCATATATTTACCGTGACTTTTTATCCATACTAAAAAAGACACCATTAATTCGTATTTTCTATTAAAAATGCATTGAAGGTCGGAAAATGTTCATTTACTTTTCTATTTTTTTCTGTGCATTTTCTCTGATAAAAATCTATACCTTGCATTATGTGTGATGTGATTGTCGATTTATGTTAATGAGATTTTGGCCTCACAACACCAACATGAAATATATGTATTGTTGAATGCTTATACAATTATGAGATAGTGTAACATCCCCCACTTAAAATCTGAAAATGAACGTCAATGATGTCGCAGTCATCACCAGAATTAATTTTCAGCGACTAAAAAGAGATCGGTATAATATAAAACACATGAAAAGTAAACGGTGCAAAATAACATTGATTATTACATAGCAGAATCTTTTAAATTTTTATCACAATTACTTCGATCAAAATTACCAAACGTCGCGCACATGCATTGGTCAAATATAATAGTAAATAACATAATAAAGAGTCGGGTCCACAGCGAAAACAAAATCTTTATTAGCTAGAGACTCTCCTACTCCATCTTCAGTCCACGTCCTACGGTCATTGTTCCAAACCTGTCTAAGTCCATAAACTCGGCCGACTCAAATGAGTAACCGTGAGTTTATAGAAAAAATAATAATAAAAACATGGTTCATACATAAAGTCTAGTGTGAATAATATTGTCCTCAAAACAAACATATAGTGAGACCAACCTACACTGCACGGACTAGATTTCCCCCACTATTCAATTAATCGAGTATGAAACACTTTAAACTACTAATGCAATTATTTCTTATTTACATCTTCAATTAAATGCTTCCTTTAGCAAATTCTCTTTACTACTGCGCACTCTGCACTGACCCCACTCGAGTCCTGTTTTAAATTGTCTTTGAATCTAAGTATAAAGCAATGTGCTCCCTGCGTAGACCCAACTGGTTTTCATATTCTTCTTTGATCTACAAAGCATTCTTTTAAAGTATTTAATGCGGTGCCCCGCACAGTTTCTTACTTTAGTATGGGTGTTGCGCCCCTACGCAGAACTTCCCGTTAAGATTTACTCATACCGCTTGGAATCACCCACCGTAGTACTCTTTTAAGCTCATTTTATTAAGTTTCTCTATCTAATACTGCTTGGGATCGTCTGCCGCGGTGTCTTTTTAAATTCATTCTTAAGTTCGAACTGCGTAGTTTTAGCCCCTTGCAGTATTTAACTATTTAGTTAGTTAAGTCTTGGACTACAAAGAAACAACCACCTGCAATCCCTCTATATATATTTACTAAATTTCCTTACTGCTTGGCATCACCCTCACAACAGTAATTTATTTACTTCTTTTTCAAACTGTAGCACCACACCGTAGTAGATCGTAAAGAAACTCATATGACGGCAAATAAATCTGTATGCAGCCTCTAAACATTTGTTTAATTTGGAACTACTTAGTCTCTCCACCGCAGTTCCTAGAAGTTGAATGTCTCTCCTCACATTTCCTTGATATACATTCGAGTAAGCGTCCACACCGGTGCCAATAGCCCTTCTAACTATTTCTTTTCATTTTGACGCACGATCCCTTCCCCGTTCTGACCTTGCCTCTCTCGGAGTCCCATTGACTTAACCTTTATAAGTTTTACATGTTTATTACTTTTTTTAACACAAGATCCTCTAGACCCATGCTGTATGCTCTACATTTTACTTAATAAGTGTTCCTACCTAAGTTTTCGTGCAGTATGTTCCCTTCATATTTAGCGCAGTACACTTATAAAAACAGAGTCGTCATCCCAATGTCGTACCCTTATAATTTTAACACTCCTAACGACGCCTTTATAAGTGTCGACAAACTATTCATTCTTATTTCACTTTCTGTTATTTGCAGCGTCATTTTCAGCAAATAATTGGATCTTGCCCCCTTTTTAATATATTTTTACATAGAAATTATTTTTATTTTTGCAGCATCCCCCGCAGTACCCATCTACCCCAGCACAGTATTTAGCTGGTTTTACTTCTATTTCATTATAGAAATTTTGATAAATTCCCTAAAATATCATGAACCCCTGTTCTTCCAATGTTTAACTTTATTTTTTCTATTCATGGTATTTTCCTTATTTATTTCGAGTCATCCAACTTCAAAAATTCATATAGAATTACATATGCTTATGAAATCTCTTAAACAGTAAACCCATTTCTTAAATCTGGTCGTAAATATCATATGAAACTTTCATTAAATTTTGAAATCATTGGAGCAGGGAAAACACATGTAAACATCCCATGTATGCGCATTTTCCCCTCAAAACATTCGTTAATTATTTAATACTTTTTCATGTAAACCCGTATGAACCCCATCAAATATAAAAACATATAAACTGACGCAGCTTTGACTAGGCTCGAACGGTTTGGATACCAAACTGTCACAACCTATCTAGGATCTTCCTCACGAAATGATGATTTCGTGTCAAATAAACCAATAGAACGATAAATGCTCAATTCCGTTGATTGTGATGATGCCGAAATCTAGCTATCTCGAACCCGTTGATCTCGCAAGATGCCGTGTTGAAAGATCTGCAATTCGATCGTTGATCACGCGTAAGTGATATTGAGAATTGGCTTTAAATTCGTTGATTCGCTCACGAATAACCCGAAGATGGAAAGAAGAAGGAGATCACACTCAACTTCCAACAATGGTGGCCAAAGCTCACACACAAATTTATTTCAAAATCAACCCCCTTTACAAATGACAACACACCCCTATTTATAGGAAATTACAACACATACATGCGACTCAACATCATACGACTCACGACCTAACACACACATGTGACTTAACATCATACGAGTTACAACATCATACGACTTAACAATACAACACACATGCGACTTAACAATACAACACGCACATGCGACTTAACAATACAACACGCACATGCGACTTAATAATACAACACACGACCTAACAACAATGCGACATGAGAACTTGTGACTTAAGAAGATAGCACAGCTTTAGTAACGACTTAAGCGACATAAGTGACTTAAGCGGCTTAAGCGACATAAGCGACTTAAGCGAGTTAAGCGACATAAGCTTTAGGAACGACTTAAGCGACATAAGCTTCATGCGACATAACTGAGCGACTTATAGAAATGCGACTTAAGGCAGGCGACTTATAGAAATGCGGCATAACTGAGCGACTTATAAAAATGCGGCATAAGTGAACGACCTATAGAAATGCGGCTTGATTTCTTGAGCCGTTATCTTATAAGGCATGCGACTCATGGTATGCGACTTAAGGCCGGCGACATAAGATGGTTGAGCGACTTAAGGTACGGCAGGCGACATAAGATGGTTGAGCGACTTAAGGTGGTTGACATAACTCGCTTATCATGATACGCTGCATCATCCTCTCCTGGTTGAAAAGAATTCGACCCCGAATTTACACTTTCCTCTTCTTCGACATACTTATTCTCATGATATGGAATCAAGTGTTTGACGTTGAAAACGTCAGCGGTATGGATATGATCCGGCAATTTTAACTGATAAGCATTCTCATTAATCTTTTTTACGATTTCCAAAGGGCCAATCTTTCTAGCAGCTAGTTTGTTGTAAGTACCAATAGGAAATCGATCCTTAGTCAATACTGTATATACAAAATCTCCTTCTTTGAACTCAACATTTCGTCGTTTAATATCTGCGGATTGTTTATATTTCTCATTCGCCTTAAGCAATCGTTCCTGCACAACCTTGTGGCACTCTTGCAATTCATTCACAAAATCACTAGCTCGTTTGATCACTCCTTTCTGCTGTGGTATTATAGATAAATCTAATGGCCCCTTAGGGATTGTTGAGTAAACGACCTGGAATGGACTGAACCCAGTGCTACGATTAACTGCATGGTTGTGTGCAAACTCAGCTTAACACAGCTTGGAATGCCAACTCTTCAAATTTTCATTCACGAGGCATCTCAATAGATTACCTAGGGATCTATTCACAACTTCTGTCTGTCCATCCGTCTGTGAATGATAAACACTACTAAATTTCAGCTTTGTCCCAACCATTTTCCATAGACTCATCCAAAAATGACTCAGAAAACGAGTGTCTCTATCCGATACAATAGATTCAGGCAACCCGTGAAGACGATAGATCTCTCTGAAGTATAACTGTGTGATATTAACTGCATCTGCAGTCTTCTTGCATGCGATAAAATGTACCATTTTTGAAAACCGATCAACCACCACGTAGATAGAATCATTGCCACGTTGCGTCCTCGGCAAGCCCAATACAAAGTCCATACTAACATCCACCCATGGTTTAGTAGGTATAGGCAACGGCATATATAAACCTGCATTTGTTGCGGTCCCTTTTGAAACTTGACAAATATGGCACCTCTGAACGAACTTTTCAACCTCCTTCTTCATTGATGGCCAAAAATAAGACTTTGAGATCAACTGCATAGTACGGTAGCGGCCCACGTGTCTTTTTTCGTGTAATTCTTTGATGATTTTCATTCGTAGATGGAATACACAACTGATTTCCTTTGAATAGAAAAACTTCAACCAACATATATCCAGCCATGTTTCCCTGCTTGACTTTGTCTAGGATTTCGGAAAAATACGAATCTGAAGTAAGAAGAACTGGAAGTAATTCAAAACCCATCACCTCTATTCGCATGGTTGTTAGTAAATTATTCCTCCGACTCAATGCATCGACGACACGATTAGTTACTCCAGACTTGTGCTTTATGACGAATGTAAATTGCTGCAAATAAGCTATCCACGATGCGTGCCTAGCTACAATTTTATTCTGCCCTTGTAAATGTTTCAATGCTTCATGATCTGTATACAAAACAAATTCTTTGTGGAACAAGTAATGTCTCCAATGCTTCATGGCCTGCACAATAGCATAAAACTCCACATCATAAGTACTGTAACTCATTTTTGCTCCAGAAAGTTTTTTACTGAAATAGGCAATTGGACATCCCTTCTGACTCAACACTCCTCCGATTCCAACTTTGGACGCATCTGTATGTAACTCAAATAGTAACTGAAAATCTGTCAACACTAGAATCGGTGCTGAGGTTAAAAGTTTCTTGATTTGTTCAAAAGCAGATCCTGCCTCTTTCGTCCATGAAAACTGCTTTCCTTTCATACAATCAGTAATAGGAGCCATTACACTACTAAAGTGCGGTATAAATCTTCGATAAAATGAAGCTAACCCATGGAAACTTCTGATTTCTGTTATAGTTTTGGGCTGTGGCCAATTTCTGATTGCGGCTACTTTACTCTGGTCCACTTGTATCCCTTCCTTGGACACGACATAACCCAGAAATAAAACACTTGGCGTCATGAACACGCATTTCTTCGTCGCTGCGTAGAACTGTTCTTGACAAAGAATAGTTAACACCTTTCGTAAGTGTTGAATGTGTTCCTCTATGCTAGCACTATATATCAAGATATCATCAAAGTAGACCACAACAAACTTCCCGATGTAAGGTCTGAAAATTTGATTCATCACCCTCATAAATGTGCTTGATGCATTAGATAGACCAAATGGCATGACCATCTATTCATATAATCCTTCCCGAATCTTGAATGATGTCTTCCATTCATCACCTGGTCTTATGCGAATCTGATGATAACCACTCTTAAGGTCGATCTTAGAAAAGATTACAGACCCACTGAGTTGATCCAATAGATCATCAAGTCTTGGCATAGGAAATCTGTATCTGACAGTTATTTTGTTGAGTGCTCTGCTGTCTGTACACATTCTCCATGAACCATCTTTCTTCGGTACCAACAGAGCTGGTACAGCACAAAGACTGAGACTCTCTCGAACACGCCCTTGCTTAAGCAACTCCTCAACCCGTCTCCTCAACTCTTCATGCTCTTTTGGACTCATACGATAATGCGGCCTATGCATAAAACAACATCTGGCACTAGATCAATTTGATGTTGTATATCCCTCGGTGGCGGTAATTCCTTGGGTAATTCCGCAGGAAAGACATCTTCAAATTCATTTAACATCGGTCTAACCTCCGCAGGAATTTTAAGATCTTCGTTTGTTTCATACCCAATCAACATAAACAATTCAGCACTATCTTTCACTTCTTTAACAAATTCTCTCGTAGATAATAGACTAGTTGATTCCACTTTCTTCTCTGACTTGCTTTCACTTTGTTCACGCTTCTTAGGAACTGAGGTAACTTGGGTACCTTCGAACATGAAACTGTAGCTGTTGGTGCGACCATTATGTTGTACATCTCTATCATATTGTCATGGTCTTCCCAATAGTAGATGACACACATCCATATCGACAACATCACACCATATATCATCTTTGTACTTCTTCCTAATAGAAAATGTAACAAATGCTCGTCTTCCCACTATCACTTCTCCACCTTTCTTTAGCCATGCTAGTTTATAAGGTCTAGGGTGTTTTTCAGTCTTCAACCCTAACTTCTTGACGGCTTCTTCAAAAATAATGTTATCGCAACTTCCGCATCAATAACAAATCGACAAACCTTTCCCAAGATAGTACATGTAGACTGAAAGATATTGCTTCTCAGTTCTCATGCTTTGACACTAAACAAGACCTTTTTATCATCAAGTTACACCCTTCATCTCCTGACACAACTTCTTCATCTTCATCAAACTTCGATGGTTGAGAATAATCAATTTCAGCTTCCACATCCTCATACTCACATTCCTCTGCAACTAATGCTCTCTTATTTGGCTTTGTACATTCATTACTTTTATGGCCAAACTCCTGACAATTATAGCACTTGATACTGTTATTGACCTTTGCTTTAGCGGCTTCATTGACAATTGGTTTATTGACTACATTGGAAACATTAGCACTGCTACTAGCACCCTTATTCTGGTTGTTAGAACCCATAAACACACCACTTCCTCGTCTCCCTTATTTCTCCCAAGCTAGAGCTTTCTGATGTGGTTCAGCAACAGACATTGGATTAAACATATTAACCATGTCTTGAATCTGCATTCGTAACCCTCCAACATATCTAGCCGTTAGCTGTTCATCGGTTTCCATAATATCATTCCTTGCAATCAATTGATAGAATTCATCTGCATAGTCATTCACTGACTTCGTCCCTTGTCTCAAATTCTGCAAATGTTGATATATAAGAGATCGATAATTGTACGGCAAGAAAGTCGCTTTCATCATCTTTCTCATCTTCTCCCAAGTGACAACTTTTGATTTTTTCCATTCTCTCCCGAGTTAGTTTAGTTTGTTGCCACCAAGCTATAGCTCTTCCTCTTAGTTTTGTAGCAACTAATTGGACTCTGCGATTCTCAGGCACCTCCTTGAATTTCAAAATTTCTTCAACATTCGACAACCAATCAAGAAATTCTTCTGCTTGCATTCCACATTTGAATTCTGGAATTTCCATCCTCATAGCTGCTTCCATTTACGATCATTTTCTGAATTCAGATATTGATTTCTCACTTGGCCTCGATTTCGATAATGAATACTACCTCCATCACCATCTTCCTCAAAATCAGATGTATTTCAATATCGATCCTGACCATCTACGTCCCTACGACCACGCATGTCCCTTCTACCCTGTCTTTCAGCATCACGATATGGTTCATTTTCGAACCCATGTTGAGTTCTTCCCTCTTCATTTCGGTACCCATGGTGGTCTCGCATCATTGAAACTGATGATTCTCTCTTATCTCGATAAGACCGGGGTGACATCCTCCTTTCTTCCGAAACCGATGGTGAAACCCTGTTTCCACCCTAGTTCGAAACCGGTGACATTCTCCTTTGATTTTGATTCATGCCGTTCATCAATTTCTTCAATTTTTCGATACCCTCATTGAACTTTTCATTGATACGCTGCTCCGTCTGCTCAGCTTCTTGTCTTCTATACAAATCTTCAACATTATGAGCGATTAGCACGTCTTGGAGGCATGATCATTAAACAATCTCGTTTCCGTCTCTGATTTGGCTTTGATACTAATTGACGCAGCTTTGACTAGGCTCGAACAGTTTGGATACCAAACTGTCACAACCTATCCAGGATCTTCCTCACGAAATGATGATTTCGTGTCAAATAAACCGATAGAACGATAAATGCTCAATTCCGTTGATCGTTATGATGCCAGAATCTAGCTATCTCCAACCCATTGATCTCGCAAGATGCCGTGTTGAAAGATCTACAATTCGATCATTGATCACTCGTAAGTGGTACCGAGAATTGTCTTCAAATTCGTTGATTCGCTCACGAATAACCCGAAGATGGAAAGAAGAAGGAGATCACACTCAACTTCCAACAACGGTGGCCAAAGCTCACACACAAATTTATTTCAAAATCAACCCCCTTTACAAATGACAACACACCCCTATTTATAGGAAATTACAACACATACATGCGACTCAACATCATACGACTCACGACCTAACACACACATGCGACTTAACATCATACGAGTTACAACATCATACGACTTAACAATACAACACACATGCGACTTAGCAATACAGCACACACATGCGACTTAACAATACAACACACACATGCGACTTAACAATACAACACACGACCTAACAACAATGCGACGTGAGAACTTGTGACTTAAGAAGATAGCACAGCTTCAGGAATGACTTAAGCGACATAAGCGACTTAAGCGACATAAGCGACTTAAGCGACATAAGCTTCAGGAATGACTTAAGCGACATAAGCTTCATGCGACATAACTGAGCGACTTATAGAAATGCGACTTAAGGCAGGCGACTTATAGAAATGCGGCATAACTGAGCGACTTATAAAAATGCGGCATAAGTGAACGACCTATAGAAATGCGGCTTGATTTCTTGAGTCGTTATCTTATAAGGCATGCGACTCATGGTATGCGACTTAAGGCCGGCGACATAAGATGGTTGAGCGACTTAAGGTACAGCAGACGACATAAGATGGTTGAGCGACTTAAGGTGGTTGACATAACTCGCTTATCATGATGCGCTGCATCATAAACCTAAACTTATTCCATACATATATAAGAAATCGGATTAGAAGGGTTAAGAATTACTCACCTAAATCTTTTAGATATATAGTTTTGTTCCTCCTTAGTCTCTTCTAACTTGAGTTTTTTTTGATATCTTCGTTTTATTTTCCATTTTATGCTTCCACCATTAAAGAGGTTCTCTAGATTGTTATTTTAGTTTGAATAAAATGAGATGAATGGATAGAAACGATTAACTATTGTTCCAGAATAAGTTGGACATGGGCCCTCATACCCGCTTTCATTAATTCATTTCCCTCTTCCCACTTTGTTTAACCTGCATTTTCCCTTTAATTAACTTATTTGATTGATTGTAAAATCTAGGGTTATTGCAGTCTCCCATTCTTAAAGAAATTTTGCCCCGAAATTCAGTTAAGATCAACTAGAGACTAGTCATCTCCTTTATGCTTACACTAAGCTTCCTTATGAATTCTCAATCCATGCATGCATATTTAACCCGCTTTTGTTAATTAATTTCCCTCTACCCACTTCATTTAACCCGCCTTTTCTCTTTAGTTAACATATTTAATTACTTGTAAAATTTTGAGTCATTACAGGTAGCAAGCTAACTTTTTGTTAAAATACTTAATTATTAATAATTATATTATTGTACACTTATACAATTAAGAAGTTGCAAATTGTAAAATGGTTAAGTAAAATTAATATACATTTTAGAATCAAAGTAGAAAAATATATGAATTATAGAAAAGTAAAAGGACACTGACATTTTACTTAGTTTGAATGTTAAGAAATCCCACGTCCCAAGGTCAATCAATATATTTATTTTCATAATTTGAAGTATAAGCATAGAATTCTATAAAGTCCCTAACATTGTTTTATACATCCTTTTAGTATTAATCCTCTGACTTTTAATAATTGATCCCTGTTCTACTATAGTGGTCCTTTACTTTTGTACGTAAACGATATCATAAGGATTAATGTCATAATTCCTGTAGTAAACTGCTATCATCGGATATTGCCATGTGTCATTGACTTGGCCTGAGTTGTGTGCTACGAATTATTGTTTAGGTTTTAATGGGATAATTTGGCTTAGGAGGGATAAATTGATTTGAGATGTTGGAATTGGCATGGTATAGTTGAGATTTGCCACATGTCTAAGAGTCATATTGTGTATTGATGGGTGTTTGACCTGGCCTTGTTTTAAGGAAATGACCTTTGGCGTATTCTACTTTTGGTCATAATTGATTGCTTTAGAACTTTAGTGCTTTGCCCCTAGTAGAGCTGCATTACAAGTTGAATATTGTATTGCATTAATAGTTTATTTTTAGACTTTAAGTGTATGATAGAACATTTCAGGGTTCTTAGTGAAAGTTCAAGAAGTATGCCTTAGGGATAATTTTGTTATTCGTTACATAATCTAACCGTGGAGTCAATCTTATTCAAAATAAAGTAAATTTATGGTATTATTTTTGCTATATATGTTGCTATATGTGATATAAATAATGAATTAAAATCATTAAACTTGTAAAAGTAGAAAATCCTTAAAAAATATTATATGATTATGATTGCAAATAGTTTGCAATCATGAGTATTAAATCATAACTAAAATAATATTTTGCTTTAAATATTCTTGGTCAAGATGTTTAAAGAAAAAGATATCGACACAACCATTGAGTCCATTGTATGTAACGCTCTTCGAATGTTGGACATTGTATAACTCATGGTTGTTGGGGGCATTGAGCGATTACGTACTTGTAGTCATAAGATAATTACAAGACTGGCTCGACCGATATTTTTTGCTGGTTAATAACAACCAGGTTAAATAGGAAATCTTAGTATGACATTTGACTGCATTTTTCATCAACTTTAGAGTTATGATGGTGTGTCACGAAGAGCAATGGTTACTTGCTAATCGCTAGGCTTAATGATGGAAAACTATGGGAAAACAGGAAAGATAAATGACATGGGAAACAGAGTGGGTTGACGAACACCTACGTTCACTGTGAAGCTTTCTTACTACATGGCTCTCTTACAATTATAAGGAATTATAAGAGAATAATAAGAGAAATTAGACCCTTAAAGTTAAAGAAGTGGATAATCTTAAGGGCTTGCCATGCCTAGAGCTCTGAATTATATATAGTTCCAATAATTCTTGAAATTGGTAACCAATCGACCCCCCAGCCAAGCATTAGGGGCCCAAACCTTTATGATGTTGCAATGCATAATATATTTATAGTAGTTAAACTTGTGCTTGGATAGCGTAGATCGCACCATAAAATAGCCAAGAAGCGCGCTTGACCATTGATTTGGTTGAACGGGCTTGATGGGAGACAGTTGGCTAAATGGAAGGAATACGTGGCTAAGTTGAATGTTAATAGGAGAACTGTACATAAGCATTCTCGGCCTTACCTCGCATTTAATGCATTTGTACTACGATGGTATACTAGGAAAAATGGACCATGCTTCTTGTCAGGAATAAATACACCTTGTTGTACATTCTATTGTTTACCCCTATGTGCCGAGGTGGTAAGACAAGCCGAGTTAGTCTGTTGGCCACTAGGACCACGAAGAGGATAGGGAATTGCTCGAAGATGAGCTAAGGGCATGCCGAGCAGAATGAGGGATAAAGGGATAACCTGCAAACCATAGTCGTTGTACCGAAACTAGATCAAACTACAAGTGACGCTGAAGTCGACTTTGCGCTAAGTCAGTTGGCAAATAGCGGGGAGAGATTGTGACCCCCACCTCTATACTCACACTAGCTAAGGACATTACGAGGTAATGCCGTCAACAAGCACGAAAAATAAGGCTGTCGAGGAGCGACCATCTATGTAATTGCTTTGTGCGAGTACCGATATGTCAGATAATATGGCACGCATTTCATTTCAAGAGGAAATCTAACAGATCAAATACAAACTCAAAGCTACTACACAGTGGCTATACGGTCTTCGAAAACAAATATAAAATAAGCATAACACAAAATCAGTCACAGATATTCATATCACAAAGGCGAAAATAGATATGAATATATCACATGGAAGTATACATCAAAGTAGTGGTCATACAAGATCCACTACATCACAAAAGAATATATACAAGTGCTAGACAAAAGAATATGTATACATCAAGGAGTCTCTATCTCGAATGTATAAAAGCAAAAACTACCAAGCTAAGTAGTTAGCCAAAAGTCAGATGACGGACCCTAAAAGAAGTCAAGCAGAAGCACCTGAAATATCTCGGTCCGACCCGAGTATTATTTAAGAAAAAGATAATAAACTGATCAGTCTAGCTATAAATATCATGAAGATGAGATAGGATAAGAGATATAATAGAATTATATGATAACAATGAAAATCATACAATATCTAAAATATACTCAAGACACCAAAAAGAATGTCATATTCTTTAGCTTATTCACCAAACCTCAAATATCGATAAAACTTATCAATACAAACCACAAAAATAGGTGAAACAAAAATTTCAGAAATCAATAATTAAAAATTCAGAAAGTATAAAAAGGAGGGAAAGGCCTATCACAAACGGAAGCATGAAAACTCACCAATACGTGTATCAAAAATGGGTCGTTATCCCATAAAATGAGCCGGAGCTCTTCCAAACAGGGTATAGTCCCCCTTTGCGGACTGTGAGCCGAAGCTCCTCCAAACAGGGTATAGTCCCCGTTGTAGACTATGAGCAGAAGCTCCTCCTAACTGGGTATAGTCCCCCTTGCGGACTATGAGTCGAGCTCCTTCTAACAGGGTATAGTCCCCCTTTTGCGGACTATGAGCCGAAGCTCCTCCTAACAGGGTATAGTGGACTATGAGGCGAAGCTCCTCCTAACAGGGTATAGTCCCCCTTTTGCGGACTATGAGCCGAAGCTCCTCCGAACAGGGTATAGTCCCCCTTTTGCGGACAAAGAGATACCTCACATCGCTAGTCTAAATCACCAAAGGATCATCATTGATCGATATGTGTAAATTACACTAAGCTAGTACATAATGAGTTTAGTTTCGTGTCCCATAACCACTGGCTTAAATTAAATATTTATGAACAAAATGTAGATTTCCACTCGAAAATTATCACAAGATTTCAATCGAACAAGTCCAAGAATTAACCGACAAAGAAAATGCAAGCATTTCATACCACTTGTTTTGTTAAGTCATTTAATTAGATTTCTCGTATAAATGAGGTAAAGGTTTGTACATACTAATAGATTGAAAAAGAGTTTTAAAAATGAACTTTGTATTACAAATAATGTTGAAATCCTTTTTTGTGAAAGAATTCAAGTATTTACTACTAGTATAGAAACCTTTGTATTTTAAAGTGACAAACCATAGAAATGATTGTAAAAACAATCAATCACCAAAAATTCATATACGATGACGTGAATTAAAATAATAGAAATCGATATCAAATCCATCAAATGGATATTCCCAAAAAATCAGATAAGAAGTCATCAAAGTCGATAATAAATGACAACAACCAACCGGATCAATCAAAAATTGATATAAAATGGAAAGCCACATAAAACAGGCAAACTGGCTGAATTTAATAGCTCCAGATGTCTGATGGTTACCCCAGACGTCTGAGCTGAATGACTGGAATTTTCATATCTAGGAAGTAATCTCTGACGTCTGAGTTGTACATCTGGAATTTTTATTCTAATGGTCCAGACGTCTGAGTATTATACCAGTCGTCTGAGCTGAAGCTCAGGCAAAAATCAACCTAGGCCAATGATGGTTAAATCATATCGGAAGCGATCGGACAAGCAACGATGGTTAGGGATTTATGCCCAGCGACAACCCAACCCTATAGACTCGCCAATACACTTCGAACAACATGTCTAAACACCATATTGGGATTTTCACAGATTTTGACTTCAAAATACCCAAAATTGGAAAATTTATCAAACCAATTCAATTCAAAGCAAATGGACATGAAATAAATGTTAGGAATTCATACCTAACAACTGTCAAAGGTATAGACATAGATGTGAGTTCAAGAGCTCACTTTTAAACCCAGAAACAACGAAATGAGAAGCTCTAAAACAAAGCAAGACCGATTCCTCTTCAACAAGACTTCAAGAATCTTCAATCTATTATCAAATGAAATGAATTTCCTAAGTTAGGGTTTAGGAATTTCTAAAATTAAAGAGAGATTGAGATGGAGAAGATGAAGAGGATGCTTACCTAAGCTTCTCTTTGATTTCTAGAACTTGAATTAAATTTCCTAGTAAATTAGGGCTTAGGAATTTTGATTTCTTTTCTCTTCTCCCATTTTTCTTTTAGCTTGAGAGTGTTAGGAAATAAAAATGAATAAAGATGGGAGGAGTGGCATGGGATGTATATGGTAAGGGGTTTGGGTTCCTTGTTAGGTTAGTGGGCTGAAACCCAAACCCAAAGCCCCAAATGCAAATATCAATATTCTAATCAACTCCAAACATATCGATGTTTATACTCAAAAATGTCACAAACGCTATTTTGAACTCAATGGAAGTAGTCTCGAGTGCTAATTCGACTGTTCACAAAAGTATCATTTCGGACTTTAATCCACCTAACGATTCTATATTTAAATTTCAACATTTAAATATATAATCGCAAAATATGCAGGTTGTACAGACTCCCCTCCTTAAAGAAATTGCATCTTTGCAATATTTAAGAAGAAAATATAGAGTAACAACCACACAAAGGCATATCAACACAAAAAGAAATTTTAGAAGTGAGAAGTTCACCTTAAGGAGCACGAGAGAGTAAGTTTGGATGTGTCTGCTGATGAATTCTCTGGATTCCGAAGAACAATCTTTAGGATTTGAGGGCCATTGAACCTTCGCAAGCGGGACATCTTTATTACGAAGGCGTTTAACCTCCGGATACAGATAGGATGTTGCTCATAAGTCAAATTAGGTGAAACTTCAATTTCTTCAATAACACGGGACTCAAGAATAGAATCAGAATCCCTAAGGCATTTCCGTAGTTGAGAGACGAGGAAATTGTCATGAATGGCAGAAAATCGAGCTAGTAATAACAGGCGATAAGCCACAGAACCAATGCGTTTGGTGATGGGAAATGGGCAAATATATCGAGGTGCTAATTTTCTCGATCGACTGAAACGCACAACACCCTTCATAGGTGAAACACGAATAAACACCAAATCTTCTGTAGAAAATTCCAAATTCCTTTTTCAGTTACCGACATAGAATTTTTTGTCTACTTTGAGCTTCTTTAATCCTATGGCGAATAAGGTCAATCTTTTCTGTTGAATCACAGATAAAATATGGACATGAAACAAGCTTCTCATCGGCTTCAAGACAACAAAAAGGAGATCGGCATGGCCTTCCGCAGAGCGCCTCAAAAGGTGCCATACCAATACAAGATTGGAGGCTATTATTGTAGGAAAACTCAACAAGAGAAATATGATGCTCCTAACTTCCACCAAAATCAAGAATACAAGCATTGTAGAAAATCTTTAAGAGTCTGATTCACACGCTCTATTTGTCCATCGGACCGAGGATGATAAATGGTGCTAAAATTAAGCTTCGTTCCCAAAGCTTTTTGAAGACCTTTCCAAAATCTACTAGTAAATAATGGATCATGATCGCTAATAATAGAAGTAGGAACTCTATGCAATTTAACAATTTCCTTAATATAGAGTTTGGCCAAAAGAGGTATGGTCCGATTAGACCCAATGGGAATAAAATGGACAGATTTTGCAAGCCTATCTACAATCACCCATAAACTGTCATGACCTGAATGTGAACGGGGAAGACCGTTAATAAAGTCCATGGAAATTTGATCCCACTTCCAAACGGGAATGTCTAAAGGTAGAAATAACCCAATGGGCCTGCAATGCTCGGCCTTTATGAGTTGGCAAGTCATGCAACGCTTAATGAAGTTAGCAATATCATATTTCATCCCATCCTAATAATAAAGTCGCTTCATATCCGCATACATTTTACTACTACCGGGATGAATGTTAAATATAGAACGATGAGATTCTTCTAAAATATCTTTACGATGATTATTAATATTTGGCACGATAAGTCTGCCAAATTTTCGAATGCCGCCACAAGCATCGATTTTAAAGTCTTTCAAACCATCAATATTTCTATCCCTACAACTTTGGCTAAGATGAGCCAATTTGGGATCATGCTTTTAAGCATCAAGAATGCGGTCAAAAAGAGAAGGACGTGCCTCAAGGCTACATAAAACAAGAGATGAATATGAATTGGGTTCACGATCTCAAATCTCACAAGTAGATAAAGTCTCGAGATCATTCCATTCGGATATCATCATAGAAACAATCGCTTGTTGCTTACGACTAAGGACATCGGTATAAACAATAAAGTTTTGGTTCCCTTCGGGAATCACAAGAATAGGAGCATCGAAAAGAAGTTCTTTTAATTTCTGAAAAGAAGCTTCACATTTGTATGACCAAAGTAATTAACTCCCTTCTTTGTCAAACTAGTAAGAGGCATGGAAATTTTAGAAAGTCTTTTATGAAACGACGGTAATAACCCGCCAATTCAAGAAAACTACGAATTTCCATCACATTCTCTGATTTCTTCCAACTTTGAATCGCTTCAATCTTTGAAGGATCCATGGAAATTCCATATTCAGAAATAATACGTCCTAAAAATTTCACACGATATTGCTAAATGTGGCACTTAGAAAATTTTGCTTTCAATTGATTGCTCCTAAGAGTTTCCAATACAATTCGAAGAAGTTTTTCATGCTCTTCCTCGGTTTTAGAATAAACAAGAATATTATCTATAAATATGAGAACAAATTGATCGAGGAAGTCTTTGAAAACTCGATTCATAAGGTCAACGAAATAAGCTAGAGCATTTGTTAAACCAAATGGCATAACAAGCCATTCATAAGATTCATAACGAGTATGGAACGATGTCAAAGGAATACTATCCACTGCAATACGAAGCTGATGAAAACCGGTTGCTAAGTCTAACTATGAAAAGACTCTAGCACCGCAAAGTAGCTCGAATAGATTATCAATCCGAGGTAAATGATATTTATTCTTGATGGTGAGGTCATTAAGCTTGCGATAGTCAACGCAAAGCCTAAGTGTACCATCGAATTTCTTCACAAAAATAGCTGAAGCTCCCAAAGGAAAGGAACTAGAACAAATAAATTGCTTCGCTTTCAATTCGGATAATTGTTTACGCACCTCCTCATTTTCCTTATTAGGCATACGATAAGGAGGACAAGTTATAGGTAGAGTTTCAGGGATTAGATTAATTCTGAACTCGATTGCTCGCTTACGGACAATCCTAAAACAGGCTCAAATATTTTGGGAAATTCACGAACAACGTGAATGAGGTAAATGACATCTTCCTCGTCATCATTATCGTCATCATGTGATTTAGGGAATATAAGGATGCTACCGAATTGGAATCTAATTCATTAAGAATAATAGAAATCTGCTTAACAGATTGAGGATGTCGAAGATGTATAGTCCTTTCAGGATATAGGATGTGGGCTTCATAATGGTTAAGCCAATCTATTCCCAAAATCATTCTGAAGCCTAAGTAATGCATAACATGCAAATCGGCTTGGAAAGCATAATCACATAAAATAATCTTGACATCTTTACAAAGCAAACTGAGTATTGCGGATCCACCAACCGGATTCGCAATTCACCGTGAAGTCATCAAAGCCATAAAATTTAAAGAAAAAGCATCAATAAGTTCTTTTGATATAAAAGAGTGGGATGCATCCGTGTCAAAAAGAACTCGAATAGGATGATCACGAAACATAATATTGCCATCAAGGATTGAATGAGAAATGCCTTGACCCAGAGAAGTGTTACTAGGAGCTTACACAACATTTAGCTTTCCCTCTTTCTTGCCTTGAAGTTTGGGACATGAAGATATATAATGATCCGAAATTTTGCAATAGTGGCAAGAAATAGGCCTTGGACGCCTATTTATATAGTGGTCCATAGAGCCATAATTGTAGCATTCTCCACGATTAGGGATTGAAGTCTTTGCTATCGAAGTTGCTTGCTTCACTTTCTTGTTGGGGTTAGGACTTTTGAACTTAATAAAGGGATGCCTCTTCTTATTGATGTTGAAGTTCTTCTTGGCACCCACTACTTCAGCATCACTTTCTTTATCGGCCTCTTCAAGTTGAAGAGCGATATCAACAAGCTGATCGAAAGAAACTTCTAGTTCAGAAGTAAAGGCTTTTTGAGGTTCTTATTCAACCCATAGACAAGCCTATGGTTTTTCTTCAATGGGGTATTAATACATTTGACTCCATATTTAGAGAGAGATTCAAAAGATGTGACATAATCTGTCACAGAAGATTCACCTTGAACAAGGTCAATAAAGCGTCGAGCTAAAGTTACTTTTTCAGCTTTCGGCACAAACTTCAACTCGAGCCTTTCTCGGAATTGCTCCCAAGTAAGATCCGCCTCAACAATTTCCGAAATCAAAAGCTCATACCAATCTAATGCCCTCTCTTGAAGCATACTAGAAGCCACTTGGACTCGATGTAGATCTACAAGATTCATGCGAGAAAAGATGCGATCGCATGTTCTAAGCCAAGCTTGGACTTCCATAACGCTTTCAGAACCCTTGAATGGCCTTTCACCCAAATTGGTATAATCACTGCATAAGCATGCGAACCCGGATTTAGGGTGAGTAGGCTATGGAATAGGTCCAGCAGCTTGAGCATTCTTTACAAGATCCAAAAGCTGTTGGGAGACAGGAATACTCTATCCTGAGGAGTAGCACTGGATTGACCGACGTTGGGTCGGCTAGGTTTAACCATTTCTCTTCTTTTAGAAAGAAAGAAAGAAAGAAGAGGAAAAAGGTTGTTCTCAGAATGAATATCAAACAAATTCGATTGATAAAACAAGGCATCATAAAAGGAAATAGGATAGAACGGGTCCTAAGACTCGGATAAATTCAAAGGCACGATTCCTAAGAAAGACTTAGGGCAATGATCCTTGCTATAATATTCTATATTGTTTTGAAATTTGGCTCTAATACCAAGCTATGAAGCCCCACCTCTATACTCGCACTAGCCAAGGACACTATGAGGTAATGATGTCGGCAAGCATGAAGAATAAGGCCGTTGAGGAGCGACCATCTATGTAATTGCTTTGTGCGAGTACCGATATGTCAGACAGTATGACACACATTTCATTTCAAGAGGAAATCTAACATATCAAATACAAACTCAAAGCTACTACACAATGGCTATACGGTCTTCATAAACAAATATAAAATGAGCATAACACAAAATCAGTCACGAATATTCATATCACAAAGGCAAAAACAGATATGAATATATCACATAGAAGTGTACATCAAAGTAGTGGTCATACAAGATCCACTACATCATAAAAGAATATATACAAGTGCTAGACAAAAGAATATGTATGCATTAAGGAGTCTCTATCTCGAATATATAAAAGCAAAAACTACTAAGCTGAGTAGTTAGCCAAAAGTTAGATGACGGATCCTGTTAAGAAGTCAATAAGAAGCACCTGAAATACCTCGGTCTGACCCGCGTATTATTTAAGAAGAAAATAATAAACGGATCGGTCTAGCTATAAATATAATGAAGATGAGATAGGATGAGAGATATAATAGAAATATATGATAACAATGAAAATCATACAATATCTCAAATCTACTCAAAACACCAAACGAATGTCATATTCTTTAGCTTATTCACCAAACGTCAAATATTGATAAAGCTTATTAATACAAACCACAAAAATAGGTGAAACACAAAAATTCTAGAAATCAATAATTAGAAAACCAGTAAAAAGGAGGGGAAGGCCTAACACAAACGGGAGCATGAAAACTAACCAACACGTGTATCACAAATGGGTCGCTATCCCATAAAATGAGCCGAAGCTCCTCCAAACAGGGTATAGTCCCCCCTTGGGGACTATGAGCCAAAGCTCCTCCAAACAGGGTATAGTCCCTCTTTGCGGACTATGATCAGAAGCTCCTTCTAACAGGGTATAGCCCCCTTTGCGGACTATGTGCCGAAGCTCCTCCTAACAGGGTATAGTCCCCCTTTTGCAGACTATGAGCCGAAGCTCCTCATAACAGGTTATAGTCCCCCTTTGCGGACTCTGAGCCAAAGCTCCTCCAAATAGGGTATAGTCCCCCTTTTGCGGACAAAGAGATACCTCACATCGCTAGTCTAAATCACCAAAGGATCATCATTGATCGATATGTGTAAATTACACTAAGCTAGTAAATAAATGAGTTTAGTTTCGTGTCCCATAACCACTGGCTTAAATTAAATATTTATGAACAAAATGTAGATTTCCACTCGAAAACTATCACAAGATTTCAATCGAACAAGTCCAAGAATTAACCGACAAAGAAAACGAAGCGTTTCATTTCACTTATTTTGCTAAGTCGTTTAATTAGATTTCTCATACGAGTGAGGTAAAGGTTTTTATATACTAATAGATTGAAAACTAGTTTTAAAAACGAGCTTTGTATTAAAAAACGTTGTAATCCTTTTTTGTGAAAGAATTTGAGTATTTACTACTAGTATAGAAACCTTTGTCTTTTGAAGTGACAAATCACAGAAATGATTGTACAAACAATCAATCACCAAATATCCATATACGATGACGTGAATCAAAACCATAGAAATCGATATCAAATCCATCAAATGGATATTCCCAAAAATCTAGAGAAGAAGTCATCAAAGTCGATAATAAATGACAACAACCAACCGGATCAACCAAAAATCGATATAAAATGGAAAGCCAAATAAAACAAGCAAATTGGCTGAATTTAACAGCTCCAGACGTCTGGTGGTTATCTAGACGTCTGAGCTGAAAGACTTGAATTTTCATTCCTGATCGCCCAAACCTCTGGGAAATAATCTCAGACATCTGAGCTGTACATCTGGAATTTTTACTCTGATGGTGAAAAATCTGAGTATTATACTAGACGTCTGAGCTGTAGCTCGGGCAAAAATCAACCTAGGCCAATGATGGCCAAATCTATTGGAAGCGATCGGACGAGCAATGACAGCTGGGGATTTATGCCCAACGACAACACAGCTCTATAGACTCACCAATACACTCCGAAAAACATGTCTATACATCCATATTGGGATTTTCATAGATTTTGACTTCAAAATACCCAAAATTAGAAAATTTATCAAACCAATTCAATTCAAAAGCAAATTGACATGAAAAATATGTTAGGAATTCATACCTAACAACTATCAAAGGTTTAAACATAGATGTGAGTTCAAGAACTCACTTTTAAACCCAAAAACAACGAAATGAGAAGCTTTAAAACAAACCAAGACCGATTCATCTTCAACAAGACTTCAAGAATCTTCAATCTATTATCAAATGAAATGAATTTCTAAGTTAGGTTTAGGAATTTCTGAAAATTGAAGAGAGATTGAGATGAAGAAGATGAAGTGGATGCTTACCTAAGCTTCTCTTTGATTTCTAGAACTTGAATTGAATTTCCTAGTAAACTAGGGCTTAGGAATTTTGATTTCTTTTCTCTTCCCCCATTTTTCTTTTAGCTTGAGAGTATTAGGAAATGAAAATGAATAAAGAGGAGAGGAGTGGAGTGGGATGTATATGATAAGAGGTTTGGGTTCCTTGTTATGTTAGTGGGTTGAAACCTAAACCCAAATCCCCACATGAAAATATCAAAAAAATTAATCAACTCCAAACATATCAATGTTTATACCCAAAAAGGTTGCAAACGTCGTTTTGAGCTCAATGGAAGTGGTCTCGAGTACTAACTCAACTGTTTACAAAAATTAGCATTTCAGACATTAATCCGACTAATGATGCTATATATAAATTTCAACATTTAAATATACAATCGCAAAATATGCGGGTTGGTACAGAGATGCTCAAGCGGGCAGGCAGACTTGGTGTCATGTTGAAAGAAGTTCGGCATAAGAGGGTCGGTCGTATGTAAGCTGGGGAGTCTTTCTTATACTTTGCTGAGATGTACCGTTCCAACACTGTGTGGGGTTGACTTGAGTATATGGGATGATATGGTCTAGCTTGGGCCTGAGATGGTAGCCCAAGGAGCCTTGTCTGGTCGCCTTCACCTTTTGGCTAGCTTAAGGGAGATTGATCTGGACCCATGTTGACCTAGACTAGATCAGGTCGAGTTGAGTAGTCTTGATCACCATGTCTTCTTACTTACAAATTAATTAACTTTTTGCACCTTCCTAATTTTGTATCTATGCATAGGCATGGGCTTGTTAAATCATGAAGACTTCATCCATTAATAGCCCTACTATCTATTTAATGCACTTTCCATATGGAATTATGCCATTAGCGGCAGCAGTTGTTCTTCTCGAGACATGGCAAAGAGGTGTCACTTCCGCCACATGCATGTTTTGACATCGTATTTGATTATTCTTTAAAAGTTGAGATCTTTTATTGTCATTTTAAGCATAGCAGCTGCGATTGAAGAGAAAGGTATATAAATACCTTCTCTTCTTCCACTTTGAACTCATGGAGCTTTTTCCATATAATTTCTTCATTGAACTTAAACCTTTCATGGTTTTTTATTGCTAAAAATAGTTAACTTTGTCTTCTTCTTCCTCTTCAAACACTGTCGAGCGCCTTTGGTTATATCAAACTTGTTTGGAGTTAAATGAACTAAGGAAATTCTCTTGGGTGTCGAACTGTTTTTATTGATTGTAGTTTGAATAGTTGTTTGCAACTTTGCCTCTTGAGATGGATCTTGCCTTGTTACTTGGCTTAGGCTCGTGCTTTCTAGCCATCATTTAGATGGTGATCATTTATTGATCTCGAACCGATGATCTAGATGTTGTTGGTGGGCCTCCTTGCCATTTTGCTTTGACATTTCGAACCAAGGTCGCCTTTGCCTCAAGTGTCACAGCTGAAGTCTTAATCTTCTCCTTGACATTCTCTGGAAAATTTTCAAGAACTCTTGTGAGATTTAATGTGGAAAGATTTGAAGGTGGTCGCCTATCCCAACTTATGCAGCAAAATTTCGAACGATCGACGTCGATGGTGCTCATATGCACAATTAAAGATGTATCTTCTTATAGGCCCCAAGGCATGGGCCTTTCTTTCTCTTTCTCTTTCTCTTTTTCTTCTTTTCAACTAGTTAAGAATAAAAAGTCATTGTAAGCTTAGCAGCGTAGGAGTTGTGCCCCTGCAATCTTTGAACTGAACGAAACAGATCTTTTGTTGCAACTCGATGTAGTTCATTATTCTACCTTTGCTTCTTTGCCTACGAATTATGGAGCAGCGTATCTGGGATGGATGATGTAGTCTTGCATTATTTGTATAAAACATTTCCATCTATTTAGGACATGTTTAATAGCAATGTGGTTAGGTGCTGGGTTGAGTTCAGACATTCATATGAACCAAGTGTCGATTTGGTGTTAAGTGGTAGGTGGCACTGGTGTTGAGAGAGGGCGCATGTTTGTCCATGGGATCTCCTAGTTGATAAGTGATCATGTGTAGAGTGGCAGATGGGTCTGACTCGAACTGGAGTACATGAGTGCTCGAGGATTCTCCTGGGTTAGACGTTGGAAATAATAGGATAACAATAGGTCTCGGCTCGAACCAGAGTGCTCGGTTGGCTCGAACACTTTATATAAGTGTTATGTTAAATGCTGAGACAGACGACAAGTGCCACTGTTCACAAGAACTTATCAAATAGTAAGGCATATTATCAAAAGTAAGAAATTATCTATGATGTTGGGTTGTGCTAGAAAGTGTGCTTGAAAAGGACAATGGCCATTAAGCCCAGGCCCTAAACATCTTCAAACATGTCAGCACGCTGTTTGCGCAAAAAATGGGCAAACACCTCCAATCCGTATAATTTAGTTGATTATATGTTATTTTCAAGGTTTTAGGTTACTTATGCAAATATGAAAAAAGCAGGGGCTAAACTGTAAAAGACACGCAGATTTATAGTGGTTCGGCCAGAACATGCCTACATCCACTTTATATGTTATTCTCTCTTTTCTTTCAAATTACAAGTACAAAGCTTTAAGTACAAGTATAAGAAAGTTATTTGAAAGTTCCTTCCTTGCTTGGGCTCTCAAACTTGTCTGCCATTATTGTACCCCTGCCCCTCTATTTATAGAGTGAGGCTGGGGGCAGGGGTCTTGGATGTATATAGCTGCTGGTGGGCCTGGGCTGAAGCAATCTGGTCTGGCATATCTGGTTCGGCGAAGCTTGGTTCGGCCGTGGCTTGGTGGAGTTTGATTCGGTGGTGTGTAGAGGGTCGGTTCGGTCTTGGTTTGGTTCGGTAGTTGTGGTGAGGGTTGGTCCGGTGGTAGGTGAAGTAGGTTGGTTCGGTGGCATGTCGTTCGGTGGAGCATGGAAGTGGAGTTTGGTTCGGCAGGTAGGGGAGACGAGCTGGTTCGGCGAGGCTTCATTCGGCATGGAACTTGGACCGGTGATGGAGCGGTCCGGTGATGGGTGGTTAGGTGGTACGAGGAGGATGTGTTGGTTCGGCTGTACGTGGTCCGGTGGATGATAGAGAGGGCTTGGTTCGGAAGGCATGGCCGAAGTGGTTGGTTCGGTGGTGCGAGGGAATATGGTTGGACCGGTAGTGCTTCCTTTCCTTGATTCGGTAGTGCCTTTCCTTGTTGGTTCGGTGGTGGTGTAAAAGCGCCCAACATTTTCCCCCCAAAATGGGGCATATGCCAGCATATGTCGCGCTTTGTTTTTGGTTATCCTCATTCGGTCCCTATTTGTGAACCAGTTGGTCCGGTACCCTGTGTTTGCCTATAAATAGGGGCGTTAGGCCTTCGTTATTCCTTATCGAACAAAATAGCCGAATCAGTTATTGAACAGCCGAATCAACTATTGTGCCGAGTCCATCTTAACTACCGGACCAGGTGAGCTCTCTTCTGCCGAATGATTTTAAAGACTTTCAGTACCGGATGAATTTGGAACCTTCAACACCGAATGAACCTTCATCCTTTAACACCGAATGAAACTCGAACTTTCAATACCGAATGGAATTTAAACTTTCAATACCGGATGAAACTTGAACTTTCACTACCGAATGAAACTTGAACTTTCACTACCGAGTGAAACTTGAACTTTCACTACCGAATGAAACTTGAAAAATTTTATTTCTGCGAATGAGTTTTGAATTGTGAGCAAGTCTCCAGGCTGCATGTACCTATGGGTTTACATTTCCATACTCCTTGTTCTAACGATGTGCTTTTGCTTTGGTGTTGCAGATAAATGTCTCGCAAAGCGGAAACTCGATCAGATAGTAAGAAGTCCAAGGATAGAGGAGAGTCTTCTTCCGTGCCCCCAGCCCAGTCAGGACCGGAGCGACATGGATCTGCCCCGAGGTCGTTAGTGGATGGGTATGGTCCCCAGGAACTTCTGGTCTCCCCTCCCGATTGCTTTCCTAGCTCCCTCAAGGAGGAGCAACTTGATGTTATATCTCGTTCCTTCAGGATAGATAGAGCGCTTATGCGGTTGCCGGGGAACGGAGTGATGCCGTACAATCCTCCTGAAGGATATTTTGCGTACAGTAGGTACCACTGCATGTGTGGTGCTATCCCGCCTCTCAACGCCTGGATAGTTAGCTTTATCACATATCTGAAGGTGGCTCCATTCCAGCTTCAGCCTAACTCCTACGCCATTCTGGTGAGTCTTTTCGTCATCTTTCAGAGGAGATATGGGCGTCCCCCTTCCAACTGGGAGATCCGGTATCTGTACAACTTGAGAGGCTACAAGAAGGGGTCTCCATATATCAGTTTGGAAGCGGCCGTGCCCTTCAAGCCTGTTCTGGATCTGTACTCGAAGCTCAGTATGTTCAAGAAGGAATGGTTTTTTATTAGGGATGACCCTGTTTCTTTCCGCCTTTTCACTTCCGGCTGTAAGTTGAACTTCATTTATATTTTCCTTGTCCCGATCACAATGCTTCTTCTTTTATGCTTTTATTTCTTGCTAGCGACAGGTGGTTTTGCGGTTGTGGAGAATGATTCCTTGGCGCGGATGGCTGCTGAAATAAAGGTCATTTCGGGAAGGGATAGGTCGGCCTCTTACCTGATCAGGAACGCCATTCTCCTGGAGTATAACTTGATTCTGCCACATCAGTCTGTGGTTAAATAGAGAGATACAGCCGAGGAGAGGGCTGCTAAAGCTAAGGATGGGGCTACTGCGAAGAGTAGCAAGAAGAGACCTTTCTCGGTGCCTCCAGCCGTTGGGGGAAAGAAGCTTAAGAAGTCTGACGGACCCTCTCCCAGTACATGTCCAGATATTCCGGAGGAGGAAGGTGGAGAGGAGGAGAGAGACGAAGAGGAGAGCGGAGGAGATGGAGAAGGTGAAGGACAGGGTGGTAGTGGTGCCCGGGCTTTGTCTTCTGAGCAGGCAGGGGAGATCCAGGAGTGGACGGATGATGCCTTCCGCCAGGCTTTTGAAGGGTTGGAGGAAGGATCAACCTCGGTGAAGAAGGCAAAGGAGGTTGACAAGGCTGGGGCTGGCGCCGATCCATTCCCTAAGAGTTCTTCAGTTGAGGTGGCTCCAGCGATTCAAGGTGAACTCTTGACTTCTGCAGATTCCATTTATGATAGGGACTTAGGAATATTTTATGGTTCGCTTCCGTCCTGGACTGAGATTCAGGACTTATTGCAGTACTCTCCTTCTCCGCAGGGTTTGTATAACAGACGTGCCTTCTCATTCTTTTTAAGTTAACATATTTCTTGAATTATGGACCCTTGTATGTTCGTAACACTTGTTCTTTATTACAGGGGCAGGCGAGGTGGCCAAAACTTCAGACGTTCGACACCGCCTCGAACAATTCAAGTTGATGAGAGCTTCTACTAAGCCGAAGCCGCCAACCGACCGTTCCGGGGATGTAGTTAGATATCGCTCTCTTCTTGGAGTCATTGAGGAAGGTATCCAGCAGAGGAAGAGGAGGTGTTCCTTGTTTGATTCACCACCTGCTCCTCAGCCTTCTACTCAGCCTTCCCGAGATACCGCGGAGGAGACCACGGAGTTTGCCCCCTCTCCGCCTCCTTCCGAGAATCCTACTGTGATCCGCATAAAACGTCCCGACGTGCCTCGCAATCCCTTTGCCGGCCACCCGGATTTGGACACAAGCTCTCAGGATATTTTATTTGACGAGGCCACGGACGAGCATCTTCTTCCCCGCAATCCCATGGTTCGGATTCTTGATGAGGTTAAGTCCCTAGATTTGGATCTGCTCACTACTCGGATAGCTGCTATGGGGGACGAAGCCAAGGCCAAAATTGACCGGGTCGCGGAGGAGGTCAAGAAGTTGATGGAGCATCATGCTCGACTGGCTAGAGCTGGGGAGGAAATCGGGAGTGCTAACATCCGGCTGCGGCTACAGGTTTCTGATCAGGCCAAGCAGCTTGCCGATCAGGCTATCCAGATTTCTCAGCACGAGGCAGCCTCCAGGCAGTTGAAGGAGAATCTGGAAAAGGCCAGCAGGGTAGAATTGCGAAAAATGGAGGCTGCTTGCAAGGGGCGGATTGATATGGCCATTGCGACGGTGGATGAGGTTCGGAATGCGGATCTCGAGCGGATTGAAGAGTTGTCTGGGAGGCTTGAGGCCGCAGAGCTTGCTCAGGCCAGGCTAAAGGAAGAGATGGAGGAAATGAGGAGGTCCCTCCAGGCTGACCGCTTGAGATATCGATCGGAGAGAGATGTTGCCGTCGCCAAGTTGTTGTCCTCCGAGGCCCGGGTGAGGGAGTTTGAGGAGAATGAGGGGATGATGGACGAGATGTTGCAGGATATGTACTTCCGTACCTGAAAGCAGGGTAATCTATCCTGGATGGATGACTATCCCCGGGTCATGGCTAGGATATATCTCCGGGCTTTGGAGGAGGCCAAGGCCGATGCGGATAAGGAAGGTGGAGCGGCATTCAAGATGGACATGGTAACCGCCCAGTTCTCGAAGGAGGAGAAGGTAGCGGTGAAGGAGGGGATGCGGCTACTTGCTGCGGAGGAAGCCGGTGTGCAGTTGGGGGATGAGGACCAAGAAGCGGGTGCTGGTGAGTTCTCCCTATTTTAGTTTTTCATGACTTGATCGTCCGTTGTTGGTTTAATGGATTCCTCTTCTGAATTGGACAGGTGAGACTTCTGATAAGCATGCTGGGAGCTCCGACCCTACGGCCAAGTAGGCTTGGAGAGTTGGTAGGATGAGGGTGAGGTGCGGACGCAGCTGGTTCCTTGTCCGGATTCGGTCACCTTTTGATTTCCTTTTATCGCTGTTTATGTTAGTCCAAAACATTGATGTGACTGTAATAATATTGTTTATGATGAATGACTTTATGTAATTTCATAACATAAGCTGATTCCTTTATGTTGGAATTTTACCGCTATTTTGTTGTGCTGTGTAAGTGATGTAACTATGCTTATTACTAGTGACTTGACTGTGCCTGATGCCAAGTTTTTTGCTTAAGGTATAATTTTCTCATTTTGCAACGTAAATGTGATGTGTGAATATGAACTGCAGCTATGTATTAATGTAAAAAAGTATAAGGTACCGCCCTTCATGTTTCGGCTGTGGACGGCAACTTCGTGCGCCCTGTAAGACTAAACACTGAGTGCTGTTGAGTGTCTCGCCACCCGATCGTAAGGTTCCATTCTCATTAGTGAGCGTTCCCTATTTCATGTCCTGTACTTTCAAGCACCGTTACGGAGAATAGGAGAATTTTTTTAAATGAAATGGAAATATAGGAAAAGTAAAACTTCCAGTCACGGAAGGCCGTCGATGTGCTTAAGTTCGTGGCAAACGGGTTTTGTAGTCACTTTCCCTAGCTGTGGGTCTTGGAGACATTTGTCACCCATCTTACGCCTCTGCGGGGAGTTTTCTTTTTTACCACAGCCGCACTTAAGACACATTGGAGCCGATCGCGCACAGTAACTACCCGAGCCATTATGGCCCGTAATCGTGGGTATTATTCGATTTACTGTGACCGGCTAGCGTGGGGGCCGATCGTCAACTGTGAACTGCCCCTGGCTGGCCACACCTTATGTTGGGGCTTATGATTGGTTCACAGTTGCCGGCGAGCCGAATCGCTGTAATGAGCTGCCATCGGCTATAGTCGGCCTTTTTTTGATGACTTATACTCGGCTTATTACAGTCTGCTTTAAGGGCCGAGGCAAACAATGAGTTAACTCGCGGTAGAGGGATACCGGAGCAAAGTGTCTCATTGGCGAGGGCATAGGAGTATAGCGTACTTGTTAGATTTTGTCCAGGTGGAGTTGTGTTGTGAAGCTCTGAATTGAAATGTCATCTGCAAAGGATTTTGTTCAACAGCAAAGGATAAAGCTTAACAAGTAGCCAAGATATAAAGGAACAAGTTAACAAGAGCCAAGTTTTTTAAAGTGGTTCGGCATGAAAATGCCTACGTCCACTGATTCTCTTTGTTAATTCACTTCATATGGGCAGTACAAGTTAAGAAAAGTATCGACGGAGGTGTCGGATGTTCCATGCCCTCTGGAACACCTCTCCGTCCACTGTTGACAAAATATAAGCTCCGTTGTGGAGATCTCTATGAATTACATATGGTCCGTCCCAGATGGGGTCCAGTGCCCCGGGGCGCGGAAAGATTCTCTTGAGGACAAGATCTCCTTCTTGTAAGCTGCGATGTTTGACTTTGGAGTTGTATAGTGCCGCCACTTTTTGTCTGTGAGCTGCTGCTTTGAGTGTTGCATCATTTCTTCTCTCCTCAATTAGATCCAAAGACATGAGGAGGAGTTCTTCGTTCTCTTCCGGGCTGTAGTGGATCCTACGGTGAGAGGGCACTATAGTTTCAACTGGGAGCATGGCCTCCGATCCGTATGCCAAAGAGAAAGGAGTATGCCCTGTTGAAGTTCTGTAAGATGTGCGATAGGCCCAAAGTGCCGTAGGAAGTTCGTCCACCCAAGCGCCCTTTGACTTTTCAAGTTTCTTCTTGATCGGTGTTTTGAGAATTTTGTTGACAGCTTCGACTTGGCCATTTACCTGGGGATAAGCCATGGATGAGAAGCTTTTGTGAATCCCGTGCTCTTGGCACCAGTTGGTGAATTCCTCGCTGTCAAATTGAAGCCCGTTGTCTGATATGATTCTGAGTGGAACCCCGTACCTGCACAGAACGTTTTTGATCAAGAAGTTGATAACTTTAGTTGAAGATATTTTATTCAGAGGCTTCGCTTCCACCCATTTGGTGAAATAGTCAACTGCCACTATAGCATGTCTGGCCCCGCCTCGGCCCATCGGCAGTTCGCCAATTAAGTCAATTCCCCATATTGCGAAGGGCCAAGGGCTGGTCATCTGAGTAATTTCATTGGTTGGTAGTCGAGGAATCTTAGAAAATTTCTGACATCTGTCACATCTTCTGACGAAGTCTAAGGCGTCTTTGTTCAAGGTGGGCCAGAAATACCCATATCGGAGTATCTTTTTTGCTAGGGTCTGCCCTCCGGTGTGGTCTCCACAACTTCCCTGGTGGATATTGGATAGAATTTCCTTGGCTTCTCTTCCAGCAACGCACCTCAATAAGGGGTTAGAGAAGCCGCGCTGATAGAGGATGCCTTCTTGTATTGTGTAGCGGGAAGCCTTCCTTAGAATTTTCTTAATTTCATTTCTCCCGTCGGGTAGGGTGCCGTTTTGTAAGTATTCTCGGATAGGGGTCATCCATGTTTCTTCTTCGGTTGCGGCTATCAGGTTTACTTGCTCAAAACTCGGGGTTAGTAGCCTTGAGACAGTTATCGTCCCAGAAGTGGTATCATCTCCCATGCTAGCTTGCTTTGCCAGCTCGTCGGCCTCTTGATTTTCTTCTCGAGGAATGTGTTTGATCGAGTAGTGATCCAATTGATTGAGCAGCTGCTTGGTCTTTTTCAGATATGCCATGAGCCGCTCTTCTCGAGTCTGGAACTCCCCTAGTATTTGATTTACGATGAGTTGCGAATCACTGTGAAGACATAAGGAACTGACTCCGATCTCCAGGACGAGCTCTAATCCGGCTATTACTGCTTCATATTCGGCATCATTGTTGGTGGCAGCGAATTCCAGCCTTAGTGCATAACGCAGCTTTCTTCCCCTGGGAGTGATGATCACAACGCCTGCCCCCGAGCCTTGTTCGTTCGATGCTCCATCCACAAAGAGACTCCACTTGATGTCTTCTGTTATTTCAGACTGCTCCCTACCTCCGTTGATAGCGATTTCGGCAATGAAATCGGCTATGGCTTGTCCCTTGATGGCGGTGCGGGGATGGTAGGTGATGTCATATTGACTCAATTTGATGCACCATTTAAGTAACCGCCCAGAAGTATCGGGACAATGAAGTACTTGCCTTAGTGGTTGATCGGTTAGAACACGGATGGGATGAGATTGGAAATAGTGTCGTAGCTTCCTTGATGTGATTAGTAAGCAGTACGCTAGCTTCTCAAGTTTAGGATATCTGGCTTCTGCCCCCGTAAACCTCTTGCTTATGAAGTACACTGGCCGTTGTGTGCGGTTTTCTTCTTTTACCAAAGCGGCGCTTAGAGCGTGGGATGACACAGCAAGATATAGGTATAGTTCTTCGCCTTCATTTGGAGTCGAGAGTACTGGTGGCCATTGGAGGTGCTCGATTAGGTTAAGGAAGGCTGTTGAGCATTCGTCAGTCCATTCGAACTTTCCTTTGTCTTTCTTTAGAGCTTCAAAGAAAGGGACACACTTGTCAGTTGCTTTGGAGATGAATCTGCTTAGGGCGGCCACCTTCCCGTTTAGGCTTTGCATTTCTTTCCGAGTGGATGGTATTTTGATATCTTGCAAGGCTCGGACTTGTTCGGGGTTTGCTTCGATCCCTCTGGCATGGACGATGAATTCCAAGAACTTTCCTGATGACACTCCGAAGGAGCACTTTAGAGGATTCAGCTTCATTCCATATTGGCGGAGTACTTGGAACATCTCGTCCAGGTGGCTTACATGATCGTTGGCTTCTCTTGACTTAACCAGCATGTCATCCACATAGACCTCCATAGTTCGTCCTATCAGTTCTGCAAACATCTTGTTGACGAGGCGCTGATAAGTAGCTCCGGTGTTTTTAAGTCCAAATGGCATTACCTTGTAGCAGTACAATCCTCGGTCAGTGATGAAGCTAGTGTGGTCTTGATCGGGGGCATGCATAGGGATCTGGTTATATCCTGAGTATGCGTCCATAAAGGATAAGAGTTCGTGTCCGGCAGTGCTGTCCATGAGTTGGTCGATTCGGGGCAGTGGGAAGCAGTCTTTCGGGCAAGCGTCATTTAAGTTGGAGAAATCGATGCATGTTCGCCACTTCCCATTAGCTTTCTTTACCAGTACCGGGTTGGCGATCCATTCCGGGTAGATGGCTTCACGTATGAAGTCATTGGCAAGTAAGTTCTTTACTTCTTCCTCGAGGGCTGCTGATCATTCTGCCCCCATACTTCTCTTCTTTTGCTTTACCGGTACCTTGGTGCGATCGATGTTTAGTGCGTGGCATGCTATGTCCGGGTAGATTCCAGTCATATCAGCGTGCGTCCATGCAAATACATCCATGTTGTGGCGAAGAAAATCAATGAGTTGATTCTTTAGTTCTCTTTTTAACTAAGATCCGACTCTCAACAGTTTACTTGGGTCGCGTTTGTCTACAGATACGAATTCCATAGCCTCTGCAGGCTCGGCGGTGGCCTCCTCCTCTTTGTCTCTGGGGTCCAATTCATTGAAAGGATCACTGGTATACCGAAGAGGAGGGGCTTTCTTTAGTTGCTATGCTTCCAAGCTTTTCATGCAGAGAATAGTCTCTGCATTTTTCCCTTTATCTCTCCTGCGATTATTGCGAAGTTCGGTTACATAGCAGTTCCGAGCGGCGTCTTGGTCCCCTTCTACTTCTCCCACTCCATTATCCGTTGGGAACTTCATCTTTAGGCACCATAGGGCAAGGACAATTTGGAAGTCGGACAAGGCTGGTCTTCCTAAAAAGGCATTGTAGGCCGAGTGGTTGTCTATTAGCACGAACGTTTGTTTCCGAACGGCGGAGCGGGGATGACTTCCCAATTCAACAAAGAGATCCAATTGTCCGAGGGGCATCTTTGCTTCTCCAGTGAAACCGTGTAGTGGTTTGTTGGAGGGGGATACATCCTTCATTGACAGCTTCATTTTGTCGAAAGCATGCTTGAATAGGATATTTACTGAACTTCCAGTGTCTATTAAAATTCGGAAAACTTTGGCTGGACCGAACCAGGCGGAGATGACCATAGGGTCCATGTGTGGGTACTGCCTTCCTTCTAGGTCGCGTCCACTGAATGTGATGTCATTATTTTCCTTCCGCTTAGGGTGGCGTTCTTCCATAACAGAATTGACGCAGTCGCCCTCGCTTCTGAGTGAGTTTCCATATCTTTCCATTTCTGCCCAGCTCTAGTCGACGATGTGTGGCCCTCCTGATATGATGTGGACCACTATCTTTTCTTGACTGGAGCCACTGGTGTTGCGGTTTCCTCCGCCTATTTCTGGGTGGAGCTGTCCTGGGTTTTCCTTGACGGGAGCTGGAGTCCTGTCCTGGCCCTTTACATGGCGTTCCAGCTTCTTTCTCCTGATGTGTTCTTCAATTAGATCTCGGATATGGCGGCATTCATTGGTATCGTGCCCATGAGATTTGTGGAAACGGCAGAATTTTTCGGACTGGATTGCGCGATCTGACTCTTTCTTGTACGGGGGGCACTTGTATGTAAGTTCGTCCTGGGTGGCCAAGAAGATGTTCTCGACTGTTTCATTCAAGGGAGTGTAAGCGTCGAATCTCGGTCCTGGTCGGTACAAGTGCTTTTCTCCCTTCTTGCCCCCTGCATTGTCTCTGGAGTCGTTTCTCCGAATGTCCTTCGCTGCGGCGGGGGCGTTTCCATGGGTCGTCTTAGCCTGTGGTCCTGTCTGCCTTTCAGTGGCAGCCTCTTCGAGTCTCATGTACTTCCCCGCTTCATGGAAGAAATCGGGCAAGGTAGCTGGTTTTTCTTTAGTTAGTCTTCTAGCAAACTTGGTATCTGGGTGCACACTACTACAGAGGTCCATTAGGGTGAGTTTCTCATCGGCATCTTGGACTGCGGCTGCTGCGGCGTTGAACCGGGTTAGATATTGTTGTAGTGTCTCTCCGGATTTCTGTTTGACATTGGATAGAGAATAAGCATCCTTGGGTTGTTCCACATGAATGCGGAACTGGCTAATGAACTTTTCTTTCAACATCTCCCATGAGCTGATAGATCCTTGGGGTAGATGGCAGAACCAAGAGGTAGCTAGGTCTGCTAGGAGTAGCGGAAAGCATTTACACAACACTCCTTCCGTTGCTCCGCTCATGAGCATATGTTGTGTGTATCTCTGCAAGTGTACAACGGGGTCGGAAGTTCCCTTGTACGGTTCCATCGTCGGCATTTTCCATTCTCGAGGGGTGATGGCGGTTTTGATGTCGCGGGTGAAGGGGCTGGTTACCCTAGCGCCTATCCCTCGATCTCTTTGCTCCCGTCGGACGCATTCCCTGAATAATCGTGCCATTCTTTCATCAGAATTTGGAGCGGACAAAAATGAGCTTGGTTCTTCCCTGCGGGATCGATCTCGTCCAGATGACCTGTAGGGATGGTATAGCCTATCACTTCTGACGTTATCCAGTGGCTGTCTTTGGCTACTCGGATGCATGCTAGGACCAGCTACAGTTGCCCCCTGCCTTGATCTTCCCCTGTGGGGTTCTGCTTCGAGTATTTCCATAGGGTCAACTTCGGGCTGGGTTCTAGCTCGGCTCCGTTCAGCGGGGTTTCTATGATTAGGCGGCATGACTGGGTCAGCTACATCCGACCCTCGCCTGGTGCCTCCCCCATTGGGTTCGGTTCCAAGCGCTTCCTCGAGTCGGAGTTCGGGCTGAGTCCGGGCGCGGCCCCTATCATTGTTGTTCCTGTTGATAGCTTCTTCGAAGAGGGAAGACCTTTGCTGTCTCTGAGATCCTCCAGATTGAGACTCGCCCCATGATTTAGTGTTGCGGTTGGATTCTTCGGCATCCCTCAAGCGTGACATGAGTTGGTTCACCAAAGCTTCTTGTTGGGATGCGAAGCGGTTAGTTACTTCAGTCACAACTCTGTCTAGATCTGCCCTAGTGATTGCTGCCGGTTGTTCCGCGGCAGGGGCTGTCAGATTTGCCTGATCTGATGTCGTAGTGGGATGGTTCTCTTGATCTGGATCCACTGGATCCGGAGCGCTGCTGGTTGCAACGTTCTTTCCCTTGTTGGCGTCTTTTCTCGGCCTGGAAGTCATGTTTCCTAGGCAATGAAGGGCGCTATTGGGAAAGAAGGTTGAATGAGGGAAGCTGAAGCTTCGAGTTCCAAGCTCTCAGTGAAAGCACCAAAAATGTTTGCGCAAAAAATGGACAAACACCTCCAATCCATATAATTTAGTTGATTATATGTTATTTTCAAGGTTTTAGGTTACTTATGCAAATATGAAAAAAGCAGGGGCTAAACTGTAAAAGACACGCAGATTTATAGTGGTTCGGCCAGAACATGCCTACATCCACTTTATATGTTATTCTCTCTTTTCTTTCAGATTACAAGTACAAAGCTTTAAGTACAAATATAAGAAAGTTGTTTGAAAGTTCCTTCCTTGCTTGGGCTCTCAAACTTGTCTGCCATTGTTGTACCCCTGCCTCTCTATTTATAGAGTGAGGCTGGGGGCAGGGGTCTTGGATGTATATAGCTGCTGGTGGGCTTGGGCTGAAGCAATCTGGTCTGGCATATCTGGTTCGGCGAAGCTTGGTTCGACCGTGGCTTGGTGGAGTTTGATTCGGTGGTGTGTAGAGGGTTGGTTCTGTCTTGGTTTGGTTCGGTAGTTGTGGTGAGGGTTGGTCCGGTGGTAGGTGAAGTAGGTTGGTTCGGTGGCATGTCGTTCGGTGGAGCATGGAAGTGGAGTTTGGTTCGGCAGGTAGGGGAGACGAGCTAGTTCGGCGAGGCTTCATTCGGCATGGAACTTGGACCGGTGATGGAGCGGTCCGGTGATGGGTGGTTCGGTGGTATGAGGAGGATGTGTTGGTTCGGCTGTACGTGGTCCGGTGGGTGATAGAGAGGGCTTGGTTCGGCAGGCATGGCCGAAGTGGTTGGTTCGGTGGTGCGAGGGAATATGGTTGGACCGGTAGTGCTTCCTTTCCTTGATTCGGTAGTGCCTTTCCTTGTTGGTTCGGTGGTGGTGTAAAAGCGCCCAACACACGCCCCCAGCCACTTCTGGACATGGTTAAGGGCAAAGACAAACGAGGCGGCTGCTTGATGGCCCAAAGAGGGTGAATACATGTGCAATCTCCATAACTTTGTTGATAGTGGCAGTAATATGCGGCAACGGGCATGCACTATGGTGGCACAAACATGAAGCCAAACTGAGATTATAACTCAACTTTATCAAGGGGATCTTGCTTAGTTACTGGTTCTGGTGCCAAGATGTTGACGGTCACCGTGGGTTAGAGCATAAGACTATTAACCAAAAGATTGGAGGTTCTAGCCTATATTTTAGTGTCAAAATGTTGACGATAATTTCCACCAACCTCAAAGTTATGATGATGTATCATGAAGAGAAAAAGTTACTTGTTAATATCTAGGCTTAAGGATGGAAAACTGTAGGAAAACTAACATATAAGGATAAACGACACAGGATGTAGAGTGGTTCGACGATACTACCTATGTCCATTATGAAACTTTCTTACTATATGGCTCTCTTATACATAAAAGAAATACAAAAGAATAACAAGAAAAATGAAGCCCTTTAGACTAAGGAAGTAGATAATCTTACGGGCTTGCTATGCCTAGAGGTTTGAATTCTGTATAGTATCCAGAATTATTTTAGATGATGACCAATCAATCCACCAGCCAGACACTAGGGACCAGACCCTCTATGATGTTGTAATGCATGATATATTTACAGTAGTTGAACTTATGCTTGGACAGTGGAGATTATGTCACAAAATAAGCAAGAAGCGCGCTTGGCCATTGATCTGGTTATACGGACTTAATAAGAGATAGCTATGAAAATAGAAGGAATGTGTGGTTGAGGTGAATGTCAATAGGAGAACTGTACCAAAAGTATTCTTCCTTACCTTGCATTTAATGCATTTTTAGTATGGTGGTATGTTAGGGAAAAAGGAACATACGTCTTGTCAAGAGTAGATACACCTGGTTGTACCTTCTATTGTATTACTCCCATATGCCTAGGTGGTAAGATGGGCTGAGTTGATTCGTTGGCCACTAGGACCATGAAGAGGATAGAGAATTATTGGGAGTGAAGGGCTAAGGGCATGTAGAGTTGGGTGAGGGATAATGAGACGATCTGTAAACCACAGGTAGCTGTATCGAATTTGGATCAAAAGACAGGCCATGCTGAAGTTGACCTTGAACTGTGTCGCTCAACAAATAACTAAGAGAGATGCTCAGGTAGGCGGGTAGACTTGGTGTTATGTTGAAAGCAGGCCAGGATAAAGGGGTCGATCGTAAGTGAGATGAGGAGTCATTCTTATGCTTTACTAAGCTATACCGATCCACATGCTTTATGGGGTCAAAGTAAGTAGACAGGATGATATCGGTCTAGCCTAGGCCTAAGATGGTAGCCTAAGGAGCCTTGCCAATCCACCTTTAACTTTTAGCTAGATTTAGAGAGACAGGCCTGGACGCATGCTAACCTAAACTGGACCGGATCGGGCCGAGGAGGCTTGATCACAACATCTCATTACTTATGAAAAAATTGAGTAACAACGATGATTTACGCAATTCTTTTGACTTAAGAATACTTTGGAAATTTTAACGTGAATACTTCATTTTGATTATAATTAAATCATGGCATAGCGTTCATCATATGAATAAAGTTGGTTCTGAGTTGAAGTATTAGAAGTGAAATATATTCAATAGAAATTTTGTCTCCTCCATTGTAAGAGTTTAATATCATAGTCAATTGTGGTTAACTCAATGTTAAAATCTCTGGTCATAGCATTTCAGTTAGTAATAAATGTTATTATTGAACCAAGGAATTTTGAGATGGACTATATAGTTGCATATGGATATTCTTAGTGCTTTGACCAAAACCAAGCTCTAATTATCAAAAATATAGTGAAGATGAATAATATGTGTGTATAGCATATATCATTGCTTAAGGGTGTTGTTTAAAGAATGATTTATCTTAAAATTTTATAAGCGATAAATTTGGTCAAATTATCACACCATCTGCTAATGTAATATGGGAACACTAATATTCAAAGTGTTCGAGATTAAATCGCCAACCGAAATCATGGCCGTGAGTCGCACAATAGAATCTGTGCAGTTTTTGAGATATCACCAAATTTAATTAGTTTACACTGTGTTATAAATTAATTAATATAATTATTATATTAGTTATTGGTTTTTTTAATGTTTGGGATGCCTATGTTAATTTTGTATTGGTTTTAAAAATTTTGGATGCTCCTATTAATTACATGGTGTATATATAATATTTATATATGTACGTAAATAATAAATAAGATTTAATATTGCAGTGATATTTGAATTTTAATTCGAATGTAGTAATGTATTTCATTAAGGCTAAAAAATTTAAAAGTAAGGGAAAGGATCAGCCACACATGTTAATTGATTAGGTGGCATGATTTAAACGAGGGAAGAGGATTATAAGGATGAGAGATTTTAGAAAATGTATATCTCCATACTTTTTTATATAACCCACCTCCCTCCTGGTTGTTTTCTCAATCCCTTTTCTCTTGTTCTCCTCATCCAAAGTTGGACCCTTCTCTTCCTAAACACAAAAATCCCTCCCTTCCTCTCTCTCTCTGTGCTGATGTGAGAATTACAAACTCAAGTAGGCGAGATATTAATTCTGATAGGAGAGTCTCAAATCGACCTGCAATGAATAAATAGGATTTAGGAGGTAAACATTTTCTATGCTCACATCATAAACTCCAAATCTCTCTATATATATTTTGTCCACAAACATTTAATTTTTAATGTATATAAACTTTTATAATAATATTTATATTATATATATATTTATAGATATACATATGTGTGTGTATGTATTCAATCGAAACTGTTTTATTTTAAAAAAAAATCTTTAGTGACTCACGTCCTAAATATAAAAATATATTAAAATAATGTTTCATCTAAAATAATTATTATATAACATAATATACTATGTACATTTTATTTAACTGTATATTTTTTTCGGTTTTCAAATCATATATGTGTTCATATATGTTTTAAATAAAGTTGATATATATGTGCATACATGTTAACTATTCCTTATATGTATATTTTAATTTTAGCAATATTATTTAAAATAATAGTCATCCTTGATATAATCAACTAACTAACTAACGATATGTATATATACTAACCTTGATAACATATATGTTTTAAACTTGGTGATGTATATTTTAAATCTAGTAATATACATTCTAAAGCTACCTTAGTTAACCATATAAATGGCCCAAAATATTATGGATAATATATGCTTATATAATATATATATATATATATATATATATGTTATTAAATATACATGCATAAAACCATAAACATATATTTTAATGAATATGAACATGTGTGTGTATAAAGGACCTCATATACATATGTATAGTATATTATAGGTATATATACAATGGTTACAAATCCCAATGTATATTTATATTATACATATCCTTAGCTGTAGATATATATATTATCCTGCATTACATACTTCATTTATTTCATATTCAACATAAGTTAATACCTTAAATAAAATATCATGACGTGTATTTAATAATATTTGATATGTTAAATTTGATTTAATAAGAAATGGTTATTTCTACAAGCCCAACATATATCCATTAAGGATTTTTTGAAATTTACCCTAAACTATCTAGTGCATAACGGAAAAGGTTAGACATGTAGTACCATGTATGATGTATCTTGAACATGTGTAGTTCCTGGTTGATGTAGCTTAAGTATGCATATTTATTGAACCTTGTTAACCCCATATGCCAAAAACTTTGTCTACCCCAAGCTTATACTGCATAAGCTGTGAAGTTGTCTACGTTTCTTTGTTCTGCTTTGTTTGCTTATGTAGTACTTTTAATAAGAAAATAGGTGTAGAACTTGCCCTTTAAGTTTGCTTTGATGTATATCGGGTGTAACGACCCGCAATCCATGACACCCATAATGCATGCGCAAAAGGCACTTGAACCCCATAGGTTTGATAGATGACGGGTTGTAAGGTGGTATTTAAAAAATACAGAGCATATCTATCATAATATGTACTAATTAGATCGTAAGGAAGGAATAAATATAATATTAATATAAATATGCACAAGGCTAAATGTATATCATATAAACGAATGAGACATATGATCCAACATCATAATGCATCATACTCCAAATCAAACGGAGTCTAAATAGTACATCAAATATATACATGCCTAATGATACATATAGTCTCGCATGTCCACAACTTAAAATAGTAGATAGTAAGTTCCCTCCATATGTCAACCTATTTAAGGAATAGGTTGTTGATACCCTCAATATTAATTTTAATGACAACAACTATATAAATATTACCGCTAATGTTTCTACTAGTAGTTTAATATTTTCATATATATTATGAAGTCATTTTATAAAGACAAATAAGAACTCATTGAAGCAAAAGAAAAAATTAAAGCAAATAAAGATTAATCAGAGAAAAAGAAAGAGCAAAATTGACTCAAGATGAATGAAATACAAGTGCTTTAACATTTTTTGCAAATATCTTTAATATTTTTTGCAAATATCTTTAATATTTTTCTGTTACTAAACTCTATTTTTATAAAAAAATATAGTTTAGCTTTTAAAGATATAAAGATCAAAAATATTTTTATAAAGTGTCTTTCAAAATCAACAAGAGTATGCCAACATACCCTCCTAGCATATGTCAAATAGCAACCGTTGAGAAGTTTTTAAAAATCAACTAGCATATGTCGACATAGTGATCATTCGAAAGTTTTCTAAATTTAAATGAATGGACTTGTTTTATTAACCGTTCTCCAAAATTCAAATCTCTTCATCATCTATATAAAGGCTATAGAAATTGAATTTTATCAACTTTATCATTTATCTTACTCTTTCGTTTTTATACTTTTGTAAGAATGATCCACTAGTCTACTTTCACTCTATTTACAAATATGTACTTTTTCACTCCTATTCTTTGAAAGTTTACAAATCAAAAAAACCCAAAGAGTTTGTACTTGAATTTTCAATCATCCTCTCTCTGATTTTATCCTATTCCTCATTGATTTTAAAGATATATTGTTGGAGGTCAATACATTGTACTGAATTGGTAAGAATCTGTACTGAAGATACAACTACTTCTCATACTCTACTATTGTTTATAAAGAGAATGGTGTTCTTACCACATGTGGAAAGTCAAGAGGAAAGGTGTATCTTGCAACTTATGGAATTACAAGATTGTAAAGGTATGCTTACCACCTACGCAAAGCAAATTAGGATAGTGGAAATTTATATTAGTACAAGACTGGATGTGGGATAGGTTATCCGAACTATTATAACCATCATTTACATTACTGTTTTTGACTTTAATTTGTATTTAATCTCTGATTATTCACTTTGTTTGTTATTTTATTACTAATCTGTAGACAAGTACTAAATTCATAACATAACTTTTAAATTGTTGACATACACTATTAACTCCCCTCCATTGTGTTAATAGCCTTAAGGTCCATTTTGCATCAATGTGTTAGGGTAACTCACATATCCCGCATTTGGTATCAGAGCACATGGTTTTCAAAAATTTGTTGTCCATATTTTGAAAAATTTAAATGCTTAATAGCACCAGTTACACACATTTTAACACTTTTCTAGAAGGACAATCCACTACTAGACCACTATTATTTAATGGTAGCACTTATGCACATTGATCTTATAGGGTAAAAATTTATTTACAGTCAAATGGTTTAGATATTTGGAATATTACACAAAATAAATACATTGAGCCTTAAAAGAATTATACACAGTGGAAAAATGATGAACAGACAAAAGCACTCAATAATTCAGTGGCTTTGAATGTTTATTATATGCCTTAGGTCAAAATGAGTTTAATAGGGTATCGATCTGTAGCAGTGCATAAGAAATTTGGAGGACAACACAAGGCATACACAAAGGCACTAGTTAAGTTAATCAGATTAAGGTATCTATGTTAACTAATGAGTTTCCATTTTTCAAAATGAAATAAAAACAAATCCATTTTAGATATGTATTTTAGATTTCAGGATACATTACATGTATTACTATCATTAGGAAATAATTTTATTGAAGAGGGCCAAGTTAGAAAGATCTTGAATTTACTTTATAGTGAATGAGACCATAAAATTTTGGCGATCAAAGAAGCCAATGATATTAGTACTTTGAAAGTAGAAGAATAACTAGTAATCTAACCCATGAATTGCAGTTTCAGGTTAGAAAAGGAAACCATGGGCATTCGATACTGCAAACGGCAATTATCGGCCAAAAAGTTTGTCAACACCCCAAATTGAATTATAATGAAAAATGTCGAATCCAATTTGAATTAGAAAATATCTCCAGATCCACATTTCTAGCAAATTGAACTAGTCAGATCACGTATTTTCCATTAGTCACCATTGTTCGATACTAATCGATATGGATTGTTACCAACCAATGTTGTTGATTTTGCTACTTGCCTTCTTTTTGATACAGTCTAAGTCTCCAAGCTCGAATTGGTAAGTCTTCTAATCCCTTTCATTGGTTCCGCTCTATATGTATTGGTATTGACCTATGTCACATAATAGTTCTTGTAGCTTTTTCTCCAATCTTGAGCTTTGGCTCAAGTAAAGTAAAGTGGGTCCCACTTGGCTATGAAATCGATTAGTACTGTGACGACCCATCCATCATAATACCCTGAATCAACGTCGAATGACAATATTTGACTCTAGAATACCACAAAAGAGAGGTTGTCTATAACAACCTAGATTTTTTGTCATCTAATATTGAAATAATTGACTAATTTTAATTTTTGAAATATTAATTTTTATTAAGCGAATAGATGAATTTTATAATATTTAAAATATCTGAATATATAAACTGATAAAAGCCATATTAAATTTTGAATTATAAATTTCTGGATATGATAAATTTTATAGAAATATGTATATAAACTCCATCATTTAAATTTAAGATAGAATATCCATATATGTGTATATATATATATAAATATATATATACGAGCTTTATGATGTTTAAAAATATATATGTAGGTATATATGTATATATATACGTATATATGTCTATATGAAGTAATGTATATGAAAATATGTATAAATGTGTATATGATAAATAACTTCTGATTTATGAAATATATACTGGAGTCTCTGATTTTGAAAGTTTAAAAATCTAATTTCTGAAAATATTTGAATAAACTTCATTTTCAAAAATAGGATATAATATATGTGTGTGTGTGTGTGTACATATATATGTATGTATAATTTTTGATGTAATATAAAAATAAAATATTAATATTAGAAATGAATTCTTGTAAGTAGCTATTTACGTGTATATGCTAAAATATAACGTATATGTAATAAATTATACAAGAGGTATTAAACTTAGGCATGTTATATATATTTGTTAGTAGGCTAAACATGTTCATATGGTCAAATTAAGTTAAGGGCAAATGCTATATATATATATATATATATATATATATATATATATATATATATGTATGTATGTATGTATGTATGTATGTATATGTATGTATGTATATATATATTATTCATATGTATACTCACAAGGAGACATCATGAAACATATCTAGCCAAGCACATAATAACTCAAATCACTCAAGTTTTCAAGTCAATCTTATTTTCAAATCAAGTCGTATTTTCAAATCAAAATAAGAAGAAATAAAATAAAAAGAAATTAAAATACTGTTCATGTACAATAGCTAGGCTTCAGCTTTTGTCTGAAACCCTGTTCCCTCTCTCTATGTATATGCACTGCCTTGTTTAAGTGCACATATAACATTCTAGCAGTAGAAGAAAAAAATAACTTAAGTTCTGCCATTAAAACATAAAAGATCAAGTTGCTAAAGCTTGAAGAGGGTGATAAGCATAGCAGCAGTTCATCTCTGCTAAAAAAAATAGTCAGTAAAACACTATTTTGTTTACTGGTTGTTATATAACAGTTGATTTTGTATAAACCTTTGATCTATGCCAAGTACATATGTGTACTTAAGTAAGTACATGTATGTATGATTGAGTTCGATAATGGTTAGTTCCACCTGCACAACCAAACTACTATTCTTCTTCCATATAAGCTCTGTTCAGTGTTTTTTTAAAAACAGCTAATCCTTCATTTTAGAAATCATTATCTCGTTATCCTTTTAGTTTTAAAACCTGATATCAAAACCAAAGTTGTTTTTTTTAAATGGAAAACATTTTAAAATTTGTTTCATCAAAATTTATGGTGCCTGGAGGGAGAAAACTCCCATTTACAATAAGTATGTCAAAACCAGTCAAATTCAACTATAAAAAATTCATCAATGAAATATACGTATGTGTTCGTCTTTGAAAAACTTGATTTTTAAGACTGGTTTGAAGATTTTTAAGGGTGTGTGGGAAAAGAAATTGGAAGTTGAACAATTTGGGGTTTTTGTCAAATTCCAATAACCTAATCGATTTCGTGCCTCGACATTTGCGTCGGAGGAGGATGAGATGATAAGGCATCGAAGACAAACGGTGCCATGATTTTTAGTTGAGCGAGGAAGTCAGGCGAGTTCGTTTTAGGGTTTAGTGTAGTTGTAATGGGAGTCTCGGTTTTGGGGTAATCGTGATGAGGAGGAGGAGGAAGGGATGTGCGGTCCAGGGAAAAAAGGAAGTGGTGATGACGAACCTTTTGGCAAAATTTGGTGATGGATGGCAGTCGCTGGTGCCTAGGCGAGTCGTTGATTGTTGCGGTTGTCGTTTCAGGCTTTTGGTGAAGTTCGAAATTTTGGATTGTAGGCTCGCCGTGGGTTCTAGGGGGCAAGTGAGGTGCGGTGGCCATAAGTGGTATGCATGGTAGATTGGCGGCGAGATTCGATCACCAAAGAGCGTGTGTACGTGCACACGTTGGTGCATAGATGTGTAGTCTCGAATGAAAGAAAAGGAGAAAGGGAGGAAACTGGAAATAAGAAAGAAGGAGGAGAAGAAGAGTGTGCCGGGTATGGGGTGGTTTGGGTCGATGTTTAAAAAAGAATTAAATTATTTTATTTAATAACCTATAAAACTAAAACAATATTTTATGCTTCATTTTAAATCCAATCAAATGTGAAAATTTTGTATTGTAATCCCATCACCCCATATTTTTAATCTAATTAATGTTATTAATTTTCTAGTATTTTAAATTTAATTATATTATAAAAATTAAAATGAGTAATTAATTAAAGACTCATTTGATTTAACCTCATGTTAATAAATATATTAGTTATTAATTTGATTGTTTAATCCTAATTAACTAATAATAAATTGTTTTATAATTTCTTTAATTTGATATTAATTTGGATTAAAAAAATAAGTAGATTCAGTTTAGTCTAAGTTGATTAAACTCTGATGGTGAACTTGTTTAAACATGAGTTGTTAATCATTAAATTTGTTAACGATCTATGCTTTGGTTTACTGCTCCTGAATATTTATTCTAATTGTCCTTGTCTGTGCCATTTAGTAGCCAAACCGGTTAAAATATTAGAATAAACGTTGGCGTGTTTATCGAAAGTAATCATATGTGGTAAATTCCCATATGTGAATATTGATGCTCTGAATATAGGTTGTTTATTTTAAACAATTTGGCCATTTTAAAATTTATCATTTTTAGTTTGAAGAGACCGGGATTGGATATTAGTGTTATCTGGAAGATCAAATAAACACTACGAACCTTTGCGGTTTTGATTTTTAAGCCAACAAATTCGACTATTTTAAATAAGTATGGTACTTAGACACTACTGTAATATCACCGGATCTCTATAAAAGTGTTTTAGTTATCATAAGATAAAAATCCACCATGTTTATATGTGACTCGGTCTTATGAGTTACCTTTGCGTCCGAAGGATTTTGATAGCTTAAGTAATATAAATTAAGTGTGCTTACTCACGCTGGTTTCCAGCCTGACTCGGGTGTTACTTTATTGTAATGCTTGGGTTAGACTGAGTATTACAGGTTCAGGTTAGGATGCTTTAGAGCTCAGGAGACGAGTTGGATGGCAGAGACTGCATTGCACATATTCGATTATATTCCGTTGTGTATTATAGGCTGTGTATTCAGCATTTTAAGGACAAGTTATTTTAACTGTCCCGACTTGTTATACTTTGATAATTTGTATGTATATTAACTGCTGTAGATTCTTTTGTATAAAAAACTATTATTGTATATTATATTTTATTCCACTGCGATTGTGAGATTCTGTGTTGCTATTTCTGTTGTTTCTTCTATCTCTTCTTCTTAAACCCTAACAATCTAGTATTTTCGGCACTAGATTGCTCGGTGCTCTATACAGTAAACATATTAGTGTCAATTTTCTGGGGTCGAAAATCGCTCGGTCATCACACGTGGTATCAGAGCTGAAGGTTAAGCGAGAACCTTGGCCTTGGTAGGGACTACTCATTAAAGATAGGGTCAGTAGTACCCTAAAATGATTTGAGTGTATTATATATGAGGGCGTACTTGTTATTTTCTTATATAATATTTTAAAAACAATTTAAAATAATTTTTATAAAAAATTATTTTTTGATATAAAAAATGAAATAATTTTTTTGAATTATTATAGTATATTAAGGTGATTGGTTGTAATTATTATAATCAAATAAGATTATAAAAATTTAAATGGTTATATATATAACCAAATAGAATTACATAAGAATGAACTATACAAATGGGTTAAGCTAAAAATGGATTCAAACTAGAATTTAAATCCTAGAAATTCGGAAGAGTTTTTCACAAAGTGTTTTGAAATGAAATAATTTTACCCTGATTATATTTTATATGTATAGAAATAATTTTCCAGGAAATTATTATGAAATATGTGGTGTATTTAGTTTCTAGATATGATAACATTGATTATTATCATAAATTAGGTGTTGTGTCTTAATGAACGTGTGTATTACAAAATAAACAATGATAAAACATGGTGAAATGTTTTAAGGAGGTGAAATTATATAAGCATAATTTATAAATGGGACTTATAAATTAAAATGGATCTAAATCGAGAAGTTTTGAATTTAAGTCCCGGAAATTTTGAAAAGTGTTTCAAGGTGTTTTGAAGAAATAATAAGTAAGATTATTTAGAATATTTTGATATAAATATTTTTTTGAAACAAGGGTTGTTTTGAAAATTATGAAGGAATTTGTTTTGGATAGAAACCAAGGTTGGTTAAAGTTTAAAAGTGTGATTTGGTATATAAATGGGATATGTATGTATGTGTGTGTGTGTGATTTCAAAGTTGATTTGAAATAAATACCGGGTGTTGAATTCTAGGATTCCCATTGAAATGTGAAGTGTAACCAATGTAAAATAAGTTTTTGAACTTATAAGTGGGAAATGGTATTAATAAGAACTGAATTTTGGAATGTAAAATTTAAAATTGGGTAAGTTTAATTGGATTGAACGAATTGGGAACTAACTCAGACCAAGTTAAATAAGTTTTGAACTTATAACGTGAAATTGGAAATTTCAAGGTGAAATTAAAATTTAACTTATGAAGTTAAAAAAATTATATTGTAAAAGAAAAGGTATAGATTTGATAAGAGTTGCAAAAGAAGTTATGTATATATGAATGATTTCAAAATGATTTTTAAAATAAAAGGGGTTTCGAATTCTGTAAATTTGTAAAGGATGCTACTGGTTGATGTTTTAGATAATTTGGATGTTTATATATTTTGATATGTCTTGCTAACATCCTGTATATCATTCAGTATATAAAACTGTAAATCAAATTATTTCAAATAAATTAAGAAATAAGTTGAATGACATATAGCCGTGACATTTATTTTGGATTGAAATGATATATATATATATATTCATCCCTGACATTAAATTGAAATAATAGATTCACTTGATTTGAAATTATTTAAATGATTTTGATTTTAAGAAACAAAATCGAATTTATAGAAATGGAATCATTTTTGAAATTGAGTTTGAAGTGTTAAAAATGAACTTGTCAACCGGAATTGTTCAAAGAATTGGGTTTGAAAATTTGAAGTTATAGTTGAGAAATTACTTGAATTCTGAAAATTGATTTGTTTTAAAAAGATTAGAACTCTAACTCGAACCTTGAAATAAGTCCAAGTAAAAGTAATTCAAATGGATATTTCGACGTTTGGGCTCGTAATTGAATTATTTTTAAACTTGGATTTTTAAATTAAATATTGAAGGTTAATTTGATTTAAGTGATTTAAATCGATATTTTGAAAATCGTACTCGAATTTATATAAATTGAAATGGTTTAAAATTAAGAATTGAATTGCAATTAATTCAAATTGGAATTGAATTGGAATTGAAATCGAAATAGAATTAATTTAAAATCGAAATTGATTTGGATTAAATATTGGAATCAAAGTTAATTCAAATTAAAATAGGAATTGAATCAATTTAAATGGAAATAGAAATGGAAATTGATTTGAATTGGAAGATTAGGAACTGAATTAGTTTGACTTTGAATCTATTTTCAAATAAATTATTTTAATATAAACTGTTTAAAATCTATCTTCTTAAATACTTAAATTATTTTGGTTTTCCAAGCTATTTTACTATACAAACCATTTTAAAACTCAAACTATCTTATATTAACTATTTAACTATTTTAAAACTATTCAAGCTATTTCTAAATTCAAGCTGGTCAGAGTGGAATTTTTTATATTTAAATCATGGACTTAAATACAAATTAGGTTAAATTGAAGAATAACCCAAATGGAAATTCGAAGCAATTTTGAATTGGAACCGAAATCGAGATATTAAGGCAAAAATGATTTTGAAGTGAAATAGTATATTTTGAGCAAATATGATGATTTTAAAATGAAGATTTAGTAGTTTCTATAACTGAAACTTACTTATTAAAAGTAAGAAATGTTACCAATAACTTTGAAAATTAAGCGAACTTGGAAATTTTTGATTGGCACTAATGAGGTTATATATATTAGTTATATATTCAAAACTCCCCTTGTTGAATTTATAACCAGAAAGAAATGATCTTTGAAAGATATTTGAAATGCTACATGGAGTTTATATAAGTATGAAGCGGACTTAGAAATTATTGGTCCTAGAATTTTTTCGAGTTGGAAAGAATAATCTTATATGTATATGAGAATGAAATTGAAATAGTTTTGAAACCTATTGATATTTAGAGACACCGATTTTGGCAAAAGGTCGATTTTGGAAATTGGGTAAACTGAATTTAAAAACTATCGATTTTAAGGATATAGATTCTATATAGATAAAATTTATATGTGATACACATTAAGTGTATGATTTGAAGGGTACTATATATGTAATATGATATGTTCTGAAACTAAAATTATGGAAAGGCACCCCCGCAAAAGTGGAAACTTGAAGCAGGAGATCCACTGGGTGGTTCTAACCTAGGAATCCACAGGGTGGGTTCAATGAGAATGGGGATCATAGAGGATGTCCAAACAAAAGTCATGAGTTCCTGGTGATCATTTGTTTGCATAGCGTAAATCGAGGGGTATTGTACCTACAATTATATTTGGTTTTGCTGTGATAGCAACGTAACCTTTATGCAGCTGCGATCTATCGTCGTTCCATAGCGTAATTCGAGAGGCAATGATTGCTTACAATCTACGTTTAATTTCGCTGTGATAGTGACGTAACATCGGTAGATTGCGATCTATGTGGTTTGGTTCCATAGCGTAATTCGGGAGGCAGCGATTTCCTACAGTCTACGTTTGGTTTCACTGGGATAGTGACGTAACATTTGTGTAGCTGCGATCTATGTGGTTAGTTTCGTTTAATAGCGTAATTTGAGGGGCAGAGATTGCCTACAGAGTGCTTACGGTTTTGCTGTGATAACAATGCAACCTTTGCGCAGCTGCGGACTATTGTGTTCCCATAGCGTAAGTCTAGAGGTGTTTATGCCTACAGTTTATTTATGATTTCGCCCGAATGGTGACGCAATCACCATTTTAACTGTAGTCCGTGGTGGTAAAGAGGAAAGGGAGGGGAGTGATACTTTCCATATCATTTTTGAAAAGGTTTTTCAAGTATTTTCACTGGGTGTCGAAAACGGGTGTATTAAGTGCTTAAAGAGTTTCAGTCCTACGCCTGATCAACGTATGACCAAATTTCTGTAAGAACAAGAATGGACTTGTTAAGACATCGAGTTATAAAAAAATTAATATCAAACTAGCTTGGTAATACTATGTACTTTAAAGTGCATGTATCCTAAAATGTATGATGAAAGAGTGAGGAGTTAAAATGTTTAAAGAATGATTTATTTAGTAAAATACATCAAAGTTATAGTTCTTGTTTCGTTCCTTCTCAGGGACGAAAAGTTCTAAGGGTGGAGGAATGTAACGATCTGGATTTTTAGCCATCTGATATTGGGATAATTGAATAATTTTAGTTTTTGAAACATTAATTTTTATTAGGTGAATAGATGAATTTTCTGATATTTAAAATATCTGAATATATAAACTGATAAAAACCATATTAAATTTTGAATTATAAATATCCAGATATGATAAATTTTATAGAAATATGTATATAAACTCCACCATTTAAATTTAAGATAAAATATCCATATATGTATATATATATATATATATATATATATATATATAAATATATACATGCTTTATGTTGTTTAAAAATATTTAATGTAAGTATATGTGTGTGTATATATACGTATATATGTCCACATGAAGTAATGTGTATGAAAATATGTATAAATGTGTATACGATAAATAATTTACGATTTATGAAATATCTGCATATGTGTGTGTGTATATATATATGTGTGTATATATATATATATATGTATGTATATATATGCATATATATGTATATACTAGAGTCTTTGATTTTAAAAGTTTAAAAATCTAATTTCTGAAAATATTTAAATAAACCTCATTTTTAAAAATAGTATATAATATATGTATGTATGTATGTGTATACATAATTTTTGATATAATATAAAAATAAAATATTAATATTAGAAATGAATTCTTGTAAGTAGCTATTAATGCATATATGCTAAAATATAATGTATATGTAATAAATTATACAAGGGGTATTAAACTTAGGCATGTTATATATATTTGTTAGTAGGCTAAACATGTTCATATGGTCAAAGTGAGTTATGGGAAAAGCAATATATATATATATATATATATATATATATATATATATATATGTATGTATGTATGTATATATTATGCATATGTATACTCATAAGGAGACATCATCATGAAATATATCTAGTCAAGCACATAATAACTCAAATCACTCAAGTTTTCAAGTCAATCTTATTTTCAAATCAAAATAAGAAAAAATAAAATAAAAGAACTTAAAATACTGTTCATGTACAATAGGGTTCAGCCTTTGTCCAAAACCCAGTTCCCCCTCTCTTTATATATATGCACTGCCTTATTTAAGTGCATGTATAACATTCTAGCAGTAGAAGAAAAAAAAAAAACTTAAGTTTTGCCATTAAAACATTAAAGATCAAGTTGCTAAAGCTTGAAGAGGGTGATAAGCATATCAGCAGTTCATCTTTGCTAAAAAAACAGTGAGTAAAACACTATTTTGTTTACTAGTTGTTATATAACAGTTGATTTTGCATGAAATTTTATGTATGCCAAATACATATGTGTGGTTAAGTTAGTAGTGTATGTATGATTGAATTCGACAATGGTTAGTTCCACCTGCACAACCAAGTACTATTATTCTTCCATATAAGCTTTGTTTAGTGTTTTTGTTTAAAAACTGCTAATCCTTCATTTTAAAAATCATTATCTCGTTATCCTTTTAGTTTTAAAACCTGATATCAAAAACAAAGTTGTTTTTTTAAATGGAAAACATTTAAAAAAAAATTCATCGAAATTTATAGTGCCTTGAGGGAGAAAACTCCCATTTACAGTAAGTATGTCAAAATAAGTCAAATTTCAACTGTCAAAAATTCATCAATGGAATATACATATGTGTTCATCTTTGAAAAACTTGATTTTTAAGACCAGTTTGAAGATTTTTAGGGATGTCTGGGAAGAGAAATTGAAAGTTAAACAGATTTGGGGTTTTTGTAAAATTCCGATAACCTAATCGATTTCGTGCCTTTGCGTTCGTATTGGAGGAAGATGAGATGATAAGGCATCGGAGAAAAATGGTGCCATGATTTTTAGTTGAGCGAGGAAGTCAGGCAAGGTCGTTTTAGGTGGTGTAGTTGTAATGGAAGTCTCGGTTTTAGGGTAATGGCGATGAGGAAGAGGAAGGGACGTGCGGTGTAGGGGGAAAAGGAAGCAGTAGTGATGACGAACATTTGGGCAAAATTCGATGATGGATGGAAGTCAATGGTGCCTGGGCGAGTCGTTGATGGTTGCAGTTGTCGTTTCAAGCTTTTGGTGAAGTTCGAAACTTGGGCTATGGGCACACCGTGGTTTCTAGGGGATCCAGCGAGGTGTGGTGGCCGTAAGTGATGTGCGGGATGGATTGGCGGCGAGTTTCGGTCGCCAGAGAGTGTGTGCACATGCACACGTTGGTGCACAAATGTGTAGTCTCGAATGAAAGAAAAGCAGAAAGGGAGAAAACTAGAAATAAGAAAGAAGGAGGAGAAGAAAAGTGGCCCGAGTTTGGGGTGGTTTGGGTCGATGTTTTTTAAAAAAAAAATTGTTTTATTTAATAACCTATAAAACTAAAACATTATTTTCTACTTCATTTTAAATCCAATCAAATGTGAAATATTTGTATTGTAATTCCTATCACCCCATATTTTTAATCCAATTAATGTTACTGATTTTCTAATAATTTAAAATTTAATATTATAATAATTGAAATGAGTAATTAATTATATACTTATTTGATTTAACCTCATGTTAAAATAAATTAGTTATCAATTTGATGTTTAATCCTAATTAACTAATATTAAATTGTTTTATAATTTCTTTAATTTAATATTAATTTGGATAAAAAATATAAGTAGATTCCGTTTAATCTAAGTTAATTAAATTCTAATGGCGAACTTGTTATAACATGAGTTGTTAATCGTTAAATTTGTTAACGATCTATGCTTTGGTTTACTGCTCTTGAATATTTATTTTAATTGTCCTTGTTTGTGCCATTTAGTCGCCAAACCGATTAAAATGTTAGAATAAACGTTGGCACGTTTATTGAAAGTAATCAAATGTAGTATATTCCCATATGTGAATATTGACGGTCTGAATATACATTGTTTATTTTAAATAATTTGGCCCTTTTAAAATTTATCGTTTTCAGTTCAAAGAGACTGGGATCGGATATCGGTGCTATCTGGAATCAGATCAAATAAACACTATGAACCTTTACGGTTTTTATTTTTAAGCCTAGTATGCTGGAATTTAATTAATGTAACAAATTCGGCTATTTTAAATAAGTATGTTACTTAGACACTATTGTAATATCGCTGTATTTCTATAAAAGTATTTTGGTTATCGTAAGATAAAATCCGCCGTGATTATGTGTGACTCGGTCTTATGAGTTACCTTTTCGTCCAAAGAATTTTGATAACTTAAGTAATATAAATTAAGTGTGCTTACTCACGATATTTTCCAGCCTGACTCGGGTGTTACTTTATTGTAATGCTTGGGTCAGATCGAGTATTATAGATTCAAGTTAGGATGCTTTGAAGCTCAAGAGACGAGTTGGATGGCGGAGACTGTATTGCACGTATCAATTATATTCCGCTATGTATTGTAGGCTGTATATTTAGCATTTTGAGGACAAGTTATTTTAACTGTTTCGACTTATTTGTTAGTGATTGTACTCTGATAATTTGTATGTATATTAACTGATATAGATTTTTTTAATATAAAAAGCCGTTATTGTATATTATATTTTGTTCCGCTGCGATTATGAGATTTTATGTTGTTGTTATTTCAGTTTCTTCTTCTATCTCTTCTTCTTAAACCTTAAAAATTTGGTATTTCCGGCACTCGATTGCTCGGCACTCTATACAGTGAACGTATTAGTGTCAATTTTCGGGGATCGAAAATCGCCCGATCATCACATTGTCAAGGTAAAATAAATAATAAAAAACAAAACAACAAAGCACAACAATAGAATCTCACAGCGGAATAATAATATATTATATACTGAGTATACATGAATATGTGAGGATAAACAATATATAAGAGACTGTACTGATGGAAGTAACTAATAAATAAATATCAATACAGGAAGTTAGAATATAATATCCAATATAACAAGTCTCATATAGAAATAACATATCTATCATGTACTAGCATAGTATCAAGTATATACCTAACATATCGACTTTGCTTCCAAAGTACTCAAGCATTCCTGAAAGCGTAACCCCAAAATCTCCTGGTTCCCAAACTACTCAATCGAGTATTCGAGAGTTGTCATGATATAAATAAACACAGATAAAAATGCGAGTCAGGCATAAAGTCTGGTTTGAGGGGAACTATCTCAAAGTACCGCATATCAAAACTGTAACATCATGGAATTTTATCGTTTAAGTTTTAAATATTTAAATAATTGGTTTTTAAAGTTTGATAACTTGAATCCAAATATATGGATTATTTAAATATTTTAATTGTGAATTAAATATTAATTAAATGGATTTAATAGCTTTATTTAACTCCTTTTAATTAATAAATGATAACGGTAAACTCATTTTGTAAATTTATTTACAATAATGAGTAGTTCAAATAAATTAATAAGAAAATCAGTTGTTATGTAACAACCCGTTAATTTCGATAATTAAAAATAGTTGATTTAATAAGGTTTTATGATTTAATGTTGGAAGAAATAAAATTTTATGATTTAATAATAAGATTGCAATTGGAATAAAATGTAATAGTACTAATTTAAGGTAATTTATAACTACTTTAAATGTAATTCCAATTAATTAAAATGAGTTAAAATTTATAATTAGTTATAGATTGTAAACTAATTGTGATAATGTATGTATCAATTGATAATTGGGGTAAAAGAGTAACTGATAATTTAAATGTTGATTTATTAATGAAACAATGTGTAATAAACTGTAACTGGATAGAATTACTATAGTGTAGGTTATTATAACATTTGTTTATAAATAATAAACTTACAAATGTTATTAAATGTAGGAATGGTGACAATTGTTATTTGTTACCAATTTATTTAATCAATTATAATTAAATAAAATTAAAAGTTATGTAAAATGAGTTAAGACGATAACTGTAAAAGGTGAATGCAATAAAATGTATAGAAATGTTAATTATATTCATAAGGCAATAATTGATGTAATAAAAGGAGTAAAGCAAGGTAAATTGATTTATTGGGATTTTAAATTATAATAAAATTGAAAAAAACTCAATATAATTGGAAAATTGCAATTAATAAATAAAAGATGGTAATTGTAGAATATAAGTGTAATAAGGTATAATCAAATGTGAAAATATGCATAAAGTAATGAATGATGACATAAAAAGATTGAAATCAAATTAAATCAAATTTATTGGAATTAAGTTATAATTAACTGGATTTGATTACATGCGAAATTGAACATCGTAATTAGTGTAATATTTAAAACTGAATCGACATGTAAAGTTGTTTTAAGTTATTATAAATGTCCAAGTGATTAAAAATGATGAAATTTGTTAATTACCAAATTTTAATGTAAAAAGTGATTTAATTAATTTAATATTAATTAATTTAATTATTGTGAAAATAACCATTTTGGTCACTGTCTCAGATTTCGACGAAACCAGTTTCATCAGATCTATAACGGTGTAGGATTTCAAGTTTCGTAGTGATCATACTTGTCGTTGGAACATACGGACTCGAAACGCCTAGAAACCAATTCATTTAAAATCAATTTGAAATAAGATGATTTTAAACCTAACAACTTCATACAATGAAATTAGGACTTAAAACCTATTTTTATTGAGTTTAAAAAATATCGAAACATCTATTTCGATATATGGGATGATCCACTTTCATTTGGTAAGCGAAACGGGCTTTTCGGGTCGTTATTGTCAATTCGAACTAGTTTGATATATTTTTTATTCTTACCGGCTTCGTTAGTGTATAATAGTTCTGTTGAAACCCTAACAGCCTTTTATTCCTCATTACTATACGCACACTTTTATCTATATACTTCTCCTTCTCAATGGCAGAAACAGATTCAATCTCAAACCCTAAAATTCAATTTCAAATCAATTTCAAAGAAATTTAAACTTCTCCAAACCCTGAAAAATTATATACCGATTTGAAGCTCTCGACGAGCATAATTCACTGTTATGATTCGTTTTTGCAATCGAGTCACCAATTAGCCTGCAATCATCGAGCATTTCTGACCGTTCATATTTGGTTTTTGTGATTTCGACGGCGGATCTTTATCGATGAGACGATCAGATGGTGTTGGAGCGTAGGGGGGTCGAGGCAAGTTCATTCGTATGGCTATATCTTGTCGAAGGCGGTCGATTTCAACAAAAATTGATGATTTATGTGTCGCGTTTAGGCACGGTGGCGGAGCCATTAAGGTTGCCGAAGGTCGCGGGAATTCAGGCTAGGGTGCGACAAGGCGTGGCGGTCCTAGTGGCAGTGTCGGATCTCGAGGATGTTGATCGTGGCAGCAGCGAATTTTGGTGGATGGTGGCGGATGCATTCGTACTCGAATGAATGATGGAGAGTTTTGAACGTGTGAAGGAAGAAGTCGCATGAGTGGAGTGACGTGGCAGGTGAGGCTGTTCTTTTTACGTGTAACTTCTAATGTGTATAATTTTTGCATACGAACTCGGATTTGGGCACGGTTTGTTTCGTTGGGATCGTATTGAAATTCTAAACATTTTGAAATTTGTTTGGATTAATTCTGAGACTGTTGAAATTTCAGGCTTCTAATCGATTCAAAATCAAAGTTGGGTGTTTTAACCACTCACAATTACTAAACTATCTTATGTTAGTTAAATTAAATTTATGATATGATTATAAATTAATTGATCGATATTTGGTATGTTTAAATTGTCTCTCCAGTTAAATTTGACTTTTATTGCATAATCGTCGTTTAATTCAATATTGAATTTAATTGTCAATTTAATGCCTGTTAGTGATAATAAGTTATTTATTGACGTTTATTGGTTGATTTGGATGATGACTGTGCTATAAGTTGATTGTTGATATTGAATGACTAGGTGTTGTATTTTATATTTTTATAACACTGCAAGTTCACTATGGGTTGAAATGATACATACCCCAAATGATCTATAGATTAGGAAAAATCGTTATGGGTTGAAATAGTATACTCGAGCGATTTTATGGATTTTTATTTAATTTGGGATTGCGGTTTGAAATGATATATAACCATAAAATTTTAACTTACGGATTGAAATGATAAATATCTGTATCACTTGATCATTGGGTAGAAAATTATATACGGACACCAAATTGGTTAAATTAAATGATTTTAATTCTTTAAATTCTGAATTCAGTTAACTGACATTTTGAAATAGAAATTGATTTATACAAATTGAATTATTTTCGATAATCCTAGCGTTAGTGGTAAAATTGGAATTGATCTAATGAATTGTTCAAAGGATTTAAATTGGAATTTCAAAGTTGAAGTGTCAAATAATAAATGAATTTATCGGAAATGAGTTATGGATATGACTTTGAAATCTATTTTAAACTAACTTAAACTATTTTAATTGAATTAACTATTCGAATCAATTTAAAACTATTTTGATTTATTTTAATCTATTATAACCTATTTAATCCAATTTATTCTATCTTACCAATTTTAAACTAATTAAATTTATTTAATCTATTTAAGATAATTTAAATTTATTTAATCTATTCTAAATCTATTTAATATAATTTAAATCTATTTAATCTATTTTAAATTTTTTTAATCAATTTTAAATCTGTTTAAGATAATTTAAATCCATTTAATCTATTTTAAATCTATATAAATCATTTTAAATCTAATTAAATCAAATTTAAATCTATTAAACTATTTTTTATTTAAACTATTTCAATCTATTTTTAAAACTATTAAAACTATTTATGACTACCTAAACTATTTTCTAAAATTTCAGACTAAGTAAAGTTGAAGTATTTATATTTAAATCCTTAATGATGATACAACCTAAGCTAGAATTTGGAATTGATACCTTTTGTGAAATGATATATTTGAGTAAATATGATTTTGAAGGTGAATATAATTTTGGGAATGAATGTGATTTTGAGAGTGAATATTATTTTGAAAGTGAATATGATTTAAAAATGATATAGTTTTGAGGATATGATATTTTAATATTAATTGTGAATTGACTTTTTGAAATGTAGAAGAACCATCCGGTGTGAAATAAGCGTTTGGTTGTCAAAGAGACCGGGATCGGATATTATCATACCCTTTAACAATACCGAAAACCACTTTAACCACCGTGTAGGTGGTGGAGATTGCCGAAATGAAGTAAGATGGTTTAGCGAACGATTCTGTATGAGGTATTTACGTGACCCTGACTCCCGTAAGTGAGCTTAGGTGTAACTAAAACAAGAGCTATACCTAGACCAAATGAGGTCATTCCTCCGATCGGACATGCTTCTTTGATACCATACTATGACTTTGTGATAATTTGGTGGTCACCCCTCGATTTTAATTATGGGAGTGTGTTCCGAGGTGGGCGGTATTAGTTGCTATGTGTTACCACCAACACGGTTCTGGAAAACGGTAGAGTTCTACCATGGCATTGCCTCGAGTGCCGTGTTCACATGCCCTGTCGTGCCTTTTACGAGTTTGTTTTGTACCATACCTATAGAGTGCCCTCTAGGTAAACCTCACAGCTTACGGTACTGTATAGAATATGGGAATATATAAAATGTGTTAAAAGTGATATGGGTAACGCCTTAACGCTATTTTAATACTTTAGTTTATTGTAGACACTATTATAATAGCGTATTGTACTTCAGAGTAGATAGTTTAATGGATCCTTTGGAGATGGTAATCCCAAACATCTCTTAAGTTATTGCATTCACGTTAGACACTGGATAGGAGATGTCAAAACTCGTAAAATCTCCGACGCCATTACACTCATATTTATTTACTGTTGATTTAACTTACATAAGATCTTTTAGTTCTGACTCGATTGTTTCGTCTGTTCAATTTGCTCAAGTCAGTCTGAGCTTTTTAGTTTATCGAAGACTGCTTTCTAGAGGATGAAGACGAAGATTTTGTACTATTATTACTTATTATATGTATTCCACTACATCATGATGTTCAGCTGCATTTATTTATTATTTCTATTGTATGTAACTCTGATTTTGCGTTGCAAAAGAATAATCAAATGTATTTGTAAAGCAGCTTCATGAACTGTTATTTGATTATTATATTTGATCATTCCGCTGTGAGATTCTGTATTTGTTTTATTTCTTTCTCTTCTTTTTCTTATTTACCTCATAACAATCTGCCCCTTTGAATGGTTTGAGTCCGACGTGTGTGGTTTGTCGTCATGTTAAACCGTCCAAAAAGGCAGGTCGTTACATGTTAATAAAATGACTTAATGTCTAATGGCATATTTTTTTAATGAATTTATATGAAATTTCCATGATTTTTGTGATGTCCCTGAATTTTGGCCAATACTTACTTGATAATTTCCATTTATAATTATTTTAAAATGTGTAATATTTATTTAATACTAATTTTACTGAACTTATTTTTTCAAAACTAATAATTTTTTAATTGGACAAATGTTATCATTTCAAAACTAATAATAATAATTTAATTTTATTCTTTTCAAGGTTAAGATATTATTTTAATAATATTAATCTTTTAAGCTAATAAAAATATTCTATTTATAATGAATATATGTATATACATTATAAAAAGGAAGTTTGGTTTCAATTTAAATTTAATGAAAATGTTTTCAAATTATAATATATATGTTTATATATTGTGATTTGAAATTTTGTTTTAAAATTCAATATAATAATTTCTAAAGGTAATATTTAAAAATATTTCTATTTATAATATATATATTTGTATATATTGTAAATAGAAAAGTTTTGGTTTAAACATAATTAGAAAATATGTTTCCAGATTTATTATATATAGATGAATATGTATATTTGGTGATTTGGAAGATTTTTGATTTGATTTAATAAAACTTTTCAAAAATCCATTTAAAAATTTATCTTATATTTTCAAAAACACTCAAATTAGATATTATTTTATTTAAAAATATGATAGTTTAAAATTGTATATTATAATAAAAGTTGAATAAGTTTCTTTTGAAAATTGGTTCTTGAAAATAAATTTAGTTTATATATATACGATATCATTGTTAGATATAATAACTTAAGTGTAAACTTTAAAATCAAGTTTAAATAAATGTTTATTCTTTTTATTTTCTTTCTTTTAAACTTATCTTTAGAAATTGTATTATAAAAAAAATAAAACATAAAGATAAATACATTTCATAATTTACATTAAACATAAGTATTTAGGTAAATATTTAATTAATATTTAAATCATTTGTAATAATAAGTAATTAATTTAATAATCAAATCTAAAACACTTGGCAACTTAGGAATTAATGAGAAATACACTTGTATACATAATAATACAAGTTTGGACATTTGTAAATAAATGGATATATGTAAGATATTTGTAATATAAGTGGCAAAACCTTGTTTAAAAGAAAATTTTGTTATAACTAATGTTTTTATTAAAGAAAAGCAAAATATAGGTGGAAATCTGTATCTTAGATTTCATCTTTAGATTGTATGGTCTGAATCGTATAATTAAATCATGAATTTTAAAGTAAAATTTGTGATTTTTAATTTTGTATTTGATGTGAATTCGAAAATTGTTCGAATTTGAGTTTTCGGTCAATCGACGTTGATCGGCGTCGAAGGGGAGGTCGAGGTTTGGCATGGAGATGGCCGTGGTGTCAGGGATGCTGGAAAAATGGTGGAAAGGGTTAGCGATGATCATGGTGGCCAGTTTGTGGCGTTCTAGGATTCAGTGGTACGTTTTGGTCGTGTCGTTTGCTATGTATGGCGCGGCGACGATGATGCTTCGGGATCGATCGTAGTAAGGGTGATGGATGCGGGTGTTCAAGATGGAGCTAGGGTAAGGATGGCGAGGGTCATCGAGGTCAGGATCGACGTGGAAGGGCGATTTTCCGATCGGCCATTGGTTCTTGTTTTGATTGAGTTGCTCGATTTCTGTTTGGACAATGATTTCCTAATTCTGCTTTGTCGTGATGGTTCTTGTGGTCGATTGCGAGTTGATGACGATCGAAGGGATGATCGCCGTCGACCAAAAACGTCATGCATATGCACGGTGTCAGGCCTGTGCATCAGGGTGTTTGGGTTTGGAAAATGATTATTGGCCAAGGTTTCTTCGCGCTTGTCTCGCGTGAAACTCAAAGTCATTGAGGAGAATGGTCGCCTGTGATTGTCTCATGTATAGTTTGGTTCCAGGATTTAAAAATCCTGTACTGTTTTTTTAACTAAAATGAAATTTAAAGCTAAACAAATTTTTTAACAAAGTTTGTTTCCAGAATTTAAAATCCTGTTATGTTTTAAACTAAAAATGAATTTCAAACTTTGAAAACAAGTTAAATTTTAAACAAAGTTTTTAACTAGTTTTTTTAAAAAATGTATGAAATGTTTTAGAGCATGATGTTTAAAAAGAATTTTAGTTTTAAAGGTAAGGATTTTCAAATTTTAAACTTTTGTTTAAAAATGGTTTTGGTTATAAATATTTCTTTGTTAAATTATGTAATAACTCTCTAAATGTTTTCAAACAAATGTTATGAAGTAACTGAAATGTGATTAAAGTAAAGGTATTTAACTTGAATAAATTAAAAGATGACGATTTTGTATGAACCAAACTTAAGCTTTTAAATTTAATTTATTTTAAAATGGAAGTGAAGATTTTAATGTAATATATGATTTATCTTAATTTAATCATGTTTTATTAACTAAAGTAATTAAAGTATAATTACTTAGGTAACTTAAATGATTAATTTGGGTAATTAAATTAAGATAAATTTATTTGTGTAATTAATTAAGTGTAGTTGATTACTTAATTAAAGATTGATTAATTCTAGGTTAATTAATTAAGAAATAATTAAGCAATAAGTAATTAAGAGGTTAATTAATTAATGTAAGAGAATTATTAAAGGTAATTACTTAATTAAGTAATTAAAGGAAATTAATTACTCAGTGTAATTAATTAAGTTAATGTGGTTAATTTTAATTAATTAATTAAGTTTAATTAATTAAAAAGAATTACTTGATGATGGGTTAAGTATAATTACTTGATGTAATTAACGAGGTGTAATTACTTAGTGAAGTAATTAATGAATAATTACTAGATGTAATTAATTAAATGGAAATTACTCGTTGGTTAGCAATTAATGGATAATTACTTGGTAGAAGTAATTAAGTGATGATTACTTAGTGTAATTAAAAGATCAATTAATGTAATTAATCAAGTGTGATTAATTAAGGGTAGTTACTGAATGTGATTAATCAAGTTTGGTTAACGAATGTAATTAAGTTAAAAAATTAATTATTAAATAGAAGAATAATCCATAAAGTAATTAGAGGATCATTAATTAATGTAATTAATGACAATAATTAAAGGTTTAATTGATTAAATAATGTGATTAATTAAAAGATAATTAATCAATGAAGTGATTATGGTATAATCAATTAATGTAATTAATTAAGGATTAATGTAATTAATTATAGTTAATTAATTGATAAAACTAATTAAGGTTAATTAATGAGAATGATTAAAGAATAATTAATTTGTGTAATTAATTTAAAGGCTAATTACTTAGTGTAATTAAGGAATAATTAATCAAGGGTGATTAATTTAGAAGATAATTAATCTGTTAATTAAAGATTAATTAATTGATTTATAAAGTGATTAAAGGTTGATTAATTAATTAAATGGTTTGTAATTAATTAATTAATGATTGTTTAAGCAGGATTACTTGATTAATTCTCAAGTAATTAATTTAATTTAAGTTGATTAAATTAATTATAATTTGGATTAATGATTCCTGTTCGTGGATGATTGATTAAATGGAATGTCTGAATTGAATGATGCTTATAGTTTGAATAATCTGTGATGTGCTACGATATGATATTGATTATAGCTGTGACAAATGTGTGATATTTATCTGTGAATGATGCTGTGTGAATTTAATGTTTCAAATTGAATTAAATTGTTCAAACTTAAATCACTTGGACATTAAGATGGCGTTTTGGATTTCGATGAGACCGGGATCGGGTTTCCAAATTTGGAATTCCGAAAACCACATCGATCCAAATTTAACGACTGGTCGTGGATCTTAAGTGAAGTGAAGACTCGAGGTATAAGGACTATTCGTTGTTAAAAATTCGAGGGTGATTCCAATACGGGTTTAACGGGGGTAGTACTTTCAGATTCGAGATTAAGATTCAGAGTGCAAGGGCTATTGTCGTTAACTCTGAGGGTGATTCCAAAAAGAGTGTAGCGAGATAGTGCCATCGATTTCGTTCGAACCTGGAACGAAATTGTATGGATTGAATGCTTTCAGAACATCGTCAGGTAGACGATGAGCATTCTAAGATAGATGTGTTCTATAAAGGCAATCGTAGCCTCAAGCCACATCAACCGGGAATGGCTAAAACAAGGGAGGTGTAGCAAGGCTAAGTGGGTAGCACCTAAGTAGGACGAGATTTACCCCTATCTAGAGGTCCCTTTTATTTCGGCTGTGTGGGCAGCTGATCATGACAACTACCGGGGTTGTCTTGTTCGGGACTGTCCAGTAAGGGATGGTTTCGGCCTTGTGTTGCCGGGGATTGAGAGTAATCCTCGGTACGGTGATCTAGGCCAGGTACTGTGACAGGCGCTACCCAGTAGCCCTGCCATTGATGGAAAACCATTCTTCCTATGTGCCTTTTACGGTTTTGATTGTATACCTATGTATGCTGGAATTTAATAAATGTAACAATTTCGGCTATTTCTTATTTACTTGAAAACCCTAGACCCTATTATAATATCACGGGATTTCCTATCAAATATTTTGGTTAGCATAAGGTAAAAACTTACCTAGGGGTGGGCACGGTCGGTTAACCGATTCAATCGGTTAATTTTTTCGGTTAACCACAAAATTGTGGCGGTTCGGTTAACCGGTCTTCGGTTAATTATGGCATTGGTTAACCGACTGAACCGATCAAAATTAACCACGGTTAACCGATTTATTTAATCGGTTAACCAATTAACATGAACGGTTAACCGTTTATGTTAAATGGTTATAAAACTGCAACATATATATATACACTAATAAATGTAGTTTCAAACTTTAATAATTCAGTTCATACGTTAGAAATACCTAATACTTCTATGCATGCATTAATACCTAATGCAATACATTACAAGCATCATTAGTTCGTACATTACAAGATTACAATTCATACTTCATACTTCAGTCCTTAGTTCATACTTTAGTCCTTACTTCATACATGTATATAGCTATAAAATATAAGGTAAACAAATGGATAATGCAATATAGGTTTTATATAAGTCTGTCCAAACAACAAATAAGTGAACCTGAAGTGTATATATGTAATAACGAAGTACAAACTAAACCATATATGTTGCAACTCATATATGCAACTGATATTATATAGTTTAATAGTATAACAGATATATGAGCTACACAGTTGTAATCTAGTATCAACTATATAATTATGTATGATATATGAACTGATTGAGTATTCAAACTGATATGGTATGAAACTGATATATTCACATAGTCACAACTGATATTATATATCAATCCTCATAAGCCAAACTACATACAATCCACACTCACTCCACAGCAAGTCAACAACTCAAAGCTTTGAAGTCTCAATGACAAACAGCAAAAATGACAAACGACATGTTAGTAGCTCAAGTTCAAAGCCATGTTTACTGCAGTAAAAATAGCAAGAATGAGAAAGAAAGAGTTAAGTGATAATCATTACGATCGGTCGGTTAACCATGGTTAACCAATTGAGAAAATTTCATTAACCGTTAACCGAACCGAAAATGTTCGGTTATGGTCGGTCGGTTAACCATTACGTCGGTTAACCGAATTTATCGGTTAAGTCGGTTCGGTTGATGTCAGTTAAGTCGGTTAGGTCGGTTAAATGTCCACCCCTAAACTTACCCATGTTTATGTGTGGGAAGTCTTACGTGTTACCCTTTGTTTCAAAGGATTTTCAAAGTTAAGCAACTTTAACCCGTTTACTCACACCTGACCTATGTTTTTGTGTGGGAAGTCTATTTATAATGAACGTATGTATATACATTGTAAAAAGGAAGTTTGGTTTCAATTTAAATTTAATAAAAATGTTTTCAAATTATAATATATATGTTTATATATTGTGATTTGAAGTTTTGTTTTAAAATTCAATATAATAATTTCTAAAGCTAATATTTAAAAATATCTCTATTTATAATATATATATATATATATATATTTGTATATATTGTAAATAGAAAAGTTTTCGTTTAAACATAATTAGAAAATATGTTTTCAAATTTGTTATATATAGATGAATATGTATATTTAGCGATTTGGAAGATTTTTGATTTGATTCAATAAAACTTTTCAAAAAGCCATTTAAAAATTTATCTTATATTTTCAAAAACACACAAATTAGATATTATTTTATTTAAAAATATGATAGTTTAAAATTGTATATTATAATAAAAGTTGAATAAGTTTCTTTTAAAAATTGGTTCTTGAAAATAAAATTAGTTTATATATATATGATATCATTGTTAGATATAATAACTTAAGTTTAAACTTTAAAATCAAGTTTAAATAAATGTTTATTATTTTTATTTTCTTTCTTTTAAACTTATCTTTAGAAATTGTATTATAAAAAAATAAATAAAACATAAAGATAAATACATTTCATAATTTACATCAAACATAAGTATTTAGGTAAATATTTAATTAAGATTCATTTGTAATAATAAGTAATTAATTTAATAATCAAATCTAAAACACTTGGCAACTTAGGAACTAATGAGAAATACACTTGTATACATAATAATACAAGTTTGGACATTTGTAAATAAATGGATATATGCAAGATATTTGTAATATAAGTGGCAAAACCTTGTTTAAAAGAAAATTTTGTTATAACTAATGTTTTTATTAAAGAGAAGCCTGTTTATTTTTCTTCAGATCAGATCTTCTTCAGTTTACTTCTCCTTAAAAAATAGTATAGAAAACAGAAAACCAAAGATAATTCAAGCTGTAATAAAAAATCAGAAGCCATTTACAACTTCAGATCCAAAGCTTTCAACCTGAGAACATGCAATACAATATAAACAATCAACTCCTACAATAATCAAAACAGCAAATAAATTCAACATCAACTCCAGATTCAACACCTGATCAAAATAATTCCAGAAACAAAATTTCAACAGGGCTGTTCTCTGTTTATCTGCTTCTAAACCTGGTGAGTAAACATTTAAAGTAAATTTTTTGGTGCTTATATATCTGTGTAATGATGATGTGAATATGTTTGCTTGCATGAATATTTTCAATTCAAATCTGGTTTGAATTCTTGCTATATATTGAAGCAAGCTTGTATTTGATCTCTCTGTATATCCTTGTTAAACTTTTTGGCAAGAACAACTTGAAGAAATTCCTATCTCCCAAATGAATCACTATTGGGCTTTGATTTTTGGAAAGAAATTGATCATAACTATGTAATCTTGATTTTAAAAATAGTTTAAAGTAATTATATTTATTAAATTGACCGTGAATGTAAGATTACGGTCAAAAAACAGAATATAGGTGGAAATCTGTATCTTAGATTTCATCTTTAGGTTGTATAGTCTGAATCGTATAATCAAATCATGAATTTTGAAGTAAAATTTGTGATTTTTAATTTTGTATTTGATGTGAATTCGAAAATTGTTCGAATTTGAGTTTTCGGTCAACCAACGTTGATCGGCGTAGAAGGGGAGGCCGAGGTTCGGCATGGAGATGATCGTGGTGTAGGGGACAGTGGAAAAATGGTGGAAGGGGTTAGCAATGATCGTAGTGGCCGGTTTGTGGCGTTCTAGGGTTCAGTGGTACGTTTTGGTCTTGACATTTGCTGTGTATGGCGCGGCGACGATGATGCTTCGGGATCGATCGCAGTAGGGGTGATGGATGCGGGTATTCAAGATCGAGCTGGGGTAAGGATAGCGAGGCTCATCGAGGTTAGGATCGACGTGGAAGGGCGATTTTTCGATCGGGCATTGGTTCCTGTTTTGATCGAGTTGCTCGATTTCTGTTTGGACATTGATTACCTAATTCTGCTTTATCATGATGGTTGTTGTGGTCGATTGCGAGTTGAGGATGACCGGAGGATTGTAACGACCCGATTTTTTGACTTTTGAAAGTTAACATCAATACGTCCACAGTGTCAAATGCCGAACAGTCGAATGCCGGAAAACCAAACCGTTAGGGTTAAAAAAGAAGAATATAGAAGAAGAAACAGAAACAATAACAAAATCTCACATTTCGCAGCGGAACAACATATAACAGATAAATGAATAATTTAAAAAAAAAGAACTATATCGGTTTATACAATATATCGTCAGAGTTTACAACGACACAATACAAACATTGGTAGTTATTTTAACTTTCTTACATAGAAATTTGACTTGTACCAACCCAATGCAATGGACACTACATGGTATAATGATACGCCTCGCCATCCATCTTGAGCTCCAGATCTGTACAGCATCTTTTTTGACTTCTCCCCAAAATAATGATAAACTGACTCTAGGCTGCCCGTGTGGAATATTATGGGCATCTAGAGTTTAGAAAGGGAACAATAAACTCCAGGTCAGTCATGAGACCGTTGTGAGAACTTAAAAACAGTTATTTTCACAAAGAAAAAGAAATTCGCTATGCTTTTGGAAAATGAATCCACCATATGGCCTTCCGCCACACACACAACGCAAGCGCACACTTGGAGGAGATTTCTCCTTATGACAGCCAAAAATGCTTGATACGCGAAAACCTTTGGATATTATTATTAGTGCATAGTGCAGAAAACATTTCGAAAGTATGATATTAATCTTAGCCAGAATACCACATTTCGTTGTATGCCTACTATAGCTACCATGCTCGATAGCAGGTTACCGCCACATTCCATGGCAGGTTATACAACTAAAACCGTACATGGCGCGTATTGTTCCTATAGATTTTCAACAATGGTCAGGCTAAGGAACTTCCTTACCGAAATGGGTACACCTCTGGAAGGACGCCCCCGAGAACCTAACCGAATCTCTGCTAACACAAGGCCGACGCTACCTCACGCTTTAACCAAGCTGTAACTAGGTAACTACCACACAAGTATGCCATCCTCGGTCGTTACCGACCTTTATACGAGGGCCCTCAACAACAATAACCACAATGCAATAAGTTTGCAACAACCACATAGGTTAAATATCTCGGATCCATACCATGATACCACCTCTAATGCAGAAGAAAATGGACATACCCTAGGGGCGCGACCCCTAAAAACCTTGGCGCAACATTCCTGTTTCGACCATTTCCAGGTAGTGAGGCTCGATGAAGTCTCGTCCACAAAGCTACGCTTTTCACAAAAGCTATGCTTCGATCAACAAATGATCAGCAACACTTCGTATGCCACATTACCAAATTGGGAATGTATCACTAGTAACCATCAACTACATAACCTCTAAGCTTGTACGTCTCAGAGAAGGGTGTTAAGCTAAGAGAATAAATTCTCCGCCACCAACAGAAATGTATTTGATAGAAACCAGCTTTACATCTCAAAGTGTAACGTCAAACACACATCCATACAAGTCTATTTCGGGTTCGAACAGAACCGAAGGCACTTCCAAAGAAGCCCTTGCAATTCGGGTATTCACAATCATGATCGGACTCCCCATCACATATGGGGATCTCTATACCGGAGCAACTCAGTGCAGAGTCATTCGACAGGTAATCCTTTCGTTCTCGAAAATACTCGGTCTTCAACAACATCTTCAAATGCAATCCCATTTCGTCGTATCATTATTCGGAATGGGTTTTATGACAAAAAGTCCTCTCCCGGCTAATCCGAATAACGAGCGCTTATTTTTAAAATAAGTGTTACATTCAGATTTCAAACAAATCACAACAATTTCCTCTTTGATCTTTTAAACAAAAGATCCATCACAATCACAAAGGTTCGACGTGGTTTTCAAATATCCATTTGGAATCCAACCCCCGGTCGCATCGAAATTCAAGTGCCATTAAAAGGCCAATATTGATAGTCGGTTATTTAACTATCAATCAACATTCACAACAACCATTGGATTTCAAATAATTTTTTTCCTAGTTATTTATTTTCAAAATATCTTTGCAAGATATATTTTCACACTCCAACCATTTGAAAACAAATTTCAAATCACTTTTCACTCGCGGAATAAGATTCCCGATATTATTTATTTCCACTGAAAGTCTGTCGAGTTCAAATACTTTAAATCACTTATCCAAATATATACTTGGAAAACATTTAGATAAAACTATTTTAAAAAATTTATTTAAATATTAGTTATGAAAATATTATACCAATATCTTATATAAAACTTCAAGTCCAAACTAATTTTAGAAATAAAATTAGTAGATAGAGTTTAAATATTTAAATAACCCTTTTCTGAATCAAATATCAATTAAATCTTTAAAATAATCACTTCTATAATTAATCAAATAAATCTTCACTTTAAAGATTTAAAAACAACTCAAGAAATAATTTCTCTAAAATATTCTTTTAAAATCAACTTTAAAACTTTTATTTTACACTTCAAAGCAACTTTGAAAATGTACTCGGCTTTCCAGGGAAAACACGCTTTCCATTTCAAAATGGTTCATTAAAACCAATTAATAAACCCTTCTCGATTTATTTTAAATTTACATTCCAAATCTATAAATTCCTTTCCACACTTTTAAAAATAACGTAGTGTTTATTTTAAAACAAAATTCCCTTTCCTTTATGAATTCCGTTGTGAATTTAGATTTTCAAATATCAACTGATATACGATTTCCCAATCGATTTCCAAATATTCACTTTCAAACACCAAATCAAATTTCTAATTGATTTCCAAAATCATTTCAAACACCAAATCAAATTCCAAATTGATTTCCAAATTTATTTCCAAACACCAAATCAGTTTCCAAATTGATTTTCTAAATTCATTTCCAACACCAAATCAAATTTTCAAATTGATTTCCCAAAGATTTTCAAATACCAAATCAAATTTTCAAATCGATTTCCCAAATTAATTTTCTTTTAAAATAAATCTCTTTATTTCTTCCAAACTATTTAAAAATCCGAATTTTAAATAAATTCTTCAACTATTAAGCAATATTGCTCAAAATCCATTTATTAAAATGTTTTCCCATAATTTGGAATTTATTCAATAGGATTTCAAAAATAAAACTTCATCCTTCTAAAATTCCTTCTTTAAAATTTATCCAATTCTTAAAAATAAATTTTACTAAAACTTTTCAACTTGAATTTTAAAAATCCAATTTTATTTATTTTCGGTATCCTACGATACCAAAAATATATTTGGATAAATTATAGCCTTCAACAATTTCAATCACAAATATAATCACACACAGATTGTAATAAATCAACACACAACATATGAAACAAATTCAAATGTTTTGAGGAATCTAGTTGGATCCCTCCAACCTGTTTTCCTGCATCCACAGACGTTAGCACAACAATTAAATACCAATTCCACTTCAAGGTGGAATATCGCGGTATATGTGATTTATAAAATATCATCCTCTATTATGGGCGCATAGGGTCTTATCTGCTATATAATGCGGGAAATCAATCACTCCAAATACATATATAATACCAATTCCACTTCGAGGTGGAATATCGCGGTATATAGGTTTAGATATAATATCATCCACTATTATGTGGCGCATAGAGTGTATTTCAATCTAATTGACAATAATAATCATCCAAGCACACACTCAATAATTTTAAATCTATTTATTTAAAATTAACCAAGCATCACTTTTTGAGTGAGAAGTTCTCACCTTTTCTTTTATTTTGCAATCCATTTCCATTCCAGCTTGCTTTCTCCATAGTTTTAGACCTTGCATAAACATTTGATGATTTTTATTAATATTCGAAATCAATCGAACAATTAAATTCCCATTTGATAAATTTAATTTAAATTAACAATTTGGTTTTAAATGAATAATTTAATTTCAACCAATTACCTATAATAAATTATCTTTAGGAACTAATATAAATAAATTAATTTGTTTAAACAAGTTAATCACTATAATACTTTAATTAAAAATAAACTAGTAAGTTTAGAATGGATATAAGTATTTTCGTTTAGAAACTACATATATAACATATTTATAAAACGGTCCATACAAATTTTAAAGTCGGATCTTTATATAATTTTTCCATTATTAAATTTTATCCATATAAACTAATCTTTTGTTTACTGTAAATTTCTAAAATTATATATATATATATATATACTTATTTATTTTTAATCTAACAGAAACCTTATCACTTGTAGTAAATTAAATACATATTTATATGCATTAATAAACTAACACCTTGCCGACTTGACTAAATCGGGCACGAACCCTAAGCCACTTCGATCCTTCTCTGCGATGCTCGAGATCGGCTGTATACTCAAGCCCTCGACCCCACCGTCGCGTGCGACCTTGCTTCGTACGAACCTGCCATCATGAGCCACCCCAATCGCCTCGACGATCCTCCTGTACAATGCGTCGCCGTCGCCGTGCTTCGATGACCACGCGTATGCGTGCGTGCAACCCACTATCGCGAGCTCGTCGTGCTTGCGCGATGCATGCGCCGCTCTCGTATCACCGGCCTTAGAACCTGCCCCACGCTCGCCTAATCGCGATTCGATTTAGGGCTCTGATTTACGAACGAATGAATTTCTAGAATTTGGGAAGAGGCTCATCCTCAATTTCGTCTGATTCAGTTTCTCGAATTCGATCAGACGGGTTTGAATTCGTCTGTTATGCGCGACCATTCTTTTTTTTGAATTTGAGTTTTTGCTGTGGCCATGATTTCAAAGATTTGGGAATAAAAAATAAAAAGGATAAGGGAGAAAGAACGAGATTTCTCCTTCCATTATATTTTTATTACAATATATTTTTTCGAAAGAATGAACGCGTGTTTAACCAGGGAGACACGTGTGGAAAAATGAAGGACACGTGCTTGAAGAGATAATAATGTGTTGATATCATTGATTTTTGTTCCAGACTGGTTAAATATCAAATTAAATTTAAATTTGGATTTAAACGATTTAAAATCGAGCCAAAAATCTCAATCTCCAATCGAGGCGTGCCGCCAGGCATTTATACTGTTAAACCCCTATTTCGAACGTAAAAGAAAAGGTTCCGAGTCTAAATTCGATAGTATGGAGAAGATAGCTTTTTGAATCCAACTATTAAATTAAATTTCGATAAAAAATTCCAGCGTGTTTGCTCATTGTACGATCATACAACAACTCCGAATGCTACGGAAATTGAAATCAGATAATAAAACAATATTACGGATCCAATGGAACTGGTTTCGTCGAAATCCGAGATTGTGCCTCAGAAGGCTATTTTTAAATATCGTTTTAAACGATATAATTTCAAAATTGAACAAAAAATTTCCAAAACCAATTCTGAAGCTTTCATTATCTTTAGTATTATCAATATTTTTACAAGCTCAAAACTGAAGATTAAATATTTTACCCAACTTCAATAAATTAAATTCAACAATTTAATCTCCAAATTCATAGTTCTATTTGAAATTCAAGTTAAACTTATCATTCAAATAATTAAAATCAATTAAATATTCTAATTTCAAATGTTCAAAATTCAGGGTCGTCATAGACTTCCCCCTTAACAGAATTTCATACCGAAATTACAAGTCAAGAAGAATGATCCTTAAGCCGTTTTTTTATTTTTCCCAGAACCAAACAGTTTTCTATCAACTGCCAAAACAAATCTTTTTATTTAAAGACTATTATCTCAATTAACTTTCCAAAATTTTCCATAGTTTCCAAACAACATTGTTTTTTCAACAATTCAAATTAAAATTTAAATTCAAATTTTGAATTTTCAAAATTTCTCAAATTTTTTATAACTTCCTAAATTTTCGAAAAATTTCGCCAGCGTCTCCTTTGCGCGGCTAACTCGGTACGACTACAAAATGGCACCACGAGCCTCCCAAATTTAAAAAGAAAATGAAAAGCCAAGTGGCTGGACAAGAAAATTCTCAAATTTCATATAGAAATTTAAATACATACCTTTTTATCGAGCAATATAAATTTATCTTCGGAAATCAAAGTCCAATTCACTTTTCTTTTAACACACCTGTATATCCTGCTTATCATTTTGCACATTTCTTTACAAAAGTTTGAATATTTATTTTATTCAAATCCGTACGATGCACACATATCATTCGTACGCAATATCAAATTCGATCGCTCATTCGATCACACAATTTCACTTCCGAACTAGTATCGTCCACCCAACTTTCTTGTGCGGACTTAGATCTGGTTTCTTGATCAGAAACCGTCATTCTCCTTGCATAGCAGTAAACTATGAAAGAGAATTTCCAAAATCAACCAAAAAATTTAATATCCAGGATTCGCCGTCAAAAGCCCAACTCGGATCGACATAACTATCTTGAAATTCCGTGCTCGAATTATAGATCAAATCGTTATGCGAATAAAATAATATACGTACATCCTACGTATTTATTCCAATTGATTATTAGCTATATCATATTTTTTATTCACATTGATTTTCATTCACTTATTCACAATAGCCATTTCATAATTTTCTAGTTTAACCTTTATTCAATTGTTAACTTTGTATATTTCCAATATCAAATTTACATAAGAATTAAACCATTCGTTTTCTTAAGTTCAATACAAATATTCCATATACTCCTTATTTTTATTTTCAATTTGCCACTTCGGTTAATATCTACTTATATTCAAAATGGATTTCAAATTCCATATGAACTCTGTTTACCATTTATTTATAATTATTGAATTCAATTCATTTCAAACCATATTTTTTTTGTCATTCCTTCAATTAGCTTCACTTACTAATTTTATTTCAATACTTTTCTTTGTTTATCACAAATCAAATTCAATTTCAATTCCAGTTCTATTTACTTACAAATTTGAAATGAATTTCAACATTCAATTTCACCTTCATTTACTTGCAATTGTAAATTCATTTTCTTCATTCACAATTTTTATTTTCCCATCTTAATAAATTTTATCCCATAACTATTCTTTTTATCAGATTCCAGAGTATTTCCAACTTTTCAAAATCATTTTTGAAATCAATTCAAATTATCTTTTGAATTTCCAAAACCAAACCCTGTTTTGCAAACAACTTCAATTTTAAAATAATTTGGCAACAATTTATCCTTTGGAAACTCGAAAATGAACACCGATGATGTCACGGTCGTCATCAGAATTATTTTCCAGCGACCGAAAAGAGTTTAGAGCTTCCTTTAAAACATTTTTCCAATCCTTTGAAAACTATTTTCAAACCCAAACGGAATTTAATTTTTCCAAATCTCAAAACTTCAAATCCTTTCAAATTCTTTTAAATATTTCTCTAGAATTCCATTGAAAATCACATTTACGATTTATATTTATAAATCTTCATTTGTATATGGATTTTATTCCTTAGCTTTTTGTTATGATTTCAATTTCTTATTTAATAATCAATGATAATAATTTATATATTATCACTTCCTAACATCCAAGCAACCATATACTTCTATAATAATTTACGAAAAATTATTCCTTTTGTATACAAAAATAATTTGGGTAAAATTATTTCATTTACCTGATTTAAAACAATACCGTGTCGGTTTATCTTGTTTAAGAGTTTAGAAACTCTTATCGACACAGTTAGCTAGACTGCACCGACCAGAATCTATAAACAATCAATTGATAAGTCAACACAATATGAAACAATTATACATTCACTAACAAATATGTGCTCATATCCATTATTACACTCAAACTCATTCTAGAGTACTGCTGACTCTACCTCTAATGAGTAACACCTACCAGAGCCAAGGTTTGTTGCTTAACCAAATGCTCCGATACCACATTGTAACGACCCGATTTTTCGACTTTCGAAAGTCGACATAAATACGTCCACTGTATCAAATATCGAACAGTCGAATGCCAAAAAACCAAACCGTTAGGGTTAAAAAGGAAGAAGATAGAAGAAGAAACATAAACAATTATAGAATCTCACATTTCGCAGCGGAACAACATATAGATAAATGAATAATCTTTAAAACAAGAGAACTATATCGGGTTTATACAATACGTCATCAGAGTTTACAATGACACAATACAAACATTGGTAGTTATTTTAACTTGCTTACATAGAAATTTGACTTGCACCAACCCAATGCAACAAACACTACATAGTATAATGATACGCCTCGCCATCCAGCTTGAACTTCAGATCTCCACAGCATCTTTTCAGACTTCGCTCCAGAATAATGATAATCTGACTCTAAACTGTCCGTGTGGAAAATTATGGCCACCCAGAGTTTAGAAAGGAAACAATAAACTCTAGGCCAGTTATAAGACTGGTGTGAGAACTTAAAAATAGTTATTTTCACAAAGAAAAAGAAATCCGCTATGCTTTTGGAAAATGAAACTACCATAAGGCCTCCCGCCACACACACAATGCAAACGCACACTGGAGGAGATTTCTTCTTATGACAGTCAAAAATGCTTGATACACGAAAACCTTTGGATATTATTATTAGTTCATAGTGCAGAAAACATTTCGAAATTAATAGTATAATATTAATCTTAGCCAGCATACCACATTTTGTCGTATGCCTACTATAACTACCATGTTCAATAGTAGGTTACCGCCACATTCCATGGCAGGTTATACAACTAAAACCGTACAGGGCGTGTATTGTTTCTTTGGATTTCCAACAATGGTCAGGCTAAGGAACTTCCTTACCGAAATGGGTACGCCTCTGGAAGGACGCCCCTGAGAACCTAACCGGATCTCTGCTAACACAAGGCCGACGCTACCTCATGCTTTAACCAAGTTGTAACTAGGTAACTACTACACAAGTATGCCATCCTCGGTCGTTACCGACCTTTATCCGAGGGCCCTCAACAACAACAACCACAACGCAATAAGTTTGCAACAACCACATAGGTTAAATATCTGGGCTCCATACCATGATACTACCTCTTATCCATAAGAAAATGGACACACCCTAGGGGCGCGACCCCTAAAAACCTTGCCGCAACATTCCTGTTTCAGCCATTTCCGGGTTGTGAGGCTCGACGAAGTCGCCTCCACAAAGCTACGCTTTTCACAAAAGCCATGCTTCGATCAACAAATTATCAGCAGCACTTTGTATGCCACATTACCAAATTGGGAATGTATCACTAGTAACCATCAACTACATAACCTCTGAGCTCGTACGTCTCAGAGAAGGGTGTTAAGCTAAGAGAATAAATTCTCCGCCACCAACTGAAATGTATTTGATTGAAACCAGCTTTACATCTCAAAGTGTAATGTCAGAAACACATCCATACAAGTCTGTTCTGGGTTCGAACAAAATCGAAGGCACTTCCAAAGAAGCCCTTACAATCCGAGTATTCACAATCCCGATCGGACCCCCCATCACATATGGAGATCTCTATACCTGAGCAACTCAATGCAGAGTCATTCGACAGGTAATCCTTTCATTCTCGAAAATACCCGGTCTTCAACAACATCTTCAAATGCAATCCCATTTCGTCGTATCATTATTCGGAATGGGTTTTATGACACAAAGTCCTCTCCCGGCTAATCCGAATAACGAGCGCTTATTTTTAAAATAAGTGTTACATTCAGATTTCAAACAAATCACAACAATTTCCACTTTGATCTTTTAAACAAAAGATCCATCACAATCACAATGGTTCGACGTGGTTTTCAAATATCCATTTGGAATCCAACCCCCGGTCGCATCGAAATTCAAGTGCCATTAAAAGGCCAATATTGATAGTCGGTTATTTAACTATCAATCAACATTCACAACAACCACTGGATTTCAAATAATTTTTTTCCTAGTTATTTATTTTCAAAATATCTTTGCAAGATATATTTTCACACTTCAACCATTTGAAAATAAATTTCGAATCACTTTTCACTCGCGGAATAAGATTCCCGATATTATTTATTTCCACTGAAAGTCTATCGAGTTCAAATACTTTTTAAATACTTTAAATCACTTATCCAAATATATACTTGGAAAACATTTAGATAAAACTATTTTAAAAAATTTATTTAAATATTAGTTATGAAAATATTATACCAGTATCTTATATAAAACTTCAAGTCCAAACTAATTTTAGAAATAAAATTAGTAGACAGAGTTTAAATATTTAAATTACCCTTTTCTAAATCAAATATCAATTAAATCTTTAAAATAATCACTTCTATAATTAATCAAATAAATCTTCACTTTAAAGATTTAAAAACAACTCAAGAAATAATTTCTCTAAAATATTCTTTTAAAATCAACTTTAAAACTTTTATTTTATACTTCAAAGCTTGACGCAGCGGATTAATCAAACAAAACTTCAATCGATGAAATGTAGCAATCGGTGAGTTGAAGATACCAAAATGCCCAAGTTCGTTGATCCAAAGATACCGAACTCTAGCTATCTCAAACACGTTGATAGCGCACTATACCGTGTTCAAAGATCTACGATTCTTCGCACGTTGATCTAGCGCACTAGATTCCGTGAATCGGCTTCAACAAACGTGGATTCGAGCGCACTCGAATGACGTAAGTGGAGATAGGAGATTACACTCAACTACCAATTGGTATGAAAGCACAAAGATAACAAAAGAGAATTTTATTCCAAAATCAACAACCCAAAAATTTACAACACACCCGCTATTTATAGGCATTACAACTCAACACAACATACAACACTCAACTCCTAGGTCGGCACCGACTCAACAAACACGACTCATCTCGGCCGACTCAACATAAGTCGCTGCCGACTCAACAAGGCACGACTTATAGACACAGCAGTTAATACGACTCAACACATTACATACAGGTCCGACTCAAAGGTAACCGACTCATCAAATCCAGCGACTTAACAACCCTGCCAATACAACTCCTCCGACTCAAGAACAAGACGACTCACGACTCATACAATACCGACTCATATATACATGACTCAACTCAACACGACCGACTCAAGATCCACAGCTTATCTCCTTGCCGACTCATCTTAGGTCGTAGCCCATTAGCTCGGTTCCGACTCAGCCCTCTTCACCAGCTCGCACCTTTCCCACTCCGGCTTCCTTAGGTCGGTCATTTTTCCTTCAGCCTCATTAGGTCGCAGTCTTTTTCCTCTTGGATTGTTAAGTCGCGGACGACTCATGTTGAGTCGTAGACGACTCAAGTTAAGTCGTGGACGACTTACTTCTAAAGTTGCCTCCATTCGACCTATGCTATCTCCCCCTTGTAATCTCTTAAGTCGGTAACGACTCATCCAACTCGAACTCCTCCAGGCTTTGTTAAACCGGAACCGACTCATGCGTCCTCCATCTCGTGACCGACTTATCAAGCATGCACGTTTTAAGCTTGTGTACGACTCACGAGTTAAATCCAAAGCTCCTTGACTCGTGCACGATTTAATATGGTTTAACTTCTGAATTCCTATATGCCTTGCTGCATCATCCTCCCCTGGTTGAGAAAAATTCGACCTCGAATTTGTAAATTCTTCCTCAACAATCTCACCCCCATGATATGGAATTAAATGTTTGACGTTAAAAACATCAGAAGTATAAACATCATCTGGTAACTTTAATCGATAAGCATTCTCATTGATTTTCTTCAACACTTCAACTGGACCAATTTTTCGCGCCTTCAACTTGTTATAAGCACCCACCGGAAAACGATCCTTTGTCAATACGGCATAAACCAAATCACCTTCCTTAAATTCAACATTTCGACGTTTCAAATCTGCAAACTTCTTATATTTCTCATTCGATTTCTCCAATCGTTCCTGAACGGTTCTATGACATTCAGTCAGCTCATCAACAAAATCAGTAGCTCGTTTAACTGTTCTCTTTGACTGTGGTACAACTGCTAAATCCAATGGCCCCCTGGGTAAATTTGAATAAACAATCTGAAACGGACTGAATCCTGTGCTTCGATTTACTGCATGATTATGAGCAAATTCTGCCTGGCATAGTTTCATGTCCCAACTTCTCAAATTATCCTGTACAAGACATCGCAACAAATTTCCCAATGACCTGTTAACAACTTCTGTCTGCCCATCGGTTTGTGGATGATAAGCACTACTAAATTTCAGTTTCGTTCCCACCATCTTCCACAAACTCAGCCAAAAGTGACTCAGAAAACGAGTATCTCGATCAGAAACAATAGATTCTGGTAAACCATGAAGTCGATAAATCTCCTTGAAAAATAACTGCGCTACTCGAACTGCATCTGCTGTCTTCTTGCAAGCAACAAAATGTGCCATCTTCGAAAACCTGTCCACCACAACAAATATCGAATCATTTCCCCTTTGAGTTCTCGGCAAACCCAAAACGAAATCCATGCTGATATCAACCCATGGCTTAGATGGTACTGGTAATGGCATATACAATCCTGCATTCGTCGCTGTTCCTTTTGAAACTTGGCAAATATGACATCGCTCCACGAATCTTTCAACCTCTTTCCTCATCGATGGCCAAAAATAAGATTGTGAAATCAACTGCAAAGTACGATCACGGCCCACATGCCCTTCTTCGTGTAATTCCTTCACAATCTTCATCCTCAAACTACAGTCCGGTATGCATAAACGATTCCCTTTAAACAGAAAACCATCAACCAACATGAATTCATCGGTACTCCCATCCTTCACTTTCTCCACATATTTCACAAAGTAAGGATCTTCTTCAATAATTTCTGGCAACATTTCAAACCCGGTCACTTCAACCTTCATTGTCGTTAACAAATGACTCCTCCTACTTAAAGCATCAGCTACTCGATTCGTCACCCCAGATTTGTGCTTAACGACAAAAGTAAACTGCTGTAAATATGCAATCCACGATGCATGTCTTGCTGAAATTTTATCCTGTCCCTGTAAATGCTTCAATGCTTCATGATCAGTGTAAAGAACAAATTCCTTCTGAAATAAGTAATGTCTCCAATGCTTAACAGCCTGAACAACAGCATGAAATTCAACGTCATATGTACTGTATCTCATCTTTGCCCCTGACAGTTTCTCACTAAAATAAGCAACTGGCTTTCCATTCTGGCTCAGAACTCCTCCAATACCAACCTTCGAAGCATCAGTATGCAATTCAAACAATAACTGAAAATTAGGTAGAACAAGAATTGGTGCAGACGTTAACAATTCCTTAATCTTCTCAAAGGCAACCCCCGCTTCCTCTGACCACACAAACTGTTTACCCTTCATGCAATCAGTCACTGGAGCCATCACGCTACTGAAGTGTGGTATGAACCTTCGGTAGAATGACGCTAGCCCATGAAAACTTCTCACTTCTGTAATTGTCTTTGGCTGTGGCCAATTCTTGACTGCTTCAACTTTGCTCTGGTCAACTTGAATACCTTTCCCTGAAACAACATAACCCAGGAATAAAACAGTAGGTGTCATAAACACACATTTCTTTGTAGCAGCATAAAATTGTTCTTCACGAAGAATAAGCAACACTTCCCTCAGATGTAGAACATGCTCCTCCGTACTCCTGCTATAAATCAAAATATCATCGAAATACACCACGACGAACTTTCCAATGAATGGTCTAAAAATTTGATTCATCACCCGCATGAATGTACTAGGTGCATTAGACAAACCAAATGGCATAACCAACCATTCGTACAACCCCTCTCTAGTTTTGAAAGCTGTCTTCCATTCGTCTCCAGGTCTGATACGAATTTGATGATAACCACTCTTCAAATCAATTTTCGAGAATATAGTTGCCCCACTCAACTGATCCAACAAATCATCCAACCTCGGCATAGGAAATCTGTAACGAACAGTGATCTTATTCAAAGCTCTACTATCAGTGCACATTCTCCAAGTTCCGTCCTTCTTTGGTACTAACAATGCAGGTACAGCACACGGACTCAAACTTTCCTGAATACGACCCTGTTCAAGTAATTCTTCCACCTGCCTTCGTAACTCCTCATGTTCCTTCGGACTCATTCTGTAATGTGGTCGGTGTGGTAACACTGCTCCGGGAACAAGATCAATCTGATGTTGAATGTCTCTAAGTGGTGGTAACTCCTTCGGTAACTCCTCTGGAAAGACATCTTCAAACTCTTTCAAAACAGGCTTCACTTCTTCAGGAATCTCAACTTCTTCGCTACTCTCTCTCCCAATCAACAAAAACACTTCCGGTTCTTCCTCCACTTCTTTAACAAACTCCTTCAAAGTCAACAGAGTTTTCAATTCTTCAATCTCTTCTAGCTTGCTCTCCTTCTGCTGCTGTCTCTTAGGAACTAAAGTGATTTTAGTACCCTCGAACATGAAACTGTAACTGTTGGCACGACCGTCATGCTGAACTGCTCTATCAAACTGCCATGGTCTGCCCAACAATAAGTGACAAACATCCATATCTACGACATCACACCAGATTTCATCTTTGTACTTCTTTCCGATTGAAAAATTAACACAAGCCCTTCGACACACTTTCACTTCACCTCCTTTCCTTAACCATGCTAGCTTATATGGTTTAGGATGCTTCTCGGTCTTCAAGTTCAACTTTCTCACTGCTTCTGTAGAAATAATATTATCACAACTTCCTGCATCAATAACAAACTTGCAGACCTTTCCCAGAATAGTACATGTCGATTGGAAAATATTGCTTCTCAGCCAACTACAATCCTCCTCTTGCTTTGGTGTCAAACAACTTCTCCTCATCATAAGATTACATCCTTCATCTCCCGACACTTCTTCTTCCTCCTCAACATAAGGTACATTTGAATACTCTGCCTCCTCACCATCATCTGCCTCAACCTCTGCAACCATGGTTCTCTTCTTCGGCTTCGGACATTCGTTGCTTTTGTGACCCAACTCCTGACAATTATAACATTTGAAAACACTACTAGCCTTCGCTTTCTCTGCCTCCTTCACCACTGGCTTGGTAACTGGTTTAGGAGTATTAGAACTTCCGCCAACACCCCTTGCTTGATTATTGGAATTAGTAAACACACCACCTCCACGCCTTCCTTGTTTCTCCCAAGCTAACGCTTTCTGATGTGCCTCTACAACGGATCTAGGATCAAACATATTAACCATATCCTGGATCTGCATTCTCAAACCCCCAACGAATCTAGCAGTTAACTGCTCTTCTGTCTCCATGATATCATTCCTGGCAATGAGTTGGTAAAATTCATCAGCATAATCACTAACAGACTTTGTCCCCTGCCTCAGATTCTGCAACCTTTGGTACATAAGTGACTGGTAGTTGTAAGGTAAGAAAGTAGATCTCATCAACTTTTTCATCTTCTCCCAAGATTCTATCTTTGACTTCCCCATTCGTTCTCGAGTAAGTTTAGTTTGCTGCCACCATGCCAATGCTCTTCCCCTCAGCCTTGTAGCAACTAACTTCACCCTTCTATTCTCCGGCACCTCCTTGAAATCAAAGATTTCCTCCACATTAGACAACCAATCTAAAAACTCCTCAGCAACCATTCCGCCTTTAAATTCTGGAATTTCCATTTTCATACCCGACTCCCAACGACGATCATCCTCCACATCACGGTAAGAATTTCGAATTTGGTCTCGATCTCTATAAGGAATACTTGCTCTATCACCGTCAAACTCATCCTCAAAGTCTGATGTATATCGTTGTTGTTCTCGTCCTCCAACATCTCTAACACCACTCCTACTACCAACATCCCTTCTATCATGATCATCAACATTCCTCCTACTTCGATTGTCAACACTTCTATGCTCTTGACTTCCTCTTCTCTCCCGTTCAGAATGTGATGAAACTCTGCTATTTCCACGGTTTGATTCAGGTGAAACTCTTCTTCGATTCTGACTCATATCAATCATCAATTTCTCCAGTTTACCAATGCCTTCATCGAATTTATCATTAATACGTTGTTCCATAAGTTCAGCTTCTTCTCTACGATACAAAGCTTCAACGTTTTGATGACGGTTAGCTCTCCTCGGTGGCATGGTTGAAAAACTTCCCAAGACTTCAAAAATTCAACACAAGACTTCAAGCTTCAACAAAATAACAAGTTATGGCTCAACACTACACGGCGATGCTTGTCTCGGCTCTCACTAACTCGGCAACGAGTTAACGACTCAAGCAAGATCGGCTCCCACTTGTCTCGGCTTGGCACAAAGTATACACGGCCTCACCTTTCAAACCTTGGCGCGCAACTTCAACAAGACTAAATTCAAACACCTTTGCTCCTTTTGATCCTAAATGGAATGGATCAAACACTCCAAACTTGATGCAACTTCAATATGAACACAATGAACAACTTCAAACTTCATAAACTTCAAAAACTTCAAAAACTTGGCTCCAAGAATCAAACTTAGCTATGATTGGCTAAGTATGGCTCTGATACCAATAATGACGCAGCGGATTAATCAAACAAAACTTCAATCGATGAAATGTAGCAATCGGTGAGTTGAAGATACCAAAATGCCCAAGTTCGTTGATCCAAAGATACCGAACTCTAGCTATCTCAAACACGTTGATAGCGCACTATACCGTGTTCAAAGATCTACGATTCTTCGCACGTTGATCTAGCGCACTAGATTCCGTGAATCGGCTTCAACAAACGTGGATTCGAGCGCACTCGAATGACGTAAGTGGAGATAGGAGATTACACTCAACTACCAATTGGTATGAAAGCACAAAGCTAACAAAAGAGAATTTTATTCCAAAATCAACAACCCAAAAATTTACAACACACCCGCTATTTATAGGCATTACAACTCAACACAACATACAACACTCAACTCCTAGGTCGGCACCGACTCAACAAACACGACTCATCTCGGCCGACTCAACATAAGTCGCTGCCGACTCAACAAGGCACGACTTATAGACACAGCAGTTAATACGACTCAACACATTACATACAGGTCCGACTCAAAGGTAACCGACTCATCAAATCCAGCGACTTAACAACCCTGCCAATACAACTCCTCCGACTCAAGAACAAGACGACTCACGACTCATACAATACCGACTCATATATACATGACTCAACTCAACACGACCGACTCAAGATCCACAGCTTATCTCCTTGCCGACTCATCTTAGGTCGTAGCCCATTAGCTCGGTTCCGACTCAGCCCTCTTCACCAGCTCGCACCTTTCCCACTCCGGCTTCCTTAGGTCGGTCATTTTTCCTTCAGCCTCATTAGGTCGCAGTCTTTTTCCTCTTGGATTGTTAAGTCGCGGACGACTCATGTTGAGTCGTAGACGACTCAAGTTAAGTCGTGGACGACTTACTTCTAAAGTTGCCTCCATTCGACCTATGCTATCTCCCCCTTGTAATCTCTTAAGTCGGTAACGACTCATCCAACTCGAACTCCTCCAGGCTTTGTTAAACCGGAACCGACTCATGCGTCCTCCATCTCGTGACCGACTTATCAAGCATGCACGTTTTAAGCTTGTGTACGACTCACGAGTTAAATCCAAAGCTCCTTGACTCGTGCACGATTTAATATGGTTTAACTTCTGAATTCCTATATGCCTTGCTGCATCAAAGCTACTTTGAAAATATACTCGGCTTCCTAGGGAAAATACGCTTTCCATTTCAAAAAGGTTCATTTAAACCAATTAATAAACCCTTCTCGATTTATCTTAAATTTACATTCCAAATCTTTAAATTCCTTTCCACACTTTAAAAAATAACCCAATGTTTATTTTAAAACAAAATTCCTTTCCTTTATAAATTCCCATTGTGAATTTAGATTTCCAAATATCAACTGATATACGATTTTCAAATCGATTTCCAAATATTCACTTTCAAACACCAAATCAAATTTCTAATTGATTTCCAAAATCATTTCAAACACCAAATCAAATCCAAAAATGATTTTCAAATTTATTTCCAAACACCAAATCAATTTCCAAATTGATTTTCTAAATTCATTTCCAAAACCAAATCAAATTTTCAAATTGATTTCCCAAAGATTTTCAAATACCAAATCAAAATTTCAAATCGATTTCCTAAATTTATTTTCTTTTAAAATAAATCTCTTTATTTCTTCCAAACTATTTAAAACTTTGAATTTTAAATAAATTCTTCGACAATGAAGCAATATTGCTCAAAATCCATTTATTAGAATGTTTTCCCATAATTTGGAATTTATTCAATAGGATTTAAAAAATAAAACTTCATCCTTTTAAAATTCCTTCTTTAAATTTATCCAATTCTCAAAAATAAATTTTACTAAAACTTTTCAACTTGAATTTTAAAAATCCAATTTTATTTATTTCCGGTATCTTACGATACCAAAAATATATTCGGCTAAATTATAGCCTTCAACAATTTCAATCATAAATATAATCACACATAGATTATAAATAAATCAACACATAACGTATGAAACAAATTCAAATGTTTTGAGGAATCCAGTTGGATCCCTCCAACCTGTTTCCCTGCATCTACAGGCGTTAGCACAACAATTAAATACCAATTCCACTTCGAGGTGGAATATCACGGTATATGGGATTTATAAAGTATCATCCGCTATTATGGGCGCATAGGGTCTCATCCACTATATAATGCGGGAAATCAATCACTCCAAACACATATATAATACCAATTCCACTCCGAGGTGTAATATCGTGGTATATGGGTTTAAATATAATATCATCCGCTATTATGCGGCGCATAGGGTCTATTTCAATCCAATTGACAATAATAATCATCTAAGCACACACTTAATAATTTTAAATCTATTTATTTAAAATTAACCAAACATCAATTTTTGAGTGAGAAGTTCTCACCTTTTCTTTTATTTTGCAATCCATTTCCATTCCAGCTTGTTTTCTCCATAGTTTTAGACCTTGCATAAACATTTGATGATTTTTATTAATAGTCGAAGTCAATCGAACAATTAAATTCCCATTTGATAAATTTAATTTAATTTAACAATTTGGTTTTAAATGAATAATTTAATTTCAACCAATTACCTATAATAAATTATCTTTAGGAACTAATATAAATAAATTAATCTGTTTAAACAAGTTAATCACTATGATACTTTAATTAAAAATAAACTAGTAAGTTTAGAATGGATATAAGTATTTTCGTTTAGAAACTACATATATAACATATTTATAAAACGGTCCATACAAATTTAAAGTCGAATCTTTATATAATTTTTCCATTATTAAATTTTATCCATATAAACTAATCTTTTGTTTACTGTAAATTTCTAAAATTATATATATACTTATTTATTTTTAATCTAACAGAAACCTTATCACTTGTAGTAAATTAAATACATATTTATATGCATTAAATAAACTAACACCTTGCCGACTTGACTAAATCGGGCACGAACCCTAAGCCACTTCGATCCTTCTCTGCGATGCTCGAGATCGGCTGTATACTCAAGCCCTCGACCCCACCGTCGCGTGCGACCTTGCTTCGTACGAACCTGCCATCGTGAGCCACCCCAATCGCCTCGACGATCCTCCTGTACAACGCGTCGCCGTCGCTGTGCTTCGATGACCACGCATATGCGTGCGTGCAACCCACTATCGCGAGCTCGCCGTGCTTGCGCGATGCATGTGCCGCTCTCGTATCGCCGGCCTTGGAACCTGCCTCACACTCGCCTATTCGCGATTCGATTTAGGGCTCTGATTTACGAACGAATGAATTTCTAGATTTTGGGAAGAGGCTTGGCCTCGATTTTGTAACGACCCTGGATTTTGACCCCGTTTATTTTAATAAATTTTTAATCTAATCTAAATAAAATGGAAACTGATCATAGTAAAATGAATATGATTTTGGAAATATTGCCATTTGCTTATATGGATTGGTATTTTAAAAGGGGAATTGATTTGAAAATTTGAAATTAATATCTCAATAATATTTACTATAAAAATTCGTCTTGTATAATTAAATTAAAATACTTCACTTTGTTAACATTTGATAAATATATAGGTGTGAATAATAATGTTTAAATAAAATCAAATTTAACAATAAAAAATATAAATGCGAAATATAAGTCAAGCTTATGTTTATAATTTAAATAAAATACAAATGGAAATAAATATAAAGATAAGTATAAATGTAAGTAAAACCTATGAATCTAATTCAAATATTAATAGTTGAAATACAAATATAAATAAATAAGTAAACTCATGAATCTTATTTAAATACTGATTGTTAAAATATAAAATAAAAATAAAAATAAAAGAAACAAGGATTAAATAATTTGGGTAAACATACAACATAAACTGAAAATTTAAAACACAAATGTATAAAGCTGATATAAGCACAAAGTATAAAATAAGAACAAAGTAGAAAAAAATAGAAATCAGTCAAAGTATGAAAATCAACCTGACACAAAACATATGTGTATAGAGTTCAAACTAAAAATAATAAGACAAATATTTATATATAAACAATCTTCATACACAAGCCTTAAGCCTACCTGCAAAAGTACATATCTTCATACAAATATCTATACACAGTAAACAAAATGATAATTATGTAAATTAATTAAGAAACAAGCATTTAATTTGCTTTCATCTCAGCCTATTATGTTGTCTATTCAAAATATTATAAAAATCTGTTCATGTAAAAACAAAGCTAAGAAAACAATAGTCCAGTTACTACCTTCCTCTTACACATCTATTATCTTCTATATATATGTTTACATCAGTTTTTTTAGTTCGTTCGCATAAAAATAAAGAGAAACTTTGTAAACCTGAGAAAACAGAAAACAAGAAAAAGAAGTAAATCAATTTAATTCAAACTAGAAATTTGTCAAGAATTCAAAGCAAAAACAGGGAAGGCCTCAAGCAGATTCATACTGCAGTTTTCATGAAACATGATTGTTCTTTGTTCAGGAATTATGCAAGTGAGTAAACTTAATTCCTTAAGCTTTAAGTTTAAATTAAAAAGATAAGAAGATTCTGTGATATTATGGTATTATATATGTTTTAAATCTTGAGTGTGATCCTATGTTGCCAGCTTCTCTGTTTAATTGATACAGGGGAATATTTGTTCAGAAATCAAATTTATTTGCTGCAAACATATGTTAAGTTTTAATTGTTCAATCAAACAAAGTAGTTAAAATAAACTAAGATTTTGTAAGCTGTTTAAAACATCTATGTAGAAGTATGCAACTGAAATATGGTTTTACAGGCAATCAAGTAATTTATTGATAAATTCATTTGTTATAAAATGCTAATTTGAATTTATATCTTGAACGTCGATTGAAATTCATGATATTTAAAACAAGATCGAAGAGTTTTCGTATCATATTCAAAGAGCAGTTTGGAGTTGAACTAAAGTTGCATTTCTTCCTATTTCAAGTGATCGATTCAATTTTAATTGATGAAACTTGAATTGAAGCAAGCTTATCCATCCATGATCTTGGGAAAAATGTGAAAAAATTTATCTATTGTGTGAATTAGGAGAACGAGGTCATTTTAGGGTTTTTTTCTCTCGAGTTTTTGCACTTGTCAGTTAACAGGGCATGTTCATCTTCGTTGCGCGATCGAGCTGTACGAGTCATTGGTGGTTGGTGGGTTATCGAGTTGTCGTTGTATGGGAAAGGGTTAGGGTGCTATAGGTGGCTGGAGCGGCGGCGGCGTGACGTTTTGTCGAAGAGGTTAGTTACATCTTTTCGAGCTGTAGGCCAAATTTTCAAATTTGAATTTTGTAGGCATTTCGAATTTTTGATTCGAGTTTAGAGATGGATCGCGACTTGCCGATGATCTTGGAAGTTCACCAATGACTCGCGTGCTGCCGTGCACGTGTACGGCAACGAATCGTGTCAGTGTCGTCATGGAGTTCATCTGACTCGAGTCGTGCTCGAGTGAAAATGGTGGAAGCTTCGGGGTAGATCGCGTGCGTGAGTATATGCCAATGCTATAATTAAACTTAGTAAAACTTAAACTACAACAAAAAAAGAGAGAAGAAGAAGATGGCGTACAGGGAAAACTCGAGGGACATGGGAGGTTGACTCGAAGTGTTGCACGAGTTCTTACAGGGTAGTTCTCGGGTTTCCTTTAAAAACTGCAGTAGTGTATATTCAAAAGTAAAGCTAAGTGAAAGATTTTCATTAAGCTTAATACTGTAATCTTAATAACTGTTAAATAGTTTTAAGTTAGAAGCTTGATACATGTTTTAATTATTTTCGGTAATACTTAACGATGTTTAAGCTCTTAATTGTTATTTAAATTTAGTAATTAAGTTAAGTTAAGTATGAAAATTAATTAACATTAAAGGTTTATAGTTAATATTAAATTGATTTTCAAAGTTTAAGAAGATTTCTTTAAAAATGTTAGCTAAATTGAATAATTAAAATCAATTTATTATTTTAGAAAGTAATTACGAATAATTATATTATAATTGTAATTAGAGTTAGAATTAATCAATGCTTAAGTGATTACTAAATTTAGAATTAACTACTTCAAGTTAATTAGTTAATGATTAATAATTAAGAGTAATCAAGTGATTTAATTAAGAATTAATAAATGATTAATTAAATAATTAGCAGTTAATAAATAGGTAATTAAGTTTTATTAATAATTAAGATTATTAGTTAATGATTAAGGAATAGTTAATTAAGGTTAAATAAATTGATTAAGAAGTAAGTAATTAAATAGTGTGAAATAAAGTAATTAAATAATTAAGACTTAATAATTGATTAAGAAATGATTAATTAACTTAAATAATTCGAAAAAAATAAGTAATTAATTGTCAATTAATGAGTAATTAAACAGGGTTAAGTGATTAATTCTTTAGCAATTGTTTTAAATTGAATTAATCACAATAAGAATTAAAGATGACTGCTTATGGATTGTTGTATAGAAATATCTGATTTGTGATATTTATTTGATGATATTCTGTGACGTTCTATGATATGCTTTGATATATCTATGATGATTGCATATGATTTATCTGTGATATGCTGTGTGAATTCAATCATTGAATTAAACCATTTAAGTTAATTAGACAACTTGGCCTTTAAAATGGCGTTTGGATTTCGATGAGACCGGGATCGGGTGTCAATTTGATATTCCGAAAACCACACGATCCAAATTAAACGTTAGGTCGTGAATTCTCAAATGGAGATCGAGATGGTGTTTTCAGAATGCAAAGGTTATCGTCGTTGACTCTGAGGGTGATTCCAAAATGAGTGTAATGAGATAATGCCTTCGGTTTCGTTCGAACCCGGAACGAACTTGTATGGATTGAATGCTTTCAACACATCGTCAGGCGGACGATGAGCGTTCTAAGAGATATGTCCTGTAAAGGTAATCACAGCCTCAAGCCTCATCAATCGGGAATGGCTAAAACAGGGGAGGTGCAGCAAGGTTAGGTGGGTCATGCCCAAGCAGGACGAGATATACCCCTGTCTAGATGTCCTTTTTATTTCGGCTGTATGGGCGGTTGCTAGCTACAACCACGGGGTTATCTTATTCAGTACTGTTCAGTAAGGAATGGTTCCGGCCTTGTGTTATAGGGGGTCGGGAGTGATCCTCGGTATGGTGATCTAGGCCCCGTACTGTGACGGGCGGTACCCCAGTAGCCCTGCCATTGTTGGAAATCCATTTTCCCTACGAGACCCTAAGGTTTTGATTTGTATCACCCACTTTCGTGGCTAGTAGCTGGAATTTAATGAATGTAACAATTTCGGCTATTTTCTATTTACTTGAAAACCCTAGACACTATTATAATATCGTTGGATTTCCTATAAAATGTTTTGGTTAGCGTAAGGTAAAAACTTACCCGTATTTATTTGTGGGGAGTCTTACGTGATGCCTTTATTTTCAAAAGTTTTTTCAAAGTTAAACAACTTTAAACCGTTTACTCATACCAGACCCATGTCTGACCCGGAGTTTATATTTTGTTTTCATAAACTCTTGGGTACTCAAATTTTTATGAGTATCCAAGTGATAGGTTTGGACTTTGATTTCTAGAGGAGCTTGGAGTAGGAGTTCCAGACGTATGTAGCTATCTATCTAGTTCCGTTGTGTAGTTGATGTATGCTGTATCTCTGATGTATATAATGACAGATGTATATATGACTGTACGGTTGTATGATATTGTATAACTCTGATATATGTAAACTATGTAATATGTATGTGATGTATTATATTTTGTTCCGTTCCGCTGTGAGATTCTGATGTTGTTGTTCTTTCTTTCTATTCTTTTCTATTTCTATCCCTTTCTTTTCTTAATGATGATACGTCTTTCTGGGAGTAGAAGGGCGGGTCATCACAGATTTCATTCGATTCAGTTTCTCGAATTCGATCAGATGGGTTTGAATTCGACTGTTATGTGCGACCATTCTTTTTTTTTTTTGAATTTAAGTTTTTTTAGTGGCCATGATTTTGAAGATTTGGGAATAAAAAATTAAAAGAAGTAGGGAGAAAGAACGAGATTTCTCGTTCCATTTTATTTTTATTACAATATTTTTTTTTCAAAAGAATGAACGCGTGTTTAACTAGGGAGACACGTGTTGAAAAATGAAGGACACGTGCTTGAAGAGATAACAATGTGTTGATATCATAGATTTTTGTTCTTGACTAGTTAAATATCAAATTAAATTTGAATTTAAACGAGTAGAAATCGAGCCAAAAATCTCAATCTCCAATCAAGGCGTGGCGCCAGGCGTTTATAATGTTAAACCCTTATTCCGAACGCAATGGAAAAGGTTCCGAGTCTAAATTCGATAGTATGGAGAAGATAGCTTTTTGAATCCAACTATTAAATTAAATTTCGATAAAAATTCCAGCGCGTTTGCTCATCATACGATCATACGACAACTCCGAATGCTACGGAAATTGAAATCCGATAATAAAAAATTATTACGGATCCAATGGAACTGGTTTCATCGAAATCCGAGACTGTGCCTCAGAAGGCTATTTTTAAACATCGTTTTAAATGATATAATTTCAAAATTGAACAAAACATTTCCAAAACCAATTCTGAAGCTTCCATTATCTTCAGTATTATCATTATTTTTACAAGCTCAAAACTGTAGATTAAATATTTTACCTAACTTCAATAAATTAAATTCAATAACTTAATCTCCAAATTCATAGTTCTATTCGAAATTCAAGTTAAACTTATCATTCAAATATTTAAAATCAATTAAATATTATAATTTCAAATGTTCAAAATTCAGGGTCGTCATAGGGATGATCACCGTCGACCTGAAACGTCATGCATATGCACGGTGTCAGGCCTGTGCATCAGGGTGTTTGGGTTTGGAAGATGATTATTGGCCGAGGTTTCTTTGTGCTTGTCTCGCGTGCAACTCGAAGTCATTGAGGAGAATGGTCGTTTGTGATTGTCTCATGTATAGTTTGGTTCTAGGATTTAAAAATCCTGTACTGTTTTTTAACTAAAATGAAATTTAAAGTTAAACAAATTTCTTAACAAAGTTTGTTTCCAGAATTTAAAATCCTATTATGCTTTTAAACTAAAAATGAATTTCAAATATGAAAGCAAGTTAAATTTTAAACAAAGTTTTTAACTAGTTTTTTTAAAAATGTATGAAATGTTTTAGAGCATTATGTTTAAAAAGAATTTTAGTTTTAAAGGTATGGATTTTCAAATTTTAAACTTTTGTTTAAAAATAGTTTTGGTTATAAATATTGCTTAGTTAAATTTTGTAATAACTCTCTAAATGTTTTCAAACAAATGTTATTGAAGTAATTGAAATGTGATTAAAGTAAAGGTATTTAACTTGAATAAATTAAAAGATGATGATTTTGTATGAACCAAACTTAAGCTTTTAAATTTAATTTATTTTAAATTGGAAGTTAATATATGATTTATCTTAATTTAATCATGTTTTATTAACTAAAGTAATTAAAGTATAATTACTTAGGTAACTAAAATGATTAATTTGGGTAATTAAATTAAGATAAATTGATTTGTGTAATTAATTAAGTGTAGTTTATTACTTAATTAAAGATTGATTAATTCTAGGTTAATTAATTAAGAAATAATTAAACAATAAGTAATTAAGAGGTTAATTACTTAATGTAAGAGAATTATTAAAGGTAATTACTTAATGAAGTAATTAAAGGAAATTAATTACTCAGTTTAATTAATAAAGTTAAATGTTAATTAATTAATTAAGTTTAATCAATTAAAAAGAATTACTTGATGATGGGTTAAGCATAGTTACTTGATGTAATTAAAGAGGTGTAATTACTCAGTGAAGTAATTAATGAATAATTACTGGATGTAATTAATTAAAGGGAAATTACTTGATGGTTAGTAATTAATGGATAATTACTTGGTGGAAGTAATTAAGTGATGATTACTAAGTGTAATTAAAGGATTAATTAATGTAATTAATCAAGTGTGATTAATTAAGGGTAGTTAATTACTGAATGTGATTAATTAAGTTTGATTAATGAATGTAATTAAGTTAAAAATTAATTATTAAATAGAAGAATAATTAATAAAGTAATTAAGGATCATTAATTAATGTAATTAATGATAATAATTAAAGGTTTAATTGATTAGATAATGTTATTAATTAAAACATAATTAATCAATGAAGTGATTATGTTATAACTAATTAATGTAATTAATTAAGGATTAATGTAATTAATTATAGTTAATTAATTGATAAAAGTTAAAGGTAAATTTTGGTCGAGATTTTAACTTGAATTTAACCAGGGAGACACGCGTTGAAAAATGAAGGACACGTGCTTGAAGAGATAACAATGTGTTGATATCATAGATTTTTGTTCTTGACTGGTTAAATATCAAATTAAATTAGAATTTAAACGACTCGAAATCGAGCCAAAAATTTAAATCTCCAATCGAGAGTAATGGGTGTGGGAAGTTTTTGGTCGATAATTCGGTTTCGCTTCCTGTTTCTAATTTGTTCCCGATCAATCATGGATTCCAATTTGTCTTGATTTTCTTGAAGCTGAGGAATGTTTTACTTGATAAACACTGGTTCATGAAAGATGATGGTATCAGATATCTGGATGAGTTACCTTACCATTTTAACTTCATCCACGAACCAAACATTGGAAAAGGGTATAGGGATCAATTTGGAAATCCTGAAGAATTTTTTGGCAAGGCTAATTTTGGTGTATTCAAGAAACGGATTGATGTTAGTAATTTAGATCATCATAAACAGGGATTTTCTTCGCCATCTCTGGTAAATCATGGGTTTCAATTCACTCTGAAATATCTGATTTTGAGGGGTTTATTAATTGATTATATTTGGTTTGATAAAGCAATAGGTATAAAATATCTTGAAGAATTGTTTTATCACTTCGATATCATAAATGAAACGAATTTTGGAAAAACTTCTGTTGAAGACTCAAGCAAATCTGAAGTCTTGATCTTTGCTCCCGAATCTTCGAAAACCAATATAGCAAATTCAGATAATTTTCCTTGTTCTGTTGATGAAGATATATTTTTGGGTTTTGATCCCATTCTCCTAAATCCTGATGTTAATTCTTGCTTGGAATCGTCTTTTCTCATTTCTGAGTTGGATAGATGTGATAATGTTGGAGTTCAGAATCATGAATTCATTTCGTATCACAAAAAAATCGTGAATCCAATTTAAAAGCGACCGATAACTTTGAGTTGTCTACATTCAATAGTTTCGATTGCTTGTCTTAAAATTCTAATGATGACATTATTTTAGAATGCTTAGATGGTGGATCAGTGGTTTTAGCTGATCAATATGTTAATGAGCATCAGAAAATGTCGATTTATTGTTTTTCATCTGATGATAGAAGTAATGAAGCTAATTCAATTGACAGTAGCCACTCGAGTTTATTGAAGTTGGATTGGTATGTTGATCATAAATCTGTTGTTTTTGAATCTTTGGATCTGAATACTTTGATAACCAGTTGCAACAATTCTGGTGAATATTTGAAATCTGATGTAATGATCTCTGATGCACTTTCGAGCTATGATGAATCTTCCTGTATCGGCAATATGTTAGAGTTTCAATCTCGGGAGATGAGAAGTGATTTTGAGATCTTTCAGGAAGTTCTTTATCAGAGAGTCTTTTGGAAATGGATAATAATTGTTTGTGTAATTCATTTTCTCCATCTGACTTTAACTTGTTAGATTGGTTAAATGACTCTGATTCATCTAATATTGAATCTGAATTAGAGGCAGTAGTTTATTTTGACAAATTTTGGGAGGTTAAGGATTCTGGTTTATATGATATGCACAAATCAAAGGGTGTACACGTTTCTATTCTAAAGAAGATTTGGGTATAGATATTCAAGATTGTAAAACAGTGCAGTTGAAGGAGATTTTAGCTAGCAGTTGTCTTAGTGTGGATCCAGTATTGGCATCTGGTGTTTATGATTTTTCTTTGAGCTTAGGTGCGACAGTAAAGAGTAATATTGTTAAAGATTCGGCCTCTTTGTCGAAGAAAGCTAAGGGCAGGAAATCAGTTGCTTCTTGTGGATCCGTTCGTAGGAGTGCCAGGATTCATTGCTGTCAGTTGCAGTCTTTAGGTGAGTTACCTGGTTCGAGTGTCGTGATTGGCACTACGAATTCAGACTCAGGTATGAGTACTTTTTTAGGTAGTACTTTTTCTACTTATGCATTTGGAAGTATTTCTTCTGCTGAGTTTAGTCAGATATCCAAAGACATTTTTTTTTATATAGAGCTAGATAGGGATTATATTAGACGTAAGGAACTAGAGAGGGCTAGCACAGTTAGTTAATGAGGATCATTAGTTGGAACATTAGGGGTTTAAATGATTTGAATAAATGTTATAAGGTTAGATTGTTCTTTAAAGATTATTCTATTGACATTGCTCTTATTCAAGAAACCAAAATTAATTGCCCCGACGTTCATTTTTTTAGAAGATTAGGTGGTTATCACTTTAGGAAATGGATTTTTTTTTACCCTCTGTCGGTTCTTCAAGGGGCTTAATGATAGGTTGGCATGATAATTTCTTTAAATTATTACAATGCATTGTTAAACAGCATTCTCTTCATGTTATTCTTATCAATCTTTCTGATATTTCTCTTTTAAGCATTTCTAATGTTTATGGGCCAAATTCTAAAATTAATAGGAGAATTTTATGGAATGAATGCCTAAAATTTAGATCATTTGCCCCAGGGTCTTGGATTTTGGGGGGTGATTTTATTGTTACGCGTTTCATTGGTGAGAGATATCCTAGGGAAGGGGATGACTCTGCTATGGAGGAATTCGATCAATTTATTATTAATTCTAATTTGATTGAAACTCCTCTTTCAAATAGAGAGTTTACTTGGAGTAATGCTAGAGAGTTTCCTTCCATGGCTCTTCTTGATAGATTTTTTGTTAGTGATGAAATTGAAGACAAATATCTAATTTGTAAAGTAACTGATTTTCCTTTTACCTTATCGGATCATTGTCCTATTATACTTACTTGTGAGTATCATAGAGCTATTTTAAAGAATTTTAAGTTTGAAAAGATGTGGCTTTTGGAAAATAATTTTGTGAATCTAGTTAAAGGTAAATGGGTTTCTTTGAGTTTTCATAATATTATAAATATGGATAACTTTGCAAAAGCTTTTGTTTCTAAGCTTAGAGATCTTAGGATTTTCCTTAAAAATTGGAACAAAAATGTTTTTGGTAATTTAAAAATAAAAAAGATAATATTCTTAATGAAATGCTTAAAATTAATAAGATAGAAGAATCTAGACCTCTAAATTTAGGTGAACGTAATGTTCTTTCTAATTTAAAAGAGGAATTAAATTCTATTTAGAAAAGGAGGAGGTTATATGGAAACAGCGATCCAGAATTCAATGGATCAATGAAAGTGATAACAATACTAAGTTTTTTCATAATATAGCCAATGATAGGAAATGTAGTAATACAATTAACTCTATTTTTGTTAATAATATAGAACTTTTTAATCGAAGAGATCTTAGCAAGGTTTTTACAGATTACTATAAGGATATTTTTGGTTCTAAAATTAACAATAGAATCAATGTAAGATGGTCGGATCTATACCCACCTGATTCCATTGTTGATTTGTCAGAGTTAGATTATCCTTTCACTGAAGGTGAAATTAGAAAAGCTATTAAAGACACGCCCAGTGATAAATCGCCGGGATCAGATGGGTTTCCTATTTTATTTTATAATACTTTTTGGGATGTTTTAAAGTTCGATTTAATTAATATGTTCAACGATTTTTATAATGGTAATTTACAATTAGGGAGATTTAATTTTGCAGATGTTATTTTACTTCATAAAAAAGTAGGTGCTAATAATTTAAAGGATTTTAGACCTATTTCTTTGATTGACTGCTCAGTTAAAATCCTTTCTAAAGTTTTAGCTAATAGACTTAGTAAAAGAATGAACGAATTAATTGATTGTTCTCAATCAGTTTTTATTAAAGGTAGGAATGTCATGGATGGAGTGGTAGTTGTTCAAGAATATATTAATTTCTATTGCAAGAATAACATTACTTGCGCGATTTTGAAACTTGATTTTGTTAAAGCTTTTGATTCGGTAGATTGGAATTTTATTGTTGATATTTTTCATGCTAGAAGTTTTGGTACTAGATGGATCAATTGGATTATGACTTTGCTTAGAACCGAAAACTCTTGTATTATGGTTAATGGTATATTAGGTAATAAAATTCAATCTAAGAGAGGATTAAGGCAAGGAGATCCTTTATCACCTTTATTATTTAATTTAGCTGCTGATGTTTTTGCTAAAATTATAAAAAGAGTAGTGGATAATGGATCTCTAGGTAGTGTTGGAAATGATATTTCGCGTAATGGTATATCGGTTTCCAATTTGCCGATGATTCCTTACTTTTTTCTTCCCATCTGCCTAGACACATTATAACACTCAAGTTTATCCTTTACAGTTTTGAACTTTTATCAGGTTTAAAAATAAATTTTGACAAAAGTTCAGTGTTAGTCTTAAATGATTTTGAAAATGTTGAAAATTCAGTTACTAATGCTCTAAATTGCAAAACTATGAGCTTTCCTTTTGACTATCTTGGGTTTGTGATTAGACCCTCTAAACTCAAGCATGAAGATTGGTTTATTATTATTGATAAAATTAAGAATAAGATTTCTAACTGGAATGGGAGATATTTATCTAGAGCAGGAAGGCTAATTTTAATTAATTCAGTTTTATCAGCCCTTCCGATTTATTGGATGTCCATGCATTTATTTCCGGATTGGGTTATTGATAAAATTAGAAGAGACTTCCTTTGGAGTGGGGAAAATTCTAATAATAATATAAAATGTCTAGTGTAACGATCCGTAATTTTTCGCGTTCGAAAATCGACATCCATACTTTACATTGTACTCGAATGCCACAGATTCGACCGTTCAAATTCGAGTCGCCGGAGCTTATAACACATTAAGTAAAACAACACAGCGGAAGAAATGAATAGCATATATCGATATACAACATTTGATACAACAACTGATACAACATGAATGATACAACAGAATGGTACAATAGATATCAACATTATCAGAGATACAAAGAATAGCAGCGGAAATATAATAATAACACTAGCAGCGGGACAAAATCTCCAATGTGGTCTTCAAGAAAGAACTCCAGTATCAGTAACTCCATCTCCAAGGCATCAATCCAGAAATAGCGAGAACTCCCAAATCAAGATGAAGAGAAACAACTCGATCCAAAATGCGATTGCCAAATCCTAAGGCTGAAAGCTATCGAATCTACACCTACTATAGATTATCTGAAAACCCCAACTCTAGACTGCCCGTGTGGGAAAATAGTGGGCACCCAGAGTTTAGGAAAGGAACGATAAACTCCAGGTCAGTCATGGGACTGGTGTGAGAAAACAAAAGCAATTGGTCTTTTAAAACAAGCAAAGGATTTAAATTTGAAAATTCGCAATGCTTTTTTTTTTGAAAATGAAACTACCATAAGGCCTCCCGCCACACACACAATGCAAACGCAGAATTGGAGGAGATTTCTCCTTATGATAGTCAAATATGCTTAATACGAGAAATTTCTTTGATATTATTACTATAAGTGCAAAGTGTGGAAAAAACCATTTCGAAAGTAAAATATAAATCCTAGCCAACATACGACATTTCGTCGTATGCCTACTATAGCTACCATGTTCAATAGCAGGTTACCGCCACATTCCATGGCAGGTTATACAACTAAAACCGTACAGGGCTCGTATTGTTTTGATTGGATTTCCAACAAATGGTCAGGCTAAGGAACTTCCTACTGTCTATGGGATCGCCTCTGGCGGGACGTCCCGAGAACTAACGTTACGGTTAGATCTCTACCAACACAAGGCCGGGTTACCTCTGTAACTAGGTAACTACTACACGAATATGCCATCCCCCGGTCCTTTGGGACCTTTATCCGAGGCGCCTCAAAGCAACAACCACACAGTAAATGAGATTGGAGCAACCACATAGGTTAAATACCAGGGCTCCATACCTGATACCACCCTTTACCAGAAGGGAATGACATACCCTAAAGGGAGCGACCCCTCATAACCTTGCCGCATCTTTCCTGTTTTCGACCATTTCCGGGGAGTGAGGTCCTGATGCAGTCTCGTCCACAAAGCTACGCTTTGTGCAACAAAGCCATGCTTTGGGTCAACAGATGACCAAAACAATGATCACAAAGATAAATGATCAAACAAATGATCATATCACAAATGATCAACCAATGATCATCACACAGCAGCACTCAGCATGCCACATTACCAAATTGGGAATATATCACTGATAAATATCAACTACATAACCTCTGAGCTCGTACGTCTCAGAGAAGGGTGTTAAGCTAAGAGAATAAATTCTCCGCCACCAAGCAGAAATGTATTTGATAGAGATCAGTTAACATCTCAAAGTGTAATGTCGGACATACAACCATACAAGTCTGTCCCGGGTTCGAACAGAACCGAAGGCACTTCCGAAGAAGCCCTTGCAAATCCGGGTATCCACAATCCCGATCGGACTTCCCATCACTTAGGGAGAACTCTATACCGGAGCAACTCAGTGCAGATTCAATCGACAGGTTATCCTATCGTTCTCACAAATACCCGGTCTTCACCACCGGTCTTCAATTGCTATCCATAACGTCGTATCACTATTCGGAATGGGTTATATGACACAAGGTCCTCTCCCGGCTAAACCGAATCGTAAGCGCCATATTTTAAAACATATGGATATGGGATTTTAGTTAAGTCACAGCTTATAAAAATCTAAAACTTTTCTTTCAAATGGTTAAACAAATTATCATTTTTAAATCTTTAAACAAAAAGATTTATTTCACAAAGTTTCACCTAGCTTCACAAAGATCTATTCATAGATTTCAAAACAATTCCCATTTCAATTGGATTAACCCAATTAAATCTTTAAATTAAAGATTTATAGCTTTCAAAACACATTCCCAAAGATTTATCTAAAACTTGGAAAACAATTTTCCTTTTAGACTTGAAAATCCTTTTAACACAACTTGAAAGTCCATTTCTTATGAGAAAGCAAATCTAATTTATACAAGTTGAAATCTTGAGTTGAATTTAAATTTCAAAACATCACCTTGAAAAATGGTTTAAAACCCATATAACCCATTTGTAAGTTGAATAACTTTTTAAACAATAGTTTCCAAGTCATAGAATTCAATTTCAAATATTGAATTCAAATTTAAATCCAATTATTTAAATTTCAAAACTCAATCAAGTTATTTAAAAATAACCATTTTCAAAAGCTTCAATTCTAGTTTAAAAAAAACTATTTTGGATTTAAAAATTCAATTTTAAAACAATTTCAAAATCTGTGACTTAACTCATTTCCACGTGCAACCCATATTTGTGTGTGTATAGTGTGGTCCAGGGGTTTTACACAGTAGTGCACAACATCATCATCACAGGTTCAATCATAAAGATAAGCGGTATAACCCATAGCGCTTATCTATATTCACAGATTCATAGATAAAGTAAATATCATTCACAAAGATTAACTAATATGATTCGATGTGGGTTTCGGATAACCGACTGGAATCCGACTCCCTATCGCATCGAAATCCAAATGTCATTCTACGGGTCAAGGGGTTTGCATAACAATATGTATATATCACAGATATGACAGCTTAGCACAAACATCACATAGCATCACATCACGTATCAAATATATCAATCCATAACAGAACATCCAATAACAATCAAACATCTTAAATTAAGATGAATAACCCGCGTGGTTATAAATTTATTGTTCATATAATTACTTCTATTTGAAATCTTTAAAACAATGATTAATTCATCATTAATTACAATTGATTAAGTCTTAATCACCTTCATTAATTAATTAATTAATTTTTCTTTAAATTAATTAACCTTCAAACATTTGATTAATAAATCTTTAATCATTAATTAATTAAAGTTAATTATTAAATTAATTATCCTTAATTTAAACTTAATTACATTATTAATATTCATTTATCATTAGTTAATAACTTAATTAATGATCTTAATTTTAAATTGATTAATCACTAATCAATTATAAATTCCAAATTTAATTAATTAATTAAATTAATTAATCTTAATTACCTTATTAATCAATTTTAAAACATAATTCTTAATCAAATGTCCAAAATAAAACATAACTTAATTATGTTTAAAACAATTTAATTCATAACTAAGTACTTTTGAAATTACCTTTAAATCTCAATTTAAATTCATGTTTAAAACTTATCAAAGTTTTAAATAATTTAAAACCTTTTAAATAGCAAATCAACAAATGCTATGAATTTTTTTTAAAGTTAAAGTCATTTCAAAACTTTCAATAATTTAAATTTCCATTTTAATTTGAAACTTCAAATTTAAGCCTTCTTAAAATTTAAACCTGAAATTCAAATTTACTTTTGAATTTCCAGATTTCAAGTTAACTTCAACTCTATTCATGTTTCTATAATCTTATTATTAAAAAGTTTAAACTATCTTATCAACATAATGTAGTTAATAAAGTTAACTTTTAAATTTAAGTTTCTGTTTTAAAAACTGGAATTTAAATTTAATTGAAATTTTAAACTTACATTTGAATTTGAACCTAAATTTTTCTCAAAACCATAACTACAGATTTAAAAAGGTTTAAACCTAGTTTTGCAGGAAACAGAAAACAGGTTTCAATTCAAACCTGGAATTTAAATTCAAATTAGTAGTTCAAACTTAAATTAAAATTTTAAACCTAAACCTTATTTAAAATCTATAATTACAGATTTTTAAATTTTGACAAAACAGATTTTAAAAAAGGTTTAAAACCCAAATTTTTATAAAACAAAAACTCAGTTTACAGTGTAAACTGTAACTACAGGCTATCCCGAGAAACAAAACTTTTACTTCGGGTTTTCTTCTCATTTACTCCGAGTTTAAAAACCATTTGCTTCGAGTTTCCTTTGTTCCCAATCTTCCAAACTGTCACCAAGTACACGCGTGCACCGTGCACCGTGCTCTGACCATCGCCGGTCAACCACGGCAGCTTCCTCTCCTCGACAACCATCACCACACCCATCCACGATCATCAGATCATCACTACGGCCTCTAAATCCAAATTGAGGCTTCAACCCATACCTGGAACGATGACAAGCATCACCAAGTAAACCTGTCAACGCCTCGTCTATGCTCCCCCGACCACCAGAGTTGCTGAAACTCCGTCCAAGCCATCGCCTACGTTCCTGCTTCCAGCCACTTAAGTTTGGTTGAACTCGATCAACCAGAGAAATCGCGACATCCCAAATCACGCAGCCTAGTTAAATTAGGGTTCTGGACTTCAAATCGAAATCACAACTTCAAAAACGAAATGCAATCCAATCTGGTATTTTTCCCTTCATCTATGATAACTCCCCTTCATCCAGAACCAAATTCGACACCTCAAACCATTTGTGGCAAACGAGATACCCCAAAATACATAATACTGTCAAAACAGAATTGCTCTTGAAATATAGCATTAAAAATCGTAATTTTGCTTTGAAAAATCATAATTTTGTATGAAGATTAGATTTATAACCCTGAAACTCCAAATTATTATACTTGGGATTTCACTAATTACTGATTGATCATTGGTTTATATATATTCCATAAGTGTATATATATTATTTTGACTTATATAAAATTTTAAAATGAAGTTTTAATTTAAACAAACAAGTTTTGTTTGAATCTTAATCTTAAACTAATCAAAGGGTTTATGAATTTAAATTAACCTTGCAACTGAGAGGTATATAGAGGAACCATACATGGACAGGTACACAGCAGAAACACATTCATTTCAAATTTTACAAGCATGTAACCCAATATCAACAAGCAAGCATCACAAAGCAATTCACAAGTTCATAGATATCAGATTCAAAGGGAAGATTTTCAAGTTTGCTCACCTGGAATATATTGACAGAGAACAGGAATCTGGTGATGACCCCTTTTTTTTCCCTTTTGCTCTTGAACTTTTAATTTTTGTTTTCTTTAATTCCCAGAGTTAAAACTGCAAGTTGTAAGAAGAAACTTGCTTATTTTACTATTGTGTTTATTTGTTTATTTCACAATAACAACCAATCTTGATTTCACTTACAATTTGACTTTCTTGTTGTATAACAGAGGCTTTTAATTTTCCTTCTGCAATTGGAAACAGAAAACAAATTTTGCCTTGAACTTGATTCTCCTGGAAACAATTTATTGAACATTATTATTTAAATCTTGTTTTATTTACTGATTAGCAACTTCAAATTCAAAATTCCTTAAAGAAGTTTACTTGCCTTTAGATTGTTTTCCAGACATTCTACACTGTCAAACTGCAGCTTTGATTATGCTCTGAGATTTGCAGAGAACCATTTGAGTTGTTTAGGCTTTTTGAATGTTTTGATCTAAGCTTTATTTTAATGAGTTTGAACTTTGATCTTGAAATGGTTGAGTTGCTTCAGAACTTTGAATTGAAATGAAGAATGCAGTTTTTTTTCTTCTGAACTTTGTTCTTGCTTGAGTGTTGAAGTTTAAAGATTGCAAAGATCTTTATGATTACTGAACTTGAGACAGGAGATTTTTAAAAATTCGAATTTTAGAATGTGAAAAGTTTTCTGAATTTGTTTATTTGATTATTTTATTTAGGAAATGATGGTTTGTGCCATTTGTAAGAAAAGATCTTAAACCATAGATTTTGTTAATTATTCATTTTATTGTGAATGTAAGTTTTCAGCCCTTGATGTTACAAAGCAAAGAAACTTTATAAATTTTATATTTATAACTTATACACTTTGAAAATAAATGTATATCTTAAACACTTATAAATCTTATACTTACATATGTATGTTTAAATTTGTTTGCATATATATATATAGGTACAATGTGTTTTAAGTCCTTATTTTATCAAATCTAATTATTAAGTATACAAGATGATTTAGCTTTTGTAAACTTTTGTTTATATCAATTTTACAATATCACTTTTTAAACCAATATATTTAAGCTTAGTTCATTATATATTTTTTCTTTTGAATTAAGACTATTATATCTTTTAAATAAACAACTTATCTATATATATTATTTTAACCTTTTATTTCTCATTTTATACACATTTTGTTTTATTAATTTTAAAGAAAGAAATGATTTCTAATGCTACTTAATTATTATTTTTTAAAACATTTATTTCAAATTTAAATTCAATTTTCCATTTCAAACTTGAAATGTAAACTTTCATATCCATTTATAAATTCACACTTTATTTTGAACAAGTTTAAATTAATTTTACATATGCATTCAATTTACTCATATTTGTAATATACATATATACACATATATAAGATTTTAAACTTAAATGACTTTTTACAATATTTCTTATTTCAATATTTTAATCTCAAAATAAAATTGGGATTTAATTATATATTACTATCACTCATTTTTATTTGTTTAGGATTTTTCTTCCAATTTAATTTGAAATTAGATTCCAAAAGTTTAAAACATATAATTTATTTAAATTGTTAACTTTGGGATGTTACTTTTTATCTATAAGATTTTAAATATAGAAATTCAAAATCTCAATTAAATTTTAAAATAAATACTCAAATAAACAAAAATTCCTATTTAATTTGAAAAATCCAAATTAATTTACAATTTTATTCCAAAATTTATTTACACCATCAATTTAATTTAAATTAAAAATCTGGATCGTTACAGATTTCCCCCCTTAAAAGAATTTCGTCCTCGAAATTGCAAGGAAGACGACAAAGAATAGATGATAGATAAAGAAATGATTGATCAGATCAGATCGAAATATTTATTCTGCATTTGGTCTACCCAAACCAGAATGTCAATAATATGAGAACGAACTCATACAATTATTACACAAGATACTCGGGTCCACCGGTTTACGAATATGCAAGGGTATTGATTAGTTCGAAGGGATAACTAATCGTTCGTAGACTATATCGGATCCCAGAGAATAAATAGATAGATTAAATCTTCATATTAGTTAACCAATTTACTTAATTTAAAATTTCCAATTTATTTAATTTTTCAATTTCAAATTCATTAGAGTTTAGATCGAAAAGCTGATAAGAAATCGATGAAGATACAAAGTAAGAATTTTCTACAACGATACATATGGCCATCATCACACCGAAACTTCTTTCTGGAGCTGCTACGAAGCAATCAAAAAGAATTCGAAATCGAATCAAAGGAGATTGAGAAGAAAGTTGTTTCCGCTGTTGCAGGGTATTGACCATTGGTAGTGGTATTCCCTTGTCCCCTATCTCGTTCTCTTCTCGCACTCATACTCACTATCAGTGGATAGTAAGAGAATTTACTGAGGCATTCGAACGGATATCTCAGGGATATACTCATTCTAGGGTTTACTTCACCCTATCTCTAATGAGTTACTTAATGTGTTATACTCCTGAGCTAAGGTTTTAACCATCAGCTCTGATACCAAATGTAACGATCCGTGATTTTTCGCGTTCGAAAATCGACATCCATACTTTACATTGTACTCGAATGCCGCAGATTCGACCGTTCAAATTCGAGTCGCCGGAGCTTATAACACATTAAGTAAAACAACACAGCGGAAGAAATGAATAGCATATATCGATATACAACATTTGATACAACAACTGATACAACATGAATGATACAACAGAATGGTACAATAGATATCAACATTATCAGAGATACAAAGAATATCAGCGGAAATATAATAATAACACTAGCAGCGGGACAAAATCTCCAATGTGGTCTTCAAGAAAGAACTCCAGTATCAGTAACTCCATCTCCAAGGCATCAATCCAGAAATAGCGAGAACTCCCAAATCAAGATGAAGAGAAACAACTCGATCCAAAATGCGATTGCCAAATCCTAAGGCTGAAAGCTATCGAATCTACACCTACTATAGATTATCTGAAAACCCCAACTCTAGACTGCCCGTGTGGGAAAATAGTGGGCACCCAGAGTTTAGGAAAGGAACGATAAACTCCAGGTCAGTCATGGGACTGGTGTGAGCAAACAAAAGCAATTGGTCTTTTAAAACAAGCAAAGGATTTAAATTTGAAAATTCGCAATGCTTTTTTTTTTTGAAAATGAAACTACCATAAGGCCTCCCGCCACACACACAATGCAAACGCAGAATTGGAGGAGATTTCTCCTTATGATAGTCAAATATGCTTAATACGAGAAATTTCTTTGATATTATTACTATAAGTGCAAAGTGTGGAAAAAACCATTTCGAAAGTAAAATATAAATCCTAGCCAACATACGACATTTCGTCGTATGCCTACTATAGCTACCATGTTCAATAGCAGGTTACCGCCACATTCCATGGCAGGTTATACAACTAAAACCGTACAGGGCTCGTATTGTTTTGATTGGATTTCCAACAAATGGTCAGGCTAAGGAACTTCCTACTGTCTATGGGATCGCCTCTGGCGGGACGTCCCGAGAACTAACGTTACGGTTAGATCTCTGCCAACACAAGGCCGGGTTACCTCTGTAACTAGGTAACTACTACACGAATATGCCATCCCCCGGTCCTTTGGGACCTTTATCCGAGGCGCCTCAAAGCAACAACCACACAGTAAATGAGATTAGAGCAACCACATAGGTTAAATACCAGGGCTCCATACCTGATACCACCCTTTACCAGAAGGGAATGACATACCCTAAAGGGAGCGACCCCTCATAACCTTGCCGCATCTTTCCTGTTTTCGACCATTTCCGGGGAGTGAGGTCCTGATGCAGTCTCGTCCACAAAGCTACGCTTTGTGCAACAAAGCCATGCTTTGGGTCAACAGATGACCAAAACAATGATCACAAAGATAAATGATCAAACAAATGATCATATCACAAATGATCAACCAATGATCATCACACAGCAGCACTCAGCATGCCACATTACCAAATTGGGAATATATCACTGATAAATATCAACTACATAACCTCTGAGCTCGTACGTCTCAGAGAAGGGTGTTAAGCTAAGAGAATAAATTCTCCGCCACCAAGCAGAAATGTATTTGATAGAGATCAGTTAACATCTCAAAGTGTAATGTCGGACATACAACCATACAAGTCTGTCCCGGGTTCGAACAGAACCGAAGGCACTTCCGAAGAAGCCCTTGCAAATCCGGGTATCCACAATCCCGATCGGACTTCCCATCACTTAGGGAGAACTCTATACCGGAGCAACTCAGTGCAGATTCAATCGACAGGTTATCCTATCGTTCTCACAAATACCCGGTCTTCACCACCGGTCTTCAATTGCTATCCATAACGTCGTATCACTATTCGGAATGGGTTATATGACACAAGGTCCTCTCCCGGCTAAACCGAATCGTAAGCGCCATATTTTAAAACATATGGATATGGGATTTTAGTTAAGTCACAGCTTATAAAAATCTAAAACTTTTCTTTCAAATGGTTAAACAAATTATCATTTTTAAATCTTTAAACAAAAAGATTTATTTCACAAAGTTTCACCTAGCTTCACAAAGATCTATTCATAGATTTCAAAACAATTCCCATTTCAATTGGATTAACCCAATTAAATCTTTAAATTAAAGATTTATAGCTTTCAAAACACATTCCCAAAGATTTATCTAAAACTTGGAAAACAATTTTCCTTTTAGACTTGAAAATCCTTTTAACACAACTTGAAAGTCCATTTCTTATGAGAAAGCAAATCTAATTTATACAAGTTGAAATCTTGAGTTGAATTTAAATTTCAAAACATCACCTTGAAAAATGGTTTAAAACCCATATAACCCATTTGTAAGTTGAATAACTTTTTAAACAATAGTTTCCAAGTCATAGAATTCAATTTCAAATATTGAATTCAAATTTAAATCCAATTATTTAAATTTCAAAACTCAATCAAGTTATTTAAAAATAACCATTTTCAAAAGCTTCAATTCTAGTTTAAAAAAAACTATTTTGGATTTAAAAATTCAATTTTAAAACAATTTCAAAATCTGTGACTTAACTCATTTCCACGTGCAACCCATATTTGTGTGTGTATAGTGTGGTCCAGGGGTTTTACACAGTAGTGCACAACATCATCATCACAGGTTCAATCATAAAGATAAGCGGTATAACCCATAGCGCTTATCTATATTCACAGATTCATAGATAAAGTAAATATCATTCACAAAGATTAACTAATATGATTCGATGTGGGTTTCGGATAACCGACTGGAATCCGACTCCCTATCGCATCGAAATCCAAATGTCATTCTACGGGTCAAGGGGTTTGCATAACAATATGTATATATCACAGATATGACAGCTTAGCACAAACATCACATAGCATCACATCACGTATCAAATATATCAATCCATAACAGAACATCCAATAACAATCAAACATCTTAAATTAAGATGAATAACCCGCGTGGTTATAAATTTATTGTTCATATAATTACTTCTATTTGAAATCTTTAAAACAATGATTAATTCATCATTAATTACAATTGATTAAGTCTTAATCACCTTCATTAATTAATTAATTAATTTTTCTTTAAATTAATTAACCTTCAAACATTTGATTAATAAATCTTTAATCATTAATTAATTAAAGTTAATTATTAAATTAATTATCCTTAATTTAAACTTAATTACATTATTAATATTCATTTATCATTAGTTAATAACTTAATTAATGATCTTAATTTTAAATTGATTAATCACTAATCAATTATAAATTCCAAATTTAATTAATTAATTAAATTAATTAATCTTAATTACCTTATTAATCAATTTTAAAACATAATTCTTAATCAAATGTCCAAAATAAAACATAACTTAATTATGTTTAAAACAATTTAATTCATAACTAAGTACTTTTGAAATTACCTTTAAATCTCAATTTAAATTCATGTTTAAAACTTATCAAAGTTTTAAATAATTTAAAACCTTTTAAATAGCAAATCAACAAATGCTATGAATTTTTTTTAAAGTTAAAGTCATTTCAAAACTTTCAATAATTTAAATTTCCATTTTAATTTGAAACTTCAAATTTAAGCCTTCTTAAAATTTAAACCTGAAATTCAAATTTACTTTTGAATTTCCAGATTTCAAGTTAACTTCAACTCTATTCATGTTTCTATAATCTTATTATTAAAAAGTTTAAACTATCTTATCAACATAATGTAGTTAATAAAGTTAACTTTTAAATTTAAGTTTCTGTTTTAAAAACTGGAATTTAAATTTAATTGAAATTTTAAACTTACATTTGAATTTGAACCTAAATTTTTCTCAAAACCATAACTACAGATTTAAAAAGGTTTAAACCTAGTTTTGCAGGAAACAGAAAACAGGTTTCAATTCAAACCTGGAATTTAAATTCAAATTAGTAGTTCAAACTTAAATTAAAATTTTAAACCTAAACCTTATTTAAAATCTATAATTACAGATTTTTAAATTTTGACAAAACAGATTTTAAAAAAGGTTTAAAACCCAAATTTTTATAAAACAAAAACTCAGTTTACAGTGTAAACTGTAACTACAGGCTATCCCGAGAAACAAAACTTTTACTTCGGGTTTTCTTCTCATTTACTCCGAGTTTAAAAACCATTTGCTTCGAGTTTCCTTTGTTCCCAATCTTCCAAACTGTCACCAAGTACACGCGTGCACCGTGCACCGTGCTCTGACCATCGCCGGTCAACCACGGCAGCTTCCTCTCCTCGACAACCATCACCACACCCATCCACGATCATCAGATCATCACTACGGCCTCTAAATCCAAATTGAGGCTTCAACCCATACCTGGAACGATGACAAGCATCACCAAGTAAACCTGTCAACGCCTCGTCTATGCTCCCCCGACCACCAGAGTTGCTGAAACTCCGTCCAAGCCATCGCCTACGTTCCTGCTTCCAGCCACTTAAGTTTGGTTGAACTCGATCAACCAGAGAAATCGCGACATCCCAAATCACGCAGCCTAGTTAAATTAGGGTTCTGGACTTCAAATCGAAATCACAACTTCAAAAACGAAATGCAATCCAATCTGGTATTTTTCCCTTCATCTATGATAACTCCCCTTCATCCAGAACCAAATTCGACACCTCAAACCATTTGTGGCAAACGAGATACCCCAAAATACATAATACTGTCAAAACAGAATTGCTCTTGAAATATAGCATTAAAAATCGTAATTTTGCTTTGAAAAATCATAATTTTGTATGAAGATTAGATTTATAACCCTGAAACTCCAAATTATTATACTTGGGATTTCACTAATTACTGATTGATCATTGGTTTATATATATTCCATAAGTGTATATATATTATTTTGACTTATATAAAATTTTAAAATGAAGTTTTAATTTAAACAAACAAGTTTTGTTTGAATCTTAATCTTAAACTAATCAAAGGGTTTATGAATTTAAATTAACCTTGCAACTGAGAGGTATATAGAGGAACCATACATGGACAGGTACACAGCAGAAACACATTCATTTCAAATTTTACAAGCATGTAACCCAATATCAACAAGCAAGCATCACAAAGCAATTCACAAGTTCATAGATATCAGATTCAAAGGGAAGATTTTCAAGTTTGCTCACCTGGAATATATTGACAGAGAACAGGAATCTGGTGATGACCCCTTTTTTTTTCCCTTTTGCTCTTGAACTTTTAATTTTTGTTTTCTTTAATTCCCAGAGTTAAAACTGCAAGTTGTAAGAAGAAACTTGCTTATTTTACTATTGTGTTTATTTGTTTATTTCACAATAACAACCAATCTTGATTTCACTTACAATTTGACTTTCTTGTTGTATAACAGAGGCTTTTAATTTTCCTTCTGCAATTAGAAACAGAAAACAAATTTTGCCTTGAACTTGATTCTCCTGGAAACAATTTATTGAACATTATTATTTAAATCTTGTTTTATTTACTGATTAGCAACTTCAAATTCAAAATTCCTTAAAGAAGTTTACTTGCCTTTAGATTGTTTTCCAGACATTCTACACTGTCAAACTGCAGCTTTGATTATGCTCTGAGATTTGCAGAGAACCATTTGAGTTGTTTAGGCTTTTTAAATGTTTTGATCTAAGCTTTATTTTAATGAGTTTGAACTTTGATCTTGAAATGGTTGAGTTGCTTCAGAACTTTGAATTGAAATGAAGAATGCAGTTTTTTTTTTCTGAACTTTGTTCTTGCTTGAGTGTTGAAGTTTAAAGATTGCAAAGATCTTTATGATTACTGAACTTGAGACAGGAGATTTTTAAAAATTCGAATTTTAGAATGTGAAAAGTTTTCTGAATTTGTTTATTTGATTATTTTATTTAGGAAATGATGGTTTGTGCCATTTGTAAGAAAAGATCTTAAACCATAGATTTTGTTAATTATTCATTTTATCGTGAATGTAAGTTTTCAGCCCTTGATGTTACAAAGCAAAGAAACTTTATAAATTTTATATTTATAACTTATACACTTTGAAAATAAATGTATATCTTAAACACTTGTAAATCTTATACTTACATATGTATGTTTAAATTTGTTTGCATATATATATATAGGTACAATGTGTTTTAAGTCCTTATTTTATCAAATCTAATTATTAAGTATACAAGATGATTTAGCTTTTGTAAACTTTTGTTTATATCAATTTTACAATATCACTTTTTAAACCAATATATTTAAGCTTAGTTCATTATATATTTTTTCTTTTGAATTAAGACTATTATATCTTTTAAATAAACAACTTATCTATATATATTATTTTAACCTTTTATTTCTCATTTTATACACATTTTGTTTTATTAATTTTAAAGAAAGAAATGATTTCTAATGCTACTTAATTATTATTTTTTAAAACATTTATTTCAAATTTAAATTCAATTTTCCATTTCAAACTTGAAATGTAAACTTTCATATCCATTTATAAATTCACACTTTATTTTGAACAAGTTTAAATTAATTTTACATATGCATTCAATTTACTCATATTTGTAATATACATATATACACATATATAAGATTTTAAACTTAAATGACTTTTTACAATATTTCTTATTTCAATATTTTAATCTCAAAATAAAATTGGGATTTAATTATATATTACTATAACTCATTTTTATTTGTTTAGGATTTTTCTTCCAATTTAATTTGAAATTAGATTCCAAAATTTTAAAACATATAATTTATTTAAATTGTTAACTTTGGGATGTTACTTTTTATCTATAAGATTTTAAATATAGAAATTCAAAATCTCAATTAAATTTTAAAATAAATACTCAAATAAACAAAAATTCCTATTTAATTTGAAAAATCCAAATTAATTTACAATTTTATTCCAAAATTTATTTACACCATCAATTTAATTTAAATTAAAAATCTGGATCGTTACATCTAGTTAATTGGGAGACAGTCTGTAAAGCCAAGAAGGAAGGTGGCTTAGGGGTTATTAATTTGCGTAATATGAATTTATCATTGCTAGGTAAATGGTTGTGGAAGTTTAAAGATATTAATGATAATGCTATTTGGAAAGAGATTATTACTAAATATTACTATAATGGAAATAGTAATTTATATCAAGTAATTTTTCCAGCCACTCATAATTTTTCTAATTTTTGGAAAAACATTTTAAAATGTCTTGAGATTTTTAACTTAGGAATAAATACTATAGTTCATTCCGGTAACCGTACTTCCTTTTGGCATGACCGTTGGATTTCGGTCTTACCTCTTAAACTGGAATTTAAAGAGCTTTACGAAATCTGTAATTTTAAGTTTGCTCTAATTAGTGAGGTTTTTTCCCCTGATAATGATCCTCCTTGGAATTTTAGCTTTAACATAATTTTAGTAGGATCAACTCTTAGGCTTCTTCATTTGCTTTGTGCAAGATTAAATCTTTACAATATTGATAATGATAATGATATTTTTTGTTGGGAATGGGATAGAAGTAAGAAATAAACTTCTAACTCTTTTTATAGATTTATTAATTTTTCGGGTACTATAAACAATTCATTCAAATTTATTTGGAAATCTAATGCTCCTCCTAAATCTAAAATGCACATGTGGTTAATATTGCATGGTAAACTTAATACAATTGAAAACTTAAAAATAAAGAACAATCATAATGATAATAAATGTTATTTTTGTAATCTGCATCTTGAAGACATTAAGCATTTATACTATGATTGCATGGATTCTTATTACATTCTTACTAATATTCTCAAAATTTTCAATTTTAAATATGATAACTAAAATTTCGGATTGTGACTTTTATTGGAATAATTTTAGATTTAGGTTTGAAAAGAATGTTAGATTTCTACTTGACTCTTTATTCATTATTATTAGTAGGTATATATGGTTTGAAAGAAATCAAAGAATTTTTAATAATAATAATAATAGTCATATTAATAAATTGATTTATACAATTTCTTCATTCTGTTTTAATTGGATTTCTAAATATAGATTAGCTAAGAATAATTTTTTTAAAGGGTATATTAATATGTTTAGCTACAATATTAATTTTTTTAAACAAAACAATTGTCTTTTTAATGACGTCGGTATTAATAGGAATATTTTTTCAAATTCATACCATGATCTATCGGTTAATCATAACTTACTTATGATTAAAGATTATTAGTTTTCTTTTAATTTTGGTTTTAATTTTTTTTCTTTTTTGGTGTAATTGTTTAGAAATATCTTAATTTTGTTGTTACTAGTTTTGTCTCCTTTTTGTTTTTCTTCTCTCTTTATATATACATATATATGTATATTATTTATATAAATATACATATACATGTATAATTCTTACTTTTTCCTTAGTCATCCCTCAGATATAGGTATGAGTGAAAGGCTTCCAGGCTCTTCTTACAAGTTCCCATATCTTCAGAGCGCATGTTTCGGTTTGTTGAGAGGCTTTCAGAGAGGATCCATGCTACAGCTTGGCATTTCTTCCCTTGTTCAGAGTTTCCAGTGCAGATTATCCTATCCAGCATCTCGTTTATTTTCACTTCAGAGTTGAGGCTTCTTCTTTCCTTTTGATCCAGATGCATGGATTTTTTCTGCTTTGTTTTTACGTGTTGCTTAGAGCTTTCGAGATTTTTGGAGCATCATTCCGGTCCAGATGTACAGAGTTTTTCTCCTTTGTTTGTTGCATGGAGCTATTGAGATGTATAAAGCATCATTCTCTCTTGTCTCTAGGTACTCCTAACACCTTAGTATCGGGTGGTGGCTATGTAGGAACTCGATATCGGGGTGTGATGGGTGGTGGCCTTGCCGGAACTCATCTTAGGGGTACCTGTTTTTTCCCTTTGATTCTCGTTTTTAGTTTTTGTTACCTGCCAAGCATGTTGGCAGCACCTTGCTATTTGTTATATATATATTTTTGCATGTGTGCTCTCCTCTATTCTACAGAGGATCACACATTTTTCTCAAAAAAAGTGGTTAAAGGTTGATTAGTTAATTAAATGGTTTGTAATTAATTAATTAATGATTGTTTATGCAGGATTACTTGATTAATTCTCAAGTAATTAATTTAATTTAAGTTGATTAAATTAATTATAATTTGGATTAATGATTCCTGTTTGTGGATGATTGATTAAGTGGAATGTCTGAATTGAATGATGCTTATAGTTTGAATAATCTATGATGTGCTATGATATGATATTGATTATAGCTATGATAAATGTGTGATATTTATCTGTGAATGATGCTGTGTGAATTCAATGTTTTAAATTGGATTAAATTGTTCAAACTTAAATCACTTGGACATTAAGATGGCGTTTTGGATTTCGATAAGACCGGGATCAGGTTTCCAAATTTGGAATTCCGAAAACCACATCGATCCAAATTTAACGATAGATCGTGGATATCAAGTGAAGTGAAGACTCGACGTGTAAGGACTATTCGTCGTTAAAACTCGAAGGGTGATTCCAAAACGAGTGTAGCGACATAATGCCTTCGGTTTCGTTCGAACCCGAAACAAAATTGTATGGATCAAATGCTTTCAGAACATCGTTAGGTGGACGATGAGCATTCTAAGATAGATGTGTTCTATAAAGGTAACCGTAGCCTCAAGCCTCATCAACTGGGAATGGCTAAAATAGGGGAGGTGCAGCAAGGCTAGGTGGGTAGCACCCAAGTAGGACGAGATTTACCCCTATCTAGAGTTCTCTTTTATTTCGGTTGTGTGGGCAGTTGATCATGACAACTGCCGGGGTTGTCTTGTTCGGGACTGTCCAGTAAAGGATGGTTTTGGCCTTGTGGTGCAGGGGATCGGAAGTAATCCTCGGTACGGTGATCTAGACAACGTACTATGACGGGCGGTACCCCAGTAGCCCTGCCATTGATGGAAACCCATTCTTCCTACATGCCCTTTTAAGGTTTTGATTGTATACCTATGTATGTTGGAATTTAATAAATGTAACAATTTTGGCTATTTCTTATTCACTTGAAAACCCTAGACCCTATTATAATATCATGAGATTTCCTATCAAATGTTTTGGCTAGCGTAAGGTCAAAACTTACCCATGTTTATATGTGGGAAGTCTTACGTGATACCCTTTATTTCAAAGGATTTTCAAAGTTAAGCAACTTTAACCCACTCACACCAGACCCATGTCTGACCGGAGTTTATTTTCTGTCTTATTAAACTCTTGGGTATTCAAATTTTTACGAGTAGCCAAGGGATTCAGGTTAGCTTTGATGAGTTCTGGAGGAGATATGGAGCAGGAGGCTTCAGCGTGTAGATATGTGTATAGTGTTCTGCTGTGTTAGAGTTGTATATGTATCTTTGTGTTGTACTTGAGCTGTAATAACTGGACAGGTGTTTATAACTGTCTAGTTTGTGTTGTTGGAGCTATATAACTTTGATGTGTATGATACCATGTAATATCTTATGTGATATAATATAATTTATACGTTCCGCTGTGAGATTCGGATGCTGTTGGTTCTTTCTTTTCTATTTTTTTCTTTTCTATCCCTTTCTTTCTTCTTAATAATGCGTCTTTCTATGGAATGAAAGACGGGTTGTTACATTGTGGTATCAGAGCGCTAGGTTGAGTGAATACCTAGGCTTTGGAGTGATTTCTTTCTTGAGAGAGCATACTTGTATACACACACACACGCACGCACCTATTTGTTGGGTGACCCATTCGAGTTTGCCAACATAAGTTCTAAAGGTAGGAGAGGTAGTGGTGTGTATAGCATTACTACCACTAGTGGAAGAAGTCTGAGTTGTTGAGATTGGAAGAATATCTACCAAGGAGGTATTGGGTATCTTGGGTAAACTTAGCAGCTTGGAGTATGGATTTCACCAATCTCTGAAGGAAACCTTTTCAAGATTCGAAGACCATCTTTGGAATGCAAGTTTGGTTGCACTCATGCGAGCAGATTTTTCTAGAGTTTGGATCAGTCGGAAGTACTGAAGTGAGTGGTGGTATCTTGGAAACCATGGGAAGAAATCTTGTCTGTATTGGAGTTTGGAACTCAGTTTTACATGGTGTTTGTGCTTGGTTTGAAGCCTAGTTTCTTGAGAGATATCTGCCATCTTGAAGGCTCTTTTCCTGGTTGATATAGCTTTGTTGTTCGAGGAGCTTTTGAATAAGGAAGTCTTTGGCAGCAATGGCAACTTGGAGGTGTTGCGTGTGCTGTCAGGAAGGTCTCTTGGCTCAGCAGTATTTTAGAGGTGGAGGCCAGAAGCAGTTGAGTGGTCCGTTTCTTTGATGATTCAGGAGCCTTTGTGATTCTTCTGACAGTAGGCCGGGCAAATAGTGAAGGCTTGCCCGCTTCTTCTTAAAGCTTTGCAGGGTATGATGTTTGTGGTTGAGGGTGGACCATCAGTTTCTTCTTTTGGTTAGGAAGGCTTAAGCTGTTCTAATTGGTGAAGAGAGAATAGTTTCTTTGGAATCTGAACTTGGTAGTATCGCAAATGTGACTTGCGATGGTTCGGAAGTTCTTTTAGTAATCTTTGTTTGGGATTGAGGCATCTCTAGAGGATGTAGGAGCTATAAAATAGGTTGGGATTTTTCGGATGACTTCGAAGAAGTCAAGGTTTACATCCGCATCAGGAGATTGAGTTCTATATCAATTTGGTTCTTGGGGCTTTTCCGGTGGTTCAGCCTAGTAGAGGAGGGCTCCTAGAGAGAGAGAGAGAGTTGGTTAAGCAGCTCGGGATTTATCGGATTTGGTTTTCTGGCTGGATTTCTGCCGCGGCATTTGTGACCAAATCAGATAGGTCACTAAGATTTTATGGAATTTGATGGACAATGTTTCTAGGATATGGATCAAGTCTGTGCATGTGTTCATTAACAGTATTTTCATCTTCCTCAGATTCAGAGTTGTGCAGCGGAAGCAAGGTGGCAGCTATTCCAGAATAGAAGCAACCTCATATTCCTTGGAAGTTTGTGTTTGTCTTGGATTAAAGGATTTCTTCAGGAAGTTCTTTCGAGATCTGAAGGCTTGGTTGTCTAGTGCACCTGTTTTGTTTTTCAGGATTGAAGATGTCTGAAGTCTTCTGATGTTTGTGAAGTAGAGTTTGTGTTCTGGATTTCGATGGATCTTGAGAGAATCATCTTGTTGAGTAGGATCCGAAGATCATCTTATTCTTGGTCCAGATTTGTTTCATGAAGCATCTGTGAAGATTTTGTTGATCAAGAAGGTTGAAGGCAGCCCAGGATCAACAGGAGAGTTTTGTGGATAAGAGATGAAGAGATTTGGATTTCGAAGTTGGAGATTTAATTTTGGATAAGTTTTCTTCGATCATAAAAGCAATAAGATTGAGTAAGACTGGAAGCTAGCTCAGAAGCGTAGTGGATCTTTCTGTATGCTCTTAAGGTTAAGTGTTTGATCTACAGGATTGAATTACCAATTCGGATGGCTGGGATTCGTTAGGTATTTCACGTATCTCCGAGAGAGTACGTGTTTGATCCATCACTGGTTTTAGAACCAGCAGTTTTAGGGATATTTGGAAGTTGAATAGGACTTGTCTGTGGTCAGGTATCCTTTTCAGATTGTAGGTATAAATATAAAGGAGCCGTGGATCTGAATGGTGTAGCTAGTTTAGATTCAATAGAGCGAGTATCCCGGTGTTTGTACCTGGGAAACTCTAGAAAGTTCTATCCAGAATTTTGTGTGGATAGTTAGAGTTATTTGTTTGAGTTGGCTGCTATGGTTGCTAGTATATAATTGATAGCATAAGCTTGCTATTTTAAAATTAAAATTCGTATGGGGTTATTAATTTATCTTTGCTTTTAATTTCGAGGACGAAATTCTTTTAGGGGGGAGGAATGTGATGTCCCTGAATTTTGGGCAATACTTATTTGAGAATTTCCATTTATAATTATTTTAAAATGCGTAATATTTATTTAATAATCTAATTTAACTGAATTTATATTTTCAAAACTAATAATTATTTAATTGGACAAATGTTATCTTTTCAAAACTAATAATAATAATTTAATTTTATTCTTTTCAAGGTTAAGATATTATTTTGATAATATCAATCTTTTAAACTAATAAAAATATTCTATTTATAATGAATATATGTATATACATTGTAAAAAGGAAGTTTGGTTTCAATTTAAATTTAATAAAAATGTTTTCAAATTATAATATATATGTTTATATATTATGATTTGAAGTTTTGTTTTAAAATTCAATATAATAATTTCTGAAGGTAATATTTAAAAATATTTCTATTTATAGTATATATATATTTGTATATATTGTAAATAGAAAAGTTTTGGTTTGAACATAATTAGAAAATATGTTTTCAAATTTATTATATATAGATGAATACAGGAAATTTTCTTCAAGATCACATTTTGGGGACCTTTTTTTATGAAGGACGGCCCATAAATATTTTTCTTCAAAGGACAAGTTATCGTTTTTAGTTTTCCAGCCCAATTCTCGCGTGCTTATTCTTCTTCTTCATTTGATCAAAATTTTGAGTCGTGATCAAATATCTTTCTTCTAATTGTAATATCAATCAACGTTATTCGTTTATTTCAATTTCGTCCACTTCAACGATTTTTTTCTTCTTCCGTGCTTTTTTTGATCTCGTTCTTTTCATATTTGTACGGTGATCTCGGTTTTCTCAGGTATGCTTATATCATTCTGTTTTTTTGATGTTTTTCTATTCGAGTTAAGTAAAATTGTTCGTGATTTATAATTATGTTTATTATTATGAATGATATGCAATTTTGTTCTTCTCCTTATTTTTTCATTCGTCGATGGATGATTGTGGAAGTACCAGCAGGTTTTTTATTGTTATACTCGTTTCTTTATGCAGTGTTGTTTTGTAGTTACTTTTCATTTGATTTATTTTGCATTTTCTTGCATTAATGTTGGGATGATTGGAGAAGTATCGTTGGATGGATTGTATATAAATTTGTGATTGAGTGGAAAACTACTGTATTTTAGGTTCAGTTTCTGGGTATCATTTTTATATTTTCTTAGTATCATTTTTTTTATCAGTATCTAGGTATCAGTTTTATCTACGGTAGATATCAGTTTTGTAAAATTGAATAATTACTGTTCTAAATCGTACATATTTTTACAAATGTTTATTTTTTATTTTTTTGGTAGTGGGGATAACAGCCTTCTTTGTTTGTTTGTGTTGAATAATAATACTTTTAGCACTCGATTGTTTATCGATTGCTCTTTGTATGATTTGAAGAATGAGATATGCCGATATTGGTTTCAATTAACTCCTTCTTCTATTCAGATTTCTTATGTACTTGAGGACAAAGTTATTATGGTTGACACTGATTCTGATATTCAGAGCATAATTTGTTTTCAGTTACACAAGAAAAGTTCTTTCTTTGGTTTTACTGTTAAGGTTAAGGGTTGTGAATTGGAAGTTTTCAAGTTCATCCTATGTTCCTGCTTCTTCATCTTCTATTGTATCTGTCTGTTTAAATGTTGTTGTTAATGGTAAAAGTTATTTAAAAGATATGTTGAGGAGAGGGTCGACATTAAGCATTTCCAATTTTTTTTGGTTTTTGTTTTGGAAGCGCTGAACATTTTAGAGAGTTTTTGATGGCATATCAAATTCAAAAGGGGGTATGAATTAGTATTTTTAAAGAATTATACTACAAGAGTTACTGTGATTTGGGATGGTTGTCTTTTCAAAGTCCATGCTTCCTGTGATTCTGGAGAATTGAAAAGGTTCTTTATGAGAAATTTGGTTCCTGATCATTCTTGTGGGGCTGGTCTTAGACATGTGAATAATCCACATATATCTAGTTCTTTTGTTAAATCGATGATTATTGATGAGATCCGCGATTGTCCAAGTAAAAAGCCTAAGGATATTATACTTGATTTTAAAAGAGAATACAATTTTCAGTTGTCTTATGGTTATGCTTATCATGGGAAACAACTTGCATTAATGGAGTTGCACGATAATGATGCTTTGTCTTATAATGATTTGAGTTGGTATTTGGAAGCAGTGAAGAAATCTAATCTAGATAGTTATGTTGATATGGATGTTGATCCTTGTAGTAATGAATTTCAAAGGGTGGTTATTGCTTTTGGCGCTTGTTTACTTGGTTTCAAGTCTTGTCGTCCTATGATATTCTTAGATGCTACTCACTGAAGGGACGTCCTGGTGTATTGATGGGTGCTACTGCAAAAAATGGTGATCAAGGTATGTGTTTGTTTTCAAACTTGATTTGTTTGTATCTTAGATTATAATACTTGGCATAATTATTAAGGTACATTTTTTTTATCATAATTTGTATTCTGTTGGTATCAGTTTTAAGAAATGTAGTTTATAAGTAGAAAGTTTCTAGTATTAGAATTTTCATTGTATTAAATTGTAAGTTTGTATTTCGTACAATATGTTCATACTGCTAAACAGGGGATTAGCATCAGTTTTTGTATATTATTAGTATCAGTTTCAATTAGTTCATATATGGTATCATTTATAGTTATGTAGTATTGGAATTTGCTTTGTATCGAAATATATGTCATGTTTTGTTTCTTTGTTGTTTTAGAATGAAGATTAATGTGCATACTGTTGTGCTCATCGATATTTTTATAATGGTCATACCAGGTTTTAGGTATCAGTTTTGTTACCGTTAGTATCAGTTTTATGAATTTTTTTATATTTATGGTTGTAGTTACTTTTATTTTATTTTTTACTAATTATTTTTGTATTTGCAGGTTTCTTCCCTTTAGCTATGAGTGTAGTTTCTGTTGAAAATGTGGATAACTGGACATGGTTTTTGAACCATTTAAAACAAATGCTTCAAGAAGAGCGTACTTTAGTTTTTATGTCCGATGGCCACCAAGGTTTGCTTTCAGGTGTTCGTGATGTTTTTCCTTCAGATTATCACAGTTATTGCTACTTGCATATGGAACAAAATCTTCTTTCTGCAGCGAAAGCCAAACATGCAAATGTGTCTATTGTTGATTTATTCAAAATGTGTTCTAGAGCTTCACATCTATATGAATTTGAAGGAGCATATTCTAAGTTTTGTCAAATTGGTGGTGTTGCTGGTGTTAATTTTTTAAAGGATAAGCCATTTGATAAGTGGGTGGATTTATTTTTTCCAGGGAAACGTTATTGTGAATATAGTTCCAATGTTGCAGAAAGTTTTAACAGTTGGATTTTAAATGAACGAGCATTGCCTATTACTTTGTGTTTAGATGGTATTCGTATTAAGATTATGGAACAAATGGCTAGAAGAAGAGAAGAATGTCGTTTGTGGAGAACAAGTCTATGTCCTTCTATGGAGTTACGTTTAGATGAATTGATTGAAGAAGGGTTTGGATGGGATGTATATAAATCTTCTGATTTAGCTTTTGAAGTGAAATCTCTAAACTCTCATTGTGTTGATTTGAAGGAGCGCATTTGTAGTTGCAACAAGTGGAAAATTACAGGATTTCCTTGTGCTCATGCTATAAAGTGTATGAACAAGTCTAAGTTGTCTGTATATGATTTTGTCGAGAATTATTTCACTGTTGATTCTTATCGATGTTCTTATGCCAATGCTATAAATCCTATTCCAAATTATGATAGGCCTATTGTTGATGGTAGCATACAAGATGTTATCAAGCCACCAAAGGAGAAACGTGGCGCTGGCAGACCATCAGTGAAGCGCAAAGGAGGATTTTCATATTTTCATAACAAGCAAAACAGATGTGGCAAGTGCAAGCAATTTGGTCATAATAAACGGAATTGTCAAGCTTCAAAGAGGATATGATTTGATTTTATATTTTTAATTTGTTTAGAGTAATAAGTGTATGTGAGACTTGTTTCAGTGGTCTATAGTAATTGAACCTTTTGTTATTAATTTGTATTTAGTATAGCATATTATGGAATTGATTATAATTTCATCTATTTTAGTATAGATGATAGTATCAGTTTTTTGTTTTTGCAGTATGATTTCTGTTGTTTGTTTGTGGAAGTTTTGGTACCAGTATCATTTTTACAGTATCATTTTTTACAGTACCAAATATTATCAGTTTATAGCTGTATCAGTTTTTTTAAGTTTTGGTATCATTTTTTAAGTTTTGGTATCACTTTTACAGTTCTGGTATCAGTTAATTTGGTTGGAGATAATGTTTCATTGATTGGATATAAACGGTTTTATTATCAGTTTCTGTTTGTTTTTAGAATCAGTTTTGTGTATTATAATATGTGCTATAATTTACAGCAGTAGTCCTTAATAATTATAATAATATATGGTGTTTGCAAAACCTGATACCTGAACTAATTGTTGTTTCATACAGTATGTTGAGTTTAAGTTCTAACAAAACCGATACTATCAGTCATAAGAAGTGATGCCCAGTTACTGTTTTGTATTGTAATATTACATGAAATTTGATAATATCATTTTACAACTGATAGTTGTATCATAAAACTGATAATATTATGTTGGATCCATAGTTGGATGATAGAACATACATTATTTAATCTTATCATAATATAAACAACAGAAAAAGAAAAGAACATCACCACAACATATCATTCCAGGAGACCAGTATTGTTTTTAGAAGTAAAAGCAGCAGTGTTTTGCTTACAGAACAACATTTCTTCATAAGTATGAAACTACAACAGAACATCATTAATTCGCAGCTACACATTTCAACATAACAACATTACGTCACATGTATCAAATTTAATTGTGAAATAATGCAATGTGAACTCATTTCTTTTCTTTTCTTTGTTCTTCTAGGCTTGACATGTATTTTGACAGACTCCAGCAGTGTTCATCGTTTGTTAATATTGCATGTGCAATTCTTGCTCTTGTTGATAATACATCTTTCTTTTCAATTTTTATTGGTATCCTGCTTCTGTTCAGCGAAATGATGAATATCATTACAAAAATCCCACAGTCAAGCCTGTTGAAACCAAGATGTAATATTAGTATAAATTTTCATCTGCTTTATTAATAGGTTTATAATTAGTACAAAAATTTGAATTTTAGAAATAATGGTACAAGCATACAGTATGGTTTGAATTAAAATATTTAGCAGTTATACTAGTACACTATGTATTTATTTCTGTAGGTATCAGTTTATTTTTTGTAGGTGTCAGTTTTGTTTCTGTAGGTATCAGTTTCTTGTTATGTAGGTATCAGTTTTCTTCCTGTAGTAAATGTTTATTTGTATTTAAAGTTTATTGAATTGAGAGATAATAATTCTCAATATTTTTATTACGAATCAAATTCAATTAAATATAAACGGTATACAATGATGTCTATAAGTATGTATGGAAAATTATAATGCAAAAACATTTATTATAATGGAAAAAACCTTACGTGTCTGCTCCCTGCTGTGCACACTTTATTTGATGCATTTCATCTGGTTTCACTGCCATGTCTTTTATGTCATTGCTTTTCCAGATTTATTGGAGCATTTCCTCTATTTCATGTCTCTAAAACAGGTAATATATTAAAAATTTAGCTCATATTCACGGTGATAAGTATTTTTTTTAAAAGAAAGATAAATCTCATACCAATTTTATAGCCTCCTTTAAACTTGAATTGTTTCTTTCGTTTGATCTTCTAGGGCGGTTAGAATCAATGTGGCACCATTGCATTGTTGGGTATGTTAAAGTTACTAATGTCCAGTGTTTCTCACAATGCAAAAGAAAATATATACTTTCAGTAAATTTGTCGTGTACAATAGATTCTAGCATAAGGAGAATGAGACTTTTCTTCACACTCTTCATATCACACACAATTGCTTTCTGTTTAATATGAAAATAAGTTATGATATAATAAATGAAGCAATTATTATGTACTTGAATATTAAAGTTTTATTTACCGTCATTGTAGTTGTGAAAGCATAGTTGTGGTCTTCTATTCCACATTTTGAAATGTACCAATCTATGATCTGTATTAAAATCAGAATAGTATACGTTTTTTTATTGGTGGAGCAATATTAAATTGTTAATAGTTTTAATACTCTTAGTAGTTGCTGTGTATGTTGATAGGTATAAAAATAATAAAGCATAAGGTCAATTTAAGCATGTTGTGGATTTTGGTATCAGTGTTGACGTAAAGGAAAAAATTATTATGTACCTGCCTGTTTTTCGCCTCCTTCTAGTAGAAGTTTTAGTGCATTCTTTGTTATGACACAACCTCCTCTGATTGTGTCATTGTCTTCCCATGCCACTACACTATTTTGATAAAAACAATTTGTATATGTTAGATAAACTTAATTTCATATTTAAAATTAATATACATATTTGTACACTTACTTTTGTGATGATATTGTTAATGAAAAGAAAGTTTTGATCACATTTTGTTGCTCAACGTTGAGGTAGATCAGACATTTGCAATGACCAAGCCCTATCTCGTAAAGTGTTGGCTCTATTACTGCAAGTGGCTTTGGACTATTGTCTTGTTCACTTTGGTTTTCAACATTTTCTTTTTTTTCAGGTTCCTATTTTTGCTTATTTGCAACTTTCTTTTGTTTCATCCCATATTCAAAGCTATCACGTTGTTTTTTCACTCTTGTTCTTGCCTTTAATCTTTGAATATAGGAAGCTGTCCCTTTTTGTGTTGCTTTGATTTTTTTGTCAGTTGATTTTATGACTTTTTGTTTCCCTTTTCTAACAGCTGTTTACCCATGTTCTTCTGCATCTTTTTTTTCATTTTTTTCGCTTGCAAAGTCTTGTGTGTCGTAAAGTTTGAAAGATGGAGGGGTAAAGTCAAGCACTGAAGCGACATACGGTATACTTTTGTTTTTTACATCTGTATCCTGTTGAAGAGTTTGAGTATCTTCTGAGTTGTCTCCCTGCACTTCACTTTCTTTTTCCAACTCTTCTTTTTGGTGTACTTCAGTTGGAGTCTGTTTTTTTTCTTCATGGTCACATTGTCTTTCTTCACTGCTTGTTTTTTTACCCAATTCACCTTCTATTTCGATTGGCATTTGTTTGTTCATTTCTTCTGTCTTATCTGCTGTTTTTTGTACACTCTCTTCAGATTTTTCTTCATTTTTTTTTCTATTTCCATTTGTACAAAAGTATCTGCACCTAGTTCAGTTCGTAAAATGTTGCTTTGTAGGTTGAAACTTTCCTTTTTATTTTCACCATTTTCTTCACTGTCATTCAAAACATCTTCAACTTTATTGGTGTTGTCTTCAGCCTGTGATGTTTTCTCTTCATTATCTTTCAGTTTCAACTTTATTTCTTTCAACTCTTCTTTCAACCTGAAAACTTCCTTCTCTGCTTTAATTCTTTTCTTTTTTTCCACTTCTAATTCTTTTTTTGTTTTCTTTGTTTCTTCTTCCAAATCTTTTATATGCATTTGGAATATCCTGATGCTACGTCTTCCTCAAATGAATGTGCAGTTTCTGTGGTTTCTTCAAACTTTCTTTTCTTTCCATGCTTTTCTTTTTGAATTTTGGGGAATTTGTGTTGAACAGTCTCTGTTTGAAGTAGACTTTCTTCATATGGGCTGAGATTTGTGATTTCTTTCACCTAGAAAATTGATATTGGAAAATTTGTTTCAGTTTTAAGCTATGATATCAATTTGCAATGATAATTAAATTTTTACTGTAATGAAAAAAGAAAATTGTATTCAATAAGACAAATATTTATTTATTTCTTTTTTCTGATACTATTAATATCAGGTTCAATCATATTAGTATTAATTTCTTATACTATAAGTATCAGTTTCTAATCATATTAGTATCAGTTTCTTATACTATAAGTATCAGTTTCTAATATGTACAACTATGGTATCAATTATTGGATTGTAGCATCAGTGTAAATTGTGAAATTATAAGGTATATGTTTTTGCATTCTAGTATCAGTTTTGAATACATCCACATTTAGTTTCAAGCATGTAATCATTTGTTATCAGTTTTTGCATTTTTGTCTCAGTTTATGATACTATTAGTATTTGTTTCAAGCAAGTAAACATATGGTATCAGTTTTTTGCATTTTATTTTTTGTTATTGATACTATTTACTAAGTTTTGATATGGTATCATTTTTTGATCACTGTAGTATCAGTTTTATGCTATAGGATAAATGATCGATAGTTAAACTTTATTCTGCATCATAGTTAAAGCATATTGATTAACAAAAAATGAAATGGAATTTTTACTTACATCACCCTCTTTCACGTTATCAAAAACTGCTTTGACTGCTTTGTCTTTGAGTTTCCTTAAATCCCATTTTGCAAATCTTGGTAAGGCTGGAGTATAATATTGTCTTTGTTGAATGAGATCCAGTTTCTCAGAAATGCAATACCATTAACATTAAAAGAATTGATTAGATATGTTTGTTAAAAAAAAATAACTAATAAATTTTTGAATAAGTAATCTTACCAGTGGAAGCATGGAGCATCCCGACATATTTCTTGGATTATGAATGAACTTCTTAACAAATTTATTGAAATTCTTTTCTATCGTCAGTGGCCAAGAAACTAATTGCATTGTCTCTACATTAATTAAGTATGGCAAAAGTCCCCATCTTAATTTTTGCTGGTTGTTTGGAAAGAAAAATGTTAATAGTATTTCAATTACTATTAACATTGGCAAGTCTTCTTCATACTCTTTTTTCTTTTTTGCAACTTCTTGCTTTATTCTTTTTTCCACAACATTTCTTGTTATATAAGTGCTGTTGCCAAAGTTTTTGTTTGCAAATTCCCTACATTGCATTGGAATTGTTTTGTTTGTCATTTTTTGAGTCGGCTCAATGTTAATTCCTTTTAGTGGTAGGCCAAAAATCAAACTTATATCCGTTGCTGTAACTTTCATCCTTTCTGTGGAAAATAAGAAAGCATCTTCGACAACTGAGTAGCATTTGTATAAAGCATCCAAATTGTGTTGATGATTTTTGCATTCTTTCATCAAAATTTTCTCTTCATATAAAACTCTAAAGAAGTTGTAGAAAGGAGTGCTCTTCATTATATCCATTTGCTTCTTTGATAGAGCATTTTTTTGTTTTATCAGTTTTACTATTTTGAATATTGCCTGCAGTCCACATCTGTAAGCTGTTTCATGCTTTTTATCTTCAGATTGCTGTTTTGTTTGTGATCTTTCTTTTATGTATTTTGGATGAGCATCAACAAAATCATCATCATCCTATTAGTTCAAAATAAAGACAATAAGTTATTTGTGAAATAAATTATGTTTAAAAATAACAATAGATTCGGGTATTAGTTGTAGTGAAATATCTTCTGTCAAATATATAATAATTTCAAGTTTGAAGTAATTAAGTATCAGTTTTGCAGTACCTAAGTATCAGTTGGTACTAAGTAGGTATCAGTTTTCTCTAACGAGGTGTCATTTTTTCAAGTAGGTATCATTTTTTTATAACTAGGTATCAGTTTTTTGTAACTAGGTATCAGTTTTTGTACATAGGTATCAGTTTTTGTAAATAGGTATCAGTTTTTTGTCTGTTTCATATTTCAACTAAATGATACTGATTATAACTTTATCAAACAATTTACGCTTAATGATAAACACTATTATTACTTATGACTAGGTATCAGTTGGTACTAATTAGGTATCAGTTTTCAGTAATCAGGTATCAAGTAGGTATTATTTTTATATAACTAGGTATTATGTTTTGGTAATTAGGTATCAGTTTTTGTTAGTAGGCATCATTTGTTTGTTTGTATCATATTTGAAATAAATGTCACTGACTATTGTTTTATCAAACAATTTATGCTTAATTATAATGACTATTATACTAGTAATTGGGTATCAGTTTGTTATACCTATTAGCCTTTTGTTTTACCAAATGATATACAGGCAGTATTTTTGAAATATACATTATGGTATAAAGTTATGATGTTTTATATTTTACCGAATTGAGTTGTTCTTCTTCCAGTTCTTGATCTACGGCTTCTTTACCTTCTTTTTGCTGAGATTTAACAAAATGAAATTATTAGTATTTCAATGTTGCTATAACAAAACTATACTAATTTTGTTGTGTTTGATTTTGTATTAACAGTTACCTTCTTTGGTATACTTTCACTTATTTCTGGTTTGCTTGTTCTTGCTGTCATTTTTTCGTCTCTTCTCTTTGTCCTTTTTTCTCTATTTTGGTTTCGTTCTTCTGTTGCTGTAGGTTTTTTAAGCCTTAATTTGTTGCTTTTTCTCTTTAGTGCCGACGCTATCGTTTGTGCTAAAGGAAGGTTTTCCTCTTCTATCTCTGCATTTTATTTTTGAACATCTGCTTCGTCGACATTTCGATTTTGGTTTTGTTGATTCGCCGTCGACTTACTTAGGTTTTCTTCGGCTTTCGATTGTTGTGGTCGTTCTTCATCTATAGTCGATTTCTGAGGTTCTGTCGGAGATGTAGATTTATTTCTTGTTTGCAGTGCCATTTTTTTATGTCGAGCAAAATTAACGTGAATCTTTTGTTTCGAGCAAAATTACCGATTGTTGGAGTGTAAGGAAGGAGGAGGAAGATGGACAGAATGCTTCGTTTTGTTTGAAATTCTTTCTAGGCTTTGGGCTTTGTCCTTACGGTAAAAGTTATATGCGCGTGTCCTTATGGATAAATATTTATTATAATTTGTCCTTAAAAAAATTTTCCCATAAATAAAAATCTTATTTCCAAATATGATTTGATACATATAAAAGATATGATATATATGTTATTTTAAATGACTTGAAATGGAGCCCAGTATTTAGTTCCTAAATTTCTATAAATTAGAGATTACAAATTTTTAAATGGTTAAAATTTTGTTCCATTACAATAATTTGGAGCTTCTAATGAAGATAAGAAACTAAATGCTAAGTTATAAATGAAATATACAAGAATTGAAACTTGTAACCTGTAAATTGAAAGAATTTGAAAATATGAAAGATATAATTATTGAAAATTAAGTTAATTAAAAGAAATAAGATAAAATTTTGTAACTTTCAATTGCATTCTTAAAGACATATATATAGCATACCAATTATAAAAGTTGTAATGTTTAATAAGAAAATGTAATGGAAAATCTTACAAGTAAAAATTTATGTAAGGAAAATGTTCAATGAATCGCTTTCATCAATAAGGATTTAATGTTATAGTTGTTATAAACATAAGTTATAATTTAAATTTTTTCTATAATAAAATATAATAGAAAAGCGAGTATTATAAATAAATGATAATAAACTTAAGTTAATGAATTGATATGCTAACTAGTTGAATTGAAAATAAATACTATAAATAAATGAATGTAAATAAATGAAATTAAGTAATGAATGAATAAATATAATGCAATAAAAAGAAACAGACTTGATATGAATAAATGAAAATGAATTTTTGTAAGTAATAAATGAAATAAACACTGAATGAATGGGAATAAAAATTTGTAAGTGATAAATGTAAGCTAAAGAAATAATCCTTGTATAAATGGAAAAGAAAAATAAAAAACTCTAAATGTTGTGAAAGAAATTTAATAAGAATAACTCAAGTACATTGTAAATTATTGTTTGTTTTGGTTTATGGGTTGTTTGGGATATGATACTTCTAATTGCTTAAGATGTATGAATTATCTATTGAGTTTATCTGAGACTGCTGTGTAAATGGTGCACCTAATAGTTTATTTGTCATTCTAGGCGGTTAAAAATTTCTGAACCCAAACAAACCATTTGTTTGTTCGCTATGGATGGATGGTTGATTTTATTGATTTCATATGATGATTGTATGTTGTGGTTGCAAATGGTTGTTGTTTTATATTGATTTGTTTGTTAGTGGTTGAAACAACTTTAAATATTTCATTTTATATAATTATTAACTCTTTTTGGATTATATAAGTGAAATATAGGTTATGGAAGCAATTGTTATCGCTTTTGGTTCATAATTAAGCGTTATTTGCCTGACAAATAGGTATGTTCTCGGATTACGGTTTTATAACGATATTATATTGTATTTTCCTGCTGTTGGGATATATTATTTTGAAAATTTATGATATATTGTTTTATTTATATTATATTTTCTCCCAAGCCTCTCCGTACAAAGGAGACTCTGTCGAAATTTTAGGCTTAGAAATTTTTTGAAAATGTTTTCCAAATTTTATTAGTTTGAGTATAAAAGGATTTAATGGTAATAAATTGGTATACTTTATTTAAATTATTTGATTTTTTAAATTTATTTGTTTATAAATTTAAAATTTTGAATAAAATATATGGATTTCTTAGTTCCTTCTTTTCCCCTCGTTTTCCTTTTTAAGGGCGAAAAGTATTGAGTGGGGGAGAGTGAACGACCTGTAAATTTTCGACTATTTAAATTGTTAAATTAATAAGTTTTTTTAGTTTAATATGGGAAGAAAAAAACCTTCGTAATTTAATAATGAAATGAATGCTAAAATGAAATATAACAATGGTAATTAAAACTAATTATTAAAAACTGAAATGAAATTCCAATAATGAAATAATGTACATTGTTATACTTGGCTATAAAATTGAATATAAGAAACAAATGTAAATATTTAATTACTGTATGAAATAGAGAGTTAATGGTAATTAAATAAAAACAGCATTATATAAAAATTGTAACATTCGGTTGTGAATAATGAATTCATAAGTGTGGTTAAAAGTTACGGTAACGGTTAAAAGTTACATGTTTATTTGGTCTATTAATTAAAATGGAAAATCAATTAGAATTAAATGAACTTTTGTTAGCGCCAAAATTGGCCACCAACACCCAAATGTAAATGAAAGCACCAACTAACAGTCACAGATAATAGATAGAGTGTATGTGGAGAGTATAAATATGAGGAGCAGTAAAAATTAAAAAGAAAACAAAAAACTGTGGATTTATAGTGGTTCGGCTGACTCTGGCCTACGTCCACTCCAAAATTTTCCTTTTTATCGATATGAGAATCAGTTACAGTTATCTTTTGGAGTTTTCAAAACAATTATGACTGAGTATCCTTAATGAGGAAGAAGAAGGGAAACAAAATCAAGATCCTTTTTCTGAACCCCACTGCTGTATTTATAGGAAAATCCCGAGTTATTGGGCTTCCTGAGTAATCCGGGCCCATCAGGACCATAACCGAGCCAACATCCTTCATCATGGTACGAGCAACTTCCTGTAGCGAATTCCTGCCGATCGACTTCCTGTGGCGACTTCCTATAGCATCTTCCTGTAGGGCCTTCCTGTAGCAACTTCTGGTAGCGACTTCCTGTTCTTGTAGCGACTTCCTGTTCCTGTAGCGACTTTCTGTTCCGACCGACTACCACGCCGACCGACTACCACGCCGACTGACTACCAAGCCGACCGACTTCCACACCGACCGACTTCCATGCCGACCGACTTCGAAGCCGACCGACTTCCACGCCGACCGACTTCCAAGCCGACCGACTTCCACGCCGACGGACTTCCACGCCGACGGACTTCCATGCCGACTGACTTCCACGCCGACCGACTTCCAAAACGTGCTGCGTTACCTATCCATCCAGTCGATTCAAACCTACCGCATTCCATCCTCGATAACTAAGAAATTGACTTAGTCAAATCCACCTGTCTATAGCCTTGCCAAAAGGCGGGATAACACTTTGCCCCCTAAAACATGCCTTTTGGTAAAAGGCGTGTTTTGAATGGCTTCGAATCCAATATCGTGAGTCCCTATTTTATTAATAGCTATAGTATATTTGATCAAGTTCGTGGCTGTTCGAAACCGAATCGCATTCATTTCCATTTGTGGAAGTCAGGAATTAAATTCTGTAGCCTCTCCGGACTATCGATGGTCACTTCGGACCCTTGCCAAGTCCATTCCAAACTCAACGGTCGAATAGAAAGATCCTGTTGTGCTTCGGTATTGCTTTCTATCCCTTGCACTCTGACCCCAACGAGGGCATATAGCGATGTCTTGTTTATCCTGGACCGATCATAGCTTCTCCGGGATCTTACTGGATCCCATCCTGTCACTCTCCGGTGAAGGGAAAATAACATTGATTGAGCCGACCCTATCGCTCTCCGGTGAAGCAGCGTCACTCCCTGCACTCCAGTTCAGTGTCCCTGAACGTTAAGCGATGCTTTGATCCTCCTGGACCGATATCAGCCTCTCCGGGCTCTTACTGGATCCTATCCTATCACTCTTCTGTGAAGGGAAAACAGCGTTGAGTGAGCCGATCCTGTCGCTCTCCGACGAAGCATCGTCACTCCCTGCATTTCGGTTAAGTGTCCCTGAACGTTAAGCGATGTCGTGGCCTAAATCCTAGGCCGATTACAACCACTCCGGGCTCTTATCGAACCCCGATCTAATCACTCACCGATGAATGGGGAACGACGTTAAGTGAGTTGATCCTGTCTCTCTCCGACGAAGCAACTCACTTCTTGCACTCCGGACCCTGTCTCTCCGGGTAGGGTCATAAAGCGATAATTTCAAATCGACTTCCAATATTCATCCTTTAAATCTCTGGTCCAAGGTTTATTTCTTGAAATTCAAGTTCATTTATTAAATTAAAAGTCTAAATGTTCAACCACAAAAAAAGGACAAATCTAGATACTGCCACTCTGACTAGAGCGATTAATTTCAACCACAAAAAAAGTCTATATGTTATTTTAAAAGTCCAAAAGTCATAAAGCGATTAATTTGAACTTTGAAGGATTACTTGCATTTCTGATATTCGGAGTGAACAGACTCCGACTAACTTCCTCTAAGCCTCCGCTTGGATATCCTCCTCTCATAACCCTTCTTATTTATCCAGCCATCCGCTCGTCTCCATCCAGGGATAGTCCCCTGTTTGCATCTCTACCTTGCCCCCTATGTCCTGGGGGTACTCCGGATAGTACTCTTCATGTTGGTCATTTACGTTCACGTTGGTCCCTACTTGCTTAGCTTCATTCACCGTTCTCCCAGTATCTAATCCTGGAAGTCTGCCCCCGGGCCTTTGCTGATTTCCTTCAATCCCTCTAGTCTGGTTCTGGTGTTGAACTCCAGAAACTTCTACAGCTCTGGTTCCTTGTTCTACAATGCCAGCAACCGCGGTTGGTCCATTCCCTTGACTTTGTGCTCCAACATGTCCAACTTGTCGAAGCAGGTTATGTATCATGTCTTCCTGCCTTTTCAGCATCGTCTCCATCTCGTCCCTAGTGATGTAGATGGATGCTTGACCTGGTCCAGCTCCAGAGGAGGCCTCTTAACTTCCCTCCTGATTGCTTCTTTCCGTCACTTGCTTCCTTGTTGATGGCCTAGCCATTGCTTTGTAAAATCCAAGTTCCTAGCTCCAAAATCCCCGAGTTCTTGCCTTCTAAGTGAAAGCACCAAAATGTTAGCGCCACAATCGGTCACTAACACCCAAATGTAAATGAAAGCACCAACTAATAGTCACAGATAACAGATAGAGTGTACGTGGAGAGTATAAATGTGAAGAGCAGTAAAAATTAAAAAGAAAACAAAAAAAAAACAGTTGATTTATAGTGGTTCGGCAGACTATGGCCTACGTCCACTCCAAAATTTTCTTTTTTTTTGATATGATAATCAATTACAGTTACAATCTGGAGTTTTCAAAATAATTATGGTAGAGTAGCCTTAATGAGGAAGAAGAAGGGAAACAGAATCAAGATCCTTTTTCTGAACCCCCACATGCTGTATTTGTAGGCAAATCCCGAGTTTCCATGCTTCCTGAGTAATCCAGGCCCATCAGGACCATAGCCGAGCCAACATCCTTCGTCATGGTACGAGCGACTTCCTGTAGCGACTTGCTGCCGAGCGACTTCCCGTGGCGACTTCATGTAGCGACTTACTGCCGAGCGACTTTCTGCAGCGACTTCATATAGCGTCTTCCTATAGCGACATCCTGTAGTGACTTACTGTAGAGACTTCCTGTAGCGACTTCCTATAGCGACTTCCTGTTCTTGTAGCGACTTCCTGTTCCGACCGACTACCACGCCGACCGACTTCCACGTCGACCGACTTCCACGCCGACCGACTTCCATACCGACCAAATTTCCACACCGACCGACTTCCACGCCGATCGATTTCCACGCCGACCGACTTCACGCCGACCGACTTCCACGCCGACCGACTTCCAAAACGTGCTGCATTACCTATCCATCCAGTCGACTCAAACCTACAGCATTCCATCCTCGATAACTGAGAAATCGACTTAGTTAAATCCGCCTGCCTACAGCCTTGCCAAAAGGCGGGATAACAACTTTAATGTTACATTAATAAGATTAGGACAATAACTGAGTCCGTGAATGTAACAAAATGAATAGGAGTGCTAATTCTATTCATAATTTGATAAGTGAGGTAATAAAAAGAATGAAACAAAGTTAATAAGTTAATTGAGATTTTAAATCATAATTAATGTATATATTTGACAAAAATACAATAAAATGGAAGTATAATAGTTAATACAAATAAAAGATGGAAAAGAGAGTATATTAACATAATGAAATATGAAACAAGTGTTAACTGTGTTACAGAGTAATAGTGGATTTAGTATAAAGATTGAAATTGAGTCAAATCAATTTATTGGAAGTCAATTTATAATAAATGGATTTATTGTAAGTAAATGAAACTAAATACTACGTTAATTGAAATTTGATGAAATTGGAAATTTTTAGTGCACTAAGATATAAATCATGATAATTATACCATAAAATGAAATTGACTGAATAATAATGGAAAGCAAATTAAATTGAATTATTGGAAATTTAATTTATAATTTCTAAGTATATATATTGAAATTGAAATTTAAACTTTGAAATTGGTGAAATATGCAACATTAGATTTATATGGAAATTTGTTATAAAGAGTTATAAATTACTAAGTAATCCAAAATGATAGAAGTTGTAAATAATTAAAATTTGAATTTGAAAGTGATTTAGTTAATTTAATATTAATTTACTTAATTAACTTGGAAAATAACCATTTTGGTATCTGTCTCAGATTTTGATGAAACCAGTTTCATCGGATCCATAATAGTGAATTATTGTAGGATTTCAAGTTTCGTAACGATCGGACTTGTCGTTTGATCGTACGGTTTGTAACACCTAGAAATCGATTTAATTGAAATCAAATTGAAATAAACTGAATTTAACATTAATTCTTCATACGATGGAATTAGGACTTAAAACCTGTTCCATCGAGCTTAAAAATATTGAAAACGTCTATTTTGATATATGGGATGACTAATTTTCGTTCCGGAGGTAAAATGGGCTTTTTGGGTCGTTTACCGTTCAATCAATCTAGTCCATTCTTTCTGTTTCAGCTTTGCCTATAAATAGTTTGTTATAAACCCTAGCCACTCCTCATATTCATTTGTCTGTACGTACATTTCCTTCTCAACTCCTCATTCCAATAGCAGACAAACCAAATAAACTCCTCAATCCAATTTCAAATCAAAATTTTAATTTCAAATTAAAACTTCTCAAACTATATCGAATTTTATATCGATTTGAAGCTCTCCACGAGTGCATCTCAGATCTGTGATTCGTTTTTCAATTCGAACCATCATTTTTCCACAATTTGAAGAACAATTCTCGGCCGTTCACCTTGTCGTGATGAACTTTGTCGGATCGTGGAACAGAGGGTATGATCTCGTAGAGGGGAATGAGTGGAGGGCATCTGGGTCATTCGTTTGGTCGACTGACGGTTAGATCATCGTGAAAAATTCGACCTAGGGTTTAGTTCTTGACGACGGCTGGGGGAAATTTAACGTGGTTCGGCGTCCATAGGCTGGTTGTCGACCGTGGCGTATCGATTGAGAGGGGTAGGCGAGCTCGCCTGGGTTATTGAAGCTGGTCTGATCGCCTGTAGCGGCGTGCTGCAAGATGCATTGTAGCGGCTGAAACCCTAAGGCGTGCGCGATTCTTCTTTACTTTGAGATTTGGGATGACGCTGACGTGGCTGTTTGTGATAGGCGAGTGTTTTTTATTTTATTAAATCTAGTTTAAATCGTTTAGCTTCTAACTCGAATAAATTTCGCATACAAGGTCCGTTTCACGCGCGGCCCATTAGGATTGTGTTGGAATTCAGGACACTTTGACGCTGGTTTGGATGAATTCTGAGATTGTTTTAATTTTGGGTTTAAATTGGATTTAAATTCAATTTAAGTTCAAAAGGTGAGTATTTTAACCCACTCACAACTTCTAAAATTTCTTATGTTTGCTAAATTAAAATTATAATGTGATTAGAAATTTATTTATGACTGTTTGGTATATTTAAAATCATCATCTCAATTAATTTGGATTTATTTGAATAAAATCGTTATTTAATTTATTATTGAATATAAATTGCCAGTTTAATACCTGTTATTGATTATCAGTTCCATACTGATATTTATTGATTGATTTGGATGATGATTGTGATGGATGTTGATTTTTGATATTGGATGAATGGATGTTGTATTTTATATCATTATAAACTGCAAGTTCACTATGGGTTGAAATGATACTACCCGAATGATCTATAGATTAAGAAAAAATCATTATGGGTTGAAATGATAGACTCGAGCGATTTTATGGATTTTATTAATTTCGGGATTGAAGTTTGAAATGATATATAACTGTAAAATATTAAATTGCGGTTTGAAATGATAAATATCTGTATCACTTGACTCTAGGGTAGAAAATTATATACGGACACCGGATTGGTTAAGTTAAATGATTTTAAAAATCATTAATTTTCGAATTTAATTAAATGATATTTTGAAATGAAATCCAATTTATGCAAATTGAAGTATTATTGGAAAATCAAGTTTTATGATGAAATGTGAAATGGTTTAAAGGAATGGTTCAAGAAATTTAATTGAAAGTTAAGTTAAATTGTTAAGTATAAATGAAATTCTATCGAAATTGAGCTATTGAATTTGTTTGATATCTAACGTTGAATTTTTTTGAAATCGGAGCAATTTGAATCGATATTTGAACATGAATTGAAAACGAGAGGAAATTCAATAGTTTATTGAAACTTAAAAATTGAAGGTTTGAAATTTGGTTTGTTGATTTGGAAATTTAATTTGGTCCAAATGTGTTTAAATGGAATGAATAGTTTAATTTGATATAAATTCCAAATTTATATTTTAATATAAACTGTTTTAAAATATATTATCTTAAAATTTCTAATTATTAAGATTTTCAAAAATTTTAAACTATTTAACCAATATTTACTATATAAATTATTTTGATCTATTTTAAACCTATTTAATTTATTTTAAACTAACTAAACCATTTTAATTTATTTGAAATATAATTAATCTATTTAATCTATTTTAATTATAATTAATCTGGTTTAAATCTATTTAACTATTTTAAATCAATTTAAAAGTATTTAAACTATTATTAAACTATTTTACATTATTTTAACTATTTATAACTATTTAAATAATTTCTAAATTTCCAGACCAAGTGACGTGGAAGAGTTTATATCCAATTCAATTATTTTAAACGATAATAAGGTTAAATAATGTTATAACCTAAGTTGGGATTTAAATGTTATAATAAATTAAAATGATGATTTTAAAGTAAGAATTTAACCTGTTGTGGAAAAAAGATTTTTGGAAGAAATTATAATTTTGGAAACGATATGATTTGAAAGTGAATATGGTTTAAAGTGAATATGATTTGAAAGTGATATGGTTTGAGAATATGATATTTTGATATCAATTGTGAATTTACTTTTGAAATGTGAAAGAACCATCTGATGTGTAATAAGCGATTGGTTGTTGAAGAGACCGGGATCAAATATTGTCATACTCTCTGCCAATTCCGAAAACCACTTTAACAACTGTGTATGGTGGAGATTCCAGAAATGAAGTAGCATGATTTGGTGAACGATTTCTATATGAGGTATGACGTGACCCTGACTCCCGTGAGTCAGCTTAGATGTGACTAAAATCAGGAGCCACGTCGGGACAATGAGGTCATTCCTTCTATCAGGCACACTTATTCGTTACTATATTCTGACTTTGTGATTAATTTGGTGGCCACCCTTGATTTTGATTTGGGAGTGTGTTTCGAGGTGGACGGTAGTAGCTGCTATGTGTTACCACTAGTCCGGATACTCAAATGGTATATCTACCCTGGCATTTCCTCATGTGCCGTGTTTACATGTCGTAGCGCTCCTTCTACGAGTTTGTTTTGTACCGTACCTATGGGGTGCCCTATGTGTAAACCTCTCGGAGGAGCATATGGTACTGTATAGACTATGAGAATATATAAAATGTGTTAAGGGGGATATGGGTAACGCCTTAACGCTATTTTAATACTTTTACTTTACTGTAGACATATTATAATAGTGCATTGTACTACATAGTAGATAGCTTAACTGGTCCTTAGGCGATGTGAATTCCGAGCATCTCTTAAGTTACTGTGCTCATGCTATACACTGGATAGAAGATGTCAAACCCCGTAAACATCTCTGATACCGTAACATGCATATTTACCATTGATTTAACTTACATAAGATCTTTTAGTTCTGACTCGAGTGTTTTGTCTTTTCAATTCGATTGGGTCAGTCTGAGCATTTCAGGATTTAAAGACCTTATTTCTGGAGGACGAAGACGAAGATTTGCACTACTATTATTTACTATATTTAATTCACTGCATCTTGTATTCTGCTGCATTATTTATTATTCTCTGGTATGTGTAACTCTGATCTGTGTTATATAAGTATAATCAAAAGTTTTGTAAAACAGCTTCAGGAACTGTTTATTTGTTTATCATATTTTATCGTTCCGCTGCGAGATTCCATTTTTTTTCTTTCTCTACGTTTTCTTATTTACCCCATAACAATCCGCCATTTTATATGGTTTGAGTCGACATGTGTGTCTGCTTAAAACGTACAAAAAGGCAGGATGTTACAAAAAGCCTGTAGCATTCCGGACCTCTAGGTCGACCCAGGAACACTGGGGGTCGACCTATGCTTCCCTATGGTTGACCTAACACTTATATAGGTTGACCTATGCCTTCCTAGGGTCGACCTAAGCCATCTAAGGGTCGACCCATGCCTTTTTAACTTGTCCATATCGATTTCTGTTGAGTTCCTGCACGTTGTTTTGATTAGTTTGCTTATTCCGATGATTCTTGTGATCAATTCCTATGATAGTTTAAAGTGTTTTAAAGGGCTTAAAACAATAAATAGGTAATCCAACATTATTGTTGATCCGTACTTCGGATTGATGTATTTTTGAGAGGATTTCATATGCCGATTTTATGGCGTTTTCGGTGATTTTTATTGTTTTCAAGCACGTGTTTTCTAAACCAATTTTTGAATTGTTTTTATAATAAAATAGCTTGCGAAATAAATATTTTACAACATTTATAATTATTTTTGAAGCTATTAATATATATATATATATGTTCTTTATAATAAAGAGAATTTCAAAGCCATGATTTCCAAACGATTTGAAAAATTATTTTAAAACTAGTTTTCCTGAAGCAAAGCATTTTCTATATAAAAATACACATTTTTGCACTCTTCGAGAGAATGAGGAAGTGATTTAAATGATTTAGTAAAACATGTCGTATGGGACACATGCGTTTACTTTTTCGGTTAATTACAGACTTGTTCGTTTAAAGCTATACACATTTCATGGACCTTCGGGTTGATTGACGGTACTGGACCTTCGGATCATTTGGGCTTTTTAGATGTTTGTCCTTCGAGATATTTGTCATTTGGGATGTTTGACCTTCAGGTTGTTTGGCCTTCGGGTCGTATGAGGCGCCATATTCGTGATACAATACCTGGCGGGCTTCGGCCATTTTGTTGAGCACGTGCATCTTTTATGATATTTATTGATTTATTTATGATTTTCGAATGTTTTTCCATTTTGAGATTATTGGGCCATTGAGCCATTTGAAGATTTATTATATGGTGATTACATTTTGGAGATTTGAACTCTTAACCGAGGTCTGCATATTGGGATTTGTGGTTGCCATCCTTTGGCGTATTTTTTAGATTTGTGATTTCCTATTTAGGAGTTATTTGTGGTTGGCGTCCTTTAGCATTTATTTGAGATTTTTGATTTCCTATTTAGGAGTTATGGTGTTGATGGACACCATTATATTGATTGTTGTTAATGTCGATTATATGAGGCGAATATTTATAACTAATTGATGTTGTAGTTGAACTTCCCTCTTTCGAGAAACCCTCATATGATATCTTGGTAGTTGATATGTATGTTTAGTGTTGCTTCTTCTCTTTTGAGAAGAAATATCATTATTTATCATTATACTACATCTATAATATACTAATCAGTTTATATATGCTAGACTGACCCGTGTATTTTATATACTTGGGTCAGACTGGGTTGTTTTAGGTTAGACACCTATTGTAAATTACCGCTATCTACTTCCGATATGGATTTTCTTGCTTTCTTTTGGACGCTAGTCATCTTTTGTGTAGCCTTGTAGTTATTTTGTGTACTCTGATATGTATGTATTCTTTTGACTCGATGTATATATTATGGTCTGTGTACCACCACTAGTGTATCACTATGTAGTGCACTATGATGTATCTGTATATGTGTGTATATATGTGTGACTGCTGTTCTATGATAGTTGTATTTGTTGTTGTTATATTTTGTTCTAATAGATCCATTGCCGCCGTAGATTTGTGTTAAACATTTATTGAGTATGTCGATCCACTTGAGAAAGGTAAAAGAAAAAAAATTAGATCACCCAATCGACGTATTCAATACTTGTTTAAGACAAGGCTTATGGATGGTCGCTTCTAACCAACTCTATTCTCTGCATTAACAGATAGTATTACTCCGTAATGCTCTTTGTTAATGTGGGCCTCGGGTGGAGCGTCACAATATCCTTAAAATTAAGAAATATTTTCTTTTTATTCGCTTCTCAAATCATTTATAAATTCTCTTACAATTCTCCAAACCCATTTATAAACCATTTTATAAATCTCTGAAAAACCGTTTATAATCCCTTTATCAAAATTCAATCATTTATAAGCTTCTTATACATTTCAAAAATCATTTATAAACCCGTTATGAATCCATAAACATTTATGAAACTCCTTTTATAAATCTATAAACTCGTTTCTAAAATTCATTTATAAATATCTAACCATTTATAAACTCTTTAACCTTGTAAATAATCTTTCCTTGAGTCTTCAAACCATATTATAAGCTCCTTTGTAAAATCAAAACCTTCCAACCCTATTCATGGCTCTCGGAAATAGTTTTACATAATTAAAAGTTTTTACTTCAAAATAGTTTCATATAAAATATTAGTTAAAATAACACTATAAATAAGTAAATAATAATTTTCTATCTTAAAATATCCTAAAATAATTATCAATCATTTCAAAACTAATGATAATAACTCTTTATACTTACTATAAATAATAGAAATTTATTTTCAAAATCTTATAAATAAATCCTTATTATCGATTTCAAACCATAATTATTCTTAAAACAGTTAACCTTTAAATTATTAACTTTTGATAAATTCTTTAAAACGATATTAACTATAAACAAATAACTTTAGAATAATACTAATATAATTTAAACACTTTAAAATAGTATAACTATAATTAATTAACTTTAAAACAATGTTAATATAATTAAATACTTTAGAATAATATTAACACTTTAAAATGACATTAATACTTTAAAATTATATTAATATAATAAATCATTTGAATCTTCTTTTTCTTTTTTATAGCTGTTCCTGCCGCTACGTGTCCCATCTCCATTCCTGCTTCTAAATGCTCGCCCCTACCTATCCCATTTCCCTCTTCTATGGCTGTCACTCTGATCTTTGTCCCGCCTGCCCTCGATCCCCTACCATCCATCCTTCTTTCACCTCTAGTTCCTCCCCCATCTGCTTCTAATCTCTCTCCTTCTTCTGCTTTGCTACCCCATCTTTATACCTCTGCTATGACTATACCCAAATGAAACTCCCTCTTCAGGTCAAAGCCAAGGAATGCTGGAAAGTACATACGTTTCGATATCCCTGTTGTTTTAGCTGGTGAGGTACTGATATCTCCTCCTGAAGTAATTCAAGACGAAAATGTGGTTTGGGGGTAAGTATCTTGTGGGTCTCTTTCTTGACAAACCTCTATTCTATGCGACTGTTATCTTGCATCTGAAAAAAGTGTGGAAGCTCAAAGGAGCTATCACGGTAAAATCTGATGGTTTCTTGTTCCTATTCAATCTGTCTTCTGAGGAGGATAGGACGAATATTATTGAATTTAACCCATTGCTCATCAGGAACAAGCTTTTCATTGTTAAATACTGGGATTCAAAGATCGGTAACAGTTGCAGCATGATTAAAACTGTCCCTGTTTGGTTAAAACTCTTGAACATACCATTGTTTGCGTGTTCCCATCTTGGCATCAACCTATTATCTTCAATAATTGGAAAATTACTGTGCTTGGATGAGTCCACTGAGAAAATGCAAAAATAGGGTATGCTAAATGTATGGTTGAAGTGAATCCTAAAAAAAAGTTAATAGAAGAATTTTCTATCAGATTTTTCAATGGAAGCGTTCAAATTGTTAAAGTTAGCTATCAATAGAAGCTAGCAATTTGTACGTCTTATAGAGGATTCGAACATGATAAATACAACTATATGAGAGGGAAAAAGGAAGAAGTAATTGATGACAGAGGGATAAGAACTGAGACAAGAGGCAACAAGAAATTTTATAATGAAAAAGATAAGCAGGGGAATATGGTCAATAAGAAGCAAGGTTAGCAAAAGGTCAAGGGAAATAAAGTTAAACAAAGAAAGATGCAATGAATACTACTAATAGTAATAAAAGTGAAATGGAAAATAATGGTGAGGCTAACGGCAAATTTGATAAAACTGAAGTACCTCTGCATACCAATGAGTTAGTTATGACAAGTAATAAATTTTCTATTCTTGCCGAAGATAATGAGGATTTGTGTGATGAGGTGGTGGTGGATGCAAGTCTTGAACTGGTGAAAGTGGGTGAAATTGTTTTATGCAACGATAGTAATGAAAAAGCAAAAACAATTGTGAGTACTATTCAAACCAGCAATATTGATGTGCATGCAGCAGATTGTACTGAAGAAAAATATGGTGTGCATGCAGTTCAACATGTTGAAGCCAATAAAGGTGTGAATGCAATTCAAACTGTATCTAATAATAGTGTGCACGTGCACAAAACCACTGTGCATGCCATAAACAATCATCTATCCTCCACACCAGTAATTCCAAATAATCAAAATAGCCATGCAAAATTACTTATTCCTAGCGAGTCAATCCATAATTCAAATTTTAACATTGGTCATGACTGTCATGTCCAGCTGATTTCTCTTCCCAATCAAACTCAGCCCTCTTCCACTTCACAAAATGTTAATCCAAGCTTAACCATTTCTGCTCCTTCAAGTTCAACCCACACTGCTCTATCAGGAAACCCACCCCTTCCCTATGAATTATTGGGTACATTGCCTGGATGGACCTCTTTTCAAAGCATGCATGTCTCTGCAATTTCTGACCAACACAATGAAACTACTGACTGTAACCCACCATAAATACCTGGCATAAATGTTACTGTTGAAAATAACATGATAGCTGAACGGCTAACCAAAGGATCTTTAATAAGAAGGAGCATGAAAGGAACTGTCCATCCCTATAGTTTATGATGACACACCAAATGGCATTGTGGAATATCAGAGGTGCCCATTGCACAACTAACCATGATCAAGTAAAACTCCTTATCCAAACTCATAGGCTTGAGTTATTTGCAATACTCAAAACAAAGCTAAATTATACTCTCACCATGTCTACAAGTAAATACATTAACAGTTGGTGGCTTTTCCATCATAATCTTCAAGAAGCTTCCTATGGGAGAATTATGGTTATCCACAACCCAAATGTGTACTCACTACAATCCATCATGTCTACCCCATAGCTTATTCACTTTCATGCTTATCTCGTTCTAAATAAAACCACCTTCTATCTAACTATTGTCTATGCGTGTAACTCTTTAACAAGAAGACAATCTTTACTTTAACTGCTTCCTACCTTCAAGTAAGACACTCATCCATGGCTTTTTATTGGGGATTTTAATTGCTGCTTAAACCTTGATGACAAGCATGGTGGGATACCTTTGACAGCTAATGACATGCAACCATTAAACATGGCTATTGAATAATCAAATCTCCTATCTATCAATAAATCTAGTGTCAAGTACACCTGGAATAATAGGAGTAGGAGTGGCAACAGAACACTTTCAACCATTGATCACTCCTTCTACAATTTCAAAGCCTTGTCAATATGGTCCTCCTTGTCTTCTTTCCTTTCCCTTCCTATATTGTCCGATCACTCTCCTATAATTCTATCAACTGGACCTTCGGCCATTAATGAGAAAAGAAGTTTCAGATTTTATAACACTTGGGTCAATGAACCTGGGTATAATAATACTATCAATGAAGCTTGGTCTAACATTTTCCATGGAAACCCTATGTATGTTTTTTGCAGGAAGATGAAGCAGTCAAAAAAGCTCTAAGGCTATAGACTTAAGGAAAATTTAGGAAGGGATGAGCTATGGGCTCAAGGAAACTTTGGAAAGGGATGTCTTAGATCCATAGGAATCAGAAAGTAGTTATAAGAAGCTCAAACAAAAATGCATAACCACCCTGATGATGCTCAAGCTGCTACAGATGAAAGCTGGCTATTCCTTGCACTTTCTGATGCTCTCAAGATGGAAAGCTTGATGAAGAAGCAATGGCTTAATTATAAATGGTTAAATGCAGGACACAACAACATTGCATATTTTCATGCAAAAATTAAATCTAAGTAGGCTAAGGCACAAATACATTGCATATTTGATGAGAATGGGAGCTTTTATTCAACTCCTCTGGGGTTGACAATGCTTTGGTTCAATACTACACTAATCTGTTAGGTAACTCTAACAATTTTGAGCCTGACCTTACTATACTTGATAATATTGAGCTTCCTACACTCCAACCACAACATGCTACCTAGTTGACCTCTCATATCTCTGTGGACGAGATAATAGGTACCCTTTTCTCAATGAACAAAAAGTCCAGTGGAGGACCTGATGGCTTTAATTTTTTGTTCTTCATTCACGGTTGGTAGGTAGTGTGTACTGACTTTTGCAGGGCTGTACACAATTTCTTTTCTTAATTTAAATTACTTGGAGAGGTGAATGCCACAAATCTGGTCCTAATCCCCAAAGAAAACCCTCCAAAATCTGTCAACTCCTTTAAACCCATCACATGTTGTAATGTAAAGTATAAATGTATTTCCAAAATAATTGCTTATAGGCTACTCACTATCCTGTCTAAATTAGTGTCACTGAATCAGACTGCTTTTCTACCAAATAGGAATATCCTTGATAATGTAATGCTTGTTGATGAACTATTAACGGGGTATGGTGGGGTGCAGTCAACTCCTAGTGCTATGACGAAGCTGGACTTAAGGAAAGCATATGATAATGTGCATTGGAAAGTTATTGTCAAAATAATGGATCTGATGGGTTTTCCCAAGCTATTTGTTGCCTAGATATATGTTTGCATCTCAACCCCATCCTTCTAAGTCAAGTATAATGGAAAGGCTTCTGGTCACTTCAAAAGCAAGCAAGGCATGGGGGGGGGGACCCGTTGTCTTCTTATATTTTCATATTAGTTATGGAAGTTCTAAGTAGAATGATCAATGCAAAATTCCTTAGCAAGGTGATCAGGTACCATCAAAAATGTAAGCAATCCAATATCCCATCTCTTCTCTTTGCTGATGACATTATGATTTCCACAAGACTTATCACCGCATCCATATCTTGTATTAAAAGCACCCTTGCCTTATTTCATAATATCACTGGACTGAAGCTTAACCCTGCTAAATCTTACATTATATACACTGGTATACCCTAAGCTGATGTAAATAAGCTTGCTGCTTTATCTGGATTTCTACTAATGCAATGTGATATGAACTATCTTGGCCTACCTCTATGCTCTCTAGTGTCACAAATGCTAACCATCTCCCTCTCTACAACAAGATAACTGGAGTGATGGATAATGGGCCAATAAATACCTCTCCCAAGCTGGCAGATTAGTTTTGGTTAAGTTGGTATGCTTCTCTTTGATGGTCTACTGGGACAGAACTTTCATTCTCCCTGAAAGCTACTCGGGATGGTTAGAAGTGCAATGTTATGAATTTTCTGGACTGGCAGCATTCATAATAGGAGAGCAATTCCATGCTCTTTCTCGAATTTTGAGAAGCCAAGATCAAGAGGTGGGCTAGGGAATTTAAGTATTGACATATGAAATAAAGTTTCTATAAGTCACCATTTCAATTCATTGCTAACTAACAAGAAGAGTCTATGGGTTGAATGGACCATGAAACATTACATTAGGAGGAAGTGCATTTGGTCTATGGATTTTCCCCAATCTTGCATTTGGATTTGGAGGAAAATCCTGGAGCCGAGGAAAGTTTTTTTTTTTTCCATTTCTCAAGTTCTCCCTCTCTGCTTAAAGCAATAAATCATTTTGGCATGATCCTTGGAGTTCTAAGGACCATTATGTAAATAGGTGTCCGAAACCCCTTTTTTGTCGTTATTGCAAAAGTTCGGGTCATCTTTTATCTTCATGTCCCAAACTTCCAAGCAAGAAAGAGGGAAAACTAAATGTTATGCAAGTGCCTAGTAACACTTCTCTTAGTCAAGGTATTTCTCATTTTATCCTTGATAACATTACTATATTTCATGATCATCCTATTCGAGTACTTTTTGGTACGGGTGCATCTCACTCTTTTATATCAAAAGAACTTGTTGATGCTTTGTCTCTAAATGTTTTGTGCTTGACGACTTCACTAAAAATTATGAATCCGGTTGGTGGATCCGCAACCCTCAGTTTATTTTGTAAAGATGTCGAGATTATTTTATTTGATTATGCTTTCCTAGTCGATTTGCATGTTATGCCTTAATTAGGCTTCGAAATGATTTTGGGAATGGATTGGCTTAATCGTTATGAAGCCCACATCCTATGTCTCGAGAGGACTATATATCTTCGATGTCCTGAATCTGTTAAGCAGATTTCCATTGTTCTTAAAGCTTCAGATTCCAATTCGGTGGCATCCTTATATTCGCTAAATCCATATGATGACGATAATGATGATGAGGAAGATGTCATTTCCCTCATTCACGTTATTTGTGAATTTCTTGATATATTTGAGCCGGTTTAGGATTACCACCTAAGCGAGCAATTTAGTTCGGAATTAATCTAATCCCTAGAGCTCTACATATCACTCGTCCTTATCGTATGTTTAATAAGGAAAATGAGTAGATGCGTAAAAAATTATCCGAATTGAAACCAAAGCAATTTATTCATTCTAGTCCCTCTCCTTGGGGAGCTTCAACTATTTTTATGAAGAAATCCGATGGTACACTTAGGCTTTGCGTTGACTACCACAAGCTTAATGACCTCACCGTCAAGAATAAATATCCTTTACCTTAGATTGATGATCTATTCGATCAACTTAGCGGTACTAGAGTCTTTTCACTGTTAGACTTAGCAATCGGTTTTCATCAGCTTCGTATTGCAGAGTATAGCATTCCTTTGACACCGTTCCGTACTCGTTATGGATCTTATTAATGGCTTGTTATGCCATTTGGTTTAACGAATGTTCCAGCTTATTTCGTTGACCTTATGAATCGAGTTTTCAAAGATTTCCTCAATCGATTTGTTCTCATTTTTATAGATGATATTCTTGTTTATTCTAAAACCGAGGAAGAGCATGAAAAACATCTTCAGATCGTATTGGAAACTCTTAGGAGCAATCAATTGAAAGTGAAATTTTCTAAGTTCCACTTTTGGCAATCCCGTGTGAAAATTTTAGGACATATTATTTCTGAATCCGGAATTTTCATGGACCCTTCAAAGACCGAAGTGATTCAAAATTGGAAGAAACTGGAGTGTGATGAAAATTCGTAGCTTTCTTGGATTGGCGAGCTATTACCGTCGGTTCATAAAAAACTTTTCTAAAATTTCCGTACCTCTTACTAGTTTGACAAAGAAGGGAGTTAAGTACATTTAGTCAGACAAATGTGAAGCTTCTTTTTCAGAAATTAAAAGAACACCTTTCTGATGCTCCTATTCTTGTGATTCCTGAAGGGAACCAAGACTTGATTGTTTATGCCGATGCTAGTCGTATTGGTTTGGGTGCCATTCTCATGCAAAGGGAACGTGTTATTGCTTATGCTTCTAGGCAATTAAAGTCTACCGAGACTAGATATGCCACTCATGACTTAGAGCTTGCGGCTATTGTTTTCGCCTTTAGAATTTGGCATCGCTATCTTTTGGGAGAGAAATTTGTTCTCTACACCGATCATAAATCTTCGAAGTATTTATTTTCTCAAAAGGAACTTAATTTACATCAACAACATTGGCTCGAGTTCCTTACATCTTATGATCTTGATATTCTTTATATTCCCGGAAAGGGAAATCGTGTTGCCGATGCCCTTAGTCATAAGCAACAAGCAGTTGTTTCCATGATGATATCCGAATGGATTGATCTTGAGACTTTATCCACTTGTGAGATTCAAGATCATGAATCCGATTCATGTTCATCTCTTGTTTTATGACCATTGAGGCTCATCCTTCTCTTTTAGACCGCATTCTTGATGCTCAAAAGCATGATCCCGAATTGGCTTATCTTTGCCAAAGTTGTAGGGATGGAAATATTGATGGTTTGAAAGACTTTGAAATCGATGCACGTGGCGGCATTCGAAAATTTAGTAGACTTATCGTGCCAAAATAGTAGTAATCTTCGTAAAGACATTTTAGAAGATTCTCATCGTTCTAAATTCACGATTTATCTTGGTATTACTAAAATGTACTTGGATATGAAGCAACTTTACTATTGGGATGGAATGAAATCTGATATTGCTAACTTCATTAACTGTTGCATGACTTGCCAACTCGTAAAGGCCGAACATCAAAGGCCCGGTGGGTTGTTGCAACCTTTAGACATACCAGTTTGGAAGTGGGATCAAGTCTCCATGGACTTTATTGATGGCCTTCCCCGTTATCGTTCGGGTCATGACAGTTTATGGGTGATTGTAGATAGACTAACAAAATCCGTCCACTCTATTCCCGTTCAGTCCAATCGGACCGTACCTATTTTCTCAAAACTTTATGTTAAAGAGATTGTTAAATTGCATGGAGTTCCTACTTCTATTGTTAGCGATCGTGATCCATTATTTACTAGTGTATTTTGAAAGGTTCTTCAAAAAGCTTTGGGAACGATGCTTAATTTTAGCACCGCTTATCATCCTCAATCCGATGGACAAACAAAGCGTATGAATCAAACTCTTGAAGATCTTCTTCATGCATGTGTTCTTGATTTTGGTGGAAGTTGGGAAGGTCATATTTCCTTTGTCAATGTTTCTTATAATAATAGCTTCTAATCTAGTATTGGTATGGCACCTGTCGAGACACTCTCTGGAAGGCCATGTCGATCTTCTTCTTGTTGGCTTGAAGCCGGTAAGAAGCTGGTTTTAGGTCCATATTTTATTCGTGATTCCACAGATAAGATTGACCTTATTCGTCATAGGATGAAAGAAGCTCAAAGCAGACAAAAATCCTATATCGATAACTGAAGAAGGAATTTGGAATTTTCTATGGGAGATTTGGTGTTTATTTGTGTTTCACCTATGAAGAGTGTTGTGCGTTTCAGTCGATCGGGAAAATTAGCACCTGGATATATTGGCCCATTTTCCATCATAGAACGCATTGGTTTCGTGGCTTATCGCCTTCTATTACCAGCTTAGTTTTCTGCTATTCATGACATCTTCCACGTGTCTCAACTACGAAAATGCCTTAGAGATTCCGATTCTATTCTTGAGCATGGTGTTATTGACGAAATTGAAGTTTCACCTAATTTGACTTATAAGCAACAACCTATTAGTTTCATTGCTATGGAGGTTAAACGCCTTCGAAATAAAGATGTTCCGCTTGTGAAAGTTCAATGGTCCTTAAATCCTAAGGATTGCTCTTGGGAATCCAGAGAATTCATCGAGCGAACACATCCGGACTTACTCACTCGTGCTCCCTAAGGTGAACTTCTCACTTCAAAATTTTCTTTTGTGTTGATATGCTTTTATAGTTGTTACTCTTTATTTTCTTCTTAGGTATTGCGATGACGCAATTTCTTTAAGGAGGGGAGTCATAACAACCTGCATATTTTATAATTGTATATTTAAATGTTTTGTTTAAATATAGCATCGTTAGTCGGATTTAAGTTCGAAATGCTACTTTTTGTAAATAGTCGAACTAGGACTCGAGACCACTTCCATTGAGTTCAAAATGATATTTGCGACCTTTTTGAGTATAAACATTGATATGTTTGGAGTTGAGTAGAATTTTGCTGTTTTTCTATTGGGCTTTGGGTTTGGGTTTGAGCCCACGAACTCATCTAATACCCTAACTCCACCTCCAACTCCTCTTCATTCATTCTATTATTTCCTAGCACTCAAGCTAAAGGAAATTGGGGGAAAGAAGTGGAATTAAAATTCCTAAACCCTAGATTACTAGGAAAATTCAAGATTCAAGCTCCAAAATCAAAGATTAGCTTAGGTAAGCATCCTCTTCATCTTCTACATCTCAATCTCTCTCCAATTTTCAGAAATTCCTAAACCCTAACTTAGAAAATTCATTTCATTTGATAATAGATTGAGGGTTCTTGAGGTCTTATTGAAGAGGAATCGGTCTTGCTTTGTTTTAAAGCTTCTCATTCGTTGTTTTTTGGGTTTAAAGGTGAGTTCTTGAACTCATATCTATGTCTATACCTTTGATAGTTGTTAGGTATGAATTCCTAACATCTATTTCAAGTCCATTTTCTTTTGAATTGAAGTGGTTTGGCGAATTTTCCAATTTTTGGCATTTTGAAGTCAAAATCCATGAAAATCCATATATGGATGTTTTGACATGTTTTTCGGAGTGTATCGATGAGTCTATAGGGCTGGGTTGTCGCTTGGCATAAACCCCTAGCCATCGTCGCTCATTCAATCGCTTCCGATATGATTTGGCCATCAATGGTCTAGGAAAACTGTTGCCTAGTACAGACAACCAGACGTCTGGTTGGGCTAGTCCGAACGTCTAGTTATGGTCCATGGAGAAAAAAATATTCAGCAGAAGAAAAAGGGACCGAACCCTCGACCAGACGTCTGGTACCATAGCAAATGTCTGGTAGGGCTTTTGGTATAAAAAAAGGAAGAAATAAAATAAAAATAGGCAAAGCCCCAGGTAAGACGTCTGGTCATGCCAGGTCAGACGTCTGGTCCTATTGCCTTCTTACCATTTCGTCTATTTTCGGGTGGATATCCGTTTTAATCGATTTTTGTTGATCCGGTTGGTTGTTGTCACTTATTATCGACTTCTCTTCTGGATTTGTGGGAATATATATTTGATGGATTTGATATCGATTTTTATGGTTTTAATTCACGTCGTCGAATGTAAATTTTTGGTGATTGATTATTTTTACAATCATTTCTTTAATTTGTCACTTTAAAATACAAAGGTTTCTATACTAGTAGTAAATATTCAAACTCTTTCACAAAAATGATTTCAACGTTATTTTTAATACAAAGCTCGTTTTTAAAACCGTTTTCCAATCTATTAGTATATACAAACCTTTACCTCATTCGTATGAGAAATCTAATTAAACGACTTAGCAAAACAAGTGGTATGAAATGCTTGCGTTTTCTTTGTCGGTTAATTCTTGGACTTATTGGATTGAAATCTTGTAACAATTTTAGAATGAAAATCTACAATTTGTTCGTAAATATTTAAGTTAAGATAATGGTTATATGACATGAAGCTAAACTCATTTATTTATTATCTTAATGTAATTCACACTTCTTATTGATCAATGATGATCATTTTATGGTTTAGACTAGCGATAGGCGATGTCTCTACGTCCACGTGGGGGACTGTACCTCATTTTGTTGAGCTTCATCTCATTTCTTTTATAGGCTAGCGACCTATGGGTTCTTTGGAGTTTGGACTCGTTTTTATGGGCTAGCGACCCATGTTCTTTTATGGAGTTCGGTTCATTAGGCGTACCGTTATTGTACTATGTCGTTGTTTCGAATTATTTGAGTTTCAGGTTCATCGGGCGTACCATTAATGTACTACGTCATTGTTCTAAATTATTTGAGTTTCAGGTTCATCAGGCATACCGTTGTTGTACTACGTCGTTGTTTCGAATTATTTGAGTTTCAGGTTCATCGGACGCACCGTTGTTGTACTACATCGTTGTTCTGAATTATTTGAGTTTCAAGTTCATCGGGTGTACCGTTATTCTACTAAGTCGTTGTTCCGAATTATTCGAGTTTCAGGTTCCTCGGGCATACTGTTATTATACTACGTCATTGCACCGGCTCTATGGTTAGCGACCATAAGATAGCGACCCGTTTGTGATACACGTGTTGGTGAGTTTTCATACTTCCAATTTTGATAGGCCTCCCCCTTTGTGATTTCTTGGTTTCTAGTTGATGATTTCTTGAATTTGTGTTTCACTAATTTTTGCGATTGGCATAGATATGTTTTGTCAATATTTATGGTTTGGTGAATAAAATAAAGAATATGACATTCTTTTTGGTGTTTTTCTCAAATTTTGGGATATTGTATGATTTTTGTTGTTATTTAATGTATACTTGTCACAGTAAGGCATTATTGTTATCATACATTTTTGTCATATCCCTTATCCTATCTCATTTTTTTAATGATATTTATAGCTAAAAATATCCATTTATTATTTTCTTCTTAAATAATACTTGGGTCAGACCGAGGTATTTCAGGTGCTTCTACTTGACCTCTTATCAGGGTCCGTCATCTGACTTTTGGCTAACTACTTAGCTTAGTAGTTTTTGCTTTTACACATTCGAGATAGAGACTTCTTGATGTATACATATTCTTTTGTCTAGCACTTGTACCTATTCTTTTGTGATGTGGTGGATCTTGTTTGACCACTATTTTGATATACATGTGTGTTATATTCATATCTATTTCCGCCTTAGTGATATGAATATCTGCGACTAATTTTGTGTTGTGCTTATTTTATATTTGTTTCCGAAGATCACATAGCCACAGTTCTGAATTTGTAATTGATGTGGCAGATTTTCTCTTGAAACGAAATGCACGTAATACTATTTGACATATCGATACTTACACAAAGCAATTACATAGATGGTCGCTCCTCAACAGCCTTATTCTTTGTGCTAGTCGATGACATTACCTCGTAGTGTCCTTGGCTAGTGTGAGTATTGAGGTGGGGTGTCACATTTCCCCCGCATTACAACATTATATAATCATAAAATATAATCACCTGCTTCGTGGCTGGATTCGTATCAATAGGGTCTCATCCGCTCTAGGGGCGAAAATATATCCAAACCAATTAATAAATATAGTAATTCATTCAAATAATCATCCAATAACTTTTATCAACCATATATTATATTAATTAACCAAAAAGGCGAGTTTAACTCACATAAATTTTCTATCGTCACCGAGGCGTTCCAGTTTGGATTTAGCCAAAATTTAAACAGTCTTCAAATTCATCCAAACTAGTTCCATCACGAAGCTTTCGTCATTGTGAGCGCAACACAAAAAGTTTCATCTAGATCAGACCTTTTATGAGAGAATTATGCAATTTATAAGTTATCTATTTAATTATATAATTTAATATACTCAAAGTTCAAAAGAATTACAAAATTTACCCTACCTCTTTCTTCCCCAAATGATATATCCCCTGTACACATACACTGACATACCCATCTTCACCGTGCATCCCACCACCATGCTCCCTCCATAAGCTACTGTTTGATGAACGGACGCCACCAGAAGCCTCTACTTCGCGTCCCTAACTCACGCTGCCTGAACCACCCGAGCAAAATGCGACAACCTATTCCCACGCGGCCACCATCAGGTCGCGATGATCAAAATATGATCGAACCCCACCAGATCGTGGCCGCCGATGCCCCTTCCCCCTACGAACTCAAATTCATTCAATAAATCATCCAACTCCACCTCAAGTTCATAAAAAACAGAACCCTAGTCTTGAGCTTCTCACTATCTAATGCCCAGGAAAGGAAACGCACCCATCAACATGTATATAAAAATGAAGATCTCCTCGAATGAGGAATTTTAAAGCATGTTTGACAATGTTTTATTCAATAATTTTTTAAATATATATTTTTGAAGTTTTGCATCCCTTTCTTTTTACTAATTGAGGTTTTTATAATGGCAGGAAGGATGGGAGGTATCGTAGAGGGTGTGGGCTTGTACAAGGTGGGAGTGGGCTGATGGGAATGGGCAGAGGTAAGGGTATGGGCTTGTGTAGTCAAATCTGAATATATATATATATATATATATATATATATAATTTATCAAGCTATATAATTTCGAACCCGATTGAGATGTGCCGCCTGATGTTCTATATGTTATACCCCTATTCCAAACACAATGGAACTATTCTCCAGCCCTATTTCGATCGTATGTAGAAGATAGCTTTTTGAACCCAATTATTATATGAATTTTCAATATTAATTTCAACGTGTTTCTATTTTGCATGACCAAACGATGCATCTGATCGCTATGAAATTTGATGGTGTATTAAAATTTATTATTACGGATCCAATGAAACTAGTTTCATCGAAATCCGAGACGGTACCCCGGAAGGCTATTTTCACTCGTTAATTAAAACGAGTTATTTTCAAAATTAGTTAAATAACTTTTAAATCCAACTTAAAAGTTTTATTATCTTCATTCTTATTAAGTAGAATCTAAATAATCTTTGAAATTGTTTTTATTCAGCTTAAAACCCAAGATTCAATCATTTAAACAATCCCAATTATTAAATTCAACAATTAAATTATCCAATAAATCTCTATATTTGAAATTCGAGTTATTTAATCTAAAAAATTAACTTTTCAATATTTAAAATCAATTGAATATTCCAATTTCAAATGACTAAAATTCTGAGTCATTACAGAAGAAGCCTAGGGTCTTTGTACAATCTACTGTCACTTTTCGAATGACTCGATGAACGAAAATGAACAAAGTGGAGAAATATTTTGAATAAAGTAATGAACAAGTATAACCAAAAACATATTGAGAAGACACAGTCAATGTCAGAAATTACCGGTCGATTTGGAAAGATTAATCGACATGGTTTTATGAATCTTAAATTTACAAAATTAAAAAAATAAATCCTAGTGGAATAGGAGATGAAGCCGAGCTCGTATGTTTCTTAAAAATATCACTTCATAATTTACTTTATATTGTATTTATTCTTTTTAATTATTGGTTGTAGAGAAGAATGGAAATGGTCAATTCTTGAAATTATTTCCAAGGAAAAATGATCGCAAAAAACCTCATTATTATAAATTTGCAAACAGTTATGACTTTCTTTCTAGTCATCAAAAATGGAGCTCCAATAATGCAAAGTTCTTAAGAGATGTCCAATCAAAGAAGAAGAGTAGGAAAAGGCATCGAGATCAACTTATAATTCCAGTCTAGCAAACTCTTCTGTTATGGATTCTAACCTAGGCCTGAAAAATAAAGTTGATGAAGCAGAAGCTGGAATGGATGAAGGTAATAGATTGATGTGGTGGCGGGTAGCTAAGAATAAAATTGTTGTTCAGGCCCAGATTGACTTTTCCGTTATGCATGGAAAACTTGTAAGAGAAAATGCTAAACTTCAAAAGGGTAGTGCGGAGAAGCTGGCCATATTAAAATAACAGGCTTAAGTTGAAAAGGCGAGGTTCGAAATAGAGCTTCAACATCAAGAGACCATTATTATGGAAAACGATCTAATGGGAATGGATCCACTCTCATTGGAGTATTGGTTGGAATATAAACAATGCATTGTTTAGAGTAGATCTAGAATAAAACATATATAGTTGAGTAAGTGCCAATTGTATCTTTAATTGTTGTTCTAAATTATGTACTATTATGTTTGTTTGAAATGTTAATTGGTTTATCAACTTGTTTGATGAATTCATGATTTAACAGTATAGTTTTACTTAAACAAAGTCAAATAACATTATAAATAGCATAGTTATAGCATGTTACACAACATTACACACATAAAAAGACAAAGACAAATGATTAACCTAGTTGATTGGAAAGTTAATTATTGATTCCCATAAGAATTCCAAATACGATCCATTAAATCCTTTTGGAGCCTATTATACATTTCAATAAGCAAGATGATGATCCACATGAATTATGTACTCTCCTTCAGTTCGTAGCATGTCAGCATTAAACATTCAGGCATTTGTTTTGCCCCAACATACTCGTAATTGGGATAGTCCATACCCCTTCCATCTTTAATAATCATGTTATGAAGAATTATTCAAGTGAACATAGTTGTAGATATTTTTGATATCTTCCATAGTTTATATGGATTACTAAACATTGCAAATCTTATTTGAAGTACTCCGAAAGCTCTTTCAATGTATTCCCTTTGTCCTTCTTGCATTACAACAAACTTTTGATGTTTTACCATTAATGGATTTACAAAGTCTTTAAAATCGTGATCCATTTAGGATTCCATCTACTCGATATTATCCACGATCAATGTGATCTAACCAAGTGTAAATGATACATGGGTTGATTTACCAAGCACCAAATCATTGAACAAATGTGATTGTTTAGTAATATTTAACTCGTTATAATAACCTGGCATTTCGAAGAATGCATGCCAAACCCACAAATCATAGGATGCGACCACTTCAAGACGGATGATTGGTTTTTTCCCTTAACATTGTATGCTCTATGAAAAACTTTAGGATTGTTCTTCCACTCCCATTGTATACAATTTAAGCTTTCGAGCATATTTGTCCAACCCCCACTTTCATGCATTTCGTGCAATTGTGTTGCATCTGTTTTGTTAGAAGAAGAAAGGTATTCAGTCCCATAAAGATCCATAATGGCTTGGCAGATGTGATCTAGATTTTCCAATGTTTTACTCTCTGTACTATAGTATGCGTCATTAAGGGCATCGACTGGCATACTGCATGGTAACATCCTCAAAGCTGCGGTCGTCTTTTGATGCCCACTTAGACCATGCATTTTAGATGCATTCTATTTATAAACAAAGTAATTATTATTCTGTTGAATACTTCCTATGATTCTTATAAACAATGCATGACACATTCAGAATCATCTGAAACATCTCAGGAGCATAAGTTGGATCGCAATTAAAGTATTCTTCCACCAGTATTCTGTGGAATGCTTCCTACTTACAATTGCTCTGACCCAGGGCTGATCCACCTTGTTTCCTCGAAATTGAACCATACGCTTCATGGTAGATTTCCAATAGTTCCTCTTCTTATCGTCGATGAGCTAGTTCATATGCTTCTTCTTCAGAGTCGCTTTCACATAACATTATAGCTTTTAGAATATTTGAAGACATTATTGGTGGAGAAATTTATTTGATTTTTTAATAATATGATAAGTTCAAAATGTGCAGAATAAGTATAGTAATTGTATGCTTATATAGGATTACCTTTTCTTGTTGTCCATAGTCAACAGTGTTGTGTCACCTCGATGTAAATTTCAAAATGTTCTATCGCATCACTTGTTTTACAGTAAAGAGTGGAATATTATGTCACATTTTCACACCCTTAAATTTAGTTTAACATTATTCAAAAGATTAATTGGATAGATTAATAGAATAATGGGGTGGGATAAGGAGGATGAGAAATGATAATTAATTAGGTCAGGCCTGAACTAATCAACTAATATGATTGTTTTGAAACTTAATATAGAAGGGAATAAATGAAAGGGGAAAATTAGGAGTAGAGGCACATTTCATCTCTTAAGCCCTCCCACTCTTATTCATTCTTATTTTACAACAATAAAACAATCAAAGAGGGCTGGCCATTTCTACAAGTTAGGAGAGAAGGAAATCAAATGGGATTCGAAGGGAAAAAGCTTTTGGGAAATCAATCTTCGTCAAATCTCGATCTTTTATCCAATCTAAGGCGAATAATAGTTAAACATTTCAATTATTTGAGTTTGAATTTAGTTATGGCTAATTTCCAAAATGATCTTGATTATTTTGCCATGTTATGGATGTTTGATCATTGTTTGGATAGAATAACGATTTATAGAAATTTGATGGAATTATTATGATTGGTTTTAAAGGTAAAACCTAAGTTATTGATCTCCAATTGATTTTATTTTCTGTTATGTTGTGTTAAACATTATTTATGATATGGGTTTTTAATTCATAATTTTTCAAGTTAATATGAACATATTTTGAATTGCCAAATGAGAAAATAGTGTTTATTATGAGTCTTAATTACTGAAATAATTAAATAATTATTTTGGTTTCGAAATTTTATAAGAGAAAGAAAATATATATCTTGATTTTTTGTGATTTTTGAGGATTTTACCCAAGAGGTTGTGATTTTCTATGAATTTATTATGCTAGAAAGGCATTTAAAATAATATTAACTAAGGTTATTAAATAATTTAGTTTGCTAATGTTTTTGGGGAAGTAAAGTTTATTTCTAACAACATCTTAAAAGGAAATAAAAAATTTTGGTGGCACCAATCATATTTTTTGACAAGAGATAGGAGCAGGTAAAAGAAATTGGTTTAAAAAGGAAAGAAAACAGTTTTAATATTTGCTATGATATTACCATCAACGATATGCGACGTCCCTCATGATATCCAACATTCTCATAGTAGGAATGTTGCATCTCATGGGTAAGGAGAATAAATATTGATTTCGGATCTCTACTTTGTTTATCAAGTACGATCACCCTTACTATTTTACTTCAAATCTCTTATCACCTTAGGTTTTATGAATCCATATTCCGACATAAAGATTTTGAAGTATCAATGTCGCAAAGACATGATTTCAATATCGAAGTATTTAAAGTATTGATGTCCTGAGTTTCCTTTATCGACATCCTCTGTTTTGCGGCATAATAGCTAAAGTGCCATATTTTCGACATCATAGTTTTAGATGTATTAATGCCGTAATAAATAAATTTTGACCTGAGTAATTGAAGCCATAGCTTATTAGCTCCGACGTCACTTGTTTTCCATGTTTTTGGAAACCCGATTATGTGGCTTTGATGCCATAACTCTTTCATTTGGAAACTAATGCTCTATGGGCCAAGAATTGCAAACTAAAAGTTATGTTTTAAAGGCGAGATGGCCTATGTTTTAAGAAAAATCAATAATTTTATGATTTCGGCAGTATAGTCATATATATGACAAGCCATATGTTTTATGAGTTCGAAAACTACAATGGGGATACCAATATTTATTTTTTGATATGTCGTAGGTTTAAGGATTCGATAACCTAATTGGGGATACTAATAAATAGAGGTTGGGCACTTGGGAAAATAATGTTACAATTTTTCTAATTGAAAATTGATAACTGATGGGTTTAAAGTTATCCTGGGAAAACTATGAGATATGTGATGGATAGTTCACATAATGCCAGAGATGGATAGTCTCAATATGGTTCTGTAACATCCCCTATCTAGAGGCCCAAAACCAAGCGCTATAGATGCTACAGTCATCTATAGTATTAGCTTTCGACGAATATATATGGTTATGTTAATGGTATCAATAATATCAGTAGCACTTGAATATGAAATAAACATAGATTTCAAAAACAAATTTTACTTCATTACATTTCAAAACCAAATATTTCACATTCCCAAAACATAATCCCTAATTCGTTCCCAGACACAGATAAAATATACTTATTGCAAATACGCCAAGGGAAGTATATGAAGATACACCTTTTATGATCAGAGTCATAGAGTCATAGTAGACGTAATATAAACACACTGGAAATACATCAAAACATAAAATAAGAATTACAACACCTAAATAGCTATCTGTTTGCCTCTTGCAAGCCTCCGGTAGCCTTACTCGTCATCCGGCTAAAACCTGAAAAAACCTTAATCCCTCAGCCTACTCAAATTAAATTTGAGCACCTGAGAGTTTAAGACGAAAACATAAACTTCGTGTCAGACATAAAGCCTGGTATGAATAATACTATACATCCCGGTTGAATATGTTAAGTGAGTCCACGCCGCTTAGCAGAATGGGTTTCCCTTCACTAACATCCTTTTAAAACATAACTTTGCAAAACCTTTTCCTGCAACCAAAATTGGTTAAATACTGTAAAGCAATCATTATGTCAAGATACATAAATATCAGGTAAAATGAATTATCTGTTCAAACACACAAGTTTTGTTTGGATAATTTTTAACCTTTGGCTGACTCGGGCCTACCGGAAAATATAATCGAATTAATCTAACATCTATTAGCTATTCTTCTTCTGGATTACCTATCCTTAACTATATGTTAAATACTTCACTTCTTAAAGGTCCGTCCTTGACTATCTGTTAAATACTTCTCTTCTGGATAGTCGGTCTCTAACTTAACCATCTCCCATGTCTTCGTGATCCTAATGGTTTTTCAGGCTCACCAATAACCTATCTATATATAACATATATTCCTTTTGGTTTATAATCATAATTTTTATTCTATCTGTGACCAAGCTATACACACTGGAATTTTGGACAACAATTAGCTGGGGCTAATAGCTAATTTATAACGCGACCTCATACTTGTCCCATCTGGTATTCTAATATTAGAGTCATTTGCACTTAAGGACCTCCTTCCATAGTTTTCCTTGAAAACATTTCAAAACGATTAAAACCTTTAAATCAAAATTAAATAAGGAAAAGTATATAATCTTTATGCTTTACTCGAAAATCATATCATCGTGTTATATATATCTTCTTTACTCAATCTTAGTTGATGAAAACATTTAGACACTTGAAAGAACCGCTTTCTAAACTTTTAAAAACATCTCTTTCAAAAATCAAAAAACAAACCTTTCGAAATCATACCATCTGATAATAATAAAACTTTTAGACATCCTTTTTTAAAATTACTTTAAAACATTGCCTTAGAAAAATCCTGGAAAATCATCCATATCAAAACTTTCGAATCCTATCAAAACAAACCTTTCGAAATCATCGAACTCAAACCATTCGAATCCATTGAATCAAAACCTTTCTAAACCAATGAATAAACAAGCCTTTCGAGACCATTCAACAAACAAATGTTTCAAAACCATTCAATGAACAAACCTTTCGAAACCATTCTATGAACAAGCCTTTTGAAATCATTCAAAATAAACCTTTCGAAACTATTGAACTAAACTTTTCGAAACCATTAAATAAACAAACCTTTTGAAAGCATTAAACTTTTTAAAACATAAACCTTACCTTGTTCAATTTAGAACAAGTAGAAAACCTTCTTTCAAAACCTTTCGACTTCATTGGAAGCAACCTTTCTACTTTTCGAAAGCTCTGCTTCAAAAGCTTTGGTTATACTACATTTAGAAAACAAGGATAAATCACCTAAGTAAAAAAACTTTCCTTTGAAAGCATGGATAAGCGGCTAATTTTAAAACAAGTAAACCTTTCGACTTTGTCGGAAGGTTCAAGTCAAAACAAAGTGGCGATAAGCTTTTGGTTGTGCCGAAAGGTTTCAAAAAAAATAGTGATAAAACGACAGTAACCTTTCGACTATGTCGAAAGGTTTTATACCTTTATTTTAAACATTTGACCTGGTCGAAAGCAACCAAGTCGAAAGCTCTTATTCAAGAACAAAGCAGGCAATCTTTGCTTTATAAAACAAACACACTTCAACCTCTTTAGAAACCAACCTTTCGACTTAGAACCCTTCAACTCTGTCTAATTCATTACATATCAAGTAACGTGATACCTTATGCATCGGTTTGACCTCGTCGAAAGCTATGACCCTCTCGACCTTGTCGAAAGGTCTGGGTCGGAGAGTTTAATGCCAAAATTGGCTGAAACATGCTAAAAGTAAGATTTCTTTATTTTTAACTTAAAAAGAAAAAAATTCAACTAACCTGCCTTTATTTGTCAAATTGTCATTGGTTAGCAATACTTTTCAAAAAGGTGCTGCCACTATTTTTCAGAATTAAATAATTATTTTATTTTATAAAATGCCCTTTTTCTTAATTAAATATATAAAATATTTAAGTCTCATACCTTAAATAATTTTATATATTCATCAAATGACTTAGGAAAATTCCTAAAAAAATCTTTTTTAATATGTTTTCCAACATATAAAATTTCAAACCCAAATAGTTATTATTTTAGCCTTAAATAATTTATAACTAAATAAATCATTTTCCTCACTAGAAAATTTATATAAAATCCACATTAATTCATTAAATTATGAAAACTGAAACCATCTCTAAAATATCTTTTCTGTCCTATATTTAAATTATCAAGGCATTTGGATATCATTTAATAATGTTTTTATGTCAAACACATCATATAAACTAACATAACATATATAATTCATCAACAAGCATATATATATATATATAACTTTAACCATCAAAACATGGCATATACTTGCAAAAAAAATTTAGATCTAATTCTTAAAATTGAAATCATAAGAAAATGGGACGTAGTAATTATCCACCTTGGCTTTGAGATTAAAAGTTGTGAGATTTGATGTTGAATAACTTGATTATCTTCTTTCTCTTGAATCCTAACCTTTTCTTACTTGATAATAGAAATAGTGGCCGGCCTTACTAAAATTTATGTTTGAGTGAAAATGAAATGAATGTTATTTTCATTCTCAAGGGTTTAGGGTTTAAGCCTTTCCTATTTCCCATATCACCCTTCTCATTTCCTAACACATTAGCTTATGTTATTTCATTTTATTTTGCACATTAACACGGCACGACTACCCTTAATTTAATTAAATCTCAACCAATTAATCTCCATATTATTTTACTTTATTTATACAATTAATTATTCTAAATAATGTTATAAAAATATGGGGTGTTACAGGTTCATGATGGGTTCATGGTCATCCTAGGAAAACTATAATATGTGTGATGATAATCCGTATAATTTTAGATAAATGAGACATGTGTGATGGATAGTCCACATGAATTTTAATTAGATAACCCGTGAGTGATGGGTAGTCTGTATGGCCTGGGATTGATAATCCATATAATTTTTATCTATGAGATCGGTAGTCCACATAAATATAAGATGGATAGTGAGATAAAATTTAGACGGATGGTCATTTAAATTTAAAAAATAGTCAATTAAATCGAGAATATGAATTCGGGTGGGTTAAGGGAGTATATAACATAATGAAGACAGATCATTCAGACTTACCCATGTATCATCCCTGCAAATGATTATTTACTATGTTCTAACCATTATTGTTGCAGGTGCATGAATTTTGGTTGACATAATTAGTCAAGATACCGGTGAGGGGAAACCCATTCCACTTTATGGCGTGGTCTTACTAAATATCTATTTTGGTTTGAGATGGTAGGTTATTATTCATACTAGACATTTTTTCTGACCCAAAGTTTTTGTTTTTCCCCCTAAACTCTCAAGTACTAATTTCAGTAGGCCGAGAGCAGGGATTTCCAGGTTAGACGAATAAGCTTCCGAAGACATGCATGAGGTAATCTAGCTATTAGTAGGAGCTTTTAGTTACTTTGGCTATGTTTTTTGTGTCTAAATGGATGTAATGACAGAAGTTATAACTGTTAAGTTTAGACTCTGATTAACCAAGGGGAATCTTCTTATGTCACTCTTAGAGTATTTTATAGCAATTATATTTTCTCTGAACGAAGGATCGAATGAGATTATGCAATGAATATGAAAATTTATTATGAAACAAAATGCGGATGTTTATTATTGAACTATGACTGAAAATTTTCATATTCATGCACTTCTGATGTTATTGATATGGTTAACATAGCTGCATAATTTTTATCATCAAAAATTAATACTATGGATGACTGCAGTATTTGTAGCACTTATTTTTGGACCTCAAAATGAGGGATGTTACAGTTTGGTATCAGACCATAGGTTTATGTAAAAATTTAAAAGATTAAAAGTTTTTGAAAACATAATCCAATGAATAAGAGATTAAGATCGAGGTATGGGATAATGCTGTAATAACGTGCTTGTATTTGCTTATATAAGTATGTATTCTCCACTCTCTCATTATCCGTTCATCTATATCTTATAAAGGCTTATATTGTAACATCCCCTATCAAGAGGCCTAAAACTAAGCGCTATAGATGCTATAGTCATCCGTAGTATTAACTTCCAACAACTAAATATGGTTATTTAGTGGTATCCATAATATTGGAAGCACTTGAATATGAAACAAAAACACAGATTTCAAAAACATCTTTTAACGTTACATTTTCAAAACACATGTTCCATATTCAAATTACGTAATCCTACAATCATTTCTTAGATTCAGATAAAATATAATTATTACATGAATATGCCAAGAGCAACATATGATGATGCCCCCTTGGTTGAGCATAGTACTACATAGACATAACTGTCTTAGATACAACACAACAGAAAATAAAACAAAACAACTCCTAAATAGCTATCCGTCAGCCACCTGCTCCTCTCCGAAAGCTTTATTCGTCAACCTACTAAATCCTGTAAAACCTCAACCCTCGATGTACTCAAATCAGTTTTGATCACGTAAGAGTTTAAGGGGAAAATATCAACTTCGAGTCAGCCATAAAACCTGGTGTGAATAATACTATGCATCTCAGTTATTAATGTTAAGTTAGACCATGCAACTTAGTGGAATGGGTTTCCCCTCACTAACATCCTTTTAAAGCATACCTTTTGCAAATCATAATCCTAAACCAAAACTGGTTAAAACTTTAAAGCGTTATTATGTAAACATACATGTATCAGTTATCAAATGGACTATTTTTCCGAACATTATAGTTTTGTTTAGCTTACTTTTAACCTTTGGCTGACTCGGGCCTGCCAGATAATATAACAAAATAATCTAACATCTGTTATACACTCCTCTTCTGGACGGTTTATCCTTAACTATCTGTTAAATACTTCTCTTCCGGATGGTCTGTCCCTAACTTAACATCTCCTAAGATCACCTGATCCCAATGGTTTTGCAGGCTTACCAATAACCTATCTATGTATAAATATATATTCTCTTCTACGTGTAATCATAATTTTAGTCGTATCTGAGACAAAGCCCTACACATTGGAATTTTGGACTAAATTAGCTGGGGCCAAAAGCTAATGTATACCTATACCAATCCCATCTGATATTCTAATATCTGAGTCATTTTTACTTAGGGATACCCTCCTAGAATTTTCCTTGAAAACCTTTTCATCTAAAATTGATTTAAAACCTTTTAAACCAAACTTAAACAAGGAGACTTATACTCTATGCTTTACTCAAAATCATCTTGCCATGTTATATATATACTTTACTCAAACCTTAGTTGATGAAAACATTTAAACCCTTTAAAGTACCTTTTCGAATCCATTAAAAGTACCTCTTTCAAAACCAAGTAAAAAACCTTCACTTATCTAGGCCGAAAGGCAAAAATATTCCTTTTGAAACCATACCCAAAACCTTTTGAAACCCTTGACAAGCCTTTCTTTCAAAAGCTATAAAACATTAGACGTCACATCTTAAAACCTTTAAATGTCGCCTTTAGAAATCTTTGGAGAAACCTTACCTTTCAACCCTTTAGACACGGTCAGAAAAACATTCCTTTCGACTCCTTCAAAACCATTGGGGAACCACCCCTTGAAAATCTTTCTTTAAAAGCTTTTGAAAGCATCAAACCTTTATAAACACAAACCCTTCGATAGCATCTGGGTTCATTTTAAAACATGTGGAAAAACACCTTTTGAAACCATTTAAACCTTCTCTTCTGAAACCTTTGGGTCATACATCAATAGAGAAAAATGGTCTATAAAATCATTTAAGTAGAAAGCCTACCTTTTGAAAGCATTCCAAAGTAAAGAAGTGATGATATCGAAACCACCCTTCCGAAAGCATTGGAGAAGTGCCTAATTTTAGGAGCTAAGTATACCCTTTGAAACCATTAACTTTGAAAATTAGAAAAGTGGCAGCCAGGGGTTTCGACTCCTTCGAAAGAATTACTTAAAATAAAAGAGTGAAACCAATTCGAAACATTTCATTTAAAACATTTTGACTTACTTGAAAGCCAACCGAGCTGAAAGATATCCTTTCAAAAGCAAAGCGGGCGCCACTTTAATTTAAAACAAAGGCATACTTCATCCCCTTCGAAACCCAACGTATTGACTATGCACGTTCCGCCTTCATCCAATATGCTATGTACCAAGTTACTTTATACCATGCGCATTAGTTTCGAAAGCATGGTGGTGAAACGTCCTAGTCGAAATCCCTAATGCCGAAGGTGGCGGAACATGCTAAAATCATGCAAATTTCATTTTTAACTTAAAAGAGAAACACCTTTCAACTAACCTTCTATTGTTTGTCAAATTTTCAATGGTTGCTAAATATCTTTTTCAATAATGCTGCCAATATTCTCATAAATAAACAATAATTTTATTTTACAAGACACGCCTTCTCTTTAAATGAATGTATAAATCATTTAAGTCTCATACCTTAAATAATTTTATATATTCATCAAAACACTTAGAAAAATTCCAAAAAATCATTCTCAATTTGTTTTCTAACATTTATAAATTTGAGACCCAAACTATTAATAATTTAACCGTAAATTATTTATAACCCAATAAATCATTTTCTTCACTAGAAAATTAATATAAAATCCACATTAATTTAGAAAATTATGAAAATTGAAACCCACCTCTAAAATATTATTTATGATCTATATCTATAATCGCAAGGCATTCAGGTGTCAATAAATAGGGGTTTCGCATCAAAACATATCATAAAATCTATATGAGTAAGCATAAATCATCAACAGGAATATATAATCATTTACTCATTCAAAAATAAGCATAAACTTGTAAATAATTCGGATTTTACCTTAAAACCGAAAATCATTTAGAATATTGAGATGTAGTCATTATTCATCTTAGCTTTGTGATTAAGGATTTGAGATTTGATCTTGATTAATTGAATTGATTCTTTCCTTCAATCCTAGCTTTATCTTCTCTTGAGATTGCTAAAAGTGACCGGCCTTAGAAGTATCTTTATTTGAGAAAATATGAAATGAACGTGCGTTCTGGTTTCCTAAGGGTTTAGGGAATAAGTTTAATCATTTTCCTATTATGCCCTCCCTTATTTTCTAACACCTTAATTCTTTAATACATTGTTTACTCATTAACATGACTGGCTACCCCTTAATTAATTCAAAAATCTCAATCCATTAATCAACCCATGTTATTCAATTTAATTTTACTAATTAAATTTCCTAAATAATATCACTAAAAAATACGGGGTGTTACATGTATGCAGATTAAAAGAAAGCAAGATATGGAAGACGAAAATAGAATAGTGAATCTAGGTGGATGAAGTACCACAACTAATGAAAATGTTCGGCCCAATACTAGAAGGAATCCGGGTCAATAGGCAAATGCTGATACAAAAGCAATTGCTAACGTGGGTGTTAGAACCCCACCAGTAGATATAGGGGCTACGTATCAGTTCTTTGTCAACATAATACAAGTTGGAGCTGCTACTGGTTTGGCTAGAGGGAATGCTGCTAATGCGGAAGCAACTAATCCTTTGGTGCCAGTTGGCTACAACTATGCCAAGTGAACCTTGATTATACTAGTCTTAGAGGAAAGCCTTTTCTTGGAAATGAGGATGCTATTGAAATGGAGAACTAGCTATATCACTGTAAGAGAATCTTTGCTGACCTAGGATTTAGTAACGAGCAAAAGAGGAGGTTGGCATCAAGGTAGTTGCAAGGAGCTGCTTTATACTGGTGAAATAGGGTGACCCTAGGTGTACCGGAAGAGAAATTGACTTGGGATGAATTTCACAGCAGATTTGAAGAGAGAATTTTACCTAAAGTAGCTTAGTCAACTTTGCTTAGGAAGTTCGATGATTTGGTGTAAAGATAAATGTCTGTACTGGAGCATGCTATTAAGTTTGGTGAGCTATCCATATATGAATATGGCACCATTGATATTGTGTAAAGAGGAGTGATAAGTTTATCCAAGGTTTGGGGTTGGAGATTGATAGGGAGACTATGCCATATTTCAGGGATCCATCTAATGTAGTGGTAGAGATGGTTATAAGGAATGAGAAGATGTTTTTGACTTTTGGGGAGGAGCAGTAGGTGAAAAACTAGAGTTCTCAAAGTAAGAAGAGAAAGCTCTTCAAGGTGAAGAGAGCTCAAAAGGATGGAGCTGCCAAGAAAGGGAAAACTGGTATCTTTTATTACAAATGTGACGATAAGGGGCACTATGCTAATGAGTGTCAATCTAATGATGGTAAGACAGTTGTGGGAAAAAAGTACGTGAAGTGCTTTAACTGCAACTAGGTAGGGCATTATAACAATAAATCCAAAAGCAGCTAAGGCAGAATAAGGAAAGGTTTTTTGCTTCGGAATTATCATCTTCTAGGCCAACAGTAGAGGAGAAGGAAAAGGCTATGATGGGAGGTACGCTTTTGATTCATAACATACCTATTAGATTATTATTTGATACTGATACATCATATTCTTTTATCTCTCGGTATTTGGTAGATAAGTTATATTTTGAACCATCATACATTGTTACTTCCTTAAGGGTCGTGAATCCAATAGAAGGATGTGGAATGAGATGTAACCATCTAGAATTTGAGTTGTTAGGTCATAATTTTGCCTGCAATTTGTTTGTGTTTGATTTTGTGGGACTTAGGATTGTTTTGCGTATTGGATTGGTTTAGCAAACATGATGCAAGGATATGTTGCCAAGATAATAAAATATCATTAAGACACCCTAATAGTAGTGATAGAATTATGTACTCAGTTGAGAATTTGGGTTTAAATGGTTGTGCTTTACTAGGTAAAAGAGAAGTGGAAGCTCAATCGAGTCGAGTTTTAATCGTAAGAGAATTTTCATATATTTTTGAACTAGTTACAGGATTACCCCCGAGGAGAGCTATTTTGTTTAGACTTGATCTTATATATAGAGCTGAACTCATTATTAGGCCATCTAGCAGGATGACACCTATGGAGATAAAAGAGTTAAAAGTGTAGCTAGTGGACTTGGAAGAAAAGAGTTTTATTTGACCAGGCAGTCTGCCTTAGGGAACGACCTTGGTGTTCGTGAGGAAACCAGATGGGTCGTTGAGGTTGTGTGTTGATTATTGTAACTTGAATGAGAAGACGATAAAGAATAGATATCCTTTGATGAGAATCAATATTTATTTGATCCATTAAGTGGAGCCTAAGTGTTTTCCCAGTTGGATTTGGCGATAGGGTTCCATCAAGTAAGGCTGGCGGAGGACAATATTCCTTTGATGGTGTTTTGAATGAGGTATAGTTCGTATGAGCGGTTAGTCATCTCATGTGGGTTGACTAATGCTCCTACTTTCTTCGTGTACTTGAATCAAATTTTCCAAGAGCATTTGGATAGGTTTGTGCTGGTATTCATTGATGATGTTTTAATATATTCCATGGATCAAAGAGATCATTCGATTCATTTTAGAAAGTGCTTGAGACATTAAGACAACATCAACTAAAAGCGATGTTTTCAAAGTGACATTTTTGAAAGAAAGAAGTGAAGTTTCTTGGTCATATAGTTTCAAAAGAAAGGATGTATGTGGATCTAGCTATGGTTGAAGCTGCAAATAATTGAAAGAGATCCTAGATGATAACCGAGATAAAGAGTTTTCTTGGATTAGTTGGCTATCACCAAAGATTCAAAACGGAATTCTTCAGATGGCAGCATCCCTGACTAAACTAACCAGAAAGGACATAAAGTTTATTTGGTCTAGTAAATTTGAGAAAGAATTCTAGAAGCTAAAACATGTATTGACCAATGCGCTCGTATTAATTGTGCTAGATGGTAATGAGGATTTGGTGGTTTATACAAATGCATGTGGAGCATGATTGTGAGCTGTGTTGATGTAAAGTGGTAAAGTGATTGCCTACGCTTCTCTATAGCTTAGACCATATGAATTTAGGTATCTCACTCATGATTTGGAGTTGGCAGAGTGATCTTTGCTTTAAAGGTGTAGATACACTACCTCTGAGGAGAAAGATTCAAGTTGTTTATGGATCATAAGTTTTGAGGTATTTTTTTCTCTTAGAAAGAGTTGAATATGGAACAACAGAGATGGCTATAGTTTTTAGCAGCTTATATTTTGGTATTGAGTATACGTCGGGAAAAGGAAATAAATTTGCTGATGAACTTAGCTGGAAACATCAGAATGTGGTGTTACCTATATTAGTGGAATGGAAGGATTTAGAAGTATTGACTACTTATAGTGTGTAGTTAAGATCAATGGCTAGTTCTAGTTGGGTAATTGCCATGTTATCGTGTTTGGAAGTTCGATCAGTGATGATCGAAAGGATTACTTCTAAGTAGAGAGATGATCCATGACTAGTTGAAAGGATTAGAAGGCTTGAAGGTGGAGCTAAGATTGATGATTTGTAGGATTCTAATCTTGACCAGAATAGATGGTTATGAAAGAAGGGACAATTATGTGTTCCAGATGTTGGTGACCAAAGGAAGGAAGTTCTTAGGGAATGTTATCCATTGAAGTTTACCATTCATCCTATAGGAGCTAAGATGTATTGGGATATGAATAGGAGTTTTCATGGAAAGGTATGAAAAGGGATGTAGGCTTCTGGTTAAAGCAATGTTTGAATTGCCAGAAAGTGAAAGCCGAGCATCAAAAGCTAAGTGGATTGCTTTAGCTTTTAGATATACCGTTTTGGAAATGGGATTATATGTCCATGGATTTTATTAATGGGCTGGTAAGGTTAAATAGAGGAAATGAGAGTATTTGGGTTATAGTGGATAGGATAACCAAGAGTGCACATTTCATTCCCATTAAGTCGACCAGGACGTCACCTATATTTTCTAATTTGTTTATGAGGAACATTGTTAGTCTGCTTAGGATTCCTAGTAGTATAGTCAGTGATAGAAATACTTTATTTACTAGTGAATTCTGGAAGAGTCTGTAGGATATATTAGGCACCAAGCTTAAGATAAGTACCACTTATCACCCACCGAAAGATTAGCAGATAGAGAGAGAGTCAATAACGTACTTGAAGATATGTTCAACACTTATGTACTAGATTTTGATGGGTCATGGGAAGACCATTTGCACTTAGTCGAGTTTTCCTATAACGATTGTTATCAAACTAGTATAGGAATTGCATCTTCAAAGCTTTGTATAGAAAGCCACGCAAATCATAAACATGGTGGTTAGAGAGAAAAGACAGAGTGGTTCTTGGTCTAGACATAGTGAGAGAAGCTGTAGAGAAGATTGAGTTTATCTAGGTGAAGAAGGAGGCTCGGTCTGAGCAGAAATGCTATGCAGATAAGAGACATAAGGATCTAGAGTTCTCAGTCATGTTTTCATTAAGGTATACCAATAAAGGGTGTGTATGGTTTGGAAAGTCTGGGAAATTGACACCTATATATGTTGGAACGTTCCCTACTATAGAGAGGATTGGAAAGCTTGCGCACCAAATAGAGTTACTGAGTAGTTTGGTAGGAGTCCATAATGTTTTTTATGTATTAACCCAAAAAATGGATCAACATCCTAGAGTATGATGTGAAGGCACCAGCTTATTAAAACAGAGTAAACATAATAGAAAATAGCATAAAAGTAAGTAAGATACAGAGATTTTTATAGTGGTTCGGCTACTAACTAAGCCTACGTCCACTTTATAGCTTTGATTATTGGTTTGCTCTTGTTTGAATGAGATTAGGAAAGAATTAGTCACAAGTATAGTGGTTAGACTGATTCTTGAACCTAGAATTGCTTAGAATAGTTGCCTTGGTGACTATGGTGTAGAGGAAAGAGTTGAAGAATGGATGGAGACCCCATGTAGTGATCGTAGAATCTAGATCCGTTCTTGGTTGATTTATGATTTGAATTTATAGGGATGACAGCCATATTGGGTCAGAAGCTCACTATCAACCCAGTCCAGAAGTCAGCCTACACATGCACTGAAAAGTCTAGAAACATACGTGATAAAACCTTGACTCGGTACCAAGTTAAAGGTCCTTAACTTGGCGTCGAGTTAAGGAATGAAGTGATAAGTCATTTATGACTTTTTACATGTTGTTCTATGTTTAGATAAAGATGTTCCAACCTCTTTTCCACAGCTTTTGGCAAGATTCTTGTGATCAATTGATCTTACTTGAGTTATCCTGACTTATCTAATAACATTCCATCAATCTTGAGGTTGGCCATGCTAACCATGAAGAAAACGCTTGATGTCGACTCACATGACTAAGTGATGATGCATGTAGTTTTGATGGAGTTTAGGGGAGATCCTTAACTCTGTAATGAGTTAAGAGTCCTTACCTGTATGTCGAGTTTAGGTGTTAATCCCAAACAAGTCAAATTCCTCTAAGCCTCTTCTTTGCCCCTTCTAAGCGTACTTGTGAAGCTTCAAGCCATTTCGTCTTCATTTTGATGTTCTAACTCTCATTGATATCTACTTGGCTAAAAACCCAGTTAGCATCATGTTGCTCATCTAAGGAAGTATGTGCATGATTCAGAGACTTGTATTGCTCCAACTACATTGGAAGACTTAGCAGTAAAACCAGATCTGACTTTTGTTAAGCAACCAGTTCATGTTGTAGCAAGAGATGAGAAGAGATAAAGGAACAAGACAGTCAGATTAATGAAAGTCCAATGGAGTGACAATAAGTAAGGTTATACTTAGGAAATGTAGGACATGATTAGGGATACTTATCTTGAGTTATGAAGGGCGTTCTATACCTGTTATATAGACTATGTAGCTAGTAAGATATATTAGCATTGTTTGTTACAGTTGTTTAAATGTTTTGATACATTTATTGTGTGGTGCTTACTAAATTTTTAGAATGAAATGCTTAATAAGAGGAGCATGCAACACCACTAATTTTAGTTTAACATCTTTCAGAAGATTTAATTGGATAGATTAAATAGAATAATATAGTGGGATAAGGAGGATGAGATTTGATAATTAACTGGGTCATACCTTAACTAATCAACTAATAAGATTGTTTTAAAACATAATGTATAATGGAATAAATGAGAGGGGCAAATTAGGAATAAAGCCTTATTTTATCCCTTAGGCCCTCCCTCTTTCATTCATTCTCATTTTATATTCACAAAATAATCAAAAGCAAACACTAAGAGACTGGATATTTCTAAAGGGTAGGAGAGAAGGAAATTATAAGTGACTCAAAGGGAAAAATATTTTTGAAAATCAATCTTCATCAAATCTCAAACTTCTATCCAATTTAAGGTGAATAATAGTTAACCATCTCTAATATTTTTGTTCAAATTTGGTTATGGCTATTTATTAAATTGAACTTAATTATTTTGCGATGTTATGGATGTTTGATCATTGTTTGGATAGAATAATGATTTATGGAAATTTAATAGAACTATTATGATAGGTTTTAAAAGTATAACTAAGCTTTTTATCTTTAATTGATTTGATTTTTTGATATATTGTGCAAAACATTATTTTGGAGACAGGATTTTAATTTCATAATTTTTCAAGTTAATATGAATATTTTATGAATTTCCTAATAAGGAAATAATGTTTACTTTGAGTTTTAATTATTAAAAATAATTATTTTGGTCCTAAAATTTTGACAGGAAAAAGAAAATTTAAATTCTAATGTTTTGTTATTTTTGGGAATTTTTCCCAAGCGATTATGATTTTTTTTTGAAATTACTAAGCTACAAAAACATTTAAATTAATATTAGTTAAGGGTATCGATTAATTTAGTTTTGCTGATGTTTTTGGGAAAGTAGATTTTAGTTCTAGAAAAATCTGAAAAGGAACGTAAAAGATTTGGTGGTAACCAATCATATTTTAATAAGAGATGGGAATAGATAAACGAAATTGGTTTAAAAAGAAAAATGTCAGTTTTAATGTTTATTACAGTAATGCCATTGACGACATGCGACATCCCTCATGATATCCAAAATCCATCATAGGAGGAATGCGATATCTCATGGGTGAAGAGATTTGATATTAATTTTGGAGCTCTACTTTGTTTTTATAAAGTGTGATATCCCTTACTATTTTATTTGAAATCTCTTGTCACCTTAGTTTTTAAAATCCATGATTTCGACATAAAGATTTTAGTGTATTAATGTCGCAAAGACATGATTTTGATTTTAAAGTATTTAAAGTATTGATGTCATTAGTTTCCTTTGTCGAAATTCTATGTTTTGCAGCATAATAGCCGAAGCACCATATTTTCGACATCATAGTATTTGAAGTATTGATGCCACAAGAAATTGATTTCAACTTGAGTAATTGATGCCATAGCTTGTCAGCTCTGACATCATGTGTTTTCCTTATTTTTGGCAACTAGGTTACGCGGCTTTGATGTCATAACTCTTTTGTTTCGAAACTACAACTTTATTGGTCGAGAAGCTTTATTATCATGCAAGCTGAAAGTTATGTTTTAAAGGTGAGATAGCCTATGTTTTAAGAAAATCAACAACCATATGATTTCAATAGTATAGCCTTATACTTTATAAAATCAGAATTTTTTTTCAAATCTTCGATAGAGGTTCGATATCATTTTTAATAGCACGAATGTCATAAGCTTTCTATTTCGAGTTGTTATATTGATGGCTAGACAATCCATATGTTTTATGCGTTCGACGAGTTTATGGGGATACTAATGTTTATTTTTTGAGATGCATAAATTTAAGGGTTCACAACCTAACTGGTATACCAAAAGGCATAGGTTTGGAACTTGGAAGAATAATGCTACATTCTAATTGTAAATTGATAAGGGTTTATAGTCATTCTAGAAAAATTATAAGATGTGTGATGGATAGTCTACATAATGCCAAACATGGATAGTCTCCATATGGTTCATGATGGGTTCATGGTCATCCTACGAAAACTATGATATGTGTGATCGATAGCCACATAACTTTAGACAAATGAGACATGTGTAACGGATAATCCGCATGAATTTTAATTAGATAAACCATGTGTGATGGGTAGTCCATATGGCCTGGTACAGATAATTTATATAATATTTGTATGTGAGATGGGTTGTCCACATAAATATAAGGCAGATGGTCAAATTAAATTTAGACAGATAATCATTTAAATTTAGATGAAAAGCCAATTAAATTGGGATGGGTAATCCATTATATGAATTTGCATAGGGTACAGGAGTGTATAACACAATGAAGACAGATTAGTTAGACCTACCTATGTTGCATGCCTGCAAATGATTATTTACCATACTCTAACGATTGTGGTTGTAGGTGCATGAATTTCGGTTGACATAATTGGTTAAGATACAAGTGAGAGGAAAACCCATTACGCTCTATGACATGATCTTACTAGATATTTATTTTGGTTTGAGATGGTAGGTTATCATTCACATCAGACTTTTTGTCTGATCTAAAGTTTTTATTTTCCACCTAACCTCTTGGGTAATCATTTGAGTAAGTCGAGAGTAGGGATTCCAAGGTTAGACGATTAAGCTTCTGGAGACGTGTAGGAGGCAATCTAGCTATGAGTAGGAGCTTTTAGCTACTTTTCGATGTGTTATTTTGTGTCTAAATGGATGTGATGAAGAAACTATCAAGTAGTAGACTTTGATCAACTAAGGGGCATCTTCATATGTCGCTCTTGGAGTATTTTGTAATAATTATATTTTCTTTGAACGTGGGATTGAATAGGATTATGTAATGAATATAACATTTTATTAATGAAATGAAATATGAAAGTTTATTATTTATAAATGTTTGAAAATTTTGATATTCATGTGCTCCTGATGTTAATTATATGATTAGCTGCAACCTGTCACTGGAAATTAACACTATGGATGACTGCAGCATCCATAACACTTGGTTTTAGACCTACAAACAGGGGACGTTACGCACACCGGCTTGGTTTTGGGCTAATGTAACAACCCACACTGTTGGACACACTGATCTGAAGCCTTATGTGACTTTCGAACTCGCGCCATACCATGAAATACGAGCTATTTGGTTTTTGAAACATTATAGAGCATAATTACAAGGGTAAATTCTATGACATTCTACACTTTTAGATCTCAAAGGCGGAAAGAATTAAAATATAAGTAGTGAAAAATTGACATTGTAGAAAATAAACCATAAAATACTTTATTTGGCATATGCATTGTTTTAAAGTAAAATATATGTTTTATAGAATTTTAATACGGTAAATAACCACATGATGGACAATAAGAATATGTTAACTCTAATATGAAGCCCCTTTCTCCGTGCACTATACCCAATCAACTACTAACATGTCATCCTGTGGTGGGACAAAAATGGAAAGGAGGGAGTGAGTCAGAGAAAAGTCTGATGAATGAGAAAAAGTTTAATATGTGATGATCATATGCAGTTACTTTAATAGTACTTTAGATGATTTTAGGTGTGATACAAGTGTTTGTGAATTCTTAGTGTTATTACCTTAAGATTCTTGTCTAATACGTTCCTACACTACAATTTGTGTAGGCTAATACAATGGATCGAACTAAGGATTGAACATCATGTCTAATGGTTGGCCACTACTCCTAGATTTACTTAATGTAAACAATGCCGCTAGGCTACTAAAACATGTTGACACCGCCATAATGCTACTAAACTAGGAACACCTCCCCTTGGCCAGTAATCATGAAAACACTGCTACTAGGCTAGTATGGGCCAAATTCCCACCACTATCAATTCCACTAGGCTACTGTAGGCTAAATTACCATTACTATCACCACCACTAGACTACTGCGGGATAAGCTTCCACTACTATCAATGCATATGCTACTGGGAACGATACCCCCTCACTACACCTAGAGAGGAAGAAACCGAGATGCTGACCCGCCAGACTATCCCAATGTCTGCATTCGATTCCACCACTCGATTGTATTATTAGTCTCTTAATGCACGCTTCGGGTACTCCTCTCTAACTATATCACATGCATCAAGAATTTGTAAATACTAGGACCTCCTATAGTGCTGGACCCACTCCATCAGGCATCTACTCCAGCTGAACGCTAACCATTGGAACCTCTTTGTGTGCCAATTGCGAACATACATCGATTCGAATTAATTTCTACCCTAATTTGGGTAAATAACATTTATCCAACACCACCACAACCTAGCGCACGCTTATAGGGAACTAACTTCCCTACAAGTCCTAACATGCTTTTAATTGCCTTTAAATAGGCCCATAACAATTCATGTTTCATATAAATTTTGTACCTTAGGCCGAGTTTCGATTTGCTAAATTTTAATACGAATGGCCGACAGCTTATACCCTTTGGTCGACTGCTAAGGCTTCTAGGTCGGTTGTTAATGAATTTTTTTTGAGGTTTCTTCCTATTTCTACTGTTGATTATTTATGTGCTTAAGTTAGGTTGTAAACAATATTTAATTTACCCTAATTACAATCTAAGCACCAACTCACTTAAGTTTAGGGTTTGCAAATTTGATAATAGAATATGTACCTAGACATTTAATTAGATTAGCAAGTTACTATAATTCCAATTGTAGGGTTTTAGATTCAAATCTAAGGTTTATCACTTAATCACAAGAAGGGTATGCTAGCTCAAATTAGATTTAGTAATTACAGTAATTTAAATTTCCATCAGGATACAAGCTTCAAAGTAGGATTTCCGACATCATCCTATATCATAGAGAATAAATCAATTTTAATTATAATTAATCACCTATTAATTTATTCCCTCTCACCTGAAGCTTAAGCTCCTCCTATTGTTTTTCTAAAGAATTGCCCCTCTGAGTGCTATCTCCATTTGTTCTGTCTAGATCTAATCGCTTGCACTCTTTTAGGTTTATTTTATTTTGATTTTTAATAAGATTTAGGGTTAGAAGAGAAGTTGGATTTTGATAGAGTTTTGTTACAATAATCTTTTCTATTAGTTTTGGGGTTAGCTTAAATTCCAATTTACAAATATTAGGAATGAATTTAGGGTATTGATTTGGGCTAGAGAATATTTTATTAACATCACATCTGGTTATCAAAACTTTGATATGAAGGAATGATCGGAACCATCGAACAATGCTTCGGGTTTCCTAAGTTTTCATCATCCATGGTCTACCTTAAATGACCCACTGTCGACCGCGATAGGTCAACCATGATACTCCTAGGGTCAACTTAGGTGTGCTATGTTATAGTATTTATTATTATTTTTTCAATTATTTTGTCCCAAATATTTTCGAGCCTGAAACTTCTCCATGAAAACTCTGTTTTCGAAGTGTTATATATGAAATTGTCAGAAAACCAGTACGAACGCAATGGTGCAAATTTTGTAGCCAAATTCGGACGTGTGTGGAAAAAAAATTAGTTCTTGTTTTAGTTAAATTTACTTTACTAATTAAATTTCCATTTAAATTTCTATTAAATTCTCGTTAGATTTAACATAATTCAGGGTGTTATAGGTAAAGATAAGAATATTGTGTCTTATCGGTTTGCATTTGAGTAATGTAAAATTATTTTGTCACATTGGCATTACTTGGGTAATGATAGGAATATTATGTCTTCTCGACTTGGTTCTGGGGTAAGGATTGGAATATTCTATCACATCTGCTTGGGTACGAGGTAAAGTGATATAATATTGTGTCTTATCCGTTTGCTTTCGGTAATGATAGGAATATATTGTCACTTCGGCTTGGTTTTGGGGTAAAGATTGGAATAATCTATCACGACCACTTGGTTTCGAGGTAAAGATAAGAATATTTTTTCCTATTGGTTTGCTTTTGAGTAATGGTATGAATATTATATCACATCGCCTTGTTTTTAGGTAATGCTAGGAATATTGTGTCTTCTCAACTTGGTTTTAGGGTAAGGATTTAAATATTCCTGCACAAACCATCATCGATGGTCTAAATATTATGTTAATAATGGTATCAAAATATTTAAATGAGAAACAAATAGGAAAAATCAACGAAAATGGGGAGTTGAAGTCAATGTGCATTGCCAATGCAGTTTTGCCTGCAAGAATGATCGCAATACTAGTGCTTTCTTGGAATATTAGATGTCTCCTCTACATATGTGATAATTCCGGTAGATGTAATTTTCGTGAATGGATTAATGAACCATTTCTAGCAAGGAATTTTTCTATGTTTCAGTCCTTGTTAGAGAAAATAGGTTGTTATGGCGATCACTTCATTCATCGAACATCCGTCCCAATACAACTAAAGATTACAAATTACGAATAATGTTTTTATGTAGTGTATGTTATTTAGTAATTATGTATTATCATAAAAATATTTTGTCGCTTCAACTTTTGTTAGGTGGATCAGCGAAGAATATTGTATCAAATCAACTTTGCTTTCTAGGAGCGAATAAGAATATTGTGTAAAATCAACATTTCTTTCTTAGAATGAATGGGAATATTGTTTCGAATCAAATTTGCATTCTAGGCATGAATAAGAATATTATGCCACATCGTCTTTGCATTTAAACTGTTATAAAACATCATATAAGCCATTATAACACAACAAAATAATAGTTCTTCCAATGTCTAATTCTTCTCTAGACAATTGGTGGACAAATTTTCAAAACATCCCAAATGACTATGTTTGACAACATGACAATGACATCATGAGAGTCATCAACATGAGAACTCATCACTTGATTGAAATCCTGAGGCTTACAACATGTACTTGCAAAACCAACATTACGAAGACATTCGATAGCAAGAGAACGAGGAGCAAGAAGAAAGAAGAAGGCTTAATGATGTGGTTGACTATGACTTACTACTGTGTTATAATGATCCCTATCACAACGGACATCCATTCATACATATCGAACCATAGGATATGGATGAATATGCTAAACGATGTTAATGTGGTTGAATAGCAATCTTAGCCAATGTATCATATGGTAGGGAGTAGGCTATTGGTACTACTACTGTAGACACAACATTTGCGAATTACATCAGTGTATAGACAGACCTTTTGCCTGACGATCAGTTGATTTTATTATGGACTTAGAAATGGTGAATATTTCATACCGCAATCAGTTGCATGAGTGGTTTAGTCTTTTGATAATTGAGTTATCTAGCATTATTAATATCTATATGTCAATTGTGTTTGTTTCCAGCAATACCTTTATCAGGTACTTCATTTTCCAATATTCATGTTGAAAAAAAAGACTGAGAATGACATAAACACAAAAATGCTGAATACAGATAAACAAATGACGAACCATACATGGACATAGTATAATAACATAAGCTAAAGATAAAACAGTCATATACAAAAAATACAACGTAAAATGCCCATACAGTGAAACATACAACATACAATGCCAAAAAAAATATGTAAACTACAGATAAACAAATAATAAACATAGTATAAAAACATAAGCTAATTGAAAATGATTGGAATACAATCTACACTGCCCATTCAATGAAACATACAACATTCAATGCCAATAAATGCAGAAATCGCAACAACTACGACTAAAACTCGACATATGTTAACGTCGCACAATGTAATAAAAATAAGTATAGTCAATCCATCACCTCCATCGCTACCTCCAAAAACTACGACTAAAACTCAACATATCCACTAAAACTTGACATATCATCGCCCCCATCATCATCCTCATTACCTCCATCAGCGTCGTCATCGTAATCATCCTCATCATCATCGTCACATCCTTACCATCATCCTCACCATCATCACCATAATCAATACCATCTCCAACAATACCACAACCATACCCAACATCACCACACCATCTCCATCTGTAGTCCGTAAGGCTCGTATACAAAAAGTTTAGCGGTCAACACATCTATCCGTGCCTATAACATATGCGTATTCTATACGTATATCTTATGCTGGTGTGCATATACACGAGTGTCATAATTTGGAACACAAGAATGAAAGTCTTGATCGATCCAATCTAGAGGCATACTAAACAAACAACTAATATGACATGTAAATGCTTAATTTAAATTAAAAAAATATATAACTAAAAAAAGTGCCTTATACGAAGGGTATAACCTCACTGAAGGCAAACCAGGAATGCCATGCTGATCTAGAAGGATTATGGGCTGCTCAATGAATGTACCAGTGACATTGTATACCCTACAATTATAATCAAGCTTCAACTGCATCAGAGACTAGGAGAACCAGAACGGAATAAGATTGAATGAAAACTAAGGTATCCGAACTCTCCCAGAGTGTGAGGGCCTATATGATCAGAGTTGACCCCATAGACATAATCTAGTAACATAAAATGATGTAGTGCTACTCTACCCCCTATGTACATCGTAATCTCCATCTAAGAAGGATGTACTAGTATCCACCCATCCAACAAGTCAATGAGTAAGAAAATACCGATCTTCATTCATCCAGGTCTACCAAACATGTCCTTGCCTGATAATGGATCGGTTGGTATATGACTATCACCTGTGGCCTGATACACACATCGCTCACCCAGATAGCACATAGGCAAGAATGCAAGTATGTGCAAAATGACCATACATCTAGATAATGAATATATGATCATCATGGGATAATCGTCTACCATAAGGCCTACATCTACAAGCTAGTTGAATAGGAGGTCTAAGGAGTTCGTATAAGGTTACCACGACAGCAGATGTCGAGTTGTGACCTAGCCTCTATCAGATCATTTCAACACCTAAGGGAGCATGTTGTAGATTTTGAACTGTCTTCCATCGTCTCATCCTAGGGAAGTACTGCTAGGGAGCCTAACTAGCTATCCTTTGGATGTGGGCATGCATGTTTTCCATGTATTCATAGTACCATAATGGCAACATGTACCAAAATGCAAATATCTGCTTGGCCTCATCATGTGTAAATGAATCCAATGATGTATATAAGGTATGTAGAATAATCATGCCCCAATCAATAGTATGAAGCTGGTCTAACCAGAAAAAAATTGCTAGATAACCTAGACGAATCGTACCTTTTTGGTTAAAGAAAAATGTCAAACCAAACAAGTACAAAAGAAATTCCCTAGTGATCGCATCCATCATATCGGCTCTATCTATGTACGTGGTGATGTAGAGCTTAAGGTACATCAATGGCAAAAAACGGCTATAAATGTAGCTAGGGTCTATGAGAGGTAGAAAAAAGCTAAACAAATTGGAAGACTCGTATAACTCTTCAAATGGGAAAGGCCTATGCGCATGTCCTTTAAGCTCAATACCCATAGGCGTGTAGAAGTCGACATGGGCAATACCTACTTAAAATCTAAAAAGTGGAATGTATGCATTGTGGGCCACCGCCTCTCAACGGTTGCTTGCACGAGAGGTCGATTGAGTTACTATAAAGGCCTAATTGTCAAAAACATACCAAAATGATTAACCTATAGCCTATTTATAATAGGAGGGGGAAGGGTGTCGAAACACTTTATAACGCACTTGGCCTAACCACCACGACAATGGATGTAACCGATCTTATATATAATTTATGGGTGATTTTTTTTTAAATATACTAGTAATTTTTTAATATGAATACGGGATACATATATACAAATTATTGTACTGAAATTACTGCTAAAATATACTTGCACTATGGTCAATGCAGTTTTGGACCTGTGCTGATAGAAGCTCATGAAGCATATGTAGAGTTCTAATGTCAGTCTAAAGGTCGGAGGAAAGTGCACTGGACTGGCTTCTTTCTACAGATACATACAAATGTGTTAGCACCAAAAGTTGGCACAAACACCTAATAGATTTTATGTAGATAAATAAAGCATAGAACTAAAATTAGAATAAAGGAAACATGTAGATTTGTAGTACTTCGACGCTGATTTCCTACATCCACTTTGATGAAATTGCTTTTCTAATCACTTGTTTTTTTGAGAACAAGGGGATCATACTAGATAGATCCTTTATTACAATGAAGCACAAGTAAAACAGCAGTGTAAAGATCCCTTAAATGAAAAATGAGCTCTATATTTATAGGCGTAGACAACCAGATATCTTTTTGAAAAATCGCATGCATAATCTTATGATGTAGACGAGGTCGCTCAAAAAGTTTCATAACCCAATTTCTAATATTAGGCGATCAATACCTATCAATCCTATGCTACGTGGCGTCACATGATCGGTCTTGTGGGTCCCCCTTCATGCTAGCTTCATGTTTTCAATGTTTTTTTGCATAGTTGACTTTATGCTTTAAGAGAAATCGATCGATTCCCATTGAGTTGAACTGCCGATTCAAGTTATTCATAGCCTAAGAGTGCGACCTGATCCCCTGCATAAGAGAAGGGATAGGACCGATCCCCTACCTAGCACTAATCCATACTTAGAACATTCCAGAGAGCATGTCTCTTGATCTCGCTTTCCTGTTGCTTCATACCATTGTATGTGCTTGATTTTTGGACTCCATGATCACCCCTCTGGGCTACTTGCCTTGTCTATCGTCGAGCCTAACTTATCCAGTCATTCTGGATATAGCTGATTCAAAAGGTCGGATAACACTGACCCTTCAAAGTATGTATTATTTCAAACATGATGTGCTTTGAATCAAAACAAGTTAGAGTCAACGAAAAGGATTCCATTCATCTTCCTGAATAGTCGTTATACATCCATGGAGTTGTCTTTCCAATGAGTTGTATCTCTTTCTGCTCATCACGATGCTTGGTCGATATTATTCAATATAAATCCAAAGTGTAGTCCTCGGTCTTGTCTAGGCTCAGTTCCATTGAGCTTGTTGATCAAGCTAATAGATCTTGGCTATCTGCAACGAATATTTTCTGTGAAATCCTATTGAGAATTCAGTTTATGTTGATTCCAAAAATCGAATATTGGGTATAAACACATGCAGGTTCATGTACACACTTTGGTCATCGACTCTCGATCATGTTTGAGGCTTTATGCTGATCAAGCTAATAGGGGTTCGGTACCAATCCCCTAGGCAGGGGATCGGTATCAATCCCATCCCTAGCAAACACTTAGCCGGTTTGAGGCTTTATAGAAGCCGACTGCACTAGTATATATGCTAACACTTGGCTCCTTGTCTCCCTTACTTGCTTATTCTTCTTGCAATCAAACCGATCCCCCTTTATTCTCTTGCTTCAGCCATTGCCAATCATCTACTTCAACACTTCCATCATATTTTTCATTGATCCATCCTCTCCCCTACGCGATTCCATCTTCCATCTTGCTAGAAGCCTTTGCTATTAACCCAAATCAAATCCGCTCCCAATTTTGTTAACTCAATTTCAGATCCAAATTAGAACCAGCATCGCTCTCGTCCTCTTCGAGTCAATTCGACTCTTCGCCTTGAGTTTGTACTTGATTTTACTTATATAACTAGATTTTGGACTATTGTGCGATGTAGGGTTTTTATCATAAGGAGACGATGAAATTATTCATGTTGGTAGTCGTATAAGAGCAAGACGGTGTGAGTCAAGGAGGGGTGAAATGGAGTAGGAATTGGTTGCAGGCATGGTTGAGTAGTGAACGGCCTTAGGATCAGTTGGTGTACATGATCATTTTGATGGAAAAATTACACAACCATGGGGTTGGCATGGGATTGAAATGGATGGAGTAAAGTGATGGAAAGCAATCGGTGATGACATACAATCAGTTAAAAAAAATTGGAGTTAGGATTGGTTGAATCGTGTCGGGATCGGTCGTCCTCTGAAATGAGGGATCAGTGTGATTTGGAGTGGGGGATCAGTTATAGGCATATGGAGTTTGAAATGGCATAAGGCAATACTGCCTAGATGAGGCATGAAGTATGATCCTTCTATTTAGGGGGACTTATCTATTTTTCTGTTTGGTTCGAGCACAATTGAACTTTAGGACTTGATCACATGAACTTGTTTGCATGAATGAACCCAAACCCTCTATAAGAGCATGATTATGTAAATCAAACTCGAACTTGAACATTTTTAAACTTTGACTCTTGCATAAGATCTCAAACTTGAACTTGAACATGAATATGCCTATTATAGGGACTTGAATAACCTTGAACACAAAGATCGTACTCTGTTATGCCGATAACTGGTCCCGAAGTTTATGTGAAATCCAAAACCAAAAAACAGTTAGGACGGCCAGCGATAACAGTCACTCTGGTCGAATCTCAGAGTCTCACTATAGCTGTCGCTTAATCTTGAATTCTTTACTACTACACCACACCGCACTAGTTACACTTTACATGGTAGGAGCAGGTTTCTTTCTCTATCAATGACTATCTATTATGTTTGATAGCTATAGGTACTAGATGCTCAGAGCGTTTAGCTACTTTGGCTACTTAACATACTGCTTCACATGGTGATTCTAACACCGAGTTAAGCACTGCAACAATATCTACTTGGCACACCCCAAGAAATCAATCAGAATAACATGAAAGTTCTCAACATGTGCCTGAAATTCATGTTAATCCAGAAGCAGAAGATGAACTAGCTCCTGACACTTTAGAAGATGCTATATTTTTGGAGAGCCTGAAGGATTCCATGGATTTGAGATTTGATAAGGCTTCTATTCATAGAATTTAAATCAAACACGGATACCACATGAGGATGTATTAGTCTGGTCTTATAATGATAGAGCTCTCTCACCTCCAGAAGGGTAAACCACTTGTAACAGATATGCGCATTGGGCAAGTAGCATTTTGCCTTTTAATCCATTCATTCAGAAGATGCTACATCATTTGAGATTAGTTCCAAACTAGTTGCATTTGAACAGCTATGCATTTCTTCACTGTACGTACATGACACTCCTTGAATTCTTATATCATAAATCAACTCCGTAAGACGTTATATTCATCTTCAATTTTAAGCGATGGAAGGCAAGCCTCTCATATACATTTCTCGAGTCAATCAATAATTATCAAGTCATAACTGGTGAATGGAATAAGCTAAGTACTTTCAAGAATGAGTGTATTTATATGCGTTGCCCACTCGGCTTCGCGGGACGACGGATGGAAGGATGTGAGTGTCATATTACTTAACTTTGTACGTTTGTATCCAAGTCGTAACTGAAGTAAGCAACTCTTCAAATCTTGCAGGTATCTATCCACGTCCCATCAGTGATAGTTATTCATAGGCCATCGTTAAGCACAAAAATATACTTTCGAAAGATAGAGATGCTCAATCCCTTATTATCAATGAGCATCCCTTTGCCTTCAGATTACTAGAAGAAGGCATAGCACCGGGTCGACAGGGAATGATGATGATGAAGTGAGAGGGAGAATAGGCGCTGCTCAACTGGAAGTGGCTATGTAAATCCTATCGTGCCCCCAGTCAAGGAGGATCAGGATGTCATCGAAGAAGGCGAAGTAAAGGATGATGCTAATGAGCATAGTCATGGCGATGTGGGTTCAAGCCATGAGGTTATAGTCGGGTCATCTTTAGACATGAAACTTCTTTCTTTAAAGATGAGAAAAGGAAAGAATCTCGTCTATAAGATTCGAAAAAGATAAACTACCAAGTAGCCTAAGCCAGCCACTACGACTATTGATCAATCCACTTCCTTACCTCTAGAAAATATATTTAAGGGATTATAAAACATCTCACTATCAGTGGATATCAAGAGTTATGATTTTTCTAACATGATTCTCGGTGGGTCCGATTCTCATTCCAAATCGATGCTGACATTCCTTCAACTAGCATAGGGGAGATCACTTCAAGTAGCAAAGCTCCAGTACCTAGTCCATCGGAGGGACACTAGAACACTCACGATCACGTATACTTCTCTGCACAACACCTATCCATCTTTAATTCTAATGGTGCTTATACGTCTTTGTTTTATTCACAGGTTCCATGGGACACTCTCACAACTATAATCATATGAAGAAATTATCATATTCTCAGCCATCTTATTTCGGGCTCAGTCAAGGTCCCGACTCTGGTCGACAGCTTGGCCAGCAAAAAGAGGGCCATGACGAAAGGGAGGACCAGGACACGAGTCATCAATCTAGGGATTCGTCATCCAAGCATAAGTCAAAGTCCCAGTTTTCTCGTCATAAGGGTTTCGATCCATACCTTGTGGTTATATTAGTGGCAAATCATTACATCACGCCCCTACTTCAACTACAGAATCCGAGCAACATTCGGGTTCTTCCGGCACCTGAAGATCTTTAGAATGCAAGACTAGCGCAAGAAGCCTTGATACTTCTTCCCATAGTCATGGAAAATGGTCCCTCTTAGCTCCAACTACTCTTGATGCCACTACTGCGGAATAGATGGCTGAACTTAAGGCCACATTTCCTAAATTATGTTTTGATGAGTTCATATTTACTCCTGCGTTGCATCTGATTCTTTCAGAGGCCAAGGGCACGGTGCTCTCTTATGTTAATGATATCTACATACAGCATGGCACAATTCAACATGTGGTTGAGAGGATTTCCAAAGTGTTAATGGAAAGAAAGTATGAGATCAACTAATTAACCCTAGAAGCGATCCATGATAAAGACACCATCAAACACTTGATAAGAAGTCAAGGGGTTGAATATAGTGCTCGCCGATGCTAAGGAAAGAGCCAACGAATCTTTCAAATTAGTGGAATGTTTGATGAAACTACACCAAGCTAAATTAGACACTGCTATTCGTGGCACTGGCATTTTAGCTCTTAAGAAAGATGTTCCTCAAAAGAAGAATGATGCCCTGAAAAAAGATAACGATGCCTTGAACCTTCGCATTCGACAGCTTGAAGAGAAACTTGAGAGGGAAAATAAGAGAAGCCTAAGGCTTAACCGGAGTACCAACGATATTGTAAGGAAACCGTCGAAGCTCGCTAACCATGATTGATGCTGATAAACAACTTGCATAAATAGAGACCCTCAAAGAGGAAGGTAGGGAGGATAATCGAATAGAGATAAAGGATGACTTTGATCCCCTACTGATATATTATAATGGAAGTGTCCTCATGAACCACAACCTTCACTTCCTTGTGGAGGGGTACCCTGAGGTGCTAATAGAAGCTTGGTACTATATTGTTGAGCCGAAGAAGAAATCCCTCAGTGGCACCAAGATTGATGAAGAGCAAATTATGCATGAAATCTTATGCGATGAAGAGCCTGAGAACTCAATGCTCGATTTAGTTTAATTTATAACCCAACAATCACCAAGAAGGGGAAGGATGGTGGTGAGTCCTCTGAGACTAGCTCTCAAGACCTTCTCATAAGTTAGGTAATTGGTGCCTTAGCTTCTCATGCCCCTAAAAAGGAGATAGGCTAGGATCCATATCATCCTGAAATCCACAAGTCTTCTATGCTATCTCCTATTCTTAAAGGCACTCCAGCTTTGATTGAAGGCCAATCCCGAGAAGGTATATCACTCACCTCCCCGACGTTTGAGAAAGTTTACATCTTGCATATAATAGTCACAGGCTTACCGATTGAACCTTATGAAATTGCATTTATGTCTGCATCTGTACATGCTTCTACTGGTAAAGCCATCCCAAGATAGCAGGCACCAACCATGGAGTCTACAACGGTCGTCACTTCATAGACGATTTATGTCGTCCAATCCAGTGAGAATCATGGATCGGATGCTGAAGTTATATTTGCATTGAATGAAGAAAAAACCAGCGATAAACATGCCCAAGATTAGATAGACGACAACCCATTCCTCTGAGCATATAGACAAACACAACTTGAAGGAGCACGTTGAGAAGGAAAAGCTGGACAATCAATTCAAGAGGGAGCATGCCAAGGTAGATATCACCCTAAGTTAGATATCACCTCACTCCAAGTCATACTACCAGGCAGTATCATCCTGAAAAGGTTGACCCTTGCATATCCCAAAGTGAGACCGCTTCTATTTCTATTTCTAAAAATATTTCACCTAAGGCTGGTAAGGGTGGGGAAAGGTCGTCCTCAAGAAGGATAACTATGAAGCAATGGCTATATGACTCGGAAGTAAAGCTCAGATGGTTATGCAAAGGCCGAATTAAACAAAGTTGATAGATATATGACATTGGATGTCAGAAATATGGAAATTAGCTTGGATAGACCAGGGATCGACATAGCTGGGTTGTACTCTAGGGATCAGCATAGTCACTAGGATAGATTGTCAACATGGATGAAGTATTCGAGGGATCAACATAGGTGATGTTGCTTAGTTAGACATGACTTAGTAATACTCGAGGATTTGGTATAGCATTTAGGATTAGGAGGGTTCAGCATAACATTCTAGAACAAGAGGGATTGGCATAGTGTTAAGTGATAGGAGGGATCCACATGCTGAGTAATAAGAGGGATCGAAACGATAAGTCATCAGATGGATTGGCACTATATAATGAATTCAAGGGATAAGCATGAATATGCAAGCATGGTTCAACATGATTGGATGTATCACTATGGCATATAATAGGGGTCGGCATGCGTAGTATGGAGCCGAGTAGAAGGGATCGGCATAATCCATTAGAGGGGTTCGGTAGGAATAACTTCAAAGTAGATCTAAATCCAAGATCGATCTAAAGCTCCATATATCAAAACAACATGGTATTTCGGCAACCATCATATCCAAGCGTGAAGAAGCTATCATAGGGATTGTTGCCCCAAAATCAACAAATAAAGGGGTCGTACCGATCCCTCTCCCTAGTGATTTGGACCTAGCGACCCTTATGGTGGGCCCATATCGGTAAGGAGGTTCTGTAGGCGAAGTTTCAGAGAGATTGGTGGTCGCCCTCACCTATAAATACTAGCCTAGGTGGTCATTCTGAAGATCTTTATGCTGCTGGTTATATAGCTCTTTTATTGTAATCAACTTTCTTCAATACACCATTACTTCTTGCTGTTTTCTACTGTGATCAAGACTATAGGGAATCAATAAAGAGAATATTCAAAGTGGACGTAGGCAATCGATGCCGAACTACTATAAATCATGTTGTTCTTGATTTCTGTTTTGATTTGCTTATTATTTTGCTATATTCCTCTATTTCAATTTAGTTTTCTTCATTTACTTCTCTACACAAACTTATTCTTGGGTTTTGGTGGCCAATTTGTTGCAAAATTTTTGGTGCTTCCACTAGAACTTGATTCTCAACGCGTTAGGATCCATTTTGTTGCTTCTGGAATGAGTAAATCTCCCAAAGGAGATCCACAGTCATCTTCAAAAACTTGCAAATACTATTCTGGTTTGCTAGAATCTAAGCAAAGAAATCAATTATGGTGAGACATACGAGATGAACTTCTCAGAATGCGAATGGGAATGAAACTGCCAGCATTCAACAAGGAGCCCCAAGAAATCAACCTAGAAATCTAAATTTGATTCTACTAAAGTTCAGAACCACTAATTCTATAACTAGAGTTGAATTTAATAACTTGATGAGAGAGTTGTTGGAAAGCCATTGACAGCTGAATGAGAAAATTCAGATTAATGCTAGCCGAACGAACCAGATTGCTCAATAACAGCATGAGAACGCCAGAATGGATCCAACTTCTTACTCGGCGTCGAAGAGTTCAACCTAATCAGATTAATGCCAAATGCATATACATCGTAAGGTAGAAGGAGAATAAGTAGAAACATCGAAACATTGCTTGGCAGAGCAATATGGTCTGCCAAGATGGATCGGTGTCGATCCCTTCCTAGGGATCGGTATCGATCCCTCCCTAGGGATCGGTACCGATCCCTCCTTCTGAGGAGATATTCCCCTGCTACATTTGGGGAATTGAGCAGATGCTATTTTCGAAAGCTTGGATGTTGGAGCTCGACTAAATGCTGGCCAAGTACCCTACCGAAATGACGATGAGATGAATGCCCAAGGTGAAACATCAAGAGGATGATGGACCAAGAAGGTGTGAAACGACCCATAGACATCGCCCATACCATGCACGTGAGATGGAGTGTGACCACTGTTTGGCACCAACCTTCCATATAATGGATTGTCCACAATGGTCAGATAATTGTTGAGAGAGAAACAAGGTTTGACGAATGGTGACTGGGGAATTTCGAGTATCTATACCCCATTTACTGACAATGTTTAGCGTACGGAATATCCGAGAAGGTTCAACATGCCTTCGATGACTGCCTTTAAGGGAAAGATCGACCCTATGCAGCACATTATAAGGTACTAATGGTTGATGGATTCAGCAAGATCCTATGACACAACCAGATGTAGATGCTTTCTAAAAAAACCTCTTTGGGATAACACAGATGTAGATGCTTTCTAAAAAAACCTCTTTGGGATAACAATGATGTGATTCACGAGACTATCCCCACGATCGATTTCAAGGTTCAATGAACTGGCAACCAAGTTTGTGGAGCAATTATGAATCCACACTACTCGTCCTAAAGACGTGATGTCACTTTCCTATGTGATTTAGGCTCCGGGGGATCGTAGAAGGACTATTTGGAAAGATTTCATACTGCAGCTACGAAGTCAGTAACCCAAATGATCATGCTTACTTATAGCCATGATGAGAGGGATTGACCCAAAATCTGAGTTTGGTGATTAGCTAACTGGAAAACCACCGGCCACGTTGGAGTGCTTCTATTCTAAGGTAGCTCAGTTTCTGAGGAAGGAGGAAGCCAGATCCTTCAGGAAAAAACAATGTCGTGCGACCAAAAGGAGTGTGACTTAATTGCTCCCGCAATAACTCTAAGTCCTTAGAGCTCGGACTATAGATTCAAATTAGGTGTGATTCGACCACCCACTAACTAAATCATATCTCTAAAGTGTGGATACAAACATGAATGAATAGAGGAGTGGAGTTTGACCATTCTATATTCTATAAACTCTGGCCTGAAACTGACATGAGGAGTATAAATGAATTACGGATGGAATTCGACCATCCACGATTTGACTCCGCTAGCCCAAGACTGGGGCCAGGAGTACAAACTACTAAAAGATGAATATGACAGCTCATTATAGCTCCTGCTTAGTGTTCTTTACGAGTTAAGGCAACATCCGCAAGGAGGCCTTGATACAAAACTACGCAGAATGATATATGAAGTTACAGGCGACTAAAAATATCGTGCCACTATGTCGATGGTCAATATCGATCCATACCAAAATATCCCGCCTCTGGGTTGATGGTCAATATCGATCCACACAAAAACATTATGTCGCTGGGTTAACTGTCAATATCGATCCATAACAAAATATCATATCATCGGGTAGACAGTCAATATCGATCCATAGCAAAATATTGTGCCACCGGGTCAACGATCAATATTAATCCACACCAAATACAAATAGAAGTGACCCAGACATCCTTTAAAAAACTTTGATCACCGGAGTATGAATAGGAGAAACAAGATGAGTGTGAACCGACCATTCACTAATCAACAATCTTTGGAGCTTAATTGCAAATATAAACATGACTAGGATGAGACTAGACCGTCTACGCAGTACATTTATCAACCCGAGACCGAAGGCAACAATGTGATTATCCAAAGAATGATTATGATAGCCCAATCCTATGGCTCATATCCCATGTTTACAATGACTTGAGGCTACCACTGCAAGGAAGCCTTGAGATGAAGGTAATGAATTGTTAATAGAACTTATAATCAATGAATTACAAGTACATTGAATGGAAAGTAATCGTTCAACTATTTAAATAACAATTCACACGGTGCTTAATCGAAAACAAATACTTTTATTCACAAGTGACAAAATTCTAATACAAGTTATTTCAAAAAACCGGGATTCATACCCATACAACTACGACTAGTGAAAGAAATAATTATGCAAACTATAAACAGCGACTTTAAACAACGACTACTTCTTCGATTTCCTTTTGGGTTTTTCAGGGGTAAAGCTAATTATGTTTCTTTTTCGAGACCCTTTGCCACCTTTGGCGGGATATCTTTCTGAAGCCGAGGGGAGTTCACCAGAGGCAGACCCACCGGGTGGTATAACTTGCAATGGTACAGGATAAGGATCATTGACATCCACCTTGATGGGCTCGGACTTGGCCTTTTTCTTTAGCAACTCCTCCTTTTCTATCTATTCTTTCAGGTTGAGTTTGGTGGTATGTTTGGAGGCACTAGTGATCATGACGTCATCGACGTTGTCAACATTGAGTGGATTTCGGTTTTATCGTCATCGAGTGCTTCAATGACTTGAGCATCAGGCCCTAGAACATCAACTTCCACTGGATCCTCGGTCATTTTCTCCTCTTGTTCTACAGCCACATCGCTTTTAAAAATCTGGCCAGAGCATGGAAGACTAGTAAAATTTATTAAAACACAATATTAGCTAAAGACATTGCACGTGAAGAACAAGAACTTTTCTAATATAGAGAAGTTTATTATGATACCAACATCCGATTGACTTTTCGTAGTCACTGGGGTGATTCCTTCGAGGATGGGAGATAGAATTTGTAGCCAAAAGCCAGGTTTATCCGGATCACAGCCGAGAATCTGCTATGTGTCATGCAAAGAGTTGATGGTCTAGCTACTTGGGTTGGAGAGGAACCCTTAGGATCAGTTCTAGAAGACTCGAAAATACACTCTCCATCTTTTGTAGGTGCGGGAGCCTTGAAAAATAGAAGTTTAGCAGCAGCCAGATCCGAAGGCTTGTATCCTCAAAGCACTTCTCTCACTAGTTCTTCCTTATTGAATTCGGCTTTGTCCAGCTCTTCTTTCTTTATGTTAACAATATGCTCCCATGCGTCAGCAAGCAATTCGAGATAACCCTCATCGAGAAAGTTTAAATCGCGGTGGTGAAGGACCTTCGCATTATATCCAATAATCAGTGGATCAAACAAGTCCTTGATTTCGTTCCTACCGGATTCCATGGCGGCTTCCACCTGGGAGTTGTATTGTTCAAGCATCTCTTTTATGCCCACTTCTCAGGCTTCTTCTTTCAGCGCTTCAATCTTGGCAAGTTGTTCATCAAGTTTTGTTTTCAAGCTCCTTGCCTCAATGACTTCTTCACAATATTTCTACGACTCCTCCTGGGCCTCAATCTTCTCCTCCCTCTCCTTCTTTAACAATTCTTCAAGCTCCTCAAACACGGCGAGCTAAAACATTTTTGTCTTTTTGCAAGGATTCCTTTTCTAAGGAAAGTGTTTCGCTGTGTTGAAGTGCCGCGTCGAGTTCTTTTTGTGAGAAGTTTCCAAATGGCTTACAGCCTCTGCCGTCTCCTTGGCATTCTTTTCTTCCTTGGCAAGTTGGGTTTTGAATTCAAGCAACTCTGCATCCTAGTGCTTGATATATATTTGTCATGAATAGCCTCTAAATTGATATGATCTATTTCGTGTTGACACTCAATGGAAACTTTAGAAACTTTCTCTACCAAATGGACGTGTTGGACGAATACGTCTTTCACACACGCTAAAGAGCTTTCCTTAGCATGGCTAGAGATAACATGGGTAGAAGGGAGGAATTTAAGACCATTGTAGCAGATCTTTGGGAAAGTGGTTTTTAGTTTTGCCAAACTTTCTACTGTAGAAGAGTCAGGAACAGTAGCCGATAGGGGTGGATCCGAAGTGGCGAGTGGGTGCTTGCCAGGTCGGCACTCACGAGACTGTCTTGAACTTGAAAAGCCAAAGTGTTATTCTTGAAACGCAGTGATGTAAGGGCCATGATAAGATGGTTTTTCTCCACTATGAATCGAAAGATTAGAATGTTCACCCTGACATGACGTGTAAGATTTAGGCTTTTACTTAGAAGAGGAAGAAGACCCCCTCGAGTGGTAATCTTTATCTCATCCTTCATCCTTTCCTCTATGTCGAGTGGACTGAGAGTCCTAGCTTGGGCAAAGCAGGCTTATGCAAATTCACCCCATATTTCTCAAAACTCTAAGGCGCTCTTGAAAGGTACACAATCCTCTACCCTAGCTCAATAAGCAGTCATCAGTGAAAAGTAGGTAAGTGGTGGGGTAGGCGAGAGGAGAAGGCCAGTAACAATATATGGAAACTTCCATCTGTAGTCACTTAAGTTCATTTCAAGGTGCGTAGCAATTTTCGAGGATGACTAAATAGGGAGATAAGGGACAAATATCGAGTCAACAAGAATTGGTAATCCGAGGTCAGAGAAAACTAACTGCTCAATGAGAGTAGCACTGCTTCTTCATTGGAGCGTCTTCGAAGGCGGAATCCAAATGGAATCAATTCGATCACTGGCAGCCTTCATAGGAAGAAGAGCTTTGAAGATGATCAAAGGCTTGTGATTGAGATATTGCACCTGTAAAACCAAATAAGAGCATATCAAAAGTTTTCGTACGAGAGATCGATAACAATGTATTACAGAGTGTAAATGATTGTGAGTGTCCTAGTGTTCCCTCCAACGGATCGATCACAATAGCTTTGCTCATCGGAGTGTTCACCCCTTTATTTGAAGGTTCGATGCCTTCGCCACTTCTTGTAGCAGAGTTAAGTCCATCAAAATTTATGTTTGGAAAGTCATAGGACATAATGTCATCTGAGATTTGAAGATTGGAGAATACTTTTAACGAGCTTTTCAAATGCTAAGAAGATGATTCCACTTCAAGAGGAGTAATAGAGAACTCCAGGTTTGATGCAATCTTTCTTCTGCGTAGTCTGTATGCCAACTCTTTTTTTCTCTTTGAAGGTGCTTGCGATTGCCGGACTTGTACGGACCAACCATTAGTACTTTTCCAAGGCCTGTATCATCATCCTGGTTTTTCAACGTGAGAGTCATTGAATTCCCCCTCTGCAATATCTTCCCAAGTCCGCTCACGGGGGCTCAACGGGGTTTATTATTTCCTCTCTTCATTCTATAACAATCTTTGGAACTTCCACGCTTTTGGGAAGTTTGATTCTGCGGCCATCTTCTAATAGTTTATTAATAACGATGAGTTTAATGTCTCGGTGCTCAAAGGGGGTGGCACGAATGGCAGCAATGGCTCTAGAGAAACCAGTGCCTTCGAGGGCATGGATGAACACCGAAAAGAACTCCGAATGTTAATCAAATCAAAGGAAAAGTTATGACTTGGGTCACTGAACTTGAGAAAAAAGTAAAAGTAACACTTACGTCCTTCTAACAATCATCTTTCAAATCTGAGAGGACATTGCATATAGAACCATTCGTGTTTGAATAGTGAAAGCTTATTCCAAGTGCCCATCAAGACTTGACAATTTGGTGAAGGTTCGAGGAAGATGTAAGAAGGACTTCCCAATCGTCTTTTCAAATTGTAAATATATCTAATGTCTCCAGGAGTAAGCGGACGAAATAGAACATGCATGAATAAGAAGAAATTCCCATGAATGAGGGCATAACTGTTGGGATGCAGTTGTATAAGGGTGATCCAAAGATATCTCAGCATCTCGCGGACAAAGGAATTAAAAGGTGGAATGCATCCAGCCCAGCATATAAATTTATTCCACGCTGTATATTCGGTTGGGGGCAAGTGAGGTCTATCTTGTCTTGTAGGAACTAAGTCATCCTCAAACGGAGTTCTATTGATTAAGCATAACCGACGAAAAGCGTCTTGCCAATTCTACAAGCTTGTGAATCCATTGGGTTATCAAGGAGAATGGCTAATTCAATAGCATCAAGAGCAGGGCTGATGATTTCCATTTGAAAGACTGGGATATCGGAGAAGAGATCGATTTGTGGGTTAGAAGCTTCTGGTTGTTCTACATGATGGCTTATATAGCATTTCAGGTATATTTGCAGAAATTGACTTCGCTTCAGAACCGATGTGCCTCGTCGTCAAATCGGAAGACAAGATAATTGAATTCTTTGTGCGTTCGGTATCTACATCAGCTATACTCAGTAGATAATCGAGATAAGAAATAATAACAGGTTCCCTCCTTATTAACCGTGAACTAGTGCCGTGCAGTGTGAAACAGAAATAGACAGTTTGAAATCAGAAAAGCAAAAATAAAATGACGAGACTTGGAGTTTTGGCTAGAGAGACCGTCAACGCTGACCGTCTCAAATGGAAAGAAAGTTGATCGGCAACGAAAGCTTTGGGATCGACTATCGACATGCTGAATTATGTAGTCTTTTATCTAAGTTCATTAGGAAATTTAATACTTAGTGCATATTAAGAAGTCTGGAAGTTCGGTTGTTTAATCTTAAGTTCGACAATCCAACTATGCAAGTCACATTGTTCACTGTCATTTTACATTCGAGTTTAGCAAGGCAAAATAATGTGAAGTGTTTGAATGAGTTAGATTAGATTGGTCTTTGGTGTGAACACCGGTCCCTTCACTTTATTGTCGACCACTTTCCTTAGCCATTTCCTACCGATCCCTCATCTAAGCTACTTCCTACTAATCCCTACACCAAAGAAAACTGTACCGATCCCTCATCTACACTACTTCCTACTGATCGCTATACCAGAGTAAGCCACACCGACTCTATCCTATAACATCACAGCCTAATGCCGATCCTTATCCCATACCGATCCATTTTTCTCCTTTCCAATCCAAAGCTTCAACTTTCCTTCACACCATCGACTAAGAACATCACTTCTACCGGTCTCTATCCTGTACCGATCCCTACAATCGCCCTTTAATCATGCACCGAACCTAACCTTTCTCCCCGTCCCCTTCTCCATTAAGATCTTCCACTCGAACACATCTCCTACCTCTACCTTCTCTCTCTCGTGTCCAAGCGTTCGCCATCGCCACCTTATTCTCCCATTAGAAGCTCGAAATTCATAACTTAATTGTATAGTTAAAAGAGATTTTGTACCTACGTATATCGAGTTAAATTAAAGGCGAGTGTTCGAAGCTTGTTGAATTGGAGATGAAGGGAGAGCGACTTAAGGGGACTGATTGAACTCGTGTTTGGATTTAAGGTATAGGGTTGTAGAGTTTTCGTTCATCAAACAGGTTTTTGTGGTATCCTGGGTTTGGTAGAGAAGTTTGTGCGATGGCAAGAGAAATAAAAATAAGAAGGTGATAAAAATTAAATGAAGGAATGGAGGAAAGTTTATTTATATACGTTTAAACGGAGGAAGAACCGGTTGCAGGAGGTTGAGCAAGTCAAAGATGAGGAGGACGGATTGGCATTGAGATCTACTGAATCCCTATTCGGATAGCCCTAGCAAGGAATCAACATGCCAAGTGTCGATCCCTTTAAAAAATAAAAAAGGAAGAAGAAAAATAAATGAAATGAAAAATGAAAAAGGAGAAATGATGGATGAGTTAAAAGTCAATAACTATCGCTATCATGAAGGTTTGATTGCAAACATGGACATACAAAATATTATAAAAATTGGTACCGACTAGTGAACATTTGAACATGTCCATGAGTTAGTACAGAAACTTGTATATCAATATGCATGGGAATGGTTTGAAAGTTTAGCTTTTTAAAATCAACAGGAATTGCAATCAAACCTGAAACTCTCAATTTCAAGACTGGATCAGATAATAAAAGGCTTATAAGTCCCGCATTACTGGATTTGTATATGCTGACGGAACACGGCATTGGTCTTACATTATTGAAAGTTAACCAAGCGTTATAGAAATCAACAAAGGATTCAGTTCCTTCACAAACGATTGTGACAAAGGGATAGCAACCGATCAGGAAGCTAAATGGGCTTCTTTCTGGCAATTCAAATTTTTTATTCAAAGCACGTCATGTTACTCAAAAAATTTACTTTGGGTGGGGGGCAAGTGTTACCCGATGTCCTTACCTGGCTATACTAGACTGATCATGAAAGACAAATTCGACTATCCTCGAGAAGGATGACTGTGAAGCAATGGCTCTAGGACTTGAAAATAGAGTTCAGATGGATGTACGACGCCCAGATTGAATGGAGTTGATAGATAGATGACTCGATGTTAGAAATATGGAAATTAGCTTGGATAGACTATAACATCCCTAATTTTTGATAACATTATTTAAAATATTTAATTAGATAAATTGAATACAACAATGATGATAATAGGATTGAGATTTGAACAAATTACGTAATGGGGCATGTTTAATAATATAGATTTAATGGGCTTTAAATTGGTTTAGAAGATAATTAAATTACACATGGGAAAATTAGTAAATAAGCTAATCTATTATACATGGCTATAAATTCTCATTTTTGTCCATTCACGTTCATTTTTCTCAACTCAAAAATAAAACGCAAGTAACCCTAAAATAACCGGCCAGTAACAAGGCGGAAAAAAGGGATTTCAATCTAAAAGTTTAGGATCAAAGCTAGAAAGGATTAATCAACAACAAATCTCAAATTCCTTATCAAGTTTAAAGTCAATAATAATTTTATTCCATCTCCTTTTGTTTCTATAGTCCTATGATTTCGGATTTAAGTGTTTATTTTGTTTCTATGATAATTTTGAATGATGATATGCTAATGTTATGAATTGTTTGATTTAAATAATTTGATTATATGCAAACTCCGTTCGGTTTTAGGTTCAGAAATGTGGCTTATTGATTTTAAAAGGCCGGAAATTTTTTATGTTAAGTAAAACATTATTTTGGAGATGGATTTTAATTTTTGGAATTTTCCAAGCTATGAAATTTTATTATGAATTTTTGATGGTAAATATGAAGTATTTGGGTTAAAAATTTATTTTGAATATTATTGGAAGAATTTGGGTCTAAATTTTTAATATGTTTGATCATATGGTGAAATTAATTTTCTATGATTTTTAGGGATTTTCCCTAATTAGTTTAATTGTGAAAATAAATTATTGTTAAAGAATGACTTTTTTTGCAAATATTGGTTTTGTCATATGGAAGAGTTTAATGTTATAAAGCTTTGATTTAGATCTAATTAATGCGGTGAATTTTACTTGTAAAGTATTTGAAAAGTTTTAAAGTAGCCAAAAACGGTGTTATAACTACCAGGTTAGTTATAAAGCAATTGCCAAGTTTAGCTATAAATCAGCATTTCTGGATAAAGGTGGTTCCTCCTATTTCGGAGGCACCTTTTGACTCTTTTACCTCGGCACCATCTCAGTTGAAACCATCCTTGTCGAAACTTACATAGTTGGAATCAAAGCACATGGTATTAATGGTATTGGCAGGAAGTGTATTGGTAAGAAGCGGAAGGTAGGGTGTCAAAAGCCATGCTTTCATCAGAGTCGAAACCCAGGTTCTATTTTAAAGAGATAAACGCCTACCTAGTTTTTGAAGGGCTTTCGACCAAATTGATACCAAGTTGAGTCAAAACCTTTGTTTATTTTCTAAAGTTAAATTCCTACCCTGTTTTACTTAAAATTTTCAACATAGTCAAAAGCCATGCTTTCGAAAGGAATTTTAAAAATAGATTTTGAAAGGGAACTTATTCTTCAAATAAGAAGCTTTCGAAAGGGTAGGTTCTGACTTAGTCGAAACCAAGCTGCTATTTTTCTTCCGAAGCATTGAAGTCATCAATACCTTCGAAAGGTTAGCCTTGTTTTTACTTAAGTTAAGCCAATTCCTAATTTATTTCGAAAGGGGTTGAGGGTTTCAAAGGTGATGGAGTCGAAAGGGGGTTTCGACTCGGTCCTTCGAAGTTTTGATTTCAAAGGTGTATAATTTTGAACTAGATGGTTCCAACACCATCACCTTTTCCCCCAATTTATTTTTGTTGGTTTTGAAAGAGATACTTCCGTATATAACCATTTTGACCCAAATGATGATTTTAAAGAGTAAATCCAATTCTTTTGAAAGGGTACTTTATTTGTTTCGAAGCTATATCTTAAAAGAATGTTTTTTGATACCATCGAAAGGTATCATTGGTTCGAAAGGTATATACTTAGAGTTTTGAAAAGAGGTTTTCTATACTTTCGAAGGAGGCCAACTAGTGGTTTCGAAAGTGTTGTTTTATGGTTTCAAAACAAATAACCCATTTTCATTTTTAAAGGAAAAACCATGGCATAAATAAAGATTTTGGAGATATTATTCACATTGCTATTACCCCATAACTATATTTTAGAGAAAGGGTAGAATAACCAGTTAAGTTAACCCAGTAGTGAATATAACTTAACATATGTTAAAATCTTAATTAATGATATTGGCAGGGGCCAATAGGTTTACAGTAAGCCCATAAAAACTGTATGACATTGGCAAGGGACAATAGGTTCATAGTCAGCTCATGAAAACTGTGATTTGATACTGGCAGGAGCCAGTAGGTTTGTATTTAGCCCATGAAACCTATATCCGAATTAAGATATTGACAGTGAGTCGATAGGTTTCTTGTTAGCCCATGAAAACTAGGATAAGAGATAAGATATTGGAGTTACAAATAAGTTCTTAGTAATCCCATGAAAACTATGAAACTGGACAGATAGTTCATAAAAATTTAACAGGTTAATAGTAACCGTAGAAACTATAATTGAGGCAGATAGTCAAAATGAATGGGGATGGGTAATCCAGATTTGATTTACTTGTTTTGCATATCATCATAAAGTTTTTGAAATATTAGTTTAACCATTGTGGATGCAGGCGCACAGTATATTGTTTTATAAATGTTTTAGGATAATAGTAAGGGGAAACTCATTCCACTAAGCGGCGTGGTTTCACGAGATATCCAAGTGGTCTGAGATGGAAAATTATTATTCATACCAGGCTTTATGTATGACTCGAAGTTTTTGTTTTCTCCTTGTTATCCCACCTTTTGGTCAGAGTTGGGATATCAACAAATTAGCCAAAAAGGATGGAAATCAGTATTAGAGATCAATTGGAAAAAAGTCTATGATCGATACCGTCAAAAATTGACCGTGCTCCAATCAAGATAGGATCGATTGGTAATGTTGAACAAGGCTAGGAAAGGCTACGTTTCAAATTTCTGGCCAATCAGAGTTCGTATGCTCGAGATATGGATGGATCAAAATTCAAGGAAAGCAGGTTCGTATCGATGTTTCGTATCGACTAGGATGGAAATGACAACATGCTTCGAATCGATATGTTTTGTATCGATGCAATGGCATCGGTTTGGTTAGACATGACAGAAGGTAATATACTTCGCATCGATCAAGGCTGGGATTGATACAAAGAGTGAGAAGTGGTTTTAGGGACTCAAATGGACATTTCGTATCGATCACTTATTGATCGATACAAAGGAGGCAGCCAACATGGATCGATACGAAGCAGGCAAGGACATACGGACTTGGATCAATGGATACGAACAAAGGCAAAGAATATGGATACAAAGAAGCACATGCCGATGGATATGAAATATTGATAGTTACGAAGGCTTTATACTTCGTATCGACGGATACTAAGAAAGCGGTAGAGGTGGAGCGAAGGATATGGATCAGAGTGCGTGAAGTTCGGATCGATGCGAAGGCTATGGCTATGGATATGGGACCGATGTATACTTGGATGATGGATACAAAATAGAATGGACACGAAGTGGATGGAGGCGAGCTGATCGATGCGAACCATTCAGCCTTCGTGCAAACTACAACTTGCATCAATCATAACTCAAAATCTATTAGTCCAAATGCAATTAAATTTTGAGAGAAGCTTCCTGATGCACTCGAGAACCTCCATGATTGATCTCAACTCCATTGGACCACTTTTGGATCGATACAAAGTGAACACAGATCGGTCCAATATCACTCTAAATCGATATGGTGGGTCCTCCTACGCAAGAGAATAGGCATTCCAGATTTTGAGGCGGATATTTTCGGATCTACACCTATAAATAGGAGTCCTATGGCAACTAAAAAGGGGATCTTCTTCTTCTTCCCTTGGCAAAACTCTGCTATTTTGTTTACTGATTTCAGAGGCTTGTAACTATAATCTCAGTACAAAAGCAATAAAAAGGATCGATTCAAAGTGGGCGTAGGCCGAATTACCGAACCACTATAAACCTTGTATTCTTTTCTGCTTTCTTTCATTTTAATTTTGTTAGTTTCTTCATTTTTATTCTCTGTTTAATCTGGTCTGAGATTTGTGTGTGGATATTGAGGATCTGTTTACATACACTGGTGCTTTCACTACTTTTGGGTGTTGATGACCAATTTTGCCACTAATATTTTGGTGCCTCCATTGAGAAACGCTAGTGCTCAAGAAATCTAAAGCTTGAATTTCATATTTGAAAGCTTAAGGACTTGGATTTGGAAAGCTATGGTAAGGCGATCGGCAAGAAGACAAAGGACTAAAAGGAGTCAGCATGAAGGGAGTTAGGAGGCTTCCTTGGGAGCGAATCAGGCATCGATCTTCATCACTAGAGACGAGATGGAAACGATGCTAACGAGACAAGAGGAGATAATGCATAATCTACTTCGATAAGTTGGAATGTAGAATCAAGGGAACGTCACTGCAGGAGATGCTAGAGATAGTAGTCGGGAGCATAGAGCAACCAAAGTTCAGAACAGAGCAGGACCATCAGGAGCAGGACCAGAAATAGGGGCACTCACCCGGAGCATGTTGATCCAATCTCGGGAAAAGTGTCAGGTAGAGTTATGCAACACGACATTGATATAGGAATGGATACTCGTCCATGAAAGCAGATTCCAGGAATCCATCGTGAACTCGGAGGGGGGCACATTGGAAGCAACGGACAAGGACTACTGCTTCGTGATAGCGATAGATTGGCAGAGATGGTTAGGCGATCTTGAGAGGAAGATTGGTGAATAGGGACTTGGAGGATGTGAATAGGAGTCCCTTTGCTCCATTGATCAGGTAAGCAAGGAACCCGTCGGATTTTAAACTACCAGCATTGGAGATGTATGATGGGAGGACGGATCCCACTGTTCACTTAACGATGTACATGAGACGCATGAGGGAATCGAAAGAGGTCATGTTACAATTCTTCCCTTTGTATTTGATGGATATAGTAGCATTATGGTTTAGACAGCTGGAGAGTGGATCTGTTGGCACATGGATGAGCTGATCGGAAGGTTTATGAGGCAATTTCGGGTCCATATAGTCCGACCCAAGAATGTGATGACTCTGACATCGATGAAATAATGGAAAGGAGAGTCGCTCAGGGATTTCTTAACCAGATTCAAAACGGCAGTGGCTTCGGTGGATAGACCCGATCCAATAATGGTCTTGATGGCGGCACTTTTAGGAATTACAGATAATTTGGATTTCAAGATATCGTTGAAACGGGACCTACCGATGGATCTCAGGGAGTTCTATCATGGAGCGAAAAGGTTTCTAAGGCAGGAAGATGCACAAGCTAAGAGAGAAGGAGAGAGGCCGAAGCTTATGCAGTAAGGGGTAGAGATCCACCCAGGGAGTATCCAAACAAAGATGATTAAGGAAAATGAATGATAACGGTGACACTTCAAAAAGGCTACGGAAGAATTCAAAGTTTACTTCCCACACGGATTTGACTAAGACTCTGTAAAGGATTTACTTGGATACTCGAGGGCACCTCCAGTATCGAAGGCCGGCATGAAGGGAACCCTTTGAATACGAGCAGGCATCGGGAAAGCATTGCATATTCCATGAGCTGAATAGGCACAACATGAACGACTGCAGACATTTGAAGGATATCATTAAGGAGCATATAAGAAATGGTCATTTACAACAATATGTAAGGAATTGAGCTGTGGCAGTGGGACAGGAGCAGCCACCGCCCACCATGAACGAGGATGGCACTAGATCTAGGCATCGCCAGCTTCTTATTAACTAAATGTATTTATGACTTTAAATAAGTAATAGAACTCGAAGTAATACGACTAAGTCACTTACACATGTATGGGATCGAGGACGGTCCCTAGACATGCTTTGAGACGATGATAAACCGTGTTGCTCGAGTATATGAAAACCTGTTTTTCGTTTCGTTTTCCTAAAAACTTTGGTTTCTCCACTGGATGTACAGACTTTTATTTGGTTTTCCATGGATGTAAAAACATTTATTTTGAATAATTGGATGTGCATTACTGAAATTAATAATACAGGTCTCGCGATTATTGTCCCGACAGAAGAGATGGGGCAGTGATCGCAAGTTATGAGTCCCTTCGTCGGAGAGCGATGGAATGGACTCGAATAGAATATAAAAGTCCTTGGTCGGGGAGCCGAGGCCGGAGAATATAAAAGCCCTTGGTCGGAGAGCCGAGGCCGAAGAATATAAAAGTCCTTGGCCGGAGAGCTGAGGCCAGAGAATATAAAAGTCCTTGGCCGGAGAGCCAGGCAAGAGAATATAAAAATCCATGGTCGAAAAGCCGAGGCTGGAGAATATAAAAGTCCTTGGCCGAAAAGCCGAGGCCGGAGAACATACAAGCCCTTGAACGGAGAGTTGGGGGCAGAATCAAGATAACACAACCCGGAAGGCCATGGATTTGGATTTCGGTTTGGGATAAATGGACCCGGAAAGGTCTTGAATTTGGCAAAGGGCCCGAAGCGGTCCCGAATTTTGATATCAACCTAGTAAGGTTATTGATTTGACTATTGGTTATTGGATATGGATAGATTAAAGCTCGATTGATAAGCTTGAATACTTTGGAAATTGCTAAGGATTTGATTACTGGACTTCGAATTGGACATCGACTCAGAGCAGTCAGACTTGGAAATGGCTATAGCACTTGGATAGGATAGCTTGGTAATAGATTGGGTTATGGATTGAATGGTATGGCTATGGATTGAATATGGACTTTGGATGTTGGATTCGTAGATATTCAAAACACGGCTTCTTACCATAAGGCATGTTTTGGGGGGTAAACGTTGTCCCACCTTTTGGTCAGAGCTAGGATATCAACAAATAGGCTAAAAAGGATGAAAATCAGTATTAGAGATCGATTGGAAACAAGGCTATGAACGATACTGTCAAAACTTGATCAAGATCCAATCAAGGTAGGATCGATTAGTAATGTTGAACAAGGTTAGGAAAGGCTACATTTCAAATTTTAGGTCAATCAGAGTTCGTTGCTCGAAATATATATATGGATCAAAATTCAAGGAAAGCAGGTTCGTATCGATTAGGATGGAAATGGTAGCATGCTTCGAATCGACATGTTTTATATCGATGCAATGCACATCAGTTTGGTTGGACGTGGTAGAAGGCAACATACTTCGCATCGATCAAAGCTGGGATCGATACAAGAGTGAGCAGCGGTCTTAGGGACTCGAATGGAAATTTTGTATCGATCACTCATTGATCGATACGAAGGAGGTAGCAGACATGGATCGATACGAAGCAGGAAAGGACACATGGACTTGGATCGATGGATATGAACAAAGGCACAAAATATGGATATGAAGAAGCACATGCCGATGGATACGAAACATTGATGGTTACAAAGACTCTGTACTTCGTATCGATGGATACCAAGGAAGCGGTTAAGGTGGATCTAAGGATATGGATCAGAGCGCATGAAGTTTGAATCGATGTGAAGGCTACGACTATGGATATGGAACCGATGGATACTTAGATAATGGATGCGAAATAGAATGGATAGAAAATGGATTGAGGCAAGCTGATCGATGCGAACCATTCAGCCTTCAGGCAAACTACGACTTGCATCGATCATAACTCAACATCTACAAGTCCAAATGCTATGAAATTTTGAGATAAGCTTCCTGATGCACTCGATAACCTCCATAATCGATCTCAACTCGATTGGACTACTTTTGGATCGATATGAAGTGAACATGGATCGATCCAGAGTCGCTCTGGATCGATATGGCAGGTCCAACTGCGCACGAGAAGAGGCATTCCAGGTTTTGAGGCGGATATTTTTGGATCTACACCTATAAATAGGAGTCCTATGGAAACTAAAAAGGGGATCTTCTTCTTCTTTCCTAGATGAAACTCTGCTATTTTGTTTATAGATTTCAGAGGCTTGTAACTGTAATCTCACTACAAAAGTAATAAAAATGATCGATTCAAAGTGGACGTAGGCTAGATTGTTGAACCACTATAAACCTTGTGTTATTTTTTGCTTTCTTTTATTTTAATTTTGTTAGTTTCTTCATTTTTGTTCTCTACTTAATCTGGATCTGAGATCCATGTGTGGATATTGAGGATTTGTGTACATACACTGGTGCTTTCACTACTTCTTGGTGTCAGTGACCAATTTTGGAGCTAACACTCCTTGAACTCTCCGGTACTCAATTGATTTTGAGTAGGTTGTGAGTTAAGGTTTTTAGGTGTTCTTTTAGACGAATAAAACTTCAAAGGACATGTAGGAGGCAAGCTTGTTATTAGATTTCTTTTATTTCCGCTGTTTTTTTATCGATAAAGGAAAATTGTGTTCATGCCTATCTATATACTCTAATCTATCAAGAGGGCATCTTCGTATGTCGCTTTGACATATTCTATAATAGTTATATGTTATCTGAACGTGGTCTAGGAATTACGATTATGTAATTAATTTGGAATATTTTGAAATGGAATATGAAATTTGTTTGTTGTTATAATTTTTTACCATATTCTTGTGTTTTTATGTATCAATGTATTTAACATCACCATATTTGGTCACCGAGGATCAATAACTATGGTTGACTACATCATCTATAGCTGTTAGTTTTGGACCTCCAATTAAGGGTATGCTACAAGTTGGTATTGGAGCATATGTTTATGAAACTTTAAAAGAAAGTTAAACTTAAAATTTTTTCAAACATAATCCAAAGAATCAGTTAATAAGATTGGGGTTTGGATTAACTTTATAGTAACGTACTTGTATTTTCTATCTATAGTTATACACACACACACACTCGTATTCTCCGCTCTCTTAGACCATTCTTCTGTATCTTAAAATGGCTCGTATGTAGATTTACAAGAAAGGAGATATGGAGGCAAGAAACAGAAGAGGAAATTTCGATGGAGAAAGCACCACTAATAATGGAAATGCTCGACCCACTACTAGGAGGAATCTAAGTTGACATGCTAATACTAATAATCAAAATATCGATGCCAATATGACTGTTGCAAATTCACCAGTAGATATAGGGAAGATGTATCAGTTCTTTCCTTATTTCATGCAAGCAAGAGTTGCTAGAAATGTAGGAGGAGCTAATCATATGGCTGCAGTTGGGAATATTGCTTTTCTGAGTAGAGATTACACCAGTTTGGGTGGGAAGCCATTCTTGGGAATGGAAAGTTGCATAGAAGTTCAAAACCGGCTGTTGCATTGTGAGTGTATATTTACCGATTGAATGACGTGTAGAAGAGAAGGTTGGCCTCTAGACAATTGCAGGGGTCAGTACTACATTAGTTGAATAATGTCACGGTCGGAGTACCGGAAGAGCAGTTAACTTGGGCTGATTTTAAAACGTGATTTGAGTAGAAGTTTGTATCTGATTTTGCCAAGCCTGAGCTAATGAGGAAATTTATATATTTAGTGTAAGGAGCGATGTTAGTAGTCGAGTATGCTACCAAGTTTGTAGAGCTGTCTAGATATGGATATGCTATTATAAATACTGACATAAAAAGGAATGAGAAGTTCATTCAGGATTGAGTCCCGAGCTTGCTATAATGATCATAACCCATGTCCATGACACTTGTAATATAGTGGTAGAGATAGCCATTCGCCAGGAGAAGTTATTTGCTGATCTTGCTAAAGAGAAGTCAATGGAAACCCAGGGTTCTCAAGGGAAGAAAAGAAGTTCTTTAAAAAGAAGGGAACCTATATGGGAGACACTACTAAGAAGTCAAAGGCCGAGGTAGTTTGTTATAAGTGTGACAAGAAGGGTTGCTTTGCTAATGAATGCCAGTCAAGAAATGGGAATAAAGCTGCAAGTAAAAAGAATGTGAAATTCTTCAACTGTGATCAAGTTAGGCATTATAAGAACCAGTGTCCCGAGCCAGTTAGGGAGGACAAATGAAAGGTCTTTGCTATCAGATCGGCTAGGCCTACTACGGCTGATAAAGGAAAGACTACGATGGATGGTACGCTTTTGATTCAGAGTATTTCAGTTAGAGTACTTTTTGGTACCCGCGCATCACATTCATTTAAATTTCAGTGTTTGGTTGATCGATTATGTCTAGAACCCACCTACCTAGTTACTTCCTTAAGGGTTGCGAATCCAATATGTGCAACTGTAGGGTTGAGATGTGACCAGTTAGAACTTGATTTGTTGAGTCATAAATTTACATGCAGTTTGTATGTTATTGATTCGTAGATTTCAAAATCATTTTGGGTATGGATTGGTTGAGTAGGTATGATGCTAAAATATTTTGCCAGGATAGCGAAACATTACTAAGACACCCTGATAGTCATAACCGAGTGATATTGTCAGTAGAGAATACTGACCGGAATGATAATGCTTTGCTTAATGTTATGGAGGTAGGAAATGAGTTAAGTTAGGTTCAAGTAGCAAGAAAATTCATGTATGTCTTTGAACCAATCACTGGACTACCCTCGAAAAGAGATGTTGAGTTTAGAAAAAATCTTGTGCCAGAAGTTGAACCTTAAGTATACAACCTAGCAGGATGACACCAACTGAGATGAAGGAATTAAAGGTGTAGCTAGTGGATCTAGAAGGAAGGAATTTTATTACACCCAGTAGTTCGCCTTTGGGAGCGGCCACGGTATTTGTGAAGAAACCATATGGGTCATTAAGGATGTGTATTAACTATCGCAAGTTAAACAAAAGGACAATTAAGAATAAGTATCATTTGGTAAGAATAGATGATCTGTTTGATCAGTTGAGTGGAGCCAGAGTGTTTTCCTAGTTGGACTTGGCGACAGGTTTCAGTTAAGAGCGGTAGAGGATAATGTTCCTTTGATAACATTTCAAACTAGGTATGGTTCATACGAGTGGTTGGTGATGCCATTTGGATTTACAAATGCACCTACTTTCTTCGTACATTTGACGAACCGAGTTTTTCGAGATTAATTGGATAGGTTTGTGCTAGTGTTTATAGATGACATTCTAGTGTACTCTAAGGATGAGAGAGATCATGAAGTTTATCTTAGAGTGATGCTTGAGACGCTGATGCAGAGTTAGCTAAAGGCAAAGTTTACTAAGTGTCATTTCTAGAAGAAAGAGGTAAACTTTCTTAGCTACATGGTTTCAGGGAAAGGATTGTCAGTCGACCTAGATAAGATCGAAGCCGTGAATAATTGTAAGAGACAAGAGATAGTCACTAAGATTAGGAGTTTTCTTGGACTTGCTGGCTACTATCGGAGATTCATTAAGGAATTCTTGCGGATAGTGGCACCCTTAACTAAGCTAACTAAGAAGGAAGTGAGATTTGTTTGGTTCGACAAATGTTAGGAGGCATTCCTTAAGTTAAAGAATTTGTTGACCATTGTACCCATGTTAGTATTTCTAGACGGAAATCAAGGATTGTTAGTGTATACTGATGCATGTGGAATTGGATTAGGTGTAGTGTTGATGCAGAACGTTAAAGTCATTACCTATGCATCTAGGCAGCTTAAACGACATGAAGTTAGATATCCTACTTATGATTTGGAGTTGGCAGTTGTGTTGTTCGTATTAAAAAGATTTGGAGGCATTTTCTCTTAGGGGTGAGAATTGAGTTATATACCGATCATAAGTCCTTACGGTACTTATTCTCTCAAGGGAGTTGAATATGAGATAGCAGAGGTGGCTGGTGCTTTTTGTTGCATATGATTTTGGTATAGAATATACACTAGGAAAAGGTAATAAATTGGCATATGCTATTAGCAAAAAATATCAGAATGTAGTGTTAACAATGTTGGCAGAGTGGAATGATTTAGAAGCTTTAGTCAGTTGTGATATGTAGTTAAGGTTGACTGTTGGTTCTAGTAAGAGTTTTGCCAGGTATTGATTAAGAAAATTTCTTCTAAGCAAAAGGAGGATCCGGTGTTAGCCGCGAGAATTAGAAGGCTTGAGGTTTGAAATGGGTTCGACAATCTAAAGCATTTTATGACCAGAGAAGATGGGTAAGAAGGAAGGGAAGGTTATGTGTTCTGAATGTGGAGGACTTGAGGAATGAAATTCTTGGATAATTTCATCGATCCAATTTTGCGATTCATCCTGGAGGAACCAAGATGTATTAAGATATGAAAAGGAACTTCAATTAGAATGCACGAGGAAAGATGTTGGCTTGTAGGTTAGGCAATGTGCAAACTGTTAACAAGCAAAAGCTGAACATCAAAAACCGAGTGGATTACTTCGGGCTTTAGAGTTCCATTTTGGAAAGGGTATTGAATATCTATGGATTTTATTGATGAGTTTCCAAGGTCGAATAGAGGTAATGAAAGTATATGGGTTATAGTGGACAGATTGACCAAGAGTGCCTATTTCATTCCAGTTAAGTCAACTAGAATGACACCTATTTTAGCAAAGTTGTTCCCGAAGAACATAATTAGATTGCATGGATTTCCTAGTAGTATAGTCAGTGATAGAGATGCATTGTTTACTAGTGAATTCTAAAAGAGTCAACAGGAAGTGGTGGGTACTATGCTTAATATGAGTACTACATATCACGCTCCGATAGATGGGCAAACAGAGAGAGTTAATAAGGTACTTGATGATTTATTGAGAGCTTGTGTATTGGACTTTGGCGGATCTTGGGAGGATCGACTACATTTGGTTGAGTTTTCCTATAATAATAGTTATCAGGCTAGTATAGGAATGGCGCCATTTGAAGCTTTGCATGGAAGACCATGCAAATCACCAACATATTGGTTGGAGACTGGAGATAGATTAGTCTTATGTCCAAATTTGGTTAGAGAGGCGTCATAGAAGATTGAGTTAATCCGAGGAAGGATAAAGGAAGCTTAGTCAATATAGAAGAGTTGCACAGTTAAGAGGTGTAAGTACTTAGAATTCTCAGTTAGAGATAAGGTTTTTATTATGGTATCACCAATGAAGGTGTGGTATGGTTTGGGAAGTCGGGAAAATTGGCCTCGAGGTATGTTGCCATTCCAGATTATAGAGAGGAGTGGAAAGCTCGCATACATAATAGAGTTGCCAAGCAGTTTGGTAGGTGTCCATAATGTATTTCATTTGTCTCATCTTCGCAAGTATGTGCATGATTCAAATATTACAATTCCTCTGACAGGGTCAGATGACTTAGTGGTAGAGCCTAATTTTACTATTGTTAGACAACCAGTTCGGGTTGTAGCTAGAGATGAGAAAAGATAAAGGAACAAGACATTCAGGTTGGTGAAAGTTCAGTGGAGCGACAACGAGAAAGACTGTACATGGAAGACAAATGACATGATTAGAGATACTTATCCTATTCTGCTTTGAGGATATGTCTATATTAGATCTACATATATAGTTGGTAGTCAGTTAGACTAATATGGTTGTTAGGTGTTGTTACAAATGATTGCTATATTTAGTATTTAGTCCTTACTAAATTTCGAGGGCGAAATTCTTTAAAGGGGAGCCTGTAACATCCCTAATTTTTGATAACATTATTCAGAAGATTTAATTACATATATTAAATAGAATAATGATGATAAGGGATTGAGATTTGAACAAATTACATAATGGGCCACACTTAATAACAAAGATTTGATGGGCATTAAATTGGTTTATAAGATTCTAAAATTATACATGTGCAAATTAGTAAATAAGCCAATCTATTATACATGGCTGTACATTCTCATTTTTGTCCATTCACATTCATTTTTCTCAACTCAAAAATAAAATGCAAATAACCCTAAGATAGCCGGCCAGTATCAAGTAGGAAAAAAGGGATTTCAATCTAAAAGTTTAGGATCAAAGCTATGAAGGATTAATCAACAACAAATCTCAAATTCCTTATCAAATTTAAGGTCAATAATAATTTTATTCCATCTCTTCTTGTTTCTATAATCCTATGATTTCGGATTTAAGTGTTTATTTCGTTTCTATGATAATTTGGGATGATGATATGCTAAAATTATGGATTATTTAATTTAAATAATATAATTACAAGCAAATTTCGTATCGTTTTAGGGTTAAAACTATGGTTTATTGATTTTAAAAGGCCATGGAAAATTAAGTAAAACATTATTTTGGAGATGGATTTTAATTTTTGGAATTTTACTAGTTATGGAAATTTTATTATGAATTTTTGATGGTAAATATGAAGTATTTGGGTTAAAAATTTATTTTGAATATTTCTGAAAGAATTTGGGTCTAAATTTTTAATATGTTTGATTACATGATGAGATTGATTTTATGTGATTTTTGGGGACTTTTTCTAGTTAATTTAATTGGGAAAATAAATTATTGTTAAAGAAAGACTTTTCTGCAAATATTGATTTTGTCATATGGAAATGTTTAACATTATAAAGCTTTGATTTAGATCTAATTAATGCGACATTTTTTACCTGTAAAGTATTTGAAAAGTTTTAAATTAGCCAATCAAGGTGTTACAACTGGTAGGTTAATTATAAGCAATTTCCATGTTTAGCTATAAATCAACATTTAAGGAAAAATGTGGTTTCGCTTATTTCGTAGGCATCTTTCGACTCCTTTACCTCTACACTATCTCAGTCGAAACCATCCCTATCGAAACCCACATATTAGGAATAAAGGCACATGGTATCAATGGAATTGGTATGAAGTGTATTTGTAAGAAGCGGAAGGTAAAGTGTCGAAAGCTATGCTTTCGTAAAATTCAAAACCAAGTTTCTATTTTAAAGAGATAAACGCCTGCCTAGTTTTTGAAGGGCTTTTGACTGAGTCGATGCCCTGTAGAGTCAAAACCTTTGTTTATTTTCTAAAGTTAAATTCTTGCCTTTTTTACTTAAAATTTTCAACATAGTCGAAAGCCATACTTTCGAAAGTGACTTTATAAATAGCTTTCGATTGGGAAATTTTTCTTTAAATAAGAAGCTTCCGAAACGGTAGCTTCCGACCTAGCCGAAACCTAGCCGCTATTTTCTTTTCGGTGTAGTGAAGTCATCAAGACCTTCGAAAGGTTAGCCTTGTTTTTACCTAGGTTAAGCTGCTTCCTAATTGCTTTCAAAAGGGGTTGAGGGTTTCGAAGGTGATGGAATCAAAGGGGGGTTTCGACCTGTGCATTCGATTCCTTGATATATCCCGATATATCCCTTAGCGGACTTTTAGGGCAATGATATTCCTATGAAGCGGCCTAATATAGTACATCCGCTATTATCCACGATATTGCGACAATAATCCACTATATCCCCGATTTTTTTGCCCAGCTATATCCCCCTTTCCTGTAAATAAGCATTTTCTTTGATGTATTTTCCTTGATGTCTTGGTTTTATGTTTTATGGTAACTTCAAAGTTGATGTAATAATGATATACGCGGTTGGTTATTATAACTAGTTCTAACTTTTTAAGTGTTAACTTTGTTTATCTTTACTTTATTATAACTTGTTTTTCTTGGTGGTAAATAATAAGTAATACTTGTTCCTCTTTTTAACGTAGAATGTTCATCATTCCTCTTTTTAAAGTCGTCCTCTATATCCTGCTATATCTCCAATATATCTCTGCTATAACTTTTCGCACCTCAAACGCTATGGAGCAGCAAGGTGCTTTAACTGCACAGGTTTCGACCCTTCAATGTTTTGATTATAAAGGTCTTTGCTTTTGAACTAAATGGTTCCGACACTATCGGCTTTTGCCTAAATTTATTTTTGTTAGTTTCGAAAGAGATACTTTCATATATAACCATTTTGACCCAAATGATGTTTTTAAAGAGTAAACCCAATGCTTTCGAAAGGGTATTTCATTTTTTTTGAAGCTATGTTTTAAAATAATGATTCTTGATACCATCAAAAGGTATCATTGGTTTTGAAAGGTATATACTTAGAGTTTTGAAAAGCGTGTTTCTATGCTTTCGAAGGAGGTCATCTAGTGGTTTCGAAAGTGATGTTTTAAAGTTTCAAAACAAACAACCCATTCTCATTTTTAAAGGAAAAACCATGGAATACATAAAGATTTATGGGATGTTATTCACATTTTTATTAACCCATAACTATATTTTGGGGAAAGGGTAGAATAACGAGCTAGGTTGACTTAGTAGTGAATGTAACTTGACAGATGTTAAAATCTTAATTAAAGATATTGGCAGGGGCCAATATCTTTAAATTAAGCCCATGAAAACTGTATGATATTAGCAGGGGCCAAAAGCTTCATAGTCAGCCCATAAAAACTATGATTTGATACTAGCAAGGGCTGGTAGGTTTATAGTTAGCCCATTAAAACTATATCCGGATTAAGATATTGACAGTCAGTCAATAGGTTCCTAGTTAGCCCATGAATACTAGGATAAGAGATAAGATATTGGAGTTACCAATAGGTTCTCAGTGTTCCCATGAAAACTATGATATTGGAAAGTTAATCCATAAACAATTAACAGTTTAATAGTAATCCTAGAAACTATAACTGAGACAGATAGGTAGATTTAATGGGGATGGGTAATCCAGATTTGATATACTTGTTTTGCATATCATTATAAAGTTTATGAAATATTATTTTTTAACCATTGTGGATAAAGGAGCACAGTATATGGTTTTATAAATGTTTTAGGATTAGTTAGGGGAAACCAATTCCGTTAAGCGGCATAGTCTCACTAGATATCTAAATGATTTGAGATGGCAAATTATTATTCATACTCGGCTTTATGTCTGACCCGAAGTTTTTGTTTTCCCTTTAAACTCTCGGGTACTCAATTGATTTTGAGTAGGTTGAAAGTTAAGATTTCCAAGTGCTCTTTAAGATGAATAAAGCTTTCAAGACATGCAGGAGGCAAGCTTGTTATTAGCGTTCCTTTATTTCCCACTGTTTGTTATGTTGGTAAAGGCAAATTATTTTCATGCCCATCTATATACTCTGATCTACCAAGGGGGCATCTTCATATGTCGCTCTTGGCGTTTTTTGTAATAATTAGATGATATTTGAACGTGGTCTACGAATTGGGATTATGTAATCAATTTGGAATAGTTTAAAATGGAATGTGGAATGTGTTTGCCGTTTAATTTTTTTCATACTCTTGTGTTTCTGTGTATCAATGTATCTAATGTCACCATATTTGGTCACAAAGGATTAATAACTATGGATGACTACATCTTCCATAGCTGTTAGTTTTGGGCCTTAAAGTAAGGAGATGTTACATAGAACAGGAATCGGTATAGCTGGATTGTACTATAGGGATTGTCATAGTCATTTGGATGGATAGTCAACATGGATGAAGTATTAAAGGGATCGACATAGGTGATGTTGCCTGGTTAGAAATGACTTGCTAGTACTCGAGGGATTGGTATAACATTCAGGATAAGGAGGGTTCGACATAACTTTCTGGAGCAAGAGGGATCGGCATAGTGTTAAGTGATAGGAGGGATCAGCATGTTAAGTCATAAGAATGATCGACACGATAGGTCATTAGATGGATCGGCACTATATAATGAATTCAAGGGATAAGCATGAATATGCAAGCATGGTTCGGCATGATTGGATGGACCATTATGGCATATAATGGGGGTTAGCTTGCGAAGTATGGAGCCGAGTAAAAGAGATCGGCATAATCCATCAGAGGGGCTCGGCAGGAATAACTTCAAAGTAGATCTGAATCCAAGATCGATCGAAAGCACGAGCTCCATATATCCAAACAACCTGGTATTTAGGGAACCATCATTTCTAAGCATTAAGAAGCTATCATAGGGATCTCTACCCCAAAATCAACAAATGGAGGGGTCGGTACTGATCCTACTCGATAGGGATTTGGGCCTAGCGAGCCCTATGGTGGGCCCATATGGGTAAGGAGGTCCCGTAGCCAAAGTTTCTGAGAGATTGATGGTCACCTAACCTTTAAATACTAGCCAAGATGAGAGTGGATAGGTGAAAATACAGAAAGTGGCTCTATGGAATGCTAATCCTCGATCAACAAATTGCATCATAAGAGTGCTGGTCCAAGTGATGGCGATGTTGCCAATAACTAGCATAGGTGGCCTTCTGCACCGTGGGATAAATCTGTTCGTAACTTCCCATTTAGGAATGATGTTATGCTAAATGATGCACATAGTATAATGGGCAGTCAGATGTAGATTATCCACCCTCTAAACATCGATATCCTAGGAAAAGATCTACTGTAAATCTTTGAGTCGGTGCACTCAAAAATCATCTAAGGAGTCATCCTTCACAGAGGCCTCTAGAATATTAGCGAGATCATCGGTAGTCAGCTCAATCAAGACAACCTTCACCCCGAACAAATCAAATTGTTCCTCCATTTAAATTCTACACCAATAGGACATCGAAAAGGCAGATGCAGCACGAGAACATTCCTGCTCAAAAGCCTCGAAGCAATGGATCGGTGCAATCCAACTACGATGAATAGCTCTTCCAGGCCAAAAGCGGCAAAACCTCATGCTCATTCTGGTCCAACCAAGTGGCCTCTTGAGGGTTCGGACTATAATGGTACGAGGAATAGCCAACAGTGCAAAAAGGTGTCTTGGGCTAAGAAATGGTCGAAGGGAAGAAATAGAGTTTAGATCTGGAGTGGTGGTGGGGCGAGATCTAACGTGAAAACTAGCATGAGGAGGAGGCGAGGTTGGCGCTCCTAGAGAAAAACGGTGTTGCCTAGTGGAAGTACGGAAGATAGAGGCTGATACTTAGAGGAGGAGGAGGATGGAGATTAGGTTCGACAGGTTAAGGAAGGAGGAATGAAAGAAGGCAACTGTAGGAATTCGAATGCAACTTTTATAGTAACGTTCTAGGTTTATGTTGTACCAAAACTCGTTAACTTGTAGTCCACTCTAGGTTTACCGCTAGATGGGCTTTGGGAGTTGATTTAACCTAGTCCCAATTATGGTCAGATTAAATAATAATATACATTTCGCATCGTCTCCTTCGATTCAACACGATTCAAAAAATTCAAGTCCTCACACGGAGTGTCAAAGCCTACCACGTAGTCCCGAACCATGCTCTTGTAATTCACGGTAGTCCCAACAAAACTGCCGTGACCAACAACAATTCCAAAAACCTAAAAATATCACATCTGCTATTTCCTGCCTAGTTCTCATGGAAATATTTCTTCCAATAGCTTGTGGTACAATAGCACTTCAAACTTCATACCCGAATAAAATTAAATGTCATTCCTATTTTGTCTGTTCCTTAAAGAGAGAAAATTTTAAAAACCACGATTTTATAAACTGAAAAATCACTGAGCTAAATATATGTTTCTTTTCACTTGTTTCTAAATAATAGAAACAGTTTCAAACCAAAACTTCCCTTAAAAGTCAAACTTATATATATATATATATATATATATTAGGGTTTCCAAATACGTTTTTTAAACACAAATTTCCAAATTGGAAAACACTTTCCTTGTCAAATATCAAAATCAAGCCTTTACTTATATATACATTTGAATATTTAAGGATTTCCAATATAAATCCTTTATAAACAAAAAATTTTCTTAACACGACCAACATAGTAGTATATATGTTTCTTTAAAAATTAAAATTTCAAAACTTTTCCAAAAAAAATTTCCAAAATAAATACTTGGGAAAAGAAATCCTTTAAAAACCCATTTTCCAAAATCTAAGGTATTTCTGCTTTATAAAAGTTCTCTCGCAGGTTTTAGACTAAAGAATTGAAATTAATTATTCAAATATAAATCTAATTTGCTATCAAAGAAGTGATCAATGAATGCACCCTAGCAAAAACCTGCCTACAAACGATGGCACTAGAATCTAATTTCCCACCCGTCTAGAATAAATGTGTCTCCGATTGGAACTAATCTTCAAAATCCAACACCATAAGGTTGTAAGAATCTCAACCATCAAGTCAAACACCTCCATTCTATAGGATTCAGCCATATGGCGTACTTATGCTCTTTATCAACAGTGCCTTAGCATTACCAGCACTCCATGAGGTACTTCGGAGTCTGCGTGAAAATCTTAACTTTAAGATATTTCCAACCCATCGTTGCTTTGCTCATTCCTTCGGAGTGAAACTATAACTACTTTTATAGTCGAAATTCCTAGAATCTAACTTAAAAATATATTAACACTAGATAGGAAAGTACGAATATGTTCTCTTAATTTATCCTAATTCCTCTAATTTTCCAACCTAGGCTTTTATACCAAATGCAACAACTCGTACCTTCATGGACCTAGATTTTGACAAAAGTCGAAATCCAAGTCCATCAAAGCATTAATCGTTGGATTTGGTACCTACAAATAAGCATTAACATCATTAGAAATTGATAGAAATCTAAACTAACAGTTGAAACAGTAATACGATAACGATCTGACTATGACCACCACCTTCAAATTAATGGTATTCTTTGAATAGCAGATTGTCACATTAACATTGAACAAGAGAGGAAAGAAGGCTTTTTCAATAATTAAACACGTCTAGCTCCACTGACCTATTCCTCTAAATCTATCACGTGGATTGTAATAAGAAGGGGGTCAGAACAATGTTTGGTGATTGGAAAATCTATAAATTATCCATAGCACAAATTTATACAGATTGGTTTCCATTTAATTGTTATGTCTATTAAGGTTAGCAATTCTGATCTAACCTCGCATTGCACACATGATTGCTTACCTACCTATTCTCATGGTAGAATATACTGACAAAGCCTTATCAACCACCCAATCTTCCCACACCCCTTTGCTACTTAATACTTCTAAATATGAAGCGGGCTTCTACATTCGTCGCATAATATTTTTAAACGGGAATTAGGCAAACTTTACCATTTAAGACCTACTCCCAAGGTGGACTTCTAGCATCGTCATTATTGGTCATAACTACAGAGACCTTTGACCACTATATATGGCCTTATAATTTATAATAGCTATGCCACTAGTGCATCTATCGTTATTAAAGTCTTAGCAATATGAGACCCAAGCCACTTAATATCTCATTAACAAGGACTATGTAGGTCTCTGACCATTTAACACCTATTTATAGGTTAGCCTTTTCCATTTAATACCCAATCCCAAGGCGGACTCCTCACTGGTACTATCTAGCTGATATTCTTGTAAATCTCATTAGGCTACTTAGTATTCTTATAAAGGAAAGAGGCAGACCTTACAGCCACCTAATACCTCAAACCTAAAGTGAACCTCTCTCGGGATATTCGGTATCACTTTTATAAATATGAAATCCCATTAGATTACTTCTTTCGATAGCGAGGCATGCCCTAAAATAGCCACTTAATACCTCAACACTGAAGTAAACCTTTTTGGAGATACCTTATTTATTTGTAATTCATCAGGTTACTTAATACTTCCTTTTAGGAGAGAGGTAGACCCTATAGCCACTTAATACCTTAAAGCAGAAGCGAACTCCTATGGAGATATCCCTTATCTCTTCTAATTCCAATTTTGGACCATTTAATACTTTCAGTTGAAAGCAGGTCCAATCTCTTAGTCGTTATAGATACTTGGATTAGTTAATCTCACATCAGTAGTAAGTGCACCCGACTGCTAGTAGCCTCATGGTGAAGGGCAGTCTTCTGTCAAGTGACATTATTGACTTCGCATTACAACCCACTAAGTCTAATTAACTATCCTAAGTCTTTACTTATACTATCTTACGTCGATATTGGACTTAGCTTACTGATTCCGTTTTTATTTAAGGAAATAAGATTTACTTTAAATACTCATCTACACATAAATCCCTTTTTAATGCTTATAAATATCAATTTATCCATAAAATCCAAACAGACATTTCCTTAGGCATCTATGTATGATTACTAATTTCAAACTGGTAGCCTTTTTATATCTATTCCATATTTATCATTCCTATCAATCAATATTCCAGTTGATTGTGACTCCAAATTCATTTCCATTAATTGCCCATTAATTGGAGTTATAGTCATTAATTCCCATACTAAAAAATTGTAAACCCTAGTCTAATCCTATCCATTATTTCCCATTAATTGCCCATTAATTAGGGTTGTCATCTTTTATTTCCTATTAATTATTGGCAACACCTAATTTATTGCCCATTGTTAGAAATTACTACCCTACCAAATTCTGCATGTTCACTTTCCTAAATATTATAATAACTAATGAACGTTACGCATCAATAATGCAAAATAAACGTTCTTCTTCTTTATCAACGCAATAAATACTTAAAACTGCCTAATAAAACTATCTATTCATAAGTAAATATGTTCTAATCATAAATATGTAACTAGAATATGCTTTTTGTGACAGCCTGAAAATCCATAGCCTTTGAATCGACAATAATCCACACATGTCCGACCCAAAAAGCACAGATTGACGGGAAGTCAAGAGTAATAAAAGAAGAGAGAAGAAGAGAAGAGAAGAAAGAGAGAAGATAGAACCAAACAGAACAATACAGAATCTCACATCGTAGAAGAAAGCATATATTACCATATTAATGACCTTTATAAAACAGAAACTGTATATATACATACATAAATCAGAGTCCAACAATCAAACAGTAATTATCAGCTTGAACAGTTATAATAACCTGTCCTCACAATTGTCGATAATATAAATAAGAACAATAAGCACCACGGATAATCAAGCAAAACATATGTATGTGTATGCAAGGATGAAGATCTCCAGCTCTCCTGCTGAAGCTCCAAAAGCATCAAAACTTTACCTGTAAATATACTCGGTCTCCCCCGAGCATTGAAAGGGAAGAACGTCCGGATCAGTCTGGTAAACCAGCGTGAGAAACACACTCAATTGAATTTATTAAATTACCAAAACTTTTCCTTTATAAAAACAAAAGTATCTCATAAGACAAGTCCACACATAAACACGGACATGTTTTTACCTTAAAACATATCTTATCAAACTCATGTGATATTATACTAGTGTCTAGTATGCAAATAATATTCAAAATAGCCGAAATTGTTACCATTATTAAATTCCATCATATAGCCCAAAATGGGTGATACAATCAAAATGGCAGATATGTAGTGGAGTTTGAATTTTCATACAAATGACTCGGTGAAGGGACTACCTTCCGGCAGTACATCTCTAGAAGAATGCACCAAGGAACAGCACAAAGGAACGTCTACCAACACAAGACTGGCTCACCTCTATAACTAGATGGTGCCGAATATATCATCCTCCGGTCGTTACTGACCTTTACCGAAGGCCCTCTAGCATACAAACCACAATAATCAGATACACAACATCATAACGTGCAAAGATATATCTAGAAGAGGATGATCATGTCCTAATGGGAGCGACCCACATAGCCCTGCTGCGTCTAACCCTGTTTTGGTCAATTTCGGTTGATGAGGCCTGACGAGGTAACGATTACCTTTCACAATCACATATCACATCACTTAGAATGCCACATAGCCATTTCCTTTTAACTATTAACTGCATTCTACAAAAATACAACCCTTAAGCTCATACGTCTCAAGGAGGGTGTTAAGCTAAGAGAAGTTGCCTTCTCCGCCACCACTGATGTACGTTTGTAAAAACCAATGTACATAATCTGTAGAAATGCAATGTCAGACAAACATCCATACAAGTTGTCCAGGAACAAGACAAATCGAAGGTACTTTCCTACCACATCCTGTCGGGAAATTCCTAGGATTAGTAGCAAATAATCCTTACATTGGATATTTCATAATGAAGTGAGCACTGCTACTGGATTTATATTGGAATTTTAACCCAAAACGATCAAAAAGCAGTCCCCCACTATGAAAATCCGGAATATCAATATCATCACAAGCAACCTGTACAATTCATCGCATATACGTTGGTCCGAAGTGGTTTTCAGATAAGTCTGATCCCGGTCTCTTCGCACCAACAATGCAAAAGCGTTTCTCAACCTCACACGGAAACTAAGTCTTATAGACTTATCACGTTTCCAACTTTCAACTTGCTATCCTTCGGGCCAAGAAGGAAGCTCGGTAGATTGGAGTAATACTCCGCACAATGCAAATCATCATCCTCAACACAAATGATAATCAAGCCTACACAGAAGGCAATGTACTAAGTGTACGACTAAATAGTTCCCACATCAAATCGAGGAACTGAAATTTTGGCCAAGTTTGATGGTCGGTTATTTAACCATCAAAACAAACAAACAAATATTTAGCATCGTATACAATCACTAGGCCTTTTTAATTAATCTTTTATTAATTAAACCATTTGCCAAATATTCACCTCAAATTATCTTTAAAAATATATATCTTCAAAACCAATTCGACTTCAATATTGGAAACATGTCCATATACTTATATAATAATAAGTAATTCACAATTCAATTTATTTTCAACATTTGGAAAATATTCCATATACTTAATCAAGTTAAGTATATATTTCATTCTATAAGAAAAACATTCTTTAAAACATCTTTTATTTGGGTTAAAACGAATGTTGCGTAAAACATCGTTACTACAACCCAAAATCACAAGTATAGGGATTCGAAAATAAGATAGATATATAAATCCCATATACTATACAAAGAATTTCCTTTCGAAAATCATTTACCATAACAAGAGTGTTATAGTCCATCATTTCCTTATTTCTCGAAAACGTCTATTTCGACAATGAATGTTGAAATCTATATATTCGATATGTAACACATTTTTCTTTAAACCATTTTATTCCATTTAAAAGATTACTTTCCAAAACATTTATTCAACTTAAATGATTATTATTCACTGTCCAAATCGTGAATATAATTCATTTACCAAATCCAACATTTCTACACATTTATTAAAGGAATATCCACTGTCCAAAATCATGAATGAAATTCCTTTAATAAATTGTAATAATTAACTTATCAAATTCGATTTGATTTCAGATTTATATAACAATGTTTACAAATTCCTTTTATGTTTTATAAAAACTTCAACTTATGAAATCCCTTTATTAACTAATTCCATATATATTTCAATTATATGCCAAAATCCAATTTATAAGTTAATTACTTATAAATTATTTATTTTACAAATTCATTTTTTGAGAATAATGTGTGATCCTCTACGCATAGAGGAGAGCACACATGTGAATATGTATATGACACGAATATAAGGAGCTGCCAACATGCCTGGCAGGTAGCAAGAGCAAAAATACATATATCTAATCTCAGGTACTCCTATGATGAGTTCCGGCAAGGCCATCACCCACCGCACCTCAATATCAAGCTCTAGCATGGCCACCGCCCGATATTAAGGTGTTAGAAGTACCAAAAAGGCTAAAAACTAATAAGAAAGCTCCAAACAAATTCATTTATTTTATAACTTCATAATTATAAATCTTATTCCCTTATAAACTCCATTTATAACCTCATTTTAACACCTATAAATCTTCTTTATAATTCCATCATTTCTGATTTATAAAATATCAATTTTATAAATCTTACATATAAACCATTTATAATAATTCAAAAATCACCATTTATACTATTTTACAAAATCATTAACTCCATATTTCAAAAATCACATTTCAACTATATTTCCCAAAAATTATATTTTTTATAACATAAAAAAATACAACTTTTGTTTATTTAAAATAAATCAATTCCTTGAACACTTTAAAATGTATAAAACATCTATTTTCAAAATCACTGGAAAAATCTTTTTTTTTTTAATTTGAAAATCATCACTTTAATATTTTTAAATTACCAAAAATAGGCCCAGTGCTGCAACAGCACCTAATACATCAATCACGGCATCCAAAACATCACATATCATATGATAACAGCATATATCACAATGTCTGTAAATAAATCAATACTGGTGAGGAATCCAGTTGGATCCCTCCAACCTGTCATTTGCAACAAATATACATATTAGAATATGTGTACAATGTCCTCTTCAAGGCAGACGCGCGTACAAAGGGTCATCCGCTTATACACGGGAACGTATACGGTCATCTGCTCCACTAGGCAGGTATATATCTAAATATCAACAAATATATCATATATCATCCAAAAAATCATCAATCATCATATAATAAATTTATTCTCACTTATATAAAAATATCAGTGAGTTAGAAAGAGTGAGTTGTACACACATTAATTCAGATAGCAGTTGCAGTGTCTAATTTCGAATAAATTCAAACGAGCATTTAATTTTATCCAAAATTTACACTAGCTCCAGTCGACTCCAAACTAGCTCTAAAATGTAATCTCGTCCATATGGATCCAAGCAATCCAGGCCGACCGACCTTCCTTCTTCCCCATAGGGTTCTCACGTGAAAATAGACCCATGCCGCCACCTTGTTTGAATTTTTCACTCCACCACCGTCGACGTTGAAGACGATCGGGCTTCACCAGACGAATGGCCATCACGAGGCGCACCTCTGATCGAAGACCGTTCCATCTCGGCTCCATGTGGATCTCAAAATACATGCACGAAGTTCGGCCGTTCAAACCCCTTTTGCCGACGATCCGTGACACTAAAAATGATCAAACCTCTATGGAATCGAAGCTCTCATCACCCTCTATAATTCCTTAGTTGAAAACTTTTCGAAATTTTTAATGGACTGAGAGATTTTAACAAGATAAGAATCGAAATTCTGGCCAGTAAATATCACATGGTGGCTAGCCCTGGAGTTTGTTAGGGCTTGTGCAAAATGAAGAAAACAAGTCCTTCTATAGAATATTCCAAACACTTTTCATCCGAAATTTTCCCGAACTCCAAACGAAGCGTGCCGCCTGGCATTTGTAATGTTTAACCCTTATTCTGAATGCAATGGAATATATATTGAGAGCCAATTTGATTGTATTCGAAAGATAGGTTTTCGAATCGACTATTTAAATTTAAAATTTACTTAAACAGATTTCTACGCATTTTAGCTTGCCCCGGGCAAACCGTAAATCTGATTGACGCAAAATTTGAAATCTTACAATAATATAACATTACGGATCCAATGAAACAAGTTTCGTCGAAATCCAAGACTGTTTGAAAAATGGCTATTTTTACACGTTAATTAAATATTAAAATATTCAATTTCTACAAATCAACTTTTAATTCAATTTCAAAGTTCTCTAATCATCATTCTAATTCAAATAGAATTTAATTGATCTTTATAAATCATTTTTATTCACAACAAATTCAATTTCCAATTATTTCTATAATTTCGATTATTAAATTAACGATTTAATTATCCAATTAAACCTAGATATTCGAAATATAAGTTAATCGACTTATTAAATTTACCTTTGAATATTTAAAATCAATTAAATGTATGAATTTCAAATGACTGAAATTCTGGGTCGTTGCATTCTCCCCTACTTAAAAGAATTTCATCCTCGAAATTACCAAGTAAGAAAAAGTTACCAAAATCCATTAACTTTTCCAAAATAATTTGTTCAAATTAGAAATCAAATCTATTTAAACCTTTTGAAATTTTCAAAATCCTTGGTTAAAGTTTTTACAAAAACTTTTCTACGTTTTCAAATACATTCAAAACCAACTAATATCATTTAACTTTCAACTAAATATCCAAAAATTTCCCCATTTTCTCAAAAAATTTCTAATGCCTTAAATTTTCAAAAAAATGGCCAGCGTCTCCTTTGCGCGGTTCGATCATAGTAGGATCACAACACACACACACATATATATATATATATCATGAATATATGTCTCATCGTCGAGGATGAGGCATCCCGCAGCGAAAAAAGTGTAAAAATACGATATGTAATCCGAGATATGTACCTTATATATTATTAGCGAGCATATACGGCTAATATAGCACGAAAGCGAGCTCCAAAAGTGAAGCAAGCACCATACACACCTACTAAACACTCAACAAACTTTGAGAAACATGTATATATGAAAGTAATATCGATATACAACATAAACCAATACAACAACTATACATGCCAATATAGCAAATGTAATCAAAATAACAAATCCAACCATCAAACAACTAGCATCCAACTAACATCCAACAAACCATATCTATCCAATCAATCCATAACCAATCAATATGAATTCACTTCTCATTAATATTCATTGAATTGGTTTTCAATTTAAATCACATTTGACTCATTAACATTGGATTTTATTGACATTCATTTATTCATATTCAATTAGTTTGCATTCACTAATTCATATTCCAATTTTTTTTATTCATAATTAAATTCAAATTCAATTCTTTTTAGTTTTACTTACTTCTAATTTGAATTCAATTATTTAACTTTCAATTTTATCAATTCAATTTCATATGAATTTTTTATACAATCAACTAACAACCATCTTACAACCAATGCATAACCAACATTACCAAATTAATTCACTTTACTTCGTTTACATTCAATTTGGTTTAACACATTTAATTCCAATTGGTTTAATATTCAATTTAGATTGAATTGTTGTATTCGCTATAATCACATTTTTATACAACACTTTCAATATTATTATTAGTTCACAACTTCTTAACAACAACATTTTTAATGCTAATTCATTATGCATTTCATGTTGAATTTCCTTATATAACTCAAATTCATATTCATTAAATGACTTCATTTTATTAACCCACTTTATTAATTTACTTCGATACCAAAATCAACTTCTTTCAACATTACTTAAGTTATGTTTCATTTCATCTTTAAAGTCATTTTATTTAACTTAAGTCAAAATCATATCACCATTCAAATTCAAATTTTTTTTGCCTTACCAAATGTGTTTAACCATTTTAACAATTGATTTTACTTACATTTTCTCACTTTCTAAGTTATAAAACTTATTTATTTGAACTTCCAAATTCATATTATATAATCACTTTATACTTAGGTTGAACTTCCATTTCAATAATTTATCTAATCCAATTAAAATCCAATTCCTTTTATTTAACTTTGCTTCAGTTAAATTTCAAATCATATATTTTATTATGCAACTCACATTTATTTCAACTTTACCAAAGCAAAAATTTGATTATCTCATATATTATAAGTCCAAAACTTATTTTACTTATATTTATCAATTACAACTTAGATTTTAAATTCTAATTTGTTTATCAAAACAAAACTTTAGTTTTTAATCTACTATTGGTAGCAATCCACCACATAGAAACTCAAAAATGATACTAATGATGCTGCAGTCGTCACCCTTATTATTTTCCAGCAACAGTAGCGAATTCAGTGCTATATATTCTTTTAAAAATTCTTTCTATTTATAAATCATATTTACAAATCTTTTACGTATATAATTTCACTTATTTTCTATTTATAATAATATAACCTCTTTAACTTTGAAAAACAACTTTCAAAATAAACGGGATTCAAATTTCATAAATTCTTAGTTAAATCCATTTTCATTTATATCTCACATTATTTCATTTCTTATATATAAGATTATTTCACAATTACAAATCATATTAATTATAATTCCATACTTTTAATTCTTTTTCTCATATAATTTATTTTTTTACAATTGTTTTTTATTTAGATTATTCAAACAACTTTTATTAACTTATATATATTTACATTCTCAAACAACCAAACATTTCATTTATATACACTTCAATAATTTCTGAAAAATTATTTCTTTATATACAAAATATAATCGAGGTAAAATTATTTCATTTATCCAATTTAAAATAATACTATGTCGACTTGCCTCGTTTAAGTGTTTGGAAATCCCTATCGATAACACGGCGTCCCACATACCAACCAGAATTCATAAACAACTCAACGGATAAGAAAACACAAAATAAAATATTTTATATTCACTAACAAGTACGCACTCATATATATAATACACTCAACCCAATCTAGGGTGCTACTGTACCTATCTATATTGAGTACAAATCAAAGCTTAGGAATATACAAAATCTTAGCTTTGATACCACGTGTGACAGTCTATAGACAGTGGTTAACTCCACCGTAGCTCACACTGATACCGGGCATTTTGCTTTTACGGCCAGCCTCTCGACTACAACCAACCGTTTCACTCTAGCGACATGTAGGGGCAAGAGTCATCCGTTCACTACCTAACAAGAAGCGAGAACCCTTTATTAGGCTAAGCACATCAAGCAAAACTGATGTACGTGTATATGAGGATGAAGATCTCCAGCTCTTCTGCTGAAGCTTCAAAAGCATCAAATCTAGATCTGTAAATATACTCGGTCTGACCCGAGCATTGAAAGGGAAGAACGCCTGGATCAGTCTGGCAAACCAGCGTGAGAAACACACTCAACTGAATGTATTAAGTTACCAAAACTTTTCCTTTATCAAAACAAAAGTATCTCGTAAGACAAGTCCACACAGAAACACGGACATGTTTTTACCTTACGATAACTAAAACATATCATATCAAACTCATGTGATATTATACTAGTCTCTAGTATACAAATAATATTCAAAATAGCCGAAATTGTTACCATTATTAAATTCCAAAAAACAGCCCAAAATGGGTAATACAATCAAAATGGCAGGTACGTAGTGGAGTTTGGATTTCCATACAAATGACCAAGTGAAGGGACTACCTTCCGAGAGTACATCTCTAGAAGAATGCACCGAGGAACAACACAAAGGAACCTCTACCAACACAAGACCGGCCTCTATAACTAGATGGTACAGAATATATCATCCTTCGATCATTACCAACCTTTACCGAGGGCCCTCTAGCATACAAACCACAATAATCGGATACACGACGTCATAGCGTGCAAAGATGTATCTAGAAGAGGATGATCATACCCTAATGGGAGCGACCCACATAACCCTGCTGCGTCTAACCTTGTTATGGTCATTTCTGGTTGATGAGGCCTGACGAGGTAACGATTACCTTTCACAATCACATTCACATCATTTTGAATGCCACACGACCATTTCCTTTTGACTACTAATTGTCTTTCATAAAAATACAACTCTTAAGCTCATACGTCTCAAGGAGGGTGTTAAGCTAAGAGAAGTTGCCTTCTCCGCACCACTGATGTACGTTTGTGAAAACCAATGTACGTAATCTGTAGAAATGTAATATCAGAAAAACATCCATACAAGTTGTCTAGGAACAGGAAAAACCGAAGGTACTTTCCCACCACATCCTGTCGAGAAATTACTAGGATTAGTAGCGAATAGTCCTTGCATTGGATATTTCATAATGAAGTAACCACTGCTACTGGATGTATATTATGATTTTAACCCCAAACGATCAATAAGCAGTACCCCACTATGAAAATCCGAAATATCAATATCATCACAAGCAACCTGTACAATTCGTCGCATATACGCTGGTCCGAAGTGGTTTTTAGATAAATCTGATCCCATTCTCTTCGCATAAACTGTTATCCCGCCTTTTGGCAAGGCCGAGATATCAAGGCACTGGTTGAAAACCAAGGGTCGTTCGTCCCGAATATTGAGCACACATAGGTTCGCTATGGATGTCGATGAATTTTGTCCGAATCCAGATCAGGCTACAATCAGCAAAACACGACAAGCGAAGCCATAAAAGCCAGCATTCCAAATTTCAAGTCAATCCAAGTACGTATGCTCAAGTTATGGTTGATGCAAGTTGAAAGGGAAAAACCACGTTTTCATATCCATCGCTGGGCTGCAGTTCGAATCGATCAGATTCATACACCTCTTCGTGTCCTCGTTCGTATCGATCAGTTTCGCATCCATCCCCAACCACTGTCTCACATCGATCAACTCCGCATCCATCAACCGGTAACGCGCTTCGTATCTGTTGACCAATGCCTAGTTCGTATCCATAAAGAAGTCATTTATTCGAATCCATCAGGTAGCTTTAGTTTGTATCCATCACAAATATCACCTAATCATATCCATTAAATGGAGGCAACATCTATCGTTGCGAACCACACCATCACCATCGATACGAGCTAAGCCACCTATCTCGATTCGAACTAGACATACTGCAAATCGATACGAGGTGCACGTAGTTGATTGGTTCAAACAGGATAACGACACTCGATGCAAATGAGGCGAAACTCATGGATACGACATGGTCAACATGGAGAAAAAAGAGGATCGGTGCAAGGAATACGCAACGCGTCATCACAGAGGCACATGCATCATCGATTCGAAGTGGATCAATTCGGGTTGATGGATTCAAGCCAAACAGCCAACGAGAAATTCAAGCTTGTATCCTCATAACTCAAGATCCATCGGTCCAAATGATATAAAATTTTCACAGAAGTCTACATGCAAGCTAAAGATTATTCTCGCCAAGTTTCACCTCCATCGGATACAGTCTCGATCGATACGAATTGAGTTCGTATCGATCACCAAACGAGTCAAAACTCTCCGAGATCGATCGCGTGGGCCCCCTTACGTGCCGGAAGGAGTCTCCCGAAGTTTGAGCGAAATATCAGCCTCCTACACCTATAAATAAAGCCCTAGAGCCTATAGAAAAAGGATCTTTTTATTCTCAAGTGCCCAGACTCTGCCGGATCGAGAATTGCATCCTACTTTTGCTGTTGAATTCGAATTCCAAGCTGTACTTTACTTTTGTTCGCTGTAATCACTTGTAATCGTTCAAAGAGAACCAATAAAATCACAAACTTCATAGTGGACGTAGGTAACACGTCGAACCACTCTAAATTGCTTGTGTGTGCATTTTTGTTATTGTTTGTTAGAGTTTTTGTTAGATAATCTTCATTTTAAATTTATATTCTTCACTTTTATCTCTTCAAAAAACTTCCGAAGAGTGTTGTGCCCATTTTTGTTACAAACACTTTGGTGCTTTCACTGAGAGATAACCCAGATTTTCTCATGCTCCTTGGATCTATCATCCATACCGGATTGCATAAATCTAAGAGAAAGATCCATATCGCTAATCTAAATTCCTTCCATCCTATTCAGATTTGCACAAAGTCTAGGAAAGGAGTTCAATCTTCAAGATGGTTAGTACAAGGACCACCTCCCATGCTGTCGATCAAGAAGGCCGGGATAGACAAAGTCCAGCGCAGCTACCTCCATCCAACCAGGACGTTGGCGGACCCTCAGATCCGTCGGGCCCGGTTACCAGGCGAGAGTTCCAGTTGTTGCTACAGGAGTTGACACGGAGTCGTCAATAGCTAGCAGAACAGTTGCGCGTGAATGCCGAGCTGACCAACCAGTTAAACCGCCAGAAGTGTAGAAGATCTAAAAGAGATCAAGTGTCGCACTTCTTCACAGAAAGTTCTGCCTCGTCAGGCTACAACCATAGATCCATTCGTCCTCGACCGGACGAAGGCTACGCACAGGCCGTTGGGTATCAGCCCGCCTTGACCATTGGGCAGCTGAGAGTTGGCCCATGGCCAGCTTCCATACTGGACCCTCTCCCCAGGGAGGAACTATTCCTCATTACACCGCAGATAACCGTACCAACACCGCCACGGTTGAAACGGGGATTGATGCCCGGAACCAACGTGGACGCACTTCTGAACCTTACGTCCCAGAAGACATTGAGCCAAGGAGGCGAGACGTGGACTGTCGACAGTGCCCGGTCCAGCCTCACAATGTGGAACCCGACCACACCTTGGCTCAACATGCGCAGTACGTTCAAATGCCAGACCTTCCAGCTATGATATGTCAAATGATCCATGAAAGTCAGGGACTTACCAATGACGGCTGGGGAACCTTTTGTAGTCACACCCCCTTTACGGATGACATACTCTATGCCGAACCTCCTCGAAGGTTCAGAATGCCACTTTACCGGTCTATGAAGGGAATTCAGATCCAAACCAGCACATCCTGAAGTATGAGTGGTCGTTGAACGCTGCAAGAGCGGATGACGCGGTAAAGTGCCGTAGCTTTCCTATCTCTTTAGGGGGCATTGCCACCATGTGGTTCACGCGATTATCGCCCCGATCCATTTCTTGTTTTGATCAAATGGCCACGAAGTTTGTAGAATAGTTTCGTATGCATGTTGCTAGACCTAAAGATGTTAACACATTATCCAGTGTCACTCAGGCTCAGGAGTGACACTTAGGCGCTACTTGGAAAGGTTTCGTGCTGCATGTGCAGAGATAAATAACCCCAATGACAATTCGATCTTAATGGAACTGACTAAGTGAATTGATCCCGACTCCGAGTTTGGAAATTGGTTAGCTGGGAAGCCTCCCGCGTCGTTGGACCATTTTTACTCCAAAGTCGCCCAATTCTTAAGGAGAGAGGACGCGAAACAGTCTAGGAAGCACGACGACGTGAGACTCAGTAGTGAGGAGATTCCGAGCAATGTGGCAGTTAAACAGTCAGGTGAGAGTTCTGGGAAAGTACAACTGAATATACAGAACAAGCAATCTCAACCGAGAAACAATGATAATCAGAATAAGAAACGGGATCAAACCGTGGCCCGCGACGTAGGGCTCCAATGTTTGATAACTACACACCATTGAAAACGTCGCTAGAGAACATATATTTGCAGACTTGCAATGCTATGCAATATAAGAAGCCTACTCCGAAGCCATCGTCGGAGAGGCCGATTCAAACGGGAAAATTCTTTAGATTCCATGAGAGTTATGGCCACAATACCAATGAGTGTTGACATTTGCAGGATCTCATTGAGAAGTTAATTAGGGAGAGAAAGTTGGATCAGTTCGTGCGGGCGCCGCAGTCTGGTGGTGCGGGCCCGTCAAACCAGAATCGTGTGCATAATAGAGAAAGGCAGAAGGAACCCGCTCGTACGGGCGGGAGGTTGGTAAAAAATATAGTCGGTGGTGGTCCCTATCCAGCAGACCGAAGCTGGAGGGAAATGGAGTCGTATGCCCGCTCTATCAAGCATGCGGATTTCAAGTGTTGCAGTAGTTCTGGTGAAGGGGCCCCGGCCAAACAACAGAGAACAATGACTTATGACATCGTGTTCAGAAGCCGAGATGCCAACAGGGTTGAAGCCTCCACTATTGACCCACTGGTCATATCTGCCCAGGTTGGTCCTGCTTGGATGAAGAGGATCCTGGTTGACAGTGGGAGTTCAGTAAATATTTTGTTTAAGAGAGCTTACGATTTGATGAAAATGGAAGCTAAGGATTTAAAACCTTGCCAATCTAGAATTCATGGCTTCGGTGGAAGTGCCAATATACCCACTGGAGTAGTGGAGCTGCCGGTGGAGTTGGGAGTTAGGGAGTGCCGGAGAGTCCGGATGTTGCAATTTGTTGTGTTAGACATTCAATCCCCATATAATGCTTTCTTGGGCCGACCGGCCCTCGCTGAATTCAGGGCAGCAATTGCCTCATGGTGTTTAACTCTGAAATTCCCCACCGATCGTGGGATTGGAGTCATTCAAGGAGATCAGGCTGTTGGGAGAGCCTGTTATGTTGCTGAGCTGCGCGTGGTGAAACGAAGAGAGAAAGGAAAGGGCGTAGTGGAATCTCTCTGCGTCCGTTTTGCGGATAATTGACAACTGGTGCCTGGGCCTCGGCTTGGACACCACAACCAATTCCAGAGAGATCTTGACCGTGGAAACAATGAAAACACGGATGAATCTATAGAAAGTCAGGCTTCTCCGGCTGAACTGACGATCGATGTTCCGATCGTTGTTGATGATGATGATTCAAGGATGTTAAAGATTGGGTCTCAGTTGAGCCAAGAGACACAGTAGGAATTGGTTGAATTTCTCCAGGCGAATCTCGACATGTTCGCTTGGACACACTCTGATATGTGTGGAATCTCATCGGACAACGCGAGCCACACCCTGAATATTGACCCGCGGTGTATCCCGATCAAACAGAAAAGGCATGGTATGGATCCAGAGGGATCTGCCGTCCTTAAGGAAGAGGTCGATATGCTAAAATCAAACGGATTTATTTGAGATGCTTTATACCCGGAGTGGGTATCCAGTCCCGTACTTATTTGAAAGCCGAATGGGAAATGGAGGACATGTGTTGATTATTCTGATTTAAATAAAGCTTGTCCAAAAGACAGTTTTCCACTTCCCAGGATTGATCAGCTTGTAGATTCAACGGCTGTACATGAATTATTATCTTTCATGGATGCTTATTCCGGCTACAACCAGATACCTATGCATGTATCCGACCAAGAACATACTAGCTTCATAACTGACCTGGGACTTTACTGCCACAAAGTCATGCCCTTTGGACTAAAGAATGCCGGAGCAACATACCAACGTCTAGTCAACCGGATGTTCGCCAACCAGATCGAGAAGACCATGGAGGTTTATGTAGATGACATGCTGGTATAGTCGCGGTTCTCCTCTAATCACATCAAAGATTTGGAGTCAATGTTCAACATCCTTCGAAAGTGCAGGATGAAGCTCAATCTGCTGTAGTGTCATTTTGGAGTCGCATCCGGAAAGTTCCTTGGGTTCATTGTCAATGCTCGAGGAATAGAAGCTAATCCAGAAAAGATCTGGGCAATCAGAAACTTGCATACTCCGAGAACAATAAAGCAAGTTCAGAGTCTCAACGGGAAGGTAGCAGCGTCGAGCAGGTTCATATCGAAGTCCACCGACAAATGCATCCCCTTCTTTGATCTGATCCGAAAGGGAAAGCGAAACTTTGAATAGACTACGGAGTGCGAGGGTGCATTCCAAGCACTGGTTCAACATCTTTCCACACCTACTATTTTATCAAAGCCTATCGACCATGAGCAGTTGTATCTTTACCTGGCTGTATCAGAAAATGCGATCAGTGCTGCCCTAGTTCGAGAGGAAGACCGAGTGCAGAAACTGGTCTATTATGTTAGCAAGCGACTAACCGGAGCTAAGAGAAACTATCCAAAGCTAGAAAAGTTTGCCTACTACCTAGCATTGCCTCGAGGAAGCTCCTTCCATATTCTCAGGCTCATCCTGTCACTGTGTACATCGATCAGCCATTACGACAGGTCCTTACGTGGCCTGAGACGTCTGGTAGGTTGCTTAAGTGGAATATCGAACTGAGTCAGTTCGATATCACCTATACCCCAAGAAGAGCCATTCAAAGTCAAGTCCTAGAAGATTTTGTAGCCGAATTCACCGTCCTAGAGGACTTGCCCGAGACTAGTAAATCTCCCGAATACATCTAGAAGCTGCATACCGATGGTCAACGATCAGTGCTCAGGTGATGGGGAAGTACTTGAAACCCCCGAGGGCCGATCCATATGCTATGCTGTGAAATTTGAGTTCCGTGCGACCAATAATGAAGCTGAGTATGAAGCTTTACTTGTTGGGTTGAAGCTAGCCCGTGATCTAAGAATAATTGTTGTGGAAGTTTACTGCGACTCTCAGTTAGTCGTATGCCAGGTTCGGGGTGAATACCAAGCCAAGGTTCGAAGACTAGCCCTTATCTAGCTCGAGTCCAGGAAATACTTGATCAATTCGATTACTATGCCATTTTCTACATACCCCGTGAGCACAACCAGAAGGCCGATTCATTGGCCAAGTTAGCAAGTATGGGCGAAGCACAGCAGATGGGACTCATTCCTGTTGAAACTCTATCCTCTCCCAGCATTGATCAGATGTAAACGGATTTTATATTTGAAATCGCTCCCGATAAGGATTCATGGATGACCCCATATAGAAACTATATCGAGCACGGAATACTACTCGAGCGTAGGAGTGAAAGAAGACAGATTCTTCGAAAAGCCTCATGGTTTTCCATTCAGAATGGAGTCATGTATAGAAGAGAATATTCCATCCCTCTCCTTCGATGTATGGCACACGATGAAATCAAACGAGTGTTACAAGATGTGCATGAGGGAGAATGTGGCGATCACACCAGGGGGCAAGCCCTCGCAAAGAAAGTAGTCCGATATGGATATTACTGGCCGACTGTGAACCGTGATGCATCAGACTATGCCAGGAAATGTGATAAATGACAGAAACATGCTCGAATTCCAAGAGCCCCACCTACTGAGATAACCCAAATGGTCAGTCCCTGGCCGTTTGCAGTATGGGGCATTGATATCATTGGTACTCTACCTCTTGCCAATGGAGGAGCGAAGTATGCAATCGTCGCGGTTGATTACTTTGCTAAATGGGCTGAAGCTCAACCTCTTGCGACAATCACGACGAAAAAAGTAATCAACTTTGTAGTTCGCAGTATCATCTGCCGATTTGGTCTCCCGCATACCATTATCACTGATAACAGAGCCTAATTCGAATGTATCGAATTCAAGAATTTCTGTCAACGATTCCATATCCACAAGAAATTCTTTGCGGTTGCACACCCTCAGGCGAATGGACAAGTTGAAGCTGTTAATAAGGTTATCAAATCTATTTTGAAGAAGCGACTGGAAAAGGCCAAGGGCAAGTGGGTTGATGAACTACCTATGCCTTTATAGGCTTACTGAACGACCCACATGTCTACGACCGGACACACTCCATTTTCTCTATCTTATGGCTCAGAAGCCGTTATTCCAGTCGAAATGGAAGTACCTTCTCATCATGTGACTTATTATGACCCGAAAACCAATGCCATATTACTCGCTGAATCTTTGGACTTACTGGATGAGAAGCGTGAAGAGGCTGATTTGAGGGCAGCCGCATATTGAAATCGAGTCGTCTGATTATACAATGCCAAGGTTCGACCACGGACCTTCGAACTTGGCGATCTCATTCTGAAAAGAATTTATCCGGTTCCTTCACACATGAAGCCAAATTGGGAAGGACCGTATGTGATCACCCAAAAGCTCGGAGATGGCACGTTCAAGTTATCGACCGTTGACGGTCTTACTTTGCCGAGAGCTTGGAATAGTGAAAGCCTCCATCGCTACTACATATGACAGGCTTTATTTATTTGATTCATTCTCTTATTTGCAATTTGCTTCCGCATTTCGAAATTTGAATTTGTAACAAGGCAACTGACTTTGCCATATTTTCTCATTTCAGCAATAAAATGCCATCACTTCGAGCCAGAGCAGTGATTTATTGAGTATGACGTACGATATCACAATGCACGGAGAGCTATGTTCCATCAAACGATGGAATTTATTCAAATAGGGAGTGACTGTGATATGACCGATCACTCACTAAATGAAACCTGAGCTCGGGGGCAAGTCACTATGCTAATATTGAAGAGGATTGATACACGAAAATCCTTAAAACAACTCCAAACTCCCAGAGTGTGAGTCGGAGCATAGAAATCCTGAATACAGTTTTGGAGAGGGCAGGCTCGTCTGCCTAACAACTTCGACTGTGTCCTAACCAAGTTATAGGAGGACGGACCCGTCCATCTAACAACCTCGCCTGTTAATTTGGGGTGGATGTGATCCAACCATCCACGATAGACCTGTCAAAATTTGACCCAACCCATTAACCCAACCCATTTACCCTACTTATAAATGGGTTGGGTCAACCCATTTATGAATATTATAAATGGGTTATGGGTTGAGTTAACCCATTTTTAAAAGGGTTATAAATGGGTAACCCATTTATTAAAAACATTAATTTTGATATAAATTTGAAAAATAAGAATTCTGAACATATATTATATTTTTTCATAGAGACTGACAGTTGTACTTAGAAAGTAACAGGCTACCGCGTCCCCATATTTGAATTCCACCTAGCGCAGAAGCCGCTATTTTTTTTTCAGACTGCAATAACTTCTTTGTTTTAACTCGAAATCAGGCGAGACTTCGACCGATTAACTCCAACCTAAATTACGGACAATATGGAACACACAGATACTTCATTACGTGAACGCACACTATAGTTCTTTAAGGAACCGACAGTTGTACTTAGAAAATAACATGCCACCACATCCCTATATTTGAACTCTGCCTAGTGCAGAAGCCACTATTTTTTTGTTCGGACTGCAATAACTCCTTCGTTCTAACTCGGAATTAAACGAGACTTCGACCGATTAACTTCCACCTAAATTACGGACAGTATGGAACACTCAGAGACTTTATCGTGTGAACGCACACTGTAGTTCTCCAAGGGAACTAACAGTTATACTTAGAAAATAACAGGCTACCATATCCTTATATTTGAACTCCGCCTAGTGCAGAATCCGCTATTTTTTTTGTTCGGACTGCAATAACTCCTTCGTTCTAACTCGGAATTAAACGATACTTCGACTGATTAACTTCCACCTAAATTACAGATAGTATGGAACACTCGGATACTTTATCGTGTGAATGCACACTGTAGTTCTCCAAGGAGACTGACAGTTGTACTTAGAAAATAATAAGCTACCTCATCCCCATATTTGACTTTTAATGAAAATTAGAATTAGTATTTTAAATTTTTATCGGATCTCAAAACATAAAAAGTAGAATTAAAATTATTTTATATTTATTTGGTTTTATTAGTCAAATTAAATTTAAATATTTAAATGGGTTAAATGGGTAACCTGCTTATTAAGGGGGTTGGGTCATAAATGGGTTGGGTCATAAATGGATAAAAGAGAATGGACCATAAATGGGTCGGGTCAAACTCAACCCAACCCAATCCGTTTGACAGGCCTAATCCACGATCCCGATAAATCTATCGTTCCCAAAGCGTGAACGACCTCCTAAAAAGTCTAAACAGATGTGATTGACCATCTGTCGACTAACTTCAAATTTCCAAAGTGCGAATTGGAGTATAAACATTAACTCTAGGTTCCCGGAGTGCGAATCGGAGTATAAACACTAACTCCTTATTCCCGAAGTGCGAATTGGAGTATAAACATCAACTCTAGGTTCCCGGAGTGCGAACCGGAGTATAAACACTAACTCCAAATTCCCAAAGTGCGAATTGAGTGTAAACATCAACTCTAGGATCCCAGAGTGCGAACCAGACTATAAAGGTTAACTCCAAGTTTCTAGAGTGTGAATTGGAGTATAAATACTGATTCAAAGTTCCCATAGTGCGAACTGCGCTACAAACGTCGATAACTCTCGGATTCCCAGAGTGTGAACCCGATTGTCGATCACGGATTATCCTGAGTCCCCAGAGTGTGGACGAAATATAAAAATAACTCGAGTGCGGATGGCCACTCGTAAATTATCTTATGTCTCCGGAGTGTAGACATGTACTTAAAACTTCAATAGATGTGATCGATTGCCGAAGTGTAAATGCTGATCCCCAGAGTGTGGATGCGACTATTCATAGGCAAGCGAATACGATGCAATCGCTCGACTTACGCTTGTTTCTACATCAATATGATGATGTTAAACTCTAAAAATAGAGATAATTCACGATCGCTGGCCGATCTTTACAACTTGTTCCTGAAACTGGGGGCAGAGCTTAAGTGTTGACCGCTGGCTGAAGTAGTACAATGTCTAAAGTCCAAGTCGATCTCTTGGTACAACCCGTACTCATGATTTTCAGACTTGGCAAATAAAGAGAACTCAAGGGTTGAAACTTCGCGAGTACGTGGGACCGAGATCCAAACTCTACGACACTTAAGTATAGAAGACAAAAATAAGAGTTGAAGCAACAAAAACAAAGTTTTATTTCGACTAATCAAAAGCAAAGACTTATATACAAGTTCTCCCAAAAAATTCCTACTAGCAGGGGCCGAACCCGCATCTATACACGGCCTATAAAGGAAAGACAAATTCTTAGCTAAACAAAAATTTGCACTGAAAGGGCCTATCTACTCCTTAGCCTTCTTCGGCTTCCTCTTAAGTGTGGATCCGCCAGAGCCACCAATAATTTTTTGCTTTGAGCCTTTACTCTTTGGCGGATCATCTCCAGATGGAGGCATAATATCAACATCCTCCTCCGAACATGAATCTATGGGAACGCTCCCTGCAGGAGGAGTTGGAGGAACTAGATCTACGACCGGGGGCGGAATAGGCGCACTAGTGTCAACAAGCATACCCCCAGGAGATATCATCCTAAGTGGAGTTGGGTCAGATGCCGTCAATCCACCCTCAGCACTACCGCCGTGAGCCGCATCCTCCATCTCTGCGTTGATTGCAGCTAGTATCTCTGCTTCAGGAGCAACACGGGCTTCACTTGGGTAGCGACGGTCTGTGTCAAAGCGCAAGAAGCAGGTGGAAATCCACTAAGGACGGACTGTAAGTCCGCAAAGGGGTCACTCTACCGGCCCAAGAGCTCATTCATCATTTTCTCATCAAAAGAAAGGGAGCTCCCTTGTGTTACCTCGATAGGCTCGGCTGTGGTCGTAGTGATTTCCTCGGTGATAATGGCATCCTGCATTTGTTGTGACTCCTGTATCGCAAGAGGTGATGCTGATGTAGCTTCGGTCACTGGACAAGGAAAAAGAATAAGTTGTCAGTACACGCTTTAATACAAGTACTTCATTTCAGACACACATAAGAGACTTGTGCAGAGTACCTTCCTCAGCTTGACTCGTGGCTGGCTGAACAGCTTCCGAAGAATGCTCCCTTATGGAAGATAAGTGTGGTTGTTCTGAGTCGTAGACTGGGACCGGCTGTGGCTCAATTGCTAGCATCGACTTAGATCCAGATAAAGTAATCATCTCAGAACTTATAGCTTGGTGTGCGACGCCGGAGCCCTCGCCAACTTCTAGGTGCTGGGTGCCCAATCTCTCTCTTGTATGAGAAATCATAAAGTCATGAAGAACCTTCTTTTCATCTTCGCTCAAAATGCGGTTCTCCAGCTCAAATTCATTGAGGGCACCACCCGAAAGCACCGCCTTCTCTTCTTCAACCACCAAATTCCAGGCATTGTATAGATGTGTCGAGTAATCGTCAAGCCAAGCCAGATTCCTATGTTTTAGCACATTGGCATTATAAGTGACGAGAAGCTCCTCTATCTCCGCCTCGAGCCTGGTCTCCGCCAATCGGACCTTTTCATCAACTTCAGCCTCAACCTCACGGACCTTTTCCATGGCCGCATCTCTCTCCCTCCGAAGCACCACTGCTTGATTGCATGCTTCCTGTGTGGAAACATTGGCAGCATCTCTCTCTTTCATGATTTCCGAGACTTTGGCCTTAAGCCCGTTTAGCTCTTTCAGGGCTGCATCCCGCTCAGCGGTCACGATGGTATTCCGGTGGCCCATGTCCTCCACCGTGGCGCAGTGCTGCCATTTCATCCTATCGATCGCCGCATGGGCCTCGTCGGCCTTCTTAAGAGCCTCAATCTCGGTTTTGCGAGAAGAACCGAACTCACTATTGAGCGCTTGAATGATCCGGTCTTTTTGGCCGAGTTCTTTCTCTAGCCTTTCAACCGTGGTTGCTCGATCGAAGGCCACCTTTGATGCCTTTTTCGCGGTTTTCGACCACTCCTGATACTGGAAAAATATGTCCGCGACATAATCGTGCACTGTATTTTCGGCCGACGCCGGGATCCTTTTCAAGTGTGGGGGAAAGATGAACCCATCAATACAAATGTCAGAAAAATCCTTTCACAGATGAGCGAGCCTCATCGCTCCTTCCCCCGTGGGCTCGACGAGGGCCTGTGCAGTGGTGGAAGGGTCTGTAACCTCAGTTCTGCGTTGAGATTCAGGCCTAGATGATTGGGAAGATGGTTTGTGCTACGGAGCTTCCGAAGGTTTTGAAACGTGAACTGGCAGCAGTACCGGAGCTCTGGGAGGTGGCGTACGAGATCAAGACCGATGCATATACCCCTTATGTCTGTCAGACCATTCCTGACTAGAGTACCCCTGATCATTGTCTCTATCTCCTTCTCTCCTACGCGATTCGTAGTATGACGAAGATCGGCGTTTGCTGCATAGGCTACCAAGCATTGAGCCTTGACCGGACATGGTATCTGTGAAGCAAAATAGGGACAAGAGTTAGTAATCTTTCATAGTGGGCATATTACAGTCAGAAATCGTGTAGTGCCGTGAAGTGTGAATGTACGAGCAACCCCCCCACCAACCGGATGTGTCAACCATGCTAGTGGATAGAGACTCGCTTAAAACTAAGGCGTGTTGGAGTTTATCTAATCCGGCATCATGCTGCATGGACACGTCGTCCGGAATAGGAAGATCGGTGAGCCTTTCGTAAAGATTTTATGTTCCTGGGGGAGACATCTTCGAAATTCTAATTCCATAGGCGGGCCGGGACTTGACCAAAGATTTTCATCTCCCCTATTTGGATTGCTTAAAAATGGCGGCCTTGTCTTTTCTCTTTTCTTCAGAATCTTGGGCTGCATCCGCAGGCTCGCCCAAAGGTTCATCGTCAGTACGGGTTCTTTCGAACTCAGCCTCTTCGATTACAACAACTATGGGCTACGCTTAACTCGCTCCCTCGAGATAGTTCTTAGTGCACCATCGGGCCTTATACTTTGTCTTCGCTCGATTAGCTCAAGAATCCTGAGATTCCTATCCGTCAGGACCAAGTCGATGTTCCTCTCTTCGCTTGGGACCTCTTGGAGGACTCGAACTATCTCCTTTGTAATATCCGCCTTCGGGTCGCTGAATTATCACTGTAAAGAAAAAGATTTATGAGTTGGCCTCATCTATATCTATCTTATCGAATAACCGGGAAGATGGCAATACTCACGTCTGAATAGCCATCGTCTGGCAAATCCTGAGGGGCATCTGATATAGAACCACTCCGTCTTGAAGTAGCTCAGCCTAGTCCAAGACCCCATAATTATTTGACAATTTCTTACGGCCTCTAGGAATGTGAAAGATGGACTGTCAGTTTAACTCTTGAAGTTGAACAAGTATCTTATCTCGGTCAGTCGGGGTGGTCGATAGAGGTGCTACATAAATGCAATGAACAAGCTATTCAGTAAAGCATATCCATTTGGGTGTAGCTGAGATGGGGTGATCCCTATAAAAGTCAACACTTCTATTATGTATTGATTGAATGGGGGAAGCGTCCCAACTGCGCACGCTTGTCGATTGAAGGTGGTATACCCCTCCAGTGGATTATGTGGTCTATCATTCGGTCCCGGCAATATTACCTCGTCCATTGACAAACCATGTCTTAAGCGTATTCTCCCTAGCATATCTTTAGAAATATTGGATGGAACATAGTCTGGCGGACTATTGATAAAGGATGCGTCAGGTGCCTCGTCTGGGGCCGGATCGATAACTTTGGCCTCGGTGTCCGGTATTTCAAGTCTAGGAGGAATTATACTCTGGGTTTCCTGTGGTTGTGAGCTTGGAGATTCCATAGCTAACTAACTTACGAAAAATCATCATTAGACGATAAAGAGCCCGTGTGTTCGCCACGTGCAGAGTGTGTGTTTTGTAGTGCAGTGCTGTGCATTACTTGAAAAGATTTTGCAGTGTTCAAGAAAAATTTGCCAACGACGAAGATAATCGGAATCCAGCTGGAATGACCGTCATCGCTGACCGTCACCAGCATACCATCCGGATGTTAGCGATCGATCTAAATTAAAGTTGTTATAGTCCCATCAACGAGCTTCGAAAGGCAGTCAAGCATGCAATTTAACAGTCAAGTCCGGATATGCGGGAGTGAAGCTCGTCGGAATCATGTTGTCAAGTACTCAAAATTTCGTATCTATCATAGGATGGGTTCGAATCGATCATGGGAAGCATATTCGAATCCATTAGGATCCAAGTTCGTATCGATCACTAGGAACATATTTCGAATCGATCGTCAACACTTGGGTTCGTACCGATCAAGATCATTAGCTTCGGATCGATCCTTGGCGTTCATGTTCGCATCGGTCAGGAAAGTCTCGGCTTCGCATCGATCACGTTCGAGTCGATACTTTTCGTATCGATCGCGAGTATATATTTCGAATCGATCTGATGCCAAGGGTTTCGCACCGATCGCTCACCTATTTTTCACATCGATCATTATAGATCGACATGATTTACCACCATCTCGGTCGATACGAACTACGTCATTTACCGTAAAAATCCCTAAGATCGATGCGAACTCCAAGGAAATGCGTTATCGCCTGCGTCGATCAGAAGACAGGCCCCCAAATCGACACAAAGTACAGATCGAGCCATCTTCATTTTATTTTTCTCTGCACTCCTTCTCCAATTAACAAGGACATCGACATGACCATCCTCGACTAAGCTCCGACCCAGACCTGACCTCAAAGATTGCCAGAATTGATAATCGTTGAAGAGGGGATGGATCTGAGATTCAAGCTTCGTCGTAAGGATTTAGCTATCGCTGATTAATTACCTAAGTTGGAAATTGAATTCGAAGAATTAAGAGACCGTATGTGATCGATTCGAAGGAAGCGTGCAGTTCCTCTTTTCTCAAGTTTATGGATCGATGCGAATGAGGTAGGGAATGTAGCAGTAAAAAAGTAAAAAGGTGAAAAATGGCCGAGTCCAAGGGTATTTATATGGATCCTAGGGAGAAAGAATGCCGATTTGCCTTCCAGTCAACATGACCGGTCATTGTGGGTCAACACTCCAATCGAGTCAAACGGCGAGTTCGAATCCATCAGCCCTATCGATTCGAAATGGTAGATAGATCCATCGATACGAACACTACACTATAGATTGCATACTGCAACATCCAAGAAGTGATGCAGGAAGTGCCAAAAAATGCTGCGGTAGGCTAAAAAAGGGCAAAGGCAACACTTTCTCGGTGATGCATTTTGTCGCGTTGCCCTAGAGTCAAAGGCAACATCTTTGCGGCCATAGGGCAACATCGGTTCTATTGTAGCCACAGGTACCAAATTTACTAAGAAGTAGGCCCCACAATCTGGGCCCCAACATGTGGGCCCACATTGTGGGGCCCACTAATTCTATGGCCCACCTTTACGGAACCCTGTTATGGGGTCCATATTTATTAATCTATGGTAACACTTTTACCATCCAATAGCAACACTTCGCCAGTTTATTACCACATTTAACATCACATACTGCAATATTATATCATATCTATGGCAACACCTTTTGCAATTTAAATTGGAAATGTAATGCAATATTATACTACTGCAACATTATATCATATCTATGGCAACATTATACTGCAACATTATATCATATCTAATGGCAACATTACACTGCAACAAAGAACTTTTCATTTCAGAATAACCAGCAACATAAGTTTTACTTAGTCAAGTACAAAATAACAAACATACTTAAAAACATAGCCAGTGTATTCATAGTTACAGCCAGTACATACTAAATTCTACTAATTAACAATACATTCATATTTGCGAGCCTCCAATGCCGTCAGTGCCTCTAATGCCTCCAGTGCCATCATTGCAGACGGTCGCACAGTGATCCCCGACATCAATTTGCATGTCAGGGTTTGCTTCGCCTAATTTCTTAAGCACCCATGTCAAGTTCTCCCGAACTTTTTGGTTCACCTTTATTTTCATAAAAGAAGAAAGAAAAAAGAATGAATAAAAGAACTACAGAAAGAAAAGAGTCGAATTAGGTTCACTTACTATAGTCCATGACTGTTATGCATAAATTAATATATAATCAGTAAAAGAAAAATCAACCCATACCTAATTAACAAAAGTATCATTTTCCAATCAAACAATAGTAATTAAATACCTAAACCTGATCACATGTCTACTTACAGTGAATACACAACAATAAAGAAATTGTCACAATTCGAACAACACTACAGCCCAGTCAACATCGCAATCAATTAAAAAGCAAATTTCACAACCATGGGATGTAATAATATATGAAAGAATAGTAAGAATTTGGATTAAATAGTAACTAAATATAGATACACTTACAACCCTTAAGCTCTACAAAAAGGCTTTCTGACAAAGTCGTGGAATCGAACGGATCATGCCAAGATGTTTGCAATCCTACCGCGATTCCTTAATGGCAAACCATATGTATAAAATCTTGACAATCTATAAGATATCATGTTTAAAGTAATATTAGTTCAATATTATAAGGCATAAATGTAATTTTATTCACCTCTTCCATCTCCCAGTTCTGTTTCTAGAAAAGCAACCGATAAACCATGTCATCCACCAAACTTTCACCACCCCAACCTCCCTCCATAAACCATCGTTTGGCCCGACCCACCTACTAACAAATGGGCACGCTAAGCTATGCCCAATTCCCTTATGTGCACTCTTTGATATCATTACCACCACCAAAATCCTAACTAACCCAACACCTAATCCCTCATTCAAATCCCTCAACAACTTCATCTCTACCTCTACCCCCAATTCCTTCTAACTTATGACTACAGTCCAATTCATCACCTCAAACCAGCAAACACGGTCACTTTTGCCTACACAATCTCCAGGTACTGCCACCCACAACCTCACAACACACTCTCAACAACCTGCGCCAACCATGCAACCCGACCATCTCCACAATACAAACCAACAAACTTAGCAATCGAAACTTATGCTACAAATACTCCAAATACTAAGCACGCCATTAAACTCACAACGGTATGACCCTTCCTCCTGCATTACAATTTCACCTTTATCTCCCACATCCCCAACCTCCGATTACAACCACGACCACAAACAAAAACCCACAATCATCTGAATCAAACCTACTTCACCAACCGCAATATCCTCCTGTTACTATTTCACCATGACCTCAACTACCAAAATCAAATCTTCGGTTTATAGAGCAGCATAGGAAAGGCAAAGTGGTCTTTTGATGTAAACAAGCAAACAAGAAGAGAGCCTTTTATTTGAGAACCAACGATACTAAGCACATAAATCATCAACATGTGAATGGAAAATTGGGACTAGGAACGCGAAGCACGGCGAGTAGCATGCGAAGCACGAAAAGTAGAATGCGAAGCATGATGTGAAGAAAATTATTTCTCTTGAAGTCGATTTGGGAATTAGGATTTTTGTTGACAGTTAGAAAAATGAATTGCCATAGGCAAAAGAATGACATGCTGCTTGTATGGGAAAGGGTTGAATAGGTGAAAATTTGGGGTTAGGAGCCAAAATTTTGGTTTTGGAGCCAAAATTTTGGTTTTGGAGCCAAAATTTTAGTTTTGGAGCCAAATGAAAATTTGCATGCCAAGAAATGAAAATTACAAAAGGAAACGTTAAGATGCATATGGAAGTAACAATTTGTATCATACATAAGTTGCAATAGAAATTGCAATGTAATTATGCCTTGAAACTTTATGACACTCCGGTGATTATAATCACTGAGCAGACCAAGATGAATACTGATATTTTATTAAATTTAAAATTTTAGTTTTCTTTATTTTATAATATTGTGAAAATTTTAAATTTTTGTTTTAAATTTTATTAATATTCTTAAATTTATTTTTGAAAAGTTTCAAAATTTAATTTTTCTGAGATATTAAATATAATTATTAAATAATAAAAATTACTTCTTAATTATTACATATTATTATTAATTCTTAATTCTTAAGTATTTGTCTTAGTTATTAATTATTTAATAGTAATGTTTAATTATTAAAATTAATTATTAAATATTAAATATCACATCTTATTTATCAATTATTAATGATTAATTATTACTTCTTAATTATAATTAAATATTAAGTATTAAATGTCAATTAATACGTATATATTATTAATTATTAAAAGTAATTATTAATAGTAATTATTAATTATAAATAATTTATAGTAATTATTATATGTAAATTATTAATTATAAATTAATATATATTCAATATTAATTAGTAAATGTTAATTAATAAAAGTCGGTTATTAACTATTAATTATTTAATAGTAATTTTTCAGCCCGCGCTCATTTTTTTATAATATTTTTATAAGTCTATAGCTACTGCAACATAATGTTGATATTTATGCTAACATCTTGAAGTTAATGTTGTAATAGACAAAAATCAGCATAGCTATCGTTACATTGTAGCCAGCAACATCATGTATTTTCGTTGTAATAGGCCATCTGTGGTGTAGTGGAAATACACGATGAAGATACCTCTGGAGGCCATTGAGTTCCTGATGCAGAGCGATCTACGAAAGCAATAAGGTTAAAGAGTTCAAGATCTTTTGGTCATTTGGAGAAGGCCACAATGTTAAGTCGTTTATCTACTTTAAGTCGTCTCCGACTTGACGAAGTATGGTCACGACCTAACAGAGAAGTATTGGGTCGTCACCGACCTAACAGAAGTGTATTGGGTCGTTTCCGACTTAAGGAGTTACAGGGAGGAGTGATAACCATAAGTTGCATAGAGAAGGCATCGGATTTGAGTCGGTTACGAGTCAATAAAGGCTTGAGCCGTTGCCGAGCCAAGGAAGGAGGGCTACGACCTAACTGCAAGGCTATGAGTCGTCCACGACTCATCAGGAAACAAAAAGGAATAACAGTAGTTGGAGGCCATAAGGCGGGGACGGGTTACGACATAGATGAGTCGTCCAGAATTGACCCGCTTGAAGGGTTATGCCGTAGAAGTCTTGAAGGCTTGAGTCGTAGGAAGGACGTTGAGTCGGCATGAAGTTGAGTCGTGAGTCGCAACTTGTTGGTCGTGATGTTGTAATGTGTTTGTATATTTTCTTGAGTCGTCTGTATTGAGTCGTAAGTCGACTTGTTTGGCACCGTGTGAATGTTGCTAAGTAACGTACGACTTATGATGAGTCGTGAGTCGTGTTGTGAAATAATTGTGTTGAGTCGTGGGTATATAAGTCGTTACCGACTCAAATGGGTCGTGTGTTGTAATAAGGAGTCATGTGTCGTGTGTACCTGTTGTGTCGCTGCCGAGTTAAGGAGAGCCGTAAGTCGTATACGACTTAAGGACAGTTTGTGAAAACTCTATAAATAGGGGCGTGTGTTTTACATTTTTAGATGGTTGATTTTGAAATAAAATTTCTTGTTGATTGCTTTGTGCTTTCTTCTTCAATTGGTAGTTGAGTGTAATCTCCTATCTCCACTTACGTCATTCGAGTGCGCTCGAATCCACGTTTGTTGAAGCCGATTCACGGAATATAGTGCGCTAGATCAACGTGCGAAGAATCGTAGATCTTGGAACACGGTATAGTGCGCTATCAACGTGTTTGAGATAGCTAGAGTTCGGTATCTTTGGATCAACGAACTTGGGCATTTTGGTATCTTCAACTCACCGATTGCTACATTTCATTGAATGAAGTTTGTTTGATTAATCCGCTGCGTCATCTATTGGTATCAGAGCCATACTTAGCCAATCATAGCTAAGTTGATTCTTGGAACCAAGTTTTTTTGAAGTTTTTGAAGTTTTTGAAGTTTGAAGGAATTCATTGTGTTCATATTGAAGTTGCATCAAATTTGGAATGTTTGATCCATTTCATTTTGGATCGAAGTGTTGGACATTGTTTGAATTTGGTTTTGGGTTTTGCGCGCCAAGGTTTGAAGTGTTGGACCGAGTTACTTTGAGTCGTACAAAGCAAACCGAGATAAGTGGAGGCCGAAACAAATTGTAGCCGAGTCATTGTTGAACCGTAACTTGTTGAAACTTTGGAGTTTTGTGTTTGAATTGTTGAAGTTTGAGAAGTCTTTCAATTATGCCACCAAGGAGAGCTAATCGTCATCAAAACGTTGAAGCTTTGTATCGTCGAGAAGAAGCCGAGCTTATGGAACAACGTATTAATGAAAAGTTTGATGAAGGCATTGGTAAATTGGAGAAATTAATGAATGATTTGAATCAAAGGAGGAGATCACCAAACTCGAACCATGGAGGAAACCGAGTTTCGCCATCGGTTACGGAAGCGAGGAGGGTATCGCCACATTCTTGTAGAGATAAAAGAGAAACATCAATATCATCACGAAGAGATCATCATGACTATGCACATGAAGAGGGACGAAGTCAACGTGAATTTGACAATGAAGCATATAGAGATGAAGAGAGACATAGTCAAAGAAGCATGCATGAGCAAAGGGATGATAATGGTCGAGATCGATGTAGACGTACTTTTGATTTTGTTGAAGAGGGTGATAGAGCTAGTATTCATCATCGAGATCGAGACCAAGTTCGAAATTCTTATCGGGATGTTGAAGATGATCGTCGATGGGAATCGGGTATGAAAATGGAGATTCCGGAGTTTAAAGGTGGGATGGTTGCTGAGGAATTCTTAGACTGGTTGTCTAATGTTGAAGAAATCTTTGATTTCAAGGAGGTTCCTGAGCATAGAAGGGTGAAGTTGGTTGCTACTAGGTTGAGGGGGAGAGCTTTGGCGTGGTGGCAGCAAACTAAACTTACTAGGGAGAGAATGGGGAAGTCAAAGATAGAATCATGGGATAAGATGAAAAAGCTGATGAGATCTACGTTCTTACCTTACAACTATCAATCACTTATGTATCAGAGGTTGCAGAATCTGAGGCAAGGGACAAAGTCTGTTAGTGATTATGCTGATGAATTTTACCAACTCATTGCCAGGAATGATATTATGGAGACAGAAGAACAGCTAACTGCTAGATTCATTGGGGGATTGAGAATGCAGATCCAGGATATGGTTAATATGTTTGATCCTAGATCAGTTGCGGAGGCACATCAGAAAGCATTGGCTTGGGAGAAACAAGGAAGGCGTGGAGGTGGTGTGTTTACTAATTCCAATAATCAAGCAAGGGGTGTTGGTGGAAGTTCTAATGTTCCTAAACCTGTTTCAAAGCCAGTGGTGAAGGAGGCTGAGAAGGCGAAGGTTAGCAGTGGGTTCAAATGTTATAATTGTCAGGAGTTGGGTCACAAAAGCAACGAATGTCCGAAGCCGAAGAAGAGAACCATGGTTGCAGAAGTTGAGGAGGATGATGGTGAGGAGGCAGAATGTTCAAATATACCTTATGTTGAGGAGGAAGAAGAATTGTTTGGAGATGAAGGTTGTAATCTTATGATGAGGAGAAGTTGTTTGACACCAAAGCAAGAGGAGGATTGTAGTTGGTTGAGAAGCAATATTTTTCAGTCGACGTGCACTATTCTGGGAAAGGTTTGCAAGTTCGTTATTGATGCGGGAAGTTGTGATAATATTATTTCTACAGAAGCAGTGAGGAAATTGAACTTGAAGACTGAGAAGCATCCTAAACCGTACAAGCTAGCATGGTTAAGGAAGGGTGGTGAAGTGAAAGTGTGTCGAAGAGCTTGTGTTAATTTTTCTATTGGGAAGAAGTACAAAGATGAAATTTGGTGTGATGTTGTAGACATGGATGTGTGTCACCTGTTGTTGGGCAGACCGTGGCAGTTTGATAGAGCAGTACAACATGATGGTCGTGCCAACAGTTACAGTTTATTGTTCGAGGGTACTAAAATCACTTTGGTTCCTAAGAAACAGCAACAGAAGGAGAGCAAGCTGGAAGAGATTGAGGAATTGAAAACTCTGTTGACTTTGAAGGAGTTTGTCAAGGAAGTCGAAGAAGAACCCGAAGTGTTTTTGTTGATTGGGAGAGAGAGTAGTGAAGAAGTTGAAATTCCAGAAGCAGCAAAGCCAATTTTGAAAGAATTTGAAGATGTCTTTCCAGAGGAGTTGCCTAAGAAGTTACCGCCACTTAGAGACATTCAACATCAAATTGATCTTGTTCCGGGAGCAGTGTTACCACATAGACCACATTACCGAATGAGTCCGAAGGAACATGAGGAGTTACGAAGGCAGGTGGAAGAGTTGTTGGAACAGGGACGTGTTCAGGAAAGCTTGAGTCCTTGTGCCGTGCCAGCATTGTTGGTGCCGAAGAAGGATGGAACATGGAGGATGTGCACAGATAGTAGAGCTTTGAATAAGATCACTGTCCGATATAGATTTCCTATGCCAAGGTTGGATGACTTACTGGATCAGTTGAGTGGGGCAACTATATTTTCAAAGATTGATTTGAAGAGTGGTTATCATCAAATTCGAATCAGACCTGGAGATGAATGGAAGACAGCTTTTAAGACGAGAGAAGGGTTATACGAATGGTTGGTTATGCCATTTGGTTTGTCAAATGCACCTAGTACATTCATGCGGGTGATGAATCAAATCTTTAGACCATTCATTGGGAAGTTCGTCGTGGTTTATTTCGATGATATTCTGATATATAGCAGGAGTATGGAGGAGCATGTTCTACATTTGAGGGAAGTGTTGATTATTCTTCGTGAAGAACAATTTTATGCTGCTACGAAGAAATGTGTGTTTATGACGCACAGTGTTTTATTCCTGGGTTATGTTGTTTCAGGAAAGGGTATTCAAGTGGATCAGAGTAAAGTTGAAGCTATTAGAAATTGGCCACAGCCAAGAACTATCACTGAAGTTAGAAGTTTTCATGGATTGGCGTCATTCTACCGAAGGTTCATTCCACATTTCAGTAGTGTGATGGCACCAGTTACCGATTGCATGAAAGGGAAACAGTTTGTATGGTCAGAAGAAGCGGGAGTTGCTTTTGAGAAGGTCAAGGAATTGTTGACGTCTGCACCAATTCTTGTTTTACCAAATTTTCAGTTATTGTTTGAATTGCATACTGATGCTTCGAAGGTTGGGATTGGAGGAGTTCTTAGTCAGAATGGGAAGCCAGTTGCTTATTTTAGCGAGAAACTGTCAGGGGCAAAGATGAGATACAGTACATATGACGTTGAATTCTATGCTGTTGTGCAAACGATTAAACATTGGAGACATTATCTATTTTAGAAGGAGTTTGTTCTATACACTGATCATGAGGCGTTGAAGCATATGCAGGGGCAGGATAAAATCTCAGCAAGACATGCATCATGGATTGCATATTTACAGCAGTTTACTTTTGTCGTTAAGCACAAATCAGGGGTGACAAATCGAGTAGCTGATGCTTTGAGTAGGAGGAGTCATTTATTAACGACAATGAAAGTTGAAGTGACGGGTTTTGAGATGTTGCCGGAGATGATTAATGAAGATCCTTACTTTGTGAAATATGTTGAGCAAGTGAAGGGTGAGAGTACCGATGAATTTACGTTGGTTGATGGTTTTCTGTTTAAAGGGAATCGTTTGTGTATTCCAGACTGTAGCTTGAGGTTGAAAATTGTCAAAGAGTTACACGAAGAGGGGCATGTGGGCCGTGATCGTACTTTGAAATTGATTTCACAGTCTTACTTTTGGCCGTCGATGAGAAAAGAGGTTGAAAGATTCGTGGAGAGATGCCATATTTGTCAGGTGTCAAAGGGAACAGCAACGAATGCAGGGTTGTATATGCCATTACCAGTACCATCTAAGCCATGGGTTGATATTAGCATGGATTTCGTTTTGGGTTTGCCTCGAACTCAAAGGGGAAATGATTCGATATTTGTTGTAGTGGACAGGTTTTCGAAGATGGCACATTTTATTGCCTGCAAGAAGACAGCGGATGCAGTTCGAGTGGCACAATTATTCTTTAAGGAGGTATATCGATTGCATGGTTTACCAGAATCTATTGTTTCTGATCGAGATACTCGTTTTCTGAGTCATTTTTGGTTGAGTTTGTGGAAGATGGTGGGAACGAAGCTGAAATTTAGTAGTGCTTATCATCCACAAACTGATGGACAGACAGAAGTAGTTAACAGGTCATTGGGAAATTTGTTGCGATGTCTTGTACAGGATAATTTGAGAAGTTGGGACATGAAGTTATGCCAAGCCGAATTTGCACATAATCATGCAGTGAATCGTAGCACGGGATTCAGTCCATTTCAGATTGTTTATTCAAATTTACCCAGGGGACCGTTGGATTTGGCAGTAGTACCACAGTTGAAGGGAACAGTTAAACGAGCTGTTGATTTTATTGATGAGCTGACTGAATGTCATCAAATCATTCAGGAACGATTGAAGAAATTGAATGAGAAGTATAAGAAGTCTGCAGATTTGAAGCGACGAAATGTTGAATTTAACGAAGGCGATTTGGTTTATGCAGTGTTAACAAAAGACCGTTTTCCGGTGGGAACATATAATAAATTGAAAGCACGGAAAATTGGTCCAGTTGAAGTTTTGAAGAAAGTCAATGAGAATGCTTATCGATTAAAGCTACCAGATGATGTTTATACGTCTGATGTTTTTAACGTCAAACATTTAATTCCATATCATAGAGGAGAGATTGTTGTGAAACGAGATGGTGAAAATTCGAGGTCGAATTTCTGTCAACCCGGAGAGGATGATGCAGAGCGATCTACGAAAGCAATAAGGTTAAAGAGTTCAAGATCTTTTGGTCATTTGGAGAAGGCCACAATGTTAAGTCGTTTATCTACTTTAAGTCGTCTCTGACTTGACGAAGTATGGTCACGACCTAACAGAGAAGTATTGGGTCGTCACCGACCTAACAGAAGTGTATTGGGTCGTTTCCGACTTAAGGAGTTACAGGGAGGAGTGATAACCATAAGTCGCATAGAGAAGGCATCGGATTTGAGTCGGTTACGAGTCAATAAAGGCTTGAGCCGTTGCCGAGCCAAGGAAGGAGGGCTACGACCTAACTGCAAGGCTATGAGTCGTCCACGACTCATCAGGAAACAAAAAGGAATAACAGTAGTTGGAGGCCATAAGGCGGGGACGGGTTACGACATAGATGAGTCGTCCAGAATTGACCCGCTTGAAGGGTTATGCCGTAGAAGTCTTGAAGGCTTGAGTCGTAGGAAGGACGTTGAGTCGGCATGAAGTTGAGTCGTGAGTCGCAACTTGTTGGTCGTGATGTTGTAATGTGTTTGTATATTTTCTTGAGTCGTCTGTATTGAGTCGTAAGTCGACTTGTTTGGCACCGTGTGAATGTTGCTAAGTAACGTACGACTTATGATGAGTCGTGAGTCGTGTTGTGAAATAATTGTGTTGAGTCGTGGGTATATAAGTCGTTACCGACTCAAATGGGTCGTGTGTTGTAATAAGGAGTCATGTGTCGTGTGTACCTGTTGTGTCGCTGCCGAGTTAAGGAGAGCCGTAAGTCGTATACGACTTAAGGACAGTTTGTGAAAACTCTATAAATAGGGGCGTGTGTTGTACATTTTTAGATGGTTGATTTTGAAATAAAATTTCTTGTTGATTGCTTTGTGCTTTCTTCTTCAATTGGTAGTTGAGTGTAATCTCCTATCTCCACTTACGTCATTCGAGTGCGCTCGAATCCACGTTTGTTGAAGCCGATTCACGGAATATAGTGCGCTAGATCAACGTGCGAAGAATCGTAGATCTTGGAACACGGTATAGTGCGCTATCAACGTGTTTGAGATAGCTAGAGTTCGGTATCTTTGGATCAACGAACTTGGGCATTTTGGTATCTTCAACTCACCGATTGCTACATTTCATTGAATGAAGTTTGTTTGATTAATCCGCTGCGTCAGTTCCACCAATTCGAAGTCTTTATTCGCATCGATAAGTCCATAGTCACGGTCCATCATTACGAACTATTCTGTTCGAATCCATTGGTTTCATCGATACGAAAGTCAATTTCGAATGCATCAAAGTACGTACACATCGATGCGAAGTACCCATATCACATCCGCCAAGGCAAAGTCCATCGATGCAAGAGGAACCTTTCAAACTTCTATATCGATTCAGGAGAGGATCGACACGAAGGATCATCCTAAGGAAACCGTTAGGTGTTGTTGCAACACGAACTTCTACATCGATTCAGGAGAGGATCGATACGGAATTCAACACAAGAAAACTGACAACGACTCGTGGACGTGCAACGTTAATGAGAGTCAGATGAACACGTATACATATATGTCAAACTGGTATTCAATTTTCAGCATTAACAGGAATTGGACGTTCATCTAACTACGATTACGGCGACGAACAACTAAACACTATCGTGCAGCAATCAGTTACAGCAACGCAAGATTACGACCTTCAACAAGGAAGCAATAACTTATCAGGATAAGGACTGCAGCTTTTCAAAGCACGTCATGTTACGACAAGGCATACTTTGGGTGGCAAATGTTATCCCGCCTTTTGGCAAGGCAGAGATATCAAGGCATTGGTTGAAAACCAAGGGTCGTTCGTCCCGGATATCGAGCACAAACAGGTTCGCTATGGATGTCGATGAATTTTATCCGAATCTGGATCAGGCTACAATCAGCAAAACACGACAAGCGAAGCCATAAAAGCCAGCATTCCAAATTTCAAGTCAATCCAAGTTCGTATGCTCATGTTATGGTCGATGCAAGTTGAAAGGGAAAAACCAAGTTTTCGTATCCATCGCTGGGCCGTAGTTCGAATCGATCAGATTCGTACCCCTCTTCATGTCCTCATTTGTATCGATCAGTTTCGCATCCATCCCTAACCATTGTCTCTCATTGATCAACTCTGCATCCATCAACCGGTAACGCGCTTCGTATCGGTCGACCAATGCCTAGTTCGTTCCATAAAGAAGGTGTTTATTCGAATCCATCAGGTAGCTTTAGTTCGTATCCATCACAAATATCACCTGATCGTATCCATTAAATGGAGGCGACATCTACCGATGCGAACTGCACTATCACCATCGATACGAGCTAAGCCATCTATCTCGATTTGTACTAGACATACTGCGAATCGATACGAGGTGCACGTAGTTGATTGGTTCAAACAGGATAACGACACTCGTTAACGAGGCGAAACTCATGGATACGACGCGGTCAACATGGAGCAAAAACAGGATTGATGCAAGGAATGCGCACCGCGTCATCACAGAGGCACGTGCATCATCGATTCGAAGTGGATCGATTCAGATTGATGGATGCGAACAAAACAGCCAACGAGAAACTCAAGCTCGTATCGATCATAACTCAAGATCCACCGGTCCAAATGCTATAAAATTTTCACAGAAGACTACATGCAAGCTAAAGATTATTCTCGCCAAGTTTCACCTCCATCGGATACAGTCTCGATAGATACAAATTGAGTTCGTATCGATCACCAAACGAGTCAAAACTCTCCGAGATCGATCGCGTGGGCCCCCTCACGTGCCAGAAGGAGTCTCTCGAAGATTGAGCGAAATATAAGCCTCCTACACTTATAAATAGAGCCCCAGAGCCTACAGAAAAAGGATCTTTTGATTCTCAAGCGTGCAGACTCTACCGGATTGAGATTTACATCCTACTCTTGCTGTTGAATTCTAATTCCAAGCTGTACTTTACTATTATTCACTGTAATCACTTGTAATCGTTCAAAGAGAATCAATAAAATCATAAAAACTTCATAGTGGACGTTGGCAACACGCCGAACCACTCTAAATTGCTTGTCTATGCATTTGTGTTATTGTTTGTTGGAGTTTTTGTTAGATAATCTTCATTTTAAATTTATATTCTTCACTTATCTCTTCAAAAAACTTCTGAAGAGTGTTGTGTCCATTTTTGGTACAAACACCAATAACGCAAAAATGTTTCTCAACCTCACATAGAAACTAAATCTCATAGACTTATCACGTTTCAAATTTCAACTTGCTATCCTTCGGTCTAAGAAGGAAGCTCGATAGATTGGAGTAATACTCCGCACTATGCGAATCATCATCCTCAACACAAATGATAATCAAGCCTACACAGAAGGCAATGTACTAAGTGTATGACTAAATAGTTCCCACATCAAATCGAGGAACTGAAATTTTGGCTAAGTTTGATAGTCGGTTATTTAACTATCAAAACAAAAAAAAAATATTTAGCACCATATACAATCACTAGGCCCTTTTAATTAATCTTTTATTAATTAAACCATTTGCCAAGTATTCACCTCAAATTATCTTTAAAAGGATATATCTTCAAAACCATTTCGACTTCAATATTGGAAAACATTTCCATATACTTATATAATAATAAGTAATTCACAATTCAATTTATTTCCAACATTTTAAAAATATTCCATATACTTAATCGAGTTAAGTATATATTTCATTGTATAAGGAAAACATTCTTTTAAACAACTTTTATTTGGGTTAAAATGAATGCTGCATAAAACATCTTTGTGACAACCCAAAATAACAATTATGGGGATTCAAAAATAAGATAGATATATAAATCCCTTATACTATACAAAACATTTCCTTTCGAAAATCATTTACTATAACAATAGTGTTCTAATCCATCATTTCCTTATTTCTCGAAAATGTCTATTTCAATAATGAATGTTGAAATCTATTTATTCGATAATTAACACATTTTTAAAATATCTTTAAACCATTTTACTCCATTTAGAAGATTACTTTCCAAAACATTTATTCAACTTAAATGATTATTATTCACTGTCCAAAATCGTGAATATAATTCGTTTACCAAATCTAATATTTCTACACATTTATTAAAGGATTATCCACTGTCCAAAATCGTTAATGAAATTCCCTTAATAAAATGTAATAATTAACTTATCAAATTCAATTTGATTTCAGATTTATATAACAATGTTTATAAATTCCTTTTATATTTTATAAAAACTTCAACTTATAAAATCCATTTATTAACTAATTCCATATATATTTAAATTACATGCCAAAATCCAATTTATAAGTTAATTACATATAAATCATTTATTTTACAATTCATTTATTTTATAACTTCACAATTATAAATCTTATTCCCTTATAAACTCCATTTATAACCTCATTTTAACACTTATAAATCTCCTTTATAATTCCATCATTTCTGATTTATAAAATATCAATTTTATAAATCTTATATATAAACGATTTATAATAATTCAAAAATCACCATTTATACTATTTTACAAAATCATTAACTCCATATTTCAAAAATCACATTTCAACCATATTTCCCAAAAATCATAATTTTTATAACATAAAAATTATAACTTTTGTTTATTTAAAATAAATCAATTCCTTTAACACTTTAAAATTATAAAACATCTATTTTCAAAATAACTGGAAAAATCTTTTTTTTAATTCGAAAACAATCATTTTAATATGTTTAAATTACCAAAAATAGGCCCAGTGTTGCAACAACAAGTACACCAATCACGGCATCCAAAACATCACATATCGTATGATAACAGCATATATTACAATGTTTGTAAATAAATCAATACTGATGAGGAATCCAGTTGGATCACTCCAACCTGTCATTTGCAACAAATACACATATTAGAATATGTGTACAATGTCTGCTTCGAGGCAGACGCACATACGAAGGGTCATCCGCTCATACACGAGAACGTATAGGGTCATCTGCTCCACTAGGAAGGTATATATCCAAATACCAATCAATATATCATATATCATCCAAACAATCATCAATCATCATACAATAAATTTATTCTCACTTATATAAAAATATTAGTGAGTCAGAAAGAGTGAGTTGTATACACATTGATTCAGATAGTAGTTGTAGTTTCTAATTTCGGATAAAATTAAACGAGCGTTTAATTTTACCTAAAATTTACATTAGCTCCAATAGACTCTAAACTAGCTCTATAATGTAGTGCTCATCCGTATGGACCCAATGCAACTTGTTTCATCCGAAACGGAACTCGTATGAAGAAGTTATAGCATTTAGAAGTTTAAACGAGTTTATATTATATAAATTTCAATTTCTATTTTATATTTTTAACCTCAGCTCGATCTGGGCCATTGATTTTTTTGATCCAAGCAATCCAGGCCGACCGACCTTCCTTCTTCCCCAACGGGTTCTTGCATGAAAATAGAACCCATGCTGCCACCTTGTTTGAATTTTTTGCTCCACCACCGTCGACTTTGAAGACGATCGGGCTTCACCAGACGAATGGCCATCACGAGGCACACCTCCGACCGAAAACCGGCCCATCTCGGCCGCATGTGGATCTCGCAATACGTGCACGAAGTCTGGCCGTTCAAACCCCTTTTGCCGATGATCCGTGACATTAAAAATGATCACACCCGTATGGAATCGAAGCTCTCATTACTCTCTATAATTCGTTAGTTGAAAACTTTTCAAAATTGTTGACGGATTGAGAGATTTTAATAAGATAAGAATCAAAAGTTCTGGCCAATAAATATCACATGGCGGCTAACCCTAGAGTTTGTTAGGGTTTGTGCAAAATGAAGAAAACAGGTCCTTTTTTAGAATATTCCAAAGCACTATTCATCTGAAATTTCTTCGAACTCCAAGCGAAGCATGCCGCCAGGCGTTTATAATGCTTAACCCTTATTTTGAACGCAATGGAATATGTATCGAGAGCCAATTTGATCATATTCGAAAGATAGGTTTTTGAATTGACTATTTAAATTTAAAATTCACTTAAACAGATTTCTAGGCGTTTTAGCTTGCCCCGGACAAACCATAAATCCAATTGACATGAAATTTGAAATCTTACAATAGTATAATATTATAGATCCAATGAAACTGGTTTCATTGAAATTTGAAACTATTTGAAAAATGACTATTTTCACACATTATTAAATATTAAAATATTCAATTTCTACAAATCAACTTTTAATTGTTTTTCAAAGTTCTCTAATCATCATTCTCATTCAAATAGAATTTAATTCAACTTTATAAATCATTTTTATTCACAACAAATTCAATTTCCAATTATTTCTATAATTTCAAATATTAAATTAACGATTTAATTATCCAATTAAATCTAGATATTCGAAATAAAGTTATTCGACTTATAAATTTACTTTTGAATATTTAAAATCAGTTAAATATATGAATTTCAAATGACTGAAGTTCTGGGTCGTCACACTTTCCATACTAAATTTGCTGGAATTAAATTCCTTAGGAAGATTTTCCATTATGATTTCCATAAATTGGTATAACACAAAAGGAAATGTTGACTCCGTTTGAAATTACAAGGAATGGATAATTTCATTTTAATTGGATAGACATTGTAAACTACCAAGAATAAATCTGTAATTTACATACTCTTCCCTTATTGTTTATGAGTGTTCCTTGTTAAATCAAACATCGTCCTTTTGAATGAAAAGTGGAAAAGGCAAAACAAATTTATAAAAATCAAACAGATGTTCTTCCCACAATTTAAACTATGGAAAATCTGCAACATAACACAAATGTGGCAGTAGTCCAAAAATCATATTTTACACCTAAGTACAGATCTAGAATAAAAACATACAACATTCAAGTTTTAAAATCTTTAGGACTGATTTCCAGATCTAGTTGTAAACATAATTCAAATTATATCTGGAATAAGAATATGCAGGCAATAGTTTTCTACTCCAATTTAAGCCTACCATTCACAAAAAAATGATTTAGGCATAAAAATCAAACGTATGCCAATAGAATAGATTTAAAATCATAGATAATATATATGATTCCCATTCATCTTTTAAAAGCAATGCAAATCTCCAGATCTGAATTATAACCTTTGATTCGTCTCCAAATCCCTTTTAATCCAAGAAATATGTATAAAAAGTGTAAATGCATATATTAGAATTACGAATCAGAGAAGAGATTTGGGATTAGGAGAGAAAATAGATACAAATATATATAAATTACCTCAAATATGTGCATAGTTAATTCTCTTTTCCTTTTTATTATATTTCTATTCTTCTTCAATTTGTATGAATATAGATGTAAATATCTTATTTTTTTTATTTAGAAAGAAAGTGAAGAAGAAGAAGAAATGCAGAGCTTTGTTACTAACTTTATAATAAAATGCGAAGATAAGAGAGGGTTAGGGCTGAATTTATAGTTGCAAGAATCAACCTCAATCGTTAGGTCAAAATATATTACATCCGGGTCGTTAGGCCTAGGCTAACCCTAGCCACCATAGAGGAAGCGGTCGATCGCCTACTACCTAAGGGTCTACCACTCCCGGTCAATCGCTCAAAGTGGCGAGTCGACCTATGGTCTTGGGTTAATTAATACAAAATGTTAATTTTCTTATTTTAATTATTTTCATTCCAAATTGGTTTTTCGTGTGTAACTTCTTCGTTTGGAGTCCAACCGCAAAAACCCAAATGTGAAAGTTTCTTGGAATTTCACCATAAATGCAACATTGCAAATTTCGTGGTTAAATTCCATCGTTTATACAAATTTTATTTTTGGAGTCTAATTAATTAACTAACTAACTAAATAACAAACGCCAAATTACGGGTGTTACAAGATGTCTGTTTAAATTTAGCATATATGTTTGCTATATGAAATATCGACCATATATATGTTTTTATTATAGTTAACTTTGATATGTTTTAGTAGGAACTAGTACATTAGTACATTTTTTGTGTGTCATATTAGTTGGGAACTGATGTGTTTGTGCAAGATTAGGTATAAGTAGATTGAGAATCATTACCATACTTTATTTGAAATTCAAGAGTGAATTTACTATAATGGGAAAGCCCGTAACACCTAATAAATTAATAAATTTTTAATTAAAGAATGACTTATGAGAATAAATGTTTAATAGGACCAAATATAGAATTTATAAAAAGACGGGTGAACTAAGTCAAGTAATAGCTGGGGGATAATTAATTACTTATTTAAATTTATAGTAAGGAATTGATTAAAAAAGGAAAGTAAGTAAAAGAACTGCCTAAGGAAAGTTTGATTATCTAGGTGTGGGATACTTAAATTTGGTTCATAAAATAGACTAAGGGTAATTGAGAAACAATTAAATTTGGTTATGCGTACAAAGGGAAAATATATACATTTGAATGAAAGATATTTTTACTAAGAGAAACAAATTAAGTGATGAAATATTAAATGTAGGAGACCTTATATTAAGGTAAACAATATTAATTGGGCAAGGGAGGATTTTCCAAACCAAAACCCTTACTACACACACACATACACCATAAGACATATTCTTCTCAACATTAATTTTCTCTTCTTTCAAAAAAAATTTGCTTGCCATTTCTAGGAAAAGAAGGAGAATTAAAAAGCCAAGGAAAACGTAGAATACTTAAAGATAAGTGATGATCAATGAATTTAATTTAGTTAAATCATTTATTTTTAGGTTGCTTTCATCCATGTTGGTTACGGCTTTGATTTATTATGATAAATTTCATATAATACGTGTTTATAAATGATAGATCTTACATTAATGAACATTTTGTATTGAAATTTCTTTGCTAGAGGTTTTAGCAATGATTCCCTACCTTAATAATTTTGAAATATCGATAAATTTTAGTATGATGTTTGAGATGGATTTTTAGAGATAGTGTTTAAGTTTGAAAATTTTCCGCTTTAAAATATTGGGTTATTAATTTTGAAGTGGTATGATAAATAAATAGGGTGAAGTGGATAAAAAGTATAAATGTTAAAAAACCCTGCATATGAACTTATTTTCAAAATTTTGCAATTCTTTAAGTATTTTTTCAATCGTAAATAACCATTTTTTGAAATTTTATTTGAATGTCGAAAACAATATTAATGCACCGAGACTCAAGTTTGCATGCCAATTTCATGTCTAGGTAATAGAGGAACACGATCCAATAAAAATGCCGAAGAATTAAAATAAAGGATATGGCCACTAACTAAAAGTGAATGTGGAATGAATAAGAAAGTGACACATGGAAAGAAATGTGTAGTCGTGTTTAGAATAAGAAACCAACACATGGAAAGAAAGTGACACATGAATAAGGTGTTTCAAAAGTGAATGAAGAAAATAGGCATTCCTATGACTAAACCCGGGGTGGTGAATCGCTAACTAAGACCTATTGACTTTTGGGCTGACTAAATACCGGTACCTGCAAACTATTGAAGGAAACCAAAACCCAAGGTTTAAGATGGTCAATGGTAGTACTTAAAGTTTTCAAAAGCATAACGTGGTGCAAAAATAGTTCTGAGGCTTAAGATAGCCAATGGCATTGAGCTTGACGAAGCTAAAAGAATAGCAAAAGGCGAAACCTAATAAATGAACAATTAGGTGAAGTTCAAAAACGCAAACCAAGAAGTAAATAAGTAATAACATATAGACAAAGTGGTTCAAAATGGCCATAAATATTAATTGGGATGCTTACTCGAATGTACCTACATCATGAGGTAGGATTTGGCATTTTACTTCTAGAGGGATGCGAGACATCCAGACCGGTTGTGCACTTTGACAAGTATGGATGTAAAACACTTATTGGCATCAAGCTTAAGTAAATAAGATTTACCAAGACTGCTTAGGGATGTACCTTGTTGTATAAAACTAACAAATAAACTCCTAAACTAAAAGGCGATGTACCCCACACTATAAAGTTAAGAAAAGAATACCGACATGGTTTCACCTTATAGTATAAGAGATACAACGCATGAAACTAATGATGATTTCGGAAGTAATATTGTCGAAATCTGAAAATAACCACAAGTTAAGTATTATGCTTTTCAAAGGTTGTTTGGGTGAAGTTTTATTAAGTTGTGCTATGTATATTTAAGTTAACATATTTTGGTTTGATTTATGATTTATGTTAGCTTATATTGATTGTGTAACTGAGGCTAATGTGAGGAAAATCCATTCTGTGCTTTAACAATGTGGTTCCACTAGCAAATAAATTCATATGTAAAATGCTATTATTCATAAACTTATATCTAACCTATGTGTTTATTCTTTGTCCCTTATAATCTCCCAAGTACGCATTTGAGTACGTTGAATACATAGGATTTCATATTACATTTAGTAGTTGAAGGTAGAACTTTTATTGAGATTATGCTAAGACAAAGATGGGCAAGAGGTCTTATTATTTTCTTTTGTAGTTGCCTAAATTTTGATGTGTAATGTAAATATTTATTAAGACCGAGGGACTATAAGAGTTTGGAATTCTTATATGATCTTTTGAAGCTACCATGTAATTATTGGTATTTTACCCCAACTTGGGCATGATTTGGGATTTGAAATATGTAAGGACAGTTATCTGTTATGTAGTTAATTTAATTGCTCTATTTTCTTAAACCGTTGCAAATTTTTTTTGATCTTATTCTATCGTCGAAAGAAAATTCCAAGGTGACAGCAGCAGATTTGGGTTCTGCCCTTTTGTTTTGGAATAGGGATGTTAGACTTTACTACAAGATTGCATTTAATTCTTTACAAAACTGCATTCAATCATCCTTAACATTTTAAGGATATCGAATAAGTTTCACTTAAATAAGCAAGTTAAAACTCACATTTCAGCGATTTAATTCCTAAGTTCGTCTGTAGTCCTTGGTTTAGTATATTTCTAACACAACAAGATCCTTATTGTATTCAATCATATTGAACACATTATCTCATACTATGGTTTACTTAAGTGAATAGCACTCTCAAGTTTGAAGACTATAATATTTTATCACCATGATATTTTCTATTTTGGACTTAGTTGTATTAACATATGGAAGACTTCCGTCGAGTCGTTTTTTGATTGTTCCAACCAACCATAAGTATGTAAACCCTTGGTGCATCCAACTGTCATGAGTAATCGGTATACACGGTATAGAGAGCGCATACACTAGTCTCAACAGACATATCAATATCCTTTTCTTTGTACATTTTGACTAGGAACATTTAAGAGGTAAGTAGTTAGATATCGATTCAAATATCATGGTTATAAACACATTCGAAAATGCAACTAATTAAATACTTTTAAGTAGTTTCTACTTATATATGTTTAATGTATTTATTTCATTGTTTTTATCTCTATTTAACAACACTAAAAGAAAATAAAACCAAAATTATACATTATTTTGTACAAGATTATTTATGGAGTTAAGTTATATAGCTATTTACAAAATTGCCCCTTATGCACATCCTAGACTATATCATGTGGAAGCCAAGTAAACGGCATGGCCAACCATAAGACATGGCCAACGTGTAGTTCTCACCCAATTATCCCCCAAGCACCATACTTCTTGTATACATCACCGATAGCTTGTGATCAAGGTGTTTTCCTAGAGTTTGGACGATTAACTCCTAGGATAATGAGAAGAAACCAAGAAAGCAGGGAAATTAAAGTGATAGAGGGATGATTGTTAGAATCAACCAACAATTCAGCAGAAATAGCATGGAATACATTAACTAAAAGATAGAGTAGTTGGGTAAGTCGAAAAGTTGGACTCGCACCAATATTCATAGCTTGGTACCATCATATGTCCTTAGGTCGTGGGTTGTTGGTTTTTTCTTGTGTGACATCGGGCCTTCTTCTAGACTTTATTGCAAGTAGGCTTCTAACTCCCTTACCTATGTTTCTTTATAAATACCAGCTTAACAACAACCAAAACGGGATCTGATTTCTCTACCATTGGAGACTTCACCTTCTTCACCACTCATCTCTCCTTCATTTAAATCACCTAAGAAGTCACTGTTTATTGTCTAGGACTCAGATCAGCAAATCTTTAGTACTAGTGACTCTCAAACACTTTAGAAACTTCATTGTAAATCTAAGATCCACTAGATTGTGGTCAGATTCGATATAAGTCATTATAAATAGAGAGAAGACAACGAACAACAAACTATAAAGTGGATGTAGGCAAGGGATTGCCGAACCACTATAAAAAAAATTATGTCTCCATTACTTTTTTGTTTTTTCCATTACTTTTAATAGAACTAATGCTTTCATATAATTTTTAGGTGTTGATCCATTTTATGGATTAACACTTTAGTACTTTCACTGAAAGGAAGATAGATTTCACAACCTAAAGCTTGGTTTGAGATTTGGAGAAGATGACAGTACCTAACACTAGATCTAAGGATGAAGCGAGCCAACCAGAGCATGGGGGTAGCCAGAAGATGTCCTTAAACTTTCATCAATCCATCTACATGACCAAAGAAGAGATTGAGAAAATGATGAAGAGGATGTAGTATGGATAAATGATTCAACAACAGGAAATGCGTGAAGAATTTTTCCAATGGATGGAACAATAAGGGATAGGTAGAGCAGTTGGAACTCAAAAAAACCAAAATAATGCAGCAGCATCTGGATATAGAGTAGATCAAACTGAAACAATGCCCCTATGACTCATTGGCATGATCGATTTGGATCTAGGATGTGCTTTTATGCTTGGAACAGGAAATTCTGTAGCTAGAAACCCAAATTCGAATGTGAATGGTCAATGGCTAGAGGAGTATGTGCCAAAACTTCCCTATAGGAACAGAGGATAGAATGAGATCAAAGGAGCAGGTCAGAATGCTAATGTGCAGCCAGAAGAGTATATGCGAGAGTGTGTGCCAGAGTTCCCCCAAAGGAGCAATGGACAGTGTGGCAACCCAGAATTTTGGATATTTGGAATCAGAATATTTAATTAATTTTAAATATTTAAAAATTAATTTTTATCCTGAATTTCAAATATCACCATTTATTGGATAATTTAATTTTTGAACTAAATAATTGGAAATTGGGTAAATTGTTGAATCTGAAATTCTAAGCTTGTTAAAAATAATTTGAAGGCTTGTAAAATTTATATTGATAACACTGAAGATAGTAAAGGTGTTAAAACTGAATCTAAAGGTGGGTTGTTAAGTTTTAAAAAAATATCGTCTAAATTAATATTTAAAAATAGCCTTCTAATGCACAGTCTCGTAATTCGACAAAATCAGTTCTATTGGATCCGTAGTAGTGTTTTATTATTAGATTTCAAATTTCATAGTGTTTGGAGTTGTCGTGTGATCGTACGATATATAAACGTGCTGAGTTTTATATCGAATTCAATATAAATAACTGATCCAAAAAGTATCTTCTCCATACGATCGAGTTAGGACTCGAAACCTTTTCCATTTCGTTCGAAATAGGGGTGTAATATTATGAACGCCTGGCGGCAACCACGATAGGAGGTCGAGATTTTAAGCTACATATTCGTGACGATTTTAATCTAATATATATATTCTTTGACGTGACGATTTCTTTTAACTATCACTTTAAGTCACTGCTCACAAGCAAGATGCACACGTGTCCCCTCAAAAACAAGCAACCAAACATGCTTAAATTTTTTTTCTTTTATATAAACCGAGCTTTCCCCCTTGTCTTGAAACAAAATCAAAAATCGAAGTCTCGGAGAAATAATTCAGTTGAGCTCCTCCTTTCTCAAAAAAAATTGAATCAGTAAATCAAAGGGATGGCCAAATCGAAAATTTCGCTAGTAATCAAGATTTCCATTCCTCTTCAAACAGAAAAGGGAATTGATACGCTCGAAGTAATCAGGTGGCGACTAAAGCTTGCGCGATGTCTAGAAGGTCGCGAGTGAGGGAGCGTCGCATGGTCGATCGAATTAGCCTGGTTGTGGGGACACCGGAGTCGCGTAAGCATGGGCGTAGTGATCAGGATGCGATGTCTGGCGACGACATCGTGGGTTGGAGGTGCAAGACATGGGAAGTCGTGGGCGTTGGCCGAAGTTCGGTTGTATTTGGAAAGGTTGCGGAGGGGAAGCCAGGACGAAGTCGAAGTAGGAGCAGGAGCAGGAGGTTGTAATTCCGGGTAGGCGATTCTGGTAGGAGGCAGCGAATCGTTGTCGTCGGCGTCGATGTTGAGGTTACAAGTAAGCAAATGAGCAGTGAGGGTAGTTTCTTTTTACTTTATTATTAAATTAGGTATATACATAGATATGATTTTTTTTTTACAATCTGCTGCAAGATATAAAAGCATTTGTTATTTTAAATAAAAAACTTACACATGCAAACAGTAAAGATGGTACAAGTAAATACTATTTATTTTCCATGTAAAGGTTTATAGATATATATGTATGAATATACAGTAGGGAAGAAAAAAATAATTACAGCAAAGGTATAAAGTAATTCTATTATATATATATATAAAACAATCACTATGTATATATAGGTAAGGTTTGGGGAAATATAAATAAAAATTTTAAGTAGTTGATAGTTTATATAATAGTAAGATATTGGATGCCATATAGATTTTTATAAATATATTTGTAGTTTCAAAAAGAAAATAAAGATAAGAAAAAAATTAATTATCATAGGACCATAAATTAGAATTTAAACTATTAGTTTAAAATTAAATAATTGGTTAATTAAATTTAGTAAAATAGCAACTGATCATTCGATTCATTCGAATATTAATAAAACCGTAATGTTTGTACAAGGTCCAAAATCATGGAGAGTCCAGCTAGCATGGATCGGATTGCAAATTAAAAATCAAAGGTGAGTTGATCTCACTCATTTGGATTACCCTTAACTTAAATAGTTTAAATTTAAATTATTGGTTGATTGTTTGAATTGTCTGGATGTGATATTATATATAATAGTGTATATATATATATTAGAGTGATTGATTTCCCGCATTATATTGTGGATGAGACCCTAGGCGCCCAGTAGTAGCGGATGACCCTTTATACTGTGATATCCCCCTCGATGTGAGATTGTTATTTTATATTGTGCCAACATATGTGGATGCAGGAAAACATGTTGGAGGGATCCAACTGGATTCCTCAAAATGTTGAATTTCTTTTCAGCGATGTGATTTATGTGATAATTTGTGATGATTATATTGATTTTATTGAAAACTAAAATTATTGAATGCTATGGCTTGGTTGAATATATATAGGTATTTGAGAAAATGAAATATATATAAAGTTTGGATTTTTAAAGGAAATAAAAGGGAAATTTTTAAGTAAAATAATTATAGTGAATTCAAATAAATTAAAGGAATGGATTTGGGAAAGGAATAAAATTATGATTTTTAATCCTATTTAATAAAATTCTGGGGAATGGGAAAATAGAGGTTTTTGAATAAATGAGAATAAATAAACTTTGAAACTTAAGTGATGTTGTTTGAAGAAAATAAAGGGTTTATTTTTAAATTCGGGATTTAAAATGATTTGGGAGAAATAAAGGGAGAATTTTGAAATTAAGTATGAAATTAATATTTTAGATTTAAATAAGATTTTAAATCATAAATAAAGAAGAGAATTCAGAATTAATAGGTTAGGAATTTATTTGAAATAGAGTTGGTTTTAGAAATCGATTTGAAAACTGACTAAGTGTTGAAATTGTGAGTAAAGGAAAATGAGATTGTGAAATTTATATACATGGTTTATAAATAAAGTGAAATATTTATCAGAGGATTTTTGGAAATATAAATTTAGGATGGGAATTTATAAGGAAAAGGTGATCTGTTTAAAAATAAATAGTGGTTGTTTTTAAAGGTGTAGAAATGGAAAGTGTATTTCCCTAGAAAACCAAGTATATATTTTCAAAGTAAGATTTTCAAGTATAAGTTAGAGGTTTGAAGTTGTTTTTAAAAGAATTTTTTAAACAAATTATTATTAGTTGTTTTAAAAATTTTAAAAGTAAATTTTTATTAAGTTAATTATATAAGTAAATTATTTTAAATTTTTTAACTAGTATTATTAATTAAAGATAATTATTAATATTTATACCTTATAGAATAACTTTTGTTTTAAAAGTTAGGTTTTGGATTAAATTTTACATGAGAAGTTATTATAAAGTTTCATAACTAGTATTTTAAATAAAGTGTTTTAAGTAGTTTATATTAAATGTTTTAAAGTATATATTTTGGATAAAGTGATTTAAATTATTTTAAAATCAAAGTATTAAGACTTGGGAATTTCAGTGGAAATAAATAATATTTGGAAATTAATTCCGCGAGAGAAAAGTTATTTGAAAACTATTTTCAAAGAGTTGAAGTGTAGAAAAATTGCATACGAAGATATTTTGAAATAAATAATTTGGAAAATTATTTAAATCTGATGATTGTTTGTTGATGTTATTTGATAGTTAAATAACCGACTATCAATATTGGCCAATGCGTTGATCGTTTCAAAGAGACCGCGATCGAGATTAATTTCTCGAAAACCACTTCGATCTGGTTTGAATGTTTTCATGAGGAAGACAAGAGCTTGGAGTCGAAGATGGAGCAGTGAAGTGCAAGGGCTAATCACTACTAATCATGAGGGTGATTCCAAAACGGATATAATAGGAGTAGTGCCTTGGTTCCCTTTGGACCGACAACAGACTTGTATAGATGAATTCTATCAGAACATCGTCAAGAGGATGATGAGAATTCTAAGTAAGTGTGTGCTAAAAAGGCAACGCATAGCGTCGAGCCTCATCAACGGGGAATGGCTAAAACAGGGAAGGTGCATACAAGGCTAAGTGGCTAGCAACCAATTAGGGTAAGGTCATCCCTGTCTAGAGGTCCCTTTTATTCGGCTATGTGGGCGGTTTTTGATCCTAACCACGGGGTGATCTTATTCGGACTATCCAGTAAAGGGTAGCTCCGGTCTTGTGTAGCAAGGGATCAGGGTGGATCCTCGTACGATGATCTAGACCATGTACTGTGACGGGCGGTACCCCAGTAGCCCTGCCATTGTATGGAATCTAATCTCCAATAAGCGCCTATACGATTTTGATTGTGCCCAACTATGGTGGAACATGAGATGCAAGCATTTCAACTAGATTCTATGTTATTTTCTATATACACTATTATAATATCAAATGGATTTGATAAAAATGTTTTGGTTACCGTAAGGTAAAAACCAGGCATGTTTATTTGTGGCGTGGTCTTATGAGATACCTTTGATTTCAAAGGATTTTGAAAACTTTAATAATCCAATTGAGTGTGTTTTCTCACTCTGGTTTTCCAGACTGGCTGTTATTTAACTATAATGCTTGGGTCAGACCGAGTATTATAGAGTACAGATTCTGGATGGACTGCTATGGAGCTCAGGGGATGCGCTGGATGGTGAGATGTATCACACGTATTTGATGAATATTCCGCTGTGTATAATTGACTGCATAGTCAGTTTTGTGGGGATAGGTTACGATAATTGTCCAGTTAGGCGCTATGAATTTTGTTGTACTCTGATGATGTAATGTAATAAACAATTACAGATTCTTTTGTTTAAAAAATTCTGTTGTCATCTATTATATATTATTCCGCTGCGTTTGTGAGATTCTGATGTTGTTTCTATTTCTTCCTCTACCTCCTTCTTCTTTAACCCCAACGGTTCGGTTTTCCGGCATTCGATTGTTCGACATTTGATACAGTTGATGCATTAATGTCGATTTTCGGACGTTGAAAAAATCGGGTCGTTACAATTGGTATCAGAGCTGAAGGTTAAGCGAGAACCTTGGCTTTAGTAGGGATTAATCATTAAAATAGAGTCCGTAGTACTCTAGAATGAGTTTGAGTGTAATAATAAATATGAGCGCGTATTTTTTAGTGAGTATAATTTTTTTTTATATTGTGTTGACTTATCGGTTAAGTGTTTATCGATTCTGGTCGATATGTGGGACGCCATGTCATCGGTAGGGATCTCTAAACACTTGTACAGAACAATTCGACATGGTATTGTTTTTAATAAGGTAAATGAAATAATTTTACCCAAATTATTTTTGTATATAAAAGAAATAATTTTCCGTAAATTATTATAGTTATATATGGTTGCTTGTTTGTTAGGAAATGATAATATTAAATTATTATCATTGTTGTGTGAAAATTTAATAAGAAATTAAGATAATAACCAAAGGTTAAGGAAATAAATTTATATAACCGAATGAGATTTGTATATGTGAATTTTAAATATGATTTATAATTGAAATAGAGTAAAATTCCATAATAATGTTTGAATATGGATTAAAAGGATTTGGAATTGAAATTTTAGAAATTAAATTCCTTTGATTTGAAAATGATTTCAAAGGTTTTGGAGAAATAATGGTGATATTATTTCAGAAATATTTTTGAATTAGATATGAAATTTAGTGAGATTTAGAATTTAAAATATTTAAAAAAAAATTTGAAGGGATAAAAGCATTGAACTCACTTCGGTTGCTGGAAAATAACTTCGATGATGACTGCAACATCATCGATGTTCATTTTCGAGTTTCCAAGAGAGGAATTGCTACCAAAATATTTTAAATTGGAGTTGTTGCAACAAACTGGGTTTGGTTTCAAATCCAAAGGTAATTTGATATGCAAATGAATTATGTATATATAATTGGAAAAAAATGATATTGAAATATTGAGAAATTGTTTAAACTCTGGAAGTTTATTTAAAAATGTTTATAGAAATATAAATGGGTTTGATAACTTACAAAATTTGAAATGAAAATTTAACTTGAAGGAGAGTTAAATTAAAGAAAGTGTGAAAAAAAAGTGGAAGGTAAGCTAAATAATTGAAGTGAATTAAAGGAAGTTAGCCCATGGAATTTAAATAAATTGGAAAAACTTATGGAAGTTTAAAAATTTTGATCAGTGAATGAAATGTAAATAAATTGGAAAATTTGTAGAAGTTAAATTTTGAATTGAATTAGAATTAACTGATTTAAGTTAAATAAAAGTGAATTTTGAGGAAATGAGTCTAAACAAGCTCACTGGAAAGGCCATTGAAATAAAAATTTATTAAGTTGGAGATAAATTTGTGAATGAACAAATGCATTTACATTTGTAAGTAAATGTATTGAAGCGGAATATTAAAATTAAATTTGAATTGTGTGAAATGGAAATTTAGTCAGATTAGACTAAACAAAACAAAGGATTGAAAATAAAATTAGTTAGGTAAACTAATTGATTTAAATTGGTAGGCAAATAAATTGAAATTGAATATTGGGATAATATTTAATTCAAATTATGTAAAGAATGGTGAAGTTGTAGAATTAATTTGAAGTGGACAAAAAAAGTAAAGTTTGGAAATAAAATCCATCGAGATTTAAAATAAATTAGTTTAAATCAAATTAGTAAGTGGAACTAATTGAAAGAAATAATTAATTAAGGATGGGTTGGAAATAAGGTGAATAAAATTCAATATTAAATTTGATTTGGAAATAAATAAAGAATTGAAGATAAATTGAATTCAGAATGGAATTAAAAATTTAAGTTAAACAAAAAAGTAGGTACGAAGGCTTAAGTGGTGAAGTGAAAATAAATATAGGAAATGTATAAAATATTTATATTGAACTTAAGAAATGGAAGGTTAAATTCTTAAGTAAACTTGGAATCGAGAAATATTCTGAGTTAATGAATGAAGTTTTAATAAGGGGTGTGTAATGATAATTGTGAATAAAAGAGAATTGATATAGCTAAAAATCAATTCGGGCAAAATACGTAGGATGTACGTATATTATTTTATTCGCATAACGATTTGATACAGATTTGAGCACAGACTTTTGAGACAGTTATGTCGAACTGAGTTGCTATTTTTCACTCGATTCTCGACGGCGAACCCTGGATATGGATTTGTGATGGATTCTGGAAATTCTCTATCATAGTATATGGCCATGCAAAGAGAATGACGGTTTCTAATCAAGAAATTAGATCTGAGTCCACACTGGGAAGTCAGGTGAATGATGCTAGTCCTGAAGTGAAACTGTGTGAACGAGTGAGCGATCAGAGTTGGTATTGCGTACAGATGATATATGTGCATCGTACGACTTAAGTAAAACAAATATTGAAACTTTTCTAAAGAAATGTGTAAAATGATTTTGAATATTGTAATTGGACATTATTGTTAAGTAGGATATTCAGGTGTTTTAAAAGCAAAAAGGAAGTTGGCATTTTTGATTTCAGAAGATAAATGGAATTCGACATAAGGTATGTATTTAAATTTCTGTATGAAATTTGATGGTTTTCTGATCTTGCCACTTAGCCTTTTGTTTTCTTTTGAAATTTGATGGCCTGTAGAGGCATTTTGTAGTTGTACCGATCTAGCCGCACAAAGGAGACGTTGGCGATTTTTTTTGAAAATTTAAGGTGTTAGAAAATTTTGATAATTTGAAATTTTATTTTAAATTATAATTTGAATGGTTGAGTAAGTAATATTGTTTGAAACCTATGGATGGGTTTGGAAAGTTAGAAGAGGGTTAGTGTGTCTTTAATAAAAAGATTGTTTTGGAAAGATGTTTAAAAACTGTTTGGTTTTGGGTAAATAATTAACGGGTTGTGGAACATTCTTCTAAACTAGTAATTTCGGAGATGAAATTCTTTTAAGGGGGTAGGAATGTAACGACCCGGAATTTTAGATATTTGGAATCATAATATTTAATTAATTTTAAATATTTAAAGTTAATTTTAACTTGAATTTCAAATATCACTGTTATAATTTAATTTTAGAATTAAATAATTGAAAACTGGGTAAATTGTTGAATCTCAAATTCTAAGCCTATTAAAAACAATTTGAAGGCTTGTAAAATTTATATTGATAATACTGAAGATAGTAAAGATGTTAAAACTGAATCTAAAGGTGGGTTGTTAAGTTTTAAAAATATATCGTTTAAATTGATATTTAAAAATATCCTTTTGAGGGTCTCGGAATTCGACGAAACCAGTTCCATTGGATCCGTAATAGTGTTTTATTATCGGATTTCAAATTTCATAGTGTTTGGAGTTGTCATGTGATCGTATGATATATAAACGCGTTGAAATTTATATCGAATTCAATATAAATAACTGGTCCAAAAAGATATCTTCTCCATACGATCGAGTTAGGACTCGAAACCTTTTCCATTTCGTTTGAAATAGGGGTATAACATTATGGACGCCTAGCGGCATACCTCGATAGGAGGTCGAGATTTTAAGCTACATATTCATGACGATTTTAATTTAAATACATATTCTTTGACGTGACGATTTCTTTTACATCAGCTATTTTTCCCTATCACTTTATGTCATTGTTCACAAGCAAGATGCACATGCTTCCCCTAAAAAACAAGCAACCAAACACATTTAGCAAATTTTTTCTTTTATATAAACCTAGCTTTCCCCCTTGTCTTGAAAGAAATCAAAACTCAAAGTCTTAGAGAAATAATTCAGTTGAGCTCCTCCTCTATCAAAAAAATTAAATCAGTAAATCAAGAGGATGGCTGAATCGAAAATTTCGCCTGTAGTCAAGATTTCCATTCCTCTTCAAACTGAAATGGGAATCGAGACGCTCGAAATAATCAGGTGGCAACTGAAGCTTGCGTCATGACTGGAAGGTCGAGAGTGAGGGAGTGTTGCGTAGTCGATCGAATTGGCCTGGTTGTGGGGACACTGGGGTCGCGTGAGCATAGGCATAGTGGTCAGGATGCGATGTCTGGTGACGGCCTCATGGGTTGGAGGCGCAAGACATGGGAAGTCGTGGGCGTTGGCCGGAGTTTGATTGCATTTGGAAAGGTTGCGGAGGGGAAGCCATGCTGAAATCGAAGTAGAAGCAGGAGGTCGCAAGGCCAGGTAGGCGATTCTGGCAGGAGGCAGCGAATCGTCATCGTCGGTATCGATGTTGAGGTCGCGAGTGGGAAGATGAGCAGTGAGGGTAATTTTTTTTACTTTATTAAATTAGGTATATACATAGATAATACTTTTTTAAAAATCTGCTGTAAGATATAAAACCATTTATTATTTTCAATTTAAAATTTTACACATGCAAACAGTAAAGATGGTACAAGTAAATACTATTTATTTTCCATGTAAAGATTTATAGATATATATGTATGAATATACAGTAGGAAAGGAACAAATAATTACAGTAAAGGTATAAAGTAATTCTGTTTTTATACATACATACATACATACATACATATATATATATATATATAAAACAATCACTATGTATATATAGGTAAGGTTTGGTGAAATATAAATAGAAATTTTAAGTAGTTGATGGTTTATATAAAAGTAAGATTTTGGAAACTATATAGATTTTTATAAATATATTTGTAGTTTCAAAAAGAAAAGAAAAGAAAGAAAAGAAAAAAAAATAATTATCATAGGAGCAAAAATTAGAAGTTAAGTTATTAGTTTAAAATTAAATAATTGGTTAATTAAATTTAGTAAAATAGCAATTGATCATTCGATTCGTTCGAATATTAATAAAACAATAATGTTTGTAGAAGGTCCAAAATTGTGGAGAATCCATCCAATGTGGATCGGATTGCAAATTAAAAATCAAAGGTGAGTTGAGATATTTCCCGCATTATACAACGGGTGAGACCCTATGTGCCCCACATAATAGCAGATGACCCTTTATACCACGATATCCCTTTCGAAGTGGGATTGGTATTCTATATTGTGCTAACATCTATGGATGTAGAAAAATATGTTAGAGGGATCCAACTGGATTCCTCAAAACTTTGAATTTTTTTTCGGCGATGTGATTTATGTGATAATTTATGAGATTATATTGTATTTATTGGAAATTGAAATTATTGAATGCTATGGCTTGGTTGAATATATATGGGTATTTGAGAAAATGAAATATATATATAAATTTTGGATTTTTAAAGGAAATAAAAAGGGAAATTTTTAAGTAAAATAATTACAGTGAATTCAAATAAATTAAAGGAATGAATTTGGGAAAGGGATAAAAATTTGATTTTGAATCCTATTTAATAAAATTCTAGGGAATGGGAAAAAAGAGGTTTTTGAATAAATGAGAATAATTGAACTTTGAAACTTAAGTGATATTGTTTAAAGAAAATAAAGGGTTTATTTTTAAATTCGGGATTTAAAATGATTTGGGAGAAATAAAGGGAGAATTTTGAAATTAAGTATGAAATTAATATTTCAGATTTAAACAAGATTTTAAATCATAAATAAAGAAGAGAATTCGAAATTAATAGGTTTTGTAATAAATTTGGATAAGTAAAGGAATTTATTTAAAATAGAGTTGGTTTTAGCATCGATTTGAAAACTGACAAAGTGATGAAACCGTGAGTAAAGGAAAATGATATTGTGAAATTTATAAATAGGGTTTATAAACAAAGTGAAAAATTTGTCAGAGGATAATTTAGAAATATTAATTCTGGAAGGGAATTTACAAGGGAAAGGTGATTTGTTTAAAAATAAATAGTGATTGTTTCTAAAGGTGTGGAAATGGAAAGTGTATTTCCCTGGAAAGCCAAGTATATATTTTCAAAGTAAGATTTTGAACTATAAATTAGAGGTTTAAAGTTATTTTTAAAATAATGTTTTTAAAGAAATTATTCTTTAGTTGTTTTAAAAATTTTAAAGTAAATATTTATTAAGTTAATTATATAAGTAAATTATTTTAAAAGTTTTAACTAGTATTATTAATTAAAGATAATTATTAATATTTATACCTTATAGAATAACTTTTTAAAAAAAAAATTAGTTTTCGCTTAAGTTTTACATGAGAAGTTATTATAAAGTTTCAGAACTTGTATTTTAATAAAGTGTTTTAAGTAGTTTGTATAGTAAATGTTTTAAAGTATATATTTTGGATAAAGTGATTTAAGTTGTTTTAAAATAAAAGTATTAAGACTTGGGGATTTCGGTGGAAATAAACAATATTTGGAAATTTATTCTGTGAGAGAAAAGTGATTTGAAAATTATTTTCAAAGAGTTGAAATGTAGAAAAATAGCTTGCGAAGATATTTTGAAATAAATAATTTGAAAAATTATTTAAATCTGATGATTGTTTGTGGATGTTATTTGATTGTTAAATAACCGACTTTCAATATTGGCCAATGCGTTGATCGTTTTGAAGAGACCGGGATCGTGATTAATTTCTCGAAAACCACTTCGATCCGGTTTGAACGTTTTCGTGAGGAAGATAAGAGCTTGGAGTCGAAGATGGAGCAGTGAAGTGCAAGGGCTAATCGCTACTAATCCCGAGGGTGATTCCAAAATGAATGTATTAGGAGTAGTGCCTTCTGTTCCGTTCGGACCGGGAATAGACTTGTATGGATGAATGCTATCAGAACATCGTCAGGAGGACGATGAGCATTCTCAGTAAGTGTGCGCTAAAAAGGTAACGCATAGTCTCGATCCTCATCAACCGGGAATGGCTAAAACAGGGGAGGTGCACACAAGGCTAAGTGGCTAGCGACCAATTAGGGTAAGGTCATCCCTGTCTAGAGGTACCTTTTATTCGGCTGTGTGGGCGGTTGCTGATCCCAACCGTGCGGTGATCTTATTCGGACTATCTAGTAAGGGGCAGCTCCGGTCTTATGTAGCAGGGGATCAGGGTGGATCCTCGGTACGGTGATCTAGATCACGTATTGTGATGGGCTGTACCCCCAGTAGCCCTGCCATTGTATGGAATCCAATATCTAATAAGCGCCTGGACGGTTTTGATTGTGCCCAACTATGCTGGAACGTGAGATGCAAGCATTTCAAGTAGATTTTATTTTACTTTCTATAGACTCTATTATAATATTATACAGATTTGATAAAAATGTTTTGGTTATCGTAAGGTAAAAACCCGGCATGTTAGTTTGTGGCGTGATCTTACGAGATACCTTTGATTTCAAAGGATTTTGAAAACTTTAATAATCCAATTGAGTGTGTTTTCTCATTCTGGTTTTCCCGACTGACTCTGGTGTTATTTAAATATAATGCTTGGTTCAGACCGAGTATTATAGAGTACAGATTCTGGATGGACTGCTATGGAGCTCAGGGGATGCGCTGGATAGCGAGACGTATCACACGTATATGATGAATATTCCGCTGTGTATGATTAGCTGCATAGTCAATTTTGTGGGGACATGTTATGATAACTGTCCAGTTGTGTGCTATGAATTTTTTTGTAATCTGATGATGTAATATAATAAACAGCTACAGATTCTTTTGTTTAAAAAATTCCGTTGTCATCTATTATATATTATTCCGCTGCGTTTGTGAGATTCTGATGTTGTTTCTATTTCTTCTTTTACCTCCTTCTTCTTTAACCCTAATGGTTCGGTTTTTCGGCATTCGATTGTTCGGCATTTGATACAGTGGACGTGTTGATGTCGATTTTCGGGCGTCGAAAAAATCGGATCGTTACAGGCAGAATGCGTTTGGTGGTTTGAAACTTCTGCTAGATGATAACAACATGATGAATGAGATGATTAGAAGAAAAGTTAAAGGTTGACCCCAAACTAAAGTTGGAGGATGTAAGTAGGAATCCATTCACTTCTAATATCTACAATGCGATAAATCCTCCTGATTTCAAGCCTCCAACGTTGGAAATGTGCGATGGAAAGTTGGATCCATTCGTTCATCTGATGAGATACATAAGATATATGGAGGTGTTGGGTGCTTCTAAGGAGGTAATGGAATAGTGCTTCGCATTATACTTTACGGACCTGGCAGCGATGTGGTTTAGACAGTTGGAGAATAGGTCCATTAGCACGTGGACCGACTTAGTGAGTAAGTTCTTGAGACAGTTCAGATTTCATATCTCGTGATCAAAGAATGATGGCGCTATCAATCATGAAACAAATTCCGAAGATACCTTGAGAAGCTACTTGACAAGATTTAATTCAGTAACGACTACAGTAGATAAGCTGGATTCATCTACAATCTTAATAGATGTAGTATCTGGAGTTACAAGCAAGACCGACTTCAGAGTTGCACTGGAAAGGGATCCCACGATGGGTCTTGCTGAATTCTCCTATGAAGCTAGGAGATATTTTTTTCAGGAAGATTCTGAAGCTAAGGATGCTGAAATTAATGTTGTAGATGATAGAAGACAGTTTGGAGTAGGAAATTTAAAGGACAAAGGAAAGAGAAGAGCAGATGATGACTTCGAAGAATCGAAATGGTAGACGTGGGAACCGAGGTTCTCTTCTTACATTGAGCTAACATAAACCCTCGAGAGGATACGTCTGGATACTAGAGGCCGATCCCCTATTAGAAGCTAGCTAAAAGAGAGCCCACTAATTGAGAGAAAAGATTTAGAAAATTTAGCATTTTCCATAAGGTGGATGGACATAAAACGAACAAGTGCCGACACCTTCACGATTAGATATAAGAACTGGTTTGAAGCAATTAGCTGCAGTAGTACATGAGGAACCGAACTGCAGCGACATAGTCGGCGCAACCACCATCTATAGCGAATGCATCAAGGAAAAACCAAGGATCTGGTTCGAGACTCGAAATCCCATAATCGGGATGGTCGGAAGTCAGGTTCGAATCTCTTACTTTGCTTTTTCTTGCTTTGAATAGTTAGGACAATAATAACCTCAGACTACTTACACGTGTATGGGGGCACAGATTAGTCTCTAGGCACGCTCTGAGTTGGATGTCTAGGATGACTATTTAGAACAATAATAACCTCAAATCGCTTACATGCATATGAGACTTAGATTAGTCCCTAGGCATGCTTTGAGTCGGATGTCTGTAATGGATAATTAGGACTTCTACTTGTTTTCTCTGATTTGAATATTTAGATTTTGAAAAATCCACATTGATTGTGATGATTGGTATTGATCACTTTAAGTTCTGTCCGGAGAGATGGGACTGGAGTGCAGGGTGCAAGTACCCTCGTCGAAGAGCGAGAGGATGGACTTATGCTATATTAGATTACTTTAAGCCCCGTCCGGAGAGATGGGATCAGAGTGTAGGGTGCAAGCTCCCTTGTCGGAGAGCAAGTGGATGGGCTTGTATGAAAATTAAGTCTCTTTATAAAAGAGTGAGCGGGTGGGCTTATTTGGTCGTTGAGTTCCTTTGCCGAAGAGTAAGAGGATTCATTAAGGATCCAGAGAGATTAAAACCCTAGATTAAGTGATAAATGATTCAAAGAGATCGAACCCTAAATTTGAAGCTAAACGGTCCGGGGAGATTGAATCCTAGATTAGATCATGAATGATTCGGAGGGATCGCATGTCAAATTGAACACAAAATGATCCAGAGATATCGAACCTTAAAATGGAAACAGAGTTAATAAAATAATTTGAATGCCTTTTAGTTAGAATAAAAAAGATAAATCTTGGACGAACAAAGGATAGTTTTGATATTGGATGTAATAACTCTGAATGATATTGTGATGTTTATGTTATATAAACAACACTTAAGCAAGAGCTGGAGTATTTAGCTCATCTTGGGTGGGAGCAATCTTTGATTTGCTAGAGAATTCAGAGAAACTAGATAATTCACCGAGATTAAGATCAATGGATAGCTGGGGAGATCAACCTCAAATACTAATTGCTGGAACTTATTCTTGAGCAAATCACACCTTATATTCGAAAGATACATTTTGAGGGCAGTGTTAACCCGCTTTTGAGCTAAAGCAGATTTCAACCGGACTTAGAAGATTAAAACGAGAACTAAATGACTTAAAATCTTGGAAGCATGCTTAGAAGGAATGAAGAAACTACTCCAAAAACTTTAGGGGATTTTAGAGTACAAGACATAGCTTGGTACCAAGCTATGATAGGTCGGTAGTTCCCACCCAATCGTCCCCCAAACATCATACTTCTCATATACATCATTAATAGCCTGTGATCAACTTTTCTCCTAGAGTTTGGACGATCAATTCCATGGTTAATGAAAAGAAAACTAAGAAAGTGATAGAGGGAAGATTTCTAGAATCAACCAACAACTCAACAAAAATAGAATGTAATATATCACCTAAAAGATATAAGAGAGGAGCAAGTGGCAAAGTTGGTTTCGCAACAATAATCATAGCTCGGTACTGATCCTATTCCTTAGGCCATGGGTTGTTGAATTTTCATGTGTGACACCGGCCTTCTTTTGAACTCATTGCAAGCGGGCTCAATTCCTTACCTACGATTCTCTATGAATACCGGCGTACTTGAAACTAAAATGGGATCTGATCTCTCTGCCATTGGAGACTTTACCTTCTACACATCTTATCTCTCCTCCATTTAAGTAATCTAGGAAGCCACCTTTTGCTGCTCTAGAACTTAGATCAACAAATCACTAGTAACAACAACTCTCAAACAATCTAAAAACTTCATTTTAAATCCAAAATCCACTAGATTGTGGTCTGATCTGATATAACCCATTGTAATTCGAAGAGAAGATGATAAATAACAAACTATAAAGTGGACTTAGGCCAGAGATTGCCTAAACCACTATAAAAATTCTTATGTCTCCTTTTACTTTGTCTACGTTTTCCTTTACTTTAATAGAACTGGTGCTTTCATTTAATTTCTGGACGTTGATCCATTTTCTGGGTCAACAGCACATGAAGGAATGTATCAACTGAGCATATGGACACAAGCAATGAATCAATTCACAACACACACAAAGTCATCGATACAGTCATCACGCATACGATTATGTCACAAGACGACAAATCAATGTCTCAATACACATGCACTTGATTGCACTTCAGATACACTTACAACCTCTTAAGAGAATTCACTTTAAAAGATGAACGCGACACCTTTGTGAACCGTTTCTACTGATAGAATTGAGTCTGGAATCTCACCAAAATCATCATCTTTTACCCATGCCATCAATGGAAAAATTATCATCAAGATTTCGTTATGCACAAATTTTTCCTAGAAAATACAAATGCTCAAGGTTCAAGTGAAGTTACCGATATTAATGAGACAATACATGCAACTAATGCAAATGGTGGCTAGTCTTTCATCCTAGTAGATGGGCTATTCTGAAAAGAATTCCCTTGGTTTGGAATCTAGCTTGACTAATCTAACAAGGAGATCACGATAAGAAGAACTGCATTTTGAACTCAACGGCATGTAAAATGTTATTAACAATCCAAAATAGGAAAATATGATTTCTTTTAAAATGAGATGGATTCTTTACACTATGAAACAAGGAGTGAAAATCACTCTAATAATTAAATGGACATTATCTTACGCAATTTTGGGGGGAAGGGGGGAGGGGGGCTAAATGCCTTCTTTAAGAAGTTGGACTTTTGCCAATTTCTTAAATCTAAAAATGCTTCCTTTTTGGCCTGTTGGAAAATAAATTACACTCTTCAAAGATTCCACTTCTCGCTAAAATCATCAACCTGCACTAGAATTATGATTTCATGGTTAATGAGTATTAGAAGAATTTATTATTATTATTTGGGATCCTTAACAATGTTCAGTCATTATATTTCATAAAAGTCAACAATTCACCATTTTCCATTTACTAAATCCTAGGGGTCTTTGATTCATGCACACAGTGGATTATGTATTTAATCAACTTGATAATAGAAGCTAACTTTAGGACTATATTATACAACAAAATAATCAATTTAACTTGCTATAGATGATTATGGGAGATTTAATGCCCTACGTTATACAATCATGAAAGGCTTAACTATGATTCCTATAGTCTTTCTACTGATCAAGACTTCTTGGACTGTGTACAAAATGCTCGGCTTGAGAAACTATGTTTTTTGGTTACTTTTACACTTGGAGATGGGGAGGTAATTTAACTATTCATAGTAAGAAGATAGAATAGTCTTTCTCTACTGTGAAGGTTATATTAATTTATCCTCCTCACCTCTACTCATTTTTAGATCACTCACCGAGTGATCAATTAAGATTTGTTTTGACACTAAATATTTGTCTCATAAAAAGGACGCTTTAGATATTGTAATTATTGGTGCAGGTTACAGGGATATAAGGGCATATCTAATAGGTTCAGGGGTGAATAATCAAGGTACTGAATATTCATCAATCTATCTGGCAATAATTTCCAGTAGTCGAGCATCCATCTAATGGGCAAATAAACATCGACACCCAAAAAATGGACGCTTGCTATTCCCCCCAAACAAAAACCTCCTTCCACCTGTTTTTTCCATTCTTCTCATTCATTTTCCAACCCTCCATTTTACAATTTTTTGTCTTATTAGAAATTACATTGAAATACCTCTACGTCTAACTAAAATTACTAGAAGAACCATTTTGTTATCCGGCCTTTTGACCCGGTTATCTAGAATAACTGGACAAGTTAGACTCGAATATAGACAAGGTAAGCATCCCAAAGAGGTGATCATTGAGTCCAAAGATCAAGCACAAATAATTGTATGAAGCAACGAGCAAATGAGATCAAGAGATAGGCTCTCCAGAATGTTCAAAGCATGGGTTAGTGCCTACCCTAGGAAGGGGATCGGTACCTATCCTTTCTCTTATACATGAGATTAGATCGTACACTATGGCTATAAAAACCTTGAATCAACAATTCAACTCAACGGGAATTTATCGATATCTTTAAAAGCATAAAGGCAACTATATAAGCAACTTTGGAAACATGAAGCTAGCATGGATGGGGACCCACATGACCGTTCGTGCGACGCCAGGCACCTAGGACCAATTAGTACTGATCACCCAATATTAGGAATTGAGTCGTGAAACTTTTTAGGCGACCTTGTCTACAACACGAGATTCTACTGGCAAAGTTTTTGGAAGATATGCTGTCATCTACACCTATAAATACGGAGTTCATTATTCACTTGAGAGATCTTATGCTATAGTCTTATTGAAAGTGTGCTATGGATCGTGTAATAAGGATATATGATAACACAGAGTATAATGATGATAACAATACAGTAAATAGTGTGGAATATAAAAGCAGTATAATAAAAATGACACCAGAGATTTTTATACTGGTTTGGAGCACCATCCTACGTCCAGTCGCAGACTCCTTCTGAAATTTCACTAAAACAAAAATCCTCACTTAACCTGGAGGATCAGGTCTATACAACCCTTGAGCAGTTGAACAGGGACCTGAGCAGCAGAATAAGATTTCATCTCAACAGCCGAAGAGGACTTCACACGCCTGAGCAGCAGAACAAGACTCCAATAAATACAAAAGATTGTTTTGACTTTGTATGTTCTAATAACATGGATTTGTTACTTGTAGTAAACCCTTCCTATAACCTTCTCCTCGAGTATATATATATATATATATATATATATATATATATATTTGAAGTTTATGAAGAATAGAAAGGTATATTATTGCTTTAATGCAAAATAATTTAAAGTATTATAGCAAATAGATTCAAGAGAGTTAGATTAGAAAGATAAGAAAATTCGGTGATAATTCGATGATTTAGAATCAAGTTAGAGTATGTATTTATAGAGGTTAGAAAGCAGCGACTGTTGATGTAGAGTTTCAATTGAAGCATTGTATCCAAATCTTTTCATAGTGGTTTGTAACTCTTCACAAATAGTCGTGTCTTTTCACAAAGTAGACGTTGTAGAAATTCGATCAACCAAGCTTCTGGGTCAGTCAACTGAATATTCAAACGAATTTTTAAATATATATTGGTATATCTATGCACCTGTGCATATTGCATAGAATTTCCAGGGTCAGTTGATTGAGCCTTTGGGTCAGTCGACTGACCTCGTAAAATCCGTGCAATTTGCACTGTTTATACATGTATAATATATATAACTTTAAAACACTTTTATGTATTTTATATGGTTATATATGTATAAAATATTTGAGAATAAGATGATTAAATATATAAGCCAATATATACGTAATTTAGGAGAGATTTTAACAAAATTGACCTAAGACTTAAAACTAAAATAATATAATTGATGCACCGGTTTTGAAGTCTTGTCTCCTTGTAGTATATATTCTCTTTTTTATCATAGTATATATGTCATAGTGATAGCTTTGTGTCATGAATCAAAATCAAGTCTCAACATTCTCTCCCGTTTTGATTGATGACAACCTACAAATAAATATAGATTTCGACTATATATATAATAAAATACTAACTCCCGATGAATCTTTGACACTCTATATCCTGCATTCTCAATGTTAGTAATAATATTTCTCCCACTTTGTCATCGACAAAAAGGAATAAGTAGTATAAAAGTATGAGGCCATAATGTCATAGATATTATGAAGGAAACAACCATTCATACATTAAAATTCCATAAACATGAGTCTTGAAATACGAAAAGGAGTGATTTTTTTAATACAAGCCATAAATTAAAGACTTATGTTTGCATAATATAAAATGACAAACCATGCCATCCTTTGCTTACCCTTATCATCATGACCACCACTATCACCTCCATCTCCCCCATCATCGCTATTGCTTGCTTGATCGTCAGAAGAGGAAGACCAAGTGAAGACGGGTTGCTTACCTGGATCGCCTATTGTAGCCGCTAAAGTGCCGGATGAACATGAAATAGCTTGCCATAACTTCGTAAAAAATCTTTAACCTTATCAAGCTTTTTGTCAACCTTAGTGATATGGGATTGAAGAATTTGTTGGTTACGGCATATTATAGATATCGACTCATATGGAGGTAGTCCCAGATTAGGAATCAAAATTTTGTCTTGTTGATGACTAGTTAATCTTTGGCGGGATGGACCGTGAGATGCTTTGCTATGTTGTTGTGGTTGATCTTGAGATAACTGTCGTTAATTCCATACTTCAAAAGTAATGATAGGAGGTGGTCGAGCAACCGGTAGCTTCATTAATGCCGAAGTGCGAGAATTTAAATATCCAACGATAGAAACCGGCGAGTCAGGTTCCGAAATCTCACAAGCCTTTAGCAGTTGCATAATATATTCACCATAGTAGATGACATTCATTCGACCATTATTAAAGCTTACGAATTCATCAAGAATTAATCGTAGCTAATTTACTTTAATGTTTCCAAAGATAGCGTACAAGGCTTTAAAGTTATGTTCATAAAAAAGTTCATCACACCGGTTCGCAGAGTTACGGTTTTCATTAAAGTGCGATGTATAATTCTTGCTTTTAGTCTTAAGGACGTGGGCTTGAGTTGGTGCATGTTGACTTCTAAAAAAAATGACTTATATGGTCACGAAAGACCATATCACAATCAACATATTTAATTCGATGCCATCATTTTCGGATCTCAAAATGTGTGCCATTTGATCTAAGGAGAAAAAGACGGGTTTTCCACAAGCTAGGCTCCATATACAATCTTGTTGATTTTGAATGGTTTGGTGACCCAAGTTAAGATTTGCATAGAATAATTTGACCACTATTTGATTAATTTTGTGCTTATTATCGTCAATATCGAATAAAGATTCCAAATTACTCCTACGAGCCAATTCTTACATATGGTATGGAGAGAAATCGGAAAACTTTACAAACGAACCTTCAAAGATGCGAGATTCTTGCATTCTTCTCCATCTCCTAATTGCGGTATCATCAAATAGACATTGTAGGATTTGCCCGTTTGAAGGAGGTTGAGAAGATGAAGAAGCTTGTTCTTTTCTCTTAGGAGCCATTAATTTAGATGTTTGGAGGAATAAAAATTGAGTATTTTTGAAATCTAGGGTTTCGGAAAACTTTGAAATCTGAGATGAGAGTGGTGAGAGAAGACGAACGTAAAAGTTAAAAGGTGGAAAGTGAGTGGGCAGGAGCAGCAATGTTGCTCAGATTCACGAATCAGTCGACTTAATCAATGGTTCAGTCGACTGAACCTAAAAATCAAAAATTTTCATCCTCCTTGTATAGTCGACTGAGTCATTGAGACAGTCGACTGACCATGGTTTTAAAAAATAGTTTGCTTATGTGTCAGTTGACTGACCCCCTGGTTCATTCGACTTACCTGGGTGAATGCATATAGTCTATATTTTTGAGTGAATTTTATAATTTTTCATACATATTAACTTTGTAAGTTTATTTTTGAGTAGTATAGCCAGTATACAAGTTGATGATATGAAAAAGAAACGAATTATTCCAAAATAAAGTGTACATACTTTAGTATCATTATACAGAAATAAAACAAAAAATAATAACAGCTATGTTTATTTTGTAGGACTAGGAATTTTGTAGCCCTTTAGTTGTTTGCGACGAGCATTCGATGCTTCATTCTGATCCCATGAATTTGGTGAGACCGGTGGTCATGGTGGGGATGAAGTCGAAGGTCATCTAATACGAAAAGCGGCATGTTCGTCTATTGGATGTGAAGAGGCCCCGCAAAACTTCATAGCAATATGCTCGATAATTCCTAAACGTCTGGAGTTAATCTTTTGCTCGTAGTACATTTCACGTTGAAGCATCAGTGATTCTTGTTGATAGTGATGCAAATCATCTATTTTTTTCTTAGTGTTTGGAGATACGTAAATCATATTTGTCCATTTCTTTTTATCTGGAGTATATCTGGTATGATATGTAGAAGATGGTGAAGTACGATGAACGGGAGTCTTTGGTGAATCGTTAGAAGCTAGAATTTCAATGGAGTCAGTGGATGAAGAAGTTGACATCTTGAAAATTAGTTTGTATTTCAGTTCGATTACATGAATAACATAGAATAAGAATATTTATTTATAGCCTAAGGTTGAGTAAAAGAAGGTTGAATTGAATGGCTTGTCTTGAATTTAGCCAAACAAAAGGGTTGTTAGTTAGAAAATTGTGCTATTTCGTTTGTTTTTCTGTCATTTGATTTATCTTATGTAATGTAATGTTCATAATAAGGAGTAAAGTATGTTGATAAAGATAAGGGTTTATACATAATTTAGTATTTTGTTGTCACCATATAATAGAGTCCCCGTCCTAGACTGTAATAGAAATAATCAATAGCTCAGATGGTTAAGACACTTGGGCTATTCACAACAGGTCATAGGTTCGAGTCTCAGCATGGTCAGAATTATGAATTTTCGTAAAAATAAATTATTTTTGAGTTTTTATTCATAATTTTGTATTTTATTATTTATATATCTTTAATTGATATTATACCGAGTTCATGACATAATTTTATAAAAGTATTTTCTAACATGGTTTAGTAAAAATATCAGCTATTGATTTTCTGATGGAATGTAGTCTAAATTTATCACTTCTTTTCTATACTATCGCGTATAAAGTGATGTTTAATATCTATATGTTTAGTTCTTGGGTGGTTTATTGGATTTTTGGATAGATTTATTGCACTAGAATTATCGCAGTAAATTGTTGATTTTGATAGATTTACTCCGAAATCTTTAAGTGTCTGTTGCATATAAATTACTTTTGCGCAAGCTAGTGCAGCAGAAATATATTCTTCTTCACAAGTTGAGATGGAGACACAGTTTCGTTTCTTGCTAAACCATGATATTAATGATTTACCGATGAAGTGAGACGTACAGCTTGTACTTTTTCTATCTGTTCGTGATCCTCCAAAATCAGCATCGCTGTATGATATTAACTCGAATAAGCATTTTTTTGGATAGAAAAGCCCAAAATTTGTGGTTTTACTAAGATAACGTAGTATTCATTTTACGGCTCGTAAATGTGATTCTTTCGGGTCAGCTTGAAATCGTGCACATAGACACACACTCATCATAATATTTGGTCTACTTGCTGTTAGATAAAGTAGCGATCCTATCGTACAACGATATAGTTTTTTGTCTACACTCTTGCCATTTTCATCTTTATCAAGATGTGTTGTTGTGCTCATAGGTGTTGGTTTGACAGAAGTGTTTTCCATTCCAAAACTTTTGATAAGATTATTACAGTATTTTTCTTGATTAATAAATATTCCATTCGAAACTTGCTTTATTTGAAGACCTGAGAAATACGATAATTCTCCCATATGGGACATTTCAAATTCTCTAGTCATTATTTCAGAAAAATCATTAAATGATTCATTATTATTTGAGCCAAATATAATGTCGTTGACATATATTTGAACTATCAAAATATCATTTTTAGAATGTTTTATAAATAAAGTTTGATCTATTTTTCCTATTTCGAATCCTGAGTCAATTAGATAGCTTTTAAGGCGTTCATACCAAGCATGTGGTGCTTGTTTAAACCATATAAAGCTTTCTTAAGTTTGTAGACATGATCTGGGTATTTTTCATGAATAAATAAAGGAGGTTGTTCATCATAAACATTTTCTTTAAGATAGCCATTTAAAAATGCACTTTTAACATCCATTTGATAGAGTTTATAATTATTAAAACATACGTACGCCAATAATATTCGTATTGCTCCTAGTCTTGTGACCGGAGAAAACGTTTCTTCATAGTCTATTCCTTCTTCCTGGTTATATCCTTGTGCTACTAGTCTTGCTTTGTTTCTAGTTATATTTTCTAATTCGTCTGCTTTATTTTTATAAACCCATTTAGTTCCTATAACACTCTGATCGGTCGGTCTGGGTACTAGTTCCCAAAATTCATTTCGTTCAAACTGATTTAGTTCTTCTTGCATAGCAATAATCCAATTTTGATCTGATGATGCTTCCTTAGTATTTTTAGGTTCTATATTAGAGAGAAAAGCTACATTACCCATTAAATTTAGTTGATTTCTAGTTCGAACCTTCGAATTTATTTCTCCAATTATATTTTCTGTAGGATGATTTCGTAAGATTCTTCGCGGAGATCTTATTGTATTAGTAATATTTCTATTTCTAGAATTATAAACAATATCGTCATCATCTCTTGAATTGTTTATTATTATATTTTATTATTATTATTAAGTAAATCATTGTCATTATTTGTTTTTTAAATAAGTTTAGGATCCTCATCAAAAGTTACATGGAGTGTTTCTTCAATAGTATTAGTTCGTTTATTGAAAATTCGATAAGCTTTGCTTCGATTCGAATATCCAAAAGATATACCTTCGTCACATTTTGAATCAAATTTGCCAAACCGATCTTTGGTATTTAATATAGAACATTTTGAACCATATATTTTAAAATAAGATATGTTTGGTTTTCTGCCGTTAAAAAGTTCGTAAGATGTATTCTTAGTGAGGGGTCTAATAGAAACATGATTTAAAACATAACAGGCAGTTGCAATAGCTTCTGTCCAAAACTGTTTTGGTAACGTGATTTCATTTAGTAAAGTTCTTGCACGTTCTTATAGAGTTCGATTCTTATGTTCAACGACTCCATTTTGTTGTGGAGTTCTAGGAAACGAAAAATTATGAAATATTCCTTTCTTTTTACAGAAATTATCAAACTGTTCGTTGTCAAATTCACCTCCTTGATCAGTTCTAATATTTTTAATTCTAGTATCTTTTAAATTTTGAATTTTTTTAACAAATGTTTTGAATTTTTCAAAAGTATCACTTTCATTTTTCGTAAAAATAGTCCATATATATCTAGAAAAATCATCAACTATTACAAATACGTATTTATTGTGATTTATGGATTGAATTTGAGTAGGTCCAAATAAATCCATATGAAGTAATTCAAGTGGTTGTAAGGTCGAAATGACTTTCTTAGATTTAAACGAGGATTTAGTTATAATTGACTGAGTCACATATATTATTAACTTTAAAACTCATCTTTGGTAATCCTTTTACAAGATTATTTGTAGAAATTTTATTTACATTTTTGAAATTGATATGACAGAATCGTTTGTGCCATATTCAGGGATCATTTTCTTTGGCTATCAAACACATATCTGAGTTATGATTAACTTTTATATTCAAACGTAGATGTTTTTATCTCTATTTCCTTCGAAAATAAGATTTTGATTTTGATCAAAGATACTACATTTATTTTCAGAGAAGGATATTTAAAACCTATATCGCATAGTTGACTTATACTAAATAGATTATGTTTTAGATTCTTAACTAATAAAACATTTGTAATAAGAGGTAAATTAGATGTAACGAAATTGCTCACATCGCCTTTGCCGATGATATAGCCATTGGAATTATCTCCAAAAGTGACAAAACCCCGATCTGAGTATGTAATATTTATCAGCATATCTTTGTCTCTGTCATGTGTATTGAGCAACCACCGTCGAGTAATCATTTTCCTCTTTTCTTGAGTGGGACTTGCAAAAAATATGAGATAACGTTGGTACCCACTTATTAATAGGGTCTTAAGAGTTAGGTCTTAGGAAACCAAACCCAAGTGGGTTTAATATCCCTTTTATAAATATAATTTTTATTATTATAAACATTTCTATGAATGAACTAATATACTTTTTCCTTATTAACTTGTTATTAGTTTTAGGTACCCATATAATTATAGTTTTAGAAACTAGTCTTGAAGATGTGGATTTTTTATTAGACATAACTTTTGAATTACTAGATTGTGAATTCTTGACTTTCTTCTTATAACCTAAACCATTTTTATTATTAACATGTTGTGAATTCTCAATAATTCTAGACAAATTTTTTCTTCCTTTATTAAAATTTGGAACGTTTTTTAGTGATTCCTTCTAGTTTGGTCTTTAGACTTGAAATTTCTAGTTCTACCATTTTAACATTAGTTTTTAAAACTTGATTTTCAAAAACAAGAACATCATTCTTTTCTTTTTGAGTTTCAATTTCTTGACTCAATAATATAAGATGAGAATTAACATTTGAAAGAGATTCTTGAGTTTTCTTAAGTTCTTCTTCCAATATTTTCTTTTCGTCTTTAAGCATATCTCTTTCGAATTCTTTCTTGTTCTGATTTTCTATAGCCTTTTATATTTTCTTTTGAGACCTTTTAAAGTATGTAATGATTCAAAATTTATCTATGTCATATCATCAAAAGTTAAATCACTAACATTATTATCTTTGGCCATAAAGCATACGTTGGCTTGTTCATTATCGCTATCACTCTCACTTGCAGAAGAAGAGAAGGAATCTGAATCATCCCATGTAACTGAAAAGGCTTTTCTTCTGAATTTGTCCTTCATTTTATTTGGATATTCTTTCTTTTGATCTGCACAGTCCTTATGTATATGTCCTTTTCGTGACGGTTAAAACACTACATAACTGATGAAGACGGTGGTTTACTGCTGTTTTAGCTTTTCTTTCCAATATTTTTGTTTCCTTTTCTTCATTTCAAGAATTTCTTGAAGTTTTTGGCAATAAAAGCTAGGTCGTCTATGTCTAAATCTGATTCTTCTTGTTCTGCATGGAATGCTATATTCTTTTTATCTTAGGCTTGAACTCATTTAGCCTGCAAATTCACTTCATAGGACATTTGATTTCCTATTAACTCTTCCGGTGTTATTTTTGGAAATATCGTTTGCTTCTTTAATAGCAAGAAATTTTCTTTCCCATTCTTCCATTAAAGAGTTAAGGATTTTGGATACAATATCAAAGTCTGAATATTTTTCTTCTAGTCCTACTAATGAATGATAGATATCCTAAAATCTTGAGTACATATCATTTATATATTCATTTTCCTTCATTCTAAAGTTTTGAAACTGACTTTTGAGCATGGATATTTTGCTTTGTTTGACCTTGTTTGGTTCCTTCATGTGTAACTTTGAGTATATGCCATATTTCACATGCAGTATTGCATATGCTAACACGGTTAAACTCATTTTTATCTAAGGTACAAAACAACATATTCATGGCTTTTACATTAGCTGTGGCATCTAGTTTCTATATATTTGACCAAGTAGAATACTCTTCAGTAGGAATAATATATTCTGTCTGGGTTATATTCCATGAATCAAAACCATTTGCTTGCATATATATTCTCATTCGTGTGGCCCAATAGTTATATTTCATGCCATTAAATAGTGGTGGATGTACAGTGGATTGTCCTTCAATGAAGCTAGTGTTAATGCTAGTGTTAGTGCTAGTGCTAGTGTTAGTGTCCATATTATATCGATCGTGTAATAGGATATATGATAACACAGAGTATAGTGATGATAGAAATACAGTAAATAGTGCGGAATATAAAGGCCGTATAATAAAAATGACACCAGAGATTTTTATACTAGTTCGGAGCACCGTCCTATGTCCAGTCCCAGACTCCTTCTGGAATTTCACTAAAACAACAATCGTCACTTAACCCAGAGGAACAGGACTATACAACCCCTGAACAGCAGAACATGGACCTGAGAAGCAGAACAGGATTTGGCCTCAGCAGCCGAAAAGGACTTCACACGCCTGAGCAGCAGAACAGGATTTCAACAAATACAAAAGATTGTTTTGAATTTGTGTGTTCTAATAACACGGATTTTTCACTTGTAGTAAACCCTTTCTATAATCTTCTCCTCGAGTATAAATATATTTATTTGAAGCTTATGAAGAATAGAAAGGTATAATATTGCTTTAATGTAGAAAAATTTAAAGTAATAGCGAATAGATTCAAGAGAGTTTGATTAGAAAGATAAGAAAATTGGGTGATAATTTGATGATTTAGAATCAAGTTAGATATGTATTTATAGAGGTTAGAAAGCAGCGATTGTTGATGAAGAGTTTTGATTGAAGTGTTGGATCCAAATCTTTTCGTAGAGGTTCATAACTTTTCACAAATAGTTTTGTTTTTTCAAAAAGTAGTCGTTGTAGAAATTCAGCCAACTGAGCTTCTGGGTCAGTCGACTGAATATTCAAACAAATTTTTAAATATATATTTGTATATTCGTACACCTGTGCATGTTGCATAGAATTTCCAGGGTCAGTCGACTGAGCCTCTGGGTCAGTCGACTTACCTGGTAAAATCTGTGCAATTTGCACAGTTTACACAAGTATAATATATATAACTTCAAAACAATTTTTCTTATTTTATATGCTTATATATGTATAAAATATTTGAGAATAAGATGATTAAATATACAAGCTAATATATACGTAATCGATGAGAGATTTTAACAAAATTGACCTAAGACTTAAAACTAAAATAGTATAATTAATGCATCGGTTTTGAAGTCTTGTCTCCTCGTAGTATATATTCTCTTTTTGTCGTAGCAGTCGTCAAATCTATATGTTGTAGTGACAACTTTGTGTCATGAATCAAAACCAAGTCTCAACACTTACTTATACTCCATTATAATAAAGGATCAATCCGATCTGATCCCTTCTATACTTTGAAAAACAAGTGATTAATAAAGCTATTTCATCAAAGTGGACGTAGGCAATCAATGGTGAACTACTACAAATCTGCATGTTCTAGTTTTCTGCTTGTTTCCTTTGTTCAAATTTTAGTTCTTCACTTTAATTCTCTACATAAAATCTATTAGGTAGTTGTGCCAACTTTTGGAGCTTATATTTTGGTGCTCTAACTGTAAGTTGAATTCTTAGCTTGATTGGATCTCATCATCTACTAGTGGATTCCCACATTCATGAGATATATCCAGATTTCTGCCGATATGTTTTCACTTTTATGCAGATTCAAAGAAGATCTAAAAGGAAGCTATTAGCCATGGCCAAAAGAAAGTCTACTAATTCTCGTGCTATTGTAGGTAATAAAGATATCAGCGTCCAATAGGTTGACCAAAATGTACAACCAGTGGTTGCTGATGGCCCAAATCCTTCTAATAAATCAACAAAGTTGACTTTACAGTCTCGATGAAGAAAATTTTTGATAGCCGTAAGAAGCTCAATTAGTAAATCCAGGCCAAAATTGAACTGATGAACAAGTTGAAAGACCAACATGGGAAGATAAGAAGGGATCCTACTCCATACTCAGGATCAGAGAGCTCTTCTTCATCTGATGACTATTACATAAGCAGATAGAGCAAGACAGATGCAAACGATACTAGAATGTCATATGAAAACTACACGATCGACTATTGCCAGACCACACCGATCAAAACAGAACCCCTCAGGAGGATCGACACCGAACCCTCAAACTAAGGGGGAAACTTTCCTGTTATTGGAAAAGCTAACTCCAAGCGCGCCACAATCAATCAAGGCACTAGAGCTCAGGAAAATATGAATGAACACCAGCTAAGAGAAGATGATAGGACTTCTACTTAAGAGGAACATCAAGACCACACAAAGCCGAGAAAACATGGTGCTACCTGAGGAGTGGATTGGGCCATTCACGTGAGGTGGAATAAGACCACTACCATGCATCGGCTTTCCAGATCTAGACATAGCGGCTATGGTTAGATAGCTTATGAAAGAAAGTCAAGGCCTGATCAACAATGATTGGGGACTCTCAAAGAGTTATACTCTATTCATTGACAACATCCTACATGTAGAGTATCCGTAGAGGTTTAATATGCCTACGATGCCTGCTTATGTAGGAAAAACTTACCCAAGGCAGCATCTCATAAAGTATGAATGGCACGTGGACTCCGTACGAACTACCGATGCAGTCAAGTATAGATAGTTTCCCATTTTTCTAGAAGGGACTAAGACCATGTTGTTCACCAAGCTAACACCATAGTCAATTTCTTCATTTGATAAGTTAGAAAGGAAGTTCAAGGAGAAATTCTACATGCACGTGGCTTACCCTAAAGACGTCATATCCCACTTCAACTTAATCCAGGCGCTAGGGGAGTCACTTAAAGATTATATAGAAAGGTTTAATACGGCTATTACACAAGTCAGTAATCCAAAAGATGATGCAATACTAAAGGTGCTAAACAAGGGAGTTAACCTTGATTCTGATTTTGATGATTGGTTGGCGGGAAGGTCTCCTTCTATGTTCGAACATTTTTATATGAAGGCGGCTTAGTAGCCAAGGAAGGACGAGGCAAAGCAGCCCAAGAAGAGAGATATTACAGGACCAAGCATCGAAGGAGTACAAAGTAATGTGGCAGTGAAACGGTCTGGAGGGAGTTTCGAGAAATTTAAAATTAATGTTCAAAACAAATTAAATGAGCAGAAGAGAGGCAGTGATAGAATTAGCGACCGAAGATGAGATTCCGGGAGAGGGAAGCTGAGGATCCCATCGTTTGATACATACATGTCGTTGAATACATCGTTGAAGAATATCTGTTTTTTGACTTGCAATATCATGTAGTACAGAAAAATATTTCCGAAGGAACTGACAAAGAAGTAGAAGAAAACAGGAAAGTAATGTAGATTCCATAAAAGATATGTTCATACCATGGATGAGTGCTGTCACCTCCGTGATATCACTGAAAAATTGATTCGTGAAAGAAAGTTGCAATAGTTTGTTAAAGCCCCTAAGGACGGTCTGTTATCCCGCTTTATGGCAAAGCCGTGATACCAAAAGATCGATCGGAAACAAAGGACAGTTCGTCTCAAAGATTGGTTTACATTGCTTCACCATGGATATCGATGAATTTTTTCCGTGCCCGGATCAGGCTACAATTGATGGGACATGACAAGAAAGATCATAAAAGCCAGTGTTTCAAGTTTCAGGTTAATCGGAGTTCGTATGAACGAGATATGATCGATGCAAGTTTGCTAAAATACGCTGTTCGTATCCATCAAATTGTTGAGGAGATGCCCATTTCGAATCGATCGGATTCGTATCCATCAATGTTTGTTTTGTTCGAATCCATCAGCTTCCACATACTTCGAACCGATCGAGTTCGAATCGATCAGTAACATGATATCGGTCTGTTCAAATCGATCGGTTTCGAATCGATCAAATAGGCATCGCCTCAGCATGTTCGTATCCATCCTAGAGCACTGTTTCGTATCCATCAGTAGGCCGCATTTCGCATCGATACTCGTATCCATCATCACACCTCAGTTCGTATCCATCGGCTTCGTATCGATCGGAATGGCCAGGTCTTCGCATCGATGGACTTCGTATCGATCAAACTTCGGCTAGAGTGTCTTATTCGAATCCATCAGTATGTAATCTACTTCGTAATGATCACCTAAAGTCAACTTCGCATCCATCAGAGATTCGCTGCTTCGTCTCCATCACGAGACCATGTTCGAATCCATAAGCAGAGGCTTGTTCGTATCCATCAGGTCAACGAGCCTTGGGTGACGTGTCACCCCTAGATACGAACAAGGCGAGATTTATGGAGTCGATACGGTCAACTCGGAGTAAAGACCGGATCGAGGCGAAGTATGCGCGCGACATCATCACGAGACCACGTGAGGTGATCGAGTCGAAGGGATCATTTCGAATTGACGGGTTTGAAATAAACAGCCAATCGAAACATACCAACTCGTATAGATCATATCTCCCAAACCGCTGATCCAAATGCAACGAAATTTTCACAGCAGCTTCCATACAAGGTAAAGAATGTTCCTGCCAAGTTTCAGCTCAATTGGATCAATTTTTGATGGATACGAAATCATTTCGTATCGATCGCAAAACGAGTCGAAACTTGGTCAGGTCGCTCGCGTGGGCCCACTCACGTGCCAGAAGAAGTCTCCCGAAGTTTGAGCGCGATCTTAGCCTCCTACACTTATAAATAGCACCTTGAAGCCTATAGAAAGGGGATCTTTTGGCCATTCGACGTCCAGACTCTGCCAGATTCAATTCTACGTCTTTCTATCACCATTGTAATCAAGTATCAAAGCTATAACTTGCTGTAATCTGCTGTAACGGATTGAAATCATCAAGTGAATCAATAAAGACATACACTTCAGAGTGGATGTAGGCAAGATCGCCGAACCACTATAAATCCTGTGTTTGTGATTGTTATTACTAAATTGTTGTACTTGATATTGCTTAGATCTGATATTTGTGTTGAATATTGCCGATTTGTGTTCATAAACGGGTGCTTTCACGACATTGGGGTTTGTGACCAATTTTGGTGCAAACACTTTGGTGCTTTCACTGAGAAGCTAATTCAGGAGAAGTTGAATTTGAAGGTTTAAGAGTTCAAATCTTAGAACTATGACAAGACAAACAAGTAGAAGACAAAGGCCAGAGAGAAGTGAACATGAAGGAGGTCAAGAGGCTTCTTCAGGAGCTAATCAAGCATCGATCTTCATTACCAGGGATGAGATGGAGACGATGAAGAAGAGGCAAGAAGAGCTGATCCAAAGCTTGTTTCAACAGAATGGGCAACTTGGAGCGCAGAATCGAGGAGCTGATGGAGTTCAGAATGAAGCAGGACCATCCAGCGTAGCACCTTGATTAGGGAGCACACACTTGGAGCATGTTGATCCAATCCGAGAGAGAGAGAGAGAGAGAGAGAGAGAGAGAGGAGCATCTGCGCAACCTGGAGGTAGCAGAGGAATGAACTCTCAGTCAAGGGGGCAAATTCCAGAATTCCCTCGTGAACTCGAGGGGCAGGTCGAAAGTGATGAACGAGGATTGCATCTTGGAGACAATGATAGATTGGCGCAAATGGTCAGGTGAGCCATGAGAGGCGGATTAATAAATGGAGATCTAGAAGACGTGAACATGAGTCCCTTTTCTCCTGCAATCAGGATGGCTAGGAACCCGCCAGAGTTCAAGTTACCATCAGTGGAGATGTACGATGGGAGAACGGACCTCGCGGTCCATCTGACAAGGTATATGAGACACATGGAAGTGCTGGGGGAATCACAAGAAGTTATGGCCCGGTGCTTTCCATTATATTTGACGGATATCGCAGCATTATGGTTTAGGCAACTGGAGAGTGGCTCCATAGGAACATGGGCAGAGTTAACTGAGAGATTCATGAGGCAATTTAGGGTTCACATTGCATGACCCAAGAATGTGATGAGTTTGGAAATCTTAAAGCAAAAAGCTGGGGAGTCAATGAGGAGTTTCCTGACGCGATTCAACGCGGCAGCAGCATCGATGGATCGGCCAGATCCATCTATGGTTATGATGGCAGCTGTGTCCGGAATAGCTGATGGTATAGAATTCAAAAATTCATTGACTAAAGATCCGCCTAAGGATCTAGAAGAATTCTATCACGAGGCAGAAAAATTCTTGCGATTGGAAGATGCGAGTACAGAAAGAGAAGAAAATGATGAACTTAATGTTTGTACGGTCAAAGATGGAAATCCCCCTGAGAAAGGTACAGAAACTAGCAAGGGGAAACAAAAGGCCGAGAGTAGCTATAACAGATCAATGCGACCACGAAAGGAACCAAGGTTTAGCACATACTCAGACCTGAATGATAGTTTGGAACGAATCTATCAGGATACCAAGGAACAGGTTCCGTATCGTAGACCAATGCAAAGGGATCCAACTTCTGACGAGAGGAAATCAGATAATTATTGCATATTCCATGAACTGAATGGTCATAGCACTAATGATTGTAGGCATCTGAATGATGAGGTATAAAGGCATATCAGGAACGGTATGCTACTTCAGTATGTGAGGAGGCGAACTCCAGCGGTGGAGCCAGAGCGACCACCGTCTACATCAGCTAGAGGTGACCCTGAACGGGGACAACGTTTGATTATCAATTAATTGATTGACTGAAATAATGATGAACAAGTCGTAAACCTCTCACTAGCATGGTTAAATCATTTACATATATAAGAGATCGCGCACGATCCATAGGCATGCTCTTAATGACTACTGACGGCACCATAGTGAGAATTTGCACTTTGACATCCTTGCTTTGCTTTTGTTTCGTTTTGATTTAGACATTTAGACTTTGCTTGTTTGGACATTTCTATTGTGAGATTCGTATGATCATTGCTTTGATATTTGCAATTCTGTGAAAGAATTTACTTGTATGCTCGTTGGATCGCGAACGGTCCACGTGCACCTCCTGTATGGCGATGAACCGCCAAAGTCTTTGATTCGGAAACTCCCCCAAACATAAAATCTGACATCGATAATACTAAGTCCCCCCCCCCCCCCCGGGCACACATAATTCGCCTTGAACGGTACACGACCTCAAAAGGTCACAATCCGCCTCGAACGACATACGATCGCGAACGATCACAATTCGCTTCGAACGGCACACGATCGCGAACGATCACAATTTGCCTCGAACGGCACCCGACCGCGAACGGCCACGATTCACTTATTATGATATCCGACCTCGAATGGTCACAATTTGCCTCATGTGGCACTCGATCGCAAACGATCAACTTTTGCCACGAACGGCATCCGACCGCAAACGGTCTCATTCCACAATTGGCCTCGAATGACACCCGACCGTGAACGGTCGCAACTCACCTCATATGACATTCGATCGCGAATGATCACACCTGACCTCGAACGGTCACAATTTTCCTTGAACGTCACCCGACCTCGAACGGTCTCAATTTGCCTTGAACGACACCTGATCGCGAACAATCACTGTTTGCCACGAACAGCATCTAACCATGAACGATCCCATTGCATCATCTGCCACGAACGGCATCCGATCGCGAATGGTCCCGTATCACCATTTGCAGCGAATGGCATCGACCGCTAATGGTCCCGATTCACCTCAAATGGCATACGATCCTGAACGATCGTCATTTGAGGTCATATGAAATTATCAAGTTCTTTATAGGTTGTTGACAGGATATGAACATCCAACTTATAACATTACAAAACACACCTTCCTACCGCAAGGCATGTTTTGGGGGGCAAATGTTATCCCACATTTTGGCAAAGCCGTGATACCAAAAGATCGATCGGAAACAAAAGGCAGTTCGTCTCAAAGATTGGTTATACATTGCTTCACCATGGATATCGATGAATTTTTTCCAAGCCCGGATCAGGCTATAACTGATGGGACATGACAAGCAAGATCATAAAAGCCAGTGTTTCAAATTTCAGGTTAATCGGAGTTCGTATGAACGAGATATGATCGATGCAAGTTGGCTAAAATACGATGTTCGTATCCATCAAATTGTTGAGGAGATGCCCATTTCGTATCCATCGGATTCGTATCCATCAATGTTTGTTTTGTTTGAATCCATCAGCTTCGACATACTTCAAATCGATCGAGTTCGAATCGATCGGTAACATGATATCAGTCTGTTCGAATCGATCGGTTTCGAATCGATCAAATAGGCATCGCCTCAGCATGTTCGTATCCATTCTAGAGCACTGTTTCGTATCCATCAGTAGGCCGCATTTCACATTGATACTCGTATCCATCACCACACCTCGGTTCATATCCATCGGCTTCGTATCGATCAGATTGGCCAGGTCTTCGCATCGATGGACTTCGTATCGATCAAACTTTGGCTAGAGTGTCTTATTCGAATCCATCAGTATGTAATCTACTTCGTAACGATCACCAAACGTCAACATCGCATCCATCAGAGATTCGCTGCTTCACCTCCTTCACGAGACCATGTTCGAATCCATGAGCCGAGGCTTGTTTGTATCCATCAGGTCAACGAGCCTTGGGTGACGTGTCACCCCTTGATACGAACAAGGCGAGATTTATGGAGTCGATACGGTCAACTCGGAGTAAAGACCAGATCGAGGCGAAGTATGCGCGCCACATCATCACGAGACCACGTGAGGTGATCGAGTCGAAGGGATCGTTTCGAATTGATGGGTTCAAAATAAACAGCCAACCGAAACATACCAACTCGTATCGATCATATCTCCCAAACCGCTGATCCAAATGCAACGAAATTTTCACAGCAGCTTCCATACAAGGTAAAGAATGTTCCTGCCAAGTTTCAGCTCGATTGGATCAATTTTTGATGGATACGAAATCATTTCGTATCGATCGCAGATCGAGTCGAAACTTGGTGAGGTCGGTCGCGTGGGCCCACTCACGTGCAAGAAGAAGTCTCCCGAAGTTTGAGCGCGATCTCGGCCTCCTACGCCTATAAATAGCACCCTGAAGCCTACAGAAAGGGGATCATTTGGCCATTCGACGTCCAAACTCTGCCAGATTCAATTCTACGTCTTTCTATCACCATTGTAATCAAGTATCAAAACTAGAACTTGCTGTAATATGCTGTAACGGATTGAAATCATCAAGTGAATCAATAAAAACATAAACTTCAGAGTGGACGTAGGCAAGATCGCCGAACCACTATAAATCCTGTGTTTGTGATTGTTATTACTAAATTATTGCGCTTGATATTGCTTAGATCTGATATTTGTGTTGAATATTGCTGATTTGTGTTCATAAACGGGTGCTTTCACGACATTGGGGTTTGTGACCAATTTTGGTGCAAACGCGGTCGATAGAGGATATCTGACCCTAATAGAGGATAAGCTCCGTGTAGTGTTGAGGAACCTAGACAAACGAGAGGAAGGTTAGTCATTAATACTATAGTTGGAGGACTATATCTATCTGACAGAAGCTAGAACGAGATGGAGCTTTACACGAGTGCTATAAGAGATGTTGATATGGAGTGATGCTCGAACACGGAGGACGATGCTCCAACAATGCAGCAAAGAACCATGACTAAGATATCGTGTTTCAAAGTAGAAATATAGATAAGGTAAAGGCCCTTACTATATACCTAATGGTGGTCTCAACCATGATTGGCCCCACCTTAGTGAGAAAGATTATGATTGATTGCGGAATTTCTGTTAATATCATTTTCAAGAAGGCATGTAACCAAATGTTACTGGAAGCCAAAGCATTGAAACCATGCAAAACCCATATTCATGACTTTAACGGTATTGCTACTAACGTGGTAGGCTACGTCAAGCTGCCGGTGGAATTGGGAGATGGCAACCATAAGAGAGTGTCAGCCATTTGTCATGTTAGACGTGAACTCTCTATAAGAGAGTGCGAGTTGAGGGATGCTCAACGAAAGGAAAAATAAAAGGATATGGAGACGTCTCTCTGCACCAAACTAATGAAGATTAGCAATCAGCGTCTGAGCCATGGCTCGGGCACCATAATTGGTTCTATAAAGATATAGACCCGATAGATGATCAAGCGAGGCCCAAATAACCTAAGGCACATCCGTTGAGTTGACGATTGACATCATGGTCAGCCACGATGACCCATCACGGACCTTGAAGATCGGATCATAGCTCAGTGCAACAATGATGAAATAATTAGTTGGCTTTCTCCGAGCGAATCTTGATATTTTTACTCATACCCATTTTGACATGTATGGGATCTCGCCAATCATCGCAACCCATGCATCGAATATCGACCTAAGGCATGTCCCGGTGAAATAAAAACAATGCAGCATGGATCCAGAGAGAACTATCGTGCATAAGGAGGAGGTGGATAAACTCAAAAACAATGGATTTATCCATGATGCCCTTTACTCGAAATAGTATCTAACCCTATTTTTATGAGAAAACAAATGGAAAGTGGAGGATGTGCATCGACTACTCAGATTTGAATAAAGCATGCATGAAGGGTAGCTTTCCACTTACAAGGATCAACCAGTTAGTAGAATAAGCCATTAGACATAAATTTCATTCATTTATGGATGCACACTCTGGTTACAACCAAACCCAGATGCATGTCCCAGACTAGAAATTCACCAGCCTCATTATCGACCTAGGATTATAATGCTATATTATGATGCCTTTTGGACTGAAAAATGTAGGTGCAACTTACCAAAGGCTCGCAAACAGGATGTTTAAAGACCAAATTGGATGATCGATGGAAGTTTATATAGATGATATGCTCATGAAGTCAAGGCTATCAAACGACCACATCGATGATTTGTCGAAGATGTTCAGTATATTTTAAAAATATAGGATGAAACTCAACCCCTTGAAGTGCTCTTTCAGTGTAGCGTTAAGGAAATTCTTGGGTTTCATTGTTAATTCTCATGGGATTGAAGCCAATCCCGAGAATATTCATGTGATAAGACATATCCAAACACTAAAGACGATTAAGCAATTGCAAAGCCTAAATAGGAAGGTCGTTGCCTGGAGTTGGTTCATCTCCATAGCCACCGATAAGTGCAAGCCCTTCTTTGACTTGATGTAGAGGGAAGAGGCACTTTGCATGGATAAAGGATTGTGTTGATACATTTCAAGCTCTAGTACACCATTTAGAGAGACCCTCCATCTTTTCCAAGCCATTGGGTCTTAAAGATTTGAACATCTACTTAGCGGTGTCGGTGCATGCTATAAGTGCCGCACTGCTGCATGAAGAGAATCTGATCCAAAGGCCAACATACTATGTTAGAGAGCGGTTGACAGGTATTGAGAGAAACTACCCAAAATTAGAGAAGCTTGCATACTTCCTGTTGATTGTGTCAAGGAAGCTCCCCCCTTATTTTTAGGCTCATCCCATCAGTGTCTTCACCAAATAGTTGTGTAACGATCCCAGTTTTAAAGACAAATTTAAATTTCTAATTTAATTGAATTTTTGGGTTAAATTATGGATTTGTTTGAATTTTTCAGTTTTGATAAGATATGTATACTTATTTATTTTATAAATTGGATTTGAAACTTATTATAAATGTAATTGAATTGGATTAGAAAGAAAATGTTTAAAGAAACTACTTATCAATATAGAATATAAGTGTATAGGATAAAATATGTGTTATAAATTTAATACTTAAGTTAGAAATATAATTATAAGATAAATTACAAAATATCAAGTAAAAAAATAAAAGAAAATTTACATACAAATGAAAATCTAAGCACATATAAAATAAAAAGTGCATACAAAGGACCAAAGTAAATGATAACAAATGAGACATATACAATAAGCAAGCAAGAAAATAAATAAAACAAAGTACATAGTTACATGCTTATACAAAGCAAAGAAAACTGTACAAACATGACAAATAGTGATGCAAGAAAAAAAAATCAGGTAAGGTAAGGCTGTAGACAAACGGGAACATATGCATTTAATACAAGCATAAATGCAATCTTCTCAGCCGAAAGAAAGAAATGTTAAAAGTCATTTCAGTTTTTAAAATAGTTCTTTAGTCAACAAAAGAAGTAAGCCTAAGTAGATAGTACCTTCCCCTATATGCAAACTATCTGTTGCTATATATTTATATCAAGTTTGTTCAGTAAGAAAATAAGAAAGGCCTGAAAAGAAAAGAAAACCAAACATCAAAAATTTATAAACTCAAACATCATTCAATCCAAAGCAAAAGCAAGTTCAAACTTGGAAATCAAACAACAGAAGCCCTCTGTTCTTCATCTTCTCAAAACAGTGAGCAAATTTTCTTTAGTTTTCTATCTTGATAGTGTTGATCAGTAATGATAATGAGATAAAATAAAATAAAATATTGTAACTTGTTTGAATGCATACATATGTGATCATCTGTGCATAGGTTGATAATGTATGTTTGTAAGCAGGGATGTATATACCTCTGATAAAAATATACAGGCTCTAAAACAACATCAAAGAACATTTTCTCTGATTCTTCTTGTTATTAAGACTTGGTGCTAAAACAAAAAATGGTTTATTATAGTATATATTCAAGAATTAAAACTTATTCAAGTTAAATCAATTGTTGATAATCCTGGAAAGCAAGAAAATAAGCATAGTTTTAAAATAAGTCAAAAATTTGAACTTCATAATTTACGAATTCAGGTATACGAATTGAATTCATACTGCAAGACATGAATTCTAAAACAAAAATTTAGATTTTTAGATTAGTAATTTACGAGCAGTTTGAATTTGAATAAAAATTGTTTTTTTTTTCAAATTTAAGAGAATTGAATCAACTTAAATTATTGAAACTTGGATTGTAGCAAATATAGCCGCTCCTGATCTCGAGAAAAATGTCAAAAAATATTTCTATTTAGTGGATTGAGAGGACGAAGACATTTTAGGGTTTAAGGACGGTGAAAATGGCGTATGGGTTTTTGACTCGTGCACACTCGTCGAGGCGTCGAGTGGGACCAATGTAACGACCCGAAAATTTCGATCCCGAAATTTCCAGATAGTTTGTAAAAAGAAGAAAGAGAAAGAAGAAGAAGAAGGAACATAAACACTAAATCACAGAAAATCTCACATTCGCAGCGGATCAAAATATAATAATAAATAATAACGGTTTTACAAAGAAGAACTGTATCAATACTCTTATACATTTATACATCAGAGCAACAACTATTACACAACACATGACAAACTTGAAACATGTGCCAACTAATCAGCAATAATATACACAGCAGAAGTCACTCCGTACGTTCCTGCCATCCAACTCGTCTCCTGAACTCTAGAACGTCCTTACCTGAAAATATGTAATACTCGGTCTGACCCGAACATTACATCAAAGTAACACCCGGGTCAGGCTAGAAACCAGCGTGAGTAAACCCATCTAACATGGAATACAAATCATACAACTTATACAAACCCGGGCAACTTGTATCAATTTACAACTTCACAAGCTGTTGTAAACATTTTTTTTTATTTCACACATCAATTTCTAAGTGCCATACTTAGATTAAAAAGGTCCAGTTCACCTAATTCATTCCATTCCAGTCTATTGATTTCACATAACAAATTTCTAAAGAATCGAAGTGGATTCGGGTATGTTCTAATACCCGACTCCGATTTCTTCGAATTCAATTCCTTATTAACTCAAGTTATACAAATGAAATACAATTTGACTTCAAATAGGGTGTCACTTCTTACACTGCAATTTATCATTGATAAATAACCACATTATCACTTTTTAAACCAATCATCTCATATAGCATTACAAATCACATATCAGAGATATCCACTAATCTCCGGCATACAATATTATTCAATCATTCGTAAGCAAGATAAGTTAGTTATACCATACTCATTAATTTAAACAAATTAAATTAATTACACCAATCACCCTTAATCCTGCTTATTTAACATTACATGGTCACAATCCCCATTGAGTAATCTTTCCTTAATTCATCAATCTCAATTAATCATCCTCGACTAATTAATCTTTAATTACATTAAGTAATTAATCTTTAATTATCACACATATTAACTAGCCTAACCATTCTCATTAATTATCTTTGAATTAATCTCCTAAATCAATTAACAAAATTTATTCCCTGATCCTTAAATAATTACTCTAATTAATTATCCTATATTTCTTACATTGATTAATTATCCCTTAATTAATCACATACAATAATTAACTAGTCCTTTAATTAATTTACTTAATTAAATCATACTTTCTAATTAAACTAAATAATTACTTCTCGATTACTAATATTTAAGTAGTTATCATCATTAAATAATCACATTTAGTAATCTCTATCTATTTACTTCCTTAATAAATAACATTAATCAATTACCCACCCTTAAAACATTAAGTAATTAATACTTTATTAAATTTCCTCATTTACCTTATCCTTGAAAAACATAATAGGATTAACTCCTTAAATAATTACCTAATTATCACAATTTGAAACATTTATAACCTTTAAGAATATAATGAGTTAATTAATTTATTTAGAAATCAAACAAATCATATTTTAAAAATTCATTTGATTTACAACAAACTAGATAAATATTTACATGGAAACTTGTTGGATAGTTAATGTGAACTTGTTATCCAAATTTCTTCCAAACTAGGTCAAGTTTTCTTTTTCCCCTTTTTTTTTAATTACAAACTGATTCACATTTTCTTTATTTAAGTAAAACAAACTTGTTAAATATTTACTTTAAAACCAAACTTTCTACTTAACAATTTTATTACAGATAAAATAGCAACATCGGCCCGAGGCCCAAATCCAAAGACAAGCAACCGAACTAAAGGAACAAACCAACTTATCTCAATCATAAAACAATTTGCTGAAGCCCAACCCCATCGTGGGAAAACAAATTGAAAGCCCAAATTTTCTACAACACTAACAGGCCGAAGCCCATTTCTTACCACCAACTTCAGAAAACAACGTATCTTCCTCAACCCATGCTTCTTTGCTTTTCTTCATCTTTAACTTCAGTTAGAAACAAACTTTATAACAGTTCAGATCTTAGTTCAAAACCCTGTTCAATTTACTAAACCCAAACCAGTACAGTTCTGCTTCGAGTAAAACTTATCTATACTCGACCATCTCTTCGAGACGACCCCCAAAACGAGCTTCTTCCCAAAACTCAACCATCAGAACACTGATACAAGTGTGCACGGTGCACGGCGAAATCCTCGACGCCGACCACCTGCGTACCCTCGCACACATCAATAGTGACTTCGCCAAGCCATTCCATCACCCAGATTCATCTGCTCTTCCTTAAATCGAAAACGACTATTTCAAACCCAACTGGAAACCCAAAGTCGAATGGAAAAAAACACCCACCGCTGCCAATCTAAATGACCGGAACCATCTGCCTCCCTTCCATAGCAGCCTCACCCCATCAAGTTGTGATCACCACCATCGCGATCAAATCTGCAGGTCCATTGATGCCGAAATCACCATGATTCCCAACTTCACCAAAAACAACCCACAAAACCCTACAACTCTGATCCCAGACCATCCCAATCACTAGAAAAATCCAATTATATTTTTCTAATGAATCTCATCACTAAATCTATCACTGACCACAATTTCGAGCTTCATCTTGAAATAGATCATTGGAAATTGACAGAAATGTCGCAAACCATTAACCCAACCTTTTTCATCTATTTCTAATCTGAAAATTTCAATTCCTATCTCTAAATTCACGAATTTCAATATAGAATAAGATTATAGGCTTGATTCATAATTTCTTAACAATTGAATTTTGACAAATTTTTACTCACACCTTTATATTTCACAATTTATAAATAACGGTTCATATCTACCTATGGATTTTATTTTTAAAATTAAGTTTATATGCTCACAAACATCTTTATTTACAAATTTTAGTCTTTCATCATATATCTGGAAAGATATGAATTTTTTTTTTAAATCCATAAGTCTATAAAATTAACAGAAGAAAAATTTTCAAATTTGCAGTTTTATACTGGCAAATGCCACATACATTCTCATGTATGAACATATACAAACCATAATATCCTTCAAAAACTCATCATCAACCTTTAACATATTCTCATATTTTCAAAACTGTTTTTAAGTAAAGTAATTTCTCAACAAGTTTAAGACAGAATTGTGAACATTCATTCCCAGGCATGCATCAGACATAACAACATATCATATAAAAATATTCATGCATTCATTCACATAGCATCAGCAACCATATAAGCATCATGTTAAAATCATAGGTATTAAACTGTTTTTAAGTGTAGTTTACTCACAAATTGATAGAAGAGGCAGAGAACAACCCAGATGCAAACTCACATCTCCCTGGAACCATACATGCATTTGCATTGATGATTCTGGAACTTTAATTTGCCTGTTGAAGTTGCTTTTAAACTGTATTTTGATTGTTGAATTAAAACTGCATGCAGACCATTCTTGAGTTGTACTTTAATTTTTGATGTTGAGAATTGCTTTCAGATGTGCAGATTTTTAAACATGCATTGCACTTGATTTTCAGATTTTGATTGCAAATTTTGAATTAAATTTGGGTTTTGCATTTGGTTTTTGAGTAAATTTGGTTTTTAGATTTGGTTTTAAGGGGAGCTTCAGTTGAAGTTTTCTTCCTTTTTTTATAGAAATGAAATGAGAAAAAGAAAAAGAAAATGGAAGATGTGTGTTTATAAAACTTATTTTATGTTTTACTAAAAATCAAAGAAGATGAAAATAAATCAAGACACTTGTCTTCCCTTCTATTTAATTTTCTAACACTTGTCATCAAGTGAATTTATATGCTAACACTTGTTTAAACAAGCTCTTAATAGATTTACACATGTTCTTTAAGTAGTTTGTATTTTTTTTTTATTTTTTTTTTAAAAGTTAATATAAACTTATACATAACTAATTAGTTTATAAGTATTTGTTTATATATATAGAAAATCTTAAAGAAATAAAACCAAATACATTCATAAATAAAAGTTTATACTTATATTTTAAAATCCAAAACAATTCAAATATCTATACCTAGAATTTCAAAACTTTAAATTCAAATTCAAATCAAATTCTAAAATCCAATTTACAAATCAGGTTATACATATATACATATATAACTACCTATTCAATTAAAAATTAACAATTCTATCCCTATAAAATCTATTTATATCTATATACATATAAACAATCATTATTATTTGTTTTTTTTCTTGAATTTCAAATTTAATTCAAATTACGAAGGAAGGGCTTGGGTTACACAATAGCTTCCTCTATATATATGTATAGATATGAATAATATCAAATTTATTTGTTTAATCTATAAATCCGTGTTTCTATTAATTAACCCAATTATATTATTAATTGCAATGCTTAGAAATCCGGGTTATTACATTCCTCCCCCCTTAGAATCTTTTCGTCCTCGAAAAGGAACGAAGACAGAATTTATTAAATATTTTAAACAAGTTAAAATATTCTTTGATCATTTTTCAAACACCTTTAAAATTTATGTAATATTTCCAAAATAATTTTTGTAAAAATACTTTTATAACTCGATGTTTCAACAAGTCCATCCTCGTTCTCATAGAGATTCTGTCATACGTTGATCAGGCGTAGGACTGAAAATCTATGAGCACTTAGCAGACCCATCTTTAACACCCAGTGAAAATACTTTGAAAATAATTTTATTGAAAATATTGAAAACAGTTTTTGAAAATAGAGGATATATCTTTCGTGAGAATGCTCTAGAAATCATCACCCCATCCATGGTCGCAGTTAACCCGATGGTTACGTTGCCATCCCGACAAAATCCACAGATAACTGTAGGCCTCCGCGCCCCTCGATTACACCATGGAACCCGCTACAGATCGCAGCTACAACTGGGGTTACGTAGCTATCACAGCAAAAACCCATATAGCTGTAGGCATCAGCGCCATCGAATTTCGCTGCCAAAAATGAAACTTCTCCGCTCCACTTGACCATAGATCGCAGTCTACCTATGTTGCGTTGCCTTCCCGGCAAAATCAAGTGTAGACCGTTGACACTCATCCTCCACACGATTTTCGCTATGGTCCCCACAGTAGATCGCAGTGACATCGAGTTACACTGTCGTCACAGCATGACCCAAATGCCCCTGTAGGCATCAGCGCCCTCGACTTTCGCTACCCAATAATCCTTAGGAACTAGTTTGTCTGGACTCCTCACATGATCAACTTTAGAAACCCCCCTTGGGGCTCAAGGCAGCACCACCCGGTGGTACTCCTGAGAAGTCCATTCCAAGGGAGCGCCTTTTTCCCCAGAGCCATCATCAAAACATTTTATACTATACATATATAGTATCTTTAAATCATACACCTAGTATGATCTCATACAAAGCTCCTTTACACAAAATCGATTATTCCAAAACCGATAATTCTCAAACTAGGCTTTCCAAATTTAATATTGATTTTCCCAAAAATCAAAAGCCTTTCCAAATCCATAGGTTCCCAAAACCTTTTTCCAAAATCCTCATACGATTCTTCATATATATAGATATATATAAAATCCTTTATGAAAATCTTTGGATCATTATAAACTTGTATAAAATCCTTTTATACTTCAAACACTTCCAAAATCCTTTCTTTCTGGCAAAAGATTCATCAAGGGGAGTTTCATTTTATAAAACAAAGATATTTAACTTTGTTTACTCAAAAATATCAAATATTCATATTTGATTACTCTTTTCAATATCATTTTTATTCCAATCCGTACGATGTACACATATCATTCGTACGCCATACCAATCTGATCGCTCACTCGATCACACAATTTCATTTCCGAACTAGTATCGCCCACCCGACATCCTAGTGCGGACACAGATCTGGTTTCTTGATCAGAAACCATCATTTTCCTTGCATAGTCATAACTATGATAGAGAATATCCAGAACCAATCAACAACTCATATCTAGGTTCGTCGTCGAAAATCGAGTGAAAAATCCCAACTCAGATCGACATACTATCTCGAAATTCTGTGTTCGAATCTGGATCAAATCACTATGCGAATAGAATAACATACGTACATCCTACGTATTTAACTTCATTGATTATTAGCCAAATCAATTTCTCTTTCTATTCATATTTACTTAAATTTTCATTCGCTTATTCAAAATCGCTTATATTCATTCGGATTATCACCTCTATTCTTATCTCGATTGGGTTTTTAAACAATAACAGTTTGAACTCTGTCCAGTTTAAATTTAGAAAATGACATGAAAAGTTAAAGAAATAGATAAGTAATTGAAAAATAATTACTAGTTTGTAAAATAGCTATAAAATAGTTCGGTAATTGTAAAATAATTGGAAAATAGTTAAATAGTCATAGAAATTTTAAATAATTGCAAAATAGCTATAAAATAGTAATTAGTAATTGAAATTAGTAATTAGTTTATAGAATAGTTAGAAAATTGTTAAACAGTTTCAAAAATAATTGTAAAACAAGATAGTTTGGCTTTTCTAAAAGAAAGGTTGTATATATATAATGAATAGCTTGGAAAATTTGGTTTATATTAAAACAATTTATATTAAAATAGTCCAGAGTCAAAACTGTTCACTCCCCAATCTTCATTCTCAATCAATTCAATTTAAATTTCCTCTTCCATTTAAATTGACCCAATTCAATTTTGAATAACTTCAATTTCCATTGAAATTGATTCAACCCCAAATCAAGTTGAATTAACCTCAGTTTCTTTTCAAATTTAACTTTATTCAAATTTGATCTCAAATTCTTCTAATTCAGATAAATCCCAATTGAACTAGTTCCAATTTTAATTCATTTCAACTCCAGTTTGAATTAATTCCAATTTTAAACTCCATTTCCAAATCAAGTTGAATTATTCTTGATTTCTTTTCAGATTCAATTCAAATTCCATTTTAATTTTATACTATTCAACTTTAATTTCAAATTTAAACCATCTCTCATTCATTTAAACAATTCTAATTCACAACTTAAAGATTTTTAACAACAATAAGATGATATTATCTAATTTATTTTAAAACATCCATTCATTTTAAATTTCTAGATCTCAAACCCAATTTGAATTCACTCTAACTCTCAAGTACAATCAACCATTTAACTTCCCAAGTTAAATCGTCATTTTATCTTAAAATTTTCAAATCAGGTTGAACACCCCAACATATTTAACTTTTCCCAAGTTAAACTCAATTCACTTAATCCAGTCTACCTTGCCTAGTTTGAACTTCCATTTCAAATTTTGAACTTCTCATAAATAATCTTCCCACTTATTAAGTTTAAAAACTTATCACTTTGGGTATCATGTCTTATTCCAGATTTAAAACTCAATATTTAGAGTTTATTTCAAGCTAAATTTAATATTTAAGTATATCCACACATATTCATATTTACTTTTTGGCATACCAAGCCAATTTTAAAATTTAAATCACCTTTGGTTTCAATTCAAAACAAATTCTCTTTAAAATTTTCAAACAACTCTTGTTTGAAATAGAACCATTTCATTCAATTGCATTAAATAATTTTTTTTTACTTCTTTAAATTAATTACATCATTAATTAATTCCAATTAATCACATTCGATAATTAACTTATTTCTTAATTACCTTCATTAAGTATTTGTCCTTTAAATTGCTTATCTCTAGTTACTTCATTAAGTAACTCCCTCTTTAACTTACATTCTTTCTAATTCACAAGTTATTCTCCTTTTTAAAAGGTTACTTCCTTAAAACATTTTATTGTTTATTGAAGAACAATCATTCCACTATTAAACATTTATTTGGGTTGAAACCAATTCTAATTTCGATTTATTTTGAAATACTCCTCCAATTCAAAATTTCAATTTTAGTTTGAATCCATTTCAAACTTATTCTTACTTAATATCAATTTGGTTGTATTATATTACTTCTTAATTCTTACTATTACTTTTAATTTAATTAATACTATAACCAATTTCCTTAATATAATAGATAATCTATTTCTTATATGAGATTCACTTACTTTTGAAATCATTTAAAAATCTTTATATAAGAAAATAACAAGTACGCTCTCTCATATATATATATACACTCAACTCATTCTAGGGTACCCGTGACCCTATCCTTAATGAGTAATCCCACCAGAGCCAAGGTTCTCGCTTAACCTTCTGCTCTGATACCAAATGTAACGACCTGAAAATTTCGATCCCGAAATTTCCAAATAGTTTGTAAAAAGAAGAAAGAGAAAGAAGAAGAAGAAGAAGGAACAGAAACACTAAATCACAGAAAATCTCACATTCGCAGCGGATCAAAATATAATAATAAATAATAACGATTTTACAAAGAAGAACTGTATCAATACTCTTATACATTTATACATCAGAGCTACAACTATTACACAACACATGACAAACTTGAAACATGTGCCAACTAATCAGCAATAATATACACAGCGGAAGTCACTCCGTACGTTCCTGCCATTCAACTCGTCTCCTGAACTCCAAAACAACCTTACCTAAAAATCTGTAATACTCGGTCCGACCCGAGCATTACATCAAAGTAACACCCGGGTCAGGCTGGAAACCAGCGTGAGTAAACCCATCTAACATGGAATACAAATCATACAACTTATACAAACCCGGGTAATTTGTATCAATTTACAACTTCACAAGCTGTTATAAACATTTTTTTTATTTCACACATCAATTTCTAAGCGCCAAACTTAGATTAAAAAGGTCCAGTTCACCTAATTCATTCCATTCCAGTCTATTGATTTCACATAACAAATTTCTAAAGAATCGAAGTGGATTCGGGTATGTTCTAATACCCGACTCCGGTTTCTTCGAATTCAATTCCATATTAACTCAAGTTATACAAATGAAATACAATTTGACTTCAAATAGGATGTCACTTCTTACACTGCAATTTATCATTGATAAATAACCACATTATCACTTTTTAAACCAATCATCTCATATAGCATTACAAATCACATATCAGAGATATCCACTAATCTCCGGCATACAATATTATTCAATCATTCGTAAGCAAGATAAGTTAGTTATACCATACTCATTAATTTAAACAAATTAAATTAATTACACCAATCACCCTTAATCCTGCTTATTTAACATTACTTGGTCACAATCCCCATTGAGTAATCTTTCCTTAATTCATCAATCTCAATTAATCATCCTTGACTAATTAATCTTTAATTACATTAAGTAATTAATCTTTAATTATCACACATATTAACTAGCCTACCCATTCTCATTAATTATCTTTGAATTAATCTCCTAAATCAATTAACAAAATTTATTCCCTGATCCTTAAATAATTACTCTAATTAATTATCCTATATTTCTTACATTGATTAATTATCCCTTAATTAATCACATACAATAATTAACTAGTCCTTTAATTAATTTACTTAATTAAATCATATTTTCTAATTAAACTAAATAATTACTTCTCGATTACTAATATTTAAGTAGTTATCATCATTAAATAATCACATTTAGTAATCTCTATCTATTTCCTTCCTTAATAAATAACATTAATCAATTACCCACCCTTAAAACATTAAGTAATTAATACTTTATTAAATTTCCTCATTTACCTTATCCTTGAAAAACATAATAGGATTAACTCCTTAAATAATTACCTAATTATCACAATTTGAAACATTTATAACCTTTAAGAATATAATGAGTTAATTAATTTATTTAGAAATCAAACAAATCATATTTTAAAAATTCATTTGATTTACAACAAACTAGATAAATATTTACATGGAAACTTGTTGGATAGTTAATGTGAACTTGTTATCCAAATTTCTTCCAAACTAGGTCAAGTTTTCTTTTTCCCCCTTTTTTTTAATTACAAATTGATTCACATTTTCTTTATTTAAGTAAAAAAAACTTGTTAAATATTTACTTTAAAACCAAACTTTCTACTTAACAATTTTATTACAGATAAAACAGCAACATCGGCCCGAGGCCCAAATCCAAAGACAAGTAACCGAACTAAAGGAACAAACCAACTTATCTCAATCATAAAACAATTTGCTGAAGCCCAATCCCATCGTGGGAAAACAAATTGAAAGCCCAAATTTTCTACAACACTAACAGGCCGAATCCCATTTCTTACCACCAACTTCAGAAAACAATGTTTCTTCCTCAACCCATACTTCTTTGCTTTTCTTCATCTTTAACTTCAGTTAGAAACAAACTTTATAACAGTTCAGATCTTAGTTCAAAACCCTGTTCAATTTACTAAACCCAAACCAGTACAGTTCTGCTTCGAGTAAAACTTATCTATACTCGACCATCTCTTCGAGACGACCCCCAAAACGAGCTTCTTCCCAAAACTCAACCATCAGAACACTGATACAAGTGTGCACGGTGCACGACGAAATCCTCGATGCCGACCACCTGCGTACCCTCGCACACATCAATAATGACTTCGCCAAGCCATTCCATCACCTAGATTCATCTGCTCTTCCTTAAATCGAAAACGACTATTTCAAACCCAACTGGAAACCCAAAGTCGAATGGAAAAAAACACCCACCGCTGCCAATCTAAATGACCGAAACCATCTGCCTCCCTTCCATAGCAGCCTCACCCCATCAAGTTACGATCACAACCATCGCGATCAAATTTGCAAGTCCATTGATGCCGAAATCACCATGATTCCCAACTTGTAACGACCCGGAATTTTGGGTCGCCAAAATTTAACATTTAATTCATTTTAAATGTTGGATATGGATTCTAATTTGAATCTTGATAATAGAAGACTATGGTTGAGTTAATAAGATGAGTTATAGTTTCAAAATATGGTGATTCCATTTGAATTGGAGTAATAATAATAATTATTAGAACTGAGAATAAATTGGAAATTGAATGGGAATTGTTATAAAATTGATGTTTAAATGCATTTTTAAGTTCCATAGGTTATAAATGATATTGTTAGATTTTTTGGAAGAATTTAAAAGTTAATAGATTATTATTTGGAATTTTATATGAATTTAAAATGAATTTAATATTATTAAATATTGCAATTAATCCGATTTAAGTCCAGAATGAACCAGAACGATTTTTAATGTGTTTATAAATTTTATATGAATTATTGTTAAGTTAATAAAATTTTAAAAGTGGAGATTTGGAGTGATTTCGATAATTTCGAAAATCGCTTAATTAAATTGACGAGTTAAAATAGCCTTCCGGGGCATAGTCTCGGAATTTGACGAAATCAGTTCCATTGGATCCGTAATAGTTAGTTATTATCGGATTTCAATTTTCGTAGCAATCGGAGTTGTCGTTTGACTCCTGCAGCTCGAAACGCATCGAAATCGATTTAATCGGTTTAAATTTTAATTGAGCGTTTAATTCCGTAACTCGTTCATAGGACCGAATTAGCTTACGAAACCTGTTCCATTGTGTCCGGAACGCGGAAAAACCTTAGGAACGCCTGTCGGAACGCGTAATTTGGAGTTCGTTTGCATGCGATGTTAAATTGAGAAGAATATTATTTAAATAATATTAATTATATTATATATTCATTTAATTCCACTCAAACCCTAATCTTTACTCCCAGGCCGCCGTTCCATTCGTTCAATGGCCGATGATGGCTCCTCTTTCACCTCGTTTAACTCTCGATCTACTCACCTATTTCGAAAACTTCCAACTAGACAGTCGAAGAAGACGATGTAAGCTCCACATCCATACGGTGGACCTTGCGAGATATCGTTGTGTGGTGACGGAATTTGGTTCCGTTCATAGCCATGTCGAGCGAGATTTTCGAAGACCATAAGCAACCGAGTTCTGGTTGCTTCCAGGCGAGCGTAGTGCTTGCCTAGGCGGTTCATATGAAGGTCTCCGATCGAATTATCGTTGAGCGACGAGGAGGTGTTGTGAAGCCCTAGCTTGGACGTTATGGGTTCTTTGCTCGTTCTTGTTCCTGGAGACATTGCGTGTTGTAGAAGAAGTAGTAAGTGACGGCCAGGATCTCGTGTTTGGTCTGTGCGGCTGAGATTATGGTATAAAAATAATAATGATAATAATAATAATATTGTTTTAAATTCAGATTGAAAATTTTAAAGTACATAACTGTTGCATACGTACTCAGATTCGGACGATTTTGGATTCGTTGGAATCGCAGAAGAAAGCTCTATGTGATGGAGCAGATCTGGATCTATTCCGGGCAAGTAAGAATTTGGGTTAAATCGGACACTGTCCGGTTTAATTTGAATTTCGAACGCTCGCCGAAACTCAAGGTGAGTTATTCTCACTCACATCTGGATACTAGTAAAGTAGACAGTTAGTATTGATTGGTTGTTTGGATGTTTAGCTGAATATGTTAGTTATTATCAAATTGAATTGATATATATACTGTTGTGCTAATATTTGTGGATGCAGGGAAAACAGGTTGGAGGGATCCAACGGGATTCCTCACAATATAGTACTTATTTGATTATGATACCTGTTTATATATTGAGATTGATAAATTTGGAATTGAATTGTATTGTGATGTTGTGGTCTAAACTATAAACCCAGAATATTAATTATAAAGGAAATTTGCAGTTTAAATTATAAAGGAATTAAATTGGGTTTCAAAGAAATTGAGAAATTGTTAAATGAGAAATTAAGAGAATATAAATGTTTGAAAACCCGATTTGGATGGAAAACTGAAATGAATTTGTATAGAAATATTGTTGGATAAATTTATAAATCCAAAGTTAATTATAAATGGATGAATTGAATTTAGAGAAATAAAAGATAGAGTTAAATAATGGATATAAAGGATGAAAATTTGAAATCTATTTAGAATGGAAATTGGAAGTTGTAAAATCTGGAATGATAATTAAGATAAATGTTATTAGTTGAAGTTTTGGGAAATAAATTTATGTTATAAAACCCTAAAACTTAATTTAATAAAAGGACAGAAATCGTGAGAAGGATTTCTGTGATGATTTAGTAGAAATGAGATTTCCTTGGGAAAACCAAGTTCGAGTTTTAAAATTGATTTTATAAAAGAAAGTTTAAAATCTTAAACTGGTTTTAAAGAATGTTTTGAAAATTATTATTTTAAAGTTATTATTTATAAATTAGCAAATAGTAAAATTTATGAATATCTTAATAATTATGTTTACAAATGGATTATTTTAAAAAGCTAGTTTTGACCTAAGTTTATTGAAATAAGTATTAATCTTTTTACGACTCTATTTGTAAAATATAGTTTAACTAAAATCTTATTTTAAATCAAGTTATATCTTATAAATTGGTTTTGTTTTATATACTTGAAATTATATCTTGAGTATATAATTAGTAATAAATTTACCTATTTTAAGTATATTTTAGAATGAAATGTTTTAATTATTTTAAATATAAATTGTTTTGAACTTGGCTATTTCCAATGGAAATATATGGTAAATGATTTACCTTGTAAAGGAGGAATTTTGAGAAATATTTTCAAATGAGATTTGGAAATTTGGTAATATGTCTTTTAAAGATATTTAAGACAAATAAATAATTTGGGAATTATTTATTGTGTGATGGATGCTATGGATGTTTATGAATATAAATTGATAGTTAAATCACCGACTATCAATATTGGACAAATGCGTTGATCGTTTCGAAGAGACCGGGATCGAGATTTATTTCTCGAAAACCACTTCGATCCGGTTTGTACGTTTTCGTGCGATAAACGTTTTTCGGAGTCGAAGATGGAGCAGTGAAGTGCAAGGGCTAGTCGCTACTAATCCTGAGGATATTTCCAAAATGGATGTAGTAGGAATAGTGCCTTCGGTTCCGTTCGAACCCGGGACGGACTTGTATGGACGAATGCTTCGTGACATCGTCAGCGGACGATGGGCATTCTAAGTGAAACGTTCTAAAGGTAACGTTTAGCCTCAAGCCTCATCAACCGGGAATGACTGAAAATCAGGGGATATGCAGCAAGGCTTCGTGGGTAGCCCCCACTGGAGAGTAAGGTCATCCCTGTCTAGAGGTTCCTTTTTATTTCGGCTTAGTGGTGCGGTTGCTGATCCCAACCGCGGGGTGATCTTATTCGGAATTGCCCATAGGTGATTCCGGTCTTGTGTTGCAGGGGACGAAGGGAGTAGTCCTCGGTACTGTGATCTAGACCACGTACTGTGACAGGTGGTACCCCAGTGCCTAGTCATTGTTGGAAATCCATTTTCCCTACGAGCCTTTTACGAGTTTTGTTTGTATTACCCACTTCGGTGGCTAGTAGCTGGAATTTAATGAATGTAACAATTTCGGCTATTTTATAAGTATTTGTAAATAGACCCTATTATAATATAAGAGGATTTCTATAAAAAGTGTTTTAGCTATCGCAAGGTAAAAACCCGACATGTTTATCTGTGGCGTGGTCTTACGAGATGCTTTTGTTTTCAAAAGGATTTTTGAAACTTTAATAATCAATTTGGATGCATTATTATCAGCTGGTATTCCAGACTGACTCGGGTGTTATTTCGTTATAATGCTCGGGTCAGACCGAGTATTATTGTTCAGGTCAGGATGCTATGGAGCAGGAGAGGAGATGGAGTCCGAGACGTATTATATGTACCTATATATATCCGCTGCTATGCTATGTTGTATGGTATGTCTGTTATGTGATGATTGATGTATGAGTTACTCTGATGATATGTTGTATAAACAGTTATAGATTTCATTTTGTGTAAAGATTTATAGATACTATTATATTTTATTCCGCTGCGACTGTGAGATTCTGATATTGTTTAGTTTCTTCTTTTTCTATCTCTTTTTCTTTAACCTCAATGGTTCGTATTTCTGTTCCACTTGAGTCAATTAGGGTAGAATAATGTTGATTCAAGGGGTCCGGATTTGCGGGTCGTCACACTTGGTATCAGAGCTTAGGTTGGCGACAACCTAGGCTTTGGTGGGGTAATTACTCATTTAATAGAGTCAATAGTACTCTATAATGAGCTGAGCGTATTTATAGATATGAGAGCGTACTTGTTAGTGTTTATAAAATTGTTTTTATACTGTGTTGACTTATCGGTTGAGTGTTTATGAATTCTGGTCGGTACGGGAAGTACAACCGTATCGATAGGGGTTTCTAAACTCTTAAACAAGATAAACCGACATAGTATTGTTTTTAAAGTGGGTAAATGAAATAATTTTACCCAAAATTATATTTTGATATAAAGAAAATAAATTTCTGGAAATTATATATATTTGACTGTTTGGTTGCCAAATATTGAAAATCAAATAAGAATCTTGAATTTGACCAAATTTGAAATGATAAGTGAATAAGATTATAAAATATTAAAATAGTTTATAACCAGATAGAATTAATTAAATATGGTGCAAATAAGAATCCAACGTTTAATCTTAAACTTGAATTGGTTGCAACCAAATAAATTCTGAGGGTATAAATTATACAAAATAAAATAACTAGATTTGAATTTAAACCAGAATTTTAACCCGGAAGTTTTGGAAAGGATTTTTAAAAGTATTGAAAATAAAAGTTTGGAAATTTAAAATCCTGGGAAGTTTGAAATGTTTTCCAATGTATTGAAGGCAATAATGGAATGTTGTTTTGGGAAATATTTTTGAATGGCAACTGTTTTGAAATGAATTTGGGAAAGTTAAGAAGCATTGAACTCACTGCAGTCGCTGGAAAATAATCCTGATGATGCTGGCCACATCATTAGAATTCATTTTCGAGTTTCTAAAGTGATGGATTGCTTCCCTAGTAATTGGTTATGGTATTGTTTGGATTTGTTGGGAATAACAGTTGTTTTGGATATTTCAAAAATGGAAATTTGTTTTGGAATATAAACAAATTGTTTTGGGTACAACCAAATTGGTTTGGAAAACATGGAGATTTGATTGATATACCAAATGGGTATATATTTAGTATTTCAAAATGGTTTTGAGATAAAACGGGTAAATTGAATTCTGGGAAAATTCTAATTAAATAATGTGTAAAGTTGAAACGAATCAACTATTGAATTTGTTAAGTGAAGCTAATGCTAACAAGAAGGAAATGGGAAATTTTAATCTACAAATTAAATTTAACTTAAGTAAATGAAATGTATTGGAGTGTATGAAAATTTGAAATTAACTTGGATAAGTAAATAAATTGGACTTGAAATAAAGTTAATTTGAATTAAATTAATATGTAAGATGACCTTGGAATTGAGGGTCATTGTGAAATGAATTGAACTCCTGAGTTATCAGGTGTTATGCTTATATTTTAAAACTGTGAATTTGAAGTTTGCAAAGAAATAATGAAATGGAATGGTGAATTTAAAAATCTAATCTCAAATGAAATGTAAATTGAGAAAGGGTAAAGTGGGATATAAAGAAGTGAATGAACTTCGGTTAGTAAACAAGTTTGAACTTGTATATGGAGAATTAAATTTGGGAATTTGACATTGAATTCAATCTAAATGAATTGGAATTAAATTGAATTGGATATAAAGGTGAAATGTAAATTGTCTATAATTGCATAAAGGAATTCGTATTCTTAAGTTATTAAGTAATTTAAATCGGAGATTATAAAATGAGAATGGACTTAAGTAAGCACTTTAAACTCTTGAATGGAAGTAAAGTTGCAAATTTATTTAATGGAAGAGTGGAATGGTGTGGAAAATTCAAACTTTGACCATAAATGATATGCAAAGTCTAATGAAGCAAAATGAGAACATAACAGTGAATATTCTTAAGTTAGCACATAAGTCTTGAACTTATGTATTGGGGAGATGGAATTTGTTTGATAATGAAATTGAATTTGAAATTTCAATTGTGTAATAAATAATATTGAAAGAAATTTAAATTATTTTTAAAAGGAGTAAAAAGGAAAGGTAGAAATTTAAATTTGCTAAATGAAATGATTGGAAAATAGTGATATTATAAATGAATTCAGAGTGAATTAAGAAAGTGGATTGAAAACTAATATGGATTAGGATATTGACTGAATTAAGTTACAAATTAATGGAATTTGTATTGTAATGGATAGAATATGATAATCAGTCAAAATTTGAAGGTAAATAAAAATCCAGTTTGGATTGGAATTTAATTTTGGTAATAAGTATGGGAAGTGTGAATGAATAATGGGATTTGAATATATTAATGATGATTTGAATTGTGAATAAAATTCAAATGAGTGAAATAAATTTATAAGGACTCTTTGTTAATAAAAGAAATTTAAAATGGATTGGATAACTAAACAAAGAGCATTAAATGTGTATATGAATTGAAAATTTGATTGAATGAGAATCAAATAGAAATAAAATAAAGTTGATATAAGAAGATAACGAAAATATTGTGAAAGCATTTAAGCAAATTAAATAATAATTGTGATTAAGCTTTATAAAGTTGTCTTGAATAAATTTTGTTTGGGTAATTAAGTTGAAGTGCAAGTGAAATGGTATTAATTAGTTGTTGAGATGAAAATAAAAAGGTAAGGAAAATTTAAGTTAACAATTGCATTGAAATAAGAATGATTGGATTGTAAACCATGAAAAAATTGAAAAGAATTAATAGGAATCTAAGTTGAAAATTTATTTTAAATGGTCATAAGCTTAAGTGGCAATTGTTTTGCTTGAATGACATGAATATTTGAATATATTTAAAATTGAGTTGTTTAAATAACAACTAAATTGGTTTTGAGTAAATTGGGATGCATTGAAATGTCATTAAGTAATTTTTCATAAGAATGAAAATGCTTCATTACTGAAAATAAAGATGGTTTGTAAATCAACTTGGAATTGAGTTGAAATAGATTGATGTTAGTGAAGCAAATAAAGATGGTTATAAATTAATTAGATAAATACAACCTAATTAAGTAATTTTGCATTTGAATGGACATAGGTATAAAGGAAATGTGAGTGCTTCAAATTGGAAATAAGGATTTGATTGTAAATCAAATCAAATAATGTGCATATAAATGAATTATTAGAGAAATGTAAATGCTTCAAAAAAAATTGGAAAAGAAATTGGTTTGAAAATCCATTTAGAATTGAAAATAGAATGGGCTAAGACTTAATAAAGGAATTTGTGTACAAATGTAAGTGAGCTATAATAGAAATACAAATGTAACAAATTGAATGAATTTGTTAGGTGAATCAATTCGAAATTTTGATTAAGTATGACTTGGTGTGGTAAGATTGTTTGTAAATCATTTATATGAAATAAAATGGAGCTTGAAAGTAGAAAATGGACTTGTATATATCATACAATATGATTTACTTATGACAATTTGCAAATTGTTGTTTGGAATGTAAATAGTTATGTTTGGCTTACATTTACATTAGAAATGTTATTAAATGCTCATATTTTAGAAACTAATGTGTTTGTTGAGTAAGTGCAGGAATGCGAGGCGTTCGAGAGGGTTTGAAGCGCGTATATGCATTATATATTAGCTACATGCTATTAATTTTGCTAAAAGGTACGCCTACGCAAATAAAATTGGAAAATGATATGTATATTGTGATATATTTTGGTTTCCGGCCGTGTGGGCCGATGTATATATATTTGTGTATCCTGCGATATCGCAGAAGCTCCTCCGTACAGGGGAGACTCTGCCAAAATTTTCCGTAAATTTTGAGAGTTAGAAAATTTTTTGGGTTTTGGGAAAAGTTAAGTAACTTATGAAGTTATAAGTTAAAATTAAAGCTTTAGAATTAATAAAGCAAATAGGTTTGGGAATTGAACAAAAAGGATTTTGTGAAGTGTATATAAGCTTTTAACTAAGCTAATGGGATAAGTAAATGGGTTTAAGTGTATGTTCTACCTTATACAAATTTCGGGGACGAAATTTTTATAAGGGGGGAGGAATGTAACGACCCGGAATTTTGGGTCGCCAAAATTTAACATTTAATTCATTTTAAATGTTGGATATGGATTCTAATTTGAATCTTGATAATAGAAGACTATGGTTGAGTTAATAAGATGAGTTATAGTTTCAAAATATGGTGATTCCATTTGAATTGGAGTAATAATAATAATTATTAGAACTGAGAATAAATTGGAAATTGAATGGGAATTGTTATAAAATTGATGTTTAAATGCATTTTTAAGTTCCATAGGTTATAAATGATATTGTTAGATTTTTTGGAAGAATTTAAAAGTTAATAGATTATTATTTGGAATTTTATATGAATTTAAAATGAATTTAATATTATTAAATATTGCAATTAATCCGATTTAAGTCCAGAATGAACCAGAACGATTTTTAATGTGTTTATAAATTTTATATGAATTATTGTTAAGTTAATAAAATTTTAAAAGTGGAGATTTGGAGTGATTTCGATAATTTCGAAAATCGCTTAATTAAATTGACGAGTTAAAATAGCCTTCCGGGGCATAGTCTCGGAATTTGACGAAATCAGTTCCATTGGATCCGTAATAGTTAGTTATTATCGGATTTCAATTTTCGTAGCAATCGGAGTTGTCGTTTGACTCCTGCAGCTCGAAACGCATCGAAATCGATTTAATCGGTTTAAATTTTAATTGAGCGTTTAATTCCGTAACTCGTTCATAGGACCGAATTAGCTTACGAAACCTGTTCCATTGTGTCCGGAACGCGGAAAAACCTTAGGAACGCCTGTCGGAACGCGTAATTTGGAGTTCGTTTGCATGCGATGTTAAATTGAGAAGAATATTATTTAAATAATATTAATTATATTATATATTCATTTAATTCCACTCAAACCCTAATCTTTACTCCCAGGCCGCCGTTCCATTCGTTCAATGGCCGATGATGGCTCCTCTTTCACCTCGTTTAACTCTCGATCTACTCACCTATTTCGAAAACTTCCAACTAGACAGTCGAAGAAGACGATGTAAGCTCCACATCCATACGGTGGACCTTGCGAGATATCGTTGTGTGGTGACGGAATTTGGTTCCGTTCATAGCCATGTCGAGCGAGATTTTCGAAGACCATAAGCAACCGAGTTCTGGTTGCTTCCAGGCGAGCGTAGTGCTTGCCTAGGCGGTTCATATGAAGGTCTCCGATCGAATTATCGTTGAGCGACGAGGAGGTGTTGTGAAGCCCTAGCTTGGACGTTATGGGTTCTTTGCTCGTTCTTGTTCCTGGAGACATTGCGTGTTGTAGAAGAAGTAGTAAGTGACGGCCAGGATCTCGTGTTTGGTCTGTGCGGCTGAGATTATGGTATAAAAATAATAATGATAATAATAATAATATTGTTTTAAATTCAGATTGAAAATTTTAAAGTACATAACTGTTGCATACGTACTCAGATTCGGACGATTTTGGATTCGTTGGAATCGCAGAAGAAAGCTCTATGTGATGGAGCAGATCTGGATCTATTCCGGGCAAGTAAGAATTTGGGTTAAATCGGACACTGTCCGGTTTAATTTGAATTTCGAACGCTCGCCGAAACTCAAGGTGAGTTATTCTCACTCACATCTGGATACTAGTAAAGTAGACAGTTAGTATTGATTGGTTGTTTGGATGTTTAGCTGAATATGTTAGTTATTATCAAATTGAATTGATATATATACTGTTGTGCTAATATTTGTGGATGCAGGGAAAACAGGTTGGAGGGATCCAACGGGATTCCTCACAATATAGTACTTATTTGATTATGATACCTGTTTATATATTGAGATTGATAAATTTGGAATTGAATTGTATTGTGATGTTGTGGTCTAAACTATAAACCCAGAATATTAATTATAAAGGAAATTTGCAGTTTAAATTATAAAGGAATTAAATTGGGTTTCAAAGAAATTGAGAAATTGTTAAATGAGAAATTAAGAGAATATAAATGTTTGAAAACCCGATTTGGATGGAAAACTGAAATGAATTTGTATAGAAATATTGTTGGATAAATTTATAAATCCAAAGTTAATTATAAATGGATGAATTGAATTTAGAGAAATAAAAGATAGAGTTAAATAATGGATATAAAGGATGAAAATTTGAAATCTATTTAGAATGGAAATTGGAAGTTGTAAAATCTGGAATGATAATTAAGATAAATGTTATTAGTTGAAGTTTTGGGAAATAAATTTATGTTATAAAACCCTAAAACTTAATTTAATAAAAGGACAGAAATCGTGAGAAGGATTTCTGTGATGATTTAGTAGAAATGAGATTTCCTTGGGAAAACCAAGTTCGAGTTTTAAAATTGATTTTATAAAAGAAAGTTTAAAATCTTAAACTGGTTTTAAAGAATGTTTTGAAAATTATTATTTTAAAGTTATTATTTATAAATTAGCAAATAGTAAAATTTATGAATATCTTAATAATTATGTTTACAAATGGATTATTTTAAAAAGCTAGTTTTGACCTAAGTTTATTGAAATAAGTATTAATCTTTTTACGACTCTATTTGTAAAATATAGTTTAACTAAAATCTTATTTTAAATCAAGTTATATCTTATAAATTGGTTTTGTTTTATATACTTGAAATTATATCTTGAGTATATAATTAGTAATAAATTTACCTATTTTAAGTATATTTTAGAATGAAATGTTTTAATTATTTTAAATATAAATTGTTTTGAACTTGGCTATTTCCAATGGAAATATATGGTAAATGATTTACCTTGTAAAGGAGGAATTTTGAGAAATATTTTCAAATGAGATTTGGAAATTTGGTAATATATCTTTTAAAGATATTTAAGACAAATAAATAATTTGGGAATTATTTATTGTGTGATGGATGCTATGGATGTTTATGAATATAAATTGATAGTTAAATCACCGACTATCAATATTGGACAAATGCGTTGATCGTTTCGAAGAGACCGGGATCGAGATTTATTTCTCGAAAACCACTTCGATCCGGTTTGTACGTTTTCGTGCGATAAACGTTTTTCGGAGTCGAAGATGGAGCAGTGAAGTGCAAGGGCTAGTCGCTACTAATCCTGAGGATATTTCCAAAATGGATGTAGTAGGAATAGTGCCTTCGGTTCCGTTCGAACCCGGGACGGACTTGTATGGACGAATGCTTCGTGACATCGTCAGCGGACGATGGGCATTCTAAGTGAAACGTTCTAAAGGTAACGTTTAGCCTCAAGCCTCATCAACCGGGAATGACTGAAAATCAGGGGATATGCAGCAAGGCTTCGTGGGTAGCCCCCACTGGAGAGTAAGGTCATCCCTGTCTAGAGGTTCCTTTTTATTTCGGCTTAGTGGTGCGGTTGCTGATCCCAACCGCGGGGTGATCTTATTCGGAATTGCCCATAGGTGATTCCGGTCTTGTGTTGCAGGGGACGAAGGGAGTAGTCCTCGGTACTGTGATCTAGACCACGTACTGTGACAGGTGGTACCCCAGTGCCTAGTCATTGTTGGAAATCCATTTTCCCTACGAGCCTTTTACGAGTTTTGTTTGTATTACCCACTTCGGTGGCTAGTAGCTGGAATTTAATGAATGTAACAATTTCGGCTATTTTATAAGTATTTGTAAATAGACCCTATTATAATATAAGAGGATTTCTATAAAAAGTGTTTTAGCTATCGCAAGGTAAAAACCCGACATGTTTATCTGTGGCGTGGTCTTACGAGATGCTTTTGTTTTCAAAAGGATTTTTGAAACTTTAATAATCAATTTGGATGCATTATTATCAGCTGGTATTCCAGACTGACTCGGGTGTTATTTCGTTATAATGCTCGGGTCAGACCGAGTATTATTGTTCAGGTCAGGATGCTATGGAGCAGGAGAGGAGATGGAGTCCGAGACGTATTATATGTACCTATATATATCCGCTGCTATGCTATGTTGTATGGTATGTCTGTTATGTGATGATTGATGTATGAGTTACTCTGATGATATGTTGTATAAACAGTTATAGATTTCATTTTGTGTAAAGATTTATAGATACTATTATATTTTATTCCGCTGCGACTGTGAGATTCTGATATTGTTTAGTTTCTTCTTTTTCTATCTCTTTTTCTTTAACCTCAATGGTTCGTATTTCTGTTCCACTTGAGTCAATTAGGGTAGAATAATGTTGATTCAAGGGGTCCGGATTTGCGGGTCGTCACACAACTTCACCAAAAACAACCCACAAAACCCTACAACTCTGATCCCAGGCCATCCCAATCACTAGAAAAATCCAATTATATTTTTGTAATGAATCTCATCACTAAATCTACCGCTGACCACAATTTCGAGCTTCATCTTGAAATAGATCATTGGAAATTGACAGAAATGTTGCAAACCATTAACCCAACCTTTCTCATCTATTTCTAATCTGAAAATTTCAATTCCTATCTCTAAATTCACGAATTTCAATATAGAATAAGATTATAGGCTTGATTCATAATTTCTTAACAATTGAATTTTGACAAATTTTTACTCAGACCTATATAATTCACAATTTATAAATAACGGTTCATATCTACCTATGGATTTTATTTTTAAAATTAAGTTTATATGCTCACAAACATCTTTATTTACAAATTTTAGTCTTTCATCATATATGTGGAAAGATATGATTTTTTTTTAAATCCATAAGTCTATAAAATCAACAGAAGAAAAAATTTCAAATTTGCAGTTTTATACTGGCAAATGCCATATACATCTCATGTATGAACATATACAAACCATAATATCCTTCAAAAACTCATCATCAACCTTTAACATATTCTCAGATTTTCAAAACTGTTTTTAAGTAAAGTAATTTCTCAACAAGTTTAAGACAGAAATGGTGAACATTCATTCCCAGGCATGCATCAGACATAACAACATATCATACAAAAATATTCATGCATTCATTCACATAGCATCAGCAACCATATAAGCATCATGTTAAAATCATAGGTATTAAACTGTTTTTAAGTGTAGTTTACTCACAAATTGATAGAAGAGGCAGAGAACAACCCAGATGCAAACTCACATCTCCCTGGAACCATACTTGCATTTGCATTGATGATTCTGGAACTTTAATTTGCCTGTTGAAGTTGCTTTTAAACTGTATTTTGATTGTTGAATTAAAACTGCATGCAGACCATTCTTGAGTTGTACTTTAATTTTTGATGTTGAGAATTGCTTTCAGATGTGCAGATTTTTAAACATGCATTGCACTTGATTTTCAGATTTTAATTGCAGATTTTGAATCAAATTTGGGTTTTGCATTTGGTTTTGAGTAAATTTGGTTTTCAGATTTGGTTTTAAGGAGAGCTTCAGCTGAAGTTTTCTTCCTTTTTTTATAGAAATGAAATGAGAAAAAGAAAAAGAAAATGGAAGATGTGTGTTTATAAAACTTATTTTATGTTTTACTAAAAATCAAAGAAGATGAAAATAAATCAAGACACTTGTCTTCCCTTCTATTTAATTTTCTAACACTTGTCATCATGTGAATTTATATGCTAACACTTGTTTAAACAAGCTCTTAATAGATTTACACATGTTCTTTAAGTAGTTTGTATTTATATTTATATATTTTTTAAAAGTTAATATAAACTTATACATAACTAATTAGTTTATAAGTATTTGTTTATATATATAGAAAATCTTAAAGAAATAAAACCAAATACATTCATAAATAAAAGTTTATACTTATATTTTAAAATCCAAAACAATTTGAATATTTATACCTAGAATTTCAAAACTTTAAATTCAAATTCAAATCAAATTCTAAAATCCAATTTACAAATCAGGTTATACATATATACATATGTAACTACCTATTCAATTAAAAATTAACAATTCTATCCCTATAAAATCTATTTATATCTATATATATAAACAATCATTATTATTTGTTTTTTCTCTCTTGAATTTCAAATTTAATTCAAATTACAAAGGAAGGGCTTGGGTTACACAATAGCTTCCTCTATATATATGTATAGATATGAATAATATCAAATTTATTTGTTTGATCTATAAATCTGTGTTTCTATTAATTAACCCAATTATATTATTAATTACAATGCTTAGAAATCCGGGTTATTTCAACCAGACTTGGAGAGGAGATGCGTGGGGAGGTGTAGCAGTTGTGGGGGGTGATCGCAAGTTCTTCGGTGACCGGAGGTGGCCACGCGGAGCGAAATTTGGTGAACAGGGTGATTCCTGGAGGCTGGTGATGGTTCGATTTTCAAACGCGTCGTTGAATCATGATGTTGGGTGGTCAGATGGGTTGCCGTGGTCATTCGCGACTTGTTGAGGGTTGTGATGGCCACCGGAGGTGGCGGCGGTTCGTTGCACGTACACGACACTGATCAGTGTCAGGAAAGTTTGGGCCGAGGGGGGAAACTCGAAAGAACGCTCGAGTATGTGATGCTTTGGCTCGTATTTTTTTTGGGGTTTGCGTGAGCATCTTCTATCATCAGGTTACAGTTTAAAAAAAATGAAAGGAAGAAGAAGAAGTAAGTCCAGGGGAAGGGATGATGTTCCATCGGGTTAGGTCTCGCGTGAATGCCTGTGCAACTCGAAGTAAAATAGAAGAGCCTCGGGTAGTTTTTCTTTTGTTCAGGTTTTAAAACAAAATCTACTCCTATTTGAAGTTTAAATTCAATTTTAAAGTTTTAAAGCAAGCTTAGAACTAATATTTAAATCAGGGAATTAAATAATTTTCATTATTAAATAGTCTACTAACTGTGTTTAAGTATTTAAGAGGATTTAAAAGAATATAAATATAACTTGGGTTTTGAAATTGGAATTTTAAATCTTGGGTTTAAAATGAAATTTAGGAAGGTAAGTTTGAAATTAAAAGATTTCAAACATATTTGCAAATGATATTTAAATCACTAGTAAGAATGAGTTCACCTTAAATTTAATAAAGATTGAATGAATTGTATTACATTAATTATTAAATTAGTTAGAATGGATAATTAATGTTTTGAATCAATTTAATTAGTGATTGTAAGTTTAACTTTATTAATTAAGGTTTAATTTCTTAAATAATTAATAAATTGGTTAATTAATTATGTAATTGGTTTAAAAGAATTGATTTAAATTGATATGATTAATCAAGAATGATTTAATTAATTTAAGAAAATTATTTGATAATTGGATAGGTGAATTTACTTAGTGAAATTAATGGAGATAATTAATTATGGGATGATTAATTTATTTAATGAGTAATTAAGGAATTGATTAATTGATGTGTTAATTAAGGTGATTGATTAATTAATTTATATCAAATGATTCGTAATTAATTAATCAAGGTTGGATACTTTATTCATAAGTAATTAAATTGAATTAATTAGGATTAAACAATTAACTAACCCTACTTATAAATGATTATTAAATGCTTGACCTTAGTTATGAATTATCGTATTATATGTGATGCCTTGAATTGATTGCCCTAACTGATCTGTGACATTTTGTACTGTGGATTGAACTGAGTATTTTATTCATTTATTGATGATACATCTGCATATTATCTGTGAATTGTGAATGGAAGATAAGCGTTATACTTTATATCGCTTATCAACTATATTTCTGTGTTTTGATCTGTGATGATTGAATGATGTTGCACTATTGTGTTAAACTCTGGACCACACTTATACACACACAAATATGGATTTCACGAGGAAATTGATTAAGTCACAGATTTTGAAATGTTTTATAAAATTAAATATTTAAATTCAAATGTTTTGAAAATGAGATTGGGTTAAAGTGAAAAGCTTTTGGAATAAAATTTCAAAGATGAGATTTATTTTGAATAACTTGATAAAGTATGAAGTTTAAATAATTTGACTTAAACTTAATTTCAAGATTTGAAATTGAATTCTATGATTTGAAACTAGGGATTAACAATACTATACTAGTTATATATGAGTCAAACCATTTTTAAAGTATTGTTCTTTTGGGAATTTGAATTAACCCAAAGATTGTAACTTGTATAAGTGAAATAGGGTTTTTTCGAAATAACACTATTGTTTCTAATTGATAAAAAGCTTTCATATGAGAAATGAATTTCAAATTGTATTTAAGGGATTTCAAGTTAAACAGAAAATAGTTTTCCAAGTTATGAATGAATCTTTGGAAACAGTTTTGAAAGCTATGAGATAAATCTTTGATTTAAAGATTTAAATGAGTTAATCTAATTGAAACGGAAATTGTTTTGAAATCCGTAAATGAATCTTTGTGAAACTGAGTGAACTTTGTGAAATAAATCTTTTTGTTTAAAAGATTTGAAATGGTAATTGGTTTAAACCATTTGAAAGAAAGTTTGGAATTATTAAGTTGTGACTTAATTGAAATCCCATATCCATATGTTTTAAATGTTGCACTCACTATTCGGGTTAGCCGGGAAAGGACCTTTGGGTCGTATAACCCATTCCGAATATGTGATACGTCGTTATGGATAGCATTTGAAGACCGGTGGTGAAGACCGGGTATTTGCGAGAACGATAGGATGACCTATCGATTGTCTCTGCACTGAGTTGCTCCGGTATAGAGATTCCCTAAGTGATGGGAAGTTCGATCGGGATTGTGAATACCCAGATTGCAAGGACTTCTTTGGAAGTGCCTTCGGTTCTGTTCGAACCCAGAACAGACTTGAATGGATTGTATGTCTGACATTACATTTTGAGATATAAAGCAGATTTCTTTCAAATACATTTCTGTTGGTGGCGGAGAATTTATTCTCTTAGCATTAACACCCTTCTCTGAGACGTACGAGCTCAGAGGTTATGTAGTTGAAGGTTATCAACGATATATTCCCAACTTGGTAATGTGGCATGCTGAGTGTTGCCGATCATTTGTTGATCAAAGCGTGGCTTTTGTAAAAAGCGTAGCTTTGTGGACGAGACTTCGTCGAGCCTCACAAACTGGTAATGGTCGAAACAGGAATTGTGCGGCAAGGTTTTCAGGGATAGCTTCCCTAGGGTATGACCATTCCTTCTGGAAAAGGGTAGTATCATGGGATGGAGCCCAGATACTTACTCATGTGGACACACTATATTATTTACTGTGTGATGTTGTTGGTTAGAGAGCTTTCGTTTAAAGGTCCCAAAGGACCGGGAGTGGCATATCTGAGGTTTTGTATATTCCCCGGGAAGGGGGGTAGCCAGCCTTTTTTGGCAGAGATCCAGTTGGGTTCTCGGGGCGTCCTTCCAGAGGCGTTTCCATGTGGCAATGGGAAGTTCCTTGGCGTGAACATTTGTTGGAAAAGTCATTCATCCAATACGAGCCTTGCACGGTATTAGTTGTATTATCTGTCATCTACTTATGGTGGCGCCCCACTGTTTGGATGGTAGCTATAGTAGGCATAGTTCGAAATGTCTATGCTGGCTAAGATTTATATTCTACTTTCGAAATGCTTTTCTACACTTTGCACTTATAGCAATAATATCAAAGAAATTCGCGTATCAAGCATATTTGACTATCATAAGGAGAAATCTCCTTCGATTCTGTGTTTGCATTGTGTGTGTGTGCGGGAGGCCTTATGGTAGTCTCATTTTTCAAAAGCATTGGGATTATAAAAATTTAAATCTTTGATTGTTTTAAAGACAAAATGTTTTTGTTTGCTCACACCAGTCCCACGACTGACCCAGAGTTTATTGTTTATTTCCTAAACTCTGGGTGCTCAAAATTTTCTACACGGGCAGTCTAGAGTTTGGTTTTTCAGATAATTAGGTTCAGTAGATCATCTGAAGCGAGTTCAGTCTTTGGATATGGACGAGACTTGCTTAGCTTGGTGCAATCTTGATGGTGGATCGAGCTAGGTGTTTTGGAGCTTTGTCTTTGGAGATTTTTGGATCAGAGTTGCAGTATTGGATATTCTGAGAAGACTTATTTCATATTGTATCGTGTTCCGCTGTATTTTGTGTTGTATATTCTCTGATGTTGATGATTATCATTGTATCAAATTGATGTATCGAATATTGTATTCATGTTATATCAGTGATATCATCTTTTATTTCCGCTGTGTTATTTATCATTTAATGGTTTTACAAGCTCCCGCGAAACGAATTTGATGTTGTTTGTCGGACATCGAGTTCGGGTCGTAACAAGTTGGTATCAGAGCTGAAGGTTGTGTAAGAACTTCAGCTACGGAGTGTAACACATTAGATGGCTCATTAGAGATAGGGTGAAGTATACCCTAGAATGAGTACAACTAGTGGAACCAAAACCCAAATTTCTTAATCTATTTTCTTTATCTGTTGTTATTCTCTACGTTATTTCGTCCGAATGCCTAAATCGGATTTCTTACTATTTACAGATAGTAAGAATGAGTGAAAGAAGAGGACGAAATAGGAGACAGGAAAGTACCACTTCAGCTGGTCAAAACCCTGCAACGACAGATACTCCTATTCAATCTCAATTGAATTTGGCTGATTTATATCGAAGTTTTTCTAGACTTGGTGGAAGGCCGTTCACTGGCAAAGAAACTGTTATCGAAGCACAAGCCTGGATTCGATCGTGCAAAAAGATTTTCAAAGGACTAAAATTAAAAGATGATCAAATGCGGTTGATAGCTTCTTGGCAACTTCAGGAAGAGGCTTTAGTTTGGTGGGAAGCAGTTACATTGGATGGGTCGGTGGATGAATTTACTTGGAGTCGTTTCAAGGAAGTGTTTGAGCAGCGATATATGTCGTCTGCCGGTATCTCTAGAGTGTACCAGGAGTTTATGGATTTGAAGCAAGGTAGTTTATCATTTGAAGAATACTTAAACAAATTTATTGAATTATCTCGATTTGGTCCAGAATTGGTGAATACACCGTTAAAGAAGAATGAAAAGTTTATTCGGGGAATGAACAAGGAGTTTCAGGAACGGATGACTACTCACGTAAAGGAATCTTTTTCTGAACTAATTGATATGGGCTATCGACATGATACTCTGGAAAAGCAAAAAGATCCGGAGGAGAATGGAGATACAAGTAATCTGAATTGGAGGAAAAGGAAGCTTGGCGAAAAGAAATCGAGAAAAAATAAAGGAAAGAAGAGTATACAGAAGAAAAAGAACGATGTTACTTGTCTCAATTGCTTGGAGAAAGGTCACTACTCGGGTAAATGTAAGAATTCTTGGAAGCCAGGAATGAGAGAGCCATTTATGAGGCCAGATCAGGAATCTACGGGATGCTATAAATGCCGCAAGCCAGGACATAGGATCAACAATTGTCCAGCAAAGAAGCAGACTTTAGTAAAGAAAGTGTATGCAATCAGAGACGATAATTCAACCTCAACAAGCTGATTTAGGAAAAGAAATTTTATAAGGTAATCTTCTCGTTTACGATTAAATTGTTCGAATTTTGTTCGACACTGGAACTATCCTTAGTTGTATTTCTCAGCAAATCGTGAATGAGTTAAATCTTGAATCTGAAATCGTAATCGAATCTATTTCTATCTATTTTATTGGGTTTCGATATAAATCTATGAACGGTTAGTTATCCCTTCGAACTAACCAATACCCATGTATACTTCGTAGATCAGGTAACCCAATTATTACATAATTGATTGAGTTTGTTCTCACATCTATTGTTGATATTCTGATTTGGTAAGCCAAATGCAGAATAAATATACAGTTTGATTTGTAAACATATTTCTCTATCTTCCATCTATCTTTGTTATCTCTCTCTGGTAAATTTCGAGGACGAAATTCCTTTTAAGGGGGGAAGTCTGTAACGATCCCAGTTTTAAAGACGAATTTAAATTTCTAATTTAATTTAATTTTTGGGGGTTAAATTATGGATTTGTTTGAATTTTTCAATTTTGATAAGATATGTATACTTATTTATTTTATAAATTGGATTTGAAATTTATTACAAATGTAATTGAATTCGATTAGAAATAAAATGTTTAAAGAAACTACTTATCAATATAGAATATAAGTGTATAGAATAAAATATGTGTTATAAATTTAATACTTAAGTTAGAAATATAATTATAAGATAAACTACAAAATATCAAGTAAACAAATAAAAGAAAATTTACATACAAATGAAAATCTAAGCCCATTTAAAATATAAAGTGAATACAAAGGACCAAAGTAAATGATAACAAATGAAACATATACAATAGGCAAGCAAGAAAATAAATAAAACAAAGTACATAGTTACATGTTTATACAAAGCAAAGAAAACTGTACAAACATGACAAATAGTGATGCAAGAAAAAAAAATCAGGTAAGGTAAGGCTGTAGACAAATGGGAACTTATGCATTTAATACAAGCATAAATGCTATCTTCTCAGCCGAAAGAAAGAAATGTTAAAAGTCATTTCAGTTTTTAAAATAGTTCTTTAGTCAACAAAAGAAGTAAGCCTAAGTAGATAGTACCTTACCCTATATGCAAACTATCTGTTGCTATATATTTATATCAAGTTTTTTCAGTAAGAAAATAAGCAAGGCCTGAAAAGAAAAGAAAACCAAACATAAAAAATTTATAAACTCAAACATCATTCAATCCAAAGCAAAAGCAAGTTCAAACCTGGAAATCAAACAACATATGCCCTCTGTTCTTCATCTTCTCAAAACAGCGAGCAAACTTTCTTTAGTTTTCTATCTTGATAGTGTTGATCAGTAATGATAATGAGATAAAATAAAATAAAATATTGTAACTTGTTTGAATGCATACATATGTGATCATCTGTGCATAGGTTGATAATGTATGTTTGTAAGCAGGGATGTATATACCTCTGATAAAAATATACAGGCTCTAAAACACATCAAAGATCATTTTCTCTGTTTCTTCTTGTTATTAAGACTTGGTGCTAAAACAAAAAATGGTTTGTTATAGTATATATTCAAGAATTAAAACTTATTCAAGTTAAATCAATTGTTGATAATCCTGGAAAGCAAGAAAATAAGCATAGTTTTAAAATAAGTCAAAAATTTGAACTTCATAATTTACGAATTCAGGTATACGAATTGAATTCATACTGCAAGACATGAATTTTAAAACAAAAATTTAGATTTTTAGATTAGTAATTTACGAGCAGTTTGAATTTGAATAAAAATTATTTTTTTCCAAATTTAAGAGAATTGAATCAATTTAAATTATTGAAACTTGGATTGTAGCAAATATAGCCGCCCCTGATATCAAGAAAAATGTCAATTTTTTTTTAGTGGATTGAGAGGACGAAGACATTTTAGGGTTTAAGGACAGTGAAAATGGCGTATGGGTTTTTGACTCGTGCACACTCGTCGAGGCGTCGAGTGGGACCGGACTTGGAGAGGAGATGCGTGGGGAGGTGTAGCAATTGTGGGGGGTGATGGCAAGTTCTCCGGTGACCGGAGGTGGCCACGCGAAGCGAAATTTGGTGAACAGGGTGATTCCTGGAGGCTGCTGATGGTTCGATTTTCAAACGCGTCGTCGACTCATGATGTTGGGTGGTCAGATGGGTTGCCGTGGTCATTCGCGACTTGTTGAGGGTCGCGATGGCCACCGGAGGTGGCGGCGGTTCGTGTGCACGTGCACGACACCGATCAGTGTCAGGATAGTTTGGGCCGAGGGGGGGAAACTCAAATGAACGCTCGAGTACGTGATGCTTTGGCTCGTGTTTTTTTGGGGTTTGCGTGAGCATCTTCTATCATCAGGTTACAGTTTAAAAAAATGAAAGGAAGAAGAAGAAGTAAGTCCAGGGGAAGGGATGATGTTCCATCGGGTTAGGACTCGCATGAATGCCTGTGCAACTCGAAGTAAAATAGAAGAGCCTCGGGTAGTTTTTCTTTTGTTCAGGTTTTAAAACAAAATCTGCTCCTATTTGAAGTTTAAATTCAATTTTTTAGTTTTAAAGCAAGCTTAGAACTAATATTTAAATCAGGGAATTAAATAAGTTTTCATTATTAAATAGTCTACTAACTGTGTTTAAGTATTTAAGAGGATTTAAAAGAATATAAATATAACTTGGGTTTTGAAATTGGAATTTTAAATCTTGGGTTTAAAATGAAATTTAGGAAGGTAAGTTTGAAATTAAAAGATTTCAAACATATTTGCAAATGATATTTAAATCACTAGTAAGAATGAGTTCACCTTAAATTTAATAAAGATTGAATGAATTGTATTATATTAATTATTAAATTAGTTAGAATGGATAATTAATGTTTTGAATCAATTTAATTAGTAATTGTAAGTTTAACTTTATTAATTAAGGTTTAATTTCTTAAATAATTAATAAATTGGTTAATTAATTATGTAATTGGTTTAAAAGAATTGATTTAAATTGATATGATTAATCAAGAATAATTTAATTAATTTAAGAAAATTATTTGATAATTGGATAGGTGAATTTACTTAGTGAAATTAATGGAGATAATTAATTATGGGATGATTAATTTTTTTAATGAGTAATTAAGGAATTGATTAATTGATGTAATTAATTAAGGTGATTGATTAATTAATTTATATCAAATGATTTATAATTAATTAATCAAGGTTTGATACTTTATTCGTAAGTAATTAAATTGAATTAATTAGGATTAAACAATTCACTAACCCTACTTATAAATGATTATTAAATGCTTGACCTTAGTTATGAATTATCGTCTTATATGTGATGCTTTGAATTGATTGCCCTAACTGATCTGTGACATTTTGTTCTGTGGATTGAACTGAGTATTTTATTCATTTATTGATGATACATTTGCATATTATCTGTGAATTGTGAATGGAAGATAAGCGTTATACTTTATATCGCTTATCAACTATATTTCTGTGTTTTGATCTGTGATGATTGAATGATGTTGCACTATTGTGTTAAACTCTGGACCACACTTATACACACACAAATATGGATTTCACGAGGAAATCGACTAAGTCACAGATTTTGAAATGATTTATAAAATTGAATGTTTAAATTCAAATGTTTTGAAGATGAGATTGGGTTAAAGTGAAAAGCTTTTGGAATAGAATTTCAAAGATGAGATTTATTTTGAATAACTTGATAAAGTATGAAGTTTAAATAATTTGACTTAAACTTAATTTCAAGATTTGAAATTGAATTCTATGATTTGAAACTAGGGATGAACAATATTATACTAGTTATATATGAGTCAAACCATTTTTAAAGTATTGTTCTTTTGGGAATTTGAATTAACCCAAAGATTGTAACTTGTATAAATGAAATAGGGTTTTTTCGAAATAACACTGTTGTTTCTAATTGATAAAAAGCTTTCATATGAGAAATGAATTTCAAATTGTATTTAAGGGATTTCAAGTTAAACAGAAAATAGTTTTCCAAGTTATGAATGAATCTTTGGAAACAGTTTTGAAAGCTATGAGATAAATCTTTGATTTAAAGATTTAAATGAGTTAATCTAATTGAAACGGAAATTATTTTGAAATCCGTAAATGAATCTTTGTGAAACTGAGTGAACTTTGTGAAATAAATCTTTTTGTTTAAAATATTTGAAATGGTAATCGGTTTAAACCATTTGAAAGAAAGTTTGGAATTATTAAGTTGTGACTTAATTGAAATCCCATATCCATATGTTTTAAATGTTGCGCTCACTATTCGGGTTAGCCGGGAAAGGACCTTTGGGTCGTATAACCCATTCCGAATATGTGATACGTCGTTATGGATAACATTCGAAGACCGGTGGTGAAGACCGGGTATTTGCGAGAACGATAGGATGACCTATCGATTGTCTCTGCACTGAGTTGCTTCGGTATAGAGATTCCCTAAGTGATGGGAAGTTCGATCGGGATTGTGAATACCCAGATTGCAAGGACTTCTTTGGAAGTGCCTTCGGTTCTGTTCGAACCCAGAACAGACTTGAATGGATTGTATGTCTGACATTACATTTTGAGATATAAAGTAGATTTCTTTCAAATACATTTCTGTTGGTGGCGGAGAATTTATTCTCTTAGCATTAACACCCTTCTCTGAGACGTACGAGCTCAGAGGTTATGTAGTTGAAGGTTATCAACGATATATTCCAAACTTGGTAATGTAGCATGTTGAGTGTTGCTGATCATTTGTTGATCAAAGCGTGGCTTTTGTAAAAAGCGTAGCTTTGTGGACGAGACTTCGTCGAGCCTCACAAACCGGTAATGGTCGAAACATGAACTGTGCAGCAAGGTTTTCAGGGATAGCTTCCCTAGGGTATGACCATTCCTTCTGGAAAAGGGTAGTATCATGGAATGGAGCCCAGATACTTACTCTTGTGGATACACTATATTATTTATTGTGTGATGTTGTTGGATAGAGAGCTCTTGTTTAAAGGTACCAAAGGACCGGGAGTGGCATATCTGAGGTTTTGTATATTCCCCAGGAAGGGGGGTAGCCGGCCTTGTTTGGCAGAGATCCAGTTGGGTTCTCGGCGCGTCCTTCCAGAGGCGTTTCCATGTGGCAATGGGAAGTTCCTTTGCCTAAACATTTGTTGGAAAATCCATTCATCCAATACGAGCCTTGTACGGTATTAGTTGTATTACCTGCCATCTACTTATGGTGGCGCCCTACTGTTTGGATGGTAGCTATAGTAAGCATAGTTCGAAATGTCTATGCTGGCTAATATTTATATTCTACTTTCGAAATGCTTTTCTGCACTTTGCACTTATAGAAATAATATCAAAGAAATTCGCGTATCAAGCATATTTGACTATCATAAGGAGAAATCTCCTCCGATTCTGCGTTTGCATTGTGTGTGTGTGCGGGAGGCCTTATGGTAGTCTCATTTTTCAAAAGCATTGCGATTATAAAAATTTAAATCTTTGATTGTTTTAAAGACAAACTATTTTTTTTGCTCACACCAGTCCCACGACTGACCCAGAGTTTATTGTTTATTTCCTAAACTCTGGGTGCTCAAAATTTTCTACACGGGCAGTCTAGAGTTTGGTTTTTCAGATAATTAGGTTCAGTAGATCATCTTAAGCTAGTTCAGTCTTTGGATATGGACGAGACTTGCTTAGCTTGGTGCAATCTTGATGGTGGATCGAGCTAGGAGTTTTGGAGCTTTGTCTTTGGAGCTTTTTGGATCAGAGTTACAGTATTGGATATTCTGAGAAGACTTATTTCACATTGCATCGTGTTCCGCAATATTTTGTGTTGTATATTCTCTGATGTTGATGATTATCATTGTATCAAATTGACGTATCGAATATTGTATTCATGTTATATCAGTGATATCATCTTTTATTTCCGCTGTGTTATTTATCATTTAATGGTGTTACAAGCTCCCGCGAAACGAATTTGATGTTGTTTGTCGGACATCGAGTTCGGGTCGTGACAAGTTGGTATCAAAGCTGAAGGTTGTGTAAGAACTTCAGCTACGGAGTGTAACACATTAGATGGCTCATTAGAGATAGGGTGAAGTATACCCTAGAATGAGTACAACCAGTGGAACCAAAACCCAAATTTCTTAATCTATTTTCTTTATCTGTTGTTATTCTCTAAGATATTTCATCCGAATGCCTAAATCGGATTTCTTACTATTTACAGATAGTAAGAATGAGTGGAAGAAGAGGACGAAATAGGAGACGAGAAAGTACCACTTCAGCTGGTCAAAACCCTGCAACGACAGATATTCCTATTCAATCTCAATTGAATTTGGCTGATTTATATCGAAGTTTTTCTAGACTTGGTGGAAGGCCGTTCACTGGCAAAGAAACTGTTATCGAAGCACAAGCCTGGATTCGATCATGCGAAAAGATTTTCAAAGGACTAAAATTAAAAGATGATCAAATGCGGTTGATAGCTTCTTGGCAACTTCAGGAAGAGGCTTTAGTTTGGTGGGAAGCAGTTGCATTGGATGGGTCGGTGGATGAATTTACTTGGAGTCATTTCAAGGAAGTGTTTGAGCAGCGATATATGTCGTCTGCCGGTATCTCTAGAGTGTACCAAGAGTTTATGGATTTGAAGCAAGGGAGTTTATCATTTGAAGAATACTTAAACAAATTTATTGAATTATCTCGATTTGGTCCAGAATTGGTGAATAAACCGTTAAAGAAGAATGAAAAGTTTATTCGGGGAATGAACAAGGAGTTTCAGGAATGGATGACTACTCACGTAAAGGAATCTTTTTCTAAATTAATTGATATGGGCTATCGATATGATACTCTGGAAAAGCAAAAAGATTCAGAGGAGAATGGAGATACAAGTAATCTGAATTGGAGGAAAAGGAAGTTTGGCGGAAAGAAATCGAGGAAAAATAAAGGAAAGAAGAGTATACAGAAGAAAAAGAAGGATGTTACTTGTCTCAATTGCTTGGAGAAAGGTCACTACTCCGATAAATGTAAGAATTCTTAGAAGCCAGGAATGAGAGAGCCATTTATGAGGCCAGATCAGGAATCTACGGGATGCTATAAATGCCGCAAGCCAGGACATAGGATCAACAATTGTCCAGCAAAGAAGCAGACTTTAGTAAAGAAAGTGTATGCAATCTGAGACGATTCTTCAACCTCAACAAGCTGATTTAGGAAAAGAAATTTTATAAGGTAATCTTCTCGTTTACGATTAAATTGTTCGAATTTTGTTCGACACTAGAACTATCCTTAGTTGTATTTCTCAGCAAATCGTGAATGAGTTAAATCTTGAATCTGAAATCGTAATCGAATCTATTTCTATCTATTTTATTGGGTTTCGATATAAATCTATGAACGGTCAGTTATCCCTTCGAACTAACCAATACCCATGTATACTTCGTAGATCAGGTAACCCAATTATTACATAATTGATTGAGTTTGTTCTCACATCTATTGTTGATATTCTGATTTGGTAAGCCAAATGCAGAATAAATATATAGTTTGATTTGTAAACATATTTCTCTATCTTCCATCTATCTTTGTTATCTCTCTCTGGCGAATTTCGAGGACGAAATTCCTTTTAAGGGGGAAGTCTGTAACGATCCCAGTTTTAAAGACGAAATTAAATTTCTAATTTAATTGAATTTTTGGGTTAAATTATGGATTTGTTTGAATTTTTCAATTTTGATAAGATATGTATACTTATTTATTTTATAAATTGGATTTGAAACTTATTATAAATGTAATCGAATTGGATTAGAAATAAAATGTTTAAAGAAACTACTTATCAATATAGAATATAAGTGTATAGGATAAAATATGTGTTATAAATTTAATACTTAAGTTAGAAATATAATTATAAGATAAATTACAAAATATCAAGTAAACAAATAAAAGAAAATTTTCATACAAATGAAAATCTAAGCACATATAAAATATAAAGTGAATACAAAGGACCAATGTAAATGATAACAATTGAAACATATATAATAGGCAAGCAAGAAAATAAATAAAACAAAGTACATAGTTACATGCTTATACAAAGCAAAGAAAACTGTACAAACATGACAAATAGTGATGCAAGAAAAATAATAATAAAATCAGGTAAGGTAAGGCTGTAGACAAATGGGAACATATGCATTTAATACAAGCATAAATGCAATCTTCTCAGCCGAAAGAAAGAAATGTTAAAAGTCATTTCAGTTTTTAAAATAGTTCTTTAGTCAACAAAAGAAGTAAGCCTAAGTAGATAGTACCTTCCCCTATATGCAAACTATCTGTTGCTATATATTTATATCAAGTTTGTTCAGTAAGAAAATAAGCAAGGCCTGAAAAGAAAAGAAAACCAAACATCAAAAATTTATAAACTCAAACATCATTCAATCCAAAGCAAAAGCAAGTTCAAACCTGGAAATCAAACAACAGAAGCCCTCTGTTCTTCATCTTCTCAAAACAGTGAGCAAACTTTCTTTAGTTTTCTATCTTGATAGTGTTGATCAGTAATGATAATGAGATAAAATAAAATAAAATATTGTAACTTGTTTGAAAGCATACATATGTGATTATCTGTGCATAGGTTGATAATGTATGTTTGTAAGCAGGGATGTATATACCTCTGATAAAAATATACAGGCTCTAAAACAACATCGAAGATCATTTTCTCCGATTCTTCTTGTTATTAAGACTTGGTGCTAAAACAAAAATGGTTTGTTATAGTATATATTCAAGAATTAAAACTTATTCAAGTTAAATCAATTGTTGATAATCCTGGAAAGCAAGAAAATAAGCATAGTTTTAAAATAAGTCAAAAATTTAAACTTCATAATTTACGAATTCAGGTATACGAATTGAATTCATACTGCAAGACATGAATTTTAAAACAAAAATTTAGATTTTTAGATTAGTAATTTACGAGCAGTTTGAATTTGAATAAAAATTGTTTTTTTTTCAAATTTAAGAGAATTGAATCAATTTAAATTATAGAAACTTGGATTTTAGCAAATATAGCCGCCCCTGATCTCGAGAAAAATGTCAATTTTTTTTCTATTTAGTGGATTGAGAGTACGAAGACATTTTAGGGTTTAAGGACGGTGAAAATGGCGTATGGGTTTTTGACTCGTGCACACTCGTCGAGGCATCGAGTGGGACCGGACTTGGAGAGGAGATGCGTGGGGAGGTGTAGCAGTTGTGCGGGGTGATCGCAAGTTCTACGGTGACCGGAAGTGGCCACGCGGAGAGAAATTTGGTGAACATCGTGATTCTTGGAGGCTGCTGATGGTTCGATTTTCAAACGCGTCGTCGACTCATGATGTTGGGTGGTCAGATGGGTTGTCGTGGTCATTCGCGACTTGTTGAGGGTCGCGATGGCCACCGGAGGTGGCGGCGGTTCGTGTGCACGTGCACGACACTGATCAGTGTTAGGAAAGTTTGGGCCGAGGGGGGAAACTCAAAAGAACGCTCGAGTATGTGATGCTTTGGCTCGTGTTTTTTTTGGGGTTTGCGTGAGCATCTTGTATCATTAGGTTACAGTTTAAAAAAAATGAAAGGAAGAAGAAGAAGTAAGTCCAGGGGAAGGGATGATGTTCCATCGGGTTAGGTCTCGCGTGAATGCCTGTGCAACTCGAAGTAAAATAGAAGAGCCTTGGGTAGTTTTTCTTTTGTTCAGGTTTTAAAACAAAATCTTCTCCTAATTGAAGTTTAAATTCAATTTTAAAGTTTTAAAGCAAGCTTAGAACAAATATTTAAATCAGGGAATTAAATAAGTTTTCATTATTAAATAGTATACTAACTTTGTTTAAGTATTTAAGAGGATTTAAAAGAATATAAATATAACTTGGGTTTTGAAATTGGAATTTTAAATCTTGGGTTTAAAATGAAATTTAGGAAGGTAAGTTTGAAATTAAAAGATTTCAAACATATTTGCAAATGATATTTAAATCACTAGTAAGAATGAGTTCACCTTAAATTTAATAAAGATTGAATGAATTGTATTACATTAATAATTAAATTAGTTAGAATGGATGATTAATGTTTTGAATCAATTTAATTAGTAATTGTAAGTTAAACTTTATTAATTAAGGTTTTATTTCTTAAATAATTAATAAATTGGTTAATTAATTATGTAATTGGTTTAAAAGAATTGATTTAAATTGATATGATTAATCAAGAATAATTTAATTAATTTAAGAAAATTATTTGATAATTGGATAGGTGAATTTACTTAGTGAAATTAATGGAGATAATTAATTATGGGATGATTAATTTTTTTAATGAGTAATTAAGGAATTGATTAATTGATGTAATTAATTAAGGTGATTGATTAATTAATTTATATCAAATGATTTGTAATTAATTAATCAAGGTTGGATACTTTATTCATAAGTAATTAAATTGAATTAATTAGGATTAAACAATTAACTAACCCTACTTATAAATGATTATTAAATGCTTGACCTCAGTTATGAATTACCGTATTATATGTGATGCCTTGAATTGATTTCCCTAACTGATCTATGACATTTTGTTCTGTGGATTGAACTGAGTATTTTATTCATTTATTAATGATACATCTGCATATTATCTGTGAATTGTGAATGGAAGATAAGCGTTATACTTTATATCGCTTATCAACTATATTTCTGTGTTTTGATCTGTGATGATTGAATGATGTTGCACTATTGTTTTAAACTCTGGACCATACTTATACACACACAAATATGGATTTCATGAGGAAATCGAGTAAGTCACAGATTTTGAAATGATTTATAAAATTGAATATTTAAATTCAAATGTTTTGAAAATGAGATTGGGTTAAAGTGAAAAGCTTTTGGAATAGAATTTCAAAGATGAGATTTATTTTGAATAACTTGATAAATTATGAAGTTTAAATAATTTGACTTATACTAAATTTCAAGATTTGAAATTGAATTCTATGATTTGAAACTAGGGATTAACAATATTATACTAGTTATATATGAGTCAAACCATTTTTAAAGTATTGTTCTTTTGGGAATTTGAATTAACCCAAGGATTGTAACTTGTATAAATGAAATAGGGTTTTTCCGAAATAACACTGTTGTTTCTAATTGATAAAAAGCTTTCATATGAGAAATGAATTTCAAATTGTATTTAAGGGATTTCAAGTTAAACAGAAAATAGTTTTCCAAGTTATGAATGAATCTTTGGAAACGGTTTTGAAAGCTATGAGATAAATCTTTGATTTAAAGATTTAAATGAGTTAATCTAATTGAAACTGAAATTGTTTTGAAATCCGTAAATGAATCTTTGTGAAACTGAGTGAACTTTGTGAAATAAATCTTTTTGTTTAAAATATTTGAAATAGTAATTGGTTTAAACCATTTGAAAGAAAGTTTCGAATTATTAAGTTGTGACTTAATTGAAATCCCATATCCATATGTTTTAAATGTTGCGCTTACTATTCGGGTTAGCCGGGAAAGGACCTTTGGGTCGTATAACCCATTCTGAATATGTGATACGTCGTTATGGATAGCATTTGAAGACCGGTGGTGAAGACCGGGTATTTGTGAGAACGATAGGATGACCTATCGATTGTCTCTGCACTGAGTTGCTCCGGTATAGAGATTCCCTAAGTGATGGGAAGTTCGATCGGGATTGTGAATACCCAGATTGCAAGGACTTCTTTGGAAGTGCCATCGGTTCTGTTCGAACCCAGAAAAGACTTGAATGGATTGTATGTCTGACATTACATTTTGAGATATAAAACAGATTTCTTTCAAATACATTTCTGTTGGTGGCGGAGAATTTATTCTCTTAGCATTAACACCTTCTCTGAGACGTACGAGCTCAGAGGTTATGTAGTTGAAGGTTATCAGCGATATATTCCCCACTTGGTAATGTGGCATGCCGAGTGTTGCTGATCATTTGTTGATCAAAGCGTGGCTTTTGTAAAAAGCGTAGCTTTGTGGACGAGACTTCGTCGAGCCTCACAAGCCGGTAATGGTCGAAACAGGAATTGTGCGGCAAGGTTTTCAGGGATAACTTCCCTAGGGTATGACCATTCCTTCTGGAAAAGGGTAGTATCATGGAATGGAGCCTAGATACTTACTCATGTGGACACACTATATTATTTACTGTGTGATGTTGTTGTTGGTTAGAGAGCTCTCGTTTAAAGGTCCCAAAGGACCGGGATTGGCATATCTGAGGATTTGTATATTCCCCGGGAAGGGGGGTAGCCGGCCTTGTTTGGCAGAGATCCAGTTGGGTTCTCGGGGCGTCCTTCCAGAGGCACTTCCATGTGGCAATGGGAAGTTCCTTGGCCTGACCATTTGTTGGAAAATCCATTCATCCAATACGAGCCTTGTACGGTATTAGTTGTATTACCTGCCATCTACTTATGGTGGCGCCCCACTGTTTGGATGGTAGCTATAGTAGGCATAGTTCGAAATGTCTATGCTGGCTAAGATTTATATTCTACTTTCGAAATGCTTTTCTGCACTTTGCACTTATAGCAATAATATCAAAGAAATTCGCATATCAAGCATATTTGACTATCATAAGGAGGAATCTCCTCCGATTCAGCGTTTGCATTGCGTGTGCGTGGAAGGCCTTATGGTAGTCTCATTTTTCAAAAGCATTGCGATTATAAAAATTTAAATCTTTGATTTTTTTAAAGACAAACTGTTTTTTTTTGCTCACACCAGTCCCACGACTGACCCAGAGTTTATTGTTTATTTCCTAAACTCTGGGTGCTCAAAATTTTATAAGAGTTTGGTTTTTCAGATAATTAGGTTCAGCAGATCATCTGAAGCTAGTTCAGTCTTTGGATATGGACGAGACTTGCTTAGCTTGGTGCAATCTTGATGGTGGATCGAGCTAGGAGTTTTGGAGCTTTGTCTTTGGAGCTTTTTGGATCAGAGTTGCAGTATTGGATATTCTGAGAAGACTTATTTCATATTGTATCATGTTTCGCTGTATTTTGTGTTGTATATTCTCTGATGTTGATGATTATCATTGTATCAAATTGATGTTTCAAATATTGTATTCATGTTATATCAGTGATATCATCTTTTATTTCCGCTGTGTTATTTATCATTTAATGGTGTTACAAGCTCCCGCGAAACGAATTTGATGTTGTTTGTCGGACATCGAGTTCGGGTCGTGACAAGTTGTTACGACAGGTCCTACAATGACCTGAGATGTTTGGAAGGTTATTGAAATGGAACATCAAATCGAGCTTGTTCCATATTACTTATCTCTCTCAGAGTGCCATCTAGGGACAAGTGTTGGCAGACTTCATAGCTAAATTCACTACATAAGATGATTTTCTTGAGAGTAGTAAAGAACCTACTATTCGAAAGAAAATGTACATGGATGGAGCATCTAACGATCAGTGTTTTGGAGCTAGAGTCATGCTAGTCGATCATAAGGAATGCTTAATCTGCTACGCCCTTAAACTAGACTTCCCTATAAAAAATAACGAAGCTGAATATGAGGCTTAATTTCCAGGCTCAAACTTGCTAAGGAGCTAGTGGTGCAAACTTTACAAATTTTCTATGATTCCCATTTAGTCATGCATCAAGTCATTAGAGAATATCAAGACAAAGGAGCGGACTTGCTTTTTATCTCAACCAAGTCCAAGAACTATTAATCGATTATGAGCATTACACTATTATGCACGTCCCCCGAGAACAAAATGAGAAAGAAGACCCGCTGCCAAACTGGCTAGTTCTGGGGATGCATAACAAATAGGCTTAGTTATAGTTGAAATACTTAATGCTCCAAGCATTGACGAGATGTAGATTAATTGGTTCTTGGAGACAGAGCCCGAGAGGGAGTCATGGATGACTTTGATAAAAGATTATTTATAGAAAGGAATCCTTCCTGAATAGAGGTATAAGAAATGAAAGGTCCTTCGTAAAGCTACGCACGATACATCCTTTAAGAATAAGTCATGTATAGAAAGGGTTTTTCTATTCCCCTACTTTAATGTATCACCAACAATGAAATCAAGAAATTATTAAGAGAAGTCCATGAAGTAGAATGTTGCGATCACACCGGAGTACAAACCTTGGCGAAGAAGATACTTCGCTATGGTTATTATTGGCCAACTGACAATCGAAACACAGCCGATTATGCAAGAGGATGTGACAAGTGTAAGGTAATCGCAAAGATTCCGAGAGCCCCACCAACGAAGATTACTTAAATGGTTAGTCCATGGACATTTGCTACTTGGGATATTGACATCATCAACTTCTTACTGATTTTCAAAGGTGGTGCGAAGTACGCCATCGTAGCTGTTGATTACTTTACTAAATGGCTGAAGCTGAGCCATTGGCCATGATCACCAAAAAGAAAGTAATCAACTTTGTCGTTCGAAACATCATATGTCCATTTAGTGTCCTCAGAACAATCATAACTGACAATGGGAGCCAATTCGACAATGCCAAATTCAAAGAATTCTATCGTCGGCATTTTATTGAGAAAGGATTTGCGGTGGTTGCTTACCCTTAAGCTAATGGGTCAGAGCTATTAATAAAATTATAAAGTTCATTCTGAAGAAGAGTTTGGAAATGGCTAAAGGCAAGTTGGTTGATGAATCCCCTTTAGCTTAATGGGAATACAGAACCACCCACTAGTCCATAACTGTTTACCCTCCATTCGCCCTTGCCTAAAGCTCTGAATTCGTGATTCCTATGGAGAAGTCCCTTTGTATTGGGGGACTTACTATGACCGTAGAACAAATAGATATCTCCTTCTGGAATCTCTAAACATGGTTGATGAGAAGCACAAAGAAGCTAACTTGAGATCAGCTGTTGCATACCGACATCGAGTTGCTCGTATTACAATGTTAAAGTCCGAGTTAGAACCTTCAAAATTGGTGATCTCATCCTAAAATGGATCTTTTCTAGCCCCATCAACAGGGGTCTGAGATGGGAAGGACCATATGTCATCGATTAGAAGCTTGGAGATGGAACTTTCATGCTAGCGACTGTCGATGGCATTGCACTTCCTAGAGCATGGAATGGCGACCATTTAGGATGCTATTTCACTTGATTTTGTTTCATTCATTTGTATTTCATTCAAAATTTTCTTTTGCATTTTAGTGACAGATAATAAGTTAGACTCTGTCGCTTTCTCTTTCAGTTGGCAATAAAAAATGAAGTTTTCTTCTATATCTTTGAATTCTTTGTGCGTAATATAATAGTTTTTACATGCAACTGATTTATTCTACGCACACCTAATGTAGACCAGCGAGTACCTTGAGTCAGGCGCCAACCAAGCTCTAGGGTCCATGATAGAATTGATCGAAATGAACATGTCTCGACCGTTTATCCATTAAATCTGGCCTACGATTCGACGTGCTAAGTATAAAACATAAAATGGATATGACTCAACCATCTGTTACCTAGCTCCATTCCTCAATACGATGATAGGGACGTAAAGTAAAAGTGGACGTTATACGACCGACCACTCTTCGACTTTGGCTCCTTACTTGGGGGCAAAGGAATTAACCAAGGGAAATGTAGTTCAACCCCTTACCAGATCAGCTCCAGTTTCCAAAGTGTGGGCTAGAGTACAAATATTCAGCAGGTGCTATGAACTGCCCATCAACCAGCTCTAGTTCCCAAAGCACGAATAAGAGTATAAAAAATGAATAAGTGCAACTCGACCATTCATTCGCCAATCTGACCTGAGCCTGACAAGAGGGATACAAACTCATAATGGATGAGATCCGACCATCAACGAGCTAACTTCGCTAACCCGAGACTGGGGGCAGGGATAAAATCACTTAACTACTGAGTATAATAGCATAACACCGTGGCTCAACGGGTGACCAAATGATATTGCAATTTAAACAATGAGCAATAAATTACAAAGACATTGAATGAAAATCATAAAAGGAAGAACACTGAAAAAATTAACACAAAAGTTAAACTGAAATGAAAGAAGTCTTTATTCATAAGCAAAAACTAGGAAGGCTAAGGACAAGTTTATTTCTAGAACTAGAAACCAAAAGCGGGGATATACCTACACAATCACAACCAACAAAATGAAATTAGCTACCTAACTATACATAGCCCTAACTGAGTCGATGACTATTTATTGTCCTTCTTGGGTTTATTCAAGGTAGACTCGCTGGAGCTCTCACCCTTGCCTTTCCTCTTGTCAGATCTATCTTGCATGATCAGTCCAATATAGTCGGGCCAAGATGCCGAGTAACATAAATAAGTTCCTTATGCATTTTATGCATGGAAAATTTGAAGTAAATCTGGGCCAGCAAGAAAATTTCCATTATGCTACAGGAACAGGAACAAGAAGATTATAGAGTGGTAAGAATGTTAAATTTTCCGCCTAAATTCCTTTTTTTGGCATAGAAGTAATGTTTAGGAAGTGGTTTATTTAGTGCATTAGATTAATGAATGGTAGGAATTTGATGTAAAATTAGTTTCTTCATACTTCTATTCGTAGGAGAATGGGGGTTTTGGTTGAAAAGATTTTTCAAAAGATTCATACATATAAATTGCAAGTATATATATAGGTTGTTTGCATCATATTTTTTAAAATGTTTTTAAAGAAATGCACTAACGTAGGAGGATCCGATTTAGTATTATTATGCATACATGTTTTCTATGTGGTGATACTATAATACACTATGCACTTGTGCACGCTTGGTTGCAAAATTGGTTAAAAACTCATTGTCGTGTAGTTTAGGATAATTATGAGCCAAAATCATGACTTATCATTGGTGAAATTTCGGGAATGAAATTCTTTTTAAGGAGGTAAGAATGTAACACCACGTAATATTGCGTTAGTTATTAATTAGTTGGTCATTTAATCAGGCTACAAAAATGGAATTTGTGCAAACCATAGAATTTGACCATGAAACTTACGCTATTGGGTTTGTAGTGAAATCCTAAGAAATTTTTATATTTGTATTTTTGCGATCGGGTCCAAACAAAGAAATTACAGACGAAAAACGAATTCAAAACGAAAATAATTAAATAACAAAATTACCTTTTTATATTAATTAACTTGGGCCCATAAGTTGACCCGCCACTATGAATGGTCGACCGTTAAGTAGGGGCAACCGGCCGCTCCCTGTATGGCGGCTAGGTTTAGCCTAGTCCCAATGGCTCGAATTTAATATATTTCGATCTAACGATTTGAGGTTGATTCTTACGCCTATAAATTCAGGTCTAACCGTTCCTTCTCTTCTCATATTATTGTAGAGGTAGTAGAGAAGCTTTGTCATTGCTTCGTCTCCACTTTCTTTTTAAATTATAAAAATAAGATATTTATACGTATTCATATAAATTGAAGAAGAATAGAAACCTAATAAAAAGAAGAAGATAAGAGAATCGACTATACGTGTATTTGAGGTAATATATATATATATATATATATATATATTTGTATATTTGTACTTCTTTTCTCTTCCAATGCAAAAGCTCTTCTCAGATCTATAATTCTAATATATATACTCTTTTTATACATATTTCTTAGATTAAAAACGATTTAGAGATGAATCAAAGCTTCTACTTTAGATCTGGAGATTTTGATCGCTTTTAAAAGGGGAGTGGGAAATTATATACATTTTTCATGATTTAAATCCATTCCACATGCACACGTTTGATTTTTATGCCTAAATCAATTTTATTTACGAATTGTAAGCTTCAATTAGTATAGAAAACTATTGCCGATATATTCAATTTTTGGATCTAATTTGAAATATGTTTACACCTAGATCTGAAAATCCGTAATTTGTGCTATGTTGTAGATTTTCCATAGTTTAAATTGTGGAAAGAACTTCTGTTTGATTTTTATAGATTTTTTTGCTTTTTCCGCTTTTCATTTAAAAGGGCGCAGTTTGATTTAATAAGAAACACCCGCAAACAAAAAGAAAAGAGGTGTGTAAAGTAAAGATTTATTCTCGGTGGTTTACACTGTCTACTCCAATTAAAAAGAAATTATCCATTCCTTCTAATTTCAAACAGAGTCAAACTTTCCTTTTTGTGTTAGACCAATTTATGGAAATTGTAGTGAAAATTCATCATAATGAATTTAATTCTAGTAAATTAAATATGAAAAGCATATTCTAGTTAAATATTTATGACTAGGATATGTTTGATTATGAATAGGTAGTTTTAATAGGCAGATTATATGTATTTATGGCACTAATAAAGAATAGTAGCCTTTATTCCTGTATTATTTATGCATAACATTCGTTGGTTATCATTATATATAGGGAAGTGAATATGTAGAATTAGGAATGGTAGTAATTCCTATTAATATGCAATTGACTAGGTGATGCCAATATTTAATAGGAAATAAAAGATTATAACTCCAATTAATTGGCAATTAATATGAACTAATGGGTAGGATTAGATTAGGGGTTACAATTGGTTTGTATGTGAATTAAAGACTGTAACTCCAATTAATGGGTAATTAGTGGAAACGAATTTAGGAGTCACAATTAATAGGTATAAATGGATTGATAGGAAGGAATAGCTATAAAAAGGTCACTAATTTGAAATTAGCAATCATACATAAATGTCTTAGGAAATGTGCATTCAGATTTTATGGACAATTGACATTTATGAACATTAAAAGGGATTTATGGGTAGATAAGTATTTAAGGTAAATTCTATTGCCTTAAATAAAAAGCAAATTAGTAAGGAAAGTCCAATATCAATCTGAGGTGGTATAAGTAAAGACATAGGATAGTTAATTGGACTTAGTGGGTTAGTGATGCGAGGTCAGTAGAGTCACTCGACGGAAGACTGCCCTTCACTTTGAGTCGACAAGCAGCCGGGTGCACTTATGACTGAGATATCATATCCTAGGATCCATGATGGTGTGAGAAATTGGACCTGCTTTCTCAATTGAAAAGTATTAAATGGTCCAAATTTGAAACTATGAGTGGTGAGGGATATCTCCATAGGGTTCGCTTAAGGTTTGAGGTATTAAGTGGCTGTAGGGTATGCCTCTCTCCTAAAAGGAAGTATTAAATAACCTAGTGATACTCTAAATAAATAAGGATATCTCCAAAAAGATTCACTTCAGTGTTGAGGTATTAAGTGGCTATCATGGGGCCTGCTTCCCTACCGAAAGATGTAATTTAATGAGATTCCATATTTATAAGAGTGATACTAGATGTCTTGGGAGAGGTTCGTTTTTGGTTTGAGGTATTAACTGGCAGTAAGGTCCGCCACTTTCCAATGAATGTACTAAGTAGCATAATGAGATTTCCAAGCAATGTCAAATAGATAGTATCAATGAGTTGCCCACCTTGGGGTTATGTATTAAATGGCAAAGGCATGCCTAAATGGTCACAGGTCTACCTAGTCCTTGTTAATGAGGTATTAAGTGGATTTGATACAGTCTCTCATATTGCTAAGACTTTAATAACGCTAGATCCGCTATTGGTATGGCCATTGTAAATTATAAGGTCATATATAGTGGTCAAAGGTCTCTATAATTAGGTCCAATAAACCAACGACGACGACATTAGAAGTCCACCTTAGAAATATGTCTTAAACGATGGATTCTACCTCGATTGAGGTCTTAAATGGCAAGGTCTACCTATTTCCCTTTTTAAAGTATTATGTAATGATAGTGGAAGCCCACTTTCTATTAAGAAGTGTTAAGTGGCAATGGGTATGGATGTATTAGGTGGTTGATAAGGCTTCATCGGCATTTCATACCTCATGAATAGGTAGAAAAGTAACCGTGTGTGCAATGCAAGGTTAAATTAGAATTACTAACCTTAATAGACATAAAAATTAAACGAATATTGATCGATATAAGTTTGTGTTATGGACAGTTTATAAGTTTTCCAATCACCAGACCGTTGTTCTGAACCCCTCCTCCTTATAACCCACAAGATATATTTAGAGGAATAGGGCACTGGAGCTGGACATGTTTAGTTGTTGGAGAAGCCTTACTTTTCTCTTGCTCGATGCTGATGTGACAATCTACTATCCAAGGAATACTATTAATTCCAAGGTAGTAGTCATAGTTAGATTCTTATTTTATTATTGTTTCCATTGTGAGTTTAGATTCCTAACAATCTCTGATAATGCTCATGCTTATTTGCTGGTACCAAACCCAATGATCAGTGATTTGATGGACTTGCGTTTCAATTTTTGTCAAAATTTAGATCCATTAAGGTATGGATTGTTACATTTGGTATCGAAGCCTAGGTTAGTAGACTAGAGAAATTAGGATAAATTAAGGGAATGTATTCGTACTTTCCTATCCAGTATTATTATATTTTTACGTTAGATTCTAAGAATTCCGACTATAGAAGTAATTGTAGTTTCACTCCTAAGGAATGGGCAAAAGCAACTATGGGTTGAAAATATATTAGTGTTAAGATTTTCATGCCGACTCCGAAGTACCCACGGAGTGATGGTGATGTGTAAGGCACAACATACGACTGAATCCTAGAGATTGGAGGTGTTCGACTTGATGGTTAAGATTCTTGCTACTTTATGATTTTTGATTTTGAGATGAGTTCTAGTTGGAGACACACATTTATTCTAGGTGAGCTGAAAATTAGAGTCTATATGTCGCAATTGTCCGGAGGTAAGTTTTTGCTAGGGTGCATTCATTAATTACCTCAATGGTAGCAATTCAGAATTTTATTTAAATAATTAATTTCAATTCCTTAGTCTACAACCTATGAGAAAACTTTTATAAATTTTATTTTGGAAATATCTTAGATTTTGTAAAAAGGATTTTCAAATGATTTCCTTTTTCAAGGATTTATTTTGGAAATTTTATTTTGGGAAAGTTTTGAAATGTTAATTTTTAGAGAAACGCATATGCTACTACGTTGGTCATGTCAAGAAAATTTTAGTTTATAAAGGATCAATTTTTGAAACCTTAAGTACTTATATGTATATATCAGTAAAGGCCTGATTTTGATTGTTCGAAAGGAAATAGTTTATCAATTTGGGAAATTTGTCTTTTAATAAAAAAAGTTTATGAAAACCCTGAAATATACATAAGTTTGATTTTTAAGGGAGGTTTTGGTATGAAATAGTTTCTGTTATTAGAAACAAATATAAGGAATATATATTTAGCTCAGTGATTTCTCGATTTATAAAATCAAGATTTTTAAAATCTTCTCTCTTTAAGGTATAGATAAAATAGGAATGACATTCTATATCAATGGAGTATGCAGTTTGAAGTGTTGTTGCACCACCAGCTATTGGAAGAAATATTTCTATGCGAAGTAGGCATGAAAAAGCTGTAGAAAATATTTTCATGTTTTTGGAATTGTTGTTGGTCATAACATTTTTGTTGGGAATACTATGAATTGCTATAGCATGATTCAGGACTAGGTGATAGGCTTTGATACTGCCGTAATATGGACGGGAGTTTTTCAAATCGTGTTGAATCGAAGGAGACGGCGCGAAACGATTATTATTATTTAACCCAACCATAATTGTGTCTAGTTTAAACTAACGCCGAAAGCCCGTCTAGCAGTTGACCACCTAGCGGTAAACCTAGAGTGGTATACCAGTTAATGAGTTTTGACATGACTTAAACCTAGAACAAGACTATAAAAGCCACGTCCGAATTTCCCAGTTTCCTTCGTTCCTCCTTCCTCAACAAGTTGAACTAAATCTCCATCCTCCTCCGCCTCCATATATCAGCTCTCTCTTCCATTCCTTCCTTAAGCGACACCTTTTTTCCATAGGACCAGTAGCCTCACCTTCCGCTCCTGTTGGTTTTGTACGTTAGATCTCGCCCCACCACCACTCAAGATCTAATCCCTATTTCCTCCCTCTGACCACTTCTTAGGCGAAAACACCTTTTTGCATTGCTAATTTTTCCTTGCACCATTATGGTCTCAACTCTCGGGATGCCACTTCGCTGGATCGGAACGAGTAGAAGGTTTTGCACTTTTTGGGATTGAAGAGTGAAGTCCCTCCAAAGTAGACCCTTTATCTCAAAAATTTAATTGGCCCTTTTTCTAATGCCCAAACTTGTTATAGTTAAAGCACTTTGTCTTTCCCTGGTTCTCACCGGTGGACACCTGATGTGTAATGTCCCTTCTGCACATAAGTAAAACAAGCAACTTAGCAATAGTAGTCCCGACACTCCTTCCTTTTGCATTTGTTTTTCCTACCGTAACCCATCCACTTCTCATTTCCATCTAGTTTTTTGTGAAGGATGTTTTTATTATAAATGGAAAGAAAGGGAGTGAAACAATAATAGAAGGATAAATATACCCACCTATATATCTATATAGCAAAATAAAAGTATGTTACATATAATGGCATAACCTACCCAAGGTGTTAGTTTTCTACTTAGTACTTGACTATTAGTAGCATTGTTTCACTTAAGTGTCCTCTGACCTAAACTCTTATACCAACTTTAGCATTCCCTATTTCAAAACCCAAAGATGGAACCCCAATGTGCTGCAGTCATCTTGGAATTATGCTTCGATGACAAAATGAGATCGGTAATTTTTTCAACAGTTTAAGCAAATGAAGAAATTAAATTAATTTCATCAAAGATATGTCTTTACTTATTTCAAATCCTAAATTTTTCCCATGCATGGATAAAATATAAATCAATACATAATAGCTTAAAAGACAGTATGATGATGTCGAACACTTGTAGTCCCTTAGCCTTAATAAATATTTACATCACATAGCAGAATTTAGGCCACTATAAAAGATAATAATAAAGTCTCTTGCCCGTCTTCATCTTCAGAATTATCTCAAAAAAAGTCCTACTTTTGGTACTAATTGTAATCTAAAATGTTAGACCCTCCATTCTATGATTTCAATGACAATAATTATATAATCACATATATTATATATCTTATCAAGATTATAGGTATATACTACAAGAGATCGTCATGCTCAAAGATATCGGGACTCGAAAAGAAACAAATATTTATAGACCATACTATGATTAGTAAGGTTATACTAGTGTATTAAGAGTCTTAGATAAACATTGTAAGGTCTTCTTGAGTAAGTATGCACACATGAATTAATATACACAAAATTGGCACTGAAAAAATTTAAAATCTAGAAATGATAGCCATAGACGTCTTTAGAAAATCCACAAACGTCTATGAGAAGGTATGGGAATTTTATCCCTGAAACCAAAGACATCTGTGATTTTTCCACAGACATCTATGGTTTTTCCACATACGCCTATCATCCAGCAACTACTAATTCTGAATGGTTGCTTCTTTTTGGATCGAATAATCTCATCTCTTCCTCAAAGGTTGTGGCCATTAAATCGAATAGAGTTTATCTAACAGTAACAACTCCTCATCTGCATCTCTTTAATCCTATAAATACTTCAAAGAATGAGATTTACAAATTAACTATTCTCTTGGTTTCTTATTACCCTTTACTTATATTTGTGCATCTCTTGCTTACATATTCTCAATCTATCACAACCAAAATATCATTTTTGTTAATCCACCTTGTACAACTCAAAGTATTCACATTCACATACTCAAAGGAGATCATAGAAAGAATTGTGCTATAACTCAAAGTATTCACATTCACATACTCAAAGGAGATCATAGAAAGAATTGTGCTATTAGTCAAATTCCGTGTTATTTAGAACACAAGATTGTCAGAGAAATACTTTTGTATTAGCCTATTCCTCGGGCGAAGTGAGGGTTATTTGGTTAATGGAAATACCAAAGGGGAGCTTCGGGATTGGACGTAGGACGGAAGGTCCGAACTAGTATAAAATATATGGTGTGCTCGGTTTTATTATTTTCTTTCTTTATATTCAGTTATTATTCTCTCCTTAGTGTAATTAGTAATATACACTCTCACATTTATATATAAGTTGCATTATATAAAGATCCCATAGATTTTCATTAAGTATCAGTTCACGGTCATTTCAATCTACAGTAACACGTAGTTGAAAAATCATTAATATGGCTAGCACTTTTCAAGAAGGTCTATCAACTGCTCATCCTCCACTATTTACTAGTTCTAACTATGCTTACTGGTCAACTCGTATGAGAAATTTTATGGAAGCAAAGGGTTTAAAAAAGGCTAGCAACTTAAAAAAATATGAAGTACCTAACACCGACTTTAACACTTGGACTAATGTACAGAAAGTAGCGGCATCAAACAATGTCATAGCTATGAATGTATTGTCTTTCTCACTTGACAAAAATGAGTTTTCACGTATCATGCTTTGCACCACTACAGATGACATATGGCGCACTTTACAAGTCACACATGAAGGGACAACTAAAGCCAAGCAAACTAAAACCTTGATTTTACAAAAACAATTTTCACCTTTCAAAATGAAAGCAAATGAATCATTTATTGATATGTATGCTAGATTTCAAACCATTCAACACGATCTCATGGCATTGGAGTCAAATTCCCAGATTTTGATTTAGTTGCATGAATTTTAAACTCTTTGACAAATGAATGGGAAAGGAAAGTTTTAGTCATCGAAAAAGATAATGATCTTTCTTAACTCAAAGTTAAAGAGATAAAAGGAAATCAGATGTCGTATGAAGGTTAGAAAGTATCAAAATTATGAAAAGAAAAACATAGCCATTCAAGTAAGTAACGAAGATTCAGACTTAAATGAAGATGAGATTGTTTTTATTGCCATGAACTACAACAAATTTAAGAAGTTCAAGAAGATGAACAGATTTCAAAATGGTGGCAAATCAAACTCCTCAAATCAAACATTGATTAAATGTTACGAGTGTGACAAATTTGTCCATAAGAAGAAGGATTGAGCAGGGCTCTATAATGATGAGAAATTTTGAGAAACTCAAGAAAAAAAGAGGTTTTCAAGTAACATGGGACGATTCAAATTCATCTTCTTCAGCTGACAGTGATAGTGAAAGCAACGCGAAACAAGAAAATGTGGCTTTTATGGCTAACACTTATGAGGTACACTCTGAATTTACTTATGATGAAATAATGGAAATTAGTATTGAATTAGATTATAAGCATAGATAATCCAAAAAATTAAATAAGGATTATATGGGAAACTAGACTAGAGTAGGACTAAAAATTAGATTGTTAAAAGATGAAACAACAATCCTGGAAGAAGAATTAGAAATTGCTCAAAAAATTGTTCAATATTATTATCTCAAAATGGCATCTTATTACATGATTTAGAAAATTATAATTTAAAAAACGTTAATCTTAAATAAGAAAAACAAGAATTACAAGCAAGTTTAGATTCAAATAATATTGAAATTTGTAATCTTAAAAGCAAGTTAGATAAAAATGACAAAGAATGTGATAAAATTTATCAAAGGGAAACAAAATTTAGAAAATTTGATTAAAATATCTGAACCATTTGGAAATCGAAATGGATTGGGTTTTAAAAGCAAACAAAAGTCAAAGAATTATAATGCATTATATACCAAATTCAAAAAGCCAAAGTTAGAAACTAATATTAAGAATTCATATGCAAATATGGTCAAATTATGGATTCCTAAAATAAATAGTAAACTAATTAGACAAAAGTATATAGATGAATATTTAAAGAAAGCTATATATAACAATAATTACATTTCTAAAGGAACCAAAACCTCGTGGATATGGCTACCTTCTTCCACTAACACATAGGACCCCAAACAAAGAATGTGGGAAACAATTAATTTTTTTGCAGGTACCCAAAATTAAAATAAAAAGTAAAGAGAAGTAGATGCTCGATGGTGGTTGCTCCAAGCACATGACTGGAAATGCTCATATATTATCAAACATAACAAATATCGCTAGTGGAACTATGACATTCGAAGATAATTCAAAAGGATTTGTCATCGGCATTAGAGAAGTCACTAATATCGGTATTTCTGATTCTCCTATAATTACTAACATTTTATTGATAGAAAATTTGAAATATAACTTATCAAGTATAAGTCAACTATGTGATAAACGATTTAAAATTGATTTCGAGAAAAATGAATGTAATATCTTTGTCTAAAACAAAAATCTAATTTTTGAAAGATTTAGAAATCAAAACATACATATTTTAAACATGAATGTCAAAAAAACAGCAATAGTTTATTCTTAGCCGCAAATCATGATGATCCATGGTCATGACATAAAGGTTTTTGTCACATAAATTTTAAGAATATTAACAAATTAACTAAAAATGAAGTAGTTAGTGGATTACTAAAAATCAACTACAAGGTTAAAAATTCGTGTGACACTTGTCAATTTGGTAAATTAAATAAATGTTCTTTTAAATCTAAAAAGAAAATTTGCACAAAGCAACCTCTCGAACTACTCCATCTAGATTTATTTAGACTGACTCAAGTATCTTTAATAAACCATAACAAATTGTTGATGATTTTTCAATATATACTTGGACATTATTTTTAAAGCATAAAGTGACATTTTTGAAATGTTCAAAACTTTTGGTAAACGAATTAAAAATTTGATGAATTTAAAAATTAAAAGTATACGTAGCTATCATGGAGGTGAATTTGAGAAAAAAACTATTTACAAATTTTTGCAACAAAAGGGAATTAGTCATAATTTTTTATTTCCACATAAACCACAACAAAATGGTGTTGTAGAAAGGAAAATACAAATTTACAAGAATGTGCACGAACTTTACTAAATAGTAGTAACCTACCAAATTTTTTTTGGCTTGAAGTTGTTGCCACCGCATGTTATGTATTGAATCGTGTAACACTTAGACCAATGGCTATAAACACATGCTATGAAATATTTTTCAAAATGAAGCCCAATGGATCATATTTTCAAGTATTTGGATCAAAATGTTTTATTATAAACACAAAAGACTATCTAGGAAAACTCGATTTTAAAGCCGATGAAGGAATTTTGTTGGCTATTCGAATCAAAGTAAAGCATATAGGATTTTGAATAAATGAACAAAATTATAGAATAGACATCATCCTCTTTTCCTTCACCCACACCACCATCTCGAGCATAAACACCAATCGATCATCCCCTTATCCCTGATCAAGGAACTTCTCGAGGCAAGAACATTCTGCAAGAACAATCGAAAGAAGAAGATAGCGATGATGTCTTTGTTCGATACTAACACACCTCGCCATCAACAATATCTGGCTTTCCAAGGACTTTCAATTCAAGAGAATGTAGAGTTCCACGATCAGTCACAAAGGCCTACCGAATGCCAATAAGATTCATTCGCCTATTAGGAATATTATGAAAACTATAGCAGACTATCTAACTCATTAAACTGATATCGCTAAACCTTTTCATTTGCTTTTATTTCCATTTGAAACTTTGCTATTTTGCTTTGTTGTATCAACGTATTGTTTGTTTTTCTTGTTATATTTGAACTCCTATCTGTTTATTATTAAACTCAATGTGCTATGCATTTCTATCTATCTCGCTTGTTGATTTTATATGTTTATGTTTCTCTTATTTTATTTTTGATAATGACAAAGAGGGAGAAATAAATGCATATACATAGAGGGAGATTAAATTAAGGGTGAGTTATTTTTTCATGACTGTTGTCATCGTTAAAATGGAGGAGAATATTAGAACCTCTATTTAATGGTTTCAATGATAACAACTATACAATCACATATATTATATATCTTATCATGATTACATGTATATACTCTAAGAGATCGTCATGCTTAAAGATATCGGGACTCCAAAACAAACAGAGATTTATGGACCATACTATGATTAGTAAGGTTATACTGGTGTATTAAGAGTCTTAGATAAACATTGTAAGGTCTCCTTGAGTATATAAGCACATATGAATTCACATACACAAAATTGGCACCGAAAAACATTTAAAATCTGGAAATGACAGCTACAGACGTCTGTGAGAAGGTTTAGGAATTTTATTCCTGAAGCCACAAACGTCTGTGGTTTTTCCACAGACGTCTATCTTCAGGCAATTACTATATTCTAAATGGTTGCTTCTTTTCAGATTGAATAATCTCATCTCTTCTTTAAAGGTTGCAACCATTAAATCGAATAGAGTTTATCTAATAGTAACAACTTCTCATCTGCATCCCTTTAATCCTATAAATACTTCAAAGATTGAGATTTACAAATTAACTGTTATCTTGATTTCTTATTACACTCCATTTACATATTTGTGCATCTCTTGCTTGCATATTCTCGATCTGTCATAGCCAAAATATCATTTTGGTTAAACCACTACCTACAACTCAAAGTATTCACATTCACATACCCAAAGGAGATCATAGGAAGAATTGCACTATTAGTCAAAATCATATTATTTGGAAACAAGATTGTCAGAGAAATACTTTTGTATTAGTCTATTCCTTAAGACGAAGTGAGGGTTATTTGGTTAAATGAAATACTGAACGGGAGCTCAGGACTAGATGTAGGATGCGAGGTCCGAACCAGTCTAAAATATCTTATGTGCTCCCTATTAATATTTGTTTTTATTTTCTGCTTAGTATAATTAGTAATATACACTCTCACACTTGTATATAAGTTGCATTACATAAAGATCCTATAGATTTTCATAAAATACTATAAAATCGTCTAACTCAAATGAGTACCTATGTATTTGTAGGGAAGAAACAACAAACATATGAGCCAGACATACGCCTAGTTTGAATAATATCATTTCCCATCTAAAGCTATAAGTCATAAATCACAACAAAATATGTTAACTTAAACATACATAACACATCTCTTTGAAATTTCACCTGAACTATCTCGGGTTTAAGGCCTTTGACAAGATAATACTCAACCTGTGGTTACTTTTAGGTTTCGACAATACTACTTTTGAAAAAACTTTTTTTCATATATTATATCTCTTACATTATAAGATACAGCCCCAAACACTATCGGTTATCTTTTCTTAACTTTATACCCCCAACGTACACCCTAAGAAGTCACGGTTACTTTTTAACTTTGGTTTATTCTCCAAGGTACTACCCAAGCACACTTTTTAATGCGAAGTACAACCCTAAGAAGTTTCGGTAAATCTTATTTACTTAAGCATGAACAGCATAAGAGAGTCGCATCCACTCTCAAAAAAAGAACCTGCTTGGACATCCCACATAACTCCAAAAGTTGAATGATGAACCCTACCTCTTAAAGTAGGGGCATACAAGTGAGCTTCCTTACTCGACTCAATCGCCTATTCAAACACGCAATATTTATAGGTTATCACTTATTTACTTCATAAGTATTTTTTACAAATTTCATTTAGATGTACATATATTAGGTTTCGTCTTTAGTTATTCTTTTGGTTTGTTAGGCTTCCCGGCTACCTTTGGTTATGTTAAGCCTTAAAACTATTTTTGCAATGCATCGTGTTCAACAAAATGCTAAGTACTACCTTCGACCATCTTAAGCCTCGGGTTTCAGCATTAGCTTTCCTTCAAAAGCTAATAGATCTCGGCATTGAATTTACCCAAAAGTCAATAGGTCTTAATTAGTGAATCACTACCTTTGGGTTTAGGTTTAGGGAAGCCTGGTTTCTTCACTCTCATTTGGAACACCTTCGGCAATCTACCTCTACAATCGTCTTCATTTGGAGCCCTCATCTAGTACCCTTGGCCATCGCTTTCAACTATGCTCTTATATAATTCATTTACTTAAAAAAATTCTTAGTCTTCATGATGACCGCCCCATACCACCCACACGTCAATGACCTAAAAGAGCGCTGAAACCATGCCAGGCTGATATGGGACGATCATTAGGGGTTGAAATCTAAAGTAGAAAACTGATTGCATATCTCATAGTGCATGGATAAAATATAATATAGAAAATATACAACAAAATATAGTGAGCCATAACGGATGAGAATAACATCTCCACTAAATCATGAGTTATGGTACAGATGTCATAATATCTTAGTGCAACAATTCCTAGCTACATCCCTCAGAGTACATAGAAACAGACAGTGGAAACTACATATATAAAGTAATATGCCATAACATTTCTAAGCTCATCTTCGTATAGCAGCTGTAACACCAAACCTATCATCTAGTCTACTTATTTAAGAGTACCCAAGATGATAAGAGGAAACATAAAACCTTAGGTCAAACAACAGTTTGGTGTAAGCGGTAAATAGCTATCAAAAGCTATACTAGAAAATATGGTACTATATAGGTACAAAAACCATACCTAACCCATCCCAGCTACCAAAGAGTTAGCGTACAATAATAAGATATAATATGCTACTTAAATAAATGACAATAGGATACTGTAATAGAATACGATAGAAGAATCTAAGTAGCCTCCTCCATTGACTGTATTATCAATTACTTCTCCAGCATTCCTTTAGATGATAGCCTGCCCAAGAGAAAAAAAAACATAACAGCAATAACAACCATAGCATCCATCAATCAAAATATAGCTATCATTTTATAAAGCCTTGAAAATATGATAACTCGTATGGCCCCATCCTCACTTGCAACAGATTAATGGAAATCTTGGTTCTTGATTGTGGTCCCTCGTACTTTCAGGTCTGAAACCCTACACAGTTATCTCCTGTAGCACCTCCATACCATCTGACACTGGCCCTCTTGGAGCGGTCTAGGATACATGACTGATGCTACCTGCCCTTGGGTGCCCCCGCATATAGTACCCCTGCTTGAACACAACTAGAACACTCTGAGCTATCAACGATTCCTTAGAATCCCATATCTTCAGAGCTTTCACAACTCTAATCCATATCTATGCATGAGTCATGCCACTCAACCCAGTCCATTATACCATAGCATCGTTCCATCCGAGCTATCTGTCAACTCCTTTGATCCTACTCCTTATCCGAGCCCCCTACCGAAGAGCATAAACTTCATCATGCTATAACTTCCAAACCGTAGAAGCAATCAGTGAGCCACAATTTCTAGCATGATCGTCTACAACCCCAGAGTATCCACCCTATATCTCACATCCAATAGAGCCAACAATTTGGATCAGTACATATCTGATCCAATTGGATCAGTGCCGATACAAAGACTTAACCATTTTGGACTCTATTTCTCTTCCAGCCTCTAGTGCACTCCCTCTAGGTGCCATAAACCCTTGGTCATCCCTCTTAGCCTTACAAGTCTTCTCTTCTATGCACCATAGCCATCCAACGAAGATGATCCATCCAATCTTCAACACTTGGCCTATCCTCTGATCCAACTTCATAGAGCAAATCTACACTCCATGCTCATTTTTCGCTGTGGATTTTACTTCAATTGGCATGATAATTTTGGATCGGAACCGACCTGATCCAATCGGATCGGTGTTGATCCAAATACTTAACTCCAATTATCGTGAAATTTTTAGGGTGTCTTCCTACCATGCTCCAGAGCCTATCCTTCAAGTTTCGTGCAATTCCAACAAACTTGCTCCTGATATGCTCTGACACCAATCTAAGTCCTAAAACATACACAACACTAGCAAAGGAATCAAGCATAGCAAGTGATTCAATCATAATAGCGATCAAACATAGCAAATCATCCAATTACATCCAGTATGAACATACAAATCATCCAATTCACTCTACCATCACAATTCTAGCACAGAAACATATAGAATTTCATGGCCAAATATACATAAATGATACTAGCCAATGATATAATCCCAATTACATGTTAAATTAGGTTAATCTAGGGTTTCTAAATCTGAAATTATCTATATCTAATTAATTTAATTTGATAGTTCTAACTTATAATTACCTAATTACAACATATAATCCATCATAGAGTAGTGAAAGGTCATAACCACTCATCAAATCTACCAAATCTATGAAATACGATGAAGATCTTATCCGAACAGCGATAAATCGGATGAAGATGCAATGCAAGTGATGAAATCAAGCTCCTAATTCAAAATCTAGCCTCTAATTTGCAATTAGGGATGATCTGAGATGAAATCCAATGACATGAATGGAGAATTAGATAGGAGTTAGGGTTTGGAGCTGATTTAAAATTAGAAATAAACTTCAAATGGTCTCTCTTACCTCATATTTATAGCCAAACCTAACTAGACTAATGAGCTTGCTAATTCAACCTATTAATCCTCTTCTAATTCTGGCCAACAGATTTTAAAACTTAAAACTGCTATAACTTCTAACCACTTATCCAACTTTCCTACAAGATCACTCTATAGAATGAGAAACCACCATCCCGAAGCAATGAAATAGGTTAGAGCATTTAATTCGACTTCTATCAAATGTTATAGCCAAAATAAGATCTCTAGGGGCAAAATACCACATGGAAATTTGGGAAAAAACATAGATGTGTAAAACATCCCTAATAACCATATCCTAATATTAGAATTATATGACCACAAATGAATTAAGTAATTATTTTAATCCTTCGATACGTAAAATACGGGTCGTTGCATTCTCTACCCTTTAGGAATTTCGCCCCCGAACTACCTAAACAAACGTAAGCAACCAAGGTTATTTCACATGCCTACTAGTCACTAACAAACACTTAACAATCCGACTAAATGGTTAAATTAACGACATTAAAGAAAACCTATCCTAACATGTGAAATTATAATAGTATAAGATACAATGGTGCAAGTCGATATGGCATATGGGTCTTACTACTCGAAGAATTCTGGATCGGCCATCCACATACTCTCTTCAGTCTTCCATGTACAACCATTATCTTCCTCACTCCATTGCACCTTAACTAGCTTAACTACCTTCTTCCTAAGTTGTTTCATCTCATTGCCAATGATTTGAAGTGGCTTATGAGGTCTTGAAACTTCTGGCTCAACCTCTATTTCTTCCAACTTATCCCGTCCTACCATGTTACCCAGGTCATGCACAAATTTCTGTAAATAGGAGATATGAAAAACATTGTACAGACCCACCATCTTCGTAGGTAGGTCCACTCTATAAGCCAACTTCCCAATTCACTCAATAATTGGAAACAGTCTAATAAATCTGGGTGCTAACTTTCCCTTCCTACTATAAACAACATTATTCATAGGAGAAATCTTAACAAATATCATGTCCCCAATTGAGAATTCCAAATCTCATCTTCTTTTATCCGCATAACTCTTCTAACAGTCTCAAGCAGTCCTCATTCATTGTCAAATGATATTTATCTTCTTTCACGTCTCTCTAATCATTTCAAGTATCGGTTTCACACCTACTTCCCACCAACATGATGGAAAATTACATGGTCATCCTTGTAATACTTTATATGGTGCTATGCCAATACTTGACCGATAACTTTTGTTATATGCAATCTCTACTAAATGCAAACGATCTTCCCAAGTTCCTCCAAAATCTATAATACAAGCTCGAAGAAGATCATCCAAAATCCAATCCACTCTCTTAGTCTGGCCATCCTTTTGTAGGTGATAAGCTGTGCTCAAGTGCAGCTCGGTTACCAAAATCTCTTGCAAGCTCTTCCAAAATCCACTGATAAAAAATGGGTCTCTATCACTTACAATACTCTTTGGCATACCATGGAATCGAACAATCCACTTAACATACAATTCTGCAACCTTGGATGTCATTCTGGTAGACTTGACAGCTATGAATCTTGCATTCTTGGTCAGTCGATCTACCACTATACAATTACTAACATAGACTGCACTATTCCATGGTAATCCATCTATAAAATCCATAGACATCTATTCCTATTTCCATTCATGAATATCTAGTGATTGTAGCAATCCACTAGGCTTCTTCTGCTAAACCTACACTAACTGGCATTTCATACACTTCGAGATGAATTTTCCAACATCCTTCATACCATCCCAGTAGTAAGTCCTGTTCATCTCTTTATACGTCTTGTTACCACCAGAATGAATGGTCAATCTGGAATGATGGTATTCCCTTAGTACCTCATCTCGTAATCCATTATCATTTGGAACAACCAGTCTCTTATCCTTAGGAACCCAACCATCTCAATCAATCTCGTACTGCCTCAAATCTCCATATTCCACTCCCATCTCAACCTTTACCATGATCTCTACTAGCTTAGCATCTTGCTTCTGACTCATACCAATCCTTTCTGTAAAAGTATGTCTGATCGATATACTTGCCAACATCTTAGGCTCGAGCTCACAATGTGGCCTGAAATCAAATCTAGTTATATACTCTATATGCTTTCATTCAAGAAACATAGTTCCTAATTTAGCATATATTCTTCTTAGTATATGGGCTACTACATTACCTTTCCCTGGGGTATGAGAAATATCAAAGTCATAAGAGACCAAAACCTCTAACCACTATTGCTGTTGAAGATTAAGATCTTTCTGAGAGAAAATATACTTCAATGATTCATGGCCCATTAATAGTTCAAATCTTTCTCCCAATAAATAGTGCCTCCACATCTCAAAAGCAAACACAATCGTCGCTAACTCTATGTCATAGGTTGGATAGTTCCATTCATGCGGTTTCAACTGTCGACTAGCATAAGCGACAACTCTCCCTTTCTGCATCAACATAACTCCAAGACCAATACCACAAGCATTCGTGTATACTATTATCTCTTCATTCCCACCTAGAATCACCAATACAGGTGCACTCGTTAATCTCTCTTTCAAACCATAAATGCATGCTCATATCTAACATCCCAAGTAAAATCTGGTTCTTCTTGGTCAATTAATTAACAGTGATGAAATCTTTAATAAGTCCTTTATGAAATGTCTTTAATATGCTGCCAATCCTAGAAAACTTCTCACATCTACAACATTCATGGGCTGGTTCCGATCTTTGATCCTTGCCCTATTTATGGGATCCACTGTTATTCCTTGTCCTAACACGACATGACCCAAAAATTTCACTTCTTCCTTTTAGAAGTGACACTTAAAGAACTTAGCCCACAACTTATGTTTTCTCAAAATCTCAAGCACAATCCTCATGTTCATCTTGTGCTCATCCTCAATTCTAGAGTAAATAAGAGCGTCATCCACGAGCACAAGCGCGAACTTGTTCAACTGATCTTTGAAGACTATTCATAAGATCCACAAAGTATGTAGGAGTATTGGTCATCCCAAAAGGCATCAACAACCACTCGTAGAAACCTGATGGTGTTCAAAATGCAGTAATATGCGCACTTTCTTTAGCCACTCTCAACTAATTAAATCTCGTTGCCAAATCCATCTGAAAAAACACCTTTGCACCAAGCAACTGATCAAACAAGTCGGCAATCTGTGGAAATGAATAATTATTCTTCTTTATAACCCTGTTCATCTCATAATAATCCACACATAACCTTAAAGAGCCATCCGCCTTAGTTGCAAGTACAATAGGTTGTGCCCCATTTGAACTTGCTTCTCTGAATGAATCCTTTCTTCACCAGATCATCCATTTGCACCTCTATCTCTTTCTGCTCTATGAGTGCCATATGCCTTAAAGGCATCACTATTGTTCTGTCTCCATCCACTAAGTCATTTTGGAACTTGATCTCTCTATACGACGGCAGTCATGTCACTTCCTTAAAAACATAAGGGTACTCTATAGCAATAGACACAGATGACATTCCTTCTTGTGGAATCTCAAGCGAACATAGAAAGTTGATCAATACCCTATCTTTTGGTAAGTATCGTATCACTACCATTCTCCCTTTCACATTCCTAATTGTTACCTCAAGCTTATCGCAATCCATAATAGTCACATACTTCTTAAGCCAGTCCATTCCTAAAATAATCTCAAACCCAGCAAAATTAAGAGCAAAGCAATCACAAGAAAAAGAATATCCATGACTCGATAAAACTAAGCCTCAACAAATCTTACAGAGACTAGTACATTCTCCAATAGGATTGGTCACAATCAAAGATCGGCCTATTATCTCAGGTTCCAATTCTAGTTTGCATACTGAATCACCACAGATGAAAGAACGTGAAGCTCCAATATAAAAAAACTCTAACAGAAACATCTCTGATGGAAAGCATACCTTGCACCATGACTCCTTTCCCCTTGTCCTTAGAAGTAGGAGCAAAGGTAAAGTTGGGACTGTATCCAAAGCATATGCCTTCATAGTATGTTTGTCCTTAGGCGGTTCCAGACAATCCTTCTTAATATGCCTAAGCTTATCATAGTTGAAGCACTTCTTAATAGCCCTCCATTCCTTGACATAATGGCCTTTCTCCTTACAATTATGACAAACAATCTCACTCTTGTTCTTTTTCTGGCCCATTTTTCCTTGTTGTTGTTACTACCTCTTTCCATTCCATTTCTTCTTACCTCCATCGCCCTGCTATGGTTTTGGTTCCTCTTTCTCAGCAACAGCAACAATAGCAGTCCTATTCCTCAGGTACAGTCTCTTATGTTTAAGTTCTTTCTCAACAAACTTCTCAAAAGGAACTTCAATGTGGTCCACCAGCTTCCCTCCTTAGTGGTTCTACAATCTAGTGATAAACTTCTCATTTTTCTTCAAAGGTGTATCAATAAAAAGCATCCCATATTTTGACAAAGAATCAAATTCCACCACATACTCAGAAACATACATCTCTCCTTGCTTCAACTCAGCAAACTTCATGGACGACACTGTCTTCTTAACCGTAGGAATGAATTTCTGCCCAAATCTAGCCTTAAATTGATCACAAGAAATTTGATCCTAGAGTACTATTGGTAACAACATTCCACTAATTCTTTGCTCAGGCTTGTAGCTGTCTTGAAGCAAGCTTCTTCTTCATAGCATCTTTCACATCCATATCCTTGAAAATGCATTCATAAGTGTATATCAAATCTTGCACTTCAGTAGCTGATTATGTTCCTAAGAATGGCTTCCCTCTAAGAGCAGAATAATCCTTGTAAAGCTCGGCGAAGTCGATCTTAGGCACTTGCAAAGGAGCACCACCACCTAAAGTCACAACAGGAGTAGTTTAGGCTCTCCTCACCAGCGAAGCCACCATTGCATTGAACATGGCTTGAAAATAAGGTGTAGCAGCTCCTGATCCCGCTCCATCTTCCACTCCTGATGTGGAGTTTTTCCTTGTAGCATTCATTATGTTCTGTTTCATTCTTACATATAATAAGAATGATTTGCCTTATTCCAAGAAAATCTGTAATGGCACTCAAGTGCATACTATACTATATAATATTACTATATAGCATAATATCTTCATTAACAAGTACCTCCCTCCTTTAACGTACACTCTTGACTTGCTTCGGTTAACTCGTAATAAGAGCTCTAATACCAAATGTGATGACCACCTCATACCACTCGCACATCAATGACCTAAAAGAGCGCTGTAACTGTGCTAGACTGATAGTGGACGATCATCAGGGGTTAAAATCTAAAGCAAAAAACCTGTTGCAAACCTCACAGTGAATGGATAAAATATAATATAGAAAATATACAGTAGAATATAGTGAGCCGTAACAAATGAGAATAACATCTCCACTAAATCATGGATTATGGTACAAATGTCATAATATCTCAGTACAATATTTCTTCACTACATCCCTCGGAGTGCATAGAAACAGACATTGGAAACTACAAATATAGAGTAATACGCCATAGCTTCTCTAAGCTCATCTTCGTACATAAGCTGCGACTCCAAACCTGTCATCTAGTCTACTCATTTAAGAGTACCCAAGATGATAAGAGGAAACATAAAACCTTGGCTCAGACAACAGTCTGGTCTGAGCAGTAAATAACTATCAAAAGCTATACTGGAAAATAAAGTACTAGACAGGTACAAAAATCCATACCTGACCTATCCCTGCAACCAATAGGTTAGCACATAATAATAAGATATAATATGCTACTCAAATAAATAAAAATAGGATACCGTAAAAAAACAAGATAGAAGAATCTAAGCATCCTCCTCTATTAACCCTATTCCCAATCCCTTCACCAGCAACCAAAATCTAGCTACAATCTTCTAAAGCCTTGAATATATGATAACTCATATGGCCCTATCCTTGCTTGCCAGAGATTAATGGAAATCTCGGTTTTCGATTATGTTCCCTCGTACTTTCAACTAAGAAACCCCGCACTGTTGTCTCCTAAAGTACCTCTATACCATCTGGCACTAGGCCCTCTAAGAGCAGTCCAGGATAAATGACTGGCGCTACTAGCCCTTGGGTGCCCTAGCATATAATACCTCTGCTTGAAAACAACCGAAACACTTCGAGGTATCAATGATTCCTTGGCACTCCAGAGAGACTATCAATAAAACAGAAGACATAGCATCTCTATAAGTTGTCCGGTTTTCTTCTCTATAAGGTCTACAATTTTATTGATATTCTCAATCTTCAGAGCTTTCACAACTCCAATCCATTTCCAAGCATGAGTCTTACTACTCAACATAGTCTATTATACCATAACCTCATTCCATTCCGAGCTGTCTATCTATTCCTTCGATCCTACTTCTTATCCAAGCCCTCGACCGAAGAGCTAAAACTTCATTATGTTATTACTTCTAAACCGTAGAAGCAATCAACAAGCCACAAATTCTAGCATGATCAACTACGACGCCAAAGTCTCTACCTCAGATCTCACATCCAATAGAGCCAAAAATTTGGATCGGTACCGATTTGATCCAATTGGATCGGTGCTGAACAAAATACTTAACCATTTAGATTCCATTTCTCTTTCAACCTCGAGTGCACTCCTTCTAGATATCATGAACCCTTAGCCATCCCTCTTAGCCTTGGTCTTCTTTCTATGCACTATAGCTAATCCAACGGAGATGATCCATCAAATCTTCAACACTTAGCTTATTCTCCAATCCAACTTCATCGAGCAACTCTAAAATACATGCTCACTTCCCCCGGCAAATCTCACTTCAATTGGCACAGTAATTTTGGATCGGTACCGATCCGATCGGATTGTATCCAATCCAAATACTTAGCTCCAACTATTGTGAAATTTTCAAGTCGTCTTCCTGCCATGCTCCAGAGCCTATCCTTCAAGTTTCATGCAATTTTGACAAGATTTGCTCCTGATATGCTCTGATCACCAATCTAAGCCTAAAACATGCACAACACTAGCAAACGAATCAAGCATAGAAAGCGATTCAAACGTAATAGCAAATCAAACATAGAAATCATCCTATTATATCCACTACGAACATACAAATCATCCAGTTCAATCTACCATCATAATTCTAGCATAGATCTAATTTAACACATTGGATTTCATAGCCAAATATACAGAAATGACTCTGGCTAATGATCTGATCCCAATTACATGATAATTAGGTTAATCTAGGTTTTCTAAATCTGAAATTACCCAGGCTAATCAATTTAATTCGATCATTTTAACCTATAATCACCTAACTACAACATATAATCCATTAAATCTATCAAACCTATGAAATATGATGAGGTTCCATTCGACAGAGACAAATCAGATGAAGATGCATTCCAAATAATGAAATCAAGCTCTTGATTGAAGATCTAGCCTCTAATTTGCAATAAGAGATGATTTTAGATGAAATCAAATGATATGAATGGAGAATTAGAGAGGAGTTAGGGTTTAGGACTAATTTCAAATGAGGGATAAACTTTCAAGTGGTCTCTCTCACCTCATATTTATTGCCAAACCTAATTAGACTAATGGGCTTGCTAATTCAGCCCATTAATCCCTTCTAATTCTGAACAGCAAAATTTAAAACTTAAAACTGCTACAACTTTCTAGCCACTTATTCGATTTTCCTATATGACCACTGTACGAAATGGGAAACCACCATCCCGAAGCAATGAAATAGGTTGGATCATCCAATTCGGCTTCTATCAAAAACTATAGTCGAAATAAAATCTCCATGGGGAAAAAGGTCACATGAAATTTGGGAAAAATCACAAATGTGTAAAACATCTCTAAACACCATATCCCAAAACATTAGAATCATACGATCATAAATGAATTAAATTAAATTATCCTATGATCCTCCGATACGTAAAATACGGGCCGTTACAGTCTTTATTAGTTCACTTATTTTTGGGGGTTATACCCTTGTTATAACATCTTTTTTTAGTATCTCCCTTAGCACCATGTAATAAAGCCTACGTTACTTACCCCTCTAGCAATTTTGAACATGACTACACATTTCTTTCTACATGTTGCCTTCATATTTATTTAGCCTCCGCTTTTAGTTAGTAGCAGATTCCATCATATTAATTCTTCATCATTTTTATAAGATCTCCCCCTTAACAATGAAATTGACATGCATGCTTGAGTCTCAGTTGTGTTAGTATTTGATTTCGGCAATCGAATATAACTTTCAAAATGGTTATTTACGATTGGAGAAAACTTGTAAAACGATAGACATTTGAAAATTAGTTCATAACACACATTTCTTCAAAAATTTCTAATTTTGTAGCCATTTTCCCTTATTTATTTAATATATAGGTTCTTTAAAATTTCATAACTAAATATTTTGACATGGAAAAATCTTCTAACTTAAACCCTATACCTAGAGATCCATCTCAAACATAATATTGAATTTTTATGGTGTTTTGAAATTATTAGAATGTAGAATCATAGCTAAATATCCACTAGTAAACTTATTCGAACCTAAAACTTTCATTAAATATAGATCGTATCATTTATACATGTATTATATGACTTTTTATAACAAATCAAAGGGGTAACCAACATAGATGAAAGCAACATATAAGGAAATGATTTTACAAACCTAAATTCCTTGATTAGATTTGATCTTTAAGTGGTTTATGTTTTCCTTAGCTTTTTAATTCTTCTTCTCCTTCTTTTCTTAGCAATGGCGGCCATCAACATTTTTTTGAATAAAGAGAGAATGAATGACGAGATGAATATGCCATTGGGTATGGTTGTGTGTGTGTGTGTAATAAGGGTTTTGTTTTGAAAAATTCTGCATTGTCCAATTTAAAAAAAAATATTTCCCTCAGTATAAGATTTCCAACATCGAATTCTTCGTAACTTATTTCCCTTAAGAAAAATCAACTTCATTCAAATGTTTATATTTTCCCTTTATACATATCGCCAAATTTAATAATACCTCAATGACCCTAGGTTTATTTGAGTAACCATATTTAAGTGTCCCATGCCTAATTAATAAACTTTCCTTTAGTAATTATTTTGATTAAATTCCTTTTATTACCATTTAATAACTCGTTATTATAAATTTAAATAAGAAAACAATTATCTTCCAGCTATTTCCTTGGCTTGATTCACACGTCTTCTTCTTCAATTCCATATTTAATTATATTAACATTTATTTTCATAAGTAGTTCTTTGATAAAGTCTTTATGAATTTATTAGAGTGTTACATAAAAGGTTTCTCTTTTGAATGGTTTGACCTTATAAATGAGAAAGTATAAAGTTTGAGAATGGTTATAATGTTAGCACGGTTGAGATAAAGAGAGAGAATGGTAACTTTTGCTTTAAGAAAAGACACGAAAACATAATTGTTAAAGTGGAAATTAGCCACGAAGGCCTCTTTAGCAAGTGCAATTAGTTTGGACACACAATTAAAATAATTACTTTTAATGACAAAATGCAAAATAATTGGTTTCCATGGCCTAAAAACATATGAAATTATGTCCTTGAAAGTAATTGGACTGCTAATTTTATCCTTAAAAGTAATTATTATGCTGACTTTGGCCTTGAAATTAATTTCTGTTGATGTGTGTCCTAGAAACTAATTGGTCTACAAAGTTTGTCCTTCCAATGAAATGCCCCATTATTAAATTATATACAGATGCTAAATGAGAAAAATATATATGATTTCTATCTACATGTATTTATCTTCTAGAAAATTGTTCACTCTAAGAACCATTTCTTGAGTTCGAGAAGTTTGATCTACAACTCTTAACCGTAAATTAATTCTAGCAAAAGAAATATGTAGCCCATAGTAAGTGGTTGAATGGAGCTACGTATTTCAAACATTGTTATTGTAGAAATAGAAATAATAGGAGCACACCATATGAAATTTTTTGGTGAATGAAACTTTGAAAGATTACTTTCATATATAAAAATATTATTTATGAAACAGTAAGTATTTTTGAATTTGCTCAAAATATATGTAGTTTTAGTTTAATATGAATATTATGAATATTGATTATTAAATAAATCAAAGCTTTGGCATTTCAATGATGGCTTTTTTCCATCATAATAATGATGTGTTAACCATAGAACTACAAAAGCACCTATAGTATTTAAGGGTTAATTTTTGAATTATTGACCAAGCCATATCTTTAAGTGATGATTCGCTAATCATATGATTATAAATCATTTGGTAATTATGGTGACCCATATTTCACGTATCGAGAGATTGTGAATAATATTTTTACACTCATACTAGGTCGTATGACACTATAATGTTAGGTAATGTTAAGTAGTGATAATTTTTACCCTTAGTAATTTTATAGAACGTCCTAGTAAGCCACACGACTTAAAAGGCAAAAAATAAAATTTTGGTGTACATTTACTATAGCCACATGTTCATTCTTTCTCTACGTTATCTCCTTCCTCTTCATGGAACCCATCTTTCCATTTCCTTATCTACTTCATTCATGAGCAAATTATCATCCATTTGGCCAAAATAAAACTTATGTCTCTTTGTTTTCCAAGTTCTACGCAAGCATGGTCTCGATATGATTCAACTCCACCTGTGGTCGTCGTAAAAAGCAAATTCGACGAAGGGACTAATTTTAGAGGTGAATCGATATGAACTTGAAGGATATGGTTGTGTTTATAGCTGAGAGAGGATCAAACTGGTGCTAAAATGATCATTTTTGTACTAAAATAAAGAGACATTATAATTGAACGAAAAAATCATCAATGACAAACTTTCTAGTGATCTAACCATTGTAAAAACCATTGATATGGATTTGTTCATTTCAACTATGAGATTATGGAAATATACGTGAATGGAGCTACAGATGGATGGAGTAATTGTGGAATAAGGGAGAAAATCCCAAAAAGATAGGTTTAGTGCAATTTTTATGGTTGAGGCAATGGTGCATGCGATTTGCGGGTTTTTCGAAGGTGGTGGCTAGGCAATATGGTATTGGCGGCGTAGGTGATGTTTGCTGGTGGAGGTGCAATGGTGGTTGGTGCGCAACAATAGTGCTGAATTTTGTGGCATGCATATTATTTAAAGGGGAATATGAGCTATAGAAAGAGAGTAAAGGCAATTATGAAATTAATTAATAAAGTTAATTAATGATTAGTTAGGTTAATTAAGTAATTAATTAATATAAATTGATATAATATATCATTTATATATTTTACATACGAGGCACGATTTGGATGTGACTTCTTCCTTTTCACTTATATTAGAGTCCTCTATGACTTGGAAAAACATTGCATTGCTCTTACTACGGTAAGCGATTTTGTTCCTCACCATAATATGATTGTCATTATAGTATAAAAATGATGTTTTGTAATGATTTATATCTTTAATACCTGATTTTTAGTAATTCTAGACCCACCCGATAATGATGATTGTCTATGTATTCCGTGGGGTGACTTTATGACCTAATGATAATGTCTCTACAACATATGATGGATGTCTAGAGGTGTTTCGATGACGATGACTCGATGATGAGGATTGTGATGATGATACACAAGGGCAAGTTCATTTATGGGAAAATGTTTTCTTCCATGGAAATAAATGGAAGAGAAAAACAAAGTGTTTGACTATAGAGACATATGGAAAGGGATCATCGATACTCCAAGGTTTCTAGTGTTCTCGTAAAGAGGGGGTGTGTAGGGACGTCCATTTGGATTATGATCCTATCCAGATATTATGATTGTAGATTACCCAATATTCTTGTGATGATGAGTCTACTTCCTGGCCATATAAGGGTGCATGGATCCAAGCGTTGAGAAACTAACATTTTTCCATTGGTCGCTGGTTTATGATAGTCTATACGAGTTATCATATGTCCAACACAAACGAGCAATGTGAGGATTTTTTAATGGATGCAATGATTGCTATGTTTTTCTTTGTCACTTTAAGGATGTCATGGGACATAGGTATCACTAGTCCAGATATTTAGACACCTCATATGTACTTTGATGTATTGTATACCCATGATGATAATTTATAGTAAAGCCCGTTTAATGTTATGACCCAACTCTTTGGAAGGACATGTCAGGTACGATTCTCCATGCCCTATGTCCTACTGCATACTTTTATAGTATTTTGTGGATTTCTATCATTCAGACAAGACTATCATCTAAATTGGGATTTTATGCCTTGCTTCTCATTATTCTGGGTGTTCTTAAATGAGTAGACTAGGGAGAGTAGGTATGGTGATCACGTGAAGTTTAATGGTGATAACCAGGAGGATATCCTTTCCATATGCTATATTTGATCTTATTGCTGCTTATTATTCTGCTGTGCAACAATATGGAGCTTATCAGTGTTTGTATTTATCTAGAGATGATTTTTTGAGTTATTATTTGATGTATAATGCTATCACTTATAATGTATAACTTTTATGGATCTTTGCACTATGATATGGTTTTGATTCATCTAGTTATATTTACTATCTCACCAGTTTTATGTCCAAATGTGATATTATATTGTATTCAATGCATTGTGAGATGATGTTCAATACCTTGATGAGAAACATGCTACAAATGCCTAAGTGGTCACTTCAAACTTTGCGATTAGGGTGCTCAGATGCAAGTGCCAAGAGTTGATTTTCCAAGCCATGTAAAGAGTATGTGAGTCTAGGAAGCAAATCATTCCTTGGAACAAAATCAAATATTAGGGTACGTGACTAGATGAATGCTTTAAGAGGATCTTCAATGAGTTTGGAGTTAGATGATGTTATAAGGTAGAAATTGGCCTCTAGACAACTCTAGGGAAGAGCAATGAACTAGTGGGATGACCTTAGAGCTACGAATCCCAAGAATAAGTTTACTTGGGATCAGTTCAAACCTTGCTTTAAAGAGAAATTTATCCTAGTTGCTCAAAAGTTGATTTTATTTAGAAGTTTAACAATTTGAAGCAAGGTGATATGTCAATGTTGGAAACTGTAGCCGAATTCGATATGGTATCAAAGTACAATCTATCTATCATTGATACCCTACTCGAAAAGAATGAAATTCTATCAACAGGTTAAACAAACATCTTTGGGAGTGATATATTGGTCATATTGATGAGATCTTCAAGAAGGTGGTTGGAAAGGCTTTACGATATGAGAGCCTATACCCAGTGCAAAAGGATGTTGTTTTTAAGGAAGATATAAAGCTACAATTGGGTGTGGGGCTAGTGGAAACGAAATGACAATAATAAAAAGAAGATGGTGAGGTGCATGCACTAAATGTCGTTCCAACTTCATCGAGTGCTCCATTAGAGAAAGAAAAGGGAAAGGGAATTACTATCTAAGGTGTGCTTCCCATTTACGTTATTCCCATATGTGTTTTATTTGATATTAGGCTTCACATTCCTTTATATATATTGATTTGTTAGATAGTCTGAGATTAGGACCTGAGATAGTTGACTGACTTTTGATTGACGAACCCTATTAGGGACTCAACCATCCTATATATGGTTTGTCAAGAACTTTTGTTATTGAGTCATGGAAGTTCTCTTATTTGTGATTATTTTATTTAGGTTTTGTAGGGTTCGATATTATTTTGTGGATATACTGGCTGAAGAGGTATGGAATACTGATGGACTATGAGATAAGGACTGATGATGGGCTAAGATTGGAGATTGAATGCCTTCCTAATGAGAAGGTTATAGTTAGCTTTCTATGCCCGTTTAAGGTACTACATAATGGGTTATCATTGGTGCCTATAGCAAGAGAGTATCCAGGTATATTTGAGGATGCGATTGGATTACCACCACATTAAGGGATAAAGTTCCATATTAATTCGATCAAGAATGTTGGACCATTGGTTATGCCTTGGAGGCATATGGTGCCTAAAGAGCAGAGGGAACTAGAGGTGCAAGTGAATGACGTATTAAGGCGAGGGTTCATTCATAGGAATACACTTGAGTAGAAAGCATCTACAGTATTTGCCACTAAGGTGTATACTGTTTGAGGCTCTGTGTTGATTACGTGATTGATAAAGTGACAAAGAAGAACAAGTATCCACTCCCATGTATTTATAACTTGTTCAATTAACTACATAAAGAATGTCTCTCAATTGGACCCTACGATGAGGTCGAATCAACTAAGAGTAGCTGGAGAGAGTGTGCCGATTATAACGTTTCATACACCATTCGAATTTTATGAGTGGTTGATTAGGCCGTTTAGCATAACCAATGCACCGGCATACTCTGTTGGTCTTATAAACCATGATTTTTTTTAGGTTTCAAGCATATTTTTACTATGGCTTATTTTTATTGTTAAGTCATATATTTAGGATATCAATATCTCACCTTTTTGTTAAATTTAGTTTGACCCATTTACTTTAAAATACCCCAGCCATACTAAGACACTACTGGTATAAGGACTCGCTGACTTATGGATTTCGTGCAAGTACTAGAGTAGGCTATCTTGACATTTAGAGTTTACTTCATGATTGTGTATACAGATACTTGAGATGACCTATCATGTATATTATTCAGTAGTTACCTTATACCTGATATGATACGGCTTTTCGAGTCGTTTATCGTTCCAATCCAAATCGATCTGGTCCATTCTTTTCTATTTCAGCTATACCTATAAATAGCTCATTATAAACTCTAGTTGTTCCTCATATTCTTATTTTAGTACGTACAATTTCATCAATCTACTCCCCTCTCTCAATGGCAGAATCAAATCCAATTACAAAACCTTAATTCCCAAATTGCAAATTCAGTTTCGAATTCAACTTCAAAATCAAATCCCCCTAAACCCTATCAAAGTATATATCATTGGAAAGCCCTTGATGAGCGCATTCTACTACAATGATTTGTTTTTCGATTTGGATCTCTATGTGCCCAGAATTTAGGGAACAATTCTCGGTCGTTCATAATGCGTTGATCAATTTCAACGGATCATCGATTTGTTGGTACTAGGTAGTGGAGAGGACCGAGGAGAGTTCATTTTGGTGGGTGGAAAGGCGAGTCAACAACTAGATAGTCGCCAAAAAATTTCCTAGGGTTTTGAACTAAGGGTGGCGCTGTGCAAAACTTGTGGCCTCGGTCGGGGTTTCAACGCTTACGCGTGGATGAGGGGCAACGGTGAGGCGATGGCGGCATGGCTGAGGGTCGCGATCATGGCCAGGCGGCGCAATAGGTGGTGGAGAGGTGGCGACTGGTTAGGATTCTGGGAACGAGGCCGGTTGTTTCGTTGGTAGGAGAGAGAAAGAGGGATACTGGAGTGTGTAGGTTGTTTTCTTCCCTTTTTATTTAATTTCAAATTGTGTAACTTTAAACAAGTATAACTTTTACATACGAGGTAGGATTCATGTGCGGTTTTCTCCGCTTGAATCGTATTGAAATTTTAGACATTATGGAGCTGGTTTAGATAAATTCTGAGACGGTTTAATTTTGGGCCTTTAGTTGGATTTTCAATCATTTTGAAATCAAAGGTGAGTGTTTTGACCCACTCACAATTACTAAACTATCCTATGTTAGTTAAATTAAATTTGTTATATGATTAGAAATTAATTGATCGATGTTTGATATGTTTAAATTGTCATTATATTTAAATTTGACTTTTATTGCATTCAATCATCATTTAATTTAATATTGAATTTAATTTTTTATCAATTTAATATTTTTTGTTGATTATCAGTTATCTATTGATGTTTATTGATTGACTTGGATGATGATCGTGATGGATGTTGATTGTTGATATTGGATGACTGGATGATTGTATTTTTATATTGTTATAACACTGCAAGTTCCGTATGGGTTGAAATGATACAAACCCGAGTGATATATAGATTAGGGAAAAATTGTTATGGGTTGAAATGATAGACTCGAGCGATTTTATCGATTTTTATTTAATTCGGGATTGCGGTTTGAAATGATATATAACCATAAAATTTTAAATTGCAGATTGAAATGATAAATATCTGTATCACTTGACCATAGGGAAGAAAATAATGTATGGACACTGGATTGGTTGAATTAAATGATTTTTTTATTTCTTTAAAATTTTGAATTCAGTTAATAGGCATTTTGAAATAGAATTTGATTTATATAAACTGAATTATTTTTGATAATCCAAGTGTTAATGCTGAAATTAGAATTGATTTAATGAATTGTTCAAAGGATTTAAATTGGAATTTTAAGATTGAAGTGTCGAATGTAAATGAATTTATCGGAATTGAGTTATTGAAAATGTTTGGATATAACTTTGAAATCTATTTTAAACAAATTTAAACTATTTTATTCAATTTAAACTATTTTAATTTAATTTAATCTATTATAACCTATTTAATACAATTTAATCTATTTTGCCTATTTTAAACTAATTAAATTTATTTAATCTATTTTAAATTTAATTAATATAATTTAAATCTATATAATCTATTTTAAATTTATTTAATCTATTTAAAATCTACTTAATATTATTTAAATCTATTTAATCTATATTTAATCTATTTAAATCATTTCAAATCTATTTAAATCATTTTAAATCTAATTAAATTAAATTTAAATCTATTTAAACTATTTTAATCTATTTAAACTATTTTAAACTATTAAAAACTGTTCATGACTATCTAAATTTTTTCTCAAAATTTCAGACCGTGTGAAGTTGAAGTTGAAGTATTTATATTTAAATCATTGATGATCATACAACCTAAGTTGTAAATTTAGAGTCGATACCTTTTTGTAAAATGGTATATTTGAGTAAGCATGATGATTTTGGAACGAGAATTTAATTAACCTATCGTAACGATAATTTCAAAAATGAATATGACTTTAAGAGTAAATATGATTTTTGAAAGTTATATGATTTCAAATGTGATATGATTTCGAAAGTTCTTTTGAGAATATGATATTTTGATAATCAAATTTTGAATTGACTTTTTGAAATGTAAAAGAACCATCTGGTGTGAAAGAAGCATTTGGTAGTTAAAGAGATCAGGATCGGATATTGTCATACTCTCTGCTAACACCGGAAACCACTTTAACAACTGTGTACATGGTGGAGATTCCAGAAATGAAGTAGGATGTTTTGGCAAATGATGTCTGTATGAGGTATTTACTGACCCTGACTCCCGTGAGTCAGCTTAGATGTGACTAAAACAGGAGCTATACTTGGGCCAAGTGAGGTCATTCCTCCGGTCGGACATGCTTCTTCGATACCATATTATGACTTTGTGAAGATTTGGTGGCCACCCCTTGATTTTTATTTTGGAGTGTGTTCCGAGGTGGGCGGTAGTAGCTGTTATGCGTTACCACCAGCCCGGTTCTGCAATTGGTATATTAACGCTGGCATTGCCTCGAGTGTTGTGTTCACATTCCCTAGAGCGCCTTCTATGAGTTTTTTTTGTATCATGCCTATGGTGTGTCCTCTGGGTAAACCACCAGTTTGCTGGAGCTTACGACATTGTATATACTACGGGAATATATAAAATGTGTTAAGGGGGATATGGGTAACGCCTTAATGTTATTTTAATACTTTACTATAGACACTATTATAATAGTGTATTGTACTACATAGTAGATAGTTTAACGGATCCTTAGGAGATTGTAATCTCAAACACCTCCTAAGTTATTGCACCCACATTAGACACTGGATAGGACATGTAAATCCCCGTAAACATCTCTGACGCCGTTACACTCGTATTTATTACTATTGGTTTAATCCGCATAAGATCTTTTAATTCTGATTCGAGTGTTTTATATTTTCAATTCGTTCGGGTTAGTCTAAGCTTTTCAGTTTATCGAAGACTGCTTTCCAGAGGATAAAGACGAAGATTATGTATTATAATTACTTATTATATGTATTCCACTTCATCATGTGTTCCACTGCATTTATTTATTTATTCCCGTTTTATGTAACTTTGATTTTGTGTTGTAAAATAATAATCAAATGTATTTATAAATAACTTCATGAACTGTTATTTGATTATTATATTTTGTCATTCCGCTACGAGATTTTGTATTTGTTATATTTTATTTCTTTCTCCTTTTTCTTATTTACCCCATAACAATCTGCCCCTTTGAATGGTTTGAGTCTGACGTGTGTTGTTTATCGTCAATTTAAACCATCCAAAAAGGCAGGTCGTTACAATTTTGAAGTTATTGAAAAAATGGTGAACTAAAATATCGATTTAAAATTTTTGAGAGGGAATTTATATTGTTTGAAAAGGTTCTATATAATCAAAAATATTTTAACTATACTTTGAATTCTTTAACCTGATTTTTTGATCTGGCTATATTCCAAAATCTTAGTTCCTTACTTGGTCAATTTACCTGCTTTGATTAAATATGAAAATGTAGTTCACATCTTCATTCAGAATGATGTCCATCTTTGCTTAGCCACGCTATCTGTTTTGTTTGCTAGATTTTTATGTTCATTTTCTTGAGCCCTTGCATTTCTAACTTTGCTTGTGCTTGTCCTTGGTTATGCATTACTGCACCATGTTTAGCTTCCCTTGAGTACTTATATGCTTGTATCGAGTTTTGCTATTGAATTGCCCTTGTATGTACTTGAATTGATTGCTTAAACTTGAGTGTGTTGAAGTCTGATATGCACACCTCTACTTGCTAGTTGATTGTTGCACCAGTTTGCCCAGTATATCTCTATGTACATTTATGTCCATCTACCTTATTCCTGTTACCATTATGTTTGCAATTTCCTTTGTCTGGTGTGAATGTGCCTTTCCAATAAGATGTTGACTAGTTGTTGCTAGTGTGCCCTTCAGCTAGCCTGTGTGCTTATTTTTGTTTAATTGGTCAACACTTGTATGAGCACTCACTTTAGCCAGAACTTATCCTGAGTTTTTCTTTGTGCACTTGTACTCACTTCTCCTTGTTTTGCTTATATACTAATATAGGCTGCCTTGATTCATGTTGAACAGCCTTGTAGTCGCATTCGCCTATAGACCTGATCGACCTTGATTTTGGTTGTACTTTATTGAAATCTTGTTTTGCTAAGACCTTAGAGTGCTTTGCTGCTCCTCTTTATCCAAATTAGTACACTTGAATTATGGTTGCGTTAATGTGATCCCTGTACCATTTTATCTGAACTGTTTTCTATGTGTTTGCATTCCTATTGTGTGCATCTCTAAGTGCATACACCCTCTTTCTCCAGACCCTTGTGACTATGTGCATTTGCTCCATTTTGATAGTGGTTTTATAAGTTTCTTTTGCTGCTTTTGTACATGAATTGGAAGGAGATAAAATTTAGAAAATTTATACTTAGAAAGTGCTTAACAAGTATGAACATAACTTTTGTCTAATTTTGATGACTCCTTTTTCAGTTGAAAGGTATTTTAGTGTAGAACAACTTTCGTGTTCGTCATTTTTGAAAATTTGAAATCTATTGGTGTTTAAATCACTTTTAATTTAAATCAAAAATCTGATCGGGATAATTATTTTCAGAATTTTAGAGCTGAAGTAATTTGGCCATAACTTTTGAATGTTTTATCCGATTTCAATAATTTTGCTCACTCCGAAAAGCTAATAATATAAGCTACAACTTTTGTTATAGATGCTATGTAAAATTTTGATGTTTACAAGACTAAAATCAAATGTTTATAAATAGGACCTGCACTTATAGTTTAATTTCACTTTTTACCATCCTTAGAAAAACTTGCATAACTCGAGCAGTGGTTGACAATTTTGCAATCTGGAAGTTGATTATGAAAGCTTAGACATTGTGTAGAAATTTTACTTTTGAAACTCATGCTTAAATTTTGTGATTTTATTTCTTAAAAACTTTGTCGAGAGTGGCATAATTAAAATGCTTTTTGGACACACAAACAAACACACACACACACACACACACAATGAAGTTACGCATTGCTTATTAAATCTTCTATATGCGACTAATGATTCAACTGATTTGAAAATAGGTACAATTTGAGAATATCTGGGTTTTTAGGCAATTTGGCTTGCTTTTTCACGAAATAAGTGAAATAATATGCTATAAATGCTAAATAAAGGTATGCCTACAGTTTAAATTATAGAATTGTTAGAAAATTGATATATATTGCGTTTTCAACCATATGGTCGATGTATATCACATATATTATATTTGTGAAATTACAAATGGATTTCCTTGCAAAAGAGACTCTGCCAAAAATTTTCAAAAATTTTAATACATAGAAAAAAATTTCAGTAAATTTTTTTATATGCGAAGAAACAAAAGTTAATAAGTAAGTCTGTTTAAATTTATAACACACTATAAGATTAGCTCTAGTATTAGTTACTTAGAGAATTGAATAAGCTTCAACTTGATTGTAGGATTCGGAAGAGAGTTAGTATTTGAATTGCTTGTGATGTCCCCTTATAAGAAATTGCGATGACACAATTTTCACAAAGGGGAGGTACATAACAACCCTATTTTGAGGCTGTAATTTTAAACTAATTTATTTAAAATAGATATGTTAGAATTCGATTTTGATAATTATTATTTTTGGAATCAAATTATTATTCAAATAAAGCCTATTTATTGATAGATTTTGTTCTAATAAATTGAATTAATTAATAAATTCTTTTTATAAAATATATTAAATTGGATAAAGTGTCTGTTATAAATATAAAAATAGTTTAAAGTGGAAATGGATTTATATAATTGAAATAGATGAAAAGAAGTTTTATTCGATATTTGATAAAATCAATAAATCAAGAAGATGAATAAATTTATCTTATATCAATATAGTGAATTTGGGTGAAACAATTTGATCAGAAGAAATTGTGCAGTTATTGAAATAAATATATAGAAGAATGAAGTGTAAATTAGTTTAAATTAAATTAGAATAAAGTTTGACTAAACTAAAATGAGTTGCCTTAAAAAAGGGAAAGGGAAAGGAGAAATTACATTACTTAATCAATTAAGCCTTACCTATAAGCAAAAAAATAGCACCCTAAGCCCAAACACACATCCTTTGTTCTCAACCTCATATAATCATCTCCATTAGTTTTCCCAAAAGCCCTAAAATTTGAAATCAACTTCGTATAAAAGAAAAAATGGCGAGGTGACTGTCGTGATGAAGGAGAGGCGGTGCATGGAGATGGACGTCGACTTGGCGACACTCAAACTTAGAGACATGCACGACTTGGAGGTGACAACGATCGATATGCTAGCTAGGTGGCATCACGAGCAGAGCGAGGTGGGTGCGGTCGAGATCTGAGCGGCTGCAAGGTGAAGGTGGTGTGCTTCATGGGACGTTCGTGGAGTTTGGCTAGGTGATTTCTGAAAGGCGGAGTTGATCGACGTGATCTGGAAGGCTTGAAAACTAGAACAACAGCTTCAGGTGATAGAGGCAAGGGTTGGTTGGGCTTAGGTCTGTTAATTTGTGTGTATTTCAAGCATCGTCCTATGTGAGTTATTCTATTAACTCATATATCTATCTGAATAATTATATTCCTTTTACACATCCAATATGGTTGATTTGGTCATAATTCTTATTTGTTGATGATTAGATTAGCTGAGATGAATTACTTTTCCCCTTTGTATCTTGCTGTTAATAACTATAGTATATCCTAGTTATTGCATATATCTTGGAGGTAGTTGATTGATTTGTGTGTTGTTTACTTTTGTGGATTGATTGTGTAAATTTACAAATGGAACTTTATTTGTTTGTGAACTAAAAAATTTATAGTTTATCTATACTTGTACACTGTTTGTGTAACTGGATTTGTTGGAAAGCAACATGGATCGCTAAAGAATTCCATAGTATGGAACTATATTTTATAGAGTGATGTTGGCTCTAGAAAATGTATTTTTGATGGATTTTTTGTTTGAATTGTTTAAATGTTTTTAAAAGATTTTTGAAGAAGAGTAATGTTAATTCATAAAAACCTTATATAATTTACTATTATAAGTACAATATAATTTTGAAAATGTTTTAAAGGCAAAAGATAAAATATAGTATTATTTTATAAAAGCTATTATGAAAGTAATAATTTCAATTTCAAGTGATTTTAGTTATGAAAGAGGTTTAAATGATTTTGAAAGTGTTCAAAAGCCTTTTCAAATAAACAACTTTTCCTTAAAATGAATTTAAGGATTTAGAAGTGATTTTGGAAAATTATGTCTTTGTGTATATAAAATTAATTTAAAACTCTTTTATTTTATTTATTATGGATTTGAGATTTTAATAAGATTTTACGCTTTTCTACGAAGCAAGGAATTTTAATAAATGGTCAAATCATACAGATTGGTATGAGACTTTTTATACAATTCTTTCGCTTAATTTCATAACTCGTTGAATAGGGTATATTATGTGGAAATTACTATCTTTTAGTAAATACTTAAATATCATGAAGTGGCATGTAACATTTAATGAAATTCTAATGATTATCAAAGTGACAGCGAATAACACTTTAGAGTTATATTATCTTAGGGTGTTTAGCTATATGGGCTGATAGATCCTTGAGAGACGATGACTCATTTTATTCATCGATCTAAGAGTCGATGCACTTTTAGATTTAGGTAGGTAGATCTATATTGTTTGAGTTAGGTTTATTATGGTGCAACATGGCTGCCCTTTTGTTTCTTAATCAAATGTTCACATGCATCAATAGTCTATATTTCAAAGGACTATTACCTATCAGTTTGATAAGCAGTGTAGGCGATGTTTGCCTATATTATTACCTTTAGGCAAATTGGCATAGTTTTGATATAAACACGGTCACATTTTTATTAGGAGCAAGTGTTTATACCTTTTTACTCTATTTTGTTTTCGTTAGACTACTACACTATGTGGCGGGGTTTATATGGTTTTGGTTAGACTCCATTTTGCCGTAAACTTATAGTGACTACTATATTCTTTCATTTGTGTGTTGCTTTAAAGATTTTTTGGATGGATATTTAGTATCTTTTGATTTTGAAGAATTTTGAATCGTAATCACCATATTGTTTGATAATAATCCATTAGAGACTTGGTATGGATTTATTGAATGGTGATTTTGATTGATATGCCTTATTATGATTTTTTTGGGCATATTTTTACTACGTCTTATTTTTATTATTAAGTCATATATTTAGAATATCAATATCTCACCTTTTTATTAGATATATTTTGATCTTTTTAAAGTACCTGGATCAGGCCAAGTCTTTATAGTTACAAGGACTCGTTCACTTTTGGATTTTGAGCTAGTACTAGAATAGTCGATTTTGACATTTTGAGTTTACTTCATGATTGACTATATAGATACATGAGATGACCTGTGATGTATATTAATTAGTAGTCGCCTTATATTTGATATGATATTTTGGATGTGATGTAGATATTTATGTGGGTCTAGTATTGATATTTTGTAGGCTCATATTTTATTTTGTTATATTATATATATTATTTCGTTGTTATCTTTGATTCTATGACTAAAATTGCGTGCTGTTTTGATTTATTTTAACCTATGCATTTGTTGCTTTGTGCCAAGACTGTACATGTCAATTATTCAGTTCAAATCCTTAAAATTTTGGTTGCCCAAGGTAATAGTCACTTCAGACCGCTCTTAACAAACCTCATTTTCTATATTACTAGTTGCTATTACTTAGTAATACTCTTTAGTCATATAGGTATAGAGCGAGGCATTATAGATTAGAAAAATAAGTTTGTGCTTATGTTCATTTATGATATTCTGGTCTTTTCATGGACGAAAGAGGAAAGCAAGATGCGTTTGAGGATTGCGATGGAGATGTGAAGAAACACCGATTGAAGATGAAGCTTTCTAAACGTCACTTTTAGAGGAGGGAAGTTATATTCTTAGGTTAAGTTGTCCCTGAGCAGGGCATTGCTATAGAAACTATAAAATTACGGTAGTCATGATTAGGATTGAATCAGGAGTTCTACGGATGCGAAGAGTTTCCTTAGATTAGTGGGATATTATAGATGTTTTATCAAGGACCTCTCGAATTAATGGCACTATACGAAGAAGAATCAAACCTTTGTTAGGAAGCAGAAAAGGTTGACGAGTGCACTAGTGTTAGTCATTGCGAGAGGGAATGAGAAGCAAACATTATACATAGATGCATGTGGTACTAATCTAGATGCAATATTGATGTGGAGGTATAAGGTTATCGCATATGCTAGTTGATAACTAAAACAACACAATAGGAAGTATCTGAGTCATGATTTGGAGTTGGCGGTGGTGGTATTCACTTTAAATATTTTAAAGCATCATTTATAAGGGAAGGGTTTGAGCTGTTTACTGACCATAAGCCACTGAAGTGCCTCTTCTCCTAGAAGAATCTCAACCATTATCAGCAGCGATGGTTTGAAGTCTTGGCCTTCTACGAATTTACATTTTCTATATGTCTAGTAAGAAAAATGTTGTTTATTCTCTAAGTAGAAGGAATGCGAGTTTGATAGAATTGTTCCAAGAGTGGATGCAAGAGTGGACACGGCTTGAGTATGTCGTTGGTTATGACTTCAGACCTCGATGTGAGCTAGAGCCAAGGATGTTGGCTAGTTTTCCTATAAGACCTTCCTTGATTAAGTGGATCAATGCTTGTTAGAGGCATGACTCTAGACTAGTGGAAATCATAGCTTAGATTGAGAGTGAAGTAGAGTCCGGAGAGATGAAGCAGAATGGACTTGACCGAGATGGTAAGCTCTGTAAGGATAGAAAGATTGGTTGTGTCTGATTTCAATGGATTAAGGGATAAGGTTCTATAAGAGTGTCATCATTCAAGATTTACAACATCTAATGGCAATAAAATGTAACTTGATATGATGTAGATAATTTATTAGGAAGGGATAAAGAAGGAGGCTTGGGCATTCATCTCGAAATGTATTAATTATCGACTAGTGAAGATTGAACAGAAGAAGCCAAGTGGTTTGCTGCAACTACCTCAGATTCCCGCATGAAAGTGGAACAATATCGATGGATTGACGAATATCATAGAAGGATACGATAACATATGTCATATTTGTAGATAGATGAAAAGTGCCAAGTTTATACCTGTAAAGTCTAGTAGAATGACATCAAATTTACCGAGTTGTATGTAAAGTAGATTGTGTGATTCTAAGGTATGCCGAAGAGCATTATGATTGACCAATACTCATTATTCACTAGTGGGTTTTGGAGGGGCTTATAAGAGGTGTTGGGAAAGATGGCACCGGATCAACGAGAGGAAAATGGGAGTAAACCATAAGTTTTGAGACCTCGTAGGCTTATTCGTATCGTAATATGTGATACAAAACAACTTAGGAGGAAGATGGTGGATTGGTGAAGTTTTAATGAAGTAAGAGCGAAGGCAATTACATATGAAAGGCTAAGGAGAACATGAGGACCACTTACCTGGGGCTCTTCACTTGGTAAGATTTCTATTTTATCATTAACTTCCACATTTGATATCATATTTAGTATTATATGTTGATATTTTAGTACTATGCATGTTAGGATTGGCTTATGTTGATATTTAATCGAGTGTGCATATTTATGTTCATGGTTGATGTTTGATATGATTAGTTATGATTACTTATGGATATTTGGCAAGCAAAGTGACAAGTTTTGACATTTCCTTATTTGATTTGTGGATTTCGAGGGTAAAATTCCTAAAGGGTGAGTGCAACAACCCGTATTTTAAGAATTAATGGATCATAAAATATTATTTTTAAATTCATATTAGGTCATATTACATTGTAACTTTGGATAGTATCGAGTGGGGACATTTTTGACCCGTAATAAATTTATCAAATATTCTGGTAGTCTATATGACTTTAAAACACCTAAGATTAGCCTTCTGGGGGCACAATTTTAGATTCTAAATAAATTAATACCATCGAAAACAGAAAAATATGATGAGTTCTGCCGTCAAATAATCGTCAAAATTTGATATTCCTATAGGTCGTATGATCACAAAATATGCATTGGAATATGGAAATAAAAGAAAATATTCTATTTTCCAATCCCTAACTCCAGCCATACCCTATGAATGCTCCACATATACTATAGCAGCATGCTTATTCTTTCCTCTTTGTTATCTCCTTCCTCTTCATGAAATCCATATTTCCCACTTCCTCTTTCATGAGCAAATGAACCCCATTTTTTCCAAAAAAATTGTATCGCTTTGTTTTCCCAAAAGCTATGCAACTATTGTCTCACCCGACAATGTGAGTGAATTTTTTTTTAAAATTGATCCCGCCACCTCATTAAAAGTTTTGTTTGGACCAGTATAGTACAAACCAGAAAAACGGATATGACAATTTTATTGCTTATCAAAAATTTGCAAAAAGAATTACAAAGCAGATATATATGTAGGAAAAAGAAAGACCATCAAAATAAAACAAGAAAAGGAACAATACTAGTCACTACAAAAAATCCTTCCCAAAACAAACAATTTCAATAACAACTTTCCCAAAATAAAACGCTACTTCCCAACATTATCATCTTCTTCTTCCAATCACCACTCTAGCTCCACTTTACACTTATCATTTTCACCCCGGTTTAGAAAAAATTCCCCTTCTGCGGAGGAAGGAATTAAATTGATGAACTCTGAGAGTACTTTTGGATTTTAGAACCCTGTCGATCTTAGCGGATTCGAGGATGCTTATTTTTAGTCACATCATTCAGTTCAACTCCATCTAGCCATGATTTCTCGATTCAAGCTCAAGCTTTCCATTCTTCTCTAGATGCATTCAATAGGTATATAACATCCATAATCACCATCCTCACCCATTCTATTACGTGTAGTATTATCGAACACTCTCAAATTACATTGTTGCCAAATATAATATATTAAAGTTGTAATGCAATAGCAAGCTAGATTTTTGATTTGATTTTTTTTCTTGATTTTGATATGTAATTCTCGTATTTCTTCCATCAATTCCATATGGCTATGTGGATTTAGTTTAAAATTTAACCAGACCTGAAATTAAGTACAGAAATCACGTTTGTAGAAGATATGATCTATACTTTCACTGTTTTGATCATATAAAACACATTTGGGATTGATTAAATTATCTTATATAATAACTCTTTCCTTAAAGCTCTCCACTTAGTAAGCACAGAAAGCTATTTTATGGCTATTTATATAGTTCCAGATAACGTTTTCCTATTTCTGTTTTTGTAATGAGTTCTCAGTTTATCCCATGCTTCCTTAAAAAAGAATTTTTTGACATTACCCCTTTCCCAAAAATATTCTTTACCTTCTTTTGAAATAGCAAACTTCTTTGATTAGCTCTTTTATCACTCCAGTTTCAGTAAAAATATATGGATCTTTATTTCTCATTACGCCACTAACTTTGGGATTTGCATTCCCACAAATTTCTACTCTATCCCAACCAAGTAAATCCTCCATTAATTTATCATTAATCGATGGGTCAAACATAAGAGAAGTAGATTCAACATTTGTAATAATCCTTCTAATAATTTGATGCTAAAATTTCTAGATTTAAAAAATGTTTTCTAGGTAGAAGAACAATTATTATCAATTTTCAATGTCCAAAAGTTGTCTCTGGAACAATATCTATATTTGAGCTACTTAGACCATTGGTTTTCTTTAATTAAAAATTGCCAAAGGAGTTTCATACTTGTTGCCTTTTAAGATTTGCATAAATTTTCAGTCCAGTACGTCCTTCTTCTTTAGGTCTATATATAATGTCCATGCAAACTTATGTTTCCTGCTTCCCTAAAAAAGCCACTCATATTTTATTAATCTTATGTTTACTTTCCTAGTTCTCCATATTCTCTTTAAATCTATGAAGTGAATTTTTACAGTTAGGGAAGATAACTAGAGGACAATGGAACTCCTAAATATTCAACTGGAAATAATTTTTTTTAATTTTAAAAATGTTCCCGTTTAAGATTTTATTTCTATATGCACCATCGAAAAATAATTTTGATTTACTCTGAATAAATCTAAAACCAACCTTCTCCACTAAATTTTGAAAATTTCCAATAGATTCAAAGTAATCTTTTCATCTTCTTTGCAAAAAATCATTAGGTTGTCAACATGTAAAAGGTGAGATAGAATATGAGAAATTTTGTTTATAGGAAGTGTCAAGTTATCATCAATGTAATCTTCCATAAGAAGTGAAAAGTACTCCATAGCAATACAGAAAAGAAAGAGTGAAAGAGGATCTCCCTATTTGATTCCACAATTACTGTATAAAAAAAAACCTTGCCACGCCTTGTATTAAAAGAGAATAAGTAGTCATGCATTCTCTAATAAGCTTAAGCATCCCCAATGGAAAATCCATCATCCTAAGCACAAGACAGATAGAAATTTTGTTAATACAGTCATAAGCTTTCTATAATTTAACCTTAACACACATTTTTGCAGTCCCCTCCACTTTGAAATCTTTGAGAAGTTCATGAGTCAATGTTACGTTGTCAACAATATACCCCCATAGCATAAATGATGACTAATTATCTGAAATCAAATAAGGAAGCAAATGTTTAATTCTATTGTAAATAGTTTTTAAAATGATTTTATAGAACATATTAGATCATGCAATAGGATTATAATCAGAAATAAAGATTTGATTTATCTTTCTTAGAGATTAAAACTATGAATGTATGATTCACTTCTTTTGCCAATTTGCAAAATTTAAACACACCTTTTGCAGCTTCCAAAAGGGTGTTTTTTATGTTGGTGCGAGATTCCAACACCGGACCACTCAAGTCGAATCCCACAAGCACATCGGAAGACAGGATCGTTATAAGAAGTGTAAAAACAACCAATCAACGATTCAATTCTGATCTCAACCAATCCAAAAGTAGTCACAATCCCAAACAAGCAATATAGAAATCAAAGCAATAACGAAAAATAAATCACACGAAGATTTATAGTGGTTCCACTAACATTGTGTTAGTGTACATCCATTTTAAGAGAGAGCTTTTATTAATATTAATGAGAAGAATGCAAGAGATTGAATACAATGATCAAAATTCTATTTAGAATTGATTTGTGGAGAAAAGAATTGAAGAAAATTAGGTTTCGATAAACCCTAATTTGGTGGAGGCTAATCTCTTGCAGTTGCTTGCACACACCTAGATATGCAACCTGAGCTAGCTTATATAGGAGAATAGAAACCCTAGGCAATGTTCCAAAATCGCCCCTACAGATATCAAAAAATTTCACCCAAGTCCGTAAGAAGAAAAACAGAAAAAAGTCGTTTCAGACGTCTGACCAAAAGGTCAGATGTCTGGCTTAACTCACTGGAGCGACTTTGCTTCAGATCAAATGTCTGACCCATTTGGTCAGACGTCTGACAAAATGCTCTGGAAGCATTTCTGTCCAAAATCAGACGTCTAAACCTTTTGGCCAGACGTATGAAAGAAGTCTCTGCCCCAACTCGGCCCACTTCTCCTTTTCTCTTATAGCTTTTACTTCCGAACTCCGATTTGTGAACCATTTTCTCCGTTATGAAGCTACTTCCGACCTCTGCAAATCCTCATATAGTGTCGCCAAAATTTAACACTCCACCTCGGCACTATATCTATCTCCAATTCCAATGGTACCATACCTCAACGACAACCGATAGAACCAACTATCACATCTTCTACCTTCAACCAAACATGAATGCTTTCCTAATGAGCTCCGACAAAGCCACCACCCATTGCACTCCACCAACGAGCTCAGGCAAAGCACTTGCCCGCTAATGAAATGTTGAAAACATCCAAAGCCTAAGCTATCTCACCAAAGACTAGCACTTACCAAAAAATAGAACCTTAATCTCTCACCGATACTCTTCCTCATCTACCACCAAGCTCCTCCCTTAACCATGCAACCTAAGGGCACCTAGCACTTCTCCAAGCGAATCAAGTTCGAGCAATGCTCGAACATTCCAACTGGCAATGCCTTAGTGAACATATCCACCGCGTTATCCTTTTTGTGCACTTTCCGAAGATATACTTGCTTATCTTCATCCATGGCTACTAGAAATGACTCTCTCACCTCAATATGCTTAGTCCATGAGCTAAATGCCAAATTCTCTGCCACGTGAATAGCACTCTGGCTATCACATCGAATATCAATACTATCATGCCCGAATCCCAAGTCACACAACAATCGCTTCAAATAGAGTGCCCCCTTTGCCGCCTCCACCGTGGCTATCAACTCCGCCTCCGTAGTGGATAAAGTAACTACGGTCTGCAATCTAGATCTCCAACTTATAGTTGTACCCCCAAGTGTGAAGACATATCCGGATGTTGATTTTCTTCGATCCCTATCACCGGCGTAGTCCGAATCACAACAAACAACCAACTTGCAATCCATCACCTTACTACCGCCAAAAACAAGACCATAAGATGATGTGCCTCTATGGTATCTCAATATAAGCTTTACAGCTTCCCAATGCGATTTCCTTGGAGTAGCCATGTATCGACTAACCATTCCGACGGCATTTGCAATATCGGTCCTTGTACACACCATAGCATACATTAGACTTCCAACCGCACTAGCATATGGCACCTTTGCCATATAAGTCTTGTCATTCTCCAAGATAGGTGATCCTTTACTCGAAAGCTTCATATGCAAAGGTAAAGGTGTATTTGACACCTTTGCATTCTTCATGCTAAACCGACAAAGCACTTTCTCTATGTATTCCATTTGAGTTAGTTTAAACTCAAAATGCTTTCGATCTCTTACAATTTTCATGCCCAATATCCTTCTTGCATCTCCAAGATCCTTCATTTCGAACTCCGATTTCAAACTCTGTTTTAGATTGTTGATTTCATTCTTATCCTTAGAAGCAATAAGCATGTCGTCCACATACAAGAGTAAATACACCCAATAATCATTTTTTAACTTCTTGAAATAAACACAAGCATCTTTGATGCTTCTCTCAAAACCATTTTCAAGCATTGAATGATCGAACCTCTTGTACCATTGTGTAGGTGATTGCTTTAAACCATATAGTGATTTCTTCAACTTGCAAATAAAATTTGACTTACCATCTACAACAAAACCTTCCGGTTGCTCTATGTAAATGTCTTCATCCAAGTCTCCATGCAAGAAGGCGGTCTTCACATCAAGTTGCTCCAAATCCAAGTTGTGAATAGCAATTATAGCAAGTAATATCCGGATAGAAGTATGGCGCACAACCGGTGTAAATATCTCATCATACTCCTTTCCCTTCCTCTGTGCAAACCCCTTAGCCACTAGCCTAGCTTTGTATCTTCCATCGTCCTTCACCTTGTATATCCATCTGCACCTAATAGCACGGTTTCCTTTAGGAAGTGGGACTAAATCCCAAGTTTGATTCTTCGACAATGATTGCATCTCTTCCTCCATGGCACAAATCCATTTCGAGCTATCACTCGATTTCATGACATCATCAAGATCCATCAGCTCATCTTGGACTACATGAAGAGCATAGTCCAAATTATCACAAAAGCTACGATATTTCCAATCACCATATCTTTCGGGTGGTCTTATAGTACGACGACCAACCCGAGTAGCAATACCATCATCTAAACTTCCTTCGGCTCCACCTTGAACCGAATCTTCTCTAGAATCATGTACATCACCAACACTACTAGAGGCACCCTATCGAATATGTGATGTAACATCAACCGCTACTTCCTCACAAGCATCTCCAACTACTCTACTCTCTCTACTTTTTGGACAAAATGTGGAAATAATTTCCTTCTCCTTTGATTCACCATGAACCAAATTCGGAACACCGATGAGCTTACATTCTCCTTAAACATCGCCGACTCATCAAAAGTAACATGACGAGAATTCACTACCTTCTTCATATCCGGATTCCAAATCCGATAGCCTTTTACTCCGTCTGTATAGCCAAGCAAAATCCCCTTGAAAGCTCTTGGTTCAAGCTTATCATTTCCCAGATCATGCACATAAACCGGACTGCCAAACACACGAAGATAACTCAAGTCAATGCTCTTTCCCTTCCACGCTTCCTCTGGAATTTTATTACCAATAGCTGAGCAAGGAATTCGATTAATAATATGCACCGTGGTTGACAAATTTTCAGCCCAAAATCCCTTCGCCATACCCGATGTCAATCTGAAGCATTGAGCTTTATCAAGTAGAGTACGATTCATCCTCTCCGCAACACCATTCGACTACAGATCTCCAGGTGTAGTAAAATGTCTTCGAATACCATGATGCTTGCAAAAATCCAAAAATTCTTCGGAAATACACTCTCCTCCATTGTCAGACCTTAGAACCTTCAAAGACTTTCCACTCTCATTTTCAACAAGAGCCTTCCTTGCTTTGAACTTTGCAATTGCCTCCGACTTGGCCTTCATTACATACACCCAAAATTTTCGAGAAAAATCATCTATAAAGGAAATATAATAGCGAGCTCCACCTAAAGAAGCTACAGGTGCCATCCCCAAACATCCGTGTGAACATACTCAAGAACCCTTCTCGAATCATGCTTTCCCTCTCCGAATGAAACTTTGGTTTGCTTCCCCATGACGCATTCTTCGTAAAACTCTAACTTTTTAAAACTTTCTCCATCAATCATCTCTCTCTTCCGAAAAACATCTAAACTCCTCTTCGAGACATGACCTAACCTCAAATGCCACAGCCTAGTCGCATTCAAGCTATGAGAACTATCAACTCCTATACAAGTTTCATCTTCTACAGTCACTCCTTGAAGCAAATAAATACCATGAGTCCTTGCACCCTTCATTACCACAAGTGCCCCCTTCGAAACCCGCAAGCTATCACTCTCAATAGTGATCTTACAACCTAAAGAATCCAGCTGCCCCAAAGAGATAAAAGACTTCCTAAGTCCCGGAACATAGCGTACATTCATGAGAGTACGAACCACTCCGTCAAACATCTGAATTTGCACGGAACCAATGCCTTTCGCCTTACAAATAGCACCATTTCCTATAACAATTGAATTTCCTTCTTTGTCGATGTAAGAAGAAAAACAATTTCTATTTGGCGTCATATGATAAGACGCCCCAAAATCGAGCACCCATTTGCTACTCGAAACATCCGATGCTATTGTCGACAAAACATCTACATCTCCCCCACCAACTGCACTCTCCACCGCACTGATGAAGATGCTACTTCCTTCTTTTCCTTCTCCATGTCCGGACGCTCATTCTTCCAATGACCGGGCTTCCTACAAATATAGCACTTGCCTTTTCTTTCCTTTGACTTTCCTCTCCAACTAGGGTTCCTTGATTTAGAACGCCCCTGGTTCTCCTTCTTCACATACCTCTCCTTTTCCACAAATAAACCATGACCACTAGTAGCACCACTACTACCACCATCTAACTCCTTCATTTGATCCCACAACTTCTCGCTAAGAAGACCCGTCTTGACATCATCAAGAGTCAATGTATCCCGGCTATAGATCAAACTATTTGAGAAACCTGTATAGCGATCTGGCAACGAACACAACAATATCATTGCCATTTGCTCTTCCTTAATCTTCAAATCTACCGCCTTCATCTTCATTAGCAAATCATCAAAATGTTTAAGTGCGCCTTCAACGAAGTAGCTTTCTTCATCTTATATCTGAAGGACGTTTGAAATAAGATCAAACGATTTGTCAGTGACTTCTTCATATATACAATTCCTCCAACTTGTCCCAAATACCCTTAGCTGTTGTCTCATCACTAATTTCAGAAATAACATTCTCTCCCATACCAATTGTGATCCTGAAGCTGCGTACGAGCCATGTACATAAGGAGCTACACCACTTGGATTACCCGTTGAGGAACTACTAGAATTACTACTTGATTCAGGCATTTCTACAACCACCTACCAACACCAATGCTTTGATACCAAATGTTGGTGCTTGATTCCAACACGAGACCACTCAAGTCGAAACCACACATGCACAGCAGAAGACAGGATCGTGGTAAGAAGTGTAAAAACAACCAATCAATGACTCAATTCCGATCTCAACCAAGCCAAAAGCAATCTCAATCTCAAACAAGCAATATAGAAATCAAAGCAATAACGAAAAATAAATCACACAGAGATTTATAGTGGTTCCACTAACGTTATGTTAGTGTACATCCACTTTAAGAGAGAGCTTTTATTAACATTGATGAGAAGAGTGCAAGAGATTGAATATAATGATCAAAATTCTATTTAGAATTGATTTGTGGAGAAGAGAATTGAAGAAAATTAGGTTTTGATAAACCCTAATTTGGTGGAGGCAAATCTCTTGCAGTTGCTTGCACACACCTAGATCTGAAACCTGAGTCTAGCTTATATAGGAGAATAGAAACCCTAGGAAATGTTCCAAAATTTCCTCTGCAGATATCACAAATTTTCACCCAAGTCCGTAAGAAGAAAAACAGAAAGAAGTCGTTTCAGACGTCTGACCAAAAGGTTAGACTTGGCTTAACTCACTAGAGCGACTTCGCTTCAGATCAGATGTCTGACCCATTTGGTCAGACGTCTGACAGAATGCTCTGGAAGCATTTCTCTCCCAAATAAGATGTCTGAACCTTTTGGTCAGACGTCTGAAAGAAGTCTTTGCCCCAACTCAACCCACTTCGCCTTTTCTCTTATAGCTTTCACCTCCAAACTTTGATTTGAGAACTATTTTCTCCGTTACGAAGCTACTTCCGACCTCTACAAATCCTCATATAGTGTCGCCAAAAATTAACATTTATTTCTTCCTAATGGATTTTTTGAAAAAAAATCTATAGCGAAATCGTCTGACCCTAAACTTCTATCATCTGCTGTAAAAAAGAAAGTTGTTTTAATCTTATAGATGGAACTTATTTAGAGAGGAATTCCTTGCCTTTTTGATTAATCCTCCCTTGCATTGAATAACAGGGAAGTGTCGATTCTATTTTTCATATTATTGAAAAGATTAAAAAAGTTTATAGCCGCCTTCTTAATTTTATTGGCATCGTAAACTAATTTTCATTTGTCACTCAGTAAAGCCTATAAGCTATTTCTATGTTCGACATAGAAATTTTGGCATTAAAGAATATTGAGTTTTGTTTCCCTATCCTGTGACCATGTAATTTTAAATTTCTAGGCAGTTTCATAGAATATTCTCAAATTTTGTTTTAGGTTTGAATCAATCTCTAGTTATTTTTCATACCGAGCGAGGTTAGTTGGAACATTATCAGCATCCTTTAGAGCATTTTGGTAAGACAATTCAAGTTTATTCAAAATCGAAGTATCTTTATCTCTATTTTTGTTCCATTCCATTAACCTCGCCATGATCTGTCTAAAGTTTAAATATCAATTTGAATTGACTATATCCCTATGATTGAGCTTCAAAACATGCACTAAAACACTCCAACATCCTTCTATTAAATGCCAAGTAGTACAACATTTGAATGAGAAGCCGTTACTTGGTAATAATTGTTCTTGAAACTTGTAAAAATGAAATTATTATCCCTTGAATAGTTTGGTAAAGCCATAGAGATAAGTTGTGGAAACAACTTTATAAGACAATCGTTGAGTAAAACTCTATAAATTTTTGATGCCATTCCTATTTTTCACTAAGTAAAGATACAACACTAAAATATATTATCAACAATTCCATCCATCATTAAAAGTTTATTGAATCCTCTTATACTAAAAGGAATAGCAAACCCTCTTTTTTATCTTTGCATGCAAAGCATTAATGAAATCCTCTATAATAACTAGGTATTTTGTTTATCATTAACCTCTTTATATAACTGGTCCTAAAGCATTTCTTTATCTTTCAAAAAATTACTAGTATATAAAAAGGAGATAACAATTTCACATCTCTTCTTATTCTTGGAAATACAACCAACAAGTTGTCTACTTTTCTTCATATTATTTAGGTCCTAAATCAGTGAATCCCATAAAACCATTATTCTTCCCTTAGCATCACAACATTACTGTTTAATATTTTCTAATTTGTTAGGATATTAAGTTTTTTTAAATTTTTGTATCATAAATTTATTTTCAAACAAACTTAAAATACTCGATTTATGAATATTTAGGAGTTTCTTTATGTCATTCCTTTTAGACTCTGAGTTCAAACCCCTAATGGCGACAGCTAATAATCCGCTGAAATCATGAATCTTAATATTCGTTCAAAACCACTAGATAAAAATGTGATTAAAGAGAGAGGTAAATCTTTGGAATAAGAGGGGTTTGTAGGTATGAGAAGTAAGATCAACAAGATATGTGGGAATGGGTCTTGTGAGATCGGTAACGCATCTGCTAACTCGAGGAAGAATAATTGGTATGCCATTAGTTCTAACAGGGCTTATATTGTTGGAATTCCTAAATGAATGAAAACAACATAGTCCCACATCGCCAAAATTGCAAACCTATTCTAGTATATTAATAGCTCTGCAATGAAGGAGTTAGGGCCTTGAGGCACCTAAATGTTTGCTTCATTGTAAGGAGGGAGATCATGCATCACCATCACACACGTGCGCGCGACCATCGCCGTCCTTCCGACCGAACCGGGCCGGCTCGGGTTTGGGTCTAAAAGATCCTATTTTTACTGGAAAACTCGATCGGGTTTTCTTACAGTTGTAGACTATACAAACAGGTGCGAATCTGTTCAGAAGCGGACATGGATTGACCGAAGAAGTGTGACTTCTGAAGTAGGCATGGGATTTTTGGCGAACAGACGCATCCATTAGCAGACGGATGCGGGTGCGACCCGTTAGACGCGAACGGATGCAACTTATGATAGCAGCGGGTGCTAACGGAGAATAAGTAGCGAATGGGTGTGGCCCGTTAATGAATAGCAGCAATGTAAGGCAACGGGTGCGACCCGTCAGGCGGACACGACTGTTCGAAGGGGAGCGGACGAAATTATAAATAGAAGAGAATATTGATCACATTCTAATTCAATTTCCAATTCAAAAATTTCTTACGCTTCTTCTTCTCTATTGCTCTATACAATAAATCATAGAGTTGACATACTCATTACTATCTCGAGCAAATCACTTCTGTTGTATCTTGGGAGACTTTGAATAAAGTCTTAAGGAAATTGTTACGACAAGCCTCGGACGTAATTTCCTTCTTCAACTGGTTAGTTTTCTAGTTTATATATATATCGTTTTCTTTCTATGTTGTATTGCTTCTTTAAATAGTGTGACGTTTGATTTAGTACTATAATTATTATTGCTATTGTTGTTACTTTGTTGTTGTAATTAATTACAACATACTTAGTGTTAAAATAACTAATACAGAATTCCAAAGTAGGGGAAATCTGAGTTCTAAACAAATGAGACAACTTTATTATTGACTAGTCTTTGTTTTGGTATACTAGACGTATAACATCTTAAGACTTTCCTGTTTTAACTAAAACAGAGATGGCAATAGTAGAGCTCTCAACAAAGGCTACTACATACAACAGGCCCGATCCTTTTAAAGGAGATGGTGACGACTTTCTAACATAGCAGAATCAGATGTTATTTTATCTCACCACACTCGGTCCGCAACAGTATCTCGAGGAGGAGGAACCGATTCCTGCACCAAGCAAGGAATCAGATGTTGATATGTGGAAGCATTCCAATTTTCTATGCAGAAACTATATTCTGAATTGTCTCGACAAGGTGCTATACAAAGTAAATCAGCCTCTAAAGATAGAAAAAGCACTCTGGAATGCACTTGCCATGAAGTATAAGATGTAGAATATCGGTCTTAACAAATTCATTGTAGACAAATTCATGGACTACAAGATGGTTTGATTTCAAACCGGTGAGTGCTCAACTATATGAACTGCAAATCATTAATCATGAACTCGAAGCAGAAGGTCATAAGGTTGGAGATTCATTTTTGGTTGAAGCCATCACAGGAAAACTGCCGTCGTCATGAAGAGATTACCGCAACTATCTAAAGCATAAGAAAAAGGAAATCTCTTTACAGGATCTCATAGTCCGACTGAAAATTGACGTAGATAACCATGGAGTTACCAAACCAAGCGAGGAGGCATTTGTGGCTGAAGGTTCAAAAACCAAAAACAAAAAGAAGAATTTTCAGAAGAAAAGGAAAGCTCCAGAAAACAAACCAAAATACAATAAACGAACCAAAAAGTTTAATGGCGAGTGTTGGATTTGTGGAAAGGTTGGATATGCCGCTAGAGATTGCAGACACAAAATGGAACACAACATAGAGGCAAATAAAGTAGACAACATGGAAGTAGACGAGTCCAACTTCTCGGCAGTTGTATCTGAATGCATTTTGGTTCAGAATCCTAACCAATGGTGGGTAGACACAGGCGTTACTCGTCATGTCTGCTCTGACAAATCCACGTTTTCTACATACCAGAAATTCGATCACGAAGAAAAACTCTATATGGGCAATTCTGCAGTATCCATGATCGCAGGCAGTGGCACAGTAATCCTCAAGTTTACATCTGGAAAAACTGTCAAGTTGAATGACGTGCTCCACGTTCCAGACATACGCAAGAATCTCATCTCTGGTGCAGTACTATCAAAGAAAATATAAGGAAACAAAAAGACCATGTAATTTTAAATTTCAGCATGAAAGAATATTGAGTTTCGTTTCCCTATCCTGTGACCATGCAATTTTAAATTTCTAGGCAGTTTCATGGAATATTCTCAAATTTTGTTTTAGATTGGAATCAACCTCCAGTTATTTTTCATACAGAGCAAGGTTAGTTGGAACATTATCAGAATCCTTTAGAGCATTTTGCTAAGACAATTCAAGTTTATTCAAAATAGAAGTATCTTTATCTCTATTTTTGTTCCATTCCATTAACCTTTCCTTGATTTGTCTAAAGTTTGAATATCAAGTTGAATTGACTATATCCCCGTGATTGAGCTTCAAAACATGCACTAAAACACTCCAACATCCTTCTATTAATTGCCAAGTAGTACAACATTTGAATGAGAAGCTTTTACTCGGTAATAATTGTTCTTGAAACTTGTAAAAATGAAATTATTATCACTTGAAAAGTTTGGTAAAGCCATAGAGATAAGTTGAGGAAACAACTATATAAGACAGTCGTTGAGTAAAACTCTATCAATTTTTGATGCCATTCCTATTTTTCACTAAGTAAAGATAAAACACTGAAATATAGAATCAACAATTCCATCCATCATTAAAAATTTATTGAATCCTCTTATACCAAAAGGAACAACAAACCCACTTTTTTATGTATGGCATGTAAAGCATTAATGAAATCCTCTATAATAACTAGGCATTTTCTTTATCATTAACCTCGTTATATAACTGGTCCTAAAGCATTTCTTTATCTTTCGAAAAATTACTAGCATACAAAAAGGAGATAATAAATTCACATCTCTTCTTATTCTTGGAAATACAACCAACATGTTGTCTACTTTTCTTCATATTATTTAGGTCCTAAATCAATGAATCCCATAAGACCATTATTCTTCCCTTAGCATCACAGCATTACTGTGTAATATTTTCTAATTTGTTAGGATATTAAGTTTTCTTAAATTTTTGTGTCATAAATTTATTTTCAAACAAACTTAAAATGCACGATTTATGAATATTTAGGAGTTTCTTTATGTCATTCCTTTTAGAGTCTGAGTTCAAAACCTCTAATGGCGACTGCTAATAATACCGCTGAAATCACGAATCTTAATATTCGTTCAAAACCACTTGATAAAAATGTGATTAAAGAGAGAGGTAAATCTTTGGAATAAGAGGGGTTTGTAGGTATGGGAAGTAAGATCAACAAGGTTTGTGGGAATGGATCTTGTGAGATCGGTAACTCATCTGCTAACTCGAGGAAGAATAATTGGTATGCCATTAGTTCTAATAAGGCTTATATTGTCGGAATTCCTAAATGAATGAAAACAACATAATCCCACATCGCTAAAATTGCAAAGCTATTCTAGTATATTAATAGCTTTGCAATGAAGGGGTTGGGGCCTTGGGGCACCGAAATGTTTGCTTCGTTGCGAGGAAGCGGATCAAGCATCACCACCACACACGCGCGCACGTCGCCATCGTCGTCCTTCCGACCGAACCGGCTCGGGTTTGGGTCTAAATGATCCTATTTTACTGCAAAACTAGATCGGGTTTTCTAACAGTTGTATACTATATGAACAGGAGCGAATCTGTTCAGAAGCGAACGCAGATTGACTGAGAAGGTGCGACTTCTGAAGTAGGCGTGGGATTTTTTGGCGAACAGACGCATCTGTTAGCAGACTGATGCGGGTGCGACCCATTAGATGCAAATGGATGCGACTTATAGTAGCAGCGGGTGCAAACGTAGAATCAGTAGAAAACGGGTGTTGCCCGTTAACGAACGGCAGCAATGAAAGGCAACGGGTGCGACCCGTCAAGCGGACGCGACTGTTCGAAGGGGAGCGGACGAAATTATAAATAGAAGAAAATACTGATCACATTCTAATTCAATTTCCAATTCAAAAATTTATTCTACTTCTTCTACTCTACTACTCTATACAATAAATCACAGAGTTGACATACTCATTACTATCTCGAGCAGATCACGTCTGTTGTATCTTGGAAGACTTTGAATAAAGTCTTAAGGAAATTTTTAAGACAAGCCTCAGACTTAGTTTCCTTCTTCGACTGGTTAGTTTTCTAGTTGATTTATATATATATATATATATATATCATTTTCTTTCTACGTTGTACTGTTTCTTTAAATAGTATAACATTTGATTTAGCACTATAGTTATTATTGTTATAGTTGTTACTTTGTTATTGTAATTAATTACAACATAATTTGTGTTAAAATAACTAATACAGAATTCCAGAGTAGTGAAAATCTGAGTTGTAAATATGTGAGACAAGTTTATTATTGATTAGTCTCTGTTTTGGTATACTAGACGTATAACATCTTAAGACTTTCCTGTTTTAACTAAAATAGAGATGGAAACAGTAGAGCTCTCAACAAAGGCTACTACACACAACAAGCCCGATACTTTTAAAGGAGATGGTGACGACTTTCTAACATGGCAGAATTAGATGTTATTTTATCTCACCACACTCGGTCTGCAACTGTATCTCAAGGAGGAGGAACCGATTCCTGCACCAGGCAAGGAATCAGATGTTGATATGTGGAAGCATTCCGATTTTCTATGCAGAAACTATATTCTGAATTGTCTCAACAAGGTTCTATACAAAGTATATCAGCCTCTAAAGATAGCAAAAGCACTCTGTAATGCACTTGCCATGAAGTATAAGATGCAGAATATCAGTCTTAAGAAATTCATTGTAGACAAATTCATGGACTACAAGATGATTGATTCCAAACCGGCGACTGCTCAACTACATGAACTGCAAATCATTATTCATGAACTCGAAGCAGAAGGTCATAATGTTGGAGAATCATTTTTGGTTGAAGCCATCACGGGAAAACTGTCGCCGCCATAAAGAGATTACCGCAACTATCTAATGCATAAGAAAAAGGAAATCTCTTTACAGGATCTCATAGTCCAACTGAAAATTGAGCCTGATAACCGCGGAGTTACAAAACCAAGCGAGGAGGCATTTGTAGCTGAAGGTTCAAAAACCAAAAAAAAAAAGAAAAAATTTCCAGAAGAAAAGGAAAGCTCCAAACAACAAACCAAAAAACAACAAACGGACTAAAAAGTTTAACGGCGAGTGTTGGGTTTGTGGAAAGATTGGACATGCCGCTATAGATTGCTGACACAAAAAGGAACGCGACATAGAGGTAAATATAGTAGACAACATGGAAGTAGACGAGTCCAACTTCTCGGCAGGTGTATCTGAATGCATTTTGGTTCAGAATTCTAACCAATGGTGGGTAGACACAGGCGCTACTCGTCATGTTTGCTCTGACAAATCCACGTTTTCTACATACCAGAAATTCGATCATGAAGAAAAACTCTATATAGGCAATTTTGCAGTTCCATGATCGAAGGCAGTGGCATAGTAATCCTCAAGTTTACTTCTAGAAAAACTGTCAAGTTGAATGACGTGCTCCACGTTCCAGACATACGCAAGAATCTCATCTCTGGTGCAGTACTGTCAAATAAAGGATTCAAAATGGTATTCGAGTCATCCAAGATGGTTCTGTCCAAAGCTGGAATATATATCGAAAGGGGATATTTATGTGACGGCCTATTTAAGGAAAATGTAGCCGTTATCGGCAATAAAACTATGTATTCTGATTGTGCTATTAATAAAATTGAAGTTTCTTACTTGCTTGAGCATGAAATTTTACTATGGCATGATAGATTGGGACACATAAATTTTTGAAAAATGAAAACATTATCAAACTTGGGATTAATTCCAAAATTCCAAGTAGATAAGAATTACAAATGTGAGACATGTGTAGGAGCATAAATGGTTAAAAAACCATTTCAATCTGTTGATAGAAGCACAGAACCACTAGGTTTGGTTCATACAGATTTATGTGATTTTAAATCATTACCTACAAGAAGTGGGAAAAAGTACTTTATCACTTTTATGATGACTATACATGATATTGCTATGTATATCTTTTAAATAGTAAGGATGAAGCAATTACATCGTTTATGAAGTACAAAGCTGAGGTAGAAAATCAGTTAAATAAAAAGATCAAGATATTGAGATCTGATCGAGGTGGAGAATATGAATCACCATTTGAACAATTCTGTGTCGAAAATGATATAATTCATCAAACAACAGCTCCATATTCACCACAACAAAATGGTGTAGCCGAGAGGAAGAACAAAACGTTAAAAGACATGATTAATGCCATGCTTTTAACCTCTGGTCTACCGACGAACTTGTGGGGGGAAGCCTTAAATATGTCTAATCACATATTAAACAAAGTCCCTCACAGTAAAACAGGAACAATTCCTTATGTATGGATAGAACACAAACCAAGTTTTAAATACCTCAAAGTGTGGGGGTGCTTGGCAGAAGTTCCAGTTCGGCCTCCCAAGAAAATCATACTTGGACCAAAAACAGTAGATTGTTACTATTTAGGGAATGCCCAAAATAGTAGTGTCTACAGATTTTTGGTATTTAAGTATGATATAGCTGATATTCACGTAAATACAATCATGGAATCTAGAGATGCCTCATTCTTTGAAGACATGTTTCCACACAAAAGGAATGAAGGGAATAATGTCCCTAAAAGGACAAGAGAAGAATCAAGCAATTCACATGAAGATGAAACTCATCATGAGATTGAGGAAGTTGAACCAAAAAGAAGCGTAAGGGCTAGGACTTCCAAGACATTTGGTTCGGATTTTATCACATATGTGTTAGAAAACGAACATCAAACGTATAAGGAAGCAATGTCATCTTCTGAATCTTCATGTTGGAAAGAAGCAATCCAAAGAAAGATTGATTCAATTCTAAGTAATAAAACTTAGGAAATTGTAGATATTCCACTTGGAATAAAACCTATTGGCTGTAAATGGATTTTCAAGAAGAAAATGAAAGCAGATGCCTGTATCGATAAGTATAAAGCCAGATTAGTATCCAAAGGATATCGTCAAAAAGAAGGAGTAGACTTCTTTGTTACATATTCGCCGATAACATGAATAACCTCTATAAGAATCAGTAAGTGCATCGATCTATAATTTTGAAATTCGTCAAATGGATGTAAAGACAACATTCTTAAATGGAAATCTCGATGAGGAGATCTACATGGAGCAACCAGAAGGTTTTGTTTCCAAAGAAAATGAAAACAAAGTATGTAGATTGGTAAAATCATTATACGGACTAAAACTAGCTCCAAAACAATGGCACGTAAAATTTGATAGTGTCATGATGAGAAATGGTTTTCATATAAATGAATGCGATAAGTGTGTTTATTATAAACAAATTGGACAATCATATGTGATGATTTGTTTATATGTAGAAGATGTGTTAATATTTGGTCCAAATACTAAGGTAATAGAGACCATAGAGAACATGTTAGTTAGCAATTTTGATATGAAAGACTTAGGAGTTGCAGACATTATTTTGGGAATCAAAATAATAAGAACACCTAATGGAATTGAATTATCTCAGTCACACTATGTAGACAAAGTTATTGAAAAATTTCAAAATTTTGGAATTAAAGGAGTAAGAACACCTTTTAATCCATCAGAAGTACTGCATAAAAACATTAATCAGAGTGTAATGCAACTGGAACACTCTCGTGTAGTAGGATGTCTCATGTATCTCGGTAATTGCACAAGACCAGACATAGCTTATGTAGCAAGTAGACTGAGCAGGTATACAAGCAATCCAGGAAAAGAACACTGGAAAGAACTAATGAGAGTGGTTGGATATTTAAAAAATACCGTAAATTATTCCTTACATTATGAAAAATATCCTGCCATCTTAGAAGGATATAATGATGCAAACTGGATTGCTGATCCAGAGGAATCAAAATCAACGAGTGGTTATGTATTAACCTTAGCAGGGGCAGCAGTGTCATGGAAATCTACTAAACAAACATGCATAGATCGATCCACTATGGAATCGGATTTCATCGCTTTAGATAAAGCAGGCAAAGAAGCAGAATGGCTTCGTCATTTTTTAGAAGATATTCCATTTTGGCCTAAACCTGTACCGGCCATATGCATACATTATGATAACCAAGCTGCGCTAAGCAGAGTGCACAACTTTGTGTAAAATGGAAAGTCACGACCCATTCGTCGATGCCATAACACAGTTAGGCGGTTACTCTCAAGTGGAACTATTTTCATAGATTATGTAAGAACAAACGATAACCTAGCGGATCCATTTACTAAAGGTTTATCAAGAGAGAAAATTGACTACGCATCGAGGGGAATGGGTTTAAAAACCTTAACCACCAAGAGTTATCTTATACGGAAACCTATCCTAGCGACTGGAGATCCCACAGACTAGGATCAATAGGCAAACTAGTTCTGAGTAACTCAAGACGTAACGCATTTGCGTAGATATAGTCCAACTCCATTCCTATGGTGCACAATATAAACACATGCCTACAGAAGTATTTAAAGGTTAAAACTATGTTTTTTTTAATGATGGCCATATCTTGGAAATAACAATTGGGGTATATGTAGGATACTCTTAATGGTTGCGATCACCTATGTTAGTGTGAGCTGGGTCGGCTCTATGAGAATATTAAAGGCTTATATTTTCTATAAACACACGCAGAAGCAAAAATTGTTCAAGACCAAAATGAACACAACCAAAAGATTGGATGAGAAGGGAATCAATGCTTCGTAAAGCTTATTGTCTGGATATACAATAAAGATTGACGGTGCAAGATGAAATAATTCACCGATTAGCCAAGTAGATCTGATAAGTTTTAACTAGGGAAATTTCAAAGTGAAATATCTATTTATCCACGATAAAGCATTATTCCATATGTACTTTATGATATTTCGCTTTGTGTAGGGGATATGTATATTATCATTCTTGTGGGGGATTGTTGGAATTCCTAAATGAATGAAAACAACATAGTCCCATATCGCCAAAATTGCAAAGCTATTCTAGTATATTAATAGCTGTGCAATGAAAGGGTTAGGGCTTTGGGGCACCTAAATGTTTGCTTCATTGTGAGGAGGGAGTTCATGCATCACCACCACAAACGCGCGCACCGCCACCGCCGTCCGACCGAACCGAACCGGGCCGGTTCGGGTTCGGGTTTGGGTCTAAATGATCATATTTTTACTGCAAAACTGGGTCGGGTTTTCTAACAGCTGCAGGCTATACAAAGAGGTGCGAATCTATTCATAAGTAGACGTGGATTGACTGAGGAGGTGCGACTTCTGAAGCGGGCGTAGGATTTTTGGCGAACAGACGCATCTATTAGCAAACGGATGCGTGTGTGACCCGTTAGACGTGAACGGATGCGACTTATGGCAGCAGCGGGTGAGAACACAGAATCAGTAGCAAATGGCTGCGGCCCGTTAACGAACAGCAGCAATGAAAGGCAATGGGTGCGACCCGTCAGGCGGACGCGACTGTTCGAAGGGGGCGGACGAAATTATAAATAGAAAAGAATACTGATCACAATCTAATTCAATTTCCAATTCAAAATTTTCTTCTACCTCTTCTTCTCCATTGCTATAAACAATAAATCACAGAGTTGACATACTCATTACTATCTCGAGCAGATCACGTCTGTTGTATCTTGGAAGACTTTGAATAAAGTCTTAAGAAAATTGTTACTACAAGCCTCGGACGTAATTTCCTTCTTCAACTGATTAGTTTTCTAGTTGATTTATATATATATATCATTTTCTTTCTACGTTGTACTATTTCTTTAAATAGTATAACGTTTGATTTAGCACTATAGTTATTATTGATATAGTTTTTACTTTGTTGTTGTAATTAATTACAACATACTTAGTGTTAAAATAACTAATACAGAATTCCAGAGTAGTGGAAATCTGAGTTGTAAACTTGTGAGACAAGTTTATTATTGATTAGTCTCTATTTTGTTATACTAGACGTATAACACATATTACATGCTATAATATTCCCGTGTCAAGGATACATGAAAACAGGGTGAATCCCATGGGGTTGGAAACAAATGTATGTGGGCAGAGAGGTTTTAATAGCGACCACTGAAGAAGACATGGGTTTAACACCAGAGAACATGAACAAAGGAAGAATGGAATTAATACGAAGTGATTTAAAAATTTTGACCATAATATGCAAAGGTCTTGGTGTGATGTGGCTAAAGGGGTAAGTATTAATGAAGAGAAATTTCAAACTCAAGATTCTAGAGAAAGAAAGGAATTATCATAAATTGAAACATTACATAATATTAGAGACATTTGGAAACCCTTAGTCCCACGGAGAATTTTCTAATGCTCTGAATCAAAGTAGGGAACTTCTACCGCTTTGTATATTTTTGGAGCCAGACCATACTATATGAATTTTACAGCATATTGATAAAGCATGAAACCGAGCGGTGGATACAAATTATTTAGTAAACAAAATGGTTTCTTTATAATTAGATTGGAGGATAAAAATGATTGTGAATGACTTTGGACGGGGAATCATATTATTTGATTCTAGAATTATTATAATGAAAAGATGGAGTCCTAGACAAAAATTTGATATACATATTCTTACCACAATCCCAGTCTAGGTGAAATTAATATACCTTGATCTAGAATAATAGGATGTTGAAGCAAGTAGTATTATCACTAGCACAATAGGTAAACCAAATGAATTAGATGAAATCACATAAAAGGAATCGAGACTTTTTTTGATAGAGTTTTAATGAAATAAGTGCAACAACAGATTTCCTTAATGAAGTTGAACTAGTGCTTTATGATGGAGAAGAGATTAAAATTAAGGTGGAGTATGAATATAAGCTTTTAGAAGCAAGTGTAATAGGAAGGAAACAACCATTTGGAAATCAAAAAAAGGGATGACAGATGTTATTAAGGACTAGGAGGAAGCAGTTAACTCTAAGGATAAGGAGGAAGCTATAAATAAGGAGATTCTTAATACAATAGATGATAATTTACTATAATGTGTTTAGAGAACTATGGAGGATTCTGACCAGATGCAAAATTTTAATAACTTTAAGAAAATTATAAGTAATGACAAGAGAAATTCAGGTAACAAAAACGCTGCATATATTATCCTAACTACATTGGATAACTGAATCGGAATCAAATAAGAAGTAATCTACTCAAAAGTCCTAATGGATCAATAAGTTAACTTAGACAAGCCTAACAATCCAGGTACTAATAATACAGTGAATGGTAGCACCTTTGTTATACAAAGGAAGGAGATACAAATTGAAAAAAAAAGATAAATAGTGAAGACATAAGCAACAATGTAGAAAATATTATAAAACGAGAATGGAACAGAAAAATAATAACTACCACTTTCATTATAAGTCTACATGCACTATCAGCGAACATGCAGCTATTGATAGTGATCAAGTAGCAGCAAGTCTAGTAAAGATTTCCCCTCTAGGAGAACTAGGTAACTAGAATGCACATATCTCCCATGCAAAGAATCAAAATAATGTGTTAAATGAGAATGAGATTGACTTATCACAAAATGATATATTTAAAATGCAATATGCAATATGCAATATACAGGTTAAACATGACGAAATGCAAAAATAAAACAAAGGTATGGATTTAAATACATCTGATATTTCAAGTACTGGCAATGAAACCAATTTTGAGGATGAAATTAACCATAATGGTGAAGTTGGCTCTTTTAAAGAAAATGTTGCCAATGCTATTGATGAAAACCTGCTAAAAAAAAATGATATTAATGATTTTTCAGGGTGTGTGAGTAATAATCCACACTATAAGGCAAGTAAAGGTAAGAGAGGTAGAAAAACAGAAGAAAAAAAATCTAGCTCTTCCTAGAAGAGAATTAAGGAGAGAAACAAGGTTAAATGACTTCAACAAGTGATTTTGGAGGTGAGCCGATATGGGTATAGATTATACGGTAATGTTCGTACCGGAGAAAGGATCAAAATTATGCTGGAATGGTCGTGTTTATTGCTATAGCGAAAGAGATATCGATGTTGAATGGAAAGATCGTTAACATTAAAAAAATTGGCAAACTAGCCTCAGGGGAAACCGTTGATATGGGTTTGTTCGTATTAGTGAGAGGAATAAAGAAATGTAGATGAACGAAGCTTGGGATGGAAGGAGTGACGGTGAAATTGTAATGACCCACAATATTCACACAACTATAATATTGTGATTCAAACAAGTATAAAGTATTGAAGTATATTTGTGCACACATTTGGACTTGGGGGTAAATTTGTAATTCCCCAATGGTTAAAACCCTAGCCGTGAATGGATTAAAAAATAAAAAAAGAGAAGAAAAGAAAGATGTGGCCGGCTGTTTTTCATTTTAACTTTCTCGTTTCAAAACAAAATAAAAATGGCCGAAGCCCTAGGAATCAGATTGGGGGAAAATTATTTTGCCGTATCAAATGGCGTAGGATTCGTGAGAAAAAGGGGGAAAGCTATGGCAATATCTAGGGGATCCACATCTCATATAGCTATGTGAGTGTTCTTACTCATGATTTGGCAATAAGACCTATCTCAGGCAGCCGTGGTTATATTTTCCGTAAATTAATTTGTGTGTATGGATGCTTTGCGTGTATTGATGCTTGTTAATGATTGTTTGATCTTGGTTGCTTGCGTATTCATATATTGGTGATGATTAAGTCTGCTTATGCTCACATCCGTACTGAGATGATATTTATCCACCATTAAGTCACGATACACTGATTTAACACTTGTATTACTGCCAAATGAATTGCTTAAGCACACTCATACCAGACGTATTATGTTTGACCCTGTTGATTGTCTCGACAATCTCCTGGGGTGTCTCATTCAACGAGGCAGTTCGGGATGATGTCTTTACAGGTTGCTATGCACATATTGATGAGATGATGATGTAAGAGATGGAGTTAGAATGATTTATACTGCATGTAGATGATATGAAGAAAGTATTTAAGTATTTTTTATTTGTCATTTCTTATGTACCGCTGAACTAAAATATGTTTGTAATTCCATGAACAGTGAACTAAAAATTAGATTGATTTGTATATAAATCTTGAAAACTGTATTGTTTTATATGTAATGGCAAGTTTGAAACTGTAGCACTGGAATTGTTCAGTTCTTTATATATTTTTTCCTGAAATCTGTATTTGGAGAAATACTGGTGTCAAGTCGGTATACACAAGTGTTTACACTTGTGTATATGTGCAGACCCATAGATCTGCTGAGTTTTGTGATTTAAAGGATTTTTATGGATTTTGTTCAAGTTTCCTTTCAGAAGTTTTGGGAAAAACTTTTATAAACTTATCTTGATGGATTATTTCCATATTTATGCACAAGCATATATGGATCTGGAGTTTGATTTTTGTATGTAATTTATCATATATGAGAATGTGTATATATATATTTATTTGTTTTGGCAAGTTGAATGCCTTGAATGTGAAAAGCAAAGATGAGATATATATATATATATATATATATATTTCCTCTATGTTATGGTCTTTTCTGAGTTCAAGTTACTTAGTCCTGTGATATTTGATTTTTGATGAGATATTTGATATTTGATATTTGATATTTGATCTGTGAAAAGCAAAGATGAGATATTTGATGCCGCAAATCTTTGAAGGAAAGATGGATTGTTTTGATGCTTTCAAATGCATTATGATTTTTGGGAAATGAAATTTTTATGCTAAGTGGCTGTTTCTATTCGAATCTGTATATAGCATATAGCTAATATATGTTCATGTGATAGATTCTTGAATTATATTGAGCACTTGCCATATAAATTAAAATACGTGCATGCCTTCACTTTACATTTCTAAAATGAATAAACACAGTTTTGGATAAGTTTTGCAAAAGAAAGTAAACTGTTTCATATTCATAAGTATTCTAGAAATGGATTACAAGTCTATGTATTATCTTGAGATTTTTATAAAAGGAACTTGTTAGTTTCCAATTGTTTGTGTTAAAAATATTGGTATGATGCAGAATAGCTTTTGTTCTTGCATCAGTGACATGTTTTGCTTTAAAGAAGGATAGTTGATGTAAATTCATCTTTTATGTCGGAATATAACTTGCATAAATGAGAAAGAGGAAACTCGATGACCTCATTTTTTTATATAGTTGGATTGGTGATCTTTTGTTTATACATATAATTATTAATATTTTGTTGGTGCCAAGGCTTCATTGCCTATTCATTAATACCATTGCTTGAGCTTGTGTGTTGGCGAGGCCGTGCACACATGTATTTATATGTGTGTGTACGCGCAGCCACACCTATAATTGTGTTATAGCAAGAGTTGAGTCAAGTAAAGGATCTCTATGATTTTTATGATATAATCAGGAATTCTGATGTTTCCTGTCTGCTTGTGTATCTTTTGTGCCATATTGCAAATAATTTTCATAAGAAGGAAATGGGTTTATCTTTATATGAAAATGCTATGTGTGAATGCTTTAGCTAATTCTTCTTAACTCTGATTTAATAACTAAAGAGATTGGTATATCTTCATATATACTAATCTATGTTTTCAGAATACACCAATATTTCTATATTGGTAATAGTGGATCCTTGTTTTGGTTTTGAAGGTAGATGACCCTGTGTTTTCATTTAGCATATATTTCTTTATGCAAAAAAAAAAAAAAAAAAAAAAATTAGCCCATGATTTGGCCACTAGAAAAGTAGGGTCTTCTCAATTTGGTATCAGAGCTATGTTGGTAGAGAACATAGCAAAAATTTAATTTGTGTGAATTTATTTGTATTGACTGCTTTGGTTGCATTGTTTGAATTGATTGCTTTGGATGATTTATTTGGATTACATCAATGTTAATGATGTTTCTCCTTTCTGCTACTTTGTTTTGAAAATTGTTTAATCAATCAAATAACCTGATTACAGAAATGAGTTTATGACTCAGTTTTTATAAGAAAATAATTTGATTAATTTACTGAGAAGTAGGGTATTGAATAATAATGGATTAGGCAGTATGAACAGAGAGGTTTATGCGCATGTCTAGTTCATTTAAATTTGCTATGAACAAAGAAGTATTATGAAAATTATTTAAATTTCTGAAGTGGTTATTATGGATGAGATGGATGTTTGTTTGTGCATTTCTATTTGGAGTTTTGTATGTCAGATTTCCAAGTTAAAATGGTTTGAGCATTTTTATTATTCTATTCTTATTATTGTCAAGTATGGATTTAAATTATTTAGAACATAGGCAGCAAGATAGAAATCTGGCTCATGCTTATTTTCTAAATAATAAGTTATGAGGTTTTCTGGGTTTTTGGTGAAATTTTCTTAACAAACACCTCTGTCCATATCTTTACAATAATACAGTAGAATCATGAATGCCTAAATTATTTTGGAAAGCCCACAAACCTATTGTAAATCTCTGTAGTAAGAAATTTAAAATGAGGGAATTTGAATTTATAAATGTTTTCTAATACAAGAAAAGTTGGATTAAGACACCTATGTTTATATCTGATCTAAAAGATGGCTAAAATTACAGTTTTACTCCTTTGTGGACTTCATGGATGTTTCTTTGTTTCAATATAGATGGTGTATTTATTTATTTTGATTTAAATCTGAAATCACCACTGTTACACCATAACTAATAAGTATATGTTTGAGAACTTGATAAACACAATAATGAGCTGATGCAAGTGATGTTGATATTTGGTAAAATTTCAAATAATAAAAAAGATAAATATCAAATGCCAGTATCAATTGCAATAGCTCATTATATGAATAAACATTGAAAAGTGAATTGTCTGATTTGGATGCATAATTGTTAAGCTGCATTTGTTGAATATGTTTGATAACTGCATATAACTTTGTGATGGAAGTTTATAAAACAGGTCCCTTAGAGGAAGATAAAATTTCTTATGAATATAACCTGGAAAAAAATGGATTATATAATCATTACAGTCAAGTGTGATCTAAGATTGGTTAAGTACAAGGCAGTAAAAGGAGGGAAGTTCTTTTGCTTATGTCTGGTATTTAATAAGGGGATAAGAGTGCAATGGTTTGACCATGTGCTGAGCTCTAGTTGCCTAAGTATTTCCTCAAAAAAAAAAAAAATATATACACATATAAACATCTCTGGTCACATGTTGATTGTAATATAAAATATGAAAAACATAAGAATTTTCTGATATGCAAAATCCCTGTGCTTTACCTGCAAGTTCATATAGCCCAATGACATAAGTAAAGACAAAAGGAACACTTATAGCTACTTATGATTAGGTGTATGTTAGTTTTATATGAATGAAAATAAGTTTTGTTAACCACATATGTGTTGGATGAGTTTCTTTGTGGTGATATAATCTATGTGAAATGTTTTGATGCCTTGCTGGTTGTTAGATTTGGTTCTTATGACCTCCATGTTCACTATTTTAATGCCAGTAACAATAACCTGAACAGTTTATGTTGCTTTAAATAATATTGATGTGAAACCTTTGTGGACAAGATTCACTGGAAAAAAATAATATATAAGTTGACTGCAAGTATCTTGTTACTGGGAACCCCAGTGATATTTTATCTCCTAGAATATTTGATCTATGTTTTAGTCAAAGGCCTGCCTCTGAAAAAAAAAATTGACTTGAAATGATATACAGATGTGATTAATTGATTGTTGAAATGTATGAATGGATGACTGTTTCATGGATGCATGAAAACTGTTTGCATTTACTGGTTATGTACATAAAGATTTTTGAGCATGAGACAGTATAGTTGAGACCTGCACACATGAAAGGAAAACTTAGTAATTAAACTGAGGAATTGGGTCACCTCTATCAGGTTGGGTATGAGGGAAGTGGGTATGACATAGTGGTTGGCTTGCATCAAGGGTGGGGTGTGAGTTTGCACATGGCATGTTCATGTCCAAATAGCTTGTAGTGTGCTGGAAATCAAACAGATGTTCCAGGCAGTGTGCACCAGTGCAACCATGAATGTGATATTGGACCTTAAAAAAATAATAATAATAATAATATGAAATGAACCTACAAGAAGAAGTGATTAGGCTAGGGGTATGGTGAGTTCTGGTATGCAGACTCAGTTTCGATGCCTTAGCTCAATGTTGTGGGTTTTGCTTGTTCATATTTATGAGATGTTTGTGTGATTTGGGTGATGGTTGTTATGAATTCTTGAAATAAGAGTTTCTGCTAAGATACTTGTTGGATGATTTCTGATGGCAAGCAATTAGTTGATGTTTTTATAGATGTCTGGTTTTCTTTTTGGAACCAAAAAAAAAAATATATACCAGTATTAAGTGGTTGTTTGTTGTTTGTATTGATTGAGTATTATTTGTATAAACTTAATTCATACATATGTTTATGATATTCTACTTTGATTGCCAAGAATGGGGTCTGTTTTGGATTAAAAATTCATTTAAATAAAGACAGCTTGTATAAGGGTATTGATCTCTATTTTGATTTGCATATAGATGATATGTTTTGCCTGAAGATGGTGTTTATAGCCATGGATGAATGAGCATTACATTTAAAATGACTTCAATATGAATCATGAGTAGGAATGCATTTGTAAGCAATATATAACTTGATGACAAAACCTATAAACTGTTACTGAATTAATAATTGTTTAGTTCTGGTTGAGTAAGCTTGGTGTATAAATATGTTTGAGACATTAGAAATGCTTTGAAAAGCAGAAAGTAAATTCTGTATTGATTCTAAAATGTACAAAACCAATTTGCCAATAGGGTTTAGTTTAAAACTGAATGTGAACACTATTATGATGAATGCAATGGCACTGTTTCCTGCTCTCATTTGTACACTGCCATATGTATGCATATTCACTTCATCCTGTATGCACCCCTGAGTTACACTGTATGCATAGATTTAGTCCAAACACTGTTGCATCTGAAATCTGCTGTTGCACTTGAGATTTTAGACTTGATTTTGCTGTTTACATGCAGTGGCAGTTCTATATACATATATGTCCATGTACTTGAAATAACTTGATGCTGCACACTTGTGCTTTGTCTTGATCACTTCTGTTGTTGTCATTTTGTGTTGTTGCCTTGCATTTGCCAAGTCTATGTGTAAGTTCCATACATCCATCTGAAGTTGCTGTTTTCAAATGCACTGAGTTGTTGAATATGTTGCTTTCTTATTTATGTGCTGTCTGTATGACAGTTGCAGTTACCCTTGTGCTGATTCATTTGATGATGAAACATGTTGATTGAAATTTGCTGGTGCACTCGAGTTGGCAAGGCAGTGCACACGTGTATATTTATACATGTTTGTATTGCAGCCACTCCGCAAAAATCTAATGAATATTTGGGATGCTAAAACGAGTAAGAGTGAATTGTGAGGACACAATTCCAAAAAGGTGGGGTATTTGTAATGACCCACAATATTCACACAACTATAATATTGTGATTCAAACAAGTATAAAGTATTGAAGTATATTTGTGCACACATTTGGACTTGGGGGTAAATTTGTAATTCCCCAATGGTTAAAACCCTAGCCGTGAATGGATTAAAAAATAAAAATAAAAATAAAAAAAGAGAAGAAAAGAAAGATGTGGCCGGCTGTTTTTCATTTTAACTTTCTCGTTTCAAAACAAAATAAAAATGGCCGAAGCCCTAGGAATCAGATTGGGGGAAAATTATTTTGCCGTATCAAATGGCGTAGGATTCGTGAGAAAAAGGGGGAAAGCTATGGCAATATCTAGGGGATCGACATCTCATATAGCTATGTGAGTGTTCTTACTCATGATTTGGCAATAAGACCTACCTCAGGCAGCCGTGGTTATATTTTCCGTAAATTAATTTGTGTGTATGGATGCTTTGGGTGTATTGATGCTTGTTAATGATTGTTTGATCTTGGTTGCTTGCGTATTCATATATTGGTGATGATTAAGTCTGATTATGCTCACATCCGTACTGAGATGATATTTATCCACCATTAAGTCACGATACACTGATTTAACACTTGTATTACTGCCAAATGAATTGCTTAAGCACACTCATACCAGACGTATTATGTCTGACCCTGTTGATTGTCTCGACAATCTCCTGGGGTGTCTCATTCAACGAGGCAGTTCGGGATGATGTCTTTACAGGTTGCTATGCACATATTGATGAGATGATGATGTAAGAGATGGAGTTAGAATGATTTATACTGCATGTAGATGATATGAAGAAAGTATTTAAGTATTTTTTATTTGTCATTTCTTATGTACTGCTGAACTAAAATATGTTTGTAATTCCATGAACAGTGAACTAAAAATTAGATTGATTTGTATATAAATCTTGAAAACTGTATTGTTTTATATGTAATGGCAAGTTTGAAACTGTAGCACTGGGATTGTTCAGTTCTTTATATTTTTTTTCCTGAAATCTGTATTTGGAGAAATACTGGTGTCAAGTCAGTATACACAAGTGTTTACACTTGTGTATATGTGCAGACCCATAGATCTGCTGAGTTTTGTGATTTAAAGGATTTTTATGGATTTTGTTCAAGTTTCCTTTCAGAAGTTTTGGGAAAAACTTTTATAAATTTATCTTGATGGATTATTTCCATATTTATGCACAAGCATATATGGATCTGGAGTTTGATTTTTGTATGTAATTTATCATATCTGAGAATGTATATATATATATTTATTTGTTTTGGCAAGTTGAATGCCTTGAATGTGAAAAGCAAAGATGAGATATATATATATATATATATATATATATTTCCTCTATGTTATGGTCTTTTCTGAGTTCAAGTTACTTAGTCCTGTGATATTTGATTTTTGATGAGATATTTGATATTTGATATTTGCTATTTGATATTTGATATTTGATCTGTGAAAAGCAAAGATGAGATATTTGATGCCGCAAATCTTTGAAGGAAAGATGGATTGTTTTGATGCTTTCAAATGCATTATGATTTTTGGGAAATGAAATTTTTATGCTAAGTGGCTGTTGCTATTCGAATCTGTATATAGCATATAGCTAATATATGTTCATGTGATAGATTCTTGAATTATATTGAGCACTTGCCATATAAATTAAAATACGTGCATGCCTTCACTTTACATTTCTAAAATGAATAAACACAGTTTTGGATAAGTTTTGCAAAAGAAAGTAAACTGTTTCATATTCATAAGTATTCTAGAAATGGATTACAAGTCTATGTATTATCTTGAGATTTTTATAAAAGGAACTTGTTAGTTTCCAATTGTTTGTGTTAAAAATATTGGTATGATGCAGAATAGCTTTTGTTCTTGCATCAGTGACATGTTTTGTTTTAAAGAAGGATAGTTGATGTAAATTCATCTTTTATGTCGGAATATAACTTGCATAAATGAGAAAGAGGAAACTCGATGACCTCATTTTTTTATATAGTTGGATTGGTGATCTTTTGTTTATACATATAATTATTAATATTTTGTTGGTGCCAAGGCTTCATTGCCTATTCATTAATACCATTGCTTGAGCTTGTGTGTTGGCGAGACCGTGCACACATGTATTTATATGTGTGTGTACGCGCAGCCACACCTATAATTGTGTTATAGCAAGAGTTGAGTCAAGTAAAGGATCTCTATGATTTTTATGATATAATCAGGAATTCTGATGTTTCCTGTCTGCTTGTGTATCTTTTGTGCCATATTGCAAATAATTTTCATAAGAAGGAAATGGGTTTATCTTTATATGAAAATGCTATGTGTGAATGCTTTAGCTAATTCTTCTTAACTCTGATTTAATAACTAAAGAGATTGGTATATCTTCATATATACTAATCTATGTTTTCAGAATACACCAATATTTCTATATTGGTAATAGTGGATCCTGGTTTTGGTTTTGAAGGTAGATGACCCTGTGTTTTCATTTAGCATATATTTCTTTATGCAAAAAAAAAAAAACAAATTAGCCCATGATTTGGCCACTAGAAAAGTAGGGTCTTCTCAGAAATGAGGGAGAAAACTAAAAGAAAAAGTAGGTTCTGTGCAATTAAGATGGCAAAGGCGATGACGAAAGCTGGTTGGAGGTGGTGGTCAGGTGATGCCATGTTGGCGGCCCAAGCAAGGATTGCTGGTAGAGGTGCGACGACAGTAGGCAATATGCATGCAATGGTGGTGCTGGATTTTGTTGAATGTGCATGGGTTGTAAGGGAAGGAGTTACATAAGCTATAAGAAGAGAGAAGGTAATTATGAAATTAATTAATTATGTTATTAATGAGTAGTTTGGTTGGTTAGTTAATTTGTATAAATATAGATATATCTTAAATTGTCCATATCTTTTGTATAAGGTCTAATTTGGATACGGTTTCCTACGTTGCGCTCATATTAGAGTCTTCTATGACTATGACTCGATAAAGGATTGGGTAGCTCCTATTGAGGTAAGTGATTTTGTCTCTCATCATACTATGATTGTTATTATTGTATAAAAAAGATGCTCTAAAATGATTTCCAACTTTAAAGCATGATTCTTAATAGTTCTAAACCCACGCCTGATTTTATAAATGAATTTTGAGGTGTTTTAAAATGGTTTTAGATTAGGTATTATACATGTTCTTATGGATGTACTTTTTTCTAAAAACCGCTAGATTTAAGCTATTTTAGATAGGAATCCAAGATTGATTGATATAGGTGTGTTGTACATGTTGTGTGTATGCTATATTTATTGTATGTATGTTATGCTAGTGGTATGTATGCTTGTTTGCTTGTTTTGGTTGAAAAGCTGATCGATAGGGATTTAGGTTAGGAAATATCCCTGAGTATATAATTTCATGCATATAAATCAAAGCGCACATGATAGGGACTCAAACGGATGAGATAAGTATGTAGAAGTGTGTTGGAATCCATAATGGTTGATCTAAGGATGAAAGATGATGGGCTCGGGTGTGTGCTTTGGGGTTTACAGGGGATTTTGAATATTTTCACTTGTTTGTACTTACCTATTTTTGACCAAGTACCAAATCAAAGTGGTTAGCAACCACTCTAGAGCAGTGACGCCTATTGCTATTAATGGTGGCTAATTTGGAAATTTTTGGTGTGGATGATAAAGAGACTTCGGGGAGTGCGATACGACGGTTCGGTCGAGTGTTCGATGATTTGTTTTGACAATATGGCTCTATGGCGGATGGGTTTACATGTGAAGGAAGTGTTTTTGGCTTGTTGACTTTGGGACATGCTTAGAGAATCCAGGGGATGGTTTTGGAATTTGCCTAGGGATTCTATGGGTTGACTACAGGACTTGATGATTATGACTCTATGAATTATGATGGATGTCTTGAAGTGTTTCGGTGATAGTGACTCGATGAGGAGGGTTGGGACGATGATCCACAGGGCAAGTTCGTTACTGGGAACTTGTGGGTAGAACAATGATGCATTCTACTATGGAAATGAATGGAATGGAACAATAAAGTGTTTGACTATAGAGACGTGTGCAAAGAGACAGCGGATACTTGGAAGTGCTTGAGTAAAGAAGGGGTATGTGGGGATGCCCACCTAAATTATGACTGTGTCCAAATATTTTGGTTGCAAATTATACTCGATTATTATGACGGTGGGTCTAGTTCATGGCCATATGAGGTGTCATGGATCCAAGCATCGAGAAACTAAAAAATTTCCATTGGTCATTGGTTTATGACAATGCCATATGAGTTATTGTTAGTCTTGAGATGATGGTTTTGATGACAATTAGGACTTGTTATAAAATATAAATACTAACATTATAGTTTATATATATGGGGGATATAAACATGCAGGTACCAAGAATGAAAATTGTACAATATAGAGATACAAAACTGATGAATTTAAAGATCAAAGATATCAAGATTGAAGACTCATGAGTACCAAGATATAACAGCTCAAGATTTCAATAGTACCAGATAAGTATTGAGTCTAGAATTATGTTAAAACTTCTTGAAAGCATTTACATTTGTATTCAAAATTTATTCGTGGAATGGAATCCACTTTGAACCTGTTAAAGGGATGAAACCCTAATGTGATGGAACCCACGACAATATCTATTAGAACATATAGTGGTCCTATTTTGATATCCACTAATTTTATAAAAACGGTTTTCAAAAATATATCTCTTAAAATGTTTTCAAAACTTTCTTTTCAAAAATACATCTCTCTTGGTTTTAAATATTTTAGCCTTAAAACTATTTTTATCATTTTTAATATTTTGATTTCAAAATTGTCCTTGTTTTTAAACCATCTCTTGTTTTAAAAATTTAGCTTTAAAATATTTATATACTCAGATTTTAAATCACTTTATAGATTAAGATTATATATTAAAAATTACTTTCTAAACTCTTTTATATGTTTAAACTGTATTCAAATATATTTACAAAGTTTAGAAATTGTTTTGAGAAATTATAGAAACCAACTTTAATAAGAAAATCAAAACATCAATTATGCCTTAAGCATGTCGACATCCCTCTACCCCCCATGTTGACATGGTGTCCGTTATTTTTGAATTTCAAATTTTCAAAAGAAGTGTCTATTCGTCGTATCCTTTCACGAATAGATATGGCCGTTGCTCGACCACAAATACAAGTAAGATATAAACAAATTTTTTACCAGATTTCATTTATTTTCTCTCCTCTTCATCTTCCATATTTATTCTAAAGAATACTAAACTATACCCTGCCGAAACACCAATTAAATCAAACTTGATTATCTCTTGTTTGAATCTCTGCCACTCTCTCCATAAGATCTTAGTGCTATTGTAACGACCCTGGATTTTGGCCCTATTTATTTTAATAAATATTTAAATCAATTTAAATAAAATGTAAACTTATCCATTTGAAACGAATATGATTTTGAAATAATTGCCATTGTTTATATAAATGGTATTTTTAAAAGGGAAATTAATTTGAAAATTTAAATAAATTATCTCAATAATATTCATATTAAAATTGTCTTTTATGATTGAATTAAAATACCTTACTTTGTTTATATTTGGTAAGTATACATATGAATGATAATGTTTGAAATGAAATTTAACTCTATCAACATAAAAATAAGTATAACAAATGAATATAACTTAATTATTGACAAAATACAAATAGGAATGAATATAAATAAACCGTATTGAATATAACTTAAATATTATTAGTTAGAAATAAAAAAAATGGAAACAAGGATTAAACATACAACATAATCTGAAGTTAATTAAAACACAATTGTATAAAACTAAAATAAAAACAAAGTATATGGTAAAATAAAAACAAAGTATAAAATAAAATAACATGGATAAACAAGCATACAACATAAACTGTTATTTTGAGAGCGTAAAATAAAATAAGCACAATGTATAAAATAATAAAACAAATTAACTTCATATACACACATCAATATCTACCTGCAAATGTTATGCACAAACAAAAATAACAAAACAACTTATCTTCACTTACAAGACACAAGATTATAAGTAAATCTGATAACCATGTATACTGAAAACTAGTAATAGAACAAGTATTCATAAATATAATAGATCAAGTGTTGTTTGTAAGTACAAACTAGAAGCTGTTAAAACAAATATTTTTAAACAAATGTCTTCATATGCCAAATCTATCTGCGAATATGAAACAGAGAAACACAGGTCATATAACCTACCTGCAAGTATATACTTTTACATAAATATCTATGAGCAGCAAATATTTTAATAATTATGCAAATTAATTAAGATACAAAGCAAATATGAACAAATGAATAGCTTCATGTACAAGCTTTGTTGGCCTGCAAAATGAAAAGGAACAAACCAATATGTTTATGCATAGTACAACACAATTGTATACGAATATTTATGAGCAGCTGAATATAATGAGTATGTAAACCTATTTCGTAAACAAAACATTTAATGCTAATATCTCAGCCTACATTTTTTCAATTCAGACGGTGCAAATCTTATGAAAAAAATCTGGTCAAAACAAACAAACAAAAAAATAAGAAAGTGTTTGTCCAGTTACCACCTTCCTCTACATACCATTTCTCTTATATATATCTACACCTTTCTTTAGTTCGACCAAGAAATAGTAATACCTGAGAAATAAAGACTAGAAGAAGAAACAAATTCAAATAAAAAAAAGAAAAAGGGGCGGATTCATGAATAAACCCAGGTAGTTTTCAACTACAGTTTTCAAGACATCAAAGAGTTTTCTATCCAACTGTTATTTGAAAGTGAGTAAACTTAAATTTTCAAGCTTAAGTTAATTAAATCAGTAAGATAATTCATGGGATTTATATATGTGTTGTATATGCTTTATCTTGATATGTATCTGAGATTTCATACAAGCTGTAATAGGAATATTGTAGATGCTGTTTCTCTGTTATGTGTTACAGGATGAAAACAGTTAAACTTTGAATTTTTTTCATTTGATTATAGTAAGTTTTAAATTTGTTTTTCAACAAAACTTGTTATTTGAACTTCAATCAGAATTTTTAAAAAAACTTGTTTCAACATATTAGTTACTTATACTTCTGGGAAAAACTGTTTACAGTCAATCAAGGAAAATACTGGTAAATTCGATCATATGAAAAGCTAATCCAAATTTATATCTTGAATTATGACTAAAAGCTATGATTTTTGAAATTTGAATGGGAATTTTTAGCTCAGTATTTCGAGAGCAACTCGGTATTGAATGAAAATTGAAATTTTATCAAATTCTCGAAACTGATCCGATATTAGATGCTGAAATTTAAATTGAAGCAAGTACGAAGGTTAGTGATCTTAATAAAAATATTCACTAATTTTTCCATTGCGTAGAATTTTGATACGAGATCGACATAGGGTTTTATTGCGTGTTTGTGTTCATGCCAGTAAAAATATGGGATTCGCGTCGTAAATTTTATCGAGTGATTCGAGGCTTGGATGGAAGATTGCTGGGGACGTTGTCGAGGTGTGGTCGAGTTTGCATCACCTCCGGTGGAGCGTGATTTGGTGGCGTGACGTTTTGTTTAGAAGAGGTCGTTCGTTTCTTTCATTCGAACTGCATATTTTCGTATTCGAATTTTTGGAGGTATTTCGACTTTGGTTTTCTTGTGTTTGAGTAATTTGGGATTTGCTCGAAGCCTTGGAAGGTCGCCGGAGCCACGTGCACCGCCGTACACGTGTACGACAGCGACAGGGGTGTCAGGAACGATGCGGCTTGTAACTCGAGTCGTGCATGAGTTTTTCGGTGTTCTTCTTCGAGTTAGTTTCGAGTCGGGTGCGAATGCATATTTGCTGTTAATTTTATCCATGTTAAACTTAACTTCAGGGAATTGAAAGAGAGGGGAGAGGAAGAAGGAGAGGGAAGGGCTTGCGTGATTGGGTGTTTATCTCGGAGTAGCGCTTGAGTTTTACAGGGAAGATCTCGGGTTCTTTGTTATCTGAGTGTAAAATTTTATAAAATTTGTTAGTGAATAAAGGTTTCAGCAAGGTGTCACAGTAAAGTGAATACTGTTCAAGATTTAAGCAAAAATTTAGTTCCAGTATTGATTATCATAGTTAAGGATTATTAACAGGTTAACTCGTGATTAATTGTTTTATATTAACTGATTACTTTTGTTAAAGCTTAACCATGTTTTAAAATCCTGTTAATATTAAGTAATAAATTAAGTAGACTAAAAAATAATGTTTCAGTTAGTAATATAATTAAAAAGACTTAAATGTTAATTAAGTACATAATCAATATCAATTGATTCGATTCAGAAGTAATTAAGAGTAATTACTTTGTAATTTTAATTAGTAGTGTATTATAAGAAATAAGTGAAATTGTAATTAACCACTTAATTAATTAATGAACGAGTAATAGTTAATTAATCAAGTGATTTAACTAAGAATTGAGAAATGATTAATGAAGCAATTAGCAGTAAATAAACAGGTAATTAAGTTCTATTTAGGTCGAAGAATAGTGATTGAGAAATAATTGCTTAAGTAATCAAAGTTAGATAACTTGATTAAGAAAGTAATTACTTAAATAGTAATTAAGTGATTAAGCAATTAAGACATAAATATTAATTAAGAAATGATTTAGTGATTAAATAATTTGAAGGGAAATAAGTGATTAAACAGGGTTAAGAGATTAACTCTCAAGTAATTAAATTAATCACAATAAGAGTTTAAGATGATTGTTTGTGGATGTCGTATATTTATTTGTGATGTTTATTGATGATATTCTGTGATGCTCACTGATATGCTGTAATATATCCATGGCAATTGTGTATGATTTATCTGTGGTAAATGTTATATGAATTCAATCATTGAATTAAACTGTTTAAGTTAATTAGACAACTTGGCCTTTAAAATGGCATTTGGATTTCGTTGAGACCGGGATCGGGTGTCAATTTGATACTCCGAAAACCACATCGATCCAAAATTAAACGATAGGTCGTGAATTCTCAAGTGAAGATCGAGATGGTGTTTTCAGAATGCAAGGGTTATCGTCGTTGACTCTGAGGGTGATTCCAAAATGAGTGTGACGAGATAATGTCTTCGGTTTCGTTCGAACCCGGAATGAACTTGTATGGATTGAATGCTTTCAGCACATTGTCAGGAGGACAATGAGCATTCTAAGAAATATGTCATGTAAAGGTAATCGCAGCCTCAAGCCTCATCAACCGGGAATGGCTAAAACAGGGGAGGTGCAGCAAGGTTAGGTGGGTCATGCCCAAGCAGGACGAGATATACCCCTGTCTAAATGTCCCTTTATTTCGGCTGTGTGGGCGGTTGGATATGCGCACCAACTGCGGGGTTATCTTGTTCGGGACTATTCAGTAAGGAATGGTTCCAGCCTAGTGTTGAAGGGGAGTTAGGGTGGCTCCTCGGTACAGTGATCTAGACCGCGTACTGTGACGGGCGGTACCCCAGTAGCCCTGCCATTGTATGGGATCCAATTTCCAATAAGCGTCGTACGTTTTGATTGTGCCCAACTACGTTGGAATGTGAGATGTAAGCATTTCAGCTATTTCTGTATTTTATTTGAAAACCCTAGACATTATTATAATATCACTGGATTTCCTATAAAATGTTTTGGTTAGCGTAAGGTAAAAACTTACCCGTATTTATTTGTGGGGATTCATACGTGATACCTTTGTTTTAAAAGGGTTTTCAAAATTAAACAATTTAAACCGTTTACTCATACCAGACCCATGTCTGACCCGGAGTTTATATTTTGTTTTTCATAAACTCTTGGGTACTCAAATTTTACGAGTAGCCAAGTGATAGGTTTGGATTTTGATTCTGGAGGAGCTTGGAGCAGGAGTTTCCAGACATATGTAGATATTTATCTAGTTCCGCTATGTTAGTTGATGTATACTGTATCTCTGATTTATATATGAAATCAATGTAATAGATATGTGATATATTATATTTTGTTCTGTTCCGCTGTGAGATTCAGATGTTTTGTTCTTTCTTTCTCTATTCCTTTCTATTTCTACCCTTTCTTTCTATATGATGATGCGTCTTTCTGGTAGTAGAAGGGCGGGTCGTCACACTTGGTATCAGAGCGCTAGGTTGAGTGAATACCTAGGCTCTTGAGTGATTTCTTTCTTGAGAGAGCGTATTTGTAATTTTGATATATATATATATGTATATATATATATATATATTTATTTATTTCTACCTCTTTATTGGGTTACCTGTTCGGGTATTCCAATATAAGTTATAAGGTAGATAGGGTAGTGGTGTGTGTAACACGACTACCGATGGTTGGAGTTTTGAATATTTGTAGTTGGAGTGTATCTGTCGAGACTGTAGACCTATTACCGTCTCGAGTGAGCTTTGGGTGATGTGAGGATTTCATTGTTGGAATGTAATTTTGGATGAGCTTGAGTTTGGACCTATCGGATGGACAGGAGCAAATCATGATATCTTGATATCTCAGGGTGTAGTAGCTGCATAATAAGACTCAGTGATTTTGGATGTCTACGAAGATGTTTCTTTGGAACAAGTTAAGAAAATATGTCCGTTTCGGAATTGTGACTAAGTTCAGTAAGGTGTTTTTGTTCTGGTTGAGGCACGAGTTTCTCAAAGAGCTTTAAATGGAAGTCTTTGGTCATCGAGGTTAGCCATATAGATTGGAGTGTTCTGTGTGCTGTCGAGAAGGTTTATTGATTAGCAGTTTTCTTGAGGTGATTTCAGAAGTAGCAGAGTGGATTCATTTCTTCGATGGATTGACCCGAACAGTATATGGCTGTTCTGGATTGTGAAGGGAGAACAAACTTATTTGGGTAGAATTGCCAGAGTGTTGTGATTCTGGAATTCATTTGTGTAATCTTTTACATGGAGTTGAGACTTTTCAAGATAAGTTAAGTTATTGATGTGAACCAAGTTTTTCCTGATGTATTCGAGAAGTTAATTGTTTGTCTTCCCATCGAGAGATAGAGTTTCGTATTGATTTGATTCCAGGGTAGTGCTGGTGATTCAGCCTAATTGGAGGATGGTTCCAAGAGAGAAAGTAGAGTTAGTTGAGCAGATTTAGGATCTTCTGGGGAAGGAGTTGATCAAGTCTAGTTTTTCTTGTTAGGGTTCTGTGACAGTGTTGTCGCTAAATCGGAAGGATCGATAAGAGTATGAATAAGTTTGTTTTGGTATATTCTAAGTTTGAAGAAGAGCTCAAGCAACATTTGAAGATAGTGTTGGAGACACTAAGGGAACATGTTTTGAAGGCGAGTTCTCTAAGTGCCATTTTTGGAAATCGAAAGTTATTTTGGGGCACATTATTTCGGTGAAGGTATCTCTGTAGACCCAGCGAAGGGAGAATCTATTCTAGAATGGAAGCAACCGATGGAAATTCATAATTTTCTGGTTTAACTGGCTACTACAGGAAATTTATCAGAGACTATTCCAAGATTTCTTCACATCTGACTAAGTTGACAAGGAAAAGAACTAAGTTCAAATGGACACCCGGTGTGAAGACGCTTTCTAAGAATGGAAGACGAGGCTAACCAGTGCTCCAGTGATTGTTATTCCGGAAGTGGGCAGATTTGGAATTTATACGGATGCTTGTATAATTGATTTGGGAAGCAGTATTGATGCATGATAGAAGAGTATTCGCGTATGCGAGTTGGCAATCGAAGCTACAAGAAAAGAAACTGCGCTACACATGGCCTTGAGTCGTTAGCCATTGTGTTTGCTTTGAAGATTGGGAGGCACTATCTGTTGGGAGAAAAGTTGAGGTATTCACGGATCACAAACCATTGAAATATAATTTTTCTCTAAGGGAATGTTAATCTGATGCAGCCGTGGTGAGTCGAATTTCTGGCCTCATATGATATGGATATTCTGTATACCCAGGATAAGCGAATGTTGTGGTTGATGCTCTTAGCAGGAATGCAGTTTTGTTTCTTTTGGGAAGTTTTTCCTTCTCTCCAGGGCAGAATCATAAGTAAGCAAAGGGAGGATAGATCTTTTGAGGAATTGATTCTTAAACTAAGGATGGAAGGTGTTCAAATTTTAAGGTAGATGATCAAGGTGCTTAAAGGATTAGTGGCCGTTTGTGTGCTTGATATAGATGAGTTGAGGCAATAAGTTTTAGCTGAATGTCATCACTCCAGACTGAATATTCACCTGGAATCTTTAAGATGTATAAAGATATGAGAAGAATTTCTGGAGACCGAGCATGAAGAGGGTTGTAGCTGCTTTCGTTTATAGTTGTACTTTCTATCAGCAAGTTAAGGTGATCAATAGAAGTTGTCCAAGATTATTGCAATCTTTAGAAAAATCCCAGATGGAAGTGGGCGATGATTTCGAAGGATTTCATCGACGGTTTGCCAAGAACCAAGAAAAGAAACGATGGAATATGGATTATTGTGGATCGATTAACTAAGAGTGCTCATTCTATACTAGTTAGGTAACTCGGACTACAGTTTCTGGCCAAAATTTTCTTGAGGGAAATAGTAAGATTGCTTGGTGTTCCTGTTAGAATAATAAGTGATCGTGACCCTATTTTTTCACCAGTAAAATTCTGGAAGGCACCGCAATTGACTTTGGAAGCGAGTTTGAAATTTAGTACAGCCTATCACCCTCAGACGGACGAACAGAGAGATTGAACCGTATTTTAGAGGATATGCGGCAAGCTTGAGTTTTGGATTTTGGTAGATTGTGGAAGGTTATCTTGTGTTTGGACCAGTTTTGTTTTGTGAAGTTTCTGATAAGGTTGGGTTTATCAAAGGAAAAGATGAGAGCTTCTCAAGACCGTTAGAAGAAGTACGCAGATAAGAAGGAGACACTTGGAATTTGAGATTGGTAATTTGTTTTTTTTTGCCAAAGTTTCCGATTAAAAAGGAACTATTAGATTCGGAGGGCGGGAAAACTTGACCCGAGAGATATTAGACCATTTCGGATATTGACAAGAATTGGAGCTGTAGCTTGCAGAGTTGAATTGCCAGAACAGATATCTGGAACTTATAATGTATTCTGTGTGACCCATCTAAAGAATTTGTTCTTGATTCATTATTAGTTGTAAGACCAGTAGTACATGAAGACTTGGAAGTTAGGCCGAATGTGACTATGGGCAGAAATTCAGGTCGGATTGTTAGTTAAGATGAGAGGCAACTCAGGAGTATAGTAGCGTATCTTATCATAGTGTAGTGGAGCGAGGATCCCAGGGATTTCACCCAGGAAACTCTGTATAGTTTTAGAAAAGCTTATCTGGATTTGTGTCCGGATAGCTAGTGATGTTTGTTAGGATAGATGTTGGTTGTTTGTTAATATATGAATGATATGTATGTTTGAATGGTTGATATGACAAATTTTAAATTATCTTTGTTTTAAATTTCGGGGACGAAATTCTTTTAAGGGGGGAGGAATGTAACGACCTTGGATTTTGGCCCTATTTATTTTAATAAATATTTAAATCAATTTAAATAAAATGTAAACTTATCCATTTGAAACGAATATGATTTTGAAATAATTGCCATTGTTTATATAAATGGTATTTTTAAAAGGGAAATTAATTTGAAAATTTAAATAAATTATCTCAATAATATTCATATTAAAATTGTCTTTTATGATTGAATTAAAATACCTTACTTTGTTTATATTTGGTAAGTATACATATGAATGATAATGTTTGAAATGAAATTTAACTCTATCAACATAAAAATAAGTATAACATATGAATATAACTTAATTATTGACAAAATACAAATAGGAATGAATATAAATAAACCGTATTGAATATAACTTAAATATTATTAGTTAGAAATAAAAAAAAATGGAAACAAGGATTAAACATACAACATAATCTGAAGTTAATTAAAACACAATTGTATAAAACTAAAATAAAAACAAAGTATATGGTAAAATAAAAACAAAGTATAAAATAAAATAACATGGATAAACAAGCATACAACATAAACTGTTATTTTGAGAGCGTAAAATAAAATAAGCACAATGTATAAAATAAGAAAACAAATTAACTTCATATACACACATCAATATCTACCTGCAAATGTTATGCACAAACAAAAATAACAAAACAACTTATCTTCACTTACAAGACACAAGATATATAAGTAAATCTGATAACCATGTATACTGAAAACTAGTAACAGAACAAGTTTCATAAATATAATAGATCAAGTGTTGTTTGTAAGTACAAACTAGAAGCTGTTAAAACAAATATTTTTAAACAAATGTCTTCATAAGCCAAATCTATCTGCAAATATGAAACAGAGAAACACAGGTCATATAACCTACATGCAAGTATATACTTTTACATAAATATCTATGAGCAGCAAATATTTTAATAATTATGCAAATTAATTAAGATACAAAGCAAATATGAACAAATGAATAGCTTCATGTACAAGCTTTGTTGGCCTGCAAAATGAAAAGGAACAAACCAATATGTTTATGCATAGTACAACACAATTGTATACGAATATTTATGAGCAGCTGAATATAATGAGTATGTAAACCTATTTGGTAAACAAAACATTTAATGCTAATATCTCAGCCTACATTTTGTCATTTCAGACAGTGCAAATCTTATGAAAAAAATCTGGTCAAAACAAACAAACAAAAAAAATAAGAAAGTGTTTGTCCAGTTACCACCTTCCTCGACATACCATTTCTCTTATATATATCTACACCTTTCTTTAGTTCGACCAAGAAATAGTAATACCTGAGAAATAAAGACTAGAAGAAGAAACAAATTCAAATAAAAAAAAGAAAAGGGGCGGATTCATGAATAAACCCAAGCAGTTTTCAACTGCAGTTTTCAAGACATCAAAGAGTTTTCTATCCAATTGTTATTTGAAAGTGAGTAAACTTAACTTTTCAAGCTTAAGTTAATTAAATCAGTAAGATAATTCATGGGATTTATATATGTATTGTATATGCTTTATCTTGATATGTATCTGAGATTTCATACAAGCTGTAATAGGAATATTGTAGATGTTGTTTCTCTGTTATGTGTTACAGGATGAAAACAATTAAACTTTGAATTGTTTTCATTTGATTATAGTAAGTTTTAAAATTGTTTTTCAACAAAACTTGTTATTTGAACTTCAATCAGAATCTTTTTTAAAACCTGTTTCAACATATTAGTTACTTATACTTCTGGGAAAAACTGTTTACAGTCAATCAAGCAAAATACTGGTAAATTCGATCACATGAAAAGCTAATCCAAATTTATATCTTGAATTATGACTAAAAGCTATGATTTTTAAAATTTGAATGGGAATTTTTAGATCAGTATTTCGAGAGCAACTCGGTATTGAATGAAAATTGAAATTTTATCAAATTCTCGAAGCTGATCCGATATTAGATGCTGAAATTTAAATTGAAGCAAGTACGAAGGTTAGTGATCTTAAGAAACATATTCACTAGTTTTTCCATTGCGTAGAATTTTGATACGAGATCGACATAGGGTTTTACTGCGTGTTTGTGTTCATGCCAGTAAAAATATGGGATTCGTCTCGTACATTTTATCGAGTGATTCGAGGCTTGGTTGGAAGATTGCTGGGGACGTTGTCGAGGTGTGGTCGAGTTTGCATCACCTCCGGTGGAGCGTGATTTGGTGGCATGACGTTTTGTTTCAGAGAGGTCGTTCGTTTCTTTCATTCGAACTGCGTATTTTCATAATCGAATTTTTGGAGGTATTTCGACTTTGGTTTTCTTGTGTTTGAGTAATTTGGGATTTGCTCGAAGCCTTGGAAGGTCGCCGGAGCCACGTGCGCCGCCGTACACGTGTACGGCAGCGACAGGGGTGTCAGGAACGATGCGGCCTGTAACTCGAGTCGTGCATGAGTTTTTCGGTGTTCTTCTTCGAGTTAGTTTCAAGTTGGGTGCGAATGCATATTTGTTGTTAATTTTATCCATGTTAAACTTAACTTCATGGAATTGAAAGAGATGGGAGAGGAAGAAGGAGAGGGAAGGGCTCGCGTGATTAGGTGTTTATCTCGGAGTAGCGCTTGAGTTTTATAGGGAAGATCTCGGGTTCTTTGTTATCTGAGTGTAAGATTTTATAAAATTTGTTAGTGAATAAAGGTTTCAGCAAGGTTTCACAGTAAAGTGAATACCATTTAAGATTTAAGCAAAAATTTAATTCCAGTTTTGATTATCATAGTTAAGGATTATTAATAGGTTAACTCGTGATTAATTGTTTTAAATTAACTGATTACTTTTGTTAAAGCTTAACCATGTTTTAAAATCTTGTTAATATTAAGCAATAAATTAAGTAAATTAACAAATAATGTTTCAGTTAGTAATATAATTAAAAAGACTTGAATGTTAAGTAAGTAAATAATCAATATCAATTGATTGGATTCAGAAGTAATTAAGAGTAATTACTTTGTAATTTTAATTAGTAGTGTATTATAAGAAATAAGTGAAATTGTAATTAACCACTTAATTAATTAATGAACGAGTAATAGTTAATTAATCAAGTGATTTAACTAAGAATTAAGAATTGACTAATGAAGCAATTAGCAGTAAATAAACAGGTAATTAAGTTCTATATAGGTCGAAGAATAGTGATTGAGAAATAATTGCTTAAGTAATCAAAGTTAGATAACTTGATTAAGAAAGTAATTAATTAAATAGTAATTAAGTGATTAAGCAATTAAGACATAAATATTAATTAAGAAATGATTTAGTGATTAAATAATTTGAAGAGAAATAAGTGATTAAACAGGGTTAAGAGATTAACTCTCAAGTAATTAAATTAATCACAATAAGAGTTTAAGATGATTGTTTGTGGATGTCGTATATTTATTTGTGATGTTTATTGATGATATTCTGTGATGCTCACTGATATGCTGTAATATATCCATGGCAATTGTGTATGATTTATCCGTGGTAAATGTTATATGAATTCAATCATTGAATCAAACTGTTTAAGTTAATTAGACAACTTGGCCTTTAAAATGGCGTTTGGATTTCGATGAGACCGGGATCGGGTGTCAATTTGATACTCCGAAAACCACATCGATCCAAAATTAAACGATAGGTCGTGAATTCTCAAGTGAAGATCGAGATGGTGTTTTCAGAATGCAAGGGTTATCGTTGTTGACTCTGAGGGTGATTCCAAAATGAGTGTGATGAGATAATGCCTTCGGTTTCGTTCGAACCCGGAACGAACTTGTATGGATTGAATGCTTTCAGCACATTGTCAGGAGGACGATGAGCATTCTAAGAAATATGTCCTGTAAAGGTAATCGCAGCCTCAAGCCTCATCAACCGGGAATGGCTAAAACAGGGGAGGTGCAGCAAGGTTAGGTGGGTCATGCCCAAGCAGGACGAGATATACCCCTGTCTAGATGTCCCTTTATTTCGGCTGTGTGGGCGGTTGGATATGCGCACCAAATGCGGGGTTATCATGTTCGAGACTGTTCAGTAAGGAATGGTTCCGGCCTTGTGTTGAAGGGGAGTTAGGGTGGCTCCTCGGTACAGTGATCTAGACCACGTATTGTGACGGGCGGTACCCCAGTAGCCCTGCCATTGTATGGGATCCAATTTCCAATAAGCGCCGTACGTTTTGATTGTGCCCAACTATATTGGAATGTGAGATGTAAGCATTTCAGTTATTTATGTATTTTATTTGAAAACCCTAGACATTATTATAATATCATTGGATTTCCTATAAAATGTTTTGGTTAGCGTAAGGTAAAAACTTACCCGTATTTATTTGTAGGGAGTCTTACGTGATACCTTTGTCTTAAAAGGGTTTTCAAAATTAAACAATTTAAACCGTTTACTCATACCAGACCCATGTCTGACCCGGAGTTTATATTTTGTTTTTCATAAACTTTTGGGTACTCAAATTTTACGAGTAGCCAAGTCATAGGTTTGGATTTTGATTCTGGAGGAGCTTGGAGCAGGAGTTTCCAGACGTATGTAGATATTTATCTAGTTCCGCTGTGTTAGTTGATGTATACTGTATCTCTGATGTATATAGTGACAGATGTATGTATGATTTTCATGTGTATTGATATTGTATAACTCTGATATATGAAATCAATGTAATAGATATGTGATATATTATATTTTGTTCCGTTCCGTTGTGAGATTCAGATGTTTTGTTCTTTCTTTCTCTATTCCTTTCTATTTCTACCCCCTTTCTTTCTATATGATGATGCGTCTTTCTGGTAGTAGAAGGGCGGGTCGTCACAGCTATTCATAGTTATAGAATCTTTTGTAAATCAAACTGTTGAGTAAAAGGAGCGATTGAGCCTTGAAATCAATTGGGTGTGATTGTAGCCTCATAAATCAATAAGGTGATCTTGTAGCCTGGTTAAGTCAAGAGAGTTTTCCCTAGACTCGAATACAGGAGGGTGTACCTTGTAGCCTTGGAACTGAGGGTATAATCTGAGAGATTATTTTGATAAGAATCCATACGATTGTACGGGACTGGATGTAGGGTAACTCCGAACTAATATAAAATCTTGTTGTGTTCTTTTCTTTACTGTTTTTATTTAGTATTTGCATCTGTGTCTGATTTTTTAATTATATCTGTGTCTATGAATTGCATTTGTTGGTGATTAAATTACATAAGTTTCAAAAAGATTTAGAAAATCCATAAAACACTATTCACCCCCTCTAGTGTTATTCCAGCCTTAAGATCCATAATCTGCATTTCTCACATTTGGTATCAGAGCATTGGTTTCCAAAAGTTTTCATAATTTGAATTTTGAAAAGTTTTAAAAATGGCTACCCACACTTGTTCCGTCAACACCATCACTAGTTCATTTGTAGAGGGTCAGTCTACTGCCAGACCACCACTTTTTAATGGCATTGGGCATGTAAAATGAAAATATATTTATAGTCAATAGGATTAGACACTTGGAATATCACACAAACTGAATATTCTGAACACACAACTAGTTTTGCACAGTGGACTGCTGAGCAAAAGAATTTTGCGCAAAATAATTCCAAAGCCATGAATATTTTATTTTGTTCACTTGATAGGAATGAATTCAATAGAGTATCTCTTTGTAAGTCTGCATATGATATCTCAAAAACTTTGCAAGTTACTCACGAAGGAACAAGCAAAGTCAAACAGAGCAAAATATCTATACTCACAAATCAGTTTCAATTATTCAAAATGAATTCTAATGAGTCCATTTCAGATATGTATAGTAGATTTCAAGATACTGTGCATTCTTTAATATCATTGGGAAAAAGTTTTTCCGAAGAAGATCAAGTCAAAAAAATTCTAAACTCTCTTACTCCGGAATGGGATCAAAAAACTTTTGCAATCGAAGAAGAAAATGATACCAGTGCTTTAAAGATTGAAGAATTGATTGGAAATCCAATGTCATTCGAAGTACAAATGCAAGGGAGAAGAGATAGCAAGGCATTTGAAAAGAAGTCAATTGTGTTCAATGCATTAACAGATGGATTAGACTCGGGAAGTGATGATGATGAAGAAATAGTTTTCATGACAAAGAATTTTCGGAAGTTTCTAAAATACAGGAAGATGAACAACTTCAAAAAGAATAATCACAGGAATTCTAAAAGTCATAATGAAGTATCACACCACGTCAAATGTTTCAACCGTGACGAACCAGGCCATCTCAAAAGAGACTGTCTGCATCCTGATAAGAAAAAGTTTCCTGCAAGAAATTATTATACAAAGAAAAGAAAAGGAGCGATACCGCTACACTAAACCATTCAAACTCAGACTCATCCTCAAGCGATGATGATAAGAAGACGAAAAATTTAAATATGTGCTTTACGGCTATTCATGATTCCGATAATCTCGGAGATATGAATCTAGAAAAAGGTACATGTTTACAATATATTGGTTGAAATTGTTTGCTTAAAATTATTTGATTGTTTGATTGTTTTTGAAATTATGTGTTGTTTGAATTTTATATTTTTAATTATTATGTTTATTTTTATTTTAATATTATAATATTTTTTATTAACAGAGTATTATTATATTTAATATTACCCCAGAAAATATATAGATATTAAAAATAATATATGTATATAGATATTAAAGTACATAAGATAATATAAGTCACATGAATTCTCTGACCCATGTCGACATGGCCCTCCCATGATGTCAACCCCCCTATCAGAAATTTGAAATTTGAATTTGAATTCAAATCTTTGAATTTCCCTCCACCTTTTCACCAAATCCAATGTTCTGGAAAGGTACCTCTTGACCAGAGAATATGTCTATTGAATATCTACTTATTTCCATTATCTTATCATACTTTTTCACTTTTATTTTAAAATTCAAACTCTCTTTCACTCTTTCAAACTTTCTACTCTCTTCAAAAATGGCTTCTTCAAGTACTCCATCCATAATGAAGCTGTTTAAAACCATTAAAGAGTATCTCTATAATGATCCGGAAGCAATCAAGGCTTATATAAGCTATGCTAATTTCGGAAAAGTTCATACGGGAAAGTTTGCTATCTGTAGCGATTTCTCTACATATGAAATCAATATTCTTCTTGAAGAGAATCATATCCTTAGTCTTTTTGACAATTCTGAAAATGATTTTGTTTGTTACCCAAATCTTGTTAAAATGTTTTTTGCGAATTTGAATCGTGGTTTTTATGAAGGAAATGAAGATGAAATTTGAAGTATTGTTAAAGGCACTAAAATTGTTTTAAATTATGAAATTTTGGGCAACATTCTCAATTGCAAGTATTTGGGAATAGATCTTTCTACTTTTAACATTGATGAACATGATCGTGAGACATTTCATTACATTTTCAAAGGAGATGACAACTTTGAATTTAAAAATCGTAACTTTCATCCGAAAGCACGTATTGTAAATCTTCTTTTGCAACATACTATCACTCCCAGATCGATAAATTTCAATAACCTGGCTTTAAAAGTTTGTAAAGCTCTTTTTGTTATCTTTGGTCATTATGACATTAATTGGGCACAAGTGATTATGGATAAACTTCATCCTAAGAATTTGGAAATGGGTGAGAATACCTTGTATCATGGAATATATCTCACTCATATTTTTAATTATTTTGGCATTGATTACAAAAGGGAAGAATTTGTTTCAAGAAAAGTGTTTAATCATACCAACATTTCTCTCATGAAAATTCCTTCATATTTCAACAATATGGATCTCTTGCCGAAAACGATGAAAGATTGACACATGAAGATATGGAGGAAGAAGATGAAGAAGAAGAAGAAGAAGAAGGGGAGGAAATGGAAATTGAAGAAGATAACGAAGAAACCTCATTCAAAAATATTGAATATCCTATCAATATTAACAGTCCTTCCAACAAAACTCTTCTCAAAAAGTAAAAGATTATAGTGGAAAATCAACGGATTCTAAAAAGATCCGCTAGTAAGAAATTGGATAAAATGTCCACTAATATGAACAAATTATTTGCTAAAGTTGGTCAAAAACTTGGCTTATCATCATCCTCCTCATCCTCTAGCACATTCTAAGAACTAGGTTGTGATGTATTATTTGTTTTTTTGAGCTTGTATTGTTCTTTTTATCATATCATGTAGTATCTTATGTATCATCTCATCTATTTATAAAAATCATCTATCTTATGTTTTTTACCTTATCGTGTCCCTGGAATAAATGTTAGTATAGTATATAAGTTTATATATATATATATATACACATACTTATTCACAAAATAAATAAGACACATAAATTAACAGACCCATGTCAACATGCCTCTACCCTCCTTTGTCGACATATAACTATCTAATTTGATTATTTTTTAAATTTTGAAATTAAAATAACTAACTCATGTCTATTCATTTTAGACGAATATCTACCTATGTAAACACCTGTTTCTTCAGGAAATTTGTAATCCTTTCCTTTCTACTTAACTCTATTTGCATCTCTTCACTATTTATCAAAAATGGCTTCCTCTTCTCAAACTCTAAGTGATAATCTTGAAGAAACTCTTAATTCATTCAAGAATATACTTACTTTTATTCTCCACAATCAAAGGCACTTACAACTAAGTCAAGTGCAAATAATAAAAGAACAAGAGAAGCATTTCGATGCTCTCCGTTGGATGATTTCTGCCTTTAACAAAGGTGATCTCGATACAAATCATGTAGGAACTTTGATTCAAGATAATGAAGATTGGGAAATTATTAAAAAGGATCCTATCATTGGAGAAAAAGGATGGGTTGAAGTTCCTAGAAATATTTGATCTCCTTATGGTTTGAATTGCTTGTTTTTGAATTGTGTGATTTGATTTGATTTGCTTTAATTTGATTAGAATTGATTTGGCTAGAATGGATTGTATATCATTATATGGAACATAATATATATTTATTGGGTTTATACTTTCATATTTGTCATATCTTTATTATAACTCATGTTATTTTATATATATATACACACTCCATTACAATTTATCACAGGTGCTCCAGTACAAAACTAAGGGGGAGTTATATTAGTTTAGGATAAGTTTTTGTTGATGACAAATGGGAGAAATATAAAATAGAGTAGTTAGGCTTAGATTAAAGGGGAATTATTAGTTTAAGGGGGAGTTATTGTGAAGGAGAAGTATGTTTTATAAACATATGTTGTCATCATCGAAAAAGGGGAGATTATTAGTCCTTGAGATGATGGTTTTGATGACAAAAACCTTAGGACTTGTTATAAAATATAAATACTAACATTATAGTTTATATATATATATATATATGTGCAAGATATAAACATGCAGGTACCAAGAATGAAGACTGTACAGTATAGAGATACAAGACTGATGAATTTAAAGATCGAAGATATCAAGATTGAAGACTCATGAGTACCAAGATATCAAGAGTTCAAGATTTCAATAGTACAAGATAAGTATCAAGTCTAGAATTATGTTAAAACTTCTTGAAAGCACTTACATATCTATTCGAAATTCGTTCGTGGAATGGAATCCACTTTGAGCCTGTTAAAGGGATGGAACCTTAGTGGGGTGGAACCCATGATAATATAGTCCTATTTTGATATCCACTAATTTTATAAAATACTTTTCAAAAATATATCCCTTGTTTTAAAAAATGTTTTCAAAACTTTCTTTTCAAAAATACATCTCTCTTGGTTTTAAATATTTTAGCCTCAAAACTATTTTTATCATTTTTAGTATTTTGATTTCAAAATTGTCTTTGTTTTTAAACCATCTCTTGTTTTAAATATTTATCTTTAAAATATTTATATACTCGAATTTTAAATCACTTTATAGATTAACATTATATATATTAAATATTGCTCTCTAAACTCTTTTATATGTTTAAACTATATTCAAATATATTTACAAAGTTTAGAAATTGTTTTGAGAAATTATAGAAACCAATTTTAGTAAGAAAATTGAAACATCAATTTTGCCTTGAGCACGTCGACATCCCTCAACCCCCCATGTTGACATGGTGTCCATTATTTTCAAATTACAAATTTTCAAAAGAAGTGTCTATTTGTCGTATCCTTTCACGAATAGATATGGCTGTTACTCTACTATAAATACCAATAAGTTCTAAACGAATTTTTTACCAGATTTCATTTATTTTCTCTCATCTTCACCTTCCACATTTATTCTAAAGAATTATAAACTATACTTTGCCGAAATACCAAGTGAATCAAACTTGATTATCTCTTGTTTGATTCACTGCCACTCTCTCCATAAGATCTCAGTGCTATTCGGAGTTATAAAACCTTTTGTAAATCAAACTGCTGGGTAAAAGGTGTGGTTGAGCCATTAAATAAATTGGGTGTGATTGTAGCCTCGGAAATCAATTAGGTGATCTTATAGCCTGGTTAAATCAAGAGAGTTTCCCTGGACTCGAATATAGGAGGGTGTACCTCGTAGCCTTGAAACTGGGGTTGTAATGTGGGAGATTATTTTGATAAGAAATCCATACGATTGTACGGGACTGGATGTAGGGTAACACTGAACCAGTATAAAATCCTGGTGTGTTCTTTCCTTTACTGCTTTTATTTAGTATTTGCATCTGTGGCTGATTCTGTAATTATATCTGTGTTTGTGAATTGTATTTGTTGGCGATTAAATTACATAAGTTTCAAAAAGATTTAGAAAATCCATAAACACTATTCACTCCCCCCTCTAGTGTTATTCCACCCTTAAGATCTGAAATCTGCATTTCTCACAGTTATCATATATCCAACGCACTCAAGCGATGTGAGGAATATTTGATTGATGCTATGATTGCTATATTTTGCCATATCAATTTAAGGATATCATAGAATTTGTGTAGATGTCTAGACACCTCATATGTAATATTATGTATAGTACACCTATGAGGATGATGATGTAGAATGGCATATATTTGATGTTATGTCCTAACTCTTTTGATGTAGGAAGATGCTAGGTATGATGCTCCATATCCCATGTCCGACTATATATTTTTATAGTATTTTGAGATTTTCTATCACTCATGCAAGGCTGTTATCTAAATTAACATTTTATACTTTTCTTCTTATTATTCTAAGTACACTTAAAATTAGAGATAGCAAGTTTGGTGTGCACGCGGATCTTACAGGTGATAAGTAGGAGGTTACACTTTCTGTATGCAATATTTGGTCTTATTTCCGCTTATTATTCTGTCATGCATTATTATGGAGCTTATCAGTGCTTTTATTTATCAGGAGATGGTTTTCTTTGAGTTATCATTGTATAACTCTTTCACTTATGATGTATAACCTTGATGGATAATTGCACTCTGATATGGTTTTGATTCATGTAGTTATATTTACCATCTCATCCATTTTATTTCTGTATTTGATATTATATTTTATTTGATGCACTATGAGATATATGATATGTTCTATAATTGTTTTATGTACTTTACCACTTGATAATTGCCCTATATTGACTGAGTACCATTATAGCGCACTATACATGTATATTAGGTAACGAAGGTGTATGACGATCATCAGACTTGGTATCAGTGCTTAGATTGCATAGTGAACCTAAGGGATACCATGATCCAATAGAGATATATTTTGACTTATCACTCTAGGATGGATCAAGCAATATGAGAGAGTGTACTTGTTGTATATTTTGATTTTCTAAACTATAGAGTACATAGTATATATGTCACATTGCACACTTAAGCACCATTGATGTAGGCTTTTCTTTATGAGAAACAATCATTCTTATTACATATTAAGAATGAGCCACCATATGAGAAATGCTCCTAGAAACTCCATCTCCGGAGTTTAAGAGGAAGGAGTAGGCCTAGGAGCTATTAATCCGGACTTGCAGATGAAATTCAATACCATGATGAGGAACATGCTACAAAACACCCAAGTGGTCACTCCAAACATTGCATTTGTGATGCTCGAATGCAAGTGCGAAAAGTCAATTTTTCTTAGCTATGTAAAGGCTATACGATTCTAAGAGGCAAACTGTTCCTTTGAATAGAGTCGGCTATTGGGTTTCGAGACTTTACGAATATTTTTAGAGGATCTTCGACGACTTAGAGTTGGATGACACTATAAGGCAGAAGTTGTCCTCTAGACAACTCTAGGGAAAAGAAATGAACTGGTGGCATGCCTTTAGAGCTATGACTCCTGAGGATAAGTTTACTTAGGATCAGTTCAAACCTTGCTTCGAAGATAAATCTATCCCAGTTGCTCGATTGGTTATGTTTAGATGGTTCACTTAATTAAGGTAAGGCGATATGTCAACGTTGGAGTATGTGGTCGAATTTGACACGCTATCGAAGTACGGTCTATGTTTCATTGATAGCCCATTTACAAAGAAAGAAAAATTTATCATTGTTTCAAATAATCATCTTAAGGAGCAATTTCGAGAAGTTGGTTGGAAAGAAACAAAAGCTTATAACCAGTGCATATGGCTTTTGTTTCTAAGGATAAGCCAAAGTAGCAATCGGGCAAGGGGAGGCAAGTGAAAATGGAGTAACAATAAGAATAAGAAGCAGATGGTGAGGCATATGCATTAAATGTTGTTCCAACTTCGTTGGGTCCTCCATAGGCAAAAGAGAAGAGAAAGGGCATTGCTATCGAAGGTATAGTTTCCATTTATGGTGTTCCCATATGTGTTTTATTCGATACCAGAGCATCACATTCCTTTATATCTAGTGACTAGTTAGATAGTTTAGGATTGGAACCTAAGATGGTTGGCCGACCTTTGATTATAAGGAACCCTGTTGGGGGCTTAGCCAGCCTATGCATTATTTTTCAAGACCTAGTATTATCGAGTCATGGATGTTCTCTTATTTTTGATTACTTTTTTAGGTGTTGTGTGGTTTAGTACTATATTGGGGATGGACTGGCTAAAGAAGTACGGAGTAGTGACAAACTGTGATAGGCAGTTTGAAACGATTGAGACGGGCGATGGGCTGAGATTCGAGATATGATGCCTTCTTGATGAGGATGTCATATGACATAAGTATTATTGGTATAGATATCTTGACATCCCATACGTATTTTGATGTACAATACACCCATGATGATGATGTAGAGTCATATAAATTTGATGTATGTGCTAACTCCTTAGAGGGAGGGACAAGTCAGGTATGATTCTCTAACCCTGTGTCCAACTACATTGACTATTATAATATTTTGAGATTTTCTATCACTCATACCAAACTATTGTCTAACTTGGGATATTATGATTTGCTTCTTATTATTCTGGATACTCTTAAATGAGTAGGTCAGGGATCACAGGTCTGGTGAGCACATGGAGCGGTAAAGGTGACGCGGAGGAGGCTACGCCTTTAATATGCTATATTTTGTCTTATTACTGCTTGTTATTCCACTGTGCAGCAATATGGAGCTTATCGGTGCTTTTATTTATCTAATGATGGTTTTCTTTAAGTTATTATTTGATGTATAAATCTATCACTTATGTAGTATAACTTTGATGTGATTTTGTATTTTATTCGATGCACTATAAGATATATGATAGATTCTGTAATAATTTTATTTACTTTACAACTTGATTTAACAATAAAATATTATATTTAAATCATAGCAAACAAACATGAAATTTTAATATGCAAATTAATTAAATTAAAACTATACCAAAACTCTTTTATTAATCAATAGTAAATATGATTTGATATAAAATTATTATTTACATAAACAAAAACATGATTTTGTAACTAGTAAATTGAAGTTTTCCTTAAATTCCCATATTAAACTTTGCTACCAATGCAACTGATCCAACGCCGTGATGTCCGGCCTAATTAATAACACATATTGATTATTTATTAATTATTTATAGCCGTATATTTGATCAAACCAATATATAACAATCATATATTATTATAACTAATTTTAATACTCGAATAAATTATTAAATACAATAAAAATTCAATACAACATTTGAATTAAGTTTATTATCAATTTATAACATTTATAAATTAATTACATTGGTTAAACTCGAAAATAGTTAACAACTCAGTTGTGTTGACTACGAAGTGTAAACTCGGTCCTCAATTAATATTTAAACAATTTAAGTACTAAAGCTTGTAAAACTTTGCTAAAGTATAGTATCAGGAACGACTTCAGTTGTTTATATATCATTTAGGCAAAATACAATTTCTAATATTTACTAAACTACACCTTATTACAATACTTAATGCAAAAAAAATTCATCATCATTATATCACTAAGATATCCAAATTTTGATCAATAATCAACTCCAATAATATTCATAGTTAATTACATAGACCATTTTAAAAAAATTGGATCCAATAACATTTATCAATTAAGCATTTTACTTCGGTTGGAGATTTTAACTTCTAGTTATAGCGATTTCAACCTTCTACAACATAAGAGACCTATCCCCTCTTGAGTAGTGTTTCACTTAAAGTAGTTCAACATGTACCCATCTGTGGTTGCTGCATGATCATGATATACAACATAGATAATAATCAAAGTACAATCTAGATACTTAAAATCAATAGTACTATCAACTTTGAAGACTACTGCACGACGTTACATGAGATCTTCTATTTTGAATTATTTATATTTACCTATAGAAAATTCTGACCAATTCTTTCTTTGATTATTCCAAAAAAACATAGGCACATAATCCCTTGGTGTCCCTAATGTCCATGAGCTATTCACGGTCCGTCTTATAGAGAGCATTACGTACACTAGTTTTATATCAATAACCTTTTTCTCAATACATCTTGATTATAAACATTTAAGGATAAGTATTTTGATTATTCCAGACAAACCTTATGGTAATAAACACATTTACAACTTCAATTAGCAAAAAATCTTTTCTAAGGATTTTCTATTTACATATGTTTAATGTGCTCATATCACTATTAATATCATGATACTACAACTCATATAATATAGAAAAAAAATCAATGGTATACTTTATTTCGAAAAAGATTCTTTTACAAGAGTTAAGCATGATAACAATTTACGTAATTTCCCCTTTTGTACATCCTTAACACTATCAAGGAGTGCACATAATAAGAGGGGTACTAATTCAGTGAGAGTTAATATAAATGTATTTGTATAAGTTGTGTGGTTGTCATCATAAAAAATAGAGAATGTTATAGCCGCGGTTTTAGTTTTTTAATAATAACAACCATACATCAAAGCTACCAATATATATTTCCACCTATAGGTTAATATTAAAAATTAGTGAAAAATAAAATTAGAAAGGAGATCAAATATAATACTCAAGGCATGCTTAAAAGGTTAAAATAAAACAGAAGAGTGCTTATCGTATAGTAAAGGAGCTATAAGAGACACTCATCGGAGTTAAAAAATTTATTAGAATATGTCACAGTCAAAGAAGTACTTAAACATAGAGAAATAGTTACCAAAGCAAATATTTTATTTACCTAGTCCTCTTAGTTTAGATTGATTAAACTCTTGCAAACAATCTTCAAATCACTTCAAATTTTGATACTACCTAACGAGCATCATAATATATTTTTCATATTTTTTTGGATTTTTTCTAGGTGTCAAAAACGATCGAATAAAAATCAGTTCAAAAATAAGATAAAATTACACGAAAAGACCATTGTCCAAGTAGTTAAGTGATTCGGCTTTAGTGTGAGAGGTCACAAGTTCAAAACTTGCATAGCATGATTCAAATGTTTGTTGAAATGTGATATGTTGTCCCAGTGACATGTTGTATATAAAGTACCATTTCAAAAAAAAAGATTAAAGTACACAGTAATTATAGCTAACAAAGCATACATGTCGAAGTGTCTCTTTTACATAGGTTAATTTGCATGCACTTACATGTCGACCTATATATACACACACACACATATATAAATGTGTGTGTATATATATATATATATGTATATATATGGGTTAACCTATGTGTTGTTTGGGCCGAGAGGAAATTCAAAATTTGCTCATTTTTGTCATATCTCTCCATTTAAGACTCCTTCCCCTTTATCGTTCAATTGCTTCTCATCAACTTTTGATAGTAGTAGTCTCTCATACACAACCACACATCATCTATAAAAGCACTTATCCTTTGTAAATTAAATAACCATTCCATTCATTTCATTTTCGATTTGTATTCTACAGCTTTGAACTTTAAGCATTTCCATTCAGTGATCATTCAAAGTTATACTCACTAACAATTAATTTAAACCATATACCACTCATTTATCTAATTCGACGATAATCAATGCGGGTTATAGGACTAGTATGATAAGAGACAAATTAGTATTGTCAATTATCGCCTATTATTATTTAATTGATGCCATATGCAGAGTCTTAGGTGGACCATAAGACGGATGTTCCTTCGGATCAAGTAAGGAAAGATATTTCAAAAAGGAGTTTTGGGAGACGTAGAATGAGAGCCTGAATCAACATAACCCCTTTTTCGTGTTACTAAGATTGCATTGCTTAGTTTACTTAATTTACTATATAGTTTATTATACATAGTTATTTTTGCTTAGCTAGTATATTTATAGAAATAACAACTTTAGCCATTGTCAACCCATATAATCTTTTCATAACCTGACTCTTCTAGAAGGGAATAAACAAGATACCCCTACAACTCATTAGAGAAACTCATACATAATAGACATAAAGGATATCGCATCATAGTGGCTATTGGGGCGAATCCAAAACCTATATTATCCACTTGTCTCATGCCTCATGCCATACAATCTAGTCTTATAGTTCTCTAACTTTTATATATTTTCCCACAAGTGATTTTCAAAAAAAATTCTAAACAAAAAAGATAACACTTGACATGCGCTCGCACACACACACAAACACAGATATGTGTGTGTATGTGTGTGTGTGTGTATATGTTCCCAAAATATTTTCCAATAAAATTTCCGATAATGTACTATTACTTTCCCATAAAGACATGTAACGAAAACTGACAAAATAAGTATTCTTCTTACTAAAGTTTTGTCTCTCAAATAAATAATTAACTTTTTTGACTATATATCTTTGAATCAAATTACTCTCTTTTTAGTAAATATTTTTCCAGCAAAGCATTTTTGAACTAGATATCCTAAAATCCATATATTTTCCCTTAATAAAATATTTCTCAAGTATTTTCTTAATAAAACATATTCCAACCTAAATATTTTTCAACTAAAATATTTTTACCATAAGAAATGCTTTCCTTGTAAACCATCATCCAACAAAAGTGTCTCATAATTCAAAGCATTTTAAAATGAAAACATTTGCAAATAAAACAATATTTCAAAACACGTCATATTTTCATAGAAGTATTTCCTAAACAAAACATATTTCCTTAACAAAATGCTTCTCTCATACTTTATCCAATAGCGGTTTACTCAAAATAAAATATTTTTAGATATTTTTTCCTATAAAATATTTCTTGAAATATTTTGGTTAATGAAACAAAATATTTTAAAAAGTATTTTTCGTCTATTAAACACCTTTGAAAAGAGTACTCCTCAAACCACATAATATTTATTGTATAATATTTTCAAACAAAAGCAATTTCTCTTTACCTTATAATAAAATTTTCACCAAAATATTTTTCAATTGATTTTCTTTTAACTAATTATTATTAAATCAGGACACCTTCAACAAAATACTTATGGCAAAAAAAATTCATACATTTTTTCAATTCAAATTATTTTTAACCATTCTGTTTTTCAAATATTTTTGAACAAAATATCTTTAATAAATATATTTTAAACTAAAATATTTTTAATCAAATGCTTTCTACAAACCATTTTTCAAATCAAGATATTTTTGAAAAATGCTTTCCGATAAATATGTTTTCAATTTTTTTCTGTAAAAGTTAACTTTCACTACTTAGCCTGGTAAAACTCAATAAATGTCAGAGTGCACAACATAACTTGATTATCTCTTATTGCATTATCCCTATCACATACCAAGTCTTCCTCTATTCTCCCACCATTCAATGTACCTGCTGTTGGTATTCGACCATTATCACATTTATAAGGTTGGTATTTGCTACATATGTCCATACTTTAAATAATTGCATAACACTATTTTGATATGATATATTGATGGACTAAACATGCATAGTCCCTATATATACAAACCAGCATATAATTAATAACATGTACATTCTCTCTTACTCCTATCCTATTCTAAGGTGCAAATTATCCTACCTTAATATGCTAAAATTCATGCAAGGCTCATGCATTTGCCAAACCTAAGCTCTTAAACAAAATGTGATGCCTTGCTATTCTTAATGCCTAACATTAATGTTAAATGTCATCTACTTCATTTATGCACTAATCCTAAATGTCAAAAATAGTAGGTTATTGGATGCATAATTTGAAAGCTAAAATATAAGCAGATGGAAAAACCTCACAGTGGAATAATATTAATATACATTTAAATACATAATTCCATAGAATGGCAAATATGACAAATCGCACATCAACTATTCACCTGTATTTGTACTACAACAAAAATTATTTGATACATTAAATAAACTTTAGCTGTCCTACAAAAGTGTATAAAATTCATGCAACCTATATATAAGTGCAAACCCATACACTTCCATTCTCCTTGCCATTAACCATAACCATTGAGAAATATATAAACATATACAACATGTACACGTGCACAAAAAGGAAAAGGGGATAGGGCTTTTTAATGAACCACCTCCCATTACAGACATAACCCATTCATACAAGCAATTGGGTTCCTTAAATATCATAGATAAGTTTCGTTGAGGATAGTATTAAAGAAAACAACACAAAGCATACCTATCGCATTTATACATATACCAAGTCTCACAAGAGAAGAAATAAACATAATATTAACACAAACATGTAACAAACTAAATGCATACCAAATCAAAAGAAATAGGATTCAATAACACAATAAATCATGTAAATGGTACATCGAATCTCATATACAATAAATCTAAAAATTAATATATAGTCTAACATGTAAATATCCCAAAACACCAGATAAATATAAAAAGAGCAGTAAATACCATGGCTATATGACTCTTCTCTAGCTAGTGGAATCCCCATCTCTATGTCAACTTACTCAAAGAATAGACAAAAAAGAGAAAACAAAGAGAGGGTCGGATATAAAGTTTGTGAAATGGAAATATCACTAAGCAGCAGGATTACCAATACACATTTATATCATGTACAATACCAAATGGTAAGGTATAAGGTAATGAAACAATGAATCAATTTTCATCTTCACCTTCACCTAACAATTCAACAAATTTGTACTATTGTTCTATACTATATGTTATAACTTTATCATATAATAATCATCAAGGCATAGATTATGACACAAACTTTATATTTATTTTGAAATTTAAAGTGAAGAGATTATTATGATTGAAAATCCAGTTTTCTTACTTTAGGAGACTAAAGAAGAATAAGAGAATGAGCAATGAAAGGGAGAGGATCTCATTTAGAAATTAATAAGGCCAATACTGTCCAAATGACCATTTTGCCCCTAGCTTCTATTTTCTTCTCATTTTTCGGCCTTATCCATTTTTAACAAACTTTAAATATTTTTTGTATATAAATGACGTTACGAATACATTGGAATAAATATTAATTCCTAATTTATTCATCCTTGAAAATTCTTCTTTTCAAACCATCAATTCATTTAATTCAATTAAACGTTTAATTATATTTATTACTAAGGCTAAAATATGGGTTATTACAGTTTTGGACTAAGGGACGATATACTTCCTACCACACACCCAGGTTAGGCCTTGACTTAGACATCTAGTCTAGTAGTAATGAGGGTTGGACTACCTATGCACCCATTTGGGTTCAAGCCTACGTATTTATATTTTTATACATGAACTTACTCTTCACCAATAGTCACAAATGTTAGCATACAAAATAACATTTATCATTAGCACATCAACACAATAATATAGGCAATTCTATTGTTTTAACCACTATATGATAATAATAAATAAGGAATAGTACCTTAACATGCATACACAAACAAAAGTAATCTATGATAGAATAATGTGCCCTAGATGCAATTATGCAATAGTTATGGAGTCATAATTGTTAATTGTTGTAATATTAATCATGTAAACAATCTTTTAAAATATGTTTTTCATTTTATTTCTATTTTATGTGTTCATTATATTGTAATATAAGTAATGTGCTAATAAACATTAAACTATATAAGTAGAAAATTCTTAGGAGTAGTTTTTTATCGATTGCAGTTATAAAATATTTGTAACCATAGGTATTGAATCAATGCAAACAAAAAACATCTTCTTTCCTCATTGAGAATTATAAGGAGAAGGATATCGATACATAGGTTAAGACTAGTCTACGTAACGTTATCCATATGATGGATGATGATTTACTCATGACTATTGGAGACACCAAGACGTTGCATACTTGTGATTATTTGGATAGAACGACTCAGTAGAGCCTTCTAAAGGCTATAGTCAAAATAGAAGATCTCAAGGTAATGATATGTAGTAGTCTTCTCACTTGAGAGTATCATCGAACTTAAGTATGTAAACTGTACTTTGATTATGGGCAACCACATGGCATAGCGACCATGTTATAGCCATATTTGGGTACATGCTGAAACATTTGATGTAAACATTACTCAATAAAGGACATGTCTCCTTTATTATGTAAGGTTAGCATCATCATAATTAGTATGTCAAATTAATTTCAAGGTCTCTTACCAGAGCAAATCAGATGGTCGATAAATCCTATCAGATTGAACCAAGGACTTTAAAATTGATCTGCGCAATTAATAAGGATGTAATCGAATTTTTGGTCATAGACTAAATTCTAGATATCTGAGTGATATAGGGATGATGAAAAGAATATGTGTACAATTTTTCATTACTAGGTGAGCTTATACTAGACCAGAAATACGATCAGAAATAAGAACACGTGCAAAATCAATCCAAGACCATAGAATTATTATGATTTGGTACATCTAGACATTAGTCAAGATATGTACTACTCTGATACCGAGCTTTAAATCAACTTGATTCCTAGATGACTGACTCTACGGTTTGAATTGATTATGTCGTACTTCAATATGAATTCTTTGAAGTCTACTATCATTGAGCTCCTTAATATGTTAAGGGCTGCCGAAAGTATATTCACGAAGGAACTGAGTATGGTGCTTGCTATCAAGAGTATTTATTTGTCAAAAGGTTCAAAGAATAAAAAACGTAAGTCGAAGTGAAAATGTAAGTCATGGGGGAAAGAGAAAGGTGATTGTTGTTTCCGCTCGAAGAAAGGTCATTGGAAGTGGAAGTATCTAACGTACTTAAAGTTATTGAAAGGAATGGAATCTGATTCTATTCCTAAAGGTATTTACCATATAGAAAATTGTTTGTTTATATGTGCTTAAATCCATTAGGATTCTACTTGCAGTTGCCATATAATATGACTACGTATCTTAGAAATTAAACGTAAAAATTGCTTTTGTAAATGGTGATTCATAAGAGATAGTCTATATGTCACAACAATGCGGTTTCTAGGTCAGTGGGAGTAGCGATAAGGCATGTAAACTCTTCAATCTATTTACAGTCTTATGCAAGCATCTCAAAGTTTGAAAAAATGTTTTAATAAGATAATTAGCAGTCTAGTTTCTTAAAACACAATAGAAGCTTGTGTAAATAAGAAAGAGAAAAGCGGTGTTGTAAACTTCATAGTTCAATGTGTTAAAATTTTGCTACTAATTGGTAATGATGTACCAATGTTACAATCAATTAAAGTATTAATATCTAATTGATTTTCGATGAAGAATTCAAGCGAGTCATCCTACATACTAAGTATTAAGATTAATAGAGATAGATCAAAAAGGATATTGGTATTGTCCTAATCTATATACGTTGAAATCATATTAAGACAATTTAGTATGGAGAATTCCAAGTGCAGAATTGTTCAGTGGAACAGGAAATTATTCTTTCTAAGAGGGACTCTCTGTCTATGAATGAGGAATAGCGGCGCATGAGTTAAATTCCATTTATCACATCTATTGGATCGATCTTGCATACCACGCTGCGTACTAGGCCGGATATTGCTTTTGCACCAGGTGCAATAAGTCAATATCAATCTAATCTAGGAGAAAACCATTGGATGATAGTTAAGGCCATCTTTAAGTATTTAAGAAATACCAAGAATTTATTTCTTAATGATGAAAGTGACAAACTCCTCAAGAAGAGGTATATGTATTCAAGCTTTCACAGTGATATCAATGATAGTAAGGGAGCTCAGGGATTATCTTTACTCTAAATAGAGGGGTTGTTATTGGAAGAATTCCAAATAGGAAGTTGTGACGGATTCTCCTATGGAGGCTAAGTACATCATGTGGAACGATGCCATAAAAGAAGTAGTGTGGATGCACAAATTCATTGAGGAGCTAAGTGTGGTCTAAAGAATTGAAGGTCCAATGCTCATGAATAGTGACAATAACGTGTCAATTCATATGGCACAAGAACCATAAGCTCACAAGAGATCTAGACACATCCTTCATAGATTCCACATGATAAGATAGTTTATCAATGACCAAGGGATCGTAATCAAGAAAGTAGATACAAAGAATAAAATTGCAAATCCATTCACTAAAGCAATCACTCTCGGTCGATTTTAGGAAGATTGATCAATGGCATGGGGACAAGGTTCCATAATTGGCCCTAAGTGCAAGTGGAAGATTTATAAAATTAATGGAGTAGCTAGAGAAATTTATGTAATATTATGTAACCTTTATTCTGTAAACAATCTTGTTTGAAATAAAATATGTTTTCGTTTTTTTTCTATTATATGTGTTTGTTGTATTATGATAATAGTAGAGTCAATAAGCGTTAAACATATATAAGTAGAAAATTCTTTGGAGTAGTGTTTTACGATTGTAGTAATGAAATATTCGTAGCTATGGGTATTGACTCTCCTTAAACTTTTGTTATTCAAGGAGTATTGAGGAAAGGATATAAACATATTTAATGATACAAATGTTTAACGCACTCCATATAATGGATATTGATTTACTTATGAGTGCAGTGGACACCTAGAGATCACGTATTTGTGATTGTTGGAATGATCATAGAACAACTCAACGAGAACCTTCTATAATTAGTTAAAAATAGAAGACCTTACGATAATGGCATACACTACTTCGGACTGGAAGTACTGTCAAACTTAAGTACATAGACAGTAAAATATTTATGGGCAACCAATTGATGTAATGATCATGTTATGGCCATATTTGGGTACAATTGAAACAGTTAAAGTTAAACCTACTGAAGAGAGGATTCATCTCCTTCATTATAGAAGGTTAGTATCACCATAATTGGTAAGTCGTATTAAATTCAAAGTCTCTGTCCAAAGCAAATTAGCTGCTCGATAAATGTTATTGGATTGAACCAAGGACTTTAGAATATACCTATATAATTAGTAAAGTTATTAACATAGTTTTTTAACCTTAAACTAAACTCTAGAATCTAAGTGATATAGTGATGATGAGAAGAATGCATACACAAACTATCATTACTGGGTGAGCTTATATTAGATCAGAAATATAAATTGCCTAGATGGTCTGCAAGCATTGAATTTCACCTTATATTATACTTCAGCAAAGTATATGCGAGCTTCGATATTTAAATTTTTAGATATTGACTGTAGATCCAGTTCACATCAGAGAGTCAATACTACCACGTTGTTAGTTATTTTCGAATTCGACCAAGAATAAAATTAATGTATAAAATTTATAAATCAATATTAAATTAATAAAATATTGTATTAATATGTGGCTATTTTTAATAATTTATTTTAGGCTTAAATATTAGATAGAATAATGTATAAAAGTTGTATAACAGTTTGATTGATTTAAAGTTAGAATTAAGTAATTAATATTGAGTCAAACTGAAGTCAGATGTGATGTTGACCATACATGGTCAATCTATTGCCAACCACATATGAGATTTAGAGGTGCACTATGCTTATTCTTTGGATCTAGAGGAAAATAGAGAAGAAAACGTTGCCGGCTCTTAGCGATAAACAGCCGAACCTCTATACTTGATTAGTGACACTTTTTTAATCTCTCTCTCTCCATTCCTAGCCGCCTACATCAACCTTGGTGAACCCATCGCCCTGACTTTGAAACTCAAAAAGTAGGAGGAGACGAAGGCATTCCAAGAGGATGAACTAATCAAACAATGTGTCGATTCTCGGTAAGATTATCTTAATGAAAAAGTAATGTTTTGATTTACTTTTATTCATCATATATCTTGTTACTCGTCGTACTATCTATATACATGCTTTATATTTGGCAACTTTATATAAAACCATTTTCCTAATTATATATACATATAAACACACACATACACATTTAAACTTTTTAAATATAAATACACACATTGTTGCATGTACATATAAATAAGTAAATAATATATATAGTTATTTTCAGCCAAAATAATAATAATTTACAAATGAAAATAATAATTTTTTAATCAAAATACATTAGTATATTTATTAAACAAAATCCATTTTTATTTTCAACGAAATTATTGTAAATATTATTTTTCTAACTAGTTTTGAACTTTTAAAAAATTAATTTTTTCTATATATATATTCATGGTTATATATACCAAAAAGTAATATTTTCTTTCTGGTTATTGTAATAAAAAATTTGATTTTTAAATTATGTTTACTCAGTCAAAAGATTTAAATTAATTAATTTTTTAATTTTTAAAACAAGCTAATTTGGTCATAGTTAATTATTAAACAATCAATTTCAAATATGCTTTGACCAAAGCATTATAAATAAATAAATATTATTATTTTTATTAAGTCGAATATTTTGAATTATAAATTAATTATATATTTATATATATCCAAAAATACAAATTGATTCATTATATATATTATATAATTTATTTAACAATTTTCTTACAGTAAAAAAATTTATTTTGTAATTATTTAATACCGCACACACACATATATAGTATTCAATATAATATATCCTATGCATACATGAAATAAATATATTATAAAAAATTATGTATATATTTGTTTCATGTACATATAGGATATTATATATACATATAACCAACCGTAGTACAAAAGCTGTAACGTCCCGAAAATTTTCGACTTTCGAAAATTCAACATCGACACTCACTTTATCGACTGCCGAGAAATCAAAGGCCGAAAACCCGGAATGTTATGGGTTTTAAAAAGAAAAGAAAAGAAAGAAGAGAGAAAAAGAAGAAAGAAAAAGAAAAATAGAGGGAAAAGAAGATAGACAATTTTTAGAAAACAGAGAATTAGAAAAACAGAAGATAGAAGAATTTTAAAAATAGAAAAAGAGAATTTGAAAATAGAACGGACTGAAAGGAAACAAAAAGAACAACAACAGAATCTCACAATTCGCAGCGGAACAACATATAATAGATAAATGAATAATCTTTAAACAAAGAACTATCAGTTATTACATATTATACATTTCATTACATCATATCATCAGAGTATACAACATCAACAACAAACAGTGCAGCGGAAAAAGAAATACTATATAGCTAGTAATACGCCATGCCATCCAGCTTGCCTCCAGCAACTCCAGAATATCCAGAATATCCTGATAAACCTAACTCTTGACTGCCCGTGTGGAAATTGGTGGGCACCCAGAGTTTAGGAAGGAAAACAATAAACTCCAAGTCAGTCATGTGACTGGTGTGAGAACTCAAAACAGTTTATTTACTTTAAAATCAAAATAGAGGAATATTTTTAAATTCAATTCGCAATGCTTTTAAAAATGAGACTACCATAAGGCCTCCCGCACACACACACAATGCAAACGCAGAATCGGAGGAGATTTCTCCTTATGATAGTCAAAGATGCTTGATACGCATTTAAAATAACATTTGATATTATTATTAGTGTATAGTGTAGGAAAAATATTTCGGAAGTAGAATATAAATCTTAGCCAACATAGACATTTCGAACTATGCCTACTATAGCTACCATCCAAACAGTGGTGACCACCATAAGTGAATGGCAGGTTCTACAACTAATACCGTACAAGTTTCGTATTGGGAATTGGATTTCCAACAAATGGTCAGGCCAAGGAACTTCCCATTGCCACTGAGAATGCCTCTGGAAAGACATCCCCGAGAACCAAACCGGATCTCTGCCAACACAAGGCCGGGTTACCCCTAACTGGGTAACTACTGACACGAGCACGCCATTCCCCGGTCCTTTAGGACCTTTTCAACCGAGCGCTCGATATCCAACATCACACCATAATAAATAGAGTGTTTTCAACATGAGTAAGTATCTGGGCTCCATACCATGATACCACCCCTTTCCAGAAGGAAATGCACATACCCTAAGGGGAGCTACAGCAACCCCTAATAACCTTGCCGCATCTTTCCTGTTTTGACCATTTCCGGGATGTGAGGCTCGACGAAGTCACGTCCACAAAAACACACTTTATATAAAAGCCATGCTTTGGGTCAACAAATGATCAACACAATGATCACTAAGATAGACGATCAAATAAATGATCCTATCACAATAATCAACACAATGATCATTTCAGCATCACTCAGCATGTCACATTACCAAAATGAAATATATCGCTGATAACTTCAACTATATAACCTTTGAGCTCGTACGTCTCAAAGAAGGGTGTTAAGCAAAGAATAAATTCTCCGCCACCAACAGAAATATATTTGAAAGAAATCGGCTTTATATCTCAACTTGTAATGTCAGACATACAATCCATACAAGTCTGTTCCGGGATCGAACAAAACCGAAGGCACTTACAAAGAAGTCCTTGCAATCCGGATATTCACAATCCTGATCGGATTCACCATCACATATGGAGTTTCTATACCGGCGCGACTCGGTGCAGAAACAATCGATAGGTCATCCTATCGCTCTTGCAAATATCCGGTCTTCAACACCGATCTTCAAATGCAATTCACAACGACGTATCACATATTCGGAATGGGTTATACGACCCCATGGTCCTTTCCCGGTTAACCCGAATAGTGAGCGCTTATTCAAAAATAAGTGTGCATTCAAATTCAATCAATTCACATCAAATACCCATTCAAAGGGAAATACTGATAGTCGGTTATTGAACTATCACTGGATATGCACACATCACCAGATTCCAAATAATTTTCCAAATTATTTATTTTCCAAAATATCTTTACAAGATATATAATTTCAATTCTTCAAAAATAAATCAATATTTATTTTTTTTAGACAAATTCCACTTCCTTTATAAATTCCTTAGTGAATTTATAATTCCAAAATATCAATGAATATTCGATTTCAATTATTCATTTTCAATTTATCTTCAAGAAGATAAATTCTATAAATTCACTTCATATTGGAAAACATTTCCATACTTATTCATAAATAAGTAATTCACAATCTTTTATTTTCAACACTTAGAAAATATTCCATATACTTAAACCGAATTAAGTATATATTTCATTCTATTAAGAAAATCCTTTCTTAAACATATTTACTTGGGCCAAAACGAATGTTGCGTAAAACATCGTTACGACAACCCAAAATCACTAGTATAGGGATTCGAATTTAAAATAGATATATAAATCCCAATACTATTCAAAACATTTCCTTTCGGAAATCATTTACTATAACAACAGTGTTATAGTCCACCATTTCCTTTTATTTCTCGAAAACGTCTATTTCAACAATAAATGTTGAAATCTATGGTTTCGAATCTCAACACATTAAAAACATCGTTAGATCGTTTTAATTCAATTTAAACATCTCATTCAAAACAATTTCTTTAATATATCATTCACTATTCAAAAACGTGAATATACTTCTTTAACAAATTTCATCCTTTTATTCATTTTACTCTAAGGATTTTTCACTGTCTAAAAACGTGAATATAACTCCATTAATAGGTTTCAACAATTAACTTATCAAAATAAGTCGTTTTCGAATTTATAAAACAACGTTTATAAACTCCATTTCTATTTGTTTTATAACTTCTTTCTTTATAAATTTTCTTTATTAACCTATTTACTTTATATCTCAATTATGAACTAAAGTCCATATTATAAGTCAAATGCTTACAATACGATTATTTTACAAAATCGTTCTTTTAAAGACTTTCCAATTTATAAATTTTATAACTTATAAGATTCATTTATTTAACCAATCTATTCTTCAAAAAATTTCACTAAATTTATAAATCTTGCTATTTATAATTTTCATTTATAACTTCACAGTTTATAATTCTATAAATTTCATTCATTTATGAAATTCATTTTCACTTCATTCAAACACTTATAAAAACTCGTTTTATAATGTCTAAATCTCAATTTATAAATATCCATTTATAAATCTCTTAATATAAATTAATTTATATTATTCTTTAAAACGTCTTTAAATTCTTTTAAAAACTTCACCATACTGATTTATAAAATAATTAAATTTTATAAATCCTATATTTAAACTTTTTATAACAAGTTCAGAATCCCAATTTAAACTCTTTTATAAAGTCATTAATTCCTTATTTTCAAAAATCAGCTTTTAACTATATTTCTTAAAAATCATAATTTTTATAACATTAAAAATTATAACGTTTATTTATTTGAAATGGATCAATTCCAAAAATATAGTATATTTTCAAAAATCACTTTAAAATCATTTTAAAATCCCAAATCTGGGTCCAATGATGCTACACACCAAATAGTCAATCACGACTACAACGATCCATCATATATCGATATGAAAATCAATCAAATATCAAAATATCTGAAATAAAATAAAAACTGTTGAGGAATCCAGTTGGATCCCTCCAACCTGTTTCCTGCATCCAAAAACATTAGCACAATACCAATTTCGCTCCAGTACGAAATTATCGCGGTATATGTTCTTAATAAATATTATCCGCTTAATAACGGCGTAATAGGGTCTCATCCGCTAAACAAAAATGCGGGAAATCAACAACTGCAATATATACATATGCCAATATATATATATTGATATTATATATAATACCAATTTCACTGTTTATGAAATATTCGCGGTATATGTTTATATTAAATAACATCCGCTTACTAACGGCGCATAATGTCTATTTTAACAATCAATAATTTACAGTCATCATTTAAACATGCATTCTAATATTTTAAATCTAACTATTTAAAATAAAATCGAAATCTATTCGATTGAGTGAGAAATTCTCACCTTGATTTTAAATTCCGTTTTAGCTTTTTATTTCGAATAAAATTAAACGCGCGTTTAATTTTACCCGAAATTCTCACTAACTCCAAACGACTCCAAACCAACTCCATCGCGTAGTGCTCGTCCATACGATTCCAACGCAACTGAGTTTGCATTTTTTCAACCTCGTATGAAAAAGATATGCAATTTACAAGTTTGTACACGATTTTATATAACAATTATAACATAAACTTTTATAATTTTAACCTAGTTTAAACCACAGCCGTTCGATCTACTTCAGATCCGTGCGCAACCCCCCCCCCTTCTCCTTCTCTCCTTCACGCAATATGCAGGCCGTTCGAACCCATACATTCAATCTTAGGGTTTAATTAATCTCCAAAATCACACGACGATACCTCGATCAAGAAGCTCCATGCTGTAGCCCCTAACCCCCTCTAGGTTCGGCCTAAATCTCGTGAGGCTCGGCCCTCCCTTGGCTGTGAAATCGGCCTCTAAACGCGTGCATTTCCATTGCGTTTTCCCATTGATCCACTCAACAGAAACTGATCACTACCGTTGATTTGAAAGCTCTTGACGAGATCTACGTTTTGTTAGTTGAAGATTTCTGAAATCATTGAGTGGATTGGGAGAGATTGAGGGAAGAAATTGAAGAATTTTCGGCCTTACATTGTGAAGGTGGCGGCCACGTTTAGAAATTAGGGTTTTACATATTTTTTTTTTTATTAAATTTATGAAGGGGGTGAGTCTCCTTTTATAGAAAAAGCAAGCGTAAACACTATTCATCCCGGGAATTCCGAACTCCGATTTAGGCGCCGTAACCAGCGTACCTAGGGTTTATCCCGCGTTCCGGATACAATGGAACAGGTTTCGGAAGCTAATTCGGAAGTATGTGCGAGTTATGGCTGAAAACGTTCAATTTAAATTAAACCGATTTAAACCGATTTCTAGGCGTTTTAATTTGTACCGGACAAACGGTAAATCCAATTGACTTGAAATTTGAAACCTTACAATAATATCACATTACGGATCCGATGAAACTGGTTTCGTTCAATTCTGAGACTGTTCAAAAATTGACTATTTTACAGTCGATTATTAAATATTAAAAATATTCAATTTTCACAAATTAACTTCTAATTCGATTTTAAAAGTTCTAAAATATTTCTATAACTCCAGTATGATTAAATAAAATTTTCCAAATTATTTCAAATCATATTTTAACTCAATTTTCAATTATTTCCATAATTTAACATATTAAATTATCGATTTAAAAATCCAATTAAATCCAATAATTCAAATAAAAATTTATTTGACTTATAAATTCACTTATAAATATTTAAAATAAATTAAATATTCAAATTTAAATTTATAAAAATTCTGGGTCGTTACAATCTTTCCCCCTTAAAAGAATTTCGTCCCCGAAATTACAAGTAAGAAAGGTTACAAAATCTATTAACTTTCCAAAATTCATAATTAAACTTCTTACAAATCTTTACTAAGTTTTCAAATCATACTTAGTTATCATTTCAAAAACAACTACTATTGTTTAACTTTCAATTCCAAAATAAAGTTTAAAGTTTTCAAAATTTTCCAATTTTTTCTCAAATTTTTCTAACGCCTTAAATTTCCGGAAAAATTCGCCATAGTCTCCTTTGCGCGGCTCGATCCGAAAAAAAATGACAGTATATATATCACAAATATACATCTCATCAAGTAATGAGGCATCCCGAAGGGAAAAAAGTGTAAAAGTACGATATTTAATCCGAGATATGTACCTTATATTTTATTAGCAAGCATATACGGCTAATATAGCGCTAAAGCGAACTCCAAATGCGAAGCAAACACGATCCGCACCTACTAAACTCAACAAACAACATGAGAATCATGCATATATGAAAATAGTATCGATATACAACATATATCAACATAACTACTACATAATATAGCAAATGCAACTAAAGCAACAAATGCAACCATCAACCAATTAGCATTCAACAAATTCATAATCAATATATATTCATTTATATTCTCATTAATATTAATGAATTGGTTTTCAATTTAAATCACATTTGATTCATTTACATTGGATTTACTAACATTCATTCTCAATTCAATTAGTTTACATTTACTAATTAAATCTAATTCACATTCAATTCTATTCAAATTTATTTACTTTCAATTTGAATTTCAATTACATAGCTTCCAATTTCATTAATTCCTTAATGAATTATATACAATCATCTAACAATCAAATAACAACCAATGTTTATTTATTACAACCAAATTCCTTTGTTTATATTCATTCTCTTTCAATTTATTCAACTTCTAATAACATTAGATTTCAATGAATTTACACTTTCATTCATTATTTCATATCAATTATTCACATTCAATTGATTAACATTCAATCCATTCATTCAATTCTATTCAACAACTCTTAAGTTATATTTCCATTTTAACTTTAAATTCACTTTTATTCACAACTCATATTTTATATAGTTTCACTTCTTATATATATAAGTTTATTTCACAATTGTAAATCACTTTAATTATAATTCAATATTCTTATAATTCTTTTACTTATACAATTATTCTTTTATTTAGATTATTCAAATAACCAAACAATCAACTTATATACACTTTAATAATTCTGAAAAATTATTCCTTTATATATAAAATATAATCAAGGCAAAAATTATTTCATTTACCCAATTAAAAATAATATTGTGTCGAATTGTTCTATTCAAGTGTTTAGAAACCCCTTCGGCTCAGTTTCGAGGCTGTGCTGACGAAGGTTCATATGCCACTCAATAAACCAATCATCACAATATAAAACAATTTCATATTCACTAACAAATACGCTCTCATAGCTATTATTACACTCAAACTCATTCTAGAGTACTACTGACTCCATCTCTAACGAGTAATACCCAACAGAACCATGGTTGTCGCTTAACCATCAGCTCTGATACCAAATGTAACGTCCCGAAAATTTTCGACTTTCGAAAATTCAACATCGACACTCACTTTATCGACTGCCGAGAAATCAAAGGCCGAAAACCCGGAATGTTATGGGTTTTAAAAAGAAAAGAAAAGAAAGAAGAGAGAAAAAGAAGAAAGAAAAAGAAAAATAGAGGGAAAAGAAGATAGACAATTTTTAGAAAACAGAGAATTAGAAAAACAGAAGATAGAAGAATTTTAAAAATAGAAAAAGAGAATTTGAAAATAGAACGGACTGAAAGGAAACAAAAAGAACAACAACAGAATCTCACAATTCGCAGCGGAACAACATATAATAGATAAATGAATAATCTTTAAACAAAGAACTATCAGTTATTACATATTATACATTTCATTACATCATATCATCAGAGTATACAACATCAACAACAAACAGTGCAGCGGAAAAAGAAATACTATATAGCTAGTAATACGCCATGCCATCCAGCTTGCCTCCAGCAACTCCAGAATATCCAGAATATCCTGATAAACCTAACTCTTGACTGCCCGTGTGGAAATTGGTGGGCACCCAGAGTTTAGGAAGGAAAACAATAAACTCCAAGTCAGTCATGTGACTGGTGTGAGAACTCAAAACAATTTATTTACTTTAAAATCAAAATAGAGGAATATTTTTAAATTCAATTCGCAATGCTTTTAAAAATGAGACTACCATAAGGCCTCCCGCACACACACACAATGCAAACGCAGAATCGGAGGAGATTTCTCCTTATGATAGTCAAAGATGCTTGATACGCATTTAAAATAACATTTGATATTATTATTAGTGTATAGTGTAGGAAAAATATTTCGGAAGTAGAATATAAATCTTAGCCAACATAGACATTTCGAACTATGCCTACTATAGCTACCATCCAAACAGTGGTGACCACCATAAGTGAATGGCAGGTTCTACAACTAATACCGTACAAGTTTCGTATTGGGAATTGGATTTCCAACAAATGGTCAGGCCAAGGAACTTCCCGTTGCCACTGAGAATGCCTCTGGAAAGACATCCCCGAGAACCAAACCGGATCTCTGCCAACACAAGGCCGGGTTACCCCTAACTGGGTAACTACTGACACGAGCACGCCATTCCCCGGTCCTTTAGGACCTTTTCAACCGAGCGCTCGATATCCAACATCACACCATAATAAATAGAGTGTTTTCAACATGAGTAAGTATCTGGGCTCCATACCATGATACCACCCCTTTCCAGAAGGAAATGCACATATCCTAAGGGGAGCTACAGCAACCCCTAATAACCTTGCCGCATCTTTCCTGTTTTGACCATTTCCGGGATGTGAGGCTCGACGAAGTCACGTCCACAAAAACATACTTTATATAAAAGCCATGCTTTGGGTCAACAAATGATCAACACAATGATCACTAAGATAGACGATCAAATAAATGATCCTATCACAATAATCAACACAATGATCATTTCAGCATCACTCAGCATGTCACATTACCAAAATGAGATATATCGCTGATAACTTCAACTATATAACCTTTGAGCTCGTACGTCTCAAAGAAGGGTGTTAAGCAAAGAATAAATTCTCCGCCACCAACAGAAATATATTTGAAAGAAATCGGCTTTATATCTCAACTTGTAATGTCAGACATACAATCCATACAAGTCTGTTCCGGGATCGAACAAAACCGAAGGCACTTACAAAGAAGTCCTTGCAATCCGGATATTCACAATCCTGATCGGATTCACCATCACATATGGAGTTTCTATACCGGCGCGACTCGGTGCAGAAACAATCGATAGGTCATCCTATCGCTCTTGCAAATATCCGGTCTTCAACACCGATCTTCAAATGCAATTCACAACGACGTATCACATATTCGGAATGGGTTATACGACCCCATGGTCCTTTCCCGGTTAACCCGAATAGTGAGCGCTTATTCAAAAATAAGTGTGCATTCAAATTCAATCAATTCACATCAAATACCCATTCAAAGGGAAATACTAATAGTCGGTTATTGAACTATCACTGGATATGCACACATCACCAGATTCCAAATAATTTTCCAAATTATTTATTTTCCAAAATATCTTTACAAGATATATAATTTCAATTCTTCAAAAATAAATCAATATTTATTTTTTTTAGACAAATTCCACTTCCTTTATAAATTCCTTAGTGAATTTATAATTCCAAAATATCAATGAATATTCGATTTCAATTATTCATTTTCAATTTATCTTCAAGAAGATAAATTCTATAAATTCACTTCATATTGGAAAACATTTCCATACTTATTCATAAATAAGTAATTCACAATCTTTTATTTTCAACACTTAGAAAATATTCCATATACTTAAACCGAATTAAGTATATATTTCATTCTATTAAGAAAATCCTTTCTTAAACATATTTACTTGGGCCAAAACGAATGTTGCGTAAAACATCGTTACGACAACCCAAAATCACTAGTATAGGGATTCGAATTTAAAATAGATATATAAATCCCAATACTATTCAAAACATTTCCTTTCGGAAATCATTTACTATAACAACAGTGTTATAGTCCACCATTTCCTTTTATTTCTCGAAAACGTCTATTTCAACAATAAATGTTGAAATCTATGGTTTCGAATCTCAACACATTAAAAACATCGTTAGATCGTTTTAATTCAATTTAAACATCTCATTCAAAACAATTTCTTTAATATATCATTCACTATTCAAAAACGTGAATATACTTCTTTAACAAATTTCATCCTTTTATTCATTTTACTCTAAGGATTTTTCACTGTCTAAAAACGTGAATATAACTCCATTAATAGGTTTCAACAATTAACTTATCAAAATAAGTCGTTTTCGAATTTATAAAACAACGTTTATAAACTCCATTTCTATTTGTTTTATAACTTCTTTCTTTATAAATTTTCTTTATTAACCTATTTACTTTATATCTCAATTATGAACTAAAGTCCATATTATAAGTCAAATGCTTACAATACGATTATTTTACAAAATCGTTCTTTTAAAGACTTTCCAATTTATAAATTTTATAACTTATAAGATTCATTTATTTAACCAATCTATTCTTCAAAAAATTTCACTAAATTTATAAATCTTGCTATTTATAATTTTCATTTATAACTTCACAGTTTATAATTCTATAAATTTCATTCATTTATGAAATTCATTTTCACTTCATTCAAACACTTATAAAAACTCGTTTTATAATGTCTAAATCTCAATTTATAAATATCCATTTATAAATCTCTTAATATAAATTAATTTATATTATTCTTTAAAACGTCTTTAAATTCTTTTAAAAACTTCACCATACTGATTTATAAAATAATTAAATTTTATAAATCCTATATTTAAACTTTTTATAACAAGTTCAGAATCCCAATTTAAACTCTTTTATAAAGTCATTAATTCCTTATTTTCAAAAATCAGCTTTTAACTATATTTCTTAAAAATCATAATTTTTATAACATTAAAAATTATAACGTTTATTTATTTGAAATGGATCAATTCCAAAAATATAGTATATTTTCAAAAATCACTTTAAAATCATTTTAAAATCCCAAATCTGGGTCCAATGATGCTACACACCAAATAGTCAATCACGACTACAACGATCCATCATATATCGATATGAAAATCAATCAAATATCAAAATATCTGAAATAAAATAAAAACTGTTGAGGAATCCAGTTGGATCCCTCCAACCTGTTTCCTGCATCCAAAAACATTAGCACAATACCAATTTCGCTCCAGTACGAAATTATCGCGGTATATGTTCTTAATAAATATTATCCGCTTAATAACGGCGTAATAGGGTCTCATCCGCTAAACAAAAATGCGGGAAATCAACAACTGCAATATATACATATGCCAATATATATATTGATATTATATATAATACCAATTTCACTGTTTATGAAATATTCGCGGTATATGTTTATATTAAATAACATCCGCTTACTAACGGCGCATAATGTCTATTTTAACAATCAATAATTTACAGTCATCATTTAAACATGCATTCTAATATTTTAAATCTAACTATTTAAAATAAAATCGAAATCTATTCGATTGAGTGAGAAATTCTCACCTTGATTTTAAATTCCGTTTTAGCTTTTTATTTCGAATAAAATTAAACGCGCGTTTAATTTTACCCGAAATTCTCACTAACTCCAAACGACTCCAAACCAACTCCATCGCATAGTGCTCGTCCATACGATTCCAACGCAACTGAGTTTGCATTTTTTCAACCTCGTATGAAAAAGATATGCAATTTACAAGTTTGTACACGATTTTATATAACAATTATAACATAAACTTTTATAATTTTAACCTAGTTTAAACCACAGCCGTTCGATCTACTTCAGATCCGTGCGCAACCCCCCCCCTTCTCCTTCTCTCCTTCACGCAATATGCAGGCCGTTCGAACCCATACATTCAATCTTAGGGTTTAATTAATCTCCAAAATCACACGACGATACCTCGATCAAGAAGCTCCATGCTGTAGCCCCTAACCCCCTCTAGGTTCAGCCTAAATCTCGTGAGGCTCGGCCCTCCCTTGGCTGTGAAATCGGCCTCTAAACGCGTGCATTTCCATTGTGTTTTCCCATTGATCCACTCAACAGAAACTGATCACTACCTTTGATTTGAAAGCTCTTGACGAGATCTACGTTTTGTTAGTTGAAGATTTCTGAAATCATTGAGTGGATTGGGAGAGATTGAGGGAAGAAATTGAAGAATTTTCGGCCTTACATTGTGAAGGTGGCGGCCACGTTTAGAAATTAGGGTTTTACATATTTTTTTTTTTTTATTAAATTTATGAAGGGGGTGAGTCTCCTTTTATAGAAAAAGCAAGCGTAAACACTATTCATCCCGGGAATTCCGAACTCCGATTTAGGCGCCGTAACCAGCGTACCTAGGGTTTATCCCGCGTTCCGGACACAATGGAACAGGTTTCGGAAGCTAATTCGGAAGTATGTGCGAGTTATGGCTGAAAACGTTCAATTTAAATTAAACCGATTTAAACCGATTTCTAGGCGTTTTAATTTGTACCGGACAAACGGTAAATCCAATTGACTTGAAATTTGAAACCTTACAATAATATCACATTACGGATCCGATGAAACTGGTTTCGTTCAATTCTGAGACTGTTCAAAAATTGACTATTTTACAGTCGATTATTAAATATTAAAAATATTCAATTTTCACAAATTAACTTCTAATTCGATTTTAAAAGTTCTAAAATATTTCTATAACTCCAGTATGATTAAATAAAATTTTCCAAATTATTTCTAATCATATTTTAACTCAATTTTCAATTATTTCCATAATTTAACATATTAAATTATCGATTTAAAAATCCAATTAAATCCAATAATTCAAATAAAAATTTATTTGACTTATAAATTCACTTATAAATATTTAAAATAAATTAAATATTCAAATTTAAATTTATAAAAATTCTGGGTCGTTACAAAAGCGGTCAATTTTCCCTACAAACCCCTAGTTTAGGTTAAGTGTATTATTATGATATTCGTATTGTGAATATGAATGTCATAACATATCAAATATAAATTAAAACAAATTAATAGATTAATTTAAATTAAATTATTATTAAGTTTATTTTATATATCAATAATAAATTAGTTCATTAACTAAATCAAAATATTACAAACCTCTTTTATTAGTCAAAATATTAAACTTGATTTAGTGTAAAATATATTTAGTTACACAAACATAGAATAAAGACCTTGTGCAAACTAATAAAAGGATTTTTTTTATGCTCGCCCTTTTAAACTCATTTCTAATGCACCTGATCCAACAATGGTTTTAGATCCACAATGTGCTTATGTAAATAAGTTAACTAACACTAAGGGAAATGACTTTAGAAAATTCATAGTAGATTGGTGTCTTGGAAAAGGTTTTTAAACTAAGAAGAAGGTTACTCTAACAAAGGACCACCATAGGTGGAAATAACCTGATCTCCTAGCCCTTTCCTGGCTCGTCTAAATGATCTATTTTAGGGTGTGCCTTATGAAAGACTTAAAATCTATCTAAGTATTAGGTTAATTAGATATCATTAAAAAATAACCACACAATTTTATACAGTTTGTTTATGCCAAAGGTTGGCACAAACATCAAAAAATTAATAGCAGAGAATAAAATGAAGAATAATAAATTAAAATGAGGAAAATAAGAACAAACAAAAGTTATAATAGTTCGGCTAATTAGATGCCTACATCCGCTTAAACTTTTTTGAAGCTTCTGTTGAGTTTTTACAACATTGTTCTTATGGATCGGTGAAGATCCGTGAGAATCAAGGATAGTGCAGAAATTTGTTAAACAAGCAAAAGGATCCCTCAAACAATTCCCATCCTCCTTTATTTATAGCCACGGGTCAAAAGAAATCCCTAACCCATGTTTTTACTCATGTTCCCCACGTCCTAGAGGAGTTGCTCTCAAGAGATCGTGGCCATGTCATTCATATTCAAGGATCGGTACCAATCCACGGTCATGGATCGGCACTGATCCAAGATTTTTCTATATGGGTCTTCAATTCCTTCATGTTGATGTTTGGTTAGTCTATATCTTTATTTTTAATATCTTGCTATGGGCTTGAACTTGGGTGAACTACTTTGTTTTGAGGTTGTGTAGAAGCACTTAACTTATCCATCAATTGTTTGGGTCATTATAGGCTAAGAACCATTCTACATGACATGAGCTAACTTGTATTTGCTCCGCCTTAATGTTCCATGTAGCATATGGCAATTTTGGGGAAGCTTTAAGGATTGATGTCAAACCCTGATCAAGGTTCGGTGCCAAACCATGAGTTTGGTCATGTTTTGGGTCTTTGCGTTTGGTGTGGATGGAGTGTAATTTACACTTGACGGTTCTTGACTAATATCTAGACTTCATCTCTCGGTTTCACTTGACATATGAGCTTGGTAGTTATCATCCTGGGTTTCTGCCTAGGTAAACACATGTTTGACCGGTTGACTCATCCGAATATAGTTAGGCTACAAAGCTAGATAACATTTTCCCCTTAAAGTATAGCTTGACAAGATGTGCTTTGGATCGAAATAAACTGGAGAGTCTAGGCCATTGGTTTCAAGCTATTGCTCTGAAGAGACATTACCTTTCCTTTGAATTACTTTCGTTAAGTGTAGCATCTTTTATCAATCATTGCGTGCACCAAGCGATTCCGACTTGCAACTTTCATGTAGTATAAAAACTGAAGCATATTCTAAAGTTCATTATTCTAGGTTCAAAAAGCTTTAAATGATTTCCTTCTTCAAATTCCACATGTTTGACCTCATTCCCTTGGAACTTTTATCAATCGTTATGCATGCATATATTCACATATACACTTACTTCTCCTTCTTCTCCTTTCTTCTTCATATTTTTCATTTTTCTCCTTTTTAGGGTTTAGTATCGATCCATTGGCCATAGATTGGTAACGATCCATGTTGTCTTAAAATTAGGTGACATGATGCCTAAGTTTATGATCCAGGTCCTATATAGTTGCGAACCCACACTCCACTCCTCCATTTTCACTTTGAGCTCTTATGTCCTATACCCGCCATTGCCAAACTTAGAACCACCAACTTGACTTTCACTTTTTCACCGTCATGCCGCCTCTATCCTTTCTGGTTATCAATGCTACCATAGACATCCCAGACCAATCCTCTAGCACCAATTGTTTGAGCACTTTGAAATCTCAATTTACACAAACTTGAACTCGACTAAGGAGTATCATCTTAGGTGAGTGGCATTGATAAACGACGATCCAACCATGCTTGAAAGGTGATGGATTTATATTTCTTCCTCTTGGGGATCAGTGTCAAACCCATGCTTAGGACAATTTTCACTTAAAACTTGAGTAAATGAAAGCATTTCATGTATAACATGAGATTCCTCGAGGTTTAGTCCTATTTTCGCGAAGCGCGATTTGGGTTTATGTTAGTGCTTGCTTAGTTTATTTCTAATGATCTAAGATTTAAGTAAAAAAATCCCAAATGTTCTTAGACAATTGTAAATGGAGTTCTATAGTTGAATTTAGTCGAGTCATGTTTGGCGATACACGGTGTTTTAGGATGGTCCGTGATGACGGTCGCTTTAGATATTAAATCGGCCTTTGAATAAGTTGTTTGTCGATCTTTTATTAAATGATGAATCTAAATTGTTTGACATTAGATGCATGCACTACACAGTTTTATATGCATGCAATGTATAGCACATTTATCTACATACAATTGCCTTCTATCGATATATGAAATACAGTTAACTGATATACGTCTTTATTTGTCGGATTTGGTATATCGACTATACATGGTTTTTTCAACATGAAGAAAATAGCTTTTAATATGCTTGATGTCAATTATGTGTAAAAATTTGATAGTCATGGATCGTAGATGCTCCTTGCGTCTCTCTGCTATAGTGACGGGTCCTTTGACCTCAGCATGCTCCTCGGTCAACCTGTCACCAAGAAACACAACCTTTGGAAATAATTCCTTTTGTGTTAGCCAAGGAACCTACAGTTGAGGCTTCCCTTGCTGTTGATATGGGCGATGCTATTTTTAGATGATCCCTAGGGTTCTCCTACCTCTAAGGTTGATGAAGTGTCTCTCAAGAGAATATGCGAGAGGCACAGTATTCCATATGAGGATGTGTTGTCACCATCGCAACATCACCGAGCGCATCTCCTATTCATAGGATACATAACTTGCAACAGGTATATGTGCATGGCTGGTTGCGTCCCACCATTTTCATTCGTACAATCCTATAATTCATAAACCTAGCTCCGGTGTAACTATATCCTAATAGTTATGTCTTCCCGAATAGCATGTCTATTATCTTCATCCGTCATATGAATCGTGAGCCTAGCACTTGCGAGAATCACTATCTGTATAGCTTCAAACATTGAAAAGGATCTCCTTTACTTAGCAACCTAGAACCTTCTGGGGTTTGTTGCATAGTGATGGGCATCTGGAACAAACTAAGCTACTTCAATAATGAACTTTTCTTTGTCCATTGCCCACCTGTCTTTTCATAAAGGTGGTTAACCAGACGTAAGTTTTATTTTTACTCTTGGTTTCTATGTGGATTTTATAGCTTTAGCCATTTAGATCGACATTCCTTGTCTTTGTAGGGAATTCAAGAAGGCTTGGTGGCGTGGCCTTAGCGAGTACCTTTGTGTCTCTTCATTAAGTCCTGCTCAAAGAAAGGGAGACGACGACACTCCTCATTAATGAGAACTTAAAGGCTTATAATCTTTTGGACGAGGGTCGTAGCATTGGCCATGTTCCCAAAGTTGGTGAAGAGGATGATGACAGTTCTATATTAGATAGTGGTGATGAAGGCCGCGCAGTGCCCCTAGTTCCAAGTCCTGTCACGGAACCTAGAGGGAGGTGTGTGCATGTCAAGGAAGGAGAAAGCGGCGGTGAGAGCAATGGTGGTGCTTATATTAGTCGTGAGTCTTCTAGCGATGGTGGCAGCGATAATAGTGCATTTCTTACAGGTCGACGATCGAGAATAAAGATTATTTCATCTCAGGCGCCCGTGCAACCTCTATCAACTACCACGATAAAGGAGAACCACCAATCTTCTTAGGGTATCTCTGGATCCCTTGGATGTATAACAGATCAGTCTTTTTGGCCTTGGTAATATCAACATTGGAGATATTGGATCTCCCTATCCATTTTCCTGATGAAGTGCCAACCACTCGTCTAGGGGAAATAACCCCCCTTAGGAAATTCTAAGTCCATGGTCCATGAGGGCAATTAGGACACATCCACACTTACACGACACCACAACCTTATTCTGTTTGACTACGTTTCCATTATGTTGGTGTTAACCCATTCATGATTTATTTACAGATTCAATAGAGTGCAGGGGTATGTACGAGACTATCAATAGTCAATGGAGAAAACAAAGGAACATGGATCATATAGTCATCCTCATGGCTTTTCTTATGATTACAATCTAAGTAGGTGCTTAGGCCTATACCATAAAAGTCGAGATAGAGACTATACATCTTGCGGGTCCTCTCCATGACATAGGTCTTGTCATCTTTGCCGCATAACATGGATATACATTCTTTGAGATTCGATTATTCCCTGTCTATCGAGGTACTGCATGCTCCTGCTTTCATTCCTTTATTAACATAGCTGGCGACATCTACTTATATGCCATGATGTTCCACGCAGCTATCAGGGCCCATCACTTCTGATATTCCTTATTCGAGGCCTGACAAGGGATCGGTTCAAATAGAGAAAGAGATTATTTCTAACCCTCATATGGACGCTTTGAAGTGTACTTCCCCACGTATCATTTTTGATGACGTCACATTCGTACCCAATCTATAGAACATCCCTCAACATTTCAAAACTGACATTGTGGCTTATGTCGATGATGTGTATGATCAATATTTCAAATGGAGACGGTGTTCCGAGGTTATTTTTGAAGGCTCTTATAAAAGAAAATTAGAGCTCATTGGAATAAAGCTGCTGCAAGAACAAGGCAAATGCATCATCTACCATTTTGAGAGAATTTGAAGAGCTCAACGCCCCATTGACTGGAGCCAAGGAGCAAGTGGAGGATCTGACCAAGTCTGCAGAGTTGGTGCATCGAAATCAACAAAAGTAGATCGAGGCTGCTTATCATAAAAGCCATACTTTATCGCTAGATAATGAACAACTTAAGAAAGAAGTATAGGAGCTAAAAAAGCTTCTGGAAAGTGAGAAGAAGGAGAAAAATGATGCCTTTGTCTAAGCCTAGGGCTATTGTAAGGAGTTACTAGATACTTGCAAAGCAAGAGACAATGAAGAGGCCCGAGCAAAAAATGTCAGGAGGAAGGTTGAAACCGTAAGAAAAATGGGTTAAGGACGAGTTTGAGCCCATACTCATCCATTATAATGAAAATGTGGTTTAGTTTGGAAATTTGAAGAGGCTTGAAGAAGGGTATTCCAAGGCTTTGGCCTTGGCATGGGAGGAGATCGTAAGGAAAGAGAAAGAGCATTCTAAAGGGGTTGAGGTCGATAAAGAAGGGTTAAAGGTCAATATCCTGAATGATATATATACAAAGGCACTTAAAGCCGATTTGCATATCCTATACGAAAATTGTCTACAGAAGTCCAAAAGGATGGGGTGAGAGTTTTGATTCCACTCTTCATGATTCAATGGTAGACATTAATGCCTTTTTAACTAGGAAGCCAATAATTTCTAAGACCTTAACTTCTTTTTCAAGCTCTACAATTGTTCCCGCTTCTTGCGTGGTCATTGGAGTTTCAACTGCTTCGGCACCTACATCTGATGCCCAATATAATCCCGATGAGCATTTACTTCTGAAGCAGTCTATCTTATCCCCTATACTGATGGGTGGATCATGTGGTACTCCAACCTATGTTGTGCCCTTACCTCTTGGAGGTATACCACTGATCTCGCCTGTGTTTGATATGGCTCATACGACACCGATGAACGTTACTAATCTCTATGTTTATGTTTGTCAAGTTTTAGGTCAACCCTCCATCATTTCTTTTCCCGACGGAGGTTCACTGCTAGGCACACATGCTTCAACAAATGAATCTATGATTGGGTCTGCTTCCCTAACAATCCCAGATGTTCCAACTAGCAAGACTCCCATCCATGGAACTGAGATGATTCATGCCTTGGAGGAGGAGATGACACGTGACCTCCACATAACATAGGAAGAGGAGGACGTCACTATAACTGGGACTTTTGATCCATCTTCAGGCCCTACCATAGAAGAGATACACTAAACTAAAGTCCCGATAGCCAAAGAGATCAAGAAAGATAATGATGTTGATATACCTCCTCCTTTGTCGATCTCATTGCCCGGTCAGCCTATCTTTCCATTAGCATCCCTATCTCAAAAGGTGTTCAAAACGTGCCTCTTGAGTCTGTGAAAAATGTGGATTATGGGTCTTAAGGCTAGAATTAATGCTAGTGGGAGGTGAATAGTGTTCAAAGGAATTACTAATTCATTTTTGAGTTTATGTTAATTTGAACACAAATGTATGCAATATTCAGATGCAGATATGATCACAGAATCAAACGCAGATGCATATATAAAGTAAATGCAATAAAGGAATGAACACACCGAATTTTATACTGGTTCGGAGTTACCCTACATCCAGTCTCCAACGCAAGTACAGATTTCCTTTCAAAATCAATTCTTACAATTACACCATCGATTTCAAGGCCACGAGGTACACCACTGCAGATTCACAATCATTTGGGTAGAGATGCTTGATTTTACGGGCGACAAGTTCACCCAACTGATTCTCCAGGCTACAATCACACCTTTTCTCGCTCGATTGATTTTACAGGCTACAATCACACCTTTTCTCACTCAATTAATTACAAAGAAGTCTATACCTCTGAATAGCACTGGGATCTTGTTGAGATAGTGATAGAGAATCAAACCAGAGATGATCTAGTTAGATTCAATGATGATTTCTACGGAGTAATGATAAAAATATATATAAAGAAATATGGAAGAAGAAGAGGAATAAATTCAGAGAATATATATGAATATAAATTCATTTAATACAGCCCCTATTTATAGTAGAACAACAGCCATGTCCATTCGTGAAAGGATACGATGAATAGACACTTCCTTTGAAATTCAAACTTTTGAAATAAACTGTCACCTTGTCGACAAGGCTTCCTTGGGGTTGTCGACAGGCCTAAGTTATTTTTGGTAATTTGTTTTTCTTTGAAAATAACTTTTATCTTGTATTAAAACTATTTTAAACTTTATAAACATACTTAACCATAGTTAAAATACATAAATAAGTATAGAGAATAATATTTTGGTATATATAAAATTTTACTATAATTTTATATTTAAATCTAAGTATAAATATCAAAAGTCAAATATATTATAATTAAAAGATAGTTTAAGACCAAGGATAATTTGATTTTGAAATAGTTTAAAACCAAGGATAAATTGATTTTGAAAATAAATATTAATTTGAGGCTAAAAGTATTTTAAAACTAGGAAGATGTTTTTGATTTTTAAAATAAGATTTTGAAATCATTTTGAAAACAAGATGTAATTTTGTAAAACATTTGAATAAAAGTTAGTGGATACAAAACAATGCTCCACTAGATTTTTCGTAGGTTCCATCCTACTTAGGGTACCATCCCTTTAACGGGCTCAAAGTGGATTCCATTCCACGAATAAAATGGATTTTAAGATGTCGGTTCTTTTCTAGGAGTTTTAACAAAATTCCTAACTAAATTACTTATGTTGAAATCTTAAACTCTTGATAATCTTGATACTCATGAGTCTTGAATCTTGATATCTTCGATCTTGAGTTTATCAATTCTTGAATCTCTATACTGCACAGCCTTCATTCTTTGGTACCTGTATATGTATCCTGCATATACATATATATCTAAACAATAATGTTAGTATTTATATTTTATAATCTTATTCTAAGGTTATTGTCATCAAAACCAACTTCTCAAGGACTAATAATCTCCCCCTTTGTTTATAAAATATTACTTCTACCCTAATGACTCGCCCTAAAACTAATAAATCCTCTTTAATCTATGCCTAACTATTCTATTTATACTTCTCCTCCTTTGTCATCAACAAAAAAAACTAACTCCAAACTATATAACTCCCCCTTATTTTTGTACTAAAGTACCTACATTAATAAAATATACAATGGATTATATAGATAGATTAAGAGATAATTATACTGATAGTCATGAAAACTAATCAAAGATCATATAAGTATCAATGTATATTTAAAAAGATTATGTTTTGCACACCAATTATGTAACGACCCGCCTTTTTTGGACAGTTTAAACCGACGATCAAATACACATGTCGATTTCAAACCATTAAAAGGGCAGATAGTTATTGGGGTAATTAAGAAAAGAAAAGGAAGGGAAATAAAGGAAATGAAACAACACAGAATCTCACAGCGGAAGGCTAAAGTATAATAATAAAATAACAGTTCATGAAGCTGTTAATTAAATGAATACATTTGAAATGAATACATTTGATTATTATTATACAACATTTATCAGAGTTACATACACAACAAATATCATACAACAATGCAGCGGAATGGAATGAATATAATAGTAGTAGATAATATACCAAATCTTCGTCTCCGTCCTCCAAGGAAATGATCTTCAACCTAAACTGAAAACTCAGGACTGACCCGAGCGTAATGAAAAGACAAAACACTCGAGTCAGGACTAAAATATCCTTATGAAAGTTAAATCAATCGTAAATAAATATGAGTGTAACGGCGTCAGAGATGTTTACGGGGTTTGACATCTCCTATCCAGTGTCAACGTGCGTGCAATAACTCAAGAGATGTTACGGGATTTTCCATCTCTCAAGGATCCGTGAAACTATCTACTATATAGTAATATACGCTAAGTAGATAATGTCTATCAGTAATATAAAGTATCAAAATAGCGTTAAGGCGTTACCATAATCCCCCTTAACACATTTTATATTCCCAAAAGCATATACAAGACCGTAGTTTCCCCAAAACCGGAAGTCACCAGAGGGCAATCCATATACTCAAGGTACAAATCAAAACGTAGTGGTCGCGAATAGGATAATCAGTATGACAAGGTACATGAGGCGATACCAACTAGGATACTAGTAGTTGCGTGATCCGGACTGATGTTGGGCATAGCCAGCAGCTACCCCAACACCGCGAAACAACACTCCGAAATCAAGGGGTGCACCCAAATCGCATCACAAATGTAATAGAAATGGTATCGAAGAAGTGTGTCCGCTAGAGGTGGCGAACCTCAATGGCCCGGCGCGGCTCCTGTTTTAGTCATGTCAGGGGTCATCCAATAATCGTTCTCTTTCTTCAGTCAACGCGTTCACCAAACCATCCACTTCATTCTGGATCATCACTCCGCGTATAATAGTTATTAAAGTGGTTTTCGGTATCGACAGAGAGTATGTCCATATCCGATCCCGGTCTCTTTAATAACTACGTATTATTACACCGTTGGCTCTTTTACATTTCAAATCGATTCATAATTGATATCAAAATATCATATTCGCTTCAAAAATCAAATCCATTTCAAATATCATCGTATCTTTCAAAATATCAGATTTCATATTTAAATTCAAGATTTAAATATAAACATTTCACCTTATTGACCAGCTTAGGATTTTAGAAAAATAGTTTTAAGTAGTTTAAAAGTAGTTTTAAATAATTAAAATAGTTAAAAACACTTAAAATCTTTAAAATGGATTTAAAATAGATAAATTAGTTTAAAATAATTTAAATTGGGTTAAGTAGATTTAAAATAGATTAAAATAGTTTAAGTATTCAAAATGGTTTATATAACAGAGTAATTTGGAAAACAAATTAAAACAGCTTCAAAATCAATCCATTTCAATTATAACTTCCCAATTCAAATCAATTTCAATTTCCATTCTACCGATTCAATTTCGATTTCAATTCAAAACAATGTCAACTTTTACTTCAAATCAATTCAATTCTACATTCACCTTTAATTAATTCAATTTCAATTTATATCGATTTGGAGCTTGATTTCTCAAAATATCAATTTATAACACTTAACAAAATTTCCAACAATATTCAAGTTTAAATCCAAATTCCAAATATGATTCAATTCCAAACTCGATTTCAAAATATCATTTTCATATCACTTTTACTTAGTAATATTCAAAGCTCGAAATAATGTTCAATCTTTAAAATAAATAGATTTTTGAAATTCAATCATATCCAAATTTTTTTTTTTTTTTTTTTTTTTAAAGTCACAACTTAAATTATTTACCAATTTCTTTTAACCAAAATTTATTTCAACATTCCAACTCAAATTTTTGACAAATTCGATTTCTATAAATTGATTTCTATTTATCACTTTTAAATCGAAACATTTAAATAAATTTCAAATCGACGATTTCAAAAATTATTAATTTAGCCAATTCGGTGTCCGTATATAATTTTCTATCCTATGGCCAAGTAATTATTTATTTCAATTAAATGTCAGGGATGAGTATATATTACTTAAATTAAATCTCAGTATCATATGTATGTATAACAGGATCTATATAAGCAAATAAACATCCACACATTCAATTATCAACCAATAGCATCCATCAAAATACATCATCCAATAAACAACACAATTCATGGCAGTTTCATAGTTATCAATGTCAGGTAATTTAATCGCAATTCAATTTTAATTTCAATTTAACTGTCAATTTAATTTTTCAACGGTTAATTCAAGTGACAATCTATATGACAATTAAATTCTATCAAACAACGACAAATAAAATCATAACACTTCATAATATCAAATTTAACTAGCATAAAGATATTTAGTACAGTGTGAGCGTTATAAAACACTCACCTTGATTTTACGATTTTAAATCAAATCGAACGACGTTCGATTTAATCCAAAATTTTCTCTAGCTTCAAACGATTCCAATTCAGTTCCATTGCGTAGTGCTCGACAAAACGATTGCAACGCAATTCGTTTCGTCACCATCCGACCTCGAACCAAAAAGATATCACATTTTAAACTTTAACGAATTTTATATAATTTAATTACAATTTTTATTTTACAATTTCAAACCTACTATCATCATAGCCGCGAGATCTAAGCCTAAGCAGATCAGGCCGTGCACGATATCTCTTCTCCCTAGCTTTCACGCGTTCGTGCCCAGGTATGAAACCCACGGCCGAACCCAAAACCCTAATACACGCCATCAATACAAGCACCTCCACCTCGATCAAGAAGCACCACCGCGAAGAGCATCTTCCACTCCACCACCGCCCCGAGTATTGCAGAGCTCGGCCCTATATTGGCTTCGAGATTCGTGCTCGAACTGCAGGCCGACTCGGTCGCGTTTCTCACCCATCATCGCTCGAAACTCGATCTCTACCGTTGAGATCATAGATCTCATCGTCCTCTACCACTCTTTAGTTGAAAGTTTTTGTTGATCGTCAATGGATCGGCCAGAAATCGAGGAAGATGATGGTGAGTTTCTGGTCGTGGGTTGAGGGGTGGCGGCTGCAGTTTTTAACCTAGGTTTATTTTTTTTTATTTTTTTGTGAAGAGGATGGTCTATTTATAGAAGTTTGAACTACACTATTCATTCTGGAATTTCCAAACTCCGATTTACGCGCCGTAACCAGCGTTTCTAGGGTTTACCCCGCGTTTCGGACACAATAGAACATGTTTCGGAAGGTAATTCGGTCATCTGTGCGAGTTATGGCAATAAACATTCGATTTAAATTAAACCGATTTAAACTATTTTCTAGACGTTTTGCCTTGCAACGGACAAACGATTAATCCAATTGACATGAAATTTGAAACCATACAATAATATCACATTACGGGTCCGATGAAACTAGTTTCGTCGAAATCTGAGGCTGTTCAAAAATTGGCTATTTTCCAGACGATAATTAAATATTAAAATATTCAATTTTCACAAATAAATTTTAAATTCAGTTTTAAAAGTTCTATAACGTCACTATAACTTTAATATGATAAAATAAAATTTTACAAATCATTTTTAATCATATTAAACCCGTTATTCATTTTATCCAATAAATTTAAATTTAATTTAGACAATTCCGCTTATCCAATAATTCATTATCTTTTGAAATATTGAAATTGAACTTATAAAATTCAACTTTTAAAACCATTTCAAAATTTAGAACACTATTTTCATTTTACAGTTATTCAATTATTCAATAAGTTTTAAATATTTAATTTAAACAATTTACGTGTCTAATATTCAATATTTGATTCCAAATAGATTTTACTTATCAATCAATTACTCTATTATACCCAATGAATTCAACATTTATTATCCTATTCAACTATTGATTTCAAAGGCATTCACTAAGTAGCTTTATTTTTCATTACTTGGATAATTATCGTTGCAATTCATTCCAGTTATTATTATTCCAAATGAATTACAAATTTTTTTCTAACATTAAATCACGAAATCTTATTAAATTAGCTATTTTAATTATCGAAAATTTACGGGTCGTTACACTCTCCCCCACTCAAAACTTTTCGTCCCCGAAAAGGAAAAAGAAGGGAAAAAGAACTAAGTATAGAATTCAACATTTGATATATTTTTATTCAAAGTTACCAACTTATAAAACAATGAAATTCCATTTATAAAGTCATAACTACGCTTCCACTAAGTTACTCCAAACGGCTTTCTAAACTTAAAAGTCAATTATCAAAACAAGTTATAAAAAAAAAATTTAAACTTGAAAAAAATTTTCTAACACCCGGATTTACGGAAAAATTCGGCAGAGTCTCCTTTGCGCGGCTCGATCGAAAAAAATATAATAGCATATATATCACAAATATACATCTCATCTCAATGATGAGGCATCCCATATCTGGGGAAACAACATATATATATCACCAATACCATACAAAACCGTAAGCGTACCTTTTATTTAGCATTTATTAGCAATTTACTTACATTATGCGTTTAGCGTAGAAGCGAGCTCCACAACAAAGCGCAACCCCTTTGCTACCTACTAAAATGCTCAATAACTAAGTTAGAACCATGCATATAAAGATAGATCGATATATTTAGCCTACACAACATATATATAACATATTTAGCTTCAAAACTGAGATTTCAATTTCTGGACAGCAAACAAATCTTAGCTTTAGGTCACCTAAACTGTAAAATTTGACAACAGAATCTAAACAAAAGTTGTTGCATTCATTTCAGGTTTTCCGGAATGTCCAAAATCATCGAATTCGGATCATCCGTTCAAAAGTTATGGCCGTTTTACTAAGAGTATACGCCTCAGGCTGAGCAATGCATTGCGCAGGTCTGTGACGTTCACTCGTGGTTTCGACCCTCTAAACGGTGTTAAAACACAAAACACTTAAAACAAAAGTTTTAGCTTAAGTTCTTAGCTTTCCAGAAAGTGCAAGATCATCAAAATCCGATAAACCAGTCAAAAGATATGGCGAAAATACTAAGGGTATATACTACTGATTTTACTTATTTTTACACAGGACAGCGAGTAACATTCAAGTTTTTAACCTATTAAACGAAGGAATTTTCTCAAGTTATCTAAACAAAAATTGTGCTATAGTTTCTGAGCTTTTTGAAAAGTCCAAGATCGTCGAATTCCGTTCAGCCATTTACAAGTTATGGTTGTTTTCGTTTCAGCATATATTGGACAAATTTGGATTTTCCCAAAAATTTGCTTTTATTATTTCAAAGTGCAAAACAATCATAAACACAAAGTCATTTACTTTCTTATTCATCCATGCAATAGGTTTACATTCAATTTGTTTCCGATTTATTCAAGTTTGTTTCATTCATATTTTAAATTCAAGTCAATTTGCTTCAATTTAAATTGAATTCAATTATATTTAATTTCACTTTGCTTCAAACTTGAATTTAATTATTTTACAATTTTATTCCGTTTATTCAATTCCATTAACACTAATGAATTCTACTTAATCAATTATCATCCATCTAACAGCCAATGCATATCAAACATTAACAACCATCCAAAATCTACACTAAATCAATTATACATTTCCAAGTCAATTTTACTTTCATACACTTCCAAGCTTATAGACATTTAGTTATATTCAAATTTAATCAGTTTCCATTTACCAATTCTATATTTCCTTAAGTTTAAATTTTATTCATTCACTTATATATATCATTCATTTTACCGCTTAAATTTCTTTTATATTTACAACTATCAATTAGATCTTCACATTTTATTTTTCACTCTCTCACTGGTATATTATTTCTCTACTTATCCTTATTAGCATTTTAAACCTTTTAAGTATTTGGTAAGTTATAGTTATGCAAATAGAATGTAGTTAAACAACATACAGCTTCTTTCCATTTAAAGCTGAATTTTCAATTTATTAATTCTTAAGTCATTACTTAAATTTCACTATAATTTTTTTCACATTTACATTCACATATAGTATTTCCATTTTATATTAACATAATTGTGAATCACCTTTAAATGTTAATTTAAATTCCAATTATTTACTAACAATTTTATTTATATTTGCAAACCATTAATTAAATGCATATTTCATTATTCAAACCTATACTTGTATATTATCCAATTAACAATTCATATAACATTTTTGAACTTCTTAAATATTTTGGTAAGTTATATCTATGCTATAGAATGAATTTTAATACTACGCGAGTTTTACAGTTTCACTTTTATTTTAAGTTCATGATTTCCTAATTCTAAGGATTTCTACTACAATTGATATTTTTTTCTTAGCTCTTAGGTTCATTTCTCATTTCACAATTCAGAAGTTCCTTAATGATTCAAGTCTAAATTCATTTCAATCATTTAAAAAAAATCATTAATTTTTAAAGGACTTAAGAATTCCAATCCCGGTTTCATTTCAAATCAAGTTTTGAAATAATATATACTTATATAACTTATATATCAAATCATACTATAGAGAATACAAAATAAAATAAATTTGAATCAAAACAAGGTTTAGACAAGCTCTTAAGTGGTCTCCCCCACTCGGACTCTCGAAAATAAACTCCGATGATGCGTGCACTCATCACCGAAATCATTTTCTAACGTCAAGAGTAGGGAATATAACACTTATCATAAAAAAAAATCCTTCGAAAACAATTTCAACTCAATTATACTATCATATAATACTCATATTATATTTTTTCAAATTCTTGTAAGTCAATTTCAAACACTGGAATTTAAATTCCCAAATCCAAGTTAAAATACATTTATATTCATTATCAATTGTGTTTACAAGATTTCATTTTCCTAAATCCATTGTTATTTAATCAATTGTTGTAAATATTGACAGATCAAACAATAACGATAATAATCTAATATTATCATCTTCTAACAATCAATTCAATCAAAATGAATAAATATTCAAATAATTCTTTTATATAAAATATATTCCAAAACGATATTGTGTTGGTTTGTCCTATTCGAGTGTTTAGAAATTCCTATCGACGCCTTGGCGTCCCAAGTATCGACCAGAATTCATAAATACTCAACAGAACAAATTAACACAATATAAAACCATTTTATATCAAATAACAAGTACGCTCTCTCATATACACTCAACTCATTCATATAGTTTACCTCTATTTCAATGAGTTATTCCCCACTAGAGCCAAGGTTTATCGCTAAACCAAAGCTCTGATACCAACTGTAACGACCCGCCTTTTTTGGACAGTTTAAACCGACGATCAAATACACATGTCGATTTCAAACCATTAAAAGGGCAGATAGTTATTGGGGTAATTAAGAAAAGAAAAGGAAGGGAAATAAAGGAAATGAAACAACACAGAATCTCACAGCGGAAGGCTAAAGTATAATAATAAAATAACAGTTCATGAAGCTGTTAATTAAATGAATACATTTGAAATGAATACATTTGATTATTATTATACAACATTTATCAGAGTTACATACACAACAAATATCATACAACAATGCAGCGGAATGGAATGAATATAATAGTAGTAGATAATATACCAAATCTTCGTCTCCGTCCTCCAAGGAAATGATCTTCAACCTAAACTGAAAACTCAGGACTGACCCGAGCGTAATGAAAAGACAAAACACTCGAGTCAGGACTAAAATATCCTTATGAAAGTTAAATCAATCGTAAATAAATATGAGTGTAACGGCGTCAGAGATGTTTACGGGGTTTGACATCTCCTATCCAGTGTCAACGTGCGTGCAATAACTCAAGAGATGTTACGGGATTTTCCATCTCTCAAGGATCCGTGAAACTATCTACTATATAGTAATATACGCTAAGTAGATAATGTCTATCAGTAATATAAAGTATCAAAATAGCGTTAAGGCGTTACCATAATCCCCCTTAACACATTTTATATTCCCAAAAGCATATACAAGACCGTAGTTTCCCCAAAACCGGAAGTCACCAGAGGGCAATCCATATACTCAAGGTACAAATCAAAACGTAGTGGTCGCGAATAGGATAATCAGTATGACAAGGTACATGAGGCGATACCAACTAGGATACTAGTAGTTGCGTGATCCGGACTGATGTTGGGCATAGCCAGCAGCTACCCCAACACCGCGAAACAACACTCCGAAATCAAGGGGTGCACCCAAATCGCATCACAAATGTAATAGAAATGGTATCGAAGAAGTGTGTCCGCTAGAGGTGGCGAACCTCAATGGCCCGGCGCGGCTCCTGTTTTAGTCATGTCAGGGGTCATCCAATAATCGTTCTCTTTCTTCAGTCAACGCGTTCACCAAACCATCCACTTCATTCTGGATCATCACTCCGCGTATAATAGTTATTAAAGTGGTTTTCGGTATCGACAGAGAGTATGTCCATATCCGATCCCGGTCTCTTTAATAACTACGTATTATTACACCGTTGGCTCTTTTACATTTCAAATCGATTCATAATTGATATCAAAATATCATATTCGCTTCAAAAATCAAATCCATTTCAAATATCATCGTATCTTTCAAAATATCAGATTTCATATTTAAATTCAAGATTTAAATATAAACATTTCACCTTATTGACCAGCTTAGGATTTTAGAAAAATAGTTTTAAGTAGTTTAAAAGTAGTTTTAAATAATTAAAATAGTTAAAAACACTTAAAATCTTTAAAATGGATTTAAAATAGATAAATTAGTTTAAAATAATTTAAATTGGGTTAAGTAGATTTAAAATAGATTAAAATAGTTTAAGTATTCAAAATGGTTTATATAACAGAGTAATTTGGAAAACAAATTAAAACAGCTTCAAAATCAATCCATTTCAATTATAACTTCCCAATTCAAATCAATTTCAATTTCCATTCTACCGATTCAATTTCGATTTCAATTCAAAACAATGTCAACTTTTACTTCAAATCAATTCAATTCTACATTCACCTTTAATTAATTCAATTTCAATTTATATCGATTTGGAGCTTGATTTCTCAAAATATCAATTTATAACACTTAACAAAATTTCCAACAATATTCAAGTTTAAATCCAAATTCCAAATATGATTCAATTCCAAACTCGATTTCAAAATATCATTTTCATATCACTTTTACTTAGTAATATTCAAAGCTCGAAATAATGTTCAATCTTTAAAATAAATAGATTTTTGAAATTCAATCATATCCAAATTTTTTTTTTTTTTTTTTTTTTTAAAGTCACAACTTAAATTATTTACCAATTTCTTTTAACCAAAATTTATTTCAACATTCCAACTCAAATTTTTGACAAATTCGATTTCTATAAATTGATTTCTATTTATCACTTTTAAATCGAAACATTTAAATAAATTTCAAATCGACGATTTCAAAAATTATTAATTTAGCCAATTCGGTGTCCGTATATAATTTTCTATCCTATGGCCAAGTAATTATTTATTTCAATTAAATGTCAGGGATGAGTATATATTACTTAAATTAAATCTCAGTATCATATGTATGTATAACAGGATCTATATAAGCAAATAAACATCCACACATTCAATTATCAACCAATAGCATCCATCAAAATACATCATCCAATAAACAACACAATTCATGGCAGTTTCATAGTTATCAATGTCAGGTAATTTAATCGCAATTCAATTTTAATTTCAATTTAACTGTCAATTTAATTTTTCAACGGTTAATTCAAGTGACAATCTATATGACAATTAAATTCTATCAAACAACGACAAATAAAATCATAACACTTCATAATATCAAATTTAACTAGCATAAAGATATTTAGTACAGTGTGAGCGTTATAAAACACTCACCTTGATTTTACGATTTTAAATCAAATCGAACGACGTTCGATTTAATCCAAAATTTTCTCTAGCTTCAAACGATTCCAATTCAGTTCCATTGCGTAGTGCTCGACAAAACGATTGCAACGCAATTCGTTTCGTCACCATCCGACCTCGAACCAAAAAGATATCACATTTTAAACTTTAACGAATTTTATATAATTTAATTACAATTTTTATTTTACAATTTCAAACCTACTATCATCATAGCCGCGAGATCTAAGCCTAAGCAGATCAGGCCGTGCACGATATCTCTTCTCCCTAGCTTTCACGCGTTCGTGCCCAGGTATGAAACCCACGGCCGAACCCAAAACCCTAATACACGCCATCAATACAAGCACCTCCACCTCGATCAAGAAGCACCACCGCGAAGAGCATCTTCCACTCCACCACCGCCCCGAGTATTGCAGAGCTCGGCCCTATATTGGCTTCGAGATTCGTGCTCGAACTGCAGGCCGACTCGGTCGCGTTTCTCACCCATCATCGCTCGAAACTCGATCTCTACCGTTGAGATCATAGATCTCATCGTCCTCTACCACTCTTTAGTTGAAAGTTTTTGTTGATCGTCAATGGATCGGCCAGAAATCGAGGAAGATGATGGTGAGTTTCTGGTCGTGGGTTGAGGGGTGGCGGCTGCAGTTTTTAACCTAGGTTTATTTTTTTTTATTTTTTTGTGAAGAGGATGGTCTATTTATAGAAGTTTGAACTACACTATTCATTCTGGAATTTCCAAACTCCGATTTACGCGCCGTAACCAGCGTTTCTAGGGTTTACCCCGCGTTTCGGACACAATAGAACATGTTTCGGAAGGTAATTCGGTCATCTGTGCGAGTTATGGCAATAAACATTCGATTTAAATTAAACCGATTTAAACTATTTTCTAGACGTTTTGCCTTGCAACGGACAAACGATTAATCCAATTGACATGAAATTTGAAACCATACAATAATATCACATTACGGGTCCGATGAAACTAGTTTCGTCGAAATCTGAGGCTGTTCAAAAATTGGCTATTTTCCAGACGATAATTAAATATTAAAATATTCAATTTTCACAAATAAATTTTAAATTCAGTTTTAAAAGTTCTATAACGTCACTATAACTTTAATATGATAAAATAAAATTTTACAAATCATTTTTAATCATATTAAACCCGTTATTCATTTTATCCAATAAATTTAAATTTAATTTAGACAATTCCGCTTATCCAATAATTCATTATCTTTTGAAATATTGAAATTGAACTTATAAAATTCAACTTTTAAAACCATTTCAAAATTTAGAACACTATTTTCATTTTACAGTTATTCAATTATTCAATAAGTTTTAAATATTTAATTTAAACAATTTACGTGTCTAATATTCAATATTTGATTCCAAATAGATTTTACTTATCAATCAATTACTCTATTATACCCAATGAATTCAACATTTATTATCCTATTCAACTATTGATTTCAAAGGCATTCACTAAGTAGCTTTATTTTTCATTACTTGGATAATTATCGTTGCAATTCATTCCAGTTATTATTATTCCAAATGAATTACAAATTTTTTTCTAACATTAAATCACGAAATCTTATTAAATTAGCTATTTTAATTATCGAAAATTTACGGGTCGTTACAAATTATCAATCCACACCAAAACAAATCAAATCAATCCAGGCAATCAATTCAAATCAAACAAAGCAATCAAATAAAATCAAACATTACGAGGAACTTCCACCCATCCTTCTTCTCCAAATATAAGGTCTGCTTTAATGGAATCCCAATTTTCATTTTCATTGGTGAGAGAGACTGGAGGATGTGCTTCATTATCATTTTTGTGCAGAGAGGAAATCATCCATCGTATCATATCGAAATGCTTTTCTTACTCCTTGATCATCTGCATTTGACTCAACTGTAAGTGTCGCTGACTACGAAAAATGTAAGAAATAATATTTTTGAAAGAACTAAGGGTTTCTTCAAGATTCTCGGTCAAACTATGAATTGGATCAGCCATATGTAAGTTTGTGAGAAGAAACATAGATAAAGTAGATAAGAAATGATTTTGAGTGATGAATTCTGGAAGAAATATGTATTTATAGGTGTAGAAATTTGTTTGAAATGAATAGACACAAGGTAGTTATTCAAATTTCAAATTTAAAATGAAAAGTCATTTCTGACCAGTACTTGTCGACAGTGTCTATGGAGTGTTGTCGACAGGGCCAGTTAATTTTGATGACTCGCTTTGATTTTGTGAACAATTGTGTGTGTGTGTGTGTGTGTGTATATTTATATAATATACTAACATTTATTCTGGAGATAGGATAAGCTAGATAATAGAAAAGTAATTTCATTTCATTTCATAATAGAACAATACATTGATTAAACATTAAGAACTACACGAACATTCGAATCAAAACAAACTAAAACTAATACAACATTACATGAAAAGGTAGAACTAGTTAGAGGATGACGAAGATGAAGATAATCCAAGCTTCTTGCTGAGTTTGGAGATAAACTTGTTCATCTTGGATGACATTTTATCCAATTTCGTACTAACGGACCGTTTAAGTGTCCGTTGATTCTCAACAATGATCTTTTGATTTTTGAGTAAGGTTTTGTTGGTTGGATTAGAGGGATGGTCAATACTTTCCAAGGATGTTTCACTTTCTCCTTCTTCTATTTCCATTTCATCCCCTTCTTCTTCTTCATCATCCTTCTCTTCCATCTCCTCATGATCCAAACGCTCTTCCTTTTCTGCAAGAGTCTCATATGGTTGAAAAATATATGGAATTTTCATAAGAGAAAAGTTTGAGTGATTAAAAACTTTTCTTGAAACAAATTCTTCTCCTTTGAAATCTACTCCAAATTAATTAAAAATCCGAGTGAGATAGATTCCATGATACAAAGTGTTTTCACCCATTTCAAAAATTTTGGGACGAAATTCATCCAAAATAACTTACGCCCAATTAATATTATAATTTCCAAAAGTAGCAAAAAGTGCTTTGCAAATTTTTGAAGTTGAATTGTTAAAACTCCCCGATCTTGGGGTCAAAGTATGTTGTAAAAGAAGATTAACAATTCTAACTTTTGGTCGAAAGTTTCGATTTATGAATTCAAAGTTATCATTTCCTTCGAAAATATGATGAAATGTCTCACGGTCATTTTCATCGATATTAAAACTAGAAAGATCCATTCCCGTGCTCTTGCAATTGAGAATGGTACCCAAAATATCACAATTTAGGATGATTCCAGTGCCTTTGACACTACTCCAATTTTCATCATAATTTTCATTATAAAATCCACGGTTGAGATTTGCATAGAAAATTTTAACACGATTTGGATAACAAACAAAGTCATTTTGTGAAGCATCAACAAGACTAAGAACTTGGTTGTTTGCAGAAAGAGAATTGATAAGTAGAGAAATCTTTAAATAAAGAAAAATTTTCGGGATGGACTTTTCCATGGTTAACATAGTTGATATATGCTTTTATAGCCTCTGGATTATTGAAAAGTTGCTCTTTTATCTTTTTGGAAAGTCTCATTATGGAAGGGTTGCCTGAAGAAGCCATTAGAGTAGAGAGTAGAGAGATTGATATTTTGAAATAAAAGTTTGAATTTGAAAATTAAAGTGAAAAGTTGTGATAAGAGATAGTAAATAAATAGGTTCTCAAGAGGCAGGTTCTCTGGTCAAAAGGTGACTTTTCAGAGACCTGAATGAAGTGAAAAGATGGAGGAAAATTCAACATTTGAATTCAAATTTGAATTTCAAATTTCTGTACTCTTATCGACAACATGGGGGGCCCTTGTTGACAGGTGTCTTTGATTTTCATGATTTATTTCTCTTAAGTATTCTAATATATATATATATATATATTGTTTTTAATGTCTATATATATCTAGAATATTACTAGAATTATAGTATATTCCATAAAATACTATGATACTATTTAAAAATAAAAATAATAGTAAAAATATAGTAAAAATATAATAATAAAATTAAAAATTTTAAAATTCAAACAACACACCAATTCAAAATTAACCAATCAAGCATCCAATCCTAAGCATGCAATTTCGACCAACGTATTGTAAACGTGTACCTTTTTCTGAGTCCGTTTCTCTGAATTCGTCGGAGTCGTAAACTCCCATGAAACACATATTTGAATTATCTGTCTTCCGATCATCATCGCTTGCGAATGAGCCTGAGTCATCTAAAGTAGCAGTAAATGCATGTTTTCATATCTTTGCGGAATCATTGTTTATAGGAAGATTTTGCTTATCTGGATGCCGACAGTCTCTTTTGATATGGCCTGGTTCGTCACAGTTGAAACACTTGATATAGTTTGCCACTACATTCTGATTACCAAAGTTCTTATGGTTGTTTCTCTTGAGATTATTCATCTTTCTGTATTTCAGGAATTTCTGAAAGTTCTTGGTCATAAAGGCTATCTCTTCATCATTATCGTTGTTTGAGTCTGATCCATCGATCAATGCATTGAATGCAATTGAATTCTTTTTAGATGCTTTTCTTTTTCTTCCCCTAATCATTTGGACTTCAAACGACATTAGATTTCCAATTAATTCTTCTATCTTTAAGGTACTGATGTCATTTGCTTCTTCGATCATAAGTGTCTTTTGATCCCATTAGGGTGTAAGAGAATTTAAGATTTTTCTGACTTAATCTTCTTTCGAAAATTCCTTTCCCAAGGATATTAGAGAATGCACAATATTCTGAAATCTACTATACATATCTAGAATAAACTCATTAGAATTCATTTTAAATAACTGAAAAGGATTTGTGAGCATGGAAATTTTGGTCTGTTTAACTTTTCTTGTTCCTTCATGAGTAACCTGCAAAGTTTTCCAGATTTCATATGCAGACTTACAAACTGACACTCTATTAAATTCATTCCTATCAAGTGAACAAAACAGAATATTCATAGATTTAGAGTTGTTTTGAGCAACAGTCTTTTGCTCAGCAGTCCACTGTGCAAAATCAGTTGTGGGTTCAAAATATTTAGTCAGTGTGATATTCCAAGTGTCTAGTCCTACAGATTATAAATATATTTTCATCCTACATGCCCAATATGCATAGTTACTGCCATTAAAAACTGGTGGTCTGACAGTAGACCGACCTTCTACAAATGAACTAGTGACAGAGGTAACAGAACTAGTGTTGGTAGTAGTAATAGTACTAGTGTTGGTAGCCATTTTGAAATTTTCCAAAATTCAGATTATGAAACTTTGAAAACATCGCTCCGGAACCAAACGTGAGAAATGCGGATTATGAATCTTAAGGCTAGAATTAGCACTAGAGGGAGGGTGAATAGTGTTTAAAGGAATTACTAATTGTTTTTGAGTTTATATAAATTTGAACACAAATGTTGCAATATTCAGACACAGATATGATCACAAAATCAAACACAGATGCAGATATAAAGTAAAAGCAATAAAGGAAAGAACATACCGAATTCTACACTGGTTCAGAGTCACCCTACATCCAGTCCCGCCACACAAGTACAAATTTCCTTTCAAAATCAATTCTTACAATTACACCCTTGATTTCAAGGCCACGAGGTACACCGCTCCAGATTCACAATCCTCTGGGTAGAGATACTTGATTTTACAGGCAACAAGTTCACCCAATTGATTTTCCGGGCTACAATCACACCTTTTCTCGCTCGATTGATTTTACAGGCCACAATCACACCTTTTCTCGCTCGATTAATTACAAATAAGTCTATAACTCTGAATAACACTGGGATCTTGTTGAGATAGTGATAGAGAATCAAACCAGAGATGATCTAGTTAGATTCAATGATGATTTCGACAGAGTAATGGTAAAAATGTATATAAAGAATTATTGAAGAAGAAGAATAAAATCATAGAATATATGTGGATATAAATCCGTTTAAAACAGCCCCTATTTATAGTAGAATAACAGCCATGTCCATTCTAAAAGGATATGACGAATAGACACTTCCTTTGAAATTTAAAGTTTTGAAATAAACTGTCACCTTGTTGACAAGGCTTCCTTAGGGTTGTCGATAGGCCTAAGTTATTTTTGGTAATTTGTTTTTCTTTGAAAATAACTTCTATCTTGTATTAAAACTATTTTAAATTTTTTAAGTATACTTAACTATAGTTAAAATAAATAAATAAAGTATAGAGAATAATATTTTGGTACCTATAAAATTTTACTATAATTTTATATTTAAATCTAAGTATAAATATTAAAAGTTAAATATATTATAATTAAAAGATAGTTTAAAACCAAGGATAATTTGATTTTGAAAATAAATATTATTTTGAGGCTAAAAGTATTTTAAAACCAGGATAGATGTTTTTGATTTTTAAAAGTAGATTTTGAAATTATTTTAAAAACAAGATATAATTTTGTAAAACATTTGAATAAAAGTTAGTGGATACAAAACAATGTTCCACTAGATTTTTCATAGTTTCCATCCTACTTAGGGTTCCATCCCTTTAACGGGCTCAAAGTGGATTCCATTCCACGAATAAAATGGATTTTAAGATGTCAATGCTTTTCTGGGAGTTTTAACAAAATTCCTAACTAAATTACTTATGTTGAAATATTGAACTCTTGATAATCTTGATACTCATGAGTCTTGAATCTTGATATCTTCGATCTTGAGTATATCAATTCTTGAATCTCTATACTGTGCAGTCTTCATTCTTTGGTACCTGTATATATATCCTGTATATAGATATATATCTAAACAATAATGTTAGTATTTATATTTTATAATCTTATTCTAAGGTTGTTGTCATCAAAACCAACTTCTTAGGGACTAACAGAGTCCTCTAGGAGAAATCTTCCAAAAGGTCATAAAGGCAAGGAGAGAAGCAAAAGGAAGCATGGCGAGTCTAGCTTGCACTCCTCCTTAGATGGGGAGAAGGGGACCAATGGGAGGAAGAAGGCTTTGCTGTCCTTTTCTTATGTTTATTAATTTTGACTTTGTTTGAAAGTTATGTAGATAGGCTAAAGTCTGTGTGAATACAACTCTCTCTTTCTGTTTAATTAGTATATTAATAATATTTGACTTGTTTTCTTCCAGGCCTTGTATCAATTTGTATGAGCCTTGAGAAATGCATTCATTATTTTGCACATGTGTATGTGAGTCATTTCTCTATTATTGATTAGTCAAGTCAATAGCTGAATTTTTTTAATCTTCAGTCGAGTTCCATCCGAGTAATAGTAGAGATTGAGATTACATTATTTCTATAATCAAGAAATATTGGCCTAGATGCCTATCTCCGGGCATCCTTGCTCACTCATGCCTACCTCTAGGCCTCCACCGGGTTTGGTCACCTGAAATGGTGATTTAAACATCTATTTTATGGATGTTTTAATCCGACCTTGCCTAGTTCTAGATGTTGATCGGGATCGATCACCTGGAGTGGTGATTGAAGCGTCCATTTCCTAGACTTTTGTTTAAGATCTCGCCTAACTCTGAGCCATGACTTTTTGGCTTGCTATCGTCCATGAAGATGTCAATGCTCTGCCAATTTCCAAGCATGAGTTGTTGGGATGTATTATCTCATTCCACCTTTAGGATTTTATATTCTTGTCCCCAAATCATGGTTTAAAGAAATTAATTGGTATATATCTTTGGATACCTAGACAGTTTTGTTCCATAGGTCCAATCATGGACTTGGAGGCTTTGATTGGTACTTATCTCTAGGGACATGCATACCTGCATTATTTATATGTAATTTTATTCAATTCCGCTATTGTTCACAACATAAGATTAGGCAAACTTGAACAAAAATTCGTTGATCCTGAAATTCACAAGAAATGACATATCTTATCTTTTTACTTAAGAGTTCATTAAATATATGTAAAGTCTGACTCAAGTGAAATAATGGCGTAGATGTTTGTTATTCCATGCCCATCGAAGCGAAATCCCATTAACGGTTGCTAGCTTGAATATTCCGTCTCCAAGCATGTATTCCATCACACAGGGACCTTCCTAGCTTGCTATATTCAAAGAACCAGGGAAGGTTCATATAAGGATAAGTTTGCCATTCTCAAAATCGTGGTTCCTTACCTTGTTATTGTAATGTCGGGCTACTCAATTGCAATGAGTAGCAACTCTTAGATCAGCTTCGTCATGCTTCTCATCAATCATATCGAGTGACTCCAACAAGATCCTCTCACTCATCCTAGGGTCATAACGGGTCATCTGATGACAAGGTACTTCCAATTCGATTGGAATCATGGGCTTTGATAGGTAGGCCAACATGAATGGAGTGTGACTTATCATGTACTTATATGTTGTTCTATAGGCCCAGAGTGCCAGTGGTAACACATCAACCCTTTGCCCTTGGCATTGCCCAAAAGTTTCTTTAGAATGGACTTAATTATCTTATTTATGGCCTCAATCTGTCCATTTTCTTGCGGGTTTTCTACCGCTGTAAACTTTTTCTCGATGCAATGTCCATTGTTAAAGGTTTTAAACTCGATGCTTTCAAATTTTGTCCTAGTGTCGGAGATGATCGTTAGTGGGATCCTAAATCAATAGATTATATTCTCAACTATGAAGTTAATTACTTTCTCCATTGTGACAGTGGCCAGTGGTTCCGCTTCGTCCCATTTCATAGAGTAATCAAAAGCGACAGTGGCATACTTTGTACCATCCTTGGACATTGATAATGCACCAATAATATCAATCCCCCAGACTACTACAGCTGCAAACTTTTCTCGATGTGATGTGTGTTGCAAAAGGTTTTAAACTTGACGCTGTCGAATTTGGTCCCATTGTCAAAGATGATCGTTAATGGAATCCTAAATCAACAGATTATATTCTCAACCACAAAGTTAATTGCTTCATTCTTTGCGATAGTGGCCAGCGGTTCTACTTCAGCCTATTTCGTAAAGTAATCAATGGCGATAGTGGCGTACTTCACGCCACCCTTAGACATTGGTAACACACCAATAATATCAATTCCCCAGATGGCAAACAGCTATGGACCATCTGTGTGATCTTCGTTGGTGGGGCTAAAGGAATCTTCATAAGCCTTTGGCACCTATTAAACCTCCTAGTGTAACCAGCCGCTTCCCGGTTAATGGTTGGCCAAAAGTATCCATAGCGAAGAAAATTTTTGGCTTACGTCTGCCCTCTGATGTGATCATCACAAGCCCCTTCATTTATATTTGCTAGGATCCTTTTTGCTTCGTCATTGGCAACATATCGCAAAAAGGGAGCATAAAATCCTTTCATATACAACACTCTTTCCTACATGATGAATCGTAATGCTTTGCGAAGGAGCTTTCGTTGCTCGTTCCACCTGTTAAGAAGGGTTCCACTCAGCAAATAATCCTTAATTGGGATGATCTATGACTCTTTCTCACATTCAGCCTATGATCCAATCGGCATCCATTTGTTCAATGCTTGGGGCTGATAACGATTCCACTCGAAGCAAGCCCATGAGTTGTGCATCCCCCGAATTGGCCAGTTTGGCCAATGAATTGGCTTTTGCGTTCTCTTCTCCAAGGATATATGTTATGGTACAATATTCAATATCACTCAACAATTCCAGGGCTTTTGTAAAATAAGGAGCTAGACTCACCCTTTGGCTTGAAACCTCTTTCCATATCGATTAGGAGTCACAATAAATGCAAATGTTTTGACTCCTAACTCCTTTGCAAGCTTTCCTGCGACTAAGGCTTCAAACTCGAATTCGTCATTTATTGCAAGAAAATCGAGTTTCAAAGCATAGAAGATCAACCGTTCCTTAGGGATCTCAAAAATGACTCCAGCCTTTGAGGAATGTTCATTAGATGCATTGTCAGCATACAATTTCCACTTAACACACCGTTCCCATCATTCTCTGCAGCATCGTACTGAGAAGTGTATTCGGCAATAAGTCCACCAAAACCTGGCCTTGAATCACTCTCTGAGGATGATACGTTATGTCTTACTGACATAGTTCAATGGTCCATTTCAGTATTCTTTTGGAAGTCTCAGGTTGTTGAGGAAGTTGTCTCAGGGGGCTGATCAATCAGCACTTTAATTAGGCAAGCTTGGAAAAATGAACAGAGCTTCCTTGAAGCGATCAACAGGAAACAAGCTAGCTTCTCCAGCTTTGGGTAGTTCCTCTCTGCCCCTGTTAATAATTTGCTGATGTAGTACATAGGCCTATCGATTCTGGAACCTTCGCGTACATGTGCAGCACTTAAAGCATGCACCGATTCAAGCAGATAAATAAACAAATCCTCTTCCTTTATAGGTTTTGACAAGATGGAAAGCCTCTTCAAATGATCTACCAAGGCTTCAAAACTATCCTTGCACTCCTGCGTCCAGGCGAAGTTTCTCTTACCTCTCTTAAGGACACCAAAGAAAGGTATACATTTGTCCCTATCCCTTGAAATAAATCGACTCAAGGTAGCCACTTTTCCAGTTCAAATTCCGAGCCTCTCTTATCGATTTTGGGGCCTCAAAGCTTCGATTTTCTCCAAATTGGCTTATATTCATCTCGAGTTACTATGAATCCGAAGAACTTTCCTGACACGACTTTGTATGAGCACTTCAATGGGTTAAGCTTCATCCCGTACTCTTGGTGCACACAAACATCTTTTCCAGGTCTTCCATGCGTTCACTGATCGTTGTTACTTCATGTAACATCCCCTATCTTGAGGCCTAAAGCTAAGCACTACCGATGCTGCAATCATATATAGTATTAACTTTCGGTAACCAAATACGATAATGTTAATGGTATTCATAATATCAAAAGTACACGAATATGAAACAAAATCATAGATCTCAAAAACAACTTTTCTAATTACATTTCACAAAACATGTTTCATATTCCATTACATAATCCTAATAGTTTCCTAGGTTCAGATCAAATATAGTTATTACAAAACACGCCAAGAGCGACATATGAAGATATCCACTTGGTTGACCAAAGTACTATAAAGTCGTAACTCACTTAATACAACACAGCGGAATAAAACAAAATAAAAAAAACAACTCCTAAATAACTATCCATCAGCCACCTGCTCGTCTCCGGAAGCTATATTCGCTAACCTGCTAAAACCAGAAAATCCTCAACCCTCAGCCTGCTCAAATCAATTTGGAGCACCCGAGAGTTTAAGGGAAAAACCATAAACTTTGAGTCAGACATAAATATTGGTGTGAATAATAATATACATCTCGGTATTTGATATTAAGTGAGGCAATGTCGCTTAGCGGAACGAGTTTCACTTCACTAATATCCTTTGAAAATATATCTCTTGCAAATCATAATCTTGCAACCAAAACCAATTAAAACTATAAAGCATTATTATATAAACATACATATCATATAACAAATGGACTATCTGTCCGAACAATATAGTTTTATTTGGCTAACTACTAACCTTTAGCAGACTCGGGCCTACCTAGACAATATAAACAAAGAATCTAACATTTGTTAGATACTCCTCTTCTAGACGGTCTATCCCTAGCTAACTTACTTTCTCCAGGTCAACTAATCCTATTGGTTTTGTAGGCTCACCAATAACCGACCTCCGTACAAATATATTCCTTTATATGTGTAATGTAACGACCCGAGAATCCATACCCTTTGAATTGATAATAATCCATACATGTCCGACCCAAAAAGCACCGACTAATAGAAAGTCAAGAGAAAGAAAAGAAGAGAGAAGAAGAGAAGAGAAGAAAAAGAGAAGATAGAACCAAACAGAACAATACAGAATCTCACATCGCAGCGGAATATACACACACACACACACACACACACACACACACATATATATATATATAATCATATCAACGATCTTTACAACACATAAACTGTATATATATATATACATCAATCAGAGTTCAATAATCAATGAACAGTTATCAGCCTGAACAGTTACCTGTCCTCACAATTGCTGATAATATAAAACAACAACTAAACACGGAGGATAATCAATAATCAAAACAAATATGCGCATACGTAAATGAAGATCTCCAGCTCTCCTGTTGAAGCTCCAAAAGCACCAAAGCGTAACCTATAAATATACTCGGTCTGACCCGAGCATTGAAAGGGTAGAACGCCCGGATCAGTCTGGTAAACCAGAGTGAGAAACACACTCAACTGAATTTGTTAAATTACCAAACTTTTCCTTTATAAAAACAAAAGTATCTCGTAAGACAAGTCCACACATAAACACGGACATGTTTTTACCTTACGATAACTGAAACATATCATATCAAACTCATGTGATATTATACTAGTGTCTAGTATACAAATAATACTCAAAATAGACGAAATTGTTACCATTATTAAATTCCAGCATACTAGGCTCTACAAATAAAATGGAAAACACGTAGTGGAGTTTGGATTTCCATACAAATGACCAGGTGAAGGGACTACCTTCCGGCAGTACATCTCTAGAAGAATGTATTGAGAAACCATCACAAAGTTTCTCTACCGACACAAGACCGGCCCACCTCTATAACTAGATGGTACCGAATATGTCATCCTTCGGTTGTTACCGACCTTTACCGAGGGCCCTCTAGCATACAAACCACAATAATGAGATATAAGACGTCATAGCATGCAAAGATATATCTAGAAGAGCATGATCATACCTACTTGGGAATGACATACTTAGCCTTGCTGCATCTAACCCTGCTTTGGTCATTTCTGGTTGATGAGGCCTGAAGAGGTAATGATTACCTTTAACAATCACATATCACATCACTTTGAATGCCACACAGCCATTTACGTTGACTACTAATTGCCTTCCACAAAAATACAACTCTTAAGCTCATACGTCTCAAGGAGGGTGTTAAGCTAAGAGAAGTTGCCTTCTAAGCCACCACTGATGTATGTTTGTAAAAACCACTGTACATAATCTGTAGAAATGCAATGTCAGACAAACATCCATATAAGTTGTATAGGAACAGGACAAACCGAAGGTACTTTCTTACCACATCCTGTTGGGAAATCCCTAGGATTAGTAGTAAATAGTCCTCGCATTGGATATTTCATAATGAAGAGACCACTGCTACTGGATGTATGTTGGGATTTTAACCCCAAACGATCAACAAGCAGTCCCCCACTATGAAACTCCGAAATATCAATATCATCACAAGAAACCTGCACAATCGTCGCAATAAGTTGGCCCAAAGTGGTTTTCAGATAAATCCGATCCCAGTCTCTTCGCACCAACAATGCTAAAGCGTTTCTCAACCTCACAGAGAAACTAAGTCTCATAGACTTATCACGTCTCCAACTTTCAACTTGCTATCATTCGAGCCAAGAAGGAAGCTCGATAGATTGGAGTAATACTCCGCACTATACGAATCAACATCCTCAATACAAACGATAATCAAGCCTACACAGAAGGCTATGTACTAAGTGTACGACTAAATAGTTCCCACATCACGTCGAGGAACTAAAATTTTGGCCAAGTCTGATGGTCGGTTATATAACTACCAAAACAAACAAACAAATATTTAGCACCATATACAATCACTGAGCTCTTTTTCATTAATCTTTTATTAATTAAATTACTTGCCAAATATTCACTCCAAATTATCTTTAAAAAGATATATTTCAAACCATTTCAATATTGGAAACATTTCCATATACTTATTTAATAATAAGTAATTCACAATTCTATTTATTTTCAACACTTGGAAAATATTTCATATACTTAAATCACGATTAAGTATATATTTTATTCTATAAGGAAAACATTTTTTTTAACACATTTATTTGGGTCAAAACGAATGTGGCATAAAACATCGTTACAACAACCCAAAATCAATAGTATATGGATTTGAAAATAAGATAGATATATAAATCCCAATACTATACAAAAACATTTCCTTTCGAAAATCATTTACTATAACAACATTGTTATAGTCCATCATTTCCTTACTTCTCGAAAACGTCTACTTCAACAATGAATGTTGAAATCTATGTATACGGTATTTAACACATTTTAAAACAACTTTAAACCATTTTATTCCATTTAAAATATCACTTCCCAAAACATTTATTTATTTTCAAAAGATTATTCACTGTCCAAAATCGTGAATATAATTCTCTAACCCAAATTCATTATTTCTACACATTTTATTTTAAAGGATAATCCACTGTCCAAAATCGTTTTATATCTCCTTTAATAAACTTCTATATTTAACTTAACAAATTCAATTGATTTCGGATTTATTGAACAATATTTATAAATTCCATTTATATTTTATAAAAAACTTCAATTTATAAATCTCCTTTATTAACCAATTCCATTTATCTCATTTGTATGCCAAATCCAATTTATAAGTTAATTACTTATAAGTCATTTATTTTACAAATTCATTTATTTTATAACTTCACAATTATAAATCTTATTCACTTGTAAAATCCATTTATAACATCATTTTAACACTTACAAAATTCCTTTACAATCCCATCATTTTGATTTATAAAATATCCATTTTATAATCTTATATACATACCAATTATAATAATTCAAAAATCTCGATTTAAATAAACTTATTCTTTTAATAATTTACAAATCATTATTAAAACTTATATAACTCCAAAAATCATACTTAAGTGTTATTTCACAAAATTCATTATTTTTATAACAATAAAAATTATAACATCTATTTATTCAAAATAAATTCAATTCCTTTACAATTCAAAAATCAATAAGATGTTTATTTCCAAAATCACTTTTAAAATCCTTTTAAATTTGGAAATCATCATTTTAACATTTTTAAATTTCCAAAATATGTCCCAATGCTGCAACAGCACCAAATACATCAATCACGGCATCCAAAACATCATATATCATATGATAACAGAATATATAACAATATCTATAAATAAATCAATACTGTTGAGGAATCCAGTTGGATCCCTCCAACCTATTATCTGCAACAAATATCATATTCGAATATGTGTACAATGTTCGCTTTAAGGCAGACGCGCGTACAAAGGTCATCCGCTCATACAGGGGAACGTATAGGGTCATCTGCTCCACTAGGCAGGCGTATATCCAAATATCAATCAATATATCATCCAAAAAATCATCAATCATCATAAATAATATTATTTATCACTTATATAAACATATCAGTGAGTAAGAAAGAGTGAGTTGTACTCACATTGCATGTAGTCGTCGCGTTAGTGATTTATTCCGATTAAATTAAACGAGCGTTTAATCTCAACCAAAATTTTCACTAGCTCAAATAAATCCCAATCCATCTCCATAATGTAGTGCTCGTCAACACGGATCCAACGCAATTTGTTTCGTGTGAAAAGGACATCGTATGAAAATGTTATGACATTTTAAAGTTTGTACGAATTAAAAGATAATTAATTTATATTTTTCTATTCAACTTTAAACCTAGAATCAATCGTGACCGTGTGTTTCCTCCACTTCAGATCTAGGCCGATCGTGCATCATCTCCTTCCCTAGGCAAACATCACGTACAACAACCCATAGCCGCCACTCTTCAACGAATTATCGCGGCCACTACGATCGACTTGAAAACGATCGGCGACCAACGTTTGAAAGCCCTTGCTCCGCTCTACCTTCACCAAAAATTTGGTCGAGCTTGGTGGTGATCTGTCCTCGAAAAATGCACATGATCTAATGATGAACGCGGCCCATTTGACGTCGATCCGTAGCTCGAAACCCAATCTCGACCATTGGATTTGAAGCTCTCGATGTTGTCTACAACTTTGTAGTTGAAACTTTTTCGAATAGATCGATGGATTTGAAGATAATTGAGGAGAAACGAAATGATATTCAAGCCATTAACAAGAAGTAGCGGCTAAGGTTTTGAAACCCTAGGGTTTGAGAAAAAAGGGAAAAATGAGGGGCTTTTATAGAAAATTTTGTGCACTATTCATCCGAAATTTTTTTGAACTCCAAATGAAGCGTGTCACCTGGCGTTTATAAGGTTTTACCCCTATTCTGAACACAATGGAATATATATCGGAAGCCAATTCGATAGTATTTGAAAGGTAGGTTTTCGAATCGAATTATTTAAATTTAAAATTCACTTAGACAAATTTCTAGGCGTTTTAGCTTCCCTGGACAAACCGTAAATCCGATTGACACGAAATTTGAAATCTTATAATAATATAACATTACGGATCCAATGAAACTAGTTTCGTCGAAATCCAAGACTGTTTGAAAAATGGCTATTTTCACTCATTAATTAAATATTAAAATATTCAATTTTTACAAATTAACTTTTAATTCGATTTTAAAAATTCTGTAACATCATTCTAATTCAAATAAGATTTAATTCAATTTTATAAATCATTTTCATGCACATTAAATCCAAATTCTAATTATTTCAGCAATTTCAAATATTAAATTAACAATTTAATAATCCAATTAAATCTATATATTCGAAATATAATTCATTCATCTTATAAAATTTACTTATGCGTATTTAAAATCAATTAAATATATGAATTTCAAATGACTGAAATTCTGGATCGTTACATTCTCCCTTACTTAAAGGAATTTCGTCCTCGAAATTACCAAGTAAGAAAAAGTTACAATATCCATTAACTAAACTCTTATAAAAACTTTTCTAAGTTTTCCAAATCCATTCTAAGTTATCTTTTCAAAACCAACTAATATCGTTTAACTTTCAACTCAAAATCAAAATATTAGTTATCATAAATTTTCCAAATTTTTCCCCAAAATTTTCTAACGCTTTAAATTTTCAAATTTTTTTCCATAGCCTCCTTTGCGCGGTTCGATCTAAAAAACTAACAATATATATATATCATAAATATACATCTCATCATCAAGGATGAGGTATCCCGTAGGGAAAAAAGTGTAAAAGTATGATATGTAATCTGAGATATGTACCTTATATATTATTAGCGAGCATATAAAGCTAATATAGCGCGAAAGCGAGCTCCAAAAGCGAAGCAAACACCATCCGCACCTACTAAATACTCAACAAACAAATGAGAAACATGTATATATGAAAGTAACATTAATATACAACATATACCTATAACTACATATGTCAATATAGCAAATGCAACAAAAACAACAAATCCAACCATCAAACAACTATCATCCAACTAGCATCCATAACCAAATCAATACACATTCAATTCCCATTAATATTCATTGAATTGGTTTTCAATTTAATCATATTTGATTCATTAACATTGGATTTTCTAACATTCATTTATTCAAATTTAATTAGTTTACATTCACTAATTCATATTCAAATAAATTTCATTTCTATTTATTCTCACTTCACTCTCAATTTGAATTCAATTATTTATAGCTTTCAATTTCGTTGATTCAATTTCATTAATATTTAATGAATTTCTATTCAATCAACTAACAACTAATGCATAACCAACATTACTAAATTAATTTACTTTACTTCATTTACATTCAATTTGGTTTAATATTCAATTGACTTTCATTTAATTATTCAATTTCATTAGCTTTTAATGAATTAACACCTACATCCACTATTCCATATCAATTCATTTACATTCGATATTAACATTCAATTCATATTTTATTATTTCAATTGCTAATTCAATCAACAAATAAAGTTGAATTTCTTTATATAACTCAAATTCACATTCATCACTTTACTTTATTAATTAATTTACTTTGATACCAAAATCAACTTCATTCAACATCACTTAAGTTATGTTACATTTCGACTTCATTTACCTTCACTTTCACTATACAACTTAAGTTCACTTCTAATTTAATTCAAATTCTATCTTATCTAACTTTTACTTAGGTCAAATTCATATCACTATTCGAATTCAAATTTTGTTTTGCCTAACCAAAAGTGTTTAACCATTTTAACAATTGGTTTTACTTACATTTTCTCATTTTATAAGTTATACAACTTATTCATAATTCCGTGAACATCTACCTATGTTTACTTCCATTCACAAAACTCATTTTATAATTTTAATTCATGGTTATGCATTCACTTTACAACTTAGGTTTATTTAAACTTTCAAATTCACTTATATAATCAGTTAACCACTTACGTTTAATTTCAATTTACTAGTGGTAGCAAATCCATCATACAGAAACTCGAAATGATACTGATGATGCTGCAGTCATCACCCATATTATTTCCAAGTAACAATAGTGAATTCAGTGCTTTATATTCTTTTTTAAAAATTTCCTTTTATCTATAAATCACATTTATAAATCTTTTACTTATATAATTTCACTTATTTTCCATTTATAATAATATAATCTCTTTAACTTTGAAAAACAACTTCCAAAATAAACGGGATTCCAATTTTCAAATGCTTAGTTAAATCCATTTTTATTTATAACTCATATTTATAAATATATTCATATAGTTTCATTTCTTATATATAAGATTATTTCACAATTGTAAATCATATTTAATTATAATTTCATACTTTATAATTCATTTGCTTATATAATTTATTCTTTTACAATTGTTGCTTTTATTTAGACGATTCAAACAGCTTTTATTAACTCGTATATATATTTATATTTTCAAACAACCAAACAATCAAACTATATACACTTGAAAAATTGTTCCTTTATATATAAAATATAATAGAGGTAAAATTATTTCATTTACCAAATTTAAAATAATACTACGTCAACTTGATTTGTTTAAGTGTTTGAAAATCCCAATCGATAAAATGGCGTCCCATATACTGATCAGAATTCATAAACAACTCAACGGATAAGCAAACACAATATAAAACATTTTCATATTCACTAACAAATACGCGCTCATATATATAATGTACTCAACTCAATCTAGGGTGCTACTGTCCCTGTCTATATTGAGTACACATCAAAGCTTAGGAATATACAAAATCTAAGCTTTGATAACAGTTATAACGACCCGAGAATCAATACCCTTTGAATCGACCATAATCCACACTTGTCCGACCCAAAAAGCATCGACTGATAGAAAGTCAAGAGAAAGAAAAGAAGAGAGAAGAAGTGAAGAGAAGAAAAAGAGAAGGTAGAACCAAACAGAACAATACAGAATCTCTTATCGCAGTGGAAAATATATAATATCACATCAATTATCTTTACAAAACATAAATTTTGTATATATATATATATATACATACACACACACATCAATCTGAGTTCAAAAATCAATCAACAGTTATCAGCCTGAACAGATACATGTCCTCACAATTGCTGATGATATAAAACAACAACTGAACACAGCGGATAATCAATAATCAAAACAAATATGCGTATATGTAAATGAAGATCTCCAGCTCTCCTACGGAAGCTCCAAAAGCAACAAAGCATAACCTTTAGATATACTCGGTCTGACCCGAGCATTGAAAGGGAAGAATGCCCGAATCAGCCTGGTAAACCAGCGTGAGAAACACACTCAATTGAATTTATTAAATTGCCAAACTTTTCCTTTATCAAAACAAAAGTATCTCGTAAGACAAGTCCACACATAAACACAGACATGTTTTTACCTTACGATAACTAAAACATATCATATCAAACTCATGTGATATTATACTAGTGTCTAGTATATAAATAATATTCAGAATAGCCGAAATTGTTACCATTATTAAATTCCAGCATACTAGGCTCTACAAATAAAATGGCAAACACGTAGTGGAGTTTGGATTTCCATGCAAATGACCAGGTGAAGGGACTACCTTCCGGCAGTACATGTCGAGAAGAATGTACTGAGAAACCATCACAAAATTTCTTTACCAACACAAGACCGGCCCACCTCTATAACCAGATAGTACCGAATATGTCATTCTCTGGTCGTTACCGACCTTTACCGAGGTCCCTCTAGCATACAAACCACAATAATCAGATACACGACGTCATAGCATGCAAAGATATATCTAAAAGAGGATGATCATATCCTACTTGGGAATGACCCACTTAGCCTTGCTGCATCTAACCCTGTTTTGGTCATTTTCGATTGATGAGGCCTGATGAGGTAACAATTACCTTTCACAATCACATATCACATCACTTTGAATGCCACACGGCCATTTTCGTTGACTACTAATTGCCTTCCACAAAAATACAACCCTTAAGCTCATACGTCTCAAGGAGGGTGTTAAGCTAAGAGAAGTTGCCTTCTAAGCCACCACTGATGCACGTTTGTAAAAACCAATGTACGTAATCTGTAGAAATGCAATGTCAGACAAACATCCATATAAGTTGTACAGGAACAGGACAAACCGAAGGTACTTTCCTACCACATCTTGTTGGGAAATCCCTAGGATTAGTAGCGAGTAGTCATTGCATTGGATATTTCATAATGAAGAGACCACTGCTACTGGATGTATGTTGGAATTTTAACCCCAAACGATCAACAAGCAGTCCCCCACTATGAAACTCCGAAATATCAATATCATCACAAGAAACTTGCACAATCGTCGCATATAAGTTGGTCCAAAGTGGTTTTCAGACAAATCTGATCGTAGTCTCTTCGCACCAACAATGTTAAAGCGTTTCTCAACCTCACACAGAAAATAAGTCTCATAGACTTATCACGTCTCCAACTTTCAACTTGCTATCATTTGAGCCAAGAAGGAAGCTCGATAGATTGGTGTAATACTCCACACTATATGAATCAATATCCTCAATACAAACGGTAATCAAGCCTACACAGAAGGCTACGTACTAAGTGTACGACTAAATAGTTCCCACATCAAGTCGAGGAACTAAAATTTGTCCAAGTCTAATAGTCGGTTATTTAACTATCAAAACAAACAAACAAATATTTAGCACCATATACAATCACTGAGCCCTTTTTAATTAATCTTTTATTAATTAAATTACTTGCCAAATATTCACTCCAAATTATCTTTAAAAAGATATATTTCAAACCATTTCAATATTGGAAAACATTTCCATATACTTATTTAATAATAAGTAATTCACAATTCTATTTATTTTCAACACTTGGAAAATATTTTATATACTTAAATCACGATTAAGTATATATTTTATTCTATAAGGAAAACATTCTTTTAAACACATTTATTTGGGTCAAAACGAACGTTGCGTAAAACATCGTTACGATAACCCAAAATCAATAGTATAGGGATTCGAAAATAAGATAGATATATAAATCCCAATACTATACAAAAACATTTCCTTTCGAAAATCATTTACTATAACAACAATTGTTATAGTCCATCATTTTCTTACTTCTCGAAAATGTCTATTTCAACAATGAATGTTGAAATCTATGTATTCGATATTTAACACATTTTAAAACAACTTTAAACCATTTTATTCCATTTAAAATATCACTTTCCAAAACATTTATTTATTTACAAAAGATTATTCACTGTCCAAAATTGTGAATATACTTCTCTAACCCAAATTCATTATTTCTACACATTTTATTTTAAAGGATAATCCACTATCCAAAATCGTGGATATATCTCCTTTAATAAACTTCTATATTTAACTTAACAAATTCAATTGATTTCGGATTTATTAAACAATGTTTATAAATTCCATTTATATTTTATAAAAAACTTCAATTTATAAATCTCCTTTATTAACCAATTCCATTTATCTCATTTGTATGCCAAATCCAATTTATAAGTTAATTACTTATAAATCATTTATTTTACAAGTTCATTTATTTTATAACTTCACAATTAAAAATATTATTCACTTGTGAAATCCATTTATAATATCATCTTAACACTTACAAAATACCTTTACAATCCCATCATTTTGATTTATAAAATATCCATTTTATAATATTGTATACATACCGATTATAACAATTCAAAAATCTCGATTTAAATAAACTTATTCTTTTCAAATTTTATAAATCATTATTAAAACTTATATAACTCTGAAAATCATACTTAAGTGTTATTTCACAAAAATCATAAACTTTATAACAATAAAAATTATAACAACTACTGATTCAAAATAAATTCAATTCCTTTACAATTCAAAAATCAATAAAACATTTATTTCCAAAATCACTTTTAAAATCCTTATAAATTTGGAAATCATCACTTTAGCATTTTTAAATTTCCAAAATGTGGCCCAATGCTGCAACAGCACCAAATACATCAATCACGACATCCAAAACATCATATATAATATGATAACAGAATATATAACAATATCTGTAAATAAATCAATACTGTTGAGGAATCCAGTTGGATCCCTCCAACCTGTTACCTGCAACAAATATACATATTAGAATATGTGTATAACGTCCGCTTCAAGGCAGACGCGCGTACAAACGGTCATCCGCTCATACACGGAAACATATGGGGTCATCTGCTCCACTAGGCAGGTATATATCCAAATATCTATCAATATATCATATATCATCCAAACAATCATCATTTATCATAAATAATATTATTTCTCACTTATATAAACATATCAGTGAGTCAAAAAGATTGAGTTGTACTCACATTGCTTGTAGTCATCGCGTTAGTGATTTATTCCGATTAAAATTAAACGAGCGTTTAATTTCAACCAAAATTTTCACTAGCTCAAATAAATCCCAATCCAGCTTCATAATATAGTGCTCGTCAATACGCACCCAACACAATTTGTTTCGTGCGAAACGGACCTCGTATAAAAAATGTTATGACATTTTAAAGTTTGTACGAATTAAAAGATAATTAATTTACGTTATTCTATTCAACTTTAAACGTAGAATCAATCATGACCATGCGTTTCCTCCACTTCAGATCTAGGCCGATCGTGCATCATCTCCTTCCCTAGGCAAACATCACATACAACAACCCATAGACGCCACTCTTCAACGAATTATCGCGGCCACTACGATCGACGACAAACGTTTGAAAGCCCTTGGTCCGCTCTACCTTCGCTGAAAATTTGTCAAGCTCGGTGGTGATCTAGCCTCGAAAAATGCGCATGACCTGATGATGAGCGCAGCCCATTTGTCGTCGATCCATAGCTCGAAACCCAATCTCGACCGTTGTATTTGAAGCTCTCGACGTTGTCTACAACTTTGTAGTTGAAACTTTTTCAAATAGATCGATGGATTTGAAGATAACTTAGGAGAAACGAAATGAAATTCTTGCCATTAACAAGAAGTGGCGGCTAGGGCTTTGAAACCCTAGGATTTGAGAGAAAAGGAAAAAATGAGGGGATTTTATAGAAACTTTCGTGCACTATTCATCCGAAAATTTTCCGAACTCCAAACGAAGCTTGCCACCTGGCGTTTATAAGGTTTTACCCTTATTTCGAACGCAATGGAATATATATCGGAAGCTAATTCGATAGTATTTGAAGGATAGGTTTTCGAATCGAATTATTTAAATTTAAAATTCACTAAACAGATTTCTATGCGTTTTAGCTTGCCCCGGACAAACCGTATATCCGATTGACACGAAATTTGAAATGTTATAATAATTTAACATTACGCATCCAATGAAACTGGTTTCGTCGAATCCAAGACTGTTTGAAAAATGGATATTTTCACTCATTAATTAAATATTAAAATATTCAATTTTTACAAATTAACTTTTAGTTCGATTTTAAAATTTCTGCAACATCATTCTAATTCAAATAAGATTTAATTCAACTTTATAAATCATTTTCATGCACATTAAATCCAAATTCTAATTATTTCAGCAATTTCAAATATTAAATTACAATTTAATAATCCAATTAAATCTAGATATTCGAAATATAATTCATTCATCTTATAAAATTTACTTATGCATATTTAAATCAATTAAATATACGAATTTCAAGTGACTGAAATTCTGGGTCGTTACATGTAATATCATTTTAGTCTTACTTTTGACAAAGCCCTACACACCGGAATTTTGGACTAAATTAGCTAGGGGCTAATAGCTAATGTATAGAGCACGACCCTATACCAGTCCCATATGGTATTCTAATATCTAAGTCATTTTACTCAAGGTAATCTTCCCTTAAATTTTCTTTAAAAACCTTTTCTTCTCAAATTGATTTAAACCTTTAAATCATACTTTAAACAAGCAAATATATACTCTATGCTTTACATAAATCGCTTGCCACGTCATACATACTTTACTCAAAACTTTGTTAATGAAAACATTTAACCTTTGAAAGGCACCCTTTCGATCCATTGAAAGTATCCCTTTCGAAACCAAGTAAACGCTTTATAACCTAGGTCGAAAGGCCAAAACATTCCTTTCGAAGCCATTAATATAAACCTTCAAAACCATTGAAAAACCTTTCCTTCGAAAGCTATAAAACCTTAGACATCCTATGTTTAAAACACTTAAAATTGCGTTTCGAAAAAATTGGAAACCCTATCCTTCCAAACCTTTCCAAACCCTTGGGGAACCACCCCTTCGAAACCCTCTTTAAAAACTTTCAAAAGCATTCAAATCATTTTCTATAAACAAATCTTTCGAAAGCATTTGGGTTCAAGTTAAACATGTGGAACAACCTTTCGAAACCATCTAAAACTATCTCTTTCGAAAATTTTAGATTCTACCTTCAACAGAGTAATCATAAAACATTTAAGTCGAAAGCATTGTTCTGAAAGCATTTCTTAAGTAAAGAAGTGATGGTGTTGAAATCAACCCTTCAAAAGCGTTGAGAAGTGGCTTGGGTTTTAAAACAAAATATACGTTCTGAAATCATTTGCTTCAAAATGTAGAAAAGCGGCAGCTAGGGGTTTCGGCCCCTTCGAAAGCATTTACTTAAAATAAAAGGCGCAACCTCATTCGAAACCATTCCTTTAAAAACATTTGACCTAGTTAGAAGCCAACCAAGTTGAAATCATTCCTTAAGAAAGCAAAGCATGCACATTTTCATTTGAAAGAAACTAGCGCTTCGACCCCATCTGAACCCCTCGTTTAGACTGCATACCTTCCACCTGTTTCCAATTCACTACGCACTACGTCTTTAATGTCATGCGCGTTGGTTTCGATGGTGATGGTGGTGGAGGAACACGGTCGAAAGCTAGGTGCCAAAAGTGGTGAAACGTGTAAAAAGCATGTTTAAACCGATTTAAGCCTTCTAAAGTAATCTTTTAAACAAACCTGCCTTGTTTGTCAAAATATTATTGGTTGCCAATTTCTTTTCTAAAATTGCAGCCAAAATTCTAGAATTTAACAATTTAGTTTATTTACAAAATACCCCTTCTCCTTTTATAAATATATAAAACATTTAAGGTTTATACCTTAAATAATTTTATATATCTATTAAAACACTTAGAAAAATTCTACAAAAATTCCAGAGAATCATTTTTCACATGTCTTCTAACATATAATAATTTCAGACCCAAAACATTCAATATTTAGCCGTAAATAATTTTAAACCCAAATAATCATTTTCTCACTAGAAAACTGATATAAAATCCACATAGATTCAAAAAATTATGAAAATTGAAACCCATCTCTAAAATATCATTTCTAATCTAAATCTAAAATCACAAGGTATTTAGATGTCATTTAATAGGGTTTTCTAATCAAAATATATCATAAAACCTATATGAATAAGCATAAATCATCAACAAGCATATATAAACATTTAATCATTCAAAAATATTGCTAAACTTTGCAAGATAAATCGGGTTTAACCTAAAATCAAAAATAATTAGAAAACATGAGATATAACCCAGCTTTGAGATTAACGATTTTAGATTTGATCTTGATTAAGTTGCTTAAGCTTTTCCTCTTGAAATATTCTCTTTTCTTTTGTTAATGGTGGCCAGCCTCTAGCTTGTATTTTTTTGTGAATATAGAATGAACATGAGAATGATGGGGTTAAGGGTTTATAGTATAAGGAGATGTCCTATTTTTATATTGCTCTTTATCATTTGCCTTAACATTTTAATTCTTTAGTTCATTTGTATATGGCACGGCAACCCTTACTAATCACAAATCTCAACCTATTAAACATTTTACATTAGTTCATTTAATTTACCTAATTAAATGTTCCTAATAATGTTACTAAAAATGGGGTGATATAGACTCCCTTCCTTAAAGAATTTCATCCCCGAAATTACGATAAGGTACACAAAAAATCAGTCAAAAAGGTAAAACATACCATCAAACAAATTGGGATAAGCATCTCTAATCCTTCTCTCAGTCTCCCAAGTATAGTCTCTCTTATCATCGCTCCATTGAACTTTCACTAATCTGACTGCCTTGTTCCTTAGCCTTTTCTCTTATCTCGCAGCTATTCGAACTGGCTTTCTAACTATAGTCAAATTCGGCTCTACTACTAAGTCATCTAACACAGTCGGTGCTATAGTAGACTTCTGATCCCTAACACACTTCCTTAGATGAGAAAGATGAAAAACATTGTGGACTCCTGCCAAATGATTCGGTAACTCTACTCTTTGTGCGAGTTTCCCGATCCTCTGTATAATAGGAATTGGTCCTACAAAACTCGGTGCTAACTTCCCTGATTTTCCAAACCTGATAACACCCTTCATTAGTGACACTTTAACGAAAACATGGTCCCCAACTTAGAACTTCAAGTCTTTCCATCTCTTATCAACATAACTTTTCTAACTAGATCGATCTTCCTTTATTCTTACTTGAATCAATTCAATCTTCACTGTAGCTTCTCTAACCAAATCTAAACCAAGAACCAACCTATCCTCGGTCTTTATCCAACAAATGAGAGATTTGCATGGCCTTCCATATAAAGCTTCAAACGGTGCCATCCCTATACTAGTCTGATAAAAATTGTTATATGAAAAATTAGATGGCCTTCCCATGATCCCCCAAAGTCTAATATGCAAGCTCGTAACAAATCTCCTAAGATTTTGTTAACTCTTTCCTTTTGTGCATCGGTCTATGGATGGTAAGAGGTACTCGTCATAAGCTTGGTTCCTAAAATCTCCTATAGACTCTTCCAAAACTCACTAGTGAACAAGAAATCTCTATCACTTACTATGCTACTAGGAATTCCATGCAGTCTAACTGTATTCTTCATAAATAATTTAGCTAAAACAGGTGCCTTTCTAGTTGACCTAACTAGAACGAAATGGGCATTCTTGGCCAATCTGTCCACTATGATCCATATGCTTTCATTTCCTCTACTAGATCTTGGCAACCCATCTATAAAATCCATAGCAATAGAATCCCACGTCCAAACCGAAATATCTAATGGCTGAAGCAAACCACTTTGCTTCTGATGTCTAGCTTTTACATGTTGATAGTTCAAAAACTGCTTCACCATAACCTACATCCCTCTTCATACCTTCCCAGAAGAAACTTTTCTTCATGTCCAAATACATCTTAGTTCCTCCTAGATGAATCGTGAACTTCGAACGACGACATTCATTCAAAAAATTCCTTCCTAATGTCTCCTACATTCAAAACACACAATCTTCCCTTCTTTCTCAACCACCCGTTCTGATCAAGACCGAAATCCTTTAAGTCATCTCTCTCCTTTCCATCCCTTGACTTCTTGATCCGTTTAACTAATATTGGATCCTCCCCTTGCTTAGAAGCAACCCTTTCAATCATAACTGGTCTAAACATGACAACACTATAACTTCTTACTAAATCTTGCCTTAGATCTCCATTACACTCTACAAGCCGGCCGCGCTTCCAAATCTTTCCATTCTGCTATCATTACCAACACCGCATTCTAATGCTTTCTACTAAGCGCATCCGCAACTTTATTACTTTTTTCCTGGCGTGTACTCAATTCCAAAGTCGTAAGCGGCTAAAACTCTAACCATCTCTGTTGTCTCATATTCAGCTCCTTCTGAGAGAACAAATACTTCAACGACTTATAATCCGTATAAAGCTCAAATCTTTCCATCAAAAGGTAATATCTCTACACCTTTAATGAAAAAATCACCGCAGCCAACTCCAAATCATGCGTTAGATATCTAACTTCATGCAGTCTAAGCTGTCGAGAAGCATAGGCAATCACTTTACTTGTTTTCATTAACACAGCTCCTAATCCAGCTCCACACGCATCTGTATATACTACCAATTCTTGATTCTCTTCTAGAACAACTAGTACAAATGCATGGGTCAATAAGTGTTTCAAGCTCTGGAATGCTTCCTCACACTTATCGGTCCAAACAAACTTCACATCCTTTTACGTTCGTTTGGTCATCGGTGATGCTATCCGTAAAAAATCCTTAAGAACCTTCGATATACCCAGCTAACCCAAGAAAACTTTTTATCTAGGTTACTGTCTCTGGTCTCTTCTAATTATTAACAACTTCGATCTTATCTGGATCGACTGACAACCCCTTCTCTGAAACCACTTAACCAAGAAACTTCACTTCCTTCTTCCAGAAATGGTACTTCGAAAATTTCGCCTTTAGTTGATGCTACCTTAATGCCTCAAGCAAAACTCTAAGATTATCCTCATGCTCCCTTTCATCCTTAGAGTATATCAAACTATTATCTATAAATACCGACACAAACCTATCCAAGTGTTCTCGAAAAACTCGGTTCATCAAATCCACAAAGAATGCTAGTGCATTAGTCAGTCCAAATGGCATCACTAACCATTCGTATGATACATATCTATTTCTAAATGACATCAAAGGAATACTATCCTATGCTATTCTAAGTTGATGGAAACCTATTGCCAAATCCAACTGAGAAAATACCTTGGCTCCACTCAACAGATTGAACAAATCGTCAATTCTAGGAAATAGATATTGATTCTTTATCGTCTTCTCATTCAAATTTCGATAATCGATAAATAACCTCAACGATCCGTCCGGCTTGTTAACAAACACTACGGTTGCTCCCCAAAGTGAACTGCTAGTTCTAATAAAATTCTTGTCTTCCAAATCCACAAACCTCACCTTCCGCACCTTCCGCTCCCTCATCTCTGTAGGTGTCATCCAACTTGGCGGCCTAATTACTGGTTCTGCTCCAGATACCAAATCAATCTGAAACTCAATGGCTCATTTCGGTGGTAGTCCTACTATCAGCTCGAAGACATCCACGAATTCTCTAACCAAGAAAACTCTATTCAATTGTCTTCTAACTCCACAACACCCAACAAAGCAATCACCTCACAACTAGGGTTTTCTATGGTATATACAATCCAATAACTATAGTCAAGAGGTCTAAGCGATATTTTCTTATCATGGAAAAATATCCTAGCATCGTACTTACTTAACTATAGTCAGGAGGTTTAAGTGATATTTTCTTATCATGGAAAAATATCCTAGCATCATACTTACATAACTAATCCATACCCAAAATAATTCTGAACCCTACAAAGTCAAATACATGAAAACTGCAAACAAAAGTATGACCTAACAAATCAAACTCTAGGTGGTCACACTTCATCCCAAGTGTCACATACCCTCCCATCGGATTTGCAACCCTTAAGGAAGTAACTAAGTATGAGGGTTATAAGTTAAGCTTATCTACCAAATAGCGAGATATAAAAGAATGCGATGCACCAATATCAAACAGAGCGCTAACAGACATAACATGAATCAGAAGCGTTCCTCCCGACACTTTCTTTCGTTTTTCCTTAGCTTTTGTCCTCGAGGTAGCTGGCTCCAATGCAAATACTTTGCTCCTTCCATCCTTAGCGGCTATGTGTATTGGTTCTTGTAATGACTAATCTGATCGCTGTTGAAGCATCTAATATTCTTCTTCCCGATCACTTCCTTTGTGTTTCCAGAATGACACTCATTAGTGTAATGTCCTTTCTTATCGTACTTAAAGCAAACAACCTCTAACCTCCCTTCCTTTGCTGCTCCATCATTCTGAGCACACTTCTTATGAAAGAACTTCCTTTTCTGACTCTTCTCCACCTGGATTTCCTTTGCCTTACTCTTTTCTAAAAAAGAAAGTATCTCATGTCTCAACGCCACGTTTATTAAAGTATCACAAGAATCCCTAATATGAGGCAATATAGCCCTTCCAACTCAGGTTTCAACCCCCTTATGAACTTCTCGTTCCTCTTAATCACAGTATCCATAGTGGCATACCCATACATGACCAACTCCTCAAACCTTATAGCATACTCAAACAAAGTCATCTTCCCCTATTTCAACTCGGCATATTTTCTGATCAAGGTAGACCTCACCATCAAAAACAGAACCTCACCTCAAACCTCTTAAACTCAACCCATGTCATCGTTTCTTCATTCAATCCAACTGTCACACTATTCCAACAAAATAAAGCTACTCCTTGAAGCTGTCTGGATGCAAGCCTTCTCTTCTACTCATCATTGTGCTCCAAGTCTGCAAAGATCCTCTCACGATGCAGCAGCTAGTTCTCTACCTCGATAGCATCTTCAGTTTCGATAAATGGCATTCCTGCAAGCCTAACATAGTCTCTACTTAGAATAGCATAATTTTTGACCACCGGAGCTTCCTGAACTCCTCCTACAGCATTTCCTCCAACCACTCCAGCATCAACGCCCGCCAGCATCAAGTTAACAAAGAATTGATACATGTCTCCCATGTCAACTTGTTGGACTCCAGCACCCACATTTCCTGCTTGTGGCTGACCTAGATTTCTTCTCATAATCGGTATGGCTTTTCCATTTATTGTGATGCTTCCCCCTACAAGGTTCACTCTTCCACTTCTAGCATTCATATCTATGCTCAAGCCTCATGAGATACAGAAGAATAACCTAAGAGAGATAGGAGAATTGAGATACAGCGTATACTTATATGTAGCAAATACAAGTACGTTACTATAGCATTATCCCATATCCCAATCTTATCTCTAATTCCTTAGGATTATGTTTTCAAAAATCATTTTAGTTTAAAGTTTTTCATAAACCTATGCTCTGATACCAAGTTGAAACTTCCCTTATCTAGAGGCCCAAAGCTAAGTGTTACAAATGATGCAGTCATCCATAGTATTAACTTTCGGTGACCAAATACGGTAATATTAATGGCATTCATAATATCAGAAGCACATGAATATGAAACAAAATCCCAGTTTTCAAAAACAACTTTTTTGATTACATTTCACAAAACATGTTTCATATTACATCACGTAATCCCAATCGTTTCCCAGGTTCATATCAAATATAATTATTACAAAATACGCTAAGAGCGACATATGAAGATGCATCTTTTATTGACTAGAGCACTATAGAGTCATAACTGACTTAATACAACATAGTGAATAAAAATAGCAATTCTAAGTAGTTATCTGTCAGCCACTTGGTCCTCTCTAGAAGCTTTACACGTCAACCTACTAAACCTATAAAATCCTCAAACCTCGGCCTACTCAAATCAATTTTGAGCTCCCAAGAATTAAAAAGGAAAAACATAAATTTCGAGACAGACATAAGTCTGGTGTGAATAATACTATACATCTCAGCATTTGATATTTAGTGAGACCACGCCGCTTAGTGGAACAGGTTTTCCCTCACTAATATCCTTTAAAAAATATATTTTGCAGTCGTAATCCTGCAACCAAAATAGGTTAAACTACAAAGCCTTATCATATAAAAATATATATCAGGTAACAAGTGGACATCTGTCCGAACAATATAGTTTTGTTTGGCCAACTACTAACCTTTGGTTGACTCGTTTCTACCAGACAATATAAACAAATAATCTATTAGATACTCCTCTTCTAGATGGTTTGTCCTTAACTTACTTTCTCCAAGTCAACTGATCCTAACGATTTTACGGGCTCACCAATAACCTACCTCTGTACAAATATGTTCATTTCTATATGTAACATCATTTCAGTCTTACCTTGACAAAGCCCTACAAACTGGAATTTTGGACTAAATTAGCTAGGGGCTAACAGCTAATGTATATGGTTCGACCCTATACCAGTCCCATCTGGTATTCTAATATCTGCGTCATTTTACTTAGGGCAATCTTTCCTTAAATTTTCCTTGAAAACCTTTTCTTTTCAAATTGATTAAAACCTTTAAATCATACTTTAAACATGGAAAAATATACTCTATGCTTTACTCGAATCACCTTGCCATGTTATACATACTTTACTCAAACTTTGTTGATGAAAACATTTAACCTTTGAAAGCATGCCTTTCGATCCCACTGAAAATATCCCTTTTGAAACCAAGTAAACCTTTTATAACCTAGGCCGAAAGGCCAAACATTCCTTTCGAAATCATTCATATAAACCTTTCGAAACCATTGAAAAATCTTTCCTTCGAAAGCTTTAAAACCTTAGACATCTTATCTTTAAAACACTTAAACATTGCCTTTCGAAAATATTGGAAATCGTTTCCTTTCAAACCTTTCGACACCATTGGGGAACCACCCCTTTGAAGCCTTCATTAAAATCTTTCGAAAGCATTCAAATCATTTTCTATGAACAAACATTTTGAATGCATTTAGGTTCAAGTTAAAAATGTGGAACATCTTTTTGAAACCATAAAACTATCTATTTCAAAACCTTTGGATTCTACCTTCAACGGAGCAAAAGGGTCATAAAACATTTCAGTCGAAAGCATTCTTCTGAAAGCATTTCCTAAGTAAAGAAGTGATGATGTCGAAATTAACCCTTTGAAAGCATTGGAGAAGTGGCTTGGATTTTAAAACAAAGTATATCTTCTAAAACATTTGCTTCGAAAGATAGAAAAGTGGCAGCTAAGGGTTTCGGCCCCATCGAAAGCATTTACATAAAACAAAAGGTGCAGCCTCATTCAAAACCATTCCTTTAAAACCATTTGGCCCACTCGGAGGCCAACCAAGTCAAAAGCATTCCTTTTGAAAGCAAAGCAGGCACATTTTCATTTGAAAGCAAAGTAGCGCTTCGACCCCATCAGAACCCCTTGCTTCAACTGCGTACCTTCTGCCTATATCCAATTCGTTGTGCACCAAGTGTTTGTTGCCATGCGCATTGATATTTTGATGGTGATGGTGGCGAAGGAATACGGTCGAAAGCTTTGCGCCGAAAGTGGTGAAACATGTAAAAAGCACGTTTAAACTGATTTTTAGCTTTTTAAAGTAATCTTTTCAACTAACCTGTATTGTTTATCAAAATATTACTGGTTTCTTATTTCTTTTCTAAAAATGCTACCAAAATTTTGAAATTTAACAATTTAATTTATTTGCAAAATACCACTTCTCCTTTTATAAATATATAAAGCATTTAAGTCTCATACCTTAAATAATTTTATATATCCATTAAAACACTTAGGAAAATTATACAAAAATTCCAAAAAATCATTTTTAATATGTCTCCCAAAATATAATAATTTCAGACACAAAACCTACAATATTTAGCCGTAAATAATTTTTAAAACCAATTAATCAATTTTCCCACAAGAAAATTAATATAAAATCGACATTAATTCAGGAAATTATGAAAACTGAAACCCATCTCTAAATTTCATTTCTAATCTAAATCTAAACATATATAAACATTTAATAATTCAAAAACATTGCTAAACTTTGCAAGATAAATCAGGTTTAATCCAAAACCGAAAATAATTAAAAAACATGAGATGTAGTCATTATTCACCTTATCTTTGCGATTAAGGATTTGAGATTTGGTCTTGATTAAGTTTCTTAAGCTTTTCCTCTTGAAATCTTCTTTTTTCTTTTCTTGATGGTGGTCGGCCTCTAGCTTGTAATTTTTTATGAATATAGAATGAATGTGAGAATGATGGGGTTAATAATTTAGGGTATAAGGATATGTCATATTCCTACGACGCCCCTTATCTATTTGCCTTAATATTTTAATTCTATAGTTCATTTTTATATGACACGGGTACCCTTACTAATCACAACTCTCAACCTATTAATTATTTTACATTATTTCATTTAATTTATCTAATCAAATATTCCTAGTAATGTTACTAAAAAAATATGGGGTGTTACACATCACAAGCGTATCGTCCATGTAAACCACCATTAAATTCCTGATTTGCATTGTAAACATTGAATTCACCATCCTTTGGTAAGTTTCTTCTGCAGTTTTCAAACTGAACGACATAAGATTGTAACATTGCAATCCAAGGTTAGTCACGAAGCTAGTGCATTCGTGACCCGAGACGTGCATTGAAATCTGGTTGTAACCTGAATAGGTGTTCGTAAACGATAACAACTCATGCTTAGTGGTTGAATCCACAAATTGGTCAATCTTTGGTGATGGGAAACTATCCTTCAAACATACATTATTCAGATCAAAATAGTCGATGCACGTCCTCCATTTCCCATGGACTTTTTTGACTAGGACTGGTTTTGAAATCCATTTTGGGTATAGGGCATTATGGATGAAGACGTTGTCTTTTCAGCTTGTCCACTTCCTCTTTTACCACAGCGGATCATTTCGGACCCAAGCTACGTCACTTCTACTTCATAGGATTTTATTTAGAGTTCACATTTAATGCATGACACACTATCTTTGGTGATATTCCACACATGTCAGAATGCATCTAGGCAAATACAACTAGGTTTGGTCAGAGAAAACCTATCAATTCTTTCATCATTGTCATGCTAATTTGAGATTTGACTTTCAGGACTAAAGTAGGATCATCCTGACTGACCAGGATTTTGATAGTCAACTCGACAGGAGCCTCCCTCACATCCTTTGGCTCTTTCCTCATATCCATAGCTTTGTGGACTCTACTATGCTGATCAAGCTAGGGCTTAGGCAGTGGTTACTATGCGTCCAATGATTTGACGTAGATAGTCTTCTCTACATTCTTTCCCTTTTTACGCAGTTTTGCTTCCTTTAGCTCCACATCATAGCACAATGACTCCTACCCATTCTCTATAAGAAACTTAATTATTAAACACAATAGGGAAAGAGCTATCCGAAAGCTAGCTAGGGTCGATCAACCCAAGAAAGCATTATAGGCGGAAACAATGTCCATCACAAAAAAGGTTACAACCCGCACTCACTTATGGTTACCTTCACTTAGAACCACCATTAAATCCACACAACCCACAGTCTATGTCGCCTCTCCGTTAAATCCTTGAATTTGGGATTTACGTGGCTTCAGATCCTAGCCGTCCATCAGCATTTGATTGTAAGCTTTTTTAATTAAATTGTTTATCGAAATATCGTAATCAACTAACGCCTTCTTCATAGTTGCCAGCCCAATTGCAACGGATATCACCACGGCATCCAATGTAGGTGCTTCGACCTCATCGGCATCCGACTTCTATACAAAATATTATCAGTCATGGTTTTGAGTTGCTTCGCCAAAGCTCCATCTTTGACGATAAAACAACGCTCACTCACATCATGCTCCAAAGAACTTATGTACCTCTCTATCTTATTCTAGCTCTCCTTGGATGGATGAGGTATACCAGAAATCATGTTAATGACTAATATTTTTCCAAGCTTCCTAGCTCGTCAGTACTAGGCTCAGCTTGGCCATGTTGGAACGACTATCCTTAGGGGTGAGCACTTGCTTGCCCACTATCCTGTGAGGCTTTGACATTATGATGTAGCATGTTTTTTCTAATTAAATTCTCTATCACATCATGAAAATTCGTACACTCATTTGTGTTATGACTGTGGGTCTTATGCAAACAGTAGTACATATCGGATCTCTTCTCTTTCTATCAACTCCTTCGAAGGTGGCTTCTTGTACTATTCCATACCTTGTGCGACAAGGTATGTAATCTCAACCGTGTTATTCAATGGTGCATAGTCCTCATATTTTGGGAGTTTGGGATGCTTCTTGGCATTTAATTTCCTATCTCCACTCCTTTGGTTATCCTTTTTTTGCGCACTGCCATTGTTCTTAACATTTACATCTACGTTGCTGGAACTAGCTCCAGTTTGCTTCACTGTAACATTACTTTAAACAACTTCACTTGAATACTTTCCACCAACTCTTCCATTCAACACATTTTCCTCTTCCAAGCAAAAAAACTATGTTACCTTCTTGTAAAAATCATCCATAGTTGGTGAGGATTTCATCTTCAACCAATTTTCAGAATTGATGTCTGAATGCACTCTCCTGATTAGTGCCATCGACACAATGTCTTCCCTTGTATTGCTCACTTTTGTCACCATTGTATTGATTCTTCTCAAAAAATCTTTCAATGACTCTCCCGCTCCCTTGAAGAGGTTTGATAACGACATCACATCTTGTGCAAATAGAACCACACATTGGCTAGCTGATCAAAAAATGATATGGATCTTAATGAAATCCGAGCGAACCACATTGTTGCCACACCTTCAAGAAAAATTAGAAAACAACAACACATGACCACATCCGTTAAACTAGCCATGTCTATGTGCCTTTCATACTACAACAAGTGTTGCCTCGAATTCATCGTTCCACTATATGTTGGCATCGTAAACTTATTTACCATCTCTGCCAAGGATTCTAGTTCTATTAGATCCGCTAGAAGTTGATAACCGTGACTACCCTGAGTCATTGGCTCTGTAAATGGTCTCAGTTAGTTTCAAGTTACTTGGGTTCTCCAGACTCAGGGAGAACTGTTCATTCGGTTGTCTTTTTTTGTACATGGCTATTCAATAACAACCGTTTGAACATCGACATTTAAGCCTTCAGTAATATGACCAACATCACCACCAAGATCACCATTCAAATCAACAACACCTCCATCGCCTAAGATGAGAGTGTGGGGTCCGGTACTGATCCCGGAATATGGGTCGGTACCGATCAATAACCCTTCATTTTGAGTACTATTCAACCTATCCTTTGAACTACCGATTTCCTTTCTTTTTGTCTTTTCATTTCATTTCCTATGCTTTCTATTTGCACCAAAAGTTGGCATAAAAGCTCAATAGATTATATGAAGGGAAATAAATGAAGAAATCAAAATTAAATAGAGGAAACAAGTAGAAAACAAGTAAAAAAAAAGTGACAAACGGATTTATAGTGGTTCGGCATTGAATGCCTACGTCCACTTTGATGAAATATCTTTATTAATCATTTGAATTTCCAAGTACAAGAGGGATCAGATTAGCATCTAAATATACAATGGAGTACAAGCTAAATAACACGTAAAGATCCCTCAAATGAACTATGATCTCTGTATTTATAGGGGTAGATGACCGAATATCTTTCTGAAAGTTCTCCAATAGAATCTCTAAATGTAGATGGGGTTACATAGAAAATTTCGATGCCCAACTCCCAATAATTAGCGATCAGCCTCGATAGGTCATCGAGGCCACATGGTAGGAAACGATCGGTTGTGTAGTTCCTCCTCCCTTCTAGCTTTATGTTTCCAATGTTGTTTTCATTATTGCTTTCATATTTTTAGAGATATCGATTGATTCCTGTTAAGTTGAACTGTTGATTCAAGCTGTTCATAGTCATAGTGATCGATCTCCTGCTTAGAGGAAGGGATATGTATAAATCCCCTACTTAAGGGAGGTACTAATCCATACTTAGAATGTTCTATATAGTCTATCTCTCGGTTTCACATGATAATTACTTCATACTACTGTCTGTGCTTGATCTTTGGACTCGACGATCACCTCCTTGGGCTACTTTCCTTATATATATCATCGAATCTAATTTGTCAAATAGTCTTGATATAGCCGGGTTAAAAGGCCGAATAACACTTGCCCCGCAAAAGTATGTTTTTTTTCGAACATGATTGCTTTGAATCGAAGAAGGTTAGAATCACCTGAAGGATTTCATTCAATTTCCTAAAATTTCGTTACCCTTCCACTGATTTGTCTTTCCGAAGAGTCATATCTCTCTTTGTTTGTATGACACTTGGTCGATGTCTGACACTATAAATATTGGATTGTAACTTGTGACAAAATTCTATGCTCGGTTCCATTGAGCTAATCAATTGAGCTAGTAGGCCTTAGTTATCTGAATTGGTTCTCGTTCTGAGAATTTCAGGTGAGAATTTAACTTCCATCGATTCAAGAAATTTATAGTTGGACATGTACACTTGCATGTTCATGTACGCATTTGTCGTTGGCTCCCGAACGTGCTCATACGTTTACGGGTCGTTGCCAGAATTCATGGTGTTCAAGTGCAACGTCATTGCAATTTTTATCATTTTCATTCATCTTTTATTTTATATTTTAAAATTGGTAAGGGATTGGTATGGTAAGGGGTCAGATCCGATCCCTCTAATTACACGGACTTAACCAATTTCGGGCTTTGAGAAAATGGATTATACCCATGCATATATAAGCTAATACTTATCTTATTTCACTTTACCAAATTTCATTTACTTTACAGACGAACTGATCCTTTTTACCTCCTCCTCTCTGCTATTAACAACTTTATCTTCAAGCTTAACATTTCCATTACATCTTTCACCATCCATCCAATTCCACACGCGACTTCATCTTCTATTCTGTTAGAAGCCCTCGCATTATCCCAAATAATGCTCCTTTTGATCTTGCCAATTCAATTTTGGATCCAATTTTGAACCCAAACCGCACTTATCCTTTTCTTTGACCCTTATTCGTGTTTAGCCTTACATTTATAGGTAGGTTTTTGGGTTATAATATGCGATTTTGGGTTTTAACATGATGAGACAAGGGGATATTTAGAGTTTGTTGATGGTTACGGAGGAGTGAAGCGGTGTCGGTGTGGAGATGATGAAATGGACGGAGTTGTAGAGTGGGATCGGCTACGTAGAGTGGAGCGACTGGTTATGATATGGAGTGGAGTGAAGTGATGAAGGCAATTGGATTGAGGGATTGGTTATGCTTATGGATTGGTGAAGATGAAGTGAAGAAGAGATGAACTGATGAGAAGGGATCAGTTGGTATAAGGATCGGTACACGCATATTGGAGTTCGAAATTGGATAAGGCAAGACTGCTTAGGCTAGGGGTTGATCACGATCCCTTGCTTTATGGGGAGTTAGCCATTTTCAGCATACATGAACTTAAACACACGAAATACACAAATAGGCCTGAACCCGAACCTTAAGAGCATGAATTTAGAAAACAAACTTGCACATGAACACTTGCATATTCAATATTGGACTTGAACTTGAATATTTGGGCTTGAATATACATGCATATGCCTTAGAGCTTGAATGTGCATAATAAATGAACTTGAATATGAACTTGGATACTTGCACATTTGGCCATAAGAACATACTCGATCATTTCGCACAAATACTTGAACTTGTAAATGAATGCTAATGCCTGTGTAGACTTGAATTCTTATACGTACTTGAATGCAAATATCAAACTCCAACATGGTGATACTGATCTTGAAGCATAGATAAGATCCACAACCGTCGACGTGAAAACCAGTTAGACGCTCAGTGTCACTACGGTCGACCCATATTCACGTCATAATCGTCTTTTTAATTCTGAACTGTTTATTCCTGCACTTCATAGCACTGCATCACACCGCAATAGTTTACATTAGCACAGAGGGGACTAGATAATTTTTCTAACGATTACTATCTTTGAGTTTGATAGCTATGGATTTTAGATGCTTGGAGCGTTTAGCTACTCTGGGTACTGAATAAACTACTTCTCATGACAATCTCCACACCGAGTCAAGTTCTGCAACAATATCTGCTCCAAACACTCTAAGCCATCAGTCTGAACAGCCCGAAAGTTCTCAATAGGTGCTAAAAATTCCTTCGAACTTAGAAGCAGAAATCGAGCCAACCCCTGACACTTTTAAAGATGCCATATTTTTAAATGATCCGGAGGATTCAGTGTCTTCAAGGGTCAATGAGGCCTCTCTCCATAGACTTTACATTAAATACAGGATTCCATACGAGGATGTGTGAGTCCCATCTCGTAATGATAGGGCTCACTTATCCTCGGAAGGGTATACTGCATCCAACAAGTTTATGTGTTGGGCAAGTTTCATTCTTCCTTTCAATCTATTCATTGGAAAATGTTACATTGTTTAAGATTGGCACCAGATCAACTGCATTCGAACAACTATGCATTTCTATACTGCACGTATATGATATTACACCAATTCTTATATAGTAAGGTGACTGCAGAAGACATTAGGTTCATTTACAATATCAAGCAGCGAAAGGGAAGCCTCTCATACACTTTCCTCAAGTCAGTCACTAACTGCCAAGTAGTAACTGGTGCTTGGAACAAACTGAGCGCTTTTAAAAATGAATGGTTCTATGTGCAATGCCCACTTTGTTTTGCAGAACGATGGTTGGAAGGCCATAAGTGTCGCTTCAAACTTAACTTTAATTACTTGTATTCAAATCATATCCTGAGCTGAGTAATTTTTTTATTGAACATTGCAGGTAGCCATTCATATCCCAAGGACAACATGTACTCGGAGGTGGTTTCAACGCTCAAAAATATACCAGTGGCGGATAGAGACATCGGATCTCTTCTTAAGAATGAGCGAATTTTTGTCTTTGACTTGCTAGAAAAAGGTCGTAGCATGGGACTACCGAGAAACACCGATGAGGAAGTTGTAGAAAGAAGAGGCACCATTGGGTAGGGAGGTGACGAAGCTGATCCTGTCATGCCTTCAGTTAAAGGAGCTCAAGAAGTCGCTGTGGAAGGCGATGTGGCAGTAGATGCTAATGAGCTCAGTTGTAATGATGCGAGCTCAAGTCATGAGATCGCGGTCGGATCCTCCCAAGGCCCACAACTCCCCGTCTCAGGGAAGAGAAGAAGAAAAAGGAACTTTTTTAAGCTTCGTAAAGGGCAGGTATCTAAGAAATCCAAGTCAACCTCTGCTGCTACGGATCAATCTAGCTCTCTGTCCTAAGAAAATTTATTTGAGGGATTGTTGGACATCCCAATTCTAGATATGTTGGGAATTATAATTTTTCCACTTTAAGCCTTGGGTGCTTCGGACCACCTATTCGATTCGACGCCGACATTCTCTAACTAGCATGGGTGAGATTACTCCGGCTAGCAAAGCTCCAGTAGCTGGTCCATTAGGGGGACACTAGGACACTCATGATCATGTGCATTTCACTGCATGACATTTGTCTATCTCAAATCCTGTGATTCTTATACACTTTTTTTTTGCAGGCTTAATGGGATGCCCCCATAACTATGATCACTTGAAGAGGTCAACATACTATTATGCACCTTATTTTAGGCCCAAGTGAGGTCTGGACTCTAGTCAAGATAGATAAGATCATGAACGAAGGGAAGACCAAGACCAAACCCATCAATCCAAGGACTCGTCATCCAAGCATAAGTCAAAATCTCAGTCTTCTCACCATAAGGGTGCTAGTCAACACCCAACGGTACATATTAGTAGAAATTCGCTGCCTCATACCCCTAATTTCGCTACTACACCAAAGAAACATTCGGGTTTTCTCGATGTCTGTCGATCTTCGAAATGTCGGTCTTGCACAGAAAGTCTTGATACTTCATTTCACAAGCACAAAAAAGGGACCTCTTAGTCCCGATTACTCTCGATACCACTGCTACTGAGATGATGGAAAAGCTCAAGGCCAGATTTCCTAAGTTGTGTTTTTATGAGTTCATGTTCATTCCTCTTATGCATCTAATTGCTCCATAGGCCAAGGACATAGTGCTCTCTTATGTTAATAATGTCTTTATCCAACATAGTATAACTCTTCGTGTGGCTGATAGAATTTCTGAGGTGTCGGTAGAAAGGAAACATGTAATTTGATCACTTAACTCTTGAGGCGATCCATAACAAAGACATCATTAAGAACTTGGATGAGGAGGTCAAACAGTTGGGTAAAAAGCTGGTTGATGATGAGAAAAAAGCCAACGAGTCTTCCGAACCCATCGAGCATTTAATGAAAGTGCACCAAGATGAACTGGACACTACCATTCATTACCGTTGTACTTTAGCCCTTGAAAAAGACGTCTTATAGAAGGAGAAGAATGTGCTAAAAAAAGACAATTACAACTTAGCCCTTCTTATTAAACAACTCGAGGAGGATCTTGAGAAGGAAAAGCAAGAGAAACTTGAGGCTTAGTTGGAGTCTCTAGGAGATCATCAAGACTCACGAAGCTAAAATAGAGGCTAATAAAAAAATTGCATAGATAGAGGCCTTTAAGGAAGAGGCTAGGGAGGCTGGTTGGATCGAAGTAAAGGAAGAGTCTAATCCGTTGCTGATATATTACAATGCTTGCATCCTCATGAATCATAAGCTCTGCTTCCTTGGAGAGGGCTATTAAGAGTCGCTTATCGAAGCTTATGACCATATTGTAGATCTGAGGAAGAAGTACCCCGCTAGTGCTAAAGTGGATGAAGAGCAGCTCATGCATGAAATCTTGATGAAGAGCCTGATGAACTCAGGGCTGCTCGACTCTGTTTACTTAGTGATCCGACGACCACCGAAAAAGGGAAAGATGCGATGAATACTTGGGATCCGATTACCAAAGCCCTCCATCTACTCAAGCAACTAGTTCTTCAATTTCTCACCTCGAAAAAGGATACAGGCTAATCAAGATCAGCCAGGGATGTATAAATAATCTGGGCCATCTCCAATTTTGGAAGGCGGCACTCCTGTTATGAGCAAAGGCCAAACTGGGAAAGATGTATCTCTTACATCTTCGGCGTTCGAGAAGGTTTACATCTCTTTCCCGATAGGCATGGGCTTACCCATCAGTCTTCATGAAATTTTTGGTTCGTTTGCATATTTCCATGCTCCCGATGATGATGTTATCCTGATATAGCAGGCACTAACCATTAGGTCCACTGCGGTTGTCAATGTATAGGTGGCTCCTACAGATCAACCTGCTGAGACTCCTAGCCCGGATGCTAAAGTCCTAAGGGCTTCGAATGCAGAAAAAACAATGGTCAACTAGGAGAAGATGAAACAGAGGACGTCATAGTGACCCATGCCTTCGAACACACTAGTAAATTTAGCATGAAGGAGCGCATTGAAAAGGAGGAGTTGGATTTGCAAACCAAGAAGGAGAGTGATAAAGTTGATATTACTTCGCTCCAAATTATACTACCAGGCGATGTCACTTCGGAGGAGGTCAACTCTTATGTATCCTACAGTGAGACCACTTCTTCTCCTATCTCTGAAAGCATTTCTCCTAAAGTTGGCAAAAGGAAAAAAGGGTTAAAGAGGAGATAATGAGGCGGTAGCTATGGAGAATCCACCTCGAAGAACACCCAGAAGAAGCCTAAAAAAGATGAGAAATAGCCGTCTAATCGGCTTGGCTAGTGCATAGCTAGGTAGCCAGTTTCTTTTTGTTGGCGGTGATTGTGAAGGTACTACCCCTGTTTTTGGCCTTTAGTTTCTAAAATAAATTTGTGCATGATTTCCAAGTTTGTTATGTGAATAAAAACTCTTTCATTTCTGTTCAGCTTTTATACACAACTTATTTAAGTGTTCAAGCTATTATGATTTCCATTCAGTGTACTTTTTATTCATCACCCATCGTTTAAGTTGCAATGTCTTTCGGTCACCTATTGCTTCGCGCTTCAACCTGACAAATCCATATCAAGGCCTCATTTTGGTCATGGCCTTAAGTCTTATCAAATATGTGGCATTGAGCTACAGTGGTACACTATTATGTTGAGCGGTTAAGCGATTATACTCCTACCTTTAGTCATTGGGTGTTGGAGTTAGTTCGCAGATGGTCGGGTCCCATCCATGATGAGTTTATACTCCTTATGTCGGGTTCAAGATAGAGTTGGAGAATGAATGGTCGAATCGCTCTCATTCGTTTTGTTTATACTTTTATCCACACTTTAAGGATCAGAGTTAGTTGGTGGCCACTCAATCACACCCGTTTGATGTTTATAATCTAACCCATACTCTAGGGACTTAAATTTTTCTAGGAAACTGTCGAATCACATTCTTTGGTTAATTCCCTTGCACCCAAGTCTGGGAAAAAATTCAAAAAGTGGTCGGTCGTATCACGATGACTTTTACTTTACATTCTCCATGTTGAATCGGAAGATGGAGTTAGTTAACGAACGGTCGAGTCACACCCGTTCTCTATTCTATACTTAGCCCATCGGATTGCAGATGAGAGTTAATGGATGAATGGTGGAGTCATCTTCGTTTTGTTTAATTCGATTATGAATCCAAGTACTTGTTTGTCACCAAACTCTAGGTGCTTGTTGGTTTAACATTGTATATGTTAGTTGGTCATATATCACAACTATTGTGTTATAGACCAAACTTCAGTTGCAAACTCAAAAAAGAAGCGTTAGAGTTTGTCTTATTACATGGCTTTGAATTTAACTACAAAAGCAAATTCTAAATGAAATACAATCGAATGAAACAAAACTAAGTCAAATAACATCGTTATTGCTTGCTATTCTATGCTCTAGGAAGCGTGATGCCACCGACAGTCGCTAGCTTGAAAGTTTCATCTCCAACCTTTTGATCGATGACATATGGTTCCTTCTATCTCGGATCCATGTTTACTAGGCTAGGAAAGATATGTTTCAGGACAAGATCGCTGATTTCAAATATCTTAGGTCAGACTTTAACATTGTAGTATTCAGCAACTCGGTGTCGTTATGTAGCTGCCCTTAATTCAACTTCTTCATGCTTCTCATCAACCATGTCTAGAGATTCCAAATGGAGATCTCTGTTAGTTCTTTGGTCATAATAAGTCAATCAATGAGAAGGGACTTCAAGTTCTACAGGAATCATGGCTTTAGAGCCATAAGCAACGACGAATGGAATATGCCTACTCGTGGACTTGTGAGTGGTTCTGTATGCCCATAATGTTGATGGGAGTTCATTAACCTACTTGCCTCTAGCTTTTTCCAAATGTTTCTCAGAATGGACTTTATGATTTTGTTGGCAGCTTCAACCTATCCATTAGCTTGAGGGTGAGCAACTACCGCAAATAATTTCTTTATATGATGTCGGTGGCAGAAGTCTTTCAATTCAGCACTATTGAATAGGGTCCCGTTGTCGGTTATGATTGTTCGGGGGAGACTAAAATGAAAGATGACTTTTCGAACAACAAAATTGGTTACTTTCTTTGTAGTGACCGTGGCCAAAGGTTTGGCTTTAGCCCATTTAGTGAAGTAATCAATTGTTACGATGGCGTACTTTGCACTACCTTTGGAAATCGGTAAGGAGGCGATGATGTCTATACCCTAAGTAACAAACAGCCATCGACTGACCATCTGAGTGATTTTTATCGATGGTTCTCTCAGAATCTTTGCAAACATCTGGCACTTTTCACATCGTCTAGCATAATAAGTTGTGTCTTGATTGACAATTGGCCAGAAATAACCATAGCAGAGTATGTCCTTCGCCATGGTTTGCCCTTCTATGTGATCGCCACATTATCCTTCATGGACTTGTCTTAATACTCACTTAATTTCATTGTTGGCGATACACAAAAGCAAGGGATTGAGAAACCCTTCCTGTACATGACTCCTTTTTAAAGGATGTATCATGAAGCTTTACAAAGGATCCATCATTTTCCATTCCTCCTTTGAGAAAGGATTCCACTTTGCAAATAGTCCTTAATCGAAGTCATCCACGACTCCTTCTCGGGCTCCATCTCTATGACCCAATCAATCTCCATCTGGTCAACGCTTGGAGCATTAAGTACTTCAACTAGGAGTAAGCCCATTTACTATGTATCCTCAGAATTGGCCAGCTTCGCTAGTGAGTCAGCTTTCTCATTCTATTCTCCAGTAATGTGTGTAATGGTGTAATGCTCGAAATCAGTTAGCAGCTCTTGGACCCGGTTGAAGTAAGGAGAAAGTCATGCTCCATTGGCCTAATATTCTCCCCTGACGTGGTTTATTACTAACCGGGAATCATATAAAATTTGTAATGATTTTACTATCAGCTCTCTAGCCATTTTAGGCCCAACGATTAAGGGTTCATATGCAGCCTCGTTATTCGTTGTAGGGAATTCAAGTTTTAAGGTGTATCAGATTGAGAGTTCCTCAGGAGTTACCAATATGACTCTGGCACTAGAACACCAATCGTTGGATGGTCCATCCATGCACATCTTCCATTGGATGGTAGGTTCTCCACTACTCTCTGGGGAGTCGTCTTGTGCAGCGAATTCAGCTATGAAGTCCACCCACTACAACAAACTTGTGCAGTTAATGCCCTACTATTACCTCGCTATAACCCTGCTACATCTCATAGCGGATTTCTACCGCTATAATTTTTCCATATACACTCAAATATAGCCTTTCCGCTTTGCGCCCCGCTATTTCCTCTATATCTCGATGTTCCCGCTATATTCTGGTATTTCCGCTATATTTTTTTAAAAGAAATGAATTGAAAAAAGATATTTATACATTATAAAAATTATGAAATTAATTTATTTAATTGAATTTTTAATATATTTTCATAAATGAAAATAATATAATATTATACTAAATTCAATTATGTTACATGACAGTTTTAGGTTTATTTACAGTATATTCGCACATGTTTTTAATAATATTATTTATGTATTAATTATAATTCAATTGAATGTCAATTTTTAATTTAGTTACCATTTATATATTTGTAAAAATATTAAGTACTAGTTTTATATGCCATTTTAGAGTCATCCTCTATATCCTCACTGTATCTCCGCTATGACTTTTTGCACCTCCACCGCATTGAATCCGCCTAGCGCTTTAACTGCACAGCAATAAACAGGCATTTTTATAGCATTTAAAAACCACTATTAAAGCCTTCTATAGCGTTTCTATAAATGCCAAAGATCAACAAGTTGTAATAAGTCTGATAGATACAATAGCGTTTCAAAATTGCAACGGAAAATGGACTTTTAACAATGTTTCTATTGCCATCTTAGAATAGACATATCGGTACAAATACTTTTCTATAGCTTTTGAAGCTTGCTATAGAACTTGTACATAGAGTTATATTTTATGATACTAACAATTATGGCATCATCTAAATTTCTATAATATGTTGACATGCCATATTATTATAGCGTCTAAAAACGCTGTGGAAATATTATGTCAATATTTTATTACGCATTGAAACGCTAGAGAAAATTCATTACTATCTATTTTAGCATTGTTTTTTGCTATGGAAATTGTTTAATCCTTGTAGAATATTTTTGTAGCAATAGCATAATGCTATAGTATACGAAAGCTGTAACAATTTTTCTTTTCATGCATAGTTAAAACGCTATAAAAAAAATTTCCATTGCATTTTTTATTGCTATATACATTCAAGCTTACAATTTTCGATTCTAATAACCTTATTTCAACTAATATATTATAAAAATTCAAAAAACCACACTTATCACATTGTAATGTACGTAATCAAATTGAGTCATAACACAAACCACAATATATATATATATCCATAATATTTCTTACATAGAGTATTAAGCATATAAGTATTTATGACTAAAAGTAACAATACATACAACTGTAGCTAACCAAAGTGATACATACTAAAAACAAAGACATATTACGATAGACAATACATTAATGCAAGCATAACTGAGTTGAAGGAGAAAGAGTGCGACATCATGTAGCAACCTCAAAAGCATCATACAACACCTGTCAAAAAGAAGCACATACGTACATATGTTAGTCAAAAATGTAGAAATGCATAAGTACTAAATAGCATGGTTTCAAATAGAAACTTCATGAATTAATCACTCAAATAACTAAGCAACATCCATAAAGGCTAACTTAAAGTTGATAAGCAACTCAGACAAAACCTGCTATTTCAAATAGACTTGTTATTTCATGCATACTTCTAGTTTGATAGAAAATGTCCATTCTACTAGCCAAAACATACAATAAAAATAGTAAATTGATTTACATTGTTGACTTAGTTAAAAATTCGTAAAACTTAGTTAATTTTTATAGATGTATTTAGTTTTTATAAAACTTGTTTAACATAGTTATTTTCTGTGAAAAAATAGTTCTTTTTTGTAAACTTTGTTAATTTTTATAAAAAATCAACTTAGTTAAATTTCCATAAAAATTTGTTAATTTTGATACGCTTATAGGATTTCATAAAATTTCGACAACACCTCGTTTGCATGGTTAGTGTTTTCCCACAACCCCAATTAAATATATATATATATATATATATATATATATATATATATATATATATATATATATATATATATTTCCATGATCAATACAAAATCAAATCCATATCATATATAACAAAATATACTTCATGATAACACACATTTAAATGCATAAAAATGTACCTTTTATTAGCAATTTTTACTATCAATCTTCCATATAGTGAAGGAATGTTTTGTGTCCCTGTATAATAAAGTAAAGAGAATAATTAAGATGCAAATCTATAAAAAAAAGGTCATTTACTAGTTTCTGGAATTAATAATATCCTGTGTATTTACACTGTGATGCTAATCATCACTATAGTGGTGTTTCTTCACAGTCCACTTGAGATATTTCCATAGTGGCTATTGTTTACACTATGATACTAACCATCTTTTTGTTGCCACTAAACTGCTACATTACTCAATATGCATTTTGATTTATTGCAACGATTGTAGTTTTCAAGTCCAGTCCCACTTCTTTATTAAGACTCTACCACAATACACCAGTTTTTTCTTGTATAGCTTCAGCTTCACTGCTATATATTTCTTCCAAACAGTATCAACTCAATTTATGTCACTTAGCTTTAGTCACACAGCATCCCATCGCCTACATTCTCATATTCCGTGATGCACTACATCTACATGCTTTGTGATAAATTTTAGAGCCTGTTCCTGCATCTCAGTGCCCGTCGATGCTTCAGTTCATCCCTACTGATCCCATTATGTAAAGAATGAAAACAAAATAAAGTGCAAAGTACATAAACCATTATACAAAGGGCTAATTTTGTTTAAAAGCTAGTTGTTTGGCCAAGCCTGTTAATCCTCTTAATTTTGAAATAAGATTGAAACTGATATCATGTAGGAATCAAATAATAAAAAATAAATGATGAGATTATGTTTAAAAGCTAGTTCCAACACACCTTACTTGCTACTTGTCATTTTCATCCATCCTTCATTCATTGTCATCTTTTCTCAAGTTCCAAACTAGCATGTACATTTTCACCTTGCCCTACAACCACATTTCATAAGAATTACTTCTATAATAAATTAAAACATGGAGAGAAATGTAATAAATTATGCACCAATAGTTGGTTGTTGCTACTTCTTTAGTTGCAATTATCGCAGTCTTATTAGAAATTGAAGAAGAATGCATTGTATGAATGTACAGATAAGAAGACATAAAAGTTTGTAGCACCATTGAAATAGCAACAGCCACATCATTAAAGTAGTGCAACTTGGTGCTGCTGTTGTGCAGTTTTTATTCCTTTATATACCTGGTTAGCTTAGTTTCTATAAACCTAGTTAGCTTAGTTGATTTCTACAAAATTTAAAACTTAGCTAACTTAATTAATTGTTTATAGAACTTAGTAACTTTATAAAACGTAGTTAAATTTTTAGGACTTGATTATTTTTTTACTAAATGAGTTAATTTTGTTAAGGTCAATTAATTTATTTTTTTATAAAATTAGTTGTTTATATAAATATATTTAATTTTTATACAATTTAGTTAGTTTATTTAATTTTTATAAAAAATTAGTTAATTGTTTCAAATTTCGTTAATTTTTATAAAAATTAGTCGACTTATTTTAATTTTTGTAAAAATCAGTTAACTAGCTAATTTTTATAGAATTTTATTAACTTGGTTAATTTTTACCCAAATTAGTTACCATAAAACTTGGTGTTTCGATGAGTTGATGGAGGTTCCATGTCAACGGCTATTACAAGTGAAAACTAGTCCAAATCAAATTATTAAAAATCAATTTCAATTGGCATGATTTCCCTATTTTAATATGCCTGCAAATCTTCAATCTGCCATAACGGTCTTTAGACCTAGATTTGCCATTCACTGGCCACATATTTCAACCTACCTTGCACTCGGTTTCAACCTGATATATTCTAACTTGCCTTGCACTTGCATATTTTGGCATGCCTGCCTGCAACACATTTTCTTATTTCAAGAGCATATCATGCACTTACTTAAATATACTTGTTATGTAATCCTCAATATCCATTCTTGTTTGACGTAATCACGTCTAGAGCATGTTCTGGCAAAGTTCAGTCCATAATGAAAGCAATTCCAACCAAGGTCAAACCAAAATACAAACAGTTTAGATCATGACATTTCCAGTAGTATTGACTCATTATGCTGTGAAAAAGTTCAGCAGTTCTATTCCCCATCTTTACATGTATTGCAGCAACATGCATCAACCATTTTCTAGTCATATTTTGATCACAAGTAGTATATTAGGCCATCCAAGATGTTCTTATACTCCATCCAAGCGGTTTGATCGATTATTGTACTCATCGCAGTATACTGCTAATTCAAACCATTGGTCTCAAACAAGTATTTATCTTGTCCACAAGCTTTCAAAATGGATGATGGGTTTCTAGCATTTTCAATTGAGTGGAAGATAGAGTGAGAAAATAAAGAGCTATTGAAATAACTAGGAAAAAAAGCGACGTCAAAATAATTTCAAATCCCGCTAACGTAATTTCTTATCTAACTTGATAATAGCATTTATATTTCATTTTATGCTGTAGGATCAAAAAATTATAACAATGAGCGTTAAAACACCATTAATAACCAACTTTTAGTGCTATTAATAGTTATTTTTCTCGTAGTGGTAATTTGTTGTATCATTCATTCCTTTGATGTATCGTTCATGAATAAATTCAATGCCAAAATGTCATAATTTTTCAATCCATGAGCCCACTTCATGGTCAAATTTACCGATGTATGGAGTTTAACCGATATAAAGCTACATTTGCAGATGAGAAACTAAAATTACAAAAGAATGTGAAACAAGAATGGCCACATACCTCCAGGTTATAGATGCTTTCCTACAAAGGAAATTAACAAAGATGAGATCGGTATGGTATTCAAATGACAATATAATAATTATATGACTATCTTATTCAAATGAAATATAATAATTGTGTGACTATCCATAAAGTTTGCCTATGATGAACGAAGCACAAACATAAAAGGATTTTTCCTTGAAAAAGATGCCAAGTTACTAGAATTAAATAGTTAACAATATATCAACCAGACGTATGCGAGTTGTTAAGATATTATAATAATAATTATATATATTGCTTCTTACGTAATTCACATAGTATAATTCAAACAAAATATAATTAATTCATTTATAATTTTATATTTGAGAAAATTAGTTTAAAGGAAAAGGTTTAATAATATTTTATTTTAACGGACGTTAAAATAAAACTTCCGTCAAAAGGACAAGCGCGAAAATTTACACGGTCGTTCGTTTCTACTTTTTTATTTTCTTTTCTTTTCTAAACAAAATTTCTTCTCAATCAAGCAATGGCAACCCCAATCGAAAGCAATTTTCTTCCTGAAGCTGATGTACAACCTAAGTCGACTTCCGAAGCTAAGTCGATCAACGTAAATCCACAAATTCCAACAAATCCAGAACAAATCAGCGATGAAACTGGAATTTCAAAAACTAGGGCTTCAACTGCAATGCGTACAGCAACAAAGAGAAGACGAAAAAATAAACCATCCACGGCGGTCGATTCTACTAATTTTGACGAAGAAACAACGAGAACGATAAGGTCTAGGGCAGCAAAAACTGTAAAAGAAGACGACATGAAGAGACAAGAGCTTTGTGATGAAATCATCAGTAGAAAAAGAAAGACGACGGTACAATATCTGATTTATTTTTGTTAAAAATAATATTTCAATATTTAATAGATAGTAAATGATAATAAGATCGACAGTTATTGAATGATACTTCAATACATTATTTGATTTAGTGCATGCATCATATTAAAATATTAGATGATAGATGAACATAGCATACAGTCTTTGACAAATGACAAAACAACAATAACATGCATAGTTATAGAATGATAGAAAAACAATGCATTATACAATCATAGTTGAATATATCACTTTTTTTACTATATGTATAATGATGCAATGATAACTGAAAAGAACATTTCCATATTTGATATATGGCAGACAATAATTAAATAGATAGTAATTGAATGATAGTTCAATCTATAATTTCATTTGTATACGCAATATCAAAATTTGAGATGATAGATAAATATAGCATACAGTTTTTGATGGTTGATAGACAACAATAAAATGCATTATTATTGAATGATAGACAAATATAGCTTTCATAAAACGATAGACAAACATAGCATTCAGTCTTTAAACCATAGAAGCATAATTGAAAAAGAGTAATGATAGACAAACATAGCATTCAGTTTTTGAAGTATAGAAGCATGCATTGAAAAAGAGTAATGATAGACAAATGTAGCATTTGATAAAATGATATACAAAGATAGCATTCAGTTTTTAAAGTATAGAAGCATGCATTGAAAAAGAGTAATGATAGACAAATATATCATTTGATAAAATGATATACAAAGATAGCATTCAGTTTTTGAAGTATAGAAGCATGCATCGAAAAAGAATAATGATAGAAAAATGTAGCATTTGATAAAATGATATACAAAGATAGCATTCAGTTTTTAAAGTATAGAAGCATGCATTGAAAAAGAGTAATGATAGACAAATATATCATTTGATAAAATGATATACAAAGATAGCATTCAGTTTTTGAAGTATAGAAGCATGCATCGAAAAAGAGTAATGATAGACAAATGTAGCATTTGATAAAATGATATACAAAGATAGCATTCAGTTTTTAAAGTATAGAAGCATGCATCGCAAAAGTGTAATGATAGACAAATATATCATTTGATAAAATGATAGACAAACATAGCATTCAGTTTTTGAAGTATAGAAACATGCATCGAAAAAGAGCAATGATAGATAAATGTAGCATTTGATAAAATGATATACAAAGATATCATTCAGTTTTTGAAGTATAGAAACATGCATCAAAAAAGAGTAATGATAGACAAATGTAGCATTTGAAAAATGATAGACAAACATAGCATTCAGTTTTTGAAGTATACAAGCATGCATTGAAAAAGAGTAATGATAGACAAATGTAGCATTTGATAAAATGATATACAAAGATAGCATTCAATTTTTGAAGTATAGAAGCATGCATCGAAAAAGTGTAATGATAGACAAATGTAGCATTCAATCTTTAAATTGCACAAGTATAAATCGAAAAAGAGTAATGATAGACAAATATAGCATTCAATGTTTGAAATTGTACAAGCATATATTGAAAAAGAGTAATGATAGGTAAATATAGCATTTCTACAAATAATGATACATAGATATAGCAGTATTCAATTGTGCATTCATACTTCAGAAATTAGATTATAGTTTGCCAAATACTGACTTATTGATTCATAATTTTTTGTGCAGGAATCAAAAGGAAAAAAATCAAAGAAAGCAAAAATAACAAAAGAGAAAAAATCAAAGCAATCATCTCAAGAAAAAATTCAATATCGATGTAGCCTGCTTCCGATGATTAAAATTTTCAAGAAAATTAAGGAAAAAGGAGGTTATCTTATAGAGCAGTTGAATTATTTAAAACAAACACCTTTTGAAAAATTTATGCTGGTTTTTTTCAAAGAAATTTTATCCATAAATGCTTTTACAAAATCACCAACAACGTTAGATGATATAATAGAAACATTTTCTATTACTGACGAAGCTTTTAAAGTAGGGAACGTTTTTCTGAAAATCAAACCTGAAGATGTTTCTATTCTATTTTACTTACCTTTGTCTGGAATCAATATTTTTCCATTACCTAAAATGAGTTTACAAATCCTTCCAGACAATTGTAAGGATTTTGTTTTAAGAAATTTTGGAAAAATAGAACACATAACAAAAGATCTTATAGTTTCAAAAATAAATAATGTTTTAGAAACACAAAATTTTGAAAATGAAACTGATTTTCCAAAATTGATTATCATTCTTGCAATGATAACCTTCTTCTTTCCCGATAATCAAAGATACTTGCCATGGGGATATATTCCTTATATTATTGATGACAACAAAATGAACTCAGTGTCTTGGCCAATTTCAATTCATCATTCATTGATTAGAGCGTTGACGGCTTTCAAAACAAAGCCAAGAAACATGTCAGGCTGTTCCATGCTCCCAATTGTAGGTGCAACATTCTAACTTTATATTAATACATCTATCTCTATAAATTAAATTATATACATTATATATTTTAACAAGCAATATTTTATTTGTAGTTTTTCCTATGTGAGCATGTCAATTTGATATCTCCGTTGGCAACGTACTGTTCTACTTTACCAAGATTTGGAAGGTGGAATATTGGAAGTTTGAAAAAGATAATTTCAAAAGAAACATTGATAAACATGGACAGTAGCAAGGTATTATTTCTCATACAAATACAAGAAATGTATAATGATAGATAGATATATCATAACATAATGTATATTAACAGTTTTCATTTTGTTATTATACAATCATACTTTAAATGATAGTTACATATATCATTTCATTTCTGCACAAATACAAATTTCCATAGTTGCTAATAAATAATGATAGTCACATATAGCATCACATGAAAAATGAAAATTATATAAAAAATTAGTTCATTCATCGTATCTTTTAGCTCATTCATTAATATTTCTTTTATTACATGGATTTTTGTTGAAATAAAAGACTTGAATGAAGATGAAAAAGCTCTTCTTCAACAAAAAAAAGGAACAAAAATTTGTTCAGCTGCATTCAGATGAGAATATTGTGATGCAAAAAAAAGAAAACTTGAAAGAGTCATCAAAAATGCAAGTTGACGCAATGAAACAGTACATTCAAGATTTGGAAAATAAATTAAAGAAGAGTGAAAAAGAAGTAGAAAAGGAGAGACAAAAAAGAATACAAGCAGAAGCCATTGTCACACAGTTGAGAAAGGAGATCAAAATGTTAAAATCAAAACCAACAGAAGATATAGAAGCACCATCATTTGATCTGAAAATAACTCAGGAAATAAAGAAGATGGAGGAAGAAAAAAAACAACAGCATCAGGAGAAACCTTCAGAGGAAACAGAAAAATCCCTGGCATTGAATAAAAGAACAGAAAAGAAACCAAGCTCTTTAGTTTTGAGGGTTAAAAAGCGCCAAAGAAGGAATAGAATAGATCCTGATTGTCAATGTGAAATTGTTCACAAAAAAACAAAGCAAAATGTGGACAATGAAGACCAAAAGGAGAAACCTGAAACTAAAGAAGGTCAAGAAAAATATACAAGTGAACAAAAACAAGAAGAACAAAATAAAGAATGTGAGTATGAAGAGGAATCTGACACTGAGACAGATGAGCAACTCACTACAATTGAAAATGAAGAAAGAATTGATGTTGATATTGATGGGTACTCGCCATCAACTAAAGCTTACAAGAGTAGAGACATAACAAAAAGAGGTATTCTAAAATTATTGAATGAAGAACAGCAAAACAAAATTCTTACTTTCTTCAAATTTAATGAAAATGAGAAGTAAGATTTATAATTTTTTTTCTTTCATTATATTTGTAATTAAATAAAAGTAAAAAAAACCAACTTGTCAATTATTGATTTTCAATTACAGCACTGTAGCATATGAAAACGATGAAGGAAATAAAGGAGGAATCACAATAGTCAAATCTATGCTGGAAGCTGTTCTGTTTGAGGGACTTACAGATGGACAGGTATGCGTCAAATCATAATTGTAATAGTAAAAAAATGTATATAATGTATAAAATGAAAGAATGATTGGTAAGCCTAGCATTCAACTTTCAAAGTGTATATAAATGAATTGAATGAGTGAATGATAGCTAAAAGCAGCAATACTATTTGTAAAATGCATATAACTATATAGAAAAGGAAAATGATTGTTACAACTAGCATTCATAGTTTTTTAAGTGCATATAAATGCAAAAAAATAGAATGATAATTAAAACTAGCATTCGAAATTTCTAACTGCATATAAATGTATTAAATAAAAGAATGATAGTTAAAAACAACATTGGTATTTGTAAAGAACATATAGATATATCGAATGTCAAAGATGCTTGTTTAAACTATCATTTACATTTTTCAGTGCATACAATGAAGTAAACATATAAATCATAGTGAATACTAGCATAAATATTCCTGGTTCAAAAACAAAATATTCCATCAAACTTACAATTTTCTTTGTTTGGTTAAACAGATAATTGATTGGTTTTATTACAATCAAGAGATGTATGAACATAGTTACTACTTCAGTACATTGATGATGGTAAGTATAAACTTTATTTTTTGTTAAAAAGTAATATAAAGTATTCTAATTGCATATGAATGTGCAGAATGCTTTAGCACACGATCTGCAAACTGTGATCAAAGACATAGTCATGCCAACAATAGATGTTATTGTCAAAGATGAATTTACAGAGAAAATTTTCTTCCCTATACATTACACAAACCATTGGAGCTTGTTGATGCTAAACTATGATACAATGCAGTGGAGTCATTATGATTCAACCAAACCAAAAAGCAGATCAACAAGGACTTCAAACCCCAGCTATAACCAAGCCATCCTTCTTGTAAGAAAAGTATAATATTTATATCAGTTTAACATTAATATACAACACCCATTTTTCTTCTTGCAGAAAGACAAAATTGAATTAATGTTCAAGAAGAAATGGGAAGAAATTGGAATACTAAACAAAGAATTTAACAAACCTAAAGTGTTGCAGCCAAAAAGCCCACCACAGAATTCTGATTCGTAAGTAAATAATTCCATTTCTTCTCTTGTCATTTTAGTTTGTATATTCATCAAACTTTTATTATTCTGTTTCAAAATACAGCTGACTATATTTAGTGATCAACATGATACAAACACCTACAACTGAAAATTTTAAAATGCATAAAACTGTGAAAATGAAAAAAAAATGACAGTTAAAACTATCATTTATATTTTTTCCGCGGTTGCAAATTTATCAATTATCGCATATGATAGTTTACACTATTACACATATTTTTAAATTCTTTTGGATGAGAGTAAACATGCAAAACAATAACAAAACATCATTTGTATTTTTAAATTGCACTAGAATGCATTAAATATGTAAAATGATAGTTAAATATAGCATTTCTAATTGACAGTTCATTGAACTGCATCTGTGAACAAAAAGATTACGTATAAGGTGCACATTGCAAACTCATCAAGGATATCTTTATGAACGCATTGATTAGTAGTGTAATAAAAATATAAAGCTATATTTTAGAATTCTACTGTAAAAAATAATATTTTATTTTAGCATTAGGTTATACTGTAATATTAACTAATATTTCTATATCTGAAACAGACTTGATTGTGCATTCTTCGTCATGGCAAACTTAAAAAAACCGGATAAGGATGAGATGCCGGATAAATATTCAAAGGAAATGCTTAGCAACCTGAGAGCTGCAGTGGTTTTTGACATACTCAATCATCCACAATATAGTTGGTCAATGCTGAAATCCTACAAAAATTGTACAGAAGAATAGTTTTTGCATTGTAGCTTTTTTGAACTTTACATTTATTTGAACTAAAACACTTCTGCTAATTGAACTAAGATGGATTCTGAGATAGAGTGTAAGATGGAGTCGAGGTGGAGTTTGAGATGGAGTCTGACATGAATTCTGAGATAGAGTCTTATATGTTACCCAACACTTGTATTTTGTTCTTAGTGCATAAACAGCTAAGATGTATTTGAACTTCTCAATTTGAATCTGACTTGATTATAATTGTCTGTTTTCAGTGCATGAACTACAATGTACAAACTAAAGATATATTAAATTGTCATTTTTATGTGTTTTCTGATGATTCTACTGTATTTCTGAAGTTGTAAATAATGTTTTATACTGAAATGCTAGATAGAACTATCATTATGCGAAAACACATATTACCATAATTGAATTGTGATGAATAATGCGTAAATTTAACTGAAATGCTAGAAAGAACACTTGTATGAACTCTGTTTCAGGAGTGGTGGCTACTGTTTACACTGTAACTTGCATTTAACTGAAATGCTAGATACAACTATCATTCAACTGTACATCATCATACTGTCAATAATTCACAAAAACATTCATGTAATCTCATTAGCTAATCATATGAACTCTGTTTCAGGAATGATGGCTACTGTTTACACTGTAACTGGTATTTAACTGAAATGCTAGATACAACTATCATTCAACTATACATCATCGTACTGTCAATAATTCACAAAACCACTCATGTAATCTCATTAGCTACTCATATGAACTCTGTTTCAGGAGTGATGGTTACTGTTTACACTGTAACTTGCATTTAACTGAAATGCTAGATACAACTATCAGTAAACTGTACATCATCATACTGTCAATTATTTACAAAACCACTCATGCAATCTCATTAGCTAATCATATGAACTCTGTTTCAGGAGTGATGACTACTGTTTACACTGTAACTTGCATTTAACTGAAATGCTAGATACAACTTTCATTAAACTGTACATCATCATAATGTCAATAATTTACAAAGCAACTTATGAAATGCTAGATCTTTCATTCTTGCACAACAGCATACTCAGCTATATACAATAACAGATTATGGGTTTCAATGTTGAAACTGTATTTCAGGTTATATGCATACTGAGTATAATGAAATGCTAGTTACAACTAGCATCAGGGTGAAACGATAAGTACACCTAACATAGAACAGAAATGTTAATACAGAAATGTAGAACTCATACAGTTCTTCATATCATTTTATATATTTTGCAGTATGATCAAATAATAAATTCCTAAAAACAAAAATTCGACAACAAATCAAAATATAAGAAAATCAGATATATGAAGCTAAAACAAATTAGCCAAAACAGTTAACATTTTATTTTCTAATGAATTCACAAAATGCAACTTCATTCTTCTATAAGCTACAGCAGCTTTACAGGTAAAAATATATATTATATTACACTAACAAAACACATAAATTTTCTTAACTTTTTAAAGAAGCAAGACAATTCCTTTTGTTATGGCCAACTAAATTACACTGGCTACATCTGTTTCTTTTACTTTGAGAATATCCAAATCCACCACGCCTCTTTGTAGATGGTCTTCCTGCACCACGAACTTCTTTAGGAGGCCTAATCAACACATCATTTTCAGCAACAACTGGTTTATCAAAATCTGGAATTGGATTGATAGCATTTGCATACGAGGATTTGAAAGCATTAACAGTAAAATATTCCTCCACAAAATCATAAACTGATAATCTAGACTTATTAATGCACTTAATTGCATGCGCACATGGAAAACTAGTAATTCTCCATTGATTACAACTGCATAAATGATTTTTAAGATCAACAACCTGTGACTTAGGAGATTTAACTTCAAACACAAATTCTGAAGACTTATAAACATCCCAACCAAAGCCATCATCTACTAACTTAGACAAACGTTCCTCCATAACAGGACAAAGATTTGTAGTCCACAAACAACATTCCTCTCTTCGTCTTGCCATTTGCTCCATAACTTTTACTTGAATACCATCCAAACAAGAAGTTATAGGCATAACTCTATCTTCCAAAATCCATGAGTTGAAACTTTCTGCAACATTTGATGAATATTCACCATAATGCTTTCCTTGAAAAAACAAATCTGTCCAATGGTCAAAAGGTTTATCTCTAAGAAAATTTTCTGCGGATGTACCCCCAATATCCTTAAATCTAGAAAGATATCGCTCAAAATCATACATATTAGAAGCTTTAGCACAAAGTTTGAACAACTCCACAATAGATGAATCGCCTTTAGCTGACTTGACAACAGTACCAATATTCTGTTCCATGTGAAGTAAGCAATAGCTATGATATGAAGAAGGAAATATTTTCGGAACACCTAAAATGAGAACCCATTGACGATCAGACATAAAAACTAAAGACCGATCTTCATTAAGCATTCCTTTCAGATGCGATAAAAACCAAGACCAATTAGATTCATTTTCATGTGAAACAATTCGCATAGCAAGAGGAAAGAAACCTACAAAATAAACAATTAATAACAGCTTAGTAGTAAGAAACATAAATTATAATAAGCATCAAAACCTGTATTACTTGACAATAATTTATATTATACACAATTAAATTAGATTCAAAATGATATATGAATATAGCATATGTTATTTTAAAGTCTTCCAGTAACTGCTGCATAAAATTTAAGTTCTTGTTTTTGTAAGCATTTGTACTACAAACATTTCTACTGTAACCAACTCAATCATTAAATAAAATGAAGAAAGAACTCTACTATAAACATGAATGCAGTATAAATTGTGTACAACTTTGAACAATGATAGTTTAATATATCATTACCAGAAACATAAATAAGTAATAAAACAAACAAAAGTAAAAGGAAACTCATACCTTGGTTACCATTTTTACAAGTAGCAGCTAACAAAACACCTGGTCTTCCCTTCAAAGCAGCTGCATCCAAAAATATTAATGGCCGACAGTGTTTAAATCCAAGCAAACAAGCACTAAAACCAATACAAACTCTCTCAAACTGATTAGTTGAAGGATTAACTTCCATAGCCACATAACTACCAGGATTATACTTCTGCAATGCCTTCAAATACCAATTTAAATCGTTATATGACATAGCATCATCCCCGTATATTTCTTTTAAAGCCAACTGTTTTCCGCTATAAGCATAATAATATGACAAATTAAAATTGTACTCTCGTCTAAATTCATTCATAATATCATTTGGCTTCTTCATAGGAGCATCTCGAATTTGATCAATGATCAAAGATTTAACAAATCTACTAGAACTTTATTAACATCTCTAAAACCGGCTCCACACGAATGATGAAAATTGTACGTTCTAATATAAAAGCGAGATAATAGACCAGGATCCGAAGAAGCATTAAGATTAAACTTACAACCATCCTTCAACCAAGAGCAATTAACTGAAATTCTATCAGGAGAATTTCTTACAAAAATTAAATCATAACATTTTTAATTTGATATGCCATTAAAAACTCCCGAAAATCCTCAGCTCCATTAAAACAAAATCCAAGAAAATCCACAATACTTTTTTGAGAACCTTTCTTTAACATATCTTTCAAGTAGTAAGAAGAATCATCATGTGAATCACTATTACCACCGGAATTACTATCAACTGAAGTGCTTTGAATACTTGCATAGCCTAATCCACAGCCAGCATTAACAGATTCTATAGCACAAACTTTTTCCTTAACAGTGAACTTAAAATATTCACTCTTCTTGAAAATTAGAAAACACAGAATACTAATCAAATCTGAATCAGTATCAATGATTATATTCTTATCTCGAGAACATAAGATATCTCAGTACAAAATGGACTAAAATGTGGCCAAACTTCATTGATTTCAGTCTTAACAGCAAACAAAGAAGTTCCCGTGGTAAGTCGAGTAGAAAAACAATTTTCATTATGTTCAAAAATAACCAGCGAACTATTTGCTTCATCATTGTAGATATCAGTGCTGCAAAACAAATTAAAAAACCAGTTAAAAATGCTAAAATAAAATAGAATAAAAGAAGAATCTAAAATTAAGCGCTAAATAAAACAAATATAAATCAATTAAAAAACAAAAGACAAAATAAAAATAGAACAATCAAATTGAAACAAATTATGAATACATAAACAAAGAATGCTATATAAATATAGCATAACACAACAAACCACGTATACAATTTAGTGCAATGATAGATTACCATTAAAATTGTAAAACAATAAACAGTGCCGAATAAGCATAACAGTACAGAGTAAAATCTTACTTTGCCATTAAAACAAATCCAAAATAGGTAATGAAATCTGAAAGAAGGCAAAACTGTGCAACCTACAGAAACAAAAATATACGCAATATCTAAATTTATTACATTAGAGAAAGAAAAGAAGAAGATCGAAAAAAGAGAGCAATATACCTGAATGTAAGGAAATTGATCAATACCATTCCAGAGGGCGATGAAGATCGACGACAAAGAAATGCGATGAAGATAAATAGATAGTTGAAAAGATCGAATACAAAAATAAAGAAAAACGCATCCTTGAATTGAAGATCGATGAAGTAAGATCGGTGATATCAAAATAAAGATCAACGACAGATTAAAAAGCAAATTTAATTTTTTACAGAAGTTTGTCCTTGGAACGAAAGAATAAAGCCCGCGTCCTTCAAACGAAAAAAAAAAGATACGCGTCTGTAGGCCCAAAAAAATGAAGTAATACTTCTTCCAACCCATTTTCCTGTTTATAATATATGTGTATAATTTATAAATATATAATTAATGTAATGTAATTTATATAGTATATATATTTATAAATAAACTTAATTGTTTTTTATAAACTTATTTAATGTTCATGAACTTAGGTCATGTTAGTTGTTGTTTATAAAAATAGTAAGGAAATATACACTTATGTCTGCATACTATGTCATTTTGGATCCTTTAAGTAAAACATGTGTTGTGGTTGCTACCAAGGATTTGATCTGCAAACATAAAGACAAACAAATTCTTCTTGTACTTAAACATTAAAACCATGCTCCAGTTTTATACAAAAACAAACTGAGGCGATACTTTTTATAGTTTTTTTTATAATTGAAGACATATTGCTTTTTCTGTTATATTTAACCGATTAAGTGCTAGCCTATTGGCAAATTTTACCTCTCAATATATACTATGCACAATAGGCTTGGTAGTCCCTCAAATAACAATTGGTCATCAAATACATGGTTTTAATAATAAAACGATCAACATTTTAGTCAAATGGATAAAATATGCCTAAAGTAAGTGGCATTTGGAAGCTGGAGCATGTTTAATTTGCAAATTGCTTAAAGTGTATAAAAATCCTCTAAGATAACCCATGTAAAGTAAGAAAAAGGGAAATAAAGAGAGTACAAAAGGAAATAATTATCGGATGTCATTTTAATTTGCACAACGCCGCTACTAGAGGCCATTGAACAAATAAAGGAATCCTGGTCCTCTTTTCTATATACAAGTCCTCATATCTAATTCAAACTTAATACATACATACATACATACATAATTATACATGCATACAAACATATAAATAGACCTAAAAGTAAAGTTATTAAAATGTACCATTTTAGCAAGTAATGTCATTCTCCTGTAAATTGCTATTGTGGATGAAGTTAGTTTAAAGGGATGTTCCATCCATATTGCCTAACACAAACTTTAGATATCGAGTATCATCTGTTGTTTTGCAAAGCTGTGTAGCCATCTTATAAGCTCAACCCTCATATATATAATCATAGTAAACATTTAATCATATGGATAAATATTTCAATCAAATCATAAATTTGAAGAAACATGTGTGCATATTCCCGTAATACCAAAGTTTGATAAATGTGAAGGAAGTAAAATTAGATAGGTTCGCAATTTAAAGATCTTATGAGTATGAGAGAGCAGAAAGAGAAAACATTGGTTACTAACTATTAAATCAACTTTAGACTTAACTTATTTCTGTAGGTACTTACTGATCTAGATCGGCTCAAGAGTTTTGAGTACTTGAAATTGTTACCATTTAATTTCTAGGTGTAGAAGAGATTTTGTGTAGAGTTTGAGGTGTGTCCACATGTACAGACTTTCTCTATAGCATGATAAAACATACACACACAACCCACACACAATCACACATGTAAAAACTGCTATAACTCTGCACTGGTATAGGAAGTAAAATTTTAACACCTTCACTGGTAAAGCGATATTAGTGTGAAATATAACAAAATAATTCAAATTTATCCCCATTATTATATTATAACTCTTCGTGTATAGGAAGTTAAATTTCAACATTTCTAATATGTTCATTTTCCATAATGAAACGAGCTATACTATCGCCGGTAACAAAAAAGAGGGAATTGAAACTAAATAGTAATAAGATAAAACATAAAGGTTCGCCTCTTCTGCATACTTTCACCGATAAATATTTGATTTTAAAAAAGGAGTTTACCCATAAAAGTCAAAAGAGGAGCCGAAGGTTCTGTAGTACAAATAGTTTTCTCTGCTCCATTGCCCGTGTTCTCATGAATTTGCTGCTGCTGCTTATATCATATAAAAGAGCAACGGAAGTGGGGCTCTGTCACTAGCCTAAAACCTAAATCCTAGCCATATGCATGCTCGACTCTTGCCATTTGAAACCAACCGATGGACACTGCACTGCAATTCGAAACCAATAGAAGTGGACTCTTGCCATCTGAACCCAACAGAAATGGGCTCTGACTTTTGGTTTTGAGAAGTTTTCAGGAGTTTTATAGTTGAGCCATTCCAGATTGCAACATTGCACTTTGATGTACCAATGTCGATTCCATTTGCTATGTCAGAGAATAGTGATTGTTGGTTGACTTCATGGGCGTTTTCGCTGTCCGATGCAACTTTTTAAATAGGTTCACCCATCTTGCATGATTGTAAATAGGTTCGTTGCCTTTAACTTTATCATGTGTAGCTCGAATAGACTGTAAAGGAAATGAAGATGAAGTGCCTTCAAAAGATAGCCCAGGAACTGAATTTCCAGACCCAAATCAGGTTGAGCAAACAGAGGAGGCCAATTCAGTAACAAAGGCTAGGTTAGGAGATATCATACCTTGTTCCAGCTCCCGCTGATATCTAGCTGTTAACAGCAATGAAGAAGAGAATAATATCAGTTATTGGGTTGATGGTTAAAGAAGCATTGACCGTATGTGTACAAGATATTAATATATGATGTTTGTTTGAGAAGGTAAAGAAAGAACATTACCTGAACCTGAAACTATATTTGTGGTGTTGTGCATTTTCAAGGACTGTGTTATTTGTATTTAGTTCTATTGGATAAGAATCCATGCATGCATTTGACTTAAAGGTGATACCTTAATATTAGATAGCGGACTCATGATCATGTCACGATTACCCAGTTTCTGCATGTCAATATCGGTGGAGTATAAGCAATTGGTGGTATTGCGACTCTTGTATTTATATACCTAAATGCTATAACCACTACAGACCAAAAGAAAAACAAAATGTCAGCAATATACAGCCCATTTCTTTTTACAAGTTGTAATACTCCCCCTCAAGATGGACTGTGAAGATCTTTCACAGACATCTTGGATAGAAGAGGAAACAAAAAAGAAGATGGCAAAGGCTCAGTGAACAAATCAGCAAGCTGTTGATGAGAACGGATTGGCATCAACTTGATAAGGTCTTGTGAAACTTTGTCCCGAATGAAATGACAGTCAATCTCAATGTGTGTAGTCCTTTCATGGAAACTGGATTGGAAGCAATGTGAATATCTGCTTGGTTGTCACAGAACAACAGCGTTGGAGATGAAACTTGAATTTGAAAATCATGAAGAAGTTGTTGAAGCCAACAAATCTCACTTGGGGTAGCAGCTAAAGCTCTATATTCTGCTTCAGCCGAAGAACGAGCAATTGTCGTTTGTTTCTTGGCCTTCCAAGAAATAAGGGAATTTCCAAGAAATATGCAAAAACCGGTTATTGATTTTCTAGAATCTGAACAAGATCCCCAATCCGAATCAGAAAACGCCTTGAGCTTGAAATTAGAATCATCAGCATCATTATCAGTTCTAGAAGACTTTGAAAAAATAACAAACCTTGACCGGGCTTGTTCTTCAAGTAGCGAAGAAGATGATGAGCAGCTTTGAGATGAGGTTCTCTAGGCTGAGACAAAAATTGACTAAGCTTGTGGACAGTATATGTGATGTATGGTCGTGATAAAGTGAGGTAAATCAGCCTTCCAACAAGTCTTCTATAAATAGAAGCATCTTCAAGAAGGGAGCCTTCGTGAGTACTTAATTTTAGCTTTGGGTCCATAGGTACAGCAGTAGGTTTACATCCAAGATACCTTGTGTCTTCAAGAAGTTGAAGAGTATAATGCCTTTGTGACATTACGATCCCTTCGACTGAATGAGCTATCTCAAGTCCTAAAAAGTACTTCAAATGACCAAGGTCTTTAAGTTTAAACTGAGAATGAAGAAAATTCTTAAGAGGCTCAATAACATCATTGTTTGGACCTGTAATGATGATATCATCGACATAGACAAGGAGTGCTATGAAAATTGATCATGTTCCTTTAGTAAATAAAGAGTAATCACATTTGGATTGAATAAATCCATAATCAACAAGAGATTGTGAAAATTTTGAGTACTATTGTCATGAGGCTTGCTTAAGGCCATAGATAGACTTATGTAGTCTACAAACAAATTTCTCCCCCTGAATGCTTTGTTTCTTCACTTTATCATAGCCCAGATGCATATCCATGTAAACCTCTTTAAAGAGATCACCATGTAGAAAAGCATTATTGACATTTAGTTGAGTTAAATGCCAATTATTATTAGCAGCGAGCGCAAGTAAGACTTTAACTGTGACCGATTTTGCGACGGGCGAAAAAGTTTCAATAAAATCAATTCCATTTTGTTGTGTGTATCCTTTAGCTACCAAACATGCTTTATATCTTTCTATAGTCCCATCAGAACGATATTTGATCTTATAAATCCATTTACATCCTATAGAATGTTTGTTATGAGGTAATGGGGTGACTGTCCAGGTTTTATTTGCTTCCATGGCAGTAAGTTCAGCTTGCATAGCTTTACGCCATTCTGGATATTTAATAGCTTCATGGAAAAATTGTGGTTCATAATTTGAAGTGACATTTAGCACAAATTCTTTATCAGCAGATGATAAAGTGTCATAGAAAGAAATTTCTGCAAGAGATATGCAGTTGAATAACTAGGAAGAGGAAGGTTTTGTTGAGAAACAAGACTACAATGAAAGTCACGAAGATAAGATGGTGGTTTTGAAAGTCGAGAAGATCTTCTAACATTAGAAACAATATTTTCAGCAATAGGAGTTTCAGCTGTATGCTCATCTTGTTCTAGCAATTCATGAATTTGTTCAGTATTTGAAGGTTCAGGAACATGAGATTCATAATTTCCATTCACTGGAGTAAAATGAGATGTAACCGGAGGAGATACTGCTCCAAAAGAACTAGGCACATGCAATATTAAATCTGGAAATGGATCAATCAAATCTGAAGTAAAAGCTATAGTATGAAATGGAAATATCTCCTCATGGAAAATTACATCACGGGGAATAAAAATTTGTTTAGTTTGAATATCATAAAGGCGGTAGCCTTTAATGCCAAGTGGATATCCTATGAACACACACATCCTGGATCTAGCATCAAACTTGGTTCTATGCGCAGATAAGGTAGAAGCAAAAGCAAGACACCCAAATACTCTAAACATAGAGTAATCCACGCAAGTTTTGTTGAGAATTTCATATGGATTTTTGTGATGCAACAGAGGAGAAAGGGTACAATTGATCAAATATGTGGCTGTAAGTACACAGTCTGACCAAAATTGAATAGGCACCCTAGACTGAAAATATAAAGCTCTTGCCACATTTAGCAAATGTTGGTGCTTTCTTTCCACAACTGAATTTTGTTGTGGCCTTTCTACACATGAAAACTGATGAAGAACTCCAATAGAATTAAAGAAATTAGTGAAAAGTAATTCTGGTGCATTGTTTGAACGAATTTTTTTAATTTTGGTTGCAAATTAAGTTTCAACCATCTTGAAAAACTTAGGAATAATGGAAGCTACATCAGATTTATGCTTCAACAGAAAAATCTAAGTAAATCGTGAGCAATCATCTACTAAATTTAGAAAATATTTGTAACCATTATAAGATGAAGCGTGGTAAGGGCCCCAATTATCACCGTGTATTAAATCAAAAGGAATTTGAGACATATGATTATTAGATTCAAAGGATAACCTTCTTTGTTTAGACAGTGGACAAATGTAGCAAGGATCCGCTTTATTGAGTTTAGAAGTATCACAACACAATTGAAATTTCAAACTATTCAATTTTTTAAAAGAAATATGGGCTAATCTATTATGCCAAGTTTGAGTAGAAATTTGATTTACGTAAACTGTTGGAACATTGTTGAATGATTTGGTGTCCTGTATATAAAGGCCTTCATACTTTTCACCCTTGCCAATCGTCTTGTTGTTGTTTAGCTCCTGAATAATAAAGTGGTCAGTCAAAAAGATTATAGTAAGTTCAGTCCCGTGAGTAAGAGAACTAACAGGCAACAAGTTAAATTGAAAATCTGGTATGAATAGCACATCCTTGAGGATAACATTATCGCTAATTTGAATATCTCCAGAAAGGCAAACTGGTATAACAATGTGATTGGGCAATGTAACAGTGGATTTCGGAATTTGTCTCAAAGATTTAAATGCAGAAGACAAAGAAAAAATATGACGAGTAGCACGATAATCAACTATCCAATATCGTGGAGAAGAATATTTTCTGCTCAATGCAACCGAAAAACAAGTACCTGTGGCGAACGAGGCAGCTTTGTTCTCTTGAGGTTCATCCATGTTGTGATTGGAAGAAATTAAATGACTCGACAACATGGACATAAGCTGCTAGTACTGAGAGGCATTCAAATTATGAAAAAAACTACTAGAAGCTTCTTGATTAAACTTCAAATCTTGACTATAAACATTGTTGACAGAACCAGAATTGACTTGAGAAGAAGCATTGTAACGGTTCTTTGCCTTATAGCCTGGTGGATATGCATGAATTTTGAAGCATTTATCGATATTATGACCATGAAATTTGCAGTGCGTGCAATAAGGTCTGTCCTTCCTTGAAACCTTAGCATAAAATTCATCAACAGACTTTTTATTCTTATCAGGATTAGATTTAATAGCAAGGGCCATGGCATTAGAAGCATCAAGGTTAGTATTTGAATTAATAATAGTACCAACTTTTCTCTGGTGTTCTTCTTGTGAAATTAATGCAAAGACTTTATTAATGGGAGGAAGAGGATCCATTAACAAGATCTGACCCCTAACTTGTGAAAATGAATCATTTAGTCCCATGAGAAAAGACATTATGTACTCCATCTGATAATTAATATTTAATTCTTTAACTCCTCCATAAGAACACTTTGCACAAGTACAAACTGGTCTGTAATTACTCAATTCTTCCCAAACAGTCTTCAATCTTGTAAAATAATTGCTGACAAAACTCTGATCTTGAGTTAAATTCAATAGTTCTCTTCTTAATTGGAATATTCTTGGTCCGTTTTTCTGTTGAAACTTATCTCTAAGGTCCAACCGCATATCATGAGCAGATTCAGCAAAAATTATACTTCTAGATATATCTTTAAAAACAGAATTTAATATCCAAGAAATTACCATGTTGTTGTTACGAATCCAAGAATTTGTTAGATCAAGATTTGTACCATCTGGTTTTAGAACTGAACCATCAACAAACCCTAATTTATTCTTCACAAACAAGGCAATCAACATTGCACGACTCGAGGAGGCATAGTTATCTCCAGTGAGTTGTTGAGAAACAAGAACAGCTCCAGGGTTATCAGAATGATGCAAAAAGAAAGGACTGGAAGAATCATCAATGGCAGATCTAGTCCCGATGGATGAAGTAGGAATCGTCCCAGAGCGAGAAGATTGATCTGACTCATTAATTTTGCAAAGAATCAAGATCAGGAAACGAAAATTGAAAATTAGAAGGTTGGGTTTCACTCTGATACCATATTACGATGAAGAGGAATAATGACGAAGAGAAAAAAATCTTCTTATTATCGCACTTGCTTTATTACAGGCGGTCTCTTGTATTTATATACCTAAATGCTATAACCACTACAGACCAATAGAAAAACAACATGTCAACAATATACAACCCATTTCTTTTTACAAGTTGTAATAGGAATATTGAATTACTGGAGCTTGTAACAAAAAGAGGATTCTTAAAATAGCTGAAATTAGAAGGTGATTTGTGATTAATATCCATACCCACAGAGGACTCAAATACACTATTTTGTTAGCACGACTGTGTAAATTGGTTCACCCATCCTGCATGATTGTAAACGGACACTAAGAACTATGAGTAGAAACTAATATGGTTGTAAAGATAACTTCAGATTTCAGACAGATATGTCATGCAACACTTCAAATCATCATGAACATCGTGAATGTAATAATCAGTTAACATGTTTAAAAACAACGTGACTCCAAGGCAAATGGTATAATTTATTATTTTGCTAGCATCACACTTCTAGAACAAACTAGAAAGACGCTAAGCCAATTGACCAAACCCTGAAATTAAAATCCTAAAAAGATTGGCTAGCATCATGATCAAACCTGTCTAATCGACAGCTAGAAGGATTTTTAATACATATACACAGAGCAATCTGCATATGTAACATCCCAAATTTCATCAATTTAAATTGGTAATTTATTTTAACTTTTGGAATTTAATTTGAAAATAATTTGAATAATATCAAATCAAATAAAATAAGTGCTAAATAGTATGAATAAGATTTCAATTTCTTTTAAGTTTAAAATTTGAAATAACAAATGTTTTTAAAATCTTTTGAATTTAAATTATACATATGTGTGTGTATATGAGTAGATTTGAATTTGATTTGAATTTGAATTTAAATTTTTTAAATAAATGCCTTAGGGAAATAATTTGCATTTGAAATCATAAACATGTAATTTATTTAATGTAAAAATTTGTTAAAAACATTTGTTCTTTTAAAATTTGTATATAAAAATTAATAGGAAATGTATTTATTAATAAAGCAAATATAACATAAGTTTTATTTAAAAATATTTAACTCATATAAAATACAAGTGTTAAGCATGAAATAAGAGATAAGACAAGTGTTTTTCGTATGATAAGTAATTTCAACAAGTGTAATGATTTTGGACAAATGGCATTTTATTTCATCTTCGAAAAAAAAAATAGAAAACAAAATATTATAAACCCTTATCTCCTCTCTCTCTCTTCTCTTTTACCATTATTTTCAAAAGACAAAAATATGTAACATTCTAAAGGCAGAAAAAATCAAAATCACAGTAAACAGAAATATGTAAACGCCTTCTCAAAATCTCAAGCCAAGGAAAGAAATTTCAACAAAAACAATTCAAGTTCAAAACTCAAGAAAAAGAAAACCCTACATACATAAATCAAAACCTGTAACCCTCTCAATCAAGTAGTTTAAACATCTCAATTTCTTTCAAAATCAAGCCTGTAAGATTCAACTTCAAGAACACAATCAAAATCAGGAGCAACTCAAGATTTTCAAAATCTCAATTTTCAAGTTGGCAGACCAGAGTTTTTTTTTCTATATTTTCATAAAAACAAAAACTATAAGTAAATCCTTTCAAAAATTTGAATTAGAATTTGTTGTTGAGAAATATAGCAAGTAAATCCATCAGATACTAAGCAGTATACATCAATTAGCTGCAGGAAAACATTCAAGATCAAGTTAGAAAAAGTTTCCATGCTTTCAATTTTTGACAACATCCTAGAAAAAAGGCTTTCTGTTCAACTACACATGTGAGTAAACTTTGAAACTATGGAATTCAAATATGTGTTTGAGATCATGCTTGAAGTCAAGATTGGTTGCATGTATATAAAATGTATGTGTATGTGTTTATAATCCTGTGCATGTTGATATACAGGGATCTTTCACCCTGTTTTCTGGTTCCAAGTTTTTACAAAACCAGTAAAAATTACCATAATCTCTGTTTAGTTATTGTTAGGGTGAATTGTTAAAACAAAAAGTGTACAAATTGATCAAGACATAAATTTAAAAATATTTGTAAGTATTAAAAATAAATGGTTTTGCTGGAAAAAATCAAAACACAGTAAAACATAAAATTTGTAAAAATTGAATTGATTAAAATTTAGAATTTGATGTCATAATCTTGTTTGTCTTCAAGAAATATGGTTTTTAGTAAAAGAATCTGGATTTTTAAGTTGCAAAATTTCATGCAAATTCAAGTTGAACGCATAACGAACTCGGGGCATCCCACGGCGATCAAAGAAGAATTGGACCTCGGGGTGGTGACTGGGGATAGCTGGAGGTTGGTCGAACTCATGAAAAATACATGGTGAATTTATAGATCATCTTGGTAATCTAATTTCGACGATCTAGGGTTTGACCCATGTTTTGTTCATCACTGAAAAATAATTGCCACGAGTTCATCAGAGAACCGGAATGGATCGCGTTTGCTACAAGTTCAGCATGATAGGGAGTTCTCGCTTCGCGTTTGGTGGCGAACGGGAGACTCTTACCCCTATATGTCCCCGGGTAGGGTTTGGCTTACCGGTTAAGGGGGTCGACAGGTCGGCCGTAAAAGCAACTGCGAGGTACCAGTGTCTGCCACGGCGGGGCTGGGATGGTTGAAATGCCTAGAACGTGACAAATGGTATCAGAGCTAAAGGTTGAGTAAGAACTTTAGCTACGGAGTATAACACATTACATGGCTCATTAGAGATGGGGTGAAGTATACCCTAGAATGAGCATAACTCGAGACCGAAACCCTAAATTTTCTTGGTCTATTTCTTTTAAACTGCTTATATTCCTAAGATATCTCTTCCGTATATCTAAATCAAGTTTTCTTGCTAATCACAGATAGTAAGAATGAGCGGGCGAAGAGGAAGAGCTAGGGTTCGGGGAAATGCTACCACAACTGGTCAGATACCCGCAACAGCAGAAGCAGCTTTATCTACTCAACATCAGTCGAACCTGGCCGATCTATATAAAAGCTTCTCGAGACTTGGTGGTAAGACGTTCACTGGCAAGGAGTTGATTGTCGAGGCCCAAGCATGGATCAGAACATGTGAAAGAATTTTTAAACGGCTAAATCTAGAAGACGATCAAATGTGACTCATAGCTTCTTGGCAACTCTAAGAAGAAGCCCTAGCATTGTGGGAGACAATTACTGTAGATGAGCCAGAAGATGAATTCACGTGGGAACGATTTAAAGAAGTATTTGAGAAACGTTATATGCCGTCGGCTGTTATTTCTCGAATGTACCAGGTATTTATGGACTTGAAGCAAGGGAGTTTGTCATTTGAGGAGTACCTAATAAATTTCAATGAATTGCCTCGTTTTGGTCCAGAATTGGTAAATACACCTCTAAAGAAAAATGAAAGGTTTAATCGTGGGATGAATAAGAAGTTCCACGAAAGGATGACTGGCCACGTCAAAGAATCTTTTTCAGATCTAAACGATATGGGGTACAGATATGCTACCCTGGATATGCAAGAAGCCCCGGTGGAGAAAGGAAATACGAGCAATCAAAATTGGAAGAAAAGGAAATTTGGAGGCAAGAAACCATGACAGGGAAAGGAGAAGAAGAAGAACAATCAAAAGGATAAGGAAAAAAGTGTTACTTGTTTTAATTGCTTAGAAAAGGGCCATAATCGAGCAAATGTACGAAGCCTAAGAGACAAGTAAATCAACCTGTACAAGCAAAACCCAGGAAATGTTATTATTGTCAGAAAATGGGACACGAAGTTAAAGACTGCCCAACAATGAAGAAAGCTCGGGCAACCAAGGTGTACACAGTCAAAGATAAACCTACAAATTCTAAAGCAGAAAAGGGGAAAGGAGTTCTGGAAGGTAACATTACTATCTATGATAGAATTGTTAGAGTTTTGTTTGACACGGACACTACACATAGTTTTATCTCTCAACAAGCTGTAAATGAATTAAATCTTGAACCTGATTTTGTCATCGAGCCCATCTGCATAAAGAATCCAGTTGGTGGCCCTGCGAACCTTTGTCTTCGATGTAGAGACCTTCCTATCTCATATTCTTGTTACCAATTCCCTATCAGTCTCTCTGTCCTTGATTTTAATGAGTTTGAAATCTTACACGAGATGGATTGGCTAACAAAATACAAAGCCAAATTGGATTGTAACAATCGATTGATTTCGATCAAAACCAAATTTGGAGATTTCCATGAGATTTCTTGTGAGGACCTGAGTCCTAAAAGAGATGAGTTGATGTATAACTTGGGTTACCCGGAACCCAGTTTGGAGTCCATACCCATTGTCCGGGATTTTCCAGACGTGTTCGAAGAAGTAAATCCTTACCTCCACATAGAAAAATAGAATTCAGAATTGACTTAGTACCCAATGCTCGTCCTGTCGTTCACGCAAGTCGCAGGATGCCACCCAGGGAAAGAATTGAATTAGTCAAGCATACCGATGATTTGCTAAATAAAGGGTTAATTCATCCTAGTGTTTCTGAACGGGGTTCAGCAGTGGTGTTTGTTGCTAAGTCTGACAGATCTTTGAGATTGTGTGTAGACTACCGCGATCTCAATAAACTGACTCTTAAGATCAAATTTCCTCTACCTTGAATTGATGATCTGTTTGATCAATAGCACGGCGCTCGTTTCTTTTCTAAGATGGATCTAGCCCAAGGATTCCATCAGCTACGAATTGCCGATGATTGTGTTCATTTGACTGCCTTCAGGGGTCCTAACATGTTCTACGAATGGTTAGTCATTCCTTTTAGGCTAACCAATGCTCCAGCATAGTTCGCAGATCTAATGACCCGTGTGTTCCGAGAAGTATTGAATAAATTTATGCTTGTGTTTATTGACGATATTCTGGTCTATTCCAAAACTGAGGAGGAGCATGCCGAGCATCTTAGAATCATTTTGGAGATACTGAGAAAGAATATTCTGTTCGTCAAATTTACCAAATGCCATTTCTGGGTCAAGGAAGTTAAATTTCTCGGCCATATTGTTAATGAAGAAGGAATCTCTGTTGACCCAGGCAAGATTTCTGCTATTCTTGACTGGAGGAAACCCACTACTCCAAAAGAAGTTTGAAGTTTTCTAGGTTTAGCGGGTTATTACTGGAAGTTTGTTTATGATTTCCCTAAAATAGCAAATCCATTGACTAAGCTAACGATGAAGAATGCAAAATTCAATTGGACTCCGAAATGTGACGAAGCTTTTCAGGAGTTGAAGAAGAGATTAATCACCGCTCCTGTTCTCACTATTATCAACGAGAACCAGGGTTTATCTGTCTATACTGACGCTTGTGGTGATGGTTTGGTGTGGTTTTAGTGTAGAATGGGAAGGTAATTGCCTACGTGAGTAGACAATTATGTCCACATGAGAGAAATTACCCAACCCATGATTTGGAACTCTTAGCTGTTATTTTCGCTTTGAAAATCTGGCGACACTATCTTTTGGGTAAGAACCTCTTTCAGCTTTCATAACGATTTAAGAATTTAACTTAACTTAATAAATATACTTAATGAACTCTCTTTGTTTTAGGTGAAAAATTTATCCACCGACCACAAATCTTTGAAATATCTCTTCACCCAGAAGGATTTAAATCTACGGCAACAAAGATGGTTAGAATTTCTAGCGTCATATGACCTAGATATTCTGTATACGTCCAAAAAAGCCAATGTATTTGCTGATGGTTTAAGTAGAAAGCATGATATTCTTGCCCATTTTGTTGGCACTCCCACTCTTCTTGAGAAAATCTCCAACAAGCAAAATGAAGACAAGTTTCTTCGAGATATATATGAGAGAATCCTTTGAGATGAAGATACCAGTTTTGAAACCAATCATAGTGGAGTTATTAGGTTGAAAGGCAGGTTGTGTGTCCCAGATATCCCAGAATTAAAACGTGAAGTTTTGGACGAATGTCACAAGTCTAAACTCAGTATCCATCTAGGAGTTAATAAGATGTATAGAGATATCAAAAGAACTTTCTGGTGGAAGATAATGAAAAGGGACATATCTATATATGTGAGTCGTTGTGTTACTTGTCAACAAATTAAAAGCGGTCAGAAGAAGATGGCGGGTTTACTTCAGCCATTAGAAGTACCAAAATGGAAGTGGAATCAAGTGTCTATGGATCTCATAAACGGTTTGCCGAGAACTCAGAAAGGAAATGAGGCGATTTGGGTTATCGTGGATCGTCTAACCAAGACTTCCCACTTCATTCCAGTAAAATCTAATCGATCGGCAACAAGTCTGGCAAATTTGTATATAAAAGAGATTGTTCATCTCCACGGTATACCCAGCAGTATAGTGAGTGATCGTGATCCGATCTTCACTAGTAGATTTTGGGAGGCATTTCAAGCCGCATTGGGAAAAAAACTAAACTTCAGCACTGCTAATCACCCACAGTCTGATGGGCAGACTGAAAGGATAAATCGTATATTAGAATACCTATTGCATGCTTGTATACTTGACTTTGGTGGTTCTTGGGAGGACCATTTGCATCTGTTCGTAATCTCTTACAATAAAAGCTATCAGGCCAGTATCGAGATAGCTCCTTTTGAAGCTTTCTATGGTCGTCCGTGTCGATCACCTGCATGCTGGATCAAGTCAGGTGATAGACTCATCCTTGGACCATATATGATCAAGGAAGCTACAGAGAAGGTTGATTTTATACGGAAGAAATCGAAAATGGCTCAAAGTCATCAAAAGTGTTATGCTGATCGCAGAAGGAGAGATTTGGAATTCTAGGTTGGAGATTCTGTTTTCTTGAAAGTATCTCCAATGCGTGGTGTGTTAAGATTTGGGAAGACTGGTAAGCTGGCACCACGGTATATTGGTCCTTTTCCTATTCTGTAGAGGATCGGTCCTTTAGGCTATCGAGTGCAGCTACCTAGTTGGTTATCTGGCATGCATAACGTGTTTCACATTTCTAACCTTCGGAAATATGTGCACAATCTTGATAGTATTATTAAAGAAGCTGCTCAACAGGATCTCGAAATCACTCCCAACCTAGCAGTTAAGAGAGAACCAATAAAGATTGTGGATCGTGATGAAAAGCAATTAAGTAACAAAGTTGTGAAATTAGTTAAAGTGCAGTGTAGCAGTGATCCAAAGGACTGCACTTGGGAAACTGAAGATAGCATGCAGAAATCATATCCCAATTGTAGAGTGGAAATTACGACTTAAACTGGTAAGCCCTTCTCTATCTTTTTTTATATTCTTAAATCATTTATTTGCTTTTCTCTCTCTTTAAAATTTCGAGGAAGAAATTTTCTTAAGGGGGGAAATCTGTAACATTCCAAATTTCATCAATTTAAATTGATAATTTATTCGAACTTTTGGAATTTAATTTGAATAATATCAAATCAAATAAAATAAGTGTTAAATAGTATGAATAAGATTTCAATTTCATTTAAGTTTAAAATTTGAAATAACATATGTTTTTAAAATCATTTGAATTTAAATTATACATATGTGTGTGTATATGAGTAGATTTGAATTTGATTTGAATTTTAATTTAAAAAATTAAATAAATTCCTTAGGGAAAAATTTGAATTTGAAATCATAAACATGTAATTTATTTAATGTACAAATTTGTTAAAAACATTTCTTCTTTTCAAATTTGTATACAAAAATAAATAGGAAATGTATTTATTAATAAAGTAAATAAAACACAAGTTTTATTTAAAAATAAGTAACTCATATAAAATACAAATGTTGAGCATGAAATAAGAGATAATACAAGTGTTGTTCATATAATAAGTAATTTCAACAAGTGTAATGATTTTGGACAAATTGCATTTTATTTCATCTTTGAAAAAAATAGAAAACAAAATATTATAAACCCGTACATCCTCTCTCACTTCTCTTTTACCATTATTTTCAAAAGAAAAAAATCTGTAACATTCTAAAGCCAGAAAAATCTAAATCACAGTAAACAGAAATCTCTAAATACCTTCTCAAAATCTCAAGCCAAGAAAAGAAATTTCAACAAAAACAATTCAAGTTCAAAACTCAAGAAAAAGAAAACCCTGCATACATAAATCCAAACCTATAACTCTCTCAATCAAGTAGTTCAAACATCTCAATTTCTTTCAAAATCAAGCCTGTAAGATTCAACTTCAACAACACAATCAAAATCAGTAGCAACTCAAGATTTTCAAATTCTCAGGTTTCAAGTTGGCAAACCAGAGTTTTTTTTTCTGTATTTTCATAAAAACAAAAACTATAAGTAAATCCTTTCAAAAATTAGAATTAGAATTTGTTGTTGAGAAATCTAGCAAGTAAATCCATCAGATACTAAGCAAAATATACATCAATTAGCTGTAGGAAAACATTCAAGATCAAGTTAAAAAAAGTTTCCAGGCATCAATTTTTAACAACATCCTAGAAAAAAGGCTTTCTGTTCAACTACACATGTGAGTAAACTTTGAAACTATGGAATTCAAATCTGTGTTTGAGATCATGCTTGAAGTCAAGATTGTTTGCATGTATATAAAATGTATGTGTATGTGTTTATAATCCCTGTGCATGTTGATATACAAGGATCTTTCACCCTGTTTTCTGGTTCCAGGTTTTTACAAAACCTGTAAAAATTTCCATAATCTCTTTTTAGTTATTGTTAGGGTGAATTGTTAAAACAAAAAGTGTACAAATTGATCAAGACATAAATTTAAAAATATTTGTAAGTATTAAAAATAAATGGTTTTGCCAGCAAAATCAAAACACAGTCAAACATAAAATTTGGAAAAATTCAGTTGATTAAAATTTAGAATTTGATGTCATAATCCTATTTGTCTTCAAGAAATATGATTTTTAGTAAAAGAATCTGGATTTTTAATTTGCAAAATTTCGTGCAAATTCAAGTTGAACGCAAAACAAACTCGAGGCAACCCACGGCGATCAAAGAAGAATTGGACCTCGGGGTGGTGACTGAGGATGGCTGGAGGTTGGTCGAACTCAAGAAAAATACGAGGTGAATTTATAGATAATCGAGGTGATCTAATTCCGACGATCTAGGGTTTAAACCATGTTTTGTTCATCATCGAAAAATGATTGCCACTAGTTCATCAAAGAACCGGAATCGATCGCATGTGCGCCAATCGAAGCGTTAGTCATCATTGAAGCTTCAGGCACGATCGCACGACCTCTGATGGTCGAAGGAAGAAGGACGTGGCTTTTGTTGATTAGTGCTTTGTTCCAGTTTGGGTTCAGTATCGCAATTTCGATTTCCTCGATGAGTTGGTTTTCTGGGTGGTTGATCTATTTGGGAGGGTTGCCACTGTCGTGTTGACAACCGAAGCTTTGACTGAAGGTGGCTGCTTCAACTGTGCATGTGCACGAGGCCGGAGTTGTATCAGTGCAGATGGTTTGGAAGGAGAGGGATGCGTCTTGAAGCTGCTCACGGGAAATTTAGGTGATGGCTCGATGTTGAACTCGAAGTGATTTCTGTTAGATACTGGGGTGTCTACAACACAATGTTGGATTTTAAGGCTATTCAGACACTAGAAGTGGTGAAATGTGTATTAACTACTTACTTATGAATATAAAGAAGTAATCAAAGAATAAGTAAGTAATAAAGTAAAATGCAGTAATGTAAATAACACCCGGATTTTTATACTGGTTCGGATTAACCAATCCTACATCCAGTCCTGCACTCTATCGTGCAGAATTCCACTATAATCGCTTGCTTTCCATGGGTGCCAAGAACACCTTTACAATCTTGGTTTCACGGGCTACAAGACACACCCTCTTGATTTTCCAGGCTGCAAGAACACCTTTTCCTTAACACCAACAATAAACTATGGCAAGTAGTCGTATCTTCAATACAGATTCTTGCAGATTCGGTACAATGATCCTATAGAACTCCAATGGCAATATATCTTTGAATCCTTTGAGGAATAGGATGAAATCAGAGAGAGAATGATGTGAATTCAAGTACAACTCTCTGATATTGTATGGCTTGCAAATCAGTGAAGAATTGGAGTGAAATAGTATCGATTTACAAGGAGATTTGAAGAGTATGCAATGGATTTCTTTTGCAAATGTTTGGAGGAGAAGGAGTAAGAGAAAATGAGAATTCTTGATGTTAAAATTCGTTTTCAGAGGCCTCTATATAGTGGTTGAAGAGACGTGTCATTTGGTGAAGAGGTGGAGGGAAATGTCTCTTCATTTAAAATTTGAAATTCTGAAAACTGCTAGTATGTCGACATGCCCAAGTACCCCATGTCGACATGGGTGTGTTGCAAAATGAACAGCAACACTAATAAGTGTTGCAAATTTTCAGCATTTCAAATTACCTTATATTTGTGGATTTGTGTGATTCGGTTGAGGTCAATGGTTGATGATCTTGAAGTATAATTGCCATGAGATCTTTAACAAGATATTCTAAGGTTCAACCAACTCCTCATCACTTCAAACACCTTTATGCTTCACCATTCTTCTCTAATTGGGTTTTGTTCTTCAATTTCTCTGATTGACCTTCTTCTATAATTCAATTGCTTCCACTGTATTCTTGTTTATCTCTAAAATGTCTCCATAATAAATCTAATATAATTACATAACTCGAAGATATGTTAGTAGTAATATTTATATGGTTGTTGTCATCAAAATCAATACCTAGGGTATTGACAATCTCCCCATTTTTGATGATGACAACCATATAAATATTTGAGAGATAAAATATAATATTTTTATATTTGACTCCCCCTAACTCTATGCACTCCCCCCACCACTTTGCCTGGTATACTTATACCCTTTCTCCCCCTTTGTCATCAACAAAAAGGGTGAAAAAGAGTCACTTAAATCACTGTTAGACAATACGTAGAGTTTGTATATAGAGATAAATGCTTATAAATAAAACACTTGAGGGGAAACCAAATCAATTCAAAACATGAAATTAACCTATCAAATAATAAGATGAGTTTTAGAGTTACCGACTTTGCTGATGCCAATAACAAATCCTTTTCATATTTATCCAATATACAATAGATTTCTTGTCATATGCTTTGAGCATCTGCTATCTGATATACATTGTTTGGTACATGAAAATTATAAAATATGCACACTGGTACCCTTTTTATTCTGGGGTCCATGGGGTTAAGTCTTGGGATTCCAAACCCATGAAGAGTTTGAATTTCCTTTAAAAATATAATCATTAGATGAATGAACCTTAATAACAAATTTATCAATATATTTTTCTTTTTCAATATCATCCAACCCTTTTCAAACCCATAAATTAATGAATCTATTTGGAGGTTTTAACTTTAATTTCCTAGGTTTAGGTTTGAACTTGCTAGCCTTAACAAACTTAGTACTTTGAGTACTATTTTTCTTTGATTTAGCCTTAGGGATTTATCCAAGTACATGTTTATTCCTAGTGTGTTTAGATGCGGATAATAATTTTTCTAGATCATCCTTTCCTTTGTTAAATTTATCGATATCAGTTTACATTTTGTCAAAATCCTTATTACGGTTAAGAATAACATTGTCCAGAGATGTTATTTTGTCATTCAGATCAGTGATCTGTGACTTCATTGAAAGATTTTTTGATTTTAAGGATTCATTTTCACTCTTTAGTTTTTCAAAACTTCCAAATGTCAAATCCTTTTCATCATTATACCCATTAAGTCTTTCAATTTCATTTTTTAGACATTGTTTTTCTTCAATTAACCTTTCATTAAATATTTTTAATCTATCTATCTCTGCCAAACTATTGTTGTACTCCTTCCTAAGTATTTTATATCCCTGATTCATATCATTCACAACATTAGTAATTTCTTTATAATTCCATACCTGGTCATCCTTTGCCATGAAGCACATGTTGGCGTTTTCTGTTTCTGAATCACTATCACTTGATGATGTATCTGAATCATCCCATTTTGCATTGAATGCCTGTTTCCTCTCCTTATTGGAAGTGTTTGACTTTGATTTCATCAGTTTAGGACGGTCTCTTTTCAAATGACCGGGTTTATCACATTCGAAACACTTAACAACATTTCCATTTCTAGAATTATTGTTGTCAGTTTTTTGAAGTTTGTTTGTTATCCAATACTTCAAGAATTTCTTTAACTTCTTGGTCATAAACTCGATATCATCATCAATAGAATCATCATCTGGTTCATCTTTGTCGATCATAGCATTGAGTGCTAGTGATTTCTTCTCATTTGCCTTATTCTCTTTTCTAATATGCATCTTTACTTCATAGACATTAGGTTACCAATTAAATCTTCTATTTTCATCATACTAATATCATCGGCTTCTTCAATTGCCAGAGTCTTCTGATCCCAATCACTAGGAAGTGAATTCATGATCTTTCTGACTTGGTCTTCTTCGGTAATTTTCTTTCCTAATGTTATTAAAGCATGTACTATATCTTGAAATCTAGAATACATATCAGAAATAGACTCATTTGGTTTCATTTGAAAGAGTTGAAACTGGTTAGATAGCATAGATATCTTTGTTTGTTTTACTTTATTGGTGCCTTCATGTGTGACTTGCAGTGTTTTCCAAATTTCATATGCAGAATTACAAATAGACACTCGATTATATTCATTTCTATTTAAGGAGAAAAATAAAATGTTCACGGCCTTAGAGTTATTAAGTGCTTGTGTCTTTTGGTCTAGTGTCCATTTTGAATATTCAATTTGAGGCTCTATATACTCTATTTGGGTAATGTTCCAAATATCCAAACCATTAGACCGCAAATAACATTTCATCCTACAAGCCCAATATGCATAACTACTGCCATCAAATAGAGGCGGTCTAATGGTAGATTTCCCTTCTACAAAAGTGTTAAAAAATGTGTTACTAGTGTCATTAGCCATTTATACTTTTCAAAAACCAAGTTATGAATTTTTGTAAACCAATGCTCTGATACCAATTGTTAGATACTAGGGTGTCTACAACACAATGTTGGATCTTAAGGCTATTCAGACAATAGAAGTGGTGAAATGTGTATTAACTACTTACTTATGAATATAAAGAAGTAATGAGAGAATAAGTAAGTAATAAAGTAAAATGCAGTAATGTAAATAACACCCGGATTTTTATACCGGTTCGGATTAACCAATCCTACATCCAGTCCTGTACTCTATCGTGCAGAATTCCACTATAATCGCTTGCTTTCCACGGGTGGCAAGAACACCTTTACAATCTTGGTTTCACAGGCTACAAGACACACCCTCTTGATTTTTCAGGCTGCAAGAACACCTTTTCCTTAACACCAACAATAAACTATGGCAAGTAGTCATATCTTCAATACAGATTCTTGCAGATTCGGTACAATGATCATATAGACCTCCAATGGCAATATATCTTTGAATCCTTTGAGGAATAGGATGAAATCAGAGAGAGAATGATGTGAATTCAAGTACAACTCTCTGATATTGTATGGCTTGCAAATTAGTGAAGAATTGGAGTGAAATAGTATCAATTTGCAAGGAGATTTGAAGAGTATGTAATGGATTTCTTTTGCAAATGTATGGAGAAGAAGAAGTAACAGAAAATGAGAATTCTTGATGTTAAAATTCATTTTCAGAGGCCTTTATATATTGGTTGAAGAGACGTGTCTTTTGATGAAGAGGTGGAGGGAAATGTCTCTTCATTTAAAATTTGAAATTCTTAAAACTGCTAGTATGTCGACATGCCCAAGTACCCCATGTCGACATGGGTGTGTTGCAAAATGAACAACAACACTAATAAGTGTTGCAAATTTTCAGCATTTCAAATTACCTTATATTTGTGGATTTGTGTGATTCGGTTGAGGTCAATGGTTGATGATCTTGAAGTATAAATGCCATGAGATCTTTAACAAGATATTCTAAGGTTCAACCAACTCCTCATCACTTCAAACACCTTTATGCTTCAGCATTCTTCTCTAATTGGGTTTTGTTCTTCAATTGCTCTGATTGACCTTCTTCTATAATTCATTTGCTTCCACTGTATTCATGTTTATCTCTAAAATGTCTCCATAATAAATCTGATATAATTGCATAACTCGAAGATATGTTAGTAGTAATATTTATATGGTTGGTGTCATCAAAATCAATACCTAGGGTATTAACAATTTCAGGGTTGCACCAGTTTGTACTTGACAAAAGTTTTAGTCTAAAATTTTTGGGGCATACGGGTGGATTTGGTAAACGACTCGAAGCAAGTAGCAAAATGGATCGGGGAAGACTCGATGTGGCCCCAGGGTTGATACATAAAACAGTTTTAACTTAAGATAAAAATTCAAAATTTTAAATGTATCTTTTTAAAAGATGTTTTTAGTTTAAGTTTAAACCGAGTAAGGTTTTAAATAAGATATTTTAAAGGTAATTAAATTTAATTCAAATTTTGTTACATTATTTTTTAATTTTTTAATTAAATAATGTGATTAAGAAGGGTAATTAAGATAAAATGTTATTTAAAACTAATCTTAATCCTTTAAGTTAAATTGTGTGATAAGGATGATTCTTTTAACAAGGGTTATAAGAAAATCAAAGTGACTTATAAAGGTAAAAAGATTTATGTTTAATTTATTAAGTAATTAATGATTGTTAATATAATTACTTAAAGAATAACTATTTAATTAATTATTTAATATCAAAGATTAATTAAGTAAATCATTAAGGTTAATTGATTTGTAATTAATAATTAATTAATTGGGAAATAATTAATTAATTAATAAAAAGTAATTAATAATTAATTAATTAAGGAACAATTAATTAATAAAGGTAATTAAGATTAAATTAATTAACAATTAAAGATTAATTAATTAAGGAATAATTAATTAATGAAAGTGATTAAGATTTAATTAATTTATAATTAAGGATAATTAATCATTGATTAAAGATAATTAATGAAAGTAATTATGTGGTTAATTAATTTAAATCACACAATTAAATCATCTTAATTAAAGATGATTGATTATTATCGAATGTGTGTACTGGATTGATATTTCTGATATGTGATTACGATGCTATGTAATGTGAATTGCTTTGTGCTGAGCTGTGATATAGGTGATTTGTTTCTGTGAATGTGGAAAACCATGAGCCCATAAAACATCATTTAAATTTCGATGCGATAGGGAGTCGGATTCTAATTGGTTATCTGAAACCCACATCGAACCTTGATAGTAAATCTTTGTAAATGATGTATCCATGTGTTTTAAAATTAAGCGCTCACTATTCGGATTAGCCGGGAGAGGACTTTGTGTCATATAACCCATTTCGAATAGTGATACGACGAAATGGATAACATTTGAAGACGGTGGTGAAGACCGGGTGTCTTCGAAAACGATTGGATAACCTATCGAATGTCTCTGCACTGAGTTGCTCCGATACAGAGATCTCCATATGTGACGGGGAGTCCGATCGGGATTGTGGATACCCGGATTGCAAGGGCTTCTTCCTTTATTGGACGAAGCGCCTTCGGTTTTGCTCCAACCCGGAATAGACTTGTATGGTTGTATGTCTGACACTACACTTTGAGATATAAAGAAAATTTCTTTCAAATACATTTCTTTGGTGGTAGAGAATTTATTCTCTTAGCTTAACACCTTTCTCTGAGACGTACGAGCTCAGAGGTTATGTAGTTGAAGGTTATCAGTTGTATACTCCCAATTTGGTAGTGTGGCATGCTGAGTGCTGATGTGTGTTGCTGATCATTTTTTGATCAAAGCAAGGCTTTTGTGTAAAGCGTAGCTTTGTGGATGAGACCTCATCGGACCTCACACTCCGGAAATGGTCAAAACAGGAAAGATGCGGCAAGGTTATGAGGGTCGCGCCCTTTAGGGTATGTCATTTCCTTCTGGAAAAAGGTGGTATCATGGTATGGAGCAGATACTTAACCTTTGTGGTTGCTGCAATCTCATTACTATGTGGTTGTTGCTTTGTGGTTGAGGGCCCTCGGATAAAGGTCGCAAACGACCGAAGAATGGCATACTCGTGTAGTAGTTACCTAGTTACAGAGGTAACCCGACCTTGTGTTGGCAGAGAGCTGGTTAAGTTCTCGAGACGTCCCTCCAAAGGCGTACCATGTGGCATAGGAAGTTTTTTAGCCTGATCATTTGTTGGAAATCCATTCAACAATACGTGCCCAGTACGGTTTTAGTTGTAGAACCTGTCATCTAATATGGTAGCTATAGTAGGCATGCTATAATGGTACGTGTGCTGGTTAAGATTAATATTATACTTTAGAAATGGTTTTCTACACTATGCACTAATAATAATAATATCAAATGAATTTTCTCGTATCAAGCATATTTGACTATCATAAGAAGAAATCTCCTCCAATTGTGCGATTGTATTGTGTGTGTGCGGGGAGGCCTTATGCTAGTTTCATTTTCCAAAAGCATGAGCGGTTTTGTTTTAAGAATTTGTTTTTATTTAAAAACAACTACTTTTGTTTACTCATACCAGTCCCATGACTGACCTGGATTTTATTGTTCCCTTTCTAAACTCTTGGTGCCCATAATTTCTGCACGGGCAGCCTTGAAGCAGGTTTTCCGTGTTTTGGTGCTAGCTGGATTTTGAAGTCTTTTGGTTTGGAAGCTATTGAATTTTTTTGGAAGCTTTTGTCTTGGAGATCTTTTGGAATCTTTTGGATCTCAAGGTGTTTAATTTTGGAAGTTCGCTATCGCTCTCTTTCCTTTGAAAACTTTCTTGAAGTATGATAACTTGTTGTTCCGCAGTGATGTTTCTATTTTGAAGTTGTGTTATATGTATAAAATTCTCTGACGTTGGTGATAAGGTTGTAATGAATATTATATCTGATGTTGTATCTGTGGTGTTGATCAATAATATTCATTTTGTTTTCTCTGTTTATTTTCATCTAATATTGTTATAAGCTCTATCCGAACTGTAGTTTGATGTTTGAATTTTCGGCAATCGAATACAAGTGAGGTATGTGATGTCGATTTTCGAACACTGAATTTTAGGTCATGACAGCATAGTAAGCCTGAATTATTAAAATTTGAGTTGATAACTAACGCAACCACAGGAGAGTACATACCTTGTCCTGAAGCTATGAAATTGAGCTTAATAATTCTTGGCTATGCATAAATTTGACAACCATAACTTAAATAAGCTTTTACGAGGAAACATTTACATGTAATCCTTTAATAAAAAATTAATATAAGCTTTAAATTGACATTAACTAAGCTGCAAATTCGATTACATGCCTTGCGAGTATGGAAAATTTTGAGGGAACTTTCAAGCTGTCCAATTTCTCAGACTCAAAGATTCTTGCAGTTTTCCTATAAGCTGCCTACACAGTTTAATTCATTATGGGAAGTGAAACATATATTTTTTATCTTAATTTTTTTAGTTCCAAAAGCATAATAATATCATGATAAGTCTTAACAACACAAAACTAATCGATATTCTCTAAGTAAAACGTAAAAGTATAAGGGTACCGCTCAAGCCACAGTGGCGGAAGCAGCCACTTCTCTCCAACTGCATTTGCCTCAGCCTCATCAAGAGTATCAATTTTCTTCTCTGCGAATTCCTTCTCAATAGGCTACTGCACCTGCTCTTCTTCACGCAAGGCCCTTCCATATAACGATTTTCAAAGGCATCAGCATGTGCTTGATAAATCTCTACTATGGCTTAATCAGATTCTTAAGTAGCCATGATTGCAAGAGAATGTGCGGTATTGATATCTTCCGTTTTTGGTAAAACTTCATGGGCAGTCTTGCAAACTGATAACGAATCCAATTGTAAGCCATCGCTCTTTTCAAAATAATAACTTATTTCCCACCCTTTTCAATCACAATATCCCATGAATACACGGACCTGAAGCACACATCAAAAACTCAACCTAGCTTTCAATTTGTGATATTCAAGGCTCCAATCCACTTAAAATAACAAATATTCTTTTCATTGATATATCTAATATTATTTGTTGCGCTACAAGAAAATACTATAATACTGCTTATGTTAGCCAAATAGCTACAATGCGATTAATAATGCAAAAAAGAATTGCATTTGATGTAAATAATTATAAAAGCTTATTAGTGAGCATGATATATATTAAAAGTAGTTAATGTAATGAGAATAAATGGATGCATGATACAATACGCCGGAAACATGACATCTCATCTCAGCGCCACTAATTAAACTCGATCCCGAGAGTTAATGCCACTCGTTGTCAATGACTTTTCTAGGAACCAATAAATTTCATACCTCTCAAGGTTTATTTTAAATAATACATAACATAAACGGTACATAATTCATAGCCAAGAGTGGAATGTGTTTATTCTTAGCCAAAGTGTGTCAAAAGTTGCAACAATCTGAAAGTGGATATAATTATATGCACGTGTACACTGTAATGAGGTAAAAAACATTAATTGTGATCATAACAGATACTCAATTTTTTTAATTAGTTTTGTACACGTTATCAAATTAGGAAACCATTTGATATGATGAAGTAAAATATTCTTGAATGGAATTGAAATTTTTGTATTTGTGACATTCTACTATATTCGTATAACAAGTGAACCATTCACAAGAATGTATAAAAAAAAATACACAGATATCTAACCTTATCATGTAAATGAAGCTAGACTGTTGACCTAAAATACAGCTTTCCGTATTGCCTAAAAAAGATTGTACTTAAAAATATTTATCTTGATAGTTTAATAGAACTGTACAGTAGTATAGATATACACAACTAATAACATAAAAAGATTTACGATATATACACTAAACATATTCAACGTCGATTAAATTTTACAGTTCAAACCTACTGAATAAAACATTAATACATCAATTAATTAGGTTTTACAACTTGAAGGTGAACTTTTCAATAAACGGCGCTAGAAGCCTAGAATTTAAGCATTCAAATCAATAATTGTAACAACCATGTGGTCTATTGCCATTTTATTATCTAAGTGAAGAAGAGATTTTGTATAGAGTTTGAGGTGTGTCCATATGTTCAGACTTTCTCTATTGGATGATAGAACACACACACTCCACATACAATCACACATGTAAAAACTACTATAACTCTACACTAGTATAGGAAGCAAAATTTTAACAAATTCACCAGTAAAGCAATATTTGTGTGAAATACAAAAATATAATTCAAGTTTATCCCTATTGTCGTATTATAACTTTTCATATATGGGAAGTGAAATTTCAACATTTCTAATCTATTCATTTTCTATGATGAAACATGCTATAATATTACCGGTAACTGTTAACCGCCTTTTGGCAAGGCCGTGAATAGGTGGATTTAACTAAATCGATTGCTCGGTTGTTGAGGATAGAATATGATAGGTTTGAGTCGAATGGATGAATGGATGATACAGCGCACGTGGAAGATGGTTATTGGATTGGATAAAGCTGGATCAGCTATGACTTGGGTCTAGGAAATATGGACCGGCATTTCTGGTTCGGTCGAGTTAAAGCTAATCGGCACGAGAGATTTGGTTCGGTCAGATATGGTTCGGCATAGATGGGTCGGTCTGGGTGGTGTGGATTGGCATGGTGTTGTGGGTAGGTCTGGATGATGTGGATTGGCATGGCAGCGTGGATCGATCATGATGGTGTGCGTCAACATGCTTGAGAAGTATCGGAGTGGGGATTGGTTTGGTGGTGGAGTATGGATATGGTTCGGTCAATGTGGGTCGGCATAGGTCGGTCAGCATGTGTGGGTCGGCTATACTCGGTCAGCTGAAGTGGGTCGGTGTTAGGTTGTAGGAACTTAGGTTCGGCCTTGGTGGATCGGTAATCTAGGGTCGGTTGATTGGAATGGATTAGTGAGTTAAAGTGGGTCGGCATTGTTGAAGTGGCTTGGGGTTGGCACAGAGTTATACTCAGGTCGACATCAAAGTGGGTCGGCATTTCTTGATCGGCCAAGATGAGTCAGGATCATATTCAAAGAGGGTCGGCATATATGTACTTCGAGTTCTGGCATGAACTACTTCGAGTCAAGCGTAGGGTTGCTTCGGGTCATCACCAAGGAAAGCTCGGGTTAGCATATATATAGCCTGGGATTGGCATCTACTAAGTATATGGGCTCGGCTATGTCTGTGGTGGGCCCATATCACTCAAGAAGCACAGCAACTCGGATTTGCCTATAAATACATCAGGAGAGGCTTTAGAAAAGGGATCTCCATTTCTGTTTCCCTTCTTCTACCCCATTAAGGCTACTCTGCTATTATTGTTTTCAAATCTCTGAATTGTAACTGTAATAATATGGCAGTATAATAAAAAGGAAAATTCTGGAGTGGACATAGGCCGGAGTCTGCCAAACCACTGTGTTACTATTGCTTTCCTTTTAATTTTTATTATTCTTCACATTCATACTCTCTACATACATTCTATCTATAATATGTGACTGTGATTTGGTGCTTTCATCTAAATTTGGGTGTTAGTGATCAATTTTGGCGCTAACATTTTGGTGCTTTCACTGAGAAAGCTAGCACTCAGGGATTCAGAAGCTTGGAGTTTGGATTTAAAGGCTTAGGAACTCGGAGTCTGGAGCCTATGGAAAAGCAATCAACTAGGAGGCGGGGGCGGAAAGAAGTCAGCAAGATGAAGTTAGGAGGCTTCCTCTAGAGCTAATCAAGCCTCCGTCTATATCACTAGAGACGAGATGCAGCTCATGATGAATTCCATGCAGGAGCAGTTGAAAAGGAAAGAGGAAATGATGCAGGCACAGACAATTTGGACAAGCAAAAACTACCGGAGCTTAGATCCATGAAGCTGGATCAGAAGGATTCAACGGGCAAGTAGATGGAGTGGCTTAGTAGGGATAGCTGCCAATCAACAAAAAACTATCAATCCGGGTGGACCTAGACTCGGGGGAATGCTGCCAGGTAATGCTGGACCAACCCTGGAAGGGGTACCAGATAACGTTGCACAGCCTGGCGCTAACAGGAATACAGGAGTGCGTAATGAGGAGTATGTACCGGAATTCCTTCAAGGACTTGGAGGGTGCTTAGAAAATGTAGACAGGGGGAAACCCTTGGTAGGTGACACTGGATTGGTTGACATCATCAAGCGAACTATTCGTGGAGGGCTGACAAACCGAGATTTGGAGGGAGTAAATAGAAGTCCGTTTAGCCTAACATTAGGATGGCTAGGAATCCACCCGATTTCAAGCTACCCACTTTGAAAGTATACAACGGTGAGATGGATCCCACTGCCACTTGATAAGGTACACAAGGCATATGGATGTGCTGAGGGCATCAGAGGAAGTTATGGCTCGGTGTTTTCCACTATACTTGACCGATATAGCTGCTATGTGGTTCAGACAGCTAGAGAATGAATCAATTGGAACATGGACAGCACCGGTGGATAAACTCTTGAGACAGTTTCGAGTTCACATAAAAAGGTCGAAGAATGTGATGACACTGACGTCGGTTAAAAAAAGAGCGAAAGAATCGCTCACGACTTTCTTAACTCGGTTTAATGTAGTAGTTGCTTTGGTGGATCGGCCGGATCCATCATGGTTCTAATGGCTGCAGCATCAGGAGTCAGGGATAATTCAGATTTCAAAGTATCGTTTATACGGGACCCAACAATGGAACTCGGAGAATTCTTCCATGAAGCTGAGAGATTTCTTCGATAAGAGGATGCATATTTGGATATGAGGTCAAAGGAAGTAAACATGGTTAAGGATGGAGAACCGTCCAGTGAGAGCTCAGGTAAAGATAAGGATAAAGGGTAATAAAGGGAAAAGAAAGTGCTGGGGAGAATCGGAATTATCCACTTACACAGGACTGAATGAGAAATTGGAATGGATATACTTGGATACTCGGGATCGCCTTCCTTATCGAAGGTCGACAAGGAGGGAACCCTCAAAATGCGAAAGAGCATCGGGAAGGCACTATCTCTTACATGATCTGGATGAGCATGATACTAACAACTGCAGACATCTAAATGATATAATCGAGAAACATGTAAGGAATGTCAATTACGGCAATATGTTGGAATTCGGAATGCATCGGTAGAACAGGAGCAGCCACCACCTACCTTGAACGACGATGGCACGAGGCCCAAGAATGGTAGTCGGGTGGCCATCAACTAATCATGATGGTTTGGAATAAGAAACAAACTCCGGGCAAATGTCTAAATCACTTACACATGTACGGGATTGGAGATAACCCTTAGGCATGCTTTGAGATTCTGGTTTATTGAGACGCTCCGGTTTGTGAAATCTGTTTTTTCCTTTTGGCTTGGACATTTGCTTTTTCTGCTTTGGTTTTGGAGTTCGGTTTGAACTCTTGGTTTTGTTGGTTTCTTAGTTTAGGATATTGGTTTGGATGTTGGATTATTCATTTGGATTTTGATTTGGACTTCTGATATGGATTTCTGGTTTTTTGGTTTGAATCCGGGTTTCAGATTAAATTTTGATTGACTTTTATTTGGTTTTTTGGTTAAAAGGTCTTTGAGTATGGACTATGCTCGGTAAGGGTCCGGAAAGACCAGGATTCGGCCTAGGACTTAGGCCCGCCTCATATCACCTGTCGGTTACTATCATAAGTCGTCGAATATGGACTATACGCAACAAGGGTCCGAAGCGATCATGATTCGGCTTAGGACTTAAGCCACGACATTACTCAACGTTCGGGAATACTTAACCAGGAACACCATGGCATTACTTGACATAGGTCATTAGGTGAAGGTTGCGCTTAGCAAGAACTTGGAGAGGTTACGTATTTGGATATTGGCTATGAACAACTAAGGATTTGGGCATGGACCCGGAGCAGTCTCGGATTTGGATATCGACCTGGAGGAGTCATGGATGTGGTTATGGTTATTGGATATGGATGGATTAGAACTTGGTTTTCGGGTTCGGATGGATGTGAAATTGGATAAGGATTTGGTTATTGGTTTGGAATCAGATATTGACTCGAAGCAGTCATAGATTTGGATAAGAATATGGCAATGGCACTTTCATAAAATGGATTGGATTATGAACCAGAAGGTATGGCTATGGATAATATATGGACTTTGGATATCAGATTTGAGGCTATATTAAACACACCTTTCAATAGCAAGGCATGTTTTGGGAGGCAAATGTTAACCCACCTTTTGGCAAGCCCGTGGACAGATGGATTCAACTAAATCGATTGCTCGGTTGTTGAGGGTGGAATACGATAGGTTTGAGTCCACTGGATGGATGGATGATGCGGCGCGCTTGGAAGATGTATATTGGATTTGACAAAGCTGGATCGGTTATAACTTGGGTCTAGGAAACATGGATCAGCTTTTCTGGTTCGGTCGAGTTAAAGCCGATCGACATGGGAGATATGGTTCGGTCAGATATGGTTCGCATAGGTGGGTCCGTCTGGGTGGTGTGGATCGGCATGGTGTTGTGGATCGGCCTAGATGATGTGGATAGGCATGGTAGTGTGCTTTGATCATGATGGTGTGGGTCGACATGCTTGAGAAGTATTAGAGTGGGGAGTGGTTTGGTGGTGGACTATGGATATGGTTCAGTCAATGTGGGTTGGCGTAGGTCGACATGCGTGGGCCGGCTATACTCGGTCAGCTGAAGTGGGTCGGTGTTAGGCTATAGAAACTTGGGTTCGGCCTTGGTGGATTGGCCGTCTAGGGTCGGTTGATTGGAATGGTTAGTGAGTTAAAGTGGGTCGGCATGGTTCAAGTGGCTCGGGGTTGGCACAGAGTTATACTCGGGTCAACATCAAAGTGGGTCAGCATTTCTTGATCGGCCAAGATGAATCATGGTCATATTCAAAGGGGGCGGCGTATATGTGCTTCGAGTTCTGGAACGAACTACTTCAAGTCAAGCGTAGGGTTGCTTTGGGTCATCATAAAGGAAAGCTCGGGTTGGCATATATACAGCTTGGGGTCGACATCGACTAAGTATATGGGATCGTCTATGTATGTGGTGGGCCCATATCACTCAGGATGCCTAGCAACTCGGGATTTGCCTATAAATACAGCAGGCGAGGCTACAGAAAAGGGATCTCTATTTTTGTTTCCCTTCTTCTTCCCCACTAAGGCTACTCTGCCATTATTGTTTCAAAATTTCTGGATTGTAACTGTAATAAAATGGCAATATAATAAAAAGGAAAATTTTGTAGTGGACGTAGGTCGAAGTCTGTCGAACCACTATAAATTCTGTGTTATTACTGCTTTCCTTTTAATTTTTATTGTTCTTCACATTCATACTCTCTACATACATTCTATCTATGATCTGTGACTGTGATTTGGTGCTTTCATCTGAATTTGGGTGTTAGTGACCAATTTTGGCACTAACAGTAACAAAAAAGAGGGAATTGAAACTAAATAGCAATAAGATAAAACATAAAGGTTCGCCTCTTCCGCATACTTTCACTGGCAAAAATATTTGTTTTTAAAAAAGGAGTTTATCTATAAAAGTCAAAAGAGGGATCGAAAGAGAGTTTTCCCATATAAAGGAGAGGAGAGAGGTATGGGACTCTTTGAAAAAAAATCAAAGACTTAATTTTTACAAATTTGTTACTTTCAGCGGGGAACAGTCCAATGAAGAATCAAATTGGTAGCTATATCTGTGATTTACATTAGTTCAGTGTTTACAAATATGAGCAGAGAGGAGAGTTTTACCATGATTGATACTAGAACTATGATTGGAGTTAGGGTATCTCTTTGCTGTCGACAAGAATTGAAGCATTAAGTTGAAGAATGAGATACGGTTTTTTGGTTACTCAAATCCAACTTAAAAACGAAAATAAAATAAGATAGGTCATGCAGGCAATCCAAGGAGAAAAAGGGAAAAGGAAGTGGTTGGTTGATTGGCGTAGAGATAAACGATTTTAGGGTTTCATTTAATTTGATTAAGGAAAATTGGGATGAGAATGTGAACAGTGGTTTAATTGTAAAAGAAACAGCCGATGAAATATTTTGGGTTCCCACTTGTAAAATTGCATGCCAAGTTATTTATAGCATGTGAAAACATTATATGTACATTGTTTTTGTTAGGCTAATGGTACAAATAGCAGGTAGCATTAAACGTTATTTCATAGAGTTTCTTAATACTATCAATGACAAAATTTCTTGTAGTGGCCAGTGCTTGCCCTATATGACCCTCCGAGGGAGATAAGTGATGTCAAATTGGCTCAATTCGATGTTCCATTTAAGCAACCTTCCATGCATCTCAGATCATTGTAGGACCTGTTGTACGGCTAGTCGGTGAAGACCTTGATGGGATAAGCCTAGAAATAAGGGTGTAGCATGCAATCAACAGGATGTACATGAGTTTCTCTAGTTTCAAATAGTTTCTTTCAGCACCTGTCAATCACTTATTAACATAATACACTAGCATTGAACCCAATCCTCTTCATGTAGCAGTGTGGCACATCTTGAATGTTCCGACACTACCAAATAAATATACAAGCCTACATAATCTAGTGGCTTGGACAAGATGAGGGTCTCTCTAAGTAATGTACCAGAGCTTCAAACACATCAATACAATCCTGTGTCCATTCAAAGTTCTTCCTTCTCCTGATTAAGTTGAAGAAAGGAATGCACTTATCAATAGCACAGGAGATAAACTGGCTCAGTCGACGACCTTTCCACTTAGACTTTGCATCTGCTTGATGGTCTTTGGCACTTGGATATCCCTTATCGCCTGAATCTTCTTGGGATTGGCTTCAATTTTGTGGGAGTTAACGATAAAATCCAAGAATTTCCCTGACACAATGCCAAAAGAGCATTTAAAGCATTAAGTTTCATTCCATATTTTCATAGAGCACTAGACATCTATGCTAAGTCATCGATGTGGTTGTTTGATTGTCATGTTTTCATGAGCATATCATCCACATATACTTCAATCGCTTGCCCGATCTGGTCTTTGAATATTGGGTTGACCAGTCTTTGGTAAGTAGCTCTAACATTCTTTGGTCCAAAAGGCATTACAATGTAGCGATATAATCCCAAGTTAGTAACGAAGCTGGTGTGTTCCTAATAGGGGATATGCATTGGGATCTGATTGTTTCTGGAGTACGCATCCATAAATGAAAGAAATTCATGTCCAATGGTCGAGTCTACCGGTTGGTCGATCCTTGGAAGTGGAAAGCTATCTTTCGGGTATGCCTTGTTCAGATTTAAGTAGTCGATGCATGTCCACCACTTTCCATTAGCTTTTCTCATAAGAACTGGATTGGATACCCATTTCGGGTAGAGGGCGTCGTGGATAAACCCATTATTTATGAGTTTACCACTTTTTCTTTAAGTGCAATAGATCTCTCTAGATCCATGCTTCGTCCTTTTTGTTTCACCGGGACATGCCTTGGGTCGATATTCAATGCATGGCGTGCGATAGTCGGTGAAATCTCACACATGTCAGAATGGGTCCAAGCGAACATATCAAGATTTGCTAGGAGAAAACCAGCTAATTCTTTAATCATCATTGTAATGAGCTACGATCTGATTTTCAGGACCCGTGATGGGTCATCGTGGCTGACTGTGAAGTTTATCGTCAGCTCAGTTGGTGTAGCCTTGGTTTCTTTAGGCTCCTCTTTTTCATCTCTCGGATCTATATCTTTATAGAACAGACTATGGTGCTCGAGCCAAGGCTCAGACACTGATTGCTAAGTATCATTATTTTTGATGCAGATAGGCTTCTCCATATCCTTTCCTTTCTCCCTTCGTTGAGCGTCCCTCGACTCAACTACATAATAGACACATCCAATCACCAGTCTCAATGGATAATGTCATGCCATTCTCTATTGTGAATTTTATTTCCATACACCAAAGGGTGATAGCAGAGAGTTCGCATCCATCCCAAAAAAGGGCAACACCCGCACTCTCCTTTGGATGACGTCTCCTAACTCCACCAATAGCTTGACATAGCCTCCCACTTTAGTTACAATACCATATAAGCCATAAATACAGGCTTTGCACGGCTTCAGATCTTTTGCTTCCAGTGACATCTAGTTGTATGCCTTCTTGAAAATGATATTAACAGAACTTCCACAATCAATCAGAGTCTTTCTCACCAAGGTCGGGCAGACCATGGCCGAAATCATCATTGGGTCAATAGTAGGGGCCTCCACCTTGTCGCATCTTTACTCTGAAATAAAATATCATCTGTCATAGTTTGCTACTGCTTGCTAGAGCATCATCCTCTGTGTTCGAGCAACATTCAATATCAACATGTCTGATTGTGTTCACGTAACGCTCCATTTCATTCCAGCTTTTTTCTGCTGGATGTGGTTCTCTAACAATGGTATTAATAACTAATCTTCCTCTTGTTCGTCGAGGTTCCTTAACATTGGGCAGAGTTTGTCCTTGATTGGGGTCATATGTCCCCTGCCCGCCATCCTATAGGGCATTAACAAATTGTTGCAACTTTCTTTCTCAAATTAACTTCTCAATAACATCACGTAGGTGGCGATACTCGTTTGTGGTATGTCCATAAATTTCATGAAATCTACAATACTTTCTGGATTATCTCTGTTTTTCCATCAGTTCCTTTGGAGGTAGTTTCCTGTACTATATAGTGTTACAAGTCGATAGATAAACATTTTCTAGCGACGTATTCAACGGTGTGTATGTATCAAACAATGGGATCCTCGGCTTCTCTATCCCAGAATCACGTCTTCGGTCATTGCTTCTTTCACTACCTTTCTTCTGCTCATTCTTTTTTCTGAACATTGATTTGGACTTTCCTGGAACTACCATCGAACAACTTTAGTGCCATATTACTTTGTACTCCCTCGATGCTTGGGCCTGCAACATACCTCTTCCTAGTTTTTTTTACCTCCTTTTTCTTCAGTAATTGAGGCGCCTTTGCAAAGAAATGATCCAGTGTATAAGGAGGCATTCCCACTAAACAATTGCCAAACTCGAAATCGGGGTCGGCTCCCCCTAGTCAGTTCTATGATTATTGTATCATCATTGGAACTGCTGACTTCTGTAATAGCTGTATTAAACCTTTCTACAAAATCTTTTACGAACTCACCCGGTGCTTGAACTAATTTAGAATGTGACATTACATCCTTAGGGCAAGTCATGTGCATGAGGAACTAATGTTGGAACTTCTTTGCTAACTTGTCAAATGAAGAGACCGATTGTGGTGGTAGCTTGTGAACCAAACGGATGCAACATCTTCTAGAAAAATAGTTAAACACATGCACATGACTGCATCAATGGCTCGGGCGGAATCCATATGCCATTCGTACTTCAAGAGATTCTTCCCGAGGCCGGTTTTTTCCTATGTAAACAGGTATCATAGGCATATGGAACCTCCTCAGATATTCTACATGTAGAATGTTTTCGGTGAATGGAGCATTACCTCTGCAGAGTCCCCAATCATCCTTGGTCAAGCCTTGACTTTCTTTCACTAGATACCTCATTATAGCTATTAAGTCTGGTGTTTGGAGAGTTGGTGTCAGGCGGTAATCGTGTTCCACCTCATGTGAGTGACCCAATCCATACCCCTAGGCAGCGCAATGTTGCCTTGGCTCCTTTTGCTCTCAGTCCATTTTCGGTACATCAGTTCTATCATCGTCTCTTAGTTGGGATTCAACCACATTAGCTTGAGTTCCAGTGTCCTGATCAATCGCGACACCTCTAGGGTAAGCTTCTCCACCTGCATACTGGCTACCCCCATTAGTTGAGGGTTTAATGCCGACCCCCCCGGGGTTTGGTACCAATCAGTGCCATACGGTTATAGCCGGTCACTGGCTCCATCCTGATGTTCCAGCTTCATATGAATCTATTTTATGTTGTATGTTTCTATGATAGTCATCAAATGAGGAGGAGTTTTTTGATCTTGAATATGTAGTAGGCTCCCTCCTTGTCTTTCCACGTTGATCTTTCAACTGGTTCATCGAGTCAATATTAGCCTGAATTTGTGGGTTGAGCTGCGGACAGCTATCCATTAGTTCCTTCATTAGGACTTCTATGTCTACTATGGTGATGTAGTCAGCAAGATTCTTGGGAATGGTAGGAGCCAGTTGTACGCTCTAATCAACCTGTTGAACGCTGGTATCTTCATTGCATTCAACAAACAAGAAGTGGTAGACTTTCTCTGGCCATGGGATATAGCTTCCTTTCAGATCTTATTTAAATCTGAGTAGAAACGAAAAATTGTCGTAAGAAATCTAGATCTGTCTCATGAATATGGGAATCCACAAGTAGACAATGAGATCCAATCAACCTAAGAATTTTTTCTCAATGAAAGCACCAAAATGTTTGTACCAAAAGTTGGCATAAACAACCAATAGAGTATATGGAGAAAATAAATGAAGAAATCAAATTAAAATAGACGAAACAAGCATAAAACAAGTAAAAAAACAATGACAAACAGATTTATAGTGGTTCGGTGTCGAATGCCTACATCCACTTTGATGAAATAGCTTTATTAATCATTTGAATTTTTGAGTACAAGAGCGATCGAATTGGAATCCATAAATACGATGGAGTTCAAGTAAAATAATAGTGTAAAGATCCCTCAAATGAACTATAAACTCTATATTTATAAGGGAAGACGACCAAATATCTTTCTGAAAATTCGCTAACGGAATCTCTAGACTAGACGAGGTCACCTAGAAAAATTATAGACCCAACTCCTAATATATAGCGATCAGCCTCGATCAGTCTTGGAGGCCACGTGACAGCGCACGACCGGTTGTGTGGGTCCATCTCCATGCTAGCTTCATGTTTCTAAAGTTGGTTGCATAGTCTTTCATGTTTTAAGAGATATTAATCGATTCATGTTGAGTTAATTGTTGATTCTAGCTTTTTATATCCATAGTGATCGGATCTGATCTCCTGCCTAGGGGAAGGGATAGATACCGATCCCTGGCTAGAGGAGGTACTAATCCTTTCTTAGAATGTTTTGTAGCATCTATCTCTCGATTTCGCTTGATCATTACTTTATATTGTTGTCCGTGCTTAGTCTCCAGACTCTATGATGGCCTCCATGGGCTGCTTGCCTTATCTATCACCGAGCCTAACTTGCCAAATAGTGCATATAGGGGGGTCAAAAGGCCAGATAACACTTTCCAACAAATGATGAAGAACTATCCTCTTCTAAATCAAAAGGCAATGATTCCTTCTTTTGCATCTACGAGTTAACTGATTCAGTAAGTCGAGGCTTTCCAGCATTTGCATTCTCAACTCGTCCTAACTTTCATGCGCATTATCATTCATCTCCTTCATCATCTGGTCCTTCTCATTCCTCGTTATCATATATGAGGGATTCTGAATTCTAGTAGTATTGGGTTAAGCGGCTTCTTTAACATGTTGAGAACCAGCGTTTTCAACATCGTTAATAGGCCAGGTGGTGGCAGATTTCTCTTTTCATGGGACCATAAATTTAATTAATCCTATGATAGATTCTGTGAAAATCTGAGTAGCCACAGATTACAACAACAAAACTGATGGATCTACCTCATGGATTAGAGCAATGCAAAAGCAGAAAATAGATCTGAATATCATGAGATCGGTACGTTCTCAACGAAGGCACCAAAATGTTTACGCTGAAAGTTGATACAAAGACATAGAGATTAATTGTAGATAATAAAATATTGAAAATAAATTGATAACGAGGAAAATAAGAACACACAACAATTATAGTGGTTCGGGTAATCAGAGGCCTGTGTCATCTTAAACTTTGTTCGTGCTTCCATTGAGTTTTTAGAACACTGTTCCTATGGATCGATGATTATTTGTGAGATCGATAGGATAATGCAGAAATTTATTAAACAAGCAAAAAGATCCCTCAAGCTATACCCATCCTCCTTTATTTATAGTTTCAGGTCAATGGAAATCATTCACCCATGTTCCTCATGTTCTGAAGGAGTTTATCTCAGGAGATCGTGGCCAGGTCATTCATATTAAGGGATCGTTACCGAACCATGATCATGGATCAGTACCAATCTAAGAGTTTGCTCTATGGATCTTCAATTCCTCCTTATTGACGTTTGATTTGTCTATGTCTTTATCTTCAATATCTTGATTGTATAGCCATGGGCTGGTACTTGACTGAATTCCTTGGTTCAGATGTTGGGCAAAAGCACTTAAGTTATCCATCAATCGTTTGGGCCGTTGTAGGCTAACGTAGCATTCTACATAGCATAGGCTAACTTGTAATTGCTCTGATGTACTATGAGGCACATGGCAATTTTGGGGAAGCTTTAGGGACCGATACATAACCCCGATCATGGTTCAGTACCGAGCCATGTGTTTTCTTAAATTTTGGGTCTTTGAGTTTGGTATTTCTTGTGGATGGGGCGTAGTCTACACTTGAAGGTTCTTGGCTAATCTTTGGACTTCGTCTATCGGTTTCACTTGACATTCGAGCTTGATAGTTATCGTCCTAGGTTTTTGCCTAGGTAGTTTGACCAATTGACTCGTCCGAATACGGCTTGGTCATAAAGTGGATAAAATAAATTATAAAATGCAAATCAATATTTTTTTTAACTAAGCAATTAATTAAATAATTTTATAACTTGTTATAAAATATAAATTTAAAGTTGTTTTAAGTCCAAATTAATAAATATAAATGTTATATTTTTAAACTAATCAATTTTTTAATAAGTAAGTATATATGTTATCAGCATGAATAAAACCGAAGGTCAAAACAAATAAATCTCATGATACATAAGGAAGTATATATTGGATATACATATAAAAGATATATGATATCATGAGTTATAATCATTATACTCATCATGCTTAAATAGTTTATAATAATCTATAAAATTAATTTTAAATTATGAGTTTTTTAATAACATTCTCTACCATTTATAATATAACTATGGTACCTCACATATCCATAGTTATTAAGCACCCTCAAGTGATGAAATATCTCTAGTGATGTTTTTATATCCATAGACAGAATGGTATATAACTTTGTTTAGAACACTCAAGGGTTACATAGCACTTCTTAGGATATCGCGAAACGAAAGGTCTAGAGTGTTTAATGTGCTTCTTGATTTGTTGAGAACCCTTAAGGTCATGAAGAATATTAAGAACATAGCTAAACATGTACAGCAGGAGTTATATGGATATAATAAGTAAACAGTTACTTATAGTTTATGGAAACTATGTTTTGTTGAGCACACTTAAGGTCATTGTAACATGGTAAATGAATCCTAACATACACATAATGAATTTATAAAATCCTTTAAGGTTTTGAGAGATATAATCTTAAGTGGGAGCCTTCTTTGATATATATAATAAACTATTGTAATAAGTTTAATAACACATGCAATGTTATATGATTACTCTAATGAATTTGCCTAGACAAATGGCAACTATGAAGCTATTCTTCAAAAAAGCACATTAAAGGGAATAAACTGCAAAGACTGGTTAAGGAATGTTTAAATAGCACTTATATATGAAAAGCTATGGTACATCATCGCAAATGAATCTTTAACTAAACCCGATAAAGCAGCCACATTCGAATAAATTAAGGCTTATGAGGATTGGCAAATGGACTATAAACTTGCTCATTGTTATTTGTTGTACACTGTAAGAATCGTGCTCCAATGGCAACATGAAAAATTAAATATTCATGAAATATTCAATCATCTACAAAAATTATACGTGGAAAAATCTCATACTGCAAGTTATGACGTCTTATGGAAACTGTTCCACACGAAAATGAGCAAAGGTTCTTCAACCCAAGTCTAAAAGAATCAATACGAATATGTACATCGAGAGTATGGCCAAGTTATACACTACACTAGATACAGACCTTTAAACGATTTAATTCGCAGATCACTAACTCCATAGTTTTATCGGTTCATATTGAATTTCAATATAAATTCGTTGAATCATGTATGGTTGAGATACTTAATATGTTAAGGACCATCGAAAGCACGTAATGACGACCACCCTAATAGTACCCAAATAAATTAAAAAGTGTGTTGCCATGGTACCCGGCCAAATTAGGACGGCACTAGAGGTAAAATAGAATCAATGAAAAGAAAAACCTATCATATATCTCATTGCACATAGGATAAATTATAATAACCAACATAGGTATAAAACATGATAGACGTAAATATAACTAAGTGATCCATATAAATCAGAGTGTATCAGTTCATCACAATTATGCAAAGAAAATGGCAATAGAGTTTATACATCAAATAAAAAACCACAAATATATGTCTCTAATCATAATAGATAATATTTGAAATAGTTCCACGGCATTGCACAACGGAAATAGCAATAATGGCTTCAAAATTATAAATACATGAAAGTTCTAGCCAACAACACCAGTTTGTCCTCCGCACATCTCCACGCGCTATCTTATAATTGCTATCCCTAATCTACTTGTCTAAAAGTACCTAAGATAATAGGAAGTAATGCAAATAACCTCAAGCCAAACGGTTTAGTATTAGAGATTTACGATCTCAAAATATATATAATCGATATAGTAGAGAAGATCACAAGGTATAGGGAATCACACTTGACCCATCCCTGCATCCAATAAGTAAGTACATAACACAATATATGCTATTTTATTGTCATCATATGGGTGTATGAGTCCAATATATCGTATCAGTTTATCTAACATGGTAATAACTAAATTACATGACATCCATCCAAATCACACAAAAATCAAAGGACACGACAATCATGGCCCACAAAGTAATCGTCTTCTACATTTTTCATCATCGACTAAGATGTAATTGGATAACAACAAATTTGACCTACACAGATGGTCATCAACTACTCAACATCATATATACTCAATGCTTAAACTCACAATGCACACTGATTGGTTCGAAACTGGATACACACAGAAGTCTAATCATATGGTACACAGATTACCCAAGTACACAAACTACTCTTGGTTAGCATCTCCACTGATTCCTATTTATGAGGACACTTCATGCATTATCCAATAATATTTTGACACATATAGATAGTAGAACACAACATACATCCCACTCTAGTTGCTCAAATCGCCACACCTACCTCTTTGGATCACTAAAAAGTCCTACAAACACTCCACACTTGAAGTTCTCAACCAAAATAATACACATCATCGTCAAAGCTCGAAACACCAGTCATTACATATAGGATTTCTCAGTGTCGATCCCAAAGTAGCCCATAAATTCCTTCGAGTATGACCCAAAGCCAATTGTTGAAATCCCTGCATTTTCACCATGCTTCACATCTATCGTCATTCATCCACTTCTCAACATTTAGTTATAAAATTCACTAGTGATTGGTCATACATGTTCTTTGCACCACCATACACCTCCCACTTCAATCACCCCATCATCGAAGCATAGTGGAGAACATTCGGTGGTGGCTTACATTCATAAGCACGCCTTAAATTTTACTGCATCTGGCCGAAGTTATCCACCATTGAGTCCAAAGTAAACCCCCAACTTCCCATAAACACTCAAAGCAAACTCACCACTTTATTTTTCCCCACACTTAGTATCAGTTAGTGTCGAATGATATGATTTGGCACCAAATCTCTAAGTTAGAATGAAGCCATATTTTTGGCTAACTCTAACTTCTTCACTCCAAGCCGAATTTTGCAATGCTTCCTAGAAGTTGCCATCTTTTTTTCTTTTACTTGACTCGAATTCTCCATTATTCTATTTTCCACACAAGCAATATTGATTTTCCTTTTACTCTAACTCCAAATCCACTTGGCTAAAAACATCACAATCAATTCCAGATCCTCATTGCTCCACCCTTGACTCCCCATGCCGATTGCATGGACTTTGGGGCATTAACGATCGATTGGTACCAATCCATATGGATCGTTACCCCTCTATCCAACTTCTCCCAAATTTTTCCTAAGTCTATTCTACTTCATTTTCATCGATCATCATCCTATTTTCTACTCCAATTTGAACGCAAACTCTAAACTTTATCGATAGACCATCCATACTCAAATATGCACATCAATACGTCATTTTCTAATCTTGGAAAACTAACACATAAATCAAAAACCAAAAAGCATCATATCATAGTAAACATAAGATATAACATTTATATACTATCTTACAATCCATACATTAAACTATGACATGAAATTGCATATAAAATCTATTAGAAACATTAAATTCATTTCTAAAAATCTGTAAATCCAATTCAATTACAGATATCATTTTTAACTTGAAAAGTGATTTAAAAATATGTTTTTAATTATTTAAAAGCATTTAAAATAGTGAGAGATGATAAGTCACTCACCTTGAATTCAAACTTCACCAAAAATGAGACATATCTTCTATGGACAACTAAAAAAAATACCAAGATTGCAAACTTTGAAATCCAAAGAATTCCAATGGCAATCTCTATGCTAATTAATCTTTAGTTACTTGATAAGAATCTAAATGGTAAGGATTTAAGATGGATTTGTCTAAGAAGATGATTAATGTAGGTTTGGGATAGTTTTTGGAAAGTAGGAAAGTGATTTGGCATTGTCTTATCAGGTCCAATTAGCTCTCTAGAAATGGGTTAGGGGCTAATTATGGAGTAAGTCTAATTACTCGCTAATCTATCCAAAAACTCTCTAACTTAAATTGGTCATATCACATAAACTGTAGATCATAAATCTATTATGACCACTCTAAGGAAAGAGAAACTATCATATCTCACATCTTGAAGTGGTTTCAGACCCTAATCCGGCTTCTATCAAAAGTTATAGCTATTATAGGTTTATAGGATCAAAATCGTCCAAAATTAATTCTAAGGATAAAAAATGTTAATACCTAAAATTCCCCAAAAATAAACTTAATACGACTCGATTTGGTTACGAAAATAACATTTTCACGATCCACTGGTATATAAAATGTAGGCTATATTCTTCCTCCTTTAGGAATTTAGCCCCAAAAATCTGAAATAAACAAAACAAAAACAAAAAATATTTGTTGTTTAGTCTTCTAGCTTATATCGGAATGAGAATAACACATTATGAAGTGCAAATGTTAATTGCTAATCACTAGACTTGAAGTGAAAATAAATAATTAAGTATGCAGCTAAAAGGTAAATAACACAAGGTATATGGTGGTTTGGCAAAGCTACATTTGTCCATTGTGAAGTTCTCTCACTATATACTTATCCTACAGCTACAAGGAATCGTAGGAGAATAATAAGAAAATATGAAACACTTAAGGCCAATAAAGTTGTGTAATCTTAAAGACGTGCGGTATCACGAGCCCTAGATTATATGTAGCATTGAGAATCCTTATATGTTCCAACCTCTTTTAAGTTGCAATGCAAAGGATATTTATAAAAGCTAAAGTGGATGACGGACGTTTGAAATTGAGCAGTAGAACAAACAAAAAAGGTCTAACAGTTGATATGGCTATAATGATAGATGGGAGACAGCTGCCAAGGTTTAGAAGTTGGGCGACATATGAAAAAATACTCATTGCTCCTCTACACCAGGTGCATGCTTCACATTTAATGTGTAGACTTCACAATAATGCTCATTTAATGCTAACAGTAGGCCACATCAGTTTAGTTGCCTAACTACAATGCGTCAAATAGGTGAATGGACATCTTGTTGTTTACTTGAGTGCTTATATGGTAAATCCTACCGAACTAGTCAACTGTCTGTAGATGATATGAAATTAGGAATCTTGCTAAGGACCACGGTGGAAAGATGGTGCACGTTCGGGGTGCGAGATGACCGAGAGGGCTGGCTGGGACCAGTCAGGGGTAGTTGTACTGAAGCCTGGCTAAGGATGGGCCATGCTTGAGCCAATCTTGCTTGATGTGCCACCTACTTAGCCGGGATGTAAAAGGCGTCGTCCATCAATTGGACAGATGCCAAGTGACAATGACAACTTAGAGTTAGGTCACAAGAAGGTTGACATAGGAAGGCTGGTCACTATTAGCCAAGCCTAGCTTAACCAGGAGGGACCTTGTCTAGACCTTGGTAAATGTTAAGGTTTCCTAGGGATGAATGATCGGACCTCACCTTGATGGCTTGACGGATGTAAGGGATGGTTTGAGACCATCATGGGCTTGGCTTGGCTTGGCCTACGTAGGTCGGTTTCAGAATAGTTGTGGTGACTTTGATTGGGCCCGTACCTTAAACTTGCCTACTAATTACATGTAGGAAAATTGAGTAACATTTTGCCTCCAAGTCTGTATACACGTATGGGTGCAAGCTTGTCAAATCGCAAAGAATCTTGCCGATTGAAGGCCCTATAAGTATTTAATGTGCTACCCACATGGCCTAATCCTATTAGTTATGGTGGTTCAATTTTTGGATGGTAGAGACATGTTATGTCTCCCACATGCATAAACCGACTTTGTACTAATCCCTTTTGAATGGCTTATATTCTTATTGCCTTCCAAATTCAACGTACATAATTGAATGTATGGGTATATAAATACCCCATGTTCTTCTTCCCTAAGTCCATAAAATCTTTCCTCATAAAAGTCCTTATAGCCTACGAACCTTTCTCAAATTCAACTGATAAAAAACAACTAGCATCATCGTCTGTTTTCTTTTCGGACATCTTTACATGTATGTTTTTCTATCTAACTTGTTTGGTATGATGAAAAAGAGAAAGCTTTCTCGGTGCTAAACTACCACCTATTAATTACAGTTCAAACCATTGCCTAGAATCTTCTCCTTGAGATGGATCTTGGCATGTCGTTAGGCTTCGACCAATGCCTGCTGGCCAGGTCTCCGATGATGATCGACCATCTTTGTTATGTTAATCGACCTGTTGGCGCTTGTAGATTTCCTCTCCATCTTGTTCTATCAGTTCTAAACCTAGCCTGGCTTAGATGCTTTAATGCCTTGTTGGAAAGAGTAGTGGTTTTCGCCTCTGCCAAAATAATGTCATGTCAAAGGTCCCAACCATCCTCTTGTCGATGTCGACTGGGAGCTTTTCAAGATAAATTATGAGATTCAATGTGGAAGGCTTTGAAGATAGTAGCATCCTTCCCTTTCTTCAATAAGTTCTTGATCGATTAAAGTGTTGGGAATTTGAAGCGGGATCTTCTAAAGTGTTCCGCTGGTGTTCTACTTCTCCCTTTATTCTTTCCAACTAATTACAATAAGATATCATTATAAGCCTAATAGGGTGGGCATTCTATATATGTATTCTTTAAACAAAATGGAGCAAATCTTTTGTTGCAAGCTTTGATTGAAAATCTTGTTATTTTTTCTTGTTTATCTACGTAAGACTTATTGAGCAAAGTGCCTTGAATATTCAATAATTACCATAGCTGAAATGCCTTTTTTAGTATACATGGTGTTAGTGTGATAACAAGGTAGCCTAGGTGCAATCGTCATGTAGACCATGTATCGACTAGGTGTAGAGTGGGGTTTTCACCAACATGAGTTGAAACATAAGTTTGCTCGTGGGTTCATTCGGGTTGCAAATGTTCAAATGAAGAGACTCCTAGGTGAAATGTATTTAGTCGTATAGCGATCGTTGATCCTAAATAAAATAGGAGAGCATTGCTTAGCTCAAACACTCTAGTGTAAATGAGTTGCACGAAGGTGAGGCGGGATATATGCATCCCGCTTACAAGGACTTGTAGATGGGAAATTGTAAAAGGAACTTATATATACTGGTGGATCCAAATCGAGGTTGTGATGTCCTTGGATCTTAAATGAGAGAGTAGGAGCTACCGCTAATGCTTCATGCATGAGGGGACTTTGCAGGATTAAGGCATTGGCTGACCTGTTGGATCTATTGAGAAACTCGTCGTTGATTATTGAATGCCCTTGCTGTAGCATGAGAATACCCTTTTTTGCCTGCCTAAGGGAAGTCCCATGACACTCCCTTGCCTTTGGTCGATTGTCTTTGATTTCTCCAAACCTGACATGGATGGGAAACTTCATAACAGGGTGGTTGTAGGAGACTTGATAAGCATCAATCATCCTATTAACAAGTTATAAGCAGATGGGCAATAAACTACTACAAAGTTTACTTGGATCTTTGCAGCAAGGCGCTCTTAGCCAAAAGTAGTTATAAGCAAGGTTGTGCCTATCAACAATACCTACACCCCTAAAGGCATGGAAGGACTGGGCATAAGGGGTGAGGCTGGAGGCGAGGAACCAAAGAGCTTTAAAGACATTCTTGAACATGATGTTGATCGAGCTTCCCCCATCCATCAATCTTCCATGTACATTGGAGTTGGCCAAGTCAAGAGTTATGATCATGGAGTCATGATGGGGGTAGGAAATTTGCGCAAATTACCAACTTCTCTCTGATATCGAGACTAGGTACCCCGACTCTTACCAGCCATATGTGGACCACTACATATGGTCAGGATCTTGGTGATGGCTTGGATGTTAACACTTTCGTTTGGGGAGGCTAATTGTGTCATTGTTTATGGTTTCCCTTTTTTCTCAACATGATGTTGAACAAGTTCCAAGAGTATTCCTCCTCATATGACTCTATCAATTTCATCCTTGATTTTACATGATGGAACATGTAGTACTTGCTATTATGATAAGGTTCTTCCCACTTCTTATCCCTGGTGCTAGCGGGCCTTTGAAATTGCACGCAGTTCCGTGTGGCAAGGTAGATCATGCGAATATTCTAGTTCAAATGAGAGTAATTATTGTACCTGGGTTTATACAAAAGACAGGCCTCTAGATACCTTCAGCGTCAACTTGACGACCACTACTTTAGTGATTGTTGTCACTGTGAAGAGGAGGAGAAACGGCTTGCCTTGTTGTGCTGTTTGAAAGCTCCGCTTCTTTTTTCCTCATTATGCCGTTCATCTACTGATAGAAGTTGGTTAGGGATGAAATCAATCACTTTTGAAGCTCTCTCTACATCCTAGACTTCTATCTGACCCCTGAACATAGAGCCATGACCAAGCTACTTATGTTTGTACCCTTGGCCTAGGTGGATTATTTTTGAAGTAACTGACAGACGACCACAAGCTTTCATAAGGACCTTTTTCGATATTGCCTAGCTCACCAGCCAACATGACATAGGGGTGGGATGTTAAGAAACGAGCCTTGAAGTCTGCACACAATTAGCGCTAGGAGTTGATATTGTCTAATTGCCGATTCAAGAACCAATGGGAAGTCGGTCCTAAGAGGGTAGAAGGAAAGATCAAAGACTTTGTCGAGCCGAAAAGCTGGCCGGCATGAGTGATGGAGTTGAATGTCATAATGTGGTAGAATGGGTCCCTATCGTACTTGTAATAGGTGACAAAGCGTACCACCGATGGATGTAAGCATCCATCACTCCATTAGAGAATGGCTCCCTAATCTCATCATTTGAGAATACCTCGCCCCTAACATTACAGGATTACATTCTATTGAATTGTTGGCGAAGGACATGCATTTCTTCCCTAAGCCTAGCATCGGCCCTCTACAGATGTTCTACCACCATAGGCCAAGGGATTGGCATGTGCTTTAGCAGCTTAAGAGATCGACATGAGATAAATAACGATGATGAGCATGAGATCTCCCTTATGCACAAAAGGCGAACTTGATGCATTGCCCGCTCTTCTCTTTATCTATTTTTAACCACTCCCTATAGGCTTGGAGTATGCTGAGAGAGCCATGTGCACTCTACCAGTGGCGGGGCCGCCATTGGTAAGATCAATAGCAGAAGTTTGCATGTGATCAAAGGCTGGTGGCCATTCTGTTAAAGGGATCAATGATGATTTGGCCCCACAAGTGCATCTACATATATGGCGAGATCAATTTGACTAGGTATGTGTATAGGGTACCTCTGGGATGGATGTGAACATCCATAAGTGGAGTCTCAAATACCCCCTCTCCTAAGCTTCGATGATGTTCAGGACTTCATAATCTCCTAGAGGCATCATCCTACGAGCAAATAGGTCGACTAAGTCTATCGTCAGAGGAGATGGTGCGACAAAGTTTATGGTGGCTTGAGCATCCAGTTATGCCCTCTAACCATTCAATTTGCTGGCCAAATGACCCATGCTCAGTGGCTGTGGCATAATATTTTGCCATATTTGTTCGTTGATGCCCAGATCGGGTTGGGCAGCAATGGTAAGAGTGTTGCTATTGGCTTCATGCCGTTGGAGTTATTACCGTTAAATGGCGGAATATTGTACATGGTAATAAGTTAGGTCGGATCTTTAAGGAGTAGAAAAGTGTCGAAAGGTGAGAGCTTTAGGCGGAGGGCCCTCCTTCGAGTGCCAAAATATTGATTAGTTTTCTAATCAACTTTGAAATGAGACTAATGCATTATAAAGAGAAAACATTGCTTGCTAATCACTAGGATTAAAGATAAAAATGAGGAGTTAAGTACATAGTAGAAAGGTAAATAACACATGATATAGAGTGGTTTGGCAAAGCTACCTATGTCAACTGTGAAGTTATCTGACTATATATTTCTCTTACAACTACAAAGAATTATAAGAGAATAATAGGAAAACATGAAGCACTTAAGACTAATAAAGCTGCGTAATTTTAAGGACTTGCGATATCAAGAGCCTTGAATTTTGTGTAGTATTCATAATCCTTTTCCAACCCCTTTAAAGTTGCAATGTAAGGGATATTTATTGTAGCTGAAGTGGATGGTTAATGATTGAGATATTGCTGTAGAATTGGCAAGAAAAATGTCTAACTGTTGATATGGCTAAAGGACAGATAGGAGATAGCAGCCAAGGTCTTAGAAGTTGTTCATCGGATGAAAATATACTCACGCTCCTATGCCTTAGGTGTGGGCTACATATTTAATGCACAGACTTTGCATTAAATGCGCACTTAATGCTGAGATGCCACATTAATTTAGCAGTCCAGCTAGAGTGCTTTGGATAGGTGGAAAGGCAGTTTGTCATTCACTTGAGTATTAATGTGGAAAATCTTGCTGAGCTAGTTGATCGACTGTCGATGATATGAAAGAAATTAGGAATCTTACTAAGTATCATGTTGGGAAGATGGTGCATGGCTTGGTGCGAGATAACCAGGAGGGCTGCCTTGGACTAGTGGGTGGCGGCTGTACTGCAATCAGGCCATGGATTTGACCATGCTTGAGACAATCTTGCTTGATGTGCGACATGCTAAGGCAAGCCTGGAGCAGTATCGACCATTAACTGGAATGATGCCGAGTGAATGTGTTGACTTAGAGTTGGTTCGAAAGAAGGTTGCATAGGAAGGCTAGTCATTATTGAGCCAAGCCTGACTGGATCGAGAAGGGGTCGGGCCTAGATCTTGCCTAAATGTAAATGGTTCCTAGGGATGAGGCGACCGTACCTCTCCTTGATGTGTTGATGAATGGAAGGGATGACTTGGCACCATCATAGTCTTGCACCAACCTATGTGAGTCAGTTTTAGAATAGTTGAGCTGGCTTGATTAGGCCAGACTGCCTTAAACTGCTCCGCTAATTACTTGCCAAAAATTTAAGCAACAATATATATACCAAACACGCCTAACAAACAAATAAGCATAAAAGTTAATAGTCATATGTATATAAGCAAGAAATGAAACCTTTGTAGACCTAGCATGCAAGGTACTAAACTAAGCAAATCAAAATGCTAAATACAAAAGCTAATGTTAAAAATGGAATCTTACCAAGTAAAGAGCACCTGCTAGGCAGTCATCATCTCCTATTTTATTGCCTTCACAGTTGCACCACCAAAACTTCACCACCTTCCCCCTAAGCTGCTTCATACTCTACTCGACTATATGAATAGCTTTTCAAGGTCTTGATACTCCAAGTTCAACTTTAATATCATCCAATTGATCAAATGTAATAGTCATGCCTGAGTCACGGAAAAACATCTTATGATGAAAAACATGGAACAAGTTATGCATACTCGCCATCTTCGAAGGAAAGTTAACTCCATATGCTAGGTTTCCAATACTCTCAAGTATCGAAAAAGGACCTACAAATCTCTGTGCTACCTTCCCCTTTATTGCTAAACCAAATTGAATGCTCAAATGGAGATATCTTAGCATACACTATATCACTGGCAATGAACTCAAGGTCACGATGTCTCTTATCAACGTAGCTCTTTTATATGTCCTAAGCGGTTTTAATATGTTTCCAAAAGATCTCGATCTTCTTCGAAGTCTCCCTAATTATACCTGGCCCTAACATCAGTTTCCCGCACGCTCCCCACCAACATAAAGAGGAGTTCGACGGTCTGCCATATAGTGCCATAACGATGTCATACCAATGCACGATTGGTAACTATTGCTGTATGCAAACTCAAGCACATGCAAATGATTGTCTCACATGCTTCCAAAGTCATGGTCGTAAGAGATCCTCGAGTATAAAATTCACTTTCTTGATTGGTCCATATGCTTATGGGTAATTAACCATATCAAATGAAGATTCATGCCCAACACATTTGTAAGCTTTTCTAACTTCTTCTCATGAATAATGGATCATGGTCGATTATAATGCTCTTGGGTACACTATGGAATCGTACAATCAACTTCACATACAATTCTGCTAGCTTGAATGATGTCACTACACCAGAAAAGACCTGTAGTAGCGTTGAAAAAACACTAGCAAAACTTTTAGTAGCGTTTTAAAATACGCTACTACAGGTCGTGCAGTTAAAAGTATGATTTTTTTTGGTTGCGTTCTAATAAACGCTACAAAACATTTTCGTGTAACTGCGTTTTTTAAACGCTGCTAAAGGTTTTTCTGCAGCGTTTACAAAACCCTACCAAAACTAACATTTTTAGTTGCGTTTGTACTTGGATCACTCATTGATTTTTTATAACATTTATTTTGAGCAACTAAAAACTTTTCGTTGCATTTATTTTATGCCACTATAAATTCAAGGTCGTATTTTACATTTTTTGTAGCATTTTTAAAACGCTACTAAAAGGTATTGATTGTTTTGTTTTAAATGCTACTATCTACTGTTAATGGCTTATATTATTTCCAGAAACCGATTATATAGTAGACATATTAAAATTAGCAATAATCGTATAATTACCATATTCAAAACAATAATCAATCAATCATATAATCATCATATTCAAATAATTGAGAACACGTTAATCACATAAGTATAATATTCCTAACCATTTATATAGTAGTTATTTGACAAAATAAGCAAATTCACATACCACAAGCATTCACAAACAAGTTTACACAACCAGTACCAACAAATATAATAATACATATAACAATTGAAGTCATGTCCATTGTTACTGATGGTCTTCACTCCGGAAAAGCTAATTACCTGTAAATAAGGTTGATAATCAACAATAAGAATTTGCCATGAATTATCAAGTAACATTCAAACAATATTAATTGATTATTATTCAAACATAATATAACCACTTGAAACAGTTACAGGTTTACCAGAAGGTATACTTAGTAATGAGTGATTTTTTTTCAAATCCACAAATTAGCTTAAGGCAAAATAAAAACATAAATTATTTATAATGCAACAGCACTTAAGAGCTTAGCCATATCTTTTTCGAACTCAGACCATATAATTATAATCTATGTAAGACACCAATGCTTTGCTACAATTTGAACATTTGCTTATAACTGCATATAATACTTAGTATATAAGACAACAAGGCTTTGCTACAATTTTAAACATTTTCTTATAACAGCATATAAAATCAAATTTGAAGCGTGGCTGTGAAATCTGCTATTCCATTGCAATCATCTGTAAATCATTAAAAAGAATTGCATGTCAGTGAGTTTCCTAAACACATGTATATGTACAAACATATGCATGCACACACAACCCATGCAATGGACCTGGAGTATGAGCTGATTCTAAGTACATTTACAAAATTTGCTAACAGCTTGTAAATATATACTTTGCTTGAAGCTCATTGAATTATGTAGCAGCCCGACTAATCTCAATATAGTTATTCCATTTCTTCCATAATTTTACTCGTACATGAACCAAAAACCCATATAATATGTAAGGTTGATAGGCCAACCAATTATGATGAAATCCAAGTGGTCAGAAATGCTAATCATATACAGAGTGGCTCACTAAAGGAATCGAGTGCATTACAGTGTCAATAGCAGCAAATAGACGAAATGAATTGGCAAGTATTATTGAGGTGTTAGAAAGAATGTGATTGCAACAGAAATGGCCTAATAGAATTGGAGTGTGGAACCTGATTTGCAATAAAAAAATATTGAGATGTTGAAACTAGAGGAAAGCTCGGATAAGATGCAGAAGAGACAATGGAGCTTAAGGATTCTCTATAACTTTCTCGGTGCTTATCAGCAAATTCATACACCTACATAACAAAACAACCATGAAGTTACATACAAAACCATATAAATCAAAATAACAAAAATTAAACCTTTTAGAAATATATGAAATTTTAGTTTATTTTAACAATATCATTGTACAACATAATGCACCTAATTTTTTATAATGTATAAAAAATGAAGTTAACTGTGTTTCCGATACAAACTCATTTATCACAAAAATATATGCATGAGCAGTGATAAAAAATGTAAGATCTCAATTATTAATATTTTCACTCATGAGCAATTCCTTGTTTTTTTTTTTTGTTTTTTTCCATCCTCCTTCACTATCACTGCTATTGAAAAAGACAGGTTATTATGTAGAATTCATTGATCGGTCGAATCTTTACATCACTTGCATACCATACCTACTATCTACTAGTATATATATAATAAGCAAGCACAACATTCTAAGGCAAATGATTGAGTCACTCCAATTTCCTACAACTTCTAAAGGAATTACTAAAGTTCATATTCTTGAACGAGCGTGGACGAACCGGAATCAATTTATTTATCCTGATATGAAAGCGCAACCTCTTTATCCGATTGCTAATCAGAGCTTTGCACTTTTTCTTTAACACAGATGGTTTCATGTAGCTTTTCAACTTCTTGAAACGCTTCAAGCCTGCATAAATTATAAACATGCTTTGTAATTGAGTTACCATATAAAGTATTAAACAAATTAGTTTAAGCTTGTCTAATGTTTCTTTCTTAACATTCATGCATCGAAATTTCGTATAATCATAATGTAGTAATGAAATCACTTACCTTTTGGTTTCTTGATAACTTCAGTTTTCCCAGTCCTAGCATTTTCACAAGCTGCAGCCAATAACGTCACAAACCTTTAAAATAAACATTGAAAACTAGTGGCTCTCAATTCATTTTTGTTTGTTGCTTCCAACTTCTAAGTGAACGATGTGATGAATTTACTACACGTCAACTAGAGTGTCCATGCACCGCCTCATCTTCCTCTATATGACACCTTTCGTACTCTAACACATTTAGTTAACACTTTAAGCGTTATCAAGTGTTCCAATGAGTCTGGACATTGTATTTCCTACTGGTTACTAAAACATCTTTATATGATATTTCACATATGCATCAAAATTCAGTAAGATCCATATAACTCTATCTGCTCTTGCACCCTTGTTGTTGCAGTTAATCTTAACAGTAATAATGGATCACCACCATCTGTCACAAAGGCAACGATAGAAGGCTGAGGTTGGTGTAGTTATTGATTACAGCAGCCAAGGCTCTCAAAGGGGCACACAAAAGCTGAGAACTTGCAAGCGTGATATTGGTTCGGTTCAAGGAGTTAGTCTCACCTTCCAGAGGTTCTAGAACAAACATGGAATGGTTAGCCGCTCCCTTCGTGGAAGCACTCTGATGCCTACTCGATGCTTCAAGCTCTGCAAGCAAAAGTCACAAAGGAAATTAACACCGTTACATGCATAGTACCAATGCCTTGGAAGCATACCAGCTCTTACATGACATGTCTCCCTGTGTGAAGTTTAGGCACTTCACTGCCAATCGGGCCATGTTGGAATCGATATCAATCGGTCGTACGATCCACGTAGTTGATTACGACATCATGGAACATGCACGATGGGCTTCATTAATGTATGCTATGGTGTCAAAAAAAGAAGGCCTTGTACGCACCACGAATGTGAAGGAGCTTGGACATAGGGTTTGAATTGTTGTTGATAAAAATGTGAATATTGAGGTGGAGAAAAAAAAATATGCACATGTGATACAAATTAATAACAATACCACTTACAGAAATTACATCCTAATTTTTACCGGTGGTATAAATATGAATGTGTACTACTAGTACAAATTCATATACCCCATTGAGATTATGAAAACTTAAAATGTGGTAGATTTACATATTGGAAGTTTGATAAAAATTGGACCAGTATAAATATAATGAGACCATTATTCATAATGTCAATATGGATTTGTGAGTAAATAATTTTCTAATGTGTGAGTTAGGTTCGAATTGTGTTTGCTTAACTAGATTATATGATATGTATCTTTCAATGTCCACATGTTTGGCTCGAGACACTTGACACATAAGGAGGTGTATTGACAGTAATCACACACCAAGAGTTCAATAACAATGAAACACATGCATGAATACTATGAGATCGCATATGTGTTGCCAATTTGTTCTATGACACTATATATGTGATTCTCCATTGCAATGAATGGATGTTCAAGACTGTTTATATATTTTAGTTACTATGTTGACTATCTAGATGTGAACTATACAAATATTTTGAGATCGCCATTTATGTTGTCAATTGGATCTGTGAGTAAGTAAATTTTCTAACATTAACAGGCTTACAACAGATGCAAACTCACTGTTTTGAGTTGTAAATTGAAAGAGACCAATTATTGTGCATGATTCATTTTCAATCTCCTTCTTACATAGAAACCTATCTTTTATTAGGCCAGTTTTAATTATATTCCTCCTTTATTGCACTGTATCTCATTTCTTTCAAATTCTTTTACATATCAACAAATTTTCAAAACTTTGATATTTTTCTCATAAAATATATCAGAGAGAAGCCGTGTCGTTGCTATCACATTGTATCCATATTCAACCTTCAACCAAAATAAAAATACAATTTGACTAAAACAACCAGTAGAAATTTACCTTTATCATCCTTCTTCATCTTTACTTTGCGGTGGACTCCTCCAAAATCCAATATTGCAAATGCGCCCCATCATCTCCTTCTCCATCTCCTCCGCCTCTGGAGAACGCCTAATGGCGTCAGCTTCCAATAACATGCAGTTCAAAGACAGGTCATGACTCAATACAACATGACCCACTCATAAGATCTAAGCAATATCGGCGTCTCAAAATTGACAGTGACGGGCAACAATTCAAACCATGGAAGAGCAGCTTCAGGCGAGGTCGAATTTCTCTTACCTCGTCTCCAATTTGAAGGCATGTGGCTTTGATTGCTCTGATCTAACATAGCAAGATCTGATTTCGAGGTGTAATTTTTGAAGCAATAGTTGAGTCAAGCCGCAAATCTTATGACCGATAAATAACAATCTAGTTTTTTTTGGTGGTAAGGATGATTTTTGCACCGTGGATATTTTAGAGATTTCAGAAGTGATGTTGGCCTTTGATGAATTTTCGGTTTTATTTTGTTTGGCGCTGGCCAAAAGAAGAGTGAAAATTTGATGGCATGGTTAGCAAGAACGAAAAAAAAGCCCGCCTAGAACGTACCTAAAACTAAAACGCTGCTGAAACACTGGAGTGAAAGAAATAGTTGCATTTAGCGTTCAAACGCTGCTATATAATGCAACTAAAAACACAATTTCTTGTAGTGCGTCTAACTGGACTTCATTGGTAAAAATTGAGTAGTCTTCATCGGTCAAATCTACTATAACCCATTTGCTATCGCCCCCTCCTTTAATACTTAGCAATCCATCAATAATTTTTCCCAGATCCATTGAGCAAATCAAGTGGTTGCAGCAAACCACTTGGATTCTATGGTCAGCTTTTACTCAATGGTAATTTATACACTTTGAAATGAATGTCCAAACATCCTTCTTCATCCCTTTCCAATAAAATATTTGCTTCATTTCTGAATATAATTTATTTTCGTCAGGATGTATAGTCAATCTTGAATGATGTTGTGCATTTCTCAACCCATCGACAACGAGTACAAATAGGCTACCATTTTTATGGAGCCAACCATCTCGATCTAGTATGTATTATTTCATATCTTCAGACTCTACTCCTGCCTTAATCTTAATAATGATCTCTTCTACTCTAACACTATGCTTCTGACAAGTACCGATCCTCTCAATCAGGGTAGGTCTAATAGTCAAGCTTGCCAACAAATTTGGCTCTTGCTCACATATTGTTTTGAAATCATAACCAACAATATACTCTAATTGCATCCACTCTGGGAATTTAGCTCCTAAGCTAGCATCTCCCCTACTCAATGCATCAGCGACTGTATTTCCCTTACAAAGCGTATAAGAAATGTTAAAATCATAGAAGGTCAAGAACTATAACCATTGTTGTTGATGAAGATTAAGGTCCTTCTATGAGAAAAGTGCTTCAACAATTTATGGTCACTGAATAACTCAAACTTCTCTCCTAATAAATAACACATCCATATTTTCAATGCTAACACTATGAATGCTAACTCCAAAATATAGGTCGGATGTGACAAGCTTACCTTTTTACAACAATAATACATCCAATCCAGCACCACAAGCTTCTGTGTGTACTGTCAACTCCTCATTCTCACTTGGAGTGACTAGCAGCAACGCACTCATTAATGTATCCTTTAAACTCATGAACATATGCTCGCACCTCACATCCCACACAAATGTTTGACTCTTCTTCGTCATATTGGTTGATAGTGCTGCTATTTTTAAGAAGTCATTTATGAATCATCTATATTAACCCACTAATGCAATGAAATTCCTAACATCTGCAGCATTCTTAGGTTTGTCCCAATGTTGTACTGTAGCTATCTTGGTAGAACAAACTGTGATGTCCTTCTCTGAGACAATATGACCTAAGAAATGCACTTCCCTCCACTAAAAGTGACGCCTCAAAAATTTTGCCTTCCGCAGGTGCTTCCTCAAGTACGATCCTCAAGTGTGTCTTGTGTTCCTCTTCCGTTTAAGAAAAGACAATCAATGAACTTAAGTACAAATTTATGCAGTTGATCTTTGAAAACACGATTCATAGGAATAATAAAGTATTTTAGTGCTCGGTTAGCCAGAACAACATAACCAACCACTCGTAAAATCCTAATGCCATATGGAATACGGTAATTGGCATGCTCTCCTCACCAGAGTATGGAACCCTATCGCCAATTCCTACTAAGAAAACACCTTCTCACCATGGACTTGATCGAAAAAGTGATCAATAGTAATAGTGGATGTTTCATTATAAGAAATCTGACCTTTACGTACCAATATATATGAGTACGTAAAGATAACCTTTAGCTACCAATATTTGATTGCAGGATTTATTGGTAGGTAAATATTGTTAACATTATAACATTTTGGAAGGGTGATTATCTACTAATAAACATGAGTAGGCAAAAAGTGTTACCTATGCAGATATTGGAGGGAAAGTTTTTTGCAATTTGCACCAATATTTTCCTTATATCATTTTAACTGTTTATTGAAAATTACACTGAGTTGTGTGATGAAGCGTCAAAAACCTTATCTTAGTAATTTCATTTTTGGAATGAAGATTTCATTTGCATATCCTAACAATTAATCCATGTAAAATCAGTTATTTATTAATTATTAATTATTATTTTGGAATATTGTATAATTAGCAATTAATAATTGATAAATAGTAACTAAATTTTAAAATAATCATTATTAATAACTTACCATATATTGCCCATTTTTTAAACAATTGATTATTAAAATATAAGTGTTGCAATTTTTATAAAAAGTTTCACAATTTCATACCAATATGTCATCATCCAAAATGGCTAAAACATATTATCCCTAGTTTATTAGAGAAACATAATCCATACCATCCCCTACAACTATAGATCTACCGTTTATTTTAAACCAAATCTAACGGTACAAATCACAATTCGTGTATTTCCTTTTGATTGGCTACACTAGAAATCAACAGGAACCACTATCCACCTTTGAATCCATCACATCTCCATTCTCTAAAGTACTATTCAAATCCTTAATCGTCTCATCTTCCCAAACCCTAATTCCTAAATTAATCGAAAAATTTGTTAATCTCTCCATGGTAGGAAGAGACATTACAAGAAAAATTGTATTTGTACAAGAAAAAATGTATCATGCAGGAAATTTAGTTTGACGCTTCTCGATTTCAATGGATTATAGATTGAATCTATTATTGCAGCCTTCTATCTTTATGTTCATATTTTGCAAAAAAAAATATTCTTTTAGTTTTCCTTAAATTTAAGCAATTTATTTCTAGATCTCATTACTTGGTTCCTTTCTAATCTAGATCATGTTAGGTAATATACTTTTAGTACTTATTCCAAAGATAACATCTTAATTAGGTTGTAGGGTATCTAACTGTAGATGGTTGCACTATAATATGTATATGCTTCTAATGTGAAAAAAAAAAATCCTACTTCCCACCAATTTATTAATTTCATATTTTTCAGAATTTGAGTAGTGAATGAATCACATAGTAAAATTGGATTAAAAAGTGAATGAATCACACAAGTAAATAAAAGGTAAGTTCTTTATTTATTAATTTTGTTTAGTTGTATAGGCTTGAATCAAGAAGTCATTATCAAGCTTGCATTTATTATTTCTCATAATTTTGGTCAGTAATTATGGCCATTGTTTACTAGATCCAATATTTCATACCTCTAATCTACTGTTATAGCTTTTCTTTACAAAGTCCTTTCTGATGTCACATTTAGGTTTAATTATCCAATTTAATAGATTAATGAAGACTTTCAAATTATGCACATAAATGATATGTTGGTATTTGTACAACCAATAAATATAACTTTTATACCAATATCTTTTTTTCTCCCTAATGATATGCAATTTTTATCTCTATATTTTTCTAAAGTTATCTATAGTTTACGTTGATTCATCCCAGCGCAGTTTCAGATTCTTTCCACTTTTAAAATATGAGATTATTTGAGACGTTTCGATGTCCACATGAGACTATTTGGGATTAGCTTATGTTTTTTGTCTCATTTTATTTCTAAAATGGTAATGACTTAATATGGCAAGACATGTAGTAGATTTATTTTGAAATATTTTTATTTACTGCCAAAATTAGAAAATATAAGTAATTTGATTTTGTGCAACTCCTACTTCTATAATCAGAAGTAACTGATTATTCGTTCTACTAAATTAATTATTTATAATTCACAGGCTTTTCAACTCATCTTTAACTACAAAAAGTTCGTACATGAAATTAAAGCATTAATGTTGTAATTTAGGTAAATAAGGTAACTTTAAGTGCAACATAGAATTCCTTTTTCTTTGTCATAGTTTATTGATTAGATTGATCTAAAGTTGTTTTATTGATACGTACATGGACAGATCTAATATATGCTTAGCTATGGTAATTTTTATATCTGTATGTCTCAAATATGTACATTACCATTTTTTGATTAAATGTCTCTGAAATTAAGAATAGTGCAACATCAAGATTTATGATTTTTGCTAAATAGACTCAATTTTATGTTATTTCCAAGTATATGTTATTTTCCAAATAGGTCTGTGCTTTAAATGGTATAATTTTTCCTAAAATTTCACCAACCTATTTTTGTAAGTGTTTTAAATACTATATATGGTTTTTATTCCAAGGAATATTTGGGAATATTATGTATTTTAAAGTTTCAAAATGTTATGCATTTCAGATCAATTCTCTATGTCCATCCTATTTAAACTCTAATTTATTCCCTAATAGGACCCACGTCATAGTTAAGTTTCAAAATGTTTACATTTATTGCTAAAGCCCACTATTGTAGAAGTAAATTGAAAGATTTTCTTACTTCTTTATAATTATATCATTGTCTTACAAATTAATTTTCTTATAATTATCTCATTGATTATTCATTCTACTAAATCGATTATTTTTAATTTATAGGCTGTTTAGCTCAACTTTTGCCCAAAAAGGTCCTCCCATGGAAATTAGTATATCCAACAATAAGGCTGTAATTTGCATTAAAATTGTAAACTTAACTGCCCTTGCATTATTATTACCACTAATATTTAGATGTGATAGTTTTTTGATCTAATTAATTTAGCAATGTTGTAATATAATGGTAAATTCAATTAAAATATGCCTAGCTATAATAGTTTCCATCTACTAAAAATACCTATAAAGAAATAATTTTTAATTGATTATCATACCTATAATAAATTTATGGGCATAAATTAATCGATAAATTTATGTAATTTATTTGGTTTTATTTATTTCCAAATATATATATCAGTATCCAAATAAATAAGTATTTTAAATGCGATTTTGCTGCAAAAATTTCACCAAACCTATTATTATTTACTTTGTTAGGTGCTTTCTGTTTTCAACTTTTAGTCAACTACTAATTAGTGATTTAAAGTGTTAAAATGGTTTTTTTTTGTTTGACATACTTTTTACTCAAATATGTGATATTGCTTCTTACGTCGCTTCATTTAGGTTAGTCTCTTTCTTTTCTAGTCTCAGTATAAATTTATATAAAAGTGTACATATACTTATATCTACTATTTGACAATATGCTTATATCATCTGATCGGGGTATCAAATCTTTCACATGTCTCATACTTTTGCCTAAATAAGGAAACACTATTTTTTCACTAGTATACTACATATTGTATATTGCTTCTAATTAAGTTTTGGTGGATATTACAGAAATATCCAACCGATGCATAGGATCCAAATCTTAGTGGAGACAAAATTAAAGATTGAACAATGCATAAGGAACTTTCTAAGACAAGTTTTTTGTTGTTATTCGAGGGAAATAAAAAAATGAATCAAGTAAAAAAAGCTATACATTCAATTTTACGACCTAACATTCTTGCAATCGTTGTACAATTGACCACCGATCGATGTCCTTACTAGTCTTTTGAGCAGAAGACCCATTAGAAAGAAGATAGGACCTATAGTACAAAGTCAGGTAACATACAATCAAATCATTATATTATAGACTGATATTTCATAAAACTAAATTTAATATTTACATCATATATATGTTTATTATAGGAGAACGCAGTAGACTCCCCAATAATCAAATTCCTTGACATATTCGATACAGAAGGCACAAAAGGTACGTCATAAGATACAATTGATAAAATTGGAACAATTAAAATATCAATGGAGAATAGTTCTAATCCATCAGAGTCGATATGTTACTCAGTTTGCCTTCAAGTATGACCTCTATTGCAAAATATTTTCTTGATATGTTAAGCCTAATTATTAATTGACGATTAACGAAGTATTCAATTTTTTTTTTCATGATTCTGAAATCAAAGAAAGCACGGGGAGTCTACTAATGTAAACATGTTTTTTCATGTGCAGTGTATTGACAGCTGGCTCATCAGGCATGCTTCATGGCCATTTTGTAAGAGAGATATCTAATTTTTTTCAAGTTATTTTCTGTAAATTATAAATACATGGGCATTAGTTGTTTGTACATATATAAGTGTGAATTTTATTTAAATGACATATAATTTGATTGGATATCATAATGACTACAACAGCTTTGATTTGGTTATTTGAGTTGTTTAATATAATAGTTTTGAAGATAATAATAATGTACATTTTTTTCTAGTTTATTTCTAATATAGAACATTTATAAATAACTGTTATTATCTTTTATCTACATAAAACAATTAAATTTGACCAAAATATGAATTGCGAAACAAACCAATAAAATGATTCCACATGGGCTAATAAAATAACGCCATGTGGTCCAATAATGTTGTGCAACGTTGTGATAAGCCAGATTTCTAGACATCCGTAATTGCTAATAATTAGGTTAATTAATAGAAATACTGAATTATAGATTGATTTTAAATAGAATAATTATTTAATTTATGTTATTTTATAAATTTAATTTTACATAGACTAATCATTTTCAATTTAATAAGAATTGTTTAAGTGTATGACTTTAAAGTTAGAATTTAATATTTCCAAATTTAATAATATGTTTGTTCAAATTAATATATATATTTATTTGGATTGATTTTTAAGTTGGATTTTAAATTGAATTTTAATTTGAATTTAAAATTTAAATTGTTAAAGATAATTAAAAAAATATTTTGGATATAAAATATATGAGCAAGGTTTTTATTTAAAATAAGATTTGTTTTATAATATCTTCCTTAAAAGAAAATTTATTTATATAAATTTAGGAAGTGTTTATTTAATATTAAATAAATACAATAGTTTTACATTAACATTTAATAATGAATTAAATGTATTGTTGTGATTTTCTTTAGAATCTAATGGATTTTTATTTTATTTCTTTTAAAAAGTTTTATGTGCACAAATTAAAAAAAGCATTTATAAATTAATAAATGTACTAACTATGTAGGAAATTAATTATAAAGGTTTCTAAATCATTTTAAAACAAATAAAATAAACATTGACAAGTGTTAGCTTCTTAATTCTTTTTATATACATGTGTAAGGAGTTAAAAATGGTATTGACAAATGTTGTTAAACTTTAACAAGTGTCACTAATTTGTGTTTATTTTCTTTAATTTTGAGTAAATTCTAATTAACACTATATAAACTCCTTACTCCTCTTTCCTATCTCTTTTCCCATCTGCTCATTTTCAAAGCCTGTAATTTTTCTTCAAATTAAAATCAACAAATAAAAATCTGGAACCAAAACAAAACTTGCTAAACAACTTCAAACCAGAAGAAAATAAAGAGGCAGAATTCAAAGTCTGAAAACTTAGTTTAAGACAAAGATCTGTTTCAAAGCAAATCTCAGATCTAAGTATATCAAGTACTCAAACCAAAATTTTAAAATCAAGCAACTTCATTTTCAAATTCAAGTTTGAGCCTTCAATTCTAGATCAGCATCAAGAAGTCGAGTTAACCGTTCTCTGTTTTTTTCCCAGGTGAGTAAATAAAAACCTTCAGAACTTTAAATAAGATTGTAAGTTTAGATGCATAATTATAGCAGTGAGGTTTACATAAGTACTTGAATATGAATATATGAATGTACTTATGATTGTCTATGTAATGCCTGTGCATGTTTAAGTATATACCTGTTTTGTTAAATTTCAGGCACGAAATCCTTAAAAGATTTATATTTTCCCAAACATTCAAATTTAAGCTATGATTTTTATATAAAGTATAATTATTTCAGGATAATTTAAATCCTAAAAACATTTTTAGGTGTTTTAACTTAGAAATTAGTCCCAAAATATGAAATATCAGTAAAAAACGATTATAATTCAAAAATCAATATTTATAATTCTGTAATTTGTTCCCATAAACAGATTAGCATTGTGAAATGATGATTTTTAATATAAATTTCATGATTTTTAATATTGAATCTGTTGAGAATTTTGGAATTCGTTGATATCGCAAATTTCGTCAATTACTGATGATCGGCATGATGTAGTTGGTCGAGTCACGGACTGGAGATGACTCATGTGTCATAGATGTTGGGAAAATTAGCGAGGGAAATTCTAGATGAACGAGGTGAAGCGACAAGGCACATTTAGGGTTTGGGATCGTGTTCTGGTCGAACTATTCATTGAGAACTGTGACATCAATAGGAAACTTGTCTCGATCGGACGTTGGGATATCAAAGCGAGGAGACGAGACAAAGGATTGACCGGAGTTCCATGGCCATTGGTGGTCTGTGGTGGCAGTGCGAGTGGATTTCATGGTTCTGTTTTTTTCTCTGATTGGTGCAAGATCGCTCGATTTGAATTTCAGAGTCGAACATAGGTTTTGGGTGGTGGAACACTTGGAGCAGGTCACAGGCGACTTGCGAGTACACTCGGCGATGACCATAGATGGTTGGCACGGTTGTGCATGTGCACGGTGCACATACATTTCTGTTGTCATTCGTTTAAGTGAGGAAGAAGCAGGAAGGTGCGTTTCGATTGGCAAGGTTAGTTCGTGGTTTGAGATTCTAATCGGAGTATCGGTCGTTGGTGAGTGAAGCTTAAATCTGATTCTTGGAATAGTTCGACGATGGTGGATTGAGTGGATTTGGGAAGGATGCCTGGTAAAAGGGAGGGGGTTAGAAGAAGACGGAGCATTTTTTTGTTTTGTGTTTGATGTTTGGGATTTCGAGTTTGTCCCGATATGTTCTCATTGGGACTTCGGTCCATTTTGTTTTCGATTGGCCTGAGCATAGTTAGTGCTGGTTGTTTTGTTGGGTCGTGGGCTTCGGTCCAATAAGTTTTGATTTAATTGAAAGCTAGATATTGTTAATAAAAGAAATTTGGATTTTGAAGTATGAAATAAAAAAAATCAATTTACTTTCCAAAGTTTTAACGAGCATATTGTTTTTTTTTATGAATTTGTTTATTCAAGAATTTTATATAGTCAAAGGAATTTGAGGAAAAAGAATAAACTTAATTTATTAATATGACTAATTAACTAAGGTAATTAATTTAGAAGATGACTAAATTTGTTGAAGGTTAATTACTTAGAGATTATAATAAAAGTAATTACTTAACGTCATTAATTCAGAAGGGTAATTAACGGGTAATTATCTGATGTTATGTAATCAATGTAAATAATTATAATATAATTATTTTGAGAAATTATTTAAGGATTAATGTATTTAATGTGGATGGGTAAAGGCAAATTAATTTGTGTGATTAATTAAGAATTAATTACTTATTGTAATTAAAGGATAATTAGTCAAAGGTGATTAATTAGATATGGATAATTAATAGATAATTAATTAATTGGTTTGTAATTAATTATTGTTAAGTGAGAAAGATTTAAAGGTGATTAAAGTAATTAATTTAATTTATTTAAATTAATTAGAAATGTTGTGATTAATTAATCTTGCTTATGAATGATTGAATGATGTTAAATGCCTTGAATTGGATGATATCTCTGATAAGAAATGATTTGTGATATGATATATTTGGGTGGACATTAATAATGTAGTTATCTATCAATCATGAATTGCTGTGTAAAAGTGACATCATGTATTTAGAAGTGGAATTGTATTTCACTTGAATAACTTGGGTTAAGATGGCATTGGATTCGAAGAGACGGGGATCGGGTATTAGCAAATGCCCAAAACCACTTCGATTCTTTATAAATTGATATGTGAAATCAATAAGCTGGAATGGAATGATTTAAGAAAATTGGACCATTTAATCTAAGTTTTGGTACTTAGATATTGATGTGTGAAATTAGAGATGTCTATAACAAATTGTGAATTTGTAAATTGATACGAGTTACCCCGGGTTTTAAATAAATTTAGGCTTTGGTATTTCATGTTAGATGGGTTTACTCACGCTGGTTTCTAGCTTGACCCGGGTGTTACTTTGATGTAATGCTCGGGTCAGACCAAGTATTACATATTTTCAGGTAAGGACGTTCTAGAGCTCAACAGATGAGCTAGATGACAGGAACGTATAGAGTGTTCGCGCTGTATTATGTTGTTGTATATATCTGAGTCATGTTGATTGTATCTGTCCAGTGCTTGTATATATGTTGTAACTCTGATTTATTAAAGTGAAATTTGACAAGTACAGTTTTTCTTTGTATAACTGATATTATTTGTTATTATATTTTATCCGCTACGAATGTGAGATGTTGGTGTTTCTGTTCTTCTTTTTCTTATATCTCTTTCTTCTTTTTCCTAACTATCTGGAATTTTCGGGATCGAAAGTTTCGGGTCGTTACATTTGGTATCAGAGCAGAAGGTTAAGCGAGAACCTTGGCTCTGTTGGGTTTACTCACTAAGGATAGGGTAAGTAGTACCCCAAAATGAGTTGAGTGTGTGTGTGTGTATAATAGAGCGTACTTGTTATTTTTATATAATGGTTTTAAATGTAAAGAATTTTTATATAAGTATATATACAAAGAAATAATTGGTTGTTAGATATTGAAATTAAATAAGAATTTAAGTGGAAAATATATATCCAAATAGGAATTGAATAGAATGAACCATTCAAATAAGGAGAAATAAATTTGGTTTCAAACTAAAATAAATAAAATGGATATTGTATCAAATATTGGGATGATTGTTTTCTAATAATGATAAAGCAAAATGAAATGTGTTAACGGAGTAAACTTTTAGATAAGTATGACATGTAAATTGAAGTGGGTTTTAACTTGTGAAGTTAGAATCCTAAGATTTAAAAAACATTTGAAATTTGTTTTCAAATTGTTAAAAGGAATGATAAATAATATTACTCAGAATATTTTTTAAAGTAATCTTATTTTGAAATGAGAAGTTGTTTGAAAACTTTGTTTGGAATTAAAACCAAAGGTGTTAAAACATAAGGTATAACTTGGTAAGCAAATAGATATATATATATATATATATATATATATATAAGAGTAAAAGTTGAATTCTTCTAATTAAGTCTAATTTATAGGTTAGGAAGTCTCTCTAGAATTCAGTCTTTGAGAGAGATGACTAAGAGTGAAGAATGGAAGGTTATACGCAGAGAGCAAAGAGCAGTTACATGTAAGGATCGAGAAGAAGCAATTCAAGAATATGAGAAACATGTTAAGGAAAGGGCTGAACCAGGACCTTATGATAATGTCACTTGCTACAGATGTTTCGATAAGGGTCACTACGCAGCCAAGTGCGCTAAAACAAGGGAGGAATTGAAGGGTACATTCCAACGGTTTCGCTCTGAGATCTTGTGCTTTAAGTGTCATAAGAAAGGACATTTCCTAAATCATTGCCGTGAAGTGAGAAAAGCGAAGCGTAAACTAGTTGAACCAGTCAATGAGTCGACTATTTGCTATCATTATAAGAAGACGGAACACATTGCTAGGAATTGTTCCGAGAGGCAGAAGAGTTGTAAAGCTGTGGAACGTACTGTTGGAGGCATGAAGGTTATCCAGATTGATAACAGGGTAGAGACATTTTGTGGTAAATGTTATAAGTAGGGACACCCTGTTGAGAAGTGTATGTACGGGCTTTGCCCTTTGGAAGGAAGTCCATAGAAGGATTCTTGTAAGAATATTAGGGCTCTGTTCTTTCCAAACCTCTAGGTAATAGAAAAGGCATCTGGATTTATGACTTCTGTAAGACTCTTATTTTGGATAAATGTATGTAATGTATGAACTACTAGTATGTAGTCAATTAATGTATGGAATATTTTATGGTAGTACAATCTAATATAAAAAAATCTTTATCTATTGAGAGTAGAATTGAAATTAATTTAAAAATGGAATTGTAAGAAATTAATTGAAATTTGAAATTTGATTTGAATTAATTTGAAGTGAAATTTAAAGTTGAATAGTTTGAAAATGGGAAAATTTGAATTAAATTAATTTGAAATAAAATTGAAGTGGAATGAGTTCAAATTTAAAAATGGAATTTGATTTTGAATTTGGAAAGAAATTGAGGTTAATTCAACTTGAATTGGGTTTAAATCAAGTTCAATGGAAATTGAAGTTATTTAAATTGGAATTGAGTCAATTTAAATGGAAGTGGAAATTAAATTGAATTGATTGAAAATGGAGGTTGGGAATTGAACAGTTTGGCTTTGGACTATTTTCAAAATAAATTGTTTTAAAATAAATCTATTTTTCCAAACTATTTACTATACAACTTTTCTTTTTAAACCTAAAACTGTCATATACTTGTTTTACAATTATTTTTGGAACTATTTAATAATTTTTCAACTGTTTTATAAACTAATTACTGTTTTTCAACTACTTTATAACTATTTTCTATTTTACAACTATTTTGCAATTATTTTAGATTTCTATTACTATTTGACTATTTTTCAGCTATTTTAAAATTACTTAACTATTTTACAGCTATTTTACAACTAATAAATTATTTTTCAACTACTTATCTATTTTTTTTATTCTTCAAGCTATTTTCTAAATTTAAGCTGGACAGAGTTCAAACTGTTTATGATTAAATATCCATTTGAGATAAGAATTGAGGTGATAATCCTAATGAGGATTTAGCAATTGAGAGCAAGTGAATGAAAATCCAGTGAATGTGAATAGAAAAGAGAAATTGATTTGGCTAATAATCAATGAGGATAAATACGTAGGATGTACGTATATTATTCTATTCGCACATTTATTTGATCCAGATTCGAGCACAGAATTTCGAAATAGTATATCGACCTGAGTTGGGATTTTTCACTCGATTTTTGACGGCGAACCTGGATATGGATTGTTGATTGGTTATGCATATTCTCTATCATAGCTAGGCTATGCAAGGAGAATGATGGTTTCTGATCAAGAAACCAGATCGATGTCTGCACCAGGAAGTCGGGCGGACGATACTAGTTCGGAAGTGAAATTATGTGATCGAATGAGCGATCAGATTGGTATAGCGTACGGATGATATGTGTACATCATACAGGTTTGAATGAAACTGATACTGGCAATTTGTGGATAAGAAATGTGAAATGGTTTTCGAAATGAAAGGTATATTTTGTGAAATATATGATGAAATAAAATAAAAATTGGATATTTCAATGGTAGAAAATTACTTTATGGAAGTAAGTACTATGGTTAATGACTTTATAGAGTAATCAAATTTGAATATTTAATTTGGAATAAATAAAGTTATATATCTTTGTTATATAAGATAAATCTCTCCTTGTTGAATCTATTGCCAGAAGAAAAGGATTTTTGAAAAGTATTTGAAGTATAAAAAGGGAATTTATACAAGTTTGAAGTAATCCAAAGATTTTCAAAATTATATATATCTATGTGTGTGTGTGTGTGTGTATATGAAGGATTTCATGAGGATGATTTTGGAAAGGTTTTTGGAACCTTTGGACTTTGGAAAGGCTTTTGCTTTTTGGGTAAAATCAATATTGTAATTTGGAAAGCCTGGTTTGAGAATTATCGATTTTGGGATAATCAATTTTGTGTAAAGGAGCTTTATTTGAGATCATACTAGGTGTATGATTTGGAAGATACTATATGTGTATAGTATAAAGCGTTTTGAAAATGGCTCTGGAGAAAAAGGTGCTCCCTTGAAATGAACTTCTCAGGAGTACCATAGGTTGGTACTGCCTTGAGCCTCAAAGGGAGAGGTTCTAAAGTTGATCCTGTGAGGAGTCCGAACAAAACTATTTCCTGAGGATTATGAGTAGTGTGTCAGGAAAGTCGAGGGCGCTAATGCCTACAGAGGCATTTGAGTTATGCTGTGATGACAGTTTAACTCGATGTCACTGCGATCTACTGCAGACCATAGCGAAAGTCGTGTGTGCCGCTGAGAGCCAACAGTCTACATTTGATTTTGTATCAGTAAACTGCAACCTATGGTAACATAGCGAAAGTCGTATGTGCCGTTGAGAGCTAACATCATGCGTTTGATTTTATATCGGTAGACTGTGACCTATGTGGGAGTGGAGAAGTTTCATTTTTGGCAGCGAAAATCGAGGGCGTTGATGCCTACAGTTACATGGACTTTTGCTGTGATGAAAACGTAACGCTGGAATATAACTCCGATCTGATGTGGGTTCCATGGCGTAATCGAGGAGCGCGGAGTGCCTACAGTTACATGGACTTTTGCTGCGATGACAACGTAACCCAGGATGTAAGTGCGACCATGGATGGGGGTGATGATTTCCAGAGCATTCTCACCAAAGATGTTTTCTCTACTTTCAAAATGTTTTCTATATTTTCAATAAAATGTTTTCGAAGTATTTTCACTGGGTGTTGAAAACGGGTTTACCAAGTGCTTATAGATTTTCAGTCTTACGCCTGATCAATGTATGGCCCAATTTCTATGAGCACTAGGACGGACTTATTGAAACATCGAGTTTTAAAAGGTAATTTTATAAAAACTATTTTATAATATTTTAAAGTGTTTTAGAAACAATCTAAGAAAATTTATCTAATTTTAAGCATTTTAATAATTTCTGGCTTCGTTTCTTTTCGAGGACAAAAAGATTCAAAGGGGGGAGGAATGTGATAACCTGGATTTCTGGACATCTGTAATTGCTAATAATTGGGTTAATTAATAGAAATACTGAATTATAGATTGATTTTAAATAAAATAATTTTTTTTTATTTTATTTTATAAATTTAATTTTAAATAGACTAATCATTTTCAATTTAATAAGAATTGTTTAAGTGTATGACTTTAAAGTTAGAATTTAATATTTCCAAATTTAATAATATGTTTGTGCAAATTAATATATATTTATTTGGATTGATTTTTAAGTTGGATAGATTGAATTTGAATTTAAAATTTGAATTGTTAAATATAATTAAAAAAATATTTTTGATATAAAATATATGAACAATTTTTTTATTTAAATAAGATTTGTTTATCTTCTTTAAAAGAAAATTTATTTATATAAACTTAGGAAGTGTTTATTTAATATTAAATAAATACAATAGTTTTACATTAACATTTAATAATGAATTAAATATATTGTTGTGATTTTCTTTAGAATCTAATGGATTTTTATTTTATTTCTTTTAAAAAGTTTTATGTACACAAATTAAGAAAAGCATTTATAAATTAATAAATGTACTAACTATGTAGGAAATTAATTTTAAAGGTTTCTAAATCATTTTAAAACAAATAAAATAAACATTGACAAGTGTTAGCTTCTTAATTCCTTTTATATACATGTGTAATGAGTTAAAATTGGTATTGACAATGTTGTTAAACTTTAACAAGTGTCACTAATTTGTGTTTATTTTCTTTAATTTTGAGTAAATTCTAATTAACACTATATTTAACTCCTTACTCCTCTTTCCCATCTCGTTTCCCATCTGCTCATTTTCAAAGCCTGTAATTTTTTTTCAAAACTGAAATCATCGAATAAAAATCTGGAACCAAAACAAAACATGCTAAACAACTTCAAACCAAAAGAAAATAGAGAGGCAGAATTCAAAGTCTCAAAACTCAGTTTAAGACAAAGATCTGTTTCAAAGCAAATCTCAGATCTAAGTATATCAAGTACTCAAAGCAAAAGTTTAAAATCAAGCAACTTCATTTTCAAATTCAAATTTGAGCCTTCAATTCCAGATCAGCATCTAGAAGAGAGATCAGCATCTAGAAGAGGAGTTAACTATTCTCTGTTTTTTTTTTGCCAGGTGAGTAAACAAAAACCTTTAGAACTTTAAATAAGGTTGTAAGTTTAGATGCATAATTATAGCGGTGAGGTTTACATAAGTGCTTGAACATGAATGCATGAATGTACTTATGATTGTCTGTGTAATGCCTGTGCATGTTTAAGTATACACTTATTCTGTTAAATTTCAGGCACGAAATCCTTAAAATATTTATATTTTCCCAAACATTCAAATTTAAGCTATGATTTTTATACAAAGTATGATTATTTCATAATAATGTAAATCCTAAAAACAGTTTTAGGTGTTTTAACTTAGAAATTAGTCCCAAAATACGAAATATCAGTAAAAATCGATTATAATTCAGAAATCAATATTTATAATTCTATAATTTGTTCCCATAAACAGATTAGCATTGTGAAATGACGATTTTTAATAAAAATTTCATGATTTTTAATATTAAATCTGTTGAGAATTTTGGAATTTGTCGATTTCGCAAATTTCGTCAAATACTGATGATCGGCATGATGCAGTTGGTCGAGTCTTGGACTGGAGATGACTCTTGTGTCATAGATGTTGGGAAAATTTGCAAGGGAAATTCTAGATGAACGAGGTAGAGTGACGAGGCACATTTAGGGTTTGGGATCATGTTCTGGTCGAACTATTTCATTGGGAACTGTGACATCAATAGGAAACTGGTCTCGATCGGATGTTGGGATATCGAAGCGAGGAGACGAGATGAAGGATTGGTCGGAATTTCGTGGCCACCGGTGGTCTGTGGTGGCAGTGCAAATGAATTTCGTAGTTCTGTTTTTTCTCTGATGGGTGCGAGATCGCTCAATTTGAATTTCAGAGTCGATCGTAGGTTTTGGGTGGTGGAACACGTAGAGCAGGTCACAGGCGACTTGCGAGTACACTCGGCGATGACCAGAGAAGGTCGGCACAGTTGTGCATGTGCACGGTGCACAAACATTTCTGTTGTCATTCGTTTAAATGGGGAAGAAGTAGGAATGTGAGTTTCGATTGGCAAGGTTAGTTCGTGGTTTGAGATTTTAATCGGAGTATTGATCATTGGTGAGTGAAGCTTAAATCTGATTCTTGGAATAGTTCGAAGATGGTGGATTGAGTGAATTTGGGAAGGATGCCTGGTAGGAGGGAGGGGGTTAGAAGAAGATGGAGCATTTTTTTGTTTCGTGTTTGATGTTTGGGATTTCGTGTTTGTCCCGATATGTTCTCGATTAGGACTTCGGTCCATTTTGTTTTCGATTGGCCTGAGCATAGTTAGTGCTGGCTGTTTTGTTGGGTCGTGGGCCTCGGTAATAAGTTTTGATCCTCTATCTGTTGCGGGTCATTTTGGATTGGCTCATAATGAGCAAATTCCTTAATCTTCTTTCTATATATATAGATATACAACAAAAAATCTGGATATTAACACAATCCTATCGAACCAGTATATTAATTGGGTTTGTTGGGTTGATTCCAATGAAAGAGATGCTCTTAATTGAAAGCTAGATTTTGTTACTAAAAGAAATTTGGATTTTGAAGTATAAAATAAAAAAAATCAATTTACTTTCCAAAGTTTTAACGAGCATATTGTTTTTTTTTATGAATTTGTTTACTCAAGAATTTTATGTAGTCAAAAGAATTTGAAGAAAAAGAATAAACTTGATTTTTTTAATATGACTAATTAACTAAGGTAATTAATTTAGAAGATGACTAAATTTGTTGAAGGTTAATTACATAGAGATTATAATAAAAGTAATTACTTAACGTCATTAATTCAGAAGGGTAATTAACGGGTAATTACCTGATGTGATTTAATCAATGTAAATAATTATAAGATGATTATTTTGAGAAATTATTTAAGGATCATGTATTTAATGTGGATGGGTAAAGGCGAATTAATTTGTGTCATTAATTAAGAGTCAATTATTTATTGCAATTAAAGGATAATTAATCAAAGGTGATTAATTAGATATGGATAATTAATAGATAATTATTTAACAGGTAAATAGGCACAAGGAAGAAGTTGAAAAAAAATTAGCCTTAAGGACAACAAGTTTGCTTTTTAGTCTGAATGACACTTTTTAGTGTAAACTGAAAATGATAGTTACAACTATCATTCTGTGATTTACACTAAAAAGTGTCCTTCATCCTAAAAAACAAACTTCTTGTCCCTGAAACTAAATTTTTTTCTAACTTTTTCCTTGAGGCTAAAATCCCCATTATTTAATTGGTTTGTAAATAATTATTGTTAACTGAGCAAGATTTAAAGGTGATTAAAGTAATTAATTTAATTTATTTAAATTAATTAGAAATGGTGTGATTAATTAGTCTTGCTTATGAAAGATTGAATGATGTTAAATGCCTTGAATTGGATGATATCTCTAATAAGAAATGATTTGTGATATGATATATTTGGTGGACATTAATAATGTAGTTATCTATCAATGACGAATTGCTATGTAAAAGTGACATCCTGTATTTAGAAGTGGAATTGTATTTCACTTGAATAACTTAGGTTAAGATGACATTGGATTCGAAGAGACCGGGGTCGGGTATTAGCAAATGCTCGAAAACACTTCGATTCTTTATAAATTGATATGTGAAATCAATAAGCTGGAATGGAATGATTTAAGAAAATTGGACCATTTAATCTAAGTTTTGGTACTTAGATATTGATATGTGAAATTAGAGATGTCTATAACAAATTGTGAATTTGTAAATTGATACGAGTTATCCCGAATTTTAAATAAATTTGAGCTTTGGTGTTTCATGTTAGATGGGTTTACTCGCGCTGGTTTTTAACCTGACTCGGGTGTTACTTTGATGTAATGCTCGGGTCAGACCGAGTATTACAGATTTTCAGGTAAGCACGTTCTGGAGCTCAGAAGACGTGCTGGATGATAGGAACATATGGAGTGTTCCGGCTGTATTATATTGTTGTATATATCTGAGTCATGTTGATTGTATCTGTCCAGTGTTTGTATATATGTTGTAACTCTGATGTATTAAAGTGAAATTTGACAAGTACAGTTTTTCTTTGTATAACTGATATTATTTGTTATTATATTTTATCGGCTGCGAATGTGAGATGTTGGTGCTTCTGTTTTTCTTTTTCTTCTATCTCTTTCTTCTTTTCCCTAACTATCTGGAATTTTCAGGATCGAAAATTTCAGATCGTTAATAAAATGATGCCATGTGGAAAATCCGATAATGCCACATGGATTAATCAAATAATGCCACGTGGCCTAGGAAAAATGATGCCATAAGTACTAATCAAACGATGACACGAGGACAAATTATTGTTTGACACATGGACCAACTATAAGATGCCAAGTGGCAGTATTGTTGTACGCCACGTGTACGCTACTGTGGAAACCATATCAGTAGCCACATTGGATGACACGTCATCAAACACATCAGTCGATGACTCATCATTTGATTCACAAGTTAATGCGGTCCACGAAATCTTTTACCTACCAATATTAATAAGTGTAGGTAAAAACTCTTTCCCCGCTAACATTTACCTGCTAGTGTCTACCGATTCAATATTGGTAGCTAAAACATATCGACCACCATTAGGCTACACTGCACCAGAAAAACCGTTCCACCATGGCTCTAAGCCGTGACAAAGTTATTTAGCCGCGATCCGAAGCCGTGGTGAAATGCGAAGTGGTAAATATGTAGCCACGGCCCTAAGCCATGGCCTTGTACATAAAATAGAAAAGATATCAATTTCAATTTTAAGATATAATTCGACACATCTTAAAACTCTTGATAAAAAATTGAAATATCACTACAAAATTAAATCAAATTTATATCATAACGTATTTTTTAAATATTTTAGTCAACTGAACTACTAAGCTACATTCAAATACTACTACAGTACAACTGAAACAGTATATGCACATTTACTATATAACATGTTCCGCAGATTTCACAAGCACATTTGTTTAAAGTAGAGTCATAGTGGTTAGCTGAAAGATACATTATGATTGAAACAAGCCCATCAACTAATCGATTCATATCGAAGGCTGAAAGAAAGCTGCAGCCCATGGGTTTAGAGAGTTTGCAATCCTGTATTATGTGTAGTTCGTTCACCTGCAAATAAGTTAAGACAAGTTGTTAGCACAATGTGTATTCCAGAGGCAGATGCATGACCCTATATGTATTCTAGAGGTAATTAATTCATGCATTTTCTCAATGTTCTTTTTGACTGTAGTGTTGTTTTTGACTGTATGTGCTGCAGTAAATGTGCGTGTTGAGTTTAATAAAATAGACAGATACCTAACTAAAAAAAAGAAGTTAGGCAATTGTTAGAAGCTAGAACATAAGTTACATAACTGTCAGTTGTTTTAATCGGTTTGAACCTACATATATCAATAGATTAGTAAACAAAATGTCACAAATGCACTTAGGCACATGTACAACTCACAGCAGTTCAACATCACATTCAGATGCAGGCAAAAGTTCAAAGGATACAATAACATACTATCAGAATCTATACATCTGTCCTTGCAACCCAGGCTGTGTTATCAAAGGAGATAGATTAATCATAAAGTCAGAAACAGCGTACATTGCCTTGAAAGCTCACAACTCTGACAGTCAAATTTTTAGGCAAGTGTTGCAATATTCTTATTCTCATCACTGATGCCCAAATAATTAAAACCAAAATCACCAAATAGAATACAAACAATAGATATTTTAGAAAACCACTGGAAAAGCCTTCTAAAATTTTCTTGCTCAAACAGTAATGATTTCAACACCATGGTCATACGAAACCCTTCAAAGTAGAATATTGTTGCTCCTTCAATATACGGCAAACATAAAGCAACAACGATAGTTTCTCGAATCCAAGATTGATTTTCTCTACTGTTACTTCCATCTATCATGTGCCAAGCACCAATATCAAAAAAGGATAGACATGGTAATGGTAATGCAAATGCAATTCAAGTGCAAGTGTGCATGAGTCCAATATGCATCGGGATAGAGAAGTACAGGATCAATGCAACTAGAATTCAAGATCATTGATCAGGCTATAGAGGGGCGGCAAAGTACACAAAGGTAGTAATATAATATCCATGCAAGGATGAATGCACATGAAATTCATGGGCAAACAAGGATAGTCAAGGAAGTGCACAACCAGATCAAAACATGTATAAGACCAAAGTAACATATAGGGGCAAATTTAGACAATCAGTTCACTAGCAACCAGGTCCAGGCAAACACAATCAAGCATAGCAACAGCAAAACATGCTTATTAGGTGGAACAAGAAACAAGGTCCATGGAAATTGAATTTGACTGTTTAAAAAAATTGGTCCTTTTGCCTAACTCGAGGTCATAGTAACTATTGATCTTTACTAATATCATGTACTGTACGGAATAAACAATATAGTTGTTAAGCTTTATACTTTTTGTTTTATGAACTCAACAATTTTGCACCACTGAAAACAAATGAGATACATAAATGTCCAAGGCTTCTGCAATAATTCATAATATAATATTTTATGTACTGAGGAATATAACACTTGCAGTTCACGGTTCAGATTATAGAAGAAACACAAAGTTCATTATTGTTTACCACAGTTTGAATAAGCATATGGTTTATGATATCTGAAAGAAATTAACATTAAATTGTTTACAAGAACATCAGAAATTGTGTGCAACTCAATTTTGTTGCAGATAATTAAATATTAAAATATTTAACTATATATGAATAGGATCCAATGTGGTCATCAATTATACAAAAAAGCTTTGTTTCATGCCATTCAATGTCTCTAATATCATATAGAGATCTTGAAATATATATATATATATATATATATATATAATAGTGGAAATTAGGTTGAAGGGCTTCTATTTATAGGGTAATAAGTTTTAAGGACAACACTTCTGAATAATTAGTTTTAAGGACAATTTACAGATAATGATAAATTTATTTATCTTTTTAAGTTATACATGAAAATGATAAATCCTTTTATCATTATTTCTGTATAACTGAAAATGATAAATTCTTTTATCTCTTCCCTATAAAATGTCCTTAAAACTAATTTTTCAGAAGTAGTGTCCTTTAAACTTATTATCCTGCACAAATAAGCCCTTGAAGTGAAAATCCCCTATAGTGGAAATTAGGTTGAAGGGCTTCTATTTATATAGGTTAAGTGTTTCCTTTGATAAAGTGATAAAATGTACATTGAATATATGAAGCATGAGATCAATCTATACAGGAACATTTTCCAATTCTATGAAGCAGTCTTTGCTAACATATACTCTAGCTATCGATACGCAAGTGCTCAGGAGAATGAACACAAAGATGTAGCAAACAAAACAGACTGTGAAGATGTGAACTTCAATTTCATATTTAATCGACATGGGGAAATTGACCAAGTAAGGAACTGAGATTTCAAAATATAGTCAAACTAGAAATAAGCTGTCAATTTTAAGTCAAAACCAAACTTTGAAAATTTCAATGTCAAATTACAAATGATAATGTAGGAAATCGATTCCTATATAATCCTAAATTCCCACTATACTCATTTCTATTTAACAGAATATCTTACATTATTTTATCTAGATCAAACCATTATATTACAACAAAATCGTCTTTACATACTAAATAATATTTTCCAAATTACTTCCATTTTCATAAATTTACACAAATATTCAAACATTTACGCTAATATCAAGAGGGAATTAAGCTTATTCACAAAATTTAATACTTCAAAATAATTCTATACTACTTTCTCTTTAAATTATATATTAAAATCTATAAAATGATATATATATATATATATATATATATAATTCTTATTATACTTCATGCATATAATTTTGGTGAATTATTTCAAATTAAGGCATCTAACTTATATACATTCATTAATGAATCTATAATATTCCACATTTCAAAATGTATACCTTTATTAATATACTCCTTGGATGAAATGTTGCCTTTATTTGTGAAGCATTGTTTGTAATATTCCAAAAATGGTTTAAAACCACTTAGAGACAACATAACATTAAAATACCAAAGTATAATGCTACATAAATACCTGCTTATGTGTATACAGATATTGAATATTATTCTTTGGATGACAAAGATATTCCAACTTCACCAAAGGTCATAGCATGATGGTGATTTTTTGCTTGTTTTCTCTTCCGGTAGCATTATATTGTCCACAACCAACTTCGCATGTTTTGGAGGTACAGATTTTTCATGTATAATGTATGCTGTCGAATCTCTGTATATAGAGGCTGTTGCAATGACCTCTAGGTCAATGTTCACGATTTCACATTTTTTATTGGGAAAACCGAACGAATTCAATGAACTGAAAAATTTGTTACTCGGCAATCTTCCAACACTTCCCTGAGATGCACCACTTCCTCCTTCATTTGAAGCAATGTCTGGTATATGATTTCCTTGACCTATATATCATCCCTTCAATAATTCCACCAACGACTTCAATGTACCCTCCATATTATCTATCCTAGCTTTTAAATCTTCCGAGTTTCCTTGAGCCTTTTTTAGTTGTTTACGCACAATCTTAGAAGCATTACTTGGGGTCCTTGATATTTTGGTTCCAATGCTTCAAGTCCGACCTCTTTTGTCCTTCCCAAACAATTGTGATAGGATATCTTCATTTAATGGCAAGTCTTTTTCGTCGCTATCGTTGATTGATTCCTTTGCTTTTGTAGTTTTATCCTAAAATCCAATAGTACTTGAGATGTTATTTGTTACATAAGCTTTGTAGAATAGCTGAATTATTATTTCTTTAACTTACAAAGTATGCAGAAGCTGATTCTGGCATGCTACCATCTTTTTTCGTATGAGTCTTCTCCCATACTTCACGACGTGTGATTTCTTTGGTTGGATTTGCATTGACCTGAAATAGAAAAGATGACATGTCACATGATAGCTTTTGGTACAACTTTCACAATATTCGAAATCATGAATGTCACAACACCCAGGCTCGAAGGCCATCCAAATCTCACAAGTCTATAAAAAAGTAACCATCAACTTGTAAATTGTTAGGATTATTATTTATAACTTAAGGGTTACTGGAACTAGTACTAGATTTGCAGTTACTGATCATGTATGTACTGATACAATGTTTGATAAAAGGAGAAAACAAAACCATAATCAATTAGCAGTTTGAGTGTTGTAGTAGAAATTTGACATTTTAGTTGTATAAGGGATAATAGCTAACCGAATTTTAAAATATTGTCAACTGACAACGTAAAACTAAACAGTGAGCCATACGCTTTGAGTACTTGATGCAGACTTTTATTATAGAGGTACAACTGCCTTACATTTTTATAATATCAACACTAACTTTACTTCAGTTAAGTAAAAGCATTATCAAATGGAATATAAAACCAATTGAGAAATACATAAGTACTAAGCAAATTCATATTTAATAATAAATCCTTCGTGATAAATAATTATTATATATTCTAGAATTAAAGAAATAAACAATTTACTAAACTAAGAAATAACACAAAATAATACATTAATTAACCTTTTATAAAATTAGATAATTATAAAACGTATGAATTGGTTAAATTTGTTCACAATCAATTTATATACATTTTTTCTCATAATCCAATTTATATTTATTTATTAATATGTAAACACACACAAATATATATATATATATATATATCAGTTATACCTTAATAAGGTTTATATTCATATATGGTTATTCTCAAACACAAAGAATGACAACACTATAAAAGTCGGTAGAATATATTACATTATCAAAGTCAGGAATAGCAAACTAGTTGAACTATTAGGAACAAAAATCAAAATTCTTACATAAACACAAATGAATATCATTATTGGAGTGAATACTCAAATATATATATATGGGCACTTTTACTGCTCATATTCTTAAGCACCTATCAAATATATAAGTATACTAATGAAGTCAGAGCTGCTACAAAATGAAGCAACACAGAGACTTGCCCAAAGAAGACAAGCAACGTCACAAGCTTAATTTTTAAAGCATATAAATTAGCATGCATAAACTTTAATAAAAGTAGACCTCACAACTGTCATATATATATATATATATATATATATATATTCAAGTGTACATATATCATTATATATATAGACACACACACCCACACTAAAGTAACTCCTTTACTATAGTATAAACATATCTATTCACCTTCTTGATTTAGGACTATAAGCTAATGATTAACTGATAGTTATCGATATTTATTAAAAAAGACGAAACAAACGTACCATTTCATGTTCTGCTACAGTGTGACTTGTACTTCCAGTATGATGACCATAATTGTACAATGATCTTTTTTTGTCTATTTCCCTTCTTTCCTTTGCACCGGATTTTGCTTTATTTTTCACAAACTCATTCAAATCTTCTTGGGCGATTGTTGGTGGACAGTTTTTCAACCTCTCTTTGTCATTATCGAATTTTTCGTAAAAGTTTGTCCTTAATTTGTTCTTGTGTCTCCTAAATGACTCAGCCATTTTTTTTGAAACAAGTCATTTGTATCTGGCTCTAGCTTGTGAAATGTCTGTGAAATTAAGAGTTGTTTACATAAAAAGGAAGTGATGTTCAATCCAAGAAAAATATATATTGTTTTAAAATATAAAAAAGGTAATGGCCAGTAATAACACCTATCACCTATGATACTAAATTATAAAATTAAAAAAAGTTATAGAATAAAGAAAATAGAAGCCATTGGAGAGAGAGACAAAAGATATATTATTCACTTCTGAGAATAGATATCTATTTACATTACATGGCCTACTTTATATAAGTGCTTCAGAGATAAAGACTGAACTTATCCCACGATGTGGGACTATACAAAATAGTGTACAAGCATATTCACTTCATAATATACATATATTATAACACTTCCCCTTGAATATGCGTCTTCAAAATCTTGAATGCTCGGATAATTTGGAAATTTCCGTTTCGAAACGTGTATGATGATTGCTCCCCCTTATTATTATCTTGCTTGCATTTATCGATTCAATCGATATAGATTTGCCTCATTAAAAACCTCTATTAGAAAAACCCAGTGGGAAAAAATCTTGAACGAGGAAAAGAGTGCAACTTGTGAAATCATAAATATCATACTAAAAATGATATTTCTTATAAGATTTTGATACTTCAGGATCAAAATAATGCCTCATTAAAACCTTACTAAGAAAAATCCAATGGGAAAAATCTTAGTGAAGGAAAAAGAGTACAATGACATATTTTATTTTCTTATTTCTTTAAATAAAGCTTGATACTTCTGGATCAAACTAATGCCTCATTAAAACCTTACTAAGTAAAACCCTATGGGAAAAATCTTAGTGAAGGAAAAAGAGTACAATATAGTATGTCATATTTCAATAATTTACTGCATCAGATAGAGTTTGATACTTTTGGATCAATTTAATACGTCAGTAAAAACCTTACAAAGGAAAACCCGATGGGAAAAACCTTAGTCAAGGATAAAAATATAATTTAACTCAAATAACATATTTGAGATGTTATTTCTTGAAAAGACGTTTGATTCTTCTAGATCAAGATAATGCCTCATTAAAACCTTAATAAGAAAAACCCAGTGGGAAAAATTTTAAATAAGGAAAAAGAGTACATTATAGCTTATTTCAAATGTTACAGGGAGTTGATACTTCTGGATCAAGATAATGCCTCGTTAAAACCTTATTAATAAAAACCCAGTGGGAAAAATCTTAGTTAAGGAAAAGAGTGCATTATAAAATACTTATGGATGCTCCCCCTAATTTAAAATTTTCCTCTGAATTCATATTCGTCTTTCGATAACTCAAATTGGTTATAGATATTTCTGGATCTATAAATATGAATCTCATTAATAATACAATTTATTAATAGCTTCCTTCGATACAATCAAATTTTTTAAGATTGTTTCTTCCAAATATGGTTTGCATTTTATGCATTTGTATGTTACTTTTATGAGACACACTTCATGTGCTTTCATTAAATATTTTTTTTTTGCTTCAAATTAGTTTTGCGCATTGCAACTATACATCTTTCATGAATATTAAAAATTTCATTACAACATTACTAGAAAGCAGGAAGTAATCTACTCATCTTGATGTATCAAGATTTTCATTACAACAATACTTAGAAGAAATTTGTAATCTACACTTCATGTCTTTTTCATTCTTTATAACTACAAAAGTTATATATATTCTTCAAAATTTATATACTTTAGTTTGCATATCGCAACTATCACTTCAATGGATATTAAGAGTATCATTACAACGATACTTAAAAATAGGAAGTAATCTACTCATCATGAATTATATCAAGATTTTCATTACAACAATACTTAAAAGTAGGTTGAAATTTACTCTCCTTGTTCTTTGCATTCTTTATAACAACGAAAGTTATTTATATTCTTCAAGAATTTGTACACTTTCATTATTTAATATGATTTTAAACCATATTTATACCTTCGGGGCATATTAAGCATTTCAAGTACTTTTGGTACTTTGCGGACTACAAGTTCAGATTTCTTATTAAGGATAATTTCATGATGGTCAATCATGTTTTTCTCTAATCCATGATCTTTAATCCATTTATAAACATAAGCTCTTTATTATTTATAAATTTATCATTGATGATTATTTCTTGTCAGTTCTAGACATGATTTATTGAGATCTCTTTAATTATCATGTTTTAGGTACCTAACCCACTTCTAGGGTTGTTTGAGAATCATGTCATGGATCTCTTTCAGAGCATCCCTTATGTGTTTCTTCAAGAACACTCACCTCCTTTATTTGGCATCTTTATTACTTACTCCAAAAATATTTTGAACTGACTTTTGAACCATATTTCAAATGTGGTTTACAAATTTTGATCCTTCAGTGATTCAAATCTATATTGGAGAAAGTCTACTAGGGATATTACTGATAATTTATTCAAGTTACTTAATATTTTGCATCATTGTATATTTTAACAAATATTTAACATTGATGATCAAAATGAGCTTGTATCTCTTTATCCTCCCCCTCAATGTTGACAAACATTGTCACATTAAATAATAATCATCTTTGGATTCTCATTTTGATCCATTATGATATTGCTACTAGCAAATACACCATACATATTAATAATAAGAGGATAATTCTTTTATTCATTGATAAGATGCATTCAATTGATATTGATTATTAGAGTTTGTTCTCATTCATTGATCTAAGCTATTGGAGGAATTTACTTATTGTGTAGATCATTTGAATACATACATGACTTCAGGTCATTCAGCATTTATGTTGATTGAATTTTAAATCACTAAATAATATCTATGCATAATCACAAAATAATAGCTTATCACAAACTTCAGGTTGTTAGCTAAATATTTACATATATGGATGTATACGTGCGTCCACGTATCACATGTATATTGTAAAATTTTCATATTCTTTCTCATTTGAATTAGTGATTTTTGGAACAAACTATTACAAGGATCAAAACTATTAATTTCTATTTATAAATCAATGTCAATGCAAACCTGTCAAAACCGCATGATAATGTTCAAAACATTTGGTTTGAAACCATATCGAACTTCTGGTTCGAACAAAACATACACACAACTTCAAGTTGTTAAGTTTTATTCCTCAATTATATCTCAAATATCAGTTTTGAACACTAATTATGATTACTTATCAAGGAGTAATTTTTAATTGCATATAGACATTTCTACACATCTCTATTGAGAGTTCTGTAAAAAAAATTACAGCAAAAATAATAATAGTATCTTCTATATACTTGGAATGTTACAGATACAGATTTCCTCTTAGCTCTCAAACTTTTAGGATCTAATCTAAGCTAAATTAGGATCCTTTATAATCAAATTTATGTACACTTATTTGGTTTAATAAAATTACCAAATATATAAATAAATCTCTTCTAGAGATATGTTATCATTTTCAAATTTATAAATCTCTTCTAGAGATATATTAGTATCACCACTTCTGGAGTGAACTTTCTCTTATATATATATATATATATATATATATGCACTATTTGAATGCCATATCAATATACACTGTTTATTTTATGCATATTGCATAATTACTACTTTTACAGTAGCATAAAATATCCATGCTTTTAAAATGGCATATCAAACTTTAAATACAGTGACAAAATTAGATTCACCAACTGAAAGTAAGATGCAAGAGATAAAACCACTACTTCTGGAGTGTAACATTGGTATACAATATCATTATTCTTTTTTTTTGAATAAATTATTGTTATTAAAAAATTTATGTCATTATTCCTTGATTATATCTCTAATATTACTATTGAACATTAATTATGATTGTTTATTAGAAAATTAGACTAACTTATAATTATATATAAACATCTCCTCTAGAGAGTTCAGTAAAATAGATATATTTATGTGACGACCCGCCCTTCTACTACCAGAAAGACGTATCATCATTAAGAAGAGAAAGGGATGAGAAAATAGAAAAGAAAGAGAAAGAAAGAACAACTACATTAGAATCTCACAGCGGAACGGAACAAAATATAATATCACATAAATATTTCAAACTTTTACATATATCAGGGTTATATAGATAATACATCAATACTAGACAGTTATAACACCTGTCTAGTTAATACAACTCAATACAATACAACTCAAACAATATGACTCAGAGATACCAACACAGCGGAACTATATATATATCTACAACGTTGAAGCCTCCTGCTCCATTGCTCCTCCAGAATTCGTCAAAGCTAACCTGAATCTCTTGACTACCCATAAAAATTTGGGTACCCGAGAGTTTATGAAAACAAAAAATAAACTCCGGGTCAGACATGGGTCTGGTATGAGTAAACGGTTTAAAGTTTCTTAACTTTGAAAAACATTTGAAAATAAAGGTATCACGTAAGACTCCCCACAAATAAATACGGGTAAGTTTTTACCTTACGCTAACCAAAACATTTCATAGGAAATCCAGTGATATTATAATAGTGTCTAGGGTTTTCAAGTAAATAGAAAATAGCCGAAATTGTTACATCTATTAAATTCCAGCTATTAGCCACAAAAGTGGGTAATACAAATCAAAACCGTAGGGTCTCGTAGGGAAAATGGATTTCCAACAATGGTAGGGCTACTGGGGTACCGTCCGTCACGGTACGGGGCCTAGATCACCGTACCGAGGATTACTCCCTTCATCCCCTGCAACACAAGGCCGGAACCATTCCTTACTGAACAGTCCCGAACAAGATAAACCCCATGGTTGGCGCGACCAACCACCCACTAAGCCGAAATAAATAAGGGACATCTAGATAGGGGAAATATCTTGTCCTGCTTGGGCATGACCCACCTAACCTTGCTGCACCTCCCCTGTTTTAGCCATTCCCGGTTGATGAGCCTTGAGGCTACGATTACCTTTAAAGAACATATCACTTAGAATGCTCATCGTCCGCCTGACGATGTGTTGAAAGCATTCGATCCATACAAGTTCGTTCCGGGTTCGAACGAAACCGAAGGCATTATCTCGTTACACTCATTTTGGAATCACCCTCAGAGTCAACGACGATAACCCTTGCATTCTGAAATCACCATCTTGATCTTCTTCTCAGAATTCACGACCTAACGTTTAAATTGGATCGATGTGGTTTTCGAAGAATCAAATTTGATTCTTCCGATCCCGGTCTCATCGAATCCAAACGCCATTTTAAGGGCAAAGTTGTCTATTTAACTTAAACAGTTTAAATAATTTAAATTTAACAACTGAATTAACATAGCATTTATCACAGATAAAACATATACAAGCATCATAGATATAACATAACATATCACAGAGCAACAGAATATCATCACATAAATATCACACTCAGATATTCAACATAACAACCCATAAGCAGTCATCTTGGGTCCTATTTGTAATTAATTCAATTTAGAATTAATTACTTGAGAGTTAACCTATTAACTCTGTTTAATTTATCATTAATCAATTACTTATTTTATTTCAAATTGTTTAATTAATGATTTCTTAATTAGTTATTTAGTCCAATTACATAATTATTTAATTTCACATTATCATTTACTTAATTACTCCTTAATCCAGTTATGTACTTTAATTAATCATTTAATTAATGGTCTTACTTATTAATCAACTTAATTACCTATTTATTAACTGCTAATTACTTCTCTAACCCTTTATTTATTCTTAATTAAATTAATCGATTAATTAACTACTAATCGTTCATAAATTGACTTAAGTAGTTAATTGCAATTTTATCAATTATTTATAATCTATGACTAATTATAATTTTAGGAGTAATTGTTCTTAATTTCTTCCTAAACCAATTAAATGTTCAACTTAATGAAACATTTAAAAGTCTTCTCTTAAATTTTGAAAACCAATTATAATATTAATTCCAACTTAATTATTAGATAACCTTATATTTAATGTATACTTAATTTGTTACCCTAATTCATATATTAACTTAATTAACTAATTTAAAACTTCTTAATTACAAATTAATTAAATAAGAATCAAGAATCTTAACTTTAAACTAAACACTTATTAACTAAAAATGTTTAAACGTTAATTAAATCAAATCACGTATCTTTAATTTGACTGCTAAATTAAGATATGCATGTAAGTTGAAAACATTTTTAGCAATAACTTTATTTTTACTTTGAGCTGATACAGTTTAGTAACCAGGCTTGTTTCTCTTAATCTCTGAAATAATACCCGAGAGAAAACTTACAACACACGAGAAAGAACCCGAGTTTCCCATCAACCTTCCCGAGTCTCTTCACCCCCCTGAACCCATTCTCCCTCTCTCTCTCTCCCTGTTTCTTCCCTTCTTCTCATTTTTTTTTACTAACTGTAGAAACCACTATGTAAACGACCGAAGACAAACTCGAAGCCCCTCCTCAAATTTCCCGAGTACGAGTAGTGTCGACCCACTGAAATTCGACAGACTCCTAACCACCACCGTGCACGTGTACGGTGGCCCACTACGTCTCCGGCGACTCGCGTCAACGTCAACAAACCGCAATTCGACCACATACTTGAATTCAAAAGCCAACTTGAAGCAACGGCCTCGAAATCGAAAATTACCCCTCAGGGTGATCTGCAACTCGAACAACGGCAGAGATGAAATGCTACAACCTCCCAGCGCTGACCATTATTTGAGTCGCGCTTCCTTCCACGTGTCGCCAACCTCGCCCTCATTCACTCCTCCAAATACTCCGAGCTCGGTCATCTCTAGATGAAGAAATCATCGAACGAAAAAAAAACAACAGAACACGTGAAATAAACCCTACTTATATCACAAACTCATAAATTATTCACTTGAAAAATAATTTGACATTTTTCTAGTGTTAATACAATTTCAACCTTGCTTCATAGAAAATTTCAATGATTAAAGTCTGTTGAATCAACCAAAATTGATAAAAATCAACTTTCGGCTCTTCTTAAAACTGCATCTCAAACTTTGATCTAAAAATTATCATTTCACTTTTAAAAATCCTAACTTTGCATGTTTCTTTGATATAAGAATTTGAATTAACAATTTAAAGTTGTTGAATTTTGCACATATTGATTGTTTACTGCAACTTGATTATACAGAGGTTTGAACTCCTTTACCACCTTCAGAACTTACCTCCAAGTCATAATCTTCAGTTTGAACAAGTATATTTAACTTAAATTCCTATGTATAGGGTATTTGTAAAAAGAAACATTCAAATTCCTCTCTGTTTATTGTTCTAAAATCAAAGGATATAGAACAGTTCCCAACTATATGCAGTGTACTGGAATGTACAAATTCATATTCAACTATATAACAAACACAGAATTTCTTAGATCAATCAAGTAATAGTTTACTCACCGCAATTTATGTTGAACAGAAAATAATTTATTGAAAGGCTGCAGATCAATTCCAGAACACCCCACTGCCTTGATAACTTGTTTGAAAATAAAAGATGATGTTTATTTCCCCCCCCCCTTTTTTTTAACAGGTTAGCTTCTTACTTTTTTTTTTCTTTTCTTTTCTTTCTGACGAACTAGAAAGAAAGACACACTTATAAATAGAAGGTACTAGGTGTATGGGGTTCTAACTGGTACTATTGTTGTCTTTGACCAGATGTTGTTCCTGAAAAGATAAGATTTCCAAAATATTTTGAATAGACAAAAGATAGGCTGAGATGATAGAAATTTAAACACTTGTTTTTTAATTAGTTTACATAATTATCATCATCTTTGCTGTAGATAGATATTTGTATGAAGGTTGTACTTATGGCAGGTAAGTAATTTTGGCTTGTATATGAAGCTTGTTTATATATATATATATATATAAATATCTGTCTTAATATCTTTAGTTTGAACTCTATAAACATATGTTTGTGTAAAATATGTACTTGCAGGTCAGAGTTTGCCTTGCACGGAAATTTCACAGCACTTTGGTTTTCAAACTCAGCTTACATAATTATTATTTGTGTTGGAGATGTTTTTGTCAGGTTTACTTTCTCTTGTGTAATGAAGATTTGTTTATGAATGAATATTTGTCTTATCCTTCCCAGTTTTGAACTTCAAAGGACACATATGTCTACGTAAATAAAATTGCCAGATTCTATCTTACTGTGGTCTTATATAAAATATTTGTTTTGTTATCTATGTCATACTATTTTTTTCTTCCCATTTTATCATATGCTTTGCTCTTAATTTTATTATGTATCTTGAACTTTTATATTTACTTGTAGTTACAATTTTATTTCTTATTTGTGCTTTAACTATCAATCATTTAAGTTACTTACCCATTTCATAAAGTTACAATATAATTTATTTATATTTATTTTTCTATATTTTTCTATGGCCTTAAAAAGTTAAAATGATATTGTAAGTATTTACTACTTATTTCTTATTTTGATTTATATTTACATTTTGATTTGTGTTTTATATTTGTCTATTAATATTAAGCTTAGATTGATGTATTTACTTACTTATTTATATTTAATTTTGGACTTTTATTAACATAAATATTGTATATTGATCATTATCATCTATTTGTATTTTATATTTTATATTAACAAGCTTAGATTTTATATTCATTAGATTAATCATTTATTAAAATAACCGGGGCCAAAATCCAGGGTCGTTACATTCCTCCCCTCTTAAAAGAATTTCGTGCCCGAAATTTAAAACCAAGATAATTTTAAAAGTTGTTATGCCAATTATTCAAACATAAATATCATTTATGTATTAACAATAACCAAACCGTCAATCTTAACTAACAACTCTAGTTATCCAAACAAAAATCCGGATAAGCATTCTCAAAACTATCGAGAGTTGTCTCTCGATGATCAACAATTTAAACCGGATTCCTGTTTACAGTTAAATTTAATTTGACTTCCAAATTCCTGAACTACTGCACCAACAACTAATGGTGAATCATGAACCAATTTCCTTAGATGAGATATATGGAATACCCAATAAATTCCAGATATCCACTTTGGCAATTCAATTCTGAAATCTACAGTATTAATTCTTTCCAAATTTTATTGACTTCCTTACAGAATTTCAATATTTATTCAACCAAGCCCGTACGATGTACATATACTATTCGTATGCAATATCAAATCCGATCGCTCGCTCGATCACACAATTTCACTTCCGAACTAGTATCGTCCACCCAACTTTCTAGTGCGGACTCAGAACTGGTTTCTTGATCAAAAACTGTCATTCTCCTTGCATAGTCACAATTATGATAGAGAATTTCCAGAATCAATCAAAATCCAAATCCATGGTTCGTCGTCGAAAATCGAGTGAAAAATCCCAACTCGGATTGATTTTACTATCTCGAAATTCTGTGCTCGAATCTGGATCAAATTGTTATGCGAATAAAATAATATACGTACATCCTACGTATTCATCTCTATTGATTATCAACCATATCAATTTATTTTATTCACATTATTTTGATTCTATCCACTTGGAATGATTTTTCCCAATATCAAATTTTACTTAAGAATTTCATCATTCATTTCTTAAGCTTAATATAAGCATTATATATACTCTTATATTATTACTCTGCCACTTTAGCCTTTATATCTTCTTATTTACATCTGAATTACCAATTCCATATGAATTCAATTTTCTTAACTCTGAATATTGAACTTTTATTGACTATCTCCATTTATAACTGATTCCTATTATTATTTTTAAATTTGCTTCATTCATTAGTTTACTTTAATTTTTCAATTTGAAATTGTTTTGTTGCTATTTTTTTTTTATATAGTTTTCAAATTTTGAAAAGCTTTGACATATTCTCCATTCTTTTTTAGCATTACATACTTCCATAAGCACATATGTAAGGTTCCAATCCTCAACACAATTAATTTTAATCAATTCTCAAGCCACTCCCTTTTAATTAAAATGATTTACACTTGCTTTCTTAGACATATAATCCATTTATTTGAGCAAAACAAACTCATATTTAAAATCATCCTATTTTGCTTCCAATAATTCATAGAATTTATCTAATTCTCATTTACTTCAAACATCACATTTTCTTATGCAATTTAACAATATCATTGTGAATAGATAATCACTTAAGCTTTATAAGAAATCTTAAATTGATTTTAACTAAATTTACACTTGAGTCCATCTTATTTAATTTATTCACAATCCTTAAATTGCATTTTCTTCCATTTCAATCAGGTTTGATTCCAAACCATATTATTAAACTTGACAACCCATATTAATCATCTCACAATTTATTTCAGTCATTAACTATCTTATCCAATAACTTAAGTTCATTCTATTTCACCAATTCCCAATCAAATCTTTGATTTGATTTTTCTTTAATCAAAGCCCAACTATTTACTGATTAGTTTATCTTTTTATCCACTCTTTAATTTACATTAACAATTCATTATTAAATTTATTCATAATAAGGTTATTCAATTTATACTTGAATTAGATTTGTTTACAACTCACACTATTTCTATTTAAATCCAATTCAATACTTACTTTGGTTTACATTTTCTTATTTACATAAGAATTTTATTTCTTAAAAGTTTATATCACTCATTTGGGTCATTTCACAATTTCAGACTATATATATATAGCTCTTACTGTCTTAAGGTATAAATTTTCATTTTCCCATTTACAATCATTTTACCTTCAAATTTTTATATCTAATTAAGTTCATTTTGAACTTCAATTCCATTTAGCTTACCTCATGTTAAACTCAAGTACATTTTCTTCATTTTTATTTCCTTAAATTAAACTTTTAATCTTCTGGATTGAGATTCCCAATTTCATCTGATTAATATCAACTTAACTTTATAAGTTCAACAGTTAATTTATTTAAACCTTTCACATTATTAAATAGAATTTCTCAGAATTCAATTGCCCGGTTTTCATTTCCAAAACCACTTTGAAATGATGCTACACATACTCACTTGGTATACCAAATCAAATTTTCAACTTCCAAACACTTTTTTTTTTGCACCAAAACAAATTTTCTCTTGAAATTTTTAAAACAACTTGTATACCCAACAAATCCAAATATCATGTCCAATTATCCTGGTAGCAATCCATCACTTTAGAAACTCGAAAATGAATACTGATGATGTGGCCAGCACCATCAGGATTATTTTCCAACGACTGAAGTGAGTTCAGTGCTTCCCTATTTCCTCAAATTCTTTCCAAACAAATTTTCAGTCAACCATATTTTCCAAAATAATACTCCATCATTGCCTCTAAATTTTTTTGAAAAAAAACATTTCAAACATTGCCAAGATTTTTAAATTCCCAAATTCTTTTGTTTAAATTCTTTTAAACACCTTTCAAATTTCCGGGACTTAAATTCTGGTTTAATCAAATTTTAGTTATATTCCCTTTTATTTAAAATCATTCTTAAATAATTTTATTTGGTTATAAACCACTCACATTTAAATTTTTATTTGATTGTACTATTAACAATCAAACATCCAAGTATATATAATTATTTCGGAAAAATATTTCTTTAATATCAAAATATAATTTTGGGTAAAATTATTTCATTTACCCTACTTTAAAAACAATACTGTGTCGGTCTACCTTGTTTAAGAGTTTAGAAATCCCTATCGATAAAATGGCGTCCCATCCATCGACCAGAATTCATAAACACTCAACAGATAAATCAACACAATATAAAAATAATTTTATATTCACTAACAAATACGCGCTCATATCTATTAATACACTCAAACTCATTTTCAGAGTACTACTGACTCTAGTCTATGAGTAATTTCTTACCAGAGCCAAGGTAACCACCAACCTATGCTCTGATACCAACTGTGACGACCCGCCCTTCTACTACCAGAAAGACGTATCATCATTAAGAAGAGAAAGGGATGAGAAAATAGAAAAGAAAGAGAAAGAAAGAACAACTACATTAGAATCTCACAGCGGAACGGAACAAAATATAATATCACATAAATATTTCAAAGTTTTACATATATCAGGGTTATACAGATAATACATCAATACTAGACAGTTATAACACCTGTCTAGTTAATACAACTCAATACAATACAACTCAAACAATATGACTCAGAGATACCAACACAGCGGAATTATATATATATCTACAACGTTGAAGCCTCCTGCTCCATTGCTCCTCCAGAATTCGTCAAAGCTAACCTGAATCTCTTGACTACCCGTAAAAATTTGGGTACCCGAGAGTTTATGAAAACAAAAAATAAACTCCGGGTCAGACATGGGTCTGGTATGAGTAAACAATTTAAAGTTGCTTAACTTTGAAAAACATTTGAAAATAAAGGTATCACGTAAGACTCCCCACAAATAAATACGGGTAAGTTTTTACCTTACGCTAACCAAAACATTTCATAGGAAATCCAGTGATATTATAATAGTGTCTAGGGTTTTCAAGTAAATAGAAAATAGCCGAAATTGTTACATCTATTAAATTCCAGCTATTAGCCACAAAAGTGGGTAATACAAATCAAAACCGTAGGGTCTCGTAGGGAAAATGGATTTCCAACAATGGTAGGGCTACTGGGGTACCGTCCGTCACGGTACGGGGCCTAGATCACCGTACCGAGGATTACTCCCTTCATCCCCTGCAACACAAGGCCGGAACCATTCCTTACTGAACAGTCCCGAACAAGATAAACCCCATGGTTGGCGCGACCAACCACCCACTAAGCCGAAATAAATAAGGGACATCTAGATAGGGGAAATATCTTGTCCTGCTTGGGCATGACCCACCTAACCTTGCTGCACCTCCCCTGTTTTAGCCATTCCCGGTTGATGAGCCTTGAGGCTACGATTACCTTTAAAGAACATATCACTTAGAATGCTCATCGTCCGCCTGACGATGTGTTGAAAGCATTCGATCCATACAAGTTCGTTCCGGGTTCGAACGAAACCGAAGGCATTATCTCGTTACACTCATTTTGGAATCACCCTCAGAGTCAACGACGATAACCCTTGCATTCTGAAATCACCATCTTGATCTTCTTCTCAGAATTCACGACCTAACGTTTAAATTGGATCGATGTGGTTTTCGGAGAATCAAATTTGATTCTTCCGATCCCGGTCTCATCGAATCCAAACGCCATTTTAATGGCAAAGTTGTCTATTTAACCTAAACAGTTTAAATAATTTAAATTTAACAACTGAATTAACATAGCATTTATCACAGATAAAACATATACAAGCATCATAGATATAACATAACATATCACAGAGCAACAGAATATCATCACATAAATATCACACTCAGATATTCAACATAACAACCCATAAGCAGTCATCTTGGGTCCTATTTGTAATTAATTCAATTTAGAATTAATTACTTGAGAGTTAACCTATTAACTCTGTTTAATTTATCATTAATCAATTACTTATTTTATTTCAAATTGTTTAATTAATGATTTCTTAATTAGTTATTTAGTCCAATTACATAATTATTTAATTTCACATTATCATTTACTTAATTACTCCTTAATCCAGTTATGTACTTTAATTAATCATTTAATTAATGGTCTTACTTATTAATCAACTTAATTACCTATTTATTAACTGCTAATTACTTCTCTAACCCTTTATTTATTCTTAATTAAATTAATCGATTAATTAACTACTAATCGTTCATAAATTGACTTAAGTAGTTAATTGCAATTTTATCAATTATTTATAATCTATGACTAATTATAATTTTAGGAGTAATTGTTCTTAATTTCTTCCTAAACCAATTAAATGTTCAACTTAATTAAACATTTAAAAGTCTTCTCTTAAATTTTGAAAACCAATTATAATATTAATTCCAACTTAATTATTAGATAACCTTATATTTAATGTATACTTAATTTGTTACCCTAATTCATATATTAACTTAATTAACTAATTTAAAACTTCTTAATTACAAATTAATTAAATAAGAATCAAGAATCTTAACTTTAAACTAAACACTTATTAACTAAAAATGTTTAAACGTTAATTAAATCAAATCACGTATCTTTAATTTGACTGCTAAATTAAGATATGCATGTAAGTTGAAAACATTTTTAGCAATAACTTTATTTTTACTTTGAGCTGATACAGTTTAGTAACCAGGCTTGTTTCTCTTAATCTCTGAAATAATACCCGAGAGAAAACTTACAACACACGAGAAAGAACCCGAGTTTCCCATCAACCTTCCCGAGTCTCTTCACCCCCCTGAACCCATTCTCCCTCTCTCTCTCTCCCTGTTTCTTCCCTTCTTCTCATTTTTTTTACTAACTGTAGAAACCACTATGTAAACGACCGAAGACAAACTCGAAGCCCCTCCTCAAATTTCCCGAGTACGAGTAGCGTCGACCCACTGAAATTCGACAGACTCCTAACCACCACCGTGCACGTGCACGGTGGCCCACTACGTCTCCGGCGACTCGCGTCAACGTCAACAAACCGCAATTCGACCACATACTTGAATTCAAAAGCCAACTTGAAGCAACGGCCTCGAAATCGAAAATTACCCCTCAGGGTGATCTGCAACTCGAACAACGGCAGAGATGAAATGCTACAACCTCCCAGCGCTGACCATTATTTGAGTCGCGCTTCCTTCCACGTGTCGCCAACCTCGCCCTCATTCACTCCTCCAAATACTCCGAGCTCGGTCATCTCTAGATGAAGAAATCATCGAACGAAAAAAAAACAACAGAACACGTGAAATAAACCCTACTTATATCACAAACTCATAAATTATTCACTTGAAAAATAATTTGACATTTTTCTAGTGTTAATACAATTTCAACCTTGCTTCATAGAAAATTTCAATGATTAAAGTCTGTTGAATCAACCAAAATTGATAAAAATCAACTTTCGGCTCTTCTTAAAACTGCATCTCAAACTTTGATCTAAAAATTATCATTTCACTTTTAAAAATCTTAACTTTGCATGTTTCTTTGATATAAGAATTTGAATTAACAATTTAAAGTTGTTGAATTTTGCACATATTGATTGTTTACTGCAACTTGATTATACAGAGGTTTGAACTCCTTTACCACCTTCAGAACTTACCTCCAAGTCATAATCTTCAGTTTGAACAAGTATATTTAACTTAAATTCCTATGTATAGGGTATTTGTAAAAAGAAACATTCAAATTCCTCTCTGTTTATTGTTCTAAAATCAAAGGATATAGAACAGTTCCCAACTATATGCAGTGTACTGGAATGTACAAATTCATATTCAACTATATAACAAACACAGAATTTCTTAGATCAATCAAGTAATAGTTTACTCACCGCAATTTATGTTGAACAGAAAATAATTTATTGAAAGGCTGCAGATCAATTCCAGAACACCCCACTGCCTTGATAACTTGTTTGAAAATAAAAGATGATGTTTATTCCCCCCCCCCCCTTTTTTTAACAGGTTAGCTTCTTACTTTTTTTTTTCTTTTCTTTTCTTTCTGACGAACTAGAAAGAAAGACACACTTATAAATAGAAGGTACTAGGTGTATGGGGTTCTAACTGGTACTATTGTTGTCTTTGACCAGATGTTGTTCCTGAAAAGATAAGATTTCCAAAATATTTTGAATAGACAAAAGATAGGCTGAGATGATAGAAATTTAAACACTTGTTTTTTAATTAGTTTACATAATTATCATCATCTTTGCTGTAGATAGATATTTGTATGAAGGTTGTACTTATGGCAGGTAAGTAATTTTGGCTTGTATATGAAGCTTGTTTATATATATATATATAAATATCTGTCTTAATATCTTTAGTTTGAACTCTATAAACATATGTTTGTGTAAAATATGTACTTGCAGGTCAGAGTTTGCCTTGCACGGAAATTTCACAGCACTTTGGTTTTCAAACTCAGCTTACATAATTATTATTTGTGTTGGAGATGTTTTTGTCAGGTTTACTTTCTCTTGTGTAATGAAGATTTGTTTATGAATGAATATTTGTCTTATCCTTCCCAGTTTTGAACTTCAAAGGACACATATGTCTACGTAAATAAAATTGCCAGATTCTATCTTACTGTGGTCTTATATAAAATATTTGTTTTGTTATCTATGTCATACTATTTTTTTCTTCCCATTTTATCATATGCTTTGCTCTTAATTTTATTATGTATCTTGAACTTTTATATTTACTTGTAGTTACAATTTTATTTCTTATTTGTGCTTTAACTATCAATCATTTAAGTTACATTTCATAAATTTACTTACCCAATTTTATTTGTATTTGTGCTTTAGTTAACAATATTTAAATATGTACAATATAATTTATTTATATTTATTTTTCTATATTTTTCTATGGCCTTAAAAAGTTAAAATGATATTGTAAGTATTTACTACTTATTTCTTATTTTGATTTATATTTACATTTTGATTTGTGTTTTATATTTGCTATTAATATTAAGCTTAGATTGATCTATTTACTTACTTATTTATATTTAATTTTGGACTTTTATTAACATAAATATTGTATATTGATCATTATCATCTATTTGTATTTTATATTTTATATTAACAAGCTTAGATTTTATATTCATTAGATTAATCATTTATTAAAATAACCGGGGCCAAAATCCAGGGTCGTTACAATTTACAACATAAACAAGAGTATCTTCTGGACCCTTGAAATGTTATAAAAATAAGAAATTATAATGGTTGCACATACTGATTTGTTCAAGACCGTATTTATATAGCTTTAGTAAAAATTATGATACGACATATAGATTATCTCTTCAGGAGCATATCTAAAGATATTTCTTCAAGAATAGTTGTGCATATAATATTTGATTCATCGTAAGTTCTGAAAAGTAAAAGGTTACATATCACTATTTGTCTAATGAAGCCACGGGTCCATGACAATAGACGATTGAATTTTGGATAATTTATTATCACATTTGACAATATTTTATAGGCAATTCTTTTATAGTGTTATACGATGATATAATATCACTTCTGGGGATATTTCATAAACACCGCTTCTAGAGTGGTACATATCACTTCTAAAGATACTTTATATGCATTGTTTTTGGGATGTCATCAATAATCAATATCTTTTTCTACATAATTGACATAATTCTACAACATCTCTTCTAGGATGTTTGGATTTTGAAATATAAAAATCATAAAACATCTCTTCAAGAGTATGTCATATGGATTATCCCTTTTGGAGAATATTAAAATGTACTTCTTCAAGTATATAGTTTGGCAAACACACCAAAGATTATCAAAACTTGGGTTTTACCAACTTCAAACTGATTTATTGAACTGAAATAAAATAAAATCCACATAGCAGACTTCAGGCTGCTATTATTGGTCAATTCGACCATATCATTTATTACTGCACTTAGATTTTCATCATTAATGAAGTTTCCTTCATCTTCGAAGAAAATGATCTAACTTCAGGTTAGTATTACTAGTTAATCCTTTCACATAATTTTAAAACAAAATTACTATAACATCTCTTCTGGGATGTTTGATTTTGCAATATAAATATAAATAAATCTCTAAAACATTGTCAGAAAATCTTTTCATAATTCAAGACTTCAGGTCTTGGATTTTGAGTTATACAACTTCTGGTTGAAAAAGAAAATCTTTGCACAACTTCAGGTTGTTCAAACTTATTTCTTTCATTATATCAAGCATTGTTTGCCAAAATGAATACACCATATAATAAACCATATGTCTATTCTTATTCCAAACATAAAAATACAACATCATTTAATTTACTGTAGCCAGTGCATTTATGATGATATGGTAATTTAATTTATTACCACCACGACAACATTTAATGTATTTATGATTAAAAAAAATGTATACAATTTACCATTATCGTGGCATGATTAAGGAAAAAAATGGCATGACTTGTACCATACAATAAAATAGAAACCTGATGAAACTTTGTTTCTTGTGTTGTTTAATTTCATTGATCAATAGTGGACTAACCATATATATATATATATATATATATATATATATATACTTCAATGAATGTCAAGTACCAAATAAAACAAGATGGTATGGTAATTATTACCATTAGCCGTATAATTCAAATCAAATGCTAGAAATGGAATATAATGTTCATAATATATGCACAACTTTTATAAAGAATGAAGAATCAATTTGATAGAACTTTGTAAGCTGAACATAATGGAATACCTCATCTGAATATGGTTAATTCCTAAACAAAAACAAAAACAAATATAATCATATAAATTCTAAATTATTTCTAAATGAAAATATGAACATCACGGAACTTTTTTTTTCAATGCGTGAATGAAACCGGAAATCTCAAAGCAAGAGCAAAAGTGCGTGTTTCCATTAAAAGGAAACGTGTTTTATACATCGACGAATGAAAAATGAAGCAAGTCAAAAATATAAGTATCATTGATTAGATTCTCATTACTGGAGTCATTGGAAATTAATCTCTTTGCTTCTCCTGCAACTCAAACCTCTCTGTATTATTAAATCAACAATAATATATATAATTATACACGCTACAAATATCAAAACTATTTCATGTAGATATTTGATAATCAACATTAATTTGGTAGAAATTTTCATATAAAATCCTTCATAACAAAGAATATCAATTAAAAATAATGAAAAATCAATGAGATCTAAAATCAATCATTATACCATATCAAGGCTATGGATCGAAAAGAAAAGCAACAGTATATAAAATATAAAATGTTACAGATCTATAAAATTAGATCTAGATCAGAAAAATTAGATCATATTGAGATCAACATAATAACATCTAAAAGTAAAATCAATTTAATAATTCTACAAATGAGATCTGAAAAATGAAGTCTACAAAGTTAGATCTATACAAAGAAATAATATTAGATTCACATAATTAGATCAACATTATAAGATATACAAAATGAGATCCAGAAAAAAGAAATGAAATCAAAACAAATGTTTACAAAATGAAATTTGATCTATGAAATAAAATTAGATCCCAAGAGAAAAGAAATAGATCTTAAATGCATAAAGAAAATCTTAAAAATAAAACATCGTGCTGATAACGTGTTATAAAATAAAGAAAATAGAAGCCATCGGAGAGAGAGACAAAAGATATATTATCCACTTCTGAGAATAGATATCTATTTACATTACATGGCCTACTTTATATAAGGGCTTCAGAGGTAAAGACTGAACTTATACCACGATGTGGGACTAAACAAAACAGTGTACAAGCATATTCACTTTATAATATACATATATTATAACAAAAAATTAATTGTGTAGACTGAAAGAATAATGAAGTCTTTGTGGTGCATTATCGATCTGTGCAAACCTACTGTTCACTGCCATTATTAGTAGCTATTATTTGCTAGTCTTTGTAAAGCATAATTTTGTTGGTTGTCTTGAGATAATGGTTCAATATTTACCATTTTCTTTTGTTATATGACCAGGTAAAAGTTCAAGCTGAGTCTTAAAAAGATCAGTTCAAAACTTTTATTAAACGACAAAAGCTATTGAGTTTGATTAGTATTTTACGAACCGTGTGGTAAATTGGATTCCAATTAACAATATTCCTAGTTTATATTCATTCGAATCACATTCATGCATTTAGAAAAACAATATTCATTTCAATAAAATTCGAGTTGCAGCATAGGACAAGCAAAAGAATGCAAAGTAACAATCAACTGTCTGGCATAAAAGAATGAACAGTTATCTTTTCTATACATAATCAATGAATCGAAAGATTCTAAAAGTAAAACTAAGCCGGTATGAAAAACAAAGATATATTTACATCCAAACTTTCATCTTCTTTGCCAATATTATTCCCCAAACTCCTGCTAAATCCGAACTCCTGTAACACAGGCAAATTCAGATCAAACCCAGCATCCTCCCTTTTATCAGTTTCTGATTTTCTAAACCTGGATCCAATAACACCATCATAATGACGTCTTTTATCAGTTTCTGGTTTTCTGGTGTTCTAAGTTTTTCTTCGGCATTTAGTAAAGGTGTAATGATTATTATTTTGATGTTCATTGGTAAAAAAAACAACTAATAATGATCCTGTAAGCAAATTACTAGCTAGTGATGAAGCTTTTAGAGATTTCAGACTCTCGATCTTACTTGGAATATTTCCAGTAAAATTGTTATGGCTCAATTCAATATAAGAAACAGAAGACATATAGCAGACAGAAACAGGTATCTCCCCTGAAAACTTGTTGTGAGAAAGGTCAACGAAAGTAATGCTTTTTGATTGAGAAAAAAATTGGACTAACAAATTTCCAAAATGAGATTAATACTTCAATCGGTTCGATAACAGAATTTTATAACCTTGAAATTTGTTCACGAATTCGAGGATTTTATAAAATCCATATTGCTTTAAGTGCGTTCATCAGATTTCCATGTTGAAAGTTTGTTTAACAATTTCCAAAAGTCTTTTATGTGTCTGCTGATATGTCCAAAAAGTTTTAACTGGCCAAAATAAAAATAAAAAAAGAAGGCAGGAATACTGATAATAATAAAAACAACTAATAATGATGTAAATAAAAAAAAATGAGTAACTGTCATTCAAATAAAATGATGTAAATAATAATAATAATAAAACAGCTAATAATGATGCCATTTTTCCAAAAACAACTAATCAAATGAAATTCAGTAACTATGAAACCTACCAGTGTTTTTCGAGCAAGTAATGCATAGCGGAAAAAAAAGAGTAATCTTGGAGTAAGTACTGAGTCATTTTTTCAGAAAATAAGTTACACACATGAAGAATGAATACATACATACATATAATTAAATGAATAAATGTGATATATGTGCACATCGGTTGCTAGCCACTTGTATGATTCAATCAGGGCTATTGAAGAGGACAACAATGGAGTGTGCCTTACAAGAGTAAAACACCAAATAATATATATATATATATATATATATATATATATGTATGTATGTATGTATGTATGTATGTATGTATGTATGTATGTATCTTCAGGTGTGGGATGCCTTGCTTTTATATTTCAAACTACTTTTTTTGTTGACACACTCCACTATAAATTATTTGAATGACTTCATATCGTGTAACATGCAAATTGACTAGCTTACAAAATACAGAAAATGATATTCATGGTGGCTGTTAGCTACACAGATAGCTAGCTGCACATGCTTTTTTGGTACCAAAAGTCGAAGGAGAAAATGTAGATATATTGTTTAATTAAATCATATAATGTATGTGGCTGAAATCGAATGAGAGATATTTTTTCTTCAGTATAATGTACAATCTCAGGTTTATTAAAGAATAAAAACGGCTGTAACTAAACCAAATCAGCTAGAAAAAATAAAATGATGTGAAGTCATAAATTTCATTTGCATTAATCTTTATAAGAGCAGTAAATCCAGTAATGCATAGTGTGAAAAAAATATGATTATAACTTACCAGCAATTCTTTCCAAACGTTGGTCTTGTATTTTAAAGGTACTTTATCCCAACTTTCATATGAGATCAGCACAGAATTCGTACTGGTTTACCAATTCGGCTACTTACTTCTCTTCCGTTTTTTGAAATGGGAGCACCTAGTGCGTTTATCTCAACTTTTTCGGATTATGAAGAGGATGACTGTGTAATTGAATGGCTTAATACTTTTGTAGGTTCTGACATTGTTACTTTCTTCTGGGTTGTAATCAAAATGATCAGGATCACCTGCATATGGACAGAGCCTTCAAATAAAAAATGACCAAGAGGAGAACTTTTCATCATAAGAACATGAAGTTTTATTTTTTGATTAAAGGATAAACAAAAATCCAAATGACAGAGCCATCAAACAAAAAACGAGAAATACTTGAAATTGGTAAAAATAATGTCCATACACAACAAATATTACAAACGGTGAATACTCATAGTGAATAAATTCTAAATTTAGTCACACTTGATATTCAACTCACTTCAACTAAGAAATGCATCTTATATTAAGATATGCATTTGGTAAGGTGTTCTAAGTTTTTGTTGTCTTCAAAAGCAGATTGATAGACAGTAGGAAAGTCAATGTCATCCACATTTATAGTCAACCGTTTTGGTGTGTGTAAAAGTACAAACTATCCATTATTTTTTTAATCCTTTAAGTAGAACACTTGACTCACTTCTAATGCCAAAATAAATGGCTCATCATTCACTCTATCTTTCATCTTTAATTTCTCTTAGTTAACTGTAATCAAGTTTGAAACAGGATCTATCTTGCAACCATTGACCTTATCTGTAACATCCCAAATTTTATTAATTTAAATTTGGTAACTTATTTGAACTTTTGAAATTTAATTTAAAAAGTTTCAAAACAAATAAAATATGTGTTAATTTATATGAATAAAACTTCAATTTCCTTTGATTGAAATAATAAATGTTTTAAAAAAAACCATTTGAATTTAAATCGTATATATATGTGAATATATATGTTAAAATTTTATGGTAATATGGATACATCAGACAATTCCAGAAATAAGGAAAAAAAACATAAAGCAAAACACATGAGATAATTCTAGAACTATATAACATATGAAATACATGTAGATTTGTATGTGAATTATGTATGCAAGAAGAAGAAAAAAACAAAAAAATGTACATACAAAAATTCAAATAGCATAAGTATGTAAACATAGAAGGAAACAATTACATTAAATGCTATCATCTCAGCCAAAACAAAGTCATTTCAAATAACAAATCCTTTCAATTTCAGAGAAACAAATCTTGTTTAGTCAACAAAAGGAAAAAAATCTGACCAAAATAAATGCTTATACCAGATAATACCTACCCCTGTACAAAACCTTTCTTCTATATATATGTGTATCTTCTTATTCCTGCTCGTTCAAGAAAAAAAAACAACTTAGCAAATCAGAGAAAAGAAAATATAAGCATCATTATATTTACAAATTTATATACAAAACTGCTGAACAAAAACAGGAAGATTAAAACTGCATTTTTTTCAAAACAGAAGTGTTCTCTGTTCAAGCTTGTTTTCAGGTGAGTAAACATACTGTTTAAAAATTTAAATTTGTGTGTTTGATTCATGAATAACTTATGTTTTGCTGTATATTTTAAATAAGAAGTTCTGTGTAATTCAGTTGTACTGAGAAATTTTATATGGGTTGTTCTCCTTTATTTCTAGTTTCAGAGCAAAGCAAATTAGAAAAAATCTAATAAATCTTCATACAAACATTATAAACTTAGGATTTTAAACAAAATAAGTTGTTTAAACTTAAATCATGGCCTAGAAATTGTTTAAGCTTGATAATGAAGAACTTGACTCTGTAAACTCAGTTTTACAGTTAAAAGAGAAATCATATGATTAATTCGAGTATTTTAAATCATTGATTTGATTGTATAACTTGAATTAACAGCCAAAGATAGGATTTTTAAAACTAACATGGTGATTTTTAGTTATGTATGCCATGAGTAGTTCACAGTAGAACAGAATATGCAATTTAATCATTTTCTGATGATCGAACCAATTTAGAATGTTAAGATTTTGCTTGAAGCAAGTTTGGCAATCGATGATTTCGAGAAAATTGTCAAATGATTTTTCTATTGCACAAATTGAAGGAACGGGATGAATTTAGGTTTTATATTCGAGTTTTGGACATGTTTGGAAACGAGGTGATTTCGTCACCTCTGATGCATCGAGTTGCGTGGTATTCTAGGGGATGGTAGAATGGGGTGTTGACGTGGTGTGGATGGAGTTGGAGCATCTCTGGTGGCCTGAGCAACTGGGGCGAGGTGATTTTGTTGGATGGGTTGAGTTGCAGTTTTTCGTACGAAATGCTTAATTTCGATTTGGAAACTTTGGCGTCGAGTTGATTGTGGAAATCAAATATAGGGGTGATCCGCGATTTGCCGGAGGTTGGGAAGTTCGCCAGAGCGACGGCGCGACGTCATGCACGTGCACGATATCGTTTGGATGTCAGGAACTGGTGGGGGTGAGCGACTCGAGTTGATACTTGAGAAAGTGGTCGATTGCTTCGAGTTATAACCTGAGCACGTGAGCATGTTTACCTGATACTATAGTTTAAACTTAAACTTAGACTCAACTGGAAAAAAAAGAGGAGAAGAAGAACGTACGTGAGGAAGAGAAGAATGACTCGGGTGGAATAGTGGGAAACTCGAGTGTTTACTCGAGTAAAATCTGGGGCATTCTCGGGTTTGCTTCAAATAGGGTTAAGCCCAATAAATTTAAAGTTACTAATGTTAAACAAATTTTAGTGCTAATGAAGTAACTAATGTTTGACTATTTTGAGTTAATAATTTATTTCAAGTTTTAATTAACTAAGTGAATATGTAAGAATGTTTTTAAATCTTAATTAATATTTTAATTAAGTAGTTAACTTAAGTTAAGTATAAAATTTAATTACCATTAAAGTTTTCAAGTTAATAATAAATAGATTTCAAAGTTTAAGGAAGATTTTTAAATGTTAATTAAGATAAATAATTATTATTAATTAATTGTTAAAAAGGGTAATTAAGAATGGTTAATCAATTTATAATTGTAATTAACTAAGTGTTTAGAGACTAATCAATTTGTAATTAAAGATTGGTTAATTAATAATTAAGTGTCTAATTTAATTGTTAATTAGATAATTAAAGTTAATTAGTTTATAATTAGCAGTTAATTAAGATGATTAATTAAGGAAAAATTAATTAATAAAGTTTATTAAGATTTAATTAATTTATCATTAAGAATAATTAATCATTGAAAAAAAATTAGTTATGTGGTTAATTCACTTAAATCACACTCACTTTAATTAAAGATGATTAACTATTATCAAATGTTGTGTACTGGATTGATATTTCTGTTGTGATTGTGATACTGTGTGATACGAATTGCTTTGTACTGAACTGTGATTTGTGATTTGTTCTGGTATTTATGTGAAAACCCTTTTGCCCATAAAACGGCATTTAAACTTCGATGCGAAAGGGAGTCGGATTTCAGTTAGTTATCCGAAACCCACATCGAACCCTGAATGTGAATCTTTGTAATTGATACATCCACGTGTTTTAAAATTAAGCGCTCACTATTCGGTTTAGCCGGGAAAGGACCTTTTTGTCATATAACTCATTTCGAATAATGATACGACGAAATTAATAGCATTTGAAGATGGTGGTGAAGACCTGGTGTCTTCGAAAATGATAGGATAACCTATCGAATGTCTCTACACTAAGTTGCTCCGGTGTTGAGATCTCCACATGTGATAGCGAGTCCGATTGGGATTGTCGATACCCGGATTTGCAAGGGCTTCTACCTTTATTGGGCGAAGTGCCTTCGGTTCTGTTCGAACCCGGAACAGACTTGTATGGTTGTATGTCTGGCATTACACTTTGAGATATAAAGCATATTTCTTTCAAATACATATCTGTTGGTGGCGGATAATTTATTCTCTTAGCTTAACATCCTTCTCTGAGACGTACGAAATTGGAGGTTATGTAGTTGAAGGTTATCAGCGATGTACTCCCAATTTGGTAGCGTGGCATGCTAAGTGCTGTTGTGTGTTGATGATCACTTGTTGATCATTTGTGATCAAAGCATGGCTTTCGTGTAAAGCGTAGCTTTGTGGACGAGACCTCATCGGACCTCACACCCCGGAAATGGTCGAAACTGGAAAGATGCGGTAATGTTATGAGGGTCGCACCCTTTAGGATATGTCATTTCCTTCTGGGAAAAGGTGGTATCATGGTATGGAGCCCAGATACTTTACCTATGTGGTTGCTGCAATCTCATTTACTGTATGGTTATTGCTTTGTGGTAGAGGGCCCTCGGATAAAGGTCGCAAACGACCGGGGAATGGCATAGTCGTGTAGTAGTTACCTAGTTACAGAGGTAACCCGGCCTTGTGTTGGCAGAGAACTGGTTAAGTTGTCGGGACATCCCTCCAGAGGCATTCTACATCATGCACTAGTAATAATGGTTGTATGCTGGCTAAGATTTATATTATACTTTCAAAAGCCATTTCTACACTATGCGCTAGTAATAATATCAAAGAATTTTTCCCGTATCAAGCATATTTGACTATCATAAGAAGAAATCTCCTCCAATTCTACGAATTGCATTGTGTGTGTGGCGGGAGATCTTATGGTAGTTTCATTTTCCAAAAAAAAGCATGCCGGATTTTCTTTTAGAAATCTTGTTTATTTAAAGGCAACTGTTTTGCTTACTCATACCAGTCCCACAACTGACTCGGAGTTTATTGTTTTCTTTCTAAACTTTGGGTGCCCATAATTTCCACACGGGCAGCCTAGTAGCAGGTTTTCCGTGTTTTGGTGTTAGCTGGATTTTGAAATCTTTTTGTTTGGAAGCTATCAGTTTTTGGAGGCCTTTACATTGGAGATATTTTAGAAGCTTTTGGATCTCAAGGTGCTAGTTTTGGAGGTTCACTGTCACTTTATTTCCTTGAAGACTTTTTGGCATATGTTCGCTTGTGGTTCTATTATGATGTTCCATTTGGAGTTGTGATATATGATACTCTGATGTTGTAATGGATATTATGATGATGTTGTATCTGTGATGTAAGGCATAATATTAATTTTGTTTCCGCTGTTTTATATTCATCTAATGTTGTTATAAGCTCCATCCGACTGATGTTCGATGTTTGAATCTTTGGCAGTCGAATACAAGTGAGGTATTTGATGTCAATTTTTGAACATTGGATTTCGGGTCATGACAAGTGATATTGGGGCTAAAGGTTGAGTAAGAACTTTAGCTACGGAGTATAACACATTAGATGGCTCATTAGAGATAGGGTAAGGTATACCCTAGAATGAGTATAACCAAGACCGAAACCCCAAATTTTCTTAGTCTATTTCTTTTAACTGCTGATATTCCTTAAGATATCTCGTCCATATATCTAAATCAAGTTTTCTTACTAATTACAGATGGTAAGAATTAGCGGACGAAGAGGAAGAGCTAGGGATCAAGGAAATGCCACAGCACCTAGTCGAGTCCCCCCAACAACAGAAGCGGCTTTATCTATGCAGCATCAGCCTAATCTGGCTGATTTATATAAGAGTTTCTCAAGGCTTGGTGGTAAGCCGTTCACCGGCAAGTAGTCGATTGTTGAGGCCCAAGCATGGATCAGATCATGTGAAAGAATCTTTAGAGGGCTAAAGTTGCAAGACGATCAGATGCGACTCATAGCTTCTTGGCAACTTCAAGAAGAAGTCTTAGCATGGTGGGAGACAGTTACTGTAGATAAGCCAGAAGACGAGTTTACTTGGGAGATATTTAAAGAAGTATTTGAGAAGCGCTATATGCCATCAACTGGAATTTCTCGAATGTACAAGGAATTCATGGACTTAAAGCAGGGGAGTTTGTCATTCGAGGAGTATCTAAAAAAATTCAATGAATTGTCTCGTTTTGGTCCAGAATTGGTGAATACACCTTTAAAGAAGAATGAAAGGTTCATTCGTGGGATGAATAAGAAGTTCCACGAAAGGATGACTGGCCATGTCAAAGAAAGCTTTTCAGATTTGGTTGATATGGGATACAGATATGCTACACTTGACATGAAAGAAGCCCCGGTGGAGAAAGGAAATTCGAGCAATCAAAATTGGAAGAAGAGGAAATTCGGAGGCAAGAAACCATGGCAGGGTAAGGAGAAAAAGAAGAGCAATCAGGAAAGCATGGCAGAGAATGTTACTTGCTTTAATAGCTTAGAAAAGGGCCATTGTTCGAGCAGATGTACGAAGCCTAAGAAACAAGTCAATCAATCCATTCAAGCAAAACCCAAGAAATGTTATTATTGTCAGAAATTGGGACACGAAGTTAAAGACTGCCCAGTCATGAAGCAAGCTCAAACAGCCAAGGTGTACACAGTCAAAGACAAACCTGCATCTTCCAAAGCAGAAAAGGGAAAGGAGTTCTGGAAGGTAATCTCACTATTTATGATAGTGTTGTTAGAGTTCTGTTTGACACGGGCGCTACACACAGTTTTATCTCTCAGCAAGCTATTGATGAATTAAGTCTTGAACCTGATTTTGTTAGTAATCCTATATGCGTGAAGAATCCAGTTGGAGGTCCCCCGAACCTTTGTATTCGATGTAGAGACGTTCCTATCTTATATTCTTGCTACCAATTCCCTATCAGTCTCTTTGTCCTTGATTTTAACGAGTTTGAAGTCTTACTCTGAATGGATTGGGTAGAAAAATATGAAGCCAAATTGGATTGCAATAATCGATTGATTTCGATTAAAACTAAATTTGGAGATTTTATTGAGATTTCTTGTGAGGACCCTAAACCTAAAAGAGATGGGTTGATGTATAACTTGGGTTATCCCGAACCCAGTCTGGAGTCCATACCCATTGTTAGAGATTTTTCGGACGTGTTCGAAGAAGTAAAATCCTTACCTCCACATTGAGAAATAGAATTCAAAATTGACCTAGTACCCAGTGCTCGTCCTGTCGTTCATGCAAGTCGCAGGATGGAACCCAAGGAAAGGGTTGAATTAGTCAAGCAAACCGATGATTTGCTAAATAAGGAGTTAATTCGTCCTAGTGTTTCTGAATGGGGTTTAGCCATCGTGTTTGTTGCTAAAGCGGACGGATCTTTGAGATTGTGTGTGGATTGCCACGATCTCAATAAGCTGACTCTCAAGAATAAATTTCCTCTACCTAGAATTTATGATCTGTTTGATCAATTGCACGACACTCGTTTCTTTTCGAAGATGGATCTAGCCCAGGGGTCCATCAACTACGAATCACCGAAGATTGTGTTCATTTGACCGCTTTCAAGGGTCCTAATATGTTCTACGAATGGTTAGTCGTGCCTTTCGGGCTAACTAATGTTCCATCTTACTTCGTAGATCTTATGACCCGTGTGTTCCGGGAAGTATTGAATAAATTTGTGCTTGTATTTATTGACGATACTTTGGTCTATTCCAAGACAAAAGAGGAGCATGCCGAGCATCTTAGAATCGTTTTGGAGATATTAAGCAGGAATATTCTATTCGCAAAATTTTCCAAATGCCAATTCTGGGTCAAAGAAGTAAAATTTCTCGGCCATATTGTTAATGAAGAAGGAATTTCTGTTGATCCTAGCAAAATTTCCACTATTCTTGATTGGAGGAAACCCACTACCCCAAAATAAGTTCAAAGCTTTTTGGGTTTAGCAGGTTATTATCGAATGTTTGTTCAGGACTTTTCTATGATAGCTAGTCCGTTGACTAAGCTAACGATGAAGAATGCAAAATTCAATTGGACTTCGAAATGTGACGAAGCTTTTTAGGAGTTGAAGAAGAGATTAACCACCGCTCCTGTTCTCGCTATTATCAACGACAATCAGGGATTATCTGTTTATACAGACGCTTGCGGTGATGGTTTGGGTGCGGTATTAATGCAGAATGGGAAGGTAATTGCCTACTCGAGTAGACAATTACGTCCTCGTGAAAGAAACTACCCAGCCCATGATTTGGAACTCTTAGCTGTTATCTTCACTTTGAAAATATGGCGACATTATCTTATGGGTGAAAAATTCGAATTATTCACAGACCACAAATCTTTGAAATATCTCTTCACCCAGAAAGATCTAAATCTACGACAACAACATTGGTTGGAATTTCTGGCATCTTATGACTTAGATATTCAATATACGCCCGGAAAAGCCAATGTACTTGCCGATGCTTTAAGTAGGAGACATGTTGTTCTTGCATATCTTGTTGTCACTCCTACTCTCCTTGAAAAGATCGCCAGCAAGCAAACTGAAGACAAGTTTCTTCGGGAAATTCGTAGAAGAACATGTCGAGGTGAAGATTCTAGTTTTGCAATTGATGATAATGGAATTATAAGGATGAAAGGCAGGATTTGTGTCCCGGACATTCCTCATCTGAAACGTGAAATTTTAGATGAATGTCACAAATCTAGACTTTGCATCCATCCAGGAGTCAATAAATGTATCGAGATATCAAAAGAACTTTCTGGTGGAAGACGATGAAAAGGGATATATCTATATATGTGAGTCGCTGTGCTACTTGCCAACAAATCAAAAGCGATCAAAAGAAAATGGCGGGTTTACTTCAGCCTTTAGAGGTACCCAAGTGGAAATGGGACCAAGTATCGATGGATTTCATCGACGGGTTGCCTCGTACTCGGAAAGGTAATGAAGCAATCTGGGTCATTGTGGACCGTTTGACTAAGACAGCCCACTTTTTGCCAGTGAAATCTACCCGCACGGTAGCAAGTTTAACCATGTTATATGTGAAAGAAATTGTCCGTCTCCACGGTATTCCTAGTAGTATAGTAAGTGATCGTGATCCGATATTCACTAGTAGATTTTGGGAGGCATTTCAAGACGCATTGGGAACAAAACTGAATTTCAGCACTGCTTATCACCCATAATCTGATGGGAAGACGGAGAGGACTAACCGAATCTTGGAAGACCTATTGCGTGCTTGTATACTCGACTTTGGTGGTTCTTGGGAGGACCATTTACATCTGGTCGAATTCTCATATAACAATAGCTATTAGGCCAGTATAGAGATGGCTCCTTTTGAAGCTTTATATGATCATCTGTGTCGATTACCTGCATGCTGGATTGAGGCATGTGATAGACTTGTCCTTGGACCGGATATGATTAAAGAAGCCACAGAGAAATTTTATTTTATAGGGAAGAAATTGAGAACGGCTCAAAGTCGTCAAAAGAGTTATTATGATCGCAGAAGAAGGATTTGGAATTCCAGATTGGAGACTCTATCTTTCTCAAAGTATCTCCGATGCGAGGAGTATTAAGGTTCGAGAAGACCAGTAAGCTGGCACCACGATATATTGGTCCTTTTCCTATTCTGGAGATGATCGGTTCTTTAGCCTATCGAGTGCAGTTGCCTAGCTGGTTATCTGGAGTGCCTGATGTGCTCCACATTTCTAATCTTCAAAAGTATGTGCACGATCCAGATAGTATTATTGAAGAAGTTGCTCAGCAGGATATCGAAATCACCCCCAATTTAACAATTAAAAGAGAACCGATAAAGATTGTAGATCATGATGAAAAGCAATTGAGAAACAAAGTTGTGAAACTAGTTAAAGTTCAGTGGAGTGGCGATCCAAAGGACTGCACTTGGGAAACTGAAGATAGCATGTAGAAATCATATCCCAATTGCAGAGTGGATATCTCAGCTTAAACTGGTAAGCCATTTCTCTATCCTTTTCTGAATTCGTATATTCTTTGTTTGCTTTTCTTCCTCTTTCAAATTCCGAGGACAAAATTTTCTTAAGGGAGGATAGCTGTAACATCCCAAATTTTATTAATTTAAATTTGGTAACTTATTACGAACTTTTGGAATGTAATTTAAAAAGTTTCAAAACAAATAAAATATGTGTTAATTTATATGAATAAAACTTCAATTTCCTTTGATTGAAATAATAAATGTTTTAAAAAATCATTTGAATTTAAATCATACATATATGTGAATATATAAGTTAAAATTTTATGGTAATATGGATACATCAGACAATTCCAGAAAAAGTAAAAAAACATAAAGCAAAACACATGAGATAATTCTAGAACTATATAACATATGAAATACATGTAGATTTATACGTGAATTATGTATGCAAGAAGAAGAAAAAAAACGTACATACAAAAATTCAAATAGAATAAGTATGTAGACTTAGAAAGAAACAATTACATTAAATGCTATCATCTCAGCCAAAACAAAGTCATTTCAAATATTTACAAATCCTTTCAATTTCAAAGAAACAAATCTTGTTTAGTCAACAAAAGGAAAAAAATCTGACCAAAAGAAATGCTTATACCAGATAATACCTACCCCTGTGCAAAACCTTTCTTCTATATATATATATATATATGTGTGTGTGTGTGTGTGTGTGTGTGTGTGTGTGTGTGTGTGTGTGTGTGTATCTTCTTATTCCTGCTCGTTCAAGAAAAAAAAACAACTTAGCAAATCAGAGAAAAGAAAATATAAGCATCATTATATTTACAAATTTATATACAAAACTGCTGAACAAAAACAGGAAGATTAAAACTGCATTTTTTTCAAAACAGAAGTGTTCTCTGTTCAAGCTTGTTTTCAGGTGAGTAAACATACTGTTTTAAAATTTTAAATTTGTGTGTTTGATTTATGAATAACTTATGTTTTGCTGTATATTTTAAATAAGAAGTTCTGTGTAATTCTGTTGTACTGAGAAATTTTATATGGGTTGTTCTCCTTTATTTCTAGTTTCAGAGAAAGAAAATTAGCAAAAAATATAATAAATCTTCAAACAAACATTATAAACTTAGGGTTTTAAACAAAATAAGTTGTTTAAACTTAAATCATGGCCTAGAAATTGTTTAGGCTTGATAATGAAGAACTTGACTCTATAAACTCGGTTTTACAGTTAAAAGAGAAATCATATGATTAATTCAAGTATTTTAAATCATTGATTTGATTGTATAACTTGAATTAACAGCCAAAGATAGGATTTTTAAAAGTAATATGGTGATTTTTAGTTGTGTATTCCACGAGCAGTTCACAGTAGAACAGAATATGCAATTTATCATTTTCTGATGATCGAATCAATTTGGAATGTTAAGATTTTGCTTGAAGCAAGTTTGGCAATTGATGATTTTGAGAAAATTGTCAAATGATTTTTCTATTGTACAAGTTGAAGGAACGAGGTGAATTTAGTGTTTGTGTTCGAGTTTTGGACATGTCTGGAAACGAGGTGATTTCGTCACCTCTAATGCATTGGGTTGCGTGGTATTCTAGGGGATGGTAGAATGGGGTGCTGACGTGGTGTGGATGGAGTTGGAGCATCTCCGGTGGTCTGAGCAACTGGGGCGAGGTGATTTTGTTGGATGGGTTGAGTTGCAGTTTTTCATACGAAATGCTTGATTTCGATTTGGAAACTTTGGCGTCGAGTTGATTGTGGTAATCGAATATAGGGGTGATTCGCGACTTGCCGGAGGTCTGGAAGTTCGCCGGAGTGACGGCATGCACGTGCACGATATCGTTTTGATGTGAGGAACTGGTGGGGGTGAGCGATTCGAGTTGATACTCGAGAAAGTGGTCAATTGCTTCGAGTTATAACCTAAGCACGTGAGCATGTTTACCTGATATTATAGTTTATACTTTAACTTAAACTCAACTGGAAAAAAAGAGGAGAAGAAGAACTACGAGAAGAAGAGAAGAATGACTCGGGTGGAATGGTGGGAAACTCGAGCGTTTACTCGAGTAAAATCTGGGGTATTCTCGGGTTTGCTTCAAATAGTGTTAAGCCCAATAGATTTAAAGTTAATAATGTTAAACAAATTTTAGTGCTAATGAAGTAATTAATGTTTGACTATTTTGAGTTAAGGATTTATTTCATGTTTTAATTAACTAAGTGAATATGTAAGAATGTTTTTAAACCTTAATTAATATTTTAATTAAGTAGTTAACTTAAGTTAAGTATAAAATTTAATTACCATTAAAGTTTTCAAGTTAGTAATAAATTGATTTCAAAGTTTAAGAAAGATTTTTAAATGTTAATTAAGATAAATAATAATTATTAATTAATTGTTAAAAAAGGTAATTAAGAATGTTTAATCAATTTATAATTGTAATTAACTAAGTGTTTAGAGACTAATCAATTTGTAATTAAACATTGGTTAATTAATAATTAAGTGTCTAATTTATTTATAATTAAGAATCACACTCACTTTAATTAAAGATGATTAACTATTGTCAAATGTTGTGTACTGGATTGATATTTTTGTTGTGATTGTGATACTGTGTGATACGAATTGCTTTGTGCTGAACTATGATTTGTGATTTGTTTCTGTATTTATGTGAAAACCCTTTTGCCCATGAAACGGCATTTAAACTTCGATACGATAGGGAGTCAGATTTCAGTTAGTTATCCGAAACTCACATCGAACCCTGAATATGAATCTTTGTAATTGATACATCCACGTATTTTAAAATTAAGCGCTCACTATTCGGTTTAGCCGAGAAAGGACCTTTGTGTCATATAACCCATTCCGAATAATGATACGACGAAATTAATAGCATCTGAAGACGACGGTGAAGACCGGGTGTCTTCAAAAACGATAGGATAAGCTATCGAATGTCTCTACACTGAATTTCTCTGATATTGAGATCTCCACATGTGATGGGGAGTCCGATCGGGATTGTGGATACTCGGATTTGCAAGGGCTTCTTCCTTTATTGGACGAAGTGCCTTCGGTTCTGTTCGAACCCGGAACAGACTTATATGGTTGTATGTCTGACACTACACTTCGAGATATAAAGAAGATTTCTTTCAAATACATATCTGTTGGTGGCGGAGAATTTATTCTCTTAGCTTAACACCCTTCTCTGAGACGTGCGAACTCAGAGGTTATATAGTTGAAGGTTATCAGCGATATACTCCTAATTTGGTAGTGTGGCATGCTAAGTGCTGCTGTGTGTCGATGATCACTTGTTAATCATTTATGATCAAAGCATGGCTTTCGTGTAAAGCGTAGCTTTGTGGACGAGACGTCATCGGACCTCACACCCCGAAAATGGTCGAAACAGGAAAGATGCGACAAGGTTATGAGGGTCGCACCCTTTAGGGTATGTCATTTCCTTCTGGAAAAAGGTGGTATCATGGAATGGATCCCAGATACTTTACCTATGTGGTTGCTGCAATATCATTTACTATGTGGTTGTTGCTTTGTGGTAGAGGGCCCTCGGATAAAGGTCGCAAACGACCGGGGAATGGCATAGTCGTGTAGTAGTTACCAAGTTACAAAGGTAACCCGTCCTTGTGTTGGCAGAGAACTGGTTAAGTTCTTGGGACATCCCTCCAGAGGCGTACTCATGTGGCAGTAGGAAGTTCCTTAGCCTGACCATTTGTTGGAAAATCCAAAGAAACAATACGAGCCTTGTACGGTTTTAGTTGTATAACCTGCCACAAAACATGGTAGCTATAGTAGGCGTACAATAATGGTTGTATGCTGGCTAAGATTTATATTATACTTTCGAAATGGCTTTCTACACTATGCACTAGTAATAATATCAAAGAATTTTTCCCATATCAAGCATACTTGACTATCATAGAAGAAATCTCCTCCAATTCTGCGAATTGCATTGTGTGTGTTGCGGGAGGTCTTATTGTAGTTTCATTTTCCAAAAAAAAAAGCATACCGGATTTTCTTTAAGAAATCTGGTTTATTTAAAGGCAACTGTTCTGTTTGCTCATACCAGTCCCACGACTGACCTGGAGTTTATCGTTTCCTTTCTAAACTCTGGGTGCCCATAATTTCCACACGGTCAGCCTAGTAGCAGGTTTTCCGTGTTTTGGTGTTAGGTGGATATTGAAATCTTTTGGTTTGGAAGCTATCGGTTTTTGGAGGCCTTTACCTTGGAGATATTTTGGAAGCATTTGGATCTCAAGGTGCTTAGTTTTGGAGGTTCACTATCACTTTATTTTCTTGAAGACTTTTTGGCATATGGTCGCTTGTGGTTCTATTATGATGTTCTATTTGGAGTTTGATATATGTATTATGATACTCTGATGTTGTAATGAATATTATGATGACATTGTATCTGTGATGTAAGGCATGATATTCATTTTATTTCCACTGTTTTATATTCATCTAATGTTGTTATAACCTCCATCCGACTGATGTTCGATGTTTGAATCTTTGGCAGTCGAATATAAGTGAGGTATTTGATGTCAATTTTTGAACATTGGATTTTGGGTCGTGACATTATCTTTGACCTTTACCCAATCATAATAAAAAAGTTGCTTGAAGTCAATGTAATCCAACTCAATTTTCTGTGAATAATTCCATAGTACATTATGTTCTGCTTCCTTGAAATGTTTACCCTTCCTACTTGCTCTAATTATTGCAATCGCTCTCATAAAAACACCACCATCTTGTGTTACATCAGTTCTTCGTAAGTTTTCGGGGAAAATTTAAATCCATTCATTAGGTACTTCATATAACTACGCGCTTTAAATTTTGATCGTTCACCAATCGCCAAAGAGTTAAATCAACATCATTGGTCTTCACTAACTAAAAATCATAATAAGCGAAAAACATGATTGTGATAGTGTATGATCCTTTTAAATACACATGAATACATAAGGAAATGTAATACCTCATCACGTAACCAAGGATTAAAACTTTGACAAGTTTCCATGAAAGTTTCCCCACTTCGAGACTGAGATTTAGTACTTTTCACATAGATGTTATACCTCCTACGATAAACACGTTTCAAAACGTATATATATGAGTTAATTTACAATAATGAGAATTCGAGATAAACTAGTGGACTTACTTCTCCCATTCATCCAATCCATCGTACTTATTAAGGACCCATCTACGAACTTGTTTAGACTGCACTTGGGTTAAGGTTATATATTTGCCACTATCAGAGGCATTTCACTAGCAAACTCATCATCCTCATCTAAAAATGCTCCACGAGTATGTTTATAGGTGCCATCACCTTCTTTTGGCATATACTCCATGCAGTAATAGCTAGCTTCTTGTACAATATATCCTTCCGCAATACACCCTTCAATATATCTTTTGCTACGCACATATCCTTTATATGTTTTCATCAACCTACGTAGGAAATCAATTGTAAATAACCAATAACTATTTAAATCCAATGATGATGAAAAAAATTGAAATTATCAATTTACCGATCAAAAGGATACATTCACCTATATCTAACAGGGCCATAAATCAATGCTTTATTGGCTAAATGGACCATAAGGTGGATACTGATATCAAAAAATGCAAGTGGAAAAAGTTTTTCTAACACACACATTGCTTCTACCAGACTATCCTTTACTTTTAAAAGATGTTCCCTATTGATCACCTTTGAGCATAAAATGTTAAAGAATAGACTTATATGGTGTATAGCATTATGCAGATCCTTATGTTGCGAATAAGAATGTTGAAGCAATATCGGAAGTAATTGTTGCATTATGACATGATAATCATGCGACTTCATATTTGTTAGTCTAGGAGGATTGATGTTCATATTGTTATGGAAGTTAGAAGAGAATCTGCTAGGTACTTTAAGGTTTTGCAAAATGGTGCAAAACCGTCTCTTTTGCTCTTTGCTCAAATGAAAGTTGCCTCTAGTATATTTATTTTATTTGTTTCACGATCTTCCCTCACCCATAATTTTTGTTTTATACCCATGATTTTCAAATCCTTGCGTGTATTGATGCCATCTTTTGACTTGTCCTTATGACCCATAATTGTACTAATGAGATGCTCGGTGACATTCTTTTCTGTATGCATAACATCAACATTATGTCGAACCAAATTTGCTTTCCAATATGGAAAATCAAAGAGGATGGACCTTCTATACCATGCAGGAACATTGTTAAGGTCTTTATCATCAGTTTTCATTTTTCATTTTTGACTAATTTCTTGTTTATTCTTTCCAACTTTCATCTTGTATTAGCTACCTTTTCTTCAACTTGATAACCATTCAATGGCCATGGAGGAGAACGATATTCTTGTTCGTTATTGAAGTTTTCTTTATCGTCTCGAAACTTGTGTTTGGAAGGAAGAAATCTTCAATGTCCCATGTAACACATCTTCTTACTTTAGAAAGACAATAAGAACAAGTATTTCCCCAATATAGGACATGCAAAATAGTCGTAAGTTGTGCACCCCGATAAATACCCGAGCGTAGGATGATCATGAATTTCCCATAACATCCTAGCTCTCATTTTGAACTCAGAATTATTAAATGAGTCAAATGTAATGACTCCTTCCCATAACTGCTTTAACTCGTCCATCAATGGTTGTAAATAAACATCGATATCCTTCCCTGGTTGTTTTGGTTCGAAAATCAACAATGTCAACATTGAGAACTCCCTTTTCATACACATGGATGGAGGAAGATTGTATGGTACTATAATTACTGGACAACAACTATAACGATTAGCTTGAGACGCATGTGGATTGGAACCATCCCTTGCAATTCCAAGTGTCACATTTCCTAGTTCAACAACAAACATTTGATCAAAAGAATCTACAGCTTGCTATTGAGAAGTTTCATGTGGATGACGCGTTATAGTTGAATCAGACTTGGCATGAGCATGCCAACTCATAGCATCTTCTATCCATGGTACGGTATACAGTCTCCTCAATCAAGAAATTAAAGAGAAATGTATCAACGTCTTTTGAGGTTCTTTGGTAGCTCTTCTTTCTTCATCGACTGTTGTGTTATATCTTGGTTTGTTGCAAATTGTACAAGAAACCCTATTTGTGTCATCTTTCCAGTATAAAATGCAATCATTAATGCATGCATCATAAGTTTTGTAATCCATCCCAACTTGTTTAATCGTCTTCTTCATGTCAGGTACTTTTTTGGTAGTGTGTTATCTTCAGGGAGTAACTTCTTTATAAATTCGAGGAGTGCAGTCACACCATTGTCGAAAAAGCCATACTGAGTTTTCAAGCTATTCAGCTTCACAATGGCATATAAATTTGTTATCCCTTTTGGACATGAAGGATACAGTGGCTATTTTGCACTATCAAAAACAGAATTGTAGGTTAAAAATGAAGAAATCTATTAGCATCATTGGCTAGATCTTCCATCCTAAGATGTTCGGACTGAATGGTGCTTATGGCTTGACTATCGGGTTGTTTTTGCTTCACCGCCAACTCTTTCCCATGAAAATGCCAAACAGTATATGATTAGACAATTCTCCATCTAAGAAGATGATAATGAATTTCACCTAATTTTATTTTCATTTTCATATTTTTGCATTGTGTGCATGGAAAAGAATAGATTTCCTTACAACCACCATTTTGTACAACAAATTCAATAAACTTCCGCACTCCTTGCACATATCATGCAGTTCTTCGATCAGATTCTTTCATCCACTGGTTTTCTATGCTAGAAGACATACTGCCCTACTATATCATATATGATATAGCATTAGTTATTTCTCTAACACCTCTTTATGAAATAATGTGTAATTCAAGCACAAGCATTGCCTTAAATTAAATAAATGGAAAATTTCCTACTAGTATTATATATGCTATAAATGTGAATAAACTTAACTAATTATCTTAGAAATACCCATGCTATGTGGCTTTCAACTTATAAATAACATGCCTAAACTAATTGAATACTGGAACTACTATAAATTTTGACACAATTGTCTACATAAAACTCTTTTAGACAATATTTACATGATTACTAGCTAGTGCTTGTGGTCTGAAAGTAATCTATGCATTTTTGATAGTATCTACAAAAATATCCCTTTTATACTCTATTATATTCTTGGGCGTATCTCCTTTTGCACAAATTCAAGTATTAGAAATTTTAATTAGATAGTCCAACTCAAAGATATAGCTGTTAATTTTTTTCCAGACATTAGTGTTTCTATGAATCATATTCTTGCTTTAAAATTTCGATTCATACGCATGCAGGTTGTTTTGTTTAAAGGACAAACTTGTACCAAATTTTAAACGGTAGGTAACTGTAACGACCCAGAATTTCAGTCATTTGAAATTCGAATATTTAATTGATTTTAAATATTCGTAAGTTAATTTATAAGTTAAATAAATTATATTTCGAATATAGTGATTTAATTGGATAATTAAATGGTTAATTTAATATTTGAAATTTTGGAAATTATTGAAATTTGGATTTAATGTGAATGAAAATGATTTATAAAGTTGAATTAAATTCTATTTGAATTAAAACAATGTTAGAGAACTTTTGGAATTGAATCAAAAGTTAAATTGTAGAAATTGATATTTTAATATTTAATTAACGTGTAAAATAGTCATTTTTCAAATAATCTCAGATTTCAACAAAACTAGTTTCATTGGATCCATAACGTTATATTATTGTAAGATTTCAAATTTCGTATCAATCGGATTTACAGTTTGTCCGTGCCAAGTTGAAATGTGTAGAAATTTGTTTAAGTAAATTTTAAATTTAAATAATTCGAATCAAAAATCTATCTTCCAAATACGATCGAATTGGCATCCGATATATATTTCATTATATTTTGAATAGGGGTAAAACATTATAAATGACAGGTGGCATGCTTCATTTGGAGTTTTAAAAAAATTTGGATGAATAGTGTCATGAAATTTTCTATAAAAGGCCAAACTTTCTTCACTTTTGCACTCAAAACCCTAGCCTAGGGTTACACCCATCGTTTCTAATTTCCATGGCCGAAATTATTCGATTCTTCCTCCTTAATTATCACTCAATCTGTATATATTTCAAAAATTGTTCAACTACAATATTGTAGAGCACGTTAAGGTCTACAAATCCAACGGTTGTGATCAAAAATTTCATAGCGGATCGACCGCAGGGCCTCGCGCTTGGTCGGCATTCGAGCACGATTTTCGAAGCCAATACGTGATCGGGTTTGACGTTATTCATGCCGAAGGTAGATCTCGTGGTGGCAAGTTAAATGGTGGAACTAGGTCATTGCATAGATCATTGTAGAGAGAGTATAATTTGATGGAAGAAGGCGGCTTTATGGGTTTGTTTGTGCGCACGAAAACCTGGAAGAAGAAGAAGATGCTAGCAACGGCCCTGATCTCATGTAGTAAACGAATGGCCATGATTAATTTAAGGTTTAAATAAAGTAAAATTTGTAAATAATTTATATATAAATTCGTGTGATTTTAAAAATTGCATAACTTCTACATACGAGGTTCGTTTTTGACGAAACAAGTTGCGTTGGGTTCGTATTGACGAGTATTGCATTCTAGAGCTGGTATGGGTTAATTGGAGCTAGTGTGAATTTTGGATAAAATTAAATGGCTGTTTAATTTTATTCGAAATAAAACACTGCAACTACTATTGGTACCAAAGTGAGCACAACTCACTCTTTTCGACTCACTTATATTCTTATAAGTGAGAAATAAATTTATTTTCTACTGACTGATGATTGTTTGGATGATATATGATATATTCTATAAATATTGATTGGTATTTGGATATATTCCTGTCTATTGGAGTAGATGAGACCATATACGTTCCCTTGTATGAGCGGATGACCATTTGTACGCATGTCTGCCTCAAAGCGGACATTGTACACATATTCTAATATGTATATTTGTTGCAGGTGACACGTTGGAGGGATCCAACTGGATTCCTCATCACTGTTGATTTATTTATAGATATTGTTATATATGTCGTTGTCATATAATATATGATGTTTTGGATGTCGTGATTGATGTATTTAAGGCTGCTGTAGCATTGGGCCATATTTTGGAATTTTAAAAATGTTAAGTGGTGATTTCAAATTTAAAAGGATTTTCAAGTGATTTTAAAAATATACGTTTTGTTGAATTTTGAATTGTTAAGAAGTGAATTTATCTTAAATAAATAAAAGTTATAATTTTTATGTTATAAAAATTATGATTTTTGTGAAATATACGAGAATGTGATTTTTAAATATGAAGTGAACTACTTGGAGAAATAGTATAAAATGAGATTTATGAAATTATTATAAATGGTTTATATATAAGATTTATAAATTGAATTTTTATAAATCAAAAGTAACGGAAAAATAAAGAAGTTTTATATGTGTTAAAATGAAGTATAAATGGATTTTATAAGTAAATAACATTTATCAATTTGTGAATAAATGATTTATAAGTAAATTAACTTATAATTTGGATTTTGGCATATAAATGAGACATAAATAAGATTGGTTAATAAAGAAATATTGTATATGGAAGTTTATAAAAAAATTAAATGTTAATTGATAAACATTGTTTTATAAATCCGAAATCAACTTATTTTGATAAGTTAAATGTGTAAGTTTATTAAAGGCATTATTATTCATGATTTTGGACAGTGGACAATCCTTTAATAAACTTGTAGGAGTATTGGTTTGGTAAATGAACAATATTCACGATTTTGGAAAGTGAATAATATATTAAATAAAATGGATATGTTTTGGAAAGTGATCTTTTAAACTAAAGACAGGTTTTGAAAAGTGATCTTTTAAATGAAGTTAAATGGTTTGAAGATGTTTTAAAATGTGTTAAATATCAAAACCATAGATTTCAACATTCATTGTTGAAATAGACATTTTCAAGAAGTAAAGAAATGATGGACTATAACACTGTTGTTATAGTAAATGATTTTCGAAAGGAAATGTTTTGTATAGTGTATAGGATTTATATAACTATCTTATTTTCGAATCCCTACACTAATGATTTTGGGTTATCGTAACAATGTTTTACGCAACATTCGTTTTGACCCAAATAAATAAGTTTAAAAGAATGTTTTCCTTGAGGATAAAATATATACTTAATCATAATTTTAGTATATGTAATATTTTCTAAGTGTTGAAAATAAAGAGAATTGTGAATCACTTATTATTAAATAAGTATGGAAATGTTTTCCAATATAAAAGTTGAAATGTTTTAAGAATTATATCTTTTTAAAGATAATTTGAAGTAAATATTTGACAGGTGATTTAATTAATAAAAGGTTAATTAAAAGGGCCTAGTGATTTTTTATGATGCTGAATATTTGTTTATTAGCTTTGATAGTTAAATAACCGACTATCAAATTTGGCCATTTTAGTTCCTCGACTTGATGTGGGAATTATTTAGTCGTACACTTAGTACATAGCCTTCTGTCTAGGTTTGATTATCGTTTGTGTTGAGATTGTTGATTCATGTAGTGCGTAGCATTACTCCAATCTATCGAGCTTCCTTCTTGGTTGAAGGATGGCAAGTTGAAAGTTGGAGACGTGATAAGCCTATGAGACTTAGTTTCTACGTAAGGTTGGAAAATGCTTTTGCGTTGTTGGTGCAAAGAGACCGGGATTGGTCTATCCAAAAACCACTTCGGATCAACATTTATGCGATGATTGTGCAAGTTGGTTGTGATGATATTGATATTTAGGATTTTCATAGTGGAGGACTACTTGTTGATCGTTGGGGTTAAAATCCCAATATACATCCAGTAGCAGTAGTCTCTTCGTTATGAAATATCCAATGCAAGGACTATTCGCTACCAATCCTAGGGATTTTCCAATAGGATGTGGTAGGAAAGTACCTTTGGTTTTTTCTATTCCTGGACAACTTGTATGGATATTTGTCTGACATTGCATTTCTAAAGATTACGTACATCGGTTTTTACAAACGCGTATCAGTGGTGGCAGAGAAGGCAACTTCTCTTAGCTTAACACCCTCCTTAAGACGTATGACCTCAAGGGTTGTATTTTTGTAGAAGGCAAATAGAAATCAACGAAAATGGCTGTATGGCATTCAAAGTGATGTGATACTGAATTGTGAAAGGTAATCATTACCTAAGGCCTCATCAATCGAAAATGACCAAAACAGGGTTAGATGCAGTAAGGCTAAGTGGGTCACTCCCAAGTAGGATATGATCATCCTCTTCTAGATATATTTCTTCCCGCTATGGCGTTTGAGATGTAAATTATTGTGGTTTGTATGCTATGAGGGCCCTCGAAAATGGTCGGTAACGACCGGAGGATGACATATTCAGTATTATCTAATTATAGAGGTAGGCCGATATTGTGTTGGTAGAGGAACTTTATGATGGTATTGGGACATCCATATAGAGGTGTACCCATTGAAAGGTAGTCCATTCACCTGGCATTTGTATAGAAATCCAAACTCCACTACGTGCCTACCATTTTGATTGTATTACCCATTTTGGGCTATATGTTGGAATTTAATCAATGTAACAATTTGGCTATGATTAACATTATTTGTATACTAGACACTAGTATAATATGAGAGAATTTGATATGAAATGTTTTAGTTATCGTAAGGTAAAAACATGTCCGTGTTTATAAGTGGGCCTGTCTTACGAGATGCTTTTGTTTTGAAAGGAAAAGTTTGGTAATTTAATAAATTCAGTTGAGTGTGTTTCTCACGCTAGTTTACCAGACTAATCCTGGCGTTCTTCCATTTTATTGCTTGGGTCATATCGAGTATATTTGTAGGTTCATATTTGGTGCTTCAGCAGGAGAGCTGGAGATCTTCAATTTCATATACACGTATCTGTTTTGATTATCCGCTTTGCACATTGTTGTTTATATTATCGGCAATTGTAAGGACATGTTATTATAACTGTCCAGGTTGATGATTAGTGATTGATAATTGAACTTTGACTGATGTATGTATATAAAATTTTTGGTTTGTAAAGATCATTGATATGATATTGTATATTTTCCGCTGCGATGTGAGATTCTGTATTGTTCTATTTTGTTTTCTCTTCTCTCTTTCTCCTCTTCTCTTCTTCTCTCTTCTTTTCTTTCTCTTGACATTCCATAAGTTTGTGCTTTTGGGTCGGACATGTGTGGTTTATTATCAATTCAAAGGGTATGGATTTGCGGTTCATCACACGTGGTATCAAAGCTTAGATTTTGTATATTCCTAGGCATTGATGTGTACTCAGTATAGATAGGGACAATGGCACCCTAGATTGAGTTTGAGTGTATTATAGATATGAGCGCATATTTGTTAGTAATATAAAATGTTTTATACTGTGTTTGCTCAACCGTTGAGTTGTTTGTGAATTCTGATCGGCATGTGGGACGCCATGTTATCGATAAGGATTTCTAAACACTTAAACGAGGCAAGTCGACATAGTATTATTTTAAATTGAGTAAATGAAATAATTTTACCTTATATATATAAGGGAACAATTTTTCAGAAATATTATAGTGTTTATAAATTGATTGTTTGGTTGTTTGAAAATGTAAATATATAGAAGTTAATAAAAGACGTTGGAATAATCCTAATAAAAGCAACAACTGTAAAAGAATGAAATTATATGTAACGACCCTTAAATTTTAGTTTTTTATTTATTTAATTAGTTGAATTTTGTGAAATTTTAAATAATGAAATTTTGAAATATAAACTTGATATTTGGAATATGTCTAGTTAAACATAGAAAACGATAAATTTTCATCTAATAATATTGAAGTTTATTTTATGGTGTAATTTTATTTCAATTCAAATCAGTTAATATTTGATGGTAATAAAATAATTCCCAAACTTGAATATTTTTATACAATAAATTTGTAAATCATCTTCTGAGTGAGACGTCGTCTTTCGTTTTTTCAAATTTGAAACGTTATTGCTTCTTTTATCTTATTTTCGGCATATTTGCAGCATTTTGGTACCCATTATCGACTTTTGATCGAATGATCGTACCACTGATATCTGTATACCATTTTGATAGTCGCGTCGTGTTGATCTCTGTAGTATATCCAATTCTGTGTTTTGATGCCCGGTTCGCAGCGAAATCCACAGAAACGGTTACCGTATCGGTACCGGTTTCGTGTCTTTTTGGTTCTTACGGCTATTCAATTTCCACCGTTAAATTCCAATAGTCTTTAGCATTTATTTATTTTCTAGAATTCAATTTTGTCACTTGCTTTTACATTTCCATTCGTTTCAAATTGCTTTCCTGTTCAAAAGAATTGGGCTATTTCACATATCAGTTTCATATTTCCACTTTAGTGCTTGTATAATTTCATTCTCCATTTGGTCGTTCAAACTGTGCTGTGCATATCTCAAGCTTTTACACTTCTTCCATCGAAAGCCAAGACCCACCTTGCTTCTTCCCTTCCATCGCGTGAACTGACCTCAGCCACTGCCCATCGTGTCATCTCTCCTCCTTTATCCGCCCTGCCACTTCCCATGCTCGATCTGGAGCAGCTCTCGACCTTTGTCTTCCCTCCGCATGTAACCCATAACCACCACCTCTCCTGATGTGACACCATCTTCCTTTCTCATAGCCTCCGACCAAAGCTTCAATGTAAATGGTATATTTTATATAATACTGTATACGATATAATATATATGTTTACAATATATATATATATATATATATATATATATATATATTATATAAGTTATTTGTGTATATATATATTCATTTAGTTATATACTATATATATACTGAGCTTACACTTATGGCCGTATGTTATGGATAATAGAGTTTGTATATCCTGATTTGAATTTATATATATATATATATATATATATATATCTTTTCTTTCAATAGTTTACAGTTGGGTATTTTTTCTGCTGAGGTTACATATATAGTTATACGTTTGAAGCATGCAGGTAAATATATATGTTTGAAAAAGTAAATTGTCTATATTTATTATGCCAGTATTTTTTTTATACGTTAAATATTGCTTTTTAGTGATCTGTTGAGTTTATTTTAGTATATATAGTTACATATATTGGTATATATATATGATAGTTTGTTTAAAATTTGAATTTATAAAATTTATGTATAAATATACAAATATACGTTGGTTATGTAAGTTGTTAGGCCTTGGATTCTTTGTTTACACCTTATTTACATCATACATATGTTATACTATTATATAATTATAATACTATATATAGATTCCAGAGATATTCTTGATTTTTATTAACCTGCATATATACTAAGTTTGTCATACTCTTGCAAGTGTAAAGAACTTTGTGAAAATATGTATGTTAAATCCTCGATTTCTTTTTTTATATATATTTATTGATAGTATATCTGGTATACGATACATGCAAAGTTTTAAAGTGTATATTCGGTGTATATATTTAGATATATACATATAGATTTTATTTTTGATATTAAAGTTAAGTTATTGATTTTTATATATATATATATATTATTGATGATTTTAATTATATCTATATATATTATTTTACTATTTGTTTTAACTTAAATATTGATTTCATGGTAATAGTGATAATAATATATAATTGCTGCCTCTATTAAACCGATTCTAATTGTTTCATCAATTCTTATCTATCAGCTTTGTCGAATTCGTGCCAATCTTGCTCGAATTAACAGCTCAACTCAGTAATGAACCGCAAATCTGTACCCCTTGAGTCAACACTATTCTACATCAATCAACTCAAGTTGAACAGAAATACGAACCATTTCGGTTAAAGAAGAAGAGGTAGAAGAAGAGATAACAGAAAACAACAGCAGAATCTAATTATCGCAGCGGAATAAATATAATAGATAATAACAGATCTTTACACAAAAGAAAACTATATCTGTTTATACATACATCATCAGAGTACATCATCAGAGTTCAACAACATCAATAACATACAACTGAATACACAGCGGAACAATAATCAAATACGGAAGTACGTGTCACCATCCAGCTCGTCTCTTGAGCTCCACAGCATCATTTCCTGTATTCTATAATACTCGCTCTGACCCAAGCATTATAATTAAATAATACCCGAGTCAGTCTGGAAAACTAGCGTGAGAAATCACACTCAAATTGATTATTAAAGTTTCAAAAATTCCTTTGAAAACAAAAGCATCTCGTAAGACCATGCCACAAATAAACATGTCGGGTTTTTACCTTACGATAGCTAAAACATTTTTTTATTAAAATCCTCTGATATTATAATAGGGTCTATATACAAATACTTATTAAAATAGCCGAAATTATTACATTATTAAATTCAAGTTACTAGCCACAGAGTGGGTAATACAAACAAAACTCGTAAAAGGCGTGTTAAGAGAATACCTGTCACGGTACGTGGCCTAGATCACTGTACCGAGGATCACTTCCGACCCCCTGCAACACAAGACCGGGAATATCCCTTACTGGATAATCCAGAGTGAGATCACCCCACGTTGGGATCAACAACCGCACCACTAAGCCGAAATAAAAGGGACATCTAGACAGGGATGACCTCACCCTGAAGTGGGTGCTACCCACCTAGCCTTGCTGCATAACCCCTGATTTTCAGTCATTCCCAGTTGGTGAGGCTTGAGGCTAAGTGTTACCATTTAGAATGTTTCACTTAGAATGCCCATCGTCCACCCGACGATGTTCCGAAAGCACTCGTCCATACAAGTCCGTCCCGGGTTCGAACGGAACCGAAAGCACTATTCCTACTACATCCATTTTGGAATCATCCTCGGGATTAGTAGCGACTAGCCCTCGCACTTCACTGCTCCATCTTCGAATCCAAATTCGTTTTTCCACGAAAACGTACAAACTGGATCGAAGTGGTTTTCGAGAAATTAATTCCGATCCCGGTCTCTTCGAAACGATCAACGCATTGGCCATTATTGATAGTCGGTTATTTAACTATCAATTAACATTCACAATAACCATCCAACAATAAATAATTTTCCATATTATTTATTTATCTCAAAATATCTTTGCAAGATATATTTCCATTTCCAACCTTTTGAAAACAGTTTCAAACTACCTTCCTTTTACAGAATAAATTTCCCAAATATTTTCTATTTCCACTGAAATCACCAAGCATAAAACCTTAGATTTTTAAAATAATTTAAAGAACTTATTTATAAAATATACCTTAACATTCAAATTTAGAAAAACACTTTAATACTTAATGAAAAACAATACTTTAGGAGTATTTGAAATAAGGTTACTTTATAAAATATAAACTAGATTTTTTCCTTTAAACAAAATACAAAATCATCTTTTAAATAATTATTACGATAATAGATTTTGAAAAATACTCACTTTAGAATTTAAACATTTAGAAATAATAAATTTTCTAAAACATACTTTCTTAAAACAACTTAAAACTTTTAACTTATACTTAAAAATTTGCTTTGAAAATGTACTTGGCTATCCAGGGAAATTTACCTTTCTTTCACAGCCTTTAAAAATAAATCACTATTTATTTTTAAACAAATTTACCCATTCCATAAATTCCTACCTTGAATTTATTCTTCCCAAATATCCATTGATATATTACTTTGCTTTTATAAACCCATTTTATAAATTTCATAGCCACATTCTTCTTTAAAAATCCCGGTTTTACACACTTAAATCAATTCCCAAATTGATTTCCAATTTACTCCATTTATTCCAAAATCCATTAATTCAGATTTTATTCCTTAATTATGATTTAAAATACTTTTAACTGAAAATACCGATTTTAGATTTCCCAAATTACTTCTTTATCCTTTTAAATAAATTTAAAGTTAGAATTTTAAAATAGTTTTTTATTCCTTTAAATGATACCACTTAAGTTTACAATTCATTAATTTCTGTTTATTCAAAATCCTTTTATTCTTTCATACTCGAAATTATTTATTAGTATTTTAATATCACTTCCATTCCTTTTCAATTCATTCTTAATTTATTCAAATTTTCTACAATAATTTTACTTAAAATTCCACTCTTTTATTGTCTTTCCAAAAATCCAATTTATATATTTTGATAACTCAGTTACCAAAATATATTCAAGCAAACCATAGCATTCAATATTCCAATATAGTTCATCATAGAATATCAAATAATCACAACAGAGAATGTTAAATAATTTAAGTAAATGTTGAGAAATCCAGTTGGATCCCTCCAACCTGTTTCCCTGCATCCACAGACGTTAGCACAATATAAAATACCAATTCCACTTCAAGGTGGAATATCTCTGTATATGGGATTAATATAATATCATCCGCTATTATGCGGCGCATAGGGTCTCATCTGCTATATAATGCAGGAAATCAATCATTCCAAGATGTATTATATACTATAATATAGCACATTAAATCAATTCAACCATTCAACCGATTATTTAAATTTAACCACTTAAATTTAAATAAAACCAGATGAGTGAGATTAACTCACCTTATTCTGTTTGCAACCCATTTCTGAACCAGCTTGTTTCGTCACAATTCTTCATAATTTACCTTGTATAAACATTTTACATTTTATTAATATTTGTACTTATTGAACAATTACTTCCCTTTGATAATTTTACTTAGTTAATTATTTATTTAAATTACTTTTCCTTTAATAAAAAATCCTTTGGTAACTAAAACAAATAAATTAGTTTTATTAAATTAATTAATTTCTGTTATTTTTAAAATAATATTTAAAATATGTACACGTATATTTAATATGGGTATGTGTATATACTTTTATTTTCTCTGTCCAAACTTTAATTACAGGTAATTAAACTTTTACATATAATACAGGAATGTTACCTGTAAATTTAATTACTAAGTAGGAAATAATTACTAATAAATTGTTTTAATTTATTTACTTCCTTACTGTTTTTGAAAGGAATAAAAACTGTAACAAAGAGAATATATGTAAATTTAAATTGGAAAAACGAGGTTACCTCACAACGAACAGGAAACCAAATCGACGAGCTCATCCTCTCGAACGTGCCGCGAAACCCATGCCTCGCCTCCCATCGAGAATCCCACTTCGGCCTTTGAAACCCTGCCTGCGACGAGAAACCGAAGCTGCTTCAACTTATTACTAGTCCCATGTCCAAAATCCCATACCAGCTTTCCCATCGACGATCCCCGCTCGTGGCCAACAACCTCCAGCCCTGACCATCGCGAACCCAACGCGAATTAACGATGACTAGTCGAACAACTTGAACCCTGGACTTCGATTTCGATTCGAAGTCGACCCTCTCTTCGAAGTCGCTATGATTTGAGGCTTGGTTCGATTATCGAGCAGACAAGGGAAGGAAAAGAGGCAATTTTTAATGGCAGGTGGACGCGCGATTTCGATTTTTGGGGAAAAGAAGAGAACAGGGTTGCGATTTTAACATGGCTGAAGCACTATATTTTTTTTTGAAGACGCGGCAGCTGTTTTAAAAGAGGAAGGGAAGGGAGACAAGAAACGACGTTGGCGTAAGGAAAGTTATCTACAGCGACATTTGAATTGAAGGGCAAAAGACTTTGATGCGAAAGAAAGGCAGCTGACTTGATTTGTTTGTCTGGTCAACAATTGTATATATCAATTTTAAATTTAAATTCAAACCGTTTTAAATTCATAGTTTAAAATCTCGACATTCTATCGAGGTGTGCCGCTAGTCGTTTATAATGTTATACCCCTATTTCGAACATAATGGGAAAGATTTCTAGCTAATTCGATCGCATGGAGAAGATAGCTTTTTGGACCAGTTATTATATTGAATTTTCGATATAGATTTAAGCGTGTTTATATGTCGTACGCTCACACAACAACTCCAAACACTACGAAAATTGAAATCCGATAATAATATAATATTACGGATCCAGTGGAACTGGTTCCGTCGAAATCCGAGACTGTGCCTCGAAAGGCTTTTTTTAATTATCAATTGAAACGATATATTTTCAAACCTGAACAAAACACTTCCAAATTCAATTTCAACACCTTTAATATCTTCAGTACTATTGATATAAATTTTACAAATCCTTAAATTATTTTTAACAGGCTTAAATGTGAGGAACCGATTCTTCGACTTACGAAAACCGATATCAATACATCCACTGTATCAACTGCCGAGAAATCGAAGGCCGGAAAACCGAACCCTTAGGGTTTAAGAAAAAGAAAAGGGGAGAAGAAGAGAGAAAAAGATAGAACAGAATAATATCAGAATCTCACAATTGCAGCGGAACAACATATAATAGATAAACGAATAATCTTTAAACAAAGAACTATATAAGTTATTACATTACATCATATTACATTACATCATCTGAGTGTATAACAACAAACAACAACAAACAGCGGAAAAGAAATACTATATACTAGTGAATATGCCATGCCATCCAGCTTGCCTCCAGCAACTCCTGAATTCCAGAATATCCTAATAAACCTGACTCTTGACTGCCCGTGTGGAAATTGGTGGGCACCCAGAGTTTAGGAAGGAAAACAATAAACTCCGAGTCAGTCATGGGACTGGTGTGAGAACTTAAAACATTTTATGTTTTCTTTTAAAACAAAGAACGAGATAATTTTTAAAATAGGTTCGCAATGCTTTTTTTTTGAAAAATGAGACCACCATAAGGCCTCCCACACACACACACAATGCAAACGCAGAATCAGAGGAGATTTCTCCTTTAGTCAAAGACGCTTGATACGCATTAAAAAGAAACATTTGATTTTATTACTAGTGCATAGTGTAGGAAAAATCATTTCGAAAGTAAAGATATAAATCTTAGCCAGCATAGACATTTCGCATTTATGCCTACTATAGCTACCATGTTCAGTAGCAGGTTACCGCCACATTCCATGACAGGTTATACAACAAAAACTGTACAGGGTTCGTATTGTTTCTTTGGATTTCCAGCAAATGGTCAGGCTAAGGAACTTCCCATTGCCATATGGGTACGCCTCTGGAAAGATGACCCGAGAACCTAACCGGATCTCTGCTAACACAAGGCCGGGTTACCCCTAACTGGGTAACTACAGACACGAATATGTCATTCCCCGATCGTAACCGATCTATATCCGAGGATCTTCGATTTCCAACAACCACACAGCAATAAATTTGCAGCAACAACATAGGTTAAGTATCTGGGCTCCATACCATGATACCACCTCTATCCAGAAGGAATGACATACACTAAAGGGGCGCTACCCCCTAATAACCTTGCTGCATCCTTCCTGTTTTGACCATTTCCGGGGTGTGAGGTCCGACGAAGTCTCGTCCACAAAGCCACGCTTTATACAAAAGCCGTGCTTTGATCATCGAATGCTCAATAGCACTTCGTATGCCACATTACCAATTTGGGAATGTATCATTAGTAACCATCAACTACATAACCTCTAAGGGTGTTAAGCTAAGAGAATAAATTCTCCGCCACCAATGGAAGCATATTTGATTGAAACCAGCTTTACATCTCAAATTGTAACGTCAGACACACATCCATACAAGTCCGTTCCGGGATCGAACGGAACCGAAGGCACTTACAAAGAAGTCCTTGCAATCCGAATATTCACTAATCACGACCGGACTTTCCATCACAAAGGGTAATAAATTTCTATATCGGAGATCAGCCGATGCAGAAACATTCGACTATAATCCTTCCGTTTTCACAAATATCCGGTCTTCAACACCGGTCAACAAATGCAATCCACAACGACGTATCACATATTCGGAATGGGTTATACGACCCCAAGGTCCTTTCCCGGCTAACCCGAATAGTGAGCGCTTATTCAAAAATAAGTGTGGCATTCAAATTCAAGCAATCACAACAAATACCTATTCAAAGGTAAATATTCATAGTCGGATTATTTAACTATCAATAGGTATGCTCAACATCACCTGATTCCAAATAATTTCCCAAATTATTTACTTTCCAAAATATCTTTATTAGATATATAATTTCCACACTTCAACCATTTTAAAACAAATTTTCAAATCACTTTTCACCTTTATCACTTTTGAAAACAAATTTCAATCATTTTCCTTACGCGAAAATACTTTCATTTCAACATGGTTCATTTAAACCAATTAAATAAATCCTTGCCGATTTACTTTATATTTACGTTCCAAATCCATAAATTTATTCCCACACTTCAAAAATAAATCAACGTTTATTTGTAAACAAATTCCCCTTTCTTTTATAAATTCAATAGTGAATTTACAATTCCAAAATATCTATGAGTATATGATTCCCAAATCGATTTCTAATATTCATATTCAATTTATCTTTAAAAGATAAAATCTTAAAATATTCACTTCATATTGGAAAACATTTTCATACTTATTTAATAATAAGAAATTCACAAATCCATTTATTTTCAACACTTGGAAAATAATTGATATACTTAAATCAAAATTAAGTATATATTTCATTCTTTAAGAAAAACATTCTTTTAGACACATTAATTTGAGCCAAAACGAATGTTGCGTAAAACATCGTTACGACGACCCAAAATCACTAGTATAGGGATTCGAAATTTAGATAGATATATAAATCCCAGTACTATATAAAACATTTCTTTTCGGAAATCATTTACTATAACAACAGTGTTATAGTCTACCATTTCCTTCTATTTCTCGAAACGTCTATTTCAACAATGAATGTTGAAATCTATGTTTTCGATGTTTAATACATTTTAAAACATCATTAAAACGATTAACTTCATTTTATAATATTCATTTTCCCAAGCATATCCATTTTATTTAATAATATATTCACTGTCCAAAATCGTGAATATACTTCCTTAACCAATTTCAACATTCAATTTATCAAATTCCATTGATTTCGAATTTATAAACAATGTCTATAAATTCCATTTCTATTTATAAGCTTCGATTTATAAATCTCCTTTATTAATCCAATTCAATTTATATAACTCAATTATATACCAAAAGTCCATATGAGTTAAATACTTATAATCCATTTATTAAAATCGTTCTAAAAAAAACTTCACACATTATAATCTTATTACTTTTAAGATTCTTTTATATTTTATAACAACTTCAACTTATAAAAATCCCTTTATTAACAATTTCCATTTATATCCCATTTAAATGCCAAAATCCGATTTACAAGATAATTACTTATAAATCTTTTATTTTACGAAATCTATTCATTTTATAACTTCACAATTTATAAATCTATAAATTTCGTTCACTTATGAAATCCAATTTTTATTTCAATTTTTTTTACACTTATAAAAACTCTTTTTTTTTTAATATTCCAATATTTTTTTATTTATAAAATTTCAGTTTTATAAATCTTTTATATACATCGTTTTTAATAATTCAAAAATCCTAATTTAAACCATTTTATAAATTACTTAACTATTTATTCCAAAAATCACACTTTGGTTATATTTCACCAAAAATCATAATTTTTATAACTTTAAAATTTTAACGTTTATTTATTTAAAATGAATCAATTCAAAAGTTTAATAAAACGTATACTTTGAAAAATCACTTTAAAAATCCCTTTAAAATCAAAAATCGTTATTTTTAAACTTCAAAAATGGATCCGATGATGCAACAACACCCAATAGTCAATCACGACAACAAACATCATATATCATCATATGATAATCAACAAACATCAAAATATCTGTAATCAAATAAATACTGGTGAGGAATTCAGTTGGATCCCTCCAACCTGTTTCCCTGCATCCACAAACATTAGCACAATACCAATTCCGTTCAAAGCGGAATATCGCGGTATATGGGATTTATAAAATATTATCCGCTTAATAGACGGCGCAATAGGGTCTCATCCGCTATAAAATGCGGGAAATCAACTCCAAGTATAAAAATAATACCAATTTCACTATACGGTGAAATATTCGCGGTATATGTTTTTAATAAATAACCTCCGCTAACTAACGACGGATAATGTCTATTTCAACCAATAGATAACAATCATCATTCAAACATACAATCAACAATTTTAAATCTAACTGTTTAAAATTTAAATCGAAACTGTTCGATTGAGTGAGAAGTTCTCACCTTGATTTCAATTTCGTTTTCAGCTTTTATTTCGAATAAAATTAAACACACGTTTAATTTTACCCGAAATTTTCACTAGCTCCAAACGAATCCAATCTAGTTCCATAGCGTAGTGCTCGACAATACGTTTCTAACGCAAGTCGTTTCGTAATTTTTCGACCTTGTATGCAAGAGTTACATAGTTTTAAATATTATACGAATTATAAATACAAAAATTTACATTTTCTTTTTATTATTTTACCCTAAACTCATCCTGGCCATTCAATTTCCTAACCCACATCAGGCCGATGATGCTTCTTCCCTTCTTCACGTCTAGGAAACAAAACCGTACCCAATTCACGTGCTAGGGTTTGAAATTTGCCACCATCACTCGCGACTAGAACGAGATCAAGGACCACCATCTTGTAGCTCTACGACGCCTTCACCCACGCCTCGAGCATCTCGAAGCTCGGCCCCACCTACCACCAGAAAAATGTTGATGAACGCGCCCCCTTCAAGGCCAAATTGTCGATAATTCGTTTCATAATTTTCGATCTTGACCGTTGAAGTTGTAGTTCGTGATGTGCTCTACATCTTTCATGTTGGAAGTTTTACGAATTGCTTTGTGGATTTGAAGAAATTTGAGGAGAAAAGAGGGATGATTTCGGCCATTAATAGTATATGAGGCGGCGGCTGAAGAAGATAGCTAGGGTTTTGGTTTTCTCTTGCAAAAAATGAAATAAAGGGGCTTATATAGAAAATTGGCAAATTACTATTCATCCCGGATTTTCCAAACTCCAAATCTCGCGCGGTGATTGGCGTTACTAGGGTTTACCCCGCATTCCGAACACAATGGAATAGGTTTCGAAAGCCAATTCGATCATCTGTGCGAGTTATGGCAATAAACGATCGATTTTAAATTAAATCGGTTAACCAAATTTCTGTGCGTTTTAGCTTACCCCGGACAAACGGTAAATCCGATTGACACGAAATTTGAAACCTTACAATAATATGACATTACGGATCCGATGAAAATAGTTTCGTTGAAATCCAAGACTGTTTGAAAAATGACTATTTTTCAGTCGATGTTTAAATATTAAAATATTCAATTTTCACAAATTAACTTTAAATTCAATTTTAAAAGTTCTATAACATCGTTATAGCTTCAATATGATTAAATAAAATTTTACAAATCATTTTCAATCATATTTAACCCAATTTCCAATTATTTCTGTAATTTTCAATATTAAATTTTCGATTTAATTATCCAATTAAATACAGATATTCGAAATAAAATCTATTCGACTTACAAATCTTACTTGTTAATATTTAAATTCAATTAAATATACAAATTTTAATTGACAGAAATTTTGGGTCGTTACATTAAAACTCCAGATTCAACATTTGACCCAATTTCAAATTATTTAATTTAATAATTAAATTATCCAAATAAATGGTGATACTTGTATTCAAGTTAAATATTAACTTTTAAATATTTAAATGCTAAAAAATTCCACGAAGTCACATTCCTCCCCCTTTAAAAGAATTTCGTCCCCGAAATTACTAGTTAAGAGGAATGGTCCACAACCCATTAACTATCTTCCCTAAAACCAAACAGTTTTCTAATAACAACCAAGCAATCTTTATTAAAGACACACTTCCATCTAACTAACCTTCCAAACTTTTTATAGTTCCCAAACAACTTTATTTATTCAATCATTCAAATTATAATTCAAAACCAAGTTTTAAGTTTTCAAATTTTCTCAAAAAATTTCTAACTCCCTAAATTTCCGAATTTTTTTCCAACGTCTCCTTTGCGCGGCTAGCTCGGTACAACTAAAAAATGCCCCTACGGGCTCCCAAATTTCAAAAGAAAACAAAAGCCAAGTGGCTAGATCAAAACCAAATCAAATTTCGTACAGAAATTTTAAATACATACCTTTTTGTCGAGCAATTCAAATTTATCTTCTAAAATCAAACCCAATTTTCTTTTCCTTTATAATACATATATATTCTACTTAACAATAATATACAATCACAACATTTAAAATCATTTATTTGACTCCTTTACGAAATTTCAATATTCATTCCATTTAAGCCCGTACGATGTTCCTATATCATTCGTACGCAATACTGAATCCGATTGTTTACTCGATCACACAATTTCATTTCCGAACTAGTATCGTCCACCCGGCTTCCTAGTGCGGACTCAGATCTGGTTTCTTGATCAGAAACCGTCATTCTCCTTGCATAGTTATTACTATGACAGAGAATTTGCAGGATCAATCAAAATCCATATCCAGGGTTCGCCGTCAAAAATCAAGTGAAACATCCTAACTCGGATCGATATAACTATCTCGAAATTCTATGCTCGAATCTGGATCAAATCGCTATGCGAATAAAATAAATATATGTACATCCTACGTATTCGTATCCATCGATTATTAACTATATCAATTTTCTTTATTCATATTATTTTGATTTTTATTCACTATCCACAATTATTCCAATTCACAACTTTAAGTTTTAATCTTCATTCGATTTTTTTTTTCAATACCAAATTTACTTAAGGATTTCACCATTTATTTCTTAAGTTTAATATAAATATTTTATATACTTTAAATATTTATTTTTGTTTCACCACTTTAGTTTATATCTATTTCTATTCAAATTGGTTCTCCCATTTCTATATGAATTCAATTTATCTTCAACTCTGAATATTTAAATTTTATTTTCCATTTATAACTGATTCATATCGTTATTTTAAATTAGTTTCATTCCCTAATTTATTTCAATTTTCAATTTGAAATCGTTTTGTCGCTAATTAAAATTTTTCCCAAAATTTTCAAAAAAAACTCCCAAAATTTTCGGAAAATTTTGGCAGAGTCTCATTTGTACGGAGGAGCTTTTGCAATTTGACAAGAGATATAAATATATATACATCGACCCACACGGTCGGAAAAATGAAAAAAGTTCATATTTCTTATTTTTATTGCGTAGGCGTACCTTTATCTAGCATTTTTAAGCAAGCGGCTTATTATTTTAGCAACTAGCGTGACCAAATCCAGCCAAACGGCTTCTCGGTACCTGTACTTACTCAACTCAAACATATAAGTACTAAATATATGCAATTTATTAACATTTGACTTACTTTCAACAGCTAACACATAAAGTTCACATATAATGCACGTTATAAAATTTCCATAAGCACATATAAGGTTCCGACACTTATTACAATTGCTTACAACCAATTCTCAAGCCATTCCATTCAGTTTAAGTGATTTACAACTTACTCGCTTATATTTAATTCATTTAAGCAAAAGAAACTCATATTCATTCTAATTGATTTCAAAATCATCCTTTTTCACTTCTCATAACTCATAGAATTTTATCTAATCCCGTTTACATCAAACAATCCATTTCATATGCAATTCGACAATATTAATGTGAATAAATAATTACTTCAGCTTTATAACCATTTAAATTAATTCCAACTAGATTTACATTTGATTCCATCCCATTTTAATTTATTCACAATCTTTTCATTGCATTTTCTTTCATATTTAAAAAGTGATTCCAAACCATTTTATTAAACTCGACAACCAATATATTAAATAACCATCTCACAATTTACTTAAGTTATTTGTTTTCTTCAAATTATTCCACCCAATAACATAAGTTTATTTTATTTCACCAACCTCCATTTAAATCTTTGATTTGATTTTCCTTTGATCAAATCCCAACTATTTTACTAATTTATTTGATTGGTTTATTCTTTTATCCATTTTAAATTTTAATTCACATTAACAATTCCTTATTAAATTCATTAATAATAAGGTCATTCAATTTATGCTTGAATTGGATTTGTTTACAACTCACACCAAATCTATTTTAATCCAATTCAATTTCATTCGACCACACTTTCAATTTATAATCCCATACTTTTATCTTCAAAACCATTTTATTTAATTTTCTTGAGTTAATCTAATTTATAATCCGAGTTTAGATTTCTATTTCACTTTCCAAAATACCAAAACAATTTTATTTTGGATTACTATTTTACTTCACCATTTTTTTCTTATAAGGCTCACACTTATATTTTTCATACTTCTACCCATTTTAAGCTTGACTATATTCATATATCATTTTTTTTACTCGAGATTATACACTTATTTAGCCAAGCATGCAATTTAATTTCATAAACTCATTTTCAACCAATAAATTTTATTTCCAAACATTAATTATTTTAGTCCATTTGAACTAATTCTGCACTTTATTTTACACAATTTTAAACCAAACATTATCCAATATTCAATTTCATTTCATTTGCATACCATATAAATCAATCAGTTACTTATTAATTGCAAATCTCAAAACTTTGTTTTATTTAGTCCAACTTGATAAATTTTTCCATTCAACGTATTTAGATTTATTTCCTCAACATTCACTTTTTATTTACCTTCCATTCGCTCACTTCTTTTAACTCATGTAAATTAATTGGCTTACATTCTAACTTATTTTCATTTTCTTACTTACTTCAAATTTTTAGCCCTTCTCCAAGTTAATTTTTTTATTCTAAACAAATTTTCAAAAAATTTCCAAACTTATTTATTATTCCATAACCATTTTTAATAAGATCCCAGAGTTTTAAACAATTGCTTAAACATACCAAAACATTTCAAACCAACTCCAATGTTTAAACCATTACTAAAATGTTCAAAATCCAAATTTGAATATACATATATATCCCTTTTCATTTTCAAAATCAAACCCAATTTCGCAAAAAACATTAATCCAAAACACCCAGGTAGCAATCCCCCTCTTGGAAACTCGAAAATGAACACCGATGATGTCGCGATCATCATCAGAATTATTTTCCAGCGACCGAAAAGAGTTTAATGCTTTTATCACTTTAAAATCCCTTCAAATATTCCAAACTCTCCAGAGTTCAAATCCAATTCAATTTTTTTTTCCAAAATTCCAAATTCGAAATCCATCCAAAACATTACTCTGGAACTTTCATCACGATTTATTTCCGAAGACTTCTCTGGTAATTTTTATTTCATCTTCAATTATAGATCACATTTATAATTCACATTTATAAATTTCATTTTGTTATATAAATTTATTCATTATCCTTTGGTTAAAATTTAAATCCTTTATTCAATTTTCACTTAACAATGATAATAATTTAATATCATCATATTCTAACAACCAAGAAACCATATACAACCATAATAATTTACAGAAAATCATTTCCATTATATACAAAAATAATTTGAATAAAATTATTTCATTTACCATATTTAAAACAATACTGTGTTGGTTTATCTTGTTTAAGAGTTTAGAAACTCATATCGACAATATGGCGTCCCACACATCGATCAGAATCCATAAACACTCAACCGATAAGTCAACACAATATAAAACAATTTTATATTCACTAACAAATACACACTCATATCTATTAATACGCTCAAGCTCATTCTAGAGTACTATAGACTCTATTCTATGAGTAATTCCCACCAGAGCCAAGGTTCTCGCTTAAACTTCAGCTCTGATACCAAGTGCAACGGGGCGTGCCAGTGGCAACCGGTAGGCTTTGCAACCATCCCCGCCCCACCGTGGCATACAGTGATACCTCGGGTTTGCTTTTACGGCCAGCCTATCGACTCGCAACCAACCCCGCAAGGCCTTATACTACCCCTGGGGATATGTAGGGTAAGAGTCTCCCGTTCGCCACCAAACGCGAAGCGAGAACCCCTATCATGCTGTAATATAGAAAACCCGATCTCGATCTCTTCGAAACGATCAGCGCATTGGCCATTATTGATAGTCGGTTATTTAACTATCAATTAGCATTCACAACAACCATCCAACAATAAATAATTTCCCAAATTATTTATTTATCTCAAAATATCTTCGCAAGATATATTTTCATTTCCAACCCTTTTGAAAATAGTTTCAAACTACCTTCCTTTTACAGAATAAATTTTCCAAATATTTTCTGTTTCCACTGAAATCACCAAGCATAAAATTTTAGATTTTTAAAATAATTTAAAACACTTATTTATAAAATATACTTTAACATTTAAATTTAGAAAAACACTTTAATACTTAATCAAAAACAATACTTTAGGAGTATTTGAAATAAGGTTACTTTATAAAATATAAACTAGATTTTCTCCTTAAACAAAATACCAATCATCTTTAAATAATTATTACGATAATAGATTTTGAAAAATACTTACTTTAGAATTTAAACATTTAGAAATAATATATTTTCTAAAACATACTTTCTTAAAACAACTTAAAACTTTTAACTTATACTTAAAAATTTGTTTTGAAAGCGTACTTGGCTATCCAGGGAAATTTACTTTTCTTTCACATCCTTTAAAAATAAATCACTATGTATTTTTAAACAAATGTACCCATTCCTTTAATAAATTCCTACCTTGAATTTATTCTTCCTAAATATCCACTGATATATTACTTTTCTTTTATAAACCCAGTTTATAAATTTCATAGCCACATTCTTCTTTAAAAATCCCGGTTTTACACACTTAAATCAATTCCCAAATTGATTTTCAATTTACTCCATTTATTCCAAAATCCATAAATTCGGATTTTATTCCTTAATTATGATTTAAAATACTTTTAACTAAAAATACCGATTTTAGATTTCCCAAATTACTTCTTTATCCTTTTAAATAAATTTAAACTTTGAATTTTAAAATAGTTCTTTATTCCTTTAAATGATACCACTTAAGTTTACAATTCATTAATTTCTGTTTATTCAAAATCCTTTTTTTCTTTCATACTCGAAATTATTTATTAGTATTTTAATATCACTTCCATTCCTTTCAATTCATTCTTAATTTATTCAAATTTGCTATAGTAATTTTACTTAAAACTCCACTCTTTTATTGTCTTTCCAAAAATCCAATTTATATATTTTGATAACTCACTGTTCCAAAATAAATTCAAGTAAACCATAGCATTCAATATTCCAATATAGTTCATCATAGAATATCAAATAGTCACAACAGAGAATATTAAATAATTTAAATAAATGTTGAGGAAACCAGTTGGATCCCTCAAACCTGTTTCCATGCATCCACAGACGTTAGCACAATATAAAATACCAATTCCACTTCGAGGTGGAATATCGTGGTATATGGGATTAATATCATCCGCTATTATGCGGCGCATAGGGTCTCATCCGCTATATAATGCAGGAAATCAATCATTCCAAGATGTATTATATACTATAATATAGCACATTAAATCAATTCAACCATTCGACCAATTATTTAAATTTAACCATTTAAATTTAAATAAAACCAGGTGAGTGAGATTAACTCACCTTATTCCGTTTGCAACCCATTTCCAAACTAGCTTGTTTCGTCACAATTCTTCACAATTTACCTTGTATAAATATTTTACATTTTATTAATATTTGAACTTATAGAACAATTACTTCCCTTCGATAATTTTATGTGACGACCCGGAATTTTGAGCAATATCAATTTAATAATCTTTGATAATAATTAAATTGATTTGATCATTTTATATTCTAATTGACAAGTTAAAAATTATTTTAAAGATTTATGATAATAAATTGATAATATCTATAAACATTTTTCTTAACAATATGAATTGGCAAATTTAATTCTTTTGAAAGCTAATAATATTTTGATTTGAAAATATTTATTTTGGAAATTTAAAATTGGTAAGATTTATTTTATCTTCTATTTATAATATATATATGGATATATCTTGTAAATAGAAAGTTTTAAAAGCTAATATATATTCAAATTGTAATATATATGAATATATATATATATATATATATATATATAATGATTTGGTTTGTGTTTTAAAATTCAATACAATAACTATCAAATATAATATTGAAATGTTTTCTATTTGAAATGTGTATATATATTTGTATATATATATATATATTTGAAATAGGAATTTTATTAATTTGAATTTAATAAGCATTTCCAAACTTTATTATAGATATATATAGTTTTGTAATTTGAAAGGTTAATTTAATTTAATGCTTTTGAAATGATATTTGAAGTTTAAATTTTTATAACAAAGTTAATTTCTTATTTTTATAAACATATAGTTCAACTTGAGTTTTAGATAAGATTTAAATTTAAAAGTTCATTTGCTTAATATTCTTCCATTTTAATTTTGACACAAGATAAATTTGTTTTAAAATTTTAAGAGTTAAATTAAAATAGATGTTTCAAGCATATAAACATTAAATTGAATCAAAATATAAGTTACTTGAATTCACATGAATATTTATTAAAGATCTAAAAGCTTGTTTATATAAGATAAAAACATTTTACAATCATATAAATATTACATAATGAAATCAATAATTAAGCATTAAAATACAATACATACGTATACACATTTCATGCAAGGCTCAAAATAATTATAAATGGAAAATAACACTTGTAAACTTTTAAATATGTGTTAAGACAAATGTAAATTAAATGGTATAGGTGTAAGCTAATAAGGAGATAAGGTAGACAAATGTCATCCTCTTGTAAATATAATTTAAAATTAAACTTGTAAAAATAAAACAAAAGTTTTTCTTCAGCTAAAAAAAAAATATTATCTTCATTTCATCCAAACTGAATGAAATCAGAAAAAAAAAATTTGAAAGAAGTAAACTGTAAAGAAAACTGAAAATTCAAGAACAAAGAAGTGACCTGGAAACTTAATTAGCATGCAAGCTGGAAATTTAAACACCTGAAACAAGATTTCAGATGCAATCAAGCATTCATATGTAAACTTCAATAATACAACAGCTAGATCTAATTCAAGAACATGCAAAGGAAATTGCAAAGCCTGGAAACATTCTCTGTTTTCTGCAAATTACAAGTGAGTAAATGATTCTTTTAAAAAAAGTTTTTATCTGGATTCATCATTTTATATGATAATTACCTGATGTTATAAGAAATATTGGATTTAGATTGATGTATAATTGGAATGAGTTTCTGATGTGCCTGTACAAAAATTAAAAATAAAAATAAAATAAGTCACTGTGTTTTATAAAACAGTTTTCAACCTCATGAAAATTCTAACATTTGATTTTGATTTCGAGTTGGACCATGATTTGTAAAGAAAAGATGATTGTATTCAAATCACCTAGCATCTAAAAATAATTACAGATGGTTAAATTAAGTAATTAGCTCGAATTTTAGAAATTTACAGTAAATCTTATTATGGGTCAAAAATTAATCGAATCAATTTTGGTTTTGAACTATATAATTGAATTCCTAATGCAAAATCATGATTTTTGAGATTAGTATCATGATTTTTAGATTAGAAATTTAAGAGAATTTTGGGATTTTCTGATTTGGACTTTTTAGCAAATTTGGGACGAACGGCGTCAAATCAATGAACGAGGCGGTGCACGAAGGTGGAGGAGACAATGGTGGTCATCAGAAAAATACTGGTGTATTTTATTGATGTGTGTGGTGATCATAGTTTTAGGTAGTAGGGTTTTGAGTGCTGTTTATGTCGTGAGTGTTCCAGGGTGATTCGCGACGTCATGATGCTATCGGAGTTGACCGCTCATGTGCCGTAGGATTTGGGGGTTGTGGCGGAGTTAGGGTAGTGGCGGCGTGATCCCTTGTGAGTGGGATGGTCGGCGGTGGCCGAGTTTAATGGTGTGGGTTTTGTACAGTTTTAGGTTGAAGGGCAAGATTTCGATTCTCGTTTTTATACTAGTTTCTGGGTGTCGCGTTTGAACGTTGGGGTCGAGGATGACTTGTCGACGTCTTGGCGATGATCGCCAGTGGAAGGAGTGATGGTGCACGGCATCGTGTATCAGTGACAGTTGGATTTTGGGAAGGAAGATGGTAGGAGCTCGAGTTCTACTTCGGGTTTGAATTGATTTTTCTCGAAGCAGGTTTAAGGTTGGAGTGGCTCGGGGTTGACGCGAGTTTTTGGAGAGGGTTGCTCGGGTTTAATACGAGTTTTGCTGTAAGTTGCTCGGATTTTGTAGAGTAGATTTTTGTTTAGATCTGGAAGTTTTAAAAGTTTAAAATGTTAACAGTAATGGTTTTAAAGCTTTTAAAAACAAAAGGAAACTTGATTTTGTCAATGATTAAAGTTTTAAAACAGGAGTTAAACAAGTTCTTATTTTGAAATATAAAGTTTTAAAAATAAAATCAGTGAAACAATAAATAGGTGATATAGAATTTGATTTTTGAAATGTTTATAAAGTTTTAAAACAAAAGCACAACAAATTTTCACTTATAAAACTAATTTGTTTCAAGACTAAGTCTTAAACAAGTTTTATAAATTTGAAATATAAAAGTTTTTTTTAAAATAAGTGGATTTTTAATAATATGTTTAGTATAAAATTGTATTTAATATCTTTGTAAAGTTTAGGGATTTTAAAGGTTAATTTGAATGTTTAAATTGTTTTAATAAAATTGATTTCTAAAGAGTTTTATTTTAAATAAATTAAATAATTAAGATTTAGAGATCAATTAAAATAAGAGTTATCTTTAGTAATTTAGAATTTTGATTTAATTAAAGATAAATGAATTTGTGAAGATAATTGAGATAATTAAATTATTTTTAATTATCAGGTGTTATTGGTTAATAAATGATTTGAGTAAGATAATGATTTTCTTAATTAAGAATCTTTTTAATATTAGAAGTTAAAGAATCATTTAATTAAATTTAAATGATTAAGTTAAATAATTAATTAAGTAATTGATTTGTAATTAATTAAGATAATCACTTTGGGTTAATCTAATATAATTACTTAGGGAAGTAATTAAGTGGTTAATTACTAGAGGTAATTAAGTAAAGGATAATTACTTATGAAGTAATTAAGTGATGTGATTAAGAATTAATCATTGCTGTTATTAATTAAAGAATTAATTAATAATTAATTAAAGTTTTTAATTATATAATTAATGGTTAATTAATAAAAGGATTAAGTGTAATTAATTAAGTGATTAATTACTTGTTAAAGTAATTAACTAAGAAAGAATTTTAATTATTAAGGTAATCATTAATTATTAGAAATAATTAATTAATTGCTAATTAATAATTTAAGGATAAATAATTTATAATTGAGTTTTAATTACTAAATGTAATTAAAAGTAATTAATTAAAAGTGATTAACTAAAAGTAATTAATCAAAGGTGATTAATTAAAAGGTGATCAATCAGGTATGATTAATTTTAAATGATAATTAAGGAATAATTATCAGAATAATTAAAGAGTAATTAATCAAGGTTGATTAATTTAAAAGAGTAATTAAGAAATAATTACTTGGATAATTAAGAAGTAATTAATCAAGATGATTAACTAAAATTGTAATTAAGAAATAATTACTTAAAGTAATTAAGTAATAGTTAATCAAGGTTTATTAATTGGATAATTGAGAGATGTTTAATTATTTAATTTCAAAATTAATTAATGAGAAGTTGGATTGATGATAATCCAAGTGATTAAGCATGGAATTAATTTAATTTAAGGATTAATTAAATTAATTAAGTTTGGATCAAACTTGATTATGAATGATGAATGATTAATTGATAAGTAACATTGGACGAGTTAATGATATTGGTCGATATCGTATGGCATTGATTGATATGTGATGAATGTGATATATATGAGATGTGATATATATGCTGCCTTGTGATATGTATGGATGAATTTGATAATTGTGAATTCTCTATCTGTGTGTTATGAATCATCCATTTATGTTAAGTGATATTTCTGAATATCTATTGTTTAAATCCCTTGAGTATAACTTGGACATTAAAATGGCGTTTGGATTCGATGAAACCGGGATCGGGTTTCCATATTTGGATATCCGAAAACCACATCGATCCAAATTAAACGTTAGGTCATTAATCCAAGTGGAGCGAGTGAAGACTCGAGGTGTAAGGGCTATACGCCAGTATAACTCTGTGGGTGATTCCGTAATGAGTTTGACGGAATAGTGCTTATAGGCTCGAGATGGTGATTCAGAGTGCAAGGGCTATGGTCGTTGACTCTGAGGGTGATTCCAAAATGAGTGCAACGAGATAGTGCCTTTGGTTTCGTTCGAACCCGGAACGAACTTGTATGGATTGAATGCTTTCAGAACATCGTCAGGTGGACGATGAGCATTCTAAGATAGATGTGTTCTATAAAGGTAATCGCAGCCTCAAGACTCATCAACCGGGAATGGCTAAAACAGGGGAGGTGCAGCAAGGCTTCATGGGTAGCCCCCACTTGAGAGTGAGATACATCCCTGTCTAGAAGTCTCTTTATATTTCGGCTGTGTGGGCAGTTGGTCTGCAGCCAACTGCGGGGTGGTCTTTTTCGGGACTTTTCAGTAAGGAATGGTTCCGGCCTTGTGTTGCAGGGGAGTGGGAGTACTCCTTGGTACGATGATCTAGGCCACGTACTGTGACGGGCGGTACCCCAGTAGCCCTGCCATTGATGGAAACCCATTTTCCCTACGAGACCCTACGGTTTTGTTTGTATTACCCACTTTTGTGGCTAGTAGCTGGAATTTAATAGATGTAACAATTTCGGCTATTTCATATTTATTTGAAAACCCTAGACACTATTATAATATCACTGGATTTCCTATCAAATGTTTTGGTTAGCGTAAGGTAAAAACTTTTTCTTGTTTATGTGTGGGAAGTCTTACGTGATACCTTTCTTTTCAAAGGATTTTCTAAAATTAAGCAATCTTAAACCGTTTACTCACACCAGACCCCTGTCTGACCCGAGTGTTTATTTTCTATTTTATTAAACTCTTGGGTACTCATATTATATATGAGTAGTCAAGTGAATCAGGTTTTCCTTGACGAAATCTGGAGGAGCTTTGGAGCAGGAGGCTTCAGCGTGTAGATATAGTTAGAGTTTCCGCTGTGTGTTATTCTGTGTTGATGTTCTTGTCTTGTATTGTATTAGACAGAAATGTTATAACTGTCTAAATTGAGATGTATAGTTGTGCACTCTGATGTATATGATACTATGTATATGTTCTATATTATATTTAAATCGTTCCGCTGTGAGATTCTGAAGTGTTGTTTCTTTCTTTCTTCTCCTTCTTTTCTTCTTCTTTCCCTTTCTTTCTTAATTAGTGATGCGATTTTCTGGTGATAGAAAGTCGGGTCGCTACAGTTGGTACCAGAGCATTAGGTTGAGTGACTACCTAGGCTCTGGAGTGGTGTCTATCTCGAGAGAGCGTACTTGTAATTTATATATATATATATATATATATATATATATATATATTTATATATCTACCTAATCGGTTGGGTTATCTGTTTGGATTTTCCAATATAGGCTATAGAGGTAGATAAGGTAGGAGTGTGTGAAACACGACTACCACTATTGGTTGAGGTTCATATGATGTGGTTGGACATGTATCTGTCGAGATTGTAGACTTAATGCTGTTACGAATAAGTTTTGTAGATTGTAAAGGGATTTCTTTGAGTCCAGAGGAAGTATTTGCAAGAATTTGAGTATATTCTTAAAATGTGAGGTTGATTGCTCTCGAGTAAGCGGGATTTCCAAGAGTTGAATCTATCAGCCGAGGAGAAGCAAGTGATGGTATCTTGATAGCTTCAGGAGGAATAGCTGTGTGTTGGGGTGCAATATCCATAGATGGTTCTGAAGATGTTTCTTTTGGAAGCCAGAATTAGATGGTGTTGAAGGAACTGTAATGCCTACTGCAGGGAAGATTAGGATGTTTAGGAATTTTCGGGATCTCAAGTAAGAGTGTATTGTCTATATTGAAGGTTGAGACTAAGGTCGATGAGTTACCTCATTTCAGACATGGTCTCAATTGTTTTCTTAAGAAGATAAGTGGTTGGTGTTGGGTTGGAGCCGAGTTTCTTTGAGGAGATGTCTACCGTCTCAAGGAATATTAGTGGAATTAGGTGTAAGTTTTGTGTTTCAAGAAGGTTCTGGTTAAGAAAGATCTTGTGGCTTTGCAGTATCATTTAAGTGAAGTTTGGAAGCAGTAGCATGGATCTGTTTCTTCGATGATTCAGTAATCTTTGGGATTCTATTATCGGCAGTCCAGGCAGATAGTGAAAGCTTATCCATTTCTTCGGGAGGCTCGGCAGAGTAGGATATTTGTTAGAAGTGATCTATTAGTTTCTGGTAGATAAGCCATGCTTAAAATTGATCTTGATTAGGAAAGCTGTTCTAATTGGTGAAGATAGTTCTTTGGAATCTGAACTGGGTTGAATCGCAAAAGTGACTTGCGATTAGTTTGGGAATCTTTGAGTATTCCTTGGTTTGAGATTGAGGCATCTTATATGGAGGTATAGGCTACTTAAGCAGTCGGAGGTTCTCCAGATGTTTTTGAGGAATTCAGAAGTTGACCTGAATCGGAGGTTGAGTTTTCTTATCGACTTGGAATCCAGAAGTAATATTGATAATTCAACCATATAGTAGGATGACTCTTAGAGCAAGAAGAGTTTGGTGAGGCAACTCAGGATTCTTTGGAGAGGGATTGATCATCTTATTCTAAGTTGAGATTCTGCTGAGATGTTTCATCAAGAGGAAGGGTCACTTAAATTTTATGGGTTGGATGAACAGTGTATGAAGAAAGATTGTGCTTGAGTTCTTCGATAGCATTCTTATCTACTCCAAATCAGAGTTGCGCAGCGGAAGCGAGATAGCAGTTGTTCTAGAGTAGGAGCAACCGGGAGTTGCAGTTTTCTTGGATTAAAGGATTTTTTTTATAGGGAATTCAAGTATAAAGAAATTTCTAGATTTGAAAAGTAAGGTTGTTGGGATCAATTGTTTGGCCATTCCAGATAAGAGATGTAGGTTTGAAGTCCACTAATGTTTTTGGAATAGAGTGGTATTTTGGATTTCAACAAATTATTTTTGGAAAGCCATTTTGATTGAGTAGGACCTGGAGATTTGGTTTGAGTTGGTGCTATTGTTTCATGGAGCAATCAGCAAGGGTTAGGCTGATTAGGAATATTGAAGGTAATTCGGATCATCTGAAGAGTTGGGCAATTAAGAATTGAGGAAATTTGGAATAGGCAGTTAGAATTTGGATATTGACTTAGTTTTACCCGATCTAAAGAGATATAAGATTTGGTAAAACTGGAGAATTCGCTCTGGAGGTATTTTGAGTTTTCCTGTGTTTTCTAGAGATTAGATTTTGATCTACAGGATTGAATTGCTAGTTCGGATAGCTGGAATTCATTGTATTTCACATATTTCTTAGGAATATGTGTATGATTCTCCGAGTAATGGAATTAGCAGTTCAGAAGGATCTGGTAATTGAGCTGGTTTGAGTTTAGTCTGATATCTTGTTCAGATTTGAAAGAATCAGATAAGGGAGTTCTTGGTTATAGTAGTATAGTTACTTAAGATTCTGTAGAAGCAAGTATTCCAGTATAGGTACCTGGAAAACTCCAGATAGTATTAGGGAGTTCTATTCAGAATTTTTCTGGATAGATAAATTGTTTGTTTGAATTGGATGCCATGATTGATTGTATGATTGCTAATTTAAATTTAAATTCTTTTGCTGGGTTGTTAAATTATTTTTGCTTTTAAATTTCGGGGACGAAATTCTTTTAAGAGGGGAGGAATGTGACGACCCGGAATTTTGAGCAATATCAATTTAATAATCTTTGATAATAATTAAATTGATTTGATCATTTTATATTCTAATTGACAAGTTAAAAATTATTTTAAAGATTTATGATAATAAATTGATAATATCTATAAACATTTTTCTTAACAATATGAATTGGCAAATTTAATTCTTTTGAAAGCTAATAATATTTTGATTTGAAAATATTTATTTTGGCAATTTAAAATTGGTAAGATTTATTTTATCTTCTATTTATAATATATATATGGATATATCTTGTAAATAGAAAGTTTTAAAAGCTAATATATATTCAAATTGTAATATATATGAATATATATATATATATTATGATTTGGTTTGTGTTTTAAAATTCAATACAATAACTATCAAATATAATATTGAAATGTTTTCTATTTGAAATGTGTATATATATTTGTATATATATATATTTGAAATAGGAATTTTATTAATTTGAATTTAATAAGCATTTCCAAATTTTATTATAGATATATATATATTTTTGTAATTTGAAAGGTTAATTTGATTTAATGCTTTTGAAACGATATTTGAAGTTTAAATTTTTATAACAAGGTTAATTTCTTATTTTTATAAACATATAGTTCAAATTGAGTGTTAGATAAGATTTAAATTTAAAAGTTCATTTGCTTAATATTCTTCCATTTTAATTTTGACACAAGATAAATTTGTTTTAAAATTTTAAGAGTTAAATTAAAATAGATGTTTCAAGCATATAAACATTAAATTGAATCAAAATATAAGTTACTTGAATTCACATGAATATTTATTAAAGATCTAAAAGCTTGTTTATATAAGATAAAAACATTTTACAATCATATAAATATTACATAATGAAATCAATAATTAAGCATTAAAATACAATACATACATATACACATTTCATGCAAGGCTTAAAATAAATTATAAAAGGAAAATAACACTTTTAAACTTTTAAATATGTGTTAAGACAAATGTAAATTAAATGGTATAGGTGTAAGCTAATAAGGAGATAAGGTAGACAAATGTCATCCTCTTGTAAATATAATTTAAAATTAAACTTGTAAAGATAAAACAAAAGTTTTTCTTCAGCTAAAAAAAATATTATCTTCATTTCATCCAACTGAATGAAATCAGAAAAAAAAATTTGAAAGAAGTAAACTGTAAAGAAAACTGAAAATTCAAGAACAAAGAAGTGACCTGGAAACTTAATTAGCATGCAAGCTGGAAATTTAAACACCTGAAACAAGATTTCAGATGCAATCAAGCATTCATATGTAAACTTCAACAATACAACAGCTAGATCTAATTCAAGAACATGCAAAGGAAATTGCAAAGCTTGGAAACATTCTCTGTTTTCTGCAAATTACAGGCGAGTAAATGATTCTTTTAAAAACAGTTTTTATCTGAATTCATCATGTTATATGATAATGACCTGATGTTATAAGAAATATTGGATTTAGATTGATGTATAATTGGAATAAGTTTCTGATGTGCCTGTACAAAAATTAAAAATAAAAATAAAATAAGTCACTGTGTTTTATAAAATAGTTTTCAACCTCATGAAAATTCTAACATTTGATTTTGATTTTGAGTTGGACCATGATTTGTAAAGAAAAGATGATTGTATTCAAATCACCTAGCATCTAAAAATAATTATAGATGGTTAAATTAAGTAATTAGCTTGAATTTTAGAAATTTACAGTAAATCTTATTATGGGTCAAAAATTAATCGAATCAATTTTGGTTTTGAACTATATAATTGAATTCCTAATGCAAAATCATGATTTTTGAGATTAGTATCATGATTTTTAGATTAGAAATTGAAGAGAATTTTGGGATTTTCTGATTTGGACTTTTTGGCAAATTTGGGACGAACGACGTCAAATCAATGAACGAGGCGGTGCACGAAGGTGGAGGAGACAATGGTGGTCATCAGAAAAATACTGGTGTATTTTATTGATGTGTGTGGTGATCGTAGTTTTAGGTAGTAGGGTTTTGAGTGTTGTTTATGTCGTGAGTGTTCCCGGGTGATTCGCGACATCATGATGCTATTGGAGTTGACGGCTCGTGTGCCGTAGGATCTGGGGGTTGTGGCGAAGCTAGGGTAGTGGCGGCGTGGTCTCTTATGAGTGGGATGGTCGGCGGTGGCCGAGTTTAATGGTGTGGGTTTCGTACAGTTTTGGGTTGAAGGGCAAGATTTCGATTCTCGTTTTTATACTAGTTTCTGGGTGTCGCCTTTGAACGTTGGGGTCGAGGATGACTTGTCGACGTCTTGGCGATGATCGCCGGTGGAAGGAATGATGGTGCATGGTGCACGACATCGTGTATCAGTGACAGTTGGATTTTAGGAAGGAAGATGGTAGGATCTCGAGTTCTACTTCGGGTTTGAATTGATTTTTCTCGAAGCAGGTTTAAGGTTGGAGTGGCTCATGGTTGACGCGAGTTTTTAGAGAGGGTTGCTCGGGTTTAACACGAGTTTTGCTGTAAGTTGCTCGGGATTTTGTAGAGTAGATTTTTGTTTGGATCTGGAAGTTTTAAAAGTTTAAAATGTTAACAGTAATGGTTTTAAAGCTTTTAAAAACAAAAGGAAACTTGATTTTGTCAATGATTAAAGTTTTAAAACAGGAGTTAAACAAGTTCTTATTTTGAAATATAAAGTTTTAAAAATAAAATCAGTGAAACAATAAATAGGTGATATAGAATTTGATTTTTGGAATGTTTATAAAGTTTTAAAACAAAAGCACAACAAATTTTCACTTATAAAACTAATTTGTTTCAAGATTAAGTCTTAAACAAGTTGTTTCAAGATGTGATATATATGCTGCCTTGTGATATGTATGGATGAATTTGATAATTGTGAATTTTCTATCTGTGTGTTATGAATCATCCATTTATGTTAAGTGATATTTCTGAATATCTATTGTTTAAATCCCTTGAGTATAACTTAGACATTAAAATGGCGTTTGGATTCGATGAGACCGGGATCGGGTTTCCATATTTGGATATCCAAAAACCACATCGATCCAAATTAAACGTTAGGTCATTAATCCAAGTGGAGCGAGTGAAGACTCGAGGTGTAAGGGCTATACGTCAGTATAACTCCGTGGGTGATTCCGTAATGAGTTTTACGGAATAGTGCTTATAGGCTCGAGATGGTGATTCAGAGTGCAAGGGCTATGGTCGTTGACTCTGAGGGTGATTCCAAAATGAGTGCAACGAGATAGTGCCTTCGGTTTCGTTCGAACCCGGAACGAACTTGTATGGATTGAATGCTTTCAGAACATCGTCAGGTGGATGATGAGCATTCTAAGATAGATGTGTTCTATAAAGGTAATCGCGGCCTCAAGCCTCATCAACCGGGAATGGCTAAAACAGGGGAGATGCAGCAAGGCTTTTTGGGTAGCCCCCACTTGAGAGTGAGATACATCCCTGTCTAGAAGTCCCTTTATATTTCGGCTGTGTGGGCAGTTGGTCTGCAGCCAACTGCGGGGTGGTCTTGTTCTGGACTGTTCAGTAAGGAATGGTTCCGGCCTTGTGTTGAAGGGGAGTGAGAGTACTCCTCGTTACGGTGATCTAGGCCACGTACTGTGACGGGCGGTACCCCAGTATCCCTGCCATTGATGGAAACCCATTTTCCCTACGAGACCCTATGGTTTTCTTTGTATTACCCACTTTTGCGGCTAGTGGCTGGAATTTAATAGATGTAAAAATTTCGGCTATTTCATATTTGTTTGAAAACCCTAGACACTATTATAATATCACTAGATTTCCTATCAAATGTTTTGGTTAGCGTAAGGTAAAAACTTTTCCATGTTTATGTGTGGGAAGTCTTACGTGATACCTTTCTTTTCAAAGGATTTTCTAAAATTAAGCAATCTTAAACCATTTACTCACACCAGACCCTTGTCTGACCCGAATGTTTATTCTCTGTTTTATTAAACTCTTGGGTACTCATATTATATATGAGTAGTCAAGTGAATCAGGTTTTCCTTGACGAAATCTGGAGGAGCTTTGGAGCAGGAGGCTTCAGCGTGTAGATATAGTTAGAGTTTCCGCTGTGTGTTATTCTGTGTTGATGTTCTTGTCTTGTATTGTATTAGACAGAAATGTTATAACTGTCTAAATTGAGATGTATAGTTATGTACTCTGATGTATATGATACTATGTATATGTTCTATATTATATTTAAATCGTTCCGCTGTGAGATTCTGATGTGTTGTTTCTTTCTTTCTTCTCCTTCTTTTCTTCTTCTATCCCTTTCTTTCTTAATTAGTGATGCGATTTTCTGGTGATAGAAAGTCGGGTCGCTACATTTTACTTAGCTAATTATTTATTTAAATTACTTTTCCTTGAATAAAATATCCTTTGGTAACTAAAACAAATAAATAAGTTTTATTAAACAAATTAATCTCTATTATTTTTAAAATAATATTTAAAATATGTATACGTATATTTAATATGGGTATGTGTATATACTTTTATTTTCTCTGTCCAAACTTTAATTACAGGTAATTAAACTTTTATATATAATATAGGAATGTTACCTGTAAATTTAATTACTAAGTAGGAAATAATTACTAATAAATTGTTTTAATTTATATACTTCCTTACTGTTTTTTAAAGGAATAAAAACCGTAACAAAGAGAATATATGTAAATTTAAATTGGAAAAACGAGGTTACCTCACAACGAACAGGAAACCAAATCGACGAGCTCATCCTCTCGAACGTGCCGCGAAACCCATGCCTCGCCTCCCATCGAGAATCCCACTTCGGCCTTTGCAACCCCGCCTACGGCGAGAAACCGAAGCTGCTTCAACCTATTACCAGCCCCATGTCCAAAATCCCAGACCAGCTTTCCCATCGACGATCCTTGCTCGTGGCCGACAACCTCCAGCCCTGACCATCGCGAACCCAACGCGAATCAATGATGATTAGTCGAACAACTCGAAACCTTGGACTTCGATTTCGATTCGAAGTCGACCCTCCCTTCGAAGTCGCTATGATTTGAGGCTGGGTTCGATTATCGACCATAAAAGGGAAAGAAAAGAGGCAATTTTTAATGGCACGTAGACGCACGATTTTTATTTTTGGGGAAAAGAAGAGAACAGGGTTGCGATTTTAACATGGCTGAAGCACTATACATTATTTATTTATTTTTGAAGCCACAGCAGCTGTTTTAAAAGAGGAAGGGAAGAGAGACAAGAAACCACGTTGGCGTAAGGAAAGTTATCTACATCGACATTTGAATTGAAGGGGAAAAGACACTGATGCGGGAGAAAGGCAGGTGACTTGATTGTTTGTCTGGTCAACAATTGTATATATCAATTTTAAATTTAAATTCCAACCGTTTTAAATTCGTAGTTCAAAATCTTGACATCCTATCGAGGTGTGCCGCTAGGCGTTTATAATGTTATACCCCTATTTTGAACACAATGGGAAAGGTTTCAAGCCCTAATTCGATCGTATGGAGAAGATAGCTTTTTGGACCAGTTATTATATTGAATTTTCGATATAGATTTAAGCGCGTTTATATGTCGTACGCTCACACAACAACTCCAAACACCACGAAAATTGAAATCCGATAATAATATAATATTATGGATCCAATGGAACTGGTTCCATCGAAATCCGACACTGTGCCTCGGAAGGCTATTTTTAATTATCAATTGAAACGATATATTTTCAAACCTGAACAAAACACTTTCAAATTCAATTTCAACAGCTTTACTATCTTCAGTACTATCGATATAAATTTTGCAAATCCTTAAATTATTTTTAACAGGCTTAGAACTCCAGATTCAACATTTGACCCAATTTCAAATTATTTAATTTAATAATTAAATTATCCAAATAACTGGTGATACTTGAATTCAAGTTAAATATTAACTTTTAAATATTTAAAATCAATTAAATATTCTGATTTCGAATGCTTAAAAATTCCGGGTCGTCACAAACTCGCTATCAAATATATCTAGCCTCGAAAGGTGAGCAATCACTCATGGTTAACATTCTTATATTTATTAAATTTGATTTCAATTGAAACGACAATTGAAATATGCTGCTGTTAGTTATTTACACTGCTATATACATACACTATTTGTTCATCTGTGACAACTGACACCATTATTTATTATTTATATTGATGATATATGCATGTTATATTATTGTCATATCTGTTATCACTCTGCAAGTTCCTTATTAGCATAGAATTCGCTATGTGTTGAAATGATACATACCCAAACGATCTGTAGAATAGGAGAAAATCGTTATGGGTTGAAATGATAAACCCAAGCGATATTCACTGAATCAAATTTGGGATGGCAGGTTGAAATGATATATACCTGTATATATTTAAATTGCGGATTGAAATGATAAATATCTGTATCACTTGACCATAGGATAGAAAATTATATACAGTCATCATGGTCTATATATATAAATATTTTGAAACGATTTCTATGGTTTTGAAAAAAAATACGGTTTAATAAATATTGATTTCAAGATATTATATATATATATTTTATAAAGTTAAATTTTTGGTTTTAAATTAATATGTTTCGAAATTTTATAATTATATGTCGATTTTGAAATTATAAATTTTAAGAATTTATTTATAATTTTACTATTTTGGAATATATAAATATAATAAGATGTTTAAGTATTTTTTATAAGATTTTATTTTAAAATATATTTTTATAATGATTTAATAAGTTAAGATTGGGAAGATAAAATTGGATTTTATTGAAATTGTGTTTAATTAAGAATTTTATTTAATTAAATCGATTTGAAATTTTATGGAATTTGAAATTTTTGAAGGATATGATTTTATAACTTGATTTTGGTTTAAGGTGATTTAAATGAATATATCAAGTTTAAATAAATTGAAGGAATATTCAGTTATTTGAAATTTGTAAGTTTTATTTAAATGATGTTGGATTTATTAAGTGACTATTTCAAAACTAAATAATAGTAGATTGAATTTGATATATATATATATAACTATCAAATTAGTTTTAAAAGGTTTGAATATTTAAAGCTTTGAAATATGTTGAAATTAAAATGGTTAATTTTGTGGTTAAAATCTGTATTTGAAATCGATATGATTTGAAATGAGTTAGTTGAATTGAAATTGAAATTGATGATTTGAGATTTGATTCAAATTTGAATTTTGGGAATTTGAGTTGATTTGGAATCGATTTGTGAAATTTGGGGAAAACTATTTCTATTATATAAAGTATTTTTAAATTATATTTATATCTTACTTTATAAATTATTTTAATATACATTATTTTTAATATAAACTATTTTAATATACTAACTATTTTAATATGAACTATTTCAACTTATAACTCTTTTATATAAACTATTTTACTTTATAACCTATTTTATTATATATACTATTTTAATATCTAAACTGTTTAAGTGGTGGAAGTTAGGTTTTCAAAGTTATGAATTTCAAGGTATTATGTTTGAAAGTGTCATAATTTCAAGTGTTTGGTTTCGATAGTGTTATAACTTTGAAAATGCTATGATTTTGGAAATGGATATATTTTGAAATGGAAATGATATCGTATTGATATGGTTGTGAAATGGCAATGATATTTGGTTTTGAAGTATAAACTATTTTGAAACGATCGCGGTGTTATAATAACGTTTGGTTGTTAAAGAGACCGGGATCAGAAGTTTTCATACTCTCTTCCAACACCGAAAACCACTTTAACAACCGCATACGTGGCGGAGATTTTAGAATAAAGTTGGATGGTGGCGACGTCCTATTGAGGTATATACGTGGGCCCGACTCCCGTGAGTTGGCATAAGGTGGCTAAAACAGGAGCGACTCTGTGCCAACGAGGTAGCTCCTCTGATCGGACACACTCCTTCGATACTATATTCCGACTTTGTGATTGATTTGGTGGCTACTTTTGATTTTTCGATTTTGAGAGTGTGGCTCGAGGTGGGCAGTAGTGGCTGCTATGCGTTACCAACAGCCCGGATGTGTAATTGGTATATCTACTCTAGCATTGCCTTATTGTGCCGTGTCATCTACCCTAGCGTGCTTTTCTACGAGTTTGATTTGTGTCGTACCTATGGAGTATTTATGGTAGCCTCTCGATCTGGTGGTTCGATGGTACTGTATAGGCTATTGGCATTATAAAATGTGTTAAGGTGGAAAATGTAAAGCCTTAACGCTATTTTTAAATATATTATACTTTACTTTAGACATTATTATAATAGCATAAATTAGTATATAATAGATAGTTTAACGCATCCTTAAAGGATGGTTATCCCAAACATCCTTTGAGTTACTTGTATTTCAGTTGATATTTCACTTGAGTTGGATTTATTGATATAAGAATGTTAGTCCTAACTCGAATGTTTTGTGTTTTTCTTTACGCTCGGGTCAGACTGAGTGATACAGCTTTTGAGACTCACCTTTGGAGTTGGAGCTTCGTTTTGAGATCCATCTATATCTTTTCAGCTTACAATTATTCAGTTGATTCCAGTAATGTATTATGATCTTGTATTTGACTATTTTATTTGAGACTTCTATTGTATCTTATTTAACTCTGTTATATATATATATATAGTAGCATCATGAACTACTATTCTTTTGTTTCCGCTGCATATTGTATATTACTCTATGTCTGTGATTCTGTGATGTATTTATTTACTGTATATGTTGAGTTTTGCCAAATATAAATTAACAATCTAGTATTTTGAGAAATTCAAATCCGGCATGTGTGGTTGCGAATGGTTGAAAATATCAAGCTGTTACATTATATAAGCAAATGAATTACAAAGTATGGAATTATAATTAATATGATTTACAATTGTGCAATAATCTTACATATAAGAAGTGAAACTATATGAATATATTTAAAAATATAGGTTATAAATAAAAATGAATTTAAACTAAGAATTTGAAATTTTGAATTCCGTTAATTTTAAAAGATGTTTTTCGAAGTAAAAAGAAATTATATTATTATAAATCAAGATAAGATAAATAAATTTGGAATGATCTTATATAAGTAAAGTAAAATAATGAAATTATATAAGTAAACGATTTATAAATGTGATTTATAGATATAAAAAGGATTTTCAAATGAATATAAAAGCATTGAATTCACTGCTGCTGTTGGGAAATAATAGGGGTGATGACTGCAGCATCATCAGTATCTTTTTCGATTTTCTATGTGATTGACTTGCTATCAATAATAAATTGAAAATTGAAGTTTTTTTGATAAATGAATTCGAATTTAAAATCCAAGTTGAAATTGATAAATATAAGTAAATGAGTTTGGACTTATAGTATGAAATAAAAATTTACTTTGGTAAAGTTAAATAAATTTGAGAAAGTAAGTGAATTATATAAATTGAAATATAACTAAAGGAAAGTTAAATAAATTGAATTGGATTTGAACTAGCTTACATAAATTATTGAAATGAAAATTAAAACTTTACTGGTAAAGTGGTCATATGGTATGATTTTGGAAGTTTAGATAATTAAGTTGTATAACTTATAAAATGGGAAGGGTAAGTAAAATCAAATGTTAAAATGGTTAAACAATTTTGGTAACCAAAACAAAATCTGAATTTGAATAAGTGATGAAATTGACTTAAGTAAAAGTTAAATAAAATGACTTTAGAAGTGAAATCTGAATTAGGTTTATAAGTGAAATTTAAGTTAAGTTAAACAAATGATGTTTGAAAAGGAATTTAACTTAAGTTGTGTTGAATGAAGTTGAATTTGAGATCAAAATGAATTAATAAAGTGAAGTGATGAATATGAATTTGAGTTATATAAGGAAATTCAACTTAAACTGTAAAAATGAATTAAGTAAAGGAAATATGGATTGAATGTTAATCAATCGAATGTAAATGAATTGATACGGAATAATGGATATAAGTGCTAATTCACTAAAAGCTAATGAAATTGAAAGCTAAATACTTGAACTCAAATTGATGGTTAGTGAATCTAAATATAATTGAATTTGATTTAATTTGGAAATGAACTAACTTGAATGTAAATTAGTGAATGTAAACTAATTGAATATTAATAAATGAATATTAGAAAAATCCAATGTAAATGAATCAAATGTGATTAAATTGAAAACCGATTCAACGAATATTAATGAAAAGTGAATTTATATTGATTTGATTATGGATTGATTGGATAGATATTGGATGTTAGTTGGATGATAGTTGTTTGATGGTTGGATTTGTTGCTTTTTGATGGCATTTGTTATATTGGCATATATTGTTGCATTGGTATATGTTGTATATTGATATTACATTCTATATACATGTTTCTCATTATTTGTGTAGTGTTTAGTAGGTGCGTATGGCGTATGCTTCGCATTTGGAGATCGCTTTCGTGCTATATTAGCCGTATATGCTCACTAATAATATATAAGGTACATATCTCGGATTACATATCGTACTTCTATATTTTTCCCTACGAGATGCCTCATTCTCGAAGATGATATATATATATAAATATATATGTTGTGATCCTACTACGATCAAACCGCGCAATGGAGACGCTGGCGAATTTTTTTTAAAATTCAAAGCGTTATACAATTTTTGGGGAAAATTGGTAAAAAAATTTGATAACTAAAATTTTGATATTGAGTTAAAAGTTAAACGATATTAGTTGGTTTTGAAAAAAATAACTATGAATGTATTTAAAAATTTAAAAACTTTTTATAAGTAGTTTAACTAAATGATTTTGGAAAAGTTAAAAATGTTTAAAATAATGTCGATATCTAGTTTGAACAAATTATTTTGAAAATTTAATGGATTTTGTGACTTTTACTTACTCGATAATTTCGATGACGAAATTCTTTTAAGTTGGGGAGAATGTAACGACCCAGAATTTTAGTCATTTGATTTTCGGATATTTAATTGATTTTAAATATTCATAAATTAATTTTATAAGTTGAATAAATTATATTTCGGATATAGTGATTAAATTGGATATTTAAATTGTTAATTTAATGTTTGAAAATTTGAAAATAATTGAAATTTGGATTTAATGTGAATGAAAATGATTTATAAAGTTGAATTTAATTCTATTTGATTTAGAATAATGTTAGAGAACTATTGGAATTAAATTAAAAGTTAAATTTTAGGAATTGAATATTTTAATATTTAATTAACGTGTAAAAATAGTCATTTTTCAAACAGTCTCGGATTTCGATGAAACTAGTTTCATTGTATCTGTAATGTTATATTATTGTATGATTTCAAATTTCATGTCTATCAGATTTACGGTTTGTCCGTGCCAAGCTGAAATGCGTAGAAATTTGTTTAAGTAAATTTTAAATTTAAATAATTTGATTCGAAAACCTATCTTCCAAATACGGTCGAATTGGCCTCCAATATATATTTAATTATGTTCAAAATAAGGGTAAAACATTATAAATGGTAGGCTAAATGCTTCTTTTCGAGTTCGAAAAAAATTTCTGATGAATAATGTCGCGAAATTTTCTATAAAAGGCCAAACTTTCTTCACTTTTACACTCAAAACCCTAGCCTAGGGTTACAGCTGTCGTTTCTAATTTCCATGGCTGAAATTAATCGATTCTTCCTCCTCAATTATCACTCAATTCGTAAACAGTTATGAAAATCGTTCAACCATAATATTGTAGAGCACGTTAAGATCTACAAATCCAACGGTTGTGATAAAAAATTTCGTAGTGGATCGACCGTTGGTGCTTCACGTTTGGCCGACATTCGAGCACAATTTTCGAAGTCAATACGTGATCGGGTTTGACGTTGTTCATGCCGAAGGTAGATCTCGTCGTGGCGAGTCGAATGGTGGAACTCGATTGCATAGATGATCGTGGAGGGAGTATAATTCGATGGAAGAAGGCGGCTTTATGGGTTTGTTTGTGCACATGGAAACCTGAAAGAAAAAGACGATGCTAGTAGCTGCCCTGATCTCACGAAGTAAATCGAACGTCCATAATTAATTTAAGGTTTAAAATAAAATAAAATTCATAAATAATTTATATATAAATTCATTTGATCTCAAAAATTGCATAACTTCTTCACACGAGGTCCGTTTTTGACAAAATAAGTTACGTTGGGTTCGTAATAACGAGCGCTACATTTTATATAGTTAATAATAGTTAAATAGTTTAATAAATTTAAAAGATCTGAATAATTAGAAATTTTGAAATAATATATTCTTTTAAAATAGTTTACATTAAAATATAAGTTTGGAATTTATATCCAATTAAACTATTCATTTCATTTCAACACATTTAGACCAATTTCAATTTCCAAATCAACAAACCAAATTTCCCTTACCAACATAAACTTGATTTCCAAAAACACTTCAATTTATATAAATCAAATTTTACTTCAAACTATCATTTAATTCCATTCAAAAATTAAGGATTTTAAAATCAATTAATTTAGCCAATCCGATGTCCGTATTTAATTCTCTACCCTAGGGTCAAGTGATACAGATATTTATCATTTTAATCCGCAATTTAATATCTTACAGTTATATATCATTTCAAACCGCAATCCTGAATGAAATAAAAATCCATAACAAAGTTGCAGTTTATAACAATATAAAATACAACATCCATTCATTCAATATTAATAGTCAAACATCCATCACAATCATCATCCAAATCAATCAATAAATATCAGTATAGAGTAGATAATCAATAAGAAGTATTTAACTGGCAATATATTTTCAATAATAAATTATATAACGATTTAATTTAATAATTTCAAATTAACCGAGATGATGATTCAAAATATAACAAACAGCCATAAATAAATTTCTAATCACATCATAAATTAAATTTCACAAACGTAAGAAATTTTAGAAGTTGTGAGTGGGTTAAAACACTCACCTTTGGATTTAAATTGATTTAAAATTAAATTTAAATCCAAAATTTAAACAGTCTCCGAATTCGTCCAAACCAGCGTCAAAGTGTCCGTAATTTCGATAAGATTGAAGGGAGAAAACCACGCATGAATTGGACCTCGTATGCAAAAGTTATGGTCGTTAGAGCCTTAAATGATTTAAAATATATAATATATAAAATAATAATAATAATAATAATAATAAAAGAGGATGCCACGTATACCATCATGAAACCATACGTCCAAAAATCATAATCGTCTCCAGAATATAGAACCCACGGCGCCAATTCTTCAAGCAATTTTCGCTGCCACCAGGATGTGCCTCGGCCATATTAGAACGCGGCATCGCGCTAGCCACCTGACGTCGCGCCCCCCGCCAGAAGCGCCACCGTTCCCGTTCTCAAAACGCTGCGCGACGCCGCATGAAAAGTCGGCTAAACTTCCTCGATTTTTGGAGAATCACGATCAATTTATGATGAACGAATGGCAGATCCATGAGCTGCTCGTCACTAGCTTCGCAACGACACCATCCGATCGACAAACAGTCGACGATCCACCATTGGATCGTCAAAAATCAAATGTGAATGGCCACGGTTCATTCTCGATTTCAGGCCAAACAGTGCCTCGAATCAAAAACCGAATAGCACCAAAAGATTACGCTCTTCGACAGCTTCAAATCGATATATAATTTGTTTGGATTGGAGGAGTTTCAATTTTTGGATGTGAATTTGACTTGAAATTGCAATTGGAAACTAGGGGTTGTCTGCCATTGGGAAGAGGAGCTGAGAAGAAGGTGTACGTACAGGCAAATGAGAATAAGGAGTGGCTAGGGTTTATAACGAGGTATTTATAGACAAAGCTAGAAACAGAAAGAATGGACCAGATTGGTTGAACAATACACGACCCGAACAACCCGTTTTGACTCAAGAACGAAAATGGTCAACCCATGTATCAAAATAGATGCTTTCAAATATTTTAAATTCAAAGGAACAGGTTTCAAATCCTAATTCCATCATATGAAGAAGTTATAATAAAATCAGCTTATTTCAAATTGATTTCAATTGATTTTAATTAAATCAATTTCTAGGCATTTCGAGCCCGTACGATCAAACGACAAGTCCGATCGCTATGAAACTTGGAATCCTACAATAATTCACGTTATGAATCCAACGAAATGGTTTTGTCGAAACTCGAGTCAGTGGCCAAAATGGCTATTTTCACGTTAATTAAATAAATTAATAATTAAATTGATTAAATCAATTTTTTCCAATTTCTATTCCATAATTAACAATTTTATAATTTCTGATTTCTTAAATAATTACAATACTTTTACCAATTTAGATATCAATTCAAAGTTAATGCATTTACCAATTACCATATTTAATTTCGATTTCAATAGATTCATAAATTATCAATTGAAACTCCAATAAATCCATTTATCTGACTTCTCAATCTTGTTATTAAATTAATTATTAACTTACCATCCTAATGGTAATATTAACATTAGTTTATAACCTAATACATTAATGATTTCTCACTTCATCCTAATTTCAGTTAACATAGTATTAACTTCATTTACCTACGCTAAATCAATTTATTATGAATTGAATTTCAATTAAATATATTTAATTTCAAATAAACTGATTTTATTCCATTCCAATCTTTATACTAAATCCACTATAAATATGCAATACAGTTAACACTTGTTTCACATTTCATTACATTAATATGTTCCATTCCCATCTTTCCTTTGTATTAACTATCATTTTTAATTATATTGAATTTGTCAAATTTTCCTTATTAATTAAGATTAAATTTCTCAATTTATTTTCGCAATCTAGGTTTCATTCTTTCATTAAATCAATTACCATATTACGAGATAGAAGTTACATTGGTTTCCTCTTATAGGATTAACATTAGTTGATATCTTATTACATTAATATTTCCACTATCAGCTTTATTTATGTTAACACAACATTTAATGGCATTAAATTGCAATAAATCCAATTGTTATAACTTATAATCCAAAATTGACTAAATCTTGATTCCCATTCTTATTATTCTATCAATTGTCATATTATGAACAAAATTTACGTTATCACCAAATATTAGCTTAATTAACATCAACATAATACCTAATCACATTATTGCAATTGGTTTCAAATTAAATACAACAAAGCTAAATAAATAGGCAACGTATATTAATTCTTACCATTAACATTAAATCACACAAATAAATTTATTATTTTCAAACAGCTGTTACAATTTCTTACATACCCCAGATTTTATCCAATGGTCATTTAATTCATACTATTTTATTTTTTAATTTAATGTTTACATTTGTCTTCTTATATCAATTTACATCCAAGTATAATATTTACATTATTTCATTCACTGGAATTTCATTCAGGTTATTGACAATTAACTTACATTTTTATTGTTACAATTCATTCTAGTTATTATTTCCATTTACAATTCACTAATTTTTATTTTCTTCAAGATTAAATTACCAAAATTTTATTAAATTAATAAATTAATTATTAAAAATTTACGGGTCTTTACACTATCCCCAACTCAAAACTTTTCATCCCCGAAAAGGAAAACGAAGGGAAAAGAAAGGATTTAGTAATCAGTATATCCCTTATTCAAAATATTAACTTTATTACCCAATAAATTTACAAAATTAAATGATTTAAATAAAGTATACAATTTATAACCATTTAAATCCCTTTATACTTAAATTAATAAAAAAATTGGAAAACCCGTAAAATTTTCTAAGTCCAAAATTTACGAAAAATTTCGACAGAGTCTCCTTTGTACGGAGAGTCCTGGAAGAAATAAGAATATAAATAAAGCAATATATATCATAACTTTTTCAAAATAATATATCCCAACAGCAGAAAAAACAATAAAATATCGCTAGAAACCATAATCCGAGAACGTACCAATTTGTTGGGCAAACAACGCTTAAATTATGAAACCAAAAACAGTAGCAATTGCTTCCATAACTTGTGTTTCACTTATATAATCCAAAACAGTTAACAATTATATAAGAAATATTTAAAGTTGTTTCAACCACAAACAAACAAATCAACATAAACAACAATCACTTGCAAACAAAAGCACACAATCATTATATGAAATTAATATAATCAATCATCCATCCATAGCAAGCAAAACGAATGGTTTGTTCGAGTTAAGACACCTTTAATCACATAGAATGCTAATAACTACTAAGTATACCCTTTACTCAACAGTCTTAGATAAAACTCAATAGATTATCCATCCATCTAAACAATTAAAAGTATCATTTCTCGAACAATCCATAAACCAAACAAACAACAGAATGTAACATTATTTAAAAAAATTTTCCACAAGATTTGTTGTTCATTTTTTTCTTTTCTTTCATTCAGTCATTACTTTCTTTAATTTTACATTTATTCCTTACAGAATTCAATTTATATTCATTCATTCATTACTTAATTTCATTTGTTTACATTCATTTTATTACACTTTCATTTTCTTTAATTAGTCATATACTGAAAATTCTTTCCAGTTCTTTATACTTATTTCCTAACATATGTTACTTACATTTTATTACATATGTTAATTATATTCAGTTGTTTATAGTAACTAATGATTCCATTATTCAAGTATTACAGTCATCTCATTGCAGTTTTAGTTCATATCTATTAATCTATCCGTTTAATTTCCATTAGATATTAAAATTCATTAGTGGATAAGTTCATACTTAAGTTTCTCACTTTTGATTTACATTAACTTAAATTTAAGGTCCTTTACTTCCAATATTCAACTTTCAAACATTTACTTAAGTTATAACCATTTATTTATAGTATTCAGGTTCAATTCAACTATTTAACATATCAATTCAATAACTTAATCTTTATAATTATTCTCTTACCATACTTACTTTCTATTACATTTTATATAGTACATTTCAATTATAACTCAAGTTATAACAATTATGACATCAAATTCATATTTATAAAAGCAATTCATTGTACATTTTCATTTTTTTAAGCTTTCCTTGTATAATATTCCATTACATTTTCTTACTAACATTACAACTTTTAATATATGGTAAGTTATATATATGCTTTTAAGGATGTAATTGAAATTTATACAAGTCTATCTTTTTTCTTTTAATTGGAAAAATGTTCAATAATCATATCTTTTAGATTTTTATTCTTTTACTTACAGGTTACAAATTTCAAATTCCTTGTATATTTCATTCATAACCTAGCATCTAATTTCTTGTTTTCATTTAGAAGTTCCAATTATTAAATAGTTAAATTCCTTTTCGTTTCAATAATTAAAACCTCTAATTTATAGGAATTTAAGAACTAAATGCCGAGTTCCATTTCAAATCATTTAAAATAGCATATATATCATATCTTTTATATGTATCAAATCGTATTTGGAAATAAATTTATATTTATTTGTCAAACAAATGTGTAGTAAACAATTACGACGGTCTTCCCACTTCGAAACTCGAAAATGAATGTCGATGATGCGTGCACTCATCACCAAAATTATTTTCCAGTGACAGAGAGGGGAGTACAAAACTTATTTCTTTCCAAAATTTCTTTAAAACAATTATTTCAAATAACATTGAAATATTTATCAGAAAATATTTCTAAATAATATTATTATTATATTCCAATATCATTCGAAAGAAATTTCAAAAATCCCGAAACTTAAGTTCCAAAATTTCCTGTTAATATTTATTTTGTTTACACATCTCTATTTTCGGCCAATATTTTTTTAAATTTCAGTACCCAACAAACAAATATATAATAGCCAAATATATCCTTCATAAAATTTATTATTTTATATACGAAATATACAATTGGTAAAATTATTTCATTTACCTATATTTCAAAACAAATATTGTGTCGGTCTGTCCTATTAAGTATTTAGAAATCCCTATCGATGTCATAGCTCCCTATGCACCAACCAAAATTTATAAATACAAAACGGAACAAATTAACACAATATCAAAACCCTTTTAATAACCCTAACAAATACGCTCTCTCATATATATACTCTCAGCGACTCATCATAGGGTATTACGACCATATTAATAAAGAGTCAGACCCCACAAAGCTAAGGTTTTTGGAAAACCAAAGCTCTGATACCAACTGTAACGACCTGCCTTTTTGTACATTTTAAGCAGACACACACGTCGGACTCAAACCATTCAAAAGGGCAGATTGTTATGGGGTGAATAAGAAAAAGCAAAGAAAGAAAGAAAAAAATAGAATCTTGCAGCACAATGACTAAATATACTAATCAAATAAACAGTTCATGAAGCTGTTTTATAAAAACAGTTGATTATAGTTATGCAACATAGATCAGAGTTGCATGTACCAGAGAATAATAAATAATGCAGCGGAATACATGATGCAGTGAAATACAATAAATAATAATAATACAGTCTTCGTCCTCTCCACGAATAAGGTCTTCACGTCCTGAAATGCTCAAGCTGACCCAAGCAAATTGAAAAGACAAAACACTCGAGTCAGAACTGAAAGATCTTATGTAAGTTAAATCAACGGGAAATACTATGAGTGGAACGGCATCGGAGATGTTTACGGTGTCTGATATCTCCCATCCAGTGTCTAACGTGAGTGCAGTAACTCAAGAGATGCTCAGGGTTCACATCTCCTAACAGCCCGTTAAAACTATCTACTATGTAGTACAATACGCTATTTTAATAGTGTCTACAGTAAAGTAAAGTATTAAAATAGCGTTAAGGCGTTACCTATATCCCCCTTAACACATTTTTAGATATTCACATAGTCTATACAGTACCATAATTCCTCCTTAAACTGGAGGGCTATCAAAGGGCACTCCATAGGTACGGTGCAAAACAAACTCGTAGAAGGCGCGCTAGGGCATGTGAACACGACACACGAGGAGATGCCAGGGTAGATATACCAATTGCACTCCCGGACTGGTGGTAACGCATAGAAGCTACTACGCCTACCTCGAACACACTCCCATAATCAAAAATTGAGGGTGGCCACCAAATCAATAACAAAAATCATAATATAATATCGAAGGAATATACCCGATTGGAGGAATGACCTCACTTGGCCCGGTATAGCTCCTGATTTTAGTCACATCTAAGATGACTCAGGGGAGTCAGGGTCACGTCATACCTTATACAGGAATCGTTCGTCAAACCATCCTACTTCATTTCACCAATCTCCACTACGTACACAGTTATTAAAGTGGTTTCAGTATTGGCAGAGCGTGTGACAATATCCGATCCTGATCTCTTTAACACCCAATCGCTTATTACACACTAGATGGTCCTTTTACATTTCAAAGGTCAGTTCACAATTGATATCAAAATATCATATTCTCTAAATCATAATACTTTCAAATCATATTCACTTTCAAATCATATCGTATCCAAAATCATAATTTGTCCAAATATCATATTTCCAAAACAGGTCAAATTCTTACTTCAAAATCATCATATTTAATCAATTATAACATTAAAATCATAACTTAGGTTATAAAGTCATTTACCCTTATTTTCTTTTAAACCGATAAATTTGGAATATAGACACTTCCCTTTTACATAGTCTGAAAATTTAAAAATAGTTTAAATGGTTATTAATAGTTAAAAATAGTAATAAATAGTTTAGTTATAGGTTGAAAACACTTTTAAACTGATTTAAGATAGTTAAATGGATTTAAATTAGTTTAAGTATAATTAATATAGATTAAATAGCTTTAAATAGATTAATTTTATTTAAATAAATTAGAATGGTTAAAACATATCAAAATAATTTTATATAGTTAATATTAGTTAGATAGTTTAATAAATTTGAAAGATCTGAATAATTAGAAAATTTAAAATAATATATTATTTTAAAATATTTTACATTAAAACATAAGTTTGGAATTTATATCCAATTAAACTATTCATTTCATTTCAACACATTTAGACCAATTTCAATTTTCACATCAACAAACCAAATTTCTCTTTCCAATATAAACTTGATTTCCAAAAATACTTCAATTTATATAAATCAGATTTTACTTCAAAGTATCATTTAATTCCATTCAAAAATCAAGGATTTTAAAAATCATTTAATTTAACTAATCCGATGTCCATATATAATTCTCTACCCTAGGGTCTAGTGATATGGATATTTATCATTTCAATCCACAATTTAATATCTTACGGTTAGATATCATTTCAAACCGCAATCTCGAATGAAATAAAAATCTATATCAATCTTGCAGCATATAACAATATAAAATACAACATCCATTCATTCAGTATCAACAGTCAAACATCCATCACAATCATCATCCAAATCAATCAATCAATATTAGTACACAGCAGATAATCAATAACAAGTATTTAACTGGAAAAATATATTCAGTAATAAATTAAATAACAACTTAATTTAATAAATTCGAATTAACTAAGATGGAGATTCAAAATATAACAAACAGCCATAAATAAATTTCTATCCACATCATAAACTAAATTTAACAAACATAAGAAATTTTAGAAGTTATGAGTGGGTAAAACACTCACCTTAGGATATTTATAATCAAATTTAAAGCCAAAATTTGAACAGTCTCAGAGTTCGTCCAAACTAGCGTTAAAATATCCGTAATTTTGATAGGATCACAGCAGAGAAAATCGTGCGTGAATTGGATATCGTATGCAAAAATTATGGTCGTTAGAGCCTTAAACGATTTAAAATATATAATATATAAAACAAATAATAATAACAAAAGAGGATGCCACGTATACCATCACGAAACCCTACGTCCAATAATCACGATCGTATCCAGACCACAGAACCCACGCCACCAATTCTTCAAGCAATTTTCGCCACCACCGGGATGTGCTTCGGCCACATTAGAACGTGGCACCGCGCTCGCCACTTGACGCCACGCCCACGGCCAGAAGCGCCGCTGTTCCGGTTCTTAAAACGTTGCCCGACGCCACATGAAAAATCGACCAAACTTCCTCGATTTCTAGTGAATCATGATCAATTTACGACGAATGAATGGCAGATCCATGAGCTGCTCGTCACTAACTTCGCAACGGCTCCATTCGATCGACAAACGGTCGATGACCCACCGTTGGATCGTCAAAAATCCAATATGAACAGCCACGGTTCATTCTCAATTTTTGGACAAACGGTGTCTCGAATCTAAAAACGAATAGCATTAGAAGATTATGCTCTTCGATAGCTTCAAGTCGATATATAATTTGTTCGGATTGGAGGAGTTTGAATTTTTGGATTTGAATTTGAATTTGATTTGAAATTGCAATTGGAACTAGGGTGTGTCTGCCATTGGGAAGAGGCGCTGAGAAGGAGATGTACGTATAGACAAATGAGAATAAGGAATGGCTAGAGTTTATAACGAGGCATTTATAGACAAAGCTAGAAACAGAAAGAATGGACCAGATTGGTTGAACTATACACGACCCAAGCTGCCCGTTTCGACTCTGGAACGAAAATTGTCAACCCATATATCAAAATAGATGTTTTCAAATATTTTAAATTCAATGGAACACGTTTCAAGTCCTAATTTCATCGTAAGAAGAAGCTACAATAAATTCAAATTGATTTCAACTGATTTTAATTAAATTAATATCTAGGTATTTCGAGCCCGTACGATCAAACGACAAGTCCGATCGCTATGAAACTTGGAATCCTATAATAATCCACATTATGGATCCAACGAAACTGGTTTCGTCGAAATTCGAGTCAGCGGCCAAAATGGCTATTTTCACGTTAATTAAATAAATTAATAATTAATTTGATTAAATCAATTTTTTCCAATTTCCAGTCCATAATTAACAATTTTATCATTTCTGATTTCTTAAATAATTAAAATACTTTAACCAATTTAGATATTAATTCAAAGTTAACGCATTTACCAATTATTGTATTTAATTTCAATTTCAGTAGATTTATAAATTATCAATTGAAATTTCAATAAATCCATTTATTTGACTTCTTAATCTTGTTATTAAATCAATTACTAACTTATCATCCTAATGGTAATATTAACATTTGTTTATAATCTAATACATTAATGATTTCTCATTTCATCCTTATTTCAATCAACATAGTATTTAATTTCATCTACCTATGCTCAATCCATTTATTATGAATTGAATTCCAATTAAATATATTTAATTTCAAATAAACTGATTTGATTCCATTCCAATATACTAAATCCACTATAAATCTGCAACACAGTTAACACTTGTTTCACATTTCATTACATTAATATATTCCATTCCCATCTTTCCTTTGTATTAACTATTATTTTCAATTATATTGAATTTATCAAATTTTCCTTATTAATTAATATTTAATTTCCCAATCTAGGTTTCATTCTTTTATTAAATCAATTACCATATTATAAGATAGAAGTTACATTGGTTTCATCTTATTATATTAATATTTCCCCTATCAGTTTTATTTACATTAACACAACATTTAATGGCATTAAATTGCAATAAATCCAATTGTTATAACTTATAATCCAAAATTGATTAAATCTTGATTCCCATTCTTATTATTCTATCAATTGTCATATTATGAATAAAATTTACATTATCACCAAAGATTACCTTAATTAACATTACCTAATTACATTTATTGCATTTGGTTTCAAATTAAATACAACAAAGCAAAATAAATAGGCAACGTATATTAATTATTACCAATAACTTTAAACCACCGAACAGTCATCGGCCAACGCCTCAATGCTAACTCCGACCTGCTCCCACCCGTGACAGCCTGAGCCGCCACCTACCGACGCAGCAAGCCACGGCCTTGTTTTCCCTCTCCTCTCCTCCCCTCCATTCCCACTGACCTTCTCCATCTTCCACAGAGACCATCTCTCACCGCCTCCCTCTCCTTCTCTATCCATCAAAAACTCCATGTCGAGACCGCCTATGGCCAACCTCCTACCGAGACCCCTCCTCTTTTGGCCACCCATGATATATATAAGGTATCGTATTTAAGTATGCATATATTTTACTGTTACAGTATTTTCAATTTACGTTAATATTTTAGTATAAGTTATATACGATATATTTACATATATATATATATATATAATCTGTTATTATATATGTGTGTAATATATCACCTATTATTTATATGTAAACTTTTGTAATATTATTTTATGCAAGATTATATACATACCTATTGTTTAGGTGGAGGCATTTTAAGTAAAATATGTATATTGGCTTTCAGATTTCTGTATATATATGTATGATATAATAATTTATATATGTAAGGATGTGTAGGTTGTGTATAATCTATAGAGTTTGTAAGTTTAAATAAATAAATATACACACACACACACACACATACTATATTATAAAGTGTATATATACATATATATATATATATGAATATATGGTTATCTGGGTTATGTAGTTGTATTAGCATTATAAAGTACAATGTTGTTGCTATAGTCATATGAACTGCTCGGTATTAACGTGTAGATATAATAGTTTGATTATATATAACAAGTTCGCTTAGATTTCTTTTAGTATATTTATTTATAATATTAAGTCAGCATTTATAATTTTATTATATACGGTCTGTACCTATTTCAAGTAGCATGTATATTTGTTTACATGTGTGTATAAGTTTTGGGTAACTCATATGCAAATTTTATGGCTATATATGTATTAAAATATATATACGTTATACTAGTCGGTACATCTCAGGTGTGATGTATAATATATACACGTTATAATATATGCAAGTTGTGTATTTATATATAAGTGATATATATATATATATATATATATAAGCTATATATGACTGCTGAGTTCATGTACATAATTTAAGTTATATTGACTTATAAAATTTTGTCTTTGAATATATATTAGTCTATATATCTATCTATATATATAAGTATTGAATTTAAATACATATAATGTGTATATATATGTTTGATTTTTCTATGTGTGTTTTAATTTGAAACAATGTATTTTGAAATGAATATATATTTAAAATTTAATGTATGTTTGAATATAGGATATGTATATAGTTATATATAGTTATATGAATTCACTTATACCATTTATCATCATCGATCCAATTCTGATATAATTCGTCTATTTCTTATCTATCAGCTCTGTTCCTCGAATTCGTGTCCATCGTGTTTTACTTTGGAATTCGTGTTTGGATTCGTGACTCATCTCATTCTCATTCATCTCTAGCCTCGAAAGGTGAGCAATCACTCATGATTAACGTTCTTATATTTATTAAATTTGATTTCAATTGAAACGACAATTGAAATATGCTGTTGTTAGTTATTTACATTGCTATATATATGCTATTATCTGTATCAGTTCACTTGTGACATCTGATACCATTTTCTGTTATTTATATTGATGATATATGCATGTTATATTATTATTATGTGTGTTATCACTCTGTAAGCTCCCTGTTAGTTTAGAATTCCCTATGGGTTAAATTGATACATACCCCAACGATTTGTAGAATATGAGAAAATCGTTATGGGTTGAAATGATAAACCCAAGCGATTTTCATTGAATTGAATTTGGGATCGCGAGTTGAAATGATATATACCCGTATATATTTAAATTGCGGAATGAAATGGTAAATATCCATACCACTTGACCATAGGATAGAAATTACAGACAAACACCGTTGGTCAATATATATATTTTGAAATGATTTCCAAGGTTTTGAAATGAATATTTTGGTTTTAAAAAATATTGATTTTAAGATATATATATATATATATATGTTATTTTTATAAAGGTTTTAAATGTTGATTCTTAAAATTATATGTTTTAAATTTTTAAAATTATAAGTTAGTTTTGGAATTATAAATTTTAAGATTTTACTTACAATTTTACTATTTGAAAATATATATATATAATAAGTTTAGTAATAAGATTTGATTCATTAAAGTTGATTTAATTAATATATAACATGTTTAAGTATTTATTTAAAATTTATATTTTCAAATATAGAGTTTATAATGATTTTAATAAAATTCAGGTTGGAAAGAGAAATAAAAATTGGTTTGAGATGAATTTATCTAAGAATTACACTCAAACAAGTTTGATTTGAAATTTATTAAATTTGGGATATTATAGATATGATTTTATAACTTGATTTTGATTAAAAGTGATTTAAATGAATATTTCAAATTCACATAAATTGAAATGCTATATTTAGTTTTATTTAAATTTGAAATTTGAAGTTTTAAATGTTATTTGAATGATTAAGTAAATATTTCAAAATAGATAGTAGTAAAGTGAATTTGATATATATATATATATATACATATATGAAATTGTCAAATTTATTGTTAAAATGCTGAATATTTAAAGCTTTGAAATATATTGAAATAGAAATGGTTTATTTTGTGGTTCAAATCTGTATTTTAAATTGACATAATTTGAAATGGTTTATTTAGAAACTGAATTGAATTGAAATTGATGAATTGAGGTTTAATTAAATTGGAATTTTGGAATCCAAGTTAAGTTGAATCGATTTGTGAAATTTGATGAAACTATTTTATTACATAAAGTATTTATAAATTATATTTATAACTATTGTACATTTTACTTTATAAATCATTTCTAATATAAACCTTTTTTAATATAAATCATTTTAAATATAAACTATTTTAGTGTGCCAATTATTTTAATATAAACTATTTTAGCTTATAATTATTTTTATATAAACTATTCTATTTTATAAACTATTTATTATATATACTATTATTAATATATAAACTCTTCAAGTGGGAAGTAATGGTTTCAAAGTTATGATTTTCAAAGTATTATGTTATCAAGTGTTATGATTTCCAAAGTGTTATAATTTCTAAGATTTATAATTTCAAAAGTATTTTAACTTTGAAGTACGATGATTTTTAGAAATGGATATATTTGAAATGGAAATGATATCGTATTTGGTTTTGAAATGGAAATGATATCGTATCGATATAGTTTTGAAATGGCAATGATATTTTGGTCTTGAAGCATAGATATTTTGAAATGACCACGGTGTTATAATAACGTTTGGTTGTTAAAGTGACCGGGATTGGATATTGTCATACTCTCTGCCAATATCGAACACCACTTTAACAACCGTGTACACGGTGGAGATTCCATAATGAAGTAGGATGGCGGCGACGACCCTATATGAGGTATATCATGGACCTAACTCCCGTGAGTTAGCATAAGGTGGCTAGAACATGAGCAATTGACATGCCAAGTGAGGTAGCTCCTCCGATCGGACACACTCCATCGTATGCCATTCTATTTCTTTGTGATTGATTTAGTGCGCATCTTTGATTCGGGAGTGTGGCTCGAGGTGGGCAATTGCTGCGGCTCTACGTTACCACCAGCCTGGAAGTGTAATTGGTATATCTACGCTGGCATTACCTAGTTGTGTCGTGTCTCCTACCCTATCGAGACCACTACAAGTTTGTTTTGTGTCGTACCTATGGAGTATCCTTTGGTAGCCTCCCGATCAGGCGATATTACAGTACTGTACAGACTATTGCACTATAAAACGTGTTAAGGGGAAAATGGGTAATGCCTTAACGCTATTTTAATAGTTTACTTTACTTTAGACATTATTATAATAGAGTATATTACTACATCATGGGTCCTTAGCGGATGGTTATCCCAAACATCCTTTAAGTTACTTGTATTTTAGTTGATATTTCACTTGAGTTGGATTTAGTGATGTAAGAATATTAATCCTTACTCGAATGTTTTGTGTTTTTACTTTACTCTTGGGTTAGACTGAGTGTTACAGCATTCGAGACTCACCTTTGGAGTTGGAGCTTCGCTTGGAGATCCATCTCTCTATTCAGCTTGCAGTTATTCAGTTGACTCCTGTGATATATTTTGATCTTGTATTTGACTATTGTATGGAGACTTCTATGTATATTAGACTTATGTTGTATCTTGTTTAACTCTATTATATATATAGTAGCTTCATGAACTACTATTCTTTTGTTTCCGCTGCTTATTGTTATAATACTCAGTGTTTGTGATTATATGATTATTTATTTACTGTATATGCTAACTTTTGCCAAATATAAATTAACAATCTGATATTTTGAGCAATTCAGGTCTGACATTTATGGATGCAAATGGTTGAAAATATCAGGATGTTATATGTGGTATTAGAAACTTTGGTTTTAGGCAAACTTAGCATATATGGTAAATTTAAATATAGAATCACTTTCATTCGGGCTTGAGTTCTTCCTCTTCGATTCAAATTTCCTTTGAATTTTTGAAACGACCCGGAAAATTTCGATCCCAAAATTTCCAGATAGTTAGTGAAAAGAAGAAAGAGAAAGAAGAAGAAACAGAAACCCAAACTCAGAATCTCACATTCGCAGTGGAAAAAATATAATTAGAAAATAAAATAACAGTTTACAAAGAAGAACTATATCAGTACATTTACATTTTTACATCAGAGTTACAACCATTATCAATTACTGGACAGTTCAAAACAACATGTCCTAGTTATACAACTATAATATATACAGCGGGTATGCTCCATACGTTCCTGCTATCCAGGTCGCCTCCTGAGCTCTAGAACGTCCTTACCTGAAAATCTGTAATACTCGGTCTGACCCGAGCATTACATCAAAGTAACACCCGGGTCAGGCTGGAAACCAGCGTGAGTAAACCCATCTATCAAGGAACACAAAAATATACAACTATATATAAACTCGGGGTACTCGTATCAATTTACAAATTCATAATTTGTTATAGACATTACTGATACCACACATCAATATCTAAGTACCAAAACTTAGATTAACGGTCAAATTCACTTAAATCATTCCATACTAGCCTGTTGATTTCACATATCAGTTTATAAAGAATCGAAGTGGTTTCAGATATTAACTAATACCCGACTCCAGTCTCTTCGAATCTCATGTCATCTTAACCTAAGTTATTCAAACGAAATACAATTCAAACTATAAATACAGGATGTCACTGTTTTAGCCCCACATACTATATCACAAAGCATCACACATAACATACCAGAGATATCAACTAATCTAAGGCATACAGTAACATTCAATTATTCATAAGCAAGATTTATCAACCCACCATCTTTAATTAATTTAATTAATCACAAATGAATTAAATTAATTACTTCAATTACTCTTAAATCCTGCTTATTAATTTATTACAAATCAATTATTTAGTCCTTCAATAATTATCCATCTAAATTAATCACCCTTGATTAATTACTCTTTAACTAATCACACTCATTAGTTAACTAACCCTTAATTGATTTCCTTAATTAATCAATCCTTTAATTAATTACACAAAGTAATAAGTCCTTAATTAATTCTATTAAGTAATACCCTTCTTATTACTTTATCAAGTAATTATTCCCTCGGTTAATTATCTTTAATTAACCTTTGATTATTAATTAAATTAATAAACAAATTAATCCTTTAATTAATCCCATTAAAAATCATAATTTAGGTATTAAATCTCTAACCATTAATTATATCCTCTCATTTCTTAATTAATAATCTTTAATTGCAAAATAATTAATCTCTAACTAATTTCTTATGCCCCTTAATTATCAATTAGTTGTTCCTTAATTATTAATTAAATATTAAATCATTTATCTTAATTGTCTTTTTAATTTCCATTTAAAAGTCTCACTTAATAACCTTGTAATCAAATATATCATTAACTAATGATTAACTTAAACTTAAACTAAAATTGATAAACATAACACTTATCTTAATTAACTGTTTGATTCCACGATTAATTAAGTTTAAGGACAAATGCGGATTAACTTAATTAATAATTTTCCAACTTAAACTAACAACATAAATTAATTAATCATTTATTTAAAATAGTTTAAAGATAATTATTTTCGAATATAACTTAGTTAAACTAAAAAAAACTATGGTTATAAAACATTATACCAAGAAAATTCTGGGTTACTTGATGAGATATCCAAGTTTTCTCAAAATTTCTACCAAGCTTCTTCCCACTTTTTTTATTTTACTTTGTTTAAATTTCCAAAACGGTTAAAACTTTACCCCTTGTACCCACTAACTCCCTGCATACGCATGAAGTTGAACCCGTACCAAACCATCAATTTCTCGAGACCAACCCCGAGACACTGCTTACTCACAGAACACAGCAACCCAAACCAAAACTACTGACACCCAAACCATCGTGCACATGCACCGATGGACCAGCGCTCTCCGACCATCATCGAGCACTTCGTCAGGTCAACGATGACCACCACAAACCATCAGGCCATCCAAAAACCTCGAAACAGCATCGCATCAGAAATCGAATCATTCAAGCGTCTTCAGAGCCATACTGCTCATCGGAAACCACCACGAATCGCCGCCCGCAAGACGCCAGAGACCACGCGACTTCTGCCATAGCTACCCCTCGAATCATGCATCGAATCCCCTTGAACCGGTCAAGTCCGATTCTATATCGAAGGTAAAATCCTAATTAAAACTTCGACAACCAAGTTGGTCCACTGAACCCTAAAATGTCGCCGACCAAGCACTCCGTCGAACAAAAAAATACCTATCTATTTTTCCCATGATCCCTGCCATTCAACCCTACTTCAGCCATGAGCACAACCATCTCCATTACCCCTATCGCCGGAATTTGGTTGAAACATCAGAGTCATTCAACTCGAAATTTCTCGACATCCACTAACTTAAAAATTGAGAATTAGTTGTCATAAATCATCATTTTCCAATACTAATCTGTTTTTATAATCAGAACTTAAATTTTTGATCTTTGATTGTTCTGATTTTAAATTGACTTTCACAGTAACTTCTATTTCCAGATATTTACCAAATATTTCTTCTGGATTTTATTTTTAATAATAAAGTTACATTCATTTAATCTTTTCATCTTCAATGATGATGATCCAACCTTTAAGTTATGAAGAGAAATGGATTTATTCAGGTGAATTGTCTTTAAAATTAAACAGAGAAAGATAATACTCATCTACCAGTCATGCATACATCATACAGGAAGTTTCAATTATTTACAGTACAAAAACATTCATGCAATCTTATTTACCCCATTACTATGTAAGATTTCCGCATGCATCATGTATTTAAATCAATTTAAGCCCTAAAAAAAATTAACTAAAATGTACTTCTAGGTATAAAACAGAAAAGAAAAAAAAAATTGGATAAACCTGGATCTACACTTTAATCTGAATCCACATTTTTTTTTGAAATGATCTTACCACCTCAACAAATTTTTGTTATCTAATGAAGAATAAGGAAAATCCAACAATAGGATTTGGAATTTTTTTTTGATCAAATTTTTGAACCTGTATCATATGAACAGAGCAATCCCCTAGTATTCAGACATGCAAACCCATTTTATCATATAGATATATCTACAAGTCATTTTTAAACAATCATACAAACTTTACTCTATATACTTTACGTCAAGTTCACAGCACGCAACAGATTAAAGATTTGTTTACTCACCTGAACAGTTGAACAGAGCTGAATCATTTTTGAAATTTAAAACTTGAAGTGCCTATTACAGGAAACTTGATTCTAAAAATCTGTTATTTGTTGAGATTGGACCTGAGTCTTGATCTTGAAGATGGTTCATTTACTGATAATGGTATAATGTTTAAAACAGAGAAACTTGCTATGATGGATCTGGAATCCTGAATTGTTCTGGCTTTATTTAAGTTGATCTTGAACTTTGTTTTGGATCTAAGATGATTTGATTACATTTCCTGGCCTGATCTTCATTCCAGATTTTAGTTTAAAATTTTTTTTATGATGGAAGAAGATTTAAAGACTTGAATATGTTTCCCTTTTTTTTTTTGTTTTAGCCTTGCTTCTAATATGATAATTATATTTTCTTAAAGAAAAGAAAATGAACAAATGCCACTTGTTAATTTTCTAAGCTAACACTTATTTGGATACCTAACACTTGTCATTTAGGTAAGCTAAGTAACTTACATTTGTTAATTTATATTCCAATATCTCAACACTTGAATTTGAAATGTGTAAATATATTTAAATGTTCTATTTAGTTAATATTTCTTAATTCGCATTTAGCAAATCCTTTAAAAGAAAGGTAATATAAAACAAATTTTATACAAATAAAATCATATATATATATATTATTTCTAAATCCAATTTACTTAAAGATGTTAATCTTTTGAATTTCAAATTTAAAATAAAATAAAATAAAAATCCACTTATATATATGTATGCTTAATTTGTTTGAGAATAATAAGTTTGTCTATTTTGAATAATTATAATAGAAGATTACCAAACAATATTTTCTCAGATCGGAATATTAATTATCAGATTTAATTTGTTTTAATTTTTAACAATCAGTATTCTAATGGTTAGAATCAGCACTTCTTATTAATTTATCCAATTAATTATCAATCACAGATATTAAAAACCTAGGTTATCACTTCCCCCCTTTGAATCTTTTCGTCCCCGAAAAGAAATGAAGCCAGTATTTGTTAAAATACTTAATATTACTTAAATCACCTTTGATTATTTTTAAAATGATTTAAAATCTATATAATATTATCAAAATAGTCTTTATAAAAATACTTTTATAACTCGATGTCTCAACAAGTCCATCCTCGTTCTCATAGAAATTCGGTCATACGTTGATCAGACGTACGACTGAAATTCTATAAGTACTTAGCAGACCTGTTTTTAACACCCAGTGAAAATACTTGAAAAATATTTTATTGAAAATATAGAAAACAGTTTTTGAAAATAGAGGATATATCTTTGGTGAGAATGCTCTGGAAATCATCACCCCCATCCATGGTCGCAGTTAACCCGATGGTTACGTTACCGTCCTGACAAAATCCACAGATAACTATAGGCCTCCGCGCCCCTCGATTACACCATGGAACCCGCTACAGATCGCAGCTACAACTGGGATTACGTAGCTATCACAGCAAAAACCCATATAACTGTAGGCATCAGCGCGCTCGAATTCCGCTGCCAAAAGAATGAAACTTCTCCACTCCACTTGATTATAGATCGCGTTGCCTTCCCGGCAAAATCAAGTGTAGACCGTTGACACTCATCCTCCACACGATTTTCGCTATGGTCCCCACAGTAGATCGTAGTGACATCGAGTTACACCGTCGTCACAGCATAACCCAAATGCCCCTGTAGGCATCAGCGCCCTCGACTTTCGCTACCCAATAATCCTCAGGAACTAGTTTGTCCGGACTCCTCACAGGATCAACTTTAGAACCCTCCCTTGGGGCTCAAGGCAGCACCACCCGGTGGTACTCCCGAGAAGTCCATTCCAAGGAAGCGCCTTTTTCCCCAGAGCCATCATCAAAACATTTTATACTATATATATAGTATCTTTAAATCATACACCTAGTATGATCTCATACAAAGCTCCTTTACACAAAATCGATTATCCCAAAATTGATAATTCTCAAACTAGGCTTTCCAAATATAATATTGATTTTACACAAAAATCAAAAGCCTTTCCAAATCCATAGGTTCCCAAACCTTTTTCCAAAATCCTCATAAGATCCTTTATATATATATACAGATATATATAATTAGGATCATTTCAAACTTGTATAAAACTCCTATTATACTTCAAACATTTTCAAAAATCCTTTTCTTCTGGCAAAAGATTCAACAAGGGGAGTTTCACTTTATAAAACAAAGATATTTAACTTTTTTTTACTCAAAATCAGATATTCAAATTTGATTACTCTTTTCAATACCATTTTAATTCAAATCCGTACGATGTACACATATCATCCGTACACTATACCAATCTGATCGCTCACTCGATCACACAATTTCACTTCCGAACTAGTATCGTCCACCCGACCTCCTAGTGCGGACACAGATCTGGTTTCTTGATCAAAAACCGTCATTCTCCTTGCATGGCCATAACTATGATAGAGAATATCCAGAACCAATCAACAATCCATATCCAGGTTCGACGTCGAAAATCGAGTGAAAAATCCCACTCGGATCGATATAACTATCTCGAAATTCTGTGCTCGAATCTGAATCAAATCACTATGCGAATAGAATAACATACGTACACCCTATGCATTTTTCTTTATTAGTTATTAGCCAAATCAATTCCATTTCTATTCACATTCATTTTGATTTTCATCCACTTACTCTCAATTGCTTCAATCCATTTGGATTATCACCTCTATTCTTATCTCGATTGGAAATCTAACAAATAACAGTATGAACTCTGACCTGTTTATTTAGAAAATAACTTGAAATATTTAAAAATAGATAAGTAGTTGGAAAATAATTACTAGTTTGTAAAATAGATGTAAAATAGTTAGGTGGTTGTAGAATAGTTGGAAAATAGTCAAATAATTATAGAAATTTTAAATAATTGCAAAATAATAGTAAGATAGTAATTAATTTTGTAAAATAGTTGAAATATAGTAATTTGTTTACAACACAGTTGGAAAATTGTTAAACAGTTTCAAAAATAATTGTAAAACAAGTATAAGATAATTTGGCTTTTAAAAGAAGGTTATATATATAATGAATAACTTGGAAAAATAGGTTTATATTAAAACAATTTATATTAAAAATAGTCCAGAGTCAAAACTGTTCATTTCCCAATCCCCATTCTCATCATTCAATTTAAATTCCCTTTTACATTTAAATTGACCCAATTCTAATTTAAATAACTTCAATTTCAATTGAAATTGATTCAACCCCAATTCAAGTTGAATTAACCACAGTTTCTTTCCAAATTCAACTTTATTCAACTTTGATCTCAAATTCTACTAATTCAAATAAATTTTAATTGAACAAGTTCCAATTTCAATTCATTTCAACTCCAGTTTGAATCATTCTCAATTTCAAACTCCATTTCCAAATCATGTTGAATTAATCTTGATTTCCTCCCAAATTCAATTCAAATTCCATTTGAATTTAAAATTATTCAACTTTAATTACAATTCCAAATTATTCAAATCAATTTGGACTAATTTCAAATTAAACCCACTTTAATTTCAAATTGTTACAAATTAATCCAATCCAAATTTTCCATTTGAATCTTATACTCATACATCTTCAATCACACTTTCAATTACTTCAAATCAAATTCAATGTGAACTAATTTCAATTCAAATTCCAAATTTAAACCATCTCGAATTATATAAATTCGAGTTAATACTTCAAATGTTGATTCAACCTCTTAAATCAATTTAACCTTTATTTTTAAATCAATAATCCATATCTTTAAACAATTTAATTTTGAGTCAAATTCTCAAAATTCCATTTTAAATTATCTTTACTTAACTCATTACAAGGTACAAGTAAGAGTTCCAAACAAATTTTAATTTACAAATTCAATTACTTAAATTTTTAGTTCAAGGTAATTCCATACTCTTAATTTCAAATTAAAGTTTAATTTCCCTTTTATCTCAACAATGGATTACCATACTCCATCTCTCATTCCTTTAAACAGTTCCAATTTGAAATTTAAAGATTTTTAATAACAATAGGATGATATCATCCAATTTATTTTAAAACATCCATCAATTTCAAATTTTTAGATCTCAAACCCATTTTTAGATCACACAAACTCCCAATTCAGATTAACCATTTAACTTCCCATGTTAAATCCCAATTTTATCTTAAAATTTCCAAATCAGGTTGACCATTCCAACTTATTTAACTTTTCCCCAAGTTAAATTCAATCAATCCCGTTTAACCTTACTAAAATTTGAATTCCCTTTCAAATTTATTCTTCTCATAAATAATCTTCCCACTAATTAAGTTCAAAAACTTAGCACTTCGGGTATCACATCTTATTCCAAATTCAAAACTCAACATTTAGAGTTTATTTCAAACCACCTTTGATATTATGTATATCCACATATATACATATTAATTTCTTTTACATACCAAGTTATACTTTTAAAATTTTAAACCACCTTTGGTTTTAATTCAAAACAAATATCTTTTAAATTTTCAAACAACTCTTGTTTGAAATAGGGCCATTTTATTCAAATGCATTAAATAATATTATTTGTTATTTCTTTAAATTAATTACGTCATTAATTAATTCCAATTAATCACATTCGGTAAATAACTTATTTCTTAATTACCTTTATTAAGTATTTGTCCCTTAAATTACTTATCTCCAGTTACTTCATTAAGTAACTCCCTCTTTATTTATCATTTCCAATTATAATTATCTTATTCTAAAACTCTTCCCCAATTTAAGATTTCAATTTTAGTTTGAATCCATTTCAAACTTATCTTTATTCAATTTAAATTTCAATTTGGTTGTATTTTATTACTTCTTAATTTAATTCAATAATTTAACAACCAATTCCTTTACTATTTGTTAGAAAAATATATTGCTTTATATATCAAAATATAATCTTATATAAAACCATTTAAAATCTTTATATAAGAAAATAACAAGTACGCTCTCTCATATATATACACACTCAACTCATTCTAGGGTGCCACTTACCCTATCCTTAATGAGTTATCCCACCAGAGCCAAGGTTCTCGCTTAACCTTCAGCTCTGATACCAAATGAAACGATCCAGAAAATTTCGATCCCAAAATTTCCAAATAGTTAGTGAAAAGAAGAAAGAGAAAGAAGAAGAAACAAAAACCCAAACTCAAAATCTCACATTCGCAGCGGATAAAATATAATTAGCAAATAAAATAACAGTTTACTAAGAAGAACTGTATCAGTACATTTACATTTTTACATCAGAGTTACAACCATTATCAATTACTGGACAGTTCAAAACAACATGTCCTAGTTATACAACTATAATATATACAGCGGGTATGCTCCATACGTTCCTGCTACCCAGCTTAATAACCTTGGAATCAAATATATCATTAACTAATAGTTAACTTAAACTTAAATAAAAACTGATAAACATAACACTTATCTTAATTAACTGTTTGATTCCACGATTAATTAAATTTAAGGACAAATGCGGATTAACTTAATTAATAATTTTCCAACTTAAACTAACAACTTAAATTAATCAATCATTTATTTAAAATAGTTTAAAGATAATTATTTTCGAATATAACTTAGTTAAACTAAAAAAAACTATGGTTATAAAACATTATACCAAGAAAATTCTGGGTTACTTGATGAGGTATCCAAGTTTTCTCAAAATTTCTACCAAGCTTCCTCCCCTTTTTTTTATTTTACTTTGTTTAAATTTCCAAAACTCTAAAAACTTTACCCCTTGTACCCACTAACTCCCTGCATACACACGAAGTTGAACCCGCACCAAACCATCAATTTCTCGAGACGAACCCCGAGACACTGCTTACTCACAGAACACAGCAACCCAAACCAAAACTACTGACACCCAAACCATCGTGCACATGCACCGATGGACTAGCGCTCTCCGACCATCACCGAGCACTTTGTCAGGTAAACGATGACAACCACAAACCATCAGGCCATCCAAAAACCTCGAAACAGCATCGCATCAGAAATCGAATCATTCAAGTATCTTCAGAGCCATACTTCTCATCGGAAACCACCACGAATCACCACCCGCAAGACGCCAGAGACCACGCGACTTCTGCCATAGCTACCCCTCGAATCATGCATCGAACACCCTTGAACCGGTCAAGTCCTATTCTATATCGAAGGTAAAATCCTAATTAAAACTTCGACAACCAAGTTGGTCCACTGAACCCTAAAATGTCGCCGACCAAGCACTCCGTCGAACAAAAAAACACCTATCTATTTTTCCCATGATCCCTGCCACTCAACCCTACTTCAGCCACGAGCACAACCACCTCCATTACCCCTATCGCCGGAATTTGGTTGAAACATCAGAGTCATTCAACTCGAAATTTCTCGACATCCACTAACTTAAAAATTGAGAATTTGTTATCATAAATCAATCATTTTCCAATACTAATCTGTTTTTATAATCAGAACTTAAATTTCTGATCTTTGATTTTTCTGATTTTAAATTGACTTTCACAGTAACTTCTATTTCCAGATATTTACCAAATATTTCTTCTGGATTTTATTTTTAATAATAAAGTTACATTCATTTAATTTTTTCATCTTCAATGATGATGATCCAACCTTTAAGTTATGAAGAGAAATGGATTTATTCAGGTGAATTGTCTTTAAAATTAAACAGAGAAAGATAATACTCATCTACCAGTCATGCACACATTATACAGGAAGTTTCAATTATTTACAGTACAAAAACATTCATGCAATCTTATTTACCCCATTACTATGTAATATTTCCGCATGCATCATGTATTTAAATCAATTTAAGCCCTAAAAAAAATAACTAAAATTTACTTCTAGGTATAAAACAGAAAAGAATTTTTTTTTTGGATAAACCTGGATCTACACTTTAATCTGAATCCACATTTTTTTTTGAAATGATCTTACTACCTCAACAAATTTTTGTACTCTAATGAAGACTAAGGAAAATCCAACAATAGGATTTGGATTTTTTTTTTGATCAAAATTTTGAACCTGTATCATATGAACAGAGCAATCCCCTAGTATTCAGACATGCAAACCCATTTTATCATATAGATATATGTACAAGTCATTTTTAAACAATCATACAAACTTTACTCTATATACTTTACTTCAAGTTCACAGCACGCAACAGATTAAAGATTTGTTTACTCACCTAAACAGTTGAACAGAGCTGAATCATTTTTGAAATTTAAAACTTGAAGTACCTATTACAGGAAACTTGATTCTGGAAATCTGTTATTTGTTGAGATTGGACCCGAGGCTTGATCTTGAAGATGGTTCATTTACTGATAATGGTATAATGTTTAAAACAGAGAAACTTGCTATGATGGATGTGGAATCTTGAATTGTTCTGGCTTTATTTAAGTTGATCTTGAACTTTGTTTTGGATCTAAGATGATTTAATTACATTTCCAGGCCCGATCTTCATTCCAGATTTTAGTTTTAAATTTTTTTTATGATGGAAGAAGATTTAAAGACTTGAATATGTTTCCTTTTTTTTTGTTTTAGCCTTGCTTCTAATATGATAATTATATTTTCTTAAAGAAAAGAAAATGAACAAATGCCACTTGTTAACTTTCTAAGCTAACACTTATTTTGAAACCTAACACTTGTCATTTAGGTAAGCTAAATAACTTACATTTGTTAGTTTATATTCCAATATCTCAACACTTGAATTTGAAATGTATAAATATATTTAAATGTTCTATTTAGTTAATATTTCTTAATTCACATTTAGCAAATCCTTTAAAAGAAAGGTAATATAAAACAAATTTTATACAAATAAAATCATATATATATTATTTCTAAATCCAATTTACTTAAAGATGTTAATCTTTTGAATTTCAAATTCAAAATAAAATAAAATAAAAATCCACTTATATATATGTATGCTTAATTTGTTTGAGAATATTAAGTTTGTCTATTTTGAATAATTATAATAGAAGATTACCAAACAATATTTTCTCAGATAGGAATATTATTTATCGGATTTAATTTGTTTTAATTTTTAACAATCAGTATTCTAATGGTTAGAATCAGCACTTCTTATTAATTTATCCAATTAATTATCAATCACAGATATTAAAAACCTAGGTTATCACAATTTTGGAACGTTCCCCTCAGTTTCAAAATCCATTCTTGTTCTCCTTATTCGTATTTTCTTGATTCTGGATTATCCCATAGCTCCATCGAATGGTTTGAGACTCCTTTACAACAAGCATCGATTCACCAGAGATTTATATATCCTCGGTTTAGATGCTGATATCTCTTGTTGTGCTGAATTCTATCTCTCGCAATCAGATGTCGATTTACCTCAGAATTCTGCATGGTCGTACTGTTGAATCACGGTTAATCCGATTAAGATTGTCAGCGATTTGTATAAGTCTATCCATCTTCCTCTTTTAAGCCTATCTTCTAGTTCGAATTCTATTTGACTACAGTATTTCTAATTTGAATTTCTATCATTATCTATAATCCATTCTTGTATCATCGAGTGAGGGAGTGTCTTTGTAATTAATATAAAATATTTTATATATTGTGTTGTTTGAATTGTTAGGATTGATTTGGGGTTTCGATCGATTCATCTGATCAATGCTATCGATAGGAATTCCAAAACACTTGAGCAGAGCAAACAGACACAATATTATTTTCAAATCTACTAAATGGGATAATTTTTATGATTATATTATACATAAAAGTAAATATTATGGAATCAAATAGCTAAATAAATGGTTGTTAGAAATGATAATATTTGATTTTCATTTACTGTTTTGTAAACCATTGACATTTGCAACCTAATAATTAAATGAACTTATAAACATGGTTATAAATTGATTTGGAATTGAAATGAATTTAAATCAAGAATTTGAGAATTTAATTTCCGGTGATTTCAAACTATGGTTTAAAATTTTAAAATGTATATTATTTAAAGTGTTTTCAAATAGAAATGTTTCCAAAGAATTTTAAAGTTAAATTAGTGCTTTTCTATTTTGTCACTGGAAAATAATTCCTGTGATGGCGCCGCATCATCAATATTCATTTTCGAGTTTTGAAGTGGAGAGACCAATTCGTAGCTTTGGTACACTTTCATTTTGAAAAAAAAATGATTTAAATTTCTTAAGTATATGTGATGACCCGGGATTTGTAAGCAATATCAATTTAATAATCTGGAATAAAAATTAAATTGATTTGATAACTTTGTAATAAGATTTGAATTAATTTAATAATTCAATAAAATAAATAGTAAATTGATAGATTTTATCTTTTTAAATTAGATAAACTGTTTTATATTTACAATGTATATAGAATATTGTATATATTGTAAATAGGTATTGTTTTAAATAAATCCTGTTTTCTATAAAATTTATATCTTTAGTAAAATTGGAAATTTATTATTTTATTTAAAAGTTAAACTTTTAAAAGCCATTTAATAAATAAAACATGTTTTTAAATACTTAAGATAAGTATTGAAATGATTTAAAATATGTGTAACTCAAGTTTAAAATTTTAATAAATAACAATGGGATTATTTTGAGTTTCTTTTAAATATAATATGATAATAAAATAATTGATGAAAAAGAAATAATTTCTTTTATAAGTTATTTATGGTTTTTAAATATTGATATTTCTAAAATTATAATAATGCATTGTTTTAACAAATAAATTTCTAATAAAAATAATTGTTTTTCAAATTTAAATTGTGTAGTTATATATGTATATATATAACTTGATTTGAATTAGAATTCAAAGCTTTGAAGTTTAAAAGTATAATTGTTTTTAATTTCTTTTGATTTTGAAATATTTGTATAAGTTTATGAATAAAATTGGATTCATTCATCTTAAAATTATCTACTTGTAAATAAATACATGTTAACTAATTAAACAAACATTCACTTTTATCTTATATTAACATGATAACTAGATAACTAATTAACATTTAACTATAATTAAATAACATAATTATAACAAATTAAAATATAAAGACAAATGTAAACATTATACTAATTAAATGAACAAGTGTTAAAAGATTAAGAAGAATGTAAGACAAGTGTCATTTAAATTTGGGTTTTCTTTTATTTATTTAATAAAATTTAATTTCAGTTTATATAAACTCTTTTATCTCCTTAACCCATCTCTCTTTTTATTTCCTAAAGCTAAAGCCAAACATAAATCTTCCAACCAAAATGCATAAACAAATCTGAAAACAATTGCTCAATTCAAACCTGAAGATCAATCCTCAAACTAAGATTTAAACCTGTAATGCATTTCAAAAATCAGAAAGCAAATATGCAATCAAAACCCTATTCATTTTCAAGCAAACCTGTAACATGCATGCAATTGAAAATCTGGAATGCAAGCATCTGTAAACAAGAACATGCATGTACATTTTCAATTGTATTCTGGAATCTGAAGCAAGTCAGCTTCAAAATAAATCTGTAGCCTGCAATTTTGGGATTCAAAGCAACTGTCTGCATGAAGTTTTAAATTTAAGAAGCAAGAAAATCTAAGCATGCAAGCCAAACTGTTTCAGACATGCATTTCTTTTTAAAAATCTGGATTCAAGTAGCATGCATGCAAGAATTCTGTAACAAGCACTAGTTTTTCAGTTGCATTTCTCTGCTCTGCATCAAGATTCAGGTGAGTAACATTTTAACTAATGAAGTTTAAACATTTTAGAAGTTGCTTGTGAATTTTCTTGTTTCAGTATGAATGATATATGCATTGGTATCAGTTGTTTTCTGTAGAAGTGTTTTGAGTAACTGGACCATGATGTCTCTGTATCTTCTTTCCCACATATAAAAATCTGTTCTAATACCATTAACACATAATATAATATATGTTAGCGTTATCAAGGATCACAAAAAAAAAAATGATTTGTAGAATCAGGAATCATAGTTTAAGATGTTGTTCAAATTAAATAATCAAAATGATTTGAAACTCTCTGGAAACTCAGGGTAACAGGACTAAAATTGCACATGAATGAAATACCAACCACATTGAAACATTGTTCTAGGAATAGGATCTAAAACAATATCTAAAATTAAGATTTTTGAAACTAAATTCTCAATTTTTAAAACTTGGTTTAATATGCAGACCTGGTTAGAACAGATAAGGGAATTTTTGGGTTTTTTTGGGTGATCTAAGCAATTTTGGGTGACGAGGTTTCTCTGGTTGGTGGAGGAGTGATCACTAATGTCGGGAAAAATATTAAGGGGTGTAGCAATTCAACATGATGATTGCGGTGATGTAATTTTTGATATAACCCTAGTTTTAGATAAGTAGTTAGCTTTGGCTGGTTCTTCTTGAAGAAGTGATCGAGTGGTTTGAATTTCTGGGTAATGATAATATGTTGGGGAATGGACTCATGGCTGGAATCACTGACTTGTCGGAGGTCAGAAGGAGGAGGAGGAAGGTTTACAGGTTTGAGGTGGAACCTGTTTTATCTATTCCAGGTTTCGGAATGGAAACGTGATTTCCATTTCGTGAATTCGAAGGAGAATATGAGTATGGTAATTGTTTTTGGGGTTGGTGGCCGATGTAGGGAAGCCACCGTAGGTGGCTGGAGATGATCGTAGGCACGGTGCACGTGCACCGTGCAAATTCCTTTGATTTGTTGATTTCTGGGTATAGGGTGTTTGAACTCGAAGTGTGACTCGGGTACTTTGTATTTTTGCTCGAAGATATGGCCTGTCTGACTCGAAGCACTTTGGGGTGGGCTCGGGTAACTGTAGTATTACAGTTTCCTGTAGAAACTGTCTGTAGTTTCAAAATCTAAATCAAAATTTAAGATGAATTAGTAGTTGTGATCAGATTTAAATAAGTTTAAATCAGTAGAAGAGTTTTAGTTTAAAGAAGTTTGAAATCTTTTATGTTTTAAAATTTGAATGTGGTTTCAGTTTTTTTTTAGATTTAAAACCTGCATTCAAAAGGGAAAGCAAAGTTTTAACAGAGATTTAAATCTTGTTTTAAATCTAAGTTAAGCTTTAATCTAGTTTGTATTAGAATTTCAAATGAGTTTGAAGTCTTATAAGTTTTTTTTTCAAATTTGAAGATGTTTCAGTTTCTAAGATAAAAAAATAAAAAAGAGAAAACCTGACAGTTTTCCAAAACTTGAATTTGTATTTAAAATCTAAAACATAATTTAAGCAGTGTTTTAAATTCAAATGTTAAGTTCAGTTTTTCAACTAAATTTTGAACCTTCAGGTTTTAAAATAAAATTGGGATTTTTAAATAAGAGTTTTAAATCAAGGTAAAAAAAAAAAACAAGTTTAAATAAAGTTAAAAATCAAATGTTTTAAATAAATAATGGATTCAAGTTTCTTGAATTTAAAATCTGGATATTTGAATAATTTTTGAAATCTGAATGTTTTCAAACTAGTTTAAAATTTGAATTGTTTATTTTAAGTAAAATGGTTTCAAAACAAATATTTAAATTTGTTTTTCTTTTGAAATGAAATCATTATAAATGGTTTATGAAGGAAGTTAAATGATTGTTACTTGAATTTGTAGATTCAATTGGTAAGGTATTTTAACTTAATTTTATTAAATTAAGTATATTAAGATTTATCTTATATAAGTTAAATTTTAAGAAATAAATGTTATCTGCATTTATTTTAAAGAATAATAAATGAAATTGTTAATAAGGAATGGGTTATCTTAGAATTTATTAAGTTATTGAATATAATTAAATAAATTGGATAATTAAGGAATAACTTAGTTATTTACTTTATTTAATTAATAATTTGAATTAATTAGAGATAATTAAGAAGAAATAAAAAAAAAAAAATTAAAGAATAAATAATACTTAATGATGGTCATTAACTAAGGTTGATTTGATAATTAATTAATATGATTAATTCTAAATAATTAATTAAATTAATTAATTAATGTTAATAATTGTGAAATTTATTCAAGATTAATTACTTAAATAAAAGTAATTAAGACATTAATTACTTAATGTAATTAATGAGTTTATTTGGTATTGGTTTAAATTAATTAATTAAGTTTAAATAATTTTAAACATGAGATAATTACTTGATGTAATTAATGGGATTTACTCAGTAAAGTAATTAGAGAAAATTACTGAATGTAATTAATAGATGATATTGGGATTGTGAAATAATTTGGATTAAATTATTTTGTATAATTAATCAAGTGATTAATTAAAGAAATTAATTAAGGAATAATTAATTTGATAAGTAATTAAGGGTAGTTAATTACAGAATGAGATTAATCAAAGGTGATTAATAATTATGGATTAGGTGAGGTTAATTACTGAAAGTAATTAATGAAGAAATTAATTAAGGGTCATTAATTAATATAATTAATGATGTAATTAAGATTGACTAATTAATATTAATTAATCAATAATAAGTAATTAAGGATAATTAATTAATTGTAATTAATATTAATTATAGTTAATTAATTAATGAAGTAATTAAAGGGTAATTACTGTATTGGTTTAGGGTAATTAATTTTGTGGAATTAATTAAAGTATAATTAATCAGGATTGATTAATTAAGATGATAAATTGGAGGTTAATCATTAATTAATTGGTAATTAATTAATGACGAGGTAAGCAAAGATTTATTTTGATATAAGTAATTAATTTAATTCATTTTAAATTAATTAAAGATGATGTAATTAATTTAATTCATTTTAAATTAATTATAGATAATATGATTATAGATCATTGCTTATGATGGTTGTTATTGGTTGCTTTGAATGGTTTTGAATCTCAGCTATGAGATTAATATTGTTGAGTGATATGGATGTATTGGTTGTATTGTGATGATGATATTGATTATCTTTGATAATGATAAATATGGATTATCTGTGGTTTGATAATGATAATTATCTGTTGTGGATCTATTAATTATCTATCTGTGTGTATATAGATGATATAATTGAATTGTTTTGAACTTTAAAACAACTTGGACCTAAAAGACACGCTTGGATTTCGATGAGACCGGGATCGGGTTTCCATATTTGGATATCCGAAAACCACATCGATTTCAAATAACGTTAGGTCGTGAAAACAAATGGAGCTTGTGAAGACTCGAGGTATAAGGGCTATACGTCAGTATAACTCTGTGGGTGATTCCGTAATGAGTTGACGAAATAGTACTTATAGATTCGAGATGGTGAATCAGAGTGCAAGGGTTATCGTCGTTAACTCTGAGGGTGATTCCAAAACGAGTGTAACGAGATAATGCCTTCGGTTTCGTTCGAACCCGGAACGAACTTGTATGGATTGAATGCTTTCAGAACATCGTCAGGTGGACGATGAGCATTCTAAGAAATGTGTCCTCTAAAAGGTAATCGTAGCCTCAAGCCTCATCAACCGGGAATGGCTAAAACAGGGGAGGTGCAGCAAGGCTTCGTGGGTAGCACCCACTGGAGAGCAAGATTGATCCCTGTCTAGAGGTCCCTTTATATTCGGCTTAGTGGGCAGTTGGATATGCGCACCAACTGCGGGGTTGTCTTGTTCGGAACTATTCAGTAAGGAATGGGTCCGGCCTTGTGTAGCAGGGGATGAAGGGAGTAATCCTCGGTACTGTGATCTAGGCCACGTACTGTGACGGGCGGTACCCCAGTAGCCCTGCCATTGTATGGAATCCAAAATCCAATAAGTGCCAACGGTTTTGATTGTATTACCCACTTTTGTGGCTAGTAGCTGGAATTTAATAGATGTAACAATTTCGGCTATTTCATATTTATTTGAAAACCCTAGACACTATTATAATATCATCGGATTTCCTATCAAATGTTTTGGTTAGCGTAAGGTAAAAACTTGTCCATGTTTATGTGTGGGAAGTCTTACGTGATACCTTTCTTTTCAAAAGGTTTTTGAAAGTTAAGCAACTTTAACCTGTTACTCACACCAGACCCATGTCTGACCCAGAGTTTATTTTTGTTTTCATAAACTCTTGGGTACTCAAATTTTTACGAGTAGCCAAGGGAATCAGGTTTGCTTAGATGAATATTGGAGGAGCAGACGGAGCAGGAGGCTTCTGCTTTAGATAGAGTATTCCGCTGTGTGTTCTGTGTTGTCTCTGAGTTGTATTATGTTGTAAATACTAGACAGGTGTTTATAACTGTCTAGTGTGTGTTGTAGAATCTGTGTACTCTGATAGTGGTTGTAAACTATATAATATATTATGTTATTAATATAATTTATTCGTTCCGCTGTTTAGATTCTGATGTGTTGTTCCTTCTTCTTCTCTTTCTTTCTCTTTTCTATCCCTTTCTTTCTTATTAGCGATGCAATTTCCTGGTGTATGGAAGTTGGGTCGTTACAGTGGTATCAGAGCGTTAGGTTGAGTGAATACCTTGGCTCTGGAGTGGTGTCTATATTGAGAGAGCGTATTTGTAATTTTATATATATTTATATATATTTATCTATTTCTATCTATCTGTTGGGTTACCTGTTCAGGTTTTCCAATATAGGTTATAAAGATAGATAAGGTAGTAGTGTTTGTAACACGATTACTACCATTGGTTGGAGTCTGATGTTTAAGGTTGGAAGTGTATGTGTCGAGACTGTAGACCTAATACCGTCTCGAGTAAGCTTTGTTATGTTGAAGTATTTCATCGATCTCTGAAGGAAACCTGTTAAGGTTCGGGGTCATCTTTGAAGTACAAAGTTTGGTGAGTACGGTTTGGATCTGTTCGGTTGAGCTAGAGTAAGTGATGGTATCTTGATACCTCAGGAAGTTGTAACTGCGTGATGAGATGCAGTGACTATGGATTTTTCCGAAGATGTTTTCTTTGGAACAATTTTGGGAAGTGTGGCTGTCCCGAAGTTGTGGCTGGATTCAGCAGGATGTTGTGGTGTTTTCTGTCTGCTTTGGAGTCAACAGTGCAGGTCGGAATGTTCTGTGTACCGACAGAGATGTCATAGCGGGGTAGTTTTTCTGTAGATGGAGTTTAGAAGCTGCTAAGTGATTCTGTTTCTTCAATGGATTGACTAGACCAATAAAAGCTGTTCTGTTTGTTAAGAGAGAACAGTTTTCTTTGGAAATTTATCTGGGTGATCGCAAAAGTGACTTGCGATTGTTTGAGTGTTCTCTTGGATTATTGGAGATTTTATGAATGTCTTCTGGGAAGACAGAGATTTGTCTATATCTGGAATTGAATTCTCTTATCGACTAGTATTCCAGGAGTGGAACTGATAGTTCTGTTTAGTTGGAAAATGATTCCTAGAGATGGAGTTGATGGAGTGACTCAGTTTTGGAGGAATTTCTGAGTTTTCTTTATGGATCTGTAGTACCATATTTCTGGAAAGTGATGTCCAGTTAGTGCTTGTGTTCTTTGCCAGCTTTTTATTATCAACTTCGGATCAGAGTTGTGCAGCGGAAGCGGTTTGATAGTGTTTTTGATTTTCTTTTTCGGATCAGAAGAAGTTTGTTGTTTTCTGCTGTCTATGGAGTAGAATTGTGTTTTGGATTTGGATTGATTTTGTGGTGATCATTGTGATGGGTTATTTCTAGTTTTGTTTGTTTTTAGAGAAATCGGCACGGGTTGAGCTGATCAGTTTGGATATTGGCAGCCCTGGATTGTCTGAAGACTTTTGTGGTTAAGGGACGGAGAAATTTGGAATTCGAAGTTGGAGACTTCGTTGTTGTTGGGGTTTTCTCTGATTCAGGAGCTATAAGTTTTGATAAGATAGAAGAAGCCAGCTCAGTGATGTTTGGATCTCTTCTCTGTGTTTTTGTTGGATCAGTATTTGGTTTTCAGGATTGAATTGTCAGTTTGGATAACTGGAATTCAATGAGTTTCACGTATCTCTGAGGGAGTACGTGTATGGTCTATCTCTAGTTTTAGAACCAGCAGTTATGGAGTTTGGTTGTTGAGTCAGACTCGTCTGTAGTCTGATATGCTGTCTAATTCTGTAAGATATAGATGAATAGGAGCTCTATAGTTTAATAGTATTTATTGTTTGGAATTTATAGAGCGAGTATCCCGATATTTTTATATACCGGGGAAACTGGTGGAAGTTTTTATCCAGAATTTTTCTGGATAATTAGATTTGTTTGATTGATTGAATTGATTGCTTTGGTTGTTAGCATATCATTGGTATATGCTTGTGTTTTAAAATTAAATCTTTAAATAGATTATTAAATTACCTTTGTTTTAAATTTCGGGGACGAAATTCTTTGAAGGGGGAAGGAATGTGATGACCCGGGATTTGTAAGCAATATCAATTTAATAATCTGGAATAAAAATTAAATTGATTTGATAACTTTGTAATAAGATTTGAATTAATTTAATAATTCAATAAAATAAATAGTAAATTGATAGATTTTATCTTTTTAAATTAGATAAACTGTTTTATATTTACAATGTATATAGAATATTGTATATATTGTAAATAGGTATTGTTTTAAATAAATCCTGTTTTCTATAAAATTTATATCTTTAGTAAAATTGGAAATTTATTATTTTATTTAAAAGTTAAACTTTTAAAAGCCATTTAATAAATAAAACATGTTTTTAAATACTTAAGATAAGTATTGAAATGATTTAAAATATGTGTAACTCAAGTTTAAAATTTTAATAAATAACAATGGGATTATTTTGAGTTTCTTTTAAATATAATATGATAATAAAATAATTGATGAAAAAGAAATAATTTCTTTTATAAGTTATTTATGGTTTTTAAATATTGATATTTCTAAAATTATAATAATGCATTGTTTTAACAAATAAATTTCTAATAAAAATAATTGTTTTTCAAATTTAAATTGTGTAGTTATATATGTATATATATAACTTGATTTGAATTAGAATTCAAAGCTTTGAAGTTTAAAAGTATAATTGTTTTTAATTTCTTTTGATTTTGAAATATTTGTATAAGTTTATGAATAAAATTGGATTCATTCATCTTAAAATTATCTACTTGTAAATAAATACATGTTAACTAATTAAACAAACATTCACTTTTATCTTATATTAACATGATAACTAGATAACTAATTAACATTTAACTATAATTAAATAACATAATTATAACAAATTAAAATATAAAGACAAATGTAAACATTATACTAATTAAATGAACAAGTGTTAAAAGATTAAGAAGAATGTAAGACAAGTGTCATTTAAATTTGGGTTTTCTTTTATTTATTTAATAAAATTTAATTTCAGTTTATATAAACTCTTTTATCTCCTTAACCCATCTCTCTTTTTATTTCCTAAAGCTAAAGCCAAACATAAATCTTCCAACCAAAATGCATAAACAAATCTGAAAACAATTGCTCAATTCAAACCTGAAGATCAATCCTCAAACTAAGATTTAAACCTGTAATGCATTTCAAAAATCAGAAAGCAAATATGCAATCAAAACCCTATTCATTTTCAAGCAAACCTGTAACATGCATGCAATTGAAAATCTGGAATGCAAGCATCTGTAAACAAGAACATGCATGTACATTTTCAATTGTATTCTGGAATCTGAAGCAAGTCAGCTTCAAAATAAATCTGTAGCCTGCAATTTTGGGATTCAAAGCAACTGTCTGCATGAAGTTTTAAATTTAAGAAGCAAGAAAATCTAAGCATGCAAGCCAAACTGTTTCAGACATGCATTTCTTTTTAAAAATCTGGATTCAAGTAGCATGCATGCAAGAATTCTGTAACAAGCACTAGTTTTTCAGTTGCATTTCTCTGCTCTGCATCAAGATTCAGGTGAGTAACATTTTAACTAATGAAGTTTAAACATTTTAGAAGTTGCTTGTGAATTTTCTTGTTTCAGTATGAATGATATATGCATTGGTATCAGTTGTTTTCTGTAGAAGTGTTTTGAGTAACTGGACCATGATGTCTCTGTATCTTCTTTCCCACATATAAAAATCTGTTCTAATACCATTAACACATAATATAATATATGTTAGCGTTATCAAGGATCACAAAAAAAAAAATGATTTGTAGAATCAGGAATCATAGTTTAAGATGTTGTTCAAATTAAATAATCAAAATGATTTGAAACTCTCTGGAAACTCAGGGTAACAGGACTAAAATTGCACATGAATGAAATACCAACCACATTGAAACATTGTTCTAGGAATAGGATCTAAAACAATATCTAAAATTAAGATTTTTGAAACTAAATTCTCAATTTTTAAAACTTGGTTTAATATGCAGACCTGGTTAGAACAGATAAGGGAATTTTTGGGTTTTTTTGGGTGATCTAAGCAATTTTGGGTGACGAGGTTTCTCTGGTTGGTGGAGGAGTGATCACTAATGTCGGGAAAAATATTAAGGGGTGTAGCAATTCAACATGATGATTGCGGTGATGTAATTTTTGATATAACCCTAGTTTTAGATAAGTAGTTAGCTTTGGCTGGTTCTTCTTGAAGAAGTGATCGAGTGGTTTGAATTTCTGGGTAATGATAATATGTTGGGGAATGGACTCATGGCTGGAATCACTGACTTGTCAGAGGTCAGAAGGAGGAGGAGGAAGGTTTACAGGTTTGAGGTGGAACCTGTTTTATCTATTCCAGGTTTCGGAATGGAAACGTGATTTCCATTTCGTGAATTCGAAGGAGAATATGAGTATGGTAATTGTTTTTGGGGTTGGTGGCCGATGTAGGGAAGCCACCGTAGGTGGCTGGAGATGATCGTAGGCACGGTGCACGTGCACCGTGCAAATTCCTTTGATTTGTTGATTTCTGGGTATAGGGTGTTTGAACTCGAAGTGTGACTCGGGTACTTTGTATTTTTGCTCGAAGATATGGCCTGTCTGACTCGAAGCACTTTGGGGTGGGCTCGGGTAACTGTAGTATTACAGTTTCCTGTAGAAACTGTCTGTAGTTTCAAAATCTAAATCAAAATTTAAGATGAATTAGTAGTTGTGATCAGATTTAAATAAGTTTAAATCAGTAGAAGAGTTTTAGTTTAAAGAAGTTTGAAATCTTTTATGTTTTAAAATTTGAATGTGGTTTCAGTTTTTTTTTAGATTTAAAACCTGCATTCAAAAGGGAAAGCAAAGTTTTAACAGAGATTTAAATCTTGTTTTAAATCTAAGTTAAGCTTTAATCTAGTTTGTATTAGAATTTCAAATGAGTTTGAAGTCTTATAAGTTTTTTTTTCAAATTTGAAGATGTTTCAGTTTCTAAGATAAAAAAATAAAAAAGAGAAAACCTGACAGTTTTCCAAAACTTGAATTTGTATTTAAAATCTAAAACATAATTTAAGCAGTGTTTTAAATTCAAATGTTAAGTTCAGTTTTTCAACTAAATTTTGAACCTTCAGGTTTTAAAATAAAATTGGGATTTTTAAATAAGAGTTTTAAATCAAGGTAAAAAAAAAAAACAAGTTTAAATAAAGTTAAAAATCAAATGTTTTAAATAAATAATGGATTCAAGTTTCTTGAATTTAAAATCTGGATATTTGAATAATTTTTGAAATCTGAATGTTTTCAAACTAGTTTAAAATTTGAATTGTTTATTTTAAGTAAAATGGTTTCAAAACAAATATTTAAATTTGTTTTTCTTTTGAAATGAAATCATTATAAATGGTTTATGAAGGAAGTTAAATGATTGTTACTTGAATTTGTAGATTCAATTGGTAAGGTATTTTAACTTAATTTTATTAAATTAAGTATATTAAGATTTATCTTATATAAGTTAAATTTTAAGAAATAAATGTTATCTGCATTTATTTTAAAGAATAATAAATGAAATTGTTAATAAGGAATGGGTTATCTTAGAATTTATTAAGTTATTGAATATAATTAAATAAATTGGATAATTAAGGAATAACTTAGTTATTTACTTTATTTAATTAATAATTTGAATTAATTAGAGATAATTAAGAAGAAATAAAAAAAAAAAAATTAAAGAATAAATAATACTTAATGATGGTCATTAACTAAGGTTGATTTGATAATTAATTAATATGATTAATTCTCAATAATTAATTAAATTAATTAATTAATGTTAATAATTGTGAAATTTATTCAAGATTAATTACTTAAATAAAAGTAATTAAGACATTAATTACTTAATGTAATTAATGAGTTTATTTGGTATTGGTTTAAATTAATTAATTAAGTTTAAATAATTTTAAACATGAGATAATTACTTGATGTAATTAATGGGATTTACTCAGTAAAGTAATTAGAGAAAATTACTGAATGTAATTAATAGATGATATTGGGATTGTGAAATAATTTGGATTAAATTATTTTGTATAATTAATCAAGTGATTAATTAAAGAAATTAATTAAGGAATAATTAATTTGATAAGTAATTAAGGGTAGTTAATTACAGAATGAGATTAATCAAAGGTGATTAATAATTATGGATTAGGTGAGGTTAATTACTGAAAGTAATTAATGAAGAAATTAATTAAGGGTCATTAATTAATATAATTAATGATGTAATTAAGATTGACTAATTAATATTAATTAATCAATAATAAGTAATTAAGGATAATTAATTAATTGTAATTAATATTAATTATAGTTAATTAATTAATGAAGTAATTAAAGGGTAATTACTGTATTGGTTTAGGGTAATTAATTTTGTGGAATTAATTAAAGTATAATTAATCAGGATTGATTAATTAAGATGATAAATTGGAGGTTAATCATTAATTAATTGGTAATTAATTAATGACGAGGTAAGCAAAGATTTATTTTGATATAAGTAATTAATTTAATTCATTTTAAATTAATTAAAGATGATGTAATTAATTTAATTCATTTTAAATTAATTATAGATAATATGATTATAGATCATTGCTTATGATGGTTGTTATTGGTTGCTTTGAATGGTTTTGAATCTCAGCTATGAGATTAATATTGTTGAGTGATATGGATGTATTGGTTGTATTGTGATGATGATATTGATTATCTTTGATAATGATAAATATGGATTATCTGTGGTTTGATAATGATAATTATCTGTTGTGGATCTATTAATTATCTATCTGTGTGTATATAGATGATATAATTGAATTGTTTTGAACTTTAAAACAACTTGGACCTAAAAGACACGCTTGGATTTCGATGAGACCGGGATCGGGTTTCCATATTTGGATATCCGAAAACCACATCGATTTCAAATAACGTTAGGTCGTGAAAACAAATGGAGCTTGTGAAGACTCGAGGTATAAGGGCTATACGTCAGTATAACTCTGTGGGTGATTCCGTAATGAGTTGACGAAATAGTACTTATAGATTCGAGATGGTGAATCAGAGTGCAAGGGTTATCGTCGTTAACTCTGAGGGTGATTCCAAAACGAGTGTAACGAGATAATGCCTTCGGTTTCGTTCGAACCCGGAACGAACTTGTATGGATTGAATGCTTTCAGAACATCGTCAGGTGGACGATGAGCATTCTAAGAAATGTGTCCTCTAAAAGGTAATCGTAGCCTCAAGCCTCATCAACCGGGAATGGCTAAAACAGGGGAGGTGCAGCAAGGCTTCGTGGGTAGCACCCACTGGAGAGCAAGATTGATCCCTGTCTAGAGGTCCCTTTATATTCGGCTTAGTGGGCAGTTGGATATGCGCACCAACTGCGGGGTTGTCTTGTTCGGAACTATTCAGTAAGGAATGGGTCCGGCCTTGTGTAGCAGGGGATGAAGGGAGTAATCCTCGGTACTGTGATCTAGGCCACGTACTGTGACGGGCGGTACCCCAGTAGCCCTGCCATTGTATGGAATCCAAAATCCAATAAGTGCCAACGGTTTTGATTGTATTACCCACTTTTGTGGCTAGTAGCTGGAATTTAATAGATGTAACAATTTCGGCTATTTCATATTTATTTGAAAACCCTAGACACTATTATAATATCATCGGATTTCCTATCAAATGTTTTGGTTAGCGTAAGGTAAAAACTTGTCCATGTTTATGTGTGGGAAGTCTTACGTGATACCTTTCTTTTCAAAAGGTTTTTGAAAGTTAAGCAACTTTAACCTGTTACTCACACCAGACCCATGTCTGACCCAGAGTTTATTTTTGTTTTCATAAACTCTTGGGTACTCAAATTTTTACGAGTAGCCAAGGGAATCAGGTTTGCTTAGATGAATATTGGAGGAGCAGACGGAGCAGGAGGCTTCTGCTTTAGATAGAGTATTCCGCTGTGTGTTCTGTGTTGTCTCTGAGTTGTATTATGTTGTAAATACTAGACAGGTGTTTATAACTGTCTAGTGTGTGTTGTAGAATCTGTGTACTCTGATAGTGGTTGTAAACTATATAATATATTATGTTATTAATATAATTTATTCGTTCCGCTGTTTAGATTCTGATGTGTTGTTCCTTCTTCTTCTCTTTCTTTCTCTTTTCTATCCCTTTCTTTCTTATTAGCGATGCAATTTCCTGGTGTATGGAAGTTGGGTCGTTACAGTATATCTTCGTTTATTATATATATATATAGGTATATGATTTTAGATTTGATTTGATATATAGAATATATATATATATATATATATATATATATATAAATGGTTTGAAGTGAATCGGAAATTTTAGTTCTTAAATTTTGTTAAACGATGATTTCAATTATAAATAAATTAAATTTTTTAAATAAATATTTAAAAACTTGAATAATTGAGTTGGGAAAAGTTTACTTGCATAATACCTAATTTCATTCTAATACAACTTACCTAAATTATTCAGAAGTTGAATATGTAATTGGATAATATACAATATAAAATGATTTTATAAATAATATTTGATGGTTATAATAAATGTTATACACTTAATTTTAATTATAAGAAAGTTAATAGAGATAAATAGAGTAATAAGTTAATTGAATAATAAATGAGAAAGATATAATAAATTTTGTTTAAAAGAAATTTATAAATTGAAATCGAATCAATTTAATGACATACCTTGAATTTGAAATAAATTACTGAATATAAATTTATTTAAATTGAAATTCATATGGTTTAAATTAATTTTTTTATTTTGTTTTTCAATCTATTTTTCTTTCTGATTGTTTCTATTCTCCTAGGTCGTTCCTTTTCAGGGATGAAAAGTTTTGAGCGGGAAAGAGTGTAACGACCCGTAAAATTTTATTGGTTTTAATATTATATTTGATTGAATTTTTGTGAAATTTTAAAATATTTGAATTTTGAAATAAAAATTTAATATTTGGAATACGTCTACTTAAACATAGCAAATGGTAAATTTTCATATGATAATATGAAAGTTTATTTTCTTGCGTAATTTTATTTCAATTCAAATCACTTAAATTTGATGATAATAAAATGTTTTATAACCTGAATATTTTTATGCAATAAATTTGTAAATCATTTTCTGAAAGAGATGTCATATTTTATTTCTCCAAATTTGGACTGTTGTTGCTCTGTTTATCTTAGTTTTGACGGATTAGCAGCATTTTCGGTACCGATTATCAACTTTTGACCGGATGATCGTACCACTGATTTCTATATACTGTTTTGATCGTCTCATCGTGCTAATTCTACGGTATATTCATTCTTGTGTTTCGAAATATTGGACATGAAGAAATCAGTAAAACGATTATTGTATCGATGACCGTTTTTGAACCTTTTGATTTCCCGTGACCCTTCATTTAATACAGTGTGAACCAACTGTCTCTAGCCTTTTAAAATTCCTAGAATACAGCTGTTTCCTGTTGTCATTCGTCACTTCAATTTATTATATATTACTTTCCTTCATCTCACTTTTATCTTCTCCCCCTCACCTCTTCATGCACCTCTCGTATCCTTCCTCTCACCAAAACCCAAGTTTTCCTCCTCTGCTCCTTTTCTTTTCTTCTAAATACATTACCGGCTTTATACTTTCTTGTTCCTAAAGCATTCTTCTCTTGTATCTATGCGACCAAAGCTATGGCCGAACCTCGCCACCCGAGATCAACTACCGAACACTCATCGACCAACGCCTCAATGCTAGCTCCGACCTGCTCCCACCCGTGATAGACTGGGCCGCCACCAACCGATGCAGCAAGCCACAACCTAGTTTTCCCTCTCCTCTCCTCCATTTGCACTGACCTTCTCCATCTTCCGCAGAGACCACCTCTCACCGCCTTCCTCTTATTCTCTTGTCCATCAGAAACTCCATGCCGAGACCGCCTATGGCCAACCTTCTACCGAGACCCCTCTTCTTTTGGCCACCCATGATATATATAAGGTATCGTATTTAAGTATACATATATTTTATTGTTACAGTATTTTCAATTTACGTTAATATTTTAGTATATGTTATATACTATATATTTAAATATATATATATATATATATATATATAATATTTTGTTATATATGTGTGTAATATATAACCTATTATTTATATGTAAACTTATGTAACATTATTTTATGCAAGATTATATATACCTATTGTTTAGGTGTAGGCATTTTAAGAAAAATATGTATATGGGCTTTCAGATATATATATATATATATATATACATACATACATATATATGGTATAATAATTTATATTTGTAAGGATATGTAGGTTGTGTATAATCTGTAGAGTTTGTAAGTTTAAAAATATATGTGTACTAGATTATAAAGTGTATATACATACAAACACACACACACATATATATATATGTATGTATGTATGTATGTATGAATATGTGGTTGTTTCGGTTATGTAGTTGTATTAGCATTGTAAAGTATAATGTTGTTGCTATAGGCATATGAACCGCTCGGTATTAACATATAGATATAACTGTTTTTTATATATAGCAAGTTAGCTTATATTTCTTTCAGCATATTTATTTATAATATTAAATCTGCATTTATATATTTTATTATATACAGTTTGCACCTATTTCAAGTAGCACATATATTTGTTTACATGTGTGTATAAGTTTTGGGTAACTCATATGCATATTTTATGGCTATACATATTATAATATATATACGTCATACTAGTCCATACATCTCAGGTATGATGTATAATATATACACGTTATGATGTATGGAGGTTGTGAATTTAGATATAAGTGATATATATATATATATATATATATATATATAATCTTATAAGCTATATATAGGACTGCTGAGTTCATGTACATAATTTAAGTTATATTGACTAATAAAATTTTGTTTTTGAATATAGTAGGAATTATATATTACTCTATATATTTATCAGCTTATATAAGTATGGAATTCAAAATATATATAATGTGTATATATATGTTTGATTTTTCTATGTGAGTTCTAATCTGAAACAATGTATTTTAAGATAAATATTTATTTAAAATTTAATATGTGTTTGAATATAGAATATGTGTATAGTTATATGAATTCACTTATACCATTTATCATCACCAACCCAGTTTTGATTTGATTCGTCTATTCCTTATCTATCAGCTCTGTTCGTCGAATTCATGTCCATCTTGCTTTACTTTGGAATTCGTGCTTAGATTCATAACTCATCTCATTCTCACTCATCTCTAGCATCGAAAGGTGAGCAATCACTCACGATTAACGTTCTTATATTTATCATACGAGGTCTGTTTTGGACGAAACGAATTGCGTTTGGTCCGTATTGATGAGCACTAATTTTAGAGCTAGTTTGGAGTTGATTGGGGCTAGTGAAAATTATGGGTAAAATCAAATGGCTGTTTAGTTTTATTCGGAATAAAACACTACAGCTGCTATTGGAATCAATGTGAGTACAACTCACCCTTTCTAACTCACTGATATTTTTATATAAGTGAGAATAAATTCTATTTGTGATGATTGATGATTGTTTGGATGATATGATATATTGTATATATATGGATTGGTATTTAGATATATTCCTGCTTATTGGAGCAGATGAGACCCTATATGTTCCCATGTATGAGCGGATGACCCTTCGTATGCACGTCTACCTCGAAGCGGACATTGTGCATATATTCTCATATGTATATTTTGTGGAGGTGACAGGTTGGAGGGATCCAACTAGATTCATCTCCAGTTTTGATTTATTTACTAATACTGATATATATGATGTTATCGTATGATATATGATGTTTTGGATGCCGTGATTGATTTATTTAATGCTGTTGCAGCATTGGGCCGGTTTTTGGTACTTTAAAAATGTCAAAGTGATGATTTCCAACTTTAAAAGGATTTTTAAAGTGATTTGAAAATAGATGTTTTATTAATTTTGGAATGGTTAAAGGAATGGATTTATTTTGAATAAATAAAAAGTAATAATTTTTATGTTTTGAAAATTATGATTTTTGGGAAATATAATTGAAATGTGATTTTTTAATTATGGAGTAACTATTTGGTAAAATAAGTTAAATTGGGATTTTTGATTTATTATAAATGGTTTCATATACAAGATTTATAAAATTGATATTTTATAAATAAAAATGATAGGATTATAAAGGAGTTTTTATAAGTGTTAAAATGAAGTTATAAATGGATTTTATAAGTAAATAAGATTTATAAATTTGTGAAGTTATAAAATGAGTGAATTTTTAAAATAAATGATTTATAAGTAAATTAACTTATAATTGGATTTTGGAACATAAATGAGATATAAATGGAATTTTTTAATAAAGGAATTTAAAAAGTGGAAGCTTTTAGAAAATAGAAATGTGAATTCATAAACGTTGTTTTATAAATGTGAAATCGATGAATTTGATAAGTTAAATAGTGGAAGTTTATTAAAGGAGATATTCACGATTTTGGACAGCGAAATATCTTTTAATAAATGTGTAGAAGTATTGAATTTTGTTAAAGGATTATATTCACGATTTTGGACAGTGAATTATCCTTTAAATTAAATGTACAATAGTATCGAATTTGGGTAAGAGGAAATATATTCACTATTTTGGACAGTGAATAATCTTTTAATCAAATGAATTTTTTAGGAAGTGATATTTCAAATGAAGTAAAATGGTTTAAAGATGTTTTAAAACGTGTTAAGTATCGAATACATAGATTTTAGCTTTTATTGTTGAAATAGACGTTTTCAAGAAGTACAAGAAATGATGGACTATAACACTGTTGTTATAATAAATGATTTTCGAAAGAAAATGTTTTATATAGTATATGGGATTCATATGTCTATCTAATTTTAGAATCCCTATACTAGTGATTTTGGGTTGTCCTAATAATGTTTTACACAACATTCGTTTTGACCCAAATAAATGCGTTTTACAAGAATCTTTTCCTTAAAGAATAAAATATATACTTAATCCTGATGTAAGTATATGTAATATTAGCTAAGTGTTGAAAATAAATTGAATTGTGAAATACTTATTATTAAATAAGTATTTAGAAATGTTTTCCAATATAGAAAGTTGAAATGCTTTTGAGAATATATCTTTTTAAAGATAATTTGAAGTGAATATTCGGCAAGTGATTAAATTTATAAAAGATTAATTAAAAGGGCCTAGTGATTGCTTATGGTGCTAAATATTTGTTTGTTTGCTTTGATAGTTAAATAACCGACTGTCAAACTTGGCCATTTTAGTCCCTCGACTTGATGTGAGGAACTATTTAGTCGTACACTTAGTACGTAGCCTTCTACTTAGGCTTGATTATCATTTGTGTTGAGGATGTTGATTCGTGTAGTGCGAAGTGTTACTCCAATTTATCGAGCTTCCTTCTTGACCGAAGGATAGCAAGTTGAAAGTTGGAGACATGATAAATCTATGAGACTTAGTTTCTGTGTGAGGTTGAGAAACGCTTTTGCGTTGTTGGTGCGAAGATACCGAGATCGGTTTAAACCACTTCGGACAGACATTTATCCGACGATTATGCAGGTTGGTTATGATGACATTGATACTTAGGATTTTCATAGTGGAGGGCTGATTGTTGATCGTTTGGGGTTAAAATCCCAATATACATATAGTAGCAGTGTCTCTTCATTAAGAAATATCCAATGCAAGGACTGTTCGCTACTAATCCTAGGGATTTCCCGAAAGGATGTGGTAGGAAAGTACATTCGGTTTGTCCTGTTCCTGAACAACTTGTATAGATGTTTGTTTGACATTGCATTTCTAAAAATTACGTACATTGGTTTTTACAAATGTACATCTGTGGCGGTGGAGAAGGCAACTTCTCTTAGCTTAATGCCCTCCTTGAGATGTATGAGCTTAAGGGTTGTATTTTTGTGGAAGGAAATTAGTAGTCAACGGAAATGGCCATGTGGCATTCAAAGTGATGTGATATGTGATTGTGAAAGGTAATTGTTACCTCAGGCCGCATCAACTGAAAATGACCGAAACAAGGTTAGATGTAGCAGGGCTAAGCGGGTCGCTCCGAAGTAGGATATGATCATCCTCTTCTAGATATATCTTTACACATTATGACATCGTGTATCCGATTACTGTGGTTTATATGCTAGAGGGCCCCAGGAGAAGGTCGGTAACGACCGACGGATGACATATTCGGTACCATCTAGTTATAGAGATGGGCCGGTCTTGTGTTGGTAGAGGGCAGATGTTCTATGCCTTAGGACATCCATCTCGAGGTTTACCCATTGGAAGGTAGTCCCTTCACCTGGTCATTTGTATGGAAATCCAAACTCCACTACATACCTGCCATTTTATTTGTAGAGCCTAGTATACTGGAATTTAATAATGGTAATAATTTCAGCTATTTTAAATATTATTTGTATACTAGACACTACTATAATATCATATGGTTTGATATGAAATGATTTAGTTATCGTAAGGTAAAAACATGTCCGTGTTTATGTGTGGGCATGTTTTACAAGATACTTTTCTTTTGATAAAGGAAAAGTTTGGTAATTTAATAAATTCAATTGAGTGTGTTTATCACGCTGGTTTACCAGACTGATCCGGGCTTTCTTCCCTTTCAATGCTTGGGTCAGACCGAGTATATTTACATGTTCAGATTTGGTGCTTTTGGAGCTTCAGTAGGAGAGCTGGAGATCTTCATTTTCGTATACACGTATCTGTTTTGATTATCCGCTTTGCGTATTATTATTATTGTTGTTTATATTATCAGCAATTATGAGGATAGGTTATTATAACTGTTCAGGTTGATAACTATTGATTAATTGTTCTACTCTGATTGATGTATGTATATATACATATTTTTATTTGTAAAGATCATTATATATTTTCCGCTACGATGTGAGATTCTGTATGGTTCTATTTTGTTTTCTCTTCTCTCTTTCTTCTCTTCTCTTCTTCTCTCTTCTTTTCTTTCTCATGACTTTCCATCAGTCTGTACTTTTTGGATCGGACATGTATGGTTTATTGTTGATTCAAAAGGTATGGATTTGCGGGTTGTCACACGTGGTATCAAAGCTTAGATTTTGCATATTCCTAAGCTTTGATGTGTAGTCAGTATAGATAGGGACAATAGCCTAAATTGAGTTTGAGTGTATTATATATACAAGCACGTATTTGTTAGTGATGTAAAATGTTTTATATTGTGTTTACTTATCCGTTGAGATGTTTGTGAATTCTGTTTGGTATGTTAGACGTCATATTATCGATAGGGATTTCGAAACATTTAAACGAGGCAAGTCGACATAATATTATTTTAAATTGGGTAAATGAAATAATTTTATCTCGATTATATTTTATATATAAAGGGAACAATTTTTCAAGAATTATTTAAGTGTACATAAATGAATTTTTTGGTTGGTGGAAATGTAAATGTAAATGTATATAAGTTAATAAAAGTTGTTGAGTAATTTAAATAAAAACAACAATTGTGAAAGAATAAATTGAATAAGAAAATAAATTATAAGTATGGAATTATAGTTAATCTGATTTATAATTGTGAAATAATCTTATATGTAAGAAATGAAACTATACGAATATATATATATATATATATATATATATATATGAGTTGTAAATAAAAATGAATTTAAACTAAGAATTTGAAAAGATTTGAATCCCGTTGGTTTTGGCAGTTGTTTTTCAAAGTTAAAGAGATTATATTGTTATAAATCCAAATAAGATAAATAAATCTGGAATGAATCTTATATAAATGAAGTAAAACAGTGAAGTTATATAAGTAAAGGATTTTATAAATGTGATTTATAAACAAAAGGATTTTTAAAAAGAATATAAAGCACTGAATTCACTATTGTTGCTGGGAAATAATAAGGGTGGTGACTGCAGCATCATTAGTATCATTTTCGAGTTTAGATATGATTAATTGGCTACCAACAGTAAATTGAAATTGAAATTTTGTTTTGATAAACAAATTTAATTTAAAATCCAAGTTGAAATTGATAAATGTAAGTGAATAATGAGTTTTGGACTGATAATATGAAGTAAAAATGTAATTTAGTAAAGTTAAATAAATTAAATTGGATTTGATCTAGATTAGATAAGTTATTGAAATGGAATTTAAATTCGAGGTTAAGTGATTGTATAATATGAATTTGAAACTCTAAATAAATAAGTTGTATAACTTAAAAAATGAGAAAAAGTAAGTAAAACCAATTGTTAAAAATGGTTAAATAATTTTGTTAAGTAAAATGAAACCTGAATTTGAATAGTGATATGAAATTTGACTTAAGTAAAAGTTAAATAAAATAGAATTTGAATTGAATTAAAGTGAACTTAAGTTGTATAGTGAAAGTAAATATAAATGAAGATGAAATGAATGTAGTGAAAGTAGATATAAACGAAGATGAAATGAGTATAGTGAAAGTAAATATAAATGAAGATGAAATGAAATGTAACTTAAGTGATGTTGAGTCAAGTTGATTTTGATAAATAAAGTGATGAATAGTTATATAAGAAAATTCAACTTTAGTTGTTAAATGAATTAGCAATCGAATTAATGAATTGAATTGAACTAATGGAATAAATTAGTAGATAAAATATGGAATAATGGATGTAAGTGTTAATTCATTAAAAGCTAATGAAATTGGAAATTGAATAGTAAATGAAAGTCAATTGAACATTAACCAATTGGAAAATAAATGTGTTAAACCATATTGAATGTAAGCAAAGTAAATAAATTTGCTTATGTTGGTTATACATTGGTTGTTAGATGAATGCTAATTGATTGTATAGAAATCCATATGAAGTTAAATTAATGAAATTGAATCTAAATAATTGAATCCAAATTGAAAGTTAAGTAAATTTAAATAGAATTGAATTTGATTTGAATTGAAAGTAAACAAACTTGAATATAAATTAGTGAATGTAAACTAATTGAATTTGAATAAATGAATGTTAGTAAAATACAATGTTAATGAATCAAATGTGATTTAAATTGAAAAACCGATTCAATGAATATTAATAAGAAATGAATGTATATTGGTTTGGTTATGGATTGATTGGATAGATATTGATTTGTTGGATGTTAGTTGGATGATAGTTGTTTGATAGCTGAGCTTGATTGCATTTGCTATATTGGCATATATAATTGTTGTATTGGTATATGTTGTATACTGATATTACTTTCTATATATTTGTTTCTCATTTGTTGTTGAGTTTTTAGTAGGTGTGTATGGCGCTTTTCGCATTTGGAGCTCGCTTTTCGCTATATTAGCCATATATGCTAGCTAATAATATATAAGATACATATCATAGATTACATATCGTACTTTATGCATTTTTCCCTACAGAATGCCTCATCCTCGAAGATGAGATGTATATTTGATATATGTATATATGTATGTATGTATGTGTATATATATATGTTGTGATCCTACTACGATCATACCACGCAAAGGAGGCTATGGCAAAAAAATTTGGAAATTTTAGGTGTTGGAAAATTTATAGAAAATTGAATTTTTTTTTTGATAATTATGATTTGGATTTTGAGTTATGATTTGAAACGATATTAGTTGGTTTTGAAAAGATAATTATGAATGGATTTGAAAACATAGAAAGTTTTTATTTGAAGTTTAACAAATGGATTTTGGAAAAAGCTAAAATATTTAAATGAATGTTGATTTCTAATTTGAACAAATTATTTTGAAAAATTATGGATTTTGTGACTTTTCTTACTTGGTAATTTAAAGGATGAAATCTTTTAAGTTTGGGAGAATGTAACGACCCAGAATTTCAGTCATTTGATATTCAGATATTTAATTGATTTTAAATATTCACAAGTAAATTTTATAAGCTGAATAACTTATATTTCAAATATCTGAATTTAATTGGATAATTAAATTGTTAATTAAATATATGAAATTGCATAAATTGAAAATTGAATTTATTGTGAATGGAAATGATTTATAAAGTTGAATTAAATTCTATTTGAATTAGAATGGTGTTAGTGAACTTTTAAAATTGATTTAAAAGTTGTTTGTAGAAATTAAATATTTTAATATTTAATAAACGTGTAAAATAGCCATTTTTCAAACAGTCTAAGATTTCGATGAAACTAGTTTCATTGGATCCGTAATTTTATTTTATTGTAGGATTTGAAATTTTGTGTCAATCGGATTTACGGTTTGTCCAGGACATGCTAAAACGCGTAGAAATCTATTTAAGTCAAATTTTAAATTTAAATTAGTCGTTTTAGAAACCTATTTTCCAAATACTTTCGAATTGGCTCTCGATATATATTTCATTGAGTTCGGAATAGGGGTATAACATTATAAATGCAAAGCGACATGCTTCGTTTCGAGTTCAAATTTTTTTGGATGAATGATGCGCGTCAATTTTCTATAAAAGGACTTGAATATTTTCACTTTTCCCTCAAACCCTTTCTTCTCTAAACCCTAGCTGCCACCATGAAATGCATGGCCGAAATCTTCCAACTTTCTTTCTTCTTTTTCTTCTAATCCATCTACTTTTACAAAAATTCTTCAACTACAAAAATGAAGAGCACACTAAGATTTATAACTTCAATGGTCTCGATCGAATTTGATTGAGCGGATCAACGGGAAAAGGCTTGCGTTTGGCTGGGTTCTTGTACGATTTCCCATGAAGGCAAGCGATCAAGTTCACCAATTTTCTCGGTCATGGTGGAGTTAGCTTTGGGACATGTGGTGATTGCCTCCGATCGTCTTCATGTTGGTCGAGGTGCGTGCGATAATTCAAATACGAATGGCGGCTAGTGGGTACTTCGGCTTGAAGGGTTTCTCGCATACGAACGAAGGGAAGAAGAAAATGCGTGCGGCTCAGATATTTACATACAAAATCAACAGCTACGATGAGCAAGGGTTGGAAATCAAAAATAAATTGTAAATTTTTATATATTATAATTCATACAAACTTTAAAATACTGTAACTTTGTCATACGAGATCCGTTTTTGACGAAGCGAAATCCGTTGGGTCCGTATTGATGAGCATTACATTTTAGAGCTCGTTTGGAGTTGATTGGAGATAGTGAAAATTTTAGGTAAAATTAAATGGCTATTTAGTTTTATTCGAAATAAAACACTACAACTGCTATTGGAATCAATGTGAGTACAACTCACTCTATCTGACTCACTGATATTTTTATACAAGTTAGAATAAATTTTATTTATGATGATTGATGATTGTTTGGATGATATATGATATATTGTATATATATTGATTGGTATTTGGATATATTTCTGCCTATTGGAGAAGATGAGACCCTGTACGTTCCCTTATATGAGCGGATGACCCTTTGTACGGGCATCTGCCTCAAAGCGGACATTGTACACATATTCTCATATGTATAACAGACTGGAGGGAACCAACTAGATTCCTCACCAGTTTTTATTTATTTATAGATACTGATATATATGTTGTTGTCATATGATATATGATATGAGATGTCCAAACGATGGTTAAAGGATTATATTCATGATTTTGGACAGTGAATTATCCTTTTAAATTAAACGTACAATAGTATTGAATTTGGATAAGAGGAAATACATTCACAATTTTGGACAGTGAATAATCTTTTAATCAAATGAATGTTTTGGGAAGTGATATTTTGAACGAAGTAAAATGGTTTAAAGATGTTTTAAAACGTGTTAAGTATCGAATACATAGATTTTAGCATTCATTGTTGAAATAAACATTTTCGAGAAGTACAAGAAATAATGGACTATAACACTGTTGTTATAATAACTGATTTTCAAAAGGAAATATTTTGTATAGTATATGGGATTCATATATCTATCTAATTTTCGAATCCCTATACTAGCGATTTTGGGTTGTCGTACCGATGTTTTACGCAACATTCGTTTTGACCCAAATAAATGTGTTTTAAAGGAATCTTTTCCTTAAAGAATAAAATATATACTTAATCTTGATTTAAGTATATGTAATATTTTGTAAGTGTTGAAAATAAATTGAATTGCCAATTACTTAGTATTAAATAAGTATTTGGAAATGTTTTCCAATATAGAAAGTTGAAATGGTTTTGAGAATACATCTTTTTAAAGATAATTTGAAGTAAATATTTGACAAGTGATTAAATTAATAAAAGATCAATTAAAAAGGCCTAGTGATTGCTTATGGTGCTAAGTATTTGTTTGTTTGCTTTGATAGTTAAATAACTGGCTGTCAAATTTGGCCATTTTAGTTCCTCGACTTGATGTGGGAACTATTTAGTCGTACACTTAGTATGTAGCCTTCTATGCAGGCTTGATTATCATTTGTGTTGAGGATGTTGATTCGTGCAGTGCAGAGTATTACTCTATCGAGCTTCCTTCTTGGCCGAAAGATAGCAAGTTCAAAGTTGGAGACATGATAAGTCTATGAGACTTAGTTTCCGTGTGAGGTTGAGAAACACTTTTCTATTTTCAGTGTGAAGAGACCGGGATCGGTTTATCCGAAAACCACGTCGGATCAACATTTATGCGATGATTGTGCAAGTTGGTTATGATGATATTGATACTCAGGATTTTCATAGTGGAGGGCTGATTGTTGATCGGACATGTGTAGTTTATTGTCGATTCAAAGGGTGCGGATTTGCAGGTTATCATAGTAGGTAAAGCCCCATTTTCTTGTAGTGTTTCTTCTTCTTCTCTTTATTTAGCTCATGGTAATCAACACAAAGTCTCGAAGAGCCGACTGCCTTATTGGGGAATACTATAAGCGCTCTCCATTCAGATTTACTCCAACGAATGAATCTCTTTCCTTAATAGTTCATTCACTTGCACCTCTAGCTAATTTTGCTCTTCCGGTGCTATACATCTTAATAGAATAACTACTAGCCTCACATCTTTCACTAGATCGATTGGAAATTAATCTACTTATGTGGTGGTAATCCAACTAGCTCCTCAAATATGTTTGGATATTCCCTTGCTGAGGTAACTGATGACTACCCATCATGTGGGATTTCAAAAGAATCACAAAGCTAACAATAACAACATCATTGGTTATGCAACTCAACTCAGACCTGCACTCATCACTTACCCCTATTATTTCCATTAACCTCTTACAACCAACCACAACTCCATATCTCTGCAACCAATCCATCCCCAATAAAACAAAGACAAAGCAATCACAACAAAATACACATTCATGACTCGACGACATTATGGCTTGACAAACTATATGCAAACTGGTCGAACCACCCATACAATGGTAGTATTGTGAGTTTTGAATGATTTATATTTCTATGTAATGAAGAATTAGATTGAGCAAAATTATAGGACCGACTAGTATGAGACTTTCTATAATATTTTTCAGATTATAATTTGGACTTTTATATAGAATAATATTGTGTGAAGTTCTATATTGTGAAGAATTTTTGTAAATGGATTAGTAACATCCTCTAGTACGGGACATCTAGGAACATTATTCTGATTACTCGTTAGACTCAAATTATAGAATATTATATTGTGACGTTCTATATGGTAAGAATTATAGGTAAGTGGATTAGTAACACAGTCTGCTATGAGACACTCGGTTATATTATTTGGATCACTCTTTTGACTCATGATATAAAATTTTGCTAAGGGCAGCGAGTGTAAATAAGCACGTAACACCAGGTGGTATAGGATGACTTCGTTGATATTTGTTTGATTGCTTTCTATAAGTGAGGGGAACTCTTATATTATGAAATAATGTCTAGAGGAATGGTCTGTTATGTGCCAACTTATGTTGTGTGTTGTTTATCCAAATAGACTAATGTCTATCCTAGTTGGCTGATAGCAGGGTCGGGCCCTGGATCTATGGCATCGCCTTATTATACATGTTGTGTGCTAAAATTTGGATTTTGTAATGATATGCCTCAATGCCACATAATCCAAATATTCTATTACCATTGGGAAATAGGCTCATAACCATAGAGTATAGATAGACATAGAGTCGTGATGACCAAGTGTAACTAAGATTGTGGGGTGTGCTATGTGCTACCACTGCTATGTGTTATCCCCTTGAGCGTGTTGTGTGTTGTGAGGCTCCCATTTGGAACATGTAAGATTATATGATTATACTATATTATTTAGATAACCCTTCTTGATATCAATTTAGAGGCGAGGACCTTTTACCCCACTGAAGCATATTGTGCATTGTAAGGCTCCCAACTGGAATATGTGATTGGGATATATAGAGACATACAATAACATACTGGCAGTACCTCTCTAGATTGTGCATTTGTTAATAGATGGTTCCCTTTTTTGTGTTATGGTGTATTGGTTGATGATTTTGGTTATTTGGCCGATTTACCCACGACGTTGTGGTTTAACTGATTGGTAGTATGGTTCAAGATATACATTTATACATGTGATGATCTTTTGTGAGAAGCATGCTATATCATGCTAGTTATTACCACATGTTCACATCTACATTCTAGACGTAGTCTGACCCGTGTATTATTTATATAATAATCAGGTAAATCCAAGACATCACAGGTTTAGGGAAGAAGAGACTAGATTGTTATTGTTTGGCGTAGATGGAGGCTAGTTTATTAGTTAACTAGTGTATCATTGTCTATTTTTGTAGCCTCATTTATATTGATGACGTTGAGATGTATGTGTTTTATTTAGGCATTGTATTTTTACTAAGATAGTTGTAGTTAACCTATTTTACATCCCACTCAGACTTATGTATTTTTTATACTATATATTAACGCTGCTTTGATGACTTCACGTTCTCTATATTTTATGTTCTATATCGTTCTATCCTAAAAACTCACATGTTTATAGCTTTTAGCCGACGCCGAGTATGTATAAGTGAGTTGTTTATTCGATTTTTCTTGAATATGTGACAATATTAGCCTAATGGAATATTTATGTGTAACATCCCAATATCGCCTCATTCTCTGCATTATCGGTATTGGTATTGAGGTGGGTGCGTTATATTTAGTATCATAGCAGGTTTAGTACAATACAAAGTATAAGAGACACGTGTCTTGGCCTTGGATGAGACTTAGGGTCCCTGTCTCTGTGTGTTAAAACCCGCTCTGTAACAGGTTAAATCCCAACCTAGAAAAGACCCATCGTAACTTTGACTTATTCGAAAGATGGATGTTGTTGGTAAAAAGAACAATACAAAAGATATTTATCTATTCATTTAGAACTCATAGTAGAAGGATAAAATATAATAGCATAAACAATACCCATTTTATTAAAATTCCAAATGTCACAAAACCATAACATAATATTATTAATAACAAATACAGAATCATGCTCAAATATACATTGTCATCTTCAAATGGGCACATCAGAAAATAGTACAAATAGATAAATAGACTACTACTGCAAGCTCCTCTCATTGCCATTTCCATCTTGATCATTGTCTTCTTCCCTAACCTATGTTGTAAAGAAGAGAAAGTTAGAACATTAATGTTTGGTAAATAGTAATCTCGACCCTTTCTATATCAGTACTTGGTCAGTATAATAAAAAAAGATATGTCTTTTGCATTTAAATAATATTCAAAATCATTAAATATTTCACATAAGGGAAAGAGGCAGGCCATCAAACAACCGCTTAATACCTTCAATCCCCAAGTAAGTCCTTCGTATTATCCAATTCTATAACCCATAACCATCGTTAGTAATGACTATTAATGCGAAAGATAATACCCAAGCCACTTAATACCTTTTAATGGAAAATACACAACTCTAATCATTGAAGAACTCAACTAGGGTGGGCCCATCATTTAATATCTATTTCCAAGGCGGACTCCTAAGAAGTATCTATCTAGCTGACATTGCATAGAAATCTATTCGAACGCTTTCTATTTCCACTGAAGTGGACTTTTCCAAGATATCCTTAACCATGCCTAAACCCAATCCCGACTAGTTAATACTTTATATAAAGGAAAGAGGCGGGCCCTCAACCACTTAATAAGAAGGTCCTTCATATTATGAGTTGTACCCACGGAGACGTCTCATATCGGTCCGACTATTCATGGGTACTGGAGCCAGATTAGCTGAGCAGATTTACCCTATATAATTGGAACTAACCTCGTGTCATCCATCGTTACTTATTATAGGTGATATCTTACATCAGTCCAAAGTCACATTGATCGTAGCCATATTAGCTGGGCACACTTATATGTGCTTTTAACTGTCATCGCATCCCAATAACGTAGTCAATATTTCATAACACTCTTTAGTACCAATTATTTAGGCCTTATAAGAAACCTTCTTATTTATCCTTTACAATTAATTACTTTTCCAAGAGAGATTTGAATAATAATTATTAACCTAATTAAATATTCCATTAATGCATTATAATTGTACGTTTTTATGCTATTTTGTATATAAATATGCATTTATTGATTTCTATGCATGCGGAGATTACTCCCTAAAGTGACATTTTAAATGCGAAATTTTCTTAAATTATACAAGTCTCATTTCCATGATAACATATACCATAAATCCAATATTCAAAAATCATACAATAGACTTGTATACAGAATCAAAATCAACTTATTTCATTTTAAAACAATGGAATAAATCAATAATAGAAACTTACAATTTAATTAATTTTTATGCTCTATTCAACTTCATTTTTGCACGAAATTAGACAAGAGAATTTCTATTCAATTTGTAGAAATACGCAATGCAAACTACAAATAGGAAACCTTACACAACATTTCTTAATCGAATCCCTTAATCGAATCCAAAGAAAAAGAATACGAATTGGATACGATTCATAAGATTAATTAAGTATTTCAATGCTTGGTCAGCCAGAACAACATAACCAACCACTTGTAAAATCCTAATGGTATATGAAAGGCAGTAAGTGGCATGCCTTTCTTTTGCCAGGGTGTGGAAACCGCCAACTCCAACTGAAAAAACACCTTTGCACCATAGAGTTGATCGAAAAAGTCATCAATACGTAAAAGTGGATATTTCTTCTTCTTTGTCTCTTTATTTAGCTCACGATAATTAACATAAAGTCTCGAAGAGTCGACCACCTTAGTTGGGAATACTATAGGCGCTTTCCACTCGGATCTACTCCTACGAATGAATCCCTTCCTTAATAGGTCATTCACCTGCACCTTTAGCTCATGTTGCTATTTCGACGCCATACACCTCAACTGCATAACTACTGGCCTTGCATCTTTCACTAGCTCGATACGAAACTCAATCTACCTATATGGTGGTAATCAAATTAGCTCCTCAAATATGTTTGGATTTTCCCTACCTGAGGTAATTGATGATAACTCGTCATGTGGGATTTTGAGAGAATCACAAAGCTAACCATAATTGCATCATTGGTTATGCCGCTCAACTCTGGCGTACACTCATCATTTATCCCTATTGTCGCCATTAACCTCTTATAATCAACCATAACTCCATATCTCTATAGCCAATCCATCCTTAATTTTATGTAGAACCCAATAAAATAAAGACAAAGCAATTACAAGAAAATACATGTCGATGACTCGATGACACTACGAGACAAACTATACTATCCACTAAGTTAGGTCTCAATCCTAGTCTATCTATTAGGTCACCAGATATAAAGGAATGTGATGCACCGATATCGAATAAAACATGAATAGGTATACCATAAATAGAAACATACCTTGAATGGTAACGTCCTTCCCCTTCCCCTTCGTCAATGGAATCCTCAATGAATTTGGAATGACATTCAGAGAATAGAAGATACAAACGGCTTACTCTTCAATAGCTCTAGACAATCCTTCTTCATATGCCCTTGTTTATTGCAATTGAAGCATCCCTTCTTTTCACTTGGCAACTCCTTTTTAGATAGCTTTTCTCTCTACGGTTAAAGTAGGTAGGCTCCCATTTTCCTTTTTGACCACATTTTCCCTTGAACGGCTTCTTTCCTTTATTGTTGTTGCACTTCCTTTTTCCCTTCTCACTCACTTTCGGCTTATGACTTTGGCTTAAGACTCTCCTATCATAAGGCCTTCGCAACAAGCTTCTCAAAATTCTTATCAATATGGACCATCGGCTTTTCTCTGAGATATTCATCCAACCTATTGTTAACTTCATGTTTTTCCTCAAGGAAGTGTGATGAAAGACATCACATACTTCAACAACATGTTGAATTCAGCAACGTACTCTAAAATGGACACCTCATCTAATTTCATGTTAGCAAACTTCCTAAATAATACCGACCTCTAAGAAGTCGGTACGAACTTTGCCTCAATTCGGGCTTTGTACTTATCCCAAGTAAATTGGTTCTTAAGAGTAGCAATCTTTAACATGTTCCACCATTTTTGGCTTGTCCATGAGTTGCATAGAAGCTAATTTCTTCTTCATCTCACCTCCAAATCAAGAGCCTTGAAGATGCATTCCCAACTGTTAAGCCACTCCTGCACTTCAAAAACTAGTTCCATTCTAGGAAACATTTTTCCCCATGAATAGAATAGTCTTTATTCAACTTGGAAAAGTTAGCTTAGTGCATACAGTGGAGAACACAATCAACAACACTTGAAGCACCTCCTTTGGTATTTTGCAGCATGTTCCTCATCATAGTATTGAACACGGTCAGCAAAATAGGGTTAGCTTATTGTTGGTTCCCCCATGCCCATACCTCCTTCGACTCTAAGACTAATTTCCTTGCCTCTTTCCTTTTCTTCCAACTCATTCTTATAATTCATAAGAAAATGACTAGTCCCTCATGAAGGACAGCTGCATAAGTGGTACTCGTGTATGCCATGTATCTTATTAATACATATATACCACTATGAAATTTGAAAACCGAAATATATAACAAGTGTTCTCACACATCACTGGTTCCATTCTAAGTGATAAACTCCTTCTCATATTTAATGAATCCTTATGCCAACTTAGGTCAACATTCAACCTAAGCAATGATACCAAATGTATTGACCACTTAACACTTCCAGTACCCATATAGACTAAGAAGTGCACTACCATGGTACCTAGCTAATGTAGGATGGAAGTTATGATAAAATGGCATCAATCAAATCTAGAACCAACCGTATATCTCATAATGCATTAGATAAAATATACCAACCAATATAGATATAAAACAAACGACACAAAATATAATTAAGTGCACCAGAATTAATCATATTGCATCTGTTTTGTCACGATTATACACGAAAAATAGAAGTAGAGTTTATACATCAAATAATTAACCATAAATATATGTCTCTAATAATGACAGATAAGAGCTGGAATAGCTTCGTTGCACTACATAATAGAAATAGTGATAATTGCTCCAAAAGTATAAATATATGAAAGCGCTAACCACCTGCTCACAACTGCATTAACTATCTCATACTGTTATCTCTACCCTACTCATTTAAGAGTACCTGAAATGATATGAAGTAAAGAAGAAACCTTGGGTCAGATAACAGTCCGGTCTCAAACTATATAAATCCGATAGTGTAGAGAGGAACACAAGATATGGAAAATAATACTTGACCTATTCCTACATCGAACAGGTTAGCACACAACACAATATATGTTATTCTATAATCATATTATCATAATACACTAAGTATAATATAGCATGTTAGGATATCTAACGCAACGATGCCTACATCAATGACATCATCCAAATCATGCAAAAATCAAAGAACATAGTAATTATGGCATCATAGAAATCATTGTCTACACTTCACATCATCGATTAATGTGTTGTTGGATAATAACTTATATGACCCACATAGATGGTCGGTGAATACTCAATGTTGTGTATACTCAATGCTCGAACTCGCACCATATAAACTAGCTAGGAACTAGACACACACAGATGACCAATCACAAGACTATCCTAGGAACACATAGACTATCCTCGATGAGCGTACTCGCATATTCCTATTTACAAGGACACTCCATCCATACAGTTATCCAACAACACTTAATCACACAAAAATATAGTAGAACACACCATATGTCCCACTCTAGTAACTCAATCGCCACATGTGCCTCCTTGGACCACCATTAAGTCATACAAATACTCTCCACTTGAAGCACTCAAACAAAACAAATCACATCATCGAGTCATTGTATCTTGGAACACCTTACCCGGTCCCTAGGATGTCCTCGCATCGAGCCTGAAGTGGCAAGCAAATTTCCCATTTATGACCGAAAGCCAATTCTTGAAATCCCCATGTTTTTTCCATGCTTCATATCGATCATTATTCGTCCATATCACAACATTCACTTATTGAAACCATCAGCAATCGATCACCCATGTTCCTTGCACCACCACACAAGTCATGTATTAATTGCACCATCATCAAAGCATGGTAGTGGTCATTCGACGGTAGCTTATCTTCACAAGCAAGCCTCTAGTTTTACTCCATCCAACCTGAAGTAGTCCACCATTGAGCCCAATGTGTAACCAGCTTCCCTAAGACACTAAACCTGAAGTTGTTTGTTCATTTCCCTACAATTGGTATTGATCAGTGCCAAAACATATGGTTTGGCATCGAACTATCAAAGTTAGGACATAGCCGTAATTTTAGCTAAGGCTAACTTCTTTAATCCTAACCGAATTACCCATGTGCCCCTGGAGTTGCTATCGTATTTTCTTTTGCTTGGCATAAAGTCTCCAATCTATACTACACACAAGAAATATCTATTGAACTTTTTATTAACTCCAAATCCACTTGGACAAAATAATTATGATTGACTCAAAAGCCTAAATGCACTGTCCTTGACTTCCCCTATAGATAACATGCACTTTATGGCATTCATGATCCATCGGTATCAATCGATATAGATATGTACCCTCGATCCAACTTCTCTAGAATTTTACTTATTTTGCTTTGTTTTTCATCGATCATCATCCCATTATCTTCTCTAATTTGAGTGAAAACTTTAAATCCTATCGAGACACCGTATATACTCAAACATGCACATTGATAAGTGATTTTCTAATCTAAGCAAACAAATGCACAAAGCAACAGGCATCATAAATTTAAATTTTACATGAAATTGCATATAAAATACTTTTAAATTCATTTCTCAAACATTTGAAAATTCAATTCAATAATGATCTTGTTTTTTTAACTAAAAAAGGGTTTTTAAACACATTTTTAATTATTTTAAAGCATTTAAGTAGTGTGAGAACAATCACCTAGATATCCACTTTCATTAAAATGAGATAGATCTAAAGAGTCCCCTTGTTAATCTCTATTTTAATTACCCTTTAATTACTTGATAAGGCTCTAAATAGCAAGAATTTAATATGATTTTGGCTTAGAAGATGATTAATGAAGCATAGGGATAGGTTTGGGAGGTGGGAAGGTAATTAGGGGTTGTCCCATCAGGCCTTATTAGTTATAGTAGTAAAATAGGTTGGTGGTCTAATTATGACCGTAGTTTATTATTCCATTAATATGTCCAAAATTCATCTAATTTCAAATGACAATATCTCCTAAATCATATGGCTAAAATCAATAATGACCATTCTATGAAAAGAAAATTACCGTCGTATTCTTTATTTGGATGTGGTTCTGGACCTTAATTCAGCTCTTATCAAAAGTTACAACTCATTCAAATTTTCTAGGTAAAAACCATCCAAAATTAATTCTAAGAGTCAAAAACATCAATACTTAACATTCCCCAAAGTATAACCTATAATTTGATTATGAAAATAATGTTTTATGATTTGCCGATACATAAAATGTAGGTCTTTACATACTTCATCAAGAAACAAAGTGAGATGTTTGCTGTCAGGAGTAGCTCTTAATCAAAAGGTTCACAAAAGTGAATAAATAAGTAGAAGAGTGGAAGGGAAAGCAAAAAGGGTAAGAGAAAGGCGATTGTCTTTTTTTCTCGAGAAAAAGACTTTAGGGGAGGAACTTTCCGAAGTACTTAAAGACGCTGAAAGGAAAGGAATCCGATTATACTTCTAAAGGTATTTTCCATATAGGAAATTGTTTACCTATATGTGCATATAGTTAGGTTTCAGATACTAGTTTCGAAACTCATATATATTACTCTTTATAGGGACATAGGAGCAATAGGCATATCGCTAGAGAGAGCATGAAATTTCAAGTTGCAAATGGAGCTAGAAATAGCTATAGAAGTAATGGGAGAATATCACGTAAACCAGTGAGCGGATATAATTTAGTTTTTAATAACTATTATTATGTACCAAATTTTATTTCTAAATTAATATCCATCTCTCATTTGATAAGAATGAATATAGCATAAGCTGTAAAAATAATATTATGAATATTTGTGTTGAAAATAAAATATTGTATTCAATGGTCTGAATAATGGAATTTATGTTCTTAATTTAGATCATATATTAACTGCATACCGCTTCTAAAGTTAATGGTAGTTATCTTTATGAGTCATGTTTAAAGGTAAAGTTTCCAAGAACACATTTAGTGGGAGCAATGAACGAGCTAATGAACTCATGGAACTCATACATGTTAATGTATGTTGTCTAATATCTACGACTACCAATAGTGGAACCTCATACTTTTCTATATTCACTGATGATATTTCTAGATATGGATATATGTATCTTATGAAACACATATAAGAGGTCTATGAAAAATTCATTGAATACAAGAACGAAATTGAAAACCAAAGTAATGAGAAAATAAAATTCTTTGATCCAATCGAGGTGGTGGGTATACTTGGTATGAACTCTAATAGCACCTAAAAGAGAATGGGATACTATGATAATCACCCAACATCTTCGGTGACTAGTAAACCTATAAAATGTGCTACTATGGTACCCAGTAGATGCAGTTGCGGTAGTCAAGGGTAAAATAACCAATATAATCAAAACCCGTCATATATCTCATAGTGTGGAGGATAAAATATAATAACAATATAGTTATAAAACAGGCAAGATGGACATGTATAACAAAATTGAACCAAAATAGATCTCAAAGTGCTTTAGATTTACTGCATTTACATAGAACAAATGAGATAGAGTTTATATGTCATCAAAATAAGCCCAAAGAAAATATATCTCCAATAATAATCTAGCACTTAAATAAGCTCCACGTTATTGTACAGCGGAATATCACTAGACTGAATATACAAGCATAGATAAGCATCAGCCCCAACTTGTTCCATGAACAGTTCGATGCATTAATCTCATACCATCTTCTAATCTACTCATTTAATAGTACCCAAGATAAAACAAAGCAAAGAATAAAATCTTGAATGTAACAATCCTGGTTTGTACGTCATATAAATAAACAGATTTAATTGAAATAAAAGTGTTCAAATTAAATTTATGATAATATAATTTTAGAAATTAATTTATAGTTAATTAAATTTTATTTAATAAACTATTTCGTTTTAATAAACTGATTAAACTAATAAATTCTTTTTATATAATATATTAAAATCGAATAAAAGGTTTCTAACTAATATAAAATATTTTTGTAAGTGTAAATAATTTTTTGTGAGTAAAATAATGAAATATAAATAGATATTAAAATGAATGAAATTATGTGATTGTTGAAATATAATTTGTATAATAAAATGTAAACCAATTTATATTTGATTGAACTCATTTATAAATAAATGTTAAGAGTTAAAATTTCAATTAAACTTAAAGAAGTAAATAACCAAGTAGATTACAATAGGGCCAAGCCAATTCTCTTCTCTTTCTCCTTGATTCTAGAAGCTTGTCCATATCTCTCCCTTTGCCCAAAACCCGAACCCCTGATATCACTTACTAGTTTTTTCCTATTACCTAAATCAAAACCGTGACTTTAAAAAAAGGAATTAAATCGAGCTTGAGATGCATAATGCTTGGCACAGGAGAACGTCATCAGAGGGCAACCGATAGTCGGTAATGGTGAACGATACGATTCAAGGCATGATGTTGTAATATAGGAAAACGTGATGGTGTGGTGGCAGGCAGTCATGACCTGGAGGACTCATTTGCATTGTACAAGGCAGGCAATTGTTGAGGGTGATGCAACGTTAGTTCTGGTGGCATTGGAAGGCTTGGATCTAGGCGGAGGATTGTGGAGGAATATGTAGAGATGCATGAATAGAGATTGATTTCGACTTGGGATTTGCTGGCTGCATCACATGGGGTTGGTGAGGGAGCAATGTGGTGGAGAAGTGCGTGCACTTAGGAGCGAAGCACTATTAAGGATTTTTCTTGGAAATAAAGTGAGTTATTTTCTTAACTCATGCTATTGTTTAATTTCATTTACATGCTTGTTTTCTACTTTTTTTTTGATTGATTGGAAATGAAAAATTGGTTGAAATGGATTAATTGGATGAAATTGATTGTTAGTGGATGATATTAATTGAGTGTTGCGTATTTTTATTAGTTATCTTGTGTATGTGTTGATTGAAGTTGATGATGATATTAATTAATCACAGAACTTAAAAATTGTAAATGGGGTAAACAAGGTAAAAGGAGAAGATTTAAAATAAAAAATATAGAAATAAATAGCGGAATTTGGGAATGATTTATTTAAAATTGAAAGTATTATTAGTGATAGAAAATGTTTATGTAAAAATGTTTTTGAGGATTTTGTGGATAGAAATTATTTGAAAAACGTTGAATTCTGCTATTTTATTAAATAAGTAAATTTTGAATATATATTTATTTATCTTGGCTATAAAAATATTAAATTATTTCAGAAATAGAATTTAATTTATACCTTTGGGAAATGCTTTATGTTAAAAATTATATTGGTGTTAGACTTTTAATCCAACGCTTTGGGAATTATTCCTAATTGGAAATCCTGATTAGAGAAGTAGAATCATTTAAATTTGTTGTTTAGGAAATCTTGAATTATAAAATTTATTTGACATTATTATAATTTTCAATTATTAGAGTAGAACATTAAAACATATAAATTATTTTTGAGAGGAGTTTACGAGATTTGGTATGAAATGAAGTATAATTTATGGATTTCCTTGTTATTAAATTAGAGGTTTGGGAATATTTATTTTTGAAACTGTAAATGAATAATTAGGAATGGATGTTATAATTTAATTTTCTTTTAAGTGAATATTGATATTTGAAATTGTATTGAACATTTTTGGAAAAGTGTAGTTTTAAAACTCCTTCTGTATCAATATACAGTAGTATTGTGAGTTTTGAATGATTTTTATTTCTATATAATGAAGAATCAAAATGAACAAAATTATAGTACCGACTGGCATGAGTTTTTCGGTAGTATTTTTCTGATTATAATTTGGACTTTCATATAGAATAATATTGTATTGAATTCTATATTTTAAGGAATTTTGGTAAATGGATTAGTAACATCCTCTCGGATGAGACGTCCAGTAATATTATTTCATTTACTCTTTAGATTCATATTATAAAATATTATAATATGAAGTTCTGCATGGTAAGAATTTTGGGTAAGTGGATTAGTAACACAATCTACTATTTGACACTCGGTAATATTATTTCGGTCACTCTTTTAACTCATGGTATAGAATATTGTTATGTGTGGCAGTGTAAATAAGTAAGTAACACCAGGTGGTACAGGATAACTTCATTGATATTTGCTCGATTACTTTCTATAAGTAAGGGACACTCTTATTTTGCGGGTTAATGTGTAAAGGAAGGGTCTGTTATGTACCAACTTGTGATGTATGTTTCTTATCCAAATAGACTTGTGTCATCCTAGTTGGCTGATCGCGGGGTCAGGCCGTAGATCCGTGGCATCGCCTTATTATACATGTTATGTATTAAAATTTAGATTGTGTGATGATATGCCTCGATGCTGTACAAGCCAAATATTCTGTTACCATTGGGAAGTAGGATCATGACCATAGAGTATAGATGGATATAGAGTCGAGATGACCAAGTGTAACTAAGACTGTGGGGTATGCTATGTGCTGCCACTGCTATATAATGTCCCCTTGAGTGTGTTGTGTGGCTCCCATCTGGAACATGTAAGATTATATAATTATACTATATTATGTAGATACCCCTACTTGATATCTATTCAGAGGTAAGGACCTCTTACACCACTGGAGCATATTATGCATTGTAAGGCTCCCAACTGGAATATGTGATTGGGATATATTTAGATATACAATAGCATACTGGCGGTACCTCTCTAGATTGTGCATTTGTTAATAGTTGGTTCCCCTTTTTGCGTTATGGTGCATTTGTTGATGATTTTGGATATTTGGTTGATTTACCCACCATGTTACGGTTCAACCTTTGGTATTATGGTCTGAGATATACATTTATACATGCGATGATCTTTTATGAGAAGCATGCTATATCATGCTAGTAATTATCACGTGTTCACATCTACATTAAAGACATAGTCTGACACGTGTATTATTTATATACTAATCAGGCCAGTCCAAAAAATTACAGGTACAGGGAAGAAGAGACCAGATTGTTATTATTTGGTGTAGATGGAGGCTTGTTTATTAGTCAACTAGTATATCATTGTCTATTTTGGTAGTCTCATGTATATTGATCTAATTGAGATGTATATGTTTTATTTAAACATTGTATTTTTTCTTAGATGGTTGGAGTTGACCTATTTTATATCCCACTCGTACTTGTGTATTTTTTATATTGTATATTAATGTTTCTTTGATTACTCTACATTCTCTATGTTTTATGTTTTATTGTATATCTTTCTATCCTAAAAACTCACATGTCTATAGCTTTCTGCCGATACTGGGTACATAAAGGTGAGTTGTTTATTCTTTCTTGAATACGGCCAATATTAGCCCAATGGTATATCCATGTGTAACAACCCAATATTGCCTTATTCTCTGCATTATCAATATTGGTATAGGGATGGGGGTGTTATATTTAGTATTACAGTAGGTTTAGTACAATGCAAAGTATAAGAGACACGTGTCTCGGCCTTGGATGAGACTTAAGGTCCCTACCTCCGTGTGTTACAACCCGCTCCATAACTGGCAAAAATCCCAACCTACAAAATACCCATCGAAACTTAGTCTTATTCCAAAGCTAGATGTTGGTTGGTAAAAAGAACAATACAAAGATATTTATCTATTTATTTAGAACTCACAACAGATGGATAAAATATAATTGCAAAAACAGTTCCCATTTTATATCAGTACTTATCTATTCCAAAACTTTGACTACTGCTGCAACTCCTCTCATCGCCACTTCCATCTTGGTTATTGTCTTCTTTTCTAACCTATGTTATAAAGAGGAGAAAGTCAAAACAATAATATTTGGTAAATAGAAATCTTGACCCTTTCTATATCAGTACTTGGTCAGTATAATTTAAATAAAGCTATGTCTTTTGCATTTAAAAAATATTCAAAACCATTTAATAATTCACATATGGAAAAGAGGCAGGCCAACAAACAACCACTTAATACCTTCACTCCTCAAGTAGGTTCTCCACATTATCCAATTCTATAACCCATAACCATCGTTAGTCATGTCTACCAATGCGAGATATAGTACCCAAGCCACTTAATACCTATTAATGGAAAAAAGTAGACTCTAACCACTTAAGACCTCAATTAAGGTAGGCCCCATAATTTAATATGTATTCTCAATGCAGACTCCTCAAAAGTATCTATCTAGCAGACATTGTGCAAAAATCTCTTCGAATACTTTCTATTACCATTGAAGTGGACATTTCCGTGATATCCTCAACCATGCCTAAACACAATCCCGACTAGTTAATACTTCATATAAAGGAAAGATGCAGGCTCTCAACCACTTAATAAGAAGGTCATTCGTATTATGACTTGTACCCCATAGAGATGACTTACATTGGTCTGACTATTTGTACGTACTATAGCCATATTAGCTCAACATGTTTACCCTACATAGTTGGGACTAACCTCATGTCATCCATCTTTACTTATTATAGGCGATATCTCACATCAGCCCCAAAGTCCATTGCTCGTAGCCATATTAGTTGGGCAAACTTTTATATGTTTTGACTGACCTCGCATCCCTATAACGTAGTCAAATTTCATAACACTCTCTAAGTATATTATCACACATCTCACCGTATCAATTTTTTAGGTCTTGTAAGAAACTTTTCTTATTTCTCCTTTACAATTAATTACTTTTCCAAAAGGGTTAAATGATAATTATTGACCTACTTAACTATTCCATTAATGCGTTATGATTATACGTTTTTTATGCAAGTTTGTATATAAATACACATTTATTGATTTCTATCTGTGCAAAGATTACTCCATAAAGTGTTATTTTAAACTTGAAATCTTCTTGAATTATACAAGTCTCATTTCCTCGATAGCATATGCTATAAATCCAATATTCAAAAATTATACAATAGACTTGTATAAAGAATCAAAATCAACTTATTTCATTTAAAACAGTGGAATAAATCAATACTAGAAACTAACAATTAATTAATTTTTATGCTCTATTCAACTTCTTTTTACATGCAAGTAGACATGGGAATTTCTATTCAACTTGTAGAAATAGGCAGTACAAACTACGAACAAGAATTTATACCTTACACAACATTTCTTAATCGAATCCCTTAATCGAATCCAGAGAAAAGGAATAAGAAGTGGAATAGAAGGTAAAGCACATAAATCGCAAAATCCACACAAACTCCATTATTTTAATATAAAACTATTCAGATTCCAACCTAATAATTGACATTTCCTCTGATGGAATTTTGGGGGATTTTAATGCGATGTTTCGTAATCCAAAACTCCTTAAGGCATGTATCAAATTCAAACTACACTATTCAATTACCAAATAGACAAAACCAACATTTATGCTCATAGTAAGTCCTTAGCTTTGCCTCCTTCTTGGATTTGACATGCCTATTATACTCTCCTTTAGATCTCTTCTTTTTTATACGTACAACAAGGGATTTGTATATGTGTTAGATTTGGAAAATTAGAAGTTTGGAGGAGAAGAAGTTTATAAAATAATCAATAAATAAATAGATATATAGGTTTTCTTACCTGAACCCTAATTAAGTCATCTGAATCTATGAAGAGACAAACTGATAGAGCTTCGCTAGTGTTTCCAAAAATTTCTATGAATAAAGTGAGTGGGCTAGACTCTAATTTATAGCGGTTGGAATGCACCAGAACTGTCAATTTTGAGTCGGTTTAAACTAATAAAAATCTAGATGTTAACTAGTATTCCAGCCTTAGCCGCCACTAAGCTTCACGAGTCGATCGCCTCCACCCACTGGTCAACTGCTAGCGGTTGACTGATCGTTGGTCAGGAGTCGACCAGTCCCCTAATTTGGGAACGTTTCGATTGTCGTTGATTTATTTTTATTTAATTACTTAATTATAATTTAATGTTAACATTAATTTCAACACTTACTTAACCCTAAGCATAATTACAGTTAACTTTTGAATTTCCAAATTAAAAATTTATTATTTATTTGAATTTGAATTCTATTTAAATTAGTTTGAACTGAAACTTCAAATGTCCATAACTTCTTTGTTTGAGCTCGTTTTCAAAATATTATATAAGGAAATTGATCAGAAAATCGCCAGGAAGGCAACACCATAATTTTCATAGTCAAATTTTGACTTTACAAAATTTTCAATTTTACACCTATCTTGTTAAGTTAATTTATGGTTCAGTTTATGAGGTGTTACATTCTCCCTTTTTAAAAAGATTTCATCCTCGAATTTTTTTCCCGTGGAGAACACCGTAATATGCAATATGCATCCATGTTATACAACCAAGTTATCTACTCAACCAAAAGTGCAAAGTTATTATGTGCTGCAGACATGCTATAAGTGAGCTCAATTCTAGCATGAGTGTACGGTCGTGACATATAAGCATGTATGGAAACACATTAAACATGCACAGAGATTTCTACATTAGTGTAAAGTGACCGTGAAAAATGTAGCAACCATCTCTTACCATCCAATCTAGAAACCATAATGCAACCAAAAGTCTAGTTTTGAAGAGAAAGGTTTACCAATGAAAAGTTCAAGATGAGAGATCATATCTTTTCTACCGTTTCCCATATGCTTTCCATCGGGTTATCTCACTTTTGTACTCGGACTAGCCTAATTTCTTTGTTGCGGAGCTTAGCAGTTCCGTGCTCCATAATGCATGCGGTGACACGGGATGCTATTAGCTCCTCAATATCCCCAACCGAACAAGCTCTATTACCACAAATATTTCATAAAGGCATTTCCTTAAATGTGAAATGAGAAAAACATCGTGGACTACTGCCAATCTGTCTGGTAGCTCCATACAACAAGCAAGTCTTCTTATCCTTTTCAATACTCGAAATGGCCCAACAAATCATGGCGCCAATCTCCCTCACTTACCAAACCTTTTGATTTTTCTAAGAGGGGAGACTTTGATAAATATTGAGTCTCCAACCTCAAACTCTAATTCTTTCCTTCTCTAGTCTACATAGGATTTCTGACAGTCTTACGCTGCCTTCATCCATTACCTGATCAACTCTACTTTTTCAAAATATCGAAAATCAAACCTGGTCTGAGCTGAATTTTATTAGTGGTTTCATACAAACAACTTGGCGATTTGCATGGCCTCCCATAAAGCATTTCCAAGAGGACCATTCCAATCATCACTTGGAAACTATTATTATACACGAACATAAATCAAGGTAGCTGTTAAACCTAGTATCCTCCAAAGTCTATAGTGCAAGACCTTAACAAGTCTTCCAAGATTCTATTCACCATTTCAGTTTGACCATCAGCCAGTGGGTGGTAAATAGTTCTGAGATTCAACGAAGTTCCCAAAGCTACCTGCAGACTTCTCCAAAACTTGCTAGTGAATAAAGCATCCCTATCACTAACAATACTCACAAGAATTCCATGTAGTTAAACCACCCCCTTTTTATAAATATGTGCTAGAAATGTTGCGGTCCTATTGTTCCTAATAGGAATAAAACGTGCACTCTTCATTTGTCTATCTACTACAATTAAAATAGCTTCATTGCCTCCCTAACTCCTAGGCAACCCTTCTGCGAAGTCCATCGAAATGTACTCACATTTCCATGTTGGAATCTCCAATATACGGAACCCAGCTACCCTCTTCTTTATTCCTAGCCAAAAGAAAATTCTCTTTATTATCCCTATACATCTTATCTCCTCCAGGGTGAATGGCCATCTTTGAGTGGTGGCACTCTATAAGCACTTCCTCCAACACACTATCAATCATTGGGACGCAAAGGCATCTATCCCTTCTTAAACATCCTTTCTCGTCAACTGCATATCCACTGACTTTGAAAAATGTTCTCCTCTTCTTAATTTATCTAGAACCTCCAGTATCTTCCCATCCTTCTTTTGCTCAAGCCCAGTGCGGTCCATCAAAGTTGGCTTCACCTCCATTACTGCCCAATAGCCTTGGATGGGTTCCATGATAGTTGGAAGTTGAAATTCGAGAGGAACTTCAACTGCCTTCATTCATATATAGCACCTAAGGTAGTGCGCCTATGACTGAGGGCGTCGGGGACGATGTTCCCTTTTCTATGGGGTATATTGTATACCAAAGTCAAATTACGCCAAACGATCCACCTACCTTTACTACTTAAGTTTAAATATTTTTGATGACACATGTTTTTGAGTGATTTATGGTCGTTGAACAACTCAAACCTTTCTCTTAAAAGACAGTGCCTCCAGCTCTTCAAGGCAAAGACAATAGTTGGCGACCCCAAGATGTGGACTAGGTACCTCTTCCCATGGTCCTTCAGTTACATACTAGCATAAGCTACTACCCTTCCTTATTACATGATAACTGCTCCCCAATCCCATGCTGCTGCATCCAAGAAAATTGTAAATAGCTTTGTCCTATCGAAAATGGTATCTGTGGGTGCACTTGTCAGGTTCCTTAAGCTTCTCGAATGCTTCCATGCATTTTTCATCCTAAGTAAAGGCTAGGTTCTTTTTAGTAAAGCAGTTAAAGGGACTGCTATTTTTGCAAAGTTCTTTATTAACTTCCTATAATAGACTGCTAACCTAAGAAAATTCCTAACTTTCCTTTCACTTATTTGAACTTTCACTCTTGAATAGGTTCTACTTTTATGGGGTCCACCACCAATTCTTGCTCAGAAACGATGTGCCCAAGAAACCTTACCTCCTTCTTCCAAAAGTGGCATTTTGCAAATTTGGCTCTAAGTTAGTGCTTCCTCAAAGTCCCTAGAACCTCCCTTAAATGATTATCATGCTTTCCTTCACCCTTGGAGAATACTACGCTATCATCAACAAACGTTACTATGAACATATTAAGTTGGCCTCGAAATGCTCTACTTATTGATGGAAAATGTTAAGTTAGTGCTATCTTTCACCCTTGGAGACATGATGGTGCTAGAGTGTGCTACCAGATTTAAGGAGCTATCAAGATATGTATATTCCATGATCGATATGTTATCAAAAGTAATGATAAGTTCATCCGCGGACTGAAACCGGAGCTTGCAAAAGCAACTTTTCCACATATTAGGGATCCATGTGATGTAATTGTTGAGATAGCTTTAAGGCGGGAAGAGATGCTTGCTTTTCTTTATGGTAACAAAGCATGGGAAACTCAAGGCAGGCAAAATCAGAAGCGAAAGAGTTTCTATAAGAAAGCCACTCGGAAAGGAGGAGTAGCCAAGAAAAGGAAGGCCGATGTAGTTTACTATAAGTGCCATAAGAAGCGACACTATGCTCATGAGTACCAAACAGGCAAAGGAAAAAAAGCTTCTGATAAGAAATAAGTAAAATATTTCAGTTGCGATAAGATTGGACATTATAATAACCAGTGTAAGGAACCAGTCAAGGATGGAAAGGGCAAGTGTTTGCATTAGAACTAGCAACCTTAAGACCAACGGCAGAGGAGAAAGGAAAAGAGTGTTGGGAGGTACGTTTTTGGTTCATGGTATGTCGGCTAGAGTTCTATTTGATGTTGGTGCATCACATTCTTTTATATCTCATTGCTTGGTGGATAAGCTTAACCTACAACCCTCATACCAAGTTACTTCCTTAAGGGCTGCGAATCCGATATGAGCTTATGCAACTCTTGGGATGAGATGTGGCAGCTTAGAGTTTGAATTGTTAGGTGATGTGTTTGCTTGAAATTTGCATATACTTGATTTCGTAGGGTTTGAAATTATTTTGGGTAAGGATTGGTTAAGTAAATACGATGCTAGGATATTTTTCCATGATAGGAAAATATCATTTAGACACCTTAGTCGTAGTGATCAGATTATATACTCCATAAAAAACCCTAATTTGGAGGTTAATGTTTTTTTTGCTATTATGGACGATGAAGATGAGTTGAATTGAGTTTTCGTTGTAAGAGAATTCGTAGATATCTTTGAGCTCGTGGTAGGACTTTCACCGAAATTAGCCATTGAGTTTCAGATAGATTTAGTGCCAAGAGCAGAACCGGTGAGTAGACTGCCAAGTAGAATGACACCTACCGAGATGAAAAAGTTATTGGTGAAATTGATGGATTTAAAAGGTAGGAATTTTATCAGACCAAATAGTCCACCTTGGGGAGCAGCTATAGTATTTGCAAAGAAACCAGACAGATCATTGAGATCGTGTATCGATTATTGCAAGTTGAACGAGAAGATGATAAAGAATCGACATCTTTTACCAAGGATTAACGATTTGTTCGATCAGTTGAGTGAAGCCAAAGTATTTTCCCAGTTAGATTTGGCAACAAACTTCCATTAACTTAGAGTAGTAGAGATAGCATTCCTTTGATGGCGTTTAGGACTAGATATGGATCATACGAATGGTTAATGATGTCGTTCGGACAAACTAATGCGTCAGCATTCTTCGTAGACTTGATGAACAGAATCTTCCAAGAACATCTAGGTATTGTGTTAGTATTTATAGATGACGTTTTGATATACTCTAAGGATGAAAGAGAGCATGAAGTTCATCTTAGAGTGGTGCTGAAGACATTAAGGTAGCATCAACTGAAAGTGAAATTTTTGATTGGTCACTTCTAGAAGAAGGAGGTGAAGTTTCTTGGTCATGTAGTCTTAGAAAAAGGGTTGCCAGTTGATCCAGCTAAGATCGAGGCAGTGAATAGTTGGATAAGGACCGAATAGTGATTGAGATAAAGAGTTTTCTTAGATTAGCTGGTTATTATCAGAGATTCATTAAGGGCTTTTCATGGATAGCGACACTGATGACTAAGCTAACCCGGAAAGATGTGAAGTTCATATAAACTGATAAGCTAACTCAAAGGTATGGAGACATTACATTTCAGGAGAAAGATTTGACTTTTATACAGATTATAAGTCATTGAAATATTTATTCTCTCAGAAGGAGTTGGATATGAGACATCAAAGGTGGTTAGAATTTTTAGTCGCTTATGACTTTGGTATTGAGTACACACCAAGAAAAGAGAATAAGGTTGCAGATGCACTTAGTAGAAAATATCAGAATGTAGTATTAGCAGTGATAGCTGAGTGGAAATATTTAGAAGCATTGACTACATGCGGAGTACAATGGAGATCTAAGAGTAGTTCTAGTCAAGAAACCACTAGGTTGTCATGTTTAGAAGTTTGACCGGTAATGATCAAAAGGATTGCTTCTAAGCAAGGAGAGGATCCATCATTAGCTGAATGGATTAGAAAGTTAAGAAATAGAATGGGGATTGATAACTTGAAAGATTTTAGTCTAGACCATAATAGGGGGTTGAGGAAGAAAGGACGACTATGTGTTCCAAACGTGGAAAAGATTAGGAAGGAAGTTCATGGAGAATGCCATTCATTATTCATCTGATTGGAAGTTCGTTATTCATCCGATTGGAACTGAGATGTATTAGATATGAAAAGGAGTTTCTTTAGGGAAGGTATGAAGAGAGATGTAAGCTTATGGGTGTGGCAGTGTTTGAAATGTCAACAAGTAAAAGCTAAACATCAGAATCCAAGTGGGTTACTTCAGCCTTTGGATGTTCCAGTCTGGAAATGGGATTCTATCTCATTGGATTTCATAGTTGGGTTGCCAAGGTAAAATAGAGGAAATGAGAACGTATGCGTTATAGTGAACAGATTGACGAAGAGTTACCATTTCATTCTAGTTAAGTCGACCAGTACAACACCAGATTTAGCTAAATTATTCATAAGGAATTTAGTTAGACTGCATAGAATTTCTAGTAGTATAGTAAGTGATAGAGATTCCTTATTTACTAGCGAGTTCTAGATTAGTCTGTAGGAGACTTTAGGTGCCAAGCTCAAGATGAGTGACGCTTACCATCCTAGACAGATGGGCAAATGGAAAGAATTAACGAAGTCTTAAAGGATTATTAAGAGCCTATGCACTAGATTTCGTAGGATCATGGGAAGACCATCTACACATAGTTGAGTTTTCATATAAAAACAGTTATCAGACTATTATAGGGATGGCACCATTTGAAGCTTTATATGGAAGGCCATGCAAATCTCATGTATGTTGGTTAGGGATCCGGGATAGGTTAGCACTTGGTCCAAGTTTGGTTAGAGAAGTTGCAGAGAAGATTGAGTTAATTCGAGCTTGGATGAAGGAAGCTCATTTTAGGCAGAATAGTTATGCTGATAAGAGACAGAAAGACTTAGAGTTCTCGGTTGGAGATCATGTTTTCGTCAAGGTGTCACTGATGGATGGTGCAATTATATTTTAGAAAATCAGGAAAATCGGCATCAAGATTTGTTAGACAATTTTCTATTGTAGAAAGAATCGGGAAACTTGCGTATAGAGTAGAGTTACCGAATAGTTTGGCACGAGTCCACAATGTTTTTCATGTTTCTCATTGTAACGACCCTGACTCGGCCTTCGAAAATCGGCACCGAATACTTCACCCGTATTCAAATGCCGCAGATTCAAACGCCGAATCTGGTTCGTCGGATCTTACAACACATTAAATATAACAACACAGTGGAAGAAAAGATAATATCATATAACATTGATACACAATAGATACAATGTCTGATATAATATGATACAACAGATCCATAAATATCAAAGACACAATAGCAGAAAGATAACTATAATATGATCTGAAGAGAGAAACAGAGAAAGAATCCAATATCCAAAACTTCATAACCAAAGCCCCAATGCTTCAAACCAAATAGCTTAACCCAAAAGCTTCGAAGACTCCAATCCAAAAGCAGTAATATCCAAACCGTAAGCTCGAACCCCCAACACGATGACTTAAGCAAGGTCAATCACCTTGGACAAATGTTATCGCCAAATCCAAGGGCTGGATGCAATCGAATCTACTCCTATTATTTGATTATCTGAAAAACCCAACTCTAGACTGCCCGTGTGGAAAATTATGGGCATCCAGAGTTTAGGAAGGGAACAATAAACTTCGGGTCAGTCATGGGACTGGTATAAACAAACAAAAACAGTTTTTTTCTTTAAAACAAACAACAAAAGATTTTAAAGTGGAAATCCGCAATGCATTTTGGAAAATGAAACTGCCATAAGGCCTCCCACCACACACACAATGCAAGCACACACTTGGAGGAGATTTCTCCTTATGACAGTCAAAAATGCTTGATACGTGAAAACCAATTGATATTATTATTAGTGCATAGTGGAAAACATTTCGAAAGTATAATATTAATCTTAGCCAGCATAGGTACCATTATACTATGCCTACTATAGCTACCACCTGAGCTGGCAGGTTATACAATTGCAATTGTAAAGGGCTCGTATTGGATGATTGAATTTCCAACAAATGATCAAGCAAAAGAACTTCCTGGCCCGCATGGGAACGCCTCTGGAGGGACGTCCTGAGAACCTACCCGGCTCTCTGCCAGCACAAGGCCAGTTTACCCCCTTCCCGAGGGTAACACCTAAGATATGCCATCCTCGGTCGTTTGCGACCTTTATCCAAGAGCTCTCAACCACAACAATCACACAATAATAGATTTACAGTGTCCACATCTGTTAAGTATCTGGGCTCCATACCATGATACCACCCTTTTCCAGAAGGAATGGACATACCCTAGGGTTGCGACCCCTGCAACCTTGCTGCGTCTTTCCTGTTTCGACCATTTCCGGGGAGTGAGGTCCTGATGCAGTCTCGTCCACAAAGCTACGCTTTTCACAAAGCCATGCTTTGATCAACAAATGATTAGCAGCACTTCGTATTCCACATTACCAAATTGGGAATGTATCGGTAGTAACCATCAACTACATAACCTCTGAACTCGTACGTCTCATAGAAGGGTGTTAAGCTAAGAGAATAAATCTCCGCCACCAAACAGAAATGTATTTGATAGAAACCAGCTTTACATCTCAAAGTGTAATGTCAGACACACATCCATATAAGTCTGTTCCGTGTTCGAACAGAACCGAAGGCACTTCCAAAGAAACCCTTGCAATCCGGGTATTCACAATCCCGATCGGACTTCCCATCACTTAGGTAATCTCTATACCAGCGCGACTTAGTGTAGAGACAATCGACGGGTTATCCTTTCGTTCTCGAAAATACATGGTCTTCACCACCGGTCTTCAAATGCTATCTATAACGTCGTATCATTATTCGAAATGGATTATATGACACAAGGTCCTCTCCCAGCTAAACCAAATAATGAGCGCAATATTTAAAAATATATGGATAATGGGATTTCAGTTAAGTCAGAATTTAAAACCCAATAACCCTTCTTTAAATGGTTTAAACAAATTACCATTTACAAATCTTTAAACAAAAAGATTTACTTCACAAAGTTCACCAATATTTCACAAAGATTCATTCACAGCTTTTCAAAGCAACTTCCTTTCAAATTTGATTATCTCATCAATTATTAACCCAAAGACTCAATTTATAGCTTTCAAAACTATTTCCAAAGATCCATTCATAACTTTCAAAATAATTCCTATTTCAAATCTTTTATATATAAAAGATACACCATTTAGAATCCTCTTCGATTTCAAAACAAAGTTCAACAATCTTTCACAAAGGTTCATTCATAGCTTTAAAAAATAATTCACAATTTCATTTCAAACTTGAAATCTTTCGATACAAATTCGAAATCCTTTCTTCAAATGAAAGCTAATATTATTTGAAAACAAATAGTTTTCGTTTCAGAAAAATCCAATTATATTTGCACGAGTTAAAGCCTTAAGTTAAATTCAAATTCCCAAATCAATACCTTAAAAATGGTTTAACCCATATATAACTTGTATAATATCTTTAAACCATAGTTTCCAAACATAGAATTCAATTTCAAATTTTGAATTCAAATTTAAATCAAATTATTGAAATTCCAAAACTTAATCAAGTTATTCAAAATAACTTTTATTTTTGAAACTCCTTTTCAAAAGCTTCAATTCCATTACCAAAACTATTTTGGATTCAAAAATTCAATCTTTAAAATCATTAATAATCTATGACTTAACCAATTTCCTCATGCAATCCATATTTATGTGTGTATCGTGTAGTCCAGGGGTTTTACACAATAGTGCAACATCATCAATCATTACAAATAAAATCATATCAATATCGATAAGCGGTATAATCTATAACGCTTATCCTCATTCACAGAATCACGGATAAATGAGTCACAAATCACAGCTTAAACATACAATTCATATCACATAATAGCACACATCAGGGATATCAATCAATGCAAGGCGTTTCATGCAATTCAAACATCATTAAGTAAGATAAATTAGTCATCTGATTAAATTAAATTAGATTGATTACTTATAAATAAATTATTAATCCTAGTTAATTAATCATCAATTAATTACAAACCAACTTAACAAATTATCCTTTGATAATAAATTAATTAACCTTTAATTATTAATTTATTAACCTTAATTAATAAATTAATTAACCTTTCATCATTAAATAATTAACCCTAATTATTTAATTATCCTTTAATTAATTGTCCTTAATTAATTACATAAATTAATCACAAATTAATTACATGGAGTAATTATCCTTTAATTAATTGATTAATCAACTTTAATCATAAATCAATTACTTTTAATTAAGTAATTATCTTGAAGTAATTAATTACCTTTAATTATTTATTATTGGTTAATTTCATAAATTAATTATCCTTTATAAATTTACTCAAAATAATTATTTCTTAATTAATCACAATAATTAATTAATCCTCAATTAATCATCCTTAAATAATTATTTTTTAATCATAGATTAATTCACCTTTAATTAATCATCACCTTTAACTAAACAATTAATCAATTACTTTCTAAATCACATTCATCAAATCAATTATCTTTTAATTATTTTCATTAAGTAATAAATCTTTAATCACTTAAAACTTTTAATTAATTAAAAGATAATCCTTTTATCTTAATAAATTATCATAAAGAAAATCTTTATTCAATAACACTTATAATTTTTTTATTAACAAAATTAACTTAAATTAAACATTGCATTGTTTTAACACTTTGTTAAATATTTATTAAAAAAACCCTGCTGCATTTCCATTAACCCCGAGCCAACATTTAATTCTCTCGAGCCAAAACTTGAGTGACCCACATTTCTTTCTATCCCGAGCCATCTCGCAAAAGCCTTCGAGTTTGTCCTGAGCTTCTTCGAGTTTACATCATCTTCCCCAAATTTCACAACCACCCAGGCACGAGTGTATACGTGTGCACATGCACCATTATTCCGATCATCTTCGATCGACGCCGACCCCTTAAACAAGTCGCCGGTATCCTATCAGAGCCTTTCGATCCACCAAGTCCGACCAAAACGACCGGAAACACAATCGAGGCATTCAACTCTACCTAGAACCCAAACTTGCCGATGGAAAACTTCTTCGCCTCTCTGCCACCATCCACCAGTGACCTTGCCGCTCCACCCAAAACAACGACACAACCCCACGCATCTATTCCCTTTGGTGCGATCGATCACAAACCCCTGATGATGACGCATTTCTTCTGAGAATAGGTTTCGACAAAAACGAGATTTAAAACCTAAATTTATCTTGCCCAATCAACATGTTCTTCTAAAAAATTTACTTTTCTCATCATCATTGATGCTCAATCCATCATCTGACCAAAACTCGAAGAACAAAATCTTGCTATTTGACAGAAATTGATGAATGTACACTTTCTGATCATCTAACAAATCCTCATTACTCACGCACTTAAAAATTCTAAATCTATATTAAAAATCATGATTTACCAATACGAATTCAAATATGTAATCAAAACTTGAAATTGTTTTCACTGATTTTTCTGTTTAAAGGAGATTTTACTGTAATATTAAATTTTTGATATGTTTTCCAAATCATTCTTCTGGAAACACTTCTTAAAAATGGATTTTTATTATTATAAATAATTTCCATTTAGAAATCATAGCCTAAATTTGTTTGGATAAAGAGATATGAATTTCTCTTGAATTGGATTAACCTGTGACTAAACAGAGGAACATATATACATACACAAGCATACACATCCATTCACAGATACACATACATTCATATTCATACTTTCAAGATTATTGCATGTAGATCAAAAGGTGAAACAGATTTAAAATTTTGGGATGTAGTTTGCGCACCTCAGAATGAAGAACAGAGGATCAGGCTTTGAAAATTTTTCTTTCTTTAATCTTGGAAAATGATTTGAATTTGGAAACTTGCATTTGTTTTTGATCTAAATTTTGAAACTGAGCTAAATCTGAAGCTTGAAAGCTTGAGGTTGATCTTGCATGCTTGATCAGGTTGAAGATCGAGCTGTTTGATTTTATTTCTTTCTGGTTTTATTATTTTCCTCTGCCTGGTTTTGATTCTGAGTTTCCAAGTTTTGAGCTGAAGCTTAATCTTCCATTTGCTTGCATTGCTCTAGATCAGGTTGTTATCTGATCTAAATGCTTGCTTGTTGTTTCTAAGTTCTTAATCTTTCCAGATTTGAAAACTTTGATTCCCATATTTAAAATGTTTTCAGGCTTGAGTTCTTCTAGTTTTCATTTTTGAGTTTTCCAGGTCTGAAAATTTTGAGATGTTTTGAATTTTTGATTTACAATTTCTTGCCTTTGAGTTGATTTATCTCAGACTTTTGATTTTCTTTTTGTTTTGAGTTTGATCTAATTTACTTTCTTTCTCAGGTTCTAGTTGAGAAAAATGAGCAGCCTTGTTTTCATATTAATTTAGATATAAAGAAATGAAAAACTAGTGACACTTGTTAATCTTACATATTACAAATCTTACAAATGTTTAAATGTGTTTTTATCTTGTTTACACTTGTTCAAATGAGTGCTTTTATGTTTAAATCCGTTGTTTTAAAATTTATGTTTATATCCTTATACAAATTATATTTATCTATTATTATTTCCTATTTAATTGAATATATGTATACTTATGTTTATATAATTGTCTTGAATTTATTTACGAACTATTTTTTTTTCAAATATGAAAGAAAATGTCTTTAAACCCTTTTATTAATTCTCAAAACATATCTTTTAAATCAAAATGTGTATATATATACATATACATATATATAATAGAAAACAAATTTTTATTAATTTAAAAAGTTCTTAAATCTAATTTATTTTCTCAAAATATTTATTCTTGAAGTTCAAATTCCAAAATCAATTTAAAAATCCATTTATATACATATATAAAAATAAACAACACATACTATATGTTGGAAAAATTCAAATTCAAAATTTCAAATTATTATCGATTTTTATAAATAAATAAGCACATGTCTTATTTAACTTGAAAAATTCAAATTAATTCACAATTAAATCCAAAAATTTATTTTGATTACCAATTTAAATGTAGCTTAAAAACCAGGATCATTACATTCATCTAAGAAAGTGTATTCGAAATCCAAAAACAACCATTACACCGATTGTGTTAGATGATTTAGTAGTTTAACCAAATATGACTATAGTTAGAAAACCAGTTCGTATAGTTGCGAGAGATGAGACTAAGGAACAAAACAGTCAGATTAATCAAAGTCCAGTAGAGTAACGACGAGAGAGACTGTACTTAGGAAACTTAGAGCAGGATTAGAGGTACATACCCTGACTTGTTTCAAGGTATGTTTTACCTTTATGTTTGGTTGTTATGAGTACTTTATTGTAATTTTGAGGACGAAATTCTTTAAAGAGGGGAGTCTATAATGACCCTAATTTTGACTAACATTAATTAGAACATTTAGTTAGGTAAATTAAATGAAATAATGTAGATGGTTAATGGATTGAGATTTGTAAATTAATAAGGGAGGCCATGCCTTAATGAATATTGAAGCAAAATAGGATAAAAATAAGTAAGTATGAGGAATATGGTAAGTGTAAAATAGTAATAGTCTTTGTCCTTATACCTTATACCCTTCTTACCTTCATTTTTTATTCATTTCAACATTTACAAACAAAACCAAAACAATTGTAAGCTCGACCGACCACCATTAAGAAGAATCAAAAGAAGATAAGCTGGTCATCAAGTAGAAAGCTTGAAGAAATTAATCAAAGGGAAAATCTCAACCTTCTTAACATCAAGCTAACGTGAATAATTTGATTTACATCTCACTTCTGTTAATGATTTCGGTTTCAAGGTTGGATCCGAATTATTTTGCAAATAACATGCCATGTTATATTTGTTTAAATGGATATATATACTTATTGATGATTTATATTGTTTCATATAGATTTTATGGTAAGTTTAGATTAGAAAACTTATTAAATGATATCCAAATGATTTTCTTTTTTGATATATTATCAAAATATTTATTTTAGAAGTGGGTTTGAATTTCATAATTTTCTAAATTATTATGGACTTATTATGAATTTTTATAAGAGAAATAGTTAATATTGGGTTTGAATTATTCAAAGCAATTATATAGCGATTTTAGGTATGGAATTTAAATATGTTAGAAAACTTATTAAAAATGAATTATTTCGATTTTTAGGGAATTTTCCTAAGTATTTTAATATGGTTATAAAATTAGTTAAGTTAAGAGAATTAAATGTTTTACATGTTTTACCAAGTAGAAGGGCTTATTTGTTAAACATTTTTGATTGATAATTTTGAATTCAGTGGCCTTTTAGTAAAGGATTTTGATAAAGAAATGGGAACCAATTACATTTTGACAAATTAGGCAGGTTAGGTGAAAAGAAATTACTTTGAAAGGAATAACATCATTTTTTCTTAGATTTACCACTTTGCCACTTCCAATAGCAAGCTTTCATTGCCATAGTTCTGTTAAATACGAAACTAATGCACATGGATCAAGAAGTTGATATGTAGCACATTAAAGGTGTGCTGAAGGGATGATAGTTTTAAAGGCCATGCTTTCGAAGGGGTTGTTTTTAACTTGTCTTTGTTTTTAAAAGGAAGCTTTCGAACTACTTGCTACTTGCCTTTGTTTTAGAAAAGAGTTTTCGAGTGAGTTGCCGCTTATATTTTAAAAGAAACCTTCGAAAGGATAGCCGCTTTTGAAATCATTCGAAACCCATGTTTTCGCACTCAAACCCTTCGAACTAATTAAGACCGCTTTTCTTTATAGCCTTAAAGCAATGTATCTGAAAGGGCGCTTTCGCCCTTTACTTCGAAGCTACCCTTTCAATGCTTTTGAAAGGGTTGTATAGCCGCTTTCAAATTGTTTTGGGAGCAATTGCTTCGAAAGAGTGGGCTTTCAAACTATCCTTTTCTTTTACTTAGGATTAATGCTATCAAAAGTAATGCTTTCGCCCCAGTTCTTTATGACTGTATAGTTAAACTATATGTTAGTCGCAATGGTTTCGAAAGGAATGATTTTAAAACGGTTTCGAAGCTACGTTTCCACAAACTCATCCTGGAGCCCATTACTTTCGAAAGGAACATTTTAATTGTTTATAAGGGAAAGGATTCCAATGATTTCGAAAGGTATACTTCAAGTGTTTCAAAATGTATATTTTAAGCATTTTGAAAGGTTTGTTTTAAGTATTTTGAAAGAAAGGTTTCCAATGCTTTTGGAAGACATGTTTAAATGGTTTCAAAAGGGGATGTCTAAGGTTTTAAGAAATGATTTCGAAAGGTATATTTTCAATACATTTGAAAGGTATGCTTTGGCCTCTTGGACTAATGTTTTCAAGGTTAAAATAGTTAACTTTTTTCAAAAGAGACACTTTCAATAAATTCAAAGAAATAGTTTAAGGTTTTAAACAAAGGTTTTGAAGGTTTTGTCTTGGCCTTGTAGCCTAAAGCTTTCTAAGTTAAAAAGAGGTTTTAACTTATTATTGAGAGATGGATAATCCCATTGATGAGATTTCATCAACATTATTTTATGAAAAGCATATATCATGGCATAATTGTTTTGAGTAAAGAAGAAGTATATGACAGGAAATGAAACATGAATAGGATAGTTAACCCTAAGTTTATGACTTAGATATAAGAAGACCAGATGAGATTGATGTAGGCATGCGCCCTATACTTTAGCTAATAGCCTCTAGCTAATATAAATCCAAATTCCAGTGTGTAGGGATTTGCCACAGATGGGACTAAAATAATGTTGCGCAGAGAAGGGAATAGATAGAGTACAGATAGGTTATTTGTGAGCTCCAAAACCATTAGGATCCATTGACCCTAGAAGTAAAAAGCTAAGGGCAGTCAGCCTAGTATTATGTCTAATAGAAGTTAGATTATTGATTATGTCTGGTAGGCCCGAGTCAACCAATGGTTAATAGTTAACCAAATAAAACTATAGTATGGATGGACAGATAGTCCATTGATTTCCCGACTATTATGCATATATGCATTTTCTATTATTGTTATAATTAGTTTGATTGCAGGATTTTGATTTGCAAAAGATATGGTTTTAAAACGATATTAGTGAGAGGAAACCCGTTTCGCTAAGCGACGTGGTCTCACTTAACATCATTAAATTGAGATGCAATAGTATTATTCACACCTCAGGCTTTATATCCGACTCGAAGTTTATGTTTTCCCCTTAAACTCTCAGGTAATCAAAATTTGACTTGAGTAGACTGAGAGTTAAGAACATTTTAAATTTAGTAGGTTGAACAAATAAGCTTCCAAAGATGTGTAGAAGGCGAAAATAGCTATGTAGGAGTTATTTAGTGTTATTTCTGCTGTGATGTATTTATGATTGATATGTCTATCTAGTAGTTTGATCATCCAAGAGGGCATCTACATATGACACTCTTGGCATAATTTATGTTAATTATATTTAATCAAAACCTAGGAATTATTTTGGGATTATGTCATTGAATAAGAAATATTGATTTGAAATGTAACCAAAAAAGTTGTTTTGAAATCTGTGTTGATTTTATTTCATATTCATGTGCTTCTGATATTATGGATACCACTAACATCACCGTATTTTGTCACCGAAAGTTAATACTATGCATGACTGCAGCATCTGTAGCGCTTAGAATTGGGACTCAAGATAGGGGATGTTACACAGCCTCAATGGCAAAAGCCTTTCTACTCGGCTCTTCCTTCGCCAGCTTCAAACATTGGTTCTTGAGATGCCCTTCTTCATAGCAGTGATAACACTTTCCCTTAAAAGCTTCCTTCTCTAAACTAACCCTGCAATCTTTGGCTACATGACCTTTCTTTAGGCATCTCTTATACATGTTACCATCTTTCTTGAACTTTCCTTTTGACTCCTTATTGGCCTAAAAGTTCTCCTTCTTGGTTTGATCCTGCCTTCCCTTTCTCCACCTCTTTTTCTTCCACACTAGCCGTCTGCAATAAAGTCATCTCAACTAACGTCTCTTGTATGACACCAGTGAGCACTTGGGTAAACAATAATTCTCTAAGTGAGAGTTTAGGCCTTTCACAAACTTTATGGGTTTTTTTATAGACTACTGATCAAGCTCATCCCGAACTTAGCCAACTTTGTAAACTTACCGATGCACTCCTTTAAAGTGGCGTCTTCTTACTTAAGTTGTATATATTTCACCAGTTGTAAACTCACTTTTGTCCCTAAAATAAACAATGACTTGAATCTATCCTTGAATTCATCCCAAGTGAAAATCCTACCAACATTCTCCTCAGCCATAATATTTCATCAATCTAGGGCTTCTCCCTTGAGGTGCCAAGCTGCTATTCTCCTCTTTAGATGATCCTCTCAACCAAGCTACCGAAATATCTTCTCTCAGTCATTTGTACATATCTCTAAATCTATAAAATCCTTTGTTCATAATACACTCTTCCTCCCATACTAAGATAGTCCTTACACATCTTAGGAAAGTCAATGGTATGAGGTGCTGCGTCGGCAAGTGGGGAGCGAGTATCACCAGTGCAACTTGAGGAACAGGGACTTGACCTACTTGCATAGGGAATTGTATAAACCATTCGGCATCCCTTGAACGGTGGGTCTTCTTGAGGAAAGGCCCCCAGCCTGAAAAGAAGAATGATTATCATCTGTATTGTAACATCCCCACTTGGAGGCCCAAAACTAATGGCTACGGATGTTGTAGCCATCAATAGTTATTAACCTTCGGTGACCAAATACGGTAATATTAGATAAATTGATATACCGGAAACACATGGATATGGAAAAAGTTTAAAATTTCAAAACAACATTCACATTCCATTCCAAAAACCATTTTAACATTCCTTACGAAATCCCAACATTAACCACATTCAAAAAAATATAATTATTACAATATACTTCAAGAGCGACATATGAACATGCCTCCTTGGTGATCAAAGTATATAATAGGAAATAAATCATTTTGCCTTAACAAAATAACATGGCGGATTCATATGAGACAGAACTCAAATAACTACATGCCTTCTACATGACTCCGGAAACTTATTCATCTTAAGAGGTACTTAAAATCTCAAATTTCAAGCTAGTAAAAATCAATTGAGTACTGAGAGTTTAAGGGGAAACATAAACTTCATGTTAGACATAAAGTTTCATATGAACAATAATATACAACCTCAAATCATTTAGATATCTAGTGAGACCATGCCATCTAACGGAATGAGTTTCCCTCACAAGTATCTTAAAAACTTTTATGAACCATTTTCTATGCTCCTACATCCAAAATGGTTAAATTAATTCAAAAGTTTATTATGTGATGATATGCAAAACAATTGAATCAATTCTGGATTACCCATCCCTATTTATTTTGATTATCTGTCATAGTTATGGTTTTTAGGATTACTATTAGCCTAATAGTTTTCACAAACTGACCAATAACCAGTTAAACATTTATGGACTCCCTATCCACTTATATATTTTTCATGGGATCACTATAAACCTATCGGTAACTCCAATATCATTTCTTTTATCCTAGTTTTCAATGGCTGACTAGGAACCTATTGACTAACTGTCAATATCAATAACTTTTCCTTTAACCTAGTTTTCATGGGCTGACTAGGAACCTAATGACTATCTTTCAGTATTGCATTATCTTATCCGAACATTGTTTTCATGGGAGAACTACAAACCTATTGGACCCTGCCAACATCTTTAATTTGTATTCACCATTTGGTCAACCTAGCTGGTTATTTTGCCCTCCCCTAAGGTACCATCATGGATGTATTACAATATGAATATATACAGTCTAAAGAAGTAAACAACATAACTTGGTTAACTCCCTTAACACATTATAACTTCTTCGTAAATTCCATTTCGAAATACTTTGTTTATTAACATACCATATTTTTGCTTTTAAATGAGTTTAGGTCATTTATTTTGAAAACTATACTTTCGAAACCTTCGAAACCTTGCTTTCGACCTCACTAGATAGCCTCCTTTGAAAGCATATTCTCTTTTCGAAACATTAGGCTTCTTCCTTTAAAAACACTTTAAAAACCATTTTTCAAAACTTTCGAATAAAATAAAATGTTACTAATTAATTATTAGAAGCACAACTTCGAAACCATTGGAAGTCCTAAACCATCAAAAGTCCCCATTTCAACATCATTGGGTTTATCTTTAAATTATCATTTAGGTCCAAGAGAATATATCTACATGAAAGTATCGCTTTGAAAACCATTCTTTATCATATAAAAATATTGGGGAGCTTATGATGGTGTCGAAACCATCCCCTTCGACAGAGTCAAGAGCATACATATAAAATATTGAAGAATAGCCTCGAAACCCCTTTCGAAACCATTACCTTCGAAATCCACAACCCTTTCGAAAGCATTAAGAAAGCGGCTTAATATGGATTTATAAGAAACAATACCTTCCAATGGCATTAATGACTTCAATACATTCGAAAGGCAAAAGAATCGACGGTAGGGCTTCGACTAGGTCGAAACCCCTTCTTTTGAAAACACTGATTTATAATTAAAGGAACTCTTTCGAAACCCCTTTTTCTAAAACAAGCATGGCAACCCCTTCGAAAGCCATTATAAAACTCCTTTCAAAACATACGTATCGACTAAGTTTAATGCTTAGTAAAACAAAGGCATGCACTTATCATTTTAAAACAAATTGAAGTAACGACCCCATCGGAAGCTACGCTTTCGACACCTAAATTTCGCCTTTCTCCAATCCAATTCGTATCACCTAGATGTTATACTATGTACTAAATTTAGCTTATTAGCGTTTCATCATAGTCGAAGGCGAAAGGAAAGGGGTGAAAGGTACTCTGAATAGAGTCAAAACCTGTTTTTCTAGGTTAAACACTAAATTAAGCAATTTATACAAACTAACCTGCCTATGTGGCAGTTTCTTATTGGTTGCCTTAACTTTTCTCATTCTTTTCAAAACTAACCGCCTTTTTATTTTGGATAAGTATCAAACTTAAACTTTTTCAAATAAAACGTTGCTTTCATTTATACGTCAATCATTTTGATCCTATTCTCAAAACAATTTATTTTGAGTACAATCCATATAAGAAATATCTGCAAAAATCACAGAAATTTAATTTGATCATATTTTCTAACATATCAAAATTTCAGACCCAAATTCACAATATATTTTCCTGAAATAAATCATCAACCCAACATGACATATTTTCGTTCAAAAATTCATAATAATATTTTCATTGCTTGAAAATTGTCAAACTTAAAACCCAACTCTAAAATCATGTTTTTCATAATACAAATTTTTTCTACAGCACTTAAACATCAATGGTTTTGATCTAAAACCGTATAAACTATCATTTAAACAAACTTGTTTAAATTTAGACAAAACATAATTAAAGCATATCATCATCAAACATTATATATATGAATTTAAACTTAAATCAGAAACATATATTCAACAAATAGAGGTAGAAATTATTATTCACCTTAATATTTGATAAGGAAAATGGATTGAGATGAGCTTGATTCCCCTTTTTCTTTTTCTTTTCTTTTTCTTTGAATTTCCTCTTCTTCTTTTCTTTTTAATGGTCGGCCTTATTTTCTGCAGTTGCATTTTTTGTTTTTGCAAGGAATTGAATGTGAATGTGAATTGTTTTAAGGGTAATATATATGTGTGTCTGTATAAGGTTAGATATAGCTAAATCCCATTATACCCTTTCATATTTTAATTTATCTATAAACCATTATTTAGCCTAACTAAATTAATAAGCACAGCCACATATACTTATAAAAAACTAAATTCCCTTATTAATTAACATTTACATTATTCTATTTAATTTATCTAGTTAAATATCCTAAATAATATTATTTAAAATTAGGGATGTTACAAACTCCTCGCCTTAAAGAATTTCATCCTCAAAATTCTGTAAGGACTGACTACAAATCATAACAAATATCTTAACAAACTCCTAACAACCATACTAGTCTATCTGACAAGTAATCATCTATATATAAATCTAGTGTATACATACTCTCAAAACAGATCAGGATAAGTGTCCCAAATCCTGTCTTCGGTCTCCCACGTACAGTCCTTCTCACTGTCATTCCAGTGCACTTTTACATACTAGACTGTCTTGGACCTCATTCTTTTCTCATCTCTCGCCACAATTCAAATTAATTGTCTAACAACTGTCAAATTAGTCTATACTACAAGGTCTGCAAATTCTGTTGAAGAAACGGTAGTCTCTGGATCATGAAAATACTTGCAAAGATGAGCCACATGAAATACATTATGGACACCCACCATATTGCACGGTATTCTATTCTGTATGTGAGATTTCCAATCCTTTCTATAATCTGAAATGGACCAACATAATTCAGTGCTAGTTTCCTTACTTTCTAAATCGTATCACTCCATTCGTCGGTGACATTTTAATGAAAACCCTGTCTCCAACTGAGAACTCTAGGTCTTTACGGTTTTTTATCTACTAGCTCTTATGTCATGACCGAGCTTTCTTCATCCGCTCTCGGATCAACTCAATCTTCTTCGATGCCTCTCTAACTATATCTGGACCTAAGACTAATCTGTCTCTAGTCTCTAACCTACATGCTGGCGATTTTCACGGCCTTCCATACAAAGCTTTAAAAGGCACCATTCCAATACTAGTCCCAAAACTATTATTATAGGAAAATTCAATCAAATACTGGCGATCTTTCGAAGATCCACCAATGTTTAGCACACAAGCTCTCAACAAATCTTTGAGTACTTTATTGACTCTCTCAGTCATCCAATCCGTCTATGGGTGATATGTTGTATTTATCTTGAGCTTGGTACCTAATACATTCTGTAGACTTCTCTAAAACTCGCTAGTGAATAATTCATCTCTGTCGCTGACTATGCCGCTAGGAATCCAATAAAGTCTAACTAGGTTCTTCATGAACAACTTTGCCAAAACATGTGTCGTCTTGGTTGACTTAACTGGAATGAAATGGGAGCTCTTGGTTAATCTTTCCACTATGATCCATATGCTTTTATTTCCTCTGTTCAACCTTGGAAACCCATCTATGAAATCCACGGATATAGAATCCTACTTCCAAACTGGAATACCTAAAGGTTGAAGTAACCAGCTTGGCTTTTGGTGTTCGGCTTTTACTAGTTGAAAGTTGGCACACTATCTAACCCATAAGCCAATATCCCTCTTCTTGCCTACCCAATAGAAACTTCTTTTCATATCTTGATATATCTGGGTTCCTCCAAGATGAATCGTAAACTTGGATCGATGACACCTACCTAGAACTTCTCTTCTTAAGTTTTCTGCATTCGGAACACATAAGCATCCTTTTTCCTCGACCATTCTCTTTGGTCGATGAAAAAATCTTTAAGATCATCGATCTTGGATCCCACCTCAAGTCTTATAATTTTCTTGGCTAATTCGGGATCCTCTTTCTGTTTAGAAGCTATTCTCTCGATCAGCACTGGTCGAACCTCTAAACGGGCTAACATAGTAGTACTCTGAATAGAATCAACAGTCGTTCTGGACTTTATAATACACGTAACCAAAGTTTCTAAATCCTTCAATTCGGCTAACATAGCTAACACCAAATTTTGATGTTTCCTGCTAAGAGCATCTTATACTTTATTTCCTTTCTCGGGAGTATACTCTTTACCAAAATCATAAGCTACCAAAAACTCCAGCCACCTCTTCTATCGCATATTTAACTCCTTCTGAGAGAATAAATTTCTTAAGGACTTATGATCAATGTATACTCAAATCTCTCTCCTAAGAGATAATGTCTCCAAATCTTCAATGCGAAGATCAGCGCAGCCAACTCAAAATAATAAGTATGATATCTTTCCTCTTGCGTTCTAAGGTGTCGAGAAGCGTATGCAATGACTTTACCATTCTACATCAACACCGCTCCCAATCCTGTTCTACATGCATCAGTGTACACTACCAACCCTTTTTATCAATCTGGAACAACTAACATCGGCGCGTTGGTCAACAAATGGTTTAACTTAAGGAACCCTTGCTCGCCTTTTTCAACCAAATGAATTTGCATCTTTCCTGGTCAACTTGGTTAAAGGTCCTGCTATCTCCGAAAAATCTCTAATGAACCTCTAATAAGATCTAGCAAGTCTGAGAAAACTTCTAATCTCGGTTACCATCTCTGTTCACTTCCAATTATTGACATCTTTGATCTTAATGGGATGTATTGCCAAACCTTCGTTCGAAACTACATGACCAAGAAACTTGACTTCTTTCTTCCAAAAATGACATTTGGAAAACTTCGCCTTTAGCTGATGCTACTTTAGCATGTCAAGCACTACTCCCTGATGATCCTCATGCTCTCTCTCATCTTTTGAGTACACCAAAATGTCATTTACGAATACTAACATGAACCTATCCAAGTGTTCTTGAAAAACCTGGTTAATCAAGTCCACAAAGTAAGAAGATGCATTCGTCAATCTAAATGGCATCACTAACTACTTATATGAACCATACCAAGTCCGAAATATTTCCAAAGGAATACTATCCCTGCCACTCTCAACATGTGGAACCCCGTCACCAAATTAGAGAAACACTTTGGCTCCACTTAACTGATCAAACAGATCGTCAATCCATGGTAAAGGATACCTATTCTCGATCGTCCTTTCATTCAGCTTGCGATACTCGATGCACATCCTCAATGGCTCATCTGGTTTCTTCACGAAAACCATTGCCGCTTCCCATTGCAAACTGCTTGATCTAATAAAATTTCTTCCTTCTAGATTATAATTCTTTCATCTCAGTAGGTTTCCTACTAGGTGGTCTACTGATAGGTTCAGATCTTGGCACAAAATATATTTAAAACTCAATAGCTCGTTTCAGTGGTAATCCTATGATTGGCCCAAATGCATATGCTAACTCTCTTACAACTCGAACCTTACCTACGCTGCTTCCAAGGCACTTAACATAGAACAAACACTTTAATCAGAAATCTCTACTGAGAAGATGATCCGGTTACGACTATTTGGACGTATTAATGATATTTCCCCATCCTGGAAAAATATCCTAGCCTCATATCTACCCAACCAATACATACCCAGAATGATCCAAAAATCTATGAAATCATAGTTATACTAACTACATGCAAACATATGAACAAACAAATCAAGTTCTAACTAGTCACATCTCATCCCTAAAGTTGCATACCCTCATATTGGATTTAGAAACTTTATGGAAAAAAAGGGTAAGTAGGTTCTGAGCATAACTTATTAACAAAATTCTGGGACATAAATGAATGTGATGCACCAATATCAAATAGTATCCTAATTGGAACACTTTGAATCAAAAATGTACCTTCCATCATAGTCTTTCCCTTATCTGTCGATGTTGGTCTAAAAGAAGACGGTGGTTCAATAGCAAAAACCTTTCCTTTTTCTGCCCTAACTGGCTTTGGAAACTGGTTCTTGTAATTCCCAATTTGATTACAGTTGTAGCCTTTCATATACTTTTTATCCGCTGCCTTCTTTTGCCCCTTACCTGACCGGCACTAATTCGCAGAATGACCCTTCTTGTCACATTTGTAGCATACTAAATCGGATTTTGACTTCTTGGTTGAATCTCTTTTCTGGGTTCCTTTCTTTTTGAAGAACTTCCTCTTCTTTTTCTGAGGACCATGGGATTCAGCTGGCTTCTCTCTAGCACAAATAGCAAGCATCTCTTCATGGCGAATGGCCATCTCAACCACCACATTACAGGGATCACGGATATGAGTCAGGGTTGACCTAGCAAGATCTGGCCTCTGTCCTCAAATGAACCTTTTCATTGCTTCAAATATCAATGTCTATAATAGTGTATGCATATCGAGATATCTCATCAAATCTATTTGCATACTCGATAACCGACATATCTCCTTGAACTAAATCCATAAACCTTCTCATCAATGTTGACTGGAAACTTCAGAAATGAACCTCTGTTTGAATCTCCTTCGAAAATCAACCCAATTCAACTCTTCCTCCGAAATTGGCAGTCAAACCATTCTACCAATGAAGTGTTGACCCTTCTTTTCTACTCATGTCCTAAACTCTAATCGGAGAAAATCCTTTTGCAATGAAATAATCAAGCTCCACTTCAATAGCATCTTTCGTTCCATAAACGCCTTTCCACCCAAACTGGTGTAGTCTCGGTTTATCTTGGCATAATTATTCCTATGTGAAGCACAGGATTTTCTCCTCTAATATTTTCAGCCACTCCAGCAGCTCCTATTTGCATCAAATTAGTAAGGAACTGATACATCATCCCCACATCTATTGGTGGAATTCCAACACCTACATTGGCTTCCACATTTTGATTAGCGTTAGCCTGTCAACCTTAATTCCTCTGGGTATTAGGTCGAGCATTTCCATTAACTGTGGTGCTTCTTCTACCTAGATTTCCTCTTCTGTTTCCTACTGCCATATATTTTCTCGTAAATCTGTTTACGAGCCTTAGTAAGGTATAAAAGAATGGTCTAAGAGAAAGGGAAATTACATACTTATATATATGCCTGTATATATCAAATACAAGTAAATTACAACCGCGTTAACCCAAATCCCGATTATATTTCTGATTCATTGGATTATTTTTTGGAAATCATTTTAGTTTAAATTGTTTAAGTTCTCGTATACCTATGTTCTGATACGAACTTGTAACATCCCCCACTTAGAGGTCCAATATGAATGACTGCATAGTTATTAACCTCCGACGACCAAATACGGTAATGTTAGTTAAATTGATATACTAGAAACATATGGATATGGAAAAAGTTTAAAATTTCAAAACAACATTCACATTCCATTCCAAAAACCATTTCAACATTCCTTACATAATCCCATAACGCTAACCACGTTCAGAAAAATATAATTATTACAATAAACTTCAAGAATGACATATGAAAATGCCCCCTTGGTGATTAGAGTATACAATAGGCAATATACAACTTTGCCTTAACAAAACAACATAGCAGAATCATATGAGACAAAACTTAAATAACTACATGCCTTCTGTACGACACCAGAAGCTTATTCGTCTTAAAAGGTACCTGAAAGTATCAAATCTCAAGCTATTAAAAATCAATTGAGTACCCGGTAGTTTAAGGGGAAACATAAACTTCGAGTCGGATATAAAGCCTAGTATGAATAATAATATACCATCTCAAATCATTTAGATATCTAATGAGACCACGTCGCTTAGAGGAACAAGTTTTCCCTCACTAATATCTCAAAAAAATTTATGAACCATTTTCTGTGCTCCTGCAACCACAATGGTTAAATCAGTTCAAAACTTTATTATGCGATGATATGCAAAACAATTGAATCTATTCTGGATTACCCATCCTCATTCATTTTGATTATCTATCATAGTTATAGTATTTAGGGTTGCTATTAATTAATAGTTTTCATAGGCTGACTAATAAACAGTTAAACATTTATGGAACCCCTGTCCACTTATATAGTTTTCATGGGATCATATAAACCTATTGGTAACTCCAACATCATTTTTTTACCCTAGTTTTCATGGGCTGACTAGGAACTTATTGAATAACCATCGATATCAATATGTTTTCGTTTATCCTAGTCTTCATAGGCCGACTAGGAACCTATTGACTATCTGTCATTATTGCATTATTATCCGGACATAGTTTTCATGGCTAACTATGAAACTATTAGCCCCTGCCAATATCTTTAATTTATATTCACTTCTGGATCAACTTAGCTGGTTATTCTGCACTCCCCCATGGTACCGTTATGGGTGTATTACAATGTGAATATATACATATATGAAGAAGCAAACAATTTAACTTGATTAACTCCTTCAACACATTAAGACTTCTTCATAAATTCAATTTCAAAATACTTGGTTTATTAACATGTCATAATTTTGCTTTTAAATGAGATTGGGTTATTTATTTTGAAAACTATACTTTCGAAACCTTACTTTCGACCACACTAGATAGCCTCCTTCGAAAGCACATATCTCTTTTCAAAATATTTGGCTTATGCCTTTAAAAACACTTTAAAAACCTTCTTTCGAAACCTTCCAAATAAATTAAAGTGTTATCGATTATTTATTAGAAGGACAGCTTCAAAACCATTGGAAGTATCTCTTCTTAAAACATTAAAAGTCCCTACTTCGACATCATTGGGTTTACCTTTAAAATATCATTTGGGTCCAAGAGAATATATATATAAGAAAGTATCTCTTTTGAAACCATTTTTTATCGTATAAAAATATTGAGGAATTTGTGATGGTGTCAAAACCATTTCGAAAGAGTCGAAAGCATGCATGTAAGATATTAAAGGATAGCCTCGAAACCCTTTTGAAACCATTACCTTCGAAATCCAAAACCCTTTCGAAAGCATTAATAAAGCGGGTTATTATGGCTTTAAAATAAATAATACATTTGACAGTATTGATGACTTCAATACATCCGAAAGGCAAAAGAATCGATGGTAGGGCTTCGACTAGGTCGGAACCCCTTCTTTCGAAAACATTGATTTATCGTTAAAGGAACTCTTTCGAAATCCCTTTTTCTTTTGAAACAAACATGGCAACCCCTCTTAAATCCATTATAAAAATCCTTTCAAAACATATGTATCGACGTGGTCGAAAGCTTAGTAAAACAAAGGCAGACGCTTATCTTTTTAAAACAAATTGAAGTAATGACTTCATTAGAAGCTATGCCTTCGACACCATACCTTTCACCTTTCTCCAATCCACTACATATCACCTAGATTAGATGATACCCTATATATTGAATTTAGCTTAATAGGGTCTCAACATATTCGAAGGCGAAAGGAAAGGGGCGAAAGGTACCCTGAATGGAGTCGAAACCTTTTTTTGGGTTAAACACTAAATTAAGCATTTGGGTTAAACACTAAATTAAGCAACTTATATAAACTAACTAGCCTACATGCCAATCTCTTATTAGTTGCCTTACCTTTTCCCATGCTTTTCAAAACTAACCACCTTCTTATTTTGGATAAGTATCAAACTTAAACTTTTATAGATAAAACCTTCCTTTTAATTTATAAGTAAATCATCTTGATCCTCTTCTTAAAATAATTTATTTTGTATATCAAATCACTTACCAAAAATCCCTAAAAATCATAAAAATTTACTCTGATCGTGTTCTCTAACATATCAAAATTTCAGATCCAAATTCATAATATATTTTCCTAAAATAAATTATCAACCAACGTGTTATATTTTCATTCAACAATTCATAATAATATTTCCATAGCTTGAAAAATTATCAAACTTAAAACCCAACTCTAAAATCATGTTTTTCATAACATAAATTTTTTCCATGGCATATAAACATTAATGTCATATGGTTTGGATCTAAAACTGTATAAACTATAATTTAAACAATCTTGTTTAAATTTAAACAAACCATAAATCAAGTATATCATCATCAAACATTATATTTATGAATTTAAACTTAAATCTGAAACATATATTCAATAAATAGAGATAGAAATTATTATTCACCTTAATCTTTGATAAGAAAAATGATTGAGATGAGTTTGATTACCCTTTTTGTTTTCTTTTCTTTTTCTTTGACTTTCCTCATTTTCTTTTCTTTTTAATGGCCAGCCTTGCTTCTTCACTTACGTTATTATTTTCATGTGGAATTGAATATAAATGTGAATGGTTTTAAGGGTAAACATATATATATATATATATATATATAAAGGTAAGGTTAAATTAGCTAAATCCCATTATACCCTTTCATATTTTAATTTGTCTATAAACCATTCTTTAGTCTAATTAAACTAAAAAGCACGACCGCGTATATTTATTAAAATCTCAATCCCCTTATCACTTAACATTTACAATATTCTATTTCATTTATCTAATTAAATAGCCCGAATAATGTTAAACAGTGGTGTTACACGTATCTACTATCTATAGGTTAAGCTTTTAGTTATTACCTCCTAAGATAGTATTATATGCTAAAAGAAAGATTTGACTAGTGTGTGCATAGGTTCAAAAGTAGTGTGTGTATATATTATGGGTATTTGAAAAATATTTTAAAAATAACAAATACGCCACTCATATGCATACTTTTCCTGATTGATCGGGTAACGTAGGCTTTGATACCAAATGCAACAACCCGCCTCGAAACAGGCCTAAATCCCAACCCAAAAAAAGCCCATCAAAACGTAAACCCATTCCAAAGCTGGCTGTTGGTTGGTAAAAAGAACTATATAGAGCTATTTATCTATTCATTCAGAACTCACAATGGAAGAATAAAATAAAACAGCATAAACGTACCATTTTATTAAAAATTCCAAATGTCACAAAACCGAAATATAATGTCAAAATAACCATTCCACAATCGTGTCCAAAAATACACTATCATCTTCAAATAGGTACATCAGAAACCAGTATAAATAGATAAATAGACTACTGTAACAAGCTCCTTTCATCGCCATCTCCATCTTGATCATCATCTCTTTATTAATCTATGTTGTAATGAGGAGAGAGTCGGAACGACAATGTCTGATGACTAGAAATATCTATTCTTTTTATATTAGCACTTGGGAAGTATTATTTAAATAAGGATATGTCTTTCGCATTTAAACTATGTTCAAAACCATTTAATACATCATATAAGGGAAAGAGGTAGACCCTCAAACAACCACTTAATACCTTCATTCCCCAAAGTAGGTCCTTTGTATTATCCAGTTCTATAACTATAACCAATGTTATTTATGTCTACCAATGCGAGAGAGAGTACCCAAGCTACTTAATATATTTTAATGGAAAATAAGTAGACTTTGATCATTTAAGACCTCAATTAAGACAGGCCTCTATTATTTAATACCTATTCCCAAGGTGGACTCCTTACAAGTATTTATCGAGCTGACATTGCATGGAAATCTCTTCAAACACTTACTAATTCCATTGAAGCAGACCTTTTCAAGATATTCTCAACCATGCCTAAACCCAAACCCGACCATTTAGTACTTCATATAAGAGAAAGAGGTGGGTTCCCAAACAACCACTTAATACCTTCAATCTCTAAAGTAGGTCCTTTGTACTATGATTCGTACCACATGGAGAAGTCTCACATTGGTCCGACTATTCATATGTACTAGTAGCCAAATTAGCTGGACATATTTATCTTGTAGAATTGGGATTAACCTCACGTCATTCATAGTTACTTATTATATGTGATGTATCATATCAGCCCCAAATTTACATTGCTAGTGGCCAGATTAACTGGGAAAACTTCTATGTGCTTTTGATTGACCTCACAAATGCTCTTTAAGTATATATCACACATCTCGCTGTATCAATTATATAGGCGTAATAAGAAATCTTCTCATTTTGCCTTTACAATTAATTACTTTCCTAAGGGGGATTCATATATAAATATACACACGCGCATTTACGCTAGTTTATACACACACACATGCACACATTTATTGATTTCTATGCATGTGGAGATTATGCCTTAAACTAACATTTTAAATGTCAAATCTTCCAAAATTATATAAGTCGCATTTCAATATTACCATAATACCAATATTCTAAAATCAATCAATAGACTATATATAGAATTCAAGTTCAACTTATTTCATATTAAAACAACAGAATAAATAAATGATAGAAACTTACAATTTAATTAATTTTATGCTCTATTCAACTTCTTTTTACATGAAATTAGTTAAAGGAATTTCTATTCAATTTGAAGAAATAGGCAGTGCAAACTATGAATATGAATCCATATCTTACACATCATTACTTAATCAGATCCCTTAATCGAATCCAAAGAAGAAGAATGAGAAGTGGAATAGAAGATCAAACATATAAATTGCAAAATTCATACAAACTCCATTATTTTAATACAAAACTATTTAGATTCCAACCTAAGAATTGATATTTCTCTTTGGGGGAATTTTGGGGATTTTTAATGTAATGATTTTTAATTCGAAATTCCCCAAAGCATATATCAAATCAAAACTACACTATTAAATTACCAAAATATAAAAAACCAAGATTTCCACTCACGGTAGGTCCTTAGCTTTGCCTCCTTGGATTTGACACGCCTATAATAATCTCCTATAGATCTCTTCTTTTTATATATGTAAGAAGAGATTAGCATAGTCAAAAAATTAGAGGTTTGGAGGAGAATAAGTTTAGAAAATAATCAATAAATAAGAATAGATATATAGGATTTCTTACCTGAAACCCTAGTGGAGTTTTCTGAATCTACGAAGAGACAAACTGATAGAGCTTTGCTAGTGTTTCCATAATATTATGTGAATAAAAGTGAGGGGGCTTGGCTTTTATTTATAGTGATTGGAATGCACCAGACCATCGAATTTAAGCCGGTTTAAAATAATAGAAATATGAGTGTTAGTTGTTGCACAAACCCTAACCGCTACTAAGCTTCATCTGTCAATCACCTACATTAATCGATCAACCGGATGTAGGTCAAGAGTCAACCGGTCCTATATTTTAGGAATGTTTTGATTGCCATTGATTTATTTTTATTGAATTCCTTAACTATAATTTAACATTAACATTAATTTCAATGTTGATTTAACCTCCAAACATAATTACTGCGAACTTTTGAATTTCAAACTTAGGAATTTATTATTTATTTAAATTTGAATTTTATTTAAATTAATTTTAACTGGAAACTTCAAAGATCTATAGCTTCTTCGTTTGAGCTTTATTTTCAACAAATTATATATGGAAATTGGTTGGAAAGTCGCCCTGGATGAAACGACATAACTTTCATAAACAAATTCCGACTTTTACAAAAATTTCATTTTTACCCTTATCTTATTTAAGATAAATTTATCTATTTATTTATGGTTGATTTTATGGGAATTTACACCATGGTTGTATGGCATATTATTATTTATACTAGAGCGATTATAGCAGGGCATGATGATTACCGATGTAATATTTTGGGGAAGCATTTGCATTTTCTCTTGCTATATAATATATTTCTCCTACCTTTTTTTAGTGTCAACTTATGTATGGGATGCAGAAAAATTGATGGAGACTGAAGAGGTAGGAGTAAATTATTCGACCAGTAGGGTCAGCATGGATAAAGAATTATAGACCTCTATGTAACTCTGAAGAAACAATGGAGTTGTTTGGTTAGGGAAGTTGTAAAGACCCTAATTCGAATCTCATATTAGATGCTACACAATTAAAAATGTAATGAGGCAAGATGAGTATGAAAATCCAGTAGTGATCAGAATGACACAGCAAAAGTATATAGATTGCTTTCCCCTAAGCATCCTGGTTATATCGATCGGCTTGATTGATGTTTTGACTTCCCTTGTGTGATTACATTGATTGTTGATGCTTTGTTTTAGGATCTGTCTTGAGTGTGGCATTCGGTAGGAACTATCACTCAAGGTGAGTATCTCATTCAAATCTTGAAATTTAGATCCTAGTGGTGTCATCGGTAGTGAAGCGATCGCAAGGGAAAATAGATATTCTTTTCAGAAAAATAAAATAGTACATTTTATGTAAAAATTAAAATGTGATTAAAAATGAAAGCTTGCTTATTTATTGTTATGGATGGTTGATTAATGATCTTTGGGGTTTTATAAGTCAACTATTTTTTATTATACCCTTATAGATTATTTATAAATGTTTTAATACAAGCAAGCATATGGTTTGATTAAAAATCTTTTTGATTCTGGTGTATATATATGGATTGGAAAAAGTTTTATTATAAGCTAGCAAAAACATTTATAAAATATTAAGTTATTCAAATTATGTCTACAAGTATATATTTAAAGAAATTTTTATAGTAGATGTGTGTTAATTTGTCCGTGCAGTGCTTTAGGATCCCGGTCGATGTGTCTAGCCAATGCTAGGGATAGGGTGTTCTATACATCAGGACGAGGCATTTGGACACAATGATTTGTAAAGGTTTCGATGTTATGGAAAGATTAAAAGTTTTGAAAGAATTAAATACTATGAATAATTCTGAAAATAATATTTTCAAGGAAAGTTTAATATTTTGAAAAGCAGAAAAATATTTGTAATGGTTTTGGAAAAAATGCTTTGATGACAAAGTTATAGTTTAAATAAATGTTATGATTATATTTTGAAAGAATAAATTATATGGTATTTTAATAAATCATATAAAGGATATGAAAGTACATATTATTTGAAAAGAAAACGTAAAATATTATTTAGGAAGATACATTATTAAATATTTTGAGATGAGAAACTACTTGTGACTTTGATATAATAATGAGTTTATTGGAAATAATAAAGATATTTTATTTTAGATGTTCTAAGCGACGATTGTAGCCATCGAACAATAGTGGAGAGTTTAAGTCGCTGGCGAGGCGGTATTGATCACACGGTCAACATCGTAACCAATTGATGAAGTTAGTCACTAGGAACAATGGCAAGGCAACGTCGGTAAATTTTATTCCAAAGCATTTGTAAATTTGAAATATATCTATATGGTAGATGTTGGAAATACATTATGTGTAAAAAAAATTTGATGATTGTCTGAGATTTAGTGTGGTTTATATGAATGTTAAAATATGATTGTAACAATGTATGGTGAGAAATAAAACTTACACATGTGTGTGTGTGTGTGTGTGTTTTCCCAATAAAAGAAGACTAGAATAAAAAAAATTATAAATCATTTATACTTGGAATAATCATTGACTTTGAATACTTAGATTTTTTTAAATAAGAAAATTCTGGTAAGGTAAATTTTATGAATTTGATAATTTTAGAGCAGCAATTTTTTTTCAAAAGAAGTTATATATTTTCATATTGATAAGTGTTAGTAAAGAATTTTATAAAAGAAATATATAAGAGTAATTTGTGAAATAATTTTTGTTCAAAGAAAGTGAAATTTTGCAATAAAATGAATTGAGTGAAAAGAATGTGAAGGGGGAAATTTGAAATGTAGTTCACCATGGAAATGAAATTTAAAGGAGCTTGGGTCTACTATAAGCAAGTTTTTGAAGCATACATTTTATTTTGAAAGACATTTGGTTTTGGCAAATGCAAGGAAGTGTAATATCATTTACATGTGTTAAAATCTGAGGTCAGAATTTATAAAAACATTATTTCAAAATAATTTAACATTTGAATTTCAAAGAAAGATATGAAAATTCTCTTGGATTTTAAAACAGTAAAGCTTTAAAAATAACTTTGGAATATCTATAATATTAAAATTATTAGATTTGAATATTCAAAATAAAGGAAAATTTTGAATTGATGGTGGTATTTAGAAGTTATATAGGATATTATCAAAAGAGATTTGTAAAATTAATTAATGTTTGATAAATGGTTTTGGAAATATTTGTGAAGTGAAGTCCTTTTGTAGCATTTTTTGAAATATTATGATTAGTTTTATCCTTATATTTCAAACTAGTATTGTGTTTTTGACGATTTTATTTTTATTAACAAGCAATGCTATTAGAGAACCATTTTTATTTGAAATGCCATTTAAAATTTTTAGGTTAACTGTGGTTTAAACCAAAATTAAAATAGATTTGTATTGCTGTTCTGATAATGAAAACTCCACATAACAGTGCTGAACCATTTTGAAGGTAACTTTCAAAAGATTTTTCGATTTCAAGATCTTGCCCATTATGAGAAATTAAGAACATAAGTAACTGATTTTTTTTTAAATGTTTCATAAATTCTTTACGCTTTTTAGGCTAAAAATGCATGATTGTTAAGTAGGAATGCACTTGTATTTCCATTTCCCTTTTGGAAAATACAATAGCTCAAGCTATACATGTCGTTTTGATGATCAGCAAGTTGTTTTGGGAAGTAAACACACTATGCAAAAATTCGCTCTTTTACGTCATTGTCTAATTTTTTGTTTTTGATTATTGAAAGTTTGTTAAAATGTGGCTAAAACTTGAACATTGTGTTGCTTTGGAATTAAATGAGTTCATATCTATTATATCTCTTTATATGAACTTATGTTTAAACTTAAGTTAAGTATAGGTTTTCAAGAAGCATGTTTGGACAAAGAGGTGATGTTAGCTTGCTTTGCTTGCATAAAAGTGAAACATCTCGCTTAAATGTTAATAAAAACATACATTTTTATGTTATATCGATATAACTATGTTGGTATATTGTTTCCCCTTTTTTGGAATGCGCTATGTCAGGATGTATGTGAATATTTGTATGCGTGTATAGTGATATATTATGCTTTTATTTTCTGGAAAGCCCTTTGTACAACGGCGACTCAGCTGAAATTTTTTGAAAAATTTGACGCTTAGAAATTTTTTCACAAAGTGTTGTATGTGAAAAATAGAAAGTGATTAATTGAATCTATTTAAAATTATAGTAAATGATAAGATAAATTAGAGAAAGAGCCATATAGAGGACTAGGTAAGTCTAAGCATGTCATAAGTTTATAGAGCATGTAGAAAGTTCAGAGTATGAGTTATATACGATATTCCCTATAAGAAATTACGAGGAAGAAATTTTTGTAAAAGGGAAAGTCGATAACAATCTTACGTTTTGTGCCGCACAAATAAATACATTTAATTAAAAAAGTCATCGAATTCAATTCATGATAATCAATATTTTAGAAACAAATTTTAAGTTAACTAAACTTTATTTAATAAAATATTTTGCCATAATACATTGAAATAAACTAATAAATTCTTTTCGAATAATATATTCATATCAAATAAAAGGGTTTTAATCAATATAAAATATTTTTAAAAACGTAAAAAAAATATGTGAGCAAAATAGTGAAAAATAAACACATGTTGAAATGAATAAAATTAGGCAGTTAAGTATAATTTGGAGAACGAGGTATAAATCAATTTATATTGGATTGAAATTCATTTATAAATAAATGTTAAGAATAAAAATTTAAATTTGAGTGAAGGAAATAAATTAGAACCAAAGTGGATTAGAAGTAAAAGGGCTAATCCCATTCTCCTTTCTTTCTCCTTAGTACTAGAAGCTCCTCCATATCTCTCTTCAAGCCAAAAACCCAGACCCTTATCTCACTTACAAGTTTTTCCATATTACCCTAAATCAAAATCATGAATTAAAAAAGAAATTAAATCGTGCTCAAGGCGCATAATGCCTAGCATGGGAAAACGTCGCGAGGAGGGCAACCAAAGGCCAGCGATGGCGAACGACGTGATGCAAGGTTTAATGGCCACAACATGGGCCAACGTGATGATGCAGTGGTAGGCAGTTGTGACCTGGAGGAGGTGTATGTCAGGTGTAGGGTTGGTGGTTATTGGAGGGGATGTAATTTTGGGTTCTAGTGGCTTTTGGGAGGCAACAATCTGGGCGGAGGACCGTTGAGGCATGTGTGGAGGTGCATGAATGGGGATTGCTTGAAATTTAGGCTTTTGCTGGCTGCATCGCATAGGGCTAGCAATGTGGCGGAGGATTGCATGCATTTGAGAGTGAAGCACTGTTTAGGATTTTTCTTAGATATAAAGTGAGTTGTTTTATTAACTCATAACTATCATCTATTATCATCTACATGCTCGTTTCTAATATTTATATTGATGGATTGGTAATGAGTGCTTGGTTGATATGGATTAATTGGATGAAGTGATTGTTATAGGATGGTATTGATAGAAAGAGTATTATGTACTTTAGATAATTTATGTTGTGAATATATTGGTCAAATTTGATGATGGTATTAATCGAACACAACACTTGAAATTGATTGAAAATAGGGTAAATAAATAAAAAGGTGAAGATTAGAAATAAATATTTTATTTTGGAAAGAAATAGTGGATTTTGGGAATGATTTTCGTTTAGAATTTAAAATATTATTAGTGATAGAAAATGTTTATGTTTTAAGGATTCCGCGGATAGAAATTATTTGAAAAACAATGAATCCTGGGATTTTATTAAATAAGTGAATTTTGGTTATGCTTTTTAATCATTGATTATAATTATTTTAAGGGATTTCGTAAAATAGAATTTTATTTTATACCTTTGGGAAATATTTTAAGTTAAAAATTATATTTGGGTTAGAGTTTCATTTTAAGACTTTGGGAATTATTTCAAATCGGAAATCCTGATTAGAAAAGTAGTATTATTTAAATTCGTCGTTTAAAGGAAATCATGAATTATAGATTTTATTTGATAAAATTATCATTTTAAATTGTTAGAGAAGAACATTAAAATGTATAAATTATTTTTAAATGGAGTTTACGGGATTTGGAATTGAATAAATTTTAATTTATAGATTTCCTTGTAATTAAATGAGCGGTTTACGGATATTTATTTTTGAAACCCAACAAGTTGTGACACCCTATACCACATGTTCTCACTTAAAAGGTTTCCTAACCGCTGGTCAACGCTATATAGAAAGCAGTAAAAATATTTGCCTCATCTCATCGGCAAACACGACCCGAAGGTCAAAACATTCAAATGGACAAGTCAGGAATTAACCGAAAAGGTAAACGCATGTGTCCCATGCCATAAGCTTTACCGAATCGTTTAATTCTCCTTCTCATTCGCTCGAATCGTGCAAAAGCGTGTATTTTTATGTAGGAAATAATTTATTATAGAAAACAAGCTTTTAAAACTATTTTTGAAATTATTTGGAAATTAACTTTTGAAAATCTCTTATTATAGAGAATATATAATTTTTTTAGCTTTAAAGTAACTATAAATATTGTGTAGATGGATTTTGTGGAATGGATAGGAATTTTATAATTTAATTTTCTTTCAATTCAGTGTTAATATTTGAAATTATATTGAAGATTTTGTGAAAAGTGAAATTTTAAAACCCCTTCCGAATTAATAAATAGTAGTATTATGATTGTTGAATAATTTATATTTCTATGTAAGGAGGAATCAAAAAATGGAGTTATTGTACCTACTGGTGTGGCATTTTCGATAATACTATTTCAGTTATTCTTTGGACTTATAATGTAGAATAATATTGTGTGAAATTCTAGATTGTTAGAAATTTGAGTAAATGGATTAGTAACACAGACTGGTATGGGATGTTCAGTAATATTATTCCTATCACTCTTGAGGCTTATGTTATGGAATATTATTATGTGAAGTTCTATATAGTGAGAATTTTGAGTAAGCCGATTAGTTATATCGGCTGGTATGAGACGTTTGGTAATATTATTCTAATTACTCTTTTGACTCATGATACATAATATTATAGGTAAGGAGTGTAGTTTATAAGCATTGAGTAAATGAGCGAGTAACACCAGGTGTATAGGACGTTTGAATTGATATTTGTTCAATTACTTTCTATAAGTGAGGGACACTCTTATTTTATGGGTTAACATCCAAGGGAACGTCTGTTGTGTGCCAACTTGCGATATGCACTATTTATCCAAAAAATAATATTCGTCCAAGTTGGTTGATCGTGGGGTCGCGCACTGGATCTATGGCATCATTTTATTATACGTATTGTGTGCTGACATCTAGATTGTGTGATGATATGGCTCGATGCCATACTTGATAGTCTGTTACCATTGGGCAGTAGGCCTATGACCATAGAGTTTAGATGGGTATAGAGTCAGGATGACAAAGAGTAACCAAGACCGTGGTGTGTGTTATGTGCTGTCGGTGTTGTGTGGTGTAAGGCTCCTATTTGGAATAGGTGAGATATATGATTATACTATATTGTTTAGATACCCCTTGTAGACATTTATTCAGAGGTAAGGATCTCTTAACCCATTGCAGCATGTTCTGTGCTGTGAGGATCCCAATTGGAATATGTGATTGAGATATGTAGAGGCATATAATACCATATTGATAGTTCCTCTCTTGACTATGTGTTTGTTGGTAGATGGTTCCCCTTTTTGTGTTATGGTGTTTGTTGATGATTTAGCATATTTGGTTGATTCACCCAACATGTTAGGTTCTTTTAATTGGTAGTATGGTTTGAGATATACACTTATACATTTGATGAACTTATGTTACTTTGTGAGATACATGTTATATCATGCTAGTTATCATTACATGTTGAAATCTACATTTTAGATATATTCTGACCCCAGTGGTATTTATATAATACCCGAGTAAGTTTGAGACGGTATAGTTTTAGGGGTGAAGAGATCAGATTATTATTGTTGGGCGTAGATGAGGCTAATTTATTAGTTGAATAGTGTACCATTATCTATTTTAGTAGCCTCATGTATATTGATGATGTTGAGATGTGTGTATTAAATTTATACATTGTATATTTTTTGAGATAGTGGGAGTTGACCTATCTTATATGCACTTAAAATCGTGTATATTTTCTATTATATATTATCACTATATTGATAATTTTGTGTTCTTTGTGATTTATTTTATATTTTGTATTGTTCTATTTTGGAAATGCACGTGTTTATTGATTTGTGCCGATACTAGGTATGAATAGGTGAGTTGTTTATTAGATTTTTTTAGTATGTACCAGTACTAGCCTAATGGAATATTCACATGTGGCAACCTAATATCCCCTCATTCTCCTTATTATTATATAGTATTATCTAGTAATACTCTTGGTAGTATGGGATATAGATGTGGGATGTTACATTAAGCTAGACAACACTTTAGTGTGGGCGATACATGTACCTCAAAATACAATAAGAGTCAATATAGTAAAAGGAACAACAGAATATGAAGAATCATACTTGTCATGTCCCTGTATCCAACAAGTTAACACATAATATATTCTACATAGTCATTATGGGTGTACTTCAAGTTAAAGTACAATATGGGGTGTCGAAGTCACTAACATTGATAGTGCCCATAGCATGTGACATCCATAACAAACATAGCAACCATAACAACAACCATCATGCCATCTCACATTACTCATTGTGCCAATGGATATACAATCACTCGACGGCCAAGTCATACATCAAAAGACCAATCCTCATTTTGGTTTTCTTTATTCTAGAATCCATGCTACTTTGTATCGCTAGACACTAAGCCCATGTTATATGAGTCAAGGGAGGATCGCCATCATAAAATCTAGAATCCCATCATACAACTCAAATGAGCATCCTCACTAATCCGCTCTTTAAAAGCACACCATGAAACCTCTGAGTTTTCAATGATCACTTAGCATACGTCTAGTAGAACACGCCGTACGTCCTACTCCACGAGCTCCATCAATGTACTTGTCCTTGGACCATCATCACAACTCACATCGTTGAGTTGTCATCGTTCGATTTATGGACTACCATTGAAAGTCATATTGTTCCATCATTTTATTCCCAAATTAATCCTTCTACTTCCTTCCATCATTTTTAAAATAAAACTCTTCTCGCTCCATGAAGAATCAACATCATTCCTCAATATTGTCATGTCAACCGATCGTGACCATATCTAACAAACCAAGCATCGATCAACACTCGACCACTTTCCCCATGCACCCCCCTTTGCCACATCACCAATACTACATTGGTCAGTACTAACCCATATGGGTTAGAGCAGAACCTTCTGGTTTCGAACTTATCCAAAATCTAGCTAAGTGTAGACCACTTTCTTTCCTCTTTGCTCATCCCAAAGTCGTCCCTAAGTTTCTTCTTCCATAGCCAAATGTCACCGTTCTATCTACTCTAAGTCCAAGTGGATCGGTAATGAATCCACCTCAAGCCTCCCCTACTCTAACTAGAAATCACCATCACCTAAGCCCGAAGTTTACATCATGCTTCCTCGAGGTAGACTCAAGTTCTTCCCTTATCCCCACACGAGTGCACATTTGCAATTTGCACTCCAAATTATGGACCAGTACTAATCCGTATAACTTGATAAAATTATGGCCTATGTCATTCCTCCAACTTCAACTTCGACCCTAATTTGTTTCTTAACTCATTTTGCATGAAGTCTTCAAATCTGCATATGTACACCTCCAATAATTCTAACTCCACTCTATAAGCTTTGTTCCTTCAATTAGAATCTCCTTTGTTTATTCACATCTTAGATGACCCATCTCTTTGGCCTATCCATATGCATGAGACTATGTTCTTATGGAACATTCTAACTCTAAATGGACAATCAATTAGCGTTTCAACCAATATAATTAAATATATGTGCATATAACTGAACAATATAATACATATATCCTATATAACATACATAGTCAATCTTCATATTCATATGAAATTACACTAAAAATAACCAATTTCAGAAAATATGTCCAAATGTATGTATAGAATCCATCAAAAATCGCTTTAAAACATTCTAAATTCATTTTCTTAACTTAGGTAAATTTAGATCTATCAAAAATCTTACTTTTAGGTTTAAAAACACTTTAGAAACTTTATTTATTATTAGAACAATAAATATTGTAAAGCAGAGGATAGAAATCATTCACCTAAATGGAGAATCAACCTAAAAATCATTAAATATGTGTAGATCTGATGTGTATAGTCGTTGCATGGATCCTAAAGCCGTAATTCTCAAAATCCTCTAGATCCACTTTGCTTGTTTCACCTTAATAACTTAGATAGGCTAATTAGAACGAAGATTTGATGGATTTTTAGTCTAATTTAGATTAATGGATAATTAACAAAATATGATTAGTGGTTGATGTTAACCATAATCCCAAAATGGGTTAATGGGTTGCACTAATCACCTCTTAACTACCCGCTAGTCTACCTAAAGACTATACAAACTAAATATAGTAATATCTCTTATATAGTAAGTTCAAAAATCTATTATTACTAATCTATGAAAAACAAACCATCATATCATTCATTTGGATGTAGTTTCAGACTCTAATTTGACTCCTATCAAAAATTATCGGCCTTATAAGGTTTTCAGGGTCAAAACCATCCAATAAAAATTCTACAGTCGTAAGATGTTACAACCTAACATTACCCAAAATTATAACTTAAAATGACTCAATTTAAATTTTAAAATAATATTTAACGATCGTTTGATACGTAAAATATAATCATTATAGATTTTCTCTTAAGAAATCAAACGATGTTGTACATGGTTCGATTGATGATGAATGATGTTGAGTTCCTCTTTAATTTTGGGAATATACATTAGAAACCATCACATATTTGTTGAATGATATACCGTCTAAGTTGTGCCTAAAATTTTATACAAGTTATATATAGGGAAGAAACCTCATCTTAATTATCTTCTGGTTTTGGGTTATCCGGCTTACTTTAGTAACATAAATCCCAGTAAGGGTGTGTTTATGGAAAAATTGTTCTAATCAAGTTCATGTCACGTCGGATGCATCGATGGTATCCGACAAATTGAATACGTTTGATGCATAATAACCCTAGAAATTGAATGCTCCAGTTGATGGAACGGTTCAAATCTTTCAGTTGGCATCGGACACATCTGATGGAAATAGAAACAATTTAAAACTTTTATATATATATATATATATATACTGCTTTCATTCCTCTTTCAAATACCCTGACGCATCCGACGTCAACTAAAACAATTTCAAACTTTGTTTATAAATACCTCATTCATTTTCTATTTGAATATCTCTTTCGCTTCCCTTTTAATACACATACAAACTCATTCTCATTTCTCTACACTTTCCCTTTTCATTCCCCTCTAAATTACCAATTTTTTGATGCCCATTTCATTTTGTGTAATAACACACCCTAAGTTAGAGGCAAGATTGGTTTTCTGTAATTTTATAGGCCATGAATTCTTGTATATACATATTCTATCATTTCAAGGAAAAAATGTTTTTATTTCTTAAAAAGAAACCATTTTGGAAAAGTAATTTCTCATGAGAAATTAGTGGTAATAATATACACTCAAATGAGATTCAAGAAACTTTCATGGAGATCGAATACATAGATAGTATGTGACGATTAACATATACCTCCGATACTTAATATACTTGTACCATTCACTTGATGGTATACAAACAATGTAGAGCAATTGTTAAAGTGGTAAAGTAAGCAAACTCTAACGGAAACATGCCTTATGCTCACAATACATAGGATAACATATAATAACCACATAGATATAAAGGAGGTAAGACGATAAATATTTCTTGATGAGTTAGAATAAAATCAAAGTTATATTTACCATTATATCATCATTCAATCATCATCAATCCCTCACCATTCCACACCCAAACCCACCAAAAAAAGAGCTTCTCTACCCATCACAGGCTACCGCTTCAATTTCAGCTTCATTCAATAATTTTCGATCGTTCAGTGCTGAACGATTTTTGCCATTACTTAACCAGAATGGATAACTATCTTAGCCTCCACTTTCCCATTAATCTCCCTCTTCATCCTACATAAAACAAGATGGTCCAATGCCAACTTTTGTAGATCGATATCGATCCATTTTATTTTGTACCTAGTGGAAAATGGCTAAGTATCCAATCTCCAAGTCGCATCCTTGCCTAAAGTCCACTCCATCCAAGCTCGGAGCAACTCCTCCATTGCCTCGAAGTTTCCTAAGGTGCCATTTACACTTTCCTCATCATCAAACCAAAGTTATAAATCCCATTGAATGCAAATGGATCATTAAATAAAGATCAGTGCAGATGGAAATTTTGAGACCTACAAACCAAGGTTAGTCGTGAAAGATACCTATCAAATTCAAGGTGTTGCTTATGAAGAAACGTTTTTGCTAGTCACCATGCTTAAATCAATTTAGTTTCTACTTGCAGCTCCTGCATACTATGACTATCAAATTTGGCAAATGGACATTAAAATGACTTTTCCTAAATGGTGATTAAGAAGAGACGTTTTATATGTTGTATCCAGTGGGTTTCGAGGTCGGTGGGTGCAACAATAAGGCATGTAGACTCTTAGGATTATTTATAGTTTTAAGAAAGCATCTTGAAGTTGGAGAAAACGTTTTGATAAGGTAATCAAAAAACTTGTTTTTAATCAAAACATAAAGAAAGTATAGATATATAAGAAAGATAAAAAAATGCCATAAGATTCTTAATTCTTTGCATTGATGTTGGCTACTGATTGGTAACCATGTACTAATATTATAATCAGTGAATATGTGACTCAATAAATTCTCAATAAAGGATTTACATAAGGCATCCTCCATACTAGGAAATAAGATCTATAGAGATAGATCTAGAAGGATATTTGGATTGTCCATAAAAAAATGTTCCAGTGCGACAGGAATTATCCGTTCTAAGAAGGACTCCCCATCAACAAATGAAGAAAGGCAACTCATGAGTCGGATTTATGCCTCGACAATAGAATCAATCATGTATGCCTTGCTACGTACTAGGCCAGATATCACTTTTGCACTAGGTGCAGTAAGTCAACATCACACAAGAAAATATTTAGACGACGTTTAAGGTCATCCTTCAAGTATGTAAAAAATATTAGGGATTTGCCTCCGATTGATGGAAGTGACAAACTCCTTAGATGGGGTATATTGACTCGAGATTTCAAAGTGATATCGATGATAGCAAGTGAATTTCAGGGTTTGTCTTTACTCTCAATAGAGGGGATGTTAGTTAGATTCCAAATAGGAAGTTGTGGAAGATTATACTATGGAGGCCGAGTACATTGCCTTGAACGATGCCGTAATAAAAGCTGGGTGGATGCACAAATTCAATAATGAGCTAGACTGATCAAAGCATTGAAGGTCCAATGCTGAATTATAGTGACAATAATGTGTCAATTTAGATTGAATAGGAACCATGAGCTCACATGTGGCCGGGACGCCTCCTCCATAAATTCAAATGATAAGGCAGTTTATCGGTGATGGAGAGATCATGATCAAGCAAGTAGATGCAAAAGATAACATTGCAGATTCATTCACTAAGGCGCTCTTCAATTTGTTTTAGGAAGTCTAATCTAGATACAGTAATGAAGCTCTATAATTGGCCCTAAGTACAACTACAAAATTGATAGAATTAAGAGTGTGCAATATGAGAAATTATGTAATTGTTATATAATCTTAATTCTTTAACTGTCTTGTTCAAATTAAAATATGTTTTAGTATTGTTTTTTTCCTTATACTTTTCACAAGCAACTAGCAAACCTAATTAAAGGAAATTTGGACCAATTAAAGCCAGCCCAGCTAGCTGTGGTTGGCTCAGTCATAGGCCAACCCAAGCCCATGATCCCAAACCAGCCCTTCAACCAAACAAGGCGTTATGGTAAAGCCCAGCCTTTTCAAGCAACCTTTACATGAACAAAACCAGGACCAAGCTTAGATCATTCATGCTAGCTCCTCTACATAAAACTTCCGCCAGTAGCTAAAGGCCACCTCAATTCACCAAGTTCCATATCAACTAACATGGGGCCACTATCTAAGCCTATCTCGACATCATGAAAGAATAGCTGTCCTTGGGAATGGGTTTCATACAACCAGATCCAACGGGTACCCGGCCTCCCTCCTGGATGCCTCATGCCTTGTCCATTACCTGCCTTCCCCAGTGGCCCTTAGCTTAATTTCAAACCTCTTCCATGTTGCCGACATTCGGTTGGCCAACTAGGCCATGTAAATATTAAGTGAAAGACAAAGCTATCAATTCATCCCATCAGAGCACCACCAGTGAGGTGGCTAATTAAATGGGGTTTACTATTAGAATTAAATGCACATTTAGTACAAGTCGATGCCTTATATGTAGAGGTAATGAGTGCTTTTTCATTCACCGCCTACCTTTTGACCTACTTTACATCCATCGACCATCCACCTCTAAAGTTAGAGCAATGGTTGAGCTTGATTCCCATCTTTTTCCATAGAAACCACACATTATCCATTCCAGTTACTATAAATACCTCATGCAATGATAGTTAAAGGAGGTTGGATTATGGTTGAACTAGTTGAATTCTTGTTGAACCGACGGTCATTATCTCAGCTCAAAATTCGCCTCATAGAAAATTCAAACCCTAAGCCCTTAAGATCTGCCACTCTCCTAGTCTTAACTACTTTATTTCTTTTTGTTTCCTATAATTCCCATAGTTGTAAGAGAATATATAGTAAGAGAACTTCATAATGGACGTAGGAAGCTTTGCCGTACTTCTTTATATCTCGTGTTATTTACCTTTTAGTTGTGTATTTAACTCCTCATTTTCCATTTTAAGCCTAGTAATTAGCAAATAACCTTTACTCTTCATAACACATTAGTTACATTTAAAGGTTTTCTAGAAAATTAGTCAATATTTGGGCGCTAGAAGGAGAGTCTCCCCGAAATAGATCTCCCTTTTCCACACTTTTCTACTCTGAAAGGGTATGGTCTGACTTGTTACCATGGTCAATCTTCCACCTTTGAAGATAACGACTCCAATGAGTAGAAAACCAAGGCAACACTTTCATTAGTGTTGTCCAACCTAACCCAGGCTCGAATGAAGAAAGATAGCGTACTATTATTTTACAGCTATCAAACGTGCGTCAGTAGGTCTACGAAGTTAATGGCTAGAAGATATAGTTGAATGCTCAAACCACCACTAAATTCGTCCTACCAGCTCCTTCAACAATCGACCCGGTCGATCTACCTGATTGTAGACAAACACCTTCTGGTGGCTACGATCTCCTAAACACGGCCAAGACCAAAGAGTGAGTGGCATTGGAAACTCTGTTGGTGAAAATCCCAATCAATCCAAGAGATACGTCGCATGAGTGCCTACTCGAATTAATCTCTCCTCGAATGTGGCTTTGCAAGTTTTGTCAAACCATCGCCGTCCCCCCTCCCCCAATGAGCGAAAGAACCATAAACTCTTGCTCAACCATGAACTTCTATATTCTACCATCTCAATGACAACACCTTGCCATCTACAGAGCATGCATGGCTCCGTTGGTGCACTCCCAATCTCACCGGGATGTGGTTAAAAGTAGGCAAAGGAAAGAGTGGGCATGCATTAAGGATCTGCTTCGATGCATAGAGGAAGATCCTCATCTAATCCTCATTGTTCTCCGTTCCATCATCATTCTCCTACCCTACCCTAGCTAGCCCTCGGCCTATAGTTAGACTTAACATCCCCCAATTGGTCGATTACGATCTTAGAAAAGAAATGTACATCCTCCACTAATAGCTCAGTAGAATGCAAGCCTACAACACTAGGGGCAAGGCATTCTAAGATGATGAAAACGGGGAGCCATTCTCAAATGAAATCATAGATACTTACAATCATTGCAGTATGCCTTTCCACTGAATGATAAGTACAATAGGAATACAGACCCGTCCGACCACATCATGGTATTCAACTCCATCAACTATGTCGAACAACTCTCTAGTACCATCATGTGTCTACTCTTCCCCTCCGCCTTTATAGGACTAGCCTCCCGCTAGTTCTTGTACCTATGATCACGCAGCATCCACTCCTAGGCCCAACTATGAAGGGACTTCAAAACTCATTTCCATTTGTCCTACATGCATGTAATGTTAGCCAGCGAGCTAGGCAATATAAGGCAATGTCCTTCTGAGAGCTCTCTGTCTTATGTAAACCGCTTCAACAAAGAGTCAACCTGGTCTAGGGATGTGAACGTCAGCAGCTTCGTCATGGCCCTATAATCAAGGGTCAAATACAAATCCAGGACATAGAGAGAACTCTAGATATAGCCATCTTCATCCCTAACCAACTTCTACCATCAGGGAAATGATTGATAAGGATGGAAGATGTGGATCTTTTACATAGCGATAACATGAGGTGCCCCACCCAAACCGGTCCTTGCAGCAACAACGATCACAGCAGTAGTAGTCATTATACTAACACCTAAAAGTGTCAAGAGAACGGTCCTCCCTACAAGCCTTGGTATCATATTTACTTTTATTTAATTAAGTATATTGCTACCATCTACCTTGCTACTAGGAACCAGGTGCAGTATCAAAGATCCACCACTGTCAAAGACTGGAAGCAAGTGGAACCTCATCGCAATAGTAAGTACTACGAGTTCCACCGGGTCAATGACCACTCCATAGTAGGTCGTTGTGTGCTCAAGGATGAGATTGAAAGGCTCATCCCAAAAGGCGTACTTTTAGAGTTTGTTCTTCATTAGGTCAGGCAAAGGGTGAATCATGAAAAATGGATAAATACCCCCTAAGCCTAGCAACACAAATCTCCAAGCCATCACCAAGCTCATAACCATGTGTAGGGGATTACACATGGCAGACAGCAGTTGGGGTGGAGCAGCCTTGGTATCAGAGAGAAGTAGGTACTATAAGGTGGGTTTGTTCGTTAGAGTCTTGGATGTCTAAGGCGCCGTAGCTGGAATAATATCGATCAATTATCTTCATGGCCAAAAGCAAGGCAGTATTCTCCTACCCCCATCAGAACCCATGTTCATCACTCTTGCGTTAGCCAACTCAAATGTGCATTAGGCCATCATGGATGAGGGAAGCTCAGTTAACTTTATGTTCAGGAATCTATTTGAAGCCCTCAGGCTTCCTGCCTTCAAACTCACCCTGTGCACCTTGCCTATTTATGGCTATTAGGTTGTAGGCATTATTCTAATAGGCACAACTCGATATAATAACATTCGTCCACGAGCCCATTTTATAAGATCCAGGTAAACTTTTTAGTAGTTGCTTGCCCATCTACTTATTACGTGTTAATAGGATGAGTGTCACTTGCCATGCAAGATGTCATCATTTCCTACAACCTCATGATCATGAAGTTCCCCATCCAAGGTGAGGTTGGTGAGATCAAGGGCAACCAGCAAAAGGCAAGGTATATTAAGTAACTTCCATTAGGAAAGCAAAGAATCATGCTACAACAAGAGCATCCAATAATCAATAGTGGTTTTCTTAACAAATCTAACGAAGCGACTAATGCCTTGGTTTTTTTCAACGCCACCCCCATCTCTATACCAATATCATCCAAAAGTAGTACAAAGTAATAATGTCAGATAATATAGAGGATGAGGCTATATGTGGTACACACGTGAATATTCCTTTGGTTAACAATGGTATGTATTTAAACATAAAATGAATAATTCACCTATACATACACAGTTTCAGCACAAAGCAAAAACGAATGTTCCTCTAGGATAGTACAATACATAATAGATAGTACATAAACAGAGAACACCGAGGCATAATCACAGTGATACTATATAATATACAATATATATTGTAGATCCAAAATAAAACCTAAGAATATACATACAAGAAATTACATAATACACATATGATATAAAATAATGCTACATACTAGTCTCATATATGCCTGGATAAAATTGGACGGTTTCATCGTCTATATGCCTGAAATGTCTGGGACTGACCCGAGTATCATATATAAGATACTGGTCGGACTATATCTATACTAATAGGTGTTATTATAATTTACAATGATAATATGAAAAGTATATTGATGATGGTATAACAGCCTCAAAACCATATCCACGGGAAAACAATACAGAAAAGTATCATCACCCCTATAAACCAAATCAATAGTAATCAAGGAAACTACATCTAATGGGTGAATCTTCCATACAACAAAACATCATCATAGAAAATGAAATCATCAAGTAAATGGGCTAGCACATAGCAATTCCTTATGGCATGTATGTATATACACACACACATATATATATGTATGTATATAATGGACTCTCGGTTAGCCATAATAAAAGTAGCAAAATGAGCCATCATCCAAATAGATATATGATAACATATGTCAAATAAGGATACGGGGTTGACCATGCTTTGGACATAGTGTAACAACCCTAATTTTGAAAAATAATATTTAGGATATTTAATTAGATAAATAAAATAAAATAATATAAAAGGATAAGGAGGTTGATATTTGATAGTTAGTATGGGTTGACTCTTAATTAATGAACGGAAAAGGTTAATTAGAACGTTAATAAGAAGGAGGATATATAAGGTGGGAAAAATAAGAAAAGAGAATATTCCTTAATATATACTCTCTCATTCTTAATTTCGCCCTCACTTATCTTCATACAAACAAAACATAGAAAGCATAGGCCGACCATTAATAAAGGATTCAAGAGAAAGAAAAGCTAGGAATCAAAATTAAAGCTTAGGGAAAATTAATCAAAACTCAAATCTCAACCTTCTAACTAATCAAGGTGAATAATAGTTATGCATCTCAAATTTAAATTTAAATTTTCAATTTTAAGTCTAAATCTAAATATTCAGCTGTTAATATGCTATGTTCTAAAAGATTGAATGATTATGTGCATACTGATGAATATTTAGATTTATTTATGATATTAATTAATAGGTTTAAGTATGAAAACCTATCATATGATAACCAAATGACTTGAAATTATGAGATGATGTTAGAAACATTATTTTTGAAGCAGACTTTCAATTTCATAATTTTTCAAGCAAGTATGAATTTATTATGAATTTTTTAAGTTAAGACAATGGTTCATTTCGGGTATTAATTATTAAAAATAATTAAATATTTTTTTTGATCCTAAATTTTTTATCTATTAAATGATATAATAAATTGAATTTATATGATTTTTGAGGATTTTTCCCTAGTATTTATGAAGGGTTATAAAATTATTAAGCTAGAAGGGCTTCATTATTATATCAAGATATTAATATATGATTAAAGTTGTGCAAATGTTTTCGAAATGATAAACCTACTCCAGATTAGTTTTCTGATAAAGATTTTGATAAATAAACTTGTAATCCGATAGGATTTTGAGAAATAAAAAGAGTTGATGAAAAAAAATTACTTTTAGTAGCAAAATAGTAGTTTTCTAGTTATTTACGACATTGCCGAAGCCATTGTTGTTAAAGTCCTTGGTGCCGTTGCTATATGTTGTCATCCTTAATTAACGCATAGGATACCATCTAGATAATATGGAATGAATTCAAGAGGGTTGGAGTCGACGTTGGCAAGGATACTATCGACGTCATGATCTTCAACGTGGATGATGTATCCTATTTTACTTAAAAGTTTTGACATTGCCTATTTCTATAATGTTGCCGACCCTCTTTCTTTCAAAGTAACCTATAGCGGTGATAATGATGACGCATATTTTGATAACGACTCTGAAAGGTGATGAAGCCGCATTTTTTAACTTTGGCAGTACACTGTTGTGTTTTATTTACTTTGACTTTATCCTTTCCACATATTTTCAAAGAAGGCAATGATGTCATGCTTTATCCTTTAGGCCTTAATGATTTCCGACTTAATCTCTAACATCGATTTTCGAAGAAGGCTAGGTTGCCCCCTATTATCATTTTGGCCCTAATGATACTGCTATTTTCTTTAAGGCATTGCGGTCGACACTCGTCAATGTCGTCAAGAATTTTCTAAGGTTATATACTATGCTATATAACATAGTTAACCTCGACTATACAGCTTGTGCTTTGTAAATCAAAACTTTAACATAATTTGGAATTGAGGAGGGGTGATAATCCTATTGGAGAGAGTGACGCCGACGTTAGCCATTTAATATTTTTATTAAATTTGGTTATATAGCCTATGGTTTGGAAATGAGAAACTTCCAAGTGATTTCGAGATTTATCATTACTAATTTATTAAATCATATATATCTTGGCATAATGTTTTGGATAAAGTAAAAAACTATAATTTTCCTTGTTTTAAATATGATTTCAAGTGATAAATCATTTATAAAGAAATTATCTAAGGAAATAAAAAAGGGTATTTAGCCCAGAATTTTACTAAAGAATTATTACTTTTGCCACTGGATAGATTTGATAGGATAAATAGCTCAAAGATTAGAAAACCAGATGAGACTGGTGTAGGGTCTTGCCCTATACTTCAACTATTAGCCCTTAGCTGATATAAGTCCAAAATTCTAATGCGTGGCGCTTTTTCACAAGTATGACTAAAAGTAGGTTTACACTTAAAAAGTAATACATAAAGATGAGATAGGTTATAGGTTGGCCTGCAAAACCTTTAAGTTCTTAGCAAACCTAGTAAAACTATAAGGTTAATAGATAGTCAGGTAAACACGAAGATAAGTATATTTGGACAGACCATCCAGATTTCTTCTAACAGTCAGTTACAAAATTTGGTTTATCTAGTATGCTCGAGTTAGCCACACAGATCAGTAGTTATCCTATGAAAACTAAACATTGGGATGGATATTCCATAGATTTGACAGATTGGTCAAGATTTAGGTCACATGCAAGCACATTATTGTTTATATTGTCTGTTTAACCACTGCAGTTACAGGAGTTACTTTGCAAAAAGTATATTTTAAAAGAAATATTAGTGAGAGAAAAATCTGTTCCGCTCAACAATGTGGTCGCACTGAATATCTATAAACCGAGATGGCATATTATTATTTACACCAAAAATTTTGTCTGACTCGAAGTTTATGTTCTCCCCTTAAACTCTCCAGTGCTCAAAATTTAATTTGAGTTGGTCAGGAGTGATGGTTTACAAGATAAGTAGATTTTGGTGAATAAAGCTTCCAAAGATATGCGGGGGGCAAAGGTAGCCATTGAGGAGTCTATCTTTATGTATGATTAACCCGCTGTGTTGAAGTTATTTTGCTGAAGTGTATGCAAAGATAGTGTTATAACTATCTAGAGTAAACTCTGATCAACCAAGGGGGTATCTTCATATGTCACCCTTGGAGCATATTGTAATAATTTTTTTATATGAACTTGGGAAACATTTGAGATTATGTAATGAATATGAAATATGGCCTTTAAAATGAAATGAGAAAGTTAGTTTAAAATTGTAATTAAGAAAATTTCATATTTATGTGCTTTAATGTTATTGAAATGATTAACATGTCCATATTTTATCACCGAAGATTAACACTATAGATGACTGCAACATCTATAGTGCTTAGTTTCGAGCCTTAAAATGAGGGATGTTACAACTTGGTATTGGGGCATTGGTTTATATAAAACTAAAAGAATTTTCAAAATTAAGATAGTTTTGGAAACATAATCCAAATGAATCAAAGAATAAGATTGGGGCATGGTTAATACTATAGTGACGTACTTGTATTTGCTATATATAAGTATATGCTTTACCTTTATTCTCCCTCTCTCTCAGACCATTCTTCCTTTTCTTACTAAGGTATAAATTTGGATTTAAGGAAGTAAGATATGGAGGTAGGAAATGGAAGAATGAATCTCGATGGATGAAGCATTTCTACCAACGGAAATGTCAGACCTAATATTCAAAGGAATCCATGCCAAAAAACAGCTGCAAATGTGGGTGAAGAAACATCAACGTTTGTATAGGAGCAATGTATCAGTTCTTTGTCAACATGATGGATGCATGAGCTACTCCTAGATTAATTAGAGAAAACGTTGGAGGATCCATTCAAGAATTTGCATTTGTCAACAATTATGTTGTTTTGAGTAGAGACTATGCAAGATTTGAAGGGAAGCCATTCATTGGAACTGAGGATGCCATCAAAGTGGAGAATTGGTTACTTTAGTGTGAAAGGATCTTCATTGATCTTGGTTTGAACGAGCAAAAGAGGAGATTGGCATCTTGGCAACTGCAAAGAGTTGCATTGTACTGGTGGAATAATGTGATTGTTGGAGTAGCTGAGGAAATTTTGACTTGGGCGGAGTTTAGAAGGAGGTTCAAAGAGAGGTTTATGTTAGAAATTGCCATGTCTACTTTTCTTAGAAAGTTTTCTAAGTTGGTGCCAGGTGATATGATTGTGTTAGTGTACGTAACAAGGTTTGTGAAGTTATCTAGATATGGGTATGCTACAATGGATACTGTGATTTAGGGAAACAAAAAGTTTATCCATGTGTTAAGATCAGGGACTGCACTCTAGGGATTTATGTGGCGTAGAAATGTTATGGCCTTGAGGAATGAAGAGATGTTTGGTTTGTTCTGTATTAACAAGCCAGTTGAGAATCCAAATGGATAGAAACAAAAGAGAGAAAAAGGGAGCTCAGAAAGACGAGGCTGCCAAGAAAGAAAAAGCCGAGGTTGTATGTTTCAAATGTGATAAGAAAGGACATTATGCACATCAGTGTGGAACTAGGAAGGGAAAGGAAGTCATTAGAAAGAAGAACATCAAGTGCTTTAATTGTGACCAGGACATTACAACAATCAATGCAAGGAACCAGCGAAGGTTGAGAAAGGTAAAGTGTTTGCTTTAGAACCAGCTACCTCGAAACCCACATTAAAGGAAAAAGAAAAGGTGTGATGGGAGAGGTATGCTTTTTAATCATGGCTTACATGTTAGAGTACAATTTGAGACCGATGCATCACATTCTTTTATATCTCGATGTTTAGTAGATCAGCTTAACTTAGAAATTTCATACCTAATTACTTTCTTAAGGTTTGTGAATCTGATAGGAGGATATACAATCCTAGGGATGAGTTGTGACCACTTAGAGTTTAAATTATTAGGTCAAATGTTTGCCTACAATTTGAATGTGTTTGATTTCTTAGACTCTGGGATTATTTTAGGTATGGATTGATAAAGTAAATATGATGCTAAAATATTTTTCTAAGATAGAAAAATATCACTAAGACACCCTAATAGCAGTGACCGAATTATATGCTTGCTAGAATCCAAGTTTAGATGTTTATGTTTTATTGGATGCGATTGAGGAGGAAGTCGAGTTGGATAGGGTTTTCATAGTTAGAGAAGTTGTAGATTTTTTTGAGTCTTTTATAGGACTAACATCAAAATGAGAGTTTCGAATATATCTTGTACCTAGAGTTGTACCCATAAGTAGATCATTTAGTATAATGACACCTACCGAGATGAAGGAGTTAAAGGTGAAGCTATGGGGCTAAGGAAAAGTCTTATTAGACCAAGTAGTTCGGTCGGGAAGCGACCGCGGTATTTATGAAGAAACCGGATGGGTCGTTAAGATTGTGAATCGATTATCGTGAGCTGAATGAGAAGACAATAAAGAATTTACATCCTTCATCGAGAATTGATGTTTTATTTGATCAGTAGAGTAGAGCCAAAGTATTTTCCCAATTGGATTTGGTAATGGGATTTCATCAATTAAGAGTGGTGGAGGACAACATTCCTCTAACGGTGTTCCAAATGAGATATGGTTTATACAAGAGGTTAGTGCTGTCATTTGGATTAATTAATGCGCCTACTTTCCTCATAGATTTAATGAACCGATCCTCCAAGATCAATTAGATAGATTTATGTTGGTATTCGTTGACGGTATTTTGGTATATTCTAAGGACAAAAGAGACTATAAGACTCACCTTAGAATTGTGCGTTGAGACATTGAATTAGCATCAACTCAAGGCAACATTTTCGAAATGTCAATTTTGAAAGAAAGAAGTGAGGTTCCTTGGTCATGTAGTCTCAAAAAAGGATTGTCTACAGATCTACCTAATATAGAAGTTGTAAATAATTGAAAGAGACCCGAGATAGTGATTGAGATAAATAATTTTCTAGAATTAGCTTACTACCACCAGAGATTCATCAATGATTTCTCTTGTATAACAGCACCGATGACAAAAATCAATAACAAAGGACGTGAAGTATGTCTTGGACCAATAAATTTAAGGAGGCATTTCAGAAATTGAAACATTTATTGACCAATTTGCCTGCGTTAGTAATCCTAAATGGAAATCAAGATTTGGCGGTGTATGTTGATTCTTGTGAGATAAGATTAGAAGCTACGTTAATGTAGATGGGTAAAGTGATTACCTATGCTTCATGATAGCTTAGACCACACGAAGTTAGATATCTAACTCATGACTTAGAGTTGGCTACCGTAATATTTGCTTTGAAGCTGTGGAGACACTATCTTTTAGGAGAACATTTGAGTTGATACGGATCACAAGTCACAAAGTTACTTATTCTCTCAAAAGGAGTTAAACATGAGACAGCAAAGATGGTTGGAGTTTTAGTTGTTATGATTTTGGAGTCGAATACACACCAAGGAAACGAAATAAAGTTGTAGATGCACTTTGCAGAAAACACCAGAATGTGATGTACGCAATGATATTGGAGTGGAAAGTTTTGGAAGCATTAACTACTTATAGTATGCGGTTAAGATCGACTGCTAGCTCTAATCAGAGTACTGTAATGTTATCTTGCTTAGAAGCTTGACCGGTATTTATTGAAAGAATCACTTATAAACAAAGAGATGATCCATTAATAGCTGATAGAATTAGAAGATTGGAAGGTGGAACTGAGATTGATGATTTGAAAGACTTTTATCTTGCCAATCAGGATGGTTGAGAAAGAAGGGACGATTATGTGTTCCCGAAGTTGGTGACCCAAAAAAGAAGTACTTAGAGAATGTCATCGATCAAAGTTTAGTATTCATCATGGAGGAACAAAGATGAACCAGGATTAGAGTGAAGTTTCTTCTGGAAAGGAATTAAAATGGATGCAGGCTTATGTGTATACAAATGCTTGAATTGTCAATAGGTAACGACCGAGCATTAGAAGCTTAGTGGATTAGTTCAGCCTTTGGATATACCAACATGGAAATGGGTTTTATATTAATGGATTTCATAAATGGGTTGCCAAGGTCGAATAGAGAAAGTGAAAGTATCTGGGTTGTGGTAGATAGATTGACCAAGAGTGCACACTTTATTCCCATTAATTCGACATGGATGGCACCAGTTTAGGCTAAATTATTCATGAAGAATATAGTTAGAATACATGGAGTTCCCAGTAGTATAGTTAGTGATAGGGGCTCTTTACTTACTAGTTAATTTTGGAAGAGTCTGCAAGAGGCTTTAGGTACTAAGCTCATGATGAGTACCGCTTACCATCCATAAAATGATGAACAAACGGAAAGAGTTAACAAAGTCTTGGAGGATTTGTTAAGAGCTTTTGTGCTAGATTTTGGAGGATCATGGGAAGACCATTTACAGTTAGTCGAATTCTCGTATGACAATAGTTATTAGACTAATATAGGGATGGCACCTCTTGAATCTTTATATGGAAGACTATACAAATCAGTAGTATGTTGGTTGGAGACTGAAGATAGATTAGTTCTTGGTGCGGATACGGTAAGAAAAGCCACATAAAGATTGATTTGATTCGAGTTGTAATAAAGGAAGCTTAGTCTAGGTAGAAAATTGATACAAATAAGAGATGGTAGGACTTAGTGTTCTCAGTTAGAGATCACGTTTTCTTCAAAGTGTCACCAATGAAGGTGTCACCAATGAAGGGTGTAGTAAGGTTTAGGAAGTCAGGGAAATCGGTACCTAGGTTTGTTAGGCCATTTCCTATTATAGAAAGGATTAGGAAACTTGCTTATAAAATAGAGTTACCGGACAATCTTGGAGGAGTCCATAGTATGCTTCATGTTCCCCATCTCAAGAAGTATGTTCGAGATCCTGAACTACTATCACCCCGACTGTGTTAGAAGCCCTAGTAGTGGAACAATACATGACTATAGTTAGGCAGCCGGTTCATAGCGTGGCTAAGGATGAGAAATAAATTAAGAAACAGGACAGTTGGATTAGAAAAACTCCAATGGGGTGACGACGAGAGAGACGGTACTTGGGAGACATAATACAGGAAACTTATCCTGGCTTGTTTGATGGTATGTCTTATGTCTATAGTTATGATTCTAATTGTATACCTTATTGTAATTTCGAGGACGAAATTCTTTAAGGAGGGGAATTTGTAACAACCATAATTTTGATTAACATTATTTTGGAAATTTGATTTAATAAATTAAATAAAATAATATAAAAGGATAAGAAGAGTGAGATTTGATAGTCAATAGGGCCAAGTCTTAACTAATGAACTAACAAGGTTGATTAGAGCATTAACAAGAAGAAGGATAGATGAAGAGGGCAAAATAGGAAAAAAGCATATTACCTTAATTCATACTCTCTCATCTTATTTCCTCCCTCGCTTCTCTTCGTAAAACAAAACAAAGAAAACATAGGCCGGCCATTAATAAGGGATTCAAGAGAAAGAAAAGCTAGGAATCAAGAGTAAAGCTTAAGGAAAATCAATCAACACTCAAATATCAACTTTCTTTAACTAATCAAGGAGAATAATAGTTATGCATCTCAAATTTTAATTAATATTTTCAGTTTTAAGTCTAAATCCGAATTTTCTGATGTTAATATGCCATGCTTTAAAGGATTGAATGATTATATGCACATTGATGAATATTCATTTATAACATTAATTAATAGGTTTAAGTATGAATGCTTATCATATGATGCCAAAATGACCTCAAATTGTGAGACGAGGTTAGAAACATTATTTTAAAAGTGGATTTTAATTTCATAATTTTCCAAGTTTGAATTTTCTAAGTTAAGAAATGGTTTATCTCAGCTCTTAATTATTAAAAATAATTAAATATCCTTTTTTTATCTCAAAATTTTTATATGTTAAAAGATATAGTAAATTAGACTTATTATGATTTTTAAGGATTTTTCCAAAGTATTTATGAAGGGTTGTAAAATAATTAAGCTAAAAGGGCATCATTATTATATTAAGATATTATTATAAAGGTTTGCAAATGCTATGGAAATGATAAACCTGCTCTAGATTAGTCTTCTGATAAAGAGTTTGATAAAGAAAGTTGTGATCCAATAGGATTTTGACAAATAAAAGGAGTTGGTGAAAAGAAATTGTTTTTAAAGCAAAATAGCACATTCCTTGGTTATTTACGACATTGCAATGTCGAAACCATTGTCGTCGAAGTCCTTGATACCATTGTTCTAGATTTCCATCCTTAATGGATACATAGGATGTCATTCTAGATGGTATGGAATGAATTTAGGAGGGTTAGGGTCGACATTGACAAGGATACTATCGACGTCGTGATCTTCGACATGGATGATGCCGCCTATTTTACTTAAAAGTTTTGGCACGGCCTATTTCTATAATGTTGTCGACCCTATTTTTTTTGAAGTAACCTATAGCGGCGATAATGATGTCGCATATTTTGATAATGACTCCAAAAGGCAATGAAGCACGTTTTTAATTTCGGCTATATAGTGATATGTTTTATCAACTTCGACTTTATCCTTTGCCGCATGTTTCCATAGAAGGCAATGATGTTATGTTTTATCATTTCGACCTTAATTATTATTGATTTTAATCTATAACACCTATTTTCGAAGAAGGATAGGTTGTCATTTATTATTACTTAAGCCCTAATGATGCCGTTATTTTCTTTAAGGCATTGATGGCGAGACGCGTTAATATCGTCGAGCATTTTCTAAGGTTTCATACTATGCTATACGACGTAGTTAACTTCGACTATGCATCTTGTGTTTTGTTAATCAAAGACTTTGATCCATGTTGGTATTGAAGAGGGGCATTGACTTTATTGGCGAGATTGACACCAACCTTAACCATTTAATCGTTTTACTAAATTTGGTTATATAGCCTATTTTTTCTAAGTGAGATAACTTCCAAGTGGTTTCGAGATTCACCAATACAATTTTATAAAATTTTATTAGCTTGGATAATATTTTGGACAAAGCAAAGGGCTATAATTTTCCTTGTCTTAAATATGATTTCAAAGGTTAAATCATTTATAAAGAAATTGTTTCAAGGAAATAGTAAAGGGTATTTAGCCTAGAATTTTAATAAAGAATTATTACTTTATCACTTTTGGATAGATTGTGATAAGATATATTTATTTGGAGTTTCGAAAAGCAAATAGAACTGGTGTAGGGTTGCACCCTATACTTCAACTGTTAGCCCCTAGCCGATATAAGTCAAAAATTTCAGTGCATAAGGCTTTGTCAAAGGTAAGACTAAAAGTATGTTTATGTGCAGAAAGGAATGCATAAAGATAAGATGGGTTATAGGTTGACCTGCAAAACCTTTAGGTTCTTATTAAGCCTAGTAAAACCATGAAATTAACTGATAGTCAGGTGAAAACTATGGCAAGTATATCTGGATAGACATCCAATTTTCTTCTAACAATCGGTTGGGAAACTTAGTATATTTGGTAGGCTCGAGGCAGCCATATAGATTGGTAGTTATCCTGTGAAAACTAAACATTGGGACGGATAGTCCACTGATTTGAAGGATTAGTCATGATTACATATGTTGCATGCATGCACATTATTGTTTATATTGTATGTTTTAACCATTGTGGTGACAGGAGTTATTTTTCAAAAGGTATATTTTAAAAGAGATATTAGTGAGGGGAAGATCTGTTTAGCTCAGTGGCATGGTCTTGCTGAATATCTATAAACTGAGATGGCATATTATCATACACACTAGGTTTTTTGTCTGACTCAAAGTTAATATTTTCCCTTAAACTCTCGGATGCTCAAAATTTTATTTGACTAGGTCAAGAGTAAGGGTTTGTAGGTTAAATAGATTTTGGTGAACTATGCTTCCGGAGACGTGCAAGAGGCAAAGTTAGCTACTTACGAGTCTATTTTATATATTATTAATCCACCATGTTGAAGTTATTTTGTTGAAGTGTATGCAAAGATAGGTATAATTACTATCTAGTAATAAACTTTGATCAACCAATGAGGCATCTTCATATGTCACTCTTAGAGTATTTTGTAATAATTATATTTTATTTGAACCTAGGCAATGTTTCGGAAAATACAATGAATATGAAATATGATATTTAAAATGAAATGAGAATGTTTATTTGAAATTATAACTCGGAAAATTTCATATTCTTTTTTGAAAAGCAAGAGCAAAAAGCTCACTTTATTAACTAATGAAATATTACAACCAAAGAAAATGACCTACAAGCAAAAACAATTACACAACAATGACCAGAAAACAAATCAAGACCAGATTACACCCAACCACACTATGACTAGATTACAACCATGAACACATACATGACCAGAATATAATTAGAGAAGTTGACTTACAACCATGACCAGATTACAAATAGAAAAAAAGACTTAAACAACAAACAGACAGTTGCATAACAACTATATTGGAGTAACAAAGCAGCAGCATTGAAACCAAGTAATCAAGATGGCTTCAGGAAAGAAAAGCAATGCAAGCATAACCTAAGCCACCAAACAGACATAACCATCAGCATATAAGGCATCACTCTGTAATTGCTTCACTCAGAGAATACTTCACTCTGTAAATGCTTCACCAAACAACAGGCAACTTCCATATGAAAAACAGCATAACAGTGAAAGCTTCACTCTGTAAATGCTTCCATAAATCTCTCTTGCCAACCTTAAAAAGAAACTGAAAACAGCAAAGTGAACAACCTAGAATTGTAAAGAAAATAGTAATAATCTTAACAAGTATCAATTCTTAAAAACCAAAGAATATTCCTGTGAATCTGAGCAAACAGTTGTGAGGAATTCCTTATACTGTTACCAAAAATTCTATTATTTCTCTCTTGCCATACTTCATAAACCAATCTTTTGAGCATCTTTAGCAGAAGCTTTGTCTGATGAGATTTCCATCTAGTTGCCTTGAAGATATTGAACCATTCAATAGGACTTAAAGTTGAAGGTTTGTAAAATCCACAAGATGATAATAATCTATACCAGATTTGAAAAACAAAAGGACACTCAAAGAATAAATGTGTGTTACATTCTATACCAGTCTTACAAAAAACACACATATTCTCTGAGATAATACCAATTCTACAAAGTTTATCCTTGGTATTTAATGCATTAGCCATCACTTTCCATAACAGCAAATTTTCTTTAGCACTGCCACCTATTTTCCAAATTCTTGTATACCATGGAAAAAGAGAACCATTATCACAGAGAGATTTGTAAACAAGCTTAATTGAAAAAGTCTTCCCAGACCATACTAGCACATTATCAGATCTTAATGTAGGATATTTAGAAATGATGTTCCATAATTGTCTTAATTGATAAGAGCTTGAGTAAGGCAAAACTAAATTGCCATCATGAATAAAATCAACAACCTTAGCCTGTTCAGCTATACCAGAAATATTTCTTAAATTGTAATCAACAATTGAACTAAGGATTAAGCCTTGTTTAGACCAGGGAGAGTGCCAAAAAGACAAGTCTTTAATCAGATCATGATTACATTGAATTAAAGGAATAAATGTTTCTCTAAGCTTCAAAATACACCTCCAACTACAACTTTGAGGAATTGGCATAGTCCAAAAATTTTTCCTACCAATAAGATTATGATTAACCCATTGTGACCAGAGATTGTTGTCAGATGTAATTTTTTTATTGAAATAGACTGATATAGCAGCTCTGTTCCATTGAAAGATATTTGTTATTCCAAGACCACCATGTTTCTTTGCTTCAAAAAGTTTATAGAAAGAAATTGGAATTAACTTCCTAGTAAATGGATCACCATGCCATAAGAATTTATTAAGAGCACTAGTAATCATATTAATAAGCTTAGCTGGAAGAATATAATGCCTTGTCCAATATGTAGTCATGGCTACAGCTATTGACTGAACTATGGTTAGCCTACCAGCTTGTGAAAGTTTTCCAACAGGCCATAAGTGTAGTTTATCAATGATCTTTTCAAACAGTGGCATGCAATCTTGCTTAGTAATTCTAGATGTAATCAAAGGCAGACCCAAATAGAAAGAATTTCTAGGCAGTTCTTGAAGACCAGAAAGATTAATAATAGCATTCTTATCCAATGGATTTAATCCAGCAACTAAAATATTAGATTTAGCCAAATTAATTTGAAGTCCAGTGATAGAGTGAAAAAGCTTCAGAGTAGAGAGAATGCATTGAATATTATCATGAGTGGGCTTTGTAAAAACAACCAAGTCATCAGCAAAAAGGAGATGAGTAATAAGTGGTTGCTTACATTTTGGATGCAACTGAAAAAATCCTTTAAAAACAAGTTCCTTGAACATAGAATTAAGAAGCTCCATGACAATTATAAACAAATAGGCAGAAATAGGATCACCTTGCCAAACACCATGTTTACCCTTAAAATAACCATATAGACCACCATCTCTCAAAATAGAATACATAGGAGAAGAAATACAAGTATAAATCCAAGCTAAGAATGGTTTTGGGAAATTCATTTTGGACATAATTGCTAAAATAGAATTCCAATGCACAGAATCTAAAGCCTTTCTAATATCCAATTTTAACATACACCTTGGAGAAATGGTTTTCCTTTCATAACCAAACAACAATTCTTGAGTCAATAAAATGTTATCACTAATAGATCTACCAGTGATGTAAGCAGCTTGATTAATGGAGATAATAGATGATTAATAAGATTAACATATCCACATTTTGTCACCAGAAATTAATACAATAGATGATTGCAGCATCTGCAGCACTTAATTTCGGCCTCGGGATGGGGGATGTTACACACAGTCTCAAGTATAATCTCATCTCATATATGCCTATCTACCACATGTAGATCGAAACCAAACGGGAGACTGATAGACGCATGCCCACTCCAGGAACCTAGGATAGCTGCATGTTGTGTAGCCGAATCTATTCCTACATCCTTAGTTCCCTCAACAGAAATCATTAATTATATACACTAATGACTCATCAATGCGTAGCCTTAGTCACGAACCTACACCGCCTCTGTTGGTAATAGATTGTTGGCCTAAGGGACTAAAGGGGCTATATGGCACCAACCTTGCCAAAACATATGATGTGCATCAAATAGAATATACAAAAAATGTGGTGCGGATCAGGTCGCCAGGGTAGATGCTGGCCAATGTGGTTCACTTCCGAAACAAAAAGGAAGTTGGACAAAGGTAGACAGACACATAATATATATACAATAGCTAACACATGGCTCTATAAATATGCCAACACGTGGCTCTAAGGATACTCAACACAGCAGTATCACATACAACATGAGTGTCATAGACAAGAAAAGAATATCTGAATAAATAACATAACGGTATCCAATACCACTGTCATGCTCTAAGGATACTTAACACAGCTATATCACCACAACATACCCCCATATGAGTGTCATACACAAGAAAAGAATAAGTGAATAAATAATATAATTGTGTCCCATACCACCACATGTTATTAGTCTATTTATTTAGTGCTTGCACATCACACTCGCTCCTTCAATATCCTATATAAATAGTCCAAAGAATAACCAGATAAATATTATCGAATGTCTCATCCTAAATAGTATTATAACTCTATATATTCATATTCCTCGTCATACAAAGTTAAATGAAAAATCAATATAAAAATGTCACAAATCCATATAGAAAGATGTTATCACCATATCATATCGAATTGGTAGTCAAAATAGCAACAACAGTGAATCATTCAGATAGTCCAATTCAATATATAAGGATAGAATGAATATAAAAGTAATATAAAACAGATTATTCAGATAAATATATATATATAAAAATATATAACAACAAATCGATATTTAAATCAAAACAATCATAACATATAGTCTTATATAACAAAATAAATACTTAGAAATAGACAATATATATATATATATATATATATATATATAGAAATATTAGATAATTAACTAGACTCAAATATAACATATTCTATATGATAAATACTAATCCCAAATTTTGTATAAAATTAAATAGTAATTTTTCTTTTTACAAACAACATTAGAAAATCTTTTTTCTTTCATTCGATAACCCAAAATAGATTGTAAAACTAAATAACACGCTTAAGAATAATTCCATAACTTTCTATAGCTAAACACCTTTTATAAATAATTATAAAACATCTGAATCATTATATATGTATGTATGTATAATCAATTAATTACATTTTCAAAACTTGAGTTATATACTAAATTCTCATATTTTGAAAATTATAAAATATCAATTACAGACTACATCTTACATTTTTTCTCATTTAAATAATACTATTAAATTCTCTTTATTAATTTTATTAGAATTTAATTTATATTTTCAATCATATATTTAGTATATAGGTATATATATTTTAAATTAAATATATAATGATGCTTGCATATATACATAAGGTGTACACACACCATAACTTACACATGCACATAATTGAGCGCGCACACCGCACATGCACGACCTTGCATACACACACGATGTTGTACACACATCTGAGCTGCACACGCAACCTACCACTAGTGTATTTGTCATCACTGTTCGGTCAACAGGTCGGCTATGCTTGGAGCAACTTCTCTCTAGGACAAACATCCATCAACCCATTTCATCCCATTCGTCATCGTTATCTTCACTGATTCGTAGCATACAACGTAATACACCAAAATATCGATTCAATTCATGCATATACATATTGAATTTGTGAGTGAGACACTCAACTGTACATCGCAATTCCTCCTCATCTTCTTCCTTCATGGTCGCACGCACTAAAACTTTCAACGCTTCAATGAAATCCAATTCTCTTTTATGCGCGAGTGTATATTGATGTCAAGAATCGCGTATTTGAATTTGAAAATTTATATATTTATATTTGAATTTAATTCGATTTATTTGAGAGGTAGGATTTAGGGATAAAGTTGATTTCCTAATGTTGGTATACGTATATAATGGAGTTGTATTTACAAAAAAGAGGAGAAACATCAGGGGATTGAAATATCTGGAGAGGGAGAAGTCAGAAAACATGATATTTGCATTTAGGCAATTTGGCCTTTGGGCTTCGCATCTCTTCTTCTTTACTTTTCTTGTTCTTCTCTTTCTTTCTTATTATAATTCATTTTCTATTCAAAATAAATTACAATAAAATTGCAAGTGTGAAAATATATATTTCTAGCACTTAACAATTTACTCAATGCTATAACCTTTCTAGAATTTCCCATAAATTCATTTAAAGATTTTTAAATGCCAAATATTCACATTTTAGGCCCAATAGCATATAATTTCCAAATTAATTTATTTCACAATACATAAAATAATTATTTATTCCCAAAACTATTTAATTTCATTACTAATTACCTTATTATAAAATTATGGTCTTCTAAAATAAATTCAAATTATTTAATTTAAATTTCAAAAATCCATTTTTAATTATTTAAATAATTATTATTAATTGACTTTGAAATCTCGGTTGTTACAACGAAGCAGCGATGGCAGCTCCCACCCTCTCATATTCGTCCGACTTGTCCGAGAGCCGGAGGCATCATTACCTTGGCCTCAACCCTTCGTTCTAGAAAAAATTTCAATTACAATATGGAAAGTTTTGTATGTATGTTTATTTTCATTATACAAATCTTTAGGTTGGGCTATGTACATCCCACTTCTCCATTACATATCCCATACTAGAGTGAAGAAACCAATACACATAGATTTGGCTCAGGATCAGTGGTCACTTCATACCCCTCAAAGTCACCCTGGAGAACCCCCAGCTTGTGCGATCGGATTCACACCTTGGATTTTTTTCCACTTAACGTTTGATCGCTCGAAGCTTGAAAGAACTTGCAAGCAAACTTGTGTTTAGCACATGTCAGTGCAAATTGATGCTCTACATCCGACCATTACTTAACCATCACAAGCTTTCACTTTGGGATCAATGATCATCTCATACCCGGCAACATGCCACCCATATTTTTCACATAAAACTAGGAAGCCCAATTAAAAGCAATCTGACCTAGTCAAAGCCAGCTAACTGATCCATGGTTTGGCCCAGTCAAGGGTCGGGCCAAGCCTGTGGTCTTCTACTAGCTCTTCAACCAGCAAAGCACCATGGTAAAGCGCAGGCTCTTTATGCATCCTACACATGAATAAGACTAGGATTTGGCATAGATCAATCCTGCCTTGGTTCTCTACATTAGACTTTCAATAGCAGTTAAAGACCACCGTGGTTCGCCTGGTTCCACATCATCTAATGGCCAGCCTCTATCTAAGCCCGTCTCGGCAAGTAGCACATCAAAAAGAATAGCCCACCCTAGAACATGGCTTCCATACATCCAGATCCAGCCGATACCCGACCTCCTACCTTACACCCCATTCCCAAGAGCACCCCATTCCCGGTCCATTTCCCAACATTCCCATGTGATCCTTAGCTAAATTCCAAACCATTTCCATATTGCCGACATCTGGTCAGCCAACTAGGTTATGTGGGTACTCAAGCGAAAGATTAAGATGTCATCCCATCCCATCACAGAACCACCAGTAGGGCGTTTGATTTGATGAATGCTTACCATCAGCGTTAAATGCACATTTACTACAAGTCCATGCCTTGTACAGAAAGGTGACGATTGATTTCTCACCCACGCTTTTCTTCTGACCTGCTTTACAACCGTTGATCATCCACCCCTATAGTCAGATTAGCGGTCCATCCCGATTCCTGCCCTTTTTTTGCAGTACATCTTAGCCATACATTATCCATTCAACTACTATAATTACCTCATGCAATGATACTTCAAGGAGATTGGATTCTAGTTGAACTGCTTGTCATTATATTAGCTCATAAATCCTCTCACAACAAATACAAACCTTAAGCCCTTGCGATCAACGACTCTCTTAGTCTTAAGTGATTTATTTCTTGTTATCCTCTGTAATTTCACATAGTTGCAAGAGAAAATATAGTAAGAGAATTTTATAGTGGATATAGGCAGTTTTGTTAAACCATGTTATATCTTATGTTATTTACCTTTTTAGTTGCGTATTTAAATCCCCATTTTCCATTTTTAGTCTAGGGATTAGCAAGTAACATTTGTTCTTTATAATGCACTAGTTTCATTCTGTGGTTGGCTAAAAAACTAGTAAACAATTTTCAATTATATGCGTTTGTTATATTGCGATATAAGCATTGAGTTAATAAACATTAAACGTATGTAAGTAGAATATCCATAGGAGTGATGTTTTATCGAGTGCAGCTATGAAATGTTTGTAACCATGAGTATTGAATTGATATGAACAAAACACAACTCCTTAAATGTTATTAGTCGAGAATTATCAAGAAAAGGATATTGATACATATATTGAGACTAGTGTATATAATGCTCTTCATATGATGGACGGTGATTTACACATTACCGTTAGGGGCACCAAGCGGTTGCATGCTTGCGATGGTTTGGAATGATCATGGAGTGAATCAACGAGAGTCTTTTATAGGTTACATAAGTTAGTCAGAATAGAAAATTTCAAAATAGCAATGAACAGTAGCCTTGTGACCTGAGTGTATTGTCTTTAAGTATGCAGACTGTACTTTGATTATGGACAACCACATGCATAATGACCATAACTGGGCATATGTTGAAACACTTGAAGTAATCCACTACTAAAAAGTGGATCTGTTTTCTTAATTATTGAAGGTTGGTATTACCATAATTTGTAATTCAAATTAAAGTCAAAGTCTTTGTGAAGAACAATTGATTGGTTGATAAACACTATCGAATTAAACCAAAGACTTTAGAGTTTACCTACATAATTAATAAGGATATTAATAGATTTTTTGACCTTGTACCAAACTCTAGATATTTAAGTGATATAGTGATGATGAAAAGAATGTGTATAAAGTTTCGTTATTCATTGAGCTTATATTAGATCAAAAATATGATTTTGTTTAAATGATCTATAAACATTGAACATGACCCTATATGGTGCTTTAGCAAAGTCTACACAAATTTTAAAATATTGACTATGAATCGAGTTCATAGCAGAAAGTCAATGCAATCTTGTCATCGGTTATTTCTAAATTGAAACAAGGATAAACTAATCTGCAAATGTTACAAATTGATAATTATTTAGTACAAATTAATATGTGCCTATTTTTAATTATTTATTTCAATATTAAAAATCGAACAAAACAATGTATAAAGTTATGTGACGATTCGATTAATTAAGGAGCTAGGAATTAATTAAATGAATATTGGTTCAAATTGGAGTCATCTGGGATTTTGACCAAACATAGTCAACATCTGGCTGACCATATATGGAGGCTAGAGGATGATGGAACTGAGCTGGTTTGTAGTAAATGAAATAGGAATATTTCAAAAAAAAATTCTCTGTTTGGATCATAGTAGACCTACGAATTCTAATTGCTATACTGGATCCAATCTTGTTAATCAAATAAAAGCCAATTTAATTTAATTTTTCTGAGCTAATTAATAAATGAGTTAATTAAAATTAATTAGTAAATTGTTTATAAGTATATTATTATATACTCGTATGTGTTAACGTTGCATATGCAATAAAATATTGTGTACATAATTAAAGTACACATATATAGATTCTGGGATTTACATCTACAACTTATACATTGATCATTTACATACACAAGGAGTCTTGACAAAACTATTTAATATATATATATTAAATACTTTTTAAATATCTAAATATAATTTGACTAAGTCAAAAAAGTTTGAATTTAATTTTGAAATCAAAAATATCTAATGTTTACATAGTAAATTTTTTTATTTCAAATTCAAATCTATAAAATATAAAATAAAATATTTTAATTATTTAAAGTACACACACACATTATAAAGTTAATTTATTACCCCTTTTTTGTAACTTAAAACAACATAATAAAACAAAGTATATGTTTATTGTAATAAAATAAATATTAAAAATAAATATTATTTATTTAATTCTTTTCGGCCATAATAAATTTTCTTTTATATCAAACCATTTATAATTTTATAAAATATATATTAAATATTATATAATAAACATTTTTCTAAATTGCTAAATATAAAACATTATGATATAGATATATTAAAATATATGTGTGGCATAAAAAAATTAATATGAAAACTATATTATATATAACTAATTTTAAAAATAATTTAAAACATATTACATTTATATAACTGAACTAAAATTAGCAAACAACAATTTTAAATAATTAAAAATTAAGTTCAATATTTAGAAACAATATATAAGATATGTAAGTCATGCTTGAAATAAAAATAGTTTTTTGATTTGATCTTAACCAAGGGTTTAAACATCAAAATAATTAAAACATATAGATTAATGTGATTAACTAACATATGAAATCGGAGAAAACTAATGTGCATATAAAATTGTTGTATATACTATCTACTGCAAGGTAAGTATGATATAAGCAGTAAATAAGATTTCATGCCTTAAGGATGCAACCTTTGAATAGACATTGGTTGATGGGTTTCTCCAAGGTTCACCTTGAATCGATCTTCGGACATTGAAATGGTCTTCCACTGGATCTAATATATTTGGTGTGATGTGTCTTAGGAAAATTTTCAACATGGGAATAGAGGGATGAAGCTAACGGCCAAGGAAAGAGGGAGAAGGAAACTTGAGAGAAAGTATAAAGGGGTAGGCTCGGTTAAATAGAGAAAGGGAAGAGACAAATTCTCCTAATTTTACTACTACTTCATTTATTGTTGTTCGACTCTTGGCTGTTAATTCAATAAGTGATTAAAATCAAATTATTCACTTATCACCTTAGCTAATGCGGTGATAGTTTGGTCGAATTTATTACATATACATCTTTATTGTTGAAATCTAATTTTAAAATATAAACATGTAACTTTTAGTAATGATTATTTACACCAATTCTCTTCATCGATACTATATCACTTTACGAATTATCGAATTTTGCTTCGGTCAAAATTTTAATATCATCCACATTAATTCAATTAGTCGATGAACAAAGCTCGATTCAATAATAAATTTATCATTAACCGTACTACTTGACCAGAGATTTGGACTTTGAGTTGACTACAATTGACCATGAAACTAACCTCATGAAGTTGAGGATACAATTCTCTAGTGAGTAGTGTTTCACTTCCGATGCTTCAATTTAGACCCATTCGATCGATGGTTGCCATATTATGACTTAACTATAATAAAGGGGAGTATCTACATTGACTCAATGGTATTCTCAAGTCAAGAGAATTATTTAATGTGATCATGCCGATTTCCTATTTGACCTAGTTGTTATTAACAAACTGGAAACTCTTATTCGATTCATTCTATAATTATCAAATAACTATCAATATGTAACCCCTTGGTGCCCCCAACAACCATGCTTAATACATTACCTAACATTTGGAGAGAGTTATGCACTCTAGTCTCAACGGATGTATCAATATGCTTTCTCGAAACATCTTGACCAATTATATTTAAAATAACATGTTATTTAACGTTGTGATAATTTTTTCACAATTTAACTCATAGTAATTATTATCACATAACATATTATTTCAGGATTTTCCATCAAATATACTTAATTATATAATTAATATATCACAATATAACAAGATAATAATATAAGACAAATAAATTTATTATGTATAAGAATGGTTATAATGTTATAAATTTAATAAATTACATAATTGCCCTAGGGTTACCACTAACTCTTTCAATCTTCCACTTGTATTTGGGATCAATATGGAATCTTAATCTATTTCTTTAATCTGTTCTCTTAAAACAAACGAGTTAGTCCCTTAATGAATATACATGTTATATTGTCTTAATCATCTAAACGTCAATCAACTCCCTTCGATGTTGATAAGTTCCTTTACATATGGTAATTTTCACATTATATTTCTTGAATTTAGCGAGCTTTAGGTTCTTTTACGATCTATGTCATGACATTTTTATCTAATAATAATGTTATGGAATTCTCTACATTTTGAATCACCTAAAGCTTAGTTATAAATTTGCGTATTATATATACACATTTTACTATGGCACTATTTATGGCGATATACTTAGCATCTTGGTTGAATCAGCCACAGTCTCTTGTTTTGAACATTTCCAATATAAAGCTCCTTAAATAAAGTTAAACATGAATTTAGGATTGACATAATATGCTTGTTATTACTTATAAAGTTTGATTCTACATACTTCTTCATAAGAAGCTCATTATTTCTGTTATCTAGCCTTGTGACCAGGTCATATTCGTGTGTGTCAATTTGGTCGAACTGAGAAGTCAGCGAACAAGAATCCAAAGTTACAACCATTGAGTTCAAATACCAAGTGAGGCCAACAAATGAAGTCCAAAAGTAACAAATAATTTCCAAATAAAGACATACACACCTCATACCTATGTTCAACAATTTCAAAGCCCAAAAAATGGATTCATGTTTTGGTACCCATCCTTGATTAGGGTTCGGTACTAATCACCAAAGGCTCTTTCATCTTGCTAACAACTCCATTACATGCCAAGCTAAGGAGTGGACAACTAAACCCAGGCATTATGGGATGGATCGTAAGCCTGTATCAACCGCCACATCCACTGTATAAGGCAAACACCATTGATTAAACTTCATACCAAGGAGTTCACTCAAGTACAAGTCTTCTGCAAAGCAAATAGTTCAATTAAGATAAAGACACAAGCAAGCAAGTGTTCTCAAGAATTAAATAGAGATCCAGGAAGAAACTGAATGGATTGTCATCGATCCCGATAGCATGGATCAGTATCGATCCCTGAATAATGTTGACTTGTCCACGGTCTCTTCGAGTGACCTCCCTTGGACATGGAGAACGTGGGCTGTAACATGGGTGAGATCTTTCCGGTGATCTACAACTATAAAAGAGGGATAGGACATAGTTTAAGGATCCTTTTTCAGTTGTTAACAAGTTATTATATTTTCCTTGTAATTCCATGGATCACCACCGAACCCTAATAGCAATCCTGTGAAAACTCACCAAAGATTTCAACAAAGTTTAAGTAGACATAGGCCTTTGATTAGCCAAACCACTATAATTGTTGTGTATCAATGTTTTTCTCATTTTCATGTTATTTTTTAATTTTATTCTTACTATTAATCTCTGGGTGTTTGTGCCAACTTTTGGTATAAACATTTTGGTACTTTCATAAAAGCGCTCAAGTTACTAGGATCAATTTTCTACTTTTGGGTTGTCTAAATCCATAAGGTACATCCAATAGTTTGTTGATACAATTCATGACAATTTAAGTTTCCGTAGAATCTACCATAGGATCAATCGAAGTTATAGCCCTACTAAAGAAGAAACCGCCACCTCCAAACCTGCAGCTGATGTTGAGAACGTTGGCCTCAACACATTGAAGACATTGATCAACCCGTAACTGTTGAAATTTAAAATCCCTCGGATATGATAACGTAGGTTGAGATGGATCACATGATGAAGCAAATGAATGATAAGGCATAAAAGAGTCAAGATGAATTGAGGAGGAAAATGAAGGAGAACCTTGATTTGATGAAAGGAGGCAAATGAAGAAGAATCTTAATTTGCTAAATCAGTTAACCTGTAATCATATAAGGAGTAGGAGAGATTTATCGCTTTTTGGTTTGGAAGATAGTTCTAAATCGTTTGCTAAGAGATATCAAGATGGAAAACGAAAAATAAAAAGGAACGAGATGGTTACTTCAAAGAGAAACTGGATGCTGTTCGAAGTGGAGGTTAAGGGTTCAGTGCCAAACCGCAAGCAGGGATTGGTATTGAACCCTATGTCCTTGAGTTGGTTGATGAATGTGTTGATTTCTTGGAAGGTGGTGTTGGTGGTAATGTTGATTATGTTTCTGATGGCCATAATGCTGGAGTTCATGCGGCTGCTGCTGGCCCGCCTTGTAAAAACAATAAGAGTATGTCAACTAGGAGAATGGTTCACCTAGAGAGAGTAGAACCTAGATATCATGGAACAAACCCAGACCATTTGTGGATTCAAACACTCAGGGTAGGCCATGATTATCATCGTTCATAAGATCAAGTCGAGCTAAAGTCTCTGGTAGAAATGGTAAAGAAGTTAATGAGTGAGAGCTAGGACAAGAATAACGATGAATGCCGATCTTCCCCTAGAAATAACCCATTCACCAAGGAGGTGTTGTGTGAGGAATATTTTCAGATGTTCACGATGCCAATGATGTCATTCTACAATGAAACGATGGATTCGAGGAAACATTTTCTAAAATGTAAGTGGCATATGGAAATGGAAAGGATGACTGATATTGTGAGATGTAGATGTTTCCCAATTTTTGTAACATCCCCCTAATTGGAGGCCTAAAACTAATAGCTACGGATGTTGCAGTCATCCATAGTTATTAATCTCCACGACCAAATACAGTGATATTAGGTACATTGATACACAGAAACACAAGAATATGGAAAAAAATTAAATAGCAAACAAATTCCATATTCCATTTCAAAACATCCAAATGGATTAAATAATCCCAGTTTGCAGACCACGTTCATATAACAGATAGTTATTACAAAATACGCCAAAAGCGACATATGAAGATGCCCCTTGATAGATCAGAGTATCTAAATAGGTCAGAAACCAAATTTGCCTTTACAAACAAAGCACACAGTGGAAATAAAAGAACTCTAATAACAAGCTTGCCTCCCGCACATCTTCGAAAGCTTTATTCATCTAAAAGAACACTTGGAAACCTTAACTCTCAACCAAATCAATTGAGTACCCGAGTGTTTAAAGGGAAACAAAAGCTTCGAGTCAGACATAAAGCCTGCTATGAATAATAAATTACCATCTTAAACCATTTAGATATCTAGTGAGACCACGCCAGTTAGCAGAATGGGTTTTCCCCTCACTATCCTAAAACATTTATAAAACCATATATTGTGCTCCTGCATCCATAATAGTTAAAACGTAGTACTTAAAAAATGTAACAACCCGAATTCCAGTGGGTCTGAATTTTTACTAAAATGCTAAAATTCAAACCCACTAAATCCCGAGTTGGGGTATCTAGTATCCTGCATATAGGCAAAGACAAATATATCAGAGCTCAAATAAATATCTCACAACGAAACTGACTGAATTATAATAGTAAGTAAATACTCACCAAATTAATACTTTCTAAATAAGTGTATCAAAGCTGGAAAGTCTCTGCCATCTACCTAACCTGTAGGATGTTATGAGGAGGGGGTCAGAACTAAGTTCTAGTGGATGGACAAATTATACACTTCTATGCTTAATTCTGCATATACTGTTTTATTTCCATTTTCAGTTATATTAGGTTTACTGGGTTTACAATGCTCTCGCGTTTGTGCTCGAATCATACCCATTTACTCCCTAGTAGATTCAAACCTAATAACTAATATATATATGTAGCTATATGCCCAATGACAGCATCGGTCCTAGGTATTACGTGTAGTACCTTCCGTATCCTCCTTAGAAAGGACTTCATCTTGCTCCTAAAGCTTTCTGTGACTACATATGTAAAGGAAAACTTTGTGAGGCCTAGAATATAGATATTCCGTCGTCTACTATGAAAATGTAAAACTGCGTCTGCATTATCCTATATAATGCTTGGATATCCACAACATACCACCTAGTGCACACCTTGAGGATTATACATAATCGTACTATATACTCCCTGAATCCCACTAAACAAGGTCCACCTTGTATGGAACTCAGTCAGGGATTTTCTATATCTATAAAGGACAGTTTCATTAGGCCTATAATACAAATATTCTGGTTGGTCTATCTCTTTTCTCATCGTGGCTATGGCCCACGCAGCCATCCCTCAACTAATTGAAAGACCTCTAGAGAGCTAAGTGATTGTGCCTTACTGCAAACAACCTAAACATCAAATTGGCTACACCCCTCATCCAATGTCTCGATAGTGAAAGAACCATTGACTTGCTGGTTTAACTCTAGTCTTTCTCGAACTTGCTCATGATTACTGTTGGCTTGATCTCCATATGCGACTATCCTTTTGGATCCTGCCTACTAAAAACCTACTCGCAAGTCAGAGTACGGTGTCATGTAACGACCCGAAATTTTCGAACCCGAAAATTCCAGATAGTTATGAAAAAGAAGAAAGAGATAGAAGAAGAAGAACAGAAACATCAACAACTCACATTCGTAGCGGATAAAATATAATAATAAATAATAATAACAGTTTACAAAAGAATGCTATATCTGTCGATTACATTTAATATACATCAGAGTTTCACATATATACAGTCACTGAATATATACAATAATCATGTCTCAGATAAACAATAATATAAATACAGCAGAAATACTCTATACGCTATTGCCATCCAGCTTGCCTCCTAAGCTCCAGAACGTACCTACCTGAAAATCTGTAATACTCGGTCTGATCCGAGCATTACACCAAAGTAACACCCAGGTCAGGCTGGAAACCAGCGTGAGTAAACCCAACTAACATGGAATACCAAAGCAAACAACTTATATAAACCCGGGTAACTTATATCAAATTAACAAATTCACAATTGGCTATAGACCACACTTATACCACACATCAATTCCTAAGTACCAAACTTAGATAAAATAATCCAATTCACTTAAATCATTTCATTACAGCCTATTGATTATTCCACCTATAAGTTTCTAAATACCAAAGATTTAGATTTAAAATAGCCCAATTCCTTCAAATCACTTCACTCCAGCATATAGATTTCACATATATAAATTCGAAGGGGTTTCGGGTATTTACTAATACCCAACCCCGGTCTCTTCGAGTCTCATGCCATCCTATCCCAAGTTATCCAAATGAAATACATAACGTTTCATATCAGAGATATCAACTCATTCAAAGCATTCAATACCATTCAATCATCCACAAGCAAAGCTTAATCACATAAAAACCAATTCAATTGATTCTAAGTGAATTTCAAACCTCAATCACTTAGATTCCTTTATTAACATTAATTAATTCCAAATCAATTAATTAGTCAACCCATCATTATTCATCTTAATTAATCACCCTAGATTAATTATCTTTCAATTGCATTCAAGTAATTATCTTTAATTAATTTCACGATATTAATTATTCATAACCAAAATCAATAAAAAATCTTAATTACTTCATGAATTAATTAACTATTTTAATTACATCAATCCTTGACTACCTATATTAATTTACTTCTCATAAGTCACTTATTATTGATTTAATTCATCTTAAGTGATCAATCTTTAATTACATCGTTAATTATAAAAATTAATGATTTCCAGTTATATTTTAATTTATCTAATCTAAATTAATTACTAAAATTCAACCACAATATTAATCATTCTCGATTAATCTCAACCTGTAATTAACTGTCTTTTTATTTACTTCATTAATAAATTAATTACTCCTTAATTAATTATCTTAATTAATTTCGCAAGTAATTATATTTTATTTATTACTTTAAGTAATTACTCAATAAGCCGCCCAATGATTATTCTAATTTAATAAACTTCATTAATTTACTTAATCCTTAATTAATTAATTCAAACTCTTAGTTACTAAATTAATTAACCCGAATCATTAATTAATTGAATTAATTAATTATCCATTTTAATTACCCTGCTAATTTGACGAATCACAAATCATTAAGTCCTTATCAGCATTAAAATGAAAATATTTTCTTATTTATGACTTAAGTTTAAAACAATTTAAAACCCAAATACTTCGAGTCAAACCACATTTAACTCGAGAACCAACCAAAACCAAAGTCTCATCATCATTAGTGCACATCCAATCAGTTTAAAGCACTCAACCAATTATTTAAATTTAACCATTCAAATTTAAATAATAATCCAATAGAGTGAGATTTACTCACCTTTGCCCCTTAAATTTGCAATCCACTCCAATCTTGACTTGTTCTCTTCACAGTATTAGACCTTGTACACATTGCATAATTTATTAACATCTGAAGTAATCTCTAAGTAATTTATCATTCAGTGAATTAAATTGACCAATAATTTAGTTTGAAAAATCATCTGGTTTTATAACGAATGAATTGATTTTTAAACAGGGTTCCTTAAAATAAATAGATTTTTACTAGTAAAAATATTTAAATAGATTGATTAAACAGATTAGTTTCCATAATACATCATTCATTTCTTTCTTTAATATACTAGTAAATTTAAAATAACATATATACGTTTCCCTACTTAAACAGTTTTTTTTAAACAATATATGTATATATATATCCTTTTCTTTAAAAGCTATATACAATAAATGACTTATGTGGATCCAGAATCCAATTTTTTTTTATAACCCTCCCACATTTATAAAATTTCCTATAAAGTATCCAAGATCACATATTAACTGAAACATCTGCATCTATATACTTTAGTTCATAGCATAACGATTTACAACCAAAATTGTCTTATAATTTACTGCAGTCTTGATAAGTGATAATTATAATTTATTCACGACCTTACTCAAGTACAGGTTTAATTAAGGTGTATTAAGAGTTGAATTTACCTTAATTCGAACAGGAACCCTAAAGCCCTAGCTCAAGCTCTGCCATGTCGATAATGACGCGGCGCCTATAGCTACGCCCCTATCTCGAGCGCCATGACCTCGATGAATGCGACTCTAGTGAAAACCCTAGCCGCCGATATCGCTGCTCTCCCCTTATTCGAACGCGACTGGAAGATTTCGACTGTCCCCACCTCCTCGAGCTCGAGACTGCCCTTGCCCGTGCGATGCTTCCCATGCGCCTCTGCCTACAGGTCTCATCACGCAAGCGAGCTCCAGGCTAGAGCGACAACCTTCGAACGAATTGTTCGATTTCTTTTGTTTTTGGGTTGAATATGTTTTGGGGATTGAATGAAAGAGTGGGGAAGTTTTAATTAGCAGCCACCCTTTTTTTTAAACAAAAATCGCGATTTGAAACAGAAGGAAGTGAGAAGGAGACACTCGGCCATTGATTTACAAAGCTGTATTATTATATTTTTCTCTGAGTCTCGTCTGTTAATATAAAATAAGGAGGCGCGTTGATAATGGCGTGTAGAGGAAGGTTGCAGCGATTTACATGAGAAAGGAGGAAAGTAGTTCTGCGCATTTCAGGAGGTAGGATGGCTGATTGACTATTATATTTTAAAATTATTAAATTTCCAAAATATCTCGTTACGCATGACGCGAAATTTTGAACCCCGAATCAGACATCCTGACAAGCGTTTATAATGTTTAACCGCATTCCGAACACAATGGAACGTGTTTCGGAAGTTAATTCGATCATATGCGTGAGTTACAGAAGTAAACGATAAATTTTAAATTAAATCGATTAAAATAGTTCTAAGCGTTTTGAGCTGCCAGGGTCAAACGAAAACTCCGATTGCTACGAAAATTGAAATCCGATAATAACTAACTATTACGGATCCAATGGAACTGGTTTCGCCGAATTCCGAGATTGTGTCTCGGAAGGCTATTTTTAAATTTCAATTTAAACGATATATTATTAAAATTGAACAAATTACCTTTAAATTAAATTTCAATTATTTTATTATCTTCAGTATCATTATTAAAAAATTTATAAGCATTCAAATTATTTTTAACAGGTTTAAAACTCCATATTCAACATCTTACCCAATTTCGAATTATATAATTCAATAATTTAATTATCAAGTAAATATTGATATCTGGAATTCAAGTTAAAATTAACTTTTAAATATTTAAAATCAATTAAATATTCAAATTTTAAATTGTTAAAATTTCCGGGTCGTCACAGTGTCATACGAATATCCTACTCCATTCATCAACCTTTTGACTACCTACACAGGTTCGCTTCGTTAAACCTGCAATGCAAAAGCAGCCAAGGCATACTCTCTTGATGGAACTGTTGCAGACCTACCTCCGAGGGTGCAGCTTCATTAGGCCTACCCCAGAGGGCCATCCTAGAGTACCCTCATGTACCGTTGAAGTCTCGTACTTTCTTCTAGCCCAAAATAAATAAGTTGGACATGCTCCTTCTGTGCTGAAATCTATGATGAACTACTTCATTAGGATCTTCATTCTTTGGGCTGCTCTAACGCATCTTACTATTTTATTAGACCCTACGTCTAATCTTTTATTATGCATTTAGTTTACTTTTCTTATTCTTGGCTTCTTATTTACCCTAATCAGCATAACCATGTCCCAGCCTCACCTAACTATTGTGTGACCATCAGTTCCTGACTGAAAGAGAATGCTGTTGGTATGGCCCTTCTTCAATATTTTCTTATTAGCTTAGTGTAAGTTCTAAAATAAGCCTTTTCTGTTATCTCTAACTATAACCAATGTTATAATTGCACTTGCAATTGTTACTTCTATATTCTTTTATAATCTACATGTTATAAATATAATTGCAAGTGTCTCTTTTCTATTCTAGTCTGTCTTCTCTTATTATGATATTGAGTTCTCTTTAGTTCTCTTACATTATATAACAAACTTGGCTTGGGACTACGTCTGACTGTCATGTATTTACTTATCATAATTAAATGCCTTGCTTTTATCTAACTATATAAGCAGTAAATGTAGATCTACGCACATTTCTGTTTATTGACTCTAGTCCTGTCAAATAATTAACTTGATTTCTTCTTTAATTTCTTTAACTCTTTATTAGCTTTTATTCTCGGAAGTAGTTCTATTATATTTGGTTTATTACAGAAACTATGCTAAAAATCCATTTCCATATTTAATACTAAATACTAAAAGGAATGCTATAAATAATAATATGTAATTGCAAGATATTTCTTTTATTATTTCTTTAATTTCTAGGTAGTGCAAAATACAGTGATGTCTCTATTTTGCACTAATTTCATTTTTCTTGTTTTTTTTCTTGCAGTTACGTTTATCGTTATTCTATATTAAATTATGGAAATGTATTCTCTTTTCTAAGCCAACCATTTAATCTATTACTAACTTCCCAATCAAGTTATTAAATTTCCCGTTTTTATTCATTTCTCCCGTCATAGCATAATTTACCGTAAATTTCTACTTTTCTCTTTTTATTTCATTTTTTCTTATTTTACATCTAATTTCTATAAATTTAGCGTTTTTCTATTTTAGTCCATATTTGCGAATTCTTCCCTTTAACTATTTTATTTGCATAAAAAGGAATAAAAAGATGCTAACATTTATAGGCTAAATTATAACTTAAAATAGATGTAAATAACTAAAAATAACTGTAAATTTCTTACTTTTAGGCTATGCCTTTCTCTATAACTGTTAATCCTAATATACTTATATTTAATTTGATTCCTTCCTGTTCCATATAAATAATAATTAAATATAAGTTCTCATATAAATTTACAGTCTTAACGTAACTGATTAACAGAACTAATTTCTGAGATAAATGCTGAATTAAAATATTTAATGGGAATTTAACGATAATATATCATAAATGTAAAAGATATATAATTTAAATCCACTCACTTGTCATCCTTAGATTTGCTCCATGGTCTTCGTGAATCCCCTTCTAAGGCGTCTAATATTTTTATTAAGAAGATCTTTTCCCTAGAAATATTTTCTATTTAGGATTTAGCCTCAGGTAATGAACCCAATTGGGAGAAAATATGATTGTGAGAAAATAGCTAGGCCTAGGGTTCTATTTATAGGGGAGTTTGGGGATCTCAGACCGTCAAATTTTAAGATTGAATCTTGTGAAACCATAGCACGGCTTGCTGTGAGTTCGAATTCGAAAACCAAGGGTTGAGATTGCACAAAAATAAAAATAGAAGGAGTTCGACATGTACCTGGATGTATTAACGTCCAGGCACACGCGGGCCGACCGCCAGGTCGGCTCGTGTTTTCCTTGGGTCGACCATAGGGTCGACCCTGATGCCTTACAAGTCGACCCGCGGTGTAACGACCCGGAAATTTTAATGATTTAAATAAAATAATTAATTGGAATTTTCTTAAAATTAAAATATTAAAATTTAGCAATGAAAATATGATGTTTGAAATATATATATTTAAACATAGCAAATGGTAAATTTTTATCGAAAAATATGAAGGTTAGTTTTATTGTGTAATTTCCAATTTCAATTTAAAACATGTTAATTCGATGTAAATAAAATATTTTCAAAATCCAAATAATTTTATATAATAAAATTTTAAATCTTTTTTGAGTGAGACGTCATATTTCGTTTTTACAAATTCGAACTATGATAGCCCTTTTTATCTTATTTATGGTGTTTTAACAACATTTTTGGAAATGGATATCGATTTTTGATTGGATGATCATATCGCTGATATCCATGTGCCATTCTATTCGTGTCATCGTGTAGATCTCCACGGTATATTCATTTATGCATGTTAGTGTTCGTTATACGGCAAAATCGACGAAATGATTTGTCGTACCCGTTCCATATTTGGGCTTTTGGTTTTTGCATGTCCTTTCATTTGTCTACCCGTTTGAAAAACAAACAATCATTTGATTTATTAATTCCTGAATTTGTGACAGACTTTCAACATTCCATTCTTTTCATTATATATTTGCTGCTTGAACCATTCACTATCTTCCCTTTCATTTGTTCTGCCTTATAATTAAAATATATAACAAATGTATGGTGAAGCTTGTTTACCAAAAAACCATGCACTTATATTGCTTTCAACTTTGCTTCTTTTTGCTTGCTTGCATCTCTCTAGTCGTGCCTGAGTTGCCACCACCTTCGACTGCCATGCACCATCACCCAAGCCACTCTATTCACCTTCCCCACCGTGCATGTAGCCACCTCACCTTTTCTCTAATAGCCTATTGTAGATCCATTCCTTGCAACCAATCCACCCCTTGGTCTCACGTCCGTCACCCCTGGTAACCCGTGCCCGCTCGCACCACTTCCAAACCCGCCAGCCCTTAATTTGCCACGTCCCCTCCAAGCCAACAAGCCTTGACGACACTTACTTCTCTAACAGCCGCAGCTGAGACAACGGCTCAAAACCTGACCCACTTTCTCTAGTCACATCCCTCCCCTTCTTGCCCGCTCCTCCACACATCCACCACCCAGTCCAGCCTTGTAACCTTCTTCCTTTCGAACTCTACCACCTGTAGTGAATGCAGCAGCTAGATGAAGCCACCCAGGCTTCCGATCAGACCCTCCACCTCCCATCTTTCCCGATCACCAAGTGCACTGCCTTTGTCCCCTCCCCGTCTCATCTGGCCCACCTTCAACCACTTCGGCCATTCCAACATGAACATTTCTCCTGTCACTATCCTATGGTCACCACCCACATCCACATGTGCATCACCTTACCAGCCATTGGCCATCACCCATGTACTGTGGAAGATTCACCTTGGTAAACCCGAGTGCAGCCCATTCCCTTCCAGTGGCCATGCATGCAACCACTTTCTCCAACAACTCGGCCTTCCTTGCTAGACATTTCCCTTCAATACTTATGTGTGTCTATATATATATATGTATGTATGTATGTATGTGTGTATATATATATATGTTACTTTATACTTATATACATTGTAGTATAGCTTTTGAATACAACATATTAGTATTTTGATTTTAAATAAGTGCATATATAAGTATTGGTTTATAATTATAATATATATTTTTTATTTTTAAATATATATGTTTTAAAGAAATAATGATTTTGATATATATATATATATACATATTTTTTATTTTAAAATGTGTTTTAATTAAATATTGATTTTGAGAAAATAATAATAATAATATGATATATTTTTCATTTATATCAAGTCAGTTTTGATTTGGGAATGCAGCAATTCGGGTCCGTCGTGCTTTGTTTTAGTTTCACCACTGTCCAGAATTGATCGCAGTAGTTAGCTGCTTCGATTTGTCGCTTATCCATGTGCTTGTCCTACTCTCTCTAGCCTCGAATGATGAGCAATCACTCACAATTAAAATTCTTATTTAGTAAATTAATTCAAATGGTATGACAATTGAAATATGCTGTCAAATTTGAATTGTTAGGTTTTTTAATTGTTAAATATAATATGACATTATCTGCAATTGTTTACCTATGAAATTTGATACCATTACATGTTGTATATATTATATTTAAATTTGTTACTGATGATATATGCATGTTGTTGATATGTTATATTATTATCATATTTGTTCTTACTTTGCAAGTTCCATGTTAGTTTAAATTTCGTATGGGTTGAAATGATACATACCAGAACGATCTTATAGACCAGGGGAAAATCGTTATGGGTTGAAATGATAACCCAAGTGATTTTCATTGTTATTGAAATTTTAGGATTGCGAGTTGAAATGATATAAACCCATAAATTTAAAATAATTACGGATTGAAATGATAAATATTCATATCACTTGACCATACGATGGAAAATTATCTACAGACATCGTTGCTCCAGTTTTGAAAATGATTTCTAAGGTTTTGAAAGAAAAACATATGAGTTTTAATAAATATTTATTTTTAAAATATAACATATAAATTTGCTTTGATTTATGTGAATGTTTAGATTTTAAATTATATGTTTTGAAAATTTGAAAATTTTATGTTAAGTTGTGAAAATGTAAATTTTAAGATTCTATTTACATTTTATTATTTTTAAAATATATAAATAAGATTTAAATATTTAATGAAAAGGTTTGATTAAATTTTATTTAATAAAAATTTAATTTAATTAACATATATAAAAATATGTTTGAATATTTATTGAATTTATTTTAATATTTTGAATAGAATTTTGTATTAATTTAATAAATAAGATTGGAAAGATAAGTTGAAGCTGATTTGTAATTTGATTTATTAAAGAATTGAATTTAAATAAAATTGATTTGAAACTTACTGATTTGAGAATATAAAGATGTGATTTTATAACTTAATAACTTTAGTCTGGTTAAAAGGATTAAATGAATATTTAAATTTAAATAAAATTGAATTTGAATATTGAATTTTGATTTAAATTTGTAATCTGGGATTTTATTCAAGTGGTTATAAAATGATTAAGTGAATATTTCAAGTTCAAATAAAATTAAACATTGAATTTGGAAATATAAATGAAATTTATCGATTTGAGAATTTTGTAAATTGCCTGAATATTTATACTTTGAAACCTATTGAAATCGAAGGTGGACTAAATTGTAGTTCAAACCTGGATTTGAAATTGATATAGATAAAAAATGGTTTTAATTAGAATTTGAATTGAAATTGAAATTGTTGAACTGAGATTGAATTTTGGAACGAAAATTGATTTGAATTGATTTGTGAAGTTGGAAGAAACAATTCTAACTTGAAACTATTTTCGATATATATGATTTAATATATATACTATTTTTATCTATAAACTATTTTGTTCTATAACCTATTTTTAAATATTTAAATACTATTTTTAATTTTTAACTATCTTAATATATATATATATATAAACTATTTTACATATTTAAAACTGTTTAAGTTGGAGCTGTTATGATTTAGATTTAACAGATTTAAATGTAAATATTTGATGAGATAGTTTAAATTATTTTTAGTTATGATTTCGAAGATGACATGATCAATCCTAAAATGATGACAGTTAGTTCAATTATGGATGGTCTCGGTAAATTTTTCAAAATTACTGGCTGTCCATTAACTTATCTAAGTCTGATATGATGATAGCTGGAGTGGGTAATGACATGATCAACCAAATTTCTAACTTTACTTCCATTACGCAAAGAGCTGATACTTCCATGTACCTAGGAATTCCCTTGGCTACGTCAAGAATTTGGTATTCCCAATGTATGACTTTGTACGAGAGGATCACCACAAGACTTGCTGTGTGGACTAATAGGCTGCTTGGTCAAGCAGGTAGGCTTACGCTCATTAAATCAATTATCTTCTCCATGACAGTGTACTGGTCAAGATCTTTTGTCCTACCTATCAAACTGATCAATATGATTAGGAGTGCTATGTCAAAAAAATTCTGGCATGGATCAGTTATCTCCTTGTGCTTTCTCCTAGTTTGAACTATCGCGGTCCAAAGGTAGCCTAGGTATTAAAAATATGCTACTATTGAATCGAGCTGTCATGGTTTATCACATTGACAACTTCCTGAATTATAAAGACAACATTTGGGTGAAGTGGTCTTACAAGCATTTTATTGGAAATAAAAATTTCTGGACCATGGCAATTCCTCAATCTTGTAGTTGGACATGGCGTTGTATTCTGAAACTAAGGACTGATATTCTTCCATGAGCTAAAAGTAAAATAGGTTTTAATGGTCAGATGTCCTTTTGGCATGACCCGTGGGTGAAGGAAAGCATTATCCTGAGTTACCTTCTTTCCTTTAACCAGAAAGTGCAATCTGGTATTAGCAAGAATGCTTTGGCATATAATTTTATTGATGATGGTCGTGTTGTCCTCCCTTTCTCTAGTAATCAGTACATCAGACAACACTGAGTCTTTTTCATGGTTATCATGTATCCTTTGCTCCGCGTGATGGAATATCTTGGTCCTTATGTCAAGATAAGTATAAGATTAGTGGCATGTACAAGCACCTTGTTTGCCAGAGTAATTGTGTGACTTTCAGCTGTTATAAGCGTATTTGGCTAATTCATAACTCGGAAAGGCAAAACCGGGTTCTTTGGAAGATATTCAACAATGCTTTGAAAACGAAAATTCTGTTGAGACAGAGAGGAGTCAATATCGATACCACTTGTAGTTTTTGTCAAGCTGCTGAGGAGGATTCTCTTCACTTGTTCTTTAACTGTCCCTATGTCTACATGTTATGGTGCTCTACGAATATCCTCACCACTGGCAGGAGCGTTGCTTTAGTTAGTGAAGTTGAATGGGATCTAATATTCAAGGCTACGAGGTGGAAATGTGAATCTACTTTTGTTCTCCTGTTCACACTTAAATTTTTCATCTTGATCATCTGGGATGAAAGAAATGCAATTATTTTTAGTGCAAAAAGGAAAACTATCATCTAAATGAAAGAAAGTATAGTGGTGGGATTGAGGTTTGGAATTGTTGCTTCTAGGTATGCTTTTGATCCTGAATTTCTGATTGCACTCTCCTGAATTCATGCTTGTCTCGGTTCCTCTTGTGTTCCTTGTGTTTTTTTTTAATTTACTTTTTGGTATGCCTGTTTTTTTCCTCTAGTTTTCATGTTGCTCTGTTTCTTGCTTGCCTAAGTATTTAGGTGGCTTTGTTTCTTCCATCTTTGTACATCTTTCTTGGTATATCAATAAAAATGGTAGGGTTCCATTTTTTAACCTCGCTGGCCTTGTCAAAAAAAAATGATTTCGAAGATGAATACGATTTCGAAAGTGATATGATTTTTTGAAAGGATTATGATATTATGATAAGAAGTATAAACTATTTGAGTACATAAAATGACCATTGTGTGAAATAAGCGTTTGGCTATTAAAGAGACCGGGATCGGATATTGTCGTACTCTTTGCCAATACCAAAACCACTTTAACGACTGTGTATGTTGTGGAGATTCTAGAACGAAGTAGGATAGTTTGGCGACGATTCTGTATGAGGTATTAACGAAGCCCTGACTCCTGCGAGTCAGCTTGATGTGGCTAAAACAGGAGTTATACCAGGCCAAGTAGGGTCGCTTCCCCTATCGGGCACATTTCTTCGATACCATTCTATTGCTTTTGTGATTTGATTGGGTGCACTTTTGATTTGGGAGTGCGTCTCAAGATGGGCGGTAATAGCTACTATGCTACCACCAGTTCGGGAGAGAAAACAGTAGAATCCTACATAGGCACTGTGTAACATCCCGCCTTTTTGTGCGTTTTAAATCGACGATAAACCACACACGTCATACTTAAACCATAAAGAAGGGCGGATTGTTATGGGGTAAATAATAAAAAAGAAGAAAGAAATAAAACAAAACAGAACCTTGCAAATGAACGATAAAATGTAATAATCAAATATACATTTCATGAAGCTGTTTTACAAAATATTCGATTATACTTAGACAATACATATCAGAGTTATACATGCCAGAGAACAATATGTAATGCAGCGGAACAGTATGAATGTAGTGGAATACAATAATAAATAATAATAAATCTTCGTCTTCGTCCTCCAGAATATGGTCTTCCAAATCCTGAAATGCTCAGGCTGACCCGAGCGAATTGAAAAGACAAAACACTCGAGTCAGAACTAGAAGATCTTATGTAAGTTAAATCAACGGTAAATAATATGAGTGGAATGGCGTCAGAGATGTTTACGGGATTTGACATCTCCTATCCAGTGTCTAACGTGAGTGCAGTAACTTAAAAGATGCTGGGGATTCACATCTCCTAAGAATCCATTAAACTATTTACTATGTAGTAATATTTCGCTATTATAATAATGTCTATAGTAAAATAAACTTACTTTTAAATAGCATTAAGGCTTTACATTTTCCACCTTAACACGTAATAGTCCCAGTAGTCCATCCAGTATCATGATCCCTCCTGATCGAGAAGCCATCAGAGGATACCACACGGGCTACGGGAGAAAACCAAACTCGTACAAGGCGCGCTAGGGAAGGTGACACGACACAACTAGGCAATGCCAGGGTAGATATACCAATTACGCTTTCGGGCCGGTGGTTATGCATAGCCGCAGCTACCGCCCACCTCGAGCCACACCCCTAAATAAAAATTCAAAATTGGCCACCGAATCAATCCAAAAGTCAAAGTATAATATCGAAGGGATGTGTCTGATCAAAGGTGCTACCTCATTAGCACGTCAATCGCTCCTGTTTTTTCCACCTTATGCCAACTCATGGGAGTTGGGTCCATGTATTTACCTCAAAGGAAATGCCGCCACAATCCTACTTCATTTTGGAATCTCCACCGCGTACACGGTTGTTAAAGTGGTTTTCGGAGTTGGCAGAGAGTATGACAACTTTCGATCCCACACTCTTCAACAACCAAACGTTATTATAACACTGCGGTCATTTCTAAATAATTATACTTAAAAACCAAAATATACTATCCATTTCAAAACCATATAAATACAATATCATTTCCCTTTCAAAAACCAAATAAATATGATATCATTTTTATAAAACCCAAATCAATATAATATCATTTTTATTTCGAATATATCCTTTCCAAAATGATAACACTTTCAAAATTTCAATACTTCGAAACCAAACGCTTGAAATATAACCTTTCAAAACATAATACTTTGAATTTCATAGCTTCTGTAACGGCCCGCAAATCCGTTCTCCTTGAGTCAACACTATTCTACCAAAAACAACTCAAGTTGCACAGAAATACGAACCATTTTGGTTAAAGAAGAAGAGGTAGAAGAAGAAAAAACTAAAACAACATCAGAATCTAACCATCGCAGCGGAATAAAATATAATAGATAAATAATGGTCTTTACATAAAAACAAATATATATCAGTTTCATATATATATATACATCATCAGAGTACATCAATCACATCTCAACATCAATAACATACAACTGGATATACAACTACACAGCACAACAGAATATATATATATAAACAAGTACGGGAGTACGTATCGTCATCCAACTCGTCTCCTGAGCTCCACAGCATTATATCCTGTATCCTATAATACTCGGTCTGACCCGAGCATTACAGTTAAATAATACCCGAGTCAGTCTGGAATACCAGCGTGAGAAAATCACACCCAATTGATTATTAAAGTTTCAAAAATCCTTTGAAAACAAAAGCATCTCGTAAGACCACGCCACAAATAAACATGTCGGGTTTTTACCTTACGATAGCTAAAACAATTTTTATAGAAATCCTCTGATATTATAATAGGGTCTATTTACAAATACTTATAAAATAGCCGAAATTGTTACATTCATTAAATTCCAGTTACTAGCCACAGAGTGGGTAATACAAACAAAACTCGTAAAGGCTCGTAGGGAGAATAGATTCCAACTAATGACTAGGCACTGGGGTACCACCTGTCACAGTACGTGGTCTAGATCACAGTACCGAGGACTACTCCCTTCATCCCCTGCAACACAAGGCCGGACCCATCCCTTACTGGACAGTTCCGAATAAGATCACCCCACGGTTGGGATCAGCAACCACACCACTAAGCCGAAATAAAAAGGGACATCTAGACAGGGATGACCTTACTCTCAAGTGGGGGCTACCCACGAAGCCTTGCTGCATATCCCCTGATTTTCAGTCATTCCCGGTTGATGAGGCTTGAGGCTAAGCGTTACCTTTAGAACGATATCCCTTAGAATGCCCATCGTCAACCTGACGATGTTTCGCAAGCATTCATCCATACAAGTCCGTCCCGGGTTCGAACGGAATCGAAGGCACTACTCCTACTACATCCATTTTGGAAATATCCTCAGGATTAGTAGCGACTAGCCCTTGCACTTCACTGCTCCATCTTCGACTCCGTACACGTTTTTCGCACGAAACGTACAAACCGGATCGAAGTGGTTTTCGAGAAATAAATCTCGATCCCAGTCTCTTCGAAACGATTAACGCAGTTGGCCAATATTGATAGTCGGTTATTTAACTATCAATTAATATTCACAACATCCATCACACAATAAATAATTTTCCAAATTATTTATTTATTTACCTCAAAATATCTTTCCAAGATATATTTCTATTTTCAATCTTTTGAAAACAGTTTCTAAAACCAACTTTCTTTCCAGAATAAACTTACTCAAATATTTTCTATCTCCTCTGAAAGTCACCAAGCACAAACTAGATTTTAAAAATAACTTAAAACACTTTACTTTAAAATATATACTTATAAAACATTTAAATTAAAGCTACTTTAATAATTTGTTAAAAATACATACTGTATGAGTATTTGAAAATAAGGTTACTTAGTAAATATAAAACTAGATTTCTTCGTTTTAAGAACAAAATACTAAGTTACTTCTTAATAATTACTACTAAAATAGATTAAAAGAAAATACTTACTTGAGACTTTAAATATTGGAAATAATAAATTTACAAAACTTGCTTTCTTTAAAAACAATTTTAAAACATTTAATTGATATTTAAAAATTTACTCTTTAAAAACATGTACTTGGCTATCCAGAGAAAATTCCAACTTCAATCACTTAAATCAATTTTCCCAAATTGATTTCAAGTTTATTTATTTGAAATAAATTTCTTTACTTTCTTAATCCATCTAAAATTCATTAATTAGGGACTTATTATTAAGGTTATAATTTCCCGTTTGTTTTTAACCCATTTTAAGTGAAATACGGATTTCAGCTTTTCCCAACTTCTATATTCCTTCCAATAATTTAAATCTTAAATTTTAAATAACCGTTTTATTCCCTTAATTAATATCACTGAAGATTAAAATTCATTAACTCTTTGTTTATTCAAATTTCCATTCTATACTCAAGATTTATTTATTAGAATTTTAAAGTCACTTTATTTCTTTCCAATTCATTTAAAAATTTATTCAAATTTCTATAATCATTTTTACTTACAATTTCACTTCTTTATTTATCTTACAAAAATCCAATTTATATATTTTTGATAATTCATCATACCCAATTATATCCAATCGAACCATAGCATTCAATATACCAATAAAGATCATCATAGGATATCAAATAAATCACAACAGAGGGTATTAAATAATTTAAATAAATATTGAGGGGTCCAGGTGGATCCCTCCAACCTGTTTTCCCTGCATCCACAGATGTTAGCACAACATCATATACCAATTCCAGAACATATCATACTATAGCACATCAATCAATCAATTTCAACCATTCAAACAATTATTTAAATTTAAAGTGAGTGAGATTAACTCACCTTTGACCTAAGATTTGCAGTCAATTTCCATTCATCTCCATTCCAGCTTGTTTCTCGATTTTTAGACCTTGTATAACATTTTATAATTTATTAATATTTGAATCAATTGAACAATTTATTATTATTTATTCATTTAATTTAAACCAACTAATGTTCCTTTAAACCAATAGTTAAATTTTTAACTAAATTTCCTTTTACTAAAATATTTTGGGGGTTCAAATAATTAAACAGGTTATTTAATAAATTAATCTTCATAATGCATTATTTTAAACTAACCAGTATATGGAAATATATATATTTATACAGATAATTACCTTTATACATATGTCCTGAAATCACTACTTATAAAAGCAATTTATATGTATACCAAACATTCTATTAAGATACGACTCTTCATCATATAAACCAAAATCTATATATATTTATTTTTATTACATTTTCTGTATATACTCACTTAATTAACAAACTGCTTTACTGTCAATACCTATAAACATATATATTTTACTAAATCAAAACATAAATTTATACCTATATACATTTCAAATCAAATCTAAACGAACTCGATAACATTTTCAAATTCTTATATATATTTTTTCTCTATCAAAAAGAGATTTTTTTTCTTTTTCTGTATATATAAAAACTGTATATATATATATATATATATATATTTTTATTAAATTAAATAAAATACATTATACCTTACTGTCGACTTCCCCACAACCTCGATGCTAGTACGTGAGCACCACCACTACCGCCCCACTCAATTGCTCCACTGCCTCGAGAACTCCTACAGTGTCGTGACTTCCAGTCGCGACTCTAACATCAAACTCGCGGCCGCCACCATCACGCATCTCCGCTTCACCGAGAATCGAACGCAACTACACAGCCCCCGGTCGCGACACCCACTGACAACTCGTCGTTGCCGCCTCCTTTTGTACTCGTATTATTGGCAATCGAATCTATTGCAAATCCCAAAAATTAAAACCCTAACCGCGAGTCTCTCGCCTGAAGCTCCCATCGGCCCACCGCCGAGCGCGAGTTCCCCTTCCCAATTCGATGAAGACGACGCGAATGAAATTGAAAAGAGGGGAAAGGAGGGCGTCGGCCACTAGTTTGATTCGATTTGAGATAGAAGGGCAAGCGGCCATTTTTTTCTGAATTTTGTTTTTATTTTCATTTGAAGGAAGCAAACTCGGTTCCCTTATTAAAGAGAAAGGGTTTGCGTGATGTTGTAAAAAGAAGAAGCATTGATACGGAAAGAAGTCGGCTTCAACAGAGATAACAGAGATATGTTGGCTGCTGATTAAAAATTTATATTTTTATATTCAAAAATATCTCGTTTAGGTACCTAGTTATTTAAATTGAATTCGATATAGATTCTAACGCGTTTATATAACATACGCTCACACAACAACTCTGATCGCTACGAAATTTGAAATCCGACAATAATTCAATATTACGGATCCAATGGCACTAGTTTCGTCGAATTCCGAGACTGTGCCTCGGAAGGCTATTTTTAATTTCAATTCAAACTATAAAAATTTTAAAACTGAACAAACCAACTTTACAACCTCTATTATGTTCAGTGTTATCAATATAAATTCTACAAGCCTTAAAATTATTTTTATTAGGCTTAAAACTCCAGATTTCCCCATTTTACCAAACTTCCAATTATTTAATTCAATAATTTAATCATCAAATAAATTGTGATATTTGGATTTAAGTTAAAAATCAAACTTTTAAATATTTAAAATCAATTAAATATTCTAATTTTAAATGCTCGAAAATTCCGGGTCGTCACATTCCTTCCCCCTTAAAAGAATTTCGTCCCCGAAATTATTAGTGAGGAAGAATGATCCAAAACCCATTAACTTATTCCCGAAACCAAACAATTCAACATCTAACTAATTATCTTTTAATAAAAGACTCATTATCATTCTTATTAACTTCTCAACTCTCCCATAGTTTCAAACTATTCTATTTGTTTAACCATTCAAGTTTCAAATTAAAATCAAATTTTGAATTATCAAAATTTTCTCAAAATTTTTCTAACTCCCTAAATTTTCAAAATTTTTTGCCAGCGTCTCCTTTGCGCGGCTGACTCGGTACAGCTACAAAATGGCGCTACGGCCTCCCAAATCTCAAAAGAAAACAAAAGGCCAAGCGGCTCAATCCAAAATCTCAATTAATCAAATTCCATACATAATTTTAAACACATACCTTTTTGTCGGGCCATTCAAATTTATCTTTCTGAAATCAAATCCAATTCCCTTTTCCTTTATAATACCTGCATATCCTGCTTAGCACTAATATCCAATTTCAATATTCCCAAAACATTTTATCGACTTCCTCACATAATGTCAATATCTATTCATTCTAATATTATCTTAGAATATATTTGTGTATCAATTTCCAATTAAGAATTGACCATTCCTTACTTAAGTTAACATAAGCATTTTATATGTTTCTTATATTTATTTTCACTTTACCACTTTAGTTTATATCCATTTCTATTCAAATTGATTCTTTCATTTCCATATGAATTCAATTTATCTTTAACTCTGAATATTAAAATTTTATTTGTCATTTATAACTAATTATTTTAAATTGGTTTCATTTACCAACTTATTTTAGTTTCCAAATTGAATTTGTTTGTCGTTGACAAAATTTTCCAAAATTTTCAAAAAAATTCTAACTCCTAAAATTTCTGAAATTTTTTGGCAGAATCTCCTTTGTACGGAGAGACTTCTGCGATATCGTAGGATGCACAAAAACATATATACATCGGCCTCAGGCTGGAAATCACAATATATATCAATATATGCAGTTCATATTTCCTACTTTGAATTCTTTTGCGTAAGCGTACCTTTATTTAGCATTTTTAAGCAAGCGGCTAACTTAATTTGCAACTTGCGCATCCAAAACCAGCCAAACGGCTTCCCTGAACCTGTACTTACTCAATTTAAACATGTAAGTGCCTAAAATCATGCAACTTAACAATATTTTACATATTTAACTAGCAAACATTCTAGTTCTAATAAGCCATGTAGATTAAACAACACTTATAAGCAATTTTAGAGGGTTCCAACATTAATTTAAATTGCTCACAACCTATTTATATACAACTTCATTCAATTCAAATGGTTTACCACTAAATTTCTTTCATTCAATTCATTTTAGCAAAACAAACTCATATTTAATCCAGTTGATCTCAAAATCAATTTATTTAACTTCTATCAACTTATAGAATCTTAATTCTCTCTACTTGCGTCAAACGACAATTTATTTTATGCAGTTTTGCCAATATCCATGTGAATAAAGAATAGCTTAAGTTTTACCAACAATTTGAATGGGTTCCAATTCAATATTTTTAACTCCATTCCATTTTAATTTAATTGGTATATTATTGAATCCAATATCAATTCTTATTCACATCCAATAATTTATTTCTGAATTGTATTATATTAATAACAATGCCACTTCAAATCATTTCTACCTACTTGCATTTCATTTACAATTCAACCATTCCTCTTATAATCCAATTTATTTTATTTAACTCGAGTTCAAAACCAATTCCCTTATGAATTTTCATTTCCTTAATATTATCTATCTTCACTTGATTTAAATCCAATCCAATAACATTAAACTTAGTTTAAGTTGAATTCAATTCAACTCTCCTCCATCCATTTAGCTTAAGTTAATTTACTTCAAATTATTCAAATTTTTATATTTAAGCTCATTTTCATTTTACAAGTAATTTTTTTTTCTTCTATTCAACTTAACTCTATCACAATCAAATCCCATTTCAAACTATAATTCCTTTTGATTAGTTATTATAAAATTTAACTCTCTAGATTCAACTCATTCAATTTATTACAAGGCCATATCTAATTTATTTTTCACATATTTGGATTTCGTTTTCAATTCAAACCATTACTATTTTAATCTAATTTCATTTTTATTTGTTACATTCCCAATTATATTTAATTTGTTAACACTTCCAGTTAAATTTTAATTTATAACTCAAGTTCTAGATTCACTATCCATTTCAATTTACCACCCAATTCCATGAACTCACAATTCAATTACATTTACCTCGCCAACAATTTAAGTCGAGTTTAATTTATAACTTGATTTTTATTTCCAAACTCTATTATAAACTCACAATTCAACTTTATTTAACTACATTGGGTTCTCATTGCATATTTCATTATCTAATTATCATCCAAATAGTCTTTCCCCAACTTATAATTCAGAATTTGATTTTAATCTCAAAATCTCTTCATTTAAATTTCTTAAGTTCAAATTTCTTTTATAGTTCAAGTTTGGATCTTTGTTCTCATTTTCCAATTCATCAAAATATTAATCGTGAGTTTCTATCCCACTTTTTCAAATTTTATAAGTCACAACTTACTATTTTATACAATCACATTCATTCCAGGCTTGGATGTATTCATCTTTTACTTTTAACTCTAGCCTTATGTTTAATTATAACCCAAGCATATTTTATTACCATGGATTTCTAATTCTGATTCTTTTATAAGTCTTATTTATTTATCCCAATTCCAATTCTTATCCAACTTTTTTTCCATTTGTTCAGGTAAGAATTTAATTTCATTCATTAATTCAATTGAATTCTCATTCCAATTAAATTTTACTTTAACTCATATTTACTTAACTCAATTCAATTTCAACTTATTTCGAAAATAACTGAATATTATTTTCAGCTTATCCAATTAATGTCAATCCAGTCAAATTTTATTTCCCAATCCAAGTTAATTTCAGTTTCATTTTAAATTTAATTTCCACTATCCAAAGCTTATATTTCTTTCATGATTTTAAAATCATCTTAATTTATAAGCTTACAACCTATCTCATCAGGATTTTTAAACACCCGGCTTTTGGTTTCAAATCATTTTGAAATCTCCAATATCGCAAATCACTCTTCTCAAATTTCAAACCAATCCTGGTTTTATTCTCAACAAATTTCCTTTGAGATTTTCAGAAACAACTAGTTTTTCTGAAAAAATCAATTTGTCAGCAATCCGTCACTTAGAAATTCGAAAATGAATACTGATGATGCGGCCGTCATCATCAGAATTATTTTCCAATAGTCCAAGTGATTTCAATGCTATTTCCCTTTCCAAAATTTATTTGAAACAAATTTTCTTTCAGAAATATCTTCAAAACAATTGTGCTATTATTTATTTCCAAAACACTTCCAAAATCTCCGGGATTTAAATTTCCAATTTAATTTGCATTCAATTTTAATTATAAACCAATTATATAATTTATGCTCATATAATTTATTTTCATTTGATCATACGAGTAATTCCAATTTTATAATTTAAATTGTTTAAAATATGATCATCCAAACATCCAAGTTATATAATAATTTAAGAAAATATTTCTTTTATATCAAAATATATTTTGGGTAAAATTATTTCATTCACCCACATTTAAAACAATACTGTGTCAATTGTTCTATTCAAGTGTTTAGAAACCCCTTCGATACAGTTGTCTAGACTGTGTCGACGAAGGTTCATATGCCACTCAATAAACCAATCAACACAATATTAAAACCATTTATATTCACTAACAAATACGCGCTCATATCTATTAATACGCTCAAATAGAGTACGATTGACTCTATTCTATGAGTAATTCCCACCAGAGCCAAGGTTATCACCAACCTATGCTCTGATACCAAGTGTAACGACCCGCAAATCCGTGCTCCTTGAGTCAACACTATTCTACCTAAAACAACTCAAGTTGCACAGAAAGACGAACCATTTTGGTTAAAGAAGAAGAGGTAGAAGAAGAAAAAACTAAAACAACATCAGAATCTAACCTTCGCAGCGGAATAGAATATAATAGATAAATAATGGTCTTTACACAAAAACAAATATAAATCAGTTTCATATATATATATACATCATCAGAGTACATCAATCACATCTCAACATCAATAACATACAACTGGATATACAACTACACAGCACAGCAGAATATATATATATAAACAAGTACGGGAGTACGTATCGTCATCCAACTCGTCTCCTGAGCTCCACAGCATCATATCCTGTATCCTATAATACTCGGTCTGACCCGAGCATTACAGTTAAATAATACCCGAGTCAGTCTGGAATACCAGCGTGAGAAAATCACACCCAATTGATTATTAAAGTTTCAAAAATCCTTTGAAAACAAAAGCATCTCGTAAGACCACGCCACAAATAAACATGTCGGGTTTTTACCTTACGATAGCTAAAACAATTTAGAAATCCTCTGATATTATAATAGGGTCTATTTACAAATACTTATAAAATAGCCGAAATTGTTACATTCATTAAATTCCAGCTACTAGCCACAGAGTGGGTAATACAAACAAAACTCGTAAAGGCTCGTAGGGAGAATGGATTCCAACTAATGACTAGGCACTGGGGTACCACCTGTCACAGTACGTGGTCTAGATCACAGTACCGAGGACTACTCCCTTCATCCCCTGCAACACAAGGCTGGACCCATCCCTTACTGGACAGTTCCGAATAAGATCACCCCACGGTTGGGATCAGCAACCGCACCACTAAGCCGAAATAAAAAGGGACATCTAGACAGGGATGACCTTGCTCTCAAGTGGGGGCTACCCACGATGCCTTGCTGCATATCCCCTGATTTTCAGTCATTCCCGGTTGATGAGGCTTGAGGCTAAGCGTTACCTTTAGAACGATATCCCTTAGAATGCCCATCGTCCACCTGACGATGTTTCGCAAGCATTCATCCATACAAGTCCGTCCCGGGTTCGAACGGAACCGAAGGCACTACTCCTACTACATCCATTTTGGAAATATCCTCAGGATTAGTAGCGACTAGCCCTTGCACTTCACTGCTCCATCTTCGACTCCGTACACGTTTTTCGCACGAAACGTACAAACCGGATCGAAGTGGTTTTCGAGAAATAAATCTCGATCCCGGTCTCTTCGAAACGATTAACGCATTTGGCCAATATTGATAGTCGGTTATTTAACTATCAATTAATATTCACAACATCCATCACACAATAAATAATTTCCCAAATTATTTATTTATTTACCTCAAAATATCTTTCCAAGATATATTCCTATTTTCAATCTTTTGAAAACAGTTTCTAAAACCAACTTTCTTTCCAGAATAAACTTACTCAAATATTTTCTATCTCCTCTGAAAGTCACCAAGCACAAACTAGATTTTAAAAATAACTTGAAACACTTTACTTTAAAATATATACTTATAAAACATTTAAATTAAAGCTACTTTAATAATTTGTTAAAAATACATATTGTATGAGTATTTGAAAATAAGGTTACTTAGTAAATATAAAACTAGATTTCTTCATTTTAAGAACAAAATACTAAGTTACTTCTTAATAATTACTACTAAAATAGATTAAAAGAAAATACTTACTTGAGACTTTAAATATTAGAAATAATAAATTTACAAAACTTGCTTTCTTTAAAAACAATTTAAAAACATTTAATTGATATTTAAAAATTTACTCTTTAAAAACATGTACTTGGCTATCCAGAGAAAATTCCAACTTCAATCACTTAAATCAATTTTCCCAAATTGATTTCAAGTTTATTTATTTGAAATAAATTTCTTTACTTTCTTAATTCATCTAAAATTCATTAATTAGGGACTTATTATTAAGGTTATAATTTCCCGTTTGTTTTTAACCCCTTTTATGTGAAATACGGATTTCAGCTTTTCCCAACTTCTATATTCCTTCCAATAATTTAAATCTTAAATTTTAAATAACCGTTTTATTCCCTTAATTAATATCACTGAAGATTAAAATTCATTAACTCATTGTTTATTCAAATTTCCATTCTATACTCAAGATTTATTTATTAGAATTTTAAAGTCACTTTATTTCTTTCCAATTCATTTAAAAATTTATTCAAATTTCTATAATCATTTTTACTTACAATTTCACTTCTTTATTTATCTTACAAAAATCCAATTTATATATTTTTGATAATTCATCATACCCAATTATATCCAATCGAACCATACCATTCAATATACCAATAAAGATCATCATAGGATATCAAATAAATCACAACAGAGGGTATTAAATAATTTAAATAAATATTGAGGGGTCCAGGTGGATCCCTCCAACCTGTTTTCCCTGCATCCATAGATGTTAGCACAACATCATATACCAATTCCAGAACATATCATACTATAGCACATCAATCAATCAATTTCAACCATTCAAACAATTATTTAAATTTAATCATTTAAATTTGAATTTAAACTGAGTGAGATTAACTCACCTTTAACCTAAGATTTGCAGTCTATTTCCATTCATCTCCATTTCAGCTTGTTTCTCGATTTTTAGACCTTGTATAACATTTTATAATTTATTAATATTTGAATCAATTGAACAATTTATTATTATTTATTCATTTAATTTAAACCAACAAATGTTCCTTTAAACTAATAGTTAAATTTTTAACTAAATTTCCTTTTACTAAAATATTTTGGGGGTTAAAATAATTAAACAGGTTATTTAATAAATTAATCTTCATAATGCATTATTTTAAACTAACCAGTACATGGAAATATATATATTTATATAGATAATTACCTTTATACATATGTCCTGAAATCACTACTTATAAAAGCAATTTATATGTATACCAAACATTCTATTAAGATGCGACTCTTCATCATATAAACCAAAATCTATATATATTTGTTTTTATTACATTTTCTGTATATACTCACTTAATTAACAAACTGCTTTACTGTCAATACCTATAAACATATATATTTTACTAAATCAAAACATAAATTTATACCTATATACATTTCAAATCAAATCTAAACGAACTCGATAACATTTTCAAATTCTTATATATATTTTTTCTCTGTCAAAAAGAGATTTTTTTTTTCTTTTTCTGTATATATAAAAACTGTATATATATATTTTTATTAAATTAAATAAAATACATTATACCTTACTGTTGACTTCCCCACAACCTCGATGCTAGTACGTGAGTACCACCACTACCGCCCCCACTCAATTGCTCCACTGCCTCGAGAACTCCTACAGTGTCGTGACTTCCAGTCGCGACTCTAACATCAAACTCGCGGCCGCCACCATCACGCATCTCCGCTTCACCGAGAATCGAACGCAACTACACAGCCCCCGGTCGCGACACCCACTGACAACTCGTCGTTGCCGCCTCCCTTTGTACTCGTATTATTGGAAATCGAATCTATCGCAAATCCCAAAAATTAAAACCCTAACCGCGAGTCTCTCGCCTGAAGCTCCCATCGGCCCGCCGTCGAGCGCGAGTTCCCCTTCCCAATTCGATGAAGACGACGCGAATGAAATTGAAAAGAGGGGAAAGGAGGGGGTCGGCCACTAGTTTGATTCGATTTGAGATTGAAGGGCAAGCGGCCATTTTTTCTGAATTTTGTTTTTATTTTCATTTGAAGGAAGCAAACTCGGTTCCATTATTAAAGAGAAAGGGTTTGCGTGATGTTGTAAAAAGAAGAAACATTGATACGGAAAGAAGTCGGCTTCAACAGAGATAACAGAGATATGTTGGCTGCTGATTAAAAATTTATATTTTTATATTCAAAAATATCTCGTTTAGGTACCTAGTTATTTAAATTGAATTCGATATAGATTCCAACGCGTTTATATAACGTACGCTCACACAACAACTCTGATCGCTACGAAATTTGAAATCCGACAATAATTCAATATTACGGATCCAATGGCACTGGTTTCGTCGAATTCTGAGACTGTGCCTCGGAAGGCTATTTTTAATTTCAGTTCAAACTATAAAATTTTTAAAACTGAACAAACCAATTTTACAACCTCTATTATGTTCAGTGTTATCAATATAAATTCTACAAGCCCTCAAATTATTTTTAATAGGCTTAAAACTCCAGATTTCCCCATTTTACCAAACTTCCAATTATTTAATTCAATAATTTAATCATCAAATAAATTGTGATATTTGGATTTAAGTTAAAAATCAAACTTTTAAATATTTAAAATCAATTAAATATTCTAATTTTAAATGCTCGAAAATTCCGGGTCGTCACAGCTTCTAAACCGTAACTTCCAAAAATTAAATGGTTTGGATATCCAAACAATATATAAAATAAAATAGTTTGAATTTAAAATCACTTTATAAAGTCAAATAGTTTACTCGACTTCACAATTTTATTCACTTTATATTAAATCTCAATTCATAACTTTCAACTCACTTTTAGTTTCAATAAACCATTTCAATTTCAATATATTTCAAACTTTGAGTATTAAATAATTTCAAAACTAAGGTTGATAATTACGATTCAACAATTTAATGTTCTATTATTTAGTTTTGAAATATTTGCATAATAAATCCATTATCATTTAAATAAAACTCAAATTACAAATAAACAAATATTTCCTTCGATTTATTCATACTTGAAATATTCGTTTAATTCATCTTAAACCAAAATCCAGTTCTAAAAATCATGCCTTTAAAATTTCAATTTTTTTAAATCCCAAATCAATTTTAGATTTATCTTCCCACCTTAGTCTCAATTAAGTCATTATAAACTCCATAATATAATTAAATAAATACTTAACCATATTGTATCTTAATAAAATCAACTTGTTATTAAACTTATTTTATACTTTAACCCAATTTTATACATAGCTTAGAACCAAGAATTTAACTATATAAAAAAATAACATTTACAAAATTTCTAAATCAATATCTCATAAAACCATATATTTCTTTACCAAACAATAGAAATCATTTCAAAATATTTATATATATAGACCACGGTGTCAGTATATAATTTTCTACCCTATGGTCAAGTGATACAGATATTTATCATTTCAATCCGTAATTTAAAATAATAAAATATGGTTATATATCATTTCAAATGAAATCCCGAATGAAATAAAAATGCATAACAACTTGTAGTTTATAACAATATAAAATACAACATCCATTCATCCAATATCAATCATCAACCATTTATCACAATCATCATCTAATTCAAACAATAACAGATAATAAATAACAGGTAATTACTGGCAGTTTATATTCAATAATAAATTAAATAACAATTTAATTCAATAAATTCAATTTAACCGGAATGATGATAAAAATATACCAAACAGCTACAAATAAATTTCTAATCACATCAGAAATTAATTTAACACACATAAGAAATTTTAAAAGTTGTGAGTGGGTCAAAACACTCACCTTTTGACTTTAAATTGAATTTAAATCCAATTTCAAAATTTGAACAGTTCCCAAATTCATCCAAACTAGCACCAAAATGTCGGGAATTCCAATACGAACCTAACAGAGAAAACCGCACGTGAATTGGACCTTGTATGCAGAAGTTATTCGAGTTAGATCGTTTGAAATCAAAAATTAACTTAAATAAAATAAAAAGAGACAGACCAACACGATGCCGCCACGTCACTCCCACTACCACGTCGTCCCCAAATCAATTTTACGCGAGCACAGTACCAGTTCAAACGCCTCCATGCCAACTTTGACCAATGCTCAAGATCGCTGCCAGCCACCAGAGGGTCGCCCACCAACAGCGATGGCCTCGGCCGTTGATTCCGCCTCCACCCGAGGCGTCGTGGTCTCCCTACGACACCACGTTTGAGCCAGCCGCCGCCTATATTTTTAAACCCTAATCGAATTATTTTGCTCGATTCGATGGTTGAAGCGACGAACCAAATACACCGATGAGTTGCTTGCGACGATCTCCACAGTCCCATACCCTTCAAACGACGATCGGTCGTAGTTAATCAACGATGAACGGACGTTAAAGTGGCCCGAAAAGCCCGTTCTGACTCCAGAATGAAATTGGATCAACCCATATATCCAAGTAGACATTTTAAATATTTTAAACGCAATGGAACCGGTTTCACGTCCAAATTCCATCGTATGAAGAAGTTATGTCAAAAATCAAGTTATTTTAAATCGATTTCAATTGATTTCAATTTCATTGATTTCAAGGCTCTTCGAGTCCGTACGATTAAAAGACAAGTCCAATCGCTACGAAACTTGAAATCCTACAATAATTGGCCGTTACAGATCTAATGAAACAGGTTTTGTCGAAATCCAAGTCAGTGGCCAAAATGGCTATTTTCTAGTTAATTAAATAAATAATTAATTAAATCACTATTACGATCCAAATTCTATAATTTATAAATTTTATCGCTTTTGATTTCTTAAACAATTATAATCACTTAAACAAATTTCTATATTAATTCAACATTACTTATTTCGCTAATTACCATATTTAATTTCAATTTCAATAATTGTAGAAATGACAAATTTAATTTTTCCATGATTTCATTTAATTGACCTTTCACTCTATTGTTCAATCCATCATTATCAAAAGGATGAAGTTAATATTGGTTCATGATTGTTTACATAAATATTCTGAGATTTCCTCTAATTTCCATTTATGTAACATTTAAATATTTAATTTCATTTAATTGCAATTAATTCTATTATCATAAATTAAATTCCAATATACTGATAAAACTTTATTCTCATTCCTTTTATTCAACCAACTGTCATATTATAAATAGAATTGACATTATTTCCAATTATTTCCCTAAATCTACACCAACATAACTTTTAATTTAGATATATTTTAATTTATTACCGGTTTTATTTAACACACTAAATAAATAAATAACATATATTAGTTGTCACCTATTTACTTTTACTTACATTTACAAGTTTATTACCTACCATTAACACTGTATTATTTCATTAATTAATTCAATACTTACATTTGTTTTCTTATGTTTCACTTATAAACAAATTATAATGTTTCCACTATTTCAATAAATTTGTTCAATAATAATTCAATAATGGTGACCGTGCCCCCATCCCCTATTCCCGCTAATCTGTCTTTTCCCAGCAAATCAAATCAACCTAGTCCCTCCTCTCCCTTGCTTGTACCGCCAGCTGCTTCCTGCTCCTTGTCAGAACCATCCAATCCACCTTCTCCTAGTCTTCTTACTTCGGTGCCATCTCCACCCTCGTTGGTCAACCCCCTTCCACCTTCTACTCTGCCATTTCTTCCTAGTTCTAAACCTATCCCTGTTCCTTCTCCTCCTCTTTCGTGGAACTCGCTTTTCAAAGCCAAACCGAATAATGCTGGGAAGTTTGTCCCACGTGAAATTCAACTGCAATTCAATGGTGAAGCGATCGTCCCACCCGCTGACGTTGTTCAAGCTGGTAATGATATGTGGAGAGATTATCTCGTAGGTTTCTTTTTAGACACCCCATTGCCTTATGCTACTGTGTTATACTACCTTAAGAAAGTCTGGAAATTAAGTGGTTCGATCTCAGTCAAATCTGATGGGTTTCTCTTTCTATTCAAATTCACAAATGAAGATGATAGAATCAGAATATCAGAGGCTGACCCTGTTGTGATGAGGAATAAATTATTTATTGTGAAACCATGGGATGTAAATATTGGAAATAACTGTAGTAGCATTAAAACAGTTCCAGTATGGATAAAATTAACAAACATTCCTTTGTTTGCTTGGTCAACGTTGGGAATTAATTGGTTAGCATCTAGAGTGGGTAAGCTACTATGTTTGGATGCTTCAACTGAAAAATTTGAGCGTATTTCTTTTGCCAAATGTTTAGTTGAAGTGCATCCAAACAAAGAACTGCCAGATAAATTTACAGTTCAACTGCAAAATGGATCGATGCAAGTAGTTAATGTAACTTACCTATGGAAACCACTGATATGTACTCTATGCAAGGAGTTTGGACACCAGCTGAGTAATTGCAAAATTGTAGAAAATGGAAAGAAAGTAGATAAAGAAACAATGACTGAACAACAGAAGAAAGGAAATGATGGAAGGAATAATGTGGTAAAGGGTCAAGGCAGTGATAAACAGACTAGTTTTAAACAAAAATGGCAGAAAGTAACCAAAACCAATAGTAATAGGAACAACAACTGTGTAATTAATGATGAAGTTGATTTGTTGAAACAAGGTGAAAATCAAAAAACTATTGATAAAGCTGCTGGAGTTAATAATGGTGTGATAGGTTCAGTAAATGCAAAACAAAGAGATACAGTTAGTGCAAGTAACATGTACACCATGCAACAAACTGAAGTTGAAGTACAAGAAATAAATATGGTGAAAGAGAAGGAGAATGATGAAATTTTAGAACAGAGAATAAGAACAGTACAAATTCCAAAAACGACTGGAAAAACAAATGTGCAAGTGTGTGCAGTAAGTACTAACAACATGTACACATTGCTACAAACTGATGAAGAAGATCAAGAAGCAAATAATATGCAACTTATGGAAGAAGGTGAAATAACTGACCAGCTTACATGCACAGAGCAACAAACAACCATGACTGAGAAAACAAACCATTCTGCAAAACAAATACCCACTGACACACTAAATCAGGCAATAACAAAAGAACAACAAGCAACAAAAATGAATGAAAAGAGGAAAAATGGAAGTAACAAGCAAAATAGAAAAGAAACTGGCAAAGTTTGTACAACAACTGTTACATCTTCTTCTGATTTTGACAACAATTGGTGCAAATCATTTGAAACCCAGATAACTCAAATAGTAACATCCAAGCAAGGTGATCAATCCTCAAAATCTTCTCAAACTCACTACAATTTTTCCATTCCCATCCCTGGTTGGCCTGATCCCAGCACCCCCTCACCTGTCTCATTCAACCAACCTCACTCATCATCTCCTGCCTCACACAACCAACCTCCCACACCCCCTTCAAAATTAAAAAGGAAGATACAAACAAGATCCAGATCTCTGTCAGCTCAGAGAAGAAACAACTCCCTCACTTATCAATAGTTTTTAATGCATACAAAAATAGCAACTTGGAATCTTAGAGGGGCTCATAACAATTTGAAACTTGATCAAGTTAAGAATTATATCTCTGATTATAACCTTTGCCTCATTGGACTTCTTGAAACTAAGCTAAATCTTCCCCTATCTCAAAAGGCTGTTAACTACATTAATCCTACCTGGTCCTTCCATCATAACCTTGATTCAGCATCATATGGTAGAATTCTTGTTTTGTATAACCCCTCTGAAATAACTCTATCTCCCATTCTTTCGAGTAGACAATCTATACATTTTCACTTGTTTCTTACCCAAACCCAAACCTCTTGCTACTTAACAATTGTGTATGCTGACAATTCTACCATATCAAGGAATGCCTTCCTTAAAACAATTCCTCCTTTAAGACAAGCTTCACATCCATGGCTGGTTATGGGTGACTTCAACTCTTGTTTAAGTTTTAATGACAAGTTCGGTGGCAACCCACTTACTCCTAGGGATCTTGATCCTATCAATCAATCTGTTATTGATTCTGAGTTGCTGTTGGTGAATAAATCTGGTGCCAAGTACTCTTGGAATAATAGAAGCAGAAGTGGAGTGCGTACCTTTACAACTATTGATCATTCCTTTTGCAATTTCCAAGCCCTATCTCTTTGGCCTTCCATTTCAGTTTTCCTCCCACAACCAATCCTATCAGACCACTCAGCTCAAATCCTGTCCCTTGGTAACCATTTGCGAAGAGAAAAAAGAAGTTTCAAATTTTTTAATGCTTGGGCTAAGCATGAACACTTTCTTGTTCTTGTATCAAAAGCTAATGCAGAATTTGTTGGTTTTGGTAACCCTATGTTTAAATTTTGCAGGAAACTCAAGTACATTAAGCAAGCTATCAAACAGTGGGTCTCTTCAACTTTTGGTAGAGGTGGTCTGCTGTCTGCTACACTTACTCAGCAACTTAAAATAAGGCAAGAATTTATGATGGAACATCCTCTTGACGTTCAAGCAGCTGATGAAGAAAGAAAACTACTTTTAGAAGTTAACTCTGCTTTGGAACTTGAAGCCAACATGAAGAGACAGCAACTAAACAAAAAATGGCATGATGAAGGTGACAAAAACACGAAGTTTTATCATGATTCTATCAAACTTAAACAAGCAAGAGAAAACATTCATAGTATAACTGATGACCGGGGCATTTTGCACACCTCTCCTGAAACTGTTGACAATGCATTTATACAATACTTCACCAAGCAGTATGGTAATATAGAAGGCTTTACTCCAGATCTTGACTTAATTACTGAAACTGACCTCCCAAACATCAATTATTTGGAAGCATCATTTCTTGTCAGTCCTGTTACTGATGAAGAAATCAAGGCAACCCTTTTCTCCATGAACAAACACTCATCCGGTGGCCCTGATGGTCTAAATGTAGTGTTTTTTATTAGTACTTGGAGTATTCTTGGAAGTGAATTTTGCAAGGCAATACATAACTTCTTTAATACTTGCAAGATTCTTGGAGAAATCAACTGTTCCAATATTGCATTAATTCCCAAATACTCTCCAGCTTCCACTGTTAGTTCTTATAGGCCCATATCTTGTTGTAATGTAGTGTACAAGTGCATATCTAAAATTCTAGCAGCCAGATTAGTCACAGTTCTTCCATCTGTTGTCTCTAAAAATCAATCAGCTTTTCTTCCTAACAGAGACATCATTGATAATGTTCTCTTGGCTCAAGAACTTCTCAAATGTTATGGTAATAGCAATAGCACCCCTGCTGCAGCTCTGAAAATTGACATAACTAAAGCTTACGACTCTATCCATTGGGAATCCATAGTTAGAATTATGGCTGTTATGGGATTCCCTAAAACATTTGTGTCTTGGATCTATGTATGTATTTCCACTCCATCCTACTCTATTGTGATTAATGGCAGACCTGTAGGAAATTTTAGAGGAAGAAAAGGTATAAGGCAAGGAGACCCGTTATCTTCTTATTTGTTTCTGATAGTTATGGAAGTGCTAACTGTTACTCTAAGAACTAGTTACAACAGGAAAATAATAAAGTATCATCCCAAATGTTCTCAACAACTTATTACATCCATCATGTTTGCTGATGATGTCATGATGTTTACAAAGCCTGAGTTGCCTTCTCTGAATGGAATTAAAGAAGCACTGCATATTTTTAAAAAAATGACTGGCTTATCCATAAATCAAAATAAATCTTCTATGCTAGTCTCTGGTATCAGTAATGAACAAGCTGCTTTCCTACATCAGCAGTCTGGTTTCACAAGTATGGAGAATGACATGAAGTACCTTGGTCTGCCTCTTATAACTAAAAGAATTACTAAGAATGACTGTTATCCATTATATCATAAAATAACTTCAATCATGACAGCATGGGATAATAGGAAATTAACTCAATCTGGAAGGCTTGTTCTCATCAAATCTGTTGTCTTCTCTTCTATTGTTTACTGGGCACGCACTATAATTCTTCCTATCAAGTTATTACATTTACTCAGATCTGCTATGAGTAGATTCTTTTGGACTGGAAGTATTCACAACAGGAAAATTGTCCCATGTGCTTTTACAAAATTTGAAGTTCCCTTTAAATCTGGTGGGCTTGGTATCTTAGACATAAGGAAGTGGAACATAGCGGCTATAAGCAAACAGTTTGATGCAATCATTAAAAAAAGGGAAAGTTTATGGGTGGAATGGACATGGCATCACAATATCAAGAACAAGGATTTCTGGGTCATGGAGATCCCTCAACAAAGTAGTTGGACATGGAGAAGCATCCTTAAGTATAGAGAAGTCTTTCTGCCGTTTATACAATACCCAGTTAATGCCAGTTCAAAGGTGAATTTTTGGAAGGAACCATGGGTTAGACAAGGCCTAATTCTATTTAAATTGCTTTCCTACTCACAAATTGTCCAAACAGGTATTTCCTTAACTGCTGATGCTAATTCCTACTTGATCAATGGTAATATTCAGTTGCCTACCACCAGTAATCAAGAAATACAGCAAACTTGGAATATATTACAACAAACTAATTTCACTGCTATGCAAATCAACTCTGTTCAGTGGAATGGCAAACCACATTCTGTTAAGGGTGTTTACAGTTCCCTAACAGAAAGTGATCCATTGCCTGCTGCTATCTGGCATGATGTTATATGGTCTACTGATACAGTCCCTCAATACAATCTTTTGATGTGGAAAGTGATCAACAAAGCTTTGCTTACTAGATCTATGTTACAAAAGGTTGGAATGATCTGTCCCATGCAATGCCTATTCTGTGAAATTGAAGAGGAAACAACCGACCATATTTTTTTTGAGTGCTCTGCCTTGAACAACTTGCTATTCCACTTAGGTGGTAAAACTGGTACATATCTATCTGGACGAACTAGCAACATACAGTGGAATATAATACACAAAGCAACCAAATGGAGAACAGTTGATAGTAGAGTGTTCACTGTGTGTTTGAAGGTCTTCGTGGCTGTGATTTGGAGGGAAAGAAATTTAAGAGTTTTTGAAAATGTTAAAAGGAATGACATGGTCTTATGGAAAGAAATGAAATGCAGTATACACAAGCAACTGAAGCACTGTGCTGGTAGCATCCCGCTGTCTATGTTACAAGCTTGGACTTGATTTTGATGTTTCTCTTCCTTTTTTATTTTTCAGTTATCTTCCTCTTTGTTTTTTCTATGTATCTCTTTTTTTATTGTTTGTTGCAATAAAACTGGTAGGGGCCCAGTTAACCCCGCTGGCTTTGCCAAAAAAAAATAAATTTGAACTCCGTTCACTTACATCCATACTGTTGCAGTTCATTCTAGTTATTATTTTTATTAATAATTCACGAATTTATATTTTCATAAATTAAATTTCAAAAATCCTATTAAATTAACAATTTTAATTAATGAAAATTTACGGGTCGTTACACATTGCCTCACGTGCATTGCCACATGCCCTGTCGCACCTTCTACTAGTTTGTTTTGTACGATACCTGTGGAGTGCCCTCTGAGTAAACCACCAGTTGGTAGAACTTACGGTACTGTATAGACAACGAGAATATATAAAATGTATTAAGGGGGATATGGGTAATGCCTTAACTCTATTTTAACACTTTACTCTACTGATAGACATATTATAATAGCGTATATTACTACATGGTAGATAGTTCCACGGATCCTTAGAGGATGAAAATCCCAAACATCCTTTAAGTTATATTGTATTTCATTTGTACATTTCACTTGAGTTGATTTATTGGTATAAGAATGTTAATCCTGACTCAAGTGTTTTGTGTTTTGCTTAATGCTCGAGTCAGATTGAGTGTCAAAGCATTTCAGACTCAGCCTTGAAGCTGGGAGATGTGCTTAGAGATATCTATTCAGCTTTCCAGTTATTTCAGTTTATTCCAGTTGTTTTGTTCAGCTTGTCATTGGCATTTGTATTAGTAACTTCTATGTATTTGAGATTTTTGTTGTATTGGATTCTGTTGTCTATTGTAGTAGCTTCATGAACTACTATTTATCTATTCCGCTGCTTTTGTTGTAATACTCTGCGTCTGTGATTCTGTGACTGATTTATTTACTGTATATGTTAAGTTTTGCCAAATATAAATTAACAATCTATTGTTTTGAGCAATCATGAGTGGATAATTGTCTATTTGAAAGGTTTAAAATGCTAAGTAGTTATAAATGGTATCAAAGCTCTGATTTAGGAAAAACTTAGCATATGGAGTAGAAACTCATTAGAAATAAGGTAGTGATACCCTAGAATGAGTTGAATCAATTATAAAATCATCTTTGTTCGAGATTGAATTTCTTCGTTAGGATCCTCCTGGATTAGGATTTCTTCAAATTTTGGAAATTTCCCTTTGTTCTGAAATCCATTCTTGTCTCATCTTGTTCGTGTTCTTGATACTGGAGCATCCCATAGCTTCAAACTCAACTGACAACTTCATTCTTATGTGTGACTTATTCATCGGCAGTCCTGCCAATCTAAGTATGGTTGTAAAGGGATGAAACTCCTTTACAACAAGCGTCGATGTTATCCTGCCTTTTGGCAAGGCCGAGATATCAAAGAACTGAATGGAAATCAAAGGATCACTCATCCCGGATATCGAGTATGCACAGGTTCGCTATGGATATCGATGAATTTTGTCTATGACCGGATCGGGCAACAATTAACATGACATGACAAGCAAAGCTAAAGAAGCCAGCATTTTAAATTTCAAGTCAATCCGAGTTCATATGCTCAAGTTATGATCGATGCAAGTTGAAGAAGACAACCCTTTTTTCGTATCCATGACTGAGCCTCTATTCGAATCCATCCAGTCAGGCACAGTTCCTGTCCAATGTTAAGCCTCTGTTCGAATCCATCGTCTTCATATCGATCAGGGCTATAGTAACCTCGTATCCATCTTCCTCGTATCCGTTGGCGAACAATCATTCGCAACCATCCAGTTCGTAACCATCAGTAAGTGAATGTTCAAACCCATCAGGTTTTATTAGTTCGAATCCATTAGGCAACTGCTCTTCGTATCCATCGGATGACCTTACTTCATATCCATCAGATGATGATTACTTCGTACCCATTAGGGGCCTATGTTCGATTCCGCGTCCAATAACTTGTTCGTATCCATCGAGTCAAATAGGCCCAGATTGACGCAATGATTTTCGATGCGAACGCGGCGAAACCTATGGAATGGTTCGATCAACACGGCGAAAGAGATGGGTCGGTATGAAGGATGCGCGCCACGTCCACCAGCTAGCGCGTGCCGTCATCGATTTGAAGCGATCGATTCGAACGTATCGGCCTGTCGAAGAATATCAATTCGTATCGACCATAACTCGAGATTCACCGGTCCAAATGCTATGAAATTTTCATAGAAGACTACGTGCAAGCTAAGGAATGTTCTTGCCAAGTTTCACCTCCATCGGACACAATCTTGATCGATACGAATTGAGTTCGTATTGACCACAAAATGAGTCAAAACTTCTCAGAATCGGTCATGTGGGCCCTTTCATATTTCCAAAACAAGTCTCCCTAAGTTTGAGCGAAATATCAGCCTCCTACGCCCATAAATAGAACCCCAGAGCCTACAGTAATGGAATCTTTTTGGATTCTGAAGCGCCCAGACTCTACCGGATCGAGCTTTGCACCCTAATCTCGCAGTTGTACTCGAATTTCCAGTTGTAATCCACTGTTATTCGTTGTTATCAAGTGTAATCGTTGAAAGAGAATCAATAAAGTCATAAAAACTTCATAGTGGACGTAGGCAACACACCGAACCACTTTAAATTGCTTGTCTGTGCATTTATATTTCTATTTGTTGGAGTTTTTGTTAGATAATCTTCATTTAAAAGTTACATCCTTCACTTTTGTCTCTTGAAAAACTTTCGAAGAGTGTTGTGTCCATTTTTGGTACAAACACTTTGGTGCTTTCATTGAGAAAACCCGGATTTTCTCTTGCTCATTGGATCTGCTTTCGATACCGGATTGCGTAAATTTAAGAAGAAGGTCCAGATCTTTGATTCAGAATCCTTCCATCCTATTAAGATTTGCATAAAATCTTGGAAAGGACTTCATAATTCGTAATGGTTAGCATAAGGACCACTTCTAGTGCCGTCGATCAAGAAGGAAGGGATAGGCAGAATCCCGCGCAACTACCTCCATCTAACCAAGATGCTACTGGACCCTCAGAGTCGTCGGGCCCGGTTAGTAGGCAAGAATTCCAAATGTTGCTAAAGAGTTGACACAGAGTCGTCAACAGCTAACAGAACAGCTGCGCGCCAACGCTGAGCTGGCTAGTCAGCTGAATTGCCAAAAACAGAGGTGATCTAGGAGAGATCATGCTACAGAAAGTTCGACCTCTTTTGATTATCATCATCAATCTCCACGACCCCGACTGGATGAGAGTCACGCACAAGCCACTGGACATCAACCCGCATTGACCGCTGGATAGCTGAGAGTTGATCCATCAGCCATTTTCTTGACCGGGCCCTCCTTCCGAGGGGGCACCGTTCCTCACCATGCCACCGGCAACCGCGCTACATCCATCGTTGTAGAACCGGGGGTTGATGACCGAAACCAGCCAGAATTGGATCATCATCAGCACGGATGCACTCCTGAACCATACATCCCAGAAGACTTTGGGCCACGAAGACAGGACGTGGACCGCCATCAGCGTCTGGTCCCGCCTCGCAATGTGGAACCCAACAATGCTTTAGCTCAACGCACACAGAACGTCCAAATGCCGGATCTTCTGACCATGATACGTCAGATGATCCGCAAGAGCCATGGTCTCACGAATGATGATTGGGGAATTTCCCGAAGTCACACTCCCTTTACGGATGAAATATTATACGCTAAACACCCTCGACGATTCAGAATGCCGACTCTACCAGTGTATGAAGGGAATTCTGACCTTAATCAACATATTCTGAAATATGAGTGGTCAATGAGTGCTGCTAGGGCTGATGATGTAGTAAAATGCCGAAGCTTCCCAATTTTCTTAGGGGGAATCGCCACTATGTGGTTCACCCGACTGCCACCTCAGTCCATCTCTTCCTTTGACCAGTTGGCCACTAAATTTGTTGAGCAATTCCACATGCACGTCGCGAGGCCGACGGACGTTCACACCCTGTCCAATGTCACTCAAACTCCTAGAGAGACACTCTGGCATTATCTAGAAAGATTCCATGCTACTTGTGCTGAGATCAGCAACCCGAACGACAACTCCATTCTTATGGCTTTGACTGAGGGGATTGATCCCAATTCTGAATTCGGCAACTGGTTGGCCGAAAAACTACCTGCATTATGGACCGTTTCTATGCCAAGGCGGCTCAATTCCTAAGAAGGGAAGATGCGTAACAATCTAGGAAGCAAGATGATGTAGGGCCGAGTAGGGAGGGGATTCAAAGTAATGTTGTGGTCAAACAGTCTGGTGAAAGCTCCGGAAACGTTCAGCAGAATATTCAGAACAAACAAACTCAACGCAGGGAGAACGTGAATAAAAATAGAAGGCGAGATTAGAATCGTGGCCCACAGCGTAAAAATCCTATGTTTGATAACTACACTCCTTTGAATACATCACTGGAGAACGTGTATTCGCAAACCTGTAATATCATTCAGTATAAAAAACCTGCACCAAAACCATCGTCGGAAAGGAAAATCCAGGCGGGAAAATTTTGTAGGTTCCACGAAAGCTACAGCCACAATACGAATGAATGTCATCATTTGCAAGGTCTCATGGAGAAGTTGATTAGGGAGAGGAAGCTGAAATAATTTTATGGGCACCGCAGCTTGGAGGAGCGGGCCCATCAAATCAGAATAATACGCCCGATCGAGCGAGACAGGAGGAACCCACCCGTACCGGCGGGAGATTAGTAATAAATGCTGTTAGTGGCGGTCCCGCTCTGTCAAGAGCCTGGAACGACCAGGATCTTCATCACTGCTACACATGACAGGCTTTATCTATTTAGTCTATGAATCCCTTGTAATTTATTTTGGCATTTTGAAATTCAAATTTGTAATAAGGCACTAACTTTGCCAAGTTTTTCCGTTCCAGCAATAAATTTCCATCTCTTCGAGCTAGAGGTGTGATTCACCGAATGCGACATTCAACTATCACGACGCACAAAGAGCTAAGTTCTAACATACGATGGAATTTATTAAAATAGCGAGTGAGTGTGATATGACCGGACACTCACTAAGTGAAACCCAAGCTCGGGGGCAATCCATCACATTAAAGGCTGAACTGGACTGAGACAGTCATATAACTAACTCCAAATTCCCAAAGCGTGAATTGGAGTATAAACATCAACTCTAGGTTCCCAGAGTGCGAACCGGAATTTAAAAACTAACTCCAAACTCCCAGAGTGCGAGTTGGAGTATAAAATTTATAAATGCGGCTTCAAAGAGGGCAGACCCGACCACCTATCGACTTCAGCCGTGTCCTAAATAAGTTCGAGGAGGATGGATCCATCCATCCAACGACCTCGCTTGTCGACTCGGGGTGGATGTGAATTGACCATCCACGATCCTGATAATTCTATCGTTCTCAGAGTGCAAACCAATCCTAAACAGCTAAACAGATGTGACTGACCATCTATTGACTAATTCCAAATTCCTAGAGCCCAAATTGGAGTATAAACATCAACTCTAGGTTCTCGAAGTGCGAACCAGAGTATAAACACAAACTTCAAATTCCCAGAGTGCGAATTGGAGTATAAACATCAACTCTAGGTACCCGAGGTGCAAACCGAAATATAAATGCTAACTACAAATTCCCACAGTGTGAATTGGAGACTAAGTCAAAGTTCCGGAGTGCGAATTGTGTTACAAACATCGATAATTTCTGGATTCCCAGAGTGCGAACCAGATTATCAATTAAAAATGACTCTGAGTCCCCAGAGCGCGGTCAGATTATACGTATAACTGGAGTGCGAACGACCACTCATAAGTTAACCTAAGTCCCCAGAGTTTGGACATGTGCTTAAAAACTTCGACATGCGCGAATGATCGCCGAAATACAGGTGCTGATCCCCGGAGTGTGGATGTGACTATTTATAAATAAACAAGCATGATTCAACCGCTCAACTCTCACTTATTTTAGCATCGGTCCGACGACGCTGAACACGAAGGGGTAGAAACAATTTGCGATCGCTGGCTGATCTTTATAACTCATCCCCTAGACTGGGGGTAAAGCTCAAGTGTTAATCATTGACCGAAGCAGTACAACGTCCAAGTCCAACCTGATCCCCAGTTATGACTTGTGTTCTCGATTTTCAGACTTGGCAAATAAAAAGAACTCAACTCAAAGGCTGAAACTCCGCAAGTACACTGAACTAAAATTCAAATACTGCAACACTTAAGCATAAAAGAAATGAAAGTTGAAGCCAAGGAACAAAATTTCATTTCAACTAATTGTATGTGAAGATTCATATACAAGTTATTCCAAAAAATTCCTACTATGGAAGCCGAACCCGCATCTATACACGGCCTACGAAGGGAAAGCAGATTCCTAACTACCAAAAATGCACCAGAGGGACTTATCTACTTTTTCTTCTTCGGCTTTTTCTTCGACGTGGAACTGCCAGAACCGCTAACGGTTTTTCGTTTCGAGCCTTTAATTTTCGATGGATCATCCCTGACGAAGGCATAATATCGACGTCCTCCTCCGAACTTGAATCTAATGAGATGCTCCCAGCGGGAGGAGTCGGAGGAGTCGGGTCTACAACCGGGGGAGGAATGGGCATGCTAGTATCGACGAGTGTGCCCCCAGGAGATATCGCCCTAAGTGGAGTATGGCCAACCGTCATCGTTCCACTCCCAGAATCACCGCCATGTGCCCGCTGCCTCCAACTCGGCATTCATTTCAGCCAATCTCTTCCTCGCGAGTGGATGGAGCTTCATTGGGGGCAGCATGGACTGTGCCGAAGCGCTAGAAGCAGGCGGAAGCCCACTAAGGACGAACTGTAAGTCCGTAAAAGGGTTGCTATGTTGTCCTAGGAGCTCGTTCATCATTTGCTCATGGAAAGAAAGTGAGCTCCTCTGTGTCACTTCAATAGGCACGGCCGTAGTCATGGTAATCGCCTTGGTAATGACGGCCTCCTGAACTTGATGTGATTCCTGGATTGCAAAAGGCGCTATCAATGTAACTTCGGTCACTGGACAAGGAAGAAAAGAAGTTGTTAGAACACACTTCAAAAACAAGTCTCTCATTTCAAATACACATGAGATTCGTTTAGAGTACCTTCCTCAATTTGACCCGCAGTTGGTTGAACGGCTTCATGAGAGTGCTCCTTTATAGGAGACAGACATGGCTGTTCTGGATCGTAGGCTGGAATGGGCTGGGGCTCAGTCCCTGGAACAGGCTCGGATTGAGATGAAGTAATAATTTCAGAGCTTGAAGCATGATGCTCAACTCCGGAGCCTTCCACAATTTCTTGGTGCTGGGTGCCGAGTCTTTCTCTTGCGCAAGAAATCATAGAGTCATGAAGAACCTTCTTCTCATCATCATTCAGTATGCGGTTCTCCAGCTCAAACTCGTCGAAAGCTCCACCCAACTGCACTGCTTTCTCTTCCATAACCAATAAATTCCAAGCGTTACAGCGACGAGTTGAGTAATCGTCGATCCATGCTAGATTTCTATGTCTCAGCACATTGGCGTTATAAGTGACGTGAAGCTCCTCTATATCCGCCTCGAGCCTGGTTTCCGCCAATCGGACCTTCTCATCGACTTCAGACTCAACCTCATGGACTTTTTCCTTGGCCGCATCTCTCTCCCTCTGAAGCACCACCGCTTGATCGCATGCTTCTTGTGCGAAAACGTTAGCAGCATCCTTCTCTTTTATAATTTCAGAGAACTTAGACTTATGTTCGTTAAGCTCTTTAAGGCTTGCATCCCGTTCAGCAGTAACGATGGTGTTCCTGTGGCCCATATCCTCCACTATGGCACAGTGTTCTTGCCTCATTCTATCCATGGCCGCATGGGCATCATCAGCTTTTTTGAGAGCCTCCATTTCAGATTTTCTGGAAGACTCGGCCTTGGTGTTAAGTACTTGGATGATCCGGTCTTTATGTGAAATTTCTTTTTCCAACTTCTCGCTGGCAGCTCCCCGCTCAAACGCCACCTTCGACACTTTCTGCGCAGCTTTCGACCATTCCTTGTACAGAAAAAATATATCCGCAACATAGTCATACACTATGTGTTCGGCCGACACCGGAATTCTTTTCAAGCGCGTGGGAAAGATGTAGCCACCAAAGCAGATGTCAGGAAAATCCTTTTTCAATTGAGCGAGCCTAATCGCTCTTCCCCGGTAGGCTCGACGAGGGCCTGTGCAGTAGTTGAGGGGTTCGCTACTTCAGTTCTGCGATGAGAGTAGGACCTTGGAGTATGAGAAGACGGCTTGTGCTGTGAAGTTTTAGAAGGACATGAAACATGGACTGGAGGCTGTGCAGGAGCTCTAGGAGGGGGTGAGCGAGATCGAGATCGGAGTACATACCCCCTATCTCTGTCAGACCTCTCCTGACTAGAGTATCCTTGATCATAATCCCTATTTTCTTCCCTCCTACGTGACTCATAATACGACGAAGATCGACGTGTGTTGCGAAGACTACCAAGCATTGAGCCTCGGCCAGACATAGTATCTGCAAAGCAAAGCAGGGAAAAAGTTAGTAATGATTCACAGTGGGCATTTTACACTCAAAAATCATGTAGTGCCGTGAAGTGTGAATGTACGTGCAACCCCCCGACCAACCAGATGTGTCAACCACGCTAGAGGGAAGAGACTCGCTTAAAACTAAGGCGTGTTGGAGTTCATCCAATCCGGCATCATGTTGCATGGACACATCGTCCGGAATTGGAAGATCGGCGATCCCTTCGTAGAGATTTTTCATTCTCGAGGGTGATGCCTCCGAAATTATAACTCCGAAGGCGGGTCGGGACGTGACCACAGATTTCCATTTCCCCAATTTGGATTGCTTAAAAACGGCTACCTTGCCTTTTCTTTTTTCATCAGAGTCTCGGACCGCGTCCGTAGGCCCAACCAAAGATTCGTCATCAGTATGGGTTCTTTCGGAATCGGCTTCATCAACTATGACAACTCTGGGCTTCTTGCGCTTAACTCGTTCCCTTGAGATATTCCTCAAAGCACTGTCGAGCCATATACCTTGTCTTCGCTCAATCAGCCCAAGAATCCTAAGGTTCCTATCCATTAAGACCAAGTCGATGTTTCTCTCTTTGCTTGAGACCTCTTGGAGAACCCAAACTATCTCCTTGTAATATTCGCCTTCGGGTCATTGAACTATCGCTGTAAAGAATATGGGTTTGACTTCATCTATAACTGTGTTATCAACTACTCAGGAAGATAGAAATACTAACGTCTAAATAGCCATCGACTGGCAAATCCTGGGGAGCACCTGACATAGAACCGCTCTGTCTTGAAGTAGCTCAGCCTGGTCCAAGATCCCGTGTCTACTTGGCAATTTCTCACTACCTCCAGGAATGTGAAGGATGGGCTATCTGTTCGACTTTTGAAGTTGAATAGATATCTGATCTCAGCAGGAGCGGTGGTCGATAAAGATACTCCATAAATACAATGAACAAGCTGTTCAACAGAGCGTATCCATTTGGGTGAAGCTGGGATGGAGTGATCCCCAGAAAAGACAACACCTCTCTTATTTACTGATTGAACGGGGGGAGCATCCCCGCTGCGTACGCATGGCGATTGAATGTAGTATACCCATCCGGTGGATTGTGCGGGCTGTCGTTTGGTCCTGGCAATAGTACATCATTCATCGACAGACCGTGTCTTAGGCATATTCTCCCTAGCATGTCTTCTGAAATATTAGACGGAACCGAGTCTGGTGGACTATTGATGAGAGATGCATCAGGAGCTTCGTCCGGGGCCGGGCCAATGATTTTGGCCTCAATGTCAGGTATTTTGATTACTGGAGGAGTTAAACTCTGAATTTCTTGTGGCTGCGAGCTCAAAGTTTCCATAACTAACTAACTCACGAAAATCATCGTTAGACGATAAAGAGCCCATGCGTTTCCCCCATGTAAAGTGTGTGAATATGTTGTACAGTGTGGTACTGTGCATTACTTGAACAAGTTCTACAGAGTTAAAGGAAGTATGCAAACGACAATAAGACTTCGAAATCCAGCTGGAGTGACCGTCATCACTGACCGTCACAACCGTAACATCCAGATGTTAGCAATCGATCCGAATCAGAATTTCTTGTCACTTTGCTAAGTTAAAGTTCCATCGACGAGCTTCGAAAGGCGGTCAAGTATGCAGTTTAACAGTTAAGTCTAGATATGAAAGAATGAAGCTCGTCGTAATCATGCTATCAAGTGCTCAAAATTTCGTATCCATCACGGGGTGAGTTCGAATCGATCACGGAGGACTTACTCATAACCATCAAGATTCAAGTTCGTATCGATCACCGGGAGCTCATTTTGAATCGATCATCAACGTTTGAGCTCGTATCGATCAAGATCGGTAGCTTCAAATCGATCCTCCGTGTTCAAGTTTGTATCGGTCAGGAAGGCCTCGGCTTCGCATCGATCACATTCGAGTTGATACTTTTCGTATCGATCATGAGAGTGTGTTTCGAATCGATCTAAAGCCGAGGGTTTCGCACCGATCACTAGCCTTGTTTTCGCATCGATCATCACAGATCGACATGATTTTCCACCATCCTGATCGATACGAACTACATTATTTCCTTTAAAATTCCTGGGATCGATGTGAACTCCAAGATAAAACGTTATCATCTCTATTGATTCGACACAAGCTCCCCAGATCGACACAAAGCAGGGATCAGACCTTTCTCCTCCACACTCCTTCTCCAATCTACACGAGCGTCACCATAGCCACTCTCGACCAAACTTTGGCCGAGATCTGGCCTTAGCGCTTGCCAGAGTTGATAATCGGCCGAAAATGGGATGGATCTGATGTTCGAAATCCCTCGCTTAAACTTAGTCATGATCAATTGATTACCTGGATTAAAATTGAATTCGAAGAATTAAAAGACTATATTTGGTCGATTCGAAAGCAACATGCAGTTCTTCTTTTCTCAAGCTTGGGAATCGATACGAATGAAGGGAGTAAAGAAGGCAGCAGTAAAAAGTAAAAAGTGAAAAATGGCCGAAGTCCGAAGTATTTATATGGGTCCAGGAGAAGAAGAGGGGCGATTCATCTCCCGGTCAGAGCAACCGGTCACAACAGGTCCTCGCAGATCGAGTCGAAATCTCCTTTCGAATCCACCGGCCCAGGCCTTCCTCGAGACGAAATCATCGATAGGATACATCGATACGAAGTGAACGATGGGGGCTGTTCTGGAGACATTATACTCCGTCAATTCATAACCATGCTTCGTGCCAATGATTTTGCGGCCCCTTCCGTGGCCCATCGATTTGAACAACACTATTCGAATCCGTCGATTCACATCCCCCAGAAACCAGCATTCATCGGCGCAAGTTGAGGATCACCTGTTCGAATCCAGCGGCATCGAAGACCATCGATAAGAATGTTAATTTTGTATCCATAAATGCTCATATCCATCGATTCGGAATGCAAGATTCGCATCCATCAATGCGAGGGCAATCTTTCGAACTTCTATATCGATTCAGGAGAGGATCGATACGAGGGAGTATCAAAAAACAACCATCCAGTGTTGCTACAACGCAAGTTTCATATCGATTCAGGAGAGGATCGATACAGAACTTAGTACGAGAAAACTGACAACGACTCGTGGACATGCCATGTCAACGAGAGTCAGGTTAACATATGTATATATATATGTCAAACTAATGTCTAATTTTCAACATTAATAGGAATTAGAAATTCATCTAACAATGATTACGGCAACACGCTATGGTATAGCAATCAGTTACAGCAACTCAAGGTTACAACCTTCCACAAAAAAGCAATAACTGTTCAGAATGAAGAAGACAACTTTTCAAAGCACGTCATGTTTTCACAAGACGTATTTTGGGGGGAAAATGTTATCCCGCCTTTTGGCAAGGCCGAGATATCAAAGAAATGAATGGAAATCAAAGGATCACTCGTCCTGGATATCGAGTACGCACAGGTTCACTTTGGATATCGATGAATTTTGTCTAAGACTGAATCAAGCTACAATTAATATGACATGACAAGCAAATCTAAAGAAGCCAGCATTCTAAATTTTAAGTCAATCTGAGTTCGTATGCTTAAGTTATGATCGATGCAAGTTGAAGAAGACAACCCCTTTTTCATATCCATGACTGAGCCTCTATTCGAATCCATCCAGTCAACCGCGGTTCGTGTCCATTGTTAAGCCTCTGTTCGAATCCATCGTCCTCGTATCGATCAGGGCTGCAGTAACCTTGTATCCATCTGCCTTATATCCATTGGCAAACAATCATTCGCAACCATCCAATTCGTAACCATCAGTAAGTGATTGTTCGAACCCATCAGGTTCTATTAGTTCGAATCCATCAAGAAACTGCACTTCGTATCCATTGGATGAACTTACTTTGTATCCATCAGATGATGATTACTTCGTACCCGTTAGGGGCCTTTTTTCGAATCCACGTCCAATACCTTGTTCGTATCCTTCGAGTCAAATGAGCCTGGATTGACGCAATGATTTTCGATGCGAACGCTGTGAAACCTCGGGAATGGTTTGATCAACATGGCGAAAGAGATGGGTCGGTATGAAGGATGCATGCCACGTCCACCAGCTAGCGTGTGTTGTCATCGTTTCGAAGCGATCGATTCAATTAGATCGATTCAAACGAATCGGCCTGCCAGAGAATATCAGTTCGTATCGACCATAACTCAAGATTCACCAGTCCAAATGCTATGAAATTTTCATAGAAGACTATGTGCAAGCTGAGGAATGTTCTCGCCAAGTTTCACCTCCATCGGACGCAATCTTGATCAATACAAATTGAGTTCGTATCGATCACAAAACGAGGCGAAACTTCTTGGAATCAGTCGTGTGGGTCCTCTCACATGCCAGAACAAGTCTCACGAAGTTTGAGCGAAATATCAGCCTCCTACGCCTATATATAGAGCCTCAGAGCCTACAGAAAAGGGATCTTTTTGAATTCTGAAGCGCCCAGACTTTGTCGGACCGAGTTTTGCACCCTAATCTCGCTGTTGTGCTCGAATTTCCAGTTGTAATCCACTATTATTCGCTGTAATCAAGTGTAATCATTGAAAGAGAATCAATAAAGTCATAAAAACTTCATAGTGGACGTAGGCAACACGCCGAACCACTCTAAATAGCTTGTTTGTGCATTTACATTTCTGTTTGTTGGAGTTTTTGTTAGATTATCTTCATTTAAAATTTACATCCTTCACTTTTATCTCTTCAAAACTTCCGAAGAGTGTTGTGCCCATTTTTGGTACAAATAATCGATTTACCGGAGATGTTTTTGTCCTCAGTCTTGATGTTGTTGTCTCTTGCAATGCCCGAATGTTTTCTCAAGTAGATGACCAGGGTAATTCTCTTGTGATCTAATGTAGATTGTCTCGGGATTATGCATGTATTTTTATCTTTTCACCTAACTCTCAGCCTACTGATCTTAACTCCACCACTATTGTTGGATTTCTTGGGGTGAAGTCACTTCTCTCCCTCCCTAGTGGGAAATTGAATTCCGCATCGATCTTATCCCTGGAGCTCGACCTATTTTCCTTCCTCCTGGATGAATGGTTTCAATGAATGGTTAGTCATACCCTTTGGATTAACCAATGCTCCTGCCTTCTTCGATCTCATGAATCACATTATCCACGATGTTCTCAACAGGTTTGTCCCCATTTTCTTTAATGGTATTCTCGTCTCTTCTAAGTCTCGGCTGACACGGTTAAGATCGTCGCGATTAACATAAGTTTATCCATATTTCCTCTTTTGTAATTTAATTATCTTATCTTCCTTTCGAGCCTATCTGCTTTGAATTCTTTGTCATTAGGGTTTCTCTAAAATTTGAATCTCTATCCTTGTTTTAAAATCCATTCTTGAATCATCCTATGAAGGAGTGTATTTGTAATTGATATAAAAATGATTAAATTGTGTTGTTTAAGTTGTTAAGTTTGATTCTGGGTTTCAATCGATTCGTCTGGCCAACGCTATCGGTAAGAATTCCAAAACACTTGAACAGAGCAACTAACATAATATTGGTTTTGAAATTGGTAAATGAAATAATTTTGTACATTTTATGCATAAAAATATAATTTTTTGAAATTAGATAGTTAAATGAATTGGTTGTTAGAAATGATAATACTAGATTATCATTTATTGTTTTGTCAACATCCTTAAACCATTAACTATTGTTATATATTATATGGTATTGAAATTTTTAAAACATGTTTTATAAATTGATCTTGCAAATGAAATGAATTTAAATTAAATTTCTGGTACTTTTCAAAAATTTGTTTTTCGAGGTTTTGAAGAATATATTATTTGAAAGTATTGTCGAATGGAAGTTGTTTCAAAGAATTTTAAATGAATAAAATCAGTACTCTCCTCTTTTGTCGCTGAAAAATAATTTCGATGATGACTACAGCATCATCGACATTCATTTTTGAGTCTCAAAGTGGAGAGACAACTTAGAGCTTTTCTACACATTTGTTTTGGAATATGGTTTCGATTTGAATATTTTGAATATGATTTGGTTTATATAGTATATATGTATATATTTATTTCAAAATAGTTTAAAAAGAAACAAGGAATTTAACTCTTAAGTTATGTTAAGTGATGGTTTTAATTATTGAAACAAAGCAAATATTTTTGAATAATTGGAGTCTCTAAGATAAGAAATGGACTTAAAACAAATTAAAACAATTGAAATAGGATAAAATTAATTTGTAGAACACTCAATTGCATTCTATAACATATATAACTTACCTAAAATATATCAAAAAAAGAAGAAGAAAAAAGTTAAAATGTAATACGAATATGTAATTTAAGGTTATAAAAGAAAGACTTATGTAATAAAATGTTCAAACCAAATTTTTATTTAATAGAAATGTTGTAAATAAAAGGTAAATTTGTATAGTGTTCAATTACATTCGAAACATTAATAAACTTACCTAGAAAGGTTTAAATGTTAATGCAAATATGTAATTGAGTAGTATACAATATAAATGTAAGTAATAATATGTCCACAAATGAAATTTTGTTAAGGGAATTTACAAATTAAAATTAAGTGTTATAATGAATGTTTATACACTTAAAATATCTTACATAATTTGTTAAGTGGAATAAATTGAATAGTAAATGAGTTGAACAAAATAAATTTGTTTTGAAAGAAAATTTTGTAACAAGCGGTAATAAAAAAATTGAAATCAAATCAATTAAATGAAAATGAAAATACCATGAATTGAAATCAACAAATTGTGAATACAATGAATATTTATTGATTGAATAAAATGGATTGAAAACAAATTTATCGAATATCAAAAATTTAAATATATGGAATTTCATGGTTTTAAATTAATTGTTGTATCTGGTGTTATATTTCAAATCTATCCTTTTTATCTATTGCTCTGTTCTCCTCGCTCATTCCTTTTCGAGGATGAAAAGTTTAGAGTGGGGGAGAGTGTAACGATAGGGAAATTTTAACGATTTAAATAACTTAATTAATTGGAATTTTCTTGAAATTAAATAATTAAAATTTATCAATGAAAATTCAATGTTTGAAATACGTCTATTTAAACATAGCAAATGGTAAATTTTTATCAGAAAATATGAAGGTTAATTCTTTTGTGTAATTTCCAATTTTAATTTAAAACCAGATAATTTGATGTAAATAAAATATTTTCAAAATTTGAATATTTGTATATAATAAAATTTTAAAACTTTTTCTGAATGAGACATCGTATTTCGTTTCACCAAATTCGAACTGTTGTAGCCCCGTTTATCATATTTACAGTGTTTTAACAACATTTTTGGCAACGAATATCAATTTTTGATAGGGTGATCATATCGTTGATATATGTGTACCATTTTGTTCATCTCATCATGCTGATCTCCGTGGTATATTCACTTATGCATTTCGTTGTCAGGTACGCGGCCAAATCGACGAAATGATTTGTCGTACCGGTTCCATATTTGGGCTTTCGATTTCCACATGTCCTTTCATTTGTCTACCCGTTTGAAAAACAAACAATCATTTTCTTTATTAATTCCTGAATTTGTGGCTAACTTTCAACATTCGTTTCATTTCATTATATATTTGTTGTTCGAACCATTCATTATCTTCCCTTTCATTTGTTTTGCCTTATAACTAAAATCTGTAATAAATGTATAGTGAAGCATGTTTACTAGAGAACCATGCATTTATATTGCTTTCAACCATGCTTCTTTTTGCTAGCTTGCGTCTCTTTCTAGTCGTGCCCGAGTTGCCACCACCTTTGACTCCTATGCACCATCATGCAAGCCACTCCATTCACCTTCCCCACCATGCATGTAGCCACCTCACCTTTTCTCCAATAGCCCACTGTAGATCCATTCCTTGCAACCATTCCATCCCTTGGCCTCACGTCCATCACTCCTAGCAACCTGAGCCCTCGTGCACCACTTCCAAACCCGCCAGCCCATCAACTATCACATCACCTCCAAGCCAGCAAGCCTTGCCACCTCTCCCTCCTCTAATAACTGCAGCCAAGACAACACCTCAAAGCCCGACCCACTTTCTTCAGTCACCTCACTCCCCTCGTCGCCCGCTCCTTCACACATCTGCCAACCCTTCCAGACTTGCACCCACCTTTCATCTGAAATCTGCCACCTGTAGTGAATGTAATAGCCAATCGAAGCTACCCAGGCTTCCGATCAGACTCTCCACCTCCCATCTTTCCTTGTCACCAAGTGCTTTGCCTCTGTCCCCTCCCCGCCTCATCTTGGCCACCTTCAACCACTTCGGCCATTCCACCATGAACCCATTTCGCCTGTCACCACTCTATGGTCACCACCCACTTCCACTTGTGCATCACCCTACCAGCCATTGGCTATCACCCGAGTACTGCAGAAGATCTACCTTGCCAAACCCGAGTGCTGCCCATTCCCTTCCAGTGGCCACACGTGCAGCCATTTTCCCCGACAACTCGACATTCCCTACCAGACATTTCCCTTCAATGCTTATATATAAGTTATTTTATACTTATATATATTGTCAGTATAGATTTTGAATACAATATATACAAGTATTTTGATTTTAAATAAGTACATACATAAGTATTGATTTTAAATTATAATATATATATTTTTGATTTTTAAATATATGTGTTTTTAAGAAATGATGATTTTGATATACACACACACACACACACACACATGTATATATTATTTTAAAACGTGTTTTAATTAAATATTGATTTTGAGAAAATAATTATAATAATATGATATATTTTTCATTTCTATCAAGTCAGTTTTGATTTGGGAATACAGCAATTTAGGTCCGTCGCGCTTTGCTTTAGTTTCACCGTTGTCCAGAATTGATCGCAACAGTTAGTTGCTTTGATTTGCCTCTTATCTACGTGCTTGTCCTATTCTCTCTAGCCTCAAAAGGCAAGCAATCACTAACGATTAACATTTTTATATTTAGTAAATTAATTCAGATGGAATGATGATTGAAATATGCTGTTAAATTTGAATTGTTATGTTATTTAATTGTTAAACATGATATTCCATTATCTGCAATTGTTTACCTATGACATATTACACCCTAACCTGTTGCATATATTATATTTAAATTTGTTACCGATGATATATGCACGTAGTCAATATGTTATAGTATTATCGTATTTATTCTCACTCTACAAGTTCCATATTAGTTTAAATTCCTATGGGTTGAAATGATACATATCCGGACGATCTTATAGATTAGAGGAAAATCGTTGTGGATTGAAATAATAAACTCAAGTGATTTTCATTATTTTTGAAATTTTTGGATTGCGGGTCTAAATGATATAAACCCGTAAATTTAAAATAATTATGGATTGAAATGATAAATATCCGCATCGCTTGAACATAGAATATAAAATTATATACGGACACCATAGGTCTATTTTTGAAAATGATTTTCAAGGTTTTGAAAGGGAATATATGAGTTTTAATAAATATTGATTTTTAAAATATAATATATAAATCTGTTTTAATTTATGTGAAAATTTAGATTTTGAATTATATGTTTTAAATTTTTTTAAATTTTAAGTTAAGTTTAAGTTGTGAAAATGTAAATTTTAAATTTTACTTATATTTTATTATTTCTTAAATATATAAAATAAGATTTAAATAGGATGGTTTGGCGATGATTCTGTATGAGGTATTAACGCAGCCCCGACTTCTGCGAGTCGGCTTGATGTGGCTAAAACAGAAGCCATACCAGGCCAAGTGGGGTCGCTCCCCCTATCGGGCACATTTCTTCGACACCATTCTATTGCTTTCGTGATTTAATAGGGTGCACCTTTCATTTTGGAGTGTGTCTCGAGGTGGGCAGTAGTAGCTGCTATGTGTTACCACCAATTCGGGAGTGCAAATGGTAGAATCCTACCTAGGCATTGCCTCGCGTGCCTTGTCACATGTCCTATCGCGCCTTCTACGAGTTTCTTTTGCACCACACCTACGGAATGCCCTCTGAGTAAACCACCAGTTTGGGAAGCTTACGGTACTATATAGACTACGGTAATATACAAAATGTGTTAAGGAGGATATGGTTAACGACTTAATGCTATTTTAATGCTTTACGTTACTGATGGACATATTATAATAGGGTATATTACTACATAGTAGATAGTTCCATGGATCCTTAGAGGATGGAAATCCTAAACATCCTTTAAGTTATATTGTATTTCATCTGGACATTTCGCTTGAGTTGATTTACTGGTATAAGAATGTTAATCCTGACTCGAGTGTTTTGTGTTTTGCTTTATGCTCGAGTCAGAGTGAGTGTCACAGCATTTGAGACTCACCTTTGAAGCTTGGAAATGCGCTTGAAGTTATCTATTCACCTTTCCAGTTATTTTAGTTTATTCCAGTTGTTTTGTTTAGCTTGTCATTAGCATTTGTATAAGTAACTTCTATTTATTCGAGATTTCTGTTGTATTGGACTATGTTGTTTATTGTGGTAGCTTCATGAACTACTATTTATCTATTCCGCTATTGTTGTTGCAATACTCTGTGTCTGTGATTCTGTGACTGATTTATTTACTGTATATGCTAAGTTTTTTCAAATATAAATTCACAATATTTGTTTTGAGCAATTCAAGACTGACATGAGTGGATGATTGTCGATTTGAACGGTTTAAAATTCCAGTTCATTACGTGTGGGGTCCACTCCTATTTTTTAATTTATTACATTATTCTGATTTCTATTTCTTCTTATAACTTCTTCATATTCACTTGGATTTTGACAAGTTATATGTGAAAATTGATCAGAAAATCACCTTGGACACAATGGTATGAATTTCGAGGCCATATTCTAACAATTCCAAAAATGTTTATTTACACTGTTTATCGTTATTTGATTATTTAATTGTCGAAATATACGTGATGTTACAAAAAACATTATGATGATATGCAAAACTAGAAAATCAAATCTGGATTACCCATCTTCTCTCCATTTTGACTATCTTTCTGATTATATTTTTTAGTATTATTATTAACCTGTTAAATGTTTATGGACTATCTCTCCAGTATCTTAGTTTTCATGGAATCACTAAGAACCTATTGGTAACTCCAATATCTTTTTTATCATATTTTTGATGGGCTAACGAGGAGCCTATTAAGTATCTGTCAATATCCGGATATAGTTTTCATAGGCTAAATACAAACCTACTAGCTCCTGCCAGTATCAAATCATAGTTTTCATGGACTGACTATATAAACCTTTTGACCCTGCCAGTATCATTAGTTATTTAAGGTTTAATGTTCCTTAATTTATGTTCACTACTAGGTCAACCTATCTGGTTAATCTACCCTTCCCCAGCATACATTTATGGGTTAATAATAATGTAAATATTTTTTTAAATCTTAAAACATCGCTTTCGAAACTACTGAATGACCTCCTTCGAAAGCATAAACTTCTTTTCGAAACATGATAAGCATACCTTTTGAAAGCTCTTGTTAAATGTTCACTTTCGAAACCATTGGTGCCCTTCGATGTATCTCTTTGAAACCTTTCTTCGAAATAAATAAAAGTACTCTGTTGAAAGCATTAGGTTTACTCTTTAAAAACATTCTTTGGGTCAAAATGATTGTATATGAAAATCTCTTTCAAAACCATTTATAAGTTGTTTTGGGGAAAAGTTGATGGTGTCGAAACCATCTAGTCAAAAGCAGCAACTTTTTGATTAAAACATAAGGATAGTGTCGAAACCCCCTTTTGACACCATTTCCATCGAAACCCTTAGCCTCTTAGCATTTAGGAAGTGGCTTAACTTTGGTTAAAATAGAGATAACCTTTCAGCAGCATAGATGGCTTCAACGCAGTCGAAAGGTAAATCAGTAGCTTAATCTCGACTTGGTCAAAACTAATCGTTTCGGAAGCTTTTATTTAAGGAAAAAGTACCACTTTGAAAGCTATTTGTAAAGTCCCTTTCAAAAGCATAGCTTCCGACTATGTTGAAAACTTTAAGTAAATCAAGGCAGGAATTTAGTTTTTAGAAAAAATATTATGGTTTCAACTCATACAGTAACGACTCAGTCGAAGCCCTTCAAAAACTAGGCTACGGTCTATCTTTTTAAAATGAACCTTGATTTCGACTCTGACGAAAGCATAGCTTTTGACACCCTACCTTTTACTACTTACCAAGTCACTTCATACCAATTCTATTTATACCATGTGCCTTGGTTCCGACTAATGTGGGTTTTAACAGAGATGGTTTCAAATAAGATGGAACGAAGGTAAAAGAGTCGAAAGGTTCCTTTGAAATAGGTGGAACCACATTTTTCTGAAAATGTGATTTATAGCTAAACATGACAATTGCTTTATAACTTACCTGCTCTTTGTAACTCCTTGTTATGCTACTTTATAACTTTTCAAATAATTTACCATTAAAACTACCACATTAATTAGAACTAAATCAGAGCACTATACCGCTAAACCCTTCCGTATGACAAAACCAATATTTGCAGAAAATTCCATCTTTTATAATAATTTATTTTCCTTAATAAATATTCTGGGAAAAATTAACAAAAATTACAGAAAATCTCTATCATCGTATAATTTTACGTATCAAAATTTCGGACCCAGTTTCTTCCTAAAATGCTCGAAATAATTTTTAAACCCAATTATATCATATTTTCCTTTAAAAATTCATAATAAATTTTCTATAACTCGAAAAATTCTAAAAATCAAAACACATCTCCAAAATCATGTACTATGTATCATAAAAAATTTCCGTGGAATTTCTAAATCATAAACCCTTGGTTTCCCTTAAAATTGAGCAAATACATATGTTTAAGAATTAAAATAATTCGAATATAACATAATTCAAGCATATCATCATCCATATCATTATCAAAACGAATTTAAACATAAATCTAAAAACACATAATCATAAAGTAAAATAGAGATGGTATAAAATTATTATTCACCTTAGATTTAATAAGAAATTTGAGATTTGTTGTTGCTTAATGCTCCATAGCTTTGATCCTTAGTTTAAGATTGTACTCTTCCTCTTTTCCTCTTTGTTAATGGCTGGCTATATTTTGGTTTTGATTTGCATTTGTGAAAGTGAGAAATGAAATGTGAATGGACAAAGATGTAGAGTGTATAACCATGTAAAATAAAATGGTTATTTACTAATATGCTTATGTGTAATTTAATTAGTTTAACAACCCAACTAAAGCCCATTTACTTTATATATTAAGTACGGCCATATATATTTATATGGTTTATTCATATTTGAATCCCCTTATCATCATCATTCTATTTAATTTATCTAATTAAATTTTCTAAACAATTTCATCAAAAATTAGGGTTGTTACAGGCTCACTCCTTAAAGAATTTTGTCCCCGAAATTCAATATGGAATAAATACTATATATAGCAATCATCTGTAACAACTCCTAACAACCATACTAGGCTAACTGACTAGCAATTATGTATATAATTCTAATATAGACATACCCTTAACGCAGATCAAGATAAGTATCTATAATCCTGTCTTTTGTCTCCCAAGTACAGTCCTTCTCGTTGTCGCTCCACCGAAATTTCACCAACTTGACTGTCTTATTCTTTAATCTTTTCTCATCTCTTGCTATAATCCGAACCGGTTGTCTAACAAAGGTCAAATTAGGCCCCACTACTAAGTCTTCCAACCTTGTGGGAGGAATAGTAGGATCTGGATCATGCACATACTTGCGAAGATGAGATACATGAAATACATTATGGACATCTGCCATACTGCTTGGTAACTCTACTCAGTATGCGAGCTTTCCAATCCTCTCTATAATCTAGAATGGATCTACATATCTCGGGGATAACTTCCCTGTCTTTGCAAATCGCACCACACCATTCATAGGTGATACCTTAATGAAAACTTTATCTCCAAGAGAATTCTAGGTCCTTACGCCTCTTATTCGCGTAACTCTTCTGTCTTGACTGATCTTCCTTCATCCTTCCTTGGATTAACTCAATCTTCTCTGATGCCTCCTTGACCAAATATAGACTAAGACTAATCTGTCTCCAGTCTCTAGTCAACATGCTGGTGATTTGCAGGGTCTTCCATACAAAGCCTCAAAAGGTGCATTCCTATACTAGTTAGGTAAATATTATTATAAGAAATATCTATTGGACCTTGGCAACCCTTCTATAAAATCCATAGATATCGAATCCCATTTCATAACTAGAATCTCTGAAGGCCGAAAACCCACTTGGTTTCTGATGTTCAGCTTTCATTTGTTGATAGTTTGCACACTGCCTAACCCACAAGCCAACATCTATCTTCATACCTTCCCAATAGAAGCTCCTCTTCATATCCTCATACATCTTGGTCCCTCCAAGATGAATCGTAAACTTGGACCGATGACATTCTCTAAGAACATCCTTCCTCAAGTCCTCCACATTCGTTATACATAATCGTCCCTTCATTCCCGACCATCCTCACTGGTCAAGGCTAAAATCCTTTAGATCATCAAACTTAGTTCCAATCTCAAGCCTTCTAATTTTCCCAGTCGATGCTGGATCCTCTTTTTGCTTAGAAACAATTTTCTCAATCAATACCGATCGAACTTCTACACAAGAAAGTCTTGCAGAACTCTGACTAGAACCAGTTGTCAATCTTAACTGCACATCACAACTGACTAAAGCTTCTAAATCTTTCCACTCTGCCAACATAGCTAACACCACATTTTGATGTTTTCTGCTAAGAGCATCTCCTACCTTATCACCTTTCACCATGTATACTCTATACCAAAATTATATGTAGCCAAAAACTCTAGCAACATCTATTGTCTCTTATTGATATCTTCTGAGAGAATAAATACCATAAAGACTTATGATCGATGTACAACTCAAATCTATCCTCTATGAGATAATATCTCCAAATCTTCAATGCGAAAATCACAGCAGCCAACTCCAAATCATGAGTAGGAAATCAAACTTCATGCAGTCTAAGCTATCTAGATGCATAGGTAATCACTTTACAATTATGCATCAATACTGCTCCAGGGCCAGTTCCATATGCATCAGTATATACGGCCAACCCTTGGTTCCCGTTTGGAACTACCAACACGGGTGCATTGGTCAACAAATACTTTAACTTAAGGAATGCTTCCTCACATTTGTCGAACCAAACAAACTTCACCTCCTTTCTGGCTAGCTTAGTTAAGGGTGATGCTATCCGTGAGAAATTCTTAATGAATCTCTGGTAGTAGCCAGCAAGTCCAAGAAAACTCTTGATCTCAGTCACTGTCTTTGGACTCTTCCAATTATTCACGGCTTCGATCTTATCTAGATCTACTGACAATCCTTTTTCTGAAACCATATGACCGAGAAATTTAACCTCTTTCTTCCAGAAATGGCACTTGGTAAACTTCGCCTTTAGCTGATTCTGCCTCAGCGTCTTGAGTGCCACTCTAAGATGAACTTCATTCTCCTCTCTCTCTCATCCCTAGAGTAGACTAGAATGTCATCTATAAACACCAGCACAAACCTATCCAAATACTCTTAAAAAACTCGGTTCATTAAATCCACAAAGAAAGCAGGTGCATTCGTTAATCCAAATGGCATCACCAACCACTCATATGAACCGTACCTAGTTCGAAATGCTATCAAATTAATACTGTCATCTGTCACTCATAAATGATGGAAACCTATCACCAAATCTAAGTAGAAAAACACTCTGGTTCCACTCAACAGGTCATCTATTCTTGGCAAAGGATACTTATTCTTAATTGTCCTTTCGTTTAACTTATGATAGTTAATGCGCATCCTTAACGACCAATCTGGCTTCTTTTCAAACATCGCGGTCGTACTTAAGACGAATTTCTTGGTCTAATAAAACTACTTCCTTCTAGATCCACTAGCTGCACCTTCAATTCCTTCATCTTAGTTGGTGTTATCCTGCTAGGTGGTCTACTCACAGGTTCGGCTCTAGATACAAGATCTATTATAAAGTCAACAGCTCTTTTTGGAGGTAGTCCAGTGACTGGCTCAAAGACATCTGCAAACTCACTTGCTACCCGAATCTGACTGAACTCATTTCCTACCTCCATAGCATTAAGCATTGCACTAATACTTCGTTCAGTATTCTCTACTGAGAATATCACTCTGTTATGACTATCAGGATGTCACAATGATATTTCCCTATCCAGGAAAAATATTCTACCACCATACCTACCCAACCAATCCATACCCAAAATGACGCCGAAGTCTATGAAATCAATAATATACAAACTGCATGTAAACTTATGACATATCAAGTCAAGCTCTAACTGGACACATCTCAATCCTAGAGTTGCATACCTTCCTATTGGATTCGCAACCCTTAAGGAAATACCAAGGTAGCTAGGTTCTAAACGTCATCTATCAACTAAACACTGAGATATAAATGAATGTGTTGCACCGGTATCAATAAGTACTCTAACTGGAATACACAGGATCAAAAGCGAACCTTCCATCACAGTCTTTCCTTTATCAGCTGCGGTAGGCCTAGCTGGTCTTATAGCAAAAACTTTTCCTTTATCCTTCCTAACTGGCTCTGGACACATATTCTTGTAGTGCCCCAGTTGATCACACTAGAAGCACTTCACATTCTTCTTACTTGCAGCTTTCTTCCCATTTCCTGACCAGCATTCATTAGCAAAGTGACCTTTCTTATCACACTTATAGAAAACTACCTCAACCTTTGACTTCTTAGTATCATCACCCTTCTAGGCTCCCTTCCTTTTAAAGAACTTCCTCGTCTTCCCTTGAGAACCCTAGATTTCCACTGACTTCTCCTTAGTCTGATCAGTAAGTAACTCCACATAGCGAATGGCCATCTCCACCACTACATTACAAAGATCACAAACATGTGTCATGGTCATCTTAGCAAGCTCAGGCCTCAATCCCCGAATGAACCTCTCATTCCTTCTGATATCGGTATCTGTAATAGCATATCCATAACGAGACATCTCTTCAAACTTAGTAGCGTAATCGACTATTGACATCTCTCCTTGCACTAAATCCATAAACTTCCTCACCAGTCCTGACTTAGTAAACTCAGATACAAACTTCTACTCAAATCTCCTTTTAAAATTAGCCAAGTTAACTGCTCTTTCGAAACTCCGACCTTGACACTATTTCACCAATGTAGTGCTGACCCTTGCAACTATCTAGGGGCCAACCTTCTCTTTGCCCATCATTCAGACCCAAATCAGTAAATATACGCTCACAATGCAACAACCAATTCTGAACCTCTATGCCACTCTCTGTTCTTAAGAATGGCTTTCCATCTAACTGGTATAATCTTTACTCAGCAAAACACAATTATTCCCAACTGGAGCCACGGGATTAGCTCCTCCTACATTTCCAACAACACCAGCAGCAGCTCTAGCTTACATCAATCCAAAAAATATTTGATATATCACCCCTATATCTACAGGTGGATTTCCAACACTCATATTGGCATCAGCATTTTGATTACTAGCATTAGTCTATCGACCCAGATTCCTTATGGTAGTGGGTCGAGCATTTCCATTAGCTGTGGTGCATCCTCCACCGAGATTTCCTCTTCCGTTTCATGCTTCCATATCTCCTTTCTCGTAAATCTACATACGAACCTTAGTGAGATATAGAAAAACGGTCCAAGAGAGTGGGGTATACGTTCTTATATATATAGCAAATTCAAGTACGTTACTATAGCGTTAACCCAAACCCCAATCTTATTATCCAATTTATTGGATTATGTTTGGAAAAACCTTTTAGGTTTAAGTTTCTTTTAATGTTTCACAAACCTACGCTTTGGTACCAACTTGTAACATCCCTCTAATTGGAGTCCAAAACTGACGGCTGCAGAGGCTGTAGTCTTCCATAGTTATTGATCCCCCGTGACCAAATACGACAATATTAGGTACATTGATACAAAGAAACATAGGAATATGGAAAAAAAATTAAACAACAAACAAATTCCACATTCCATTACTAATTGATTACATAATTCCAGTTTGTAGACTACGTTCAGATAGCATATAATTATTATAAAATACGCTAAGAGCGACATATGAAGGTGCCCCCATTGTAGATCAGAGTATTTAAATAGGTCAAAAACCAAATTTGCCTTTACATACAAAACACACAGCGGAAATAAAAGAACTCTAATAACAAGCTTGCCTCCTGCACGTCTTTGAAAGCTTTATTCATTTGAAAGAACACCTAGAAATCTTAACTCTCAACCTACTCAAAATGAATTGAGTACCCAAGAGTTTAACTGGAACCAAAAACTTCAAGTCAGACATAAAGCTTGGTATGAATAATAACTTACCATCTCAAACCTTATAGATATTTAGTGAGACCACACCGCTTAGCGGAATGGGTTTTCCTTCACTAATTTCCTAAAACATTTGTAATACCACATACTATGCTCCTGCATCCACAATGGTTTAAACATAGTATTTCAAAAACATTATGATCATATGCAAAATAAGAAAATCAAATCTGGATTACCCATACCCATTCATTTTGACTATCTGTCAATTATAGTTTCTAGTATTGCTATTAACCTACTAAATGTTTATGGATTATCTGTCCAATTTCTTAGTTTTCATGGGATCACTAAGAACCTATTGGTAACTCCAATATCTTATTTCTTATCCTACTTTTCATGGGCTAAATAGGAACCTATTGACTATTTGTCAATATCTTAATCCGGATAAGTTCCCATGGGCTAACTACAAACCTGCTGGCCCCTGCCAGTATCAAATCATAGTTTTTATGGGATGACTAGTAACCTATTGGTCCATACCAATATCATTAGTTATTTAAGGTTTAACATTCCTTAATTTATATTCACTATTGGGTCAACGTATCTGGTTATTCTATCCTTTCCCGACATACATTTATGGGTTAATAACAATGTAAATAATATTTCCAAAATCTTTATTAATGCTATGGTATTTCCTTTTAAAATGAGAATAGGTCATTTGTTTTGAAATCTTAAAAAATTTCTTTCGAAACCATTGGATGACCTCCTTCAAAAGCATAAACTTCTTTTCAAAACATGATAAACATACCTTTCGAAAGCTCTTCTAAATATTCACTTTCGAAACCATTAGTACCTTTCGATGGTATCAAAATACTCTTTAAAAAATATATTCGAAACAAATAAAAGTACTCTGTCAAAAGCATTGGGTTTACTCTTTAAAAAAACTCTTTAGGTCAAAATGATCATATACGAAAGTATCTCTTCCAAAACCAATTATAAAGTTGTTTTGGGGAAAATTTGATAGTGTCAGAACCATCTAGTCAAAATAAAGCCCCTATTAACAAACACTGAAGGATGGTGCTGAAACCCCATTTCGACACCATTGTCTTCGAAATCTTTAACCCCTTTCAAAAGCATTTAGGAAGTGGCTTAACATTGGTTAAAACAAAGATAACCTATCGACAACGTAGATGTCTTCAATGCAGTCGAAAGGTAAATCAATGGCTTGATCGTGACTTGGTTGAAGCTAATCCTTTTGAAAGCTTTTATTTAAGGAAAAAGTACCCCTTTGAAATCTATTTATAAAGTCCCTTCGAAAGCATGGCTTCCGACTATGTTGAAAACTTTAAGTAAATCAAGGTAGGAAGTTAGCTTTTAGAAAACAAATTAAGGTTTCTACTCTATACAGTATCGACTCAGTCGAATGCCTTTCAAAAACTTGGTAGGCATTTATCTTTTTAAAACTAAACCTTAGTTTCGACTCTGATGAAAGCATAGCTCTCGACACCCTACCTTCTGCTACTTATCAAGTCACTTCGTACTAATTCTACTGATACCATGTGCCTTGGTTTCTACTAATGTTAGTTTCAACAGAGATGGTTTCAACTAAGATGGCACGGAGATAAAGGAGTCAAAAGGTGCCTCCGAAATATGCAAAACAGCCTTTTTCTGAAACGTTGATATATAGCTAAACATAGCAATTGCTTTATAACTAACCTGCCGGTTGTAACTCCTTGATTGGCTACTTTAAAACTTTTCAAATACTTTACCATTAAAATTGCCGCAATAATTAGATCTAGATTAGAGCATTATAACATTAAATCCTTCCATATGAAAAAACCAATATTTTGTAGAAAATTTGCTGAAAAGTCCCTCTTTTATAATAATTTATTTTCCTTAATAAATCATCAAGGAAAAATCCCCGAAAATTGCAGAAAATCTCTTTCATCGTATAATTTGACATGTCAAAATTTCTTCTTGAAATGCTCGAAATAAATTTTAAACCCCATTATATCATATTTTCCTTTAGAAATTCATAATAAATTTTCTATAGCTCAAAAAATTCTTAAAATCAAAACACATTTCCAAAATCATGTATTATTTATCGTAAAATTTTTCCATGGCATTCAAAAATCATAAACCCTTGGTTTTCCCTTAAAACTGAGCAAATTCATATTTTTATGCATTAAAATAATTCGAACATAACATAATTCAAGCATATCATCATCCATATCATTATAAAAAAAAAATTAAACATAAATTCGAAAACACATAATCATAGAGTAAAGTAGAGATGGTATAAAATTATTATTCACCAAGGAATTTGAGATTTGTTGTTGCTTAATGCTCCCTAGCTTTGATCCTTTGTTTAAGATTGTCTCTTCCTCTTTTCCTCTTTATTAATGGCTGGTTATATTTTGTTTTTGATTTGAATTTGTGAAAGTAAGAAATGAACGTGAATGGGCAAAGATGTGGAGGGTATAGCCATATAAAACAAAATGACTATTTACTAATATGCCCATGTATAATTTAATTAGTTTAACAACTCAATTAAAGCCCATTTACTTTATTTATTAAGCACCGCCATATATATGTATATATGGTTTATTCAAATCTCAATCCCCTTATCATCGTCATTCTATTTAATTTATCTAGTTAAATTTCATGAACAGTGTCATCAAAAATTAGGGATGTTATAATTTTTCTCGAAAAGGTAACAAAGATACGGTTCACTAGGCTTCCTTCAAGGTCCATATCGCCTTTCGATCTACTAGCAAGGAAGTTTAATGAGAAATACTATTTGCATACAACACGTCCCAAAGATATTATGCCATTATCAAACCTCTACCAAGGAGTGGGAGAACCACTAAAGGATTTTTTAAGCAAGTTAAATACGACGGTGATAAAAGTAAGCAATGCATAGGAAGGTGGTTGAAGATGAAACCTTCACCAATGATAGATGTTTTCCATAGGAAGGTGACTCGGCTCTTGCACTTGAAAGAGGCAAGTACAACTGTTAAGAAAACCGATGGTAGTTGATCAGTTGAAGTAATTTAAAGAAACATATCCGTGAAACAATCTAGTGAAAGTTCCAGAAATGTAGCCGTGGATGTGGGAAATAAAGGCAATAAGCAAAATAAGGACAATCAGGGTGATGGAAGTAGGAAACCTAATTTCAAAAGACAACCAGAATACAAAATTTCACTCCATCGAATAATTTAATCGAGAATATATACCTTGCAAAGCGAGACAGTGCAGTATTAGAAGTCGGCCCCGACTGAGAGAGAAGACGTTTGTGAAGTTTTGTCATTTCCACGAGACCCACGGTCATATCGTGACTGAATGTAGGCACTTTCCAGACGTGATTGAAGATCTAATCCATAAAAAGAAGTTTCAGCAGTATGTGAAAGCTCCATGGATGGCAAGAAAGAGAATGCCTAACCCAGGGGCAGCTGCACCAAAGGAGTCAAGCTGGGCCTAAGGATGACTAGCCTAGACAGTTTGGGAAAATATTTATTATTAATTCTCTCTCTGGTGTACCTCATCCAACTATGAAAAGCTGGAATGAGAGGTAGAGGTATGCAAGTTCTTTAAAAAACGCTGTGCGTGGAAGTTGCTTTGCTACCGACGAGGAGTTCTAGGAAAGCAGCTCAAGACAATGACCGATGATATTGTATCCATAAATAGGTATGCCGTTAGCGTTGAAGCACATATGCTAGATCCCTTGGTGATATTAGCCACGATTGGACCAGGCTCTGTGAGAATGGTGTTGGTTGATTGTGGTAGTTCAGTGAACATTTTATTTAAAGACTTATGATCAGATGTTGATTGATGATCAGGATCCGAAGATGTGCAAATCTTGAATTCAAGGATTTAACAGAGTGGCAACAGAGCCTATAGGTTGTGTGGATTTACCGGTGGTTCTAGGTGAACATGACCATAAGACAGTGTGGGTTGTGACCTTTGTAGCGATAGATAATTTTATGCTTGTAACGCTTACTTTGGCCGACTGTCCTTGCTTACTTTCGATTGGCCCTTGCCTTGTGGTGTTTGACAATGAAATTTCCTATGGTGAATGCGGTAGGCGTCATCAAAGGAAACCAGAGTGTCAGATGTGAATGTTACGTCATGGAGCTAAAGGAAGCAAAACGGCATGAAAAGGGAAAGATGTAGAGAATACTCTCAGCATCAAGATGATGGATGCATAGAAACCACTGCCTATGCTCTGACTTAGTCGGTATAGTAAGTTTCACAAAGGTATGGATTCGAGGAAAGAAATAGAGGATGTGAGGACGGCCTCTGCTGAGTTAACAATCTACATCCCATTCAGTTAAAATGATCATACACGGGTCTTGAAAATCAGCTTCTAGCTTGGTATGAGGATAAGGAAGGAGTTAACGACATGTTTATCGAGACGCATTCTAACCTCTGTGGAATATCATCGGAAATAGCATGCCATACATTGAATGTGAACCCTAGAATCTCAATGAAATAGAACGACATATTTTGAGTCTAGAGCGATCATCTATAGTAAACTAAGAGATGGATAAGCTAAAAGACCACGGCTTCATTTATGATGCCTTATACTCGGAGTGGGTATCCAATCCGGTTGGTCAAGAATGTTGAATATGCGAGTATATGATTTTTGTTTGATGATAATAAACATATATATATATATATATATTCATTTAAATGTATTTATTAATGTACTATTTTATTTTTGACATAATTATATAAATATTTGCTGAATAAAATAAATAACATAGAGTTTAAATTCAAACAGATATTTTATTCAAACAAATATTTATTACAATTTTGAATAGTACAAATTCGAGCTCTTACTATACATACACAATTTTGATTACAATATAAGTTCAATTACATCACAACCTTTCATTTACAAATGTCCTCACTACAATTCACTCATTCACTCATACTTCATTCCAGATTCAATCCAGCATCTGAGTAATCTGCAAAAATACACACTGATGCAGTAAAATTGAAAATAAAATATTTTTACAGTATAAAATAAAATGTAATTTTGAAAATAATATTTGCCTCAGTTATTTGGGTTGTTCGCCATCATTTAAATTTGAATTCATCATACACGAACAGCTTGTGACATGCATAGTGTATCATTGTACATGCCACAAGGCCGTGCACACCGATATATACACTTGATAAAATTACAGGGACAGGTGAGCACAGGTCAAACCCAAAACGCCAGGTTCAACTCAAGTTCAATAAAAATAATGTCACAATATCAGCACAAGGTCAAACCCGAGCTTTAAGCTGGATTCAACTCAGGTGCAATACAGAACTACGAGTCAAGATACATACAACAAGAGCTCGACCAAAATTCGGATGTACACTTGAATTCAAACTATGAATCAAGTCACAGTTCGAACCAGATGAATGGCAATACCAAGTGTACATGTACACAGTAAAACAACGGGTACATAATGTCAACTAGTGACAGTGATCAAGTATCAAGTCGAGCCAAAGGCAGAGCTACCAAACATGCATATAGTTTGATATGTCAAGGCTGAAATTGAACAAAGACAAAGAGGAATAACTCAAGTTCAAATATACAAGAACAGCTAGCAAAACCAAAATGGACAGCAGCTACAACACAAATGCAAACTACCTCGATGCATACATATGGCCAAGCGATGCAACACTGAGACACGAATACATGGAGCAAATGCAACAGCGATGGTGAAGACAACAAAACAACATCAAATGAACAGTGCAGAGCTTCAAATAGTACACCATAAATTGACAACAGAATTCATCATATGACAAGAATGAAGCAACGTAACCTGACTCAAAGGATCACCACACAACCACTTGAATACGTAACAGCGATATGACAACATATACAATGGACAAAATCTTCTGCTGTGAATCAGATTCAAGTAATAATGAATGCATACTCGAGACAAAAATTACATTGGAGAATATAGATGAATCAGATCAACATCAGTGGACAGTGCAATGAAGACTTGAACAAAGGCAATACTCGAGTAAAAATAATGAAAATATACAGGTGCACACAGCAGCTCCAATCAGTTCAATATGCAATGTACCCAGAACTAGTTCAGTAATCAAGTGAACAATGAAAACAAGTCACATATACAAGGTTCAAGCAAATGATACATGTACAAGACTCAAGACCGCACAATTCAAGATGAAATCATATCACAAAACAATGCTACGAAAGATACCAGACTAGATTGACCAAGTACAACAAGAACAGAGTCTCGACCAAAACAGCACAGGCCTCAACATCAATGACAGTGAAACACACCAGCTAAATCAAAGCAAAATCAAGATATATGTTTCAAACAAGTCAAGTATGCTACAGGGATGCAAATGCACAAGTACAGGCCGAGACAAAATCGAGAAAGAATTTTCAAAAATGACCAAAGCCAAATGCAACTGCAAGCCAAATCAAAACCGAAGTCAGCAGCATCAAGTCAGAACCATGGCAACTAAGGCTACAACCGAGCAAGTTCAAATTTTAACAAAAGCAGTGACAAGTAAGTGCCGAAGTTGAACAAGTCAGAAATCGACACCGTGGTAGCCAAGCAAAGTCAAAATCGAAGCCGTGTTAACCAAGCCAAAAATATACGAATTGAAAATGTCAGAAATCATCACAATCATCAATGAAAAATTGAACGGCAAGCCAAAAATTATTAGATGAACTCGTATGAAATATACGAACGAAAAATAAGGAATTCGATTCCTATATAAGCCCTAAAACATCATCGGAAAAACGCATAGAGTTCAAGCAAGAAAAACAGTAAAGAAAAAATACAAATTACATACCGTATTCATAGTTGAATTCAAAATTGAAGGATCTGTATTCGAACCAAGGAGATGATCGATTGCTGAAGCAAATCAGAATATATACTATAATTGATCAACAATCAATCAGGTCCTTTGATAACCGAAGCCCTAATTAGACAAGGCCGAAGCCCTAGCCAATCTCACAGAATCGTAAACAAGGACGAAGCCCTAGTTAATCTCACAGGAGCGACGCAAGGCCAAAGCCCTAATTTCAGAGCAAAAGAGGAACGAGATCAAAGCTGCAGTCCTTTGTTTAAGAAAAAAGAAAGTAGGCCGACATATTAAAACAAAGAAGTGGATATTTTTTATTGGGCCATATTTACTTAGGGCTAATAATTAGGGTTTTATTGTTTAATTTGTTTTCAAATTTAAATTCTTCTTTTAAATAGTTGTAGTTTCTAGTCGTGTGACTAGGGTACGAGCTATGGTGGTGTAGTTAGAGAATTCGCAACTCAATGGTTGAGTTGTGGCAGTGTTTTGAGCATAGAGTTAAGGCTAGTCGATAGCGGGTGTCGCGAGTTTACGTGTGTAAGCGTCTAACTGCTTAATTTCTAGTAGAAACCTTGGGGGCTGCACGTAGGCAGGGTTTTTCCGAAGCTGGGTAAATTCTGTATCGTTCTATTTCTGCGTTTATTATTCTGCTATTATCTGTACTGCTATTATTTTGATATATCTGTGTTGAAATAATTTTATATAAACTTCCGCAATAAATTTTTATGATTAATAGCATCACCCTATTCACCCTCCCCCCCTCTAGGGTGAAATCAATCCTACAAGTGGTATCAAAGCTAGGAATAGAAGTCAACTTTTGTTTTAAAAATTCGATTTTAAAAAAAAACAATTTTTGTTTTTAAAATTTTGAATTTTTAAAATAGCTTCTTTTAATAATGCTTGTGCGGAGAGTTAGTCCATAGTTAGACCACCAACGTTCAATGGTGAATATGCTTACTGGAAAAATAGGATGGAAATTTTTCTAAAAACCATTGACGCTTGGGATATTGTTGAGACAGGGTATAGAGCACCAATTATAATTGTAAATAACCAGGAAATAAATAAACCGAAGGATCAATGGACAGATCTAGAAAATAAGTTACAGAATACTAATGCCAAAGCTATGAATTCGATTATTTGTTCATTAGATCAGTTTGAATTTAATCATGTCTCACATTGTCTAACTGCGTAGGAAATAGGCACACACTAGAAGTAACTCACGAAGGAACATCTCAAGTCAAGGAATCTCGCCTTGCCATGCTGAGTAGTGAATATGAGAATTTCACAAAGGCCAAGGAAGAAAATGTTAAAGAGATGTACGGACGGCTTTCCAACATCGTATACAAATCAAAAGCTCTTGGAAAATCATACACGGAATTGGAAATAGTCCGAAAAATCCTCAGAGTCCTTCCATGAAGATTTGAAGCAAAAGTGACTGCCATTCAAAAATCGAAAGATTTAAAACAAATCAAAGTTGAAGAACTCATCGAAAATCTCACTATTTATGAGCTAGAAATGAAATTCAAGGAAGAGTGTGAAGGAGGAGATACTCTAAAGAAATCAATAGCTCTCAAAGGAACAACTGAAAGTGATGATGATGATAATGATGGAGCAGCAGAGTTGGAAATCGTAATAAAGAAATTAAAAAGGTGGAACCGCAAATATGAAAATCCAGCTCTAAATCAAAAATTAAAAAGCAGAATAATCAAAGTTTTAGATAACACAGAACAGCAAAAAATCATCTGTCATAAGTGCAACCAACCCGGACACATCAAGCCCAATTGTCCTCAAAACCGACACGACTTTGAAAAGAAATCAAAAAGGAGATATTTTGCAGCCATGTGGAATATAAGTGATGAAGATAATAAAAGTACTAGCAATGAGAGTGAGAAAGCAGATATGTGCCTTCAAGGTAATATAACTGATAGTGATGATGACGAGCCAAGCGAGGTATCAAAATTCACTCACTCGGAATTACTTATATATTTTCACGAAGTAAATGGCTGTTTTGAATAACTTAGGGAGAAATATGCTAGAATCTCAAAGAGATAGTTTGATAGAAGTAAACGAACAGCTTGAACAATTAGTTAAAAACTATCGAAATAAGTGCCCTAAGTGTGGCAAGTGTCCATTGTTTAAAGAAGAAATTAAAAAAATCAGAAATTAATATAAAATCACTTGAAAATGAAATTCTGATTTTGAAAGAGAGTGAAAATACAAGAAGGGAAAATTCTATTAAAAGGTGCACACAATTATTAAACAAATATGAATCTTTCAAAACACAGGTCCAACAATTGTCAATAACTTTAGATAAATTTTCAAAAATTGAAAAATCTTGAATATGCTATTAGGGAAGCAAACTGTTAATACAGTTAGACAAAGACTTGGATATAATCAATCTGAAAATATTAGAAATAAAATTAATCAAGTCAATTCAATGTGCACAATTTGTAGAAAATTTGGACACAAACAAAACAATTGTTGGTATAGACCCAAACACGTGAAAACTATACCAATTTGGGTTCCAAAAGGAACAAATATAAAATCTCTCAAAGTTAAACAAATCTGGGTGCCGAAAGAAACATATGTAAACAGTTTTGGGTCTCTACAAAATTATTTTTCAAAATATTCTGCCACTAACAATCATGGACCTATAAAAAAAAATAGGTCACAAAAATCTTTTATCGTGTAGGAGTGGTGGCAGGCTAAGGAACAACAACAGTATTATCTGGATTCTGGCTGTTCCAAAAACACAACGGGCAACAAAGCAAAGTTCCTTAGCCTAGCATAAAGGTGACAGAATCACAACAGGCGACAATGAAAAATTATCGTAAAGGTAAAATAGGTAATGGTATATTGAACGATATATTAAATGTGGTAATCTGCACCATAATTTGAATTTAATCCAGCCAGTTATTTGATAATGAAATGAATAATGATAATGATTCTGACTTTTTTCAAAATTGTTGGCCAATTATATTCTTATGCCAAGAACACTATAAAAATCTCTGGAGTCTTTGAATTACTTCATATATATTAGTTTGATAATAGTGCTTTATTGGATGATAATACATTTGACTCTATATTCACGGTTTTTGACTATTTACACGGCTTCAATTCAAATTCAAGAGAATTTCATTTAAAAAGTTGTTAAAAATGATTTTGAGATATTTTGTTGCACACTTCTTGATCTGGTCTATAACATTCAACTAATAATAAGTTTGAGCGAAAAGAAATTCAAATGCAGATTACACTGGTAATCTAGTTGATAGAAAAATTATTGGTGGAACGTGATTGATGAGACATTTAGTAACTACATCATTTTCAAAGAAAATATCTGCATATTTTTCATTTCAAATAATTTTCAAAAAGCGGACATTTTTCTTATAAAACCCCTTCTAGAAAATCATTTTTGACCTTGCTTCAGATTAGTCATTTTGGAAAATTTGGTTTTATAATTATTTTTGAATACGATTTTAAATGATTACATTGACTAATCTGACTCCCTTATGATTATCGAAAAGATAAATAGTGATTGAAAAAGTGATAAGTGTTAATATTAATCATATATTATAACTTAAGACGGTATATTTAGTAAATTTCTTTAGAAATTTGAACAAGAGTTATAAAAACTTTTTGTTGGTCAAAATTCCACGACCATCTCTATTTCTATCATATTTCTAACGACCATCACTCATCAAAATCCATTATAGTTTATCTATATGTGGTACTTTAAACAGGAATCATTCGTTTTTCATTTTATATTTTTAAAAAAAATATAAAATAAAATCCAAAGTATTCACTCTCATTTAAAAGTCCTTACGGTTATGCATGGGTGAATTACTTGGAATTTCTGAATATGTGCTTCCATGCTCATTTAAAGTCCTCACGGTTATGCATGTATGGAACACATATCAAAATTGATTTAATAAATAAACAAGTTGATTCTAATCCCATTTAAAAGTCCTCACGGTTATGCGTGGTTATAAGATACTTGAATTCATTTTTTTTAAATGGAATACTACTAATCTCCTTTAAAAGTCCTAACGGTTATGCATGGTTAGTAGATATTCAAATTCCTGAAATAAATATACCATAAATAGACACAACTGTATGGTTTTATATGATGACATCATTTGCATCATTCTAAAAGTGGAATATGCGCCTAACAGAGTATTTATGATTTTGTTTGATTTTTTATTAAAATTTAATATTTATATTCGATTGAGTTTTAATGTTGTATTAATATCTATCACTTTATCTCTATTTCTCTAACGCTAGTGCTCTTTTGCTAATAACAAAAGGGGGAGAGAAAAGTTAAGATTTTGTCAAATAAAATCAAGTAAAAGTCAAATATTTTCTATTTGCATCTAGGCTCATTTGCATATTTTTAATTGTATGCATATATGAAGGAGGAGCTTTGTGTAGAGATGACGCATTTAAATAGGGGGAGCAAATAGAATATATCAATGATCAAATACATTTAACATATTCAAAATCTTAAATATATGTTTGTTATCATCAAAAGAGGGAGATTGTTGAATATGCGAGTAGATGATTTTTGTTTGATGATAATAAACATATATATATATATATATATATATATATATATATATATATTCACTTATATGTATTTGTTAATGTACTATTTTATTTTTCACATAATTATATAAATATTTACTGAATAAAATAAATAACACAGAGTTTAAATTCAAACAGATATTTTATTCAAACAAATATTTATTACAATTTTGAATAGTACAAATTCGAGCTCTTACTATACATACACAATTTTGATTACAATATAAGTTCAATTACATCACAACCTTTCATTGAAAAATGTCCTGACTACAATTCACTCATTCACTCGTATATATCTTCAACTTCATTCCAGGTTGAATCCAGCATCTGAGCAATCTGCAAAAATACACACTGACACAGTAAAATTGAAAGTAAAATATTTTTGCAGTATAAAATAAAATGTAATTTTGAAAATAATATTTGCCTCAGTTATTTGGGTTGTTCGCCATCATTTAAATTTGAATTCATCATACACGAACAGCTTGTGACATGCATAATGTTTCACTGTACATGCCACGAGGCCGTGCACACCAATATATACACTTGATAAAATTACAGGGACAAGTGAGCATAGGTCAAACCCAAAACGCCGGGTTCAACTCAAGTGCAATAAAAATAATGTCACAATATCAGCACAAGATCAAACCCGAGCTTTAAGCTGGATTTAACTCAAGTGCAATACAAAAATATGGGTCAAGATACATACAACACAAGCTCGACCAAAAATTCGGATGTACACTTGAATTCAAACTGTGAATCAAGTCACGGTTCGAACCAGATGAATAGCAATACCAAATGTACATGTACACAGTAAAACAACATGTACATAATGTCAACTGGTGACAATGATCAAGTATCAAGTCGAGCCAAAGGCAGAGCTACCGAACATACAAATAGTTTGATATGTCAAGGCTGAAACTGAACAAAAAAAAGAGGAATAATTCATGTTCAAATATACAAGTACAGCTAGCGAAACCAAAATGGACAGCGGCTACAACACAAATGCAAACTGCCTCGATGCATACATATGGCCAAGCGATCCATCATTGAGACATGAATACATGGAGCAAATGCAATAGTGACAGTGAAGACAACAAAACAACATCAAATGAACAGTGCAAAGCTTCAAACAGTACACCATAAATTGACAGCAGAATTCATCATATGACAGGAATGAAGCAACGCAACCTGACTCAAAGGATCACAACACTTTGAATATGCAACAGCGATACAACAACATATACAATGGACAAAACTTTCTGGTGTGAATCAGATTCAAGTAACAATGAATACATACTCGAGACAAAAATTACATTGGAGCATATAGATGAATCAGATCAACATCAGTGGACGGTGCAATGAAGACTTAAACAAAGGCAATACTTGAGTACAAATAATGAAAATATACAGGTGCACACAACAGCTCCAATGAGCAACTGCACAAGATAGGTTAACTTGAAAGTAATATCAAAGGCAACAAAGATCGGTTCAATATGCAATGTACCCAGAACTAGTTCAGTAATCAAGTAAATAATGAAACAAGTCACGTATACAAGGGTCAAGCAAATGATACATGTACAAGACACAAGACTGCACAATTTAAGATGAAATCATATCACAAAACAATGCTACAAAAGGTACCAGACTAGATTGAACCAAGTACAACAAGAACAGAGACTTGACCAAAACAACACAGGCCTCAACATCAACGACAGCGAAACACACCAGCTAAATCAAAGCAAAATCAAGATATATGTTTCAAACAAGTCAAGTATGCTACAGGGATGCAAATGCACAGGTACAGGCTGAGACAAAATCGAGAAATAATTTTCAAAAATGACCGAAGCCAAATGCAACTGTAGGTCAAATCGAAAGCGAAGTCAGCAGCATCAAGTCAGAACCATGGCAACTAAGGCTACAATCGAGCAAGTTCAAATTTTAACAAAAGCTGTGACAACTCAGTGTCGAAGTTGAACAAGTCAGAAATCAACACCGTGGTGGCCAAGCAAAGTCAAAATCGAAGACGTGTTAACCAAGCCAAAAATATACAAATTGAAAATGTCAGAAATCATCACAATCATCAATGCAAAATCGAAAGGCAAGCCAAAAATGATCAGACGAACTCGAATGAAATATACGAACGAAAAATAAAAAATTAGATTCCTATATAAGCCCTAAAACATCATCGGCAAAATGCATAGAGTTCAAGCAAGAAAACAGTAAAGAAAAAATACAAATTACATACCGTATTCACAGTTGAACTCAAAATCGGAGGATCTGTATTCGAAACACGGAGATGATCGATTTCCACAGCAAATTAGAAGATATACTGTAATTGATCAACAATCAATTGGGTTCTTTGATAACCGAAGCCCTAATTAGACAAGGCCGAAGCCCTTGCCAATCTCATAGAATCGAAAACAAGGACGAAGCCCTAGTTAATCTCACAGGAGCGAATGCAAGGCCAAAGCCCTAATTTCAGACCAAAAGAGGAACGAGATTAAAGCTGCAGTCCTTTGTTTAAGCAAAAAGAAAGCAGGCCGACATATTAAAACAAAGAAGGGGATATATTTTATTGGGTTATATTTACTTAGGGCTGATAATTCGGATTTTATTTTTTAATTTGTTTTCAAATTTAAATTCTTCTTTTAAACAATTGTAATTTCTAGTCGTGTGACTAAGGTATGAACTACGGTGGTGTAGTTCGAGAATTCGCAACTCAGTGGCTGAGTTGTGACAGGATTTTGAGCGTAGAGTTAAGGGTAGTCAATAGCGGGTGTCGCGAGTTTACGTATGTAAGCGTCTGACTGCTTAATTTCTAGTAGAAACCTTGGAGGCAGCACGTAGGCAGGGTTTTGCCGAAGATGGTTAAATTCTGTGTCGTTCTATTTCTGCATTTATTATTCTCCTATTATTTTGATATATATGTGTTGAAATAATTTTACATAAACTTCCGTAATAAATTTTTTTAATTAATAGCATCACCTTATTCACCCCCCCCCCCCTCTAGGATGAAATCGATCCTACAAAGAAGTCCAATAGAAATGGAGGACATTCATCGATTATTCAAATCTGAATAAAGCATCCCCTAAGCACAGTTTCCCACTACCAAAAATCGGCCAACTGGTAGATTCAACCACCGCCACGAATTACAATCATCCTTTGATGCCTTCTCCAGTTACATCAAATTCCAATGCTACTTTTGGACCAGGAACATGCCAACTTCATCACCGACCTAGGGTTGTACTACTACCTTATTATGTCGTTTGGTCTAAAGAACGCCAAAGCCACTTACCAGAGACTGGTGAATTCTATGTTTAGAGATTAGATTGGACGGTCAATGGAGGACCATGTAGATGATATGTTAGTGAAGTCACTGTAGTTGACAAACCATTTGGAGGACTTACAGAAATCTTTAGCGTGCTCCGGAAGTATTGAATGAAGCTCAACCCATTGAAATGCTCATTCGGAGTCGTGTCGGAGAAGTTCTTGGGTTTTAATTTGAACTTGAGGCTAATTCAAAGAAGATTGAACCTTGAAGAATGTGGAGTCCCCTTAGACAATTACATAGGTACAGAGTCTGAACGGGAAGTAACTGTGCTGGGTAGATTCATCTCAAGGGGCACAGAAAAATGCATATCTTTCTTCGATGTCTTCAAAGTAGGGAAGAGAAACCTTATTTGGACATAGGAATGCAAGTATGCCTTCCAAGCATTGGTCGATCACCTGGAAAGGCTGCCTATCCATTCATGCTTTAGGTGGAACAACTTGCCACGATCATCATGAAGAAGGTGATCAACTTCTCAGCCAAAAATGTTATTTGTCATTTTAGGATCCCATGAACAATCATTTCCGACATAGGACCCAATTTAACAGTGTAGAATTCAAGAACTTCTGCAGCAAGTATCGAAACGAGAAATTCTATAGGTACACACCCACAGGCAAATAGACGGGTGGATGTAGTAAACGAAGTCATCAAGTCCATTCTAAAAGAATGAATAATAAAGGTGAATGACAAGTGGGTTGATGAATTTCCACTGGTACTTTAGGCCTATCGAATGACTCATAAATCTACAACTTGTCACACTCCATTCGCTTTGGCCTATGGGTCGAAGACCATGATTTCAATTGAATTAGAAGTGCAATCTCGTCGGAAGATTCACTATAACCCCAAAGGAATGAGGTACTCGAGTCCCCCGACATGATTGATGAGAAGTGTGATGAAGCTGATTTGAGAGCTACTGCTCATCAGAAGCAAGTAGCTTGGTATTACAACATAAAGGTCAGAAAACCGACCTTCGAGATCGGCGACCTCATCCTTAAACGAATCTTTACTGGTCCAATGAACATGGACCCGACTGGGAAGGCCTGTATTCTATCAAAAATAAGACTGGAGATGAAACATTCAAGCTAAAGACCACAAACAGAATTTCACTTCCGAGGGAGTGGAATAACGAACATTTACTATGCTATTTCGCTTAGAATTACCTTTATATATGTTTTGTTAATTTTAATGTAAAGAGGCATGATTGGCTATTCTTGTGAATATAAAATGAATTGGCTTTGAGAATCGATGAATTTACATTTTCATTAGCTAATTTATTTGCTGCAAATGATAGCATAATTGAATTATATACGATTATATAATACATAATTGTAGGTGCCCAGCGATAGGTGCTGATCAAACTTTGCGACCCATGATTGCACATAACGAACGTGATTGTACCGAGCATCTGTAGTAGAAATAAATAACTCCTCTGATCCATGACTTGGACATTGAAGCATGATACACATAGGGAGTCAAACGAGATAGTTCATCCGAAGACCAGTTGCCTGAAGTTGCAAACCAAATGATTTACTTTATGACAAAGCTTCCGATCAGAGTTTGGTAGAGCTCATACTCCTCACCCAGAGTATGGTGAGATCAAAGATCTTTGTTCAGATTAAGTGGGATCTTCCCCAAGTACCCCGGGGATGAAAACTATAACCACCATTTTAGGTGGTAAACCCCAATCAACACTCACAGTTAGGCGAGCTCAGAGAAAAGCATCCACAAAATGAATTTTTCAGGTTACCCTCTGAACTGCCAATTATGGTCAATACCCAAGGTTTACCATGGCCTAATAAGGATGCTCGAAGAAAGGCATCCATGCCATTATTCTTCGAGAATGGAGATTATGTAATTTCATCATTATCACTAGTCGGACAGAACTTGGCTAAAGGATAGAAAAGTAATCTATTGTGTTAGTCAAACAACGATGGAGAGATGATTTACATGCATTTAAGCAAAAATATTAAGCACGTCTCTCAATGCTTAAATATACCAACACAAAGCTTGAACAAAAAACAAGTCTAATTTTATTAGCATACTGCTTAAAATAAAAGTGAGGGCCATGCTCACATAACTTCGGCCTATTTACATGATTATTTAAATCTAAACAAAAGAAGACCAAAACAAGGAAGGGTGCAACTAAACTTTCTTTCTCCTCTTTCTCCCCTTCTTATTTTCCTTGCAAGAGGGCATTGTAGACTCGCTTGGCTTCCCCCGGCTCTTATCTTTACTTTTGTGACCTTTGAAAAGGTCGCTAATCGAAGTTTCAAAAGGCACAAAGATAAGGAGTCTGGGCAATGAGATGGACAACGGAAGTGGTATATCAAGGTCTTTCTCCTTCTTGATCTACTTAGCTAATAAGATTTGAGTTCAGAGCATCTCCTCCATGGCTGGCCCCAAAAAAGGATCGAAAGCTCAATTTTACAACAACATCCTCTTCATCCTATGCACCATGAAAGTCTCATGTCGCCTCTTTTTCCAAGGCTTGAATCATTTCTTTCCTAGGGCCTGGAGTCTTGCCGACCGGGATGTCTGAGAGGGTTTGGAAGGAAGACACAATAAATAATTCTATAAATATGGTTTATGTCTCTACTGATAAGCTAGCTTCAGGCAACGGGACGATCAAAGGTGGACCTAAAACTTCATATACATAAAAGCAGATATTAGTGGCATCGATCGATATCGTATGGGCCATATCAAACAAAGGCGAGATTAATGATATATCTCAAAGAGATATAGATTCGACATGAGCTAGAGTTCCACAAGGGCCTCCCTCCTGAATAAGAGATAAAATGAACGACTTTGAAAGCAAGGGTTCATCAAGGTTGTATTGACCCCCTAACGAGGATGTCGAAGCCATTGTAGCTCTAGAAATCACCCCAATGAAAGAAACGGCGGTAGAGCCAGGAAGAGAAGTGATATTTTCAGTGGTCAATGACTTAAAGGTCAAATCGATAGTAGTTCGCTGTGAAATCATGAGAAGACGACTTGGAGCCCTTACCTTGGTCCTTTTGACCCCTGCTAGCAAATTCAAGGCACATGATACGTTCACCAATCCCAAGCGCCTCTAGGTTATTTTCATCAAGAAGGTCATGTTTCAGTGGTTCTATATCGACCTCGGTCCCACCAGAGAACTCTCATTCTTTACTTAAAATATCCTCCTATCCTCGGATTAGAGCCTTGGGATACCTTTCATCGAGCCACTTTAGGTTGCCAAATCTAATAATGTTGGCATTGTGATGGATAAGAATGGGTTTAAACTCGTCCTTAACCCATTACTTTGCAACTTTGACCTACTTCTTAACATCTTTTGCCCAGGCCTCTATATCATATATTGACATACAGGTATCTAGCAGCTTCTCATAGTAGCCCTGGGCTAGGATGAGAGCGTTGTCCTTCTCTTTCTTCTCACTCTCAAGCAGCTTCTTTAATTCCTTTACATGTTTCTTAAGCTGCTCATATTTTACTAACAGATTGTAGCTCTGGTTATGAGAAGCCTCGGTTTTTTCAGTGATTCTATCGCACTTCCGTGGATGACTTAGACAGATTCCCCACCTATTCCTTGAACTTAGCTAATGATGTTTTAAGCTTTGCAACCTCTCGGTTGAGTGTAGAGGCCGTACACTTATCCTGCTCTTTTTCTACCTTCACTCCATCAAGCTCAAACTTTCTTTTGTAAGCACCCCTGAAGATCACCTTAGCTAACCGTCTCCATTTGAAGTACTGATCATACATGCCATCGATGTAAGCCATAGTGTAGGTCCAGATGTGCGAGGGAATATCCTACAACTTTGGGATGAACATGACATATTAAAAAAAATATTTTTCGAATAGTGTGTTTCAAGGCATCTATATAAGGACTAGAAACAGTTTCTTCCTCTGCTCGAACCACTTTTATTGGGCATTGAATGGAGAATATTAGAAGTGGTGGTCCAGACAGTTGTTCAGTATGATATAGCACATGAGTGGATATCATCGACTGCATTGAAGCGGGATCATTCGGTACATCTATAGATGGAACATAATCAGGTTTCGTCGAGTACAGATCCATATTACGGGGCAAGGGTGACTGACCCCTATGTTATAGAGGCAACTCGTGAGATGTGACTCCTCTTTCTTGGCTTTTTTGTTTTCGACTGTAATACCTCTCTAGATTAGAATCGTAAAAGAAGCCAAGAGGATGATTGGATGACCTATGTTTCCATTGCTTGCTCCCTTGAGTTTTAACGGTATCATACATACCTCTGTGCCCCATTAAACCTGCAAATAAAGAGCAAACGATTTGGCTTAAACAAGATAGAAACATGGCATAAGTGAAACACAATGCAGTGTCATGTGGATATGTGTGTATGTCCTAGTGTCTCCTTATGGACCATGGACTTGGAGTTTGTTAGCAGGGGTGATCTCTAGGTGAGTAGCAAGCACTTCATCAAGCATACGGGTAGGAGACCCTATATCTCCAATATTGATGTCACCTAAGTTGTAAGAACTGAACTCATCTGGAATTGGACCAAGGTCTCGATAAATGTCCTTAGAAGGTGGGATAGGATTTTCCTCGGTTACAGTGGCTGGTGGAGGTCGTGTCGAAGTCTACATTGGGACGGTCTTTATCTTAGGTTACGGCTTTAAATGGAAAGCTTAGTCGTCATTTTCTCTTTCACCACTTCTTCCTTCCTCTTTGTGCCCACGAGCCTTTCTAGTCTCTACGACAGGACTTGAGACTGGGGTACTTCTTAGTTGTCATCGCCATCCTCCGATGAAGAACCATCTTATTTTTCATCACCAACATCAGGAATATGGTAAATGTTATGATCAACTTCTAAGAGACTATAAGCTCTTAAATTTTCCACAATGAGAAGTGCCCTCATGTCCCTTTCCTCGGGCTGGACTAGATGGAAAGATCCAAGAGTGCTCACCAAGGGTGCGTCGCTAGGCCTTCTCGAGCAATCTGCAAGAGTAAGAAATAACCGTTTAAGTAACTGAAATTATATTGTCCGCATGGAAATAATGAAAGTAAGACTTATGTTCGAATAGTCACCTCTAAGAAAAACTAGGTGGTGGCACATAAAAAAGAATTCATTTTTAAAATAGTTCAATTTATTTCAGAGACCCATTAAAATTCAACAACCTACGAAAGATTCTAGATATGTAAGAGAAGGAATCCTTTCCCATGTTTGAAGCTATACAGGTAGTGGGTCTCCGAACTTCTTGGCTCATGATTCAAATAGCCGGTGAAAATGATATAGATGCTGTTAAAAAGGGCATAGCTATGGGATGCAGCTGGACTAGAGCGAATTTCATGAACCGCAATGCGAATAAAGTTGCTAAATAATGGGACACGATCGGCCATACACATATATCGATTATAAGTTGTATATCCCACCAGTAGAAGATACGCCTGCTGATGGCACGAAGGAACTAGCATGTCCTCGAATGGAATGCCATGTTTATCTTATAGCCTTCGGAGGGATTCCTCATCAACCTTTGATGTGGGGGAAACCTGAAGATCATCTGAAATAATAGCATCACCCATGTCAACATCAGAGGCAACCCCAGTTGCAGCTCTTTGGCAGGGCAAAAGGAATCATTTCTAAAGTTTGTGCTACTTGACGATCAGTCGACCAAGAAGTATGTTTTACTACAGGAGCAATTGCGGAGCTGGATTCTGTGTCAAATTCTACGCACTTTGAAGTTGAAGGACCTACGACCATTGCAGAGAGAACTGAGGAGTATCTATGATCTATAACTATCAAAGCTTAATACATAAGTGGTATTAGTCACGCTAAAAGTTGTAATATTTGTGCTAAAAAAGAGCCCTGCAAAGTCAATGTACCAAACCCAATGGGTATCAACGTGTGTTGATTGACCAAGTCTCGTATATCAATGAGGGGCAATATATTGTAATTAAAGTGTACAGTGCATGCATTTTCAAATTTGACATTATTTAAGGAATTAGCAGATTGCTCTATCAAAAGTTAACTCAATATCTAAAGTAACATCATCACTAACCGTCCTAATGGACCACGCATGTCGACCATGGAAGTCCACAGCAACACTTTGGAGTTTCTCACTTAAGAATTTAAGTCATTTGTGCAAAAAAACACTCTAGGACTCTATGCCAAATGCCCCAAGTGGATCGGCACTGATCCCCAAGAACGAATATAGGTAGCTTTACTCCTCCTTCTAGAATTACACAGCCGAAGACTTAAACGGTGATTAAGTTCGACTTCCAAAGCCATTGCCACCTACCTAGAATGAAAAAATTAATGGGTTTAGATAGAAAATAAGTTGGAGATTCAAATCGTTCGTGTAGAATGATCGATCCAAATGCAGATTTGAAGACGTCGAGTTCGATGACATCGAAGGGGGAAGTAGAATGCAACAGTGACTCGAGATGGCACTTTGGGTTTGGAATCTCTGATGTAATCCTGAATGGAAATGGCTATTTGAGGGCTTGAAGAAGAAAGGTCTGAAAGGCAAAGATAAATGAAGTGAATGACGAAGTATGGGCTCGGTACTTGAATTTTTGTTGACCTGTAAATTTAGGCAAAAAAGTCGCCTAAATTCTTGAAGGTCTGATCAAAGATCGGTACTGAACCCTATATAAAAACTATAATAATAATAATGAACCATAATAAAACAATATATATACATATGTTATATATATGTATGTACGTATGTACATGAAAGCAGATTTGCGTATGAATGTTGAGAAATGGTTAAATGAATGTATATATGTATGTGCATACATATAACACTAAGCTATTGAAGTTCTAAGAGAACAGAGTCAAACCTATGGAATCTAGAAAGGAAAATCATTGAAAGCTTTCTGAATTTGGAGTAGTGAACTTAGAGAGCATGCTTTAGCTCTTGTGGTACATAGGAACTTATAGGCCTGACCCAAACAAAGCATTACAATGATTGATGAAAGCTTCTCCGCTTCACTGAAATGATTTAATGGGAAAGATGATTTCTTTTCAAAACAAGGCAAGAAACCAACAATGTAGAACCTTTGATTTGTCTTGTTCCGAAATACATTGTGTTAAAACAAGATATACTTTTGGGGGCAAATGTTATCCAGCCTTGTAACAGATGATATTCAGAAGCGTCAATTTGATCGAACTGGAAAGTCGGAATGCAAGAATCCAAAGTGACAACTTATGAGTTTGGATACCTAGACCCACAAATGAATTCAAAAAGCAACAAATAATCTCCAAACAAAGACATACACGCATCTTACCTATGTTCAACAATTTCAAAGCCTAAGAAAAAAGGATTCATGAATCTATATCAATCCCTAATCACAATTCAACACCGAACCTCAAAGGCTCTTTCATCTTGCGGACAGCTCAATTCCATACCAAGTTAAGGAGTGTGCAAGCGAACCCAAGCGTTGTGGGATGGTTGCAAGCTCGTATTAATCGCCGCATCCAATGAATAAGACAAAAACTATTGATGTAACTCCAAACCAAGGCGTTCACTCAATTACAAGCCTCATGCAAAGTAAACAAGTCAACTAAGATAAAGACCCAAGTAAAACAAGTACTCATAAGAGTCAAATGGAGATCCAAGAAACAACTTACTGGATCATTACCGACCCCTATAGCATGGATCGGTACCTATCCTTAAATAATGCAGACTTGGTCACGATCTCTTTAGCTAACCTCCCCTAGACGTGAAGAGTATGGGATGAAATGTGGGCGAAAGCTTTCCGACGAGCAGCAGCTATAAATAAAGGGATATGGGCATAGTTTGAGAATCTTTCATTCAGTCGTTAACAAGTTACTATATTTTCTTTACTATTCCATGGGTCGTCACCGATCCCTAAGAACAGTTCAGTAAAAACTCATCAAAGACTTCAAGAAAGTTAAAGTGGACGTAGGCCTTTGATTAGCCGAACCACTATAATTGCTATGTGTTGTTGTTTTCGTCGTTTTCACATTATTTTCTTAATTCTATTCTCTGTTATTAACCTCCAAGTGTTTGTGCCAACTTTTGGCATAAATAGTTTTCATAATCAATTCTCTAGTATTTCTTAAATATATAAAAAAAACCACTCTTAACTACCGTTTAGTTATTTTAATTCGAGCTTGATATTTGCTCAAAATACCAAGTGCATAGCGAAATTCAATTAATTGGACCACATAGTATATATGGTAATTCCTATTGCCAATAGATAAGGAATCCATCACATATACTCCATGTTAAACATTTTAATATGGTGTTTGGGTATATCATATTGGACTATCCCAATATTCTTTTATACTCATTATAAAGGATGTCATTTTCAAATCCAATTTCGAGAATTAAACAACTAAACTAAGACTGGTTTTAAAACGAGTATGCCATTAACAATCAGTAGTACATTTTTCACGTATAATTTTGGAATTATTTTAGTACCTCTTAATATTCTTTCTTATAGACACATGCTTCCTCTATATTTGAACTTAAATTCAAACTATTTGATTTCTTTGCCAAAATATTTGCTTAATTTGATGTTTGTTGAATGATGCTATTATATTAGTTCTTGATTCCTATCTAATGCTCATAAACTCAGATATGGCTCCTACTGGGTTTGAGACACATTGGTTATTATGCGCAAATAATTTATTCTAAATCATTATTTAGAATTTCCATTTCAACATATATGTACCAAAACTCAAAATCATAGCAAGTGATAATTTTGTAAGTAAAATTTGAATCAACTTTAGCACATTGAATAATGAATCTATTACATTAATTTTAACACTTAAAAATTAATGATGTTATTCTTATCAACGTTGCTTATAATATTCCAACTACATTAGTCTTCTTCTCGAAGACATTTTATGGTTGATGGATCATATCATTTAAGTACAACTATCAAAATCATATTTTGATAATGTACTCGGATTCAATTCTGTATTTGTGCACCATGCATATGGCAAAGTCAATACTCTTCATGGTTTATTGACAACTAAATAAATTCTTTTCTCGACACCAATAAGAAACTCATAATTTCTTAATACACTATAATTCTTATTAGACATTCTAGTATTGTGACAATTTAAGCTTGGTTAAGTTTGTTTCATCCTTCATAATCCATTTTATTTTTGGATAGTATCCAAATCTATTTTACTATCAATAATTTCTAAATGAATTTACTACATCTCGAAGTTGGCATTTCATGAAAACAACAACTGTTTCTCAGTACGACAGAACATATATTCATAAACATTGTGTGAATCACCTTTATATGTGCATAAAATTGATTTACTATTCCGTTTACAAAACTTATGTTCATAACACAAATTAGTCAACCAATATTGATCTGTCCCAAACTCATTTGGGAGGATCTACGCTCGATCCCTCACGAGCAAATATTACATGACCTACGATACATAGTTGTTTCTTACCAACACTTACTTTGTATGATCGTGTAAACTATGCTTTGAATGAAATTAAATTTAAGCTTATGAACATAACCTTAAGTACAAGTTTTTTTAGAAAGAAGTTAACCCAGCTTCATTCATAATCAATCATGTTTTCTCCAGCAAAGTCTGGTTGCTCCTTATCGATACATCATTATGTATCATAGGGAAGAGTGAATTTTGAGATAAAATATTAATTGTTTTAGGTAAATTCAGGAATCTTTCAAATATACATACCTATTTGATTAAATCGAATTCTTTTATTCCTTTACATGTTATGTTATTTATTTCTGTTTTATATTCCATTAACTTGTCATAGACATACTACATGTTTATCAAATATACGTGTTTATATATATGATAATTTATCAGTTAATTTAACCAACTATTTGGAGCCATTATGGTGTCAATAAAATTATGATTTCATACATCAATTTTTATCAATTTGAACAGCTCACCAACCCTTTTTTCGCTTCCACTAAATGAGTGCTTTGGCCTTAATCATTTGATATACATTTCACTAGTACAATATGATTCATAATTATAAGATAAGTGTACTGTTTGTCGAGGATATAGCTCAGTCCGCAACTCCAACATAATTATAAAAAGTTCAGATGCTTCTATATTATCTATAGCTAACGCATTATTGATGTTATTAAACAAATACCATTGTTATAATAGATTAATTTTGTAATGAATTTTCGTAACATTTGTAACAAAATAAAACTACACACAGACAGAGAGAGATATATATATATATATTCAAACAATACTGGAACCTGGCTGTTATTTCATAAATAATATTTGATATATTTACAAAAATAATTTTTCATATCTTGGTACATGCACTAATAAGTGTTATATGGCATGCTCCCACTATTTCTGTCATTACTATAATAGTGTATGAAATACGCAGCTCATTCAACCACTTAATATGATATATTTATTTTATTTACTGTAACTGTAATCGAGAATTTCGTATCAATGATCATAAACTCAAAGAAATAACTCTCGTAGAATACAATTTCTTATAAGAAAGATATATCTGGAGTAGAAATCATATTTCTCATTCCATATTAAGTATTTAATAGTATTTTACACAGCTATCGTTTCCAATGTCTCTTCATGAAGCAAAGGTGACCATTTACTCTCCTCATCCAAGCCATGCCTAAGTTACATCCACTCTCATACATTTTCTTTCCTTTCCAAATGGTCAAACCATTTAAAGGAAATCCATACTACGATACTGCACCGAACTCAAAAGTGCATTTGGTCATCCTTAATGTTTAAGGTTATCAAATAAATTACACTTTATAGAAACTAATCAAAATGATATTTATGTGATCGAATTCCTAGGTCCATCATGTAGCTTTTAGCCTAGTTCTACATTTTTTGCAATAAGATCCTTACCGTAATCAATTGTATTGAATACATGATATAGCATTATGATCTATTGCTCATTTGAATGAACATTACGAATCATTATCATTCACAATATAAATTTATATGTGGTCAAATATGGATCAAATATCATATTTTTGTATTTCTTAAGTGTTCAAAACTCATAAGACACAATATGCTCTCAAACAAATAAATACTTAACCGAACAAGGCACGAATATTTTATTAGTTGTATAATTTGGCTCTTGCATGGGTTTTGTTTTTACAACATGCCAAAAGATTTACTAGTATATATATCTTATATTTCTATATCAGTCTTAATTCAGTTTAATTATATATTTTAACTAATAATCATTTTATCAGTTACATTAGTTGTACAAATTTATCGAAGTATATTATTTTAACCTAAATAACATATATTCTTACAATATTAGAAAGGTTAAACATGTTCATTTTATTTTCTAATAAGGCTACAACTAGATTTTATATTCCTCAAAACCCTAGGAGAAATATAGAATTGTTTTGATTTTTCTAACGTGTGAATGGACATGCTTGCTTTGGATTCTAACCTTGAGTTGGCTCAACAAATCATGTTCCCATAAGCAATCAATAAATCTTTATCGATTGTATCATATATAACTCCTACTACGGTCCTTGTCCTAATCTCGACCTCAACCTTAAGTTTGCTTAATAAATCAAGAGAGATTATTTAGTCTTATCTACCATTTCGCGATGGCCTAAATATAATGCATATATCTTTAGTTTTCTCAGCTAATACATGCATGTATCTTACCTTGCCTAACTACACATAATAGTCCTAGCTTGAGTAAGCTCGATAACTAGTGCATATGCAAATATTTATTAATATATAAATGGTAAAGGGCAAGTCTATATTTAGTATTTCACAATCTTTAATATATAAATATAAACATTGAGTGATATCGACTTAAGGGATAGTGTGTTTCTTATGAAACACCCTCGTGATTTAATTATCGAGCACATTTAAAATCAAGGTATACGTATCTTACGCATGTACTTATTCCAAAACTAAAGTTGTGTGCTTATTTCAGTTCCGCTTACATCATTTTATACATATACGGTTATATAAGTTTAATTTGTTTATAATTGTTATAATTTAATAATTTATATAATGTAGATATGTATATGATTAATAAAATCATATTTAATTAATTTAATTCTAGTTAAGGAAATCATATTTTTGATTAATTTCATTAATTAAATCACATTTAATTACTTTAATTTATATAAAATTTCTAAAATGTCATATTATCAAACTATATAAGAAAAATAATTAACCATAATGTTTATGGTTTGTTTATATATACATAATAATATATGTAAACATTTTAGTTAACTATATTTAATGCATTTATTGTTTAGTTAAATAACTTGATTAAATATTTAAATTAATTTGAAATTTTAATATAATTTAGCTTAAATAGATTTAAGACAAATATATAACCATAATAACTATGATTACATATATATCAACATACATATATGTGTGTGTGTGTGTATGTATGTGTGTGTGTTTAACTAATTTACTTTCTAATTAATTATTTTATTTTATTTAACTAACCAAACTAATTAAACATGTGTTATTATTTATTTTTTCAAAACATTTGTGAAAAATTTAATTTACTTTATAACTTTATTAAAATTTATTTAATATTTCAAATTTTACATTTAAACCAAAATTATATGTTTAAATTTCAAATCTTAATTTGAAATTAGCCCAATGCCCAAATAACATAAAGTCATACATCTAGGGCAATCTTTTAGACTTATTCCATTCATTAGGTCAAGCTAATAGCTAGGAAGGGATGAATAATTTCTCATTCAACCCCAAGCCTAGATACCATTCTTTTGGACACCAGTCGCGTAGGTAATTTTAATTAATTGGTCCTAAATTTTGACTAATTAGACTACATAGACCTTTCGGGATTTGATACCATTGATGGAACCGTGTTGGTCTATAGTTGGTGAAATGGGTATATTTCGAAAAAAATTCGAATTTGGATCATAATGGGTCTATGAAGTATGGGTCATAGTAGGTCCAATCTAGTTAATTAAATAAAATCCAATTTTATTTAATTTTTAAGTTATTTAATTAATGAGTTTATTAAAATTAATTTATATATAGTTTAAGATTATATCATTATATACTTATACATGTGTATAATGTGCATGTAAAACATAATATTGTGCACATTGTTAATGTTTACATATATAGATGTTGGGATTTACATCTATAACGTATACATTAGGCACTTATATACGCATTATCTATCTTAAAAATATTATTTAAAAAATATATACTTTGAAAGATATTTGATCTTAAACAAAAAAAAATTAATACCTAAATATAGTTTGACTAAGTCAATTCAATTTAAATTCAATTTTAAAATCTAAAATATCTAATGTTGACTTAGTAAAACAATTTGATTTCGAATTTAGACTTATAAAATATGAAATAAAGTATCTTTTAATTATTTGAATTAAAGATATATACATTATAAAATTAGTATGTTGCTGGTTTTTTAAATAACTTAAAATTCCTTAAAAAAATAACGCATATGTTTATTGAAATAAAATAAATATTAAATATATATTTATACATACATGTATTATGTCTTTAATTCTTTTCTACTATAATTTTTTTATCCATCAAAACCATGTTATAATATTACGAAATATATATATATACATACATATATACATATATTTGCATTAGTTTAAATCATTTATCATAAAACATTAATATATATATATATATAAATTAATATATATGCATGAGAAAAAAGTTTTTCTGAGTCTGAAACTTATATTATATGTAGTTCATTATTAATAACAATTTTAAACTTATTACAATTATATAACTAAACATAAATTAACAAACGATAGTTTTAAATAATTAAAAATTAATATTAATATTTAGAAATAGTATATTGTAAAATTCATGACAGAAATAAAATAGTTTTTCATTTGATTTTAAGCAAGAATCTAAACATCAAAACAATTAACATACATGGATCAGTGTGATTGAATAACATGTAAAGTAAGACACGGCTAATGTGCATATATAATACTTGTATATACAATATGTTGCATGATAAGTAAATATAAATATTAAATAAGACTTTATATCTTTAGGAAGAATTTTTTAAACATATATTGACTTGTAGGATCTCCTATATTCACCTAGAATCGATCTCTAGATGTTGTAACATTCTGGAGTGCCACTAGATCTGCTTTATTTCATGTGACATAGCTTTAGAAAATTTTTGGTAAGGTAGTGGAGAGAGGAAGTCCACAACCGTGATAAGAGGGAAGAGGAATCTCGAGAGAAAGTGAGAGGTAGGCTTTTTTAAAAAAAGAAAGGGAATAGATAAATTCTTCTCCTTTTACTACTTCTCTATATACCAATTCCAGATCCAAATCTAGAATTCAAAAACCAACCTCTCCCTCTATTTCTACTTCCCAGATAGGCGATGATATTAATATTGATATCACCAATATAGTCTTCATTTAATAAATAACATTATTTAAATCGTACATAAATGCATATTGATATCACCAATATAGTCATGCTACTCATAGGCATAAATTCAATCAGCAACTAATATTGAAATATTTGAATATTAACATTCATATCTCATCTTAACTAGTAAAGCAATGTTTTGGCCAAATTTTGTAAAGGCCCACAAATCTGTACCCCTTTGAGTCGACAATATTCCACATCAGGTCAACTAAAATTGGTCGAAAATACGAATCTTTTCGGTAAGAAGAAGAAAGGAGTAGAAGAAAAATAAACCAACAATACAGAATCTCACAATCGCAGTGGAACAAAATTTAATATACAATAGCATATTTCATACAAAAGAAACTGTAACAGTTTATATATTTACAATCATCAAAGTGATCAATCAATACATCAAACTAGACAGTTATAAAACTTGTCCTCACACAGGGGATATAAGTCGGGTAAGGAAAAACGCCTGAAACTCCTCCAGGTAGCCTTCTGAGCTCCATAGCATTTAACTGAATCTTTAATACTAGGTCTGTCCCGAGCATTATAATAAAATAACACCCAAGTTAGCTTGGAAAACCAGCGTAAGAAAACACATTCAGTTTGAACTATTAGAGTTATCAAAATCATTTGAAAAACAAAGGTATCTCGTAAGACCGCGTCACACATAAACACGATGGGTTTTTACCTTACGATAACCAAAACATTTTTATAGAAATCCAGTGATATTATAATAGTGTCTACATACAAATACTTATTCAAATAACTGAAATTGTTATATTAATTAAATTCCAGCATACTAGGCTCTACAAACAAAACCGTAAGCTCGTATTGGAGACTGGATTCCAACCGAACGACTAGGCACTAGGGTACCATCTGCCACAGTACACCTCTAGAACAATTTACCGATGACCACTCAAGGATCCGTTGCTACACAAGACCGACCTACCCCTAACCTGGATAGACCGAATTAGATTATCACGCGGTTGGGATCAGCTACCGCCACACAGCCGAGTAAAATGGACTTTAGATAGGGGTAACCTTAACCTACTTGGGTGTGACCCACTTGCCTTACTGCATCTCCCCTGATTTTCAGTCATTCCCGGTTGATGAGGCTCGAGCCTAAGCGTTACCTTTTCAAGAAATTTTTTACTTGGAATGTTCATCGTCCTCCAATGATGATGTTCTGGAAGCATTCTTCCACACAAGTTGTCCTGGGTCTGAACAAACTGAATCACCATCTTCATCATCTTTAGGTATTCATTTCTAACATTCAAACCGGATCGAAGTGGTTTTGGATAATTAAATCCGATCCCGGGCTCTTCGAAACGATTAGCAAATTTGGCCAATATTGATAGTCGGTTATTTAACTATCAAATAAACATCCATAAGCAGTCATCTGGCCTTAATATAGTTTTTCTCAAAATATTTACTTTCAAAATATCTTTAAAGACATATCAATTTCTTTCAACATTTGAAAACAATTTCTCAAATACTTAAACCGTAAAAAGATACTTCCAACACCTCAACACTTAGAAATATCTCCAAAATCCTCTTTTCTATACTTAGGAAAATTTCACTAGTCTTATTTTCCAAAATCCTTTCAATATTAACGTTTCGGAGAATTATTCCATAACTTTTTCCCAAAATCTCCGGAGTTACAAATAGATTTCCTCTCCTCAAATCATATCCTTTTATAAGCCCCTTTTCGAGAGAGTTTATAAAATATTTTTTTTAAATTTCTTTGAAACTCTCTCTATGTATATATACAATAGGTATTTAAAAGATTAATAATTTATTTTTAAAATATGTTCAAGTAATTATTTAAAATATCAAAAGCACTTTCACAACATTAATAATCATCTTTAGTTGAATAAATAATTTTCAAAGCTGATTTTAAAAGTTAGAATTTACTAAAATAAATACTTCATATTTAAAAATCTACCTACACGGTATTTAAATCTCAACTGGTTTAAAATTCCATAGTCATAAAATAATAAAATTTTCCATTTTAAACAGTCTCAACTCTTATAAATTAAAAATATATTTTAAAATCTTAATAACAAATTTTAATTTATAACTTTCCCTCAATTTCACAACATCTCGATTCATTGTCGATTCCCTAACCTTTTTCATTTCAAAAATAGAATTTTCCATTTTTCTGCACACAATTTCCATATTCTAATATAAATTCCTCCTATGAATTTATATTCCCAATTATCAACTAATATTGAATTTCTTCATTATAAACATCGTTTACAAATTTTATAACCCCCTTTGGTTTTTCCTGTTTATAAAAACAAATCTATTTATAAAAATCCGTTATATAAATTTTATTTCTTATAAATTCCATTAATACTTCCAATCTATTTTTTCATTATTGATTTCAACTTCCTTTTATATTCCCAGAATAGCACTTATAAATTCTTTTATATAATTCATTTTAAAAATCTTCATTTACTAATTCACAATAGTTATATATAACCAATCAATTATATTTTTCTAATTCAATTTCTTTAAAATAACTCCAATTCCTATATATATATTTTATTTTCAAATTCCCTTCAATTCCATAAATTTTAAAAATATATATATAGCATCTAAATTATCAAAATTTAGGCCAGTGCTACACTGGCATCCAAAAATTTAATCACTACAATAATCTATAGATTATCCTACCCAAATCATATATTACTATATATGAAAAATAAAAGTAAATTTGAGGAATCCAGTTGGATCCCTCCAACCTATTTCCCTGCATCCACAGATGTTAATACACGTAAAATAAATACCAATACCACTTCGAGGTGGGTATTGTGGTATATAGGGTCATGCACTATTATGCGGGGCACATAAGGTCTCATCCGCTATAATGGGGGGGATATCACTCCAATTACTAATATAGATATACTACTATATATATTCCATTATTAAACATACAATAATTCATAAATTCAACAGGCATCGAAAAATTAATTTCAACCATTTAAATTTTGAAATTTTGGTAATCTAAATGAGTGAGAGATTCTCACCTGATTTTTATTTGCAGACCATTCCAATTTAAATTCTTTCAATCGTATGGTATTGCTGCCCCGAGTCCACGTGACATGCTATGTAAATTTTTGACCTTGTATAAAGAAAATTTCAAATTATATGAATTTATGATTTAAATTTTATTAAAATTAACCAATTAATTTCTGATTTCAATTCGATAACCTATTATCGAATCGAATACCTGCTCACAGCTCACCCATGCTTCGGCTACAGCCCTTCCACAATCCTCCAAACCACCAGAGATCATGTGACCTACTCGCTTTGCCCCTCATTGCCTCGCTCGCCTAAAACCCTACTACCATCGAACCTCTTCCAAGTGCCGTGAAACCCTCCAACTCGCATCCTCTACCTTCGAGCTCCCCATTCCATTGTCCATCGCCAGCAGCCTCCTCCCTGGCATCGACAGTGCCACCAACCACCCAGACTTAATTCGCCGACCTCCTAACCTTGCTGCAATCGAACCCCAAGCATCGCACCGCACCTCCACGCCACCTCCAAATCGGACGCGCCGCCCTCATTATTGGCGAACCACGCCCTTCCTCTCTTTACACGGCAGCCACTCGATCGCGATTTAATCGCACTGCCATGAACTTCTATATTTTTATTATATGAGATAGTTTTTCGTTTGGACGGGAAGATATTCAATTTCTTACGATGGAGGAAAAAGGTTTGCGACTTGGTTAGAGAGGAGGCTTTTCTCGACTTTATTTTCGTTCCATTGGAAAGAGGAGAGAAAGAACGATGACGTTGTTTGTTTTATTTCTTTTTTTTCAAATGCCTCCACTTTTTATTCGAACAGATAGATTGAAAAGAAGGGGAAACCGTGAATTGAAAGGTGAGGGGTGTGATGGGTAGCGTGTTAGAATAGGCCACAGTACAGTGAGATGATGGAATTGTTGCTGATGTGAATATGCTGGCCAATCAATTTAATTATATATATTATTTAAATTTTAAACGTTTTGTTTTCTTAGCTTAAAATCTCAAACCCCTATCGAGTCATGCCACTAGGCGTTCATATTGTTATGCTCCAATTCCGAACACAATGGAAAAGGTTTCGAGTCCTAATTCGATCATATGGAGTAGATAGCTTTTTGGACCCAATTATTATATTGAATTTTTGATATACATTCCAGCGTGTTTCTATCCCGAAGGACCAAACGATAATCCCAAACGCTATGAAATTTCAAATCCGATAATAATACTCTATTACGGATCCAATGGAACTAGTTTCGTCAAATTCGAGATTGCGTCTAGGATGGATATTTTTAAATGTCAATTTAAACAAGCTATTTTCAAAATTGTACAGATCACTTTTAAGTTCAATCTTCAAATTTTATTATCTTCATTATTATTAATATAAATTTTTTCAAGCCTTTAAATAATTTCCATCGGGTTTAAAACTCAAGGTACAATAATTCAACCAATATTCAATTACAAAATTTAATAATTAAACTATCCAATAAATTTCTATATTTAAATTCTGAACTTATTTTATAAGTAAAAACACAATCTATAATTCGATTCCAATATTTTGTACCATTAAAATATTCCAAATCAAACGTCAAAAAATCTGGATCGCTACATTCCCCTCACTTAAAGGAATTTCGTCCTCAAAATTGTTAAGGCAGAAAAATGCTCCACGCCCATTAACCTTTCCAAATCCCACTTAGTTAGACTTGATATTCACTTTTCTAATCCTTTATTCTTTAACCAAAACAGTTTGTTTTCAATTCTAAATCCAAAACCCTTATTTCAATTTCAATTTGAAATAAATTCGTCATTAACAAGAATTTCCCAAAAAATTTCTAGCACCCTAAATTTTCAAAATTTTTTGGAAGAGTCTCCCTTTTACAGAGGACCTTATGCAATATGACAAGAGAGATAATTATATATACATCGACCACACCGTCGGAGAGCAAAAAATACATACATACATACATACATACATACATATATATATATATATATCAATATTTATATTTTGCGATATTAAATCCAAAAACGTACCTTATTAGCATTTTTAAGCATTATTAAAAAAGCATTTACTTCAAAAGAAAATTCCAAAACCCAAATCTAGCCAAAAAGTCCCTTTGTACCTATGCTTACTTAATTTAAACTACGTAAGTACCAAAACATCAAATTAAATAACATTTTACTTATTTAAATAATTACAACACATGAATTTCAATAATCCGTCATGCTGAACACGTATTATAAGCAATTCATAGGGCTCGGATACTAATTTAGTTGATTCCAATCAATTCATATACTATTTCATTCAATTCGAATGATTTACAACTCATTTTTTATGCATCCAATTCATTTTTATTTCAAACAAACCCATATTCATTCCAAATTGATTAAAAATCAATTTTATTCACTTCTGTTAATTCATAGAATTCTTATTTACTTCCGTTTATGTCAAACGACACTTTTTCCATGCAAACTCGGCAATATTCACTAAATAAAATATCCACATAAGTTTATCGCAAATTTTAAATTGATTCCAACTCAATTTATATTTAATTCTATTCCATTTCTAATTGATTCTCAATCAATCCATTTGCGTTCCATTCAAATCCACTTCCATTGTTTCCAAATCCATTTTATTTAGCTCGAAAATGTTTTAATACAAATTTATTGAATAGCCATTTCATAAATTATTTAAGCTAAGCTACTCTATTAGCTTAAGTTATTTGTTTCAATCATTTTGACCAACAACCTAAGCTCATTTTTACTTTACATCAAATTTTCCTTTCAATTTTTGTTTTGATTTTTATTCAATCAAATTTCATCCATTTACTAATTGATTCCATTAGTTCATTCATCCAATACACTTCAATTTTGATTTCGAGCTCACATCATTATAATAATATCCAAGGCCATATTTAATTTATTGCTATTCAAACTGGATTTATTTGCAACTCAACCATTTCTATTTCAATTCAATTTCATTTATTCGACCCATTTTCCATTATATTTAATTCACTTAAAATTTAAGTCGAATTTTATTTATAACTTAAATTTAACTTCAAAAATCCATTTTTAACTGACAATCCAATTTTTTATTCAACCAAATTAACATCCATTCTGTATTCAATTTTACTAATTAAATTAGCCAATTACTTCACTTCCATTCTATGGCTCAATATTTGATTTTTATTTCACTTTGTTTAGCTTCCTTAAGTTCAATCTTATTTACAATTCAAGTTTGGGTTTTTATTTCATTACCAAAATATTAAACTCTTTTTAGTTTAGGTTACCTATTCCAATTTTCAATTTTATAAGTCACACAACTTATTTTTCATATTTTTCCATCAATTCTATGCTCGAGTAAATTCACATCTTGTTTTTAACTCGAGATTTTATATATTTATTTATAGCCCAAGTATACTTTCATTCAATTCACTTTGATCTTTATAAGCTATCCGAAATTCATCTATTCCAATTTAATTTTTATTTATCTTAACTTGGTCAAAATTCAACTTCATACCATTTTCTTTAATTTATTTAACCTTCCTAAGTTAAATTTTGATTTCACACAATTCATTTAAATTTAAATCAAGTAGAAATTAAATTCCATTTAATATCAGCTATAACTCAATTAAATTTTTATTTCCAATTCAAATTCAACTTTATTTTATTAAACTTAGCTTAAGTTAGGTTTTTATTCATTTTAACTTACTCAAGTTAAAATCCATTCCAAAATTCAATTTTTAAATTTTCCTTTCCTTATTTAGAATCATCCCCAATTTATAAGTTCATAGCTTATTTCTTGATTATCTCTAAATTATTTAAATAAGGAATCAAGAATTCAAACACCTGGTGTTTATTTTAAATCATTTTGGAATCAAAAATATCATAAAATCACACCTTTAAAATTTTAAACCAACTCTAGTTTTTATCCAAATAAATTCTCTTCGGAATTCCTAAAGCAGAACTTTTTTGCCTAAAAAATCTGAATGAATCAATTACGGTAGCAATACTTCACTTAGAGACTCAAAAATGAATATTGATGATGCTGCACAGTCATCACCAGGATTATTTTCCAGCGACTGCAGTGGGTTCAGTGCTATATATCCTCAAAATCCATTTAAAACCATTTTTCTGTTCAAAATGCTTTCAAAAGTAATATTACTATTGTTTATTTTCAAACTCTTTGGAAAACTTTACAAAAACCTCCAGGATTTAATATTTCAGACTCTGGTTTTAATCAAATTTTAGTTTTTAATTCAATTATTTAATCCATACTTATGCAATCTCCATTTGATTATAAATATAACCGTTTCAAATTTTATAATCTTATTTCAATTATAATATTATCACCAACACTCCAATATGTTATAATGATTTCTTGAAAAGAACTTATTTATATAAAAATATAATTTGGGTATAATTATTTCATTTACCCTCTTCAAAGCCATACTGTGTAGATTTATCATGTTCAAGTGTTTAGAAACTCCTATCGAATTAGTGGTGTCCCACTACTCGATCAGAATTTATATTCCACTCAACCAATGAATAAACACAATATAAGAGAATTTATATTCACTAACAAATACACGCTCATATCCATTAATACGCTCAAACACATTCTAGAGTACTACTGACTCTATCTTTAATGACTAATCCCCAACAGAGCCAGGGTTCTCGCTTAAACTTCAGCTCTGATACCAACTGTAAAGACTCGCAAATCCGTATCTCGTAAGGTCGGAAATAAGAATCTTTAGGGGTAAAAAGAAGGATGGGGTAGAAGAAAAATAGAACCAATAACACAGAATCTCACAACTGCAGCGAAATAAAATAAAATATATAATAACAGATTTTATACAAAAGAATCTGTAGCGGTTTATATACTTATAGTCATCAGAGTGCATCAATCAATACATCAAACTGGACAGTTATATAACTTGTTCTTACACAGCGGAATATAAGTCAAGCATGGAAATAAGTCTGAAACTCCTCCAGCTAGCCTCTTGAGCTCCATAGCATTTTACCTGAATCTGTAATACTCGGTCTGACCCGAGCATTATAATAAAATAACACCCGAATCAATCTAGAAAACCAATGTGAGAAAATACACTCAGTTTGAATTATTAAAGTTATCAAAATCCTTTGAAAAACAAAGGTATCTCGTAAGACCGCGTCACGCATAAACACGACGGGTTTTTACCTTACGATAATCAAAACATTTTTGTAGAAAATCCAGTTATATTACAATAGTGTCTAAATATAAGTACTTATTCAAATAGCTGAAATTGTTACATTAATTAAATTCTAGCATACAAAGCTCTAAAACAAAACCGTAAGCACGTATTGGAGAATGATTTCAACTGAATGACTAGGCGTTGGGGTACCATCTGTCACAGTACACCTCCATAACAATGAACCAAGGACCACTCCGTGATCCCCTGCTACAGAAGACTGGCCTATCCCTAACCTGGATAGACCGAATAAGATTACCTGATGGTTGGGATCAGCAACCGCCATACAGACGAGTAAAAAGGACTCTAGATAGTGGCAATCTTACCCTACTTGGGTCTACCAACATAGCCTTGTTGCATCTCCCCTGATTTTCAGTCATTTCCGGTTAATGAGGCTCGAGGCTAAGCATTACCTTTTCAAGAACAATTTTACTTATAATGATCATCGTCCTCCAATGACGATGTTCTGGAAGCGTCCATCCATACAAGTTAACCTAGGTCTAGACAAACAGAATCACCGTCTTCATCATCTTCACGGTATTCATTCGTTGCGTTCAAACCAGATCAAAGTGGTTTTTGGATAATTAGATCCGATCCAGATCTCTTTGAAAAGATTAATGAAATTGGCCAATATTGATAGTCGGTTATTTAACTATCAAATAAACATCCATACGCATTCATTTGGCCTTAATATAATTTTTCTCAAAATATTTATTTTCCGAATATCTTCAAAGACATATCAATTTCTTCCAACAATTTAAAATAATTTCCCAAATACTTATTCCATAAAAGGATACTTCCAACACCTCAACACTAAGAAATATCTCCAAATTTCTCTTTTCTATACTTAGGAAATTTTACCAGTCTTATTTTCCAAAATCCATTCAATATTAATGTTTCATAGAATTATTCGGTAATGTTTTCCCAAAATCTCTAGAATTACAAATAGATTTCCTCTCCTAAAATCATATCCTTTCATAAGCCCCATTTCGTATCTCGAGAGAGTTTATAAAATAATTTTTTTTAAAATTTCGTTGAAATTCTATATATATAATAAGTATTTAAAAGATTAATAATTTATTTTTAAATATGATCACTTAATTATTTAAAATATCAAAAGCACTTTCACAACATTAGTAACTCTTCTTTAGTAAAATAAATAATTTTCAAAGCTAATTTTAAAAGTTAGAATTTACTAAAATAAATGCTTCATATTTAAAAATCTACTTACCCAGTATTTAAATCTCAACTGGTTTAAAATTCCATAGTTATAAAATAATAAATTTCCCCTTTTAAACAATCTCGCCTCTTATAAATTAAAAATATATTTTAAAATCTCAATAACCAAATTTAATTTATAACCTTCTCTCGATTTTACAACATCTCGATTCATTATCGATTCCCTAACCATTCTCATTTCAAAAATAGAATTTTCCAATTTTCTCAACCCAATTTCCATATTCTAATATAAATTCCTCCTATGAATTTATAGTTCCAATTATCATCTGATATCGAATTTCTTCATTATAAACATCGTTTATAAATTTTATAACCCCCTTTGGTTTTACATGTTTATAAAAACAAATCTATTTATACAAATCCATTATATAAATTTTATTTCCTATAAATTCCATTAATACTTCTAATCTATTTTTTCAATATTGATTTCAACTTCTTTTTAAATTTCCAGAGTATCACTTATAAATTCTTTTATTAATTCATATTAAAAATCTTCATTTACTAATTCACAATAGTTAAGTATAACCAATCAATTATATTTTTCTAATTCAGTTTCTTTAAAATAACTCCAATTCCTATATATATATATATATATATATATATATATTATTTTCAAATTCCCTTCAATTCCATAAATTTTAAAAATATATTTATAGCATTTAAATTATCAAAATTCAGGCTAGTGCTACAGTAGCATCTAATAATTCAATAACTACGATAATCTATAATGGATTATTCTATACAAATCATATATCACTATATATAAAAAATAAACAATAAATTTGAGGAATCCAGTTGGATCTCTCTAACCTGTTTTCCTGCATCCACAGATGTTAATACATATAAAATAAATACCAATCCCATATCGAAGGGGATATCGTGATATATAGGGTCATCCGTTATTGTGCAGGGCGCATAGGGTCTCATCCGCTATAATGTGCGGGAATATAACTCCAATTACTAATATATATATATATATATATATTCCATTATTCAACGGACAATAATTTATAAATTCAACAAGCGTCTAAAATTTAATTCAACCATTTAAAATTTGAAATTTTGGTAATCCAAATGAGTGAGAGATTCTCAACCGATTTTTATTTGCAGACCATTCCAATTTAAATTCTTTTCATTGTATGGTATTACTACCTTGAGTCCACGTGACTTGCTATGTATATTTTTGACCTTGTATAAAGAAAATTTCAAATTATATAAATTGATGGTTTAATTTTTTATTAAAATTAGCCAATTAATTTTTTATTTTAATTCAATAACCTAATAACGGATCAAATACTTGCTCACAGCTTACCCTTGCTTCGGCCACAGCGCATCCACAACCCTCCAAACCACCAGAGATCATGTGACCCACTCGCTCTGCCCTTCGTTTCCGCCCTTGCCTAAAACCATACTACCATCGAACCCCTTCCCAGTGCCGTGAACCCCTCCAACTAGCATTCACTACCTTCGAGCTTCTCATTCCATCGACCATCGCCAGCAGCCTCCTCCTTGACATCGACAGTGCCACCAACCGCCCAGAATTAATTCGCCGACCTTCTAACCTTGCCACAATCAAACCCCAACCATCGCGCCGCACCTCCACACCACCTCCGGATCGAATGCTCCACCCTCATCGTTGACGAACTGCGCCCTTCCCCCCTTTATGCGGCCGCCACTCGATTGCGATTTGATCGTGCGGCCATGAACTTCTATATTTTTTTATTAAGAGATAGTTTTCGTTTAGACAGGATGATATTCAATTTCGTATGGATGGAGGAAAATGATTTGCGACTTTGTTAGAGAGGAGACTTTTCTTGACTTCATTTTCGTTCCACTAGAAAGAGGAGAGGAAAAACGATAGCGTTGTTTGTTTTATTTTTCAAATGCCACCACTTTTTATTCAAACGGATAGATTGAAAAGAAGGGGAAGACGTGAATTTGGAAGGCGAGGGGTGTGATGGGTAGCGTTTCAGAATAGGCCATCGTATAGTGAGATGATGGAATTGCTGTGGATGTGAATATGTGGGTCAATCAATTTAATTATATATATTATTTAAATTTTAAACGTCTCGGTTTCGTAGCTTAAAATCTTGAACCCCTATCGAGGCTTGCCACAAGGCGTTCATAATGTTATATCTCTATTCCAAACAAAATGGAAAAGATTCGAGTCCTAATTCGATTGTATGGAGAAAATAGCTTTTTGGATCCAATTATTATATTGAATTTTCGATATACATTCCAGCGCGTTTCTATCCCGAACGACCAAAAGATAATCCGAAAAGCTAGGAAATTTGAAATCCTATGATAATACTCTATTACGGATCTAATAGAACTGGTTTCGTCGAATTCCGATACTGTGTCCCACATGACTATTTTTAAATATCAATTTAAACAAGCTATTTTCAAAATTGAACATATCACTTTTAAATTCAATCTTAAAACTTTTATTATCTTCATTATTATTAATATAAATTTTTCCAAGCCTTTAAATGATTTCCATCGAGCTTAAAACTCAAGGTACAATAACTCAACTAATATTCAATTATAAAATTTAATAATTAAATTATCTAATAAATTTCTATATTTAAATTGTGAATTTATTTTATATATAAAAACACCAAAATTTTATATTCAAAATCAATCTATAATTCGATTCTAATATTTTAAACCACTAAAATAATCCAAATCAAATGTCGAAAAATCTGAGTCGTTACAAATTTATTGCATATACATCTTTATCGGTAAAATCAAATTTCACAATTTAAATAGAAGCTTATGGTGATAATTATTTACACTAGTTCTCTTCATCAGCACTATATCACTTTAGAATTTATGTAATTTGGTTTTAGTCAAATTTCTAATATCATCCACTTTCAGCTCAGTTAGTCCATAAATAATGTCCTTGGTTCAATACTAACTATATTATTAACAGTGTTATTATGGCCATAGATTTTGACTTAGAGTTAGTTAGTTGACCATGATATTAAACTCATAATACCAAAAAGATAAATTCTCTATTATATTCCAATGCTTCAAGTTAGACCCAACTATAGTTGTTAGATGGTTGTTATGCCATGATTTGATTATAATCAGAGTGGAGTATCTACATTGAAGCTCAACAGATTTCTCAAGTCGACAGAATTGTGTAATATCATCACTATGAGATTTCCTGTTTGACTGAGTTGTCATTAACTAATTGATAACCAATCGAAAACTCACACGTGTGTCATTCCATAATTATCCAATAATTATTAGTATAACCCCTTGGTTCCCACAACAATCACGAGTGATACACCAACACCTTTTACTTATTATCACATAATATATCGTTTAAGGATTTTCCATTAAATATACTTAAACTAATATTTAATTAATATAACATAGTATAATAAGTATATAATGTAAACATACCTTTATTATGAACAAGATTGGTTACAAAGTTATAAGTATGTAACAAATTACATAGTTGTGCTTAGGACATATCCCTAGCTCTCTTAGAAGTGGGATTTGCATAGTCTTCAGGTCAAGAGGAAATGGAAGAGAGAAAGGTGTGGCTCTTGGCTATAACAGCCCAGCCTCCATGCCAAATTAGTGCCACTTTTTTGAGCTCTCTCTCTCTTCGTTCTCAGTTTCATACATCAACCTTAGTGAAGCCATATCTCTGATATTGCACCTCAAAGAGAAGGAGGGACGTAGGTACTTCAAGAGGATGAACTATTTAGACAACACATATTGATTATTGGTAAGATTATTTCAGTGAAAAGGTAATGTATCTTATTTACTTATATTCATCCTTATATCTTGTTACTTATCATATTATCTATATACATGTTTTTATATTTAGTCAAACTTATAAAAAACATTTTTCGAAATTTTGAATGTATGTGTGTGTATATATATAAACTTTTGAAATACAAATACATATATTTATTATTGTGTGTATATAGATAAATAGTATGTGTGTGTATTAATCAATGTTATTTTCTGCCAAATAGTAACAACAATTTTCAAACCAAAAAAACATTTATATTTTTTAGAAAAAATCCATTATTTTTCAAAATGCTACAATGTTATCTTTCTTGCTTGTTTCGAATGTTAAAAAAAATATGTGTGTTTTTGTGTGTATCTGTATTTGCATGGATGTATATTTAAAAAACTTAATTTTTTCTTTCGGTTATTATAATAAAAAATTGATTTTTAAATAATTTTTAGTAATTCAAAATATTTTAAGTCAAAAATCTAGTTTTTGATTTTTTTTTCAAAACAAATCAATTCAGCGGTAATTAATTATAAGAAAAGTCAATTTCAGACATGCTTGCAAATCAAAATTGGAGGAAATGTGATGGCAGCAAGAGCAGAAAATATCCAATATCGAGCACATGACGTCAGTCATGCAACTAGCTAGTTGTTTTAATAAATGGTGTAATTGAATCTTCTACAAGAGAAAGACAATCAAGCTATTATCACAAGATTTGACAGAGACAGCAAAAAGGCACCTTGGCACGCAGAAGGTATACTATGGTAGAAATGTGGTAGGAGAAGAAAATATTGTTTGAGTGGAGGATGTTCTCGATCTAAAAGCTTCAATATTTGAAGCACCACAAAATGGCTATTACATGCTATCCGAGCTAGTTAGAGGAGGCTTTGTTATTTGGCCTAAGTATCACTTGTGTTATTTGTAAGTTTCAAAATATTTTTGTAGTTGTGGTTGTTATCCGGCCTTTTGGCCCAACCATATTCAGACCGACTAGACAAGTTAGACTAGATGATCATCGAGGAAGGCAGCCTAGAGGGATGATTATTAGGATCAAAGATCAAGCACAGGCAATAATATGAAGTAGCGATCAACTTAGGCCAAGAGATATCTCCAAAATATTCTAAGTATAGAATAATACCTGCCCTAGAATCAGTGTCTATCCCTTTCCCTAAAGGATCCGTACATTCCTCAATTTTTGTCCAAAACTTGGTAAGATCATTATTAAGTGACAAGGAAGGCCCTATGGGGCTGCATTTCACGTTTCAAGTCATTTGGGGTTCGTATGCTCAAGTTATGAACAAATTACTTCACCTATTAAAAGGGATCAGTATAAAAGGGATTGTCCATATTCAGCTTTCGCTACATATTGCAACAATGATCGGTCAATAATACAACATCTATAGATTTTATCAACATGAAATTTAGAGTATAAGCTAATTAGAACATGTGGAACACCCTTAGGGGTCGCATGGCATTCAGAGCTAGTTAGAGGGATCGGTACCTATCCCTTTAGAGGGATCGGTAGAAATCAAAGTTCAAGCAACGCTACTTCATAGAAAATGTGATACTCACAAACCGTACGTCAAAATTGCATGAAATTTGGGGAAAAAATTAGCTAACATCATGGGGCATCCCATCGCAGCCCAGTTGGATGCATTTATAGGGATCGATACCAATCCCTATTATGGGCCTCGATGGGCCTGCAAATTTTAGATAGCCTTGTCTTGGTCTCCTGAACCTTCTGCCAAAATTTCAATCTGATCTGTACACATCTTCCTCTATAAATATAGTTGGAATGGCATTAGAAAAGAGATTATACTTTCTCTACCAAGGCTCTTCCATTTTTATTCTTCACTTTTTTACTAATGGATCCGAACTGATCCAAACATTCTTGTAATCATAATCAGGTGGAAGGCCAATAAAATTATAAAGTGGACATAGGTCAAGACTGCAGAACCACTATAAAAATCTATATGTTCTTTTATGATATTGGCTCTATTTTAATTTCATTCTTCATTTAATCTACACTAGATTCTATTGGGTGTTGATGCCCATTTTTGGCGTCAACATTTTGGTGCTTTTTACCGAGAGTTGAATTCTCAGCATGATTGGATCTCATCATCTACTTGTTGATTCCCATATTCACGAGATAGATCCAGTTATTTATCGAAAAACATCTTATTCTATTCAAAATTGAAGGAAATCTAAAGGAAGCTGATAGCCACGGTTGGTAGAATTAAATCATCTTCATGAGGAATTGATAGGAATAACGATACTAGCATTCTTGTTTAGAGTTGTTCATATGTTCATGTCTTCATGTCTATTTGGAAGGGATCGGATTCCCTCATGGATTCAAGATCTTGATATCAGATATTAAAGTTTGCACTCAAGTTAGGGAATGGCTGATCCCTCTCTCAAGGTCAAAATGGCTGACCCCACTCTCGAAGCTAGATGGTCGAACCCTCCAATCTCAATTGTAACTGGCCTCTTACCGAACCCTCACTAAGGAAAATATATGTACATCGATCCCTCCAAAAAGCATGTACACTGATCCTTCCAATAAGCATATATACCGATCTCCCCAAAAAGCATATATACCAATCACTCTAAAAAGCATATATACCGATCGCTCGAAAAAGCATATATACCAACTCCTCTATAAGGTGTATATACTGATCCCTTCAACATATATGTATACCAATCCCTTCAGTATATATACCGACTTCTCTGCAAGGTATATATACCAATCCCTCTCTAAGGTGTGTATATAGATCCCTCTTCAAGGTTTATATTATGAATCAGATATGATCCATTCTATCGGAACTCAACTTAAACACCGTGCATTCTATCTATTGCCCTTACGTCCTGTGGCTGATAGAGGCATAGAGGATCAAGCGGTAGCTTTTGAATTGCAATTAAGGAATGGACCAGCAACCACCACTCAAATGATACTCCCAAATGAGGGAGAACATGAGTAATGTGTCTTTAAACAAACCTAAGAAACATTGGCCCTAAGCAAAAATTGGGTAAAACTAAGATTTTCTCCAAGCAAATGCCAAGATGACTCTAAGCAAGTAACATATTTTCTTAGGTCCGACTCCATTTAACTTACCACTGGCCCGTCAATACCCATCCATCTTGCTTTGCTCATATCTCGTGCATGCATACATCATTTACAAGCATAATAAGTAATTGAAACTTAAAAATGAACTGGATTGATGATGATTGAAGCATCTCCCCCAATCAAAGCCTATTCATTGAAGCCAATCAGTGTGCATAATATCTAAGGAGATTCAATCATTCAATGTACCAATCATATCGATTTACTAAGGAAAAACCTACCCTAGAATACATCTCATAAAACTCATATGGCATGTGAATTCCACCAGAGTGATATGTGCCATCAAATGCAGATGCTTTCCTATATTTCTCGAAGGTGTATCGTGCGACTTATGTGATTATCGCCCAAATCCATCTCCTTATTCAATAAACCGGATCAGAAGTTTGTCGAGCAGTTTAGAATGCATGCGACTCTCCCAAGGATGCGATGTCGTTATCCAACTTATCACAAGCGCCAAGCGAGCCGCTTAAAGACTTTTGGCAGAGATTTAACATTGTTGTCACAAAAGTGAGCAATCCCAGTGTGAATATCATCCTAATTACATTGACAAGGGGAATCGACCCCCGACAGATTTTGGCAGCTGGTTAGCTAGAGAACCTCCTACGACCTTGGATCATTTCTGTTACAAAGTGAATCAGAACCTAAGAAAGGATGAGGTAGAGAAGACTAGGAGAAAGAGCAATACAGGCATGTTGGCTAAGGACTCAAATTCCAGGAGATGACCTAGGATCTCAAAATTTGACTCATATACTACTTTGAACGATTCAATCGATAACATTTACTTGGAGACTCACGACCCAAAGCGGTACTAGTAAGCTGCCTCGAGAGAGTCCACTGAAGCCTAGAGAAAATCCAAGGAATGTTGTATATTCCAAGATGCACACGTTCCTAACATTGGCGATCACAAACACCGTCGAGATGTAATCGAAAAGCTAATTTGGAAAGGAAAGCTTCAATAGTACGTGCAAGCCCTGCATAATGGCGGGCAAGAACCATCCGAGCCTATCAATAAAGAACTCTGATTATCAATTGGACCGCTGACGGTTGACATCCCGTTGAAAGGATATAGGGGCAAAGTGGAATAGTGAGCACATGAGGGTGCTTCACTTATCAATGAGATGTATTCCAATCTTCTTTGAATTATTTTAATTTCAATTTAAATTATGTTGTGAACTATGACCAACTTGAATTAAACTACTTGCATACGATGCAGGTAACTAAGTACCTAGAGTTGGGCACCAACCAATCTTCAAGGACCATGATCGGACCTTTGGAGTTTCATCAAGATAAGCATGATTCAACCACTCATCAGCTACCATGTGCCCCTGAATTAGGGTCTAGGATTTGAAATGGAAAAGCTCGACAAGGTTAGGATCCAGCAAAAAGTGGACACCACTGATTGTCCACTCATCAACTTCCATGCCTGACTTGAAGACCAAAGAAAGACTTAGAGTGGACTCAACCCAACCATAAACTCCCTAGCTCATACCTGAAGTTCGCCAAAATACTTATGCTTCTCCCGAAGCTCGGCATGACAGAGGTCCAACTAAAGTGGACGTGATTTGACCATCCACACATTAACTCCTGCCCTGAACATAGGTGGCAGTTCAAAATCTTGACTTAAAGTAGGCATGACTAACTGGCTACTCATCAACCACCACCGTCAACACGTGGACTTGACTGCAGCTTGAGGTGGATGTGACTTGATCATCCACCCGATAACTCTCTCTGTCGACTTTCTACGAGGAGCAACAATCACCAAGTGGACATGAATTGACTATCCATTTGTCAAGTTTTGTCCTTGATGCTAGGGAAAAAATTCCATTCCATGGATGAACCTGGACCTACCATTCATTCGACATCCCTTACTCGAATTGACAACTAGAGTATAAACCAAAAATAGGTGTGACTGACCACCCATTGACCAACTTTGGTCCTCGAAGTGCGGACCGGAGTATAAACACCAAAAAGATGGATGTGATACGACTGTCCATCGACCAACTCTGATCCGCAGAGTGTGAATTAGAGTATAAACATCAAATGGATGTGACTGACCACCCATCAACCAACTCTGATCCATAGGGAGTGGACTAGAGTATAAACATCAAACGGATGTGACTGACCACCCATCGACCAACTCTGGTCCCTAAAGCTTGGACTAGATTATAAACATCAAATGGGCATGACTGACGACCTATTGACCAAATCTGGTTCTTAGAGCGTGGACTGGAGTATAAATACAAATTGGGTGCAATTAGACCACCCACTAATAAATTCTTATCCGCGGAGTGTGGAGATGAGTATAAACAAATAGACGATTGTAGTTTGACCACTCACTATTCCATAAGCTCCAACTTGAACTCGACAAGAGGAGTATAAACTCACTATGGATTGAATTCGAACATCCACGAACTAAATCCACTAACCCAAGACTGGGGGCAGGAGTTCAAACTACTAAAAGTTGAATGCAACAGCTCATTATAGCTATGGCTTGGTGTTCTTTACGACTTAAGGCAACGTTTGTAAGGAGGCCTCAATACAAAACGAATCGGAACGATGTCTGAAGTTACAGGCGATTGACAATATTGTACCACTAGGTCGACGGTCAATTTCGATCCACACCAAACACAAACAGATGTGACCTAGATGTCCTTAAGAAAACTATGATCACCAGAGAGTGGATAGAGGAATAAACAACAAAGACTTGATCATTAATTCTCCAGCACCCTCCTTCAATCCATCAAAAGGAGTATGAAATTGATGAGCATGACCCGACTGCACCTAAGCCAACTCTACCCCTAGATCTAATTAGAGAATATGTATTAAAATGGATGTGGTTGACAACCCAGTACCCAACTCATGCTCGAAATTTGACTAAGCATCGAAGTATTCCCCATGGAAGGAAAAACAAAAATACAATCCAGGGTAGGCGAGACTCAGCTTTTCATAAACTAACCTGATCCCATGATTCAACGAGAAAGAGTGTAAAGACAAAGTGGACATGGCTTGCCCAACTACTTATCGATGTATGCCCTAGACTTGGGGGAACTAGCGAGAAACAAGATGAATGTGAATTGACCATCATCGATCAACTCTATGTCTTTGGAGCTCAAGGCGGAGTATAAAAATAGCCTGGGCAAGACTCGACTGTCCATGCAGTACATTTATCAACTCGAGACTGGGAGCAGAAGTGTGATCATCCAAAGATTGACCGCGATAGCTCAATACCATGACTCATACCTAGTGTTTACGATGACTTGAGGCTATGACTGAAAGGATGCCTAGAGATAGAATTATCAAATTGATGCCCAAGCTCATAGGCAACTAACTACATTCCAACCTCAATGATGAGCAACGGATCGCGAGTACACTGAATGGAAAGCATGTTACTCGAATACACAAGCAGATTCAAACTCAAAGCAAAAGTCAGCTATGCAGCTACATGCAACTTGAGGCTGGCCCATACTCGACATTTGCTTCAACGTTCTTTTAAGCATGATCTTTGGTCATTTGTAGATAATCGCTCAAAGCATTTAGAGCCCTTTACTATCGAACTTAATAACTCATGACAAGACTCTAAGATTAAACCAGAGTAACTGTCATCATTGACCGTCCGAACCAGATTCCACATCGATTACAACACAAAATAGATACATTTGAACTCAATGAATCCAACTGCACTTGTTGAGCTGATAGTTAACATTACAGTTAGCCACGGCGATCCATCACGGGTACTGAAGATCATATTACAGCTCAAAACAACGATGACGAAGGAATTGGCTTGCTTTCTCTGAATTAATCTTGATGTGTTCGCTTGGACCCATTCCAACATGCATGTGATCTCACCGACTATCATAAGTCATGCATTGGATATCGACTCGAGGCAGTCCCATTAAGACAAAAGCAACGCGTCATGGATCAAGAGAGGTCTGCTAGACTTAAAGAAGAAGTGGATAAACTCAAAAACAACAAGTTCATCGATAACACCCTCGGCTCGAAATGGGTATCAAATCCAGTTCTTATGAGAAAAGCTAATGGAAAGTAGCGGTCATGCGTCGACTACTCAAACCTGAACAAGGCATGCCCAAAAGATAGCTTTCCACTTTCGAGCATCGACTAGCTGGCAGACTTAACCCTTGGATACGAACTACTTTCATTTATAGATATGTACTCTAGGTAAAACCAGGTCCTGATGCACATCCACGACCAGAAGTACATTAGCTTCATTACGATCTAAGATTATATTATTATTCTAAATTAAATAATGCTGAAGCTACTTACCAGAGACTGGTCAATAGTATATTCAGAGACCGGATCGGGTGATCAACGAAAATATGCATGGATGATATGCCTGTGAAGGCATGACGATCAAATGACCACATCGATGACTTGGCGGAGATGTTCAGTTCTATCCGAAGATATGGAATGAAACTCGGTCCCTTGAAATGCTATTTCAGCATTGCGTCAAGGAAGTTCCCGGGTTAATGTGCAACTCTTGCAGAATTGAAAGCCAACCAATGACGATTTTGGCAATCAAAGACATCTAGTACCAAAGACAATCAAGAAGGTATAGAGTCTAAATGGGAGGTCATCGCCCTAATCCGATTCATCTCTAGGGGCACCGACAAGTGTACTATTTTCTTCGACCCAATTAGGAGATGGAAAAGAAACTTTGAATGGATGCAAGGCTTCATTAATGCATTTTAAGCTCTGGTAGATCACTTAAAGAGGCCTCTTATCCTATCCAAGCTGCCAAATCACAAAGATTTATACATATATTTAGCTATGTCGGTACACGCTATAAGCACCGCAATGCTATGTGAAAAGAAACAGATCCAAAGACTAGTAGATGATGTAAATAAGCGATTGATAGGTACTAAGAGAAAATTACCCGAAACTACAAAAGCTTACATAATGCTGTTGATTTCATCCCGAAAGCTCCACTCTTACTTTCAGGCTCACTCCATTAACCTCCATACCAACAAGCCATTACGACAGATCCTACGACAACCGGAGACATTTGGAAGTTTACTCAAATGGAATATCATGCTAAGCTGATTCGATATCACTTATCTCCCTTGGAGAACTATCCATGGACAAACATTAGCATACTTCACATCTGAATTCACTGCATCATACAATTATCCAAAGTGCTGTTGAGAACGGACCAATTGATGGAAAATATACCCAATGGAACTTCCAACGATCGGTGTTTTTATGTCAGAGTTGCACTAATAACTCCTAAGGAACGATCGATCTGCTATGCCTTAAAACTCGACTTCCCTACAACAAATAACGAAGCAAACTATAAAGCCTTGATCACCATGCTTAAAATTGCTAGAGAACTGAAAGTGTAAACTTTACATATATTTTGTGATTTCTGGTTAGTAGTATGCCAAGTCAGGTAAGATTATCTTACTTCGGGGCAGCGTCTTGCTTCTTATCTCGGCTGGATCCAAATGCTATTGGCCGACTTCAAGTATTACACCATTACACACATCTTTAGAGAACAAAATGAAAAGGTTGAGTCACCGGCCATACAGGCCATTTTTGAGGATGCGTAACAAATAGACTTTGCTTTGGTTGAAGTACTTAACATTCCAAGCATTGACAGATAGAGATTGACTAGATCTTGAAGACAAAGTCAGAAAAGGAGTCATGGATGACTCCTATCAAAGACAATCTACAATGAGGGATCCTTTCTAGGTGGAGGAATGAAAATGACAGATCCTCCCTAAAGCTTCATGTCACATCATCCAAGAAGGAGTCATGTATTGAAAGGGCTTCTTCATTCCCCTGCTTTGGTGTATCGCCAACGATGAAATCAAATGATTCTTGAGAGAAGCCCATGAAGAAGAATGGGGAGATCAAACTCGGAGGAAAACCCTTACAAAGAAAATACCCTACTCTAGGTATTACTGGCAAACTATCAATCGAAATGCAGCTGATCATGCTAAATAATGCGATGAGTGCTGAATGTTTGCAAAAATTCTAGGAGCTTCGCCGGCGGGAATTACTCAAATGGTCACCCTATAGCCATTTTCCACTTAAGGTATTGACATCATCAGCTTCTTGCCGATTATAAAGGTGGTGTGAAATATGCCATCATAGCTGTTGATTACTTCACTAAATAGGGTGAAGCAGAACTTTTAACCACGATCGCGACGAAGAAAATAATCAAACTTCATTGTCTGAAACCTCATCTATTGTTTTGACCATCCACGACCAATTATAACTGATAATGGAACTTAATTTAACAACACTAAATTAAAGACTTCTGCCGTCGGCATCATATTGAAAAGAGATTCATGGTAGTTGCTCACCCTCAAGCAATTGGATGGGTTGAAACAATGAACCAAATCATAAAATCCATTCTAAAGAAACGTTTGGAAAAGGCTAGAGGTAATTGAGCAGCTCCGAACAGCATTATGGGCTCATAGAACCACCTTGAGTCTGCGATTGGCCATACTTCATTCACCCTTGCTTTTGGCTTCAAGGCTGTCATCCCTGTTGAACTTGAATTCCCCTCTCATCGAGTGGCAGATTACAACCCCTATTTTACAAAAAATATAAATAAGGAATCACAATCGAATTGCAATAAAACCAGAAGGAATTGGTGACAATTCGTGTACCAATTCCTAAGTGTATAAAATGCATCCGGGAGCCAATGACAAGAACATGTGCTTGAACATTTCGATATCTTGATATCAACATAAATTGAATTTTCACCTAGAATTATTAAAGAAAAGACTAGATCAGATAGCCAAAGCTTATTGGCCTTGTAGAACTGGACAAACATAGCAACTGATAGAATACAACCCAGAATTTATACTATTAGAAATCGATCAAGTGTCGTGACAATCAAAGAGGGTTATAACTCTTTGGGAAGATAATTCAACGGAAGGTAGTACCAATTCAGGAAACTAATGGATTTCTTTTCAACCACTCTAACTTACTTCAATTCAAAGCACGTCATGTACGCAACAAGATGTACCTTGGAAGGCAAGTGTTATTCGACCTTTTGGCCTGGCTATATTCAAACCGACTAGACAAGTTAGACTAGATGATCAGTGAGGAAGACAGCCCGAAAAGATGATTATTAGGCTGAGAGATCAAGAACAGACAATGATATGAAGCAACGATCAACTGAGGCCAAGAGACAGACTCTCTCGAATGTTCTAAGTATGGAATAATGCATCCTTTAGGATGGGGATTAGTTTCTATCCCTTTCCCCAGGGGATCAGTATATATCCTCAATTTTTGTCCCAAACTTGGCAAGATCGTATTGACTGAAAAGGAAGGCCCCATCAGGGTCACTTAGAGATTGTATGCTCAAGTTATGGGCAAATTACTTCACCTATTAAAAGGGATTGGTATAAAAGTGATCGTCCATATTCAGCTTTCACTCCATTTTGCAACAATGATCGATCAATAACTCAACATATGCAGATGCTATCAATATGAAACTTAAAGTACAAGCTAATTAGAACATGTGGAACAACCCATAGGGATCGCATGGCATTTGGAGCAGGTTAGAGGGATCGATACCTATCCCTCTATAGGGATTGCCAAAAATCAAAAGTCAAGCAACACTACTTCATGGAAAATATGATATATCAAAAAGTGCACGTCAGAATAGCATGAAAATTGGGCAGCAAGTAGCTAGCATCATAGGCCATCCCTCATAGGGATGACAACCCATTTGGATGCACTTACAGGGATCATATCGATCCATATTATGTCCCCCGATGGGCCTATAAATTTTTGGGTAGCCTTGTCTTGGTCTCCCAAACCTTCTGCCAAAATTTCAGTTCGATCCATGCACATCTTCCCTATAAATACAGCAAGCATGGTGTCAGAAAAAGGATCATGCTTTCTCTACTAAGGCTCTACCATTTTTATTCTTCGCTTTTATAGTAATGGATCCCAACTGATCAAAACATTCTTATAATCATATTCAAGTGGAAGATCAATAAAAATATAAGGTGGACTTAGGCCAAGATTATCGAACCACTATAAAAATTTGTGTGTCCCTTTATGATATTGGCTTTGTTTTAATTTCATTATTTATTTAATCTCTACTAGATTCTATTGGGTGGTGATGCCTACTTTTGGTGTCAACGGTGGTGTTTGGAAGTTTGTTACATATGTTAATGTTGGGATAGTATATACTTTATGGAGTTTGATATGAAATATATATGTTTGATGTTTGCATTTAATATTGATTGTATATATGTTGCTTGTTCTAAATATCAATTATACATTTGCTGATGTATATTGAATTAGATATGTGCCAATTTGCAGAACTAATGAACTAATGCCCTATTTTTATGCTTCAAAAGTCCATATTCCTAAGGTTGTAACCGTTTGAAAAAATGCAGCAATAGAAAAATTATCACGGTCAATACTGTTAGTAATTAGAGATATGCCAACGGTTGTAATGAATTTCTATGTCATGCACATGCTAACAGTTTTATCCGTTAAGAAATTCATATTTCCAATGGTTTTAACTGTGGTAATAGTCAAAATTACAACAGGTATGACCGTTAATAAATTGGAATTTACTAATGGTTATAAATGCTAGAAAATCCATGACAAAAATTGCCCACACCTTCTCCCGATACCGGTTTCACCATTGGAAAATCAATTCCTAACGGTTATAATTGTTAGGAATGATCCTTTCTAGTACATTTGTATTTGAATTTTAAAACTAATTATATATTTATATTTAGGAAAAAATAAAATGACTATATACATATTTATATATATTATATAAATTTATTTAATAAATTTCTTATAATAAATATGGTCGTTTATGATTATATATATAATACTTACATGTACATATTATTAATATAAATGTTTTATAAATATTTTAATGGTCGAGTCATATATATACATATATATAGTTTCATGTACACAAAGGATATATTATACTAATATTATACACACATATCACACCAAGTCATCTTATTGATGGTATGACAATGTTGTTAATTTTCTCCATGAAAGCTTGGTTTAAGTAATATATGTAGAAAAATAGGTTGGAGGAAATAGTTTAGGGCTTTTTTGAACCACAGACGTAGTTTAAAAAATTCAGGCTAAAGGATAAAATAATGTTGTATGTATATAACATTTGATGTAAAGTAATGTTATATGTATATATCATTTGTTGTAAATATAGTACGTTTTTGTAAATATAGTACTGATTTAGTTTAGCATTCACGCAAATAATGTTATATTAACATAGCATTTTGTTAATATTTTTTCTTTGGACTAAACTTTTAGGCGAAGTCCTTGTTTCAAAAAATTTCTCCAACTTTGTCTTTGTAAATAATTCACTATATATATATGTGTGTGTGTGTGTGTGTGTGTGTGTGTGTGTGTGTGTGTGTTATAATATTATGAATAAATGTCCTAACATATCAAATATAAATTAAAATAAATTAATAAACTAATTTTACTTAAATTATTAATAAATTTATTTTAAACATTAAAAACATACAAATAGTTTAATCAATAAAATTAAATAAAAATTTTACAAGCCACTTTTATTAATCAAAATACTAAATTTGATTTCGTATAAACAAATATTTATTAATATAAACACAAAATAAAAGATCTTGTGCAAACTAATAAAAAGAATTTTTTTTGAAATTCATTCTATTAACCCAGTTACTAACGCACCTGATTCGACAATATTCCCTATTTTCAGTGTCACAAATCCAAAATAAAAAAAGACACTAATAATCAACATAGAAATAGGTACACCAATCCACAAATAATAACTACGCTAGCCACACATCAAACAACAACACACATGCTAACAAATAATAAATACTAATAACCACATATACCAACATCGAGAAAATATCAGTAAAATGAAATTACCCACCACAAATTATAACCACCTCCACACATGATAAATATGAAAATTTATACCACCATAAAAAGTAAATACCCACCTAAATAGCATATCCACAAAAGATAAAGATTAACTCACACCATATTTGGACAATAATATATTATATACTTTATTCCTAATGTAGGAAAAAACATTCTATTAGTATCTATTCAAACATCATCGATTTATTTCGAATAATACTTATTGTATTATTATTATTATTATTATTTAATAATTCAAAAAAAAATACTTTACTTCGTAGACGCGAAGGTCGCTTTATGTATATTTATCCTAAACAATAACAATAATTCACTTTAGATATATTTATAACATAATACTACTACTTTCTAAATTATATAATAGTTTTCCAACCGAAATTAATAACAAGTAACTTAGATCAATTATTTCATAAATTTAATATTTCACTTCTAAATTATCAAACAAAAATATTATTTATCTCGAAAATAATAACAATTTAATCCAAAATATTTTTTAAAATATATCTTTATTATTATTACTATTGTTATACTCCAAATACAGTTCATTACCATTTATTGTATATAATAAAACATTTATTAATAAATCTTGTAAAAGCAATCATATTATTATTTACATTAAAAATAATACTCATCTGAAAACTTTGTACAATATTACTATTTACCTTAACTAGTGTCGATTGTCTTGAATTCCTTTATAATTAATTATTGTTGTATATAACTCAGAAACAATTAGAATCTACCAATATTGTTATTTATAAAATTCTTCTTTACTTTATAAACAATAAAAACTTCCTCAAAATCACTTTAGCAAAAAAAATTAATTATTCTTTATGAATTTCCCCACAAGTTCATAAATAATAACCTTACTAAAATTGCTCATTAATTTTGGTATAAATTTTCAATTACGATCATTTACAAATAATCCAATTTTTTTAATAATCCTATTAAATCCCTAGCTACCTATTACATTTATTCTCACTTTATTAATTATATCCCACAATCGACAACTAATTATCGTAAAAATTCATCATCCAACAATGTAGGATTATATAGATAAACTATCAAATCTTAACAATTACCGTACTCAAAGCACCACAACATTCAAATCAATCATAAAAGCGGTTCAATCTGTGCAGTCAAAGCCCCACAAAATCCCCACTATCGAACATAGCGCTCTCCGACCGCTATGCTATTTCAATTTAGCGCCATTAAGTAGTAGGTCTGCTTTAACCCGAGCTATTTTTTGCAACACCTGCTAAATCAAGGCTTTTTAGCCCACGCTTTAGCAACATTACCATATAGAGTTTGATTAGACTAGTTTTCTTTTAAATAAATCAATAAAGTTATGGTAAAGACTTAATTTTATGGCATATGTGCTCAATTTAAGTTAGAAACCTATTGTAATCATTAAATAGAATTTTCATAAATCGTGATATTTTTCGGTTTCCCTAAGTAAGATTAAAAAAAAAATTCCTACACAAGTGATGTGAGAATGAGAATATGTTAACTTTAAATATTTGGTTATATTTTTAATAAAGCTTTTTTTCACCTCCGCTATATCCCCGCTTTGCCCCGCTATAACTTTTTGCACCTTCACCGATATAGAACCACTATTACATTAACTACACAGGGTACAATATACATCAACGGTTGTGTGTGCATACACACAGAAAATAATGAATATAAGTTTGATATTTTAAAATATGCTAAGGAACTATTATAAAAAGTCCTGAAAACTAGCAAATCAGATTCCAACGTCTTCGAAATCCCAACAAGAACCCAAGCAACAAACTACTCATGAATTAGAGATTGTATGCAAAATTTATCACCATTAGAAGATACAGTATTTAATACATAAATATTAAATTTATAAGGACTAAATCAAAAAATGCCTCCTTTACAATTGGTACTGTCGACCGATCCTATCCACATTGACCACTGTTTTTTTCCTTATCATGCCACCTAATACCCAACCACCATTACCAACGTCCTCTTCATTTTATATGATGTCGACAGATAATCTCCAACCTCCCTTAGATAAAGCTGCCTGTTCAATTGAGAACTAGCATTTGGCGGACCCAAAATGTCCAATTGTCGCTACCTCTGACCACAATCAACATAATTCCAACCACTAATAGATTCCTTGCGTCGAGATCTACCAAACCATGTCTTCAATTTTGTTAATGCCATCTAAATTGGAAACTCCTAAATTAATGCTAGGGTTTTGTCGATTTCACCTTCGGCAATGATTTCCGGCTGCCTCATGCATCATACTAGAAATAAACGTTGTTGTCTCTTCGCCTTCTTGAGACGAATGATTTGAGATTAAAGTTGTTGGATTTTTGCACCGTTTGAAATGATTTGTAATTACAGAATATTATCCGCCCTTAGAGACCGATCAATGACGAGATTCGGGAAATAAATCTCATGCTACTAGGGTTAGGTTAAATGCACATCTAAAGCTAACAGTGGGGTTTTTTGGGATCTAAAATGATTTTGGGCCAAAAATGCCCAATTTGACCAACATATTCAAATCATATCATATTATATATCAAAATTTATTTTTTTTAATAGTCTAAACACGATGGAAATGTTAAAATGTTCAAAAAGACAACTTTGCTCAAAATTATGTTTAGTTATCAATTTAATTTAAATGACTATTAACCATTAATTAATATCAAAAATGTCAAATTTACGGAAATTAAGTTCAGTGGCTCAAGATCATCTCCACAAAATCTTTGTTAACTTGAATAATCCTAACATATTCAAAATAACATTTCAAATCAATGCTAAAATAAATATTTTCAATTGTTGATATAGACCCGTCTTTTTAAGCATGTTAGAAATTTTGAAATGATATAATTTTGTAAACATGATGTTCGCAGCATAGACTGAAAATCCCTAAAGTTTTACTTATTTTGTAACTATAAATGTAAAATGGGGTGTAGTGGATCCAGGAAACAGAATTAGGTAAAAGTATGAACAATGTTCATAAAGAGGCGATAGGTCCTAAGTAACATCAGCCCCTACTTGCTTATTTTGAGCACCATAAATCTATTCTATTATATAAAAAAGAGAATATGAGACCAATTGTGGTAATGCATAATTTTATCTACACCAGTACCCTGAGGTTCGAAATTATAAAGCCGTAAGCTAGTTGATTACTGACTTCGGTTATAAGAATACCAAAATGTAACATGATCAAACTTGGGTTACGAGATATCAAACTACAAAGTTACGATAATAAATTCCGAGACATTAGAGTATGAAAAGTAAATAACACTGTGACTTTTATAGTGGTTCAGGTCGAAAGTCCCTACTTCCACTATTATTTCCTTATTTAGCACTCTTATATAGCCGAGAGGCTTATTACAATGTATCTAAGCACTTCCTCCATTAATGAGCTTTTGAATAGAGCTCCAATATAGGAAAGTACTATATGATTTTATGTTAGTTCTTTTTCGCCAGATGATTCCCTATGCTTGGAATTGCCGCTTATTTATTAACAATATGTTGTGATTTCATTCGTGAAGAACCTTCTATTTGGATTGATGGTCTAGCTTGCTATGTGCGGCTTAGATTTGAACACTTGTCATCATTTGGTTGAGAGCCTTTTGATGCGGATTGCTGACATGACACTTTTATATATAGCTTCGTGGATATCTTCTGTCTATCTTGATCATTATTCCCGGCCTAGGCCATCTAAGCCATTGATTGTTGATACTTGTTGAATTGCCTTTGATTTCAATAGCCACTGCACTTGATTAAGCTTCTTGTTTCAATTGGACAATGATCTTGGTCTCAATCGATACGTTCACTCTGGCTTTTGGACTGCATGCTCTCGGATACTAAGTCCGGGAGCTTAAGCTCTCTTTGAAAACCAAACAACGGGTCTCAGAATTGCAGGCCAAAGAACTTTCCTCCCAAATGTTTGTGAGTTATACTTTATGGAAATTATGGCATAACACATGTCCTCCAAAGTTTAACTTATATGGTTGATATGAAGTGGACATTAGAAAGAGCAATGTCATGTCATGCTTAATACTTGGCTTGTTTGTTCCGTCCCCATTATGAAGTTGATTCTGATTTTTGGGAGAAATAGTATTTTGATAACTTTTAGCGACATTGCTTCACTTATGCAACTCATAAGGATCTAACCCATCTAAAAGGTTCTAAAAACAACTTGAAATCAGTGTCCAAGGGAAAAGGCTTAGCTGGTTGATTAGTCAAGTGGTAAATATGTAAAAGGTTTTAACACCCGAACGGTGAGGATTTAATTTGGGACCATGAGGTTAATTTTTTTTGGAAAACTGCACTTGTCATTTGAAACCATCTAGATTAAGTGGTAGACGAAACTATTAGGTGCTGAAAGGTGAAATCAAACTTGAGACCGCGACGTCAAAATGTTGAAAACTGTGCTTACTACTTGAAGCCATCTAGGCTAAGTGGTTAGCGAAAGCACTTTGTTGTCGAGGGGCAAAATATAATTTGGAACCATGAGGTCAAAATGTTTGAAATTGTGCTGACTACTTAAAGTCATCTAGGCTATCTAGTAAGTAAAACTACTTTATTGTCGAGGGGCAAAATATAATTTGGGCCCGTGAGGAAAAAATGTTTGAAAATCGTGCTTACTACTTGAAGCCATCTAGGTTAAGTGGTAAGCTGGACTATATTCGTGCCAACTAAGGTTAAACCTGTTGCAACCGCCCCATACCACCCTCACATCAATGACCTAAAAGAGCACTATAAATGTGTTAGGCTGATATGAAATGATCACAGCTGTTGAAATTTAAAGCAAAAAAACCTATTGCATATCTCGCAGCGTATGGATAAAACGTATAGCAGAATGTAGTGAGCCATAACAGATGAAAGTAACCTCCCAACTAAATCATGAGTTATGGATACAAATGTCATATAAACTGAATACAACATTCCTCACTACAATCCACTCAGAGTACACTGAACAGACAATGGAAATATATATAAATATAGAATAATACGCTATAGCTTCTCCAAGCTCATCTTCATACAGCAGCTGCGACTTCAGACCTATCAACTAGTCTACTCATTTAAGACTACCAAAGATGATAAGAGGAAACATAAAAATCAGACAACAGTCTGGTGTGAGCTGTAAATGACTATCAAAAACTATACTGGAAAATATGGTACAAGACAAGTACAAAAAAACCATACCTGACTTATCTCTGTAACCAAAAAATTAGCACATAATAATAAGATATAATATGATACTCAAATAAATGACAATAGGATATTGTAACAAAACAGAATAGAAGAATCTAAGCATCTTCCTCCATTGACCAAATTCACAATCCCTTCTTCAGCATTCCTATAGATGATAGCCTACCCAAGAGAAATAGCAAACATAACAACCATAGCAACTATATCCTCCATCAACCAAAATCTGCCTATCATATTCTAAAGCCTTGAATATATATAACTCTTATAGCCCTGTCTTCGCTTTCCATAGACTAATTGATATCATGGTTCTCGATTGTGTTTTCCCATACTTTCAGGTCCGAAACCCTATACAATTGTCCCTTATAGTCCTTCGCACCATCTAAAACTAGATCCCCTCGGAGCAATTCAAGACATACGACCATCACTACCAGCCCTTGGGTGCCCCTGCATATGGCACCCCTGTTTGAACACAACTAAAACACTTCGAGTTATCAACGATTCCTTGGCACTCCAAAATATTAAGATCTTTCACAACTTTAATCCATTTCCAAGCACGAGTGCTGCCACTCAACCCCGTCCATTATACCACAGCCTCGTTCCATCCCGAGTTATCTATCAAGTCCTACAATACTACTCTAAAACTTCATCATGTTATAACTTTCAAACAGTAGAAGCAATCAGCGAGCCACAACTTCTGGCATGATCCACTGCAACCCCAAGTCTCCACCCCAGATCACATCACTATTGGAGCCAACAATTTGGATCGACGCCAATTTGGTCCAATTGGGTTGGTGTCAATCAAAATCTTAACCATTTCCAGCCCCGTTTCTCTTGCAACCTCTAGTGCACTTCCCCTTGATGCCTTAGACCCTAATCCCTCTCACTTAGCCCTTGGGTCTTCTCTTTCATGCATCATGGTTCAATCCATTGAAGACGGTCCATCCAATCTTCAATAATTAGCCTATCCTCCGATCCAACATCACAGAGCAACTCTATAATCCATGCTCATTTTACCCTGTGGACCTTACTTCAATTGGCACGCTAATTTTTAGATCGGTATTGATCCGATCCAATCAGATTGGTGTCGATCCAAATACTTAGCTCTAGTTGTCATGAAATTTTCAGAATGTCTTACTGCCGTGCTCCAAAGCCTATCCTCCAAGTTTCGTGCGATACCAATGAACTTTTCTTCCGATATGCTCTGATCACCAATCTAATTCCTAAAACATGCACAACACTAGCAAACGAATCAAGCATTGCAAGAAATTCAAACATAATAGCAAATGAAATATAGAAAATCATCTAGTTAGATCCATACAAATCATCCAATTCAATCTACCATCACAAATTCTAGCATAGATCTAATCGAACATATAGAATTTCATAACCAAATATATAAAAATGAAACTAGCCAATGATATAATCCTAATTACATGTCTAATTAGGCTAATCTAGAGTTTCTAAATCAAAAATTACCTAAGTCTAATCAACATAATTTAATAACTATAACCTATAATCACCTAATTACAACATACATCCATCATAGATTAGTGAAGGATCACAACAGCTCACCAAATCTATCGCACCTATGAAATATGATGAAGATCTGATCCACACAGTGAGAAATTAGATGAAGATTCAACCAAAGAGATGATATCAAGCTCCTAGTTGAAGATCTAGCCTCTAATTTGCAATTAAAGACGATTTGAGATGAAATCGAGAACTAGAGAGGAGTTAGGCTTTGGGACTGATTTGAAATGAGAGAAAAACTTTCAAATACTATCTCTCACCTCATATTCATAGCCAAACTTGATTAGACTAAGGGGCTTGCTAATTCGGCTCATTAACCCCCTTCTAATTCTGGCCGGCAATTTTAAAACTTAAAACTACTATAACTTCCTAACCACTTATCTGATTTTCCTTTATGGCCACTCTATGAAATGTGAAACAACCACCCCGAAGCAATGAAATAGTTTAGAGTATCTAATTCTGCTTTTATCAAAAGTTATAGCCGAAATAATCTCTGGGGGCAAAATGGTCACATAGAAATTCGGGAAAAATGATAGATGTGTAAAACATCCATAAAAACCATATTTCAAAATACTAGAATCATACGACCACAAAAGAATTAAATAAAATTATTTTACGATCCTCTGACACGAAAAATACAAGTCTTTATATTCTCCTCCCTTTAGAAATTTCGCATCCCAAATACCTAAATAAACATAAGCAACCAAGGTTATCTCGCATGCCTGCCAATCACTAGCAAACACTTAACAATCCAACTAAACAGTTAAATCAACAATAGCAAACAAAAACAATCCCAGCATGCGAAATTCTAATAGTATAAGATACAATGGTGCAAGAAAATACAACATATGGGTCTTACCACTCGAAGAGTTCTAGATAAGCCATTCTAATGCTCGCTTTAGCCTCTCATATACAATCGCTATCATCCTCACTCCATTTCACCTTAATAGCTTAATTACCTTCCTCCTAAGCTTTTTAATCTTATTCTCAATGATTCACAACTGTTTATGAGGTCTTGAAACTTCTAGCTCAACCTCTATTTCTTCCAACTGATTCTGTTCTACCACGATACCAGAGTCATGCACAAATTTTCATAGATAGGAGATATTAAAAACATTGTTTACACCCACCATCTATGGAGGTAGGTCCACTCTATAAACCAACTTCTCAATTATCTCAATAATTGGAAATGGTCTAAGAAATCTAGGTGCTAACTTTCCCTCCCTACTAAAACGAACAACATTATTCAAAGGAGAAATCGTAACAAATACCATGGCTCCAACTGGGAATTCCAAATCTCTTCTTCTCTTATCTTCATAACTCTTCTGACGGTCTTGATCACTCCTCATTCATTGCTTAATGATATCTATCTTCTCTAACGTCTCTCTAATCATTTTGGGCCCTAGTATCGGTTTCACACCTACTTCCCACCAACATGAAGGCGGATTACAAGATCTTCCATAAAGTGCTTCATATGGTGTCATGTTAACACTTGACTGATAACTGTTGTTATATAAAACTCTACTAGATGCAAATGATCTTCCCAAGATCCTCCAAAATCTATAATACAAGCTCGAAGAAGATCTTCCAAAATCTGATTCACTCTCTCGTCTGGCCATTCGTCTGTGGGTGATAAGCTATGCTTAAATGCATTTCGGTTCCTAAAATATCTTATAAGCTCTTCCGAAATCCACTGTAAACAACGGATCTCTATCGCTTACAATACTCTTTGGCACACCATGGAATCGAACAATCCACTTAACATATAATTCTGCCAACTTGGATGTCATTCTGGTAGATTTGACAGGTATGAACCTTGCACTCTTGGTCAGTCGATCTACCACTACCCAAATACTATCATATCCTGCTCTATTCCATGGTAATCCATCTATAAAATCCATAGATATATGTTGCCATTTCCATTGGGAACATCAAGTGGTTATAGAAATCCACTAGGCTTCTTCTACTCGGCTTTCACTAACAAGCAATTCAAACACTTCGAGATGAATTTTCCAACATCCTTTTTCATACCTTCCCAATAGTAAGTCCTCTTCATGTCTCTATATATCTTGCTACCACTAGGATGAATGGTCCATCTGGAATGATGGCATTCCCTTAGTACTTTATCTCGTAATCTATTAACATATGGAACAACCAGTCACTTATCCTTACGAAGTCAATCATCTCGATCAACATCCTACTGCTTCAAATCTTCATATTCCACTCCCATCTCAATCTTTGCCATGATCTCTACTAGCTTAGCATCTTGCTTTTGACTAGTATCAATCCTTTATATGAGGGTAGGTCTGATCGATAGACTTTCTCAAGCTCACAATATGGCATGGAATCAAATCCAGCTATATACTCCATATGCTTCCATTCAAAAATCATAGTTCCTAATCAAGCATGACTTATGCTTAGTGCATCTTCCATAGCACTACCTTTCCCTGGAGTGTAGGAAATATCAAAGTCATAAGAGGCCAAAAACTCTAATTACTATTGCTATCGAAGATTAAGATCCTTTTGAGAGAAAAGATACTTCAAGAATTAATGGTCCGTGAATAGCTCAACTCTTTCTCCCAACAAATAGTACATCCACATCTTCAAAGAAAACACAATCGCCACCAACTCCAAGGCATGGGTTGGATAATTCCTTTCATGTGGTTTCAACTATCGACTGGCATAAGTGACAACTCTCCCTTTCTACATCAGCACAGCTCCAAGACCAGTAACACAAGCATTCGTATATACTGTCATCTCTTCATTCCCACCTAGAATAACTGATTCAGGTGCATTCATCAATCTTTCCTTCAGAACCACAAGTGCATGCTCACATCTAGCATCATAAGTAAAAGACTAATTCTTCTTGGTCAAGTTGGTTAACGGTGCTGCAATCTTTGAGAAGTGCTTAATGAAACGCCTGTAATATTCTACCAATCCTAAGAAACTTCTCACATTCGTAGCATTCTTGGGCTGCTTCCAATCTTGGATCACTACCATTTTTGTAGGATCCACTGCTATTCCTTGTCCTGATACAACATGATGAAAGAATCTCACTTCTTCCTTCTAAAAGTGACAATTAGAGAACTTAGCTCTCAACTTGTGCTTTCACAAAATCTCAAGCACATTCCTAGTTTTGGAGTAAATTAGAATGCCATCCACGAACACAAGCACAAACTTCTTTAACCGATCTCTGAAGACTCTATTCATACGATCCAAAAAGTATGCTGGAGCATTGTTCAACCCAAAATACATCACCAACCACTTGTAGAAACCCGACGGTGTCCGAAATGGAGCAATAGGCACACTTTCTTTAGCCACTCTCGACTGGTAAAATCTCGTTGCTAAATCCATCATAGAAAATACCTTTGCACCGAGCACCAGAACAAATAAGTCATAAATCCATGGAAGTAGATACTTATTCTTCTTCGTAACCTTGTTCAGCTCAAGATAATCCACACATAACCTCAATAAACTATCCACCTTAGTCTGAATACAACAGGTCCACCCCATTCGGGTATGCTTCCCCGAGTGAATTCTTTCTTTAGTAGATCATTCACTTGCACATCTAAATCTTTTTGTTCTCTACATGTCATATGCCTTAAAGGCATCACTATGGGTCTGGCTCCATCCATTAAGTCGATTCGAAACTCTCTCTCTCTCTATGCGGCGACAATCCTATCACTTCTTTGAAGATACCAGGGTACTCTCTAGCAATAGGCACGGATAACAATCCTTCCTGTGGAATCTCAAGCAAATATAGAAAGCTAATCAATACTCTATCCAATGGTACACAGCGCATCACTACCTTTCGCCCTTCCATATTCACAATTGTCACCTCTAGCTTCTCACATTCCATAATAGCCGCATACCTCTTAAGCCGGTCCATTCCAAAAATAATCTCGAACGCAGCAAAATTAAGAACAAAGAAATCACAAGAAAAAGAACATCCATGACTCGATAACACTAAACCAATATAAATCATACGAAGACTAGTGGTTCCTCTAACAGGGTTCATCACAATCAAAGGTCGGTCTACTATCACGGGTTTCAAATCTAGTCTGCATACTAAATCACTGCAGATGAAAGAATGCGAAGCTCCAGTATCAAAAAGAACTCTAACAAAAACATCTCTGACGTAAGCATATGTTGCACCATGACATTTCCCTTTATCCTTAGCAGTAGGTGCAAAGATGAAGTTAGAATCCCCCTTATCCTTAGTAGTAGGAGCAAAGATGAAGTCAAAGCTACATCCAAAGCATATGTCTTCACCATCTGCTTATCATTTAGGATATTCCGAATAATCCTACTTAATATGCCCTAGCTTATCATAATTGTAGAACTTCTTCACAGCCTTGCATTCCTTAATATAGTGGCCCTTTTCCTTGCAACTATGCCAAACAACTTCACTCTTAATCTTTTTCTGCCTTCGTTTTCCTTGCTGTTGTTGCTTCCTTTTTCCATTCCACTTCTTCTTACCTCTACCTCTCTGCCGCATTTTGGCTCCTCTTTCTCAGCAATAGCAATTACAGCAGTCTTATTCTTTAGGTACAAAGACTCATGTCTAAGGGCTTTCTCCACAAGTTTCTCAAAAGGCACTTCAATGTGGTCTACTAACTTCTCTCCCAAGTGGTTGTCCAATCTAGTGATAAACTTCACGTTTTTCTTCAAAGGTATATCAATAAAAGACATCCCATACTTCGAAAAAGCATCAAATTCTGCTACATAATCATAAATAGACATCTCCCCTTGCTTCAACTCGGCAGTTTTTTTGAACAGCACAGGCTTCTGAGCCGTTGGAATGAACTTCTCCTCAAATCTAGCTTTAAACTTGTTAACCTGCCTTTTGGCAAGGTCGTGGACATGCAGACTTAACTAAAATCAACAGTGTTACCCAACTACAAGATGATAGTTGCAGAAGATATGATCGGACTCAAACGAGTTTCGAGTTAGGAAAGGATTGGAGGTATGAGGGCTAGTATGGCTCGATCAATGGTGGAAAGTCACAAGTGGCTTGGACTGAGTGGGTCAGTAGATGTGGCTCGGTGGTGATCTGGTTCGTCATTTTTGGGTCCTAATTTTGGTTCGTAATTTCTGGATCATCATTTCTGGTTCGTCATTTTGGTTTTTTCTGGTTCGTCATTTTTGGTTCATCATTACTGGATCGTCATGTTTGGTTCGTCATTTCTGGTTCATCATTTCTGGTTTGTCATTTCTGGATCTTCATTTCTAGATCATCATTTCTGGTTCGTCATTTCTGGTTCGCCAATTCTGGTTCATCATTTCTGGTTTGTCCTTTTTGGTTCGTCATTTCTGGATCGTCATTTCTGGATCGTTATTTCTTGATCGTCATTTCTGGATCATCTCTGGATCATAATTTCTGGTTCGTCATTTCTGGATCATCATTTTTGGATCGTCATTTCTGGTTCGTCATTTCTTGTTCATCATTTCTAGTTCATCATTTTTGGTTCGTCATTTCTGGTTCGTCATTGGTGTTGATGGGCCTAGATCATTCAGGAAGCCCAGTAACTCGGGTTTTGCCTATAAATACAACATGTGAGGCTTCAGAAAATGGATCTGATTCTATTTCCCTTCCTCTTCTCCACTAAGGCTACTCTGCCATTGTTGTTTTAAAAATTCTAGATTGTAACGATACTGGATTTTCTTATCAACAAAAAGGAAATTTCTGGAGTGGACGTAGGATGGAGTTAGCCAAACCGCTATAAATCCTATGTTATTACTTCTTTGTTTTTAATTTTCATTGTTCTTCACATTCATACTCTCTACATACATTCTATCTATGATCCTTAAATGTGATTTAGTGCTTTCATCTGCATTTGGGTGTTAGTAACCAATTTCGGCACTAAAAAAACTAATCCCAACAAATCTGATCCTCTGGACTAGCAATGGTAACAGCATTCCACCAATTCATTGCTCAGCATTGTAGTTGTCTTGAAGCAAGCTTCTTCTTTATAGCATCTTCCATATCAATATCCTTGAAAATGGGTTCACAAGTATCAATCCAATCTTGCACTTCGATAGCTGATTCTGTTCCCAGCAATGGCTTCCCTCCAGGAGTAGAATAATCCTTGCAAAGCTTAGGGAAGCCAATCCTAGGCACTTGTAAAGGAGCACCACCACCTATAGCCACATTAGGAGTAGTTTGGGCTCTCCTCACCAACGAAGCTACCATTGCATTGAAGATGGCTTGAAATCGGGCGTAGTAGCTCCTTATCCTACTCCCTCTTTCACTCCTAAAGTGGACTTATTTCTAGCATCATTCCTTGTTTTCCGATTCATTCTTATCTGTAATAAAAATGATTAGACTCATTCCAAGAAAAGCTATAATGGTACTTAAGTGCATACTATACTACATGATATTACTATATAGCATATTATCTTCATTAACAAGTATGCTCCCTCCTTTAGCGTATACTCTCAACTTGCTTCGGTTAACTTGTAACAAAATCTCTGATACCAAATATGACGATCGCTCCATACCATCCCCACATCAATGACCTAAAAGAGCACTGTAATGTGCCAAGTCGATATAGGACGATCATTAGGGGTTGAAAATTAAAGCAGAAAAAAATGTTGCATATCCCACAACGCATGGGTAAAGAATAATACATAAAATATAAAGTAGAATATAGTGAACCATAATAAATGAAAATAACCTCTCCACTAAATCATGAGTTATGGAAACAAATGTCATATAAACTAAATAAAACTTTCCTCACTACAATTCCCTTAGAGAACATAGAACAGACATTGGAAGTATCTATAATATAAAGTAATACGCCATAGCTTCTCCAAGCTCATCCTCATACATAACTGCAACTCCAGACCTATCATCTAGTTTACTCGATTAAGAGTACCCAAGATGATAAGAGGAAACATACCTTGGGTCAGACAACAATCCGTTGTGTGAGCAGCAAACAACTATCAAAATCTATATTGGAATTATGGTACTAGAGAGGTACAAAAAAATCATTCCTGACATATCCTTGCAACCAAGGAGTTAGAACATGATAAAAGATATAATATGCTACTCAAATAAACGACAATAGGATACTGTAAAAGAAAAGGATAGAAGAATCTAAGCAGCCTCCTCCATTGACCCTATTCCCAATCCCTTCTCCAACATTCCTATAGATGATAGCCTACCAAAGAGAAATAGCAAACATAATAGCAATAACATCCATCAACTATCTAGCTATCATTTTCTAAAGCCTTGAATATATGATAATTCGTATGGCCCTATCCTCGCTTGCCAGAGACGAATTGAAATCCTAGTTCTCAATTCTGTTTCCTATACTTTCAAATTCGAAACCCCGCACGGTTGTCTCCCACCATACCTTCATACCGTCTGACACTAGACCCTTTTAGAGCGGTTCAGGTACACGACCCTCACTACCAGCCCTCGAGTTCCCCCGCATATAGTACCCCTACTTGAAAACAACCAGAACACTCCGAGTTATCAAAGATTCCTTGGCACTCCTAAATTTTTAGACCTTTCACAATTTTAATCCATTTCTAGGCATGAATTCTGCCATTCAACCCAGTCCATTATACCACAGCCTTATTCGATCCCAAGCTATCTATCAACTTTTTTCATACTACTCTAAATTCGAGCCTCCGACCGAAGAGCAAAAACTTCATCATGTTATAACTTTCAAACCTTAGAAGCAATCAGCGAGCCAGAAATTCCAGCAAGATCCGCTATAACCACAGAGTCTCCACCCAAGATTGCATCACCATTAGAGGTAATGATTTGTACCTATGCCGATCTGATCCAATTGGATTGGTGCCTATCAAAACCTTAGCCATTTCCAGCTCAAGTTTCTCTTGCAGCCTCTAGTGCACTTCCTCTTGATGCCTTAGACCCTGATCCCTCTAACTTAGCCTTCACATCTTTTCTTTCATGCATCATGGTCCAATCCATTAAAGATGTTCTCTTTAATACTTGGCTAATCCTTCGATCCAACTTCATAGAGCAACTCTAAAATGTATGCTCATTTTCCCATGTGGACCTAACTTCAATTGGCATGCTAATTTTTGGATCGGTATCGATCTAATCCAATCGGATTGGTGCCGATCCAAATACTTAGCTCCAATTATCGTGAAATTTTCAAAATGTCTTCCTGTCGTGTTCCAGAGCCTATCTTCCATGTTTCATGTGATTCCGATGAATTTTGCTTCCGATATGCTTCTATCACAAATCTAAGTCCAAAAACATGCACGACACTAGAAAACGAATTAAGAATAATAAGCAATTCAAACAAAATAGTGAATCAAACATAGAAAATGATCCAGTTACATACATACAAATCATCCAATTCAATCTACCATCACAAATTCTAGCATAGATCTAATCTAACATATAGAATTTCATAGCCAAATATACAAAAATGATACTAGCCAATGATCTAATCCCAATTACATATTTAATTAGCTTAATCTAGGATTTTTAAATCTAAAATTACCTAAGTCTAATCAATTTAGTTTGATAACCTATACTCACCTAACTATAACATATAATCCATTGTAGACAAGTAAGAGATCATAACCGCTCACCAAATCTATCAAACCTATGAAATATGATAAAGATCTGATCTGGACAAAGAAATCGGATGAAGATTCAACCAAAGTTATGAAACCAAGCTCCTAGTTCAAGATCTAGCCTCTAATTTGCAATTAGAGATGATTTGAGATAAAATCCAATGTGACGAATGGAGAATTAGAGAGGAGTTAGGGTTTGGGTCTGATTTGAAATGAGAGATAAACTTTCAAATGCTCTCTCTCACCTCATATTTATAGCCAAACCTGATTAGAGTAATGGGTTTGCTAATTCGGCTTATTAATCCCCTTCTAGTTCTGGCCAACGGATTTTAAAACTTAAAACTGCTATAACTTCCTAACCACTTATCTGATTTTCCTTTATGACAACTTTATGAAATGGAAAACACCATCCAGAAGCAATAAAATAGGTTAGAGTATCTAATTCGGCTTCTATCAAATGTTATAGCCGAAATAAGATCTTTAGGGGGAAAATGGACACAAAGAAATATGGGAATAATTATAGATGTGTAAAACATCCCTAAAAATCATATCCTAAAATATTAGAATCATTTGACCACAAATGGATTAAATAAAATTATTTTACGATCCTCCATCATGTAAAATACGGGTCATTACAAAACACTATCATGAGTTTGAGGAGGTACTTGCTTCTCGAAACTTTAAAGCGGAGAAATTGAGATTTGATTCTAAAAAGATGGATCTTGATCCGACATTTAATGTTCATGAAAACTGTCACAATTCTATTGGCTTCTCCGAAAGAGTGCCCTCTTTTCTTTATCATATGATGGTTCGTATTCTGACACTGCCATGTTTACTCTATGGTTAGGATTTTGATGATTAGATAATCTCAATCGTTGGTTCTAGAGTTTAAATAAACCCCTTCCCTTTCCTTCTTTCTTTTTACTCTCACAATTAACAACCGAGCCCGCCATGAACACTCAGAAACCTTCATTAATTTGTTTGAAATTCTCAATTTAAACAGTAAGTCATTGATCCTTCTTTATGATTTTATTAATATTCTTTACTGCTATCAATATCTGTGATCATTTCCCTTTTTCAAAAAGTTCAACTTGGATTTTCACCATGATTCCACTGCTTGATTTTGATTTGTGATATCATCTGATCAATCAAACCAGGATGCCTACTGTTTTTAGACTTAATTTTTGTTTCTACATCGAGTCTTTTATTAATTTAGGTCGATAATCGCAGTATTGTCGAATTAACTATTTTGGGGAATTTTGAGTTTTGAACTTGGGCTGTAGGATCTAATTTTAGGCCTAATCCCTTTTGTGAACCATAAGACTTTAACCTTTTCCAGCGGATGTTTCGAAGTTCTTACTAAATAGTTAGCTTAACATTAATATTCCCTAGACTCCTCGATGGATAAACCAATAACTAACTAGGAGTTAGAGAATTAGTTTAAGAGTTATGGCATTGAAGGGGTTGAGGTTAAAGTTCCTAATCTAGACAACAACTGGAGTGAACCCCCTAAAGGGTTCTTCACTTAGATATTGGAACATTTAGCACATGAAATATTGCTTCCTATTGCCTCCTTGTTTGTCGATATTCTGGAGCTTCATGGCATTAATCCAATTTAACTTAGGGTGGTCTCGTATAGCACTCTATCTTCTTTGGTGATCTTATATCGAAAGAGAAGGTACCACAACATGACCACTTCTGAGATTCATTATTTGTACAACTTGCATAGGTCACCTAGTAAATTGTTAGTTCCTATGTACTTTCTTCGATTCTGGAATAAGAAGCCCTTGGTTAGGCTTCTTAGCAAAGTAACAACTACCAATTGGTTTTTCATAAAGCAAGATGATCCCTGAATTGTTGCCGAGTTATCAGAGACTTGTAAGTTTTCAAACTCTTCTTGTTTAAAATGCTCTTGCTTCTAAACTTTGGGCCACACCATTGCCTAATACCTTTTTCCTCTTCGGCTAAACTTGGGAGGGATAAGGCCCTAACCCTCAGGGTCTCTTTGACTTTAGGTATGAGGAGGTGATGAAAATTTTGAAAGGGGAACGACTTAAGCTTGCTGCTCTCACTGAGGCCAATCTTAAGGCTTGTGGGTTATTATCATCTTCTACTATGTTGCTGGATAGATCTCCCTTTAACTAAAACCATGCCTTTAGGTGCGATTGATTTTTGCAATCCTTAAGAATCCACTTATTTTGACCCCAAAAATGTCGAGAAAGAAAGACAAGATGTTTCTCCCGAGGGTAGACAGTTTTAAATATCTTATAGCACATATTCTAGGATGTAATTTCTAGGAATTATGACCCTGTTTATCTAACTCATTTTATCTTTTATTCAACAATGGCTTCTGATGATGGGCTTTAGATTGGTGGTTCTACTGAAAAAACAGCTTTATTCTAGTTCTATTAGGCCGAAACCAGCTTTGGTGCATCCATCCATAACTAAGAAACAAAAGATATGCAAGAATAACCCTCCTACCAACGCCATACTTGCTTATGACACCCTTGCTTTGACTCATGCTCTGAAGGAACAAGTTGACCGGGTGGTCAAGGTAACCCGCACCGCTATTGATGCCCATCCATCTAAGGCTGTGGGAACTTCCGAGTGGAGCTAGCTCATGACATGTGTAGTTTTAAAATGATGATGAGTGTTGGGATAGGATCAACTCATGTTGAGGGTCTTTCTTTTTTTTGAAGTATTTATTTCTTTGTTTTTCATCCGAACCTTTTTTCTACAGGCTTTAGTTGACATCTTGGTTCTGCACCAAGGGTTTCGAAACTTAGAGAGGAAAGTAGAGAAGGTCGAGGCTTTGAGGAAGGAATTCGATGAATTCAAAATGGATGCCCAAGAAAAAAGGGAAAAGAGTATGAAGGCTTCTGAGGATAAAATTGCTGATCTGGAGAAGGCTCTGAAAGACCTAAAAGCCAAGCATCAAATGGTTGAGGGCGAACTTACAAAGGCCAAATAGGAGATGTCGGGCTTGATTACCTGGGAGGAAGCAGAGAAGGTGGCTGCTACCAAATCCTTCAAAATTCTCTGACAATTTTGAGAATAATCGAGACAGAGGCTTGACTCTCTTTGTGGGTTTTAACCTTGACGAAAAGAAGATTTAGGAGAGTTTCTCCCAAAGATATGAGAAAGTGCGCACTTCGAAAGGTCTTGAGCACTCCATACCGATAAAGGAGGATAAGGATAGAGGAGAGGTATGTCATTATTATGAATCTTAGAAATCTCCTGTTAATAATGTTTAAACTCTTGGTTTGTAATAATTTTTCTACACTTTCTTTATGCTTTTGCATGTAGTGACTGTTGACTTTGGGGTACTCTTGTCGAGTGTTTTGTTTATGATTGAATTGTTTCCTTACTACCTTAATCGTGTTTATTCTGAAGTACTATTTCCATGAAAAAAAAAGCCAAATTTCACCTCCTACTATGAAGTTCTATGAAAGAGGAGCCAAACCAAAAACTCAAGGTTGTTGGCAGCCATAAGCACCCTTAAAACCCAATTAAAATCTAGTAGACTAAGAAATATTGACTTGCCCAAAAAGATCGAGGAGGTATAGGAATCACATGATCGATGCTTTGCCAGATCAGAGGTACAAGGTTAACTAACCAAATCTTGGATCTTAGGAGTAGATTAAAGCTTGCTTTAGAGGATCGAGATGAGGTCTTTCAAGAGTTTGATTGACTCTCAAAACTGCATCCAAGAGATCCAAAGTTGAAGAATAAAACATTATTTTCCTTAGAGGATTCTGTTATCCCGCCTTTTGGCAAGGCCGTGACAACAAGAGCTTGACTAGAAACCAAGGATGGATCGTCCTGGAGATCGTTAATACATAGGTCTACTATGGATATCAGTAAAAAAATTCTGAGTCGGGATCAAGCTACAACTGACAAGACATGATGAACTAAGCCATGGAAGCTAGCATTCCAAATTTCACGTCAATCTGATTTCACATGATCAAGTTATGATCGATGCACTTTGAAGGAGGCAGCCTTACTTTCGTATCCATTGATCTGCGTCAATTCATATCAATCGCATTCGCATCGATCAGATTGCCTCACTTCGCATCTATCGTTATGCCCTACTTCGAATCGATCGGTTTTGTGTCCATCAATGAGTAGTACGCTTCGTATTGGACGTTTAGTGTCTAATTTGTATCCATAATTAAGCCTTTATTCAAATCCACTATCTACATATCGATAGGATTCGCATCCATCATCACACCTCAATTCGTATCCACCAGATTCGCATCGATCCAGTTCGAATCCATTAAGAAGCCTTAGCTAAACTCAATCTTGTTCGAATCCATCAACAGAGCATGCATTTTGTATCGATCGGCTAAAGCCTACTTCGTATCCGTCAAGTATCTACTGGCTCGTACCCATCGAGGAAAGTCCTTTTTGTAACCATCAGCCTTCAATGCTTCGTATCCATCAATGTTATTGTTGTTCGAATCCATCGAGTTATCACTACTTCGTATCCATCAACACGAATTAAATAACGGTCATCGAGACAAACGAGGCGAGATTCATGGAGTCGAAACGGTCAAACCGGAGCAAAGAGTGGATAAATGCGAGGAGTGTGTGCCACGTTGCCGCTGGGTCACGTGCATCATCGAGACGAATTGATCGATTCGAATTAATTGATACGAAGGAAGCAATGCAGTTGGAAATCCAATTTCGTATCGACCATAACTCAAAATCCACTGATCCAAATGCTATGAAATTTTCACAGGAGGTTACGTACAAGCCAAAGATTACTTTCACCAAGTTTCAGCTCCATTGGACACGATCTTGATCGATACAAATTGATTTCGTATCGATCACGGATCGAGTCGAAACTCTCCAGGATCAGTCGCGTGGGCCCCTTCATGTGCCAAAACGAGTCTGCCGAAGTTTAAACGCGATATCAGCGTCCTACGCCTATAAATAGAGCCCCAAAGCCTACAGAAGAAGGATCTTTTGATTCTCAAGCGCCCAGACTCTGCCGGATCGAGATTTGCACCATACTCTTGCTGCTAAATTCGAATTCCAAGTTGTATTTTGCTGTTTTTCGCTGTGGTCAATTGTAATTGTTCAAAGAGAATCAATAAAGTCACAAAAATTTCATAGTGGGCGTAGGCAACACGCCGAACCACTCTAAATCGCTTGTCTGTGCATTTACATTCCTGTTAGTTGGAGTTTTTGTTAGATAATCTTCATTTTTAATTTATATTCTTCACTATTATCTCTTCAAAAACTTCCGAAGACTGTTGTGTCCAATTTTGGTACAAATCTTTGGTGCATTCACTGAGAAAACCCAGATTTTCTCTTGCTCCTTGGATCTATCGTCGATACCGGATTGCATAAATCTAAGGGAGAGATCCAGATCACTAATCTGAATCCCTTCCATTCTATTCAGATTTGCACAAAGCCTAAGAAAAGAATTCAAACCCCAAGATGGTTAGCACAAGTACCACCTCCAACGTTGGCGATCAGGAAGGCCGGGATAGGAAAAACCCCACGCAGTTGCCACCAACCAACAAGAACGCAGCCGGACCCTCAGACTCACAAGGCCCGATTACTAGGCAAGAGTTCCAATTGTTGCTACAGGAACTGACGTAGAATCGGCAACAGTTGACAGTACAGCTGCGCGCAAATGCCGAGCTAACCAACCAGCAAAACCGCCAGAAGCGTAGAAGGCATAGAAGAGACCAAGTCTCCCACTCCTCCATAGAAAGTTCTGCCTCGTCTGGCTACAACCAAAGGTCCGTTCGTCCTCGACCAAACGAAGGTCACGCGCAGGCCATCGGACATCAACCTACATTGACTGTTGGACAGCTGAGAATTGGTCCATTGGCCAGCTTTCATACTGGACCCTCTTCCCGGGGAGGGACTGTTCCTCATTACACCGCAGATAACCGTGCCACCACCGCCATGGTTGAAACAAAGATTGATGTCCGGAATCAACATGGACGTACTCCTGAACCTTATGTCCCAGAAGACGTCGAACCAAGGAGGCGAGACGTGGACCGTCGACAGCGTTCGGTCCATCCTCGCAATGTGGAACCCGACCACACCTTGGCTCCACCTACGCAGAACATTCAAACTCCAGACCTCCTTGCTATGATACGTCAAATGATCCGTGAAAGTCAGGGTCTTACCAACAACGACTGTGGAATCTCCTGTAGTCACTCCCCTTTTACGGATGACATACTCTATGCCGAACCTCCTCGACGGTTCAGAATGCCTACTTTACTGGTTTATAAAGGAAATTCAGACCCAAACCAGCACATCCTGAAATATGAATGGTTGATGAACGCTGCAAGAGCAGATGACGCGGTAAAGTGCCGCAGTTTCCTATTTCTTTGGGGGCATTGCCACTATGTGGTTTACGTGATTGCCGTCCTGATCCATTTCTTGTTTTGATCAGATGGCCGCAAATTTTGTAGAACAGTTTCGCATGCATGTTGCTAGGCCTAAGGATGTTAACACTTTGTCTAGAATCACTCAAGCTCTCGAAGAGATGCTTAGACGCTACTTGGAAAGGTTCCATGCTGCATGTGCAGAGATCAGTAACCCTAATGACAACTCAATCTTGATGGCACTAACTAAGGGAATTGACCCTGACTCCAAGTTTGGGAATTGATTGGCTGGGAAGCCTCCCACGTCGTTGGACCGTTTCTACTCCAAAGTCGCCCAATTCTTAAGGCGAGACGACGTGAAACAGTCTAGGAAGCAGGACGACGTGGGACCCAGTAGCGAAGGGATTCAAAGCAATGTAGAAGTTAAACAGTCGGGTGTGAGTTCTGGAAAGGTACAACTAAATATACAGAACGAGCAATCTCAACCGAGAAACAATGGTAGTCATAATAAGAAACGGGATCAAAACCATGGCCCGCGACGTAGGGCTCCAATGTTTGATAACTACACACCATTGAATACGTCGTTAGACAACGTGTATCTGCAAACTTGCTATGCTATGCAATACAAGAAGCCTGCTCCGAAACCATCATCGGAGAGGCAGATTCAAACGATAAAGTTCTGTAGATTCCATGAGAGTTATGGCCGCAATACCAATGAGTGTAGACATTTCCAGGACCTCATTGAGAAGTTGATCAGGGAAAGAAAGTTAGATCAGTTCGTGCGGACGCCGCAGTCTGGTGGTGCGGGCCCATCAAACCAAAATCGTACTCAAAATCAAGAAAGAGAGAGGAACCCGCTCGTATGGGCGGGAGATTGGTGATAAATACAGTTAGTGGTGGTTTCCATCCAGCAGACCGAAGCTGGAGGGAGATGGAGTCGTATGCCAGTTCTATCAGGCATGCGGACTTCGAGTGTTGCAGTAATTTTGATGAAGGGGCTCCGGCCAAACAACAGAGGACAATGACTGATGATATCGTGTTCAGAAATCGAGATGCTGACAGGGTCGAAGCCCCCACCATTGACCCACTAGTCATATCTGCCTAGGTTGGTCCTGCTTGGATGTAGAGGATCCTTGTTGACAGTGGGAGTTCAGTAAATATTTTATTTAAGAGAGCCTACGATCTGATGAAAATGTAAGCTAAGGATTTAAAACTTTGCCAATCTCGAATTCATGGCTTCGATGGAAGTGCCAATATACTCACTGGAGTAGTGGAGTTGCCAGTGGAGCTGGGAGTTGGAGAGTGCCGGAGAGTCCGGATATTACAATTTGTTGTGTTAGACATTCAATCCCCCTATAACGCATTTTTGGGCCGACCGACCCTCGCTGAATTCAGGGCAGCAATTGCCTCATGGTGTTTAACTTTGAAATTCCCCACTGATCATGGGATTGGAGTCATTCAGGGAGATCAGGCTGTTGGGAGAGCCTGTTATGTTGCTGAGCTGCGAGAGGCGCGGCTAAGAGAGAAAGGAAAGGGCGTAGAGGAATCTCTCTGCGTCCGCTTGGCGAATAATTGACAATTGGTGCCTGGGCCTCGGCCTGGGAACCACAACCAATTCCAAAAGGATCTTGACCCTAGAGACAATGAAAACAAGGACAAATCTATAGAAAGTCAAGCTTCTCCGGTCGAACCGACGATCTATGTTTCGATCGGCAATGATGATAATGATGATTCGAGAATGTTAAAGATTGGGTCTCAGTTGAGCCAAGAGACACAGCAGGAATTGGTTGAATTTCTCCGGACGAATCTCGACATGTTCGCTTGGACACATTCTGATATGTGTGGGATCTCGCCGGACATCGCGAGCCACACCCTGAATATTGACCCACGGTGTATCCCTGTCAAACAGAAAAGGTGTCGTATGGATCCAGAGAGATCTGTCGCCCTTAAAGAAGAGGTCGATAAGCTCAAAACAAATGGATTTATTCGAGATGCTTTATACCCGGAGTGGGTATCCAATCCCGTACTTTTCCGAAAATCGAATGGGAAATGGAGGATATGTGTTGATTATTCTAATCGAAATAAAGCTTTCCCAAAAGACAGTTTTCCACTTCCTAGGATTGATCAACTTGTAGATTCAACGGCTGGACACGAATTGTTATCTTTCATGGACTCTTATTCTGGTTACAATCAGATACCCATGCATGTACCCGACCAAGAACATACTAGCTTCATAACCGACCTGGGACTCTACTGCTACAAAGTTATGCCCTTCGGATTAAAGAACGCCGGGGTAACATACCAACGTCTAGTCAACCGGATATTCGCTAACCAGATCGGGAAGACCATGGAGGTTTATGTAGATGACATGCTGGTAAAGTCACGATTCTCCACTGATCACATCAAAGATTTGGAGTCAATGTTCAACATCCTTCGAAAGTACAGGATGAAGCTTAATCCACTAAAGTGCCACTTTGGAGTCGCATCCGGAAAGTTCCTTGGGTTCATTGTCAACGCTAGAGGAATAGAAGCCAATCCAGAAAAGATTTGGGCAATCGGAAACTTGTAGACTCCAAGAACAATAAAGCAAGTTTAGAGTCTCAACGGGAAGGTGGTAGCGTTGAGCAGGTTCATATCAAAGTCTGCTGACAAATGCATCCTTTTCTTTGATCTGATCCGAAAAGGAAAGCGAAACTTCAAATGGACCGCGGAGTGTGAAGGCGCGTTCCAAGCACTGGTTCAACATCTTTCCACACCGCCAATTTTATCAAAGCCTATCGACCATGAATAGTTGTATATTTACTTGGCAGTATTAGAGAATGCGATCAGTGCTGCCCTGTTTTGGGAGGAAGACCGAGTGTAGAAACCGGTCTATTATGTTAGCAAGCGACTAACTGGAGCTGAGAGAAACTACCCAAAGCTAGAGAAGTTGGCCTATTGCCTAGTCATTGCCTCGAGGAAGCTCCGTCCATATTTTCAGGCTCATCCTGTCACCGTGTACATCAACCAGCCGTTACGACAGGTCCTTATGCGGCCTGAGACGTCTGGTAGGTTGCTTAAGTGGAATATCGAACCGAGTCAGTTAGATATCACTTATACCCCAAGAAGATCCATTCAAGGTCAAGTCTTAGCAGATTTTATAGCCGAATTCACTGTCCCATAGGACTTGCTACATACCGATGGCGTATCCAACGATCGGTGCTCAGGTGCTGGGATAGTACTTGAAACCCTCGAGGGTCGATCCATATGCTATGCTGTGAAATTTGAGTTCCGCGCGACCAATAATGAAGCTGAGCATGAAGCTTTACTTGCTGGGTTGAAGCTAGCTCGTGATCTGAGAATTATTGTTGTGGAAGTTTACTTCGACTCTCAGTTAGTCGTATACCAAGTCCGGGGAGAATGCCAGGCCAAGGATCGAAGACTAGCAGCTTATCTAGCTCGAGTCCAGGAAATACTTGATCATTTCAATTACTATGCCATTTTCTACATACCCTTCGAGCACAACCAGAAGGCTGATTCATTAGCCAAGTTAGCAAGTACGGGCGAAGCAAAGCAGATGGGATTCATTCCCATTGAAACTTTATCTTCTCCCAGCATTGATCGGATGGAAACTGATTTTATATTTGAAATCGCTCCCGGAAAAGAGTCGTGGATGACCCCATATCGAAACTATATCGAGCACGGAACATTGCCCGAGCGTAGGAGTGAAAGAAGACAGATTCTTCGAAAAGCCTCGCGGTTTACCATTCAGGATGGAGTCATGTATAGAAGATGATATTTCGTTCCTCTCCTCCGATGTATCGCACACGATGAAATCAAAAGAGTGTTATATGATGCGCATGAGGGAGAATGTGGCGATCACACCGGGGGGCAAGCCCTCACCAACAAAGTGCTTCGATATGGATATTTCTAGCCAACTGTGAACCGTGGCGCATCAGACTATGCAAGGAAATGTGATAAATGCCGGAGACATGCTCGAATTCCAAGAGCCCCGCCTACTGAGATAACCCAAATGGTCAGTCCCTGGCCATTTGCTCTATAGGGCATCGATATCATTGGTACTCTACCTCTTGCCAAAGGAGGAGCGAAATATGCCATCGTCGCAGTTGATTACTTTACTAAATGGGCTGAAGCTGAACCTCTTGCGACGATCATGGCGAAAAAAGTAATCAACTTCGTAGTTTGCAATATCATCTGCCGATTCGGCCTCTCGCATACCAACATCACTGATAACGGAGCTCAATTCGACAGTGTTGAATTCAAGAATTTCTACCAACGATTCCACATCCACAAGAAATTCTCTACGGTTGCACACCCTCAGGCGAATGGCCAAGTTGAAGTTGTTAATAATATTATCAAATCTATTCTGAAGAAACGACTGGAAAAGGCCAGGGGCAAGTGGGTTGATGAATTACCTATGGCTTGATGGGCTTATCGAATGACCCACAAATCCGGGATCGGACACACTCCCTTCCCTCTATCTTACGGCTCAGAAGCCGTTATCCCAGTCTAAATGGAAGTACCTTCTCATCGTCTGACTTATTATGACCCAAAAACTAATGCCATATTACTTGCTGAATCTTTGGACTTACTGGATGAGAAGCGTGAAGAGGCTGACTTGAGGGCAGCCGCATATCGAAATCGAGTCGCCCGATTCTACAATGCCAAGGTCCGACCACGGACCTTCGAACTTGGCGATCTCGTTTTGAAAAGAATTTATATGGTTCCTTCACACATGAAGCCAAATTGGGAAGGGTCGTCTGTGATCACTCAAAAGCTCGGGGATGGCACGTTCAAGTTAACGACTGTTGACGGTCTTACTTTGCCAAGAGCCTGGAATAGTGAAAGCCCATGTCGCTACTACATATGACAGGCTTCATTTATCCGATTCATTCTTTTATTTATAATTTGTTTTCGCATTTCGAAATTTGAATTTGTAATAAGGCAACTGACTTTGCCATGTTTTCTCATTTCAGCAATAAAATGCCATCTTTTCGAGCCAGAGCTGTGATTTATTGAATATGATGTATAACATCACAATGCACGGAGAGCTAAGTTCCATTGAACGGTGGAATTTATTCAAATAGTGAGTGACTGCAATATGACCGGTTATTCACTAAATGATACCCGAGCTCGAGGGCAAGCCACTACGCTAATATCAAAAAGGATTGATCCACGACAATCCTTAAAACCACTCCAAACTCCCAGAGCGTGAGTTGGAGTGTGAAAATTCTAAGTACGGTTTTGGAGAGGGCAAACCCGTCTGCCTAACGACTCCAACCGTATCCTAACCAAGTTAGAGGAGGATGGACCTGTCCATCTAACGACCTCGCTTGTTAATTTAGGGTGGATGTGATCCGACCATCCAAGATTCCGACAAATCTATCATTCCCAGAGTGTGAATGACCTCCTAAAAAGTCCAAACAGATGTGACTGACCATCTGTCGGCTAACTCCAAATTCCCGAAGTGCGAATTGGAGTATAAACATCAACTCTAGGTTCCCGGAGTGCGAACCAGAGTATAAACACTAACTCCAAATTCCCGAAGTGCGAATTGGAGTATAAACATCAACTCTAGGTTCCCGTAGTGAGAACCAGAGTATAAACGCTAACTCCAAGCTCCCAGAATAAGAATTGGAGTATAAATACCGAATCAAAGTTCCCGAAGTGCGAGCTGCGATACAAACATCGAAAACTCTTGAATTCCCAGAGTGCGAAATAGATTATCAATCATAGATTATCCTAAGTCCCCGGAGTGTGGACATGTGCTCAAGATTTGTGATAGGTGCGATTGACCACCGAAATATAAATATTGATCCCCGGAGTGTGGATGCGATTATTATTAGAACAATTGAAGCCGCTCTCCCTTCACTTGCTTCAACATCGACTTGACGATGTTAATCCTGGAAGGCAGAGATAGGAGTGCGGTCATTAGCCAATCATTACAACTGGATCCCCAAGCTGAGGGCAATGCTTAAGTGTGAAACATTGACTGAAACAATACGACACCGAGTATCCAGCTTAGTCTTGTGTCGCGGTTTGTATCCATGATTTTAAAACTTGTGTATGAACCAGATTCAGCTCCAGAACTGATACTCCACAAGCATACCAAGCAATGATTCGAACGTTACAACACTTAAGCGTAAAAGACAGGAAAAACAGCTGAAGTAAAGAAAATAAAATTTTATTTCAACTAACTGGAAATAAGAATTTATGTACAAGTTCTTCCAAAAAATGCCTTCTAGCGGGGGCTGAATCCGCGTCTATACACGACCTACTAAAGCAAAAGTAAACTCTTATCTACCCAAAAGTGTGCCTAAGGAATCTATTTATTCTTTCTTCTTCCTCGGCTTTTTCTTCAGTATGGAGCCGCCGGCACCGCCAGCGATCTTTCGTTTCGAACTTTTCCCTTCAGGCGGGAAATCTCCGGATGAAGGCATGATATCAATCTCTTCCTCCGAACTTGAGTCTACAGGGATGCTCTCTTCAGGAGGAGTTCGAGGAACTAGATCTGCAACTGAGGGCGGAGTGGACATTCTAGTATCAACCAGTGTCCCCTCGGGTGATATCATCCCAAGTGGAGTAAGACCCGGCGTCGTCACTCCACCCTTAGAATCACCGCCATGAGCCGCTGCCTCCATCTCAGCATTAATTTCAGCCAATATCTCTGCTTCTCTAATAGCATGAGCTTCGCTAGGGGCAGCAATGGACTGTGACAAAGCACTAGACGCTGGCGGGAACGCACCAAGAACGAAGGGCATGTCCGCAAAAGGGTCGCTGTGTCGGCCCAGGAGCTCGTTCATCATCTGCTCGTCAAAGGAAATTGAGCTCCCATGTGTCATCTCAATCGGCACGACCGCAGTCGTGGTGATTGCCTCAGCAATGATAGCCTCCTGCACTTGATGTGATTCTTGGATTGTAGGAGGTGATGTCAATGTAACTTCGCTCACTGGACAAAGAAGAAAAGAAGATGCTAGAACACGCTTAAAAAACAAGCCCTTCATTTCAGATACACATGAAAATTTTTCAGAGTACCTTCCACGGTTCGACTTGCGGTTGGCTGAACAGCTTCGGATGAATGCTCCTTAATAGGAGATAGGCGTGGCTGTTCAGGGTCATAGGCCGAGACGGGCTGGGGCTCGATCACTGGAGTTGGCTCAGATCGAGATGAAGTAACAATCTCGGAACATGTCGCAGAATGCTCAACTCTGAAACCTTCCCCAATTTCTAAGTGATGGGTGCCTAGTCTCTCTCTTGCATGAGAGATCATAGAATCATGGAGAACCTTCTTTTCATCCGCTCAATATGCGGTTCTCCAGCTCAAATTCGTCGAGGGAACTACCCAATAGCACCGCCTTCTCTTCTTCGACCAGCAAATTCCAGGCGTTGTATAGATGTGTAGAGTAATCGTCGAGCCATGCCAAGTTCCTGTGTCTCAGTACTTGGCGTTGTATGTGACGAGAAGCTCCTCTATGTCCGCCTTAGCCTGGTCTCTGCTAGCCGAAACTTCTCATCAACTTCAGCCTCCACCTCATGGACTTTTTCCATGGCCACGTCTCTTTCTCTCCGGAGCACCACCGCTTGATCGCACGCTTCCTGTGCGACAACGTTAGCAACATCCTTTTCCTTTATGATTTCAGAAAATTTGGATTTAAGCTCGTTAAGCTCTTTAAGGGCTGCCTCCCACTCAGCGGTAACGATGGTGTTCCTGTGGCCTATATCCTCTACTGTGGCATAGTGCTCACGCTTTATCCTACCATCGCCGCCTGGGCCTCGTCGGCTTTCTTAAGAGCCTCGATCGCAGATTTGCGAGAAGACTCGGCCTCACTATTGAGCGCTTGAATAATTTGATCTTTTTGACCGAGTTCTTTCTCTAGCTTTTCAATCATGACTGCTCGATCAAAGGCCACCTCCGACACTTTTTTCGCGGTCTTCGACCACTCCTGATACTGGAAAAATATGTCCACGATATAATCATGCACTATAGTTTCGGCCGACGCCGGGATCCTTTTCAAGCGTGGGGGAAAGACGAATCCATCAAAACATATATCAGGAAAATCCTTTTTCAGCTGAACGAGCCTCATCGTTCCTTCCCCAGTGGGCTCAACGAGAGCCTGTGCAGTGGTTAAAGGGTCCACCACTTCAGTTGGATGATGAGAGTTGGGCCATGAAGAGCGGGAAGATGGCTTGTGTCGTGGAGTTTCTGAAGACCTCGAAACATGAACTGGAGGCGGTGCGAGAGCTCTGGGAGGGGGTGTGCGAGATCAGGATCGGCGTACATATCCTCTATCCCTATCAGATCGCTCCTGGCTGGAATAGCCTTGATCGTGATCCATATCTCCTTCCTTCCTGTGTGACTCATAGTAGGACAAAGATTTACGTTTGCTGCGTAGACTACCGAGCATTGAGCCTCAACCGGACATGGTGTCTGCAAAGAATAACAGAAATGAAGTTAGTAATCTTCAGAAAAAGGCAGCTTACGGTCAGAAATCGTGTAGTGCCATGAAGTGTGTATGTAAGTGCATCCCCCCAACCAACTGGATGTGTCAACCACGCTAGCGGGCAGAGATTCGCTTAAAACTAGGGCGTGTTGGAGTTCACCCAATCCGGCATCAAGCTGCATGAACACATCGTCCGAAATTGGAAGATCGGCGATCCCTTCGTAAAGACTTTCTGTTCTCGGGGGAGACATCTCCGAAATTCTAATTCCGGAGGCGGGCCGGGACATGACAACAGATTTCCATCTCCTCTTTTTGGATGGCTTGAAAATGGCTGCCTTGTCTTTTCTCTTCTCTTTTGCATCATGGGCTACATCCGTAGGCTCACCCAACGGTTCCTCGCCAGTGTGGGTTCTTTCAGAGTCAGCCTCTTCGATTATAACAACTCTAGGCCTTTTTCGCTTAACTTGCTCCCTCGAGATAGTTTTTAATGCACCGTCGAGCCTTATACTTTGTCTTCGCTTGATCAGCCCAAGAATTCTGAGATTTCTATCCGTCAGGACCAAGTCAATATTCCTATCTTCGCCTAGGACCTCTTGAAGAACCTGAACTATCTCCTTATAATATCCGCCTTCGAGTCACTGAATTATCGTTCTAAAGAAAAAAGAGATATGAGTTGGGTTTCATTTGCAATTGTCTTGCCGATTGCTCGAAAGGATAGTAGTACTATCGTCTAAATAGTCATCGCCTGGAAAATCCTGGGGGACATCTAACATAGAACCACTCCAACTTGAAGTAGCTCAGCCTGGCCCAAGACCCCGTAATTATTCGACAATTTCTCACAGCCTCTAGAAATGTGAAGGATGGACTGTCTGTCCGACTTTTGAAGTTGAACAAATATCTTATCTCGGTCAGTCGGGATGGTCGATAGAGGTGATCCATAAATGCAATGAACAAGCTATTGAGTAAAGCATATCCATTTGGGTGCAGCTGAGATGGGGCAATCCCTATAAAGGACAGCACTTCTCTTATATGCTGATTGAACAGGGGGAGCGTCCCATCTGCGCACGCATGTCGATTGAATGCGGTATACCCTTCCAGTGGATTGTGTGGTCTGTCATTTAGTCCTGGCTGTAGCACATCATCCATCGACAAACTGTGCCTTAGGCATATTCTCCCTAGCATATCTTCCGAGATGTTGGACGGAACAGAGTCTGGCGGACTATTGATAAGAGGTGCGTCTGGCACCTCGCCCGGGGATGGATCGATAACTTCGACCTCAATCTCAGGTATTTCAAGAACGGGAGGAATTGAACTCTGAATTTCCTATGGCTGCAAGCTTGGAGTTTCCATAACTAGCTAACTCACAAGAAATCATCACTAGACGACAAAGATCCCGTGTGTTCCCCATGTATAGAGTGTGTGTTGTGTAGTGCAGTGCTGTGCATTACTTGAAAAGATTTTGTAGAGTTAAAGGAAAATTGCAAACGACAAAGATAATCGAGGTCCAGTTGGAGTAACCGTCATTGCTGACCGTCATCACCAAACCATCCCGATGTTAGCGATCGATACAAATTAAAATATGTTATCATCGTGTTAAGTTATGGTGCCGTCGACGAGCTTCGAAAGGTAGTCAAGTATGCAGTTTAACGGTCAAGTCCAGATACGCGAGAATGAACCTCGTCGAAATTGTGCTAAAAAGTGTTCAAAATTTCGTATCCATCATTGGATGGGTTCGACTCGACCACTAGAAACTTATTCGTATCCGTCAAGATCTGTATTTCGGATCGATCACCAGAAGCATACTTCGAATCGATCATGAAGGTTTGAGTTCGTATCGATCAATAAAGATGGGTTCGAATCGATGCTCGATAGACAAATTCGTATCGATCAGGAAATTCACGGCTTCATATCGATCACGTTCAAATCGATACTTGTCGTATCGATCATAAGAGTGAGATTCGTATCGATCTAAAGCCAAGGATTTTGAGACGACTGCTCCTTAACTCTCGCATCGAGCATCACTGATCGACACGATCTACCACCATCTCAATCGATACGAGCTACAACATCTCCCTTAGGAAATCCCCGGAATCGATGCGAAATCAAAGAAAAAAGTCATTGCCTGCATCGATTCGAACACCCGTCCCCAGATCGACACGAAACGCAGACCGAGTTATTTTTTCCACTCCTTCTTCCCCAACCATCAATGGCATCGCCATGGCCATTCTAAACCAAGCTCTGACCCGGATCTGACCATAAAGTTTGCCAGAATTGATACTCGGCGAAGATGGAATGGATCTGAGATTCAAGCTTCGTCGTTAGGATTTAGTAGCGACCGAATAGTTACCTAGATTAGTGATTAAGATTCGAAGATTTGAAGCGCTGTGTTTGATCGATTCGAAAGCGGCGTACAGTTCTGCTTTTCTCAAGCTCGTGGATCGATGCGATTGCAAGGAGTAAAGAAGGCGGCAGTAAAAAGTAAAAAAAGTGGAAAATGACGAAGTCCAGGGTACTTATATGAGGGCAGGTGTGAAGAAACGGGGCGATTCGCCTCCCGGTCCAAATGACCGGTCACTACAGGTCAACCTCTATACCAAGTCGAACGACGAATTCAAATCCATCAGTCTGAGCTCTTATCGATTCGAAATGGTAGATAGGTCCATCGATATGAAGAGCACGGCGAAGATAACTTTGGAAACGTTAACTTCTGTCGACTCGAAATCTCTACGCGCATCAGCAAATTTGCAATTCCATCCATGGCCCATCGTTGCGAACTGTATTATTCGAATCCATCAATGCACGGTCCCCAGATGCTTGCAACGGTCGATACGAACGATGATTTCATGACCATCATGACCCATACATATCGATGCAAGGGCAACCTTTCAAACTCCTATATCGATCTAGGAGAGGATCGATACGAAGTAACATCCAAAAACAACCATCAAGCGTTGTTACAACTCAAGTTTCACTTCGGTTCAGGAGAAGATCGATGCGAAATTCGGTACAAGAAAACTGACGAAAACTCATGAACATGCAACGTTAACGAGAGTCAGATTAACATATATATATATATATATGTCAATGTATATACATATATGTCAAAGTAGTAACCAATTTTCAGCATTAACAAGAATTGGATATTCATTTAAACGATTACGGCGATAAACAATTTAGCACTGTCATACAGCAATCAGTTATAGCAGCGTAGGGTTCAACCTTCAACAAAAAGACAATGACTTTTCAGAATGAAGACTGCAGCTTTTCAAAGTACGTCATGTTTCCACAAGACGTACTTTGGGGGGTAAATGTTATCCCACCTTTAGGCAAGGTCGTGACACCAATAGCTTGACTAGAAACCAAGGATGAATCGTCCTGGAGATCGTTAATACATAGGTCTACTATGGACATCGGTAAATTTTTTCCGAGTCCGGATCAAGATACAACTGACAAGACATGATGAACTAAGCCATGGAAGCCAGCATTCCAAATTTCAAGTCAATCTGAGTTCACATGATCAATTTATGATCGATGCATTTTGAAGGAGGCAGCCTTACTTTCGTATCCATCGATCTGCGTCAATTCGTATCGATCGCATTCGCATCGATCAGATTGCCTCACTTCGCATCCATTGTTATGCCCTACTTCGAATCGATCGGTTTTATGTCCATCAATGAGTAGTATGCTTCGTATTGGACGTTCAGTGTCTAATTCATATCCATAGTTGAGCCTCTATTCGAATCCACTATCTTCATATCGATAGGATTCGCATCCATCATCACACCTCAATTCATATCCATCAGATTCGCATCGATCCAGTTTGAATCCATCAAGAAGCCTCAGCTAAACTCAATCTTGTTCGAATCCATTGACAGAGCATGCATTTCGTATCGATCGGCTAAGCCTACTTTGTATCCATCAAGTATCTACGGCTCGTACCCATCGAGGAAAGTCCTTTTCATAACCATCAACCTACATTGCTTCATATCCATCAATGTTATTGTTGTTCGAATCCATCGAGTTATCACTACTTCGTATCCATCAACACGAATTAAATAACGGTCATCGATACAAACGATGCGAGATTCATGGAGTCGAAACGGTCAAACCGGAGCAAAGAGTGGATCAATGCGAGGAGTGCGTGCCACATCGCCGCTGGGTCACGTGCATCATCGAGATGAATTGATCGATTCGAATTAATTGATATGAAGGAAGCAATGCAGTCGAAAATCCAATTTCGTATCGACCACAACTCAAAATCCACTGATCCAAATGCTGTGAAATTTTCACAGGAGGTTACGTACAAGCCATAGATTACTTCCACCAAGTTTCAGCTCCATTGGACACGATCTTGATCGATACAAATTGATTTCATATCGATCACAGATCGAGTCGAAACTCTCCAGGATCAGTCGCGTGGGCCCCTTCATGTGCCAAAACGAGTCTGCCGAAGTTTAAGCGCGATATCAGCCTCATACGCCTGTAAATAGAGCCCCAAAGCCTACAGAAGAAGGATCTTTTGATTCTCAAGCGCCCAGACTCTGCCGTATCGAGATTTGCACCATACTCTTGCTGCTAAATTCGAATTCCAAGTTGTATTTTGTTGTTGTTCGCTGTGGTCAATTGTAATTGTTCAAAGAGAATCAATAAAGTCACAAAAATTTCATAGTGGGCGTAGGCAACACGCCGAACCACTCTAAATCGCTAGTCTGTGCATTTACATTCCTGTTAGTTGGAGTTTTTGTTAGATAATCTTCATTTTTAATTTATATTCTTCACTGTTATCTCTTCAAAAACTTCCGAAGAGTGTTGTGCCCAATTTTGGTACAAACAGATTCTATAATCCAAGCCTAACTTTAACTCTGAAGGCTCTTCTTGGTTACCAAAGTGTTACCCTACCTCCCATTGGTATTACCGAAGGGAAGACTCCTGAAAGTGAACATGTTTCGGGATATGTTCCCTAATGCATTTCGGAAGCTAATCTTAGACTGCCCCTATTAGACTCTTCTCCTTTAGAACTATCTGTACCGAAGGATGGTTTACGAAAGGATATCTTTTTTTCCAATATGGCCAGACCCTTAGGGTCCCTTGCCGATACTAGGAGTAAAGACAAGATTATTATAGTTACTAAAGAGAAATTTGCCCATTTTAGAGGACCACGAATTTTGTACTTTTCATTTTTCACTATCTTTATTAATTCTCTGTAGAATGAAATGAAGTTGTTCTTATAATGACTTGCCTTCACTTGGTTTTGACTTAAATCTCTTTTAGGGGCAATCACATCCCAACTGCTTAATGTTAGAGGGAGATCTTGCCTCCATGCAATGGAGTCTTGATGATAAGATAGCCGAATTGATAAAACATAGTCCTGGCCTTGATACTAACATCCATGCTATCTTGAAAGATAACGAATCCTTGAAATGAACTCTTGAGGAATTATCCAAAATGATGTTTGTCATCCCAGAGGTAGCGTTGATCACTGATCAGGCTTCGAAATCCATAGTTTCAGAGTTGCGGGAGTCGACGGCTACTCTTAAACAACAGATAAAGGAAGCTCATCGTGAGCTTTCGATAATAAAGCTGCAAGAATTTTAGGATGATAATAATTGTACTAACGAAGTTATAGTTGCAGCTCCTTCGGATTGCAAAAAAGGTAGAGATAGATGGTATACTGCTATGGGAATTCCTTCTTCTCATAGGACTATAGCTATCTCTTCCAACTGTCATTCCTGGCGCACCCCATCTGAAAGGAGTTCTCCCTTGGTCCCATTTCCTACTGCATCAAACATTCTCTTTTGTACTAGGGATGGTACAAGAATTCTTTCAGACAATTTAAGAAGGAATGGACTAAATCATACGGCAAGATGGAGAAGCACTCCAAATATCGCTTGGAGGGGCTGCAAAGGAAGCTAAAACTAGGGTTAGAAATATGAGTGAAGGCTTATGAGATATTGCCCTACCCCCTTTCTTTTCCTTTTCATTCTAAATGTATTAATGATCACTTGAATAATTTCTCTTTAATATTGAGAACCTTTTGTCCTTTCGGTCGACTTATTATTTCAATTCAAACCATCTTTGTTCATTCTTTCTCAAGGTACTTTTTGCCCCTTGGCACCTTACCGTATTGATATCTTTGCTATCCATTCTTACTTTTTTAATACTATCCATATGGCCTAGATTGGGATTTTTACCCAATGCTCATTCTTCCTTAGGAACTTTCCTCCAAAGGCTCTAATCTATCCAACTCTGAACTTATACATGATGCTTCTCGACCGTGGCTCGCTATTATTGAGAATCTACCCAATACTCTAATCTAACTTGGAATCGACCCAACACATGGCACTTCTCGTCCATGGCACACTATCATTAGGAATCAACCCAACATTCTGATCTAACTAGGAATCTACCTAGTGTATGGCACTTCTCGTCCATGGCTCACTATCATTGGGAATTTACCCAACATTCTAATCTAATAAGGAATCTATCCAACACATGGCACTTCTCGTCCATGGCTCACAATCATTAGGAATCTACTCAATATTCTAATCTAATTAGGAATCTACCCAATGCATGGTACTACTTTACTATGGCTCACTATTATTGGGAATCTACCCAATATTCTAATCTAATTGGGAATCTACCAAATGCATGGTAAACTTGACCATGGCTTACTAATAATCTACCCAATATTCTAATAGAATAGGGAATCTACCCAATGCATGTTACAACTTGACCTTGGCTCACTATTAGCATGCATTCTACTTTTCGATGTCTTTAAATCCAAGTGATATGGGTTTACACTTTGTATCATATCACTATAGGGGTGCTCTTATGGGGAGGTTTACCAACTCATTGTTAGGTCAAATCTACAACCACTTTTGGCTGGTGTTGTCCATCAAAAACTAATTTAAGTTAATGGACATACCTAATGTTAGTTGTAACTTGATTAACGAAAATATAAATTATTTGAAAAGAGCGCTTTTGGATTATTGAACAAAAGAATTTTAAAATCGAATAATTGATAGACCTTATTGCTTGGCAGGAAACATATTTCATTTAAGTTTGAGAAAGAGAGTTGTTGAGAGAATTAACATTTTTACTGAAGAAGCGAAATTCCTTATTAGCCTCATCAAACCATTGGAAGAGCTTTAGTCCTTGGACTCTAAATGAAGACACAACAATAAAAAATAACTAAAAGAGAGACATACCAGGTAGAATTCAATAGGTACCAAAATTAGATTACGCTTACCAAGAAAGGAAAGAGCTAAGCCCAAGAGAGGTGTCATTGGTAAGATAAGAGACTTTAAATATAGAGATCCGTATTGCATTCTTTATCTTCAGAAGGAAACTTACAATATTCAGTCGAATGAGTGTATACCAATTTCTCCTAAAACATAGAAGCAAAGTTATACATTTGTAAAGATGAGATATTAAAATAACTATTTAATAAACTGAGTCAATCTCCCTTTTCGTATGAAGTTTTCTACAGCTTAAGAGAGTCTTCGACACTCGTCTGTTTCATGCCCATTTGCTTGATGGTAAACATAGTTGTTTCTTTCTTTTGGATCTTCTTTGATGGATGAGGGATAGTTTAGATAATGGAACTCTCTATGTGTTTCCAAATAGATTCAAGATAGATTTCGATTAAGCGGAGTTAAGACCTGGTCTCATTTGACCTTCTTCTGAGATCGAAGAGTAGAAGTAATGTGAGGGCTCTTTTAGGAGGGAGAGACCTTTATTTGTCATTACTACAATACTTAAGTCCTTAATTTTGTTTTCCATAGCTTTGACCATCCCTTAGAGTTGAGAAAACTCTTAAAGAGACTCCTGAAGATACTCTGAAAGCTGTCTAAACTGGAGAAATTGAAGTTCGTACACAAGATTGTAGTCCTAGTCTCAGTCTTTTTTCGAGATATGAGTAGAAAGATGTTCATCATTGCCTACTTTAATGAGCAGGATGCGAAAGTTGATGGTAACTTCGGGGTTAGTTCCTTATTCTCAAAGTCAATTATGGTCTGAGGAATGATGTCACTGGATTTCCCTAACTAGATATCTAGTAAGACCACGCCGCTGAGTGAAACTATTTTTCCCCTCACTAATATCTTAAATAAAACATAACAACCATATATTGTGCTCCTACAACCACAATGGCTAGAATATAGAAAATAGCATTTATAATTATGCAACATGTATTGGATTACCAATGCCAATTCAATAGATTATCCATCTTAATTTCAAATGAATACCCGTCACAACATAAACTGATTGTCCATCTTATTTTAATATTTTTAAGAGAAGAAGTACCTCAAAGACTTGTGATCCATATACAACTCAAATCTTTCTACTAGTCTCCACACATTCAATGCGAAAATCTCTACTATGGCCAACTCCAAATCATGAGTCGGATATCTAACTTCATGTGGTCTGAGCTGTCGAGAAGCATAGGCAATCACTTTATACCTCTGCATCAATACAACTCTTAATCTTGTTCCATACGCATCCTTATACACCACCAAATCTTGATTCCCATCTGGAACTATTAACGCGGGTGCATTGATAGGTGGCTTGAGGAATGCTTCCTCACATTTATCAGACTAAATAAACTATGTGTCCTTTCCAGTTAGCTTAGTTAAAGGTGCTGCTATCCATGAGAAATCCTTGATAAATCTCTGGTAATAGCCAACTAATCTAAAAAAACTTCTTATCTCGGTCACCGTCTCGAGTCTTTTCCAATTGTTAACAGCTTCGATCTTGTTCGGATAGATTGACAATCCTTTCGCTGAAACTATGACCAAGAAACTTCACTTATTTCTTCTAGAAATGACACTTCAAAAACTTCGCTTTCAATTGATGCTGCCTCAACGTCTCAAGCACTATTCTAAGATGAATCTCATGATCCCTTTTGTTCTTAGAATATATCAAAATGTCTTCAATGAACTTGAACCTATCCAAGTGCTCTCAAAAAATCTAATTCATCAAATCCACGAAGAAAGCAGGTGCATTAGTTAATCCGAATGGCATCACTAACCACTCGTACGAACCATACCTTGTTCAAAATACCATTAACGGAATACTATCCTCTGCCATTCTCAATTGATGAAACCTTATCGCCAAATCCAATGGGAAAATATTTTCGGCACCACTCGATTGATCAAAAAAATCATCAATTCTGGGAAGATGATATCGATTTATTATCATCTTTTTATTCAATTTATGATAATCGATGCACAATTTTAACGTCTCGTTCGGTTCAGCTTCTAGTATGTGTCATCCTAAGTTCACTGGTTGTACCTTCAGTTCCTCCATCTCAGTACGTGTCATCCTGCGAGGTGGTCTACTAATGGGTTTAGCTTATAGTACAAGACCTATTCGAAACTCAATAGCTAGTTTCGATGATAGTTCTATAACCGGCGCAAAAACATCTGCAAGTTCTCTTACAATTAAAAACTGATTCAATTCGTCTACCACTTATTTGGCACCCAATAAAGAAAAAATTTCTGGATTCGTATTCTCAATTAAGTATACTGTTCGGTCACTACTATCAGGGTGTCTCAATGATATTTTCCTATCCTAGCAAAATATACTAGCATCGTATCTACTCAACCAATCCATACCTAAAACAATCCCAAAATTTGTAAAGTCGAATACATACAAACTACAGGCAAAAGTATAAGCTCGCAACTCAAACTCTAGATAGTCACATCTCATCCCCAGAGTTGCGTACCCTCATATTGGATTAGCTATCCTTAAGGAAGTAATAAGGTATGATGGTTCTAAACATAACTTATCTACCAAACACTGAGATATAAATGAATGTGATGCACTTGTATCAAACAGTACCCTAACTGGTATGTTATGAATCAATGGCGTACCTTCGACCATAGACTTTCCTTTCTCAACTGCTGTTGAATTTGATGTAAACGGCTCCAAAGAAAACACCTTTTCTTTGTTAGCCTTGGCCACCTCTGGACATTTGTTCTTATAATACCCCACCTAGTCACAATTAAAGCACTTCACATTTTTCTTCCTTACAACCACATTGCCATCACCAGATCGGCACTTGTTTGCATAATGCCCCTTCTTGTCACGCTTGTAACAAACCATATCATTTTTTCCCTTTTGGGCAACCTCTCCTTTCTAAGCTCCCTTCTTTCTAAAGAATTTCTTCCTCTTATTCTGAGAATTCTGGTTCTCCGCCGACTTCTCTTTCCCAAAGGTCAAAAGCATTTCTTCATTCTTGATAGCCATCTCTACCACTACATTCCATGGATCTTTGAGATGTGGCATAGTTTCCCTACCAATCTTCGGCCTCAACTCCTGGATAAACGTCTCTTTCCTCTTGACAATAGTGTCAACAGTGGCATATCCATACCTGCACAGCACGTCAAACTAAGTGGAGTATTCCAATACTGACATTCCCCTTACTACAACTCCATAAACTTCCTGAGCAAGGCTGACTTGGAAACTTAAAACAAAAACCTTTCCTCGAACCTCCTTCAAAAATCTGCCTAAGTGAATTCCTCTTCTGGCACTCCCATGGTTACTCCATTCCACCAGAACAAAGCAGCTCCTTGCAACTGTCTCGAAGCCAATCTCCTTTTTGGTTCATCATTCAAACTCAAATCAGCAAAAATTCTTTCACAATGTAATAGCCAATTCTCCACTTCAATAGCAACTCCAATCCCCAGAAAAGGCTTCCTACACAAACTAGCGTGTTCTCGACTTAGCTGATCATAATTATTACTAACTGGCACTACTAGATTGACTCCTCTTGCATTAGCAGCATTTCCTCTAACTCTTCTATAGCTACTCCAACTTGCATCAGATTGACGAAGAAGTGATACATAATTCACTATCTACTGATGGGGTTCCGACACCTATATTGGCATTTGCATTTTGATTAGCATTTGCCTATCGACCCTGATTTATCCTAGCGTTGGGCCGAGCATTTCCATTGGTTGTAGTGCTTTCGCCACCTAGATTCACTCTTCCGTTTCCTGCCTCCATATCTTTCTTTTCGTAAATCTTCATACGAGCCTTAGTAAGATACATAAGAATGGCCTAAGAGAGAGGAGAGAATAGAGATGGAATATATACTTATATATAGCAAATAAAAGTACGTTATTATAGCGTTATCCAATACCCCAATCATATTCTTTGATTCATTAGGGTTATTTTTTAAAAACTCTCTAGGTTTAAAATTCTTTTAATCATAAACTTATGCTCTGATACCAACTTGTAACATCCCCTATTCTGAGGCCCAAAATTAACCACTACGGATGCTGCAGTCATTCATAATTATTAATTCTCGATAACAAAAGGCGGCTATGTTAATCATATAAATAATCAGAAGCACATGAATATGAATATTTTTCCAACATAGTTTAATAACAAATTTTCACATTTCATTTCATAAATGATATTTCATATTCATTACGTACTCCCATTTGTATTTTCACATTCAAAAAAAATATAACTATTACAAAATACTTTAAGAGCGATATATGAAGATGCTCCTTTGGTTGACCAGAGTCAAATACTTGGTAATTATACAAATTTTCTATTACATCCAAATGACAGAACCAAACTACACGGCGAAAATGAAAATAGATAAGTTCTTAATAGCTAGATTACCTCCTGCACTTCTCTGAGAGCTTAGTCGTCTAACTAGAAACCCGAAAACCCTTACTCTCGACTAACTCAAATGAGCACTCGAGATTTTAAGGGGAAAAATAAAAACTTAGGATCAGACAATAATTTGGTGTGAATAATAACCTACCATCTCGAACCAAATAAATATCTAGTGACACCACGGCGCTGAACGGAATGATTTTCCCCCTCATAACTAAAATATAACAACCATATATTATGCTCATGCAACCACAATGGTTAGAATATAGAAAATAACATTTATGGTCATGCAGCATATATTGGATTACCTATTCCAATTCATTAGATTATCCACCTTAGTTTCAAACGACTACCTATTGTTAGTCCGTGAGATGATGGTTTTGATGACAACAACCTTATAATAGATTATAAAATATAAATACTAACATTATAAGTTTAGATATATATGTATATGCAGGATTTAACCATGTAGGTGCTAAGAATGAAGACTGTACAGCATAGAAATTCAAGATATCAAGATAAAATATCAAGATAGAAGACTCATCAGTATCGAGACTATCAAGAGTTTAAGATTTCAAGGATAAGTTTTTTTTTATTATTAGGAATTTTTGTTAAAACTCATAGAAAAGCACTGGCATCTTAAAATCCAATTTATTCGTGGAATGGAATCCATTCGAGCCCGTTAAAGGGATGGAACCCTAAGTAGGATGGAACCTACGAAAAATCTAGTGGAACGTTGTTTTGTATCCGCTAAGTTTTATTCAAAATTATTTTTCAAAATTATATTCTGTTTTCAAAATGTTTTCAAAACTTTCCTTTTAAAAGATTCAAAACTCTCGATCCTGATTTTAAATAATTTTAGCCTCAAAAACATCCTTATTTTCAAAGTCAAATTACTCCTGATTTTAAACTATCTTTTTAAATAATATATTTAACTTTTAAATATTTATACTTAGATTTAAATATAAAAGTATAGTTAAAATCTATATATATTATTCTTTATATTTACTTATGAATTTTAACTATAGTCAAGTATATTTATAAAGTTTAAAATAGTTTTTATATAAGATAAAGGTTATTTTCAAAGAAAATCAAAAACACCAAAAAATCCTTTGGGATGTCGACATGCCTAGCATGACGATTTCGACATGGTGACAGTTTAATTCAAAAATTCAAATTTCAAAAGAAGTGTTTATTCACCATAACTCTTCATGAATGATCATGGTTGTTGTTCTTCTATAAATAGGGAACAGTTTCAATGAATTTTCAATCATAATTTTCTGGTTTTCACTCCTCTTCTTCTTCCTCATTTGTTAACACATATTCTTATCATTACTCTGCCGAAATCAACATTAAATCATACTCGATTACTTCTAGTTTGATTCACTGTCACTATCTCTACAAGATTCTCAGTGCTATTCAGAGTTATAGACATCTTTGTAATCCATTAAGCGAGAAAAGGTGTGATTGTAGCCTTGGAAATCAATCAAAAGGGAAAAGGTGTGATTGTAGCCTTGGTAAATCAATTGGGTAAACTTGTGGCCCGGAAATAAAGTATCTCTACCCAGAGGATCGAAATTCTAGAGGGTGTACCTCGTAGCCTTGAAACCGAGGGTGTAATTGTACGATTGCTTTTGAAAGGAAATTCGTACTTGTGTTGTGGGACTGGATGTAGGGTAACTCTGAACCAGTATAAAATCCGGTGTGTTCTTTCCTTTACTGCTTTTATTTTATTTCTACATCTGTGATTGTTTCTGTGATCATATCTGTGTCTATATATTGCATACTTTTGTGTCTAAATTAACATAAATTAAAAAGATTTAGTAATTCTTTATTAACACTATTCACCCCCCTCCTCTAGTGTTAATCTTAGCCTTAAGATCCGTAATTCGCATTTCTCACACCTATCACAATTTAAGCTGACTATCTATCTTATTTTCATCTAACTACCTATCTTATAACTATGTGGACTAACCTCTCATATATAGCATATTCGGAATTATGTGGACTATCCATCTCACTTGTAATTATTACCTGGATTACCCATCCCTTACCATATTGACTACCCATCAAATATGGTTTCATTATTAAATTATATGGACTATCCATCACACATATTCCATTTAAGTTAAAATAATGTGGATTATCCATCACACATCCCATAGTTTTCCTAGGACGACTATGAACCCTTTATTATCCTCATGGAGACTATCCATCTCCAACATGATGTGGACTATCCATCTCACATCCCATAGTTTTCTTTGGATGAGTATGAACCTACCATTTACAGTTCAATTCATTTTACTTACATGTATCCCCTTATGGTCATAACATTTCAATGTAACATAACATTGGTAACCTAAAATAGTCGATGTTGAAGTCAATAAAAATAGACATTGTTATCCCCAAGATTAAAATCAAAAATCACATGGCAATTCGATTGCCCCATTAAATAATTTAAATTTTGGATTAATGTCGAAGTTCATCTACATCGGTGTCCCCAATGGTATTGTCAAGGTTCATAATCTAAAATGGCACCGGTATCCTTAAAGAAGACGTCAAAGTAGAAAACTTAGGCTCTCCGCCCTTTTAAAATTTAGGATAGATCAATGTTGACGGCATTAACATTGTGGACTTAGAGGTCTAAGGCTCTCCTCCTTTAATCATAATACATGCAATTTTAAAACAATGTCGAAGTCATAAAACATAAGGCTCACCACCTTTAAACAAGTTAAATAAAGCAACATCAAAGATGATTTTGTCGACCTTCATAAACTATAGGCTATCCACTTATCAAACGAAACTTTTAACTTTTATAAGTTATATGGCTACCTGCCAAAAATATAGGGCCTTTGACCCTCTTGAAACATAGGTACAAGCCTCTCCGGCATTAAAAAGATAAGGTGCGGCATTGTGGCTATGCTGAATCAACACTAAAACATAAGATCGCCAACCTTAATGCACATCGACCCCCAAGCTCCTCGACGATGTTATAAACTTTTATATTTAAGTTACTTCAGCTACTTTTCCGCTTTTATATAGAGTGAAGGACATAATAGGCAGCATCATCATGTTGAATTGGAAAACAAACAAAAAGTTAAGATGCGACATCATTTATAACACTTCAGTAATCCCGATAAGGTATGCCGTTCAGGGTAGGTTGTTGATAATATCGGCATCGACACTGATGGAACCAGTTTATAACTACCTAAGCAGCCATTATAGGCTTCCATCCTTATCGGCATCAACCTTCATGGAAGAGACATACCTTTAGGCTCGAAGAGGGTATATGCGGCATAACATCATCGTAATTAACATGAAAACTGGATTGTTTATATTAAAGGTAAATACTTTTTACCAAATCTTATACTTTGGCAAATTCCTATTGGGTAATAAAAGTTCTTTACCCAAAATTTTGTAGAAATCCTTCGCACCCAGAATTTCAAGTCCCAAAACATACTTTGAAACAATTAATTAATATCCTTAATTAACAATCCATTTAAATGCTTACCCAGTATAATAATTTCATAATAAATCGAAATTACTTGGGAAAATCCCAAAAATTCATAAACATTCAAAATATCCTTCTCTTCACCATATTGAAATTTCAAAGCTAAAATCCATAATTAATTATTTTGAATAATTAAAACCCAAAATTAAGCCATTTCCTTCTTAGGAAATTCATAAAACAATATATATAACATGGAAAATTATGAAATTAAAAATGCATCTCCAAAATAATGTTTTATACAACATATCAGAAAATCAAAGCATTTGGAGAATAAAATCTTAGGTTTTACCCTTAAACCCCATTTAAATAATTTCATTAAAAAATCCCTTAATTCATCATTCAATCCTAACAATGAATATTCAACCATATCTTGGAAAAATTTATCAAAATGATTCGAATATTACCCGTTGCCGAATTTAAAAAGAAAAAATAGAGAAGGTACATTTATTATTCCCCTTAGATTAATTGTTGGAGTTAAGATTTAATTTGGTCTTAGTATCCCTAAGCTTTTCCCCTTGAATCCCCTTGATTTCATCCCCTAGCTTGAGTTATGGCTAGCTTTGGTGTTTTTCTTTTGATTATTTAAATTTGTGAAAAGTGATATCGAAATGAGGGGGAGAGGATTTTACTTGTTAAAGGATGGATCCTCCTATTTTGCGATCCTCGTATTTTCTCTTATATGTTTAGTTTTAAAAAGCAATCTTATAAATTTATTAAGGCATGGCCTTATTAACTAACCAAATCTCATTTTCCTTAATCATTTACATTATTATATTTAATCTACTTGTAACCTACATTTTGACAGTGTATGAGCAGATTTAACTAAACGAATTTTATAATCACTGAGGCACGAAGCCCGAAGGGGTGATTATTAGGTTCAAAAATTAGGTATAACCAAGGCTACGGATCATAGTCGAGTGAGCTTAGACAAATGGCATCCTAAAATTTTCTAAGCATGGATTAGTGCTTACCCAAAATGGGAGATCGATACCTACCTCTTCCTCTATGCAGGGGATCAAATCGGATCACTGTGGCTATGAACACTTAACTTAGCAGATCAAATCAACGGAAATCGATCGATATCTCCAACTTTCATCCAGGCAACATTGTAGAACAACTCAGGAAACACAAAGTAAACATCAAAGAGGGCCCCTGAAAGGGATTGGTGGGCCCCACTCCCTATCTTGGGGATCGGCACCGATCCCTAAAAGTGGACACAGTGTGGCCAATTTTTGGTGAGTGTGGTCGACCTAGTCTCGAGGTCTTATAGGTGAGTTTTCAGGTGGTTATTTGCACGCATTTTCCTACAAGTACAACAGTCGTGACACTCATTTTAGGATCTTCTTTCTGGCTCTCCTCTTCCTCCATTGTTATTATTATTAAGCTACTAGATTGTAATTGTAATGTATAATATAATAAAGGAAATATTATTGGAGTGGACGTAGGCCAGAGTCAACCGAACCATTATAAAACTTTCTGTGTTCATTTTTCAATTTTAATTGGTTGTTCTTTATATTTTATTCGTTGCTTCATTCTTTTGGGAATTTTTTATTAGATGTTTTGGTGATTCCATACTGTTTATGGTGTTGGTGTCATTTTTGATGTCAACATTTTGGTGCTTTCGTTGAAAATTACTTGCGCCCACATATTTGGAAGCTTGGATACTTTGATCCAAGAAGCAATAGTTAGGAAATCCATAAGGAGAGTGCTTGTGGATTGGAGTCACCACAGTGAAAGCTAGGAGGCTTCCTCCGAAGCTAATCAACCCACTGTCTTCATCACCAGGAACTAGATGGAGGTGGCAATGGATGCAATGCAGAAGAGGATGATGAAAAGGTAAAAGGAAATGATGTAGAATTTCCTTAGTCAAATTGGATGGGCAGGAGCGATAGGAGCTACTAGCAACTTGGATCAAGGAGTTAAAGCAGCAAAAGAAGCAGAAAATTAGAATAGGGAGCATGGAAATTGATCCGACAGGCAAGAGATCGCAGCACAGCAGCCGGGGGCAACCCTCGGCCAACTTTAGGGGATCGACACCAATCCCCCTAGAGGGGTTGGTACTGAACTCCTAAGGCTTAGGGGCATACCGTTGGGTTAGGTTAGTTTGGATGTAATTAGGCCAATGTTTGGTGCTATGCATGTTGATGCATACTGAAATGTGGATGCACGTCCGAAGGAGTATTGTGATGACCAGCAAATCCGTACCCTTTGAATCGACAATAAACCACACATGTCCGACCCAAAAAGCACAGACTGACAGAAAGAAAAGAAGATAAAAGAAGAGAAGAGAAGAAAGAGAGAAGATAGAACCAAACAGAACAATACAGAATCTCACATTGCAGCTGGATAACACACAATATCATATCAATGATCTTTACAAAATAGAAACTGCATATACATACATAAATCAGAGTACAACAATCAATCAATAGTTATCAGCCTGAATAGTTATAGTAACATGTCCTCACAATTACCGATAATATACAACTAAGCAGTGGATAATAAACAGATATGTGTATATGAAAATGAAGATCTTCGGCTCCCCTGTTGAAGCTCCAATAGCACCAAAACTGAACCTGTAAATATACTCGGTCTGACTTGAGCATTGAAAAGGAAGAATTCCCGGATCAGTCTGGTAAACCAGCATGAGAAACACACTCAACTAAATTTACTAAATTACCAAACTTTTCCTTTATTAAAACAAAAGTGTCCCGTAAGACACGCCCACACATATGATCACGACATCCAAAACATCATATAACATATGATAACAGCATATATCACAATATTTGTAAATAAAACCAATACTGGTGAGGAATCCAGTTGGATCCCTCCAACCAGTCATCTACAACAAATTTACATATTAGAATATGTGTACAATGTATGCTTCGAGGCAGACACACGTATAAAGGGTCATCCTCTCATACACGAGAACGTATATGGTCTCATCTGCTCCAATAGGTAAAAAATATTCAAATACCAATCAATATATATAAGGGCACTTTTGGCACAGGTCCTTATTAAGGTTTAAAATACACGAAAAGTCCTTTGCTAAATTTCAGTATAAATTAGGTCCTTGTTTTTTATTCACGATTATTGCAAAGCATGATGCAACTTTTCATAAAAGTTGCTGAAATTTCCGCAACTTTTCTGTACACTGTGAACATACTGTATGAAAGTTGCTGAAATATCAATACTTATTTATAAAAGTTGCTGACATTTCAGCAACATTTATGTGAACTATGAACACAGTTTATGAAAGTTGCTGAAATATTAGCACTTATTTATAAAAGTTGCTCAATAATTTTTCTTTGTTTCTAGGAAATAGGGACCGGATTTACAATGAAACTTTGACAGGGAAAGTTGCTGAAATATCAGCACTTATTTATAAAAGTTGCTGACATTTCAGCAATAATTTTTCTTTGTTTCTAGAAAATAAGGACCGGATTCACAATGAAACTTTGACAGGGACGCACTTTACAATATGAAAGTATGATAGGGATGCCTCCATAATTTCCACTATATATAATATTATATATCATCCAACAATCATCAATCAGCATAGATAAAATTTATTCTCACCTATATAAAAATATCGTTGGGTCAGAAAGAGTGAATTGTACTCATATTGCTTCCAATAGCAGTTGCAGTGTTTTATTCTGAATAAAATTAAACAGCCGTTTAATTTTACCCAAAATTTACACTAGCTCCAATCAACTCCAAACCAGCTCTAAAATATATTGTGTTCATTCTTTTTTATTTGAAGAGATCTCGGCCCATGCTTTCATCTTCTTCTCCCCAGGAATATTCATGCATGCAAAACCCATAGCTCGTTCGAATTTTTGAACGCCGCACCTCCTATCGACCACTAGACGACGATCCATCGCCATCACGTCGAAGCCTCCACCGCCTTTTACCACCGCCCAGAGCCGCTTGGAGCTTGGCCACTTATTCTCCTTGATAAACGCGTACGAACGGAGAACGTTCGAGCTCGATTTTCCGTAATCCATCGCGTTATACCCGATCATGAATGTTGATTTTGTAGTACTCGCCGTCCTCTACAATTTTCTAGTTGGAGATTTCTCATAAAAGTGGATGGATTGGAAGAAAAACGAGGAAGAAAGTTGGAAGATTTCGGCCATGCATTTCATGGTGGCGGCTAGCCCTGGCCACGTTAGTGTTTGTGAAAATAGAGGAAATTTATGGCCTTTTATAGAAAATTTCTATGCACTATTCATCGGAAAAAATTTCGAACTCCAAACGAATCGTGTCATCTGGTATTTATAATGTTTTACCCCTATTCCGAACACAATGGAATATATATCAGGATCCAATTCGATCATATTTGAAAGATAGGTTTTTCGAATCGAATTATTTAAATTTAAAATTCACTTAAACAGATTTCTACACATTTTAGCTTGCCACGGCTGAACCGTAAATCCGATTGACACGAAATTTGAAATCCTACACTAATATAACATTACAGATCCAATGAAACTAGTTTCGTCGAGATCCGAGACTGTGTAAAAATGGCTATTTTTACACATTGACTAAATATTAAAATATCCAATTTCCACAAATTAACTTTTAATTCAATTTTAAAAGTTTTCTAACATCATTTTGATTCAAATGGAATTTAATTCGACATTATAAATCATTTTCGTTCACATTAAAGTTCAAATTCCAATTATTTCAACAATTTCAAATATTAAATTAACAATTTAATTATCCAATTAAATTAAATCACTATATTTCAAATATAAGTTATTCAGCTTATAAAATTTACTTGTGAATATTTAGAAACAATTAGATATACGAATTTCAAATGACTGAAATTCTGGGTTGTCACATTCTCCCCTACTTAAAAGAATTTCATTCTCGAAATTATTGAGTAAGAAAAAGTCACAAAATCCATTTGTTACACTCTTATAAAAACTTTTCTTAAGTTTCAAACCCATTCATAGTTAACAGAGTTATCTCATTTAACTTTCAACCCAATAGTAAAAAATTTAGTTATCAAATTTTTTCCGATTTGTCAAAAAAATTCTAACGCCTTAAATTTTCAAAAAATTTCGCCAGCGGCTCCTTTGCGTTGTTCGATCGTAGTGGGATCACAACATATATATATCACAAATATACACCTCATCTTTGAGGATGATGCATCCCGTAGGGAAAAAAATGTAAAAGTACGATATGTAATCCGAGATATGTAGCTTTTATATTATTAGCAAGCATATACGGCTAATATAGAACAAAAGCGAGCTCCAAATGCGAAGTATACGCAATCCGCACCTACTAAATACTCGATAAAAAAATGAAAAACATGTATATAGAAAGTAATATTAATATACAACATATACCAACATAACAACTATATATGCCAATATAAAAAATGCAATCAAGAGCAATAAATCCGACCGTCAAACAACTATCATCCAACAAACATCGAACAAACCAATCTCTATCCAATCAAATCCATAATCAAATCAATATAAATTCATTTCTTATTAATATTCAATGAATTGGTTTTTAATTTAATCAAATTTGATTCGTTAACATTGGTTTTTAATTTAATCAAATTTGATTCGTTAACATTGGATTTTACTAATATTCATTCGTTTGTACTCAATTAGTTCACATTCACTAATTACATTCAAGTTAGTTCATTTTCAATTCAAATCAAATTCAATTATATTTAGATTTAAATTTGTTTACTTCCAATTTGAATTCAATTACTTAGCTTTCAGTTTTATTAAATCAATTTCATTAACATTTAACGAATTTCTATTTACAATCAACATCCATCAAACAACCAATACACATCCAACATAACCAAATTAATTTACTTTACTCTCCATCATTCATATTTACTTTATTTACCTTCAATTTGGTTTAACGCTTTTAATTTCAATTGGTTGATATCTAATTGACTTTCATTTGATTATTCAATTTCATTAGCTTTTAATGAATTAACACTTACATCCATTATTCTATATCAATTCATTTATTTAATTCAATTGCTAATTCATTTAACAACTAAAGTTGAATTTCATTATATAACTCAAATTTATATTCTTTACTTCACTTTATTAATTCTTTTGGATATCAAATTCAACTTCATTCAATATTACTTAAGTTATGTTTCATTTCATTCTTACTTACATTCATTTCCACTTTATAACTTAAATTCACTACTAATTTAATTCAAATTCTATTTTATTTAACTATTACTTAAGTAAAATTCCATCACTATTCAAATTTAAGATTTTTTCTATCTTTTCTTAACAAAATTCTTTAACCATTTTAAAATTTGTTTTACTTATCTTTCCCATTTTATAAGTTATACAACTTATTTATTTAAACTTCCAAATTCATATTATATAATCACTTACCTCTAAGTTTAACTTTCATTTTAATAGCTTATCAAATCTAGTTAAAATCCAATTCAATTTATTTAACCTTCCTTTAGTTAAACTTCAAATCATACATTTTATTACGTTAACTCAAATTTATTTCAACTTTACCAAAGTTAAATCTTCACTCATGTTATAATTCCAAAACTCATATCACTTATATTTATCGATTTCAACTTGGATTTTAAATTCAAATTCATTTATCACAACAAAACTTTAATTTAAATTTACTATTGGTAGCAAATCAATCACATAGAAACTTGAAGATGATACTGATGATGCTGCAATCATCACCCTTATTATTTCCCAGCAACGGTAGTGAATTTAGTGCTTTATGTTCTTTTAAAAAAAATCCTTTTGTTATTTATAAGTCTTTTTACTTATATAATTTCACTATTTTACTACATTTAAATAAAACCGTTTCAAATTCATTTATCTTATTTAGATTTATAACAATATAATATCTTTAGCTTCGAAAAACAACACTCAAAATCAACGAGATTCAAATTTTCAAATTCTTAGTTCAAATTCACTTTTATTTATAATTCATATTTATATTTATATAGTTTCACTTCTTATATATAAGATTATTTCACAATTGTAAATCCTATAAATTATAATTCCATACTTATATATTTTTACATTTTCAAACAACCAAACAATCAATTTATATACACTTTAATAATTCTTGAAAAATTGTTTCCTTCATATATAAAATATAATCGAGGTAAAATTATTTCATTTACCCTTTTAAAATAATACAATGTCGACTTGCCTCGTTTAAGTGTATAGAAATCCCTATCGATAACATGGCTTCCTATATACCGACCAGAATTCACAAACAACTCAACAGATAAGTAATACGATATAAAACATTTTTATATCACTAACAAATACGCGCTCTTATATATAATACACTTAAACTCAATATAGGGTGCTACTGTTCCTATCTATACTTAGTACACATCAAAGCTTAGGAACATAAAAAATCTAAGGTCCGATACCAACCGTGATGATCCACAAATCCGTACCCTTTGAATCGACAATAAACCACACATGTCTAATCCAAAAAGCACAGACTGACGGAAAGTCAAGAGAAAGAAAAGAGATGAGAAGAAGAGAAGAGAAGAAAGAGAGAAGATATGACCAAACGGAACAATACAGAATCTCACATCGCAGCGGAATAACATATAATATCATATCAATGATCTTTATAAAATAGAAACTATATATACATACATAAATCAGAGTACAACAATCAATCAATAGTTATCAGCCTGAACATTTATAATAACATGTCCTTACAATTGTCGATAATATATAACAACTAAGCAGCGGATAATAAACAGATACATGTATACGAAAATGAAGATCTTCAGCTCTCCTGCTGAAGCTCCAATAGCACCAAAACTTAACCTGTAAATATACTCAGTCTGACCCGAGCATTGAAAGGGAACAACGCCCATATCAGTTTGGTAAACCAGCGAGAGAAACATAGTCAGCTGAATTTATTAAATTAACAAACTTTTCTTTTATCAAAACTAAAGTATCTCATAAGACACGTTTACACATAAACACGGACATATTTTTACCTTACGATAAATAAAACATTTCATATCCTATCCTCTTATATTATACTAGTGTCTAGTATATAAATAATATTAATCATAGCCGAAATTGTTACATTAATTAAGTTCCAGCATATAGCCCAAAATGGGTAATACAATCAAAATGGCAGGCACGTAGTGGAGTTTGGATTTTCATACAAATAACCAGATGAAGGGACTACGTTCCAGCAGCACATCTCTAGAGGAATGTACCGAGGACCATCACAAAGGATCTTCTACCAACACAAGACCGACCTACCTCTATAACTAGGTACTACCGAATAAATCATCCTCTGGTCATTACCGTCCTTTACCAAGGGCCCTCATAGCATACAAAGCACAATAATTAGATACATGACATCACAATGCGTAAAGATCTATCTAGAAGAGGATGATCATATCCTGATGGGAGCGAACCACTTAGCCTTACCGCATCTAACCATGTTTTGATCATTTTTGGTTGACGAGGCCTAAGATAACGATTACATTTCACATATCACAAATCACATCACATTGAATGCCACATAGCCATTTCTGTTGACAACTAATTACCTTCCACAAAAATACAACCCTTAAGCTCATACATCTCAAGGAGTGTGTTAAGTTAGGAGAAGTTGCCTTCTCCGCCACCAGTGACGTACGTTTGTAAAAACCAAAATACGTAATATTAGAAATGCAATGTCAGAAAAACATCCATACAAGTTGTCCAGAAACAGAACAAACCGAAGGTACTCTCTTACCACGTCCTGTCGGGAAATCCCTAAGATTAGTAGCAAATAGTCGTTGCATTGGATATTTCATAATGAAGAGACTACTGCTACTAGATGTATATTAGGATTTTAACCCCAAACGATCAACAAGCAGTCCTCCAATATGAAAATCTGGAATATCAATGTCATCACAACCAACCTACACAATCTTCGCATAAATGTTGGTCCGAAGTGGTTTTCGGATAAACCGATCCCAGTCTTTTCGCACCAACAATGCAAAAGCGTTTCTCAGCCTCACACAAAAACTAAGTCTCATAGACTTATCACGTCCTCAACTTTCGACTTGCTATCCTTCGGCCATGAAGAAAGCTCGATAGATTGGAGTAATACTCTGCACTACACAAATCAACATCCTCGACACAAATGATAGTCAAACCTACACAGATGGCTACATACTAAGTGTACGACTAAAGAGTTCCTACTTCAAGTCGAGGAACTAAAATGGCCAAATTTGATATTCGGTTATTTAACTGTCAAAGCAAACAAACAAATATCTAGCACCATATGCAATCACTAGGCCCTTTTAATTAATCTTTTATTAATTAAATCACTTGCCAAATATTCATTTCAAATTATCTTTAAAAAGATATATTATCAAAACCATTTCAACTTTTATATTGGAAAATATTTCCATATACTTATTTAAGTGATTCACAATTCAATTTATTTTCAATACTTAGAAAATATTACATGTACTTAAATCACAATTAAGTATATATTTACTTCTTTAAGGAAAACATACTCTTTAAACACATTTATTTGGGTCAAAACGAATGTTGTCTAAAACATTGTTACGACAACCTAAAATCACTAGTATAGGGATTCGAAATTTTGATAGATATATAAATCCCACATACTATACAAAACATTTTCTTTCAAAAATCATTTACTATAACAATAATGTTATATCCATCATTTCCTTATTTCTCGAAAATTTCTATTTCAACAATGAATGTTGAAATCTATGTATTCGATACTTAACAGATTTTAAATATCTTTAAATCATTTAACTCTATTCTTGAAATATCACTTCCCAAAACATATCCATTTTATTTAATATATTATTCACTATCCAAATTCGTGAATATAGTTTATTTACCAAATCCAATATTTCTACCCATTTACTAAAGGATAATCCACTATCCAAAATCATTAATTTAATTTCTAACCAAATTCATTACTACTGCACTTTTAATTAAAAGATTATCCACAATCCAAAATCGTGGATGAAATTCCTTCAATAAAATTTTATATTTAACTTATCAAAATAAGTTGATTTCAGATTTATAAAACAATGTTTATAAATCCATTTATTATTTTATAAAAGCTTCCATTTTAAAACCCCTTTATTAACGAATTCCATTTATCTCATTTATATGCCAAAATCGAAATATAAGTTAATTCACTTATAATTCTCTTATTTTCAAATTCGTTCGTTTTATAACTTCACAATGCGTAAACCTTATTCACTTATGAAATCCATTTATTACTTCACTTTAATATTTACCAAACTCCTTTATAATCCCATTATTTTGATTTATAAAAATTCAATTTATAAATCCTATATATAAACCATTTATAATAAATCAAAATCTCAATTTAAACTATTTTACCAAAATAGTTAACTCCATATTTCAAAAATTAGGTTTCAATTGTAATTCACAAAAATCATAATTTTTATAACATAAAAACTATCACATTTATTTATTTAAATAAATTCATTTCTTAACAATTCAAAATTTTAAAAAAACTAATATTTTCAAAATCACTTTTAAAATCCTTTTAGATTTGAAATCATCACTTTAATATTTTAAATTTTCAAAATATGGCCCAATGCTGCAACAACACTAAATGCATCAATCACGACATCCAAAACATCATATATCATATGATAACCGCATAAATCACAATATCTGTAAATAAAACCAATACTGGTGAGGAATCCAATTGAATCCCTCAAACTTATCACCTGCAATAAATATACATATTAGGATATGTATACAATGTCTGCTTCAAGGCAAATGCGCGTACAAAGGGTCATCCGCTCATGCAGGGGAACGTATAGGGTCTCATCTGCTCCAATAGATAGGAATATATCCAAATACCAATCAATATATATATATATATATTATCATATATCATCCAAACAATCATCATCCAGCATAGATAAGATTTATTCTCACTAATACAAAAATCTCGATAAGTCGGAAAGAGTGAGTTATACTCACTTTGCTTCCAATAGCATTTACAGTGTTTTATTCCGAATAAAATTAAACAGCCGTTTAATTTTATCAAAATTTACACATGTTCCAATCAACTCCCAACAAGTTCTAAAATGAAGTGCTCGTCAATACGGACCCAACCCAATTTGTTTCGTTAAAAACAGACCTCGTATGAAGAAGTTATGATATTTCAAAGTTTATACGAATTATTATATAAATAATTTCACAATTTTCTTTTATTTTTCAAACCCTTTTATATTGTGGCCATTCGTTTAGTTTTGAAGAGATCTCGGCCGATGCTTTCATCTTCTTCTCCCTAGGCATACTCACGCATGCAAAACCGATAGATCGTTCGGATTTTTTGAACACCGCACCTCCTATCGACCACTAGACGATGATCCATCGCCACCACGTCGAAGCCCCCACCGCCATTCACCACCGCCTAGAGCTTCTTGGAGCTCGGCCACTTATTCCCCTCGATAAACGCATATAAATAGTGAACGTTCAAGCTCGATTTGTCATCGATCCATCATGTAATACCCGATCATGACCGTTGATCTCGTAGTACTCGTCGCCTTCTAAAATTTTTGAAGTTGGAGATTTCTCGCATATGTGGATGGATTGGAAGAAAAACGAGGAATAAAGTTGGAAGATTTCAGCCGTGCATTTCATGGTGGCGGCTAGCCCTAGCCTCGTTAGGGTTTGTGAAAATAGAGGAAAATTATGGCCTTTTATAGAAAAAAAATTGTGCATTATTCATCCGGAAATTTTCGAAACTCCAAACGAAGCGTGTCGCCTGGCGTTTATAATATTTTACCCCTATTCCGAACACAATGGAATACATATCAGGAGCCAATTAGATCGTATTTGGAAGATAGGTTTTTCGAATCGAATTATCTAAATTTAAAATTCACTTAAACAGATTTCCACACGTTTTAGCTTGCCACGACTAAATCGCAAATCCAATTGATATGAAATTTGAAATCCTACAATAATATAACTTACGGATCCAATGAAACTGGTTTCGTCAAAATTTGAGACTGTGTGGGAAATGGCTATTTGTATATGTTAATTAAATATTAAAATATTCAATTTCTACAAATTAACTTTTAATTCAATTTTAAAAGTTCTCTAACATCATTTTAATTCAAATAGAATTTAATTCAACTTTATAAATCATTTTCATTCACATTAAAATTCAAATTTCAATTATTTCGGCAATTTCAAATATTAAATTAACAATTTAATTATCCAATTAAATCACTATATTTCAAATGTAAGTTATTTAGCTTATAAAATTTACTTGTGAATATTTAAAATCAATTAAATATACAATTTCAAATGACTGAAATTCTGGGTCGTTACAAGTATGTTCGTGAATACACATGCGGAATCGGGAGCAGCTGGTAATATGGATTGGAGACCATCTACGAATGAGGATGAAAGGATGGATGAGCTGACACATCGGATAATAAGGGGTGGATTGCCCAATAGGTGTCTGGAAGATACCAATCAAAGTCAGTTCACCCCAAATATCAGGCAAGCTAGGAACCCACCGGAATTCAAACTACCAACACAGGAGGTGTATGACGGAAAGTCAAATCCTATAGTGCACTGACGAGGTATATCTAGCATATGGAAGTGGTCGGTGTATCAGAGGAAGTCATGGCGAGATGTTTTCCTTTGTACTTGACGGAATTAGCTGCGCTTTGGTTTAGGCAGATGGAGAATGGCTCAATCAGGACACGGAATGAGCTAATGGATAGGTTCATAAGGTAATTTTAGGTCCACATAATGAGACCCAAGATTGTGATGACACTGACGATGCTAAAACAGAGGACAGGATAGTCCTTGAGGAGTTTCTTGATACGGTATAATGCAGTAGTTGCTTCGGTGGATCGGCCTGATCCATCAATGGTCTTAATCGCTGTAGCATTTGGGAGTGTTGACAACACGGATTTTAAGGTTGCATTAGACCAGGATCCACCAATGGATCTAGGTGAATTTTACCATGAGGATGAGAGGTTCTTGCGGCGGGAGGAGGCACGAACCGACAAACAGGAAGTAAATGTTGTGTGAAGTGAAGGACCGTCCGAAGAAGGTCCAAAGCGAGTAAGGTAAACAGAAAATGAATGATGGATATGATGGGTCGAAAAGGCAAAGGAAAGAATAGGATCCAAAGTTCTCCTCTTATTCGGATTTGATGGAAAGCTTGGAATTGATTTATCTAGACACAATGGGGTACCTCCCCTATCGAAAACAGGTAAGGAAGGATCCTACGAAGTGGGAATGTAGGTTCAGAAAATACTGCATGTTCCACGAATTAGATGGGCATACAACCAATGATTGCAGGCATCTCAGGGATATGGTTGAGAAACATATTGGGGATGGGAGGCCGCCAAAGTATGTAAGGAATCAAACAGCAGGGATGGAACAGAAGCATCCACTATCCGCAACAAATCAGAGTGGGCCCGCCTTAAGGGCATAGATCGGTATCTCTTAATTGGGGTGGCATGAAGCAAATAAATAATAAACTCTACAATAAAGCAGCTAAGTCACTTACATATGTACGGGATCATAAGCGGTCCCTAGGAATGCACTGTGATGGCAATGAACTGATATGCCCGGAGAAGTAATACTTAGTTTTTTCTGGTTCTTTGGTTTTTTAAAACTCAAATTTAATGAACGGATCTTAAAACACTTGAATCTAGATTAATGCGATGAATAAATAGATTGCGATCATCCTGGTCGGAGAGACGGGGCAATAACCGCTAAGTGCAAGTCCCTTCATCGACAAGCAATAGAATGGATTTGTACATCATGGATTAAGCCCTCGATTGGAGAGTCAAGGCCAGGGAGAGGAAGTCGGTGCAGAATTGATTGCATTATGTCCCTAACCGAAGAGTCGGGGCCAGAGTGCAAGAAGTGAGTCGTTTTTCCGAAGAGCGATATGATTGACTTATTTATCGTTATTCCACCTTTCGTCAAAGAGTAACTGAATGGGAACCATCAAGGGTTCAGAGAGATCATGACTGGCCTAGAAAGGCCAGGACATCGCGCAATATTCAAAGACATTGAACTGGAGTGCAGGAAGTAATGTTGCTTCGTAGGAGAGCGATAGGGTCAGCTTACTTATCGTTGTTCCATCTTCACTAGAGAATGATAGGATAGGGTCCAATAAGAGTTCGAAGAGGCTATGATCGGTCCAAGAAGATCAATGCGTCGCCATATTCCCCTAAAAGGGTGGAAGTGCAGGGATTGAGTCGCTTCTTCGGAGAGCGACATGATGGATTCACTCGTCATTAAGTCCCCTTGTTGAAGAGCAAGTTAATCAGGCTTAGTAAGGGTCCGAAGAGAGCATCGATTAGTCTAGAGAACCATGAACTTAGATAACAATCTGGAGAGATTGCGGATTGGCTTACCGACTTCTAGGGTTTCAAATGGTAATGGATTTGGATATTGACCTGAAGGAGTCATGGATTAGGCTAATGACCTGGAGAGGTCGATGATTTGGATCATGATCCGAAGAGACCGGGACTATAGATTTAATGAATGATCTAGTGAAATCATAGATTCGGTGACTAGTTTTGGATGGATATGGACTTGGATAGGGATTTGGAATGGTTTTCGAATTGACTATCAACTAGGAATAGTCATGGGTTCAATGATAATCCAAAGAGATTGAGGATTTGGCATGAAAAAACTAACTCCTTGATGAACATGGGATGACTTACGATAATTTGGTTTGGCAAAGAATTGGATTTTTAGTTGGAAATTTCATCTATCGATGGATTTTGGATTTCGAATAGTAATTCAAAACACATCTTCCTACCCTCAATGCATGTTTTGGAGGGCAAGTGTTAACCCTCTTTTGACCAGGCAGTATACAAGCGGATTTAACTAAATCAATTTCATAATCACCAAGGCAAGAAGCCCAAGGGGTGATTATTAGGTTCAAAAATCAAGTACAACCAAGGCGATGGATGATAGTCGAGCAGATTTAGATGAATGGCATTTTGGAGTTGTCTAAGTACGGATCGGTGCTTCTCCTAGGCAGGGATCGGTGCTATCCATTTCCCTAGCCTGGGGATCGGATCGGATCACTATATCTATGGACACTTAACTCAACAGCTCAACTCAATGGAAATCAGTCGATATCTCCAATTTTCACCAAAGCAACATCGCATAACTCAGGAAAAATGAAGTAAACATCGAGTAGGAGCCCTGGGAGGGATCGTTTGGACGCACTCCCCTACGGGTAGGGCACCGATCCGCCTATAGGTATCGATACTGATCCGAAAAGTGGGCCCGGTGTGGCCTATTTTTGGTTAATGGGGTAGGCCTGGTGTCGATGTCTTGTAGGCGAGTTTTCTTCTGGATATTTGCACGTCTTTTTCTATAAATACAGTAGGCATGACACTCATTTCGGGATCATTTTCTAGCTCTCTTCTTCCTCCATTGTTATTATTATTATTATGCTATCATCCGGATTGTAATTTTAAGTATAATAAAAGGAAATTATTAGAATGGACATAGGCCAGAGTTGGACGAACCACCTAAAAAACTTCTGTGTTCAGTTCTTCAAATTTTAATTTGTTCTTCATATTTATTCTCTACGTCATTCTATTGGAATTGGTTATTGGACATTTTGGTGCTTATACTGTTTAGGGTATTGGAGACATTTTTGTCATCAACACTATCCGATTAAATATTCTAAATAATGTTAAATTAAAATTAAGGGTGTTATATTATAACTCTAAAAACTAATTGATTACTGACTTCGATTATGAGAATACCGAAACGGGATACGGTCAAACTTGGGTTACAAGATATCAAATTGTAGAGCCGCGATAATAAATGTCGATACATTAAAGTATGGAAAGTAAATAACACCAACACTTTTAGGCCGAAAGTCCCTACGTCCATTGTCCTTTCCTTATTTAGTCACCCTTATATAGACGAGAGGCTTATTACATTGAATCTGGGCATTTCTACCATCAATGTGCTTTTGAATCAAGCTCTAATATAGGAAAGTAGTGTATGATTTTATGTTATTCCATTTTTTCCAGAAGATCCCATGTGCCTTAGGATTGCCACCTATTTATAGCCAATACGATGTGATTCATTAGTGGAGAGCCTTCTCTTTGGATTGATGGCCTGGCTTGCTATGTGTGGCTTGGATTTAAACGCATGTCATCATCTGGTTGAGTGCCTTTTGATGCGGATTACTAACGTGACCCTTTTATATGTAGCTTCTTGGATGTCTTCTATCTATCCTGACCTTTAGTCTTGGCATGGGCCATTTGAGTCATTGATTGTTGATACTCGTTGAATTGCCTTTGGTTGTGGTAACTACTGCCTTTGGTTAAGCTTCTTTTTTAGCTGAACAATGATCTTGGTCTTGATCGATTCTTTGACTCGCTACATGCCCCCTGATACTAAGTCCGAGAGCTTATGCTCTTGTTGAAAACCAAACAATGGGTCTCAGAATTACAAGTCGGAGAACTTTCTTCCCAAATACTCGTGTGTTGTACTTTGTGGAAATTATAGTTTAACGATTTGTATTCTTGCTTTTCATCCATTCATATTCTCAATTCTCTTCACTTGATTTGAGAAAGAAAATTTTCGCTTACTGCTCTAATAGTTACTTACCATTCTAAGCTCCAAACTATTTTCCATTAAAATTTAATAACTATACGTCCTTTCATTTTTTATTTTATTTTATCTATTTAGAAATATCTTCCACGTTTATTTTTTATTTACTTTTATTTTATCATCTTCTTTATCTAAAATAAAATTTTAAATCCTTAAATATTATCAATTTTTTCCATCCCTTTGAATCAAGTGGAAAAATTCCTCCTTTGGTTGTAATCATAGAATTCCATATTCCATATTTCATAGTATGTCTTGCTTTGGGTATTACATTTTATTTTATGTAATTTTGGTTTGGTTAATACAAATTAGAGTTGGCTTAGGGTGGCTTCTTTAAGGAAATTAATATGTATAATAAAACACTGCCTAATCTACAAGAGATGGTCAATTTCATAAAATGTTATTAGAAAAATCAAGTTAAGGATGTGCTTCTTCCAAGAAGTTATTGCAATTTCCTTTCTTTAGTTGCATGTAATCTTTTCGCTGAAACGTGGAAGTAAAGAAATGAAAGGGAATTTGATTTAGCTTCCACGGTAACTTCATTACATAGTTTTTGATCGATCATCTAAACATTTTTTTTTGACTATAATTTATGCAATTCACCAATAATTCTTCATTTTGTATTCATCTCAAATTATTAATGATTTTATTGATGTTTTGCATTGTGTTTCTATCTTGCTTTCAATATTAATGAACTAAAAAGTCCAAAAAAAATTAATTGGCTTGAATGATCAAGCTTGATTTAAATATATGAATTTTATTATTTGTCTTTTCATTTAATTTGATATTGAATTTATTGTTTTAATTCTGAATTACTGATTTTTTATTCGAGTTTTATGCCTAAAGTTGTGCCTTCTTATGATTTTTGTTTCAATTTATAATATTATGAGTTTTCTTTCCTTCGTGTACTTGTAGTAGCTTATCAGATTTATAAATACATGGACAACCACCATTAATCTAACAATTAATGTACCTCTTACATATAACAGTAAAAATAATCTCAAAGACTCTTTTACATATATTTGTTTAAAATAAGAAACCCAATCAATATTCTTTCCATGTTTTTCTTCACGCTCTTTCTAATTTTGTTCCACAATACCATTTTACAATTTTCAAAATGTATCAATAGCTCAACATTTCTCTTTTTTATTATTAAATCTATTCTATTTATGCTATCTTATATTATTTTATTATATATAAAGTTTAATGTTTGACTTTTTATCATCCTTCTCCGTAATTATTCTCAAAGAAAATGAAGCTCTGTCAACCATTAAGATACAATTTTACATTTAACCCTTTTAATATATATACTTCTAAAATCTAAATTCAAAAATTTGTAAATAAAATAAAATGGTTTTTAAATACGGTGGGTTTTGATGAAAATGCTCTGTTTCGAATTCTTATTCTATTAATTACTTGCTACTCTATTTATACACGGTCGAGCCCTTTCAAATCCTAATATATTTAGTTAGTGCGATGAAAATGCCTTAAAATGTATTTGTAAAATACTCCTGTTTCTTAATCGATTAAAGCCCTCACCTCTTTTCTCTCTTCCTCCGACGCTTGCAAGAGTAGGATATCAAAGCTACAACAAGGTATTAAACAATCTATTAGTTTATCTTCTTTTGCAAAAAAGGAAATAAATCACCGTTTCAAATATGTTTAATATAATTTGTGGTCTCTTTTCCTACATCAAAGATTACATAAAAGTGTATTTCATGGTACATTTTGGATTGGCTATCTTATGAAAATGTTTTTTCATGTTTTGATCATCTTTATTTATTTCTTATTGTTTTTCTTATCTAAATTTATGTATGATTTTTACTAATAAAAATGGTCTATTTGGGTTTTCTTACTCTACTAGTTACTTAATATTCTATTATTATATGATCCCTTCTCAAATCCTAATATATTATATTATTTCACATTCTCGCGTTATGGGAAGAAAATACCCTAAATTCTACTAGTAAAACCATTTGCTTTCTTCTTCAATCAAAGCCCTCCACACTTTGCTCTCTCTCGTCGACTCTTACAAGGGGATAATACCAAGGCTACAACAAGGTATTAAATTTTTTATTTAGCTTCTCTTCTTTTGCAAAAAAGGAATTGAATCATTGTTCTCGATATTTCTAATATAAATTGTGGTTCATTTCTTACATCTAAGATTGCATAAAGGTGTATTTCATGGTGCATTTTGTATTGGATTGTCTCACGAAAATGTTTTTCCATGTTTTAATCAATATTGTCGATTTCTCGTTGTTTTGTCTATCTAAATCTATATTTTATTTTCACTGCAATACCGTTTTCATTTACCTATGGGAAGAAGATTTGTGGGAAGAAGTGTTTGATTATGCCAGCCATGAAGTTCTCCCAGCAATTTGAGGTGAAAATATACATTTCACTCCTTTTAATAATCCATCAAAATTTTAGTTCATAGATTGGTAAATACAATTGGTGGTTGTTAAATATAGTGCGTTTCCATGAATATGGTATGTTTCTGATTCTCACTCTATTAATTACTTAATGTTCTATTATTACATGATCTATTTAATTTATTATGTTGTTTTCATTCTCACATTAGAAGAAGAAAATACCTGGGAATCTAATGGTAAAATGTTCTTCTTTCTTCTTCCATTGAAGCACTCGCCTCTTTGTTCCATCTCGCCAGCTCTGTGCAACAAGGTTTTAAATAATCTTCATGATTTGGTTTTTACATTCCTATTTTTCTACAATTAGCAGTCCAATTTTCCCATGTCTCTATTATGAATGATTATAAAATTACAAAGTCCGCAGTTGAGGTTGTTTTTGAATATGTTTTGATTTGAATATAGATCTATAGACATTGATGTTTATCCTATAACAACTGAATCTCTATACTCATGTATTTTTCAAGGTACTTATTATGGTTTTTGAAATTGACCTGGATATATTATTAAGATTTGCCGTTTATGAATAAGTCTTTCCCAACGATGGTTCTCTTAAGGATGTAAGTCTTTCCCAATGATAGTTCACTCAAAGATATTATAATAATGTATATCGGTTCGCAATATAAATTTCAGTTTGCAGTTTTTATGTATATTGCGTGCAATCATTCATAGGATTAGTAAGATAAGGACTAGCTCTATGTTTTAGAATTTGTTCTGTACACACACATATATTTGCATACATACATAAATGCATACATACATACATATATATATATATATATATATTATAGTTTCTAGATTTCCAACTTAGTTTTTGGTATATATGTACTTCAATTTATATTATTATTATAAATCAAAATATGCTTTAGTGTAGCAAAATAGGTGACTGACGTTGCAACTAATCAAATTAAGGTTTACCAAGCTAATAAAAAATTATATATTTTTTCATTTCTTGATTTGATACTTATGCCTTGGATGATAAGGTTTCTACACGAAAAGAAATAGGCGTTGAAGTAACAAAGAGATGAGAAAAGATACTAATACATAAGTCCGTTTAGTTTTAAATATAAAAGACTTTTATATGTGAAATTCGTAACCAAGTGGTGGAAACAAGTTCTAGATATTGCTCATTTGCATTTGTGATTAAGAACTGTGTGCTAAGTCAAAGTGCTGATCTTAATAAGTATGCATAGGTAGCTTGTAAAACAAGATGCATGGTTTCAGAAATTATTTCTTGTGGTTGTAATCTTTTCTTTTGTGTGTATAACTAATAACATATGGAGACAAACACCATTGTCCCAGTGATTAAGTGATTCGACTTTGATGCGAGAGGTCATAAGTTCAAAACTTGCGTAACGTGATTCGAATATTTATTGACACATGATTTGTGGTTTGTTGTCCCAGTGACATGTTGTATCTAAGTATCATTTTCAAAAAAAAATCAAAAAAATAACATTCTGTGGACTGTGAGCATCGATTGTACATATTCAATTGAAGCATATCTTTAAGTCGTGTGTTTGCTATTTGTATAACAATGTTCTTAAGAAATAAGAAAGGACAAATATACAAATGAGAATGTTTTGAGAACTTAACATGTACAATATTTTTTGTTGTATAAAAAATTATTTATTTAAAAGAATATCGACGTAAGCATCTAAAGCTTTTTCATTACTATGTATTATAATTATTTCTTTCCAAGCATTAGTGTTGACTATGTACTAAATGTAGATGAAACCAATGATGTCACCTAAATATTATATGGATCATATAGTTATGGATGCATACACACACACACACATATATACACATACATGTATGTATGTATATATGTATGTATGTATGTATATACACACACACATATACATATGTATACAATCAAGGATGCATATATACATATAGATGTATACATATGTATATATGTATGTGTGCGTATGCATGTATGTGTGTATTCCAAATTTCAAAAGTATTAGATATAAGTTGAATAATACTTTATTGAATAACTTAATAGCATTTGTAAAATTTAGATACCACAAAAAGTAAGTAAAAATAAAAAATCCAAAAAATGAAATAATTAAAGAAATTCTAACTTGGTATTTTGGAAATTCTGTAACTATTAAAAAATTAAAATTTTGGAAGAATAGAAAACACAATGCTCCAAAATATTAATTTTTTTTCAAAGATATAAAATAGTCAAAATAAATCAAAAAACTCTAATGCTTCCCAACAAACTAAAAATTAAATAAACTAATATATAAAAAACATAAAATCTAGAAACGGTATATTAATTCAAAAGGTACCAACATTAAATTAGTTTTGAAAGTAAAAAAAACTAAAACAATATCTAGGATTCAAATTTTCAAAAATTATCAACACATTATAAAGATTAAAAGATACAAATCTAGCTAAAAGATGACATTTTTTCGATAAGACTTAAAGACTACAGAAGAACGAAAATATTTAAAAGAAAAACACATAAACACCAAAGTATCACCGATTCCAAACATTTTATTTTTCAAAAAATACATGATAGAAACTGATTTTCTAAAAAAAGTTTGATTAGAAAATACATCAACACGATCAAATAACTAAGTACACGATTCGTTGATAATAGATCATTTTGTTATAATATATGTAAATATATAAGTGAATATGCTTTTGTGTTTTCTATTTAGTCCCACATCATGGGATATGTTCCATCTCATGCTCCAAGGCCTATATATAAAGGAGCCTATGTAATGTAATTGCATGACTAATCTCTGAATGAATAAAATTATTCTCTCTCTAATGGCTTCCACTTTCTTCATTTCATAACACGTTATCAGCACGATCTTTTTCTCGAATGTATTGGATATTCTAATCCAGAAGATTAGATCCGTTTTTTTTCATGTAGGTACATCTCTTTCTCTTATTTGGTTACTGAAATCAGATCTATCTCTTCCTCTTATTCAACCATTGAAATCAGGTTTGAAATTTTCTAGATATGTTTTTCTAGATTTATTTTGCGATTAATATAGATCTAGATTTAAGTATTCTTGTTTCACAATTCTATATCTATTTTCTAATTTTTCAGATTTGGATTTAAGTTTTAATATATCTTATCTTTTCAAGATCTTATTTTGTCATAGATCTAAATTTATAGATCTTATTCCACTGTACATGTATTTTTGTCATTATATTTCAGATCTCATCCTACAATAGATCCGATTTTTTTTGTTCTTATTTTTTTGATCTCATTATATTGTAGATCTCAAAATCACACCCAAATAATATACCTTTGAGATTTGTACATTGTTTAAAAATAAAATGTTGTGATTTTTTGAATTTGAATTTGAATTGATTTCAAACTTGCTTATTATTGCATGTTTTTTGTTGAGTTCATTATTTTGGAAAGAAAGTTTTGAATTTGACAATTTCTGTTGTTGATTCAAATAAATTTATTGATCTTGATTACATTTTGGTTTGTGATATAGATCTAAGTAATATATACATGTTTGATAAATGAAGTTTTCATTTTGAAAACTCTTTGATTTGGATTTGGATTTTGATTTTGGAAATTATTTTTATACATATTGTTTATATTTCCAGAAGATATATTTTATTATTTCTTAGAGAAACATATACAAGAATAATTCATATTTAGAAGATCATATTAGTTTAGATCCAATATTAATATTGATTTAGTACACCTGAAGTGAATGGAAACGTTAATGAAAACATATACGGTAAACTTAATTTCTAGCATTTGAAACAAAAGTTGAGAACCTACAGTTCCTATAATGCTAAAAGCGTGAGTTTCCATAAATTATTAAATTTCAAGTTTTCTTATAATAAAGAACCAGAAGTTTCAATAAAAGAGCAGAAACTTGAATTATAAAAAAAAGGGATATATATATATGTATGTATGTATGTATGATGTATGTATATACATATATATAAGAGTTATTTTAGTTATTTTAGAAATTTTGACTATTAAGAAATAAAGTCTCTCTTATGGTATTCATTTAATTTTATTATTGAGTATGTTAAACTTAGCTTTGAGATTAAATTTTGCTAACTAAAGTTAGTTAGATTGATTTACTTGTTTGTAAAGAAATCAATTCGTTGTGATGATATTTTATATTTTATGCCACAATAATGGTAAATTGCATTCATTTTTTTTAATCATAAATGCATTAAATGTTGTAGTCATGGTAGTACATTAAATTACCATATCATCATAAATGCACTGGCTATAGTAAATTAAATGATATTGTATTTTTATGTTTGGAATAAGAATAGACATATGGTTTATTATATGGTGTATTCATTTTGGCAAACAATGCTCGATATAATGAAAGAAATAAGTTTGAACGACAACCTGAAGTTGTGCAAAGATTTTTTTTCAACCAGAAGTTGTATAACTCAAAGTCCAAGACCTGAAGTCTTGAATTATGAAAAGATTTTCTGATAAACTTTACAAGCTCGAATTCTTGTCAGTATTTTTTTAATTTGTCAAAATGTACAAGTCTTGAAATAAGAATAGACTTTTATTTTGTAACAATATGGTACAAAAAAAGGGGAGAAGTTTACACAAAATTTGAGAACCTGAAGTTCATAACAAATTAATGAACTTGAAGCTCGTGAATTAGAAGCCCGAAGCTCTATTGAAATTATATAAAATGATAAGGTTGTACTTCCTGAAGAAGTTAAAGAAAATTAATAAATAATCATATGAGAAAATTATGCTGCATTTAAGAGAATACAAAAATCTCCACATGAGTGTTTGCGCCAAAATTGGTCACAAACCCCAAATGTCGTGAAAGCACCAAAGTATGAATATAAATCAGCGATATCCCAAACACAAATCACAGATCACGGCAAATTACAAGCAATAATCCAAAAGTAATGAACAGAGACACAAGATTTATAGTGGTTCGGCTATCTTCGGCCTACGTCCACTTCAAAGTTTTATCCTTTATTGATTATCATTGCTGGCTACAGATGATTACAGCAGTAGCAATGAAGAATTTCGAGTACAATAGTTATATTGAAGTGTAGAAATGAATCCGGCAGAGTCTGGACATCTAATAGCCAAAAGGTCATTTTTCTGTAGGCTTCAGGAGGCTATTTATAGGCGTAGGAGGCTGAGATCGAGCTAAAACTTTGGGAGACTTCTTCTGGCACGTGAGTGGTCCCACGCGACCGACCCCATCAAGTTTCGACTCGACCTGTGATCGATACGAAATGATTTCGTATCCATCAAAAAATGATGCAATCGAGCTGAAACTTGGCAGGATTGTTTTTTATCATGTATGCAAGCTGCTGTGAAAATTTCGTTGCATTTGGATCAGCGGTTTGGGAGATATGATCGATACGAATTGCATTTTTGTGAGTGCTGTTGCTCGTATCCACCGGTTCGAATCCATCCTGCTCGACTCGATCAGAAGCACACGCTTGATCGTGACGTGGCGCGAGCTTCCTGGACCGATCCACCTTGTGCGCCGAGTTGAACGCATCTTTCCTGGAGACGTGGGCGTCCTTTACCACTTTGAACGCTTATCCCGTTGATTCCTGGATCTTCCTTGTTCGTATCTGCATTTCGTGCTTGTTCATATTCATAACATCGTTCGTTCGCATCCATCTACTCGTGTCTTTCTTTGTATCGACTCCAAGAGTACATTTCGTACTGCTTCCATATGTGCTGATGGATACGAAATGAGTATGGGGGGACCGATACGAAGTGGTCATGAAAATGGACACGAACCTCATCCTTGGGATGGATACGAACGAGACCTTACCTAATGGATACGAACAAGGTTTTACCTAATGGACACGAACAAGCCTTTACCTGATGGATACGAACAAGGCCTTACCTGATGGATGCGAAACCATTGAGTCGAGTCCATGCTGATCGATACGAACGATATCGATTCGAAGTCCACCACTATGCTCTGTCTCTGATCGATACAAATAGTATCGACTCGAAGTGCCAACAACCGATCGATGCAAAATGCATCGATACGAAAAGACCGCGGCTTCATGGATATGAACTGTCGGGCATGCGTGAACCATCTCTTTCCATCTTGACCGATACGAAACCATCGAGTCGAACCAAAACCTGATCGATGCGCACCCCATCGAGTGGAACTTCTACCAATCGATACGAAGCCGATCGATATGAAACACCAACTACCCAATCGATACAAAATGTATCGATACGAACCATCCCTGTGCGCCGATGGATACGAACAGCATGCTCTTCCTACCTTGCATCGATCATATCTCCTTCATACGAACTCCGATTAACCTGAAATTTGAAACATAGACTCTCCTAGTCCTCATCATCATCTCCAATCGATTCCGTCCCGATCGGAGCTCAACCAAATTTTGACGACATTGATTGCAGCCTTGATTCCAATCGATCTCCAATCGCAATATCCATCATTCCTTGCCAATTTGTTGATATTCCAGCCTTGACCAAAAGGTGGGATAACATTTCCCCCTCAAAACATGCCTTGTGATAAGAAGGCGTGTTTTGAATAGTTCTGAATCCGAAGTCCATGGCCATATCGTTTGAGTATATCATCCTTGACCATTCAGAGTCGATGCCCAATTCCAAATCTAATAACCAAAGCCTTAGCCAATTCCATGTCCATCCGAACTCAACAACCGAGTACTAATCCATCCTTATCCAATAGCCGATAACCGAATCCAGGACTTCTCCGGGTCGATATCCAAATCCATAACCTCTCTGGGATCCTGCCAAGCGCAATCCACACCTGACGACTGTGGTCCAGTGTCCCTGGAAGTTGAGCTAACCTCTCCGGGTTCCTGCCAAGTGTAACCCACACTTGACGAATGTGGTCCAGTGTCCCTGGACGTTGAGATAACATCTCCGAGTTCTTGCCAAGCGCAATCCACACTTGATGACCGTGGTCCAGTGTCCCTGGACGTTGTACAATGCCATGGCTTAAGTCCTAAGCCGAATCCTGGTCTCTCCGGACCCTTGTTGAGCATAGTCCATACTCAACGACCTGAAACAATAATCGATAATATAGGGCCTAAGTCCTAGGCCAAATTCTGGTCACTCCGGACCCTTGTTGAGCATAGTCGATACTCAGCGGCCTGAAAATAACAATTGATAATACAGTGCCTAAGTCTTAGGCCGAATCCTGGTCACTCCGGACCCTTGTCGGGCATAGTCCATACTCGACGACCTGAATGAGTCAATTTACCACGTTCGGGCAAAGCGACTCACCCCTTACCAGGCATAATCCATACTCGACAACCTTTTATTAAAAACCAGATAAAAATCCAATCAAAATCCAATCCAAAATCCAAATCAAAACCAGAAAATCAGAAATCCAAACCAGCATCCAAAACCGAAAACAATCATCCAAAGGAAAATCCAAATTAGAAAGCAAACAAAACCAGGAGTTCAATCCAAACTCCAAAACCAAACCAGAAAAATCAGTGTCCAATCCGAAAGCAAAAGACAAATTTCACAAACCATAGCATCGCGGTTTATCATCATTCAGAGCATGCCTAGGGGCTATCTCTGTCCCCATACATGTGTAAATGACTTTGCCGTTTGCCAGTAGCTTGTTACTTATTTCACATTATCCCGGTCAATTGATAACCAATCGACCATCATTCCTAGGCCTCACATCATCATGGTGTGAGGTAGGCGGTGGCCGCTCCTGCTCCACCACTGCATTCCGTGTTCCAACATACTGCCTCAATTTTCCATTCCTTACATGCTCCTCAATTATGTCCTTTAAATGCCTGCAGCTGTTGGTATCACGTCCATCGAAATCATGGAAGAGACAGTGCCTTCCTAATGCCCTCTCCCGTTCTGATGGTTCTCTCCGAGCCGGCTTCCGGTAAGGAAGGCGATTCCGAGTTTCCAAGTATATCCGCTCCAGCGTATCGTTCAATCCTGTGTGTGTGGAAAACTTAGGATCCTTCCATCACTTCCTAACTTTTCCAGAATCATCGTCCAACTTCCTTTTTCCTTTGTCTTTATCCGAACCTTTGCTAGATGGTCCTCCATCCTCATTTGCATTCACCTCCTTCAACTTTAAATCTACACACGCATCCTCTTGTCGGAGGAACCTCTCATCTTCGTGAAAGAATTCCCCGAGATCCAGTGGTGGGTCTTGTATCAAAGTTACCTTGAAATCTGAATCCTCCCTGACCCCTGACACTGCTGCCATTAAAACCATCGATGGATCTAGCCGATCCACCGAAGCAACTGCCGCATTGAATCGAGTTAGAAAAGCTCTAAGCGATTCATCCGTCCTTTGTTTTACCGACGTTAATGTCATTACGTTCTTTGGTCTCTTAATATGAACCCGAAACTGCCCCAAAAACCTGTCCACCAACTCCCTCCAAGTCCTGATAGATCCTTCTTCCAGCTGCCTAAACCACATTGCAGCTAGGTCCGTCAAGTACAAAGGGAAACATCTGGCCATTACTTCCTCCAATGCCCCCAGCACTTCCATGTGTCTGGTGTATCTCATTAAGTGATCAGTTGGGTCTACCTTACCATCATATACTTCCATGCTAGGTAACTTAAACTTATGTGGATTCTAAGCTATCCTTATTTCCCGAGCGAACGGACTCATGTTCACTCCTTCCAAGTCTCTATTGGTCAAGCCTCTACACATGGTTTTTCTAATGATCTCCACTAATCCAGTATTGTCTGTCAGGGGTTACCCCCTATGCCCCCGAGGGAACTCCGGCACAATTCTTCATGTGGCTCAGCAACGTTGGCTCTAGCCTGTTGAACTCCTTCCAAAGGTCCTCTTGCATTGGATCCTGTGGGCCTGTCCCCAAGCCCTCGTTGATTGCCTTTCGGTTCTGTATCCTGTCTCCATTGGGTTCCATGACCCTAGTTCCTTGTTCCACATTCGCAGTCGCGGTAGTTGGTCCAAGGTTTTTCGTTCCTACAGCTCTCATTTGTTCAAAGAAGGTTTGCATCATTTCCTGTTGACTTTTCAACAATCTCTCTTGCAAAGAATTTGCCATAGCTTCCATTTCATCCCTGGTGATGTAGACGGAAGCTTATCCTTCTCCTTCTCCAGAGGATGCCTCCTGGCTTCCTCCTTGTTGGCTTCTCTCAGCTCTTTGCCTTGTTTGTCGAGTCATTGTCTTCAAATCCAAACTCTTCAAATTTGAACTTTGATTCTGATATAGCGGGTGCTAGCTGTTCTCAGTGAAAGCACCAAAGTGTTTGTGCCAAAATTGGTCACAACCCCCAAATGTCGTGAAAGCACCAAAGTATGAATATAAATCTGCAATATCCCAAACACAGATCACAGATCACAGCAAATTACAAGCAATAATCCAAAAGTAATGAACAGAGACACAAGATTTATAGTGGTTCGGCTATCTCCGGCCTACGTCCACTTCAAAATTGTATCCTTTATTGATTATCCTTGCTGGTTACAGATGATTACAGCAGTAGCAATGAAGAATTTCGAGTACAATAGTTATATTGAAGTATAGAAATGAATCCGGCAGAGTCTGGACGTCCAATAGCCAAAAGGTCCTTTTTCTGTAGGCTTCAGGAGGCTATTTATAGGCGTAGGATGCTGAGATCAAGCTAAAACTTCGGGAGACTTCTTCTGGCATGTGAGTGGGCCCACGCGACCGACCCCACCAAGTTTTGACTCGATCTGTGATCGATACGAAATGATTTCGTATCCATCAAAAAATGATCCAATCAACTGAAACTTGGCCGGATTGTTCTTTATCATGTATGCAAGCTGCTGTGAAAATTTCGTTGCATTTGGATCAGCGGTTTGGGAGATATGATCGATACGAATTGCATTTTTGTGAGTGCTGTTGCGTTCTTATCCACCGGTTCGAATCCATCCTGTTCGACTCGATCAGAAGCACACGCTTGCTCGTGACGTGGCGCGAGCTTCCTGGACCGATCCACCTTGTGCGCCGAGTTGAACGCTTCTTTCCTGGAGACGTGGGTGTCCTTCACCGCTTTGAATGCTTATCCCCTTGATTCGTGGATCTTCCTTGTTCATATCTGCATTTCGTGCTTGTTCATATTCATAACATCGTTCGTTCGCATCCATCTACTCGTGTCTTTCTTTGTATCGACTCCAGGAGTACATTTCGTACTGCTTCCATATGTGCTGATGGATACGAAATGAGTATGGGGGGACCGATATGAAGTGGTCATGAAAATGGACACGAACCTCATCCTTAGGATGGATACGAACGAGACCTTACCTGATGGATACGAACAAGGTTTTACCTGATGGACACGAACAAGACTTTACCTGATGGATACGAACAAGGCCTTACCTGATGGATGCGAAACCATTGAGTCGAGTCCATGCTGATCGATACGAACGATATCGATTCGAAGTCCACCACTATGCTCTGTCTCTGATCGATGCGAATAGTATCGACTCGAAATGCCAACAACCGATCGATGCGAAATGCATCGATACGAAAAGACCGCCGCTTCATGGATACGAACTACTGGGCATGCGTGAACCATCTCTTTCCATCTTGACCGATACGAAACCATCGAGTCAAATCAAAACCTGATCGATGCGAACCCCATCGATTCGAACTTCTACCGATCGATACGAAGCCGATCGATACGAAACACCAACTACCTGATCGATACGAAATGTATCGATACGAACCATCCCTGTGCGCCGATGGATACGAACAGCATGCTCTTCCTACCTTGCATCGATCATATCTCCTTTATATGAACTCCGATTAACCTGAAATTTGAAACATAGCCTCTCCTAGTCCTCATCATCATCTCCAATCGATTCCGTCTTGATCGGAGCTCAACCAAATTTTGACGACATTGATTGCAGCCTTGATTCCAATCGATCTCCAATCCCAATATCCATCATTCCTTGCCAATTTGTTGATATTCCAGCCTTGACCAAAAGGTGGGATAACAAGTTATACCTTACCTTATATCTTAACATTTACACTATATTAACCAAATATCCTGAAGATATTATGTTATATGATATTTCAAACATTATTGGATGTGTGTGTGTGTGTGTTATTCTCTTGAAAAGATGTTTTAGAGATTTATTTATATTTATATTGCAAAATCTAACATCCCAGAAGAGATGTTATAGGAATTTTATTTTTGTTACATTGCAATTCCTTAAAAGGAAATACTATATTCCCTGAAGGAATAATGATATAAATTTTTTTTTGAGTAATAACAATAATTTATCCAAAAAAAATTGATATCGTATACCAATGTTATACTTGAAATAGTACATACATATATATATATATATATATATATAGAAGAGAAAGTTACACTCCAGAAATAGTGGTTTTATCTCTTGCATCTTACTTTGAGTGGGTGAAGTTTTATCACTGTATTTAAAGTTTGATATGCTATTTTAAAAGAAGTTAAATTTCATAATACTGTAAAAGTAGTCATTATGTAATTTATATAAAATAAATATTGTATATTGATATGGCATTCCAATAGTGCATATATGTATCCCTAAAAGAGATTAATAAATTAGGAAATGATAACATATCTCTAGAAGAAATTTGCTTATATATTTGGTAATTTTATTAAACAAATAAATGCATAGAAATTTGATTATAAGGATCCTAATTTAGTTTAGATTAGATCCTAAAAGTTTGAGAGCTATGCAACATGTATCTTATATTTCATTATAATTATATCAAATGTGAGAAATGTTACACGTATAATCAATTCTTGAAGATATGTCTTTAAATATTCTCCTGAAGAGATAGTCTATATTTCATATCATAATTTTCATGCAAGCTATACATATGGTCCTGAGGAAATCTGTATCTGTAACATTCCAAGTATCCAGAAGATATTATTATTATTTTTGCTGTAATTTTTTTTACAGAACTCTCAATAGAGATGTGTAGAAATGTCTATATGCAACTAAAAATTATTCCTTGGTAAGTAATCATAATTAGTGTTCAAAACTGATATTTGAGATATAATTGAGGAATAAAACTTAACAACTTGAAGTTGTGTGTATATTTTGTTCGAATCAGAAGTTCGATATGGTTTCAAACCAAATGTTTTGAACATTATCATGCGGTTTTGACAGGTTTGCATTGACATTGATTTATGAATAGAAATTAATAGTTTGGATCCTTGTAATAGTTTGTTCTAAAAATCACTAATTCAAATGAGAAAGAATATCAAAATTTTATAATATATATGTGATACGTGGACGCACGTATACATCCATATATGTAAATATTTAGCTAACAACCTGAAGTTTGTTATAAGCTATTATTTAGTGATTATGCATAGATATTATTTAGTGATTTAAAATTCAATCAACATAAATGTTGAATGACCTGAAGTCATGTATGTATTCAAATGATCTACACAATAAGTAAATTCCTCCAATAGCTTAGATCAATGAATGAGAACAAACTCTAATAATCAATATCAATTGAATGCATCTTATCAACGAATAAAAGAATTATCCTCCTATTATTAATATGTATGATGTATTTGCTAGTAGCAATATCATAATGGATCAAAATAAGAATCCAAAGACGATAATTATTCAATGTTCGTCAACATTGAGGGGGAGGATTAAAAGGGATACAAGTACATTTTGATTATCGAAATTAAATATTGGTTGCAAAATATTAAGTAACTTGAATAAATTATTGACAATATCCCTAGTATACTTGCTCCAATATAAGTTAAAATCCCAGAAGAACTAAAAATGGTATAAATCACATCTGAAGTATGATAGAGAAGTCGGGTGGAAATATTTTTGGAGTAAGTAATAAAGATGCAAATAATGGAGGTGGGTGTTCTTGAAGAAACACTTAAGGGTGCTCTTGAAGAGACCAATGACATGATTGTCAAATTACCCAGAAGTGATTTAGGTACCTAAAGCATAATTAAAGAGATCTTAATAAATTATGTCTAGAACTGACAAGAAATAATCATCGATGATAAATTTGTAAATAATAAAGCGCTTATATTTATAAATATATTAAGAATCTTGAATTAGGGGAAAACATGACTGGCCATCGTGAATCCTTTAATAGTAGAGAAATATGGACATGTAGTCCGCAAAGTACCGAAAGTACTTGAAATGCTTAATATACCCTGAAGGTATAAATGTGGTTTAAATCATATTAAATAATGAAAGTATACAAATTCCTAAAGAATGTAAATAACTTTCATTGTTATAAAGAATGCAAAGAACAAGGAGAGTAGATTTCAACCTACTTTTAAGTACTGTTGTAATGAAAATCTTGATATAATTCATGATGAGTAGATTACTTTCTATTTTTAAGTATCGTTGTAATGAAACTCTTAATAACCATTGAAGTGATAGTTGCGATATGCAAGTACTTATTAAAGTATACAAATTTCTGAAGAATATATATAACTTTTGTAGTTATAAAGAATGAAAAAGACATGAAGTGTAGATTACAAATTTCTTCTAAGTATTGTTGTAATGAAAATCTTGATACGTCAAGATGAGTAGATTACTTCCTGCTTTCTAGTAATGTTGTAATGAAATTTTTAATATTCATGAAAGATGTATAGTTGCAATGCACAAAACTAATTTGAAGCACAAAAATGAAAGCACATGAAGTGTTTTTCATTAAAGTAGCATACAAATGCATAAAATGCAAACCATATTTGAAGAAACAATCTTAGAAAATTTGATTGTATCGAAGGAAACTGTTAATAAATTGCATTATTAATGAGATACATATTTATGGATGCAGAAGTATTTATAACCAATTTAAGTTATCAAAAGACGAATACGAATTCAGAGGAAACTTTAAATCATGGGAAGCATCCATAAGTATTTTATAATGCACTCTTTTTCCTTAACTAAGATTTTTCCTACTGGGTTTTATTAGTAAGGTTTTAACGAGGCATTATCTTGATCCAGAAGTATCAACTCCCTAGTAACATTTGAAATAAGTTATAATGTACTCTTTTTTCTTATTTAAGATTTTTCCCACTGGGTTTTTCTTACTAAGGTTTTAATGAGGCATTACCTTGATCTGGAAAAATCAAATGTTTTTTTTTTTCAAGAAATAATCTCAAATATGTTAGTTAAATTGTATTTTTATTCTTGACTAAGGTTTTTCCCATAGAGTTTTCCTTTGTAAGGTTTTTAATGAAGAATTGTATTGATCCAGAAGTATCAAACTCTATTTGGCTCCATAAATTATTGGAATATGTAATACTATATTGTACTCTTTTTCCTTCACTAAAAATTTTCCCACAGGGTTTTTCTTAGTACGGTTTTGATGAGGCATTGTTTTGATCCCAAAGTATCAAACCCTTTAGAAAGAATATCATTTTTAATATGATTTTACAAGTTGCACTCTTTTCCTCGTTCAAGGTTTTTTTCCCACTGGGTTTTCCTAACAGAGGTTTTTAATGAGGCAACATACAATATTTATAACGACTGAATGGATGTATGAAAGCAAGATAATAACGAGGAGACGCAATTGTCATGAATGTTTTAAAAGAAACAATTTCTAGCAACCATATGAGCATCCAAGATTTCGAAGACGCATATTCAAGGGGAAGTGTTATAATATATGTAAATATACAAGTGAATATGCTTTTGTGTTTTCCTATTTAGTCCCACATCATGGGATATGTTCCATCTCATGCTCCAAGGCCTATATATAAAAGAGCCTATGTAATGTAATTGCATGACTAATCTCTGAATGAATAAAATTGTTCTCTCTCTAATGGTTTCCACTTTCTTCATTTCATAACACATTTATCAAAAAGTTTCATGTTTTAAAATGATTGAATACAAGCATAGGATCATTTATGAGACAATTGTGTGCATAGCACAGATTCAGGCTAGTTTAAACTAACATCAGATAAAATAGTTTAACAAAGAATAGTTCACTTATATACTTTCATATAAGAGGAAATAGTAGCTGCAACATAAAGATTATATTTGAATACACCCATGTTTCAGATGGCAATAAACATGCAACACACGTGATAAAGAATGCAGAATTACTAGAGTAAAACAGGTTGTACATACATATACCCTTATTTGATACATATATATACAGGCCAAATAACGTAGTTTTAGTCCCATGCATCTACTTCTTCAACCAGCTAAAACAGCTACAACCCTGCTTCAAAATTTCATGACAATCAGAATAGTAATAGAGAATAAGTCGTTACAAATAAAATCATACTGCAGAAAATTACAATAGGTTAAAAGCAAAGAGTGCTGTTACTGCTTGAACAAGGCATACAGAATAAAAATAGTGTGATGCTAAGGGCGCCGCGGTTTGCACTCGTAGCTACCGCAGTGCAAATGGTACAACCAACCGATTTGCACTACGGTAGCCTCTAGTGCAAACCGTGGCGCCCTTAGCATTGCACTACAAATAAATGCATACCTACAATATGTGAAATTACCTCACTCAACGAGGAGATGGACAAAACAACTGAGCTAACACTCATTGGCTACAGTAAGCCACATATAATTACATCAAACTTACAGAATAGTAAAGTGATTAACTCATTAAGATATAAACTTGTTCAGACATCAATATGTATTCAACAAACGAAAAAAGAATATCATTACCGAAGATTTACGACCGCCATGGCCATAATCACTGAGATATTTGGAATCATCGTTGATCTGAGGAACCTTTCCTGATCCAGTCTGCCTCTCTTCCCTCACCTTTTCAAAAATGCCAGTAAAACCATCGGCTGAAGCAGGGTCAGCATCTTCCCACTCGCCAAATTTAGGCACAGCTGGTGCTCTATCAGGCTTTAATCACAAACAATGTTGTTGTTAATTAGCTTATTTATGTTTAATTCTACCAATATATAAAAGATGAGCGCTCAATGTCACTCCTATTTTGCAACACCCATCTAGCCTTCCTGATTTCCATCACACATTCTGGCTTTAAATAATAAAACTTTCTTTCTCTTCCCACTACACATTATTTAGTTCGGAACTAATTGTGTAAATAAAAGGGCTTGAGCGATGCTGTAAAAATAGTGGTGTCATTGAACGCATCTTCTATATAAAATAGTTGATAAGTGTTAAGTACTGATTCATCTTTTGTCTTGAGTCTTCCAGGGGTATGTGGGGCAATCCCAGATGACTTGGCATGATGACGGTGAATAGGGGATTGCTCAACGCTGCGGTCTGTTCCACCACTTTCTCGTTTTACTTTCTGTTAATGGCAACATATGTAAGGTCAAGATAATTACAAAAGCTTTTAGTAAATTATTATCGTAATTTTGTCCACAAATTTCCAAGATAATGTATGTGCCATCCGTTAAAAAAAAGTCGTTCAATTTTGATATGTGTTTCAGGGGCTTATGTTACTTAGAGCAATCGGCCCTTCATCTTTCAGCGGTATAAGATTAGAAAATCGAAAATGACTTATAGGCATATTTGTGTTTACACAGCTATGTTAATGAGTTCCCCATGCAAGAGGGAAGCACATGGTTCTGATTGTGGTACTAAACAATATCACTGCGATTGATAAAGTTAATCACTGATGTGGAATTTACCTTATAAGAGACATTCATTATATTAAAACCATTCAACATAGTATAACCGTTATGCTGAAGCCATTCATTATATTAAAACCTTTCTTGCATTCGCGCTTTTTCACACTTTGTTACATTCTTATGATGCCTAACTTTTATGCCACCGACATACCACTACACAGCAAACACACACAAACAATTCTCAATCCAAAACACAACTGTTTAATTCTTTAGAAAAAAGCATGAACAATACATTATTTTGCAGAACAATACACTATATGCCACTGACATACCACTACACAGCAAACACACACAAACAATTCTCAATCCAAAACATAACTGTTTAATTCTTTAGAAAAAAGCATGAACAATACATTATTTTGCAGAACAATACATTATTTTGCAGAACAATACACTAATTTGCAGCAAGGATCCCGCCTCTCAAGCAAAACTAAAGGAGATAGATGTAGTGAAAAATAAGTATGTAATTAAACCGGTTTAGGACATTGTTTTTATTATGGCAAGTGCATTGATCATTGTAGTGAATTGAGTGGGTTAAATCTCACCTACTCGCCATCTATTTTTAGTTCTCCAATATTAAATGCCATGTGATGAGGTACACACTCATAATAAATCCTGTTCGTCAAACTACTCATTTAAACTTATAAAAATCATTGTTATTTTTACAATCGTTATCATACTTGAATTATTTTTCTCACATTAAATTTATTTGTTTCAAGTTTTAGCAAATGTAAAGCGGGATGCAGGCATAACAAAGCAGCCATGCATTCCTAAATGCACGGTTGCCACAGATACAAACTATAGGCATATCAATTCAAATCTGCTTAAAAAGGTTTAGATGAGGTTATAAAAACTAGCAATAATATAAATACAAACTCAACTCGTTTGATGTAGGACAATTGTCGTATATTATTAATCTCAATTGAAACTAACTGTGCCATAAATTTATATTTTGGCATCTCACATATCTTAAATTACATCATTTTGAAGCCTTGAATTACATGTTTGTCATATTTGACACATTAAATGCATGGATGTAGATGTTAGATTCAACTAATTATATTGTTCATTCCCAATATATATATATATATATATATATATATATATATATTTGTGCAGAATTCTTCCCTGTCTGACTAAATTTGATGGCTCTGGCACTGTACATGTTGCATCAAGTGATATTAGAGCAAATTTCTTCCATCTTAAAACTCTTGTCATCATTGATTCTAATTACCGACGAGAATAATTTGATTAATTCAATCATCAACACGTAGGATCCTTGTTAACCAATTTGATGAAGTTAGAAGAATATTTATTAAGTAGAATAATTTTTCATGATCATATAGTCTAGGACAGAGGTGCAAAACAATTTTGATTCAAGATATCGAGTAAGATTTTGAAGAAGAACATAGCCCTTGCATATCAGTGAACTTACAGCTATGATAATCATATTTTAAGCACTGCTAATGTTCCAAAAAAAATCGGAACTTTGAATATTGAAGATTCCGTAGATTGCCTAAAAAAGGAAGAGAGTTGTTTGATGTCATGAAAACGGTGAAGAATTTCTTACCATTTGAAAGCAACAATTGTTTCTGGTGAAATCAATTTTAAAACAATGAAAATAGTAACAAATAAAAAAATAAAGGGAAGAAAGAAAGAAGTTCAAACAGGGAAGAAGATGAAGCAACTCTTCAGAAAGCAATTCTTGCCTGCAGATTAAAAAACTGACTTTTATCCCAACCAAAGACATGTCAAGTTATTAGAGGAACAATGAGGAGAATGTTATTCGTTGTTGCAAAATTTTGTTCATCTTTAAATTATTGTCTCCATCATCCAAAAAGTCAATCAGTTTATCACATTCTTCAGATTCCAAAATTAAACATATTATAAACCAAATGATGTCAACATGACTGCATTCTCCAGGGTAGTTATAATGATTAATTTCCTGTTACCATACCATTACAATCAAACGATTACATTTTCTAACTATTTACTATTTTAAAGGTAAAACATTAGTATTATATTTTTAAAACCAAAGGTGGTTTACAGATATATATATACACATATAGTTTATTTTCTTATTTGTTTAATACATTTTTCAAGTGATCAGATTTAATCTTGAAATTCAGTTCAAAATTGATGCTGATTGTGTTTCTTTGGTTTTTCGTTGTTGTCCTTTGCTAAGTAACAAGATGACCAGAATATACCAAACATTCTAATTTTCCAAATAAAATGGTAATTTACCTTTACCAGTGTAGCATTACCAATTAATTAGTATACTAGCTTTTGGAATAACAACAAGATGGTAATAGTACGGTATACAATTTTACAGTACCAATAAAAAACAGTAAAATAATGGTTTTACATATGGTAGCAGTAACCATTACTGTAAACATTCTCCAACAGTGCCAAACAATGAAAGCGTCAAAAACAACAATGTAGAAATTAACTCTTTTGATGAAATAAAAGAAAACAAACATTCAATTTATTGTGAAGAAATGAAGATCTTAGTTGATGAAGCCAATTTGTTTGATGGAAAGATCACTAATATAAATAGTGTGCTAGAACCATATATAGAAAATTCAAAGGATGATAAAGACAAGAGCTTAATTAAAAATTGACGACTGTGATTATTGATGACATAGAAGCTGAGATGGTTCCTCCTATGAAAGACATTATGAAAATGGCTAAAAGTTTTCCAAAACCAACTCAAAATCCAAACCTTAAACTCATTTGATCTTCACCACAACCATATTTGTAAAATTGTATCTACCTTTCATCAAGTTGACCGACTTTTTCTTTGTTAGGATGAACATCATTAGACTTCTTTGTACCAATCAACAAGGCAACCTTAATTTAAGATCCCTCATCACAAATGCCTCCAATTTGGTTGTTAGTCGATCGATTCAAATTTGAATCAAATGACATTGAATGAACTTGAAGTAACTTCCATCAGCCTAATGAATTTTTGTGATGATTATCACACGTTTGATGAAACATATTGGGGAGTTGGTATAAATATGTGGTTGAAGTACTTGAAAACCAACAATCGAAGCTAGGGTTCTCTATAAGATCATCACCAATGTGTTCACCTCATCCATCCTATGTGAGTTATTTTTACTTTTATCGTAGCACAATTAGAGGGATTTTTTTTTTTTTTTGCTGCTGCTGCTGCTGCGACGACTTCCGCAACTACTACTACGACCGCCACCTTCTACTGCTGCTAGAGTAGTTGTAAACTAATTTGACCTCAGTTGTTTTATCACATATCTTTGTCGATAAAAGTTTGATCCCTGAAATTCTTACTTTCAATCTTCCCAATTGTAGACTGAGCTGTTCACAAAAAATCTGTTGCCACTTGTGCGTCTAAGGCATCATTTAGTGTTATCAATTTGTTTCAACTATGCGCTAGCATTTGAAAAAACTTGGGAATTTCTAATATCTAAATCTTGTGCAAATGATATTCAAGAAGAAAATATCAATATTTCTATATTTGTGGATACAAAAGAAGAGGTTTGAGGGGTGTTTATAGGCTTCAAACTTTATGTATTCCTTCCCCTAATATCCACAAATCATTATCCTTTTTACACCCAAAACAAACTTTCAAAGATTCCAAATTCTGTTAAGTTGGCAAATTTCATACAACTTAAAACGGGAAGAAATTATAACTTTAAAAGTCCAATTCAACAATCCGGAGTCCACGAATACAAATAAATATTTATGAAAATTTAAGAAATGCAATTCGCGATAGTTTTCTTATAGAATATAACCCATGTACGAATAACTCTCAAATCTTGAGTGCTCACATTTACAAGTTAACAAATTAATGATAACGTTCGTCAAGTTCAATATAGTATAAAGTGTAAAGAACAAAACAAAAGGTTGACAATAAAATAGTTAAAGAAGTAAACCGAAGCACTAACCTCCATTAAAATGAACTCAAACTTGTGGAAACTGAAGCTGCTTCGCCTTTCTATTTTATTTTTTCCTCCTTTTTTTAATACTTTGCAGCTACGAAGAAGCAGGATTAATTACAAAAGTCGAAAAAGCTCTAGTCTTTTTGCTTTGCTGCTGATGTTTCTTAGAAATATCAAAGAAGTAAAAACCAAAATTATCAGCTAGATGACAGGGATAGACTATAGAACGCAAAGTTGACCCTCAGACTTTATACAATTCAATTTAGTACCAAACCAACATAGCACAAAAAATGCTGTAATTAGCTAAAGTGATTTGGCGTCATGTCGTATGATTGGTGCATTCCAAGATTGTAACAAATAACAATGCCTTTTTAGTCTTTACCACAAGAGCATTATTTATTAACTAGTTCTATTAACCCGAGACTTTTTGTTTTTTCCACCTCCAATGTGTTTTACAAAAATTCGCACATTCCCTTTATTTTTTTTCCCTCCACCCCATTTCATTACTAAAATACTCTTAATTTTTAAGAGTTTCATTTCTTTCTATCTTTCTCCCCACTTTATTATAAACAAAACTCTATCCGTTAAATTATGGAAGATGAGTTAAGGACCTATATCTTAAGTGATTAAGGATATGGCATTTGGGACAAAATCTACGGGTCATGATTTTGAGCATATTCAAGCTTATGAGACGTCATAACGAGTGCTCTGTTTGTATAAAGTATCACTCTCATTATGAAAAAAAACTTTAAACTATTGTTTGTGGTTCTAATGTGGTTGGCTAGGGTTCCTAACTTCTCAATAGAGAAAGATGATTAAATCTTTGACAGCCGCACTTTAACGGCTTGTTACTTGCGGAAGCATGTAATAATCTCTTAAATAAGTAAAAAAAACATTAAATTATGGAAAAGGAAAGCAGATCAAAGCAAAAATAATGTAATTTTTTGTTCAATTTTATAGCTATTTCAATTTAAATACTTTTTACCAAACATTTATATTAAGATAGCGGTTGGTTTTGGGTACAATTTATTCAAATGTTGTTCGGTGATTTATTCATCTTGTTTTTCATCCAACGATTCAATCTAAAGAGAAAATAATTTAGATGGTAAAGAAAGGATATAAAAATTATACAAAGTATTTCAATATACTAGGTTAGTTATCATTTCGAACGCACTATGCACTACGTGTACTAACAATTCGACCGAAACATATGATTGGTTGCTATCAAATCCTAGTTATTTTATATAAAACCCTAGAAACATACATTCGGTTCCAAGAGATTAAATGTGCAAATTAGAAAACACTTGAGATTCAATTTCATCGCCTTCTTCAAAAACATCATCTTCTTCCAATAAGTTGTCTTCTTCAAAAATTATATTCTCACGCTCATCGATATTTGCTAGTAAAAGAAAACGAGAAACAAAATAGAAAATATGAAAAGACATAAAACATATCAATCGGATAATTATAATGATAAATTAACCAATTATTTTCATATTTTTTAATAGTTGTAAGAGGTAAAAATTGGCGTGTTAACAGAATTTACGGAAAAGTAATCATAAAGCTAACTTTGAAAACACACCTTAAACTTTAAAGAGGACCTGAAACCAATCGTGATTGGTTATGCGTAACTTGGCAATGTAGAAATAGAATGAAATCTAAGTCTCAAACATAATTATTTCAATCCTATCAATCATTGGTTACCCAAAATAATGAGATAAGCAAAATAAATAAAAATACCGTGTCAATTTCATATTAGGAGTTGATGGGTTAAAGATATTTAATTATACTAAAATATGCATGTAAATTGATATTTTTATAATTCCATTAATTTTCTAGGGAAAGGATAATAATATTTATTATATTTGTCAATATCATACTATTTTCTTTTACAATTGGTTTTTGTCTTTCTTTTTTGTTTAGCTTAACCGCAACTAAATTAGTTGGATTCATATGTATTGATACAACGTTAGATAAAAAAAGAAAACTGGGTAGAGAAATTTTGATTTCATTGTATTATAAGAGAGGAGAAGTCGAGTTATGGTTTTAAGAAAATGAAAAAATTATGAAAAGACGAGTATGGATGACTGAGTGAAGTATTTGATTAGGTGAGAGAAGACGTTCAAGTGAGTATAGATAGTATCAGCTTTATTAATTGTGCCTTTAATGATGAAGGAGGTTATTATTTCTCACATTTTTTTAAAATTATCTTATCATCTTCTCCACGTCATATATGTGATGCAGAAGCATTTACTATATCATATGAAAAGCGAGTTTAAGTTTCTATGTCTTCCTTTTTTTCGAAAATCTCATATGTTGCCATGTGTCTAGGTAATTTCATTTCCAAACCTTTTTACCACCCACACCCTTATTATCGATACAAGCGCACGCGCACATGTATATGTTTGAACCAAAAAATAGCACAAACACCCAGATGATTAAGTAGAGAATAAAGAGTGAATAAATTTACATGAAAAACGAGTAGAAAAGAATATATAGCAATTTATAGTGGTTCGGTTAATCTTGGTCTATGTCCACTTAGTGTTTTTATTGATTAGATTACTGGATTACAGGTAGTTATTTTTACGGATTCGTATAAATTCGATAGTGATTACAAGAAATTAGAGTAAGGGAAAGTAAGAGCCACAAGATCCATAAAACGAGCCCTGCCACTTTATTTATAGAAGTAGAAAGCGTAAAATCTAACCCTTATGATCTTCATATCGTTTTTCACGTCGTAGACCAATTCTCCCAGAAAATAGAAGGACAGGTCATCAACAATATTGGATTGGTACCGATCCAACCTCTTGGATTAGTACCGACCATAACTTCTTTATATGGATGGTCTTGGTATTCTTGTCTTCGCTCAGTTTGTTGTTATCTTCATGATTCCATAGTAATTTACACCTTTACTGGCCTATTTCTAAGTCCAAATAATGGATCTGTGGCAAAATGGAATTGCTGACCTTGAGTGCTCGTGCATATCGATAGAGAATTGCATGGAAATGACAAAATAATATTTGAAATAGGCTTCAAGAAACATTACGAGCATGTAGTAGGAGTGAGGGCAACAATGGATAAGGTTTCGTGGATCGATACTGATCCATGGGTCGATACCGATTGAACAGTACGTTGGATCAAGGTTCTTGCTTTCTTGTGTTGGCTTGGCTTCTGCACTCTGGGTATGTTACCATAAGGAAATTGGTTCTCATTGGATAAAGGAAGTGGTATTGGTACTTATCCATGACTTGGATCGGTACCGATCCAACGCTTAGATGGATTTGGGCTCCTTTTCTTCTAAGCTTGTCTTACTTCCACCTTTTGACTCTGATTGTACTTGTTTTTTGGACCTTGTTGGTCATCTCTCCAGGCTTTCTACCTTGATAGTTTCCAAGTTCAATTTGTCCGGTTCATTCCGATACTGCCTGGCCAAAATGCTGGATAACATTTGTCGTCCCCCACCCAAAGTACACCTTGTTTCAAAAATGATGTGCTTTGAATCAAGACAAGTTAGGATTGCTACGAAGGATTCCACTTAGTGCATCGAATGGTCGTTACCCTTCATTCGGATTATTTTATGAAGAGTTGTATCTTTAGTTATTCGTTGTGATGCTTTACCTGCATCTGGTATTGTAAATCAGGAATGCACTCATATGATAATTTTTTCCTACTCGGTTCTTTCGAGCTAATTAAGTGAGTTATAGGCCTCGGTGATTTGAATTGGTTCCTTCTCCGAAGTTCCCAGGTGTGAAATTGGTTTTTTGCAATCCTAATTGGTGAATGCACACGCATACGCATGCACATTTTTTAATAGCTCCATAATCATAGGCACACACATGTATGTACATGTATATGGCCATCTCTTCTTTGTGAACTTGTTTACGATTATTCCTTACTCCGGGCATTGGTTAAGTGATTCATCCTTAAGTTGTTTGGTCAACATCCTATTCTAGGATGTTTGGTTTTAATCATCCCAACCCCGACCATTAATTCGGGACATCCTAGTCTAGAATATCTACTTGAGATCGTGCCTAATTCATGACCTTGATCGAAATTCATTTCTAAGGCACTGCCTAACTCTGGGCATAGACCTTCCATCTCGCCTACTCCAAGCATTGTACAGATGTTCTGTCAAATTTCGAGCATGAGCATTGGAGGCGATATATCTTCTTCTGCCTTTGAGACATCCTCTTCCAGGAAGCTTACTTGCGAACGGGCCTGACTGTTGACCCCGGTCAAAGTTGGTGTAAGATCTTGTCTATTTTTAGGCAATGTTCTTCACCTTGCCAAAACCTAGGCAAGACATTAGCGCTTTACCAAACTCTGGGCATGAGCTAATAAATAGACGGTCACATCACATCCGCTTTGTTTATACTCCTGCTTCCAGATCCAAGGAAAAGTTAGCGAATGGACGGTTACGTCACGTCCTTCTTGGTTTATACTCCTAACCTGCATCATGGGCAAGAGTTAGTGGATGGATGATCAAGTCACGTCCTTTTTGGTTTATACTCCTACCCCCACATCAAGGGCAAGATTTGGTAGATGGATGGACGGTCAAGTCACGTCGTTTTTGGATTATACTCCTACCTCCACATCAAGGGCAAGAATTGGTACATGGATAGACGATCATGTTATATTCTTTTTCGTTTATACCCTTGCCCTTACATCAAGAGAAAGAGGTAGCGTACGGACAATCGTATCACGTCCGTTTCAAGTTTATATTCCTGCCCCTTGTTAGGAGCAAGAGTTAGCTGGTATCGATCTTCGGACATCGAGAGTTATTGAACTTCAAGGGTCTGATCAAGTTTGATTAGCACCTATCTCCAAGTACCTGCATATCATCATTATACACATGTAGATTCATTCGAGTTGGTCATGTTTCACAACTCTTAAGATATATAAAGACAAAATCGCAGAATGACAGGTTTTGCCTTATTACATAGCTTTAATCAATTATGTATAAATTTATTTATAAGTGAAATAGCATTATAAATGCTCGCTGTTCCACATCCTTAGGAGCGAGATCCCATCAATCGTTGCAAGCATAAAAAGTGCCATAACTAAGCTTTTTCTCTATTGCATATGGACCTACCAAGTCAGATCTAAGTTCCTAGGGCCTGGGAAGATTCATTTGAGAACCAGGTCACCAATTTCAAAGGTCCGATTCTCGACCTTTTCATTGTAATATCGGACAACTTGATTTTGTGTATACACCTGCTCTCAAATCAATGTCTTCTCGCTTCTCATTGACCATATCTAGAGATTCTAATAGGATTTTCTCATTCGTCCATGGATCGTAATGAATTGCCCGATAAGAAGGTACTTCTGTTCATTGAAATCATAGCCTTCGATCCGTAGGCTAAGGCGAATGGAGAATGATTTGTCGTTAACTTATGGGTCGTTCGATAACCCAAAGTACCAATGGAAGTTCATCAACCCACTTGTCCTTGACCTTTTCCAATCGCTTCTTAAGAATGGATTTTATAATCTTGTTTACAGCTTCAACCTGTCCATTCGCCTGGGGTATGCCATCGTAGCAAATATCTTCTCTATGCGATGACAACGGTGATGATCACCTGCGGAACTCCAAAATGATAGACAATATTCCAGACTATAAATTCGATCACTTTCTTCGTGGTAATTATGGCTAATAACTTGGCCTCAGCCTATTTGGTGAAGCAATCAACTCCGACGATTGCGTATTTCGTGCCACCTTTACATATCAGCAACACGCCAATAATATCAATTCTTCAAACTGCAAATGGCTACCGATTGACTATTGGAGTAATCTCTTTCGGTGAGGCTCTCGAAATCTTAGAAGACCTCTAGCACTTATCACACTTTATGATGTAATTAGCTGCATCTTGGTTGACATTTTGCCAGAATTACCCATAGCGGAGAATCTTCTTCACCAAGGTTTATCCTCCAGTATGGTTGCCACAAGCCTCTTCGTGTACTTTTCTCAGGACTGGTTTAGACTCATCGTGAGCGATACACCGAAGCATAGGGATAGAAAAACCCTTCCTTTAAAGTACTCCTTCTGTATTATATATTTCAAAGCTTTGTAACGAAATTTCCATCGCTTATTCCTCTTTTCGAGAAGGAATCTCTCTACATGTAACCTTTTATCGGAGTCATCAATGACTTCCTTTTAGGTTTAGCCTCCAAGATCCAATCGACATCCATCTGGTCAATGCTGGGAGCTGATAATAATTCAACAGGAATCAAGTCCATGAGTTGTGCATCTTTATAACTGGCCAGCTAAGCTAGTGAGTCGGCTTTTGCACTTTCCTCCCTAGGAATATGAATTATTATATAATATTCAATGTCACTAAGTAGCTCAAGGACTAGGTTTAGATAAGGAGCTAGCCTTGCTCTTTTTGCATGTAACTTTCTACACTTGACATACAACTGGTTAGTAATCACAGAAAATATATGAAGTTTTTATCTTCAGATCCTTGTCAATCTTGAGTCCCGCAATTAATGCTTCATACTCTACTTCGCTATTTGTTGAAGGAAATTCAAGTATCATGGTGCAACAGATTAAATATTCCTCGAAAGTGACAAGTATAAATCCAGCACCGGAACAACATTCGGTTGATGCACCATCCGTGTACATCTTCCACTTAGTATTTTGCTCACTACTTCTCTTCAAAATCTCATTGTGCAGAGTGATCTCAGCTATAAAATCTACTAAAGATTGACCTTGGATAGCTCTCAAAGGTTGATAGGTTATGTCATATTGCCTCAATTCAATGTTCCATTTCAATAGCTTTGTAGAAGAATCGAGTCGTTGCAAGGCTTATTGCAAAGGCTAGTCGATAAGGACTTTGATTGAACGAGCTGAAAGGAGGGGCGGAGCTTCCTTGAAGCAATCAACATGTAATATGCAAGCTTTTATAGCTTTGGGTAATTTCTTTCTGCTCATATCAATCGTTTACTGATGTAATAGACCAGTCGTTAGATGCGAGCTTCCTCATAGACGAGTGCAGCGCTCATAGAATGTACCAATAATGTCAGATATATAAACAAGTCCTCGTCATCCATCAGCCTCGAGAGGATGAGGGTCTCTCCAAGTAATCCACCAGACTCTAAAATGCATCTACACACTCTTATATCTAAGGCAAAGTTTCTTTTTCCCTCTGGACTTTTTCCATTCTTAATTACGTCAAAGAACGGTGGTTCTAGAGATGAAATGACTCAGGGCGACGACCTTCTCGTTCAATCCCTAAACCTCCTTAACTATCTTCGGGGCCTCTATTTCCCTTAATGCCTTTATCTTTTCTAGATTGGCTTCGATCCCACAGGAGTTCATAATGAAGCCCAAGAATTTCCCTAATGCAACGCAAAAAGAGCATTTCAAAGGGTTTACCGTTATCCCACATTTCTATAGAATGTCAAACATCTTTGCCAAATCGTTAATGTGGTTTCCTGAATGTCATGACTTCATGAGCATGTCATCCACATAAACATCCATCGAGCATCCAATATAATCTTTAAACATCCTGTTTACCATTCTATGATAGGTTGCTTTAGCGTTCTTTAACCCTAATGACATAAGCAGATAACAATACTGTCCCAAGTGGGTAATAAAGTTGGCATGTTCCTTGTCTAGAACGTGCATCAGAATTTGGTTATATCCAAAGTGCACACCATGAATGAAAGCAATTCATGTCCAGCCTGTGTAGTTAAAGCGCTTAGCGGATTCAATGCGGTAGAGGTGCGAAAAGTCATAGCGGGGATACAGCAAGGAAATGGTGGGGATATAGCGGATGATTCCAAAATAACATATAAAGATGGTACTTGATGATTTTACATGTGTATAAATTGTAATTTAAATGCATAATTAAAATTCGGTTTAATTATAATTAATACATATTTAGTTTTAAATAAAAACATGTGTAATATATTGTAAAAACATAAACTGGTATTTAACATGATTAAATTCAATAGAATGTTAGAGTACCGTTGTTTATGAGTCTGTTAAAAATATTCAATAAAAATAATAATTTCATAATTTTTATAATGTATAAATGTCAATTTTCAATTCATTTACTTTAAAGTAGATATAGCAGGAATAGCGGGATATAGCAGGAATAGTGGGATATAGCGGAAATAGCGGGGGTTAAAGCGGAAAGGCTATATTTAAGGCTATTCAGGAAAATCGTAGCGATAGAAATCTGTTATGGGATATAGTGAGGTTATAGCAGGGCAATATCGGGGCATTAACTGTTGGTGTCCAGCTATCGAGTCCACCAACCGATCAATTCTTGGAAGCAGGAAACCGTCCTTCGGTCATTCCTTATTCAAGACAAAATAGTCAACACATGTCCTTTATTTCCCCTTAGCTTTATTTACCAATACTGAATTTGAAACCCATTCCGGTATAAGGCATCGCAGGTGAAGCCATTATCCTTCAGTTTATCCACCTCTTAATTGACTGTAGTGGATCTCTTCGGACCCAGGCCATGGAACTCTGTTTTAGAGGAACGCATTTAGGATTTATGTTAAGTGCATGGCTCGCTATCTTTGGCAAGATTCCATATATATTAGAGTGTGTTCATGCGAATACATCCAAGTTCACCCAGAAAAAGCTAACCAACTCCTTCATCATTCTCTCGTCGAGTTGTGAGCCGACCTTCAAGACCAGTGTCGGATCATCTTGGCTGACCAAAACATTAAACATCAATTCAGTAGGAGTTGCTCTTCCATCTAGTGGCTCGTTTCGTGGATCTATATCCTTATGGAACTGACTGTTCATCCCGAGCCAGGGCTCAGTCATTAGTTACTATGCATCCAAATCCTTGATGTAGAGAGTCCCCTCTACACCTTTTCCATTCTCTCTATGCCTTCCCTCCCTTAGCTTGGTGACATAACATTCATGGCTAAGCCCTTGATCTCCGTGCACCACTCCCACACCGTTCTCTATAGAAATTTAAGCATCAAACACAAGGAGCTATAGCCACTTCGAATTCAGCCAAGGTCGGTCTGCCCAAAAATGCAGTATAAGAAGAATAGATATCTAACACTGGAAAAGGTATGATTCACACTGGCCTGCGATCGCCTTCTCCAAGTACCATTAGTACTTCCATACATTCGACTGGCTCAATAGCTATCCCATTAAATCCTTGAATTTGAGATTTGCATGGTTTCAAGTCCTTGCCTCCCCGAAAGCATCTAGTTATGGGCTTTTTTAAATCGAATGTTGACCAAACTCCGACAGTTAACCAGCACCTTTCGTATAATAGCAGGACCAATCGTGGTTGTTCTAACCAACATGTCAATTATTGGGGATTCCATACTATTAGCATCTCTATTTCGGAAAACAATGTCCTCTGTATGAGTCAGAGGAATAGGGATCTTAAGTCTAAATTAACACTAAAGGAGGATGAATAGTGTTTAATGGATTATATAATATTTTTCACATTCTTTAAGATCTACTTGGAATGATGTAATTAACAATCATAGAATCAAAGTGCAGATAAAAGTAAATGCGGTAAAAGTAAAACAAAAAAAATACGTCATGATTTTTCACTGGTTTGGAGTTATTCTACATCCAGTCCCCCATAAATCCTTGTATAAGTTTCTTTTCAACTAGTAAATGCAAATACAATCTCGATTTCAAGGACGTAATGAGACACACCCTCTAGAATCCCAACACCTGGATAGAGTCACTTGATTTTTAGGCTACAAGCATCCCTAGTAGATTTATGGGGTACTAAGCATACCTAATTCATTTTTTGAGCTACAATCACACCCATAACTATAGCAGTATGATTTGATAGAGTTTTACAGAATTGGATCTTCGATCTTGATTACAATTGATTTTGCACCTCTTGAATATCACCTTGATCTTGGTTTGAGTGAGAGAGATGAGAGAATTAGAGAGTGGATGAAAGAGAATCAAACTAGTGATGATTGAATTTGAATCTAGTGAAATTTCGGTAGAGTTTGGGTATATTTTGATTTAGAAAATGAGAGAGTGGAAGGAGGAGAGATTAATAAGAAAGTAGATGTTAAAAAATCATTTGGAACTCTGGTATATATATAGAAAAACAACGGTTATGTCCATTTGCAAAGAGATATAACGAAAAGACACTTCCATTCAAATTTGAATTTTGAAAATTACGGCCACTTTGTCGACATATAGGAATTGGATATGTTGACATATCCTTCACAAAATTGAAAAAAACTTTAAACATATTAGTTTGAAAATCCATTGCTTTGTAAAATAATTTGATACTTTGTAGACATGCTTAAATATAATTTATACACATTTTTAATGAAAATATAACTTAATAAAACTTTATAAAATAATTTTGAAAGATTTAATAAGAGTGTTCAATATAATGTAAATAATATATATAAAATTTATATAGTTATAAGTTATAAGTAAATATCTAAAATCAAAGTATAAATATAAAAAAACACAAGGAAGGTATAAACTAAAGTACCAAAAAAATATAATAGACTAAAAAATACTTGAAAACTTGACATAATATCTTTGTAGATATAAAAGGTTAAGAATTTATTTTGAGAAATATTTTGAATAGATGTTTGAAAAGATTATTTTGAAAATTAGGATATTTGAAAAATATTTAAAACTTATTTAAAATAGAGAGAGAGATCAAAAAAGTGCTATCAGGGTTCTAACAAAAATTCTATGACTCTATAACTTATCTGGAATATCTTGAAATCTTGAACTTTGAAATACACATGAGTCTTCAATTATCATCGTCTTGAATCTACTCTTGATATCAGCATCTTGAATTTACTTTTGATACTGTATGGCCTTCTTAATCAACACATGTTTAATATCATGCACTATATGCTATATATATATATATATATATATGATAAAACATTAGTATCTATATTTTATATAATTTCTTATAGTTGTTATCATCAAAACTAAAATCTAAGGTACTAACAATCTCTCTATTTTTTATGACACAACTTTGTATAAAAAATATAATATAACACTCCATGGGTTACAAAACTCCCCTTTAATCTATGCCTAGATTTGATATATTCCACCCTTTGTCATCAACAAAAATAACCACCTAAATCTATAACTCTAACACTAATTCTTACTCTAACTCTAATTCTAATTCCGCTTAAATAAAATACAAATTAATATATATAAGAATTATATACAATGATGATGAGAACGATTGTATAAAAATAACAAGTGATTTGTAAAATTAGATAATCATGAAATGATCATAACCAATCTAAATATTCATCCAATCCAACAAAATTAATGTTGTACACCATTCAACAAAATCCGCACTAATCAAACCATTCAAATCCAAACCAAATCATGTATTATTTATATACAATCAAACCTATTTAAACTAGACATTTCGAGGAACTTCAACCCATCCATCGACGCTAAAGATTGCATCCACTTTAATAGCATCCTAATCTACAACATCTTTGTTGATGATACACTCTAGATTGGTGGTGGGTTTTTTCTTTATTCAAGGCAGAAATCATCCTTCGAATCACTTCGAAATGCCTTTCTTGCTCCTTGATCATCTGCATTTAACTCAATTCTGGGTACCTCTGATTTATGAAAGAAAGAATGTTCTTGAACGATTCAAGAGTTTCTTTAATGTTTTCGCAAAGTTTTTGATGTGGGGAAGCCATTATTGAAGAGGTACGTTTATATATGAAAAATAGTGAAGATAAAGACTGAAAATAATGATTTTCGAAAGTGAATAAGTATATATAGGGGCAAGAAGTCGTTTGAAATGAATTTTCGTTTGGTAGTTATTGTTATTTTATTTATTTATTTTAATTTAAAAAAATTGAAAACTGGTCATTGTATGTCGACATACATGATTTGCATATGTCGACATATGCAATATATTTTTCAAAATTACTTTATTTTGTAGTTCTATTATTTTGGCCTATACTATTATATTTGTATGACTTTCTAGAGATAATTGAAAATGTATAACAACAAGAAATAGAATGTTCACTGATAATAAGGATGAGTACAAGGAATAAAAGAAAGATACATAAGATTCAACATAAACTTAAAATTAGAAATCCAAATACAAAGATAGCTTAAACAAACAACTAAAAAGATGTGAATGAAGATGAAGAAAAACCACCAAGCCCGCGAATGATCTTTCTAAAGAATTTATCCATTTTTTTGGAAATTGAGGTAAATCTCGTTAAGAACGATTTCTTAAGCTTTCTTTGGTTGCGAATGATCTTACCTTGATTTTTGAGAAGATCTTTGTTGGATGGATTTGGTGGCATATTGACACTTTCCTAGGAAGTATCCTCCTTATTTTCTTATTCTTCCTCCTCGACTTCCATTTCCTCTCCTCCCACTTCTTCTACTTCTCTTTGTTAGAACCTCTATTCTATGGTTTCATCGCCAACAACTATACAATCATATATATTATACATCTTATCAAGATTACATGTATATACTATAAGAGATCGGCATGCTCAAAGATATTGGGACTCGAAGACAAACAAAGACCTATGGACCATGCTATGATTAAGTAAGGTTATTCTAGTATGTTAAGAGTCTTGGATAAAACATTGTACGGTTTCATTAAGTATATGTGCACACAGGATTTCATATATGCTAAAATGCATTGAAAAACTGAATTTACCATCTACATACGTCTAAGCAAAGACCACAGATGTCTGTGACAATATTCGAAAAATGATTTCCTAAAGCCATAGACGTCTAAGGACTCCCCACAGACGTCTGTCATTTAAACAACTGTAAAAATCTAAATAAACGCCTCTGTTAAATGAATAGAAATCAACATTTCATCGAAAGTTCACAGCCAATAAAATGAATAGACCTTATCTAATAGTAACAACTCCTCATCTACATCTCTTTAAATCTATAAATACTATAATGATTGAGACTGGCAAATCAATTGAATTGAATTAACTGAATCCATTTCCTCTTGATTTCTTATTACTCTCTTGTGCATACATTGCTTACATACTCTCAATCTATTATAACCAAAATAATTTTGGTTAAACCACTTCTCATAACTCAAACCATTCATATTCACATACTCAAAGGAGATCATAGGAAGATTTGTACTATCAGTCAAAATCTGTGTTATTTGGAATACAAGATTGTCAGAGATATACTTTTGTATTAGCCTATTCCTCCAGGCGAAGCGAGGGTTAGTTGGTTAAAATAAATATCGAAGGGGAGCTTGGGGACTGGATGTAGGATGGAAGGTCCGAACTAGTATAAAATATCTAGTATGCTCGCTTTTATTATTTATCTTATTTATATTAAATTATTATTCTCTGCTTAATATATTTAGTAATATACACTCTCACATGTATATATGTAAGTTGCATTACTTAAAAAGTTCCTATAGACTTACATTTGGTATTAGAGCAAGGTCATTTCAATCTACAGTAACACATAGTTGAAAAATCATTAATATGGCAAGCACATTTCAAGAAGATCAATCAACTGCTCATCCTCCACTATTTACTGATTCTAATTATGCTTATTAGTCAATACTTATGCAAATTTTTATGGAAGCCAATGGTTTGGAAATATGGTTAGCATTTTAAAATAAATATGAAGCACCTAACACCGATATTGATACTTGGACTGATGCATAAAAAGTAGAGGCATTTAACAAAGCCAAAGCTATGGTGTATTATTTTTCTCACTTGATAAAAATGAGTTCATGTGTTATGCTTTGCACCAATGCATATGCTAGATAACCATTCAAGAAGATCTCATGGCACTTGGAGTCAAATTTACATATTTTGATTTAGTCACATGAATTTTAAACTCTTTGACAAATGAATGGGAAAGAAAAGTTTTAGCCATCGAAGAAGCTAATGGTCCTTTTCAACTTAAAATCGAAGAGTTAATATGAAATCTGATGTCGTATGAAGCTAACTTGCAAGCTAGAAAGGATCAAAATCATGAAAAGAAAAAAATAGCATTCCAAGAAAATAGAAAAGACTCGGACATAGCCGAAGATGAGATTGTTTTTATTGCTAAAAACTACAACAAATTTAAGAATTTCAAGAAGATGACTAGATTTCAAAATGGTGGCAAACCAAACTCCTCATCTCAAACATCGATTAATATTGAGTGTGAAAATTTTGGCCACATGAAGAAGGATTGTCCACAATGGAATAAAATTAAAAAAGAAAAGAAAATTTGAAATTTTTAGGAAAAGGAAAAGAGCTTTGCAAGTAACATGAGATGATTCAGATTCATCTTCTTCATCTAACAATGATAGTGAAAGCGACTCAGAGCAAGTAAATGTGTTTTATGACTAACGTTGATGAGGTACAACCTGAACTTACTTATGATGAACTAATGGAAATTAGTATTAAATTGGATGATAATTATAGAGAAACAAAAAAATTAAACAAGGAATATGTGGGAAAGCTAACTAGAGCAGAATTAGAAATTGGATCACCAAAACATGATGAAAAAATCTTAGAAGAAGAATTAGAAATTATTTTAAAAAAAAGCAACATTATTGTCTCAAAATGAAATTTTATTAGATGTTTTAGAAAATTATAAGTTAGAAAAAGTTAACAGTGAAAAAGAAAAATTAGTATTACAAGCATGTTTAGATTCTAGAAATATTGAAATTCATTATCTTAAAAGTAAGTTGTTAACTATAAAATGCAAATGGAGATAAAGAAGGCACGTCATAAACCTTCCGTAGAGGCAAAGAGTAATAAAAGGAGTTACCTTTCGGTGATATCGAAAGGTTTACATAACACCCAAAAAAAAGAAGCGCATGGTAACTTCAGAGGAGGGGCTTTCGTAGGTATAAAAAGGAAAATAGTTATAAGGCCGCTTGACGTAATGAACAGATGAAAGGAAAGAAGAGCACCCCAAGCCTTTTGAATAATAAAGGAAGGAATGCAAGAAATAAGTTTACCGCAAATCTAAACCCTTCGGCGCAGATGAGGGGATTCATCACTCATTATTCAAATCAAATGTATGACAAGAAAGGTAGAAAGAATAGGACTAAAATAGATAGCATGGTTGACAACCATTTCGAAAGTATAATAAGCCTTCCTAACCGGTTAAAGTACGTGTCCAGCACCCTTCAACAGTATCGAAAGGTTTACATAAAGATAACATTCATAATCACTACAACAAAAATGCCCTATTACAACGCCCTTTTTACAACGGGCATTTGCTGCCCGTTGTAATAGAAGGCTATTACAACGGTCGATTCAGGACCGTTGTAATAGATGCCCCCTTTTACAACGGGCATTTGCTGCCCGTTGTAATAGATAGCTATTACAACGGTCCATTCAGGACCGTTGTAATATATGCCCTATACAAGACTCTTTTTACAACGGTCCATTCAGGACCGTTGTAATAGATGCCCCTTTTTACAACGGGCATTTGCTGCCCGTTGTAATAGATCTCTATTACAACGGTCCATTCAGGACCGTTGTAATATATTTATTAATTACACTTAATATTTAATTATTATAATTAATATTCAATTATTTAGTAATTACATTTAATATTCAGTATTTAATATTCAATATTAGATAATTAAATTAGTAAAATTCTAAACTAAATTCATAAATACATTTGAAATTTTCATAAAATTCAAGAATTAAAGAGTAAAATTTTAAGATAACTTAAAATTTTAGAAAGTTTCCGAAATCTTAGAATATTTAATATTTCAAATAATTTAAAATTTGGAAATTTTGTAAAATAAACTTAAAAACATTTGTAAAATTTATAAACAAAAATTTGAAATTTTCATAAAATTATAAAATAAAGAGATTAAAATTTTATAAAATATTTAAAATTTCAAAATATTAAAATAATTCAGAATTTGAGAAATATAAATTTTACTGTAAAATTTTTAGAAACTAATGCCCCTTTTAGTTTCAAATGCATTAGTAATTACATTTAATATTCAGTATTTTACTGTAATATTTTAAAACCCTAAATAACTAAATAACTAAAACCCCTTTTTAAATAAACAAGGCCGGCCTGTTGAATATGCGCTTTGCGCTGTATGATTTTTGTTTGATGATAATAAACATATATACATTCATATAAATGTATTTGGTAATGTACTATTTTGTTTTTCATAGTTTAAATAAATATTTGTTGAATAAAATTAAATTACACAGAATTCGAATTTGAATTCAAACAGAACAAGTTAAACAGATTTTGAATTCAAACAGAAATTTTTATTCAAACAAATATTTATTACAAATTGTAAATAGTACAATTTCATGCTCTCACTATACATGTACATTTTTGATTACGATTACATCACGATTACATCACAAATATTTTTACATTGATAACCTCACTACATATCACTCACACTCGTATTTTTGTCTTCAACTGCTTTCCGGTTTGAATCCAGCATCTGAGCAATCTGCAAAAATATAAACTAACGCAGTAAAATTGAAAAAGAAATATTTTTGCAATTCAAAAATAAAATATGGTTTTTGAAAATAATATTTGCCTCAGTTATTTGGGTTGTTCGTCATCATTTAAATTTGAATTCATCATACACGAACAACTTGTGACATACACAGTGTATCACTGTATATGCCACAAGGCCGTGCACACCGATATATACACTTGATAATGCTACAGGGACAGGTGAGCACAGGTCAAACCCAAATGCAAAGCCGGGTTCAACGCACGTGCAATATATTTAAAATCACGACACAAGCACAAGGTCAAACCCGAGCTGCAAAACTGGGTTCAACACAGGGCAGGTGCACAGTTACAACCAACTACATGCAAGAGGCAACAAAGACCAATCAGTAGCATGCTAACGAATTATCAAACTTCACAAGCAATGACCCGTGCAATGACCAAGAAATGACCAAACAAAGCCAGTTCAGCAAAGATCAAGTCATGGAGTCGCAGTCACAATGAAACTGCAGTGGAACAGCTGCAACATGAATGAAAAGACCAGACACTATAGCATGTACAAACCAAATAAGTCAGACCAACACTGCAACTCAAAAAGTAACATGAATGTCACTAGCATGCAAACAGGATCTCAATATCCAAGCATGAAGGTCACAGTGGAAATTACTCAACTCAGATAATATGTCAAAGACCACAAGTAACCAAAATCATCAATGCAATAAGCAACAGTATGCACCAGTCCAGGCTACGACATAGATGGAGCTACAGGAATGTACCAAGCTAACTGCACTGAAACTCGACCAAGTACACATTAAGGCAACCAAGACTAAACAAGATAGCAAAGAAGTACTGATCAATGAATGCAAATAAATTCGAACCGAGTATGGTGATGCAGTCAACAAGGCAACAGTGCAGTGCAACTACATAACAACAAGTCAAGGCCGCCATCACGAACAAAGAAAATGAAAGAGAACCAGGTTAATGCAATCTACAGCAAACAATGAATGCAACAGAGACCAATGGTTAACAGAAGTAACAAGTGCAGCATAAACAAGACATGTACACAAGGCATGGGGGCACTGGAGCATATGATGCAACTATAATGCAACAACACCACAAGTATACAAACATACCAGATCAATAAAAACAGAATTCATCACTGTGAAACCAGACCACAAAGAAAAAGCAACAAGGAAAACAATCGATCAAGGCTACACACGACAATCACAAATGATATCAAGCTGATGCCAAACAGAGGAAGTAAAATGATCGAGCATTGAATATGCTGCAATTTTATTTGTGAACAAAGTCAAGTGACCAGGAAGAGTTCGTCATACCGAAGCCGAAGCCAGCAGTATCAATGACAGTATGCACAGAAGCACAATCCAGTTCAAATGCAACAATCATAAACAAAATTGATCAACACCGTGTGTTACTCAAGACAACAGAAAAAGCAGCGGTATTATCGGAATTCTAGCCGTGAATTTTAAAGCCGTGTCAATCAAGCAATCGAGGATTTACACGAATGAATTGGTCAAGGAAAAATCACGAGCATCCAAGTATAATCGAATGGCCGAAGCACAAAATTGACAAATTCAAATAAATATATACGATCGAAGATTCAGGAAATTAAACGCATATATAACCCAATCATCATCGGCAATCAATGCGTTGAATTCCAGAAAGCACAAAATCAGTAAAAGCAAAAGCATTACATACCGAGCAAGAAAGGAATTCGATCAACGAACAAGCCGAGCAACGCAATCTCAAAGTCAACAATCGATCATCAGAAATCGAGCACAAGCAAGAGCCGAAACCCCCAATTTGGATCGCAAGCCCTAACTGGATCAAAAGGGAATGAAGCCCTAACTGGAACGAAGCCGCCATTATTTCTCACGAACAAATAAAAAGAGGATCGGGTGAAATAAGGAAGTGGGCCGGTGTTCAAAAAAACAAAAGGGGGTTTTTGTTTTTTAATTAATATTGTTAATAAACTTATATTAATAATGTTAATTAGTTTAGGGCTATTTTGTTCTTAATTATTGTTTTTTTTTATTCTACGAATCAAAGAGTTTAGGTAAATCACCACCTAGGTTTTAGGTTGTGTCTGATTGTCTATTTAGAGTTAGTTCAGTAAGCAGGAGTTGCGAGTTTGCAAAACTCTATAGGCGGTAGCAGGGTTTGCAAGTCTGTTAGAGTGTTTGTAAGCGTGATACTATTTAATTCTAATAGAAATCTGGGAATGCAGCAGTAGGCAGGGGTTGCCGAAGCTGGGTAAAACTTGTGTGTGATTTACTTTTCAGTATATTTATTTTTGCAGTTAATTTTTGTGTTTAAATTAAGAAAATTTGCTATAACCCTATTCACCCCCCCTCTAGGGTTAATTTAGATCCTACAAGTGGTATCAAAGCCTGGTATTTTTAACTCTAGGGTCATGAGTCTACAAAATAATGCTTTTTCTGAGGGGCAATCTATTGCTAGGCCACCCATGTTTAACGGGAACGATTATGCTTATTGGAAAGTTAGGATGGGTATCTATCTCAGTTCTGTTGATTATGAAGTTTGGGATATTATTGAAATTGGCTATAAACCCCCCACTATAATCGTTGGTGATACTGAGATTCCTAAACCTAAGGATAGGTGGGATGCAAACGATAAGAAATTGAAAACGACAAATGCTAAAGCCATGAATGCTTTGATATGTGCTCTAGATAAAAATGAATTTAATAGAATTTCTCATTGTACAACAGCACAGGAAATATGGCATACTTTGGAGGTGACACACGAAGGAACTTCTCAAGTCAAGGAGTCTCGGCTAGCCCTGTTCAGCAATGAATACGAAAACTTTGTGATGGACAAAGGCGAGAGCATAAAGGATATGTTTGGACGTTTTTCAACCTTGGTATACAATGCTAGAGCGCTTGGGAAGGTATTCACTGAGGTAGAGCTTGTGCGAAAGATACTACGAGTTTTACCAATGAACTTTGAGGCAAAAGTCACGGCAATCCAAGAATCGAAAGATCTGAGCAAACTAAGCATGGAGGAGTTGATTGGAAACTTGATGACATATGAGCTTGAGCTAAAAGCAAAGGAAGAACGCAATAACTCCGAACCAAAGAAGAAGACGATTGCCTTAAAGAGCAAAGAAGAAAGCGATGAAGAAGAAGAAGATCCAATTGAAGAGCTTGCAATGGCTGTCAATAATCTTAAAAAATGGTCAAGATTCAAGTCACGAAAGAAGAAAATAAGTGGTAATAAGTCAAAGAATTCTGACGATTCCGATAATGAATTGACATGCTATAACTGCAAGAAGCCTGGCCACTTCAAACAAAAATGTCCACTTCTCAAAAACAACAAAGGAAAGAAAAAGAAAAAGAAGGCTTTTGCAGCAACTTGGGATGATGAAGAAGGAGAGGAAGCTTCAAATAATAGCTCAGAGGAGGCTAACTTGTGTCTTATGTCAAAATCGGATTCAGAAGCAAGCTTAGAGGAATCTAGTGAGGTAAGTAACTATTCTTATAAAGAACTTGTTTCAATGTGTTGTGATTTTACTAAAATGATTGATACCCTTGAATCGAAAATTGAAAAACTAAAATCTGATAGGAGAGAACTTGTCCATGAAAATTCTAGGTTAGAAACTGAAATTGAAAATATTCAAAACCTAGAACGTAAAAAATGTAAGATTTTAGATTCAGAATTATCAAAACTGAGGAATAACTTTGAAAGTCTTGAAAGTGAAAACTTGAACCTTAAGGAAACCATCGACACTAGGAGAAAGGATTTTATTAATCGATGCACCTCACTTGTTACTGAAAACTCAACATTAAAAACCAAAGTCCAAAGTCTTGAGAAATCTTTGAATAACTTTTCAAGAGGCGAAAAATCTTTCAACATGCTATTGGGAAATCAAATTTTTGCTAACAACGGGAAAGGACTAGGTTTTGGGAAAACACAAGTTGATGATAATGCAAAATATAAGAATGTCTTTGATAGATGTGAAATATATAGATGTCGTGATGAAAATGATAGTCATAGGAACAAGAACACAAAATTTATACAAGTTTGGGTTCCTAAGAATTCTAAAAACAAATTTCATGTTTATTGGAATAAAAATAAAAGGACTAAACAAGTATGGATTCCAAAGGGATTGTTTATTCACAATGCTTCTATCACTAATAACATTGGACCTAAGAGTTTCTCTAGGTCATCTTCCTCTCTTCTTATGTAGGTCTGTTGGCGGGCTAAGGAACAACAAGAATGGTTTCTAGATTCAGGTTGTTCTAGACATATGACAGGTGACAAATCGAAGTTCCTTAGCTTAGAGAATTTTAAAGGTGGAAATGTGATCATGGGAGACAATAGCAAGTGTAAGATTATTGGCAAAGGTGAAGTTGGTAACGGTATTTTTTCTTTGACTAATGTTTTATACGTTGAAAATCTGCATCACAATCTCATTTCTATTAGCCAACTATGTGACAAAGGTATGAACGTGATTTTTGATAGTAATACTTGCAAAATTATTGATAAATCTTCTAGTAACATTGTTTTTATGGGCAAAAGAAAAGGGAATGTTTACTCACTTTCATTTGATAATCTAAAACTTTCTATATGTTTGGTAGCCACTGACGAAGAGGCATATTTATGGCATAGGAGACTTGGACATGCTAGCATGAGTCTCTTAGAAAAACTCGAATCAAAAGAATTAGTCAGAGGGTTACCACATCAGAAATTTAAAAATGATAAAGTGTGTAAAGCATGTTCCTTGAGCAAGCTTAGTCGATCATCATTTCGTCCTAAAAACATTGTTAGCACATCAAGGGTCCTTGAACTAGTTCACATGGATTTATTTGGACCAAATGAAATTTCAAGCTTGAATGGAAAACGTTATTGTTATGTATTGGTTGATGATTATTCTAGATTTACATGGGTTTACTTTTTAGCCAAAAAGTCTGAATCTTTCGAATATTTTTCAAAATTTGCAAAACTTGTTCAAAATGAAAAAGGAGTTACAATTAAAACCTTGAGAAGTGATCATGGAGGCGAATTTGAAAATTTTGAATTTGAAAATTTTTGTGAAGAAAACGGTTTAAAACATGAATTTTCTGCTCCACGAACACCTCAACAAAATGGGGTGGTTGAAAGGAAAAATCGTACATTACAGGAATTGGCTAGATCCATGTTAAGTGAGTATAAGCTACCTCTAATCTTTTGGGCAGAGGCAGTGAATACTTCGTGCTATGTAATGAATAGAGTAATGATTAGACCAATACTTGGCAAAACGTCTTATGAACTGTGGCATGAAAGGAAACCTAACATTTCTTATTTTCGTATATTTGGGTGTCCTTGTTTCATTCTTAACACAGGTGATCAACTTGGAAAATTTGAATCAAAGGCTGATGATGGAATTTTCATGGGCTATTCAACAAGGAGTAAGGCTTACAGGATATATAACAAACGAACAAAGACAATTGTTGAGTCAATCAATGTGAAATTTGATGAATCTGATCTGGAAAAAACGACTGAAAGGATGGTTGACGATGGAGTAGATCCTGAAGGCACTGAAGAAGGGACATTTAGTAAGAAAACTGAAAGGAGGACTGTTGATGCTGATAAATTAAAGTTCAAACCTAATCATCCTCCTGAATTAATTATTGGTGATCCTACGGAAGTTATACGTACTCGTTCCTCATTTGATGAAAATTTATGTGCGTTTTGTTGTCATAGTGGTTTTATTTCTGAAATTGAACCTGATTCTGTTGAAATGGCTCTTAATGATGAAAATTGGTTTTTAGCAATGCAAAATGAACTTAATCAATTTGAGAGAAACAAAGTCTGGAATTTAGTTCCTAGGCCTAATGACTATCCAATTGTAGGGACTAAATGGGTGTTTAAAAATAAATTTGATGAATCAGGAAATGTAATTAGAAACAAGGCTAGGTTGGTTGCAAAAGGTTATAACCAAATAGAAGGCATAGACTTTGATGAAACATTTGCTCCAGTTGCTAGGTTAGAAGCCATTAGAATCTTGCTAAGTTTTGCATGTTACAAGGGTTTCAAACTTAAACAAATGGATGTAAAAAGTGCCTTTTTGAATGGTGATTTAAAAGAAGAAGTTTTTGTTGAACAACTACCCGGTTTTGAAAATCATGAATTTCCAAATCATGTGTATAAGCTAGAAAAAGCATTATATGGTCTTAAGCAAGCACCAAGAGCTTGGTATGACTGCCTCTGTACATATCTTTTGGAAAATACTGCTTTGCTTACGTTTTCCAAATTTCTTTGGAAAATACTACATATCTTTTGGAAATTTCTTTTCCAAATTACGTTTAGATTTGGGAATTATAGAGGTTGACTAATCATTTTTTTAAAAATTTTGATTTTTGAATTTGATTCTAAATGACAATTTTTTTTTAACTAATCTAACTCCCTAATGATTATCGAAAAGATGAATAGTATTGAAAAAGTGGTGAGTGTTGATATTTATCATATATTAAAACTCGAGAAAATATAATTAAGAAATTTCTTTAGAATTTCATAACAAGAGTTATAAAAACTTTTTGTTGGGTAATAATTCCATGACCATTTCTATTTCTATCATCTTTCTATCAAACATTACTCATCAAGATCATATTTAGTATGTAAATTTGTGGTAGTTTACAAAGGAAATCATTTGTTCTTCAATATCTTTAAATCAGTGAAGGAAATTATTTGTGCTTCAATTTATTATATTCAACAATTAAAATAAATACCCAAAGTATTCACTCTCATTTAAAAGTCCTCACGGTCATGCATGGGTGAATTACTTGGATTTTTGATTATGTGCTTCCATGCTCATTTAAAAGTCCTCACGGTTATGCATGTATGGAACGCATATTAAAAATAATTGATTTAATAGACAAGTTGATTCTAATCCCATTTAAAAGTCCTCACGGTCATGCGTGGTTAGAAGATACTTGATTTCATTTTTTAAAAAAATTAAATTGGAATACTACTAATCTCATTTAAAAGTCCTAACGGTTATGCATGGTTAGTAGATATTCAAATTTCCAGAAATAAATATACCACAAATAGACATAACTATATAATTTTTGGTGATTCTATCTTCATCACTTCTGAAAGTGGAATATGCGCTTGACAAGGGTAATTATGATTCTTGTTTGAATTTTATTGAAATTTGATATTTATATTTAATCGAGTTAAATGTTTGATTCATGTCGATCATTTCATCCCTATTTTATAACACTATTATTCTTTTGCTGATAACAAAAGGGGGAGAGAAAAGTTAAGATTTTTTTTTCTCGAATAGAATCAAGCAAAGGTCAAATATTTTCATTGTGCATATAGGCTCTCTTATATATTTCTATGCATATATGTAGGGGGAGCATTGTGTAGAGAGGGAGCATTCAAATAGGGGGAGCAAATGAAATTATCAAATACATTTAATATATTCAAAATCTTAAATATATGTTTGTTATCATCAAAAGGGAGAGATTGTTGAATATGCGCTTTGCGCTATATGATTTTTGTTTGATGATAATAAACATATATACATTCATATAAATGTATTTGGTAATGTACTATTTTGTTTTTCATAGTTTAAATAAATATTTGTTGAATAAAATTAAATTACACAGAATTCGAATTTGAATTCAAATAGAACAAGTTAAACAGATTTTGAATTCAAACAGAAATTTTTATTCAGACAAATATTTATTACAAATTGTAAATAGTACAATTTCATGCTCTCACTATACATGTACATTTTTGATTACGATTACATCACGATTACATCACAAATATTTTTACATTGATAACCTCACTACATATCACTCACACTCGTATTTTTGTCTTCAACTTCTTTCCGGTTTGAATCCAGCATCTGAGCAATCTGCAAAAATATAAACTAACGCAGTAAAATTGAAAAAGAAATATTTTTGCAATTCAAAAATAAAATATGGTTTTTGAAAATAATATTTGCCTCAGTTATTTGGGTTGTTCGTCATCATTTAAATTTGAATTCATCATACACGAACAACTTGTGACATACACAGTGTATCACTGTATATGCCACAAGGCCGTGCACACCGATATATACACTTGATAATGCTACAGGGACAGGTGAGCACAGGTCAAACCCAAATGCAAAGCCGGGTTCAACGCACGTGCAATATATTTAAAATCACGACACAAGCACAAGGTCAAACCCGAGCTGCAAAACTGGGTTCAACACAGGGCAGGTGCACAGTTACAACCAACTACATGCAAGAGGCAACAAAGACCAATCAGTAGCATGCTAACGAATTATCAAACTTCACAAACAATGACCCGTGCAATGACCAAGAAATGACCAAACAAAGCCAGTTCAACAAAGATCAAGTCATGGAGTCGCAGTCACAATGAAACTGCAGTGGAACAGCTGCAACATGAATGAAAAGACCAGACACTATAGCATGTACAAACCAAATAAGTCAGACCAACACTGCAACTCAAAAAGTAACATGAATGTCACCAGCATGCAAACAGGATCTCAATATCCAAGCATGAAGGTCACAGTGGAAATTACTCAACTCAGATAATATGTCAAAGACCACAAGTAACCAAAATCATCAATGCAATAAGCAACAGTATGCACCAGTCCAGGCTACGACATAGATGGAGCTACAGGAATGTACCAAGCTAACTGCACTGAAACTCGACCAAGTACACATTAAGGCAACCAAGACTAAACAAGATAGCAAAGAAGTAATGATCAATGAATGCAAATAAATTCGAACCGAGTATGGTGATGCAGTCAACAAGGCAACAGTGCAGTGCAACTACATAACAACAAGTCAAGGCCGCCATCACGAACAAAGAAAATGAAAGAGAACCAGGTTAATGCAATCTACAGCAAACAATGAATGCAACAAAGACCAATGGTTAACAGAAGTAACAAGTGCAGCATAAACAAGACATGTACACAAGGCATGGGGGCACTGGAGCATATGATGCAACTATAATGCAACAACACCACAAGTATACAAACATACCAGATCAATGAAAACAGAATTCATCACAGTGAAACCAGACCACAAAGAAAAAGCAACAAGGAAAACAATCGATCAAGGCTACACACGACAATCACAAATGATATCAAGCTGATGCCAAACAGAGGAAGTAAAATGATCGAGCATTGAATATGCTGCAATTTTATTTGTGAACAAAGTCAAGTGACCAGGAAGAGTTCGTCATACCGAAGCCGAAGCCAGCAGTATCAATGACAGTATGCACAGAAGCACAATCCAGTTCAAATGCAACAATCATAAACAAAATTGATCAACACCGTGTGTTACTCAAGACAACAGAAAAAGCAGCGGTATTATCGGAATTCTAGCCGTGAATTTTAAAGCCGTGTCAATCAAGCAATCGAGGATTTACACGAATGAATTGGTCAAGGAAAAATTACGAGCATCCAAGTATAATCGAATGGCCGAAGCACAAAATTGACAAATTCAAATAAATATATACGATCGAAGATTCAGGAAATTAAACGCATATATAACCCAATCATCATCGGCAATCAATGCATTGAATTCCAGAAAGCACAAAATCAGTAAAAGCAAAAGCATTACATACCGAGCAAGAAAGGAATTCGATCAACGAACAAGCCGAGCAACGCAATCTCAAAGTCAACAATCGATCATCAGAAATCGAGCACAAGCAAGAGCCGAAACCCCCAATTTGGATCGCAAGCCCTAACTGGATCAAAAGGGAACGAAGCCCTAACTGGAACGAAGCCGCCATTATTTCTCACGAACAAATAAAAAGAGGATCGGGTGAAATAAGGAAGTGGGCCGGTGTTCAAAAAAACAAAAGGGGGTTTTTGTTTTTTAATTAATATTGTTAATAAACTTATATTAATAATGTTAATTAGTTTAGGGCTATTTTGTTCTTAATTATTGTTTTTTTTATTCTACGAATCAAAGAGTTTAGGTAAATCACCACCTAGGTTTTAGGTTGTGTCTGATTGTCTATTTAGAGTTAGTTCAGTAAGCAGGGGTTGCGAGTTTGCAAAACTCTATAGGCGGTAGCAGGGTTTGCAAGTCTGTTAGAGTGTTTGTAAGCGTGATACTGTTTAATTCTAATAGAAATCTGGGAATGCAGCAGTAGGCAGGGGTTGCCGAAGCTGGGTAAAACTTGTGTGTGATTTACTTTTCAGTATATTTATTTTTGCAGTTTATTTTTGTGTTTAAATTAAGAAAATTTGCTATAACCCTATTCACCCCCCCTCTAGGGTTAATTTAGATCCTACACGGCCCACTTGAAGTTCACCGTCCCCTTCTTTTGTTTGTGAAAAATGTCGGCCTCCCTTTGTCGAATTAGGGCTTCGGCTTCTTTCTCGAATTAGGGCTTCGTTCTGATGATTGATGCTCTTGCTTCTCTGATGTTCGATTGTTGCCCTTGCTCACTGCTTCGCTTATGATTGTTTGCTCCTCTATTGATCGATTGTGAAATTAGGGCTTCGGCTTCAATTTGGTATGTAACTTTCCTTTTTGCTTGAATGCTTGAATTTGATTGTTGCTCTGCTTGCCGATGATGAACTTGGGTTTGTGATTGATAGTTTGATTGTGAATTTTAGCTCATATTCGATGATGATACCTTCGGGTTGAATTTATATGAACTCGTTACACTTGAAATCCTTCGTATCAATTTAATATTTTCCTAATTCTCAATTTTTTGTTACCTGTTGCGCACGGCTTCTATTCTGTAGCGTTCGATCATCTTGATTAACGCGGCATTAAAACTTTTCCCTTTTTCATTTCTGACTTTTTCAAAGGCGTATTTGATGCACTGTCATCAATTCGAATTCTCTGGTTCTTCCATGATTTCGACTTCACTGTGAATTATTGTTGCATTCCGTATTTGTTTTCGAATTAATTAATTCGAAGATTTCTTCCTATATTTGTTTTCTCGGCCCTTATTTGTATTAATACTGACCATATGTAGTCAAGAAATTTGATGCAGAGATTTCTTTCCAAATTAATTTTCTTTGACTTAATTAAAAATACGATTTTGATCTTTAACTTCGGCTTGATTTCTGCACTGACTTGTACTTGCCACTGTCTTGTGTTTTCTACTGCACATTCACCTGTTTACAATATATGTGCATACATACATATGTATGTGTGTATGCATATATTCTTGGGTTTGTGCTTGGACTTCAACTGCTTCATGTTCTGTTGATCTTGATTTTGTTTCTCAGTCATGTATTCACCTGCATGTAGTTGTGCACTGATTCTTTCGAATTGCATACTTCATCCATTTGTTCATGTTGCTGGACTTGTTTCACTGGTATCTTCCCTGTGTTGATTTGAGTTGCTGTCGTCTGCACTTGCACTTGATATTGTAACCTCTTATAATCATTCTGGCCTTGCTTATCACGGTTTGATTTTGCTGGTTCGACTTGGCATTGACTGTTTCAATTTGTCTCAACTTGATTTCTGATTTGTGAATTATTCAACCTTGTTCATCACGTTGCTGACATTTGCTTTGACCAGTTGATTTACTTTGGCCATACTGTTGAAATAGTGTTCTCTGACCATCTCTTCTATCATTTGGTACTGCCATGCATTTTCATAGTACCATAGCTTCTTTGTTGCACTCGAGTTAGTTCAAACATGAACTTGTTGCTTGGTTCACTGTGTTACTCATTGATTAGTTTGCATTGTCATATTTTATTCCTGTTGCCTTCATTTGCCATTGAGTTTTGTAGCTTGGTGTCATGTTTGCTGGACTTGTTGTTGGCATGTGCATTGTGTTTATTTGTGTCCACACGATGCTTTGAGTCTGCAACTTGTAGCTGGACTTGATTTGTGCCTTGTCCATTCTCATGTGTTCATCCCTGTAGTATATGTTAGTGATACATTTTGGAGTTGGTTCATGTTGCTCTGCACTTTGATGTTGTAGTCTCTGACTTTGCTGTATTCATGCTTTTATGCTTGTGACATTCCTCTGCCTTGTTGACTGCATCACCATACTCTATTGAGACCTGTAGTCTTATTTCATGTTGCTGTGCAGTAGCTATGCCTTACTTGTCTCTGCTCCATCCTGGTTGCTTCCCTGACCTTGTATCACTTGATTTAGAAAAAAAATTGGAACTGGATTAGTGCAGTTTTCATTCTAGTTTGTAACTGCAGCCATGTTTCATTTTGAGTTGCAGTGTTGGTCTGACTTGCTTGAGTTTCACTGCCATAAGTCGTGCATGTGTGTTGCAGTTGTTTATATGCACTTCATCACTTCAGTATTGTATTGTTTTATGTAGTAGCCTGGACTGGTGCATACTGTTTCTTTACTATGTTGTATTATTCACTGATGCACTCGTATCACTGGTATTTGTGGTCGTCTGCACCTCTGGCATGCAGCTTGAATTGAGTTGAGTCGAGATAGCTTGCATGATTTACTTGCATTGTGGCATTGTGTTCTGGTCATTTGCACTTGCAGTTATACTGCAGTTATCTTCGAGTCTTCTGTATATTTTGTAGCATGTCACTGGACGCATTCCTGTAGTAGCTTTGTTGTTGCTGTGTTCACTGTCACTACGCATTGTTGTGAGTAGTTGGAATCACTGTCATTTGTTTCTTCACTTGTGCATTGTTGTGTCTGGTTCGTTGAGTTCTTGGTTGTGACAGCTCTATATAGTTTGGAACTGTGTCATGGTGATGCATTCTTGAGTCTTGGATATTGAACAGTATTATGTTGGTTTGGTTGTTTTAATGAAGAGGTTGAACTTGCACACTTCATGTAGCCTTCATGTTTGGTCTGACCTTTGCACATATGACTTTCTTCATGTTGCAGCTGATTTTTTTATTTTTTTATTTTGATGTTGCCACTATCTTCTTTGTACTCCAGCATACAGTTGGTAGTTTGCATTCTCTCATGGTTAAATTCATTGCTGAGTTGATCATGTTTCTGGATTTGATCAATGCTCGGTCATGTTGCATTGTGTTGAATCCAGTTTGTTATTTGGGTTTGACACTGTGCTGAATTGTTAGCAGTGCTTTTGTTTGATTTGTGCACACGAGTTGGCGGGGCTGTGCACACGTGTACAAATGTATACGTGTGTACTGCAGCCACTTATGTACAACCTGTCCCTGATAAAATGCTGATATGCACAGATACAATCAATGACGAATAACCCAAATAACTGAGGCAAACAATGTTTTCAAAATCATGTTTCATTTTATATTGCAAAGCGCATATTCAACAAAACTCGGGTTTGACCTTGTGCTCGTGTCGTGATTTTAAATATATTGCATGTGAGTTGAACCCGGCTTTGCATTTGGGTTTGACCTGTGCTCACTTGTCCCTGTAGCATTATCAAGTGTATATCGGTGTGCACGGCCTTGTGGCATATACAGTGATACACTGTGTATGTCACAAGTTGTTCGTGTATGATGAATTCAAAATTCAAATTTAAATGATGACGAACAACCCAAATAACTGAGGCAAATATTCTTTTCAAAAAATTCACATTTTATTTTATATTGCAAAAATATTTCTTTTTCAATTTTACTGCGTTAGTAAATATTTTTGCAGATTGCTCAGATGCTGGATTCTAACTGGAAAGAAGTTGAAGATAACAATACGAGTGTGAGTGATATGTAGTGAGGTTCTGAATGTAAAATAGTGATGTAATGAAATTTGTATCAAAATTGTATAGTGAATAGTGAGAGTTTGAATTTGTACTATTTAAAAATTGTAATAAATATTTGTTTGAATAAAATATTCATTTGAATTCAAAATCTGTGCTGTAATTTTTTTTTAAAATTTGCATTCATTTTGCAACGGTCAGAAACCGTTGCAATATCATGTATTACAACGGGCATTGCCCATTGTAAAAATATGTATTACAACGGGCTTTGCCCGTTGTAAAAATATGTATTACAACGGGCATTGCCCGTTGTAAAATATGGTCGACCTATTACAACTAGGCCTAATACAACGGGCGCATGCCCGTTGCGAAATGCATATTACAACGGGCATTGCCCGTTGTAAAATGCCTGTTTTGTTGTAGTGAATTCAACAAAAAGGCCACCTACCGACAGCATTCGGGAAAGGCATGGCTCTCAGCAACAATTACACAAGGAAGCAACCTTTCGACAAGAACGGAAGATTCATAGTGTCTCATAAGGAACCAACCTTGCAGGAAGATGAAGAGCATATAAATACATTAAGAAACATGAGGCCTTCTATGACTCTCAGCTGCCCATGATGGTGTGTGAAGAGTAAACCTTCCGTTAAAACCGAAAGGTTCATAACTGTATAGAAGAAGAAACCTTCCGTCTTGATAAGAGCATAATGCCGAAAAGGAGGCCGCCTACATTTATAAATAAGATCCAAGGGGTCTAGTCTCAGGATTCAATTTTCTTCTCATTTCATCTACTTAACAATCTCTACTACCACCGCTCAACGCATTGTACACCTAATTTTGAAATCAAGTTGGGGGCTATCTTCTTAAATTTTGTATCATATTCCATTATGGAGAAATAAAGAGAATTACGGCTTGCGAACGACTCGGAATTTGGGGATAAGCATGATCAGGCATTAATTTTACATTAAAGGCTGATCTCAGATGATTTGTTTCCTATATTCTTTGTTTATTTCGAGAATATTCCATGAAATTGTTATCAAACAACCTCATAAGTTTCCTCCTCCTCTACTTAATATCAATTACAAGAAGGGGAATGAAACTTGTGAGAAAGTTCCAATATAAGTTTCATGGCATATTGACTCAACTCTTGTTAATGTCTTAAGACATTTGAATCATGCATTCTTTTCGAAAGGTTTTTATAAATGGAATGTCAACCTAAGAAGCTTAAAGTATTAAAGGAATGGAAAATAAAGAAATCTCATCATTTGATGCCCTTGGAGGGTTTTCTTAATCTTCCGAAGGATTTAAATGGTTTCTTGAACCTTCCAGTCCATCGGAAGGTCTAATATAACCATCAAGGGAAGGGACGTGAATTACTTTCGGCTTCTAAAGGAGATGTAATGAAATGATTTGGACAAAGGTCATTCGATCCAGATAAGTTGGTCGAAGGGTTTAAACGGTTTCCTAAACCTTTTAGTCCATCGGAAGGTTTAATAAAACCATCGATCTGATCAAATCGCAAGGTTTAAGATGTACTTAAACCCTTCAATGGGGGCCAAGTGACTACTTGTTACTTCTATAAACCTTCTAGATTATCGAAAGGCATAGCAATGTTATGGATCCCTTCTAGCTGAAATGCTTAGATCATACTCAAACCTTTCGGTGAGGCCGAAAGTAAGATGATTCTTTCCCCAACTCTACATAAGAGATAAACACTTGCATTAAACCTTCGAGTATCGATCCCCTCCTATTAGGGTTAGAATTGTGATCACAAACCTTCTGACTTAGTTATTTCACTCAAGTAATGAAAAATTCACTCAATCAAAAGGTTGAATTCATATGAAACAGTCCTACGAAATGCATCGGCGATGTTGACAAGAAATCTTGTTAGCATAAGTTAGATAAAATAACAAATAATGTGATAAAATTCAATAAAGGATTTTTTTGGGGAGAATTTGATTAAAATATCTAAACCTTCTGGAAACAGAAATGGATTAGGTTTTAAAGGCAAGCAATAGTCAAAGTTGTATAGCACATTATACATCAAATTCAAAAAGCCAAAGTTAGACATTAAGATTAAAAATTCATACACAAATATGGTTAAAATATGGATTCCTAAAACAAAATGAATATTTGAAGAAAGTTGTACATAATAATAATTACATTTCTAAAGGAACCAAATCCTCATGGATGTGGCTACCTTATTCCACTAATACGTAGGACCCTAAACAAAGAATGTAGGTATTAATTAATTTTTCCTTATTTTGCAGGTACCTATAATTTAAATAAAAAATAAAGAGAAATGGATATTTGATAGTGGTTGCTCCAAGTATATGACTGGAAAGGCTTATATTTTATCCAATATAACATATATCGATGGTGGCTCTATGACATTCAGAGACAATTCAAAAGGATTTTTCATCGGCATTGGAGAAGTCATCAATATTGGTATTTCAAATTCTCCTATTATAACTAATGTTTTATTGGTAGTGAATCTGAAACATAACTCGTTAAGTATAAGTCAACTATGTCGTAAAGGATTTAAAAGTGATTTCGAGAAAGACAAATGCAGTATCTTTGACCAAAATAAAATTTTAATTTTTGAAGGATTTAGAAATCCTATTATATATGTTTTAAACATGAATATCAAAAACAATACTAATTTATGCTTAGCCGCAAATCATGATGATCCATGGTTATGGCATAAACGATATTGTCACATAAATTTCAAAAATATCAACAAACTTGCTAAAAATGAATTAGTTAGAGGATTATATAAAATTAACTACAAAGTTAAAAACTTGTGTGACGCCTGTCAACTTGGTAAATTAAAGAAAAGTTCTTTTAAATCTAAAAAGGAAATCTCCACAAAGCAATCTCTCGAACTACTTCATCTAGATTTATTCGGATCGAGTAAAGTACGCTCTATAAATCATAACAAATATGTTTTTTAATTGTTGATGATTTTCAAGATATTCTTGGACATTATTTTTAAATCATAAAAGCGATACTTTTGAAATGTTTAAAAAAATTTGCTAAATGGATCACAAATTTGAAGAATGTAAAAATTAAAGTATACAGAGCAATCATGGACGCGAATTTGAAAATGAATTATTTACAAATTTTTTCAACTAAAAGGGAATTAGTCATAATTTCTCATTTCCACGAACACCTCAACAATTGGTCTTGTAGAAAGGAAAAATTGAACTTTACAAGAATGTGCACGAACCTTACTAATAGTAGTAACCTACCAAAAAGTTTTTGGGCTGAAGCTGTTGCTACTGCATGTTATGTATTGAATCGTGTAACACTTAGACCAATGACATAAATACATGTTATGAAATATTTTTCAAAAAGAAACCTAATATATCATATTTTAGAGTATTTGGATCAAAATGTTTATCATAAAACAAAAGATTGTCTACGAAAATTTGATTCTAAAGCTGATGAGTGAATATTTGTTGGATATTCGAATCGAAGTAAAGCATATAGAATTTTTAATAAACGAACAAACATTATAGAAGAAAGTCTGCTTGTATCATTTGATGAAAACTTTACAAATAATAAAAATGACGATGATGAAGAAGTTACAAATAAAACTAGTATACATATACATGAAAATAAAAATAATAATATCCATAACAATAATGATAATATATAGTGTCACCACCTAGGATATTAAGAGACCAACCTATTAATAGTATTATCAGTGATTTAAATACAAGGGTATCAACCAGAAAGAAGTTAAAGCAAACGAGTCATGTTGAATTTATATCAAATTTTGAACCGAAAAATTATAAAGAAGCATCAAAAGATGAATTTTGGATTATTACAATGCAAGAAGAACATGATCAATTTGAAAGAAATGATGTTTGGGAACTTGTACCAAGACCAAACGATCAATCTGTAATTGAAATGAAATGGATTTTTTAAAAATAAAGCAGATGAAAATGGAAATATTGATCGAAATAAAGCAAGATTAGCAGCTCGATGATATAATCAAGAAGGAATTGATTATGGTGAGATATTTGCTCCTCTAGCACATCTCGAAGTAATACGAACATTATTTGCTTTCGTGTGTCATCATAATTTAAAACAAATTCAAATAGATGTAAAAGGTACTTTCTAAATGGCTTTATAAAATAAACGGTTCATGTTGAACAACCTCCACTATTCATTCCTGAAAAATACACCGATCATGTATTTAAACTTAAAAATTCTCTATACGGATTGAAACAAACACCTCATGCTTGGTACGAAAGATTAAAAACTCGTTTACAAAATTCCGGTTTTCAAATTGGTAAAATAGACCCCAATTTATTTATAAAATGAGAAAACAATGACATATTATTCGTGTAAATATATGTTGATGATATTATTTTTGGCTCAACTAACGAAAAATTATGCAATGAATTTTCTGACGTTATGAAAAATGAATTTGAAATGTCACATATGAGTGAATTAAAATATTTTTTGGATTTCGCAAATAAGACAACTAGAAAATGGAATCTTCATAAATCAAGAAAATACTGTTGAGATTTATTAAAACGCTTTGGAATGGAAAATATCTCAAGTAAACCAACTCAATGAGTACTACGCTACATTTAGATAAAGATGAAAGTGGACAAGATTTCGATCAAAATTATATTGAAGTATGATAGGATCTTTGTTATATTTAACAGCTAGTAGGCTGGATATTATGATGAGTGTTTGTTTTTGTGATCGGTTTCAAGCACAACCAAAAGAATCACATCACCGAGCGGTAAAACGAATCTTAAGATATTTAACAAACACTATAGAATATGGACTTTTCTACCTAAAAGGAAGCTCATTCGAAATCATGTCATATGATGATGCTAATATTGGGGGTTGTAAAACAGATAGAAAACATATAAGTGCAACATGTCATTTTATTGGTCAATTTTTAGTTTCGTGGTTTAGTAAAAAAATCTATGTTTCGCTCTTGCCATGTGAAGCCGAATACATCTCAACAGCTTTAGCATATGCACAAGTAATCTATATGCAACAAACTCTTCTGGATTTAGGTAAAATCATAACAAATTCTTCTATATATTGTGATAATACTAATGCCATAAATTTATCAAAAAATCTTACTAATCATTCCTAAACAAATCATATTAATATTCGTCACCATTTTCTAAGAGATAATGTGGAAAAAAGGAATTATATCACTAGAATTTGTCGATACCGAAAATCAAATAGCTTACTAAACCACTAAATGAACTAACTTTTATTAAATTAAGATGAGATCTATGAATATGTTCTAACAATGAATTGGTAAACTAAAATAAAATTTATTTAACTAATATAAGTTATACGCAATAAAATTTGAATACTTAAGCATAAAATAATTTTATCCACATAAAAATAACTAAGTTTGTTAAAATTCTCTGGTTAATTTTTTTTTCTAAGAACTAAAATGCTATATATAGTACATCAACTTTCATACAAACCAATTTTTCTTATGAACTACATACATATTTTCTTTTATCAATCAACATTTGCAACTATTTCAACCCAAAATGTCTTCCGATCACGACTCCACTTATTCAACTGTCGACTATAAATCACCCTCATCAAATAGCATCTACATTTCACCAGCTAAATCCATATCTCCATCAATTCGCTCAGCCTATTTGAACATTGTAACATCACCTACGTATCACACTAGCTTTTCTCCTAAGGAAATGAAAGCCAAAAGGTCATTTGGTCTACAATCAACACTTACCACCGACAAAGTTGATGAAATATATCACTATAAACAAGACATCATGAGAGTTCAACGTGAAATGTATTATGAGCAACGAAATTAAGGATCTCATCTAAATTTTCTCGAAAAATATATTTTGCCAATTTATGGTCATTCACCAACAAAAAACTGTATGCATCAAAAATCTCTTCATTTATAAGAAACTTTTATAAAAGCGTATAACATTACTCCAATAAATTTATGCAAGACAGAACCATCAAACCAAGACTGGCTTGACACTCCAGCTCGTCCAAATTAGTCTCTACTAAAGCCGTTAGTTGACGACATAAAGGTTGAACCGAATTTATGGGATATACAACAAATTAAAAACTACGACCTTTCTGACAACAACTAAACTTATGATAAGAATTTCATCAAATAAGTTTCTTTTGTAATTTTTTAATATATATATTGTTTTATGTAAAAATTCTCTGGAAATTTCAATAAATAAAGATTGACATTTTCATTTTAATGTATAATTTAAGAGAAAACAGACCACAAATGTCTGTGATAATATCACAGACGTCTGTCACAGGTTTTAGGAAACTAATTTTCTGAAACCACAGATGTCTGTCGCTAGTTTTAGAAAACTATTTTATGAAATTACAGACGTCTCTCATATGTCTCAGATAAACTTTTTCTACAAATACAGACGTCTATGGTGCCCCCACAAATGTTTGTTGCTGGTCTCGGCTTCTATCTCCAGAGCCTAATATAATCAATTTTTGCTCCCTTTTTAATTTTTCACAAGCCTGTTCTCAAACTACACTCAAACCCAATTTCTAAAATCTCAAGTTGCTCACTAATGGCCGCCAAAACTCCGGTTCACAAATGACCCAAGAAAGGTCAATCCTCTTCTTTTCAAAACCTCTTAGTCAATGATACCCTCATTCAACAGTGGCTTCGAAATAACACGATTGCTAACGGGAGATTTGACGAGCTCAAATAAAAGAAGCTTCATCCTGGCCCGTTCTACAGATTATGCAGATATGGCGAATATGGCATTCAAGAACTTACTGTTGCCTTCGACGGTTGGGATCTAATCAATTTCGATGAAGAAGAGGCACAAATTGATCAGTTGGCAATCTTTCTTTTTTATGGCAATTTGTGTAGTAGTGGTATTTGGGCTCTTGACAATGCGATGGTTGGTTATGGACGAGTATTTATGGATGTGTTTTAAAGATTAGTGTAAACACCATTGGTCGTATACTTAATTTTTATTCGTTCGAAATCAATTTAGAAGAAGTTCCCAAGCATAGGAATTTATTGCGAGATGAAATAACTCATTATATTTAGGAAGATAGGATGCTACATTGGATATCTGTTTACTTACATCCAAAAGCTCGGTTGTTAAACCGTTTGATTATCGATACGATAATTCCACACCTAGGAAGTTACGAACAAATCTAGGACAACGACCATAAAGCCCTTTATGCTATTTTTGGTGGGATACAAATAAATTGGGCCAAGTTCGTACGTGATGAAATAAAAAACTTTTGGTCTCATCACCAATGCATGATTATATGTGCTCCATATATTATGCGTCACTCAAATGCTCTTGGGTTGCCCTCTTATATCTCTCATTTTGAAGAAATCCCTATCAAAGAGAGCGGAATAAGATTTTTATCTTTAATGCACCTTCTCCTACGAGCACCTCCAATTATCTCCCTGAACAATGGTTCTTGCAGCACCAACAGGAAGTGCATCATGGTCCTCAACCCACTCTTGCTCCTCAACATACTTATTCACCCAGTCCTTCACAACAACCTACCTCCTCTAGTCATGCTACCAAATACTATTCCGATTCGGAATTTCAAGAGGCTCACGTTGAACCAATGCAAAACGAACCAATTCGTGATTTAATGCTTAAAATCAAAAGCTAATCACCTTCAACTTTCAGGCCTTGAACAAAAAGATGACTGGCTTAGAATGTTCTTTTTCAACTAGGATGACTAAAATGGAAAAGACTTTAGGAAAGGTTGTTTCCACTTTAGGAAAAGTTATACGAAAAGTTCGTGGCAGATCGTCTTCTCAATCATCATTTTCATTTTCACCTACACCACCTCCTCAAGCACAAACACTAATTTATCATGCTCGTACCTCTCATGAAGGACCTTCTCAGGACAGATGCAAAACAATTGAGCAAGTACAACAGAAAGAGGAGGAAGAAGACAGTAATGAGATCTCTATGCATGACCTTCCCTCATCACATCTTCAGTAATACATGGCCTTCCAGGGACTTTCTATTCATGAAAATGAAGAATATCACGATCAAACTAACTGGCCAGGAGCATATGACCAAAATCCTTCATCATGTTTGGAGTACTATGGGAATTAAGGTGGATTTTCCTATTCCTCATATCAGTACAACTAGATTATTTCTTTTTGCTATTTTATCTGTTCTATTTATCACTTATGCGTATGCTTCTTCTTTTAACGCACGTTGTTACTTACCTTTTAAAACATAATTTTTTTTGTCCTTGCTTATGTGTATTTACCTTCAATTATTTCATTCTCGTATCTATGACATATCTATTACTATATATCTATTTAATGTATGCATAATATTTTCTCTTTTGTTTTGATCATGACAAAGAGGGGGAAATATATTCATATACATAAGGGGAGATAAAATTCACTTTTTTTATTTTTGATTTTGGATGACTATAATCTCTTCTTCTATGATTGTATAGTTGCCATCAGCAAAAGAGGGTGAATGTTAGAATCTCTATTTTATGGTTTCAATGTCAACAACTATTCAATCATATATTATACACCTTATCAAAATTACAGGTATATACTACGAGAGATCAGTCTGCTCAAAGATATTGGGATTTGAAGATAAACAAAGACCTATGGACCATGCTATGATTAAGTAAGGTTATTCTAGTATGTTAAGAGTCTTAGATAAAACATTGTACGGTCTCCTTGAGTACATATGCACACAAGATTTCATATACACTAAAATGCATTGAAAACTTGAATTCACCATCCACAAACGTCTGAACAAAAAACATAGACGTCCGTGACAATACTCGGAAAATTATTTCCTTAAGCCATAGACGTCCAAGGTTTCCTCACAGACGTTTGCATTTGAACAACAGTCAAAATCTGAATAGACACCTCTGCCAAATGAATTGAAATCAACACTTCATTGAAAGGTTGCAACCATTAAAATGAATAGTCCTTATCTAATAGTAACAGGTCCTCATCTGCATCTCTTAAATCTATAAACTATAATGATTGAGATTGACAATTCAAATAAATCGAATTAATTGAATCTGTTCTCCCTTGATTTCTTATTACTCTCTTGTGCATGCATTGCTTACATACTCTTAATCTATCATAACCAAAATAATTTTAGTTAAATCACTTCCCACAACTCAAAGCATTCACATTCACTACAAGAAATTTTATTTTTGGCGGCGCACAAAAAACGCTACCAAAACTTATGGTAGCGTTTTGATAAACGCCGTGATAAATCCCGCAACTAAAAATCCATGATTTTTAGTTGCATTTATTTCAACGCCACTATAAGACATTTTATTGCAGCGTTTCTCAAACGCAACCATAAATCTTTTTGTAGCATTTTAAAGACACCACCAAAAGGTTTTTTGGCGCTACCAATAGATTTTTCAACTTTACACCTACTTTACGGTTGCGTTTACTCAACGCCACTATATGTATTTCTGTAGCATTTTTGAAACGCTACTAAAAGTTGATGATCATTTTGCACTATTTTTTCATGCTATTATTTCTTATTGATGGTATATATTGTTTCTACTATATCAATCAACAATAGCTCACATAATCATCATATTCAAACGATTAAAAAAACATATTAATCGTATAATCAAATAGGATATCCATAACAATTCTAATACAATAGTTTTTTGATAAAATAACCAAACTCACATACAATAACCATTCGTATACAAACCAAGTACAAATAAAATGTTATACCAAACTGGTGCTAACAAAATGCTCGATTACCCATAATTCTTTGTTGCATGCACAAGTGAAAGCTAGAACCATAAATGTCCAACCTTGCTCTCTTCGGAAATCCAATGCCTGCACAAGTGAAAGCACAACATATAGTCAAACAATTATGTTAATTCGTAGGACTTTGAATCTGATATCAACATCTATAGCATTGTACAAGCATATCATACTATAAACAACGTCATATAAATAATCAAAGATATAAACGAAATGAAATAAATAAAGTCCAATCTTACAATTATATATAAAACTTTGTTAGATTAATTATATTATTATTATTTATAAAATTTAGTTAACTTAAACTTAGTTAATTTTATAAAACTTTTTTAATTAATTTTAACAAAACTTAGTTAGTTTTTATTAACTTGGTTAACTTAGTTAATTTATTATTATAATTATTATTATTTATAAAACTCGATTAACTTAGTTAATTTATTATTATTATTATTAAAACTTGATTTAACTTAATTTTATTATTGTTGTTGTTGTTCTTATGAAATTATTTCATTTTTATAAACTTGGTTAATTCATCGTCATTATTATTATTTTTTATAAAATTTTGTTAAAATAGTTATATTATTATTATTTATAAAAATTTAATTAACTTAAATTTAGTTAATTTTATAAAACTTGTTTAATTTTAACAAAACTTAGTTAATTTTTTGTTAACTTAGTTAATTAATTGATTTATTATTATTATTTATAAAACTGAGTTAACTTAGTTAATTTATTATTATTACTTTTATTATTATTAAAACTCAGTTAACTCATTATATTAGTTAACTTTTATAAACTTTGTTAATTCATCATCATCGTCATTATTATTTATAAAACTTTGTTAAATTAGTTGTATTATTATTATTTATAAAATTAGTTAACTTAAACTTAGTTAATTTTATGAAACTTGCTTAATTTTAACAAAAATTAGTTAATATTTATTAATTTGGTTAAATTGGTTAACTTATTATAATTATTATTATTATTTTTATTATTTATAAAACTCGGTTAACTTAGTTCATTTATTATTATTATTATTAAAGCTCAGTTAACTTAGTTATTATATTATTATTATAATATTAGTTAATTTTTATAAACTTTGTTAATTCATCATCATCATTATTATTATTTGTAAAACTTTGTTAAATTAGTTATATTATTATTATTTATAAAATTTAGTTAACTTAAACTTAGTTAATTTTATAAAACTTACTGATCACCACAACACATTCATTCTGTCAACATAAATATCCTCACTGCTTCCAAATAGCACCATTCACTACATATTACCATCATCCACCTATCAACAAACTATCTGACATCCATCACCACTTACCACTCCACTTCACATCAATAACATCACTATACTCTTTCTTCTTCGTCAACAAACAACACTTCAAACCACTTCAACAACAGTGCACACCAATTTCTCTCTACATACACGCTTCTCCAGATAATCATCACAATATCATCACTGCACACCCATATGTCATTGCCACCACAAGTTTCTGCCTGACGATCTCCATACATATCTTACAACATTGCTTTCACATTCACCATTAACTACCACTCCTCATCTCCAGAAAATCACCGCCATTAACTCACTTCATCCCCTTGCTTTAACATTTCTCATTAACAATTCTCCCATTTTCGCCTGAAACACTGCCCTGTCACCCAACACATATATATCTACAACTACCTATAGCCAGTATCCTGAAACACTACCTCTGTCAACCTTCATTACCCTTTACAACTTCCATGCGTCTTCTCCATCACTTGACCCGTTGCATTCAATACATCTTCAAGTCTCAGATGCTCTCCACCTTGAAAAACTATTAATTTTCCTTCTCCTTCGTTTTCTTCTTCCATTTCCATCTCCTCTTCGTCTATCCTTCTACCAACGTTCTTCCTTTTTCTTCCTTGATGCCAACTTATCAAAACAGAAGTGAATACCACCACACCCGCCATTAACCCAATAACAATACCCGCTATCACCCCTGCACTCTACCTCGAACCTGACCCGCATTGCCTTAAAGGCAATCCACAAAGATTGACATTATTACCCATAAAATCATCAGCTATAAATCTACTGTTACTTAGAACTTGTGGTAACATGCCACTAAAGCTGTAGTAAGAAAGATTTAATTTTTCCAAATGGTTCAACTTAATAATTGAATCAGGAACTGCCCCGGATAAGTTATTCGAACTTAAGTCAAGTTCTTGCAAATTACTGAAACTAGTAACAAACTCAGGAAACTCTTCTACTAATCTATTACCACCAGAGTCTAAAACTTTAAGATTATCACAGCTGGGGTTTACAATAGCAGGCGTTGGAATTGATCCAGAGAGTTGATTTCCATGTAAACTACTGCTCGTTATTTGCTTTTTGAACTGGATTTAAGTCAAAATCAAATTAATGGTCCACTTCCTATTTCTATTTGCTGACTTGCATGGTTCTGTGATTAGGCTTATAGATCCGTAGTGTAAGATTTTTAGGTGATGTACATGTTATTACTCATAAGCTTTAAAAAATTAATCAGAGTATCATATTTCAAAACATTTTACTTACGCTATTATTTTTACTTATAGTTTCAATTTTTTTCTTTACAGAAGACCTACAACAATTATTTGGCATGGCTGATCCTAAAAACATTGGGAAGAAATCATATCTGTCGTAAGTAGTATGTTAAACTCTGTACCTGATATTTAGCATAAATAAATACAAATCATGTTCCCTTAACTAAGGTTTTTAGATAACCATAGGCATCCCTTTGCGTTCAAAGATTTTGAAATGTAACACTAACGTGATCAACTAAAAAAAATGAGTTACCTAGGATGGAAAAATAAGCTTTACCAAACAACAAGTATATTTTGAACTATAGTATGTGATCAACCAAAAAAAGTGAGTTACCTTGAATATAAACATAATTCAATCAACTATGGTCTAGTATAAATGTCAGCTATCGGCAAGTAAAGGACGATTAAATTTGACCAGCTGATAATAATCCTCTTCACCATACAATTTCCTGAATAAATCTAAAATAATAAAGGCTATATAATAATGTAGATAGAAGAAAATCCTAAAAACCTGGAATTGATTAGAATTGGTTAAATGATTCCACTTAAAGGAACCATAACAGAAATGCTTGAGTAAGCTTGGTCACAAACAGTTTCACTACACGGTTTCTCTCTAACATTCTGAGTTGGTTTGATTAAGCTTAGAAATTACAAACTAGTGGAAATAAACTTAGAAATATTTTAGAAATCACAAACTAGTGGAGATCACAAACCAGTGGAAATAGGCAAGCCAATGGAAATCAGCAATTTAGAAATCACAAGCCAGATTTGACCAAGCAACATTAATCGGCAACGAAGGAACCTCAACTAGCGATTATCGTTGCTACCAAATCAAACTTAAGCTAAAACCCTAATCCACTTTTTCAAATCACCTTCGATGGCTTCTCTCTGGTGAACGTTAATATTATGGCCCCATATCCGCTATTATTTATTCGACGCCTTCTCTTTGGAAAACGCTAGGGGTAAATTGATGAATAGGGATGCAAAAATTTATAGGGAGTTTGAAGGGATAAGTTGATAAAGTGTTGGAGTTTAATTAGGTGAAAATTGGCTTTGGATTTGGATTTGCAATTTGGAATTTGGAAGACAAGAGAGAAAGGAGACATGAGTGGCCATAGGATTCGAGTGAGGTTTTTTTAAGTGTTTAAAAGAGATAAGGAGCGACCAAGGATAATTTTAGGGGAATTTTCATGAATTATTGGCAGGAACCACTTAGCCACGTTTATTTGTTCATTATTATAAATTAACTTAACCAATGGTTGCACATAGCTTGAAACGCTACCAATTAATGCAACTAAAAGCAAGTTTTGTCGTAGTGATTCACATACTTAAAGGAGATCATAAGAAGATTTGTACTATCGGTCAAAATCCATGTTATTTGAAACAAAGATTTTTAGAGATATACTTTTGTATTAGTCTATTCCTTCAGGCAAAGCGAGGGTTGGTTAATGAAAATACCAAAAGGGAGCTTTGGGACTGGGCGTAGGATGCAAAGTCCAAACCAGTATAAACTATCTGGTGTGCTTACTTTTATTATTTACCTTATTTATATTCAATTATTATTCTTTGCTTAATATAGTTAGTAATATACACTCTCAAATGCTTAACTTTTGTAAATTCTAACTCAAGTTTTATATTGAAGCCCTTCTTCCTCTTAAACATTTATTTAAATTTATTCAGGCATCGTCCTCATTAGTAAAATACACCCAACACATTGATGTGTATATATTTTTACTCCTCTTCCCCATGAAAACAAAAATCCTATACATTTCCTTTCGACGTTTCACCATCCTTATCATTAGACATAATTACGATAGTTTGTGTTTCACTACAAAACCACAACATTAAAATTACTTTGGCGTTCTCCTAAATTTTGTCCTTCTTCACTAACTAAAATTAGGATTGTTGTTCTCCTTTTGTAAGTCAAACAAATCAACTAATTTGCAATATGTCGAAACCTATTAATTTTCCTAAACGAATAATCTAGTACATTTATTCTATTTATTGTCTATTAATACTAGTATATGGCCCGTGCTTCGCACACGAAAACATGGTACTTTGTCTTTTATCGATGATTTATTTTTTTATAGTATTTGATGTTACAGGGAACCGTATAGCTATGTGTAACGTACTTTGGGTAAGTTGACTTTAAAAGAGAGTTGGGTGATCGATCATCGACTGTACTATTCCTTTAAGTAAACATCCAGTGAAATAATAGATTTTGTTTGTAACAACCCTGATTTTGGAGATTATCTGTTAACATGTAATCTCCAAAATCAGGGTTGTTACAATGTTTGACAAAGACAATGTCAAACGGTAAAGTTTTACAAATTAATGTCAAACTGTACTAAGTCAATTTGCAATTTAAGCAGCTATGGGAGGATATAGAAAATTTTGGTGTGCGCCTTATTATGATGTTAATTTCACTGACCAGAGTAGTCGATGTGAGTTGGACAAACCCACCATTTTAGAGTAGATGGCCAAACTCAGCAACAACAACAGGTGAAGTGATAGTCAAACAGTCACATCAGATGTGATTATACTTCATTGTGTTGTAGCATTGATAATTTTTGGCATAGCCTTCTGTACTGTGACCGAACATGGCAGCTGCCACATCTATTTTGTCATTTTATCTAATCCACAAGTATGAATAAAATTAATTGCTTCAGATGTTGCTCATACTACTCCATGTAGTTGTATATACCGCATCCATATTGCTCCATAAGCACCTCAATAGGTCTTATGTATATAGATATTTATTTAAAAAATGAAAAAAGTTTGTTAGGAAAAAATAGGAATAATTTTAATGAGACTTGGACATGCATATTGCACCCGTTTTTCCTCTTCAAAGAAGTATGATGAAAATTTCACTTCAAAAGTACTCATGGATTAATTATTTTCACACATTAGTTAATTCACAAGCAATTCATAACAACATAATAATTATAACAGCACAATGTACTATTATGCTCGGTTCCAACTCAAACATATACCTAATAGTGACCTCATATATCTGTACTACTTCTAACATTAAAAAAATAGGCATTCTAATAAAAAACTACAAAATACATATATAGTAGGCCAATAAAAAATATTATGCTCAAAAGACCTTCTAGAAGTAGTGTCATTTATATAATCACAACATGACTTGTCAACTCATTATCATGGAAGTGCGCCCTCAGAGTTAGAATCCAGCAGGTAATGAACCACTATGGCAAACATGTCACTATTACCAAACCATGAAATTTTGTTCAGACAGCAACAAAAATATTAGAAAACTTTCAATGCTTTATGTATTTTTAGCCCATGACAGCTTTTTGTTGCAAATGAGCAATTACCATAACATATAAGTTTACACCATCACAAAATCCGGATCCTTTGAAAAAAGATGCACCAATCACACCCTTCACCATTCACCAAGCTAAAGATAAATGTTTTTTTGCTAAATCCCTAGAAAAAATCCAGTATATGGTCAAAATGTCTCCTCATTAGCATTCAAAATGTTCCATAAAACTTATATATGGCCTCCAAAACTTCAATATCCCATATTAATATGAAATATGAAATTCTAATAAGAAGGCGAAATATAATGATTGGACCGGGTAAAGAATAACTATCGTTCATGTGCCTAAGCATATCAAATTCTATATACATATATTATACATATAGCATATAACTAATCTAATTACAAATAGAATATCAGAGACTAAACTTCACATCGAACTGCACTATATTTCTTTGTAGGTTGTTGTGCATCCCCCAACGAAAACCAATTTGGCCATTCATCTTTATGGCTCCATGAATGAAAGTAAACAAAAAGATACTATAGCATATAGATCTCTAGCAAGGATTTTGATTATACCAAATTGCCCAAGCTATTGAAAACCAATCAGACAAACTATGAAAACTTTAGAGAATCTGTATGTTATTGTGTGTATGTACAACACTACAGGTGTAAGAACTTGTTAGACCTAATAGGAAGAAATTTCAAGAGATTTGAGTGTTTCTTTTTAGCAAATGCTTGAGTTTAGCATAGCATATAGTATCTTTCGATAAACTCTCACCGGTGTAGCAGCATGCAAAATGCATGCTTGTATAACCATGTCACCGGAGTTGGTATGCAAGGTCCATCACATGCGCTAAGTTCATTTTCGATTAGGGTAGGCACGCAAAGAATTCTCAACAGTTTGATTGTGACTTAGAAATCCTAACACACCACGTGAACACATGCCATCAAAACTATTTCACAAAATTAAACTAGAAACCAAACATAACTGCACATGCTACAAAAGATTCTAAAGTCAACATCATTAACTAAATGAATCAATAATGGACCATCCCTCCTTATACAAAATTTAGAATACATTTGTGCTATGCAAAAATCCAGATGTACAGACACTTTCTTATCATACAGCTTCTCTTCGTCTTCCATGAAAATAATCAAAGCTTTAAAAATAGAAAACGCGGCATAAATACAAAGCATGTGTCAGGGAACAATGAGCCTGTAAAATCATGTTTACACCCAACCATATCTCCTTGCACCAAAAAAAATACTGGAACTTTGAAAACATTAAAGAATAATGGTTCAACAGAACTCATAAAGCTTACAAATACATTTCCATGAATTTAACAACAATCCTCGAGCCAACGCAAGTATCAACTTATAAGTAAACGACCTAATTGGTTGTTGATTATAGTGGCTTTTCTTTTTATTTTTTGCAGCAGCAAGTCTAGCATTATTAGCACTATCCAAATTATAGGCTCTGTGAATAGAGGATCTCATTTTAGAATACACTTTCTTTGTTATGCATATCAGCGTGTAAATTTTTGTACAAAACTATATCCAAACACAATTTTTTCCCACTTTAGAATTCATCATCAAACATTCTTTGATCTGAATGACTAAACATTGGATTTTTCACACTACAGTAAGGAATCCCCTCCTTAACAGGTGTTCTTGTTCAACCATATAACTATTGAATTCTTTTCTATAACCCATGAATGTGTGAATTTAGCAATTAATTGGACTAAATCACTTCCTTAGTTCTATACAAACCATGCTATCAAAGGTTATTTATGATAATTCCCATTTTTATTGAAATTTTTATGCTTCCCAAAGATTTTAGTATAAGCTATCTAGAAGATAATTATGACTGTAATAAAAAGAAAACTCAAGTCCATGCTATTGACTATAGAAACCCCAAAAGTAAGTGTAAAAACGTTCCTAATCCACAAACTATTGGTATACATGCTCAAGATGGGTCCCATACTCTACAACGAAATATGGTACGTTTTCTCTCATTCATGTTTATAGCCTCAAAATGATCATAAATCAGATCATAAACATACAAAAACACAACTTCAACCTTATTAAAGGAAAAAAAATATAGAACATATCCCAGTTACATTACCAAATTCTGGCCATTGCCGACACAGCTGTTGTATCGCATGAGAACCCTTAACTACGCTCTATAGCACTCCAAATTCGCAGTCGAAACCCCTGCCCTTCTCTGCACTTCACAAAAGACTCTGTTTCCCTCGCATCTGCACAAATTCGCAGTCGAAATCCAGATACATAGACACTTTCATATCATACATCTTCTCTTCGTCTTCCATCAAAATAATTTACGAATAGAAAACACTCTAATGTCATTTCCAAATCACTTGTCATGGACATTATGCATCAGATGACATTTCTAGTAGCGATTCATTAGTAATATAAACAAAATTTCGAGATCGGTGGATAGTGATGAATGGAATCAAGGTTTTGAGTAACTGAATTTAGGGATGTAAACGAATTTAGGGAGAAATAGAGTAGATTTATGAACCGATAGTGAAAAGGGAAGGCACGCATGTGAGAAGATGAGAAATGTAAAGGCATTTCTGGTATTTCAAAAAGATGTGGTTGAAATCAAGTCACTGAATTTACTTTATTAGTAGTACACACACACACATTTTTTATTAATATATTATAAAAATAGTTTAATCTTTAAGCTTAAATTTTACAATGAATTCCTTCTTCCTCTTTAAACATTTAATGAAATTTCATTTGGGCACCACCTTTATTTGTAATACGCCATAACGCATTAATGGTGTATATTTTCTACTCCTTCCATCCATTAAAAAGTAAATCTTACATATTTCCTTTCGACATTTCATTTAGGTGTAATTATGATAATCTGCAAATAATTCAGTGTAGACTAAATGTGTTTTGCTTCAAAACCACAACATTAATACTATTCATACGTTCTTCCAGATTTTTTCCCCTTCTTTACTCATTAAAATTAGGATTGTCACTCGCCTTTGACGAGCCATAAATTAATTAATTTGCAATATGCAAAAACTCTTCATTTCCCTAAATGAATATTTAGTTAGATCTATTCCTTTTATTATGTACTAATATATTTATATATGAAAATTAATAAGTTTTATACAATGTATTTGTATGAAAAATGTTTGGTCATTGAGCTTAAATTTTACATTGAAGTCTTCATTACTCTTTAAACATTCATCGAAATTTTATTTAGGCATCATCCTCAATTGTAAATCACAATCATAAATCATTGAAATTGTCTATTTTTTACCCATCTCACCATTAAAACACAAGCCCTGCAAATTTTCTTTTGATGTTTCACCTTCCGTAACTTCAGTCATAGTTATGATAATTATATAGTTCTTTATACTAGATGTGTTTTCACTTCAAAAGCACAATATTAGTATTGTTCAGGTGTTCTTCTAAATTTTTCCTCTTTCACTCATTAAAATCAGGACGGTCACTCATCTTTAATAAACCAGACAAATTGATTTTTGTAACATGCTAAAAACTCTTCATTTTGCTAAATGAATATCATGTACGCCCATTTTATCTATTTTATATTGATATATTTATGTATGAAAAGTTTAATTTTACATTTTTATACAAAAAATAAGTCTTTGTACATTTCTATTTTTTCTCATAATTTTGAGAATGCGCTAAATGTCTAATAATTGACCCTTAGATTGTACTTATATTCATTTGATACTCCCTTCAATCGTTAATCCTTTGCAATCTAACCATCGTTCTATTCACTTTTTCTATATTTTCAATATAAGAAAAAATTATTATCTCCTTGGTATTTTTTTCATCTTACTTTTCTTTCCCTCCCCGATTGCTTAATTTTCTCATAATTTTTTCTCTTTCCGTTATTTTTCATATCCAAAAGTTAACAAAAATAATAATTTTCAATGTGAACGAAAATAGGGATTCTTTCCAAAAAAGTCGATCGATCTTATAGCTTTTTAATATGATTAGAATTTGATTGGATCCATCAATTTGTACTTAGATTATATTTACTAAGATTTTATTCATATTTTGTAATGATTAAGTGTTTACCTATTGCATTAGGGTTAGGAATTTCACAAAAAAATTATCTTAAATCTACCAAAAGAACCTTGGTGTACTAGATTAACAAGTGCGAACTCGTGCTTCGCATACAGACCGCACTCAACATCTTATCATCATAACATGTTTAAATGATTTATATGGTTCATTGATTAAGAAATAGTGATCTTTTTTAACAATATTCAAATAAGTTTCATTTTGTCTAAAACTTGTGCATAAATGTTTGAAAACAGTAATGTAGATAGTACTGATGCTTGATAAAAAAATTGTAAAATATGGAGAAAAAATGATTTCAAAGATAAAATTTTCACACAATACACATATAAATTATACACATATAAATTTATTGTGTGCATCAGCTATTGCTCCATTCATCAGTTGTATTATATGCAACTTCATTTGGTGAGATACATTTATCAATCATTTCCTTTAATACTTGATGTCGTTGATTCCATTTGCTGCTTTGGTAATAACTATCCATAAGAGTAGCACAGGTAACAACATTTGGTTTACACTTGACCATTGATCCAAAAACGCCAAAAGCAACGTTGACATGATTTATGAGAATGCAAGTGTTGATGATGATCCCATAACTGACTATATCTAGGAACACATTATCAGCATCATATTATTGTAGAATGATAAGATTAGAGGATAAAGAGATTTATTTTGTTTTGAACGATTATTGTGAAAAATATGCTAAATTTAAAGCATACATATTTTATGTCTGAAGTGTTGGAACTAACAACCATTATTCAACAATATTTATTTTAATGTGAAGAATATCATTGTATTTCTTTTATAGTTAAAGCAAATTTAATATAATAATAAGCATATAATTGTATTTAATTCTTTTGAGCTTTCTGGTTCCATTTCTAATTTCATCTAGTATTGTTGCTATATTTTGGTAATGTTGGATTTCACCAAACTTGGCTGCAATTTGTGAAAGTAGAATCAGAGGCTGGAAATTTTCAAAAAAATCAACGATATAGATTAGTTAAAAGAAATAAAGTCAAACAGATTTAATAATATGAATAATTCGAAAAACTATGATTTAAAAAAAAGAATGAGCTATCAACAATGGATATCATTGGAAAGCATATTAAATTTGAGATTTAATAGCGAAATCGATTCTTAAATCCAATTAATGTAGAAAAAGTTATCACATTTCAAAGTTTGGAATAGAAAGAAATTAAAAACGTGACTGTTCATTTTTCAAAATATGAAGGAGGCATGTGTGCTCTTAAAATCTAACTCAGTAATAATATTATAGTATAGATGAAGCTTGATTTAAATGTTTGTTATTTTACTATCATCTTTCCTATTTATTTGAGGTTAAATTTATTACTTTTCTTTTGGATAATTTATTCCCAACCTTTCCTTCGAGTGTCGTATCAACATGAATTTTTTACTTTTGATTTTTTTTCTTAATGATTATATTAATAATTATAGCTTCTTCATTATCTCATAGGAGTTTATTGAATTTTTTATAGATGGATGTCTGCTCAAAAAATGGACAAACGCCTCCAAGTTGTTATTATAAGAACTATGAGTTAGGGTGTAAATCATGGTTACTATATTTGTATTTTATTTATCTTAATAGAGCAGATCATATATAAATTTTATAGGAAATAGTATATGGTAAAGTAATGAAAATAGAGATTTATAGTGGTATGATCGAAATATACCTACATCCATTGTCCATTCTCATTACTTTTCTTATAAATACATTGTACAATACTTGAAATACAAAATAAAACGATATGTTTCTCAAATGAAAACAAGATATATCTTCAATTAGGTTTGTTTGGTACTCTTGTCTAGCACTTTCTACACTCTGACTTGTCCATCATTACTATCTAAACTTTGGGGTATTATACGAGTGAAGATATCTAGTGGTAGCTTAGTAATCCCGTAAAAATAGGCAATTTCCATATATAAACGGTTCGATCAGACATATTGGTTCTAGTAGTAAGATTTAGTTCGATGGCAACTTAGTCCGGCAATAAGATACCGGACCATTATTTATTTTCGGCAGTAGAACATCGAACCATAATTTCATTTTGGTGGTCAACTTTCTCACTGAACCAGCTTTGACGAAATATGTACTTAGTTTCTTCAAATCTTGGCTTTCCCTCATGATTTTTCTTATGCTATCTCCGGACCTTATTGCCTTATCTTCATAGCCAAGAGATAATGATCCAATTAAAAATTGTTATGATGCTTGCTGGATCTCTTTGGGTGAGTTAAAACAAATGTGGGTTGCTAGATCTATGATTGGCAAAGCTCAAGTGTCGTAAATCTTGAGGTCAGTCTATCACAACTTAATGTTGGATGGTGGGCTAAATGACTGAAGGTGATTAGATAAGACAGATGATTCTTAGCTATTCAGAAGTGATTTAGAGATCCATTAAGACAAGATTATATTAAGTAAGATTCTATTTAGTGAGATTCTATTGCTCCATGACTATCTTCCATTATTGCTCATCCATCCAATTATCCTAGATATGCTTTTCCAAAGTATATTTGTACGGGTGAGGGTAGGTCATAAATGGTGAGGTGTTGCTTAATTTTCTAGTAAGAAAAAAATTAGTTGGCTAATACATCTTACCCCAGCCCGTGTAAAAAATGTTACTTAATTTTCTTGTAAGTAAAAGATTAGCCAGCCAACAAATCTTATCCCAACCCGACTTAAGGCAACCACCAGAGCCACAACATGCAAACATCAACGCAAACCCAAGCATCTAAATGGTCTAATATGGATTTGGATAGTTTCATATTTGTATCTATATTCAAAATCATTTTTGGATACCGGATATCGATATCCATGGATGCAGACGGATATTGGATATTTATTAGATATTCTTCAACCAATTCACAAGTAATAAATTCAAATATATAAATATAATATTTTAATTCATTATAAATCCATCTGAGTATTAAAAATATAAGAAATAACGACTATGCTAAGAAAAATAATTTTAAGCAGCAAATATTGGTTTTTATACACATACTAAAAAATTACCTAAATAAAATAGTAAATGTGTAACAACCCACCTCAAAACGGGCCTAATTTTTGATCCAAAAAAGGACTATCAAACCTTAGACCCATTCCAAAGCTGGCTATTGGTTGGCAAGTGATCTGTCTACGCATTTAGAATCACATAACAGAAGGATAAAAATATAATATTAGAAACAATACCCATTTTATTTAAAATTAAAATGTTGGAAAAATACACCACAATACCATATAACTACGCAAAATATCCATAATGTAATATATTAAAATACATTAATAATTTTAAACAGGTACATCAGAAATACAAAAACAACATAAGTAGATAAATAAATAAATAAATAAATAAATAACTGTCACATGTCCCCTCATTACCTTCACCTTCGTATTCTGCATCGCGTTCTCTAACCTGTGCTGTAATAAGGAGGGATTCAGAACAACAATATCGGGTAAATAAAAATCTCATGTCTTTCTATAATTGTACTTGCGTAGTATAATTTAAATAAGAAAATGTCTTGCACATCCTAACTATATTGTAAGTTTTTCCAACTACAAGCCCTAAGGGTTTTCCAGTCCAATTCTATAACCCATATCCTTTTAACCCAATAACCCATCTTCAACTTTAGGTCAAAGGCCATTCCCAAGTCCAACACATCTACCGTCAATAAACAATGATGAGATACTACCCATGTTACTTAATACCATTTCAATGGGAACTACCCAGACTCTGACCATTTAATACCTCATTTTAGGAAGGTCCGCGACATTTGCTACCTACCCCAAGGCGGACTCCTCTTTAATACTACCTAGCCGACATCACATAGAATCTCATCACGTCACTTAGTACTTTTTATGGGAGCGATGAACCCTATAATAGCTACTTAACACATCAACTCGTAGTGAATCCTTCCTAAGATATCCACTACCATACCTAGTTGCTAAATCCCACCATTTAATACTTCCTAAATAGGGAGGCAGACCCTCAATCAGTCACTTGCTACCTTCAACCCTAAGGTAGGTCCTACATATTATGACCTGTAACGCAAACTGTGATGTCTCACATTAGTCTGATTGTTCCTAGGTACTGGTAGCCATATTAGTTGAGCAAGTTTACCCTATAGAATTTGAGAGTAACTCCACGTCCTCCGTAGGTACTTATTATAGGAAATGTCTCACATCATCCCCCAAGTCACACTGCTGGTAGCCAGATTAGCTGGGAAAACTTTTATGTGCTTTTGACTGACCTCGAATCCCTATAACTTGGTCAGAATTTACTCTCACTTAATATATTATCATACATCTCGCCGTATTCCCTATTGAGGCCTTACAAGGAAAACCCTTATTTCGCCTTAACTATCATTTTCTTTCCTAAGGGTGATCTAATATTAATTATAACCTATTTTCTATGAAATTAATACGCTATTAACAGTACTTTATTTATACGTTAGAATATATAAATACGTGCCTAAAATATTTCTAAGCATGTGAAGATTACGCCCAATGCTAATTGTTTAAATGTCAAAATTTCAAATTTATACAAGTCTAATTCCATATCAATAAACATAATATATATCCAAGAATGAAAAAGGGAATTTCCATTTAAATTATGAAAATAGATAGTGCAAACTACAAATAAAAGAATTTGTACCTTATACACCATTTCCTAACTTATTTCTTTTCGAAGCCGTTAATCAAATCCAAAGTATAAGGTAAGAAGTGGGATAAAATGTAAAACATTAAAATTGCAATAACTACAAAATTCCACTATTTAATATACAATAATTGAGATTCCAACTTAAGAATTGACATTCGCTTTTGGAGTATTTTGAGGTTTTATTGTGATGTTTTCATGAAAAAAATTCCTCAAGGCATATATAAATCCAAATTATACTACACAATACTAAGATTAAAAAAGCTAAGATTTCTGATTACAAAGCTTTTTAGCTGTTCCTCTTAGACTTGTTTACGCCCACTTTAAAGTCTCTTCCTTCGGATATATACAACAAGCGGATTTTAGGGTTTGGAGGAGAATAGAATTAGAAATTGAATACAAAATACATAAAATCTCTTATATGAAACCCTAAAGAATTTGATGAATTTTGAGGAAGAAAGAAATTGACAGTGCTCCTTTACGTTCCCAAATAATCAGTGAATAAAAGAGAAGGGCTGGGCTTTTATTTATATGGTTAAAAAGCCCCGGAACCATTATATTTAAGTTGGTGTAAAATAATATAATCTGGTCCGTTTATGGTCTTCCTTAACACTAGCTGCCACAACAACACCAGTAAACCGTTCCTACCTAGGCGGTCAGTTGCTAGTGGTCAACCAGTTCAAGGTAGGCAGTCGACCGACAGTGTTAATTTGGGAACATACATTTTTGTCGTTTATTTATTATTTAATTACTTAATTAATATTAAACTAAATTTTTATTTAATGTTTACTTAATCCCTAAGTCTAACTATAGTTAATTTTTGAATTTCAAACTTTAGCATTAAATGTTGATTTAAGTTTGAAACCGAAAACTTCAAACGTCAACAATTTTTTCGTTTGAGATCCATTTCAAAACTTTATATATGAAAATTGATTCGAAAATCATCAAAAACGCAATGACACAACTTTCGAGGCCAAATTCTAACATCTTCAAAATTTCCATTTTTAGCATTATTATTCATTTATTAATTAATTCTTTTCTTATTAGTTAATTTCTTATTAATTTTTACGGGGTATTACATTCTTCTACTTAAAAGGATTTCTCTTCGAAATCCCTAAGGAATGAGCAACATAACACGCACTAAGCATCCAAGTTATACAACAATGTTATCTACACAATCATCTACTCAGCGAAAAGCACAATGTGATTATGTATGCAGACATACTATAGATAAGCATAATCCTAAGTTGAATGCAAGTGTCGCGACATATAGGCATTATCCTAAACATGCAAAAAGTTTCCACAAGAGTGCATAAATCACAGTAAAAAGTGTGGCAGTCATCCCCCACTATCCAATTTAGCAAACACGATGCAGCTAAAACATAATTTGGAGAGAGAAAGATGACAGAGAAAAGCTTAAGATGAGAAGTCATCATCTTCTCTTTTGTTTCCATTGAGCTTCCCATCATATTACCTCCCTATTATACTCTACCCAGCATAATTATTTTGTTTCAGAGCGTCCTAGCTCCTACTCCACAATGCTTGTGGTCGGACGAGATACTATCAGCTCCATCTCAATGTCTACTAATTGATCCGACTCTGCCATGTGGTTGTGCTATGAAGGCATCTCCTCAAATGGAAAATGTGAAAAAATGTCATGGACTCCTTCCAACTCTTCTATAGCTCTGCTTGATATCTAAGACTTCCCATTCTTTCCAAAATTCAGAAAGGCCCAACAAATCTTGGTGCCAACTTTCCCGACTTCCCGAATACCATGACCTTCCTAATAAGGGAAACTTTAGCAGACACCATGCCTCCTGCCTCAAACTCCAATCCCATAGTTTGCCTATCCATATATAATTCTGATGATCTTTTACGGCCTTCATTCGCTTCCTAATCAATTCCACATTTTCAGAAGTTTCGCAAATTAAATATGGTCTGAGTAAAATTTTGTCCATAGTTTTCCACAGACAATATGGCGATTTGCATGGCCTCCCGTACAATGCTTCAAAGGGTGTCATGCCAATCCTCGCTTGGTGACTATTATTATACGTGAATTGTACTAGAGATAAGTGATGCTTTCAATGTCCTAAAGTCCATGATGCAAGTTCTAAACAAGCCCTCCAAAATACTATTTATCCATTCAGTCCGACCATCGGTTTGTAGGTGGTAAGCAGTGTTATGATTCAATGACCTTCCTAAAGTTGACTGCAAACTCCTTCAAAATTTTGCTAGTAAATTAGAGGTCCCTACTACTAAGAATGCTAATCAAAATTATATGAAGTCGAACCACCTTCTTAATGTAAATTTATGCTAAAGACGCAACAATCCTATTGCCTCTATGGGATAAAATGGGTGCTTTTAGCGAGTCTATCAATTATCACCAAAATTGCTTCATTGCCTCTTTGACTCCTAGGAAACCCATTTATGAACTTCAATGATATATGATCCCATTTCCAAGTCGAAATCTCCAATGGCAATAACAGTCCTCCAGCTTCCCTTGCTCAGCCTATATCCTTTGGCATGTCAAACATTTAGAAACAAACTCAGCTACCCTCTTCTTCATCCCTAACTAATAGAAAATTCTCTACATATCCCTATACGTCTTATCTCCTTCGAGATGAATGGTTATTCTTAAATGGTGACACTCTGCAAGCTAAAACTTATTTTCTTCCAAAATCCTAAAGTTTTGTTTTTGGGATTGAAGCATTCTTTATTCCTAGTTACTAACCTAATTTCTTCATTAACTTCTAGTCTTACCTATAATTTATCGCTAGTTAAGTGTTCTTATGAAAATTTCTTACCTATAGTGTTTCTATATATATATATATATATATATATATATATATATATATAACAGTTTAGTCCCATCCATAAAAACAAATCAATGATAAAATAAGAACATACCTTATACCATATCGTACATTTTTTCAATAACCTAATGCGGATAACTAGTGACTACAACCTAAAAACTCTGAAAGAAATTTTTTCTGAAAGTTGTCACTCATAATCAACTGGTGTTAATAATGTTGTGGTCCTAACACCCCTTACTGAATTAAGATGAACATTCCTCATATGTCATTCACTATCACCCACCTTCCTTAATTCTCCTTCTTGGTTTCTAATAAATGCGGTAGATCAATTACTTCGGTTAATATACCCGATTATGGGATATCCTCATAATGTCGTATTAAATTCTCTAATCAGTTCCCATTTAATTCCGTTTAACTCTCTGTTAGTTACAAATTTATTGCCCATTAAATCTGTAATTAATGTCCATAAATCCTAGTTATATGATTACTACGTTGCTAATAACTAATACGAATATCATCGTAAATTATTATTTACATAATTTATTTTCGAACACTAAACTCGGTTATTCTTATGTCTATATATTCCTTATTTTTAGTTATTAATTTCTAAACTAGAACGTTACTTTCCACATTCTAATTTATCAGAGCTATCCTTTCAAAATGGATTGCTGTTATAATTTTTCATAATTAACCAAAAGTGAGAAATTTGCTTCGTTTTAAACTATAAGAAAATATTTCTTTTTTTTTATTGAAATAGACAGTGTAAACCATGGAAAAGAATATCATATCTTACGCATCACTTTCGCTTTTTGGTTTATCCTTTGTTAATTCAAATGACACGCTTTTATACATATTTTGAACTGGATAATATATGGAAATTACATGGAACCCACTCCAAATAAATTCATATTTCAAGTTAACTACGACAACCTAATTTACAACCCAATTATACATCTGGAATATCTTTTCAACTTTAACAATATTCTATAATTAAATATTTAAGATTGATTTTAAATTTCTAGATTTGGTTGTACATACTGTTCCTATTTTATTCATATCCCAAAATCATTACCCTATCTTACCTTTGTAATGATCCCCATCTACTCCATATAAAAGAAATTTGGTTTAGTCCTCTCCGTTCTTTATAAAACTAAAATTTCACAATCATGGAGTACATAATTTGAAATATTTACCTTTGAAAATATAAACTTAGAAACCTTTTTTTTCAAAAATTAAAAAACTGGGTTAGTAGAATAATTTTCCTTCTCAAAGATTCACTTCTTTGAAAGTAGGATTTTTAAACCAAAACATTCAAAAACCAATTATCATACTAATAATCATAAATTTTTTTCAAAAACATCTTCTATAAGTCTAAGCAACGAAAAGTGGAGTAGACAAGGATAACTTATATCCTATTATTTTCCTGTCATATTCCTATTACTTATCTCTTATATTATTTCTAACTAGATTACTAATCCTATTTATTAAATTCCCAATGCTATTACAATCCAAATTTCCTAATATTGACTCATCAAAATGTATTCGCGTACTGTTTTAGCTATCTAGGCTTTTCTTTACACAAATATAGTTCAGTTGTTATTCTTCGCATTTCCTTACATTGGAATGTTCCTCCTATTTACATTATTGGGCATTCTTATTCTCCTTTTCTCCCTACCTCATTTTAATCATGTTCCAACTCCTTTAATTTCCCTTTCTAGAAAGAATTTTAAAAGAAGAACTTCCAAATTTATGAAATACGAAAAATCATCTATGCTCTATTTTACATTTATTTCAAAAACGAAAAATCTTTTTATTGAAAATCTTCAAACCAAAAACTTTTTCACTCAAACAATTTTAAAACTATGTATTTCATAAATGAAAAACTCTTTTTTATTTTTTCCAACTCATAGTCGCCTCACCTTTTGGAATATGGTTGCAACTACTTCTATAGACGAAATTTATAGAGTTAGTCATATGTTCAAAATAAGTGTGTATATATATCCTAATGTATAGTAAGGTTTTTGAAAAATATTTTCAAAAATAACGAGTACATCACTCATACGTATACATATCCACATTGATAGGATACCAAATGAAACAACTGACCTTCAAACGACCTAATTTTCGACCTAAAAAAGGCCAATCGAACCTTAGACCTATCCCAAAGCTAGTTGTTAGTTGGTAAAATTCATACAAAGAACAATACGTAGAGCAATCTATCTACACATTCAGAATCTCACAGCTGAAGGATAAACTATAATACCAAAAACAACATCCATTTTGTTTTAAATTCAAATATCAGAAAAATACAAGACAATACCACATAACAACAGCAAACATCTGTAGTGTAATATCTTAAAATACATCAACAATTTTAAATGGATACATTAGAAATACAAACAACAAACGTAGATAAATAGATAACTACCACAAGTCACCTCATCGCCATTGCCTCCGTAATCTACATCATCTTCCCTAACTTATGTTATAACAAAGAGGAAGTCAGAAAATTAGTGTTTGGTGAATAAAAATCTCGAGCCTTTCTATAATAGTACTTGGGCGGTATAATTTAAGTAAAAATTTGTTATCCTAACTATATTGTAAGTTCTTCCAACTACAAGCCCTAAGGCTTTTCTAGTCCAATTCTATAACCAATATACTTTCAACCCAATAACTTATCTTCAATTGTTGGCCAAAGGCCATTCTAAATCTCACGCATCTACCATCAGTAATGTTCTAACAATCTAAGAGATAGTACCCAATGTCAATTATGTTCTAACAATCTAAGAGATAATACCCAAGTCACATAATACCTTTTCAAGGGAACTAGGTAGACTCTGACCATTTAATACCTCATTTTAGACAAGTCCCCATCGTTTACTACATATCCCAAAGCGAACTCCACTCTAATACTACCTAGCTGACATCGCACGAAATCTTATCAAGCCACTTAATACTTTATGGGAGAGGTGGACCATATAATAGCTACTTGATACCTCAAACCCAAAGCATACCCTTTACAAGATATCCACTACCGTGCCTAACAACCAACACCGACCATTTAATACTTACTAAATAAGGAGAAGGTGGGCCCTCAATCATCCACTTTCCACCTTCAACCCCAAAGCAGGTTATACGTATTATGACTCATAACCCAAACTATGACATCTCACATTAGTCTAACTATTTGGGTACCAGTAGCCAGATTAGATGGGAAGGTTTTTCCTATAGAATTTACGACTAACCTCGTGTCTTTCGTGGTTACTTATTATAGGTGATGTCTCACATCAGCTCTAAAGTCACATTGCAGGTTGCCAGATTAGCTGGGCAGACTTCCATGCGCTTTGACTAACCTCGCATCCCTATAACTTATTCATAATCTACACTCACTTAACATACTTTCAAACATCTCACTACATTCCCTACTAAGGCCTTACAAGGAAAACCCTTATTTCTCCCTAACTATCAATTTCTTTCCTAAGGGGGATTCGTTATCCAGCCTTTAGACTAGACAATATTCGAATAGATTTAAAAAATCGATTCGAACAAGTGAAAGATGAAGTAATAACCCATGGAATTTGGGAATATCATAAAAGGCAAGAAAAAAGAAATGTAGAAAAATAAGCGAAAAAGTTGAATATTTGGAAGTTCAAGTTTTTGGAAGGGTTGAATCAAAGCAAACCCAAAAAATTCTCAGGACTGACTCAAAGCAAGATAGCCATGGAAAAACTCCAAGCGCTATCCAAAGCAAACCTTAAAGAAACCTCAAGTTAGGGGTTGGTATTAAGTCCACTCTAGGGATCGGTACTGAATCATGAAAAATCGAGTTAAACACATGGAATGCTCGGGTCTGACTCGGGTCGGACACACAAAAATCTTAGGTTTGAATCCAAGTCGAAGAACAAAAACTCAAAACACAAAAATCTCAAAGAATCTCCAGTTGAGCCCTAAGAAAAACACTCAAATTTCTCAAATTGGACTCCAAGCAAGTTCAGCCAAAGCTAAAACAGCTCAAATCAAGACAATACAACAGTAGATCCCCTAAGTTGAGGATCGGATCGATACCGACTTCCATATAGGGATCGGTACCGACTCCTAAATATAGCTTGGATGGACCGCATCTTCTTCCTACATGTCAATCTTGATGCCAAGAGCCTATTTCCAAGGTTATTTTCTTAATTTAATGCAATTCTCCATCGATATCTACAAACTCTTGAATTAGCAACTTTGTTCTTCTACAACTCCACCAATATCTCCAAAAAACACCTCGGCACCTATGCAAATAAGGCATGGATTCATAACACAAATATTGAGAGGGACCACCACGAGCATTCGCAGGGCCCTGTTCCCATTCTTCAAGGATCGGCACCGATCCCCATACTTAATAATTATGGGGTCGGTTTTTTTGGAGGACCTAGCTTGGCAAGGAGTTTCTGTAGGTGAATTTTGAGGAAGATATTTGACCATTTACCCCTATAAATACATAGGCAAGCTCCATCACTGGGATCTTCTCTTTTTCGGCTAACTCCTCCCTAGATAGCCATTAAAATTGATTTTAATCGAGGATCAATACGGATCCCAATCATTTGTAATTCCAAATTAGTAGAAAACTAAAAGAGAATCTTCAACTGGGCGTAGGCCAGGATTGCCAAACCATTATAAAATCTATATATGATTGCTTTTCCCTTATTTTTAATTTATATTCTTTATTTATTCTCTACTCATTTTCTTTTTTGGGTATTTGTGCCATTTTTGATTCAAACGTTTTGGTGCTTTCACTGAGAACCTGACTCTCAGGCTATTTCGATCCTTGTTACTATTGGATTGTCTAAAATCCAAGGAAGTGATCCATCTCCTAGCCATTTCTTTTAACACAATAGGGAAGCACAAAACATAATCCAAAATGGATGTGACTGACCATCCATCTCCTAGCCCATTCTCTTGACTCGATAGAGAAGGATCGAAACATAATTCAACATAGATATGACTGACTGCCCATCTCCTAGCCATTTTCCTTGACACAATAGGGGCTAGAAACGTAATCCAAGGTGGATGTGATCGACTGTTCATCTCCCAACTCTTTCCTTTGAACTGATAAGGAGAGTTCAAACCAAATCGGATGTGACGACCAACCATCAACTCAACTCTATCCCTTGACCCAATAGGGAGAGTTCAAATGAAAATGGATGTGATTGACCATCTATTAACTTCACTCTATCCCTTGACCCGATAAGGGGAGTTCAAACCAAAATGGATGTGATTGGCTATCCATTAGCTTAACTCTTTCCCTTAACCTAAAAGAGGGAGTTTAAAAATAAAAAGAGATGATTCAACCGTCCATCGACCAACTTAGAATGGAAGTGACTCGACCATCAGACTCCTGGCTATTTTCCTTGACTCCACATGAAGAGCATAAATAAAAAAGTAGGCATAAATTGACCGTCCAATCCTAAATGGATGTGATCTGACCATCCATCAGCCCACTCTCTCCCTTGATCCGATGGAAGGAGTATGAAATTAGAATGGATGTGACATGACCACCCAAATAAAGGCAGACTTGACTTGACCTTTCACTCACCAACTTCTGGCCGTAATACGGGTTTAGAAGCACAACCCAAGATGGATGTGATCCGACCATCCATAGCTGACACTACTTACGATCTGGACATTCGCCAACTCTTACCTTTGATCCGATAGGGGAAGTACCAGTTGAGGATGGGTGTGACTTGACCACCCATTGAATAATTCAAACCTTAGACCCAACTAGTAAATTATAACTTCATAAGGATGAGACTCGACCGTCTATGCACTAACCTCGTTACCCAAGACTAAGGGTAGGAGTATAATCACCCGAAAGCTGGATACGACAACTTAACATCAGGGCTTGTGCCTAATTTTCGATAAAATTTATGGCCACGACTATTCCTTAGGATAGAAAACAAACAAAACAACTTGTAATTACAATTCCATAAAACTTAACAATGACCTATAGGCATACGAACAAGCTTGGGAGCTAATGGCAAAAGAACGTGCATGGATGTAAAAGCGCATGTGCATACTTGACATGCAATTTCCATAATTGACAAAAATTGAATTTTTACCATGAAATTTCAGAAAAGAAACCAATTCAGATATTCAATGCCTACTAACTCAATCAACTAGCTTAATGGAATTGAGCGCAGACAATTGCTGAGAAAAAGAATTCTGATTTTACAATGTCAAATATCGATTAAGCACCGTAACAGACAGTCAGAAATACGACTCTTCATGCAACCACTCGACGAAAAGATAATGACAATTCTGTTAGAACTTCGGTTTTTAATGTTTTAATATTGACAACTATAAATCTATATATATCTAGTATGCAATATATGTAGGTACAATAAACAACTATAAATCTATATATATCTCGTATGCAATATATGTAGGTACAATAAGCTACTGAATTAGAGATTCGATAATAAAGCTAGGATGGATCATATATACCACAAGCACTAAAAAGCGATACGATCATCTACTCTAATGTATGTAGTGGGTCCTAGATTTACTCGTAAAATTTCCTTGATAGTTCATATGCACACAGACCACAAGTACTTTCAAATATAAAAGAGTTGCACAAAGTTTTTCAAAAAGTTTTTATAAAAACAAGATGTCCACTGTTCAGTCAACTAAATAATGATATAGGTCAACTAAATGTTAATTTCAATCGACTGATAATATATTCGATTGACTAAACAGTGCAATTTTCTTATATAAACTTATTTTTTCAAACCGATGCGTACTTCAATGTTCTTATTCAGTAGACTTGCTTTTTATACCCAGTCGACTGATCACTTCATAATGGCTATTTTCTAAAAAGATATTTCGAAGATTTATGATCATTCAATAGCCTCTTTACAAACAAAAATGATTATTAATGAACGATTACTACTACTTAACGTAACTTTTGATATTTATAAATATGTGACAAGATCAGAATCCATTTAACAACTTTCTAATCTTACTTTCTTGATCTCTTTTCTCACTTGTGCTTATTGAACTGTAGTGCATTTAAATCTTATTCTTTACCCAAGAATCCTTGCTATACTTCCATAGTCACTAAGCATGCATCGTGAATCATCAAGGAGATCATAGGAAGATTTGTACCAGCGGTCGAAATCAGTGTTGTACGAACATAAGCTTGTCTACTTAGAAAACTCGATTGTATTACCTGTTCCTCCGAGTAAAGTGGGGCTACTTGGTTAAAGGAAATTCCAAAGTGGATTTTCAGGACCGGATGTAGGATGGAAGGTCCAAACCGGTATAAATTTTTTATTGTGGTTACTCTTATTTACTTTATATTATCATACTCAGTTATATAGTTATTTTAGATTAGTATATATAAACTTGTTATGCATATGATCCATATTATATACGATCCACTAGACTTTTATTTAGTATCAGAAAAAGATATTTCTATTTACTATATCACATGATTGAAAATTATTTAATATGGAAAGTACATTTCAAGAAGGTCATCAACTGCTCGTCCCTCACTATTTACCAGGTCTATTTATGCTTATTGGTCAACATGTTTACGATCTTTATGGAAGCTAATAGTTTAGAAATTTGGCAAGCTACTCAAACTAGATATGAAGCACCTACCACTGATATAAGCACTTAAATTGATGCACAAAAGAACATGAAATTAATAATGCCAAAACTATGAATGTATTATTTTGTTCACTTAATAAAAAAGAACTTTCATGAATTATGCTTTGCACAACAACATATGATATATGATGCACTTTACAAGTTACCCACGAAGGCATAACTAAAGTAAACTAAACAAAAATTTCTATTTTGCAAAAATAATTCTCATCCTTTAAAATGAAAGCAAATGAATATATTATTGACATGTATACTAGATTTCAAACTATTGAACATGATAAAGGCATTTGGTGTTAAGTTCACTAATTTTGATTTAGTCACATGAATCTTAAATTCTTTTACTATTGAATGGAAAAGAAAAATTTTAGACATCAAAGAGGCTAACAATCTCTTTAAACTCAAAGTTGAAGAATTAATAGGAAATTTGATGTCATACGAAACTAATTGCGGGCCAGAAAGGAGCAAAATCAAGAAAAGAAGAATATTGCCTTTTAAACAAATGACATTCGATTTGAAAGAGGAAGAAATTGTGTTTATCGCCAAGAATTACAACAAAATTTAAGAAATTCAAGAAGATGAAAAAATTTCAGAATGATGGAAATTCGAATTCATCAAACCAAACGTCAATCAAATGTTATGGATGTGGCAAGTTTGGCCATATGAAGAAAGAATGTCAACAACTCAACAATGACAAAACAAAAACCAAATTAGAGAAATTCAAGAAAAAGAGGACAGCTTTTCAAGTAATTTGAGAAGATTCCGATTCATCTTCGTCATCAGATAGTGACAATGAAAGTGGCTCAGAATAAACGAATGCATGGATTATGGCTAACACTGATAAGGTACGTCCTGAACTCACATATGATGAAATTTTGAAATTTAGCATAGAATTAGATGATAAGTATAGAGAGTCAAAGAAATTAAAAAAGGATATGTAGGAAAATCAAATAGAGCAGAGTTAGAAACTGGTTTATTGAAGGATGAGAAAACCATTTTAGAAGAAGAACCAGTAATGTCACAAAAGATGTGTAAGAAATTATCATCTCAAAAGACTTCTCTAGTAAGTGATTTGTTGAATCGCATAATTGAGAATGATAAGCTAAAAATGAGAATCTTGAACTAAATATTAGCTAGATTCTGCCAATATTGAAATTTTTGATTTTAAGACTAAGTTAGATCAAATTACCAACGATGTTTCAAAATTTAATAAGGGCTAGAAAAACTTAGAAAACTTGATTAAAATTTTGAAACCATCAAGTTTTAAAAGTTAGCAGAAAGATAAGAACTATAGTAGACTATATACCAAGTTCAAGAAGCCAAAATCAAATACTAAGATTAATGCTCAATCTCGAAAATGGTTAAAATATGGATTCCTAAAACTAATAACAAGTTAATTAGCAAAACCAGTCGACGACTATTTGAAAAGTGTTGTTTATAATGATTATTACATTTCTAAAGGTCCCAAACCCTCTTTGGTATAGCTACCTTCCTTCACTAACATGTAGGACCACAACATAGGAAGTGGGTACCAATGAAATTCTTATTCTTTTGTAGGTACCCAATGATAAACTAAAAGTATTGTTTTTAAGCTCTTATTCATATCATCATATATGAGTATAAATTGCTTATATTTTAATAAACATATATAACAATATGAAATCTAGAAAATATGTATTTGTTAACATATATTTTCAAAATAAATACATCAAAATTTGCATGTAACATGATTTTCATAGTTTAAATATACTAAACGTCGTCATTCAGTCAATTAAATAAAGTTCAGTAGGCTAAAAGTTTTCATTCAGTTAACTAAATAGAGTTCAGTACCCTAAATCTTCTCATTCAGTCAACTAAACAGAGTTTAGTCGACTAAACATTTCATTCGCTCGACTAAACAGTGTATAATCACGAATAGTCGACTAAAATTTAAATATTCGGTTGATTAAGCTCAAGACTACTTTCTACGTCAAAAGTAACAGTGGTCAATCGACTGAATAAGTCCTTCGATCGACTAAATCTAGGTAGTTTAGATGACTAATTTTTTCGAAGTCAAATAAAATCAACATTGTTCAATGGTTGTAAAATACCCTGATTCAGTCGACTGAGTCATACCCTTAGTCTGCTAAACTTGTCAAATCATGTCCGTACTTTTCAAGTTATATGTGTTCTTTCTATAATCATCTAGCTTGTCAATATGTATTTGTGTATTTGCTTATTTACTTCACATTATATTTCATCATAACTCTCTACAATATATCGACGGGGGAGCATATATATAGGGGGAAAATATATGTTTTCTATTTGATAATTCATATAGTTGTCTTCATTAAAAAAGGGAGATTGTTAGAACTCCGGTTTTGATGTTTCAATGATGACAACTATAACTATGTATATATATCTAGTATGCAATTTATGCGGGTGCAACAAGGTACTGAATTGGAGATTCGATGGCAAAGCTAGGATAATCATCTATACTACAAGAACTACAAAGCTATAAGACTATCTAGTCTAATGTATGTACTTGGTCCAAGATTTACTTGTAAAAATCTCCTTGGTAGCTCATATGCATACATACCACAAGTACTTTCAAGCATGAAAGAGTTGCACAAAGATTTTCAAAGAATTTTATATGTAAAAACAAGATGTCCACTGCTCAGTTGACTAAATATTGATTTCAGTCGACTAAATGTTGATTTCAGTCGACTGAAAACATATTCGGTCGACTAAACAGTGCAATTTTCTTATATGAAATTCTTTTTGAAAATTGGCACGTATTTCAACATTCTTATTTGGTAGACTAACTTTTTATACTCAGTATACCGATCACTACATAACAGCTATTTTCCAAAAAGGCATTTAAAAGAGTCGCGATCGTTCATGAGCATATGTACAAACAGAAATGATTTTTAATGAATGATTACAATTATTCAACGTAACTTTTGATATCTATAAATATATATATATCAAGATCAGAATCTATTTAAAAACTTTCTAATCTTACTTTTCTGATCTCTTTTCTATCTTGTGCTTTCTTGAACTCTAACGCATTCAAATCTTATTCTTTACTTAAGAATCACATGCCATGCTTCCATAATCATAAAGCATACATCATGAATCATCATGGAGATTATAGGAAGATTTTTACTAGTATTCAAAATCAATATTGTATGAACAAAAGCTTGTCTACTAAAAAAATTCGGTTGTATTGCATGTTCCTCCAGATGAAGTGAGGGTAATTGATTAAAGAAAATTCCGAAAGGGAGCTTGGGGATTGGATGTAGTATGGAGGTCCAAACTAGTATAAATTTTTTGTTGTGATTACTCTTATTTACTTTATAATATCATACTCAGTTATATAGTTCTGCTTAGATTAATATATATACACTTATTATACACATAAGCCATATTATATAAAACCCGCTAGACTTTCAAATTCGAGGTACTGAGTGAAATCCATTCTAGCAATCCTAAATTTTCTTGATTCAAAACACAACATGTTTGCAACAAGATGTACTTTGGAGGGCAAATATTATCCAGCTTTTTAACCAGGCAATATTCAGACAAACTTAAACAATCTAATCGGATGAGAAAATGAAGAAGGAATGACCAAAAAACTTTGATTCAAAAAAGGAAAGAAAAAGTAAATATCAAATAATAAGCCAGAAAAGTTGGAAATTTCATAGTTTAAGTTTTTAGAAGGGTTCGCACCAAATTCGAATCCAAGTTAGGGGTCGGTACCAAATTCGAATCCACTCTAAAGAACGGCACCGACCATGAAAAACTCAAGTCAGACACATGGAAAGCTTGGATCTGACTCCAAGTAAGCAAACTCAGGTCAGACTTGGTTCAGACACCTAAAAATCTTGGGTTTGACTCCAAGCAAATGAAGAAAAACCCAGAACACGGAATCTCAGAGAATCTCCAGGTCTAGCCCCAAGCAAACACTCAAATTTCTCGAGTCGGACTCCATGCAAGTTAAACCAAAGTAAAAACAACCGAAATCAAGAAAACACAACAATGAGATCCCCCAAGTTAGGGATCGGTACCAACTCCCACATAGGGATCGGTACCGACTACCAAGTATTGCTTAGGTGGACCCCATCTATAACAACCCGAATTCCAATGGGTCTAAATATTTAGCAAAAATGCTAACATCCAAGCCCATTGAAGCCTGAGTTGGGTTTCTGGTATCCCGCAAATATGCAAAGACAAATATATCTAAGCTCGGATAAATATCTCACAGTGGAAGTGACTAAAATATAATAGTAAGTAAATGCTCACCAATATAATAACACTAAACAAGTGTCTCAAAGCTGAAAAGCCTCTGCCATCTACCTAATCTATAGGATGTTATGAGGAGGGGGTCAGAACTAAAATTTTGGTGAATGGACAGATTATACACTTCTAAGATTAATTCTACGTATGCCGTTTTATTTCCATTTACTGTTATATTAGGTTTACTGGGTTCATAATACTCTCACATCTATGCGTGAGTCATACTCGTCTACTCCCTAGTAGATTAAAACATAATAACTAATATATATGTAGTTATATGCCCAATGACCACATCAGTCCTAGGTACTACCCATAGTACCTTCCGTATCCTCCTCGAAAAGGACTCCATCGTCTTGTTCCTAGAGCGTTCTATGACTACATCTGTATATGACAGCTTCGTTAGGCCTATAATACAGATATTTTATCGTCTGCTATGACAACGTAAAATTGCGTCCGCACTAGCCCATGCTAATGCTCGGACATCCACAATGTACTACCCAGTGCATACCTTGAGGTTTATATGTAATCATTTTGTCTACACCTTGAATCCCGCTTAACATGGTCTACATTATACGGAACTCGGTCGGAGATTTTCTATATCTGTAAAGGACTGCTTCGTTAGGCCTACAATACAGATATTCTACATAGTCTGTCTCTTTTCTTATCGTGGCTATGGCCCCACGCAGCCACCCCTCCAATAACCGAAAGACCTCTAAAGAGATAAGTGGTTCTGCCCCACTGCAAACAATCTAAACATCCAATTAGCTGTGCCCTCATCCAATGCCTCGATAGTGAAAGAATCATTGGCCTTTTGGTTTAACACTAATCTTTCCCAAACTCGCTTCTTCGTTTGATGCTGGCCTAATATCTGCATGCAACTATCCTTTTGAGTCTTGCCCACTAAAACCTACTCGCAAATTAGAGTATGGTATCATACGAATATCCTGCTCCAAACATCAACCCTTCTGATTGCCTACAATGGTCCTGTCATGCAAAAGCATTCAAGGCATACTCTCTTGATGGAACACCTACAAACCTGCCTCTGGAGGACTGCTTCGTTAGGCCTACCCCAAAGGGCCATCCTAGAGTACCCTCATGTCCCATTGAAGTCTCGTACTTCCTCTAGCCCAAAATATCTATGTTGGACGTGCTTCTTCTTTGCTCAAAATCTATGATGAACTGCTTCATTTGGCTCTTCATCCTTTGGGATGCTTCAAATACATCTTACTCTTTTATTAAACCCTAAGTCTAATTTTTATTTTGCGTTTAGTTTACTTTTCTTATTCTATTGGCTACTTACTTACGCTAATCAGCATAAGCTTGTCACAGCCTCACCTAACTATTGTGAGACCATCAGTTTCTGACTGAAAAGGAATGTTGTTGGTATGAGTCCTATTTCTATGTTTGCTTATTAACTTAGTGTAAATTTTAAAATAAGCCTCTTCTATTATTTTTATTAGATTATAACCTATGTTATAATTTTACTTGCAATTGTCACTTCTATATTCTTTTATAATCTATATATTATAAATATAATTACAAGTGTTTCTTTTCTATTCTAATCTATTTTCTTTTATTATGATATTGAATTCTCCTTAATTCTCTTATGTTGTATGACAACCTTGTCCTGGGGCTACGTCCGACTGTCACAAATTTACTTATCATAATAACCGCTTTGCTTTATTCTGCTATTTGTGCACTAAATGCAGATCTAGTTACATTATTTCTAGTCATGTCTAATAATTAACTTGATTTCTTCTTTACTTCCTTTAATTCTTCACTTTATTTTTTTATATTCTAGGAAGTAGTTCTATTCTATTTGGTTGGTTACAGAAACTGTGCTAAAAATCCATTTCCATGTTTCAATACAGAATAATGCAATAAACAATAATCCGTAACTGCAGGATATTTCTTTCATTATTTCTTTACTTTTTGGTAGTGCACTATACAGTAGTGTCTCTATTTTACACTAATACCTTTTTTCTTTCTTTTATTTTTGCAATTATGTTTATCGTTATCTTTTAAATATTAAACTATGAAAATGTATTCTCTTTTCTACCAACCAACTAATTTGTTACTAACTTCCAAATCAATTTATCTATCCCTTTTTAGCATGATTTATAGTAAATTACCATTTTTCCTCTTTTTATTTCAGTTTTTCTTATTTTACATCTAATTTCTGTAAACCTGGTGTTTCTCTATTTTAGTCCATATTTGCAAATTCTTCTCATTTACTATTTTATTCGCGTAAAAAGGAATAAAAAAGAAACTAATATTTACGGGCTAAATTCCAACTTAAAATAGATGTAAATAACAGCAAATAACTGTAAATTTCTTGCTTTTAGGCTTATGCCCTTCTCTATAAATGTTAAGCCTAATATTATTCATATTTAATTCGATTACTATCTTTCTTTTCCATATAAATAATAATTAAATATAAGCTCCCTTATAATTTACAGTTACTGCAAATTAGTAGAACTGATTACTGAAATAAATGCTCAAATAAAATAATTAAAAGGGAATCTAACGATAATATATCATAAACGTAAAAGATTTATAACTTAAATCCACTCACATGTCGTCCTTAGCTTCAATCTCTAACCCTTTTAATTTGCTATGCTTTTCTCTACTTTTCCACCTTTTTGATTCGCTATAAATTTTCTGATTTGTTTGTGCAATTCTTTGATTTGTTTGTATGTATTTCCTTTCTTAATTTTATTTTTAGTTTGGGGAAAGATTTGATTAACAAAGGAGAAAGGAAGAGGGAGAAGAGAAGAGGAGTTTGCTGTAAATAACAGCAACTGATTCAGAGAAAATAGTATGGGCTAGGGTTAAGTTACGTTCGATTTATAGGTGCAGTGAACAACTAGGAACCATCTTATTAACCTTAAAAACAATCCTCACCATCATAACTTGATTTGTTTACGTTAGCTTCTAACATATAACTCTCCAACGTTATTCATTTGTTCCTTTGTTATACGACCTTATTAATTCACATTTCCTTCTAAATAAGATTCTCCTATTAATTAGATCATTTATACATACATACATAATATATATATATATATATATCCATAATTAATTGATTCTTATACGTTATAATTTTTTACCTATTTGAACACGTCAATTAATACCTCTATTAACTGAATGCATATAAAAGTTATACTTTTAAATTTACTCTTATTAATTTACCTTCATCATAAACCTAATTACTTTGTTTAATTTTTGTACACGTTCCATTTTTTTAACTTGGAAACAAACAGTCCTATAACTAGCTTTTTCTTCTAGCTAATTAGTTCACATTATTAGCTATTGTAAAAATGGCATATTCTTTGGTTAATTGACACCCTTTTTAAAACGTTCAACTAATTGCCAATTATTATTAACACGTTTTCCCATTTTAATTGATATCCAAACTAATTCCTATACGTCACTCTATCACACATTTATTAGTTATACATGTTTAAACCGTCAATTCATTGCCCAATTAATTGATATATAAGTTTCCCTCTTTTATTTATTGATGCCCACTTAATGTATTTAATTAATTTCTCAATTAATTGATAGCGTCAATTATAAATTAATATACGCATGTTATCATTTAATTTATTCTCCACATGCATTTTCCTTTATAAGAAGATCCCTTAATTAATTAATGTTATAAAAGTGACATACTCTCTGACCAATTGACATCTCTATGTCTCTTAATTAATTCATCTTTTAATTGATTAATGCATCAATTAACCACACACTCATTGGTTGCATATATCTATGTAACCTCTTAATTTTTTTAAATGCATATATATGACATTTATATTTTTCACTATTTTGCAATTATGTTAATTCAATTGATTTTATTGTCTTTAAAGCGCGGGGTGTTACACCATCTTCTTCTTACATGTCAATCTTGACGGCAATGGCCTATTTCCAAAGTTATTTTGTTGATTCAAGGCAATTCTCCATCGATCTAAGCGAACTCCTAATTCAGCAACTTTGTTCTTCTACAACTCTATCAATATATCCAAAAAAACACCTTGGCGACTATACAAACAAGCTTTGATTCATAACAGGAACACTGAGAGGGAACCCCACGAGGAGTCGTAGGGACCCACTCCCTTTTCTCAGGGATCTATACTGATTTCCCTGTAGGGATCGGTACCGATCACCATACTTAGCACATATGGGGTTGCATTTTTCTAAAGGACCTCATCTTGGTAAGGAGCTTCTACAGGCAAATTATGAGGAAGGTGTTTGGATGTTTATCCCTATAAACACACATGCAAGCTCCATCACAGAGATCTACTCTTTTTTGGCTAACTCCTTCCTAGACAGCCATTAAAATTCATTGTAATCAATGATAAATACGGATCCCTATCAAATGTAATCGCAAATTAATGGAAAAATAATAAAGAACCTTCAGGTGGACATGGACCCAGATTGTCGAACCACTATGAAATCTGTGTGTGATTGTTATTCTATTATTTTTCATTTACATTCTTCATTCGTTATCTACACTCTTTCTCTTTTGGGTGTTTGTGCCCTTTTTTGTTCAAACGAGATTTAGTACTAATTAATGACCTACTTATTATGTAGTTAATACACTATTGATTATACATTATTTATACACTAATATTTATAAATATATGCCTAAAATATTTATAAGCATGTAAAGATTACGCCCTATGCTAATAGTTTGAATGCCAAAACTTCAAATTTATACAAGTCTAATTCCATATCAACAAACATATAATATATCCAACATTCTCAATCCAACCACAAACTTGTATAAAACTAGAATCCATACAAAACTTATTTTATACTAAAATAGTATAATCAATATTAATAAGTTGCAGTTCAAATTCTTTTACGTTCTATTCAACTTTTCCATATAAGAAAGAAAAGGAGAATTTTCTTTTAAATTGTGGAAATAGGTGGTTCAAATTATGAACAAAAGAATACATACCTTAAACACCATTTATTAACTTATTTTTTAAAAAACCCTTAATCAAATCCAAAGAAAAAGGTAAGAAGTGGGATAGAATGTAAAACATTAAAATTACAATGATTACACGAGTCCACTATTTTAATATATAGAATAACTGAGATTATTACTAAAAAATTGATATTTCGCGTTAGGGGAATTTAAGGGTTTTAGTGTGATTTTTTTGTGAACAAAATTCCCTAAGCTATATATCAAATCCAAATTATACTATACAATTGCTAAAATAAGAAATACTAAGATTTCCACTCATAAAAGGTCCTTAGCCTTTCCTCTTGGATATGTTTATGGCCGCTTTAAATCTCTATCCAGATCAGAAATATAAAACAATTGGGTTGTAAATGGATTAGATGCAGAATTTCAGGGATTATAGAAGAATAGATTTGGAAATTGAATAAAAAACACCTAAATCCCTTATCAGAAACCCCAATGAATTTTCTGAATCTTGAGGATGAAAGAAACTAACAGTGCTCTGTAACATTCCCAAATAATTTGTGAATAAAAGTGAGGGCTAGGCTCTTATTTATAGTGGTTAAAAAGCACTAGAACGATTAAATTTAATTAGTGTATAATAAAATTATCTAGACCGTTCGTGGTTTTCCCTAACCGTAGCTGTCACAACACCATTAGTCGATCGCTCCTACCTAAGCGGTCGACTAGAAATGTTAATTTAGGAACGTAAATCTGTTTTCAATTTATATATTGTTTAATTCCGTAATTAATACCTAACGTTAACTTTTATTTAACGTTTACTTAACCCCCATGTCTAACTACCACTAATTTTTAAATTTCAGACTTTAGCATTAATTATTTATTTAAATTTGAATTCGAAAACTTCATACGTCATTAACTTTTTTGTTTGAGCTTTGTTTGCAAAATTTTGTACATGAAAATTGATCAAAAAATCACTACCAACACATCGACGCAATTTTGTGGCCCAAATTCTAACATCTTCAAAATTTCCATTTTTAGCCTTATTATTAATTTATTAATTATTATTTTCTTATTATTTAATTTCTTATTAATTTTTATGGGGTGTTACAAAATGGTAATCATTTTATATACTAAAATATATAAAAAGTAACCATAATCTTGATAATGGCCAGACAGATAATTATCGATGCAGTTATTACTATATCCTTATCTGTATCCGTATTTATTTTTTCGATGTCAGATAATTTTTCATTTTATATATAAACACACATGGATTTTGGATTTTTTGAGTACATATTAACAACCTAATTCGAGTAGATATTAACAACCTACTCAAGCCTATTTGATTTCCAATGGCGACCAGCATAACTCAAACAAGCATCTATAGCCAAATCAATTAGCTAGACTCGGCTCAAAAGTGACCTTCCCTTGGCCTAGCTTCTTATCAACCCCTACAGCCAGCTCGACTCAATAACAGTCCTCATTCGACTAGCCTGGCTCAAAAGCAGCTAGCTCTTGGCCTTTATTCTCAGCCCACCTACAAACAGACCAATTCAGCTCATCTCATAATGACATACAAGGGTCACCCCATCCCGTTTAACATTGTCTTTAATTGGTAGGATTTAACTATAAATGTCCTAATGTTATTGTGAAAGAAGCTTCCCTTCGGCCTTATTTTCTGGAAAAGTGTAATGTTGACACTGTTGATCTGACAAAAACCCCACTATGCATGCCAATTACCTATCCACTGTGGTTGAAGCTACCGTTGCTATGTCATTCATCTTGCTTTGTACAAAGAATGCTCTAGTTTGGAACAACAGTTGACTATCAACTTTCTAGCTATCCTCGATCAACGTAAAGCCTAAAGCAATTCCTTCCCTTCAGTAGCACAATCTCTACCGTTCAAAATCTACTTCAGCTATTATAAATACTCGTTGACATGCAACTTCATAAGGGTACATGCATCAATATAATCTTGAGTTTTGTTTCTTCATATTCTCTTGTAATTTCTTACAATTGTAAGAAATAAATATAGTAAGATATTTTCATAGTTGACGTGGGCAGGCTTAGCCTAACCACTATACATCTTGTGTCATTTTAGTTTAGTTGTTTACTCCTTATTTTCAATTTTTGTGCCTAGTATTAGCAAGTAACCTTTATTAGTACAAATGCATTAACATATTTCCAAGATTGGTTAAATTTTTCGTTAATGTTTGGCACTGGAAGGAGGGCCTCCCTTAAAAATATCTTATCTTTCTTCACTCTTTCTCTAATAAATGATATTTTCTAGTTATTGGCATGAATCCCAATGGTGATAACGATGGTAACTATCTAATGACTGTAACACTAATGGTAACACTATCGCTAGTGCTATTTGTTCCATCCCTCGGCTTAGTAACCACATGTGGTGAAGTGTGCTTTAAGAATTAACAAACGTGGGAACTCTATACCACAAAGTGAATGAGCCGAGGACATGGCTGGATACTCATACAATTGTAAACTTCGATCCTCTATCCCTTTCGGCTACTAAACTAACTCCTACCCCACCTACTATCCCCCGAAATTATAATCTTATCAATATATCCCAAGAGAAGGTAATACGTGAAACATCGACTAGGGTGACCCTCGTTCACAACTAGGGGATACATGTTGTATGCAAACCAAGTCATTGTGAGAAATACGGATTACGGATCTTAAGGCCGGAATAACACTAGAAGGGGGTGAATAGTGTATTATGGATTTTCTAAATCTTTTTGAAACTTATGTAATTTAATCACCAGAAAATGCAATTCACAGACACATGTATTATCACAAAATCAAACACAGATGCAAATACTAAGTAAAACCAGTAAAGGAAAGAACACATTAGGATTTTATACTGGTTTGAAGTTACCCTACATCCAGTCTCGTACAATCGTACAGATTTTTTATCGAAATAATCTTCCAGATTACACCCTCGGTTTCAAGGCTACAAGGTCACCCTCTTGTATTCTAGTCCAAGGTAAACTCTCTTGATTTAACTAGGCTATAAGATCACCTAATTGATTTTCGAGGATACAATCACACCCAATTGATTTTAAGGCCCAACCGTACCTTTTACTAACAGTTTGATTTACAAAAAATTCTATAACTTTGAATAGCACTAACATCTTATGGAGAGAGTGGCAGAGAATCAAACAAGAGATAATCAACCTTGATTCACTTGGTATTTCGGCAGAGTATAGTTTATGATTCTTTAGAATAAACATGGAAGATGAAGAGGGGAGAAAATAAATGAAATCTGGTAAAAAAAATTCGTTTAGAACTTACCGGTATTTATAGTAGAGCAACAACCATATCTATTCATGAAAGGATACGACAAATGGACACTTCTTTTGGAAATTGAAATTTGAAAATAACGGACACCATGTCGACATAGGGGTTGAGGGATGTCGACATGCTCAAGGAAAAATTGATGTTTTAATTTTCTTATTAAAATTGGTTTCTATAATTAGTCAAAACAATTTCTAAACTTTGTAAATATATTTGAATATAGTTTAAACATATAACGGAGTATAGAAAGTAATTTTTAATATATATAATCTTGATCTATAAAGCGATTTAAAGTTTGAGTATATAAATATTTTAAAGCTAAAATATTTAAAACAAGAGATGGTTTAAAAACAAGGACAATTTTGAAATCAAAATATTAAAAATGATAAAAATAGTTCTGAGGCTAAGATATTTAAAACCAAGAGAGATGTCTTTTTAAAAAGAAAGCTCTAAAACATTTAAAAAAAAATAAGAGATATATATTTTTGAAAAGAATTTTTATAAAATTAGTGGATATCAAAATAGGACCACTATAGGTTTCATTAGATATTGTCGTGGGTTCCATCCCACTAGGGTTCAATCCCTTTAATAGGCTCGTAGTGGATTCCATTCCATGAATAAATTTCGAATAAAGATGTAAGTGCTTTAAAGAAGTTTTAACATAATTCTAGACTCAATACTTATCTTGTACTATTGAAATATTGAACTCTTGATATCTGGATACCCATGAGTCTTCAATCTTGATATCTTCAGTCATGAATCTCTATACTGTACAGTCTTCATTCTTGGTACCTGTATGTTTATATCCTACATATACATATATAGCAAAACTATAATGTTAGTATTTATATTTTATAACAAGTCCTAAGGTTGTTGTCATCAAAACCATCATTTCAAGAACTAACAATCTCCCTCTTTTGGATGATGACAACCTATGTTTATAAAATATACTTCTCCTTCGCAATAACTCCCTCTAAAACTAATAACTCCCCCTTAATCTATGCCTAACTACTCTAACTATTCTATTTTATATTTCTCCCCCTTTGTCATCAAGAAAAAACTTATCCTAAACTAATATAACTCCCCCTTAGTCTTATACTGGATGACAAATATGAAAGTTTAAACCAATAAATATATACAATGTTTCATATAATGTTATACAATCCATTCAGACCAAATCAATTCAAATCAAATCAAAGCAAATCAAATCAAATCACACAATTCAAAAACAAGCAATTCAAACCATAAAGTGATCAAATATTTCTAGAAACTTCAATCCATCCTTCTTCTCTAAAGATAGGATACTTTTTAATAACTTCCCAATCTTCATTATCTTAAATCAAAGTTCCTACAGGATTTGTATCAAAATCTTTGTTGAGGGCAGAAATCATCCAGCGGAGGGCATTGAAATACTTCTCTTGTTCTTTTATCATCTCCATTTGACTTAGTTCTAAGTACCTTTGATTACGGAGAATAAAAGTAAGTATATTCTTGAATGAATTGAGAGTTTCTTCAAGATTATCACTTAGAGTTTGAGAAGAGGAAGCCATTTTTGATAAGTAGTGAAGAGATGCAAATAGAGATATGTAGAAATGAAAAGATTACAAATTTCGGGAAGAAACAAGTGTTTAAATAGGCAGAAATTTGTTTAAAATGAATATACATGAGTTAGTTATTTTAATTTCAAAATTTTAAAAATAACCAAATCTGACAGTTGTATGTCGACATAGGGGGGTAGAGGCATGTCGACATGGGTCTGTTAATTTATGTGTCTTATTTATTTTATGAATAAGTATGTATATATATAAACTTATATAATATACTAACTTTTATTTCAGAGACACAATAAGGTAGAAAAACATAAGATAGATGATTTTCATAAATAGATGAGATGATACATAAGATACTACATAATATGATAAAAAGAATAATACAAGCTCACATAAAACAAACTAATACATCACAACCTAGTTCTTAGAATGTTCTAGAGGATGAGGAGGATGATGACAAGCCAAGTTTCCGACCAACTTTAGCAAATTATTTGTTCATATAGTGGATATTTTATCCAATTTCTTATTAACAGATCTTTTGAGAATCCGTTGATTTTCCATTATGATCTGTTGACTTTTGAGGAGAGTTTTGTTGGAAGGATTGTTAGTATTGGTAGGATATTCAATACTTTCCAAGGAGGTTTCTTCATTATCTTCTTCAATTTCCATTTCCTCCCCTTCTTCTTCTTCATCACCATCTTCTTCCTCCATATCTTCATGTGCCATTCTTTCTTCCTTTTCGGCAAGAGATTCATATTGTTGAAATATGAAAGGAATTTTCATGAGAGAAATGTTGGCATGACTACACACTTTTCTTGAAAAAATTCTTCCCTTTTGTAAACAATGCCAAAATAAGTAAAAATCCGAGTGAGATAGATTCCATGATACAAGTATTCTCACCCATTTCCAAATTCTTAAGACAAAGTTCATCCATAATCACTTGTGCCCAATTAATGTCATAATGACCAGAGATCGCAAAAAGAGCTTTAAAAACTTTTAAAGTCGGGTTATTGAAATTTCCCGATCTATGATTGATAGTATGTTGCAAAAGAAGATTGACAATACGTGCTTTTGGATGAAAGTTACGATTTTTAAATTCAAAGTTGTCATCTCCTTCGAAATGTGATGAAATGTCTTACGATCATGTTCATTAATATTAAAAGTAGAAAGATCTATTCCCAAATTCTTATAATTGAGAATATTGCCCAAAATTTCACAATTTATCACAATATTAGTGCCTTTAACACTACTCCAAAGTTCATCTTCATTTCCTTCATAAAAACCGCGATTCAAATTCACATAAAATATTTTAACAAGATTTTGGTAACAAACAAAATCATTTTGAGAATAGTCAAAAAGACTAAGGATATAATTCTCTTCAAGAAGAGTATTGATTTCATATGTAGAGAAATCGCTAAAGTTAGCAAACTTTCCCATATGAACTTTTCCAAAATTAGCATAGCTTATATAAGCGTTGATTGCTTCCAGATCATTATAGAGATACACTTTAATGGTTTTAGACAGCCTCATTATGGATGGAGTGCTTGAAGAAGCCATTTTTGAAGAGAGTAGAAAGTTTGAAAGAGTGAAAGAGAGTTTGAATTTTAAAATGAAAGTGAAAAGGTATGATAATATAATGGAAATAAATAGATATTCAATAGACATGTTCTCTAGTCAAGAGGTATCTTTCCAGAACATTGGATTTGGTGAAAAAGTGGAGGGAAATTCAAAGATTTGAATTCAAATTTGAATTTCAAATTTCTGATAAGGATGTCGACATCATGGGTAGGGCCATGTCGATATGGGTCAGAGAATTCATGTGACTTATATTTTCCTATATACTTTAATATCTATATATATTATTTTTAATGTCTATATATTTTCTGGAGTAATATTAAATATAATAATACTCTTTTAATAATAAATATTATAATAATAAAAATTAAAATAAACATAATAAAAAAATAAAATTCAAACAACACATAATTTTAAAACAATCAAACAATTTTGAGCAAACAATTTCAACCAATATATTGTAAATGTGTACCTTTTTCTAAATTCGTATCTTTGAGATCATCGGAATCATGAATAGCCATAAAGCACATATTTGAATTTTCTGTGTTCTGATCATCATCGCTTGAGGATGATTCTGAGTCTGAATCGTCTAGTATAGCGGTATACGCTCTTTTCCTTTTCTCTGTATAATCATTGCTTGTAGAAAACTTTTGCTTATCAGGATGCAGACAGTCTCTTTTGAGATGGCTTGGTTCATCACAGTTGAAATATTTGACGTGGTTTGGTATTTCATTATGATTTCCAGAATTCATGTGATCATTCTTTTTGAAGTTGTTTATCTTTCTATATTTCAAAAACTTCCGAAAATTCTTTATTATGAAAGCTATTTCTTCATCATCGTTACTTCCTAAGTCTGATCCATCTGTTAATTCATTCAATGCAATTGACTTCTTTTCGAATGCCTTGCTATCTCTTCTCCCTTGCATTTGCACTTCGAACGAGATTTGATTTCCAATCAATTCTTCAATCTTTAAAGTACTGATATCATTTGCTTCTTTGATTGCAAGAGTTTTCTGATCCCATTCCGGAGCAAGAAAATTTAGAATTTTTACGACTTGATCTTCTTCAAAAAAACTTTTTTCCAATGATATTAGAGAGTGCATAATATCCTGAAATCTACTATACATATCTGAAATGGACTCATTAGAATTTATTTTGAACAATTGAAACTGATTTGTAAGTATGAATATTTTGATACGTTTGAATTTGCTTGTTCCTTCACGAGTAACTTGCAAAAATTTTCAGATATCATATGCAGACTTACAAACAGATACTATATTGAATTCATTCCTACCAAGTGAACAAAATAAAATATTCATGGCTTTGGAATTATTTTGTGCAATATTCTTTTGCTCAGCATTCCACTGTGCAAAACTAGTTGTGGTTCAGAATATTCAATTTGTGTGATATTCCAAGTGTCTAATCTTATTGACTGTAAATATATTTTCATTCTACATGCCCGATATGCATAGTTACTGCCATTAAAAAGTGGTGGTCTGGCAGTAGACTGACCCTCTACAAATGAACTAGTGATAGTGTTAACAGAACTAGTGTTGGTAGCCACTTATAAAACTTTTCAAAATTCAGATTATGAAAATTTTGAAAACCAATGCTCTGATACCAAATGTAAGAAATGCAGATTACGGATCTTAAGGCTGGAATAACACTAAAGAGGGTGAATAGTGTTTAATAGATTTTCTAAATCTTTTTGAAACTTATGTAATTTAATCACCAGCAAATGCAATTCACAGGCGCAGATATAATCATAGAATCAAACACAGATGCAAATACTAAATAAAAGCAGTAAAGGAAAGAATACACCAGGATTTTATACTGGTTTAGAGTTACCCAACATCCATTCCCGTACAATCGTACGGATTTCTTATCAAAATAATCTCCTAGATTACACCCTCGATTTCAAGGCTACGAGATACACACTCCTGTATTCGAGTCCAGGGCAAACTCTCTTGATACCAGGCTACAAGTTCACCTAATTGATTTCTGGGGCTACAATCACATCCAATTGATTTCAAGGCTCAACCACACTTTTTACTCAACAGTTTGATTTACAAAAGATTCTATAACTCTGAATAGCACTGAGATCTTATGGAGAGAGTGGCAGAGAATCAAACAAGAGATAATCAAGTTTGATTCACTTGGTGTTTCGGTAGAGCATTGTAACGACCCGCCTTTTTGGACAGTTTAAACCGACGATCAAATACACATGCCGATTCTAAACCATTCAAAAGGGTAGATGGTTATTGGGGTAAATAAGAAAAGAAAAGAAAGAGAAATAAAGGGAATGAAACAACACAGAATCTCGCAGCGGAACGATAAAATATAATAGTCAAATAAACAGTTCATGAAGCTGTCTACTATACTTTGACAATTATTTATACAACATTTATCAGAGTTATACATATACAACAGAACAAATAAAATAATGCAGCAGATAGCATGATGCAAGGGTAATAATAGTAATAGTATACCAAATCTTCGTCTTCATCCTCCAGAATAGATCTTCAAAAATCTGAAAAACTCAGAGCTGACCCGAGCGTAATGAAAGGACAAAACACTCGAGTCAGAACTAAAATATCCTTATGAAAGTTAAATCAATCGTAAATAAATATGAGTGTAACGGCGTCAGAGATGTTTACAGGGTTTGACATCTCATATCCAGTGTCAACGCGCGTGCAATAACTTAAGAGATGTTACGGGATTTTCCATCTCTCGAGGATCTGTTAAACTATCTACTATGTAGTAATATACGCTAAGTAGATAATGCCTATCAGTAATATAAAGTATCAAAATAGCGTTAAGGCGTTACCATAATCCCCCTTAACACATTTTATATTCCCAAAAGCATATACAAGACCGTAGTTTCCCCAAAACCGGAAGTCACCAGAGGGCAATCCATATACTCAAGGTACAAATCAAAACGTAGTGGTCGCGAATAGGATAATCAGTATGACAAGGTACATGAGGCGATACCAACTAGGATACTAGTAGTTGCGTGATCCGGACTGATGTTGGGCATAGCCAGCAGCCACCCCAACACCGCGAAACAACACTCCGAAATCAAGGGGTGCACCCAAATCGCATCACAAATGTAATAGATATGGTATCGAAGAAGTGTGTCCGCTAGAGGTGGCGAACCTCAATGGCCCGGCGCGGCTCCTGTTTTAGTCATATCAGGGGTCATCCAATAATCGTTCTCTTTCTTCAGTCAACGCGTTCACCAAACCATCCACTTCATTCTGGATCATCACTCCGCGTATAATAGTTATTAAAGTGGTTTTCGGTATCGACAGAGAGTATGTCCATATCCGATCCCGGTCTCTTTAATAACTACGTATTATTACACCTTTGGCTCTTTATATTTCAAATTGATTCATAATTGATATCAAAATATCATATTCGCTTCAAAAATCAAATCTATTTCAAATATCATCGCATCTTCAAATGTAAGGTTTCGTTTCAAAAATCAATTTTCGCATCAATATCTCATTTCGATTTCAAAATCATTTTGAATTTCGTCTTAGGTTGCAACTTCATTTGATCCAATTCGTATTTAAATTCAAGGTTTAAATATAAACATTTCACCTTATCAACCAGCTTGAAATTTTTAGAAAATAGTTTAAGTAGTTTAAATAATTAAAATAGTTAAAATACTTAAAATCTTTAAAATGGATTTAAAATGGATAAATTAGTTTAAATAATTTAAATTGGGTTAAGTAGATTAAAAATAGATTAACATAGTTTAAGTATTCAAAATGGTTTATATAACAGAGTAATTTGGAAAACAAATTAAAAATAAAACAGCTTCAAAATCAATCCATTTCAATTATAACTTCCCAATTCAAATAAATTTCAATTTCCAATTTTCCGATTCAATTTCGATTTCAATTCAAATCAATGTCAACTTTTACTTCAAATTAATTCAATTTTACATTCACCCTTAATTTATTCAATTTCAATTTATATCGATTTGGAGCTTGATTTCTCAAAATATCAATTTATAACACTTAACAAAATTTCCAACAATATTCGATATTAAATCCAAATTCCAAATATGATTCAATTCCAAACTCGATTTCAAAATATCGCTTGTATCTTACTTTTACTTAATTATCCTTCAATACTCAAATTTAAATCTAAATTTCAAATATGATTCAATTTCAAGCTCAATTCCAAAATATCATTTTTATGTCGCTTTTACGTAGTAATACTCAAAGTTCGAAGTAATGTTCAATCTTTAAATCAAATAGAATTTTGAAATTCAATCATATCCCAATTTTTATTCTCAAAGTCTCAACTTAAATTATTTAACAATTTTTTTTTTACCAAAATTTATTTCAACATTCCAAACTCAATTTCCCGATAAATTCGATTTCTATAAATTTATTTCTATTTGTAACTTTTAAATCAAACATTTAAATAAATTTCAAATCGACGATTTAAAAATTATTAATTTAGCCAATTCGGTGTCCGTATATAATTTTCTATCCTATGGCCAAGTAGTTATTTATTTCAATTAGATGTCAGGGATGAATATAGATTACTTAAATCAAATCACAGTTTCATATGTATGCATAACAGTATATATATAAGCGAATAAACATCCAAACACTCAAATATCAACCAAAAGCATCCATCGAAATACATCATCCAATACACAATACAATTCATGGCAATTTCATAGTTATCAATGTCAGGTAATTTAATCGCAATTCAATTTCAATTTCAATTTAACTTTAACTGTCAATTTAATTTTCAACGGTTAATTCAAATGACAATCTATATGACAATTAAATCTATCAACAACGACAAATACAATCATAACACTACATAATGTCAAATTTAACTAGCATAAAGATATTTAGTACGGTGTGAGCGTTATAAAACACTCACCTTGATTTCTTTCACGATTTTAAATCAAATCGAACGACGTTCGATTTAATCCAAAATTTTCTCTAGCTCCAAATGATTCCGATCCAGTTGCATCGCGTAGAGCTCGTCCATATGAACCCAACGCAAAAGGTTTCGTCGAATTTCGACCTCGCAGCAAAGAGATATAGCTTTTTAAAGATATATGAATTTTAATATAAATAAATTACAATTTTTTATTTTAATTTTTAACCTAAAGGAAATCAAGGCCATGCATTTCAGAACCCTAGGATCTGGGCCGCACTTCCTTTCTCCCATCTTCGTTCGTTACAGTACGCACGCAAAGGAAAAGAACCCAAAGCCGCCACCTCAATTCAATTTTCGCACCTAATCACAAGATGTTTGTAGATGATCAGAGACCATAGCTTGATGCGTCTACGCAGCGTCCACCTTCGGCTGCCGACCGCACCCCCCAACGCCTCCATCGCTCCGTAAATCGTGCACGAACGGCCAGCCTTCACGGCAAAAATCCCATCGATCCGCTTAACTATAGAACATCACAGCCGTATGGATTTAAAGCTTACGCGATGCTCTACAATTTTCTAGTTGATGACTTTTGCTAATTGCTGATGGATTGAAAGAAATTTGAGGAAGAAAGCGATTAAATTTCGGCCACTAATCTAGAGGTGGCGGCTGGCTTAGAGAATTAGGTTTCTTTTTTTCTTTTTTGGAATAAAGGGCTATTTATAGGAAACGACGAATATTATTTATTCGGCTTTTCCAAACTCCGAATTTCGCGCGGTAACTGACGTTCCCAAAGTTTATCCCGCATTCCGGACACAATAGAATAGATTTCGGAAGCTAATTCGATCGCATGTGAGAGTTATGGAAATAAACGATCGATTTGAAATTAAATCGGTTAATCAAATTTCTGTGCGTTTGGGCTCGCCCCGGACAAACGGTAAATCCGATTGACTCGAAATTTGAAACCTTACAATAATATGAAATTACGGATCCGATGAAACTAGTTTCGTCGAAATCCGAGACCGTTTGAAAAATGACTATTTTAACTCGCTAAATTAATATTAAAACAATTTCGATGCGTTTCGAGCTGCCACGGTCAAACGAAAACTCCGATTGCTACGAAAATTGAAATCCGATAATAACAAACTATTACGGATCTAATGGAACTAGTTTCGTCCAATTCTGAGACTGTTCAAAAATTGGCTATTTTTCAGTCGATAATTAAATATTAAAATATTCAATTTTCACAAATAAATTTTAAATTCAGTTTTAAAAGTTCTATAACATCACTATAACTCCAATATGATAAAATAAAATTTTACAAATCATTTTTAATCATATTAAACCCGTTATTCAATTATCCAATAATTTCAATTTTAAAATCTTATTAACTCTATTTTAATCCCAATATAACTTACATTCACTTTGGAAACCAATTTGAATCATATTAAATCAAATTTCAATTATTCACTCTATTTTCATATATTAAATTTCAATATCAAATTAATCGTATCAAATTCGGAATTTAATTATTCAACATTTGTAATATTAAATTTTAAACAAATTTGATTATTCTTAAATCACTATCTTTGAAATATTCAAACGAACTTATAAAATTTAACAAATTCAAGTTATAGAACAATCATTTCATCAAAACGGTTATTCAACTCCCGTTATTCAATCAATTAATTAAATTCCAAATATTAAATTTAAACAATTTAATTTTTCAATATTTGACGGATTTCAATATTGGATTTTTAAATAAGATTTCATTACCAGTCGATTTACTATATTACATCCAATGAATTCCACATTATTATTTAACTACAGTTAGAGATAATGCACTCAACTAATATACAAACTTTCATTTCAATTGCAATTGGTTTACAAATTCAATTCGACTAACAAAATGAATAGGTAACTTAAATACTTATCGCCGTTAACTTTTAATTACTTATAAGTTTATTATTTACAAACCCGTGTCACAATTAGCTATACAATACAAATTCATTCAATTACCCTTGACTACACCTTATTTCAATTGATTTGGGATTTCATTCAATTCATAAATAATTAACTTAGATAAATTTTGTTGCATTTCATTCTAGTTATTATTATTCCAAACGACTTATAATTTTTTTTCTAACATTAAAATCACGAAAACTTATTAAATTAGCTATTTTAATTATCGAAAATTTACGGGTCGTTACAAGCATAGTTTAGGATTCTTTAGAATAAATATGGAAGACAAAAAGGAGAGAAAATAAATGAAATCTTGTAAAAAAATTCGTTTAGAACTTACTTGTATTTATAGTAGAGCAACAGCCATATCTATTCGTGAGAGAATACGACGAATAAACACTTCTTTTGAAAATTGAAATTTGAAAATAACGGACACCATGTCAACATGGGGGGTTGAGGGATGTCGACGTGCTCAAGGCAAAATTGATGTTTTGATTTTCTAATTAAAATTAGTTTCTATAATTTGTCAAAACAATTTGTAAACTTTGTAAATATATTTGAATATAGTTTAAACATATAAAGGAGTTTAGAAAGTAATTTTTAATATATATAGTCTTAATCTATAAAGTGATTTAAAATTTTAGTATATAAATATTTTAAAGCTAAAATATTTAAAACAAGAGATGGTTTTAAAACAAGGACAATTTTGAAATCAAAATATTAAAAATGATAAAAATAGTTTTGAGGCTAAAATAAAACCAAGAGAGATGTCTTTTTGAAAAGAAAGTTTTTGAAGAAAAAAATTCAAAACAAGAGATACATATTTTTGAAAAGCATTTTTATAAAATTAGTGGATATCAAAATAGGACCACTATATGTTCCACTAGATATTGTCATGGGTTCCATCCCTTTAACAGGCTCGAAGTGGATCCCATTCCACGAATAAATTTAGAATAAAGATGTAAGTGCTTTCAAGAAGTTTTAACATAATTCTAGACTCAATGCTTATCTTGTACTATTGAAATCTTGAACTCTTGGTATCTTGATACTCATGAGTCTTCAATCTTAATATCTTCAATCTTGAGTCTCTATACTGTACAGCCTTCATTCTTGGTACTTGCATGTTTATATCCTGCATATACATTTATATCTAAACTATAATGTTAGTATTTATATTTTATAACAAGTCTTAAGGTTGTTGCCATCAAAATCATCATCTCAAGGACTAACAGTCATGACATTAATGTTATGGACACAGAGTTGGCTACGTAAAGAGAAAGGAGTCGTTGTTCCCATTCAGCATACAATCATCTAATTTTAAGTGCCTTCTAGTGGCTGATGGAGCTAAAGACTCAAGCTTTGATCGTCCTACAAGAGGTATTCTTGTCATCGATAGAGAGCACTGGACCCATCGACACACTCCCAATTTCGTCATAGGGAGGTGGCCAGGCTTAGGTAAAAGGACAAGCGAGCTAGGCAATCACGGTCGCCTTCTGTGTATAGAGAAAGAAGGTCACCCTCTCCAGTTCATGGTCACCATCACCACTTTCCATCGTATCATTGCCACCATTTGCCCTCTCCGCAAAGATGCCAGCTAAGCCCATCACCAATTGGAAGCCAAACACATTGTAATAGGCAGAAGCTAGCCTCTGAGAGGAGATGGCTCATCTTCACCAACAACTCAATAGAATGTAAGCAAATATAATCTAAGCCTAGAATGCCAAGCATTAAGCCCTCTCTAACAGCAAGAATAGTGAGTCATTCTCTATGGAAATCATAAGTATAGACATGCACGGCTGGTTTTCTTTGCCGCCCATCAATAAATATGACGAAAATACTGATCCATCAAACCACATTACTTCTTTTAACTCCATCACATGGGTTTACTAGCTTTTAGGCCCCGCAAATTGTCTACTCTTTCCTCCACTCTCACTGGGCCGGCCTCCCGTTGGCTCCTACATTTACAACTTGGTAGCATTCATTCTTGGGCCGAACTTTTTGCAAACCCCGAAATTAGGTTCTTCGCTTCAAAGACCCATGTTATGATGGCTAATGAGCTAGGTAGCACCACACAAGGGACGACCAAGAATCTTTGGTCATATATGAACCGTTTCAATAGGGAATCCACCCAAGATAGGGGTGTCGACAAGAAAAGCCTGGATGTGGCAATCTGTTCAGAGGTAAAATACAATTAAGAATGAGGAAAGGACTTCAAAAAAGCTGAATATGTCCCTAACCGACCTCTATCTATGGGTGGACGACATCATGCGAATGGAAGACGCTTATCTCTAAACTAGCAAAGCTAAGGCACAATGCTCTCACAAATCTGACCCTTTTAAGAATTCTGATTGCCAAAACAATTGCTGGCTCAAAGACAACAAAAAGCATGTGGAAGAAAATACCCAATACAAGTCTAGGATTAATAACTATGCCAGTTTGAATTGAGATGTAGAAACTATATATCTTACAACCAAGGAAAGGGTAATATTCCAAATATAACCCACCACAAGAAGTATGAGAAGCGAGGAATCTTGTGGCATTGGCCAGTATTACGAGTTCCACCAAATCAATGGCCACTTCACCAGTGAGTGTCGAGTGATGAAAGATGAGATTGAAAGGATGGTTGGCTAATGTGTGCTTATGGAATATGTTCATCACCAAGACGACCAAAGAACGGCTCGCAACAACCAACCAGTTCAACCCCCGCAACCCAATAACATTGTCGTAGCAATAACTGACATTTTAATAATCTAAGAGGCCTGCATATGGCTGGAAGCAGCCGTGGAGCATATCTTCGGCACCAAGGGAAGTGGGGTCGAGTGAGTAAGTTTGTACACTCAAACACAGATTGTCCAAAGCATATAGGTTAGATGCGAATGAACTATCACCTTCACCATTGAGGATATGAGAGCCATCTTTTACCCTATCACGATTCTATGGCCATTAAATTGAATTGGAAAACTTAAATATGCGTCGAGCTTTCACAGATGGGGGAAGCTTGCTCAATGCCATGTTCAAGCACATCTTCAAGGCACTCAAGCCTCCAGCCTCACCCCTATGCCTTGCCTATCTATGGCTTTAGGGACGTGGGCAATATACCAATAAGGCCTACTTCCTCCATGACCACCTTTAGCATAAAACCTTCACTACAAAGATAAAGCTAGACTTTTTAGTAGTTGATTGCCTATCTGCTTATAACCTTCGGATAGGTCGATCGGCCATGACGGAGCTAAACGCAGTCGTCTCTTGTAATCGGCACATCATGAAATTCCTCGATGGAGATGGGTTGGTGAAATCCGAGACAACCGACAAAAAGTCAGGGAGTGTTATGGGATGCCCCTCAAATAAGAAAAAAAGAGCGTCCTCATGCTTTAACATGAGCTTGCAATGCTCCATGACGAGTCACTTGAGAAAACCCTTGCGATAGTCAGCGCTTTGGTTTGTGCCGAGACCGCCCCTAACTCAAAAGTAGAACCATCAACATCAAATGCTCCACCTACGAACACGCACGAGCCCCTTAGCGCTCTTGCCTGCGTTAAGGTCCAAGACAACATGCTTGGTGAAGTTAGAGCCATCAACAACATATGACCTAGGAGAGTGTTTGAGCCAGCCAATGCTCTCACTCGTGTTGGGACTATCCTTAGCTTTGAAGAAACCACTACTTATGGAGGGTCACTTAGGAGTAACCCAGAGCCCATAAGTGCTTCTGTTCATGCTAGGACCACCTAAGGCAGCGAGGCAACATCAACTGGTCGCATGTTACTAGTGAGAACCCTAGAGCCGACCAGTGCATCGGTTCATGTCAGGCAGTCCGTTGCTATGAAGAATGGGATGGCAAGGACCATATTTCCTTGCCTAATCCCCAAAGAAAAAATGAGCTTATTACAACATGGAATGACTGGGTCACACCCCGTTCGGCAAGCGAAAACATCTAACATAACTCCTACCCTCTCGATATCAACAAACTCATCCTTGAGAGCCTGGACGAATCATAGTCCCTCGACTCATGCACAGATGCATGCCTCGACCGAGGATGTCATAGAGCGCATATTTTATGTATTAGACCAATGCAACTTGGAAACAAACTCGGATCTCGATGATAACCCACTTGACCCCTGCCTGGTAGAATCATACACTGATGGAAGGATGGCAACTCCACTCTAGTTAATACCTACAAATGGGACCACCCCTAATAAAGTCATCCAGACTAAGCTTAGCTCGGAAAGTAGAGACGAGTTGGTTGAATTCTTGAAACAAAGCAAAGACATCTTCGCTTGGGGGCATGTCGATATAATTGGCATTGATCCAAGAATCATTTGCCATGCATTGAACATTAATCCAAAGGCAACCCCCATATGTTAAAAGCAAAGACCCCTTAGTCCAAAAAGATATCGAGAGGTAGAGAATCTATAAGCTAATGGCTTTATCTGGGAGGTAGAATCCTCGGTCTGGATAGCCAACTTCATGCTGGTAAGAAAGCCAAATGGTTAGAGAATTTGCTTAGCCAAATGGGTCTTAGAGAATTCGCATCGACTTCTCCATCCCCAACAAAGCTTGCTATAAAGACAGCTTTCCAATGCACTACATCGATTAGTTAGTAGATGCTAATAGTGGGCATTAACTCTTTACTTTGATGGGTTCTATTCCAAGTACAAGCATATTGCCATGCGATTCCTGGACCAAGATCAAACTTCCTTTATTACCAATGCCAACTTGTATCATTGCTATTATTCCATATTGTTTGAGCATTGAATTGTAGATGCAACCTGCCAATGGCTCATCAACCGCATGTTTTCTGAACAGATCGGTCGGTACATGGAAGTGTACGTTGATGACATGCTGGTGAAGTATGAAAAGCTAGGGGTATATACGAAACTTGGCCAATACTTTCAATATAATGTGCCAATAGAACATGAATATGAACCCATAGAAGTGCTCATTCACCATCCGATTTGGAAAATTCCTTGGCTATGTACTCATTGCCAAGGGGATTGAAGCCAATCTTAATAAGATTCAAGCCATCTAAGAAATCGAAATCCCTGGAACTATAAAGCAAGTACAAAGCTTAAATGGAATGTTTGTTGCTTTGAGCCAGTTTGTGTCCAAGACTACCAACAAGTATCTCCTCTTCTTTAACCTCATCAAGAAGGGAAAGTCCTTTGCTTATAATGACGACTGCATAAAGGTATTTGAAGAATTGAATTAGCACTTGGTTAGCCCTCGATATCGTCCAAGCTTATCAACGATGAAGACATGTATCTAAACCTAGTAATGACTGACCATGCGATCAGTGTTACATTGACTAGAGAAGACAAGAAGGTTCAATGACCAATCTACTATGTTAGCAAAATGTTGTCAGCCCCATAAACAAGATATACAAGGTTGGAAAGGCTAGCTTTCTGCCTACTTATGGAGGCCTATAAACTATGGCCTTACTTTCAAACCCATCACATTAAAGTCCTAACCATCCAGCCACTGAAGCAAGTCCTTAGAAAATTAGACACAGTGGGCCGGCTCCTGAAGTGGTCCATTGAACTTTGGAATCATCACATATCTATCCTTGCATTTCTATCAAAAGCCAGGCCATTGCCGATTTCATTATCGAATGCTCAAGCCTAGATACGAATGGAGAAATCGTAACCGCCAATAAACTTAGTGCCTATATGCTAATGGAGCATCAAATAAGAAAAGGTAGGGGCCGACATGGTCCTTATCATCCTCAAAGGGAGAGAGCTTTGCTTTGCACTCCACCACACTTTCAATACAACTAACAATGAAGTAAAATTTGAGGCTGTTTTGGTTGGTCTTAGGATGGAAAAGGAGTTTCCTATGGATTCCGTCTACAATGACTTGTCACTAGTTGTCAATCAGATTGACAAGCACTTCCAAGTTAAAGGCAAAACATTGGCCTTTTATGTTGTTGAAGCCTAGAAAATAATTAGCGCTTTCTTGAAATCTAAGCCGGAATAGATACTTTATGAGAAAAATGCAAAGACAGACCAGTTGGCCAAGATGGTAAGCAATCTAGAAGAAGCTTCTCCTTGGGTTCCAACAGTGATAAGGAGCGCCTTATACTACAAGCCAGGCGTAATAGCAATGCAAATTGACATGCCATTCATGAAGAATTAGATGGCTCTCCTGATTAAGTACTTGGTAAATGAAGAGCTCCCGATCGATCACGAAGAAGCATGGAAGGTCCTATACAGGATCCATATTACATAATCATTTATAGAAAGATATACGAATGGAGATACTCCATACAACTTTAGCATCATGTGTCCAAAAATGAACCGGTCAGATTCTAGAAGAGTTGTATGAAGGATTTTTTGGGGATCTTGCGGGAAGCAAAGCTTAGTAAACAAAACGGCCTAGTAAGGCTATTACTGGCCCATTATGATCAAGGATTTGATGGATTGCACCAAAAAGTACAATGGGTGTTAACAGTCTGTAAAAGATGCTTAGAGCCTTACCTACCCTCCTCACCTTAATGACTTCCCTTTGGCCATTTGATCCTTGTAGAATTGATTTAAAGGAAAGCTACTAAATGCCAAAAAGAATACAACCATGTTATGGTCTCCGTTAACTACTTCACTAAGTGAGTGGTGGTCGATCCCCCCACTGGGTCACCACCCCCAAGATACCGAACTTCATCATCAAAAACATTGTCTGTCGATTTTGGCTTTCCATAAAAGATCATCATCGAAAATGGCACCTGGTTCGAGAGTGGCCTCTTTCAAGACTTCTGTGGAAAAAAAAAGGATCTAAAAGTGTGCTTCTCCTCCATTGCCCATCCAAAAAAAAAATGGACAAGTGGAGGCTATCAACAAAACCATTAAATAAACACTTAGGAAGCCCGTCGCAATAGCAAAGGGAAACTAGGTTGAAGAGCTACTGTTCGTCTTATAGCCCTAGTGCACTTCCAACCACACTTCAATTGGTCCTACTACCTTCTTGGTTTCTTATAGGTACAAAGCCATGCTACCTATCAATGTAGATGCCTCTATCCTCGGTATCTCACCTACAAACCCAAACAAAGTGACGGGCTAGTCAAACTTGGGCTCGACACCTTAAAAGAGTGAAGAATTGAAGTCTAACCCTACATTGAAGCCTACAAGAGGAAGATAACTAAGCACTACAACTATAGAGTGAAGCTTTGACAATTCATTATTAGTGATCTATTTTTGCATCGGGTGTTTGCAAACACAAAGAACCCAACCGAAGGAGTGCTCGACCCAAATTGGGAAGGGTTGTGTATCATTAGCGATGTCTTGTCAAATGGCGCTTGCCGCCTCATGATAAAAAGGAACACATGTACCCCGCACTTGGAACACAGAGCATCTTTGAGCCTATCACATGTGAATGTAAGTCGCAATGATAAGGCTACAATTGTAATCAATCTTTTTGTGAAGAATATAATGAATACTTCAGAGCAAATTATGTCTAACATAATCACAAGGGCTATTTGATAGGGATGGGCTCCATCACTCTTCCTCGTCAAAGACTATCGACTCGGTCCATTAAGGACTGTATAAGCTAGTCAATGCTTACCTTCTTGCTGGAAGGCTATCCACCATGAATGAGCCTCACAGTGCCCTCTCTGTATTGAAGACTACCACCGCTATAGGATATCCTAAGAGGATGAGTTATTATATGCTCACTTCCTTATTTGAGGATTACTGGCTACTCTGCCAAGGACTATGCAACCATTTAACACTACCCTCCGAGTGAAAGGCTATTCGATGGGGGTGAAATAATATTCATTCACCTCCTCTTTCGCGGATTGCGGACAAACCATGTTGATTTTGTAGGGACGTCTCTCCCCTTCGTGTTAGTGTGCATCGAGGACCGAATGGCATGACCACAACGGTCCCGATTCACTTACCCATGATGTCACCTATCCCTCTTGTGGGGTGAGGAACTTTTATCAAGACTAGCATTGTTACCCTGAGTAATGGCGAAGTCCAACATCCATAGTTCACTAACAAATAAGAACATGCACGATATCAGTCAATTATGCATCACCCCAGGAAACCTTAAGACACTCAGCACTTCAGTTTGTGTTGGGACCTTCCATCACTCAATCTTGTTATTTATCATCCAATAGAACCCTCGAGCCACTCAATGCTCTAGTTCATGCCGCGGTCACCCCTCATTATAAACAACATGACCAGGCTCCATAGTCATATACTCGCCCAAGTGTATGAGTACAACTGGGCTTAACAACAAGCACTCATATTCAAGCTCAATTACGAGTCTGACACAACATTAACATGTGTCCTATTTATTTTAGTACATATGGACGTGGTACGCTTACCACCCGTCCCATAACTACACTATAACCTATCTTCTAAAATATTCAATTGCATGTACATAGGAATTATGCTAGCTACTCAAAGTGAACCTATTAATCATGCATAAATAAGGAATAATAGTATAAAATTAATAAAAGCAAGCTCCACATGCCAAAATATGTTTTAATTAATTACATCAAAAATGTGAGGAACAAGGTCCGCCTCGTTGGGCTCACAAAAGTTTACTTGCAAAGTCAGTCCATTAGCTGACCGGGTCGATAATTCTATCTACTACTTCGTCAAAATGGCCACACGACTAATCCTTGGCCTCTATCTTCGCTGCCACCTCATCCTGGTTCTTAGTGAAGCCCTTGGCTTTAAAGCAAGTGAGAAAAGGAGGAAGGAAATAGTTTTCCCTAAACATGGACTTTGCCATGTTTGTCAGCCTATCCTACCACATGCCTTCATCCTTCAATGTGGAAGCCTCCACATCTTCAGTCGACTAACATCTAAGTAAGTGCCTCAAGTCATTCCATAGGGTTTTGGTCTCCTTCTCGGTTTTTGCCAATCTTTTCCTAAGGGTCCTTGGCCTCCTTTTCCACCTTGTCCCTCATCTCGGCTCCATCCTTCACCTCTTTCTCAACCACCTCTAGCACCTCCCTGGCTTAGGACACCTTGACCTGGGCAGTCTTCGATTCATCCCTACTGCCTTAGCCAGAGCCTCCGCACCATCTGCCCTCTTCCAAAGATTATTCATGTCATCCCAAATGCGTATGGAGTGGTGTATGGCTGAAACATAGCCAACATTAAAGAATGCATATTCAACAAAAATTCAATGATTAAAAGCTTAGTAACAGGGCATCCCAGGTCCGAATGTTCATAACCTCCTCCACAGAATATCGGACCCATCCAAATGGGCTGATCAGTAATTGATAAGGTCTCGATGGCCATGAGTTGAAGGATTTCAACTGGCCATCCACCCTTTCCTCGTCTTGCTCTAGGAGAGCTCCAGGGATATTTACCCCACCAACGCCAGCTCACCCATTTTAATTAGGCCCACTGTATCATAAATTTCTAACCTCTTCGCATAAGGGACAAACATCTCCTGGAACCTAGAGTCTCCTTCGATGAGCCTCTTCCTCTTCTTATTATCGAAGGAGTACCATTGAAATCTAAGGGTGGGAGGTAGCTCAATGATTTCCTACCTTGGATCGGTTTCCTCTTTCTTCGAAGTTGGGGATAGTCGGGGTTGTGGAGTCGAAAGCACCAAAGCCAACCTCTTTAGATACTGGAACAAATTGAAACATTGGTTAGTTCAAATGCAAGAAAAATAAGGAAAAGCATAAGTAATTAACTACCATTTAGAGCCACTCGTCCTTTCCTTCTGACAAGGGGCGGGAACAATGAAAACGAATCGTTATGCTTGGTTGATGAGTAGCTCAACGGGCCACGTTTAGGGGTACAATGTCATAACCAAGATACAAAGGATTATAAGCAGGATGAGGCCCAGAGGAGGGACCCACTTTCCTACCAATGTCCAATTCTTGTGGCCCTCCCATTGCATTACTTTTCTCTAAACTCTCCTAAGTATCCTAAGAGATGGCTGGAGTCTCATGCCATTAGACCAGGACATCAACTAGCTATTATAGGTCAAAGTTTTCCTATTGTGGCTTTGGAAAAACATCACTCAACTTGTCATAACCAACTTGCTTCCACTCTCCCAACCCTTCATCCTTTCTCCTGTAATCATAGCCCTAATTCTTGTCAATAACTGGCCAGCTTCGAGACATGACAACTTAATCTTTGTATAGTCATGCTTCTAGGCTGGCTTCTTGGTCAGGGAACCCCCCGCTATAGTTTGGTTCCCCATCAAAAGCCCAACCCGATAGTGATTCCCATTGGTCATTGTTATCTTAAGTTGCTAACGACATAGATGCCATTCTTATCTAGTCCAAGTATTCACAATGCACCCCAAGTGATGTTGATGGAATCAAGAGAAGTCCTTATCATAGGATGGATAAGCAAATGAAGAAAAGAAAGATGGAATGAAAAATGGCAAGAATGACTTATTTAAGCCCAGAACTTGATGTTCTTGAGTTTGGGATTTATCCCACGGGGAACAAAGAAGTAGTTACCTATTCTGCCTAGGAAAGCTTTGCTAAGAATGCACGTGAAGAAAGTAGGTTTAGTGTTTTCCTATAGATGATAGTCAGTGTTAATAGGGTAACTGACTTTCCTCTACAACTAGAAGATCATGCTAATAAAATGAATAATCGAGTCGGGAAGCTCAAGTTCCACAGAGGGGATGCAAAACCCATACAAAAACGATAACTATTAGGGGTAAGCTGATTGGAAGAAAGCTCAAAGGTGTTGAAGAAAGAGAAAAGAGAGGGATGAAAGGGCAAAGCATCCCCATCATTGAAGTTGTCTAGGAACCAAGTGAAGAATCCAAGTGGTGGATGGTCTGGTTGGTCAACGATAGTAGAAAATTTGACGATCCCTATGTTGCATCCATGCCTAGCCGGGCACTTGATTCACCTCGCCCTCGACCATCTCAAAACCATTGGGTCAGAGGTGATAACCAAAGTTGATTCAAAAGTAACCATCTAATATAAGAGTGGCTTAGTGAAATTATAGTATCCCCACTAATAATATAAGGATACCAGATTGACGATCTAATGGCCTACCAGGTTCAGGCACCCCATGAAGGTAGGCTTGCAACATAAGCTATCCTAAGCTAGATTATAGGTCATACAACCCATACTCGAATTTTTTTGATTAAAGCCCAAGGCAAGGAATTTAGACCTAAAGTTACGGCCCAAGGAACTCATAGTTTACCGACTTCGTAGGTCATCAAAAAAATAGCTAATGCCAATCGATTTCCACTAACACGATAGCAAAGTCGATCAACGTTCAAAAGATGATCAATAAAGGGATATTTCAGACAAGCAGCAGCACAGAAATAAAAGCATTTCCAAGCATTTTAAAGAGGTGAAATCCAAACCAAAAACACATAAAAAAACTCGAAAAACCCCATCTTTCATGGCCAAAACAAGTGAAAGATGAAGAAGAAATAAGAAGGGGTGTCAACTTACTATTGTCATAAAGAAGAAGTGTTAAAAGCTTAAAAGAATCTGAAAAGATTTTAATGGAAGAAGTATGAATGGTTTAGTAAAGAATGAGAGGGGAATGAGAAGAAAAACCCATAGGAAGCAAGGTTGAACGTGGACCATTGGATCTACCATGTAGGGGAAATCTAAATCGTCTTGGAATCATCAATGCTCCAGTCAAATCACACATTAGAAAAGTGAACCACCTCTGCCACGTCTAAGAAAGTATACGACCACTACCAATGATGCAATGACACGTGTAGCAGCATTAATGTTGCATTAAATACGTTACTGACAAACCCACACCCACAAACGAGCACATACTTAGTGGTAAAATGTTGCTTGATTTTCTTTTAAGTAAAAGATTAGTGGGCCATCCCATCTTATCTCGGCCCGGCTCAAAAATATTGCTCAGTTTTCTCACAAGTAAATGATTAAATGGCTAACACATCTTATCTTGGCTTGGCTCAAGCCAATCTCTAAAGCAACAATAAGAGAATATTAACTCAACCCAATCTGCTCTCCAATTTCGACTGGCATGACTCAAACTAGCATCAACAACCAACTCAATCAGTTAGAACCAGCTCAAAAGTGACTGGACCCTAGCCCATCTTCTTCTCGGCCCACTTACGGCCGGTTCCACTTAGAAATAGTCCACATTCAATTAGATTCGGCTCAAAAGTGACCAGCCCCTAGACCAGCTTCTTCTCAGCCCACCTATAGCAAGACCCATTCATCCTATCTTGTTATAACATACATAGTTTGGCTCATCGTTTGTAACCTTATCCTTAAGCAGCAAGCTTTATCTGTAAATGGCTGATAGTTACTATGCAAAAGCTTTTCTTCCGCCTTATTTTTTTGGAAAGGATTACTATACAACATTGTTTATCTGACAAAAGTGCCATTGTGCATACTAACTACCTACCCACTGTGGCAAAAGTACCTACTCATGTGTCATGCTGCCTTGCTCTGTGCAAAACACGCCACTAGTACAAAATTACAACCGGAATGCATCTTAGCCATACGATAATACCACCTTTCCAGCTATCCTTCATCAACATAGAAGACTGGATCAAAATCCTGGAGTAATTCCTGCCCTTTAGTTACACAATCTTAGCCATTCAAAGATCTACTTTAGCTATTATAAATATCTCTTTTTATGCAACTTCATAAGGGTTCAGAATCAAAGCACAGAAAAAACATAAGAGCTCTTAAAACATTAATATCATTAAAATCGTAAGCGTTCTTCATTACTTATAATTCCCTTGTAATTTCTTGCGATTTTAAAAGATCGTCATGATCCTTCCAGTGCTGAAGGCCCTATGCTGCTGCATGAACCTTCTGAATGGACTGAGGCACTCCAAGGAGAAGGATATAAAAGGAGAAGGGTATACTGAGTTCTAAAGTATGAAGATTTGGTAATGTATATTATGTTGCGTTGTGGATATTTTCTACTTTATATATCCAATTATTCCACACATTCATCCTTACCTTTCTTTCTTGTATATCACTCAGTACACTATAAATGATTTCAAAGTTATTTTGTTTCACTAGTAAACTTTCCAGTCATTGTGCATACTTCTATAGGATCAATCACCAAGAAGTTCAGCATGGTAAGCGGTTTCTATTGAAGTGTCTTTGTGAGCCATGTCCTAGCTAGATTGCTAGTAGAAGTCTATTTCTTATTAGCTTTTCTATTGTTCCCTTCATTGCTGTCTTACACATTTGCACACGATTAATCAGTATCATGTTCGATAAGGTAAGTGTTTTCCCATGGAATGCCTTCGTAACATGGTTTTTCATAATTGTGTTAGCCTTTCAGGTTGTAGTCCATCAACACAAATATAAAATAGACACATCTACTTTAACAAATCTAGAGATGTTCGGTCTAGTAATCTATTGAAAACATCCCATTTAATATATCTAGGGGATTCGGTTCGTTGTTTTTAAAAGCATATTCTGATAAAGTTACAGGTATCGCCTAGGAGCAATTATGTAATTTGTTACATATATCTATCTCGATAACCAATATTGTTCAAAATAAAAGGTGTTTTCTTCCGCTAAATACTTGTTATATTGTGATATAATTAATTAACTAACTTAAAGTATATAAAATATAAAATTCTTAAATGATATGTTATGTGATAGTAATTACAATGTAATATAATTATGAGAAATTTATCACGTTAAAAAGAACATATTATTTTAAATATTTCTAGTGAAAATGTGTTGAAATGGGACATTGATACATCCGTTAAGACTAGAGTACGTAATGCTCTCTAAATGGTTGGTAATGCATTATTCATGGCTGCTAAGGAAACCAATGGGTTACTTACTAATAGTTATTGGATAACTATAGAATGACCCACTTGAGAGTTTTCTATTGCTTAATATAATTAAGGTCAAATAGAGAATCCCAAAGAGACGATATTAAACTATTCTCTCAACTTGAGAATATTATTGAACTTGAATATGGACACTCCACTTTGATTATAATTAAATCGAGGCATGGCATTCATTGAATGACTATAATTGGGTTTGAGTTGAAACATTGAAAGTGAAATACTATTCAATAGAGAATTCATCTTGTCAGTTATATAGGGTTAGTATTACGGTCAATTATAGTCAAATCAAAGCCAAAGTATTTGGTTAGAATAGTATGGTTAATAATAATCGTTACTATTGAATCAGAGATTTTATGTTTAGAAAAATTAAGTTGAATATGGATGATGTTGGAATATTGACCAAAAAAATTCCATTAGTCTTAATTTGATATATTATCGACGAAGAGAATTGGTGGTATCGCTTACAATAAGTAAAATCGGATTTCACAAAAAAAATGTGTAAGAGATAAATTCCACCAAAATATCACAACACTAGATAAGGAGATGTGTTAACGTTAATATTTGATTTGTTCAATATTAATCACTGACTAAATTTACACCTTTGAGTTGCACAACCCTTGCTATGAAGACTCTGAATAACCACAAGATTTAATTAATTCATAATCATAGTAAATTGATTAAATTAATTATTATTTATATTAACTTTTAAATTTTATTAAATTTGTTTGAATACCATTGGTATTTAATAATGTGTGCATATAAAAGGTATAAATGCACGTATCGCTATATGATATCGATATACTATTTAAATTGAGTTAGATAGATTTAATTCCAAGTGATTTTGGAAAATTTAACCTATTGTGAAGGGTATACATAATAAAAAAGGGAGAGGATTATATTTGATTTGACAAGCAATTAAATATGGTAAATTTTAAAGGAGGGAACTAAACAGTTTTAATGTTTCCTTTAAAACAAATTTTCTTTTATTCATTTCTTTTTCTATACAAACCATTAACTTCTCTTTCTCTCCTATCTCTTCCTTATCATGGCCGATATCCATTGCATCCATGACTTAGAAAAATTCCAACATCAAAATCAAAATAAAGCCAAATAATAAGATGGTTGATACCTCTTGATTTTTGCAAAATCTAGAGGTTGATTCAAGAATCTAGAAGCTTCGTTTTTCACCATTTAAGATTCGTTCTTTTGGTTACATCATAAGATTACATTTCAGTTTCATCTATTCTTATATCTATCTTATTCATATGATTTAAATCTTTTGCATACCACTTTTGAATGTATGATTATCTATTTAAATTAAACTAAATCCTCTTTTGCCATATCTTCTTTAATAATATTTGTTCATAATGTTAATTTGATTTAGATCTTTAATAATACTTGTTCATATGTTTATCTTATTAACATAAAAGCTATCACATGTTACATTATATCTAATTAGTTGTTCATATCGTTGTTATGGTTTGGTTCTGAAACTTACAATGTATTTGTATTTACCTAATTTGTCCTTTTGTTCTTGTTTTTAGGAATCATTGTTTAACAAAGAAAACAACAATTTTATTGAAACCTAATTTTAAAATAATTGATATGATTTTAATATTTGTTGGTACATACACTACAGGAACAATCGTCATTAATTGCGTGTGGTTACAGCGTTGTATTATAACATGCTGATGTCATTCTTATAAACCATAGGACGATACGAGAAAAACGGAGTATAGAGCTGCGAGAAAACAGTAGTACAAAACTAAAGGCGGGAATCTAAATTATGTCATTGCTGCTAATTTTCCAAATTCTTCCCTCTTCCTTTTCGCTCCTTTCCTATTCTCCATTTCCTCTCGTTGTCAATCATGAAAATCCTAAAAAATACTCCTTTGTTCATCTCTCTTCTTACATCACACTTAATTAATTCCCATGTCTTCTCCGCCTCCGCCCACCTCCGTAGCTACGTCTTCAGGTTTGCAACCTCTCAAAAAAGCTCTTGCTCTTTGTCGATGCAGGGTTGCCTCACGTAAGTTGTCTATTCTCCGGTTGCATCCACGGTTAGAAAATCATATTTCCTATTTTATTTGTTACACATTTTGATTTTTTATTTCCAGAATCATATTTCTTTGCCTGTGTTAAAGATTGAGAGGAGCTGGTTAAATTTAATCCAGAAATCGAATTTATTTTTTTACTATAATCATCGTTTTTATTTTTTTCAATTTTATTTTGTTTTTAATTTGGCAAAAAAACTCTTTTAGGAACAGTTGCTATGTGTCTGTTGAATGGACAAGAATCTTTCAAAATGGATGTGATTTATTCATTCTATGGACTAGACAAGGGAAAGTTAATTATTAGAGTAAGATTGCGGCCTAAGCCATTGGAATTAGAATTATGCACTAGATGTATTCTAATTGGTGCAATGTTTGATATAATAGCGAACTAATAAGTTACATTTGTAGGCAGTAAAAGCAACTCGAGCACTACTTTGAACAGTACAGTTTTTCAATGTCATATTTATATTGAAAACAAGTGGAAATGCATTATGTCCTATCAGTGGCACAATTTTCTTAGTTCATTGGGTGGTCAATTAGATAAAGAAATGAATGATTCTAAATGACTGACTTTTCTTGAATTGATATTGAAGATGAAGATTTACAAAATTCTCAGATTTATATTTTTAACTAATACACTGATCTTTTATAATAGAATATTTTATAGAGTGATACAACTTCAGTATATAAATAAGAGATAATGGGCCAGACATATATGGGCTTGTATTCCTTTTGTTCTCTATTTCATTACTGAAGCTTTTGATGGGTCGGGTTGTAAATATCTGTTTGCAACAATACTCTTTTGTCTTCGGTTCTGTGTTTAACCTTTATTTCAATTTTTGAGCCAAGGTTCAATTTTCTTTTTTCCCTAAGGTTCATGTTGAACATGGGTCGATTTAGCTTCATATACCATTTAACAAATCTGTCATATAATGAGATACACACAAGTATATACAAGGATGTATTGCTATTTGGTAGTGAAGTTGATTCTTAACCTTTTGATAAATCACATAATGATTATTTGCATGGCAGGCTATTTCTTTTCAAACAGAAGACCAAATTATTTTTCCTTTGGGAAGATATTAAGGAAATTCAAGTTATTCCTCCATCACTTGTGGAAATTGCTATTTCAGTTGAATCGATTAGTTAGGAAAATTAGGTTGATGGCTGGGATGATCCATGTCTGTTGACACAGTCTGGATTAAGACATCGTGGAGTTTCTTGTACAGCTATTAACTCTTTCATTCATGGAATGGGAATCATAAGAAGGTTAGAGTTCATCATAAAAATATTTGTAAACAGCATTACTAGGTTTCTCAATGGTGTTCTCCTTGCTGCATTAATGGCTGGCACATAGAATAACAGGCGAAGTTTATTAAGATGAGAATAATTATGAAGTGGTTCCTTTAAAATTCTCTCTTACCTTCCTTTCCTGATTTATGACTCTACCAGGCTATGCATATACATATTAGTGAGCTTACTCCTTGTGAACATTGTTGTCAAAAATCCTAAAATCCTACGATTCAAATCCCGATTCGGATCGGATCTCTCCCTTAACGATTCGATTTACATTCTGATCCAAACTTAGTAAAAACCGCAAATAAAAAACATTCTATTTATATACTAACATACTTAATATGTCTATTTGGATTCAAAATTCAAAATACAATGTTTTCAAAATAAAATAAAAATATAGTAAGAGAGAAAATTGAGTTTTATGGTTAATTGTAGAAGTTCAAACATCAAAATCAATTTCAAATTGTGTGCAAATCTTCAAATATGAACCTTTTGAATCTACGATTACAATTTGAATCTCGTTTCGATTTATAGTTTGAACTTTACGATTTACGATTTAAATCCCGATTTGAAAACATTGCTTGTGAACACCCGCACGTTTGAATCTATAGCATATCAAATATATCTGAACTGTTTCAATTAGTCATGCGACACCATTCATATAAGTCATCTATTCCTTACTCTGTCTACTTGCCATATTTATGAATTTTATTAAAGGGAGAGGAGTCTCTGTGGATATTGAAGTTAAATCATAATTAAAAAGACTCGAGTCCGTTAAATTTTGCTCTATACCAGCTATCTCAAATTATACTTTGGCTAATCACCTTACCATTTTAAGTAAAGCAAGAAATTGCTAAGATTCATGTAGTATTTTTTTAATGAAGTGATAGTAGCATGATACATATCAGCCGACTTGAATATCACATTCGAAAGAGCTAAATAAAACTGCACCGCGTGCAATGGTTGTGTTGCACCCTCTTAAGGAAGATGTTGAGACATTAGCTATTTCTTTTTCTCTGGTAAACTTTTATCAGTGTTCATCACCGTTGACATTAGATTAAATTTCCAGGTTGTGATAACAAATTTTGATTCTGGTTTGATAGTCAATCTTGATGCTAAGTTGTGGCCTGATGCTCCAATAGAAGATGCATCTTCTTTCTATTATGTACACACTTTGCTTTGATAGCTAACTGGATTTTATTGTAAGTGGCTTGATCAAAATGAAACGCTAATAACTCTGAAATTAAACAGCATTTTGCCTTCATTTCTCTTTCATTTGATTCTTGTGTCTTCCATTTGTGAATTTTCTTTATAGTTACTAATACAGCCTATTCGGTTGAACATGTTTCACCTTTATTCTCTATTCCGGTAAGGTGGGAAAACCTTATTGACACATTAGAATTGATGCCAAACTATTTTCTTGCATGATTTTTTTCAATAAGTTACCTGCCTTGTTCAGATCTAAATGACATATTATATTATAACATTTTAAAAAATGGAAAATAATTTGTAGTGAAAATGTATTATATCAGTGCCATGTAAATATCATTTAAAATGATCAGATTATATAAAAATTCGGTAGATAAATATTTGATTGAATTATCAAATGAAATGCTAATTGTTCCTTGTTCATAATTGGGTAATAATTATTGAATTATGGTAATCATTTTTTTCTTTCTTAATTAATGTCTTATAAATATTAGTTGGAAAATTGTTCATCTAATATACCTGCAAATAAGTGTTTGATTAAGCTAATTAAATGGCATGCTAATTGTTTCCTTATTTGTTAATTGATAATTACGTAACATGAAACATCTCTGATGCTAGATTCCTTGCCAAAATAGTTGCTCTTTGTTTTCAATACGGTACGTATTTCTTTCATATATAAATGAATCCTTGGTATACTTTGGTAGTTTGGACATAAGGGTAAGTTCAAAAGTTCTGTATTATGTGGACTTTAGTTCTTCTAGATGTTAACCCAATGCTTTGCACTATGAAATCCATATTTGCCGTCCTTGGATTTTTATTGACCAAAAAACAGTTGTTGCTGGAATAAGTGTTTTAACTGTTTGATTATACAATCTTGAAACATCAACTGTATTTTTTTGCATTGTTTGCTTATTTCATTGTTGCTTTAATTCGGTATATTTTACTCTTTGTATTTTTAGGTAACAATGTTGCTTCCCAAACCTCCTTTCATGGACAAGAAGTGACCAAAACAAATGGGTAAATGCTTTGCTTCCTGTTCGTATTTTTATTGTCAACTTCTTAATGAAGAACCTTACAAAAATAAAAGGATAGTTGTCATCTTTCATTTAGCGAAATTTTATATGCCACTTATTATTTATCATGTTTTTCAATAATAACACGTTTGCACCTTTTTGCTCAACCAATCAATTCACAACCAACATGCTTTATCTCTTATATTTGTCAACAAAATTTAAAATATGCATATATTTGCAAATTTCTATGTCAGGGTTATATGGTTGTCAGTATCTGAATTTGAATTGATTGCTTCCTTGCATCCATTATCCTTATAATGGAGCTTCCAAAAGCTGCTGCGTATTGCAATTGCCTTTATAAAATCATAACTTTGGATTCTATATCTTTTTTATTTATTTTTTGTAGAAATCTGTAATTGCTAGTTGTGCATCCATATATATTAGGAATCAAGTATGAAATTTTATCCTTAAGGAAAGTTATTATATTAACACGCACACACATACTTATATTAAAAGAACACTATTTTATTTAATCTCACCTTTTCAATTTGGTTCTGTCAATAGTTTCTTCCCATGTCCACGAATGTTGTCGCAACTTTCAATCCCTTTCCATAGTATAATTCGGTTTCAATATCTACCTACGCTGATCTTCATGATTCCTTGCATAACGCACACACAAAGATATGTATATGTGTATGTGCATGTGTTTATACATACACATATATTAGTACGAGACCCGTGCTTCACACATAGGTATCTAAGATTGGATGAATAGCTTTGAATTAAAAGTTGATTATTTTATATTATAAAAAACATAGAAAGTATCATTTATCACCAGTGTGAATATAGTTACATAAATTGGTCGTTTTCTTCATGCTATAGACTCAAAGTTATATTTGTTTGACGAGTCTAATACGTATACACAGGAATTAAACATATACAGAAACTCAACAGTTGAACTCCATTCATATAAACCTTGCATATATTTACTTTCAAACGTGCATTATAGTAGCAGAGCATGAAAGGGTCTTAAAATAGGAGGAACCAAGGCAGGAATGAGTGAGCAAGAACATAATATTGTAGATAGGATTTAAACTTAGTAATGGAAAGTAGTTTGGTAATACATAGTTTCAAATCAAAAGCATAAGCAGACATGGTTTATATACAATGCAATGAAATAACAGAAAAATAATGAACTGAAATGAAAACTTAAGTAGCTGATAAGTTGAAATGTTCACACTTCCTTCCTACATTGTCTATCCTGATTCACAATAGTAGTGTTTGTGGTTATGTTTGCTACTTCCTGAATGCCTGCTAACAAATGAAGTGTCATTCTAATTTTTATAGCAAATTATATAGCAGTAAACATGGATAGTTTTAATCTGTGAGTGATAGACGGCTTAAATAAAATCGGTAATCATGCTCTTCAATAAGATGTAAGATCTAGAATAGAGCCACATGATGTTAAATTGAGGGTGGACATGAGGTAATTGACTTCAGATCCATCCTCAATTTAAGTTTATTATCATTTAAGTTTATCATCATGGACATTTGTCTTGTTTTTGCTATTTAAGTTTATTTAAATTTATCATCATGCCGCACCAAATTATGAATCCTGAAATTGAGGATGTGCATTTTCCCCCAAGTTTTAAAGTTCAAAAACTGCTTAACTGCACAAGTTAACTTAAACTGTCCATTCTTTTGATCCAGAGCACAAACTAGTACTTTAAAATCAAATATTAGTTTCAAATTACATGGTGAAGCTAAAACAGTAAATAAGACTAACTATAATTCAACTCCAGGTTGAAATATTTTCTAATTTATTCTGTATTGACAAATTTGTCACTGCTGATGGTTTCAATTTGCAGACAGAGCTGCTTAAATTATCGCCGAGTTCACCAAACTATGGCATCTTTACTAGCAGCACCAAAGGTTATTTCACATGTAAGTAGCTGTATCTGTGTATGTGGGTGGGGTGTTTAACTTCACAAATCATTTTTATTTGACAGGTTCTGATGGAGATTAGCTTTTCATCTTCATTTTTAAGATTTCAATGTAGTTTTGCTTTATATGGCTCTGATACCATGTTTAATTTTTCAAGAGATTATGAAAAATGATTGTAAGAATGAAGAGAAAATGATTCTTTATTGATTGAGTATACCGATTATTACAATATAATACTCGAATACAAGCTGCAGTATATGTAAAGTTTTTGAGCTATTTGGGCCTTCGTTAAAATACCTGCTATTCGTTTACCAATAATACAAAAGAGCAGATATAGCGGCAGCCGCAACATAACTCTTCATTTGAAGACATCATAAACTTCCTATTACACTGTTTCTTCTTAGATATGTGCAACCAAATTGTCTATAATTGTTGTTTCTTAGAATTCATTGATTGCAAGTTCAAAACTTTCTGTATCCTCTATGGCAGAATCATTCATGTTTCCTTCAGAAGTTTGATTAGAAGTTGTGGTACTTGTGGTTGTGACTTTCTGTTCATGTTTTGCTGTGTGCACAGGATTTGTTTCATTATTTGATTGTTGCTCCGCATCATAACTTGTACGGGCTTCAAAAGGAAGTGTCCCTCCTTCTTGTAATACATGGAAGGGATTGTCTTGAAGGATGCTTGTTGCTGAGCATGTTTGATCATGTGAGTCAAATTTTCCTTTCCCTTTCTCTTTGGATTTGTTAACAGTTGATGTATCTTTGTTATGCGTAGTAGTATTGGTTTTTGGCACCCAAGTAGGCTTCACATTGTCTTTGCAATTATCTGTTGTATAGCCATAAACGTTACATTGATTGCACTTGTATGGTTTGTAGTCATATGTTACTGGTATTTCAATAATTCTACCATCAAAGAATTCTGCCTCCACACTTTCAGGAAAGTTAGTTTTAATGTCTAGTTCCACCAAGATTTTTGCATACTTAATAACCGAGTCTCAGTTTCAAGACCCGAGTCTAATAATCGAGTCTAATTTTTGAAAATTGACTACACTTATATTGGTATACCGAGAGGACCACTTAGTTAACAACATCGACTAAGACTAGTTTACGTGATCTGTAAACAGACCACTTCATACGTCGATAGTATGCAGCTTGATTTTACTCCAAGTAAATTGCCGAATTCCTTTATAATTTTTACTCTACTTCACTTGTAAATGCTACATGATTTAATGGCATGTTGTATACTTTGTATTAGTCAATCACCTAATGAAATAGTGTGATGAGTATTTAGTGTTTGCATTATGAATCCGACTTAATTTCGTGTACTCTTTTTGATGAATTGATTCTCAAGCATTACTTTTGCTTTACAGGTAGATAGATGACTATGATGCAAAAAAAGGTTGCAACGAGTTATGGATCGAAGTTATTTTTGCTGCTAGAATTACTTTTTGGTTTTAATGTATGTACTACTTACTTTTGTTTTGCTATTGCTACTTGTTCTATATTTTGTTTTTGAACTTTTGATGACGAACTATTTATGTTTGGTGTAAGAATATTGTGTGTTTTGATTATGAAATTTCATACGTTGGTTATCAAATATGTATCCAAAATGTGGTATTGATACAATATGTTGATTTTGAAATGTGATATTGATATAATATGCTTATTTTGAAATATGGTATATACACACACATTGTGGCGGATGTTTACTGAAATGGAATTAAAACATTCCACAGCGTTTCTAAAACGCTGTTAAAACATTTCACCGCGTTTTTAAAACGCCGTTGAAAGTTTTAACAGCGTTTTAAAAATGCCATTAAATTGTATCTAAAAACATAAAGCACGATTATTGCAATAAAGAAACGCTATAAATAAATATCATAGCATTGAAAAAATGCTATAAAATCTTATCTTAGCATGAAACAAACGCTAAAAAAGATCTCTAACTCCATCCGACCAAACGATGATATATGATTTCATGACACCAGGAAAATGCTGTTAAAAAGGACATTTAACAACGTTTATTGTTTGTCATTGTATATCTGCATGTTGATATACAATGTATGTAAAAACACTGTTAAAAGCTTAGCATTTTTGAAACGCTGTTAAAGGTCCCGTTCGTTGTAGTGATATATATAAACTTGAACCAGTTACATATGTTCTCTATTTGAAATCATTTGGAGATTTCTTTTACATTTTATACGATTATTATTTGAATATAATTATTTTAATTGTTGTATACTTCTGCTAGAAAGTTGTTTAAAGAATCGATGTGTACTTTTGTGTAAGATATCACAGACTTTTAGATCCTTCCAAATTTAATGTTAACCTTTTAACTTGTTAACTTTAAATTTTAACTCATATGCAAAATTACAAACAACAAATTGTATATACATGTATATATATATATATATCTGTGTGTGTGTGTGTATGTGTGTTTATGTATGTATATGTGTGTGCGCATGCGCGTGCGTGTGCATGCATGTTTGTGTATAGGAGCATTCAATTGTACCACAAACAGTGCATCACCCTGTAGTTTCCTAATTTTCACAACAAGCTCCGAATTAAATGATAATACTTTCTATCTCTTTCCACTACCCATATTATTTAATTCGGAGCTTGTGGTGGAAATCAAAAGGCTACAGTGGTGCCGTACTATTTGGGGCGCCATCGTATGTGCATGTGTCATTTAATTTTACAATATAGTCTGTAATTAATAGTATATGTATATGTGTGTATGTTGTTTTAATTCAAAGTTTATAGAATATACTTTTGTGTAACATCACAAATTTAACTTTAAAATCCTTCACAAGTTGAAACATAATGAACACTTGTTAATTATAAATTTCAATATGAGAATGGTCAAAATTAATTTTATATGCATACATGTTTAAGAGTTTAATTCCTTACTTGAAGTGACATTGAATGAATGAGTAGAGATAGTAGGAAAGTCCTTCACCTTTCCTTCTTCATAAATGCTTGCTTTATTTCATTAATTCGCTTATTTTAAACATGAGTTACCTTTTTTAGTAAAATATTTTTAAACATGTTATGTATAAGTTTAAGTAAACTTCGTATATTCATATTACTACTATTTAAATGTTTTTAAAATAATAGTATGGACAACAAAGGCATATATGGAGGGCAAATGTGCCAGTTGCAGTGTGAATCAAAGTACCTATATGCATATACATTAAATACATACATTGCTTATATGTTGCACTTACACTTAAACATATGAATGCATTTATTATTATAAACATTTGAATTTAAATTAAATTAAAACCTCCTTAAAACTAAATCAAATGAAATAAGATTTTGTTTAAAACTTCATTAGATTGAATCTAACAATCTTTTAGACTTTATAGGCCCAATAGATCCAAATAATATTCATTTTTAAATCTATATATTTCACCCACTTCTGTCTGGCCTGCTTCCACTGATCGTTCCAGTTCCTAAAATTCTATATGGTCTAAAATTAGCAAATTAGGGCTAACTGATTAAATCATACTCCTTTAGTATGGTTTTGAGAAAAGTAGAGTCGAAGGTTCGGTTTTGGTAACAAGTACTTTGCCCTACCTGGCTACTGACCTGGCCTAAAGGATTAAGTAATCCCAAAGTTTATCCTCAATATAAATGCCCAAATTGATTTTGGTCATTGGGCTGATTTTGAAAATATGTTTGACAATTTAATGAATACTTTAAATTTAAATGATAGGTTTAAAATATAAAAGTAAAACTTTATAAAGGTTATAAAATGTATTCGAAATTTTCAAAATTGTGTTGAGAAATTAAATAATTAATTCTAAAATCTTAAAATTAAAAATTTAGTTTATAAGATTAATTAAATTAAATTAAAAAATTAATTAAAAGTTAATTGGTTAAAACATATATCAGATATATGTGTATAAATATATTGTTGTTATCTATTTATCAAAATTGTTTATGATAAATAAATTAAAATTTTGAATTAATTAAAATATATAATTAAATTATTTAAATAAATAAAATTTATTAAAGGTTAATTAATCAAAATGTGTGTGTGTATATTGATATGTACACACAAACAAACTCTGAATGTTCTAATTGATTAATTATCTTAAAAAGTTTAAGATAAGTAATATAAAATTTTAGAAATTTTATATGAAATGAATTAAATATGATTTAAATAATAATAATTAAAATTAATTAAATAAGATTTAATTAATAAGATACATGTATATATTATATAATTAAATTAGATTATAAAAGTTATAAGTAATTAAGTAACATTTACATAGCTATATATGCATCAAATAAAATGGAAATGGAAAGAAACCCAAATTGGATTTTAATGAATAAACGCATATGATAGTACATATACCATGATCTCGTATGTGTTTGACACTTGAATTATGAGGGTACTTTATAAGAAATACATTATTCCCTAAAGCAATACCACCTGAAAAATATATGTATTAAAGATTATATGTTTTTAATATAAGTTGTCCTCTACCATTAATATATTTATAGATTGCATGGATACCTTTTAGTTGTTGAGCTTACCTCAATCTAGAGATGTTATGTGTAGTACTATTAATATATTGACTAGACGAGGTAAAATCACACATATTTGGTAAGCTTTTCTCAAGGTATGTGCATTATACTTAGGCTATCACGAAATGATTGGTTTGAGTGAATAATCTCTTTTGATTTGTTGAGGTTTTCTCAAGGCCAAGATGAGATTAGGACAAAGAACATGAGTTAGGAGTTGTATATGATACAACTGATAGGGTGTTATCCATCATATGTGGGCTTAAGGTTTGTTGAGCATTCCTCAAGGTTATAGTCCCAAGGCACGCAAGTCCTAACACCCACTAGAGAAATCAATTTTTTTTATGTTTCTTATGATGGTTTTGAGAAGCACAAAAGCCCAATGAGAGCCTTATTAAAAAATGAAATGGTAACATTAACCTTTCTAATATAGTAAGAATATTTTCTTTATAAAGTTAAAATAATTTATACTAATAAATTTAGCAACTAATAAAACTAATAAATTGTTTATCAGTTAAAATATACAAATGGACTAAATTAAAGATTTTCAAAAAAAAGAAATATACTTACATTTAAATCCTTTGGCATGTTGTCGCTTCAAGACCCAAGCAAAAATTAATTGTACAACCACTAAACATTCTTGCCTTGGTCGCTTATTGTAAAATACTCTGTATTGACTTCTATGAGTGTCAAACTTCAGTAACGATGCAAGAATATGGATATTCGATCCATATTCAATTATATATAAATGTTATATGGTTAATGTTCATGGCTCGTAATGTACGAAACTTCAAAGAAATTAGTTCATTAGAAATAAAAAAAATAAAGCATAATGCAAAACCATGTATTCAATATGATTGATTACAATAATGATCTCATTTGAATGGTTCAACCATTTTAGTAAGGAAAGTGAATGTAAAAGAGTGGATGTAACTTTTGCATAGTTGGAATGAAGAGGGTGATCGGTCATCTCTGCTTCACAAAAAGACGTCGGAAATAAAAATTGTATAAAATGCTAATAGATACTTAACATGGAACGAACAATTTGATTATCCCGGTTGTGTTATAATATAGAAAATTATTTTCTATGAATATTATGAGTTTAGGGTATTTGATAAAAACTCCTGACTATAAACTAGTTATGGTGAAAAAAAGCCCATAATTAGTTTTTAAACGAATCTTCATATATTGTACATTATTGTAGTAATGGCGGAAGTAGTGGGAGCATGTCATATAATACTTATTAAAAAAACTAATTTGAAGTTATGAATATTTTGAATATTAGTTATGAAATAAATCTATTATAATAATGGTATTTGTTGCATTAGCTATATAACATAAAAGTATCTAAAATTTTAACAGCTATTTTTGGTATTATGGACTATGCCATATCTTGGAGAATAATCCTTTAAATCATATGATTATGAATCGTATAGTACCGATGAAATATATCTCAGAAGATTAAGGGAAAAAGCATCCATTTATTGGAAGTGACAAAAAAGTTGGTGAGCTCTTCGGATTGATAGATAGAGATATATGTAGTCAAAAGTCTAATGATACCAAAATGGATCCACCTACTTCATTACATTCATAGATGAATTATCTTAGAAATGAATACGTGTATTTGATACATAAGCAACGTATTTACGGTACATTCATTGAATAGATGAAAAAGTAGAAAACATAACTTGCAAAGGAAATAGAATAATTTGACTTGACCAAATAAGTAAGCATATTGAAAAGAGTTACCAATGTACCTGAAACGAATAAGATTCTACCTCAAAATTCATTCCTTTCGATGATACATAATGATATATCGATAATAAGTAATTGGACTTGGATAAAGAACGATTGATGATAAGTGAAGTTGAGTTAACTTCTTTCTATTAGGTCGTGTGCTTAAGAGTATGTACATAGGGTTTAAATTGATTTCAACTAAAGCATAGTTTATAAGATCATACCTGATAAGATTTTTGTAAACTACATATCCACAGTCAACAAGTTGACAGGTTATGTGGATCGAGGAACTAAAAGTATAATTTATTAGGATGGGTTCTTGTGTGGACCACACCAAATGAATTCGGGATTGATCAATATTGATTGACCTATTTACATTATGAACATAAATATCAAAAATTTAAAATAAATTAGTTTAATATATTAAGGTAGTTCATAAAGCTTTTATGAATGCCTATTCCATTGCACAAAGGAACTACTGTTGTTTCATGAAACACCAACTACATGATGAAAGAATTTCTTTCAGAAATATCGATAGTAAAATAGATCTAAATATGATCCAATGATAAAATTGATTACAAAGGATGAAATGAAATTGACCAAGCTTAAACATACATGATTAATTAGAATGTCTAATAAGATCTCCCACATGTTAAAAAGAAACTATGTTTTTCTTATTGACGTGCAAATCCAGAAAGGAATCTAAGTACATTATCAATATATGATTTTGATGATTGCACACGAAGGGATATGATCCATCAGCCAAAAAAGTGTCTCCGAGAAGAAGACCAATGCAGTTGGAATGTGGCAAGCTACGTCGATAGAATAACATCTTAAATTTTAATTGTTGAAACTAATATAACGAATTCATCATTCAATGTACTAAAGTTGATTTGGATTTTACATACAAAATTCTCTTGATATGATTTTGATTTTTGGTGTATGTATGTTAAAACATTAATGATACAGAATATATTGTTTGCTCTCAATAACCAAAGTGTGTCGAAATCAAGGAGAACAATTCTGAGCTTGTGGGTTAATAGATATATTCCAAGAAATGATACGAAAGTATTAATAAGAGTTAAGAAAGTATTTTGCCAGAGAAATCAAATAGTTTAATTTTCATTCAAAACATGGAGGAAGCATGTGTTTGTAAGAAAGAATATTAGTGGTACTAAAATATTTTTGAAGCTATAAATAAACACAAACTTATTTTTATTAATGATGCAGTGAAGTTAAAATCATGTTAGGTTGGTTGTTTAATACTCGGCATTAGATTTGAAAATTTCATCTTTTATAATTAGTATAAAAAGATACTGGGATTGTCCTCAGTGATATACATAGACAAGATATTAAAATTATTTAATATGGAGCATGTAAGATGGGTTCCTTTAGCATTGGCAATAAAAATTATCATACATTCTATATTGTTTACAATATCATACTTCACTCTTGTATTTGATACTAGAGAGAAAGTAATAAATTCGAATTAAGATCACCAAATGATAGTTTAGAATGTTCTCGAGTATTTATGGAATGATAGAGAATTGATTATCAAAATAATGAACTCCTTATGAAGGAGTGGGCAAACTCGAACCTCATTAATGATATCGAGTATAGCATGCTAATCCTAAATTCATGTTCAAATTTATGTAAGGAACTTTAAATTTGAATTTTTCCAAACAATAAGTAGTGACAGATTCAACCAAAGGCTGAGTACATTTCCTTGAGTATTGCTACAATACTTTAAGTATAAATAAATGCATAAATGTATAACCGAGCTAGAGGTGATTTAAATACTAAGAATCCAATTTCATTATTATATGATAACAATGTCGTGATACGGTTCGTAAAAGAACCTAAAGCTCATTGGAAGTCAAAATACGAACTCCGAACGGTTTTGTATGATAAAGGCAACTTATCAGCATCAGAGAGAGTTAATTGACATAGTAGATAATTGTAACAAAATAGCTTACCCGTTCGCTAAGGGACTGACCCAGTTAGTTTATAAGAAAATTGATCGAAGGAGTTGGGATAAGATTTCATAAATGACCCTAAGTTCAAGTAGGAGATTGATCTAGTTAAGGGTAGGCCATAGGGGCAGTTATGTAATTTTTTATGTATATCTAACTCGATAACCAATCTTGTTTGAAATAAAATATGATTTCTTTCAATTATATACTTGTTATACTATGATGCAATTAATTAAGTAATTAATTTAAAATATATTTAATAGAAAATCCTTAAATGATAAGTTATGTGATAGTAATTACACTTTGTTGTAATCATAAGAAATTTATCACATTAAAAATAACATATTTTCTTAAATATTCCTTGTCAAAATGTTTTGAGATGGGATATCGATACGTCCATTGAGACTGGAGTGTGTAACGCTCTCTAAATGTTGGGCAGCGCTATACTTATGGTTGTTGAGGCAACAAGGGGCTACCTACCGATATTTATTGGATAATGATGGAATGACTCGCTTGAGATTTTTCTGTTGGTTAATATAACTAAGGTTAACAGAGAATCTCGAAGTGTCAATATTACATGGTTCTCTCGATTTGAGAAAATTATTTAACTTCGACATGGACACGCCACTTTGATTATAGTTGAATTATTGTCATCACATCCATCGAATGGCTGTAGTTGGGTTTGAGTTGAAGCATTGGTAGTGAAACAATATTCAATAGAGAATTCGCCTCCTAGGTTATATGAGATTAGTATCACGGTTAACTATGATCAACTTAAAGTAAAATTCTAAGAGCGGGGCAGCAAAGTTAATAATAATTGTTATTACTGAACCAAGAATTTTTTTTTTGGACAAATCAAGTTGAATGTGGACGATGTAGGAATTTTGGTCGAAACCAAATTTCTTTAGTCCTATTGTGATATAATATTGATTAAGATAATTGGTTTAAATAATCGTTACCACCAGGTATTGCTTACAATAAATAAAATTGGATTTTATCAAAAGGATAAGTAAGTGATAAATTTAGCCAAAATATCACAGCAATAGCTAAGGTGAAATGTAAACATTAGAATATTCGAATTGCACATATTAATTGCCGACCTAATTTACATATTTGCTCACACAACCATAATGATGAAAATTTAAGAAACCAAACGATATAATTAATTTATAATCATTGTAAATTAATCAAAATAATTAACATTGATATATTAATTATTAAATTTTATTTTATTTGTTTGAATATCATTAATATTTAATGAAATATATATAAAAGTTATGCACGCACGAATCGGTAGAAAATTTAAATTAGATTTAATTAAACAGATTAAATGTTAAGAATTTTGGAAATCCTTTAAGGCCACAAGGCACTTTTTATGATTGGCCATACATAATAAAAAAGCAGAGGATTTGATGAGATTTGATGAGCAATTAAACAGAGAAAGTTTTAAAGGAGTGAATTGAAAGGTTTTAATATTTCCTTTACACCAAATTCTCTTTTGTTAATTTCCATTTATCTTAGGACCATTCAATTTTCTTTGTCATATCTCTCTTCCTTATCATGGCTGAAATCCATGGCCTTCTTTGCTTAGAAAAATTTCAAAATCAAAATAAAATTAAATAGTAAAGGTGGCTGATGCCATTTGATCTTTGCAAAATTTGAAGGTCAATTCAAGAATCCGTGAGTTTTTTCTCCTCATTCAAGGTGTGTTCTTTTGGCTTCATCTTAATGTAAAATTCCAGTTTTATTTATTTTTTCATTCATCTTATTCATATAGTTTAGATCTTTTGTGTACCACATCTGAATATATATAACTCTATTTAATTGGCCAGATCTTTTGTGTACCACATCTGAATATATAATTCTCTATTTAACTTGGACAAAATCCCCTTGTAACATCTCCCCTAATAATATTTTTCATAATGTTAGTTTGATTTAGATCCATTTTATACAATACCTTTTCTTGATTATATGTTTATCTTGTTAAAATTAGATCTGTCACATGTTACATCTTATTTAGTTTGTTGTTTATATCATTCTTATAGTCTTGATCTAAAATGTTACAATGAATTTATATGTCCTTTTTTTCTTATTTTGGAAATCTTTATTTAACATACAAAAATCAACAATTTTGATTGAAACCTAATTTTAAAACAATTGATATCATTTAAATATTTGTTATACAAATATATAAACTTGAATAAAGCAAATATGTTGTTTATCTGAAATCATTTGGAAATTGAATATAAGTTTTAAATGATTGTTGTTTGAATATAGTTCATTTGATTATTGTGTACTTTTGTTTAAAAGTTGTTTACAAAAAATCATAAGTGAGATTTCATTTTGAAATCTTTCCTAATTTAATGTTAGCAATTTAACTTATTAACTTTATATGCTAACACATATGCTAAGTTACAAACTTTATATATACAAAATGTTATTTTAAACCTTAGTTTGTGATTAATTATATCAGCGTGTACATGTGTGTGCGTGTGTTGTTTCAATTCAAATTTATAAAATACGCTTCTATGTAGAATTACAAATTTAACTTTAAAATCCTTCCTAGGCTGATACTTGATTCGTACTTGTTAATCATAGAATTCAAAATATGAGGATCTTCAAAATTGATTTTATACGCATATAAGTTTAAGAGTTTATTTGCTAATTTGAAATGGTATTGAATGAATTAGTAAATGAAGGATGAAAGTCCACCACCTTTCCTTCTCCATAAATGCCCACTTTAATTCACTGATTGCCTTATTATAAATATAAGTTATCTATTATCTACTGGTAAAATAATTTTTAACATGTATGTACAAGTGTAAGTAAACTTTGTATATACAAATATTATTATCATTTACATGTTTTTAAAATAATAGTATAGACAACAAAGACATATATAAAAGGAAAATATGTCAGTTGTGGTTAAATCTTGGTACCTACATACGTGCACATAAACTATACGGACTGCTTATATGTTGCGCTTATGCTTCACACATATGAAAGTATTTGATGCAGTCATTGTTACATATTTGAATTTAAACTTCCTTTTAACTAAATCAAATAAATTAAGATTTTATTTAAAACTTCAATCGATTGGATCTAATAATCTTTTAGACTTCATAAGCCCAATAGGCCCAACGATAGGAATTTTTTAAATCTACCTATTTTACCTACTTCTGACTGGCCCGGTTCTATCACATCCCTACTGAACGATTTAATGTTATACACTTGGGGTAATTATGTCATTTGTTACATATATCTAACTCTGTAGTTAATCTTGTTTGTAAAAAAGGTGTTTTATTATATAAAATGTTATGTGGCTGTAATTTCAAAAGGTTGAAATTGTGAATAATTAATCAAAAAATAAACTAACATTTTGTTTAGAATATTCCTTGTCGAGATGTTTTGAGAAAGGATATCGATACATCCATTGAGACCAGAGTGCGTAACACTCTCCAAATGTTGGGCAGTATAGTACTTAAAGTTGCAGGGGCACCAAGTGGTTACATATTCATAGTACTTAGATAACTATGTATTGACTAGTCTAAGAGCTTCTTGTTGGTTAATAACAACTAAGTCAAACAAGAAATCTCAAGATAACGACGTTATATAAATTCCTAGACTTAAGAATACTATGAAACTTCAATGTGAATGCTCTACTTCGAATATAGTTAAATCATGGCATGGCGATCCATTGAGCAACTATAGTTGGGCATGAGTTGAAGCATTAGGAGTGAAGCACTATTCAACAAAGAATTTATCAAGGTTAGTATCATGGTCAACTATAAGTCAACTCAAAGTTAAAACTTCTAGCCAGAATAGAATGGTTAATGATAAATGATATTATTGAACCAAGGACTTTTCTTGGATAAATCAACTTGAGTGTGGATAATATTGGAATTTTGACCAATACCAAATTCCATATATCCTAAAATGATATAGTATTGACGAAAAGAACATATGTAAATTACCGTTACTAAAATATACTGCTTAAAAAAAGTATGAAGTCAGATTTTACCAAAAAGTTCTATAAGCGATGAATTCGGCCAAACTGCTACCCCATCTGATAAGGTGTTCAATATTAATCATTGACTGAATTCATAACTCTAAGTCTCACAACCGTATTTACGAATTCTCTAGAAACAACACAACTTAATTAGTTGATTAAATGTTATAGATTGGTTAAATTAATTAATATTTAAGAAAAATTAGTTATTAATTTCTTCGATGTTAACTTTGTTAGTAATTATCTAGATGTATATAAAAAAGTCATACACGTTCGATATGCGATATCGATATATGTTTAAATAGGGTTTGGATAGAGATAATTACTAGAAAAACCTCTTGGAAGTTTTGCTCCATTTAGAGTAACGTATGGCTAGCCATGCTAGTTATTAGATGAGAATTAAAGAAGGGAAGTTGGAGAGTAGGAAAGGTTCCATTCTTCCCATTAAAAGAAAGTCCGTTGATTCATTTTTTTCTTTCAATTGATTTTCTCCTTCTCTCCTCCACTTTCATGCCTACCAATCCTAGATAATTTTTTCCAAAACCAAATCTAAAAATAAAATGAAAACATCAAATAAAATTAAAGATATGCGATTTATCCAATTCCTATAAAGTTCCAAGAATCTTAGGAAGATTTTCAAATCAAGATGTCATTGATATGCCAGATCCATGAGTTACATTGTAAATATCAATTTACACATATTAGTTATATCATTCTTATTATAATTTTCTACATGTATTGTTGCCTCATCCAAAATTTGAAATTAATGTTACTTTCTAAATTACGAATTGATTGATTTAGTTTGATTTAATTCAATAAATTGTAAAAATAAAGTACGTTTAAAATTATGTTTTTAGCCATGAATATTTTTAAATAAACTTGTAAAAGCTTTTTAAACAGTTTACATTTTCCGTAATTCAATTAATCGGTTTTTAATTTTGATCCTTTAGAAACATAAAATTCAGCGATCTTTTGTTCAACTTAACATTTGTATTTTGACTTCAAACTTTAGTTGTTTTAAAGTAAAAAAAGGTATTTTGCAGAAGGTACATTTATATAACTATGTATGTGTGTGTGTGTTTATGTATGGGCTTGTAAACGGATTGGAATAGTTAACATAACATGTATCTATATTTTGAATAATTGACGGTTTTTTAGTCTTATTATTACATATGTGTGTGTATATATAAATACGTACTACATACATACATATATATTTGTGTGTGTATAAATTATAATATATACATACAAAGTCAAGTAAAGATATTTTACATCAGTTAACTTAACCTTAGATCTGATTTTAATATATTATACATGTCAAACTTAGATCTTTTAATCTATAATTTAATCAATCTACACGAGTTATCATCTACATAGAGGTTTAATATATAATTACCCCAAGTCTATTGCATAGAGGGTTAAGTTAACTCAATATCTACACATATGTGTTGAATTTGTCATTGTTTGTCATATCATTATGTTATACCCTATGCGAGTTATTAATAATTGTCTGTATAGATATTAGATGTGATAGGTCACATAGAAATCATTATTTGGTTGGCTACACATGGAAAGATGTAGTATAATTGTTGGATCTAAACCAAAGGAAGGTTTTAAAAGAGAAACAGAAATGTTTCCTTCTCTTAATGAAACAAAGCCTTTCTTTTTCATTTACTTGAATTTGATTCAATTTATTCTTTCATCTATGGTTGACCACTTCCCCTTCTAACTCTTTTATATGTATACGTTAGGAAATCCAATCTACGGTTTTGATGACAACAATTGTACAATAGACATCAAATATACATATATACATATATATATATATAGTACTTGCTAGATCAACAACACTAGAAAGACAAGAAAGAGGCTCTAAGGACACTACAAGAGACTACAAGTCGATAGGAACAAAGAAGTAAAAGAAAAGATGCACAAAAATTGACATGCACCATATCAGATGTCTGGGTGCACAAGCCAAATGCCTGGAAAAGTTTTGTGGAATAACAAACAGGCTAAACCAGGTGTTTGGTAATAGTACTCAAACGTTTGATCCTCTACCATATTCAAAAAATATATAGTACCAGACGTATGAAACAAATACCAGACGTCTGAATTCAAACTCGAACTTCAGAAATGAATTACAATTGCCATATGTGAATGGACATCTACGCTTCTCTTCGCCACAACTCTTTATCGTCAACAGAAGCAACCTTAGTGGATTCGCTAATGGATGTGACTACTCAAGATACCTGTCTACAACTATATATAGCATCAAGAATCAAGAAAAAAAACTCACTTCACTTACTTACGCTTTTTAATTCTATACCATATTCTTGATCTCTGCACTCTAGCAATCTTTACTTGTATTCACTCTTCCATATACTCAGTTTTTCATAAACAATATTCCTTAGAAATATATTGAAAGCAATTGTACTAATTAGTCAGCATCCATGTTATATTAAAACACACATTTGATATAATTACTCATTGCAACCAAGCCTATTCCTCCGGGGGAAGCAAGGGTTTTTGATAGTCGAATTCCAAAGGGGAGCTTCGGGACTGGATGTAGGACAGGAGGTCCGAACTAGTATAAAATTCTGGTGTGCTTATTCTATATTTACTTAGATTAATATTATTTTAGTTGCATCATATATTTTATCACATGTACTTGCATATACACTACACGATCCAACCCGTAGACTTTCAATTGGTATCGGAGCAAGGTTTGATCAAAGTACGGTAACATGTTTTGAATCACTTTAATATGGCAAGTATTTTTCAAGAAGGCCAATCCACAGCACGACCCTCACTTTTTAATGGTTCTAATCATACATATTGGTTAAACGTATGAGAATTTTTATGGAAGCTAATGGATTAGAAATTTGGTCAACCATTCAAAATAAATATGAAGCACCTGACACTGCTATGAACACATGGAATGATGCACAAAAAACCACAGCTTCTAATAATGCCAAGACTATGAATGTTTTATTTTGTTCATTATATAAGAATGAATTTTCACGTATCATGTTATGTAACATTGCATATAACATTTGGTGTACTTTACAAGTTATACACGAAAGCACGAACAATGTTAAGCAAACTAAAATTTCAATTTTACAAAAAAAATTCATTATTTAAAATGAAACAAAATGAATTTATAGTGGACATGTACTCTAGATTCTAAACTATTCAACATGATTTAATGGCACTAGGAGTTAAATTCACAAATTTTGATTTAGTATCTAAAATACTCAATTCTTTAACTCCAGAGTGGGAAATAAAAGTATTAGCTATCGAAGAAGCTAATGACCTCTCAACACTCTTAGTTTAAGAATTGATAGAAAATTTAATGTCCAATAAAGCTAATCTGTAGGCAAGAAAAGAACAAAATTCGGAGAGAAAAATTTAGCATTTCCAGCATCAAATGAAGATTTCGACTTAGACGAAGAAGAAATCATATTTATTGCCAAAAACTACAACAAATTAAAGAAGTTTAGGAAAATGACCAGACTTCAGAAAGGAGGAAAATCAATCTCAACAAATCAAACGCCAATCAAATGCTATGAATGTGATCAATTTGGACATATGAAGAAATATTGTTCCAAGCTCAACAATGATAAAAAGAAGAAAGCTTCCAAAGTAACATAGGATGACTCGGAATCTTCATCATCATCAGATAGTGACAGCAATAGTAACGGAGAACAAGCTAATGTATGTTTTATGGCACAAACTGATGAGGTATGTTCCGTACTTAGTAATGATGAATTATTATAGCTTAGCGTGGAACAAGACGATAAACTTAGAAAATTTGAAAAATTAAATAAAGAATACATAGCCAAAATAAATCGATTAGAACTTGAAATAGGAATTCTAAAAGATGAATTTTTTTACTTTAGAGGATGAACTAGAATTATCTCAAGAAAATATAAAAGTAGTTTAGTTGACTATGGACTATATCTATTGATTTTGGAAAAGTTAAACAAGAAAATGATAACTTGTTAAAAGAAAATATCAACATGAAAAGTAATATAGAAACATTGAAAATTAAATTTTTTGAATTAAAAGATAAATTAGATAAAATTGCAAATAATGTTTCAAAATTTAATAAAGAAAACAAGATTGAAAAATCTTATCAAAACTTCAAAACCTTCAAGTAATAGAAATGGAATAGAATTTAAAAATATTCCTAAACAAAAAGGGAATAATATTAAGAAATATAGTTTCATTTATCAAAAGACTAAAAGATCACCTAAGTCTAATACAAATACCGAAAAGATAAAAATTTGGATTCCTAAGACAAACAACAATTTGATTAGACAAAAATATATTAATAATTTTCTAGATAATGTAGTCTATAATAAAAATTACGTTCATAAAGATACCAAACCTTCTTGGGTGTGGCTACCTGCTCCTCCTAACATCTAGGACCCTAGCAAAGTATATAGGTACCAATTAAATCATTTTTTATTTTGCAGGTACCAAAAAAAGAAGAAATGGATACTTGATAGTGGATGCTCCAAGAATATGACCGAAAATTCAAAAAATTTATCAAATATAACATACATCGATGGTGGAACGGTAACTTTTGGAGATAACTCAAAAGGATACGTCATTGGAATCGGAGAAGTCATCAACTCTGGTATTTCTAACTCTCATATTATTTCAAATGTTTTGTTAGTAGAAAATTTAAAGAACAGCCTACTTAGCATTAGTCAATTATGCGATAATGGTTTTCAAATTAATTTCGAAAAAGATAGATGTAATATTTTCAACAATAACAAACAACTTATCTTTGAGGGTTTCAGAAACAAAAATATTTATGTCTTAAATATGAATATAAATCGAAATTCAAACCTATGCTTAACCGCCAAACATGACGATCCATGGTTGTGGCATAAATGATTCTGTCATATTAATTTTAAAAATATTAATAAATTAGCAAAATATGAGCTAGTTAGAGGTTTATCTAAAATGAATTGTAAAGTAGAAAATTTATGTGACGCTTGTCAAATCGGTAAACTAAAGAAAAGCTCTTTTAAATCTAAAAATAATATTTCTACAAAACAACCGTTAGAATTATTACATTTAGATTTATTTGGTCCAACTCAAGTACAATCTATAAATAGCAACAAATATATTTTCGTAATAGTCGATGATTTTTCAAGATATACATGTACTGTATTTTTAAAAATAAAAGTGACACTTTTGGTATGTTTCAAATTTTTGCTAAAAGAATTAAAACTCAAATGGATTTGAAAATTAAGAATTTTCGAAGTGATCACGGTGGAGAATTCGAAAATGATCTTTTTACTAATTTTTGTAATAAAAAGGGAATAAGTCATAATTTTTCTTTTTCCCACACACCACAACAAAATGGTGTAGTAGAAAGAAAATATCGTACGTTATAAGAATGTGCACGAACACTATTAAATACTAGTGATTTACCAAAACATTTTTGTGTTGAAACTATTGCTACGGCTTGTTATATTTTGAATCGAGTAACCAGACGACCTATGATTAAACATACTTGTTTCGAAATGTTATTTGGAAGAAAACCTAAAGAGTCTCACCAAAGAGCTGTTAAACGTATCTCATGATATTTATCTAGTACTAGAGATTATGGTTTGTTTTACCCTAAGGGATCATCGTTTGAACTTGTTTCATATAGCGACGCAGGTTTCGGTGGACGTAAAACAGATAGTAAGAGAGTACTAGTGGAACGTGTCATTTTATCGGACAATCGTTGGTTTCATTGTTTAGCAAAAAGCAAAACTGTGTCTCTTTATCCATTTATGAAGTCGATTATATTTCAGCGGCCTTAGCATGTTCACAAATGATATACATGCAACAAACGCTTAAGGATTTTGGAAAATTTATCGATAAATCACCAATATATTGCGATAATATGAGTGCGATAAATATATCGAAAAACCCTGTAAATCACTCATGTACTAAACATAGATATACGACATCACTTTTTACGCGATAATGTAGAAAAAAGAACTATTACATTTGAATACGTAAATACCGAGAATCAAATAGCAGATATTTTGACAAAACCACTAAATGAACAAATGTTTGTTAAAGTACGACGTGATTTAGGAATATGTTCTCTTAATGATCTTATCAGCTAAACTCTAAATTTCATTGATTCTATTTTTGGTTAAAAAAATTCCATCCACAAACAAAATCTTTTAACACTGACCAACAATTTCTTTAGAATGTTTTTTTTTTTGAAAATAACTATTTATAACCATTTAAAACATGAATAAATAGCTCCTTCTTTTACAAATAAAATAGAGTTTTATACTGGTTCCTTTTAAAAAAACAAAAGCAAAACAAAAGTATGTCTTTCGGTAACTCTCACCTCTCTTTTTCAACACGAACCTCGGATAGTTCAGCGGAAACCCCTCTTCGACTTCCTACTCCGTCGCCAGGTCAAGAGCCACCTACAAATGGTCCTCCTATCACACGGGATTCACTCCCGACAAAAAACGATCCAAACGATCTCTGTTTGTCTCTCCTAACACCAAAGAATAAATCGATGATATATGTCATTACCAAAATCAACAAATGGATTTACAACAAGAATTATATTTCAAACAAATAGTCACTGCAAGACAATTGAGTTTTCTTGAGCACGTAGCGATCAAATTTTGCAATTAACGAAAAAAAGATGTACATGAACCATTTCTGATTCCTTACAATCCTATGGATTCTTCTGCCTCTTATCGTACACCTTGGGATCCTCCAACTAGGCAATTCTCTGGTTCTCCAAGAGCCAACGAACGTGGAAATATTTGGTCTCCACTTAAGCCATGGAAGGATAGCAAATCTGAAGATTGAAATGCCTCATCCTCATCTAAATAAACTTGTCTAGTTTTATTGTATTTTCATCTAATTATATTTGTATTTGTTTTCAAACATAAATAATATTATGTTTTAATAAAATCGATCCCTCGAAAATCAAGCAAAACCTTCCAAAATCAGACTATTTTTAGGCATACTAGAGATTTCAGACGTCTAAACGATACCATCAAACGTCTGACACCATTATATCACATCATTTTTTAATCCAGTGCATATATCAGACGTCTTATATAAATATCCAAATGTTTGAAAATTGTTATTGCCTTCTTAATATGAAAAACAAGCTAATCTTAAACGTCTGATATTAAATCCAAATGTCTGACAAAACTCTCTATCTTTAAAATTTACAATTCTGCCTATTCCAAATGTCTGCCAATAACACCCAGATGTCTGAAAATGTTTACTGTCGTCAAACTAAGGTTAAAACAGATGTCTGATTCACTTTCCAAACATCTGAAATTCAATCGACGCATACCGTACACTTAAAACAACTGTTTTTCCAAATTTTCAATTCACATTTTCATTCTGATTCCTCTTTCAAAATTGAAACTCTAATTCTCCAAATCACTATCTCCTTAATTTTGCTCAATTTCATAGCGCCCAAAACTAAAAACCTTAGAATTTCTAAGAGAAAGCAAGAGCAAGCTACATCCTCCAACCCAAAAGTATGCTCCGACGGTCAAATTGAGAAGTAGATGAATTTAGTACCTCATTCTATCAAAAGATATGAAAATATCCAGAAGAAAAAGCTACACACGGGTCCTTTCTATAACTTGCTTAAATTCGCTATGTATGATTTGGATGAGATATGTGAAAATGCTAGGTTACATCATTTGATTTCCTACAATTCGAATAATGTCCAAATCGACCAGCTTACAATATTCCTTTTCTTCGCTAATCTAGATAGCACTGCCATATGGAATACCGATAATGATGATAATCGGCTTTGGTCGAGTGTTTACGGCAACACTATTCGACTTACTCCTGAAATTATAGGCCATAGTCTAGGTTGTTCCGACTTCGGAGGAGGTTTGAATGACATCCCAGATATGCACTTCAAACCAAGGAATAATATTACCCATCAAATTTGGGAAGATGAAATGCCACGATTTTCTTCGATATACTCATGACTAAGGCAAGGCTACTCACTAGGATGATTATCAACACAATCATTCCTCGACTTGGCTGCCATGAGCAAATAACAGAGTTGGAGCACAAAGCTTTACATGCTATCTTTAATCGTACATGGGTAAATTGGGCGAAATTTATATTTGACGAGCTTAAATATTATCATACTCGATCCCGTCCATCAATTATTTACCTTACCTACGTGATGCAGCTTCTGTAAGCCCACAACATTCCATCATATTTATCGACTTTTGAGGAGACTGCCCCAAAATACACCTCCACAAAATTCTTCTCTCTTATGCACTTACCAGAAAATCCCCAGATTTTATTTCATTTGACGAACGGACGCGACGTCGTTAACAAGCTGGACAAGCTAGGCCTCAACCCAAACATCAATCACCACGACCATCACAAGAAGAACAACCAGAAGAAGAACACATTTCCCCTCCTCCTGCACCCTTTGACTATCCAGGCAAGACGACATTTTGGAGACTCGCACTGAAACTGATCACAATGAAAGCATTTGAGACTTAACTCTCCAAAATCAACTTATCTTGTCAAGAAATCAAAAAATTTTGGCTAAGCGTATCGATAGCTTTGAAACAACATTTGCTTCTCGCCTAGCCACAGTTGAGACATCGCTTTCAACAACATTATATGTTCTAAAGAGGTTCTCCAACGAGTCCGTGGTCCTACACCACCGTCGAAAGATTAGCCAACTCCAATGCCTTCTCCTCCTCCTTCAAAACATTATAAACTTTTTGAAGAGGAAAAAGAACCTCTAGAACATACTCCAAAATCTCATACAATACAAGCTAGTTCTTCCAAGATTATAGATGAAGGAGATGATCAAGCCAAAGCTTCCCTCCAAGATACTGAGATATTTTTTTCCATCTTTTTTATTATAATGGAGTCAAAAATCTATGCATGTAATCACTATGTTTATTGGTTATAAAAATGATTTTTGGCTTGTTACTTATGAGTAATTATCTTTCATCTATTCATGATTATTGATTATATCATACATACTTTTGTATTAATGTTTTTTGATAATGCCAAAGGAGGAGAAATAATGGTAAGCACATATCGGGGGAGATGTATAAAATTATATCTATGTATATTGTATAGTTGTCATCATCAAAAAAGGGAGAATCAAATAATGGTAAGCACATATTCAAAGGAGATGTATAAAATTATATCTAAGTACATTGTATAGTTGTCATCATTAAAAAGGGAGAGAATGTTAGGAAATCCAATCTATGGTTCGATGACAACAACTCTACATTGAAAATCCAATATACGTATATATTTACACATACATGTACTTGCTAGAAACACATCACTAGAAAAACAAGAAAGAGGCTCAAAGGACACTACAAAAGACTACTAGTCGATAGGAACAAAGAAATAAACTAAAAGATGCACACAAATTGACATGCACCATATCAGACGTCTGGGTGCACAAGCCAGACATCGGGAAAAATTCTCTAGAACAACAAACAAGCTAAACAAAACGTCTGGTAATGTCACTCAGATGTCTGATCCTCTACTATATTTAAAAAATATAAGTACCAGACGTTTGAAATAAATACTAGACCTCTGAATTCAAACTCGAACATCAGAAATGAATTATAGCTGTCATATGTGAATGGACATCTCCGCTTCTCTTCGCCATAACTCTTCACCATCAACAGAAGCAACCTTAGAGGGTTCACTAATGGACGTGACTACTGAAGATACCTATCTCAACTATATATAGCATCAAGAATCAAGAGAAAAAAACTCACTTCACTTACTTACGCTTTTAAAACTATATTATATTCTTGATCTCTGCACTCTAGCAATATTTACTTATATTCCTCTTCCATATACTCAATTTTTCATAGACAATATTCCTTAGAAATATATTGGAAGCAATTATGCAAATTAGTCAACATCCATGTTATATTGGAACACACATTTGACAGAATAACTCATTGTAACCAAGCCTATTTCTCCGGGCTAAGCGAGGGTTTTTTATAGTCGAATTCTAAAGGGGAGCTTTAGGACTAGACGTAGGACGGGAGGTCTGAACCAGTATAAAATTCTGGTGTGCTTATTCTATATTTACTTAGATTAATATTATTTTAGTTGCATCATATATTTTGTCACATATACTTGCATATGCACTACAGGATCCACCCCGTAGACTTTCAATATATTCACATTAAATATATTTAATAAATTAGATCAATTAAAAACTAAAAAAATTATTTAAATAAAATACGACTTTATTAGTATAACTAAATTGATCCAGTGTTGCATATTACACTTCATAGGCCCACTAAGATCTAATTAGAGACTTTTTTCAAATTTACTCATTTTGCCCATTACAAAATAAACTAGGTTCCTACAATGGTACCAGAGCCCAAAGAGTCAATGTAGTATAATTAGTCAATATTTAGGACCAACTAATTAAATATCCTTATGATGGATGTCAAAATAGCATTACTTGGGGTTGAATAGGAATTATTCACCCTTGGTTATTAGCCTAGCCCAATAGGTGAGTAAGACCGCTACTAGATTGGCCTAGATATAAGGCTTAGAATTTTTTAGGCCTCGAGCTAATTTGAGAATTAAGGTTTGAAAATTGAAAAATATATTTAAATTTAAATATTGAGATCAAAATATAAAAGAAAGTTTATAAGTGTTGTAATGTAATTTTTAAATTTTTTAAATTGTTTAGAGAAATTAAATAATTAATTTTGAAAACTTTAACTTATATTTAATTCATACGATTAATTAAGTAAGATAATTAGTTAAAAGTTAATTAATTAAAAATATATGCATATATTGATATCTGTATGTAACTATAATTGTTATATTTGTAAATTTGTCTTAAAATTAATTAAGATAAAAGTAAATTAAAATGTGAATTAAGTAAGTATTTATTTAAAAAATTTAAATAAATAAAAGGATTTATTTAAAAATTAATTAAGTAATTAATATTTACACATATTGATATGTATATAAACAAGATTATAAATGTTATAGTTAATTATTTAGCTTAAATAGTTTAAGATGAATAATATGAAGTTTATGATAAATAAAATTTAGTTAAACTAGTTTAACTAAATTAAGATTTAAAACGGATTAAATATGATTTAGTTGATAATACTGGAAAGTTAAATAAATTTGATTTAATTAAAAATATTTAAAATTAATTGAATACGATTTAATTAACATGGATTAAAATTAATTAAATTTGACATAATTAATTCAATATATATAAATATTTTTATTTGAGATAAATGAGTGATCCTCTATTAGAAGAGCGGAACACTCATGTATTGTATTCTACACTAGGAAAAAGAGCTGTTAACATGCTTGATAGGTAGCAATACCCATCCGATGTAATGTGAAAAAAGATAAGGAAAAACCCCCAATTATAGAGAGTTAAGGTCCATAATAAAATAATACAATACTATAATCCGCTAAATAAGATGAGTGATAATATCTCAAAATCTGCTATATCCATCCAGTCCAACGAGCATATCTAAAGCTGCAGAAAAGATTATACCAAAAGGGTAAGACCAATACATACATACATACATACGTACATACATACATACGCGTGCGCACACGCACACACACACATATATATGTGTGTGTGTGTGTCTATACACAAACATACACACATATATATGCTAAGTAAAAATATACTAGTCGAATAAATAATAGAACAAGCAATATTATGATTAAAACTAAGTAAGAAATAATAAAGGGTATAACACAATTCAATTATTGTAAATAATGTGAATTCTAATCAAAGCTAATATCCTAATAATAGTGAAGTATCAAATGTGTCATTGGTAAAGGTGTCCAAGGAAACTAAATTTGGTTCATCGCTGTTTTTTTCTATGATTGAGAATAAATGTCATAATTTTTTAGATGAATGCTATATAAAAAATTGAAATATTTTAAAATCAACTAATTTCCTAAATATAATATAGTTGTCAGATTCATTGGTATACTTGTCAATTTAAAAGGTATTTAAAGTGATATCATTATTTCTATTTTTAAACACTACATTTGTTTTCTTAACTAAATTAATACTAGATTTAATCATTTTAAGGGATTCATTGAAACTAATATTATTATCTTATTTTATAACTATGGTTTGAAATCAGTTAACCCAAAACACAGCAGTTATATATATTAACTTGCATGTTGGAGTATTTATATTATTAAAATCCCTTTGAGTCCTTTCAAACCATAAATATCAATATATTATAGTAAAAATAGTATCAATTACAAATCTACAAAAACCATTATAACAAATCCTAAGCCTATTCCAAAATAATTCAAGATTGTTATTATGTTAATTACATTAAAATAAAAAATGTTAAGACAATTTATAAGGATATAATTAGTGATATGACAATCAAAATATCTATGGAAAATATTATTCATTCCCACATTATAGAAAAAAAACATTTATCATCAGTAACTATATTTTTCTTTTTTAATAATTCTATAGTATTTAATTTCTATGTATAATTAACCACATATGTACTTAAGCTTTCGGTGGAGAATTACCTTTCCAAATATATTTAAATATATTCGATTTTATACCCAAGAAATTAAGTAATTTATAAATGGAGTGCGCTGTATAGATTTTGTCATTATCCCAAAACCAAATTTTAATGTCATTTTAATTATCAATGTTATATAATTCTCATTTAGCACAAAGTAAGGAAAACTTTGATAATGTATTTCCACCAAAAGTACGATAAAAACTAAATTCTCATGAAAAAATTAAATTTGGTCTATATATTTATGAAATTAACACAATTTTAAAATTATAAATTTCGTAATGTTTATAAAATTCAACTTTAAGGAAAATTACCAATATCTAATTATCATGCCAAAATAAGTATATTCCTCGAATGTACCATATTATTAATTCCTAATTTATAAATATCATAATTTTTTATTGTTGATTTCCGAAAATGAGAGATATTATTTGTATTATTAGAGGAAATATGTTGTATATTATAAGTACCATTATACCATTGATTCAATATTATTTCTTTCTAAAGTAAATTCTCATTATTATCTATAAATTTCAATATCCATTTTTCTAATAAATAAGTACTTAAATTATGTGAATTTATAATACCTAACGCTCCCTCATTTGTAAATTTGCGCACCATTTCCTAATTAAAAAATATTTTGATCTATTGTTGGGATTATCACTGCTCCATAAAAAATCTCTCCTAATTTAATCTATTTTGTCAATTGCCCATTCTGGAAAGCGATAAAACAACATCTAATAAATGGGTAATGCTGACAAAATAGAGTTAATAAGGACTATCCTACCAACCTTTGATAAAAACCTACCATTCCATTTAGTTAATCTTTTGTTATTTTTGTATATTATTGTTAACCAGTCATCATGTATATGTTTATTTAGTCTTATTAAAAATCTTAAATATACCATGAGAAACGTCATAGTTTTACAATTTAATGTACAAGCAACTTGATTTTCTATCTTATCTATCATTCAAAACTCACATAAACTCTTATCAAAGTTAATCTTTAGTCCAGAGAGAAATTCAAAGCTATATAACATAAACTTAGGTGCTATAATATGTCTATGTGAGTGAGACATAAAGAGCATGGTATCATCCACAAACAGAAGAATGGAAATGCCATTTCTTGTAATTTCATTTCCAACATTATATAAATCTCATTGCTAGTTCCTAGTTAAATAAGTCTAGCAAAAATATCTGCCGCCAAATCAAACAAAACTAGTCACAATGGACCACCTTGCCGAAGCCCACGCATTGATTAAATTTTATTTACTTATATACCATTAACCATAATACTAGAATTTTCAATTTTAAGTAAAGGCATAATTTAGCCCCATCTATCTAATACTGAAATCCTTAACCAATAATAAATCATTTAGAAAATCCTAATTAATTGAATCAAAAGCTTTTGCAAAATCAAGTTTCAAAAGTGCACAAGCGTTATTATTTTTACAACAATGATTAATGTAATCTTAAACAGCTAGTACCCCATCTATAATATTTCTACTTTTGATAAATGCAATTTTAGTCATATCAATTAATTAATCCATTTTAGTGTTTAACCTATTAGCTAAAACCATAGAAATGATTTTGAAAGAACAATTTAACAGTGAAATAGATCTGAAATCTTTTAATCATTTGCACCTATTTTCTTATGTAACAAGATTACATTAGCAAAGTTAAACCTACCTAAGTGTAATGAACCATCATAAAATTTCATAAAAATATTAATTAACACCATATTTTTCCATAAAATAATACTGGAAACCCGTTAAGGCCAGGTGACTTATCATTTGGTATATCTTTTATAGCCCTTAAAATTTCTTCTTTCATATATGGAGAATCAAGTCCATCAAAATCAATCCTAAAGTCATTAGGATATAATTCATTCCAGTTAGATCTAATCCTATGCTTATTTATATTTTCAAAAATTTCTTTGTAATAATTAGTGAATGCCTCATCTAATTCTTTTTGATTAAAGATCTCAACATTATTAATTAAAATAAAATTAATGGTATTACTATGTTTTCTTCTTTTTGTTGCTTTATGAAAAAAGATTAGCATTCATATTACCCTCATCCATCCATTGAACTATAGATCTTTGTTTTCACATTACTTCTTCCTGTGTTAGAATTTTATTTAATTCGTTTTTTAAATTTGAAAGCATAATTTTTTTGAAATATTTAAATTTCTAAGTTCTTCTATTTTATTCAACTTAAGAATCTCATTTAGTAATTTATCCTTTTTAATTCTAATATTACCAAAAATAACTTTATTCCATTTCTTAAGAAAAAAAATCTTAGATCTCTAATTTTACATACAGATATTTTCGTTATATTTCCCAAAAATTTATAATTATATTTACACCGAGAAAACCATTTGTATGCAATTAATTCTGAAAATTTATTTTTCTAACAACCACATTTTTTTCAAATCTAAATATTTTATTTCTATTATTTTGGTTACTATGATATAAGATAATTGGATAACGATTTGAGTAAATAGTCGGAAGCCCAATCAGCTTACAAACGAGATATTTATCTTCCAGTTCATCGCTAATAAATTTTTTTATCTAAAAGAGCCATTGATGAGTCGTCTCTTTTCTTCGACCAAGTGTATCATATGTTGTTTAATTGTATTCAATTAAATTGATATTAATAATGAATTGATCAAATTCTCCTATAGTAGAAAATTTTCCTTCTCTAGGAGTTCGTTTTTCAAGAAACCTAGTTACATTGAAGTCCCACTCATCACCTAAGGTCCTATAGTGAGTGATCTAAACTCTAGATACTCACTCCAAAGTATCATACTATCCAATTTATAATTCGACCCGTAAACATCGGTAATATTTAGAAACGAGTCATCAATGAGATAATTAAATTAAATGTATCAAAAGAGATTTAAAAATAGATTGTAAATGTTTAATATAGTTTTCTTTCTAACCTACCATATGTGCTCCAGAACTACCCTTTGCATGGAGATGAACCCAATGACAGATATAAAGATCCCATAAACCTCCATAAAATCTATAATCAGGGTATTATATTTTATTTCTTGTAATAAAACATTATCAATGTTCTAATCTTTAAAAAACGACCTAATTTTATTATATTTTCCTGAATTGTGTAAACCTCTAATGTTCCAACTAATGTGTCTCATGTCCAACCGATTAACCCGCTTTAATTCCTTGCTCCCAATATACTTAATGTCAATCCGAATATCGTTCAAAATAAAGCTAGTATTTCTAGTTAAATACTTCATATCATTGGTTGATAAACTACTCAAAGTACAAGGACTATATGCACTACCTAAAAGAAAATCCATACTTAAGCTAGAGCTATCAGAAGCTCCAGTGGTTGCTCGATGAAGGCGAGCACTCCTCCTCACCAATCTAGATGCACTCAACCTAGATCCAATCTCTCCGTGCACTGTAAAACGGCTTATCTACTCATTAGTAGACCAGTATCTGCCCTCCTTACATCAATCTCTCTATTATGCTACACTAACTCTATTTCTCTATTTACATCACATATAAAATAAATATTATATAAATTAATTAATTTATAATAGTTATAAATAAATTAAACATATATAGTTTTGTATGTATAAATATAATATAAGTGGAACCGTAAGAAATCCAAATATATTTTTATTATTATTACATACACATGGTATGTATATCATGATATCAGATGTATTCAACACTTGAATCATGATGGTATTTCATAAGGAATGCATTTTTCTTAAAATTGATATCACTCAAAATATTTTTTAAAGATTATGAATCTCTAATATGTTTTTCCTCTATCATTTATATGTTGATAGACTACTTGCATATGCGTTAGTTGCCAAACAAACCTAACATAGACCTATTATGGGTAGTACTATTAATATATCGACTAGATGAGGTAAGATACATGCATGTATTTGTTGAGCAAACTCATGGTAAATCCATTATACTTAGCCCATCGTGAAATGATAGGTAAGAGTAAATAACCACTATCGAATTGTTGAGAAATCTCAAGGTCAAGATTGAGTTTAAGACAAAAGACCACGGTTAGGAGTTGTATATGATATAACTGATAAAAAGTTTTTCATCGTTTGTGGGCCTATGAGTTGTTGAGAAAACTCAATGTTAGAATCTAAAGGAAAGTGAGTCCTGATACTCACTTGATAAATTGAAAGATTTATATATATATATATATATATATATATATATATATATATCTTAGTTGAGGAATATAAATCTAGTGGGAGCATTATTAGGAAAATGAAATACATTTAACATTATTAATATAATAAAAACACATGTTATATAAATACACTAATGAAAGAAATAAAGATTTACATAGAAATATAAAAGTACATATCAATAAATCGTTTAGTATGTTGTCACCTTAAGACCAGTGCAAGAGCTGAACTACACAACTACTAAACATTCATACCTTAGTCACCTAAGTTTTTATTTGCCCATGATGTATATTATCTTCTGAATTTTAAATACTAAAATAATACAATAATATGGACATTCGATCTATATTAGATGGCATACAAAAGTTGTATGGGGATCTGTTGTGGTTATAGTGTACAAAATCTTGATGAGATAGGTTTATTTGAAATAAGCAAGCCATGGTGCAAGATCATGTATTCAACATTATTGAGAACAATGGGAATCTTATTACATTGAAAACAACGTAAGACAACAGACTAAAGACCAACCTAGGAATTCAATAATTAAATTGTCAATTTTGATCAATTTGCTTAACTAAACCTATACGATATCCTAGATGCTAAAGATATCCGAATGTACTTTTATCAAGAGTTCAGTCTAACCTTGTAATAAAAGTTTCCTTCCAAATGGTTCGACCATTTAGAAAAGAAAGCGAACGTTTGATAGTAGATGTAACATAGGCACAATAGAGATAAAGAGAGTGAATTGTCACCTCTACTTCATAATAAGACATTGGAGATGAGAATTGTACAAAATATTAAGTGGATATTCAGTATGCAACGATAAATGTGATTTATATTCCAAATGTAGTGGAATTTTTTTCTATAAGAATAATTTCTTATTTAATTTATTTGATCAAAAACCCTTGACAGTATGCTTGTTATACTAGATCGAATAAATGATCCATAACAAGTGGTTAAATGGAACTTCATATTTCATGCACCCCTGTAATAACGACAAAAATAGTGGGAGCATACCATACGACACTTATTAATGAGTGCATAAGTTACAAATGATTTCTTTCATACACACACACCCAATATTATTTGTGAAATAATCATAATTTTCAGTATTGACTAAAAATAGATATAGTTTTATTTTAATATGAATATTTGTTATTCTACGCCATAATTTTTACTTAGTTATAATCACCCTCTAACCATTGGTACCAAAGGCCAAAGGAAAAAATTCCTAAGTATTCCTAATTTATAAAACTCTACGTTGTGTTAACTTTGCATGACATGTGAATTTCAATGAAAATTTGCATATGGCTTCATACAACTCCTTTCGGCACCATAATCCAAAGGATAAGCTTCGAAATCGAAGTATAGGAAAAGGTCCAAAAGTATCACTCATATTAAAGGCAACGGTCCCCCGGCCGACCTTAAACCAAGAGCTCAAACCTCCGGACGGGCACCAACTAAAAGCTTAAACTAAGATAACACCTAAACATGAAAGCGATTCAATATGAAACCATAATCAATGGCTAAGGTTGCCATTAAATATATAAACAGCTCAGACAACCTAAAGTATATGCAGCACATGCGGATCAAGGCATTCAAATGTTATATATAGAATATAATGTCGGTAATCCACACTAATTAGAAAGTAAACCAGGTATCAACACATGTGTAAATCACAACCTCTCCTACAGGACAACTCAGCAATCTAAGTGAAAAGAACTACGTTGATAATTGAAACGACCCGACTTTCTTACCACAGAAAATCGCATCATTTTTAAGAAAGAAAGGGGTAGAAAAGAGAATAGAAAGAAGAGAAGAAAAAAACAATATCAGAATCTAAACAGCGGAACGAATAAATTATATTAATAACATAAATATTACATAGTTTACAACCATTATCAGAGTTACATGGATATATCACATACTAGACAGTTATAAACACCTGTCTAGTTAGACAACTCAAATCAGTACAAGAAACAACTCAGAGAAAACTACACAGCGGAATACTATATATATCTACACGCAGAAGCCTCCTGCTCCATTGCTCCTCCACAATTCGTCAAAGCTAACCTGAATCCTAACCTGAATCCCTTGGCTACTCGTAAAAATTTGAGCACCAAGAGTTTATGAAAAACAAAAATAAACTCCGGGTCAGACATGGGTCTGGCGTGAGTAACAGGTTAAAGTTGCTTAATTTTCAAAATCTTTTTGAAAAGAAAGGTATCACGTAAGACTCCCCACACATAAACATGGAATTTTTTTTACCTTACGCTAACCAAATCATTTGATAGGAAATTCAGTGATATTATAATAGGGTGTAGGGTTTTCAAATAAATAAGAAATAGCCGAATTGTTACATGATTAAATTCCAGCTACTAGCCACAAGAGTGGGTAATACAATCAAAACCATTGGCACTTATTGGATTTTGGATTCCATACAATGGCAGGGCTACTGGGGTACCGCCCATCACAGTACGTGGCCTAGATCACCGTACCGAGGAGTACTCCCACTCTCCTGCAACACAAGGTCGGACCCATTCCTTACTGAACAGTTCCGAACAAGATAACCCCGACGGTTGGAGCTCAAAAACCGTCCACACAGCCGAAATGAAAAGGGACCTCTAGACATGGGTAAATCTCACTCTCAAGTGGGGGCTACCCACGAAGCCTTGCTGCACCTCCCCTGTTTTAGCCATTCTCGGTTAATGAGGCTTGTGGCTACGATTACCTTTATAGGACATATCACTTAGAATGCTCATCGTCCACCTGACGATGTTCTGAAAGCATTCAATCCATACAAGTTCGTTCCGGGTTCGAACGAAACTGAAGGCATTATCTCGTTACACTCATTTTGGAATCACCCTCAGAGTTAACGACAATAACCCTTGCACTCTAAACCACCGTCTCGAATCTATAAGTACTATTCCGTCAACTCATTACGGAATCACCTACAGAGTTATATTGACTTATAGTCCTTTCACCTCGAGTCTTCACAAAGCTCCATTTTGATTCACGACCTAACATTATTTGGAATCGATGTGGTTTTCGGATATCCAAACATGGAAACCCGATCCCGGTCTCATCGAAATCCAAAGCGTGTCTTTTAGGTCCAAGTTGTTTTAAAGTTTTAAAACAATTCAATACAGTATCTATATACACACAGACAGATAATTCATAAATCAAAATTGATAATCAACATTATCAAATAACATGTAATCCACATCATCAATATCAAATAGATATTCCATATATCATCATCACAATAGATAACCTATGTTATCATCACAATACAATCAAGTCATTCATACCACACAATATCATTTATCTCATTACTGAGATCACAAAACATCCAAGACAACCAATGACACCCATTCATACATAAGCAATGATTTATTCATTACAATATAATTAATTTAAAATGAATTAAATTAACTATCTCTATCTCTAATTAATTTAAATTAAATTAAATTAATTACCCATCTTTAATTAATTTAAAATAAATTAAATTAATTACTTCACCAATATAAATCTTGCTTATCCAATCATTTAATTGATTACAATTAATTAATTAATCCTTCATTATTTATCACCTTAATTAATCACACTTGATTAATTATCCTTAATTACACTCATGTAATTATCCTTAATTAATTTCACAAAATTAATTATTCTCAACTAAACAGTAATTAACCTTTAATTACTCAATTAATTAATTAATCATAATTAATTACATTAATCCTTAATTAATTAATTACCTTTAATTACTTATCATTGATTAATTAATCATAATTAATCAACTTTAGTTACATCATTAATTAAATAATTAATGATCTTTAATTGTTAATTACCTTAAGTAATTAACTTATAATTATTAATCATCATCACTGATTTGTTACATTTAGTAATTATCTAGCTTAATTGCTATATTAAACAAATTAATTATCCTTTAATTTATTATTTAATTAATCCCTTGATTAATTATTAAGTAATTTAAATCCAAACTACTTCATTCTTAACATCTCCACTTAATTACAACATATTAATCAATTACTTAACTAAGTAATTTCCAAAATCATTTCTTACATATAGTAATTATTTAAAACCCAAGTGTTTAAAATTAATTAAACTTAATTAATTAAAATAAACAATCCCATTAAACTAATTTAATTACATTTAGTAATTAATTTCTTAATTACTTCATTAAGTAAGTATTCTCTACAATTCACAATTGATTATTATTAAATTAATTAATCTAATTAATTATAAAAATTAATCACATTAATTAATTATTTAAATAATCCTGGTTAATGACCTTCATTAACCCTTCTCTAATTATCTTTATTAAGTAATTAACTGAGATTAATTACAAAATTAATTATCTAAAATTTAAAGTCTAATTATTTAAATAAATTAACCTTGATTTCAACTTAATTACTTAATTAATAATTTATTTATCATTAATTAAAAATCTAATTAATGATCTAAATTACAATTTGATTAAACCCTAATCACTATTCATTGAATCTTAATAAATTAATTAAATAAATAAATTAATTATTTCTTGATTACCCTTTTAAATAAATTAATTCAACATTATTTCCTAACTTAATTTTAAGTTAAAACATTCCTAAATTATGTTTTAAAAACAATTTATTTAAACAAAGTACTTTTGAACTACTTTTAAATTTTGTTTCAAATACAAGATTTAAGAAGGAAAATCTTATACTTAAGCAAGGTTTTTATAAAAAAAAATTAAACCTTTTTAAAATCACAAGACAAACAAGTATTCATCAAATATAAGAAATCCATAAGGTTTGAAACTAATTTCATTTTTAAACTTAATAATTTAAATTTAAACTTTACATACCAATTTGTTTTAAGACCTTCAAATTTAAAACTTCTTTATTTCAAAACTGAAATAATTATTTTAAATCTTTGAATTTCAACTTAAACTTTAACTTAAAATCTGGCTCACATAATTTTAGAAGCTTCAATTTAAATTTCAACTACTTATTTTTATAAAGTAATTTAACAAGCTAAATATTTTTTTTTTTTTAAAAATAGTGACTTAAAACCAGATATGAACTCTATTATTTAAGCTTGAATTAGAACTAAGTTTAAATTCACTTTACATTTGAATGGTTCAGATTTGTAAAACAATATTTGACAAAACAGGTTCAGGTTTATTAAAGATCTGTAAAAATTCTTTTACCCGAGTCACCCCTCAAAATACTCGAGTAAAACCCCCACTGGCTTCGAGTCAGAAACTCGAGTAACTCGAGTTAAATTCCGAGTTAAAAACAGCACCCTACAAAACAACATCCGCTGAACTCAACTGCACGGTGCACGTGCACCGTGGCTCCGGCCATCACCGGCCATCCACCATAGCCCCAAACCATCAATGATCACCTCTACACTCGAACACAATCACCAGAAAGCCACTACAGCAGCACAAATCAAATCGAGCTAAAAACCCAACCTGAAACATAGTCAGGTTCTTTCCCCCCTTCAAAACCTGTCAACGGTAAATACTCTTCCCTCCGACCACCTGTCGATGAACTACTCCTCCCACGTCTTCAACTATGGCCAAACTTTCAATCCTCAAAAGCTTGTAACACTCGGTCAAACACACAAATTGAAAAGTTCGATCCTATGAACCTCCTTAAAACTAGGGTTCCCAGTTGATTTCCACTGCCGCAACCTTCCTGGGTAATTCTATCACCATTAATGATTTTTCCCTTACTCCCCACTCAATCTACTTCCCTCAGAAAGAACCCCGAGATCTCCCCATTCAAAGGTCATCAGAATTTACTTAAATTCCATTTTTAGTTCAAAACCCAATAGCAACTTCATCTAATACCTAAAAATTCTAATCTTTGATTTAAAAATCATGTTGCAGATAGTATTTTTGATTTATGATACTGAATTAACAAATTAACATGTTTGGGTTTTTAATAAAATCAACATGCATTGATGTTGTTCTGTGATTCCAGAGACAATGATTTTATATTGGCTTGATTAAATTTTTAAACTATAGTTTAAGCTAATCAAACAACATTTGTTAAATATTAGATCCTATCCATAACTAGGCTAAGAGGTAAGGATTAAAAACTACATTTTTTTTAAAAAACAGGTTACTGTAGAGCATTTACACAGCATGAATACATGTAACTTTTCATTAGATATTTATTTATAATAACATGCACTGCTTATTTCATCTCAACATAGAGTCATGCAACCATGATTTAAATTTTAAATTTTTTTTATAAAAAGTTACTCACAGATTAGAAGAAGCAGAGCCTCTGTCATGCTTTGAACTTTAAAACTGCATTTCCCTTTGGATTTAAAACTTGAGTGCTTCCCTTAGAAATTTGAAAACTGGGTTGCTTTTTTTTTCTTGTTTGATTTAAAAACTGATGCTTGCTTCCAGATCTAAGAAAATGCAGGCTGGATCCCTTTTGAAAATGAGTTGCAGTCTTGATTTAAAACTGCAATTGCTCTGGGTTTTGAAGGTGTGCAGATTTATATTTGAACATGCACAACAGGTTTGAAAAGAAAAATGCCTTGCTTTCTGTTTGAAAATAGCAGGGCATTGATTTTGAAGAGGTGCAGGCTTCAGCTTTTGAAATTGCAGGGATTTGATTTGCAAGGCTTGAAGGTGGTTACAGGGTAAATGGTTTACATTTTTGTCTGAGGATTTGAATATGATAACAGATTTGCTTTTGAGATGTTTGATTTCTGATTTTGGAATGAAGAGGATTTACTGATTTGGTTTTAGAGAAAGTGTTTTCAGATTTTGTTAACTAAGCTTTAGATTTTGAAAAGAAAACGAATGGAATGGAAAAGGGTTTGTTTATATAAAGGCTGAAATTATTTGTAAATAAAAATAAAAGAAAACAAAATTTCAAATGCCACTTGTAAATAATCTCAACATTTGTCAAATGAAATGCTTACTCTCTTAACATTTGTTTAATGATGCTTTAAAAATACAACACTTGTCTTCTTTTTCTCTAAAGTAATTTGTGTATAATTCATTAGTTAATATATTAAGTCAAATAAATTTGTTAGTTAATATTTAAATATGTATGTAAACCTTTTAAAGAACTAAAAACAATTTGTACTTATAAATGAAGCTTATATATACGGAAATTAAAACAATTTAAAATTTATACTTTGGAATTTAAATTCAAATTAAATTCATAATCTAATATTAAAAATCAAATTATGAATACAAATCATACTTTGAAATAACAATAGCTATTTTTAACCAAAAATCTATTTATAACACAATACATTGTTAATATTGTATTTAAAATGTCTCATTATTAAATTAAAACAATTCTAAAGGAAATTATATTTTTATTAATAAATTTTCTGTTTAATTAAGCTATAAAACTCTTTTGTCAATTTAATTAAATTTAAAACTCAAGCTAAAACTATTTTAAAACATTTAAATATTTTCCTTATCAATTTAAAAATCATATATTTATTTATTTAATAGCTTTGGAGCTAATAAAAAATAAAATTTCCAAATTATTAATGTATATATTAGAATTTTAAAACATGATTCATTTATTAAATTTTAAACCAAAATCATTTATTTAACTTTGAAAAGCTTAAATATTAAATAAAAACAAAATTTCAAATTACTAAAAACATTGGAGTTAGAAGAATATGGTTTATTTATTAAAATTAAAATAATACCAATCTATTTGAAATATAAACCATATATTTATATTATATTGTAAATAGAAATCAATCTATTATTTTTAAAAGATAAAATAACCAATTTAAATATTTATTGAAGAAGATTATTAAATCTATTTGAATAATTACTAACAGAATATCAATATCAATTTAATTTTAAATACAGATTATTAAATTGATATTGTTTAAAAATTCCGGGATATTACAATCCTTCCCCTTTAAAAGAATTTCGTCCTTGAAATTTAAAACAAAGGTAATTTAATAATCTCATTAAAGATTTAATTTTAAATCACAAGCATATATCAAACCTATGCTAACAACCATATCAACCAATTCAACCAATCAAACAAATCTAATTATTCAGACAAAATTCTAGATAAAATTCCTTCGAGTTTCACCAGGTGTATATATATAAACCGGGATACTCGCTCTACAGAAATCAAACAATCAGTACTATGAAGCTACAAAATTCCTATTCATCTATATCTATAACACTAGACAAGATATCAGACTACAAACGAGTCTGACTCAACAACCAAAACTCCATAACTGCTGGTTTCACAACCAGTGATAGATCATACACGTACTCTCTCAGAGATACGTGAAACTCATCGAATCCCAGTTATCCAAAATGGTAATTCAATCCTGTAGATCAATCACTCAACCTCCAAGATCACATAAAAGAATCCAAAACTCTTCAGAGCTAGCTTCCCAGCCTTACTCAAACTTATAGCTCCTTTTTGATCGGAGAAAACTTATCCAAAAATTAAATCTCCAACTTCAGAATCCAAATCCCTCTGACTCTTATCCACAAAACTCTTCAGACGATCCTGGGCTGTCTACAGCCTATCTGATCAGCTCAACCTTCGCTGATGTCTCCAGAAACAAACTAGACCAATCAACACAACAAAATGATCTCCTCAAGATCAACCAAAATCAAAATCTCAAACTCTACTCCTCAACATCAGAAGACAACCACTTCTTCTGTCCAGAAAAGAAAAGCAGATACACTTGCCAAACTGCTTACGCTGCTCAACTCTGATCTGAAGTAGAAGAGAATGCTAAAGAAGAACACGGGCACAACTCAACTATATACCCAGAAATATGGTTCAGCAAATCCATATGGAAAATTCAGAAGTTCCTCCAAAACTCTGAGATGCTACACCAACTCAATCTCCTGGAACCATTCTTCTAAAAAGCTGAACCACCAGTACCACTCCTGGAATTTCAGACGATAGAAAGCTCAATCTCTAGATGCAGACAAAACTCTGACTTCTCTGAAGACATCCAGAAAAACTCAAATAACCCAAGAGAACACTCAAACAATCGCAAGTCACTTTTGCGAACCACACAAACCAAATCCAAGGAAAAACTGCTCTCCCTTAACCAAATAGAACAGCTTAAACTTAATTAGTCAACCCATCGAAGAAACGGGTTCACTTAACTGCTTCTGAACTCTACTTCAGAAAAACTGCTAAGCTAAAAGATATCTTCCCAACACCGAGAATACTCCAAGCTGCACTGCTGCCACAGATGCTAAAGAATTCCAAAACAAGCTTTTCGAGGAACTCAATCCTCAAAGCAAAAAGAAACTCCAGTTGAACACAGCCACAACACCGAAGCAGACTCACCTTCTTAACTTGTTCCAAAGAAAACATCTTCGAGAACATCCATAGTCACTGCATCTAATCACGTAGCTACTACTTTCTGATGTATCCAAAATACCATCACTTGCTTCTTCTCAATCAACAGATCCAAATTCTATTCATCCAACTTCAAAGAATTAACTCCGAACCTTAACAGGTTTCCTTCAGAGATCAATGAAGTCCCTCATCACTACAAAGCTCACTCGAGACGGTATTAGGTCTACAGTCTCGACAGATACACTTCCAACCTCATACATTCAAACTCCAACCAAGGGTAGTCGTGTTACACACACTACTACCCCATCTACCTTATAACTTATATTGGGGAACCAGAACAGATAACCCAATGGATATGTAGAAATAAATATATATATATATATATATATTTAAAATTAGTTATATATAAAAATTACAAGTACGCTCTCTCAAGAAAGACACTACTACAGAGCCTAGGTATTCACTCAACCTAATGCTCTGATACCAAGTGAAACGACTCGACTTTCTTACCACAGAAAATCACATCATTTTTAAGAAAGAAAGGGATAGAAAAGAGAATAGAAAGAAGAGAAGAAAGAAACAATATCAGAATCTAAACAGCGGAACGAATAAATTATATTAATAACATAAATATTACATAGTTTACAACCATTATCAGAGTTACACAGATATATCACATACTAGACAGTTATAAACACATGTCTAGTTAGACAACTCAAATAAGTACAAGAAACAACTCAGAGAAAACTACACAGCGGAATACTATATATATCTACACGTAAAAGCCTCCTGCTCCATTGCTCCTCCACAATTCGTCAAAGCTAACCTGAATCCTAACCTGAATCCATTGGCTACTCGTAAAAATTTGAGTACCCAAGAGTTTATGAAAAACAAAAATAAACTCCGGGTCAGACATGGGTCTGGTGTGAGTAACAGGTTAAAGTTGCTTAATTTTCAAAACCTTTTTGAAAAGAAAGGTATCACGTAAGACTTCCCACACATAAACGTGGAAAAGTTTTTACCTTACGCTAACCAAATCATTTGATAGGAAATTCAGTAATATTATAATAGGGTCTAGGGTTTTCAAATAAATAAGAAATAGCCGAAATTGTTACATGATTAAATTCCAGCTACTAGCCACAAGAGTGGGTAATACAATCAAAACCGTTGGCACTTATTGGATTTTGGATTCCATACAATGGCAGCGCTACTGGGGTACCGCCCGTCACAGTACGTGGCCTAGATGACCGTACCGAGGAGTACTCCCACTCCCCTGCAACACAAGGCCGGACCCATTCCTTACTGAACAGTTTCGAACAAGATAACCTTGACGGTTGGAGCTCAAAAACCGTCCACACAGCCGAAATGAAAAGGGACCTCTAGACAGGGGTAAATCTCACTCTCAAGTGGGGGCTACCCACGAAGCCTTGCTGCACCTCCCCTGTTTTAGCCATTCCTGGTTGATGAGGCTTGAGGCTACGATTACCTTTATAGGACATATCATTTAGAATGCTCATTGTCCACCTGACGATGTTCTAAAAGCATTCAATCCATACAAGTTAGTTCCGGGTTCGAACGAAACCGAAGGCATTATCTCGTTACACTCATTTTGGAATCACCCTCAGAGTTAACGACAATAACCCTTGCACTCTAAACCACCATCTCGAACCTATAAGTACTATTCCATCAACTCATTACGGAATCACCCACAGAGTTATATTGACTTATAGTCCTTACACCTCGAGTCTTCACAAAGCTCCATTTTGATTCACGACCTAACGTTATTTGGAATCGATGTGGTTTTCGGATATCCAAACATGGAAACCCGATCCCGGTCTCATCGAAATCCAAAGCGTGTCTTTTAGGTCCAAGTTGTTTTAAAGTTTTAAAACAATTCAATACAGTATCTATATACACACAGACAGATAATTCATAAATCAAAATTGATAATCAACATTATCAAATAACATGTAATCCACATCATCAATATCAAATAGATATTCCATATATCATCATCACAATAGATAACCTATGTTATCATCACAATACAATCAAGTCATTCATACCACACAATATCATTTATCTCATTACTGAGATCACAAAACATCCAAGACAATCAATGACACCCATTCATACATAAGCAATGATTTATTCATTACAATATAATTAATTTAAAATGAATTAAATTAACTATCTCTATCTCTAATTAATTTAAATTGAATTAAATTAATTACCCATCTTTAATTAATTTAAAATAAATTAAATTAATTACTTCACCAATATAAATCTTGCTTATCCAATCATTTAATTGATTACAATTAATTAATTAATCCTTCATTATTTATCACCTTAATTAATCACACTTGATTAATTATCCTTAATTACACTCATGTAATTATCCTTAATTAATTTCACAAAATTAATTATTCTCAACTAAACAGTAATTAACCTTTAATTACTCAATTAATTAATTAATCATAATTAATTACATTAATCCTTAATTAATTAATTACCTTTAATTACTTATCATTGATTAATTAATCATAATTAATCAACTTTAGTTACATCATTAATTAAATAATTAATGATCTTTAATTGTTAATTACCTTAAGTAATTAACTTATAATTATTAATCATCATCACTGATTTGTTACATTTAGTAATTATCTAGCTTAATTGCTATATTAAACAAATTAATTATCCTTTAATTTATTATTTAATTAATCCCTTGATGAATTATTAAGTAATTTAAATCCAAACTACTTCATTCTTAACATCTCCACTTAATTACAACCTATTAATCAATTACTTAACTAAGTAATTTCCAAAATTATTTCTTACATATAGTAATTATTTAAAACCCAAGTGTTTAAAATTAATTAAACTTAATTAATTAAAATAAACAATCCCATTAAACTAATTTAATTACATTTAGTAATTAATTTCTTAATTACTTCATTAAGTAAGTATTCTCTACAATTCACAATTGATTATTATTAAATTAATTAATCTAATTAATTATAAAAATTAATCACATTAATTAATTATTTAAATAATCCTGGTTAATGACCTTCATTAACCCTTCTCTAATTATCTTTATTAAGTAATTAACTGAGATTAATTACAAAATTAATTATCTTTAATTATCTAAATTTAAAATCTAATTATTTAAATAAATTAACCTTGATTTCAACTTAATTACTTAATTAATAATTTATTTATCATTAATTAAAAATCTAATTAATGATCTAAATTACAATTTGATTAAACCCTAATCACTATTCATTGAATCTTAATAAATTAATTAAATAAATAAATTAATTATTTCTTAATTACCCTTTTAAATAAATTAATTCAACATTATTTCCTAACTTAATTTTAAGTTAAAACATTCCTAAATTATGTTTTAAAAACAATTTATTTAAACAAAGTACTTTTGAACTACTTTTAAATTTCATTTCAAATACAAGATTTAAGATGGAAAATCTTATACTTAAGCAAGGTTTTTAAAAAAAAAAATTTAAACCTTTTTAAAATCACAAGACAAACAAGTATTCATCAAATATAAGAAATCCATAAGGTTTGAAACTAATTTCATTTTTAAACTTAATAATTTAAATTTAAACTTTACATACCAATTTGTTATAAGACCTTCAAATTTAAAACTTCTTTATTTCAAAACTGAAATAATTATTTTAAATCTTTGAATTTAAACTTAAACTTTAACTTAAAATCTGGCTCACACAATTTTAGAAGCTTCAATTTAAATTTCAACTACTTATTTTTATAAAGTAATTTAACAAGCTAAATATTTTTTTTTTAAAAAAAAACAGTGACTTAAACTAGATATGAACTCTATTATTTAAGCTTGAATTAGAACTAAGTTTAAATTCACTTTACATTTGAATGGTTCAGATTTGTAAAACAATATTTGACAAAACAGGTTCAGGTTTATTAAAAACCTGTAAAAATTCTATTACCCGAGTCACCCCCCAAATTACTCGAGTAAAACCCCCACCGGCTTCGAGTCAGAAACTCGAGTTAAATTCCGAGTTCAAAACAGCACCCTACAAAACAACATCCCCTGAACTCAACTGCACGGTGCACGTGCACCGCGGCTCCAGCCATCCACCATAGCCCCTACCCATCAATGATCACCTCTACACTCGAACACAATCACCAGAAAGCCACTACAACAGCACAAATCAAATCGAGCTGAAAACCCAACCTGAAACATAATCAGGTTCTTTCCCCACTTCAAAACCTGTCAACGGTAAATACTCTTCCCTCCGACCACCTGTCGATGAACTACTCCGCCCACGTCTTCAACTACGGCTAAACTTTCAATCCTCAAAAGCTTGTAACACTCTGTCAAACACACAAATTGAAAAGTTCGATCCTATGAACCTACTTAAAACTTGGGTTCCCAGTTGATTTCCACTGCCGCAACCTTCCTCGGTAATTCTATCACCATTAATGATTTTTCCCTTACTCCCCACTCAATCTACTTCCCTCAGAAAGAACCCCGAGATCTCCCCATTCAAAGGTCATCAGAATTTACTTAAATTCCATTTTTAGTTCAAAACCCAATAGCAACTTCATCTAATACCTAAAAATTCTAATCTTTGATTTAAAAATCATGTTGCAGATAGTATTTTTGATTTATGATACTGAATTAACAAATTAACATGTTTGGGTTTTTAATAAAATCAACATGCATTGATGTTGTTCTGTGATTCCACAGACAATGATTTTATATTGGCTTGATTAAATTTTTAAACTATAGTTTAAGCTAATCAAACAACATTTGTTAAATATTAGATCCTATCCATAACTCGGCTAAGAGGTAAGGATTAAAAACTACAGATTTTTTTTTAAAAACAGGTTACTGCAGAGCATTTACACAGCATGAATACATGTAACTTTTTATTAGATATTTATTTGTAATAACATGCACTGCTTATTTCATCTCAACATAGAGTCATGCAACCATGATTTAAATTTTAAATTTTTTTTATAAAAAGTTACTCACAGATTAGAAGAAGCAGAGCCTCTGTCATGCTTTGAACTTTAAAACTGCATTTCCCTTTGGATTTAAAACTTGAGTGCTTCCCTTAGAAATTTGAAAACTGGGTTGCTTTTTTTTTCTTGTTTGATTTAAAAACTGATGCTTGCTTCCAGATCTAAGAAAATGCAGGCTGGATTCCTTTTGAAAATGAGTTGCAGTCTTGATTTAAAACTGCAATTGCTCTGGGTTTTGAAGGTGTGCAGATTTATATTTGAACATGCACAACAGGTTTGAAAAGAAAAATGCCTTGCTTTCTGTTTGAAAATAGCAGGGCATTGATTTTGAAGAGGTGCATGCTTCAGCTTTTGAAATTGCAGGGATTTGATTTGCAAGGCTTGAAGGTGGTTACAGGGTAAATGGTTTACATTTTTGTCTGAGGATTTGAATATGATAACAGATTTGCTTTTGAGATGTTTGATTTCTGATTTTGGAATGAAGAGGATTTACTGATATTGGTTTTAGAGAAAGTATTTTCAGATTTTGTTGACTAAGCTTTAGATTTTGAAAAGAAAAAGAATGGAATGAAAAAGAAGCTTATACATATGGAAATTAAAACAATTTAAAATTTATACTTTGGAATTTAAATTCAAATTAAATTCATAATCTAATATTAAAAATCAAATTATGAATACAAATCAAACTTTGAAATAACAATAGCTATTTTTAACCAAAAATCTATTTATAACACAATACATAGTTAATATTGTATTTAAAATGTCTCATTATTAAATTAAAACCATTCTAAAGGAAATTATATTTTTATTAACAAATTTTCTGTTTAATTAAGCTATAAAACTCTTTTGTGAATTTAATTAAATTTAAAACTCAAGCTAAAACTATTTTAAAACATTTAAATATTTTGCTTATCAATTTAAAAATCATATATTTATTTATTTAATAGCTTTGGAGCTTTATATTTAATAAAAAATAAAATTTCCAAATTATTAATGTATATATTAGAATTTTAAAACATGATTCATTTATTAAATTTTAAACCAAAATCATTTATTTAACTTTGAAAAGCTTAAATATTAAATAAAAACAAATTTTCAAATTACTAAAAACATTGGAGTTAGAAGAATATGGTTTATTTATTAAAATTAAAATAATACCAATCTATTTAAAATATAAACCATATATTTATATTGTAAATAGAAATCAATCTATTATTTTTAAAAGATAAAATAACCAATTTAAATATCTATTGAAGAAGATTATTAAATCTATTTGAATTACTAGCAAAATATCAATATCAATTTAATTTTAAATACAGATTATTAAATTGATATTGTTTAAAAATTCCGGGATATTACAATAATCAATCTACAATCTACATACAAATAGGCATTGATCCTAATGCATCAATGATCGTTTCGGGACCTTCATAATTAAGATACTATGAATATATTTCACTTTCCAATATTATAGCTTCTTATAAAAAATCATTACCGGCAAACTTAGCCAACTCAGCTTTGTAACAGCCTTTCGGCTACAGTATAGAACTCTAAGAAGGAATGGACAAAGTGGACGTAGGGATTCAACCCAAATCGCTATAAATTTCGGTGTCTTTACTTAACGTACTTTTACTTTCGACATTAATCATTTAATAAGCTCTCGGCCCACTTTGCAACAATATCCCTCGGCATGAACCTAAAAAGCCATGTTTAAATTCTAGTAATCACCTTAACCCTTTGGTAACTAGTTTACTAAAATACCTATAGAGGAAATAAATCAAAGCTAGCCCTTTGTTTTTAGGGTGTTGGTATTTGACAAAAAATCCCACAAACATTTTTTTCTCTAAAAGGAGGCACCCTTTCAACCTCTGTTTCCTTTATAAAACCAACATTCATTATCGATTGACCGTGACTAGTTCCAATCGTGGAAGCAACGAGGGCTTCAGCTCAAAAATACCTCTTAACCTTCAGCGTCAACTTATAATGAAGAAAACAATGAATGCTTAGCAAGAATGCTTAGCAACTCTTGTCTCGACAAAGAAGAACACTAAGGAATATGACCATATGTATGAACTTCTCGCTTCCCAGATAAGGCGATTTTCGGTATATCTTCAGGAATCATCTTAAGAATCTGCCCAACTCAAAAAATTATCAAGGCCATGAATAATGAAATAAGAGACTTATGTATTAAGTTTATGGCCTATAAAGACAAAACTCAATCATCTTAATATAATAAAAGGCCTCCTTAGACCTCAACTAATGAACCTCAAAAGAAATCGAAAAAGGACCAATTTCTTATCCCACTCAATAATACATTGTCCCATATCTTCCAAGAAACTCATAACAAGCTTCTTTATCCGGACTATCCTCCACCGAAAGAGAAAGTCCAAAGAGCATTAATTATTGCATCTGTCATCATATGAATGGGCGTAAGATAAACAAATGTTGGAAGGTTGCCATTGAAAGAATGATCAGAAAAGGGAACTCTTGAATTTATTAAAAAAAGGTTTTAGTTAAATCTTCATTTAACTTTATTTTTGTTTTCCTTTTAAGAAGAAACCCTCATATTACTTCTTCAGCAAATGCGTAGAATATATCTATATATTTTGGCAAGTACGGACCTTCCTTTGCAAATTTACACTTAAGAAAAATGCAAAAGCATAGTTTATCACATTTTTCCATGAAATCAGATGCTCTAATATTGTCAAATGGTTCTTAAAGTTTTGACGTTCTCAATGTTCTTTGAATTTCATAATAATTCCCTCAAAGGCCTTCGGTATTCTTGGATTTCATTGTATATGCCCTTCGTTAATTGTCCATTTACCAGATTTATATCAAGGCATTTATTAGACTTCTTATTTAGTCTTTGGACTTCTTGAGTTTCCTATGCCCGAGGCATGTGCATGAGTTAGTCCATAATTTCTTGTTGTTGGGCGGTGAAACATTCGTGAATACTGCCACACCTCTATCCAAGTTGGCCCTGGTAACAACATCTACTACCACTAGGGAGTTGGTTGATTGATCATCATGATTGGGTGTGTTGGTGTTTCCTACATTCTCATTGGTGACAAAAGCCGAGTTCTTTGATTTTGGAGGCATGCCAAGATGGCTCTCAGTGAAACCACCAAAAAGATTTTCTCAAAAGATGGGTAAACACCTCAAGGGTTGATAAAAAAATTATGAATATAGAGTGTAAAACATAGTTATTATATTTGTATTTTATTTAATTTATCAGAGTAGATCACAAATAGATTGTATAGAAAATAGAATACAATAAAGTAAAGAATACATAAATTTATAATGGTTTGATTGAGATATGCATACATCCACTATCCATTCTCATTACTTTTCTTATATGTTTATAGTACAATGCTTAGAATACATAATACAAAGGTCTGTGGCATAAAAGAAAATATAATTTAGCTCTAATTAGGGTTGTTTGGAAGTATTTCTTGGTAGTTTTCCCTCTAACTTTTCCATCATTCCTATCCAAAGCTTGGGGTGTTTGTAGAATGAAGATATATAGTTAATATCTCAGCAATCCCATAAAAATAGGTAGCTTTCATATATAAACTTCGGTTTGGCATTTTTTGCTTGGTAGTAAAATTTGGTTCGGTAGCAACTTGGTTCAGTAGTAAGGTACCAAACCATTATTTTTGTTTGGTAGTATACTACCGAACTATAATTTCTATTCGGTAATTGACTTACCCATCGAACCAACTTTGCCGAACCAAGTACTAAGTTTCTTCAAACCATGCCTTTTCCTCCTAGTTTTTCTCATGCTATCTCTTGGCCTTCTTTCCTTGTTGCCATACTTTTGTGGCTAAGGGACGATGCTTCAATTTACATTTGCTACAATTCTTGCTAGATCTCTTTGAATCGGTTACAATAATCATATAGATTTATGATTGGAAAAGGTCAAATGCCATAAATCTTGAGGTTAGACTTCCATAACCCAATATTGGAGGTTGGTTGCACGATTAATGGTGATTGAACAAGGCTAAGATGATTCTGTTTCATCTAGAAGTGCTATAGAGATTCGATTATGCAAGATTCGATTTGTTGAGATTATGTTGCTTCAAGCTTGTCTGCCATTATTGTCCATCCATCTAATCGGTCTAGATAAGCTCATCCAAAGGGTATTCATAGGAATGAGGGTAGGTGTAACGACCCGAAATTTTCGATCTCGAAAATTTCAGATAGTTAGGGAAAGAAGAAAGAGATAGAAGAAGAAGAAGAAACACAACAAAGATTCTCACATTCGCATTGGATTAAAATATAATATCAAATAATATCAGTTTACAAAAGAATTCTGTACTTGTCAAATTTCACTTTAATACATCAGAGTTACACATATATAAGACATTGGATATACACAATCATCATGTCTTAGATATACAACAATATAATATAGCGGAAACACTCCATATGTTCTTGCCATCCAGCTCGCCTCCTGGGCTCCAGAACGTCCTTACCTGAAAATCTGTAATACTCGGTCTGACCCGAGCATTACATCAAAGTAACACCCAGGTCAGGCTGGAAACCAGCGTGAGTAAACTCATCTAACATGAAATACCAAAGCATACAACTTATATAAAACCCGGGATAACTCGTATCAATTTACAAATTCACAATTTGTTATAGACATCACTTATTTCACACATCAATTTTCTAGGTACCCAAATTTAGATTAAATAGTCCAATTCACTTAAATCATTTCATTCTAGCCCATTGATTTCACATATCAATCTATAAAAATTCGAAATGGTTTTGGGTATTTTCTAATACCCGACCCCGGTCTCTTCGAGTCTCATGTCAACCAAACCCAAGTTATCCAAATGAAATACACTTCAAACTTTAAATACAGGATGCCCCTTTACACAACAATTTATCATTGATAGATAACCACAATATCCTGTCCGCCCAAACATATGATAGTACAAAACATTTCATATCAGAGATATCAACTCATTCAAGGCATCCAGTACCATTCAATCATCCATAAGAAAACTTGATCACTACCAAAATAAATTTAATCACTTCTAATTGAATTACTAACCTCAACCACTTAGATTCCTTCGCTTGACATTAATTAATTTCAAATCAATTAATTAATCATCCCTTAATTATCCATCTTAATTAATCACCCTGGATTAATTATCCTTGAATTACATTCAAGTAATTATCTTTAATTAATTACACAAATTAATTATTCTTAACCAAAAACAGTAATAAATCTTTAATTACTTCACAAATTAATTAATTATAATTAATTACATTAATCCTTAATTACTTATATTAATTAATTTCTCATAAATCATTTATTATTGATTAATCTTAATTAATCAACCTTTAATTAGATCATTAATTATATAAATTAATGATTTCTAATTACATTTTAATTTATCTTAATCTAAATTAATTACATTAGTAGTTATTGATTAATTAAACCATAAATATTAATCACTCTTGATTAATCTCAACCAGTAATTAACTACCTTTTTATTTACTTCATTAAATAAATTAATTACTCATTTTTTAAAAGAAGTTTAAAGGAAATTAAATTTAGATTCAATTTTAAATTCAAATCACTTTAAAAATGAATTTTAACATTCAAGTTGTTAAAACAATTTAAATTTAAAAACATTATTTGTTTAAAACTGAGATTCACTAACTTGAATTCCAGATCTAACTTTGATTTAAAACTTGTTTTAAATCTCTACTTTACAATTTAACTTCAATTTTTAAAAATCACTTTTATTTCTTTCCAATTAATTCTTATTTTTTTTTATAATTATTTCACTTCCAAATTTCACTCTTATATTTCTTTTCAAAAATCCAATTTTATATATTTTGATTACTCAGTGTACCGGAATATATTCAAGCAAACTATAGCATTCAATATTCCAATTATCAATATAATTCATCACAGAATATCAAATATTCATAACACGGAATATTAAACAATCTAAATAATTTTGAGGAATCCAGTTGGATCCCTCCGACCTATTTCCCTGCATCCACAGACGTTAGAACCACATAAAATACCAATTCCACTTTGAGGTGGAATATCGCGGTATATGAGTTTTATATAATATCCTCCGCTATTATGCGGCGCATAGGGTCTCATCCGCTATATAATGGGTGAAATCGATCATTTTAATATATACTACTATATATAATATAACACATCAAATCAATTCAATCATTCAACCAATTATTTAAATTTAACCATTTAAATTTAAATAGCAACCAAATGAGTGAGATTAACTCACCCTGGATTTTTGGTTTACAATCCACTCTAGACCAGTTTTGTTTTTCCCTTTTCAGATTTCAACCTCGTACAAACATTTTATAATTAATTAATATACGAATTAATTGGACAAGTAATTCCTACAGATTTAATTAACAAATTAATTAATTTGAAACAAATTTCCGAAAAGTAAATAAGTTTGTTAACATTAGAATGATCGGACAATCAATTACTATTTGTTTATTTAATTAACTAATAATAAGATTTTTAAACCAATTTCCCTATAATAACCTTTTGGTAACTAAAATAATTAAAGAAGTTTATCAACAAATTAACTCAGGCTTTAGGCTTGAGTACTATCGAATTTGAAAATGCTTAAGAAAAAAATTTCCATTGCGTTACAATTATAAACTTGTACATATCATTCCAAATATGTTTCAATATGTATATAACACTTTATTATTATTATTATTATTATTATATATAATTTAAAAACAACAGTAAACTAAAAATATTTGAATTAACCAGCAAGTTAAGATTTGAATATCTTATACCAGATTAAATTCAAAAACATAACTACTTACGTTTACTTTGATCTATTAGCATTTTTTATATAAAGTTGTTTCCATCTTACTTATCATCATAAAAATATCCAACTTTCACTTTTATCCATTGTATATTTCACAAAATATACTTTCATTTCAAAATAAATCATTTCACATTTCTTATTCGCAAATTTTCAATATCAATTTCATTTAAACCCGTACGATATACACATATCATTCGTATGCTATACCAATCTGATCGCTCACTCGATCACACAATTTCACTTCCGAACTAGTATCGTCCACCCGACTTCCTAGTGCGGACTCAGATCTGGTTTCTTAATCAGAAACTGTCATTCTCCTTGCATAGCCATAACTATGATAGAGAATATCCATAACCAATCAATAATCCATATCTAGGTTCGCCGTCGAAAATCGAGGGAAAAATCCCAACTCGGATCGATATAACTCTCGAAATTCTGTGCTCGAATTTGGATCAAATCACTATGCGAATAGAATAATATACGTACATCCACGTACCTGTCCTCATTGATTTATTAGCCAAAACAATTCCCTTTCAATTCACATTCACTTTAATTTTCATTCATTTATTTATAATTGCTTCAATTCCATTTGGATTATCACTTTAATCCTTATCTCAATTGGGTAATTTAATTATAAACAATTTGAACTCCGACCAGTTTATATTTAGAAAATAGCTTGAAAATTTTAAAAATAGATAAGTAGTTGAAAAATAATTATTAGTTTGCAAAATAGCTTAAAATAGTTAACTAATTGTAAAATAGTTGGAAAATAGTTAAATAGTTCCAGAAATTTTAGATAATTGCAAAATAGTTGTAAAATAGTAATTAGTTTATAAAACAGCCGAAAAATTGTTAAATAGTTTCAAAATAATTGTAGAACAAGTACAAAATAGTTTGGGGTTTAAAAAGAAAGGTTGTATATAGTAAATAGATAGGAATGTAGATTAAAAACAGTTTACATTAAAACAATTTATATTGAAAATAGTCCAGAGTCAAAACTGTTCACTTCCCCATCAATTCAATTTAAATTTCCACTTCCATTTAAATTGACTCAATTCCAATTTGAATAACTTCAATTTCCATTGAAATTGATTTAACCCCAATTCAGGTTGAATAAATCTTGATTTCTTTCCAAATTCAAATCAAATTCCATTTGATTTTAAACCTATTCAACTTTAATTACAACTCCAAATTATTCCAATCAATTTGGACTAATATCAACTGAACCCACTTCAATTTCAAATCAGATTCAATTTGTATGAATTCAATTCAAATTTCAAATTTAAACCATCCCAATTATATAAATTCGAGTTAAATTTTTAAATGTTGATTTAATCTTTTAAATCAAATCAACTTATCTCTTTAAACCATTTAATTCTGAATCCATCTCAAACTTATCTTCATTTAATTTTAATTTGGTTGTATTTCTATTACCACTTAATTCTCATTATTAAAATTTTCAAATAATATAACAACCAATTACCTTAATATTTACTAAAAAGAAATATTGCTTTATATGTCAAAATATATTCTTATATAAAATCATTTAAAACCTTTATATAAGGAAATAACTAGTACGCGCTCATATATATATATATATACACACACACACTCAACTCATTCAAGGGTACCATTGACCCTATCCTTAATGAGTAATCCCAACAGAGCCAAGGTTCTCGCTTAACCTTCAGCTCTGATACCAACTGTAACGGCCTGAAATTTTCAGGATCGAAAATTTCGGGTCGTTACCGTAGGTAGTAAATGGCTAGGTAGTAAATGTTAAGGCGATAAATGGTTAGGTAGGACACTCCTTTCCGAACTATTTCTATTATTCCTTTTCAGTCGATCTTTTTTATACCATAACTTCTTTGTCTTAAGTTAGAAATAAGTGAAACTTGAACTGGTAGCTTCATATCAGAATATATAACACTGTAGTTGCATTGGATATTCCATTTGGTTGAAGTATATAATAGCTCTCTAAAGGGGGGGGTCCAAATCGGTTAGGTAGTGGACCGATTTTAAGATAACCATATCTTTTAACCTGTAGCTCGGATTGAAAAGCGGTTTCAACTAAGATGCATGCCTTGACTATACCCATAATTTCCAGCTAGTTTAGATGTGTTTCAAGATTATAACAAAAATTCCTCCGACACTCTTCCTCACTCCTGTAATTATGTGATGGTACTCTCATTGTGGACCTTCGAAACATTTATGTGCTCCTTGGCGCTTTTCAATATTTGTCAAGTTATGGGAAAAAATGCCCACAACAATGGATCACATAGAATCTTAAATTGTTCATTAAGATTAACTGCAAGTAAAGTTGAAATATATTTTATTCATAAGTGATGTGTCAAATTCAATTTCCATTTGTTTTCTTTTAAAACATAGAAGATGCAAGTATATGGTCATAAATTTCGTTTTACTTCATTTATTTTTAGGTCATTATTAGTTTATTTATAATTTGATATCAAATAATATTAAATTGTATTATATACTCTAGTAAAGGTAAAGTTGATGTTTTTTGGATTTTCAAACATAATTATATAAAAATGTTAATCTAAGTACATAAAATCTTCTCTAATTAAAATAATATTCGTTCGATAATTTTTCATACCACAATAAGCGAAAGAATGTAAATATAAAAGTAGTATTTTGTTTGTTTTAGCATGCAATTCTAAAATTTGGTTAAAAGTTGAGTTTTAAATATTTGTTTCACAAATTCTTTTATTTTTAAAAGGTTTTATGTAGTCTTAGTCAAGCTTAGCTTACTTTTTGTAAAATATGATACTATTTATGTTAATTAATTTAAGCTTTAATATATTTTCAATCATGTTATTAATATACTATGGAATGATTAAGCAATATGAATTTTTCCATTTGAATTCATGAGTACCACCAAATTTTTAAAACTTTACGACATAGTCAAAGGAACCAGGCCAATCGAAAGTGGGCGAAATAGGCAGACTTTAAAAGATTCATATTTTGGATCTATTGGGCCTATGAAGTTTAAACGGTTATCAGATCCAATCTAATATTATTTAAATAAAATCCTATTTTATTTAAATTTTTCAAAAGGAGTCTCATAAATTTGATGTTTATATAAGTTTTAGTATATCAAATATACTCTTGTCGATATATGTGATTTTAAATTATTATTTTGGTAAGTGAAGAGTCAAGTTGTTAATTATGAAAACTATTTAATAAGTCATAAATTTAATGAATATGCAATTTATTGGAAATTGCACATGTTGCTTTTGTAAACAATTATCCATATTTTATATAATTTGTTTAAAAGAAATTTAATTTAAATCTATTAATTTATAAGTTTATTAGATAGACTTATATATGTATAGTGCACGTGTAACAATATGAACTGTATATGGTTAATGTGACCATATATTGGTGCTGAGATTTACACTGCAAGGGACATATTTGTCTCATCATACATGCCTTTGTTGTCCATAATTTTTTTAAATGTAAAATGACAATTGTAAATATACATATAATAACAATTATATATATACATTAAATTATTTTTTGACTAATTTAAATGTTTGAATTCTAGGATCAGTAGCTTTAAATATAATTTTAACATAGGGAGGCTTTAAAATTAAATCTATAATTTTACACAAAAGTATATTTTATAAATTTTGTAATAACAAAATATATGTAAACATGTATAAATAACTACAAATAATGTTTTGAATTTACAAGCAACATAAATTTATAATGTTTGTAATTTTATATGTATGTTTTTAAATTTCAAGTTAACAAATAGAAATTTAGCTTTAACTTATGAATGATTCAAAGTAGGTTTATAAGTTTGCATAAAATTCCACTTATGAAATTTCGAATCGAAACACCTTTAAAATAATGTAAGCAATGACAAAATGAATTTACAATCAAAGTCAATAAACATATAAAATATGAAATCTTTTTTCAAAATGAATTCAACTGTTCAACACATGTAGTTTATTTGTGTTTGTATATAAGAATGGTTACAAAATCATATCAATATATTAAAATAATTTACAAATAAAAATTCTTTTTTATTTAAGATCACTATTTAATTCCAAAATAAAATTAGATCGAACAACCCTATCATATATAGATTCATACGAAAGGTGTGGGATTAAATAATATATACAAGATGAGTACATATCAAAAGAGAAGTAAAATAGGGAGATCAAAACTATATTAATATCATGAATTATATAATAAAATAAATTAGAGTATTATGCTAAGATGAAGCAAAAAATTACATCTTGAATGAAGAGTAAAATTTCGAGATTTGATAGAATTAACCTCCAGATATTGCGACGATCCGGAGCACCACCCTTTATTTATTTTGATTTGTTTAGACTTTATTTTGGGAAATTTTATGTTTAGGAAACCAATAAACTTTTTCCATGGGTGGAGAGGATAAAAGAAAAAAAAATGATTTGTCAGGAGAGTGAATGTTAGAATTGATAGATACCATTTCAATTCCTTCCTTAATACCTTCCCTCTTTAATTCATCCTTAAATCCTAATACCCTTCTATAAATTGTATGGCCAGCCAAAGAAAGGGGCAATGTGGGCTCTTAAAATTTCCCAAATCATTTAGTAAATAATCACTTTGAATCAAATTTATTTTATCGATATCGTATATCAAATGCGCATAACAAACTCTTTTATATATGCTTTTCATTCAATACCAGTGACATTAAAACAATAAATTAAACAAAAATTAATAATTGATATTTCACAAATATTAATTAATTTATAATAATTAGAAATTAATTAAATTTTGTAATTTTTAAAAGTATTCATCGTTACGGTTATGCAAATCCAAGGTGTAAATTCAGTTAGGATTAATATCAAACAATTTAAATATTAACGTTCACATATGTTCTTAGTAAAAATCTAATATTACCATTATAAGTTGTACTTATTAGCAATGGTTATTTACAAAAATTCCCTTCATCAAAACTATAACACTTTAGAACTTATGAAATTTGGTTTTGGTCAAAATTCCAATATCGTCCACATTTAACTTGGTTGCTTTGAACATAAAATCTTTGATTTAATAATAACAATTATTATTAACCATACAAGATTAGCGAGAGACCTAGACTTTGAGTTGAATATAGTTGACCGTGATACTAACCACTTATGATGGATGAGATGAATTCTATCGAATAGCGTCTTACTTTCAATACTTTAAATCAGATCCAACTATAATCATTCGATGGATATCATGCCGTAATTTAAATATAATCGAAGGGCAGTGTCCGTATTGAAGTTCAGCAGTATTATCAATTTGAGAGAGCTATGTAATATCGTCACTTTGAGATTTTCTGATCAACTTGGTTATATTAACCAACAGAAAACTCTAGAGTGAATCATTCCATAGTTATCCAATATCTAGCAGTAGTAACCCCTTTGTGCTCCCAACAACCATAAGTAATACACTATCCAATATTTGGAGAGTGTTACATATTCTAGTCTTAATGGATGAATTGATACCCTTTCTCGAATAATCTTGACTAGGAATATTTAAAATATGTTATTTTTAATGTAATAAATTTTTCGTGATTAAAACACATTGTAATTACTATCACACAATATATCATTTAAGAATTTTTTATTTATTATATTTAAATTAATTAACCAATTAATTACATCATAATATATCATGTATATAATGGAAAGAAAACACCTTTTATTTTAAACAAGATTGGTTATCGAGTTAGATATATGTAACAAATTATACAGTTGACCCTATGACATACCCTTTGCTCTATCAATCTTTCATTTGCACATGGGGACAATTATGAAATCTTGTTCCAACTCCTTGGATCAATTTTCTCAAAAAGTAATCGACCAGTGCCTTAATGAACAAATATGCTATATTGTTTCAATCATCTGCCCTTTAATTAACTATCACTGATGCTCTGATGAATTTCCTTTATAATTGGAATCCTTTGGAGTATGTTTTCAACTTCTAGTGAGCTTTAGGTTGTTTTACGAATAATATCACAATATTGTTATCGTATAACAATGTCATAGGATTTTCAACATTTGGAATTCACCCTTAGCTCATTTTTAAATTTGTATATCTATCTATAGTTCTTTTGTTTCAAGGAGATGTACTTTCTCCATGGTTAAATCAGCCACTACCTATTTTTTGGAACATTTCCAACTTAAAGTTCTTAACTTAAGGTTGAACATGAATTTAGGATTGAAATACTACACTCGTTATCACTTACAAAGTTCATGTCAGTGCACTCCTTCATTAGGATTTTGTTGTCTCTATAAACAATTTCCGTAGTATTACGTAAATACTCGAGAATACTCTAAACTATCATTTAGTGATCTTAATTTGGATTTGGTACCTTGCGCATTAAATACAAAAGTGAAATGCGATACCGTAGACAATACAACATGTATGATAATTTCTATTTCTAATGCATAAGCACCTTTTATGTTCTATATTAAACATTTTAATATGGTGTCTATGTATATCATTGTGGCACAATCCTAATATCATTTTGTATTGATTATAAAGGCATCAATTTCCAATATAATATCAAGAAGTAACAACCAAAATAAAATGGTTATAACCCGAGTAAATCACTAACAATCTTAAATTAGTTATTTACTTTTGTTTTAAAAGTATTTTAGTACCTATTAATGACTTTCTTATAGACACACGCTTCCTCCGCATTTTGACTAGAATTCGCATTATTTGATTTCTCTATCAAAATACTTGATTAACTCTGATGCTTATCATATTTACTTTTGTATCCACTCTTGGATCATATCCAGTACCCACAAATTTAGTCTTTAATGTGGGATAATTCTTGTTAGACATTCTACCATGTCGTGTCTATTTTGGTTAGGTTAATTCATTTCATCTTATGTAATCAGTTTTATCCTTATGTCATATTTAGATCCAGTCCATTTTACTATCCAAAATTAATGAAATAAATTCTTTCATCATGAAATTGACATTTCCTGAAATAACAATTGTATCTTAATGCAATGGAATGGGTATTCATAAACATTTCATGAATTTCTTATACATATGTATGAAATTAATTTGATTTTTAAGTTTCTAAAACTTATATTCTTAATATAGATTGATCGATCAATATTGATCGGATCCAAACTCATTTGCGGTGGTCCACACAAGGTCACTCAGCTCTCGACTCACATAACCTGTCAACTCATTAACCTAGGATATGTAGGAATTTCTTATAAAAAATTATGTTGTATGATCTCGTAAACCATTCTTTGGATGAAACTAAATTTTAACCTTATGTACTTACTCTTGAGTGCATGATCTTATAGAAAGAAGTTAAATCATTGTTATTCATTACCAATAGTACTTTATCCAACAAAATTCGATTACTCATTATCGCTACAACATTATGTATCATAGAGAGGAGTGAATTTTGAGGTCGAATTTTATTTGTTTTAGGTACTTTTGGAATTCCTTTCCAATATACTCAGATATTCAATCAAATTGGATCGTTTTATTTTCTTTTGCATGTCATGTTATTTGTTTTCGTTTTACATTCTATGAACTTACCATAGACATACTATACGCGTATCAAACACATATGTCCATGTCTGCGATAATTCCTCAATGAATTTCAACAAAGTATATGGAAGTGGTTTGGTACCATCATACCTATGATTGCATACATCCGTATATATCAACCCTAAGAGTTCGGTATCTCTTTTATTGCTCCCGTCGAATGAGTATTTTGTCCTTAATCTTCCGAGATATTATCCACTGATATCATATGATTCATAATCGTATGATTTATAGAATTATTCCTCCAAGATATAGCTAGCCCATAATCCGAAAACTATTTGTTAATTTTAGATACTTCTTGTTATGTAGCTAATGCAACTGTAGTGACCTAGTATTTTGAACTATTCAAATCGACAATCATCCACTCTTGTCAAACTTTAATTGCTCAAAACAACAGATTATTAATTTATATTTGGCAATGCTTAGCATATACAGTAAATATATCAATCACAGAATCATAGACACAGAGTATTATAACAATAAGCAACGGAATTGATAAATAGTAATTCATGAAGCTACTACAAAACATCATAGTCTGAAAAAAATACAATAGAATCTCAAATGCAAGTGCAACTCTAATACATAAGCAACTGACGAGTTTGAACATTAATGACTGGAATAAACTGAAATAACTGAAAGCTGGATAGATAGATCTTCAGACAAAGCTCCAATCTCCAAAAGTGGGGTCTTAAATGCTGTGACACTCAGTCTGACCCGAGCATAAAGCAAAATACAAAACATTCGAGTCAGGATTAACATTCTTATACCAGTAAATTCAACTCAAGTGAAATGTCAACTGAAATATAAGTAACTTAAAGGATGTTTGGGATTTTCATCCTCTAAGGATCCGTGGAACTATCCACTGTGTAGTAATATATGCTATTATAATATGTTTATCAGTAAAGTAAAGTACTAAAATAGTGTCAAGGCGTTACCCATATCCCCCTTAACACATTTCATATATTTCCGTAATCTATACAATGCCATATGCTTCACCAAACCAGTGGTTTACTCAGAGGACACTCCATAGGTACGGTACAAAACGAACTCGTAGAAGGCGCGATAAGGCATGCGACAAGGCACATGAGGCAATGCCCAGGGTAGATATACGTTTGCGGATCGGTACTGGTGGTAACACATAGCAGCTGCTACCGTCCACCTTGAGACACACTCCCAAATCAAAGGTGCACCCAATCAGATCATAAAGTAATAGAATGGTATTGAAGAAATGTGTTCGATAGGAGGAATGACCTCAAGTGGCCCGACATGGCTCCTGTTTTAGCCACATCAAGCCGACTCGCGGGAGTCAGGGCTACGTAAATACCTCATCAGAATTGTCACCAAATCATCCTACTTCGTTCTGGAATCTCCATCACATACACGGTTCTAAAGTGGTTTTCGGTATGGGCAGAGAGTATGACAATATCCGATCCCGGTCTCTTTTACAACCAAACGCTTATTTCACACCGTGGTCATTTCATTTCAAATAGTTCATACATCATATCAAAACATCATATTCATTTCAAAACCATATCAACTCGATATCATTATTCACTTTAAACATTATTCATTTCATAATCGTAACACTTCCAAAATCATAATACTTTCGAAATAATAACACTTTTGAAATCATAACACTTCCAACTTAAACAGTTAGATATTGAGAATAGTATATATATTAAAATGATTATAAATCAAAATAGTAAATATATTAAAATAATTTATATATTAAAATAGTTGTAAATTAAAAAATAGTTTATATTTATTTAAAGAGATTATACTGAAAGAGTTTCCAAATTAGAATTATTTCATCCAATTCCACAAATCAATTCAAATCACTTAAATTTAGAAATTCAATTTAGATTAATCCCAGTTCAACACTTTCAATTTAAAAGGTTAAAGATTCAATTTAAATTCTCAATAAACCATTTCAATTTTTATCGATTTCAAATGCAGGTTTGACTATCACTTCAATTCCACTAAGATTCAAAGTTTGAATATGCAATATTTACAATATATATTTTGTTTATTTTTCAACATTTAACTTTAATTTTATTAAAATTAGAAAATATTCACTTAATCGTTTTAATAACAATTATATATAATCTAAATTTATAAATCTAAATCAATATTAAATATTCCGTCTCAATTTGTTTAAAATTGAGAATATTCATTTAACCACTTTTTATCAAATCAAGTTATAAATCATATCTTTCAAAATCTCCAAGTCGATAGTTCAAATCAATTCTTATTTGAGTTCAATTATTAACCAATTTAAATACCAAGTTAACATTAATTTATCTTCCCAACCTCTATTGTTAAAGTTATAGAAACCTATTTTTAAAATGTTTATATAAATTTAAATACATACTTAAACATATTATAAACCAATTAAATTAAACTATATTAAAATAAATCTTATTATAATTTTTTTTTATATTGAATCTTATTTTATATATTTTAAAAATAAAATAAAATTATAAGAAAAACCTTAAATTTTATATTTGTCAAAACTAACTTATAAATTAGTATTTCCAAAACATATTATTTAAAATCTAAATTTTATACAAATATAAAAATAACATTTATATATTATATTTTAAAAATCAATATTTATTAAAACTCATATGTTTCCTTTCAAACTTTGGAAATCATTTTCAAAATATAGAACAACGGTGTCCGTATATTATCATTTCATTCCGCAAATTAAATATTTACCAGTATATATCATTTCAACCCGCAATCCCAAAATTCAATATCAATGAAAATTGCTTGGGCTTATCATTTCAACCCATAACGATTTTCCCTTAATCTATACCATCGTCTGGGTATGTATCATTTCAACCCATGGGGGATTCTAAACTATCACGCAACTTATAGAGTGAGAAGAAATATGATAATAATATAACAGATCAACAACTGACATATATCACCAACAACAAATTTAAATATAGTATATACAATAGGGTTATGGTGTCATATGTCATAAGTGAACAATTGAAGATAATGGCATATCATATTTAACAATAAATAATGAACAATTCAAATTTAACATCATATTTCAATTGTCATTTCCTATGAAATCAATTTACTAAATATAAGAATTTTAATCGTGAGTAATTGCTCATATTTCGAGGTTAGAGAGATTAGACACACGATAAGCTATGAATCCAAATAACTATTCCTAAGCACAGCATGATGAACACGAAGTCTATGAAGAAAGCAAAGCTAGGATGGAATTCGATAATCGATGAAAATAATATATGTAAATTTAAAAACTCTGAAATTTACATATATAAAATCTTTATATGTATTTTTCAAAATCAACATTCAATTTAAACATGTCAAAAAATCAAAAAATATATATATATGTGTGTGTGTGTGTGTACTAAAATCAATATAACATATATCAATAATCAATTATTTATATATAATTAAAAACCAATTTTTTTTCAAATCCAAAAGTATATATATATTATATATTCATTTCAAAATGTTAACATAACATATTATACATGTGTGTACTTTTCAAAATATTAACATACATATATTTATATTTAAAATCAATATTTTCATCATTTTTTTATAAACATAAAGAGGAATATATATATATATATTTATTTATTTAAAAAGGAAGAAACATCATAAACAAAACATGCTAAGATTCACTGAATCAAAGAAAATGTATAAGTACACTTATCTATAAATAAGCTTTGAATACTTCTTTTTTTTAAACAAAAGGCTAGGCTGCTCGGTTTGGAAAAGTTTGGCTGAGGGGAAGAGGCTGCCGATAGGAGGAGGAAGAAATCTTGTGTGCTTGACAAGCTCAAACAGAGGAAGACTGACGAGGGGTTGGTGGTTGACAGTGTTCAAAGATGGATCGATGGAGAAGCGGTGGGTTGAAGGGTGTTGTGCATGCTTGAGGCGACAATAATGGTGCAATCCAACTGGGTTGGCGGGTGTGCTGTGTCATGCTGCCGTTTTCCAGGTAGATATGGGTGGAAGCGGGTCGGAGAGAGATCGAGGGTGGTAGGAAAAGGAGTCGGAGGTGGCTATTGGTGAAACTGTCAGGCATCGATGGGTGCTTAGGTCCGCTGTGGGGTGACGTTTCAGGTCAGTTCGGCAAGGTGTACGACGGAGGAGGAAGTGGGTAGGTGATCGGGTTTGGATCGATGGGTTTAAGGCGATGGTCCAAGGAAGAATGGTGGCACTAGGTTGTCGATGAGGTAGCAATAGGAGGTGGGTAGATCATGCAAGCTGGAGACTGTGGTAGCGATTCATCATAGTAGAGGGGTTGGACAAGTAGGTTTGGGAAGGGGTGGATATGATATGGAGATGATGGGTTCAGGTTGGAGAGGGTCGGAGTTGTGTGGGGTTCAACTGGCGGTGGCTTCAGCTGAGGTGATCGGGGTGTTTGGTGTTGTAGCATGGAGGTTGAACGGAAGTTTAGCACAAAAAGGAGTGTAAGCTGTGATGAGGAGGGGTGGAGCGGATGACGTGGAGGCTTGCATGGGCAAGAGTTTGACGTTCGGAAAAAGGAGCAATAGAGGGTTATGCGACATGAAATGGGAAGAATGAGACAGTTTTTAGATTATCAAAATATATATACAAGCCCAAGATTTACATACTTTATTTATAATGAAGATGGATAGATGGTAAATGGAAAAGGAGATAGGAAGAAATGTAAATGAACAGGAGATGTTACAATGAATACGTGACTTATAATATTCTATTTTTTTATATAAAGAGGAAGAGAAGATAGTCAGCCTCGGAAAAAGGAAGGGAAGGAGATGCAACAATATTAGGGAGATAAGCAGGCTCCAGGCTGTAAAGAAACATATATATTTATTTAATATTTCGAAGCTACAAACAGAATTTAACAATGGAAAATAAACTAAAGAGCCGAAAATATATATTGAAATGGTAGAAAATGAGAAGTCAGAAGTTGAATTCAGTGAATAGTCATGGCTACTGGTTTCTACGGGAGAAATGAAAAAACACGAAACAAAACTAAAACGGATATCGATACGGCTAACCGTTTCGCAGATTCTACCGCGTACCAGACATTGCAATGCATAAAAAATATAGTGCGGAGATCAGCACGACAAGAGAAATAGAATGGTACATAGAAATCAACGATACGATCATCGTATCAAAAGTCAATATTCGTTGCCAAAACTGCCGCTAAAATACCAAAAATAAGATATACAGAGGTAGAGTAGTCCAAATTGGCAAAACGAAAAACGAAATCTATCTCATGAAATAGTCTACATTTTTACTACGCAAAAACATTCAGATTTCGAAAATATTTTATTTTCATCAATTTAACTGATTTAAATTAAACTGAAATTACACAACAAAACTAACTTTCGTATTTTCTGATGAAAATTTGTCATTTGCTATGTTTAAATAATGTATTCCAAATATCAAATTTACATTGCCAAATTTAATTATTTAATTTACATGAAAAATTCAGTTAAATACGTTATAAAAAAAGTTAAATTTTTTGGGTTATTACCTCTCCCCCACTCAAAACTTCTCGTCCTCGAAAATGAATGAGATAGGATATTAGGAACAACCAGAAAGAAAAGCTAAAATACAAAATACAATAGTTAAATTAAAACCATATAAATTGACTTATATTCAACTAATTTGATTTCAATCCATTTTATTTAATCAATAAAATTTATTGCGTTCACATTTGATTTATTTCAATTTAATGTATTTTCATTCAGTTGGTTTGTTTACAACTTATTAACATTTTTTTCATAATTTCCACAACAAAATTTGTTTTATTATTTATTAAATCTATTTGATCAAACTATAGTTAATTTCACCTCAACATTCACCTTGAATAATACTTAAGTTCATATTTTTTTTATTAGATAGCATTTCCCTTTTATTGTTCAATTTATTTCACTAACAAATCTTGCAATGCAGGTTAAGTGTATAACTTTTATTATAATTACCCAAATTTTTTTATTTATAAACTCCCTAAAAAAATTCATTTTGGACATCATATTACTTATATCATATTGTATATTATTCAATTACATTCAAATCCTTTGCAGGGTAGTTTTATTAATATTTTCGAATGTAATTGAACACTATACAAATTTATCTGTTATTTACAACACGTAAATTAAGCAAAAAATTTAGTTTGAATATTTTATTTCCTAAGTTTCTTGTATAACCTTTAATAACATATTCACATCATCATTTAACTTTTTGAATATATAAGGTAAGTTATATATGTTCTAGAATGCAAAAGAGTATTATTCAAATAATTTTATCCTAGTTCAACTGTTCAAGTTGTTTAAATTCCAATTCTCATTTTAATTACTTCAAAATTTCAAAATTTTTGCTTCACTTCGATAATTAGAAACATCTGTTAACATCAATTTAATAATTAAAATTTTCCATTTTATTTTAAACCAATTTTGAAATAAATATATACATAATACATATTTTTTTTTCAAATCATGCTCAGAAAATTCAAACCAAATCCATCTTCAAAACAGAAGTGCGGTAGAGCTACTAAATGGTCTCTCTACTTTGAAACTCGAAAATGAATGTCGATGATGCTGCAGTCATCATCGAAATTATTTTCCAGCGACAAAAAGGAAAATACCGACTTCTTTAGAATTCTTTGGAAATAATTTACGTTCGAAAATACTTTCAAATAATATATAGTTTCAAAACTTTGAAAAATAAAATTTTGAAAATCACCAGAAATAAATTCTAAAATCCTATATTTAAATTTATTTCAAATATAAACCAAATTTATAAAACCTTTTATCAAATTCATCTCCTTATAACAACAATAGTTCATGGTTTAGGAAATGTTGACAAAGCAATAAATGATAATCTAGATTATCATTTACTAACAACCAATTCATTTAACTATCTAATTTCAAAAATCTTGTGCCTTTTATACATATAAAATATAGTAATACAAAATTACTTCATTTACCAATTTCAAAAAAAAAATTATGTTAGTTTGTTTTGTTTATATGATTTGGAATTTCTATCGGTAGCGTTGGCCAGACAAAACGATCGAAACCCAAAATCAAACTTAACAACTCAAACAACACAATATAAAACAATTTTTATATCAATTAGGAGTACGCTCCAGGATGATTCAAGAATGAGTTTCAAAACAAGGGTAGAGATTCAAATTTAGAGAGAACCTAATCAAAGAGAATTCCTATCTAATAGGATAGGCTTGAAAGAAAGATAAGATAATTAAATTGAAAAAAAGGGAAAGATGGATAGACTTATATTAATCGCGGTGACCTTAACTGGGTCAACCGAGACTTAGAAAAACGAGAATGTCATTAACGGAGACCAGGATGGACCTATTGAGAAGATTGTGGAAACCGCGGTTCATGAGATCGAGTTATAGGAATAGGATCAAAGCGGAATTCAAATTCCCGCTTAGGAAGGAGAAGTGACTTCACCATAACATCAGGATAATCCTTGACTGTCGGAGTGGAGTTAAAATTTCCAGGCCAAGATCCTAGCAAAAGGTCAAACTACCTACAAAATTTTGAGGCATTCGACATTCAATAAGAAGAATATTACCCAGGTCGTCTATTAGAGAAACGATTCGGCTTTCAAGAAATAATAGCATCATAACCGAGGACATAGAAATCTTCGATGAATCGATGGCTATTGTGAAGGGGTTTTCTCCTTTACAAATCATATCAAGATTAAAGGAACCGTCGATGGGATTAGTCCCATAAGGATGAAGCCGATAGTTGAGGTTGAAGCTATGGGGTGCTCCGGTATCAAAATTACATGAACATGACAAGAAAAGAATGAACTTCAGAATAAGGGATGTTCCAAAAATCCAAATTAATATCCAAATCAAGGAAAATTCAAACTCAGGATTTCATGCTCGAATGAAGATGACTCTCTAATTAATTTTTACTCCATATGCTAAGTTTTGCCTAAACCAGAGCTTTGACACCAACTGTAACGACTTGGTATTTTGAACCGTTCAAACCGACAATTATCCACTCATGTCAAATTTGAATATCTAAAAACAACAGATTGTTAATTTATATTTGGAAAAACTTAGCATATACGGTAAATAAATCAATCATAGGATCACAGACACAGAGTATTACAACAATAAGTAGCGGAAAGATAAATAGTAGTTCATGAAGCTACTATAAAACATCATACTCTGAAACAAAATACACTAGAATCTCAAATGCAAGTGCATCTCTAATACATAAGCAACTGACGAGTCTGAACATAAATGACTGGAATAAACTGAAATAACCAAAAGCTGGATAGATAAATCTTCAGATAAAGCTCCAAACTCAAAAGGTGAGTCTCAAATGCTGTGACACTCAGTCTGACCCGAGCATAAAGCAAAATACAGAATACTCAAGTCAAGATTAGCATTCTTATACCTAGTAAATTCAACTCAAGTGAAATGTCATCTGAAATACAAGTAACTTAAAGGATGGTTGGGATTTTCATCCTCTAAGGATCCGTGGAACTATCTACTATGTAGTAATATTGTAATGACCCGTAAATTTTGATGGTTTTAATAATATATTTAATTAATTGAATTTTTGTGAAATTTTAGATAATAATATTTTGAAATAAAAATTAAATATTTGGAATACGTCTATTTAAACATAATAAATGGTAAATTTTCATCTGATAATATTAAAGTTTATTTTCTTATGTAATTCTATTTCAATTTAAATCTGTTATTACTTGATGATAATAAAATGTTTTCCAAACATGAATGTTTTTATATAATAGATTTGTAAATCATATTCTAAGTGAGATCTCATATTTCATTTCTTCAAATTTTGACTGTTATTGCCCCATTTATCTTATTTCTGGAAAATTTGCAATATTTTCGGTACTGATTATCGACTTTTGATCGGATGATCGTACCATTGATATCTATATACCATTTTGATCATCTTGTCATGCTGATCTCAGTGGTATATTCAATTTTTTTTTTCGAACCCTGTTATGTAGTGAAATCGGTAAAACGATTTCTGTATCGGTATCCATATTTTAGCCTTTTTGTTTCTCAGTGTCCATTCATTTATTTCACGTGAGAAAATAAAGGGTCACAAATTTTAAACATATCAACCCTTACTATTCCCTATGGTCATATATTTCTGGTGTAATTCATTTAGTTGCTTCTTATGGTTCAAATTGAAAAAAAGAGGAAGATCATTCGCCTGCATCTTATCTCCCCACCCAGCCTATTCTTCTTCCTTACCTCTGCCATTCTCGCGTACTACCCCTCCTCTCCAAGCCATACAATCCGCAACCACCTCCTTCTTTGAGGCCTGCTACCCTTCAACGAAGCCTTGCTTCGGCCACAACATCACATCGACCCACCGATCTCCCCACAAACCGAAGCTCCTCCTTCATTGTTGCCTCCGCTATCTTTACTTCGAGGCAGCCACTACAACCCAACATCCTAGCCTCCCCACTCCATCTAGCCAACAAAACACGGCCTTATCTCTTATCGAGCTCGGCCTGGCTTTGATTCGTAGGTATTGTATATTTGTTTTGTTTAAAGCGTTATTTTACGTAGGTTGTTATATATATATATATATATATATATATATATTTTACATAAATCTATTTTATGTGTATATAGGCTAGTATGTTTTATATAATAGCTGTTTATAGTTTATAATATTGTTAGTTATATATATATATATATATATGTTACAGTGAGAATTATGTATAATAGTATATTAAGTTATAAAGGTTTGTTGGTTATATGAAATATATATTTACAGTATATATATGTTATAAAGTACATTTTAATTTGTTCAAAGTGTTATGTTGTAATTACAGTAGTCTATATACATATGATTTATGTATATATATAAGAAAGTTATATAAATGAAGTATATACTATATATTAACTAATATATTTGTTATTTATATGCTCCTGTTGTTGAATATATTATATAAAGAAGTATTTCATATATAGTTTCAACAATTTCTTTTATGTTTCATTGGCTACCTATTTGCTATATATATAAATTTTATAAGCTATATTATCTGTATGTTAGATGTATATCTTCGAGCATATATCAGTATACATATGTTTGTTTGTAAAGCTACATTATAGGTTGTGTTTAAAAAGAATTCTAATATGTGTCGAAATATACATGTTTAAAAAGTATGTATATTTTATGATTTATATACATATATATTTTCAGGTTATTCTTATATATATATATATATATATATATATGTTGGTGTGTGTATATACATTTATATTAGTTTTATAAAGTGGATTTGTTTCTTTATGCAACTTGCAGCTGTATATAAGGATACATATGTAAGATTTTATATTAGTATATATTTATTGTTGTACGAAGCAATCCTGTTAGCTGTGAAAAACAGTAAAATGTGTATACAAAGATATATTTTGTATGAAGCTAAATTTATAAAATTGATATGTATAGATCTTTATTTTAATATAAGTTTTAAATTAAATATTGACTCTACATAGTAAGTTTTAAAGTTGCAATTGCTGTTTATTTATATGTGTGTATATATATATATCTTATTTTAAATATATGTTTTAAATTAAAGAAATGATTTTTGAAACACATGTATGTATATATATACATATATTTAATTTAATATGTGAATATGATTTTGCATATATATAATTATGTATGTTATATCTATATCAATTCGCTTATATAGTTAATCTTCATCGATCCAGTTTGACTTGATTTCATCATTTCCTTATCTATCAGCTCCGTCGGCGAATCCATATCTATCTAGCTTTGTTTTGGAATTCGTGCTTAGATTCGTAACTCATCTCATTCTTGCTCATCTCCCTAGCCTCGAAAGGTGAGCAATCACTCACGATTAACGTATTTATTAAATTTGATTTCAATTGAAACGACAATTGAAATATGTTGCTGTCAGTTATTTACATTGCTATATATATGCTATTATCTATATCTGTTCACCTATGACATCTGACACCATTATCTGTTATTTATATTGATGATACATGCCTATTATATTATCATCATATCTGTTCTCACTCTGCAAGTTCCTTGTCAGTATAGAATTCCCTATGGGTTGAAATGATACATACCTGAACGATCTGTAGAATAGGAGAAAATAGTTATGGGTTGAAATGATAAACCCAAGCGATTTTCATTAAATTGAATTTGGGATTGCAGGTTGAAATGATATATACCCATGTATAATTTAAATTACGGGCTGAAAAGATAAATATCTTTATCACTAGACCATAGAATAGAAAATTATATACAAACACTTTTGGTCGATATATAAATGTTTTGAAACTGATTTCTATGGCTTTAGAAAGAAATATATGGTTTAATAAATATTGATTTTTAAGATATTACATATAAAAGTATTTTTATAAAGGTTTAAATTTTTGATTTTTAAAATACATGTTTTGAAAATTTATGGTTATAGGTTAATTTTTAAATTATAAATTTTAAGAATTTATTTATAATTTTACTATTTTATTATATATAAATAAATTTAATATATAAATAAATTTGATAATATGTCTAAGTATTTATTTAAAATTTTATTTTCAAATATAGAGTTTATAATTATGTTTAATAAATTGAGGTTGTAATGATAAATTTGAAATTGATTTCAAATTTTATTTATTTAAAATTTTACTTAAATAAGTTTGATTTGAAATTATTAAATTTGAGATTTTAAAGATATGAATTTTATAACTTGATTTTGATTAGAAGTGATTTAAATGAATATTTTCAAATTTACATAAACTGAAATGGGATATTTAGTTTTTTTTTGTAATTTGGGGTTTATTTAAATGATATTGGATTTATTAAGTGAATGCTTCAAAACTAAATAATAATGAAGTTAAATTAAGCTATATATGGAATTGTCAAATTTAGTTTTGAAACTGTGGAATATATAAAGCTTTGAAATATATTGAAATTGAAATGGTTTATTTCGTGGTTCAAACCTGTATTTGAAATCGATATAATTTAAAATGGTTTATTTAGAAATTGAATCGAATTGAAATAAATGAATTGATATTGAATTAAATGTGAATTTTGGAATTCGAGTTGATTTGAATTTATTTATGAAATTTGTGGAAACTATTTTATTATATAAAGTATTTTAAATTATATTTAAAACTATTTTATATTACTTTATAAATTATTTTAACATAAACTATTTTTAATATAAATCATTTTTATACAAACTATTTAACATAAACTATTTAATATCCCAATTACGTTAATTTATAAACTATTTTAACTTATAACTATTTTATTTTATAAACTATTTTATTATGTATACTATTATTAATACCTAAATTGTTTAAAGGAAAGTGTTACGATTTCAAATGTTATAATTTCAAAGTGTTATGATTTCAAAGTGTTATGATTTCCAAAGTGTTATGATTTCCAAAGATGTTATGATTTCCAAAGTGTTATGATTTCCAAAGTGTTACGACTTCAAAAGTGTTATGATTTCAAAGTGTTATGACTTCCAAAGTGTTGTAATTTCAAGTGTTTTGGTTTCAAAAGTATTATAACTTTGAAAGTGCTATGATTTTGGAAACAGATATATTTGAAGTGAAAATTGGTATTGTATTGATATGGCTTGAAATGGAAATGATATTTTGGTTTTGAAGTATTAACTATTTTGAAATGACCGCAATGATATTAGAACGTTTGGTTGTTAAAGAGACCGGGATCGGTTATTGTCATACTCTCTGCCAATGCCGAAAACCACTTTAACAACCGTGTACGCAGTGGAGGTTCCAAAATGAAGTAGGATGGCGACGACGTTCTATTGAGGTATGTACGTGGACCCGACTCCCGTGAGTTGGCATAAGGTGGCTAAAACAGGAGTAATCGACGGGCCAAGTGAGGTAGCTCCTCCAATCGGACACACTTCTTTGTATGTCGTTCTATTACTTTGTGATTGATTTGGTGCGCACCTTTGATTTGGGAGTGTGGCTCGAGGTGGGCAGTAGCTGCGGCTATGCGTTACCACCAGCTCAGAAGTGTAATTGGTATATCTACCCTAGCATTGCCTAGTTGCCGTGTCACCTACCATATCGAGACCACTACGAGTTTGTTTTGTGTCGTACCTATGGAGTATCCTCTGGTAGCCTTCCGATCAGGAGGTATTGCGGTACCGTATAGACTATTGGCGCTATAAAACGTGTTAAGGGGGATATGGGTGAAGCCTTAATTCTATTTTAATAGTTTACTTTACTATAGACATTATTATAATAGCGTATATTACTACAATAGTTTAATGGACCTTAGAGGATGGTTATCCCAAACATCCTTTGAGTTACTTGTATTTCATTTGTTATTTCACTTGAGTTGGATTTATTGATATAAGAATGTTAGCCCTGACTCGAATGTTTTGTATTTTGCTTTACGCTCGGGTCAGACTGAGTAATACAGCATTTGGGACTCACCTTTGGAATTGGAGCTTCCCTTGGTAATCCATCCATCTATTTAGTTTGCAATTTTCAGTTAATTCCAATGATGTATTCAAATTTTATATTGAGACTTCTATGTATTCGAGACCTTTATTGTATCTTGTTTAACTCTGATATATATGCATATATTGTAGCTTCACGTACTACTATTTTTTATTTCCGCTGCTTACTGTTATATTACTCTGTGTATGTGACTGTTTGATTTACTTATTTGCTGTATATGCCAGGTTTTGCCAAATATAAATTAACAAACTGATATTTTGAGCAATTCAAATCTGACATGTGCATATGCGAATGGTTGAAAATACCAGGATATTACAAATATATGCTATTATAGTATGTTTATCAGTAAAGTAAAGTATTAAAATAGCGTTAAGGCGTTACCCATATCCCACTTAACACATTTTATACATTTTCGTAGTCTATACAATGCTGTACACTCGACCAAACCAGTGTTTTACCCAAAGGACACCCTATAGGTACAGTAAAAAACAAACTCGTAGAAGGAACGATAAGGCATGCGATAAGGCACACGAGGCAATGCCCAAGGTAGATATACCATTTGCGGATTCGAACTGGTGGTAATGCATAGCAACTGCTACCGTCCACCTCGAGACACACTCCTAAATCAAAGGTGCACCCAATAAAATCACAAAGTAATAGAATGGTAACGAAGAAATGTGTTCGATAGGATGAATGACCTCACTTGGCCCGACATGGATCCTATTTTAAGCACATCAAGCTGACTCACGGAAGTCAGGGCTGTGTAAGTACCTCATGCGGAATCATTACCAAACTATCCTACTTCGTTCTGGAATCTTCACCACATACTGATCATGGTCTCTTCAACAACCAAATGTTTATTTCACACCATGGTCATTTCATTTCAAATAGTTCACACTTCATATCATATTCATTTCAAAACCATATCAATTCAATATCATTATTCACTTTAAATATTATTCATTTCAGAATCATAACAATTTCAAAATTATAACACTTTTGAGAATCATAATAGTTTTGAAATCCTAACAGTTTTGAAATCATAACACTTCCAACTTAAACAGTTTAGATGTTGAGCATAGTATATATATTAAAATGGTTATAAATCAAATAGTACATATGTTAAAATAATTTATATGATCAAATAGTTATAAATAAATAAAAAAATAGTTTATATTTATTTAAAGAGATTATACTGAAATAGTCTCCAAATTAGAATTGTTTCATTCAATTCCACAAATCAATTAAAATCATGTAAATTCCAAAATTCAATTTAGATCATTTCAGTTCAACACTTTCAATTTAAAAGGTTAAAGATTCAATTCAAATTCTTAATAAACCATTTCAATTTTTATCGATTTCAAATCCACTTTTGACTATCATTTCAATTCCAGTAAGATTCAAAGTTTAAATATCCAACATTTACAATATAAGTTCCATTTATTTTTCAACATTTAACTTTAATTTTATTCAAATTGAAAAGTATTCACTTAATCATTATAATAACAATTAAATAAAATCTAAATTTATAGATTTAAATCAATATTAAATATTCGGTATCAATTTTATTTAAAATTGAGAATATTCATTTAATCATTTTTTATCAAATCAAGTTATAAATCATATCTTTTGAAATCTCCAAGTCGATTATTCAAATTAATTCTTACTTAAATTAATTATTAACAAATTTAAATTCCAAGTCACCATTAATTTATCTTTCCAGCCTCTATTATTAAAGTTATAAAAACCTATTTTAAAATGTTATATAAATTTAAATAAATACTTAAACATATTATAAACCAATTAAATTAAATTTTATTAAATTAAATCTTATTATAATTTTTTTATTGAATCTTATTTTATATATTTTAAAAATAAAATAAAATTGTAAGAAAAATCTTGAAATTTATATTTTTCAAAACAAACTTATAAATTAATATTTCCAAAACATATTATTTAAAATCTAAATTTTATACACCTATAAAAATAGCATTTATATATTATATTTTAACAATCAGTATTTATTAAAACCCATATGTTTCCTTTCAAACTTAGGAAATCATTTTCAAAATATAGACCAACGGTGCCCATATATAATTTTCTATCCCGTGGTCAAGTGATACAGATATTTATCATTTCAATCTGCAAATTAAATATTGGTATATATCATTTTAACCCACAATCCCAAAATTCAAAATCAACAAAAATCGCTTGGGTTTATCATTTCAACCCATAATGATTTTCTTTTAATCTAACGCTATCGTTCGGTTATGTATCATTTCAATCCATAGAGAATTCTAAACTATCAGGGAACTTGCAGAGTGAGAACAAATATGATAATAATATAACATATCAACAACAGACATATATCACCAACAACAAATTTAAATATAGTATATACAATAGGGTTATGGTGTCATATGTCATAAGTGAACAATTGCAGATAATGACATATCATATTTAATAATTAAATAACGAATAATTCGAATTTAACAGCATATTTCAATTGTCATTTCCTATGAAATTAATTTAGTAAATATAAGAATGTTAATCGTGAGTGATTGCTCACCTTTCGAGGCTAGAGAGATTAAACACACGACAAGCTACAAATCTAAGCAACTATTCCCAAGCACAGCACGATTAACATAAAATCTATGAGCAAAGCAAAGCTAGGCTGGAATTCGATAATCGATGAAAATAATATATATACATTTAAAAATTCTAAAATTTACTCATATGAAATCTTTATATGTATATATATGTATATATGTATATTCTTTTAAAATCAACATTCAATTTAAACACATAAATAAATCAAAATCTTTATAATATATAATTAAAACTCAATTTTTTTTCAAATCCAAAATAATATATATATATTCATTTCAAAATATTAACATAAAATATTATATATGTATATACTTTTCAAAATATTAACATATATATATATATATATATATTTCAAATATATATTCTCATCATTTTTTTATAAACATAAATATATATATATATATATAAAGGAAGAAGCAGGTTAAACAAAACATGCTAAGATTCACTGGATCAAAGAAAACGTCTAAGTACACTTATATATAAATAAGCTTTGAATAATTCTTTTTTTTAACAAAAGGCTTGGCTACTCGGTTTGGAAAAGTTTGGTTGTGGGGAAGAGGCTGCCAATAGGAGGAGGAGGAAAAAATCTTGTCTGCTCGGCAATCTCAGATAGAGGAAGACCAATGAGGTGTTAACGGTTGACAGTGTTCAAAGATGGAACGACGAAGAAGCGGTGGGTTGAAGGATGTTGTGTAGGCTTGAGGCGACAGTAATGGTGTGGTGCAGCTGGGTTCGCACGTGTGTTGTGTCATGCTACCTTTGTCCAGGTAGTTATGGGTGTAAACGGGCCGGAGAGAGATCGAGGTGGTAGGAAAAGGAGTCAGAGGTGGCCATTGGTTAAGCTGTCAGGCATCGATGGGTTCTTTGGTCTGCTATGGGGTGATGTTTGAGGTTAGTTTGGCAAGGGCAGCTGGAGGAGTAAGTGGCTAGGTGATCGGGTCTGGATAGATGGGTTTAAGGCGATGGTCCAAGGAAAAATGTTGGCACAGGGTTGTCGATGAGGCTGAAGTGGTAGGTGGGTAGATCGTGCAAGCTGGAGACTGGTGGCGATTCGTCACAGTAGTGGGGTTGGACAAGCAGGTTCGAGAAGAGGCAAATCTGCTGCGGAGATGATGGGTTCAGACTGGAGAGGTCCAGAGTTGTGTAGGGTTCAAATGGCGATGGCTTCAGCTGAGGTGATTGACGTGTTTGGTGCTGTAGCATGGAGGTTGAACAGAGGTTTGGCATAAAAAGGAGTGTAGACTGTGATGAGGAGGGGTGAAACGGATGACGTGGAGGCTTGCATAGGCGAGAGTTTGACGTTCGACAAAAGGAGCAAGAGTGGGTTATGCGAAATGAGATGGGAAGAATGATGCAGTTTTCAGATTATCAGAATATATATACAAGCTCAAGATTTACATACTTTCGCATTTTTTTAACAATGAAGATGGACAAATGGTAAAAGGAAAAGGAGACAGGCGAAAATGTAAATGAACAGGAGATGTTACAACAAATACGTGATTTACAAATTGGAAGAGAAGATGGCCAGCCTTGGAAAAAGGAGTGAAAGGAGATGCAATAATATCAGGGAGATAAGCAGGTTCCAAGCGGTAAAGAAACATATATATATATATTTATTTAATTTTTTGAAGCTACAAATCGAATTAAGCAATGGAAAAGAAATTAAAGATCCCGCAATATATATTGAAATGGTAGGAAATGAGAAGTCATACGTTGAATTCAATGAATAGTTATGGCTATTGGTTTCTACGGGAGAAATGAAAAGACACGGAACAAAACTAAAACGAGCACTGATAAGGCTAACCGTTTCGCATATTCTACCATGTAACGGACACTGAAATGCGTAAATAAATATAGTGCGGAGATTAGCACGATGAGACGAAAAAAATGGTACATAGATATCAACGATACGATCATCCTATCAAAAGTCGATATTCGTTGCCAAAATTGTCGCTAAAATGCTGAAAATAAGATAAATGGAGCTAGAGCAGTACAAATTTGACGAAGCTAAATACAACATCTATCTCAGAAAATTTTCTATATTTTTATTCTATAAAAATATTCAGATTTCGAAAATATTTTATTTCCATCAATTTAACTGGTTTAAATTGAAACTAAAATTACATAACAAAACTAACTTCCATATTTTCTAATGAAAATTTACCATTTGCTATGTTTAAATAGACGTATTTCAAATATCAAATTTAAATTGCTAAATTTAATTATTTAATTTACATGAAAATTTTAGTTAAACATGTTATAAAAACCGTTAAAATTTTTGGGTCGTTACACTCTCCCCCATCAAAACTTTTCGTCTCCGAAAAGGAACGAGATAAGAGATTAGAAATAACCAGAAAGAAAAGATATATTGAAATAGAGAATACAATAATTAAATTAAAACCATATAAATTGACTTATGTTCAACTAATTTGGTTTCAACCCATTTTATTTAATCAATAAAATTTACTGCATTCACATTTTATTTATTTCAATTCAATGTATTTTCATTCAATTGGTTTGTTTTCAATTTATTAACATTTTTTTCGAAATTTACGCAACGAAATTTGTTTTATTATTTATTAAACTATTTGATCAAATTATAGTTAATTCCACCTCAACATTCAACTTCAATCATTCTTAAGTTCATAATTACTTATATAGATAGCATTTCCCTTTTATTATTCAATTTATTTCACTAACATATCTTGCAATATAGGTTAAGTGTAAAACTTTTATAATAATTGCCTAAATTTTTTTATTTATAAATTCCCTAACAAAATTCATTTTGGACATTATATTACTTATATCATATTGTATATTATTCAGTAACATTCAAATCCTTTCCAAGGTAGTTTTATTAATGTTTTGAATGTAATCGAACACTATACAAATTTATCTTTTATTTACAACACTAAATTAAGCAAAAAAATTAGTTTGATTATTTTGTTACCTAAGTTTCTTGTATAACCTTCAATTACATATTCACATCAACATTTAACTTTTTGAATATTTCAGGTAAGTTATATATGTTCTAGAATGCAAAAGAGTATTATACAAAGAATTTTACCCTAGTTCAACTGTTCAAGTTGTTTAAATTCCAATTCTCGTTTTAAATACTTTAATTTTTCAAATTTTTTTGCTTCACTTCAATAATTAGAAACCATCCCTTAACATCAATTTAAAAATTAATTTTTTTGATTTCACTTTAAACCAATTTTGAAATAAATATATACATATATATGTTTTTATTTATTTTGAAATCATTCTTAGAAAATTCAAAGCAAATCCATCTTTAAAACAAAAGTGCAGCAAATCTACTAAGCGGCTTCTCCACTTTGAGACTCGAAAATAAATGTCAATGATGTTGCTGTCATCACCGAAATTATTTTTCCAGCGACAAATAGGAAAGTGCTAACTTCTTTTAAAATTCTTTGGAAATAATTTACATTCGAAAATACTTTCAAATAATATATAGTTTCAAAACTTTGGAAACCAAAATTTTTAAAATCACTAGAAATAAATTCTTAAATCCCAGATTTAAATTTATTTCAATTATAAATCAAACTTATAAACCCTTTTATCATATTCATCTCCGTATAACAACAATAGTTGATGGTTTAGGAAACGTTGACAAAGCAATAAATGATAATCTAGATTATCATTTACTAACAACCAATTTAACTTTCTAATTTTAGAAAACTTATGCCTTATATATATAAAATATAGTTATACAAAATTACTTCATTTACGAATTTCAAAAACAATATTGTGCCAGTTTTCTCTGTTTATGTGTTTTGGAATTTCTATCGATAGCGTTGGCCAAACGAGTTAATCAAAACCCCAAATTAAACTTAACAACTCAAACAACACAATATAATTTTTATATCAATTATGAATACGCTCCAGGATGATTCAAGAATGAGTTTCAAAACAAGGATATAGATTCAAATTTAGAGAGACCCTAATCAAAGAGAATTCCTATCTAATAGGATAGGCTCAAAAGAAAATAAGATAATTAAATTGCAAAAAGGGAAAGATGGACGGACTTATATTAATCGCGGCAACCTTAACCGGGTCAACTGAGACTTAGAAAACGTGAATATCATCAACGGAAACAAGGACTGACCATGCGGAAACCGCGGTTCATGAGATCGAGTTACAGGAATAGGATCAAAGCAGAATTCAAATTCCCACTTAGGAGGGAGAAGTGACTTCACCATAACATCAGGATAATCCCTGACCGTCGGAGTGGAGTTAAAATTTCTAGGCTGAGATCCTAGATAAAGGTCAAACTGCCTACAAAATTCTGAGGCATTCGACATTCAATAAGAAGAAAATTACCCAGGTCGTCTACTAGAGAAACGACTCGGCTTTCAAAAAATAACAGCATCATAACCGAGGACATAGAAATCTTCGGTGAATCGATGCCTATTGTTAAGGGGTTTTCTCCCTTGCAAATCATACCCAGGTTGAAGGAACCATCGATGGGATTAGTCCCATAATAATGAAGCTGATAGTTGAGGTTGAGGCCACGGGATGCTCCAGTATCAAAAGTACACGAACATGACAAGACAAGAATGAACTTCAGAATAAGGGATGTTCCATATCAAGGAGAATTCAAACGAAGGATTTCACACTCGAACGAAGATGACTCTCTAATTAATTTTTACTCCATATGCTAAGTTTTGCCTAAAACAGAGCTCAGATACCAACTGTAACGATCTGGTATTTTGAACCGTTCAAATCGACAATCATCCACTTATGTCAAACTTGAATTGCTCAAAACAATAGATTATTAATTTATATTTCGCAAAACTTAGCATATATAGTAGATAAATCAATGACAGAATCACATACACAGAGTATTACAACAATAAGTAGCGGAATAGATAAATAGTAGTTCATGAAGCTACTATAAAACATCATAATCTGAAACAAAATACAACAGAATCTCAAATGCAAGTGCATCTCTAATACATAAGCAACTGGCGAGTCTGAACATAAATGACTGGAATAAACTAAAGTAATTGAAAGCTGGATAGATAGATCTTCAAACAAAGCTCTAATATTCAAACAACACAATATAAAACAATTTTTATATCAATTATGAATACGCTCCAGGATGATTCAAGAATGAGTTTCAAAACAGGATAGAGATTCAAATTTATAGAGACCATAATCAAAGAGAATTCCTATCTAATAGGATAGGCTCGAAAGAAAGATAAGATAATTAAATTGCAAAAAGGAAAAGATGGATGGACTTATATTAATCACGACAACCTTAACCAGGTCAACCGTGACTTAGAAAAACGAGAATATCATCAATGGAAACAAGGGTTGACCTGTTGAGAACATTGCGGAAACCGCGGTCCATGAGATCGAGTTACAAGAATAGAATCAAAGTGGAATTCAAATTCCCTATTAGGAGGGAGAAGTGACTTCACAATAACATCAAGATAGTCCCTGACTATCGGATTGGAGTTAAAATTTCTAGGCTGAGATCCTAGCAAAAGGTGAAACTGCCTACAAAATACTAAGGCATTCGACATTCAATAAGAAGAGAATTACTCGGGTCGTCTACTAGAGAAACGCTTCAGCTTTCAAGAAATAACAACATCATAACCGAGGACGCAGAAAACTTTGGTGAATCGACGTCTGTAATAAAGGGTTTTCTGCTTTATATATCATACCAAGGTTGACGGAACCATCAATGGGATTAGTCCCATAAGGATGAAGATGATAATTGAGGTTGAAGCTATGGGATGCTTCGGTATCAAAAGTACACGAGCATGACATGAAAAGAATGGACTTCAGAACAAGGGATGCTCCAAAAATCCAAAAGAAAATCCAAATCAAGGAGAATTCAAATGAAGGATTTCAAGCTCGAACGAAGATGATTCTCTAATTGATTTTACTCCATATTCTAAGTTTTGCCTAAATCAGAGCTCTGATACCAACTGCAATGATATGGTATTTTGAACCATTCAAATGGACAATCGTCCACTCATGTCAAACTTGAATTGCACAAAACAACATATTGTTAATTTATATTTAGCAAAACTTAGCATATATAGTAGATAAATATATCACAGAATCACAAATATAGAGTATTACAACAATAAGCAGCGGAAAAATAGATAAATAGTAGTTTATTAAGATACTATAAAACATCATAGTCTGCAACAAAATATAACAGAATCTCAAATGCAAGTGCATCTCTAATACATAAGCAATTGGCGAGTCTGAACATAAATGACTGGAATAAACTGAAATAACTGAAAGCTGGATAGATAGATCTTCAGGCAAAGCTCCAATCTCCAAAGGTGAGTCTCAAATGTTATGACACTCAGTCTGACCCAAGCATAAAGCAAAATACAAAACACTCGAGTCAGGATTAACATTCTTATACCCTAAATTCAACTCAAGTGAAATGTCAACTGAAATACAAGTAACTGAAAGGATGTTTGGGATTTTCATCCTCTAAGAATCTGTGGAACTATCTACTATGTAGTAATATATGCTATTATAATATGTCTATCGGTAAAGTAAAGTATTAAAATAGCGTTAAGGCGTTACCCGTATCCCCCTTAACACATTTTATATATTCCTGTAGTCTATACAATGCCATACGCTTCACCAAACCGGTGGTTTACCCAGAGGACACCCCATAGGTACAATACAAAACAAACTCGTAGAAGGCGCGATAAGGCATGCGACAAGGCACATGAGGAAATGCTCAGGGTAAAGATACATTTTGCGGATCCGAACTGGTGGTAAGGCATAGCAGCTACTACCGCCCACCTCGAGACACACTCCCAAATCAAAGATGCACCCAATCAAATCACAAAGTAATAGAATGGTATCGAAGAAACATGTCCGATAGAAGGAATGACCTCACTTGACCCGGCATGGCTCCTGTTTTAGCGACATCAAGCTGACTTGCGGGAGTCAGGGCTACGTAAATACCTCATACAGAATCATCACCAAACCATCCTACTTCGTTCTGCAATCTCCACCACGTACACGGTTGTCAAAGTGGTTTTCGGTATTGGCAGAGAGTATGACAATATCTGATCCCAGTTTCTTTAACAACCAAACGATTATTTCACATCATAGTCATTTCATTTCAAATAGTTCATACTTCATATCAAAATAACATATTCATTTCAAAACCATATCAATTCGATATCATTATTCACTTTAAATATTATTCATTTCAGAATCATAACACTTCCAAAATTATAACACTTTCAGAATCATAACACTTTTGGAATCATAACATTTTCGAAATCATAACGCTTTTGAACTCATAACACTTCCGACTTAAACAGTTTGGATATTGAGAATAGTATATATATTAAAATGGTTATAAATCAAAATATTATATATACTAATATAATTTATATATTAAAATAGTTGCAAATAAAAAAAATAGTTTATATTTATTTAAAGAGATTATACTGAAATAGTTTCCAAATTAGAATTGTTTCTTCCAATTCCACAAATCTATTCAAATCTCTTAAATTTCAAAATTCAATTTAATCAATCCCAGTTCAACACTTTCATTTTAAAATGTTAAAGATTCAATTCAAATTCTCAATAAACCATTCCAATTTTTATCGATTTGATATCCAGGTTTGACTATTACTTCAATTCCAATAAGATTCAAAGTTTAAATATCCAACATTTACTATATAAGTTTCGTTTATTTTTCAACATTTAACTTTAATTTTATTCAAATTTGAAAATATTCACTCAATCATTTTAATAACAATTAAAAGAATCTAAACTTATAAATTTAAATTAATACTAAATATTCAATCTCAATTTTATTTAAAATTGAGAATATTCATTTAATCACTTTTTATCAAATCAAGTTACAAATCATATCTTTCAAAATCTCCAAGTCGATTGTTAAAATAAATTCTTATTTAAATCCAATTATTAGCTAACTTAAATTCCTAGTTAACAATAATTTATCTTCCCAATTTCTATTATTAAAGTTATAAAAACCTATTTTTAAAATGTTTATATAAATTTAAATAAATATTTAAACATATTATAAACCAATTAAATTAAATTTTATTAAATTAAATTTTATTATAAATTGTGTTTTATATTGAATCTTATTTTATATATTTTAAAAATAAAATAAAATTATAAGAAAAATCTTAAAATTTATATTATTCAAACCTAACTTATAAATTAATATTTTCAAAACATATTATTTAAAATCCAAATTTTATACACATATAAAAATAGCATTTATATATTATATTTTAAAAATCAATATTTATTAAAACCCACATGTTTCCTTTCAAACTTTGAAAATCATTTTCAAAATATAGACCAATGGTGTCCGTGTATAATTTTCTATCACGTGGTTAAGTGATACGGATATTTATCATTTCAATCTGCAAATTAAATATTTACGGGTATATACCATTTCAACCTGCAATCCCAAAATTCAATATCAATGAAAATCGCTAGGGTTTATCATTTCAACCCATAACGATTTTTTCTTAATCTATACTATCGTTCGGGTATGTATCATTTCAACCCGTAGGAAATTCAGAACTATCAGACAACTTGCAGAGTGAGAACAAATATGATAATAATATAACAGATCAACAACAGACATATATCACCAACAAAAAATTTAAATATAGTATATACAAAAGGGTTGTGGTGTCATATGTCATATGTGAACAATTGCAGATAATGACATATCATATTTAATAATTCAATAATAAATAACAAACAACTCAAATTTAACAGCATATTTTAATTGTCATTTCCTATGAAATCAATCTACTAAGTATAAGAATGTTAATCGTGAGTGATTGCTCACTTTTCGATGGTAGAGAGATTAGACACACGACAAGCTATGAATCCAAATAACTATTCCCAAGCATAGCACGATGAACGCGAAGTCCACGAACAAAGCGAAGCTAGGCTAGAATTCGATAATCGATGAAAACAATATATATAAATTTAAAAACTCTAAAATTTACTCATATAAAATCTTTATATTTTTTTTTTTTTTTTTTTTAACAACAAATTCAACCTTTTATAACCTCAATCAAAAGCTGTCAACATGCCTGACAGATAACCCAAAACAAAAGGCCAAAAGGAAAAGCCACCAAAAACCCAGAACAAAGGAGAAAACAAAACAACCAATAAGGAACCAAATATAGGAACGAGGAGAAGCGGCACAATCTCTGACCAATCCACTTCGCACACCCAAATAGCTACTGGAAACCACCGCCCAGCCAACATCGTACTCGAGCTCCGGCAAGGCCACCGGCCTACCACGATGTTGAGGTTCCAACCATCAATGAAAAACAAGGACGTCCCCCGTCCAACCAAGATAACCGGAAGCAATGGCCAAAACCATCAACGCCGACAGACCGACAGAATGAAGATGATAAAGACTTCCGATAAGCCAACTCCAAACAGCAGAAAAATACCAAGAAAAGAAACTCCCATAAAATCAAGAGCCTAAAAGCACTAAACACAGAGTTACACACCAAAAAAAAAAAAAAAAAAAAAAAAAAAGGAGGGGGAGTTGGTGGATCGGGGGGGGGGGGGGGGGGGGAGAGGAGATGACGGATGACGGACCGAGGGGAACAACCAAGCCAGAATTTGCAGTCCCCGGATAGGCAGTCATCCAATACCTGCTCTATTAGAAGAGAGAGAGCAGTTTATTGATAACAGGTTTACTAAATGACGAGAGCGAGCACTGGCCGAACCCCGGAAGGGTCGGCCCCGAAAAGCTAAGAAAACATCATCTCTTACCCGCCGAACAACGGAAAGAGGATCCATTGGAACCTCTTCAAAGATAGCCTTATTCCTCGCACACCAGACATGCCAGCAGATTAGACAAGGAATCAATCGAAAGATGATCGAGCGAAGAGATTTCCCAGTGCAAACAAACCACCAAGAAGTCAGCAAATCATTTGGCGAAGAGATGGTGCCACGAACACCCAAAAAATTACCGAAAAAATTCCAGGTGGATCTAGCACACCAACCACCGAAAAACAAATGATTAATAGATTCTGAATCCCCGTTGCCACAGCACCTGCATCGGGAAACAAAAGGGATGCCAATTTGCTGGAGGTTCTCATCAACCGGTAGCCCAGAGTGAAAAATTCGCCACATCAAGAGAGAGACTTTCGGAGGGATTCGAGCATCCCAAATGTAGGCGAAAAGGGGGAGGACCGGAGAAGGAGTACGAGAAGATCTCCAGGCTTTCAGAATAGAGAAAGGGCCACCATCCCAACCGGAGAGGCCACTATGAGAATCAACGAGCAATTTAACCGATTGCATATGCTTCCAGGTCTCACTCGCATAACAAGGAGATCCTGCATAATCAAAGGACGTCAGTCTCCGATACTTAGCATGGAGGAACTTGGCCCACAAAGAATCGTTAGACCCAAACCTGGACCATAACTTACAAGCGAAAGCCGAGCAAATGTCTTTCGGATGACGCAAACCTAATCCACCCTCTGTCTTAGGACGGCAGAGAACAGACCAAGACACCCAGTGATGTCTGCGATTGTCCCCCTTCGAACCCCAAAAGAAGGATGATGCCAAAGATTGGAACGAACGAAAGAAAGAGACAGTAGGTGTCATAGCGGCGAAGATATGAGTACCCATAGAGCTCTTATATATATATATATATATATATATATATATATATATATATTCTTTTGAAATCAACATTCAATTTAAACACATAAAAAAATAAAAATCTTTATATATATATATATATTAAAATCAATATAACATATATCAAAAATCAATTCTTTATATATAATTAAAAATCAATTTTTTTTCAAATCCAAAATTTTTTATATATATATATACATATATATATATATATATATATATATAAAAGTATGTATATATATATATATATATATATATATTATGTTCATTTCAAAATATTAACATGACATATTATATATGTATATACTTTTCAAAATATTAACAAACATATATTTATATTTAAAATCTATATTCTCATCATTTTTTTTATAAACATAAAGAGGAATATGTGTGTGTGTATATATAAAAAGGAAGAAACAGCATAAACAAAACATGCTAAGATTCACTGGATCAATGAAAATGTATAAGTACACTTATATATAAATAAGCTTTGAATATTTCTTTTTTTTAAACAAAAGGCCAGGATGCTCGGTTTGGAAAATTTTGGCAGCGAGGAAGAGGCTGCCAATAGGAAGAGGAGGAAGAAATCTTGCCTGCTCGGTAAGCTCAGACAGAGGAAGACTGACGAGGTGTTGGCGGTTGACAGTGTTCAAAGATGGAATGATGGAGAAGCGGTGGGTTGAAGGATGTTGTGCGAGCTTGAGGCGACAGTAATGGTGCGATGCAGTTGGGTTCGCGGGTGTGCTGTGTCATGCTGCCGTTGTCCAGGCAGTTATGGGTGGAAGCGGGCCAGAGAGAGAGACCGAGGTAGTAGGAAAAGAAGTTGGAGGTGGCTATTGGTGAAGCTACCAGGCATCGATGGGTGCTTGGGTCTGCTGTGGGGTGATGTTTCAAGTCAATTCGGCAAGGTCTGCGACGGAGGAGGAAGTGGGTAGGTGATCGCGTCTAGATCGATGGGTTTAAGGAGATGGTTCGAGAAAAAATGGTGGCACTGGGTTGTCGATGAGGCTGTTGTGGGAGGTGGGTAGATCAAGCAAGCTTGAGACTGGGGTGGCGATTCGTCATAGTGGTGGGATTGGACGAGCAGGTTCGGGAAGAGGTGGATCTGCTGTGGAGATGATGGTTTCAGGTTGGAGTGGGCTGTAGTTGTATGGGGTTCAACTGGCAGTGGCTTCATCTGAGGTGATCGGCGTGTTTGGTGCTGTAGCATGGAGGTTGAACGGAAGTTTGGCACAAAAAGGGGTGTGGGCTGTGTTGAGGAGGGGTAGAGCGGATGACGTGGAGGCTTCCATAGGCGAGAGTTTGACATTTGGAAAAAGGAGCATGAGTGGGTTATGCGGCATGAAATGGGAAGAACGAGACTATTTTCAGATTATCAGAATATATATACAAGCTCAAGATTTACATACTTTATCATTTTTTTATAATGAAGATGGACAGATGGTAAATGGAAAAGGAGACAGGCGGAAATGTAAATGAACAGGAGATGTTACAACAAACACGTGACTTATAATACACTCTTTTTTTATATAAAGAGGAAGAGAAGATGGTGAGCCTTGGAAAAAGGAAGGGAAGGAGACGCAACAATATCAGGGAGATAAGCAGGCACCAAGCGATAAAGGAACATATATATATTTACTTAATTTTTCGAAGCTACAAACAGAATTGAACAATGGAAAAGAAATTAAAGTACGGAAAATATATATTGAAATGGTAGGAAATGAGAAGTCAGAAGTTGAATTCAGTGAACAGTTATGGCTACTGGTTTCTACAGGAGAAATGAAAAGACACGGAACAAAACTAAAACGGGTACTGATACGACTAACCGTTTTGTAGAACCTACCGCTTACTGAGCACTGAAATGCATAAATAAATATAATGCGGCACGACGAGATGAACATAATGGTACATAGATATCAGCGATACGATCATCCTATCAAAAGTCGATATTCGTTGGCAAAACTATCGCTAAAATGCCGAAAATAAGATAAACGGAGCTAGAGCAGTCCAAATTTGACAGATCAAAATACGACGTCTATTCAGAAAGTAGTCTACATTTTTATTATGTAAAAATATTAAGACTTCCAAAATATTTTATTTTCATCAATTTAACTGATTTAAATTGAAATTGAAATTTCACAACAAAACTAACTTTCATATTTTCGGATGAAAATTTACCATTTGCTATGTTTAAATAGGCGTATTTCAAATATCAAATTTACATTGCTAAATTTAGTTATTTAATTTACATGAAAATTTTAGGTAAATACGTTATAAAAACCGTTAGAATTTCCAGGTCGTTACAGCAACAAATTCCATTATTCTAATAGTTTTGTTTCTTAACGAATGACAACATATAATTATATTTTATTTTCAGTCAATAATGAAAAACGATTATTATTTCACCAATAATAGTTGGTATTTTTATGAAAATAATTTTTTCATATCTTGACGCATCCACTAATAAGTATTATATGACATGCTCTCACTATTTTTGCCACTACTATAATAGCGTATAAAATACGAAGCTCCATTCAACTACTTGTTTTAGGCTATTTGTTTCTTTTATTGTAATTTGTATATAGTCTATAATTATCTATCAAATTTCTTAAACTCATGGAAAAAACATTTATAGGAAACAATTTTCTATATGAAAACACAATTGAAATGGAATCACATTTCTCATTCCGTATTAAGCACTTTTAGTATTTTTATACAATTCTCGTTTTTGATGTCTCTTTGTGAAGTGGAGGGATAATACACTCTCTTCGTCCCAACTATACTTATCATTCAATTACTCTTAAACATTCACTTTTCGTTTAAAATTGGTTGAACCTACAAAGGACAATCATATTGAATAAACTATTTCATGTAATGATTTATTTGCTTGTTTCTAATGAAATAATTTCATTGAAGTTTCATACATTACAAATCATGACTATTCACCATATAACATTTGCATTTGATCGACCATGGATCAAATATTCATATTCTTGTGTTGCCTAAGAGCTCAAAACTCATAAAAGACATTGCACCGTCTTGAAACAAAAAAACATTTAAGTGACCGGGTTATATTAAGTATGTACATTTAGGCTCTTATATGGGTCTGGAAGCGACATGCCAGAGGATTCAAGGTAAGTGTATTTTAATTACTTTGTCAATAGTTAATTTAGTTCATTTGTATATCTTAACCGATAAACATTTTATCAATTTTATTTTATTTTTTTGAAATGGTACTTAGATACAACATGTCACCGGGATAACAGAACACAAACCACATGTCAATATATGTTCGAATCACGCTACATAAGTTTCGAACTTGTGATCTCTCGCACCAAAGCTGAATCACTTAACCACTAAGACAATGATGCTTGTCATTTTATCAATTTTATTAATTGCACAGATTTATCGATGTAGATTATTTTAACTTTATAACATATACTCTCACATATTAGAAAGGTTAAATTTTAACAATTCATTTTTCCAATAAGACTCCCACTAAATTTTATGTTTCTCAAAACCCTTATTAAAACTTAAAAATCATTTGATATTTCTAGTGGACGTTAGGACTACCTTGCCTTGGGATTCTAACCTTAAAGAATATCAATAAATCATAGGGCCATAAGTGATGTTTTATACTTTATCGGTTGTATTATATACAACTCCTAACCCGTGGTTGTTGTCATAATCTCATACCGACCTTGATGAATATTAACAAATTAAAAGAGATTATTCACTCATACCCACCATTACATGACGGTCTTAAGTATAATGCATGTACCTTAAGAAATATCAACAAACACGTGCATGTATCTTACCTTGTCTAGTCAATATATTAATAGTGCTACACATAACATCTCTAACACGAGGAATATGAACGGTCACAGAGTATGCAAGTAATCTATTAATATATAAATGATAAAGGACAATTTATATTAAAGAATTCACAATTAGTATATAAATAATGAGTGATATCGATCTAGGGAATATATTTCTTGTAAAATATTCTCATGATTCAGTAATAAACACATTCGATATCACGATATAAATATGTACTTATTTCATAAATCTCATTTGGGTTTCTCTCATGTTCCACTTAGTTTATACGTATATAGTTATATAAGTATTAGCTAATTTATAACTTTCATAATTTAATTTACATATACAATATATAAATGTATCTTATTAATTAAGAATCTTATTTGATCAATTTTAATTCTTATTAATTAAGTCATATTCAATTCATTTAATTTAATTTATATAATATTTTTGAAACTTTATACCACTCACCTTAAATCATTTGGGATAGTTGATCAACTATAACATTTACGGTTTATTTATGTATGCACATCAATATATGTATACATCTTAATTAACAAACTTTTAACTAATTTTACTTAATCAAACAATCTAAATAAATATTTTAATTAATTTGAAAATTCAATGATCATAAACATAAGATTTATTAATAACTACAACAAACATAGTTTACACTTGTATCAGTAAATAATATTTATTTTCTTTAAATTTATCTTATTAATTAAATTATTATTTTTCAAACTAATTATTTAATTTTTCAATTTTTTTAAAAATATTGGAATGCATTTTATAACGTTTATAAAATTTCTCCTTTTATATTTTAAAATTAACTTTTAAATATTTAAAAACATTTTAAAAATCAGCCCAAGGCCCAATATTATTTCTAGCCTTTATATTAAGGATAACCTTTAGGCTTACTTCATCTTTCAGCCCAGGCCAGTAGCTAGGTAGGACAGAGTATTTATTACCCAAACGCAACCTTAGATACTATCTTTCGAGACACCCTAATAAATGGGTAGGCTTTAATTAGTTAGCCATAACAATGCTAATTTAGACCACATGAACCATTCGACTCTGATACCAATGAAGGAATCGGGCAAGTTGAAAGCGGGTGAAAATAGGTAGGTTTCAAAAAAATCTATTTTGGATCTATTATGTCTACGAAATCTAAAGGATTATTAGGTCCAATCTAATAGGATTTTAAATAAAATCGTAATACCTCTGTTTTGGTCAGTCTATTAGGCCTTTATTTGACTTCAGTTATATTAACCAACATAGAACTCTTGAGCAATTCATTTCATAATTATCCAGTAACTATCAATACGTAAACCCTTTGATGCTCCCATGCGTCATGAGTGCTACAGTGCCCAACATTTGGAGGGCGTTACATACCCTACTCTCAATGGATGAATCAGTATCCTTTCTTGAAATATTTAGACTAGGAAGATTTAAAATAATATGTTCTTTTAATGCGATAAATTTCTCATGTTTACAACACATTTTAATTATTATGGAATAACATATAATTTAAGAATTTTCTATTTAATATACTTTACATTAATTACTAAATTAATTATGTCACAATATAACAAGTATATAATAGAAAGAAAATATTTTTTGTTTTGAATAAAATTGGCTATCAAGTTAGATATCTATAACAAATTACACAGTTTCCCCTAGTGCATGTCCTAACTCTATCAATATAAGATTTTCTCTAAAATATTATTTCATATTATGTTATATTATTTTGTAGTTGGAGATGGTTATAACTGATTATAGAATAGAAATGTTGCTATTCTTAATAATTAAAAGCAGCTTTAAATGGGAATGATCGTATGAAATAATATTAAGTGTTATGATCTATATAAATTTAATATAAAATAACCGAAGAATTAATTGCAATCGTTATTTTTAATTGGAATTAATTAAAGAAGACAGTTTTTAATTCTCTTTAGTGCTTTTATGTGTCCAACATTATGAGCAAAAAATGTAATTAAATTTCCTGAAGACTTCCTTATTATAATAAAACATGTATTCTAAAGAAATATTAAAATAGGTATTCATTACATGTTCTTAGTGAATATTTTACAAATTTAGCAAAATAATATAATCTTGGTATGGTAATCTTTGTTTATGCTTTAAAGACGACACTGCAGGCAACATTAGAAAACATGATTATAATATATTTTTTGCATATATAATAAAGTATTTGATTATAAATATTATATTGTGCGGGTGTTAGATATATAAATAAAAAAATATTACAAATATTCGTACAAATATTGGATTGATACCCATGATAAAGTTAATGGTCTGCATCTGTTAGTACTCTAGAGAAAATTCATGGTCAATGATTAATGCTACAATGCTATGAAAAGTATAAAGTAATGTATGTTGATTACATGAATAATATAAGATGAAAGTGAGAACTTATTGAACAATGAATGTAGTTTAAGTTAAAAAATATGTTTGAATACAGAGTGGGGTATTAATAAACTAGGAATAGTGACGTCTACTTGCTGAAAATTGAGTGATATGAAAGATGTTTCTATTAAGTTAGCATTTTAAAGAACTTGTAGAACATAATGAAATTTTATATTGGACATAATTGATAGACAGGTATTATATTTGATCCATATGAGAAAAAATATATAACATATCATCAAGTAATTTGTGATTTCTATACATTTTAGTTCATAATAAAATGAACTGGCTTTTGCTCCAAATTTTAGTTCACTCATTTTCATTTCAATATTTGTTGCTTGCATGCACGAATGCATATTTTATAATAAAAATTTATTCTCAATAATATAGCTAGCATTGTTTAAATTTTGCGAAATCAATATGTATTACAACCGTTAGATATATATATTATTTTAGTCTATGATGATTTTGTTATAATAACAACAATTAATTTTCCATGGTTCATTTAGTCAACTACTCTTCTTATGCCTAGCAACATTATTGTAAGATATTATTAAAATGTCATTCACGGTATTTTTATGTCTATCCACACGTATTTTGTGCCATGGTGATTAATTATTTCTATTAGAGTTATCTTAATTGTTGCATTATTTCAAATATTATTTTCATATGAATATTTGAAGGAAAGAGGAAAACTATTTTATAGTTTCAAAAAAATAGACCACATAATGTTAATATTTTTGTTGTTTCCATCATATAATGATATTTGTAAACATAATGCTTCAAAGCTACTATATTATTTTTCAAATTTAATTATTATTGGATAATGTAAGAAATGCAATAAGGAAAATGTTGCAATGCTTTTTGATTAAATCAAATTTGAAACATTATCTCACTCTTAGTACAATTCTACACGAGGACTGAAAATTATTATCGTATCAAGCTATACAATTTTAATTTTTCGTTGAATATAACATGAATGCTTACTAAATTTGAAATAATTGGTAGCCAATGATAAGATTTGTTGCATAAAGTTAATATAGCTTTCTTAATTAGAGTCTTGTATGATGGCTGTGATTAAACTCACATTTACCATTGGTTATTTAGTATAAGTGGGGCCCACAAATGAAATTTGAAAGATCTGGTCCAATTACCAAGCAAGTGCAATCATACCACTTTTTGAACAAGTGAGCAAATCCTTCCTTAAGTTATTATGTTTAGATAGATTTGTTATCCTTGAGGTTTTATATTTTATGCACTTGAAAAGTACCAACGTACTACACACACACACACACAGAGTTTTCATATAAGTAAAGAAATTCAAAATATATTAAATTTTACGGTGAACTACCTAAATTTTCGAGCAAGTTAGCATCTCCAACAGGAAGTCAATGTTTGACATGAAGACTTGAAAAAAACATGCACAGTCCTCACTTCTTCAACAGTTATTGTAACGAGTGCAAACCCGTGCTACGCATACAGGTGTTAGTATATAATTCTGTTGACGGTGTATTTTTATATTTTATAGTATATGAAGATGAAATCATATATTTATGGGATGTAAATTTTTGGATTAATCTTTTCGTAAATAGTACTTGTTATCCCGCCTTTTGGCAAGGCCGAGATATCAAGGAACTGGTTGAAAACCAAGGATCGTTCGTCCTAGGTATCGAGCATGCACAAGTTCGCTATGGATGTCGATAAATTTTGTCCGAGTCTGGATTAGGCTACAATCAGCAAGACACGGCACGCAAAGCCATGAAAGCCAACGTTTCAAATTTCAGGCCAATCCAAGTTCGTATGTTCAAGTTAGGATCGATGCAAGTAGGAAGAAATAACCTTGGTTTCGTGTCCATCAGTGCACTTTAGTTCGTATCGATTGTAGTTCGTATCCATCAACTTCGCACCGATCGGTCTCGTATCCATCAGACCGTCTTACTTCGCATCGATCGTCCATCACCCACTTAGTATCCATCGGCTGGAGATATGTTCGAATCCCTTGGTTATACCTAGTTCGTATCCATAAGGTGGCCATACTCCGTACCCATTGATTAATCATTGCCCGTATCCATCGAACCAAGCCACATTGTCATCTATTCGAATCCATCATAATGCCGCTTGTTTGTATCCATCAAGTTGTGGTAATCTTGATCGGTACGAACAAGGACCGAGTCAATGGATGCGAACAAGGCTACTTGAATCGGTACAAACTAGAGTAACTCCATTGATGCAATACATACAACGGTCATCGACGCAAACGAGGCGAGAATCATGGATGCGACATGGTCAACTCGTAGCCAAGAGTGGATCGATGTGAGGAATGCGCCCTACGTCACCGCGTCATCACGTGCACGATCGATTCGAAGCTAATCGATTCGAAGACATGAATTCGGACCAGACAGCCATCCGAGAAACTTGAACTCGTATCGATCGTAACTCAAGATCCACCGATCCAAATGCTATGAAATTTGCACAGGAGATTACGTACGAGCCAAAGATTACTCGTACCAAGTTTCAGCTCCATTGGACACGATCTTGATCGATACGAAATGATTTCGTATCGATCACAGATCGAGTCGAAACTCTCCGGGATCGATCGCGTGGGCCCACTCACGTGCCAGAAGGAGTCTCCTAAAGTTTAGGCGAATTATCAGCCTCCTACGCCTATAAATAGAGCCCCATAGCCTATAGAAAACGGATCTTTGGATTCTCAAGCGCCCAGACTCTGCCGCATCGAGTTTTGCATTTTAATCTTGCTGTTGGATTCAAATTCCAAGTTGTAATCTACTGTTTTTCGCTGTAATCACGTGTAGTCATTGAAAGAGAATCAATAAAGTCATAAAAACTTCATAGTGGACGTAGGCAACACGCCGAACCACTCTAAATTGCTTGTCCGTGCATTTACCTTTCTGTTTGTTGGAGTTTTTGCTAGATGATCTTCATTTTAAATTTATATTCTTTACTGTTATCTCTTCAAAAACTTCCAAAGAGTGTTGTGCCCATTTTTGGTATAAACACTTTGGTGCTTTCACTGAGAACCTAGATTTTCTTCTGTTCTTTGGATCTATCATCGATACCGGATTGCATATATCTAAGAGAAAGACCCAGATTTATAGTCTTGATTTCTTCCAACCTATTCAGATTTGCATAAAGTCTAGGAAAGGATCTCATTCATTGCCATGGTCAGCACAAGAACCACCTCCAATGCTGTCGATCAAGAAGGTTGGGACAGGCAGAATCCCGCACAGCTACCTCCATCCGACTAAGACGCTATCGGACCCTCAGAGTCGTCGGGCCCGGTTAGCAGACAAGAATTCCAGATGTTGCTGCACGAGTTGACACAGAGTCATCAACAGCTAACAGAACAACGGCGCGCCAATGCTGAGCTGGCTTGTTAGCTGAATCGCCAGAAGCACAGAAGACCTAGGAGAGATTATGCTTCTCGTTCCTCCATAGAAAGTACTGCCTCTTCTGACTATCATCATAGATCTCCGCGACCCCGACTAGACGGGAGTCACGCACAGGCCACTGGACATCAACCCGCACTAACCGTTGGATAACTGAGAGTTGATCCATCGGCCAGTTTCTAGACCGGGCACTCCTCCCGAGGGGGCGTCGTTCCTCACTACGCCACCGGCAACTGCGCTACAACCATCATTGTAGAACCGGGGGTTGATGCCCGGAACCAGCCAGAATTGGACCATCATCAACGCGGACGTACTCCTGAACCATACGTCACAGAAGACTTTGGGCCACGAAGTCGGGACGTGGACCGCCATCAGCGTCCGGTCCTACCTCATAATGTGGAACCCGACCACATTGTGGCTCGATACGCACAGAATATCCAAATGCCGAATATTTCAACTATGATTCGGCAGATGATTCGAGAAAGTCAAGGTCTTACTAACGACGATTGGGGAATCTCTCGGAGTCATACTCCTTTCATAGACGATATACTTACCGCTGAGCCCTCTCAGCGATTCAGAATGCCGACTCTACCAGTATATGAGGGGAATTCTGACCCTAATCAACATATTCTGAAATATGAATGGTCAATGAGTGCTGCTAGAACAGATACGCGGTAAAATGCCGAAGCTTCCCGATTTCCTTGGAGGGCATTGCTACTATATGGTTCACCCGATTGCCACCACGATCCATCTCTTCCTTTGACCAGTTGGCCACTAAATTTGTTGAGCAATTCCGCATGCACGTCGCGAGGCCGAAGGACGTTAACACCCTGTCTAATGTCACTCAAGCTCTTGGAGAGACACTCCGGTGTTATCTAGAAAGATTCCATGCTGCGTGTGTGGAAATCAACAATCCGAACGATAAATCCATTCTCATGGCTTTGACTAAGGGGATTGACCCCGATTCTGAATTCGGCAACTGGTTGGCCGGAAAACCACCTGCATCATTGGATCGTTTCTATGCCAAGGTGGCTCAATTCCTAAGAGGGGAAGATGCGATACAGTCTAGGAAGCAAGATGATGCAGGGCCGAGCAGGGAAGGGATCCAGAGTAATGTTGCGGTCAAACAGTCCAGTGAAAGCTCTGGAAAAGTTCAGCTAAACATTCAAAACAAACAAACTCAGCGAAGGGAGAACGTGAATCAAAATAGAAAGCGAGATCAAAATCGTGGCCCATAGCGCAAAAATCCTATGTTTGATAACTACACTCCTTTGAATACATCACTGAAGAACGTGTATTTACAAACCTGTAATACCATTCAGTATAAAAAACCTGCCATAAACCGTCGTCGGAGAGGCAAATCCAGACGGGAAAATTTTGTAGGTTCCACGAAAGCTACGGCCACAGTACGAATGAATGTCATCATTTACAAGATCTCGTGGAGAAGCTGATTAGAGAGAGGAAGCTGGAACAATTTGTATGTGCACCGCAACCTGGAGTAGCGGGCCCATCAAATCATAATGATACGCCCGATCGAGCGAGATAGGAGGAACCCTCCCATATCGGCGGGAGATTAGTAATAAATGCTGTTAGTGGCGGTCCCGCTCGGTAAAGAGCCTGGAATGACGACGATCTTCGTCACTGCTACACATGACAGGCTTTATCTATTTAGCCTATAGATCTCTTGCAATTTGTTTTTGCATTTTGGAGTTCGAATTTGCAATAAGGCACTGACTTTGCCATGTTTTTCCGTTTCAGCAATAAATTGTCATCTCTTCAAACTAAAGCTGTGATTCACTGAATGCGACATTCAACTATCATGACGCACAAGAGTTAAGTTCTATCATACGATGGAATTTATTCAAATAGCGAGTGACTGTGATACGACCGGCCACTCACTATGTGAAACCCAAGCTCGGGGGCAAGCCATCACATTAAAGGCTGAAGTGGACCGACACACGACAGTCTTATAACTAACTCCAAATTCCCAGAGCGTGAATTGTAGTATAAATATCAAATCTAGGTTTTCAGAGTGCGAACCAGAGTATAAACACTAACTCCAAACTACCGGAGTGCGAGTTGGAGTATAAAACTTAGAAATGCGGCCTCGAAGAGGGCGGACCCGTCCACCTAACGACTTCGACCGTATCCTAAACAAGTTCGAGGAGGGTGGATCCGTCCATCTAACGACCTCGCTTGTCGACTCGAGGTGGATGTGAATTGACCATCCACGATCCTGATAAATCTGTCGTTCCCAGAGTACGAACGCAATCCAAATGCCTAAACAAACGTGATTGATCGTTTGTCGGCCAACTCCAAACTCCCAGAGTGCGAGTTGGAGCATAAACTCACAAATGCGGTTTCGAAGAGGGTGGATCCGTTCACCTAACGACTTCGGTCGTGTCCTAACCAAGTTAGAGGAGGATGGACCCGTCCATCTAACGACCTTGCTTGTTAACTCGGGGTCGATGTGATCCGACCATCCACGATCCCGATAAATCCATCATTCCCAGAGTGTGAACGAATTCCTAAAAAGCCTAAACAGATGTGAATGACCATCTGTCGGCTAACTCCAAATTTCCAGAGTACAAATGGGAGTATAAACATCAACCCTAAGTTCCCGGAGTGAGAACCGAAGTATAAATGCTAACTCCAAATTCTCAGAGTGTGAATTGGAGTATAAGTACTAAGTCAAAGTTCCCGGAGTGCGGACTGCATTACAAACATCGATAGTTTTCAAATTCCCAAAGTGTGAATCAGATTATCGATTACAAATAACTCTGAGTCCCCAGAGTGCGGTTAGAGTATAAATATAACTGGAGTGCAAACGACCACTCATAAGTTATCCTAAGTCCCCAGAGTGTGGACATGTGTTTAAAAACTTCAACATGTGCGACTGATCGCCAAAATACAAGTGCTGATCCCTAGAGTGTGGATGTGACTATTTATAAATAAACAAGCGTGATTCAACCGCTCAACTCTCACTTATTTTAGCATCGGTTCGACGACGCTGAACCCGAAGGGGTAGAAAAAATTTGCGATCGCTGGCCGATCTTTATAACTCATCCCCTAGACTGGGGGCAAAGCTCAAGTGTTAATCGTTGACCGAAGCAGTACAACGTCCAAGTTTAACTCAATCCCCAGTTATGACTTGTGTTCGCGATTTTCAGACTCGGCAGATAAAACAAACTCAACTCAAAGGCTGAAACTCCACAAGTACACTGAACTGAAATCCAAATACTGTAATACGTAAGCATAAAAGAAATGAAAGTTGAAGCCTAGAAACAAAATTTCATTTCAACTAATTGTATGTGGAGATTCATATACAAGTTATTCCAAAAAATTCCTACTAGCGGGGGCCGAACCTGCATCTATACATGGACTACAAAGGGAAAGCAAATTCCTAACTACCAAAAATGCGCCAGAGGTACTTATCTACTTTTTCTTCTTTGGATTTTTCTTTGATGTGGCACCGCCGTAACCGCTAACGATTTTTCGCTTTGAGGCTTTACCCTTTGGTGGATCATCCCCTAACGAAGGCATGATTTCGACGTCCTTCTCCGAACTTGAATCTAATGGGATGCTCCCAGCAGGAGGAGTCGAAGGAGTCGGGTCTACAACCGAGGGTGGAATGGGCATGCTAGTATCGACGAGTGTGCCCTCAGGAGATATCACCCTAAGTGGAGTTGGGCCAACCGCCATCGTTCCACCCTCAGAACCACCGCCTTGTGCCGCTGCCTCTAACTCGACATTAATTTCAGCCAATATCTCTTCCTCGCGAGTGGATCGAGCTTCGCTGGGGCAGCAGTGGACTGTGTCGAAGCGCTAGAGGCAGGCGGAAGCCCAACACGAATGGTAAGTCCACAAACGGATCGCTATGTCGGCCTAGGAGCTCGTTCATCATCTGCTCATCGAAAGAAAGTGAGCTCCCCTATGTCACTTTAATAGGCACGGGTCGTAGTGGTCGCCTCGGTGATAATGGCCTCCTGCATTTGTTGTGATTCCTGGATCGCAAGAGGCACTGCTGAGTTGCTTTAGTCACTGGACAAGGAAAAAGAAAAAGTTGTTAGTACACGCTTCAATGCAAGTACTTCATTTCAGGCACATACGAGATTTGTGCAGAGTACCTTCCTCAACTTGACTCGTGCCTGGCTGAACAGCTTCCAAAGAGTGCTTCCTTATAGGAGATAAGTGTGGCTGTTCCAGGTCGTAGGCTGGGACGGGCTGCGGCTCAATCGCTGGGACCAGCTCGGATCCAGATGAAGTAACCATCTCAAAACTTGTAGCTTGATGTGCGACGCCGGAGCCCTCGCCAATTTCTAGGTGCTTGGTGCCCAGTCTCTCTCTTTCATGAGAAATCATAGAGTCATGAAGAACCTTCTTTTCATCTTCGCTCAATATGCGGTTCTCCAGCTCAAATTCGTCGAGGGCACCACCCGGCAGCACCGCCTTCTCTTCTTCAACCAGCAAATTCCAGGCATTGTATAGATGTGTCGAGTAATCGTCAAGCCAAGCCAGATTCCTGTGTCTTAGTACATTGGCATTATAAGTGACGAGAAGCTCCTCTATGTCAGCCTCAAGCCTGGCTTCCACCAGCCGAACCCTTTCATCCGCTTCAGCCTCAACCTCGCGGACCTTTTCCATGGCTGCCTCTCTCTCTCCCTTTGGAGCAACACTGCTTGATCGCATGCTTCTTGTGCGGAAACGTTAGCAGCATCGTTTTCCTTTATGATTTCATAGATTTTGGCTTTAAGCTCGTTCAGCTCTTTCAGGGCTGCATCCCGCTCAGTGGTCACAATGGTGTTCTTATGACCCATATCCTCCATCGTGGCATAGTGCTCCCGTTTCATTCTATCCATCGCCGCATGGGCCTCGTTGGCCTTCTTAAGAGCTTCAATCTCGGATTTACGAGAAGACTCGGCCTTATTATTGAGCGCCTGAATGATCCGGTCTTTCTGGCCGAGTTCTTTCTCCAGCCTTTCAATCATGACTGCCCAGTCGAAGGCCACCTTCAATGCCTTTTTCGCAGTTTTCGACCACTCCTGACACTGAAAAAAATAACCGCAACATAATCGTGCACTGTGTGTTCGGCCGATGCCGGAATCCTTTTCAAGCGCTGAGGAAAGACGAACCTGTCAAAACAAATATTAGGAAAATCCTTTCTCAGTTGAGCGAGCCTAATCGCTCCTTCCCCAGTGGGCTCGATGAGGCCTGTGCAGTAGTTGAGTGGTCTGCAACTTCAATTCTATGTGAGATTCAGGCCTAGATGATTGGGAAGATGGTTTGTGCCGCAGAGCTTTCGAAGGTCGTGAAACATGAACTGCCGCGGTGTAGGAGCTCTGGGAGGTGGCGTACGAGATCGATACTGACGCCTATACCCTTTATCTATGTCAGACCGTTCCTGACTAGAGTATCCCTGATCACAGTCTATGTTTCCTTCTCTCCTACGCAATTCGTAGTATGACGAAGATCTGCGTGTATTGCATAGACTACCAAGCATGGAACCTCGGCCAAACATCGTATCTGCGAAGTAAAACAAGGACAGAGTTAGTAATCTTCTGAAAAAGGCAACTTATAGTCAGAAATCGTGTAGTGCCGTGAAGTGTAAATGTATGTACAACCCCCTGACCAACCGGATGTGTCGACCACTCTAGCGGTAGGAGACTCGCTTAAAACTAAGGCGTGTTGGAGTTCATCCAATCCGACATCATGTTGCATGGACACGTCGTTCGGAATTGGAAGATCGACGAGCCCTTCGTAGAGATTTTCCGTTCTTGGAGGAGACGCCTTCGAAATTCCAACTCCGAAGGCGGGCCGGGACGTGACCATAGATTTCCATCTCCCCAATTTGGATTGCTTAAAAATGGCTGCCTTGCCTTTTCTCTTTTCATCGGAGTCCTGAGTTACATCTGAAGGCCCGACAAAGGTTCGTCATCGGTATGGGTTCTTTCGGAATCAACTTCCTCAATTGTGACGACCCTAATTTTCTTGCGCTTGACTCGTTCCCTCGATATAGTCCTTAGTGCTCCCTCGAGCCTTATACTCTGTCTTCGCTCGATCAGCCCTAGAATTCTAAGGTTCCTATCCGTCAAAACCAAGTCGATGTTCCTCTCTTCGCTTAGGACCTCTTGGAGAACCCGGACTCTCCTTATAACAAGCACCTTCGGGTCGCTGAATTATGGCTGTAAAGAAAAGGTGATATGAGTTTGACTTCAACTATAACTGTCTTATCAGTTGTTCGAAAAGGTAACAATACTCACGTCTGAATAGCCATTGACTGGCAAATCTTAGGGGGCATCTAACATAGAACCACTCCGTCTTGAAGTAGCTTAGCCTAATACAAGATCCCGTGACCACTTGGAAATTTCTTACTGCTTCCAGGAATGTAAAGGATGGGCTATCTATTCGACTCTTGAAGTTGAACAAGTATCTTATCTTGGTTGGAAGAGGTGGTCGATAGAGATACTCCATGAATACAATGAACAAGCTGTTTAACAAAATGTATCTGTTAGGGTGTAGCTGAGATGGAGCGATCCCTAGAAAAGAAATCACTTCTCTTATATACTGATTGAAGGGGGAGCGTCCCTGCTGCGCATGCATGGCGATTGAATGGAGTATACCCCTCCGGTGGATTGTGCGGTCTGTCGTTTGGTCCTGGCAATAGTACATCATCCATCGACATACCGCGTCTTAGGCATATTCTCCCTAGCACGTCTTCTGAAATATTGGACAGAACCGAGTCTAATGGACTATTGATGAGAGATGCGTCGGGAGCTTCGTCCGGGGCAGGGCCAATGATTTCGGCCTCAATGTCCGGTATTTCGAGTGTTGGAGGAGCTAAACTCTGAATTTCTTATGGCTGCGAGCTCGAAGTTTCCATAACTAACTAACTCACGAAAAATCATCATGAGATGATAGAGATCTCGTGCGTCCCCTAGTGTGAAGTGTGAGAACGTGTTGTGTAGTGCGGTGCTGTGTATTACTTGAAAAGATTCTACAGAGTTAAAAGAAGTATGTAAACGACCAGACTTCAAAATCCAGCTGGAGTGACCATCATCGCTGACCGTCACCACCATACCATCCAGATATTAGCGATCGATCCAAGTTAAAGTTCGATTATGCAAGGCAGAAGCTCGTTGGAGTCGAATGTTAAAATGTGTAAAAGTTCTCTATATCTATCAAACTCCGGCTTGGGATCGATCACCACATCTCAAATTAGTGACGAGTCAGAGGCCTCCTTTTCATATCGATTGCGTTCGAGACGATACGTTTCGTATCGACCAAATTCGAATCGATACGCTTCGTATCGATCAAATTCGTATCGATGTGTTTCGTATCGCCCCGGTTTGAATCAGTACGTCTCGTGTCGTTAAAGTTCGAATTGATACACTTCGTATCGATTAAGTTGGGCCAACTTCGTATCGATCACAATGCGGAAACTTCGCATCGATCATATTCACAACTATCAAAAATGATGGAGCTCGTATCGATCGCTTGCTCAGAACTTCGTATCGATCATGCTTCTTATGGCTTCATATTAAATGCTTCAAATCGATATGAAGTGCATCCACCCAGGATTGATAAGGACCCCATCATTCCTCAATCAACACTACATTGATGTGAACCCCACATCCGATCATCGATACGAAGTCAAGCCATGATCTTTCTTTTCATCGGTACGAAATGGAGGCCGAGCAACCACCAAATCGATTGCTCCATATCCTTAACCCTTTCTTCTCCAATCAACGCGAGCGTCGCCGTGGCCATCCTCGACCGAACTCCGGCCCAGATCTGGCCATGACATTGTCAGAATGGATGATCAATAAAGGTGGAATGGATCTGAGATTCGAATTTCATCGCTTAGATCTAGTCGTGATTGATCAATTACCTAAATCGAAATTGGAATTCAAAGGATTAAATGATTGTATTGGATCGATTCGAAGACGAAACGCATTTCTCCTTTCAATAAGCTACTGGATCGATGCGAGAGTAGAAGGTAGAGAAGGCAACATTAAAAAGTGAAAAGTGAAAGATGGCCGAAGTCCAAAGTATTTATATGGATCCTAGGGAGAAAGAAAGGCGATTCGCCTCCCAGTCAACATGACCAGTCACTGCAGGTCAACCCTCAAATCGAGTTGAACGGCGAGTTCGAATCCATCAGCCCAAGCTCCTATCGATTCGAAATGGTCAGTAAATCCATCGATACGAAGTACACGATGAAGATAGCTCTGGAGCTATGCAGTTAAAGCGCTTGGCAGATTCAAAGAGGTGGAGGTGCAAAAAGTCATAGCGCGGATACAGCGAGGATATAGCGAGATATAGCGGATAGTTCTAAAATAGCATATAAAACTCGTACTTAATTTTTTTACAAATATATAAATGGTAATTAAATGAAAATTTGTCATTCAATTGAATTATAATTAATACATAAATGATTTTAAACAAAAAACAAGTGCGAATATACTTTAAATAAACTTAAAAATGTTATATAACACAATTGAATTTAGTAGAATATTAGAGTATTTCATTTCTGAAAATATATTAAAAATTAAATCAAATAAATTAGTTTCATAATTTTTATAATGTATAAATGCAATTTTTTAATTCATTTTATTAAAGAAGATATAGTGGAAATAGAAAAATATAGCGGGAACAACGGGATATAGCGGAAATAGCGGGAATTAAAGCGGAAAGGCTATATTTTGGGGCTATATGGAAAAATCGTAGCGGTAGAAATCCGCTATGAGATATTGCGGGGTTATAGCGGGGTAATAGCGGGGCATTTACTACACAGCTCTGGAGACAATTGAGTTCCATCGATTCGAAATCTGATTTTCAAATCCATCAAAGCGCGTACACATCGATGCAAAGTATCCATATCACATCCACCAAGGCAAAGTCCATCGATGCGAGAGTAACCTTTCAAACTTCTATATCGATTCAGGAGAGGATCGATACGAAGGAACGCCCAAAGACGACCATCAAGCGTTGTTGCGACTCGAGTTTCACATCAATTTAAGAGAGGATCGATACAGAATTCGATACGAGAAAACTGACAACGACTCGTGAACGTGCAACGTTAACGAGAATCAAGTTAACATATATACCTATATGTCGAATTAATATTCAATTTGCAACACTCACAGGAATTGAATATCCATCTAATAACGATTACGACAACAACCAGCTAATCACTACCATGCAACAATCAGTTACAGCAACGCAACAAAAAAGCGATAACTATTCAGAGTAAAGACTGCAGCTTTTCAAAACACGTCATGTTTCCACAAGACATACTTTGAGGGGCAAATGTTATCCCGCCTTTTGGCAAGGCCGAGATATCAAGGAACTGGTTGAAAACCAAGGATCGTTCATCCTGGGTATCGAGCGTGCACAGGTTCGCTATGGATGTCGATAAATTTTGTCCGAGTCAGGATCAGGCTATAATCAACAAGATACGACAAGCGAAGCCATGAAAGCCGGCGTTTCAAATTTCAGGTCAATCCGAGTTCGTATGTTCAAGTTAAGATCGATGCAAGTAGGAAGAAATAACCTTGGTTTCGTATTGATCAGTGCACTTTGGTTCGTATTGATGTTGTTCGTATCCATCAACTTCGCACCGATCGGTCTCGTATCCATCAAACCGTCTCGCTTTGCATCGATCGTCCATCAGCATGAGACATGTTCGAATCGCTCGGTTATACCTAGTTCGTATCCATAAGGTGGCCATACGCCGTACCCATTGATTAATCATTGCTCGTATCCATCGAACCAAGCCACATTTTTATTTATTCAAATCCATCATAATGCCACTTGTTCGTATCCATCAAGTTGTGGTAATCTTGATCGGTATGAACAAGGACTGAGTTAATGGATGCGAACAAGGCTACCTGAATCGGTATGAACTAGAGTAACTCCATCGATGCAATACATACAACTGTCATCGATGCAAACGAGGCGAGAATCATGGATGCGACAAGGTCAACTCGGATCCAAGAGTAGATCGATGCGAGGAATGCACCCCATGTCACTGCGTCATCACGTGCACGATCGATTCAAAGCTAATCGATTCGAAGACATAGATTCGAACCAGACAGCCATCCGAGAAACTTGAACCCGTATCGATCATGACTCAAGATCCACCGATCCAAATGCTTTGAAATTTTCACAGGAGATTACGTACAAGCCAAAGATTGCTCCCACCAAGTTTCAGCTCCATTGGACACGATCTTGATCGATACGAATTGATTTCGTATCGATCACAGATCAAGTCGAAACTCTCCGGGATCGATCGCGTGGGCCCACTCACGTGCCAGAAGGAGCCTCTCGAAGTTTGAGCGAAATATCAGCCTCCTACGCCTATAAATAGAGCCCCAGAGCCTATAGAAAATGGATCTTTGGATTCTCAAGCGCCCAGACTCTGTCGGATCGAGTTTTGCATTTTAATCTTGCTGTTGAATTCGATTTCCAAGCTGTAATCTACTGTTGTTCACTGTAATCACGTGTAATCGTTGAAAGAGAATCAATAAAGTCATAAAAACTTCATAGTGGATGTAGGAAACACGCCTAACCACTCTAATTGCTTGTCTGTGCATTTACCTTTCTGTTTGTTGGAGTTTTTGTTAGATAATCTTCATTTTAAATTTATATTCTTCACTGTTATCTCTTCAAAAACTTTCGAAGAGTGTTGTGCCCGTTTTTGGTACAAACAATACTAACAAAAATATGTTGATAAATCTACTTAAATAGTCTTGGTGCATAAAGAGTATAATCAATATTTTAGAGCACAATATCTTTATATTGAAAAGATTACATCAACTATCTATTGTTCCTAACATGATAAGCACTATATTACTAAAATATAAATTTAAATATGTACATAATTTTTTTATAATAGTGTGCTAAACCTAGAGTGGAGAGATTAGATTAAATATCAATGAAAGAGAATTAACTGTAATAATTCTCAAATTAGTTTGAATTGGAACCAAATGAAATTAGCAACAATTTATTCCTTTTTAACATAATTCTTTCCGTTTGAAGTTAGCCTATGCGTAAACATTATTATTAACCCACCTTCAATCCGTAATGATTTATAAACATCTCCACATTGCAAAAAAAAAAAAAAAAAAAATCAAAATAATATAACATAAACAATCTTTATAGAAAATAAAAAATAACCGCTAAGATGTTCCATAAGATCTCTAGGTATTCTGTGTAAATCAAACATCAAATAGGAAAATACGTGCTACTTACGAACGTTTCATGGTCAATGTAGCATTACTATAGAAAAATGTATTATCGTAGGTCGATTAAGATGGATAATATCGAATACTAAAAAAATTAGTCTAGGTTGCGTATAACAAAATAAAATATTTAGATAAAAATTAAGTTTATAGAACACCTATTTAGAACTAAACTTTCAACATACTTTTTTTGAAATGCAATATAGAAATTTATTACTCGACTATTCTTTTTCATCATAGATGATATTTTTCCAACTTGATTTTCTTAAATACATAAAGTTCAAAATGGAAAATACAACAACTTTATCTCAGATTATACTCAACTAAAGATTCTTTAATGTACATGTGTTAGTAAACCAATTATATCTTTAAAGAAAATAAAATTCATGATTATACTAAACAAACACAAAACAGATTAGAGAATTTATAATGTATTAAATTATCTTCGATGCTAACCTAAGAAATTAATTTGCCATAAATATGGTCGTATTAACTTTTAGAAAATTTGATTGGATTCTATTATAACATCAAACAACCGAATTATAAAATAAACATATTACCAAATTACCAAATTAACTAAATTACACATACTTTGCATTGAGTTTAATTTTTATTTTTATTTTGAAATAAAGCATTTAGATTTGAAACTAAAAATATTAAAGGAACTAAACCTACCATTATTTTCGAAACTGAAAGCATAAATGAGAATTAGTAGTTAACCTATAACTATTTGACTTTTATCTTTTGTATCTAGAGAAACATTTAGGTTTATGGATCATGCAATAATTTTTGACCAATAATTATGTATATAGTATCTATTGTATAATTTTTATCATATTAGGTCTTTTCAAAAAACTTGACTTGTTAACTATGCATATTCTAACTTTGATGATTCCAACTACTCGAACATGTTCCTAGTTTGTTTGAAAATGTACAAATAATATGAATGAGAGCTACACAACATATTAGTAAAATTATACTTTAGAGATATAAAATTAAGTAAATTAAAAATTAGTCTTAAATCGTCATAAAAGTAAAATGTTATATTGAATAAACGTGGACACTAATTGATTAGGATTAATGAAGATTGGTTTGTAACTGTTCTCTACCGATAAATTTCAATAAAAGAGAATTAATTGTAATAATTAACAAATTAGTTTGAATTTGAAGTAAATGAATATTATCATTTTATTCCTTTTAAATGCAATTGTTTCCATTTGAAGTTAGTTTACTTGTAAACATTATTAACAACACATTTTCAATTCGTAATGGTTTATATCATCTTCAATCTGCAAAATAAAATCAAAACAATATAGCATTGAATAATCTTTGTAGAAAATAAAAGATAATTGCTAATATATTCCATAACATCTCCAAGAATTCAGTGTTAACCACGCATTAAATAGGAAAATATGTGCTATTTATGTACATTTCTTGGTCAATGAAGCATCACTATAGGAAAACAAGATATATTAAACCATAGGACAATTAAAATAGATAGTATCTCACATTACAAAAATAAGTCTAGGTTGAGTATAAAAAATAAAATATTTAATTAAAAGTTAAGTTCATATAATACATTTTTAAAACTAAATTTTCAATATAAAGTTACATACGGTAGACTGAACAAAAAGTAATATTTATATATTTATATTTCTTTTTTCTAATACGACATAAAAATTTATTATTTGACTATTTTACTTCATAGATGATATTTGCACCAACTTGATTTTCTTAAATACATATGTCTAAAAATGAAAAAACATCAATTTTGTCTCAGATTATATATAATTTAAGATTGTTTGGTACGCATGTGTTAGATTTAAAATATACAAAGGAAATAAAATTCACGATCGTACTAATGAAACAAAAATCAGATGAACGTTGATTTAAATATAAAACTTGAGAACTAAAAAAATAGTTCACCATTACAAATCAAGGATTTTATAAAGAAGAGCTATGATATCTAATCAATCCAATAACTTCCTGTAGAGTACGAAGAAAATCAGGTTGCTAATGGTACAAACTGAAACTAAAATAATAAGAAAGTATAAGATTTTTCCCAACTTGATTTTTTGAACACTTATATTTCAAAAAAAAAAATCAAATTTACCTATAGTGTATTATAAAAAGTTTAAAATTAGTTTACATCTATATGTTAGTAAGCCAATTATTCCCTACATAATAAATGAATGAAATGAAAATCATAATCGTACTGGTGAACGTCGATGTAAGTAGAAAACTTAAGAATAAAAAATAGTCAAGCATCATGTATTATAGATTTTACAAAATAACCAAAGATTATATGATATCTATGTAGTAATAAATCCAATAAGCTTCTAATAATATAAAGGATACCATATTCATATCCATACATATTGTAACAAAAATAAGAAGAAAATCATTTTTCGGTCCAAAAAAATTTAAAGTAAAATCTGCAATAATATATTAGAGCTAAAACAAAAAATTCAACATGAAATTAAATGATAATAAAGATAACAAAATAAAAAATTCAAATCTTTAAATCCAGCTTGATAGATCAGCAAGCAAGGTTCTTTGGAGGCTTTTAGATAATTTTTTCATGAAAACTACAACAGTGAAAACAACAGATAAAAACATAATTTCTGCAAAACATGATTGAAATGATATTTTTTAAGAAAAAAATAGAAATTAAAGAACCAATGATGGATTTAACCAAATTATAGTTAGATTAAAAAAATAAAAAGACTGACCGAAACCTATTTGGATGGAATCTTTAAGTTGATTTAGATTGAAAATAGATATTTTAGTTTTTTCAAAGTGTAGTATACGTATGAAACTGACATATGAGAAGAGATAACACAATCAAAAAAATTTAAATGGGAGGAATGTAAAAAAATGATAGGAAACAAATGAGAAATGAAAAAATTGTAATGCTAATATGAAGAGGAAGAAGAGATCTCTATTATATATAAAGAAATAATGATTATGAGTTTATCAAAAGAAATAAACGTACATAAAAATATTTTGTCCAAAATGAACCATGATAACATTAATTGCTATGTTAATGATGGTAGTTTTGTGAAGTATTAAAAAAAATTAGATGATCTAAAGGGAAAATTGTACTAAAAACTAAGAAGAATGCAATATTCAGTCTGAGAGTGAATAAAGGATAAGAATGCTAAGAGTTCTATATTCTCGTTCTTATGCTATATGATAGATAGGTTTGTTTTTATGTTTATTAAAAAAAAAAAGGGTTTCTGAAATCCGTTTAAAGCTAAAAACGTGTTTAGCAAAAAAAATTAAAGGTAGAGAAAAATACGTAGGATTATGAAAACAGGATTGTGAAATCTGTTTAGTCGTAAACAGTTTTCAGAAACTCCTTTATAAACTCATGCTTAAGCAAGAAGGTGCAAATCCCAATTTATTTTCTTTTCCCACGCTGAAATCTGCACAGCTTACTACTCTGGTTGGAGATGATCCAAGAAAAGTTGTTTATGTTAAAATTTGAATGAACTTGATATCTTTAAGAACACTTTTGCTACCTTGTGAGACGTATATGATATCCGATCACATGTTGGCGGGCCTACTGTTATATCAAAGCGACAAGTTATTGCATATAAAAATAGCTCAACTTGTCCAATTGACCTCTGACCGCACTCAATTGTAGACCTCCCTTTCCTCCAAAACTAAATCAACACCATAAAACGTACAACAAATAAAAATACAAACATGTTGAACTTTCAACCAATGCAGGACAATATAGACTCTGAGCTAAGATGCAAACCATGCTTAATATGCATATTAACATAATAATATGCTTCATCCGTTCTGTTTTATATAATTACCCTTCATAAACAACTGAAAATCTTGAACAAAACTAAGTACAGAAACCGAAAAGAAAAACAACAATGTCAACCAGCAACAGCATATCCCCGTCGACTATAAAATTGAACTGCATTAATTAACAAATCTTTTTGACAACAATACCTAATCATAAATCAATAAAAAAGAAGAAAAGAAAAAAAAGACACTAAACATCAACATGCACACTGGACTTCAAACGCTTTCAAAAATCAAGTCATCAATCAACTTCAAGCCATCATCATCCTACGAAACTCTTGGTAATCAAGAACTCCATTGCCATCCAAATCATAAGCACTGATCATCAAAACGCACTCTTCATAACTCCTTACCTCTCCCAACCTGTTCAGAACCTGCTGCAGTCCACTTGGAGTAATGCAGCCACTCCCTTTCTCCAGCTCGAACATTTCAAATGCCTTTCTCAAGTCATCCTCCTCGTTGCCTTCGCTCCTTCCCGTCTCCATCATCCTCAAGAAATCTTCATAGTCCATCAGCCCATCATCTTCCTCTTCGCTGTTGCCAAGGACGTCCTTCATCACTCTCTCCACTTGCTTGTACGTCACATTGTCCCCCGACCATGTAAAGAATGAATGCAGCTCCTGTGTTGATATCTTGCCATCTCCATCTGTGTCGAATCTACGGAACGTGTCTTCGTAATTTTTGTGTGCGGGGATTGGGGAAGTCTGTGGTGCTCGTGGTGCCATGGACATTATGCGACGGAGGCGGTGGAGGATTTGTTTTATTATCTTTGACGGGAAGCACTTGCAAGTCATGGTGTTCTTTCTTTTTCTTTCTTTTTGATCTTGGATGTTTTAGTTTGTGGGGATTGAGGTGAGTAAAAGTTAGGTATTTGTAGCCATGGTGAAAAGATCAATGTGCAAGTGTGGTGAAATTGCATGGGTTGTTATTGAATTATGAAGGGAAGTTGCAATAGAGTTTCTTTTCCTTGCTTTTTCTTTAGGGGTTATTGGAGAAAAGCTACTTTTAAGTTACTGTTAAGGACAAAGGAAAAAAGTTAGCTAATGATTCTTGTTGATGTACTTTGGAATGTAGATGCTATAGGTCTAGGAGCTATATCTATACCTGGATAATGCATGGAAATTTAAAGAGATTTTTTTTTTCATTGAAATTTATGTGTGTTATGTATTTGTAAAGCTCTTCAGTACTTAATTTTTATGACATGGATTAGTTGACAGGTGGAATATGAAGTATACCCCTCCATTACAATTGCATATATGTATGAAATTGGACACATACAAAAGTAGGTAAAATATGTTTTAATATTATAGAGCATATTTTCATAGCTTTATCATGTTTCTTACAAACCTATTATTGTTTTGAAATTTCATATATAAAATTCGTACAACTATGCAAAGATATTAGCGTAAAAACTGAAAAAGGAATATTTGACCTTGGATTGAATTGCGACCACATGCTACTTGCACATTTTTGTAATTTCATGTCTATGGGTGATTAATAAATTAAACATTAAATTGAATGTGAGCTTTTGGGATACTCCAATCAAAAGTATATGGCCATTACATACGCTGGTACAGGAAACTGCAACAGAACTTTCCTATTAGCAACAAATCTAGTTGTGTACATGCAAATGAAATGGAATCCTAAGCAAAGCTTTAAATTTGGGGTTCTCTGAGCAATGGTCATGAAAGCTAAAATAAAACAGATTATGTTCAGATGTACTTTCAAATTTTACTGATCTTGGAAGCATGAAAGCGATAATAGGTACAGATATACAACTGAACAAAACGACATAAAGCTTGTTCCAGTCTGCTTCTTACATTCTACTTCCTTGACTATTGAAACTTGTAGAATTTCTTCAAATTAAGAATTTTTATAGATTTAGCCCTATTTTACAAACATACTGCGCAAATAACCTTGTTTTAAAACTGTTAACAAACGTAGTCTTGTTTGACCAACTCAGGGCTAAGTTGTGACTCCCCAGACCAAGACTCACTTAACAAAGGGTATTACTGGATAATACTGTCTGCTAATGCGAAGAATATAAATGATCAGGAGCTGCCATCTATAGGTTTGTCTTAAACATATGTTAAATATGTCGATTTAGTGCTTTGTTTTTTTCTCTCAAGTAGATCGACATATTCAATAAATGCTTAACACAAAACTATAGTGGCTAATGTATCAATCAGAACAAAATACAACAACAAAATGCACATCACATCACAGAATAGCTAACAAATACACACACACACACCGATACATCCCAGTATTTTACAAAATGATACATCATAATGCTACACAAAAGATCAATCGACTGAGATTGATTTCTCAGAAGCTTCTCGAATAGAGTCAGATTTTAACATAATTTTATTCTGGGTTCCAACCAACTAGATAATTCTCGACATGACCTTCTATAAGCCAATACCACACCAAAAAGCAGTAAAAATATTTGTCTCATCTCATCGGCAAATACGACCCGAAGCTCAAAACGTTTAATGTGTCGATAATACTCTAATTTTTTTTTCTATCTCAAGTGGATCGTCATATTCAATAAATGTTTAATACAAAACTATAGGTAGCTAACGGATCTATCAGAACAAAATAAACAACAAAATGTACATCACATCACATCACAGAACAACAGATAAATACACACACAAATACATACATATACACTGACACATCACCGGTACAAATAAGTGGTACGAAGACCACACTATACACAACGAGTCAAAACAATATATATAAATATCAAAGTCAAACAAAAGACTACAAGACTACAAAAAAGGGTATAAAAATGCATTCTTTGAGTTTGTCTTGCCTTTATGCAATTATCTAGCGACTTGAATTTACGCGGCCATTTGGGTTGGTGGTATTGAGGAAACCACCTACCTCTTAATGAGTTTTCTTACCTCTACTATGTTAATTTAACGTCAGTGTGGCTCTTTCCGTAGTGACATACGGAAAGTCATGTCGACAATTATCTAGTTGGTTGGAACCGGGATAAAATTTGTTAAATCCCGACTCTATTCGAGAAGCTCCTGAGAAATCAATCTCACTCGTTTGGTCTTTTGTGTGGCATCATGTTCGTGTTCTTGTTTCGAAAGTTAAACGCCTTCGAAATCATGATGTGTTGCTCATAAAAATCCAGTGGTCCGCTAATCCTAGTAATTGCACTCGAAAAACTATAGAATTAATCGAATCATCTTATCTTGACTTTCAATCATCTTATGTTGGGGTGAGAATTTTAAAATCGAGCTTTTCTATCCTCCTTTGCTTCATGAAATAAATTATGTTGAGTACAGCTCTTCTCTAGAAATTGCGAGGACGCAATATTTTCTATGGAGAGAGTTTGTAACAACCCTGATTTTAGTGATTATCTGTAAATGTTAAATTATAATGGTGGTTGATATCGTGAATTAAAATAAACTGGAGATTTAAATTGTTTATTTAAAATAAACAATAGATTTTTTGAAATAAGATATGAAAATGAAGTTTTAAAACTTTGTCTTGGTTATTTGTGTTAATAATGAATGAAAAATGATTTTATTTAGTGAAAATGCAATAATTCTTGTAATTATTGCCAATTGTTTCTTTTAATAATTTTTAAAGGAAATATATGATTTTAAATATGTGTTTATTATAAATTAATATATGAAATTTGGTTTAAAAATAAGTTTGATCATAAAATTGATGGAAAATGGTTTGTTGTATTTTATTACACAAGAAAATTATGTTTGTATAATTTTTAGAGTTAAAAATGATGATTTATGTGTATATTACTGTAAATTGATTATTTATTTTAAAATAAGAGTTTTTGTTAATAAAAATATTTTTAAAACGAAAATTATCTTTTTATTAGGTGTAAAATATTTTACTAAACTTGTAGATATGTAACGACCCGTAAAATTTTAATGGTTTTATTAACGTATTAAATTGAATTTTGAAGAAATTTTAAATAATAAAATTTGAAATTAAAATTTTATATTTGAAATACGTATATTTAAATATAGAAGATGGTAAATTTTCATCTGATTTTATGGAAGTTCGTTTCATTTGAAATTCTATTAAATTCAAGTCAGTTAATAATTGTTGATAATAAAATATTTTTCAAATCTAAATATTTTTACATAAAAAAATTCTAAAGCATCTTCTGACCGAGACATCATTTTTCGTTTTTCCAAATTCGGACTTCTTTAGCTCCGTTGATCTTATTTTACTGCGTTTTTACTACATTTTCCATTAGTAGAAAATTCGAATTTTTAAAATTCAATCGTACCACTGATATCTGTATACCGTTTTGATCGTCGCGTCGCGCTGATCTCTCGGTATATTCATTTGTGTATTTTATAGTCTGGTGCACGGTGCAGTCTGTGAAAACGTAAGTCGTATCGGTTTCCCTTTTGAGTCCTTTGGTATTCTGTCGCTTCAATTTTCTAACCGTGAGATGATGATCGGTCACTAGCCTTTATTATCTTCTTGAATGCACGCGGCTTTTACTATCTCAACCTTTCAATTTTTTTTGATATTTCATCTGCTAATAGCTTCTCCTTTTTTTTCCGGCATGTGAACACATTTCCATCTTCTCTTTTATTTCATACGAAGGAATACTAACATGCTTAACTTGCTTCACCAACTCGCATGCAAGCCGCAGCTAGCACAAACACTTGCCGACTTGACCTTCCAACCAACGGCTGCCTACACCACCTCCCTCCACCGAGTCCTTCCGCGTTCCTACCTAGATCCATGGCCGAAGACAATCACCACGCGACCCCTCAACTGCATGTAACCGCAGCCAACTCGCCACCTCATCAACTTACAGCACGCAGGCCTCATTTCTTCTCCCCCCCAAACCATTAACCCCTACACAAGACCCATACTACTCACGGCCTCACAACCCACGTTGCCTCTGACCACGGCAAACTCAGCCGACCTTCCTCCTCCGCCTTGCTGCAATCCTTTATCTCGGCCGAGCTTTTTCCCCTCCTCCTCGGTTGTACTATTGTAAGTTAAATATATATATCTGTGTGTTTCGTTTTATATTTTATTTTGGGCTACGATATTTTTTATTTTTTTTATCTTGTGGTTTGTAATTTTTTTTATATTATCTTGTATGTGGTCTGTTGATGGATAAGTTAGATATATGATTCTATATTGGTCTTGGGATATAGTATACATAAGTTTAAAGGATATATATATATATATATATAGTCTATATATATGTTATATTATGGCAGAACATATACTTCTAATATTGAGGCTGCGTGGTCTTTTCTCCTATTGGTACTCTGTTTGCATAGCTGATATAATATCTTTATTATGTTACATTTCAACAAGTATACATATACATGCCGTTCCAATCACTTTTGTATTGTATTGTAACTTACAGTTGTATATATATGTCCATACACATTAGATTTTATAAATTTTGCATTTGGACAATAAGTATAAATGTGTTCGGTTTATATATATTTGGCTGGAAAAAAAGAGGAGCATTGTAGTTTTTTTTAAGTAGGTATGTATATAATATGAATGTCATTTTCACTTGTATATTGGACAGTAGTGCCAGTTATCCTAAAGTCTATATGTATTAGTTTATATATGTATAAATTAACTCCTATTTTGATAGACTGCTTTCCAACTCTCTATTTTATATATATATTTCATATAAGTATATTTCGCATCGAAACTTCTTGTTATACGTTTATTTGTATAGCTTTTTAATTTAAAATGAGATTTTATTTTGTATATTTATTTTCTTAAATTAACATATTTCTTTTGAGAAAAGAAATAATATGTATATATATTTAGTTATATTTATATCTATTGATTCTAATTGCCTCGTCAAATTCTTGTATCAGCTTTATCCGTCAATTTCGTGCCAACCTTGTTTGTTTGGACTCATGTTTGGATTCGTAACTCGTTCCATTTTCGTTCATGTTAGCCTCGAAAGGTGAGCAATCACTCACGATTTATGTTCTTATGTTTATTAAATTCGATTTCAGTTGAAACTACAATTGAAATATGCTGCTATTAGTTATTGACATTGTTATATATATGCTATCTGTTCACCTATGACATCTAACACCATTACCTGTTAATTATATTTATGATATATGTCTGTTATATTATCATCATCTCTGTTATCACTCTGCAAGTTCCCTGTTAGTATAGAATTTGCTATGGGTTGAAATGATGCATACCCGGACGGACTTTAGAATATGAGAAAATCGTAATGGTTTGAAATGATAAACCTAAGCGATTTTCATTGAATTGAATTCGGGATTACGGGTTAAAATGATACACACACACACCCGTATACATTTAATTTGTGGATTGAAATGATAAATATATGTATCACTTGACCATAGGATAGGAAATTATATACAGACACCGTTGGTCTATATATAAATATTTTGAAATGATTTCTATGGTTTTGGAAATGAATATATGGTTTTATATAAATATTGATTTCAGATATCATATAAATGTTATTTTATATATAGTTAAATTCTTGATTTAAGCTATATATAAATTTGTTAAATATAAAATAAGTTTAGTAATAAAGTTTGATTTTATTAAATCATAATATGGTTAAGTAAGAATTTAAATTATATTTTAATAGAGAGGCTATAATGATTTAATAAACTGAGGTTGAGAAGATAGATTTGAAATTGTATTTAATTAAGAAATATATTTAATTAGAAATTGATTTGAAACTTATGGAATTTGAGATTTGAAAGGATATGATTTTTATAACTTGATTTGGTTTAAGGTAATTTAACGAATATTTCAAATTTAAATGAATTGAAGGAAATATTTAGTCATTTGAAATTTGGGGTTTATTTAAATGATAATGGATTTAGTAAGTAAATATTTCAAAATAAATAATAGTAAAGTGAATTTGATATATATATATATATATATATATATATATATATATATATGTTTACCAAATCTTGTTTTGAAATGTTTGAATATTTAAAGCTTTGAAACTATTGAAATTGAAATGGTTTATTTTGTGGTTAAAAATCTGTATTTGAAATCGATATAATATGTAATGGTTTATTGAGAAACTGAAATAAATTAAAATTGATGATTTGAGATTTGATTAAATTTAAATTTTGGAATTTGAATTGATTTGAATCGATTTGTGAAATTTGAGGAAGCTATTTTATTATATAAAGTATTTTTAAAATTATATTTAATACTATTTTTATATGTTAATTTATAAATTTATTTCATATAAACTATTTTAATATAAATTATTTTTAGTATAAACTATTTAAATTATAACTATTTTTATATAAACTATTTTAAATTATAAACTATTTTTTTATATATACTATTATTTATATTTAAACAGTTAAGTGGGAAGTGTTATCATTCCAAAGCATTATGATTTCTATATTATGATTTCCAAAGTGTTTGATTTAGAAAGTGTTATAACTTTGAAGTACAAAGATTTTGTAAATGTATATATTTAAGATGGATATATTTAAATGGAAATGATGTCGTAGTTGGTTTGAAATGGAAGTGATATCGTATTGATATGGTTTTGAAATGTCAATGATATTTTGGTTTTGAAATATAACTATTTTGAAGTTTATTAAATGAACAATCGGTGTAATAATTACGAAAGTTATTAAAGAAACCGGAATCGGTTAGGGACATACTCACTGTCTAAACCGAATACCACTTTAATAACTATACGCGGAGTGTGATCTAGAATGAAGTGGTTGGAATGATATACGTTGATGATTGAAGAAAGAGAACGATAATGGATGACTTTGACACTTGTGTCAAATTTGAAATGACTAAAACAGGAGCCATGCCGGGCCAATGAGGTTAGCCACCTCTAAATGAACACACTTCTTCGTATACTACTCATTACTTGTTTTTGATCGGTGCGCACCCTTGAGTTGGGAGTGTTGTTTCGCGGTGTTGCGATCGTTGCGGCGATGCGTTCTCGCCGGTCCGGATCAGGCAAACGGTAGTTTCACTACCTTGGGTATTGCCTTATGTGCCTTGTCATACTTGTATCCCTATGCACGACTACTACGATTTGTTTTGTGTTATACCTATAGAGTACTCCTTGATAGCCCACTAGTTTACGGTGGAGTTTACAGTACTGTATAGACTATGATGCTTATATAAAATGTGTTAAGGGGGATAATGGTAACGCCTTAACGCTATTTCCATACTTTATATTACTGATTGGCATTATCTGCTTAGCATACATTACTACATAGTAGATAGTTTAACGGATCCTTAAAGGATGGTTATCCCAACATCTTTTGAGTTACTTGTATTTTTAATTGTTATTTTACTTGAGTTGGATTTATTGACATAAGAATGTTAATCCTGACTCGATGTTTTATGTTTTGCTTTACGCTCGGGTCAGACTAAGTGGTTCAGCTTTTGAGACTCACCATTGGAGTTGGAGCTTTGCTTGGAGATCCAGCTATATATCTAGATTTCAGATATTCAGTTGATTCCAGTGATGTATTCTGATATTGTATTTGACTATTGTATTCGAGACTTCTATTGTATCTTATTTAACTCTGTTATGTACATGGTAGCTTCATGAAATACTATCTTTTGTTTCCGCTGCATTTATTACTCTGTGTTTGTGATATGTGATTATTTATTACTGTATATGCTGAGTTTTGCCAAATATAAACTTACAATTTGGTATTTTGAGCAATTCAATTCCGGTATGTTTGGATGTTAATGGTTGAAAATATCAGGTCGTTACATTTGGTATCAGAGCTTTGGCTTTAGGCAAAACTTAGCATATATGGTAAATTTATTACAGAATCACTTTTGTTCGAGCTTGAATCTCTTCCTTCTTGATTTGAATTTTCTTCGAATTTTGGGACATCCCACGGTTCCGAAATTCATTCTTGTCCCTCACCATTCGTATCCTTCTAAATTCTGGAGTATCCCATAACTCCACTTCAAATGATTTTATAATGAATTGGCGGTCTCGCCAATATTCTAATGACTTATAAAGGGGTGAAATTCCTTTACAATTAGCACCGATTCAACAGAGATTTATACATCCTCGGTTTAGATGTTGATATTTCTGGTTATGTCGAATACCATCTCTTGAAATCAGATGTAGATTTGTCTCGGAAATCTGCATCGATCTTATTCTTGAAGTCACGGTCGACCCGGTTGAGGTTGCCCGCGATTTATATAAACTTATCAATCTTCCTATTATGTTATTTAATCATCTTATCTTTGTTTCAAACCTATCTTCGAATTAGAATTCTCCTTGATTTGAGTCCATCAAATTTGAATGTCTATATTCTTTTTTTGTAATCCATGCTTGAATCGTCGAACGAGGAAGTGAATTTGCAAATATATATATTGTGTTGTTTGATTTGTTGATGTTGATTTGGGTTTTCGATCGATTCGTCTGATCACCGATATCGATAGGATTTCCAAAACACTCGAGTAGAGCAAACTGACACAATATTGTTTTCAAATTTGGTAAATAAAATAAATTTTGTATGTTTATATTATATAAGAGCAAATTTTCTAAAAGATGATTGTTAAATGAATTGGTTAACAAAATAATAATATTTGATTTTCATTTATTGTGTAAACCATTGATTTTTCTAATACATAAATAAATGAATTTATAAAATATGGTTTATAATTTGACTTGGAATCTACATGAATTTAAGTTAAGAATTTGAGAATTAATTTCCAGTTATTTCAAACTTTGGTTTTAAAGTTTTAAATGTATATTATTTAAAGTAATTTCAAATAGAAATTGTTTCCAAAGAATTTTAAGATGTATAAAATTAGTGCTCTCCTATTTTGTCGCTGGAAAATAATTTCGGTGATGGCGGCCATATCATCGATATTCATTTTCGAGTTTCGAAGTGGAAAGACTATTTTGTAGCCCTGCCACACTTTTGTTTGGAGAAATAAATTGATTTGAGTTTCTAAAGTATTGACTTGATTTATAATATATATTGGTATATGACTATAATTTGATTTGATATATATGGTATATATACATATTTATCTCTAAATTGTTTAAAGCCAATCGAAAATTAAATTCTTAAATTCATGTTAAAAGTTAATTTCAGTTATAAAATGAACTCAAAACTTTGAATAAATTTTTAAACTAGAAATAATTGTATTGGGAAAAAAAATTCATCCTGTATAATACTCAATTACATTCCAATATAACTTACCTTAATCATTCAGAAGTTAACTATGAATCATTCAGAACTTAAATATGTAGCTGAATAATATACAGTATAAAATGATGTTAAAAGAAATTTTAAATAAATTTGAGTAGTTATAATAAGTGTAAATATGCTTAATATATTTGATAAGATATAGTAAGTGTAATAAATTTAATAATAATTTGGAATAATGAAGAATTAAATTTGTTGAATAAAATATGATTGTAATAAATGACTATTCAAGTTTATGATTTTAGAAAATTATTAATAGAGGATAATTGGATAATAAGACAATGAATAAATGAGATAAAATTAAAAAAAAAAATTGAAGGAATTAATAAATTAACAATAAAATCAACTTAATAAAATATCTTGAATTTAAATCAATTATTGAACATTAATTAATTTAAATTGAATTTTTGTTTTGAAAGAAACCTTTTTGTATCTAACATTAATAAACGTGAAGTTAAATCAATTTAATGGAAACCCTAAATTTAGAAACCAATTGTTGAATATAAAAATTGAAATTTATATGGTTTGAACTAATTGTTTTGCTTTGTTTTCTATCTATTTCTTTATGGTTGTTTCTATTCTCCTAGCTCCTTCCTTTTCGGAGATGAAAAGTTTTGAGTGGGAGAGGGTGTAAAGACCCGCAAAATTTTAATGGTTTTATTAATGTATTAAATTGAATTTTGGAGAAATTTTATACTTAAAATTTGAAATTAAAATTATATATATGGAATACGTATATTTAAATATAGCAGATGCTAAATTTTCATCTGATTTTATGGAAGTTTGTTTCATTGTGAAATTCTATTAAATTCAAGTCAGTTAATAATTGTTGATAATAAAATATTTTTCAAACCTGAATATTTTTACATAGAAAAATTCTAAATCATCTTCTAACTTAGATGTCATTTTTCATTTTTCCAAATTGGGACTTCTTAGCTCCGTCAATCTTATTTTACCGTGTTTTGCTGCATTTTCCGCTAGTAGAAAATTCGAATTTTTAAAATTCAATCGTACCACTGATATTTGTATACCATTTTGATCGTCATGTCGCGCCGATCTCTATGTTATATTCATTTGTGTATTTTGTAGTCCGGTGCGCGGGAAAACGTAAGTCGTATCGGTTTCCCTTTTGAGTCATTTGGTATTTTCTGTCGCTTCAATTTTCTAACCGTGAGATGATGATCGGTCACTAGCCTTTATTATCTCCTTGAATGCATGCAACTTTTACTATCTCACCCTTTCAATTTTTTTTGATATTTCATCTACTACTAGCTTCTCCTTTTTTTTCTTGCTTGTGAACACATTTCCATCCTCTCTTTTATTTCATACAAAGGAATACTAACATACGTAACTTGCTACACCAACTCGCATGCAAGCCGCAGCTAGCCCAAACACTAGCCGACTTGACCTTCCAACCAGCGGCCGCCTACACCACCTCCCTCCACCAAGTCCTTCCGCGTTCCTCCTCAGATCCACGGCCGAAGATAATCACCACGCGACCCCTCAGCTGCATGCAACCACATACAACTCGCCACCACATCAACTTACAGCACGCATGCCTCGTTTCTTTCTCCCCCCCCCCAAACATTAACCCCTACACGAGACCCATACTACTCACGACCTCGCAAACCGCGTTGCCTCTGACCACGGCAAACTCAGCCGACCTTCCTCTTCCGCCTTGCTGCAAGCCTTCATCTCGGCCGAGCTTTTTCCCCTCCTCCTCGGTTGTACTATTGTAAGTTAAATATATATCTGCGTGTTTCGTTTTATATTTTATTTATATTATCTTGTATGTGGTCTGTTGAAGGATAAGTTAGATATATGATTCTATATTGGTCTTGGGATATAGTATACATAAGTTTAAAGGATATATATATAGTCTATATATATGTTATATTATGGCAGAACATATACTTCTAATATTGAGGCTGCGTGGTCTTTTGTCCTATTGGTACTTTCTTTGCATAGCTAATATAATATCTTTATTATTTTACATTTCAACAAGTATACATATATATGCCGTTCCAATCACTTTTGTATTGTATTGTAACTTACAGTTGTATATATATGTCCATACACATTAGATTTTATAAATTTTACATTTCGACAATAAGTATAAATGTGTTTGGTTTATATATATTTGGTTGAAAAAAAGTGGAGCATTGCAGTTTTTTTAAGTAGGTATGTATATAATATGAATGTCATTTTCGCTTGTATATTAGGCAGTATGCAGTTATCCTAAAGTCTATATGTATTAGTTTATATATGTATAAATTAACTCCTATTTTGATAGACTGCTTTCCAACTCTCTATTATATATATATATATATATATATATATATATTTCATATAAGTATATTTCGCATCGAAACTGCTTGCTATACGTTTATTTGTATAGCTTTTTAATTTAAAATGATGATTTTATTTTGTATATTTATTTTCTTAAATTAACGTATTGATTTTAAGAAAAGAAATAATATGTATATATATTTAGTTAAATTTATGTCGACTGATTCTAATTGCCTTATCAAATTCTTGTATCAGCTTTATCCGTCAATTTCGTGCCAACCTTGTTTGTTTGGACTCGTGTTTGGATTCGTAACTCGTTCCATTTTCGTTCATCGTTAGCCTCAAAAGGTGAGCAATCACTCATGATTAACGTTCTTATATTTATTAAATTTGATTTCAGTTGAAACGACAACTGAAATATGCTGCTATTAGTTATTGACATGTTATATATATGATATATGTTCACCTATGACATCTGACACCATTACCTGTTAATTATATTTATGATATATGCCAGTTATATTATTACCATATCTGTTATCACTCTGCAAGTTCCCTGTTAGTATAGAATTCACTCTGAGTTGAAATGATACATACCCATACGGACTTTAGAATATGAGAAAATCATTATGGGTTGAAATGATAAACCCAAGCGATTTTCATTGAACTGAATTCGAGATTACGGGTGAAATGATATATATACCCGTATATATTTAATTTGTGGATTGAAATGATAAATATCCGTATCACTTGACTATAGGATAGAAAATTATATACAAACACCGTTGGTCTATATATAAATATATTGAAATGATTTCTATGGTATTGGAAAGGAATATATGGTTTTATATAAATATTGATTTCAGATATCATATAAATGTTATTTTATATATAGTTAAATTCTTGATTTAAGCTATATATAAATTTGTTAAATATAAAATATGTTTAATAATAAAGTTTGATTTTATTAAAATATAATATGGTTAAGTAAGAATTTAAATTATATTTTAATAGAGAATTTATAATGATTTAATAAATTAAGGTTGAGAAGATAGATTTGAAATTGATTTGAAATTGTATTTAATTAATAAATATATTTAATTAGAAATTGATTTGAAACTTATGGAATTTGAGATTTGAAAGGATATGATTTTTATAACTTGATTTGGTTTAAGGTAATTTAACGAATATTTCAAATTTAAATGAATTGAAGGAAATACTTAGTCATTCGAAATTTGGGGTTTATTTAAATGATAATGGATTTAGTGAGTAAATATTTCAAAATAAATAATAGTAAAGTGAATTTGATATATATATATATATATATATATATATATATGGAATTACCAAATCTTGTTTCGAAATGTTTGAATATTTAAAGCTTTGAAAATATTGAAATCGAAATGGTTTATTTTATGGTTAAAATTCTGTATTTGAAATCGATATAATGTGAAATGGTTTATTGAGAAACTGAAATAAATTAAAATTGATGATTTGAGATTTGATTAAATTTAAATTTTGTAATTTTAATTGATTTGAATCGATTTGTGAAATTTGTGGAAGCTATTTTATTATATAAAGTATTTTTAAAATTATATTTAAAACTATTTTTATATGTTACTTTATAAATTTATTTCATATAAACTATTTTAATATAAATTATTTTTAATATAAACTATTTAAATTATAACTATTTTTATACAAACTATTTTAAATTATAAACTATTTTATTATATATACTATTATTTATATTTAAACAGTTAAATGGGAAGTGTTATGATTCCAATGCATTACGATTTCTAAATTTTTGTTTCCAAAGTGTTTGATTTATAAAGTGCTATACTTTGAAGTACAAAGATTTTGTAAATGTATATATTTGAGACGGATATATTTAAATGGAAATGATGTCGTATTTGGTTCTGAAATGGAAGTGATATCGTATTGATATGGTTTTGAAATGTCAATGGTATTATGGTTTTGAAATATAACTATTTTGAAGTTTATTAAATGACCAATCGGTGTAATAATTACGAAAGTAATTAAAGAAACCGAAATCGGTTAGCGACATACTCACTGTCTAAACCGAATACCACTTTAATAACTATACGCGGAGTGTGATACAGAATGAAGTGGTTGGAATGATGTACGTTGATGATTGAAGAAAGAGAACGATAATGGATGACCTTGACACTTGTGTCAAATTGGAAATGACTAAAACAGGAGCCGTGCCGAGCCAATGAGGTTAGCCACCTCTAAATGAATACACTTCTTCGTATACTACTCATTACTTGTTTTTAATTGGTGTGCACCCTTGAATTGGGAGTGTTGTTTCGCGGTGTTGCGATCGTTGCGACGTTGCGTTCTCACCAGTCTGGATCAGGCAAACAGTATTTCACTACCTTGGATATTGCCGCACGTGCCTTGTCATATTTGTATCCCTATGCGTGACCACGGCGATTTGTTTTGTGTTATTCCTATGGAGTACTCCCTGACAGCCCACTAGTTTATGGTGGAGTTTACTGTGCTGTATAGACTATGACGCTTATATAAAATGCGTTAAGGGGGATAATGGTAATGCCTTAACGCTATTTTGATACTTTATGTTACTGATAGGCATTATCCACTTAGCGTACATTACTACATAGTAGATAGTTTAACGGATCCTTAAAGGATGGTTATCCCAAGATCTTTTGAGTTACTTGTATTTTTAGTTGTTATTTCACTTGAGTTGGATTTATTGATGTAAGAATGTTAATCCTGACTCGAGTGTTTTGTGTTGCTTTACGCTCGAGTCAGACTGAGTGGTTCAGCTTTTGAGACTCACCTTTGGAGTTGGAGCTTCGCTTGGAGATCTAGCTATCTATCCAGCTTTTAGATATTCATTTGATTCCAGTGATGTATTCTGATATTGTATTTGACTATTGCATTCGAAACTTCTATTGTATCTTATTTAACTCTGTTATGTACATAGTAGCTTCATGAACTACTATCTTTTGTTTCTTCTGCATTTATTACTCTGTGTCTGTGATCTGTGATTATTTATTACTGTATATGCTGAGTTTTGTCAAATATAAACTTACAATCTATTATTTTGAGCAATTCAATTCCAGTACGTTTGGATGCGAATGGTTGAAAATATCAGGTCGTTACAAGATATGTTTTCATAATTAATTTGTGTACAACTTTAGTAAAAATATTGTTTGTTTTATAACGTAGGTATACTTGTGAATTAAGTGATAACTTAATTCATTATGCTAATTAATTTCTTTAGATTTGGGTCTAAACCCCATTAATTAACATAATCTGAAATGAGAAAAAGGTTTCTCCTGTACATACAAAATTCACTTCTTCTTCTCCAATAAATAGGAAATAGAAAACAAAAAAAACTTTACCCCTTTTTCTAGTTCAAAGCTCCAAACTTCGATTTATTCAACCAATTTGCTATTTTAATCAATCTAAAAGTTTATTTCAACAGGCAATCACACTAAAAACCTAAATTTGTTTCATTTATTCTGAGATTGAGAATTTGTTTGTTTGTAACCTATTCTTTTGGTTTGCATGTTTCTATTCTTCAAAGTTACAGGTTGTTAATGCCATCTCTTGCTCAAAGCTTCTATCTTTCAGCTGTAATCCAAGTATCCGCTCTTCAATTGCAAGGTTAGTATTAAAACTCACAATTTCTAGCTGAAGCAAAGCTTCAAAAGCCAAAATCTGTAAAAAATTAGCTAATGTATACTGTTTTTCTGTAGTTATTTGTTTCGATGAAAAACTGGTTTTGGTTGCTACTTTGCACGACCATATCTTTTTCATTTCCTGTCGGAATTCATCGATTCTTTTTTATTTGAAATTTAAAGTTTTCTGCTATGAGCATATCAATTTTCAGTTCAATCTGAGCCCGTTTGGTCCTCTGTTTCATGACTGTAAGTTGAACCCGAGAGGGTTTTCAGGTCTGTGCACATTCCCGTTTTCTAAGTTGCTGCAAACATGGCCTGGGTCCATGTTTGAGACAACGTATTTTTTCATTTCCTACCAAAATTTATTGACTATTTTTTTATTCGAAAGACCAAATTTTCTACTATGTGCATACCAATTTTCAGTTTATCTAAGATATTTGTCCTTTGTTTTATGCCTGTAAGTTGAACCCGAAGAAGAATTTAGACCTGGATATTGTTTTTGCCGGTGCACTTTTGTTCTGCTATCTTTTTCTGTCTGATATCCGACTTCTACATCTTGTATTTATGATATTTCTAAACTGTTTTGAAGACTATGATGCATATCAAGAGGCTAGCCAAAATTTTGGAGAATTTGTGATTCAAAATGAATCGTTTTTTAGATGAATTCGAATATCGGTTTTGGAAATTTTCAATATTTTTCCTTGATTTCGAGCATGGGTTTTTCTAAATAATTTTGAAATAATTTTTAAAATAAACTGTCTTTTGAAAGAGTTATTATACAATATTTATAAATTATTTTCATGCTATAAATCCATATATTCTGTATAATAAAGGAATTTAAAATTTATTTCTCAAAAACGATTTCGAAAAATTGTTTTAAAAGCTTGTTTTCACAAACAAACTATTTTCTATATCAAATAAACTTTTTGCACAATTCGAGCGAATGAGAAGGAGAATTGAACGATTGGGTAAAACAAGTGGTATGAGACATGTGCGTTTATCTTTTCGGCTAATTTCTGACTTGTCCGTTTGATCGTTTTGACCTTTGGGTCATATTTGCCGATGAGTTATGGCAAATATTTTTACTGCTTTCTGGTGTGGCATTGGCTAGCGGTTAGTAAACCGATTAGTGAGAAAATGTGGTCTGAGACACACTGTTAACACTTTTTGGGTTCCTACCTGAGATTTCATGACACATTTGTCTTAGAGACGTATTTGTCAATAATGGACCTTCGGGTCATTTGTCATTCGGGATGTTTTTCTAAGAGACGTATTTTTCCTTTGGGATATTTGTCTAAAAGACGTATTTATTTGTCCTTGGAGATGTTTTCCTTGGGACGTTTGTCTACGAGACTTGGTGCCTTATTTTGAGAGAACGGTACTTGGCGGGCTTCGGCCATAAGCATGTGCTATATTTTTGAGATGATTTCATTGATTATTTGTGATTTTTCAAGTGTATCGCCTTTTTACATGTTTGGTCATTTGAATCGCTCGAGACATTATATATGGCAAATACATCTTTGGAAACTTGAACTCCTCATTGAGTTCTATATTTGAGATTTGAGTTTGCCAACACTTAGCAATATTAAGAGATTTGAGATTTGCCATTCCATGGCATTTATTTGAGATTTTCACTCTCCTTAAGGAGATACATGTGATTGCCATTATGGTGTAATTCGAGCTTTGAGATTTCTTTATTTTGAGAATAAATTTAAGATTGTCATTTAAGGCGAGTTTGAGTTTTGAGATTTCTTCTATTTGAGAGTTTGGTTCATCGAACCATTATTGTTATTTTGGGTTCATGCCGATGGTATAAGGCAGATTATGCTTAGTTGCTTTTGTATTTGAATTTATCTGTTTCAAGGCTATATAAATGCTTAGTGACACTACTTCACTTGAAGTAATGACACGTACTTACTTAAGCTATAATTTCTTCTCATTTGAGAAAAATCACCGCCCTTTACCTTTGCTTCATATTATCACTTATCTTACTAAACTAATTGTTTTAGCTAGACTGATCCGTGTATTTTATATTAGGTGAGACCGAGTTGTTACAAGTTAGATACATGCTTTTGGACTTAGCTTTGCTTTGATGCTTCCAATTGGATACCTTTTGATCACCCTTTTGTTTAGTCTTGTAGCTTTTTGTTTGACTCTAATATGTATGTATGTATGTATGTATGTATGTATGTATTATTTTGACTTGTTGTATATAGTGTCATCTTTGTACCATTAATGACATATCATTCTATGTTGTACTAGTGATGTATCAATGTGTGTGTATATATATATATATATATATATATATATATATATGTTTATCTGCTATTCTGTGATGCGATGTGCATTTAGTTGTTGTATTTTGTTCTACTAGACCCGTTAGCCGTCTGTAGTTTTGCATTAAGCTTATTGAATATGTTGATCCACTTGAGATAGAAAAGAATTAGAGCATTAATCGGTATTTAATAGATGTTTAAGACAAAGCTATAGATGGATGCTCCTAACCAGCCCTATTCTTCGCATTAGCAGACGGTATTACCTAGTAATACTCGTTGTTAATGTGGGTCTTGGGGTGGGGTGTCACATTCTTTGAGTTAATTTGTTCCGAGTGAGTTTAAACATTTTGTAAATGGAAGAGCTTTCAGAAAGCTATAAATTTTGATCTTTATATCATTGGAAAACTTAGACTTTGTAGAACAACTTTTATTTCATAAGAGTTCTTTGTTTTTGTTTGCTATGTCAAAATTTGTTATCTTTACAGCAGGTTTGAAATTGAAATTTACTTGTTTTCTTTATGGTCATGCGTTTCTACCTATTTTGTGAATGTAATTGAGTTGATGTTTGGTATAAATATATGTTTCAACTGAAATATATTTTGGTAGAATTTAAGAGTGAAACATTTTATTCATCTTAAATGAAGAGTTTGGAGATTAAATTAGATTTTTGAAAGAGATTTTGAAAATTTTCATAATTTGAGAATTTGATTATGTAGTAAAAGGGCTTTGATAACCCTGAAAATATTGTTTAGTTAAATAGGTGTATAAAAATCCATTTTTTGAGTTTGTCTTAACTTTGTGCAATTATCTAGTGACCTGCATTTATGCGGTCATCCGGGTTGGTGGTATTGAGGAAACCACCTACCTCTTATTGAGTTTTCTTATCTCCATTGTGTCAATCTAGTGTCGTTGTGGCTCTTTTTGTAGTGATATATGGAAAGTCATGTCGAAAATTATCTATTTTGTTGAAACCGAGATAAATTTTTGTTAAATCCCGACTCTATTCGTGAAGCACCTGAGAAATCAATCTCTCTTGATTGATCTTTTGTATGGCATCCTGTCTGCAATCCTATTTTGAAGATAAGACGCCTTCGAAATCACGATATATTGCTCATAGAAATTCAATGGTCCACTAATCCCAATATTCGCACTTGGAAAACCATAGAATTTATTGAGCAATCTTATCTTGATTTTCTAACATCTTGTGTTGGGATGGGGAATTTTAAACTCGACCTTATCTATCTTACTTTGCTTGATGAAATATATACTATTGAATATAGATCTTGTCTAGAAATTGCGAAGATGCAATTTTTATAAGGGGAGGAGTCTGTAACAATCCTAATTTTTGTGATTACCTGTAAATATAAAATTGTAATGGTGGTTATAATTAAATATTGAGAAATAAAAATAAATTGGAGATTTAAATTGTTTATATGAAATAAACAATGGATTTTGGACATCAAACGTGGAAATAAAGTTTTTAAAAATTTGTCTTGGATGTTTATGAGAAGAATAAGTGAAATATGATTTTTAATTTGTGAAAATGCAATAATTCTAGTAATTATTATCAAGTGTTTATTATATTGATTTGTAAATAAAGTATTTGATTTTAAAATATGTTTACTATAAATAAAAAGGTGAAATTTGATTTAAAAATAAGTTTTGGTTATAAAAATGATGGAAAATCATTTGTTGTATTTTATTACACAATAAAATAATTTTTGTCTAAATTTTAGAGTTAAAAATGGTGTTTTATGTAAATATTGGGGTAAATTGGTTATTTATTTAGAAATAAGAGTTTTTAATAATGAAAAATATTTTTATAACTTAAATTTTCTTTCTGTTTGTTGTAAAATGTTTTGTTAAACTTAGAAATGTGTTTGTATAAATCATTATGAAGGAACTTTGATAAAATATGATGTTTTGATTAATTACATAGGTATATTTATGTTTTCAAGTGATAGTTTGTTTACTTATGCTAATTATTTAGTTTGGGTCCAAGCCCACTTAACAAAAAAAATCAGGAACTGAGAAAAAGGTTTCTCTCTCAAGTTTAGTACGTATATTTCCTCCACTTACAGTAAAAATTAGAAAATCAAAAGAAAAGAAAGAAGCTTTCTTCATTTTCAAATCTATAGCCAAATCTCTTTTTTCCTTCAGTTAATTTGCTGTTCTTTTCAAACTAAAGAGATTTTCTATTGGTAATCGCTTCCAAAACAAAACCATTTCATTAGGGTTCTAATTTGTAATTTGGGATTTTCTGTAATGTTCTTTCTTCTTCTTGCATGTGCTTGTTTTGAGTTTTTATAGGTCTTTGAAGTAAAATCAAGCACCAAGCTCTATCTTTCAACAGCAAATCCGAATTTAATCTTCAATGATTGAAAGGTGAGTTAATAAACTCACAATTTCTAACTGAAGCAAAGCTTCAAATGCCAAAATCTATGCAAAAATAGCTTATGCATATTGTTTTTCTGTTGATGTTTTGTTTTTGTGAAAAACAGTTTTAGGTTGCTACTTTGTATGACCATATCTTCTTATTCCTAGGTTGAAATTCGTTGATCCTTTTTTTATTCGAAAGTTGAAGTTTTCTAATATGTACGCACTAATTTTTAGTTCAATTTGGGGTCGTTTATTCCTCTGTTTCATGCCTGTAAGTTGAACTCGAGATGGTTTTCAGGCCTGTACACATTTCCGTTTTCTGAGCTGTTGCAAACATGGTCAGAGTCCATGTTTGAGACAATGTATCCTTTTCATTTCCTATCAGAATTCATTAATTCTTTTTTTGTTCGAATGTTGAAGTTTTATACTGTATGCTTACCAATTTTTAGTTTAATCAGAGGTCGTTTGGTAACCTGCTTCATGTCTGTAAGCCAAACCCGAGAGGGTTTTAAGACCTGGGTAGAATTCAACATGGCCCGAGTCCACGTCAAAATTGCATATCTTTGTCATCTCATGTCGGAATTCAGTGAATCTTTTTTCAGTTCATAGGTAAATTGTTCTACTTTGCGTATATCAAATTTCAGACCATTCCAAGGTCATTAAGCCATTCAAATTATGTCTAAAAGTTGAGCCCAGAGAAGATTTCAGACCTGGGTATTGTTGTCGCATGTGCATTTTTGGTATTCTGCCTTCTTTTTCCGTTTGATTTCTGATTTTTGCATCTTGTATTTGTGATATTTTTTAAATGTTTTGAAGGCTATGATTCCTATCAATCGGCTAGCCAAAATTTTGATGAATTTATGATTCAAAATGAATCGTTTTTTAGATGAATTCGAATGTTGGTTTTTGGGAATTTTCAATGTTTTTTCTTGATTTCGAGCACGAGTTTTTCTAAATAATTTTGAAGTAATTTTTAAAATAAACTGTCTTTTGAAAGAATTATTATATAATATTTATAAATTATTTTCATGCTATTAAATACATATATTCTCTATAATAAGGGAATTTTAAAGTTTGTTTTCCAAAAATGATTTCGAAAAATTGTTTTAAAAGCTTGTTTTCACAAACAAACTATTTTCTATATAAAATATATGTTTTGCACAATTCGAGCGAATGAGAAGGAGAATTGAACAATTGGGTAAAATAAGTGGTATGGGACACGTTTGTTTGTCTTTTTCGGTTATTCCTGACTTGTCCGTTTGATCGTTTTGACGTTCAAGTTGTATTTGTCGATGAGACGAGGTAAATATTTTTACTGCTTTCTGGTGTAGCATTGACTAGCGGTTAGTAAACCGATTAGTGAGTACGTGTGGTCTGAGACACACTGTTTACACTTTTAGGGTTCCCATCTAAGAGTTTGTGACACATTTGTCTAAGAGACGTATTTGCTAGTACTGAACCTTCGGGTCATTTGTCCATGGGATGTTTGTCTAAAAGACGTATTTGTCCGTTGGGACGTATTTGTCCTTCGAGATGTTTGTCTATGAGAAGTATTTATTTGTCCTTAGGGATGTCGTTTGTCCAAGAGACATGGCGCCTTATTTTAAGAGAATAGTACTTGGCAGGCTTCGGCCATAAGCACGAGCTATATCTTTGAGATGATTTTATTGATCGTTTGTGATTTTCCAAGTGTATCGCTTTTTTTTTACATATTTGGCCATTTGAGCCATTCAATATATTATATATGGCGATTACATCTTTAAAAACTTGAACTCCTTATCAATTTCTATATTTGAGATTTGAGTTTGCTAACACTTAGCGTTTATTTTGAGATGTGAGATTTGCCATTCCATAGCGTTTATTTGAGATTTCCACTCTCCTTTAAGGAGATACATGTGGGTGCCATTGTGGCATATTTTTGAGCATTGATATTTCTCTATTTTTAAAATAAATTTGAGATTTCCATTTATGGCAAGACTGAGTTTTGAGATTTCTCCTATTCGGGAGTATGGTTCATCGAAACCATTATTGTTATTTTGGGTTTATGTCGATGATATGAGGCATTCTTATGCTTAGTTGCTTTTGTAGTTGAGTTTATCTCTTTTAAGACTATATAGATGCTTAGTGATACGGCTTCACTTGGAGTAATGACATGTATTTACTTAAGCTATTATTTCTTCTCATTTGAGAAGAATCATCACCCTTTACCTTATGTTTCATATTATCACTTATCTTACTAAACTGATTGTTTTAGCTAGACTGACCCGTGTATTTTATACTTGGGTCAGACCGAGTTGTTTCGGGTTAGATACCTGCTTTTGGACTTACTTCGATCTGATGCTTCCACTTGGATATTTTTTATCACCCCTTTGTGTAGTACTGTAGCCTTATATGATATGTATATATATTGTTTTCACTCATTGTATATAGTGTGGTCTTGTACCACGTATGATGTATCATTTTTTATTATACTAGTGATGTATCAGTGTATATGTGTATATATATGTTTATCTGATATTTTGTGATGTGATGTACATTTAGTTGTTGTATTTTGTTCTGATAGATCCGTTAGCTACCTGTAGTTTTGTATTAAGCATTTATTGAATAAGTCGATCCACTTGAGATAGAAAAAAATTTAGAACATTAATCGATGCATTTAATATATGTTTAAGTCAAAGTTATAGATGGTTGCTCCTAACCAGCCCTATTCTCCGCATTAGCAGACAGTATTACCCAGTAATACTCTGTGTTAACATGGATCTCAGGGTGGGGCTTCACAGCTTGGTATGAGACCATGTTTGAGACAACGTATCTTTTTCATTTCCTATCAAAATTCATTGATTCTTTTTTAATTTAAAAGTACGTAAAAGTTTTCTACTATGTGCATAGCAATTTTCAGTTCAATCTAAGGTCGATTGGTCCTCTATTTTATGCATGTAAGTTGAAACCGAGATGGTTTTTTGGCTTGTACACATTCCCGTTTACTGAGTTGTTGCAAACATTGCCTGAGTTCATGTTTGAGGCTGTGTATCCTTTTCATTACCTATCGAAATTCATTAATTCTTTTTTATTTGAAAGTTAAAGTTTGTACTATGTACACACCAATTTTCAGTTCAATCAAAGGTCGTTTGGTGACTTGTTTTATTTTTGTAATTCGAAACCAAGAGGGTTTTCAAACCTGGGCAAAATTCAACATGGCCTGAGTCTATGTTTGAAATTTCATATCTTTACCATTTCATGTTAGAATTCAGTGAATCTTTTTCCAGTTTAGATAAATTTTTCTACTTTGTGTATATTAAATTTTAGACCATCCCACGGTAATTAAGCTAATCAACAGGGTCATTCGCTATAAATCAATGGCGAGGCAACACCCTTATATTATTTTAAAATTTTGAAATTGAGTATGCTAGTTTTAAATTTTAGCATTTTATGAGCAAGTTTTGTTTCAAAATTTTGGTTGTATTAAATATTTGTTGGTGTAAATTTGTGCAATCCTTATGGAAACAAATTTGATTTAATTATCTACTTTAATTAGTTTTATGTTGATAATTAAATGAAAATTTAATTTTGTGACAAAGTGGAAATGTGAATTTGAATTGTTTTGATAAATGAACCATTTATGTAGTATAATCATTTTAATTGTGAGAATAATTGCAAAATTTTTATATATACATACATACATACATATATATATATATATTTGCTGTTATGTGATGTGATGTACATTTAGTTGTTGTATTTTGTTCTGTCCGTTAGCCACTTATAGTTTTGTATTAAGCATTTATTAAACATGTTGATCCACTTGAGATAGAAAAAAATTAGAGCATTAATCGACATATTTAATAGATGTTTAAGACAAAGCTATAGATGGTCGCTCCTAACCAGCCATATTCTCCGCATTAGCAGATAGTATTATCTGATAATTCTTTTTGTTAATGTAGGTATCGGGGCGGGGCGTCACACCTTGGCGCAATTTCAAATTGCGCAAGTTGATGGGGTTTATTTTATTTTTTGAATTTAAAGCTGGGGCTATTTGAAATAGCGCCAGTATAATCCCGTCACCGCGTTGCAAAATAGCAGCCCTCATTTCTTCCTCCTCACTTCTCCATCTTTTCCCAAATATCAAAATCGAAACTCATTTTCCCATGTTTCTAAAATCAAAATTCTAACTCACTTTTAGCTTGTTTCTTCTAAAAATTGAACCACTGCTAGTTTGTCGACACAAGAAGCTTCTATAGGTATCAATTCTATGAACAATCTTCATTTAATTTACAATCGATGATTTGTTGATGTTGAAAATGTTAGGATTAGTAGTTATTTAGCATTGTAATGGTTGTTTTATATTGTAATTGACAAATTCCTTGACCATATGTTGTTAAACATTGTTTTGTAGTTGAATTTGAAATTGTTGATTGACAACTAGAATTCAGAGTCTTACTATGTTCAAATTGTCAACATTTGTTGTAGATTACATCAAGATGTTAACCGGACCGATTGACGGTAGCATTTTATACTTGCAAGAATGTCATCGATCGAGTAACAACGCTATGACGACGGTAATACATTTTCTTTTGTAATATCGATATACATTGATTTTTATTATTAGCAATGCTTAGATGCTGTAATTTCTTGACAGAACAGATGGAAGCTACAATTATTGATCACATATCAATGCTCAGGATAGTGACTTCCTCTCATTCTGGCATGCTAGATTGTTAGATAGAGTTGACTTATTGCTTATACATCGATTGGTTACACTAAATTGGATTGTCACCTTATCGCTTCTTTGGTGGAATGATGGAGGCCAAAGACATCTACATTCCACTTAGAGGAAGTGAGATGACAATCAACTTGGATGATGTTGCCGTGTTGCTTGGTTTACCTACAAATATTTTGCTAGGTATATTTACTGCATTATTTAATTACATAAACATGTTTTTCTCAAATAATTCTTATTATCTTGCCGTTGTAGATGGATTGGCCCAAAGAGCACGATGAATACTCCTAGACGTAATGTTACGTTCTAAGGCAATGAGTTTTATGTACTCGATTGTGATGCTGTGACATGGACCCCTTATGCACATGCACTTTGACAGCTTTCGCCCTTATGCATCACTTCTGTTGATATATGGACAGCACGGGTGCCACTTAATTTTTTCGGCGATGTAGAATTTTGTCTTCCAGATAAAATGATGCGACAATTTGGTTTTAGACAGCATCTGCCAGAAGTAGCTCCTCACTACTAGATCGACAACTCAACCAGAAAGTAAGAGATGGCGATTGAGACATGGAATCATCGTTATATGCATACTCAACAAGAAAAGACCTCATGCTATCAGATGAAAAGTATTATACATGGTACTGTAAATCACCCTGATGCTATATTCTTCGTGCCATAGAACCTCCTATTAATGTAGAGCAGCCTGCTGAATTAGACGTGTATACTATGAGAGCTCCACTTGAGAGGAATGTGATATGTGTTAATTTCTATTATTTAATTTAAGAGGAAAGTAGTCATATTTAGTTTCCATACATGTTAATTACTACTATTTGATAGGCGGATGGCATTTACTTGTTGTTGAGTTGGTTGATAAGTTATCGGGAGAGCTGTCGGAGTGTACGATGAGAAAATGCTTTAGTGTGAAGTGTATATTGCAATCTATTATTGGTAACAACACGCTACCTAGACTTGCATCGTCACCTCCTCTCTCACCTCCTCCTCCTCCTCTTGCACTCATTGAAGCACCTCTTTAATCGATTCCTCTGCCTCCTACGAAACAAGTATACCAACGAAAAATTTGAAAGGGTAAGGGAAAAGGTCCTCCGTGTTTTTAACCTACATAATTCAAACATGTGCCTTCACAGCTGCAGGGGTCCAACAGAGGATTCTTTGCCGGACGAGGTTCCTTTAGCATGGAGGAAGTCAAAAAAAACTACGTTAAAGGTGAAGAGGTTGCGGTAAAGCATTAATGTGGTATGGTGCAAGTCATATGTTTAGCTTATAGCTTGATTTGTAGTGTTGGTTGAATATTATGATGTGTGGTGTTGGTTGATTATTTTTACATTGTATGATTTCGAATGTTGGATTATTTGTGTAATCTTTATGTGTTCATTGGATTATTTATGTGATTTATAATGTTACATTGTCAAAATTTGACCGTTTGGATTTTTTGTTTGGCGAATGATATATGGGATATTATGTTTGGTAGGTTTCTGTTTTAAAACCTATAATTCACACCTGTGGCGCTATTTGAAATTGCGCCAATTGGTGCAATTTCAAATAGTGCCAGGTGGTGCGATTTTGAATACTGCCCCAGGTATGGCTTACAGGTTTCAAAAAAGGAACCCTCCCCTCTCTTTTCACTCATATCTCATTTTACCATACTCAACACAAAAAACCCCAATTACCTTATTTTAGATGATTCTACATCATCTCTTATCAAAATCGTGAATTTAATGCGGATTTGCTAGATAATTGAAGGTAATCTTCAACATTTAAACCCAATTTTCACTTTAGTTGCTTTTCATTGCTTTTCAGTTTCTTTGCATTTATTTAAACCAATTTTTATTAACCATTCCTAGAAAGGGATCAATGGAAAATTGATGATGAAACTTTAATGGCATGCATAGATGTATTTGAATCCAATGCAAACATCCCGGGTGGTGAAATCAATCATCAAAGGCTAGGTAAAGAAGTTCACATCGAAGCGAGAGCTGTTTTCGAACAACCTGATCGTGTACTTTGTGAGAAGCAAATCCATTTTGTCGCAATACATTACATGGGGTAGAAAAATCAAGGTAAAGGACTAGCTATTGAAGAGGTCCCCCCACATAAGTTTGGTCACTGTAATACCAGGTGTGAAGTGTTTGTCGAAAAAATGAACTCAACGCAAGTCGTAGGTACTACGTTTGTGCTCGATATACGTTGAGTAGACAACTGCCTAGATTGTTTAGTTGTTGTGGTTATACCAAGTGGATTGACCCTCCAATGTGTCGTAGAGGTCATGACTACGCGCTTGAGATGCAGGAAGAAAATTCACGTTTGAAAAATGAGATTTATCGACTAAAAGAACAGTATTAAGACCTAGTGTCAAGACTTCTTAGATATCCAAATAAGTAATGTATGGTGTTTGGTTGTACATTATATCGTTGGTTGTATTTTATGTTATTGTAGGTTGTGTTGTATCGTAAGTTGTATTGTATGTCATCGTACGTTGTTGTGTTATTGTGTTGTATCGTAGGTTCTGTTGTATGCGTAATTAATGTTGATGTATATTACTGATTGGTAATTTGGAGTCCGTACACCTCAAACACAAACATGAACAATATCAATAAAGATATATGCTAAAGTACAACAATTCTATCACAAAACACAAACAGCTAAAGAGTTACTAAAAACAATAATAAAAACTAAGTTGTTGACGTATAACGACTCCTCTTATGGCCAAGAACTCCACACCTGCTGTGCCTATTTTCCCGTGGAGGCTGCATCTCATCCATGGTCCCTTTAATTCATGTAGACCTTGGCCTTTCCGGCGCTTTTTGAGTAGTTGTTGGCAGAAGCAAAGGACCTTCCTTTATACTTCAATAACGTTTGTCACGAGTGGGATGAAATTATGGTGTGTAAACGGAGTAATTCCAAACCGAGTACCAAAGCGAGGAAAAATCATGACGAGCTCTGTTTGCACCATTAGCAACTGATGAGCAAGCAGCCATAACATGCGTGAAAGGAAGCTATTGTAGTAAAGGGATGTTACATGTACCAGAACATGCGTTACCATCAAATGTAACTTTGAACTCATCACCAAAGTAGTAAATTACTTGCCATTCGATTAGGGTAAAGCAGACTATTCTATAACGTCTTGCTTCACCTGCTCTCTCAGCTATCTTTGCTTCCCACTTTAGAGTTAATTGGCATGTCGAAGCCTTAGCAATCTCTCTTTGTTGATAGAAATAATCCGGTGATTGGAAGAGGGTACGAGAAACCAAAGATTTAACGAGCAGTGATCTTGCACCTCTAAGTACACCATTAAAGCTTTCAAACGCATTCGTTGTCATTACATGAAATCGTCCACCATCATCATAACACAAAGCCCAGTTCTCCTACTTCCCCGCCGGACTTCTCTTAATCCAATTCTAAGCTCTGGTATTGGTGTCTTAATTTCCTTCCGGATTTTCAAGTACTCAACCTCCTCCGAAGTACATGCCGCTACGTTGAATATACTGGTCAAACGTTTGTCACTAAAGCTGGCAGCATGAAAGTTTGCTTTCAAATGTCTAGCACAAAATCTATGTTTATGTGGTGACCTCCATTTTCTCTCCAGTGCGGTCAATATTCCTTTCATTCTATTGGAAATGAAAGTAATACGTCGATTGTTAACACTATGAATAAACCGATGTATGCAAGCAAAAAACCAACCCCAACTATCACATAATTCAACCTCAACAATTGCATAAGCCAAAGGATAAAGTTGATCATTCGCATCAACCACAATCGCATTAAATAATGTACCTTTGTATTTTCCCTATAGATGCGTTCCGTCGATACAAAACAAAGGTCGACAATGCACAAATCCCTCGATAAAAGGCCCAAAGGCCCAAAAACACGATCGAAGACACCAAACTCATTTGTTGTTACATGTGCAACACTACCAAGATTTGTTCTAGTAATTTTAGTAAAATATTGTCGTAGGTTGAATATGACTCTACCCAATCACTGTATATTCATTCTATTGCCTTGCTTGGTGCTCTCTACGCTTTCATATAACTGATCTTAATAAATAATTGTTCCTCCATTAATACCCTCACAGTTCCAACCATTATGTTCAAGTCCAATTTCACAAAAGGCATGATCTTTGAAACGAAAAATTAGATGTCGCTTGCTTGTGGTTGGAGTTAACTATTGGGTTGACGCAAGTATGATTGCTTGGATATTTTTTAACAACCCACCATCCAGATTGCGATTTTTTAGAATCTATAGCACGAATTATCCATTGACAATTTGCATTGACATTGCAAATGGCAGTGTACTTTTCTATGTTAGACCTGATTGGCTTAAAAGAAACTACATGTAAAATTGACCATTCGCTTAGTTATTGTAGAAATTTTGCTTTGGTTTCGAATACCATACCAACTTTGAAACCATTCAGAATACAAGACGATGAGAATAGTTGTTCGTTGAATTGCATGTTTGCGACATTGGATCTAGCTAACATTTTCTCGTTACGCAAGTCATCATCCAACGATATCTCCATTTCAGGTTCATCACTATCAGCACTAGCATTGTCTTTGCCTCTAAAATCATAGTTTAATGGATCATTGTTTACATGCATGTTGTCGATCCACGTTGTATCGTTCTACGGTATAAATACAATAGTCATGCTATCAAGAGAAGGAACATCATTTTATTGTCCATCTACATGTTCATCTATGTCCATATCGTCATCTGATACATTTGTTTGCATGTTCAATTGTGCATCCGTAACTATTGTCGGAAAGCTACAATATGAAAATATAACATTTTAAATATTATTATATATGCAACACAATTAGTTATCATTGTCAAACTTAACCTACATTTGGCTTATATGGTATAATTCGGAGGGCGTGGGCTGCAACGGACAAGATCTGTGAGTAGTATATGGTCCAACACTATTTTGTGTCAGATGATGATGTGGAATATACCTAACATGAAATAATATTTAATATCAAATTTAACATGATGAACAATATATCATTTAGGAACAATATCAAGTAGGAGTTATCTTTGACTCATGCGTGCAATACTATCCTGCGTCGGATATAGGTGGCTAAATTGTAGATTTTGTTGAAAATTCATTAAAGGAGGATAACCAAACAAAATTTGTTGGTGTCCCTATTGCGGTATGTTCTTCCTCTGTTTGGATAATATAATGAAAGTTCGGTTAATTCAGTTTGATCGATAATCAAATTTTTTAATTTTAAAAACCGAATTCGAACCCATTTAATTTCGTAATCGAACCGATCAAAATGAACCGATCTGGTCGGTTAATTTGGTTCTAACTGAATATTTCTCATCCCGAGCCAAAAAATGATTTTGGTCCATTATTTTAAAAAGGCAAAACGATGGGCCTTATGCTTGACACTTTAGACGCAATGCCAATGTGAACTGTTCCATTTGTATATGCGAACGTACCATTACATTACAAACACCAATCATCAACTCCAACAAGATTATTTATTCCAAGTGCAATTTCGTTCGCACCATTGTAGTGTTAAAATAACACTACTGATAAGTAGAATTAGGGATCCTATGCAATTGAATCCATAAACTCAATGAATTACACTAATCACAACTGGTGTTATTTTAACACTGGTTTGAATAAAATTATATTTCTTCATTCCACATGCATAAAAACACCATTTACCTATGTCTCATTGTACATAATCTTTTACCGTCGAGTTGTGTTTTTATAATCGAAAACAACCTCGATCCGACCTCGAATAAACCTGAACCGTAAGACACTTCGGTTCGAAAATCAATTAAACCTTAATTGTGCATGAACCGTACATCTTATCATCGAACCAGTGGTCCAGCCATCCATTTTACCTGATAAGACAACGGTTCTTTTATTTTCTCCTTACTTTCTCATCATGTCATTCTCTCTCGTTCTCTCTATTGTTTCTAAGAAAATAAATAAATGTACATTGTCAAAATCATTATTGTCCAAAACAACAAGTTCCACTTCTTTGTTCTTCCCCGCTGTAAGCTACTCTAAGACCACTGCAAGCTTAGTTAAGTTTTCCATCACTAAACTTTTACCATTGTACACTACTACTATGTACAAAAATGCAGTTGTGTTGGTGCAATTGTACACTACAGAAGTAAATGACTTTGGCTGCAGATCTTGAAGACCCTCTTTGTCTTGCCTATCTAGCATTTTTATTTCAATGTTTCTACGTACAGCTTAATTCTATGTGTATAGTTTTAAGATAAAAATCCATGGTTCCGATGGTTTAAATGATTGGACCATCAAAATATTATACCTTGAGTCATCTCAGATCAACTCACGGTCCAGTCATGAAAATAGTGTCGAGAAGACCATTCATTCCTTATATATAAATATGTTGTTGCTTGGCATTGCATTATACCGAACAAATTTTAAAAACCTACACCAATCCTCATCGAGAATCCTCAACTAACACAAGGGTATAACTTAATTTGTCTCACGTGCCCAGTGCTCTCCCTAATAACCTCAATTGAGCACACACACTCGTAACACATGTGCTTTCCTGATCGTACTCAGATTAAACTCCAAATTACCTATCGCACACCATAACATTCTGAGCAAGTATTTATGCTTACGTTCAATTTATCGTATATCACTAGAACTCTAATACAAGCAAAGAATAGTCGTCTGATTCATATAGAATTTCAAATGCTACCAATATGTATCTCATTAACACTGTCCTTGCATTGAAATCTACATTCAGACAAAGAAATATCATCCACATCTAGAATAGCGTTCCGACAAAGTAGTTTTCCTTCCCCATTACTCGCTTTCACAAAGAATTTCCATGTTGAGGAAAGATGGCTCGTGGACCTACTGATTTTGTTATATTTGAATAGAGGCTGATTCCACCCGAGCTCCACCATGTAATCAATAACAAAGTACACCGAACAATTATCCAAGCAACTCTTTATGATTGCTTGAAACACCTAAGTAGCCCTAATTTTTTTGATTGGATGAAATTTCAGTGTCTTACTAGAACACATTTCGTTCAACAGTTCATTCAAGTGCAACTCCAATATTACCCCGTAAGTCTTTGGCATATAGGTTTACAACACACCAAGTCCACATCGAGCCCTTTGCTCAGTTTCATCCTGAATACTAGTATAAAATCACTTCGCGTCATCCTCAAACCGTGGGATGCATGTTCATTACATTGAGCACCTTTCATCAAACATATCTCTTTCAAGCATAATTTACCCTAACAACCATGTTTGAGGATAATAATATTTCCATAAAGCTACATGTCTAAATTATTTAGCAAATCTGCATAATTCAGGCTAACAATAAACCACACATGTCCATCCAAATCGAATAGAAAGACGGATAGTTATTGGGAAAGAAAGAAGAAAGAAGAAGAGAAGAGAAGAGAAGAAGAGAAACTAAAAATAATGCAGAATCTCACAATTGCAATGGAACAACATATAATATAATACCAGTGAACTTTACAAAAGAGAACTATAGTATAATTTACATACGTCTATCAAAGTACACAATAAATCACAATCATTAGCCTAGACATATATAATAACCCGTCGTCCCAAATGCTGATAATTTAAACACCAACGCAACGGAAAATAAACATATATGTGAAACAACCTAAAGACCTCCAACTTGTCTACTGAAGCTCCAAAGCATCCAAATCTGAATATGAAAATATGCTTGGTCTGACCCGAGCATTGAAAGGGAAGAATGTCCGGATCAGTCTGGTAAACCAGCGTGAGGAAATACATCTCAACTTAATTTTAAAGTTATAAAAAACTTTTCTTTATCAAAACAAAGGTATTTCGTAAGACCACGTTTACAGATGGTTTTTTACCTTACGATAACCAAAACATTTTATATCAAATCCTTTAATATTATACTAGTGTTCAGTATACAAATAATATTAAAATACCCAAAATTGTTACATTGGTTAAATTTGACGGTACAATAGGTTTACAAACAAAATGGTAGACATGTATTGGAGAATGAATTTCCATACTATAGTAGGTAAGGGACTAATTTCCATATAGTACATCTCTAAAGGAATGTATCGAGGATACACAAACAATCCTCTACATTTAGCAACACCGGTCTATCCCTATTTGGCACTCATGCATGGCCTTGATGGAAACCGAATATGTCATCACTCCAGTCGTTATCGACCTATCCAAGACATCTCCTCGCATACACTACATACTCGACATATAAAGGGTTATATATAAAGGTAATGATCATACCCTAATGGTTGCGAACCACATAGCCTCACGACGTACAATATTTAAGCCATTACCAAGTGATGTGGCTTAAGGTAATGTTTACCTTTCAGATAGCACATTCCACTTTGAATGCCACACTGCCATTTCCACAACCGATTTCTGCAAATGTATAACTTGTGAGCTCGTACGTCTCAAGAAAGGGTGTTAAGCTAAAAGAAGTTGCTTTATCCTCCACCAAACAAATGATACATTCATAGAGATCAATTTATGTAATTAGAAATGCAATGTCTGACATTCATCCACACAGGTTATCCATGAACAGGACAAGCCGAAGGCACTTTCCTATCACATCCTGTGGGAATTCCCCCTAGGATTATCAGTGAGAAGTCTTTGCAAATTGAAGATTTTCATAACGAAGCACTACTTCCACTATGTATAAATAATTTGCATCGTGGGTCTAGTGGCAAGTAGCCCTGCATCATGATGATCTCCGTCTTCAAAATCATCATCATAAACCCGCACCTTCGAACGCGTACATTGGTCCGAAGTGGTTCTTGGACAAATCCAACCTTGGACTTTACGGACCAACAATGATAAAGAGGCAAGTATAAAGGCCTGTATCTCCGTACCCCTTTGAGTCGACCATAATTCATATCATCAACCCAAATTGAACGGAAATACGAATCTTTAGGGGTAAATAAGAAAAGCTAGAAGAAGAAATAGATAACAACATCATAGAATTTCACAATCGCAGCAGAACAAAATATAATATATAATAACAAATTTTATTCAAAAGAATTTATAATTGTTTATACTTACAACTATCAGAGTACAACAATTCAATACATCAAAATGGACAGTTACAATAACTTGTCCTCACATAGTGGAAAACACAAATCAAGTATGGAAAATACATTTTGGTCATCCAGCTCGTCTCCTAAGCCCCATAGCATCCTATCCTACGTCTGCAATACTCGGTCTGACCTGGGCATTATAATAAAATAACACGCGAGTTAGTCTGGAAAACCAGTATGAGAAAACACACCCAATTTGAATTATTAACTTTTCTCCAAATTCTTTAAAAAAACAAAGGTATCTCGTAAGACCACATCACATATAAACATGAAGGGTTTTTACCTTACGATAACCAAAACATTTTTATCAAAATCGTCTGACATTATTATAGTGTCTAAATAGTGTAAATAAAAAATAGCTGAATGCTTGCATCTTACATTTTAGCATAGTTGGGCGCAATAAAAACCGTACGGCGCTTATTGGAGAATGGATTCCGTCGAAAGACTGGGCCACTGGCGTACCTCCCACCACAGTACACCTCTAGAACAATATAGCAAGGACAATGCTCGGATCCCCTACTACACAAGACCGGCCTACCCCTAACCTGTATAGACTGAATATATTATCATCCCAGGTGTTCCCACTTTTACTATCGAGCGCTCCTTCTTTCATGCACAACCATATCCATAATATATACAGGTTTTCGAGGACATGTAGAAAATTGATAACATACCCTAATTGAGTGCGGCCCACTTAGCCTTGCTGCTTCTCCCCTGTCTTATTCATTCCCGGTTGATGAGGCTCGAGGCTAAGCATTATCTTCTAAGAAACAATTCTTACTTAGAATGCTCATCGTCTTCCAATGACGATGTTTTGATAGCATTCGTCCATACAAGTTGCCTGGGTCTGGACAAACCAAATCACCGTCTTCATCATCTTCACGGTATTCATTCATTACATTCAAGCCGGATCGAAGTGGTTTCGGATAATTAAATCCGATCCTGGTCTTTTCGAAACGATTAACAAGATTGGCCAATATTGATAGTCGGTTATTTAACTATCAACAAAACATCCATAAGCAGTCACTAAGCCTTATTATAAATTTTCCAAAATAATTATTTTAAAAATATCTCTAAAAGATATATCACTTCCTTCCAACATTTGAAAACAAATTTTCAAATATCAAATCCGTAACAGGATACTTCCAAACATCTCAACACTTAGAAATAATCCGAAATTTCCATTTCTGAGGAAAATATTGTAAGTCTTATTTTCCAAATATCCTTTCAAATATCAATACCTAAGAGAATGTTTCGCGATTTATCTCATAGGTTTCGAAATTTTCATTAATTCCTTTTTCCTTTTCAAAATTGATTATATCTACTTATAATTTCTTTTATCTATTTATAACTTCTTTATGGCTTCAGATTCAACCCCGAATTTCTTATCCCTAATATTTCAGAACCTCCCTTAAGTTCCAAGGATTTTATTATAAGATTTTCCCCTTTATAAAATCCTATCCATTAAATAACTTCGTTCGCAAATCTCAAGAGGCTTTATAAATAAATTTCAATCCTTCAAAACTATATATACAAAATAACCAATTTTAAAGGATAATGGTTTATATTTTAAAATATTTTTAAATAAATTTAAAATACCAAACATTTCAAATAACATCAATAATTCTTTTTCAATCATTTTTAAATAACTAATTAATTTACAAAGCTGATTAATAAATTTAGAATTTCATTTTAATAAATATTAAATATTAGAATAACTAACCTTATGGAATATTCTAAATCCAAATAGTGGTTAAAGTTATAAAGTATAACAATTAAAATCCCATTTAAAACAATATTTAATTTCTTGACAAAAATCTATTTTAAAAATCCAATATTGCTCATTTCAATTTATAAAACCCTCTTGATTCGTATCACATCGATTACATCTAAATTTTATCACCAATCTCATATTCAAAAATAGATTCCATTATTTCTTTCCCAAACATTTTCCATAACTCGAAATACATTCTCATCGTAAATCTATATTTCCAATTTACCAACTGGCCATCATTTTCCTTATTTTAAACGTCATTCATAAATTTTTAACTCCTTTGAGTTTCACTTATTATAAAACCATCTCATTTGTAAAACTTCATTTATCAACCCATTTCTTTATATTTTCCCCTTATTTTTTAAATCCATTTTAAATATCAATTTCAACTTCTTTCTATACATTTTTTTGAGTATCAATTTAAAGTTCGTCATCCAAAATCCTCTATATAAATTATTTTTAAAGTCTCTATTATAATATATTTTTCTTGAATAGTTGAGTACAACTCAAAATCAAATTATATTTTTTTCCTCCAAATCAACTTCTTTTGAAAAAGTCTAATTTTTGATATAAATATTTTGTATTCAAAATTTCCTTTAAATCCCTCAATTTTCAAAATAATATTTATAGTACTTTAGAATACCAAAATTAAGGCCGGTGTTACCATAGCATCCAATTGTTCAATCACAACAATAATCTATAACGGATTATTCTAACACATTATATATATATATATATATATATATGAAAATAAATCCATATTTTTGAGGAATCCAGTTAGATCCCTCCAACCTATTTCCCTGCATCCACAGATGTTAGTCAACAACAAAAATACCAATCCCACTTCGAGGGGGATATTTTGGTATATATGGTCATCCACTATTATGCGAGACACATATGGTCACATCCGCTATAATGTATGGGAATATCACTCCAAATACTGACATATATATACTGCTATATATAATACATCATTCATCGAATAATTATTAAACAAACCAGGCATTCAATAATTAATTTTAACTATTTTTTAAAATTAATCTGATTATCCAAATGAGTGAAAAAATTTCTCACCTTGATTTTATTTTTCTAATCTATTCAATTTAATTCATGCTGACATCGAAAAAATTCCAACACTGCCGATCTTATGCGATAACCTTATATGAATTTTTATTAAATTAGATTAGCTAGACAATTTTTTTCTACAAATTTTAGTTTAAATAACTAACTATTAAAATTTAAATTAGCTAAATCCCATACCTCCCACATCCATTCATGCAAAGCCTTAAGCCCTCGTACACACTGCTAGGAAATACACGACAGCCCGCCATCGAACAATAGCCATCAGAACCGCCTACCTTCATCCCTGTCTTCAGCGTTCAGGCAGCGCGACCTCTGTTTTCCTGATCAAACACCATCACGCATGATCCATTTCAAAACACTATGACAGCCCTACTCCTCCGTCATCACGCTCACGCACATCCTCCTCCATGATACTACCGCATCGGCTAGACTCGACCACCCTGACTAGTGCCTGCCCATCTCGACCATCACGAATCAACAATGCACCTACTTCCTACCCTCCCCTCGTGCACCTTCGATTCGACATCGCCACCCCCTCTCGCCATCTCTGCTAATCGACTCGAGACTCCCCCTCCACTGTCACCATATATCGCTCGATCGAGATTTGATCTACTCGCGAGCGCACACCCAGGCGCCACTGCCCCTCTACTTCACGAACTCGAGATTAGACGAGCATCCCTCTCTTCAATTCGAGATTGATTTCGATTTCATTATATATATATATATATATTATATAAGAGCGTCGTTCCTCTTTTTCTTTCTTTTTTTTCGCTCGCTGTTGATTATTTAGAATGGGAAGAGGATACAGATGAAGGTGAATACATGATTATAAAAATATAGGGAGGAACAAATTTCGTTTTTTCGAAGGAGGAAAGAAGAAAGGCGCTTTTATCTCGTCCCTTTTTTTCGTGCTTTTCAACTGAAGAGAAAGAAGGAAATATGATTTTGGAAAGGAATGTTGTGTGATTTGATTAGTTGCATGTTTGAATGGGTCAAGTACAGTGAAAAGATGGAAATACTACTGAAAAGGATATTGACTATACATTTATTTATTTAAAATTTTGAAATATCTAAATTTACGAAACTCATAATCTTGAATTCCTGTTAAAGGCAAGCCGCTAGCCGTTCATAATATTATACCCCTATTCAGAACACAATTGAAAAAGTTGTGAGTCCTAATTTGATCGTATGGATAAGATAGCTTTTTGGATCCAATCATTATATTAAATTTTGATATTAATTTTAACTCGTTTATACTCCACACGACCAAACGATAACTCCAAATGCTACGAAAGTTAGAATCCGATAAAAATACACTATTACGGACCCAACGGAACTAGTTTCGTCGAATTTCAAGATTGTGCCCTGGATCGCTATTTAACGCATTGACTAAATTTACATTTCAAAAATTTGCGAAACCGATAGAAATTCCAGTTTTAAAACTAACAACTCAATTATAACTCTAAGTCAAATATTTAAAATCATTTAAATATTCAAAATCGAACAGGGAAAAACCTGGGTCGTTACACCCTCAACCTCATACAGAAACCAGGTCTTGTAGACTTATCACGTTTAAAACTCTCAACTTGCTATCCTTCAGCCAAGAAGGACACCCGGTAGATTGGATTACCATAGACACTCTGCACTACTCGAATTTACATTCTTAATCCAAATGATAATCAAGCATACTCAATCGGCTTTATCCTAAGTGCATGACCAATCAATTCCCACATCAAGTTAAGGAACCAAAAATGGCCAAGTTTGATAGTTGGTTATTTAACTATCAAAGCTACAAATAATATCTAGCACATAAGTGGTCACATGGCCCATTTAATTTATCTTTTATTAATTAAATAAATTTTCAAATATTTATTTCAAATTATCTTTAAAATGATATATCCTCAAAACTACTTTAATCTTTCGATATTGGAAAAACATTTCCATAACACTACCATTTTGGAGCACGCCAAATAGATTTCTATAACCATAAAACTTTCCAGTTCATATGCCTCAGAATGGGTGTTAAGTATAAGAAGCAATGCTCCTATACCACCAAGCCTTTAGTGCAATCATAAGAACTAATTCGTGTATTTCACAATGGAAGTCCAAACTACAATTTATTGGGTCAAAACGAATGTTGTGTAAAACATTGTTACGACAACCGGAAAACACTAGTATGGGGATTTGATTAATTATACGTATACATACATACATATACATACATACATACATACATATATATATATCCCGTATACTATATAAAATATTTTCTTTCAGAAAACATCTATTATAAGAACAGTGTTATAGTCCATGCCTTCCGTACTTCCTCGTAAACGTCTATTACAACAATAAATGTATTTCTAAATGTTTTCAATGTGTATCACATTTTAAATCATTTTTCAAACTATTAAATTCCATTTAGAATTATTATTTTCCAAAATATTACTTTAAAAAGATAAATTACTCTTATCACCATAAACTCCATCAAAATATTACTTTCAAACATTCCTTTAAAATATTATTTAACTCTTAAAAACTTGAACGTATTTCCTTTATATAAAAATCTATATTTAAATCTCAACAAAAACCATTTCCATATTAGTAGAATAATGTTTATAAATCTCCTTTCGATTTTATAAAATCTCTTTATTTATGAAATTCTATTTATAAATCATTCTTTATAAAAATTCGTTTTGCTATTAAAATCCACTTATAAATCCATTTCTTTATAAATCTAATTCACTTATAAAATCCATTTACCAAATACTTTTCAAATCCATTTACAAAATATTTAAAAATACCGACTATAAATCTATTTCTTTATTTATAAAATATCACCTTTATAAATCCTTTATATAAAGTTATTCAAAAGTCTCCATTAAAAAATATTTCACAATATTATACTTTATAACATCAAAAATCATACTTTTTATTTGTATAAAAATAAATTCATTCCATTAAATATTGTAAAAATTATTAAAACATATGTAATTTCGAAATCGCTTTGAAAATATTCAAAATCGCTATTTTATAATATTTCAAAATACTAAAAAATATGGCCCAGTGCTACTATAGCACTAAATAAGCAAAAAACATGTCTGTGCCACTAAATATGGCATCCGACGCATCATATATCAAAATATGTGAAAAGTAAAATTCACAGTGTGAGGAATCCTGTTGGATCCTTCTGACCCATCCCCTTGGATCACATATAATATATAATCAAATAATACAAATCAACCGCTTCGAGGCAAGATCGTATACAAAGGGTCATCCGCTCATACACGAGTACGTAATGGGGTCTCATCCACTCCAATAGGCGGGCATATATATCCAAACCAACTAATAAAATAGTAAATCATCCAAAAAAGCAATAAATAGCATATATAAAAATTTTCACACTTATATAAAAATATAAGTGGGCCAGAGAGGAGAGTTAACTCACAGAAATTTTGAAAATCGCCAATGCGCTTCGGTTAGAATTAAAATTGAACGGTCGTTCAATTTAACCCAAAATTTCCACTTGATTCGAATCCATCCAATCTAATTCCATATCATAGTACTCGTTGATATGATCGCAATGCAACTTGTCGCGCTCAAAACTGACCTCGTACGAAAAAGTTATGGATTAATGAACGTACGAAATAATTAAATTTAAAATTAAGTCAAATTAATTTTAAATTTTAAATTAAACCTTATTTCCTCTCTTCCCCTTCTCGTACATGATTTCAGGCGATGCGACTTTTTTTTTGTTGATCACGATAACCAACGCCACCACCATCTAAGCTTACTTGCGCGGCAGACCTACTGCCGCCACGCATGAAAGTTCACTCAATTGCAGAAAATGAATGCACCAGCCTCACAAACATGCCCCCATTTTTTCCCTCCATATGGCGATCTACGGCGATCCAACGGAAGAATAGGTCCATCTCGTTGAGCTCTCTAACTTTTGCTCCTAGTTCGTCGTGAATTGATAGTCGTTGGATATTAGGTTTTGGGAAATAGCAACTGGAGCTTGGCTTTAGGGTTAGGTTGCAAATGAAGGAAGTTAAAGCCCTTGTATAGAAAAATTTTGTGACGATATTCACTCGCTCAAATTTTGAACTCTAAACGAAGTGTATCGCTTGCCGTTCTATATGTTATACACCTATTCCAAACACAATAGAATATATATCGGAAGCAATTTCCATCATATATAGAAGTTAGATTTTCAAAATCAAATTATATTAATTTAAATTCCTTTATTTAATTCCTATGCATTTCAAACTCACACCACCAAATGATACATTCAATCACCATGAAATTTGACAGCATATAATAATTCACTATTACGGATCCAATAAAATTGGTTTCGTCAAAATCCGAGATAGTACCCCAAAAGGCTATTTTTACATGTTTATTAAAACGAGTTATTTCCTAATTTGTTTAAATCACTTTTAGATCCAATTTTAAAAATTTCCTATCTTCCTTCTTATTCATATAGAGTTTAAATCAACTTTTGAAATCATTTTCATTCACATTAAATCCAAGATTCAATTATTTAAACAATTCCAAATATTAAATTTAATAATTTAATTACCCAACAAATCGCTATATTTGAAATTCAATTCATTTGACTTATAAAATCAACTTTTCAATATTTAAAATCAATTAAACATTCCAAACTCAAATGATTGAAATTCCACGTCGTTACAAAAAACTTATGTGTGAGTTAAATCCAAGTACTAATATAGTTAAATGTGTGATCTAAAGGTAATTATGTAATTCATTATATGATTCAACTCTTGTATAAGAATCATGCTTAAAATAAAGAATTCTTTTTTATTTTCTATTATATATGTTGCTATATTATGATAATGATTTGTATACATTTAATATGTGTGTGTGTGTGTATGAAAAATCCTTAAAAAGTATTTAATCGACTGCAATTGCGAATGTGTTCGTAACGATGAGTTTTGAATTGAAAATTTGGAATACTTATCCTTAAATTATTCCTAGTCAAGATGTATCGAGAAAATGATGTCAATACATCCAATGATACTAGTGTACAATATGCTCTAAATACGACGGATGGTGAATCACTCATGACTGCTAGGGACACCAAGGATTTGCATACTTATAGTTGTTTGGAATAGTCATAGAACGACTCAACGAGAGTCCAAACTAGGTAAAAAAATACTAATTCAAAATAGAAGATCTCATATAAGGATGTTTAATAGTCTTCAGACTTGATAGTAATGTTTTTCTTAAGTATCTAAACGGTACATTGATTATGGTCAATCATATGACATAGCGATAATGTTATGACCACATTTGAATACATATTGAACAACTTGAAGTAAAAAACTACTAAAGAAAAGATTCATCTCCTTCGTTATAGAAGGTTAGTATCATCGAAATTGCTAGTCAACTTAAAGTCAAAAATATCAGATTAGAGTAAATGGGTTAATCGATAAATGATGTCAGATTAAACCAAGGACATTAAAGTAAAACTACATAATTAACTGTAGATATTATTAGAGTGTTTGACCATTAACCAAACTCTATATAAAGATAATGTAAAGAAAATTTATCATTACATAGAATGTATCTTAACAAAGATAAGAAATTGGATTTCAGCTAAGGTATCTATAAGTAACTGAATTCGTGTTTCATATTGTATTTTAAAAAAGTACGTACATGCTCTAATATATAGATTATCTAAATATTTTTTTGAGAAAAATGAATGTGTAGTGCGAGACTACATAGTCGATTAGATATTAAAGTAGATATAATATAGATCCGGTCAATAAGCTTGACCGTTAGCCAAAATAGAGAGGTGAACTAGGAAATGTAAAGATATATACAACACCACATAAATAGACTTAAAAAGAGGAAAACATAGCAAATAAAACCTCCCTGCCTCAACTCCATGCATGTAGAAAATCCAACCATAGAAACCAAAAGCGCTGCACAACCAAGATAGAAGTGGAAACAAGGGCATTACCATGGATGAATAATAACACCGCTTGTAGAGAGGCCAATCCTCCCATTATCAGGAACCTCCGAACTACCCACTGATTCAATGTGGAATTCGCTGGAGCAATGCTCTACTGCATAGGAGACACACCGCTTTTACCAAAGGCATGGGTGTGGATTCAACAGTACAAATCAGTAATCGAGCACTACGTCTGACTGAAGTGGTAGAGAAAGCAGGGAGAGGTTTTTACTGAAAAGACTCAAGGGTAATCTGAACAGGGGAGAAGCCTCTAGGTTAAAATCCGCTGGGGGATCAAGCAGAGGGAGGTCAGGCAGAGGAGAGGTGGGAAAAACAGGGAGGTAAGGAGCGGATAGATCAACATCATCCATCGGGTCCGAACTAAGTTCAGAGGCAACTGGCCAATGGTCCTAGCCTCTTGGGTCAATCACTTTGAAAGATAAATCATTCCAAGGGTGGAGGGTCATGAGTTCTAGAAAGAGATTTGGTAGTGATGTCAGCCAGTTCAGCTTCAACAAGCATAGCATCAAATCTAGGATCGTAATGGCGGGAATCTAGAGCTGAGGGAAGCAATAGAGAGGCTAATAGAGGTTCCGCCAAATGCCAGTGAAATTATCCCCTAGCATGAGGTCATTAGGGTCTAGGAATGGATGCACATGAGCCCAATGCTCCACAGAAATCTTATAATTGAAATTATTCACCTTAGTAATAAATGAACATGGAAGAGAGACAGCTTTATCAAGGCTCATCTGGGTGAACACGAACCGGTAGTCCGCAAGTGCCCACTCACAAGTGTCGAAGTCCACAAAGAGGCCAAAGGAGTGGAGCAAAGCAGACAGTGTGATATACGAAGAGCGAAAATTCTTCGGCACCACCTTAATGCGGAGCCAGGATGGAGAACATAATCCCTGATGTAGGCATCTAATGCAGGAGTCCACTGAGCAATGTAGAGCGGTCTACCTAGCTTAACAATAAAACATGGTTGGAAGCCTAGGTCAGCAGGTCGACGGAAGGGAAGTAGATAAGGAAATCTCAGTCAGAGCGAAGGGAAATTTCCCAATCATCGGTATGGAAATAACAACCAGAGAGAGACGAACCGATTCCATGTTCCAATACCCTATAATGATGGATGCAGTGGCTAAATTGGAGAGAGGGGAGGGGATGGCTATAGTCTTCGAAGAAGTAGAACTGGAAGGACTAGGAATAGATGGGAGGGGTTTGCATGGAGTAGATAAATGAGAAAGAGAGGTAGAAGAGAGAGAGGGTTGGACCGGGGGAATGACAGAAATCTCGGTCTGGGATTTAGGAGAGTAAGAGTCGGTCTTGGGGAGTGGGAAAGAATGAAAAGGAGCTTTTTGTCCCACAAACTGAGGTCGAATGATCGAAGAACCCACATTTGAAGCACACACGTCTGTTCCTGCATGACTTGGCTATGTGGCCCAATGCTGCACATTTCAAACAACGATTCTTCTTTTTCAAATAATCTATTAACAGAGAGATGGATTTGAAGACGGGAAGAAGTCCACATTTCATTGTAGGAGAGGGTTTGATTAAAGGGGTTAAGACATGGGAACTGACTTAACCACTTCTGAAAAGGATCTGCCATGCATAGAAGGCTAGGTTGGCGTGGGCGGAAGGGGTGAAAGAGAACAAATTCTATTTGAGGGATCCGATAGGAGTGCCTAATCCAGCATAGGATCCGAAAGTGATGAAAAAGGCTGAGGCAAGGGAGGAGGAAGAGAGGATGGAGAGGGGGGGGGGGGGATCGAGAAGGAAGGGGTGGAGGGGTCTAGGGAGGAAGACATTAAAGAGAATTTTGTATAATCTAATTTCAATTATTTAAATATTATTAAGGGCTAATTTCACACCAAATTGTCAACATAACATTATTGTTAACAATTTTTTGAATTTAACTTGTTTAAATTAATTTTATAAATGTTAATTAATTTTATAAATGTTATAATTAATAGTAGAAAATTAGTACAAATGTTGTATTATTTTTATGACTTTTATATATTTATTTTGGGCCTTCAAATTAATTAAAAATATATATTAATTTTATTAAATATATGAGAAAATTAATAAATTTACTAATAATGATTTTAATTAGGTCCGGAATCATTGGATTAAGCGTTTCCATCAGGGAGTAGGGGTTTCAAAACCTCTTTTTGATCGAGTTCAGCTCTAGAGTAAAATGTTAAAAAAAGGTAGAGATATTTGTGATATATAATGTCTACAAATAGTACTACATTCTCATTCAACCAACAAAATTTTTTTTATCCAACATTAAACTGTTTGGAGCCTATAGTTAGGATTTGCATACCAAGCTAAGAGGACGAAAAAGCTAAGCATTGGAAGAAAACATTAGCAACACAATGTGTCAATGACTGGCTGAATCTAGAGGTAATCATCAATTTTAAAAAATTGTTCATTATATATTGTTTAACCCCTAATTGAATTTCGACCATCAACTAAAAAAATTAAAATCACATGCTCAAACATACATATACATAACATATACATATACATATACATATACATATACATATACATATACATATACATATACATATACATATACATATACATATACATATACATATACATATACATATACATATACATATACATATACATACACAAACATACATATATATATGTATATATATATATATTAATAAATAGATAAATCTATAAAATTTATAAAAAATAATAATTTTTCATTCGGACTTGATGTAGACACACACCCTTATATATATATATATATGTGTGTGTGTGTATTTATATGTATGTATATTATATAATTTCAAAACATTTCAGAAAGCTCCAAAAGATATCTCCTAATAGAGCTTGTATCAGTGAGGACTAGGGTTCCATATTTCAGCTGCCTTTTTTTGCCTTCTTTCCCATCATATTTTACATTTGCTACTTCCTTTTCTCATCCATGTTCATTTTTTTTGTCCCTATCCTAACTCCAACTTTTCCCACCACGTAAGTTCTCGCTTTTCACATTACCCATCCCCTATTCTTTCTTAGTTGGTTTCTCATGTTGTAGTCTCTTCTCCTAGCCAAATCTGATGTCGTCGGCTCGCCTTCTCCCCTATGTGATTATACAATACTACTAGGATTTCTACGAGAGATTGTTGGCTTGGATCTGTAAGTGATAATATTGTGCTTCTACTTTGTTATATGTAGTAAATCTGAATGGTATGGCCCACTAAAGCTCATACAAGCCGGCATACAGATGTCTTCATTCTCTCACGATCAACATACATGACATGTGAGATCTATGATGCCACTGCAAGTCAATAGGAGCCACTAATATAATTATGATATCAATACGAACATCGAACTTTAATATCTATGTTCAACAAGTGTGACGACCTGTATTTTACGTATCGGAGGATCATAAAGTATTTTTATTTAATTCATATGAAGTCGTATTGCTCTAAAACTTTGGGAAAGGACTACTAGGGATATTTTACACCTTTAAAATTTTTATCCGATATTTCAGACTTATTAATTCTTATAAGGCCTATAACCTCTGAAAAGAATTCAATTAGGGTCTAAAACCGCTTCCATTAGATCAGGCTTGTGGTTTTTTTTTCGTAGAGTGGTCAAATAGGAAAACAGACTTCCCATTTAGGAGATATTTCCATTTTCAGTTATGTTTGTTGTCGAACTGATTTATGAGTAATTAGAGAGGTTTATAGGTAAGACCAAGGTGCAACTTAGGGTTTGTGCCAATAGTGGCTGAAATAACCGCCCCCAAATCATTTCTCTTCTTTCCAAATTAGATCAAAACTTCTATTGTCCCTAATTTAAAAAAAACTCATATTTTCCTTACTAATTTTATCCAAATCCATCATTAGAAGGGTAATAAGCAAAGGAGATCATAGATTTTGGTGCTCGCAGATTTGTGATTCTTGGCTGTTCATTTTAGATCTCGAGATTAGATTGGTATTTTGAGTATTTGATATGTAGTTCCTAACCTCTCACAATGCTATGCTTGTTTGTGTAGTTAGATTAAATGCTTTTAACATTATTTTGAACTTAGAAACATTTTCTAACTTTAATTGCATCTTAATACATGTTTATGGAAATTAAAAAGTTTTATGATGGTTTCCAAATGGTTTTGCAACCCATTTTGATCATATTGACATGATAGCGTAAAAGTTTGATCTAGACTAGGATTTGTATGATAATCATATTTTGGTGAATTGCATGTGTGTATAAATGCATATGGATGATATTTTAGTTTTGTATGTTGTGCTTTAATATCATTTCCTATTACGTTTAGGTTGCTAGGAAAAGTGATCGTCGATGTGGGCAAAATGAAGGAAGTGGCTGGAATTGGATGAAACTTAAAAGAGGTGCTCCGGAGGATGTGGGAGCATATACTTTAGATCGCAAGATGTTTGGGTGTAGAAATTTAAGTTGGTGACGATCTAAATTAGGTTATTAGGGTTGCTTCTACTCGAGGATAGATTTGGCTCGTGCTTTGGGTAAAGTATGGGGATTCTTGGAGTGTGATTTGGGCTGGAGACAGGAAGGAATTTATGTAGAGGTAAAGTAAACTCAATTCGTGGTGAGGAGATGCTTCGATCCAGAAGGAGTGAAACTTCACGAATTTCTTCGGGGACCTAGTGGAGTGAAGCGTTGGAAGTGGGAAGCTAAAATTTGCTAAGTATGGAGCTCGGTACCGATTACTCAGATCAGTATTGGCCACTTTTCTAGGTGATGTTTAGTGTTTGGAAACTTGGGAGTATGAGCATTTGAGGAAAGGGAATTCATGGAGGCAGAGTGACCTAAAGTTGTTCAAGTATTCAATTTGGTACCGATCACTTTAGGTCGGTACCCGCCTGAATGTTTGGGTCTAGTGGCGATGAGACTTCCAAGTAAGGATAATGGGGCTTCGCAGGCCGTGCTAGAGGTGTTAGATTGCTTGCTTAGGTTCTGATGGCAATGTGGCAGCATGATGATAGCTCAGGACTTTGATAATGGTAACCCGATGGTGAATGTAATTAGGTTTCGATGATAGAAGCTCGATGTTGAAATGAGTCGTAAGAATGATTATATACAAAGGGAGGGTTCTAGAAAGATTGACTCGTGGATAGAATGTTAAATGGTTCTATCATGAAAAGCAAGAATGTAGAATGTTTCCTTAATGATAATCGAAACTAGATGGAGCTAGGAAAGGGCTCGAATATGTGTGCTATGGGATTATTGATTCTTAGAGTGTTTTTGGATGTACTCGAAAGTTGAGGTATTGTAAAGACGCTCATGGGTACTTTGTTTGGCTACCCCGAATCAATTGAATGGATCCACGTATCCTAAAACGGTTGAATGGGTCTAGTATCAGCTTCGAGCTAAAGGAAAATACACTAAAATCCGAGATTTTCCATTAGTCCCTAGTAGAGGAATAGTCATTATCATATATTTGGGGCACATTAAGTGATAATGAGGATTGTTTGATGATGATATACTTGTTTTCGCTGTTTTCTCCCGTAATCTATCACTCTAGGGATGTTACTTGAAATATGTATTATGGATAGGGATGCCTAGACACTTATCATTGTACTTAGGTTGTAGTATACCTTTATGATGTTCATAGAGTAGCATATTGATTGCAGGCACATGTCAGCTATGGTTCGTATACCCTTGTTCCATACTATATCAACTTGTACAATATTTTGAGATTCATTTATTACTCACACCAGACTTTCTCTAACTAGAGGTTTTGTGCTTGCTTCTTGTTATCTCAGATACTCTTAAATGAGTACACTATGTAGTAGGTCTAGGTGGTACGTGGTGGTTGTGTAAAAGACGAGCTAGATAGTGCTTTATCATATTATATACGGATATACTATTGGTTATTCCATTGTGCAACACTGTGGAGCATAGGAAGTGTTTGCTTTTCTACGATACAGTTTATTTGAGTTTATTCCCTCTTTGCATAAACTCTAGTATTATGTTTTATAACTTTCTGAACCTATGTACTTTGGTATTATGGTTCATTCTAGTTATTACTAGTTCGCTTAGTTTATATCAACAATGCTATTATTTTATTTTATTTGATGTGCTACGAGATATACGATAGCATCAATGATGCTTTATTTCTTTTCAACCCTTGATAATTATCCTACCTCAGCCAGGCATGCCAATAATGCTCTATTTAGTTATATTAGGTGTCAATCGTGTAGGGCGGTCATTGCATTCGGTATCAGAGCTTAGGTTACATGATTAACCCAAACTGATACCATGGTCAAGCAACGATAGGGAAGGAGTTTCACCCTGGACTGGATCGAGAGTATATATATACGAGAGAGAATGTACTTGTTATATATTTTGGTTTTCAGAACTATATAGTAGTATATATAGTGCATATAAGTCACATGCACACACCAGTACCATTAATGCAATTTTCTTTATGAGAGACAGATTATTCTTGTTATACATCAAGAATGAGCCAGCGTACAAGAAATTCTGTAAGGAAATCCATTTCTGAAGTCGAGGAAGGAGCAAGTTCATGGGCTGCTAGCCTTCAATTTTGAGTAATGTTTAATATCATGATAGCAAACATGTTGCAAAATGCCCATGCGGCTGCTCTGGATGTTATTATTGGTGGTGGAGCTTTAGTGCAAGTGCATAGGGTCGATTTCGCTAAGCTGAATAAGGATTTTTCCAATTTTAGTGGAAAACCATTACAAGGAATGGAATCAACAATAGCAGTGCAGGTTGGTGTAACACACCTAAATTTAGTTTAACATTATTCTGGAGATGTAACTGGATAGATTATATAGAATAATGTAGTGAAATAAGAATGATGAGATTTGATAATTAATTGGGTCATACCTAACTAATCAATTAATAAGATTGTTTTAAAACTTAATATAGAAGGAAATAAATAAGAGGGGACAATTAAGAATAGAGGCTTATTTCCTCCCGTAAACCCTCCCTCTCTCATTAGTTCTCAATTTACATTCACAAATAATGAATAGCAAATGCTTAGAGGTCGGCACTTCCTAAAGAGTGAGAGAGAAGGAAATCAAAAAGGGATTCAAATGGTAAAGCTTAGGAAGCTAAACTTCATGAAATTTCAAGCTCATCATCTAATCTAAGCTCAATAATAATTAATCATCTCTATTTTTGGGTTTGAATTCAGTTATGGCTAATTTTTGAATCGATCGTAATTGTTTTACTATGCTATGGATGTTTGTTCATTGTTTGGATAAAATAATGATTTATGGAAAATTTATGAAATTATCATGATAGTTTTTAAAGGTAAAACCTAAGTTTTTGATCTTTAATGATTTATTTTCTGGTATGTTGTGTAATTATTTTAGAGATGAACTTTTAATTCCATAATTTTTCAAGTTAATATGAATATTTAATAAAAAATTTAAGAAGGAAATAATGTTTATTTCGAGTTTTAATTATTAAAAATAATTAAATAATTATTTTTTCCTTGATATTTTTTCAGGAGAAAATATATATGACTTCTGATTTTCAATGACTTTTGGGATTCTTCCCACGCGATCATGAATTTTTATGAATTTATTATGCTAGAAAAATATTTAAATTATTATTAATTAAGGTATTAACTAATTAAGTTGGTAAATGTTTTTGGAGATATAAAGCTGACTTGCAGTAGGTTTTTGGAAAGAAATTGGCAAATTTTGTTTTTAGCTAATAGAAAATTGATAAGGGATTAGAGTTGGGAAAAGAATTTTCTTTATATAGAAACAAAATATTTTTTATACTAATTACAATATTGCCATATCGTAGGTTAGAATGCTGGATGCTTGACGATAGCCATTGTCCATGTCTCCATTATAAAATTCGACAATCACTTCGACGTCAGTGATTTCATAACTCATCAAAACCATTCTGATATCCCTTGTACTTTTCTTTTCGAAACTCATATTACGCAGCATTGATGTCATAATTCTTTAACCTTGAAACATATACTTTAAAGGCTTTGACTCCGTATGTCTTTATTTTCGACGACCGTCAAGTAGCGACGTGGTTGCTGCAGTTTTACGAAGCCGATATCAAATGTTTTAAGGTTTTGATGCCGTAAGTCATCATTTTGGATATCAACTATATTACGGCATAATAGTCAAAGTATCATATTTTCGACATTACAATCTTTTAAAGTATTAACGCTATATGAAATTGATTTCGGCTTGAGTAATTTATGTCGTAGCTTGTCAACTACGACATCACATATTTCCTTGTTTTAGACAGCCAGATTATGTGGCTTTGATGTCATAACTCTTTTATTTTGAAACTAATTCTTTATGGGCCGAGAAGCCTTATTTTCATAAAAACTAAAAGTTATGTTTTAAAGAGGAAATGGCCTATGTTTTAAGAAATTTGATAACCTTATGATTACGGCAGTATGGCCTTATACTTTATAAAATTAGATTTTTGTTTAATATCTCGGATAAATGTCCGATATTATTTTTAATGGTATGGATACCGTAATCCTTCTATTTCGAATCGTTATACTGATGATATGACAAGCCATATGTTTTATGAGTTTAATAACTTCATTAGGGATACTAATTTATATTATTTTCTATATATGCCGTAAGTTTAAGGGTTTGATAGCCTAATTAGAGATACCAATAGACATGGATTGGGCACTTGGGCGCGTAATATTACATTTTAAGTATAAATTGATATTTGATGGGTTCAGAGTCATCCTAGGAAAACTATAAGATGTGTGATGGATAGTCTCTATATGGTTTATGATGAATTCATAGTCCTCTTAGAAAAACTATGATATTTTTGATGGATGGTCCACATAATTTTAGAAAAAATGATACATGTGTGATGGACAGTCGATATGAATTTTAATTAGATAAACCATGTGTGATGGATAGTCCGTATGGCCTATGATAGATAATCTACATATGTTTACATGTGAGATGGGTAGTCCACATAAATATAAGATAGATAATCAAATTAAATTTAGACGAACAGTTATTTAAATTTAGACATATAGTCTAGTAAACTGGGATGGATAATCCATTGTATGATTTTGGGTAGGGTTAGGGACTATATAACACTATGAAGATAGATTAGTCAGACTTACCCATGTTACATGCCTATAAATGATTACTTTACAATGTTCTAAACATTATGGTTACAGACGCATGAATTTTGATAAACATAATTGGTTAAGATACCCCTCTTGGGAAAACTCGTTCCGCTCTTGGTCTTACTAGATATCTATTTTGGTTGGAGCAGGTAATTATTCACACTAGACTTTTTGTCTAACCCAAAGTTTTTGTTTTTCCCCTTACACTCTCGGGTGCTCATTTGAGTAGGCCAATAGTAAGGGTGTTCAAGTTTTTAGGTTAGACGAATAAGCTTCTGAAGACGTGCAGGAGGCAAGCTAGGTATTAGTAGGAGCTTTTATTTTCCACTGTGTTGTTTTGCATCTAAATGAATGTAATGATAGAAGTTATAACTATCAAGTATTAGACTCTGATCAACCAAGGAGGCATCTTCATATGTCGCTCTTAGAGTATTTTGTAATTATTATATTTTCTCAAAATATAGAATCAAATAGGATCATGCAATGCATATGAAATTTTATTTATGAAATGAAATGAATAAGTTTACTATTGAAATGTGTTTGAAAAATTTCATATTCTTGTGCTTCTGATGTTATCGATACAATAAATATGATCATATTTATGTGTGGATGACTACAACATACACAACACTTAATTTCAGGCCTTAAAATGGGGGAGGGGTGTTATAGTTTAGTATGAGAGCATAGTTTTATGAGAAAAAATTAAAAGATTAAAAGTTTTTGAAAACATAATCCAATGAACCAGAGAATAAGATCGGGGTATGCGATGCAACTATAGTAACGTTCTTGTAAATGCTATATATAAATATGTATTCCCCCACTCTCTTAGACCATTCTTCTATATCTTATTAAGGCTCGTATGTAGATTACGAGAAAGCAAGATATGGAAGTAAGAAAAAAAGAGGGAATCTTTGTTAGGAAGCACTATAACTAACGAAAATGCTCGGCCCAATATTAGAAGGAACTAGGGTCGATCAACAAATGCTAATGTGGGTGCTGGAACCCACAGGTAGATATCGGGGCTATGTATTGGTTCTTTGTCAACATTATGCAAGCTGGAGCCGCTGCTGGTTTGGTTGGTGGGTATGTTGCTAATGCAGGAAGAGCTAATCTCGTGGCACCTGTTGGCAATAACTATGATAAGTTGATTATGGATTACACCGGTTTGGGAAAATCCTTTTCTTGGAACTAAAGATGCTAAAGAAGTGGAGAAATGGTTATTACACTATAAGTGGATTTTGTTGATCTAGATTCGAACAGTGAGTAGAAAAGGAGGTTAGCATCAAGGCAATTGTAAGGAGCTACTTTGTACTGGTGGAATAGGACGATGTAGGTCTACTGAAGGAGGAATTGACTTGGGCAGAGTTTAGAAGGAGGCTTGAGGAAGGGTTCTTGTTTATGATAGCTAAGTTAACTTTGCTCAAAAAACTTATGGAATTGGAGCAAGGAGAAATGTTTGTTCTTGAGTATGTAACTAAGTTTAATGAGCTGGCCAAATACAGACATGCTACCATCGTGAAAGTCATTACGAGATCTTTATATAATGCAATTTATATATGTAAGTGTGAGTGTGTATGTTACAAATTACATTAAGTAGAGAATAATAACGGAACATAAAGAAGGTAAACACTAAAAGTAATCACACCAGATATTTTATACCGGTTCGGACCTTCCTTCCTATGTCCAGTCCAAAAGCTCCCATTTGGTATTTTCTTTGACCAAATAACCCTAGCTTCGCCCAAATGAATAGGCTAATACAAAAAGTATTTCTTTGAAAACTTTTGTTCCAATTAATACAGATTTTGACTAATAGTACAATTCTTTCTATGATATCCTTTGAGTATGAGAATGCAGTACTTTGAGTTGTAGGAAGTGATTTAACCAAAATAATATTTTAATTATGATAGATTGAGAATATGTAAGTAATGTATGCGCAAATATGTAAATAGAGAGTACTAAGAAATCAAGAGAACAGATTAGAATATTTTTTAATTCTCAATATTTAAAGTATATATAGGTTTGAGTAGATGCATATAAGGAGTTGTTACTATTTAAAATAAAATCTATTTGTTTTAACGGTTGCAACCATTGAAGAAAGGATGTTATTATTCAATATGAAATGAAGCATCCTTTCAGAATAGAGCAGTTGCTATATGACAGACGTCTGTAGGAATACCTCAAACATCTGTGGCTTTAGGAATTAAATTCCTGAAAATATTCACAAACGCCTGTGGCTTTTCCATAGACGTCTATGGATGTCTTTGAGCATGACGATCTCTTGTAGTATATACCTGTAATCTTGATAAGATATAATATATGTGATCATGTAGCTATTATCATTGGTACCAAGGAATGGAGGTTCTAACACATTGATACCACGATCAAGAGGAATGAGAAGTTTACCCAGGGTTTGAGGTCGGAGATTGCTAGGACGAATGTGCCACATCTCAGAAATCCATGTAATGTAGTGGTGGAGATACTATAAGGATCAAGGAGATGCTTTCGACTTTTGGGAAGGAGTAGCAGGTAGAAGCCCAAAGTTGTTAGAGTAAAAAGAGGAAGTTCTTTAAGGGGAAGGGAGCTCAGAAGTGTGGAGCTTCCAAAAAAGGGAAAACTGATATTGTTTGTTAGAAGCGTGACAAAAAGTTGCACTATGCTACTAAGTGTTGATCTGGTGATGGTAAGACGGTAGTGGGGAAGAAGAATGTGAATTGTTATAACTGCAACTAGGTGGGGCATTATAAGAATAAATGTCTAGAAGCGACCAATGCGGAAAAAGGGAAGGTATTTGCTTTGGAGCCATCATCTTCTAGGCCAACAGCATAAGATAATGGAAAGGTTGTGTTGGGAGATGCATAAAATTCTTTTATCTCTTAGTGTTTGGTAGATAAGTTAAATATTGAACCATCATACCTTGTTACTTCCTTAAGGGTCATGAGTCCAATAAAGGATATACAACTCTTGGAATGAGATGTGACCATCTAGAATTAGAGTTGATAAGTCATACTTTTTCCTTTAGTTTGTGTGTTTGATTTTGTGGGCTTTGGGATTATTTTGGGTATGGATTGGTTAAGCAAACTTGATGTTAGGATATTCTACTTGGATAGAATCATTAAGATACCATAATAATAACGAACGAATTATATACTTAATCAGGAATTTGAATTTAGATGTTTGTGCTTTATTGGGTGCAACAGAGGTGGAAGTTGAGTTTAGTCACGATTTAGTTGTAAGAAACTTTGTAGATGTTTTTAAACCAGTTACACGATTACCGTCAAGAGAAGCTTTTGTGTTTAGAATTGATCGTACCTAGAGCTAAACCCGTTAGTTGACCGCCTAACAGGATGACAACTACTAAGTTGAATGAGTTAAAGGTGCAGCAAGTTGATTTAGAAGGGAAGAGTTTTGTTAGACCAAGCAATTCACTTTGGGTAGCGGCTGTAATGTTGATGAAAAAACCGAATGGTTCATTGAGGTTGTGTATTGTTTATCATAAGCTAAATGAGAAGACGATACTGAATAGATATCCTTTGTTGAGAATTAATGATTTATTTGATCAGTTGAGTGGAACCAAAGTGTTTTCCCAGTTGGGTTTGGCAACATGGTTCCATCAACTGAGGGTAGTGGAGGACAATATTTCTTTGATGATGTTTCAAATGAGGTATTGTTCGTATAAGTGGTTGGCATGCCATTCGAGTTGACTAATGCATCTAATTTCTTTATGGACTTAGTGAACTAGATTTTTCAAGAGCACTTGGAATGATTTACTATGTTGTTTATTGATGATATTTTGATATATTCTAAAGATGAAAGAGATTGTAAGATTCATCTCATGATAATGCTTGAGACATTGATGCGACATCAACTAGAAACAAAGTTTTTGAAGTGTAAGAGAGAAGTGAAGTTTCTTGGTCATGAAGTTTCAAAGAAGGGCTATCAGTGGATCCAACTAAGATTGAAGCTGTAAATAATTGGAAGAGACCAAGACGGTGACTGGATAAAAAGATTTCTTGGATTAACTGGCTATTACAGGAGATTCATCAAGGGTTTCTCTTGAACAGCAGCACCCTTAACTAAACTAATCAGAAAGGACGTAAAAAAAATTGGTCTAGTAAATGTGAGGAAGCTTTATAGAAGCTAAAATATTTATTGACTCATGCGCACGTGTTAATGGTGCCAGATAGTAATCAGGATTTGGTGGTGTATACAAATACATGTGGAACATGATTAAGAGCTTTATTGATGCAAAGAAGTAAAGTGATTGCCCATGCTTCCGACAGCTCAAACCATATGTAATTAGGTATCTGACTCATGATTTGGAGTTAGTAGCAGTGATCTTTGCTTTAAAGGTATGGAGACACTACCTCTTAAGAGAAATAAGATTCAAGATGTTAACAGATCATAAATCTTTGAGGTATTTATTCTCTAAAAAAGAATTGAATATGAGATAGTAGAGATGGCTAGGATTTTAGCAACTTATATTTTTGGAATTGAGTATATACCAGGAAAAGGAAATAAAGTTGATGATACACTTGGTTGGAAACATCAGAATATGGTGTTAGCTATGATAACATAATGGAAAGATTTATAAGAATTAACTACTTGTGGTGTGCAGTTAAGATCAATGGCTAGTTCTCTTGGAGAAACAACCATGTTGTTATATCTGGAAGATCGGCTAGTGATGATTGAGAGGATTGCTTCTAAGCAGAGAAATGATCCATTTGTTAGCCGAATAGATTAGAACGCTCGAAGGTGGAACCGAGATTGATGATTTAAAGGATTTTAATTTTGACAAGAATGGATGATCAAGAAAGAAGGGACAATTGTGTTTTCAGATGTTGGAGACCTAAAGAAGGAATTTCTTAGGGAATGTCATCGATCGAAGTTTACTATACATCCTGGAAGAACTAATATGTATAAGGATATGAAGAAGAGTTTCTTCTGGGAAGGTATGAAAAGGGATGTAGGCTTATGGGTAAAACAATGTTTGAATTGCCAGCAAGTGAAAGTCGAGCATCAGAAGCCAAGTGAATTGCTTCACTCTTTAGATATACTGGTTTGGAAATGGGATTCTATATTTATGGATTTTATTAACGAGCAGCCAAGGCCGAATAAGGAAAATGGGAGTATCTGGGTTATAATGGATAGACTCACCAAGAGTGCACACTTCATTCGTGTTAGGTCGACCAGGTCGGCACATGTATTGACTAAGTTGTTTATGAAGAACATTGCAAGACTGCATGGAATTCCAAGTAGTATAGTCAGTGACAAAGATACTTTGTTTACTAGTGAGTTCTGGATGAGTCTAAAGGAGGTGTTAAGGTACCACGCTTAAGATGAGTACTGCTTATCATCCACATATAGATCGACAAACAGAGAGAGTCAATAAGGTACTGGAAGATTTGCTAAGAGCTTGCATACTAGATTTTGGTGGGTCATGGGAAAACCATTTGCACTTGATTGAGTTTTCCTATAAGATTTATCTAACAAATATAAGAATGGTGCCTTTTGAAGCTTTATATGGAAAGTTGTGCAAATCACCAACATATTAATTGGAAACCGAAGACCGATTAGTTCTTGGTCCAAATATCATGAGAGAAGTCACGAAGAAGATTGAGGTAATCCAAGCTGGGATGAGAGAAGCTCAGTCCAGTAAGAAAAGTTACGTAGATAAGAGGCATAAGGATATAGAGTTCTCAGTTGGAGACCATGCTTTTATTAAAGTATTGCCGATGAAGGTGTGTTATAATTTGGAAAGTCGGGAAAATTGGCACCTAAATAGGCTGGACCGTTCCCTATTATAAAGAGGATCAGAAAGATCGCATACCAGGTAGAGTTATTCCGTAATTTTGTAGGAGTTTATATTTTTTTCATGTGTCTTATCTTAGTAGGTGTGTGCATGATCTACTGACCATTATTGCCCCCAAATGTATTGGAAGATTTAGTAGTGGAACCAAATCCAACTTTTGTGAGACAACTAATTTGTGTTGTGCCTAAAGATGGGAATAGGCTAAGGAACAAGAAAGTCAGATTAGAAAAAGTATAGTGGAGTGATGAAGAGAAAGACTGTACCTGAAAAACAAAGGACAGGATTAGGGATACTTATCCTAAGTTGTTATTAGGGTACGTTCAATGCTTGTTATATAGACTTTCTAGCCGGTAGGATATACTAGCATTGTTTTTTACAATTGTCTGCATATTTGATATGCTTACTGTGTGGTCCTTACTGAATCTTAAGGATGAAATTCTTTGATAAGGAGAGCCTATAACACCCCTAATTTTAGTTTAACATTTTTCACGAGATTTAATTATATAGATTAAATAGAATAATGCAGTGGGTTAAGGAGGATGTGATTTGACAATTAATTAGGTCAGGCCTAACTAATCAATTAATAAGATTGTTTTAAAACTTAATATAGAAGGGAATAAATAAGATGGGCAATTAGAAATAGAGCTCCCTTAAGCTCCCTCTCTCTGATTCATTCTCATTTTACATTCACAAACAGTAAAAGTAAATACTTAGAGGCCGACCATTCCCGAAGGGTGGGAGAAAAGGAAATTAAAAGAGGATTTAAAGGGCAAAGCTTAGAGAAGCAAAACTCCATCAGACCTAACTCTCATCATTCAATCTAAGGTGAATAATAATTAATCATATCTATTTTGTGTTTGAATTCGGTTATGGATAATTTCCAAAATGGTCTTGATTGTTTTGTCATGTTATGGATGTTTGGTTATTGTTTAGATAGAATAATGACTTATTGAAATTTTATGGAATTGTTATGATAGGTTTTAAAGGTAAAACCTATGTTTTTGATCTTACATTTGATTTGATTTTATGGTATGTTCTGTAAAACATTATTTTGAAAATGGTTTTTTAATTTCATAATTTTTCAGGATAATATGAATATTTTATAAATTTCCTAGGGAGGAAATATTTTTTATTCGGATTTAAATTATTAAAAATGTTAAATAATTATTTTGTTCTTGAAATTTCTACAGAAGAAAAAATAAAAAAAATTCAATTTTTTAGTGATTTTTAAGGATTTTTCCTAAGTGATCATTAATTTCTATGAATTTATTATGCTAAAAAACATTTAAAGTTAACATTAATTAAGGTTATTAATTAAGTTGGTAAACATTTTTTGAGAGATAAAACTGACTTGTGGCAGTTTTCTAGAAATAAAATGGTAAAGTTTGTTCTCAACCAATATAAAATTGACAAGGTATTAGAATTGGTGAACGGAAATTCCTTTATATAGAAATAAAAAAGTTTTCGTATTAATTACGATATTGCCATGCCATGGTTAGAATGCCAGATGCCTGATGATGGATGATGTCTATGTCGCAATTATAAAATTCGACATCAACGTGAATAGATGCATTCGATATCAAATTATGTTGGTACGGAATGAATCTATTCAGGTTGAAGGTATATATGGACGTATATATATGGACTTCGGCATACCATCACTTCTACATTAGTGATTTCGTAACTGACCGGAACCATTTCGACATCTCCTGTTGTGATGTCCCGGAAATTTGGGCAATATTTATTTAATAATTTCATTAATAATTATTTTAAAATGAGAAATTATTGATTTAATAATCCATTTCAAACATAATTTTCTTTTGAAAATTTATAATTATTTAGTTTGATAAATGATATTCTTTTGAAAATTTATAATAATAATTGAATTTGAGAATCTTTTGTTTTAAAATGTTAAAAATATTTTAATGATAAAATTTCCTTTCTAAGCTGATTTAAAAATATTTTATTTATAATGTATATATGTATACATTGTAAATAGGAGTTTTGATTTTAATTTTAACTTTAAATTTAATAAAGAATATTTTCAAACTTATAATATATAGGTGTATAATTATGAATTGATTAAATTAAATGGAAAATAGTATTGGAACTTTTCATAAGTCAATTCATTAATCTATCTTATATTTTCAAAAAGAAATTAAAGTAAATATTTTGTTATAAATATATAATAGTTAAAAATTGTATTTTATAATAAAGTTTATTTTGTTTTATCTTTAAAATTGTTTTGAAATAAATTTAGTTTATTTATATTAGAGTATAGTATATTTGAAACTCTTGAATAAAATGAATTCAACATTGTTCTTTTCTTTTTAAAAAGTTTCTCTTGTGAAAAATGGTTTTAAATAATTTTTAAAAATATTCAAGCAAATATTTAAATATGTAAAGATAATCCATTTGTAATCATTTAAAGATTAAATATAAATAAGCATACAAAACATCTTAAATTAAGTTAGAATGGTTTTATCTTAAATTAAAACATTTATAAACAAAAGACATTTATCTTTGTATTAAAATCTTACATGTGTTAAGCTTCATTTTTTTTAAGTAGACACTTGTAATTTATTTTCATATCTAAATAACAAGTGGCATACTAAATCAATATTGAATTTATTATTTTAGATAAAAACTTAAACAAATCTTTTTTTCAAACACCTTATCTTCCATGAATGAATCTAAGTTCAGATTTAAAGAAAACTGAAATCCATTTTTACTCTAAACTCCACAACCCAAACTCAATCTATATTCTGCAAATATCAACTATATTAAATCTGCAATCAAAGTTTTAAAGCCTGCAAACAAACAAAAGTTCTTCAATCTATAAAAAAAATCAACTCAAACAAAGATGAAAAGGGGAAGCATGCAGACTAAAATCATCAAATGCAGTTTCAAAGCCTGCAATCAACATATTATAATCAACTCTAACTAGGAGCAAGCACAGATTCAATCTGCATTGGAATTCATGCTGCAGGGATGAATTTCATCTGGATTGCTCTCTGTCTTTTTCAATTTTAAGGTGAGTAAATTTCTGTTTTAAAAACAGTTTCTACTTTTAAAAACTAAGCTAACAAGATTTGCAGTGCTTAAAGTTAATTCAAATGTCTTTCAAATAAGAAATTGTTAAACAGTGGTAATTAAGAACTGATCTGTTCTTTCTTTTTAGTGAGTGACCCAAATTTATATGTTGTTTAAAAGTTTATATGTTCATGACATCTGATAGAATTGGGTTTATTTGTTGACTGTTGTATTGTGCCTGCATACATACTTGAATATGCAGATAGGTGATGCAAATTTCTACAGACTTGCTACTGTTTTTATTAGGATTTTAAATACAAATCCACTTATTTATGTCTGAATCTGAGTTAGGAATTATTATGTAAACAATTTGAGTTGTAGCATAGATTTAGGATTTGTAAAAATTTTATTTTAGAAGAGTAAAATCTGTTACTTCTGGAAATAATAAAAGAAAAAACAACAACAGACAATAGATTCCAAAGTATAAATTACCAAACATCTTTAAATATCAAGTTTAAAGCTTTAATACATGTTTAAACATGGATATTAAAACATGCATCAAGTTTTAAAAACTTCTGTGTTGATTTAGGACAGTGCAGAATTTAGAATTTTGGGGGTATCAAACCATTTAGTAAAGTTTTGGATCTGGAATTACATCTGGAGGTGTATGATTGACTGGAGAGAGTGGGAAAATAAGGGGAAGTTGATCAGAGAATGAAGGTGATGACAGTGGGGTATTTTTCTCAGGTTAGAATCCCTAGTTTTAGTGCAGCAGAGGTTTTGTACTGCCTGAACTCTGTGGTGATCTGAGTGTTGCCATATTTTGGGGTTAGGCAGAGGGGGTATAGGTGGAGCAGTGGCCGGAGTTGGAGACCCTAAGATGGTCAGAGTGGGTTTTGGTGAGTGCTGACAGGTTTGATTTACTTGGTGAAGTTTTTTTCAGGATTGTTTAATTTTGCCTGACTCAAATTTTCAAGCAACAGAGAATTATGTTGGTGGTTGTTATCAAGTCAAGGGGTGGATGGCTTCTTGGAGAGTTTAGTGAAGGGTGCTGGAAGTCGCCGAAGCAGTGGTCGCATTTGCACAGTGTTTTGATGGACTCTGGTGAACTCTGGTGTCCAGGTTTTAGTGACTCGAAGTTAGCCTCGTGTAGTATGTGTTGTGACTCGAAGTAGGCTTGGGATTAACCCGAAGTAATTTGTTGGTGGTCTCGGGTTGTTGAGTGCAGAGGTAAAACCTGAGTTTTTTTTTTAAATCTGGGAAAACTCAAAATCTTTTAAAAACTATGATTTAAATTAAAGTATAGTTTGATTTAAATTCAAGTAGGCTCATGAATTCAAAAGTTTTAAAATGATGAATCTAAATTTAAATAAGATTTAAATTTAAATCTGGAAACAGTGTAAATATTGTTCAGGTTTCTCTGAATCCAGGTTTTTATTTTAAAAACAGTTTTGTTTCTTTTTAATTTTTTTTAAAGGAATTCAATTTTTAAAATAAAGATCCAAGTTTAGGTGTAAGTTTGAATTGAATTAAAAGTACTTTTGAATTCAAAGTTTAAAAATGAAACTTTTAAATTTTAAGCAAGATTTAAAATTTAGTTTTGAAATCAAGTTTTAAGTATGATTTCAATTTTACTTTGAAATCAGTTTGAATTCAAAGCAGTTTTGAATTTTTTTAAATATTGGTTAGGAAATGTTTTAAGTAGAATTTAAATATGAATTTGATTTCAAATAAGGTTTAAATTTAAATGAATTCTTTCCTTTAAATATTTAAATAAATTATGAAATGTTTAACTTTAAATCGAAAAGTTAAATAATCTATCTATTTCCAAATGTTGATTTCGTAGTAAAATTTAGTAATATTGATTTTTAAACTTTTCTTATATAATAATGTTAGTTCTTTACTTTTAGGTTTATTAAATTATTTAAATTTGGAAATGTTTATATGGTTAAATATTTTTAAAATCTTAAATTTTTAAATGAAAGTTGAATTTAATTTTAGGAGTGTATTGTTTAAATACATTTGAATAATTAATAAGTCATTAATAAGTAAATAGATTAATTTGGAAATAATTAAGATGATATAGAAATTTACTTATTAAATTGATTTTAATTAATGTTTTGGATTAATTTATAATTTGAAATGATTAACGAATAATTAATCTAAGGTAATTTTCTTAAATAAGGAATTAATGAAAATGTTGATAATTATCTAAGGATAATAAATAATTAATTAATGTGATTAATTTGATGAATTAATTAGATTAATTAATTTAATATAATCAATTGTAATTGATAAGTATAATTACTTTATAAAAGTAATTAAGAGTTAATTACTTATTGTAATTAATTCTGATAATGTGCTTTGTTAAATTAATTAATTTAGTTTAATTAATTCAAGAATAATTTAATAATTTAATGATAATAATTACATAATGTAATTTATGGAGCAGGATTTCTTAGAGAAGTTTTAATTGATAATTACTGGAATAAAATTAAGGAAAGGTGATTTATTTTAATTTGGATAATTACTTTTGTAATTAATCAAGGATTAATTAATAAAGATAATTAATTATTGGATAATTAATTTATTAATAACTAATTAAGAGTAGTTAATTACTGGATTCAAAATATTAATCAGGGTGATTAATAATTGTATTTTAATTACTAAATGTAATTAATTTTGAATTGAGTAATTAATTTAAATATTAATTAGAGATCATTAATTATTATAATTAATGATGATGATTAAGAATTGTTTAATTAAGTAATAATTAATTAATTAAGTGATTAATTAATTATAATTAATTAAGGACAAATGTAATTAATTATAGTTAATTAATAAATGAAGTAATTAAATGTTAATTACTTATGATTAAGGTTGATTAATTTTATGGGATTAATTTAAGACTAATTACTTATTGTAATTAGTAAATGATTAATCATAGATATTTAAGCAAGTTAAATACTTAGTGAATGGTTATTTAACTAGGTTGATTAATCAATAGATTTATAAGCCGGATTTATAGGTGAGTAATTAATTTAATTTATTTTAAATTAATTAAAGATAGAAGTAATTAATTCATTTTAAATTAATTATAAATAATGGATAATAAATCATTGCTTATGGATGATATTGATATACTTTTGGATGGTTGTGATCTCAGAAATGAGATGAGTCGTATCTATAGGATATGGATGCTTAGATATAGTATGATGGATTATTTTGGTTGTGATGATTGACTGTTGTGATGGTTATATTTTGTGATAATGTTATGGGTTATCTGTTATGATATATGTAGTTTATCTATCTGTGTGAAATAGATACTAATAAAAGGAGTTAATTGTTTAAAACCCTTAAGTACAACTTGGACATTAAAATGGCGTTTGGTTTCTGTGAGACCGGGATCGGGTTTCCATATTTGGATATCCGAAAACCACATCGATTCCAATTTAAACGTTAGGTCGTTAATCCAAGTGGAGCAAGTGAAGACTCGAGGTGTAAGGGCTATACGTCAGTATAACTCTGTGGGTGATTCCGTAATGAGTTTGACGGAATAGTACTTATAGATTCGAGATGGTGGTTTAGAGTGCAAGAGTTATCATCGTTAACTCTGAGGGTGATTCCAAAATGAGTGTAACGAGATAATGCCTTCGGTTTCGTTCGAACCCGAAACGAACTTGTATGGATTGAATGCTTTTAGAACATCGTCAGGCGGACGATGAGCATTCTAAGATAGATGTGTTCTCTAAAGGTAATCGTAGCCTCAAGCCTCATCAACTGGGAATGGCAAAAACAGGGGAGGTGCAGCAAGGCTTCGTGGGTAGCCCCCACTTGAGAGTGAGATTTACCCCTGTCTAGAGGTCCCTTTTATTTCGGCTGTGTGGACAGTTGTGAGCTCCAACAGTCGGGGTTATCTTGTTCGAAACTATTCAGTAAGGAATGGGTTCGGCCTTGTGTTGCAGGGGATTGGGAGTAATCCTCGGTACGGTGGTCTAGGACACGTACTGTGACGGGCGGTACCCCAGTAGCCCTGCCATTGATGGAATCCAAAATCCAATAAGTGCCTATACGGTTTTGATTGTGCCCAACTATGTTGTAACGTGAGATGTAAGCATTCCAGCTATTTCTGTATTTTATTTTGAAAATCCTAGACACTATTATAATATCACTGGATTTCCTATCAAATGTTTTGGTTAGCGTAAGGTAAAAACTTTTCCATGTTTATGTGTGGGAAGTCTTACGTGATATCTTTTGTTTTCAAAGGATTTTCTAAAAGTTAAGCAACTTTTAACCGTTTACTCACACCAGACCCCTGTCTGACCCGAGTGTTTATTTTCTGTTTTATTAAACTCTTGGGTACTCATATTACGTATGAGTAGTCAAGTGATACAGGATTGCTTTGACGAGTCCTGGAGGAGATAATGGAGCAGGAGGCTTCAGCGAGTAGATATATATAGTGGTTCCGCTGTGTTTGAGTTGTATCTGTTTTTCTCTGATACTTAATTGTAATCGCTAGACAGATGTTTATAACTGTCTAGTTTGTGTATTGGCTGTAGAACTCTGATGTATATGATATTATGTAAAGTATTATGTGATATAATATAATTTATTCGTCCCGCTGTGAGATTCTGATGTTGTCTGTTTCTTTCTTTTCTTTCTTTTCTCTTTTCTATCCCTTTCTTTCTTCTTAGCGATGCGACTTCCTGGAGTTTGGAAGTTGGGTCGTTACACCTGTCCTTTTTTCTTTGAAACACATATCACACAACATTGATGCCATAAGTCTTTAACCTTGTAACCTATGCTTTAAAGAATTTGATGCCGCATGTATTTATTTTTGACGACCATCAAGTATCGGCGTGGTTGCCATAGTTTTATGAAGCCGTTGTCAAATGTTTTAAGCTTTTGGTGCTGCAAGTCATCATTTTCGATATCAACTGTTTTGCAACATAATAGCCGAAGCACCATATTTTCGACATCACAGTTTTGTAAAGTATTGATGCCGTAAAAATTGATTTCGACTTGAGTAACTGATGTCGTAGCCTGTCAGCTACGACATCACATGTTTTTCTGTTTTCGACAACTAGGTTATGTGCCTTTGATGTCATAACTCTTTCATTTCTAAACTAATGCTTTAAAAGCCGAAAAGACTTGTTTTCATGCCAACTAAAAGCTATGTTTTAAAGGCGAGATAACCTATGTTTTAAGAAAGTCGATAACCTTATGATTTCGGCGGTATAGCCTTATAATAAAATTAGAGGTTTAAAAAATAGAGGTTCGATATCGTTTTTAATAGCATGGATGACATAAGCCTTCTATTTTGAATCTTTATATTGATGGCTTGACAGGTCCTATGTTTTATGAGTTTAACAACTTCATTGGGGATACCAATGCATTTTATTTTCGATATGCCATACGTTCAAGGGTTTGACAGCCTAGTTGGGGATGCTAATAGACATAGGTTGGGAGCTTGGGCGAATAATGTTATAGTTTAAGTATAAATTGATATTTGATGGGTTCATGGTCATCCTAGGAAAACAATGTGATGCGTGATGGATAGTCCACATAATGCTAAAGATGGACAGTCTTTATATAGTTCATGATGGGTTCATAGTCATATCCTAAAAAAGGTATGATATATGAGACAGATAGTCCACATAATTTTAGACAAATGAGATACGTGTGATGGACACTCCGCATGAATTTTAATTAGATAAACCATGTGTGATGGGTAGTCCACATGGCCTGGGACAGATAATCCATACAATGTTTATATCTGAGACGATAGTCCACATAAACATAAGATGGATAGTCAGATTAAATTTAGACGGGCAATCATTTAAATTTAGATGGATAGTCTATTAAATTGGGATGAATAATTCACTGTATGATTTTGGTTAGGGTAAGGGAGTGTATAACACTATGAAGATAGAATAGTCAGACCTACCCATCTTGCATGCCTGCAAATGATTACTTTACTATGTTCTAACCATTGTGGTCATAATTAGTTAAGATACTAGTGAGAGGAAAACTCGTTCCGCTCCATGGCATGATCTCACTAAATATCTATTTCGGTTCAAGATGATAGGTTATTATTCACACCGAACTTTTTGTCAGACCCGAAGTTTTTGTTTTTCCCTTCACCTCTTGGGTGCTCATTTGAGTATGTTTGGAGTAAGGGTTTTCAGGTTTCCATGTTAGATGAATAAGCTTTCGGAAACATGCATGAGGGAAGCTAGCCATTTGTAGGATTTTTAATTTGTTGTTGTGTTGTTTTGCATCTAAATGGATGTAATGATAGAAGTTATACCTGTAAAGTATTAGAATCTGATCAACCAAGGGAGCATTTTCATAAGTCGCTCTTGGAGTATTTTTTAATTATTATATTTTCTCTAAATGTAAGATCGAATGGGATTATGTAATGAATATGAAATTTTATTTATGATATGAAATGAAAAGATTTACTATTGAAACGGGTTTGAAAACTTTCATATTCTTGTGCTTCTAATTTTATCGGTACAATTAACATGAATGTAATTATTCATCGAAAATTAGTACTGTAGATGACTGCAATATCTGTTGCACTTAATTTTGGACCTCATTATGGGGGATTTTACAATTGGTTGGACACATGTAAAAGGATTTTTGATAATCTTGAAATGGATGATGAGATGAATAGAAGAGTGGTTCCCAACAATTTCAAAGGTGCGCCTTGAACTGTTGAGATGCTAGCAAAGTTGGGCTCACCCAAGGATTAGTGTTTACTTAGGACCAGTTCAAAACTCGATTCAAGGATTAGTTTACGATGTGGAGTTTAATTCCTTATCGAAAACAGGATGCCTTTCATCGACACTCCATTGAGGAAGAATGAGAAGTTTTTGATGGGTTTGGATGACTATTTAGAGGAGAAGTTAGTGAGTCATATCGATGGGCCATTTGAAAAATTTATCGAGAAAGCTCTTCGTCAGGAGAGTTACCCCAAGTCCAAATCATCTTCTGTATTTAAGGAAGGCCAAAAACGCAACAAGGCTATGGAGACAAGAAGAAATGGAATTGTAAGAGAAAGCAATTCGAGGGAAAGAACGCTTGAAAAAGGGAGATGTGGGATCATGTCTGCTATGGTTATGGAGACAAGGGTCACTTGATTAGAGACTAGAAAGCTAATGGAAAGAGAAAGGACTATAACTATGGCAAGTTATGAACGTATATGCTTTAAATGCCAGACTTCGTTGAGAGCTCCCTCGATGAAGGAGAAAAGGAAGAGCGTCGTTGTTCAAGATATGCTTTCCATTTATGATATTCCCATATATGTTTCGTTCGATACTAGGGCCTCACATTCTTTCACATCCGATGTCCTTGTAAATAAATTAGGATTGAAACCCAAAATAGTTGACCGACCTTTAATTTTGATGAACCATGTTGGAGGCAGTATGGTCTTGTATGTTTGTCTTGGTTTGGTCTTATCAAGTCTTGGATGCTCTTTTGTTTGCGATTGTTTTATTTTGGATCAAGTTACGGATCTTGGGGATGGACTGTCTAGGAAAGTATGCGATAGTGGTGGATAATGAGAAGATGTTGATATGATTGAGTCTGAGGAGGGGCAGAAGGAAGTGGTTAGCTGATTGTAAGAGGATATGGTTATAGTTAGTTTTTATACTCGCTCGAGGTTTTACAAGATGAGTTGTCATCTGTGTATATCATAAGAGAGTATCCGAAACTATTCGAGGAGGTGGTTGGATTACCGCCACACGAAGAGATTGATTTACGCATAAACTTAGTAAAGGATATCAGGCCGATAGTTATGCCTTTAATGCGTATGAAACCCATAGAGCAGAAGGAATTGGAGGTGCAAATTAATGACCTGTTGAAGAAAGTGTTCATTCGTTGGAGCATATCTAATTGAGGCGCACCTATAATATTCGCCACTAAGGTGGCTGGCTTTCTGAGATATTGTATAGATTACCGTAAAGTGAATAAGGCGACGAGGAAGAGCAACTATCCATCCTTGTGTGTTGATGACTTTCTCGATTAGCTTCATGGTGCGAAAGTGTTCTCTTGGTTGGATCTTGCGACAGGATTTCGCCAATTGAGAGTAACAAAAGAGATTGTGCCGCTCACTACATTTCGTACGCCGTCTACTATTTATGGATGGTTAAATACACCATTCGGGCTAACCAATGCTTTGGCATACTTTGTTGATCTCATGAACCACGTCTATGGGGATCAACTGAATAAGTTTGTGCTTGTGTTCGTGGACGATATTCCGGTCAATTTTTAGACAAAGGAGGTGATAGAGTTAGGGTGTTACTTATACCTAACTCAAAAACCAATCTTGATCGAAATAAAGGGTGTTTTCTTTCTATTATATACTTGTTAACGAATTTCTCCATCAACACCCAAAAGTGGATTTTATTAACAATGCTAGAATGATCCTAGCTAATAAGCTAGGTCAACACAAGCTCAATGAAGTGAAGATATTTTTTTGCATATCTTTTGCCAAGGCTTTTGTCATATTGAGGGTCATAAAAGAATCGAGTCAATATGCAAGCCATAAGTTTGATTCAAGTCAATATACTATGCACTTGATTAATATTAAATTCCTCGCATCTGCGAAGTTTGAGCGCTACAATTGGTTAAAATCTCCAAATCAATATAGGGTTGCAAAGTTTCGAATGTGAAGTGAGACAAGAAGTAATCAACCCCCTCCTTCAACACCCTAGGTTCGTATTTATATGGGAGGAAATATGGCATGATGCATGGCAACAAGATGCTTAACTTCATCAACAGCTTCGACGACGATGATATTGCAGGGAATTAGACCCATGTTCGTCGATGATATTCATGTTGTGTCATGATTATTCGTCTTTGACTTATTAATAAAGAGAGGCAGCATTCTTGAACTTCAGCATGGATGGCTCCTTCTATGTTGGCCAGCCTCAATATTGATAAAGAACAATATTGGTTGGAAGCGGCTTCATCCATTAACATTGTTGATTCTCTACATCATTAGAAAATTAATGAAGTGCGACACCAACACATATGGGCACAGAAGAATAGTAACATGGAAAAGTAATGACATCGGCGACAACGTTTGTGACTACAAGTATCATCATCGTTGCGACATCGGCTGCAAACTTATTTTGGGACACTGGGTACGACATTGCCATATAGTGACGACATAAATGATGTGTAGTGACAAGATTGGCCTCGATAATTTCTATGGACGTTTACAATGTTCACCATCAACATCGCAAGTATAATTATTAAACATTGACACTGAAGAATGTCGGCATTGATCACTGGTGACATCAATGGGGGTGCCATGATGAAGAGTGGCAATAACGTCGTTTTAGGGTTTTGGCTTTGTTGGTGACATGTAATGCTAATGTTGATGAAGGTCGGAATCATTGGTGTCAGCATAGACTTCATTTCCACTCTTTCACCAACATTATAGTATAGCTTTGGTAACCATGATGCTCGGCATCATCGTGCAGTGGCATTCAATAACTTGGCCTAATTGATATGTGGCGTTGCTTAGTTGGAGACGTTGAAGAGTAGCAATTTTTAATAGGGTTGATATTAAGAACGACAACATTGATAAGGAGCACCATTAATGAGTGGCGATGCCAATAGTCTCCCTTTGGGACTACACTTGCTTGTTTATCTTAACACTGCTCTTATGTGCTTTATAATGGCTGTTATATGAAGGCTTAGGCACTTCTTTTTGCAATGAGTTTCGATCTCATCTCCCTAAAGCTTTTAGTCTAACATCATATCCTCTTGAGAAATTATGTGAGTAACATTTGGCTCCTCCAAGTGCAGTAGGAGCATTGACTTTTCATGTCAATAATCTTAAACAACGTGCTTGTCTCTATTCAAGTCTATCCATTCATTTACTTTGATGGTGTTCCTCTTTCTTCTACGAGTCAAATTAAACAAAGGTAAATTTCAAATTATCGAGATAATTTAAGATCTTAAATTCCACATATATGGGTTAATACTAATATAAGATTTTTCACCTTTATTACTAAGGTTTTACTAGTGCGACATTGTACTTAGGATACTTTTATGCTAATTGTCATTCAAGTTTCTGGCACATATCCATAGATTTGTTTTCTTATCACAGATTTAGCATTTATACGCGTTCTTCTAGTCAACCTAAAAGTTTAAGTTTTTCTTATGAATTCGTTATCGATTATTTAATGGTCATTGATTTGCTGTAAAGGTTATTTTGGATTTTAAACTTTTTATTATTTACATAACATGTAAATCACCTACATTCTCTTATAACGAGCATTCAAATTTGGAATAGTATCACTTGGTAGATAGATGAAGGGCTAGACAAGAAGTTCTTCAAGAAGACTAGTATGGGTTTCAAAATTTTTCCTTCGAGTTAATTATTTTTGTTGTCGAAGATTGGCTTCCTATATTGAGTTCCTTCTAAACTTTTAGATCAGACTCATTTATCGTTCAAATTTTTGTTCTTCCAATAGTATATCGAACAAATCTGTACTTAAATAACTATTACTTTAAATGTACTATGTAGCCTACTTTCTAGACCTTTAATTTGTCGCAAGATGATATGTAATACTTAGCTTGTCTTCTTATTGTAATTTTTATCTTCGAACCTAAAACCTACTTTGATAATAAATTAGGGATTTAGGAAATTAGAATTTCATGTGGTTGAAAGCTATAAAAATATCTAACACTAATTTTGAAGAAAGGGTTAGAAAACCATCTGATAATAAGAAAGCTAGAAATTCAGCATATCATCAGATAATAAGAAATTTAAAATACCATCATCTAGCAATAAGAAATCCAGAATATCATTTGGTAATAAAAAAATCCAAAATACCATCTATGGTGATAAGAAGTCCAAAATATCCTTTGATGATAAGATATCCAAAATCCCATCTGATAATAAGAAGACCAGGAAACCATCTGGTAATAATTTTTTTTAGAATATACTCTGATAATAAAAACCCATAATCCCATCTAATAATAAAAGGCAGAAAACCATCTGGTAATAAGAAATCCAGAATATCCTTTAATAATAAGAACTCAAGTTTGTTATCTGATAATAAGAAATTCAAAATACAATCCTTTGGCAATGAAAATTCCAGAATACCATCCGAAAATAAGAAGTCTAAAAAACCATCTGGTAATAAGAAATCCAGAATATCTTCTAATATTAAGAAATTAAGTATACTATTGGATAATAAGAAATCCAAAATACAGTCATCAGCAATAAGAAATCCAAAATACCATCCGATGATAGTAAAAAAATCCAAAATTCCCTCTGGTAATAAGAAATCCAAAACACCATCTTTTGGCAATAAGAAATTCATTTGATAAGAAGATGTAAACTCAAAAAAGTGAATTAACACCATGGTTTGAGTTTGAAAGCACCATCCCTGTTTTGACAGAGCAATATCACAGATCACAGATATAATAAAAGAACAGTACAAGGAAGAAGATAAAGAAGATAAAGAATTTTTATAGTGGTCGGTTGTTAATGAAGCATACATCCACTCTATATTTTTCTTGTAGACTGATTGTTGTTACCAGGTGTGTTTGATTGCAAATCTTTGATTATCTCTCAATAGATTGGATACCGGAAGCTAGAATCCACTGGAGAATCATAGTTAATTCCTTTGGAAATTGTTGTGAGGGAGGCCGAGAGTGAAGAATGTTTCTAGTAGAGCTTCAGCTATCAGTCCGGAGAAGATCTAGTTTATGTTGCTGGCAGGATGGTATTTATATGGGTCGGAGAGCTTCTGGGCCAGGCTATGTCTTCATCAGCTTGCGGGTAGGTAGGCAACGACCCAGTGAGAGTTTGGCTCGCAAAACAAGTAAAGAACATGGGTCGCTGGTGTAACGACCTGGAACTTTGGTTATTAGTTTTTGAACATTTAATTCATTTTAAATGTTGAGTGTGGGCTGTTAATTGATTTTGAAATATGGAGATTTGGGTTGAATTAATAAAATGAATTATAATTTCAAATATAGTTATTTAATTATATTTGGATAGATAGTAATTTAATATTTGAAATTTGAGGTAATTTGCAAATCTGGGAATAAATGGATATGAAAGTGGTTTCTAAAATTTATTTATAAAGTCTAGTCGGATTTGAATTATAATATTGGACTTTCGAATGGTATCAATAGTTGATAAGTTAAATTTGGAAATTTATATTAATTTAATAATGGAATTTAATATATATAGTAATAATGTAAATAATCAGATTTTGATTTAAAATGAATCAGGATGATTTTGAATGTGAATAAAAATTCTGTTTGATTTATAATTAAGTTAGCAAAGTTATAAAAGTGAAATTTTAAATGATTTCGACAATTTCGATAATCGCTCGATTTAATCGACAAGTTATAATAGCCTTCCGGGGCGTAGTCTCGGAATTCGACAAAACCGGTTCCATTGGATCCGTAATGGTGTATTATTATTGGATTTCAATTTTCATAGCATTTTGAGTTACCGTTTGTTCGTTCGACTGAGAAACACGTTGAAATTAAAATCGAAAATTTAATATTTTAAATCGATTTAAAAAGATATCTTCCACATATGATTAAATTTGACTCCAAAATACATTCCATTGTGTTCGAAATATGGATAGAACCTTATAAACGCCAGGCGGCATGTGTGGTTTGGAGTTCCTTTGAAAAAGGTTTGTTAAATTGGAAATAATATTAAAATAATATTAATAAATGTATATATATAAACATCGCACAGTAAAACCCTACGGCAAAAGAGAACGCGGTCGCCACTAGTTGTTTGAATGGACGAAGTTCTACCAGTTTCATCTTGATTTTTCTCACCATCCATTTCTTAATTTTGAAAACTTCCAACTGGAAGATTATTGAGCTCGTCGAACTCTATGGGTTGAACGACTATGATCGAAAATTGAGCTCCGGTTTATCGGCAAATTGAGATGGGAAGGCGAACGTTTGCACGTGGATTATGGTGACTAGGGGCGACCGAGCTTGGCATAGCTTTGGGTGTTAGGGGAGCTCGCGTAGGCGCTCGCCACGACGGTGGCCGATCGACCCATAGGCGATCAAGGATGGAGGTGGATCAAGCCCTAAAAGGCGAGATGGGTTTCGGGTTCTTGGAAAGAACGAAGAAGAAAGTAAGTTGCGACCTGGATTTGAATAGCGTTTTCGATGGCCAGATCTCGTTTTGCTATGGTATAATATGATAATGAAAAGAAGTAGTTTTAAATTATAGTTCAAACTATAAAAATTCATATCTGATGCATATGTTGTCAGATTTCTACGAAAACGGCGGCGCTGGAATCGCAGTGATGCGATCTATGCTGCGATGCAGATCTGGGATCATTTGGGTAAAGCGATAATTTTTGATTAAATCGAGTGGGCTCGATTTAATTTAAAAATGAAACGCCGACTCAAGGTGAGCTAATCTCACTCACATCTGGATAATCATTTAAGTTTAAATAGTTAGAATTTAAATTATTGATTGATTGGTTGAATATGAATATTATTATTAGTTTGGATATGATATTATATATAGTAGCGGTATATATGTATTGGAGTGATTGACATTCCCGCATTATGTAGCGGATGAGACCCTATATGCCCGCGTAATAGCGGATGACCCTTTATACCGCGATATTCCACTTCGAAGTGGAATTGGTATTTTATATTGTGCTAACATCTATGAATGTAGGGAAATAGGTTAGAGGAATCCAACTGGATTCCTCAAAATATTGAATTTAGTTTATATTCAAGGATGCGATTTATTTGATAACCTTTGATAGAATTGAATTGAAATTTTAAGTTATTCGATGGTATGGTTTGGATGAATAAAATTTAGTATTCTAAAAATATAGAACATATTGAATTGGGTTTTTAAAGGAAATGGAAAGGAAATTTTTAAGTAAGTAATCATTGGGAATTTGGATAAATCGAGAAATAAATTTAAAGGGAATTTAAACCAGGATATCAATCTGAAATTGATTAAGTGTTTTGGAAAATGTGTTTAAAAGAAAAGGAGGAATGGAAATTTGTAAACTGGGTTTATAAATGAAGTGGAATATGTATCAGTGGATAAATTTGGATGTATAGATTCCGGTGGGAATTTATAAGAAAAATTGTAATTCATTTTAAAAATAAAAAGGTGATTTTATTTTTAAAAGCTGGAAAATATATTTTCCAGGAAAACTAAGTATATTTTAAAGAAAAGATTTCAAAGTATAAACTAGAAGTTAAAAAAGTTTTTGTAGAATGTTTTTAGGAATATATTATTTAAATTATTTTTAAGTGAAAAATAAATAATTATTTAAGTTTGTAATATCCCGGAATTTATGGCAATACAAATTTAATAATCTGTGTTTAAATTTAAATTAATTTGATTGTTTCTGTAAATAAATTTGAATTGATTCAATAATCTTCTTTTATTAAATATTTAATTAGTGAATTTATTTTTAATAAGTTAATAAATTGTTTTCTGTTTATTATATGTATATGTATATTTATATATATTTTAAATAGATAAGTTATTTTTAATCAAATTAGTATAGCATATTTACTAATATTTTGAATTTGGAAAATTATGATTTATTTTTGAACTAAGCTTTTCAAAAACTATTTAATAAAATAAATAAATGGCTTTTTTTATATATAAGTCAAATGTTTTATTTGTTAAAATGTATTTTTGACTTAAGATAAAAACTATTTGTTTTAAAATAATTTGGAATGTTTAGGAATGTTTTTAAATTGATTTGAATTTAAATTGGATTGATATTTAAATTCTTTTAAACTTATTTTTTTAATGTGTATGTTTCTTTTAACATATGAAATAAAGGTTTTGAATTGTTTTTAAAATCTTGTTTGTGTTAAAATTTGTATTCATTTTAAAATCTTAAATTTTAAATTGAAGTTTAAATAAATTTAAAGTAAATTTAAAAACAAATTTGTAGTAAATTTAAAAACAAATTTGTTTTTTAAACATTAATTAAGTAAGAAATGTTATCTAAAGGATAAATGAAATTTGATGAATTGAATTAATTAAATAATTAAGTTAATTTAAGATTAATAATTAATTATTTAATTAATTAATAATATGGAATGGTAAATTAAATAATTAAGAATTTTTAATTATTAATTAGATTTGAGATTAATTAATTACGGTTAATTAATCTATAATTAAGGATTTTTAATTAAATTTTAATTAATGGTTAAGATTTATTAATCAAGTGATTAATGATTAATTAAGATTGTAATTAACACTTAATTAATTAATAATTAGAGATTAATTAATTGTAATCAAATATTGATTAATTTGTAATTAATAATGATTAAAATAAGTTAATTTCTTAATTAAGTAATTAAGAATAGTTGATGAAGGTCATTAACTTAAGATTATTTAACAATTAATTAATGTGATTAATTTTTGATAATTAATTAGATTAATTAATTAATAATAATCAATTATTTAAGTTAATTACTTAATTAAAGTAATTAATGAATTAATTACTTAGTATAGTTAATTTGATTAATGTGATTAGTTTAGATTAATTAAGTTTAATTAATTTAAACATGTGTGGATTGATGAATAATTACTTTATGTAATTAATGGGTTTGTAATTACTTAAGGAAGTAATTAATTAATAATTACTGGATGTAACTAAAGATGTTGAATAATGAAAGTAATTCAGATTAAATTACTTTGAAATTAATCAAAGAATTAATTGACGTAATTAATTAAGAGTAATTAATTTATGGGATGAGTAATTGAAGTACATAATTACTGGATGGTTATTAATCAAGGGTGATTAATATATATATGTGGTTTAATTGCAGATTAATTACTTATGTAATTAATTTATATAGAGAGACTGATTAATTGTAATTAGAAATCATTAATTAATAAAATTAATGATGTAATTTAGAATTGATTAATTAAGGAATAATTAATAATGAATAAATGATTTATGTTATTAACTTTAGTTAATTAATTAATTAAGCAATTACAAGTTAATTATTTGCAAGGAGTTTAATATAATTAACTTGTGTAATTAATATTAAAGTCTAATTACTTATTGTAATTAGAGATCGTTAATCAGTAACGATTAATTGAATTGAATATTGAGATGGTGATTGATTAATTGGTTTGTAATCAATTGATGGTTAAGATAAGCAAGATTTTAACGATGAAGTAATTAATTTAATTCATTTTAAATTAATTAGAGATTAAGTAATTAAGTTAATTCATTTTAAATTAGTTATAAAATAGAGTGATCATTAGATCATTGCTTATGTTTGATGATTGGTATTGGTTGTCATGTATGGTTTGTAATCTCAGTTATGAGATGAGTAATGTTATATGATATGGATGCATTGGTTGCATTTGGATGATAATATGGATTATCTGATTTTGATATGAATTATCTGTTGGTAATGATAATATTGATTACCTGTTGTGTTGTGAACTATCTATCTGTGTGTATATAGATAATGAATTGAATTATTTTAAACTCTAAAACAACTTGGCCTTAAAAGACACGCTTTGGATTTCGATGAGACCGGGATCGGGTTTCCATATTTGGATATCCGAAAACCACATCGATCCAAATTAACGTTAGGTCGTGAATCTGAAGTGAAGATGAAGATTCAGAGTGCAAGGGTTATCGTCGTTAACTTTGAGGGTGATTCCAAAATGAGTGTAACGAGAAAATGCCTTCGGTTTCGTTCGAACCCGGAACGAACTTGTATGGATTGAATGCTTTCAAAACATCGTCAGGTGGATGATGAGCATTCTAAGTGTTATGTCCTATAAAGGTAATCGTAGCCTCAAGCCTCATCAACCGGGAATGGCTAAAACAGGGGAGGTGTAGCAAGGCTTCGTGGGTAGCCCCCACTTGAGAGCGAGATTTACCCCTGTCTAGATGTCCCTTTATTTCGGCTTAGTGGTGCGGTTGCTGATCACAACTGCGGGATGGTCTTGTTCGGAACTGTTCAGTAAGGAATGGTTCCGGCTTTGTGTTGCAGGGGAGTGGGTGTACTCCTCGTTACGGTGATCTTGGCCACGTACTGTGACGGGCGGTACCCCAGTAGCCCAGCCATTGTATGGTATCCAAAATCCAATAAGTGCCAAAGGTTTTGATTGTGTTACCCACTTTTGTGGCTAGTAGCTGGAATTTAATAGATGTAACAATTTCGGCTATTTCATATTTACTTGAAAACCCTAAACACTATTATAATATCACTGGATTTCCTATCAAATGTTTTGGTTAGCGTACGGTAAAAACTTTTCCATGTTTATGTATGGGAAGTCTTACGTGATACCTTTATTTTCAAAGGTTTTTCAAAGTTAAGCAACTTTAACCTGTTACTCACACCAGACCCATGTCTGACCCGAAGTTTATTTCTGTTTTTCCTAAACTCTTGGGTACTCAAATTTTTACGAGTAGCCAAGAGATTCAGGATAGGATTCAGGTTAGCTTTGACGAATTGTGGAGGAGAAATGGAGCAGGAGGCTTCTACGTGTAGATATATAGTTTTCCACCGTGTTGGTATCTCTGAGTGTTTCTGTATGTGTATTGAGTTGTAATAACTAGACAGGTGTTTACAACTATCTAGTATGTGTTGTATTGTCTGTGTAACTCTGATATTTGATGTATACTATGTAATACTTATGTTATTAATATAATTTGTTCGTTCCGCTGTTTAGATTCTTTTGCTGTTTCTTCTTTCTCTTCTTTCTTTTCTCTTTCTATCCCTTTCTTTCTTAAGGATGATACGACTTTTTGTGGAGAAAAAGTCGGATCGTCTCACTTGGTATTAGTGAATTAGGTTGAGTGAATACCTAGGCTTTGTAGTGGCGTCTATCTTGAGAGAGCGTATTTGTATTTTTATTATATATATATATATATATATATATATATATATATATATATATAATTATTTCTACCTATCTGATTGGGTTACCTGTTCAGGTTTTCCAATATAAGTTGTAATGGTAGGTAAGGTAGTGGTGTGTGTAACAAAACTACCCTTGGTTGGAGTTTGAATGGATGAGGTTGGAAGTGTATTTGTCGAGACTGTAGACCGAATACCGTCTCGGGTGAGTTTAGCTTGGAGTAAGGACTTCATCAATCTCTGGAGGTAACCTTCTAAAGGTTTGGAGATTCATCTTTGAAGTGCAGAGTTGAAGTTGGATCTGTCGGTAGGACAGAAGCAAGCGAGTGATGGTATCTTGATATCTCAGGAAGTAGTAGCTGCGTGATGAGATGCAGTGACTATGGATGTTTCCGAAGATGTTTCTCTGGAATAAGAGTAAGGAAGTGAGTCTGCTTGGTGTTGTGGCTGAGTCCAGTAGGGTGTTCTGTTTGCTTTGAGGTCCGAGTTACTCGAAGAGTTTGGATTGAGAATTCTTTGGCTTTGGTGTTAGAGGAGCAGCTCGGAGTGTTCTGTGTTGACAGGAAGTCTTCTGGCTGTGTAGTTTTTCTGAAGTGGAGTTCAGAAGCAGCAAGAGTGAATCCTTTTCTTCGGTGAATTGGCTAGGCCAGCATAAGCTGTTCTGATTGGTAAAGTGAGAGAAGTTTTCCTTGGAATTAGGTTGAGTTGATCGCAAAAGTGACTTGCGATAGTTGAGTGTTCTCTTGAGTTGTTGGAGATTGTCCGGATGTCTTCAAGGAAGTTAGAGTTTGTCTGCATCTGAAGATCGAGTTTTCTTTTCGATTTGGATTCCAGGATTTCGGGTGGTTCAGTTACTAGATGGATGGTTCCTTGAGATAGAAGTGGGTGAAGCAACTCAGGTTTCGGAGAAACGTCTGAGTTTTCTTATGGATCTGTGGAACCATATTTCTGTGCTGGGTTGTCTAGTCTGTTCTTGTGCTCTTCGTCAGCATTTTCTTCTACTTCGAATCAGAGTTTTGCAGCGGAAGCAGTTTGGGGGTGCATCTATTTTTCTTTTTCTGGATAAGGAGAAGTTAGTTCTGTCTTTTGTTGGTATTCTTGGTTTTGGATTGATCTTGAGGAGATCATTGTGTTGGATTGTTTTGATCCAATCTGTTTATGGTGGCATCAGCAAGAGTTGAGCTGATCAGGAGGGATGTTGGTATCCCAGGATCGTCCGAAGAGATTTTATGGATAAGAGACAGAGAAATTTAGATTCTGGAGTCGGAGATTGGGTTTTGGTTAAGTTTTTCTCTGATCCATGGAGCTATAAGTTTTGGCAAGTTTGTGAAGCTAGCTCCGAAGTGTTTTGGGTTTCTTCTGTGATTGGTAAGATAAGTGTTTGGTTTTCTAGAGTTAAATTTCCGGTTTGGATAACCGGGATTCAGTGTGTTTCACGTATCTCTGAGGGAGTACGTGTTTGATATTTCTGGTTGTAGAACCAGCAGTTCTGGAGGTTTGGTTGTTAAGTCAGACTCGTCTGTAGTCTGATATCCTGTTTAGAGTTGTAGATATAGATGAATAGGAGCTCTATAGCTTAGTAGTTTTGATTGTTTGGATTCTATAGAGCGAGTATCCCGATATATATATATATATATATATATATATATATATATATATATATATATATATGTATACCGGGGAAACTCGTGAAAGTTTTATCCAAAATTCTTTTGGATAATTAGATTTGTTCTGATTGTGTGAATTGGTTGCTTTGGTTGTTAGCATATGATTAACATATGCTGTATTTTAAAATAAAATCTGTAAATAGATTATTAAATTACCTTTGTTTTAAATTTCGGGGACGAAATTCTTTAAGGGGGAAGGATTGTAATATCCCGGAATTTATGGCAATATAAATTTAATAATCTGTGTTTAAATTTAAATTAATTTGATTGTTTCTGTAAATAAATTTGAATTGATTCAATAATCTTCTTTTATTAAATATTTAATTAGTGAATTTATTTTTAATAAGTTAATAAATTGTTTTCTATTTATTATATGTATATGTATATTTATATATATTTTAAATAGATAAGTTGTTTTTAATTAAATTAGTATAGCATATTTTCTAATATTTTGAATTTGGAAAATTATGATTTATTTTTGAATTAAGCTTTTCAAAAACTATTTAATAAAATAACTAAATGATTTGTTTATATATAAATCAAATGTTTTATTTGTTAAAATGTATTTTTGACTTAAGATTGTATATTAAAACAAGTTATTAAAATGTTTTTTATTCTTTTTAAAATATTGATAAATAAATATGATTTGTAGAATAAATATGAGAATTTAAAATACAATTTAAATATGAATCATGTATTCATTTAAATAACAAATAGGTTACAATCTTTTTATAAATTTATTTTAAATGATTTAAACAATATTATTTTCAAATGATTGATATATATATATTGTATTTATTTATAATCATTCTTGGTTTTGTTTTCTTTAATTATTTTTTTCATAATAAAGTATTAAGAACTAATTAATTAAGCTAAACTTTCATTTAACTTTAATTTAAAAATACTAATTACTTAAGTTGACATATGTAAACATTTTAGGTTCTTATATAACAAATGTAAGCATCTTGAAAGCCTAATCTAACATGTGCAATTAAAACACACAAGTCATTTACATGTATCGTGTTTAATTTTATTTTTCTTTGTTTTTCAAATAAAAATAAAAATAAATCATAAGTATGGTTATTTAAACTTGCATCTTCCATTTATTTATTTTCTTTCTTCATTTTCAATTCTAAAAACAAAGAATTTTCAGCTGAAACCCATACTCTTTTCTCCTTTCATTTTCTCTGTTATTTCATATTCTCAAATTCAAACCAAAACTGAAATCTGCAAAACCATTACCACTCTTCAATCAAAAAATTATGTAATCATACTCATTCGAAAATCAAATGCATTCAAACTGAAAATCAAAATTTCTGTACATTTTCATCCTCAAAAACTGCAAATCAAAAATCTGTTCATTTGCATCCTGCATTCAATTCTTTTAAAAAAAATCTGGAAAGGAATTGCAAGTCAAAAATACCTGCATTTCTTCTAAAAATTTGGAGAGTGGTCTCTGCATGCATGTTAGAACATCAAACAACTGAAGCTCAAGTTTTAAAGGCATTCAAAACAATTGCAAAGGAAGTTCAAGCAGGATTTAAAAGAAAGTAAAAAAGAAAAAAAGAAAATTCAGAAGCCTGAAGTTATGCTCTGCTCATCAGTATTTAAACAGGTGAGTAACTTTTCTAATTTTTTTTATTAAAGGTCAAAAATTTGTTGCATGCTAGTATACTAAAATAAATAAATGTTTCATATGTCCTAAATTTAATGTTTGATGTGTGATTGTATTTATATGCATGTTGTTAAAAATTAGCTATGTTCTGTTTTTTTTTTGTTTCCATAGTACAAGTTTCAATTAAAATCCTTATTTCTTTAACTAGTTTCTGTTAGAATGAAGGATCTAAGCAAGACATCTTTGTTGACTTAAAAGATTAAGACTTAGAATTTTATTTAAGTTAAAATTAAAAAGGAATGTACTGAAAAACAGGAAAGAAGACAGGATGGATTGAATTTATGAAAAATTCAAGTATGAAGATTTTACAAAACAGTAATATAAATTAAAACCCTATACCAAAACATGATTTTTAAGATAAAAATCTCAGTTTTCAAAAAAGAATTGGAAGTGCAGTTTATATTTGCACTGGAAAAGGAAATTGGGAAAGTTATGATGATCTTTAGGGTTGTTTGTGTTGGCATTTCTTCTGGAGAGGGAGGAGATTACTGGGATGTTGTGAAAATTATTGCTTTGAATTGAAATTCATTTTTGATGTTGTAATTTGGGATTTAAGGTTGTGAACCCTAGTTTTACTGGTTTAAGAAAATTGAATACCACGACATCTTTTATTGATCGAGTGGCTAGGGGTTTTGGTTTCTGGAAGGGGATGGGATGGCGAAGTTATCACCGGAAGCGTAGAGTCTACAGTGGCCGGTGGCGTTAAGGGGAGGTGATGACAGGTTGGTGGTTTTGGGTACTGACTGTTTCCATGTTTGGAAATTGGGTCGAAATCTTGAATTAGTGCGTATGTCAATCGATTGATGGTTTGGTTGGCCTGAGGGGATGTACGGTGACTGAGGGAATGTCGCGGTGGTGATCAGTGATGGCCGACATCGTTGTACAGGTGCATGGTGATAGGTGAACATGTTGGTGGTTTTTGGTTTTGGTTGCTCGAGATGGTCTCGGGTAATTTGAGGAGTAACTCGAAGCAATGTTGTTTTTGACTCGAAGTTTTTTATAGGGTTTGCTCGTGCATTTTGCTTTGTTACAGGTTTTACAGTGACAACAGAACCTGTTTCCAGTTTTTAAAAATTAAAAGCAAAGGTTTAGATGCAAACTATAATTTAAACTAAGATTTAAAAACTGAATTTAAATTTTGAATTCAATCAGTTTAAATCTTAGGTTTTGAAATAATATAAATTTTGAAACTTTAGTTTGGTCTTAAGCATAATCAGAAAAATCTGTTTACTGTTTTTTTTTAATTTTTAAAGTTTAAAATGTAAACTTAAATTTGAACTTAGGTTTTAAAACCTGAATTTAAATATGAATTCAAATAAGTTTGAATTATGGTTTTTTAGACATAATTTAAATTCAGAAAAATTTAAGTTTGGTTTTTAAATAAAAACAGAAACTGTTTTCTGTTTTTAAATTTAAAGGTAAAGTTTGAATTGCAAGTGGAAATTTAAACTGAGTTTTTAAAATCTGAAATTTGAATATGGATTCAAATTAGATTGTCTGTGATTTAAAAATCATTTATGTTTTTAAAATTTAAATTTGATTTTAAAACTCATAGGTGTAAAAGCATATGTATGTTCGAATTTGAATTGGAAGTTTAAATTTTAAATTAGGAATATAAGAAGAATTTAAATCTGGGTTTTAAATCTGGATTTAAATTTTAAAATTCAGTGTTTAAAATAAAATAAGTTTAAATTTGAATTGTTAATTACTTTTGAAAGGTTAAATGATTTGAAATGGAGTTTAATATGTAAATAAGTTTTTAAAGATTTAAGTTTAAATCTGTAATAAAAGATTCAAACTGTATTTCAATTTTGAAATAAAAAAAGGAAAATTTTAAATTGAATTTCTTTTAAAATAATTTGGAATGTTCAAGAATGTTTTTAAATTGATTTGAATTTAAATTGGATTGATATTTAAATTCTTTTAAACTTATTTTTTTAATGTGTATATTTCTTTTAACATATGAAATAAAGGTTTTGAATTGTTTTTAAAATCTTGTTTGAGTTAAAATTTGTATTCATTTTAAAATATTAAATTTTAAATTGAAGTTTAAATAATATTTAAAGTAAATTTAAAAACAAATTTGTTTTTTAAACACTTAATTAAGTAAGAAATGTTATCTAAAGGATAAATGAAACTTGATGAATTGAATTAATTAAATAATTAAGTTAATTTAAGATGAATAATTAATTATTTAATTAATTAATAATATGGAATGGTAAATTAAATAATTAAGAATTTTTAATTATTAATTAGATTAGAGATTAATTAATTAAGGTTAATTAATCTATAATTAAGGATTTTTAATTAAATTTTAATTAATGATTAAGATTCATTAATCAAGTGATTAATGATTAATTAAGATTGTAATTAACACTTAATTAATTAATAATTAGAAATTAATTAATTGTAATTAAGTATTAATTAATTTGTAATTAATAATGATTAAAATAAGTTAATTTCTTAATTAAGTAATTAAGAATAGTTAATGAAGGTCATTTTGTGATTAATTTTTGATAATTAATTAGATTAATTAGTTAATAATAATCAACTGTTTAAGTTAATTACTTAATTAAAGTAATTAATGAATTAATTACTTAGTATAGTTAATTTGATTAATGTGATTAGTTTAGATTAATTAAGTTTAATTAATTTAAACATGTGTGGATTGATGAATAATTACTTTATGTAATTAATGGGTTTGTAATTACTTAAGGAAGTAATTAATTAATAATTACTGGATGTAATTAAAGATGTTGAATAATGAAAGTAATTCAGATTAAATTACCTTGAAATTAATCAAAGAATTAATTGAGATAATTAATTAAGAGTAATTAATTTATGGGATGAGTAATTGAAGTAGTTAATTACTGGATGGTTATTAATCAAGGGTGATTAATATATATATGGTTAAATTGCAGTTTAGTTACTTATGTACTTAATTTATATAGAGAGATTGATTAGTTGTAATTAGAAATCATTAATTAATAAAATTAATGATGTAATTTTGAATTGATTAATTAAGGAATAATTAATAATGAATAAATGATTTATGTTATTAACTTTAGTTAATTAATTAATTAATTAAGCAATTACAAGTTAATTATTTGCAAGGAGTTTAATATAATTAACTTGTGTAATTAATATTAAAGTCTAATTACTTATTGTAATTAGAGATGGTTAATCAGTAACGATTAATTGAATTGATTATTGAGATGGTGATTAATTAATTGGTTTGTAATTAATTTATGGTTAAGATAAGAAAGATTTTAATGATGAAATAATTAATTTAATTCATTTTAAATTACTTATAAAATAGAGTGATCATTAGATCATTGCTTATGTTTGATGATTGGTATTGTTTGCCATGTATGGTTTGTAATCTCAATTATGAGATGAGTAATGTTATATGATATGGATGCATTGGTTGCATTTGGATGATAATATGGATTATCTTATTTTGATATGAATTATCTGTTGGTAATGATAATATTGATTACCTGTTGTGTTGTGAACTATCTATCTGTGTGTACATAGATAATGAATTGAATTATTTTAAACTCTAAAACAACTTGGCCTTAAAAGACACGTTTTGGATTTCGATGAGACCGAGATCGGGTTTCCATATTTGGATATCCGGAAACCACATCGATCCAATTTAACGTTAGGTCGTGAATCTGAAGTGAAGATGAAGATTCAGAGTGCAAGGGTTATCGTCGTTAACTTTGAGGGTGATTCCAAAATGAGTGTAACGAGATAATGCCTTCGGTTTCGTTCGAACCCGGAACGAACTTGTATGGATTGAATGCTTTCAGAACATCGTCAGGTGGATGATGAGCATTCTAAGTGTTATGTCCTATAAAGGTAATCATAGCCTCAAGCCTCATCAATCGGGAATGGCTAAAACAGGGGAGGTGCAGCAAGGCTTCGTGGGTAGCCCCCACTTCAGAGCGAGATTTACCCCTGTCTAGATGTCCCTTTATTTCGGCTCAGTGGTGCGGTTGTTGATCACAACTGCGGGGTGGTCTTGTTTGGAACTGTTCATTAAGGAATGGTTCCGACTTTGTGTTGCAGGGGAGCGGGCGTGCTCCTCGGTACGGTGATCTTGTCCACGTAATGTGACGGGCGGTACCCCAGTAGCCCAGCCATTGTATGGTATCCAAAATCCAATAAGTGCCAACGGTTTTGATTGTATTACCCACTTTTGTGGGTAGTAGCTGGAATTTAATAGATGTAACAATTTCGGCTATTTCATATTTACTTGAAAACCCTAAACACTATTATAATATCACTGGATTTCCTATCAAATGTTTTGGTTAGCGTAAGGTAAAAACTTTTCCATGTTTATGTGTGGGAAGTCTTACGTGATACCTTTATTTTCAATGGTTTTTCAAAGTTAAGCAACTTTAACCTGTTACTCGCACCAGACCCATGTCTGACCCGGAGTTTATTTCTGTTTTTCCTAAACTCTTGGGCACTCAAATTTTTACGAGTAGCCAAGGGATTCAGGATGGGATTTAGGTTAGCTTTGACGAATTGTGGAGGAGCAATGGAGCAGGAGTCTTCTGCATGTAGATATATAGTTTTCCACTGTGTTGGTGTCTCTGAGTGTTTCTGTATTGTGTATTGAGTTGTAATAACTAGACAGGTGTTTATAACTATCTAGTATGTGTTGTATTGTCCTTGTAACTCTGATATTTGATGTATACTATGTAATACTTATGTTATTAATATAATTTGTTCGTTCCGCTGTTTAGATTCTGTTGTTGTTTCTTCTTTCTCTTCTTTCTTTTCTCTTTCTATCCGTTTCTTTCTTAAGGATGATACGACTTTTTGTGGAGAAAAAGTCGGATCGTCTCACTTGGTATCAGTGCATTAGGTTGAGTGAATACCTAGGCTCTGTAGTGGCGTCTATCTTGAGAGAGCGTATTTGTATTTTTATTATATATATATATAATTATTTCTACCTATCTGATTAGGTTACCTGTTCAGGTTTTCCAATATAAGTTGTAAAGGTAGGTAAGGTAGTGGTGTGTGTAACAAAACTACCCTTGGTTGGAGTTTGAATGGATGAGGTTGGAAGTGTATATGTCGAGACTGTAGACCGAATACCGTCTCGGGTGAGTTTAGTTTGGAGTAAGGACTTCATCAATCTCTGAAGGAAACCTTCTAAAGGTTTGGAGATTCATCTTTGAAGTGCAGAGTTGAAGTTGGATCTGTCGGTAGGACAGAAGCAAGCGAGTGATGGTATTTTGATATCTCAGGAAGTAGTAGCTAAGTGATGAGATGCGGTGACTATGGATGTTTCTGAAGATGTTTCTTTGGAACAAGAGTAAGGAAATGAGTCTGCTTGGTGTTGTGGCTGAGTCCAGTAGGGTGTTCTATTTGCTTTGAGGTCCGAGTTACTCGAAGAGTTTGGATTGTGAATTCTTTGGCTTTGGTGTTAGAGGAGCAGCTCGGAGTGTTCTGTGTTGACAGGAAGTCTTCTGGCTGTGTAGTTTTTATTAAGTGGAGTTCAGAAGTAGCAAGAGTGAATCCTTTTCTTCGGTGAATTGGCTAGGCCAGCATAAGCTGTTCTGATTGGTAAAGTAAGAGCAGTTTTCCTTGGAATTAGGCTGAGTTGATCGCAAAAGTGACTTGCGATAGTTGAGTGTTCTCTTGAGTTGTTGGAGATTGTCCGGATGTCTTCAAGGAAGTCAGAGTTTGTCTGCATCTGAAGATCGAGTTTTCTTTCCGATTTGGATTCTAGGATTTCGGATGGTTCAGTTAGTAGATGGATGGTTCCTTGAGATAGAAGTGGGTGAAGCAACTCAGGTTTCGGAGAAACGTCTGAGTTTTCTTATGGATCTGTGGAACCCTATTTCTGTGCTGGGTTGTCTAGTCTGTTCTTGTGCTCTTCGTCAGCATTTTCTTCTACTTCGAATCAGAGTTGTGCTACGGAAGCAGTTTGGGGGTGCATCTGTTTTTATTTTTTCGGATAAGGAGAAGTTAGTTCTGTCTTCTGTTGTTTGTGGAGTAGAGTTGTATTCTTGGTTTTGGATTGATCTTGAGGAGATCATTGTGTTGGATTGTTTTGATCCAATCTGTTTATGGTGGCATCAGCAAGAGTTGAGCTGATCAGGAGGGGGTTGGTAGCCCAGGATCGTCCGAAGTGATTTTATGGATAAGAGATAGAGAAATTTAGATTCTGGAGTCGGAGATTGGGTTTTGGTTAAGTTTTTCTCTGATCCATGGAGCTATAAGTTTTGGCAAGTTTGTGAAGCTAGCTCCGAAGTGTTTTGGGTTTCTTCTGTGATTGGTAAGATAAGTGTTTGGTTTTCTAGAGTTAAATTGCCGGTTTGGATAACCGGGATTCAGTGTGTTTCACGTATCTCTGAGGGAGTACGTGTTTGATATTTCTGGTTGTAGAACCAGCAGTTCTGGAGGTTTGGTTGTTAAGTCAGACTCGTCTGTAGTCTGATATCCTGTTTAGAGTTGTAGATATAGATGAATAGGAGCTCTATAGCTTAGTAGTTTTGATTGTTTGGATTCTATAGAGCGAGTATCCCGATATATATATATATATATATATATATATATATATATATATATATACCGGGGAAACTCGTGAAAGTTTTATCCAAAATTCTTTTGGATAATTAGATTTGTTCTGATTGTGTGAATTGGTTGCTTTGGTTGTTAGCATATGATTAACATATGCTGTATTTTAAAATAAAATCTGTAAATAGATTATTAAATTACCTTTGTTTTAAATTTCGGGGACGAAATTCTTTAAGGGGGAAGGATTGTAATATCCTGGAATTTATGGCAATATAAATTTAATAATCTGTGTTTGAATTTAAATTAATTTGATAGTTTCCATAAATAAATTTGAATTGATTCAATAATCTTCTTTTATTAAATATTTAATTAGTGAATTTATTTTTAATAAGTTAATAAATTGTTTTCTATTTATTATATGTATATGTATATTTATATATATTTTAAATAGATAAGTTGTTTTTAATTAAATTAGTATAGCATATTTCCTAATATTTTGAATTTGGAAAATTATGATTTATTTTTGAATTAAGCTTTTCAAAAACTATTTAATAAAATAACTAAATGATTTTTTTATATATAAATCAAATGTTTTATTTGTTAAAATGTATTTTTGACTTAAGATTGTATATTAAAACAAGTTATTAAAATGTTTTTTATTCTTTTTAAAATATTGATAAATAAATATGATTTGTAGAATAAATATGAGAATTTAAAATACAATTTAAATATGAATCATGTATTCATTTAAATAACAAATAGGTTACAATATTTTAAATTTATTTTAAATGATTTAAACAATATTATTTTCATATGATTGATATATATTGTTTTTATTTATAATCATTCTTGGTTTTGTTTTCTTTAATTTTTTTTCTTCATAATAAAGTATTAAGAACTAATTAATTAAGCTAAACTTTCATTTAACTTTAATTTAAAAATACTAATTACTTAAGTTGACATATGTAAACATTTTAGGTTCTTATATAACAAATGTAAGCATCTTGAAAGCCTAATCTAACATGTGTAATTCAAACACACAAGGCATTTACATGTGTCGTGTTTAATTTTATTTTTCTTTGTTTTTTTAAATAAAATAAAAATAAATCATAAGTATGGTTATTTAAAATTGCATCTTCCATTTATTTATTTTCTTTCTTCATTTTCAATTCTAAAAAAAAAAGAATTTTCAGCTGAAACCCATACTCTTTTCACCTTTCATTTTCTCTGTTATTTCATATTCTCAAATTCAAACCAAAACTGAAATCTGCAAAACCATTACCACTCTTCAATCAAAAAATTATGTAATCATACTCAATCGAAAATCAAATGCACTCAAACTGAAAATCAAAATTTCTGTACATTTTCATCCTTAAAAACTGCAAATCAAAAATCTGTTCATTTGCATCCTGCATTCAATTCTTTTAAAAAAAATCTGGAAAGAAACTGTAAGTCAAAAATACCTGCATTTCTTTTAAAAATTTGGAGAGTGGTCTCTGCATGCATGTTAGAACATCAAACAACTGAAGCTCAAGTTTTAAAAACATTCAAAACAATTGCAAAGGAAGTTCAAGCAGGATTTAAAAGAAAGTAAAAAAGAAAAAAAGAAAATTCATAAGCCTGAAGTTATGCTCTGCTCATCAGTATTTAAACAGGTGAGTAACTTTTCTAAATTTTTTTATTAAAGGTTAAAAATTTGTTGCATGCTAGTATACTAAAATAAATAAATGTTTCATATGTCCTCAATTTACTGTTTGATGTGTGATTGTATTTATATGCATGTTGTTAAAAATTAGCTATGTTCTATTTTTTTTGTTTCCCTAGTACAAGTTTTAATTAAAATCCTTATTTCTTTAACTAGTTTCTGTTAGAATGAAGGATTTAAGCAAGACATCTTTGTTGACTTAAAAGATTAAGACTTAGAATTTTATTTAAATTAAAATTAAAAAGGAATGTACTGAAAAACAGGAAAGAAGACAGGATGGATTGAATTTATGAAAAATTCAAGTATGAAGATTTTACAAAACAGTAATATAAATTAAAACCCTATACTAAAACATGATTTTTAAGATCAAAATCTCAATTTTTAAAAAAGAATTGGAAGTGCAGTTTATATTTGCACTGGAAATGGAAATTGGGAAAGTTATGATGATCTTTAGGGTTGCATGTCTTGGCATTTCTTCTGGAGAGGGAGGAGATTACTGGGATGTTGTGAAAATTATTGCTTTGAATTGAAATTCATTTTTAATGTTGTAATTTGGGATTTAAGGCTGTGAACCCTATTTTTACTGGGTTTAAGAAAATTGAATACCACGGCATCTTTAATTGATCGAGTGGCTAGGGGTTTTGGTTTCTTGAAGGGGATGGGATGTTGAAGTTATCCCGGAAGCGTAGAGTCTACAGTGGCCTGTGGCGTTAAGGGGAGGTGATGAAAGGTTGGTGGTTTTGGGTACTGACTGTTTCCAGGTTTGGAAATTGGGTCGAAATCTTGAATTTGTGTGTATGTCGATCGATTGATGGTTTAGTTGGCCTGAGGGGATGTACGGTGACTGAGGGAATGTCACGGTGGTGATCAGCAATGGCCGGCATCGTTGTACAGGTGCACGGTGATAGGTGAACATGTTGGTGGTTTCTGGTTTTGGTTGCTCGAGATGGTCTCGGGTAATTTGAGGAGTAACTTGAAGCAATGTTGTTTTTGACTCGAAGTTTTTTGTAGGGGTTGCTCGTGCATTTTGCTTTGTTACAGGTTTTACAGTGACAACAGAACCTGTTTCCAGTTTTTAAAAATTAAAAGCAAAGGTTTAGATGCAAACTAAAATTTAAACTAAGATTTAAAAACTGAATTTAAATTTTGAATTCAATAAGTTTAAATCTTAGGTTTTGAAATAATATAAATTTTGAAACTTTAGTTTGGTCTTAAGCATAATCAGAAAAATCTGTTTACGGTTTTTTTTTATTTTTAAAGTTTAAAATGTAAACTTAAATTTGAACTTAGGTTTTAATACTTGAATTTAAATATGAATTCAAATAAGTTTGAACTCTGGTTTTTTTAGACACAATTGAAATTCAGAAAAATTTAAGTTTGGTTTTTAAATAAAAATAGAAACTGTTTTCTGTTTTTAAATTTAAAGGTAAAGTTTAAATTGCAAGTGGAAATTTAAACTGGGTTTTTAAAATCTGAAATTTGAATATGGATTCAAATTAGATTGTCTGTGATTTAAAAGTCATTGATGTTTTTAAAATTTAAATTTGATTTTAAAACTCATAGGTGTAAAAGCATATGTATGTTTGAATTTGAATTGGAAGTTAATTATGGTAGTTATTTATTTTTAAAGGTAGATTAGTATTATGATTTTAAAAGGGAATTTTAACATAAATATTTGATATAATAACTTTATTCTAAAAGAAAATTTTGGTTTAAGTTTTGTTTAGAAACTCCTATAGAATTTCTTGAGTATTATTTTATTTAAGTAATTTTAGTAGCCTTAATGTGTTTTAAAAATAAAAGTGGTTTATTTTTAAAGTGATGAAAGAAATTTACGGGATTGGGATTTATATCAAATTGGGATGAATCGAGCAGGATTTGTAAAAGGTTTATATGGGTTATATTGAAATGGAAGTATATTTCCTCGAAAAGCCAAGTATATTTTAAAAGGATAATTTTTATGTATACGTATAAGGTTTTAAAATTGTTAAAAAGAATGTTTTAGAGAAATTTATCATTTTAAATTGTTTTAGAATTTTAAAGCAAATATTATTCAAATTTATTTTAGTTGTAACTATTTTAAAAGTTAAATGAGTATTATGTTCTTAAAATAAATTTTCTAATATTTCCACTTTATATAAACTTTTTAAAAATAGTTGTGGCTTGAGTTTTGCTTGGAAAATTATTATAGAATTTCATAACTATTGTTTTGAGTAAAGTGATTTAAGTATTTTTATATTTTAAATATTTTAAGTATATATTTTTGGGTAAAGTGATTTATATTAATCTAATTTTTTATAAGACTGGGTGTTTTTCAGTGGAAATAAAATATTTGGTTGAATTTATTGTTTTGATAGTTAAATGACAAATTATCAAATCTGGACCCGAATATGACTTCAGAATATCTAGAAGAGGTATGAGAATTATACGGTACAGTTACCGTTCGAGGTGCTATACTGTACGTATAAACTCATTCGTTCTTTTAGGACGTTTATAAATAAATTCGTCAAAAAAGGTTAGGAGATGAACTCCGATCTTATTCTCGTCTGAGTATTCCTAAAGAACCGGGGTTGAGTTTGCCGAAAAATAGCGAACGTTGTTTCGAAGACACCGGGATCGGATTGTGATCCGTAAACCACTTCGATCCAACGAGTACGTTTCCGTGATGAAGACAAGAGCTTGGAGTCGAAGATGGAGCAGTGAAGTGCAAGGGCTAATCGCTACTAATCCTAAGGGTGATTCCAAAATGGATGTATTAGGAGTAGTGCCTTCGGTCCATTCAGACCTGGAACGGAATTGTACGGATGAATGCTTTTAAAACATCATCAAGAGGACGATGAGCATTCTAAGTGAGATGTGTTCTAAAAAGGTAACGCTGAGCCTCGAACCTCATCAACGGGGAATGACTGAAAATCAGGGGTTATGCAGCAAGGCTAAGTGGCTAGCAACCAATTAGGGTAAGGTCATCCCTGTCTAGATATCCCTTTTATTCGGCTATGTGGGAGGTTGCTGATACCAACCGCTGGTTGATCTTATTCGACTATCCAGTAAGGGGTAGTCCGGTCTTGTGTTGTAGAGGATCAAGGTGGATCCTCGATATTCTGATCTAGACCAGATACCGTGACAGGTGGTACCACAGTGCCTAGTCATTAGTTGAAAATCCATTCTCCCTACGTACCTTTACGATTTTGATTGTAGAACCTAGTAATTGCTGGAATTTAATGAATGTAACAGTTTAGGCTATTTGATTTAAGTATTTGTACTTAGACACTATTATAATACCAGAGGATTTTATAAGAAATGTTTTGGTTATCGTAAGGTAAAAACCTGGCATGTTTATTTGTGGTGTGGTCTTACGAGATACCTTTGATTTACAAAGGATTTTGAACACTTTAATAATTAAGTTAATGTATTTTTCTCACTCTGGTTTTCCAGACTGACTTGGGTGTTATTTTATTATAATGCCCAGGTCAGACCGAGTATTATAAATCCAAGACAGGATGTTGTGGAGCTCAGGAGACGAGCTAGATGGCAACACTTATCACACGTACTTGAAGTATATTCCGCTGTGAAGTATAAGCTGCATAGTGAGCTTTTGTGAGGACAAGTTAATATAACTGTCCAGTAATTGTTTTGATTGTGATGTACTCTAATGATATAATGTATAAAGCAGACATAGTTTCTTTTTGTGTAAAGACCAGTTACTATCTATTATATTTTGTTCCGCTGCGAATATAAGATTCTGATGTTGTTTTGTTTTCTCTTCTTCTACCTTCTTCTTTCTCTCCCTCAGCAATCTGTCTTTTCCGACACTCGATCGTCGGCATATTAAACACGTGTCAATTTTTTATTTCCATCAAATTGCCTTTGAAATTTCAAAAACAAACAGGTTTTCCTGAACAAATTAATTTGGCAGCAATCTGTCACTTAGAAACTCGAAAATGAACATCGATGATGCTGTAGTCATCACCGAAGTTATTTTCCAGCGAATGAAGTGAATTCGATGCTATATCCCTTCCCAAAATTTATTTGGGACAATTTCCTTTCAGAAATACTTTTTAAAACAATATGCTATTATTTGTCTTCAAAAAACTTCTGAAATCTCCGGGGTTTTAAAGTTTCAAATTCTATTTTAATTCAAATTTTAACTATAATGCAATTGTATAGTTTATGCTTATACAAATTCCCATTTAATTATATTTCAATTTATAATTTACATTTATAATTCATATTTATAAATTTCATTTTATAATGAATTTATTTCCTTAACCTTTGGTTATGTTTTAAATTTCTAGTTAAATTTTTTACTCAACAATGATAATAATTAAATATTATTTTTCCTAACATCCAAGCAACCATATATTAGCTAAAATAGTTTACAAAACCTTTTCTTTACATCAAAATATATTTTTGGGTAAAATTATTTCATTCACCCACATTTAAAACAATACCATGTCAAACTGTTCTATTCAAGTGTTAGAAATCCCTTTGATACAGTTGTCCAGACTGTGCCGACGAAGGTTCATATGCCACTTAATAAACCAATCAACACAATATTAAAACAATTTATATTCACTAACAAATACGCGCTCATATCTATTAATACGCTCTAACTCATTCTAGAGTACTACGGACTCTAATTTAAATGAGTAATCCCCACCAGAGCCAAGGTTATCACCAACCTAAGCTCTGATACCAAGTGTAACGACCCGCAAATCCATACCCCTTGAGTCAACACTATTCTACAACAATCAACTCAAGTTATACAGAAATACGAACCATTTGGGTTAAAGAAGAAGAGGTAGAAGAAGAAAATAGAAAACAACATCAGAATCTAACCATCGCAGCGGAATAAAATATTATAGATAATGAATAATCTTTATTCAAAAACAAATATATCTGTTTGTATATTACATTATCAGAGTACATCAATCATAGTTCAACATCAATAACATACAACCGGATATACAGCTAATCAACACAACGGAATATATATAAAACAAGTACGATAGTACGTATCGTCATTCAGCTCGTCTCCTGAGCTCCACAACATCATATCCTGTATCCTATAATACTCGATCTGACCCGAGCATTATAGTAAAATAACACCCGAGTCAGTCTGGAATACCAGCGTGAGAAAATCACACTCAATTGATTATTTAAGTTTCAAAAATCCTTTGAAAACAAAAGCATCTCGTAAGACCACGCCACAAATAAACATGTTGGGTTTTTACCTTACGATAGCTAAAACACTTTTTATATTAAATCCTCTGATATCATAATGGTGTCTATAGAAAGTAAAATAGAATCTAGTTGAAATGCTTGCATCTTATGTTTCAGCAATAGTTGGGCACAATCAAAACCGTACGGGCGCGTAGGGAAAATGGATTTCCAACTAATGACTAGGCACTGGGGTACCACCTGTCACAGTACCTGGTCTAGATCAGCATACCGAGGATCCACCCTAAGTCCCCTGTAACACAAGGCCGGAACCATCCCTTACTGGACAGTCCAGAGTAAGATCACCACACGGTTGGGATCAGCAACCGCCCACTAAGCCGGAATAAAAAGGGATATCTAGACAGGGATGACCTCACCCTCAAGTGGGGGCTACCCACGAAGCCTTGCTGCTTAACCCCTGATTTTCAGTCATTCCCGGTTGATGAGGCTTGAGGCTAAGCGTTACATTTATAGAACATATCCCTTAGAATGCCCATCGTCCACCTGACGATGTTCCGAAAGCATTCATCCATACAAGTCCGTCCCGGGTTCGAACGGAACCGAAGGCACTACTTCTACTACATCCATTTTGGAAATATCCTCAGGATTAGTAGCGACTAGCCCTTGCACTTCACTGCTCCATCTTCGCATCCAAACTCGTTTTCCTACGAAAATGTACAAACCGGATCGAAGTGGTTTTCGAGAAATAAATCTCGATCTCGGTCTCTTCGAAACGGTCAACGCATTTGTCCAATATTGATAGTCGGTTATTTAACTATCAATTAATATTCACGAATATCCATCCAATAATAAATAATTTTCCAAATTATTTATTAATCTCAAAATATCTTCACAAGATATATTTCTATTTTCAATCCTTTGAAAACAGTTTCAAACCATCTTTCTTTTTCAGAATTAACTTTCCCAAATATTTTCTATCTCCACTGAAATCACCAAGCACAAAACTAGATTTTTAAAATAATTTAAAACACTTTGCCTTGAAATATATTTTAAAACATTTAAGTTAAAACAACTTCAAGAATTTGTTAAAAATACATACTATATGAATATTTGAAAATAAGGTTACTTAATAAAATATAAAACAAGTTTTCACTTTTAAAAAAATAATACTAATTCACTCTTTAACTAATTACTGCTATAATAGATTAAAAGAAAATATTTACTTTAGAATTTAAATATTAGAAATAATAAATTTTCCAAAACTCGCTTTTTAAAACAACTTTAAAACTTTTAACTTATATTTAAAAATTTACTTTGAAAACGTACTTGGTTATCCAGGGAGAATTCCCAATCTCAATTAGTTAAATCAATTTTCCAAATTGATTCCCAATTTATTCCATTTGAAATAAATTTCTTTACTTGCTCAGTTTATTTTAAAATTCATTAATTATGGACTTTATTGTTATTGTTATTATTTCCCGTTTGATTTTAAATCTTTTAACTGAAATATACAAATTTTAGATTTTTCCCAATTTCTTCTTTATCCTTTTCAATAATTTAAATCTTAAATTTAAAATAAATTCTATGTTCTTTTAAATAATAACACTGAAGTTTAAAATTTCTTAACTTTCTGTTTATTCAAAATTTCCTTTTCATATACGGAATTTATTAATTAGCATTTTGAAGTCACTAATATTCTTATCCAATTCATTTTAATTCATTTACATTCTTTATAATTACTTCACCTTTAAATTCGCTTCCCTTTATTTCCAAAAAATTCACTTCTATATATTTTGATATCAGTGAACCGACATATATTCAAGCAACTATAGCATTCAATATTCCATTATAATTCACCACAGAATAGTAATTAATCACAATAGAGAATATTAAATAATTTAAATAAATGTTGAGGAATCCAGTTGGATCCCTCCAACCTGCTTTCCCTGCATCCATAGATGTTAGCGCAACATAAAATACCAATTCCACTTCGAGGTGGAATATCACGGTATATGAGTTTTAAATATAAAAATCATCAGCTATTTAATGTGGGAAATCAAACATTCCAAGATGTACTATATACTACTATATAATATAACACACCAAATCAAATCAATCAATCAACCAATTATTTAAATTTGACTATTTAAAATTAATTTAAACTCAGCTGAGTGAGATTAACTCACCTTTGATTTAGTCTTGCAATCCACTTCAATATTGCCTTGGATTTCCAGGTGTTTGACCTTAAATAAACAATTTACATAATTTTATTAATATTCGAAATAAATTCGAACAATTCACCCACCATTTTAATAATTTAAATTCAGTTAATAATTTAGTTTTAACTTGATGAGTTAATTTTAAATAAATTTCCTTCCGGACAATTTTCCTAGTAACAAAAATAATTTTAATAGTTTCTAATAAAATAAATTAATCACCAAACCCTTAATTTAAAGATAATTTAACAAAATTAAAATATGTAAAAGTATATTTATTTTATTTTGAAATTATGCTTATAAAAATAATCTATAATGTATATTGGTTAAGATCTGATTTTTTTTCTTTCAAATCTATATATATATATATATATATATATATAGATAATTAAAACTAACATAAGTTTTAAACTTACTGTAAAAATTTCCTTCCTATACACATATATATTTAAATTTGAAAACAACATCCCATCATATTACTTTCTTTTTTTATTTTTCTCATGTGCTTATATTTATATTTTTAAAATTTCTGAATTAAAATTCAAATCCAACATCAATTTTAAATTAAGCTTGAACATACCTAACAGTTGCAACCCCAAACCTAATCACGACCATCGTTGCTGCTATCCACGCGAATGCCATCCACTTCGCATGCGAGTCAAACATGCCCCCTAACCCTAGATGAACACGCGACTTCGGCTCCCCATCACGACCTCAACCTCGGTTGTAACTTGCAACCGCCGTGTCCTTGTCACCATCCTCCGTGTATTCAGCGAAGTCGACTTTGATACCTCGTCGCGCTCACAAACGCCGACCCCAAACGATCTCCCTCCCGCATCGCCGCGCGAGCTCGAGAATAATCGAACAACCCAGCACCATAAATGAGCACCACCATCTCGCAAACACAAACAGCCGCCTACTCCATACACCTCTCGATCGAATCGAGCTTCAATTCGATTTAGCCCATTCTCTTTTGTTTTTAGACAAATGGATTTGTTTCGAACGAATTCAGATTTGAAAATGAAAGGGGTTCGACCATTATCCCTTTTTTTGTAAAACGATAGGGCTAGTAACAGAAGAGAGAGAAAAACGTTTATTACCTTTCGTTCACTAGCTTAAGAACGAAGCCATCTTTCATTTTTTTTAATCTATTTATTGTTATTTTTTTCTTTCTCTGATATACGTTCGAACAGATGAGAAGAAGGGTGCGTGATTTGAGTTAGAAGAGTTCGGCTTTGGCTTTCAGAAGAAGGAAGACGCGAGTAAAAATTTCTGCCAAATGTTAAAACAAATAAAACATGTAATTTACCTTTTAAAAACAGTATTATATTAAATACATCTATATATATCTTTATAAATTCAAATATGAATTAAAATAGTCACAATTACGCAATTCGAAACTTCGATCTCCAATCATGGCGTACCGCTAAGCGTTTATAACATACGCTCACACAACAACTCCAAAAGCTACGAAAATTGAAACCCGATAATAACACAATATTACGGATCCAATGGAACTGGTTTCGTCGAATTCTGAGACTGTGCCTCGGAAGGCTATTTTCCTCGGAAGGCTATTTTTAAATTTAATTTAAACTATAAAATTTTAAAACGGAACAAACCACTGTTAATTTCAATTTTACAACTTCTATTATCCTCAATGTTATCAATAAAACAATTTCAAGCCTTCAAATTATTTTTAATAGGCTTAAAACTCCAGATTCAACATTTTACCCAACTTCAAATTATTTAATTCAATAAGTTAATTATCAAATAAATAGTGATATTTGAATTCAAGTTAAAAATTTAAATTTTAAATATTTAAAATCAATTAAATATTCCAATTTTAAATGCTCAAAAATTCCGGATCGTCACATAATTTAAAATGGTTATAAGCTTAAGAAATTGTTATTTGCTTGAATAACAACAAATTTGCATAGAAATTATTCGTTTTGTCGTAAACGAAAGTAAATGAATTGAAAGAAGTGAATAAAATTGGTTTTTGAATCAACTGGAATAGATTGAAATTTAAAATATGGTTAACATGTAATATTATGAAGTTTATTTGTTTAGGCTATGTATTGATGTGTTTGGCTAGTTAAATAAATGACATGTTGTTAAACTTTCATATTGTTGGAACTTATGTGCTTGTTTGAGTAAGTACAGGTACATGAGGCAATCAAATAGAGTTTGGAAATCGTAAATGCATAATAGATTAGCCGCTTGCTTAAAAACGCTAATATGAGGTACTCCAATGCAATAAAAGTTAAGAAATGATAATATATTGTGATATATTTTGTTTTCCGACCATGTGGGTCGATGTGTGTGTCTATATATATATATATATATATATATATATATATATATATATATATATCTTTTGTGATATTGTAAAACGCTCTCCGTACAAAGGAGACGCCGTGAAAAAATTTCAGAAATTTTGGGTGCTAGAATTTTTTTTGAATTTTTTGAATTTTGGATAACTAGAAAAGTTCATTTTTGAAACGATGTTAGCAGTCAAACTTTTTGAATTTGAAATGAAGGCTAATGGTTTTGGATTAAACTAAGGGTTTTGAGAAGTGAATGTAAGTTTTAATTAAGTGGCTTTTGGGTAAGTTAATGGGTTTGGAAGCATTTTCCTACCTTAGCAAATTTCGGGGACGAAATTTTTATAAGGGGTGGGAATGTAATGATCTGAAATTTTGATCGTTATTTTTTGAACATTTAATTCATTTTAAGTGTTGAGTGTGGGTTGTTAATTGATTTTGAAATATGGAGATATGGGTTGAATTGACAAAATGAGTTATAATTTCAAATATAATGATTTAATTGTATTTGAATAGATAGTAATTTAATATTTGAAATTTGAGGTAATTTGTAAATCTTGGAATAAATGGATATGAAAGTGGTTTCTAAAATTTATTTAATGTCTAGTTGGATCTGAATTATAATATTGGACTTTTGAATGGCATCAAAAGTCGATAAGTTAAATTTGAAAATTTATATTAATTTAATAATGGAATTTAATATATATAGTAATAATATAAATAATCATATTTTGATTTAAAATGAATCAAGACGATTTAGAATGTGAATATAAATTCTATATGATTTATAATTAAGCTAATAAAGTTTAAAAAATGGAATTGGTAGAACCTTCCAGGGCACGGTTTAGTCGATAAGTTAGTCGACAAGTTAAAATAGCCTTCCGGGCCACAGTTTAGTCGACAAGTTAAAATAGCCTTCCGGGGAACAATTTCAGAATTCGACAAGACCAGTTCCATTGGATTCATAATGGTGTGTTATTATTGGATTTCAATTTTCATAGCATTTGGAGTTACCGTTTGTTCGTTCGAGTGAGAAATGCGTTGAAATTAAAATCAAAAATTTAATATTTTAAATCGATTTAAAAAGCTATCTTCCACATATGATTAAATTGGGCTCCGAAACACGCTCCATTGTGTTCGAAATATTGGTAGAACCTTATAAATGCCGGGCAGTCATATGGTTTGGAGTTCGTTTGAAAAAGCTTTGTTAAATTGGAAATAATATTAATAAACGTATATATATAAACATCGCACAGTAAAACCTTAGGGAGAATGAGAACGTAGCCGCCACTAGTTGTTTCAATGGCCGAAGTTCTACCAATTTTATCTCAATTTTACTCACAATCCATTTCTTTATTTTGAAAACTTCTAACTGGAAGATTGTTGAGCTCATCAAACTCTATGGGTTGAACGACTATGATCGGAAATTGAGCTCCAGTTTATCAGGAAATCGAGATGGGAAGGCGAACATTTGCGCATGGATTATGGCGACTGGGGGAGACCGAGCTTGGCATAGCTTTGGGTGTTAGGGGAACTCGCGTAGGCGCTCCTCACGACAGTGGCCTATCGAGCCATAGGCGATCACGGAGGGAGGTAGATCGTGCCCTAAACGGCGAGATGGGTTTCTGGTTCCTGGAACGAATGAAGAAAAAGTAAGTTGCGCCTGGATTTGAATAGCGTTTTCGACGGTCTGATCTCGTTTTGGTATAGTATAATATAATAATCAAAGGAAATAGTTTTAAATTATAGTTCGAACTACAAAAATTCATATCTGATACATACGTTGTCAGATTTCGACGAAACTGGCAGGATCGAAATCACAACGATGCGATTTACGCTGCGATGCAGATCTGGGACGTTTGGGAAAGCGATAATTTTAGATTAAATCGAATGGGCTCGATTTAATTTAAAATTGAAACGCCGACTCAAGGTGAGTTAATCTCACTCACATCTGGATAATCAGTTAAATTTAAATAGTTAGAATTTAAATTATTGATTGATTGGTTGAATGTGAAAATTATTATCAGTTTGGATATGACATTATATATAGTAGTGGTATATATATTGGAGTGATTGGTATTTTATATTGTGCTAACATCTGTGGATGCAGGGAAACAGGTAAGAGGAATCCAACTAGATTCCTCAAAACCTCGAATTTAGTTTATATTCAGCGTTGTGATTTATTTGATATCCTGTGATAGAATTGAATTGAAATTTTAAGCTATTCGATGTTATGGTTTGGATGAACAAAATTTGGTATTTTAAAAATATAGAATAGACTTAATTGGGTTTTTAAAGGAAATGGAAAGGAAATTTTTAAGTAAATAATGATTGGGAATTTGGATAAATCCAGAAATAAATTTAAAGGGAATTTAGATTAGGATATCAGTTTGAAATTGATTAAGTGTTTTGGAAACTGTGCTTTAAAAGAAAAAGAGGAATGGAAATTTTGTAAACTGGGTTTTATAAATGAAGTGGAATGTTTATCAGTGGATAAATTTGGAAGTATAGAATCAGGTGGGAATTTATAAGAAAAATTGTAATTCATTTTTTTTAAAAAGGTGATTTTATTTTAAAAATCTGGAAAATATATTTTCCTGGAAAACAAAGTATATTTTAAAGAGAAGATTTCAAAGTATAAACTAGAAGTTAAAAATGTTTTTTAGAATGTTTTTAGAAATTTATTATTTTAATTATTTTTAAGTGAAAAGTAAATATTTATTTAAGTTAATTATGGTAGTTAATTATTTTTAAAGGTATATTAGTATTATGATTTTAAAAGGAAATTTTAACATAAATATTTGATATAATAACTTTATTTTAAAAGGAAATTTTGTTTCAAGTTTTTCTTAGAAACACGCATAGAATTTCTGGAGTATTATTTTATTTAAGTAATTTTAGAGCCTTAATGTGTTTTAAAAATTAAAGTGGTTTATTTTTAAAATGTTGAAAGAAATTTACGGGGTTGGGATGTAAATCAAATTGGGATGAATCGAGTAGGATTTATAAAAGAATTATATGGGTTATATTGAAATGGAAGTGTATTTCCCTGAAAAGCCAAGTATATTTTCAAGGGAGAACTTTTTTGTATATGTTTAAGATTTTAAAATTGTTAAAAAGAACGTTTTAGAGAAATTTATTATTTTAAATTGTTTTAGAATTTTAAAGCAAATATTATTCAAATTTATTTTAGTAGTAATTATTTTTAAAGTTAAATGAGCATTATGTTTTTAAAAGAAATTTTCTAATATTTCTACTTTGTATAAAACTTTTTAAAAATAGTTGTGGCTTGATTTGTACTTGGAAAATTATTATAGAATTTCCTAACTATTATTTTGAGTAAAGTGATTTAAGTAGTTTTATATTTTAAATATATATTTTTGGGTAAAGTGGTTTAAAATCTAATTTTTTATAAAACTGGGTGTTTTTCAGTGGAAATAAAATAATTGGTTGAATTGATTGTTTATTTGATAGTTAAATAACCGACCATCAGACCTGAACCTAAATATGACTTTGGAATATCTGGAAGAGGTATGAGAATTATATGGTGCATTTACCGTTCGAGGTGCTATACTGTACCTACAAACTCGTTCGTTCATCCAGAATGTTTATAAGGAAATCCGTCCATAAACGGTTATGAGGTGAACTCTGATCTTATTCTCATCTGAGTATTCCTAAAGAATCGGTGTTAAGTTTACCGAGAAATAGCGAACGTTGTTTCAAAGAGATCTGGATTGGATTGTGATCCAAAAACCACTTTGATCCAACGAGTACGTTTTCATGATTAAGACAAGAGCTTGGAGTCGAAGATGGAGCAGTGAAGTGCAAGGGCTAAACGCTACTAATCCTGAGGGTGATTCCAAAATGGATGTCGTAGGAGTAGTGCCTTCGATTCGGTTCGGACTCGGAACGGACCTGTGTGGATGAATGCTTTCAGAACATCGTTAGGAGGACTATTAGCATTCTAAGCGAGATGTGTTATAAAAAGGTAAAGCAGAGCCTCGAACCTCATCAACCGGGAGTGACTGAAAATCAAGGGTTATGCAGTAAGGCTAAGTGGCTAGAAATCAATTAGGGTAAGGTCATCCCTGTCTAGATGTCCCTTTTATTCAGCTGTGTAGGCGATTGCTTATCCCAACCGTGGGGTGATCTTATTCGGGCTATCCATTAAGGGGTAGTCCGAACTTTTGTTGCAGATGATCAGGGTGGATCCTCGGTATGCTGATCTAGACCAGATATCTTGACTGGTGGTACCCCAATGCCTAGTCATTAGTTGAAAATCCATTCTCCCAACGTGCCTTTACGGTTTTGTTTGCAGAACCTAGTAATTGTTGGAATTTAATGAATGTAACAATTTTGGCTATTTGATTTAAATATTTATACTTAGGCACTATTATAATATCAGGGATTTTAAAAGAAATGTTTTGGTTATCGTAAGGTAAAAACCCGGAATGTTTATTTGTGGCGTGGCCTTACGAGATATGGTTTTCAAAGGATTTTGAAAATTTTAATAATTAAGTTGAATGTAATTTTCTGACGCTGGTTTTCCAGACTGACTCGGGTGTTATTTTATTATAATGCTTGAGTCAAAATGAATATTATAAATCCAGGATAGGAAGCTGCAGAGCTCAAGTGACGAGCTGCATGGCGAGACGTATCACATGTACTTGAAGTATATTCTGTTGTGCAATATAAGCTATATAGTCAGCTTTTGTGAGGACATGTTGATATAACTGTCCAGTAATTGTCTTGATTGTGATGTACTCAGATGATGAAATGTATAAAACAGACATAGTTTCTTTTTGTGTAAAGACCAGTTACTATCTATTATATTTTGTTCGGCTTCGAATGTAAAATTCTGATGTTGTTTTGTTTTCTCTTCTTCTACCTCCTTCTTTCTCTCCCTCAGCAATCTTTCTTTTCCGGCAATCGATCGTCGGCATATTATACAGTGGCATATTTGTGTCAATTTTCGAGGGTCGAGAAGGGCGGGACGTCAAAGCTGGTGACCCATAGAATTGGCTCGTTTGCGGGCCAATGTCTTGGCCTTTTTTGTAGTATTCCTTAGCTAGCTTTTTTGAAGGTTTGAAGAGAGGCATAGGTCGCTGATGCACTTAGGATTTTTCTAGTGTTTGGAATAAGAGGTATTTTGATTGTCATTTGTCATAGTTGTTTCGTTTTGATGGCAATTCACTAGTTGTTTGCGCTCAGCTGCTGATTGGACTGAAACGACGCTAGCTTCTTGGTTTGGTTGAATTGGTCGTTGCTTTAGTAATGTGATTTGGCTCTCGTGAACTTCTTGCCTTTGCCTTTCTGGTAAACTTCTAAGACATTCCAATGTAATGGGATTGTTCTGTATTCTGCTGGATCCTATTGGGTTAAAAAACTCGGATAACTTTTGCCTCCCAAAGTACGCCTTTTGAATAAAAGGTGTGCTTTGCTCCAGAACAAGTCATGGCAATGAGTCTTCGGTTGTTGAGCTTTCCAGCAGTTTTAGTCTTGGTGAATCACCCAGTTCCTTCGGATTCTCTTGCCAATCACAAGTCGTTCCAAATCTGTTACAGTCAAAAAGTCTAGATTCTACCTAAGTGTCATCTATACATTACAAACATTCTGATTTCATTCGAGGTTATTACATCACATGCCTCTAATTACGTTACACATCTCTTGTCATTTCGCGTTCATTCGGTATTTACATCACCATCAATTTTTGTTTTCCATTTAAAGTTTTTACATCATATATCCAAATCAAATCATGTATCAGAATCACATCATATCCATCATATATCAAAATCACATTATATCTCAAAATCACATCATGTCATAACATATATCAAAATCATATTGTATCACATCATATATTAAAGTCATCATGTGTTCATCTAGGATTTATCCATTTTTTCTATTTATAAGGCATTCAGATCCTTTTTTTCCATTACCAAATCCGTTTTAAGTTCCAATCTTTCTGGACCATTTAAGTTTAATGTGTGATCTCTTCGAATCATTTAATGTTTAGCTTAATGCGTGACCTCTCCGAATAGTTTTAATGTTTATATTAATGTGTGATCTCTTTGGATCGTATAATGTTCAGTTTAATGCGCGATCTCGCTGGATCATTTAAGTTTTAAGTAAAGGAAACAATTTCTCTGGATAATTTTTTGTTATGTCAAAGGGGATTAAGTAAGCCCATCCACTCACTCTGGTGAGGGGACTTACTTTTTGCACTCCAGTCCCATGACGGGACTCTAAGGCGATCAATACCATTCAAGTCCACCCACTTGCTCTTTGGAAAAGGGACTTGCACCTTGCACTCTGGTCCCATGGTGTGACTCTAAGACGATCAACATCAGTTATCAAAATTCAAACATTCAAATCAAAAGAAATAAATAGAAATTAAAGAAGGAGTCCTAAATGTTCTTCTCAAGCGACCGTTTAGGATCCCGTACACGTGTAAGCGACCTTTAATTGCTATTGTCCTAAGTTCTCTCAGGCATCCGACTCAGAGTATGCATAGGGACTGTTCGAGATCCTGTAAGTGTGTAAGCGGCCTTCAATTATTATCATCTACATATCAAAAGAAAAGTGCGGGAAAAGAAATGATAAAACAAAGCATTGGAACCGAATCTGACTCATGTTTACCCCGATTATGGAATAATTTGTCTTGGTGCTTGTCCCTAGGTGTTTTTTAATGCATTTGCCACGAATGGTGATTGTCCCTGCAATTTCACCGCTATTCTATTCCTTGCATATTGCGGTAGCTGACTATTTCAGACCAGTTCTTCTACCAAACGAAGGTGTCGACACTCATTCATCTCATACCCATTCGACTCATGGAAGATGCAAAACTTTTTCGATCTTTTCTCTCGGTTTGTGGGCTCTCTACTAGGCGGTCTTCGGTAGAGGTTTTGCCTCCTCGTATCCAGATATATCCTCTCCGAGGTTTCAGTTAGGTCGGTGTATGAGGAGAATCTTGGCTTGTTTCTCTGCCATTTTAGGTATTTAATGTTGTCATCGGCTTTCCTCTTCCCTTTGTTTTTTCCAATTCCAGCTCCAAACGGTCCCCCGCCTTCGACGACAATTATGTCAGCATCCACATCCTCATCCTTGGCTTCAACGTCTTCCTAACACAGGTACCTCTCAGCTTCGTAATAGAATTCTGCAGGATCCATCGGTGGGTCCCTTTTCAATGCGGCTTTGAAATAAGTCTTATTCGCGACTCAGATACTGCCACCATTAGGATAAATGATGGTTCTGGTTTGTTCATGTGGCTGCCGCCTCATTGAATCTTGTTAAATAACTTCTTAAGGACTCTCTAGTACTTTGTTTTACGTTTGAGAGCGTAAGTACATTCCTTGGTTGTGAGACATGAACCTTGGACTGTCTCAAGAATCTGCTCACTGAGTCGGTTCACGTGCTTATGGACCCATTTTCTAGTTGTCTGAACCATATTACAACCAAATTTGTTGAGTATAAGGGAATGCATCACCCCATTACTTCTTCTTAAGCACCCAACACCTCTATATGTTGGATGTATCGCATAATATGAATTGTCGGGTCTTTCTTCCTATCTTCCAGCGTCAGAAGCTTGAAATCTAAAGGATTTCTCACGTTTTGGATATTAGTGGTAAATGGATTTCTGTTCACATCTTCTAGACCCTGATCTGGGGGCCTCCTTTGATGAATCTCCCGACCAATTCAGCAATTCTATTCTCACCGTCCAATTAAGGTCTCTGTCTTAAAGCAATACTTTGCCTCTTCCCCATTGGGGGTATTCAGGGATGGACTCTTCCGGCAACTGTAACGACCCGATATTTTCAACCATTCGCATCCATTATAAGTGTATAGGTGGACACTCATGCCGGAATTGGATAGCTCAAAATACCGCGTTGTAAATAAAAATTTGGCAAATCTCAGAATATACAGTAAATAAAATCACAGATCACAGACACAGAGTATATAAAAATGCAGCGGAAGAAAAAGAGATAGTAGTTCATGAAGCTACTATATAAATATGAGATACATCAGAGTTAAATAAGATACAACAGAAGAGTAACAAGATACATCACTGAAACACTGGATACTGAAACAAAATAGAAGGCTGGATCTTCAAGGAAAGCTCCAACGCCGAAGGTGAATCTGGAATGCTAACTCACTCAATCTGACCCGAGCGTAAAGCAAAACACAAAACCCTCGAGTCAGGACATAAATACTTATAAACTGTAAATCAACTCAAGTGAACAGTAACAAAATGCATCAGTAACTTAAAGGATGCTTGGGACCGCCCATCCTCTAAGGATCCGTTAAACTATTTACTATGTAGTAATATACGCTATATACGGTAGTGTCTAATCAGTAAAGTATAATCATATAGAAAATAGCGTTAAGGGGATGGTGAACCTTAACGCGGTCGGATCTTTAAAACCAAAATCGTAGTGGGCTCGATATAAGGATATGACACGGCATGCGAGGCAATGCCAGGGTGGATACACCGTTTGCACTCCCGGACCGGTGGTGATGGCAAGCCAGCAGCTTCCGCCCAACTCGAACAATACCCCCGAATCAAAGTGGCGCCACCGAATCGAATCACAACAGCAATAGAATAGTTTCCGATGGAGCATGCTCGATGAAAGGGTGCGACCCTTTGTGTAGCATGGTATAGCTCCTGTTTTAGTCATATATGCCAACTCACAGGAGTTGGGTCCACGTAATATACCTCGAGAACGTCGCCACCATCCTACTTCATTCTGGAATCTCCACCGCGTACACAGTTGTTAAAGTGGTTTTCGGTATTGGCCGGCTATAAGACAATATCCGATCCCGGTCTCTTTAATAACCAATCGTTATTATAACCCATGGATATTTATTTCAATTAATTTATACTTCCAAGACCAAAATATCATACTCATTTCAAAACAATATCACAATTGTATCATTTCCATTTCAAAAATAATTCAATATTATATCATTCAAATAAAACCCAAATTTTCAAATCATTGAATATTTCTTTAAATTTATTAAGCTTGAAATATTCCTTTAAATTATCATAGCATTTTGGAAATGTTACCTTAAGGAATCATAGCATTTTTGGAATGTACTACTTTCCACTTTACATTGTATATAATCAAAGTATTGATAAGCTTAAAATTTTAACATGTCAATTTATCATAGCCTTATAGTTAAATAAACTTTCTTACTGTAATATACAATTTAAACCGAAATTCTTATGTTAAGTTAAAAGCACCTTATTAACTTACATTATTATTACAATAAGTAACATTTATCATTTTAATCAATTTAAAATACACCATTACATTGATTAAAATCTACGTGTCAAATGTACGTTTTAAATTTTATATTCCTATTACAATAATGAACATTTATTAATTAAATCAATACCACACTACTTAAAACTTTACATGTTTCTTTCTTAATTAAAACTTTACATGTTCTTTCATTAATTAAAACTTTCATGTTCTCTCATTAATTAGGACTTTACACGTTTCTTTCATTAATTAAAAACTTATACGTTTCTTTCATTAATTAAAACTTATACCTTCTTTCATTAATTAGGAATTTACATGTTCCTATCATTAATTAGAACACCATACGTTCTTTCATTAATTAAAACCTATACGTTTCTTTCATAAATTAAAACCTATACGTTCCTTTCATAAATTAAAACCTATACGTTCCTTTCATAAATTAAACCCTATACATTTCTTTCATAAATTAAAACCTATACGTTCCTTTCATAAATTAAACCCTATACGTTTCTTTCATAAATTAAACCCTATACGTTTCTTTCATAAATTAAAACCTATACGTTTCTTTCATAAATTAAAACCTATACGTTTCTGATTTATATTACCATTTTACAAATTTAACTAAACTTCCAGTTTATTTGATTAATTTAACATCTTTAGTTAAAACTCAAATTTCACATTTTCAAGTCAAGTTATATTTTAAAATTTCATTTTCAACAGTCATTTATTCAACCACTTAAATTTATAGAAAATCAATAATTCGTTAATAAATCACTTAAATTCAAATATAAATCAATTTATCATATTTACCATTTCCAAATAAAATTAAAGTCCATTTTATTCATGTAACTTAAATATCATTTTTAGTCAAAATTCCAAATTTCAAACAAAAGTTATATTTCAAAATCCAGTTAATCCATTCATAAATTACATTTTTAACACATAGAAAAATCATAATTTATTTATTTTAAAACCTTTCAAAATCTATTTAAATCAAATTTCATAATTTTATATTTTTAAAATACTTAAAATATTCAAAGCACTTTATAGAATAACCACGGGTCTGTATATAGTTTTCTAACCTAAGTCAAGTGATACGGATATGTATCATTTCAATCCGCAGTTTAAAAGGTAAAAATCCGAGTTCTATCATTTCAAACCCGCAATCCCAAGTTTAAATAAATAAATAAAATAACTCAGGCCTATCATTTCAGCCCATAATAAATTTTTATCCTAACAGGGAACTTGCAGTGTGATCATATAGAGAAATAATATAAACAATGTCAATATCACAATATACAGTCATGTATCAGATGTCAGGTGAAAATTAATAGTTTTAACATGGTAATAACATGGTAATAACACGGCATAGCATATCATATAATCATCATTAACTTGCATAAACATTTTACATTACTAAACACTTGTCATCAATCCACTTTTCATAAGTATATATGTCAGAGTGAGAAAGACTCACCTTTTCGAAGCTAGAGACCAAAACAACAAACACAAGAGCGATTCCAAAAGCACGACAAACACGATTTGAATTGAATGAATGGAAAGCCTTGATAATGATCTTGTATACAACAAATAAACAAGACCATATAAACATATGCATACAATATAAAGTTTTGTTGAACAATAGAAAAGTAGAAGCAACAAATGACATTACCAAGCTTTTCAACCACTTTTGCTTGACCACAACTCCATGTATGCTCGGCCATACATGCCTAGGGCTAGGCCACACATGTTTTCAGGTGGAAAAGGATCTGGTTTGGTATCACAAAGGCATGGCAAGCACAAAAATGTGAAGTGGTAGGAGATGATATGAGGAGGTGTTAGGGTTAATTGGTGAAAGGTTAGGTTAAAAGTAAAAGGGTGGACTATAAAGGCCCATAGAAAGATAGAAAGTTTAAGGCCTTTCAAATTTCCTTTTCTATTTAATTTTATAAAAACAAAATAAGCTATGACTTCAAAAATACAAGACCACTTTTAAAATAGACTGTAACTTCAAAAAAAAAGGTGACAAAACAAATTTTGTTCATTTCTTTTTTTGTTTTCAAACAAAAGGGCAGAGGGAATATAGACTAGAATGCCTAATTATAGAGGTGACAAAACATTTTTTTTTATCATTTCTTTTTTTCAGAACAAGGGCCAGTGGAAAAATAGATTATAACTTCAAAAATACAAAGTGACAAAAGCAACTTTTTTTTTCATTTCCTCTTTTTTTTTCAAAACAAGGCTCGGTGGCAATATTACTTCAAAAACAAAATACAAAGGCGACAAAAATGGAATTTTTTTCATTCCTTTTTTTTTGCTCAAACAAGGATCGGTGGTCTGGCATGGGTAGGGTCGGAAAAATATGGTGAATGGCCAAGCACGGTGGCAGGCAATAGGATAAAGCAAAACAATGAAAGGAGAATAGATGAAATAAAACAAGAGTGAAAAGAAGAAAGAAAGAAAAAAGAGAAAAAAAATGAAAGGAAAAGCATGCGCCGGTTCATACCTTCAGGAGATGCTCACGCAAATTTTGATGGAAGCAAAATGAATAATTTGTGGTATGGAACTTTTGAACGTGAAATATATATTAACATTTGCTCACTAATTTATGTAGAGGGCAGGCAAGAGTAAAATGCTTGAACGGTAGAGGCAATTTAATTCTATCCAATAGGTGGAAACGTATGGGAGGCAAGAGGGAAAGAAATAATTCACACACGGAAATGATTTAAGGCAAGATTTGAGCAAGATTTTGGATTCTCAAAAGAGAATATACGGCTGAAAACTTTGCATTGTTAACGCAAGAAAAAAATCAAATAGATAACGAAAAGGCAAGAGCAACAATTAAATATATGCCCAAAGTAACATACAAATTATTTTGTTTCTCTTATTAAATAAATTTAAAATACTAACATTTCTATTAGGAAAAATAAACCATCACTTTAAACCAAAATTTAATAGCTATTATACCATAATTAATAACATTTGATTTAGCTTCATCCAATTGATTGTTAAATATAAAATTAAGAAACAGATGTAAACATATGTAAAAGAAATGTAAAGTTTATTTCCCGTTTCACACTAATTATTACTAACTTTTTTTAAAAAAAAAGTATACAACAAATCTGACCAAAACAAAAGTGAAACAAATGTTACACAATTGTATACAGTTCAAGATGAAAATTTTGCCTTTAGAATTATAAAATTTAGAATTTCTATTAAAGTTACACTTTTTATCCAAATCAAATTTTCAGACATTGTTTATTTCTATTTGGACAAATGATCAGAAATCATTTCAAGAAAATTTCCAAAATTAGATTTTTAAGAAAACAAAAGCCAAAGTCTTTAAATAAATGAAAAAAATTAAAATTTTAAACTTTTAAAATTTTAGGTTGAAAGTCACAGTTTGACTATTTTGACCAAAATCAGCATTTCAGGCAAATATTCAACTTACACAAGTTTGGAATTATAACTCATAAAAATCAAGATTATATTTAAATAATAAATTTAATCATTTCAAATAAGTAAAATAAGTTTTTAAATCAAAATCTTACATTAAAAATAATTAAAATATACAATAAAATAATTACAAAATACAGGGTTGTTACACTCTCCCCCACTCAAAACTTTTCGTCCCCGAAAAGGAATGAGGTATGGAAGGGCACAGAAAAGATAGAGTGAAATAGGATTAAGATAAGATGACAAGAAGATTGAAGTTATACCTGATAACTGTTGTTATAGGTAAGTTTTACAAGGTGGAGATTATCAAAGATTATAGAAAGATTTCTAAACAGAAAGATCATAGAAAGATGCATATACCAGTCTATAGCAAGATGAGGACGATAAGAACAACCAAAAGATAGTTTGAAAAACAAAATAAGAAAATGAATTTGAAAGCATGGAGATTTCAACTTAAATAGAAAATAAACTTTTACACAAGTTACATAAATCTTAACTATCTCAAATTTCATTATCTTATTATCCAATCATCTTAAATTAACATTTTTTTTAAAACCATGGGTTAGAAAAATAATCATTTATTACACTCACAATGTATTTAATAAATTTTATTCTTCTTTATTCCTAATAAACATTAAATTTATTCCTCTCAATATATTTATCACTCATGTTCAATATACTTACACTTATTATAACTGCTTTCTTTTATTCTTAGTTCTTTTAACATCATTTTATTGTAAGTTATTCAATTACACTTTATTATATTTACCTCTGTTAATCATTTTATAATTAAAACTTAAGTGTATAACATTTATTATAACCACCAAAATTTTATTTATAAAATCTTTTTATATTGTATATTACCCAATTACATTGTTAACTTCTGAAATTAAGGTAAGTTATATTGGAATGAAATTGTGTCATACAAATAAAACTTTCCAATTCAATTATCTCAAGTTTAATCATTTATCCATATTTTTTTGATTTTCTTTTTATAATTGAAATTATTGTTAAAAATAAAATTTAAGTATTAAATTTCCGATTTCTTCAAACCATTTAGAGATAAGTAATAATGTATATATAATATGTCAAATCAAATTTCAATCATATATCTATATATATTATAAATTAAGTCATATTTTAGAAATTCAAATCAATTTAATTTCCCAAAACAAAGCTGTAACAAGACTACAGAACAGTCTCTTCACTTCGAAACTCGAAAATGAACGTCGATGATGCTGCAGTCATCACCGAAGTTATTTTCCAGCGACAAAGAGAAGAGTACTAATTTTAAACTTAAAATTCTTTGGAAACAAATTTCTATTTGAAAATATTTTAAATATTATATCCCTTTAAACTTTTAAACAAAAGGTTTGGAACCATCGGAAATTAAATTCTCAAATTTCTTTTTCTAAATTCATTTAAGTTCCCATATAAATTTATAAACAATTATTTATAAATTCATTTATAGAACAATAAATGATAAATCAAGTATTATTATTTAAATTATCAATTTGAATCATTTTATTAAGTTCTATAAATATATATATCAAAATTTTATTTCATTAACCAAATTTTAAAATAATATCGTGTCAGTTTGTTCTGTCAAAGTGTTTTAGAAATCCTATCGATAGCGTTGATCAGACGAATCGATCGGAAACCCAACTTAACATCAACAACTCAAACAACACAATATATAAACAAAATATAGATTTAAAAATACAATTCAAAATGTTTGAAAATATGTTGGAAACAAAAGACAAGATGATTAAATACAGAGTAGGGAGGCGGATAAGCTAAAATAATTCACGGGCAACCTTAATCGGGTCAACCGTGACTTAAAGTATAAGATCGAAGTGGATTTTCTGGGGTAAATCTACATTCGACCTCAAGAGATAGAGTTTGGGATAATAAGAGATACTAGCATCTAAACCGAGGATATAAAATCTTTGATGAATCGATGCTGTTGTAATGGAGTTTCACCCCTCTTACAAGAAAATTTTTGAGATTGGCGGGACCGCCAATTTACTATTAAGATCATTCGAAGTGGAGTTATGGGACACTCCAGAACCAAGTGAAGATGAGTAGCGGGGAATAAGAATGGATTTTTGGAACCGCAGGGAACGTTCCAAAATTCAAAGGAATCAAGTCAAAAGAGAGAGATTCAACTCGAATGAAAGTGATTCTGTAAATACATCTACTCCATATGCCGAGTTTTGCCTAGAGCTAACCAAAGCTCTGATACCAACTGTAACGACCCGATATTTTCAGCCATTCGCATCCATTATAAGTGTATAGGTAGACACTCATGCCGGAATTGGATAGCTCAAAATACCGCGTTGTAAATAAAAATTTGGCAAATATCAGAATATACAGTAAATAAAATCACAGATCACAGACACAGAGTATATAAAAATGCAGCGGAAGAAAAAGAGATAGTAGTTCATGAAGCTACTATATAAATATGAGATACATCAGAGTTAAATAAGATACAACAGAAGAGTAACAAGATACATCACTGAAACACTGGATACTGAAACAAAATAGAAGGCTGGATCTTCAAGGAAAGCTCCAACGCCGAAGGTGAATCTGGAATGTTAACTCACTCAATCTGACCCGAGCGTAAAGCAAAACACAAAACCCTCGAGTCAGGACATAAATACTTATAAACTGTAAATCAACTCAAGTGAACAGTAACAAAATGCATCAGTAACTTAAAGGATGCTTGGGACCGCCCATCCTCTAAGGATCCGTTAAACTATTTACTATGTAGTAATATACGCTATATACGGTAGTGTCTAATTAGTAAAGTATAATCATATAGAAAATAGCGTTAAGGGGATGGTGAACCTTAACGCGGTCGGATCTTTAAAACAAAATCGTAGTGGGCTCGATATAAGGATATGACACGGCACGAGAGGCAATGCCAGGGTGGATACACCGTTCGCACTCCCGGACCGGTGGTGACGGCAAGCCAGCAGCTTCCGCCCACCTCGAACAATACCCCCGAATCAAAGTGGCGCCACCGAATCGAATCACAACAGCAATAGAATAGTTTCCGATGGAGCATGCTCGATGAAAGGGTGCGACCCTTTGTGTAGCCCGGTATAGCTCCTGTTTTAGTCATATATGCCAACTCATGGGAGTTGGGTCCATGTAATATACCTCGAGAACGTCGCCACCATCCTACTTCATTCTGGAATCTCCACCGCATACACAGTTGTTAAAGTGGTTTTCGGTATTGGCCGGCTATAAGACAATATCCGATCCCGGTCTCTTTAACAACCAATCGTTATTATAACCCATGGATATTTATTTCAAATAATTTATACTTCCAAGACCAAAATATCATACTCATTTCAAAACAATATCACAATTGTATCATTTCCATTTCAAAAATAATTCAATATTATATCATTCAAATAAAACCCAAATTTTCAAATCATTGAATATTTCTTTAAATTTATTAAGCTTGAAATATTCCTTTAAATTATCATAGCATTTTGGAAATGTTACCTTAAGGAATCATAGCATTTTTGGAATGTACTACTTTCCACTTTACATTGTATATAATCAAAGTATTGATAAGCTTAAAATTTTAACATGTCAATTTATCATAGCCTTATAGTTAAATAAACTTTCTTACTGTAATATATGATTTAAACCGAAATTCTTATGTTAAGTTAAAAGCACCTTATTAACTTACATTATTATTACAATAAGTAACATTTATCATTTTAATCAATTTAAAATACACCATTACATTGATTAAAATCTACGTGTCAAATGTACGTTTTAAATTTTATATTCCTATTACAATAATGAACATTTATTAATTAAATCAATACCACACTACTTAAAAATTTACATGTTTCTTTCTTAATTAAAACTTTACATGTTCTTGCATTAATTAAAACTTTCATGTTCTCTCATTAATTAGGACTTTACACGTTTCTTTCATTAATTAAAAACTTATACGTTTCTTTCATTAATTAAAACTTATACCTTCTTTCATTAATTAGGAATTTACATGTTCCTATCATTAATTAGAACACCATACGTTCTTTCATTAATTAAAACCTATACGTTTCTTTCATAAATTAAAACCTATACGTTTCTTTCATAAATCAAAACCTATACGTTCCTTTCATAAATTAAACCCTATACGTTTCTTTCATAAATTAAAACCTATACGTTCCTTTCATAAATTAAACCCTATACGTTGCTTTCATAAATTAAATCCTATACGTTTCTTTCATAAATTAAAACCTATACGTTTCTTTCATAAATTAAAACCTATACGTTTCTGATTTATATTACCATTTTACAAATTTAACTAAACTTCCAGTTTATTTGATTAATTTAACATCTTTAGTTAAAACTCAAATTTCACATTTTCAAGTCAAGTTATATTTTAAAATTTCATTTTCAGCAGTCATTTTTTCAACCACTTAAATTTATAGAAAATCAATAATTCTTTAATAAATCACTTAAATTCAAATATAAATCAATTTATCATATTTACCATTTCCAAATAAAATTAAAGTCCATTTTATTCATGTAACTTAAATATCATTTTTAGTCAAAATTCCAAATTTCAAACATAAGTTATATTTCAAAATTCAGTTAATCCATTCATAAATTACATTTTTAACACATAGAAAAATCATAATTTATTTATTTTAAAACCTTTCAGAATCTATTTAAATAAAATTTCATAATTTTATATTTTTAAAATACTTAAAATATTCAAAGCACTTTATAGAATAACCACGGGTCTGTATATAGTTTTCTAACCTAGGTCAAGTGATACGGATATGTATCATTTCAATCCACAGTTTAAAAGGTAAAAATCCGGGTTCTATCATTTCAAACCCGCAATCCCAAGTTTAAATAAATAAATAAATAACTCAGGCCTATCATTTCAGCCCATAATGATTTTTTATCCTAACAGGGAACTTGCAGTGTGATCATATACAGAAATAATATAAACAATGTCAATATCACAATATACAGTCATGTATCAGATGTCAGGTGAAAATTAACAGTTTTAACATGGTAATAACATGGTAATAACACGGCATAGCATATCATATGATCATCATTAACTTGCATAAACATTTTACATTACTAAACACTTGTCATCAATCCACTTTTCATAAGTATATATGTTAGAGTGAGAAAGACTCACCTTTTCGAAGCTAGAGACCAAAACAACAAACACAAGAGCGATTCCAAAAGCACGACAAACACGATTTGAATTGAATGAATGGAAAGCCTTGATAATGATCTTGTATACAACAAATAAACAAGACCATATAAACATATGCATACAATATAAAGATTTGTTGAACAATAGAAAAGTAGAAGCAACAAATGACATTACCAAGCTTTTCAACCACTTTTGCTTGACCACAACTCCATGTATGCTCGGCCATACATGCTTAGGGCTAGGCCACACATGTTTTTAGGTGGAAAAGGATCTGGTTTGGTATCACAAAGGCATGGCAAGCACAAAAATGTGAAGTGGTAGGAGATGATATGAGGAGGTGTTAGGGTTAATTGGTGAAAGGTTAGGTTAAAAGTAAAAGGGTGGACTATAAAGGCCCATAGAAAGATAGAAAGTTTAAGGCCTTTCAAATTTCCTTTTCTATTTAATTTTATAAAAACAAAATAAGCTATGACTTCAAAAATACAAGACCACTTTTAAAATAGACTGTAACTTCAAAAAAAAAGGTGACAAAACAAATTTTGTTCATTTCTTTTTTTTTTCAAACAAAAGGGCAGAGGGAATAAAGACTAGAACGCCTAATTATAGAGGTGACAAAACATTTTTTTTTTCTCATTTCTTTTTTTTCAGAACAAGGGCCAGTGGAAAAATAGATTATAACTTCAAAAATACAAAGTGACAAAAGCAACTTTTTTTTTCATTTCCCTTTTTTTTTCAAAACAAGGCTCGGTGGCAATATTACTTCAAAAACAAAATACAAAGGCGACAAAAATGGAATTTTTTTCATTCCTTTTTTTCTCTCAAACAAGGCTCGGTGGTCTGGCATGGGTAGGGTCGGAAAAGTATGGTGAATGCCAAGCACGGTGGCAGGAAATAGGATAAAGCAAAACAATGAAAGGAGAACAAATGAAATAAAACAAGAGTGAAAAGAAGAAAGAAAGAAAAAAGAGAAAAAAAAATGAAAGGAAAAGCATGCGCCGGTTCATACCTTCAGGAGATGCTCACGCAAATTTTGATGGAAGCAAAATGAATAATTTATGGTATGGAACTTTTGAACGTGAAATATATATTAACATTTGCTCACTAATTTATGTAGAGGGCATGCAAGAGTAAAATGCTTGAACGGTAGAGGCAATTTAATTCTATCCAATAGGTGGAAACGTATGGGAGGCAAGAGGGAAAGAAATAATTCACACACGGAAATGATTTATGGCAAGATTTGAGCAAGATTTTGGATTCTCAAAAGAGAATATACGGCTGAAAACTTTGCATTGTTAACGCAAGAAAAAAATCAAATAGATAACGAAAAGGCAAGAGCAACAATTAAATATATGCCCAAAGTAACATACAAATTATTTTGTTTCTCTTATTAAATAAATTTAAAATACTAACGTTTCTATTAGGAAAAATAAACCATCACTTTAAACCAAAATTTAATAGCTATTATACCATAATTAATAACATTTGATTTAGCTTCATCCAATTGATTGTTAAATATAAAGTTAAGAAACAGATGTAAACATATGTAAAAGAAATGTAAAGTTTATTTCCCGTTTCACACTAATTATTACTAACTTTTTTTTTTAAAAAGGTATACAACAAATCTGACCAAAACAAAAGTGAAACAAATGTTACGCAATTATATACAGTTCAAGTTGAAAATTTTGCCTTTAGAATTATAAAATTTAGAATTTCTATTAAAGTTACACTTTTTATCCAAATCAAATTTTCAGACATTGTTTATTTTTATTTGGATAAATGATCAGAAATCATTTCAAGAAAATTTCCAAAATTAGATTTTTAAGAAAACAAAAGCCGAAGTCTTTAAATAATTGAAAAAATTAAATTTTTAAACTTTTAAAATTTTAAGTTGAAAGTCACGGTTTGACTATTTTGACCAAAATCAGCATTTCAGGCAAATATTCAACTTACACAAGTTTGGAATTATAACTCATAAAAATCAAGATTATATTTAAATAATAAATTTAATAATTTCAAATAAGTAAAATAAGTTTTTAAATCAGAATCTTACATTAAAAATAATTAAAATATACAATAAAATAATTACAAAATACAGGGTTGTTACAGCAACATACCCATGTTCTAATTCGTAACTCTAGCTTCATTCATTCTTCCATTCCTTAAAGGCAGTTTTGGTACATATCCTTCGTGCCACCAGTCCCTGATGTTTCATCGGTTGCTCCGGCATTGGCATTTGATTCCCATATTGATTCCAGCATTGCCCCTATGTGTCGGTTGCTTTGGGCATAGGGGCAACGCTCCACCTTGCTATAATCCAAATCCAGCAATCCTTGCATTGTTCCTTGGAGTTTGATTTCTATTCCCTGTAGATCTGGCCATCCCTTGCTACTCCATCCCCTGGAAGAATCCATCGATCATCTACTATTGTCTGGCTGAGAGTCCATCCTGCATCTCATTCATCATCCTTTCCATCTCCTTCCTCTTCATATAGATGGGTTGATGAGAATTCGAGGACACTTCCTGGCTGCCTCCAAGCTCCAGTTGACTTGCTCTTGCTTTAGATCTAGTGTTAGGCTTCTTTATTTTCTTTGAATCCCGAATTCAAACTTCAATTTTTCAGATCTCATTCAAGGTTCTCATTGAAAGCACCAAAATGTTAACCCAAAAAATAGATCAACACCCTGGTTTGAGTTTGAAAACACCAGCCCTGTTTTGACAGAGAAATATCATAGATCATGGATATAAGAAAAGAACAGTAAAAGAAATAAGGCAGAGATTTTTTTAGTGGTTTGGCTGCTAATGAAGCCTACATCCACTTTATATTTTTCTTATAGATTGATTGATGTTATCAGACGTGTTTGATTACCAGTCTTTGATTATCACTCAATAGATTGGATCCCCGGAGTTGGAATCCACTAGAGAATTACAATGAATTCCTTTGAATATTGTTGTGAGGGAGGTCTAGAGTGAAAAATGTTTCCAATAGAGCTTCAATAATCAGTTTGGAGAAGATCCAGTTTATGGTGCAGGTAGGATGGTATCTATATAGGTCAGGGAGCTCTGGGCTTGGAACCATCATTATCAGCTCGTAGGTGGGTAGGAAATGACCCATGGAGAGTTTGGCTTGCAAAATGAGGAAAGAACATGGGTTGCTTGCGACCCATGACCCATAGACTTAGCTCATTTACGAGCCAATGTCTTGGACTTTTTTGTAGTATCCCTTACAAGCTTGTTTGAAGGTTTGAGGAGAGACATGGGTTGCTGATGATCCAAGCACTTAGGATATTTTTTGGATTTTGGGATTGGAGGTGTTTTGATAGTCGTTTTTCGTAGTTGTTTCGTTTTGATGGCAACTCACTAGCTGTTTGTGCTCAACTGCTGATTGGACTGAACTGACGCTAGTTTCTTGGTTCGGTTGAATTTAGTCCTTGCTTTAGTAATGTGATTTGAGTCTCGTCAACTCCTTACCTTAGCCTTTCTGGTTAAGTTCTAAGCCATTCTGTTGTGATGAAATTGTCTATATTTAGATAGGCCCTGTTGGGTTAAAAACCCCGTTAACAGAAGATTGGAAATCCCTATTTGGCAATAATTGAAGACTAGAAATTCCATCTGAAAATAATAGATGATTAGAAATTCCTATCTAGAAATAATAAATGACTAGAAATTCCATCTAAAAATAGTAAAAGACCGAAATTTCCTATCTGACAATAATAGAAGACTTGAATCCTCATTTGATAATAGAAGATAAGAAATTTCTTCTGAAAATAATAGAAGACCAAAAATCCTTATTTAGCAATAAATGAAAATTTAAATTCTATAAGAAAACCAGAAATTCAATAGGAAGTCCAAAAACAATCAAGAAACCAACAAGAAAACAAGGAATTCATTTGTCAAGAAAATTGGAAATTCAATCAAAAGCTTGTCAGAATTTCATTTGGAAATAAGAAACTCAGAATCCCATCCAATAGTAATAGAAGATCAGAAAATCATCTAGTAATAGTAATTCGAGTAGCCTTAAAGCAAAAAGATTCGTAATTTATCTCATACTAGAATGCTATATCAGAAACTTCCATCGGGGACTAATGTTTTGAATAGCAATCGAGATTCCCGTTGTTCAAAGGAATGTCTTTTGTTAGGAGATATATGGTTTTTAATCTTTATTATTATTATTATATTAGGGCCAAGTAGTTCTGTTCATCCATTATGTCATTCATCAAAGCAGTTTCGTTCAGCCATTCAGCAAAGTAATGTTGTTCAGCCATTCAACCATTCAGCAAAGTAGTTTCGTTCAACCATTCAACTGTTTAACAAGGTAGTTCCATTTAGCTATTCGGCCATTCTACCATTCAGTAGAGTAGTTCCATTCGATTGTTTGACCGTTCAGTAGGGTAATTCCATTGATTGTTTCACCCTTCATCAGGGTAGTTCCATTCACTGCTTGGTCGTTCATTAGGATAGTTTCGTTAGACTATTTGGCCAGTGGGCCCAATTGTTTCATTGATACTTATTTCATAGACCTTCCTTTGAAGTTTTTCATATTTCTAGGCCTAGACCAGACCTATTAGAAGTCTGTTTGATCTATTCCTTGAATAAAACTATTACTTTTCCAGTAAGGATTTATTCTTTAATTCCTATTGCCTCTCCATCGGGTTTCAGATTCCTTCATATCTTCTATCTTCACACCTTTTCGACTTTTGGACATCCGATTTCCTTCTTCCTTCTTCTTTTATGCATGTTATTGGACTTCATGTTTGTTTTAGGCCTTACCTCTACTTTAGGTCGTGAACACCTTTGTCCTTTTTCTTTTTGCCCTTCTTGAGCTTCGCCTTTTCTTTAAGCTGTGGACGTCTTCGACCTTTTTCTTTTTTCACCTTCTTAGGCTTTGCCTCTATTTTGAGTTCTTCATTCTTTTTCTTTTTGCCCCTTTTTGGGCTTTGCCTCCATTTTGAGTTGTGGATGTCTTCATCCTTCTTTTGATGCCCCTCTTTGGCTTTGCCTCTGCTTTAGTCTATGGTCATCTTCATCATTTTTCTTTTCACCCCTTCTTGGGCTTTACCTCTGCTTTGGGCTATGGAAATCTTCATCCTTTTTGTGAAAGCGCTCCGAAAATTCATTGGAGGGTTTGATGGCTACTAGACCGCCTCCCTTTAGGAGGCGTTCTAGAAATGTATCGGAGGCTTTTGGGTGGATACTAAACCCTCCTCTCTTAAGGAGGCACTTCAGAAGTGCGTTAGAGGCCTTTTAATGGGTACTTGACCCTCCACCCTCTAAAAGGTGCTCCGGAAGTACATCGGAGGCTTTTTAAAGGGTATTAGACCCTCCTTTCTCTAGAAGGTACTCTGGTAGTGCATCGAAAGCTTTAAAGAAGTTTCTAGAAAAATTTGTTTGTGGAAATAATTTTTGGTCAATCGAATACTTCTGAAAACCTTTTTGATTCATAGAACTTTTCACAAAAGGACTTCCTTCATAAATCGAGAAATCATTTCTTAAAATTGGTCTTCCCTTTCTGGAAAGGTCTTTTGATATTTCAACGCTTTAACAAAGAATTCTTTTCCCAGCATTGCCACTAAGAAGGGTTTTTGAGTCATTCTAATAATAGAAAAACAAATATCGAATAAGAGATTGAATGATCATGATACATGAACCAATAGTCCTTTAATCGAGAACATGCTCTTCTAATTGGAGTTTTGGCGCTGCTAATGAGTCTAGGTAGTTCCAAAAAAAATTTCTTTGAAAAATATGCATAAGTCTTCCTTTTCCTATAATTTCGAAAAGTTTAAAAATGCTTTTGTCAAGACATGCTCAATTGAATTTTTTTGCATGCATTTATTAATGCTACGTAATTTTCTTAAAATATTTTATAAATCTTTCTTGAAACAGAAAAATATTTGCTTTACCTAATTCGTAGGGTAACTAGAAATAGTCCTTCTCGACCTTTGAAATAATTTTCCTCAAAGATGTGTTTAGTGAATCTTTTGGTAATAAAATGGCAATTTTGAAATAAGGTTAGTGTATATTGCTTCCATCTTTATATGGTATATATAATTGCACCTCTTCAGGTTTTTCTTAGCAAAAAAAGATTGTCTTGTTTATAAGTCTGAAAAGCCATAATTCATGAACTAATAGACTTTTACAAACAAGAACATGATTTTTTTTCTAAAAATCCCTTTTTTGGGACGATTTAAATATTTGCCTCTCTTCTAAAACCGACTTACGATGACGATTTGGAAACCCATAAAAGAGAGCCACTTTAACTTGGATATTTGAACTGTCTTCTTTCAAAGAAAGAAATGAATTTGTTATGCTTTGATAGGGAAATCCAAAACCTCCTGGATGTAGTGGATTAGTTTTTTTAACCTGTAAACTCAAATTTTTTGTCAATATATGGTGAATTTCAAGCACAAAACAAATTAGAAATTTTTATGCGTAAAGATAATCCGTGATGGGCAACTGCCACAAAACTTCACAATTTGTTTGGAATTTGAATTTGAAGTTGCTAAACTGCTTTTTCCATTACAGAAAAAGTTAGGATTTAGGTATTTACACTATTCTAAGAATAGTAGGCCTTTTAAATTTTATTAATGAATTCTTTTAGAGATCCTGGCTTGATCATATTCCGAATTATTCCTGACAAGACATGGAATTCATCAGTCTTATATCCATTTACTTTGTGGTAGACACAATAATCTCTTCCTTCATAGGTTTAGGAGGTCTCCTTGTTTTATAGGAAGTGGGGAAACTTGCATTACTTTGTTCCATGGCGAAAATATAGAAGAGTGGTTTATTAAGTCTACATGATTAAATTCAGTTTCCCCCGTCCGACTTATGCCTCAGCTTTCATTCCGTCTTAGCATTTTGTTGCAATGACTACAACCAAACTTTTCTTCTTTCGTGTTTCGTTGGAGTTTCTTCTTTGCATTGTGCATCTCATCCATGTAAATGAATTTCTCAGCCTGGCAATAAAAGTGTTATAGATCCTTACATCCATAAACATAAAGTTCTTTCTAAAAAGGAGTCAGGTCAATTAACCTTGAACGACCTACCATGAGTTTTTTGTATCGGTCACATTTTCTACTTTTAATGCTTCAATATTAAACCTTTTTAGGTATCACCAAACAATTCTCCTGGCCTTTGCTTAATATTAGCTAGCATACTAGAATCTATGGTCAGGTCTTTGTCTGTGTAAAACTGCGCTACAAATTCATAAAAAAATTGCTTCCAATAATAGATGGTCCTTTCCTGATAATACCTATACCATTTGGCAGTTGTTTCAAAGAAGAGGAAGAATTTACAACGAACTACCCCAGAGGCGTCATACAAATCTATTCGGATTTCAGAAGCTAAAAGATGATCATTTGGGTCAGTGGTTCCATCATACTTTAATGGAGTAGTTTTTGATGTGAGATGGAATTCTAACAGCAAATATTTCTTTTGAATAAGGAGTTTTTTGAAAGTTATTGTTTTTCCTTAGGTCAAGGGTTTCTTTCTCCTTAAGTATGTCCTTTATTATTTGGTTGAGAATATTCTTTCGGTTGCTTTCAACAGCATAGTAATCTTGTAAGCTATCCAATCGTTCAAGGGGCTTTCTTTCTTGACTTTCTTTATTTCTGTTTTTGTTGACTTACCATATTCTTTTTGCTTTCTTTTGTTTGAAGTCTTGGAGAGTATGTTTCTAGTAATTTATCTTGGGTTTTACCTGGATATTACACTTCATCTCTATCTTCCATAAGCTTCGTCATTTTAAAAGATTATTGCGATGGAGCCTCACCAAGATGCTTTCGCATAACTATCAGTTGTCGTATTAAATCCTGAACTTTGATTTCGTTGCTTGTGAGTTTTGTTAGAGTTGAAGGTTATCCAATTCCCAAATTCCTTAAACTGAAGCTCGGGATAATATCATCCATTAAAGTTATTTGTGATGTGGCTTCTTCATTTAGGATGTTATCACTATTTCTTTTGGTTCTCACCATTTTCTCCTTAAAACAAAAGAACTTTATGCAATCAATTTACATAGAGAATTATAAGGGATCGGAGGTTCGAGCCCTCCTTCTAGTACAAAAATGTTAATGAATTTCTTCGTCAACACCCAAAAGTGGATTTTGTTAATAATGCTAGAGAGCTCCTAGGCTAATAGGCTAGATCGACATAAGCTCAGTGCTAAACTCATGATGATTTTATGCATATCTATTGTCAAGGCCTTTTGTCATGTTGAGAGTCATAAAGGAATCGAGTCAATATGCAAGTCACAAATTTAAGTCAAGTCGATATGTCATGCACTTAATTAATATTCAATTCCTTGCATCTACAAAGTTTGAGTGATATAATTGGTTAAAATCCTCAAATCAATTTAGGGTTAGAAAGTTTTGAATATAAGAAGTGGGACAAGAAGTAATCGCCCCACTCCTTCAACTCCCTAGGTTCATATTTACAAGGGAGGACGTGGCATGGCATACGACGTTAAGATGCTTAGCTTCGAAGGCAGCATCGATGATGATAGTCTTGTAGAGCGTTGGATCCATGTTGGCATCAATGATATTCATGTTGTGTGATGATTCTTTATCTTTGACTTATTAATAAAGAGAGGCCGTATTCTTGGACTTCAATATTGATGGCTCCTTCTATGTTGATCAGCCTTGATATTAATAAAGAATGGTATTGGCTGGAAATAGCTTCATCCATTAACATAGTTGATTCTCGGCATCATTAGAAAATTGACGAAGTGAGGCACTAACACATATGGGCATAGAAGAATACTATCATGGAAAAGTGGTGGCATCGACGATGGTGTTGTTGACTTCGAGCTGCATCATTGGTGCCGCATCGACTACAAACTTCTTTAGGGAAACAGGGATATGACACCACCATATAGTGAAAATAATGTACGGCGACATGATTGGCCTCGATAGTTTCTATGGACGTTGAAGATGTTCACCATCAACATTGCATGTATAGTTATTGATGACATTGACACCAAAGAATGTGGTCATTGATTATTGACAACATCAATAGTGGATGGCATCGATAAAGAGAGGCTGTGACGTCAACTTGGGATTCTGGCTCAATTGATGACATAGACATAGAATACTAGAGAGGCTAAAATATCCATTGCAGCGTAAATCCCAGCACTTGTTCACAGGCATGTCAAACCATGCACAGTTTATTATGTTGCACGTGCACGTACACACGTATGTTTAATGATACACATATTCATATATAGTACAAAATAATATAAAGTAAAACTTTATTTATAGAATTAAATAAGGTAGCATTTTTATAAAAGAAATTTAGAAATACTATAAATGAATTAGGCTTCATAGGCCCAATAAAGATCCAAAATGGTAAATGTTTTTGAAATTCACTTATTTTTTGCCTAGCCCAGTTCTAACAATTATATAAGAGCTAAATAGCCTATGGGTACTAAATTAGTCAAATTAGGACCAACTAATTAAGTTTACAACCCAGTTAGTAGGGTGCCTAATAAAGCTATATCTAAGTTAGATTCTTGAGTAATCAAGTACCTTTTCCTATCTGGCTATCGGTCTAGCTTGAACAATTATGTTAGCCTAAAAGTTGCCTTTAACAGAAAACACCCAATTTTAATTAGGCCTTGTGCTAATTACAAAATTGTTTTCAAATTAAAAATAAAACTTTTAAATTAAAAATTAAATTTAAAATAAGTAAAATATTATAAATGTTATAACGTAGAATTTCAAATTGTTTTGAAAATTAAAAGAAGGTTTAAATTTAAAAGTTAAATTTAAAATAAAATACATATTATAAAATTATAATATGAATTTTCATTTTTTTGAAAATGTTATAAAATTAGTTTTAAAAATATTAGTTATTAATAAATTAATGAATTAATTAAATTAAATAATTAACTAAATACGTATACATGTATAATAAATATAATGATATAGGTAATGTTGTCTTGAAATTTTAAGATAATATGAACATACATGTGTCTATGAAAGAATTTTAAAATTAATAAAATTTGATTAAAGTTGCTTAATTAAAGGTTAATTAACAAATTAAAATACATGTATATATATAAAATATATGTGTGTATTATTATAAAGGTTATAATATATATATATATATATATATTCAATATAATATGTTATAAATGAATAATATAAAAATAAGTTAAAGTGTTAATTAAATTAATTAAATAAGATTTAATAAATATAATAATGTACATAAGGCTATTATAAAAGTTGTATAATATAACATATATAATATAAATGTATAATAAAAGGTTGAACAATAAAAAAACGAAAATAGACTTAAGGGATAAATACATACGCATAGTATGTATACCATGATTTTTGACGTGTCCTGTAGTTGAGTTACGAGAGTATTTCACAAGAAATACATCATTCCATAAGCCGATTCACTCAGTTAAGTATATTGAAGATTATGAATCTTTTATATAAATTTTGTCCTCTACCATTAATATATGAATAAATTACTTGCATACTCTTCAGCTGTTGAGCAAACTCAAGCTAGAGATGTTATGTGTTGTATTATTAATTTATATTGACAATACGAGGTAAGATAACTATATATATTTGTTAAGCAAACTCAAGATACATATACTATACTTAGGCTATCGCATAATGATAGGTACGAGTGAATAATCTCTTTTGATTTATTGATCAAATTCAAGGTAGAAATGAGACTAGGACAAGGAACCGCGGGTTAGAAGTTGTATATGATACAACAGATAAAGAGTTATCTATCATTTCTACATGATAAATTTATAAGGGATATTTTATGGAGTGGTGATAATCCTAATAAATGTTCAAAATGTTTATTTAATTGTTAAAAAGTACAAATCTAAAGATGAGGCAGGGTCAGACGATATAAATTTACATAATTTGAACACTTATTTACTAGGAAAATGGATATGGAAATTTAGAAATAATAATGAGATTTAATTGGAAAGAAATAGTATCGAATCAGTGGTATAATGGTACTTATAATATACAAGATATTTCTGTTTGCGCCAAAATTGGTCACAAACACCCGATAGTCATTTATTCACAATCACAGATCTCAGATGAACAATAAATACTAAAATCGCTCAGAAAATTCATATTAATGCAGTAAATGACACAAGATTTATAGTGGTTTGGCGATCTTGCCTACGTCCACTCTGAAGTTGATGACTTTATTGATTCACTTGATGATTTCAATCCATTACAGCAGATTACAATAAGCTATAGTCTGATGTTCGAATACAATGGTGATAGAAGGATGTAGGGTTGAATCCAGCAGAGTCTGGACGTTGAATGGCCAAAAGATCCCTTTTCTGTAGGCTTCAGGTGGTTATTTATAAGCGTAGGAGGCTAGGATCTCGCTCAAACTTCGGGAGACTTCATCTGGCACGTGAGTGGGCCCACGCGACCGACCCCACGAAGTTTCAACTCGATCTGTGATCGATATGAAATGATTTCGTATCCATCAAAAATTGATCCAATCGAGCTGAAACTTGGCAGGAATAATCTTTACCTTGTATGGAAGATGCTGTAAAGATTTCGTAGCATTTGGATATGTGGTTTGGGAGATATGATCGATACGAGTTGGAATGTTTCGGTTGGCTGTTTGTTTCGAACCCATTAATTTCGAATCGATCAATTTCGAATCGATCGCGCACGTGATGAAGCAGTGACGTGGTCGCATTCCTCGTTTCGATCCACTCTTAGCTCCGAGTTGGCCATGTCGCATCCATGAATTTCGCCTCATTTGTATCGAGTGTCGTTACATACTTCGAATCAATCATCCACATGTACCTCGCATCGATTCGTAGCCTGTTTAGTTCGAACCTAGATGGATGGCTTAGCTCATATTATGGCATAGTTCGTATCGATAGGTTTAATGGATACGAATAGGTGGATACAAACTAAAGCTACCTGATGGATTCGAATAAATGCCTCCTTCATGGATACGAACTAGACATTGGTCGATCAATGCGAAGCGCGTGACCAGTTGATGGACTCAAAGTTGATCAATACGAAGGATGGATGCGAAACTGGTCGATATGAAGTGGCCGAGTTTGATGGATTCGAATAGCGCGATGGTGTATTGATTCGAACATGATGGATTCGAAATCGGTCGAAACATGGTGGATACGAATATAGGCTGTTCTGGTCGATGCAAACGCGATGGATTCGAACTAAGGGTTGGTGATGGATACGAAAAGAGGGTATTCTCTTCCAACTTGCATCGATCATAACTTGAGCATACGGACCCGGATTGACCTGAAAATTGAAATGCTAGCTTTCATGACTTGGCTTGCCGTGCCCTATCAATTGCAGCCTCATCCGGGCTTGGACAAAATTCATCGATATCTATAGTGAAGCAAACTATAACCAATCTTTGAGACAAACTGTCTTTTGTTTTTAATCGATCTTTTGGTATCACGGGCTTTGCCAAAAAGCGGGATAACATTTTCCCCCCAAAACATGCCTTGCGGTAGGAAGGTGTGTTTTGTATTGCCATAAGCTGGATGTTCATATCCTGTCAAGAACCTGTAAAAAACTCGATAGTTTCATATGACCCCGGATGGCGATCGTTCGGGATCGTATGCCATTTGAGCGGGACCGTTCACGGGCGATGCCGTTCGCAGAAAACGATGAGATGTGACAGCTCGCGGTCGGATGCCATTTGCGGCGAACGGTGATCGTTCGCGATCGGGTGTCGTTCAAGGCGAATTGTGACCGTTCGAGGTCGGGTGTGATCGTTCGCGATCGAATGTCATATAAGGTGAGTTGCGACCGTTTGTGGTCGGGTGTCGTACGAGGCAGAATGTGATCGTTCATGATCGGATATCATACTAAGTGAATCGTGACCATTCGCGGTCGGGTGCCGTACGAGGCAAATTGTGATCGTTCGCGATCGTGTGCCATTCGAGGCGAATTATGACAGTTCGAGGTCATGTGCCGTTCAAGGCGAATTGGCGTGCCCGGGGGACTTAGCATTATCGATGCCCGGGGGACTTAGCAAATTCTGAATCAAAGACTTTGGCGGTTCATCGCCATACAAGAGGTGCTTGTGGATCGTTCGCGATCCAAAGCATACACAAGTAACTTCTTCCGCAGAATTGCAAATATCAAATCAACGTTCACATGAATTCCATAACAGAAATGTCCAAACAAGCAAAGTCTAAATATCCAAATCAAAACGAAACAAAAGCAAAACAAGGATGCCAAAGTGCAAATTCTCACTACGAGATGGTTAATAATCATTCCGAGCATGCCTGGGGATCGTTCGCGATCTCATACATGTGTAAATGATTTAATTGTGCTAGTGAGAAGTTTACGAATTGTTCATCATTATTTCAATCAATTGATAATCATGCGGTGTCCCGGTTCAGGGTCACCCCTACCCGAAGTAGACGGTGGTCGCTCCGGCTCCACCGCTGGAGCTTACCTCTTCACATACTGAAGAAGCATACCGTTCCTGATATGCCCTTCCACCTCATCCTTCAGATGTCTACAGTCGTTTGTGCTATGACCGTTCAGTTCGTGGAACAAGCAATATTTGTCTGATTTCCTCTCGTCAATAGTTGGATCCCTTCGCATTGGTCTACGATATGGAACTTGCTCTCTTGTATCCTGATAGATTCGCTTCAAACTCTTATTCAGCTCAGAGTAAATGGTGAATCGCGGCTCCCTCCGTGGCCGCTTTGACCTGTCATCGTTATTCTCAGCCTTTCTTTTTTCCTTTACTAGTCTCCGCACCCTTTCCAGGTGTATTTCCGCCTTGGATTGCGAAAACGTCAATCCCTTCCTCTCTTTTTGCACTAGCATCTTCCAATCGCAAAAACTTTTCCGCCTCGTTATAGAATTCTCCTAGATCCATAGGCGGATCTTTAGTTAATGAATTTTTAAATTCTGTGCCATCAGCTATTCCGGACACAGCTGCCATCATAACCATGGATGGATCTGGCCGATCCACCGATGCTGCTGCCGCATTGAACCGCGTCAGGAAACTCCTCAAAGACTCTCCAGCTTTCTGCTTCAAAGTTGCCAAACTCATCACATTCTTGGTTCTTGCGATGTGAACCCTGAATTGCCTCATGAATTTCTCGGTTAAATCTGCCCAAGTTCCTATGGAGTCGCTCTCCAGCTGTCTAAACCATAATGCTGCAATATCCATCAGATATAATGGAAAGCACCGGGCCATAACTTCCTATGATGCCCATAACACTTCCATGTGCCTCATATACTCGCGGAGTCCGTCCTCCCATCATACACCTCTACTGATGGTAACTTGAACTCTAGTGGGTTCCTAGCCATCCTAATCGTAGGTGAAAAAGGACTCTTGTTCATGTCTTTAAGACCCTGTTTACCAATCCTCCTCTCATAGCCCATCTGACCATCTCTGCCAATCTGTCATTGTCTCCAAGATATAGTCCTCATTCATTGCTGTCGATCTGCCCCCCGAGTCCATGAGAGCTTTCTGGAATCTACCCCCTGGCTGAGTGTTCACCCCTCTACTACCACCAGGTTTCTAGATGCTCCTGTCTCTCTCCTCGGGTTTGGATCAACATGCTCCAAGTGTGTGCCCTATAGTCCTGGTGCTACGCCGGCTGGTTCTGCTCCATTCTGAACTCCATCCGCTCCTCGATTCTGCGCTCCAAGTTGCCCAATCTGTTGAAACAAACTCTGGATCAACTCCTCTTGTCTCTTCATCATTGCCTCCATCTCATCCCTGGTGATGAAGATCGATGTCTGATTCGCTCCTGAGGAAGCCTCTTTACTTCCCTCATGTTGACTTCTCTCTGGCCTCTGCCTTCTACTCGTTTGCCTTGTCATAGCTCCTTAGATCTGAATTCTTAAATCTTCAAATTCAACTTCTCCTGAATTAACTTCTCAGTGAAAGCACCAAAATGTTTGCGCCAAAATTGGTCACAAACACCCGATAGCCGATTATTCACAGTCACAGATCTCAGATGAACAATAAGTATTAAAATCGCTCAGAAAATTCACAGTAATGCTGTAAATGACACAATGTTTATAGTGGTTCGGCGATCTTGCCTACATCCACTATGAAGTTGATGACTTTATTGATTCACTTGATGATTTCAATCCGTTACAGCAGATTACAGTAAGTTATAGCTCTGATGTTCGAATACAATGGTGATAGAAGGATGTAGGGTTGAATCCGGCAGAGTCTGGACGTTGAATGGCCAAAAGATCCCTTTTCTGTAGGCTTCAGGTGGCTATTTATAAGCGTAGGAGGCTGGGATCTCGCTCAAACTTCGGTAGACTTCTTCTGGCACGTGAGTGGGCCCACGCGACCGACCCCACCAAGTTTCGAATCGATCTGTGATCGATACGAAATGATTTCATATCCATCAAAAATTGATCCAATCGAGCTAAAACTTGGTAGGAACAATCTTTACCTTGTATGGAAGATGCTATAAAAATTTCGTAGCATTTGGATCTGTGGTTTGGGAGATATGATCGATACGAGTTGGAATGTTTCGGTTGGCTTTTTGTTTCGAACCCATCAATTTCGAATCGATCGCGCACGTGATGAAGTAGTGATGTGGGCGCATTCCTCATTCCGATCCACTCTTAGCTCCGAGTTGGCTGTGTCGCATCCATGAATTTCGCCTCGTTTGTATCGAGTATCGTTACATACTTCGAATCAATCATCCACGTGTACCTCACATCGATTCGTAGCCTGTTTAGTTCGAACCCAGATGGATGGCTTAGCTCATATCATGGCATAGCTCGTATCGATAGGTTTAATAGATACGAATAGGTGGATACGAACTAAAGATACCTGATGGATTCGAATAAATGCCTCCTTCATGGATACAAACTAGACATTGATCGATCAATGCGAAGCACGTGACCAGTTGATGGACTCGAAGTTAATCAATACGAAGGATGGATGCGAAACTGGTCGATACGAAGTGGCCGAGTTTGATGGATTCGAACAGTGCGATGGTGTATCGATTCGAACATGATGAATTTGAAATCAGCTGAAACATGATGGATATGAGTAGAGGCTGTTCTGGTCAATGCGAACGCGATGGATTCGAACTAAGGGTTGGTGATGGATACGAAAAGAGGCTATTCTCTTCCAACTTGCATCGATCATAACTTGAGCATACAGACTCGAATTGACCTAAAAATTGAAAGGCAAGCTTTCATGACTTGGCTTGCCGTGCCCTATCAATTGTAGCCTGATCCGGGCTCAGACAAAATTCGTCGATATCCATAGTGAAGCAAAGTATAACCAATCTTTGAGACGAACTGTCTTTTGTTTTCGATCGATCTTTTGGTATCACGGACTTTGCCAAAAAGCAGGATAATAATTTCTACTAATAATATATCTTCTTCTGTAAATAAATAATAAAAGGTTATGATATTTATAAATTAGGAAGTAATAATATGGTACATTCAAGGAATAATAACTCTTTTTGGCATGATAGTTGGATATCAATAATTCACTTAATGTATAATTTAATGAACTTTATGAAATTTGTAATTTAAATAATGTGTTGATTTCAGAAATATAAAATCAGATTTAAATTTTCCATGGGAATTTAATTTTAGTCGTACTTTAGTTGGAAATACATTATTGAAGTTTGCTTGACTTTATGCTAAATTAGAGTTATATAACGTCGATAATGAAAATGGTATTGTGATAATAATAAAATCTATACAAGGCACTCTTTTTTATAAATTTGTTAATTTTTCGGGTACAAAATCAAATATGTTGGGATATATCTGAAAAGGTAATACTCCACACAAAGTTAAAGTACGTACGTGGTTAATTATACATGGAAAATTAAATACTATAGAACTATTAGAAAATAAAATTATAGTTATTGCTAATAAATGTTTTCTGTAATATGGGAATGGAAAATATTTTGCATCTATATTTTGAGTGTATCACTAATTATATTCTGACAAATTATTTTAATATTTTTTACTTTAATATAAATAATAATGTTAATCGTGAATTATTTTGGAATAATCTTAGGTTTCGTTATAATGGTTTTCTTATATTAGTAATTGATATTATTTTTACTATAATATGTTGGTATTTGTGGTTTGAAATGAATCATGGGGTTTTAATAATACGAATACAACAATAGACAATTTAACATATACAATTGCTTTGTTTTGTGTTAATTGTATTTCAAACCCTAGTTATGATAAAGATAATAATATTAGTTTCAATGAATATCTCCAAAAAGTTAAATCTCAAACTAATTAGATAAGAAAAATGAATCATTTAAATGTAGAAATAATAATTGCACTTCAGATAACATTTTAGTTAACAAGTATGTCAATGAATCTGATGCTATATTATATCTTGACAATTAGTTAGATTTTCAAATGCTGCAATTTTGAATATAGTATTGATGATTACTCTCAATAATACTTATCTATTATTTGTGAGGCTATGACTTGTCGAGCAGGCTCGAGCTAAGAATCCTACGATGGATGAGTCCTAACACCCACTAGTGAAGTCGAAGACTTTTATGTTTCATCCTAGTGTTTGGAGAAACATAAAAGACTAGTGGGAGCCTTATTAAAAATACGAAATGGTAATATTTAAGCTTTCTAATTTGTGAGAACATCTGCTATATAAAGTTATAATAATATAGGTTAATAAATGTGTAATTAATATAATTGATAAAAAAAATTTCAATTAAAATATACAAATGATACATATAGATGTATGCACTCGCAAGTCTATTGAATCCAAAATGGTTCCACGTTCTTTGTTGCATTTGACGATGTATTACAAAAATGAACATGTCTATATGATACACATGGTACGTTAACGCTAAATTCATAGAGTATAAAATAGAAGTGAATAAAATAACATGCAATAGAAAATAAAATTGATTCGATTTGATCGAATCAGTGATTATATTGAAAAGTGTTCCGAAGATACCTAAAATGAATAAATATTCGCTCTGTAAGTCACTCCTACATATGATACATGATGAAGTATCGATAATGAGTAATCAAACATCGTTGAACAATGTATAATTAATTATGAGTGAAGTTGTGTTAACTACTTTCTATAATGACGTGTACTTATAAGTATTTAACATTAATTTCATTTAAACTATGGTTTATAAAATCATACAAGACAAGAGTTTATAAGAAACTATAACATATTCTCTACCAAGGAATTGGTAAGTTGTGTGAGTCGAGAGACTACATGTATATATGAGGAATCTTATATGAATCACCCAAAAGAAGTTTGAGAACAATAGTCATTGGAAAACCAAGTTACTTTTGAACATCAGTATTATAAATTAAAAAAAAATCAGTTATGTACATAGGTAATTCATAAAGTGTTTATGGGTACCTAATTTATTGCACCGAGAAATAACCAATGCTTTAAGAATACCAACTTCGCAGCGAAGAAATTTGTTGATAAAATATTGGTCTTAAAATGGATTTCGATGTAATCCAAAGATAAATCTGATTACATGGGATGAAATGAACCTAAACAAACACATCACATTAAAGTGTCTAATAAGTATTCTGATACATCGAAAAGAAATTATGAGTTTCTTATAAATGTCTAGTATAGATAATCTATAGGTGCTAATTAAGCTATTAAGAGTATTGATTCTACAATATCATATGATGCACAAATCCAAAAAGGATTCCAAGTATGTTAGCAAAATATGATTTTAAGAGTTATACCCAATGGGTATGATCCATCGACCGTTAATATATCTTCAAGAGCATGACTAATGGACTTAGAATATAATGGGCCACATTGATAAGAATAACACCATAAATTTCAATTGTTGAAATTCACGTAATAGATTCATCATTGAACGCGCTTAACTTATTTTTGATGCACGCACGAAATTATTACTTAGCTTGACTTTGTGTTTTGGTACATATGTGTTAAAATAGGAAATTCAAAATATTAATTTAGAATAAACTATTTGCACATAACAACAAAAATGTCTTGAAATCAGTAGGAACGATATTGAGTTCGTGGGCTTTATGATATGATCTAAGAAATTCTAAGAAATGACACAAAAGTATCATTTTATAAGCATCGGAATTGAATAAGTATTTTGATAGAAATATCAAATAGTTTGATTTTCTGTTAAAATGTAGAGGAAGCATGTGTCCATAAGAAAGAACAACTAAAAGTTACATAGATATTTCTTGACTGTAAGTAAACAACATATTGTTGATTATTAACGATATACTTATGTTAAATTCAGTGATAGGTTGGTCGTTTAATACTCGATATTCGATTTTTAATTATATCTTTTATAACAAGTAAAAAGGATGTTCGAAGTATCTCAAACGACATGCGAAAACATCATATTAAAATGTTTAATACTGAATATGTAAGACAAATTCCTTATGCTTTAGCAGAAATTATCGTATATGTTGTATTGTCAACATTATTGTAATTTGCTTATGTACTTAATACATAAAGAAAATATCAAATCGACATTAAGATCACTAAATGGAAGCTCAGAGTATTCTCGAGTATTTAAGAGATACTAGAGAATTATTTATTGAAATAGTGAACTCCTTATGAAGGCGTGTACAAACTCAAAGTTCATGAGTGTATTGAGTATAATATGTCAATATTATATTCATTTTCAAACTTGAAATAAGAAACTTTAAATTGGAAATGTTCCAAATAAAACATTGTGTCCAATTCAATAAAAAGGCTAAGTAAATCTCCTTGAATAATGCTATGATAAAAGCATTGTATAAGTATAAGTGCACAAATTATAACTGAGTTAGAGATGATTCCAAGTATTAAGATTACTAATCATTATTATATGACAACAATGTAATAATAAGAGCCACTAGAGGTCTAGAAACATACTCCAAATATTTCCATATGATAAATGTAGTTTATTTGTATCCAAGAGAGTTAATTGATGGAGTAGAAAATTAAACAACATAGCAAATCTACTCATTAAGGGTCTAAACCGATCAGTTCTCATCAAATTGATCGAAAGGATTAGATTGAGGTTCCATAATTATCCCCAAGTGCAAGTTGGACATTAATAGAGTTAGGAGTATGTCGTAGGGACAATTATATAATTTGTTACATATATCAAACTCGATAACTAATGTTGTTTGAAATAAAAGGTGTTTTATTTCTATTATATACTTGATATAATATATTGTACTAATTAATTTAATTAAAAGTATATTTAAAAGAAAATCCATAAATGTTATGCTTTGTGATAGAGTTACAATACATTGTAACCATAAGTTATTTATCACAATAAAATAAACTACTATTTTAAATATTCATAGTCAGGATGTATCAAGATGGATGTCAATGCATCCGTTAAGACTAGAGTACACCAAATATTAGGCAGTATATGACTCATGACTACTGGGGGCACTACGAGGTTATGTACTGATAGTTATTGCATAATGGTGAAATGACTCACTCGGTAGTTTTCTGTTGGTTGATAAAACTAAGGTCAAACAGAATATATCAATGTGACAAGATTACATGGTTCTCTTGACTTGAGAATACTTCTGATATCCAATGTGGAAGCTCTGCTTTAATTATAGTTAAATCATGGCACAACGTCCATCGAACGACTATAGTTGGGTCGAGTGGAAGCACTGGAAGTGAAACACTATTCAGGAGATGATTCATCACCTCAGTTATATGAGGTAGTATCACGGTCAACTGAAGCCAAGTCAAAGTCAAAGTCGTTGGCCAGACAAGTACAGTTAATAATAATTGTTATTATTGAATCAAGGACTTTATATTTGGACTATAGAGTTGAATATTGATGATATTAGAATTTTGACCACTATCAAATTCCACATGTCCAAAGTGATATTTTTTACAAAGAGAATTTGTGTAAATAATTTTTATAATCAACTAACACTTAATATCGTAAAAATGGATTTTATCAAAACCAATTAAGGGATAGATTTGGCTAAAATTTCATACCACCTACTGAGTGACGTGTGAAGTTAATATTTGAATTGTTCGCTGACCAAATTTTACCTAAGAGTCATACAATCAATACGATGAATACTCCTTTTATCACCAAATTTAATTAATTTATAACAACTATAAATTAATTAATATTATGAAATATTAATTACAAATTTTGTATTTGATATGTAGAACAATTTAAACAATTCATTTATAATAGTTATAAATATTAATAAACATACGATATCGATGCACATTTAAATTTAGATTTGAATGTAATGGACATTATTCTGATTGGAATAGGCTTTAAGGCCCACAAGTGGCATGCAAATTTTGGCCAAATATCTTGGATAAGCTGGCTAAATGTTGGAAAAAGAGGGAGGCTTTTGAAAGGTTTAAAAGAGTAGAATTGGCAAGAGAAAGATAAGGATAAGGTCCAATTTTCTCTCCATTTGACTTCCCATTTATATGCCACTCTCTACACTATTCTTTTTGGTACTTTATCTTTACTCTCCCTTTGCAAATTTTGACTAGAAAACTCCATTTAAACCTAATAGAAATCCAAACTCAAATCACATCAATTCTTTTGTTTGATCGTCGGTGGTAAAGCAGCTCGGGATCCAGCAACTTTAGAACTTGAAATCTGATTCAAAGAGTCATTTCATCATTTAATAGCAAGATCTATATCCCTTGGTGGAAAGAATTCAATATGTTTACTAATTCATTTAATATTATTATCTAGTATTGTTGTATATTATAGGTTATTAGATTATATTACGAATCTACAGTATCGATGTTCTGTCACATATTAATGGTTGAATATATTGGTGCATCTATATATTAAAATAAAAAAGTTAATTTGTATGCTTGCTGATATTGAACTCATGGCCTAAAAATAAAAAATAAAACCATTTTTTAAATTAAGTAATGTTATATACATATGTGTGTGTGTGTGTTTGTGATTTTATCAACTAAAAATTATATCCTAATGATTAAAATCATATAATAACTATTTTAAAATCTCTAAAAAAATTGTTTCGCACAAGAATAATTCAGTAGTAAATTTATTTTATTTTAATGTAAATTTATATTTATTATATATTTAAATATTAATATAACTATTTATTTAACTAGAAATTGGTTATATATATATATTAATATAATTTTAAGTTAATTATAAATTTTATAACATTACATAATTTTTGGATTTGAGAATAATTTTTTATTAATTTTAATAGTGAACTTCATTTAGTTTTTAAATAATTTTGTAATTGTTTTTTTTTAGATTATTTTTTGAATCCAAAAATAAAGAGTTATTTTTTTGCCAAGAGTTCAAAATCAGCTAGCATCAATTTTATAATTTATATTTATATATGTATCTGCACATGTATTTGTATATTTATAATTATTTATTAAATAAAAACCTTTATTATTGTTCTCGGGTCTGTAGCAGCAAATAAAAAACTTATTTTATATTAATTATTTTGTTATTTAATATAAATGGACATTTGTACAAATGCATCTTAAATATTTTATACAAATTATCACAATTATTATTCCCCTCCTCACACACACACAGATATATATATATATATATATGACTGTATTTTATAAATGCATAATTTTATGTATATGTGTGAAAATATAACATTTAATGCATATATATATATATATTCATTTAGACAACACATAGAATCCAAAGTGGCTAACATGTCTGTTGTAATGAAATCCCAACACCTATACACGGACATGTCAAACCATGCACACTTTATTATGTTGCACGTGCACATACAAGTATATGATACACACATTCATATAAAATACAAAATAATATAAAGTAAAACTTTATTTATAAAATTAAATAAAATTACGATTTTAGTTAAAAGAAATTTAGAAAGTTCTAAATGAATTTTCATAGGTCCAAGAAAGATCCAAAAATGGTTTAAGAAAATGAAATTCACACATTTCTTCCATTGTGGCTGGCCAAGTTCCAACATGAGGTGCACAAGATGCACCTAAGATAATGCTTGAAGCGTTGAGGAAGCATAAGTCGAAAGTGAAGTTTTGAAGTGTGTTACTTTGGAGGTAGGAAGAGAGTTTTTGGGTCATTTCATCTCTAACCAAGGCATCACAATAGATCCTGCAGAGGTAGCAGCAGTTCAAGATCGAAGCTAGCCTAAGAATTCTATCGATGTGAGGAGTTTCAAAGGATTGACAGGATAACACAGATATTTTATCAAGGATATGTCGAAGGTTATAGCACCGCTGACCAATTTAATGGAGAAGAATTAGACATTTGTTTGAGATGTGAAGTGTGAGCATGCATTTGTGAATCCGAAGGAAAGGTTGACGATCGCACCAATATTTACTATTTCGAGCGGGAATGAGGAGCTGATAGTATAAGTAGATGCCTGTAGTGCTGGAAAAGCCATGGTATTTATGTAGATGGGAAAAGTTGTCGTTATGCTAGTTAGTGAAACCGCACAAGAAGAAGTATTTGACTTACAATTTGGAGTTGGAAAGGATAGTTTTTTCTTTGAAGATTTGGAAGCATTATCTATTAGGGGAAAGATTCGAGGTATTCATGGACCATAATTCCTTAAAGTACTTTTTCTCCCAAAGGATCTTAACATTCGCCAACAGCGTTGGATGGAATTCTTAGCCTTCTATTACTTTGACATTTCCCACACACCTATGAAGGGAGATGCAATGGTTAATGCATTAAGTAGAAGACATGCCAGTTTGGAAGCAATGTTCCTTGAGTGGAAGAAGTTGGAGTATATAGCTGGTCATGACGTCAAAACTCATTGCAAGTTAGAGCTAGAGATGTCGGCAAGCTTGACTATCAGACCTAGATTGATTGAGCAGACCGGTACAAGTGAGAAGCGAGATGCTAGACTAGTGGAGATTATGGCAAAGATAGAAGGAGCGGAGTCCAGTATAGACTTGACCGAAATAATTGGCTCCGTAAGGATAGAATATTTTTGGTTCCCAATGTAGATTCATTATGATATGAGGTGATATCACTCTAATTATACATCTCAGCGATGAGAAGATGTACCATGATATGAAGCAAACGTATGATTGGAAAGGGATGAGGATGGATGTTGGGCATTCATCTTAAATGTATGAACTGCCAATTGGTGAAGGTAGAGTAGAAGAAGCCAATTGGTTTAATGCAACCACTTGAAGCTCCTGAGTAGTAATGGAGCAGGTTTCGATGGATTGTCGAGAACTAGAGGAGGGTGCGATAACATTTGGGACATGGTCGATAGATTGACGAAGAGTGCACAATTCATACATGTCAAGTCTAGTAGAAAGTGATCCAAATTGACTGAGTTGTATGTGAAATTGGTAGTGAGATTCCATGGTATGCCTAAGAGCATTGAAAGTGACCAAGACCCTTTATTCGTTGGTGGGTTTTGAAAGAGTTTACAGAGGCATTAGGGTCGGAGCTACATCTCAGTACATTTTATCGCCCTATAACGACCCAGAATTTCTGTTAATTAAAATTCGTATATTTAATTGATTTTAAATATTAATAAGTGAAATTTATAAGTCGAATAAATTTTATTTCGAATAATTGGATTTAATTAAATAATTAAATCAATAATTTAATATGTTAAATTACAGAAATGATTGAAAATTGAGTTAAATATGATTGAAATTGATTTGTAAAATTTTATTTAATCATATTGGAGTTAGAACGATATTTTAGAACTTTTAAAATCGAATTAAGAGTTAATTTGTGAAAATTGAATATTTTAATATCCAAATCGACTAGTGAAATTAGCCATTTTTCGAATAGTCTCATAATTGCACGAAACCAATTCCATTGGATCCGTAATAGTTTGTTATTATCGGATTTCAATTTTCGTAAAAATTGGAGTTTTCGTTTGACCGTGGCAGCTCGAAACGCATCGAAATTGTTTTAATATTTATTTGGCGAGTTAAAATAGCCATTTTTCAAACAGTCTCGGATTTTGACGAAACCAGTTTCATCGGATCCGTAATGTGATATTATTGTATGGTTTCAAATTTCGTGTCAATCAGATTTGCCGTTTTTCCGGGGAAAGCTAAAACGCCTAGAAATTTGATTTACCGATTTAATTTTAAATCGAATGTTTATTGTCAAAACTCGCACAGATGATCGAATTAGCTCCTGAAACACATTCCATTGTGTTCGGAACGCGGGTTAAACCTTAGAAATGCCAACCGGCATGCTTCGTTTGGAGTTCGAAAAATTCGGGATGAATAGTGTTTGAGAAATTTTCTATAAAAGCACCTAAATATTCTCATTTGCAAACTAAAACAAAACGCTAGGCCAAAAATGTTCCAGCCGCCACTAAAGTTACCAACGGCCATAAATTTCGCACCTTTATCCCTCAAAATCTTCAAATCCACTCACCAATTCAACAAACTTCCAACATGAAACTTGTAGAGGGGAGTGAGATCTATGATCTCAACGGGTATGATCGTGTTTGGAGCTTTGGATCAATGGCGATTTGGGCTCGAAGTGCAGCAGTTCGCACGCATTTTAAGGGGGGCATGGGCGACCGAGTAGCATGAAATTCTCGGCGAAGGAAGGTGTGGCAATGAGCTTTCGATTGGTGGTGGTTTGATGGGCTTTCGACGTTCGTATTGGGTTGCGTGAATTAGGGCATATGGCGGCCATGGGTTCTTCGGCCTGTGTACGCAAACGTGAGGGAAGATGGAAGAAGCAAGGGACGGCCACGATGTTGCAGGGGCTTGGATCACACGGATGAGATCTAATTAGGTTTAGAAAATAAAAGGAAATTGTAAAATTTATAATTATAAATTCGTGTAAACTTCGTAATATCATATCGTTTTCATACGAGATCGAAAACGCACGAAACAAGTTGCGTTGGGTTCGTATGGACGAGCACAACGCTATGGAATTAGATTAGAGTCGTTTGGAGCTAGCAGAAATTTCGAGTAAAATTAAACGTCTGTTTAATTTTATTCGAAATAAAAGCTGAAACTAAATTGAAATCAAGGTGAGAACTTCTCACTCAATCGAATCGGTTTCGATTTTAATTCTAAATAGTTAGATTTAAAATTCTTGAATGTATGTTTGAATGATGATTGTTATCTATTGATTGTTAAAATAGACATTATACCCCATTAGTAAGCGGAGGTTATTTATTAAAAACATATACCGCGAATATTTCACAGTACAGTGAAATTGGTATTATTTATGTACTTGGAGTTGATTTTCCGCATTATATAGCGGATGAGACCCTATTGCGCCGTCTATTAAGCGGATAATATTTTAAATCCTATATACCGCGATAATTCCATACTGGAACGGTATTGGTATTGTGCTAATGTTTGTGGATGCAGGGAAACAGGTGGGAGGGATCCAACTGGATTCCTCAACAGTATTTATTTGATTATGGATATTTTGATATTCGTTGATTATCATATACAGATATATGATGTCGTTGTTGTCGTGATTGACTATTTGGTGTGTAGCATCATTGGTCCAATTTTGGAATTTTAAAAGGATTTTTAAAGTGATTTTTGAAAGTATATGTTTATAAAATATTTTTGGAATTGATGCATTTTAAATAAATAAACTTTATAATTTTAAGGTTATAAAAATTATGATTTTTGAGAAAGATAGTTAAAAGTTGATTTTTGAAAATATGAGGTTAATGATTTTATAAAATAGTTTAAATCGGGATTTTTGAATATATTGAAAAAAGTTTAAAATATCGGATTTATGAAATTTGATTATTTTATAAATCAAAATGATGAAATTATGAAGGAGTTTAAAGACGTTTTTAAAATAATAATTGATCTATATAAAAGATTTATAAATTGATATTTATAAATTAAAAATATTGGGATTATAAAACGAGTTTTTATAAGTGTTAGAATGAATTGTAAATGAATTTCATAAATGAATGAAATTTATAGAATTATAAACGTTGAAGTTATAAATGAAATTTTATAAGCAGTAGGTTTATAAAATTCATAAAGTTATTAAAGGAATAGATTTGGGTAAATAAATGAATCTTATAAGTTATAAGGTTTATAATTTGGGAAGTTTAAAAGAACGATTTTGTAAAAAAGTAAATTATAAGTATTTAACTTATAATATGAACCTTTGATATATATAATTGAGTTATAAATTGAAATAGGTTAATAAAGGAGATTTATAAAAGGAAGTCGTTATAAAATAAACAGAAATAGAAATTATAAACATTGTTTTATAAATCCGCAAAACGACTTATTTTGATAAGTAAATTGTTATAACTTATCAATGGAGTTATATTCACGTTTTAGACACTGAATAATCCTTTAAAATAAAATGTATGGAAATGATGAAATTGGTTAACGAAGTATATTCACGTTTTTGAATAGTGAATAATATGTTAAAGAAAATGTTTTGGATGTGATGTTTTAAATAGAATTAAAACGATCTAACGATGTTTTTAAAATGTGTTAAAATTCGAAACCATAGATTTCAACATTCATTGTTGAAATAGACGTTTTCGAGAAATAGAAGGAAATGGTCGACTATAACACTGTTGTTATAGTAAATGATTACCGAAAGGAAATGTTTTGTATAGTATTGGGATTTATATATCTATTTTAATTTCGAATCCCTATAGATTTTGGGTTGTCGTAACGATGTTTTACATAACATTCGTTTTGGCCCAAATAAATATGTTTAAGAGAATGATTTCCTTAAAGAATGAAATATATACTTAATTTCGATTTAAGTATATTGAATATTTTCCAAATGTTGAAAATAAATAGATTTGTGAATTACTTATTAATAAGTAAGTATGGAAATGTTTTTCCAATGTGAAATGAAACATTTTTGAGAATTTATCTTTTTGAAGATAAATTGAAAATGAATAATTGAAATCGTGTATTCATAAATATTTTGGAATGTAAATTCACTATGGAATTTATAAATGAAAAGGGGAATTTGTTTAAAAATAAACGTTGATTTATTTTTAGAAGTGTGGGAATAAATTTACGGATTTGGAACGTAAATATAAAGTAAATCGTTAAGGATTTATTTAATGGGTTTAAATAAACCATGTTGAAATGAAAGTATTTCCGCGTAAGGAAAATGTTTGAATTTTTTTTTCAAAAGTGGTAAAGATGAAATTGATTTGAAAATTGTTTTCAAATGGTTGAAGTGCGAAAATTATATATCTTGTAAAGATTTTTTTGGAAAATAAATAGTCTGGAAAATTATTTGGAATCTGGTGATGTTGTGCATATCCATTGATAGTTCAATAACCGACTATCAATATTTACCTTTAAATAGGTATTTGTTGTGATTTGCTTAATTTGAATGCCACACTTATTTTTAAATAAGCGCTCACTACTCGGGTTAGCCGGGAAAGGACCTTGGGGTCGTATAACCCATTCCGAATATGTGATACGTCGTTATGAATTACATTTGAAGACCGGATATTTTCAAAAGCGAAAGGACAACTAGTCGAATGTCTTTGCATTGGCTGGTCCCCGGTATAGAGGCTCCATATGTGATGAGAAGTCCGGACGTGATTAGTGAATATCCAAATTGCAAGGACTTCTTTGTAAGTGCCTTCGGTTTTGTTCGATCCCGGACAGACTTGTATGGATAGTATGTCTGACATTGCAAATTGAGATATAAAGCTGATTTTTTTCAAATATATTTCTTTTGGTGGCGGAGAATTTATTCTTTTAGCATAACACCCTTCTTTGAGACGTACGAGCTCAGAGGTTATGTAGTTGATGGTTATCAGCGATATATTCCCAATTTGGTAATGTGACATGCTGAGTGTTGTTGTGAAATGATCATTGTTTGATCATCTGTGATATGATCATTTGTTTGATCATTTATCTTTGTGATCATTACTTTGATCATTTGTTGACCCAAAGCGTGGCTTTGTGGATGAGACTTCGTCGGACCTCACACCCCGAAAATGGTCAAAACGGGAAGGATGCGGCAAGGTTATTAGGGGTAGCGCCCTTTAATGTATGTCATTCCTTCTGGATAGAGGTGGTATCATGGTATGGAGCCCAGATACTTAACCTATGTTGTTGCTGCAAACTTATTACTTTGTGGTTGTTGGAAATCGAGGATCCTCGGATGTAGATCGGTTACGATCGGGGGATGACATATTCGTGTCAGTATTTACCCTGTTAGGGGTAACTCGGCCTTGTGTTGGCAGAGATCCGGTTTGGTTCTCGGGACGTCATTCCAGAGGCGTTTCCATTTGGCAATGGGAAGTTCCTTGGACTGACCATTTGTTGGAAATCCAAAGAAACAATACGAGCCTTGTACGGTTTTAGTTGTAGAACCTATTATTCACTTATGGCGGTGCCCCACTGTTTGGATGGTAGCTATAGTAGGCATACGATAATGGTCGTATGTTGGCTAAGATTTATATCTTTACTTTCGAAATGATTTTTCCTACATTATGCACTAGTAATAATATCAAATGTTTTCTTTTTAATGCGTATCAAGCATCTTTGACTATCATAAGGAGAAATCTCCTCCAATTCTGCGTTTGCATTGTGTGTGTGCGGGAGGCCTTATGGTAGTCTCATTTTTAAAAGCATTGCGAATTGACCTTAAAAATATTCCTCTATTTTGTTTTTGAAGATAAAATAAACTGTTTTAGTTCTCACACCAGTCACATGACTGACTCGGAGTTTATTGTTTTCCTTCCTAAACTCTGGGCGCCCACCAATTTCCACATGGGCAGTGAAGAGTCAGGTTTATCAGGATATTCTGGAATTCAGGAATTGCTGGAGGCAAGATGGATGGCATGGCGTATTCACTAGTATATAGTATTTCTTCTCCGCTGTTTATTGTTGTTGTACACTCTGATGATGTAATGTAATGTAATAACTGATATAGTTCTTTGTTTAAAGATTATTCATTTATCTATTATATGTTGTTCCGCTGCGATTGTGAGATGCTGATATCATTCTGCTGTTTTCTTTCTGTTCTGTTCTATCTTTTCTCTCTTCTTCTACCTCTTTTTTTTTCTTTTTTTTCTTAAAACCCTAAGTGTTCGGTTTTCCGGCATTCGAGTGCTCGATAGTTGATACAGTGAACATACTGATGTCGGTTTTCGAAAGTCGAAGAAACGGGCTCTTACAACGTGGTATCAGAGCATATGGTTAAGCGACAACCATGGCTCTGTTGGGTATTACTCATTAGAGATAGAGTCGGTAGAACTCTATAATGAGTTTGAGTGTAATAATAACTATGAGAGTGTATTTGTTAGTAAATATAAATTGTTTTGTATTGTGTTGACTTGTCGGTTGATTGTTTATAGATTCCGGTCGATGTAGTCTTGCTAACTATCGTAGATTGGGGTTTCTAAACTCTTAAACAAGATAAACCGACACGATATTGTTTTAAATTTGATAAATGAAATAATTTTACCTTGATTATATTTTATATATAAAGGAATAATTTTTCAGAATTATTAAAGTGTATATAAGTTGATTGTTTGGTTGTTGAAAATGTAAGAATATATATATGAGTTAATTAAAAGTTGTTTGAATAATCTAAATAAAAGAATAATTGTATAAGCAAATGAATTATAAGTATGAAATTATAATTAATGTGATTACAATTGTGAAATAAACTTATGTATATATAAGAAGTGAAACTATATGAATATATTTATGAAAATGAGTTTGAATAAGTGATGAAATTTGACGCTGGTAAAGGTTAAATAAAAATTTACTTTAGAATGGGAATCTGAATTGATTTATAAGTGGGAATTTAAGTTAAGTAAAGCCAAATAATGTTTAAATGGAATATAACTTAAGAGATGTTGAATGAAGTTGATTTTGGTATCGAAGTAAAATAATAAAGTTGAGTGATGGATATGAACTTGAGTTATATAAATGAAATTCAACTTTTGTGGTTTAATGTATTAGCAATTGAATTAATTAATGGATTGAATATAAAATCAATTAAATGTAAATAATTGATATGAAATAACGGATGTAAGTGTAATTCATTAAAATCTAATGTTATTGAAAAAAGTTGAATAATTGAATGAAAAATCAATTTAATTAAACCAATTGAAAGTAAAGGTGTTAAACCAGATTGAATGAATATAAGCAAAGGAATTTGGTTGCAATTAATATACATTGGTTGTTATATGATAATTAGTTGATTGAATATAAAAAAACCAAATGAAATTGAGTTAATAAAATTGAAAATTAAAGTAATTGAAATCCAATTGGAAGTTAAGTGAATTTTAAATAGAATTGAATTTGATTTGGAAGTGAACCAACTTGAATATGAATTAGTGAATATAGACTAATTGAAAGGGAATGTTAGTAAAAACATCCACTGTTAATGAATCAAATGTGATTAAATTGAAAACCCAATTCATTTAATATTAATGAGAATATGAATGAATATTTATTGGTTATGAATGCTAGTTGAATGCTAGTTGGTTGATGGTTGAATATATTGCTTTTACTGCATTTGCTATGATTGGCACATATAGTTATTATGTTGCTATTTGTTGTATATCGATACTATTGTCTACATACATGTTTCTCATTGTTTTTTGAGTGTTTAGTAGGTGCGGATCGCGTTTGCTTCGCATTTGGAGCTCGCTTTCGCGCTATATTAGCCGTATATGCTCGCTAATAAAATATAAGGTACATATCTCAGATTAAATATCGTACTTTTGCACTTTTTTCCCTGCGGGATGCCTCATTACTTGATGAGATGTACATTTGTGATATATATACTGTCATTTTTTTGGATCGAGCCGCGCAAAGGAGACTATGGCGAATTTTTTCGAAAATTTGAGGCGTTAGAAAAAAATTTGAGAAAAATTACAAAATTTTGAGAAACTATAACTTTGATTTGGAATTGAAAGTTAAATGATAGTAGTTGTTTTTGAAAAGATAACTATGTATGATTTGAAAACTTAGTAAAGATTTTGTAAGAAGTTTAACTATGGATTTATGGAAAGTTAATAGATTCTATAGCTTTTCTTACTTGGTAATTTCGAGGACGAAATACTTTTAAAAGGGGAAGTATGTAACGACCTAGAATTTCTGTTAATTAAAATTCGTATATTTAATTGATTTTAAATATTAATAAGTGAAATTTATAAGTCGAATGTATTTTATTTCGAATAATTGGATTTAATTGAACAATTAAATCGATAATTTAATATGTTAAATTACAAAAATGATTGAAAATTGTAAATATGATTGAAATTGATTTGTAAAATTTTATTCAATCATATTGGAGTTAGAACGATATTTTAGAACTTTTAAAATCGAATTAAGAGTTAATTTGTGAAAATTGAATATTTTAATATTTAATTCGACTAGTGAAATTAGCCATTTTCGAACAGTCTCAGAATTGGACGAAACCAGTTCCATTGGATCCGTAATAGTTTGCTATTATCGGATTTCAATTTTTGTAGCAATTGGAGTTTTCGTTTGACCGTGGCAGCTCGAAACGCATCGAAATTGTTTTAATATTTATTTGGCGAGTTAAAATAGCCATTTTTCAAACAGTCTTGGATTTCCACGAAACTAGTTTCATCGGATCCGTAATGTAGTATTATTGTATGGTTACAAATGTCGTGTCAATCAGATTTACCGTTTGTCCGGGGCAAGCTAGAACGCCTAGAAATTTGATTTACCGATTTAATTTTAAATCGAACGTTTATTGTCATAACTCGCACAGATGATCGAATTAGCTTCCGAAACACGTTCCATTGTGTTCGTAACGTGGGGTAAACTTTAGGAACGCCAACCGGCACGCTTCGTTTGGAGTTCGGAAAATCCGGGATGAATAGTGTTTGAGAAATTTTATATAAAAGCACTTAAATATTCTCATTTGCAAACTAAAACAAAACCCTAGGTCAAAAATGTTCCAGCCGCCACTAGGGTTACCAACGGCCAGAAATTTCGCACCTTTATCCCTCTAAATCTTCAAATCCACTCACTAATTCAACAAACTTCCAACATGAAACTTGTAGAGGGGAGTGAGATCTACGATCTCAACGGGTATGATCGTGTTTGGAGCTTTGGATCAACGGCGATTTGGGCTCGAAGTGCCGCAGTTCGCACGCGTTTTAAGGGGGGCATGGGCGACCGAGTAGCATGAAATTCTCGGCGAAGGAAGGTGTGGCGATGGGCTTTCGAATGGTGGTGGTTTGATGGGCTTTCGACGTTCGTATTGGGTTGCGTGAATTAGGGCATATGGCGGTCATGGGTTCTTCGGCCTGTGTACGCAAACGTGAGGGAAGATGGAAGAAGCAAGGGATGGCCACGATGTTGCAGGGGATTGGATCACACGGCTGAGATCTAATTAGGTTTAGAAAATAAAAAGAAATTGTAAAATTTATAATTATAAATTCGTGTAAACTTCGTAATATCATATCTTTTTCATACGAGGTCGAAAACGTACGAAACAAGTTGCGTTAGGTTCGTATGGACGAGCACTATGCTATGGAATTGGATTGGAGTCATTTGGAGCTAGCGAAAATTTCGAGTAAAATTAAACGTCTGTTTAATTTTATTCGAAATAAAAGCTGAAAACGAAATTGAAATCAAGGTGAGAACTTCTCACTCAATCGAATCGGTTTCGATTTTAATTTTAAATAGTTAGATTTAAAATTCTTGAATGTATGTTTGAATGGTGATTGTTATCTATTGATTGTTAAAATAGACATTATACTCCGTTAGTAAGCGGAGGTTATTTATTAAAAACATATACCGCGAATATTTCACAGTACAGTGAAATTGGTATTATTTATGTACTTGGAGTTGATTTCCCGCATTATATAGCGGATGAGACCCTATTGCGCCATCTATTAAGCGGATAATATTTTAAATCCTATATACCGCGATAATTCCGTACTGGAACGGAATTGGTATTGTGCTAATGTTTGTGGATGCAGGGAAACAGGTTGGAGGGATCCAACTGGATTCCTCAACAGTATTTATTTGATTATGGATATTTTGATATTCGTTGATTATCATATACAGATATATGATGTCGTTGTTGTCATGATTGACTATTTGGTGTGTAGCATCATTGGGCCAATTTTGGAATTTTAAAAGGATTTTTAAAGTGATTTTTGAAAGTATATGTTTATAAAATATTTTTGGAATTGATTCATTTTAAATAAATAAACGTTATAATTTTAAGGTTATAAAAATTATGATTTTTGAGAAAGATAGTTAAAAGTTGATTTTTGAAAATATGAGGTTAATGAATTTATAAAATAGTTTAAATCGGGATTTTTGAATATATTGAAAAAAGTTTAAAATGTAGGATTTTTGAAATTTGATTATTTTATAAATCAAAATGATGAAATTATAAAGGAGTTTAAAGACGTTTTTAAAATAATAATTGATTTATATAAAAGATTTATAAATTGATATTTATAAATTAAAAATATTGGGATTATAAAACGAGCTTTTACAAGTGTTAGAATGAATTGTAAATGAATTTCATAAGTGAATGAAATTTATAGAATTATAAACGGTGAAGTTATAAATGAAATTTTATAAGCAGTACTTTATAAAATTTGTGAAGTTATTAAAGGAATAGATTTGGGTAAATAAATGAATCTTATAAGTTATAAGGTTTATAATTTGGGAAGTTTAAAAGAATGATTTTGTAAACAAATAAATTATAAGTATTTAACTTATAATATGAACCTTTGATATATATAATTGAGTTATAAATTGAAATAGGTTAATAAAGGGGATTTATAAAAGGAAGTCGTTATAAAATAAATAGAAATGGAAATTATAAACATTGTTTTATAAATCCGCAAAACGACTGATTTTGATAAGTAAATTTTTATAACTTATTAATGGAGTTATATTCACGTTTTAGTCAGTGAATAATCCTTTAAAATAAAATGAATGGAAATGATGAAATTGGTTAACGAAGTATATTCACGTTTTTGAATATTGAATAATATGTTAAAGAAAATGTTTTGGATGTGATGTTTTATATACAATTAAAATGATCTAACGATGTTTTTAAAATGTGTTAAGATCGAAACCATAGATTTCAACATTCATGGTTGAAATAGACGTTTTCGAGAAATAGAAGGAAATGGTGGACTATAACACTGTTGTTATAGTAAATGATTTCCGAAAGGAAATGTTTTGTATAGTATTGGGATTTATATATCTATTTTAATTTCGAATCCCTATATTAGTGATTTTGGGTTGTCGTAACGATGTTTTACGTAATATTCGTTTTGGCCCAAATAAATATGTTTAAGAGAATGATTTCCTTAAAAAATGAAATATATACTTAATTTCGATTTAAGTATATTGAATATTTTCCAAATGTTGAAAATAAATAGATTTGTGAATTACTTATTAATAAGTAAGTATGGAAATGTTTTTCCAATGTGAAATGAAACGTTTTTGACAATTTATCTTTTCGAAGATAAATTGAAAATGAATAATTGAAATAGTGTATTCATAAATATTTTGGAATGTAAATTCACTGTGGAATTTATAAATGAAAAGGGGAATTTGTTTAAAAATAAACGTTGATTTATTTTTAAAGTGTGGGAATAAATTTATGGATTTGGAACGTAAATATAAAGTAAATCTTTAAGGATTTATTTAATGGGTTTAAATGAACCATGTTGAAATGAAAGTATTTCCGCGTAAGGAAAATGTTTGAAATTTGTTTTCAAAAGTGGTAAAGATGAAATTGATTTGAAAATTGTATTCAAATGGTTGAAGTGTGAAAATTATATATCTTGTAAAGATATTTTTGGAAAATAAATAATTTGAAAAATTATTTGGAATCTGGTGATGTTGTGCATATCCATTGATAGTTTAATAACCGACTATCAATATTTACCTTTAAATAGGTATTTGTTGTGATTTGCTTGAATTTGAATGCCACACTTATTTTTAAATAAGCGCTCACTATTCGGGTTAGCCGGGAAAGGACCTTGGGGTCGTATAACCCATTCCGAATATGTGATACGCCGTTATGAATTGCATTTGAAGACCGGTGTTGAAGACCGGATATTTTCAAAAGCGAAAGGACAACTCGTCGAATGTCTTTGCATTGGCTGGTCCCCGGTATAGAGACTCCATATGTGATGAGAAGTCCGGACGTGATTAGTGAATATCCAAATTGCTAGGACTTCTTTGTAAGTGCCTTCGGTTTTGTTCGATCCCGGACAGACTTGTATGGATAGTATGTCTGACATTGCAAATTGAGATATAAAGCTGATTTTTTTCAAATATATTTCTTTTGGTGGCGGAGAATTTATTCTTTTAGCATAACACCCTTCTTTGAGACGTACGAGCTCAGAGGTTATGTAGTTGATGGTTATAAGCGATATATTCCCAATTTGGTAATGTGACATGCTGAGTGTTGTTGTGAAATGATCATTGTTTGATCATTTGTGATATGATCATTTGTTTGATCATTTATCTTTGTGATCATTACTTTGATCATTTGTTGACCCAAAGCATAGCTTTGTGGATGAGACTTCATCGGACCTCACACCCCGAAAATGGTCAAAACAGGAAGGATGCGACAAGGTTATTAGGGGTAGCGCCCTTTAGTGTATGTCATTCCTTCTGGATAGAGGTGGTATCATGGTATGGAGCCCAGATACTTAACCTATGTTGTTGCTGCAAACTTATTACTTTGTAGTTGTTGGAAATCGAGGATCCTCGGATGTAGATCGGTTACGATCGGGGGATGACATATTCGTGTCAGTAGTTACCCAGTTAGGGGTAACCCTGCCTTGTGTTGGCAGAGATCCGGTTTGGTTCTCGGGACGTCATTCCAGAGGCGTTTCCATGTGGCAATGGGAAGTTCCTTGGCCTGACCATTTGTTGGAAATCCAAAGAAATAATACGATCCTTGTACGGTTTTAGTTGTAGAACCTATCATTCACTTATGGTGGCGCCCCACTGTTTGGATGGTAGCTATAGTAGGCATACGATAATGGTCGTATGTTGGCTAAGATTCATATCTTTACTTTCGAAATGATTTTTCCTACATTATGCACTAGTAATAATATCAAATGTTTCTTTTTAATGCATATCAAGCGTCTTTGACTATCATAAGGAGAAATCTCCTCCGATTCTGCGTTTGCATTGTGTGTGTGTGCGGGAGGCCTTGTGGTAGTCTCATTTTTAAAAGCATTGCGAATTGACCTTAAAAATATTCCTCTATTTTGTTTTTGAAGATAAAATAAACTATTTTAGTTCTCACACCAGTCACATGACTGACTCGGAGTTTATTGTTTTCCTTCCTAAACTCTGGGCGCCCACCAATTTCCACATGGGCAGTGAAGAGTCAGGTTTATCAGGATATTCTGGAATTCAGGAATTGCTGGAGGCAAGATGGATGGCATGGCGTATTCACTAGTATATAGTATTTCTTTTCCACTGTTTATTGTTGTTGTACACTCTGATTATGTAATGTAACGAAATGTAATAACTGATATAGTTCTTTGTTTAAAGATTATTCATTTATCTATTATATGTTGTTCCGCTGCGATTGTGAGATTCTGATATTGTTCTGCTGTTTTCTTTCTATTCTGTTCTGTTCTATCTTTTCTCTCTTCTTCTACCTCTTTCTTTTTCTTTTTTTCTTAAAACCCTAAGTGTTCGGTTTTCTGGCATTCGAGTGCTCGGCAGTTGATACAGTGAACGTATTGATGTCGGTTTTCGGAAGTCGAAGAAACGGGCTCTTACACACCCACAAACTGATGGAAATATTGAAAGGGTGCATTGTATATTGAAGGACTTCTTATGGGCTTACACTCTCAATTTAAAGGCTCGTGGGATGATAATTTTCATTCGATGGAGTTTGCATACAATAGTAGATATCAGTCTAATATTGGTATTGCACCGCATGAAGCACTGTATGGCTGACCGTGTAACGCTCCTTCATGTTGCTGGGTAGTGGGGGATAAAATGATACTTGAAACAGATATGATTGGAGGGACCTCGGAGAAGATTGAGATAATTCGGCAATGAATGAAAGCTGCTCAAGATAGACAAAAGAGCTACGCGGATAGGAAACGTTGAGATTTTGAGTTCTCTGTTGGTTATATGGTGTTTGTGATGATTTCCTCATTGAACAATATTATTTGAACTGGTAGTAAGGGGAAGTTGGCACAGAGATTTGTAGGTCCTTTTCTAATAGTAGAGAGGATTGGGAACTTAGCATATAGGACCAATGTATCTCAGAACATAGCAGGCGTGCATAACGTCTACTATGTCTCCCATGTGCGGAAGTTTGTGCATGACTCGAACATGACTATTGCACTAGAATAACTTAATGATATCGAGATTAAATCAAAAGCTTCGAGATCAAGTAGGTTGGTTCTTATTGTCTAAAGAAATATCAAAAAGTTTAGAAGGAAGACAATGGAGTTAATGAAGTTTCAATGGGATTAAAGTGAAGGAGGTTACACATGGAAAACTGAGGAAAGCATTATGACTTCATATCTGAAGCTCATTGCATGGTAAGTCCTTTCACTTTTGATGTCATGTAGGATAGTTTAGTACAATGCATGCTAGGATAGGCTTATCTCTACTATCGGTTGCATGGCTGCTTGTTTGAGATGTTTTGATGGTTGTATGTGATTGTTAGGAACATAGGGTAACTATGATTTATTTCTCAGATTTGTTAGAGATTTCAGGGGTGAAATTTCTAAAGGATGGAAGAGTGTAGCGATCTATCTTTTACGTAGCAAAGGATCGTAAAATATTTATATTTAATTCATATGAGGTCGTGTGACTATAAATATTTAGAAAATGACTAATAAGGACATATTAAACCTTTAGAATTTTTATTGAACATTTCGAACCTAGAAATTCTTGTAAGGCTTATAACTTCTAGCAGGAATTGAATTTTGGTCTGAAACTACTTCCTTCAGATTATGCTTGTGGTTTCTCTTTGGCAAAGTGGTCATAGTAGGAAAATAGACCTTCCATTTAGGAGATATGACCATTTTAAGTTTTGTTTGCAGTTGGATAGATTTATGAGTAAAAGAGAGGTGTAGGGGCTAAGCCCAAGGTCCAACACGGAATTTTTGCTAATAGTGGCTGAAGCTGCAGCCCTCAAATTATTTTTCTTCTTCCCAAATTAGACCAATGCCTATAGTGGCCCTAATTTCATCAAAAAACTCACATTTTCCTTATTAATCTTTACCAAATTCATCATTAGAAGGGTATTTAGCAAATGGGATCGTAGATTCAACATTTTGATGCTTGGAGATTGTGATTCTTGGCAGTTTATTTCATATCTGAAATTAGATTGGTATTTTAGATATTTGCTAAATGGTTCTTAACCACTCACAATGCAATACTTGTTCATATAGTTAAAGTAGATATTTTTAACATGAGTGATCGTAAAAACATTTTCTAAACGCATTTTTATACATGTTTATGGACAACATTAAAAAGATTTAAAATGGTTTCTAAATGATTTTGCAGCACCTTATGATCATATTGACATGCTAATGTAAAGGTTAGATCTAGATTAGGATTTGTATGATAATCATTTTCTGGTGAATTGCATATGTGTATAGATGCATATAGATGATGTTTTATTTCCTTATATTGTACTTTGATATGGTTTGCTAGTGCTTTTAGGAAAAGAGGTCGTCGATGTAGGCAAAACGAAGGCAAAAGTGGGCAAAATTGGATGAAACTTGGAGGAGGTGCTCTAGAGGATGTGGGGAGCTTGTATTTCAGATCATAAGAAGTTTGGGTGAAGGAATTAAGTTAAGTGATGATCTAAATCAGGTCAATGGAGTTAATTCTACTTGGGTATCAATGGTTTCGGGTTATGCTTCGAGCAAAGTATGAGGAATCTTAGAGTGTGCTTCAAGCCGGAGATGGGAAGGACTACAGTTAGAGGTAAATGAAACTCGGTGTGGGATATGAAGTTTCTTCGGCCAAATTAAGTGAAATTTCAGGGAGTGCTTCGGGGACCTGGTTGAGTGAAGTGTTGGAAGTGGGAAATCAAAATTGGCTAGATATAGAGCTTGGTACCGATCACTCAGATTGATACAGACTATTTTTCTGGGCGATCATAAGTGTTTTACAACTCGGAAGTTCGAGCATTAGAGTAAAGGGACTTCATGGAGCCAGAGTGACTTAAAGTTGATCAAGTTCTCGGTCTGGTACCATTCACTTTAGGTCAGTACCGATCTGAATGTTCGGGTCCAACGACGACGAGACTTCCAGAGAAGGTTGGAGACTTCCGTACGTCGTGCTAGAGGTGTTTGGTTGCTTGCCTGCCTAGGGTTTGATAGCGATATGGTAGCACGATGATAGCTTCCGGACTTTAATGATGGTAACTCGACGGTGAATGGTATTAGGTACTGATGATGGTGACTCGATGTTGAAAGGAGTCATGAGAATAAAAATCCACAAAGGACGGTTTTTAGGAAGGATGACCCATGGATAGAATGTTGGAAGGTTCTATCGTGGAAAGAAGGAATTCGAAATGATTGCTTGAGGATAATGAAACTCGATATAGCAAGAAAAAGGCTCGAATATGCATGCTAATGGATTGTTGATACTCAGAGTGTTTTCTAATGTACTCGAAAGTAGTGGTATTGTGAGGGTGCTCATGAGTACTTTATTTGGCTATCCTAGATCTGTTGAATGGATCTATGTATCCTTGACTGATGGAATGGCTCTAGTGTCAGCATTAGACTAAAGGCGAGTACACTAAAAGCCGCTATTTTCCATTAATCCCTGAAAAAGGAATAGTCATATGAGTTATCATATATCCCCGGGCACATTAAATGATAGTGAGGATTGTTTAACGGATGTTATGCTTGTTCCGGTTGTTTTCTCCCGTAATCTATCGCTCGAGGAATGTCACTTAGGATAGGTATTGTGGATAGGGATAACTGGACACCCGTCATTGTACTTAGATCGTAGTACACCTTTATGATGTACATAGAGTAGCATATTGTTTATTATGTGCTAACTCTTTTGTTGCTGGGACCGGTCAGGTATGGTTCTATACCATTGTTCCTGATTATATCAACTTGAATAACATTTTGAGATTCATTTATCGCTCAGACCAGCTTATTGTCTGACATGAGGCTTTATGCTTTGCTTCTTATTATCTCGAGTACTCTTAAATGAGTAGAGTAGACAACAGGTCTCGGTGGTATGCGCTGGTTGTGCAGGGGACAAGCTTGATGAAGTTTTCTCCTATTATATACAGGCATACTATTGTTTATTCTGTTGTGCAACACTGTGGAGCCTAGGCAATATTTTCTTTTCTATGAGATAGATTATTTGAGTTTATTCTCGCTCTTTATAAACTCTCTTGTGTCTTATATAATTTTGTGAACATGTGAACTCTGATACTGTGGTTCATTATAGTTATTACTATCTAGCCTTTTTATATCTATGATGTTAATATTATATTTTAGTCAATGCGCTGTGAGATGTACAATAGTTTCGATGCTTTATTTCTTTCCCACCTTTGACATCAGCCAGGCATGCCAGCTAGGGATGTCAACAGATACTCAGATACGGATAGTGCCATATCCGATCCGCATTCGAAATCATTTTTGGATATCGGATATCCGTATCCGTTTAATTTTTGGATACTTAATTTTTGGACACAGAAGGATACCGAATATTCATTTGCTTCGCCCATAATCAATAAATTTAAAAGTATAAATGAAAAGGTTTGGATCAACATAAAACAACTCTGTACTAAGGTTCATAACAAAACCAAAGAATAAAAAATGTGATGATAAAACATTGTTTTATGCTAATATCCATATGCATATCCAAAAATATTCAAAAATTAAACACTAAAACTGTCTGTTTTCACTAAAAAATGAGCAAAAATCCATATCATAGTAACATCCAATGGTTATGAATTAGTAGAAAAACCATATATTAATTAAATATATATATGCATTGGTTAATCAGAAGGATATTTTTCGAATATGGATACCACAATAACCATATCCATATCCGGAAAACTTTACGGATATCGGATATCTGTATCCCCTTTTTAGATAACAGATATTTTTGATATTTTTGGATATGGACTCGAATGGATATCAAATATTTGGGTATCCATTGGCAGCCATATTGCCAACAGCGCACCGGTTTTTCATATTTTTAGATACGGACTCGAATGGATATCGAATTTTTGGACTCGAAGTCATTACAACAACCATATATATACATTTACATATACATACACATACACATATACGTATATACATAAACATCTGTATACTGCAATTTCCCCATCCGACGTATATGTATTCATTACATTCCATTGTACAGGGAAATCACACTAAAACATAGCCTAAACATCACTTGGAAAATCCAAGGAAAATCCCAAAGCAATTCCTTCTTATATATATAACTCGGCCTTGTTGAGTCTATGTTTAACAGGCCCAATAGTCAGCCATTGGTCGACCAGTGGTTGCACTACCGCTTGACTGATGATGGCTAAGGGAAAGAAGTTACAATCCTGTTGATTCCCTGCTGCTTGTTTTATTATTTTCGGTTTTTATTTCACTCTTTCCGTCCTTATTTCTGATTTGATTTTCAATATGTTTCTCGTAGATTTTGGTATAATTCTCCACTATCCTTCTATTTCTAGTTAATAATTTTTTTTATCTCATAACAATTTTCAAAACTTCCGAATATCATTTGTTTACAAAACTAGTTCAGGAAACCAATATATACACTTTTACCATTATATACTTCAGAATACCATCAAAAATCATATGAAACTTGAAATAGTTTATGTTTACCACTAAAATATCATAAGAAAGACATATCCGAACAACTCAATCCCTATCTTAGCGCCCCATAGCTAATTTTTATTGAAAAAATGTAAGTTTTTGTAATACGCATGTCCATCCCTATCAAACAAGAAAAAATCATTTAAATGCAATTTTCGTTCACACTTGCTGGATGTAGCTACTTTAGGTTTCCATCAAGCTAGGCTAGGTAAGAGAGTTGTCATCTTGTGAAAGACAACCTTAGAAGTAGATTTCTATCCTCCTGTTGTGAGGCTGAGTCAAAGAAATCAATGCAGAAAATATGCAATTTCATGCACCGAAATCAATTGGAGATATTTTCTCAATTCGTCGTCGATAACCGAGTACTGTCCACATTAGGTCGATTTATTCCAATCTCAAGTGCTGAAGCATATTGCGGAGCAATTTGGTAGATGTAAGGTTTGAACAAACTTGTTCATAGGTTTGATTCCCATCCTCATAATAAGGATGGGTAGGTAAGGTCGATGACCCTTGTCGGCTATCCATCCTTCTATTGCATTCCCATCCTCATAATACGCATGGGTAGGTAACATGGGTCCTTATCCACGAATTTAAGTCATCTTATAGCACTATATTGTATTTATAGATGAAAGAGATAAGCCCACCATAGATTCGAAGATCCAATTTCGAAATCCTCCACTGGTGGTCTACTCCTAATTCCTTTTTAGATCATAGCCCTTACCCTCATGATCATTTGAAATTTCCATGATTTCATTAATGTATTAGAGGGCGTTTTTACTGAAGACAATCAATGGAAGTGACGTAAGAAAGAAGAGGAGGAAAATAGGAATGGAATGTAACATCTTCATTTTGAGCCTATTTACGAAGGTAGAAAGTGACAATTAATAAATTTGAATTCAAATTTCAATCATTGGGCCAAGCCTACTTAACTAAACACAAACCCAAGCTCATATCATTATCATCTGGTCTCCAATTCGGGCAAATCTATCTAACCTTCTTATTAGAAAAATGAGCCAGTTGTAGTGGCATGGGTTTCGTCGCCCGATGTACTGTTTGTAAAATGACCATTTCACCCTTATATTTTTAAATTGACCAAAATCACCTTTATAATTATTTTTTTATTATATAAAAATACTAGGTATTACATTCTGTCTCTAAAAATAATTTCATTCCTAAAATTCCCAAAGGACAAAGAATATAACTCGTACACTATCGTATCAAGTATCATATAAATGACAACATACATGCACAATAATCAATTTAGTCATTCAAATAACTTTTTACACATAACATACAACATCAACTAAACAACATTAACTATCCCAACAATTTTAAAATATACATGGGTGAGATTCACTCATATAGTTCTTAGCTTAAGGTTTGATTTTTGGCTTCATCTCAAGGTAATTTGCTATTTTATTTGATTATTTAATACATAATATTATTACAGTTTGATCCCCGTATGCTACTTCCTTTTTATTCCTTGCTCATCTTCTACATATAATTTAGATTCCAAATATTATACAATGCATTTACAAATGTCTAGGTTGTCCTATTTAATTTTGTTATTGTTTTGGATATTAGCTATTAAACCCATATTCCATGAAGCCTTTTGAAGGAAACGTGATGTAACACCAAGATCAGAACGAGATGCCGTCATGATAAAAATGTTGGAATCTCGATTTTGATTATGACAACCTATATAAAATATTAAGTGTATACTAACCATCTTTGCATGCGATTTATTGTAGATTCCTTTTCAGATGTTTAAAGCTGAGTATTGTGTGTCTAGAGTCTGTACTTTACTTATAAATTTGTTAAAATCTCTCCTGAAACGATATATATAAATATATGCACACACATGCACACACATGCACATACGTGAACAAAAGTTCAAACTCAGACGTCTGAAACCATTCGTTCAGACGTATGAATGCTGAAACCTGAATATTGTTTCACAATATTCAGATGCTGAATGATAATTTTCAGACGTCGGAATATAGTCGAAAATTGCCTAAAAGCTTGCTATTTGCGTTTCAATCTAATTCAGAAGTTTGAAATTTTTAATTCAGGCGTCTGAATATTTTCAACTGCTATTTCCTTGGAAAGACACTTCTCTTCATCAAGAAGAACATTTTTAAAATCAATAGTTGCATCCGTTCTTTTCAATATAACTTTTCATTTATAGATGCAACTCTTTATATACTATAAATAGATTACAAAATTAAACAAACAACTCACCGAATTTACATTTAGCACTCTTGAATTCTCGTCTATTCTCAAGCTTTCAAATTGCACTCAAATTGCTTACATACTTTGGTCATTAATCACTTTATCTTCCACAATTCTCAAAGCACGTCACATTATATATCATAAAGGAGAAGATTATAGGAAGATTGTACTTAATTGACTTATCGGTGTTATTTAAGAACACACTACAGTCAGATACATTAGTTATTTGTAAAGAAGTCCTGTTTGGTTGCTCAGGCAGTTGAAGTCCTATTCGGTTGCTTAGGCGGGTAAAGTCCTGTTCGATTGCTCAGGCAGTGTAAATCCATTCCTCCGGAGTAAGTGAGGGTGTTGTAGTTGAAATTCTAGAAGGAGTCTGGAATTGGACGTAGAATAAGATGTTTGAACCAGTATTAAAATTTCTGGCATGCTTGTTTTATTTTACTTATTCACTTTACTATAGTAACTTAGTTTATTTTCACACTTATTATAATTCCATATAGCACGATCCGTACTGTCTTGTCAGTTGGTATCAGAGCAAGGTTTTCATCTAACCGTAACATAGTTATTTGATTCTTTGCTAATATGGATAATAACACTAGCACTAGTTCTATAAGCACTAACACCGGCTTTGTAGAAGGTCAGTCCACTGCACGACCTCCATTTTTCAATTATTTAAACTATAATTACTGGCTGCTAGTATGAGAATCTATATGCAATCAAATATCTTTGAATCATGGAATATCACGCAAAATGAATACACTCTTCCTACTAGAGAATACTCCACATGGACAAACACACAAAAATTAGATGCTACTACCAATGCTAAATCCATGAACATGTTATTTTGTGCTCTGGATAAAAATGAATTTAATCTTATTAGCATGTGTCAAACTGCTTATGAAATATGGAGAACGCTTAAAATCACTCATGAAGGAACCAACAAAGTCAAACAAAGCAAAATCTCCATGCTCAAAAATCAGTTTCAAAATTTTAGAATGAAACAAGATGAATCCATTAATGATATGAACTCCAGATTTCAAGATATCTATCATTTACTATTAGGATTAGGAGAAAAATACACTTACTTTGATATTGTATCAAAAATCCTAAACTCTTTAATGGATGAATGGAAAAGAAAAGTCTTAGCTATTGAAAAAGCTAAGACCTCTCTACCCTGAAACCTAAAGAGTTAATAGGAAATCTAATGTCCTATGAAGTGAATTTGCAGGAAAAACGAGTACAAGCACAAGCACAAGAAAAAAGTAACATAGCTTTCCATGATGAAGAAGAAAAGGATAAAGATTCAAATGAAGAAGATCTAGAATTTATTGTCAAAAATTTCAAAAAGTTCTTGAAATTCCGGAAAAACAACAGAAATAATGAAAAAAGAAACTTTCCAAGCAAACCATCATCTTCAGTTCTAGAATGTTTTAATTGTCATAAGAAAGGTCGTATGCGGAAAGAATATCCAAAACTAAAGAAGAAATACTTCAACAAGGGAAGAAAAGATAAGAAAACGAAAGTATTTTCTGTTACATGGGATGATTCTGATACATCTCATCAGGCAACAGTAGTGACAGTTAAAACGAGCAAGCTAATGTTTGTTTTATCGCTACCGAAAACGAGGTTAGTAATTTTACCTTTGATGATATGATAGAAATAAATTCATAACTAGTTGACACTCTCAAAAAACTCAAAAGAAAATATAAGGAGACTCGTGAATATCAGAACAAAGCATAATTCGAAAGAGACATGTTTAAAGTTGAGAAGAAAATGTTAGAGGAAGAACTTGAAAATTTACAAGAATCATACTCTAATATTAATTCTCAACTCACTCTTTTGAGTCAAGAAATTGAAACTCAAAAAGAGAAGAATGACGCACATTTTTTTGAAAATCACGAATTAAAGACAAAATTGATAGGATTAGATAATACTAGTCTAAAAACAAAGTTAGATAGCATCACCAAAAATGTTTCAAACTTTAAGAAAGGAAGAGAAACTTTATTTAAAATTATTAATTGCTCTCAATCTATTTCAAGTAGAAAAGGATTAGGGTACGATAAGAAAACAAAAGCTCCACCTAAAAATTAAATTAGGAGAAATATTAATTCTACTGAAAAACAGTCAAAAAGGAATACTTACCCAAAAAACATAATAGTTTGGGTTCCTAAAACAAATAACAGTTTAATTAAGAAGAAGTATATTAACACCTTTTTAGAAATTGTTCATAAAAATAAAGATTACATTTTCAAATGGGATATTGAACCCTCTTGGGTTTGGTTTCCTAATACTTAACTCTTAGGACCATATTAAAAAAAGGTGGGTACCAATGTTATCTCATATTTTTTGTAGTTCCCACTCAGGAAAAGAGGAAAATGGATACTCGACAGTGGTTTCTCAAAACATATGATAGGGGACAAAGATATGCTAACAAATATTACTTACTCAGATGAAGGCTCCGTCACATTTAGAGACAACTCCAAAGGCTATATCATCGGAAAAGGTGATGTGAGCAACAACGGAATTTCAATTTACCTCTTATTTCAAATATTTTACTTGTCAAAAATTTAAAACATAATTTACTTAGTATCAGCCAATTATGTGACAAAGGATTCAAAATCTCTTTTTTTGAAAACAAATGTAGTATTTTTGATCAAAATCAAAATCTTATCTTTGAAGGAAATAGAGACAGAAATATCTACATTCTGAATATGAAAATAAATCATAATTCAGATGTGTTTAACAGCCAAAGAAAATGATCTTGATTATGGCACAAACGATTCTGTCACATTAACTTCATAGCTATAAACAAGCTTTCTAAAAATGATTTAGTAAAAGGTTTACCAAAAATGAATTTTAAAATCTATCATATTTGTGATGCATGTCAGTTAGGAAAATTAACTAAGTCATCTTTTAAATCTAAAAAAGGTTATTTCAACTTTACAACCACTTTAATTACTACGTATGTTTATTTGGACCAACACAAGTACAATCCATTAATCATAGTAGATATGTGTTTGTAATTGTTGATGACTTTTCTAGATATACTTGGACTATTTTTATGAAAAATAAAAGTGATACCATTGATAATTTCAAAATTTTTGTCAAAAGAATTCAAAATTTTAAAGGATTAAAAATCAAAAATATAAGGAGTGATCATGGAGGTGAATTCGAAAACGAAGCCTTTGAACATTTTTGTAAGAAGAAAGGAATATTCCATAATTTTTATTTTCCTAGAACTCCACAACAAAATAGTGTTGTAGAACGTAAAAATAGAACCTTACAAGAATGTGCAAGGACCTTGTAAAATGGATGTACGTTACCAAAACATTTCTGGGCTGAAGCAGTTGCAACAGCTTGTTATGTTTTGAACCGTGTTTCTATTCGACCACTAACTAAGAATACTCCTTATGAACTTCTTAGTGGTCGAAAACTAAATATCTCTTATTTTAAAGTTTTTGGTTCAAGTTGTTTTATTTTAAACATAAAAGATCAGTTTGGTAAATTCGATTCAAAATCCGATGAAGGAATCTTTATAGGATATTCAGATCAAAGCAAAGCTTATCGAGTTTACAATAAAAGAACCAATATCATTGAAGAAACACTTCATGTATCCTTTGATGAAAATTTTAATAAAATACCAAGTATAAGATATGATGAAGAATTCCCTGATAATATCAAAAATATAGAAATTTCAAATTTTGAAAATAATGAAAACATGATTTTCAAAAACAATGAATTAAGATCTCCACCTAGATTATTAAGAGATCGTCTTTTGTTAATGTTATTGAAGAAATAAATTCATTTGTTAGAACAAGAAGTCAATTAAGTCAAATGGGTCACGTAGCTTTCCTTTCTCATATTGAACCTAAAAATATTAAAGAAGCATCCATCGATGAAAATTGGTTAATCGCTATGCAAGAAGAGCTTAACCAATTCGAAAGAAATGACGTTTGGGATTTAGTTCCAAGGCCTAGAGATCAATCAGTTATTGATACAAAGTGGGTGTTCAAAAATAAAGCATATGAGCAAGGAAATATTACTAGAAATAAAGCTAGATTAGTTGCACAAGGATATAATCAAGAAGAAGGGATTGACTATGAAGAAACGTTTGCTCCAGTCGCTAGACTAGAAGCAATACGAATCTTACTGGCCTATGAATGTTTTTGTAACCTTAAATTATATCAAATGGATGTTAAAAGTGCCTTTTTAAATGGTTTTATAAAGAAAAAGTTTATGTTGAACAACCTCCTTTATTCGTACACGAATAATTTCTTAACCATGTCTAGAAACTTAAAAAGGCCTTATACGGTCTGAAACAAGCACCCCTTGCTTGGTACGATCGTTTTAAAAGATATTTAATAGATTCTGGTTTTGAAATTGGGAAGGTTGATCAAACTCTTTTTATTAAAAGAAATAAGCAAGATATTTTAATTGTTTAAATACATGTTGATGATATTATTTTTGGATCTATAAATGAAAAATTATGTCAAGAATTTTCTAATATAATGACCAAAGAATTTGAAATGTCACATATGGGTGAATTAAATTATTTTCTTGGCTTACCAATTAAACATTTAAAAAATGGTATTTTTATAAATCAAGAAAAATATGTAACAATCTAATTAAACGCTTTGGTATGGAAAATACTTCTACCAAACCAGCTCCTATGAGTACAACTATACATCTTGATAAAGATGAAAGTAGCAAAAGTATTGACCAAAAATTATATCGAAGTATGATTGGATCGTTACTATATTTAACTGCGAGTAGACCTGACATAATGATGAGTGTTTGTTTGTGTGCACGATTTCAAGCAGATCCCAAAGAATCACATTTGCGAGCAGTGAAACGCATACTACGATATCTTAATAAAACCAAGGACTTTGGACCGTTCTATCCAAAGGAATGTCCTTTTGAATTAATATCCTATAGTGATGCTGATTTTAGAGGAAGCCGGACAGATAGAAAAAGTACAAGTGGGATTTGTCACTTCATTGGATGGTCTCTTCTATCCTGGTGTAGTAAGAAACAAAACTGTGTTTCATTATCGACATGTGAAGCAAAGTATATTTCTACAGCTTTGGCATGTGCTCAAGTTACCTATATGCAACAAACACTACAAGATTTTGGTTTTAATTTATCTAAATCAACTATTTATTATGATAATTCTAGTGCTATAAATTTATCCAAAAATCCTGTTAATGACTCACGAACAAAACATATTGACATCCGTCGTCATTTTCTTCGTGATATTATTGAAAAAGATTAAATAAATCTAGAATTTGCGTCCTCTGACAAACAATTGGCAGATATCTTTACCAAACCATAAAATGAAAATACTTTCATCAATTTAAGACCAGAACTTGGAATCATCTCTTATAAAGATTTATAAGTTCATATTTTTTAAAATATGTGGTTTTTATATTTTTAATTCTTAGTTAGTTTTAAAAATAAAATAAAAAAATTAGAGGTATTTTTCGAGCACTCGAACTCTGGATCTCATACTCGATAGTCTTCTGCTTTACCACTTCACTCTCTATCTTTTACTGAAACATGAGGTTGTAATTAATTTCTTATTTACCTTTCATTCTCACCTCTTTTTCCTATGGCCATTATTCTTCTAACCATACAATATTTCTCTGTTTTTATCTCGCTGCTAACTATATATTCTCTACATTTCTTAATTCTTTGCACCAGAATTCATTCAAATTTTTTTAATTTTTTTAAAATTTCTGTTTCAACATGTCATCTCAATACAACTCCGAATTGTCTGAGCTTTCTTATACTTCTCCTTCCTCGGGATCGAAAAATCTACCAATTCCTATACCAATCTATGAACCGGTTCCGATTGTTCCACCCTCAACTCATACTGGATATACTCCACCAACCAAAAGAACAAGACGGTCTCTCTCTTTTGGATCACCATCCATAAAAGAAAAAATAGATGATATTCATCACTATCAAAGAGAAACATTAGAATTACAATATGAATTATACTATGAACAAAAAGTTAATGCCAAATGGCTTAGCTTTATCGAACAAGTCGCGTTAAAGTTCTATGGTTCTTCATCAAAAGACACAGTTCATCAATCGTCTACAATTCGTTCTCCAAATTGTCGCAATCTTTGGGAACCATCACCACAACGTCCACCGACATCACCATATTCTTAGGAATGTGGAAACAGATGGTCTCCACTTCGACCATTTGTAGAGAACACTAAAATTGAAGAAGAGCCATATGATACTCCATCCTCTTCTTCAAAATCTCTTTAATTATTTCTTGTTGGTTATATACTATTGTTAATTTTTCATTTCATTATGTTCTAAACTTGTATTATTTAAAATTATTTAATAATATATATTGTTTTCTATTCTCAATAAAGCCAATATGTGCCTCTGAGCAAAATTCAGATGGCTGTTCTATTCGAAACAGACGTTTGAATATTCATAGCAGAAAATTTTTGCCCCATATTTAGATATCTGAATCAAATAAAACAGACGTCTAAATAAGGCCAATTTTGAACTAATTTCTTGCGCATTGCATTTCAACCCAATTCAGATGTCCGATTCAAATTATTCAAACGGTTGAATTTTTCTGAGCCTATTTTTTTAAACCTTTCTTCTTTAATTTCTTTCCCATTATACCCCTACCTTTTCACCCACTATATAATGCCTTTTTCACTTCATTTCCACTTACTTCAGATCCCTAGCCCCTATTTTCATCTCTCTCAAAGCTTTTCCCTTTCCTCTAACTCTCTAATGGCACCAAGATAAAAAAGAACTAGAGAATCAACTTTCGGACCATCCGAAGACCAAATCCGGCAATGGATATGGAACGATGTCGCTGTTTCTCGGTTTAATTCTATGACTAATTCCAACATCTTTGAAGAAGCATTCATGAAATTCCTGGGTTTCGCAGCATGTTGTGTTAGAGAGTTAGCGGAGTAATTCCACTTCGATAGCTTGATTAGGTATACTCCTAACAATGTTAAGATTAATCATCTTATGATTAAACATTTTCTTGCAAACTTAAATTTGGATCATCATAATCCCCAAAACCGATAAGATTGTGTTTGTTCAATAGTTTGTGGCGTAAGAATTTTCTTACCTTTGCAAAGATTAGGTCATATTTTAAATTGTCCTTATCAAGGAATTGATATTAATGAAATTGAAGTTGATATGGATCATCGGGACGAAGTTTCACATCTATTTTTGTCCGATCAACTTATAAATTTGGGCAATTTAAAATCTACCTTCTTGAGGCCACATGCTAGGCTCATTCACCATGCACTTATTCGTTCTCTCCAACCAAGGACAGGAAGTTATGAAAAAGTATATAAAGAAAACTTCCAAGCACTTTATTCTATCTACTCAAATCAACAAGTGAATTGGGGAAAAATTATTTTGGATGAATTTTAAGACATCACAATCCGGAGAAAATATAGAACCATTCATTATGGTGCTTATATTATGTGTATCCTCCTAAATGTCGATGTACCAATGCTCAACTTCGATTTCACAACTATTAGTGAGTTAGGCGCTAAAACTCTAGGATTGATGGGTCTTCCTATGCGGCCTCCACCTCAACAAATTATTTCCTTCCACCAATGGTCGCAAAATGTTCAACAAGGTGTTCCTCAACCTCGAGACACTAGTATTTCTTCTTCTTCTCATACTCAACATGAAGAAGAAGAGGAGGACGATGACACCATCCAATAAATTGGCCCGAAAACTTCTTCAAGACAAGACGTCATCACTCTCTCTCGAAATCAACCAAAGATTCATCAGGAAATTAAGGCACTTGAGAAGAAGACGGAAAGAAAATTCAACTCTATCAAAGGCTTTCTCAATAAAATATGGGATCGAATTTCTTGTTCCGGCTCTACACCCACTCAAGCTTACAATCCATCTCCATTTGAGTGGTCTTCCTCAAGCCCGAGTTCTAAACACAATGATCCATCTCTTTCAAGCCAATTTTAATTATCTTTGTCTATTTCAGTTATTATCTTATGTTCGATTTTCTTATAACTTTGCTTGACTAGTTGTGTGAGAAATTTCTTAGTTATTATCTCTTCATGTATTATTATCTACTACTTTGATTGCTTTAATGAAATGAACTATCTTTTATTATCTATGCTCTTTCTTTTTGTCGATGAAAAAGGGGGAGAAATATAAAATTGTGCATATTGACAGGGCGGGCAACAATACTTTAAATATTTATTATTGATTATATAGTTTTCATCATCAAAACGGGGGAGAATGTTGGAATCTCAAATTTGATTATGACAACCTATATAAAATATTAAGTGTATACTAACCATCTTTGCAGGAGATTTATTGCAGATTCCTTTTCAAATGTTTAAAGCTGAGTATTGTGTGTCTAAAGCATGTACTTAGAAATTTGTTAAAATCTCTCCTGAAATGATATATATATATATATATATATATATATATATATATGCACACACATGCACATACATGCATAAAAGTTCAAACTCAGACGTCTGAAACCATTCATTCAGATGTCTGCATGTTGAAACCTGAATATTGTTTCACAATATTTAGACGTCTGAATGATAATTTTCAAACGTCTGGATATAGTCAAAAATTGCCTAAAAGCTTGCTGTTTGCATTTCAATCTAATTTAAAAGTCTGAATTTTTTAATTCAGATGTCTGAATATTTCCAACTGCTATTTTCTTGAAAAGACACTTCTCTTCACCAAGAAACATTTTTAAAATCAATAATTGCATCCGTTCTTTTCAATATAACTTTTCATTTATAGATGCAACTCTTTATATACTATAAATAGATTACAGAATTCAACAAACAACTTATTGAATTTACTTTTAGCACTCTTTAATTCTCATCTATTCTCAAGCTTTCAAATTGCACTCAAATTGCTTACATACTTTGATCATTAATCACTTTATCTTCCACAATTCTCAAAGCACATCACAGTGTATATCATAAAGGAGAAGATTATAGGAAGATTGTACTTAATTGACTTACCGATGTTATTTAAGAACACATTACAGTCAGATACATTTGTTAATTGTAAAGAAGTCCTGTTCGGTTGCTTATGCAGTTGAAGTCCTATTCGGTTGCTTAGGCAGGTGAAGTCCTGTTCGGTTGCAGGCAGTGTAAACCTTCTCCTCCAGGTTAAGTGAGGGTTGTCGTAGTTGAAATTCCACAAGGAGTCTGGGACAGGACGTAGATCGGGAAGTTCGAACCAGTATAAAAATTCTTGGCGTGCTTGTTTTATTTTACTTATTCACTTTACTATAATAACTTAGTTTATTTCCGCACTTGTTTAATATAATTCCATATCGCACGATCCGTACTGTCTTATCAAAAAGTTGATTTGTGAAAAAGAAAAGCAAAGAATAAAGCTAGCAAAAAGAATACAATGCTTGGGTTCAAACTGCACCGATCCCCTAAATTTCAGTATTACATTACGATATTAAGCCCAAAACCGAATATGACCATAGGGCGCAGTAAACAGTCTAAGACTATGGTATATGGAACTTCAATGTAACCAAAATCCCAAAATAACAATAAAATGTTATTGCTGCACTATGACATATGGAGTTATATAAATGGCATCAAAACATGTCCTTTTTTTACTTCAAAAAGACACACGCCATCAACGATATAATGCACCCATGAGCCAATATATACGCACAGTAGAAATGAGTTAATAATTTTGCATTGAAGGAAAATAAGAAGGCGCTGCCCTAGGTTTCTTTTAACCTAGAAAAGGGTGAAATGGCACAATGCGCCATTATGAGGACAAGTCTATAAAGAAATACACTGCCAGCAAGACATAAGCACAAAGAGAAGGATTACGCTACGCTCAAAGGACTGAATAAACCCCAATATCATTCCCAAAATATATGCATTGCTAGTATCTCCAAGAACGGATTTACACCACACTCACTAAGGGTCACCTAAGAAATAACACACATGGTCAAAACAATCCAAGGGATGTGCACAAGGCCGCTCAAGTGCACCAACACAGATATATGCTCATAAATGAACAACAAAGATATAAGTGTCCTTCGTAAATAACCGGTAGCCCATTACTCAGAGCAGCTAAGTACAGAATCGCATAAAGCGACTGCCTACCCAAATGGCAGTCCGTTCGCCCTAGCTTGAAAATATCATCAATACCCAAGGCAGATCAAAGGGGAAACCATCTTTTAAGGCAAAAGTAATAAAAGTGAAGCAGCTCGCTCTGCAAAAAAAGGGACAGCGGCTTGTCATCCTCACAACCGCAAAAAGGAAATATGCCAGGGCCACTCACCCTTTGAAAATAAGGAACTCGGAACCGATTCAAATTTTGGACCTTCCGCCTCAAATTCAAACATTCCCACTTCAATTTCAAATTTTTCTGACTGAATTTCAAACTTTCCACCAACTTCCAGAATTCAACCGCTTAAATTATAGTTTCTCGCCAAAGACATGTCAGCGATCTATGCACAATGCGAATGGATTGGCAAGATCCAATGGTGGGAATTAAAGCAGCGAAAGAAGAGTGCTTGTAGGAATCCATGTATGTCTTCTGATATAAATAGGAGATTATTTCGAATGGAAAGTGGTTCTTTTATGGGGAAAATCAAAAGAATTATATCTTCTATTTTACACTTACCCATGTAAAATTATGTTAAATAGAAATATATAGCCAAAGATTTGACCCATGTATGTAGGGTTTTAAAAGAATATGAACAACGTAAAATTCATTTTTCTTTTATTTTTATGCACTACTATATATTTTACTTCAATTCCCTTTCAACTTTGGATTATTAGTAGAACACAAATCTAATTTGACATTTTAACAAACAGCTAAAATGCAACTCCTTAATTGTGTAAGCTTCTAGCAATACAATTAATACTCAAAGGCAAATTTAACGTAACTTAAATTAGTTAATTCGAAAATTATGGCATTAAAAGCTTCAATTACTTCACGATCTTCTGAGGTATTATGAGACGAAAAATCTCACCAATATTTTTGACGCTAGAATGAAGGCCCAAACCTCCTTCACCCTATTTTTAGTAAGCTCCATCTACGTTTCTCCTATGAACCATGAATCGCACCGATCCATCCATTCCTTTCACTAAAAACAATCAATCATGGCTTCCAAAGCCCAAACTAAGGCAAAAGCCTTCTTTGAAAACTCCATGATCCCATTCTAACAATGATTCAAACCTTCTCTAACTAGGAAGACCAATGGATGAAGGGGACAAAGGAAACAACAAGGTGAGGTACTGCTCTTCGACCAATAGCACAATCACCATCTACAACCCATCGCCATTGCTTACCAAGCATGCTGATTATGCGGTAGGTGATTGATAACGACACTCTTAGGAACGAGAAGGTGAGGCTGGCCTAAGAGTCAAAACCAAGTCATTCATTATTATTCTGTTGTTGCAAAGGGAAAAGATAGTTCAATCCGACCTTGACAACGACAGCGCTACCTTACCCTTCAAGGACGACTCGATCCTACATTCCTTCTAATAGAGAGATTCCCAGAGTATCTTTGGATATGAAGCTCCCAGCTAGTAAGAAGAGAAAAGCAAGCAAGCAAAGAAGACTTGGCAACCTATATGACCCTATATGTCCTTAAGAAAACACCATAACGGGGAAGATATAACCTCAGTTTCCTTAGATCCCTCAACAACCTTAGCCGACTAGTCTTCCCATGTCTCCGCCTCTTCCTCCCCAATTATCCACATTTATCAACTAATGATTATCAATAGGATAGCGACTCCGATGAGGGGATGAAGTCTAGTCTACGGCCGGAACTTGAGAAGCGCCTTGCCATTATGAAAGGATCTGGAAAAACATTACAGCGGTCAAATCGTCAAGGATGTTCGCACTTTCTACTCGAAGACTAGGAAATTCAATTGTTGTGTTCTCAGCATCAACCATCGTCCTGGCTAAGCTTGGAGCTAAAGTGATTCATACGAACACTAATTTGAAAGTCTCTAGGAAAGGAAGTACCAATGTGAGAAGAAGAGCTGAGATCTAAAGCCTAATACACTTCAATTCTTTTGGAGAAATTAAAAGTGAAGCACTACTACGACTGCAAAAATACAAATGTTTGGTATCGCACTGGGGATCTCGGGCCTCCGACTGAACAATCTACATTACTTATGTAATACACATTGTAATTATTATGAAAAATAATAATACAATGATTGGTCGTAGGGATGTTAGACGAACCGAACTAGTATAAAAATCTTTCTGCGTTAATCTCTCTAACATAGCTAAATAATTGGATGTAGGAATATTGCACAACCCGTACCAGCATAACAAAACCCTAATGTTAATTATGTTAACATAGCCACAGTGGACGTAGGGATATTAGATGGCCCAAACTAGTTATCAAAACTAAACTTCGCAAATTCAGTTCTCCTTTTCGGCCAAATGATAGAACTGGACGTAGGGATATTGGACGACCTGAAACAGTATAAAAACTTCTCTATGTTAATATTGTTAAAATAGCAACACTATACGTAATGATATTAGATAGCCTGAACTAGTTATAAAAACCATGCACTTGATTTGAAAAGGTTGTAAACATGCGACCTGACTTCATAGTCAAATACCAATCTGCCCCCAATAGCCGGGTTGACAGTGCCAAGCGAATGAATGTGAACCTACCTTCGAACAAGGGGTAGGTCATACCCAGCATGCAATAAAATATGCTTGTCAAAAGCTCAGGTCGGCACTCATGACCTGCACAAGAAGTTAATTTAGAAAATGGCAAGGGAAAAAGAAATATGGAATGTATCGCAGCCTACAGATCATGTATAATTCCAAAAACTACTCAAAGCTTGCCAGGTAAATATCAGAAACAAGGATTTTCTTATACTATTTAAAATCTTGTTAGAACATAGTTAATATCGCTCTCATATGTACATGGCTAGTATTTCTACAAACACTTTAAATAGTGAAAAAGGGAAGCAACGCACTCCAATTAAATGGAACCATGTTAAAAGCCTGACTTAGACTCGGAGGAAGAACTAGTTATAATCTTTCTTCGATGATATGATCTACAGGGATATAGTGTAGAACGTTAAGGTGAGTTGCCCTCAAGTTGAATGGTAGGAGGTGGGTAATCTAGCTCAGTAATGACTGTCGATGAACAACTGGTGGTAGTGCGGCAGTAAGCATAACGAGGATCATAACTAGTGTCGGCCCGATGGTTGCTATAGTCCTGTAGAGCAAATTCATAATCTGCCAAATTGTATAAGAAGGTTAGATCAAACAATGGCCAAAAATGAGTGAAAATATCAATTGCACGCTTTACATAATCTCCAACTTAACTTTTCCAGCCTTGATACCATGAAAATTTTCCAACAAGAAGGCCCTATCTAACCTCCTCGATAAACTGTGATAGAGTCCAGACAAGCTTCACATTCTAGGGTGAATAGTTTATTCTCAAGGGCATTCATGTGTTTCATAACGACCCTCCTAACTTGTACAATCCCATATAGAAGTTGATCCATTGTTTTCTTAATGGTCCTAGAAAAAAGACCAAAGAGCTCTTTTGTAGAAGTAAAATAAAGTGAGGTGCATGTTTTAGAGGTTTCTATTTCTTTCTTATAATGATCCTCTAACTTGCTAAATTTAGCCTGATGATAATTTTTCAAATCATTCTTCCATTTAAGAACATTACTAGATCGTCCCTAGATAAAGATGCAAGGGCAGCACCTGATCTAGAAGTAGCACCTAGGTTCAAAGGTGTAGAGTGCTCATCTTTGGTACTAATCCGTGTTACAATCTCTCTATATAATTCTTCAACTTTACGTTCAATGCTTTAATTTCAGCTGTGTACACGACCTTATATACACATTCAGTATCCTTCAACAACCTTCCAATTCAGTAACTCTAGCCATAGCAAAATTAGCTTCTTTTCAAAAATGGCCACCTCTGCGCCTTGATTGGAAGAAGTGGGCTGAAAATCAAATGAACCCTCACAATAGGAAACTAAAGAGGAGTATAAAATTGTAAATAAAGTACAAGAAGCTCACAAACTTCGAAAAGAAATCTCAATCCACATAACATATATGCAATCTAAATATAATGTAAAGTTACAAAGTCATTTTCTAACACGAGCTCCAAAAGTACTACCCTACGACACTTAAGACAAACTAGCAAAAGGTGGGGTTGAACTAACGGGAAAGGTCCTTCGAGGGTCATAGCAAGCCCCAGCCCAATGGTCCTTAGTCCATCTGCGGTTAATTTGAAACCCTCCATGCATAAGAAATTCTAATCAAATGAAGGGTAGAAATATTCAAGGACATCTCTGGCATGTTGCAAGATTGTCTACCCCTTTTTACTTTTAATTTTCTCTTGTTTAAATTTTTTTACGAAGGAGGTGATCCCACCTTGAGCATCACTTAAAGAGCCCTCGAGTTCATAAATACAACCTCCTTCCTTGTGTTTTTCAACGTATCACTTACATAAGCCTTAGTTTTCTTAGTATTTCCGGCGAAACCAATAAAATACTAATTGTCAGTCCTCCAACCTTCACCCCATGTACAAGAGGGCACCCTCAGCTCTACAACCTCATGCGATCAATTGTCCGAGAAGGCATAGTATCCCCAGGATGAGTTAGAACCATACCCGACCAAGATATTATAACTGCCTTCTCACTTTCAATAGTCTCTTTCTCTCTAATTAGGTGCACAATCTCAATAGACATATCCTCAATGATCTTCTTCTATTGAGCAATATCGTTCTCATAAATAAAAAAATTTGCCAACTTTCACAGACTGCCGCATTCCCTCCAACATTGATGCAGCCTCCCCATCCCATTTAGGAAACTCATTGTTACATTCATACCAACATGTGAACACATCTTTGGCTTCTTTAAGCTCCTTTGAATACACTCTAAATCCTTATTGAGCCTTTTATTCTCGATTAAGAGATGAACGGCCTCTGCCTTGTTGGTAGCAAAAGGATCCATCACCTTAAATTCAAACACATTTATGACATCCAACCCATGGGCAATGGGGGCAGAAGGAAGGTCGGATTTAGAGGCTTCATTGGGATCAAGAAAAGGTGCACACGACCTAACCTAATTAGTAATAAAATAATGGACTCAGGGACAATTGAAATGCACCAAATAAAGATGTAATATAGACATCCATTATTTACTACATTAATTTAAGAAACCCATATACAAAGAAACAATAATTCAACAAACCCATAAAGAAGGGTTTAGTACTTATATAAGTTTCTAAGTCTAAGCCTAAACCACTCCAAGTGGGGGCTATTAGGCAGGAAAGAGTCCTTGAGATGGAAACGGTAGGAATTGTGGAAGGAGAAGGGGAAGCACAAGTGGTCAACTTCTTGGGGTCCCAATCAGAATGTTTACAAGGATCGTCCTTTTTTGGTCATGCTTCTTCGATGGTTTCCAATGAAGTGCCTTTAAAACATATATATCTGTATCACATACATATAAAAGGAATAAATTATCAAGATTGAAAAAGGTTTTCCACGAAGGTCAGAATCGTAAGAATGAAATCTAAAATTATATTATAAACAAGTTATACCCATAGACTTAGCCAATGCTGGGGAAACTTAAAATATTAAGAGAAAATATGTTATTTAGGCGTAGAAAATTATATTTCTTCAACTTATCATTATTAAAGAACTTTTCATTTCCTCTTATTCATGTTTAATCCTAGAATGTGATTCCTACACAGTTAATATGATTCGATGTCCTCTTTAGAAAAAATGATATGAGTAACAAGAAGAAGGAAGGTTTTCTAAGTTTAAAATAAATAAGTATAGATCAGCATATATGTGAGTCTTCCGAGGTACATACGGGAAATCTCAATTTTTTTGCTTTGGCATAGAAAAAGCCTATATCTCCCTTTGAAGGACTTTTGTTAATGTCAAACAAAAATTAAAGCTCCTCGCCAGTGAGGTTGTAACCATTCTCAGCATAAAGGATAAAGGTGGTATCATAAGAGTATAAGAAAAAGGGGCGAGTTGGATAGACACGAGATCAATGGCGGACAACCATTAACGAAGGACTAGGTTTTGGGGAAGATAAAGCCCAAATTATCTATGTTCAGGTGTGAAGGGAGTAAAACCCATTGGGGGATTATGGATATGCTCATGAGTTTCGATAACCCAAATCTCATAAACTATGAACCCAAACTGATTTAGATGCCATCGGCTTCTTCCAACCGAGTAATTTAAGAGAATAAAAGTACGGAAGAAAAGGAAGCCATTTCGAAATACCAAGATTAATTAAAAAAAGAAAAGAAATGCTAAACTAAAGAGATCAAGAAGAATTAGAAATAAAAATAAGATTCTTACTTCAATCTAAAGGAAAATCCGAATTCGGAGATGGAATGGATCTTAAGAATATTGATTTTTTTCGTTTCTTCCTTCTTTGAATAACAACATAAAAAGAAATAAAGAGAAGATGAAGAAAATATACACACCCTTAATTTGAATGTTGGCCACATAATTAAAATGATGAAGGAATTTGTGAAATGTTAATCGATTAACAGCCAAAATAATAAATAAAAAGATCAAGATAGATTTTCCTAGGGAAATGAAAGGTTTGATTTAACAATAATCTTGAAAGTGGCGTAATAAGGGAATGATATGTGTACAAGAGCATTAAATGAAAACCTAACATGTAAATTTTTTTTCCGCTAACGAAAAGAAAGGAAGGAATATATAGAAGCGACAGGACGCGTAGACCAAGTGTGAATAAAGATGAGTCTACACCAATCTACAAGCGCCGCTGAATTGGGAGACAAGTGTTATACCCATACCTCCCAAAGCTTGTTGAAGGCAAGGTGACATAACATCTAGACCACAAAGGGATCCCCTTACGATAAAAGTCGAACTGCAAAAAGAAAAATTAAAGAGCATAGCGAAGTCAAAAGAATATTGCGCTTGGAAACTATAAGACAATAGCGAAGGTTCAAACTATGCCAATCCCCTAAATTCCAGTATTGCATTATGATATTAAGCCCAAAACTGAATAAAGTACAGTAAACAATCTGCAACCATGATACATGGAACTGTAGCATAAACAAAATACCATAAGAGTAATAAATCAATAATGCTGGCTACAACACAAGGAGTAATATATATGGTGTCAAAACATAACACATTTCACCTTAGAAAAGACATATGCCATCAACGACATACTACACTCACAAACCAATATATGGATAGTGGAACCATGCAAACAATCTTGCATTGAAGAAAACTAAGAAGGTGCTGCCCTCGCCATCTTTTAACACTAGAAAAGAGTGAAATAGCATAATGCACCATTATCAGGACAAGCCAATAAAGAAATGCACCGCCATCAAGATGTAAGCACAAAAGGAAGGACTACACTACACTCAAAGGGATGAATAAAACCCAATATCATTCTCATAGCTTATACAATGCTAATATCTCTAAGAACAGATCTGCACTACCTCACTGAGAGCTATCTAAACATTACCATATAGAGTCAAAAGCAGCCCCAGGGCTGCACACAGGGCCGCTCAAACAATGCACCAACATAGATCCGCACACATGAATGAACGACAAAGATATAAGTCTCCCTCGTCAATAACCAGCACAGTATGTCACTCAAAGAAGCTCAGCACAAAATCGCATAAAGCGATTACTTTCTCGGATGTCGGCCGGATCGCCCAAACCGACCTTGAAAATATCATCAATACTTAGGGCAGATCAAAAAAGCAACCACCTTTTGAGGAGAAAGTAATAAAAATAGTGTAGTTCACCCTAAAGAAAAAAAGGAAAGCAGCTTGCCATATTCACGCCCATAGAAAGGAAACAATGGCTGGGGAACTTACCCTTCGAAATGAGGGAACTCGGAACCCATTCAAATTTCTAACCTCTAGCCTCAAATTCAAACATTCCCACTTTAGTCTCATATATTCCTACCCCGATTTCAAACTTCCCGCCAACTCCAAGATTTCAACCACTGAAATTATGATTTCCTACTAAAGACATGCTAGCAATCTACGCCTACCGAACAAACGATGTGAATGGATGACACACAGCATGATCCAAATGGGAATTAAAGCACAGGAATAAGAGTAATGTGGGAATTCATGTATATCTTCTACACTATAAATAAGAGAAGCCTGGAATGGAATGGGGAACCTTTTTTGGGGAAAACTGTAGGAATATTATCCTTTGTTATACTCTCATCCATGTAAAATTGTATCAAAGAGAAATATATAATCAAAGATTTGACCCGTGGATGTAGGATTTCGAAAGAATCCAAACTACATATAGTTACTATATCTTTTATTTCTAGACACTATTATTTAATTATTTTTCTTTGAATCTGTTTCAACTTTGAATCGTTAGTAGAATGCAAATCTAATTTGACATTTTAACAAATAGTTAAAGTACAACTTCTTAATTTTGTAAGCTTCTAGCAACATAGTAAATACTCAAAGTAAAATTTAACATAACTTATATTTGTTGATTCCAAAATTGTGGAAGTAATCAAAAGCTTCAATTACTTTATGTTCATTTGAGGTGATGTGAGATGAAAAATCTCACAAATATTAATATTTAAAAAACATTTTGATTTGGAAAATGATTTTTTTAAATTTATATACTATTGTATTTTATTACATACACAAACATAAATTAGCTACGTATGTTGATTACTTAAAATCATTTTGCAAATTGAATACATGTTTTTTATATCTGTAGGTTTTGTATGTAAATTCATTTGATTGTTGTTTACATATTTTTTAAGTTATTTTAATTCAATAATTCATAAGTGGACTTTTGTAGAATACATCATAAACCTATTATGTGTCCTTCATAAGTTAATATTTGTTTTCTATTTGCTAACTTTAAGTTTCTAGGACACACATCCATAGAAATTAATTTGTCCAATTATTTTCTAGGATACACATCCACAGAAATTAATTTCAAGGTCAAAGTCAGCAGAATAATTACTTTTAAGGACAAAGTCAGCAGTCCAATTACTTTCAACGACATAATTTCATAGGTTTTTAGGCCTTAAAAACTAATTATTTTGAATTTTGTCCTTAAAAGTAATTATTTCAATCGTGTGTCCTAGAAACTAATTGTAGTTACTAAAGAGACCTTTGTAGCTAATTTCCACTTTTATAAATTTATGTTTTTTTTAAATTTAAAACATTGTTCGTAATTATTTATACAAGTACATATATATGTATGTTATCTCATTTTAAAGTTTATAAAAGATACTTTTGTGTAATCATAGATTTAATTTGAAAACCTTCCTTAGTTAAAACTAGATCCTAAATTGTTAACTATAGGGTTAAAAATGAATAGAATAGCAAAACTAACATTTACATAAGTGTGTGTGCACGAACAATATTCGATGTATATTTACAATTGTTAATTTTAAAATTAATAAAAAATTATAAACAACAAAGGCACATATAAAGGGACAAATGTGTCTGTTGCGATGTAAATTCTAATAGCAATATACGGTGACATCGTCCATGTACACTTCATATTTGTACACATGTAGCACACACATATAAGTGTATTTGATACACTTATAAATCAAAACTTAATAAAAACCTTTTATAAAAAATTAAATATAGTAAAGATTATATTTGCAATATTTTAGATTGAATCTAAAATGAATATAGACTTCGTATGCCCAATAAAGATCTAAAAGATTTTTTTAATTTATCCATTTAACTTGCTTTCATCTGGCCTGATTCCTTCAAAAAGATCTCTAGCTTTCCTCTTCTTAAATACTTAAACTCATTGATTATCATGTTATACATACAAATAAATTATTTTTAATTAGTTAAAAATAATTTTATAACACATCATATATAAGTAAACTAATATATGTGTACAATTATTATTTTACATAATTTCAAAATAAAATTATAGATAAAAAAGGCATATATAGAGGGCGAATGTGTCCATCTCGGTGTAAATCTCAACAAGTATGAACTTACACATTAACCATGTATATTATTTATATGTTGCATGTGCATTATGCGCATTTGAGTTTATTTGATACGCTCGTTATAATAAATTTAAATTAATCTAAACTCCATTCTAAAAAAATTAAATAAAATAAAATTTTATTTAAAATAAATTTTGGATTGGATCTAAAATCAATTAGGCTTCATAGGCTCATAAAGATCCAAAATGGAATTTTTTTTTGAAATTCGTCCATTAAAGTCGCTTTCATTTGGCCTGGTCCCTTCAATTATACCTACCCCTCAAAATGATACATCAACCCAAATTGAACTCATCCTCACACCAAAGCTTTAGTTAGTAGATATACTGGTAGATGTTCCATGTAGTTAAGAGCTCCAAGACGAAATGTTTTCTCCAATATACATAGTAATTCAATATATCTTCTTCCTGTTTATCCAAATGACTTTTACTAAGAGTAGTCGAGCATAAATATTTATAGGTCAAACTAAGCTAAGTTATAGAAATATAAACCTTTTGTAGAAATAGCTTTTTAAATAATACGAGGAATAGATTCTCGAGAAATACATGAAAATTGTGACTATTCATACTTGACATTTGAAGATGCGTCGTCATAACACATTGTTTCATGCTAGAAGCACTTCCATTTAGGAACATTAAATTTTCTATTAACCCCAATAGTTTTTTACGATGATTATTTCCCAGTTCACAATAAGCTAGATGTTTGAAAGTTTGATGTTAGTTATCAGTTTTAAGTTTGGAACAATCAAAGTAGAATGTGATATCCTTTCTCAACTTTAGATCTTCTTTAATTTTTCCTTTCATGTTCATTATCATGTTAAAGTAGCTCACAAACAAATTGTTAACATTATTCATTATGTCTAGATTGTGTCAAAGTTTCAGATTATTTTTTAATATGGTAACTCCCAAAATAAAGTATATTTGCACATCTTTATTAAGTAATTTTAGCCCTTTCCCTACCTCGTGTATTTTAGGATAACCTTGCACAAGCTCATGCACTTGTTCACTACTTGTAATGCAAAGTGGTTCTAAAGTAATAGTTGTATTTGTATTGAAGTATGACTTATCAAATCTAAAATGATCGTTCATATTTTATAGCGATAAATAGACGTGGCTGACAAGTGTGCCATTGTACATCCTTTATAAAGCAGGAGTTTGATACTTCTAACAAGGTAAAAAATGTCTTCCCTACTAAGTTCTTCCTCCATGTTAAATTCATCATTCCACATACTCGGACCAGCAACATCATGAACTATTTGAAATTTTATTTTCTTGACTAAGTAAATCAAAATGGACTTCAATATTTTTGATCTCATCTTTAATCACCACCATCAAATCATGTTTACAGCCAAAATTCACCATAACGTCTTTGCTCATGATTTCAATATAAAATCATATTTATGCAAATGTAAAGCTACAATTTTCCAATCCTGCAGTATTTTGGAATGATATTTCATACACGAAAAACATATTTCTTTCATGATTGTTTACCAGAAGGTTCCACCTTCAAAAATGCTTCCACTCATTTCTAAAATGTAATGGTATAGTTCCTGAATCCCACCTACTTCATGTACATATAGTTTTGGACTTTCATATAATCTATCTTTTGCTGTACAAGTTGATAAATTTAAGGGTATTCCCTAGGGGTAATTTTATAATTATTGTATATTATTAACCCTGTGATAAAATCTAGTTCAACTTAAAAGGTGTTTGTATTTCTATTATATACTTATCATATTGTGATATTTCAGTTAATTATTTAATTTAATTATATTAAATAGAAAACCTTTAAACGATATATTATGGATAGTAATTATGATGTATTGTAATCATGAGAAATTTATCACATTAAAATAATATATTATTTTATATATTCATATTCAAGATGTTTTGAGAGAAGATATAGTTACATCTAGTGAAACTAGAGTATGTAACGCTCCCCGAGTATTAGGTAGATATTACTCAAGGCTACTAAGGACATAAAGAGGTTACGAATTGAAAGTTATTGGATAACTATTGAATGACTCGCTCGAGATTTTTCTGTTAGTTGATACTAAGGTCAAATAAAGAATCTTGAAGTGGCGAAGTTATATAGTTCTCTCGACTTGAGAATACTGTAAAACTTTAATGTGCACACTCCATTTTGATTATAATTAAATCCTGGTATAGCATCCATCGAACTACTATAGTTGGGTATGAGTTGAAGGATTAGAAGCGAAACACTATTCAATAGAGAATTTGCCTCCTTAGTAATATAAGTTTAGTATCATGGTCAACTATAGTCAACTCAAAGTCAAAAATTTTGGCTAGAGCACATAGTTGATAACAATTATTATTATTGAACCAAAGATTTTGTGTTTGAATTAATCAAACTGAATGTAAACGATATTGGAATTTTGACTAAAACTAAATCCGTAAATCCTAAAGTGATATAGTTTTAATGAAAAGAATTAGTGTAAATCATCTCTGCAACTGAGTACCTATAATGACCCATGCATTTGAGTACCAAGGATTTAATTGGAATTTTCATTTAATTAAAATTGTTTATCAATTGGAAAGTGAAATACTCAGCTTTTATAGATGTTGGAATTAGGACCCATGGATAGTCCCATTGAGTCCTGAATGGCGTCCCAAATTTAGATGAGCAAAGCTTTGATTTATTTTGAATTTGGAATTTTAAGCGATGATTAGTGTTTTTGTAGAAAAAGAGAAAATTTGTACTTAGCTAAATTTTAGGCCATTATATCTACTTTCCCTCCTCTTTCTCTCTCGCTCTTCATTCACTTTCATTTATCATTCATTCTCAAAATACTCTCAAACCCATTCTCATATAAGCCTAACCCTGAATCCATCTCTACAAGCAAAAATAAATTCTCGAAAATCAAATAAAAATCACCATAATTCTAGTTTGAGCTAGGGCTACAAACCAATCAAACTTGGAGCTTGATTTAGGAGAGCTTCATCCAATTTTTTAGGAGAAACAAAAAAGGATTTTTCTTCTTCTTATTTCCTCTTCTTAGCAAAGTGAGTGAGAATGCTCCTATATTTATTATGCAATTTATTTCTATTTATTTGGATTATTTGATTTGTAGAATGAAATTGGAATTGGTTAAGATATTGCATGCAGCTTCATTGAACTTGTATAAGTATGCTAAACTTGATTATACACTAAATCAATCAGCTAGAAGATTTATGTTAGTTATTTAAGAAAGTTAGTAAGCATTTAGGGCTCAAATTGCTAATTAAATGAAGAAATAAACAAATGGAAAGCTAAGAAATAATGAATAAATGATTTTATAAAACTTATTCGGGAATTTTATAACATGATTTATTGATATTATGAATTTTTAATGAAAAGGCTTGAATTTGGTAATTTGAATATAAATTAGATGGATGGTAAATAAATTATTTGTAAATAGTAGATCGATTGCTTAATTAGTGTAGATTTTTATTGTTGGATGGTAGGAATTGTTGTTGCTTATTTGATATTTTAAATTTCTTATTGAATAATTGTTGTATGTGATGAATTTATTGAATAAAATGATTTTATACTTAATAAATGAAATAAAGAGGCAATAGTGAGTAGTTACACACACACACATATATATATATGTATGTATGTATATATATATATATATATATATTCATAAAAGCTAGAAGCAAAGTATGAAGTATTTATTTGAAAAATTAAATATTTTGAAGAAAACATAAGGACTGGACTTGAGTTATATATGTATAAGTGTGCATGTGTGCATGGTGCATTTGGATGTGTTTTTATACACTTGACATGATGTTGTAAGACGTAGTCAAGTTACTGGAAGCACGTAGTCGCGATTCGGGTGCTAAACGAATGAAGATGGATACATGGTGACATAATTTTTAACTCGATACTTTATGGAAACGAGCTTGATACTAGAGTAAATGACACCAAACCTCGAAAGTGTATCAAGGGCAACATGGCAGGGTAAGCAAGTGGCTTGCAGGAGGAGGTGGCTGTGACAACCACCTTTTTTGTCAATTTAAGTTGACAATAAACCACATATGTCTGACTCAAACCATTTGAAAGGGCAGATTATAAATGGGGTTTAATAAAGAAAATAAGAGAAAAGAAATGAAAACAATATATGGAATCTCACAGTAGAACGATAAAATATAATAATCAAATAAAAAAAATTCATGAAGCTGTTTTACAATATACATTTGATTACTTATTTTACAACATTAATCAGATTATAATAAACAACATATCAAATAATGCAGCGTAAAAATTATAATAAATATGATCACCAATCTTTGTCTTTATCTTCAAAGAATAACGTCTTCAAAACAATAAAATACTCTGGCTGACCCAAGCATAACGAAAAGAATACACTCGAGTTAGAACTAAAAATTTCTATGTAAGTCAAATCAATATCACATAGATGTCACAGGATTTTCCGTCCCCTAATCAAAATTCAAAATACCAATTTAGCTCATATAATTTAAATAAATCCAGAATTTAAATTAAAACTTGAACCTTTAAATAACTCAATTCCAATACATAATCCAAATTCAAGAAATTGTATGGATATAAATCATTTTAACCAATAATTTAAACGTCTTAGTTATCCAATTCTAAAATGATTCAGATGACCATTTAAATGATGTCAATAATATACAAGTTGATAACATGGACATAGTAAAATAAATAAACAATCATACATCCAACATATCAATCAATAAGCATCAATTCCAAACAGCATCCAAATCAACCAATATATTACAACATATAATAATTCTTAATATCGAGGTTTTAACTATCATTTAAATTCCAATATAAAATTTAATGTCAATTCAGATTCAATATCAATTCAAATGTCAATTTAAATAAGCAAATAATAATCAAAAATTTATATATCACATCATTAATTTTATTTAACTTGCAATGGAAATTTTAGTATTTCGTGAGTGAGTAGAATCACTCACCTTTGATATATAGCCCATTAAAAATCCAACAAAAACCTAAAATTTCAACTATCTCCAAATTCAACCAATTTTATATAATCTGGAATTCCAATATGACTCTAGCGGAAGAAACCATGCATCGATCGGAGTTCATATGCGAAGATATTCAAGTTATAAGAATATTATGGAAATGAAATATAAAAACATGTACACCCATTTTAATAATAAAATAAAACAGATTAATTACTCACGTGAAGAATTTTGAAGCCTGCTCATGATTCTAAAGCTTTGAGAATCAACGGAAAAAATGACATGATGGCTCATGCATGGATGAAGAAGGCTTTAGGAAATGGATTTGCAAACAAATGAAAAAGATTGCTTAATGAAAATATGTTACTCACATTTTTTGCTTTTTTGGAACAAGAAGAAAACTTCAGGCAAAATAAATAATGGAAGCATGTTTTGAAAATAGAAAGTTAAAGGAAGAGATTTATGAAATAGGAAATGATTAAAGGGTAAAGCACTTTTGGAAATTGGAATATGACAGTGAAGGATACAAGAAGATGTAAATTTGCAAATTGAAAAGAGACTAATCATGCAGGTAATTAAAGACACATATTGGAATTTGACAAGACATGTTTACATGGCAAGTAAATCTTTTGGTTAAACATTTCAAAACGTACGCTACCTCAATTAATTTCATTAACATACAGGAAACATTTCAAAGCAAGGCTCGTGTAAATAAATAAAACTTACTAGAAAACCAAAAGAGACATGTATTTAATAAAAAAAGTAATAATAATAAAATAAAATAAATGAAAGCGGCGATTTAAATTTGAGAAGGTAGACCGTACATGAAAAGCACAACTCTAATATACTCAAATAAAAAAACATTCATTTTAAACATATTTTATTAACCCAAATACACTCAGATTTACATGTATATAATTTTGTTTAGTACACGGTAAATAAAATTAAACACTGCAATTAACTTAATGGGACCGCCACTACACACAGTAAAATATGATTCGAGACTCCAAATTCAAATTTGGAACGAAATAAATTTCCTATGTAAATATGATAACTATTCCAAATCAAAATTTTAACCAAAATTTCAAGTTATTTTTTTACCATTTTATTATTATTTTTTATAAATTAAATTCAAATCAAGTTTGAATATTTAAATGAATCAAATATTCCAACTAGAAACATATAACAAAATTCAATTCTTCGTTTTAATGAAATTAAATTTATATTCACAACCGAAAAACATTCACTTTATTTGATAAAAATACTCTTTTCGATAAATCAATCGTTTTCTTTTATTTTTATTGAAACGTATTTATTTTTATTACACATCAATTTACAATTAACACCTTCCCCTTTGAAACCAACTTATATTTAATAGAAATAATACGTCGTACAACCACATCGTTTCTTTATCTATGTACTAAATTAATTCCAACATATCATTAAAACCGTAATACAATTCTAGTTCATTAAAATTTAGTTTTCAACACATTCTTTTATTTATTATTCTTTTTATGTGCTCTTTATATATTAAATTAAACAATATCTTATGTGTTTATTAAACATAAGTTTCCATTTTATTGCACTCGTTACTCTACAGTTACGTCCTTCCTCATATTATCGAAATATTACAATTACATTAAATTAGAAAAATTGATTGTTAATAATAAGATGAGAGATAAACAATTTTTAAATTTAAGTAATTTGAACACGTTAATTATTCATATCCATTAACCTATTGTTTACAAATAAGGATTATAGATTGCTTGCCATAAAACTGATTTCATGATCTATATTAAACCAGTTTCAATTGAATAACATATAATTTCACCATTAACACGCCATTTATTTTATTCCTTATTTATAATTTATACCCAAATTGAACTTTACAGTTATATTCCAACTAGAGATAAAGGTCAATTTATTCCTTTCAAATCAAGGCTAAATTCTTTCGAATGTTCGTTCTAATTTAATTTAAAATGTAAGATCTTATTCAAACGTTCACCTTTTATTTTCCAACATTTACTTGTTAAATTATTCCATTCTTATATTAACATCTATTATTTTCCAACATTTAATCACTTACTTGAATATACAAATTCCACTTTCGAACTGGTATTGTTAATTTAACTGCTTGAACGTAGACTCTGATCCAATTTCTTGATTAGAAATCTCCATTCTCCTCGCATAGTCATAAAATATAATAGAAAACTTCAAATTCATATCAAAAATTCATATCAAATGTTCTCCGTCAAGAATCGAGTGAAAAGTCCTAATTCGGACTGGTGTGAATTACTACAATCATGTATTTAAAACTGAATCCAAACTATGGTGTGAATAAAATGATCTATATACAACTTAGCTATTTTATTATATTGGTTTCTTAACTACCATTGCTACATTCATTTTTAATACTCTTATTTATGTAAAGATCAATCTCTTACATAATTTATTTTCCATTAAATATTTAAGTCATTAATGAATCATTTCATAGAATATTATTTAAGCTTTCACTTCATTTACTTAAGTTTACGACTTAATTCGATTACAAAATAAAAATTTTAATTTTTGGTATTCATCCTTGAGGTGAAAAGAAAATATTTCAATATATCTAAAAAACCAATTAAAACATTCAAACTTAGTCACTTAGTATAAATATAAGATATATTTAAAACATCCTCGTAGCATTATGCAAAGATTTTCCAAAAAGTTTAAAACACTGTTATATATTAACAAGCTTTAAAATAAAGTTCTTTAAATCCGATAATTTATTTGACTCGTTAAGTAAAATAAGTATAAAAACAAAGATTATTAAACCTAAACTAATAGTACACACAAATCCTTACATTAAGTTTTCAAATCTAGTACAAAATTTCATGTCTTCATAATTAATTTTAAAATACTGAATATCCAAATCATGGAAAACATTTATTTTGGTTTAATACAAAATCCAAATAGTAAATAAACTTATAAATTTCATATTACTACTTCGAAATCAAGCAAATATTTCAAGCCATACTTTTAGAAATGGCGATCTAAATTTAGTTTTCAGGCATAGTACTGCAAATAAAACCTCCCAAATCATTTATTTTATTTTATTTATAAAATTTTAAAATACATTTTCTATATTATATTTATATAATATCTTCAAATTATAATTCAAAGAAACTTATATAAATTTTATTTGAAACATGCATTTGAAAACTTCGTTAGTAAATCAATCATCTTTAATACTTTAATACTTTACAAAAATTCGTTTGTAAAATTTCTTGCATCATTTAAAAATACCATTTAAATATTTTAAATAACATCCTTATAAATATATGTAACTAATTAAAAATAATTATTTATATCATTACTTATATTTAGGCAAGAGTTATTGAAAACCTTAAATCCATTATTTATAAATTTTATTAGTTTTAATCTCTAAATACTTTTCAAACGTCATTAATAAATCAAGAATCGTTAATTTTAAATATATCTTATTGAACTAATAACTTCTCACAATATTTACAACATTGAAAATTAACAATTAAACCATGTCGTATATAAATAAACAACATTTTAAACATTTTAAAGTATTTAGAAAATGAAGAAAAATCATCAAAATATCATTTATATAATACTTTATCAAAATACTTTTATAACTCAATGTTTTAACAAGTTTATCCTCGTTCTTACATACTCTGGTCGTACATTGATCAGGCACAAGACTAGAAATCTCCAAGTACTTAGTAGACCTGTTTCAACACCTAGTGAAAATACTTAAAAACAGATATGAAAAGCACCACTCGAACGCCGCAGATTGCAGTACGCAATGGTTACGCCGCTATCCCAATAGAACCCATTTGTACTTTAGGTAATCTTGCCCTCTATTTACGCTGCGATCTAATCATAAGACCATAGATTACGCTATGGAATTCAAAGGAACTCATGAGTTTATGTCCAGATGATCGAAAATCAAATCAAATCAATAGAATGAACCCATAAAGTAGATTACCAAATTTCACAGAGGATACTTCCCATATCATCATCTCAAAATGTATCATAATATACAGTACCCTTTCAAAACCATAACTTTAAATATCAAACTTATATAAATTCCAATATATATAAGATCATCATTTTCCAAATTGAGTACTTACCAAAACAATAGTCTTGAATATATAAAATCATTCTTATATAAATTCCGTTATGTATAAGATTTATGTCTTTTCAGATCGAATAACTCCCAAAATCAATAGTTTTTGAAATAACTTCATACTTATACCAGCCTACTTCATATAAGAATCGAAAAATCCCAAATCAGATATTTATATAGAGTCAAAGATCTTCGAAATCAATCCATTTTCAAATATTGGTTTAGTTTCAGATCCATATACGATCTCAACAATCAATTTTTATCAATCACATATCATTCAAATTCAAAAAAATTCAAATTTCAAATCAATAGTTTTCCATAACTTCGGTTTATATTTATATCGAATTCAGATTAAATCAACTTTCTTTTCAAAAGAAATACTTTCCAAAATCTTTTATTATAAGACATTTACTAGGTTCAAAATGTTCCTGAAAACAAATTCCATTATAAACTACTCAAAACTATTTTCTGTAGTTATACAAAGTCAGAACTGCTAAAAAATCAATTTGCCAATCATAAGTTTTCATAAATATTTACTGTGTTCAAAACATTTTCCAAAACTCTTTGTTCAAAACATCTCAAGACTAAAATTCATACTTGCATTATTCAAAATAATCTTATAATATTTACTTGTCAAAATATTTAACATTATAAAACTTGTTCAACTTCTATTGGTCTTTACTTTAAAATTTTTAAACTAAACTTTATATACTTTCCAAAATACTTAGCTGTGAAAATTAATTCTCAATTTGGAAGTGTTCGACCCCTTCAGAATGGTTGAAAAAAAATCAAATTCCAATTCAAAATTGGAAATCAGCAATCAATCATCTCAGCAAGATGCATAATCAATCAATCAATCCTAACGCATAGGATACATGTATTCATAATATTATTCAATAGAAACTCAAGAACTAAACACCAGGTTTTATTTCAATCATTTGAATAAATATATACATATTTCTTTCGAATATCAATCATACTTTAGGTATTTGAATTGTAACGACCCACGATTTCGAACCATTAGCATCCACACATATCAGACGTGAATTTCTCAAAACAAGAGATTGTTAATTTATATTTGGAAAAACTCAGCATATATAGTAAATAAATCAATCATAGAATCATAAACACAGAGTATTACAATAATAAGTAGCAGAATAGATAAACAGTTGTTCATGAAGCTACTACAAAACATTAGAGTCTGGAAAAAAATACAACAGAATCTCAAATACGAATGAATCTCAAGTACATGAGCAACTGGTAAGTCTGAACGTAAACGACTAGAAATAAATTGAAAGCTGGATAGATAGATCTTCAAATAAGGCTCCAATCTTCAAAGGTGAGTTTTAAATGCGGTGACACTCGGTATGACCCAAGCATAAAGCAAAAGACAAAACACTCGAGTTGGGATTAACATTCTTATATCAATAAATTTAACTCAAGTGAAATATCAACTGAAATACAAGTAACTTAAAGGATGTTTTGGATTTCCATCCTCTAAGGTTCCGTGGAACTATCTACTATGTAGCAATATATGCTATTATAATATGTCTATAGTAAAGTAAACTATTAAAATAGCATTAAGGCGTTACCCATATCCCCCTTAACATATTTTTTATACTCATAGTCTACACAGTACCGTAATTCCTCCATAAAATGGAGCGCAATCAAAGGGCACTCCCCGGCAACTCCCCGGCAACGGCGCCAAAACTTGTTGCGACTTCTCTATTGATTAGAAAAGCACAAATTTTAATAAATTCTGCAAGCGCACAGGCGTGTAGTATGCAGGTCGAACACAGGGAATTGTATTTTAAAACAATTAAAATCCATAGTTAAATCTTAGGCGTGTTAAACGAATTCGATGGTGAATTTTGAACAGAAAATAAAAACAATAATATACTCCGTTCGAAACTAATAGAAATTGCAACCAAAATATAGAATTGTAAAAAAAATCAGAACAGAAATTGAAATTGCGGAAAAGAAGATAACGGAGCAAACAACTGAAATAATTATTAACTAACTGAAAAGAGTGTAGAAAATAACTAAGAACAAGAATAAATAAATTGCTAAATCTAATCAACAATCCTACGTATTCTGTTCGAAAATAAAAACAGTGCTGAATTTAAATCTAAACTTGAAGAAAAGTGATGAGGTAAGAGATGATTTTCCATTTGCATTCCTCTCTCTATTTAAAGACTTCAGCCTCCACAAATAACCCTATTATTTAGGTCCATGTGCTTGATATTAGGAGAAAAATAAGGCCACCTCACTTTGAATTGGTTTTTGCTTTGTTATTTGATTAACAAGTGGCCTTGCTTTGAGAGATTTTCAGGTCAAACTTTGAATGTGTATTTTCAATATTTGCAATTGATTTCTTGCATGAATAGTACACATGTTGGTGACGTGAGATGCATTTCTTCATGAACGATATGTACTTTCTCTTCGACGGTATTCAAAATGTTGCACTTTGGAATCTATAATCTGCAAAACCACAAAAAAAATACCCGTATAATACCACTTTATTAAAATAAAAATATATGAAACAAACGGTTTAAAATGCAGAAAAATATGTTCATCAAATACCCCCACACTTGAACTTTATTCGTCCTCGAATAAAGAAGAAAATAAAAACTAACTAAATCCTTTTTCGTAGGAAACACGATTGCATTGAGCGTATGCAACAAGCCGTTAAACCTCTAGGTGTCCCTAGTAGGACAAGTGGTGTCTCGTGAGGGTTTTTAGCGGATACTACCCACAAAATCCAAATGCATTATGTGATGATTCTAATGTACTACATGAATGCAAAATTCTACACAAATGGAGATCCGATTTACTTCAAAACAGTTGCAACAAAATAATGTATATCAGTTTTAGTCATCTTCTTCAAATTTTTGGTTCCTCACTAATCACAAATTTCAATGTAACTCAAGTTTTCATACATTAGATTCTAGTTTGGCCAGTTGTTTCGGTCGATAACATAGTGCAGCCATGAAATAAATTCTTCACTGTTGATCACAGTTTTTTTCAAAATGGTATTTTTCATTTCCATTTGTATAACAAGCCAAATCAACAAAGTCAAGAAGTGTTTGGGTTTCAAAACTTAGTATCTCTTTACTAGTTTTTTTTTTCTCTTTTTTTTTACACCTATCCTTTGGACCAAGGTATACCACCCATGCACTGCCTCGCGGGCTTACGTGAGAGTTGGGACAGAGCTTGGCGGATTGTGCAAACCGACGCTGACTGTGTCAGAAAAGGTCGGTAATCCTTAGGTGATTGTTTATTTAATTATTTATACATCTAACTCAGAATGCTGAGGCCAAATATACCATCCATGCACTGCCTTGCGGGTTTACGTGAGAAGAGTATAGAGCGTGGCGAGTGCACACACTTTCACAAGTGTGCACACCTATCGACTCTAGGTGTTTCTTATTAGTTTTTTTTTCTTTTTGAGAAGAGCTAAAGAGTGTTATGCAAATCAACTTAGCACCACTTAACTTTAATGATTTGAATGTCAACGCATGTACTTTAAATCTGCCCTTTTTTTTTAAACAAAGACTACAGTTTAGAAAAGATTTCATAACCATCACCTATGAATCCCCCTATACACTAACCTCACTATTATCGCTTGTAATTCAACTTTTCATTATATTTTACATTTGAAATTAGTGATTCACAAAAATCTTCATCAATTGACTGCAACTGCTTACTTACTTTGTCTTGACTAATTAAAAATAAATCGAAGTCCTAAAAATATTGGGAAATGAAAAAAAATTGAAAAGAAATTTGAAAACAAATAATGAGATGATTTTTTTAAAAAAAATGATGCTACACTATGAAATATGAACAAACAGAATGAGATATGCGTCCCCCCCACACTGGAATGAGACAGTGTCCCAACTGTCAAATAGAATGCAAATGCAAAATAGAAGAAAAAAAACTAAAAAAATACAACCTGATATGTGCAAGATAGTGAGCGGCTCATGCCGAATAGCTAGGTTCGTGAAGATCCACGAACTCATCGTCCTCGTGCTGTTCAAACTCTAGAAATGGCTTCAAGCGTTGTCCATTGACCTTTGAAATGGAACCGTCCCTAGGATTTTCAATTTCAACTACGCCATAAGGGTATACTGTTTTCACAATATATGGACCTGTCCAATGGGATCTCAATTTTCCCGGAAATAAATGAAGTCTGGAATTATATAAGAGAACTTTCTGACCTACTTCGAATGTCTTACGAAGTATGGATTTATCATGATAGAATTTGGTTTTCTCTTTACAAATCTTTGCATTTTCGTACGCTTCATTGCTTAGTTCTTCTAATTCTGACAATTGTAATTTACGATGCGATCCGGCTTTTTCTATGTCAAAATTAAGGTATTTGATTGCCCAAAGTGCGCGGTGCTCGAGCTCAACGGGTAAATGGCATACTTTTCCAAAGACTAATCGGTATGGTGACATTCCTAGATTGGTTTTATAAGCTGTGCGAAATGCCCAAAGGGCGTCTATCAATTTAGATGACCAATCTTTTCTGTTGGAGTTAAGCGTCTTTTCAAGAATTTGTTTAATTTGTCTATTGGAAATCTCGACTTGACCGTTGGTCTGTGGATGATATGGAGTAGATAGTTTATGAGTGATAGAATATTTCTTAAGAAGAGATTCAAAAGCACGATTACAAAAATGAGAACCGTTATCACTTATAATGGCTCGAGGTGTGCCAAAATGGGAAAATATGTTTTCTTTCAAAAATTTGACAACAACTTTATTGTCATTCGTTTTGGTAGGAATGGCCTCAACCCATTTGGACACGTAATCTACTGCAAGTAGGATGTAGAGATTTCCAAAAGAATTAGGAAAAGGACCCATGAAATCGATGCCCCAAACATCAAAAATTCGATGACAAGGATCGGATTTAGGGCCATCATGTCACGTTTGGAAATACGACCTGTTTGTTGACATCTAGCGCATTTGGAGCAAAATTCGTGGGCATCACGAAAAAGAGAAGGCCAATAAAAACCGCACTGTAACACCTTGGCAGCAGTTTTCTTTGCTCCAAAATGTCCTCCACATGCTTGATTATGTGAAAAAGAGAGGATGCTATGGAATTCATGTTCTGGGACACATCCGCGAATGATTTGATCGGTGCAATATTTGAAAAGATAAGGATCGTCCCAGTAAAAGTTTCGAACGTTGGAGAGAAATTTTTGTTTATCTTGTTTTGACCAATGGGAAGGTGTTTCATTTGTGACAAGATAATTTACGATGTCCACGTACCATGGTGCACTAGAGAGTGAAAAAATTTGTTCATCGGGAAAATGATCGTTGATTTGAGAGTTATCATAGTTTTCATGCACTATACGAGAAAGATGGTCAGCTACGACATTTTCAGAACCCTTTTTATCTCGTATTTCTAGGTCAAACTCTTGAAGAAGGAGAATCCAACAGATTAAGGAGGGTTTGGTATCCTTTTTCGTGAGTAAATACCACAAGGCGGCATGATCGGTGTAAACTATGACCTTAGAACCTATAAGATATGATCTAAACTTATCGAGGGCAAAGATAACTGCTAAAAACTCTTTTTCTGTGGTTGAGTAATTCAATTGAGCTTCATTAAGAGTTTTGCTAGCATAATAGATGACTCGAGGAAGTTTATCGATTCGTTGACCTAAGATGGCTCCGATGGCATAATCAGAAGCGTCACACGTTAATTCGAAAGGCAAGGTCCAATTTGGAGGTTGGATGATAGGTGCAGCGGTCAAGATCGATTTGAGGGTTTCAAAAAACGTTTTACATTCATTGGAAAATTCAAATTTGACGTCTTTAGCCAGAAGATTTGAAAGAGGTTTTGAAATTTTTGAAAAATCTTTAATGAACCTCCTATAAAATCCTGCGTGGCCGAGAAACGAGCGAATGTCCTTTACGGACCTTGGAGGAGGAAGGTCAACAATAAGATCAACTTTAGATTTGTCAACTTCTAGGCCATTTTTAGAGACAACATGACCTAAGACTATTCCTCGCTTAACCATAAAATGACATTTTTCCCAATTAAGAACAAGTGATTTCTCCTTACATCGCTTTAAGACACGTTCTAAACGAAGGAGGCATTGATCAAAAGATGACCCATAGATTGAAAAATCGTCCATGAATATTTCTAAGAAATCCTCCAGCATATCAGAAAATATACTCATCATACATCTTTGAAAGGTAGCAGGAGCATTACAAAGACCGAAGGGCATGCGACGATAAGCGAAAGTTCCGAAGGGACATGTGAACGTTGTTTTATGTTGGTCCTCTAACGCAATGGGAATTTGGTTATAGCCGGAGTAACCATCAAGAAAACAATAGTATTCATGACCGGCTAAGCGTTCGAGCATTTGATCAATGAAGGGAAGGGGAAAATGATCTTTTCTTGTTGCTGCATTGAGTTTTCGATAGTCGATGCAAACGCGCCATTTTGTTTTGACCTTTGCCGGAACAAGTTCGTTATTCTCATTTGTTGTCACAGTGATTCCAGACTTCTTTGGTACAACTTGTACCGGACTTACCCAAGTACTGTCAGAGATAGGGTAGATAATGTTATTGTCTAAACATTTGATAATTTCTTCCTTTACCACTTCTCTCATATTAGGGTTTAATCGCCTTTGAGCTTCGCGAGTGGGTTTAGCCTCGTCGACTAAATGTATTCGATGTTCAATAATTGATGGACTAATTCCCTTAATGTCAGCGATTACCCATCCTATTGCCTCTTTATTTTCCCTTAAAATTTTCAAAAGTTGTTCTTCTTGGTCCTTAATGAGATCGGATGCCAAGATTACAGGGAATTTTTCCGAAGAATCTAAGTATGCGTACTTAAGATCGTTTGGAAGAGGTTTGAGGTCTAATTTAGGGCGTACTTCTTTTGAGGCTTCAGTAGACATCAACTGATTGAATTCTAGTGAATTATGAAAAGAGCATAGCATATCATTTAATTCATAAATGTATTCATCTTCATTTAAATTGGAATTAAAATGATCTAGGCACATGTTAAGAGACTCCGTAATATCACTAAAATCATTTTCTACAATTGTTTGGATCATGTCAACTTCTTCTGTTTCAAAATCCCTTGGTTGTCTGTTAAGATTGAAGATATTTAGTTCAATGGTTAGGTGCCCAAAGGAAAGTCGGAGTTGACCATTCCTACAGTTTATGATAGCATTTGATATTGCTAAAAACGGACGACCTAATATCAAAGGAATCTGACTATTGGGATTTGAGACAGGTGCAGTCTCTAGGACTATGAAATCGACTAGGAAATAGAATTGCTCGATTTGTATCAAAACATCTTCAACCGTGCCCAATGGTTTTTTGACAGATCGATCAGCTAGTTGAATTGTGATGTTTGTAGGTTTTAATTCCATTAGTCCAAGTTGACAGTCACAGTATAAGGCAAAAGATTCACACTCGCTCCAAGATCGAGTAAGGCATGACTAATGTGAGTGTTACCGATTTTACAACCGATCGTAGGACAACCGGGGTCCTTATACTTGATTGGGGAAGGATTTGAAAGAACAGAGCTAGTGTTTGCAGTTAGAAATGCAGTCTTAGGAACGTTAGTGGCACATTTTTGAGTACATAGCTCTTTCAGACATTTGGCATGTTGAGGAATTTGCTCGATGGTATCAAGAAGTGGAATATTGACTCGAACTTGTTTGAAGATTTCAAGAATTTGGTCAAAATTAGCGGGCTTCTTCTTTTTGTTGAGTCTATGAGGAAATGGAGCTATGGGTTTACAGACTCGTTCGGAAGTTTTTTCATTCGAAGAAGAAGGTGTTATATTAGAGGGTGAAGATAAGGGAGCTGGAATGTTGGGGTTGCCAATATCAGGAGGTGAAGAGTGGTCGGGATTGCCAACCTTAGATGAAGAATTAGAATCGTTTTGATTGACAACCGTGGTTGTCGACTGAGTTTCAGAATTTGGAACATGGGAAGATTTAAGAAGGATGTCGGGGTTGCCGACATGGTTGTCCACCTTCTTTCCAGACCTTAATGTGGTGACAGCATTAACCGGATTTACATCTTCGTTCTCACAAAGATTTACTCCTCGAGAGTTATACTTTGGATTCACTTCGGTTTGACTAGGCAATTTACCTTTCTCATTGATTTTCATGAGATCCTTCATCATTATCAACATTTGTTCATTTTGTTTGGTGATTTGCTCAATTCTTGCATCTTGGTTAGTGATTTGTTCATTTTGTTTAGAGAGTTGTTTTTCCAATCGAGCAATTTCTTGTGAAGGCTGAGAAGGTTGGGTTGATGGATTGAAATTAGGATGCCTGTACGGTTGATTCGAAGGTTTCGTTTGAGGAGCGGGTTGAGAATTTTGAGCATTAGAGGTTGGGGCTCGATAATTCGGATTTGGTATCATTGGATACATATGTGATGGGTTAGCCACGTTGTTAGGATTTGACCATGAAAAATTGGGATGATGCTTTCAGTTAGGATTATATGTGGACGAATAAGGACTATTTTGAGCTATAGCATTGATTTAGTCTTGTGTGTAGTAATGGGGTAGTCCTTCTCCTTCTTGAGGAGTTTGGGTATCTATAGGAAGATGTGATGGGTCAATGGCATGTACTCCTCTATTTGGAGCACGAATTGGAACACGAATTGTTTCCCATTGCATATCCTTTTCCGAATACTCTTCTAAAAATTCCCAAGCTTCCTCGTCTGTTTTTGCCATGAATTATCCTCCGCACATTGATTCGAGTTGGGATCTTGTTTCATAGTTAAGCCCTTCATAAACGATTTGGCACAAAACGTGTTTAGGGATTGCATGATGTGGGCAACTATATAACAGTTGATTGAACCTTTCAAAGTATTTTGAAAAAGTTTCTCCTTCATTCTGGGAGAATTGGTTGATTTCAGTTAGAATTTTAAGAGTTTTGTGGAAAGGAAAAAACTTTTTCCAAAATATAGTAACGAAATTGTCCCAACTCTTAATTGAATTTTTAGGAAGAGAATTAAGCCATCTTTTCGCACTTTCTAGAAGTGCGAATGGAATAAGTCTTAGCTTGATGGATTCATTAGAAAGTTGTTGCATTTTAGTTGTAGAAGCATATAACTCAAATTCACTAAGAAATTCATATGCATTTTCAGACCCAGTGAATTTTGGTACCCCTTGGATAAAAGAATGTTTTAGCTCAAAATTATTTCCTTCGGCGGGTGGAAATGAAATAACCGAAGGTTGAACAGTCCGTGTTGGATAGCATCGGTCTCTAAGGGATAATGGTCGGTTCTCATGAAATTCATTATTTCCAACATGTGATTTAGGTGATAATTTCGGTGAACTGTGTTGTGAACTGTGTTGTGAACCGTGTTGTGAACCGTGATTGCTCATATTTGTTTGATTTGAAATTTCCGTTGATTTGTTTAATGAAATATTTTAGCTTTCTAAACGGTTAAAATTATTTCTTGCCCAACCGCGCATAAACAAATCAAGGTGTAACAGGAAAAAGTAAATTAAATCAGTTTTCAGTTGGGCACCTGTAGAGTTGAAAATTACTTTCAGAGGTGTATGATAGCCCGTCCAATGCAGCAGAGTAGCGCTAGCAGATCAAACTCCAAAGTTTGTGGTTGCTATGCTGTTGCTACCTGTCAGATATCTAAGAGATGATAAGATTAGAAAAAATTAAACTGCAACTGTGTATATATAAATGAAACGTGACTGAAATAAGCAAAATGGAATGTAACTTGATGAAATAATGCAATGAATGTGTAAGTTTGAAAATGAAGCAATGTGAGTCACAAACCAAAGCAACGCGAAAAATGCAGGAGTGAGAGAATTTGAATGATTAGAAACCGAAAGTGTAGCTATGTGAAACGTGATTTTTGAAAAACGAGAAAAAAAAGTAATTTTTTTTTTGGTTACGTGGAAACCAAAATAGCAATGCAACTAAATAACGTGTAGCAGCAGTAAGTTGACACACAAAAATGAAAGGAGAAGTTCACGTATATGTGACAGCTAGTAATGCTTAAAATGAGATTATATGTGATAGCATACACATGAACGTGAGAAACAAAATTTAAACTAACGTAAGCTGGGTATGTGAACAGAAACCAACTAAATGAGATGCAACTCACATGCAAAATGTAACGGAAAAAGCAAATGCAGCGAACGAACAAAATGCGATTTTTTTTTTTAAAGTAAAACGCTACTTTGGTGAAAGGAACTGAAAAACGAAAAAAAATGATTTTTTTTTTTTGAAAACTAATGCAAAAAAAAATAAAATAAAATAAATTAACACGAATAGACTTAAAAACGAAAAATCGAAAATTTCAAAATAGCAACTCCCCGGCAACGGCGCCAAAAACTTGTTGCGACTTTTCTATTGATTAGAAAAGCACAAATTTTAATAAATTCTGCAAGCGCACAGGCGTGTAGTATGCAGGTCGAACACAGGGAATTGTATTTTAAAACAATTAAAATCCATAGTTAAATCTTAGGCGTGTTAAACGAATTCGACGGTGAATTTTGAACAGAAAATAAAAACAATAATATACTCCGAATCGTTTTCGAAACTAATCGAAATTGCAACCAAAATATAGAATTGTAAAAAAAATTCAGAACAGAAATTGAAATTGCGGAAAAGAAGATAACGGAGCAAACAACTGAAATAATTATTAACTAACTGAAAAGAGTGTAGAAAATAACTAAGAACAAGAATAAATAAATTGCTAAATCTAATCAACAATCCTACGTATTCTGTTCGAAAATAAAAACAGTGCTGAATTTAAATCTAAACTTGAAGAAAAGTGATGAGGTAAGAGATGATTTTCCATTTGCATTCCTCTCTCTATTTAAAGACTTCAGCCTCCACAAATAACCCTATTATTTAGGTCCATGTGCTTGATATTAGGAGAAAAATAAGGCCACCTCACTTTGAATTGGTTTTTGCTTTGTTATTTGATTAACAAGTGGCCTTGCTTTGAGAGATTTTCAGGTCAAACTTTGAATGTGTATTTTCAATATTTGCAATTGATTTCTTGCATGAATAGTACACATGTTGGTGACGTGAGATGCATTTCTTCATGAACGATATGTACTTTCTCTTCGACGGTATTCAAAATGTTGCACTTTGGAATCTATAATCTGCAAAACCACAAAAAAAATACCCGTATAATACCACTTTATTAAAATAAAAATATATGAAACAAACGGTTCAAAATGCAGAAAAATATGTTCATCAATGGTACAAACCAAACTCGTAGAACGCAAAATAGGGCATGCGACAAGGCACTCGAGGCAATGCCAAGGTAGATATACCATTTGCACTCCCGGACCGGTGGTAATGCATAGCAGCTACTACAGCCCACCTTATGAAACACTCCTAAATGAAAGGGTGCACCCAATCAAATCATAAAAGCAATAGAATGATATCGAAGTAATGTGCCCGATCATGGGAATGACTCCACTTGGCCCGGTATAGCTTCTGTTTTAGCCACATTAAGCTGACTCATGGGAGTAAGGGCTACATAAATACCATATAAAATCGTTACCAAACCATCCTACTTCATTCTGGAATCTCCACCACATACATAGTTGTTAAAGTGGTTTTCGGTATTGGCAGAGAGTATGGCAATATCCAATCCTGGTCTCATTAACAAGCAAATGCTTATTTCACACCGCTGTCATTTCATTTCAAATGGTTCATACTTCATATCAAAATATCATATTCATTTCGAAACCATATCAATTCGATATCATTATTCACTTTAAATAGTATTCATTTCTAGAATCGTAACACTTTCAAAATTATAACTCTTTTGAAATCATAACACTTTTGAAATCATAAGACTTTGGAAATCATAACATTTTGGAAATCATAACACTTTTGAAATCATAACACTTTGGAAATCATAACACTTTCGCCTCAAACAGTTTAGATATTGAAAAATAGTATATATATCAAATTATTTATAAATTGAAATAACTTTAAAAAATATATTAACATAGTTTATATATATTAAAATACTTTATATAATAAAAATAGTTTCCTCCAACTTCACACATTGATTTAATCAGCTTAAATTCTAAAAATTGAATTTAAATCAATCCCTGTTCAACACTATCAATTTAAAAGGTTAAAGATTCAATTCAAATTCTTAATAAACCATTTCAATCTTTATCAATTTCAAATCCATGTTTGAATTATCTCTTTAATTCCAATAATATTCAAAGTTTAAATATTCAACATTTTTTATATAAGTTTCATTTATATTTCAAAATTTAACTTTGCTATTATTTAGTTTTGAAATATTCACTTAATCAAACCGATAATCATTTAAACAAAATCTCAATTTAAAATTTTAAATAAAACTAAATATTCCATTTCAATTTATTTAAATTTGAAAATATTCATTTAATCACCTCAATCAAAAATCAAGTTATAAAATCATATCTTTAAAATCTCAAATTCAGTAATTTTAACGTCAATTTTATTTAAGTATAATGCTTAAACAAATACAATTTCAAATCAATTTCAATTTATCTTCCCAACCTTAATTTACTATAGTTATTACAAAAATCTATTTTAAAATATAAATAAATACCTTAATATATTATATACTAATTATATAAAGTTAAATCTTATTATTAAATTTATTTCATATTAGATCTATTTTTATATATTTTTAAAATAATAGAATTATAACTAAAATCTTAAAATTTATATTTTCAAAACTAACTTATAAATTTAAAATTTCCAAAACATATAATTTTAAATAAAAATCTAAATTTTGGACATATATAAAAATAATATTCATAGACATGTTATGCTTTAAAAAATCAATATTCATTAAAATCATATATTTCCTTCCAAAACTCTAGAAATCATTTTCAAAATATAGACCGACAATGTCCGTATATAATTTCTATCCTATGGTCAAGTGATATGGATATTTATCATATTAATCCTGTAATGACATGGAATTTTAAATATCAATATTTATTTAATAATTAAATAATTGAATTTAATAATCGGAAGTTGGACAAAGAGTTTTAAATTTGTTAAAAATTGTAACAAACGGAAATTTTCGACTTTCGAAAATTCAACATCGACACTCACTTTATCGACTGCCGAGAAATCGAAGGCCAAAAACCCGAAATGTTATGGTTTTTAAGAAAAAGAATTTAAGAAAAGAAAAAGAGAGAGAAGAGAGAAGAAGGTAGAAGATGGAGAATAGAGAGGAAAGAAAAGAGGAAATAAATAGAAAATAAAGAAAAGAGAATAGAACAGAAACAGAAAACAACAACAGAACACCATCAGAATCTCACAATTCGCAGCGGAACAACATATAATAATAAATGAATAATCTTTAAACAAAGAACTATATCAGTTATTACATTACATTACATTTCATTTCATTACATCAGAGTGTACAACAACAAACAACAAACAGCGGAAAAGAAATACTATATACTAGTAATACGCCATGCCATCCAGCTTGCCTCCAGCAACTCCAGAATATCCAGAATATCCTGATAAACCTAACTCTTAACTGCCCGTGTGGAAATTGGTGGGCACCCTGAGTTTAGGAAGGAAAACAATAAACTCCGAGTCAGTCATGTGACTGGTGTGAGAACTCAAAACAGTTTATTTATCTTTAAAATCAAAATAGAGGAATATTTTTTAATTCAATTCGCAATGCTTTTAAAAATGAGACTACCATAAGGCCTCCCGCACACACACACAATGCAAACGCAGAATCGGAGGAGATTTCTCCTTATGATAGTCAAAGATGCTTGATACGCATTAAAAGAACATTTGATATTATTACTAGTGCATAGTGTAGGAAAAATTCATTTCGAAAGTAGAATATAAATCTTAGCCAGCATAGACATTTCGAACTATGCCTACTATAGCTAACTATGTTCAATAGCAGGTTACCGCCACATTCCATAGCAGGTTATACAACTAAAACCGTACAAGGAACTTCCCATTGCCACATGAGAATGCCTCTGGATGGACATCCCCGAGAACCAAACCGGATCTCTACCAACACAAGGCCGGATTACCCCTAACTGAGTAACAACTGACCGAATATGCCATCCCCCGGTCCTTTGGGACCTTTTCACCGAGCGCTCGTAATCAATTCACACAATCATAACAAAGTGTTTTCAACATGAGTAAGTATCTGGGCTCCATACCATGATACCACCCTTTTCCAGAAGGAAATGCACACATCCTAAAGGGCGCTACCCCTCATAACCTTGCTGCTTCTTTCCTGTTTTGACCATTCACGGGGTGTGAGGCTCGACGAAGTCACGTCCACAAAAACATACTTTATACAAAAGCCATGCTTTGGGTCAACAAATGATCAACACAATGATCACAAGGATAGACGATCAAACAAATGATCCTATCACAAATAATCAACACAATGATCATTTACAGCTACACTCAGCATGTCACATTACCAAATTGGGAATATATCACTGATAACATTCAACTACATAACCTCTGAGCTCGTACATCTCAGAGAAGGGTGTTAAGCTAAAAGAATAAATTCTCCGCCACCAACAGAAATATATTTGAAAGAAATCTGCTTTATATCTCAATTTGTAACGTCAGACACACAATCCATACAAGTCTATTCCGGGCTCGAACAAAACAGACGGCACTTACAAAGAAGTCCTTGCAATCCGGATATCCACAATCCTGATCGGATTTCCCATCACTTAGGGAGTCTCTATACCGTTGCAACTCAGTGCAGAGACAATTGATAGGTCATCCTATCGCTCTCACAAATATCCGGTCTTCAACACCGGTCATCAATGCTATCCATTACGTCGTATCACTATTCGGAATGGGTAATCCGAATAACGAGCGCAATAATTTAAAAATAAGTGTAGCATTCAAATTCAACAAATCACAACAAATACCTTTCAAAGGTAAATATTGATAGTCGGTTATTGAACTATCAATGGATATGCACAACATCACCAGATTCCAAATAATTTTCCAAATTATTGATTTCCCAAAGATATCTTTACAAGATATATAATTTTCACACTTCAAAAATAAATCAATATTTATTTTTAAACAAATTCCCCTTTTTATAAATTCCTTAGTGAATTTATATTTCACAATATCTATGAATATACGATTTCATTTATTCAATTTCAATTTATCTTCAAAAAGATAAATTCTCAAAATATTCACTTTATATTGGAAAACATTTCCATACTTATTTAATAAGTAATTCACAAATCTTTTATTTTCAACCTTTGGAAAATATTCAATATACTTAAATCGAAATTAAGTATATATTTCATTCTTTAAGGAAATCGTTCTCTTAAACATATTTATTTGGGACAAAACGAATGTTGCGTAAAACATCGTTACGACAACCCAAAATCACTAGTATAGGGATTCGAAATTAAAATAGATATATAAATCCCAATACTATACAAAACATTTCCTTTCGGAAATCATTTACTATAACAACAGTGTTATAGTCCACTATTTCCTTTTATTTCTCGAAAACGTCTATTTCAACAATAAATGTTGAAATCTATGGTTTCGAATCTCAACACAATTAAAACTTCGTTAGATCGTTTTAATTCTATTTCAAATATCACATTCAAAACAATTTCTTTAACATCTTATTCACTATTCAAAAACGTGAAGATACTACGTTAACACATTTCATCATTTCTATTCATTTTAATTCAAAGGATTATTCACTATTCAAAAATGTGAATATAACTCCATTTATAGGTTTCAACAAATTTTCTTGTCAAAATAAGTCATTTGCGAATTTATAAAACAATGTTTATAAATTCCATTCTATTTATTTATAAAAACTTCCTTTTTATAAATCCTTTTATTAACCTATTCCAGTTTATAACTCAATTATAAACTAAAAGTTCATATTATAAGTTAAATACTTATAAAACGATTATTTTACAAAATCGTTCCTCTAAAGACTTTCCAAACCATAAATCTTATAACTTATAAGATTCATTTATTTAACCAAATCTATTCCTTCAATATAACTTCACAAATTTATAATTCTTACTGTTTATAAATTTCATTTATAACTTCACCGTTTATAATTCTATAAATTTCATTCTTTAATGAAATTCATTTTCACTTCATTCAAACACTTATAAAAACTCGTTTTATAATTTCAATATCTCAATTTATAAATATCCATTTATAAATCTCTTATATAAATCAATTCATATTAATATTTTAAAAACGTCTTTAAACTCCTTTATAATTTCATCATTTTGATTTATAAAATAATCAATTTTTTATAAATCCTATATTTAAACTTTTCACAATTATTTCAGAAATCCCAATTTAACTATTTTATAAAGTCATTAATTCCTTATTTTCAAAAATCAGCTTTTAACTATATTTCTTAAAAATCATAATTTTTATAACTTTAAAAATTATAACGTTTATTTATATAAAATGGATCAATTCCAAAAATATTTTATATTTTCAAAAATCACTATAAAAATCATTTTAAAATCCCAAAATTTGGGTCCAATGATGCCACACACCAAATAGTCAATCACGACAACAACGATATCATATATCGATATGATAATCCATCAAATATCAAAATATCTGAAATCAAATAAAAACTGTTGAGGAATCCAGTTGGATCCCTCCAACCTGTTTTCCTGCATCCACAAACATTAGCACAATACCAATTTCGCTCCAGTACGAAATTATCGCGGTATATGGGATTTTAAATATTATCCGCTTAATAACGGCGTAATAGGGTCTCATCCGCTAAACAAAAAATGCGGGAAATCAATAACTCCAATATATACATATGCCAATATATATATTGCTATTATATATAATACCAATTTCACTGTTTATGAAATATTCGCGGTATATGTTTTTAATAAATAACATCCGCTTACTAACGGCGCATAATGTCTATTTTAACAATCAATAGATATCAATCATCATTCAAACATGCATTCAAATATTTTAAATCTAACTATTTAAAATAAAATCGAAACTGATTCGATTGAGTGAGAAATTCTCACCTTGATTTCATTTTCCGTTTTAGCGATTTATTTCGAATAAAATTAAACGGACGTTTAATTTTACCCAAAATTCTCACTAACTCCAAACGACTCCAATCCAACTCCATCGCGTAGTGCTCGTCCATACGATTCCAACGCAACTGGTTTCGCGCGTTTTCGACCTCGTATGAAAAGTTATGAATTTTTAAAGATTGTACACGATTTTATAACTTAATTACAACATAAACTTATAATTAAAACCCACACTTGCTTCTGGGCCGTAGGATTTTGCTTCCCCTCATCTCCACCGTCCCCTCCCTTTCTTCTCCTTCCTCTTCTCTTTCACGTACAGGCCGCACCCATTATCATTTCTAGGGTTAAAATTTTCGATCACCACACTCGACGATATTTCATCAAACTACCACCATCGCGAAGCTCTAAACCCCCACAACACTCGGCTCCAACCTCGGCACACTCGGCCCCCCCCTCGCATGCAGTTCGAGAATGAACGCGCGGCCTTTGAGCCCAATTTGCCGCCAATCCACAACACTTCAGACGATCTCCACCGTTGGATGTGGAGTACTTGATGTGCTCTACGATTTCCTAGTTGAAACTTTCTTGAATCGTTGAGTGGATGAAGAGAAAAGAGGAGGAGAAGTTGGGAACATTTCGGCCGTTCATGCATAGGGTGGCGGCTGTGCATTGAATTAGGTTTAGGTTTTTATTTTTTTTATTTTTTTGTGAATTTAGGTCTATTTATAGAGAAAATTCGAACACTATTCATTCGGAAATCCCGAACTCCGATTTACGCGCCGTAACCAGCGTTTCTAGGGTTTACCCCGCGTTTCGGACACAATGGAACAGGTTTCGGAAGCTAATTCGGAAGTATGTGCGAGTTATGGCTGTAAACGCTCAATTTGAATTAAACCGATTTAACTCGATTTCTAGGCGTTTTAATTTGTACCGGACAAACCGTAAATCCAATTGACACGAAATTTGAAACCTTACAATAATATCACATTACGGATCCGATGAAACTGGTTTCGTCGAAATCCGAAACTTTTTGAAAAATGGCTATTTTCACTCGCTAAATTAAAATTAAAAACAATTCGATGCGTTTCGAGCTGCCACGATCAAACGATAACTCCGATTGACACGAAAATTGAAATCCGGTAATAACTAACTATTACGGATCCAATGGAACTGGTTTCGTTCAATTCTGAGACTGTTCAAAAATTGACTATTTTCACTAGTCGATTTTAATATTAAAATATTCAATTTTCACAAATTAACTTTAAATTCGATTTTAAAAGTTCTAAAATATCATTCTAACTTCAATATGATAAAATAAAATTTTACAAATCATTTTCAATCATATTTAACTCAATTTTCAATTATTTCCATAATTTAACATATTAAATTATCGATTTAATTATTCAGTTAAATCCAATAATTCAAATAAAAATTTATTTGACTTATAAATTCACTTATCAATATTTAAAATTAATTAAATATCCAAATTTTAATTTCTAAAAATTCTGGGTCGTTACAATCTTCCCCACTTAAAAGAATTTCGTCCTCGAAATTATCAAGTAAGAAAAGTTACAGAATTCTATTAATTTTCAAAAATCCATAGTCAAACTTCTTACAATAACTTACTAAGTTTTCAAATCATACTTAGTTATCTTTTCAAAAACAACTACTATTGTTTAACTTTCAATTCCAAAATCAAAGTTAAAGTTTTCAAAAAAATTCCCATTTTCTCAAATTTTTTCTAACGCCTTAAATTTTCGGAAAAATTCGCCATAGTCTCTTTTGCGCGACTCGATCCGAAAAAAAAATGACAGTATATATATCACAAATATACATCTCATCAAGTAATGAGGCATCCCGCAGGGAAAAAAGTATAAAAGTACGGTATGTAATCTGAGATATGTACCTTATATTTTATTAGCAAGCATATACGGCTAATATAGCGCGAAAGCGAGCTCCAAATGCGAAGCAAACGCGATCCGCACCTACTAATCACTCAACAAACAACATGAGAATCATGCATATAGATAATAGTATCGATATACAACATATAGCAATATACTAACTATACATGTCAACATATCAAATGAAGTAAAAGCAACAAATGCAAACATCAACCAACTATCATCCATAACCAATAAATATTCATTCATATTCTCATTAATATTCAATGAATTGGGTTTTCAATTTAATCACATTTGATTTATTAACATTGGATTTTATCAACATTCATTCTTATTCAATTTTAATTAGTTTGCATTCACTAATTCACAAGTTGGTTCACTTCCAAATCAAATTCAATTCTATTTAAGATTCACTTAACTTCAAATTGAATTTCCATTACTTTAGCTTTCAATTTCATTAACTCAATTTCATTAACACTTAATGAATTATATACAATCAACTAACAATCATATAACAATCAATGGATATTAATTACAACCAAATTCCTTTGCTTACAATTGGTTTAATTTAATTGATTTTCATTCAATTATTCAACTTTCTAATAACATTAGATTTTAATGAATTACACTTATATTAATTATTTCATATCAACTTAATTCACATTTATAAATCAATTCAGCTTCCAATTCTAAGTAAATTTTCCATTTAACTTTAAATTCACTTTTATTCACAACTCATATTCATATAGTTTCACCTCTTATATATATAAGTTTATTTCACAATTGTAAATCACTTTAATTATAATTCAATTCTTATAATTCTTTTTGCTTATACAATTATTCTTAAATTTAGATTATTCAAACAACTAAACAATCAACTTATATATACTTTAATAATTTTGAAAAATTATTCTTTTATATATAAAATATAATCAAAGTAGAATTATTTCATTTACCCAATTTAAAAACAATATTGTGCCGAATTGTTTTATTCAAGTGTTTAGAAACCCCTTCGGCATAGTCTTGCGGACCACGCTGACGAAAGTTCATATGCCACTCAATAAACCAATCATCACAATATAAAACAATTTCATACTCACTAACAAATACGCTCTCATAGCTATTATTACACTCAAATTCATTCTAGAGTACTACTGACTCTATCTCTAATGAGAAATACCCAACAGAACCATGGTTGTCGCTTAACCATATGCTCTGATACCAGATGTAACAAACGGAAATTTTCGACTTCCGAAAATTCAACATCGACACTCTCTTTATCGACTGCCGAGAAATCGAAGACCAAAAACCCGAAATGTTATGGTTTTTAAGAAAAAGAATTTAAGAAAAGAAAAAGAGAGAGAAGAGAGAAGAAGGTAGAAGATGGAGAATAGAGAGGAAAGAAAAGAGGAAATAAATAGAAAATAAAGAAAAGAGAATAGAACAGAAACAGAAAACAACAACAGAACACCATCAGAATCTCACAATTCGCAGCGGAACAACATATAATAATAAATGAATAATCTTTAAACAAAGAACTATATCAGTTATTACATTACATTACATTTCATTTCATTACATCAGAGTGTACAACAACAAACAACAAACAGCGGAAAAGAAATACTATATACTAGTAATACGCCATGCCATCCAGCTTGCCTCCAGCAACTCCAGAATATCCAGAATATCCTGATAAACCTAATCTTAACTGCCCGTGTGGAAATTGGTGGGCACCCAGAGTTTAGGAAGGAAATCAACAAACTCCGAGTCAGTCATGTGACTGGTGTGAGAACTCAAAACAGTTTATTTATCTTTAAAATCAAAATAGAGGAATATTTTTTAATTCAACTCGCAATGCTTTTAAAAATGAGACTACCATAAGGCCTCCCGCACACACACACAATGCAAACGCAGAATCGGAGGAGATTTCTCCTTATGATAGTCAAAGATGCTTGATACGCATTAAAAGAACATTTGATATTATTACTAGTGCATAGTGTAGGAAAAATTCATTTCGAAAGTAGAATATAAATCTTAGCCAGCATAGACATTTCGAACTATGCCTACTATAGCTAACTATGTTCAATAGCAGGTTACCGCCACATTCCATAGCAGGTTATACAACTAAAATCGTACAAGTCTCGTATTGTTTCTTTGGATTTCCAACGAATGATCAGGCCAAGGAACTTCCCATTGCCACATGAGAATGCCTCTGGATGGACATCCCCGAGAACCAAACCGGATCTCTACCAACACAAGGCCGGGTTACCCCTAACTGAGTAACAACGGACCGAATATGCCATCCCCCGGTCCTTTGGGACCTTTTCACCGAGCGCTCGTAATCAATTCACACAATCATAACAAAGTGTTTTCAACATGAGTAAGTATCTGGGCTCCATACCATGATACCACCCTTTTCCAGAAGGAAATGCACACATCCTAAAGGGCGCTACCCCTCATAACCTTGCTGCTTCTTTCCTGTTTTGACCATTCACGGGGTGTGAGGCTCGACGAAGTCACGTCCACAAAAACATACTTTATACAAAAGCCATGCTTTGGGTCAACAAATGATCAACACAATGATCACAAGGATAGACGATTAAAAAAATGATCCTATCACAAATAATCAACACAATGATCATTTACAGCTACACTCAGCATGTCACATTACCAAATTGGGAATATATCACTGATAACATTCAACTACATAACCTCTGAGCTCGTACGTCTCAGAGAAGGGTGTTAAGCTAAAAGAATAAATTCTCCGCCACCAACATAAATATATTTGAAAGAAATCTGCTTTATATCTCAATTTGTAACATCAGACACACAATCCATACAAGTCTGTTCCGGGCTCGAACAAAACCGAAGGCACTTACAAAGAAGTCCTTGCAATCCGGATATCCACAATCCTGATCGGATTTCCCATCACTTAAGGAGTCTCTATACCGTTGCAACTCAGTGCAGAGACAATCGATAGGTCATCCTATCGCTCTCACAAATATCCGGTCTTCAACACCGGTCATCAATGCTATCCATTACGTCGTATCACTATTCGGAATGGGTAATCCGAATAACGAGCGCAATAATTTAAAAATAAGTGTAGCATTCAAATTCAACAAATCACAACAAATACCTTTCAAAGGTAAATATTGATAGTCGGTTATTGAACTATCAATGGATATGCACAACATCACCAGATTCCAAATAATTTTCCAAATTATTGATTTCCCAAAGATATCGTTACACGATATATAATTTTCACACTTCAAAAATAAATCAATATTTATTTTTAAACAAATTCCCCTTTTTATAAATTCCTTAGTGAATTTATATTTCACAATATCTATGAATATACGATTTCATTTATTCAATTTCAATTTATCTTCAAAAAGATAAATTCTCAAAATATTCACTTTATATTGGAAAACATTTCCATACTTATTTAATAAGTAATTCACAAATCTTTTATTTTCAACCTTTGGAAAATATTCAATATACTTAAATCGAAATTAAGTATATATTTCATTCTTTAAGGAAATCGTTCTCTTAAACATATTTATTTGGGACAAAACGAATGTTGCGTAAAACATCGTTACGACAACCCAAAATCACTAGTATAGGGATTCGAAATTAAAATAGATATATAAATCCCAATACTATACAAAATATTTCCTTTCGGAAATCATTTACTATAACAACAGTGTTATAGTCCACTATTTCCTTTTATTTCTCGAAAACGTCTATTTCAACAATAAATGTTGAAATCTATGGTTTCGAATCTCAACACAATTAAAACTTCGTTAGATCGTTTTAATTCTATTTCAAATATCACATTCAAAACAATTTCTTTAACATCTTATTCACTATTCAAAAACGTGAAGATACTACGTTAACACATTTCATCATTTCTATTCATTTTAATTCAAAGGATTATTCACTATTCAAAAATGTGAATATAACTCCATTTATAGGTTTCAACAAATTTTCTTGTCAAAATAAGTCATTTGCGAATTTATAAAACAACGTTTATAAATTCCATTCTATTTATTTATAAAAACTTCCTTTTTATAAATCCTTTTATTAACCTATTCCAGTTTATAACTCAATTATAAACTAAAAGTTCATATTATAAGTTAAATACTTATAAAACGATTATTTTACAAAATCGTTCCTCTAAAGACTTTCCAAACCATAAATCTTATAACTTATAAGATTCATTTATTTAACCAAATCTATTCCTTCAATATAACTTCACAAATTTATAATTCTTACTATTTATAAATTTCATTTATAACTTCACCGTTTATAATTCTATAAATTTCATTCTTTAATGAAATTCATTTTCACTTCATTCAAACACTTATAAAAACTCGTTTTATAATTTCAATATCTCAATTTATAAATATCCATTTATAAATCTCTTATATAAATCAATTCGTATTAATATTTTAAAAACGTCTTTAAACTCCTTTATAATTTGATTTATAAAATAATCAATTTTTTATAAATCCTATATTTAAACTTTTCACAATTATTTCAGAAATCCCAATTTAACTATTTTATAAAGTCATTAATTCCTTATTTTCAAAAATCAGCTTTTAACTATATTTCTTAAAAATCATAATTTTTATAACTTTAAAAATTATAACGTTTATTTATATAAAATGGATCAATTCCAAAAATATTTTATATTTTCAAAAATCACTTTAAAAATCATTTTAAAATCCCAAAATTTGGGTCCAATGATGCCACACACCAAATAGTCAATCACGACAACAACGATATCATATATCGATATGATAATCCATCAAATATCAAAATATCTGAAATCAAATAAAAACTGTTGAGGAATCCAGTTGGATCCCTCCAACCTGTTTTCCTGCATCCACAAACATTAGCACAATACCAATTTCGCTCCAGTACGAAATTATCGCGGTATATGCGATTTTAAATATTATCCGCTTAATAACGGCGTAATAGGGTCTCATCCGCTAAACAAAAAATGCGGGAAATCAATAACTCCAATATATACATATGCCAATATATATATTGCTATTATATAAAATACCAATTTCACTGTTTATGAAATATTCGCGGTATATGTTTTTAATAAATAACATCCGCTTACTAACGGCGCATAATGTCTATTTTAACAATCAATAGATATCAATCATCATTCAAACATGCATTCAAATATTTTAAATCTAACTATTTAAAATAAAATCGAAACTGATTCGATTGAGTGAGAAATTCTCACCTTGATTTCATTTTCCGTTTTAGCGATTTATTTCGAATAAAATTAAACGGACGTTTAATTTTACCCAAAATTCTCACTAACTCCAAACGACTCCAATCCAACTCCATCGCGTAGTGCTCGTCCATACGATTCCAACGCAACTGGTTTCGCGCGTTTTCGACCTCGTATGAAAAAGTTATGAATTTTTAAAGATTGTACACGATTTTATAACTTAATTACAACATAAACTTATAATTAAAACCCACACTTGCTTCTGGGCCGTAGGATTTTGCTTCCCCTCATCTCCACCGTCCCCTCCCTTTCTTCTCCTTCCTCTTCTCTTTCACGTACAGGCCGCACCCATTATCATTTCTAGGGTTAAAATTTTCGATCACCACACTCGACGATATTTCATCAAACTACCACCATCGCGAAGCTCTAAACCCCCACAACACTCGGCTCCAACCTCGGCACACTCGGCCCCCCCCTCGCACGCAGTTCGAGAATGAACGCGCGGCCTTTGAGCCCAATTTGCCGCCAATCCACAACACTTCAGACGATCTCCACCGTTGGATGTGGAGTACTTGATGTGCTCTACGATTTCCTAGTTGAAACTTTCTTGAATCGTTGAGTGGATGAAGAGAAAAGAGGAGGAGAAGTTGGGAACATTTCGGCCGTTCATGCATAGGGTGGCGGCTGTGCATTGAATTAGGTTTAGGTTTTTAATTTTTTTTATTTTTTTGTGAATTTAGGTCTATTTATAGAGAAAATTCGAACACTATTCATCCGGAAATCCCGAACTCCGATTTACGCGCCGTAACCAGCGTTTCTAGGGTTTACCCCGCGTTTCGGACACAATGGAACAGGTTTTGGAAGCTAATTCGGAAGTATGTGCGAGTTATGGCTGTAAACGCTCAATTTGAATTAAACCGATTTAACTCGATTTCTAGGCGTTTTAATTTGTACCGGACAAACCGTAAATCCAATTGACACGAAATTTGAAACCTTACAATAATATCACATTACGGATCCGATGAAACTGGTTTCGTTGAAATCTGAGACTTTTTGAAAAATGGCTATTTTCACTCGCTAAATTAAAATTAAAAACAATTCGATGCGTTTCGAGCTGCCACGATCAAACGATAACTCCGATTGACACGAAAATTGAAATCCGGTAATAACTAACTATTACGGATCCAATGGAACTGGTTTCGTTCAATTCTGAGACTGTTCAAAAATTGACTATTTTCACTAGTCGATTTTAATATTAAAATATTCAATTTTCACAAATTAACTTTAAATTCGATTTTAAAAGTTCTAAAATATCATTCTAACTTCAATATGATAAAATAAAATTTTACAAATCATTTTCAATCATATTTAACTCAATTTTCAATTATTTCCATAATTTAACATATTAAATTATCGATTTAATTATTCAGTTAAATCCAATAATTCAAATAAAAATTTATTTGACTTATAAATTCACTTATCAATATTTAAAATTAATTAAATATCCAAATTTTAATTTCTAAAAATTCTGGGTCGTTACAAAAATATTTTGGAGGCTTATAAAATTTATATTGATAATACTGAAGATAATAAAAATTTCAAAATTGAATTCGGAAGTGATTTGTTTAGTTTTGAAAATATATCGTTTATATTGACATTTAAAAATAGCCTTCCGAGTCATAGTCTCGGATTACGACGAAATCTGTTCCATTGGATCCATAATAGTATAATATTATCGGATTTCAAATTTTGTAGCGTTTGGAGTTATCGTGTGGTCGTACGGTATGTAAACGCACTGAAATCTATATCAAAAATTCAATATAATAACTAGGTCCAAAAGGCTATCTTCTCCATACGATCGAATTAGGACTCAAAACCTTTTCCATTACGTTTGAAATCGGGGTATAACATTATAAACGCTTAGCGGCAAACCTCGATAGGGCCTCAAGATTTTGAGTTGCGTAAAATCGAGACGTTTGGAATTTAAATAAAAATATTTCTTAGTCAATCTACTCTACACCCGTAATTCCTTCACATCACAAATTTTCCCTTTCATTTCAAAATCACTATAGCAACCATTCAATACGCTACCTTCATCTTTTCAGTCGTTAAATCATGTCATGCCTCCTTCAATCGGTAGAACGAAAAATAAAGATATATATATATATATATATATATATATATATATAATAACGAACGAAACCTTTTTCTTATCCGCTTCATTTCAAAATCGAAACATACCCTCCTCCTTTCTCTGTGGAAATGGAATCACCTCATAAAAAAGGGAATCAAATGAGATAAAACGAACTTCACTTCTCTTTCCCTCTAGTAAGTAAACTATTCGAGGTCAACTTCGAAGAAAAAGGAAGGGGAGAAAGTCAGCCGCGTACAGGCCTTTCTCTCTGGCAATGGTTGTTTCGATCGGCGAGTGGAGTTCACGAGGGGAGTGGGCGGCTTCGCGCGTGACGAGGAACGATTGCTAGAGAAGTTGATTAATGTCGCGAGTTGGTCAGCTGGGTGCGGTGAAGCAAAGGGTCGCGACATGATCGTGTGCGAAGGGGATGGTGTGGTCACGAACGAGGCTAGGCACAGTAATCTGAGGGGTCGGCAACGTTGGTTATGGGGTAGTGTTGCGAAGGTGTCATGTGGATTTGAAGTGTGTTGGCATTGTCCTCTGAGCTGTTTGATGGGCAGTAGTGAGGTATTCGAATTATTTTTTCTCGATTAAACTTGATTTAACACAGATATATATATATATATATATATATATATATACACAGATTGAAAATATATATATAAAGTTTAAAACAAATTTTTCTTCTTTATTTAGTCAAATATATATATGTATATATAGATAAGATTTTAAGAAAAAATATGGATAGATAAGATTTTATTTACAATAAGATATAAAACTATTTATTTTTCAACTTAAAGTTTTATATATATGTATGTATGTATGTATGTATGTATGTATGTGTGTGTGTGTATGTATATACACAGTAAAGTAAATTTCTGTTTTGTTATTTATAGAAAAATATATAGTTATAAATATATCTATATAAAAATATACATATCTATTTTCACTTACCGGTTTATTTTAAAATAATGGATTATGGAGATTAACATGTATAATTTACCTATTTAATTATGTTAGTTACTAAAAATTATTTATCATAGAGAAATTAGTTTAAATTAAATTATTAGTTAATTAAATTTATTAAAAAGGATAATTGATTTTTCGATTATTTACAATGTTAATAAATCAGATAATGTTTATACACGGTCTGAAATCATGAAGAAAACAAGCCGGATTGGATCGGATTGCAAATTAAATTTTAAAGGTGAGTTAATCTCACTCAAATTGGATTACTGGTGAATTTATATAGTAAAAAATTAAATTATTGGTTGATTGATTGAAATTGATAATTATTATCAGTCTGGATGTGATATTATATATAGTAGTGTATATATATTGGAGTGACTGATATTCCCGCATTATATAGCGGATGAGACCCTATGCTCCCCGTATAATAGCGGATGACCCTATATACCGCGATGTCCCCCTCGAAGTAGGATTGGTATTTTTATATTGTGCTAACATCGGTGGATGCAGGGAAACAGGTTGGAGGGATCCAACTAGATTCCTCAAAAATGTTGAATTTATTTTCATTTCAGAGATATATAAAATGTTGAATAATCTGTGATATATTATGTTGGAATAATTAATTTATTTGATGTTATGATATTGCTGGATATATTGTGGCAATTAAAAAATATAAATATTGAATTTTTAAAAGCAAATGGAAGGGGAAAATTTAAAGGAAGAAATTTATAGTAAAGATGGAAAATTTAAAAGTAATGAATTTGGAAAAAATGAATAGTTTGATTTTAAATTTTGTACTTGATAATTTTTAAATATGGAGAGGTAGAGATTTTGAAATAATTGAAAAAAAAGGATTTAAAAATGGAACTTAACCGATTTGTTTAAGTACAAAAGTTTATTTTTAAATAAGAGGTTTAAAATGGATTTGAGAAAATAAAAAGGAAACTTGGAAAGAAATATAAAATATGAAATTAATGTTTCAGATTTAAATAAGGCTTCATAATAAAGAAGAATATGGGATTTATGGATTTTGGAATAAACTCGAGTAAATCAAGAATTAGACTTTAAAATGGAATTTAATTCAAGGAAACCGATTTGGAAATCGATTAAGTGCTTTGAAACGGTGATTAAAAGGAGAATGAGACTATGAGATTTATAAACTGGGTTTATAAATAAAGTGGAATATTTATCAGTGGATAACTTGCGTTTATAAATTCACATGGGAATTTATAATGAGATGGTAATGTGCTTTAAAAATAAATAGTGGTTTATTTTTAAAAGTGTGGTAATGATATGTATATTTTTATACATGTTAATCTCCATAAATAGGTAAGGATACCTTATATAACAGCTTTATTTAAAAGTAGTTTTTGGCTAAGTTTTGCTTGATTTTTTTTTATGGAATTTCATAAGTATTATTTTGAATAAAGTGATTTAAGTAGTTTTATTTTAAATGTTTTAAGCGTATATTTTTGGATAAAGCGATTTAATTTATTTAAAAGCTTAATTTAATAAGATTGGGAGTTTTTCAGTGGAAATAATATATTTGGTTGATTGATTGTTTAAATTTGATAGTAAAATAACTGACTATCAATATTGGCCAAAGCGTTGATCGTTTCGAAGAGACCGAGATCGAATTTAATTGTGCGAAAACCACTTCGATCTGGTTTGAACGTAGCGAATGAATACCGTGAAGACGATGAAGACGATAATTCGGTTTGTTCAGACCTAGGGAAACTTGTATGGACGAATGCTATCAGATCATCGTCATTGGAGGACGATGAGCTCTCTAGGTGAATGTTTTCTTTAAAAAGTTTTTTCTTAGCCTCAGCCTCAACAACCGGGAATGGCTAAAATAGGGGAGGTGCAGCAAGGCTAAGTGGGTAGCACCTAATTAGGGTAAGGTCATCCCTTTCCATAGTCCCTTTGATCTCGACAGTGTGGGCGGTTGTTGATCCCAACCGCGGGTTGATCTTATTCGTACTACCCAGTAAAGGGTAGCTCCAGTCTTGTGTTGCAGGGGATTGGGAGTGGTCCTTGGTACTCTGATCTAAACCAGGTAATGGGATGAGAGGTACCTCAGTAGCTCTGCCATTGTATGGAATCCATTCTCCAATAAGCGCCGGTATGGTTTTGATTGTGCCCAACTATGCTGGAACGTGAGATGCAAGCTTTTTAGCCATATTTTGTTTTACTTTCTATAGACACTATTATAATATCAGATGGATTTAATAAAAATGTTTTGGTTATCGTAAGGTAAAACCCTGGCATGTTTATTTGTGGCGTAGTCTTACGAGATACCATTGATTTCAAAGGATTTTGAAAACTTTAAAAATTCAATTGAGTGTGTTTTCTCACACTGGTTTTCTAGATTGACTCGGGTGTTATTTTATTATAATCCTCAGATCAGATCGAGTTTTAAAGATTCAGGATAGGATGCTATGGAGCTCAAGAGACGAGCTGGATGATGGAGATGTACATCACACATTTGACTTATATTCCATTGTGGGCCTGGTGAGGACAAGTTATTATAGCTGTCCAGTATTGTGTTATTGTATGATTGTTGTACTCTAATAATGGTATGTATATATAACAATACAGGTTTTCTTTGTATTTAAAAGCTGTTATTATATATTATACTTTATTTCGCTGCGATTGTGAGACTCTGATGTTGTTTCTATTTTCTTCTTCTACCTCCTTCTTCTTTGCCCTAGTTATTCGCTCTTTCATATAGTTTGAGTTGAACGTGGAAGAATTATTATCAACTCAAGGGGTATGGAACTGCAGGTCGCTGCATTCGGTATTAGAGCTGAAGGTTAAGTGAGAACCTTGGCTCTAGTGAGGATTATTCATTAGAGATAGGGTCAGTAGCACCTAGAATGAGTTTGAGCGTATTAATAGATATGAGCGCGTATTTGTTAGGGAATATAAAATTGTTTTATATTGTGTTGATTGGTTTGCTGAGTGGCTTATGGATTCTGGTCGATACGAGTAATTAATGTTATTAATAAGGACCTCTAAACACTTGAAAAGAACAATTTGATATAGTGTGTTTAAATAGGGTGAATGAAATAATTTTACCCAAACTATCTTTATATATGAAAGAAATAATTTTTCCTAAATTATTGTAAGTATATGGTTGCTTGATTGTTAGGAAATTATAATATTAACTTATTATCATTTTTGTGTGGAAATTAAATAAGAAATTGAAATTATACCCAAAAGCTAAGGAAATTAACTCATATAACAGGATGGAATCTATAAATGTGAATTATAAATATGATTTATAATTGAAATGGGATAAAATTCCAGAGTAATATTTGAATGTAGCTTGAAGGGATTGGAAATTCAAAATTCAGGCAAATTAATTCCCTTTGAGCTTGAAATGATTTTCAAAGGTTTTGGAGGAATAATAGTGATATTATTCGGAAATATTTTTGAATTGCATATTAAATCTGGTGGGATTTGGAATTAAAATTGTTTGAAAATGTTTTTAAAGGAAGTAAAAGCATTGAACTCACTTTGGTTGCACGAAAATAATTTCGGTGATGACTGCAGCATCATCGATGTTCATTTTCGAGTTTCCAAGGAAGGAATTGCTACCTGAATGTTATAAATTGGAGTTGTTTGTAAAACTGTTTTGATTTTGAAATACAAAGGAATAATTAGATATACAAAAGGATTTTGGATACAATTGATTTTAAAAATGATTTTGAAATAGTTAAGTGATTGTTTAAAGACCTAGGAGTTGGTTTAAAAATGTTTATAGAATATCAATAAGTTTGAAGACTTATAAGATTTGAATTAAAGTGAAAATCAACTTGAATTGAGTTAAGTAAAGTGAATTTGAGAAATTAAGCTTAAGTAGGCCAACTGGAAATAATTACCGAATAAAAATTTATCAAGATGGAAATAATTTGTGAGTGAACAAATTTTATTTAGTGTAACTAAATGGAATTTGGAACTGAACATTTGAATAATGTTTAAATTTGAATTATGTTAAAATAAATGAGTAAAATAAACCAATTAAGTGAAATAAAATGGGAAGGAGTGGGTGAATAGAATATTGGTAGGTTTGAACTTAAAAAATTTGAGAATTTAACTAAAATGGGAATTAACTTGAACTAAGAGGGATCTGGAAATTTAGCCCAAGTTGGATTAAACAAAACAAAGAATTGAAAACAAAATTAGTAAGTAAACTAACTGATTTAAATGGGTAAGCAAATGAATTGAAACTGAATATTGGAATTTAGTTTAAATTGTGTAAATAAAGTGAAATCAGAAAATTTGTTCGAATGGGCTAATTAAAATGAAAGGTTTGAAAATAAAAATTGATTGAGATATAAATAAATGAGTTAATGGAACTAATCAAGGGAAGTGGTTAGTTAATTGTGGTTTGAGAGGTGGCTGGTAAAAGAAGTCAATATTTGATTTGATTTGGAATAAATTAGTAACTGGAAGGCAAATCGAAAAACAAATGGAATTGAAAATATAAATTGAACAAAAATGGATATAACTTTAGTGGTGAAGTGAAAAAAAATACTATAGAAGGTTGTATAAGATGTTTATAATAAACTTAAGAAAATTGAGAGAAATTCTTAAGTAAATTTGGTATTGGGAAAATATTGAGTAAGTATTTGAATGAAAATTTTATAAAAGTGGTGAAAGCGGAAATTGTGAATAAGCGAATGGAAATCAAAATAAATGTGAATAAGAGAGAATTGATATAGCCAATAATTAATTGAGGTAAATACGTAGGATGTACGTATATTATTTTATTTGTATAACGATTTGATCCAGATTTGAGCACAGAATTTCGATGTAGTTATATCGATCCGAGTTGGGATTTTTCACTCGATTTCGATGGCGAACCCTGGATATGAATTTTTGATTCATCCCGAAATTCTCTATCATAATATATGGCTATGCAAGGAGAGTGGCGGTTTCTGATCAAGGAACCAGATCTGAATCCGCACTAGAGAGTCGGGTGAACGATACTAGTTTGAAAGTAAAATCGTGTGATCGAGTGAACGATCGGATTTAATATTGCGTATAGATGGTATATGTACATCGTACGGGTTTAAATAAAGAAAATATTGAAAATTTTATAAAGCAATGAATAAAATGATTTTGAATTCTCTGATTGGATATTATTGCTAAGTAGGGTGCACGTAATTAAATGCAAAGCTAAATTGATGTTTTGATTTCAGAAGATAAATTTGAATCGGCCGACAAAAAGGTAAGTATTTAAAATCGTCATATGAAATTTGATGATTTTCTGATCTAGCCAATTGGCTTTGGTTTTCTTTTGAAATTTGGGGCCTATAGAGGCATTTTGTAGTTGTTCTAATCTAGCCGTGCAAAGGAGAAGCTGGCGAAATTTTTCGAAAATATAGGGAGTTAGAAAAAGTTTGAAGAAAATTTTGATAGTTTAATTTTGGTTTTAAACTATAATTTGAATTATTGAGGGGACAATATTATTTGGAAACCTTTAAGTAAGGGTGATAATGTGTCCTTAATAAAAAAATTGTTTTGGGAAGTTGTTTGAAATGGTGTGGTTTTGCGAAATAGAAAAAGGGTATTGGGCCATTCTTCTTACGTGGTAATTTCGAGGAAGAAATTCTTATAAATGGGGAAGAATGTAACGACCCGGAATTTTGGAAATTTGAAATTGGAATATTTAATTGATTTTAAATATTTAAAAGTTAATTTTCAACTTGAATTTCAAATATCAATATTTATTTGATAATTAAAATATTGAATTTAATAATTGGAAATTGGATAAAATATTGAATCTTGAGTCTTAAGCTTGTTAAAAATATTTTGGCGGCTTATAAAATTTATATTGATAATACTGAAGATAATAAAAGTTTTAAAATTGAATTCGGAAGTGATTTGTTCGGTTTTGAAAATACATCGTTTAAATTGACATTAAAAAATAGCCTTTCGAGACATAGTCCCGATTTTCTACGAAACCAGTTCCTTTGGATCCGCAATAGCATATTATTATCGAATTTCAAATTTCGTAGCTTTTGGAGTTATCGTGTGGCCGTATAGTATGTAAACGCGCTGAAATCTATATCAAAAATTCAATATAATAATTGGGTCCAAAATGCTATCTTCTTTATATGATCGAATTAGGACTCAAAACCTTTTCTATTGCAATCACAATAGGGGTATAATATTATAAAAGCTTAGCGGCACGCCTCGATAGGCCCTCGAGATTTTGAATTGCGTTAATCGAGACGTTTGGAATTTAAATAAAAATATTTCTTAGTCAGCCTACTCTGCAGCCGTAATTCCTTCATATCACAACTTCTCCCTTTCATTTTGAAACCACTGTAGAAGCCACTCAACAGGCTACCTTCATATTTTCAGTCGTTAAATCGTGTCATGCCTCCTTCAATCGGTAGAAGGAAAAATAAAGAAATATATATATATATATATACATATAATAATGAATGAAACCTTTGTCTTCTCTGCTACATTTCAAAATCGAAACATCCCCTCCTCCTTTCTCTGTGGAGATGGAATCCACCTCATAAAAAAAGGGCATCGAACGAGATAAATCAAACTCCACTTCTCCTTCCCTCTGGTAAGCAACCTATTCGAGGTCGGCTTCGAAGAAAAAGGGAGGGGTGCAAGTCAGCCACGTACTGGCCTTTCTCTCTGGCGATGGTTGGTTCGATCAGTGAGTGGAGTTCACGAGGAGGGTGGGCAGCTTCGTGCGCGATGAGGAATGATTGCTGGAGGAGTTAATTTAGGTCACGAGTTGCTCAGCTGGGTGCGATGAAGCAGAGGGGTCCCGACCTGTCGCGTGCGAAGGGGATGATTCACGACCCGAAATCCAGCATTCAAAAATCGACATCAAATGCCTCACTTGTATTCGACAGTCGGAGATTCAAATGTTGAATTCCAGTTTGGTGCAGCTTATAACAACATTAATTGAGTATAACACAGCGGGAAACAAAATATGATTTCATTTATCACAATATAGATACAACATTTGATTACAAATAACGTTAATCATCAGAGATTCATATATACGTGTTACAACAACAAAAAGATAACACCACAGCGGAACAATAACAACAGGGACTTTAAAAAGTTTCCAACATACTTTGACTTCGATGAGGTCTTCCAAAACTTCAAACACTTTTAGATCCAAAAGGCTTCAAAAGATCTCCAAACCAAAAGCTTTCAAAATCCGACAGCTTCCAAAAGACTTCAAATCCAAGCTAGCTCCAGAACACAGATAACCTGTTTCTAGGCTGCCCGTGTGGAAATGATGGGTACCTAGAGTTTAGGAAGGGAACAATAAAGTCCGGGTCAGTCAATGGACTGGTATGAGTAAGCAAAAATAGTTGTTTGAACAAAAGAAAATTATTAAAAGAATCTGTTCATGCTTTTGGAAAATGAAACTACTATAAGGCTTCTCAGCACACACACACACACAATGCAATCACACACTTTGGGGGAGATTTCTCCTTATGATAGTCAAATATGCTTGATACGAGAAAACTCTTTTGATATTATTATTAGTGCATAGTGTGAAAACATTTTGAAGGTATAATATTAATCTTAGCCAGCATATGTACCATTATAGTGTGCCTACTATAGCTACCGTGTTAAATGGCAGGCTCTACAACTAAAACCATACAAGGCTCATATTGAATGATTGGATTTCCAACAATGGTCAGACTAAGGAACTTCCTTACCGAATGGGTACGCCTCTGGAGGGACGTCGCGTGAACTTAACCAGCTCTCTACCAACACAAGGCAGGGTTATCTCTGTAACCAGGTAACTAACTGTTACGAGCATGCCATCCCCCGGTCCTCACCGACCTTTATCCGAGGATCCTCAACCACAAAGCAACAATTACAAAGCACTAGATTTGCAACAACCACATAAGTTAAATATCTGGGCTCCATACCATGATATCACTTTTTATCCAGAAGGAAATGAACATACCCTAAGAGGCGCTACCCCCATAACCTTGCTTCATCCTTCCTTTTTCAACCATTACCAATTTGTGAGGTTTGACGAAGTCTCGTCCACAAAGCTATGCTTTTCACAAAAGCCATGCATTGATCAACAAATGATCAGCAGCACTCAGCATGCCACACTACCAAATTGGGAGTATATCACTGATAATCATCAACTACATAACCTCTGAGCTCGTACATCTCAAAGAAGGGTGTTAAGCTAAGAGAATAAATTTCCCGCCACCAGACAGAAATGTATTTGATAGAAATCAGCTTTATACCTCAAAGTGTAATGTCAGACATACATCCATACAAGTCCATTCTGGGTTCGAACGGAACCGAAGGCACTTCAAAAGAAGCCCTTGTAAATCCGGATAATCCCTAATCACGTCCGGACACCCCACCTCATAGGGTGATTAAATCTCTATACCGGGGCCATTCGGTGCACACACATTCGACAGGTAATCCTTTCGCTTTCTAAAATACCCAGTCTTCACCACCGGTCTTCAAATGCTATCCATTTCGTCGTATCATTATTCGAAACGGGTTTTATAACACAAACTCCTCTCCCGGCTAAACCGAATAATGAGCGCTTAATTTTAAAAAAATAAGTGTTACGTTCAGATTTCAAGTAAATCACAACAAATTTTCACTTTGAACTTTAAAACAAAAGATCCATCACAAAAATTCGATGTGGTTTTTGGATATGGAATCTGACCCCCGGTCGCATCGTAATTCAAGTGCCATTTAAAGGCCAATATTTATTTTAAAACTAATTCCCTTTCCCTTATAAATTCCCATTGAGAATTTAAATTTTCAAATATCCACTGATATACGATTTTCAAATCGATTTCCAAATATTTCCTTCCAAACACCAAATCAAATTCCAAATTGATTTCTAAATTTATTTCCAAGCACCAAATCAATTTCCAAATTGACTCCCAAATTTGTTATCTTTTAAAACTCATTCCTTTATTTCTTCCAAACTATTTAAAATTTGAATTTTAAATTAATTCTCCAACTTTCAGACAATATTACTCTAAATCCATTTATTATAAAATTTTCCCCATATTTTAGAATTAATTCGATAGGATTTTAAAAATCAACCTTTACCCTTTTTAAATCCCTTCCTTTAAATTCGTTCAATTTTCTAAAATTAATTTACTTAAAAGTTTCTACTTTAATTTCCAAAAATCCAATCATATATATTTCTGGTATCCTACGATACCAAAAATATGTTCGGCTGAACCATAGGCTTCAATAAATTTCAACCACCAATATAATCATTCACACCAATATAATCATTCACAGATTATCACATCACAACATATACAAATAAATTCAACAATGTGAGGAATCCAATTGGATCCCTCCAACCTGTTTCTCTTCATCCACAGATGTTAGCACAACAATTAAATACCAATTTCACTTCGAGGTGGAATATCGTGGAATATGGGATTATATCAAATCATCCGCTATTATGCGGCGCATAGGGTCTCATCCGCTATATAATGCGAGAAATCAATCACTTCAATATATATACTACTATATATACCATCACAATCAAATAATCAATCAATAATTGAAATTTTAATTTTTTTTCAATTGAGTGAGAAAGTCTCATCTTTGCCTACACATGCAACCCATTTCCATTCCCGGCTTGTTTTCTTCACAGAATTAGACCTTGTATATACAATTTTACAATTTATTAATATTTGAAATGATCGAACAATTTATTTCCATTTAATGAATTTAATTAATAATGATTTATTTAAAATAACTTTATTTAAACAAATTCCCTTTAAATAATTTTATTTAATCTAATTATTTAATTTAAACCAAAACTTTTCCTTTTAAAACAATTTTATTGAAACTACGAATATATATATACTTATAAAAATATCCTATATAGATTTCAATAAATATACTTTATACATATATATTTTCCATTTCTAAACTGCATATAGAAATAATCCATATAGGCTTAAAAATCTAATTTTTTTTCCTTTAATTATTCTAAAATTGAGTTTAATTAAATAAATTAAACATCTTACTGTAAAAAATTCTGTATAAGGATATGTATGTGAATCTATGTATATATATATTCAAAATAGAATTACTTTATACCTCCAGAAATTAATATTTTTTCTGTTTACTGCATTATATTTTTCATTTATACAAAAATCTATAAATTAATAAATAAAACTACCTCGTTGCAAATTCGCCGAACGACCCCTGCTCGCGATTCGATCGAAGTCCCCCCACCTTGCGAGCCCTACGGCACCACTCGAGCTCGACCATCCATCGCTCGACTCGCCACCATTGAATCGTCAACCGAGCCCCAACCTTAAACTGTCACCAATAACCCTTGCCTTCATCAAGACTGACCGCGCTCACCCTCCTCTTCGACATCGCCCACTGTACCTTGATTGTTTGATCGATCCCCCAAGCCTGCCGTCGCGAACTCCCTCCTCGGTGCCATGAATCACGCGGCACCACCAGTACCACCACGAGCCCGAGCCTCCTCTCGCATGCGCGAGTTTCTTAGCATCCAGTCGAGTTCAAAGATTCTATCGATCGGTTAGATACGGTCGATGCCTTTTTTTATTTTAAGTGGAACGAAAAAATCGATTTCGAGTTAAAAATAAAGGATCTCGCGATTAGAATAAAGTTCGTCCGCCATTCTTTTTGTTTGAAATATTTCTCGGCTGAATGAAAAGGTAGAGGGAGATGTGGATTTCAATTGACGAAAATGAAATTTTTGTTCGACTTCTGGTATATATTTTTTTATCGGACTCGTGTAAATTTATAACAAACATGTGTTGTAAATCGAATGACAAGTGCTGGGATAAGGTCTAAAAATTTGAAGGGATATATATATTTCTTATTTTTAAATTTAAATTTTAAATTTAAATCATGTCGATTCCGCAACTCAAAATTTGACTTCCAATCGAAGCGTTCCGCTAGGTATTTATAATGTTATGCCCCTATAACGAATGCAATGGAAAAGGTTCTGAGTCCAAATTCGATCTTATGAAGAAGATACCTTTTTGGATCAGTTATTAAATTTAATTTCAATATAAATTTAAGCATTTTTGCTATCCGTATGGTCACATAACAATTCCAAACGCTACGAAATTTGAAATCCGGTAATAATATAATATTACAGATCCAATGGAACTAGTTTCGTCGAATTTCGAGACTGTGCCTCGGAAGGCTATTTTAAATATCGATTTAAATGATATAAATTCAAAACTGAACAAATCACTTTCAAAAGTTCAATTGCCTTTAATATTATAAATATAAATTTTCCAAGCTTTTGAAATATTTTTTTAACGGGCTTAAAACTGAGGATTCAAATTTTTACCCACTTCAATAAATTAAATTCAATAATTTAATTGCCAAATTCATAGTTATGTTTGAAATTCAAGTTTAAAATATCTTCCAAACATTTAAAATTAATTAGATACTTCAATTTCAAATGTTAAATTTTTTGGGTCACCACATTCTTCCCCCTTAAAAGAATTTCGTCCTGAAATTACTTGCTAAGAAGATTGATCCATAACCCATTCATTATTTTCCCAATCCAAACACTTTTATCAACTAGTTAAAACATATCTTTTTAGTAAAGACCCATTATTACTTCAATTAACTTCCTAGAATCTTTCATTGTTTTCAAACATCGTTATTTACTCGACAATTCAAATTAAAATTAAAATTAAAATTAAAATTTTCCAAATTTCTCAAAATTTTCCAACTCCCAAAATTTTCGATAAATTTCACCAGTGTCTCCTTTGCACGACTAGCTTGGTACGACTACAAAATGCCACAACGAGCCCCCAGATTTCAAAAGAAAACAAAAGGCCAGGTGGCTGGACAAGAAAATCATCAAATTTCATATAGAAATTCAAATACATACCTTTTTGTTAAGCAATTTAAATTATCTTCTGAAATCAAATCCAATTTCATTTCCATTATAACACCTGTATATCCTACTAGCAATAATGTCTAATTAAAATATTCAAAAATCAATTTGCACATTTTCTTTACAAAAGTTCAATATTCATTTCATTCAAATCCGTACGATATACTTGTATCATTCGTACGCAATATCAAATCCGATCGCTCACTCAATCACACAATTTCACTTGCGAACTAGTATCGTCCATTCGACTTCCTAGTGCGGACTCGGATCTGGTTCCTTGATCAGAAACCATCATTCTCCATGCATAGCCGTAAAATAAGATAGAGAATTTCCAGAATCAATCAAAAATCCATATCCAGATTTGTCGTCGAATATCGAGCGAAAAATCCTAACTCAGATCGATATAACTATCTGGAAATTCTGTGCTCGAATTCTGGATCAAATCTCTATGCGAATAAAGTAATATATGTACATCCTGCGTATTTATTCTCAATTGATTATCAACCATATCCATTCTCCTTTCTTTTATTCACATTTATTTTTCATTCACTTATTCACAATTACCATTTCACAACTTCCAGATTTTACTTAAGAATTTTGCCATTTATTTCTTAAGTTCAATGCAGTATATTATATAACTTCTTATATTTATTCTTCACTTCACCACTAAAGTTTATAGCTACTTATATTTAAACTGGATCTCCAATTCCACATGAACTCAATTTACCTTTTATTTATAAGTATTGAATTCATTTATTTCAAACCATATTTAAATTTGTCATTCTTTCAATTAGTTTCACTTACTAATTTTATTTCAATACTTTGTTTCAATTGGTCCAAGTTGACAAATTTTACATATCACAAATCAAATTCAGTTTCAATTTGAATTTCTCTAAGTTTTCAAACTTATTTATATTTTGCACTTATTTTAATTTTTTAACTTCTCTTCAAGTTATATTTTTTATTCTAACAAATTCAAATTTATAAGTTGCCAAACTCAATAATATTCTATAAATATTTTAAATAGTCCAGAGTTTAAATAATCACTTAAATATTTTCAAAAATAAATTTGAAATCAATTATATACAAAACTCTTTGCATTACCAAATTAAACTCAACTTTTGCAAACAACTCAAATTTAAAAAAAATTAGTAGCAATTCCTCTCCTGGAAACTCGAAAATGAACACCGATGATGTTACGATCATCATCGGAATTATTTTCCAGCGACCGAAAAGAGTTTAGTGCTTTTATCCCTTCAAAAACATTTTCCAAATATTTTTAAATTCCAAACCTTACCAGATTTCAAATCCAATTCAAAAAATAATGCCGAAATAATTTCATCCTTATTTTTTCAGAACCTCTGAAAATCATTTTCAAACCAAAAAGGAATTTAAACTTTTCACCAAAATTTCAATTTTCAAATCCTTCAACTTTATTTTCAAATATTACTCTGCAATTCTATTTCATATTATAAATTACATTTACAAATCTCATTTGTATAGGAATTTATATTCTTAGCTTTTAGTTATGATTACTTTTTCTTATTCAATAATCAATGATAATAATTTAATATTATCACTTCCTAACAATCAAGCAACCATATACTATAATAATTTACGGAAAATTATTTCTTTCATATACAAGAATAATTTGGGTAAAATTATTTCATTTACTCGATTTTTAAAACAATACTGTGTCCGTTTATCTTGTTTAAGAGTTTAGAAAACCCTACCGATACAGTTGGCCAAACTGCACCGACCAGAATTTATAAACAATCAACCAATAAGTCAACACAATTTAGAACAATTTTTTTATTCACTAACAAATACGTGCTCATATATATTATTACACTCAAACTCATTCTAGAGTACTACTGATTCTATCTCTAACGAGTAATCCCCACCAGAGCCAAGGTTATCGCTTAACCAATTGCTCTGATACCACTTTGTCATGGCCCAAAATCCAACGTTCAAAAATCGACATCATATACCTCAATTGTATTCGACTGTGGGAGATTCAAACGTTGAATTCCAGTTCAGTAGAGCTAGGAACATTAAGTGAATATAACATAGGGAGAAACAAAAGATGATTTTGTTTATCATAACACAGATACAACATTTGATTACAAATAACCTTGATCATCAGAGATTTTTATACATGTTACAACAACAAATCGATACACCACAGCGGAACAATAACAATAGGGTCTTCAAAACGTTTCCAACATACTTTGACTTCGATGAGGTCTTCCAAAACTCCAAACACTTGTAGATCCAAAAGGCTTTAAAAGATCTCCAAACAAAAAGCTTTCAAAATTCGACAGCTTCCAAAAGACTTCTAAATCCAAGCTAGCTCCAAAACACGGATAACCTGTTTCAAAACTGCCCGTGTGGATATGATGGGCACCCAGAGATTAGGAAGGGAACGATAAACTCTGGGTCATTCATGGGACTGGTACGAGTAAACAAAAACAGTTGTTTGAACAAAAGCAATTTATAAAAGAAATGATTTCATGCTTTTGGAAAATGAAATTACCATAAGGCCTCATAGCGCACACACAATGCAATCGCACACTCAGGGGAGATTTCTCCTTTTGATAGTCAAATATGCTTGACACGAGAACACTCTTTTGATATTACTATTAGAGCATAGTGTAAAAACATTTCGAAGGTATAGTATTAATCTTAGTCAGCATATGTACCATTATAGTATGCCTACTATAGCTACCATGTTAAATGACAGGTTCTACAACTAAAACCGTACAAGGCTCGTATTGAATGATTGGATTTCCAACAATGGTCAGGCTAAGGAACTTCGTTACCAAATGGGTACGCCTCTGGAGGGACTCCTCGTGAACTTAACCAGCTCTCTGCCAACACAAGGCCTCGCAATAGGGGTATAACGTTGTAAACGCTTAGCGGCATGCTTCGATAGGGCCTCGAGATTTTGAGTTGCGTAATCGAGACATTTGGAATTTAAATAAAAATATTTCTTAGTCAACCTACTCTGCAGCCGTAATTCCTTCATATCACAACTTTTCCCTTTCATTTTGAAACCACTGTAGAAGCCATTCAACACGCTGCCTTCATATTTTCAATCATTAAATCATGTCATGCCTCCTTCAATTGGCAGAAGGAAAAATAAAGAAATATATATACTAACGAATGAAACCTTTGTCTTGTTTGCTACATTTCAAAATCGAAACACCCCCTCCTCCTTTCTCCGTGGAGATGGAATCCACCTCATAAATAAAGGGAATCGAATGAAATAAATCAAACTTCACTTCGCCTTCCCTCTTGTAAGAAAACTATTCGAGGTCGGCTTCAAAGAAAAAGGGTGGGGTGCAAGTCAGCCGCGTACTGGCCTTTCTCTCTGGCGATGGTTGTTTCGATCGGTGAGTGGAGTTCGGGAGGAGGCTGGGCAGCTTCGTGCGCAATGAGGAATGATAGTTGGAGGAGTTAATTTAGGTCACGAGTTGGAAAGCTGGGTGCGGTGAAGCAGAGGAGTCCTAACCTGATCGCGTGTGAAGGGGATGGTGTCACGACCCAAATTCCAGCGTTTAAAAATCAACATCAAATACCTCACTTTTATTCGACTACTGGAGATTCAAACGTTGAATTCCAGTTCGGTGCAGCTTATAACAACATTAAGTGAATATAACACGACGGGAAACAAAAGATGATTTCATTTATCACAACACGGATACAACATTTGATTTCAAATAACGTCAATCATCGAAGATTCATATATATGTGTTACAATAACAAAACGATAACACCACGGCGGAACAATAACAATGGGGTCTTCAAAAAGTTTCCAACAAACTTTGACTTCGATGAGGTCTTCCAAAACTCCAAATACTTTTAGATCCAAAAGGCTTCAAAAGATCTCCAAACCAAAAGCTTCCAAAATCCAACAACTTCCAAAAGACTTCTAAATCCAAGCTAGCTCCAGAACACAGATAACCCGTTTCTAGGCTGCCCGTGTGGAAATGATGGACACTTAGAGTTTAGGAAGGGAACAATAACTTCGGGTCAGTCATGGGACTGGTATGAGCAAACAAAAACATTTGTTTGAAGAAAAGAAAATTATAAAAGAAATCTGTTCATGCTTTTGGAAAATGAAACTACCATAAGGCCTCCCGGCACACACACAATGCAATCGCATACTTAGGGGAGATTTCTCCTTATGATAGTCAAATATGCTTGATAAGAGAAAATTCTTTTGATATTATTGCTAGTGCATAGTGTGAAAACATTTCGAAGGTGTAATATTAATCTTAGCCAGCATATGTACCATTATAGTATGCCTACCATAGCTACCGTGTTAAATGACAGGTTCTACAACTAAAACCATACAAGGCTCATATTGAATGATTGGATTTCCAACAATGGTCAGGCTAAGGAACTTCCTTACCGAATGGGTATGCCTCTGAAGGGACGCCCCGTGAACTTAACCAGCTCTCTGCCAAGACAAGGCAGGGTTACCTCTGTAACTAGGTAACTAACTATCACGAGCATGCCATCCTCCGGTCGTTACCGACCTTTATCCAAGGATCCTCAACAACAAAGCAAAAACCACAAAGCAATAGATTTTCAGCAACCACATAAGTTAAATATCTGGGCTCCATACCATGATATCGCTTTTTATCCAGAAGGAAATGGACATACCCTAATGGCCGCTACTTTCGTAACATTGCTGCATCCTTCATGTGTCGACCATTACCGGTTTGTTAGGTTCGATGAAGTCTCGTCCACAAAGCTACGCTTTTCACAAAAGTCATTCTTTGATCAACAAATGACCAGCAACACTCAGCATGCCACACTACCAAATTGGGAGTATATCACTGATAATCGTCAGCTACATAACCTCTGAGCTCTTACGTCTCAGAAGGGTGTTAAGCTAAGAGAATAAATTCTCCACCACCAGACAGAAATGTATTTGATAGAAATCCGCTTTATATCTTAAAGTGTAATGTCAGACACACATCCATACAAGTCCATTCCGGGTTCGAGCGGAACCAAAGGCACTTCAAAAGACGCCCTTGCAAATCGGGATAATCCCTAATCACGTCCGGACTCCCCATCACATAATGTGATCAAATCTCTATACCGGGGCCATTCGGTGTAGAGACATTTGACATGTAATCCTTTCGCTTTCGAAAATACCTGCTTATGGACCCGAACCTGGGTGATCTATCCATGACCAGGATGAAGCTTGGGTGAAACTAAGTGGAGGTCCGAACCGACTGATGTTGAAGAATCAGCGGGTCTTCACCACCAGTCTTCAAATGCTATCCATTTCGTCGTATCATTATTCGGAATGGGTTTTATGGCACAAAGTCCTCTCCCGGCTGAACCGAATAATGAGCGCTTAATTTAAAAAAATAAGTATTACATTCATATTTCAAGTAAATCATAACAAATTTTCACTTTGATCTTTAAAAAAAAGATCCATCATTAAGATTCGATGTGGTTTTCGGATAATTATTTGAAATCCGACCTCCGGTCGTATCAAAATTCAAATGTCATTTAAAGGCCAATATTTATTCTTAAAACAAATTCCCTTTCCCTTATAAATTCCCATTGTGAATTTAAATTTTCAAATATCCACTGATATACAATTTTCAAATCGATTTCCAAATATTCACTTTCAAACACCAAATAAAATTCTAAATTTATTTCTAAATTTATTTCCAAACACCAAATCAATTTTGAAATTAATTTCCCAATTTATTATCTTTCAATACAAATTCCTTTATTTCTTCTGAACTATTTAAAATCTGAATTTTAAATAAATTCTCCATCTTTTGAACAATATTACTTGAAATCCATTTATTAAAAACTTTTCTCCATATTTTAGAATTAATTCGATAGGATTTTAAAATCAACCTTTACCCTTTTTAAATCCCTTCTTTTAAATTCATTCAATTTTCTAAAATTAATTTACTTAAAAGTTTCTCTTTAATTTCCAAAAATCCAATCATATATATTTCTGGTATCCTACGATACAAAAAATGTAACGATCCCGTATTTTTAGTGATTCTATTTATTAAGTTAATTGAAATTCTGTGAAATTTTAAACAATAAAATTTGAAAATAAAAATTTAATATTTGGAATACGTCTATTTAAACATAGCAATTGGTAAATTTTCATCAGATAATATGAGAGTTTATTTTATTGTGTAATTTTATTTAAATTTAAATCAGTTAAAATTGATGGTAATAAAATAATTTCCAAACCGGAATATTTTTATACAGAAAAATTGTAAATCATCTTCTGAGTGAGACGTCAAATTTCGTTTCATCAAATTCGGACTTCTCCAGCTCCGTCGATCTTATTTTCTGCGTTTAGCTGCATTTTCCGCTAGCGGAAGTTCGAATTTTATAATTCAATCATACCACTAATATATGTATACCGTTTTGATCGTCTCGTCGTACTGATCCCTACGGTATATTCAATTTCGTGTTTTGAGGTCCGATACGCGACGGAAACGATGTAACGGATCGTCGTATCGGTACCGTATTTAAGTTATTTTGTTTTTGTGCCTTTTTCATTTCTGATCTGGTCATGCTTTTGGTTGTGTCCTTTCATTCTTTTCAACTGCGTTAATCGAACAGCAATTATCATGTATTATTCTCTGAAAATTTATTTCAGGCCTTTTACACTTCTAACTTTTCAAATACCACTACTACGTCCATTCCCAATCCTGAATTTATGTCCATTCACAACCCCTATCTTCTGGACCGTTGATTCCTTTTGAAATTTTACAGCAGCTATGAAAATCTTGTATACATATAATACTATAAGTTAGTTTTGATTCTTTTTAAAAAAAGAGGAAAAAAGAAACTGCACTTCATTTTTCCCATTTCCTTTATCTTCTCCCTGGATTTGCCGAACATGTAGCCCTCTCCATCACCCAGCCCTTCGCCTCCACCTCTGCAACACCCACGTCCGGCCTTTCCACACCCTGTAGCCGACGCTCCACCCTACCACTTTTCCCTCTCCTCCAAGCTTCATTCCGGCGAGCATCTCTGGCCTTCCTCCACAAGAAGTCATGCCTCGCCCAAACCGCCAAGCACGAAACACCATCAACGCCTCCCCTTTGCTCCGCGTCGACGTTGTTGGCTGTCCTGTTGACCTCTCATGTGCCTACGCACGCCATCTGTATGGGCCGAAGCCTGTGTAGCGACCCATAATTTCTGTCATTTGAAATTTAGATGTTTAACTGATTTTAAATATCAATAAGTAAAATTTGTAAGTTGAATGAATTATATTTCGAATATTTAGATTTATTGGATAATTAAATCGATAATTTAATATTGAAATTACAGAAATAATTGGAAATTGGGTTTAATGTGATTAAAAATGATTTATAAAGTTATTTTAAATCATATTGGAGTTAAAAAGATGTTATCGAACTTTTAAAATTGAATTAAAAGTTAATTTGCAGAAATTGAATATTTTAATATTTAATCAACTAGTGAAAATAGCCATTTTCCAAACAGTCTCGGATTTCGACGAAACAAGTGTCATCGGATCCGTAATGTTATATTATTGTATGGTTTCAAATTTCGTGCCAATCGGATTTACGGTTTGTTTGGAGCAAGCCAAAACGCATAGAAATTGGTTTAATCGATTTAATTTAAAATTTGATCGTTTATTTCCGTAACTCGCACATATGATCGAATTAGCTTCCTAAACACGTTCCATTTTGTCCGAAACGCGGGTTAAATCCTAGAAACGTCGGTCACCGCGTGAGATTTGGAGTTCGGGAAATTTTGGATGAATAGTGTTTTCGTCAGTTTTCTATATAAGGACTTGTTATTTTCCATTTGCAAATGAAAAGCCCTAGGGTTTCAATTCTATTCTTCAGCTGCCAGTACACTATTAATGGCCGATGTCGTTCCATTCTTTTCTCCTTAAAATCTTCCAATCCGTTCATCTATTCGAAGAAACATCAACTACGATATTGTAAAGGGTGGAGAGATGATTTTATCCAACGGTCAAGATCGTGTTTGGCATAGCGGTTTGACGAATCTTCGGCCTTGAAGTATCACCGTTTGCATACAATTTTAGAGAGCTAGGGGAGGCTGAGTTTCAAGCTGTTGTGGCCGAGAGTGGAGCTCGTCATGGCGAGTTGAATGGCACCCTTCGATCGAGTTGAAATTTCTTGAGTTGGTCGCGATAATTCGTTGATATAGGCGGCCGTGGGTTATGTTGTTGCGTTCGAATCTGATGCTGGAGGAAGAAGGCTAGTGCGGTCCAGATTTGTTGAAGGCTAAATCTAACGGCCTGGATCAGTTAGGGTTTTAAAAATAAAAATAGATTTGTGAATTTGTATTATATGAAATGTGTATAAAATTTAAAATGTGATATCTTTTTGCTACGAGGTCGAAAAACCACGAAACAAATTGCGTTGGCTTCGTTTTGTCGAGCACTACGCAATGGAGCTGGTTTGGTGTCGTTTGGGGCTAGTGAAAATTTCGGGTAAAATTAAACGCACGTTCAATTTTATTCGAAACAAACGCTACAACTGTTATGAGAAACTCAAGGTGAGAACTTCTCACTCATTCAAATTGTTACGATTTGAATTTTAAATAGTTAGATTTAAAATTTCTTGATTGTATGATTGGATGATAATTATTATCTGTTGCATTGAAATAGACCCTATACGCCGTATATTAAGCGGATGTTATTTATTAAAACCATATACCGCGATAATTCCAACTTGAATGGAATTGGTATTATATATGTACATAGAGTTGATTTCCCGCATTATATAGAGGATGAGACCCTATTGCGCCGCATAATAGCGGATAATATTTTATAAATCTCATATACCGCGATATTTCACCTCGAAGTAGAATTGGTATTGTGCTAACATCTTTGGATTCAGGGAAACAGGTTGGACGGATCCAACTGGATTCCTCAAATGATTGAATTGGTTTCAATGTTGTGTGTTGATCTATTTATAATCTTCATGATTATCTTTGTGATTGAAATCGTTAAAGGCTAAATTTTAGCCGAATATATATTTTGGTATCATTAGATGCCGAAAATAAATAAAATTGGATTTTTGAAAATTTAAGTTGAGAATTCATAATAAAATTTAATTTTTGAAATTGATTCATTTTAAATAAATAAACGTTGAGATTTTTGTGTTATAAAAATTATGATTTTTGTGAAATATAACCGAAATGTGATTTTTGAAATAACTAGTTGATTAATTTATAAAATGGTTTAAATTGGGATTTTTGATTTATTATAAATGATTCATATAAAAGATTTATAAAATTGATATTTATAAATTAAAATATTGGAATTATAAAAACGAGTTTTTATAAGTATTAAAATGAACTATAAATGGATTTCATCAGTGGATGAAATCTGTAGATTTATAAATTGTGAAGTTATAAAATGAATGGATTTTGGTAAAATAAAAGATTTATAAGTAATTAACTTATAAATTGGATTTTGGCATGTAAATGGGATATAAATAGAATTTATTAATAAAGTAATTTTATAAGTTAAAGTTGTTATAAAGTATAAATGAAATTTATAAACGTTGTTTTATAAATCCGAAATCGACTTATTTTGATAAGTTCATTGTTATAGCTTATTAAAGGAGATATTTCCACGATTTTGGAACGGTGAATAATCCTTTAAATAAAATATGTAGAAATGATGAATTTGGTAAATGAAGTATATTCACGATTTTGGACGGTGAATAATATATTAAAGAAACATTTTGGAAAAGTGATATTTTAAATAGAATTAAAATGATTCAAAAATGTTTAAAAATGTATTAAGTATCGAAACCATAGATTTCAATATTCATTGTTGAAATAGACATTTTCAAGAAATAGAAGGAAATGGTGGACTATAACACTGTTGCTATTGTAAATGATTTTCGAAAGGAAAAGTTTTGTATAGTATTGGGGTTTATATATCTATTTTAAATTTCAAATCCCTATACTAGTGATTTTGGGTTGTCGTAACGATGTTTTACGTGACATTCGTTTTGACCCAAATAAATGTGTTTAAGAGAATGATTTCCTTAAAGAATAAAATTTATACTTAGTTGTGATTTAAGTATATTGAATGTTTTCAAAATGTTGGAAATAAATAGATTTGTGAATTACTTATTATTAAATAAGTATGGAAATGTTTTCCAATATGAAGTGAATGTTTCGAGATTATATCTTTTAAAGATAAATTGAGAGTGAATAATTTAAATCGATTTGAAAAATCGTATAAAAAAAAGTGAATATTTGGAAATGTAAATTCACAATGGAAATTTATAAGGGAAATTTGTTTTAAAAGTAAACATTGATTTTTTTTAAAGTGTGGAAATAAATTTACAAATTTGGGACGTAAATTTAATGTAAATCGGTAAGAATTTATTTGATTGGTTTAAATGAACCATTTTGAAATGAAAGTTGTAAAGGTGAAAATTGATTTGAAATCTGTTCAAATGGTTGAAGTGTGGAACTTATATCTTGCAAAGATATTTTTTTTGAAAATAAATAATTTGGGAAATTATTTGAAATCGGGTATGTTGTGAATATTGATTGATAGTTAAATAACCGACTATCAATATTGACCCTTAAATGGCTATTTGTTGTGAATTGATTGAAATTGAATGCTACACTTATTTTTAAATTATTGCGCTCGTTATTCGGATTACTCATTCCGAATAGTGATACGACGTAATGGATAGCACTGAAGACCGGTGTTGAAGACCGGGTATCTGTGAAAATGATAAGATGACCTATCGATTGTCTCTGCACTGTTAGCTACGGTATGGAGATTTCCTTTGTGATGGGAAATTTGATCAAGATTGTGAATACCCGGATTGCAAGGGCTTCTTTTGAAGTGCCTTCGGTTCTGTTCGAACCCGGAACAGACTTGTATGGTTACGTGTCTGACATTACATTTTGAGATATAAAGCAGATTTCTTTCAAATACATTTCTGTTGGTGGCGGAGAATTTATTCTCTTAGCTTAACACCCTTCTCTGAGACGTACGAGCTCAGAGATTATGTAGTTGAAGGTTATCAGCAATATATTCCCAATTTGGTAATGTGGCATGCTGAGTGTTGCTGTGTGATGATTATTTATTGATCATTTGTTGATCAAAGCATGGCTTTGTGAAAAAGATTAGCTTTGTGGACGAGACTTCGTCAGACCTCACACCCCGGAAATGGTCAAAACAGGAATATGCGGCAAGGTTATGAGGGTCGCGCCCTTTAGGGTATGTCATTCCTTTCTGGAAAAAGGTGGTGTCAGGTATGGAGCCTTGATGCTTAACCTATGTGGTTGCTCCAATCTCATTTTCTGTGTGGTTGTTGCTTTGGGATCGAGGGCCCTCGGATAAAGGTCCCAAAGGACCCAGGGGGTGGCATATTCTTGTAGTAGTTACCTAGCTACAAAGGTAACCCGGCCTTGTGTTGACAGAGAGCTGGTTAAGTTCTCGGGATGTCCCGCCAGAGGCAATCCCATGTGGCAGTAGGAAGTTCCTCGGTCTGACCATTTGTTGGAAATCCAAAGAAACAGTACGCGCCTTGTGCGGTTTTAGTTTTAGAACATGCCATTTAATATAGTAGCTATAGCAGACATAATATAATGGTACCTATGCTGGCTAAGATTTATATTTTATTTTCGAAATGCTTTCATCGCTATGCACTAATAATAATATCAAAAAATGATTTGTTTTGCGTAGTAAGAATCTTTGACTATCATGAGGAGAAATCTCCTCCAATTCTACGTTTGCATTGTGTGTGTGCGGGGAGGCCTTATGGTAGTTTCATTTTCCAAAAGCATTGTGGATATTTTACACTTCCCTTGTTGTTGTTGTTTTAAAAGATAAATAACTGTTTTAAGTTCTCACACCAGTCCCATGACTGACCAGGAGTTTATTATTCTTTTCCTAAACTCTGGGTTCCAATAATTTTCCACACGGGCAGCCTAGAGTCAGGTTATCAGATCATTCTGGATTCAGAAGTGCTTTGGAGCTCAAGTGGCGAGCTGGATGGCGAGACGTATTACTTGTATATGATATTATCTTTCCGCTGTAAATTCACCTGTAAGGACATGTTCGTACAACTTTCCATTTTCCAGTTGTGTTGTATATTGTTGTTGTATACTCTGATGATGATGTGATGTAATGTAATAACTGATATAGTTCTTTGTTTTAAAGATTATTCATTTATCTATTATATGTTGTTCTGCTGCGATATGTGAGATTCTGATATTGTTGCTGTTCTATTTCCTTACTTCTTCTACCCTTTTTCTTCTACCTCTTCTTTTTAACCATAACAGTTTGGTTTTCCAGCATTCGATTATGCGGCATTTGATACAGTGGACGTAAGAATGCCGACTTACGGATCCCGATAAAATCCAATATGTTACATGTGGTATCAGAGCCTATAGTTAAGTGACAACCTTGGCTCTATTGGGTATTACTCATTAGAGATAGAGTCGGCAGTACTCTAGAATGAGTTGAGTGTAATAATAAATATGAGCGCGTATTTGTTAGTGAATATGAAATTGTTTCTATTGTGTTGACTTATCGGTTGATTGTTTATAGATTCTGGTCGGTGCAGTTTAGCAAACTGTTTCGATAGGGGTTTCTAAACTCTTAAACAAGATAAACCGACATAGTATCATTTTAAATTGGGTAAATGAAATAATTTTATCTCGATTATATTTTATATATAAAGGAATAATTTTTTAGAATTATTAAAATGTATATAAATTGATTGTTTGGTTGCTGAAAATGTAAGAATATATATAAGTAAATTAAAAGATGTTTGAATAATCTAACTAAAAGAATAAAATTGTATAAGCAAATGAATTATTAAGTATTGAATTATAATTAATGTGATTTACAATTGTGAAATAATCTTATATATAAGAAGTGAAACTATATGAATATATTTATAAATATAAATTGTAAACTATGATTCATAATTTGAAATGGAATTCCAGAGTAATATTTGAAAACAAATTTAAAGAATTTGAAATGTTGAGATTTGGGAAATTTAAATTCTTTGAAGTTTGAAAATGATTTTCAAGGGTTTTGGAAAATTGTTTTGAAGGAAAGAAAGCACTAACTCTTTTCGGTCGCTGGAAAATAATTCCGGTGATGATTGCAACATCATCGGTGTTCATTTTCGGTTTCCAAAAGAGGGATTGCTGCCAAGTTGTTTTAAATGGAAGTTTTTTGGAAAATTTGGGTTTGGGTTTTGAATTCAAAAGATAATTTGAATTAATTTTCAAAAATGGTTTTGAAAGATTGAAAAACTCTGGAATGTTATATAAAATGATTGGAATACAATTATTAAGTTGGAAAATAAGCTGTGAATGAATAAATAAAATTTGCAAGTGCAAGAAAATGAAATTGAAATCCATTTCGAACTTGTAAGTAAATTGAACTGGAATTGGAATCTGAATTGGATTTATAAGTGGAAATTTAAGTTAAGTTAAACAAATCACGTTTGAAATGAAATATAGCTTAAGTAATGTTGAATGAAGTTGATTTTGGTATCGAAGTAAAAGAATAAAGTGAAGTGATGAATATGGACTTGAGTTATGAAATGAAATTCAACCTTATTTATAAAATGAATTAGCAATTGAATAAATAAATGGATTGAATGTTAATCAATCGAATGTAATGAATTGATATAGGATAATGGATATAAGTGTTAATTCATTTAAGGCTAATTGAATGTTCAACCAAATTGAAGGTAAACAAAGTAAATATGAACGTTGGATGTAAAGTAAGATAAATTCGGTTGTATTGGATATACATTGGTTGTTAGATTATTGTTAATTGATTGAATAGAAGTTCATATGCAATTGAATGAATAAAATTGAAAGCTAAAGCAATTAAATTCAAATTGGAAGTTAAGTAAATTTAAATTGAATGGAAATTGGTTTGAATTGAAAGTGAACCAAATGTGAATGTAAATTAGCGAATGTAAACTAATTGAAAATGAATAATTGAATGTCGTTGTATTTGAATTGGCTGTAAGCAATTACAAGTAATGTTGAAATCATATAAGTTGTTTATAGACCTTGTTTAGTATGCATTTCTTTTAATATGCTTGTGTTGTAGTTGTTTAAAAGAGTAAAATGTTAATAACTTCTTATATATGTCACTTATGTGTTTATATTGAGTAAGTACAGGTACCGGGGCTACCGTTAGCGGGATTTGGTCGCGCAAAATGCTAAATAAATAACTGCTTTGCTTAAAAATACTAAAATGGTACGCCTACGCAATAAAAATAGGAAATATGAACTGTTTTTCTGTTTTCCGACCGTGTGGGTCGATGTATATATATTTATCTCTATTGTGATATTATAAAAGCTCCTTCGTACAAAGGAGGTTATGGCGAAATTTTCTGAAAATTTAAGGCGTTAGAAAATTTTCGAGAAATTTTGGAAAAAATTTTGAAAACTAAAAGTTTGATTTTTGAGTTATAAAAGTTAAACGATACAGTTGATTTTGAAAAGATAACTATATATGGATTTGAAGATATTAGCGAAGTTTTGTAAGAAGTTTAACTATTTAATTTTTGAAAAAGTTAAACACTTAAGAGATTTGTAAACCAAATTTGAACGGTTTGTTTTGAAAAGTTAATGAATTCTCAAACTTTTTCTTACTTGGTAATTTCGAGGACGAAATTCTTTTAAGGGAGGAAGTTTGTAACGACCCAGAATTTCTATCATTTGAAATTTAGATGTTTAATTGATTTTAAATATTAATAAGTAAATTTTGTAAGTCGAATGAATTATATTTCGAATATTTAGATTTAATTGGATAATTAAATCGATAATTTAATATTGAAATTACAGAAATAATTGGAAATTGGGTTTAATGTGGTTAAAAATGATTTATAAAGTTATGTTAAATCATATTGGAGTTAGAAAGATGTTATCGAACTTTTAAAATTGAATTAAAAGTTAATTTGCAGAAATTGAATATTTTAATATTTAATCGACTAGTGAAAATAGCCATTTTTCAGACAGTCTCGGATTTCGACGAAACTAGTTTCATCGGATCCGTAATGTTATATTATTATATGGTTTCAAATTTCGTGTCAATCGGATTTGCGGTTTGTCCGGGGCAAGCCAAAACGCATATAAATTGGTTTAATCAATTTAATTTAAAATTTGATCGTTTATTTCCGTAACTCGCACATATGATCGAATTAGCTTCCGAAACACGTTCCATTTTGTCCGAAACGTGGGTTAAACACTAGAAACTCCGGTCATCGCGCGAGATTTGGAGTTCGGGAAATTTTGGATGAATAGTGTTTTCGTCAGTTTTCTGTATAAGGACTTGTTATTTTCCATTTGCAAAAGAAAAACCCTAGGGTTTCAATTCTATTCTTCATCCACCAGTAAACTATTAATGGCCGATGTTGTTCCATTCTTTTCTCCTCAAAATCTTCCAATCCATTCATCTATTCGAAGAAACTTCAACTACGATATTGTAGAGGGTGGAGAGATGATTTTATCCAACGGTCAAGATCGTGTTTGGCATAGCGGTTTGACGAATCTTCGGCCTCGAAGTGTCGCCATTCAAGCTGTTGTAGCCGAGAGTGGAGCTTGTCATGGCGAGTTGAATGGCACCCTTCGATATAGTTGAAATTGCTTGAGTTGGTCACGATAATTCGTTGATATAGGCGGCCATGGGTTATGTTGTTGCATTCGAACCTGATGCTGGAGGAAGAAGGCTAGTGCGGTCCAGATTTGTTGAAGGCTAAATCTAACGGCCTGGATCAGTTAGGGTTTTAAAAATAAAAATAGATTTGTGAATTTGTATTATATGAAATGTGTACAAACTTTAAAATGTGATATCTTTTTGCTACGAGGTTGAAAAACCATGAAACAAATTGCGTTGGCTTCGTTTTGTCGAGCACTACGCAATGGAGCTGGTTTGGAGTGTTTGGGGATAGTGAAAATTTCGGGTAAAATTAAACGCACGTTTAATTTTATTCGAAACAAACGCTACAACTGTTATCGGAAACTCAAGGTGAGAACTTCTCACTCAATCGAATTATTTCGATTTAAATTTTAAATAGTTAGATTTAAAATTGCTTGATTGTGTGATTGGATGATAATTATTATCTGTTGTATTGAAATAGACCCTATATACCCTATATTAAGCGGATGTTATTTATTAAAAATATATACCGCGATAATTCCAACTTGAATGGAATTGGTATTATATATGTACTTGGAGTTGATTTCCCGCATTATATAGCGGATGAGACCCTATTGCGTCGTATAATAGCGGATAATATTTTATAAATCTCATATACCGCGATATTTCACCTTGAAGTGGAATTGGTATTGTGCTAACATCTTTGGATGCAATGAAACAGGTTGGAGGGATCCAACTGGATTCCTCAAATGATTGAATTGGTTTCAATGTTGTGTGTTGATCTATTTACAATCTGCGTGATTATCTTTGTGATTGAAATCGTTAAAGTCTAAGTTCTAGCTGAATATATATTTTGGTATCGTTAGATGTCGAAAATAAATAAAATTGAATCTCTAAAAATTTACGTTGAGAATTCATAATAAAATTTAATTGTTGAAATTGATTCATTTGAAATAAATAAACGTTGAGATTTTTGTGTTATAAAAATTATTATTTTTGTGAAATATAACCGAAATGTGATTTTTGAAATAAGTAGTTGATTAATTTATAAAATGGTTTAAATTGGGATTTTTGAATTATTATAAATGATTTATATAAAAGATTTATAAAATAGATAGTTATAAATTAAAATATTAGAATTATAAAACGAGATTTTATAAGTATTAAAATGAAGTATAAATGGATTTCATAAGTGGATGAAATCTATAGATTTACAAATTGTGAAGTTATAAAATGAATGGATTTTTGTAAAATAAAAGATTTATAAGTAATTAACTTATAAGTTGGATTTTGGCGTGTAAATGGGATATAGATAGAATTTGTTAATAAAGTAATTTTATAAGTTAAAGTTGTTATAAAGTATGAATGGAATTTATAAACGTTGTTTTATAAATCCGAAATCGACTTATTTGATAAGTTCGTTGTTATAGCTTATTAAAGGAGATATATCCACGATTTTGGAACGGTGAATAATCCTTTAAATAAAATATGTAGAAATGATGAATTTGGTAAATGAAGTATATTCACGATTTTGGACGGTGAATAATATATTAAAGAAATATTTTGGAAAAGTGATATTTTAAATAGAATTAAAACGATTCAAAAATGTTTTAAAATGTATTAAGTATCGAAACCATAGATTTCAATATTCATTGTTGAAATAGACGTTTTCGAGAAATAGAAGGAAATGGTGGACTATAACACTGTTGTTATAGTAAATGATTTCCGAAAGGAAAAGTTTTGTATAGTATTGGGGTTTATATATCTATTTTAAATTTCAAATCCCTATACTAGAGATTTTGGGTTGTCGTAACGATGTTTTACGTAACATTCGTTTTGACCCAAATAAATGTGTTTAAGAGAATGTTTTCCTTAAAGAATAAAATTTATACTTAGTCGTGATTTAAGTATCTTGAATGTTTTCAAAATGTTGGAAATAAATAGATTTATGAATTATTTATTATTCAATAAGTATGGAAATGTTTTCCAATATGAAGTGAATGTTTTGAGATTATATCTTTTAAAGATAAATTGAGAGTGAATAATTGAAATCGATTTGAAAAATCATATAAAAAAGTGAATATTTGGAAATGTAAATTCACAATGGAAATTTATAAGGGAAATTTGTTTTAAAAAAAACATTGATTTATTTTTTTTAAAGTGTGTAAATAATTTTACGAATTTGGGACGTAAATTTAAAGTAAATCGGTAAGGATTTATTTGATTGGTTTAAATGAACCATTTTGAAATGAAAGTTGTAAAGGTGAAAATTGATTTGAAATCGGTTTTCAAATGGTTGAAATGTGGAACTTATATCTTGCAAAGATATTTTTTTTTGAAAATAAATAATTTGGGAAATTATTTGAAATCGGGTTATGTTGTGAACATTGATTGATAGTTAAATAACCGACTATCAATATTGACCCTTAAATGGCTATTTGTTGTGAATTGGTTGAAATTGAATGCTACACTTATTTTAAAATTATTACGCTCGTTATTCGGATTACTCATTCCGGATAGTGATACGACGTAATGGATAGCAATGAAGACCGGTGTTGAAGACCGGGTATTTGTGAAAACGATAGGATGACCTATCGATTGTCTCTGCACCGTTAGTTACGGTATGGAGATTTCCTTTGTGATGGGAAATTAGATCGGGATTGTGAATACCCAGATTGCAAGGGCTTCTTTTGAAGTGCCTTCGGTTCTGTTCGAATCCGGAATAGACTTGTATGGTTACGTGTCTGACATTACATTTTGAGATATAAAGCAGATTTCTTTCAAATACATCTCTGTTGGTGGCGGAGAATTTATTCTCTTAGCTTAGCACCCTTCTCTGAGACGTACGAGCTCAGAGGTTATGTAGTTGAAGGTTATCAGCAATATATTCCCAATTTGGTAATGTGGCATGCTGAGTGTTGCTGTGTGATGATTATTTATTGATCATTTGTTGATCAAAGTGTGGCTTTGTGAAAAAGCGTAGCTTTGTGGACGAGACTTCGTCAGACTTCACACCCCGGAAATGGCCAAAACAGGAATATGCGGCAAGGTTATGAGGGCCGCGCCCTTTAGGGATGTCATTCCCTTCTGCAAAAGGGTGGTGTCAGGTATGGAGCCCTGATGCTTAACCTATGTGGTTGCTCCAATCTCATTTTCTGTGTGGTTGTTGCTTTGTGATCGAGGACCCTCGGATAAAGGTCCCAAAGGACTGGGGGGTGGCATATTCGTGTAGTAGTTACCAAGTTACAAAGGTAACCCGGTCTTGTGTTGGCAGAGAGCTGGTTAAGTTCTCGGGACGTCCCGCCAGAGGCGATCCCATGTGGCAGTAGGAAGTTTCTTAGCCTGACCATTTGTTGGAAATCCAAAGAAACAATACGCGTCTTGTACGGTTTTAGTTGTAGAGCCTGCCATTTAATATGGTAGCTATAGCAGGCATAATATAGTGGTACCTATACTGGCTAAGATTTATATTCTATTTTCGAAATGCTTTCATCACTATGCACTAATAATAATATCAAAAAATGATTTGTTTTGCATAGTAAGCATCTTTGACCATCATAAGGAGAAATCTCCTCCAATTCTGCGTTCGCATTGTGTGTATGCGGGGAGGCCTTATGGTAGTTTCATTTTCCAAAAGCATTACGGATATTTTACACTTTCCTTGTTGTTGTTTTAAAAAATAAATAACTGTTTTAAGTTCTCACACCAGTCCCATGACTGACCTGGAGTTTATTGTTCTCTTCCTAAACTCTGGGTGCCCATAATTTTCCACACGGATAGCCTAGAGTCGGTTATCAGATCGTTCTGGATTCAAAAGTGCTTTGGAGCTCAAGTGGCGAGCTGGATGGCGAGACGTATTACTTGTATATGATATTATCTTTCCACTGTAAATTCACTTTTAAGGACATGTTTGTACAACTGTCCATTTTCCAGTTGTGTTGTATATTGTTGTTGTATACTCTGATGATGATGTGATGTAATGTAATAACTGATATAGTTCTTTGTTTTGAAGATTATTCATTTATCTATTATATGTTGTTCCGCTGCGATATGTGAGATTATGATATTGTTTCTGTTCTGTTTCCTTACTTCTTCTATCCTTTTCTTCTACCTCTTCTTTTTAACCATAACTGTTCAGTTTTCTGGCATTTGATTATGCGGCATTTGATACAGTGGATGTAAGAATGCCGACTTTCGGATCCCGATAAAATCCAATATGTTACAGCCTGCATCACCTTGGCCGACCAAATTTCCTTCTCCTCTTCCCACGCCCTACCGAGCCTTCCTGATGCCTCTGACCGATGCTTGTTTTATTTAGGTATATACTATATTAAAATGTTATCATATTATACTATGTTACTTCATGTTTTATCAAGAGTTTCGGCTATGTGTTTTATATATATAAATCTGAGTATATATAACACGTTGTTTGTTTATATATAGGTTATACTTTATGTGTTGCACAATTTTGCATGTTGCACACAACCTGTTCGATCTTATGTTGAATTATATAAGTATATAGAGTTTTAAATATATATATTTTGTATATAAGTTTGGTTTTACGTGTCTAATATGTATGATTTGAAAAATGCATATCTCGCTTTAATGAATTGTTGGCTAGTACATATATATATATATATATATATATATATATATATATATATACACTGCATAATAACCAGAAAAGTAAATTTTATGGTTGTACATATATGAGTGTGAAATAAATAAATAAAAAAGTGTATATATATATATACATATTTATATAAGGTATGCCGTACGAAATTTTATATAGGAAGTACTATATATGTTTTCACCAGTTATAAGTTATATGAAGTAGTTTGTTGTTATAGATATTTTTTTAAGGGTAGACAACCTGGCTTGCTTTTATGAATATATTTATTTATAACGATGACTTTCGAAAGTATGGGTTAATATAAATATATAAATATATATATATATATAACAAATAAGTTTTATATTTTAGTATGAATGCATATAGTCTGTAGGGATCTTTTTTCAAATTTAATACATGATTTTGAAATGTTGAGTGTACAGTAAAATATAAATGATAGCTTGGTGTTTGTATAACCAGGATATATTTATTTTAGTGTGTGTAAGTATTTATGTATTAAGCATTGATTTAGAGAAATGATATAGATTTTTAATTTTTGTTTATGTTTGATTTTTCCAAATATACTATAAAGGTTTATTTTGATTTATATGTGTGTAAATTTAATTATTGATTTTGAAATAGATTATAAAGATTTATTTTATCTTATTTTAATATAAGTTAATATTTGAGTTTAAAATTTACATACATGTGTGTGTGTGTATGTATATATATTCTAGTCAATTTCCATATATCGGCTTTGATCGTCAAATTCGGGCCGATTTTTGCTTTGCTTCGATTCGTCGTTCAAATTTCAGTGTCCGTATAAGTGTGCGTATCCATGTCATCTTCTGTATTCTCTAGCCTCGAAAGGTAAGCAATCACTCACGATTAATGTTCTTATATTTCTTAAATTTAATTTCAATTAAAACGACAGTTGAAATATGCTGCTAATTTGAACTGTTAGATATTTAATTATTGTTAGATATGTTATTATCTGTATTTGTTCACCTGTGGAATATGACACCATATCATATTATTTATATTTTATTTAATTACTGATGATATATGCCTGCAATATTATTAGCTGTTATATTATTATCGTATCTTTTATCACTCTGCAAGTTCCCTGTTAGCATAGAATTCACTATGGGTTGAAATGATACATACCCGAATGGACTTTGGAATAAGAGAAAATCGTTATGGGTTGAAATGATAAACCAAAACGATTTTCATTTGGATTAAATTGGGATTACGGGTTGAAATGGTATCTACCCGTATATATTTAAATTATGAATTAAAATGATAAATGTCTGTATCACTTAACCATATGATAGAATTATATACAAACACCGTTGGTCCATATATAAATTTTGGAAATAATATCTATGGTTTTGGGAAAGAAATATATAGCTTCAGTTAATATTGGAAATATTATATATATATATATATGTTTAATATGAGTAATAAACTAAAATCTAATAAAGTTTGATTTAATTAAATGTAATATGTTAAGTATTATATTTTAAATAGATTTTCAATGATTTGTATAAATCTAGGAGGAAAAGTCGAATTGATCGAAATTGCATTTAATTGAGAATTTTATCCAACTAAACCGATTTGAACTATTGAATTCAGGATTTAAAAGTATGATCTTATAATTTGATGTCGATTTAAGCAATCTAATGGATATTCCACGTATAAAGAAATCGAAAGTAATATATAGAAAATATAATTTAAATTCATATAAATAATATTGAATTTATTAAGTGAATATTTCAAAAACTAAAGAATAGTGAAGTCAAATTGTAAGATAGATGCAATTATCAAATTTAGTCTTTGAAATGTTGAATATTTAAAGCTTTGAAATATATTGACTTTGAATTATATTAAAATTAATGGTTTATTTTGGGATTTAGATCTGTATTCGAAATCAATATAAATTGAATTTGTATTTAGAAACTAGATTGAATTAAAATGGATAAATCTAGATTGAATCAAATTTAAATTTGGAATTCGAGTTGATTTGAATTGTACTTTGAAAGTGATGAAATTTGGATATATATATATATATATATATATATATACTGAAATGGAAATGATACTTTGGTTTTGAAGTATAAATTAATTGAAATGACCATGGTGTTATAGTGTATATTTCTACATTGCAGATAGTCCCATGGATCCTTAGAGGATGGGTATCCCAAACATCCTTTAAGTTACTTGTATTTCAGTTGATATTTCACTTGAGTTGGATTTATTGATATAAGAATGTAAATCCTGACTCGAGTGTTTTGTGTTTTGCTTTACGCTCAGGTCAGACTGAGTGATACAGCAATTTGAGACTCGCCTTTGGAGTTTGGAGCTTCTTTGGAGAACCAACTATCGATTCAGCTTTCAGCTCTTCCAGTTGATTTGTTCATAGAAGTCATCAGTCTGCATTGGAGACTTCACTGTATTTGAGATATTTTGTTGCATTTTATTTCAAACTCTGTTGTTTTACATATATTAGCTTCATGAACTACTATTTATCTATTCCGCTGCGTATGATTGTGTTACTCTGGGTCTGTGATTCTGTGATTGATTTATTTACTGTTTATGCTGAGTATTGCCAAATTTATATTAACAATATGATATTTTGAGTAATTCAAGTCCAACTTGTGCGGATGCGAATGGTTGAAAATATCAGGTCATTACAGTTAGTATCAGAGCTTTGGCTTTAGGCAAATTTAGTATGTATGTAAATTTAATTACGAAATCACTTTCATTCGAGCTTGAACTCCTTTTTCTTGATTAGAAGTTCCTATGAATTTTGGAACGTACCTCGGTTCAGAAATTCATTCATGTCTCTCCCTATTTATGTTCGTTTGATTCTGGATTATCCCATAACTCCACTGAATGATTTGTAAAGGGGGTGAAACTCCTTTACAATTGGCATTGATTCACCGAAGATTTCTGTATCCTCGGTTTACGATGCTGCTATCTCTTGATATGCCGAATTCTATCTCTGGCGATTGTATGTCGATTTGCTTTGGAATTCTGCATTGGTTATATTTTTGAAGTCACGGTTGACCCAATTAAGGTCGGCCGCTATTTATAGAAGTATATCCATCTTTTATTTTGAAATTTAATTATCTCATCTTCAATCGAGCTTACCTTCGAATCAGAATTCTATTTGATTAGAGTTCCTCTAATTCTAATCACTATCTTTATTTTGAAACCCATCCTTAAATCATCCTTTGAAAATGGGCTTTGTTTGTATTTTAGAAAGTGTTTTATATACCGAAATTATTATTTTGATAACTATGAATTAATTCTATATATGAAAGTGAAAATGTTTTCGAAAGGATTATATACCCTTAAAAAAACTAGAATTTGAAATTTCGAAAGGATTTGAAATTTTGAAAATTTTATAAAAAATTTGATTTATATAAAAACGATTTATAACTGAAAGGGTTTTGAATTAGAAATCCGAGAGATTGGACTCCCGTGTTTTGAAATTGGTCTTAAGATTTTGGAAAGTATATTATAATTGGATTTAAAAGTATTCTCCGAATAAGAAATGTTTCAAATGGATTCAAATGAATTCCAATGAATTTCGAAGAAATTTCAAAGAAGTTTTTAAGAAAATAAAAGTCCAGAACTCACTTATATCGCTGGAAAATAATTTCGGTGATGAGTGCACGCATCATCGACATGGATTTTCAAGTTTCAGAGTGGGGTAGAGGCCACTTTAGTAGCTTTGCTATGCGAGTGATTTTATGAAACCAATTTTGATTTCAAATTCCGAAGTATGATTTGATATTCGAAGGATATATGTATATATATTTGAAACGATTTGAAGTGAACCGGTGTTCAGTCCTCGAGTTTCGAATTTGTATAACCATATCTATTGAAATTAATTCATTGATTTGTCACTGATTTCCAGCTCTTGGATTTGAAATTTGATTTCACCGACTATTTTAAATGTTCGAACACTTCCAAATCGAGGTTAAATTTTTGAAGCTAAGTAATTTTGAAAAGTATAAATCATTTGGTATAGTTTATAAGTTTAGTTTGGTATATTTAAGTATGTATTAATCTGATTTAAATAAGTTTGAAACTGCTTAGTTAAATAAATGAATAAGACTATTTTGAATTATACTAATATGAAATGTAGATTTGAAATGTCTGAATTAAATTTAGTTCCAAATGTTTTGACTTTGAACATCTTTTATAAAACTATATATATATATATATATATATAGAATAATAATATTCAAAAGGTAAATTGGATATTTCAGAGAGAAATAATAGTTTAAAGATTTTAAATGCGATGGTAATAAACTTGGTAATCATTTTTGGGTATAATTGATTTTGAGAAAATATTTGATTTCGAAAATAGATTTGAAATTTAAAACCCAGTATTTATATGATGATTTTGGAAATGAATTTGATTGACCTAAATTATGTTGATTTGAAAACTAGGATTATTTTCTAAACCTATTATTTTGGAAACTTTGAAACTGAAGATATTAAATTTGAAAGAAAATTTGGTGAAATCGTATATGATTTTGAAATTGAACTGATATTGAAACGAATTGATATTGAGATCCTTGTTTTACTAAATACTTGATTTGAGATTTATCGAACTTAAATAAAATTGATTTGTATAAGTATGAAGGTGATTTGAAAATTATTGATTTGAAAGATACTCGATTTGGAAAGAGAAATCTTATATAATCGAAGTCTCTATAAGTATGATTTGATATACTACTGATTTTGGAAAGTATGATTTGAAAGTTGTTTGAAAAGGTACTATATGATATATATTTTCGAAGTAAAGATATGGAAAGTGCCTTCTGCTTGATATCCACTTTGTGGATTCATTATATATATTATTCTCTCTGATTTTAGTTTTTCGGATGTGATACTCGAGCGTCCTACCATGGCGTAACCCGTGGTCATTTTTTTGGGTAGCGTAATCCGCAAGGCAGAGATTGCTTAAAGGATATGGATGTTTCCTGGGGGATCCAGGCGTAGCCATTGTTATGTAACCTGCGGTCTGCCGATTTGTTATCGTGGCGTAATCCGCAAGGCAGAGATTGCTTAAAGGGTATGGATGTTTCCTGAGGGATGCAAGCGTAACCATTTATGTATCATGCGGTCCACAGTTTTGGTTATCATGGCAAAATTCACAAGGCAGTGAATGCTTAAAGGTACGGATGTTTCCTGGGGGCTCCAGACGTAAACATTGTGTATCTGCGATCCAAGTTATTTGTTTGGATTGTACTTTCCATATCAGTTTTGAAGGTTTTTCAGTATTTTCACTAGGTGTTGAAACAAGTCTGCTAAGCACTTGGAGAATTCTAGCTTTGTGTCTGATCAACGCATGGCCAGAGTCTGTAAGAACGAGGATAAACTTATTGAAACATCGAGTTATAAAAGTATTTTTGAAAGGAAATTTTTTTTCGACATAAAGGTATTTTATCAAAAAAGTATTTCCAACAAAGAAATTTAGTATTAATTTTTGAAATTGAAATTCTTATGCTTTGAATTAACTATTCATGCCCGATATTATACTTTTGAATCTACCTTATCTACTCAGCTTTATTTGTCCACCGATCATCTGTTTTTTCGAATCTACTTTGTTTCCTTTGGGAGTATATCCTTTTAAAATATTGTTTATATATATATGACATGGTTTAACAATAAATTATAAGTCTTTATGTAAATAATTGATCTTATAAATAAGTGAATGGATTTTATAAAATGGGTTCAACCAAATTTATTGACTATTAATTAACTCAAATTGAAATTTAATAGTTCTAAATTTTATTGTCTATCCTTGTCTTTCAATCTATTTTTCTTTCTAGTTGTTCTATTCTCCTACCTCCTTTCTTTTCACGGACGAAAAGTTTTGAGTGGGGGAGAGTGTAACGACCCCAATTTTAGTGATTCTATTTATTAAATAAATTGAAATTCTATGAAATTTTAAACAATAAAATTTGAAAGTAAAAATTTAATATTTGGAATACGTCTATTTAAACATAGAAACTGGTAAATTTTCATCAGATAATATGAGAGTTTATTTTATTATGTAATTTTATTTAAATTTAAATCAATTAAAAATTGATGGTAATAAAATAATTTCCAAACCTAAATATTTATATACAGAAAAATTGTAAATGATCTTCTGAGTGAGACGTCAAATTTCGTTTCATTAAATTTGGACTTCTTTGGCTCCACCGATCTTATTTTCTGTGTTTTAGCTGCATTTTTCGCTAGCGGAAATTCAAATTTTATAATTCAATCATACCATTAATATCTGTATACCGTTTTGATCATCTCGTCTACTAATCTCTACGGTATATTCAATTCTGTGTTTTGAGGTCTGATACACGACGGAAATGATGTAACGGGTCGTCGTATCGGTACAGTATTTAAGTCATTTTGTTTTTGTGCATTTTTCATTTCTGATCTGGTCTTGCTTTTGGTTGTGTCCTTTCATTCTTTTCAACTGTTTAAATCGAACAGCAATTATCATGTATTATTCTCTGAAAATTTATTTCAGGCCTTTTACACTTCTAACTTTTCAAATACCACTACTACGTTCATTCCCATTCCTGAATTTTTGTCCATTCACAACCCCTTATCTTCCGGACCGTTGATTCCTTTTGAAATTTTATAACAGCTATGAAAATCTTGTACACATGATATAATACTATAAGCCAGTTTTGATTCTTTTAAAATAAATGGAAAAAAGAAACTGCACTTCATTTTTCCCATTTCCTTTATCTTCTCCATGGATTTGCCGAACATGTAGCCCTCTCCATCACCCAGCCCTTCGCCTCCAACTTTGCAACACCCACGTCCAGCCTTCCCACCCCCTGTAGCCGACGCTCCACCCTACCACTTTTCCCTCTCCTCCAAGCTTCATTCCGGCGAGCATCTCTGGCCTTCCTCCACGAGAAGTCATGCCTCGCCCAAAACGCCGAGCACGAAACACCATCAACACCTCCCCTTTACTCCGCATCGACGTTGCTGGCTGTCCCGTTGACCTCTGATGCGCCTTCGCACGCCATCTGTACAGGCTGAAGCCTGCATCACCTCATCCGACCAAATTTCCTCCTCCTCTTCCCACGCTCTGCCGAGCCTTCCTGATGCCTCTGACCGATGCTTGTTTTATTTAGGTATATACTATATTAAAATGTTATCATATTATACTATATTACTTTATATTTTATCAGGAGTTTCGGCTGTGTGTTTTATATATATAAATCTGAGTATATATAACACGTTGTTTGTTTATATATAGGTTATACTTTATATGTTGCACAATTCTGCATGGTGCACACAACCTATTCGATCTTATGTTGAATTATATAAGTATATAGAGTTTTAAATATATATATATTTTGTATATAAGTTTCGTTTTACGTGTCTAATAGTATGATTTGAAAAATGCATATCTCGCTTTAAAGAATTGTTACCAAGTATATATATACGTACTGCATATTAACCAGAAAAGTATATTTTGTGGTTGTATATATATGAGTATAAAATACATAAATAAAAAAGTATATATATACATATACATATTTATATAACGTATGTCATACAAAAATTTTATATAGGAAGTATTGTATATATTTTCTCCATTTACAAGTTATATGAAGTTGTTTGTTGTTATATATATATTTTTTAAGGGTAGTCAACATGGCTTTCTTTTAGGAAAATATTTATTTATAACGTTGACTTTTGAAAGTATGGGTTAATATAAAAATATATATATATAACAAATACATTTTATATTTTAGTATGAATGTATATAGTCTGTAGGGATCTTATTTTAAATTTAATATGTGATTTTGAAATGTTGAGTATACAGTAAAATATAAATGATAGCTTGGTATATGTATAACCATGCTATATTTATTTTAGTGTGTGTAAGTATTTATGTATTAAGTATTGATTTAGAGAAATGATATAGATTTTTAATTTTTGTCTATGTTTGATTTTTCCAAATATACTATAAAGGTTTATTTTGATTTATATGTGTGTGTAAATTTAATTATTGATTTTGAAATACATTATAAAGATTTATTTTATCTTATTTTAATATAAGTTAATATTAGAGTTTAAAACTTTACATACATACATACATACATACATACATACATATATATATATTCTCATCGATTTCCATTTATCAGCTTTGATCGTCAAATTCGGACCGATTTTTGCTTTGCTTCGATTCGTCATTCAAATTTTAGTGTCCGTATAAGTGTGTGTATCCATGTCATCTTTTGTATTCTCTAGCCTCGAAAGGTAAGCAATCACTCACGATTAACATTCTTATATTTATTAAATTTAATTTCAATTAAAACGACAATTGAAATATGCTGCTAATTTGAACTGTTAGATATTTAATTATTGTTAGATATGCTATTATCTGTATTTGTTCACCTGTGGAAATATTTTATATATATATATATATATATATATATGTTTAATATGTATAATAAACTTAAATCTAATAAAGTTTGATTTAATTAAATGTAATATGTTAAATATTATATTTTAAATAGATTTTCAATGATTTGTATAAATCTAGGAGGAAAAGTCGAATTGATCGAAATTGCATTTAATTGAGAATTTTATCCAACTAAACCGATTTGAAATATTGAATTCAGGATATAAAAGTATGATCTTATAATTTGATGTTGATTTAAGTAATGTAATGGATATTCCACGTATAAAGAAATCGAAAGTAATATATAGAAAATATAATTTAAAGTCATATAAATAATATTGAATTTATTAAGTGAATATTTCAGAACTAAATAATAGTGAAGTTAAATTGGAAGATAAATGCAATTATCAAATTTAGTCTTTGAAATCTTGAATATTTAAAGCTTTGAAATATATTGACTTTGAATTATATTAAAATTAATGGTTTATTTTGGGATTTAGATATGTATTCGAAATCAATATAAATTGAATTTGTATTTAGAAACTAGATTGAATTAAATTGGATAAATCTAGATTGAAAAAAAAATTTGGAATTCAAGTTGATTTGAATCGTACTTCGAAAGTGATGAAATTTGGATATATATATATATACACATATAGTGAAATGGAAATGATACTTTGGTTTTGAAGTATAAATTAATTTGAAATGACCACGGTGTTATAGTGCATATTTCTACATTGCAGATAGTCCCATAGATCCTTAGAGGATGGGTATTCCAAACATCCTTTAAGTTACTTGTATTTCAGTTGATATTTCACTAAAGTTGAATTTATTGATATAAGAATCTAAATCCTGACTCGAGTGTTTTGTGTTTTGCTTTACGCTCGGGTCAAACTAAGTGATACAGCAATTTGAGACTCGCCTTTGGAGCTTGGAGCTTGGAGCTTCGTTTGGAGATCCAACTATCGATTCAGCTTTCAGCTCTTCCAGTTCATTTGTTTAGAGAAGTCATCAGTCTGCATTGGATACTTCACTTTATTTGAGATACTCTGTTGTATTTTATTTCAAACTCTGTTGTTTTATATATAGTAGCTTCATGAAATGCTATTTATCTATTCCGCTGCGTATTATTATATTACTCTGGGTCTGTGATTATGTGATTGATTTATTTACTGTTTATGCTGAGTATTGCCAAATTTAAATTAACCATCTGATATTTTGAGCAATTCAAGTCCGATTTGTGCAAATGCGAAGGGTTGAAAATATCAGGTCGTTACAAAAAATATGTTCGGCTAAACCATAGCCATCAATAAATTTTAACCACCAATATAATCATTCACACCAATATAATTATTCACACCAATATAATCATTCGCAGATTATCACATCACAACGTATACAAATAAATTCAACAATGTAAGGAATCCAGTTGGATCCCTCCAACCTGTTTTCCTGCATCCACAGATGTTAGCACAACAATTAAATACCAATTCCACTTCGAGGTGGAATATCACGGTATATGGGATTATATCAAATCATCTGCTATTATGCGGCGTATAGGGTCTCATCCGCTATATAATGCGAGAAATCAATCACTCCAATATATATATATATATATATATACTACTATATATGCTATCACAATCAAACAATCAATCAATAACTGAAATTCTAATTTTTTTCTTCAATTGAGTGAGAAAATCTCACATTTGCCTACGCATGCAACCCATTTCCATTCCCGACTTGTTTTCTTCATGGAATTAGACCTTGTATAAAAAAATTACAATTTATTAATATTCGAAATGATTGAACAATTTATTTCCATTTAATAAATTTAATTATTAACGATTTATTTAAAATAACTTTATTTAAACAAATTCCCCTTAAATAAATTTATTTAATCTAATTATTTAATTTAAACCAAAACTTTTTCTTTTAAAACAATTTTATTGAAACTACGTATATATATATATATATACTTATAAAAATATCCTATATAGATTTCAATAAATATACTTTATACATATATATTTTCCATTTCTAACCTGCATATAGAAATAATACATATAGGCTTAAAAATCTAATTTTTTTCCTTTAATAATTCTAAAATTGTTAAATAAGTTCAGTTAAATAAATTAAACATCTTACCGTAAAAAAAATTCTATATAAGCATATGTATGTGAATCTATGTGTGTGTTTGTGTGTGTGTGTGTGTGTGTATATATATATATATATATATTTAAAATAGAATTACTTTATACCTCCAGAAATTAATATTTTTTTCTGTTTACTATATTATATTTTTCGTTTATATACAAAATCTATAAATTAATAAATAAAACTACCTCACTGCAAATTCGTCGAACGATCCCTCCTCTCGATTCGATCGAAGTTTCCCCTACCTTGCAAGCCTTGTGGCAGCGCTCGAGCTCGACCAACCATTGCTCGACTCGCCACCACTGAATCGCCGACCGAGCCTCAACCTTAAACTGTCACCAATTACCCTCACCTTCATCGAGACTGACCGCGCTCGCCCTCCTCTTCGACATCGCCCACTGTACCTTGATTATTTGATCGATCCCCCAAGCCTACCATCGTGAATCCCCCCTCGGTGCCATGAATCACGCGGCATCACCAGTACCACCATGGGCCTGAGCCTCATCTCGCATGCGCGAGTTGCTTGGCATCTAGTCGAGTTCGAAGATTCTATCGATCAGCTAGATACAATCGATGCCTTTTTATTTTAAGAGGAACAAAAAAATCGATTTCGAATTGAAAATAAGGGATCTCGCGATTAGGATAGAGTTCGTCTGCCATTCTTTTTGTTTGAAATATTTCTCGGCTAAATGAAAAGGTAGTGGGAGATGTGGATTTCAATTGACTAAAATGAAATTTTCGTTCGACTTCTAGTATATATATTTTTTATCGGACGCATGTAAATCTTTAACAAACACGTGCTGTAAATCAAATGACAAGTGTTAGGATAAGGTCTAAAAATTTGAAGGGATATATATATATATATATATTATTTTTAAATTTAAATTTTAAATTTAAATTGTCTCAATTCCGCAGCTCAAAAATTTAACTTTCAATCGAAGCATGCCGCCAGGCATTTATAATGTTATACCCCTATTTTGAACGCAATGGAAAAGGTTCCGAGTCCAAATTCGATCGTATGGAGAAGATAGCTTTTTGGACTAGTTATCAAATAGAATTTCGATGTAAATTTCAGCGCGTTTGCTATCCGTACGATCACACAGCAATTCCAAACACTACAAAATTTGAAATCCCATAATAATACAATATTACCGATGCAGTGGAACTAGTTTCGTCAAATTCCGAGACTGTGCCTCAGAAGGCTATTTTTAAATATCGATTCAAACGATATAAATTCAAAACGGAACAATTCACTTTCAAAAGTTATATTACCTTCAGTATTATAAATATAAATTTTCCAAGCCTTTGAAATATTTTCAACTGGCTTAAAACTAAGGATTCAAATTTTTACCCAACTTCAATAAATTAAATTCAATACTTTAATTGCTAAATTCATAGTTATATTTGAAATTCAAGTTTAAAATATCTTCCAAACATTTAAAATTAATTAAATATTTCAATTTCAAATGTTAAAATTTTCGGGTCGTCACGGATGATGTGGTCACAAACGAGGCTAGGCGTAGTACTCTAAGGGGTCAACGATGTTGGTTGTGGGGTAGTGTTGCAAAGGTGTCGCATGGATTTGAAGTGTGTCGGCATTGTCGTTTGAGCTGATCGATGGGTGGCAGTGAGGTATTCGAATTTTTCTTCTTGATTAAACTTGGTTTAACACACATATATATATACACAGGTTGAAAAATATATATAAAGTTTAAAACAAAAAAAAAATATTTAGTCAAAAAAAATATATACAGATAAGATTTTGAGAAAAAATATAGATATATAAGAATTTAATCTGTAGTAAGATATAAAACTATTTATTTTTCAATTTAAAGATTTATATATATGTGTGTGTACATACAGTAAAGGAAATTCTTTTTTGTTATTTACAGAAAAATATATAAATATAAATATATCTATACAAAAATATACATATCTATTTTCACTTACTAGTTTATTTTAAAATAATGGATTATGGAGATTGTTTGTGTCAAAATTGGGCACAACACTCTTCGGGAGTCGTTGAAGAGATAATAGTCAAGAATGTAAGTTCAAAACAGATATTATCTAACAAAAACTCCAATCAACAGTAAAGAAAATGCGTAGACTGTTGAATATGCGCTTATATGATTTTTGTTTGATGATAATAAACATATATACATTCGTTTAAATGTATTTGTTAATATACTATTGTGTTTTCACAGATTAAATAAATATTTGTTGAATAAATTAAATAACACAGAATTTGAATTTAAACGAATATTTTATTCAAACAAATATTTATTACAATTTTGAATAGTATACAAATTCAAGCTCTCACTATTCACTATACAACTTTGATACAAATTCAATTACATCACTATTTTACATATCATCACCTCACTACATATCACTCACACTCGTATTTATCTTCAACTGCATTCAAGTTTGAATCCAGCATCTGAGCAATCTGCAAAAATATTTACTAACGCAGTAAAATTGAAAATAAAATATTTTTGCGATATAAAATAAAACGTGAATTTTTGAAAATAATTTTTGCCTCAGTTATTTGGGTTGTTCGTCATCATTTATATTTGAATTCATCGTACACGAACAACTTGTGACATACACAGTGTATTATTGTATATGCCACAAGGCCGTGCACGCCGATATATACACTTGATTGATTTACAGGGACAGGTGAGCACAGGTCAAACCCAAATGAAAAACCGGGTTCAACTCACATGCAATACACCATGACACGAGCACAAGGTCAAACCCGAGTTTTTGTAACTGGATTCAACTCAAGCGCAAATCAAAAGTACACATGAATATGAAACTAAACAGTCAAGTTCAGTGGTCAAATGCAATAGGCCGAGAACCAGACAAATGCATGCAACAGCAGTGAAAGTGTTCAACACAAGGCAGTTAACATGTCAAAAACAGTTGCAACATGGATATCACAAGAAATGAAACACCAATCAGTAGCATGCTAATGAAGACTGCATCAAAATGCAAGCACAAAAGTGCACAGCAACCATTAACTGCAACAAGTTGATATGCAAACTACAACAAGTTGATATGCAAATTAAGAAATGCTTAGTGTACAGCATACACATGAACTAAGCACAACTAGACCAAAGTACAACATCACACAATCAAACTACAATAGGCCAGAGGTGAAAACAATACACGACTGAAGTGATGAATTGCATATAAACAACTGATACAAATGAATGAAGTGAATGCAAACAACTCGGCAATCAAATAACAGCGATGCAGTCAACATCTATTCAAGGCCAACACAAATTATAAGAGGATGCAGAATCAAGATAAACAATGCAATTAACATGAGCAAGTGCAACTAAATGGAATGCACCAGTGATGAAAGCTACAAGAACACAAGGCATAGCAACTGCATAGGACTGCAACAACCAAATAGATGGAAACATATATGAGTGATACAAATGCAACACAGTGCAGAGGTCTAAACAGCACAATCAAACTAGGAATGGCCAGAACCAAGGCAACACCAAGCTGCAGTATACAAGTAACAAGTACAGGTAGCATTCAATTCAAGTACTACAAGCATGGCCGTGCATGCGACAACAACAAAGACCAAGGCTAAAAATGTGCAGCATCAGTGAAGCCAAAACATGATACAGGTGAACAGAAGTAACAAGTGCAGATTGGATGCATCAGTGGACATAAGCACAACACAAATCACCAATGTTCAAGACTAAGCAAATATGCCAACAACTAATACATCAGTACAGGAAGCAAGATGACCACAACACCAAGCTACAAACTCGGTGCAACAGAGCTACTCCAGACCAGGGCATATTGAAGCATGTTCATGGAAAACAGCAAATACAAACAGCTACAACACCAAGTAAAGGACACAGCAGTATACAAGTACAAGCAACAGTTCGAACATGCCAAAGTCAAAGAGAAAGTCACGGGTAATCAAGGAAATCAATGCCGTGTTTCTAATCAAAGTCAAAATCGTGATGACCACGATATCAATTCGAAGCCGCGTCAACTAAGGAACGTGAAAGATACGAATTTGACAAAGTCAGTTCAATTATCAATCGTTCAAGCATAATCATACGGCAGAGATAAAATAATTGACAAATTCAAATCATCAGAACGAACGAGAATATAGGAATTCGATTCCTATTTAAACACAATCATCATCGGCAATTTAAAATCCATCGAGTTCAAGCATCAATCAGAAAGTAAAAAGAGCAAAAAAAATTACTTACTGAAGCCATCTCGAACTCGATCAAATTCGAAGCCGTCGAAGCAGCAGTGAGCAACGAAGATTTGATCAAGCAAGGCAACACGCAAATTTCTATAGATCGAGCAAATAGCGCAGCTTCGAAAGCCCTAGTTTTGGACAAAGAGGAACAGCCATTATCACATACGAGATAAAAGAAAAAGGGCCGGCATAGTGAAATAATAAAAAAAAGGGATGAACTGTTTTTAGTTTGGGCCGGCCTTTTTATTTTAAAAGGCTTTAGTTTTTTTAGGGCTGTTTTTATTTACGTTGTTTTTAAATTTGTATTTTCATTTTTAAACCGTTTAAATTTCTAGTCGTGTGACTAGGGGACAAGCTACGGGGCGTAGCTTGAGAATTCGCAACTCGGTAGTTGAGTTGTGGCAGGGTTTTGAGCGTAGAGTTAGATTAGTCAATAGCGGGTATAGCGAGTTTACGTGTGTAAGCGAGGGACAATCTAATTTCTAGTAGAAACCTTGGGGGCAGCACGTAGGCAGGGTTTTGCCGAAGCTGGGTAAATTCTGCGTTGTTCTGTTTTATTCTGTTATTTTATATTCTGCGATATCTGTGCTGCTATTCTGTGATCTGAATTGAAATTAATTTATAAGCTTCTGCGATTAATTTTTATAATTTATATCATCACCCTATTCACCCCCCCTCTAGGGTGAAATCGATCCTACATAGACAAGCGATTTATAGTGGTTCAGCGTGTTGCCTACGTCCACTGTGAAGTGTTTTGATGTTTTATTGCTTTTCTTTCAATGATTACAAGTTGTTGCAGCAATCAACAGCAAATTACAACTGTAAATTCGAAATCAACAGTGAAATTATGATGTAAGATGATGGAGATCTCGATCCGGCAGAGTCTGGGCGCTTTAGTGTCGAAAGATCCCTTTCCTGTTGGCCCTGGGGCTCTATTTATAGGCGTAGGCTGCTGATATTTCGCCGAAAACTTGGGAGACCACTTCTGGCACATGAGGGGGCCCACACGCCGTGTTGACCGCTTCGACTCCATATATCTCGGCGCACTCGAACCGATGAAAGACACGTCATCATGGTTGGTTGACCCAGTGGGTTCGAATGAAGCTTCACAGATGGGTTTGAACAAGGCCTCTGTGATGGGTTCGAACAAGGTCTCTGTGATGGGTTCGAACGAGGTCTCTGTGATGGGTTCGAACAAGGTTTCTGTGAATGGATTCGAACAACTGACGCTCGATGGATTCGAAGGTGATGTAGTCGAACCCGAGGCACGTTGATGGGTTCGAAGTAGGTGGATTCGAAGGTGATCGGTTCGAAACTTTGGTTTTCCCCTCCAAATTGAATCGATCATAACTTAAGCATACGAACTCGGATTGACTTGAAAATGAGATGCCGACTTCTACGGTCTTTCTTGTCGAGTCCTATCAATTGTAGCTCAATCTGGACTCGGATAAAATTCAGCGATATCCATAGCAAAACGAAGCATGACCAATCTCTGATACGAACTATTCTCCGTTTTTCGATCGATCTTTTGGTATCGCGGCTTTGCCAAAAAGCGGGAAAACATTTTGCCCCACAAAGTACGTCTTGTGGGAACATTACGTGCGTTGAATAGCTACAACTTCTCTTCGAACAATCATTGCTCTCTTTTTATTGAGACTCGTACTCTGTATTGCCGCAACCTTGCGTTGACATGATTGATTGCCGTATAATAGCGCTTAGCCGCTGGCTGTTGCATTTGTAACAAGATAAGTGCTTGATCCCTGCAAACGCTTAAAATTGAATGTCAGTTCGATATATATGGACATATGCTAGTTTGACCTTTGTTAGCGTCGTGCGTCTACAAGTCGTTGTTAGTTTGGTTTGCCATTGAATTTCGTATCGATTCTCTCCTGAACCGATTTTGAAATTTGAATTGAGACAACGCTTGACGGTTGTTTTGGAAGGTTCCTTCGTATCGATCCTCTCCTGAACCGATGTAGAAGGTTGAAGGAAATGACTCTGCGTTGTGTGATTGCAATGCTTCGAACCGATGTGTTGGAGTATAGATGGGTTCGAAATCCACATTCGTATGGATGGAGTATACTTGTGTTGTGATGGGTTCGAAGCTGATGTTCGAACCGATGGGAAAGGATGGATTCGAACTAGTAGTTCGTATCGATAGGTTATGAATGGGTATGAAGTCGTTGATGTGAACAAGGGCTTCGAATCAATGCGCCCACCGTTAGTTTCGCATCGATGCAGCTTGTCACTCTGCTGTGTACTTCGCAACGGTGGAATATGGGGTGAACTTCGAATCGATAGGGCCTTAGGCTGACGGATTCGAAAGCTGACTTCGAATCGAACTGGGTCTTGACCGGTGGGCCTAACTGGGATACGAAGCAACTCGGTCACGTCCTAGGCTTCATATAAATAGCAGGGGGTTTTACTTTTTTCATTTTTTTACTTTTTACTCTCGCCTTGCTTTCACTGTGCATTGCATCGTTTCGAAGCTTTAAAGGAGAAAACACCGTGTCCCGTTATCGAACCAACCAAGATTCAAGTCTTCAATCTCTCGAATCCATCATTCAAACTAGGTAACTAGCCTCGAATCCAAACGGCAAAGCTATTTCGAATCCATCTCTTCATCGATTGCTCGCTTCAGTGATTGGCAAAACCAGATCTAGTTTGGGAAGGCTTCGAATCGATACGTGGATTCGAGTTCGAATCGATGATGACGGCGTCATTTTTCTTGGATTTTGTATCAATCTCCTGGATGACCTTATGGGGGTGACGCAGTTCGCATCGATTGATGGATTCGATGGGTTCATTCGAATCGATGGATTCGAACCCATCGGCTATCGTTTCGAAGTTTTCAACTTCATATCGATTCGAAGAGGATCGATTCGAACGATATCGATGTTAAGTTGGGGGTTTCTGATCGGTGCGAATTGGCCAAACAAGGATCGGTTCGAAGTCATCCATTTTTGATCGATTCGAACTCGACACCTGATCATCGTTTCGAAGCGTGCTTTCCATTTATCGATTCGAATCGACGTTAGGCTGGTTTCGAATAGGGTCCCTGTGATCGGTTCGAACCCTCTGTGATGGATTCCAAAGCTTGACGTTTCTAAGCATAACTCTGACGAGCTTCATTCCTGCATATTTGGACATATTAAACTGCATATTTGACCACCTTTCGAAGCTCGTCGATGGAACCATAACAACTTCTATCTAAATCAAGTTTCCATCATACAAACGGTTCAACGATGACGGTCAGCGATGACGATCATTATTACTGGACTCTGTAGCTTTGTCATTTGCATATTTTCTTTAACTCCATGATATTTATTCAAGTAATGCATGGCACTGCACAACATACATTCATACACTTTACACCGGGGGACGCACGGGTTCTTTGTCGTCTAACGATGGTTTCTCATGAGTTAGCTAGCTATGGAACCTTCAAGTTCACAACAACAAGAGGTTCAAAGCACAGCCGCTCCGAGATTAGAAGTTCTGAATATTGAACCTGAGATCATTGGTCCGGCCCCGGACGAACTTCCCAATGCGTCTTTCATTGCCAATCCGTCGGATTCCGTTCAATCGAACATTTATGAAGACATGTTAGGGAGAATTTGCTTGAGGCACAGTCTGTCACTGGATGACGTGTTATTGCCAGGGCCAAATGATATACCACATAACCCGCCGGAGGGATATACAGCGTTTAACCGCCACGCGTGCGCGGCCGGGACACTTCCTTCGTTCAACGAGTATATAAGGGAAGTGTTGTCTTTTTTGGGGATCGCTCCGTCTCAACTACACCCAAACGGATATGCGTCCGTGAACAGTTTATTCATCGTCTTCATGGAGTACCTTCATAGACCGCCGATCCCGACCGAGATCAGATATCTATTTAACTTCAAAACTCGAGGCGATTATCCTTCCTTCACATTTCTGGAAGCGGTGAGGAACTGCCAAGTAGTTACTGGGTCCTGGACCAGGTTGAGTTACTATAGGACGGAATGGTTCTATGTCAGGTGTCCTCCGAGGTTTGCCCGGCGATGGTTATTCAGACGTGAGTGTAGCTGTGTTATTAAGTTATTTCTAAGACAAATGCGGTCGAAGCGAAACTTATGTTCTTTCTCTTTTCACAGCGACGATTCAGCGACCTGAAGGCGAGCGCTTTAAAGAGATGGTGCGAGTACTCTGGGGAGTCCCGAGCGAGGACAGGGATATCGAGTCGCTTTTGACCGATAGGAATCTCCGGACCTATGGGCTGATTAAACGAGGGCAGAGCATACTGTTTGACGGGGCGCTAAGGATTGTTTCGAAGAAACGAGCCAAACATAAGAAATCCAAAGTAATCATAGCCGAGGAGGCTGATTCTGAAAGAACTCACACTGACGATGAGCCGTTGATGGAGCCTACAGACGTGGTTCAAGATGTTGAAGAGCAAAGAAAAGGCAAGGCAGCCGTCGTCACGTCAACTAAGAAGGGGAGATGGAAGTCGGTTGTCACGGCCCAATCCTCTCCCGGAGTTAGAATTTTCGAGATGTCTCCTCCGCGAACCGAAAGTCTTTACGAAGGGCTTACCGACCTTCCAATCCCGGATAATGTGTCTTTTCAGCATGACACTGGGTTGGAGGAGTTTCATCGTACTCTAGAATTGAGCGAGCCTTTTATTACTAGCTCAGTCGACACTTCTGGTTGGTCGGGGGGAATACATATTCATACACATTTCACGACACTACATAGTCCCGAGTCTTAGGTTATCAGTTTCGAGAAACCACTAACTTTATTCTCATTTCGCTTTGCAGATATCATGACTGGACGTGGTTCGATGCTAGGGAGCCTACGACACGCTCGCAAATCTTCCTCATGCTACGAGTCACAAAGGAGAGAAGGAGACAGGGGTTACGATCACAGGTATTTCGGGTATTCTAGCCAAGAACGGAGAGATAGGGATTATAGACATCGGTCTCGATCGCGCACTCCTCCTCCAAGAGCTCCTATACAGCCTCCTGTCCATGTTTCTCGTCCTTCTGATTCCTCATACTACCAGTCGACCTCTCAATCTTCTAGGCATGAACCTCGCCATCCCAGATCTGAGGCAATGCCCCCAGTAGTTGCGGAACAACCTCCCACTGAAATTTCGGGAGAAGGAGCAATCAGGCTTGCTCAGCTGAAGGAGGACTTTCCGAATATTTGCTTCGATAACAATATCTTTCCTCTTCACTTGAAAAGAATTCCGCCGGAGGCCGAGCAGACGGCGCACGATTATGTGCACGACTTTTATGCCCAATACAGGGCGTGGTACAAGGCGGCCGAGAAAGCGTCATCATTGGCCTTTGAGCGTGGGGCTACTATCGAGAAAATGCAAGCTGAGTTAGCCCAAAAAAGCCGTATTATTGATGTGCTAAATACTGAATCCGAATCTTCTCGGAAGTCTGAAATGGAGGCCATCAAAAAAGCCGACAAAGCCCAAGCAACGATGGATAGAATGAAACGTGAGCATTACGCCACGGTGGAGGACATGGGCCATCGAAACACCCTGGTTACTGCTGAGAGGGATGCAGCCCTGAAGGAGTTAAACGAGCTTAAGTCCAAATTCGCCGAAATCGCCAAGGATAGGGATGATGCGAATAATGCAGCCCAGGAGGCGTGTGAACAAGCCGTGATTCTCCGGACTGAACAGGATGCAGCAGTGGCTAAGGTCCAGGAAGTTGAGATGGAGGTTGAGGAGAAAGCTCATCAAGCGGAGGCCAGGTTGGAGGCCGATATCGAAGACTTTCTTATCACTTACAATGCCAACATGTTGAGACATCGAAATTTGGCCTGGCTCCAAGATTACCCGGTGCACCTCCGCAATGCTTGGGATCGTTTGGTTGAGGAAGAAGAGGAAGCACATCCGGATGAATCGGTCGACCGATTTGAACTTGAAAATCGGTTGTTGACTGATGATGAGAAGAAGGTCCTCCAAGACGCTATTATTGCCCAAGGAAAAGAGATGATCGGTGGTCGATCTCTGGAGGTTGGAGAGGGATCAGGTATCGAGCATCACGCTACTGTTCTTGAAGTCACCGCTCCGCCTTCGGTAGTACCTGTATCTGTGGTCAGTTCACAATCTGTTCCTGCTTATGACCCAGAACAGCCGCGGTTATCTCCCATTCGGGAGCATACTTCTGAGGCCGCTCAGTCGTCCGCAAGTCAAACTGGGGAAGGTATTCCGAACTTATCTCAAGTGTTTTCCAAATAGAGAGTTTGTTCTGAAGCAGTTACTGATAACCACTTCTTATCTTTGTTTAGCGACCGAAGTTGCTCCGATTGCCGCGACTCGAGAATCAAGCAAAGGGGATAAGGCCATCACCACCGAGACTACTGTTGTGACTGCAGTATCAACCAAGGCAGCGCAGGGGAGCGGATTATCTCTCGATGAACAAATGGTGAGCGAGCTGCTCGGTGAGCAGGGTGGCTTTTTCGCAAACCTGCCATTCATCATTAGTGACCTCCCGCCAACCTCTAGCTCTTCAATGCAGACTGCGGATGCCCCCAGCCAAGCCCAGACGATTCGTGATGAAGAGATCCTGGCCGAGATTCAAGCTGAATTAGAAGCTGCGGGGCAAAGTGGTAGTGTTGGTGGTGGCACGGCGGCGCAGAACCCAGCACCTGTGAGGATAGTATCGTCGGGTGGCACTATCCCATCTTCCGTTGCGGGTCCAGTCCCTCCTACTCTTCCGGCGGGGAGCCTTCATTTAGATTCAAGTTTCGAGGAGGACGTAGATATTATGCCCCCGGTCGAAGAGCAACCACCGGAGAGGAGGTCGTCCAAACGAAGGATTTCCGTTCCTAGTGATTCTGATGACGAACCGCTGATAAGGAAGCCAAGAAAAGGAATAGATCGGCCTCCCAAGCAGATTTTTTGGTAGATAGGACTTGTTTTCGTTTTTTGTTAGTAGGCCGTGTATAGATGCAGGTTCGGCTCCTGCTGGTAGGCATTCTTTTTTGGGAAAACTTATTTGCATGTAAGTCCTTGTACTCAGTTAGTTGAAATAAAATTTAGTTTCTTTGTTTCAACTCTCATTTCTTTTGTGCTTATGTGTTTGTAGTGTTTTGTTTTCAGTCCGGTGCACTTGTGGTGTTTTTACCGTCAAGTAGAGTTCGTTTTTTATTTGCCAAGTCTGAGAATCTTGGTCGCAAGTTGCAATTAATGAATAATCGAACTTCGGACATTGTATCACTTTGGTCAGCGATTAACACTTAGCTTTTTTTTGCCCCCTAGTCTCGGGGGATAGCATTTGTGTTTTGGTGGTTGAGTGCGTTTATTTGCAAACATTAAGCACACGTCCACATTCTGGGGACTTAGGATGATTTGCAGTCGATAATCCGGTTTGCACTCCGGGAACTCGAGAGTTATCGACGCTTGTAGTACGGTTCGCACTCTGGGAACCTGGAGTTGGTGTCGATATTTCAGTTCGCACTCGGGAACTTCGACTTGGTATTTACGCTCCGATTCACACTCTGGGAACTCGGAGATAACATGTATGCTTGGGTTCGCTCTTTGGGAACTTGGATTTGATGTTTACACTCCATTCACGTTCTGTGAAGTAGGAGTTCGCACAGATGCTTCGGTTCGCGCTCCGGGAACCTGGAATCCACATTTACGCTCCGATTCACGCTCTGGGAAGTTGGAGTCCGTTCGTGCTCCGGGAACGAATTGTTGAATGTTTATACTCTAATTCGCGCTCTGGGAAGTTGGAGTCCGTTCGCACTCTGGGAACGAATTATTGAATGTTTATACTCCAATTCACGCTCTGGGAAGTTGGAGTCCGTTCGCACTCTGGGAACGAATTATTGAATGTTTATACTCCAATTCACGCTCTGGGAAGTTGGAGTCCATTCGCACTCTGGGAACGAATTATTGAATGTTTATACTCCAATTCACGCTCTGGGAAGTTGGAGTCCGTTCACGCTCTGGGAACGAATTATTGAATGTTTATACTCTAATTCACGCTCTGGGAAGTTGGAGTCCGTTCACGCTCTGGGAACGAATTATTGAATGTTTATATTCCAATTCACGCTCTGGGAAGTTGGAGTCCGTTCGCACTCTGGGAACGAATTATTGAATGTTTATACTCCAATTCACGCTCTGGGAAGTTGGAGTCCATTCGCACTCTGGGAACGAATTATTGAATGTTTATACTCCAATTCACGCTCTGGGAAGTTGGAGTCCGTTCACGCTCTGGGAATGAATTATTGAATGTTTATACTCCAATTCACGCTTTGGGAAGTTGGAGTCCATTTGCCCTCTGGGAACGAATTATTGAATGTTTATACTCCAATTCACGCTCTGGGAAGTTGGAGTCCATTCGCACTCTGAGAACGAATTATTGAATGTTTATACTCCAATTCACGCTCTGGGAAGTTGGAGTCCGTTCGCACTCTGGGAACGAATTATTGAATGTTTATACTCCAATTCACGCTCTGGGAAGTTGGAGTCCGTTCGCACTCTGGGAACGAATTATCGAATGTTTATACTCCAATTCACTTCTGGGAAGTTGGAGTCCGTTCGCACTCTGGGAACGAATTATTGAATATTTATACTCCAATTCATGCTCTGGGAAGTTGGAGTCCGTTCGCACTCTGGGAACGAATTATTGAATGTTTATACTCCAATTCACGCTCTGGGAAGTTGGAGTCCGTTCACGCTCTGGGAACGAATTATTAAATGGACTGTCGTGTGTTGGTCCAGTTCAGCCTTTGATGTGATGGCTTGCCCCCGAGCTGGGGTTTCACTTAGTGAGTGGCCGGTCGTATCGCGGTCACTCGCTATTTGAATAAATTCCATTGTTTTATGGAACTTAGCTCTTCGTGTGTGGTGATTGCTGAACGTTGCATTCGGTGAATCACAGCTCTAGCTTGAAGAGATAGTATTTTAGTGCTGAAATAAGAAGATACGGCAAAGTCAGTGCCTTATTACAAATTCAAATTTCAGAATATAAAGGAAACTACAAAATATTCATAGGTTGAAGGAGCCTGTCATGTGTGACAGTGACGAGGATCTTCATCGTTCCAGGCTCCTGAGTAAGTGGGTCCGCCACTGATGGCGTTTATCACCAATCTCCTGTGGGGACAAGTCGAGTCCTCCTGTCTCGGTCGATTGGGTTCATTGTTTTGGATTGATGGGCCCGCTTCTCTGGGCCGCAGTGTCCGCACAAACTGTTCCAGCTTCCTTTCTCTGACCAGTTTTTCGACAAGATCCTGCAAGTGACGACACTCGTTCGTATCATGCCCGTAGCTTTCGTGAAACCTGCAAAACTTTCCCGTCTGGATTTGTCTCTCCGACGACGGTCTTGGTGCAGGTCTTTGATATTGAATCGTATTGCGGGTTTGTAAGTACAAGTCCTCTAGTGATGTATTTAGAGGAGTGTAACTGTCGAACATTGGATTCTTGCGCTGCGGGCCACGGTTTTGATCTTGTTTTTTAATTTGATTCACGCTTTCTCTTCGCCGAGCTTGTTTATTTTTAATGTTCAACTGAATTTTCCGGAGCTTTCACCGGACTGTTTTATTGCAACATTGCTTTGGGTCCCTTCCGCATTTGGCCCTGCGTCAGTTTGCTTCCTAGACTGTTTCGCATCTTCCCGTCTCAGGAATTGAGCTGCTTTGGCATGGAAACGGTCAAATGACGCAGGTGGTTTCCCAGCTAGCCAATTGCCGAATTCGGAATCGGGGTCGATCCCCTTAGTTAATGCCATAAGGATGGAGTTATCGTTTGGATTACTAATCTCCGCGCATGCAGTATGGAATCTCTCTAAGTAGTGCCTGAGTGTCTCTCCGAGAGCTTGCATGACACTAGATAGAGTGTTGACATCTTTTGGCCTTGCGACGTGCATGCGGAATTGCTCAACAAATTTTGTGGCTAACTGATCGAAGGAAGAGATGGATCGAGGTGGCAGTCGGGTGAACCACATGGTAGCGATGCCCCTCAAGGATATGGGGAAACTACGACATTTCACTGCATCATCAGCTCTGGCAGCAGTCATCGACCATTCATATATTAGAATATGTTGGTTGGGGTCGGAGTTTCCCTCGTACATGGGTAGAGTGGGCATTCGGAATCGCCGTGGGGGTTCAGTAGTAAGAATATCGTCCGTAAAGGGAGTGTGACTTCGGTAAACTCCCCAATCGTCGTTTGTGAATCCCTGACTCTCACGGATCATCTGACGTATCATAGTTGAAAGATCCGGCATTTGTGTCGGAGTATGATCATGTTCTATGCTTTGAGTTTGAACCGGATATCGCCGATGGTCCAAGTTTCGCCTTCTTGGCTCATAGTCCTCTGGGACGTACGGTTCAGGAATACGCCCGCTATGACGATGGTCCAGGTCCGACTGATCTTGGGCGTCGACCCCTAGTTCAGCCGCAACGTTAGTGGTGCGGTATTCTGCGGCGTGGTGAGGAACGGCACCTCCTCGGGAGGAGGGTCCAGTTTGGAAACTGGCTGACGGACCAACTCTTATTTGTCCAACGGTCAATATCGGTTGATTTCCAATGGGTGGCATACAACTTCGATCTAGCCGGGGTCGTGGAGGCTGGTTATGATAATCAGAGGATGAAGAACTTTCGCTGGATGAGCGAGAGGCATGGTCTCTCATGGATCTCTTTCGTTTTTGGCGATCCAGCTTGTTGATTAGCTCAGCGTTAGCGCGTAGCTGTTCTTCTAGTTGTCGCCGACTCTGGGTCAGCTCTTGGAGTAGCAACTGCAACTCTTGTCGGGTAACCAGACCCGACGGTTCCGAGTGCCCAGCGACATCTTGATTAGATGGAGGTGGGGGCACAGGATTTTGTCTATCCTGTTCTTCTTGATTGACAGCATTTGAGGTGGTTCTTGTGCTAACCATCTTGAGAGTTGAATTCCTTTCCTAGACTTTATGCAAATCTGAATAGAAGGGAAGGAAGTTGGACTTGATGATCTGGATCTCTCCCTTAGATTTATTCAATCCGGTATCGATGCAGATCCAATGAGCAGGAGAAAAGCTGGGTTTTCTCGGTGAAAGCACCAAAGTGTTTGTGTCAAAATTGGGCACAACACTCTTGGGAGTCATTGAAGAGATAATAGTCAAGAATGTAAGTTCAAAACAGATATTATCTAACAAAAACTCCAATCAACAGTAAAGAAAATGCGTAGACAAGCGATTTATAGTGGTTCGGCGTGTTGCCTACGTCCACTGTGAAGTGTTTTGATGTTTTATTGCTTTTCTTTCAATGATTACAAGTTGTTGCAGCAATCAATAGCAAATTACAACTGTAAATTCGAAATCAACAGTGAAATTATGATGTAGGATGATGGAGATCTCGATCCGGTAGAGTCTGGGCGCTTTAGTGTCGAAAGATCACTTTCCTGTTGGCCCTGAGGATCTATTTATAGGCGTAGGCTGCTGATATTTCGCCGAAAACTTGGGAGACCACTTCTGGCACGTGAGGGGGCCCACACGCTCGGTCTCAGGAAGTTTGGGCCCACTTTGGCATCGGTTCGAACTCCATTCGAACCGATCAAGAATTCGTCCAATCGAGGTGAAATTTGGCGTGGAGACTCTTCGACATGAACGCAAACTTCTGTGAAAATTTCATGGCATTTGGATCAATGGATTGAGAGATATGATGGATTCGAAATAGGGTTCACGGCTTGGCTGTTTGGTTCGAAACCATGCATTCGAACCGATGGTTACGAAACCATGGTGGCACGTGGCTTCGTGTTGACGTGGAGCGCAAACTTCGAATCGATCCGGTCTTCACGCCGTGTTGACCGCTTCGACTCCATATATCTCGACGCACTCGAACCGATGAAAGACACGTCATCATGGTTGGTTGACCCAGTGGGTTCGAATGAAGCTTCACAGATGGGTTCGAACAAGGCCTCTGTGATGGGTTCGAACAAGGTCTCTGTGATGGGTTCGAACGAGGTCTCTGTGATGGGTTCGAACGAGGTCTCTGTGAATGGATTCGAACAACTGACGCTCGATGGATTCGAAGGTGATGGAGTCGAACCCGAGGCACGTTGATGGGTTCGAAGTAGGTGGATTCGAAGGTGATCGGTTCGAAACTTTGGTTTTCCCCTCCAAATTGAATCGATCATAACTTAAGCATACGAACTCGGATTGACTTGAAATTTGAGATGCTGACTTCTACGGTCTTTCTTGTCGAGTCCTATCAATTGTAGCTCAATCTGGACTCGGATAAAATTCAGCGATAACCATAGCAAAACGAAGCATGACCAATTTCTGATACGAACTATTCTCCGTTTTTCGATCGATCTTTTGGTATCGCGGCTTTGCCAAAAAGCGGGATAACAGAGATTAACATGTTTAATTTACCTATTAACTATGTTAGTTACTTAAAATTATTTATCATAGAGAAATTAGTTAAAATTAAATTATTAGTTAATTAAATTTTTTAAAATGGATAATTGATTGTTCTATTATTTAAAATGTTAATAAATCAGATAATGTTTATACAAGGTCTGAAATCATGACGAAAACATGCCGGTTTGGATCGGATTGCGAATTAAAAGTCAAAGGTAAGTTAATCTCACTCAAATTGGATTACTGGTGAATTTGAATAGAAAAAATTTAAATTATTAGTTTATTGATTGAAATTGATAATTATTATCAGTTTGTATGTGATATTATATATAGTAGTATATATTTTGAAGTGATTGATATTCCCGCATTATATAGCGGATGAGACCTTATGCATCCCGCATAATAGCAAATGATCCTATATACCGCGATATCCTCCTTGAAGTGGGATTGGTATTCTTATATTTTACAAACATCTATGGATGCAGGGAAACATGTTGGAAGGATCCAACTGGATTCCTCAAAAATGTTGAATTTATTTTCATTTTGGTGATATATAAAATGTTGAATAATCTGTGATATATTATGTTGAAAAAATTAATTTATTTAATGTTAATATATTGCTAGATATATTGTGGCATTTTAAAAATATAAATATTGAATTTTTAAAGGGAAATAAAAAGGCAAAATTTAAAGCAAGAAATTTATAGTAAAGATGGATAAATTTAAAAGTAATGAATTTGGGAAAAATGAATAGTTTGATTTTAAATTTTGTACTTGATAATTTTTAAATATGGAAAGGTAGAGATTTTGAAATACTTGAAAAAATGGGATTTAAAAATGGGACTTAACCGATTTGATTAAGTATAAAAGTATTTATTTTTAAATAAGAAGTTTAAAATGGATTTGAAAAAATAAAAAAAGGAAATTTGGAAAGAAATATAAAATATAAAATTAATGTTTCAAATTTAAATAAGGTTTGAAATCATAATAAAAAAGAATCTAGGATTTATGGGTTTTGGAATAAACTTGAGTAAATCAAGAAATAAACTTTAAAATGGAATTTAATTCAAGGAAACCGATTTGGAAATCGATCTAGTGTTTCGAAATGGTGATGAAAGGAGAATGAGACTATGAGACCTATAAACTGGGTTTATAAATAAAGTGGAATATTTATCAGTGGATAATTTGGGTTTATAAATTCATGATGGGAATTTACAAGGAGATGTAATATGTTTTAAAAATAAATAGTGGTTTTATTTTTAAAAGTGTGGGAAAGGGAATTTACGGAGTTGGAACGTAAATTAAACTGGAAATAAATCGGTAGACGCGCTGATTGGAGTGGAAAGTGTATTTTCCTGTAAGTGTATTTTCATAGAAAGATTTCTAAGTATAAATTAGAAGTTTTATAGTGTTTTAAAAGAATTTTTTTTGGAGAAATTTATTATTTAAATTGTTTTAAAAGTCTTAAAGTAAACATTATTTTAGTTAATTATAGTAGTTAATTATTTTTAAAAGGTTAAATTAGTATTTTGATTTAAAGGATAACTATTGAATACGTATACCAATATAACAATTTAATTTAAAAGTAGTTTTTGGCTAAGTTTTACTTGGAGAATTATTACAGAATTTCATAACTGTTATTTTGAATACAGTGGTTTAAGTAGTTTTATTTTAAATGTTTTAAATTTTTTTTTTGGATAAAGTAATTTCATTTATTTAAAAGCCAAATTTAGTAAGACTAGGATTTATTCAGTGGAAATAAAATATTTGGTTGATTGATTGTTTAAATTTGATAGTTAAATAACCGGCTATCAATATTGGTCAATGAAATGATCGTTTCAAAGAGACCGGGATCGGATTTAATTATCCAAAAACCACTTCGATCCGGTTTGAACGTAGCGAATGAATTCCGTGAAGATGATGAAGAAGATGATTCAGTTTGTCTAGACCTAGGGCAACTTGTATAGACGAATGCTATCAGACCATCATCATTGGAGAACGATGAGCATTCTAAGTGAATATGTTCTTTAAAAAGGCAACGCTTAGCCTCAAACCTCATCAACCGAGAATTGCCAAAACAGGAGAGGTGAAGCAAGGCTAAGTGGGTAGCATGCAATTAGGGTAAGGTCATCCCTGTCTAGAGTCCCTTAGATCTCGACTATGTGGCCGGTTGCTGATTCCAACCGCGAGGTGATCTTAATCGGACTATCCAGTAAGGGATAGCTTCGGTCTTGTGTTGTAGGGGACCGGGAGTGGTCCTCGATACTCTGATCTAGACCAGGTACTGTGACGAGTGGTACCCCAGTAGCCCTGCCACTGTATGGAGCCCATTCTCCAAGAAGTACCCGTACGGTTTTGATTGTGGCCAACTATGCTGGAACATAAGATGCAAACATTTCAGATATATTCTGTTTTACTTTCTGTAGACACTATTATAATATCAGACGGTTTTAATAAAAACATTTTGGTTATCGTAAGGTAAAAACCCGGCATGTTTATTTATGGCGTGGTCATACGAGATACCTTTGATTTCAAAGGATTTTGAAAACTTTAATAAATCAATTGAGTGTGTTTTCTCACACTAATTTTCCAGATTGAATCGGGTGTTATTTTATTATAATGCTTGGGTCAAACCGAGTATTACAGATTCAGGATAGGATGCTATAGAGCTCAGGAGATGAGCTGGATGACGGAGGCGTATATCACGTATCTGACTTATATTCCACTATGGGCCTTGTGACTACAAGTTATTATAACTGTCCAGTATTGTGTGATTGTCTGATTGTTGTACTCTGATAATGGTATGCATATATAACAGTATAGGTTTTCTTTGTATTTAAAAGCTATTATTATATATTGTACTTTATTCCGCTGCGATTGTGAGACTCTAATGTTGTTTCTATTTTCTTCTTCTACCTCTTTCTTCTTTCCCTTACGGTCTAGTATTTCCGGCATTCGATTGTCCGACATTTAATACCGTGGACATATTTATGTGGATTTTCGAAGGTCCAAAAACCGAGTCGTGACAAATCCATAATTTAAATATCTATGGGTATCTATCATTTCAACCCGCAATCCCAAAAATTTAAAATCAATGAAAATTTCTTTGGTTTATCGTTTCAACCCACAACGATTTTTTCCTATTCTATAAAATCGTTCAGGTATGTATCATTTCAACCCATGGGGAATTCTAAATTAACAAGGAACTTGTAGGGTGAGGAAAAATATGATAAAATATAACCTATCAACAACAGGCATATATCATCAGCGATAAATTAAATAAAATATATACAACGAGATATGGTGTCATATATCTCAGGTGTATAATTGCAGATAATAGCATATCATCTTTGACAATTAAATAACCAACAATTTACAACATATTTAAATTTCCATTTCAAGTGAAATCAAATTTACTAAATATATGAATATTAATCGTGAGTGATTGCTCACCTTTCAAAGCTAGAGGAATAACAAGAGCAAGTGCAACGAATCCAAGCATAGATTTTGAAAGCGCGGCACGATGAACACAAATTCGACAAGCAAAGTTGATAGCTTGGAATCGGTGAGAACAAATCAAAACCAGGTTGATATAACACTGAAACACACTATATGTTGTATTATATATTCGTTTCAAGATATTAACATAATATATTATTTATACGTATATATATAATTTCTCAAAGATCAATATTGAATTTAAAACATCTATATAAAAAAGTCTTTATATATTTCAAACCAATATTCAATTTAAACACATATACAACAAAATATATATATTTTAAATAATTACTACTTAACACATATCAAAATTTAAATAAACTCCTATATTATATCTGAAAACCAACTCAACGTATACTTATATATGTAAACCAATATATAAACTGATATATAACTTACGTGCACGTCATATTTTCAAATCAATATTTAATTTAAATAAATATTAACTAAAATCTCCATATATTTTGAAAACCAAACATATATATAATTTATGTATACCAACTAATATATAACATATGTATAAACTTATGTACCTATTGTATATATTTAGCAGTATATATTATAAAAACAATACAAACTTTATTATTATATCTACACTTAAATAAATCAAAACTTACTTGTATAAGCTTATATATACAACCAACGGAGTTTATATAACTTTCATAAGCTCACATATAAAAATGACAGGTTTTTACATAAACTTACATATAAAAATAATAGGTTATATACAATTACATGTATAAACAGTCGATTATATATGTATATATATAAACTATTATAAATTATACATTAAACTGAACAGATTATATAAAAACTAATATATATATATATAATAATACTTTAAGCATATTAAAATTATACGTTATATATATATATACATATATATCTATTTGTGTGTGTGTGTAATAAGACTGAGTACAGTAGAATATATAGAACTGCAAATAAAGGAACATATATATAAATGAAAGAAATCATAGACTCGTGTTCTAAATAATAAGAAGGCTGCAAAGGAGTTTTCTGGGCAGCACAAATGTTCGTTGGTGGGTCTGATCTTCGTGGAGGAGCAATGGAGTGGTCGGGGTCTGGGTATGAAGGAGGGTTTGCTCGCTGCTGTTAGGAGACGGAAGGAAATGGGTTCGCGGGTGAAACAAGAAGTGGCATCGTGTGTTGATCGGTGGAGGAGCAATGGGATGGACGTGGGTTATATGTGGCTGGAGTTTGAGCTCGGAGCAGTGGGAGGTAGCCGAGTTGTAGAGGAAGAGAAGATAGGTGACTGTATGGTTTGCATGGAGGTGATGGGTGTTATGGTGGCTAGGGTGGAGCTGGTATAGGAAAGTTGGAGGAAGTCGACAGCGATAGATAGGGTCGTCGGTTGGCGATGGAGTGGGTTTCATGGGTGGTTCTCGGCGAGCTGTCAGGGTGTGGTTCGGTGTTGCGTGAGAGTGAGGCGAAGGCAGAAATGAACAGTGCTTGAGCACGGACTCGTTGGTTACAAAAGGTGGTGCACAATTCATCAAACAAATATTGATATATTTCTAAATTTTCTCTATTTAGAATAAGATAGTAAAACAGAGAGAAGAGAATTGAGATGGAGAAAGAATGTGGAATGGAGGAAAGCATGGTAAAAGTAGGAGATAAAGCAGCCTTTTACTTTCCAATGCAAGAATATATTTATTATAATTTTTTGTCAATTGATAAGTCAGACAAAAGAAAGGAAAGAGAAGAGAATAGGAGAATTGACGAACCAGCTAATAATATATTGAAACAATAAGAAGGAAGAAACGAACCATAATTTATATTTTTAACAGTAGGAAGGGCAAATGTCAAGCACGAGAATTCAGGGAATCATTAAAGCAATTGGCTATTTGATGTGATGCCCCACCTCTATGCTCACAATAACAAAGAGTATTAAAAGAAATACTGTCTGTTATTAAGAAGATAAGGCTGGATAGGAGCGGCCATCCGTAGTTAGGCCTTACACTAGTATTGGTTATCTCGATAGGAGTGGTATATATTTTCTTTTTTTTCATCTGTTATTTATTACTCCCATCGACATACCCAATTCCAATATAAAACGAACTACGATGGTTCATAATAGTTTAGGACAATATATATAATAATAACACAGATAAACTAAATGCGGAACACAGATAATATCAAATTTCATATATATATAACTGCACGTGATACAATACATATGATGCAACTACAACTGTCGACACAGGATGTTACATATACAAGTACATTATCGTAAATAATATACATGAATACGTACATCCTATAAAATGAAAACGACTACTCAAAAAGATATGAAGACACTTCATAGCTCAAGCAGCAACCTAAAGCAAGATATCAACAACCTGAAATAACTTGGTCTGACCTGAGTATTAAATTCAAAAGAAAATAATACACGGGTCAGTCTAATTCAAACTCAGTTACTAATGCACGGAAGCAATAATAATTAAATAATCAAATAGATGACAGTCACAGTAAATCTTATCTATCCAATCCTTTAATAAGGAAATCGGATAGCGGTAAATATAACACGTAACAGTGTTAAACAACAAATCAACAAATTCAAATTATCAACAAAGATAAATGAAAGGATTATCAATGAAGAGAATTTAGAAAACAACAGAATTGCCTAAACGACAATTAACAACAAAATATAATTATTAAATAATAGTTAGAAACTCATAATCTAATTATCTAATAGATAATTAGACAATAACAAAATGATCAAATCAAACCAAATTGAAATACAGTTTCGAAATATTGAAATTAACATACGAAATAATTCAAACAATTGAAATATCACTTAAAAACATCAATACTGATTGGCTGTAGTACACGCTCACGTGTACTGCCTCGCCAATACATCATATGAAATACGCAAAAGATCAATGAATCAAAAGCAAATGGCACCAACCCAAATCAAAATGAACCAGATGGAACTGCAACAGCATGAGCACAGCATACACCCAGTAACCATCAAATGAACAAAGTGCTCGTGAATGCACAATGAAAGTACACAAACGAACACAAGGTCAAACCCAAAATACCGGATTCAACTCAAGTGCAATAAAATAATGTTACAGTTTTCAGCACAAGGTCAAATCCGAGCTACAAGCTGGATTCAACACGAGTGCTCGTTAAAAATAAGCACATCAAATATTTTTCAGCAGAAACAGAGTCAGCCTAATGCTATAGGTCTGAAACTCCAAGATAAGCAAAACTCAAACCCGAGGCAACAATGGCAAAGACCTCACAAATGCTCAAAGATAAGGCAACACAGCAGTGGCACAGCATAGCATATAAATGGATAGCAACAAGGCACAAAGGCCAGCCAATGATACATGTACAAAGAGCAACACTGTGAACACTATGGAATGCATGGGTGTGCAACAAGGAGAATGCACAGGTGTGCAATAAGGAGAATGTACACATGACAGTAATGACACGCAACAGACTAATGAAGCAAAATACCAAACACATGGAGGCAAAGCCCAAACACATGAATGGATATATATATATATACACACACAATGCATCATATATATACAATTTACAAACTTCAAATGAAACAGGAGCTCAAATGAACAATCAAGGCATAAACCAATAGTGAATTCAAGTGAATGGCAATACATGATGCATCAGTGAAACAACTCGATATGAAAACAAAGGTTGCAGTGAAGACTACAAAAATGCTCAAGTGTATCTGCATATTAAATATGCAAACAAAGGTTGCATGAGCAAAAGCCTCAATAATGAAATAGCCATGTTCGAAACCAAATACAGTGAACTACATGATGAATATGTATGCAAGTGAATTCATCATGAACCAAAGAAGGTACCAGTAACAACTACATGAAACTGGATAGTGCAAACTCAAATAGAAAATGTATATGAACATGAAGCAGTAACAAATGTACATGAACATGAAGGCAACAGATACAACTGAAATGCAAACTATCTCAAACATGATACAGTGAGAATACACAAAGAGAATGCAAAGTCGAAGTTCAATGAAGTCAATGTCGAACAATTCTTGCAGGTAAAATCGAACGAGGATGAAAGTGCTACCAGAGGCGGTGAATAGTATAGTCAAAGTCGACAAAATCAACTTCATCAAAATCAAGTCAAAAATCATCAAGCCGGAAATTCACCAAATTATACGAGATCGAAAAATTCAGTGAAATCATCAACAATGAAGCACAATTGAATGGCTGAAGCACTATACTAAGAGTGAATTAGGATGTGAGTGAAAAATCACTCTCCTTTGTTCGAAGAATCCAAACCCAAATCGCAGCTGAAATCATCTGAAGCTCGATCCAAATTCAAAGCAGTCGAAGTAAAATGGAGACCATCGATTGCCAAAAAGGAACGCTGAATCATCTATTTAATCGAATATTTCAAGTCGGCTTCTTCGAATTCACGAAAACCCTAATTTTTAATCAAGAGGAACGACGAAGGAAGCCGCCATTATTTTCTTTCGTTCGTTTGTTTAGGGTTTTGAACGAATAAATGGAGGAACCAGGTATATACTCGATAATTATCACAGCACCCAAAACTAAAGAAACGTGGACCAAGATTCAACTTAAAGCCCACATAACCTTTTAACAAATTTTTAAAAGAATTTCAACTTATTAAAAACTTCCAATAGCAATTTGCTAGCAATTTAATCGCCTAATGACGATAATTAATTGTTACAAAACCCCGGGCTGTTACAGACTCCCCTCCTTATAAAAATTGCATCCCCACAATTTTCATAATTAAAGGCATCAATAACAATTATTTTTCTAACATAAACTGGTTAAGCTAGAAAAATAAAGGTCAAGAACACAGACGCAAGAGAAATCTTTTAATTTCATACAAGAAATTTACAAATTCTCAACAAAATCTAATTATCAAATAGATAATCAGAAAACAGCAAACTGAATAAATACAATTTTCAGCAACATTTAATTATCAGTTAGATAATTAGAATTCAGAAATCACAAAACAGCAATATCTAATTATCGATGCGATAATTAGAAAATAGCAAAATCTAATTATCAACAAAGATAGTTAGGAAACACAAATCACATATCGCAAAACCGCAAATATCTAGCTATCCAACAGATAATTAGAAAACGCTAACTATCAACAAAGATAGATAGAAAACAGCAATTCAATATAATCAACATAATCTAGAATCAATTAGAAACTAGAAAATCTCATAATCAGCAAAATTAACAAATATCTACTTATCAAAACCGATAATCAGAAATCTCAAATCAACAAATATCTAATTATCAAAAACGATAAAGAGAAATCTCAAATCAACAAATATCTAATTATCAAAAATGATAATTAGAACTCAAATCAACAAATATCTAATTATCAAAAATGATAATCAAAAACAACAAATATCCAATTATCAAAAACGATAATCAGAAACAACAAATATCCAATTATCAAAAACGATAATCAGAAACGGTAAATATCCAATTATCAAAAACGATAATCAGAAACAATAAATATCCAATTATCAAAAACGATAATCAAAAATCTCAAATCAACAAATATCTAATTATCAAAAACGATAATTAGAAATCTCAAATCAACAAATATCTAATTATCAAAAACGATAATCAGAAACAACAAATATCCAATTACCAAAAACGATAATCAGAAACAACAAATATCCAATTATCAAAAACGCTAATTAGAAACAACAAATATCCAATTATCAAAAACGATAATCAGAAACAACAAATATCTAGAATCAATTAAGATAACTAGAAAATCGACATAAAAGGTTGGATCGATCCCATCAGATGGCGTGTTTTAGCTACGCCGCATGTGCGTCAACAAATGGCCGAAGCCTACCAAGTACTATATTTTTGGCGCCCAACAAATGACCCGAAGGTCCGACAAATGACCCGAAGATCTAGTACTGGTATTTGACCCGAAGGTCCATCATATCACACGAAGGTCCAACATATGACCCGAAGGTCCATCATAGTGGCTCGAAAGCACACAAAATCATCAAACAGTAAATATTTCAATTAAGGAGTCCGGAATTAATCGAAATAGCAAACGCACATGTCCCATACCATGAGTTTTACTAAATCGTGTAATTCTCTTCATCGTTTCCTTGAAAGTGCAAAATCGTATATTTTAAATTAATAACATCTTATGTTCTCAAATGGACAAGTCCGGAATTAAGCGAATCAGTAAAAGTGAGGGTTCATAGTCCTTAATTTTGCTAAAGTATTTAAATCGCTTCCTCATTCTTTTGAAAGCCCAAATTGTAGAAATTTTGGAAATAATTTTATTTTTTTTAAAATGATTTACAAATCCATGATTAAAACATCAACAATAACAGCAATTTCGATGAGGAAATTGCACTTCTCAAAACACCGTAAAAACGGATCTCAAAATCAGCATTGCGGGATAACCGCTTGAAAATTCACTTTAAAATTTGGCGGTTACTGAAGTCAAAGCGACAGTAATTTTTATATGTCAAAATCTCATCAAAATAATTCTCATCAAAATATAATACAATGAATTTTCATTCATTAAAAATGTCAACAAAACACTGTGCTTCAAAATTTTAGCACCGGTGTAAAAATCTCGTTATAAAAATAACGGCAACAAAATACGTTTTAGAACCAAACACCGGTTCAATGTAAAATTAATGCAGTAACGTGCAATTCATATTTGTATGCATACTACAAAATGAACAAAGAAATCACTCGATTATAACTTCAATGAAGATAATTTAAAACAGCAAAAATCTCAACAAAACTCATAACTGTAATCGCTTCGGATCCTCAAATCGGATTAGAAATTTTCAAAGAAAACAAAAATAAACACATCTATGTAACAACACAATGAAATTTATTTTCATTTTCATATTTTTATTTTTAAATCAAAAAGGTTATCAACTATACTCAGCGAAGTCAGTCTCACTGTTTCCGCTGCGCACTCTGATAAACAGAACACAATTTCTCAATCATCAAAACACAATTTCACTTTTATTTTTAAATAAAGATATTTAAAAATTTCATCGTAATTCCGAAACTTTAGTTTTGACTCAAGGCACAAATAAACATCGACAAATAGTTGTAACACATGTTCCATCTAAGTTATGTTCTATATTATGTCCACAAAACACTCGCTCCGATACCAACTGTGACGCCCCACCTCTATGCTCACAATAACAAACAGTATTAAAAGAAATACTGTCTATTATTACGAAGAATAAGGCTGGATAGGAGCGACCATCCGTAGTTAGGCTTTACACTAGTATTGGTTATCTTGATAGGAGTGGTATATATTTTCTTTTTTTTCCATCTGTTATTTATTACTCCCATCGACATACCAAATTCCAGTATAAAACGAACTACGATGGTTCATAATAGTTTAGGACAATATATATAATAATAACACAGATAAACTAAATGCGGAACACAGATAATATCAAATCTCATATATTTATAACTGAGGTTAGTTACTATACATGTGATACAATACATATTATACAACTACAACTGTCGACACAGGATGTTACATATACAAGTACATTATCGTAAATAATATACATGAATACATACATCCTATAAAATGACAACGACTACTCCAAAAGATATGAAGAGACTTCATAGCTCAAGCAGCAACCCAAAGCAAGATATCAACAACCTGAAATAACTCGGTCTGACCTGAGTATTAAATTCCAAAGAAAATAATATACGGGTCAGTCTAATTCAAACTCAGTTATTAATGCAAGGAAGCAATAATAATTAAATAATCAAATAGATGATAGTCATAGTAAATCTTATCTATCCAATCCTTTAATAAGGAAATCGGATAACGGTAAATATAACACGTAATAGTGTTAAACAACAAATCATCAAATTCAAATTATCGACAAAGATAAATGAAAGGATTATCAATGAAGATAATTTAGAAAACAACAGAATTGCCTAAATGGCAATTAAAAACAAAATCTAATTATTAAATAATAATTAGAAACTCATAATCTAATTATCCAAAGATAATTAGACAACAACAAAATGATCGAATCAAACCAAATCGAAATACAATTTCAAAATATTGAATTTGACATACGAAACAATTCAAACAATTGAAATATCACTTAAAAACATCAATACTGATTGGCTGCAGTACACGCTCACATGTACTGCCTCGCCAATACATCATATGAAATACGCAAAAGATCAATGAATCAAAAGCAAATGGCACCAATCCAAATCAAAATGAACCAGATGGAACTGCAACAGCATGAGCACAGCATCCACCCAGTAACCATCAAATGAACAAAGTGCTCGTGAATGCACAATGAAAGTACACAAACGAACACAAGGTCAAACCCAAAATACCGGATTCAACTCAAGTGCAATAAAATAAAGTTACAATTTTCAGCACAAGGTCAAATCCGAGCTACAAGCTGGATTCAACACAAGTACTCGTTAAAAATGAGCACATCAAATATTTTTCAGCAAAAACAGAGTCAACCTAATGCTACAGGTATGAAACTCCAAGAAAAGCAAAACTCTAACCCGAGGCAACAATGGCTAGGACCTCACAAATGCTTAAAGATAAGGCAACACAGCAGCGGCACAGCATAGCATATAAAGGGATAGCAACAAGGTACAAAGGCCAGCCAATGATACATGTACAAAGAGCAACACTGTGAACACTGTGGAATGCACGGGTGTGCAACAAGGAGAATGCACAGGTGTGCAACAGGGAGAATGTACACATGACAGTAATGACACGCAACAGACTAATGAAGCAAAATACCAAACACATGGAGGAAAATCCCAAACACATGAATGGATATATATATATATATATATATATATATATACAGTGCATCATATATATACAATTTACAAATTGCAAATGAAACAGCAGCTCAAATGAACAGTCAAGGCATGAACCAACAGTGAATTCAAGTGGATGGCAATACATGATGCATCAGTGAAACAACTTGATATGCAAAAAAAGGTTGCAGTGAAGACTACAAAAATGCTCAAGTGTATCTGCATATTAAATATGCAAACAAATGTTGCAGTGAAGACTACAAAAATGCTCAAGTGTATCTGCATATTAAATATGCAAACAAAGGTTGCATGAGCAACAGCCTCAGTAATGAAATAGTCATGTTCGAAACCCAATACAGGAAACTACATGATGAATAGGTATGCAAGTGAATGCATCATGAACCAAAGAAGGTACCAGTAACAACTACATGAAACTGGATAGTGCAAACTCAAATAGAAAATGTATATGAACATGAGCAGTAACAAATGTACATGAACATGAAGGAAACAGATACAACTAAAATGCAAACTATCTCAAACATGATACAGTCACAGTACACAAAGAGAATGCAAAGTCGAAGTTCAATGAAGTCAATGTCGAACAATTCTTGCAGGTAAAATCGAACGAGGATGAAAGTGCTACCAGAGGCGGTGAATAGTATAGTCAAAGTCGAAAAAATCAACTTCATCAAAATCAAGTCAAAAATCATCAAGCCAGAAATTCACTAAATTATACGAGATCAAAAAAGTCATTGAAATCATCAACAACGAAGCATAGTTGAACGGCCGAAGCACTATACTAAGAGTGAATTAGGATGTGAGTGAAAACTCACCCACCTTTGTTCAAAGAATCCAAACCCAAATCGCAGCCGAAATCATCTCATGCTCGATCAAAATTCAAAGCAGTCGAAGTAAAAAGGAGACCATCGATTGCCAAAAAGGAACGTTGAATCATCTATTCAATCGAATATTTCAAGTCGGCTTCTTCGAATTCGCGAAAACCCAAATTTTTAATCAGGAGGAACGACGAAGGAAGCCGCCATTATTTTATTTCGTTCGTTTGTTTAGGGTTTTGAATGAATGAATGGAGGAATCGGGTATATACTCGATAATTATCACAGCACCCAAAACCAAAGAAACGTGGGCCAAGATTCAACTTAAAGCCCACATAACCTTTTAACAAATTTTTAAAAGAATTTCAACTTATTAAAAACTTCCAATAGCAATTTGATAGCAATTTAATCGCCCAATGATGATAATTAATTGTTATAAAACCCCAGGCCGTTACATTTGATTTCAACCTGTAGATAGATGAAAGGGCACAAGAAACGAAAGGAACAAAACGGGCACCGTTACGGTTAACCATTTCACATATTCCTCCATGCACCGGACACCCAAATATACAAATGAATATACTGCGGAGATTGGCACGATGAGATGATCAGAATGGTACATAAATATTAGCTATACGATTATCCTATCAAAAGTCAATATTCGGTACCGAAAATGCTGCTAAAACGCCGAAAATAAGATGAACGGGGTCAGAGAAGTCCAAATTTGACGAAATGAAATATGGCATCTCACTCGGAAAACAATTTAAAATTTTAGTATATAAAAATATTCAGGTTTCTAAAATATTTTATTTTCATCAAACATTAACTGCTTTAAAATTGAAATACAAAATTACACAACTGAACTAACATTCATATTTTCCAATGAAAATTTTCCATTTGCTACGTTTAAATAGACACGTTTCAAATATCAAATTTTCATTATCAAATTCAATTATTTAGAATTTCACAAAATCAGTTAATTACGTTATAAAAATCGTTAAAATATACGAGTAGTTGCACTCTCCCCCACTCAAAACTTTTCATCTCTGAAAAGGAACGAGATAGGAGAATAGAAACAACCAAAAGGGAAAATAGATTGAAATGAAAAATAAAACAATAATTTCAAAACCATATAAATTTCAATTTAAATTAATTAATATTTAAAATTTTCGTTTAATCCATTTTATTTAATCAGTAATATTCATTCAGTTGATTAAATTTAAATTTATTAACATTTGTTACAAAATTTTCTTCCAAAACAAATTTTATTATATTTAACTTATTTATTTGCTCCATTTACCTTCAATTAAGTTGATTCCACTTAAAATTCAATTATAACTATTCTTAAGTTCATATTTATCTGCTTAAGTAGTCTTCTCTTTATTTAATTTATTTCACTTAACATATTTGTAACATATATTAAGTGTGTAAACATTTTATAGCCATATTTATTCAACAAACATATTATTCAACTTATTATTCAATTTTATTATCTGTAAATTCCCTTACCAAAATATCATTTTTGATATCTTATTACTTATATCATAGTGTATACTATCCAATTATATTCCAATTACATTTAAACTTTTCTAGGTAAGTTAAATTAATGTTTCTGAGTGTAATTAAACACTATACAAATTTACCCTTTTTTCAGCATTTCTATCAAATAAAATTTTTAGTTTGAACATTTTATTCTTTAAATTTCTCTTGTGTAACCTTCAATTTCATTCATATAAACATTTAACTTTTTGAATATTTCAAGTAAGCTATATATGCTTTAGAGTTGAAATTGAGTATTATACAAATAAATTTTATCCTAATTCAACTGTTTCAAGTTATTTTAATTTCATTTCTTATTTTAGTTATTCCAATTATTCAAAAAAAATTACTTCATTTCAATAACTGAATTCCATCACTTCACACATAATCTAAGTGTTAAATTTCTAGTTTCACTTTAAACAAATTTGAAATAAATACATATACATATATATAGTACATCAAATCACATTCAAGAAATTCAAAACAAATTCATTTTCAAAACAAAAGTGTAGCAATGCTACTAAGGGTCTCTCTACTTTGAGACTCGAAAATGAATGTCAATGATGTTGTAGTCATCATCGAAATTATTTTCTAACGAAAAAATAGGAGAGTAGCGATTTACTTCATTTAAAATTCTTTGAAAATAATTTATACTTGAAATATTTCAATTCATGTATTTTCCAAAACTTTTAAAGCCATAACTTGGAAAAGCGCTGATACTTAAATTCTTAAAGTTTAATTTAAATTCATTTCGATTTCAAATCAAATTTTATAACCATATTTACAATTTCAAAGAATGATAGTTAATGATTTTGAAATGTTAACCAAGAAATAAATGGTAACCAAGTATTGTCATCTGTAACAAAAATTCACTAACTATCTAATTTTAGAAGATCATACTTTTATATATAAATATAATCATACGTAACTATTTCATTTTTAAATTTCGAAAATAATATTATGTCAGTTTTCTCTGTTCAAGTGTTTTGGTATTCCTATCGATGGCGTTGGCCAGACGAATCGATCGAAACCCAAAACTCAAACTTAACAACTCAAACAACACAATATAAAACATTTTTATATAAATTACAAAATACGCACCCTCATAGAATGATTCAAGAATGGATTTCAAAACAAGGATAGAGATTCAAATTTAGATGAACCCTAGTCAAAGAAAATTCTAACTATGAAGGTAACTTAAAAGAAAGATAAAAAAATTAAATTACAAAGAGGAAAGATGGTTAGACTTATATTAATCGTGGGTGACTTTAACCGGGTCGACCGAGATTTCAAGAATAAGATCACTGCGAAAATTCAGTTTCCCGCTTGAAGGGATGAGAAATGACTTTACTACAACATCAGGATAATCCCTAACCATCAGGGATGGAGTCGAGATCATTAAGATGAACATCAAACAAAGGATAAAACTACCTGCAAAATTCTGAGGCATTCGACATTCTATAAGAAGAGAATTACACAGGTTGTCCACTAAAAGACGATTCGGGCTTTGCAAGAAATAACAGCATCGTAACTGAGAACGTAGAAACCTCCGGTGAAATGATGCCTACTGTAAAGGAGTTATGTCCCTTTACAAATCATACTAAGGTTGTCGGAACAGAAGTGGAGTTATGGGATGCTCCAATATCAAGAAGAACACGAATATGGAGTGATAAAACTAGATTTTTGAACAAAAGGGAAAGTTTCGAAATTCAAAAGAAATCCAAATCGAAGAGGAGAAATTCAAGCTCGAACGAAGGTGATTCTGTAATTAATTTTTACTGCATATGCTAAGTTTTGCCTAAATCTGGCTCTAATGCCAACAGTAACGACACGCGATTTCGAACCATTCACATCCACACATGTCAGACTTGAATTGTTCAAACAATAGATTGTTAATTTATATTTGGCAGAACTCACCATATAAAGTAAATAAATCAATCACAGAATCACAAACATAGAGTATTACAACAATAAGCAGCGGAATAGATAAATAGTAGTTCATGAAGCTACTATAAAATATCAAAGTCTGGAGAAAAAAACAACAGAATCTCAAATACAAATGAATCTCAAATACATGAGAAACTGATGAGTCTGAACGTAAATGACAGACATAAACTGAAAATTGGATATATAGATCTTCAAATAAAGCTTCAATCTCCAAATGTGAGTCTTAAATGTGGTGACACTCAGTCTAACCCGAGCATAAAGCAAAATACATAACACTCGAGTCAGGATTAACATTCTTATATCAGTAAATTCAACTCAAGTGAAATATCAACTGAAATACAAGTAACCTAAAGGATGTTTGGGACTTCCATCATCTAAGGTTCCATGGAACAATCTACTATGTAGTAATATACGCTATTATAATATGTCTATGGTAAAGCAAACTATTAAAATAGCGTTAAAGCGTTACCCATACCCCCTTTAACACATTTTTATATATTCTCATAGTCTATATAGTACCGTAATTCCTCCTTAAACTGGAGGGCTATCATAGGGAACTCCATGGGGATGGTACAAACCAAACCCGCAGAATGCACGATAAGGCATGCGACAAGGCACTCGAGGCAATGCCAGGGTAGATATACCATTTTCACTCTCGGGCTGGTGTTAACGCATAGCAGTTATTACCGCCCACCTCCTGGCACGCTCCCAAATCAAAGGCTGCACCCAATCAAATCACAAAAGCAATAGAATTGTATCGAAGAAATGTGCCCGATCAGAGGAATGACCCCACTTGGCCTGGTATAACTCCTGTTTTAGCTACATCAAGCTGACTCATGGGAATCAGGGCTACGTAAATACCATATAGAATCGTCGTCAAACCATCCAACTTCATTCTGGAATCTCCACCACGTACACGGTTGTTAAAGTGGTTTTCAGTATTGGCATAGAGTATGACAATATTTGATCCCGGTACCTTTAACAAGTAAATGCTTATTTCACACCGTGGTTATTTCATTTCAAATAGTTCATACTTCATATCAAAATACCATATTCATTTTGAAACAATATCAATTCGATATCATTATTCACTTTAAATAATATTTATTTCCAGAACCGTAACACTTTCAAAATTATAACTCTTTCGAAATCATAACACTTTTAAAATCATAACACTTTGGAAATCGTAACACTTTGGAAATCATAGCACTTTTGAAATCATAACACTTTGGAAATCATAACACATTCGCCTGAAATAATTTAGATATTAAAAACAATATATATATTAAGTTAGTTATAAGTTAAAACAGCTTAAATAATTTATATATTAAAATACTTTATATATATTAAAATACTTTATATAATAAAAATAGTTTCCTCCAACTTCACACATCGATTTAAATCAGCATAAATTCCAAATTCAATTTAAATCAATCCATGTTCAACACTTTCAATTTAAAAGGTTAAAGATTCAATTCAAATTCTTAATAAACCATTTCAATCTTTATCAATTTCAAATCCATGTTTGAATTACCTCTTCAATTCCAGTAAGATTCAAAATTTAAATGTTTAACATTTTCGATATAAGTTTCATTTATATCTCAACATTTAACTTTACTATTATTTAGTTTTGAAATATTCACTTAATCAATCGGATAATAATTTAAACAAAATCTCAAATTACAAATTTGAATAAAACTAAATACCACATTTTAATTTATTTTAATTTGAAAATATTCATTTAATCGCTTAAATCAAAAATCAAGTTATAAAATCATATCTTTAAAATCTCAATTTTAGTAAGTTTCACATAAATTTTATTTAAGTATAATTCTTGAAAAATACAATTTCAAATCAATTTCAATTAATCTTCCCTACCTTAAGTTATTATAATTATTACAAAAATCTATTTTAAAATATAATTTTAGATAAATACCTAAACATATTATATGCTAATTAAATTAAATTAAATCTTATTATTGAATTTATTTTATACTAGATCTATTTTTTTATACTTTTAAAATAATAAAATTATAAGTAAAATCTCAAAATTTATATTTTTAAAACTAACTTACAAATTTAAAATTTCTAAAACATGTAACTTTAAAAAAATCTAAAATTTAGACATATGTAAAAATAACATTTATATATATGATATTTTAAAAAATCAATATTCATTAAAATCATATATTTCCTTTCAAAACTTTGGAAATTGTTTTCAAAATATAGACCAACAGTGTCCATACATAATTTTCTATCCTATGGTCAAGTGATATGGATATTTATCTGTTCAATTCGCAATTTAAATATCTATATGTATGTATCATTTCAACCCACAATCCTAAAATTTTAAAATCAATGAAAATCGCTTGGGTTTATCATTTCAGCCCATAACGATTTTCCCCTATTCTACAAAATCGTTCGGGTATGTATCATTTCAACCCATTGGGAATTCTAAATTAACAGGGAACTTGCAGAGTGAGAACAAATATGATAAAATATAACATATCAACAACAAGCAAATATCATCAGTGATAAATAAAATAAAATATATACAACAGGATAAGGCGTCATATATCATAGGTGTACAATTGTAGATAATGGCATATCATCTTTAAAAATTAAATAACTAACAATTCAAATTTAACAGCCTATTTCAATTGTCGTTTCAAGTGAAATCAAATTAACTAAATATAAGAATGTTAATCGTGAGTGATTTCTCACCTTTCAAAGCTAGAGGAATAATAAGAGCAAGATGCAATGAATCCAAGCATAGATTTCAAAGCGCGGCACGATGAACACGAATTCAATAAGCAAAGTTGATAGCATGGAATCGATGAGAACAAATCAAAACCAGCTTGATATAACACTGAAACCAACTATATATTATATTATATATTCGTTTCAAGATATTAACATAACATATTATTTATATGTATATATATAATTTCTCAAAGATCAATAATCAATTTAAAACATCTATATGAAAAAAACTCTTTTTATGTTTCAAACCAATATTTAATTTAAACACATATACAACAAAATATATATGTTTCAAATCATTACTACTTAACACATATCAAAATTTAAATAAAATCATATACTAGATATAAAAACCAACTTAATGTATACTTATATGTGTAAACCAATATCTAAACTGATATATAACTTACGTGCACATCATATTTTCAAATAAATATTTAATAAACAAATATAAAGTAAAATCTCCATATATTTTAAAAACCAAACACAAATATATAATTTATGTATATAAACTAATATATAACATATGTATAAACTTATATACCTATTATATATATAACAAAATTTATTATAAAAACAATACAAACTTACTTTATTATTATATCTGCACTTAAACAAATCAAAACTAACTTGTATAAGCTTATATATACAACCAACAAATTTTATATAATTTTCATAAGCTCATATATAAAAATGACAGGTTCTTACATAAACTTACATATATAAATAATAGGTTATATACAACTACATGTATAAACAATCGATTATATATATACATATATATATATATATAAACTATTATAAACTTATACATTAAACCGAACATATTATATATAAACTAATATATATGTGTAATATCACACTTTGAGCATACTAAAATTGTACTTTATATATATGTGTGTGTGTGTATGTGTGTGTAATAAGACTGAGTATAGTAGGATATACCAAACTGTGAATAAAGGAACATATATATAAACGAAAGAAATCGTAGACTCACGTTCTAAATAATAGGAAGGCTGCAAAGGAGTTTTTTGGGTGGCAAAAGCGTTCGATAGTGGGTCTGATCTTCGTAGAGGAGAAATAAAATGGTCGGGGTATGGGTACGACGGAGGGTTTGCTCGCTGGTGTTAGGAGACGGAAGGAAATGGGTTCGTGGGTGGAACAAGGAGTGGTGTGGTGTGTAGATCCGTAGAGGAGCAATGGGCTGGACGTGGGTTATAGGTGACTGGAGTTCGAGCTCGGAGTAGTGGGAAGGTAGCTGAGTCGTGGAGGAAGAGGAAATAGGTGACAATTTGGTTTGCACGGAGGTGATGGGTGCAACAGTGGCCAGAGGCGGGGCTGACATGGGAAAGTTGGAGGAAGTCAGAAGTGATAAAGAGGGTGCTCAGTTGGCGGCGGAGTGGGTTCCACGGGTGGTTGTCGACGAGCTGTCAGGGTGTGGTTCGGTGTTGCATGAAAGTGAGGCGAAGGTGGAAATGAACAGGGCTTGAGCACGGATCTCGTTGGTTGTAAAGGGTGGTGCACAGTTCATCAAACAAATATTGATATATTTTATAAATTTTCTCTATTTAGAATAAGATAGTGAAACAGAGAGAAGAGAATGTGACAAAGAAAGAATTTGGAATGGAGGAAAGCATGGTAAAAGTATTAGATGGAGCAGCTTGATAGGTTAGACAAAAGAAAGGAAGGAGAAGAGAGTAGGAGAACAGACGAACCAGTTAATAATAAATTGGAACAATAGGAAGGCAGAAACGAACCATCATTTATATTTATAATAGTAGGAAGAGAAAATGTCAAGCACGAGAATTCAGGGAATCATTAAAGCAATTGGCTGTTTGATTTCAACCTGTAGATAGATGGAAGGGCACAAGAAACAAAAGGCACAAAACGGGCACCATTACGATTAACCGTTTTGCAGATTCCGCCATGTACTGGACATTGAAATATACAAATGAATATACTGTGACGATCGGCATGACGAGACTATCAGAAGGTACATAGATATCAGCTATATTATTATCCAATCAAAAGTAGATATTCGGTATCGAAAATGCTGCTAAAACGCCGAAAATAAGATAAATGGGCTAGAGAAGTCCAAATTTGACGAAACGAAATATAACATCTCACTTCGAAAACAATTTAAAATTTTATTATATAAAAATATTCAGGTTTGGAAGATATTTTATTTTCATCAAACATTAACTGATTTTAAATTGAAATTGAAAATTACACAACAGAACTAACATTCATATTTTCTAATAATTTTTTTCCATTTGCTACGTTTAAATAGACGCGTTTCAAATATCAATTTTCATTGTCAAATTCAATTATTTAAAATTTCACAAAATTAGTTAACTACGTTATAAAAATCGTTAAAATTTATGGGTCGTTACACGAATCAAATCAGTTTCATTAAACAAACAAGTAGCAAAGCTACTAAAGTGGCCTCCTCCACTTTGAAACTCAAAAATGAACGACGATGATTTCGAGATGATCACCGAAATTATTTTCCAGCGACAGAAGAAAGTTCTGCACTTTATTTCTTTCGAAATCATCTTGAAAATATTTCAGTACGGAAAATACTTTCAAACATTACGATTGTATTTTTAAAAAATCTTAGAAACCAATTTCAAAAACTCCCGAAATTCAATCTCTCAAATTTCTAGTTTGGTTTTTTTTCATAAATCATATTCATGTGAGTCATTATCTCATATAATATTCATTTCAAAGATCGAAATTCTTTGTTTGGATTAAAATAAATAACCTTAATCTAGAAAAAACAATTTTAACCCAACATTGTCGCCAAACGCCTTATAGTCAAATTGTGAAACTTAATTCACAAGGTTTTTGTTCCAACATTCGCAAAAGATTACAACTTCTACCCTTCCCATGAGTGAAAAGTTAAATTAGTTACCAAAAAAGTCAAATGCTCATAAACTGGCCAGGCACAACATACTATAGTAAATGATAATATGCACAATCATATCAGTCGATCAATCAACCAGCAAAGATGTAACATCCAATCATCATCAAACAGTCACAAAAGATTTTATTAGTTTAAAGAATTAATTCTTTTATATTATATATATAATTCAGGTTAAAATTGTTTCATTTATTAATTACAAAAAAAATTATATCACTAACGAATACGCTCTCTCATATACGTATGTACACTAAATGAGCTAGTTCTACAGGTTTAGGTATACGCTAAACCTAAGCTCTGATACCAACTGTGACGACACCTTTTTGGACAATTTAAGTTGAAAATAAACCACACATGTCTGAATCAAATCATTCGAAAGGGTAGATTATCGATGGGGTTTAATAAAGAAAACAAGAGAAAAGAATGAAAACATTACATAGAATCTCTCAGCAGAACGATAAAATATAATAATCAAATAAAACATTACATAAAGCTGTTTAACAACATATATTTGACTACACATTTTACAACATTAATCAGAGTATAGTAAACAACATATCAAGTAATGCAGCGGAAAAATAATAATAAATACGATCACATTTCTTCGTCTTCATCTTCAAGGAATAACGTCTTCAAAACACTGAAATACTCTGGCTGACCAAAACATAATGAAATATAATACACTTGAGTCAGAATTAAAAATTTCAATGTGAGTCAAATCAATATCACATAAAATATGAGTGTAATAACTACTGAGATGTTACGGAATTTTCCATCTTCTAATCAAAATTCAAAATACCAATTTAGCCTACTTAATTTAAATCAATCCAAAATTTAAATTAAAACATAAACCTTTCAAATAATTCAATTCCAATAAATAATCCAAATTCAAGAAATTGTATGGGTATATATCATTTCAACCCATAATTTAAATGTCTTGGCTATCCAATTCTAATATGATTCAAATGACCATTTAAATGATATAATAACATACAAGGTGATAACATGGACATATTAAAATAGATAAACAACCGTACATCCAACATATCAATCAATAAGCATCCATTTAAAACAACATCCAAATATATTACAACTGGTAATAGTTATCAATATCAGGGTTTTAACTATCAATTAAATTCCAATATAAAATATAATGTCAATTCAATTTAATACCAATTTAGACTCAATATCAATTCAAATGTGAATTTAAATCAACAAACAACAACCAAAAATTTATATATCACATCATAAATTTTATTTAACTTGCAATGGAAATTTTAGTATTGTGTGAGTGGGTTGAATCACTCACCATTTATTTATATCCCATTAAAAATCCAACAAAAGCCCAATATTTCAACTGTCTCCAAATTCAACCAAACTAGTTTTATATTGTCTGGAATTCCAATACGAGTCCAACAGAAGAAACCGTGCATCAATCAAAGTTAATATGGGAAAGATATTCAAGATATAAGAATATTATGAAAATGAAATATATAAAAAATACACACACATTTTAATAATAAAATAAAATAAATTAGTTACTCACGTGAAGAACTTTGAAGCCTGGAGAATCAACGGAAAAAATGACACGATGGCTCAAGCATGGAGGAAGAAGGCTTTAGAAAATGGATTTGCAAACAAATGGAAAAGATTGGCTTCATGGAAATAAGTTGCTCACATTTTTTTGTTTTTAGAAGAGAAAGAAAACTTTAGGTAAAAGAAATGATGGAAGCACGTTTGGAAAATGGAAAGTTAGAGGAAGAGATTTATGAATTAGGAAATGAATAAGGGTAAAGCACGTTTGGAAATTGGAATATGAAAGGGAAGGATACAAGAAGATGTAAATTTGCAAAATGAAAAGAAACTAATCATGCAGGTAATTAACAAAGGATGAAAGACACACATTGGAATTTGATAAGACATGTTTACATGACAAGCAAATATTTTGGTAAAAAATTTCAAAATGTGCACTACCTCAAATAATTTAATTAATATATAGGAGACATTTCAAGGCAATGCTCACGTATAAGTAAATAAAACATGATGGAAAACCAAAAGAAGCATGTATTTAATAAAAGAAAGTAATAATAACAAAATAAAATAAATGAAAGCGACGATTTAAATTTGAGAAGGTAGACCGTGCATGAAAAGCACAACTCTAATATACCCAAATAAAAAAACATTCATTTTAACATATTGTATTAACCCCAACACACTCAAATTTACAAGCATATATATTTTCATTTAGTACACGGTAAATAAAATTAAACACTGCAATTAACGTAATGGGGACTGCTAATACACACATAAAAGATGGACCGAGACTCCAAATTAAAATTTGGAACAAAATAAATTTCCTATGTAAATATGTTAACTATTTGAAATCAAAATTTTAACCAAACTTTCAAGTTGTTTTCTTCTATTTTATTATTGTTATTTTTTTATAAGTTAAATTCAAATCAAGTTTAAATAATTAAATACATCAAATATTCCAACTAGAAACATACAACAAAATTCAATTCTTCATTTTAATGAAATTAAATTTATATTCACAAATGAAAAACATTCACTTTATTTGATAAAATATTCTTTTCAATAAATCAATCCTTTTCTTTTATTTTTATTGAAACATATTTCTTGTTATTACACATTAATTTACAACTAACACCTCCTCCTTTAAAACCAACTTATATTTAAAGATTATCTCATTAAAGAGTTACAGAAATAATAAGTCGTACTACCACGTCGTCTCTTTATCAATTGATTTCTTATCATCATTATATTTGTACAAATTTGAGTACTCATAGTTTGAAAGTAATATTTCTCATTGAAATTTTCATTATATTTTTAACACAAAATATAAATTGCACATATCACAGATTAATTACCATTTACTTCTATTTCTTATTAATAGCGAGATTTAATTACTGTTAATTACGATAATTAAATGTCTAAACGTTCCCTAATATAAGGAAGATAATTAATCTAATTTTTTTCCTTTTAAATCCAATTTTCCATGTTAAACCCAGTATCTATATACTAAATTAATTCCAACATTTACCTACAACCATAATAAAATTCTAGTTCATTACAATTTAGTTTTCAACACATTCTTTTATTTATTTTTTTATTAATTTTTTATATGTTCTTTATATTAAATCAAATAATATCTTATGTGTTTATTAAACATAATTTTCCATTTTATTGCACTACTCATTACTCTACAAATACGTCTTTTCTCATATTATTGAAACATTACAATTATATTAAATTCCAACTATTTATTTCCAAATTAATTTCAATGGATTTAATAATAACAACATTGGTTTTTACCAAAAAAATATGTAAGTGATAAATTCAGCCAAATTATCACACCACTAGCTAATTATCATGTGAACGTTAACATAAGATCTGTTAGATCTTAATCCATGACTGAGTTTAAACCTCTAAGTCGCATAACTGTAATGATGAATACTCCAAATAACCTCATTTGAATTGTTTCGATACTTGCATTTCAAGGATCATAACACGGTGTTGGCTGTAAACGGAAAAGCGCCATCTTTGAAATATTCGAGGAAACATAAGCTAGGTTCCAAAAAGGGTAAGAAGGATACTTCCATTGATAAAGGTTAATATCGTCACTGTCCAAGAAGGCTGATTGGAAGTGCAATTGTCTGGACTATTTAAAGATGGTCAAAGAATGCAAAGAAACCATTTCTTCGACTACTCGAGCTATGTTTATGATTTAAAATTGTTTTTTCAATCAATAAATTATCTTGGGTTTTAAATACTGGATTTGAGACTTGTAATTGTAATTCACTACAGGGACATTAGGGAAGATGACATGCCATGAAGGGTGAAATGAGGCTTCAAGTTGCTAATGGATCTATTGTAAATGCAACATTAATCGGAGACTATCACTTAACTTTGCCTAGGGGTTTCATTTTAGTTTTAAATAATTGCTACTATGTTAAGAACTTTATTTGTGGTAGGATGATGACTTCATATCATTTTTAAGTTAATTTTTCATTATTAATACTTGGAAGTTAGTATTCAAATCATCAGGAAGCTTTTGAAAAGTAAGATCTTCACATTGTTATTTCTTTGTGTTTATGTTGATCATATTTATTCAATGTTATTTTTGAACTTACATTTACTGCTTTGAATTTTCAAATTGCATAATACAAATAACTTTTCTATGTGCTTGATCTTTTTCATATAAATATTTTACTGCTTGCATGATTTGGATTAGTATTTTATTTTCATGTTATTGTGTTTAATTTATTGCCTTTTGTGTGCAAATTTTCATGTTATGCTGGTAAAAACTAATTTATGTTTTGAGTTGAGTAATATTTTAGCTTATAATGTACTTATCCAACTAAATGTGTTCTTATAAGACTAACTTTTTTGATGTATATTCTTCTGCACTCATATTGTTAATCTTATCATATAATAGTATGTGATTCAATTTGAATTTAAAGGACAAAAAGGTTAATATAACCTGTTAATGAAATAGTGTTGGTTTCAGGTTTGTATGCATAAATTGAAAAGTCTTCTCACTGTCTGATAAATTAAGTTTATTTATTAATTTTATTTACTAAGAATTGGTGCTCTTCATTTACATAATAGCCGCTTCATGTTGTGTCATGCTGATCAAAAGGCTTGGAAATCTCTAGTGGTTATGTTCTGGCTATAATTAACAAAATGTTCCTAAGAATAAGAAAGACTTCAATTATTTCCTTCAGAATCCACTTAATGATCATGCGTTAGAAATATCTGCATAATATAGTGTACTTAAGTTGTGCTACTATACTGTATTGTACCCTAGTTTAGTTTTTTAATCGAGTCATTATTGGTCACAATGATTATGAATAGATTATTTTTTTTCATAAGAAATTATATCCTATATGTAGTGTAATGTGTACAGGGTCGATTGGATTTTACTTGTTTTTAATCTCCGTTTTTTTGGCTTTTGATTGTTAATTGCTTTTTGCGGTTCGGCTTATATATGCAATATATGCATATAGCTTTTGTGTGCGGTGTGATTGTTAGTGTTTTGTGGGGTACTGAATGTTTGTCTATTAATTGTGGATATTACAAAGCTAATTGGAATATGATTTTTCCCATGGATTCCTACACTTTACATTAATTAAAACTTCAATATTCTAAAACTATAATCGAGCTATTTAGTGCTTATATTGTAATGTATATATGGGAAGGACATATGGTACTATTTCCTTAATAATCTTAGATTGCCTGTTTCATATGTGAAACAACATAACTTACCAAAAAATTCAAAAAGATTTGTCTACACACAATTGCTAGTCCATATACTGACCCGTATAAGTTACAACTATTCCCTAAAATCAAACAATGAAAGTACATTTACACGGTAGTTATCTTTCTAACATTTTTGAAAACATCTATGTGCACAGCACATGTTTGAACTAATTATATCGGTTTCCAGATTTTTTAAGATAGTGTTTCATTGTAAAAATAGTATTATTGATGTGTTTGATGGAAATAATATTTGCATTTGTGTTTTAGATAATGGCATATATGTACTTAACTTAAACCATATTTGTGCTATGAATAAATCTTCTATTGACATTAATAATATTTACTTGTGATACTGTAGGCTAGATCATATTAGTGACAAGAGACTGCATAAATTGAAAACCTAAGGTTTTCTTACCATCATTTGATTATGAATCAATTGACGCATCCGAGTCATGTCTTAAAGGTAAAATAATAAAGCATCAACTAAGTGGGAGCAACGAACGAGTTGATGAACTCTTTGGGGCCTTGTATATAACAAAGTATGTGGCCCAATGCCTATAGTGACAAAAGAAAATTCGACTTACTTTGTAACTTTTACTGATGATTTCTCGTGACTATGATATATATATATACACACACACACATCCATACATTAGTACACACACATGTCTTATGAAGAATAAATCTGATGTCCGTGAGCAATTTAAAAATACAAAAACATGGTTGAAAATCAGACGAACCATAAAACTAAAATACTTCAAACGAATCGAGGAGGGGAGTATGTTGGACAAGAACTCAGACAATACTTAAAAGATATTGGGATTACCTTTCAGGTTACTCTATGCTATACTTCATAATACAATAGTGTTTCAGAAAAAAGGAATCTAACCTTATTAGATATGGTTCGTTTGATGATGAGTAAAGCTAATTAACCTCTTTCCACTGGGAATATGCATTGGAAACCGTAGTGCATATGTTGAATTTGATACCTGCTAAACCTTTATCTAAGACCCCATCTGAGTTGTGGCATGGTACCAAATCCTATATCAAGCATTTGAAAGTGTAGGGTAGTCCTACCTACACTAAGAACATTGACACCAAAAAAATTGGAGGCAGGATCAACTATGTTTAATCTTATAGCATATTCCAAGAATTCCATGGGATATATTTTCTATAATATCAAGGAACAAAAGGTTATTGTCCCTAACATTTTGTCATTTTAGAAAAGAAATTTTTATCAAAAGAAACTAACAGAAAGGTTGTAGAATTAGATGACATACAACCTATTAGATGGTCTAAAAGGGGACCTCTTCCACTAAAGAGATACTGTAGTTTTCTCATGAATGGCTAACATGCCTGAAGGAACAAAAACCATTGGTTCCAAATGGGTTTTTGAGAAAAAAGCCAAATGTAGATGGGGCGGTAGAGACCTATAAAGCAAGGCTAGTTACGAAAGGGTTTTATCAAATTCAAGGTGTTGATAACGACAAAATAGTTTCGTCCATAGCCATGCTTAAATCCATATGGATAATGATAGCCATCGTCACATTCTATGACAATAAAATATGGTAAATGGATGTGAAAACAACAATTTTAAATGGTGACTTAGAATGGACCATTTACATATCACAATCCAAAGGTTTTGAAGTCAATGGAGCGAGAAAAGGCATGAAAAATTGTTTAGATCAATTTATAGTCTTAAGCGAGCTTCAAGGAGTTCAAATAATCGCTTTGATAAAATAATCAAACTGTTCGGTTTTTATAAAAGTACCAAGGAAGCATGCAAATATCGGAAAGAAAAGGAGGTGTTATAGTACTCTTAGTCCTATATGTTAATGATTTGCTACTGATTGGAAACGACATAGCATTGTTGCAATCTATGAAGGCGTGATTATCTAAGAATTTCTCCATGGATGATTTTGGAGAAGCAACCTATACATTTATAAAGATATATAGAGATAGATCTAAGAGGTTGCTGGGATTGTGCCCATCCCTGTACATAGTACCATACTGAAAGCATTCGGTATGGAGAATTTCAAGTGTGAAATTGTTTCGATGCAATCTAGAATCATCCTTTTTAAGAAAGGCATTCCTCATATTGATGAGGAGAAGGAATGTATGAAGAGTGTTGAATCATTTTCTAGCCAACCTCGGAATGATACAAGTGAGCAATGAAAAGAAAAGGTTACTTGCTAATCACTTGGCTTGAAAATAGAAAAAAACGGGAAGTTAAATGCACACCTAAAAGGTAAATAGCACAAGATATAAAGTGGTTCGATAAAGCTGCCTATGTCCACTATGAAGTTTTCTTACTGTATATTTTAATTAAAACTGCAGGAAATTGCTAAAGAATAAAAAGAAAAAGGGAGCACTTCTAATAAAACTATGTGATCTTAAGGACTTATACGGTATCAAGAGCGCTAAATTATGCGTAGTATTCAGAATTCTTGAATGCTGCAATGCAATGGGGTATTTATATTAGCTGGAATGGATGGCAGATGGTTGAGATCATGCTATAGAGCTGGTAGGAAACGTGCTTGACCTTCGATCTAATTGTAGAGGTGGTTTGGTTGACAGCTGTAAAGTGTGTCTGAAGATGTACAATGGGTGAGAATGTACTCACCGCCTCTTTGTAACAGGTGTTAGCTTGCATTAAATGCACGTTTAATGTTAATGCAAAGCCACATCAGTTTAACCGTCCAACTATAGTGCTTCAGATGGATGGATAGACAACTTTATTATTCACTTGAGTGTCCAGACAACTATGTTGGCCAAGCAGTCAACCAACTATCGACAACACAGAAGATACTTGGAATCTTGTTGAGGAGCATGCGGAGAAGACGATTAATAATTCTATAAATCCACAATTTTAATTGGTAACTAATTTTAATTGACCTCTTAATTAAAGATTAGGCAAACTAATGACTTAAAAAAGAATTTATAAAGATGAATGAATTAGAACTTGAGACCTATTCCATTGAGTTTGTAATGTTGCTTACATATGGAACACACTTAAATTTTTTTGTAATTGGATGCAATTGCCGAATTGAGAAGAAAAAATGAATAAGGGAAAAATGTTATTTTGGCTATGCCTCCCCTTTATAATTTATAAATTGAGAAACCATCACTCTCATCCTTCATTTCTCTTCTTCTTCTTTTATTTTCTTAAGCAAGAAAATGTTTTCCAAAATTTAAATCTTAATAACTTCCACAAATCTTAATTTCTGAGATAAACCTTTAAATTTATGTTAGGAGATTCTCTTTAAATCCATAACTTTAAGTCTATATTTTAGAGAAGATTAGAACCAGATCTTTGGATTCAAAGAAAAGCTTCAACTGGGTTTCGTTGGGGCTTAGGTTTCTAAGGGATTTGGTGAGTGGAATTTATTCTTTATACTCTATGATAACTAGATATGTCAAAAATCATGTTTTGATGCTAATGTTGGTTAGGCTTGACTAATGGACTTGATTTGGAACTTCAGAGATGGGAATCTGGTTAAAAAATGTTTTGAAGTATAAATTATATAAATTGATGTGTTAGGATGTTTGGTATAAATATAATGTGGATTGATATGATAATGTACTTAATTATCAATTGTTTTGTTGGTAGAATGACAGGGTTGCATTGAATGGCTATAGAAGTTGTCATTGAATGATGGGGTTTGTAAAGCATCTGAGTTCTGGGATGATTCGTCGAATATCCTTTATGTGGTATTCGATCCTTGGTGAATCGTCGACGATATGAACTCGGGTGCGAGATGTAGAAATGAAATGGTTGATCGAGTTGTAAAACTCGAACGGTTATGAAATTGGTTCATTGCCTCAAAGTCATTCATCGAGTATGAAGTAGCATTTGTATTTGTTAGAACTGGACAAGCCCATTGCGGAAGTTATGGGTGAATTTCAAAAAAAATGACTCTATTGAATCTTTTTCGGGTCTATGAAGTCTAATTTTTTAGAACATTTGTAAATTTTATTTACACAAAATCTTTTATTTTATTTAAATTTATCAAGTGATGTTGTATATCTTATATTAAATATATGTTTGTGTGAATGTGCATGCATGTGTATCATATACACATATATAAGTGTAACGACCTACCTTTATGAACGGTTTAAATCAACAATAAACCACATATGTCAAACTCAAATCATTCAAAAGGGCAGATTGTTATGGGATAAATAAGAAAAAGAAGAGAAAGAAGTAAAACAAATACAGAATCTCGCAGCGAATGACAAAATATAATAATAAAATAACAATTCATGAAGCTGTTTTATAAATACATTTGATTATTCTTATACAACACAAAATGAGAGTTACAAAAAATAGGAATAAATTAATAAATGCAGCAGAACAACATAATGGAGCGGAATAAATAAAACAATTAATAATAGTACTATATCTTCATCGATGTACTCCAGAAAGCAATCTTTGATTAACTGAAAAGCTCAGATTGATTCGAGCGAATTGAAAAGACAAAACATTCAAGTCAGAACTAAAAGATCTTATGTAAGTTAAATCAATAGTAAATAAGTATAGGTGTAACGGCGTCAGAGATGTTTATAGGGTTTGACATCTCCTATCCAGTGTCTAACGTGAGTGCAATAACTTAAGAGATGTTCGGGATTACCATCTCCTAAGGATCCGTTAAACTATCTACTATGTAGTACAATACGCTATTATAATAGTGCCTATAGTAAAGTAAAGTATAAAAATAGCATTAAGGCGTTACCCATATCCCCCTTAACACATTTTATATATTCGCGTAGTCTATACAATATCGTAAGCTCCACCAAACCGATGGTTTACCCAAAAGGACACCCCATAGGTACGGTTCAAAACAAACTCGTAGAAGGTGCTCTAGGGCATGTGAACACGGCATTCGAGGCAATGCCAGGGTAGATATACCATGTAACGTACGTGGATTTTCGTTGCCGAAAAACCGAATAGTTATGGGTTTTAAAAAGAATTTAAGAAAAGAAGAGGAGGGAAGAAGAGAGAAAATAGGGAGGAGAGAAAACAGAAGATAGAAAAAATTTTAAAATAGAAGAAAAAGAGAATAGAGAAGAGTAGAAAATAGAACATAATTTTAAAATAGAAAGAAAAGAGAATAAAAAGGAACAGAAAACAACAGAACAACATCAGAATCTCACAATTCGCAGCGGAACAACATATAATAATAAATGAATAATCTTTAAACAAAGAACTATATCAGTTATTACATTACATCACATTTCATTACATCATATCATCAGAGTGCACAACAACAACAAACAGTGCAGCGGAAAAAGAAATACTATATAGTAGTAATACGACATGCCATCCAGCTTGCCTCCAACAACTCCAGAATATCCTGATAAACCTTAACTCTTGACTGCCCGTGTGGAAATTGGTGGGCACCCAGAGTTTAGGAAGGAAAACAATAAACTCCAAGTCAGTCATGTGACTGGTGTGAGAACTCAAAACAGTTTATTTATCTTTAAAATCAAAATAGAGGAATATTTTTATTTCAATTCGAAAGGCTTTTAAAAAATGAGACTACCATAAGGCCTCCCGCACACACACACAATGCAAACGCAGAATCGGAGGAGATTTCTCCTTATGTAGTCAAAGATGCTTGATACGCATTTAAAAGAACATTTCATATTATTACTAGTGCATAGTGTAGGGAAAAAAATTCATTTCGAAAGTAGAATATAAATCTTAGCCAACATAGACATTTCGAACTATGCCTACTATAGCTACCATCCAAACAGTGGTGACCACCATAAGTGAATGGCAGGTTCTACAACTAATACCGTACAAGTTTCGTATTGGGAATTGGATTTCCAACAAATGGTCAGGCCAAGGAACTTCCCATTGCCACATGAGAATGCCTCTGGAAAGACATCCCCGAGAACCAAACCGGAACTCTGCCAACACAAGGCCGGGTTACCCCTAACTGGGTAACTACTGACACGAGCACGCCATTCCCCGATCGTAAACGACCTTTCTCACGGGATCCCGAAAACCAACAACCACAAAGTAATAAATTCGTAGTAACCACATAGGTTAAATATCTGGGCTCCATACCATGATACCACCTCTATCCAGAAGGAAATGTACATACCCTAAAGGGTGCTACCCCTCATAACCTTGCCGCATCTTTCCTGTTTTGACCATTTCCGGGGTGTGAGGTTCGACGAAGTCACGTCTACAAAAACATACTTTATACAAAAGCCATGCTTTGGGTCAACAAATGATCAACACAATGATCACCAAGATGGACGATCAAATAAACGATCCTATCACAATAATCAACACAATGATCATTTCAGCATCACTCAGCATGTCACATTACCAAATTGGGAATATATCGCTGATAACTTCAACTATATAACCTCTGAGCTCGTACGTCTCAGAGAAGGGTGTTAAGCTAAAAGAATAAATTCTTCGCCACCAAACAGAAATATATTTGAAAGAAATCGGCTTTACATTCTCAACTTGTAATGTCAGACACACAATCCATACAAGTTTGTTCCGGGCTCGAATAAAACCGAAGGCACTTACAAAGAAGTCCTTGCAATCCGGATATTCACAATCCTGATCGGATTTCCCATCACTTAGGGAGTCTCTATACCGTTGCAACTCAGTGCAGAGACAGTCGATAGGTCATCCTATCGCTCTCGCAAATACCGGGTCTTCAACACCGATCTTCAATGCAATTCATAACGACGTATCACATATTCGGAATGGGTTATACGACCCCATGGTCCTTTCCCGGTTAACCCGAATAGTGAGCGCTTATTTAAAAATAAGTGTAGCATTCACATTCAAACAAATCACATCAATTACCCATTCAAAGGGAAATATTGATAGTCGGTTATTGAACTATCACTGGATATGCACACATCACCAGATTCCAAATAATTTTCCAAATTATTTATTTTCCAAAATATCTTCACTAGATATTAAATTTCAATACTTCAAAAATAAATCAATATTTATTTTTAAACAAATTCCACTTCCTTTATAAATCCCTTAGTGAATTTATATTCCAAAATATTCATGCATATACGATTTCAACTATCCATTTTCAATTTATCTTCAAAAAGATAAATTCTAAATATCACTTCATATTGGAAAACAATTCCATACTTATTAAATAAGTAATTCACAAATTTTATTTATTTTCAACACTTAGAAAATATTCAATATACTTAAATCGAAATTAAGTATATATTTCGTTCTTTAAGGAAATCATTCTCTTAAACATATTTACTTGGGCCAAAACGAATGTTGCGTAAAACATCGTTACGACAACCCAAAATCACTAGTATAGGGATTCGAATTTAAAATAGATATATAAATCCCAATACTATACTAAATATTTCCTTTCGGAAATCATTTACTATAACAACAGTGTTATAGTCCACCATTTCCTTTTATTTCTCGAAAACGTCTATTTCAACAATAAATGTTGAAATCTATGGTTTCGAATCTCAACACATTTTAAAACATCGTTAGATCGTTTTAATTCTATTTCAAATATCACATTCAAAACAATTTCTTTAACATTTTATTCACTATTCAAAAACGTGAATATACTTCATTAACAATTTCATCCTTTTATTCATTTTAATTCAAAGGATTTATTCACTATTCAAAAATGTGAATATTCTACGTTAATAAATTTCATCAATTCTATGCCTTTTATTTCAAAGGATTATTCACAGTCAAAAAGGTGAATATAACTCCATTAATAAGTTTCAACAATTAACTTATCAAAATAAGTTGTTTGCGAATTTATAAAACAACGTTTATAAATTCCATTTCTATTTATTTATAAAAACTTCCTTTTTATAAATTCTTTTATTAGCCTATTTGATTTATAACTTAATTATAAACTAAAGGTTCATATTATAAATTAAATGCTTATAAAACGATTATTTTACAAAAATCGTTCCTCTAAAGACTTTCCAAACCATAAATCTTATAACTTATAAGATTCATTTATTTAACCAAATCTATTCTTCAACTATAACTTCACAAATTTATAATTCTTACTATTTATAAATTTCATTTATAACTTCACCGTTTATAATTCTATAAATTTCATTCTTTAATGAAATTCATTTTCACTTCATTCAAACACTTATAAAAACTCGTTTTATAATTCAAATGTTTTACTTATAAATATCAATTTATAAATCCTTTATAAAATCAATTTATACTATTATTCTAAAACATCTTTAATCTCCTTTATAATTTCATCATTCTGTTGATTTATAAAATAATCAAATTTTTATAAATCCTATTTTTAAACTTTTTATAATAAATTCAAAAATCCCAGTTTAAACTATTTTATAACATCATTAACCCGTATTTTCAAAAATCAATCTTTAACCGTATTTCTCAAAATCATAATTTTTATAACTTTAAAAATTATAACGTTTATTTATTTGAAATGGATCAATTCCAAAAATATAGTATATTTTCAAAAATCACTTTAAAAATCATTTTAAAATCCCAAAATTTGGTCCAATGATGCTACACACCAAATAGTCAATCACGACTACAACGATATCATATATCGATATGATAATCCATCAAATATCAAAATATCTGAAATCAAATAAAAACTGTTGAGGAATCCAGTTGGATCCCTCCAACCTGTTTCCCTGCATCCAAAAACATTAGCACAATACCAATTTCGCTCCAGTACGAAATTATCGCGGTATATGTTCTTATTAAATATTATCGGCTTAATAACGGCGTAATAGGGTCTCATCCGCTAAACAAATAAATGCGGGAAATCAATAACTCCAATATATACATATGCCAATATATATATATTGCTATTATATATAATACCAATTTCACTGTTTATGAAATATTCGCGGTATATGTTTTTAATAAATAACATCCGCTTACTAACGGCGTATAATGTCTATTTTAACAATCAATAGATATCAATCATCATTCAAACATGCATTCAAATATTTTAAATCTAACTATTTAAAACAAAATCGAAACTGATTCGATTGAGTGAGAAGTTCTCACCTTGGTTTCATTTTCCGTTTTAGCGATTTATTTCGAATAAAATTAAACGGACGTTTAATTTTACCCAAAATTCTCACTAACTCCAAACGACTCCAAACCAACTCCATCGCGTAGTGCTCGTCCATATGATTCCAACGCAACTGGTTTCGCGCGTTTTCGACCTCGTATGAAAAAGTTATGAATTTATGAAGTTTACACGATTTAAACTAATATAAATTTACAACTTTTAATTAAATTTTAAACCTACACAAACATGGGCCGTTGGATCTAAACCCATCACCATCAGGCCGTGCGCAACACCCCTCCCCCTTTCTTCTTCTCTTACGTTTACAGCCGAACCCATTTCAATCTTAGGGTTTAATTCATGCAACCATTTCAAACGATTTTGAACACGATCAGGTAGCTCCATTTCAAAGCTCGGCACGAACTCCACCACCACCAGCAATCACGTGAGACTCGGCCACTCCCAGGCATGGGAAACCGTGCCCAAAACGCACACGAACGCGGTCGATTATCTCCCCCTACATTGCTCCATTTACGATCATATCCGTATGGATTTAAAGCACTCGTGAAGCTCTAGAACTTTCGTGTTGATGATTTCGTGAATCGATTGATGGATGAAGAGAAAAGAGGAGGAGAAGAAGGGATGATTTCGGCCGTGTATACGTGAGTGGCGGCTGCAACAATATATTAGGGTTTCTCTTTTTTTTATTTTTTATTTTAGAGTGAGGCTATTTATAGAGAAAACCGAAACACTATTCATCCCGGAAATCCCGAACTCCGATTTACGCGCCGAAACTGACGTACCTAGGGTTTACCCCACGTTCCGGACACAATGGAACAGGTTTCGGAAGCTAATTCGGACATCTGTGCGAGTTATGGCTATAAACGCTCAATTTGAATTAAACCGATTTAAGTCGATTTCTAGGCGTTTTAATTTGTACCGGACAAACGGTAAATCCAATTGACTTGAAATTTGAAACCTTACAATAATATCACATTACGGATCCGATGAAACTGGTTTCGTCGAAATCCGAGACTTTTTGAAAAATGGCTATTTTCACTCGCCAAATTAAAATTAAAAATAAATCGATGCGTTTCGAGCTGCCACGATCAAACGATAGCTCCGATTGACACGAAATTTGAAATCCGGTAATAACTAACTATTATGGATCCAATGGAACTGGTTTCGTTCAATTCTGAGACTGTTCAAAAATTGACTATTTTCACTAGTCGATTTTAAATATTAAAATATTCAATTTTCACAAATTAACTTTTAATTCGATTTTAAAAGTTCTAAAATATCATTCTAACTCCAATATGATAAAATAAAATTTTACTAATCATTTACAATCATATTTAACTCAATTTTCAATTATTTCCATAATTTAACATATTAAATTATCGATTTAATTATTCAATTAAATCCAAAAATTCAAATAAAAATTTATTCGACTTATAAATTCACTTATTAATATTTAAAATTAATTAAATATTCATATTTTAATCTCTAAAAATTCTGGGTCGTTACAATCTTCCCCACTTAAAAGAATTTCGTCCTCGAAATTATTAAGTAAGAAAAGTTATAGAATTTATTAATTTTCCATAATTCATAGTTAAACTTCTTACAATACTTACTAAGTTTTCCAAATCATACTTAGTTATCTTTTCAAAAACAACTACTATTGTTTAACTTTCAATTCCAAAATCAAAGTTAAAGTTTTCAAAATTTTCCAATTTTCTCAAATTTTTTCTAACGCCTTAAATTTTCGGAAAAATTCGCCATAGTCTCCTTTGCGCGGCTCGATCCGAAAAAAAAATGACAGTATATATATCACAAATATACATCTCATCAAGTAATGAGGCATCCCGAAGGGAAAAAAGTGTAAAAGTACGGTATGTAATCCGAGATATGTACCTTATATTTCATTAGCAAGCGTATACGGCTAATATAGCGCAAAAGCGAGCTCCAAATGCGAAGCAAACGCGATCCGCACCTACTAATTACTCAACAAACAACATGAGAATCATGCATATAGATAATAATGTCGATATACATCATATAGCAACATAATAACTATATATGTCACATAGCAAATGCAACAAACAACAAATGCCAACATCAACCATCAACCAACTATCATCCAACAAATTCATAATCAATATATTCATTTATATTCTCATTAATATTCAATGAATTGGTTCTCAATTTAATCACATTTGATTTATTTACATTGGATGTTTTTACTAACATTCATTCTCAATTAGTTTATATTCACTAATTCATATTTAAGTTGGTTCACTTCCAATTCAAATTCAATTCCATTCAAGATTCATTTAACTTCCAATTGAATTTCAATTACTTAGCTTCCAATTTTATTAAATCAATTTCATTAACACTTAATGAATTATATACAATCAACTAACAATCATATAACAATCAATGTATATTAATTACAACCAAATTCCTTTGCTTACAATTGGTTTAATTAATTGATTTTTATTCAACTTCCAATAACATTAGATTTTAATGAATTAACACTTATATTCATTATTCCATATCAATTATTCACATTCAATTGATTCATTAAATTAAATTACAACAGTTGAATTTCATTTACAACTTAAGTTCATATTTCATTTTACTTTATTACTAATATCAACTTCATTTAACGTCACTTAAGTTATATTCCATTTAAACATCACTTAGTTTTTCATAACTTAAATTCCCACTTGTAAATAAATTCAGATTCCAATTTTAAAGTAAATTTTCATTTAACTTCAAATTCATTTTTATTTACAACTCATATTCATAAATATATTCATATAGTTTCACTTCTTATGTAAATGTTTATTTCACAATTGTAAATCACTTTAATTATAATTCCATTCTTATAATTCTTTTGCTTATCAATTGTTCCTTTAATTTAGAATATTCAAACAACTAAACAATCAACTTATATACTTTAATAATTCTGAAAAATTATTTCTTTACATATACAAAATATAATCAAGGTAAAATTATTTCATTCACCCAATTTAAAACAATACTGTGCCGAATTGTTCTATTCAAGTGTTTAGAAACCCCTTCGATTCAGTTTCGAGGCTACGCCGACGAAGGTTCATATGCCACTCAACAAACCAATCATCATAATATAAAACAATTTTTTTATATTTACAAACAAATACGCTCTCATAGCTATTATTACACTCAAATTCATTCTAGAGTACTACTGACTCTATCTCTAATGAATAATACCCAACAGAACCATGGTTGTCGCTTAACCATAAGCTCTGATACCAACTGTAACGTACGCGGATTTTCGTTGCCGAAAAACCGAATAGTTATGGGTTTTAAAAAGAATTTAAGAAAAGAAGAGGAGGGAAGAAGAGAGAAAATAGGGAGGAGAGAAAACAGAAGATAGAAAAAATTTTAAAATAGAAGAAAAAGAGAATAGAGAAGAGTAGAAAATAGAACATAATTTTAAAATAGAAAGAAAAGAGAATAAAACGGAACAGAAAACAACAGAACAACATCAGAATCTCACAATTCGCAGCGGAACAACATATAATAATAAATGAATAATCTTTAAATAAAGAACTATATCAGTTATTACATTACATCACATTTCATTACATCATATCATCAGAGTGTACAACAACAACAAACAGTGCAGCGGAAAAAGAAATACTATATAGTAGTAATACGACATGCCATCCAGCTTGCCTCCAACAACTCCAGAATATCCAGAATATCCTGATAAACCTTAACTCTTGACTGCCCGTGTGGAAATTGGTGGGCACCCAGAGTTTAGGAAGGAAAACAATAAACTCCAAGTCAGTCATGTGACTGGTGTGAGAACTCAAAACAGTTTATTTATCTTTAAAATCAAAATAGAGGAATATTTTTATTTCAATTCGAAAGGCTTTTAAAAAATGAGACTACCATAAGGCCTCCCGCACACACACACAATGCAAACGCAGAATCGGAGGAGATTTCTCCTTATGATAGTCAAAGATGCTTGATACGCATTTAAAAGAACATTTCATATTATTACTAGTGCATAGTGTAGGGAAAAAAATTCATTTCGAAAGTAGAATATAAATCTTAGCCAACATAGACATTTCGAACTATGCCTACTATAGCTACCATCCAAACAGTGGTGACCACCATAAGTGAATGGCAGGTTCTACAACTAATACCGTACAAGTTTCGTATTGGGAATTGGATTTCCAACAAATGGTCAGGCCAAGGAACTTCCCATTGCCACATGAGAATGCCTCTGGAAAGACATCCCCGAGAACCAAACCGGAACTCTGCCAACACAAGGCCGGGTTACCCCTAACTGGGTAACTACTGACACGAGCACGCCATTCCCCGATCGTAAACGACCTTTCTCACGGGATCCCGAAAACCAACAACCACAAAGTAATAAATTCGTAGTAACCACATAGGTTAAATATCTGGGCTCCATACCATGATACCACCTCTATCCAGAAGGAAATGTACATACCCTAAAGGGTGCTACCCCTCATAACCTTGCCGCATCTTTCCTGTTTTGACCATTTCCGGGGTGTGAGGTTCGACGAAGTCACGTCCACAAAAACATACTTTATACAAAAGTCATGCTTTGGGCCAACAAATGATCAACACAATGATCACCAAGATGGACGATCAAATAAACGATCCTATCACAATAATCAACACAATGATCATTTCAGCATCACTCAGCATGTCACATTACCAAATTGGGAATATATCGCTGATAACTTCAACTATATAACCTCTGAGCTCGTACGTCTCAGAGAAGGGTGTTAAGCTAAAAGAATAAATTCTTCGCCACCAAACAGAAATATATTTGAAAGAAATCGGCTTTACATTCTCAACTTGTAATGTCAGACACACAATCCATACAAGTTTGTTCCGGGCTCGAACAAAACCGAAGGCACTTACAAAGAAGTCCTTACAATCCGGATATTCACAATCCTGATCGGATTTCCCATCACTTCGGGAGTCTCTATACCGTTGCAACTCAGTGCAGAGACAATCGATAGGTCATCCTATCGCTCTCGCAAATACCAGGTCTTCAACACCGATCTTCAATGCAATTCATAACGACGTATCACATATTCGGAATGGGTTATACGACCCCATGGTCCTTTCCCGGTTAACCCGAATAGTGAGCGCTTATTTAAAAATAAGTGTAGCATTCACATTCAAACAAATCACATCAATTACCCATTCAAAGGGAAATATTGATAGTCGGTTATTGAACTATCACTGGATATGCACACATCACCAGATTCCAAATAATTTTCCAAATTATTTATTTTTCAAAATATCTTCACTAGATATTAAATTTCAATACTTCAAAAATAAATCAATATTTATTTTTAAACAAATTCCACTTCCTTTATAAATCCCATAGTGAATTTATATTCCAAAATATTCATGCATATACGATTTCAACTATCCATTTTCAATTTATCTTCAAAAAGATAAATTCTAAATATCACTTCATATTGGAAAACAATTCCATACTTATTAAATAAGTAATTCACAAATTTTATTTATTTTCAACACTTAGAAAATATTCAATATACTTAAATCGAAATTAAGTATATATTTCATTCTTTAAGGAAATCATTCTCTTAAACATATTTACTTGGGCCAAAACGAATGTTGCGTAAAACATCGTTACGACAACCCAAAATCACTAGTATAGGGATTCGAATTTAAAATAGATATATAAATCCCAATACTATACTAAATATTTCCTTTCGGAAATCATTTACTATAACAACAGTGTTATAGTCCACCATTTCCTTTTATTTCTCGAAAACGTCTATTTCAACAATAAATGTTGAAATCTATGGTTTCGAATCTCAACACATTTTAAAACATCGTTAGATCGTTTTAATTCTATTTCAAATATCACATTCAAAACAATTTCTTTACATTTTATTCACTATTCAAAAACGTGAATATACTTCATTAACAATTTCATCCTTTTATTCATTTTAATTCAAAGGATTTATTCACTATTCAAAAATGTGAATATTCTACGTTAATAAATTTCATCAATTCTATGCCTTTTATTTCAAAGGATTATTCACAGTCAAAAAGGTGAATATAACTCCATTAATAAGTTTCAACAATTAACTTATCAAAATAAGTTGTTTGCGAATTTATAAAACAACGTTTATAAATTCCATTTCTATTTATTTATAAAAACTTCCTTTTTATAAATTCTTTTATTAGCCTATTTGATTTATAACTTAATTATAAACTAAAGGTTCATATTATAAATTAAATGCTTATAAAACGATTATTTTACAAAAATCGTTCCTCTAAAGACTTTCCAAACCATAAATCTTATAACTTATAAGATTCATTTATTTAACCAAATCTATTCTTCAAATATAACTTCACAAATTTATAATTCTTACTATTTATAAATTTCATTTATAACTTCACCGTTTATAATTCTATAAATTTCATTCTTTAATGAAATTCATTTTCACTTCATTCAAACACTTATAAAAACTCGTTTTATAATTCAAATGTTTTACTTATAAATATCAATTTATAAATCCTTTATAAAATCAATTTATACTATTATTCTAAAACATCTTTAATCTCCTTTATAATTTCATCATTCTCTTGATTTATAAAATAATCAAATTTTTATAAATCCTATTTTTAAACTTTTTATAATAAATTCAAAAATCCCAGTTTAAACTATTTTATAACATCATTAACCCGTATTTTCAAAAATCAATCTTTAACCGTATTTCTCAAAATCATAATTTTTATAACTTTAAAAATTATAACGTTTATTTATTTGAAATGGATCAATTCCAAAAATATAGTATATTTTCAAAAATCACTTTAAAAATCATTTTAAAATCCCAAAATTTGGTCCAATGATGCTACACACCAAATAGTCAATCACGACTACAACGATATCATATATCGATATGATAATCCATCAAATATCAAAATATCTGAAATCAAATAAAAACTGTTGAGGAATCCAGTTGGATCCCTCCAACCTGTTTCCCTGTATCCAAAAACATTAGCACAATACCAATTTCGCTCCAGTACGAAATTATCGCGGTATATGTTCTTATTAAATATTATCCGCTTAATAACGGCGTAATAGGGTCTCATCCGCTAAACAAATAAATGCGGGAAATCAATAACTCCAATATATACATATGCCAATATATATATATTGCTATTATATATAATACCAATTTCACTGTTTATGAAATATTCGCGGTATATGTTTTTAATAAATAACATCCGCTTACTAACGGCGTATAATGTCTATTTTAACAATCAATAGATATCAATCATCATTCAAACATGCATTCAAATATTTTAAATCTAACTATTTAAAATAAAATCGAAACTGATTCGATTGAGTGAGAAGTTCTCACCTTGGTTTCATTTTCCGTTTTAGCGATTTATTTCGAATAAAATTAAACGGACGTTTAATTTTACCCAAAATTCTCACTAACTCCAAACGACTCCAAACCAACTCCCTCGCGTAGTGCTCGCCATACGATTCCAACGCAACTGGTTTCGCGCGTTTTCGACCTCGTATGAAAAAGTTATGAATTTATGAAGTTTACACGATTTAAACTAATATAAATTTACAACTTTTAATTAAATTTTAAACCTACACAAACATGGGCCGTTGGATCTAAACCCATCACCATCAGGCTGTGCGCAACACCCCTCCCCCTTTCTTCTTCTCTTACGTTTACAGCCGAACCCATTTCAATCTTAGGGTTTAATTCATGCAACCATTTCAAACGATTTTGAACACGATCAGGTAGCTCCATTTCAAAGCTCGGCACGAACTCCACCACCACCAGCAATCACGTGAGACTCGGCCACTCCCAGGCATGGGAAACCGTGCCCAAAACGCACACGAACGCGGTCGATTATCTCCCCCTACATTGCTCCATTTACGATCATATCCGTATGGATTTAAAGCACTCGTGAAGCTCTAGAACTTTCGTGTTGATGATTTCGTGAATCGATTGATGGATGAAGAGAAAAGAGGAGGAGAAGAAGGGATGATTTCGGTCGTGTATACGTGAGTGGCGGCTGCAACAATATGTTAGGGTTTATCTTTTTTTTTTTTTTTTTTTTAGAGTGAGGCTATTTATAGAGAAAACCGAAACACTATTCATCCCGGAAATCCCGAACTCCGATTTACGCGCCGAAACTGACGTACCTAGGGTTTACCCCGCGTTCCGGACACAATGGAACAGGTTTCGGAAGCTAATTCGGACATCTGTGCGAGTTATGGCTGTAAACGCTCAATTTGAATTAAACCGATTTAAGTCGATTTCTAGGCGTTTTAATTTGTACCGGACAAACGGTAAATCCAATTGACTTGAAATTTGAAACCTTACAATAATATCACATTACGGATCCGATGAAACTGGTTTCGTCGAAATCCGAGACTTTTTGAAAAATGGCTATTTTCACTCGCCAAATTAAAATTAAAAATAAATCGATGCGTTTCGAGCTGCCACGATCAAACGATAGCTCCAATTGACACGAAATTTGAAATCCGGTAATAACTAACTATTACGGATCCAATGGAACTGGTTTCGTTCAATTCTGAGACTGTTCAAAAATTGACTATTTTCACTAGTCGATTTTAAATATTAAAATATTGAATTTTCACAAATTAACTTTTAATTCGATTTTAAAAGTTCTAAAATATCATTCTAACTCCAATATGATAAAATAAAATTTTACAAATCATTTACAATCATATTTAACTCAATTTTCAATTATTTCCATAATTTAACATATTAAATTATCGATTTAATTATTCAATTAAATCCAAAAATTCAAATAAAAATTTATTCGACTTATAAATTCACTTATTAATATTTAAAATTAATTAAATATTCATATTTTAATCTCTAAAAATTCTGGGTCGTTACATACCAATTGCAGAACCAGGATGGTGGTAATGCATAGCAGCTATTACCGTCCACCTCGGAACACACTCCCATAATCAAATCGAGGGTTGGCCACCAAATCATCACAAAGTCATAATATGGTATCGAAAAAGCATGTCCGATCGGAGGAATGGCCTCACTTGGCCCTGGTATAGCTCCTGTTTTAGTCATATCTAAGCTGACACATGGGAGTCAGGGCCACGTAAATACCTCACACAAAATCGTTCACCAAACCATCCTACTTCATTTCTGGAATCTCCACCACGTACACAGTTGTTAAAGTGGTTTTGGGTATTGGCAGAGAGTATGACAATATTCAATCCCAGTATCTTTAATAACCAAATGCTTATTTCACACCAGATTGTTCTTTAACATTTCAAAAGTCAATTCAAAATTTGATTACCAAAATATCATATTCTTAAAATCACTTTCGAAATCATATCACGTTTGAAATCATATCACTTTCAAAACTATATTCACTTTCAAAATCAAATTCACTTCAAAAATCATATTCACTTTCGAATTATCGATAAGATAGGTTATTTAAACCCTAGTTCCACAAGCATCATGTTTACCCAAATATGTCATTTCACAAAAAGTATAAATTCCAAATTCCAACTTAGGTTGTGCCATCATCAAGGATTTAAATATAAATACTTCAACTTTGCACAGTTTGAAATTTTAGAAAATAGTTTAGATAGTCACAGACAATTTTTATAGTTTAAAACTAATTTAAATAGATTAAAATTATTTAAATAGTAAAAATAGTTTAAAGATAGTTTAAAATATATTAAAATAGTATAAATAGATTTAAATTTGATTTAATTGATTTAAAAATGATTTGAATAGATCTAATTAGATTTAAATTATTTTAAGTAGATTTAAATAGATTAAACAAATTTAAAATAGATTAAATAGACTTAAATTATATATATAAATTTAAAATAGATTAAATAAATTTAATTAGTTTAAAATAGGTAAAAAATGGTTTAAATTGTATTAAATTGGTTATAATTAGATTAAAATAAGTTTAAATAGTTTTAAATTGAATAAAATAGTTTAAATTGAAGTATATTTCAAAGTTATACCCAAACATTTTCAATAACTCAAATCCAATAAATTCATTTATATTTGACACTTCAACTTTGAAATTCCAATATAAATTCTTTGAATAATTCATTTTGATCGATTCCAATCTCAACATTAACGCTTGGATTACCGAAAATAATTCAGTTTATATAAATCAATTTTATTTCAAAATGCCAATTAACTGAATTCAAAATTTAAGGGATTAAAAATCATTTAATTTAACCAATTTGGTGTCCGTATATAATTTTCTACCCTATGGTCAAGTGATATAGATATTTATCACCATTATTAAAATTTTAAGTTATATATCATTTCAAACAGCAATCCCGAGTTAAATAAAAATCCGTAAAATCGATCGAGTCTATCATTTCAACTCATAACGATTTTTCCCTGGTCTATAGATCGTTCGGGTATGTACCATTTCAATCATAGGGAACTTGCAGTGTTATAACAGTATAAAATACAACATCCAGTCATACAATATCAACAATCAAGCATCCATCACAATCATCATCCAAATCAATCAATAAACATCAATAGATAACTGATAATCGACAACAGGTATTAAATTGACAATTCAAATTCAATATTAAATTAAATGATGATTAAATGTAATAAAAGTCAAATTTAACTAGAATGACAATTTAAACATACCAAACATCGATCAATTAATTTCTAATCATGTCATAAATTTAATTTAACTAACATATGATAGTTTAGTAGTTGTGAGTGGGTGAAAACACTCAGCTTTAATTTCAAATCGACTTGAAATCCAAAATAGAGCCCAAATATGAACAAACTCGGAATTCGTTTAAACCACCGTCAAAATGACCTTAATTTCAATACGATCTCAATGTTATGAACCACGCGTGAATCGAATCTCGTACGAAAAAGTTGTGCCATTTATTAATATATGATAAAAATTTAAAACTCTAATTAACACTATTAAAAGAAAAAACAAAATAAAATATGTTATCGGTTTCGTATTCACGTTTCAGCATCGCAGGCTAATCTGCCCAAACACGCACGATAAACCACCCATGCACGCACCTCAGGACAATCGGGCGATGATCCATGACCACCACACCAATCGCCGTCGTCCCCTCCTACCCAGAGATGCGATCCCCTACAAGCCTTCTAATCATGAGCAACAACCCAAAATGTGCACAGCTTTCAAGACCAGATCTTGTTGAATCCAAGACACTATGTCGCAAACCCACCATTGGATGTGTAGAGGACAACGAGATCTACAACCTTCATTTAGGAGTTGATGCGAATCAGTATTCGGATGGAGAGATCTAAGGGAAAGAAGGAGCAGGAGTCACGACCATTGAAAAAAAACAAGGTGGCGACTACAGGAACTTTAGGGTTTAGGAATAATTTAATAACATTTTCCTCGTTTTGCGAGCCATATTTATATAGCTAGGTTCAAAACAGTTCGAACTCTAATTGAAGCGTGCTGACAGGCTATCCTAATGTAAAAAGGCCTTCCGAACACAATGAAACTAGTTTCAAGGACTAATTCCACTGAGGATGGATGTTAGCTTAAAATCAGCTTATTTCAAATTAATTTCGATTGAATTTATTTAGATTGATTTCTACGCGTATCGAGTCCGTACGATCGAATGAAAAGTCCGATCGTTGCGATACTTGAAACCTTATAATAATTCACCGTTACGGATCTGACGAAACTTGTTTCCTCGAAATCCGAGACAGTGGTTGAAATGGCTATTTTCACATTTACTAAGTAAATTACTATTAAATTAATTAAATCACTTTTTAATTTTAAATCTTATGATTAACAGATTTTATCAATTTTGAATACTTAGACATTTACCATAATTTAAAACAAATTTACATGTCAATTCAGTGTCAATTATTTTACTAATTACAGCGTTTAATTTCAATTGGAATAAATACAGTAATTATCACTTTAAATTCCAAAAAAAATCCATTTATTCGCCTTTCCATCTTATTATTCAATCAATTGGCATCTCATGGTTGTAATTAACCTTTATTTATATTCTTATTACACTAATACTTTACTATTACCATCTTAGTTTTCATTAACATAGTATTTAACTACATTTAATTGCAATAAATCGAATTCCATTTATTATAATTTTTATATCCAATAAATTGATCAAACTTAATTTCAATTCTTTTTATTCAATCAATTATTACTTTATAGACACAGTTAACGTTTGTTTATATCTTATTATACTAATATTACACTAGTACTCTACAATTATCATCCTTTAAAATATTAGTTGCAATATTTCAATTACATCAAATTTATGCAAATTTTATTATAATTTAAAAATCCCAATAAATTAATTTATCTTTGTTTCACTCTTCTATTAAATCAGTTATTGCCTTGTGAATATAATTTAGATTTCTGTACATTTTTATTACATTCACAATTTGCAGTTATTATCTTAGCTCACATTAATGTTACATTTATTTGCATTTATTTGTAATTAATTAAATAAATTGGCAACAAATAACAATTGCACCATTTCTACATTTAATAACATTTGTAAGCCTATTATTTACAAACAAATGTTATAACAACTTAACTATACTAATTTTACCCAGTTACCATTTATTACACATCATTTCATTAATTAATCAACATTTAAATTGTCAATTACTGTTTAGTACCAATTATAAATTAACATACACATTATTAAAACCAATTTACAATTTATATCCAATTATAATTTTTTTATTCATTTTAATTAGTTGAAATTACATTTAAAACAGTTATAAATTACCTTAAATTAATATCATTACATTGCATTCCCATTATATTTTTATTATTAAATTACAAAACCTTATTAAATTAACCATTTTTAATTATCGAAAATTACGGGGCGTTACAATAAGTGTGTGCACGTGCAACATATCAATCCATGCAAAGATATAATATGCTTGTATATAGATGTTAGGTTTCACATCACAACAGACACATTAGCTTATCCAATATACAAATGTAATCCAAATGTAAGTTTATATACTTTTATTTGAATATAAGATTACAAACGTGTGTGTGTGTATATATATATATTATATTTTATTCAAGTAATTTTATATAAGTAAATACAGTTATATATAATAATATGAATAAAATATTAACATTGTATATATAACCTTATTTCAATATAATCAAATAAATTGTAAAATATTCATAAATTTTTTTATTAAGCCGAAAGAAACACCAGCAAATATATTAATTTATTTTTATATATGTGTTAAATATTTATATATAAATATATTCATAATAAAATAATATATATATATATATGTTTAATAAAATATACAATAATATTTTGATAAATATAAATTACCTAGTCTTGCTCACGGCCCTATATATATATAATTTATTTTTTATTTGAAAATATATTTATTTAAATATCCATCCAAGGATATTAATAAAAAATCAATTCCAAAATTTTATTTTTAAATTAAAATTTTGAAAATTAAGTAAATCCTAAGTAATATTTTAATGTTTTGAAAATTATAGTACATAATATTTTATTTAAAATAGTTTTAAAATTGACTTTCTATTTTCAGCTTTTATTTAAAAATAATTTTAAAAATAAAAAATTTGTTCTTTTACATTTTGCTGATAGTGTATTTTGTGCTAGCATTATTTTGTAAAACATAAAACGTAATTTTCGTAATATATTTGAATTAATATGATTGGTTTATATAATAAATTGACATTAATATTATTTAAATAATAATAATAAAATAAAAATATTTTGTCATTGTCGAAAATTATTATCGCCTTAATAGTTTACATATAAAGTTATGTGACCATACTTGATTAAAGTATGATGTTGCAATTAATTATAAAATACATATGCCATATTATTATATATTAATTAAATAAAATTAAAAAAATATGTTTTTTTAAATGCAGAGCCGTATTGACCTGAGATGTATTAGATAATTTTTTTATTAATACCCAAATATATATATTCAAACACATAACTAATCTAATTGTGACAGTAAATTAATATATCAGAATCATCCCCTAACTAATGGTATAAACTCCATACGTTATAATTAAGCCTGAAAGCATACCTTAAAATGATGATATAAACTCCTTGAAATGAATCCAATTCAAAAGAGGGCAAGTCCTTGAACTGTTGATCATCGGTTATCGAATAATAATCGATTTGATTTGATTTGCACTTCAGAAATTAGGGAGATGGCAAAGAAAGATTGGCCAACAATAGATTAGGTTGGAAGCTTCAAAAATCCATATCAAATGGAGGAAGATATGCTTAAATAAAGAAAGGAAAGGAGAGAATTTGGGTTCTCGTCTTTTACTCAATCTTCCTTAATCTGAACCATCCAAAATCAAAGCATCATTCTCCATATTAGAGCCGCCTATACCCACTATTATGGCCGAACATACTAGCTCCTCTATTGTGTCATGAACCCAATTATGGTCCGAACAAATATTTTGCATTTTAAACCTAACTTTAAACGTTTATTGATATCGTATATCGATTAATGTATCTATAACTTTTTTAAATACATTTAATATTTGTTTATCAAAATAAAAAATAATATTTCATAAATATTAATTAATTAAGTTAATTAACAACAATTTTAAATTAATTAAATCGTTTGATCAAAGGAGAATTCATCGCTTCGGTTGTGTGACTCGTTAGGTGTAAATTCAGTCAGCTATTAATATTGAATTATTCGAATACTAAAATTCACACATCACTTAGCAGGTGGTGTGACATTTTGGTCAAATTTATCGCTTATTAGGTTTTAGTAAATCCAATTTACTTTGTTAAGCGTTACCCTATTGTGACTATTATTTATACTAATTCTTTTCATCAAAACTATATCACTTTGAACTTAAGGGATTTGGAAATGGTCAAAATTCCAACATCATTCATATTCAACTCTATAGTCCAAACATAAAGTCCTTGGTTAAATAATAATAATAATTAACCGAAATACCCTAGCCAGAGACATTGACTTTTAGTTGACTTCAGTTGACCGTGATGCTAACCCCATATAACTTAAGAGATGAATCCTGCCTTGAATGGTACTTCACTTCTAATACTTCCCCTCGACCCGACTATAGTAACTCATGGACGTCGTGCCATGATTTGACTATAATCAAAATGGAGCTTTCATAATAATGATCGATGGTATTCTTAAGTCAAGAAAATTGCAAATTAGTTATATCGATATTTTATATTCGACCTTAGTAATATTAACCAACAAAAAACTATCGAGCAAGTCATTCCATATTTATCTAATAACTATATGTACGTAACCTCTTGGTACCCTCAACAGCCATGAGTAATACATCACCCGACATTTGGAGAGAGTTCTGAACAGATGTATCACTATCCTATATCAATACATCTTGACTAGGTATATTTAAAATCATATATATTTTTTCATTGTGAAAATTTACTCACGATTACAACACTTTGTAACAACTATCACAAAACATATCATTTATGGATTTCCTATTAGATATACTTTTAATTTAATTAATTAATATAATATATTATATCAAGTATATAACAGAACGAAAACACCTTTTATTTTGAACAAAATTGGTTATCAAGTTAGATATTTGCAACAAATTACATGACTACCCCTAAGGCATATCCTAAACGCTGTCAGTGTGAATATTGAACGACATATAACAAGGTATGAATATGCATGTATAATGGAGTTTCTTAAATCAATGGCGTTTATTCAAGGCGATTTCTAAGGCTTCCCTAGAGTCGCTTTCCTTTTCGTCTTCCTCTCCGATTATTTCATCGTGCCTCCACTTCGCCTCTCTCATTTCATCCCTATGGCCTTTCCTTCCTTACTTCCTCTTCCTTCCATGCTAACTAAAACCATGAGGGAAGGATTCATAGAATACCCTAATAGACATTGGGCTCCTCCTCATTGGGTATGCCTACAACTCGTTCGAGGAAATCCTATAAGCCTCCCTTCTTATTCGACCCTTTCATTTACCCTCCTCTAGAAAAACAGCTGCCTCTATCCAAGCGCAAGCAGCCTCATCCTATTGCTAAAGCTTCCTTCTCGTACAACCACTTAACCCTTCTAAACTTTCTGCTTGATACTCCTTCCTCAATGGCTGCTGTCTGTTCCCATGTACATGATGATGTGTCAGCTGCCTTGCCAGTGGAAGCTTCTGCAAATACTTCACCCTCAAGCATTCTATGTGTTTCAAATGCTTTGGCTGCCCGAGATTCTTTAGATATTCATGTATGTGCACCTGTATGTGCATATTCCATTGATTTTAGTCCTACGCTGTTGTCCCGAGCTGTGTGCGCTCTTGGCATTAGCGACTCCAAGTCACCCCGAATTATTCCTCCTTTGATATTCTATCAAGTTTTAGCCTCCCTCTAGATCACAGTACTGCCTATTTATTACATTCCCCTCGTGTTGGTATACCCCATCGGGTTGGCAATTCTATTCCAATTGCTGAGAATAGAGATTCTAGCCTCAAAAAATGGGCTTCCCTCCTTTCCAACAGGTCTAAGAACGTTGGAAGGTACATATCTAAACAAGTTAAACTTCTGGAAATGTAGGTGAAATACTTATGCCTCATTCGAAATTTGTTTTAGCAAAGTCGAGTTTTGGAAAACATCCTTGTTGGATTCTTTCTTGATGATGGACTTCCATATGGTATTGTTAAAAGATTCTTATTTAATCGATGGAAACTGAAAGGATCATTAATAGTGCGCTTCGATAAGGACATGTATGTTTTATTTTGGAAATGAGGAAAAACGTTGAATAGTTTTGGAAGCGAACCCATGTGTTAGTGATGGTAAAGTGTTCGTTATCACTAATTGGAGTCCCTTGATTAATGTTGCCCGTGAGCATGTTATGTCCAATCCAGTCTGGGCAAAGTTCTCTTGTATTCCCTCCTCACTTCAATCTCTTGAGGAATTAGTCTAGTTGGCCAGTTATATTGGTGAATTGATTTTTTTGATGAAAATGTTAAGAGTAGAGATCTTCTTGAATTTGTTAGAGCGCTCATTGAGATCACCCCTTCTAGGACCCTTCCTACTCAGCTTTCTGTTGCAGTTTATGCTAATAGAACTGTTGTTATCTCTGTCTCCTACTTATGGAAACCTTTCGATTTGTATGCACTGCCATTCTTTTGGTTATTTAACGTCCAATGTCCACCTTTATTCATCTTCTAGACTCGGCTTCTCTAGATACTGTTCCTATTATATCTTTGAAAAGGTTCTGCTACAGAAACCACCACCCATGAAATAGAAAGCAAAAGCCCCACTCCCTTCTACTAAGAGAAACTCGCCATTGGCAACCCCTCCTACCTATACCGCTTAGCCTCATCCCTGCATATTTGCTTCTATCCTTGCTAAGTATATGTCTAACTCTAGAAACCTTGCTAATCTTGATGCTTTCCTGGCCATTGCTCTTTCTCGTGAGATCGCATCCAATGCTAAAACCCCTGATACCAGGCTCTTAGTTGATCCTACTTCTACTTTAGATAATCTATCTTCGCATGACCATGTTGATCTTATTGATGGTATTGAGTTCGACATTGATGATCTCTTTCCTTCATAGTTATTATCTTGTAGGTCACTTTTATTTGTCAGTTTGTTTCAATAAGTTGCATCTCTATGTTATGCTTTTAAGGTTATGGTTTTATAGCTTTATGCGAGTTGTGGCTGCTCCGGTATTTCTACCAGGCACTTATTCATAAAATTCTATTAGTAAAAGTGGATGGGCCGCTTCAAAACTGATTTCTTTACAAAAAAGACATATAACAAGGGCATGAATTTGAGTTGGACGATGGTCGTGCAATGTGTCTTGGCGGTTTAAAGCTATACGTCGAAAGCACTCAAGGAAAAGAAACTACTTTAAACATTATGTAAATTCTATATTTGATATCTCTAGGATAAAGAGAATTTCTCCATGGCCGCAGGAAAAAACCATGTGTTGTTTGGTGCTCAGATTGAAATTTATGGATGTTTAGAGGTGACTCCTACCCATGGAAGGCATCTAGAAGTCTGAATTTAATAGCCAGACATTTGGATAAGGGTTCGAAGAAAGCAGAAAAGAACTAGTGAATTTTCAGGGGGTTTCAGCCGTTTGAAATTAAAATTCATTGTCTAAATTCCACTTTAGAAGTCTAAACAGCTCTAGATCGAATTTTGTTGATATATCTCAATCGAAATTTAAAAACACGATATATTTGGCATAGGAACTCGGATTGAGATGCGATTTGGACCAATATTCATCATTTTCCAAGGGTTATTATCTAGAAATTTTTTGTAGGTTTGGAAGTCATTTGATTTTAGGGCACTTGCAAGATCCACTCTAACATGGTGGATTTTTAGATAGACCGGGAGGGTGTATCGAGGAATTAAGATGACATTGAGGTCATAGTTGAATATCGATGATAATTTGAATTTGTGCAGTAATTTTTATAGAGCTATTCAGTGACTTTAATACATGATGACTATAATATTGGAAAACACGATTCCATATGATATTGCATATACGGTGTGAGTCTGTTTCCCGAGGCCTTGTCCTAGGATTTGATAGTTATATGCCATTTGTAGCATAAGCGATTATTGTTTTGTTTGTGCATCTTCGAGCGTCGACGAATCATGGATATGAGACATTCTATTTCGATACTATGGCTATAGACCTTTGGCTATGATGTATCAAAGGTTATAGGTTGGGATGTACTTGTCATTAATTCTCATGATAAACAAATGGTAGAGACCAGGCACATGTATATATCGATTTAGGTTCGATATGATTCTTATGTTGTGGACGCATTTGGAGCATCGTAAATATTGGTTTTATATTGTGGCTATACTTGGCTGGTTCTGGCATTACTGGGAGAACCATGGCCCATTGGCGTAGCGTATGTGATGTTTGAGTCACGATTGGTGTTATGTTGTTTTGTATATGATACTTTTATTGTATAGTATATCACGTTAGTAGAAATGTGCTAACTTGTTGGATGTAGGCGAAGATATAAGTTGGGGTAAGGTTCTATTACCTCGAGCATTACTATTTGGTATTATTCATGATATATTAGCGTAATTAGATTAGTGGACGTTCCTTTTCACCAGACTTCATGTTGACCCTCTCTTTATTATTTCTTTATGGCATATTCTTCGAGTAGGTTGACATAGAGATAGGGATCTCTGATGGCTACAGGCAATTTATAGAGCCATAGCAATTTTATTACTATGATTATATTTATCCAATTTGTGGCATATTTACATGTAGATATATGTATTATTTTAGGACATGTATTCAGATGTGATTTGACTGTACCATCTACTACTGTATTTTGATGTTGGATCTTATGTCTTTTTATATGATATATATTCAATCATCTACATGTCATGTTGATATTATTTTTATCCTTCCACTGTGAGAATTAGATGTGCAGCGATAGATATACTCTTTGATATTTGTTGATATTTACATATCTCACCCTTACGTTAGGGAATCAGTTGCTTGGGTGCATGGATTCTGGGTGTTACAGGAGGCGACTCGTTATAATAACCAGGTGCGAGGTGGTTAGGAAAGAGGCCCGATGCCGGTTGGAGTTGGATGTACTGAAGTCATGCTAAAGACAGGCCATGCTTAAGACACTCTTGTTTGATTTGCTTTCTATTAGGGCGGGCTTGGATAGGATTCAACCGTTTGATAATGTGATGTCGGGAGAATTGTATTGGCTTTTAGCTGATGCAAAAAGAAGCTCAACACAGGAGAGTTGTACAGGAACTAGCTGGCTTGGGAGGAACTAGATCCAGATCTTACCTAAGTGCGAAGGTTTCTTTGGAACGAGATGACCTGACCTCATCTTGGCATCTTGCTGGGTATAAAGGTTGGTTTGAGACCGACACTGTAACAACCCTGTATTTTGTGATTATTTCTAATTATTTATTTTGATTATTTTATTTGAATGTCTGATTTAAAAACTTTATTTTATTTCTTAAATTGGATAAAAAAATATTTTAAATATAAATTTTGATTTTTATGTGAATTATGATTTCAAACCTGAATAAATAGAATATTTCCAATAAAATGTGGATTTTGGTCAATTTAGTCAAACTTTGACTTTTAAATTTAAAATTTAAATGTTTTAATTCTTAAATTTTATCTTTTATTATGAAAATATATTAAATTTCAAGAATACTGCTTTTCGTTTCGTTGAAATCCGATTTATATTGTGAAAGTTTTGCTTTTTACAATATTGTATGTAAATTGATTTATTTAATAAAATTGTCTATTTTAATTTATATAAATAATATTTTTATTTGTCAAATCTTGTTATAATTTGTATATATGTGTGTAATATGGCATGTTAGGTATATATTTTTATTTTAAAACATTTTTAAAGTGATGTTATAATTTTCCAAAGCTTATTGCATTTTATTTTCAATTTTTAAAACCCTGGTTTCTATTATTTAGCTATTTTGTTAATTAATTTATACTTATCTAAAATTTATTTATTTATTTATTTTCATACATTATTTTGTTATGTTTTTATTTTATTTATATCCATTTTCCATGTGTTCAAAAATGAATAAAGAATAAAGGAAATTTGAAGAGTTTATAACCTTTCACACGCCTTTGACTTTTCACCTCCTTTTTGCCTTTTCATTCCTAATCAACACCTGCGTTCATTGGCCGACCTTATCTTTTCTTCAGCCGATTACATTTTCATTTCTCACACAAAACATAAAGTTTCTCATCTCTAAAAAATTGCGGCCTCCATTTCTGAAAATTGGTAATGTTTCTTTCACTTTCTTTTCAAATTTTTTCTTGTTTATGTATTATTTTGCCTTGCCTTCACTTAGGTTGCTCGGCCCATAGCCTCCACCTTCACCACCACCTTCATCACCACCTTGTTTAGCTGCAAAACCCCTCCATCTCCACTGACCTACCTGGCCGTGGCCCCTTAGATGCAAGCTCCGCACAAAAATTAGCAAACACTTCTTATTTATGCATAGCCAAGCCCACCTATTGCCTTCACCACTTCACCACACCTCTTGGCCACCACTTGCACCACTTCCACCAGCCTATACCTGATCATAAGCCACTGCCACATCATCCCCTAGCCTCCATTAGTCATGGCCATGCAAATTGGAGCCATGGCCGAACCTTGTTGATGTGCAAAATTTCACTTTTGTTGCCTTGAACCTTGTCTCATGCCATAAACAATTTTCACTCCTTCACTTCCTCATTATGGCCGACCATATTGATCCATACCTAATCCATTCATACACCATAGCCGTGCATTATAAACCATATGGCTGAGCATTTGATAGGTGAAAGAAAGTGCAAGTGGTTTGGTTCTTTGTTATGCATAAATTCCAGACTTGTTTAATGTTATATTGTGTTATATATTTATGTGCTTTATATTGTTTTGTTTGATATGTAACAAGACAACTATTTTGGCTCTCCCTCACTTGAATCATAGTCGTGCCATCGTGCTTTTCGAATATTTGTTTGTGGATCTGAATTTGTTATCTTCGGCTTGTAGAGGTGAGTAATTCTCACAAGGCATACTGTACTTATATAATTAGTAAATTGACACCATTTGAATCTGTAGATTATATTATTATGTTATAACTGCCTGTGATATGATCATATGATGTTCACCCCTGTACATACACATGTCATATCATTTGGTACTATTATATAATGCTATTCTGTTTATTTATATCAGTTTATCACACTGCAAGTTCCCTTTAGAGTAGAATCACTATGGCTTGAAATGGTACATACCCGAACAGACTTAGAACAGGGAAAAATCGTTACGGGAAATGATAGGCCTGAACGATTTTTATTTATTTTATTGACTTGGGATTGTGTATTTGAAATGATAGAACCCGGATCTTTCCTTTGTGAATTACGGATTTAAGTGATATATTATCCGTATTATTTGACTTTGGTTAAAAAATTATATACAGCCCCGTGGTTAATAAATATTTTCTTGAATTTATAAAATATTATAAAAAATAAATATTATGATATTTTGATGTAAATTTAATTAAAAATGACTTTTTTAAAATATTAGTGATTTTCTACAAGTTAAATAACTGAAATAAATAAATGGTAAAGTAGAATTTGAAATATAAGTTAATTCTGGAATTTATGATTTTGTTTATAAATGTAATTTAAATTAAGTAAGAAAATATGATAATTTTATTTTAATTTGAATTTAAAATGATTTTTGTTATTGATTTTTCTATAAATTAAAAAAAGTTAAATAAATAAATGTTTATAATTGAAATTTAAAATATAACTTAACTTGGAAAATGTGAAATGTGTTTTAAAAATAAAAGTTAAGTTATGGAAATAAAATGGAATTTAAATTTAATTTATGAAATGGTAAATTTAGTAAAAATGTAATGTAAATGAAACGTTATAAAATTTTACATTTATTTTTCTAAGTGAATTATATTAAAAAGATTTGATAATTATTTGTGAAAATTCCACTTTATAAAATCATAAATTAAAGGGTATTTAAATGATCATTGTTAAAGCAAGAAAATATAATATTTATAAGTTTAAAATAATTTAAATTAAATATAATTGTTTATGAAATCGTATTGAAAATTTGAAATTTAAATTGACAGCATTTATGAAATGCTATCATCTCTAAAGTTAAAGATATTCCAGCATTTTGTAAATGCTGTAGTTGATATAAATGAAGTAAAAGACTAAATTGAACTAAGGGCTTTTGTAACACTTTATAAGTGCTGTAGTTGTTGAAACTAAACTAAAACCAATTATGGTATTTCTGTAAATGCTATCTTTGTTAAAATGAATTGCTTTCAAATGTAAATTTTCCGTAGCATTCCCTAAATGCTGCGAAAACTGAAGTTTCACTGTTTTAATAAATTGAAGTAAGTAAATAAATTCTGAAATTGGAAAAATTTTGAGAATTAAATATTTGGTTTTAAATATGATAACTTCATTTTTAAATGATTTAAATTGAATATTTTGATTTGAAATATAAACCATTTGAAATGTAATGGTACTTAAATTAAATAAAAGTGAATGTGGTCTTGGAACGATATGATATTTTGATATTTTGAGATGAATTTGAAATGATACTGAATTTTAAATGGTATTTGATTTTCGAAGTATAAAATACCATTTGGAAATTTTAACCACGCGTACACTTCCCTGTATGCATGGTGATTTTGGATGTATTTAACTTATGGTTTAACTGATCCTTAGAGGATGGACGATCCCAAGCATCCTTTAAGTTATTGTGCATTGCTACAGTTCACTTGAGTTGGTTTACATTATATAAGTATGTATGTCCTGACTCGAGTGTTTTGTGTTTAACTTTACGCTCCGGTCAGCCTGGGCATTTACTGCTTAGCTTTGGATTTCTTTTCTGGAGCTAGGAATCGCTGGAGGTTCTGCTTGTCTAGTTATCTATTCCCTTTCAGTTTCAGTTGTTCTATTTCAGCTCTGGTATTTATAAACTTCTATGTATTTGAGAAATCTATTGTATATGTTTTTCAGACTGATATTTTATATTTATTTTGAGATTTTGTTATAATAGCTTCATGAACTACTATGGATTTTAATTTCCTCCGCGAGTTATTTTGATATTTCTGTGTCTGTGATTGCTTTTCATTTGCTCCAAATTTATTTACAATGCAGTATTTTGGGCAATTCAATTCCGACATGTGTGGATGCAATGACTGAAAATATCGGGTTGTTACATTTGGTATCAGAGCTTTGGTTTTAGGCAAACCTTAGCCTGCGGAGCAAAAACTCATTAGAGATAGGGTGGAAATACCCTAGGATGAGTGAAATCAATCTCAGAATCATTTCCTTGTGAGAGAACATATTTTCAAAGTATAAAAGATTTCCAAATGATTTTAAAGGATTTTCAAAGATTATATTGGTATAAATTTTCTTATTTTGGAATCAAGATTTTCTAAACTCCACTCCTTCGGTATCCACCTTGTTAGTAATATCTTGGTTAGGATTCTTATCGATTAGGATTTTTTGAACTTTGGAACGCTCCCACTTGTTCTGAAATCCAGTCTTGTCCTCTCTATTTTTATCCTTTTGATTTTGGGGCATTCCATAAATCCACTTCGGAATGACCTCTATAAAGATCGGTGATTCCGCAAACTTTGAAAGATTTGTAAAGGGGTAAAACTCCTTTACAATTGGCATTGATTCACCAGAGATTTCTGTAGCATAGGTATACGATGCTATCTATCTTCTGCTATATCTTGATTCTATCTCTGGCGATCGAATGTCAATTTGCCTTAGATTTCCGCATTGGTTATATTCCTGATGTAACGGTTGGCCGGTTAAGTCACCCGTGATGTGTATAGGCTCATCCATCTTCTATTTGGTAATAAAATTATCTCATCTTCTTTCGAGCTTTTCTTCGAACCAGAATTCTATTTGAGTAGAGTTCCTCTAAATTTGAATCTCTGTTTGTTTGAAATCTATCCTTGAATCATCCTTTGGAAATTTGTGCTTAGCTGTATTTTGAAATTGTGCATACGTCGAAATTATTATTTTGATAAGGATGACCGCATTTTATAAAAGTAAAATGTTTTCAATAAGGATTTTATATCTTTTGAAAATGAAAATTTGAAGCTTTGAAAGGATTATATATTTTTCTTTCTTTGAAAATTTGAAGTTTCAAATGGATTTGAAATTTTGAAAATTTATAAGAAATTTGATTTAAATAAAAATGATTTATGACTAAAGGGTTTTAAATTTGAATTTCGAGGAATCGAACTCTAGTGTTTTGAAATCGATTTTAAGATCCTGGAAAATATATAATAATAATAGGATGTTAAGATATTTTCCGAATAAGAAATGTTTCAAATGTATTCGAATGAATTCCAATGATTTTGAAGAGATTTCAAAGAAGTTTCAAGAAAATAAAAGTCCAGAACCCACTTATGTCGCTGGAAAATAATTTCGGTGATGAATGCATGCATCATCGACATTGATTTTCGAGTTTCTGAGTGGGGAAGAGGCCACTCTACTAGCTTTGTTATGCAAGTGATTTTGTGAAACCAATTTTGATTTCAGATTTTGAAGTATGATTTGATTTTCGAAAGATTACATATATATATATATATATATATATGAAATAATATAAAGTAAGCCGGTGTTCAGCCCTCGAGTTTCAGATTGTTTCGGTATAACCTTATCTATTGGAATTGATTTACTGATTTTTGGTGATTTCCAACTTTTGGATTTTAAATATGATTTCTTCGACTACATTTTAAAGTTCGAGCACTTCCAAATCAAGGTTTAATTTTCAAAGCTAAGTAATCCCGGAAGAATATAAATTATTCGATTAGGTAAATGAGTTGAAACTATTTTGTTAAGTAAATGAATAAGACTATTTTGAATTATACTGATATGGAATTTAGTTTTGGAATGTTTTGAATAAAATTTTTTTTAAATAGTTTGGAAAAGGTAAATTGATCTTTTGAATAGAGATAAATAGTTTAAAGTTTTTAAAGGAATAGTTATAACTTGGAAATCATTTTGGGAATAATTGATTTTGAGAAAGATATTTAGTTTTGAAAATAGATTGGATAGTTAAATCCAGTATTTATATGATGGTTTTGAAAATGAATTTGTTTGACCTAAATTTTGTTGATTTGGAAATTTAGATTATTTTCTAAATCTATTGAAACTGAATATATGTAGTTTGGAAGAAATGATTTGGCGAAATCACATATGATTTTGAAACTAAAGCATTATCGAAAGGAATTTAAATTGAGAACCTTGTTTTACTAAATACTTAATTTGGGAGTTATCGAACTTATATAATAAGGAATTGTATAAGTATGAAGTTGATTTGAAAACTGTTGATTTGAAAGGGTTCTCAATTTGGAAAGAGAAATCTTATATAATCGAAGTCTATATAAGTATGATTTGATATACTATTGATTTTGGAAAGTATTTGAATTGAAGATAAAATCTTATTTATGATGGACTTTATATAAGTATGATCTTTGAAAGTGATTTGAAAGGTACTACATGATACATATTTTCGAAGTAAAGATATGGAAAGTGCCTTATGCTTGATATCCGCTTTGTGGGCACATTGTGGATTCATTCTATTGATATTATTCTCTCCAGTTTGGGTTTTCAAGATATGATGCTCGAGCGTCCATCGAATTCCATGGCGATCTCCATGGTCTTGCGAGCGCGACTTCATAGCGTAATTCGCAGGGGCTGCGAGAGCCTACGGGCATGGATGTTTCCTGGGGGATCGAGGCGTAACCATTATGTATCTGCGGTACTACTAGTCTTCATGGCGTAATCGTAGGGCTGCGATAGTCATCCTACGAGTATGGATGTTTCCTGGGGGATCCAGGCATAACCATTGTGTGTCTACGATCCATGATCGACATGTTTTGGTTTGGTTGTTTTGTTTGGATTGTACTTTCCATATCTATTTTTTTTAAAGGTTTTTCAAGTATTTTCATTGGGAGTCGAAGCAAGTCTACTAAGTACTTGGAGAATTCTGGCTTTGCACCTGATCAACGCATGGCCAGAGTCTGCAGGAACGAAATCAACTTGTTAAGACGTCGAGTTATAAAAGTATTTTGATAAAGTATTATATAAAGGATATTTTGACCATTTATTTTATTGGTCTAAATAATTTATAAATGTTTTAAATATTGTTTACTTCGAACTAACAAATTTGAATCAAATGACTATTCATCATATTATAAAATATTTAAAATGTTGTAAATAAAAATTTTAAATTGAAAAGTATATGGTTTTAAAATATGGTTCATCCTTGTTTTTCAACCTACTTTCCCTTCTAGCTATTTCTATCTTCTTCCTCTTCGAGGTCCTTTCTGTATTATGGAAAGAATTGGTTCTTTGGCTTATCATTTAGATTTGCCCGAGAAACTTTCTAGAGTACATGATATATTCCACGTCTCGCATCTTCTCAGGTATCTTCATGACCCAGCTCTTTTTGTTCAGCCTTCTGCTCTTGATAGTTTGGATATTTAGCCTAATCTGACTATCGAGAGGAAGCCGCTTCATATGGTCGATAGAGGTACGAAGCAGCTTAGAGGGAAATCTTTTAGTCTGATAAAAGTACAATGGAGTACTGATGATCGGGGTTGTACCTGAAATATGGAGGAGAGCATTCGTGCTTCGAATCCGAAATTTTTTGTTTCAGGTACTATTTTGTTATTCTATTTTGTTTTCTTATTTTCCTTTTTCGTTCTTTTCGAGGATGAAAAGATTTGAGTGGAGGAGAGTGTAACAACCCTGTATTTTGTGATTATTTATAATTATTTATTTTGATTATTTTATTTGAATATCTGATTTAAAAACCTTATTTTATTTATTAAAATGGATGAATTTTGTTATTTTAAATATAAATTTTGATTTTTATGTGAATTATAATTTCAAACCAGAATAAATAGAATATTTACAGAAAAATGTGGATTTTAGTCAATTTGGTCAAACTTTGACTTTTAAATTTAAAATTTAAATATTTTAATTCTTAAATTTTACCTTTTATTATGAAAATAAATTAAATTACAAGAATACTGCTTTTCAGTTCGTTGAAATACGATTTATATTGTGAAAGTTATGTTTTTTACAATATTGTATATAAATTGATTTATTTAATAAAATTGTCTATTTTAATTTATATAAATAATATTTTTATTTGTCAAATCTTGTTCTAATTTTTATATATGTGTGTAACATGGCATGTTAGGTGTGTATTTTTATTAAAATATTTTAAAGCGATGTTATAATTTTCCAAAGCTTATTGCGTTTTATTTTCAATTTTTAAAACCCTGGTTTCTGTTTTTTAGCTATTTTGTTAATTAATTTATATTTATCTAAATTTTATTTATTATTTATTTTTATACATTATTTTGTTGTGTTTTTATTTTATTTATATTCATTTTACATGTGTTTAAAAATGAATAAAGAATAAAGGAAATTTGAAGAGTTTATAACCTTTCACATGCCTTTGACTTTTCACCTCCTTTTTGCCTTTTCATTCCAAATCAACACTTGCATTCATTGGCCAACCTTATCTTTTCTTAAGCCGATTACATTTTCATTTCTCACTCAAAACATAAAGTTTCTCATCTCTAAAAAATTGCGGCCTCCATTTCTGAAAATTGGTAATGTTTCTTTCACTTTCTTTTCAATTTTTGTCTTGTTTATGTATTATTTTGCCTTGCCTTCACTAAGGTTGCTCGGCCTATAGCCTCCACCTTCACCATCACCTTCATCACCACCTTGTTTAGCTGCAAAACCCCTCCATCGCCACTGACCTACTTGACCGTGGCCCCATAGATGCAAGCTCCACACAAAAATTAGCAAACACCTCTTATTTATGCATAGCCAAGCTCAGCTATTGCCTTCGCCACTTCACCACACCTCTTGGCCACCACTTGCACCACTTCCACCAGCCTATACCTGACGGCCATAAGCCACTTCCACATCATCCCCTAGCCTCCACCAGTCATGGTCGTGCCAATTGGAGCCATGGCCGAACCTTGTTGATGTGCAAAATTTCACTTTGTTGCCTTGAACCTTGTCTCATACCATAAACAATTTTCATTCCTTCACTTCCTCATTATGGCCGACCACATTGATCCAAACCTGATCCATTCACACACCATAGCCGTGCATTATAAACCATATGGCCGAGCATTTGATAGGTGAAAGCAAGTGCAAGTGGTTTGGTTCATTGTTATGCATAAATTCCAGACTTGTTTAATGTTATATTGTGTTGTATATTTATGTGTTTTATATTGTTTTGTTTGATATGTAACAAGACAACTATTTTGGCTCTCCCCTCACTTGAATCATAGTCATGCCTTCATGCTTTCTGGATCTTTGTTTGTGGGTCTGAATTTGTTATCTCCAGCTTGTAGAGGTGAGTAATTCTCACAAGGCATTCTGTACTCGTATAATCAGTAAATTGACACCATTTGAATCTGTAGATTATATTATTATGTTATGACTGCCTGTGATATGATCATATGATGTTCACCCCTGTTTATACACTTGTTATATCATCTGTTACTGTTATATAATGTTGTTCTGTTTATTTATATCAGTTTATCACACAGCAAGTTCCTTGTAGAATAGAATCACTATGGGTTGAAATGATACATACCTGAACGGACTTTGGAATAGGGAAAAATCGTTGTGGGCTGAAATGATAGGCCTGAACGATTTTTATTAATTTTATTGACTTGGAATTGCGGGTTTGAAATGATAGAACTCGGATTTTTCCTTTGTGAATTACGGATTGAAATGATATATTATCCGTATTATTTGACTTAGGTTAGAAAATTGTATACAGACCCGTGGTTAATAAATATTTTCTTGAATTTATAAGATATTATAAAAATGTAAATATTATGATATTTTGATGTAAATTTAATTAAAAATCATTTTTTAAAATATTAGTGATTTTCTACAAGCTAAATAACTGAAATAAATAAATGGTAAAGTTGAATTTGAAATATAAGTTAATTTTGGAATTTATGATTTTGTTTATAAATGTAGTTTAAGTTAAGTAAGAAAATATGATAATTTGATTTTAATTTGAATTTAAAATGATTTTTTGTGATTGATTTTTCTATAGATTAAAAATATTTAAAAAAATAAATGTTTATAATTGAAATTTAGAATATAACTTAACTTGGAAAATGTGAAATGTGTTTTAAAAATAAAAGTTAATTTACGGAAATAAAATGGAATTTAAATTTAATTTATGAAATGGTAAATATAATTAAAATGTAATGTGAATGAAATGTTATAAAATTTTACATTTATTATTATAAGTGAATTATAATAAAAAGATTTGATAATTATTTGTGAAAATTTCACTTTATAAAATCAAACATTAAGGGTATTTAATGATCAAGTGAGAAATATAATTTTTATAAGTTTAAAATGATTTAAATTAAATTTAATTGTTTATGAAATTGTATTGAAAATTTGGAATTTAAATTGACAGCATTTCTGAAATGCTATCATTTCTAAAGTTAAAGATATTACAGCATTTTGTAAATGCTGTAATTGATATAAATGAACTAAAAGAATAAATTGAACTAAGGGCTATTATAGCACTTTATAAGTGCTGTAGTTGTTGAAACTAAACTCAAACCTATTACAGTATTTCTGTAAATGCTATCTTTGTTAAAAAGAATTGTTTTCAAATGTAAATTTTCCGTAGCATTCCCTTAATGCAGCGAAAACTGAAGTTTCAGTGTTTTAATAAATTGAAGTGAATAAATGAATTCTGAAATTGGTAAAATTTTGAGAATTAAATATTTGGTTTTAAATAAAATAACTTCATTTTTAACTGATTTAAATGGAATATTTTGATTTGAAATATAAACCATTTGAAATGTAATGGTATTTAAATTAAATAAAAGTGAATGTGGTTTTGGAATGATATGATATTTTGATATTTTGAAATGAACTTGAAATGATACTGAATTTTAAATGATATTTGATTTTTTAAGTATAAAATACCATTTGGAAATTTTAACCACGGGTACACTTCCCTGTATGCATGGTGATTTTGGATGTATTTAATTTATGGTTTAACTGATCCTTAGAGGATGGGCGATCCCAAGAATCCTTTAAGTTATTGTGCATTACTACAGTTCACTTGAGTTGGTTTACATTATATAAGTATGTATGTCCTGACTCGAGTGTTTTGTGTTTTACTTTACGCTCGGGGCAGCCTGAGTAATTACAGCTTAGCTTTGGATTTTTTTTCTGGAGCTAGGAATAGCTGGAGATTCTGCTTGTCTACTTATCTATTCACTTTCAGTTTCAGTTGTTCTAATTCAGCTCTGGAATTTATAAACTTCTACTTATTTGAGATTTCTATTGATTTCGGTGATGAATGCATGCATCATCAACATTGATTTTCGAGTTTCTAAGTGGGGGAGAGGCCACTCCAGTAGCTTTGCTATGCAAGTGATTTAGTGAAACCAATTTTGATTTCAGATTTTAAAGTATGATTTGATTTTCGAAAGATTACATATATATATATATATATATATATATATATTTGAAATAATATGAAGTAAGCCGGTGTTTAGCCCTCGAATTTCAGATTGTTTCGGTATAACCTTATCTATTGGAATTGATTTACTGATTTTTTGGTGATTTCCAACTTTTGGATTTTAAATATGATTTCTTCGATTACATTTTAAAGTTCGAGCACTTCCAAATCAAGGTTTAATTTTCAAAGCTAAGTAATCCCGGAGGAATATAAATCATTCGATTAGGTAAATGAGTTGAAACTATTTTGTCAAGTAAATGAATAAGACTATTTTGAATTATACTGATATGGAATTTAGTTTTGGAATGTTTTGAATAAAATTTTGTTTTAAATAGTTGGAAAAGGTAAATTGATCTTTTGAATAGAACCTTGTTTTACTAAATACTTGATTTGGGAGTTATCGAACTTATATAAAATGGATTTGTATAAGTATGAAGTTGATTTGAAAACTGTTGATTTGAAAGGGTTCTCAATTTGGAAAGAGAATTCTTATATAATCGAATTCTATATAAGTATGATTTGATATACTATTGATTTTGGAAAGTATTTGATTTGAAGATAAAATCTTATATATGGTGGACTTTATATAGGTATGATATTTGGAAGTGATTTGAAAGGTACTACATGATACATATTTCCGAAGTAAAGATATGGAAAGTGCCTTCTGCTTGATATCCGCTTTATGGCCACATTGTGGATTCATTCTGTCGATATTATTCTCTCTGATTTGGGTTTTCCGGATATGATACTCGAGTGTCCATCGAATTCCATGGCGATCTCCATAGTCTTACGAGCGCGACTGCATAGCGTAATTCGCAGGGGCTGCGAGAGCCTACGGGTACGGATGTTTCCTGGGGGATCTAGGCGTAACCATTATGTATCTGCGATACTACCAGTCTTCATGGCGTAATCGCAGGGTTGCGGTAGTCAGCCTATGGGTACGGATGTTTCCTGGGGGGATCCAGGCGTAACCATTGTGTGTCGGCAATCCATGATCGATATATTTTGGTTTGGTTGTTTTGTTTGGATTGTACTTTCCATATCTGTTTTTTTAAAGGTTTTTCAAGTATTTTCACTGGGAGTCGAAACAAGTCTATTAAGTACCAGGAGAATTCTAGCTTTGCGCCTGATCAACGCATGGCTAGAGTTTGCAGGAATGAAAGTAAACTTGTTAAGACATTGAGTTATAAAAGTATTTTGATAAAGTATTATATAAAGGATATTTTGATCATTTATTTTATTGGTCTAAATAATTTAAAAATGTTTTAAATATTGTTTACTTCGAACTAACAAATTTGAATCAGATGACTATTCATCATATTATAAAATATTTATAATGTTGTAAATAAATTTTTAAATTGAAATGTATATGGTTATAAAATATTGTTCATCCTTGTCTTTCAACCTACTTTCCCTTCTAGCTATTTCTATCTTCTTCCTCTTCGAGGGTCCTTTCCGTATTATGGAAAGAGTTGGTTCTTTGGCTTATCGTTTGGATTTGCCCGAGAAGCTTTTTGGAGTACATGATGTATTCCACGTGTCACATCTTCTCTGGTATCTTCATGGCCTATCTCTTTTTGTTCAGCCTTCTGCTCTTGATAGTTTGGATATTTAGCCTAATTTGAGTATCGAGAGGAAACCACTTCGTATGGTCGATAGAGGTACGAAGCAACTAAGAAGGAAATCTGTTAGTCTGATTAAAGTACTATGAAGTACTGATGATCGGGGTTGTGCCTGAAAGATGGAGGAGAGCATTCATGCTTCGAATCTGGAATTGTTCGTTTCAGGTACTATTTTGTTTTCTTATTTTCCTTTTTCATTCTTTTCGAGGACAAAAAGATTTGAGTGGGGGAGACTGTAACAACCCTATATTTTATGATTATTTCTAATTATTTATTTTGATTATTTTATTTGAATGTCTGATTTAAAAACTTTATTTATTAAAATGGATAAATATTGTTATTTTAAATATAAATTTTGATTTTTATGTGAATTATAATTTTAAACCTAAATAAATAGAATATTTCTAGAAAAATGTGGATTTTGGTCAATTTGGTCAAACTTTGACTTTTAAATTTAAAATTTAAATATTTGAATTCTTAAATTTTATCTTTTATTATTAAAATAAATTAAATTTCAATAATACTTCTTTTTGTTTCGTTGAAATCCGATTTATATTATGAAAGTTATGATTTTTACAATATTGTATGTAAATTGATTTATTTAATAAAATTGTCTATTTTAATTTATATAAATAATATTTTTATTTGTCAAATCTTGTTATAATTTGTATATATGTGTGTAATATGGCATGTTAGGTATATATTTTTATTCTAAAACATTTTTAAAGTGATGTTATAATTTTCCAAAGCTTATTGTATTTTATTTTCAATTTTTCAAACCCTGGTTTCTATTATTTAGCTATTTTGTTAATTAATTTATATTTATCTAAAATTTATTTCTTTATTTCTTTTCGTACACTATTTTATTGTGTTTTTATTTTATTTATATTCATTTTTAATGTGTTTAAAAATGAATAAAGAATAAAGGAAATTTGAAGAGTTTATAACCTTTCACATGCCTTTGACTTTCACCACCTTTTTGCCTCTTCATTCCAAATCAACACTTGCATTCATTGGCCGACCTTATCTTTTCTTTAGCCGATTACATTTTCATTTCTCTTGCAAAACATAAAGTTTCTCATCTCTAAAAAATTGTGGCCTCCATTTCTGGAAATTGGTAATGTTTCTTTCACTTTCTTTTCAAAAAGATTCTTGTTTATGTATTATTTTGCCTTGCCTTCACTTAAGTTTCTCGGCCCATAGCCTCCACCTTCACCACCACCTTCATCACTACCTTGTTTAGCTGCAAAACCCCTCCATCTCCATTGACCTACATGGCTGTGGCCCCTTAGATGAAAGCTCCACACAAAAATTAGCAAACACTTCTTATTTACGCATAGCCAAGCCCACGTATTGCCTTCACCACTTCACCACACCTCTTGGCCACCACTTTCATCACTTCCCCCAGCCTATACCTAACCATAAGCCACTGCAACATCATCCCCTAGCCTCCGCTTGTCATGGCCGTGCTAATTTGAGCCATGGCTGAACCATGTTGATGCATAAAATTTCACTTTTGTTGCCTTGAACCTTGCCTCATGCCATAAACAATTTTCACTCCTTCACTTCCTCATTATGGCTGGCCACATTGATCCATACCTGATCCATTCACACACCATAGCCATGGATTATAAACCATATGGCCGAGCATTTGATAGGTGAAAGCAAGTGCAAGTGGTTTGGTCCTTTGTTATGCATAAATTCCAGACTTGTTTAATGTTATATTGTGTTGTATATTTATGTGCTTTATACTGTTTTGTTTGCTATGTAACAAGACAGCTATTTTGGGTCTCCCCTCACTTGAATCTTAGTCGTGCCTTCGTGCTTTCCGGATCTTTGTTTGTGGGTCTGAATTTGTTATCTCCAGCTTGTAGAGGTGAGTAATTCTCACAAGACATTCTGTACTTATATAATTAGTAGATTGACACCATTTTGATCTATAGATTATATTATTATGTTATAACTGCCTGTGATATGATCATACGATGTTCGCCCCTATTTATACACTTGTCATATCATCTATTACTGTTATATAATGCTATTCTGTTTATTTATATCAGTTTATCACACTGCAAGTTCCCAGTAGAATAGAATCACTATGGGTTGAAATGATACATACCCGAACGGACTTTAGAATAGGGAAAAATCGTTATGGGCTAAAATGATAGGTCTGAACGATTTTTATTTATTTTATTGACTTGGGATTGCGGGTTTGAAATGATAGAACCTGGATTTTTCCTTTGTGAATTACGGATTGAAATGATATATTATCCGTATTATTTGACTTAGGTTAGAAAATTATATACAGACCCGTGGTTAATAAATATTTTCTTGAATTTATAAGATATTCTAAAAATGTAAATATTATGATATTTTAATGTAAATTTAATTAAAAATGATTTTAAAAAAAATATTAGTGATTTTCTACAAGTTAAATAACTGAAATAAATAAATGGTAAAGTAGAATTTGAAATATAAGTTAATTTTGGAATTTATGATTTTGTTTATAAATGTAGTTTAAATTAGGTAAGAAAATATGATAATTTGATTTTAATTCGAATTTAAAATGATTTTTGTTATTGATTTTTCTATAAATTAAAAATAGTTAAATAAATAAATGTTTATAATTGAAATTTAAAATATAACTTAACTTGGAAAATGCGAAATGTGTTTTAAAAATAAAAGTTAAGTTAAGGAAATAAAATGGAATTTAATTTAATTTACGAAATGGTAAATTTAATTAAAATTTAATGTAAATAAAATGTTATAAAATTTTACATTAATTTTTGTAAGTGAAGTATAATAAAAAGATTTGATAATTATTTATGAAAATTTTACTTTATAAAATCATAAATTAAACGGTATTTAAATTATCATTGTTAAAGTGAGAAAATATAATTTTTATAAATTTATATGTTTTAAATTAAATTTAACTTTTTATGAAATTGTATTGAAAATTTGGAATTTAAATTGACAACATTTCTAAAACGCTATCATTTTTAAAGTTAAAGATATTACAGCATTTTGTAAATGCTATAATTGATAAAAATGAACTAAAAGACTAAATTGAACTAAGGACTATTATAGCACTTTATAAGTGCTGTAGTTGTTGAAACTAAACTAAAACCTATTACAGTATTTCTGTAAATGCTATCTTTGTTAAAATGAATTGTTTTCAAATGTAAATTTTCTGTAGCATTCTCTAAATGCTGCGAAAACTGAAATTTCACTGTATAAATAAATTGAAGTGAATAAATGAATTCTGAAATTGGTAAAATTTTGAAAATTAAATATTTGATTTTAAATATAATAACTTCATTTTTAAATGATTTAAATAGAATATTTTGATTTGAAATATAAACCATTTGAAATGTAATGGTATTTAAATTAAATAAAAGTGAATGTGGTTTTGGAATGATATGATATTTTGATATTTTGAAATGAATTTGAAATGATACTGAATTTGAAATGATATTTGATCTTTGAAGTATAAAATACCATTTGGAAATTTTAACCACGGGTACACTTCCCTGTATGCATGGTGATTTTGGATGTGTTTAATTTATGGTTTAACTGATCCTTAGAGGACGGGCGATCCCAAGCATCCTTTAAGTTATTGTGCATTGCTACAATTCACTTGAGTTGGTTTACATTATATAAGTATGTATGTCCTGACTCGAGTGTTTTGTGTTTTACTTTACGCTCGGGTCAGCCTGAGTATTTACAGCTTAGCTTTGGATTTCTTTTCTGGAGCTAGGAATAGCTGGAGATTCTGCTTGTCTAGTTATCTATTCCCTTTCAGTTTCAGTTGTTCTAATTCAGCTCTGATGTTTATAAACTTCTATGTATTTGAGATTTCTATTGTTTATGTTTTTCAGACTGATATTATGTATTTGTTTTGAGATTTTGTTATAGTAGCTTCATGAACTACTACGGTATTTAAATTTCCGCCGCGTGTTATTTTGATATTTCTGTGTCTGTGATTCTGTGATTGCTTTTCATTTTCTCGAAATTTATTTACAATGTGGTATTCTGGGCAATTCAATTCCGACATGTGTGGATGCGAACTGCTAAAAATATCGGGTTGTTACATTTGGTATCAGAGCTTCGGTTTTCGGCAATCCTTAGCCTGCGGAGCAAGAACTCATTAGAGATAGGTAGAAATACCCTAGAATGAGTGAAATCAATCTCAGAATCATTTCCTTGTGAGAGAACGTATTTTCAAAGTATAAAAAGACTTCCAAATGATTTTAAAGGATTTTCAAAGATTATATTGATAAAAAAATTCTTATTTTGAAATCAAGATTTTCTAAACTCCATTCCTTCGGTATCCACCTCGTTAGTAATATCTTGATTAGGATTCTTATCGATTAGGATTCTTTAAAATTTGGAACGCTCCCACTTGTTCTGAAATCCAGTCTTGTCCTCCCTATTTCCTTATGATTTTGGGGTATTCCATAAATCAACTTTGGAATGACCTCTATAAAGATCAATGATTCCGCAAATCTTTGAATGATTTGTAAGGGGGTTAAACTCCTTTACAATTGGCATTGATTCACCGGAGATTTCTGTATCCTTGGTTTACGATGCTATCTATCTTCTGCTATATCTGGATTCTATCTCTGGCGATCAAATGTCGATTTGCCTTAGATTTCCATATCGATTATATTCCTGAAGTCACGGTTGACTGGTTAAGGTCGCCCGCGATCTATATAGGCATATCCATCTTCTATTTGGTAACAAAATTATCTCATCTTTGTTCGAGCTTATCTTCGAACCAGAATTCTATTTTATTAGAGTTCCTCTAAATTTGAATCTCTGTTTGTTTGAAATCTATCCTTGAATCATCCCTTGAAAATTTTTGTTTGGTTGTATTTTGAAATTGTGCATACATTGATTTTTTTTTTGAGAAGGATGACCACATTTTATAAAAGTAAAATGTTTTCAATAAGGATTTTATATCTTTTGAAAATGAAAATTTGAAGCTTTGAAAGAATCATCTATTTTTCTTTCTTTGAAAATTTGAAGTTTCGAAAGGATTTGATATTTTGAAAATTTATAAGAAATTTGATTTAAATAAAAATGATTTATAACTGAAGGGTTTAAAATTTGAATTTCGAGGAATCGAACTCTGGTGTTTTGAAATCGGTTTTAAGATTTTGAAAAATATATAATAATAATAATAATATGATTTTAAGATATTTTCCGAATAAGAAATGTTTCAAATGTATTCGAATGAATTCCAATGATTTTGAAGAGATTTTAAAGAAGTTTCAAGAAAATAAAAGTCCAGAACCTACTTATGTCGCTGGAAAATAATTTTGGTGATGAATGCATGTATCATCGACATTGATTTTCAAGTTTCTGAGTGGGGGAGAGGCCACTCTAGTAGCTTTGCTATGCGAGTGATTTTGTGAAACCAATTTTGATTTCATATTTTGAAGTATGATTTGATTTTTGAAAGATATGTGTGTGTGTGTATTTGAAATAATATAAAGTAAGCCGGTGTTCAGCCCTCGAGTTTCAGATTGTTTTGGTATAACCTTATCTGTTGGAATTGATTTACTGATTTGTTGGTGATTTCCAACTTTTGGATTTTAAATATGATTTCTTGGACTATAATTTAAAGTTTGAGCACTTCCAAATCAAGGTTTAATTCTCAAAGCTAAATAATCCCGAAAGAATATAATTCATTCGATTAGGTAAATGAGTTGAAACTGTTTTGTTACGTAAATGAATAAGACTGTTTTGAATTATACTGATATGGAATTTAGTTTTGGAATGTTTTGAATAAAATTTTGTTTTAAATAGTTTGGAAAAGGTAAATTGATCTTTTGAATAGAAATAAATAGTTTAAAGGTTTTAAAGGAATAGTTATAACTTGGAAATCATTTTGGGAATAATTGATTTTGAGAAAGATATTTGGTTTTGAAAATAGATTGGATAGTTAAACCCTATATTTATATGATGGTTTTGAAAATGAATTTGTTTGACCTAAATTTTTTTGATTTGGAAATTTGAATTATTTTCTAAATTTATTGTTTTAAGAAACTTTGAAACTGAATATATGTAGTTTGGAAGAAATGATTTAACGAAATCATATATGATTTTGAAACTAAAACGTTATTGAAAGGAATTGAAATTGGTTTGGGGGTTATCGAACTTATATAAAATGGATTTTTATAAGTATGAAGTTGATTTGAAAACTGTGGATTTGAAAGGGTACTCAATTTGGAAAGAGAAAAATTATATAATCGAAGTCTATATAAGTATGATTTGATATACTATTGATTTTGGAAAGTATTTGATTTGAAGATAAAATCTTATATATGATAGACTTTATATAAGTATGGTATTTGAAAGTGATTTGAAAGGTACTACATAATACATATTTTCGAAGTAAAGATATGGAAAGTACCTTCTACTTGATATCCGCTTTGTGGCCATATTGTGGATTCATTCTATCGATATTATTCTCTCTGATTTGAGTTTTTAGATATGGTACTCGAGTGTCCATCGAATTCCATGGCGATTTCCATGGTCTTACGAGCGCGACTGCATAGCGTAATTCGCAGGGGCTGCGAGGGCATACAGGTACGGATGTTTCCTGGGGGATCCAGGCGTAACCATTGTGTATCCGCGATCCATGATCGACATGTTTTGGTTTGGTGGTTTTGTTTGGATTGTACTTTCCATATCTATTTTTTTAAAAGGTTTTTGAAGTATTTTCACTGGGAGTCGAAACAAGTACACTAAGTACCTGGAGAATTCTCGCATTGCGCCTGATCAACGCATGACCATAATTTGCAGGAACGAAAGTGAAATTGTTAAGACATCGAGTTATAAAAGTATTTTGATAAAGTATTATATAAAGGATATTTTGATCATTTATTTTATTGGTCTAAATAATTTAAAAAAATTTCAAATATTGTTTACTTCAAAGTAACAAATTTGAATCAAATGACTATTCATCATATTATAAAATATTTAGAATGTTGTAAACAAAATTTTTTAATTGAAATGTATATGGTTTTAAAATATGGTTCATCCTTGTCTTTCAACCTACTTTCCCTTCTAGATATTTCTATCTTCTTCCTCTTCGAGGGTCCTTTCTGTATTATGGAAAGAGTTGGTTCTTTGGCTTATCGTTTGAGTTTGCCCGAGAAACTTTCTGGAGTACATGATGTATTCCACGTCTCGCATCTTCTCTGGTATCTTCCTGACCCCTCTTTTTTTGTTCAGCCTTCTACTCTTGATAATTTGGATATTTTGCCTAATCTGACTATCGAGAGGAAGCCACTTCGTATGGTCGATAGATGTAAGAAGCAGCTAAGAAAGAAATCTGTTAGTCTGATCCAAGTACAATGGAGTATTGATGATCGAGGTTGTACCTGAAAGATGGAGGAAAGCATTCGTGCTTCGAATCCAGAATTGTTCGTTTCAGGTACTATTTTGTTTTTTCTATTTTGTTTTCTTATTTTCCTATTTCGTTCTTTTCGAGGACGAAAAAATTTAAGTGGGGGAGAGTGTAACAACCCTGTATTTAGTGATTATTTTAAATTATTTATTTTGGTTACTTTATATGAATGTCTGATTTAAAAACTTTATTTTATTAAAATGGATAGATTTTGTTATTTTAAATATAAATTTTGATTTTTATGTGAATTATAATTTTAAACCTAAATAAATAGAATATTTCCAAAAAATATGGATTTTGGTCAATTTGGTCAGACTTTGACGTTTAAATTTAAAATTTAAATATTTGAATTCTTAAATTTTGTCTTTTGTTATGAAAATAAATTAAATTTCAAGAATACTGCTTTTCATTTCGTTAAAATCCGATTTATATTATGAAAGTAATGTTTTTTACGATATTGTATGTAAATTGATTTATTTAATAAAATTGTCTATTTTAATATATATAAATAATATTTTTATTTGTCGAAACTTGTTCTAATTTGTATATATGTGTGTAATATGGCAAGTTAGGTATATATTTTTATTTTAAAACATTTTTAAAGTGATGTTATAATTTTCCAAAGCTTATTGTATTTTATTTTCAATTTTTAAAACCCTGGTTTCTATTATTTAGCTATTTTGTTAATTAATTTGTACTTATCTAAAATTTATTTATTTATTTATTTTCATACATTATTTTGTTATGTTTTTATTTTATTTATATCCATTTTTCATGTGTTTAAAAATGAACAAAGAATAAAGGAAATTTGAAGAGTTTATAACCTTTCACACGCCTTTGACTTTTCACCTCCTTTTTGCCTTTTCATTCCTAATCAACACTTGCGTTCATTGGCCGACCTTATCTTTTCTTTTGCCAATTACATTCTAATTTCTCATGCAAAACATAAAGTTTCTCATCTCTAAAAAATTGAGGCCTCCATTTCTGAAAATTGGTAATGTTTCTTTCACTTTCTTTTCAATTTTTTTCTTATTTATGTATTATTTTGCCTTGCCTTCACTTAGGTTGCTCGGCCCATAGCCTCCACCTTCACCACCACCTTCATCACCACCTTGTTTAGAAGCAAAACCCCTCCACCTCCACTGACCTACCTGGTCGTGGCCCCTTAGATGCAAGCTCCACACAAAAATTAGCAAACACTTCTTATTTATGCATCTCCAAGCCCACCTATTGCCTTCACCACTTCACCACACCTCTTGGCCACCACTTTCACCACTTCCACCAGCCTATACCTGACCACAAGCCACTTCCACATCATCCCCTAGCCTCCACCAGCCATGGCCGTGCCAATTGGAGCTATGGCCGAACCTTGTTGATGTGCAAAATTTCACTTTTGTTGCCTTGAACCTTGTCTCATGCCATAAACAATTTTCACTCCTTCACTTCCTCATTGTGGCCGACCATATTGATCCATACCTGGTCCATTCACACACCATAGTCGTGCATTATAAACCATATGGCCGAGCATTTGATAGGTGAAAGCAAGTGCAAGTGGTTTGGTTCTTTGTTATGCATAAGTTCCAGACTTGTTTAATGTTATATTGTGTTGTATATTTTTATGTGCTTTATATTGTTTTGTTTGATATGTAACAAGACAACTATTTTGGCTCTCCCCTCACTTGAATCGTAGTCGTGCCTTCGTGCTTTTCGAATATTTTTTTATGGGTCCGAATTGGTTATCTTTAGCTTGTAGAGGTGAGTAATTCTCACTAGGCATTCTGTACTAATATAATTATTAAATTGACACCATTTGAATCTGTATATTATATTATTATGTTATAACTGCCCGTGATATGATCATATGATGTTCACCCCTGTTTATACACCTGTCATATCATCTGTCACTGTTATATAATGCTATTCTGTTTATTTATATCATTTTATCACACTGCAAGTTTCCTATAGAATAGAATCATTATGGGTTGAAATGATACATACCCGAACGGACTTTTGAATAGGGAAAAATCGTTATACGAAATGATAGGCCTGAACGATTTTTATTTATTTTATTGACTTGGGATTGCGAGTTTGAAATGATAGAACCCGGATTTTTCATTTGTGAATTACGGATTGAAATGATATATTATCCATATTATTTGACTTTGGTTAAAAAATTATATACAGCCCCGTGGTTAATAAATATTTTCTTGAATTTATAAATAATATAAAAATGTAAATATTATGATATTTTGATGTAAATTTAATAAAAAATGATTTTTTTTAAATATTAGTGATTTTCTACAAGTTAAATAACTGAAATAAATAAATGGTAAAGTAGAATTTGAAATATAAGTTAATTCTGGAATTTATGATTTTGTTTATAAATGTAGTTTAAATTAAGTAAGAAAATATGATAATTTGAATTTAAAATGATTTTTGTTATTTATTTTTCTATAAATTAAAAATAGTTAAATAAATAAATGTTTATAATTGAAATTTAAAATATAACTTAACTTGGAAAATGTGAAATCTGTTTTAAAAATGAAAGTTAAGTTAAGGAAATAAAATGGAATTTAAATTTAATTTATGAAATGGTAAATTTAATTAAAATGTAATGTAAATTAAATGAAATGTTATAAAATTTTACATTTATTTTTATAAGTGAATTATAATAAAAAGATTTGATAATTATTTGTGAAAATTTCACTATATAAAATCATAAATTAAAGGGTATTTAAATGATCATTGTTAAAGTGAGAAGATATAATTTTTATAAGTTTAAAATGATTTAAATTAAATTTAATTGTTTATGAAATTGTATTGAAAATTTGGAATTTAAATTTACAGCATTTCTGAAATGTTATCATTTCTAAAGTTAAAGATATTACATCATTTTGTAAATGTTGTAATTGATATAAATGAACTAGAAGACTAAATTGAACTAAGGGCTATTATAGCACTTTATAAGTGCTATAGTTGTTGAAACTAAACTAAAACCTATTACGGTATTTATGTAAATGCTATCATCGTTAAAATGAGTTGTTTTCAAATGTAAATTTTCCGTAGCATTTTCTAAATGATGCTAAAACTGAAATTTCACTGTTTTAATAAATTGAAGTGAATAAATGAATTCTGAAATTGGTAAAATTTTGAGAATTAAATATTTGATTTTAAATATAATAACTTCATTTTTAATTGATTTAAATGGAATATTTTGATTTGAAATATAAACCATTTGAAATGTAATGGTATTTAAATTAAATAAAAGTGAATGTGGTTTTAGAATGATATGATATTTTGATATTTTGAAATGAACTTGAAATGATACTGAATTTTAAACGATATTTGATTTTTGAAGTATAAAATACCATTTGGAAATTTTAACCACGGGTACACTTCCCTGTATGCATGGTGATTTTGGTTGTATTTAATTTATGGTTTAACTGATCCTTAGAGGATGGGCGATCCCAAGAATCTTTTAAGTTATTGTGCATTGCTATAGTTCACTTGAGTTGGTTTACATTATATAAGTATGTATGTCCTGACTCGAGTGTTTTGTGTTTTACTTTACCCTCGGGTGAACCTGAGTATTTACAGCTTAGCTTTGGATTTCTTTTCTAGAGCTAGGAATCGCTGGAGATTCTGCTTGTCTATTTATCTATTCCCTTTCAGTTTCAGTTGTTCTATTTCAGCTCTGGTATTTATAAACTTCTATGTATTTGAGATTTCTATTGTATATGTTTTTCAGACTGATATTATGTATTTGTTTTGAGATTTTGTTATAGTAGCTTCATGAACTACTATGGTATTTTAATTTCCGCTGCGAGTTATTCTGATATTTCTGTGTCTGTGATTCTATGATTACTTTTCATTTGCTCCAAATTTATTTACAATGTGGTATTTTGGGCAATTCAATTTCGACATGTGTGGATGCGAATGGCTGAAAATATCGGGTTGTTACAAACACAAGCTTGGTTTGGCCTTTACGGGCCTGTGGTAGATCAATTAGGCTGACTTTTATTGGGCTAGATTCTCTGTAATTGACCTGCTAACTTTTTATTAGAAAATTAAGAAACAAACGGGATACCATATGCATCCACAATCGATTCCATCATGTACGTTGTGCAATGTACAAGAATAGAAGTGGCTTTTGCATTAGGATGAATAAGCCGGTATCATTTCAATCCCGAAGAGAAGCATAGGACAATAGTGAAGTGTATTCTTAAGTACTTGAGAAATACTAGACATATTCCTTATATATGGAAATGGAGACATCTTTATAAAGGGCTATGCATATTCAAGCTTTCATCATGATATTGATGACGGTAAGTCAGTATCTTGTTATGTATTCACATTGAATGGTGGAGTAGTAAGTTGGAAAGTAACAAGCAAGAAACTATAGCTGATTCATCGAAGGAGCACAGGTACATCGCCATTAACGAAGCAGCTAAAGAAGCGGCTCGGAAGCACAAGTTTATGGCTGAGTTAGGAGCATTTCCAAATGTTAGGAAACCTATGACATTGTTATACGATAATAATATAGCTATGCAGATCACAAAGAAACCAAGATCTCATAAGAAGTCAAGATACATTCATCGAAAGTTCCACCATTGTAGTGCATTTTTCACCAATAAAAAACCTGTTACTGAAATAGTAGATAATATGGAAAACATAACAAATCCATTCATGAAGGGACTAACTTGAATAATTCTGAGCAAACTGATCAAAAGGATGGTACTGAGATTCCACAATTTGCTACAAGTGCAAGTGGGAGATTGATAGAGTTTATTCCCTAAGGTAATTCTATAATTTATTGTAAATTATTAACCATGTAGTAAAATATAGGTCGAAATAAAAGGTGCTTGTATTTTTTCTATACACTTTTCATATTGTGACAGATTAATTAAAGGGCCACTTCACTAGAAGGACAAACTTTGCAATCCAATTAGTTTCTAGGACACACATCCATAGAAATTAAGTTCAAGGACAAAGTTAGTAGAATAATTACTTTTAAGGACAAAGTCAGCAGTCCAATTACTTTCAAGGACATAATTTCATATGTTTTTAGGCCTTAAAAACTAATTATTTTACATTTTGTCCTTAAAAATAATTATTTCAATTGTGTGTCCTAAAAACTAATTGCACTTGCTAAAAAGGCCCTTATGGCTAATTTCCACTTAATTAAATATTTGATTTAAATATAATAAGTAGAAAATCCTTAAATAATTGTTATGTGATAGTAATTGCAATTTGTTGTAATCATGAAAAATTCTTCACATTAAAATAACATACTATTTTGAATATTCCTAATCAAGGTGTTTCATGACAGGATATCGATACATCGGTTGCAACTACAGTACATAATGCTCTTTAAATCTTGGATAGTTTATTACTCATGACTGTTGGAGCGCACTAAGGGGTTACATAATGATAGTTATTAGATAATTATGGAATGACTCACTAGAGATTTTGTTGGTTACTATAACTAAGGTCAAATAAAGAATCTCAAAGTGACGATGTTACACGGTTCTCTCGACTTTAGAATACATTGAACTTCAATATGGATACTCCACTTTGATTACAATAAAATAATGGAATAATATACATCGAACGATTTTAGTTGGGTATGAGTTGAGGCGTTGGAAGTTAAACACTATTCAATAGAGAATCTATCTTCTTAGTTATATGAGGTTAGTATCACGGTCAACTATGGTCAACTTAAAGTCAAAATCTCTAGCCAGAGCAGCATGGTTAATAATAATTGTTAATATTGATCCAATGATTTTGTGTTTAGACTAATCAAGTTTAATATCGACAACTGTGTAATTTTGATCAAAGCCAGATTTCATAAGTACTAAAAATGATATAGTTTTGACGAAGAGAATTGGTGTAAATAATTGTTACAACCAGGTACCATTTATAGTAGTAAAATTAGAATTTTGCAAAAAGATGTATAAGCGATAAATTTAACCAAAATATCACACCACTAGCTAAGATGATGTATGAACGTTAATGTTTGTATAGTTCGATTGTAATCACTGACCGAGTTTACACTTTTGAGTTGCGCAGCCGTGATGATGAAAACTCCGAGTGGACCACATGATTTAATTAATTTATAATCGTTGTAAATTAATTAATATTTATGAAAGATTAATTATTATCTTTTATTTGATTTGTTTGAATGTCATTAATATTCAACAAAGTGCGTATATAAAAGTTATATTTGTACGTATCGATATACGATATCGATAAATGTTTAAATTTGATGTAAATCAATTAACTATTAAGTAGATTTAGAAACTTTTTAAGGACTTCTAGGTACTTTCTTAGTCAGCCATTCATGACGCGGGATAGAATTTGATTGAAATTTAATGAGAAACTAAATTGGGGATGTTTTTAAGGATGGAATGGAAAGATTTCAATGTTTCCTTTAAAACAAATTTTCTTTCATTCGCTCATCAATTCTCCTGATAATTAATTTTCTTCTCCTTTCCTTTCTCTCTCCTTTAGGCCAAAAATTTCATGGCTTCTAAGCCATAAAAAATTTTCCGAAACAAAATCAAATCAAATAAATAAAATAAATACAATGGTGGTGTTTCGGATCATCGTAGTTTCTAAAGTTGATTTCTCAAAATCAAAGATTGTGTGATTTTTGGCTTCTTCTTAAGGTAATATTCAAATTTTATCTTATTATATTACGCATTTTTTGAATATTATTTAAATCTCTCTGTTCTATTTCTCTTTTGGTTATGTGCTCATCTTGTTTCTGCTGTTAAGATCCCAAACTTTTTACAATGAATTTATACATGCTTGGATTGTCTAATCTAATTTTGTATTTGGTTTGGATATTAATGATTAAAAAATCAATTTTTCTTTGGAAACCGATTTTATTCGTTGATATAATTTTGTAACCATTCTTACATACAAACAAAAACAACAAACGTATATAAAATGGAATCATTTGGCAAAGTGGTTTCACATTTTCTAAGTTTGTGGTTTCCGTTTGTAAATTCATTTGGTCAGTCTTTACATAATTCTAAAGGGGTTTCAATTCAAAATTTAGTAAGTGGACTTTTGTACAAAATTACAAACCTACTTTGAATCCTTTATAAATTAAGGCTAATTATCCGTTTGTTAACATTAAGTATTAAAACACACATTAAATCACAAAGTTTATAAATTTAAATTGCTTTTAAATTTAAAACATTATTCATAATTATGTATACATGTATACATATATGTTACTTATTTTAATTTAAAGTTTATAAAGGTACTTTTGTGTGGAATCATAGATTTAATTTTAAAACCTTCCTATGTTAAAATTATATATAAAATTGTTAATTCTAGAAACATTTTAAAAAGCTTTGTTAAAATGTAAAAACTAATTTTATATGGTTACAGAGCATATTTTGAGTTCAAAAGGCTTTATTTGAGTTTACACAATATTATTTGAGTTAAAAAACCATTGTTTAGTTCAAAAAACATATATGATTTTAGAAAACGTTTTTTGACTTTAAAATTTGATTTCTAAGTTCAAAAAAATATCTAAATCAAAAATATTACTTAAATTCAAAAACCATTTTTTGGTTTAAAATATTGTGTAAGTTTTAAAACCATATTTTTAATTCAAAAAAAGACTATTTGATTTAAAAAAATTTTTATAGAAAGAGGTGCTTTATAAAGAAACTAGAGATAAAGTTGTTGGGTACAAGAGATAGTGACACCTAAAATAAGAATGAAAACACCATAATCTACTAAAAAAAAAAAGAAGAAGAAGATCTCACACGGATTTAATCTGTCCACTACCCAACCCAACAAGGCATATGCATATGCCTATAAACTAACTACTACATTACGCTCACCGCACATCATTAAACCCTAGAACTGCAACAACTATTATGGCGATCTGGAAGTGATTCCTTCTTCTCCTAACAATTGATATTGTGCTCCTCCTCTTAACATAACCGCGCTACATCACTACCCCAATTCTACATTATCAACGGCTACACAACCTCTCTGCTCATCCACATTCTCGTTGAAAGTTGAAGCAAATTATGGCGAATCCTCCATTCGATCTCTTATCTTGGACAACAAGATTTTAATGCCCATTAGAATTAGTTTGTATCTGGTCTACTCTGGTAAGCTCTTCAACTTGAAAATTGTAAGATTTCATTTTTACCATAGATGCCAAACTGCTGTACTAATGGAGATGTCTCTTACATTATTTTGGAAACTATGTTGTTGATTGGAGTTGGCATAATTTTCAATTGTTGATAGCAAGTCATAGTTATTCGTGTTTATAAGTTGTAGTTTCAGTTTAGAATTCATCTTGCCCCATATATTTTTCGAATATTTACAACTAAAAAATGGGTGCTTACTTGACTCTTCCACCTTGTTACATAGGTTATGTTTTGCATTTTCTACATTTGTCCATTGTTGGAGATGGTCTTTTATGGATGTCTATTTAGAACTGCAATATATGTAGTAATTGACATTTTCGGAGAGTTGTTCTGATTCCATACGTTTTCACACCACTGAAAATGCTCCCCCTGATTGTAGTTGCTTTCCAAGTCGATTTGAGTAAAAAAATTCCTTTGTTTACTTTCCATATCCATTCATCATAGTTATCATCACTATGAATACTAAGTTGTTGGATTGAGCTACAGATATGCCTTGGAAAATTTACGATTGTGAAATTCTATTCATTTTGATTGATTATGTTATTCATGGTGTAGGTTTGGGTGTTAAATAGTGTCATATACGACCATCCAAGCGTGTTTGCTAAAAATTTCCTATTTATTCATGGGTAAAACCATAAACTTGTGTTTTTGTCATTTGCGATTTTCCTATACATTGGCTTAGTGCATGACTCTTTATTTCTTAACATTACTTTCCATGTGAACGAGACATTGTTCTCCAGTTTGGCTGTCCAAAATATTTTTTATTCATGCAACATCTATTGTGAATCCATTTTGTCCATAGGGAGTGTTAACTAATATAGCACCAGACAAATTTTATAGCAAATGTCAGTTGAAGTTCCTCCTTGTTTCTCAAGCTTAATCCACCTTCTGATTTTGGATAGTAGACGGTTTTGTTTTTCATTCCATAAAAAAATGGCGCATTGTTACTTAATTTTATGCAGAACGGTTTTTAGAATTTAATAAATTTGCATCCAAAACTGAATGCTATGGTAGATTGTAGTCTTAATAAGTACAATCTACCACTGGTATTAAGAAACTTACTACTCCATGAGTCCAGCCTACCATTGATTTTATCTAGTAAGACCCAAAATCTATTATTTTTAGTTTATTTGATGATAAGGGCATTCCTAATAATGGGCAGGCTACCACTTTATACACCAAGTATTTGAGTGATTTGCTCCTTAACTGTTATGTCTTTCCCAAAAGATATTCTAGTTTTATGCACCATCGTCAGATAGGTTTTTCTATAGCCGCTCTTTTTCAGTCACTTAGTGTTTAGCATATATTACTGAAAGTAGACATCTAAAACATCATCTATTAGTTAATATGCCACTAACATGTTGATCTGATAATGAAACCGTGGTAGTTTCACATGAATTTTTGTTCCATAGCTATAATTCTACCTCTGCTATCACACTCATTGTTATATATAACTGCCCACTGATGGAAGAACAAAATTATGACACATTCTCATTTGATCACTTATGCTCTACCAAACCCAAAATATCTACATTAAAGAACACAAGATGTTGCTAAACATCTTGCTTTCTGGTGAGGGATTTAAGTCCCGTCACGTTCCAAACTAATAGCAACGTTAATCGGTTGAGTTTCTCCTAGAATCAGAGCTGCTTGGAGTTATAGTGCTCTTTTTCAACTTTTTAGGCTTTTTGGCCTTAACTTTTAAGTGTGTTGCATACTGGTCCGATGCAGGATTAGAGATCACATCGTTATCCTTTGGGTTGTTCATATTTTTTGTGTTATCGATCACTCTTTTTTTTTCTTGTTTGTATCATTCTGAATTTGATGTGATCCTGTGTGTTTGATGGCTCTGCCATATTCTTGGATAGAGTTGTTGTTGTTACTTGTAGTGCTGGCATAGAGTTCGCTAATGTAGGGCTCGATGAATCAGTGGAACTGTTTTCAACATTTATGTCGTGTATTTGTTCTTATGTCTCTGCAGCAATGGCTTCATCCTCTGTGTTGAGCACATCTTCAATCATACCTTTTGTGAATTAATTCATTTTTACAGGGGTTTCTAAAACAGAGGCTATTCTACTAATTCAGAAGAGAACCAACTACATAGATAACAATAGAATTGTCCCATTACCTTTTTGCTGAATCAATAGCATTATTGGTCATTCTAGCACAATGTTTTTGGCTAAAATCAATAGGGCTATAAAACTTGAGAGGGGTGGGCAACAGAATTTCCTCTTCGATGATCGCTACTGTCCAAGTTATCGTTTGTGTCTTGTGAGGATTAGAGGCTTTAAGGCAGTGAATTAGAATTTAGGACTGAATTATTACCTGAATTATCTGCATGGAACGAAGCTCTTGCTGCTATGTCTGGACCAACATGATACGTTGAACTCAAATGAGGGAAGTCCTGTAAATTACTTGAATCTGGCGACCTTGTATTTGGTGCAAACGAAAATCCATGCAAATCTTTTGGTCTACATGTCATATTGGTAGCTGCCTGAACATTCCGCGTCAATTTTTGTGTTATTTTTGGAGACAACTGGAGTAAAGTCTGAGTCTATTGATTGGATTAAGAGGGATTCTGTTCGATATCTGACGGAATTGGCGGAGAAGAAAGTGGCGGTTGAGGGGGGTGAGCTAGGGCTAGGGTTTTGTTCCTAATTATTTTATATTGCTTACTTTCAAGAGTAATGTTACCAACTCGCCGAAAAAAAGTTATTGTTATTGACACTTAAATTTTAGATAAAGGTGAACAATTATTCTAAATTTTTTTTTTTTTTTTTTTTTACTATGAGGCGCATGCTAATCAAACCAGCCATCTCATAAAATCACAATCAAATTGACTTAATTGCCATTTTTTATTTACCATCATTTCCCCTTAATCACTTTTGACCTTTAATCCAAAATCGTTAATCGAATAATGAACAATTCAAACTCACTTTCAGATGGAATTGCAAATGAGAAAAAGACAAGGTGATTCTTACTTAAGACAGCAATCAATACTATAATTTTAGAACCTAACTTTTATCGTAGTCAAAAAACACGATAAATTGTGTTAAAAAATTACCTTTCCATCGGCTTCTTAGCAAAGTGTAGATCTGATTTTAAAGATCAAAATGAATTTATTGTTCTTTCCATTACTTTCTTTTTAAAGAAGAAATGAGAAGGAGATGGTAAATAAAAGTGTTTAGTGTTTTGATGCATCAACTAAGGGCAAAAGAGATAAAAAGATATGTTTTATTACTGGAATGTTACCCTTCACAGCAATTAATTTTGTATGGAGTGCACAAAAAATTTGACCCCCTCATATCCAAAACGGAGCGTCAATGTCAATATCAAAAACATTTAAAGTGCAAAACAATTTTAAAAGTTAAAAATCGTATTTTGAGTTCAAAAAAGTTTGTTTGAATATGCAAAAGCTTATTTGAGTAAAAAATATTGCATAGTTCAGAAAACATTATATGAGTTTGGAAAACAATTTTTAATTCTGACACTAAATTTGTGAGTTCAAAAAACAATACTTAAGTTCAAAAAACATTATTTATGTTCGAAACCCATTATTTGGTTTAAATACATTGTGTAAGTTGAAAAACATATTTCTAGTACAAAAAGATTATTTGATTTTCAAACACATTTTTAAAGTGCAAAAACCATTATATAAGATTAAAATATATTTTTTGAGTTCATATATTTTTTTGGTTGTAATACTAGCTTTAGTTTCAATAAATTTAACCCAAATAAAAAAAATCCTTTTTTTGTTAAAATTTAAATTAAATCTCAGTAAATGTATTCAAACATTTTGTTTGATAACTGTGAACACATTTTTATCCTAATTAAATGCACATAGTAAAAAATGAAGCAATCAAAGATCGCACTTGAATCCCTAATTAAAGAAATCAAAAATCCTAAACAAAGTATATCCCGGTTTAAGTTGGTGTTGGTAGCATGAAAAGATCATACTTGAAAATTAAAGCTTGAGGTGGGACTGCGCGGTCGCATTTGGGATGAGGCATCGGATCTGAGGTCGGGGAGGACTATGACCGTATTAGAGATCGATATGGAGTGCGTGCATGGAGATGGAGATGTAGGTCAAATCTTGATGGTTTCTTGTCGATGCAGGTAAGCTCGAGGGTCGAGGTGCAGATACATAACATGGAGGCAGGGAAGCGGGAGGAATGTGGAGGCAGAGACGTTCGACGATGGAGGCGGAACTCTAGGGTTTTGTTTCATATGGGGTTTATTTACGGGATGTGGATTTTGATTTATGTGTTAAATAATTAAATGTAGAACGAGGATTATACCGGGTGTAAAAATTTATTGGGTGCAATGGCGTTATTGGATAGGCATCGACGATTATTGATGTTGTTCCGACACCATTTATTCACCCAACCAAAATAGTAACTGCGTCGAAAAATACCAAAGTTATTCCAATTTCTTTATTTTTTTATGTTAAGAAAGTGTCAGCAAAACCCAAAGCTTTTAATATAATTATCAGACTAATCCTTGATGTCGGTATTTTTCTATGTCATTTCGAATTCTATATTTTTTTTAATAAATATCCAACGTCATTCTGACATCCCGTATTTCTGTCATCGAAATGACATTGAAAATTTTCATAGCCATTTCACATATGTTTTGTGATGATCCGCCTTTTCCACTTTCGAAAATTAGTATTAATACATTCTCGGTATTCACATGTCGTAAATTCAAGTGCTGGAAAGACGGATTGATCAGAGTAAAAAGAAAATAAAGACAGAACGGAGTAAAAAACTAAATCTCACAGAATGGAATAATCATATATTATTAACCATAAAATCTTTTATAGCGGAAAAAATTGAATACAATATCAGAGTCTAACCAAGATTCATCCTAGACAATTGCAAATCCTTTGTCCTTACAAATGCTTAAAAAAACAAATGCAGCGGAAATAGAATACATCCATGCATTGATGAAGATCTCCAACTCTTCTTTGGGATCTCTAAGCATCTTTAGATAAACCCAAAATTACTCGGATCTGACGTGAGTATTAAAAATACTCAAATCGGGCTTGATAAACCAACATGAGAAGACTCGAATTATATATGTATATGAAGTGCATAAATCAGATTGATGTCAATCAAAACCATTGATAGAAGGGTACTTCGTAAGACCACGCCGCACATAAACATGAACGAGTTTTTATCTTACAATAACCAAAATACTTTATACCAAAACAAATTTGATATTATATTTAATGACATTGGTCTGAAAACATCTTTCAAATAAATATATAAAGAAGGTACCAATACCCAGACAATGTCAAATGGTGTGTATGATACCAAGGGGTAGCTAAAATGTTTGCAAAGCATTACAGCTATTTTGTGAATACGACCAAACCGTAAAGCTTTTGTTGGAATTGGATTTTCAACATGATAGGAAACTAGTGGCGATTTCCTCCGATGCAAAATCCACGCATAACATCCTAATCTCCGGTGACTATTCACTTTGCTCAAGCAAGCCTCTGTACTCCATTTTTACACTACTATGGAATAGTGTACTTTAGTGGCTTTGCTCTTTCTCAGTCGAGCCTCCAATACTTCCCCACGTAAACCATTGAGGGTCCAGACACTACAGGACTCGTTCATCATCAATGAAATCGATGGCTTGAAATATATGTCCTATAGAAAACATAATATCCCGTATCATTCCTGTGATGTGAGGCTTGTGAGGCGACGCTCTACTTTCCACATAGTCATGCTTTGCTTTTCCACAAGGCCATGCTTTACTTTTCACAAAGCTAATTCCACTTAGAATGCCACATTGCCATTTCGGACAACACATTATTGATTTCCATAAAAGTATAATCTCTGAGCTCGTACGTCTCAGAGTCGGGCGTAAAGTATAAGAGGGATTACCTCCTACACCACCAAATAGATGTACGTTTGTAAATATCAATGTACATGGTATTAGAAATGCAGTGTCAGAAACTCATCCATACAAGTTGTCCAGGTAAAGGACAAACTGAAGGCATTCCTCCTACCACTTCCTTTTTGGGAATCACCCTTAGGATCAGTAGTGTGTAGTCCTTGCAAATCAAAGATTTTCAGAATGAAGGCACTATTGTCATCGTATGTGTGTGTGTGTGTGTGTGTGTGTGTGTGTGTGTGTGAAGATCTCTATCTTCAAATCATTGTGTTCAATATGTCTTCACTTCAGAACACGTATATTGGTTCGAAGTTGTTTTCAAATAGGAATTTTCCAAATCCGCTCCTGATTTCTCTAAACTAATCATCGATAAAAGGATGTCAATTATATAGGTGATTATGAAACAACTTCCAATCAGTTTATCTTTTTATCAAATCAAATACCTTTCAGAGATATATTCTTTTAAACTATTCATTTATCTTTTAAGAGTATATGGAATCATTAAGCCTCATTTATCAAATTCTCTAGTTGATTAAACCTCTTTAATTTTGGAATGATTTCAAATCATTTCACCTCTTACTTAGGAAAAGATTTCTAAATCATTTATTTAAATCTTAATAAAGATTTCTTATTTTCAAATCATAACTTTTAAATGGCCATACAGTATTATTTAAGACATCATTTAGTATAAACCCAAATTAATTAGAATTGAGTAGAAAACGATCCATATAAATTAGACTAATTATACTTAATATTAATTTCCATATTCAACATGTACTATTCGTCGAATAATGGCGAAAGCACGTTTTAAAATTCACACGGATAGTAAGAGTTTTCTCCTTGGAATTTAACGCAGAGTTCAACTAGAGTATTCTCTATGCCACCAAAATCATATTTTAAAATCTTATTTAATCTTTGAAAAACTCCAAATCTCTTTACATTTGTCCCAAGAAAATATGGTCTGAGTAGATCAAATTAACTATCCTCTCTGTCGGGCCAGTCCGGATAGCTAGAGCGGAACCCAATCACTGGTTATCCAAGCCCGAGTAGAGGTTATCTCTCTGTCAGCCATAAGACGGTCAATTCATTTGATCAACTCTAAATCATTCATGTGACTTTAGAGATGATTTTCATTTACTTAATACTATTTCAAATATTGTTTAAACAATTTTCTTTTACCATTTCTTTTAAACTTTTTTAAAATAATTATATAACTTCCAAATCATATTTAAAATGCTTAATTATTCATTTGAAAAGGTTACTAAAAAGATTGGGGAAGAATAATTAAGTTCAAACCATGATTCGCAAAAGTTACTGAAAAACGCTGCAAAAACCGCTAGAATAGTGTTTTTAGAGCTTCTCAGCTCTAAATATATATTCCACCTCATATATGTCCAATTTTGTATTCAAAACTCTTTTAAAATGTTAAATCATATTTATGAAATTTATTTTATATTTACAAAGAATTAAAAATATTCATTTTGAAGAATTTACCACTTTGATTTCTGAACTACCAAATCACGATATTTTTGGAAACCTGATTTGAACATATTTCATCTTAATGAAATCTTGATTTTCTTCTTTTATTTGAAAACTATATTCTAATGGGTTTGGAAAATTCTTATTTCAAAGAATTCCGACTTATATTGTATCCTACACCTTGATTTAATTTTAAGGTTGTAAAACTAAAAATTGTCGCTATGCGACGAGCTCGATTTGGCTCAAATTTTCAGACTTCGTTAAAATTTATCGAAACTTGTTATAATACATAAATTTCCATAATAAATCATTTTAAATCATCCAAACTATTTTTACTACACTAGAAACTCATTTCCACTTTATTCCATATTATACTATTATATTATTATAATATTCATTTTCAACCTTTTTATATTTAAAACCATAAAGAGGTTTACTAACTCATACACATATTAATAGAGATTTGTTTTTCTATGAATTAACTATGGTTAGTTAATTAACCATTTCTATTTTGGATAATTATGATTTTTCCATTATTGGTTTTATTTATCACAACCAAACTATCAACCATATAATCAACCAATTTTCGAACATCCATATAAATCATCCAAGATATTTAATGATCGTGTTATCATACTATAACTAATTACATATGTTATTTAATAATTATGAATGTCGAGTACTCATTATTGATTTCCACTTCGCCGACCTTTTTCTTAAGCTTCTAGAAATAAATCCAATGGTACTCGATAGCACTTCCTTCTATTTTCTTTTCCCGAGCTTCTCGAACTTGCTCCACCTTCTAGAAATAAATCCAATGGCCTTCCCTTGGAGTAGTGGTCCTCAGCCAAGTTGATGAAGGAGGTGGTGGCCGTGTGTTTTAACGAGGAGGTAGAGGAACTTGGACTTGTTTTGATCTTGAAATATTGTGGTATTATATATGTATGTTTTTATTTCTCTTTGGTATATTTTTCTTAATTATTTTTTTAGGAAAGAGAAGCCTTTAGAGTGGCTTAGGAAGGAGAAGAAGAAGTAGAGAATGGTGCGAGAAGGTAAGGTCCCGCATTTATGGGAAAAAACTTGAAAACTTGAAATCATTTAAACTCGATTTAATAATTAATTGAATATTTTTATTTCAACCATTTTAATAATTGGATTCAAAAGGGAAATAAATGTTGATGTTTAATGTACAGTTTAGTGTGATAAGAATATGTACTGGCACTGCTATTGATAATAAAGAAATGCAAGCAAAGTTTAACGAGAGATAACGCCAAGGAGAATTAAATAGATGCATTCATATTCAATCAATTGTTAACTTCCATCATGTACGCATGTTAGCAAGTCTTATATCAGTTGCTTTCTGGGCACTCGTCTTGGCATTTCTCTTACTTGAAAATACGTGCTTGTACATAAAAGGCCTACATAGCCGAAATTTACTTTGATTTACGACAACATTGAGATTGGTGCCTGGTATGTTTTCCATTTACATTAGCTTAACTGAATGTTGATTATTAGTTTATCACACAGAGATGCGCAGCTCCCCTTAATGCTCCCAACAGATACTTTCAGATACGGATAGTGGAATATCCGTATTCATATCCGAAATCATTTTCAGATATCGAATATCTATATCCGTTTAATTTTTGAATATCGAATATCTGTATCCGTTTAATTTTCGGATATGTATGGATATCAGATATTTATATGCTTTGTCCATAATTAATAAATTTAAAAGTTAAAAAAAAATCAAGAATAAAAAATGTGACGATAAAACATTGTTTTGTACTAATATTCCTATGCGTATCCAAAAATATTCAAAAATTGAACATTAAAACTGTCTGTTTTTACTAAAAATGAGTAAGAAAGCATATCGTAGTAGCATTCAATGGTTAGGAAATAATCCGAAAATCATATATTAATTATATATAATTTTAGTGTGTGTGTGTGTGCGCGCGCGCATCAGTTAATCGGATGGATATTTTTCGGATACGGATACCAGAATAAGCATATGCGTATCCGAAAGCTTTTCGGATATCCGTATCCGTTATTCGGATAACGGCGGATGACAGATATTTTTCATATTTCAAATACGGATTCGGACAAATATCGAATTTTTTGAGTACCCATTGACAGCCCTAGCTAAATTGAATGAAAATAATGCCTTTGCATCAAGAAATAAATTTTAAGAAGCCTGAACTTTCAGAACGTGCACTCCCATACAAGTCATAAGTAGTTTTTGTTTAGTTGAATTTTGTATGTAGCTAATGGACATTCTAATATACTAACACCACCTGACCATGATATGAGGTCTTAGAAAAACAATCCATACTCCAAGGTAAAAAAAATGAAGAGGTATAAATTACAAAGAGCAGGATGAAAAAATCAGTAGAGATAACAAGGAGCCCACTGATGGATTGTGGATTTGATGAAAAACTACACAAGTTAATTAAGCTCGGGAAATAAAGCAAACGAGAAACAAGCATGGCATGAAGAAGCCACGTTGCATGATTCCCCCTCTCCCGGAACAGAATGAACAAATGATTCTACAGTATGACCACCTTCTAGAAGACCATCGAATTTTTCAGATGGCAATTCCTAAGTTTATCAGGTTGTAGTTTCTGTTCGTAGAAGCATTTATTTGTGGTACGTAATAGTTAACTTCAAAAAATACTACCGATAAAAAATAAAAATAAGGCGGTTAAAGCGTTGGCCGTCTTAGCTCAGCTGGTAGAGCGCACGGCTTTTAACCGTGTGGTCGTGGGTTCGATTCCCATAGACGGCGCTTTTTCATAATTTCTGCGGCAGTTGGAATAATCTTATGCCATGCTTCCGTAAGTGTGGTGGCTGGAAATGCTTTAGGCCGTGTATTGGGTTGAACGATTATAATTTTGCTTTTGTTCACAGCTACCGAAGCTGATCGCCTGATGAGCAAAAAAGGTAAATTTATTTTAATGCAATTCTCTTTTCCGTCTTTTAAGAAAATCAAATGTGAACCGTCAATCAGTTATTTCAACGACCTAAACAAATTATTTTTACACTCAAATATTAGTTTTTCGATAATATACTAAAATTCAAAAATATGAATTTCTTCTAAAACTTGTCTTTTAAAAGGATAAATGTATATCCTGAGATTTAAAATAAATATTTTTACGAATGTTCCCTAAACAAATTTTGCACCATTATAATTTTACTTCACTTATTCTTTCACAACTCCGTCGACAAATTACACGTCGCCCTATGAGCAATTTTTAATGTAATTTAAGCTAAATGACATGTTCAAGCAAATTGAAAACAGATTTTATTTATCAAAGATTTAACTTTTATCATATTAAATATTTTCTAATACTATTATTGTTACCGACGCTATGGTCCGGCTACATGGCGATAGTCGTAGAGCCTATGGATGAATTTAGACGGGACCCGTGCAGTTAATTTCCCGATATTGCTCCGCTATAACACTGCTATATCCCATAACGGATTTCTACCGCTACGATTTTCCTAAACAGCCTCAAATATAGCCTTTCCACTTTAAGCCCTGCTATTTCCGTTATATCCCACTATTCCCGCTATGTCTGTTTTAAAGTAAATGAATTGAAAATTGACATTTATACATTATAAAAATTATGAAATTTTTATTTTTGTTGAATTTTTTTAACATGTTTTCATAAACAACAGTACCCTAACATTCTATTGAATTTAATCATGTTAAATACCAATTTATATTTATTTACAATATATTTACACATGTTTTTATATAAAACTAAATATGTATTAATTATAATTAAACCGAATGTTAATTATGCATTTAATTACAATTTATATACTTGTGAAATCATTAAGTATCATCTTTATATGTTATTTTAGAGTCATCCGCTATATCTCTACTATATCTCGCTATATCCCCACTATGACTTTTCGCACCTCTACTGCATTGAATCCGCCGAACGCTTTAACTGCACAGGACGGGACTCGAGCTGAGAGAGGATTGAAAGTATAAGAGACCGGTGTAACTTAATTTTGAATCGGCCTATACATATGGAAGCATTGGATCGGCGGAAGTGGATCAGCATCAGAGTGTAGACATGGTGGGTCGGCCAAAATGGGTGAGAAAAAGATGTTCGGTCGATATGGTTCCGAACCTTGTGGATCGGTATGGATGAGATCGGTCGGCCGTTCGGCAATTGCGGTCCGACCTTAGCGGTACTAAGTCATGCATCGCTGGGCCAAGGAAGGAAAGATGAGACAGTTTAGTCGATCATGGTTCGGCATACGTGATTCGGCCTTGATGGGTCGGCATGGGTCGTTCGGCATATCTAGATCGGTGAACTCTGCGGAGGTTAACAATTTCTTTGACCTACAACAGGGTGACACAACTAACATCCCTTTGCTTCGAGTCGTCCGCTGCTTGCTTCGAGCTCCTTGAGGGTTTGCTTTGAGATGACCATGCAACAATCCCTGTACCGGCAGCAGGTGGTTCGGTCAGTGTAAGTGGTTTGGTCTACCTAACAACTATAGGCCGAGCTACCTTGGTAGTGGGCTTGCACGAGAGGTCCAACCTATCTTCATCTATAAATAGATAGGCCGAGGTACAGTTGAAGGGACCTTTTTTAGGGAACTCCAGTGATACTCTGCCATTTTTTGTACTCACTTCTTTTCTGCTTAAATTTTCATTCAAGTTGTTTATTTACAGATTATATCTGTACTCAAGTAATTGGAAAAGTAATAAAGATCATATTCAAAGTGGACGTAGGCGATTACGCCGAGCCACTATAAATCTGGTGTTTCCCTTTCTGTTTTTCTTTCTACATTCAATTGCATTTTTCTCTATTTTAATTTACTTTCTTCATTAATCTCTCTACACAACTCTATTCAAGGGTGTTAGTGAGCAATTCCGGTGCTAACATTTTGGTGCTTTCACTGAGAAGCGTGCATTCTCAGGCTGTTAGGATCTACTTTGTCGCTACTGGATTGAAGAAATCGCCTGAAGGAGATCCAAGTTCATTCTCAAGAGTTCATAAATTCAATTCAGAGTTCTGAGGGATAACTCTAAGATGGGAAGACCACGTACCAGATCAGCCTTCCACAATGTGGATGTCAATGAGACCGCTAGCGTCCAGCAAGTAGGATCCAATAATCAATAAGCCAATCTACCAGCAGGAACCGCCACCGTCCTAAACCTATTAGAAGCTGTCACCACGGCAGAGTTCAATGGGCTGATGAGAGAACTCGTGGAAAGCAGGAGACAGCTTAATGAGCAAATTCAAACTAACAGCAATCTCATGACCCAGATCGCTCAGCAACAACATCAGAATGCTGGAGGAATCCCGCCACCTACTCGTCATCTGACAGCTCCGCTTCATCATCACATGCGTAGATGCTGTAGGTTTGAAACGTCACAAACAGGTGCAGTAAAATAATCCAACAGAAATGGTCCAGGTTCCCTACTTGGAATCGCGACCCCTCACCTCCAGTTAGGAAATTGCACTCAAACCGGAGTGGTAAACTTAAGATCTGGAGCACAGGTGGAGGCTGGTCCACCAGCTCGTCCGGGTCGTAGCAAAACAGGTCCCAAGAACATGCATTCGTAAGATCACTTACCAAGGAGGCACCAGCCGGAACGATCACGTAGGACGGAGTCCATCCTGTCACCTCCCATCCAGACCCCGGATTTATCAGCTATGGTCATACAACCGATGCGGAAAAATCAGGGCTTATCCAACGATGATTGGGGCATATCTAGGAGCCATACTTCGTTTACAGATGCTATCCAACAGGTTGAGTACCCTCGGAAGTTCAATATGCCAACTATTCCAGCCTATGAAGGGAAGACTGATCCCCGACAGTATGTAATGAGATACAAGTGGATGATGGACTAGGCTAGGGAAAATGATGCGACTAAATGCAGATGTTTCCCAATAACCTTATCCGAAATCGCTACCACGTGGTTCACCAAGCTTCCCTCGCGATCGATCTTCAGGTTTGATGAGTTAGCGACAAAATTTGTGGAGCAGTTAAGGATCCATACCACTCGCCCAAAGGACGTGATGTCTTTATCTAGTGTGATCTAGGCTCTAGGGGAGTCATTAAAGGAATATTTGCAAAGATTTCACTTTGTTGTTACCGAAGTTAGCAATCTGAATGACCATACTATTCTTGTGGCCTTGATGCGAGGAGTAGATCCGGACTTAGAGTTTGGTGATTGGCTAGTAGGAAAACCACCGAATACCCTGGAGAATTTTTATTCAAAGGCAAACCAATTCATGAGAAGAGGCCAGATGGACAAGGTGGAGCAGTGCGCCAGGGCCCAACAAGGAAGCAGTGCAAAGCAACATTGTGGTAAAGCAAGCTGGCGATAACTTTGGTAAGGTCCAGGTCAAAGTTCAAAGTAAGCCGGAACAGTCTAAAGGATCCGAAGGAGGAAGTTCCGGAAGGAAGAGGGAAGCCGGAAAGTGGAACCAAGGATCCCAACCTATAACGAATACACTCCTATGAACACATCTCTAGAGAATATTTATTTATCAACTTGTAATACGTTCCAGTACCGAAAGCCATGCCCAAAGGTATCCATCGAGGAAAAAACAGACCGGGAAGTATTACCAGTTTCACGACACCTAGGGCACAACACTGAGGAATGTAGACACCTCCATGATGCTATAGAAAAACTGATTCGGCAAAAGAAGTTACAACAGTTTGTAAAGAATCCGTAGGAAGGAGGATAGGGGACATCTGACCCCAAACGTGGGCAGGCTCTACATCGACATAAGGAACTCGCTCGGACCATAGGTAGACTGATCATAAACACGATAGTCGGTGGGCCTCACCCAGCAGACAAGAGTTGGCAAGAAATGGAACGTTAAGCTAATTCTCTAAAGCATGCAGATTTCGAATGCTGCTCAAATACGGAAGACAGGACTCCAGCGAAACAGCGGCGAATGATGACGGATGATATAGTATTCAAGAGCAGGAATGCCGATCCGTTGGAGGCACCTACCATTGATCTGATGGTCATCTCAGCTACGATTGGGCCTTGTGAGAAGGATAATGATTGATTGTGGAAGTTCTGTTAATAATATCTTCAAGAAGGCATATGATCAAACGAAGATGGAGGCGAAGGATCCGAAACCATCTAAAGCCCGCATTCACAGTTTTAGTGGTGCAACCACTGATGCGATAGGTTTTTTTGAATTGCCAATTGAGTTAGGAGAGGGTGAAAGTAGGAGGGTATGGATCCTACCATTCATTGTTTTGGATGTTGATTCCCCGTATAATTATTTCTGGGCCGACCGACCCTAGCGGAGTTTAGGGCAGCTTTGGCCCTGTGGTGTTTGACCTTGAAATTTCCGATAGATAGAGGAGTTGGTGTAGTGCATGGCAGTCAAGCGATTGGTCGTGCATGTTATGTGGCTGAGCTGAGAGTTTCCCAGTGAAGAGAGAAGGGAAAGGGTGTGGACAACTCTGTCTGCATCCATGTTTCTGGAAATTGAAAAGTAATTCCCAAGCCTTTGCTCGGGTAATAGGGTCGGATCTATTGAGACATAGATCTGAGAGACGATGATGAAGAACCCAAGGAGGCGAAAGCAGCACCGGCTGAACTGATGATAGACATTCCAGTAAGCCATGATTATCCATCAAGGGTGCTTAAGATTGGATCACAACTCAACCCCTCGATGATCGAGGATCTTATCGATTTCCTTCGATCGAATCTAGATGTTTTCGCTTGGACTCATTTCGTTATGTGTGGGATTTCTCACGCCATCGCAAGTCAAATGTTGAACATTGATCCAAAATATATGCTAGTGAAGTAAAAAAGGAGAGGCATGGACCTGGAGAGGTCCGCTGCTCTCAGAGAGGAGGTGGATAAACTCAAGGCCAATGGGTTCGTCCGTGATGCCCTCCATCCTTAATAGTATCTAACCCCATACTGGTGAGAAATGAAAACGGGAAGTGGAGGACCTGTGTTGACTACTCAAATTTGAACAAGGCGTGCCCTAAGGATAGTTTTCTCGTTGCCCAAGATTGATCAGCCGATCGACTTGATAGCAGGACACGAATTATTGTCCTTTATGGATGCGTATTCAGGATACAATCAGACTCGATGCACGCTCAGATTAGGAGCATACCAGTTTCGTCACTGACGTTGGATTGTACTGTTATGTAACGATGCCTTTCGGGTTAAAGAACGCAGGAGCAACTTATCAAAGTTTGGTGAATCGGATGTTTAAAGACTAGATTGCTAGAACAATGGAAGTCTATGTGGATGAAATGCTCGTGAAGTCATGACAGTCAAACGACCACATTAGAGACCTAACAGAGATATTTGATATACTCAGATACTACGGAATGAAAATCAATCCACTAAAATGTTCCTTTGGCATTGCGTCGGGAAAGTTTTTGGGTTTCATTGTCAATGTGCGGGGAATCGATGCCAACCCAGAAAAGATTCAACTTATTCAAGACATTCAAGAGCCCAGAACTATAAAGCAAGTACAAAGCGTGAACGGAAAAGTCACCACATTGAGTCGATTCATATCCAAAGCGACCAATAAGTGTATTCCTTTCTTCAATGTGATAAGGAAAGGGAAGAGAAATTTTGAATGGACGTTGGACTGTGAAGATGCATTTTGAGCTTTGATGAGACACTTGGAGAGGCCTCCGGTTCTGTCAAAGCCTGTAGATCATGAGGAATTATATGTTTACTTGGCAATATCTCAACATGCCATCAATGCAGCTTTGATTCGTGAAGAATACCAAATCCAAAAGCCAGTGTATTATGTTGGTAATCGTTTAACGGTGGCAGAGAGAAATTACCCTAAGATTGAGAAACTAGCCTACCGCTTGATGATCGCATCATGCAAGCTCCGTCCGTATTTTCAGGCACATCCGATCAGTGTTTATACCGATCAACTTCTACGACCGGTGCTTCAACAACCAGAAACCTCTGGAAGGCAACTTAAATGGAACATTGAGCTGAGTCAGTTCGATATCACTTACCTGCCACGGAGGGCAATGCAAGGGCAAGCGCTAGCAGACTTCATTACAGAATTCACCATATCAGACGAGCCAAGTGGTAGTGATGTAATTCTTGATGTTCGATGGAAGCTATATACAAATAGAGCATCCAACGATCATTGTTCTAGGGCTGGTGTTATTCTTGTAACTTTCGAAAACCGATCAACTTGTTATGCTTTGAAACTCAATTTCCCAGCTATGAATAACGAAGTCAAATATGAAGCATTGATTGCTGGCTTGAAACTTACCAAGGAACTTGGACTAAAATCGGTTGAAATCTTTTGTGACTCACAATTGGTGGTGTACCAAGTACGGGAAGACTATCAAGCAAAGGGGCAGAGACTTGCCCCATGCCTTTCTCGGGTTCAAGAACTGTTGGCAGACCTTGAATATTACGATATTTCGCATATCCTGCGTGAGAAAAATAGGGAAGCCGACACATTGGCAAAGTTCGCACGTACTGGTGACACACAACAGATGGACTTGGTTCTCGTCGAAACCTTACAAGCGCCGAGTATAAATGAAATGGAAGTAGATTTTGCATTGGGGACGGAAACCAAAAGGGAGTCGTGGATGACCCCATTCAAAGAGCGCCTCCTACATGGAACTTTGCCTGAGAGAAGGAATGAGAGACGACAAATCATTCGCAAGGCCTTGCGGTATATAATGTAGGATGGAATAATATATCAGAAAGGATTCCCAATTCCCTTGCTTCAGTGCATCGCCCATGACGTGATAAAGCGGGTCTTGAAAGAAGTTCATGAAGGAGAATGTAGCGACCATATTATGGAGCAAATGCTAGCCAAAAAGATCCTTCGCTGTGGATACTATTGGCCGACCATGAATCGAGACAACGCGGACTACGTAAGAAGATGCGAAAAATGTCAAAAGTATGCAAAGATCCCAAGAGCCCCACCAACAGAACTCACATAAATGGTTAGTCCATGACCATTTGCAATATGGGGGATCGATATTATCGGCTCCTTGCCGATCTCCAGAGGTGGTGCGAAATATGCAATTGTCGCGGTCGATTATTTTACCAAGTGGGCAGAAGCGGAGCCCTTAGCTACGATCATCACCAAAAAGGTCATTAATTTTGTTGTGTGAAACATTATATGCCATTTTGGCCTCCCACGAACTATCATCACGGACAACGGAACTCAATTTGAGAGTAGGGAGTTCAAGGAATTCTGCCAAAGACGTTACATTGAGAAAAGGTTTGCGGCAGTTGCTCACCCTAAATCCAACGGACAAGTTGAAGCTGTAAATAAAATAATCAAGCCTATATTGAACAAACATTTGGAGAAGGCCAGAGGCAAGTGGGTGGATGAGCTTCCAATAACACTTTGGGCTTACAGAACCACCCACAAGTCCGCAACTGGCCACTCTCCATTCACCTTGACATATGGCACTGAAGCTGTTATACCCATGGAACTTGAAGTTCCCTCTCACCGGGTGACTTATTATGATCCTACGACGAATTGATATCTCTTACTGGAGTCGTTAGACTTTGTCGACGAAAAATGTGAAGAAGTTGATTTGAGGATGGCAGCATATCGGCACCGAGTCGCTAGATTATAATGAAAAAGTTCGACCAAGAACCTTCGATATGGGCAACCTTGTTTTGAAGTGAATTTTTCTAGTCCCGACATATATGAATCCCCCATGGGAAGGTCCGTACATCATTGAATGGAAGCTTGGAGAGTGAACCTTCAAGCTAGCGACTGTTGATGGCATGACACTCCCTAGAGCATGGAATAGCGAGCATTTGCATCGTTATTACACTTAGTTTGTTTCTTTTGCATTATAGTAGCAATCTTTTCCAGAATACGTTCTCTTTTGTTATTCTTTGTTTCCAGCATATAATAAGACAATTCAATTTGTCCTTATTTTCTACAATCAATAAAGGTTTGAAGTTGTTTTTCTATGTACTATTAGTGTTTTGTGATATTGCGGAAAAATAAAAATTACATTAATCTATCTGGCATATGAACGCATGAAAAAAACTAAGAGTTGATCGGTAAGCGATTTGAAAAATTCTAACTCTCCGAAGCACGGACTGGAGTCCTTCGAGTCCCCGGATTGCGACTAGAGTATAAACGATTCAAAAATCTCCAAGTCTCCGGAGCACGGACTGGAGTACTCTGATTCCCCGGAGTGCAGAATAAAGTATAAACGATTCAAAAATCTCTAAGTCCCCAAAGCGTAGACTGGAGTACTCCGAGTCCCCATAGTGCGAACTGTAGCATAAACGATTTAAAAATCTCTAAGTCCACGAAGCATGGACTAGAGTACATTTGAGTCCTCAAAGTGCAGACCAGAGCATAAACAAATTAACAACCTCTAAGTCCCCAGAGCGTGAACTTGAGTACTCTGAGTCACCGGAGTGCGGACTAGAGTATAAATGATTCAAAAATCTCTAAGTCCCCGGAGCACGGACTGGAGTACTTTGAATCCCCGGGGTGTGGACTAGAGTATAGACGATTCAAAAATATTTAAGTCCCCAAGCATGGACTGAAGTACTCTGAGTCCCCAAAGTGCGGACTAGAGCATAAAGGATTTACAAATCTCTAAGTTCCCGAAGCGTGGACCGGAGTACTCTTCGTCCCCATATTGCAGACTAGAGCATAAACGATTTAAAAATCTCTAAGTCCCCGGAGCATGGACCGGAGTACTCTAAGTCCCTGTAGTGCGGATTGGAGTATAAATGATTCAAAAATATCTAAGTCCCGGAGAACCGACTGGAGTAGTCTGAGTCCTTGGAGTGTGGACTAGAGTATAAACGATTCAAAAATCTCTAAGTCCATCGAGCACGGACTAGAGTACTCTGAGTCCCCGGAGTACGGACTAGAGTATAAATGGCTTAAAATCTCTAACTCCCCAGAGCGTGAAATGGAGTACTCTATGTCCCCGGAGTGCAGATTAGAGTATAAACGATTGAAAAATCCATAAGTCCCTGGAGCGCGGACTGGAGTACTCTGAGTCTCCGAAGTGCGGACTAGAGTATAAATGACTTAAAAATCTCTAAGTCCCCGGATCGTGGACTTGAGTACTTTGAGTCCTCGGAGTGTGGACTAGAGTATAAACTATTCAAAAATCTCTAAGTCCCCAGAGCGCGGATTGGAGCACTCTGAGTCCCCGGAGTGCGGACTAGAGTATAAACGATTCAAAAATCTCTAAGTCTTCAAAGCGCAGATTGGAGTACTCTGAGTCTCCGGAGTGCGAACTAGAGTATAAACGATTCAAAAAAATCTCTAAGTTCCCAAAGAGTGGGCTAGCATACTCTGAGACTCCGGAGTGCTGACTAAGGTATAAATAATTCAAAAATCTCCAAGTCAGGTGAAAGCGGACCGGCGCTTACATGACCCACAAACTTCGGATTTTAATTACAAGTTAGATGATAAGCTAAATAATGGAAATCATTGAAAATAAAGAAACGAAAATTTATTTACTAGAAGATTAAGTTACATTACAACTTCTTCGAAGTTCAGAGCAAAAGTCTATCTATAATGACTATAAAAAAGAAAAGAAACATATACATGACTTAGATTTATTTAATCTGAGCAAGGTATGACCAGGGGATAGTTACTTCTTTGACCTTTTCTCCTTCTTTAGCTTCTCCAAGGTCCCTCGGCTGAACGTTTCCTCCTAGACCCCTTGCTTCCCAGCGATGTGGTATCCGAGGGAGGAGGAGGAGGGACCTCGAAATGTGTGGTCCTATCGAGGAGGATGACCCTCAGAGGACTGTTTATAGGGTCATCAAGTTCCACCACCTGAGGTTCTAACTTAACTTCGATTTTCTTTTTCTCCTCTTCCTCTGTCTTCTCCTTCATGCTAAGTTTTGAAGTATGTTTAGAAGCGCCTATGATTTTGACCTCGTCGGTTCATCTACAAGAGAGGGATTCTCAAGTTTATCCTCGTCTAGCACCCCGATCACTTGAGCATCGAGTCCAGGGGTATCCCCAACATGAGGTGCCTCATATAATTTCTTTTCTAGCTCTGTGGTGACTTCGCTCCCTGGAGTCGGCCCGGGTTCAGAGTGACTTATAGAATTTCATGAGAAACAAATGTTAAAACACATTCATTACTTGCCAAATGCGATGAGTTCGTAAACTCAAAAGAGTGAAGCTACATACCAGCTTCCAAATGACTCCCAGTGGTTCTCAGAGTATCACCCTCCAGAATAGAAGATAGAATGTGAACACCAAGCCTTGGTTTCTCTAGATCATAACCAACATGCTGCTTGGGAGGCCCAAGTGTTGAGCTATTGGCCGGTTGAATGGAAAGAGGAACTGGAGGCTTAATGCCGGACGGGCCAGCTATATCATCCTTATCCTTTGATGATGAGGAATCTCTTCCAAAGAGGACTTTTGCTGCAGATAAGTCTATGGGCTCATTTCCTCGAAGCACTTCCTTCACAAGAGCTTCTTCATTAACCTCTTCAATGCCCAGCTCAACTCTTTTAATCTTTATCAAAGTGTCCCATGCTTCGGCCAATGATTTGAGATAGCCGTCGCCTAGAAAAGATAGGTCATGGTGCATAAGAACTTGTGAATTGTACTCAGCAATGAGTGGATCAAATAAGCATTTAATTTCTTCTCTGTCGGTCTTAGTTGTTGCCTCGAGGCGAGATTCGACTTTAGTAAGTGCCATTTTCTTACCCTCCTCGTGAGCTGCCTCCTTTAGCGCTTAGACCTTGGAAAGTTCCTTATCGAGCTTCTTCTCTAGAAGTCGTGCTGCGAAAATTTCATCGCAATATCGTTGTGACATTTCTTGCGCGGCAAATTTCTCTTCTTTCTCTTTAACGAGCATTTCCTCCAGCTCTTTGACCCGTTGGGCAAGAAATCCTTTTCTTTATGGATAGTCTTTCTCTAAAGCTAGAGCGTCGCTGCGTTGGACTACCTCATCGATTTTTTTTTGTAAGTGGCTCCCAAGCGATTAATTGCCTTGGCTGTTTACTTGGCATTTTTCTGGGCGGCTCCAAGTTGATATTTGTATGAGGATAGCTCTTCATCCTGGGCTTTGATGATATCTTTGTTGTGGATGACTTCAAGTTATAGGCGATCAGTTTAATGTTGACGTTCCTTGGAAACCTCTGAAACTTTCTCCGCCAAGTGTACAAATGCATCATGCTAGACATAAACGTCGTTGTTGCAGGTGTTGGCACTTTATTTCACATGTCCAGGAATAGGATGAATTGCAGGGAGAAACTTCAATCCATCGAAACATATCTTCAGGCTCACGAGATTTCTTGGTACTCCACGAGCCAGAGTATTGATCGCGATGAGCTTCAAATTGGGATCCTTTCTGAGTAGATTTCTCCCTACCGTGCTCTGACTGAGGGCATCTGGGTATGAGGAATGACTATAAGTTCTTCTCGAACACGATGATTCTCTGGGACGATAATCTCTATAGCTGCTGTCGTCCCTGTCTCGTCGTCTACTGACCCTGAATCCTGACTGTAATGGTAGTAGATAGAGGATCCACAAAGACGGCCAATGCCATGTGTATGCCTCATATCACGTGCACGGAACCAAACGAGAACGAGTTAGTGGGAATCAAGCAATGAGAGAATTTCAATTGCGTGGTGAAATGTAAGTGTTTGTGTGTGTCCTAATGTGTTTCTTCCGACGGATCAAAAATTTTCGCTTTACTAATTAGAGTTTTCTCTCCCCGATGATAAGCCTGGGCGCCTCCATCCTTTCTCGTGGGCGAATCATGTTCCATTGCCTCGGGATTGGTAAAACCATAGGCCAATATGTCCTTAGGGATAGTCAAGTCAGACATACCCTTTAATGAGTCTTCTAAGTTTTGGGAAGACAATTTCTTCTCAATCGGGGTTAACGTAACCTTCGAGGTTCCACCAGCTGTCATCTTTTTCAACTTGTAAGCTAGACTCTTCTTCCTCTTCAGAGGAGGCAGCGGTTCATCGGCATTGGGTGCATCAGACTCTGGCACTTGTCTGAAACTTATGTTTTCATCTATCGCCTCTAGCACTTCGATTTCTTTGATTTCACCTTCCTTAGTTGTATCGGAGGGCCCTCCTACAGGGAGCACCGAAGGTCCAGTTTGCTCTTTCCTTTTTTCCGTAGTGGACCCAGTTGTAATAGCGTCAATTGGGAGGCTAGTTTGACAGTCCTCCTCTATTAATCCAAAATCCAAAAGCAATTCATTGGAAATAACAGATTTAATGTCCCGGTCTCTCACGGGAATAGCTCGAATGGCCTCGACGGCTTCAGAATACCCCGCGCCTTCAGGTCGTTGGCAAATACCTATAAGAGTCGAAGGAAGTTCAGAAAGGATGCACTAAGAGCCTTAGATAAATATTAGTCTAAATATGAAACTTACTCCCTTCCAGCCATCTTCTTGCAAAAACAGGCGGCAACGTACGTAAAACCACTCTTGCTTATATTGGAAAAAGTCACTCCATGTGGTCGTCGGGATTTGACATTTGGAATATGGCTCGAGATATATGAAGGATGGGCTACCGAAACATCTCTTGAAGTAGTAAATATAATGGATATCCTCGGGAGTAGGGAGTCTGAATAAGGTGCTCATAAAGAGTACACATGTGCCATAGATAAATGCATGACCATTTGGGTGTACTTGTGCCGGAGCTATCCCACTATACTTTAACACATCATGGAAGAATGAATGAAAGGTGGCACACTTTCGACCAAGCACATAAATTTGTTGCACATTGTATATCTAGCTAGGGGCATGTGAGGCTGATCCTGTCCCGACGAAACCAAAACATCGTCGAAGGGATTTCCATGGATTGAGCGCAGCCGACGAAAAGCAGTTTTGCCAATTTTGAGGCTTGTGAATTAGTAGGATTATCCAGAATAATGGCTTTATCTATGGCATCAGGAGTCGGGCCTATTACTGCGGCAAGTGGATCCGGAATGCTAGGTGTGGAGGTTGATGGTGGATTCGAGGTTCCCACTGCCTCCTGTTAAGAACCTAGCTCAAGCTTATCAAAAAATGGTAGCGGAGCTTGACTTTTTGGACATCTTCAATGAGCGTTTAGCGTGGATAGATACCTGTTTAAACTATACTTGAAAGACAATCGATATCAGATATAACGACAAAGTATTTCCCCGTGATGTGTGTGTGAACTAGTGCGACGATTTAAGTAAGGAGTGGGGACAAGTTAAAGCCATAAGGAATAGTATGATACAATGAAGCTTAAAATTAACGTCTTTGAAGACCGCTATTATCAACCGTCCTAAAGTTTGTCCTATGGTTGGTAGCAGAAGTTCTGAGATCGTACATTAGCACCGTATGCTGTGAAGACTAATGCTTAGTTTTATTGAGTTAAGTATGCATTCATAGTGATTAAAATATGGAGTTGTAAGGCTAAATTAGTTCTATATGCTCATATGCTTCGTTTATTGTTATCGTTCATTGTTCTACGATTAAGTGTGGGAATATGTGGTCTCGATTTATATTGTTCAAGTTGAGACGGTTATCATTGCCAATGCTAATCCTAAGGACTCAATCCCAACCGAACAACCTTCTTGCAAGCCATCGAACAACTCTCTAGACTAAGACAGCCGACCCACTCGTTTTCCTCCATCACTCACTAATCACCTAAAAGCGCTCTAAGTCTAAACCATCCCACATTTCGAACTTCCTACTGACCCATGCTCAATGCCGACCTGCTCCTCTAGACTCTCGCCGACCCACAACGTTACATACAGCAACCGAACCACACTCTCGTTCCTCTCAATGTGACCAACCTACATTTACTCTCGGACCTCTACACCATTCCATTTCTTATGAATCCTTCACCGAGTGACACCTTCCTTCCTCTTCCTAAGTCCTAACTTTAGAATTATGAAAATAATTACTCAGAAACTATTACCGACAACCATCAAAGATAGTTGAAGCCCTAGCTTAAAGTCAAGCCCTCCTTTTGATTCATCTTTTCCTCTCTTTCCAATTATCCTCTACCTATTCCTATAACCAAAGAAAAGGGGAAGCCACCCACTTGAGCACTCAAACTTAGTACACGATTCTGAGTTTGAAAGGAAATTCATACCTATGGAGAACACTTGAGGTTTGCAGGAATTGCGAGTTGATAGGTCGAGGAGTTGGTCAAATTCGAGGGCGATTGAAATCACAAGGGGAAAGGTACGGGGCCCTATGGGGAACTAGTTAACAAATTTACGAAAGTAGGAAGGATACGGGCTTGTGAAAGTAAAGTGAAAATAAGAAGGAGAGAAAGGAGCTAAAGGTGGAGCTTTTATATGAGAGGGGAGAAGGCGAATAGGCTAAACCCAATAGAACTGGTATGTACATGTTGCTAGGTCGGTGAAGCAAGCACCAACTATATGGACCAATATTGGTATGCGAGCGCACCATTTTTCCAAAGGAGACGACCGTGTGGTCGACCTCCTTATGCTGGCCCAATTTTGTTTAAAAATAATAATAGCAATAGTAATAAGTAATAAATAAATGGTGCCCCCATGTAGGATCGAAAGTAATATTAAAATAAAACATGTATATATATATATATATATATGCTTGTAATATGAATCGAAGATGACCGTGCAATGAAACGATGGATTTCGCTCGATAGGAAGAAAAGCATGGGTTGGGAAAACCCAGTGCAATTCTGCCTCCAAGAGATCATATATATTCAGCTTTTGAAAAATTAAGAACATGATCTAAACGACGGATGATTATCATTCTGAATGAAATAGCACTTGAAAGCAAATATTGATTGCTGATTCAAAGCACGATTCACATGACGCACTTTGGGGGGCAAATGTTACCCGGTGCTTTGGCCCAGCTACATGGCAATAGTCGTAGAGCCTATGGAAGAATCTAAACGGGACTCGTGCTAAGAGAGGATTGAAAGTATAAGAGACCAGTGTAACTCAAGTTTGGATCGGCCTATACACATGGATCGGTATGCTTAGCACTGGTGTAGACATGGTAGGTCGGCCAAAATGGGTGAGATAAAGTGGTTCGATCGATATGCTTTCGGACCTAATGGATCGGTATGGATGAGATCGGCCCTAGTCGTTCGGCCAATTGTGGCCCGGCCTTAGCGGTACTAAGTCAAGCATCGCTCAGCCAGGGAAGGAAATGCGAGACGGTTCGGTCGATCGTAGTTTGGCATACGTGGTTCGGCCTTGATGGGTCGGCATGGGTCGTTCGGCAAACCTGGATCGGTGAAGCCTACGGAGGTTAACACTTTTTTTGACCTACAATAGAGTGACACAACTAACGTCCTTTTGCTTTGAGTCGTCCGCCGCTTACTTCGAGCTCCTTGAGGGTTTTCTTCGAAATGGCCATAGGAAAATCCTTGGATCGGTAGCAGGTGGTTCGATTAGTGTAAGCGGTTCGGTCTACCTAACACCTATGGGCCGAGCTACCTTGGTAGTGGGCTTACACGAGAGGTCTAACCTATCTTCATCTATAAATAGAGGGGCGGAGATACAGTTGAAGGGACCTTTTTTAGGAACTCCAGGGATACTCTACCCTTTTTTGTACTCACTTCTTTTCTGCTTAAACTTGCATTCAAGATGTTTGTTTACGGATTGTATCTGTACTCAAGTACTTGGAAAAGTAATAAAGATCATATTCAAAGTGGACGTACGAGATTACACCGAACCATTATAAATACGGAGCTTCCCTTTCTGTTCTTTCTGGATTCAATTGCATTTTTTATTTGTTTTAATTTACTGTCTTCATTAATCTATCTACACAATTCTATTCAAGAGTGTTAGTGACTAATTCTGGCGCTAACAACTATCATTGCCAAAAAAACTTTCACCGGTAGTATAAGATGCTTCTAATTTTTTTAATTTTTAGCATAAAATTAAATTACCAGACAAATATTATTTCAGTATGAATTTAATATGATAAATATTTAAAAGTAAATGTATAAAAAATATTTTGAAAAATAATATTTTCTTAAGACTTCCATGATCAAATTATTATATTATCTATTAACTCAATTGGATTATGATTTAATTAATTTAATGATTTAAATATATTAAAAAAAACTAAATTTTATCAAATCAAACAATTAACAAGTTATAAGTAATTATGATTGAATCATGTGTTCATTTTTATCAATTTTTATAAAGTTAAATTTAATATATACACTCATACATGTACATATGTATTTCACTCAATTAATTGAAACAATTTTTAATTGATATTAAATTATGATAATTAAATTCTAAAATCGTAAAAAAATATAGAAAAATAAATTTACTATAAAGGAATTAATAACATATTTAAATTGCGGTTCAAAATTATTGCCTTTTAGATCGTTCCTACTTTTGCACATATGAATAATATATTCATTTTAAAGAACACCCCTACCTTTGCTATAAACTAGAGCTTTAAGCCCAAGTTTAATGGATGAGTAAATGTTCTTAATAAATTGTGTATAAATAATTATTATTAGGTTCTTATTTATAATAATAAATAGGAGAGCATGACTACATCCATTTTCAACAAAAATTCTCATTTAAGTTAAAATTAATATGTAATATAACATTCAAACAATTTGAGTCGCCCCCGTACTAATATCAGAGCCAACCCATAATTTCTAACTTTAGAAAATGATTGTAGCCCTAATATGAGTGCTCTTCCATAACCGAGCATTGCTCTCATCATAAAAAAGAAATGCAAGCTCAAATACTAAATAAAAAAATTATGTGTGTGTGTTTTGGATACGAGCCAACACGCAGCAGGTTAAATGGGTAAATTTAAAAAAAAATCCATTTTGCATCTTACTGGGCCTATGAAGTCTAAACTTATTTTAGAAATGGTATAAATTAATTTGAAATAAAATCATTATTTTATTTGTTTATAACTATAGTTTAATTTGATATTATACTATATTATATAATATGAATATGCGTATCATATGCACAAGTGCATGCACGTGCACGTGCAACATCTACCGTGTACATGGTTTTACATGCCCATATATAAGTGTTATGATTTACACCGCATCGGACATACTAGCCGCTTCGTAGATATATGTGTCGTCTACCCTACACATATACGCACACGAGCATTACGACATGCACTTCTCACTTAATGATGGCATATGCTTCGCGCATGAATTATTTTCAATAAATTTTATATGATTAACAAATTCAAGAGAAAATGATTTGCACAAAAAATTAGCTATGTTTTTATGTTGAAATCATGTGGAATTAATTAGAAAAATTATTTCTAAGTTACAACATCTAGTTTTTTGTTAATGAATTTTATTTATATTATTAATTAATAAACAATGAATTTGTAAATGATGTTTACTTATTCAAATGATGTTTATGATGGAGTTAGGGATATGCCCTAGAGGCAATTATGTAATTTGTTACATATATCTAAATCGTTGACCAATCTTATTCACAGTAAAGGTGTTTCTTTATATTATATGCCTGATACAATATGGTTATATTAATTAATTAATTTAATTAAAAGTGTACTTAATATAAAATCCATAAATGATATATTTTGTGATGGTAGTTACAAAAATGTTGTGATCGTGAGTAATTTACCACAATAAAACAAATATGTCATTTTAAATGTTTCTAGTCAAGATGCATCGAGACTAAATATCGATATATCCATTGAGACTAGAGTATGTAAAGCTCTCCAAATGTTAGGCAATGTACTACTCACGACTGCTGGAGGCACCTACGGGTTACATACTGATAATTATTAGATAACTATGGAAACGACTAACTCGATAGTTTTCTGTTGATTAATATAACTAAGGTCAAATAGAAAATATCGATGTGACTGATTTACACAGTTCTCTTGACTTGAAAATACTATAGATCTTTAATATAAAAGCTCCGCTTTAATTATAGTCAAATCATTGCATGGCATTCCATCGAGTGGCTACAATTGGGTCGAGTGACTGTATAGAAAGTGAAGCAATATTCAAGAGAGGATTTGTCTTCTAAGTTATATGGGGTTGGTATCATAGCCAAGTCAACTCAAAGACAAAGTCTCTAGCCAGAGCATTTTGGTTAATAATAATTATTATTATTGAACCAAGGACTTTGTGTTTGGACTATAAAGTTGAATGTTGATGATATTGGAATTTTGACCACTACTAAATTCCAAAAGTCCTAATATGATATACTTTTGACGAAGAGAATTGGTGTAAATAATTGTCACTGTCAAGTACCGCTTATAATAAGTAAAATTTGATTTTACCGAAAAGGTTGTAAGCAATGAATTCAGCCAGAATGTCATACCACTACTAAGTGATGTGTGAACGTTAATATTTAAATTGTTCAATATTAATCGCTATTGAATTCACAAGTTTGAGTCGCACAATCGCATTTGTGATTTCTTCGAAAACCACACAATTTATCAAGTTTGCAAAATGTTGCAAACTGATTTAATTAATTAATATTTATGAAATATTAATTATTGTTAATTTATTTGATGTTTTGAATGTTGTTGGTAATTATTTTAATGCATATATAAAAGTTACATTTCCATATGTCGATATGCGATATCAGTATAATTTTAAACATGTTTTAAATAATAAAATAATTACATAAAAGTTGTTTTCTTTTATTTGAAAATTTTGAATATTTGGAATGTGCTTGGATCAGCCATGTAAAGATAAGAGGAGAAAATCAATCAATGAGATTAATTGAAATTTAAAAAGAGGAAATAAAGGAGGAAGAGAAAATCAATTAATGAGATCAATTGAAATTTAAAAAAAGGAAATAAAGGAGGAAGTTTTAATAGAAGAATATGAAAAAGTTTCTTTAATTCTATTAAAAACAAAACCTCCTCATTATTTTAAAGTACATATAACAGACGTGAATTTTTTTTTGTTCTCTTTTCTTCCTTTTCTTTATCATTCATTCATAGTTAAAACTTCATGCAAAAAAACATCAAAAACAAAGTTAAATCAACATCAAACTAAATTAAAAAGGTGATTCGTTATTCTCTTGCAATATGGGATGATGATTTGTTTTAAATCTGAGGAAAAGCCAAAAATCAAGGTGTGATGAAGGGCAAGGTCTATCGGAACTAGAGAGTGTTCAATCAGACCTTGTTATTGTTCTATCATTCAATGTGTTTCTACATACTTAATCCTAAGCTAATTGTATATGCGTATAATTCTATATTTGCATATCTTATAATTTGTTCTTATCCTCTTTATCTCTATCTTTCTCTTCTATTCATACTTGTGCATTTGAATCTTGATTTGAATATCTCTAATCCCTTGCTTGAATCAATTGTGCTATCACGTTAAAGCATAGAATGTTTTCTTTTGTTCACTGCTATTTTATTATGGATTATAACATCTCATTTTTTCTGTCTCATGTATGATTGTTTGATTAACTAATTTAACTTAGATCTAGATCTTCTCAATTTTATTTTTGTACCCTATGTGGTTGTTTACAAAGTTTGTTTAATCCAGATCTAGTTATTGTTATCTCAATTCTATATATGCCTAGTCGTTTGATTTTGTTGTTAAAAAAAAGAACATAATTAAACTTTGGATTTATTTTAATTCATAATTCAGTTTTCATATCAAAAGGTTTACACTTGAATATTTATACATAGATTACTATGTAATTAAAATTTTGTAATAATCGCATTAACTAATCTTTGTCGTCTAGTTAATATGATGTTTTAATCGTCATGTTTCATATCATTCTAAGATAAACACTTTCTTTTGAAAGGTAAATGGAAACATTAAATCATAGATGTAATTCCATCTAATTTTTAATTATATCTCTGCTCAAAAAGGAAGGACTCTTTTCACAACTATTTATCATTTTCATTAATCTTAATATTTTTAAATTTACAGCTTGTATTTGAAATGATATCAAATATTAAATTAATGATATATTCCATGATTTGCAATTCCGTGTAATTAAAAATTATATCACTGCATAAAAAGAAAGGATTCTTTTCACAATTATTTGAAATCATTTTCACTAATCTTAATATTCTTTGATTTACTGCTTGTAATTGAAATGAAATCTGTTTTATTTGAGCTGTCATGCTAAACATTAATATATATATATATATTTTTTGTGTGTGTATGTATATGTATGCATGTATGTATGTATTTCTATGCTAATAAATAAATAAAATTATTCATGTTTATGATGACAAAGACATATATAAATGGGAATTGTGTCCATTGTGGTGCAAAACCCAACACTTATGCAATGTTTACAATAGCTTTGTACACTTTTATATATTGCACTTGCACTATACACACATGCGCTTGTGATGTGCTCAAAATAATTTGCAATTAATTAAATCAAATTGGACTAATGCATTCCTATTAAAACATTCATTTGAAATGTTAACATGTTTGTTTAACATATTACCAATCAAATCAGAGACTAAAATGAGTGCTTTCTCTCTCTTTAATTAATATTGTTTACTCCCTTAATTAATCGCACAACTATTAGAGAAGGAAGCTAAAGGTTTTCTTCTCATATTTATTTTAATAAGTAATTGCATGTAGGTGTATTTGATACACTCATTCGTTTAAATTTATATGATATTTAAACTCTTTTGATAAAAAAATTCACCAAATAAAATAAAATATTGATTTTATTTAAAAGAAGATTTAGTTAAGATCTAAGTGTATTTAGACTTCATAGTCCCATTAAAGACCTAAAATGGTAAATTTTTTGAAAATCACTCATTTCTTTCATTGTGGGCTGGTCCAGTTCCAATAATGGTATCGAAACTCAATTGCCTATGTGATCTAAATTAGTCATGTTAGGCTTAACTAATTAAACTTACGCACTTCGTACAGTATCTAGAAAAGTGGTATCTAGGATTGGAATTTGGTAATGAAGTACACCGTCCCACCTGGTGACCTGCCTGGCCTGAAAGGTGAAGTGAACCCAAAGGTTGCCCCTAATAAATAAGGCCCAATTTGAATTGGGTCTTGGACTAATTTTCAAAATAGTTTTGAAAATTGAAACTAGATTTTAAATTTAAAAGTTAAATTTAAAATAAAAACATGTTTATTATAAAGGTTTATAATATAACATTAGTTTTCAAAATGTTTGAAAAGATAATGAAAATTTTAAAATGTTTGAAACTATTTAAATAGTAATTTCAAATTTTAAAATTTATTAATAATATTAATAAAATTAGTTAATTAAATGATTTAATTAATTAATACTTATATGCCTGTATTATTTATATTGATATATGTTATGTTATTTTATAGTGTTAAGATAACATAAGTATACGTGTATGTACGTATGATGAATTTTGAAATTGATATAATTTAATTAAAATTGTTTAATTAAATTAATTAATTAAAGGTTAATTAATTAAATAAAAAATACGCATATATAAGATATATGTGCTATACTATAAAGGTTATAGTGTACACTATAAAGGTTATGATAGATATGTCCAATATAAAAGTTGTATTAAAATACTAATCTAAAATTAATTAAAGAGTTAATTAATAAAAATTAATTAAATAAGATTTAATTAATAAAATATTATACATAAGATTATTTTATAAGTTAATTAAAAAATAAAAGTTATATAATAATGAAACTTATATAATATGAGTGTATAAATCAAAGGTGGAACATTAAAGAAACCTAAATAGATTCAAGGAATAAATACATACGTAAATGTACGTGTATGGTGATATCTGATGTGTCTAACGCTTGAATCACGGGGTTATTTCATAAGAAATACATTATTTCATAAGTCGATATTACTAAATATACTATACTGAAGATTATAAATCTTCAATATAATGTTGTTCTCTACGATATTTAAATATTAATAAATTACTTGCATACTCCTTAGTTGTTGAGCAAACTCAAACTAGGGATGTTATGTGTAGTTTTATTAATATATTGAATAGACGATGTAAGATAATTGTACGTATTTATTGAGCAAACTCAAGTTACATATCCTATACTTAGGCCGTTGTGATGTGGTGGGTATGAGTGAATATTCTTTTTCAATTTGTTGAGCAAACTTAAGGTCGAAATAGAATTAAGACAAGGAAAAATAGGTTAGGAGTTGTATGTGATACACCCGATAAGCAGTTATCCATTATTTATGGGGATATGGTTTATCGAGCAAACTCAAGTTCAAAATATCAAGACAGATGAATCTTAACACCCACTCGTAAAGTCAAAAGACTTTTCTGTTTCATCTTAGGGTTTGGAGAAACATAAAAGACTAGTGGGAGTCTTATTACAAAAATGAAACGGTAACATTAACCTTTCTAATATTGTAAGAACATATGCTAAATAATGTTATAATTATCTACAGTGATAAATTTGTGCATTTAATATGATTGATAAAATGTTTGTCAATTAACATATACAAACGAACTAAACTGAAAGTTGGCAAATGAAAATATAATACCCACTATTAAATTCCTATTGCTTGTTAACGTTTCAACGCTCATGCAAGTGCCTAATTTTATAACTACTGAATACATTCGTTGTTCGGTCACTTATGCATTTATTTGGTCAAGACCTTAATTGCATTCTATGAGTTTCGAACTCTAAAAGCAATACAAGACTAAGGATATCTAATCCATGTACAATTGCATATAAATGTTATATGGTGAATGGTCAAAGTTTGTAATGTGCAATATTTCGATGAAATTATTTCATTCGAAAAACAAAATAAACCTTAATGCGAGATCGAGTATTCAGTCTTATTAATTACAAAGGAGATCATATTGTGTTAATGTAACAAAGACCAAAAGCTACAACATAGATATAAGAATTCAATCTTTGAAATATCATTTTGATCGGTTTACGACGTGAAGTGCAATATATTTGATGTCCTTAAATGTTAAGGATAATCGAATGTGCTTTTGTAAAGAGTTTGTTATGATATTGTAGTATGATTTTCTTTTTAATAGTTTGACCATTCCAAAGGAAAATGAAAGCGTAAGACTAGAAATAATTTAACGTACAATTGGGATGAAGAAAATGAATAGTCACTTTTGCTTTATAGAGAAACATTGGAAATAGGAATTGTAATAATAATTGCTACTTAATATTGGAATTAGAAATATGATTTCTATTCCAAAATGTATTCTCATATAGAAAATTATTTTCTATAAGATTTATTTCTTTGAGCTCAAGATATTTGATCAATGAACTCTCCATTGTATATAATTGCAGCGTATGAAATAAAAAAATTATATTAAGCCAATGATGAACCTCCAAATTTAGTACACTATTATAGCGATGGTGGAAATAGTGGGAGTGTGTCATGTAGCACTTATTAATTGCATCATAGTATGATTTTTTTCCATAAAACTAACCATACATTATTTATGTAATAATGACTTTTTTGGTGTCAATAGAAAAAAATAGACATAGCTATATTTCATTATGAATATTCTTTATGAAATAAAACTATAATGTCGTAATTTTTTTAACAAATATGATGCATTGGAAAATACAAAAGTATCTAATATTATTTACACTTGTTTTGGAATTATAGGCTAAGCCGTAGATTTGAGAAATAAATTTATTATATGATTTTGAATCATATGATACTTGTTAAATGTATCTCAAACAACAAACAGCTATGCACCCATTTAGTGGGAGTATCATAAGAGTTGATGAACTCTTTCGATTGATACATATAGAAGTATGCAATCATAATTATATAAAAATCAAAAAGGTTCCACGTAATTTATCATATTCACCGATTAGTTATCTTTGAACATGTGTATTTGATACACACGTAGCATATTTATGGTAAACTTATAGGATATAAAACAGAAGTAAATAAAATAACATGCGATAGAAATGATTTGATTTGATCGAGTGAGTGAGTATATTGGAAAATGTTCCGAGCGTTCCAAAAATGAATAAAGATTCAATCTCAAATCATGTGATACATAATGATGCATTGATATGGAATAATCGAACTTTGTTGGACAATGTACGATTAATTATGAGTGAAGTTGATTTAGTTTCTTTCTATTAGGTAATGTACTTAAGGGTAGTACGCAAGGTTAATATTATTTCATCTGAATAACAGTTTATAAAATTTTACAAGATATGGGTTTATAAGAAACTCCAACATATCCTAGGCCAACGAGTTGGCAGGTTATGCGAGTCAAAAGATTGCACGTAATATTGTTCATATGGGATCTTGCATGAATCTCCCCAAAAGGGTTTTGAAAAGACTGTCATTAGATGATATATTTATGTTTTGAACATAATTTTTGTAAACTAAAACCAAATCAGTTTTATAAATAAAGAAATTCATAAAACATTTATGAATACCTATTCTATTGCAGTGAGAAACAATTGTTGTTTTAAGATATACCAACTTCATTGTGAAGAAATTTCTTTGAGGAATTATTGGTAGTAAAATTGAATTGGATATGATCCATAGATAGAACTGGTTATATGAGATGAAATGAAATTAACTAACCTAAACGAACACATAGCATTAGAATGTCTAATAAGTATTCTCGCATATCGAAGAGAAATTGTGAGTTTCTTATTAATGTCAAAAATATATAATCCTAGATTGTTTAATTAAGCCACCGAGAGTGTTGACTTTATATGGTATGATGCGCAAATCCAAAAGAATTTCTAGTATGCTATTAAAATATATATTTTGGTGGTTGTAACTAAAGGGATAAGATCCATCGACCATGACTGTGTCTTTGTGAGTAAGACTAATGTAGTTGGAATTAAATGAGCAATGTTGATAAGAATAATATCCAAAATTTTAATTGTTGAAGCTAGTGTAATAGATTCGATGTTCAACATGTTTATCGAATTTACCCACAAAATTATTGCTTGATAAGTCCTAGTTTTTTAGTACATATGTATTGAAATAGAAAATTCCAAATAACGATCTAGAGTAAATTATTTACCCATATTAACCAAACACGTCTCAAAGTCAGTGGGAGCGATATTGAGTTTGTGAGTCTTTGGATATGATCCAAAAAATGATACGAAAGCATCGTTTTATAAGCATCAAGATTGAATAATTATTTTGATATAAATAACAAGTAGTTTGATTTTCAATCAAAGTGTAGAGAAAACATGTGTTCATAAGAAAGAATGTTAAAAGGTACTTTGATATTTCTAAACTATAAGTAAACAACACGTTGTTAATTTTATCGATGTACTTGTATCAAAATCAGCCTTATTTGTTTTAATACTCTACATTGGATTAATAAATGATGTCTTTTATAGTATGTATAAAAGATGCCGTGAAGGTCCCAAATGATATGCAATGACACCTTATTAAGATGTTTAATATGGAATATGTAAGGTTGATTCCTTTGCTTTGGCAAAAGGAATTATCATACATGTTATCTTGTCTACGATGTCATGATTTGTTTTATATATTTGATACATGAAGAAAATATCAAATTCAAATTGACACACTAAACGGTAATTTGAAGTGTTCTAGTGTATTTATGAAATACTACATAATTAACAAGCATCGTTATCCCAGTGGTTAAGTGATTTGGCTTTGGTGCGAAAGGTCACAAGTTCGAAATTTGTGTAGCATGATATGAACATTTATTGATATGTGATATGTTGTCACAGTGATTTGTCGTATATAACGTACCATTTCAAAAAAATACTAGAGAATCGTTTACGGAAACAAAATTTTCTTATAAAGGAGTGTTCGAACTCAAACTTCATAAATCATATTGAATGTAGTATGTCAATAATAAATTCAAGTTAAGAATCTTTAAGTTTGAAATGTTTCAAATAAAAGACCGTGGCTTATTCAATAAAAAGGCTACGTACATCACCTTGAGTATTGCCGCAATAAAAATAATGTGCATAAAATTAAAAGTGCACGAATTTATATCTGAGCCAATTCCAAATATTAAGAACTCGTAACATAGTTATATGATAGCAATGTCGCAATATGGTTCATAATACAACGTAGCTCACTAGAGGTCGAGAGACATACTCTGAATTATTCCATGTGATAAAGCATTTTACCACCGTCGAAGAGAGTTGATTGATTGAGCGGATAACTGAAACATAAAAGCATACACGTTCACAAAGGGATTGACCTAACTGGTTTTGACAAATCGATTAGAGAAGTTGGTCTAAAATTCCATAATTGTCCCCAAGTGCAAGTGAGGTATTGATAGAGTTAGGGATATGCCCTAGGACAATTATGTAATTTGTTACATATATCTAACTAGTTGACCAATCTTATTCATAAAAAAGGTTTTTTTATTATATACTTAATACAATGTGGTTATATTGATTAACTAATTTAATTAAAATTATATTTAATAAAAAATCCATAAATGGTATATTTTGTGATAGTAGTTGTTTGTGCCAAAATTGGTCACAAATTCCATAAATAGTGAAAGTAGTAGTGTATATACACAAATCCTCAATATCTTAACACAGATCTCAGATCCAGATAATGTAAAGAATAAAAATGAAAAAATAGCAAAATAAAAATGAGTGAAACAAGAAAGAGCTTAAGGCTTATAGTGATTCGGTTATCCCCTGCCTACGTCCACTTTGAATCAATCCTTTTATTCCTTTTATATTGTAATTACAGTTACAAGACTTTGAAAACCAATAGCAAAAATGGAAGATTCTAGCCTAGGAAAGAAGAGGAAGATCCCTTTTAGTTGCCATAGGACTACTATTTATAGGTGAAGATCCGGAAATATCCTTCCCAAAACCTGGAATACGTCTTCTAGTGCGTAGGTGGGCCCACATGATCGATCCAGTGTGATTTGGGATTGATCCAAGTGCAATTCGTTTCAATCTCAAAAAGTTCTAATCGAGTCGAGACCGATCATGAACACTCTTTAGTGCATAAGCAAGCTTATATGAAAATTTCATGGCATTTGGAGTTGTAGAATGAGAGTTATGATCGATCCAAGTTTGCATTTGCGAGTAGGCTGGAACCTTTGTATCCATCAAATAGTGCTTATCCATCACTTTCGCCTCCATCAATTCGTATCCATCGCCATGCTATTCGTATCCATCATATTCCCCATTTCCGTATCGATCTAATGATGCCCTAGGAAACATGTTCCTTCGTATCCATCAAGTCTGTATCTATCCTTTGTATCGATCCGAGCTTTGCTTCTTCGTACCCATAGGCTGCTCCCTTGTTCGTATCGATCTCAAGCGTAGCATTTCGTATTGATCAGGAAAATGATTGATACGCACTATGACTGATCTAAAGCAAAGTTTCAAGTGCATTTCCCTTATCATGTTCGTATCGATCGATACGAAACCATCGATCCAAATTGAACTGCTGAGTCCATCCCTGATCGATACGAACTACTATCGGTCCAAATCCAAGTGTGTTATTATAACGTACGCGGATTTTCGTTGCCGAAAAACCGAATAGTTATGGGTTTTTTTTTAAAAAGAATTTAAGAAAAGAAAAGAGAAGAAGAGAGAAGATAGAAAATGGAGAGGAAAGAGGATAGAAAATTTGAAAATATAGAAAAATGGAGAATAGAGAAAGATAGGGAAAAGGAAAATAGAGAAAAGAACATAGAACAGAACAGGAAACAACAGAACAACAGAATCTCACAATTCGCAGCGGAACAACATATAATAATAAATGAATAATCTTTAAACAAAGAACTATATCAGTTATTACATTTCATTTCATTTCATTACATCATATCATCAGAGTGTACAACAACAACAACAAACAGTGCAGCGGAAAAGGAAATACTATATAAGTAATATGCCATGTCATCCAGCTTGCCTCCAGCAACTCCAGAATATCCTGATAAACCTTACTCTTGACTGCCCGTGTGAAAATTGGTGGGCACCCAGAGTTTAGGAAGGAAAACAATAAACTCCAAGTCAGTCATGTGACTGGTGTGAGAACTCAAAACAGTTTATTTACTTTAAAATCAAAATAGAAGAATATTTTAAATTCAATTCGCAATGCTTTTAAAAATGAGACTACCATAAGGCCTCCCGCACACACACACACATGCAAACGCAGAATCGGAGGAGATTTCTCCTTATGATAGTCAAAGATGCTTGATACGCATTTAAAATAACATTTGATATTATTATTAGTGCATAGTGTAGAGGAAAATCATTTCGAAAATAAAGATATAAATCTTAGCCAGCATACGACCATTATCGTATGCCTACTATAGCTAACTATGTTCAATAGCAGGTTACCGCCACATTCCATAGCAGGTTATACAACTAATACCGTACAAGTTTCGTATTGTTTCTTTGGATTTCCAACAAATGGTCAGGCCAAGGAACTTCCCATTGCCACATGGAAACGCCTCTGGCTGGACGTCCCCGAGAACTTAACCAGCTCTCTGCCAACACAAGGCCGGGTTACCTTTATCACTAGGCAACTACTACACGAATATGGCATCCCCCGGTCCCATTGGACCTTTAACCGAGCGCTCGTCACCAACAACACCACACAGTAATAAAATATAGTGTTTCAACATGAGTAAGTATCTGGGCTCCATACCATGATACCACCCTTTCCAGAAGGAAATGCACATACCCTAAAGGGAGCTACCCCTCATAACCTTGCCGCATCTTTCCTGTTTTGACCATTCCGGGATGTGAGGCTCGACGAAGTCACGTCCACAAAAACATACTTTATACAAAAGCCATGCTTTGGGTCAACAAATGATCAACACAATGATCACAAGGATAGACGATCAAATAAACGATCTTATCACAATTAATCAACACAATGATCATTTCAGCAACACTCAGCATGTCACATTACCAAATTGGGAATATATCGCTGATAACTTCAACTATATAACCTCTGAGCTCGTACGTCTCAGAGAAGGGTGTTAAGCTAAAAGAATAAATTCTCCGCCACCAACAGAAATATATTTGAAAGAAATCGGCTTTATATCTCAACTTGTAATGTCAGACACACAATCCATACAAGTCTGTTCCGGGCTCGAACAGAACCGAAGGCACTTCTTACGAAGCCCTTGAAATCCGGGTATTCACAATCCCGATCGAATTTCCCATCACTTAAGGAATCTCTATACCAGGAGCTACCCAGTGCAGAGACAATCGATAGGTCATCCTATCGCTTTCGCAAATACTCGGTCTTCAACACCGATCTTCAATGCAATTATAACGACGTATCACATATTCGAAATGGGTTATACGACCCCATGGTCCTTTCCCGGTTAACCCGAATAGTGAGCGCTTATTCAAAAATAAGTGTGGCATTCAAATTCAATCAAATCACATCCAAATACCCATTCAAAGGGAAATATTGATAGTCGGTTATTGAACTATCAATGGATATGCACACATCACCAGATTCCAAATAATTTTCCAAATTATTTATTTTCCAAAATATCTTTACAAGATATATAATTTCAACACTTCAAAAATAAATCAATATTTATTTTTAAACAAATTCCACTTCCTCATATAAATTCCATAATGAATTTATATTCCAAAATATCTATGCATATACGATTTCAACTATCCATTTCAATCTATCTTCAAAAAGATAAATTCCAAATATTCACTTCATATTGGAAAACATTTCCATACTTATTTATTCATAAGTAATTCACAAATCTTTTTATTTTCAACCTTGGAAAATATTCCATATACTTAAATCGAATTAAGTATATATTTCATTCTTTAAGGAAATCATTCTCTTTAACATATTTATTTGGGCCAAAACGAATGTTGCGTAAAACATCGTTACAACAACCCAAAATCACTAGTATAGGGATTCGAAATTAAAATAGATATATAAATCCCAATACCATTCAAACCATTTCCTTTCGGAAATCATTTACTATAACAACAGTGTTATAGTCCACCATTTCCTTTTATTTCTCGAAAACGTCTATTTCAACAATAAATGTTGAAATCTATGGTTTCGAATCTCAACATATTTTAAAACATCATTAGATCGTTTTAATTCTATTTAAAACACCAAATCCAAAACAATTTCTTTAACGTGTTATTCACTATTCAAAAATGTGAATAAACTTCGTTAACAAATTTCATCCTTTTATTCATTTTAATTCAAAGGATTATTCACTATTTAAAAATGTGAATATAACTCCTTTAATAGGTTCCAACAATTTTCTTATCAAAATAAGTCATTTGCGAATTTATAAAACATCGTTTATAAATTCCATTTCTATTTATTTATAAAAACTTCCTTTTTATAAATTCTTTTATTAACCTATTCCAGTTTATAACTCAATTATAAACTACAGGTTCATATTATAAGTTAATTACTTATAAAACGATTATTTTACAAAATCGTTCCTTAGAATTTCATAATTATAAATCTTATAACTTATGAGATTCAATTATTTACCCAAGTCTATTCTTTTAATAACTTTACAAATTTTATAAACCTACTGTTTATAAAATTCCATTTATAACTTCACCGTTTATAATTCTATTAATTTCATTCTTTAATGAAATTCATTTTCACTTCATTCAAACACTTATAAAAACTCGTTTTATAATGTCTATATCTCAATTTATAAATATCCATTTATAAATCTCTTAATATAAATCAATTTATATTATTCTTTTAAAACATCTTTAATCTCCTTTATAATTTCATCATTCTGATTTATAAAATAATTAAATTTCATAAATCCTATATTTAAACTTTTCACAATAATTTCAAAAATCCCGATTTTACTATTTTATAAAATCATTAGCATCATATTCTCAAAAATCAGTTTTTTTTTCTATATTTCTCAAAAATCATAATTTTTATATAACATTAAAATTATACGTTTATTTATTTAAAATAAATCAAATTCCAAACATATAGTATATTTTCAAAAATCACTTTATAAATCATTTTAAAATTCCAAAACTTGGTCCAATGATGCTACATATCAAATAGTCAATCACGACAACAACGATATCATATATCGATATGATAATCCATCAAATATCAAAATATCTGAAATCAAATAAATACTATTGAGGAATCCAGTCGGATCCCTCCAACCTGTTTTCCTGCATCCAAAAACATTAGCACAATACCAATTTCGCTCCAGTACGAAATTATCGCGGTATATGTTCTTATTAAATATTATCCGCTTAATAACGGCGTAATAGGGTCTCATCCGCTAAACAAAAAATGCGGAAAATCAACAACTGCAATATATACATATGCCAATATATATATATTGATATTATTTATAATACCAATTTCACTGTTTATGAAATATTCGCGGTATATGTTTTTATTAAATAACATCCGCTTACTAATGGCGCATAATGTCTATTTTAACAATTAATAGATATCAATCATCATTCAAACATGCATTCAAATATTTTAAATCTAACTATTTAAAATAAAATCGAAACCGATTCGATTGAGTGAGAAGTTCTCACCTTGATTTTAAATTTCGTTTTAGCGATTTATTTCGAATAAAATTAAACGGACGTTTAATTTTACCCAAAATTCTCACTAACTCCAAACGACTCCAAACCAACTCCATCGCGTAGTACTCGTCCATACGATTCCAACGCAACTGAGTTTGCATTTTTTCGACCTCGTATGAAAAAGTTATGTATTTTCAAAGTTTACACGAATTTAAATTAACTAAATTACAATATAAATTTACTTATCAATCCAAAGCAATCTTGGACGTACGTTCTCTTGCTACCAGATCCTAGCCTCACGCGCATCTCCATCTCCCTCCCCTTTCACGCAAATGCCCAGGCCGTTACATGAACCCAACCACACCAAGTTAGGGTTTCAATTCACGAGCAAAATACTAAACTGTATGTCGATCAGGGAGTTGCAAATCGAAGGCCTTCACTAGCTCTAGGTTCGGCCCCAAGGAGATGCAACTCGGCCACCCTCACTGCATGGAATTGCGTGCGCAGCTGGCCATGAACGCGGCCCTGTAGCTCCTCCTCTGGTGCTCCATTTTACATCACAGCCGTTGAATACGTCGAGCTCAAGGAGATCTACAATCTTCTAGTTGAACGTTTCTTGAAAAAATGCTTGGATTTGAAGAAATTGGAGGATGAAGAAGATTAAGTTTCGGCCCTTGATTATACATGGAGGCGGCCTGCAGCTCAAATTAGGGTTTAGTTTTATATTTTTTTTAATGAAGGGTGGGGCTATTTATAGAGTTTCGTTCGACACTATTCATCCGGAAATTCCGAACTCCGATTTACGCGCCGAAACTGATGTACCTAGGGTTTATCCCGCGTTCCGGACACAATGGAACAGGTTTCGGAAGCTAATTCGGAAGTATGTGCGAGTTATGGCTGTAAACGCTCAATTTAAATTAAACCGATTTAAGTCGATTTTTAGGCGTTTTAATTTGTACCGGACAAACGGTAAATCCAATTGACTTGAAATTTGAAACCTTACAATAATATCACATTACAGATCCGATGAAACTGGTTTCGTCGAAATCCGAGACTTTTTGAAAAATGGCTATTTTGACTCGCCAAATTTAAATTAAAAACAATTCGATGCGTTTCGAGCTGCCACGATCAAACGATAACTCCGATTGACACGAAAATTTAAATCCGATAATAACTAACTCTTACGGATCCAATGGAACTGGTTTCGTTCAATTCTGAGACTGTTCAAAAATTGGCTATTTTCACTAGTCGATTTAAATATTAAAATATTCAATTTTCACAAATTAACTTTTAATTCGATTTTAAAAGTTCTAAAATATCGTTCTAACTCCCATATGATAAAATAAAATTTTACAAATCATTTTCAATCATATTTAACTCAATTTTCAATTATTTTCCATAATTTAACATATTAAATTATCGATTTAATTATCCAATTAAATCCAATAAATCGAAATAAAAATTTATTCGACTTATTAATTCACTTATTAATATTTAAAATTAATTAAATATTCAAATTTAAATTATTAAAAATTCTGGGTCGTTACAGTTATCCACATTCGCATCCATCTGTCGATATCACTCGATCGATATAAACCATATCGATACGAACAACATCCATCGATCCGAAGTAATCCATGTTGATCCATACAAACCATATCGATCCGAACATGTCGATGCTAACCATTTCTCTTCAACATTGATTCATCCTCAACTTGAGCATAGAGCTCTGATTGACCTGAAATTTGAAACGTAGCCTTTCCTATCCGTGTTCATCATTTCCAATCGATCTCATCTTGATTGAAGCTCTATTAAATTTTGACGGTATCGATCATAGCCTTGTTTCTAATTGATCTCCAATCTTGATATCCATCCTTTCTAGCCAATTTGTTGATATTCCGGCCTTGACCAAAAGGCGGGGTAACATTTTCCCCTCAAAACATGCCTTGTGGTAGGAAGGCATGTTTTAAATAGCTTTAAATCCATCATCCAAAATCCATATTCCATTCATAGCCACAACATCTGATCCATAATCCGATAATTACCATGCCATCCTATCAAGTGTCATAGCCGTATCCCTATCCGAATCCGCGACCACTCCGAGCCGATATCTGATTCCGAATCCAGTAACCAAATCCTTAGACAATTTCATATCCATCTGAACCCAAAAACCAAGTTCTAATCCATCCATATCCAATAACTAATAATCGAATCTAAGACATCTTCGGGTTGATATCCAAATCCGAGACCACTTCGGACCTTAGCCGAATCCGGGACCACTCCGGGTCCATTAGCTGTTCATAACCAATACCCGAATACATAACCTTTCTAGGTTCTTACAAAGCGCAACCCACACTTGACAGCCTGTATTAAGCAACCCTTATGTTCTTGGTTCAGTGTCCCTGAACGTTGAGTAATGACACGACTTAAGTCCTAAGCCGAATCCTGGTCACTCCGGACTCTTGTCGAGTATAATCCATACTCGATGACCTGAAATAGTAACCGATAGATAATATGGGGCCTAAGTCCTAGGTTGAATCCTGGTCTCTCCGGACCCTTGTCGAGTATAGTCCATGCTCATCGATCTGAATAAGCCGATTCGCCACGTTCGGACAAAGCGACTTACCTCTTACGAGGCATAATCCATACCCGACGACCATTTATCAAAATCCAGATAAAAATCCAATCAAAATTCAGATTAAATCAGAAAACCAAAAATCCATACCAGAAATCCAAACTAATATCCATTTCAGAAAACAAGCATCCAAACCAATGTCCAAACCAGAAAACAAACAAAACCAAGAGTTTAAACCAAACTTCGAAACCAAACCATAAAAAAGCAAATGTCCAAACCAAAAAAGAAAAATCAGATTTCACAAACTGGAGCATCGCAGCTTATCATCATCTCAGAGCATGCCTAGGGGTTAACTCAATCCCCGTACATGGGTAAGTGACTTAGCCATTTTCCCAAAGTTTGCTGCTTATTCCATATCGTCCCAGTCAGTAGATAACCAATCGACCATCATTCTTGGGCCTCGCGCCATCATCATTTAAGGTAGACTGTGGCTGCTCTTATTCCACTACCACATTTTAAGATTCGATATATTGTCGCAACTGACCGCTCGTCACATGCTCCACGATTATATTCTTTAGATGCCTGCAGCTTTTGTATCATGCTCGTCCAGATCATGAAAGAGACAATGCTTTCCGCATGCCCTCCCGCGTTCCAAAGGTTCTTTCCTTGCAACCTTCGTTAAGGAAGGTGATCCCGAGTCTCCATGAATATCCACTCCAATGTTTCATTTAATCCTGTATAAGTAGAAAATTTTTGGCTCTCTCCAACGTTTCCTTGCCCTGCCAGAGTTGTTGTCTAACTTCCTCTTTCCCTTATCCTTATCCTTACTCGAGCTTTCACTGGATGGTTCTCCATCCTTGACCACATTTAATTCCTTTAGTTTCAAATCCAGACTCGCGTCCTCCTATCGAAGAAATCTTTCAGACTCATGAAAGAGTTCCCCAAGATCCATTTGTGGATCCCGAATCAATGATACTTTGAATCCGAGTAGTCTCTGACTCCTGACACTGCTGCCATTAGAACCATTGACGGATCCGACCGATCCATCGAAGCTACCGCTGTATTAAACCGAGTTAGGAAAGTCCCGAGTAACTCTCCTGCCTTCTGTTTCACCGACGTTAGTGTTATCACATTCTTCGACCTCTTGATATGAATCCAAAACTACTTCAAAAACCTATCCACCAATTCTATCCACGTCCTAATAGATCCGTTTTTCAACTGCCTAAACCACACAACAGCTATATCCATCAAATATAAGGGGAAACATTATGTCATAATCTCCTCTGGTTGCCCCCCAACACTTCCATGTGTCTCGTATACCTCATCAAATGATCGGTAGGATCATTCCTACCATTATATGCTTCCAAAGTAGGCAGCTTGGACTTTGGTGGATTCCTAGCCATCCTGATGTCACGGGTAAATGGACTCCTATTCACCCCTTCCAGATCTTTGTTCGCTAAACCTCCACGCATAGTTCGCCTGATAATCTCAGCTAATCCAGTGTTTTCCACCAAAGGTTGCCCCCCGAGTCCCTGAGGGAATTATAGTACATGCTCTTCATCACATTCTCCCATGCTCTTGCTGGCACCATGTTGTGCAGCGTCACCTGGAACCCTCCATGGATTGGTCTATCATTGCATGGTGGTGTGCCCCTGAGTCTGGATCCATCCATATTGGCAGTTGTGTGCTGATTGGGGGCTTCCCCTGTTGAGCTACTCCATCTGATTGCCTATTGAGTCCTCTGTTTTAGCTCTGTAGATTTGAACTCCAATAGCTCCAACTATTCCTGCTTGTCCAAACTGTCTGAGAAGATTCTGCATCATTTCCTTCTGCCTTCTCAACAATTCTTCCTGCATAGCTTTCATCATCATCTCCATCTCATCTCTGATGATGAAAATTGAGGTCTGATTTGCTCCTAAGGAAGCCTGTTGACTTCCTTCGTGCTGAATCCTTTCCGCTCTTTGTCTCCTCATCAATTGCTTTGTCATGGTTCCTTTTAGATCTGATCCTTTAGCTTTCCAAATCTGAACTCAAAATCCGATATAGCAGGTGCTAGTCTTTCTCAGTGAAAGCACCAAAATGTTTGCGCCGAAATTGGTCACAAACCTTGGAAATAGTGAAAGCATCGGTGTATATACACAAATTCTCAATATCTTAATGCAGATCTCAGATCCAGATAATATAGAGAACAAAAATGAAGAAATAGAAAAATTAAAATTAGTGAAAGCAAGAAAGAACACAAGGTTTATAGTGGTTCGGCTATCTCCGGCCTACGTCCACTTTGAATCAATCCTTTTATTCCTTTTATACTGTAATTACAGTTACAAACCCTTGAAAATCAATAGCAAAAATGACAGAGTTTAGCCTAGGAAAGAAGAAGAAGATCCCCCTTATAGTTTCCTTAGGACTGCATTTATAAGTGAAGATCCGAAAATATCCTCCCCAATACCTGAAATACCTCTTCTATTGCGCAGGTGGGCCCATATGATCGATCCACTGTGATTTGGGATTGATCCAAGTGCAATTCGTATCGATCCCGAAATGGTTCCAATCAAATCGAGATCGATCATGAACACTCTTGAGTGCATAAGAAAACATCCATGAGAATTTCATAGCATTTGAAGTTGTAGAATGAGATTTATGATCGATCCAAGTTTGCATTTGCGAGTAGGCTAGAACCTTTGTATCCATCGAATAGTGCGTATCCATCGCTTTTGCCTCCATCAATTCGTATCCATCGCCATGCTATTCGTATCCATTATATTCCCCTTCTTCATATCGATCTAATGCCGCCTTAGGAAACACGTTCCTTTGTATCCATCAAGTCCATATCTATCCTTGGTATCGATCCGAGCTTTGCTTCTTCGTACCCATCGGCTGCTCTCTTGTTCGTATCAATCCCAAGCGTAGCATTTTGTATCGATCAGAAAAATGATCGATGCACACTGTTACTGATCCAAAGCAAAGTTCCAAGTGCCTTTCCCTTATCCATGCTCGTATCTATCGATACGAAACCATCGATCCAAATTGAACTGCTGAGTCTATCCCTGATCGATACGGACTATTATCGGTCCAAATCCAAGAGTGTATCCATATTCGCATCCATCTGCCAATTTCCCTTGATCGATACGAACCATATCGATACGAATGACATCCTTCGATCCGAAGCAGTCCATATTGATCGATATGAACCATATCGATCCGTAGGCATCGATGTTAACCATTTCTCGTCAACATTTATCCATCCGTAACTTGAGCATACGAACTCTGATTGACTTGAAATTTACAACATAGCCTTTCCTAGCCTTGTTCATCATTCCCAATCGATACCGTCTTGATTGGAGCTCGATCAAATTTTGACGGTACCTGTCATAGCCTTATTTCCAACAGATCTCCAATCCTGATATCCATCCTTCCCAGCCAATTTGTTGATATCCCGGCCTTGACCAAAAGGACGGGTAGCAGTAGTTACAAAGTGTTGTAACCGTGAGTAATTTATTACAATAAAATAGATATACTATTTTAAATGTTTCTAGTCAAGATGCATTGAGGCTGGATATCGATGTATCCATTGAGACTAGAGTATGTAACGTTCTCAAAATGTTGGGCAGTGTATTACTCACAAATGTTGGGGGCACCTATGGGTTGCGCAGTGATAGTTATTAGATAACTGTGGAACGACTCACTCAATAATTTTCTGTTGGTTAAGATAACTAAGGTCAAACAGAAAATATCAATGTGATAGATTTACATAGTTCTCTTGACTTGAGAATATTTTGGATCTTCAATATGAAAGCTCTGCTTTAATTATAGCCAAATCATGACATGACATTCCATCGAGTGACTATAGTCGGGTCGAGCGGAAGTGTTGGAAGTGAAGCACTATTCAAGAGAGGATTTATCTTCTTAGTTATATGGGGTTAGTATCAAAATCAAATCAAAGTCAAAGTCTCTGGCCAGAAATTTTAGCTAATAATAATAATTATTGTTATTGAACCAAGAAGTTTTTGTTTGGACTATAAAGTTGAATGTGGATGATATTGGAATGTTGACCACCACCAAATTCCAAGTCCTAATATGATATATAATTGTTACCATAAGGTACAGCTCATAATAAGTAAAATTTTATTTTTCTAAAAAGACATGTAAGCGATGAACTCAGCCAAACTGTCATACCACCTGCTAAGTGACGTGTGAACATTAATATTTGAACTGTTCAATATTGATTGCTGACTGAATTCACATCTCTGAGTCGCACAACCGCATTTGTGATCCTTCAAAAACCACACAATATAATTAGTTTGTAAAATGTTACAAATTGATTTAATTAATTAATATTTATGAAATATTATTTATTGTTAATTTATTTGATGTTCTGAAAGTTGTTGGTAATTATTTTAATGCATATATAAAGTTATATTTGCATATATTGATATGCGATATTGGTATAATTTTAAACATGTTTTAAATAATAAAATAATTACATAAAAGTTGTTTTCTTTTGTTTGAAAAAGTTGCACATTTAGAATGTGCTTTGATCAACCATATAATGGTCAGAGAAGGAAATCAATTAATGAGATTATTTGAAATTTAAAAAGAGGAAATAAAGGAAGAAGTTTTAATAGGAGAATAGAAAAACATTTCTTTAATTCTATTAAAAACAAAACCTTCTCATTTTTGAAAGTATAGATAACAGAACGTTAAATATTTTATTCTCTTTTCTTCCTCTGCTCTATCATTCATTCATGGCTGAAATTTCATCCAAAAAGAAAACATAAAAACAAATTTAAATCAACAACAAACTAAATCAAAAAGGTGTTTCATTCGTCTCTTGCAAAGTGGGATGGTGATTTGTTTGAAATCTAAGGAGTAGCCACAAATCAAGATGTGGTGAAGGGCAAAGTCTATCGAATCTATAGAGTGTTCAATCAGATCTTGTTGTTGTTCAATCATTCAATGTGTTTCTACATGCTTCAAACTAAGGTAATTATATGTGTGTATAATTCTACATTTTCATATCTTATAATTTGTTCTTATCCCCTTAATCTCTATCTTTCCGTTCTATTCATACTTATGAATTTGAATCTTGATTTGAATGTCTTCATTCCCTTGCTTGAATGAATTGTTCTATCAAGTTAAAACATAGAATGTTTTCTTTTTTTTCACTTCTATTTTGTTATGAATTATAACATCTCATTTTCCGTTTCATGTATGATTGTTTGATTAACTAATTTAACATAGATTTAGACCTTCTTAATTTTATTTTTTATACTCTATGTGATTGTTTGCATAGTTTGTTTAATCTAGATCCAGATATTCTTATCTCAAATCTATATATGCCCATTTCGTTTGATTTTGTTGTTTAAAAAAACAGAACATAATTGAGCTTTGGATTTTATTTATTCATAATTCAGTTTTTCATATCAAAAGGTTTACACTTGAATATTTAGATATGGGTTGCTACGTAGTTAAAATTTGGTAATAATCGCATTAATTAATCTTTGTCATCCAATTAATATGGTGTTTTAATTGTCATGTTTTAAATCATTCTAAGATAAACTCTTTCTTTAAAAAGATTAATGGAAACATTAAATCAATGATATATTCTATGATTTTCAATTTCATATAGTAAAAAATTATATCTCTGCTTAAAAAGGAAGGAATCTTATCACAATTGTTTACCAGTTTCTTTAATCTTAATATTCATGTAATTGAAATGAAATCAAATATTGAATTAATGTGTTATTCCATTATTTGTAATTCCATCTAATTAAAAATTATATCTCTGCTTAAAAAGGAAGGAATCTTTTCACAACTGTTTGAATTCATTTTCATTAATCTTAATATTCTTTGATTTACTGCTTGTAATTGAAATGAAATATATTTATTTGAACTATCATGCTAAACATTAGTTGTATGTGTGTATGTGTGTTTATATGTTTATAACGTGCGCGTGCATGTGTGTGTATATGTATATGCATATATGTATTTCTATATTAATAAATAGATAAAATTGTTCATGTTTAGGACGACAAAGGCATATATAGATGGAAAATGTGTCTATTGTGTTGTAAATCCCAACACCTATGCAATGTTTTCATTAGCTTTGTACACTTTTATATGTTGCACTTATACTATACATATGGGCGTATGCGATATGATCAAAATCATTTGCAATTAATTAAATAAAATTGGATTAATGAATTTCTAATAAAACATTCATTTGAAATGTTAACATGTTTGTTTAACATATTATCAATCTAATCAAAGATAAAAATGAGAGGTTTCTCCCTCTCTTCAATTGCTATTGCTTACTCCCTTAATTAATTGCATAACTATTAGAGAAGGAAACTAAAGGTTTCCTTCTCATATTATATCAGTAAGTAACAGCATATAGGTGTATTTGATACACTAATTCATTTAAATTTAAATAATATTCAAACTCTTTTGATAAAAAAATTCACCAAATTAAAGAAAATATTGATTTTATTTAAAAGAATATTTAGTTAAGATCTAAGTGTATTTAGACTTCATAGGACCGTTAAAGATCCAAAATGGTAAAAAATAAAAAATAAATTCGCCCATTTCTTCCGCGGTGGACCGATCTAGTTCCAACGATTTATTTGTTAGATCCTATTTTTAAGGATTGAGGGATATTTTTAATTTTTAAAAAGTTTAACCATTAAATCCTATTTTTGATGGATGTTAAAAATTCGTTAATATCTATAGAGGGGGCATTTTTTGTAGTTTACACTGACACAAAAACAGTGTGACATCAAAGGTATTACTACTATTATTAAAGATATATAAGTATTAATGCTATACAAAATGTACTTATAATAGTATAAATTTACATATATATATATAATATTGTAAAATAGTTATATTTGTAAATGAAAATATTGATAATTATAAATTTAAATCCAAATTTTATATTTTAAATTTCAGATCTAGATCAAAGATTTTAATATTAGTTTCAAATTTAAGTCAACAAATAGTTTTTTGATAAAATAAAATAATTATATATAAATATACCGAATTGATTTTTTTTGGGAATATATATATATATATATATATATATATTTATAAATTAGTATTTAAATTTTGAGTATAAAATTACATTACATTTTTAAAATATAAATGAATAAAATTATACACACACGCACACAGATATACATATATAAATATACGTACACACATAAATATAAATATAATATAAAAGCTAAATATATATGTAGAAGATCTTTCATTTCTAGTTCTCCTAAAAAATCCAGATGATGCCACCTGTTTACAATAAATAACTAATGGTAGGATTAAGCACGATGCAAATCTAGTAGACCTTTCATTTCCATTTTTTCAAAGCTTCATGTTGTGCTATCTTGCTTATTCTGTCATCTATAATATAAAAACTAGACTCTTCGAATCCATTTTCTCTTCCCACTATGCATGGCCTGCTCATTAATTGATTTGTTCTATTGAATCATTATTTCAACACTGGTACTTTTTCCATTTCCTCTAAATGACCTAATCCTCCATTTCAGTAGTGTCCATGGCTTTTTGAAATCTTTCAACTTCAAAGGATTGTTAGTAATACAATGTATCTCTTTTATAACATATGTTCTAAGAACATATTATTCAACAAAGTTATGAAAATTAGCTAAGAGATGTGTTTTTTATGTTCATATATTCACTTATGACATAATTGAAATGTAACTGATATAGGTTTTATTCAATTATTTATTTTTTATTAATTTATTTATTTTTATATTTATCACCATATCCAAAACTTTGCACAAATACTGGCTATACTACATATCTTTTAGTAATTGCTTAGTCCAATCAATCCTAGTGAACAAAAAATGCATGACTACCATTGTTCATCAAAGGTATAAAAATCAACTAAGAGTTGTGTTTTATATGCATATTTTTCATAAATTCACTTATGACAACTGATACAGGTTTGTTCTGTTGTTTAGTTTTCTATTGATTAATTTGTTACTATATTTATCACCATATCCAAAACTTTGCACAAATACTGATTATACTGCATATCTTTTAACAATTGTTTGGTCAAAGCAATTCTAGAGAACAAAAATAGCATAACTACTATTATTTTAGTAATTTATAAATGGGGGAAATGAGAACAAAGGGCCCATTGCCTGTTCATAGTTTCCAGGCCACGGTTATAATTAAATTAGTTTCTAGTACAATTAAAGTAAAATTACTTAGTTGCCCTTCTGTTTCACTAAACGCAACGAAAATTTCTAAATGACTGTCATTATTGATTTCTTAGTAAATCCCCAAATACCAGTACCACTCTAATCCATCTTCTCCAAATTCACTCCACTTCAACGAAAATGGTTCAGACCCATATAATTCAACCCATGCATTCTCCAACTATTTAGGATATCGACTACAATGCCTTTTCTGGTCAAATAAGGTAAAGCCCTAATTTTTTTAGTTTACAGTGATTAGTTAAATTCGTTGAATGCCATGTATTTAAAATCAATGATCGATATAGATGTCATTTGATTTTATTTGGAATTGTTATTGTATTTTGGCAGTAAAATTTTGCATAGTTAAAACCTAAAAGTACAATTATTGACTGAAACACTAGTTTTATACTACAACCCTTGATAGAATGAAGTAAATCAAATAATGGTAAACAAATTGCTGAATACATTATGTTATTTGCAATTTAGATGCATTATAGATGTTATTATGCCTTTTTTGACAAACATTATACAGTTGGAAAAAATGGAAGTGCAGCAACAAAATATTAGTAATACCTTGAAGCTTGCTATATTAAAGTTCAACAGTTAGTATGAGAATTATGCCGATAACTACATAACAAAGCTCAAAAATTTTTGTGACGAACCATATCTTTTGTTGTTCAATTTTAAATATTCAGATGGTTTTAAATGTTTAAAATTAAATTATAGATAGATTTTTAAATATGAAAGATTGGTTTTTACGTAATAAAACAAGTTCAAAATTTGAATATAGCAATTTATTGAATAATTCAATTATTAAAGTTATAATTGAAAATTGGTTAAAATAGCGAATCTGGAGTTTTGAGCTTGATAAAAATAATTCAAAGGCTTATAAAATGTATATTAATAATACTGAAGACAATACAACTTTTAAAATTGAATTTGGTAGTGATCCGTTCAGTTTTAAAAATATATCGTTTAAATTGACATTTAAAAATAGCCTTTCGAGGCACAGTCTTATAATTCAACGAAACTAGTTTCATTCGATCCGTAATATTATATTATTATCGAATTTCAAATTTCGTAGCTTTTGGAGGCGAGCGCTAAAATTTATATCGGAAATTTAATATAATAACTGGATCCAAAAAACTATCTTCACCATACGATCGAATTAGGACTCGAAATATTTTCCATTGCGTTCGAAATAGGGATATAACATTATAAACGCTGAGGATGGGAGGTATTTTCTCTAATTTTAGTGTAGGATTTGTCGGTTTAATTAAAAATTTATAATGAAGTTATATAGTTTTCTTTTTTTGTGTAATCATGTTTAACTGGAAAAAAAATACATAAGATTTATGATAAACAAGGATTTTAAATGTTTGAATGGGAAAGTTATATAAAAATTAGATTTTGGAAATTATATAGATTATTTTATAAAAATTATGTGGTTTCAAAAGGAAAGTGTAATTAGCTATAATAATTTACAACGTGTAAGTCAACTTCGATTCAAAACAAAATTTAATTATCTCAATGAATGATAAAAATCCGTAATTTGCTTGTACAAGGTCTAGAATCGGGAAGAAACAAGTCGGGTTTGGATCGGATTTGCAAAAATAAAATCAAGGTGAGATTTTCTCACTCATTTGGATTACTGTATTTAAAATTAAGTGTTAAATTTAAATTATTAGATGCCTGACTTGATTTATAGATTTATAATTTATCTGTTGGATGTTATATATATATATATATATATAGTAGTATATGTATTAGTATTGGAGTGACATTCCTACATATTATAGCGGATGAGACCCTATGCGCCCCGGGTAATAGGGATGATCCTATATACCACGATATTCCCCTTTGAAGTGGGATTGGTATTTTATTTGTTGACTAACACTATGGATGCAGGGAAAAACAGGTTGGAGGGATCCAACAGGATTCCTCAATTTTTTTACTGTTTATATATATATATATATACATATACATATATATTGATATGTGATATAATGGATAATTTGATTTGGATCGTGTGTGAATTGAATTATTAAATGTAAAATATCGTGAAAATTAAATTGGCATTCTTAAGCACCATAAATAATTAATTGGAAGCAAATAAAAAGAAGATTTTGAATGAAAAATGTTTAAACTGAAAATTGGGGTATTTTGTGAAGGAAATTAACACGAAGTATATAAATTAACTTGGTTATATTTAACTATTTGTAAATTGGGTTAAATGGAGATTTTAAATAAAAATATATATATATTGGTACTTGAAAGATATTTTGGGAGATTATGGAAGAGATAATGGAATCGATGAATAGAACTGAAATAAAATGGAATTTTATTAAGGGATAAATTAATATGCATTTATAAATAGAATTTGTTTTTATAAACAGATGAAAAACTCAAAGGAGTTTATAAATTTATAAATGGGAATTATAAATAAGATAAAATGATATCAGTAGATTTATGGAAAATATAAGTTAATGATGTGGACTTATATCGAGTTATGAGAATTGTTTTGGAAAGAAATAGTGAAATATATTTCAAGTATGAGAAATGGTAATAACTTTAGATATAGTCGATGCGATACAAGAGGGATTTATGAATTGAATTGGGGAATATTGGAATTCCTTAAAAATATAATTTTGTCGAATAAATTAAATTTAGTTTTAAATGAGATTTTGAACTACTACACTACATAATTTAAACTGTTATTTGAATTTAGAATATTCCAAAAGTTAGTTATTATAATATTTAATATTTATTGAAATAAATTCTAATTTTTATATATCAGCTTTGTAAATTAATTAGTAACTGGATATGAATTTTAATGCCTTTAAGATGTTGGTATTTTAGTTTTACCTAAAACCATATTTGAAAACAAACCATTTTCTTAATTCATATATTTAATTTTAAATGTTTTAAAATTCAGTATAAATCCTCTCGAGATGGGAAGTGAGGCTTATTTAATTGAAAAAGATTTTAGAAGAAAGATCTTATAGTGGTATTATGGGAACTTAAATAAATTTCCATGCATAAGAAAGGGAGCTTCGGAAGGTGCAATAAAATTCACAAGGGATGTAGAAGTTAAACTGAAATTTTAAATAAGCATAAATGGATTTGGAAATATTAAAGGAAATTGACTAAGGAATTCTAAGATTTATAGAATTCATGTGAAACAAGTTGGGAATTTAAAAAATAAAATTTGTAAATAATTTTCGAAAAAGAAAGTGGAAATAAATGAATATTTTCCAAGTGTTGAATATCAATTAAAGTGGAAAATATATTCGAAGTGTGAGGCATAGGAATTTATATCTTGTGTAAATATTTTGAAATAAATAATTTGGAAAATTATTTAAAGTCTGATGTTTACTTGTGGATGTTATATGATAGTTAAATAACCGACTATCAATATTGGCCAATGCACTGATCATTTCGAAGAGACCGAAATCAGATTTAATTATCTGAAAACCACTTCGATTCGAATTGAATGTAACGAGTGAATACCTTGAAGATGATGAATATGGTGATTCGGTTTGTCCAGTCCCAGGAAATTTTTTATGGACGAATGCTATCAGAACATCGTCATTGGAGGACGATGAGCATTCTAAGTGAACGTGTCTAAAAAGGTAATTGTTACCTCAAGCCTCATCAATGGGGAATGGGTAAAACTCAGAAGGTGCAGAAAGGCTAAGTGGGTAGCTTCCAAGTAGGGTAAGGTCATCTCTGTCTAGAGTCCCTTTACTTCGATTGTGTGGCGGTCGCTGATCCCAATCACGGGGTGATCTTATTCGGTCTATCCAGGTTAGGGGTAGGCCAGTATTGTGTTGTAGAGGATCAAGAGTGGTCCTCGGTCGTTGATCTAGACCTGGTACTGTGACGGGCGGTACCCTAGTAGCCCTACCATTGTATGGAACCTAATCTCCAATAAGCGACCGTACGGTTTTGATTATGCCCAACTATGTTGGAACGTGAGATCCAAGCATTTCAGCTACATTCTATTTACTTTCTATAGACACTATTATAATATCAGATGGAACTGATAAAAATATTTTGGTTATCATAAGGTAAAAATATGGCATGTTTATTTGTGGTGTGGTTACGAGATATCATTGTTTCCATAGGATTTTCAAAAATATAATAATCCAATTGAGTGTAGTTTTCTCACGTTGGTTTTCCAGACCGACTCTGGTGTTATTTTATTATCATGCTCGGGTCAGACCGAGTTGAATAGATCTAGGATAATATGCTATGTAGCTTAAGAGGCGAGCTGGATGAAAGGGTCATATCTCCATACTTGGATATTATTTCCGCTGTGTAAGGACAAGTATTAAGCTGTCCATATAAATGGATGGTTGTTGTGCTCTGATAATGGTATGTATGTATAACAGTACAAGTTTCATTGTATTTAAAAGATGTTATTATATATTATACTTTATTCAGTTGCAATTGTGAGACTCTGATGTTGTTTTTGTCTTCTTCTTCTACCTCTTTCTTCTTTTACCCTAATGACCTTGTATTTCCGGCATTCAATCGCTCGGCATTTTATAAGTGGACGTATCGATGTCGATTTTCGAGAGTTGAAAATCCCCGGTCGTTACATTTGGTATTAGAGCTGAAGTTTAAGCGAGAACCTTGGCTCTGGTGGAGATTACTCATTAGAGATAAAGTCGGTAGTGCTCTACAATGAGTTTGATTGTATTAATAGATATGAGCGCGTATTTGTTAGTGAATATAAAATGGTTTTATGTTGGGAGTGAACAAAATAAGTTTGATATTTTGGAAAATGAAAGAAAATCCAAACTTGAGTTATGAAATAAATTTGAACTCAAGAAAATCAATGAAGTGATTTTTGAGATATAAATCAAATATTGAATTATAAGTTGGGAGTGAACTAATTAGGTAATTGATTAGTTAATGAAATATGGAAATGGAACCTAAATTGTATGAGTTAATAATGGGGTTTTGAAATAAACTCGAGTTATAAATAAAATTCGACTTGAATTGATAGCATGAAATGTTGTCAAATAAAATGGAATTGTATTAAAATAGAAATGGTTTAAGTAGCAAATAAATCCAATTAGAGTGCAAGATAATTGAAAAGGGCCTCGATAAGCTCGGGAACGAATTAAGTTTGGAAGTTGAAATTGTGAAGTGGAACAAGTGAATAGGCTAATCGAATAAATTAGTAAAATGGATAGGATTTGATTAAATAAAAAAATCAAATCAAGAATTTAAATTGCAAATTGGTTACAAGAAAAATACACTTAAGTTATGGGGTAAAATAATTTGAAGAAAATAAATAACTTAAGTTTATATTTTGATTGAAAGCATGGCTTAAATAAAATGCGAAATACTTATTCAAAACAATAACATGGAATGATTCCGAGACTAAATAAAAATGGTTTGAATAAAACGAATACGGATATAAAATGTAATGCAAATGGATCGGGAATAAATTTAGAATGGAATGATATTAAATATAAATTAAGTTGGAATAAATTTAAAAGAGCTATAAGCTAAAATGATTATTTATTTGAATGAATATCGTCGAATTGCATAGGAAAATCGGTCGTTTGACATAAGCAGAAGTAAATAAAAATTCTATTAATTGATAGAAGCAAACAAAACTGATTTTGAAATCAATTTGGAATGAATATGAGTTCTTTTGGTTTAAAAATGAATTGAATGTAAGTAAGTGGGTTGTAAACCATTCGGATTGAATGAAAATGATATGTGATTTGGTTGGAAGCAATTAAAATTAAAGTCGGAATCTTATAATAGCTTATAGATATTGTTTAGTATGCATTGCTTATAGAATCCATGTTTTAGCAATTTAATATAAGTGAAATTTTATTTGAACTTCGTATATTATGTACTTACATGTTTAAATTGAGTAAGTACAGGTTCCTGGAGGCCAATTGGATGGATTTTGGTCGCTGTAATCGCTAAATAAATAAGTCGCTTGCTTAAAATGCTAAATAAAGGTATGACTACGCAATAAAAGAAAAAATATATAAAATACTGCTATATGTTTTATTTTCCGACCGTGTTGGCCGATGTATATATATTTATCTCCCTTATCAAATTGCAAAAACTCATTCGTACAAGGGAGACTCTGCCAGAAAATTTCAAAAATTTTAGGAGTTATAAAATTTTTGAATTTTTTTGAAAAATATTTTTGTTAACAAAGGATTGATTTCAAATCGAAATTGAGACAAAGGATTCTAGAATTTGAATTGAAAACTAATTGTACTGGGAGAAACTAAAGATTAGAAAAGTGAATACCGAATTTTCACTAAGTAGGTTTTGGAAGTTAATGGGTTTGGGGCATTCTTCTGCCTTAGCAATTTCGGGGATGAAATTCTTTTAAAGAGGGAGGAATGTGACGACCTGGATTTTTCGTTGTTCAGTTTTGAATATTTGATGGATTTTAATATTTAAAATTAAATTATATATTGATTTTTAAATATCAAAGATTGGTTTTTACATAATAAAATAAGTTCAGAATTTGAATGTAGCAATTTATTGAATAATTTAATTATTAAAGTTATAATTGAATATTGGTTAAAATAGCGAATCTTGAGTTTTGAGCTTGATAAAAATAATTCAAAGGCTTATAAAATTTATATTAATAATACCGAAGACAATGGAACTTTTAAGATTGAATTTGGAAGTGATCTGTTCAGTTTTAAAAATATATCGTTTAAATTGACATTTAAAAATAACCTTTCAAGGCACAGTCTTAGAATTCGACGAAACCAATTTGATTGGATCCATAATATTGTATTATTATCAGATTTTAAATTTCGTAGCTTTTGGTGTTATCGTTTAGCCGTACCAGATATAAACGTGCGGAAATTTATATTGGAAATTTAGTATAATAACTGGGTCCAAAAAGCTATCTTCTCCATATGATCGAATTAGGACTCGAAACCTTTTCCATTGCGTTCGAAATGGGGGTATAATATTATAAAAGCCTAGCGGCATGCCTCGATGGAGGTTTGAAATTTTATGTTGTCTAAATCAAGACAATTTGAATTTAATTAAATACATATATTTATATATATATATATATATATATATATATATATGTCAACCTTCAGCTGTAATTCCTTCACATCAGCACGTTTTCAAAACATTGTTCACCTGTTCAAGCACATAAGAAATCACATCCATTTCCTTTCAATTTAATCACGGTCTCCCCCTCTTCCTTTTAAAATCCCAAGCCCTTATCCTTCCATTCAAAACATTCAACGAAGACAGCTTCGTTCCCAAATTCAAAATCATGCCTTCCCTTCCATTTTCATTTCATTTATAAACAAACATAAAAGGAACGAATGAATCAGGCAGGATTCGTTTGAACTAAATGAAGAAGAAGATAAGTCGCGATGTCCCTGGCTCAAGCGCGCGCACTCAAGGGAAAGGAGAGAGTTCATCATCGCAAGGAAGGCGAAAGGTTCATGCAGAGGGTAGGGGAAACACGCGAGCACTATACGATCTGGAGGCGGAGCTGGAGGTTGTGGGCGACGCTAGGCAGAGCGGTGAAGTGGCGGATGTCGACAGTGCAGTCGAGTCATGGTGTTTAGTGTTGTGGCACGCAAAACAGCTGAGGAGGTGAGGTATATGCTGTCTCTTATTTTAGTGTAGGATTTGTCAGTTTAATTAAAAATTTATAAGGAAGTTATATACTGTTTTTTTTGTATAATCATGTTTAACTGGAAAAAATATAGATAAGATCTATGAAAAACAGGGATTTTAAAAGTCTGAATGGGAAAGCTATATAAAAATTAGATTTTGGAAATTATATAGATTATTTTATATAACGCATGTTGTTTCAAAAGGAAAGTGTAATTAGTTATAGCAATTTAAAATTTGTAAGTAAACTTTAATTCAAACCAAAATTTAATTATCTCAGTAACTGATAAAAATCCGTAATTTGCTTGTACGATGTCAGAATCTAAAAGAAACAAGTCGGGTTTGGATCGGATTTGCAAAAATAAAATCAAGGTGGGATTTTCTCACTCATTTGGATTACCCTGTTTAAAATTAAATGTTAAATTTAAATTATTGGATGCCAGACTTTATTTGTAGATTTATAATTTATCTGTTGGATATTATATATATATATATATATATATATATATAGTAGTATACATATATTAGTATTGTAGTGACATTCCCGCATATTATAGCGGATGAGACTGTAAGCGCCCCGCATAATAGCGGCTGAGCATATATACTGCGATATCACTCTCGAAGTGGTATTGGTATTTTATTCGTAGACTAACATCTGTGGATGCAAGGAAAAATAGGTTGGAGGGATCTAATAGGGTTCCTCAAAAATATTTATTGTTTATATATATATATATATATATATATATATATATATTGATATGTCATATGATGGATAATTTTATTTGGATCCTGTGTGAACTGAATTATTAAATGTAAAATAGCATGGAAATTAAATCGGTATTCTTAAGTACCATGAATAATTAATTTGAAGCAAACAAAAAGAAGATTTTGAATGAAAACTGTTTAAATTGAAATAGCTGAGCTATTTTGTAAAGGAAATCAGGTAGAATGCGAAATATATAAATTAACTTGGTTATATTTAACTATTTCTAAATTTGGTTAAATAGAGATTTTAAATTAAAAAAAATATTGGTACTTGAAAGATATTTTGGATGATTTTGGAAGAGATAGTAGAATCGATAAATAAACTTGAAATAAATGGAATTTTATTAAGGGATAAATTATAATATGGATTTATAAATAGAATTTGTTTTTATAAATAGATGAAAAACTCAAAGGAGTTTATATATTTATAAACGAGAACTACAAATAAGATAAAATGATATCAGTGGATATGTGGAAAATATAAGTTAATGGCGTGGACTTATATCGAGTTATGAGAATTGTTTTGGAAAGAAATAGTGAAATATATTTCAAGTATGAGAAATGGTGATAACTTTGATATAGTCGATGTGGATACAAGAGGAATTTATGACTTGAATTGGTGAATATTGAATTTCCTTAAAAAAAATCGTCGAATAAATTAAATTTTGTTGTAAATGAGATTTTGAATTACTATACTTCCAAAAGTTAGTTATTATAATAATTAATATTCAATGAAATAAATTCTAATTTTTATATATCAGCATTGTAAATTAATTAGTAACTGGATATAAACTTTTAATGCCTTTAAGACGTTCATATTTTAGTTTTACCTAAAACCATATTTGAAAACAAACCATTTTTCTTAATTCATATATATAATTTTAAATGTTTTAAAATTCAGTATAAATTCTTTCGAGATGGGAAGTGAAGTTTATTTAATTGAATAAGATTTTAGAATAAAGATCTTATAGTGGTATTATGTGAGCTTAAATCAATTTCCAAGAATAAGGTAAGTGAATTTAGGAAGGTGTAATAAAATTCACAAGCGAAGTAGAAGTGAAACTGGAATTTTAAATAAGCATAATGGCTTTGGAAATATTAAAGGAAATTGACTAAAGAATTCTGGGATTTATAGAATTCTTGTGAAACGAGTTAGGAATTTACATATAAAAATTGTAAATAATTTTGGAAAAAGAAAGAGGAAATAAATGAATATCTTTCAAATGTTGAATATCAATTGAAGTGGAAAAAATATTCTAAGTGTGAGGCATAGGAATTGATATCTTGTGTAAATATTTTGAAGTAAATAATTTGAAAAATTATTTAAAGCTTGATGTTTGCTTGCGGATGTTATATGATAGTTAAATAACTGACTATCAATATTGGCCAATGCGTTAATCGTTTCGAAGAGACCGAGATCTGATTTAATTATCTAAAAACCACTTCGATCCGGTTTGAACGTAACGAATGAATACCGTAAAGATGATGAAGACGGTGATTCGATTTATCTAGTCCTAGGACAACTTGTATAGACGAATGCTATCAAAACATCGTCATTGAAGGACGATGAGCATCCTAAGTGAATGTGTATAAAAAGATAATCGTAGCCTAAGCCTCATCAACCGGAAATGACTAAAACAAGGGAGGTGCAATAATGCTAAATGTATAGCTTCCAAGTAGGGTAAGGTCATCACTGTCTAGAGTCCATTTACTTTGGCTATGTGGCGGTTGCTGATCCCAACCACGGGGTGATCTTATACGGTTTATTCAGGTTAGGGATAGGCCGGTCTTGTGTTGCAGGGGATCGGGAGTGGTTCTCGATTGATCTAGATCAGATACTGTGGCGGACGGTATCCCAGTAGCCCTATCATTATATGGAACCAGAACATTGTACCAGACCAGGTCAAGTTGTGATTAATATGTGAAGATCGTCAGGAAACAAAACCATCATCACATCGCATGTACCAAATAAACACATCAACATAAAAAATTAATAAAAAATCAACAGCAACATGTTGTAAAATGATCTAGTTATGCAGAGTGCAGAACCAAGTATAATTTTTATGCTCAAGCAATAGACTGTAAACCATTGCCAACGTCCTCGCACTAGTCCATTAACATTCAAGGTCTCCCACGAGCAATTTACCTGCATAAGATAAGTCGGATCACCAACAAACTCAAATTAAGATAAAAGATTGAATATTCAAGGACATTGCCAATATTTTACATAACTAGCACAATTCATATTCTTAACTGAAATAGAAATACGGCGGTGCTGACAAAGTAAATTAAGTAATTATAACAAAATACTAGAAAGTATTCAATTTAAACTTTGATAACTTCATAGAGAGAGAGCACCATAATAACCATAGTCATTTCCAGGACTGAGCATTGATATAATATCCTCCTTATAAGCAAAAATCTGAGAGGGACAAAACAAAAACATACGGTTAGTGACACAACACCAACAACTACCATTACCATATATATATGTAAAATTCTCTAATGATCATCTCCCTTTCAGCTGAAACAACAATAATACATCATGGTCGAAGAGGCCCCTGCAAATTTAAACAATGTATCATAGCGATGAAAAGCAAACTGCTAAATTAAGAAACATGAATAAAAGTGTAGCAAAATAAGGATGAATTGGTTATTATAAGTTGCACAATATTGGGTGAATTGTTGCATGAATAAACCCTACTTAAAAACAGCAATCATCCATATCAGTCTCCATTTAAACCAAGTACCAATAACACAATATGCTAATTGCTACTACAATGTTTGTTAAAGAGGCAAAATATGTTATCGTGCTATAAACACGGCCTCCCTCGCTACAGCAAACTAATTTGAGAATTTGCCGTCATTGCCAACTACTAAAGAAACAGAAAGACTTTTGAATTGCTGTTAGGTGGGGCAATAAAGTGAATGACTAGGTCATATTTTGATGTATAAGTAACTCAGATACCTTTCACAGAAGTCTCAACCAATTCAAACAATATTGACTTTTGAACTGATGTGAACTAGGGTGAGGCCGCCCATACTCATGGATCATATTTCCTATGAATAATATCTTAAAAATTTTAACCAGTCAAATCATTCAAGTCGATGTGAACGGCTGAAAACAAAATATTGTTCAAAAGACAGACATCAGAACACACACGGATACACTCTATATGGCGACTGAGTTGATACGTGTGTGAAAACGAATGATGTCCAACACAAGTGAGACCAAGTTTTAATAGTATGTAACTATTTTAACTTAATGTCATCATAAGGCTTTTTTGACTGCAATTAGTTTCTGACCGCCTTAAGTTGGCCAATGGTCATTGCACTGTTCACCCTTGAACAGAATTATTTTTGTGCATATTTGCTAAACAATAGATAATACATGTTAAACAGAATCTATTTTTGATAACTTGAAATCACAATTGCGAGAATGGAATAGGCCATGTAGATATCGCTGTAGTGAGAATTGAGAATACTATTTGAATGGAACGTAGCTGGTTAATCTATTTCTAGGATATGAGTACACAGTATTTTTATTATTGTTGTTCTCCAACCATAGTTGTGAAAGGGATGCCATGGCAAATAGTGCAGCACAACATTAGGGTATTCTGTTCCTATGGCGCTGCGCACATGATAAGATGCAACAAAAAACACATATGATACACAGTGCAAAAAAGGCATGTTTTATCAACGATATTTTTCTCATTTTTCCATGATCCAAAGCGGCAAAAATTAGTAGATTCTTTTTCAATATTTTTTTGCACATTTTAGAGGTGTAGGCTGTTTTTCCACACTTAAAAACTACTGCGTTGATAATTGATTTTGAAAAAACTAAATAATTTTAATATTCTTAAAACAATTCTATGTATTTCACTATCTACCATGTAATGATCATATAAATGAACTAATTACAGTTTTTTACAAACCATTTAGCATTTTTATTTATAAACTTTACTTAAATGAGATACAAATATAAATATATTGTGATTTATAATGATTTATATTACTCATATGACGATGATACATCATTTTCGTAAAACCAGCTTTAGTGATGTATTTTGACTTCATCGTAATGTATTCTGCAATTACTGACAGCTGAGTGCTGCTTTTACAACCATCCCAAATAGGTTTCTTAGCAGCATCTAGTAAATTATAAAAAAAAATTGCTGCAATATTTGGTTCTTCAACATTTCTATCATTGTCGTCAACTTCAAACATAGAAAACATTGATCGTGCTGCATCATCGACCATATTTTCTATATGGGTCGTCGTAACTAGTTCGTTAACGATACTTTCAGACTCTGCACAAGTATTAGCTACAACTTCTCCATGCCGAACCCAAACATAATACTCGAGTACAAAACCGTTTCGGCACAAATGAACTTTCACAACATCTGGTAACAAATACTTCAAATGTCTACCCCTACTACACGGACAACGAATTTCTGAATCGTTTCCCTTATTACTTAAACCGAATTCAACAAATACGTTTATACCATTATAAATTTTTTCTTTTATTGAGCCTCTCAATCCTTTTCTTTGGTACATCCATCTTCTCCGATCAACAAAATAATCAATCATTTTTCCTATTTGAGAAAATGAGTCACAAGTTCAAATTTTAATATTTATTTTCAAGAATACAAATTCGAAAAATATTATTTTCATGGTCGTATAATATTTGAATTTAAAGCACTATTTCACAAATTAAAAAATATTTTCAAATATGACACATTTTATTTTTTAACATATAGATAAAAAATTAGTACAAAAAGATATTTTTTCTATTGGTCAGACATCCTACTTTCCATTACAAACACAGTAAGCATTTATATTTCGTATATTACTTTGTCTCAAACGATTCAACAAAATTTCGGCAACATTTCCCTTTTGTTCCATGCATTGTACACAAATGCGTGTACGCAGGAAATAAAAAAAAAGTTAGGTCGAAATTTTATGAACCGTTTGAGACAAAGTAATATACAAAATATAAATGCTTACTATGTTCATAACTTGTCCAATATAGGGACAAATCCAACAAACATTGTACCAGATGAATATTAATGGTCATTTTTTGAAAAAAACGACTATTTATATAACGATCATGTACAACACTCGTCAGACGGGGCCAAAAACTCTCTAAGGGACGTTAAATGTGCGCATTTTACGAAAAAATACAGTTTTACTGACTGTTCATAGTTACAAAAATATATTTTAATTTAACACATTTATTCGACGTATTACATCAACTTAAGGCTGGTGTAACATTTTTGTCATTTTTAAATACACACAATTATAATTTAGACTCATGCATTTTTTTTGCATTTGTCAATACGTGCACAATATAATACTCCTAGCTCGTTTATTTACTTTATCTTATTCCAACTAACACAATACAATGATAGCAGCGCTGCACACATATACAATCGTATAATCAACGCATACACAACGATTTACATATACACGAACAACCACAAATTATACATGTTTTTCACAATTTCACGATAAAAGATGAAATAAGTATACCATGAAATGCTAGAAACTATTATCACACTACTGGAAACAATTTCAATCACAATTCAGCCCTAATTTATCATTTTATGCAAATCTATAAATAGGGTAAAACTTGAATTTTTCGCGAAAATAAGATATTATACCTAAGCTAGAAAGCAAGAGAGGTTGAATTCGTAGCCGGTGAGGATGCAAAAACACGGAATTTGTGATTGGAGGCTTGGGGAGGGAATTTGGGGTTTCAGAAATGAAGACTAGGGTATGCTGGAATGAGGAAGAAAGAATCGGCTGGAGTCTGTAATTCGTGATTTTCCGACGGCTTTCGACGGCCGCCGACAGCCCGTCGGAAATAAACCGTCGGGAGTCGTTGCCCTACCCTGTCGGTTTTTGAGCATTTTCAAGTAGTGACACTTGTTTTCCATGTTTAGATCAAATATAATTATTACATAAATACACCAAAAATGACATATGAAGATACCTCATTGGTTAATCAGAGTACTATATATTCATAACTGACTTAATACGACATAGCGAAATACAACAAACAAAAAAGAAACTCCTAAATAACTATCCGTCAGCCATCTGCTCGTCTCCAAAAGCTTTATTTGTCCATCTACTAATACCTAAAACAAACTCTCAGTCTACTCAAATCAATTTTTGAGCATCCCAGTGTTTAAGAGGAAAACATAAACTTTGAGTCAGACATAAAGCCTAGTGTGAATAAGACTATTATATCTCGGTTTACTGATATTAAGTGAGACCATGCCACTTAGCGGGACAGGTTTCCTCTCACTAATGTCCCTATATTTTTTTGAAAATCATAATCCTGCAACCAAAACAGCTAATCAAACTGATTATAATAAAATAGCAAATATTATATATGCTTAAAACATGTAATAAATGGACAATCTGTCCAAAAAACTGTAGTTTTGTTTGGCTAACAACTAACTTTTGGCTGACTCGAGCCTACTAGAAAAAATGATAAATATGACCTAACATCTGATAGATAAGTCTTTTGGACGGTCTATCTCTAGATTACATCTCCAAGGGTCTCCTGATCCTAATGGTTTTATGGCTCACCAATAACCTCTCTCTTTACGCATATATTCCTTTATGTGTGTAGCCATCATTTAAGTCTCACATGTGACTAAGCCCTGCACACTAGAATTTTGGATTAAATTAGCTAGTGGCTAATAGCTAATGAGTAGGACGCGACGCTACATCAGTCTCATCTGGTTTTCTAATTTGAGTCATTTTCTTAAAGTTAATACTCTTTAAAATTTCCTTTAAATCATACTTATATAAGGAAAATATTCTATTTACTTTACTCAAATCTTATTGCCATGAAATATGCTTTACTCAAAACATTGTTAATGAAAACATACGAAACCTTTGTTTAAAACCTTTAAAAATCTCATTCGAAACCCATGAAAGTACTCCTTTCGAAACCAATGGAAGTACACTTTCGATATAAGTAAACTATTTTACTTTATAACCTTAGGCCTAAGGCCAAACACACCTTTCGAAACCATTGAAAATATCTTCTTCGAAAGCCTTATAAACCTTAGACCTCCTCTTTTAAAATCTTTTAAATATGCCTTTTGAAATCATTAGAAACCTTCCATTTACAACTAAGGTAAAGCTTTCGAAAACACTGAAGAACCACCCCTTCGAAACCTTATATGCTTATACCTTTTGAAAATAATGAGAACCTTCCCTTCGAAACCTTTACTTATTAGCTTTCGAAAGCACTAAAGTATGCTACTTAAAACAAAACTTTTGAAAGCATTGGGTTCTAATATAAACAAATGGAAAACCTTTCGAAACCTTTGGGTTTAATTTTTAAATATAAAAAAGGGTCATAAAGCAAACAAGTCAAAAGCAACTCTTTCGAAGATAATTCCTAAGTAAAAGAAGTGGATGGTGTCGAAACCCATCCCTTCGAAAGCATTAGAGAGGAGGCTCTAATTTTAAAACAAAGGGTCCCCTTTGAAATCAATCTAGGTCGAAAGGTAAAAAAATGGCAGTTAGGGGATTCGACCCCTTCGAAAGCATTTACTTCAAAACAAAGGTGCAACCTCATTCGAAAGCCTTCTTTTTAAAACCATTGACCAAGTCGAAAGTCATCTCATTTGAAAGAAAAGCAGGCACATTTCTTTTAGAAAACAAAGCAAAGCCTCGACTATTTTGAAACCCCTAATTTCGACACTATACCTGTTACTTAAGTCGAATTCACTATATACCATGTCTTGATACTATGTGCATTGGCTTCGACCGAGGTTGGAGGCGGTGGAATGGAGTCGAAAGGTGGTTGCATAAGAAGATGATACAGCAGAACCTTATAATACCTTATTTTTTAACTTAAAAAGGTAATTCTTTTCAACTAACCTCTCTATTTGTCATCTTATAATTGGTTGCCTTTTCTTTTCCAAAATATTTTCTAAGAGGTGCTGCCGAAATTTCAAAGATAACAATTTAAAAACATTTACAGATAGCCTCTTTCCTTTTTATAAATATATAAAACATTTAAGTCTCATACCTTAAATAATTTTATATATCTATTAAAACACCAAATAAAATTCTATAAAAATTCACATAAATCTCTTTTAATATGTTTTCTAAAATATTTAAATTTAAGACCCAAGACATATACATAATTGTCAAGATTAATTTTAAACCCAAACAACCTTTTTCTTCCCAAAAAATTAATATTAGTTCCACAATAATTCAGAAAATTATGAAACTTGAAACCCATTTTCAAAATATTATTTCTTACCTTAACTAAAATTTGCAACCCATTTGGATGTAATATTATAGGTTTTTCAATCCCAAACATGTCATAAAATCAATATGAACAAGCATAATTCATCAATAAGCATACACACACACACACACACATCAATCAAAACATGACAATATACTTGCAAAAACCTTCAGATCTGATTCTGGAAACTGAAATCATAAATCTATGAGATGTAACATATTACTCACCTTTAGATTTGTGATTAAGGAATTGAGATTTGAGAATGGATTTGATTGCTTAATCTTCCTTCATTTGACTTCTTTATCTTCTTCTTGTTTACCCCAATGGTGGTCGGCCTCTCGTTGGTTTTTTTTTTTGTGAATTTGTAAAATGAAAGTGGCATGAAGGGTTTATGGTATTAGAATATGACTTATTCATATACTGCCCTTATCGAATTTCCCCTTTCATATTTCATCTTAAATTCCATTTAGCTTATTAGTTCAACTAGGCACGACCACCCCTCTATTATATAAATCTCAATCCCTTAACCAATCAATCTTTACATTATTCTATTTAATTTAACTAATTAAATCTCCTGAATACCGTTATCTAAAACTTGGGGTGTTACAATATATTAACCAGATTGGAATTGTTATTTCATCTTTTCTGGAATCATCGTCATCACTGATCCAAGTATGCATATTGTCTTCTTTATATGAAATATAAAAATGAAATAATTTATATGAAAGCTTTGATTTTGATAATTGTATGCTCCATAGATATGGCAACTTCCATAATCCATAAATAGGTATCACTAAATAAATAGGATCAAATATTAACATTTAATGAAATATAAAATGCAAAATAGTAATTTGGAAAAAAAAGATAATTTTTTTAGTCTTTCGTATGAAAGTTAAAGTTGTTTAAAATCTAAGTTTTTTAATCTTTTATTCAAATCTTAAACTATCTATATTAAAAAAACAATTGTAGTCAAAATGATCAATTGCACATTTTTGACAAAAGGATAAGAAAATTTGTTAAAAGATAAATAAAAATCATTTACCATTTTCTCAAGCTAGATTTAGTTGCATTTTTTGTTCAAAATGCAACAATTAATTTCTTGTTACAAAGTAAATGTAGTCAAAATGAACAAATGCATAAATGCAAACCATATTTTTGACAAAAAGATAAATTAATTCTTCTCGGTTTAAAAACTATTTTTTTTTTCATTCGGTAATTTATTTCGCTTTTGGTTAAAAATCTAAGTGCAAATATGATCAAATGTGCATATTTAAGGGAATATAAACGCTAATAATAAATTTAACAAAAAGAAATTTTTATTTATCTTTTCATTTAAAAGCTAAAATTGTTTATCATTTTTTCAAAGCTTAAATGATTTATCTTTCAATTTAAAGCCTAATTTATTTGATTTTATTATCGAAATCTAATCGTACAAAAAATTATCGTCATATTTCTTGACGAAAAGATAACTAAAATTATAATTTCGAGAAGAAGATAAATTTATTTATTTATTTTTTTAAAAGATATTTATTTTAGATAAAAGAAAATTACTTTATCATTTGGCACGGTCAAATATTTTCACCGTTTATAGCTTAGCTCACCTCCATAATGATAATTATTTGCATATTTTTGTTACATTCAATTTAATTTAATGAAAAACGGTAATATTTAAAAAATATTAATTTTGAGTCTATACATTTTGAAATGTAAATTGATTTATCCATTTAAAAATAAAAAATGAGGGGTTTTAATAAGTTAAGTCTTTCAATAATGTAGTTTAAATTATCACATATAGTTTATACAAAAGGGCGCATTTGCCATGCAGACGCTTAATTCGTGAATCTACCCTGACAAGTTGAAGTAGATCAACACGCGTCCAGTAAATATGAACCTTTGCTTGTATGAATCCAAGAGCCATCTTGCACCGAAAGGCATTACCATAATATCCTAAAATCTCAGACCATATTAAAAGCTTTAATAGATAGATAAGAATGTCATCTTCATGCGATAAGTGCGGATCCGACTGCAAGTGCAGCGGTTGCTCCTGGTATGTTAATTTGTAATTTAATTAACAGAGTTGTTATCCCAAGTAATTAACTGTTGTATTTTTTATGGTCGCAACTGCAAGAGAAATGAGACTTGGTTGAACAGAGATGTGCCACTTGTAGAACTGTCATCCTTGGTGTAGCTCTCTTGAAGGGTGCTTACTACTGCTGCTATATATATGTTGATACTATCAAATTCTGTTATGAACTGTAAAAGCTATTAAATATTTGTGAACGATTTGCATGCAGTTTGAAGAGGGAGGATATGAAGGAGAAGGGAATGGAGGCTGTTTGTGAGACGTGTGTTTTGTCAAACAATACGAGCTTTGATCAAGTAACAGAAACTAAATGTGTTTGATATGAATTAACTATGAAATTTAAAGATCCAGCACTAAAACGAATTCTGAGTTATCATCAATTCAAAGAAACTGACTTTCCCCATGATTTCTTCACCCACTAACAAAGAATATTAATGATAAAAAGTATTTATCTTTTTATATGTAAGAAGAAATAAATTAAGTTAAAAGAAATATCATATTATCACAGCAAGCTAATACAAAGAAAACAATGCAAGTCTGTCAATGTACCAATTTATATCAAAATAACAATGCAAGTGCATCTTTTCTTGCAAAAAGATATATCAATTTATCTAGCAAATATTTGGATCAACATTATATAAATTCTACGAATGATAATATCATTTTACATATCAATACATATCTTTTACAATATGAGAAAAAATCAAACAAAAACATAATGCCTATAAGATACTATGATAAACAACATTCATTAGTTATTTTCACCATAAATATACAGTTACATAGACAAACCATTCAACCAATAACGTGTAATGATATAAAAATATCAAAATACACAATTACGTCAAGCTATGTTTTTTGTACGTCAAATTTTTTTTAAACGTTTTACCATAGTGGTTAGAAAATCATTTCTAATCAAAACCACATTTATAGCGCCTCCATCTTTTCATGATTAACAATGTAATTGTTTGGAAGGAGCAAGAGTGGGCATCATCTTTTCACGCCGTAAGATTGAGCCTTCTAATGTTGACCATCCACTGGAATTTGTAAGCATCCAACCTCATAAACTCTACATCTCTACTACTAATAAAGAAAATTCGTTGAACTAATTTACTCGGTTTCTTTTTGAAATTTCAAAAATGCCCTTACTTTCCGTTTATATGTTTGAGGTCAAACAACAACGTATATAATAACACAAACATGCTGTGTGCGGAGCACGGGTCCATACTAGCATTTAAAACAAAAGCTTAGTGAAGTACCAAATGTTTGCAAAACAAAAAACAAAGAATACAAGCCTTGTGAAAATTTACACCAAATTATATACGATTAATAAATGCTCTGGTGGATGAAACTTAATACAAACTACATGCAATACCACAACATAAATTATTTAAACTATAATTTAACCTGATGTACTAAAAATACAAGCGCAATCCACATTAAGGATCAACTTACTTTTCAAAAGTTTTTTATGCATAACAAGTTCTATTAATCTATGAACAAAACCTCATCTTATTGATTGATGAGTAGTAGAAGGCAAACTCGATATGAGATGCACTAAAATGTAGTAAAATGAGAGTGATAGTTCCGCCTGTGACTTATCAAGCTTGGTTATCAGGAATTCAACAGTATGCAAACAAGCAATAAAGTCATGAGAAAAGGTAATTTGCAACTATTCAATAGTTGTAAAAATTATATTAGTAATAACCAGTGCATGTTACACACTTATTATTATGTTATCCCTAAAAAGTCATATGCACTTTTGTTCGACTTTGATCCATAGGTCAAGTATAAAAAAATTTCAGTTACTAAATAACAATAATTTATTGATATTCATGCATGAAGTGAGAAAGCTTCCAGTACACATACATGGAGAAGGAACTCATATTTTAGCATGAATACGTAGAAGGATGATATAAACAGTTCACATATATTAATTGCAAAACAAATACATGTCTACCAATTTTGTTTCTAAAATCCAAAGATGCTAATTCATGGTTTAAAAACAAGGAATAATATAAGAACTCATCAAACTCTACATCTTCAGGTTGAAATGTTACAAACAAGTAACATCAAATTTCCACCTCGGACAGAGAAATAAAAAGGAACTTATATGATTCGTGTGGTTGTTAAACATATAAAAATAAAAAGGATCATATATGGTTTTCAAATTATTAGTATAGGAAATATTATATCTTCTATGTTAAAAACATATACTAAAACGAAGTTGAAAGAAAAAAGATTGATCCCAAACAACCAGGTCAATGTGGGAAAACTACAAAAGAAAGGAATAATGCATATGACATAGTCATGTCTCCAAATTTACACAAATGATTTAAGCCATCATGCTACAAAATATTTTGTGACCTTAGTTGTGCGTTTTATATACAAATTTTTATACAACCATAAACACCATGTTTCCATACGCGAGAGTAAAATTTCACATCTTAAACACCTAATATAACAATAAAATAAATTAAAAATATATTGAACGCTATGCATACACAGATTCCTTAGACCTATAAAGCTTATACTTTGATGGAAAATAATAACACACATCCCATGGTTTTTTGCGTTATTGGATTTAGATTAAAGAAAATTTGCTGCAAAAAGAAAACATATGATGAAAAAATCAAATAGTAATAAAATGCAATGTAATGGTAGGGACCTTAGAGGATCTCAAATTGTTTTTAAATCGAAAGTCAATATGAAAATAACTTTGAAAGAGTAGATGAAAATTTTCACACATAAGCACTCGCTTGTTACAAAGTGCATGGAACATATTTCCAATAAAAAAGTACATACTTGTTATTCTTTTTGCAAGTAGGATTATTTACTTGTAAGAAATTACAATATCTTATGTTGTGAAAATTTTGATGTAAAATAGAAAATAGAAAAAACAAAGAGGAACTTGCTTTGAATTTTCTACATAGCAATTCATAAAAATAATTTTATCGAACAAAAAAAGAATTTTCTTTGAACTATACAGACAAGAGAATTTGATTTAAATAAGTCGCTAATTAATTATCTTTAAATTTAAAAAGATTATCATATTTTTATATTTAAAATGATAAAAGATAAAAATTAAATAACTTGATACACACCGATCATTAAATTTAAAAGGATGAATGATAAAAGGTAAAATACTAGATAAACTATGGTATTGTTAATACTTTAATATTGAAAGTGATAAAACATAAAACATAAAAGATAAAAGATAAAACATAAAACATAAAAGATAAATGTCAAGTAACTTGATAATTAATTATCTCTAAATTTGAAAAAGTAAAAGATAAAACAATTAAAACTAAATAATTTGATAAATTGTTACATCTCTGTGTTTGAAATAATAACTTCTTATCTTTTTATATGTATTGGTAATATAATTTGTCTAAGAATATTGAATATCAACTCTTTTAGTAATTAATACAAATTGAAAGCCAAAATATAATCATTCGTTTTAGTAAATAGACAATCCTAAAAAGATAAATTTAACAATGAGAACAATGATAATTCTACAATTGGATGCTTCAAAGTTTTCACCATTATATGCTTGCGTATAAGATTTTTCAGCATTTTTTTGTTGTCGATGCTTATATTTGTGCATTGTTTAATCCTATTTTATTTTACAACGTAAGAGACATCTTTACTATGATAAATAAAGATAAAAAGCATTTTTTTGTATAAAGCTAGAACCTTTTGTCTTCTAACACAAAGCTAAAAAAAATTATCGCTAAAATAAGTAGAGTTTTATTTGATAGATTAAAGCTGTTATTTCAGTAAAAAAGTTACAGTAGCTTTTTTCTATAATAAATTCATCCGTCGTTATCACATAGATACTTTTTTTTCCTTCGTCATAAGGATAAATTATTTCTTCCTTTTTCCACAAAAGATGGCCTTTTTTTCTTTTTCCATAAAGATGAACTTTTCTTTTTTCATAATGGTGAATTTTTTTTATCTACATCGTAAAGATGAATTATTTATCTTTTTGGCTTATGATATCATTTAATATAAGTAAAATGATTACGAATAAAAACATTTATCACTTTAGATATACAAATTTTATAACCTCAAACGATGTACAATTTTACTTAAACAAAAAATAGTTATAGTAAATAGCTGTATGAAATAATAAAGTACAAAGACATTTGATACCGTTAGATTGACTTGTGAATAAAGATGATATTCATTTATTATTTATTATGAAAAGATGATATACGAATTCAATAATTTTGTACAAAAATGATGAAAATTTTATCATTTGTTATAAAGAGATTAATCAATTAACCATTTCAGAAAACAAATACATCTCAACTAAAAAACAGAAATGATTACTTATATGCTATTTTCCAACGCCATAAGTGAGAAATTAGAAGTTAAATTATGTTCCATTGTTTGCACACAAACTAGTGAAAGTAGGAAGATCTTATCCAGCGCTATTACAAAATCAATTGCTGAAATAATTACCTTTCAGTTTATCTTTTGTTTGTATCAACTCGACTCCATAGGTTTCACAATTTATTCCAACTAACTTGTCATCCTCCATTGAGGGATATTCAACATGCTATAGTTTTTAGTACCTAGGACAAGTTCAATTTTTTTTAGCTACAAACATTTTCTTTCATTGCTTCATTATAGTATTAAAACTAATTCTTTGTCCATGTTAGAAATTTTTCAAGTTGAAGATTAATTGGATAGCAAGTGTGAAATGAGAGATTGATGTTAAAGGAGAAAGTTATACTTTATTACAAACTTTTGCTTACAATTTTTTTACTTACTTGCAATTGAGATACATCACTCCTATTTATAGCAATTCACATCTCAAATGAACGGTGGAGATGTGTTTGATCCTACGGTATACAACTATTCTCTAGAGTTTTCTATAACTTTCATACAAAATATATTTAGACAAGAAAACTCTAAATTCTAGTTATTTTATTACAATTTGAGAACGGAAAATTGTAGAATCTTTGTACCATGACAACGTATATCTAGATAATTCTATTTAGATGTTTTTTTCTAACTTTCTCTAGAATTCTCTTTTAGCTTTACTTCTTTGTTTGTGGTCCAAATTAAGTCCAATAATCTAGCCCAAAGTCAAGTTTAATTTTCAACGGTCCAGAGCTTTATTTTAATCTGAACCAGGCCTACTACTCATCCTCTACGTATGAAAACTAAGAAAACCGTCAAAATTAACATTTTGTGAGCTGCAAATAGACTTGTTGAAACTAAAAAACTTACTCGGCAGCTGGAAAAGTCACCTCAAGTGGACATGAATGGAATCAACTACTAGCATCAGGTGATGAGCCGAAAATAAAGAGCTTCAAATGACGAGCGTGAAAAGTGATAAAGGCAAGCGATGCGGATGGAAAGCGACGAGGAAGGGTTGAAGAAAATTAAATTGGATTTAAAAATTGATTTTGTGATTAGAGTTTTTTTTCCCAAATTGGGGACAAAATTGAACTATAAAGTATCGCATCTCTTTTAGAAACTGGACAGAACGAGAAGGACAAGGGTGATTAAGGAAATATGAATCGTAGGGTTTGTCCTTAAAACGAATTAAAATGTTGACTTAGGTACTTAAATTAGAGCCGAACATGTATTTCTATTTTGGAAATTTAGTTTTAGCAATCATCGTCCTGGAAACTGATTACAGCCTGCAGATTGTGATTTAAGCCTAATTTCCACTTTCTAAATTTATAGTTTGGAACCTATGCTTCGCTACTGGTCGTCATAACTTATAAATGCAATGAGGTTGTTTCTAGTATATTTGAAAACCATATCTACCCATGCATTGAAGTATGCAGCTGCAAAATTATGCGAAATGTGTTAGTTTAAAAGTATATCTTGGTTTTCAAAACAAATTTTCAAAAAGTTTGAGTAAAGCGTTATGCAATATGATCACATTGTAAGTATAAAGTTTGAATCACTCGCATGGGAAAATGAAATTACAACATATTCTATTTCAGCTAAATTGGACTGCAAGTTGAAATGAAATTTAAAGCCAGCATGTCCTTGTAATGGACAAATTAACGCGTAAGAAGTTTAAATGTGTGAATTTACAGGAGGATAATATTAGGAGTATGAGAATACTTAGGCAAAGGTTGTCATGCCATAAAAATATTTTGGAAGCAGAAATGCTTTGTTGAATAACTGTGGCACAGACAGAAGTGAGTCTTCAAATGTATTTAATTTTGTAGTTACATTACCACCAGCAGCAGTTTCATTTGATCAAAGTTTGAATTATAGATAATCTAACAATATAAGGTAAAGAGTAACACAGTAGCACTTCAGATTATAAACAACAGCTGAATTATCAATTATTTGTTCATAATGTTTATCTTTGTGTGCTGTTTATTTGTTCACAAAATAGCATGTAGGTTGAATTATGTACCTTAACAGTTACACATTTTTTTTAACCCTTTATACCTGCAGTGCGCAGTTGCCTTGGTGTTGGATGATTGTCGTTGTCATGCTTGTCTTCTTCAGTATGTTTATGTTGCAAAATTTATGACGTATGTAGTGTGCAGAAGTACGCTATGGGTGTGTGTTGTGTTATTTATTACCTGATTAGTTAGAACGTCGCCTAGGGCTGCATCACTGTTATTGCTATGAATTTGTACTTAGGATCTAATGAGAACGTAATGCTTTCCTTGTCTGTGTAGCACAACAAAGATTGAAATTATAGTCAGTCAAGTGGGCATACAGTTACATGAAGCGGGTGTTGAAACATTTGAATTATAACAACAATTGACCGTGTACTTCGAAAATATTATATTTAAAATAATAGGTTACCTAAGATTTGATATCGTCGCTTTGGTCTTCCTGTGTTATTTTTACAGTTTTCCTTGCTGACAAGTAGATGCCTTTGTCATTCATCTCGTAGTTAGTAGGTTTGAATTCGAACAGTACGTCCACCCAACCATTTTTGACAAAGCCATTCTTGTGAAAATTAAAAAATGTGAACATCTTGATGTAAAAAAGAAAATAGAAAAAACAAAGGGGAATTTGCTTTGAACTATACAGACAAGAGAATTTGATTTAAATAAGTCGCTAATTAATTATCTTTAAATTTAAAAAGATAAACAATAAAAAGTAAATTACTTGATAAACTATGATATTATCATATTTTTATATTTGAAGTGATAAAAGATAAAATATAAAAGATAAAAGTTAAATAACTTGATAAACACTGATCTTTAAATTCAAAAAGATGAATGATAAAAGATAAAATAATAGATAAACTACGGTATTGTTAATACTTTAATATTGAAAGTGATAAAAGATAAAACATAAAGGATAAAATGTTAAGTAACTTGATAATTAATTATCTCTAAATTTGAAAAGGTAAAAGACAAAACATAAAAAACTAAATAATTTGATAAATCGTTAATAACTTCTTATCTTTTTATATGCATTGGTAATATAATTTGTCTAAGAATATTGAATATCAACTCTTTTAGTAGTACAAATTGAGAGCCAATGTATAATCGTTCGTTAGTAAATAGACAAACCTAAAAAAATAAATTTAACAATGAGAACAGTGATAATTTTACAATTGGATGCTTCACAAGTTTTCACCATTATATGCTTGCATATAAGATTTTTCAGCATTTTTTTTGTTCTTGATGCTTATATTTGTGCCTTGTTTAATCCTATTTTATTTTACAATGTAAGAGACATCTTTATGATAATTTGTTCAATACTGTGATAAATAAAGATAAAAAGCTTCTTTCTTTTTGGATTAAAGCTGTTATTTCAATAAAAACTTACAGCGATTTTTTTTATAATAAGTTCATCCGTTGTTATCGCAGAGATACTTTTTTTTCCTTCGCCATAAGGATAAATTATTTCTTCCTTTTTCCACAAAAGATGGCCTTTTTTTCCTTTTACCATAAAGATGAACTTTTCCTTTTTCATAATAGTGAATTTTTTCATCTACTTCGTAAAGATGAATTATTTATCCTTTTGGATTATGATATCATTTAATATAAGTAAAATGATTACGCATAAAAAACATTTATCATTTTAGATATACAAATTTTATAACCTCAAACAACAACAACAACAAAACCATTATTCCCAAACAAGTTGAGGTTGGCTAGAGATGTAACCTGAAACTAAATGACAAAAGTAATTTAAAGTTATAACAATAACAATAATAAAACTAAGTCAAATAGGTAAATTAATAATAATAGTAACTAAGTAAAATAAAGATAGAAATACATATGAATAAAATAAAAAATAAAAATAAAAATAAAAATAAATAAAATAATCATAATATAAATAAATAAATAAATAAAATAATGATAACAGTACAAATAGTATAATTTTGCTGATAGTAACATTGATCAAAGACCAAATGCTACGTCTTAGACTCTTTTTCCCTTAATCCTATAATCTAAAACTTAGAAGACTTATAGCTCATGGTTCTGATACGTGGATCGCTAACTTCCACACGCTCCTATCCATTACCAGCTCTACGGCTATAGTTCAACTCTTCAAGTCCCTTTTAACAACTTCCTCTCATGTCAACTTTGGTCGACCTCTACCTCTCTTTGAGCCAACGACACGACCTATAATTCCAACGCGCACAGGTGCCTCGGACAGCCTTGTTGGAGATGTTCAAACCATTTTTAGCGATGTTGAATTAGTTTCTCCTCAATTGGTGCTACTCCAAGTTTTTCACGTATATCATCATTTCTAATTCGGTCTCTTCTTGTATGACCGCAACTCCATCGCAGCATACGCATCTCTGCTACGCTTATCTTCTGGACGTGTTGGTTTTTAGTAGGCCAACATTCTACGTCGTACAAACATCACATGCCTAATTGCCGTTCTATGGAACTTTCTTTTAAGCTTCTGTGAGACTTTCTTGTCACAGAGAATGCCAGATACTTGTCGCCACTTCACCCATCCCGCTCGAATTCGAAAAATAACATCTTCATTAATCTCACCATTACAATGCAACATTGATCCTAGATATTGAAAGGATTCCTTATTAGGAACTATTTGTCCGGCCAGAATAACATCTTCATCTTCTAACCTGACACCGCTGAACTCGCACTTCATATACTCTTTTTTTAGTTCTACTAAGCCTAAATCCCTTAAATTCTAAAGTCTGTTTCCATAGCTCGAGTTGTCTATCAAACCCAATCCTACTATCATCAATTAGCACAACATCATCAGCAAATAACATACACCAAGGAATCTCCCCTTGTATACTCTTCATAGCCTCATCCATCACTGGGGCAAAAATGTATGGGCTCGAAGATGACCCTTGATATAATCCTATGTTAATGGGAAGTCACTGGTTACACCATCGCATGGTCGACACTAGTCACAACATCATCGTACATATCCTTGATAAAGGTAATGTACTTTATTGGGACTCTTTTTTTCCAGATCCCTCTACATCACCTTTCGTGGTACTTTGTCATAAGCTTTCTCCAAATCGGTAAAAACCATGTGTAAATCCTTCTTTTGCTCCTTAAACCTCTCTATAAGTTGTCTTATCAAGAAAATATCATCTATGGTCGACCTCTCAGGCATGAAACCAAATTGATTTTTTGGAACGTTTGTCATTCTTCTTAATCGATGTTTGATGACTCTCTCCCATAGCTTCATCGTATGACTCATAAGCTTAATTCCTCTGTAGTTTGTGCAACTTTGTATATCTCCTTTATTCTTAAAAATTGAAACTAATATGCTTCTCCTCCACTCATCTGGCATCTTGTTTGATTTGAAAATACTATTAACCAACTTAGTTAGCCAGGCTATCCCTGCATTTCCAAGGCATCTCCACACCTCAATGGGGATGCCATCAGGCCCAAATGCCTTGCCTACTTTCATCCGTTTTAGCGCCTCCTTTACCTTGGATTCTTGAATTCTTCGAACAAAATGCCTACTGTTGTCATTAAAAAGTCGTCTATCTCGATCAAAGTGCTATCACCTTCTTCATTAAATAGCTTGTCGAAGTAGTCTCTCCATTTATTTTTATCTCATCGTCCATCACCAAAAGTCTATTATTATCATATTTGATGCATTTTACTTGGTTGAAGTCTCTTGTCTTCCTCTCACGGAGCTTAGCTATCCTATAGATGGTTTTTTCACCATCGTTCGTACTTAGCTTATGATATAGGTCTTCATATGTCCGGCCCCTTGCTTCACTCACCGCTCTCTTTGTGTTCTTCTTTACAACTTTGTACATTTGCATGTTGTCTTCACTCATGTGATGATGCTAGCACTTATAGCATTCTTTCTTCTCTTTGATAGCCTTTTGCACATCACTGTTCCACCACCACGAATCTTTAGGTTCATGTTTATTTCCTGTCGTTACCCCAAACACCTCAGTAGTCACTTTCTGAATGCGCGTTGTCATCTCATTCCACCTGTGATTTGCTTCTCCTTCCAAATTCCGTGCCCCTTCTCCCTCACCCTATCCTTAAACACCCATGAAGCGTCTCCTTTGAGCTTCCACCATTTCTTCTGACTAATCTTGGCTCCTTTATCCGTCGAACGCGTATCCGAAGACGAAACTCGGATATCAAAAGCTGATGTTGTGAGACAACACATTCTCCAGGTATGAATTTGCAATCTACACAAGCTCGTTTTTCATCTCTTCTAGTAAGGACAAAATCAATCTGGCTACAGTGTTGACCACTACTAAAAGTAACTAAGTATGACTGTCTCTTTCTAAAGAAGGTATTAGCTATCATGAGGTCATAAGCAATAGCGAAACTCGGTATTTCTTCTCCTTCTTGGTTTCTATCGCATGCAAAGATGAATTTCTCTTTAACTACTCCTCTAAAATCTTCAATATATTATCACATGAAAAGATTTCCTAGATTAGGTTATAAGAATTTTTGAAAGTTGAAGAGAGATTGAGATAGAGAAGATGAAGAGGATGCTTACCTAAGCTTCTTTTTGATTTTAGAACTAGAACTTGAATTTCCCAAGAAAACTAGGGCTTAGGAATTTTAATTTTTCATCTTTTCTCTCATTCTTTCCTTTAGCTTGAGTGTTAGGAAATGTTATGAATGAATGAAGAGGAGTGGAGTGTGAGTTATTAAGTAGAGAAGTTGGGGTTACCTTGTTAGATTAGTGGGCTGAAACCAAATTCAAAGCCTCAAATGAAAATATCAAAACTCTAATCAACTTCAAACATATCGATATGTATGCTCAAAACGGTCGCAAATGCCGTTTTGGACTCAATGGAAGTGGTCTCGAGTACGAATCCGACAATTTACAAAAGGTCACATTCTGATCTTCAAATTCAACTAACGATGCTAAATTTAAATTGAACATTTAAATATAATCGTAAAATATGCGGGTTATTACAAACTTACCACCTTAAAGAAGTTGTGTCCCCGCAATACTTAAGAAGAAAACAAAGAGTACCAACCATTCTAAGGCATAATAACACAAAAGAAAATTTTGAAATGAGAAGTTCACCTTAAGGAGCACGAAAGAGTAAGTCCGGATGTGTTTGCTCTATGAATTCTCTTGATTTACAAGAGCAATTCTTAGGATTTGAGGATCATTGAACTTTCACAAGCGGAACATCTTTATTTCGAAGACATTTACCCTCTGTAGCAATGATATGAATAAGATGTTGCTCATAAGTCAAATTAGGTGAAATTTCAATTTGTTCAATAACACCGGGCTCAAGAATAGAATCAGAATCTCTAAGGCGTTTCCATAGTTAAGAAACATGGAATACATCATGAATAGCAGAAAAGTGAGCTGGTAATAAAAGGCTATAAGGCATGGAACTAATGCTTTCGGTGATGGGAAATGGACCAATATATCGAAGTGCTAATTTTTTCGATCGACTGAAACAACATCCTTCATAGGTGAAAATGAATGAATACCAAATCTTCCACAAAAAATTCAAATTCCTTATTCGGTTATCAGCATAGGATTTTTGTCTACTTTGAGCTTCTTTCATCCTATGACGAATAAGGTCAATCTGTTCTGTAGAATCACGAGTAAAATATGGACCTAAAACCAGCTTCTCATCTGCTTCAAGTTAACACGAAGGAGATCGGCATGGCCTTCCGTAGAGTGCCTCGAAAGGTTCCATACCAACACTAGATTGGAAGCTATTATTATAAGAAAACTCAACAAGAGAAATATGATCTTCTCAACTTCTACCAAAATCATGAATACACGCATGAAGAAGATCTTCAAGGGTTTGATTCACACGCTCCGTTTGTCCATCGGACTGAGGATGATAAGCGGTGCTAAAATTAAGCTTCGTTCCCAAAGCTTTTTGACGAACGTTCCAAAATCCACTAGTAAATAACGGATCATGATCGCTAACAATAGAAGTAGGAATTCCATGCTATTTAACAATTTTTTTTAACATAGAGTTTAGCGAAAAGAGGTACGGTCCGATTAGACCGAACGGGAATAAAATGGACGGATTTTGTAAGTCTATCTACAATCACCCATAAACTGTCATGATCCGAGAACGGGGCAGACCGTCAACAAAGTCCATGGAAATTTGATCCACTTCCAAAAGGGAATGTCTAAAGGTTGCAATAACCCACCGGGCCTTTGATGGTCGGCCTTTACAAGTTGACAAGTCATGCAATGCTTAATGAAGTTAGCAATATCAGATTTCATTCCATCCCAATAATAATGTCACTTCATATCCGCGTACATTTTACTACGACCGGGATGAAAGGTAAATGTAGAATGATGAGAATCTTCTAAAATGTCTTTACGAAGATCAATAATATTTGGCACAATAAGTCTACCAAATTTCCGAATACCTCCACGAGCATCAATATCAAAGTCTTTCAATCCATCAACCTTATTTTTATTCTACGACTATGGCTAAGAAGAGCCAATTCGGGATCTTGCTTTTGAGCTTCAAGGATGTGGCATAAAAGAGAAGGATGAGCCTCAAGGCTACATAAAACAAGAGATGAACATGAATCAGATTCACGATCTCGAATCTCACAAGTGGGCAAAGTCTCGAGATCATTCCATTCGGATATCGTCATGTAAACAACCGCTTGTTGCTTATGACTAAGGGCATCGGCAACACGATTTCTCTTTCCGGAAGTATAGAGAATATCAAGATCATAAGATGCAAGTAACTCGAGCCAACATTATAGAAGCAAATTAAGTTCCTTTCGAGAAAATAAATACTTCAAAGATTTATGATCGGTGTAGAAATACTTCAAAGATTTATGATCGGTGTAGAGAATAAATTTCGCTCTCAAAAGATAATGACGCCAAATTCTAAGGGCGAAAACAATGGCCGCAAGCTCTAAATCATGAGTGGCATATCTAGTCTCAGCAGGCTTTAATTACTTAGAAGCAAGAAATAACACATTCCCTTTGCATGAGAACGGATCCCAAACCAACATGACTAGCATTGGTATAAACAATAAAGTCTCGGTTCCCTTCGGGAAACACAAGAATAGAAGCATCGGAAAGGAGTTCTTTAATTTTTGAATAGCAGTTTCACATTTGTCTGACCAAATGTACTTAACTTCCTTCTTTGTCAAACTCCTAAGAGGCACGGAAATTTTAGAAAAGTCTTTTATAAAACGATGGTAATAGCCCGCCAATCCAAGAAAGCTACGAATTTTCGTCACACTCTCCGATCTCTTCCAATTTTGAATCGCCTCAATCTTTAAAGGATCTAGGGAAATTCTGAATTCAGAAATAATATGTCCTAAAAATTTCACATGGGATTGCCAAAAGTGGCACTTCGAAAATTTTTCTTTCAATTGATTGCTCCTAAGAGTTTCCAACGCAATTCGAAGATGTTTTTCATGCTCTTCCCCGGTTTTAGAATAAACAAGAATATCATCTATAAAGATGAGAACAAATCAATCAAGGAAGTCTTTAAAAACTCGATTCATAAGGTCAACGAAATAAGCTGGAGCATTCGTTAAACCAAATGGCATAACAAGCCATTCATAAGATCCATAATGAGAATGGAACGATGTCAAAGGAATGCTATCCTCTACAATACGGAGATGATGAAAACCGGTTGCTAAGTCCAACTGTGAAAAGTCTCTAGAACCACTAAGTTGATCGAATAGATCATCAATCCGACGAAAGGGATATTTATTCTTGATAGTGAGATCATTAAGCTTGCGGTAGTCAACGCAAAGCCTAAGTGTACCATCGTATTTCTTCACAAAGATAGTTGAAGCTCCCCAAGGAGAGGAACTAGAATGAATAAACTTTTTTGCTTCCAATTCCGATAATTGTCTATGCATCTCCTTATTTTCCTTATTGGACATACCATAAGGAGGACGAGTGATAGGTAGAGCTCCAGGGATTAGATTAATTCTGAACTCAATTGCTTGCTTATGTGGTAATCCTAAAACGGACTCAAATATATCGGGAAATTCATGAACAACGTGAGTGAGGAAAATGACATCTTCCTCATCATCATTATCTTGATCATGTGGATTTAAAGAATATAAGAATGTCGCCGAATTGAAATCTAAATTTTTAGAACAATAGAAATATTCTTAACAGATTGGGGATGTCGAAGATGGATAGTCCTCGCGGGACATAGGATGTGGGCTTCATAACGATTAAGCCAATCCATTCCCAAAATCATTTCGAAACCTAGGTAACGCATAACATGCAAATCGGCTCGGAAAGCATAATCACATAAAATAATCTTGACATCTTAACTAAGTAAGCCGAGTGTTGCGAATCCACCAATCGGATTCGCAATTGTCAATGAAGTCATCAAGCCCATAACATTTAGAGACAAAGCATCAACAAGTTCTTTTGATATAAAAGAGTGAGATGCACCCATATCAAAAAGAAATCGAATAGGAAGATCACGAAATATAATAATGCCATCAATGACAGAATGAGAAATATGTTGACCAAGAGAAGTGTTACTAGGAGCTTGCACAACATTTAGCTTTTCCTCTTTCTTGCCTTGAAGTTTGGTACATGAAGATAAAAGATGACCCGACTTTTGCAATAACAACAAAAAGGGGTTTCAGACACCTATTTGCATAATGGTCCTTAGAACCACAATCATAGCATTGCCCACGACTAGAGGTAGGAGCATTTGCTACCGAAGTTGCTTGCTTCCCTTTCTTATTGGGATTAGGGCCTTTGAACTTAATAGGCCTCTTCTTGTTATTGTTGAACTTCTGTTTGGAACCCACAACTTCAACATCACTTCCTTTATCAACCTCTTCAAGTCGAAGAGCGATATCTACAAGTTGATCGAGAGAAACTTCTATTTTCATAAGTAAAGCTTTTTGAGGTTCTTATTCAACCATAAACAAATCTATGATTTTTCTTCAATGGGGTATTAGTATACTCGACCCCATATTTAGAGAGGGATTCAAAAGATGCAACATAATCTATCATAGAAGATTCACCTTGAACAAGGTTAATAAAGCGTTGGGCCAAAGTTACTTTTTCAGTTTTCGACACAAACTTTAACTCGAACTTTTCTCGAAATTGCTCCCAAATAAGACCCGCTTCAAAAATTTCCGAAATCAAAAGCTCATACCAATCTAATGCTCTCTCCTGGAGCATGCTAGAAGCCACGTGGACTCGATGTAGATATATAAAATTCATGCAAGAAAAAATGCGGTCGCATGTTCTAAGCCAAGCATGGACTTCTATAACGCTTTCGGAACCCTTGAATGGCCTTCCACCCAAATAGGTATAATCACCGCACAAGCGTGCAAACGCGGATTTAGGATGAGTATGCTCTGGAATGGGTCCGACACCTCGGGCATCCTTTACAATATCTAAAAGCTGTTGAGCAAACATGAATACACCATCCGGAGGAATAGCACTGGATTGACCAACGCTAGGACGGCCTGATCTAACCATTTCTCTTTTTTTAAAAAGAAAGAAAGAAAAGGAAAAAGGTTATTCTCAGAATGAATATCAAACAAACTTGATTGATAAAACAAGGCATCACAAAAGAAAATAGGATAGAACGGGTCATAAGACTCAGATTAAATCCTAAGGCATGATTCCTAAGAGAGACTTAGGACAATGATCCTTATTAGATTATTCTACGTTGTTCCGAAGTTTGGCTTTGATACCAAGCCATGACGCCCCACCTCTATACTCACACTAGCCAAGGACACTAATGGGTAATGTCGTCGATTAACACGAAGAATAAGGCTATTGAGGAGCGACCATCTATGTAATTGCTTTGTACGAGTACCGATATGTCATATAGTATGATGTGCATTTCATTTCTAGAGTAAATCTGACACATTAAACACAAACTCAAAGCTACTATACAGTGGCTATGTGGCCTTCAGAAACAAATATAAAATAAGCACAACACAAAATCGGTCATAGATATTCATATCACTAAGGCAGAAACAGATATGAATATAACACATAGAAGTGAACATCAAAGTAGTGGTCAAACAAGATCTACGACATCATAAAAGAATAAGTATACATCAAGGAGTCTCTATCTCGAATGTATAAAAGTAGAAACTACTAAGCTAAAGTAGTTCTCCAAAAGTCATAAGCTAGTCTCTACTAAGAGGTCAAGTGGAAGCACCTGTAACACCTCGGTCTGACTCAAGCATTATTTAAGAAGAAAAATAATAAACGGATTAGTCTAGCTATAAATATCATACAAGATGAGATAGGATAAGAGATATGACAAAAATGTATGATAGTAATAATGCCATACTGTGACAATTATACATTAGATAACAACTAAAATCATACAATATCTCAAATCTCCTCAAATATTCAAAAAGAATATCACATTCTTTAGCTTTTTCACCAAACCTAAAATATTGACAAAACATATCAATGCCAATCAAAAAAATTGGTGAAACAAAAATTCCAGAAATCAATAACTAGAAATCCAGAAAATAAAAAAGGGGGGAAAGGCCTATCACAAACAGGAGCATGAAAACTCATCAACACGTGTATCACAAATTGGTATCTATCCCATGGTCGTTAACCATAGAGCCGGTGCAACGATGTAGTACAACGGTATGACCGATGAACTAGAAATTCAAATAATTCAGAACAATGACGTAGTACAATAGTACGCCTGATGAACCTGAAACTCAAATAATTTGAAACAACGACGTAGTATAACAGTACGCCCGATGAACCGAACTCCATAAAACCATTAGTCGCTAGCCTATAAAAAATGAGACAAATCTCAGCAGAACGGGGTATGGTCCCCCACGTAGACTAAGAGACATCGCACATCGCTAGTCTAAATCACAAAATGATCATCATTGATTAATAAGAAGTGTGAATTACACTAAGCTAGTAAATAAACGAGTTTAGCTTCATGTCCCATGACCACTGGCTTAACTTAAATATCTGCGAATCAATTATAGATTTCCACTCGAAAATTGTCACGAGAGTTCAATCAAACAAGTCTAAGAATTAACCGACGAAGTAAACGCAAGCGTTTCATACCACTTATTTTGCTAAGTCGTTTAATTAGATTTCTCATACGAATGAGGTAAAGGTTTGTATATACTAATATATTGAAAAATGGTTTTTAAAACAAGCTTTATATTAAAAATAGTGTTGAAATTGTTTTTTGATAAAGAGTTTGAGTATTTATACTAGTATAAATGCCTTTGTATTTTAAAGTGACAAATCACAGAAATGATTGTAAAAACAATCTATCGTGAAAAATCCACATTCGACGATGTGAATTAAAACCATTAAAATAGATATCAAATCCATTAAAATGGTTATTCCCTAAAATCCAGAAAAGAAACCATCAAAGTCGATAATAAATGACAACAACTAATTGGATCAATACAAATCGATAAAAATCGGAAACCCATACACGAATAGCCGAAATGGTAGAATTCCACAGAACTAGACGTCTTGTTGGATTGGACAGACGTCTGACCTAGGGTTCGGGAAATTTATTTTCCTTTTCCCCATTTTCTTTTTGATGCCAGAGGCCGTACAGACTTCTGGTGTAGCCTAACCAGATGTCAGATTGAGCGCTTTGGAATTTTCTTATTTATGCCGTCTTATATTCTTTTCTCCAGGGACCATAACTAGACGTCTGGACATGACCAACCAATGTCTGGTCAATTGGACTGGGCAACAGTTTGCCTAGGCCATTGATGGCCAAAACAATTTAGAAGTGATTGGAAGAGCAGCGAAGACTTGGGATATATGACAAGCGATAACCCAGCCTTATAAGCTCTTCATACACCCCAAATATCATGCCCAAACATCCAAAATAGGATTTTTAAAGATTTTGAATTCAAAACACCAAAATTGGAAATTCACCAAATCAATTCAAATCAAAGCAAATGAACATGAAATAGATGTTAGGAATTCATACCTAACAACAATGAAAGCTATAAACGTAGATGTGAGTTCAAGAACTCATCTTTAAAATTCAAAAACAACAAATGAGAAGCTCTAAAATAAAGGAAGATAAATTCCTCTTCAACTACTCCTCTAAGATCTTCAATCTATTATCGCATTCAAAGATTTCCTAGATTAGGTTATAGGAATTTCTGAAAATTGAAGAGAGATTGAGATGGAGAAGATGAAGAGGATGCTTACCTAAGCTTATCTTTGATTTTAGAACTAAAACTTGAATTTCCTAAGAAAACAAGGGTTTAGGAATTTTAATTTCTCATCTTTTCCCCCATTATTTCCTTTAGCTTGAGTGTTAGGAAATGTTATAAATGAATGAAGAGGAGTGGAGTGGGAGTTATTAGGTAGAGGAGTTGGGGTTACCTTATTAGGTTAGTGGGCTGATACCCAAACCCAAAGGCCCAAATGAAAATATCAAAATTCTAATCAACTCCAAACATAACGATTTTTATACTCAAAAAGGTAGAAAATACCGTTTTGGACTCAATGGAAGTGGTCTCGAGTTCAGATTCGACCGTTTCTAAAAAGTCACATTTCGGTCTTCAAATTCAACTGATGATGCTATATTTAAATTTAACCTTTAAATATATAATTGTAAAATATGCGGGTTGTTACACCACTAATCCTTTCTTTATTACCTTTAATGTACCCTGTTTCGTTAAAATTTTATCATCCAATGCATTTTCATATTTAATAATTGATATTTTTTCGATTTTTTTATCTGAACCGTGTATAACATCCTAAAGTACTTTTGTTCTTTTATTGGTCTTTCTTTCCCATTTGTTAAAGTCAGGTGGATTTTTTCAGTCACCAATTATGTACCAATATATGAATCCTATGTGCCAATGTATGGATCCAATTGCGTATTACTTTAACTTTAAACAAGATTTATTTCCATATCCTTTATTATCTAAGTTAGATAACAATTCTTAATTGTCTTGTTTTGCGCACCAATGCTAACAAAATCAATAGATTTTTTACTTTTTCCAAGTAGTTTTCTGATATAATTTACTTTGTTTAATCACAAACTATCACTAATAATGGACTTGTTTCCTAAAAATATATATCACCTCATACAATTTTGTGTTCTACTATGTTTAAATTTTGTTTTAAGTTACCTTTTCCTTCTTTTAAAACCATTTTAAATTTGTTCGTTATCTTAGCTTCTACATGAACAATTAAAAAAATTATCATATGCATATAGATAAACTGAAACTTTCTTCTGTTTACATATTATTTTATTCATAGAACAAGACTGCAATAGAACAAGATTGCAACTTATTATTTTCATCAACTCAGAATACAATGTCCTAAAAAATATTCTTGTTGACATAAAACGAGTATTTTCATGAAGTTGTGGCTACTGATGTTATTAACTATTAAACTAGTTGGTTTTTGGTTACTTAGCTAATATAACTTTTATGTTTTTGCAGCTACAAAAAAACCGAGAGTTCACACAACAGAGCCAGTGGAAAATTTGAGGAACTGCTTTATAATTCCAATTAATTCACGATAATATTCTTGGTTACAGTTTCATATGTAGAGAAATATGTAATGAAACAAAATGTATTAACTTATATTGACTTTGCAAAATCATATGTCAGTGATAATCCTAACAGTTTAGCATTTGCAAAAACATATACGATCTTACCCTTTGAAAACCTTACCAACTACAAATGACTATTCTCGCATGCTTGTTATGTTATACTTAATGCCCACATATTCTGTAACTTGAAGCCTATGATATTTTAAATATCAAATCGTACATGCATGACTTTAAGGTTTGTAGAATATTCGTCCATCATTATTTCTCAAATGAATTCTTTTTAAAGTTATTTAAATTTTGTAGCTGGACTGGGTATACTTTTGGGTTACTTAAATCCAAGTTTTGTCACATGTTTCTGTCAACAAGATTTCTAACAATACACGTGTGTGTAGCACGGGTTTGCACTAGTTCATATATATTTTAGTCCTAAAATATGTTTAACAAAATCTAATTTTTTATAAAAAAGGCATGGATAATTAGTATTTATGTCAACATGATGACATAAAACCTTATGTTTTCAATTTGAGCAATCGTTTGCCATCGATATGACCTAACCTACAAAGCCATAGACAATTATTATCTATTTCAACATTGAAAGAGTTCTTAATAGTACAAACATGACTAAGATTAAGTACATAAATGACATTCTCTAGAACACCACCATAGATATTATTTCCACCAAACACAATATTCATAATACTATTTTTCACAGTAAAAAGAATAACTAGTTTCAAATAATCTTGGAATAGATATAATATCACAAATAAAGTTCCTTGCGTAATAGTAATTATTCAATACTAAATCATAACCACTAGGAAAAAATTAAATGATAGTATCCAACTGCAGTTGCATCTACAAGAGATCCATCAACAACTTGAAGCCTCATTTCACCTTTTGCTACATGCCGATTTCTCCTAAGTCCCTATAACAAGTTATAGATATGAGTTCCAGATCTAGTATCTAAAATATAAAATAATTTAGTGAATATGAAAAAAGATTTGAATCATAACTATACCAATAGGAGTAGTGGAATTTTTCATTTTCTTCTATTTGACATGCTTCTGGTAGTCCAGACAATTCTGTTTCTAATGCCCTATCTTCATTCACCTTTATTGGTAGGAGCATCCTTCTTACTCTGCTTAAAAGTCTACTTACATTTTTTGAACCTTTTGAAGTTGACGTTTTTCCCTTTATAGCCAATACCAAGTTCTGATTCTTAAACACTCAACTAACCTCAATATATAGACTAGCTCAATGAAGTTTACACTTAACCGGTTTGTAACAACCGGTAGAAATTAATAAAAAATTAATTAATTAATAATAACGTTAAAAGTGGAAATTTTGTAAATTTTAAAATTTGGCCACGAAAAGTACACAATTGCATTCTTGGCCATTTTTTAATCAACTTTCATATATAAAGTTTTGTAATCGAAAATCAAACAGAAAGATTATTGATATTTTAAGTTTTTGAATTAAAATAACGCAAACGAATTCAAAATTTGAAATTAAATAATGTTAACATGGAAATTAAATGGGTAATCAATAATTTAATGTGTGGGAAAATTAACGTTGGAGAAAACGTTAATTGTAAAAATAGGAAACAAATTAATTACAGAAGGCAACAATTAATAGACGCCATTTATAATAGGTCAGTCAACCGCTAGCAGTCAACTGGCAGCTAAGGTTTTCTAAGACATAAATAGTCAGAATTTTATTATTTAAACTGACTTAAATCTGATAGTCCATATGCCTTCTAACCACTATAAATAGGACGCTGCCTCCTCATTTTTATTCACAGAAATATTTGAAACTCTAACGGAAATCTGTCAATCTTCTTCTTCAAATATGATTTAGCAGAGATTTTGTATATTATAAATATGTTTTCTAATTCTATTCTTCCCTAATCTCTGATTTTGAATCTAATCAATATACAATTGAATTATTGTATATTCGGAAAAGAAGAAATTAAGGAAAAAAATAGAAACAAGTGTCAGTCAAATCCAAAGGAAGACAAAAAAATTATCTATGAGTGAAAATCGTAGTTTTTTACATTTTAGTATTTTTATAGTAGAAGTTTGAATTTTTTTATGCTATGGGGAATTTTGTTCACGAAAACCCTAAAACTAAAACCCAAAATTCCTTCAAAGCGAAAGATCAATTCTTATGTTTATTAGAATATCAACTATATTATGTTAACAGTAGAATTTGCTTTGTTATTATGATTTGCGTATTTCATATCCTATGCCACTCCCAACTTTTCTTTTTTGTTGTGGTAAAGGGTTCTATAAAGAAAATAAGTTAGAAAATGGTGTGTAAAGTATGAATTCTCCTATTCATAGTTTGCATTGCCTATTTCCGTAATTTAAATATGTAATCTTTTCTCATTGTATATGTAAAGTTAAATAGAATATAAAGGGTTTAAATTGTAAGTTTTATTGGTGTTGATTCTACTATATTAATGTATAAAATAAGTTTGGAATTTGATTCATTTTTTAAGTACGTCTATTGCTTGGTTAAAGACATTTGCCAATTTGTAAGTTATTGTATGGAGTTTGACTTGTAATTGGAATTTTTATCATTTAAAACAATTGGTATACGATGCAACGCTTAGGAATATTTTGCTAACCTATATTACGTACATATAAGTTAGGTTAGTATAAATAGGTTAGTAACTAGCTTAAAACCTTTAGAAAGGAAGCAAAGATAATTATGAAAATTAATTCATAATTAAAGGAAAAATAAGAAGTTTTGCTCATATGGCCTTAATGAGAAATGCGGTGAGGTATGTATGGCAGTATGTTAAGGGAGTGGAATTATAACCATGTTATAGAGATGCAAGGTCAGCCAAAAGCACCCAGAAATCTATCCAGCTAATTTGGCTACCAGTGGTGTGACTTTGCGACTGATGTCAGACATCGCCTATAATAAGTACCCTAAGAGAATGCAAGGTTAGTCTCAATTCTATATGGTAAGTCTGCCCTGCTAATCTAGATACTAGCACCAATGAATATTCGAACTAATGTGAGACGTCATAGTTTGAGTTACTGGTCATAATACGAAGGACTTACTCCTGGCTTGAGGAAAAGTAGTAGTTGTAAGGTCCGCCTCCAACCCACATAAGAAGTATTAAACGGTCGTGATTATCAGTTAAATATGGTAGTGTGGAATCTTGAGAGGGACTCACTTCAGGATTGAGGTATTAAGTAGTTATTGTAGAGTCCGCCTCTTCCCGTAAAGAAATATTAAGTGGTCTGATGATATTTCGTACAATGCCAGTCATGGGTTAGGTATTAAATGACGGGTATCAACCTGGGATATATGTATTAAATGGTCAGTCTGCCTTATTCCCAATGAAGTGGTATTAAGTGACTTGGGTACTTCCTCTTACATTGTTAAGATACGACAGATGGTAATTGTTGCAACGACCTGGAATTTTTATCATTTTGATTGTGGATATTTAAATAATTTTAATTATTTAAGTAAGTGATTTTAAAAGCTTAATAACACCTTTTAGTTAACAAATAACAATGGTGAACTTGTTATAGAAATATAATTACAAAAATAAATTTTTCGAATTAATATCAATAATGCGACCGAAAATTGTTTTATCGATAACAGTCTCAAAACAAGTAAAATTATGACCCTATGGTACTATCTCGGATTTTAACAAAACTAGTGCCATTGATACTAGAAAAATAAAGTAATGTACGCCGTCGAGTTTCGTGTCGATCTGACGTGTTGTGTGATCATACGAGCTCGAAATGTGTAACGTTTTAATTTGAGAAACTAAAGTAATAATATTATTTATTATATAAACTAACCCTCACTCTCTTTTCTCTCTCTCACTTTCCTTTATTCTCTTTTATTCATCCATTTCTAGTAAACGAATTTGTGGCTACCTCCTACTCCAAATTATTTTCGAAGCGACATTTAGTGAAATCGAGCGTCGTTGATCCATTGTACTAATGGCGAAAACGGATTTGAATCTATATAGATTTAAATACATGCGATGGTGGTTGGTGGGGGTTAATGTGGTGAGGAAGCGATTATGGATTGGGTTTTTTTGAGCTTGGGGAGGCTAAAGGCAAAATGGAGAACACCAACGAGTTGCTCGTGTCGAGGGGCACCTCCTTACCTTTTTTAGCAACATCGATGGTATAGGGTAGAACACGACCTGGCATAATCAAGAAGAGGGGATGATATCACATTTTGCCTGGAAGGACCGAGTTTCGGGTGATGGGGATAGGGGGAAAAATCTTGCGTCGTGTGATGTGTAGGAATCGCGATGCACGATTTCATTGAGAGGCGGAGAAGTATTTGACGGTGGAAGGAGAGGCTTAGTGGGTTCTGCATATCATTGTACAGGCGCGAACAAAATCAATTTGGGGAAGATGATTAATTAAGGGTATTATGGGCAATCAATTTATTAATCTAATTAATTTAAGTTTTAATTAAACAAATTCTAATGAAATCAATATCTTTTGCATGTATGGTCCAATCGAGACGCGGTCTTTTGAGTTGCGCTTATAGAATTGTTATCTACACATTAGAGGTGAGTTTGTTAATTTTGGAGCAAGTAGAATTTTGAGCTAAAATCAAACGTCCTTCGATTTTGGATCATGAAGTAATGTGTAGGTGTCAGCTGCAGTTTTGATCAGTTAATACATCTTTGGATGAGCACTATCTGATATACGAGTTTTTATAATTTTTTGTTTGTGTGTTTGAATTATTTCTTTGGTTGGTTTGATTGATTTCCTGCTTTAGAAACTGGATGACATATGAAATAAATGCGGGTAATACAGGGAATTTTGTAGAGGGATATGGATTCCTTTCACTGTTGATGTTAATTTCATTTATATATGTATGTTATAAATTGTTAAATGTCAAAGCTTGGTAGTTTGACCCTATTTGATGTGACTTTGATATGTCACAAAAGTTGAACTCTTTTAGCATGGATCACTCAAAGCACTTGTTAAGTGTTGTGGTAGCTTTAGACTTTATTATAGTATTTTGGAAAAACTATTAATTGTTTTTTTAATTTGAAAATGGTTTTGGTTTGAAAAATGATTTTTAATGTCACTTTGGAATTTTCTATGGGATTTTATTTAGAAATAAATTTTGAGCTTCTTTGTTTTGCTCCAACCTTTTTGTTAGTCTCTTATAGTTTATATGGAAATGTTTTAAAAGTATTTTGGAAAGTATTTATTTCACAAAAAAGTTAGTATAATTATAAATGTTTATTATAAAGAAAAAAGGAAATTAATCTTTTATAAGAAAGTGGCTCCGTTTTAAAAGAATATAGAAATATTTTGAAATAAATGTTTATAAAATGCTTTATATAAAACATTGTATGGAAAGATAGATCTGTAAATGGTACCTTATAAGTAAAAAGGTAGATTTATAAACGATTTTATAAAAAGGAGAATGATACCATTTTTATAAATTGAAATAATAAATCACATTTGTGAATCTGCAGTAATATATGCAATGATAATTTTATAGAAAGCATTTAGACCTCTCTCCAAACTAAAGATTTATCGTATGTATATGAGATTTAAAATTAGAAGATTTATAGAAAGAATTTATAAATATAAAAGGGAGATTTATAAAGGGAGTTTTATAAAAGAAATAGAAAGGAGATCTATAAAAGGTGTTTTGTAAATATTTAAAAGAGATTTATCAAAAGAAGTTTTATAAAAGGAATGAGATTTGATTTCCGTAAAGGTTCATTATAAATTATGGTGATATGGAAAGGATTCTTTTATATTTAACACTAAATTCCGAGTAATGGAAACTCTTGTCTATCTATGAGAATTAAAAATGTACGTCGAGGCAAGGGTAGTACACTAACTTATCTAACTACATTTTTAATCGAGGGATAGTACAAGTTTGAAATTGGAAAGTAGGGGAAAGTATGCTTGGTTTATTTTCCCTATAAACCGTTTATTCATATTAAAAGTGTTTTGAGTTATTGTTATCTATGTTTTAAACTTCATTTGTTTTAATCTAAATAACATTTGTTTTAACCTAAATAACATTTGTAATATGCTTATAACATTGAGATAAATATATGGTTTCATTTTCTAATTAGTGTAGTTAAGAAACTAGTGGAATAAATACGTAAGTTGTACGTAGATCATTTTATTCGCATAACCATTCTTGATCCAAATTTGAGAATGCGGTTTTGAGGTGATTCACACCAATTCGAACAAGGATTTTTCACTCGATTCTTGAAGGCGAATACTTGATATAGATTGTTGACATGATTCTTAAGTTTTCTATCATAGTATATGGTTATGTAAGAATAATAGAGGTTTCTAATCAAGGAACCTGATCGGAGTCTGCATTTTGGAAGTCGAGTGAGCAATACTAGTTCGAAAGTAAAATTTATGTGATCGAGCAAGTGACCGAATTAGATATTGCATACGAATGGTCTATGTGCATCATACAGATGATTGGATTTGGCATGTTTATTCGAGATGATTGCTATATATGATTTAGCAGGCTTAGATTCATGATATATGATAATTGAGTTGTTGTATTGTGTTTAACTCACATTTGGGGTTATTTAAGTGACATACAGATACAAGGAAGCAAAGGCTTGCCAGTGGCTTTTGTTTTCATGAGTAGAATAAGCTTGCTCGCAAATTGGTATGTTTTTATGCATAAAGGTGGTGTTTGCTATGTGACATATGCATTCTATAAGGTATATCATACGCATATATTGTTGTTGTGTTGTCTTTAGATATGGGTGGTCCTAGATATGAGTTTATATTGATGTTGTGATTTTTTCAGACCTAACCGCGCAATGAAGGTGCTACCAAAATTTTCTATAACTTGGGGAACTTTATAAGTTTAAGGGCGAGGAGGCATTTTCTTCCTTTGGGAATTCAGGGACGAATTCTTTTAAAGGGGAAGAATGTAGTGACCCATAATTTTTATCGTTTTGACTGTGGATATTTAATTAATTTTAAATATTTAAATAATTGATTTTAAAATCTTAATAACTCCTTTTAGTTAATAAATAATAATGGTGAATTTGTCATAGAAAATGATTGCAAAAATAAATTGTTCGAAATAATTTTGACAATGTGAACAAAAACCGTTTTATCGATAAACGGCCTCGAAACGAGTAATATTATCATCCTGGGATTCTATTTTAGTTTTTTATGAAACTAGTGTCATTGAAACTGGAATAATAAAGTGATATACGCCAACGAGTTTTGTGAAAATCGGACGTGTTGTGTTATCATGCAAGCTCGAAATGTGTAACATTTTAATTAGAGAAATTAAAATAATAATATAATTTATTATATCAACTAACCCTTATATCTTTTCTCTCTCTCCCACACTTTTCTTCATTCTCTTTTATTCTTCCATTTCCAGTAAATGAATTTGTAGCCGCCTCCTTCTCCAAATTGTTTCTGAAGCTACACTTAACGAAATGGTGCATCGTTTGATCCATTGTACTCATGGCGAGAAGGGCTTCAAATCTATATAATGTTAGATGTGTGTACTAGTGGTCGGTGGAGGTCGATGTGGTGAGGCATTGATTAGATTTTGGGTTTGGTCGTGCATGAGGAGGCGAGAGGTAAAATGGAGAACAACATCGAGTTGCTCGTGTCGAGTAGTACCACCCTACCAATTTTCCACAATAACGATAATCTAGGGTAGAACACAACCTAGCATGGTTGAGAGGATGGAAATGATGTGGCATTTCAATTGAAAGGATAGAGCTTCGAGTGATGGGGACCTTGGCGGAAAGCACATGTCGTGCGACGCATATGATTCAACAATGGGCGATTTCATTGAGATATGGGGGAGAATTTGATAGTCGAAGGAGTGGCTTAGTGGGTTGTGCATATCGGTGTACAGGTGGGAACAAAATCAATTTTGGGGAAGATGATTAACTAAGGGTAATTAATTTATTAAGTCAATTAATTTAAGTTTTAATTAATCAAATTCTTATAAAATCAATATCTTGTGCATATGAGGTCCAACTGAGACGCGGTCTTTTACATTGCGCTTGTTGGAGTGTAATATACGCATCAGAGCTAATTTCGTCAAGTTTGGAGCAAGTAGAATATTAATCTAAAATCAAACGTCCTTTGATTTTAGATCGAGTGGGAACACGTAAATGTCGGTTAGAATTTTGGTGAGTAAACTCGCCTTTGTATGAACACTATATGATATTTGTGTTGTTATAAATTATTGTTTGTGTACTTGAATTATTTGGTTGATTTGGTTGATTTCCCATTGTAGAAGGTGCAATACATGTGAAATGAAATATGGGTAATATAGCGAATTTTGTAGAGGGATCTGGATTCCTCATCACTATTGATGTTAATTTCATTTATATAATTGTGTTTTAAATTATTGAATGTCAAAGCTTGGTAATTTGACTTTATTTAATATGGCTTTGATATATCGTAAAAGTTAAACTCTTTTAGTCTAGATCACTGAAAGCACTTATTAAGTGGTATGGTAATTCTAGGCCTTATTATTGTATTTTGGAAAAGCTATCAATTGCTATTTTGATTTGGAGATGGTTTTGGTTCATAGAATGATGTTTAATGCGACTTTGGAATTTTCTGTGGCATTTTGTTTAGAAATTGTTTTTCAACTTCTCCATTTTATTCCAACCTTTTGTTAGTCTCTTCTAATTAGATGGAAATATTTACGAGAATATTTTTTTATAGAAAAATTGACATGATAACATATGTTTATTATAAAGAAAAAAGGAATTATTCTTTTATAATAAAGTGATTCTATTATAAAAGAAGATAGAAATATTTGTGAATAAATATTTATGAAACGCTTTGTATAAAATATCGTATGGAAAGATAGATTTATAAATGGCACTTTATAAATAAAAGAATAGATTTATAAATGATATCTTATAAAAAGGAATATGATATCATATTTATAAATTGAAATAATAAACCACATATATGAATTTATAATCATTAATGAAATGATCATTTTATGGAAAGCATTTAGTCCTATCTAAAAACTGAAGATTTATAATAACCATATGAGATTTAAAATTAGGAGATTTATAAAAAGAGTTTTATAAATATAAAATGGAGATTTACAAAAGGAGTTTTATAGAAATAATAGAAAGGAGATCAATAAAAGGAGTTCTGTAACTATTTTAAAGGAGATTTATAAATAGAAGTTTTATTAAAGGAATGAGATTTGATTTCCATAAATGATCTTTATTACTTATGGTGGTATGGAAACAATTCTTTTCATACATAACACCAAATTATGAGTTATGAAAGCTTGACTCTATCTCTGAGAATTAAGAATGTATGTCGAGGAAAGGATAGTACCATAACTTGGCCGACTATATTGTTAATCGAGGGATAGTACAAGTTTGAAATCAATACACGGTCTAATTTATGTACGATCAATTTACTTACACCAAAAGTGTTTTGGGTTTATTGTTATCGATGTTTTAAATGTCATTTGTTTTAACCCAACGCTACAAGAAAATATGTTATTAATAACGCCATTTAATAACGCTTTATTCTAAAGCGTTATTGTTTATATACTTAGTCATTTGTTTTTTAACTCATTTTTTTATATCATGCTACGTAACGCTCGTGCTCCAAAATTTTCGTCTGCCCTCCAGAAAAACAATTAACCAGTTTCATCTCTCTCCTAAAAATACTTAACCATTTTCATATCCCTCCAAAAATAAAACTGTCAATTTTCGTCTCCATCCAAAAAACCCTAATTGAAACTATTCGCACCATCTCGGATGTTTGCAGCCGTTCTCCTCCACTTCAATAGTTTGCTCCTCAGTAGTCAACTCAACTGCGTCTAGAACCCTAATATCCGACCTTTGATTTCGTCATTTATCAATATTTCCAAATTCAAAATCCTTTTGAGGTAAAATCCTTTTTCTTCGTATTTATTCTATTGTGCAAGTTTCTATGATGAGTATGTCTTTTTCTGGGTTTTGAGATGAATTTCATAGCTTGTTACTGAATCATGTATTTACAACTGTTCTTTGGGAGAAAAGATGGGTACTAATTTTGTGTTTTGTAATTTTCTTGTATGTCTGTCAAATTTTGATTTTTATGCACGAATCATACATTTCAGTTTATGCTAAGTTCGAAATTTGTCATTGTTGCCATTAGTGATCTTTAATAGTTGTATTGTAATTTTCATGACGATGATAGGTAAGTTGTTCTGCTCATATACAATACTCAAAAATGAGTTCTCTTATAATATCAACAAACATTTACTTGATATAAAATGTTCATGTGTAGGAGTTTGGATCATTCTTTTACCTTCTTCTACTAATTTGAATTGGTCTTTCCTGAACTATAATTCAGCAATAACTCTATTATCACACCCTTGTTTGAAAAGATGTTGAGTGCTAGTGATGTTGGTTGATCGGATGATTAGTCTTACCAAAAAAATATGCTGATGTAAGAGCACAATTTCCATTTTTCAAAAAAAAAAATATATTTTTATCGATATATAATGCTTCTAAAAGAAGGTTAGGGAAACAATTTTATTGCATTTTTATTAGGGGAAACGTCTTTTCTTTTCCCTTGGTATTTTCCTGGTATTTTCTATTTTTTTAAAAATCACTCTCCTTGCTCATATTAGTTCTTTCTTTAATAATGGTTCTTCTAATCCAGAGTCATTCAATGTCAATTCTTGGTTGTAGTTAATAGTTTGCATCTTTTCAAAATAGGAGGATATGTTTTGATAATTGACGAGATCCAGTTACAGCTTTATTCTGATCACAGTTTGAATGTTTATATTTCAAGCTGTTACCTCATATATATCTTCATACCTAATGGATCACCTGGGTCACTGTGTGTAGATGTTTAAATTTTGTTCATTCTTCATACCTTTCTTATTGGTAGCAGGTAACAAGTACGGCTTAAGGATTTGCACCGATTCACATAAGATGTTATCGTTGGATCTTATATACCGTTACTGGATTTCTGAATTATATTTTGTTATATAAAATCTATGGTTATTGTTTTTTTGAATTTTCATACATCTAATTTTTGTTTGCTAGCATGAGGCTCCAGTGATTTGAAAGCCTTCCGTTTTCACGAAAGATCAATCTGGCATAATCCTACCTATAACACAAGTGCATAATCATGATATTTCTTGGTTCCTTTTCATTATGTCCATTTCGATATTCTGTATCGAACATTTTTAGTTAATGCATGATTTTTTGCCTTAAACTGTCTTGAGGCCATGTGAACTTTGAAGTTACAATTCTAATGAAATTACAATTCTAATTTATGCATAAACATATTTGTCATGTTGATGCAACTTTTGTGTCTACTCTGTTTGTTTAATGAACAAGATGATAGTTTGGTTTTTCAGGTGAACAAGTGTCTTTCAGTATTTTTCTCAACAATGATATAATGCATAATAATCGTGTATATGAGATATTTTATACGCTCTAGATGAGAGAGAAAATAGTGACCACATCGTACTAAATGTGACATTGTAGTTTTGAACCCACTAAACCCAATTTTGTTGAATTCGTGAACTAGGATTACTTCAGAAAATGATATTATAAGGTACAAACAATTAGCCAGTCTTTGTTTTAATATAAAATTCTAGTAAAAGTCAATCAATTCGAATTCGATTAAGGGATTCTCGCATTCGTGCTGGTCGCTAGTTTTGGGTTGCTGAGATGATTCGGCTGTTATTGGGGGTCGAGGCGATTTCAAGGAAGAAAGAAAGTGGATTTACTGATGAATGGGCAGTGGAACAGAGATGGAAGAAGCAAGGCAGTGGTGGTTGAAAGCAGGGAGGTTGGTGACTTGTAGGTTTGTTGTAGTGTTGGTGAATGGCAGAGTTTTCTGGAGTTAAGGGGTGATGGAGGTTTTACGTTGAGGCAGTGCTGCTTGTAAGGTATGTATGCATCATTGTATTTGAATATGACAGAGGTGTATGTTGGTGCAATGGATTGCTGGCAGAAGTATATGTTGCAGTGGTCGGCAGAGGTGAGCAGCACTGTATGTCTGATTCCTGGTTGTTGAACTTGAAGTGATGAATTTGCAATTCGAGGAGATGGTTCAGGTGGAAGTGGTGAGGAGCTGTTGGCTTGGTGGTTGGAAGTGCATAGGGAAGTGATGAAGCAGTCAGGTGATGGTGAAGGTAGTGATTGGTGATTAACTGGTGATGGTGTATGTTGTTGTAATGGTGAAGTTTGCAGTAGTGCGTGAAGCATGGAAGTAAGTATGCAGTTTTGAGGCAGTGATGGGTTTTGTAGCAAGTATAAGTGGATGTAGCAGTAGTATGTGCACAGTTGTTTGAAGTTTGGTTGTTGAAGCTGGTGAACTTATGGATGGGATGGTGACTGGTAGAAGGATGCACTGGTTGTATGTTGTGTGGATGAAGTACAAATGTTGGCAGAAGTTGTTCAGGTCTGCAGGGAAGTTGAAGTATGTAGTGCACTTTTGTGACGGTGTTGAGGAGGATGTGCAGTTTGTTAGAGAAGGAATTATAGTTTTAAATATGAGTGTGTGATATGTATGTTAGTAATTAAGATTAGTTTTAAAATAATATTCGTTCGTTTTCCATGACGACGATGATGTTCACTGTTAAGTTAAATTAAGTCAAATATGGAGTGCTGCAGAGATGAATAGTATTGTTAACGATGTTCATTTTCAACGCATTTACTAGTCTAAGCAAGAGTATAAAATAGGAGTTCCTTTTCCAATATGTCCCTGGCGTGCTAAGCCAAACCAACTATACAATTCTTTTTCCTGTGAGAATGATCATACCTGCTTGCAGTTGTATAAAGGTTGCTGCTATTTGCAATTTTCACAAAGAGTATTATATTTCACTTGTACCCTCTAACATTCTCCAAAGGGAGTTAATAAAATCTTTGTGAAAACTATGGATTAAAATCAAAGGGAGAGATAAGTAACGACTTAATAAAATATTTAAATTAGCTTCTTTTAAAAAAATTCTCCAAATATCCCAATATTTAAAAATAATCACTTACAAATAAAAATATTCGATGTTCATATAACCAGTATACATGAAGAAAGATAAATTCCAATAATTACACATAACTAGTATATATAAAAGATCATGTGCATGCATATGTGTTTAGCTATAAACATGAACATTAGATTTATGGAAACCTCTAACATTCTAGGTATCTATGGAAATTCCTTATTCTTGTTGAATTTTGTGTTTCTGAAATCAGAGGTAATCTTTTTTCTCTTCAGCTTTGGAGCTTGAGCACTCTTTCTTCCCATGTGTATCCTTAATTATATGCTAGTGGAAAAAGATTGGGTTCATTTACATAGGTAAGTAGATAATTCAATATTCTCAACCATGTTTAATTTCATAAAATAAAAATATTTGATGTTAAACTCAACTATTATGTTGAATTTTTTTCATTATAGAACTTCCAAGGAGTACTCACAAGGGGCAAGATGTTTTGTAGAAGCGCCAAAGCGAAATATAAGAAATGTAGAGAAGCTTTTATGTCCTTGTTTAGATTGCCGAAATCTTAGTCGACAACATGATGATATTATCGGTGAACATTTAATTATAAGGGGGATGGATCCTAAGTACAAGAGTAGTACTAAGTGGTATCATCATGGCGAACAATTAAATATGGGCGTAGACAAGAAGTTGGAGAATACATTTGATCTACTTAAAGCTATTCATTTTGAAGATGAAGATTTTTTGAATCATACTTTTTTTACTGATGTTAAAGAAGACGAGGATGTTCGAAAACGTGAGGATGATTTACTTAAGAATTTAGAGGATGCAGAAACCCCCTTATATCCTGATTGTGTAGGTCAAACTAAACTATCCGCCATCACTGCTTTGTATAATCTTAAATGTGAGATAGGATTATCTGATACTGGTTTTGATATGCTTTTGAACGTACTACAGTTGTTGCTGTCGGTGAATAATGTACATCCTAAGAATTTATATGATGTAAAAAAATTCTCAAAGTATTTGACATGGGGTTTGAAAAGATTCATGCTTGTAAGAATGATTGTTGTCTTTTTAGAAAAGAGTTTCAAGATTTAGAAAGTTGTCCGAAATGTAACTCTTCGAGATGGAAGATAAATGAGGGCACTATGGAGATTATACATGGTGTTCCAGCTAAAGTGTTGAGGTATTTTCCAATCATTCCTAGATTTAGGAGAATGTATAGATCTCAAAAGATGGCAGAAGATCTAAGGTGGCATTTTAACAATAAAAGCAGTGATGGAAAAATGTGACATCCTGTAGATTCTGTAACATGGAATGTAGTGGACGAGAGGTGGAAAGCATTTTCATCTGATCCACGTAATCTCAGACTTGGTCTTGCCACATATGGTGTCAATCCATTTGCCTCGATGAGCTCCAAACATAGTTGTTGGCCAATAATGCTTGTGGCATATAATCTCTCGCCTATGTTATGTATGAAACAAGAAAACATTATTCTAACATTAATAATTCCTGGTCCAAAGCAACCTGGAAATTATATTGATGTATACTTGGCGCCTTTGGTAGAAGACTTAAATTATTTATGGAATAATGGAATTGATATATATGATGCATTTAGTAAATCGGTTTTTAATTTAAGAGAAATTTTACTATGGACAATAAATGACGTTCCAGCCTATGGAAATCTTGCAGGATGTTGTGTAAAAGGCGAAAAAGCTTGTCCATTATGCGGTGTTAACACTCATCATCGGTGGTTTAATCATTATCGGAAAAGTGTTTACATGGGACATAGAAGGTTTCTAGATCCTTCACATCCATGGAGGAAACAAAAAACTTGGTTTGATAACACTGTAGAGGACGGTAATTGACCTAGAATTCTAACGGGAAGAAATATTTCTGCTATTTTGAATGGTTTTCCAAATGTTTTTGGAAAAGATAAGAATGAAGAAAAACTAAGGAAGATGAGTAAGAAGAAGCTAAAGACGGAGTTGAGTAAGAAGATAAAAAGTAAAAAGAGGAAGAGTACTCACACTAAAGAAGATGATAGAATAAAAGAGCTAATAAGGTGGAAAAAAGATCAATCTTCTTTGATTTTCCATAGTGGGAGGTTAGTATCAAAATTATATTTTCTTTCATTTACCTAACAATATAAAAGTTAATAAATTGTTGTATTATTGATATTTGTAGGAACTTTCCTTGCGACATAATTTGGATGTGATGCATGTTGAGAAAAACGTCGCTGAAAGCCTACTAAGCACGATGTTGCATGACAATAAATCGAAAGATGAAATTAATTCTAGGAAGGATTTGGAGGATTGGGGGATTCGACAAAGTCTTTATGCACAACCTCGTGGGAATAGAACATATCTACCACCGGCTCCATATACGTTGTCATTGTTCGAAAAAAATATTTTGTAAGAGGTTACATGATTTTAAAGGTCCTGATGGCTATTGCTCAAATTTCAAAAGATTTGTATCATTAGAAGATTGCAAAGTCAGTGGGTTGAAGTTGCATGATTATCATGTCCTAATGCAACAATTGTTATCTGTTGCGGTTAGAGGTTTATTACCAAAGAAAGTTAGAACACTAATAATTCGTTTATGTTCGTTCTTCAATAAAATATGTCAACGTGTTCTTGAAAGAGAGATGTTGCAACAACTTAATGATGAGATTATTGAAATTTTGTGTGGATTCGAAAGATATTTTCCACCTTCCTTTTTTGATATAATGATACATTTGACAATTCATCTAGGAAGTGAAGCGCAATTGGGTGGTTCGGTTCATTTTCGTTGGATGTACCCTGTTGAAAGGCATATGAAAACACTTAAAGATTATATAAGGAATTATGCACGACTTGAAGGGTGTATTGCAGAATCTTATCTTGCGGAAGAATCAATGAGATTTTTTAGTGAATTTCTACAAAGGAAAGTACAAATGGAGGAGAAAGAAGTCCGAAATGAAGATTGTGAAAACAATGTGATACTCGAAGGACGTCCAATTTTAAAACCGAAGACAATTAAATTGTCATCGAATGAAAAAGATATTGCTCATTTGGCCGTGCTAATGAATATGGCTGTGGTGGAACCATATTTAGAGTAAGTACATATTATATTTTGTTTATACCTTTATAATAAAATTTTGATGTTCAATATACCTTGGGTAAAATTATTTAAACACCAGTATGCATTTGGAGGAGTTATAAAATTTTGATAAGCGTATGGAAAAAAATGCGACATTGCTGTGGAAAAAGCATACAGATAATTTCTCGGATTGGATTAAAAATAAGGTTAATTTATTTTTAATTTATCCTTCCATTAACAAAAAAGATTTCTTTTTACTTCAAAATTTATGTAAAATGATTTGTTTGCAGATACCTATTCAATCCACAAGTGATGAAATACTAAAATGGATTGCCTTTGGCCCAAGTAGTAATGCATTGTCCTACAAAGGATATATAATTAATGGACATCGTTTTCATACAAAAGACGTTGAAAGAGAAACCCAAAACTACGGAGTTACTTATGATGCAACTACCATGTGTAGGGCAAGTGCAAAAGATATTTCTCAAAGAGTTGATGTGGTCACTTATTATAGGGTAGTGACGGACATAATCTTGCTAGACTATCATGTTTTTTATATTCCCGTATTTAAGTGTCACTGGGCAAATATAGGAAATGGAGTGAAGGTCAAAGACGGATTCACTCTTGTCAATTTACAACAAAATCAATCTTCATTTGTAAAAGATCCATACATCCTTGCATCTCAAGCAAAACAAGTTTTTTATTCAAGAGAGAATGATCACCCTAATTGGTATGTTGTAATGAATGCACCACCAAGAGGTTATCATGAATTAGAGACAGATGGTCCTGTTATGGAAGTTAGCTTTGTTAGGGAAGATTGTGAAGAAACCGACATGGATATTGATTCCGTTGAGAATGTTAGCTATGTTAGAGAAGATTGTGAAGGCATATTTGAGTAGATTTCCAGTTTTATTTGCTTATGAGGTTTGTAATTCCTACTTATTTGCTAGTGATAGATATACGATATGAATTATCCCCTTAACGGTTGTATTTTTTTTTGAGTCCCTCTAAAATTCTTTTCCATATCAAAAAAGCAGTCCCTTCAACAACTTGTCTCTGCCTATTCTTATTTCAGTCTAATTTTATTGGTGATGGTTCTTGCTCTCTGCATATACTTGTGTCTTGTGTGCCAACTTATTTTTCTTTTCTCATATGTCAGGTCTTAATTTGTTTTTTAAAACCATTATTCCCCTTGTTTTTCAGTCAATTAGTAAAGGTCGAAAGGCTTTTATTGGTTGTTCTTTGTACAAAAAACAAGATAATTATAAAAATATCTTAAAAGTCTTCATAATGCATTTTTATGTCATTATCACTGTCATATAGTGTTCAGAATAAGTGACTTTTGTTGTGTGGAGTCCACTGCAGTCTATTCTTGTATCCTTGAGAAGTGTCTTGTGTGTTATGTGTGAAATGTTTGAGTTCAACAATCTGAGGATAAATTTTGTCCGCGGATGGGTGTATGTAGTATTGGTATGAATGCAACAATACTTCATTTTATGTTGAAGGAATTGAATTTGGCTTGATATTGTGTTTTATTAAATGGAATAGTACTTGGAAAGTTAAAACTCAATTAAATATCATTTAAACTTTTAAGTAACTGGCTGCGTATCCAACTTAATGCTGCGTATCCAACTTAACGCCTATTTCTGACAGCAACAAGGTGCCGACTTTTTTTACATAAAGCAATGTGAGATGGCTCAGTTATTGCAATGTATAGATGGAGTTTAAACTACCATGTGAAATGTGCGAAGGTGTGTTATGTATCATAAACTAAGGCATAATAAATTTTTCATTAATGATGAGGAAATGTAACTAAAAACTTTAATAAAAAATTTCATTAATTTAAAATTAAACTGTGAAAACTTGTACTTTATTTTTTGGAATAGCAGAAATTTGTTTGAATAAATATAGCTCAAAGCTAAGTGCTTTGGTGATTGTATTTTATTGATGGTGCCATTTTTTTTACACATCCGCTTCCAAAACTTCCAATTATAGCTTAAGTAATAGGTACATGTTTTGTCGACAAGTACACTCGAATGCCTAAGTTTATGCCTGCATGGAAATATATTTTTTTAAGTGTTAAAGGTCAATTTCTTAACGATCGATGAAAATCAGAGCAGGTTATAAATTACTAAATCTGTTTTTGAGCTTTTTTTTATGATGGCTTAAGCAATAATTCATCTTTTTAGCTAAAATGGAAACCGTGAGCACTTAAATTATACCAACATAAAATTCGAGAAAAAGATCACATGATTCACATAATGCTTACTGTATCGTTCTTTTGCATATGAGGGAGTCATATCTGAAATGTGATTAAATGAATGTGCTTTTATGCACCAGACATAAGTCTCAAAACTCAATGTCTATTCACATAATGCTTACTGTACAGTTCTCTTGCAAACTCAATGTTACTACTTAGTTCAAAGAAGTTGATTCTTTTTATCCTTATCAAGCATTGCATTTCCATTTTGACTCAGCTGTTTGATCTCTCTGATGAGAATTTCTATTCAATTCTACTAGTATTTCAAATTTACACAACACAATTATTCTTTAAAAGTTTGACTTCAGTAAAAGTCTGCTTGTAGTTTGCAACTTCGTACATTTCTCTTGTTGTTTTAAATTTTCTTTTATAACAAAATAACTCATGCACTGTTCATTTTTTCCCAGGAACTGCTCACTGGAATTAAAAATGAGCAAGATTAGGAATGTGATAACGAGAGCTCACATGCAAAAAAATATCGACAAACAAAAAAAGAAAGGTACAAGAAATAAGCAGCTTGAAGACAATCAAGTTGACGATGAGATTCATAACGAAGACAATCCACAAGCATTAGAAAAAAATCAAGTACAAACTTTTGTCATAATAAATCTTGCTTCATTACTAAATAATGGATTTATTTCAATTTACTTGGCAATTTTCCTGTTCGACTACTAAATAATAAATTAAGTACAATCTGAACATGGTTGCTGAAATCATTTTGAGAAATTTCAGTCTAGGGTTTATCTGTAGTTATGCTTATGCTTTTGTTTCCTACCCCTAGGTGCATGATTTTCGATATCTCTTGTTCTGTCTTCAAAATCCTTTCAAATTTTGATATTCATTTGAAATCCTGTCATATGTGTAATCTGAAACTCCTCACTTTCAAAAATATGCAGTTTAAGTACTCGGAACAGGTATATACTTCTGTGAACTGGTTTTTGGAAGCATAAAATCTTCTGTCTAAGGTCAAGGATTAGTAGTTATACAGGTTCCATTTTCTACATAAGTTCTGAAACTCGAGCAAAATTTAAAACCAAGTTTAATGGGAGCATATATGAAACTCGAGCAAAATTTAAACTGTATATTTTTGAAAGTGAGAATTTTATGGGATTTTATGATCTAATTTGTAAATTATTTTTTTTGTATATACAAAAAATAGGGAAGAAGTGTAAGGCTGTGAAAAAGAAAGGTCGCATGCAAAAAGAAATTGACGAACATAGGAAGAAACGTACAAGAGAGGAGCTGTTTGAAGACAATCAAGTAGAAGACGAGGTTTCTATCGAAGACAACCCACATGCATTAGAAAAGAATCATGTACAAATCGATCCAGAAAACAATGCTGAAATACAAGACAATCCACAAACACTTGAAGACAACATAGTTCAGTCGGAAGGAAATCCGAGAAGAAAACCTAGAGGGCCAACCAAAGTTAGAAGACTACCATTCAGTTCTTTGGAGCAAATAGAAGTTCAATTTAATGCCGCAGGCGAACCAATAGGACCGAGGTCGGTCAAATTATCTTCTTACTTAGGACCACTTGTACGAGAAATTGTTCCGGTTACACTAAGTAATTGGAAGCAACTTAGTACCGAATTGAAAGATGTTTAATGGGAAAGCATTCAGGTGACACTCTCTTTTGCTTTAAGACTAAATCTTACATTGATTGCTTACCTCAAACACTTTACGCCGAATTTTGATTGTCACGGGCAAGGTTTAAATTGGATTTAAATTGGCACAAAACAGTAGTTTTTCAACAAATGAGTGGTATTTGGCGGGCATCAAATTGTAGATTAGTTCGGCAGTTGGTACAAGCAAAGTCTATGGAAGAAAGACTTCAGTTGAAACCATCTAACAGTAAATGTATGATTGAGTGGAAGAAGTTTATCGAGTTGAAAACAAGTTTGGAATTCAAGGTATGAGAAATTTCAGTCTTCAAATACATATTAAAGAATGATGCAGATAAAAAATATTAAAACTAGTGTACATATCAAATGAAAATACAATATTGTGTATGCATTTGAAGTCATGGCATATTTACAGTTTTCAAAATCAAAAGTAGATGACTGGCATTTGTACATATCAAATTACATATACTAGACATTGTTAAAACTAGTGTATAGTAAATCTGAAATCAGGCGATATAACGTTCAGACATATAGTAAATCTTTCATACCCATATATTCGAAACCTTCAAAACCAAAATTAAGGAATTCTGACACAAAATTAATATGCATACTAAATTTTGTATTTAAAATTTGATATATTTATAACCACTGTGTACAAAATGCTCGTTTACATTCAAAGCTGTAAAAATATGAACTTTGTTATGAGTTCAATGATTACTCCAAAATTTCCTCCATATGATACTCATACCTGAAAAAAAGCATATATTTACAAAATCTGAGTTCACTAACAAATTTCTTTCTTTCTTACATTTATTGAAATGATTCTTATTTTAGGCTTTGAGCGAGAAGAACAAAGCTATTAGACAGAGGCAGTTGCCACACACATGCAGTCGTAGAGGAATGGCTCGACTGGCTGAAGATTTGGTAAGAAAATAGTAGTTTTATTTACTGCAATTTTAAGTTAATGAAATTTGTTGTTTGGTGTTCTTTTGAATGTAGAAAAGAGAAAGTGGTGATCGCTCTTCTGTCCCTAGAAGTGAAGTTTGGATCAAATCTCGTACTAAGAAAAATGGTGAACCGATGAATTTGATTACTGCAGATGCTATAGTAAATTCATACTTTTCAAATACTTATGGTACATATGTAATTACTTGTGTGATACATGTTTACTTTTTTAGCATTCTCCAACTTAATATATATGCATCGCCTGACTTAGGCATCACCTAATTGCTTGAATTAATTTGATCTTAGCTTGTTCCAAATAAGAAAAACCTCATCAGTTTTCTAATGTTTTGACTGTATTTCAGCATTTAAGTTTATTAGTAATCATGCACTTGAATTTGTAAAATGTTGGAACTCTGTGTATGGTTTAGCTATATGATAATTTCTAGTATTTCTGTAAATGATTTGCAGTTGGCTATCATTTTGTGTCATATTGTGGTCTTGAGTCTCATATTGTGGCAAATCCTTGTACTGCCTAATAATTTTCATAGCAAGAGGCTGCTAATATTAATTAATATCTTAAAGAAAATGGAGCAAAGAGATACCGTGTTGTAGGATTATTGTATTTTAGTTTGAATTCCCCTTAAGTCTGTAAACTTAGTATAATGTATTCATATATTGCTCCTTCGGTCTGCAAAATTTTAGCTCCTGAATATGTGAGAGATTCGAGAGATCTATAAACTTCGAGAAAATTATTTTTCAGGTATTAACTTCGCTCCCAAATATCAGATTTAAGCAAAACAGTATGTGTGTAGCCTGAAAATAATCTACTTCGTAGTATAACCTGTACAAATAATATAAAATATTGTTGATTTGTGATATACACAGAATTGGCTCCCTTGTTTGCAAAACTGTTTTGAGCATGTCATATTTTGACTAAATTCTCATGCTAATTTAGCTTAAACTCAGTCGACTAATCATCTGAATGCATCTCATATATTTCTGTTGGTTTTGGCATGTTACATCTCATATATTTCTGTTGGTTTTGGCATGTTGCATCTCATATATTTCTGTTGGTTTTGGCATGTTGCCAAATCAAGTGTAAAATTATGCACCTGCTAGAACATTCTGCATCCAACCTAAAAAATAAATCAATCACCAAATTTAATCCAAGCTAAATAAATTTGCAAGCTTCTTAGTGGTGTTTCCTATTTTAATTTAAATACTACGTTTTAATTTAAACTGCAATAATATGAAATTAATCATGTTTTGTAGGGAAAGATTAAACAAATTGAAAGTGTTTCACAATCGAGCTTGCCAATCAATTATAGAGCAGATGCACTTGCACAAGTGCTAGGGCAAGAAAGACCGGGTCGCCTTAGAGCGATGGGAAGAGGAATGAGTCTTAGTAGAGCAGCTTTATCGGAAGTTAAGGATAAGCATACACTGCAACTTGAAAATAAATTGTTGAACTTAGAGAATAGATTTCTACAACTAGAGAAAAATCAGGTAAGAATTATCATTACATTTTGATCACTAATTGCTTGCACACTTGGACACTTGCATACACACTTAAACACTTGCATACAGTCACTTGAACAGTTGCATACAGTCACTTGAACAGTTGTACACTTGAATACTTGCATACTTGAACACGCCAACAGTTTGCATTACCAGACTTACGAAATGACATGTTTTTTTATTTTGACAGAAGTGGGACAGAAGTAGACACAGTGGGACAGAAGTAAACAAACCTCAAGTAAATTTTTTTATTGGTTTCACATCTTTGTATTTTAATTTTTTATTCAATTAGTAACATAATTTTCCTATGTTTACGTGTAGTGCAACTTTGATAAATATATGAAGAAGTGTGATTTATTGGATTGGCGAGGGAATGAAGAGATCGTTGCTGAAGGAAGATTCGTGTCAGACGATCCAAACGAGATTGTCAATGATGTTCCTTTAGGGCCGGATGCGATGATAGTTTTAGTTGACTGTCCAATCAAGCTTGATGCTTTTCTATGGAGGCCTACACCTTCTTTCACACTTATTGGGGAAGCAAAGGATAATATTGTGGCGTGGCCGAAGAATAGAGTTGTTTTAAATTCAACCGATCACATTGAAGAAGAAGAGGATAAGGTAAAAAAAAATCTTCACAATGAACATGCAATTTTATTATATACATTATTTACTAAATAAATATTTTTACCTCTAATAGAGTAGAAGTAGCAGCTTAGAATGCAAATGCAAGATTTTTGATTGGGGAGGGAGCAAGCAATTAGTGGCTTTAGGATGATTACATTCAAGCATCTCAGAGGAAATTGTTAATGATGTTCCTCTTGGGCCATCAGCTATGATCGTTTGGATAGATGATCCACTAAATCCAGAAGCTTTTTTGTGGAGGCCAGCCCCTGGTTTGATCCGAATTGCGGATGCTATTAGTAAGAAGGTTGCATGGCCTGAATCGCAAGTAGTTGTTGAGATGGTTGACACTACAGCTCCTATTACGCCTATGGATGTGGTGAAAACATTTATGGTACTTGATTTTTATTGTGTGTTTCTATTTTTTAATGGTTAGAAACTTCATTATTTTTTTCTTTTTTCAACTTACAGACTGCAAATTCAAGAACAAACAATAAATGTAAGTTAATGGATTTATCGGGAAATGGGAAAGTAGTTGCTTTAGGAAGGGTGGAGTCAACTGATTCAAATGCAAGGGTGCATTTCAAACCACTAGGACACAATGCAGTTAAAGTTTGGATAATGACCGTAAAAGAGCCAGCGGTAGAGCTATGGATGCAAACATCCGACTTACAGTACATGGAAGATGCCCTCTCTTCTATTATAGCTTGGCCTGCTACGCACGTTGTAATGGAACGAATTTTGAGTAAGTCTTTACCGTTCATTTTTTGTTTATTGTTACATTTAGTTATTAGTTTTAAATTCTGGTTGGTGGAGTACCAGTTGTAGTGGTTTGTTTGTAGTTGACTGTTTGGAGTTCAGGGATGAGGTAGAGATGATACAGTTGAATGTATGTAGTGATTGATTGGTAGAGCAAGGAATGGGGCTTCGGGCTGCAGTGAGGGGTGATGTAGACTAGAGATGCTCGATGTTGGAGTTTCTCTTGAATTTGGGTGTTCGAAGATTGGGTTCGGGGATGAATACGGTGTTGAAGGAGAAGTGGTATTATATGTGGTGAGTGATAGCAGTGAGTTTTTTGATGACAGTGAGGAGCATGGAGGTGAAGTACTGGGGGTGGATGGATGACGTCGGTAGTAGAGAGTGAGGTGATTGCAGGAGAGGATTCGATTTGGATGCAGGTTAGTATGGAAAGTCGATGTGAGGTCGATGATGAAATGGATGAACTTGTTATTGTAGTGGGACATTAGGAAAACAATCTGACAATAGTTTTGCTATGGTATTGTAGTGGTAGTCTGATTTTATTGAAGTGATGAATGTTGTCTGATGTGAATGTTGAAGTAGTGTGGTATGTGCGGAGTGTTTGTAAGAGAAAGATGACTGTGAGTGTAGTGAATAAGGTGAAATGGTGGAGTTGTAGTTGAGCAAGGAGGAGCTGTTGATGTGGATTGGTGGCAGGCAAATGATGGAAGTTAATGATGACTGAGTGGACGAAATTTAACTTGTATGATTGTTTGACAGAGGAAGAAGTGTGGTAGTGAATGTTTGTAGTGGAGATGGGTGGTTTCGTGATTTTTGGTGGTTCTGTGATATAATGGATCTGGCTGACAGTTGACAGAGGGAGAAGTGTATGGGTATTGGGAATGTTTGTTGAAACGGTTGCAATAGTTGCAAAAGGCAGGTCGAGGCAAGGAGTGTGATGTATGTAGACATGGAGTGTTGGCGTGGTGAACTGGGGTATATGTTATGTTTATGTAAGCAAGTTGTATCAGAATGAAGTGGTGCTGTCGACGTCGAGGAGAATGCCACTGTTTTGTATGTAGAAGCAGGTTGATTTTCTTTGTTTTTGGTCAGTAGCTTTTTTTTTTCTTTTTCTTTGTGAAGAGGCTGTCGTAGCTCGGTAAGCTTTGAGGAAATGCTACTAGAAGTATGTTGTATTGATGTCGTGGTATGGCCGGGAGTTGTATGGGAAGATATGAACAAAATTGTATGTAGTGTTTAGGCAGGAGGAAGTGTAGTGTATGTTAAGGTCAGACTGTGAAGTTTGGTTATTGGCAAGGAGGTTCTGATGAGCAGCAGTATTGTGGATAATATGTGATGAATGGTGACGGGGAGTATGTGACAATTCGTATTTCGGTGGAGATGTTGATTTGATCAGAGAGAGGTTGAGTTTGTTGAAGGCACTCTCTGTAATGTTAATGCTAGCAGCAGATCGGAGCAGATAGAGTATGGTCGCGCAAGTAAGTTGTTGTATTGTCGCAGTGAACCAGAAGGCAAAGATTCAGGCAGAAATGGGGTGGGTAGAGTTTCGAATGTAATGATGTGGTGATTTTCTCTGGTGATAGTAGTTGCTCTGGTGGATGAATTGAAACTCAAAAGCAAGTATTGACAGTGGCAAATGAAGAGGTTAACATTGCTTTAATCTATTTTCCATATTGGGAAAATAGATTAGTAGAAATAAACAATTGTAGTTTCTAGTTCATGCAGTTCATGCACTTGCTTTAATGTTTGTATACTGTAATGAAAAATATATATCACATTTCTATCTGAGCATGCACTTGTTTTAACATTTTCTGTTTCTTTGTGTTAACTTCGTAGGCTTATTTGGAAGGAAGCAAGGTCCTTAGTACGCAACTAGATCAGATCTTACATGTTGGAACTCTGTAATGTTTGTACTCTGTAATATTTGGAAGGATTGCTTTAATGTTTGTACTCTGTAATGTTTGTACACTTATTAAATTGACATTATTTTCTATTTCTCTGTGTTAACTTGGCTGCAGGCTTATGTTTTATTGGTTATGCACTTGCTTTAATGTTTGTACACTGTAATGAAAAATATATGACATTTCTTTCTGAGCATGCTCTTGTGTTATATTTGTAGATTATAATCTTTATTCGTTTATGAAGATTTAGTTTGATTGCTATTATTAAAATGTAATATATAGGCATATCTCTTGAAAAGTGTATCTACGATTTTTATAGCTGCATCTATGAGCTGTAAAAGAATTTATCAATACTATAACATGTTGATTTAATAGCGTGAAATGACCACTATTCAATAAATATTTTATAGCGGCAAAATGGTGTTATAAAGATTTCCAATTCCGTTGAGATTTAGCTGTATTATAGCGGCTATAATGAGCTATTGAATAAATATTTTATAGCGGCAAAATGGTGTTGTAAAGATTCCAAGTTCCGTTGAGATTTAGCTGTATTCTAGCGGCTACAATGAGCTATTGAATTAACGTACCATAGCGGCGAAATTGCGTTATAAAACTAAACTCAACCATAGCGGCATATTTTGTGTTATAAATATTCAACGGTTTTTTATAACATGTCGATATACAGCGCTTATCAAACCGCTATGGTTGTGATTAATAGCGGCTATATGCCGCTATAAAAGATACATTTTGTTGTAGTGAAAATAAGTATGGTTTTGGAAGTGAAATCTTTCTTTGAGATTTTATGAATAACCGTTGAGATAAACATATGGTTACATTTTATATGTAATGAAAGTGAAATGGTTTGTGAATATACTTACGCCATTGAGATAAGTATATAAATACATTTCCAAGTATTGGAAATGTGTAGAGATGGTTTATGAATATATCTTTAGTGAAAGGTATTTTACTATGAACATTTGAAAGGAGATTTTAACTAATGAAAGGATTAATTCAGAGACTTAATAGTTGCTTATGTGCTTAATCATACTTGGTTAAATTTTTGATTGGATTATTTGTTAATTTGATAGTTAATTAACTGACTAGCAAACCTTGGTCAGCTTTGAAACTATCAATTGTTGGTTTGGAGAGACCAGGATCAAATATGTTATCTGTAAACCACTTCGACTTGGCATATGCGTTCGAATTGATGACAGCTTAAGGATAACGGAATCAAAGACAGAGTATTTTGAACTGCAAGGATTACTTGCTACTAATCCTGAGGGATATTCCAAAAAGAATGTAGTAGAAATAGCGTTTTTGGTTTATTCATACCCTGAACAACTTATATGGATAATTGTTGGCAGGGCATTGTTGCATGGAGGGCACTGTTAGCACTGCATGTGAAATTTTCTAAAAAGGTAAATGTAGCCTCAAGACTTACACCTCGTAATGACTAAAACAAGGGATATGCAGCAAAGCTATGTAGTTTGCTACCATTAGGGTATGGTCATTACTCAATCTAGATCGATATTTATGGATTTATGTATGCTAGTGCCTCGGTTTTGGTTGTTAGCCGCAACAAGGGTGATGACACATATTCGGTACTATCTAAGAAAGGGTAGGTCAGTCCTGTGTTGGCAGGGAGCTACGGTAGGCCCTCGGTACATTTTTTCCAAAAGGTGTATTATGACAGATAGTACTCCAGTAGTCTTATCATTGTATGGAATCCATTTTCCAATACGTGCCTTTGTGGACTTAGTTGTATAGTAAATACGCTGGAATGCAATTATTGTAATAATTTTGGCTATATTAAGTACTTATTTAAACCTTAGATATTATTATAATACCACTGGATTTTCTAATAAAATGGTTTGGTTATTGTAAGGTAAAAACCTATCCTCATTTATATGCAACACAGTCTTACGCGATATCTTTATTTTGAAAGATTTTATAACATTAAAAATCCATATGATTTGGTTTGAGTTTCTTACGCTGTTTTACCAGACTGATTTGGATGTTATTTTCTTATAATACTCGGATCAGCCCCAAGTATATTTACAGATTTAGTTATGGATGCATGGAGCTTGAGGAGACGAGCTAGATGTCTCCAAGACGTATTTACGTATCTTTATTTCCATAGCATTTCTAATTTGTATTTATTTGCATTTGTGAGGATAGACTATTATAGCCGATGATAGGTTGGTATACTCCGACTGATGTATGTATATTACACGTTTCCTTTTGTAATGATGAAATGTATATTATATATACTACTAGTCACAACGTAAGATTCTATTTTGTCTTTTTTCTTTCACCCTAAAAATCTATCTTTCCGGTACTTGGATTCTCGGCACATGAATACCATGGATGTATCAGTATCGACTTTTAAGAGTTGAAATGGCGGGTAGTTACATCATGTTATCCGAGCTCAGGTTAAGTGAACACCTAGGCTTCGGTGGGGTAAACTCATTAGAAATAGGATTAGTAACCCCTTAGAATGAGTTTGAAAATGTGTGTGTTTGTGTGTCTATATGTATAAGAGTGTGTATTATTTGTGCTATAAAAATGTTTTATATTGAGTTGATTTATTAATTGAGTGGTTTATGAATTCTGATCAATATGAAAGGTACAAGTGTATCGATAGGGGTTTCTAAACATTTCGACAAGGCAATCCGACATAGCATTATTTTTGAAATTGGTAAATGAAATAATTTTACCTAGATTTTATATTTTATATATAAAAGAACAATTTTAAGAAATTGATGTAGTTGTTTATGATGTGTTTGTTTGTTATAAAATGATAATATTCAACTATTATCATTGGTTGTTCGATTAATTAGGCTCGGCCAGTTTATGAGCGTTAACTATTGTTTGTTGATTATTGCTTTATGCTCGACCAGTTTATGAGTAGTTTACCTTTTTCAACATAGATCGGGTAGATAATAATTATGGAAACATTGAAATGAACACCTTGTGAATTAAGTTTCATAGTGTGACTCTAAGGCATTCAGTGATAATGTTGGGTTAAAATTCAATTTTAATAAAAGTCAAATCTAAACAAAGATATACGTTTGTGAAATGATGTTATATAAGAAAGTAAAATTATATAGGTATGGTTTATAAATATAAGGGATTTAAATTGAGAATTTGAGTACTTAAATCACTGAAAGATAATTCTTGTGATGACTCCAGTATCATCGGCATTTGTTTTCTAGTTCTAAGTGGGGGAATGCTGCTATAGTAGTTTGCTACGGAATTGTTTTGGTAAACCAGATTTTGATTTAAACCCAAAAATGTTATCTAATATACAAAAGGAGATGTGTATATTATTATTTCAAAATGATTTGAAATAAAACCAGGTATTTAGTTCTTAAGTTTTCAGCTAAGTTATTTTATGAACGCATGTATCCTATGCATTATGGTAGTTTGGTTTATGCATCACATTATGACATGTTGTTTGGTAGTTTTCATTTATTGAAATAAAATGGAATTTTCAGCAATTTTGGATAGTCGAAAACTTCTGAGTTAGTTGAGAAATTGAAGCAAAGTGTTCGTGAAAATATAAAAGTAGAGTTTTGTAACTCTAGAATGGAAAGATAGTAAGTCAAAACAAGTTTTAAATTTGTGAATGCCCTGGTTAAGTAAAACAAATGTGATATTGTATATATACTCTTATGATGTAATGGAGTATTATATGAATATTAACTTAAGTCTTGAATGTTTATAAATATAAGTAATGTATTATGGAATGGTTCATAAACAATTTTAAAATTAAATGAGATAATGTTGGTATAAATAAATATGAATTAAAAATAATTGGTGTAATTAAGAACCCAATGGAATAAATACATAAGTAGTATGTAGATCATTTTATTCACATAACCATTCTTGATCCAGATTCGAGTACATGATTTTGAGGTGATTTACACCGATCCGAACAAGGATTTTTCACTTGATTCTTGAAGGCGTACAGTTAATACAGATTCATGATATGATTATAAAGTTTTCTATCATAGTATATAGCTTTGTAAGAAGAATAGAGTTTTGTAATCAAGGAATCTGCTTCAAGTCTGCATTAGAAAAGTCGAGTGAGCAATATCGGAAGTAAAATTTATATGATCAAGCAAGTGACTGAATTTGATATTACATACGTCCGGTCCATGTGCATCGTACAGATGGTTTGATTTGGCGTGTTAATTTGAGATGATTGCTATATATGATTTAGCGGGTTTAGATTCATGATATATGATAGGTGTGTTGTTATATTACTTTAAATGTCATATTTAACTCTCATTTTGGGTTATTTAAGAGAGATATAGGTACATGGAAGCTAAGGCTTGTGAGTGGCTTTTGGTTTCATGAATAGAGTTAGCTTGCTTGCTAATTGCTACGTGTTTATGCATAAAGACGGTGTTCGCTATGTGACTCACACATTCTATAAGGTATATCATACGCATATATTGTTGTTGTGTTGTCTCCAGATATAGGAGGTCATAAACATGAGTTTATATCGATGTTGTGATTTTTTGGACATAGCCACGCAACGAATGTGCTGTCAAAATTTTCTGTAACATATGGAAATTTATAAGTCTAAGGGCGGGAAGACATTTTCTTCTTTCGGCAATTTTGGGGAGGAAATTCCTTGAAAGGGAGATAACATAACGATCCAGAATTTTTATCATTTTGATTATGGGTATTTAATTAATATTAAATTTTTAAATAATTGATTTTAAAAGCCTAATAACTTCTTTTAGTTAATAATTAAAATCCTAATAACTTCTTTTACTTAATAAATAACAATGGTGAATCTGTTATAGAAACATATTACAAATTCAAATTTTTTGAATTAATTTTGATAGTGTGACCAAAAACCGTTTTATGACAAATTGTCTCGAAATGAGTGATATTATCATCTCGGGAGACTATTTAGATTTTGATGAAAATACTGTCGTCAAAACCGTAAAAACAAAGTGATGTATGCTATCGATTTCATGGTAATCAAACATGCTCTATGATCATGCAATCTCGAAACGTATAACATTTAAATTTGAGAAATTAAAACAATGCTATAATTTATTATATAAGCTAACCCTCACTCTCTTTTCTTTCACTCACTTTCCTTTGTTCTCCTTCATTCTTCCATTTCCAATAAATGAATTTGTATCCGCCTCCTCCAATTTGTTTTTGGAGCTACACTTAACGAAATGGTACGTCCTTTGATCCATTGTGCTCATAGGGAAAATCTATACAGGGTTAGATGCGTGCGATGGAGGTTGGTGGAGGTCGACGTGGTGAGGCAGGGGTTAGGTTTTAGGTTTGGTTGAGCTTGAGGAGGTAAGAGGTAAAATGGAGAACACCGCCGAGTTGCTCATGTCGAGGAGCACCTCCCCATCAATTTTCAACAATATCGACGGCCTTGGCTAGAATGCGACCTGGAATGGTCGAGAGGAGGGAAAGGATGTCGAATTTCGACTAGAAGGATCGAGTTTCGAGCGATGGAAACCTTGGGGGAGAGCACACATCGTGTGACGCATACGAATCGACGGTATGCGATTTCTTTGGGACATAGGGGAGAATTTGGTGATGGAAGGAGCGGCTTAGAGGGTTATGCATATCAGTATACAGTTGGGAACAAAATCTATTTCAAGGAAGATGATTAATTCACGGTAATTAAGTTATCAAGTTAACTAATTTAAGTTTTAATTAATCAAATTCTTATAAAATCAATATCTTTTGCATATGAGGTCCAACAAAGACTTGGTCTTTTGCATTATGCTCGTAGGAGTGTAATATATGATTATAGCTGATTTTGTCAAGTTTGGAGCAAGTAGAATATTGATCTAAAATTAAACACTGTACGATTTTAGACCGAGCATGAACACGTAAGCGTCAGCTAGAATATTGGTGAGCTAACTCACCTTTGTATGAACACTATATGATATTTGTGTTGTTATAAATTATTGTTTGTGTACTTGAATTATTTCTATAATTGATTTCCCGCTTTAGAAAGCGGATGACATGTGAAATGAAAACAGGTAATATAATGAATTTTGTAGAGGGATCTGGATTTCTCGTCACCATTGATGATAATTTCATTTATATAGTTATGTTATAATCGTTGAATGTCAAAGCTTGGTAATTTGACCTTATTTAATGTGTCTTTGATATGTCGCAAAAGTTAAACTCGTTTACTATGGTTCACTTAAACCACTGTTCAGTAGTGTGGTAGTTCTAGGCCTTGTTATAGTATTTTGGAAAAACTATTAATCGCTATTTTGATTTGGAGATGGTTTTGGTTTGGAGAATGATTTTTAACGCGGCTTTGGAATTTTTTATGGCATTTTATTTAGAAATTGTTTTTCGACTTCTTCATTTTATTCCAACCTTTTGTTAGTCTCTTCTAATTATTTAGAAATGATTTACAGGAATTATTTATTTTACAAAAAACTTAATATAATAATGGATGTTTATTATAAAGAAAAAATGAAATTATTTTTATGATAAAGTTGTTCTGTTACAAAAGAAGATATAAATATTTTAGAATAAATATTTGTGAAATGCTTTATATAAAATGTTGCATGGAAAGATAGACTTACACATGATATTTCATAAATAAAAAATATGTTTATGAATTATATTTTTACAAAAAGGAAAATCACATTTTTGAATCTGTAGTTATACATAGAATGGTCGTTTTATGGAAAACATTTATTCCTATCTCAAAACTTATGAGTAATAATAAGCATATAAGATTTTAAATCATCAGATTTATAAAAGGAGTTTTATAAATATAAAAAGGAGATTTATAAAAATAATAAAAAGGAGATCTATAAAAGGAATTTTGTAACTATTTTAAAAGAGATTTATAAAAAGAAGTTTTATAAAAGGATGAGATTTGATTTCCATAAATGATCTTTGTGACTATGGTGGTATGGAAAGGATTCTTTTCATACATAACACCAAATTTCGAGTTATGAAACCTTGTCTCTATCTCTGAGAATTAATAATGTATGTCGAGGCAAGGATAGTATGCTAACTTGTTCGACTATATTGTTAATCGAGGGATAGTACAAGTCTGAAATTAGAAAGTGGGGGTTAAGTATACTTGATCTAATTTTTGTACGATCCATTTACTTACACCAAAAGTGTTTTGGGTTTATTGTTATCGATGTTTTAAATGACATTTGTTTTAACCCAAATAAGTATGGTTTTGGAAGTGAAATCTTTCTTTCAGATTTTTTGAATATACTTATACCGTTGAGATAAGTATATGATCACATTTTCTATATTGAAATTGAAATGGTTTGTGAATATACTTATACCATTGAGATAAGTATATAAATACTTTTCAAAGTATTTAAAAGAGTAGAGAGGGTTTGTGAATATATCTTTTATAAAAGGTATTTCAATACGAATATTTGAAAGGAGATTTTAATTAATGAAAAGATTAATTTAGACTCTTAGTAGTTTTTTATGTGCTCAATCATGCTTGGTTAAATCTTTGATTGGAAAAGAAGATATGTTTTTGATATATTTTGATGTACCCAATTTCAAACATGTTGTTGTTGTTTTTGGGATATAGTATTTTGGATATCTGAGATGATATGTTGTGTTACCTAGATTTGAATTTTTATGAAATGGGTACTTACTTCAAATATTACATTTTATCCTTTCCGTTGTGAGGTTTTGATAGCATAGATAGATAGTCATGTATATTATTCATTGTATCAATTTTACCAATCAACAGTCAGCTATGAAATGGGCCTAAGGTTTGATAGACTTTATTTGCTTGAAACTTAGGCCCATTTTGAGGTGGGTTGTACATTTGGTATCAAAGCTTGGGTTACCCGATCAATGGGGATAAGTATAAGTAGGAGTGCATATTTGTTATTTTTGAAAGTATTTTTCAAAACCCTACTATATAAATGTATGTATTTATGTGTACATGTATACTTATTTGAACATATGATAGCACACTAGGAAAATCTTTAATTTCAGCAAATAATACTATCATAGGAAGTTGTAACTAAAATTTTAAACCTAGAGATAGTTTATTATGGTTGAAAATAGTTCCTTTGAGGCTGGGAATCCCTCTATCCAAGAAATACCCATAATTCGAGGAATGACAGAATGGTTCAAGCAATACCTGAGGCATGTAGGGCAAGTTCTCATTCCTCAACAAGCTGCGTAAGCGTCACCCATTGCCTCGCCTTTTGAAGCAACACCTCGCTATTGGATTTCCCTAAATTGTGTAAAGACTTCTAGGATACAGGAGGAAAAGTGTATATGGGAACAAAAAAATTTGTGGACATGAAGGCAAGGATCAATGACCATGAACATATATTTTGGGAGCCTGGATAGGAAGATCAGATCAAGAGGAAGAAGGTTGTGTGGCATCCTAAAGGAGTGGAGCTAGACTGGTGGACTATAATAGTTATTGAGAATTCTGATGAAGGATTCAGTTGGGCTCGCTTTGAGTCGTGATTTATGTTTAGAGCTAAAGTGAGTTTGCAATTGGAGAAGTTTATACAACTTAGGCGGAGAGACTCTATGTTAAAGGAGTATATCAGTAAGTTCATGAAATTTGGCTAAGTCTGGATTGAGATTGAGGTTGATCGATACCCCATAAAGAAAGCTATGAAGTTCGTTAAAGGCCTGAATTCCTCACTAAAGGAGCTGCTTTTGACCCAAGTACCCACGGGTGCCACTTATGAGATGATAGTTGAAATGGCCTTACCATAGATAGGGAGCACTAAGGAGAAGAAGAAGGTGAGACTGATGCAAAATCTAGGTACATGTAAGAAGGGATGATTTTGGGCTGACAAGACGGCCAAGGAGGATATTAAAATGGGAAGTATAACATGCCATAGGTGTCAAAAGAAGGAACATATTGTTAAGGATTGTAAGGTGAGCTTGATAAAGGAAGAGTTCAAAGGAAGATGCTACCACTGCCCTAAGGAGGGGCATTACAAGAATTAATGTCTGAAGCTAGCCAAGGAGGGACAAAACATGCAAGCTTATGCCATTGAAACTATCCCTATCTAAAGCAGACCTCCTCCAAGAGATGAAGGAAAAGCTGCAATGGAAGATACAACTATTATTTTCGAAAATACTATTCGTACTTTATCTGACTTAGAAGCATCAAATGCATTCATAGCTTGAAATGTAGTTAACCCCTTGAGTCTAAAAACCTAAGCTGTCACAACCCAATAGTCATATCAAATCCTATTGGGTGGTCGAGACATCTTTCTTTAGTTTGTAAAGACTTAGTTGTGGATATATGTAACATCAATTTTACATGTAACACGTATGTTCTTGGTTTTGAAGGGTATGGACTTATCCTAAGCATGGATTAGGTATCTTACTATAAGGATGTCTTGGTTGTGATAGGAGGATTACAAGGTTAAGGAGTTGCAATAGACGAGATATAAAATTTTATTGTACACCCCTAAATTTTATCGAGTTAAGATATTTTTATTCGTTGAACATATCACAAGATGAGCTCTCGTCTGTGCCCATAGTTCGAGAATTTCTTGACGTTTTTGAAAAAGTATTAGTTTGCCCACTCCAAAGGAAGATCCATTTTAGGAATAACTTGGAGATCGATGCTAAACCTATCGCTCTGTCATTAAGACATGTAGCACAAAATTAAGGCAAGAGTTGGATAAGATAATTTCGTAGCTGTTGTGGAAGGGATTTATTCGTCGAAGTACTTCTAAATAGAGAGTGTTATCCATACATTTTCTAAAACATACAAGCAAAATAATTCATGTCAGAATTAAGAATTGATGCCAAAGTTCAAAGTCTAATTTCGCAGTTAATGATATCGCATTCCATCGATGAAAGTAAACTAGGATGCCAAATGTAATCCATGCCATACTCAATCAATGCCGCATCGATTCCATGCTGCATATAAAATGTTATTCACATAATTTTTAAGGAAGATGATGATGACAAAAATGATACCGAAGGCATGACATTGAGAGGATGATAAAGTACATTAAAAGAAATATCGTATGATGTAGAAAAGTTGATGTTGAATGAATGACATCGCACCTAAGAGCTTAGAACACACGCGCGCGCGCGCGCGCACACACACACACACACACTTATATATCAGGTCCCCATAAGCAATGCCACATGTAAATAGACCGGTAATGATATCGAAGTGTTGCATATCATAAACCGCCACTTAAAGAGATTTAATGCTTCATAAAAGAAAGGTAGATATCACACCCAGGAAATATTGCATCTAACCGATAATGCATATAGTTAAATTTTCATATCCTTGGGATTGCATTTCATATGATGTCGCTCATCACCAACGTCGTCTCTTAGTTATGTCACTTCCCAAGCAATGTCGCCCCTTATTGATACCGCTTAGCACCAACGTCGTTTCTTATTTACATCACTTCTCAAGCAATATTGCTTCTTATTGGTATCGCCTCTCATGCAATGTCATATCTCTCCATGGTCGTCTATTATTGATGTCATCTATTATCAATACCGTGCACAAGTAATGTCTCACTTCATTAACTTTTAAAGGATGTCATACTTCCTCGATACAACATTGATGCCAGATGTCGTGGATGTCAATAAAAGCTATCAAGAAAATTTTGGATATTAAGCGTTAACACATGATGCTATAATCCATCAATATACCAAGGGATGTCATGGATTATCAAACAAAGCATAGCAATAGAAGCCATTAAAGGAACTATTGATATTGAAAGTTCCACATGCCGAAGGAAGTGCATAGCAACCACGCCGCACCGCTACCCTTATAAATATAAACCTAGGGGCATTGAGGAAGGGGCGATCATTTCTTTTCTCTCCTCTTAAAATTAAACAATTGTAATCATAAATTGAATTGGAGGAAAACTTGATTTGATTATAATCATCGTGGAATTATATGAATAAGGACTTGGACATGCCTATTACTTGATTGTGCTTTTTGGACATTATTATACATGGATATGTATGTAATAATGCTCTTTTGACCCAAAGCATGTCCTGATTTTACTTCATATTGAATCACATAAGCTTTGGTATAGACTATTGTTTATATGCATAGTCAATATCTTGCCAGCTACATATGAACATTAGACAATGAACTATGAGGATTGTCTATCTAGTCCGTTAACATGCTTAATGGGCTACTACACATACTCTCAACTTATTCTTTCTCTCCTTTAATCGTATGGCATGGGATTTCGAATATCTTGTTCCAAAAGTCCATGGGCATCATGAAAACATTTCTTAATGATATCATCTTGCACTTTGACCTTGAATGTTAATCCCTTTCTTGATTCCTATGCCCTATTTAATCAATACCAAAGGTCGTGCTTAGTCGTGTCATCAAGGGTGTTAAAATTGAGTTGGCTCATCATATTTGGCATCATGGGTGTTATACCAATTTTTGATCTAATAGGGATCCCCTATTTTCTTTTTCATTCCGGATGTTGGCTCTTAAGGCTATGCGTTTACTATAGAGAACTCAAAAGGTTGACCAAAAGGAACAGATATCCCTTACCTAAAATAACCGATTTGTTCGATCGGCTTGTTGGAGCCAAAATCTTTTTCCAATTGCACTTAGCCATGGGATTCTGTCATTTGAGGATGGCTGAGGATAGCAAGAAAAAGGCAGCTTTTCGCACTCTAAACGAGCTGTATGAATAGAAAGTGATGCCTTTTGGGTTGGTGAATGCCCTTGCATTCTTTATAGATTTAACGAGTAAAGTCTACTGGGGCAGTTAAATAAATTATCATAGTGTTATGGATGACATTCTAGTGTTCTCCAAAAGTGAGGGTGAGCATGAAAATCATTTAAAGGAGGTACTAGAGACCTTAAGAAGGCACCTTTTAAATGCCAGATTCTCAAACTATCATTTTTGAAACAAGGAGTGAGATTTCACTATCATATAGTTTCCGAGAAGGGATTATCTATGGATCCTGCAATGGTGGAAGTTATTCAAGACTAGAAGATATCAAAGAACGCCATGGAAGTTAGAAGTTTTTTGGGTTGGAGGGTTAGTATAGGAAATTCATCAAGTGCTTTGCAAAGATAGCGATCCCACTATCTCGCTTAACCAAGAAAAATCTAGTTTTTGCAAGGGATGAGTGATGCACGGAAGCATTTGAGAAGCTTAAGGGGCTGTTGACTATTACGCCAGTACTTACCATTCTTGAGGGAACGAAGCCCTTCTATGTTTACACTGACGCATGTGGTACGCGATTATTAGCTGTTCTTGTGCAAGAAGGTAGGTAGTTGAAGGATAATAAGAAGAGGAATCCAACTCACGACTTGGATTTAGTGGCTATTACTTTTGCTTTGAAGATGTGGAGGCACTATCTTTAGGAAGAAAGATTTGAGTTAGTCACCAACCACAAATCCCTCAAATATTATTTTCCAAAAAGATTTTAATCATAAGCAGCAGAGGTGGATGGATTTTATAGCATCATATGACTTTGAGATATAGTATACCCCCGGAAAAGGGAATGTCATTGCCGATGCCCTTAGTCGAAGTCATGCTAGGCGGTTGGAGTTCCTCTCAATTTTCATTTTTCAAGCTCCAACGGAACCACTTCTTTGCTATTTAGCAGTCATGTAAGTTAGACCAGCATTAATGGACAGCATTGGGCATGAGCAGAAGAAAGATGTGACGATAGTAGGCATCTTGAACAAGCTCGGTAAAGGAGAGCATTTCCCTCATAGCGGTAGGTATGCAATTGATAAGAGAGGATGTTTCAGAAGAGATGTATGCCTTTGTGTTCCTATGGTGGTGGATATGTTGGAGGAAGTTTTAGCCTATGCAGTTAATGCCCCGCTATTACCCCACTATAACCCCGCTATATCTCATAGTGGATTTCAACCGCTATGATTTTTTCATATAGCCCAAAACATAGCCTTTCCGCTTTAAGCCCCGCTATATCCCGTTATTCCGCTATATCTTCTTTAAAAGGAACGAATTTAGAAATGACATTTGTACATTATAACAATTATGGAATTAACTTATTTAATTGAATTTTTAATATATTTTCAGAAATGATAATGCTCTAATATTCTATTAAATTCAATTATGTTATATAATAGTATGACATTTATTTACAATATATTCGCACATGTTTTTATTTAAAATTCTTTTATGTATTAATTATAATTCAATTGAATGTTAAATTTTCATTTGATTGCCATTTATATTTTTGTGAAGGTTAAGTACGAGCTTTATATGCTATTTTAGAGTCATCTGCTATATCCCACTGCACCCCTATTGTATTCTCGCTATGACTTTTCGCACCTTCGTCGTATTGAACCTGCTAAGAGCTTTAACTGCACAAGTTTTAGTCGAGTGCCACCATTCTTGAATGACCATTCACTCGGTTTGGGATAAAATGTATAAGGATATGAAGCAAATTTTTTATTGGTCGAGGATGCAGAAGAGGGTAACAGAATTTGTCTCTAGGTGATTAACGTGACAAAAGATAAAGGCAGAATAAAGGAAGCCTAAAAGACTATTATTACCGCTAGAAGTACCAACTTGTAAGTGGAAGCATATATGGATAGACTTTATAGATGGATTAGCTAGGAGTCAAAGAGGTAATGAAGCTATTTGGGTTATAGTGGATGAGCTCAATAAAAACACCAATTTTATTCCCATTAGGAATAATAGGACTGTAGCATCTTAGCACAAATTTATATCAAAGATGCAGTATGACTGCATGAATTTCCAGTTAGCAAAGTTAGTGAGAGGGACCCCTTATTTACCATTTGGAAGATTTTGTAGCCAACTTCAGGAATGATGTTGAATCTTAGCACCGTTTACCACCTACAGATCGACGATCAAATTGAAAGGGTAGATAAGATTTTGGAATATTTGTTAAGAACTTACATCATAGATTTCGATGGACATTAGAAGCAGCACTTACATTAGTAGAATTTGTGTACAATAATAATTACTAAGCAATGATTTGTACGACCCCCTTTGAAGCATTATACGGAAGGCCATGCAAATCGCCTAATTATTGGTAGGAAACCACAAACAAAATTCTGCTTAGACCATATTCTCTTTGCAAGACCTCGGAAAAGACAGAGATGATTAAGCAGCGAATGAAGGCCACACAGGACCGTTAGAAGTCCTATGCTGACAAGCGGGGGAAGGAATCAGAGTTTGAGGTAAGAGACATGACATTCGTTAAGGTTTTCCCTCTTAGGAAGGTTATGTGGTTTGGTATATCAGGAATTTGAAGCCGTGGTTTATTAGGCCCTTTCCGATTTTGCGAAGAATAGGAAAACTTACATATCAAGTAGAGCTTGGGGATAAGTTAGGCGGAGTCTATGATGTCTTTTATGTTTCACATTTGAGGAAACACCTTCAAAGCAAACTACTGTAGTGATGCCTGATCAGTTGGTAGATATTGAGACAAAGCCGATAGTACCCCATGCCATCACATGCATAATGAAGCAATAAACTACGAAACTCCACAACATAGAAATTAGGTTGGTCTGAGCACAGTCGGAAGATAATCTAGTGAAAAGCACATGGAAAACTGAAGAGAAGACGGAGGCTTTTTATCCTGAGCTTTTCTGTGACAAACTTCCTCTCTACAAAATTTAGATTTTTGTTCACATCGTGGTTGCTATATTGGATGGTAGAGGATGATTGCCATAGTTTTAATGTTATTTTTGCATTCATGTAGAATTTTATGCATATTTAATATGCTTGCATACAAGCCTATATGTCATGATCTTACGTTCACGATAGTAATGTGCTCTCCTATAGTATGTTGCATATATAATCACATTGCACTTTTGGCTGAGTAAATGATTATGTAGATAACTTGATTGTATAACATGGTTATACATTGTGTGTTTATACTATCTACCCTATATGGATTTGGGAACGAAACCCTTTTTAAGGGGAGAGAATTTAACACTCCTTAAAAATTAGCAAGATATTAGTTAATTGATCATAATACCAAAAACGGAAATTTTGTATACATCAAAATTTATCCATGAAAGTTATACTATTGTGTTCACGATGATTTTCTGATAAATTTTCATATTTAAAGTATTGTAATCGAAGCTTAAACAGAAAAGTTATTGACGTTTGAAGTTGAAGAATTTAAAATAAATTTAAATGATTTTGAAATTTGAAATTATATAACATTAACATGGAAATTAAATGGCTGATTAATATTTGAACATTTGGGTAAATTAGTGTTGGAGAAAACTTTGTCGTTAATTATAAAAACTGGAAAGAAATTATTTAAAAACCGGCAACAATTAATTTTATGCCATTTATAATAGACCATCGACGGCCTCCTCAAGGGCCGGATGATCGCCAGAAGTCGTCCACATAGGGAGCAGCGGTTGGCTGGTGATGGGTGGCCTCTAGGGTTTTCTAAGGCACGAATGATTTGGATATTATTATTTTAAACCGACAGAAATTCAGCAATTCAGATGCCTTTTAACCATTAAAAAAATAGAGACCAGCCCCTCATTTTTATTCACAAAAATATTTGAAACTCTAATGAAACTCTGTCAGTTTTCTTCTTTAACTATATTTCAAAGTCAAATGGATTTAAAGGTAAGTAATCTTGGATATTTATAAATATGTTTTCTAATTCTATTCTTCCTAAACTTTGATTTTGAATCTAATCAATATATAATTGAATTATTGTATGTTCTAAAAAGAAGAAATCTGAAGGAGGAATTAGCAACGAGCGTGAATCAAATACAAAGGAATGTAGGAAAATTATCTATGAGTGGAAATCTTAGTTTTTCACATTTCAACATTTGTATGGTAGAACTTTGGATTTGTTTTATACTTTAGGGAATTTTATTCACGAAAGCGGTAAAACTAAGACCCCAAAATTCCCCAAAACGAAGTATCAATTCTTATATTTATTGAAACCTCAATATTCTATATTAAAATAGTAGAATTTATTTTGTTATTGCAATATGAATATTATATATTCTATTCCACTTCCAACATTTCTTTTTTGTTGTGGTAAAGGGTTCTAAAAAAATAAGTTAGGAAATAGTGTGTAAAAGACAAATTCTCATATTCGTAGTTTGCATTGCCTATTTTCTAATATAAATACGAACTCCTTTCTCATTGTACGTATAAAATTTGAATATAATATATTGGGTTTAAATTGTAAATTTATAGATGTTGGTTCTACTATATTATTATAAAATACGTTTGGCATTTGATTCTATTTTTTATGCAAGTCTATTGTTTAACAAATGATATTAGCTATTTTGTAAGTTGTTGTATGAAGTTAGCCTTGTATGAATTGGAAGTTTTGACATATAAAATGGTTAGTATAGGACGCAAACACGCTTTCAAATATCTAGTTAACCTATATTATGTACGTATAAATATATTAGCGTATAAATATATTATTAAGTTGTAATTAATAGTGTATTATTTGCATCGTATAAATAGGCTAGTAATTAGCATTAAACCACATAGGAATGTAAGAATAATTATGGAAATTAATCCACAGCTAAAGAGTTAAAGGCATAATAAGGAGTTTTCCTTATATGGCCTTAATACGAATGCGGTGAGGTTTGTACAGTAGCACGTTAAGAGAGTTGACTTATGACTAAGTTATAAGGATGCAAGGTCAGTCAAAAGTATACAGAAGTCTATCCAGCTAATCTGGCTACTAGCAGTGTGACTTTGGAACAGATGTCAAACATCGCCTATAATAAGTACCCATGGAGGATGCGAAGTTAGTCTCAATTCTATAATGTAAAACTACCCAACTAATTTGGTTACCAACACCTACGAATGGTCGAACTATTGTAAAACGTCATAGTTTGAGTTACGGGTCATAATACGTTGGACTTGCTTCTAGGTTAGGGTATTAAGTGGTTATTGTCGGGCCGCCTCCTTCCTGCATAAGAAGTATTAATGGTCGAGATTATCATATAGGTGCGATAAGTGGGGAATCTCGAGAGGCGTTCGCTTCGAGGTCAAGGTATTAAGTGGCTATTGTATGGTCCACTGCTTCTCATAAAGAAGTATTAAGCAGCTTGATGAGATTTCATACAATGACAGTTAGGGAGTGACATAGAAAGTTCCTCCTTGGATTAGGTATTAAATAACGAGGGCCTGCAAGAGTAATTTATATTAGATAATATTTAATTTGCTTTGATTTATTTGAATGTGGAATCAAGAACGAAGATCTGAGTCTGTAAACTCTATCAAATTGTCCTCTTATACTTTGTGGTGTACTTGGTATCCCGAAAATCCAAGCAGTTATGATTGTAGCCCATAAAATTAATTGGGTGTGCTTATTAGCCCGTAAATCTAGTGAATGTGCATGTAGCCCAGAATCAAGTGACTCTACCCAAAGGTCGGGATTCTAGAGGGTGTGTCTCTTAGCCTTAAAATCGAGGTTGTATTTGCATTTACTAGTGGAAAAGAAATCCGTATGAGGAATTGTGCAGGACTGGATGTAAGGTAACTTCGAACTAGTACAAAATCCCAGTGTGTTCTTTCCTTTTTAACTTTTACTGCATTTACTATTATTTGTACTGAATCTGTGATTGTTAACATCATTGCAAGTAAAATCCAAAAGAATTTGAAAAATATATATGTATTCTATTAAACACTATTCACCCTCCCTCCATGTTAATTTAACCTTAAGATCCCTATTTCGTTGGCTCACATTTGGTATCAGAGCATTGGTTCTGAAAGTATTCATAATCTAATTTTTGGAAAAGTTTATGTGGTAAATTTTGATAATATTTTTAACACTATTTTCGACCAAACAATTTGCAAAATCGTCAGGTTATTATTTCATAAATTTGCATCTATTCATTACAAAAAATCACGTGATCTTTTGGAAAGGTATTAATTGCAGGAACATATATGTTGTATGGATTTTGATCAATAGAAATGTGATGATCAAACTCTACAGATCAAAAGGGACAAATGGATATTGGATAGTGGATGTTCAAGACACATGAGTGGAAATTTGGAGATTTTGAAAGATATAGTTTACAAAGTTGGTGCATCAGTAAATTTTGAAGACAACTCTATGGGATATGTGATTGGCTTCGACATTGTCAGTAATTCTAAATTTCTTGCTTTTCTAATGTTTTGTTAGTTAGGAATTTAAAGCATGATCTGTTGAGTGTTAGTTTATTGTGTGATAAGGGATTCAAAATTAAATTCGTAAAGATAAATATCATACCGAAAATAATGATTCAAACATTATCTGTAACATCCCGATATTTCATACCATTAGCATCCGCACATGTCGGTTTTGAATTGCTCAAAATATCAGATTGTTAATTTATATTTGGCAAAACTCAGCATATACAGTAAATAAATAATCACAGAATCACAGACATAGAGTAATTTAACAATAAGCAGCGTAATAGATAAATAGTAGTTCATGAAGCTACTATATAAATAACATAGTTTGAAATAAAATACAACATAATATATCAAATACAATGTAGTCTCGAATATAAATAGATGAAAGTCCGAACAAAACTACTGGATAGCTGAAATCTGAATAGATACAGATGAATCTCCAAGTGAAGCTCCAACTCCAAAGGTGAGTCTCAAATGTTGTAGTACTCAGTCTGACTCGAGCGTAGAGCAAAACACAAAACACTCAATTCGGGATTAATATTCTTATATCAACAAATTCAACTCAAGTGAAATGTCAACTGAAATACAAGTAACTTAAAGGATGTTTGGGATACCCATCCTCTAACGATCCGTGGAACTATCTACTATGTAGTAATATACGCTATTATAATATGTCTATAGTAAAGTAAAGGTATCAAAATAGCATTAAGGCATTACCCATATCCCCCTTAACGCATTTTTATATTCCCATAGTCTATATAATACTGTAATTACTTAGTAAACTGGAGGGCTATCAGAGGGCACTCCATAGGTATAGTACAAACCAAACTCGTAGAAGACGCGATAGGGCATGCAACAAGGCACTCGAGGCAATGCTAGGGTAGATATACCTTTTGAGTATCCGGACTGGTGGTAACACATAGCAGCTACTACCGCCCACCTTGTGACACACTTCCAAATCAAAGGGTGCACTCAATCAAATCATAAAAGCAATAGTATGGTATCGAAGAAATGTGTCCGATAGGAGGAATGACCTCACTTGGCCCACCATAGCTCCTGTTTAGCCGCATTAAGCTTACTCATGAGAGTCAGGGTCATGTGAATACCATATAGAACCGTTACCAAATCATCCTACTTCATTCTGGAATCTCCGCCATGTACACAGTTGTTAAGGTGGTTTTTGGTATTGACATAGGGTATGAAAATATCTGACCCCGATCTCTTTAACCACCGATCGTTAATATAACACCACGGTCATTTCAAAATAGTTTATACTTCAAAACCAAAATATCATTTCCATTTCAAAACCATATCAATACTATATCATTTTTTCACTTCAATCATATCCATTTCCAAAAATAATAGCACTTTCAAAGTGATAACATTTTCGAAACCAAAACACTTGAAATTAAAACACCTTTGAAATCATGCACTTTGAAATCATCATACTTTGGAAAACCATAATTTCCACCACTTGAACAGTTTAGATATTAGTAATAGTATATATAATAAAATAATTTATGAAATAAAATAGTTTATATAAAAATAGTTATAAGTTAAAATAGTTTATATAAAATAAAATAATCGGAATATTAAAATAGTTTATAAAAAAAATAGTTTTATATTAAAAGTAGTTTATATCAAAATAATTTATAAAGTAAAATATATAAATAGTTTTATATGATATAAAATACTTTATATAATAAATAGCTTCCTCAAATTTCTCAAATCGAATCCAAATCAACTTGAATTCCGAAATTCAAATTTAATTAAATCTCAATTCATTAATTTCGACTCAATTCAGTTTCTAAATTAACTTTTTCAAATTATGTCGATTTCAAATACAGATTTAAATCACAAAATAAACCATTTCAATTTCAATATATTTCAAAGCTTTAAATAATCCCCACTTTCAAAGCTAAATTTGATAACTTCAAATATGGCTTAATTTAACTTCATTACTATTTAGTTTTGAAATATTCACTCATAAGTCCAAAATCGTTTAAATAAAACCCAAATTACAAATAAACTAAATATTTCCTTTAATTTATTTAAACTTGAAATATTCATTTAATTACCTTAAACCAAAATCAAGTTATAAAATCATGTCCTTTAAGAATCTCAAATTCAATAAGTTTCAAATCGATTTAATTAAATAAAATTCTTAATTAAATACCATTTCAAATCAATTTCAAATCTATCTTCCCAACCTTAATTTATTAAAATTTATTATAAGCTCTATATTTGAAAATATAATTTTAAATAAATACTTAGACACATTCTATACAAATTAAATCAACTATATTAAATTAAATCTTATCATCAAACTTATTTTGTAATAAAACTAATTTATACATATTTTAAAATTGTAAAATTATAAGTAAATTCTTAAAATTCTTAATTTCAAAACTAACTTATAAGTTCAAAAATTTCCAAAACATATAATTTTAAAATCAAGAATTTAAACTTTATAAAATATATTTCTATATAATATCTTGAAATCAATATTTATTAAACCATATATTTCTTTCTAAAACCATAGAAATCATTTTCAAAATATTTGTACATAGACCACCGGTGTCTATATATAATTTTTTATCCTATGGTCAAGTGATACGGATATTTATCATTTTAATCCGTAATTTAAATATATATATATATACCAGTATATATTATTTCAACCCGCAACCCCAAATTCAATTCAATGAAAATTGCTTGGGTTTATTATTTCAACCCATAACGGTTTTCTCCTATTCTACAGATCGTTCGGGTATGTATCATTTCAACCCATAGGGAATTTCAAACTAATAGGAAACTTGCAGAGTGAAAACATATATGATAATAATATAACAGGCATGTATCATCAATATAAATAACAGATAATGGTATCAGATGACACAGGTAAATAGATACAAATAATAGCATATATATATCAATGTAAATAGCTAACATCCGCATATTTTAACTGTCGTTTCAATTGAAATTAAATTTAATAAATATAAGAATGTTAATCGTGAGTGATTTCTCACCTTTCGAGGCTATAGATAATAAACAATGAAATTGAGTTACGAAATGCAAGTACGACTTCCAAAGCAAAGCTAAATTGGCATGAATTCGATAGACAAGTTGATAAATGGTAATTGATGAGAACCAATCAGAATCCGTTGATATAATTGAAATGATATGTATATTATATTAATATTTTCCTCAAAACAGATACTCAATTTAAATGCATTTTTTTATTGACATGTCTACATATTACGCTAATAAAAATCAAACATATACCTTAACACACAATAATATATACTTATATACACCACTATATATATTGTAACTTTTGTAACCCATATATACATACTGATTTAAATTCATTATTATTATAACCCTATATGTATACTTTGAAATCAACAACAATATGAATTCATATATATATATATATATATATATAATATGAAGGCTTCAAATACAGTATACTTAAACTGTATCATATTTATAACATATGCACAGATTCATGATATCATACATGCAGACATATCCGAATGCACAACCTATATTTTTAAATCAATCTTTAACTTATACATTTTTAAAATTTTAAATCATTATATATCACTTATATAAACTTTATATACGAACATACTTGGTCATATAATAATGTTATATAACTTATATATCATATTCAATGAATGTATGCAGACTAGCAATATATTTGACATGGCTACTGAATAAATATACAGTAGATATATATATATAACTTGAGAATATTCATATATATATAGAGAAAACTTTAAGCAAACCCCGTTATAAATAAAACTCAACATACCAGACAATATAAACTTACAAACAAACTTTACATATAAAACCATATACTATAAACATAACTAATACATATATCATAAACATATATGCTTATATCATACTTTATAAGCAACAAATGACATAAAATTATCATATCATATAAATATATAATGCCAACACATACAAAAAAAAGATAAACTCATATAACATTTCTTATAACAAACTTTATATAAACTATATATATATACTTTTAATATCAATCAATTAAAACTTCCAGCAAATAGAATGTATAAGTTATATTTATATATAATTTGCATATTATAAACAACAACACTTAAAACTCGTACATATAAAGTACTAAAATATTACAAACCGGACCTTATATTCATTCACATCTTTAAATAGCAAGATATATACAAAAGAAAAATAAAGTAGCTTGTATAAATATATATTAACATATAACTTATATGCAAATAGCGATAAATAAATACTTACAGCAAATGCAACTTTAAACTGACCCATATATATAATATAACTAACATAATATAAATATGTATAATACTGTATATAAACATACATGTAATACCACAAAAAGGAGGAGCTCGGCTGGGTAGTGGCGGCCGAAACTAGGAGAGCTGGGTGCATGCTTGGTCTAATTTGGGGCTGCACCTTCGGCTGGGTGCTCGGTTTGTGGAGGTTATGGCTGGAGGGGAGATAGGGCGAGGTTGGTGGTTGGGAAATGAAGGAGGAAGGGATGCGTGCATGACTGAGGGACGGAGAGGTGGTTCGTGGCTACTAGGCATGGTGATGGATAGAGTTTTGGCTTTGTTAGGGAGAGAAAGGGGATGGGAGGCACAGAGCACGAAATCTTCAATATAGCAAATGGTTGAATTCATATATTATATATAATATTTTATTATTATTCCTCATTGTTTTAGCAAGCCAGAAACGAAGAAGGAAAGGGGATAGGTTGAAGAAAATGAACAGAAATAAGGCAGACAAATGGGCAAAGAAAATGTACCCAAAAAATATAAAGCAATGGGAAAAGGAAAGGAAATGGCAACGGTCTCACATTGATTCAACAAAAAATTTTGAAGTGATTTATTGTTTTTGTCAGCGGTTCAAATTTTGAAAAGCAGGGAAATCCTAAAAGTCACTAATTTCGGTACTGATACGACGCACGTTTCATTGTTTCCGTCGCATACTGGAACTCAATCACACAAATGAATATATTATGGGGATCGGCATGACGAGACGATCAAAACGGTATACAAATATCAGTGGTAGGATTATCCTATCAAAAGTCGATATCGGTACCAAAAATGCTGCTAATATGTCGAAAATAGATAAACGGAGCAATTGCAGTTCAAATTTGACGAAACGAAATATGACGTCACACTTAGAAGATGATTTACAATTTTATTATATTAAAATATTCAGGTTTCAAAAACATTTTATTATCATCAAACGTTAACTGATTTGAATTTAAATAAAATTACACAACAAAATAAACTTCCATATTATCTGATGAAAATTTATCATTTGCTTTATTTAAATAGATGTATTGCAAATATTAAAATTTTCATTTCAAATTCAATTATTTAAAATTTCAAAAAATTCTAGTTAATTACATTATCAAAACCATTAAAATTTACAGGTCGTTACACTCTCCCCCACTCAAAACTTTTCGTCCCCGAAAAGAAAGGAGGTAGAAGAATAGAAATAACCAGAAAGAAAAATAAATTGAAAGACAAGATAAAACAGTTAATTTAAACCATATAAATTTCAATTTCAATTAATTAATATTCAATAACTGGTTTTAAATTCAAAGTACTTCATTAAGTTGATTTGTTTTAGTTTATATTAATATTTGTTACAAAAGTTTCTTTCAAAATAAAATTCAATTTATTTATCTCATTTATTAGATCCACTTGATTTTACTTAAGTAAGTTTCTCACAATTCAATCTTAACTATTCCTAAATTCCTATTTATTTATTCATTATCTAATGTTCACTTTATCTCAATTAACATTTTCTATAATAATAGATTTAGTGAAAATCATTTATTATAGCCATTCAAATTTTATTTAAAATTTCTTTACCATCATTTATACTGTATACAATTAAATTGCATAGTTAATTTCTGAATAATTTAGGTAAGTTATACTGGAATATAATTGAGCAACATACAAGTAAAGTTTTCCAATTCAATTTTTCAAGTTTAAATGTTTATTTAAATTTTTGGCTTCATTTTACAATTGGAATCATCCTTTAACATAAGATTAAGAGTTAAATTTTCGGTTTCACTTCAAACCATTAATATATATATATATATATATATATATATATATATATATTGTGTATTATATAAAATCTATAAACATATACCTATATAGATTATACATCAAGTCATACTTAAGAAATTCAAATCAAATTCATTTTTCAAATCAAAAGTGTAGCTTTGCTACCGAGTGATCTCTCCACTCTGAAACTCGAAAATGAATGTAAATCATGCTGCAGTCATCGCCGAAATTATTTTCCAACAACAAATGATGAGAGTACTGATTTAAAACTTTTAAAATTCTTTGAAAACAGTTTCTATTCAAAAATACTTTGAATAATATACCCTAAGATTTTAAACCAAATTTTCTAAATACCGGAAATTTAATTCTCAAATTCTTAATTTGAACTTATTTAAATTCCAAATCAATTTATAAACTATGTTTAATAATTCCATTTATTATTCATGTGGCATTTGTCAACGTTTTACAAAACAATAAATGAAAATCAAATATTATCATTTTCAACAACCAATTCATTTAACTATTAATTTCAGAAAATTTACTTATATATATAATATAATCATACCAAAACTTCATTTACCAATTTGAAATCAATATGGTGTTAGTTTATTTTGTTCAAGTGTTTTGAAATTCCTATCAATAGCGTTGATTAGATGAATAGATCAAAACCCCAAATCAATATTAACAACTCAAACAACACAATATATAAAGCATTTTTATATTAATTACAAATATACTCCCTCACTCGACAATACAAGAATGGATTTCAAAGCGAGGATAGAAATTCAAACTTTAGAGGAACTCTAATAAAAGGGAATTCTAATTCGAAGATAGGTTCGAAACAAAAATAGGATGATCAAATAACAAAATAGGAAGATGAACAGACTTATATAATCGCAGGCAACCTTAAATGGATCAACAATGATTTCGAGAATAAGATAGATGCGGAATTTTGAGGCAAATCAACATTTGATCGCTAGAGATAGAATTTGGGTATAACAAGAGATAGCAGCACCTAAACCGAGGATACTGAAATCTCCGGTGAATTGATGTCTATTGTAAAGGAGTTTCACCCTTTTACAAATCATTCAACGGAGCTTTGGGATACTCCAGAATTAAAAGAACACGAATAGGACGAGAACAGAAAGGATTTCAGAGCAAGGAATGTTCCAAAATTCAAAGGACACCCAAACCAAAGAGGAAGATATTCAAGTTCGAACGAAGGCGATTATATAATTAAAATCAACCATATATGCTAAGTTTGCCTAAAACCAGAGCTCTGATACCACATGTAACATCCCGATATTTCATGTCATTCGCATCCGCACATGTCAGACTTGAATTGCTCAAAATATCATATTGTTAATTTATATTTGGAAAAACTCAAAATATACAGTAAATCAATAATCATAGAATCACAAACAAAGAGTAATATAACAATAAGCAGTGGGATAGATAAATAGTTCGTGAAGCTACTGTAAAAACAACAGAGTTGGAAATAAAATTCAACAGAATATATCAAATACAATGTAGTCTCGAATACAAACAAATGAAAGTCTAAACAAAACCACTGGATAGCTGAAAGCTGAATGGATAAAGATGGATCTCCAAGTGAAGCTCCAATTCCAAAGGTGAGTCTCAAATGCTGTGGCACTCAGTCTGATGCGAGCGTAAACCAAAACACAAAACACTCAAGCAGGATTAACATTCTTATATCAATAAATTCAACTCAAGTGAAACGTCAATTGAAATACAAGTAACTTAAAGGATGTTTGGGATACTCATCCTCTAAGGATCTACGGAACTATCTACTATGTAGTAATATATGCTATTATAATATGTCTATAGTAAAGTAAAGGCATCAAAATAGCGTTAAGGCGTTACCCATATCTCCCTTAATACATTTTTATATATTCCCATAGTCTATACAGTACCATGATTCCTCCGTAAACTAGAGGTCTATCAGAGGGCACTCCATAGGTATAGTACAAAATAAACTCATAGAAGGCGCGATAGGTCGTGCGACAAGGCACTCGAGGCAATGCCAAGGTAGATATACCATTTGCATATCCGGACTGGTGGTAACGCATAACAGCTACTACCACCCCCTCGTGATACACTCCCAAATCAAAGGGTGCACCTAATCAAATCACAAAAGCAACATAATGGTATTGAAGAAATGTTTTCGATAGGAGGAATGACCTCACTTGACCCACCGTGGCTCCTGTTTTAGCTGCATCAAGCTGACACACGAGAGTCAGGGTCACATAAATACCATATAGGACCATCACCAAACCATCCTACTTCTTTCTGGAATCTCTACCACATACATAGTTGTTTAAGTGGTTTTCGGTATTGGCAGAGAGTATGACAATATCCGATCCCAGTCTCTTTAACAACCCATCATTATTATAACATCGTGGTCATTTCGAAATAGTTTATACTTCAAAACCAAAATATCATTTCCATTTCAAAACCATATCAATACTATGTCATTTTTTCACTTCAATCATATCCATTTCCAAAAATCATAGCACTTTCAAAGTAATAACACTTTCGAAACCAAAACACTTGAAATTATAATACCTTTGAAATCATACACTTTGAAATCATCATACTATGGAACCCATAAATTCCACCACTTAAACAGTTTAGATATTAGTAATAGTATATATAATAAAATAGTTTATAAAATGAAATAGTTTATATAAAAATAGTTATAAGTTAAAATAGTTTATATAAAATAAAATAATCAGAATACTTAAATAGTTTATAATAAACATAGTTTTATATTAAAAATATTTTATATAAAAATAATTTATAAAGTAAAATATATAAATAGTTCTATATAATCTAAAATACTTTATAATAAATAGCTTCCTCAAATTTCTCAAATCGATTCCAAATCAACTTGAATTCCTAGATTCAAATTTCATTAAATCTCAATTCATCAATTTCGACCCAATTCAGCTTCTAAATAACCCATTTCAAATTATATCGATTTCAAATACAGATTTGAACCACAAAACAAACCATTTCAAATTCTGAAAGTACGGTGTGTATACAATTATATGTGCTAATATAGTATACACGGATCGTGTAATATGGATTACAATACAAATGCGGAAATAGATGATAATAGCATAGTAAATAAAAAATAGAAAAAATCACACCAGAGATTTTTATACTGGTTTGGAGCACCGTCCTACGTCCAGTCCCAGACTTCTATCTGGATTTTCACCATTAACTCCCTCGCTTCACCCGGAGGAACAGGTTTACAACACCCGAACAACCGAACGGGATTTCACGCCTCTAATACACTGAGGACTTCAACACTTGCCTCTTACAACACAGAGGACTTCAACACAAGAACAAATACAATTGTTGTTGACAACTTGTGTTCTTGAAAACACGGATTTGTCACTAGTAGTACACCCTTCCTATAATCTTATCCTCAAAGTATGCGAATGATGTTTTGAAAAGATTAAGGAAAGTATATTACTTATTGAATCAAAAGATATGAAATAGTTTCAATGATTCAATAAATAATCGAGAGCTTTTAGAATGCAGGAGTATGTAGTAAGTTCAGAGATTAGATTAAAAAGCATATATAATCATGTTGTGTTAATCAACGAATTAGATGAGTTTATATAGATAAGAATGATTGTAACTCTTTGTGAGCAGTTGCCATTAAGAGATATGATCTTTGGTGAAAGGTAAGAGATGCAACCTTTGGAGAAGAGAAGTGTCTTTTGGAAAAATTGCTTTCTGTTTAAAAACGGTCGACAGGTTAAAAAGTGACCAGTAGACAGGAATTTAAATATATATACGTTATGTGCATGTGTGCACGTTCAGTGTGCAAATTATGCAGGAACGGTCGACCGCCTATATTGTGACCGGTCGACCGGTCCCTGTAAAGTTGCACACTGAATGTGCAACTACATTCTAATCGTATATGTGTTAATTTTCTTGAAAATGCATGATTATTTGAGGATAGATTTTAACAAGTTTATCACTAATATAATATCAAATAATCAATCTACAATCTAGAGTACCATATGTAGCTCTTTATAGCCATAATGACCTTGTTTTGTCGATCGCCTTTAGTTATTTGTCAGAAATCAAAAGCTTCATAAAACTTGTGACTCAACATTCTCCCCCTTTTTGATTGATGACAATATATATCTGCAAATCTGAATCTCCCCCTGAGTATGTGATCTCTCTCTCTTTGAATTCTTATATATGTATGTTCCTGCAAGCAATTGTTAGCCCTTTCTCCCCCTTTGTCATCGACAAAAAGGAGCAACAGATACTAGAATAGTAGAATGAATATGATATGCATAGCAAAATAAATCATTAACACGTCCAAAACATAACAGAGTATACTACAGATCATAATGTCAAATGAAAAACAAGAATAACGACACTATTTAGTACAAGTGTCGATGAATGTTTTTAAAGAGCTAAACCATAACAGAATCTAGGATGAAGCAGATCGTATCTCCTCTTCATCATCATCATCATCGTCATCACCATCATCTTCTTCTTCTTCCTCATCATTGTTCCCTCTAGATGATTCTCCATGTCCATGACCACTCATACCTGTAGACTCGTCAGATGATGTCCAGGTGAAAACAGGAGCAGCAGGATGTTTTCCTGGGTCTTGTGCTTGAACAGAGGTGGATGTGGAACATGATATAGCATCCCATAGCATACCAAAGAAAGACTTGACCTTATTGAAGCGCTTATCAATTTTAGAGTCCATTCGCTTGAGAAGTGATTCAAGCAAAAATTGGTTACGCGCAATTGTTTCAAGTGATTCTTTTGTTGATGATTTTGATTTTAATAGTTTCACTTCATCGGAACGAGGACGAGAGGAAGTTGCTCTTTGTTTTCTTGGTCCTCTTTGTTGCCATTCTTCAAAAGACATAATCTCAAGATAAGGTGGAGGAAGCTTCATTCGTTTGATGGTTATTGAATCAATGCATTTTGGTTTTGAGGTTGCAGAATCAGGAGGATTTACTCCGCAAGCTAACAAAAGTCGCATGATATATTCATTGTAGAAGAAATGAGGCGTGTAGAGTTATTTACCTTGAGAATTTCATCAAGAAGCATATGTACCCAATTGATTTGGATTTCACCATAAATAGCATAGAGTGCTTTGAAGTTTTCTTTATATACTGTATCATAATTTCCAAGTCTAGGAAAAAGAGAATGCATCAAAACACGATGTAGTAGTCTAGCTGTCGGTCGAAGTCCAATAGAATTTGTGCCATCACTATTGTCTTCTATGAACTGATGACTAGTACTATTTCGAGTGAAGACTTCGCAGAAGGTAGATGAAAACTCATCGCCTCGATTTGGTATACTAAGTATAGAGGCAATTCTAGCATGAGTAAGAAAAATTTGCTTACCACAGACCACAGACCAGATTACTCCGTTTGGATTATCAGGTTGATATTCATCGAGATTCATGTTGGCGTAAAACAATTTAATCATCAAATGATTTATCTCCACATTATTTTCTGAAAAATCTATCAATGGAGTAATGTTGGCATTATTGGCTAACCTCCGAATGCCATAAGCCGTGAAATCATCAAATTTGATAAAAGAGCCTGGATGAAACTTGTAATTTGTCATCTGATTCCATCTTGTTACAGCAATTGGACTTTGAAGCCACTTTTTGGCGGAGATGCTTAGAGATGAAGTTTCAGAGGTTGTTCCTTTCTTAGATTTCTTTTGAGGAGGAGCCATTGTTGGAAGATTTGAGATTTGGGAATTGAAAATAGGAAACTAGGGTTTGTGATTTTGGGAAAAGGAACAGCTTGAGTCAAAAGAGAAAGAGGGTAGAAGGAAAAATGACGCATAGGTATATATAAAAAGTGAAAATACGTCAACCAGTCGACCTATGAAATATGGCCGGTCGACCGTTTTCAACCAGGGAGCAAACGGTCGACCGGCTATATATGGGGCGGTCGACCGGTTCTGGTCTGCTGAGAATAATATGTTATTTTGCAATTTTTTATTATATATCAACCTATATATATTATATTTCATTCTTAATACAAAATATAACCGTTATTACACAAGTGATAGATAAAGATATAATAACTATATATAAATCTAATGAGAAGGTTCGTCATTAGAATTATCGTTGTTTCCTTTAATACGTTTTGACCATGGACTCCATTGTTTCTGAGCTCCTTCATTCTTCTCATAGTTCCGATCCCACGAGTTAGGACTTTTAGATGTTGATGGCCTAGACGGCATTGGTTCATGCACGTCATGCTTGTTGGAACCGCAGAAAAATGTTGCCAACTTTTCTAAAACGGATAATCATGCCGATGTCCGTTGTTGCTCGTGATAAAGTTGACTTTGCCCATAATGGAGCTGTCTCTGAAGGTCTATCTGATGTTTCTGGTAGTGGTGTATTTCATCGATTTGTGCTTTGGTACGAGGAGAATAGAACAGTGTCCTCTTCACTCGTTTTGAATTTGGAGTTTTATCAGACATACAAGAGCATTGATGATGACAACTTGGTTTCGTTTTGGTGTAGTAGGAGAATAATATTCCTCCGACTCAGAACTCGTAATCGAAATGTATGATTCTTGAGCACATTTATCACAAATGTGAGCCATAGGGAATGTTGTATAGAATATTATGGTTAGATAAAAAAAATGAACAAAATATGAAATTTTTTGCAAGCTTATATACAAGTTTCTTATGTATAAACCTATGGATGTAAGTTAATGGAAAATTTTAACCAAGAAAACATAAGCAGAAATTTTTATTTTAACTCTAAAAATAGCTTTCCTTTTAAAACTGAAATTATAAATTAAGAGAGGAAAGGACGATCACTAAAAGAAAAGAATGAAAAAAATGAGTAAAGAGAATTAACCATTAAATCAAGCAGTGGCTTATATTTAATGTAAAAAAAGTTTATGCAAAAGTTATGGTTAAAGAATAACTAAAAAGAAGAAGTTCTTTAGAAATTACTTAGTCAAGATTTTTCCTTGAAATTAAACCAAGCTCTCTTCGTAATCTAATAAAATTAGATTCGAGCAGAGGTTTAGTAAAAATGTCCGCTAATTGATTGTCAGTATGGACATATTCAAGACTTATATTTCCTTTGTCAATATTATCTCGAAGGAAATGATGACGGATATCAATGTGTTTGGTTTTAGAGTGATTTACTGGATTTTTAGAGAGATTTATAGCACTGGTGTTATCATAGTATATAATAGAATTTGATAAATGAATATCAAAATCTTGAAGTGTTTGTTGCACATATAGTACTTGAGTACAAGCGAGAGCTGCTGATATATATTCAGCTTCACATGTTGATAGTGAAACACAATTCTTTTTCTTACTGAACCAGGAGACAAGTGATTTTCCAATAAAATGGCACGTACCACTTGTACTTTTTCTATCTGTTCGTGAGCCACCGAAATCAGCATCACTATATGATACTAATTCAAATGGACATTCTTTTGGATAAAAAAGACCGAAATCTTTGGTATTATTAAGATAACGAATTATACGTTTCACTGCTCGTAGATGTGATTCCTTTGGATCGGCTTGAAAACGAGCACATAAACAAACACTCATTATTATATCCGGACGACTAGCTGTAAGATAAAGAAGAGAACCAATCATGCTTCGATATAATTTCTGGTCAATATTCTTACCACTTTCATCTTTTTCAAGATGTGTAGTTGTACTCATAGGAGTTGGTTTACCAGATGTATTTTCTAATCCGAAGCGTTTGATAAGGTTTTCACAGTATTTTTCTTGATTGATAAAAATACCGTTTGAAAGTTGCTTTATTTGAAGTCCAAGAAAATAAGATAGTTCTCCCATATGAGACATTTCGAATTCTTTGGTCATAATAGTTGCAAATTCTTTGCAGAGTTTATCGTTTGTTGAACCGAAGATGATATCGTCTACATATATCTGGATAACTAGAATATCTTTTCGAGAATGTTTAATAAACAAAGTTTGATCGACTTTGCCTATTTGAAATCCTGAGTTAATAAGATAGCTACGTAGTCGTTCATACCAAGCACGAGGTGCTTGTTTTAAACCATACAAAGCTTTCTTAAGTTTGAACACATGGTCAGGATATTTTTCATGTACGAACAAAGGAGGTTGTTCGACATAGACATTCTCTTTGATAAATCCATTGAGAAAAGCACTTTTGACATCCATCTGATAAAGTTTGAAATTATGGTGACAAGCAAAAGATAATAGGATTCTAATAGCTTCTAGTCGAGCAACTGGTGCAAAAGTTTCTTCATAATCGATACCTTCTTCCTGATTATATCCTTGTGCTACTAATCTTGCTTTATTTTTGGTGATATTTCCTTGTTCGTCGGCCTTATTTTTATAGACCCATTTAGTACCAATTACTGACGTATCAGCTGGTCGTGGAACAAGTTCCCAAACGTCATTGCGCTCAAACTGATTTAGTTCTTCCTGCATGGCAATGATCCAGTAATCATCTGTAGCAGCTTCTTTTGGATTCTTAGGTTCGATATTTGAGAGAAAAGCGACATGACCCATTTGATTGAGTTGACTTCTTGTTCTGACATGTGATGTTATTTCACCGATTATATTTTGAGCCGGATGGTCTCTTAATATTCTTGGTGGTGATTGTAACTCACATGTTTGAGGAATATTCTCAATAATTATTTCCGAGTCAGAATCAATATTTGTGATGATTTGATTGTCAGTGACTATTGATTCGTCATCATCTGATATAGTGTGAGGGTGCTGATAGATTTCATCAAAAGAGACATGAAGTGATTCTTCAATAGTTTTGGTTCGTTTATTAAATATCCGATAGGCCTTACTTCGTTCCGAATAACCGACAAATATTCCTTCATCGGCTTTTGGATCGAATTTGCCAAGCTGGTCTTTCGTATTTAAAATAAAGCACTTGGAACCAAAAACTTTGAAGTATGAGATTTTAGGCTTCCTTTTGTTAAATAATTCATAAGGAGTATTCTTGGTAAGAGGTCTTATGGATACACAATTTAAAACATAACAGGCAGTTGCCACAGCTTCCGCCCAAAAATGTTTTGGTAAGGTGGTTCCATTCAATAATGTTCTTGCACATTCTTGTAAAGTTCGGTTCTTCCGTTCTACAACTCCGTTCTGTTGTGGAGTTCTGGGAAACGAAAAATTATGATATATACCTTTCTTTGTACAAAAATGTTCAAATTCATTATTTTCAAACTCTCCGCCATGATCACTTCTTATATTTTTAACTTTAATCCCTTTTGATTTTTGAATTCTTTTGACGAAAGATTTGAAATGATCGAAAGTGTCACTTTTATTTTTTAAGAAAATTGTCCATGTATAACGAGAGAAATCATCAACAATTACAAGCACATATTGACTGTGATTTATTGATTGAACCCTAGTAGGTCCAAATAAATCCATGTGTAGTAACTCAAGTGGTTGTAATGTTGATATGACTTTCTTGGATTTAAAAAATGATTTGGTCAATTTTCCTAATTGACATGCATCACAAATGTTGTTAACTTTAAAACTCATTTTGGGTAGTTCTCTAACTAGATTGTTTTTGGCTAGCTTGTCAATAGTTCTGAAGTTTATATGACAGAAGCGTTTGTGCCATAGCCATGGATCATTGTCATTAGCCACAAGACACATATCTGAATTATGATTAATATTCATATTCAGAATATATATATTTCTGTCTCTATAACCTTCGAAAACCAAATTATGGTCTTTATCTAAAATACTACACTTATTATTTGAAAATGAAATTATAAATCCCTTGTCACATAACTGACTAATACTAAGCAAATTGTGTTTTAAATTTCTAACTAGCATGACATTAGTAATAAGAGGTAAGTTAGATGTACCGCAATTGCTCACATCGCCTTTGCCGATGGTATAGCCTTTTGAATTGTCTCCAAAAGTGACGGAGCCACCATCTGAATATGTAATATTTGTTAATAGACTCTTGTCTCCTGTCATGTGCTTTGAGCAACCACTGTCCAATATCCACTTTCCTCTTTTCTTAAGTGGGACCTGCAAAAAATAGAATTAAGTCCATGGTACCCACTTTTTATAGGGTCCTAAGAGTTAGGTCTTAGGAGTCCAAACCCATATGGGTCCGGTATCCCCTTTATATATATATAATTTTTATTAAAATGCACAGTATTCATGAATTGCTGAATGTATTTGTTCCTAATCAAATTGTTATTTGTTTTAGGAACCTATATTTTGATAGTCTTGACATTTTTCTTTTGAAATTTCACAACTGGTTTTGGTTTGGAATATAATAAACTAAGATTTTTCTTAGCTTCAGTTTTTTGTACTTTCTTCTTCCGTTTATTTCCAAGATGTTTCTTGGTTTCTTGTTTGTTATATCCCACTCCTTGTTTGTCTGAAATAGATTGTGAACTTTCAATTATTTTTGTCAAATTTTCTCGACCTTTGTTAAAGTTAGAAACATTTTGAGTAATGTCATCAAACTTTGTTTGTAAGCTAGCTTTTTCTAGGTCTAGAATTTTGACTTTTGCTTTAAGCTCATGATTTTCAGTAGTGAGAGCATTATTTTTCTCTTTTTGAGCTTCTATTTCTTGACTCAAAAGAGATATTTGAGAGTCAACATTAGATGATGATTCTTGAATATTTTCAAGTTCCTCTTCTAATATTTTCTTCTCACCTTTTAACATATCTCGTTCAAACTCTGCTCTACTTAAATCTGCTTTGACTACTTTTAATTGACGTTTTATGTCTTTATATTTGACTATTAATTCAGCATTAATATCAAGTAATTCATCAAATGTAGGAATTTGTACCTCATCTTCTGTTGCCATAAAACAAACATTAGCTTGTTCATTCTCTGAATCACTTTCACTTTCTGATGAAGATGACTCTGAATCATCCCATGTTACTGAGAAAGCTCGTTTCTTAGATTTGTCCTTCTTATATTTGAATTTGTCATTTTCTGACTTTTTCTTTTGTTCTGGACAATCTTTCTGCATGTGTCCCTTTTTGTGGCAGTTGAAACATTCTATAGCAGATGAAGATGGTTTGTTTGACCCAGGTTTCCTTTTATTGTAACGACTGGCTTTTCGATATTTTAGGAATTTTTTAAATCCTTTCGCAATGAATGCCAAATCTTCGTCTTCAGAATCTGATTCATTTTCATCTTTCTCAACATGAAATGCTACATTTTTCTTTTCTTCTTTCTGTTCCTTTCTAGCCTGCAAATTTGCTTCATAGGACATTAAATTTCCTATCAATTCATCTGGCTTCATGACGGAAAGGTCATTAGCTTCTTCAATTGCTAATACTTTTCCTTCCCATTCACTAGTCAGAGAATATAGGACTGTTGAAACAACATCGAAATCAGAATACTTTTGTCCTAAGCCAATAAGTGCATGGTGAATAGTTTGAAACTGTGAATACATGTCATTTATTGTCTCATTTGGTTTCATTTTGAAATTTTGAAATTGACTTTTCAGCATGGCTATTTTGGCTTGTTTAACCTTGTTAGTACCTTCATGAGTGATTTTTAGTGTTTGCCAAATTTGATATGCAGTAGTGCAGATACTAACACGGTTATATTCATTTTGGTCTAATGCACAGAACAACATATTTATTGCTCTTGCATTTACGGCTGCTGCCGTTTTCTCAGCTGCAGTCCATTCTGAATAATCAGTTGTTGGATTCACTATTTCTCTTTGAGTGGCATTCCAAGCATCATAGCTATTTGATTGCATAAAGAATGACATACGTGTTGCCCAATAACTATAGTTAAGACCATTGAAAAATGGAGGTCTTTGTGTCGATTGACCCTCCGTGTAAGTAGTGTTTTGAGTGCTAGTACTTACGTTATTTGCCATATTACTATAATATATCAAATAACTGTGTTACGGTTATATGATGACCTTGCTCTGATACCAAATGAAAGTACGGTGTGTATACAATTATATGTGCTAATATAGTACACAAGGATCGTGTAATATGGACTACAATATAAATGCGGAAATAGATGATAATAGCATAGTAAATAAAAAATAGAAAAATCACACCAGAGATTTTTATACTGGTTCAGAGCATCGTCCTACGTCCAGTCCCAGACTTCTATCTGGATTTTCACTATTAACTACCTCGCTTCACCCGGAGGAACAGGTTTACAACACCCGAACAACCGAACGGGATTTCACGCCTCTAATACACTGAGGACTTCAACACTTGCCTCTTACAACACAGAGGACTTCAACACAAGAACAAATACAATTGTTGTTGACAACTTGTGTTCTTGAAAACACGGATTTGTCACTAGTAGTACACCCTTCCTATAATCTTATCCTCAAAGTATGCGAATGATGTTTTGAAAAGATTAAGGAAAGTATATTACTTATTGAATCAAAAGATATGAAATAGTTTCAATGATTCAATAAATAATCAAGAGCTTTTAGAATGCAGGAGTATGTAGTAAGTTCAGAGATTAGATTAAAAAGCATATATAATCATGTTGTGTTAATCAACGAATTAGATGAGTTTATATAGATAAGAATGATTGTAACTCTTTGTGAGCAGTTGCCATTAAGAGATATGATCTTTGGTGAAAGGTAAGAGATGCAACCTTTGGAGAAGAGAAGTGTCTTTTGGAAAAATTGCTTTCTGTTTAAAAACGGTCGACAGGTTAAAAAGTGACCAGTAGACAGGAATTTAAATATATATACGTTATGTACATATGTGCACGTTCAGTGTGCAAATTATGCAGGAACGGTCGACCGCCTATATTGTGACCGGTCGACCGGTCCCTGTAAAGTTGCACACTGAATGTGCAACTACATTCTAATCGTATATGTATTAATTTTTTTGAAAATGCATGATTATTTGAGGATAGATTTTAACAAGTTTATCACTAATATAATATCAAATAATCAATCTACAATCTAGAGTACCATATGTAGCTCTTTATAGCCATAATGACCTTGTTTTGTCGATCGCCTTTAGTTATTTGTCAGAAATCAAAAGCTTCATAAAACTTGTGACTCAACAAATTCAATATATTTCAAAGCTTTAAATAATCCCCACTTTCAAAACTAAATTTTATAACTTCATATATAGGTTAATTTAACTTCATTATTATTTATTTTTGAAATATTCACTTAATAAATCCAATATCATTTAAATAAAATCCAATTACAAATAAACTAAATATCTCCTTCAATTTATCTAAACTTGAAATATTTATTTAATTACCTTAAACCAAAATCAAGTTATAAAATCATACCCTTTAAGAATCTCAAATTCAATAAGTTTCAAATCGATTTAATTAAATAAAATTCTTAATTAAATGCCATTTCAAATCAATTTCAAATCTATCTTCCCAATCTTAATTTATTAAAATTTATTATAAACTCTATATTTGAAAATGTAATTTTAAATAAATACTTAAACACATTATATATAAATTAAATCAACTTTATTAAATTAAATCTTATTATTAAACTTATTTTATAATAAAACTAATTTACACACATTTTAAACTCGTAAAATTATAAGTAAATTCTTAAAATTTATAATTTCAAAACTAACATATAATTTTTAAAAATTTCAAAACATATAATTTTAAAATCAAGAATTTAAACTTTATAAAATACATTTACATATAATATCTTGAAATAAATATTTATTAAACCATATATTTCTTTCCAAAACATATCAATCATTTTCAAAATATTTATATATAGACCAACGGTATCTATATATAGTTTTCTATCTTATGGTCAAGTGATACAAATATTTATCATTTCAATCCGCAATTCTAATATATATATATATATATATATATATATATATATATATATATCATTTCAACCCGCAACCCTAAATTTAATTCAATGAAAATCGATTGGGTTTATCATTTCAACCCATAATGATTTTCTCCTATTCTATAGATCATTCGGGTATGTATCATTTCAACCCATAGGAAATTCTAAACTAACAGGGAACTTGCAGAGTGATAACATATATGATAATAATATAACAGACATATATCATCAATATAAATAACAGATAATGGTGTCAGATGTCACAGGTGAACAAATATAGATAATAGCATATATATATATAGCAATGTAAATAACTAACAGCAGCGTATTTCAATTTTCGCTTCAATTGAAATCAAATTTAATAAATATAAGAATGTTGATCGTGAATTATTGCTCACCTTTCGAGGCTATAGATTATAGACAATGAAATTGAGTTACGAAATGCAAACACGACTTCCAAAGCAAAGCTAGATTTGCACGAATTCGACAGACAAGCTGATGAATGGGAATTGATGAGATCCAATCAGAATAAGTTGATATAATCGAAATGATACTTGTATTATATTAATATTTTCCTTAAAATAGATACTCATTTTAAATACATTTTTAATTTATCTACGTATTACACTTATAAAAATCAAACATATACCTTAACACACAATAGTATATACTTATATACACCACTATATATATTATAACTTTTGTAACCCATATATACATACTGATTTAAATTCATTATTATTATAACCCTATATGTATACTTTGAAATCAACAACAATATAAATTCATATATATATATATATATATATATATAATATGAATGCTGCAAATGCAGTACACTTAAACAGTATCAAATTTATAACATATACACAGATTCAAGATATCATACATGCAGACATGTCCAAATGCAGAACCTATATTTTTAAATCAATCTTTAACTTACACGATTTTAATATTTTAAATCATTATATATCACTCATATAAACTTTATATATGAACATATTTATCATATAATGTAACAACCCGCATATTTATCGAGTTTGTATTTAAATATTTTATTTAAATATTAACTCGTTAATCGGATTTTGGTCCGAAAAGCTACTTTTTGCAAACGGTCAAATTAGGACTCGAGACCACTTCCATTGAGTTCGAAATGTCGTTTACAACTTTTTAAGTATAAACATCGATAGGTTTGGAGTTAGTGAAATTTCACTAACTTTTCCCGCTTTGGACTTTGGGTTAGTTTAGCCTATTAAGCCCAAGTTCCAACCCTCTTCTCCTCACTCTTCATAAATTTCCTAACTAATCAAGCTTTGGCATTAATGGTGGAGGGAATGGGAAATTAAAACTCCAAGCACAAATTCAATTGCAAATCCAACATTCAACTCCAAATTCAAGTAGAAGATATTGGATTCAAGCTTTGGATTGCTTCTCCTTGCTTTCAAGCTTCATCTTCATAAACTTTAGTGCAAAGGTGAGATTTTTATCTCACAATTCTAGTCTATAACTATCTTGGGTTGTTAGGAATGATTCCCTATCACTTTAGCATGCATATTTGCTTTTGGTTTGGATTGGATTGGCGAAAAAACTCCGATTTTTGGCGTTTTGGCGAAATTTCTGCATTTAGGTCGTTCTGGCCATTTTAGGTCGTTCGGAGTTAGGTCGTGTGGATCTTAGGTCGTAGGTCGCGTACGAGATAGCTCCTAGATCGTTCTGGCCACTTTTCGTGTGTTCGGAGTTAGGTCGTTCACGACCTAGTACTTAGATCGCTCGTGAGTTGGTGGCGTAGGTCGTAGGTCGTTTAACTCTTAGGTCGTTAGGCCTTGTGTGTGGAGTTAGATCGCCTGCTTTCCTTAGGTCGTAAGTCGCGTGTGCTTTAGGTCGCGCACTTTCTTAGGTTGCGAACCCTTTTAGGTCGTTGACCACGCTAGGTCGCTTGGCCCCTTCACTGCTTAGGTCGTTAAACCCTCCCTCTTTTGGGTCGCTCCCCTTTGTTTCTTAGGTCGTTATGGCCTTAGGTCGTGACATTTATAGGTCGCGGCAAAGTTAGGTCGCTCGACCCATGTTGCCGTTAGGTCGCTTGATCCTTGTTGCCGATAGGTCGCGTGCTTTCTTAGGTCGCGTACCTTTAGGTCACGTGTCCCCTCTACCCCAGTTAGGTCGTATGACTCAGCATCGTTAGGTCGTTCGACCTATCTTGCACTCTTAAGTCGTTGCTTCCTTTCTCCTTAGGTCGCTCGACCTCCTTACCCACTAGGTCGCGCACTTAGTTAGGTCACTCAGCTATTGTGTTAGGTCGCGTGAACCCTTAGGTCGTTAGACCTCATTTTGCTTTAGGTCGTAGGCCTCTTGCCTTCACTTAGGTCGTACCGTTTTGTCGGGGCGCTGCCCCGCACCCCGCCGGGGGCGCTGCCCCCTGGACCCCCGCGACCTGACCGGGCAGGTCGAACCCCGTAAGCGGTGGCGTTGCCCCCGCACCCCCACCTTGGGGGGTTGCCACCCCCCCTGGACCCCCCCTCCGTAGGGGATCTTATATGAAAAACATTGAGCTGATTTCCTTGGATTTTATTCGCATCTCCGTATGCGATCTTTGTGACTGATTGTTTCTACACTTGCTTATGTGTTTTGTCACTTTATAATATAAAGGTTTCAATACTAGTAGTAAATATCAAAACTCTTTTAACAAACAATTTCAACTCTATTTTTAATAACAAAGCTCTTTTCTTAAACCGTTTTCCAGTCTATTAGTATATACAAGCCTTTACCTCACTCGGATGAGAAATCTAATTAAACGACTTAGTAAAACAAGTGGTATGAAACGCTTGCGTTCACTTCGTCGATTAATTCTTGGACTTGTTCGATTGAACCTCTTGTGACAATTTTATTAGTGAAGATTTACAGTTTGTTCGTAAATATTTAAGTTAAGCAAGTGGTTATGGGACATGAAGCTAAACTTCTATATTTACTAGCTTAGTGTAATTGACACTTCTCGTTGATCTTGATGATCGCTTTATGAATTAGACTAGCAATTGCGCGATGTCTCTTTCATTGGAAGGTTAGAGTAGACACCACTTGTGTGATTCCATTCACACATACCTTTCTGCTTTTTGGTTAGTCTTGACCTCAATCTGTGTGATTCCATTCACACATGTGGGGTAGCTCCCCATGGTCTTCGGACCGTCATGTGATAGGCCTCTTTACCTTTTTATGATTTCTGGATTTCTCGTGTTGATTTCTGGAATTTATGTCATTGACTTGTTATGAGTACAAGTTTAGGGTATGATGCCCTCTTCGAATCTTTGAGAAGATTCTTGTGATATTGATTATCTCTTATTGATTGATCTTCTGTTGATCATTATTTACATACTTATAGTGGTATGTCATTATGGATATTTATGTTTATGCCATATCTTTTATGTTATATCATGTCATCTGATATTTATAGCTAGACTGATCCGTTTATTATTTTCTTAAATAATACTCGGGTCAGACCGAGATGTTACAGGTGCTTCTGCTTACTTCTTCCCAGGGATTCATCACTCTGACTTTTGGCTAACTGTTTAGATTAGCAGTTTTTGTTGTATACACTTGAGATATAGACTCATAGTTGTATTCTTTTGTATAGCACGTGTTGCTATTCTTTTGTATTATCGTGGATCTTACTGACCACTACTCTGATGTACACTTTCATGTGTTAGTTATATATTCATATCTTCTTCCGCCTTTGTGATATGGATATCTGTGACTGATTTGTGATATGATTATTTCTATGTTTGTTTCCGAAGATTATTTATAGCCACCGTGTGATAAGCAATTACATGGATGGTCGCTCCTCAACAGCCTTATTCTCCGTGCTAGTTGACAGCACTACTCCGGAGTGTTCTTGGCTAGCGTGGGTATAGAGGTGGGGCGTCACATATAATACTGTTATATAACTTATATATAATATTCAATGAACGTATGCAGACTAGCAATATATTTGACATGGCTGCTGGATAGATATATCGCAGATATATATATATATATATATATATATATAACTTGAGAATATTCATATAGATATAGAGAAAAAATTTAGCAAGCCCCAGTTATGAATCAAACTCAATATACCAAACAATATAAACCTACAAACAAACTTTACATATAAAACCTATACTGTAAACATAACAAATACATATACCATAAACATATATGCTTATATCATATTTTATAAGCAACAACTGACATAAAAGTATCATATCATATAAATATATAATGCCAACACATACAAAAAAAATATAAACTCATATAACATTTCTTATAACGGACTTTATATACTTTTAAATATCAGTGACTTATAACTTCCAGCAAATAGAATGTATAAGCTATATTTATATATAATCTGCATATTATAAACAACAATGCTTAAAACTTGTATATATAAAGTACTAAAATATTACAAACTAGACCGTATATTCATTTACATCTTTAAATAGCAAGATATATACAAAATAAAAATAAAGTAGCTTGTATATAAATACATATCAACATATAACTTATACGCACATAGCAATAAAACAATACTTACAGCAAATGCAACTTATTGACCCATATATATAATATAAATAACATAATATATATATATATATATATGTATATATATAATACTGTATATAAATATACATGTAATACCGCAAAAAGGAGGAGCTAGGTTGGGTAGTGGCGGCCGAAACTACGTGAGCTGGGGGTATACTTGGTCTAATATGGGGCTGCACCTTCGGCTGGGTGCTCGATTTGTGGAGGTTGTGGCTAGAGGGGAGATGGGGCGAGGTTGGTGGTCGAGAAACGAAGGAGGAAGGGATGCGTAGATGACTGAGGGATGGAGAGGTGGTTTGTGGCTGCTAGGTACGGTGATGGATAGAGCATCGGCTTTGATGGGGAGAGATAAGGGAGGGGAGGCACAGAGCACGAAATCTCTAATATAGAAAATGGTGTTGAATTCATATATTATATATATAATTTTATTATTATTCCTTATTATTTTAGCAAGCCAGAAACGAAGAAAGAAAGGGAATTAGTTGAAGAAAATGAATTGAAACAAGGAAGACAAATGGGTAGAGAAAACATACCCAATAAATATAAAGCAATGGGAAAAGGAAAGGAAATGGCAATGGTCTCACAGTGATTCAGCTGAAAATTTTAATGCGATTTATTGTTGTGTCCAACGGTTCAAATTTTGAAAAGCAAGAAAATACCAAAAGTCACTAATTTCGATACTGATACGACACACGGTTTCATTGTTTCTGTCGCATACCGGACCTCAAACACACAAATGAATATATTGTGGAGATCGGCATGATGAGACGATCAAAACGGTGTATAGATATCAGTGGTATGATCATCCTATCAAAAGTCGACATCGGTACCGAAAATGCTGCTAATATGCCGAAAATAGATAAACGAAGCAATAGCAGTCCAAATTTGACGAAATGAAATATGAAATCACACTCAGAAGTTTATTTAAAATTTTATTATACAAAAATATTTAGGTTTGGAAAACATTTTATTATCGTCAAATGTTAACTGATTTGAATTTAAATAAAATTACACAACAAAATAGACTTTTATATTATCTGATGAAAATTTATCATTTGCTATGCTTAAATAGATGTATTGAAAATATCAAATTTTTCTATTTTCAAATTCAATTATTTAAAATTTCATAAAATTCCAGTTAATTACATTATTAAAACCATTAAAATTTACAGGTTGTTACATTATCTTTGAAGGCGTTAGGAAACAAAACATCTAAATATTAAGTATGAAAATCTCAAATGATAACTCATGTCTTTTGGTCGAATCAACAAACCCTTAAATTTGGCACAAAAGATTTGGTCGTTTGAATTTCAAACTAGTATCTAAAATTGATAAAAATAATTTAGTTAAAGGCCTTCCCAAAGTGAATTTAAAGGTTAATAATTTATGTGATACATGTCAATTAGGAAAACATAGAAAAGGTTCTTTTAAATCAAAAGAAATGATTTCAACCTCTCAAACCCTTGAACTTCTTCACTTAGATCCCTCGCAGATACAATCTATAAATCATAGTAAATATATATTTTTAATTGAAGATGATTATTTTCGGTTTACCTGGATGATTTTCCTGAAACTTAAAAGTAACGTTTTTGAAATGTTTAAAATCTTTGTTAAATGAACTCAAAATCAAATGGCCATTAAAATTAAAACTATTTGAAGTGATCACAGTGGAGAATTTGAAAATTTCTGCAATAAGAAAGTTATAACTCATAATTTTTCATTTACACGAACGCCATAACAAAATATAGCAAAATGTAAAAATAGGATGATTCGAGAGTGCGCTAGAACCATGCTAAATGATAGTAATTTACATTAAAAAAAATTAAGCTGAAGCATTTAGTACTGCATGTTATATATTAAATAGAATTTTAATGAGATTATTAACTAAGGAAACACCGTATGAATTATTCTATAATAAAAAGCCTAAAGTACCATACTTTAGAGTTTTTGATAGTAAATGTTTTATTTTAAATACTAAAGATAATTTGGATAAATTTGATGCTAAATCAAATTAAGGAATCTTTATTGAATATTCAAATAGAAGTAAAGCTTATAGAGTTTTTAATATAAAAACCTGATACTATTGAAGAGACATTACATGTTTCATTTGATGGAAATTTTAAAGTTTATAATCCAAATATTAATGAAGAAGAAAATATTGATAACCTAAACAAAATTAGTAATAATGAGATTATCGAAAACGAAAATAATAATAATTTAGAAAATTCACATCAATATGGAAAGATCATCCTATACAAAATATACTTGGAAATATTGAATCTGTTGTTAAAACTAGAAATCAACTAAATAAACTAAATGGCAATATAGAAACATAATGAATGAACAAGGAGAGGTTGTGGGAAATAAAGCTCGATTATTTGCACAGGGTTATTATCTAGAAGAATGAATATATTTGATGAAACCTTTGCACCCATAGCAAGACTAGAAGTTATACGAATTTTATTGGATTTCGCTAACCATAATAATATTAAGTTATGTCAAATGGATGTTAAAAGTGCATTTTTGAATGGTTTTATTAAAGAAGATGTAAATGTAGAACAATCCCCACTTGTTGAAGATGAAAACTTATCTAATCATGTTTATAAATTATTGAAGGCTTTGTACGGTCTGAAACTGTGTAACAACCCGCATATTTTACGATTGTATGTTTAAATATTTTATTTAAATATAGCATCATTAGTCGGATTAAAGTCCGAAAGGTTACTTTTTGCAAACAGTCAAATTAGGACTCAAGACTACTTCCACTGAGTTCAAAATGGCGTTTGCGACCTTTTTGAGTATAAACATCGATATGTTTGGAGCTAGCTAAAATTTCAACCTTTTCACTTAGGGCTTTGGGTTTGGGTTTCAGCCCATTAAACCCATCTTAAGACTCTTGCTTCACCCCTACCAACACTTCAAGCTTAGGAACGATAGAGGAAGAGATTGGAAATTAAAATTCCCAAGCCCTAGGTTCATTTGCAAATCCAAGTTTTAGCTCCAAATTCAAGGAGAAGCTTAAGTAAGCATCTTCTCCATCTTCTCCATCTCAATCCCTTTTCCATTTTCAGAAATTCCTAAGCTCTAACTTAAAAAATATTTTCTTATGAGCATAGCTTGAAAGATTTTAGAGTTGAGATTGAAGGGTGGTTGATCTTCCTTTGTTTTCGAGCTTCTCCTTCATTGTTTTTAGGTTTGAAGGTGATATTTTTATCTCACATCCATGTCTATAACTATCATTATTGTTAGGTATGAATTCCTAACATCTATTCATATTCATTTGCTTTTGATTTGAACTGATTTGGTGAACATTTCAATTTTTGGTGTTTTGAAGTTAAATCTTTAAAAGTTTTAGCTTTGATGCTTGAACATGTCTTTGGGGTGAGTCGAAGAGCCTATAGGACTAGGTCGTCGCGTGGCATAAATCCCTAGTTGCAATTGCTCGATCGATCAACTCCATTTGGATTCTTGCCCCTTTGGGGACTAGGCTGGAAATACTGGAGAACAGGTTCCATTCGACTGGCGCTCTGAGTCCAGTCGACAGACCTGGAACCCGAGAGTTTTCCAGGCATTGGGCCAGTCAACTGAACTCAGTGTCCAGTCGACTGACCTGCTTGCTTCAGCCTAATTTGCCTATTTTGCTTGAGATTCCGATTTTTATCGATTCGTGGTTATCCGATTTATCATTTATTATTGACTTTGATGACTTCTACTTCAGAATTTTTGGGAATATACATTTTGATGACTTCGATAGCGATTTCTTTGGATTGGATTCACGTCTTTGTATGTGAATTTTTGGTGATTGATTGTTTTACAATCAATTTTGTGATTTGTCACTTTAAAATACAATGGTTTCTATACTAGTAGTAAATATTCAAACTCCTTTACAAAGATGATTACAACTCTATTTTCAAAATCAAACCCATTTATAAAACCGTTTTCCAATCTATTAGTATATACAAACCTTTACCTCATTTGTTCGAGAAATCCAATTAAACAACTTAGCAAGACAAGTGGAATGAAATGCTTGCGTTTACTTTGTCGTTTAATTCTTAGACTCGTTCGATTGAAACTCTTGTGACAACTTTCGAGTGGAGATTTACAGTTTATTCATAAATATTTAAGTTAAGTCAGTGGTTATGGGACATGAAGCTAAACTCACCTATTTACTAGCTTAGTGTAATTGACACTTCTTGATGATCGATGATGATCATTTTGTGATTTAGACTAGCAATGTGCGATGTCTCTTTGTTTGCGAGGGAGACTAAACCCTGTTTCTGCGGAGCTTTGGCTCAATTTTGTGGGGTAGCGACCCATGGTCTTCGGACCGTTTTGTGGAGCTTCGGCTCAAAAATTTATGATTAGCAACCATGGAATAGCGTTCCGTTTTATGATACACGTGTTGGTGAGTTTTCGTACTCCTGTTTTGTGATAGGCCTCCCCTTTTTGTGATTTCTGGATTTCTAGTTGATGATTTCTAGAATTTGTGTTTCACCAATTTTTATGATTGGCATTGATATGTTAGCCAATATTTTGTGGTTTGGTGAATGTGTTAAAGAATATGACATTCTTTTTGATGCTTAGAGATTTTTTGAGATATTGTATGATTTTAGTTGTTATTGATGCATACTTGTCACAGTATGGCATTATTGTTATCATGCGTTTTTGTCATGCCTCTTATTCTATCTCATTTTATCTGATATTTATAGCTAGATTGATCCGTTTATTATTTTCTTATTAAATAATACTCGGGTCAGACCGAGATGTTACAGGTGCTTCTGCTTGACTCCTCATATGAGAGTATCATCTGACTTTTGGCTAACTACATTAGATTGGTAGATTTTGTTGTTATACATTCGAGATAGAGACTCCTTGATGTATACATATTCTTTTGTATAGCACTTGTATCAATTCTTTTGTGATATTGTGGATCTTGTTAGACCACTGCTCTGATGTACACTTTTACGTTTTATATTCATATCTGTTTCCACCTTTCAGATATGAACATCTGTGACTGATTTATGTTATGCTTATTTATATATTTGTTTTCTAAGACCACATAGACACTGTGCAGTAGTTTTGAAATTGTATCGACATGTCGGATTTTCTCTTGAAATGAAATGCATGTTATACTATCTAACATATCGGTGCTCACACAAAACAATTACACGGATGGTCGCTCCTCAACAGCCTTATTCTTCATGCTAGTTGACGGTGTTACTCCGTAGTGTCCTTGGCTAGTGTGAGTATAGAGAGGGACCGCTACAGCATGGTATCGAAGCCAAACTTCGGAACAATTTAGAATTATCTAGCAAGGATCATTGTCCTAAGACCTTCTTAGGAGTCATGCCTTAGGGTTTATTCGAGTCATTGGACTCGTTCTATCCTATTTCCTTTGTGATGCCTTGTTTTATCAATCATGATTGTTTGATAATCATTCTGAGATTAACCTTTTTCTTTTTCTTTCTTTCTTTCTTAAAGAAGAGAAATGGCTAGACCAGGCCGTCCTAGTGCCGGTCAATCCAGTGCTACTCCTCAGGATGGAGTATTTATGTTCGCCCAACAGCTTCTTGATCTTATAAAGAATGATCAAGCTGTCGGATCCATTCCAGAGCCTACTCATCGAAAATCCGGATTTGCACGCCTATGCAGTGATTATACAAATTTGGGTGGAAAGCCGTTCAGGGGTTCCGAGGCGTTATCGAAGTCCAAGCTTGGCTTAGAACGTGTGATCGCATCTTTTCTTACATGGATCTTATTGATTTGCATCGTGTCCAGGTGGCTTCTAGTATGCTCCAAGAAAGAGCATTAGATTGGTATGAGCTTCTGATTTCTAAAATTATTGAAGCGGATCTAACTTGGGAGCAATTCCGGGAAAGATTTGAATCGAAGTTTGTACTAGGAGCTGAAAAAGTGACTTTGGCCCATCGTTTTATTGACCATGTTCAAGGTGAATCTTCTGTGTCAGATTATGTCGCATCTTTTGAATCCCTCTCTAAATATGGGGTCGAGTATATAAATACCCCATTGAAGAAAAATCAGAGATTTGTCTATGGCTTGAATAAGAATCTCAAAAAGCCTTTACTTCTGAAACTGGAAGTTTCTTTTGATCAACTTGTTGATATCGCTCTTCGACTTGAAGAGGCAAATAAAGAGAGTGATGTTGAAGTTGGGAGTGCCAAACCGAATTTCAACAACAACAAGAAGAGGCCTAATTAGTTCAAGGGTCCTTACCCCAACAAGAAATGGAAGTAGGTAGCAAAGACTTCTACCTCTAGTGGTGGCCAGTGCTACAATTGTGGTTCTAAGGACCATTATGCAAATAAGTGTTCAAATCCCCTTGCTTGTCGCTATTGCAAAAGTTCGGGTCACTATATATCTGCATGTCCCAAACTTCAAAGCAAGAAGGAGGGAAAGCTAAAAGTGGCACAAGCCCCTAGTAACACTTCTCGTGGTCAAGGTATTTCTCATTCTATCCTTGATGGTATGATTATATTCTGTGATCAACCTATTCGATTTCTTTTTGATATGGGTGATCCCATTCTTTTATATCAAAAGAGCTTGTTGATACTTTTTCTTTGAGTGTTATTGCTTTAATGACTTCTTTGAGAATTGCCAATCTGGTTGGTGGATCCGCAACACTTAGTTTACTTTGCAAAGATGTCGAGATTATTTTATGTGATTATACTTTCCAAGCCGATTTGCATGTAATGCGTTACCTAGGCTTTGGAATGATTTTGGGAATGGGTTGGCTTAACCGTTATGAAGCCCATATCTTATGTCCTGAGCAGACTATTCATCTTCGACATCCTCTATCTGTTAAGCAGATTTCTATTGTTCTTAAAGATTCGGATTCCAATTTGGCTGCATCCTTATATTCTTCTGATGCGGCGGATTATGACGATGACGACGAAATGTGGATTTCGTGTCAAACTAATCGATGAAACGATTAGATGAAACAAGATAAATCGATGGTTTGAAAATACCGAATGCCCAAATTCTTTGATCTTGAGAGATACCGAATTCTAGCTATCTCCAACATGTTGATCGCGCACGATGCCGTGTTAAAAGATCTACGATTCTTCTATGTTGATCTCGCGCACGAGATTCTGTGAATCGGCTTCAAATCCGTTGATTCGAGCGCACTCGAATAACCGAAAATGGAGAAAGGAGACAACGCCCAACTTCCAATTTCAAAGAGGCACAAAGCACTCAAACAAAGTTTCATTCAAAATCAACTACCTTTTACAATGACCCGACATCCCTATTTATAGGGTTACAACACAACACTTGCAACTCAACATACACGGCCGACCTAACAAAATCCGACCTAAAAAACTTCAACGACCTACGACTTATGGCACACGACCTAAAGACAATGCGACTTAACATCCAGCGACTTACAACATTACAACATAAAGAAAATATAAACGAGTTACAACACATACAACATAGGACTCAATATATACAACACATAATGACATAACATATTACAACCATACACACATCATGCGACCTTACACAATGCGGCTCATCGACATAGCACAACTACAGGGACGTTTGAGCGACTTAAAGATCAGCGACTTAAGAAAATGGCTTCTGGAAATCTTCACGCGACTTAAGATTGATTTGGCATAGGGTCAAGCGGCTTAAATGATGCGGCCTATGACAAAATGGCGACTTAAGCTTCGAACAACTCAAACTATCATGTTAGCGACCTAACTTCAGGACGACCTAAGGCTTGCGGCATCAGATAACATGACTTGTTAGGTCGTGGCTTGGTTGGTCGAGACTTCGTTAGGTCGTAGCACGTTAGCGACCTATGGCATAACTCGTGCGCTGCATCCTGTTTCACTGCCTCATCTATGTCGTTAGGTCGTAAGCGACCTAAGGCATCCGAGCGACCTAAAACAACCCAGCTAGTATGGTGCGCTGCATCATCCTCCCCTGGTTGAAAAGAATTCAACCCCGAATTCGTACCTTCCTCTTCTTCAAGACGCTTATCCTCATGATACGGAATCAAGTGTTTGACATTAAAAACATCGGCCGTATGGATATGATCCGGCAACTTCAACTGATAAGCATTTTCATTGATTTTCTTCAAGATTTCTACTGGACCAATCTTTCGAGCTTTCAATTTGTTGTAAGTTCCAAGTGGAAAACGATCTTTCGTCAATACTGCGTAAACAAAATCACCCTCTTTGAAGTCCACACTCCTTCGCTTCTTATCTGCCAGTTGTTTATACTTCTCATTTGACTTAAGCAAACGTTCATGAACAGTCCTATGACACTCCTGCAACTCATTTATGAAATCGCAAGCCCGTTTAACAACCTCTTTCTGAAGTGGAACTGTCGTCAAATCCAACGGTCCCTTCGGCATTGCTGAATATACTATTTGAAATGACTAAATCCAATGCTTCAATTAACGGCATGATTATGAGCGAACTCTGCCTGACACAATTTCACATCCCAGCTCTTCAAATTATCTTTCGCAAGACATCTCAACAAGTTTCCCAATGATCTATTCACCACTTCTGTTTGCCCATCTGTTTGTGGATGATAGGCGCTACTAAAATTCAGCTTCGTCCCAACCATCTTCCATAGACTCAACCTAAAATGACTTAGAAAACGAGTATCCCGGTCAGAAACAATGGTTTCAGGTAGCCCATGTAGTCGATAAACCTCTTTAAAGAATAATTGAGCAACACGGATTGCAACAACGGCCTTTTTACAAGCTATGAAGTGTGCCATTTTCGAAAATCTATCCACCACAACATATATAGAATCATTCCCTCGCTGAGTTCTTAGCAAACCCAACACAAAGTCTATGCTAATATCAACCCATGGTCTAGTAGGCACAGGCAATGGCATATACAATCCTGCATTCGTAGCTGTCCCTTTGGAAACTTGACATATGTGACATCTCTCCACAAATCTTTCAACTTCTTTTCTCATGGAAGGCCAAAAATATGAATGAGAAATCAACTGCAAAGTACGATCTCTTCCTACATGTCCTTCTTCGTGTAATTCCTTCACAATCTTCATTCGTAAACTGCAGTCTGGTATACACAACTGATTTCCTTTGAATAGAAAACCATCCACCAACAGATACTCATCCGTCTTCCCTTTCTCGACTTCATCTATAATCATGGCAAAGTAAGGATCATCAACAAATAATTCTGGAAATACATCAAACCCTGTCACTTCAACCCCATTATAGTCAACAAATGATTCCTTCTACTTAATGCATCTGCCACACGGTTTGTAACTCTCGATTTGTGTTTCACAACAAATGTAAACTGTTGTAAGTATGCAATCCATGAAGCATGCCTGGCTGCAATCTTATCTTGTCCTTGCAAATGTTTCAATGCCTCATGATCAATATATAAAACAAATTCTCTATGGAACAAATAGTGTCTCCAATGCTTTATCGCTTGAACAATAGCATAGAATTCCACATCATAAGTATTATATCTCATCTTTGCTCCCGAAAGCTTCTCACTGAAATAAGCAATTGGACGGCCCCTCTGACTTAACACTCCTCCAATTCCAACTTTAGATGCATCAGTATGTAATTCAAATAGCGACTGAAAATCCGGCAAAACTAGAATTGGTGCTGCCGTCAAACGACCTACGACTTATGGCACACGACCTAAAGACAATGCGACTTAACATCCAGCGACTTGCAACATTACAACATAAAGAAAATACAAATGAGTTACAACACATACAACATATGACTCAATATATAAACACATAACGACATAACATATTACAACCATACACTCATCATGCGACCTTGCACAATGCGGCTCATCGACATAGCACAGCTACAGGGACGTTTGAGCGACTTAAAGATCAGCGACTCAAGAAAATGGCTTCTGGAAATCTTCACGCGACCTAAGATTGATGCGGTATAGGGTCAAGCGACTTAAATGATGCGGCCTATGACAAAATGGCGACTTAAGCTTCGAACAACTCAAACTATCATGTTAGCGATCTAACTCCAGAATGACCTAAGGCTTGCAGCATCAGAAAACAAGACTTGTTAGGTCGTGGCTTGGTTGGTCGAGACTTCGTTAGGTCGTAGCACGTTAGCGACCTATGGCATAACTCATGCGCTGCATCCTGTTTCACTGCCTCATCTATGTCGTTAGGTCGCAAGCGACCTAAGGCATCCGAACGACCTAAAACAACCCAGCTAGTATGGTGCGCTGCATCATCTTCAAATCCTCATGATGATGATAATGATATCATTTCTCTCATTCACGTTGTTCGTGAATTTTCCGACATATTTGAGCCCGTTTTAGGATTACCACCTAAATGAGCAATTGAGTTCAGAATTAATCTAAATCCTAGAGCTTTACTTATTACTCATCCTCCTTATCGAATGTCCAATAAAGAAAATGAGGAGATGCGTAAACAATTATCCGAATTGGAAGAAAAGCAATTTATTCGTTCTAGTTCCTGTCCTTAGGGAGCTTCGGCTATTTTTGTGAAGAAATTCGATGGTACATTTAGGCTTTGTGTTGACTACCACAAGCTTAATGATCTTACCATTAAGAATAAATATCCTTTACCTCGGATTGATGATCTATTCGATCAACTTAGCGGTGCTAGAGTCTTTTCGTAGTTGGACTAAGCAACCGGTTTTCATCAGCTTCGTATTGCAGAGAATAGCATTCCTTTGACATCATTCCATACACGTTATGGATCTTATGAATGGATTATTATGCCATTTGGGTTAACGAATGCTCTAGCTTTTTTGATTGACCTTATGAATCGAGTTTTCAAAGACTTTCTCGATCGATTTATTCTCATCTTTATAGATGATATTCTTGTATATTCTAAAACCGAGGAGGAGCATGAAAAGCATCTTCGGATTGTGTTGGAAACTCTTAGGAGCAATCAATTGAAAGCAAAATTTTCTAAGTGCCACTTTTGGCAATCTCGTGTGAAATTTCTTGGTCCTATCATATCTGAATTCGGAATTTCCATGGATTTTTCAAAGATTGAAGCGATTCAAGATTGGAAGAGACCAGAGAGTGTGACAGAAATTCGTAGCTTTCTTGGATTGGCGGGTTATTACCGTCGGTTCATAAAGGAATTTTCTAAAATTTCCGTGCCTCTTACTAGTTTGACAAAGAAGGGAGTTAAATACATTTGGTCGGACAAATGTGAAGCTTCTTTTTAGAAAGTAAAAGAACTCCTTTCCGATGCTCCTATTCTTGTGATTCTCGAAGGGAACCAAGATTTTATTTTTTATACCGATGCTAGTCGTGTTGGTTTGGGAGCCGTTCTTATGCAAAGGGAATGTGTTATTGCTTATTCTTTTAGGCAATTAAAGCCTGCCGAGACTAGATATGTCACTCATGATTTAGAGTTCGCAGCTATTGTTTACGCCCTTAAATTTGGCATCATTATCTTCTGGGAGAGAAATTTGTTCTCTATACTGATCATAAATCTTTGAAGTATTTATTTTCTCAAAAGGAACTTAATTTGCGTCAACAACGTTGGCTCGAGTTTCTTGCATCTTATGGTCTTGATATTCTTTATACTCCCGGAAAGGGAAATCGTGTTGCCGATGCCTTAGTCGTAAGCAATAAGCGGTTGTTTCTATGATGATATCTGAATGGAATGATCTCGGGATTTTTTCCACTTGCGAGATTCTAGATCGTGAATCCAATTTATGCTCATATCTTATTCTATGTAGTCTTGAGGCTCATCCTTCTCTTTTAGACCGCATTCTTGAAGCCCAAAAGATAGATCTCAAATTGGCCCTTCTTAGTCAAAGTTGTAAGGATAAAATTGATACTGAAGGTTTGAAAGACTTTGATATTGATGCTTGTGGCGGTATTCGAAAATTTGGTAGACTTATCATGCCAAATATTAGTGATCTTCGTAAAGACATTTTAGAAGATTCTCATCGATCTAAATTTACCATTCATCCCTGTAGTAGCAAAATGTACGCGGATATGAAGCGACTTTATTATTGGGATGGAATGAAATCTGATATTGCTAACTTCATTAAGCATTGCACGACTTGCCAATTTGTTAAGGCCGAGCATCAAAGGCCCGGTGGTTTATTGCAACCATTGGACATTCCAATTTGGAAGTGGAACCAAATTTCCATGGATATTATTGACGATCTTCCCTGTTCTCGTTCGGGCCATGATAGTCTATGGGTGATAGTTGATAGACTTACTAAATCCGCCCATTTTATACCCGTTCGGTCCAATCGGACCACCCCTCTCTGGGCCAAACTTTTTGTTAAAGAAATTGTTAAATTTCATGGAGTCCCTACTTCTATTGTTAGTGATCATGATCATTGTTTACTAGTGGATTTTGGAAGAGTCATCAAAAAGCTTTGGGAACGAAGCGTAATTTTAGCACCGCTTATCATCCTAAGTCCGATGGACAAACCAAGCGTGTGAATCAAACTCTTGAAGATCTTCTTCGTGCATGTATTCTTGATTTTGGTGGAAGTTGGGAATATCATATTTCTCTTGTTGAGTTTTTCTATAATAATAGCTTCCAATCTGGTATTGGTATGGCACCTTTCGATGCACTCTATGGAAGGCCATGCCGATCTCCTTCCTGTTGGCTTGAGGCCGGCGAGAAGTTGGTTTTAGGTCCACATTTTATTCGAGATTCCACAGAAAAGATTGACCTTATTCGTCATAGGATGAAAGAAGCTCAAAGTAGGCAAAAATCCTATGCCGATAACCGAAGAAGGAAATTAGAATTTTTTGTGCGAGATTTTGTGTTTATTCGTGTTTCCCTTATGAAGGATGTTGTGCATTTCAGTCGATCGAAAAAATTAGCACCTCAATATATTGGTCCACTTCCCATCACCGAATGTATTGGTTCCGTGGCTTATAACCCTTTAATACCGGCTCAGTTTTCTGCTATTCATGACGTGCTTCACGTTTCTCAACTATAGAAATGCCTTAGGGATTTCGATTCTATTCTTGAGCCCGGTATTGTGGAAGAAATTGAAGTTTCGCCTAGTTTGACTTATGAGCAGCATCCTATTCGTATCATTGCATCAGAGGTAAAACGCCTTCAAAATAAAGATGTCCCTCTTGTGAAAGTTCAATGGTCCTCAAATCCTAAGGATTGCTCTTGGGAATCTAGAGAATTCATCGAGCAAACACATCCGGACTTACTCTCTCGTGCTCTTTAAGATGAACTTCTTATTTCAAATTTCTTTTGTGTTGATATGTTTTTATGGTTGTTACTTTTTATTTTCTTCTTAAATATTGCGAGGATGCAATTTCTGTAAGGAGGGAAGTCTGTAACAACCCGCATATTTTACGATTGTATATTTAAATATAGCATCGTTAGTCGGATTTAAGTCCGAAAGGTTACTTTTTGACAAACAGTCAAATTAGGACTCAAGACCACTTCCATTGAGTTTAAAATGGCGTTTGCAACCTTTTTGAGTATAAACATCGATATGTTTGGAGCTAACTAAAGTTTTGACCTTTTCACTTAGGGCTTTGAGTTTGGGCTTCAGCCCATTAACCCCAACTTAAGACTCTAGCTCCACCCCTACTCCTCTTCATCCATTTCATTTCTACTTCCTAACACTTCAAGCTTAGGAACAATGGGGGAAGAGATTGGAAATTAATATTCCCAAGCCCTAGCTTCATTTGCAAATCCAAGTTTTAGCTCCAAATTCAAAGAGAAGCTTAGGTAAGCATCTTCTCCATCTTCTCCATTTTAATCCCTCTTCCATTTTCAGAAATTCCTAAACTCTAACTTAGGAAATATTTTCTTATGAGCATAGATTGAAAGCTTTTAGAGTCGAGATTGAAGAGTGGTTGATCTTCCTTTGTTTTCAAGCTTCTCCTTCATTGTTTTTCGGTTTAAAGGTGAGATTTTTATCTCACATCCATGTCTATAACTATCATTATTGTTAGGTATGAATTCCTAACATCTATTCATGTTCATTTGCTTTTTTTTTAAATTGATTTGGCGAACATTTCAATTTTTGGTGTTTTTAAGTTAAATCTTTAAAAATCCTAGCTTTGATGCTTGAACATGTCTTTAGGGTGAGTCGAAGAGCCTATAGGACTGGGTTGTCGCATGGCATAAATCCCTAGTTGTAATTGCTCGACGATCGACTCCATTTGGATTCTTGCCCTGTTGGGGAATAGGCTGGAAATACTGGAGAACAGGTTCCAGTCGACTGGCGCTCTGAATCCAATCGACTAACCTAGCACCCGAGAGTTTTCCATGCATTGGGCCAGTCGACTGAACTCAGTGTCCAGTCGACTGACCTACTTGCTTCAGCGCAATTTGCCTATTTTGCTTGAGATTCCGATTTTTATCGATTCGTGGTTATCCGATTTATTGTTATCATTTATTATCGACCTTGATGACTTCTACTTCGGAATTTTTGGGAATATACATTTTGATGACTTCGATGTCGATTTCTTTGGATTGGATCACGTCTTTGTATGTGAATTTTTGATGATTGATTGTTTTTACAATCAATTTTGTGATTTGTCACTTTAAAATATAAAGGTTTCTATACTAGTAATAAATATTCAAACTCCTTTACAAAGATGATTACAACTCTATTTTCAATATCAAACTCATTTATTAAACCATTTTCCAATCTATTAGTATATACAAACCTTTACCTCATTTGTTTGAGAAATCCAATTAAACGACTTAGCAAAACAAGTGGAATGAAACGCTTGCGTTTACTTTGTCGGTTAATTCTTAGACTCGTTCGATTGCACTCTTATGACAACTTTCGAGTGGAGATTTACAGTTTGTTCGTAAATATTTGAGTTAAGCCAGTGGTTATGGGACATGAAGCTAAACTCACCTATTTACTAGCTTCGTGTAATTGACACTTCTTGATGATCGATGATGACCATTTTATGATTTAGACTAGCAACGTGCGATGTCTCTTTGTCTGCGAGGGAGACTAAACCCCGTTTCTGTGGAGCTTCAGCTCAATTTTGTGGGGCAACGACCCAAGGTCTTCGGACCATTTTGTGGAGCTTCGGCTCAAAGGTCTTCGGACCGTTTTGTGGACTTCGGCTCAAAAATTTATGGTTAGCGACCATGGAATAACATTTCATTTTGTGATACACGTGTCGGTGAGTTTTCATGCTCCCGTTTTGTGATAGGCCTCCCCTTTTGTGATTTCTAGATTTCTAGTTGATGATTTCTAGAACTTGTGTTTCACCAATTTTTATAATTGGCATTGATATGTTAGCCAATATTTATGGTTTGGTAAGTGTGTTAAAGAATATGACATTCCTTTCGGTGCTTTGAGATTTCTTGAGATATTGTATGATTTTAGTTGTTGTTGATGCATACTTGTCAAAGTATGGCATTATTATTATCATGCGTTTTTGTCATGTCTCTTATTATATCTAATTTTATCTGATTTATGCTGCTAGACTGATCCGTTTATTATTTTCTTATTAAATAATACTCGAGTCGGACCGAGATGTTACAGGTGCTTCTGCTTGACTCCTCATCTGGGAGTACTATCTGACTTTTGGCTAACTACATTAGATTGGTAGTTTTTGTTGCTACACATTCGAGATAGAGACTCCTTGATGTATACATATTCTTTTGTGTAGCACTTGTATCAATTCTTTTGTGATATTTTGGATCTTGTTAGTACACTACTCTGATGTACGCTTTTGTGTGTTATATTCATATCTTTTTCCGCCTTTGAGATATGAACATCCATGACTGATTTATGTTATGCTTATTTCTATATTTGTTTCCGAAGACCACACAGCCACTTTGTAGTAGCTTTGAGTTTGTATCGGCATGTCGGATTTCCTTTTGAAATGAAATGCATGTTATACTATCTGACATATCGATGATTGCATAAAGCAATTACACGGATGGTCGCTCCTCAATAGCCTTATTCTTCATGCTAGTTGATGGCATTACTCCCTAGTGTCCTTGGCTGGCGTGAGTATAGAGGTGGGGCGCCACAAATTGGCTCCAAAAGCTTGGTATGATAGACTTAAATCCTATCTACTGTAATTAAATTTTGAAATAGGCAAAGTAGTAGTGCACTTTTTATTGAAACAGATAATATTATATTCAGATAATACAAAAATATGTAGATGATGAGATTTTTATATCTACCAACGATAAACTAAATAAAAAAAATTCAAAAATAATGACTAAGAAATTTGAAATGATTCATGGAAGAACTAAATTATTTTCCAAGATTACAAATAAAATAACTAAGTAATGGAATTTTTATTAATCGAGAAAATATGTTAAAAATTTAGTTAACAAATTTGGTATGTCAAATACCAGTGGTAAACCAACTCCCATGGCAACTAATAAAAAATTAAATAAAGAAGAAAATTCAAAAGATGTATATCAATGATATAGAGGAATGATTGGGTTACTACTCTATAAAACTGCTAGTAGACCTGATATAATGCATAATGTTTGTCTTCATGCAAAATATCAATCTCAACCTAAAGAAACTCATTAAAAATCTGTGAAATGAATTTTGAGATATATAAAAAACACATTAGACTATAGACTCTTTTACCCAAAAGACGACCCTTCGAATTAATTTCATATAATGATGCAAACTATGCTGGTTGCAAATCAGACAGAAAAAATACAAGTGAACTTGTCGCTTTTTGGGACACTCTCTAGTTTCCTGGTTTAGTATGAAGAAAATTTTGTATCTTTGTCTACAACAGTAGAATATATTTTAGCAACATTAGCCTATTCATAAGTTATCTATATGCAACAGACATTAAAAGATTTTGGTTTAAATTTTACTAAATCACTAACATACTATGATAATACAAATGCAATCAATCTATCTAAAAATCCAACTTTCAATCTAGACCAAACATATTGATATAAGACACCCTTTTCTAAGAGATAAGGTAAGCAAATAAATAATATCAGTTGAAAAAAATCAAATAGCTTATAAATTAACAAAACCATTGAATAAAACATCTTTTACTAAGTTAAGAAGCGAGTTAGGAATTTGTTTTGTATCAGAAATATAAAAATAATGAAGTAAAAATTACAAAATATAAAGAAAAACTAAATAATCAAAACAACACTATGTATATTGACATACCCTAACCTCATATGTCAACATATAACGGTAATTTTTGAATTTGAAATTTCCGTCTAAATTCAAATATGTGGTTATAAAATAACCAAATTTCGACTTTCCTCTTCACTTTTCTTTATTCTCTTTGTTTTAATCTTATGAAACAAATAAATAATGGCCTCCTCTAATTCCAAACTTCCTAAAGACGAGAATCCATCGTTTTCCTTCCCTTCTCCTACTCAAGGCCCCTTTTAAAACACTACTATGGCCAAGATCACTAAAATGGAGGGTGAAATGAAAAATATTCTACAAGTGCTGACTGAAATTCAAGTGGCACAACTTTGTATGACCAAAGAACAAGAGAAGCAAAGCAGAATTCTTTGAAATTTGCAAAAATATCTATTGGAAAATCCTACAAATCCAATAGTTATTGAAGATAATTCTGCAAATTTGGCTATTTATAACCCCATTTAAGATAGCAATGACGAGGAAGAAGAAGAAGAACACATGGAGGAAGATGACGAAATTTGATGCATTGGGAAAGTATGTTTTGATCGAGATGTAAATCTCGTTGAAAAAAAAGGGAACTTTTGCCTTCATTATCCACATTGTCCCAAATCCCCATTCATTAGAAATTTATGTTAGATAATATTTGATTTGCATTGACTGCTTTGAATGTGTGGTATGTACATTTGATTTGATTTGACAAGTTTACTTCGAATTGTATAGTTTAAGATTTGAATGGATTGTGATTGCTTTGATACTGAATGAATATATAGTTTGGTATGGTTATTATTAATGATTTGTGTTATCACTGATCATTTCTTATATATCACTCTTATCATTATTACTATAGTATCATAGTTTGGGGGAGTTGTCATTAGTTTAATTTTGTTGATAACAAATGGGGAGAAATATATAAAATCTAGGCATAGATTAAGGGCGAGTTTCGTAACTCAGGGAGAGTTATATTATATTTTATAAACAGAGTTGTCATCATCAAAACAGGGGAGATTGTTAGTACCTTAGGTATTGGTTTTGATGATAATAACTATAAAACATTATATAATATATAGACTAATGTTTTATCAAGATATATATAGTACAAGTTCAGGATGTTAGACAGGCATTGATTAAGAAGATTGTATGGTATCAAGATGATAATATCAAGACTAGATTTAAGATGTTGATATAAAGTTTCAAGAGTTCAAGAATGAAGACCCATGAGTATTGAAGAGATCAAGATATTCCAGATAAGTTATAGAGTCGTAGAATTTATATTAAAACTTTGATACCACTTTCCTAATCTCTCTCACCTTCTCTAGTTTTGTTTTAAATTGTTTTTTCAAATATTCTCTTTTCAAAATAATCTTTTCAAAACATTTCCCAAATAATTTTTCAGTCTCTTACTTATAAAAATATCATTTTAGTGTTTTTAAGTTTATATATATATATTGAATTTTTGTTTATACTTTAAGAATTTATAATTATATTGATTTTTATATATATTATTAAATACTCTTATTAAATCTTTCAAAATTATTTTATAAAGTTTTGTTAAGTTATATTTTGATTAAAATATGTACAAACTATATTTAAATGATTCTATAAAGTATCAAATTATTTACAAAGCAATGGATTTAAAAATAATATTTTAAAGTGTTTTTCAAATTTGTGAAGAGTGCGTCGACATACTCTATAGGTATATGTCGACATAGTGGCCGTAAAATTCAAAATTCAAATTTAGAGGGGGGTCTTTTCGTCGTTTCTCTTCGCGAATTGATATGACATTTGTTTCTCTATATATGCCAGACTTCCAAACGAATTTTTAAGAACTACTTTCTTATTCTTCTCTTTTCACTCTTTTGATTTCTAAATCAATTTTTACCATAACTTGGCCAAAATTCAACCAGAATCAAAATCAATCATTACTAATTTGATTCTCCTTTATTTACTCTCTGATTTCTCTCATCTCTCTCGAATTAAAGTGATATTCAAGATTTATTAGATCAACTGTAATTAACATCGAAGATCTGAGTCAATAAACTCTATCAAATCATACTCTTATACTTTGTGATGTGCTTGCCATCCTTGAAATCTATTAAAAATCAATTGGGTGTACTTAGTATCCCATAAATCTAATGGGTGTGTTTGTAGCCCAAAAATCAAGTGACTCTACCCAGAGATCGGGATTCTAGAGCGTATGTCCCATTGCCTTAAAATCGAGATTGTATGTGCATTTACTAGCTGAAAAGAAATTCGTATAAGGAATTATGCGGGATTGGAAGTAGGATAATTCCGAACCAGGATTTATAAAATACTATTTGTTCTTTCCCTTTTACTTTTACTGCGTTTACTTTTATTTATAGTTTGACTCCGTGATTGTTTATGTGATTATTAATTATATCATTCCACGTAGAATCTTAAAGAATTTGAAAATTCATATAATCCATTAAATACTATACATCCCCTTTTTAATGTTAATTTAGCCTAAAGATCCCTATTCCGCTGACTCATAAGATAATGGTATTAAATGGTCAGAGTTTGCCTTATTCCTATTAAAGTGGTATTAAGTGGCTCAAGTACTTCCTCTCACATTGTTAGGACATGGTTGACGGTAGTTGTGTTTTACTGGAAAGGGCATTGGGCCTGCAGTTGAAGGTACATTGAGGAGTTGGACTAGAAAAGCCTACGAGCAAACAGGTTGAGGTATACTTAGTAGAATATAGCATAGGATGCATAAGACAAAATTTTTACCAAGATGATACTACCCAAATACTATTATGGTAAGATTTGAGATTTTCATTCACCAGACATTATTGTTCCGACCTCTCCTCACTACAACACATAGGTCAGGGAAGACGATGTTGATTTAGAAGATGAAGATGGAGGCAAAGTCTTGTGGAAGTTTTTCTATCTATTTATGTTTTTGATATATTTTTATGTAATTAGTTTCAGATGTGTTGTAGTTTTTTTTAGAATATTGTGTTTTTGATATATTAGATGATATGTGGTATTACCGAGATTAGAATTTTTATGAAATGGATACTTATTTCTAGTATTATATTTTATCATTTCCATGTGTGAGATTATGATATCATAGATAGATAGCTCTATACATTTTCATTGTATCAATTTTACCAACCAACAGCCAACTTTGAATGGGCCTAAGATTCGATGGGCTTTGTTGGTCGAAAGTTAGGTCAGCGACGAGGTGGGTTGTTACATGGTTCATATTGTAATTCAATATGAATAGATCAAAGTGCATAGTTAGAGATCCAAGGATCAAATCCATAGGTAATGCATCGCTTAACTTGATATCTAGCTTAGAAAGTCTATAAATATAGGCTTTCATTTTCAAGACGAAACCCTTAAAACAACCGCCCTTATTCATCATTGTATTGTACAACTTCTCGATAATTTCGTACCTTGTAGAACATATATCTTCCCAACCAAAGCTTTAAGGTTTTCGATGATTTTATGTACTTAATTTTCTCGGACTCAGCGCCCTCAACGGGCCTCTCTCTTAGAGGTTAATTTATCATCGACTTTAACATTTTGTTTCTTAATGCTATCTTGATTGCTTTTAGGCAGTCAATGTGGCTAGGTCTGATAAGTTTTTCGTTTTCATAAAACAGTCTTCGATTTGTCATTTTGCTGCAAATTTAATTTAAGTAGATTAGGACAATTTAAAAATTGTAGATGTTCTTATGGTATTAGATGGGTTAAATGGTTACATTTCATTTATCTAATAAGCTATCACAACCTTTATGTTTCTCAAAACCCTAAGAGGAAACATAGAAATCTTTCGATTTCACTAGTGGGTGTTAGGAATCACATGCTTGGAATTCTGCCTTGATGAAGATCAATAATACATAGGCCGACATGCAATGGACAACACCTTATCGGTTGTATTATATACAACTCCAAACTCATGGTCTTTGTCCTAAGCTCATCTCGAACTTAAGAAAGATCGGCAAATCAAATAGGGTTATTCATATGTACTTATCATTTTGTGACAACCTAAGTATAATGCATGAAATTAAGGAGGAATAACAAATATATGCATCTTACCTCATCTAGTTAATGCACTAATAGTACTACACATAACATCTCTAGCTTGAGGAAGATATTGATTTAAGAATAACTTATTTCTCATTAAATACCCTCGTGGTCCAAGTATCAAGACACTTCTGAAATCTTGGTATACGTGCTTACATGTGTATTTATTCATTAAAACTAATTTGGGTTTCTTAGAGTTCCAATCTATTTAATTAAATAATATATAATTTGATTTTTTTTTTAAACTTTATTAATTAAATCATATTTAATCAATTTAATTAATTATTTAGTTAAAATTTTAATTAATTTAATTTAAATTTCAACTTTTGAATTTTAAATTATTTATCATTAACAATTTAAAGATAAAGATAGACTATAACATTTATACTAATTATAAACATATATCATTGTGCCTATATATAATTTATTAATTAATCATTAATTAATTTAATATATTAAAATAAAATTTTAAATAAAAACAATATTAGTTATATATATAATTTTGTCATTATTTACCTTAAATATTTAAAATAAACATACGCATATCATTATATACATGTTTTAATTTAATTAATTAAATTTTATTTATTTATTTAATCCAATCAATTAAATAATTAAGATGAAAATTATGAATTTAGTTTATTACCTTCAAAACCAATTTTGAAAAGTTTATAACATGTCAAATTTTAAGCTTAAAATTTAAATATAATTTCAAAATTTCCAAATCATATTTCAAAAAGTTAGCCAAATAACCCAATTCAATTTGTTCCTTTAAATTGGGGATAACCTTTAGGATTACTACATCCTTCAGGCAAAACCAGTAGCTAGATAGGGCTGAGTACTTAATTAGCCAAATTTAACTATCAACACTATCTTTATAGACATCCTACTAAATAAGTTGGCTTTAATCAGTTAGCCCTAACATTGCTAATTTAAATCGCATACATTATCAAGCTCTGATACCATCGAAAAAATCAGGCTAGTCAAAAGTGGGTTAAATGGGTGAATTTCAAAAAAAAAATTCCATTTTGAACTTTGTTGAGCCTGTGAAGCCTAAATGGATTATGGACCCAATCTAAAATATTTTAAATAAAATATTCATTTTATATCAAATACACTTGTTTGTGTGAAACGCACGTGCTATAGATAAGAAGTATACATAGCTAATGCGACCGTATGTGGGTGTTGAGATTTCCACCGCAACTAACCCAATTGCTTTTTACATATGCCTTTGTTGTCCAAGGTTTTAAATTACAAATACATACACAATAAAAGATGAATAATAATACGTAAATATATATACTAAAATTATATTTAGTAATTTTATATGTTTCGAGATCTAAAATTAGTAATAAAGGATTTATTTCAAATTAAGGAAAAGTTCGAGATTAAAAGCTACATTTTTACCTAAGATTCATATTATGAATTTGAATTAATGTAACACATGTATGTTTCGATATTATTAAATATGGTAAGTAATACTTTAGATTTTAAAATGACTTATTTATGTAAACATTTTAATTTATAATATATGCATATGTTTGTTTAAATTTAAAGTTAATAATTTAAATCAATCTTTTACTTTTTGGAAGGAAACGAAAGATATAAAATTCTACAAAAAACTTTAAATCTAAAAAGGAAACAAAATTTTTAGATTTTACATAAAAGTCAACACACGGGTTCTATATTGAAAAACTTTTATTCTTATGAAAACAATACCCAAAACCATTGTATTCAAAAGATTAACCATATAACATAATAAATTGATTTTCAAGGAAAATTTAAATAATAGATTATACTACATAAAATAGTTACTGATTAAAAACACTAGTATTTTTTAATAAAATTTTCAAAAACAAAAGAATGGTTTAGACAACTTTGGCACATGTAAACTCATGATAAGAACATTCATATCTAAATATTACAGAAAATAACACCAAGGTATCGTAGAAGGTAGTTGATCAAAATTATATAAATTATAACGAGCATACAGTGAATGAAGATAAAAACAGAAGTGGATGTAAATCAAATTAACATAGTAAAATAGTTTGACAAAAGGGGATTTTAATTATACGTTACAAGATGAACAAATAAAAGACAAGATGAATGATATATAATCCAAGTATATGAAAAAGAGAACCACAAAAACAAAATAAATAAGTGTAGTACCTTTGGATGTTGCAAAAAGTCACACTTTGAATGGTGAATAGATGCTCCTAGATTTAGTTAAATAGTGAAAGAGATTTAACAAGATCGTAATATGTCCTTGTAGTAAGAATGCAATCAATCTAGAATCCATAAATCCAAAATAAAACAAAAAAGGAATTTAAATCTTATAGTTCTAAAGTGAAGACATCTTTAGGCGGAAGCGATACACTGGTTTTCCTCAGATCTGATGATCGAGACCATTTTGCATTTTCCTTTTGTAAACTTGTTGGACTTAAAAAACTTTTTAGAAATGGTCCCTTGGATACATAATGGGTAGAAGAATGTTTTAATTTTGAAACATTATCAGTCCAAATAGAGAAGGGGTCTATATATATATTCTGAAGCAATCTTTAGGACCATTGTAATTATTATTAATAATCTGAATTTTTCCATCAAAAATTATGATGTCTTTTCATTAATTCTTTAAAAAGAAATTGGTGTACAATTACAAAGAACACATAATAAATAAAAATAACATTCTCCCACTTGGTCGTAATGTTATGACATAATAAAGCACACATTCTAAATAGGCTAATATAATATTACTAATCCTAAACCCGTTAAGTCAGAAATACCAAACCAAACTAATGTAATCAGAAAAAATGTCGTTATTTGATCCTCGTTAATTCCAACATTGGCACTCTTCCCAATAATGGTTAATCGTCTTATTCCGTCCTCAAAGGTAATTTGCTTAGAGTAAATAAAATTATGCTCTCATATTTAGCAAATTTATAAATTCAAATTCAACACATAATTTAAGAATTGGTACATAGCATTATATATAGTTTGCAACATCAAAATTATAATACATTAACTAAACCCATGTCGGCAACATGCTCTTTGTAAGGAGTGGGTGGAAATGATTTTGTTAGAGAACAGCTAGCGTATCTCTTGTCTTAATATGTTGTATCATAATAGCACCATCTTTGACTCTGTCTCTAACAATAAGATATTTGACATCAATCCACTTAGATGCACCACTTGATTTGTTAGTCATAGAGAAGAAAATAGAAGCTTTCTTATCACAAATTAAGATGAGTGGCTTCGTAATATTGTCAATTAGTTGAAGTCTTGGTACAAAATTCTTTAGCTAAACTTCTTAGCCAATAGCATGATAATATGCCACAAATTCTGCTTGCATAGTGGAAGATGCCCTTATAGACTGCTTAGCACTCTTCCATGAAATTGGTCCCTCTACAAGCATAAATATGTAATCTTATGTGGATTTTTTCCTTTCAACTCATCTAGAAAATTGTAAATTAGAATAACTAATAACTTCAAGGTTATTTGGCCTCTTATAGGTAAGCATAAAATCTTTTGTCCCTTGCAAATAACATAAAACTTTATTGGCAACTTTTCAATGCTCCATTCCTGGATTAGTTTGACATCGACCAAGCATCCAACGACAAATGCAATATCTGGACATGTACGAACTTGAGCATCATAAGACTCCCTACTACCGAAGCATAAAGAATTTGCTTCGTTTGAGCACGTTCTATTTCATTTTTAGGGCATTGAAACTTACTGAATTTTTCGCCCTTAACAATAGAAGCAAAACTAGGAGAGCAGTTGTGCTTGTTATATCTTTTAGGCATTTTTCTAATATATGCTTTTTGAGATAATCCTAATATTCCACTAGACCGATCTTGGTAAATTTCAATTCCTAAAACATAACAATTCATATAACATAAGAGGCTTCACCAAGATCCTTCATTTCAAACTTAGTTGATAGAAAACATTTTGTTTCGTATAACATGTCTAAATCACTACTTGCTGATAAAATATCATCCACGTACAAAATTAGAAAGATAAATTTACTCCCACTTTTCTTGAGGTATATGCGTTGACCTATTCTATTTTCTTCAAATCCAAATTTGGTTATAACCTCATCAAACTTGAGATACCATTATTGTAAAGCTTGTTTTAACCCATATATTGAACGATTTAACCTACACACCATATGCTTATTGCCTTCTAAATCCTTCAGTTTGTTTCATAAAAACATCTTCATGCAAGTTACCATTCAGAAATGCTATTTTCACATCCATTTGTTGTAGTTCTAAATCATAATGATCTATGAGTGCTAAAAATTTTTTTAATGAATCTTTCTTTGAGATAGGAAATCTATTATCAAAATGTACACCTTCTTGTTGTTTTAACCCTTTAGCAGCTAGTCCGGCCTTAAATCTTTCAATGTTACCTTTGGAGTCAATTTTAGTTGCATAGACCCATTTACCACCAACAGGTTTAACCCTATCAGGTAACTCAATAAGATCCCAAACTTCATTAGTTTCCTTAGATTTCATCTCTCCATTCATGGCTTCTAACAATTTAAATGATTTTTCACTCATAATAGCTTGCTTGGATAAGATAGGATCATCTCTATTACAAATATCACATCATCCTCAGTAAGGTATATGACATAATCATCAGGTATGGCAGATACTTTCTCTTTGTGATCTTCATAAGGGGTCTTGTGGTAGAATAGGAACTTTATCAACATTAGGAACATCCTGAATACGACTCTCTTCATTAGCCTCTTGAACAAGAAGAATAGAATTTATAACCTCTCTAATTATCGAAATTGGAACATAAGTCCGATTTTTTTCAAGGTTTATTGTTCTATTTACATTACTCCCACTTACATTGCCATCTTTAAAAAATAAACCACGTGAAGTCTCTACTATTCCAGTGGTACGTAATGGGCAATAAAATTTAAAACCTTTGGATCTCTATGGATAACCAACAAAATAACAAATAATGGTTTTGGAATCTACTTTCGTTAGTTGTGGATTATAGACTTTTACTTCAGCAAGACAACCCCACACAACAGAGTACCTTGATTATGATTTTCTTCCAGTCCACAGTTCATAAGGTGTTTTTAGAATAGATTTACTCGGAACCCGATTTAGAATACGTATGGTTGTTTTAAGATGCCTTCCACAAAAATTCTGAAAATGTGGTATAACATATCATACCTCCATTAGTGTACGATTGCATCTTTCAGTAATTCCATTCACTCTAGGATCTCCCGTCATAGAGTACTGATGAACAATATCTTTTTCTTTAAGAAATAAAGTGAACGGGCCTAGACTTTGACCAAAGTTAACCATAATATTCACTGTCTCTATCTAATCGCATTATATAAATTTTAAGGTTATGTTGATTCTCAAATTTAGCCTTAAAATTTTTGAATTTAGTAAATGATTTATATTTTTCATTAATAGGATACACATAAACTTAGTGAAAAATAATCATCAATGAATAAATTGATGGTCGTTAATAATTATAGTAGGAAAAGGACCACATATATCATATATCAGTATGAATAGTTTCTAATAGTCTCCCACTTCGAGCGGCTCCTTTTTTCCCCTGATAAATTTTCCTTTAACACATCCTTTACAGTTTTCGCAATAAAAAAAATCTAATGTTGGAAAAACTTCATTTCTAATTAGACGTTGCATTCTATCTCTTGAAGTGTGATGCCATAATTTGGAAGAATTCTCAACATCTCGATTTCTCTTGACTTCACATTTATGATTAGTATCAGTAATATTCATCGATGACAGAGATTTATAAAAGGAAGAACTAAAATATAATTTATATAAATTATCACATAATAATCCAGAACCAATAAACTTAGAGTTTTGATACAGTTTCAACTCATTGTTTTCAAACTGAAACGTAAACTACATGAATCAAGTCTAGTAACAAAATTTAAATTCCTAATCACGCTAGGAATATAAACTACATTATGTACGTCACTCATAAAGCCACTCCCCAAAACTAACTAAGAGTTTCAATAGCCATGACTTCATTTTCTAATCAGTTAGAAACTTTAAGTTTCATTTCTACCTTTTAAAGATTCCTCATGGAATGGAATCCATGTAACGAGTTTATAATGTGCACAGAGGCACCACCGTCACCCATCACATATTTAAGGAAACATCAACTAAAAAGGTTTCACAAATCGTGAAATTTAAATCATTACCTCTTTTAACAAGCCAACCTTTAAACTTCACACGGTCCTTCCCCATGTGTCCACGCTTCTAACAGTGATGACACTTAGAAGCATGCATAGGTTTTGTACCTAGTCTTGTTAATACCATTAGCCATGTTCACTTTATTTTTACATCTACCATTGTCCTTATTTTTTGGATTTGGACTTTGAACAGCAATGTGTGCATAATCAGGTTTCGCGGCCTTAATCCTTTCCTCTTCTTGAACATATATATCAATTAATTCGCTCGTTTTCACTTTTCTTTCTACATATTATAATTGATCTTGAAAAGGAAAAATTCTACAGAAAGAGAAGTCATAATGGAATGAACTAAACAACCTTCAGAACTTGCCATATCCATGCTGTTTAGTTTTGTGGTCATGTCATTCATCGTCATGATATGTTCACATACGCTGCTTGTCCCATTATACTTGGTAGTGAGCATTTTCATTGTAAGAGTATTTGCATTAGCCTTAGAAGTACATTTAAACTGCTCTTCAACATAAGTCAAATATTGTTTTCTAGTGAAAATATTATTCGCATCATCCATCTCAGGAATACCTCCTCTTAAAGAAGTTGTAATGGTACTTTTTATAATCATGTGCTACATATGGTTTGATCACTTCAATTTTGCAAAATTAGCCATTCATCATTAGTATTTGTTGTTGTAATAGTAGGTCTGTCAATTTGTAATGCCCGGTCAATATCCAGATCACAAAGACAAATCTCAATTTGCTATTTCCAAGCAAAAAAAAATTAGTTCCTCTCATTGGTGCTATTCCAGATATTTGAGCGTGAATATTATTCAATGCTACATTAGATTTAGAAAAAATGAATTGCTTACTATTATCAACTATAAATCCACAAACAGCAAAACGATATTAAATCAATTGTATATAAAGGGACTAACAACAATTATTTTGAAATAAATAATAAAATACCAAATTATATTTCAGTCCTATCATAACAGTTATTTGCATAAAAATCAATTCATCTTACCATTAGGGCAAAAAAATTGAGGTTTTAATAATTTCACTTAATAAATTATAATTGCAATCAAAGTTTGTAAAATTACCACTCATGATCTATTAATTGTAAAAACGTAATTTCAAGAAAATCAATTTGTATCATCATTGGGTAGAAACAAACTGAACTATTAAAACAAATAAATTTATTTAATTAATCATAATGGAAATTCAAGTTGTTAAAATTACCGTTCATAATTTATTAAATGTAAAACATAATTGTGACTTTAAATCATAAAATTCATTTTAATAAAGTGGCGGTTACAATTCAAAGTTGATAGAAATTGACGACAACCAAATATTAAAAATAATATTATATAGTTTAAGTTATTTATAAAAAAACAAACCTTTGAGCATAAACAGATTCAAAATGCAACATATACACATATAAATAACAAAAGTTTTGGTCATGATCTAATTTGGATCAAAATTTCATATAAACTTAGTTGTATTAGAATCGATATACCAAAAGTAAAGTGCATGTATGATTCGTGGCATGATGACTCTTGGTTAAAGGTCTTCAACATTACATTTCCATAGAAACTACACTGATAAACATTTATGCACACACATAATAGAGAATAAAAATTCTCATTTTAAATCTTTTTCCCAAAATTATAAGAAACTATTTGTATATATGTTAGTTGAATCTATATAGCTTTTATACGAACCGTTGAAAATCAATTTCTAAAAAAAATTGCATCTTATATTAATTTACTATTGCTTTGATATCAAATGAAAGAGATTTAAACAAATTGTTTTTGCAGTTAGAACACAATCAATCTAGAATCCGTAAATCCAAAAAAAGTAGCAAAGAAATTTAAATCTAACAGTTCTGAAGTGAAGACATCTTTAGACGGAAGCGTTAATATTGATGTTCAATGGTTTTCCTCAGATCTGATGATGGAGGCCCTTTTGCATTTTTCTTTTCTTCTTTCCTTTTCTAAACTTATTGGACTTAAAAAAACATTTAACAAATGATCCCTTAAATACAAAAGGATAGAAGAACGTTTTAATTTTGAAATATCATCAATCCAAATAGAGAATGAATCTATATATATTCTGGGCAACCTTTGGGATTAGTGTAATTATTAATAACAATCTGAATTTTTGCATCAGAACTTCAAATTCTTTTCGTTAATTATTTAAATGAAATTGGTGCACAATAATAACATAGGCTACATAATAATTAAAACTAACAAATCGATCTTTGGATCTTTCAGGCGTCGAGAGATGAGAACCAACATTTGTTTTTAATTTTATTGGATTTTGAATTTTTAGAATTTTTAAGCCCTAGAGGCCATTAAATTTTTTGACTATGACTTGACAAGAGGGAGGAAGAAAATGACCGAAAGAATAAATCTCTTAAAGCAATCAACAAAAGATAATTAAAGATAGAGGTGACTCGCCTTCCTTTAATTATGCTCTAGCCATTTCATTTCAATATGAAAAACTTTTCCCTCCATCCCCCGGTTGGCCATAGCATAAGCCTCAAAAATCTTCAAACCAATTTATTATTTATTTCACTTAAATTCAACTTAAATATTCTACCGATATCGTATATCTATATGCGTATACATAACTTTTTACATATGTGCATTTTATTAAATACTAATGACATTCAAATATCCAATAAAATTTAATAATTAATATTTCATAAATATTAATTATTTTAATTAATTTACAATGATAATAGATTAATCAAATCGTATGATTTATTCGGACTATTTACCAATTCGGTTGTGCGACTCAAAGGTGTAAATTCAATCAGCGATTAATACCGAACATTTCATATTAACATTCATACATCACCTTAGCCATTGGTTTGATATTTTGGCTGAATTTATCACTTACACATCTATTTTAGTAAAATCCAATTTTACAAATTATATGCGGTACTCGATAGCAATAATTTTTTACACCAATTCTCTTCTCAACAATATAACAAATTAGGACTTACGGAATATGGTTCTGGTCAAAATTCCAACATCGCCCATATTCAACTTGAATAGTCCAAACAAAGAGTCCTTGGTCCAATAATCATTATTAACCGCACTACTCAGGCAAGAGACTTCAACTATAGTTAATCGTAATACTAACCCAATACAGCTGAGGAAATGAATTCTCTATTAAATAAATTTTCACTTCAATGCTTCGACTCAAATCCATCTATAATCGTTCAATGGACATCATGTTATGATTTAACTATAATCAAAGTGGTTTGTTTGCATTGAGGTTCAACGGTATTCTCAAGTTGTGAGAACCGTGTAATATCATCACTTCGAGATTCTATGTTTGACTGTAGTAATATTAATCAATAGAAAATTTTCAAATGAGTCATTCCATAGTTATCCATTAACTATCCATATGTAATTTTCCCCAGCATTCATGAGTAATACATTGCCCAACATTTGGAGAGCATTACATACTCCAGTCTTAATGGATGAATCAATATCCTTTCTTGAAACATCCTGACTATAAATAGTTTAATAATATGTTTTAATATGATAAATTTATTATGATTACAAAACTTTGTAATTACTGTCACATAACATATCATTTAAGATTTTTATATTTAATATATTAAATTAAATGATGTAAATTAAAACATCACAATATGATAAATATTTAATAGAATGACAAAAACCTTTTATTTCGAACGAGATTTTATTACATAGTCAATAATTTACAATAAATTATAGAATTGCCTCTAGGAGCACCCCCTAACTCTATCATCTTTTAGACTGAAAAAGCTAAAACAAATAGAAAATCATCATGACTATGAGCAATAAGCAATAATATACTATATAAATTAGATTAGTTTCGGTTACTCTTTTCCTATTATTTTTTTCATAAACCAATGCAATAGAACTAGATATTAATTTAGGCCAATGATCATATATCATTTCTCAATATCAACACACAATAATTAAAATTAAGCTGTCTACTATTGTTATCATTACCCAACATGAAAAGAGCAAGAATATCAATAGTATCAGGCCTGCATAAGTACAAAAATGACATTAATTTAAAAAAACATAAACATAAAAATTATAAAAATATAAAATTGGTTGGCATGCTAATACAATGCTAATACTGGTTAGAGTAATGATTGATGAGAAAATATTTGTCGTCTCACTCTTTTCATGACATTCAGCACAATGCTAAAAACTTACCAACATAAAATCAATTTTGAAACAACTATGCAACATAACACAACTATACCAATCACTACAACAACAAAAAAACGACATTCAACTAAACAAGATGTTATAAAAATAATTTGACAACAAAAAATAACTATAAATAAAAGCAACTAACTTGAATCAATTCTTTAACAACAAATGAATAGTTTGAGTGGATATGTTATAACCTTTATTCAATATGATTCTTAAACTTTAAAAAAAGGAAAAAAATCAAGTTAATTTAAAAATAGAAAAAAAAACTAACAACTAAACCTAAATTTTAATATAAAACACATATTTTTAACTTTAAAAAAAACAACGGATAGAAGAAGAACCGAACAAAAATAAAGATGAAACTAATTAAAATTCCTACGGAAAATGAAAAACACTGAAGAAAAAACTCAATATTGGGATTAGAGATGACTCGAATAGGAAAATGACTTCAAATTATGAATTAAAGATCAATATTGAAAAATGTCCACACAAGAGATGAAGAGACTGCATGACATTTAAAAATGACAGCTGTTGCAATTTAAAGAGAAGGGCAAATTTGAAAAGTGGAAATTGAAATGAATAAACATAGATGTAAAAGAGGAGGAATGTAATTTGTCGGAAGGTGAAAATTGAGGATGTATCCCTAATTTCCACTTAAATTAGAAAGGGATCAACAAAGATGCTTTATGTTGGGTTATTCTTCTATTAGTTGTTTATAATCTTAAACCTTATGCAATGACTGCCCTATAACAAAGGCACCAATAGTATATAAATAGTGCGTTGGATCCATGTCTAGCCAATATAGGACATTCATCAAGGTTGAAATAAACCAATATAGCATATAACATGTTATATCTCATAGCACATGGACAAAATATAATATCATAGGTATAACAGAAAAACAGTAATAACTATGTGAACAAATTATTAGAACATAATATCCATAGAGTTATACATCAATAGTAGAGTTTATACAATGAAAACAAACTCAACAACTATCTCAAATACAAATAGTAAGCAGTTATCGCTAGGGCTCTACAATGCTGCATAGCGCAATAAACAAAGACACTATATATATGTATATAATACAAGATAGCTCCATCCAGCTTATCCTCCGAATAACTACTTCGTCACCTAGATCTATTATTTAGTCTACTCATTAAAGAGTACCCAAAATAATAAGAGGCGAAGCATAAAACCGTAGGCTAGACAACAGTTTAGTGTGAGCGGTAAATGAGTCACAAAATACTATACATGGAAAAATGAAGGAACAACAATACGCAAACCATACCCGACTTTTCCCTGCAACCAAAGAGTTAGCATATAACACTATAACATGCTACTCAAAAATATCAAAAAGATAAAATACAAACCAAATAAAGGATATCAGTCTTCCAGATATTCCTATCTCTAATACTAACTTCCCCTAATACATATGAGCGATAGCATACTAAAGAAAGCATCTGTAGTATCCATCAAACAATCCTTACAACCACTTCATATGCTTTGAATATATGATAACTCGTGACCCCTAAGCCAAGAACTAATGGAAATCCTAGTTCTTTATTGTACTCTCGTATCTCGCAGCCCAAAGTTGGATACATGTCTTGCAGGCCAAAGCTAGATACTATGCCTAAAGCTAGAGGTCCAAGATATACAGGTCCCTCAATTGTCCTATCGGCATCTCCACTTACAATACCCCTGCTTCAAGTACAACTGAAAACTCTCCGAGTCATCAATGATTCCTTAGCATATATACCCAAGCCCGCCTTTGCTCGATTTGGATACTGAGCCCTTCTTGCTCAACCCAGTTTCCATTATTCATGAGGAACCCTTCTACATTCACTAATCATACGACTCCTTCCAGTACGAGCCACCATCTTCGAAACCTACTCCCAACACGAGCCAATATTTGAAGACCATTGCTTTTCATCATGTTGCTATATCATCTTCCAACCTAATACGAGTGAGCCATAACCTCCAACATGATCTATAGAACCTCTACAGTAGTACTGGGAAGTTTCACTGCCATCAGACTCTCCTCCTTAACTCCATGCCAATCTAAGTCCTTAACTCGGACCTTAGTAAAGCCCTAGCCATATTGCAATGCCCCCTATTTTAAGGCTCGAACTAACTGCTACAGATACTGAAGTCATCAATAGTATTACTTTCGGTGATAAAATACGGTAAAATTAATGGTTTCCATAATATCAGAAACACATGAATATGAAATAAAATCAACACAAATTTCAAAACAGATTTTCCGAATACATTTCAAATTAATATTTCATATTCAATCACATAATCCTAAAACTATTATAAGGTTTTAATAAATATAATTATTACAAAATGCACCAAGAGTGACATATAAAGATTTCCCCTTTGATGATAAAAGTACTAAGCAGACATATCAATTAGTAAATGCATCACAGTAGAAAATTAATGGACAACTCTAATAGCTAATCCTTGCCTCCTTCACATCTTTAGAAGCTTTATTCATTACACGCTAAAACCTGAAATACCATAAATCTTAATCCACTTAAATTAGATTTTGAGCACCCGAGAGTTTAAGAGGAAAACATAAACTTCGAGTCAGACATAAAGCTTAGGGTGAATAATTCTATTACATCTTGGTTTACTGATACTAAGTGAGACCATGCCACTTAGCGGAACGGGTTTTCCCTTGCTAATATCCTTTTAAAATCATATCTTCTGTAAATCAAAATCTAGCAATAAAACTGATTATAACAACAATAGCAATAACATATATGCATCTAAGTCAGTAATCAATGGATTATCCATCCGAACATTATAGTTATATTTGGCTAACTATTAACCACTAGCTGACTTGGGCCTACCAGACATAATAAATATTCTAGCTTCTGTTAAACACAATACTAGATGGTGTGTCCTTAACTTCTTCTCCTAGGGTCAATGATCCTAATGGTTTTGCAGGCTCACCAATAACCTATCTCTACTCCGGTATTTCTTTTTGTGTGTAACATTATTTTAGTCTTACTTGTGACAAAGCCCTACACATTGGAATTTTGGAATTATACTAGCTATGGTCTATTAGTTAAAGTATAGGGCACGACTCCACACCAGTCCCATCTGGTTTTCTAATATCTAAGTTATTCTTTTACCAAATATCTGGGATGACCACCCTATTCAAATTTCATTTCCTTGAAAACAATATTTATAAATGATTTACTCTTGAAATCATATCTTTTTCTAAAATAAGGAAATTATACCCTTTGCTTTACTCAAAATACTTATGTTATGATTTATGCTTTACAAAACAATATTAATGAAAACCTAAAATCAATAGGGTTATTTATCCTTTTAAAATAAGTTAAAGCCCTAATTTAACTTAGAAAACATTAAGCTATAAAGCTAAAACAATACCTTTGAAAACATTGTTCAAAACCTTAAACAATCCCTTTTTAAATCATTAAAAGTATCACTTTCAAAATCAATAATTAAAATCTTAGACATCCCCTTTTGAAACCACTGAATATATCTTTCAAAACACTTGGAAATACTCCTTTCAAAACGCTTATAAACATATCTTTCCAAACCATTGTTTAAAACCTTAAACAATCCCTTTCGAAACAATTGAGTTCAACGTTAATAAAGCCATAGAGTAAAAGGGAGCAGGGACGAAAGCATCACTTTCAAGAGCATTGGTCTCAAATAAAAGAATTATGGAAGCATAGCTTCGAAACCCAGTGAATGGTATTTTTTCGAAACCATAGCTTGAAAACAAAACAAACAACAAGGTATAAAAGAGGACACATTCGAAAGCTATCCTTTTGAAACCATTACTTTCGAAACTATTAGAAAAGCAGCTAGGTCATTCCTTTCAAAAACATTAGAGAAGGTGGCTTCAATAGTTGCGGAGGAGTATGGGTTTGAAACCTACCTTCCACACTCATTGATCTAAGGGTTATAAAAGAGACCTCTAACTAAGATAAAAGTAATGGTGCGACAGCTAGGGTATCGAAGGGGTTCAACGCGACAACCCTTTCGATATCATTCTTTTAAACAAAGGCAAGTCTATAGGTTCGAAAGCTTTGAAAGACAACTCCACCCTTTCCAAATACATGCCTTCGACACCATCACTTCCTTCCGCCTAGCTCCAATATACTATGTACCAATAGCTTGATACTATGTATATTGGTTTCGAATAGATGCGAAGGGGGTTCTGTGCGGAAGCATGGTGACGAAAGCTTGCCTGAGAAAGTGATGAAGCTGTAATTAAATTAAAAACTGTATTTTTGCCTTTAAAGTGGTTCCTTTTTAACCAACCATCAAGATTTGTCAAAATTTCATTGGCTACGAAATCTTTATCACATATTATTCTGAAAAACCGATACACACATTAATTTAAAATATTTTATACTTAACAAAAGAACCTAAAAATCTTAAATAACAATTAAGCCCCTTAGTTTAATTAATTTATTTGCCTTAGTAAAAACACTTTGGAAAAATTACCAAAAATCATAATAATTCACGTTAAATATATTTTTTAACATATATAAATTTAAGACTCGAAAACATGATTCAATTGCCTTAAATAATTTAACCTAAAATCGACTATTTTCTCTCATAGAAAATTCATAATAAATCCATAATTACCTAGAAAATTACGAAACTTGAAACTCACTTTTAAATAATATTTTCAACTATGTATCAAAAATGCAACTCATTTGATGTCATATAACAGGTTTTCTAATCTAAACATATCATAAATTCTTATTAAATCTCTATAAATCATCAACTTAAAGTATATAATCATTTAATCACTATAACATGGCATATAACTTGCAAATAAATGGATTTATCCTTTAAAACAAAAATCATTATCAAAACATGAGATGTAAACTAATTATTCACCTTGATTTGATTAAGAATGTTGAGATTTGGATTAAGGTTGATTTCCTAATCTATTGATCTAGAATCTCCTAGCTTTAATCTTTGGTTTCCCTTTTCTTTAATAGCCGGGCAAACTCTTGTGGTTTCTATTTAGTTTGTAGATGTAAATGAATGAATGAAGTGGAGAATGAGAGGATTTTAGGGTATAAAAATAAGGTTCTTCATGTTTTTCCCTTCTAATTTTTCTCCTCCTTATAGGAAGCAAAGTTTTTGTGTAGTATTTTTGTTGCAGACCTTGATATGTGTATTCTTTTGTGGGGATGTATGTATATATATATTATAGTCGTAATATTACTTGTGACATGTTGCATTACATTTGATGTATGTGTATATATATTATTTGCGTTGCTGTTCTGTGATTTGTGACTGTTATTGTTATTATGTTTTGTTTCTGAATTAATCCTGTAGCCACCATAGTATTGTATTAGATAGGAATTAAGTATGTCTAATGATGCAGTCATGAGTCGTATACGACTCAAGTTGTTACGAGATAAGGAGCAGCGCTTTAAGTTGAGTGGAAGGGTTGAGTCGTCCACGACTCAACATGGAGGAGTTGAACCATACACGACTCAACTGGAGACCAGAGGGGACACGGAGAAAGAAACGCGAGTTAAAGAAAGGGATTTGAGTCGTATCCGAGTTAACAAGAAAGAAGAGGAGGAGTTACGACTTAGCAGAAGTTTGAGGTGTGCGAGTGTGATGAGTCGTACACGACTCAACGACTTATCCATAAGTCGTGTACGAGTTAACAAGAGCAGAGAAGTGGAAGTAGATGAGTCGTTCGGAGTTGACTCGGTTGAAGGGATATGCCGCAAGTAAGCTTGGGAACTTGAGTCGTTGGAAGTATGTTGAGTCGTGACCTATGTTGAGTCGGTGGTATGCATATGTTGTTAAGTCGTATGTCGTGTACTATGTTCTGTGAGATGTAAGTATGTGTCGCATTATAGTATGAGTCGTGAGTCCTAAGTCATGAGTCGTGAATCTGTTGAGTCGTGAGTCATTGAGCCGGCATGGTGTAGTAAGTGTTAAACCGTGTGCATTGAGTCGCCGCCGACTTATAGTGAGTCGTAAGTCGTATGCGACTTAAAGGTCAGGTTCAAAACTCTATAAATAGGGGGGGTGCGTTGTACATTGTGGTGGTTGATTTTGGAAATAAAATTTCTTGTTGATTGCTTTGTGCTTTCTTCTCTAATTGGTAGTTGAGTGTAATCTCCTATCTCCACCTACGTCATTCGAGTGCGCTCGAATCTTCGTTTGTGAAGCCGATTCACGGAATCAAGTGCGCTTGATCAACGTCGAAGAATCGTAGATCTTTGTTTCTCGGTATCGTGCGCGATCAACGAGACGAGGATAGCTAGAATCCGGCATCCTTGGATCAACGGATTTGGGCATTACAGTATTTTCAAACTATCGATTGCTACATTTCATCGATTAAAGTTTGTTTTGAATTATCCGCTGCGTCAGTTTTGGTATCAGAGCCATACTTAGCCAATCATAGCTAAGTTGATTCTTGGAGCCAAGTATTTGAAGTTGAAGTTTGAAGTTGTTCATCGTGTTCATATTGAAGTTGCAACAAGAGGGAGAACTTTTGATCCATTCCATTTTGGATCAAAGTGTTGAAAGTGTTTGAATTTGAAGTAGGCCGTGGATACTAGTGAAGTAGCCGAGCCTAGGGAGGATCATTGGAAGCTTGTTTTGAGCTAAGGTGTTAAGGCCGAGCCTTGAGAAGTTGTGTAGAAGCTTGCGAAGCCGTGATTTGCTTGTGAAGTATCACTTTGGTATCGATTTGTTGAAACTTTGTGAATTTCAATCATGCCGCCAAGGAGAGCTAACCGCCATCAAAATGTTGAAGCTTTATATCGGAGAGAAGAGGCCGATCAAATGGAACAACGTATGCATGAGAAGATTGATGAAGGCATTGGTAGGTTGGAGAAGCTTATGATTGATATGAATCAAAGTAGAAGAAGAAATTCACCTGAGTCCATTCGTGGAGGAAGTAGAGTTTCACATCATTCAGGTCGAGAGAGGAGAGAGAGTCAGGATCAACGGAGTGTTGATAATCGAAGTAGGAGGAATGATGATGGTCGTGATCGAAGAGATATGGGTAGTAGGAGTGGTGGTAGAGATGTTGGAGGGCGTGAAAGACAACGATATGCATCAGACTTTGATGAGGAGTTTGACGGTGATAGGGGAAGTGTTCATTTCAGAGACCGAGATCAGGGACAACGTCAGTATCGGGTTATTGATGATGATCGATGTTGGGAATCGGGGATGAAGATGGAGATTCCGGAGTTTAAAGGAGGGATGGTAGCAGAAGAATTCTTAGATTGGTTGTCAAATGTGGAGGAAATCTTTGATTTCAAGGAGGTTCCGGAGAATCGAAGGGTGAAGTTAGTTGCTACAAGGCTGAGGGGAAGAGCTTTGGCATGGTGGCAGAAACTAAACTTACTCGTGAACGAATGGGAAAGTCAAAGATAGAATCTTGGGAGAAGATGAAGAAATTGATGCGAGCTACATTCTTACCATACAACTATCAATCACTTATGTACCAGAGATTGCAGAATCTGAGGCAAGGGACGAAGTCTGTTAGTGATTACGCTGATGAATTTTACCAACTCATTGCTAGGAATGATATTATGGAAACGGAAGAACAGCTAACTGCTAGATACATTGGGGGATTGAGAATGCAGATCCAGGATATGGTTAATATGTTTGATCCTAGATCAGTGGCAGAGGCACATCAGAAAGCGTTGGCTTGGGAGAAGCAAGGAAGGCGTGGAGGTGGTGTGTTTACTAATTCCAATAATCAAGCGAGGGGAGTTAGTGGAAGTTCTAATGTTCCTAAACCTGTCAATAAGCCAGTGGTGAAGGAGGCTGAGAAGGCGAAGGTTAACAGTGGTTTCAAATGTTATAATTGTCAGGAGTTGGGGCACAAAAGCAATGAATGTCCGAAGCCGAAGAAGAGAGCAATGGTTGCTGAGATTGAGGATGATGGTGAGGAAGCAGAATGTTCAAATACACCTTATGTTGAGGAGGAAGAAGAATTGTCTGGAGATGAAGGTTGTAATCTTATGATGAGGAGGTCATGTCTTACACCAAAGCAAGAAGAGGATTGTAGTTGGTTGAGAAGCAATATTTTTCAGTCAACATGCACTATTCTGGGAAAAGTTTGCAAGTTCGTTATTGATGCTGGAAGTTGCGATAATATTATTTCCACAGAGGTTGTAAAGAAGTTGAACTTGAAAACTGAGAAGCATCCTAAACCGTACAAGCTAGCATGGTTAAGGAAAGGTGGTGAAGTGAAGGTGTGTCGAAGGGCTTGTGTGAATTTTTCTATTGGGAAGAAGTACAAAGATGAAATTTGGTGTGACGTTGTAGATATGGATGTGTGTCATCTGTTGTTGGGCAGACCATGGCAGTTTGATAGATCAGTTCAACATGATGGTCGTGCCAATAGTTACAGTTTCATGTTCGAGGGTACTAAAATCACTTTGGTTCCCAAGAAGCAACAACAGAAGGAGAGCAAGCTGGAAGAGATTGAGGAATTGAAAACTTTATTATCTTTGAAGGAGTTTGTTAAAGAAGTTGAAGAGGAGCCTGAAGTCTATTTGTTGATTGGGCGAGAGAGCAGTGAAGAGGTTGAAATTCCTGAAGAAGCAAAGCCAGTTTTGAAAGAATTTGAAGATGTGTTTCCAGAAGAGTTGCCTAAGGAGTTACCGCCACTTAGAGACATTCAACATCAAATTGATCTTGTTCCGGGAGTAGTTTTACCACATCGACCACATTATCGAATGAGTCCGAAGGAACATGAAGAGTTACGAAGGCAGGTGGAAGAATTACTTGAGCAGGGACGTGTTCAGGAAAGCTTGAGTCCTTGTGCAGTACCAGCTTTGTTGGTGCCGAAGAAGGATGGAACATGGAGAATGTGCACAGATAGTAGAGCTTTGAACAAGATTACTATTCGCTATAGATTTCCTATGCCGAGGTTGGATGACTTGCTGGATCAGTTGAGTGGGGCTACGATATTTTCGAAGATTGATTTGAAGAGTGGTTATCATCAAATTCGAATTATACCAGGTGACGAATGGAAGACAGCTTTCAAGACAAGAGAGGGGTTATACGAATGGTTGGTTATGCCATTTGGTTTGTCAAATGCACCTAGTACATTCATGGAAGTGATGAATCAAATCTTTAGACCATTCATTGGGAAGTTCGTGGTGGTTTATTTCGATGATATTCTGATATATAGCAGGAGTATGAAGGAGCATGTTCTACATTTGAAGGAAGTGTTGATTATTCTTCGTGAAGAACAATTTTATGCTGCTACGAAGAAATGTGTGTTTATGACAAGAAGTGTTTTATTTCTGGGTTATGTTGTATCTGAGAAGGGAATCCAGGTGGACCAGAGTAAAGTTGAAGCTATTAGAAATTGGCCACAGCCGAGAACTATCACTGAAGTTAGAAGTTTTCATGGATTGGCATCATTCTACCGAAGATTCATTCCACACTTCAGTAGCGTGATGGCACCAGTTACTGATTGCATGAAGGGGAAACAATTTTCTTGGTCGGAGGAAGCGGGGGTTGCTTTCGAACGAATCAAAGAACTCTTGACGACAACACCAATTCTTGTTTTACCTAATTTTCAGTTGTTGTTTGAGTTACACACTGATGCATCAAAGGTTGGGATTGGAGGAGTGTTGAGTCAGCAGGGGAAACCTATTGCATATTACAGTGAGAAGTTATCAGGAGCAAAAATGAGATATAGTACATACGATGTTGAGTTTTATGCTGTTGTGCAAGCTGTTAAACATTAAAGACATTATCTATTTCAGAAAGAATTTGTTCTTTATACTGATCATGAAGCTTTGAAGCATTTACAGGGACAGGATAAAATTTCAGCGAGGCATGCATCATGAATTGCTTATTTGCAGCAGTTTACTTTTGTGGTCAAACATAAGTCAGGGGTGACGAACCATGTGGCTGATGCTTTGAGTAGGCGGAGTCATTTGCTGACAACATTGAAAGTTGAGGTGACAGGGTTTGAAGTACTACCAGAGATGATTAAAGAAGATCCTTACTTTGTGAAATATGTTGAAAAGGTGAAGGATGGGAGTACCGATGAATTTATAATGGTTGATGGATTCTTGTTTAAAGGAAATCGGTTATGTATTCCTGAGAGCAGCTTGAGAATGAAAATTATCAAGGAGTTGCATGAAGAAGGCCATGTGGGTAGAGATCGTACATTGCAGTTGATTTCTCAATCTTATTTTTGGCCGTCGATGAGAAAAGAAGTTGAAAGATTTGTGGAGAGATGCCATATTTGCCAGGTTTCAAAGGGAACAGCGACAAATGCAGGATTGTATATGCCACTACCTGTGCCGTCTAAGCCATGGGTTGATATCAGCATGGATTTCGTTTTGGGTTTGCCTAGAACTCAAAGGGGAAATGATTCTATATTTGTTGTGGTTGACAGATTTTCTAAAATGGCACATTTTATTGCTTGCAAGAAGACGATGGATGCTGTTCGTGTTGCTCAGTTATTTTTCAAGGAGATTTATCGACTTCATGGACTGCCAGAATCTATTGTGTCAGATAGGGATACTCGTTTTCTGAGTCACTTTTGGTTAAGTTTGTGGAAGATGGTGGGAACAAAGCTGAAGTTTAGTAGCGCTTATCATCCGCAAACTGATGGACAGACAGAAGTTGTAAACAGGTCATTGGAAAATTTGTTACGATGTCTTGTACAGGATAATTTGAGAAGTTGGGACATGAAGTTATGCCAAGCAGAATTTGCTCATAATCATGCCAAGAATCGCAGTACGGGTTTCAGTCCATTCCAGATTGTATATTCAAATTTACCAAGGGGGCCATTGGATTTAGCAGTAGTACCACAACCGAAGGTGACAGTTAAACGAGCTGCTGATTTTGTTGGTGAGCTGACTGAATGTCATAAAATCGTTCAGGAATGATTGGAGAAAGCGAATAAGAAGTATAAGAAGTCTGCAGATGTAAAACGACGAAATGTTGAATTTAACAAAGGCGATTTGGTGTATGCTGTGTTGACGAAGGATCGTTTTCCAGTGGGCACTTATAATAAGCTGAAAGCTAGAAAAATTGGTCCAGTTGAAGTTTTGAAGAAAATCAATGAGAATGCTTATCAATTAAAGTTACCAGATGATGTTTATACTTCTGATGTTTTTAACGTCAAATATTTAATTCCATATCATGGAGGTGAGATTGTTGTGGAGGAATTTACAAATTCGAGGTCGAATTTTTCTCAACCAGGGGAGAATGATGCAGTCATGAGTCGTATACGACTCAAGTTGTTACGAGATAAGGAGCAGCGCTTTAAGTTGAGTGGAAGGGTTGAGTCGTCCACGACTCAACATGGAGGAGTTGAACCATACACGACTCAACTGGAGACCAGAGGGGACACGGAGAAAGAAACGCGAGTTAAAGAAAGGGATTTGAGTCGTATCCGAGTTAACAAGAAAGAAGAGGAGGAGTTACGACTTAGCAGAAGTTTGAGGTATGCGAGTGTGATGAGTCGTACACGACTCAACGACTTATCCATAAGTCGTGTACGAGTTAACAAGAGCAGAGAAGTGGAAGTAGATGAGTCGTTCGGAGTTGACTCGGTTGAAGGGATATGCCGCAAGTAAGCTTGGGAACTTGAGTCGTTGGAAGTATGTTGAGTCGTGACCTATGTTGAGTCGGTGGTATGCATATGTTGTTAAGTCGTATGTCGTGTACTATGTTCTGTGAGATGTAAGTATGTGTCGCATTATAGTATGAGTCGTGAGTCCTAAGTCATGAGTCGTGAATCTGTTGAGTCGTGAGTCATTGAGCCGGCATGGTGTAGTAAGTGTTAAACCGTGTTCATTGAGTCGCCGCCGACTTATAGTGAGTCGTAAGTCGTATGCGACTTAAAGGTCAGGGTCAAAACTCTATAAATAGGGGGGGTGCGTTGTACATTGTGGTGGTTGATTTTGGAAATAAAATTTCTTGTTGATTGCTTTGTGCTTTTTTCTCTAATTGGTAGTTGAGTGTAATCTCCTATCTCCACCTACGTCATTCGAGTGCGCTCGAATCTTCGTTTGTGAAGCCGATTCACGGAATCAAGTGCGCTTGATCAACGTCGAAGAATCGTAGATCTTTGTTTCTCGGTATCGTGCGCGATCAACGAGACGAGGATAGCTAGAATCCGGCATCCTTGGATCAACGGATTTGGGCATTACAGTATTTTCAAACCACCGATTGCTACATTTCATCGATTAAAGTTTGTTTTGAATTATCCGCTGCGTCATCTAACCACTTGAGATGAAATGAAAAAAAGAGTACCAAATCGACATATTTAGCTCTTATCTAATACAAGACTATGATGGTTCCCCTTAACCAGCCCAATTCTCCGTATTAGCAGGCAGAATTACGAATTGATTCTCTTTGTTAATATGAGTCTCGGGGTAGGGCGTCATAACTTGCTAAGTTATAATTACTTATATTAATTCATTCATAAGGCACGGCTCAAGCTTAATTATCAAATCTCAACCTCTTAACCTTCTACATTATGTAACCTAATTTATTTAATTAAATGTCTAAATAATGTTAACTGAAATTAGGATCATTACGGACTCCTCCCCTTAAAGAACTTCGTCCATGAAATTACGATATAGATACCTACAAAAACCATTAACAAAGATAAAACGTACCATGAAACAAGTCAGGATAAGTGTCATTAATACTGCTCTAGGTTTCCTAAGTGCAGTCTCTTTCATCGTCACTCCACTAGACTTTGACTAACCCAACTGTCATGTTCCTTAGTCTCTTCTCGTCTTTCGCAACTAAACAAATTGGTTTTCTAACTATAGTCATATTTGGTTCCACTATTAGATCTTCTAACGATGTTGGTGTAATAGTAGTCTATGGATCTCGAATACACCTGTTCGACGAGAAATATGGAAAACATTGTGGACTCCTGCCAAACTGTTCGATAACTCTACCACATACATGAGTTTTCCGATCCTTTCTATAATAAGAAATGGTCCAATGAACTCTAGTGCCAATTTCTTGACTTTCCAGTTTTGATCACACCTTTCATCGGTGACATTTTTACGACATGATTTCCAACTGAGAATTCTAAGTCTTTCCGTCTCTTATCTGCATAACTCTTCTGCCACGGCTGAGCCTCCTTCATTCTAGTCCGAGTTAACTTAATCTTTTACACGGCTTTTTAAACAAATCTGGACCAAGAACTAATCTATCCTCAGTTTCTAACCAACAAATGGGAGATTTGCATGCTCCTCCATACAAATTTCAAACGGTGTCATCCCTATACTAGTCTGATAGCTATTGTTATATGAAAACTCGACTAAGTATAGATGGTCTTTCCATGATCCTTCGAAATCTTGCACACAAGCTCTTAAAAAATTCTTTAATACTTTGTTAACTCTCTCCATTTTTCTATCTGTTTGCAGATGGTAAACGATACTCATACTGAGCTTGGTGCCTAAAATATTCTGTAGACTCTTCTAGAACTCACTAGTGAATAAGGAATCTCTGTCGCTTACTATAATTCTAGGAATTCCATGCAGTCTAACCATATTATTCAGGAATAACTTAGCTAAATCTGGTGTTGTCTTGGTCGACTTAACGGGTATAAAGTGTACACTCTTTGTCAATTTATCCATTATAACCCAGATACTCTCAATCTGCCTATGAAATCCATTGAGATAGAATCCTATTTCCATATTGGAACATCCAAAGGCTGAAGTAATCCACTCGTTTTCTGATGCCTGGCCTTTACCTGTTCACAGTTCAAACATTACTTCACTCATAGGCCTACATCTCTCTTTATACCTTCCCAGAAGAAACTCATTTTCATGTCTTGGTACATATTAGTTCCTCCCAGATGAATAGTGAACTTCGAACGATGACAATTTCTAAAAACTTCCTTTTCAATGTTTCCCACATTCAGAACACATGGTCGTCCTTTCTTTCTCAACCATCCATTCTAGTCAAGACTGAAATCTTTTAAGTCATTGCACTCTGTTCCATTCCTCAATCTTCTGATCCACTAGACTAATAATGGGTCTTTCCGTAATTTAGAAGCATTATTTCAATCATCATCGGTCGAACTTCTTAACATGATAACATAGCAGTTTCTCGACTAGAACTAGCGTCGGATCTCCATTATACTCCGCATGTAGTCAACATTTCTAAATCTTTCCACTTAGCTATCATTACCAATACTGCATTCTGATATTTTCTATTGAGTGCATCTGCAACTTCAATACCAAAGTTGTATGCAACAATGAACTCTAAGCATCTCTACTGTCTGATATTCAACTCCTTCTAAGAGAATAAATATCTTAGTGACTTATGATCCATAAGCAGCTCGAATCTTTCTTCCAAAAGGTAATTTCTCCACACCTTTAATGCAAAAATTACAACAGATAATTTCAAATCATGAGTTGGATATCTAACTTCATGCGGTCTGAGCTGACGAGAAGCATAGGCAATCAGTTTACCTCTCTACTTTAATACAACTTCTATTCTTATTCCACATGCATCAATATAAACAACTAAGTCTCGATTCCCCTTTGGAGCAACCAACACAGGTGAATTAGCCAACAAATGTTTCAGTTTTTGGAATGCCTCCTCACATTTATCAGTCCAAGCAAACTTTGCATCTTTCCAAATTAGCTTACATTAGTGCTGCTATCCGTGACAAATCCTTAACGAATCGTTAAAAATATCCTGCTAATCCAAGAAAAGTCTTTACCTTAGTTACTGTCTCAGGTCTCTTCCAATTATTTACTACCTCGATCTTAGCCGGATCTACTGACAAAACTTTCTCCGAGACTACATGATCAAGAAACTTTACTTCCTTCTTCCAAAAATGACACTTTGAAAATTTTGCTTTCAACTGATGCTGCCACGGTGTTTCTAGCACTATCCTAAAAAAAATGTGTGCTCTCTCTCATCCTTGAAATATATCAAAATGTCGTCTATTAATACTAATACAAATCTGTCTAGATGCTTTCGGAAGATTCTGTTCATTTAATCCACGAAGAATGTTGGTGCATTATTAGTCCGAGCGGCATCACTAACCATTCGTACGATCCATATCCGGTCCTTAATGCCATCAAAGGAATACTATCCAATGCTACTCTAAGTTTATGGAATCCTGTTATCAAATCCAACTGAAAAAATACTTTGGCTTCACTCAATTGATCGAACGAATTGTCAATCCTAGGTAACGGATATCAGTTCTTTATCGTCTTCTCATTCAGCTTACGATAATCGATACACAACCTCAACGACCCATCCGGCTTCCTAGGAAACACTGTGGCTACTCCCCAAGGCGGACTGCTTAGTCTGACAAAATTCTTATCTTCTAAATCCACCAACTGTACCTTTAGCTTCATCTTGGTACTACTTAGCTATCTACTCACAGGTTCGGATCCTTGTACTAAATCTATTCTATACTCAATAGTTCATTTCGACGGTAGTCCTATCACGGGCTCAAAGACATCTATGAATTCTCTAACAAAGAAAACTCGATTTAACATGTCTTCTTTGTCCATAACACCTAACAGAGCACAAAAATCCAAATTCGGGTTTTCTACAATGTATATAATCCCATCACTACAATTAGGGTGTCTAAGTGATATTTTCTTATCATGGAAAAATATCCTAGCATCATACTTACTTAACCAATCCATACCTAAAATAATTTCGAAACCTGCAAAATCAAACTCATGCAAACTGCAAGCAAATATATGACCTAACAATTCAAGCTCTAAGTGGTCACATCTCGTCCCAAGAGTTGCATACCCTCCTATCGGATTCACAACCCTTAAGGATGTAACTAGGTGTGAGGGTTCTAGGTTAAGCTTATCAACCAAACAATGAGATATAAAAGAATGCGATGCATCAGTATCAAATAGAATTCTAAGTGACATACCATGAATCAAAAGTGTACCTCCAAACATAGCTTTTCCTTTCTCCTCTGTTACTAGTCTTGAGGTAGCTGGTTTCAATGCAAACACTTTTCCCTTTCCATCCTTGGTTGGTTCCTTACGCTGGTTCTTATAATGTCCAATCTGACCACAGTTGAAACATTTGATATTCTTCTTTCCAATCACCTTATTTCCATTCCTTGAGCGACATTCATTAGTGAAATGCCCTTTCTTATCGCACTTGTAGCAGATAACTTCTCTATTTCCTTTCTTGGCAGCTTTACTCTTCTGATCTCCCTGCTTATGGTAAAAATTTCTCTTCTGGCTCAACCCACCCTATGTTTCCACTGCTTTGTTACCATTAAAGAAAGCAAGCATCTCCTCATTCCTAAAAACCATCTCAATAACGACATTGTATGGATCCTTAATATGTGGTAAAGTTGCTCCAGCAAGCTCGGGTCTCAATCCGCGGATGAACTTCTCATTCCTTTTGATAACTGTATCAGCCGTGACATATCTGTATCTCAATAATTCCTCAAATATGGTAACATACTCAAGAATTGTCATGTCTCCCTACACCATCTCAACAAACTTCCTGAGCAGAGTTGACTTAGTGATCTTTGACATGAATATTTCCTCAAACCTCCTTCTGAATTCTGGCCAAGTCATAGCCTTCTCAGCTACTCCTACAGTGACACTGTTCTACCAGTACAGTGCTGCTCCTTACAACTATCTGGATACCAATATCCTTTTCTGCTCATCGTTGAGTCCTAAATTAGCAAAAATCCTTACGCAATGAAGCAACCAATTCTCCACTTCAATTGCGTCCTCAGTCCATATAAACGACTTCCCTCCAAGCCTAGCATAGTCTTTGCTCAATACTGCATAGTTATTGACCACCGGAGCTTCTTGATTTCCTTCTCCAACTAATCTCACAGCAGCTCCAACTTGCTTCATGTTGATGAAAAACTGATAAATAGCTCCTATATCAACTTGCAGTGCTCCAGTACCTGCATTAGCAGCTGGTTCCTAGCCTGGATTCCTTCGATTATTAGGTCTGGCATTTCCATTAGCTGTGGTGTTTCCTCCACCAAGGTTAACTCTTTCATTCCTAGTATCCATATCTTACTTCCTTTAAATTTGCATTCGAACCTTTGCAAGATATAGAAGAACAGCATAAGGGAGATAGGAAGATAGAGATAAAGTTACTTATATATAACAAATACAAATGCGCTACTATAGCGTTATCCCATACCCCAATCTTTTCTCTAATTCCTTAGGATTATGTTTTTTCCAAAATCATTTTAGGCTTAAATTTTTTTTTAAGTTCTCATAATCCTCTCCTCGATACCAAGTTATAACATCCCTATTTTGAGACCCAAAACTAACTGCTAAAGATGCTATAGTCATCTATAGTATTAACTTTCGCTGACAAAATACGGTAATGATAATGTTTTTCATAATATCAAAAGCACATGGACATGAGATAAAATCAACATAGATTTCAAAATACCTTTTCTCATTACATTTCAAATCAATATTTCATATTCAATCACATAATCCCAAAGCGATCCCCAGGTTTTGATAAAATAATTATTACAAAATACGCCAAGAGCGACATATGAAGGTGCCCTCTGGATGATCATAGTACTAAGTACACATGTTAGTTAGTAAATACATCACAGCAGAACAATAATGAATAGACTCCTAAATAGCTAATCCTTTCCTCATGCATGTCTTTGGAAGCTTTATTCGTCACCTGCTAAAACCTGAAATACCTTAAACCTCAGTCTAATCAAATTAAATTTTGAGCATCCGAGAGTTTAAGGGGAAAACATAAACTTCGAGTCAGACATAAAGCCTAGTGTAAATAATTCTATTACATCTCGGTTTACAGATACTAAGTGAGACTACACCGCTTAGTGGAATGGGTTTCCCCTCACTAATATCCTTTTAAAATCATATCATTTGCAAATCAAAATCCTATAATCAAACTGATTATAACAACAATAGAAATAACATATATGCATATAAATCAGATAATCAATTGACTATCCGTCCAAACATTACAGTTTTATGTGGCTGGCTATTAACAAGTGGATAACTTAGTCCTACCAAACATAATATTCTAACTTTTGTTAGATATAATACCGAATGATCTGTCTTTCACTTGCTTCTCCTAGGCTTAACTAATCTTAATGCTTTTACCGGTGCACCAATAACCTATCTCTACTCTGTATATTCCTTTCTGTGTGTAACATCATTTTAGTATTATCTGTGATAAAGCCCTACACACTGGAATTTTGAACTTATATTAGTTATTGGCTACTAGCTAAAGTATAAGGCGTGACTCCACACCAGTCCTATCTGGTATTATAATATCTGAGTCGTTCTTTTAGGAAATATCTAGGCTGACCACCTTATTCAAATTTTATTTCCGTGAAAACAATCTTTATAAATGATTTACCCTTGAATGATATCTTTTAAAAAAATAATGAAATTATACCATTTTCTTTACTCGAAATACTTATGACATGATATATATTTTGCAAAACAATGTTGATGTAAACCTAAAATCAACAGGGTTATCTATCCCTTTAAAATAAGTTAAAGCCCTTTTTAACTTAGAAAACATTAGGCTATAATGCCAAAACAATACCTTTGAAAACATTGTTCAAAACCTTAAACAATCCCTTCCGAAATCATTGAAAGAATCACTTTCGAAATCATTACTTAAAATCTTAGACATCCCCTTTCGAAACCATTAAACGTATTTTTCGAAACACATAGAAACATTCCTTTCAAAACACTTAAAAACGTATCTTTCGAAACCATTGATTAAATCCTTAAACAATCCCTTTAGAAACAATTGAGTTCAACATATAATAAAACTATAGAGTTAAAGGGAACAAGGACAATAGCATCACTTTCGAAAGCATTGGTCCCAAATAAAAGAATTATGGAAGCATAGCTTCGCAACACATAATCAGTATTTCTTTCGAAACCATAGTTTGAAAACAAAAAAAACTACAAAGTATAAAAGATGATACATTTGAAAGCTATTCTTTCGAAACCATTGCCTTCGAAACTATTAGTAAAAGCGTCTAAGTCGTTCCTTTTGAAAACATTGAGGAATGCGGCTTCAATGGTTACGAAAGGGTACTAGTTTGAAACCTTCCATCCACCCTCATTAATCTAAGGGTTATAAAAGCGACCTCTAACTAAGGTAAAAGCATTAGTGCGACAGCTAGGGTATCGAAGGGGTTCGAAGTGGCAACCCTTTCGAAATCATTCTTTTAAACGAAGGCATGTCTATAGGTTCGAAAGCTTTAAAAGTCAACTTCACCCCTTTCATGCCTTCGACACCATCACTTCCTTCCACCTAGCTCCAATACACTACGTACCAATAGAATGATACCATGTATATTGGGGTTTCGAATGGACTCAGAGGGGGTTATGGCGGAAGTATGGTAACGAAAGCTTGCCTGGGCAAGTGGAAAAGTTGTAATTAAATTAATAATTGCATTTTTTCCTTCAAAGTAATTCCTTTTTACCTAACCATCAAGATTTGTCAAAATCTCATTGGTTATGAAATCTTTATTATATACACTTCTAAAAGACTATTGCACATATTAATTTAAAATATTTAAAACATTTTATACTTAACAAAATAACCTAAAAATCTTAAATAACAATTAAGCCTCCTATCTTAATTAATTTAGTTGCCTTAGTAAAACACTCAGGAAAAATTCCCAAAAATCCCAAAAATTCACATTAAATATGTTTTCTAACTTATGTAAATTTTAGACCCGAAAACTTTCTTTAGTTGCATTTAATAATTTAACCCAAAATTAATTATTTTCTCTCGTACAAAATTCATAATAAATCCATAATTGTCTAGAAAGTTATGAAACTTGAAACCCACTTCTAAAATAATGTTTTCGACTATATATCAAAAAGGCAACTCATTTGGATGTCATATGTAGGATTTCTAATCTAAACATATCATAAAATTCTTATTAAATCTATATAAATCATCAACTTAAAGCATATAATCATTTAATCATTACAACATGGCATATAACTTGCAAATAAATGGATTTATCCTTTAAAACGAAAATCGTTATCAAAAAATGAGATGTAACTAATTACTCACCTTTATTTAATCAAGAATGTTGAGATTTGGATTAAGATTGATTTCTTAAACTCTTGATCTTGAATCTCCTAGACTTAATCTTTGGTTTCCTTTCTCTTTAACTGCCGGTCGAACTCCTTAGGTTTTATTTTAGTTTATAGATGCAAATAAATGAATGAAGTGGAGAATGAGAGGGTTTTAGGGTATAAGAATAAGGCTCTTATTATTTTTCCCTTCTAATTTTCCCTCTCCTTATCTTAAGTTTTAATTACTTATATTAGTTCATTCATAAGGCATGGATCAAGTTCAATTATCAAATCTCAACCTCTTAACCTTCTGCATTATTTAATTTTATCTATCTAACTAAATGACTAAATAATGCAAACTGAAATTAGGGTCATTACACATATTTTGATCCAGTCTCCCTTGCTTCTAGTACTCATCCTCTAGATGACTTAGACCGCGACTTATCCCTCTTTCGATACTTCAATCCCATTCCAAAGCTCCACTTCTAAGTTCTAGAGATGACCCTTCATCACATCCTATACTTAGCTAATTTCCTTTACCTTGCTATGAAACATCTCATCTAGCCAAGATTTAACCTTTCAAGCCAACCATCGAACCAAAGGAGTTTCCTCCTTAACTCGGTGCAAAGTTAAGCTCTTAACTTGAGGCCCCGTTTAGCCTTTAATTCTAAATAAAGTGCGAATTATCCCATAGCTTCTCATCATGCTCCAGAGCACGTCCACCAAGTTTCGTCCAATTCCAACCAACTTAGCCTCTTATTTGCTTGATTCTCGGACCTAAGTTTATATGAAATCACAACACAAGCAAACCATATCAAATTATAACATACATACATAGAAAAATAAGTAAATTCATCCAATCAAACATGCAATCCAACAAAATAAGACAAACAAGTCAATTCCTAATATAGATCTACATATGGCATAAATATATAAGCATGAGAAAGGGTGATTTCTAATCAATATAGATCATATACATAGTTTAACATGTAATTAAAGTTAGAAAAGGTTTTATGGCCAAAAATCGATTCGAAACATGTTAAAATCCTATGATTCTACCATATAAACATGTGTAGTATAGTGAGAAGACATAAATCTCTCATCGATTACGAAATTCGATCAATGTCAATGTGGATCCAATCCGTACAGTAATGGAATGCGCTTCGAATTAAGAAAATTGATGATCAATATCTTTTAGTTGATGATCTAATCACTAATCAACAATCTATTGGATCTAGAGAGAAATATAGATGAATTAGGATATATTTAGGGCTAATTATTGTTTAGACCTGATTTAGAATGAGAGAAAAAGTTTTTATTTGGCTCTTACACCCCATATTTATAGTGATTCTCTAGTTAGACTAATGGGAAAACTGATGGGCTTCATTAATTGCACACTAGTTCTAACCAAGTGTTTTTCAAAAATTAAAACAGTCATAACTCCATAATTATAAGTCTTCTTTTCTGTTATGACCATCCTATAAAATGAGAAACTATCATTGTGAAGCAATAAAACTAGCTTGAGACCCTAATTCAACTTCTGTTAGACGTTACAGTGCAAAAAAGATTTTTAGGGTTAAAATGGTAGTATAAAAATCCAGGAAAAATTATAGGTGTATAAAATATTCCTAAGAGTCATATTCTAAAATTATAGAGTGATACGACCATATAGAAATAAAAAAAAATTACAATCCTTTGATAAGTAAAATACAGGTCGTTATGTTGTCCTCCTGTAGAAATTTCATTCCTAAAATCCCCAAAGAAGCCAAAATATAAGCAACCATGATCATCCCGCATGCCTACCAACCACAAGCAACCATCACATATCAAAAAAGCAGGCAGCAATAAATTGTACAGGTGACCTATCCTAGATACTAATCTATCAAATATAACATACAATGATGAAAGTAGATACAATAAATAATGGATCTTACCATTCAAAGAGCTCCAAACACGTGGTCCTTATGCTCTTCTCCGTCTGCTGCATACAATCGTCATCAGTTTCTCCCCATTATAACTTCACTTGCTTCACTGTCATCCTCCGAAGTTGTTTCGTACTATACCTAACAATACGAAGTGACCTATGAGGTATAGAAACTCTAGTTCTACCTAAAATCTTTTAGTTAATACGGTGTGATCGTCAGGCCTGAGTCATGCACAAACTTCCGTAGATAAGAGACATGAAAAATGTTATGCATGTCCTCCATCTTCTGAGGTAAATCGACCCTATATGCTAGCTTCTCGATTCTCTGGACTATCGGAAAAGGTCCTACGAATCTCGATGCTAACTTTTCTACCGAACCGAACTACATTCTTTAGAGGAGAAACCTTTACAAACACCATATCTCTAACAGAAAACTCTAAGTCTCTCATCTCTTATCGAGCAACTTTTCTGTCGATCCTAAGTAGCATTTATTCATTGCCGAATGACCTCAGTCTTCTTTGAAGTCTCTCTAATCATATTTAGCCTAAGTATTAGTTTCTCATTCGCTTTCCACCAACATGAAGGAACGTTACATAGTCAGCCATACAATGATTCATATGGAGCCATACCAATACTCGACTGTTAACAGTTGTTGTACGCAAACTACACAAAATGCAAAAGATCATCCCATGATCCACCAAAATCTATAATACATGCTCACAAGAGATCTTCCAATATACGATTTACACTTTCGGTCTAGTCATCCGTTTGCGGGTATAAGGTGTACAAAGATGTAGCTCTATCTCTAATGCCTCTTATGAGCTCTTCTGAAACCCATTGGTGAAAAACAGGTCTTAGTCGCTCATAATGCTCTTCGGCACATTGTGAAATCGTACTACCTACTTTACATACAACTCTTCTAGTTTGGATGAAGTTCTACTTGACTTGACGAGTATAAACCTCGCAGTCTTGGTCAATCGACCTACTATGACCTAAATGTCATCATACCCTACTTGAGTCCTCGAAAATCCATTAATAAAATCCTTCATTACTTCCTACCATTTCCATTTAGGAATCTCTAATGTTTGTAACATCCACTAGGTTTCTTCTACTCTGCCTTTACCAACTAACAGTTCATGCACTTGGAGATGAATACCTGACATCCTTCTTCATGCCTTCCCAGCAGCAATTTCACTTCATATCATGTTACATCTTGTTACCACTAGGATGAATGGTCAATCTAGAATGATGACACCCTCTTAGCACTTTATCTCGTAATCCATCAACATCGGGAACAAATAATCTCACATCTTTATGAAGCCAACCTTCTCGACCGAGTTCGTATTGCTTCATGTCTTCAGATTCTACTCCTTCTATCTTTTCTATGATCTCCACTAGCTTAGGGTCTTACTTCTAACTAGCACCGATCCTTTCAAATAGAGTAGGTCTAATCGATAAGATTGCCAACATTTTAGGTTCTAGCTTGCAGTGAGGCCTGAAATCAAATCCAGCAATATATTCTATCTGCTTCCATTCCAAGAACACTGCTCCCGACCCAGCATGTCTTCTACTTAGTGCATCAGCGATTGCATTACCTTTTCCTACAGTGTTGGAAATACTAGAATCATTAGAGGCCAAGAATTCCAACAACTGTTGCTGTCGAAGGTTGAAATCCTTCTAAGAGGAAAGGTACTTCAAGGATTTATCATCCGTAAATAGCTCAACTTTTCCCCAACAAATAGTGCCTCCAATTTTCAAAGCAAAAACAATTGCCATCAATTCCAAATCATGAGTTGATAATTACTTTCATGCAATTTCAGCTGTCGACTAGCATAGGTAACAACTTTCCCTTTCTACATTAACACCGCACCTAATCCAGTACCACAAGTATCGGTTTATACTATCTACTCTTCATTTCCACTTGGAATTGTCAACACCAATGCACTTGTTAACATCTCTTTCAGACTCATAAATGCATGCTTACACTTCACGTCCCATATAAAAGTCCGATTCTTCTTTGTTAAATTAGTAACGGTGCCGCTACCTTTGAGAAATCCTTTATGAAACACCTATAGTATCCCACCAATCCTAGAAAACTTCTCACATCCATAGCATTCTTGGGATGATTCCAATCATAGACCTCTAAAGTCTTTGCAAGATCCGCTATTATACCCTACCCTAAAATAACGTGAATCAAGAATCTCACTTCTTCTCCCTAGAAGTGGACACTTAGAGGACTTCACTCTCAATTTATGATTCCTCATTATCTCCAGCATAATCCTCAAGTGCATCTTGTGCTCCTCTTCAGTTCAGAAGTAGATCGGAATATCATCCATGAACACAAGCCCGACCTTAATCAACTGATCTCTCAAAACCCAATTCAAGAGATCCATAAAGTATGTCAGAGCTTTAGTTAACCCAAATGACATCACCAACCACTCGTAGAGACCCGACGACATTCAAAAGGCAATAATAGGCACACTCTCCTTTGCTACTCTCAATTGGTGAGATCTCATCACCAAATCCATTTAGAAGAACACCTTCGTACCATGCAGCTGAGCAAACAAGTCATAAATGCGTGGAAGCGACTTATTTTCTTCATCACCTTCTTCAGCTCACGATAATCCATACACAAACTCAAAGAGCCATTCGCCTTCGTTGCGAAAACTACAAGTATGCCCCATTCATATATGATTTTTCGAATAAAACTTTTCCTCAATAAGTCATTCACTTGCACCTCCAATTCCTTCTGCTCTTTAGATTCCATATGCCTCAAAGACATAACTAGCGGTCTGGATTCCTTTACCAAGTCTATTTGAAACTCGATCTCTCAATGTGGCGGCAATCCACTCACTTCCTTTAAAACATCTTGATACTCTCTAGTGATAGGCTTAGATAATAATCCCTCTTATGGAATCTCAAACAAATATAGAAAGCTAACCATCCCCTCATCCTTTAGTAGGCAGCCAATCACTACCGTTCACCCATCCATATACCTTCGATTATCACCAATAACTTCTTGCAATTCACTATAGCTCAAGCTTCCTAAGTCAATCCATATCCAAGATAATCTTGTACCGAAGAAAGTTCAAAATAAAATAAGACTAGTAGAGCCTTCAAAAAGGTTCGTTATGATTAGGGGTCAGCTTACTACCTCAATTCCAATCTCAATCTATTTACTAAGTCACTACAAATGAATGAATGAGAAGTATCGATATCAAACAAAACTCGAACATGAACATCACCAATAGAAAGGAAACCTTGAATGATAACTCTCTTCCCCTTCTCTTTCACCGAGGAAGCACTCAAAAAGGTCGGAACAATGTCCAAAGCATATACCTTCATTATCTACTTATCCTTTACCGGTTCTAGATAATTCTTCTTCAAATGCCCAGGTTTGTCGCAGTTGTAACATCTCCTCTTCTCTTGCCTTGCAACCTCTAATCAAATGACCATTTTCATTACATCCAAAGCAAGTAGGTTTCCGTTTACCTTTCTTCTTAGCACCCTTTCTCTATGACTGCTTTCTCTTTTCATTCCACTTCTTCTTGCCTTCACCGTCTTGCTACAACTTTGGCTCTTCTTTCTCAGCAGAAAAAACAATAATAGTCTTACCTTTAGGGTACAAGCTGTCATGGCAAAGCGCCTACTCTACAAGCTTCTCAAACATTCATTTATATGGTCTACTGGCTTTTCTCCCAAACAGTCATCCAAACCAATGATGGATTTCTCATTCATCCTTAATGGAGTGTCGATGAATGGCAAATCATACTTAGACAAAGCATCAAATTTTGCACCGTATTTGTAAACATCATCTCTCCCTGCTTGAGATCAGAAAATTTTCCAAATAGAACCAACTTTTGAGCAGCCAGAATAAATTTCTTCTTAAACCTAGTCTTAAACTGATCCCAAGAGAAGTAGTTCTCTGAAGTAGCAATAGTGACATCATTCCACCAATTCATAGTTAGGCCTAGAAGCTGTCTCGAAGCCAACTTCCTCTTTATAGCATCTTTCACCTCTATATCACCGAAAATGCGCTCATAAGTATCCAAACAAACTTGCACTTCTATGGCCGACTCTGTCTCATGAAATGACTTCCCTCCAAGAGTAGAATAATCCTTATTCAGCTTGTCGAAAACAAACCCAGGTGCTTGCAAGGGAGAAGCTCCACCTATGACCACTCTAGGAGCGTTCCTCATCATATTAGCCATCATAGCATTGAACTTGGCTTGCTCATGTTGTGTAAAAGCTCTTGATCTTGCTCCTTCCTCTACTTCTAAAGTAGAATTCCTCACAACGTTCCTTATATGCCGGCTAATTCTTATCTGTAGTAATAGTGATCAATCTCTCATAAAGCAAACTTGTGTCCATAATGCTCATGTGCATGCGACTTATACTATATAATATATATTACTATATAGTTTGAAAACCAAACTTATAACAATTACGCACTCTCTTATATACATATATATTATCGATCCAGTCTAAGACGATAACACCTTCCCTATTTCTACTGGATCATGGTATCAACTCCAGTTAATCGTATAACCAAAGCTAGGATACCAAATGTAACGACCATCCTATACCACTGGAACCAACAGTATAATAGCGCTGCATTCGTGCTCGGCCAATATAGAACAGTCATCAAGGTTAAAATAATCCAAAATAACATACGACCCGTCATATCTCACAATGCATGGATAAAATATAATATCACAAATATAATAGAAGTGACAGAAATAACTATATAAACAAATTATCAGAAAATAATATTCACAAAGACATACATCAATAGTAGAGTTTATACAATGGAAACAAACTCAATAACTGTTTTAAACACAAATAGTAAGAAGCCACTGCTAAGGCTCCTCAATGCTGCACAGCTGAATAAACATAGATTATGTATATAACGTGAAATAGCTCCATCCATTTGTCCTCTAAATAGCCACTGCATCATCTAGACCTTTTATCTAGTCTACTCATTTAAGAGTGCCCAAGATAATAAGAGGAAAATCGTAAAACCTTTAGTCAGAAAAAAATCCAATGTGAGCGATAAATGAGTCTTAAAATACTATACAGGAAAAAATGGAAAGAAACCAGAGTATATGAACCATACCTGACATGTCCCTGCAACTAAAGAGTTAACATGTAACACAATAATATGCTACTCTACAATATCATAAAGATAAACTACAAACCAAAAAGGATATTAGTCTTTCAAGTATTCCTTTCTCCAATACCTACATCCCCTGATAGTTATGAGTGATAGCCTACTAAAGAAAGCAACCAAAGAAACCATATCATCCATTAAATAATCATAATTATTACTCCGTGTTCTTTGAATATATGATAACTTGTATGACCCCTAAGCCAGAGACTAATGGAAATCCTAATTCTTAGTTGTACTCTTGTATCTCATAGCCCAAAGCTGGATATGTGTCTTGCAGCCTAAAGTTGGACACTAGGACCTCAAGCTATAGGTCAAAGGCGTGCTAGTCACCCAATAGACCCATGGACGTCCCCACTTACAATACCCCTGCTTTGAGTACAACTAAAAACTCTTCGAGTCATCTACGATTCCTTAGCACATACACCCGATCCCACTCTTTCTCCATTTGGACACCGAGCCCTTCTTTCTTAATCCAATTTTCATTATTCACAAAGAACCCTTTCATATTCCCCAATCATACGGCACATATACGGCTCCCTCTTTTATGAGCCGCTATCTTTGGAACCAAATCCTTACATGAGCCAACATCCGAAGACCATAGTTTTTCATCATATGTCAAATCATCATCCAACCTAATATGAATGAGACAACACCTCTAGTATGATCTATAGAACCTCTACAATAATCCTAGAAAGTTCCACTGCCACCAGACTCTCCTCCTTAACTCGGTGTCGAGTTAAGCCCTTAACTTAGGCCCGAGCTAAGCCTTAGCCATATTATAATCCAGTCTCCTTTCTTGCTGCTAGTGCTCGTCCTCCAAATGCCTTAGACCCCGACTCATCCCTCTTCTGATAACTCGGTCCCAATTCAAAACTCCACTTCTAAGTTCTAGACATAACTCATCATCACATCCTATACTTTGCCAATTCCTACACCTTGTTATGGAGCATCTCATCTAGCCAAGCTTTAACCTTCCAACCCAACCACTAATCCATAGGAATTGCACCCTTAACTCGGTGCCAAGCTAAGCTCTTAACACGTGGCCTAGTTTAGCCTTCAACTCCAAATAAAGTGCGACTTATCCCATAGCCCACCATGCTCCAGATCACATCCACCAAGCTTCGTCCAATTCTGACCAAATTAGCATCTGATTTGTACAATTCTTCAACCTAACTTCCTATGAATTCACAACACTAGCAAACGACATCAAATCATAACATCCAAGCATGGAATAACAAGTAAGTTCATCCAATCAAACACCTAATCCACCAAAATAAGGCAAACAAGTCAATTCCTAACTTAGATCTATATATAGCACGAATATATGAGCATGAGCAAGGGTGATTTCTAATCAATCTAGATCATATACATAGTTTAACATGTAATTAAAGTTAGAAAATGTTTTATGACCAGAAATTGATTTGAAACACGTTAAATCCTGTGATTCTACTAAATTAACATGCATAGTATAGTGAAAAGGCACAAACCACTCACCAATTACAAAATTCGATAAATGTCAAAGTAGATCCAATTCAGACAGCATTGGAATGCATTTCAAATCAAGAAAATCGATGATCTCTATCCTCTAGTTGATGATTTAATCACTAATTAATAATATAATTGGATTTAGAGAGAAATTTGGATGAATTATGATGGATTTTGGGCTAATTATGGTTTAGACCTGATTTAGAATGAAAGGAAAAGTTTTCGTTTGACTCCTACAGCTTCTATTTATAGGGATGCTCTAACTAGACTAACGGGTCAACTATGAGTTTCGCTTATTACACATTAATTATGACCAGCAATTTTCAAAACTTAAAACAGGCCTAACTTCCTAGGCATAAGTCTGTTTTTCTATTGTAATCACTCTACGAAATAAATAACCATCATCCTAAAGCAATGGAACAAGTATGAGACCTAATTTAGCTCCTATCAAAAATTATAGCCAAATAAAACTTTAAGGGCAAAAATGGTCATATAGAAATTTTAGAAAAATTATAGATGTATAAAATGTCCCTAAGATTCATGCTCTAAAATTATAGAATCATACGACCTCATACGAATAAAATAAAATTATTTTATGATCCTTCGATTTGTAAAATGTGAATCGTTACAGCTTGGTTTAAAAATTACATTTATGTTTTGTGTTTTCAATATTTAATTTTAATAACGTGAGAGGGAAGTAGTTAGAAAATCTTAGTCAATACAACAAATGAGAGAACGATGAAAGAAAGATAGATTTTAGTCTTCCACAAAGGCCGGAAATGATTTCAATTTTATATGTTAAAAACAATTTTCAAATTAACTGTTTATTGTATTCTTCTTTCCTTTGCATTTTAATATATATGTCGGAAATGTAAAACACGAAACTTATTCTCAAACCAAATGAGCCTTTAGTATTTTTGTAGAATTGAAATTGGATCATTCAATGTATGAATTCCACATAAATCATCGGTAAATATCTACGGTGATGTTGCTTGATTATAATTGAGTTTGGATGTTCAAAGCACGAATACGAGAAACCCCTTTCTATTTATTCAAAGAATAATCCTTATGTTTAGTTCAATAGAAAATGCTAAATCCACTTCTTTTGTAAGTGTGTTTGAACTAAGGTCGTTATGATAGTGTTGAATTTACCATTAATATACAAATACCAAGAAATTGGTTGCCAGTATTGAATTACATTTTTATACCAATGTTATCGGTATGGTAACAATAAATTTGCCATTGTTAATGCTAAATATACCGGTAAAAAACATAAAATCGGTGGTAATGATAAATGTACTAGTCATGTTATTACAATATTTAAATTAATCATAATTACATATATTTTTTAAATGTACAGATATGTGTAGTATTAGTTATTATGGTATTTCATTTTTAGTTTCATTAGATTTAAAGTCTAAAATTAGTAAAGTTATTATTTCATGTTGTAAATAATTTTTGAAAAATCAAGAAAATTTTCTATACCAACTAAAAGTGTTGATATAAATATTAACAAAGTTAGATATTATTAAAATTATTATTCAATAAAATTTAAATGTTTTCACACTAGAAAATTTACCATTATTAGTCGATGGTATACCATTTTGTTAGCATATCAGATCTTATTTTATCAATGGTAAAGTACTATTAGTCTTTTTCATTTATCTGTGATATCAGTAGGGTAATGGTTTTCATGTATCTATAATGGTTAGTGTTTCCATAACAGCCTTAGATTGAACTATGTGTTCTCAAAAAGGGTTTGCCTTCCACACACTTACTGTTGGTAACGGTTACTATCTGTTCTTAGATTGATAGTAACGGTTACGATCGGTTCTTGGACGGGGTTTGAACCATATGGTTACTATCGGTAACGGTTTGTTCCTTCAATTGTTGTCTCCACAGACTTACCTTTTGGGATTTGCCTCCATTGCGTTATTTCTTGTTATGAACACGCTATAAGACAGAACAACTTTCCAACGGTAGTAGTCACGATGGAAAACTGTTGAAAAACTATGAAAACAGTGGTTGTTGTCACTCCTGTGCATCAAAATAATTCTGAAACTGTGCTAATCAACTGATTATATTATTTTATACACTGCATTCACTAGTAGATCAAACAAAATGCCACAATGGAATCGAAGACGGAGTTATTTCAAGTGCAAGGACTATTTGCTACTAATTTTGGGGGTGATTCTAAAATGTATATGGTAGAGGTAGTGTCATCGGTTTGTTCATATCCTAAACATGTTATATGGATGAATGCTGACATTGCATCATTACATTGAGGGCAGTGTTAGCATTCCAAGTGGAAATTGCTAGGAGAAAATGGTAAAAGCATAATCTCACAAGCCTCACAACCTGATAATGACTAATACGTGGGGATATGCTTCAGAGCTATGTAGTTCACCACCATTATGAGCATTGTTCCTCAATTTGTAATCGATATTTATCGATTTGGTATGTGTGCACACAGGAAGAGTGAGGCTAGGGCGAATAAGTTTGCAACCTTGGTACCTAAGGGATGATGTAATCTAGCTTGTCATGTTAGAGGGGCATGCCGGTTCTGATTCACAGAGGTCGATAGGTTCGACCTTAGTACATTGTCTAAAGATGTATTGTAGCAAGCGGTGCCTTAGTAGCCATGTAGTTGATGGAAATTCAATCTCCAATACGTGCCTTTACGGACATAGCTATGCCCAACTATGTTGGCATGTGAGATGCAAGCATTTCAACTATTTTATATATTTATTTTCAACTCTTAGACATATTTATAATATCACGAGATTTCCTTATAAAAATGGTTTGGTTAAAGTAAGGTAAAACCTGTCCATGTTTATGGCAGTGTGGTCTTACGAGATACCTATATTTTAAAAGGTTTTAAAATATTAAAAATCCATTTGATTGTGTTCTCACGCTGGTTTTACCAGACTGACACGAGTATTATTTTTCTATAATGCTTGGGTCAGTCTGAGCATATTTTCCAGATTTAGCTGGACACTTTGAAGCTTCAAGAGACGGGCCGAACACCTCCAATACGTATTCAGTATATTCTTTTATCTTTCGCTATTGTTCTTGTTATATTTCTTAGCTTTCGTAAGGACAAGTTGTTATAACTATCCAAGCTGATGATAGGCTGGTACTTTGATTAATATATGTATGTAATAGTTTTCTTTTTGTAAAGTTCATTGTTATATTACAGATTACTCGTCATGTCGAGAGATTCTGTACTGTCTTTTCTTTTCTTTTACCCTCAACAATTTATCTTTCCGACACTTGGATGTTCGGCATGTGAATACCGTGGATGTTTTTGTGTCGGCTTTTGAGGATCGAAAAGGCGGTGTTACAAAATTATCATGACTATGATTAATAAGCAACAATATAATATGCAAATCAACGTTAGTTCAATTACTCTTTTCTTATTATCTCTTTCATAGGCCAACTAGATAGAGTTAGATATTAATTGAAACCAATTATCATATATCATTTCTCAATCTCAAAACACAATAATTCAAACTAAGTCGCCTACTATAATTATCATTACCCAACATGAAAACAACAAGTACATCAACCACAAATACACAAATAACATTAGTTTAAATGAATGACATAAACAGAAAAAAAATTAATATGGTTGACGCGGCAATACTAGCTAAAGTAATGATTGATGGGCAAATATTTGTCATTCCTCTCTTTTCATGACATTTTACACAACGTCAAAAGTTTATCGGTATAAAATCATTTTAGAAACAACTGCGCAACATGATACAACTACATCAATTAACATAACGACAAAAATAACAACATTTGACTCAACATGATGTTATATTTCAATAGCAAATGAATAATTTGAGTTGATATGCTATATCATTTATTCAATATAATTTCTAAACTTGGAGAAGGGCGAAAAACCAACCCAAATCAAAAACAAATAAAACAGAACAAAACAAAAACAAACAAATAACCTAAATTTTAATATAAAGCACCTACTTTTAACTTTGAAAAAACATGTTGAAGAAGAAGCGGAGAAAAATAAGGATGAAATCGAATGAAATTCCTATCGAAAATGAAAAACGTTGAAAGAGAAAACCCGAGATTAAGATTAGAGATGATTCGAATATGAAAATGAATTCAAATTGTGAATTAAAGACTAATATGAAGATATTGGCGAGAGATATGAAGAGATCGCTCGACATTTGAAACTGATAGCTACTGCAATTTAAGGAGAAAGGTAAATTTGGAAAGTGGAAATTGAAAATGAATAAACAGAGACGTAAAAAAAGAGAAAAAAGAGAAGGAATATAATTTATTAAAAAGTGAAAAATATGGATGTATCACCAATTTTCACTTAAATTGGGCGATCAACGAAGATGCTTTATGCTGTGTTATTCTTTTGTTAGTTTCGTAAAATCTTAAAGCTTGGTTGGTTAAAAAATGAAATTTATGTTTTGTGTTTTCAATATTTAATTTTAATGACGTGAGAGGGAAGAGGCTGGAAAATCTTAGTCGTTACAACAAAGAGGAGAACAGTGAGAAAAAATAGCTTTTAGTATTTTGCGAAGGGTGGAAATCATTTCAATTTATATGCTAAGCCTATTTTTCAAATTAACTATTTGCTGTATTTTTCTTTCCTCTATGTTTTAAAATATTCGTCGAAAATGCAAAACACGAAACTCATTTTCAAAGCAAACAAGCCTTGATTTTTTATATTGAATTGGGATTAAATCATTTAGTGTATGAATTCCACATGAAATCATTGATGAAAGTCAACGGAAGGATTGCATGATTATAATTGGGGTTGGCTATTCACATTACGAATAGAGGGGAACCCCTTTCTATTTGTTCAAAGAATAATTCGTATGTTTAAATCAAAAGAAAAGGCTAAATCCACTCATGGGTGTGTTTGAACAAAGGGTATAAATATTTGGTTAAAACTTACTTACTATATCAATATCAAACAGTTGGTAACAATATTGAACTACATCGTCATATTAATATTACCGGTATGATAATGGTAAATTTACTAGTCATATTATTTCACTATTTAAATTAATCTTAGCCACATATATTTTTGAAGGCATAAATATTTGAAGTATTATTTAAGATGATATTTCGTTTTTAGTTTTATTTGGTTCAAAGTCTAAGATTAGTAAAGTTATTATTTTATGTTGTTGTAAGTAATTTGTGAAAAAATTAAGAAAATTTTCTATCCAACTAAAATAACAGAGAATGCTGATATAAATATTAACAAAGTTAGAATCAAAAACAAAATATATTTTTTATTTTATTTTTAGAATTATATGTTACATATTATCAACAGGGAATTAGGCTGAAGGAAAAACCTGAGAACACTTTTAGTCTGAAGGACAGAAGTTTTAAAATTTAGTCTGAAGGACAAAAAATAATATATTCATATAGCATTGCACATCCATAATGCTATATTCATATAGCATTACACAGCTGCTTGTTTGTGTATGCAGAAACTTATAAAATTGTGTCGTATATAGCATTATAGATGTGTAATGCTATATGAATATAGCATTATGGATGTGTAATGCTATATGAATATATCATTTTTTGTCCTTCAGGCTAAATTTTAAAACTTCTGTCATTCAGACTAAAAGTGTTCTCAGGTTTTTCCTTCAGCCTAATTCCCTCTATTATAAAATTTACCGTCCTCAATCAACAACATAGCACTTTATTGACATACCAAACATTATTTTACCAACGGTAACGATAAATTACCGTTAATTTGTATTTACCGATAATAGATACCGTTAATTTGTCTTTATCGATAATAGATAACGATTTTTTTGTTTCGGTAATGGGTTTTGCATTTGCCTTCATGGCGTTAATCCTTGTTCACAAAAGCACTACAAGACAGAGCAACTTTTCAGCAGTAGTCGTCATGATGAAAAACTGCTGAAAAAATACGGAAACGGTGCTTGCTGTCGCTCCAACACGTCAACATAGATTCTCAAAGTGTACTAATGCACAGACTATGTTAGTTTACACAGTGCATCCGCTAGCACATCAAATTCAATGCAGTGGTAACCTATACCTTACCCCAGACAAAATGAACCAAGAAATTAAAACAAAAATATAAAGAACCTAGAATGACTACGTTACAACACAAAGCCAGAACTTTAGCAAATATCAAACACATTGTATTATAACACTACAGTGTCAACAAAGGTTTTACTTTTCTCTGATATATGGAAACACCCCCTCATGCATCAACCAACAAACCCATATTCGTATCTACATTTCGACACAAACTTCCGTCATTCCACTGCAAAAACACACACGCAAATCAACATCAACACAACCCAAAAAACAACCACTAAAATGCACCTAAAACTTAGAAAGCTCAAAACTGTCCCATCATGATAAAAAAGCCTCACAGAAGCACCTCCCTGTCGTAAATCCAACTGAAAGGTTTCTTGCCCTTCTCCTTAGCTCTACTCTGCGCCCTCTCATCAAGCCTCCTTATCCTTGGCACCAGTGTACAGACATAGTCCTGTGCCTTCTTTCCTTCCCCCGACAGCCCAGTCAAATCTCCAACCTTCCACCTCTCCACCAGAAACTCTAGAATGTCTGCATAGTCTTTGGCAGTGTAAACTCCAAGCCTTTGAGCAACCGATGAGAAATTCTCAAAAAGGTTGTCGTCTTTGCCATCATACATTAGATGAGCTGGCATGGCGATTTTCTTACGCATCATGTCAGCGAAAGCAAGAACTGCTCCATCAGGGTCTACTTCAAACAGCTTCTCCACTATTTTCGTGTAGGCCATTTCATGACGTTTCTCATCGGAGGCTATTATGCCGCAGATTTGAGCAAGTTTTAGGTCCCCTTTTTCTTTGGCATGGCGGGCTGTGTTCCCATGAGATATGAAGGTTGCCCTTTCTTGGAAAGAGGTGTAGATGAATCCTAGGTATGGGTTGTTCTCTGTTCTTGGGTCCTGATACACAGGAAAATAATTACGGCACGGTTAAAGAGTTCTAAAATACATATGTATTGGTTTCAAGTTTGAAGCAGGTGCCAGAAATAATTTATTATTCCGGTTTAAGAACAGTTGAGCATGTTGAATATGCTCCATGTTTTGTAGGTTAGAGTTTTAGAATCCAGAGTCTAACCGATCACGAACCTATATGTACTTAAACCGTGTTCCCAAACCATGATTAGTATGGAATAAACCAAGCATGACTGGTAGGGTGGGATCTGAAGAAGTCCTCAGTTTACTCATAACATATACACTCATGTTTGAACTTAAATTAATTGTGTTATGTTAAAAATAGAAGAGGATTTTGTAGTTTTAAAATAGTAAAGAATCAAAGCTCTGTAGTCTAGGAGGTTGTACGATCCAATCAACATAATGGTAGCAACAATCTACTCCTTACAAAGATGAACACTGTTAAAGCGAAGAAAAATGATCAGTCAAAACAAATTAGTAACTAGCCTTCAGATGATATATAGGTAAATAAACAGAAAGCATCACACCTCAAGTTTTGTCAAAGAAACCTCTGCTGTTTAAATCACAGCTCCGAATCTTAAAATGATTAAAATCACTAAGCTTTCAAATCTGCACTTCTATTTTCACTTAGTTTTATACTCTTTTTTTTTCCCTCAAAACCGTAATAAAACAGAAATTGACAAAACACCAACTTCCAAATTTTGTAAAGCTCATAAACTATATTGTAGATTTTCAGACAAGAAGCTTCCTCCGTTTAGATTAAAAGAATAAAAAAATCAATTGAACAATTAAATCATGGTGATATGCAAATGGAATGGGATCTCGTCTATCTAACAGGATTCAATTTAAAACTAGAACTACAGATTATCAGATATAAATCAGTAGTAATGTAATTAGATTAAAAACCACATAATAAAATGCAGAAATTAAGACTTTACCATGCCTGAGCCAATCAAGTATTGTATAGTCTTCTCAATCTGTCTCATATCGACTCTCCCAGACAAATACAAATACCTATTGAGAAGATCGCCATGTCTATTCTCTTCAGCAGTCCAAGCTCTAGTCCATACTCCCCATGAAGTAGGGCTTGCACCTGTTTCATCCCTAACACCATCGAGTGTGTTAAGCATAGTCTGATAAGTAGGCAAAGCCTCCTCAGTTATCATATCCCCCACTAGACAAACAAAATAATCATCTGGTAGCTCTTTAGCTCGCTCTCTTAGCTCTTTAATCTGAACATCGTATCCATCAGATGACATATCCGGTAAGAAATCCTGAGGTTGCCAGCATTTTTCCACAGGCTTTAAAAAAGTCAAAATATTGTTCTCTGCCCAGCTCTCTAAATTCTTGAAAAGTTCAATCTTTTGAGGTGGCATTGAGTGAGTGACTTGGACGTGCACTTCACGTGGAGGACTGAAAGGCTTCTTTGGTGTTTCAACCCTAGATTAATTTTGAAGTGCAAGCAAAGTTAATAGAAAAGCAACTGTGTATTCGTAAGCATGCATCATTGCTCGTACTTCAGCCATTTGCTGCACAGATTTCTTTGTGACTGTGTAAGATCAATCATTAAGAACTTGCTCAATACTTATTAGCATGGATTTTTAAACCAATATAAAAACAAATTATGCCAGAAATTGGCAAATCAGTGTGCAAGGGTCTTGCTACAGTTCTAACTCCAGCTCAAACCAATATCTGTAACATTCAGCCAAGTATTCTGGATTCTTCAGCCCTATCGGTATTTCCAAGTAAGGTTCACCTCTGATTTTAACTGAATTTCTATTGACAGTGGAGGCCTAAGAAATAGATACTTCTTCGTTTCTTTATCAGAAACAGTAACTGCCACAGTGTGGTTCACACATGATCTACGTTGGAAATGTTGTATGTACAAGCATGGGGCCAATCCTACATATCTATATGCTTTACGTAATGCTAGTACAAAAGCCAGCCTACTAATTATCTAGGAAATTATTCTACTACATTCAATACTTTAGCACTCCACCTTTTCAATGTTGTAACAGAAAATGGTTGGTTGTTACAGTAAAGATTGGTAACAATTTTGCAATTTATAGTGCTTATACAGATCAAAGAAAAAGAATGCTTATCAATCAAGAAATTCGTAGCTAATTAAATATTCTTTTTTTTTCTTCCCAAATCTATCATGCTGGATAAGATTTGCCGAATTGGATATGCAATGCAATAAACAGTTTATAAGTCAGAATATCTTTTACACAACCATGTCAGAAAAGCAAATCCTAAATAATATCAGTTTATACGTTCTTCGTTCTCAACAAACTAAACATCCAAACAGATTAATTCAAAGAATTTGCTTTTCCTACCTAAATTTTGACCCCAAAAGCACCTAAAAATATGAAACCCCAACTTTTGTCATCCCTGCCTTATTTTATCACACTGGTAACATTATTTCTAACGCCTTGTCCTTTCAAACATTACAAGCACATCTAAGTGGTGACAGGATGCCCTTTTTTAGGTTCAAACGTAATTATTGCTCAAGTCTATTTCAACAAAAGACTGAAACTACTTAGTTAATTGCTTGAGTAGTTCAAACCAAGGGCAAAGCCAATGTGGGAGATTGAGGGGTAGATTATGATGTTTAAGTTGACTGAAGTAGGTCTAAACAAGCATATACATTAAATAATAATGGTAATACAGAAGAGGATACTATTTTTTTAAAATTTTCTTCTATTATTTTTTTCTCCTTAATGCCCTCTATTATTTTATCATTATGTCCTTCGTAGTCGTAGTAAACCAAAGACAATTAATATTCTCCTTACTTACCTTCTATTATTTTTACGTATACAAGTCTTCCAATTTAAAATTTTCATCTAAATCTATTTTGTAATTTCACATCCGAATTTTCCATCATTTATACATAAATTACTCGCACCAACACAGATGTATTCATGAAATTAAAAAAAAAAGTTTAGAGTAAAGGTATATTACATTGGAATTTAGAATTTAGTAAATGCGTAACTGTTTACAAATATTAGTATGTATAATTAATTAAATTTCAAAAGTATTACATTAAATTAGTTTAAAATGTGAATATTTTATTTTAGAATATAAAAATCTGAAAATAACAATAACGTAATTTTTTAATATTCATTTAATATGTATAAATTTACAGTATGTTGAACATAAAATTTATTGGAATTACAAAAATATTATTTTGAAACTAATTTAAAACAAATAATATCATTTTGCACATTTAGAATATAATAATAATGATGATGATAATACCTATAAATATTTATAACCATTTAAAGTATATAAATTAATTAAGTATGGTATTTCGTACATAATTTCTTTAAATTGAAAAAATATTTCACAACAAGATATTATTCTAACACTTACAATTATGAAAAAAAATACTTTTTGATAATGTATAATTTATTTAAACTTTGAAAGCGTATTTTAGAATTTACTTTAAAATCAAAATATATTATTTTAGATATTTATAACCCAGAAACTATTACAAACATGATTCTTTATACCCTATTCTACTAATCTATTCAATATACTAATCTATTGATATAATAGTAAAGCTAGAAAAAACTCTCCTCCTTAAATCTTTCCTATTATTTTTTCATCTTATTCTCTGTGTTATATAATAATAATCATTAAGCCCCTCACAGTTTTAGTAAATCATAAACAATTAACACTTCATTGTTATCTTCTGTTATTTTTAGTAAATCATAAACAAGTCCCTCATCGGTTATATGTTATTTTCAAACATATTTCCCTACACGGAAGGATTCATCTCTATCGGTGTACTTCTCATTTCATCATTCATTTTTATTGTTTTATGACAATATATTTTTTATTTTGTTTTAAAAATTGATTGTATGGACCTCAACGTAATTAGTACCAACCAATGCTTTATCTCAAAAAAATCGAGTTTTAGATTAGTTAGTAAATGTACTAAACTAATAGTTATTCGGTTTTACAATTTAAATCCAATCATGTATAAGCCATGTTACAAAATATCTAATGTTCACATGTGAGAGGACAACAAGATTAGAGAGGGAATATCTAGTAAACTACTATCGTGATTACATACTCCATTTTTTCTACTTTTTTTGAAATGAAGCAATTGGCCATACATGCAATTTATCTAGTAAACTACTATCGTGATTACATACTCCATTTTTTAACCTTTTTTTGAAATGAAGCAATTGGTCATACATGCAATTGCATGCAAACTTTACAGTATTTTATTTAAATATCAGTATTTAAAAACAAGGAATTTTCAAACCATTTGAACGTCCCACATTCTCAAGGAACGAAATTTACCTGATAAACTTTACATGTACTGTATCAAATTTAAAGCTTCCACTAGGGGAGTCCAGTTTAACAAAATATTTTAAAAAAAAGTTTATTATCACAATTGGAACAATCAGAATTATGAATTATAACTAAAAGCGCAAATTAAGACAAAAGCATGCATAATTTATATATTCTTAAACAGAAGAAATTTCTTTAGAAACATTAATGGATACAAACATCAAAGTTCAAACATATACACGCAATGACATGAAGTTCAAGAAACGTGAACACCATTTGACCCAAATAAATATATTTGCACAAAAAATATTATTTTCTAGAAAGTGGGTAAAATTTACTGTTCTCAACAATTATCATCTATAATCAACTAGAACTGCCATATATTTTAAGAACTTTCTAGAATTAGATTACCTAATCAAAAGAAAGGCACAAGTTACAGAAGGCATTTGGTTCATAATTTTATTGCAGCCAATGACTAAACATACCAACAAAGTTGAGAAAAAAAGAAAAGAAATAACATGCACAAATAAAATGAACGACAACAGTCAGAGGACAAAACATATAAGCCAAGCTGATACGTGGAAAAGCATTGAACGATTTATTATTATAGTATGGAGTATCTTAGATCTACATACTGAATATCCCTGATAAATTAGTAGATAATAACAAGAATGCTCAGCATGCCAATGTTAATTAATATAAAATGTTTTTCTCTTCAGTCTAGTATCTAACGTGCAATTCAAAATTCAGACTGACAATCTATCAACTTTGGCTCATATATAAAATAAAATAGTACAAGTTTGAGCCTTAAACTACCATTTTGTATAACAATTTACAATCTAGAAACGACCAAACTTGAAATACTTTTGAAAACCAAAAAAGTTGCAAGGAAATATATGCATTTCTAGAAAAGTCACAACAACGACTGGTTTACAAAACCAGCGGTTTATGAAATTGCGATTTCTGCTAATCCAATACTCAATCGACCGTATATTAATTAAAAGTTTCTTTGTTATAACTGCAAATTTGAAAGCACGTTAAATCATAGACCAGTTCCAAAACACCACATATTCTTTTCTCACAAAGTACAGAATCGCAATTTAAAGAACGCGAACATAGCTAATTTTGAAACAAGAATTCAAATCTTTATCCCTCGAATGTAATTAGGCACAAATTATAAGCCCAGTGAGCAATAACAGAACATGCAAAGAATAAAAATGCCTAAAACGTTACAGACAGTAAAACAAGAAACCCGTTTCTATTTTTGAATACCCAAACACTAATCAAATAAGAAAGGCTCACTTTGTCGTCGAAGCAGAGGATCCAATGGTAGACGCCATTGAAATTGTCCGAGATCTGAGGCCATTGCCGATTCTTCTACTGTTAAAATTTGAGAAACCCAATGAGGGTTCAACGGTGAAAACTAGTTTTGCTTCCATTAATCTTTATTTTCTCTTGTTATCTGAATATTTGTTATTTATCGATTTTTGTCGAGAAAGAGGAGTGAAGGGTAGAGAGGGTGGAAGGGTGCAGAATTTAATACAGACCACAAATCTTGTTCGGAGGAAGATTAATGACCAAAGTGCCCTTTTCTACATTTGTGGAACTTCAGCGGTTTCAATGTGCTGACTGGGAAAAGAATGCCCACCGGTTTGAAAACTTGTGTGCTGCTTTGCACAACCATAAATTTTAGGATACAAGTGGAAACTATTTTCTCCCATTTCACGTGCAATTACTTAGAATTTATTAATCTAGTTATTTCAACCATGAATAAAGCGTTATGTTTTTGTAGAGTTGTCGGATTTGAATTTTGATTTCACAATTACATTGCAATTTTATATCTTTCCAATATGTCATATTTAATATGTTTTGATGAATTCTTCCATTCGTAAATAATTGCAGGAAAGTCGGTAAAAATGTCTGACTGTACCAGTTTTTATACTGATGGATGTTGATGATAGAAGTTTTATTGGTGTTGTAGCTTGGTAGGAATCTCGATTACGGTTATCGAAGGTTTATGGTCGATGACACCAATATTACGGTTTCTCAAACGATGGTCGAAGGAAAAGAGACTGCTACTGTTAGATGTGTATTTTGATGTAGGATATACCCTGGGTTCTTGGGGATACTAGTTTGGCTATAGCAGCATTAGGATACATTGTCGTAAGCAAGATCAGTGCAGTTATCTATAGTGCAAATATTCAGAGTCTAAATAACGTTTTGTGAAGAAGTTGATTTTTGGTAAAAAGACACTCGTATATGTTGTTGTACAAGTGTTGTGCATAATATTTTCACCTATTGTTTGTTATTACACAACAAAAACCATTGACAATGTAAATAACTGTAGCATGCTTGCAAATAATTGCGGTGCAAAATAGTTGTAGTTGTATCATTTAAATTGTTAATAGTTGTTACACCGGTATTTCTTAAGATAAGTTAAAGGTGAATTAAATAAGGTACTGAGCCGAGAGAGCTGCCCTCACAATAAAAGTTAGGATAAAAGGAGAAGAGATTGAGCTAAAGTAATCCAACTTGTACTGCAAAAAAGCAGGTCTATGGCCAATATACTTAATCCGACAAAAAGAACAACAACCAAAAAGAAGGAAGTCGCAACAAAATAAAATACTGCGCTCATCATACGAGCCACGGAGATAACAGGGCTGTGCTCATCTCCTGGTTTTAATATTACATCAAGATACTAAAACCAATATCTGATATAGTCGCTTGAAACAGACGACGAAGTACTGCACCTACAAGCCATAATAAATGAATGATTAAACCGCGCTGCCAACATTCGCAGAACTTGTAGCGATCGCCCTACAACTACGGTGCAGAATGGTAGTCAAAGGAAAGAAAACAAAATAAGATGAAGAAATAGAAGAGAAAAGAATGGAAAAGAAGACAAGGAAAGCATCAAATAACCAAATTACCTGTCGTATATCTCACATCACATCATAGTAAATATAATAATCAACATAGGTATAAAACAATACAGACCATAATAACACTGTGAAATAATCATCTGAATATAAGATCTACAATACAACACCATAATAGGGTTTATACAATGGGAAAGTAAACTCAACTTCATTGTCTCATAATAGTAAATCAACACTGTCAAGGCTCCACAGTGTCACGCGGCAGAAATATAATAAAAAGTGCACATATAGTATAGATAACTGTCACCTCTATCGGCCCACCTGTAAAACTCCATAATCATCCACCTGCTTTCATTCTATTCATTTAAGAATGCTCGAGATAATAAGAAGCAAAACATAAAACTTCGAGTCAGAAAACAGTCTGGTGTGAGCGATATCAAATCTCAAAATACTATAAAACTCGATAATATACGGAACAGTTGGTATATAAACCATACCTGGCATGTTCCTACAACCACAGAGTCCGCACATAAACATAAGTAATATTCTACTCTATAACATCGTAAGAAAAGTATATCATACTTAGTATCTGTCAAGGTGCCTAGGTATCTCCACATATAGTCCCTACTCCATACTAAGTAAACTTCAGATATCTAGCATCCATATCTACTCCACACTTAGTCAAGTCAGGGTATCTAGGTATCGCTACCACATACCTACCTAGTGTGACATCCCTAGGGCGACAGGTGACTAGTGAGAAACCATACAAACATAACATCCATCAAACAATACCATCACCCAATTTGCCAGATATATGACGACTCATATGACCCTCTGCAAACCGTCGAGAACTAGTGAAAATCCAGGTTCTCTGTCATACTCCACCGTACTTTAAAGTCTGAAACCCCACACGATTGTATCCTACAGTACCTCCATATTATTTGACACTAGACCTCCTCGAGGCAGTCCAGTGTACACGACCATTGCTACCAACCCTCGGGTATCACCCGCATATAGTACTCATGCTCTGAGCACAACAACAACGATCCCTAGGCACAAACACGTCCATCGATCCGTACTCACTCGATACAGATTCGAACCCTACTGGTTCACTACAATTTCTAGACACGAGCCCTAACACTTTATAAGTCTACATGGTGGATCGCGTAGTGTATATGCAGGTGTATGTGACAAAATATATGATGCAACTAAAACAATACTAATCTAGGTAAATATAGAATAAACACGCCGGGATTTTATACTGGTTCGGACCTCCCGTCCTACGTTCGGTCCCCAAGCTCCCCTTCGAAATTCGAGTATCAAACACCCTCACTTCGCCTGGAGGAATATGCTTGGTTACAATAGCTTGTTCTTGTCAAGTATGTGTTCTATAACACGGATATTGACTAATAAGTACAAATGCTTCCAATATATATCTAGAGAGTATTGATTGAATTGAATATATGGAAGAGTGAAATACAAGTATTGATTGTTAAAGATCAAGAATATAATATAGTACGTAAGTAAAGAGCACAAGTAAGCGAGATCGATCATCATTCACTTTGATTCTTGATGACATATATAGTTGTAGAGAGGTTCTTTGTGTAGTTGTATCCATTAACAAGTGCTTCTACAGTTGCTTCTATTGATAACGAAGAGTTGCAATGAAGAGAAGCGGAGATGTCTTTTCAAATGTGGTAGTTGAATTTTGAATATAGATTCCGAGTTCAAAATCAAATGTCTGGTATTTGTTTCAGACGTCTGACATTACATATTTTTTGTATATAGTAGACTTTCAAACTTCTGAGTGCATCAACTAGACGTTTGGTCCTGTCTATTTTGTTATTCCGGAGGATTTTTCCAAATGTCTGGCTAGTGCACCCAGACGTCTGAAAACTGTGCGTGTCTGCTTTGTGCGTCTTTTTTGTTGCTTCTTTGATCCTATCGACTTGCAGTCTCTTATAATGTTCTTTGAGCCTTATTCTTATCTTTCTAGTGATGTTACTCTAGTAAGTACATGTATATAGAAATATATATATATATATATATATGCATATTCGATTTTCATTGTATAGTTGTTGTCATCGAAACCGTAGATTTGATTTCCTAACACACTCAACCCAATCCACCACCCGCAGCCTTACCCTAATCCGAGCTGCCACCCTCGATCATGCTCTCTACTTGAGCTCTCAATCGAATAACCCTACTATCATGCCATCAAAAAACCGAAGTCCAACATGATCCATACAGTCCTGATATTGTTATCTCGCTCCATACATCATCGAGTCGTTATCCGTAGTATCAGACTACCTGATTGAAGCACCACATCCCTGCCTCACCATCAAATCTTTCATCTTAGGTTAATAACATCCAATCTCTAAACTAGTCACATAAAAAAACCATAACGTCGTGCATCATGTTATCTTATCAACATCCAAGCCACATATTGACCAAATCGCCAATCGAGAACGGTGATGGATATTAACCACTCTACTATGGTCAATACCATCCACCGTGGTCTTGTACTTAACCGAACGGTTAAGTACATACCAAACGAAAATGTTCGACATCCACTCTGAAATCCATATCCATCAGCATATATCCCAAACTATGGCACGATGAAGGAAATATGTGATATTTTTCATAAATCATTTAAAAATAATTAAATATTCTTTTATGAAAATATAGCCGCCGTATATATATATATATATATATATATATATATATAATCATGTTTTAAAAACCAAAAATCATTCATGAGCATTATATAACAATAAACATCTAACCATAGTAAAGCGAGAGACAATATCACTTACCTCGTCCAAATCTGTCCAAACTACTACCAAATCATAGATCTTGCCAATATGATCCCAACGCAAGAAACCGCATCTATAACAGACCCCGTATGCAAAAGACATGGAAAATATAAGAACCATGATTTAATGTGTAACGACCCTTTTTTTTATAATTAGAAACATTAGATTTAATTAGATTTTTATTATTTAATATCGAAAGAAACCAAAACTTATGACTTACAAAGGAAAAAAATTGATTACAATATAATTTAAGATTATTGTTTGAATGTTACTGACAACTATTTTAATGTAATTTAAATCAATCGAAAATTAATTTTGTAATAAAAGGGTTAATAAGGAATAAATTAAATGTTGTATCAAAAATAGAAATAATATGCATTTAATTGAAATTGGTTAATATTGAATATGAAATAAATTCGGGTAAGTAGATTATAACCCTTGGTTGTAAACAATGAATTAACAGATATGAATTACTAAGTTGTAACAATCGGTTTATCATCATCTCATTAACTAAATCAGTTGAAATTAATTTGGAAATCGACAAAATTAATGTAATTGAAATATTGCAGTTAATAGGGTAAAAATGTTAACTATAGGAAATGAGTTTAATAAAATGTAAACTAATGTTAAATTAATTCACAGGGTAATCGTTGATTGAATAAAAAGAATGTAAATCAAAATAAAAGAAATTGTTGGAATTTAAATTATAATTAATCGTGATTTCATTACAGTTGTAATTAAACACTAAAATTAATGTAATATTTAAACCTTCGAATTGACATGGAAAATTTGAATTTTAAAAGATTATTAATTTCTGTGCAATTCCTATTTAATCCAAGAATGATAAAATTGTTAACTATTAGATTAGAATTTAAAAGTGATTAAATTGATTTAATAATAATTTATTTAATTAACATGGAAATTAGCCATTTTGGCCATTGTCTTGGATTTCGATGAATCTAGTTCATCGAATCCATAATACTAAATTATTATAGGATTCCAAGTTTCGTAACGATCGGACTTATCGTTTGATCGTGCGAGCTCGAAACACGTAGAAATCGATTAAATGAATTCAATTAAAATAATTTGATTTTTAAAAAGCTAACTTCTATATACAATGAAATTAGGGTTTGAAACTAGTTCACTGGAGTTTAAAATATTAAAAAACCTACATTTTGATATATTGGATGACCTATTTTCGTTTCGGCTACGAAACGGTCTTTTTGAGTCGTTGTTATCGTTCGGCCCAATTCGATCTGTACCATGAATTCTCATCCATCATTGCCTATATATATTGTTATAAATCCTAGCAACTTCTGTTTATATTTTATTTTTCATTTTCTGTATGTACATTTCATTTCTTATCTGCTCCTTCTCTATGATGAACAAACCAAACCCTAATTCCACTTTCAAATCAAATCTGAAATTCAGGCTGCCCAAACTATGTCATATTATATATCGCTGGGTAGCTATCAACGAATGTAATCTGCGTATGCAATTCATTTTTCAATTGGAGTTTCCATTTGTCTAGAATTAGGCGAAACAGTTTCGGTCGTTCAAATTAGGGTTACGCGATCAACGGCGGATCGTCGACCAATCGACGATCGGGGAGTTACGTCTGGAAGAAGAGGATGAGCAGATCTCAAATGTGGTCTCTGATCATCCTAAGGTCACTAGATTTTGCCACAAATCGGCATTGATTGCAGTGGCAGCGGAGCAAGGGGAGGAGGTCGGAGTTTGCGCGCGTGGGCCGGGTGGTGCGGCCTCGCGAGGGTGTTCGCGTGGCGTAGTTGGATCTGGGTTTTCGTGATCGTAGGTGGCGCAATTTGGAGACGATAGTGGCAGCTGTTGCGTGCGTTTGGTTCGTGCGTGCCTGTTAAGGTAGAAAATATTTTAAATTATGATCTTGCCCTTCTCTTATTTTTTTAATTTAATTTAAAAAATTTCAACTTCTAACATCGATAACTTTTGCATACGAACTCGGATTTGAGCGCGGTTTCTTCCATTGGAATTGTATCGAAATTCCAAACACTGTGAATTGCTTGGTTGAATTTGGTGACTGTTAGAATTTTTGGCTTTTATTGGATTTTAAATCGACTGTAAATCAAAGGTGGGTGATTTAACCACTCATACAATATTAAACATTCATATGTTAGTTGAATTAAATTTATGATGTGATAAGAATTATGGTGATTGTTGTTAGGTTATTAATTTGATATTTAATTGGAATTAAATTTCCTTTTAAATTAATATTGAATTTGATTGCTAAGCAATACCTGATATTGATAACTAGTTAATGGTTTTGATTTATTGGCTGATTTGGATGTTGATTGTGAGGGATGTTTATTTATTGACATCTTGGATGATGGATGTTTATTTATTTATATATATCCCTGTTATCACCCTGTATATTAACTACAAGCATATAAACTATTATTTAAATTATTTCAAATAAATTAAGAAATATATTGAAATGATATATACCCATGACGCTTTGATTTGGATTGAATTGACATATATCCATCCTTATAATTGAAATGGAAATAACTGACCACTTGGCTATAGGGTAGAAAATTATATACGGACACCGGATTGATTAAATTCAATGGTTTTAAAATTATTTATTTTGGATGTAGGTTAAAAAAAAATTTAAAGGGGTAATAGTTCATGGATTTATATGAATTAAATTATTTTCCAATTCAAATTTTGAAACGTTGAAATGGAAGGTGATTAAAAGGAAATTGTTAAAGAATTAAAATTTGAAATGGGAAGTATAATTGATATATGAATTCAATTTTGAGAACTTAATTATTTTGAAGATTTGGATCTAAAAATTAAACAATGAAGTTTTATTTGATTTAAGTGGTTTAAGTCAGTAAATTGAAATTGGGCTTGAAATTGCTATAAATTGAGATGGTTTAAAATAAGAATCGAATTGAAATTTAAATCATTAAATTGAATTGTTGAATATAATTTGAAGTTAAAAATGAATGTTTCAAAAATTGAAGTTATTTCGAATTGAAATTGGAATCAAGTTGATTTGAAATTAAATTGAAGTTGAGTCAATTGAATTGAAAGATGGGAAATTGAATTTGTTGATTTAAAATTGGACATGGGTCTAGATTGGTAAAATGGAAAGAAAAAGTTTGATTTGATATTATTTCCAAAATAAATTATTTTAATATACACTGTTTTAAACCTATTTTTATTAATATTCAAATTATTTGATTTCTCCAAACTATCTTACTATATAAACCATTTTCAATATTCAACCTTTTTATATCAGACTATTTAAACTATTTATAGCTATTCAAACTATTTTTCTAAAAATTTCAAACTGCGAAATTTGGAATGTTTATATTTAAATCGTTGATTTAAATGCGAACGTGATTAAATGAGGTTATAACCTAAGTTGTAATTTGAAATGATATTTTCAAGTGAAAACTGATATTTTTGAGTAAATATGGTGATGTTGAAATGAAGGTTATTTTGAATTGAATATTATATTTTTATATCAAATATGAACCAATTTTGAAATGTAAAAGAACCAACCAATGTGAAAAATGACGTGTGGTCGTTAAAGAGATAGGGGCCTCTTATTGGAATACTCTCCATCAATATTGGAACCACTTAAACAACTGTGTTCGTGGTGGATGATATCCAAAATGTAGAGGTTAAATTAGAGGCCTTTGTTGGATTTGAAGAAAGAGAATGATGATGGATGACTCGACACTTGTGTCAATTTGAAATGACTAAAACAGGAGTCATACCTGACCAATGATGCTAGCTATCTCTAGCGGACACACCTCTTCATATTACTATATTAATCTTCACTTGATCGGTGCACCTTGATTTGATTTTGGGGGTGTTGGATGCGGTGGGCAATTAGGGGTTACCACCAGTCAGAAAACGTAAAATGGTAGTATTCAACCTTGGGCATCGCCTCACGTGCCTTGTCATACTTTTATCCTTAAACATGACCACTACGATTTTGTTTTAGTGTTGTCTTATCACGGCGCCTTCCTGACTGCTGACGTTACTTGTGGTGTGTCAAGGAAAACTGTAGGACAATGCTTAAAAATTTGTTAAGGTGGATTGATGTAAAGCCGTAATGCTAAGAAAAATATTTATTTTACTAATTAGACACTACATATATAGCGTATCTTACTACATATAGATAGTTTAACGGAACCTTAAGAGATGGAAAATCTCGTAACATCGCTTAAGTTATTGCACGCACGCTATACACTGGATAGGAGATGTAAAACCCCATAAACATCTCTGACGCTATTACACTCCTTTTATTGGGGTTATTAATTTGACTTACATAAGATCTTTTTGTAACAAACCGAAATTTTCGAACCCGAAAATTCCAGATTGTTAGGAAAAGAAGAAAAGAGATAGACGAATAAGACGATCAGAAATACCAACATCTCACATTCGCAGCGGATAAAATACAATAACAAATAATAACAGTTATACAAAGGAAAACTATACTTGTCAAATTTCACTTTTGTACATCAGAGTTTCAACATATATACAAACACTAGACATATACAATCAACATGTCTCGGATATACAACAATATAATACAGCGGAAACACTCCATACGTTCTTACCATCCAGCTCGCCTCCTGAACTCCAGAACATCCTTACTTGGAAATCTGTAATACTCGGTCTGACCCGAGCATTACATCAAAGTAACACCCGGGTCAGGCTGGAAACCAGCGTGAGTAAATCCATATAATTTGAAATTCTAAGTTCAGATTTTAAAGAAACCCGGGTAACTCGTGCTTCACTACGAGTTCAACACTTGATATGCTCAACACTTATTTCACAAATCAAATTCTAAGTATTCTTACTTAGTTCAAAAGTCCATATTAATCCCTTTCAATTTATTGACTTCTCACATCAAATCTATAAAGAATCATGAAGATTACAAATCGAAGTGATTTCGGGTATTACCGATACCCGACCCCGGTCTCTTCGAATACAATATCATCTTAAAACATAGTTATTTAAGCTTTAAACTTCTATTCATACTCATAGTATCAGATTCACGAAGCAACTCCATTCCAGATAGATGATCCATATCCAACACCATATCACATAGCATCACTATCACATACCAAGAATAACAACAATCCAAAGCATTCCATAATATTCAGCCATCCATTAGCAAATAATACTATCTCTAATTAATTCAAAACAAATTAAATTAATTACTTCCATCATTATAAATTCTGCTTACATAACCATTAATTAATTACAAATCAATTAATTATTCTCTAATTATCTATCTTAATTAATCACCATTGATTAATTATTCTTAATTAATTTAATTAAGCTCCAATTAAATTAGTTACTAACTTAAAGCACCTAGCTTATCTTAAATCTTGCTTACTAATCATTAATTTATTACAAATTAATTATTTAATCTCCCATAAATTTCCTATCTCGATTAACCATCCCTGATTTATTAACCTTTGATTATATTAAGCAATTTTCCTTTAATTAATTACATCGATTAATTATTCTTAACCAATTCCATTAATTTACCTTTAATTACTCTTATTAATTACATTAGTTAATAATCCTCAAATTATTTATTAATTAACTATCATTAATTAATCATATTGATTAGTTATCCATTCATTAATCAAGATCTATACTATCTTAAGATAAGTCATTATCTTACTTAATTATCATCACTAAGTTTTCATTTGAAAACACTTTTGAATAAAATTAGATAATTAACCTATTATGGAATTTTATTAAAACAAACAAATTTAAATTCTAAAAAAAACATTTGACTTTTCAACTTATATTGAGATTTGTTTGAGAACTTAACTCACATATTATTTTTATAAAAGAAAACTTGTTTAAAGGTTTATTATAAAACTTGCTAACCGACTTATACCTGTAAATTTGCTAACTCAAATGGCTCATGCTTTTAAACTTTGGTTCATGTTTTAATTTTATACCCAGGTTAATTATCCTTGGAAAAATTCTTGGTGAATACCTTATATTAATTGAAAAATTGATAACATCCTGGTTTGAAGCTTATTTAAATTCATTATTTAGCTTCAGGTCAAACAAACCCAAACCAACGATAAATCACACGAATGCCTCGTGAACGATATCGAGCCCCGTCCCAAATTTCCTGAGCCTCATCTCCTTCCTCCATTCAAACTCCAATCGAGGTATCAGTATTCATGTGCATGTGCACTGCGATCTCGGCCATCTACGATCGAAGTTTTGGCCATCGACCAGTCCGCTACAATCCTCGCACACCACCAGAACACCCAGCATTCCTAAACAACAACGAGATTGAAATCGAGCCATCTGACTCGAAACTGGAACAAAATGACTCTCACGAAATGCCCCGTTCTTCCTCCTCCAACCATCAGAGGACACGTGCTCCTGGTCAAAGCATCGCCTAACTTTCAGGCTTCGATCGCCACCGGTGCGAACTGATCCGGTCAATTGAGGACGACGCAGCACTAAGAATTCGACCCATACACAAACACAAGCTTAAACCCTATATCGTCAAAGTACGGCCTCTACGATGATTGATAAATTCGTCAGACAGTTTTACCGAGGTCTCCAGATCCTCCTCCACCTTCAAGCACAATTCCGACCACAGAAATTATACCGATCGCCAGAATTTGCCACTAGACCCAATTTCGATCAACATGTAATATCACCCAATTTACAAACCTAAAATTTGTGATCTTCATCTTAAATCAAGTTTTTGAGTGACGATTCAAATTGTGAATTCAAATCAACAAATTAAAATGTTTGGGTTTTATATTTAAAGAAAATCTACTGTATTTTCAAACTTCCCATAAAATTTTAAACCAATAACAGTTGGAAATATTTTTAAGGTTAAGATCTGGTTGATTCAAACAACTTTTGTTTAAACATCAAATCCTGAAAAGGATTATGAGATGAGTATTTGAATTTCTTAAATTGTTAAGGCCTGTAAACTTTTAACAGAGAAGTATAAACATTTATACTATCCTGCATACACTGAACCTTCCTATATACAAACATGCAACATGATTTACATCCTTAACTTCACGGATTATCTCGTACATCAAGATTTAATCCAGATTAAGTTTCTTAAAAATAGTAGCTTACTCACCTGAAAAAATAAGTTTAGGAACAGAGAATAAATTCTGGAAGTCACTACTTGATTTCCTTTAAATCTTCTTGCCCGATTGTTGTTGAATGATGTTTAAGTTTGTAATGATGTTTATTTTCTTTTCTCAGGTTTGCAAAGTTCAGAACGAACAAGAATGAGAGGATGTTTATATAGAAACAGCTTTGAACATGGGAGGCCATAACTAGCACAAGCTTTATTATAATTTTTTTTATTTTTTTATCTGATTAGATATTTTTGTATGGAGGCTGAAATGATTTTTCTTGCAATTCGAAATGACCAAAGTTGTGCTAGCATTAAATGTATATCTTCCCTATATGTTTGCATCTAATTATTATTTGTTGACATTTTTTTATGTACATAGATATTTTATATGTAAATAGTTTTCCTTTTTTTTGCATTGCATATATATGTATTACATAGGTTATCTTTTCTAAACTTATCTTATATGTTTATGTAAAGTTATTATAGTTATTGTTTTGACTTATGTATTGATTTTTGTCTCTGTGCTAAACATAAAAATTGTTATAGTGTATATTTATCTTATGTTACCACATAACCAAATAATTTATTATTAACATACATTCTTAGTTTTATTTCTATTTATAGTTTAACTTTCAAACATTTAATTTATAACATATATTTGTACTCATATTTATATTTATATTTAATATTGATAGGATTGTTTTATTTTAAACATTATTACTAAAGACTTTATTTATATTCATATATGTGTTATATCGAATGTTAATAATGTCGAACTTTTAACTTAATTGAATACAGATTTTATTGTAAATAGTTTTGAAAGACTCTATTTTAAATTTTCAAATCAAATTTTCCTTCACAATACATATATATACATATATAACCGGTAAATGTCCAAAGATCTTATTTATTTATAAAATGAAAAGCTTATATTTTTTTTAATTAGATTAAATTCTTATTATAATACTATGGTCAAAATCCCGGGTCGTTACATTCCTCCCCCCTTTGAATCTTTTCGTCCATGAAAAGGAACGAAGCCAGAATTATTAAAATGCTTAAAATCAGATAAATTTTCTTTGATTTTTTTATGAACTACTTTAAAATCTATATAATATTACTAAAATAGTTTTTATACAAATACTTTTATAACTCGATGTTTCGACAAGTCCATCCTTGTTCTTACAGAAATTCGGTCATACGTTGATCAGGCGTACGACTGAAAATCTATAAGTGCTTGGCAGACCCGTTTCCAACATCCAGTGAAAATATTTTGAAAAATAATTTTATTAAAAATATAGAAAATAGTTTTGAAAATAGAGGAAATATCCTTGGTGAGAATGCTCTGAAAATCATCACTCACATCCATGGTCGCAGTTACATCCTGGGTTACGTTGCCTTCGCAGCAAAAGTCCATGTAACTGTAGGCACTCTATGCCCCTCGATTACGCCATGGAACCCACAACAGATCTCATTTACACTCCACGGTTACGTTGCCATCACAGCAAAACTCCATGTAACTGTAGGCATCAGCGCCCTCGATTTTCGCTGTCAAAATGAAACTTCTCCACTCCCACATAGGTCGCAGTCTACCGATGTAAAATCAGACGCAGACTGTTGGCTCTCAGCGGCACACACGACTTTCGCTATGTTACTATAGGTCGTAGTCTACCGATATAAAATCAAACGTAGACTGTTGGCTCTCAGCGGCACACGCGACTTTCGCTATGGTGTGTAGTAGATCGCAGTGACATCGAGTTACACTATCGTCACAGCATAACCCAAATGCCTCTGTAGGCATCAGCGCCCCTCGACTTTCGCTACACACTACTCATAATCCTCAGGAACTAGTTTTTTCCGGACTCCTCATAGGATCAACTTTAGAACCTCCCCCTTTGAGGCTTAAGGCAGTACCAACCTATGGTACTCCTGAGAAATTCATTTCAAGGGAGCGTCTTTTTCTCCAGAGCCATTTTCAAAACACTTTATACTATACACATATAGTATCTTCCAAATCATACACCTAGTATGATCTCATACAAAGCTTCTTTACACAAAATCGATTATCCCAAAATCGATAATTCTCAAATTAGACTTTCCAAATCCAATATTGATTTCACCCAAAAATCAAAAGCCTTTCCAAATCTAAAGGTTCTCAAAACCTTTTTCCAAAACCCTCATAAGATCCTTTATATATATAGATATATATAACTTTAAAAATCTTTGGATCATTTTAAACTTGTATAAAACTCCTTTTATACTTCAAACACTTTCAAAATCCTTTTCTTCCGGCAATAGATTCAACAAGCGGAGATTTATCTTATATAACAAAGATATATAACTTCGTTTATTCAAAATCAAATATTCAAATTTGATTTCTCTTTCCAATATCAATTTCATTCAAATTTGTACGATGTACACTTATCATCCGTACGCTATACCAATCTGATCGCCCACTCCACCACACGGTTTCACTTCCGAACTAGTATCGTCCACCCGACTTTCTAGTGCGGACTCCGATCTGATTTCTTGATACCGCCATTCTCCTTGCATAGCCATAACTATGATAGAGAATATCCAAAACCAACCAATAATCCATATCCAGGTTCGCCGTCGAAAATCGAGTGAAAAATCCCAACTCGGATCAATATAACTATCTCGAAATTTTGTGCTCGAATCTGGATCAAATTACTATGCGAATAGAATAATATACGTACATCCTACGTATTTAACTTCATTGATTATTAAATAAATCAATTTCTCTTTCTATTCACATTTCCTTTAATTTCTATACACTTATTCACAATTGCTTTAATTCCATTTGGATTATCACTTCAGTTCTTATCTCAAATGGATATTTAATCGTAAACAGCTCGAACTCTGTCCAGTTTAAATTTAGAAAATAGCTTGAAATTTTTTAAAATAAATAAGTAGTTGAAAATAATAATTAGTAGTTCGTAAAATAGCTGTAAAATAGTTAAGTAATTGTAAAATAGTGGGAAAATAGTCAAATAGTTATAGAAATTTTAAATAATTGCAAAATAGCTATAAAATAGTAATTAGTTATAAGGTAGTTGAAAGATAGAAAATAGTTTATAAAACAGTTGTAAAATAGCTAAATAGTTCCAAAATAATTGTAAAACAAGTATAAGATAGTTTGGCTTTAAAAAGAAAGGTTGTATATATAATAAATAGCTTGGAAAAATAGATTTATACTAAACAATTTATTTTGAAAATATTCCAAAGTCAAACTGTTCAATTTCCAACCTCCAATCCCATCAATTCAATTTAAATTTCCACTTCCATTTAAATTGACTCAATTCTAATTTGAATAACTTTAATTGCTTTCCAAATTCAAATCAAATTCCATTTGATTTTAAACATATTCACTTTAACTACGATTCCAGATTATTCAAATTAATTTAGACTACCTTTCAATTTAATCCACTTTAATTTCAAATCATTTCAATTTCTATAAGAATTAATCCCAATTCCCATTTGAATTTGAAATCATTTTCCATTTTTATTTCCAATTAATCCAATTCAAATTTTCCATTTGAATTCCATACTTATCCATCTTCAATTCTAATTAATTCAAACTAATTTCATTTTAAACCAATGAAATCTAAATCTCAACTTTAAACCATTCTCGAATTATATAAATTCGAGGTAAATTTCCAAATGTCGATTTAACCCCTTAACTCAAATTAACCTTTATTTTTAAATCAATAATCCAAATCTTTAAACAATTTAATTCTAAGTCCAATTCTCAATAGATAAAGAAAATTTATATTAGATTGTATTACCAAAAATATTCCATACATTAATTGACTACATACTAGTAGTTCATACATTACATACATTTATCTAAAATAAGAGTCTTATAGAAGTCATACATCTAGATGCTTTCCTATTACCTAGAGGTTTGGAAAGAACAGAGCCCTAATACTCCTACAAGAATCCTTCCTATGGACTTTCTTCCAAAGGGCAAAGCTGGAACATACATTTCTCAATAGGGTGTCCCCACTTATAACATTCGCCACAAAATGTTTCTACCCTGTCATCAACCTAGATAACCTTCACGCCTCCAATAGTACGTTCCACAGCCTTACTCCTCTTCTGCCTCTCGGAACAATTTCTAGCAATGTGTCCCGTCTTCTTACAATGATAGAAAATAATCGACTCATTGATCGGTTCAACTGGTTTACGCTTCGCCTTCCTCACTTCAGGGCAATGATTTAGAAAATGTCCCTTTTTACGACACTTAAAGCACAAGATCTCAGAGCGAAACCGATGGAATGTACCTTTTAATTCCTCCCTTGTTTTACTGCACTTGGCTGCGTAATGACCCTTATTGAAACATCTGTAACAGGTGACATTATCATAAGGTCCTGGTTCACCCCCTTCCTTAACCTGTTTCTCATACTCTTGATTTTTTTCTTCTCGATCCTTACATGCAGCTGCTCTTTGCTCTCTACGCCTAACCTTCCATTCTTCACACGTAGCCATCTCTCTCAAAGACTGAATTCTAGAGGGGCTTCCTAACCTATAAATTAGACTTAATTAGAAGAATTAACCTTTTACTCTTATATCAATTTGCTTACCAAGTTATACCTTATGTTTTAACATCTTTGGTTTTTAATTTCAAACAAAGTTTCAAACAACATCTTATTTCAAAATAAGATTACTTTCAAAAATATTCCGAATAATATTATTTATCATTCCCTTTAACAATTTGAAACCAAATTTAATTTCTAATGTTCCTTATATGAATGGTACATTCTATTCAATTACTACTCGGATACATATATTTACCACTTAAACTCTTATCTAATTTCAATAATTTAGCATCCCATTACCTTCATATTTATTACAAAGAAATATTGCCTTATATATCAAAATATATTCTTATATAAAATCATTTAAAATCTTTATATTCAAAAATAACAAGTACGCTCTCTTATATATATATATGCACACTCAACTCATTTTAGGGTACTACTTACCCTATCCTTAATGAGTACACCCACCAGAGCCAAGGTTCTCGCTTAACCTTCGGCTCTGATACCAACTGTAACAACCCGAAATTTTCGGACCCGAAAATTCCAAATTGTTAGGAAAAGAAGAAAAGAGATAGACGAATAAGACGATCAGAAATACCAACATCTCACATTCGCAGCGGATAAAATATAATAACAAATAATAACAGTTATACAAAGGAAAAATGTACTTGTCAAATTTCACTTTTGTACATCAGAGTTTCAACATATATACAAACACTTGACATATACAATCAACATGTCTCAGATATACAACAATATAATACAGCGGAAACACTCCATACGTTTTTGCCATCCAACTCGCCTCCTGAACTCCTAAACATCCTTACCTGGAAATCTATAATACTCGGTCTGACCTGAGCATTACATCAAAGTAACATCCGGGTCAGGCTGGAAACCAGCGTGAGTAAATCCATATAATTTGAAATTCTAAGTTCAGATTTTAAAGAAACCCGGGAAACTCGTGCTTCACTACGAGTTCAACACTTGATATGCTCAGCACTTATTTCACAAATCAAATTCTAAGTATTCTTACTTAGTTCAAAAGTCCATATTAATCCATTTCAATTTATTGATTTCTCACATCAAATCTATGTAGAATCATGAAGACTACAAATCGAAGTGATTTCGGGTATTACCAATACCCGACCCCGGTCTCTTCGAATACAATATCATCTTAAAACATAGTTATTTAAGCTTTAAACAATTCTATTCATACTCATAGTATCAGATTCACGAAGCAACTCCATTCCAGATAGATGATCCATATCCAACACCATATCACATAGCATCACTATCACATACCAAGAATAACAATAATCCAAAGCATTCCATAATATTCAACCAACCATAAGCAAAGATTTAATCATACTATCCCTAATCAATTCAAACTAAATTAAATTAATTACTTCCATCATTATAAATTCTGCTTACTAAACCACTAATTAATTACAAATCAATTAATTATTCTCTAATTATCCATCTTAATTAATCACCCTTGATTAATTATTATTAATTAATTTAATTAAGCTCCAATTAAATTAGTTACTAACTTAAAGCACCTAACTTATCTAAAATCTTGCTTACTTATCATTAATTTATTACAAATTAATTATTTAATCTCCCATAAATTTCCTATCTTGATTAACCATCCCTAATTTATTAACCTTTAATTATATTAAGCAATTTTCCTTTATTTAATTACATTGATTAATTATTCTTAACCAATTCCATTAATTAACCTTTAATTACTCTTATTAATTACAATAATTAATGATCCTTAAATTATTTATTAATTAACTATCATTAAGTAATCATATTGATTAATTATCCATTCATTAATCAAGATCTATACTATCTTAAGATAAGTCATTATCTTACTTAATTATCATCACTAAGTTTTCATTTGAAAACACTTTTGAATAAAATTAGATAATTAACCTATTATGGAATTTTATTAAAATTTAAATTCTAAAAAAACATTTGACTTTTCAACTTATATTGAGATTTGTTTGAGAACTTAACTCACTTATTATTTTTATAAAAGAAAACTTGTTTAAAGGTTTATTATAAAACTTGCTAACCGACTTATACTTGTAAATTTGCTAACTCAATTTGCTCATGCTTTTAAACTTTGGTTCATGTTTTAATCTTATACCCAGGTTAATTATCCCTGGAAAAATTCTTGGCGAATACCTTATATTAATTGAAAACTTGATAACATCCTGGTGTGAAGCTTATTCAAATTCATTATTTAGCTTCAGGTCAAAGAAACCCAAACCAACGATAAATCACGCGAATGCCTCGTGAACGATATCGAGCTCCATCCCAAATTTCTGGAGCCTCGTCTCCTTCCTCCATTCAAACTCCAATCGAGGTATCTATATTCATGTGCACGTGCATGCGATCCCGGCCATCTACGATCGAAGTTCTGGCCATCGACCAGTCCGCTACAACCCTGCACACCACCAGAACACCCAGCATTCCCAAACAACAAGGAGATTGAAAACGAGCCATCTAACTTGAAACTGGAACAAAACGACTCTCATGAAACGCCCCGTTCTTCCTCCTCCAATCATCAGAGGACACGTGCTCCTGGTCAAAGCATCGCCTAACTTTCAGGCTTCGATCGCCACCAGTGCGAACTGATCCGGTCAACTGAGGACGATGCAACACTAAGAATTCGACCCATACACAAACACAAGCTTAAACCCTATATCGTCAAATCCAGCCTCTACGATGATTGATAAATTCGTCAGACATTTTTACAGAGGTCTCCAGATCCACCTCCACCTTCAAGCACAATTCCGACCACAGAAAGTATCCCGATCGCTAGGATTTGCCACTAGACCCAATTTCGATCAACATGCAATATCACCCAATTTACAAACCTAAAATTCATGATCTTCATCTTAAAAATCAAGTTTTTGAGTAACGATTCAAATTGTGGATTCAAATCAACAAATTAAAATGTTTGGGTTTTACATATTTAAAGAAAATCTACTGTATTTTCAAACTTCCCATAAAATTTTAAACCAATAACACTTGGAAATATTTTTAAGGTTAAGATCTGTTGATTCAAACAGCTTTTTTTTAAACATCAAATCCTGAAAAGGATTAGGAGATGAGTATTTGAATTTCTTAAATTGTTAAGGCCTGTAAACTTTAAACAGAGAAGTATAAACATTTATACTAACCTGCATACACTGAACCTTCCTATATATAGACATGCAACATGATTTACATCCATAACTTCATGGATTATCTTGTACATCAAGATTTAAACCAGATTAAGTTTCTTAAAAACAGTAGCTTACACACCTGGAAAAAAAAAGTTTAGAACAGAGAATAAATTCTGGAAGCCACTACTTGATTTCCTTTAAATCTTCTTGCTTGATTGTTGTCGAATGATGTTTAAGTTTGTAATGATGTTTATTTTCTTTTCTAAGGTTTGCAAAGTTCAGAACGAACAAGAATGAGAGGATGTTTATATAGAAACTACTTTGAACAGGGGAGGCCATAACTAGCACAAGCTTTATTATAATTTATTATTATTATTATTATTATTTATCAGATTGGATATTTTTGTATGGAGGCTGAAATGATTTTTCTTGCAATTCGAAATGACCAAAGTTGTGCTAGCATTAAATGTATATGTTCCCTATATGTTTACATCTAATTATTATTTGTTGATATTTTTTTTATGTCCATAGATATTTTATATGTAAATAGTTTGTCTTTTTTTTTGCATTGCATGTATATGTATTACACAGGTTATCTTTTCTAAACTTATCTTATATGTTTATGTAAAGTTATTACAGTTATTGTTTTGATTTATGTATTGATTTTTGTCTCTGTGCTAAACATAAAAATTGTTATTGTGTATATTTATCTTATGTTACCACATAACCAAATAATTTATTATTAACATACATTCTTAGTTTTATTTCTATTTATAGTTTAACTTTCAAACATTTAATTTATAACATATATTTGTACTCATATTTTATATTTATATTTAATATTGATAGGATTGTTTTATTTTAAACATTATTATTAAAGACTTTATTTATATTCATATATGTATTATATCGAATGTTAATAATGTCGAACTTTTAACTTAATTGAATAAGACAGATTTTATTGTAAATATTTTTGAAATATTCTATTTTAAATTTTCATATCAAATTTTCCTCCACTATACATATATACATATATAACTGGTAAATGTCCAAAGATCTTATTTATTTATAAAATGAAAAGCTTGTATTTTATTCAATCAGATTAAATTCTTATTATAATACTATGGTCAAAATCCTGGGTCGTTACACTTTTAGTTTTGACTTGAGTGTTTTGTCTTTTCATTACGCTCGGGTCAGCCTGAGCATTTCAGTGTTTGAAGACTTTATTTCTAGAGGACAAATATGGAGTTTGGTATATTATATTATTAGAAGTTTTCCGCTGCATCATTGTTGGTATGATTGTACTCTAATCATGTTGTAAAAATTTTGTGTAATAAAATGTATATCGTAAAACAGCTTCATGAACTGTTTATTTGATTATTATATTTTGTCATTCCGTTGCAAGGTTCTATGTTTTGTTTTTTCTTTTTTTTTATATTTTCCTTTTTACCCCATTGACAATCCTCCCTTTTGAATGGTTTGAGTTAGACATGTGTGGTTTATCATCAATTTAAACCGTCCAAAAAGGTGGGTCATTGCAGTTTGTATCAGAGCTTTGGTTTGAGGGTAACCTTAGCTTTGTGGGGTTTGACTCATTAGAGATAGGATTGTAATACCCTAGAATGAGTTGTCTAAGTGTATATATATGAGAGAGATATTTTATTAGTGTTATAAAATATTTTTGTATTGTGTTAATTTGTTTTGTTGAGTATTTATAAATTCTGGTCAGTACATAGGACACTCTGGCATCGATAGGGATTTCTAAACGCTTAACAGGGCAAACCGACACAATATTATTTTTGAAATATAGTAATGAAATAATTTTACCTGATACTATATTTTGTATGTAAAAGGCTAATTTTTATAAATGGATATAGTTGTATGTGATATGGTTTTTTGTCAAGAAGTGAAATTTTATAAATATTGATTGAAAATAGGATTTAGAAATAAAGTAAATATAAATTGGAAATTTGAGAATTTGAGTTCCAGGATTTTGAAATTGGTTTTCAAAGTTTTTGGAATATAATATTAGTGTTACTTAGAAGTATTTTCAGATATAAATACTTTTAATGTGATTTGAAGCAAATGTTTTAAAAGAATTTTAAAGGAAATAAGTTCCGTACTCCCATTTTCTATCGTTGGAAAATAATTTCGGTGATGATGGCTGCATCATCGACTTTCATTTTCGAGTCTCAAAGTGGGGGACGCCATTAGTAGCTATGCTACACGTTTGTCTCTATAATCAGATTTTAATTTTATTTTCTTAAGTATGATTTGATATATATAAAGGATATGAATATATATATATATATATATATATATATATTATTTCAAAATGATTTGAAATGAACCCGGTATTTAGTTCTTAAGTTTTTATTGAATTAATGATTTTCAGTTATAGAAATAAAGTGAAATTTTAATAGTTGGAAATTTGTAAAATGAAAAATAAGAAATTAGAAGCTAGGTGATTAATGAAACTGTAAAGAAATTGGAGATTTGTCACATGTAAATCAAATGATAATGAAAATTAAGAAGATGTAAACTATTGAACATTTTGTTAATCAGAATGAATAAGGTAAATTTGTATAACACTTAATTACATTCTAAAAACATTATAAAACTTACCCGAAATGTTTAAAAGTTGAAATGTTAACATGAATGTAATAGAATATTGTACAAATAAAACTTAAGTAATGAAAATGTTCAAACAAAACTATGTCTACAAGTAAGAACTCTGATGGAAAAGAAATGTTTAAACTTACGTTAATACTTTGAAATGCTAGTAATTAAATTAAATAGAAAAAGGGTGAATGCTGTTTAAATAAATGATTATAAACTCGAGAAAATGACTGAAGTGATTCATTGATGAATATTATTATTAAAAGGGATATCAAGGTTATAAGTAAATAATAAATGTGAAATAAACTGTAATGAAATGTACATAATACTTTAATAATGGATTCATTGATGATTTCAAATATTGAATGGGAAATAATTTGTGTAAGTAATGAAGGAAAATTTATAAATGATAATTATTGTATGAATGAATTAAAACAAATGAAAAGTAAATAATGATGTGAAAAATAAACCAACAGCATAAACTTGAATAATATCTAAATTCTTCGTTGTTTTGGCTTATGGGATATTTAGGGAATGATATGTTAAATTGTTTAAGGTTGTTTGGATAATCTATTAGGAAATTACCTGAAGGTTGTTGAGCATATGGTGCACTTGATAGTTTCTTTATCACACTTGTATGATGAAAAGTTTCTAAATCTGAACAAACCATTAGTTTTGATTGCTATGGATGTATGATTGATTTCTTTTGTTGCATGTAATGGTTGTACCACTTTTGTTTGCATATGGTTATTACATATGTCGTTTTGCTTGTGTTATTGATTTGAAACAACTGAAATATTGCTCTTTTACATAATTTTAACTCCTTGGATTGTATAAGTGAGATACGTGTTTACGGAAGTAACAGCTATTGCTTTTGGTTTCATAAATAAAGTTGTTTGATGGACAAATAGGTACGTTTTCGGATTACGGTTTTGAAACGATATTTTATTGGTTTTTACCTGGTTTGGGATATTTTATTATTGAAATATGATATATATATATATATATAATGTAAGTATTGATATTATTATTTTTCCAAACATACCACTAATAGAAGATGCTACCAAATTTTTTTGTACATTTAGAACTTAGAAATTTTCTGTGAAAATTGAGTTATTTTCAAAATTTTGTTAAACTTAAACAAGGAAATTAATTTTTTATAAATTGAATATTTTTAATAAGATTATATCAATTCATTTGATTCTTTCTTGTTTCTTTTCGGGGTCGAAAAGTTTTGAATGAGAGAGATTGTAACGACCCTTTTTTTATAATTAAAGACATTGGATTTAATAAGATTTTTGGAATTTAATATTGTAAGAAACCAAAATTTATGACTTAAATAGGAAAAAAAATTGATTACAATATAATTTAAGATTATTATTTGAATGTTATTGACATCTATTTTAATGTAATTTAAATCAGTTAATATAATTATAAAGTTAATTTGGTTATAAAAGGGTTAATAAGGAATAAATTATATGTTGTATCAAAAATAGAAATAATATGCATTTGATTGAAATTGGATAATATTGAACATGAAATCAGTTTTGGGTAAATAAATTATAACCCTTGGTTCTGAATAATGAATAAATAAATATGGATTACTAAGTTGAAATAATTGATTTATTATCATCCCATTAATTAAATCAGTTGAAATTAATTTGGAAATCAATAAAATTGATGTAGTTGAAATATTGCAGTTAATAAGGTAAAAGCCATTGGCTGTAGAAAAACTGTAATAGAATGTAAATAATTTTAAATTAATTCATAGGGTAATAGTTGATTGAATAAAAAAATGTAAATCAAAATAAAAGAAATTGTTGGAATCTAAATTATCATTAACTGTGATTTCATTACAGTTGTAATAGAAAGCAGAAACTAATGTAATATTTAAACCTTGGTATTAACATGAAAAAAAAATTCAAATGATTATTAATTTCTGTGTAATTCCTATTTAATCCAAGAATGATAAAAATCGTTAACTATTAGATTAGAATTTAAAAGTAATTAAATAAATTTTAATAATATTTTATTATATATCATTATAAATCCTAGCAGCTTCTGTTTATATTATATTTTTCATTCTTTGTACGTACATTTCATTTCTTACATGCTCCTTCTCTATGGTGAACAACCTAAACCTTAATTCCAATTTCAAATCAAATCTGGAATCCAAACTGTCTAAATTATGTCATATTATATATCATTGGGAAGCTATCAACGAACGTAAACTACGTATGCAATTCGTTTTTCAATTGGAGTCTCCGTTTGTCTAGAATTAAGCGAAATAGTTTCAGCCGTTCAAATTAGGGATTCACGATCAACGACGGATTGCATCTGGAAGAGGAGGATAAGAAGGTCTCAAATGTGGTCTTCAATCATCCTAAGGTCGCCAGATTGCACCAAAAATTGGCGTTTACTATAGCGGCGGCAGAGCAAGGGGAGGAGGATGGAGTTCGCGTGCGTGGGCCACGGGGTGCGGCCTCGCGAGGGCGTTCACGTGGCATAGTTGGATCTGGGTTTTGGCGATCGTAGGCGGCACAATTTGGAGATGACTAATGGCGGCTGTCAGTGTGTTTGATTCATGCGCGCCTATTAGGGTAGAAGGTAATTTAAATTACGATCTTGCCCTTCTCTTATTTTTTTAATTTAATTTAAAAAAAATTAACTTCTAACCTCGATAACTTTTGCATACAAACTCAGATTTGAGCACGGTTTCTTTCGTTGAGATCGTATCGAAATTTTGGATAATATGAAACTTGTATGGTTGAATTTGAAGATTATTATAATTTTGGGTTTTATGGGATTTTAAATCGATTGTAAATCAAAGGTGAGTGATTTAACCCACTCACGCAATACTAAATTTCTTATGTTAGTTGAATTAAATTTATGATGTGATAAGAATTTATTGATTACCATTTGGTGGTTTAATTTGATATTTAATTGAAATTGAATTTTAATGAATTAAATTGCCTTTTAAATTAATAATGAATTTAATTGCTAATTAATACATGATATTGATAACTAGTTAATGGTTGTGATTTATTGGCTGGTTTAGATATTGATTGAGATGGATGTTTATTTGTTGACATTTTGGATGATGGATGTTTATTTATTATATATATATGTATGTGTATATATATATATATATATCCTTGCTATCATCTTATATATTAACTACAAGAATATAAATTGTTATTTAAATTATTTTGAATAAATCAAGAAATAGGTTGAAGTGATATATACCTGTGACACATTAATTTAGGTTGAAATGATACATATCCATCCCTATAATTAAAATGAAAATAACCGATCACTTGACCATAAGGTAGAAAATTATATACGGACACCGGATTAGTTAAATTCAATGGTTTTAAAAATATAGATTTTTGGATGTTGGTTAAATGAAATTGTTTTAAAGGGGTAATAATTCATGGATTTATATGAATTAAATTATTTTCCAATTCAAGTTTTGAAATGTTGAAATTGAAGGTGATTAAAAGAAAATTGTTAAAGAATTAAAATTTGAAATGGGAATTATAATTGATATATGACTTCAATTTTGAGAATTCAATCATTTTGAAGATTGGATCTTAAAATTTAACAACGAAGTTTAATATGATTTAAGTGGTTTAAATCAATAAATTGAAATTGGGTAATATGAATTGAGATGGTTTAAAATAAGAATCATATTGAAATTTAAATCATTGAATTGAATTGTTGAATAGAATTTGAAATTAAGAATGAATGTTTCAAAAATTGAAGTTATTTCAAATTGAAATTGAAATCATGTTGATTTGAAATTAAATTCAAGTTGAGTCAATTAAATTGAAAGATGGGAAATTGAATTTGTTGATTTGAAATTAAACATGGGTCCAGATTGGTAAAATGAAAGAAACAATTTGATATTATTTCCAAAATAAATTATTTTAATATAAACTGTTTAAAATCTATTTTCATTAATATTCAAATTATTTGATTTCTCCGAACCATCTTACTATATAAACCATTTTCAATACTCAACCATTTTATATTAGACAATTTAAACTATTTATAGCTATTCAAACTATTTTTCAAAAAAATTCAAACTGTGAAAGTTGGAATGTTTATATATAAATTGTTGATTTAAATGCAAACGTGGTTAAATAAGGTTATAACCTAAGTGGTAATTTAAAATGATATTCTCAAGTGAAAGTGACATATTTGAGTAAATATGGTGATTTTGAAATGAAGGTTATTTTGAACTGAATATGATATTTGATATCAAACATGAACCTGTTTTGAAATGTAAAAGAATCAACCAATGTAAAAAATGACGTATGGTTGTTAAAGAGACCAGGGCCTCTTATTGGCATACATTTTGTCAATATTGAGACCATTTTAACAACTGTGTACGCAGTGGATGATATCCAGAATGTAGAAGTTGAATTGCAGGCGTTTGCTGGATTTGAAGAAAGAGAACAATGATGGATGACCACAACACTTGTATCAATTTGCAATGAATAAAATGGGAGCCATAACTGACCAGGCTAGTTACCTCTAGCGGACACACCTCTTCATATTACTATATTGATGTTGACTTGATCGATGCACCTTGATTTGATTGTGAGGTCGTTGGATGCGGTGGGTTGTTAGGGGTTATTACCAGTCAAAAAATGCAAAATGGTAGTATCCTACTTTGGGCATCGCCTCACGTGCCTTGTCATACTTTTATTCTTACGTGACCACTACGATTTTGTTTTAGTGTTGTCTTATCACGACGCATCCCTGACTACCGAGGTTACTGGTGGTGTCAAAGGCAAACTGTAGAACAAAATTTAAAAACGTGTTAAGGGGGTTAATGTAAAACCTTAACACTATGAAAAATATTTATTTTACTGATTAGACTCTATAAAGCGTATCTTACAATATATAGATAGTAAACAGATCCTTGAGAGATGGAAAATCTCATAACATCTCTTAAGTTATTGCATGCACGTCATACGCTGGATAGGAGATGTAAACCCTTTAAACATCTCTGGCGCTATTATACTCCTGTTATTGGTGTAATTGATTTAAGTTAAATAAGATCTTTTAGTTCTGACTTGAATGTCTTGTCTTTTCATTAAGCTCGGGTCAGTTTGAGCATTTCAATGTTTGAAGACTTTATTTCTAGAGGGCAAAGATGGGGTTTGGTATATTATATTATTAGAAATTTTTCGCTGCATCATTATTGTTATGGTTATTGATTGAACTTTGATTATGTTGTAAAATTTTTGTGTAATTAAATGTAGATTGTAAAACAGCTTCATGAACTGTTTATTTGATCATTATATTTTTTCATTTCGCTGTGAGATTCTATGTTTTTTTTTCCTTTTTTTCTTCTTATTTTCCTATTTACACCATTGACAATCCTCCCTTTTAAATGGTTTGAGTTAGACATGTGTGGTTTATTGTTGATTTAAACAGTCCAAAATGGTGGGTCGTCACATAATCGGTAATCAAATAATTGGTAAAATAACTAATTACCACGATTAGTCACTAATCGATCTTCCTCGTATTCCCTTTACGCATGTACGCATGTACGAATGTATGCACACCATACCGCAAGCTTTCATCTCAAATTTCTCTTTCGTTCATTGATGAAATCTCGAATCGTCTTCGCCAACAAGATTGTCTTCGTGTAAACTTTGATCTGTACTCAACTAATCCTCAATCACATGCTCCTAAGAATTTGCAACCTGCTCGCGTGTTCATCCTCATCCAAATGTCATGATCAATCTAAGGCGACTGGAGCTCCTCCAAGTGGTGCGACAAGGCACGTCTCGGTGCAAGAAACACAAACACAATCTATGATTCGAAAATCGATGCCAACCTCCATCAAAACCAAGCCCTAGATCCATGGCTAAGGGGTCGACCTTGGCAACACATCACAAACTCAAGATATATGGTATATAATCGAATCTCTCTTCGATATGAATCTGCTGCATTTCGTTTCATGATTTTTAGTGAAGTGGTTGAGGAAAATGAATTTTTGAACGTCAAGAGAATATTCAGCCATGGATTTTCTTTTATCTGAATGCTATAGTAATGAGGACTTTAGAAATGGAGGGAGATTCAATTTGAGCATTATATTATAATTAATCTATTTATTTAATTTCTCAAATAAATGGTAACGTGTTTCGAGCTCATATGACCACACGACGCGTTCGATCACCATGAAACTTGTCTGCGTACATCATCTCATTTTTCCGCATCCAACGGCAATAACCACGTCACCATCTAAGACTATACCTCGAAAGCTAATTTCGCATATTTCCTCGACCTTTTTGACCATTGGATCGTCTGATCTCGAAATATAGCTATCCTTATACTTGTTGCAATTTGCAACGTCAATCTGAACACAACGGAAGTGGTCCCGAGTCCTGATTCGGTCGTATATGAAAAATCATATTTTCGGGCCTTTATTTAATCAATAATCAAATATTTAAATAAACTATTTGAATATTCGATGGTTAAAAATACGAATCATTATAGAACTCATACTTCGTTAACGCCCTCAAGATGGATCTACAATGCACATATGAAGGCTACCTAAGCAGAACCACACGAGATCTAAAGCATCCCAAAGGGTAGCATATAGGGCTACTCAAGCGATGCTCCATCACAGATCCACACTTACAAGAAAATAGCAAATACATGAGATCACCCTTATAAATAACCCATACAACAAGGGCAACCCAAATCATAGTCATCTCAAACCACAGATCACGTTTGTACATAAATCGACCAACTCCCAAGTTAGGCAAATCGCGCATCCTATAGCCTAGCTCAATAGGATCATGCCTGACTATCAGAAAATACCGCATCATCATATAAATATCACATACTGATCAGCACAGCCTTACTCTAAATGTGTCAGTAGCACCCCAAAACCAATAAGTAACTCTTATTGTCTTCCCAAGGACCTGTATGCAAAGCCAATTCAAATTTGTGGTCTCCCGCCATGATTTCAAATACTCCTGTCACGATTTCAGGAGTTTCCGCTTTCACCTCAAACTTCAACCGAAAACACTTCAGCAATCTAGGTATATCAAACAGACAACGTGGATAGACAACAATTAGCAGGATCCAAGGATAGAAACTCAACAACAAGAGATGGATTGTGGTAATCCTGGTGCACCATCATAATATAAATAGAAAAAGCATTGTATCAAGAAATGGACTTTTACCTTTTCCACTTTTCAATACTTTTAAGGTTTTGTTGTATTCTCTATCATGAAAACCTATACCATAGAATATAAAGGAAGAAAGATTTCCTCCATGGACGTAGGATTCCTTAATATATGAACCACGTAAATTCCTTATGTCCCTTTACTATTTCTGCATTTTATTATTTGCATACCTAGCCTTTGGTACCAAATCTTACCTTTTCTATACTAGAATTAAATACTACTTGGATTTGACATTTTAACAAACTGTTAAAGTGCAACTATCTAATTGTATAAGCATCCAATGACATAATTACTATTTAACGGCAAATTTAATACTACTTTGCTTTGCTAATTCAAAATCATTGAGGTAATTAGTATGATAATTTCTTTTACTTCAGCTGGAGTGTTGTAGGACGAAAAATCTTACTAACATTTTGGGGAAATATTGGTGTTTTTAAAAAAAACACTTATATATTTTGTTGTACATGTGTTGTGCATAATATTTCCACTTATTGTTTGTTGTTGCACAATAAAAACTATTGACAATGTAAGTAACTGTAGCATGCTTGTATATAATTATGATGCAAAGTAGTTGAGGTGGTATCATTTAAATTGTTAATAGTGTTCTTATGTGACACATAATGATTGTAAACATTATGCATAATAATTGCACTACAAATACATATATTTTCTTTAACGAACACTAATAACTCACAAGAATTATTCGTGCTATACTGCAAATATTTGCATCAATAGGCATGACCCTCACTTTAAATGGACTTTTTAACTACCAATGCTTCAACCACCATCTCCAACTACCACTTGTCAACTCTGCATTCAAAACTGCATCAAATGATACAAGCCATGCTTTCTCCAATCGCCACTTGAAAAACCAATCATTTGTACAATAATTATTTGCTCTTCAAAAAATAATTTGTCGAAACATATCATATATGGATTTTACTGAAAAGATCATGTAATTTGTGATTTGCAGTGAAAACGAAATTCAAATATGATTATTTTGCTGAAAGATCATGCTTGTTTTGTAATTAAATTAATTACATAATAATAATAATTCCGTAGACTTGATTGATGAGACTTTCATGGAATGAATATATAGCTAAGTTTTTTTTAAAAGAGAGATCAGAGCCAGAATCATCCTTTCTGAAAATTAGTAAGCAAATGTTACTTCAAAAGAGAGAAAATGACATGTATTATGGGTCCCTTAAACCATTATGTCTTTTAACTTTTATTGGAGCAGCACTTCGATTGCTTTACGGTATTTTTTATCTTCCACATAACAAGTTCCGAAAATGAGAGATTAAGAACGGGTTATCGCACTTTTCTGCTTTTTCCCTTTCAATTTGTTTTCAAGTGCAACTTCCCACTCCGTTGTTTTAGTAATTTATTCATCTATTTCATCCATCGTAAAAAATTTACTAGGCTTGGTTTTTTAGAAAGCTAATATTAGTTCATATACGAAACAGCCATAAAGTTGCTTTACTAAAGGAATAATATTATTGAGAGAACCGCTTTATTTTAACATGCTCCACATAATGTTTACTATTTTACTGATATAGTTATCTTTCTTTAATTGATATTGTTTTCCTTTGTTACACCTTAATTTAGGAGTACCTCGACTCTCAATTGATTTTGTGTAGAAATAATAATAAATTGAACCTTTTTTAACGATGGTTTAAGAGTTGTATTCCCACTACATGTTGTTACATTATGTGCATGGTTTTACACTTAAAAATTTAAATTTGGTGTTAAAAATAATAGTAGTACTAGAAATTAAACGTTTCATCCTTTATAATTTCCATTATCGTTACCGAGTTTGTCTCTTTTGTGTTTTATTTCTTATTATGATTTTACTTTTCTTTTTATACTATTTTCCTTTTACATGTTTACTTAACCTGTAAGTAAGATACTATGTAATTTATAAAATTAATGTAATCCACTAAATGTCAGAACTAATCCAGCATGCAGCGATTTAAATGAGTGAATTTCAGTTTAATTTATTTTTACCAATTTGGATCTTATTGGATCTATGAAGTCAAATCGATTTATATCTAATCTAAATAAATTTAAATAAAATTAGCATTTTATTTTATTTATTAATAAAAGCATTTTACTTAATATTGTATATAATATACAGTGTGCACATGTGTGTCATGTACATAGGTATACGTATGCGATAGAGTTAGGGGTATACCCATGGGGCAACTATGTAATTTGTTACATATATCTAACTCAATAACCAATCCTGTTTTAAATAAAACGTGTTTCCTTTCCATTATATACTTGATATAATGTTTTATGTTAATTAATTAATTTAATTAAAAGTGTATTTGATAGAAAATTCATAAGTGGTAAATTTTTGATAGTAGTTACAAGTGTTGTAAGTAAGAGTAATTTATCACAATGAATTGAATACACCATTTTAAATATTCTTAGTCAAGATATATCGAGACTGGATATCGACACAGAGTACGTAACAGTCTCCAAATGTTTAGCATTGTATTACTCATGCTAAGGAAATAAAGGAGTTACGTACTGACAGTTATTGTATAACTATGGAATGACTTACTCGATAATTTTATATTGGTTAATATAACTAAGGTCAAACAAAAAATATCGATGTGATAAAATTATACAGTTCAGTTGACTTGAGAATACTTTAGATCTTTAATATAGAAGATCCATTTTGATTATAATGAAATTGTAGCACAACGTCCACCGAACCGCTATAATTGGATCAATTGGAAGCATTGAAAGTGAAACACTATTTAAGAGAGAACGTATCTCTTCGGTTATACGCGGTTAGTACCACAGCCAATTGAAATCAACTCAAAGTCAAAACCTCCGGTAGTACAGATCGGAAAATAATAGTTCTTACTATTGAACCAAGGATTTTATATTTGGATTATAGAGTTAAGTATGGACGATATTGGAATTTTGACGATTAACAAATTCCATAAACTCAAAATGATATAGTTTTGACAAAGATAATTGGTGTAAATAGCTGTCACAACCGGGTAATGCTTAATAAAGCAAAATGGATTTTACCAAAACCAAGTAAGCGATAAATTTGGCTATAATGTCACACTACCTGCTAGTGATGTATAAACATTATTATTGTAATGTTCAATATTAATCGCTGGCCAAATTTACACCTTAGAGTCACGCAACCAAACGTTGAAATTCCTTTTACCACTGATTTAATTAATTTATAAATTATTGTAAATTAATTAAACTAATTAATATTTATGAAATATTAATTATGAAATTATTTTATGTATGTTGAACAATATTAAATAGTATGTTTATAACAGCAATAAATATACAGATCAATTAACAGTATTAGTATATGTTTAAATAAGATTTAAAATTGCATTGAATATTGTTCAAACTTGGACCAAATTTGAGGCCCATATAGGCATGATATTAGCAGCTATAGAAGGCTTGATTTGAGAGGCCATATGATGGCAATTAGAGAGAATTTTTAATGATTAAAAGAGTGGAAAAAGTAAGAGAGAGATATGAGGATAAGATCCACTTTTCACTCTCTTGACTTCCTATTTAAATGCCACTTCTTTACATCATTTTTAACCCTTTTTCTCTCCTTCCTCTATGTGATTTTGGTTAGAAACCTTTTCTCCAAGTCCCAAAAATTCAAGTATAAAATTACATCAGATTCGATCATCGATGGTAAGGCAGTTTCGAAGCTAGCAACTTCTGATTTGTGAACGGATTCAAGGGTATCAATTCAACGTTTTAACGTATACAGAAGGGCTTTGGTGAAAATAATTATCTATTTTATTTAATTGTATCATATATATATATGTATGATTTTATAATAGGAAGTTATATTATATAACGAATCTTGTATATCGAAATGTTGTTACATATTAGTTGGTTATGTATATTATCATATTTATATAAATTATACATAAAATTTTTGTATGGTTGCTTATTAAATGCTTATGACATGTAAATAATATACATATACGATATTATTAAATGATTTAATTAATTAAATCCATGTTTAAAAAAGTACTATATATCATACGGTTAAAAAATTTGAAATTTTGTTCATGAATAAAATGCATTCGACAGCAAATAAAAAAGTATTCTTTTATTTTGAATAAATATATTAAATAATCACTTAACTAACATTGTTTTGGTAATTTAAATATTTATGTGTGTGTGTATTTATTTATTAAAATAATAAAATTTTGTGTAAAAAATAGTTCATAATATGTATATTATCATAACACTTTTGAAATAATATTTTTTATATATTTTTTTAGTTTTACATGAATTTTTAATTTGAAAATGTAAAACCAAAAAATAAATTATATCTATGGTCGAGAGCAAACTTTACATAACTATAATTAATACAACTAGTTTTATTATTTATATTAATATACACACATGCATATATATATATATATATATATATATATCTAAATACATATATTTATATGTGTTGTATATATTAATTTGAAATAAAATAAAATATTATTTTATTAAATTATTCATCATATTATATATACGTATATTATGTTAAAAAATGTTACTTTATAATTTTTTAAAATTATTTAATTATATATATATATTTACATATATATAATTTTAAATGTTTTATATATAAATTGTTTATAACTAACATTTAATATATATATATATATATATATATATATATATATATATATTATATTTATTTGTATATATTATTATGATGTAAACATATACATATTTAGATGGTGAATCGAATATAAGAGGGACTAACATGTCCATTGCGATGTAAATCCTAATATGTATACATAGGCATGTCAAACCATGCACACATTATTCTAATGCACGTGCACGCACATACATATATGTTTATAATACACACACATACATCTATATATACATAATACTAATTGTATAATATAAAACTTTGTTTATAAATCCAAATAAAATATTGATTTTATTTAATAAAATTTTTTATAATTTTTTTTAATAAATTAGACTACATGGACCCGTTAAAGATCCAAATAAGTAAAAAAAATAAGAAATTTACCCAATTACTCCACTGTAGGCTAGCCCAGTTCCAAATATGGCATAATAGCCGAATAGCCTATGCGGGGTAAACTGACAATACTAGGGTTAACTTGTAACAACCCGGATTTTGGAGATTACCATTAATATTAAATTATAATGAAAATAATAATTTAATATTGTGATTCTAAATGAATTGGAGGAATGAAATGTGAGTTAATATTGTTTATTTTATATAAACAATTTTTTGATGAAAACTTGGGTTTTTAATTTATGTGAGTTAATTTATCTCATAAGATGTTATTTCAACATATTGATGGTTGGAATAAATATAAATGAGTGAAAATAAGCATAGAATATTTTACTTATGAAAGTGGGATTTTGAAAATAAATTATGATAGTTATTTATTGAGTCAAAATGGGAAGCATTGAAATTTTATTCCAATAATAGCCTTTTATAGTGAATAAAAAGTGCAAATGAGAAGAAAATGAATTTTTCAAAGTGTATTAATGATTGAAAATAGTTTTGTAATATTTTAAAAAGATTTAAAACATTTAATACACTTATTTGAATTAAGAAATAATTTTTATTTGACTCGGATTGTTTAAAATTGTGGTTTTTTGTCTAAAAATAACAATATTGTCAAATATTGTGTAAATTTATATTTTATTGGAAAAATAATATTTTTAAGTGTAAAAAAAAATATTATTTTGTTAATCATGTTCACCTTGTTAAAATATGAAGAATGCATTTTGTCTCATGTAAAAAGAAGTTAATAAAGAAAGTTATATTAAAGATGGTTTAAAACCTATGTATATTGGCCTAAATAATTTTCTAAGTATGAGAATGGACTAACTGGATATAGTAAACATCCAATAACCCAAATTCTAGAGTTTTTTAATGAAGTACATTCCTATTCTCCCAAAACTCATTACAATAAAACCTAAATCAGAAAAGAAAAAGCTTCAAAGTAAAAAAACAATGGCTACCCTCTTCAAATTTAATCTTCCAAAGCTCAATCTTTGCAAATTTAAAAGCCTAATTCAAGTAAGAATCATAAAAGAAAGTAATCTCCAACCTGTTCTACCTTTAAATCCATCTAAAACCCTAGAATTGTTTGCTGTAAATTTTGTTTGGATCAATTTCTTCTTTGCATGTATTGTTTTTTTCTATTTTCAGATGTTTAGGGTTCCAATCTTATGCTAAAGGCTCAACCTTACTTGCAAATCCTTACTTATTCACTGAAAATCAATTGGTAAGTGTAAAATCTTACAAATGCTAGCCAAAAACAAGGTTTTGATAATAAGGTTACGTTTCGTCTTTGTTATTTCTGTTTTCTGCTGCCACATTGTTTCGGCCATAACATTTTCATTTTTTATCCAAATTTTATAATTTTGGATGTTCTGGAAAGCGCAGACAAAGAGCTACAAGTTTCATGTTTTGAGATTATTATAATTTTGAAGTTTTCTTGATCAAAATCATGCTTGTTTATTGCTGTTCCGAGAGCAAATGACAACAACAACAATCACAAAGTCTGAGAATTTATTTTGACCATAACTCATTCATTTCTCATCCAAATTTCATAATTTTGGATGTTCTAGAAAGCTCAGACAAAGAGCTACAAGTTTTATGTTTTGAGTTTTCTAAACTTTTGACGTTTACTGGATCAAAATCGTGCTTGTTTGTTGCTATCCCGAGAGCAAATGACAACAACAACAATCACAAGTCTAAGAAATTATTTCGGCCATAACTCATTCGTTTCTTAACCGATTTTGATAATTTTGGATGTTCCAGAAAGCTTAAATCATGCAACTTTCATGTATTAACTTTTCTGTAATTTTGTTGTGAGCATTATGAGATTTTCATTTGATGTTGCTTTTGTGAATATTTGTTCGTTACTCACAATCTTGAGATGTATTTGATTTGAGATGGACTGACTTATTTGATATTAAGTCCAATCCTTTGTTTTATAGATCCTATTGTATATTTAGGTTTCCTATTTTGATTGGTTTATTATTTCTATCACTTTGGAATGTTAATGATGATTCCAAAGTTTTTGAATTCGCTCTTGAGTATCGAGATGTTGATGATATATCTCAAATTCCAGTCATGGTGACTTTGTTGAGTTTTGATGAGTCCGTTTGGATTTGGCATCTAATAGGGCAATCGAGTGTTGAGGTAACCATATTCCTGACTCTTAGCTCTTCGATTATCCTTCCAAGAGGATATCCACTATGAATGAGGTGAGTTTCTAGATTGTTCGAGTTTGATTGAGTTTATCATTCAGCTTCGTTTGAGTGTTCTTTTCGGATACTCTATCAATTTTATCCTTTGTCGCATTACTCCATTTAAAGTAGTGATTCTTGGATTGTGTGCTTCTTCTCCTTTGAGAATATTATCCTGCTTATCCTGTATCTTAATGATTTTTAGGAGTGGCTCGTGACATCGTAAGATTAACGAACACTCTATCTCCTGCTGACGATTTTGAGAATCGAGTATTCTGGGAATATCTCGATGCATTCTCTTAATGCTCTTTGGCTTGAGTTTTGAAGCTATATAAATATGAGTTTTAAAGAGAAATTTAAGCTTTGAGATATTTAAAAAAAAATCAAAGAATATTTTGAGAATATATTTACATGAGTAGTATTCCTTTTATAGAAATAATTTGAGAGTGTTGGGTTGTCCATTGAGTAGTTAAGAGTTCTAGTCGATACGCCTGATCAACGTTATCGATAGGAATCTCCTAAATGCTATGATGAGGTAATCAGACACGATGGTTTGTGTTTAAAAATTGAGATTTTGAAAATAATATTTTGATATTAAAAATTAAATTTATTTTTGAATGGTAATTGCAGCCATTGATTTTAGAGACGAGTAATAGAGTGGCGAGGCAGTATAGATCGTTCGGTTAATTCTGCAGCCAACATATATGTTTATTTATTAGAGACTCAACGGTGAGGCAATGCCATTTATTTACTTTGAAATTATGAAGATGAGAATATAAATGAGATTATTTTTGAGCTATGCTTTATTGGAAGTATATTTTGAGATTTTAAAATCTATATTATATATATATTGAATGTCTTAAGAGAAGAGTTATAAGAGAATTTGAAGGTTGTTTTTTTAACTACTTAAGTGGTTTGATAAAATGAGTAAAGAGAATTTAAACCCTTAATTTATTTTGTGGAATATTATTACGGATTTACAAATTTCATTGGAAATTAATTTTGAAGTGAGAGAAGAAATTTGGACTTTTAATTTGAATTTTAAATTACTTACCAAGTAATATAGTAAAAAGTTTGAAAATTTTCAAATGTTGAAAATTGAGATTTAAAATTTAGAAGATGTTGAAAAAAAAAATTCTAAATATCTTGGATAGAAAAGTAATTTGAGCTTATATTCTTGTTCTTGAGTTCAATCTATTCTTGTGTTGTTGATGATGACGTGCATTTTTGCGGTCGTTCGAGTTTGGTGGCCTCGTGAGAAGCCATTTTATTTGATTTATCTATCTTGTCTATTGTGTCTACCCTGTTGTTAGGATGTTCTTTCTGTATATTCATGCGGAAAATCTTATTGATGATCTTCTTTATTGCTTAGAGTTTGGGTTTAAGTGAGTTTGATCCCGACTCTATTCGTAGAGTTTTTTCGAAATCAAACATTTTCGATTGATTAATTGTTGAGCATCTTATTGAGTTTTGATTCGAAGACGGGATATCTTCGAAATTCTTATGAGTTACTTGGAAAATTTGATCGTTTGCTAATCACTATATTAGCATTTGATGGGCCATTAGATTAACCATGTGAGTTTTTCCCTGTTTCTTTCTACCATTCTATATTGAGAGTATGAATGGTTTGGAATTCGAGCTTATCCTTATCCTTCGATGATTGTATCCTTAGTGTTGTTTACAGCTTTTTCCTCTAGAAATTGCAAGGACACAATTTTGTTAAGGAGGGGAGTCTGTAACAACCCGAATTTTGGAGATTACCATTAATATTAAATTATAATGCAATTAATAATTTAATATTGTGATTATAAATGAATTGGAGGTATGAAATGTGAGTTAATATTGTTTATTTTATATAAACAATGTTTTGATGAATAAAACTTGGGTTTTTAATTTATGTGAGTTAATTTATCTCATAAGATGTTATTTCAACATATTGATGGTTGGAATAAATATAAATGAGTGAAAATAAGCATAGCATATTTTATTTGTGAAAGTGGGTTAAAAATAAATGATGTTGGTTATTTATTGAGTCAAAATGGGAAGTATTGGAATTTTATTCCAACAATAGCCTTTTATAGTGAATAAAAAGGGAAAATGAGAAGAAAATGAATTTTTCGAAGTGTATTAATGATTGAAAATAGTGTTGTAATATTTTAAAAAGTGTTAAAACATTTAATACACTTATTTGAGTTAAGAAATAATTTTTATTTGACTCAAATTGTTTAAAATTGTGGTTTTTTTGTCTAAAAATAACAATATTGTCAAATATTGTGTAAATTAATAGTTTATTGGAAAAATAATATTTTTAAGTGTAAAAAATATATTATTGTGTTAATCATGTTCACCTTGTTAAAATATGAAGAATGCATTTTGTCTCATGTAAAAAGAAGTTAATAGAGAAAGTTATGTTAAAAATGGTTTAAAACCTATGTATATTAGCCTAAATAATTTTCTAAGTATGAGAATGGACTAATTGGGTATAACAAACATCCAATATCCCAAATTCTAGAGTTTTGTAATGAAGTACATTCTTTTTCTCCCAAAACTCATTACAGTAAAACCTAGATCAAAAAAGAAAAAGCTTCAAAATACAAAACAATGACTACCCTCTTCAAAATTTAATCTTCCAAGCTCAATCTTTGCAAATTTAAAAGCCTAATTCAAGGTAGAATCATAAAAGAAGGTAATCTCCAACCTATTCTATCTTAGAATCCATCTAAAACCCTAGAATTGTTTACTGTAAATTTTGTTTTGATCAGTTTCTTCTTTGCATGTATTGTTTTTTTTATTTTCAGATGTTTAGGGCTCCAATCTTATGCTAAAGGCTCAACCTTGCTTGAAAATCCTTACTTATTCACTGAAAATCAATTGGTAAGTGTAAAAGCTTACAAATTCTACCCAAAAACAAGGCTTTGAGTTGAATTTTCGCATTAATAAGGTTACGTTTCGTCTTTGTTATTTCTGTTTTCTGTTGCCATATTGTTTTGGCCATAACTTTTTCATTTTTTATCCAAATTTCATAATTTTGGATGTTATGCAAAGCGTAGACAAAGAGCTACAAGTTTCATGTTTTGATATTTTTAAAATTTTGAAGTTTTCTTGATGAAAATCGTTCTTATTTGTTGCTGTCCCGAGAGCAAATGACAGCAACAACAATCACAAAGTCTGAGAATTTATTTTGACCATAACTCATTCATTTCTCATCCAAATTTCATAATTTTGGATGTTTTGGAAAATTCAGACAAAGAGCTACAAGCTTTATGTTTCGAGTTTTCTAAACTTTTGATGTTTACTAGATCAAAATCGTGCTTTTTTGTTGCTATCCCGAGAGCAAATGACAACAACAACAATCACAAGTCTTAGAAATTATTTTGGCCATAACTCATTCGTTTCTTAACCGATTTTGATAATTTTGGATGTTCCGAAAAGCGTAAATCATGTACTACAACTTTCATAGATTGAGTTTTCTGTAATTTTGAGGTTAGATATGTCAAAATCGAATTTTTATACTGTTATCCCGAGAGCAAAATCAATATTTACTCTATGCTTGAGGTTGAAACGAAATTGGCCATAACTTCTTCGTTTCTTAACCGATTTTGATAATTTTAGATGTTCTAGAAAGCTTAGCTCATGTGCTGCAAGTTTTATTCATTTTGTTTCTGGAATTTTGAAGTTTATTTGGTCGAAATTATGGTTGTATGTTGTTGTCCTGAGAGCAAAATGACAGCAACAACAATCGTTGACCTTAGAATTGTATTTGCTCGTTTTGCTCTCATTCTCTTCAATTTTAATGATGTTTTTGAGATATTTTCAGAGATACGATGCCTATCAGTAGGCTAGCTATATTTGAAGAATTTGAAATTCAAATTTTAAATGGAATTTGAATTGATTTTGGGTTAAATTTGAATTGAATTCGTATTGAATTCAATTCATCGGTTTTGAGATATCCCTCTTCGTTTTCATTGTTTTCGAGCACAGTTTTCATCGAAATCAATTTGAAGTGTTATTTTGAGTTTATTTATAAGTTACCAAATTTTGGTGAAGATTATTGGTTTGAGAATTACTCTTTGAGTACATTCGACGACGAACCAATCTAGATGCATTTTGTGATGCTCGATGAATGAGGCAATATTGATGTTAAGTTTTAATTTGCAACTATGGTTAGAAATAACCATCACGATGTTCTTTTACTTGCCTAGGTGATGAAGCAAGTTGTAATGATGGATTGATAATGATTTCGATATTTATGATGAATTTTTACTTGTCGATGAAATGAGACAAGTCACGATGCTACTAGTACTCATCAATGAGATGAGACGAGCATGGTGTTGTATTTACTCGCCAATGAGATGAGGCTGAGTATATTTTCATGATGTTTATGATGTTTTACTAGTGTGATACCAACTAACGGCTAGTAAACCGTTAGGTGCGAATGTATGGTATGGGACGTACGTTAACACCTATTGGGTTCCTATCCGAGAAGTTGAAACACATTCACGATGTTTACTAGTACTACAGACCACGAGTACTCGATTGGAGTCATCATCTGATCATCACGATGTTATTAACTCGGGTCTTTGTGACTGGGAGTCATTATGATGTAGACTATATTCATTCACGATGTTCGCGATGTTAAGATGTTATTTGACTCCAGTCATCACGATGTTTATGGTACCAAATAGTAGTACTAGTCATGATGAAGCGCGTGTAGCATTGCTTCGGCATGCAATCGAGTATCTGGCCAATCCGAGATTTCTTTTAGTTTTGATGTTTTAGACTTCACCATCTTTAGATGATTATTAGATTGATAGCCTAGTGCCAGATGAGATGTATACATATATGGTGAAATCATTTGTGATGTTACTCTTTGATTGAGTTATTTGCATTATGGATTGATGACTTAATGATTTTATAGACTACTTGATGTTAAGATGGAGTTGAGATGTATTTATAAATTTATACCGATGAGACGAGGTATCAATGATTATGAAGAATCTTTTATGATGAATTTTAGTGATGGATTTGAGATGTATCTATATTCGTACCGATGAGATAAGGTATGAATAAGTATAATGCTTCTTTTATGATTGGGTTTTATATTTCCTTGAATGATCCTTAGGATGTGCCAATGAGATGTGGCACATCCAAATGCGTTTTATTCTATGTATGAAGGATATGTATCTTTGATGTATTGTTATATTGACAACCACTTCTAAGAAGATAGTTTAATCATTTGAAGTCATTATCCACATTTCTTTACACCGCCGATGATATGAGGCAAAAGCGATGTTTATTAAGTCTTATCTTTAAAACTTTGCTCGTCGATGTTCCATTTGCTTAAGTGTTAGTTATGCCACTTAAGTATGATTTTATCATCATTACCTCTTCTACTTGCCAAGAAGAGATGTTGTCCTTTCTTATGATGTTGAAACCCTGTTTGGGGCACGACATCCTTTAAGAAAAAGGATACAATAGCTTCCACCTACTTATCCTTATCGATTATTCTGTTTAATTGATGATTAGCTAGCCTGACCCGTATATTTTTACTTGGGTCAGACCGAGTTGTTTCAGGTATCATCTATTGGACTTAGCTTGAAATTGATGTTGGATATCAGCTCTTCTTTCGCTTAACTAGTTTATTTCTTCCGCAAACTCTGATTTTTTATATATTTGATTTGATGTATATGGTGTGGTCGTGTACCACCTTTATTGTATTCATATTGTATTGTACTAAACATGTATTAGTGTATATGTATATATATGATGTTGATTACTGTTCTGTGATGTGCTTTACATTTAGTTATTGTATTTTGTTCTGATAGATCCGTTAGCTATCTATAGTTTTGGATTAAGCATTTACTGGGTATGTCGATCCACTTTAGTTGAAAGAAAAATTATATTGCATTTATTGACGTATTTGGTAGATGTTTAAGACAAAATTATAGACGGTCACCCTTAACCAGCCCTATTCTCCGCTTTAGTAGACAGAATCACTTGTTAATTCTCTTTGCTAAGGTGGGTCTCGGGGTGGGGCATTACATAACTTATCAAAGCCTACCCACATAGTACGATATCTAGAAAAGTAGATTCGAAAGTTGGATTTGGGTAATCAAGTACTCTACCCTACATAACTACCATCCTAGCCCAAAATGATAAGGTAAGCCCAAACCCTGTTTCCAATATAAAGGCTCGAATTAATTTGGACTTGGGCTAATTTAAAATTATTTTTGAAATTAAAATAAAAATTTACATTTAAATGTTAAATACAATAAGAAAAATGTTAAATTGTTTTAAAAATTAAAATAAAAGTTTTAAATTTAAAATAAAACATATAATATAAAAGCTATAACATAATTTTTGAAATTTTTGAAAAGTTATAAAATTATTAATAGTATCAATAAAATATACGAAGTAAATAAATAAATAAATTATGTACATACATGTATAATATGTATAATGATATATGTTATGTTGTCTTGAATTGTTTAAGACAATATAAATATACACGTGCGTATAAAATAATTTTAGAAATTAATAAAATTTAATTAAAATTATTTAACTAAATAAATTAATTAAAGTTAATTCTAAAATTAAAATGCATATATATATATATAAGATATATATGTGTTACTGTAGAGGTTATAGTATTTAATTTAATATACAATATTATAATTGAATAGTGAATAATTAATTAAAGTGTTAATTAATTAAATCCGATTTAAGTAATATAATGTTATACATAAAATATTGTATAAGTTAAATAAAGTATAAAAATTATATAATATACATGACTAAACTAATGGTAGAATATTAAAGTAGCCATAAGTATATTTAAAGAATAAATACATACGTAAAAGTACGTATACTATGATTTCTGATGTGTCCAACACTTGAGCCATGAGGGTATTTCATAAGAAATATATTATTTTATAAGTCGATATCACTCAATTAAATATATTGAAGATTATGAATCTTTAGTATGTTGTCATTTACCGTTATATATTAATGAATTACTTGCATATTCTCTGGTTCTTGAGCAAACCCAAGCTAAAGATACTATGTGTAGCATTATTAATATATTGACTATACAAGCTAAGATAACTATGTGTATTTGTTGAGCAAACTCAAGGTATAGTACATACTTAGGTTATTGCAAAATGGTAGGTAAAAGTGAATGTTTATTTTGAGTTATTGAGCAGACTCAAGGTTGAAATGAGATAGGACAAGGAATCATGCGTTAGGAGTTGTATATGATATAACATATAAGAGTTATCCATTATTTGTGGGGCTAATACTTGTTGAGCAAACTCAAGGTCGGAAATCCAAGATAGATGAGTGCTAACACCCACTAATGAAGTCGAAATACTTTCATGTTTCGTCCTAGAGTTGAAAAAATGTAAAAGACTAGTGCGAACCTTATTAAAAAAAATGAAATGGTAGCATTTAACCTTTCTAATATTGTACGAACGTCTATTATATAAATTTACAGTAAACTACAATGATAATTTTGTGCAATTAATATAATTGATAAAATGTTTATCAATTAAAATATACAAATGAATTGAATTAGTTTTGACAAATAGAAATATAAATATTCTTACTAATAAATTTTTGCATGATGACCCATGCAAGCACTAATATACAACCATTAATTACGTTCATACTAGTCACTTACGAGTTTACTTGCCCTAGGTCGTGTATTGTCTTCAATAAGTTTCAAACTCTAAAAGCAATAGAAGAACATGAATATTTGATCCATACACGATCACACATAAATGTTAGATGGTGAACAGTCCTAATTCATAATGTACAAAACTTGTTAAATCATTTCATCGAAGTAAGTAAGTAAACCGTATTGTGAGATAGTGTATTTAATATGATTGATTACAATAAGGATATTATTATGTTAATTGTAACACTGGACCAAAGGTTACAAGATAGATATGAGAATTCGATCACCGAAATGTCAATTTGATTAGTTTAAGTAATGTGTAATTTATTTGATATCCTTAAGTGTTAAGGATAACCAAATGTACTTTTGTAAAGAGTTCATTATGATATTGTAGTATGGATTTCCTATGAATGATTTGACCGTCTAGACAGAAAAGCGAATGTATAAGTGTGGATGTATCCTAAGGCATAATTGAGATAAAGAGAGTAAACGGTCACTTCTGCTTCGTAAAGAAAGATCGAAAATGAGAATTGTAGAATAGTATGAGATACTTAACATTTGGAATGAGAAATATGATTTCGATTTCAAGATATATTTTCACACAGAAATTTGTTTTCTATGAGATTTATTTTGAGTTCAAGATATTTGATACAAATACTCGTGACGGTAAATCAGTTATATTAAATGAAATAAATAGCCTATATTAAGCGGATGAATGGAGCCTCGTGTTTCATACGTTATTATAGTAATGGCAGAAATAGTAATGCCATGTAACACTTATTGATCGCATCAAGTTATGAAAATTATATTCGTAAAACGTACCAAATATTATTTATGAAATAATAATAATTTTTCAGCATTGACTGAAAAATAGATATGAATTTATTTCAAAATGAATATTATGAATGTTTGTTATAAAATAAAACCACAATACTAGTATTTTTAATGCACTGAATAGAAGAATCAAAACTTTACAAAAATTTGGAATTATAGACCGAGCTATGGTTTGAAGAAATAATTCTTTGATTATATGATTTTGAGTCATATAGGACTAATGAATTATATTTCAAATGATAAAGGGAAAAGTACCCATTGAATAGAAACATCATAAAAGTTGATGAACTCTTCTGATTGATACATATAGATGCATTCAATCGTGGGTATAATATTACCAAAATGTTTCCTCATACTTATTTGTATTCTTTGATGAAATATCAATGATAGAAATATGTTAATTTGATACACACGGAGTAGTGATAGAGTTAGCGGTATACCATAGGGGCAATTATACAATTTGTTACATGTATCTAATCGATAACTAATCATATTTGAGATAAAAGGCATTTTTTTCCTATTATATTGTAACAACCCGAGATTTTGGTCATCAAATTTAAATATTTAATTAATTTTAAGTATTTGAATATTTGGTGTTAAAGTTTTTAAACTTGGATTCAAATATAAGAATCGTTTAAAAACACTTGAATGGTGAATTAATATTTGAATAGTGCTTCAGATAACTGGATTTTTAATTAAGTATTAATTTAATGGATTGCATAGCTTTACCTTTTAATTTATAAATAATAATAGTGAATTCATTTTGTAATTTTAGTTCTAGTAATAAATGGTTCACATAAACATTAAGGAAATTTATTTTTATTATAACGACTTGATATTTGTTGATGCACTTTTAATTCAATTTATTGGATTTTTCCATAATTTTTAATTTTCATCGTTTAACGATGTATCGACAAACGATAGTGCTTTTGTGATTTTACAGAACTCAATAACCAGTGTATAATACAATTGTTTTAGGACTGCATCACTATTTTGAGTGCAACCGTACTTTTATTATATCATCGGAGTTTCATACTTGAATGAAAATTTGTGCGGTGGTATGCCGAAAATCGCGAATTATAGTTATATAACACTTAAACATCCAGTACACATTTCCACTTATCCTCTCCGTCTTTGTCTCCATTTCATACCTGACATATTCAAAATCAACACAAGAAAACATATCACCATCATAGCTTCCGAAAAATTCAAACAAATGTTTTAAAATCCAAAAAAATACAAAGCTTGTATCTTTAAACTTGTTTGGGTTAGATCTTCATGCTGATGGGTTTTGTGAGGTTGTGGCCTCGATTGGAGTTGCTAGACAGTAAATGACATGAGGCTTTGATGAATTAGAGTTTGTGAATGAATCATGCAGTGCTGGGTGTTGAGGAGGACCGGCGGTGGCAAAATTTTAGGTTGCGGCTCCTTCTAGCAGTATGTGGCATTATGAAGGGAGTGGGCTGTCTTGGGTGTCGTGATTTAATGGAGGACTTCGGAGGTCACGACAAGGGGTAGAGAAGGTGAAGAGAAACTTGTTGGCAGGGTTCGTGTGTCGATTCTTTAGGCGCTGGAGTGTGCATCTTGCACTAGCCGTTTACATTTTAGGGGTAGCAGGTTTTGAACAAAGGAGGAAAAAGGAGGGAAAGTGGGGTAGCGGGTCGGGTTCATAGATAGGCCAGCTCATTTCTTTTGGGAAAGAGGTATTTTGAGGGTAATTAAAATGATGATTTAAGTTGTTTATTAAATCAATTTAGTCGATAATTTATGTATTAAATAAGTCTCTCATACGAGGTCCGATCAAGATGAAACCTTTTGCATTGCGCTCGTAATAGCGAAGGCTTTGCCATGAAATAAGTTTGGTTGAACTTGGACCTTGTAGAATTTCAAGCTAAAATTGAACACCATTCGATTTTAGATGGAATCAAAATGCTTCAATGATAACTGGAATTTCGGTGAGTTAAAGTCACATTTCTAGTTAATCGATATGTTATATGGTAGATAAAAAATATTTATTGCCCGTTTGGATGTTTTACTTGTTGATTGTTTGGTTTGGATAAATTATCATTTTCGAAAATACATAATGTATAAAGTAATAAAATAATATTGATTTAATATTATGTTGTTTGAATAATAACGCAGTTAATTTAAGCATACTTCTTTAGTTTTATCTATTTGGCCAAATAAACGCCGCTTAATAATAATTGGAAGAGTTTATTTTGAATGATATTTATTTAGTAGAATAACTCCTTGTTCTGCTATTATATTTAGTTGGACATTCATTTAAGCGCCAGTTGATTTATATTGGATAAGTGATGTGTTAACAATTGCTTGTTAATTATGGATTTGGTTTACATATATGCCTGATCGTGTAAATACCTGTAATCTAACTTAGGAGGTTAAATTGAATTTAATGGTATCTGGTTCAAGTACCATTATGGTACTAAGCCTATTTCTGGATTTGAGAAGTTATGGATTTAAATTAACTTCAAAATTTATAATTTGAAGTAAAATGTTTTTGTTTAAATTCTATTTTAAAAAGTGTTTTGTAAATTATTCTCTAGTAAGGTTAACGTTTTAAAATTAATCATTTTATTAATCCGGTTAAAAAATAATTTATTATTTGCAAAAAATATTTAATGGTAATAAATTAATTTATTTTTTATTTTTTTAAAACTAGATAATTATTTTATTAGCAATGTTGCTTAAAAGTTGATTAATTATATTTGAAGTTGCTTAAAGTCATTATATTTTATTTGTTAAAATGCTTTTAAATGATTAATTATTACATTATTTAAAATATTTTTAAAGTTCATTATTATGTTATTTTAATTTGTTTAAAATATATATTTATGATGTTAAAGTTTTTATTTATTATAGTTGAATAATAAATTGTTTATACAATGATTTCTTTCATAAAAAAGGTGGTTTATTTGATGAAGTTTTATAAATTTGAAAGAGGTTTGGCATTTCAAATGAATTTGGGTTTTGGATGATTTTAGAAAAGTGGTTTGTAATGGTTTAGCGATTTAAAAGGGAAGTTATAAAGGGGTTTTCAAGATTTATAAAACTATATTTTATAAATTGAATTGGAGATTTATGAAATAGTATTTTATAAACAGATTTTTGAGATTAATAAAGAGGGAGTTTTACAAATGATTTTGAAGACTTATAAATAAAGTATTATAAATAAACTTAGAGATTTATAAACAATCTTTATAAATAAATTTAGAGATTTATAAAGGAGTTATTTATAAAATAAAAGAGATTTATGGAAAGAAATGGTGTTTTGGGTTATTTATATCTCCATTTTAAAGACATATGGGGTTTTGATCATTTTAATATGATTTTGAAATAGAAAATCATTCTAAATGTTTGGTGGATATACTCATACCATTTTATAAGTATATGGAAAGTTTTCAAGATTTGAAAGTGAAATGTTTTGTGAATATATTTATACCGTTAAGATAAGTATATGGTTACATTTTACAAGTACTAAAAATACTGCATTTTGTGAATATTCTTATCATGGTGGTTTCCTTAGGAAATGTCATTTCCACTTAAAATGATTATTTATTTGATATTTAAATAATCAACTATCAAATCTTAGCCTAAATATGTTGTCCTTCATAACTTGTTGGTATGAAAATATTCCCTACTTAACATTGAAGGATTTTAACTCTCAAAAGATCCAGGAGAAGCACGGAGATTATATGGTACAGTTACCGTTAGTGGTGCTATACCATACATATAAACTCGTTTTGTTCTTCTAGGACAAATGATAAAGAGATCTGTCCATATAAATAGTTACAGGGTAATCCCCGCTCTTGTGTATTGTCTAATTATTTCCAAAAGAATCAGTATTGAGCATTCCTGAAAACTGATCGATTTTTTTGGAACATCCGTAAGCGGGGAGTGTATTTGTAAGAGATGACTCGAAACCATAACCACTCCAAAACCATATACGAGTTCTATGTTTGAAGAAGGTTCAAGTTTTATTTTGGATGTTGGAATCCATGTGGTGTTATGAGACCGTTGGGGTGTGGGAATTCATGTGTGATTTCGAGATCTTTATTGAGTTGTTGGAATCCATGTGTGGTTCGGAGACCCGTTGGGGTGTGGGAATCCATGGGTGATTCCGAGATCTTTGTTAAGACGTGGGAACCCATGCGTGGTTCCAAGACCTATTAAGGCATGGGAATCCATGTGTGATTCCGTGATCTGTTCAGTTGGCGATGCATGAGCTGGAATACCGGACCAAACCTCACTAGCGATAATGACTAAAACTAGAGACATTATGCATAGACAGGGTTCAGCTAACCCATGAGCGTGCAGTCGTCTCCTTCCTAGAGTTACTTGAAAGAGCGTATGTCGTATAGCTAACACTTAGGATCATGTAATATGGAATGCATTATAATCTAAATGCGAAAACAGATAATAATAGTAAAGTAAATAAGAATAAGCACACCAGGAGTTTTTATACTGGTGCGAACTTCCCGTTTTACGTCCAGTCCCAGACTTCCTCTGGAATTTCACTCAATAACCCCTCATTTAACCCGGAGGAATAGGTATACAACACCTAAGTGGCTGAACAGGATTTTTCCACCTCAGCAGCCGAAGAGAACTTTTCCGCCTTATACAAACTAACAGGACTTCTACAATTTCATAAAGTTGTTGACGCTTTGTGTTCTTGATAACACTGATTTGTCTTTGATAGTACACCCTTCCTATAATCAAATCCTCAAGTATATATTGTGTGTGCGAAGATTAGAAAGGTAGATATTGCTTTGAATCGAAGTATATAATAATTAACTCTAAGATTCAAGCAATATATCTTTGATTTGAAAGCTTTTAGAATGCATAAATATAGAATAGATAATAGAATAGATTGAAGTAAATTGGATGATTAAAATCATGGATTTAGATCTATATATATAGTATATAAGGTTGCTACTATTCACGAAGAGTTTCAATCAAGAGTTGCATCCATAACTCTTCGAATTGGATCGTTAGTCTTTGCAAAGAGAAGCAACCCTTCAGAAAATATGGCTGTTGCATATGGTCATTCGACTGGTCAAAAATATCTAGTTGATTGAATATTCAAAGTGTTGTGCACGTGTGCATGTCTGTGCAAAGAACACAGATTCAGTTGATTGGTGAATTCAGTCCAGTCGACTAAACTATGCTTTTTTGCACAGTGAGAACTTGTGCACACTATTTTGTATATATTTAAAATTAAAACTTTTGTATAGTGTGTGTAAACTATTTGAGGAGTGATTTTAATGATTATAAACTATAACTACGACTCAAACAATAAAGATTTTTATAGTGTACTCGGGTTTGAAGTCTAGTTTCCATTGTAGTTCACCACGCGTGTATAGCTTTCTCTTTTTTTTGATGCTTTGATCATCTAATCTCATCGTTGATCGTTGAAGCTTATCATGAATCAAAACTCATGATTCAACATTCTCCTCCTTTTTGATTGATGACAACGATTTTGACGATTCTTTATATACGAAAATATATATCTTAGATTATATATTCCTCCCCCTGAATGTGTGATGACTTCTCTATTCCAGCATAAAAAGTTAGTACACAAATTTCTCCCCCTTTGTCATTGACAAAAAGAAATACTTAATTCAATAATCACACAGCACTAACAAATATTTGTAAAATGAGACATTATGAATCATTACAAATATGAATATAAACATTATCACACAAGCATTCACGAACATATCACCTCATAGAATATTTTTTTATGAATGCAAACATCATGAAAACACAAACGTTTGGTCATAACATCATAGACATAACATCATAGACATAACATCATAAAGCATATCATAGTTTTTCACAAAAGTAAACTTACTAAAAAATCAAATTTTAACTTCTATTTTCCCTATCATTCATCGGATTATTCTTCTTCGTCATTGCCGCGAATTGTTGGCCTCTTCCCCTTATCTTTGTCCATATCAATTTCTGTTTCCTCAGCCGATGTTGTCCACGTGAATTCCGGTGTTGGTTTTTTTTGGATGAGTTTGATGAACTAGCGGTGAAAGAGATAACTTCCCATAATATTCCAAAGAAGCTCTTTATCTTATTGAACTTCTTATCAATTTTCGTGTCGTGGAGTTTGACATGTGAATCTAATATTACTTGATTGCAAGCTATAAGATCGATTGCTTCACGTGTTCCTTGGGAAGGTGTAGTGGTTTGAATTTCATCGCCTTGTCTTTGCGGTTGTGCTTATTCTTGATGTTCTTGGGGATGGTTTTGCCAATCTTGGAATGTCATGATACAGAGGTCTCTTGGGGGTAATTTCATGAGGCTTTCGTCAGACTATTAAGAGTTTTTACAATTGAAGTGTCCAAGTTGGGTATTGGCACTTGAAGGTCCATAAGCAATCTCATAATGTATCCTTCGTAGTAGATTATATTTTGTTTCCCTTGATTGAAGACTAGAAGTTCATCAAGAATAAGTTTCGGCCAATTTATTTGAACATTCCCTTATATAGCGTACAATGCTTTATAGTTCTCCGGGTATACCAATTCATATGATCCGGTTCTTGGAAGTATTTTTTCATTAAGGAACGATGCAAAATTCTTACCATCAGTCGTAGTTAAATAGATTTCAATTCTCTCATATTATCTTCGAGGAAACGATGGCTTATCTCGTCTTGAATATTGATATTGCTATTCAAGTCTTCCAATGGTATTCCATCTACTGGAATGTGAAGTATATGTCCTATTCTTGCTAAAGAGAAAAATATTTGTCGTCCACAAAATAGACTCCAAACACAATTATCTATATTCCATTGAGTTTGGCGATCTAGATTGAGATTAGCAAGAAATAATTTCACCATAGTGTGATTAATTTTTACCTTGTTTTGATTGTGGTCTAATAGCGATTCCAAACGACTTCTTATTGCCAAATTTTGAATTCCATATGCATTGGTGTCAGGGTAAACCATAGACGATCCTTCTAGAAATCTTGATTCCTTCATTTTGTTACACTGTTCAACCGTACATGATTGTAAAGCCATTGACCAATTTGCGTATCAATTGGTTCTAGAGAGGTTGAGGTTGCTCTTCGTTGTCTTTTCTGAGGTCGTTGCTGCTGACATCGCCTTTGCTTATGACATAGCCTCTCCAAATATGACTGATCCTCCATTCGAGTAGATAATGTTGGTTAGCATATCTTTATTGCCAGTCATGTGTTTAGAGCAGCCGTTGTCCAATAACTATTTTCCTCTCTTTTTAAGTGGTACCTGCAAAAATAAAGAATAATATTGGTACCCACTTCCTCCGTTAGGGTCCTAAGGGTTAAATCTTAGGAAGCCAAACCCAACAGGGTTTAGAGTTCCCTTTAAAAATATAATTATCATTATAGTGAACTGTTTCCATGAATGATTTAATACATTTATTCCTATTCAATTTTTTAGGAATCCTTATTTTTATAGTTTTAATTTCCTTATAAACTGTTGATTTAATATCCTTTTTAAACCTATTTTTAATGTTATTCAAACCTTTTTCAAATTATGTTTTAAATAATTTATTATATCCTGATTTATTTGAGGTGGATTGAGAATTTTCTATAATTTTAAGAAGATTCTCTCTTCCTTTATTAAAATTTGAAATTTTTTAGAAATATTTTCTAATTTTGTTTTGAGACTAGAAATTTCTAATTCTAAAACTTTATAGCCAGATTTTAAATCTTTAATATCTACTGCTAGATCATCATTCTTAGTTTTTTGAATTTCTAATTCTTGAGTAATCATAGATATTTAGGAAGTTAATTTAGAATTAGATTAATGTTCTTAAGTTCCTCTTCTAGAATTCTCTTCTCATCTTTTAGCATACTCACTTCTAATTCTGATCTATTCAGTTTTTCTATTATTTCCTTATTCTTCTTTTTAATCTGGTTTACTAATTCTATTATTTCTGAATTAATTTCTACTAAATCATCAAAACTTAAATCACTTACATCGTCTTTTGTGGCCATGAAGCATACATTAGCTTGTTCATTATCGCTGCCGCTGTCACTATCACTATCTGATGAGTCTAATTCGTCCCAAGTGACTGAAAAAGCTTTCTTTTTGAATTTTCCCTTCTTGACTTTGTTCTTTTTATGTTCTAGATAATCTCTCTTCATATGGCCCTTCTTATGACATTTATAGCATTCCATGACTGAAGATGATGGTTTATTGCCATCGATATTGTTGTTGGAGTTACTTTTGTTACTCCTGAACTTGTTATTCTTTTTGAATTTCAAAAACTTTTTGATTTTTTTGCAATAAGTGCCATATCCTCTTAATCTGTATTTGAATCACCTTTTTCTTTTTGAAATGCTAGATTCTTCTTATCCTATGCTTGAACTTTCTTTTCCTGCAAATTGACGTCATATGACATTAGATTTTCTATTAACTCTTATGGTTTCATAGTGGAAAGATCATTTGCTTCTTCAATAGCTATGACATTTCTTTCCCATTCATCCGTTAAAGAATTTATGATTTTTGATACTATATCAAAATCAGAAATTTTTTCTCCTAGTCCTAATAATGAATGATAAATATCTTGGAATCTGGAATACATATCATTAATGGACTCATTTTCTTTCATTTTAAAATTTTGAAATTGATTCCTAAGCATATATATCCTGCTTTGTTTAACCTTGTTAGTACCTTCATGAGTTATTTTCAGTGTTCGCCATAATTCATATGCGGTATTGCACATGCTAGCGCGATTAAACTCATTCTTGTCCAAGGTGTAAAACAACATATTCATAGTTTAGCATTTGCCGTAGCATCTAATTTTTGTGTGTTTGACAATATAGAATATTCGATTGTGGGTATATGATACTCAGATTGTGTGATATTCCATGAGTTAAAACCATTTGCTTGCATATAAATTCTCATATGTGTAGCCCAATAAGTGTAATTCATGTCATTGAATTGTGGTGGTCGTGTAGTGGATTGGCCTTCTATAAAACTGTTGTTAGTATTATTTTCCATATTACTAGAATATCTCAAATAACTGTGTAACATTTATTAGATGACCACTCTCCGATACCAAATGAAAGTCGCTATGCACTGATAACAAATGAAAGTGCATATGCCGTATAGCTAACAATTAGAATCATGTAGTATGGAATGTATTATAATATAAATTCAGAAACAGATAATAATAGTAAAGTAAATAAGAATAAGCACACCAGGAGTTTTTATACTGGTTCGAACTTCTCATTCTACGTCCAGTCCCAAACTTCCCTCTGGAATTTCACTCAATAAGCCTTCACTTAACCCGAAGGAATAGGTATACAACACCTGAGCAGCCAAACGTGATTTTTCTGCCTCAACAGCCGAAGAGAACTATTCCGCCTGATACAAACTAACAGGATTTCTACAATTTCGATAAGATTGTTGACACTTTGTGTTCTTGATAACACTGATTTGTCTTTGATAGTACACCCTTCCTATAATCATATCCTCAAGTATATACTGTGTGCTTGAAGATTAGAAAGGAAGATATTGCTTTGAATCAAAGTATATAATAATTAACTATGAGATTCAAGCAATATAACTTTGATTAGAAAGCTTTTAGAATGCAGAAATATAGTCAAGAAATATAGATCAGAGAATAGAAAAGATTAAAGTAAATTGGATGATTAAAATCATGGATTTAGATCTATATATATAGTATAAAAGGTTGCTACTATTCATAAAGAGTTTCAATCAAGAGTTGCATCCATAACTCTTCGAATTGGATCGTTGGTCTTTGTAAAGAGAAGCAACCCTTCAGGAAATACGGCAGTTGCGTACGGTCAGTCAACTGGTCAACAATATCTAGTTGACTGAATATTCATAGTGGTGTGCACGTGTGCATGTCTGTGCAAAGAACACAGTTTCAGTCGACTGGCGAATTCAGTCCGGTCGACTAAACTATGCTTTTTTGCACAATGAGCACTTTTGCACACTATTTTGTACATATATATATTTAAAACTTTTGTATAGTATGTATAAACTACTTAAGGAGTGATTTTAACAATTATAAACTATCATTATGACTCAAATGAAAAAGATTTTTATAGCGTACTCGGGTTTGAAGTCTAGTTTCCTCTATGGCTCACCATGTGTGTATAGCTTTTTTTTGTCGCTTTGATCGTCTAATCTCATCGTTGATTGTTGAAGCTTGTCATGAATCAAAATTCATGATTCAACATTACCTACAGTTGTTATGCATGCATGGAAAGACGCATTCGGCCTTGCATGGCCAGCTATGCATTTCCTATTGTGCATCACCAGGGATGTATTGTTGCTTCGAAAGAATTGCTCTAACGTCGTTCTCAATGTACAAAAGGCGACTTCGTGGAATGCTGCACAATTAGCAAACACATATTAGCTATTTTTGATTATATACCTAATATTGTTGTAACTCACAAGCATCATGGCTGCTTGATTATTGATATTTTCGCTCTTAGACATTATCATAATGTCACTGGAATTAATAATATAAATGGTTTGGCTATCGTAGGGTATAAATACCATCGTGTTTATGTATGTGTTTTTGCAAGATAGCTTTATTTTGAAAGGTTTTATAAAATTAAAAAAATCCATTTGAGGCATGTTTTTCACATTGGTTTACCAGACTGATCCAGGAATTATTTTCAAGTAATTGGGTCAGATCGAGCATATTGACATATTCGCTTTGAAGCTTCAAGAGACAAGTTGGATGCCTTCAAGAGGTATTCACATACATTCTATTTTTCATTACATTGGTTATTGTGTTTATCAGCAATATGTGAGGACAGGTTGTTATAACTGTCTAGGTTGACGAATTGTTTAGTGTATTCTGATTGATGTATGTATATTACAATTTTTCTGTGTAAAGATCTATTGAATATTATATATTACTTGTCATGATATGGGATTCTGTTTTGTCTTTTCATTCTTTTTCCCTCAAAAATCTGACTTTCCAGCACTTGGATGATCGGCACGCGAATACCATGGTTGCATTAGTGTTGACTTTTGAGGGTCGAAAGGGCAGATCGCCACATATATACTTGATATAATGTGTTATACTAATTAATTAGTTTAATTAAAAATATATTTAATAGAATATATAAATTATATGTTTTGTAATAGTATTTACAAAGTGTTGTAACCGTAAGTAATTAAACACAATGAAAATAAATATAATATATTAAATATTCCTAATCAAGTTGTATCGAGACTAGAAATCGATACATCCGTTGAGATTGGAGTACGTAATACTCTCCAAATGTTTGGTAGTATATTAGTCATAGCTCCTAGGGCACTAAGCGATTACGTAATGTTAGTTATAGGATAACAATGGAATGACTCACTTGGTAGTTTTCTGATAGTTAATATAACAGAAGTCAAACAAAAAAATCGGTGTGACAAAATTACATAGTTCTCTTGACTTGAAAATATTGTTGATCTTCAATGTGAAAACTATGCTTTGATTGTAGTTAAATCATGGTCCGACATCCATCGAACAACTATAGATGGGTCTAGTATAGTTAATAGAGGATTTGTCTTCTCAGTTATATGAAGTTGGCATCATGGTCAACTGAAGTCAACTTAAAATCAAAGTTTCCGATCAGAGCATTTTTGTTAATAATAATTATTAATATTACACCAAGGACTTTGTGTTTGGACTATAGAGTTGAATACTGATGATATTGGAATTTTAACCATTACTAAATTTCATAAGTCCAAAGTGATATAGTTTTGATGTAGAGAATTAGGGTAAAAATTAGTCACAATCGAGTAACGCTTAACAGTGTAAAATTGAATTTTACCTCCACCAAGTAAGCAATAAATTTAACCACAATGCCACATCACCTGCTAGGTGACGCGTGAATGTTAATATTCAAATAGTTCAATACTAATCATGACCAAATTTACACCTAAAGAGTCGCACAACCGAATCATTGAATACTTCTTTGACCATATGATTTAATTAATTTATAATAGTCATAAACTAATTAAATTAATCAATATTTACGAAATATTAGTTATAAAATTTTATTTTGATTTTTTAAATAATATTAGTAAATATGTTTATAATAGTTATAAATAATTAATCAATATACGATATCAATACGTGTTTAAATTATTTTAAATGTGAAGAATATTGTACATGCTTTAAATGGTTTTTAAAAGTTACTACTATGCTATAGGATCGAAATGGCCAATAGTTGTAAACAATGTAAATGTAGTGGTAGTGTGATATAAACTAAGTTATCTACTGATGCGGAATATGAGTATAAAAATAAATAGTAAAGTAAATGACACTAGAGATTTTTATACTAGTTCGAACTCCCGTTCTACGTCCAGTCTCAGACTCCTTCTAGAATTAAAACTTGCCGCCCTTGCTTAACCCGGATGAATAGGTATTACACCGCCTGAGAAACCGAACAGGACTTAGCCGGCTGCGCAACAGAACATGACTTGACCGTCTGAGCAACCAAACAGGATTTGACCGCCTGAGCAACCGAACAGGACTTTCTTAAAAAGTAGATTAACTTAACTTTGTGTGTTCTCGATAACATAGATTTGTCACTTGTAGTACACCCTTTCTATAATCTTATCCTTAAGTATGATGTGTATGATTGTGTATATATGAAGAACAGGAAGTTTAAAATTGCTTAAAAGATATGAAATTGAGATCGTAAGCAATAAATATATGAAAGCAAGAAGGCAATAGATTCGAAGAATATAATTCATGTTAGAGCAATAGAGAAAAGTAACTGAAGTTATTTAATCATTAGAACACAAGCATATATGTAGCAGATAAGGAGTTACAACTGTTGGTGAAGAGTTCTCAATGAATAGCAATGGCTACAACTCTTCGCGAGGAAGAAGACTATTCAAAAAGGAAGTGTTTTTCAAAAAAATGACGGTTACATACAGTTCAGTCGACTGTTATAGAAGCTTTAGTCGACTGAATTAAAAAAGTGCATATGCATTCAAAAGCACATAGATTCAGTCGACCGACTGAATGTATTTTATTGACTGACTAAATGCATTCAGTCGACTGAATTCTGTGGTTAAACAAAAACTACCATAGCTCATTTGGTTTGAGCACTTGCCGTTTAAACTAGTGACCTGGGTTTGAGCCCTACTCCAGGCATTTTTTGAAAACTTGATTTTGATTAAAATATGAATGCAAGTTTATTTGAATGTAAATGATGATTCTTGAGGAAAGATTTTAACAAAGCACTAAACTAGATTCTATATACATATTTGATGACTCTTGTTAAAATATATAACTATACGAACCATGCTTTGAATTGTTGAGTCCGGATGTTGTCGTAATCATAAATTCGTGAATTGTTGTTTCATATCAGCATCAATAACTATGATCCAACATTCTCCCCCTTTTTGATGATGACAACTCCATTTGCTATGGACGAATCTTCGACAAGCTTTGTTGACTTATCTCTCCCCTTGAATATATTTCTGTAATTTGCTATAGATTTCTCCCTCTGAATCTATGCTATATATTCCTGTAAATAATTAATCTTTTCTCCCTTAATCTGTGCTTGCATTGTTTATTCCTACAAATAGTGTTAGAGCAATATCTTTCTCCTCCTTTGTCATCGACAAAATGGAGAGTTGATGAAATAAATTATATTCCACATACGTGTTCACATAGAACAATATAAAACAAAATAACAACTACTTATAATGCAAGATGTCAGAGAAATTTTTTTACATTTAAAGCATGCGATACCCAAGGTTCTTATAATTTCCTAATTTTTAGGAAACCACACCCATTTGGGTGTGGTTGAACCTTTATAGATATAGTTTTCATTACAAATTACATTGTTATAATAGTTGCTAATATAAAGCTGTTTATCATGATCAATTATATTAGCTGGAATCCACATCTTAATACTATTAGTCATTAGCTTGGTACATGGAAAATAATTTCTACCATTTCTAAACAAAGTGTTATTATGATTGTAAGTGGTTTTAGAACTATCTTTGTTACTAGTACTATCATTAAAAAAATTATACAAGAATGCATATAGTACTATTTTTACTTTTAGCTTGTTTATAGCCTAAACCGCTTTTATCACTGTGAGCTTTAGAATTTTTAACTAAGGAAGATAAGTTATCTTTACCTTTGTTAAAATTTATGATTTTTGTATTTAATCTTTCAAAAATTTTCTTAAAATCACAAACTTCTTTTTGCAAAATATTATTATTGACTTTTAAAATCTCACATTTTTAGATAATTCTAAATTCTTTTTAATTAAAGTTTCGTTCTCTTTTTCAAGAGACAAAATTAAAGAACTAGGATTGTTTAAAGAATTTTCCAAAAATATTTTTCTATTTTTTAAAACATTGATTTCCTCCAAAATATTAGTTTTTTTCTCTTCTGACTGCTCATTTTCTTTTTGTAGGAAATATTTTTGTAAAACAATTTCTTCTACAGTATTTTCAAAATATTTAGTTTGTTTTATTAAAAATTTATTTTCTTCTTTTAAATTGGAGATTTCTTGCTCACAATCTTTTAACTTAGCTAAAGCAATTCCACTAACTTTATTCAAAGTTTTACAATCTTTTAATAATTCATCATGTGCTAACAAAATATCTTTATATAAAGAATCTAAGTATACCTATTGTGATTTGAGTTTAGCCATGAAGCGTTTGCTTGTTTTCTCATTTGATACTGCTTTATTGCTCTTCCTCTTCCTATTGTCTTAACTAGATCTCTTTATGGCCATTTATTCTAGGATGTTGTTACGATCTCTAGAATCTCAAGCTCTGATACCAAATGAAAGTTACTGCTATATTATAGGATCGAAATGGCCAACAGTTGTAAACAATGTAAATGTAGTGGCAGTGCGATATAAACTAAGTTATCTACTGATGCAGAATATGAGTATAAAATAAATAGTAAAGTAAATTACACCAGGGATTTTTATGCTAGTTTGAGCTCATGTTTTACATCTAGTCCCGGACTTCTTCTAGAATTAAAACTAGCAGCCATCACTTAACCCAAAGGAACATGTATTACACCGTCTGAGTAACCGAATAGGACTTGACCGCCTTTGCAACATAATAGGACTTGACCGTCTGAGCAACCGAACAGGACTTGACCGCCTGAGCAACCGAATAGGACTTTCTTACAAAGTAGATTAATTTAACTTTGTGTGTTCTAGATAACAAGGATTTGTCACTTGTAATACACCCTTTCTATAATCTTATCCTCAAGTATGATGTGTATGATTGTGTGTACATGAAGAATAGGAAGTTTCAAATTGCTTAAAAGATATGAAATTGAGATCATAAGCAATAAATATATGAAAGCAAGAAAGCAATAGATTCGAAGAATATAATTCAAGTTAGAGCAAGAGAGAAAAGCAATTAAAGTTACTTGATTATTAGAACCCAAGCATATATATAGTAGATAAGGAGTTGAAACTGTTGGTGAAGAGTTCAGTCGATTGGTATAGAAGCTTCAGTCGACTGAATTAAAAACCGTGCATATGCATTCAAAAGTGCACAGATTTAGTCGACTGACTGAATGTATTCAGTCGACTGAATTCTATGGTTAAACAAAAACTACCATACTTATTTGACTAGAGCACTTGCCTTCTAAACTAGAGACCTGGGTTCAAGCCCTGCTCCATGCATTTTTTGAAAACTTAATTTTGATTAAACTATGCATGCAAGTTTAGTTGAATGTGAATGATGATTCTTGAGGAAAGGATTTAACAAAGCACTAAACTAGATTCTATATACATATTTGATGACTCTTATTAAAATATATATGTGACGCCCCACCTCTATACCCACGTTAGCAAAGAGTATTGTATAGATAATACCGTCTGCTAACACGGAGAATAAGGCTAGATAGGAGCGACCATGTGTAATCTTACCTTAACTATTCACTAAACACGTCGAAAAGTAGAATCACAAACAGTTCGACGTATTCAATAAATATTTAAAGCAAGACTACAATGGCTATAGGATCTATCAAAACAGAATATAACAACTCAAATGTAATATACATCACAGAACAGTAAATCATCACATACACATATATAGATACATAAAAGAGTATACGAAATGATACATATCAAGTGGTACAGGAGACCACAATATACAGACGAGACGAAAAAGTATAAATATCAGAGTTACAACAGATAAGGACCACAAAAGACGCTATAACAAAAAGAAACTAGCGGAATAGTCCATGCGGAAGCAAAAGAGGCTAAGTCCAAAGCACCTAACCTGAAACATCTCGGTCTGACCCGAGTATAAAATACACGGGTCAGTCTAGATAACAAATCAGTTAGATAAACTGAACAATAATAAACCTGCAAGGTCATACAGTATAACAAATATCTCTAGAGGAGATAACACAATCATCAACAAGAGATAAATCATATAGAACAAGCCTCATATCATCAGCAACATATAGAAACAAAGGATACAAATATCCCAAATCAAGCCAAAAAGGCAAATAACAAATACCAATAAGGTATACAAGTTCCACAAGGTAAACGCTACGCATCATGCGGCTCATAATGACCAACACCGAAGGGCGATACCAAGGGAATATACATATGAATGAAACATTAGAAAATTGCTCGAGCTCAGTACTGTACAAACAAGGATCCATAAGCCCGAAGGCTCCAAAACCAAGTATCACTCATGCGGCACATAAGGCCAACATCAGAGTGAAACTATATAGGGCAACAAACCCGAAGGCACACACCCGAAGGTACAAACCCGAAGGCAACAAACCCAATATCACTCATGCGACACATAAGGCCAACATCGGAGCGATACTTTATAGGGCAACAAGCCATAGTGGTGAAGGTCAGAGACCCAGTACTGGACACCACTAACTGGCGGAATGTGTCACAACTCTCGAAAAGGAATCCGAAAAGAGTTAACGTATGTCCCATAACCACTCGTTCGCACTAAACGGTTTACTATCCGTCAGCCACTTTCACACTCAAAGCAGTACAAATTTACCTCATATCATCGGTAAACTAAACCCGAAGGTCAAAACGATCAATCGAATAGGTCGGGGACTAATCGGAAAGATAAACGCACAGATTCATGGTCCGTGTTTTGCCCAACCATTTAATCACCCTTCCACTCCGCTCGAAGTGCGAAAGTGTGTGTTTTAAATAGAATTTATAAATTGGAGAAATGAGCTTTTAAATGCGATTCGAGAGATTATTTTATAAAAACCCGTGGATGAAGTTAAGAGTAAGTTATCAAAGCCAAAGATGCAATAACAAACACTAAAAAGCAACTTGAATCGATAAAATCCAGAAAATCAATCAAATATGCAAAATAGGCAAAACAGGCAGAACAGAGCAGGTCGGTCGACTGGACTACAGGGCTCGGTCGGCCGGCCAGATGCAGGAAACAAAATATTGCTCGGGGAAGCAGGTCGGTCGACCGGCCCAGGGCGCTCGGTCGGTCGAATGCTGTTTTCCAGCACTTCTTGCCCTTATCAAATGAATTCCAAATCCTTTTCAAATCAAAGCAATAGCACATGAATATTTGTTAGGAAATCATACCCAACATCAATGATAGCAAGAGAGGTAGATGTGAGTTAAAAACTCACCTTTTTACACAAAACAAAGAAGATGAAGAAGCACAAATGCAAGGAATCAACCAACTACACTCCACTTCAACACTACAAGCTTCAATCTAGAATCAAAGCAAGTATTTCCTAAGTTAGGGTTAGGAAATTACTGAAATTGAAGAGGAGAAGAGATGGAGAAGATGGAGATGAACTTACCAATGGATTCTCTTTGATTTTGGAGCAAGAAATCAAGCTTTGCAAAGGAAACTAGGGCTTGGAAGTTTCTATTTCCTCTTCCCTGCCACCATTTCAGTTTTAGCTTGAGAAAAGAAATGAAATGAAGAGAGATGAGGGGAAGGGGCTGAAGTAGAGGGGTTAAGTGGGGTTTGGGGCTGAACCCAAAGCTAAAGCCCAACCAGAAAAAGTAGCAAAATTCAACTTACTCCAAACATATCAAAGATTATACTCAAAAAGATCGCAAACGACATTTTGAACTCAATGGAAATGGTTTCGAGTCCCAATTCGGCCGTTTGTAGAAAGTAACATTTCGGACTCAAAATCCGACTAACGACGCTATATTTAAATAAAATATTTAAATATAAAATCGTTAAATATGCGGGTTGTTACAATATAACTATACGAACCATACTTTGAGTTGTTGAGTTTGGATGTTGTCGTAGTCGTAGATTCATGAATTATGACATGAAACAACAGATTTGAAGCCCATATGAGGGTGTGAGTTCGACCATGTATGGACCAGGGAGGGGCGGCTTTGATATGTTGAACGGGCTAGGGCTTTGATATGATAAAGGAAGAGAATGGGTATGAGAGAAAAGTGGATCTGGATCATAACTTATCTCTCTAATCTCTCCTCTATAAATAAATCATAACTTTCATCACTCTACCATCTTTTTATAGCCTCCAATAATTCTACTCTAGTCAAAATTCATCTTCCCATCTCCTATATTTCCAAGCTCAAATCAAATTAAAATAAACATTATTCGATAGTTGGCAGTCTGCAATCCGGAAGATTGCGCCTTTAGAATTGGAATCCGATTCAGGAATTTATTTCAACCCTTCAAGGTGTGGTCATTTGGTATTAGTGAAAGGTAACTATCTGATTAATGTATATATATTAATATTTAGAAAATTTATACACTATATATTGCTTTGTTAATTAGGTGACAATTTTAATACGTCGGTATATTGTCATATTTAAAATGGTTGTTTATGCTTATATATTTATAATTTTTTTAACATATACATGCCTTGAAACTCACGGTTTAAGATTAAAAAAATTGGTTTTTTTATCTAAATCGGTTTAATATTCATTATTTAATCAACATAAACTTTATAATTTAAATACTAAACATTAAATTTATATACTAAACATTAAACTATACAAAATATGTTTTAAAATTACACATAGATAGTTTTATACCAGAAATATTTTTTGGCATATAAACTATATTTTTAATATATATATATATATTATCGAAATATTATTTAATACAAATCATTTAAATAAATCTATAAATAAATATAACAAAGTATAATTTAAAATTTATTCGCACCTGATAAACTCTCAACAACCAAAAAATTATTTTTTATATATTAATTTAATATTAATTTAAATGCTGAAATTAAAATTAATTTAAAATTGATCTTAAAATATCATATATGTATATTGAAATATTCAAATGCTCAAATACCATCTATGTTTTTTATAAAACACTAACAAATTATAATTTGGGAATATATATATATTTTATTTATTCTGATTAACAATTTTAAATTAATTAAATTTTAAAAAACATTGCTTTTGCCATGAATATTATTATGTAAGCATATACATATAAATTTATATTTTATATATTTGGTTTACATATATTTATACATATTATATACATGCTTATTTATTATTAAACTATTTATAAGAATACACACATGCATATTTATAAAAATAAATAAATTTGTTTTTGGTTTTACAACAAAATAAATAATTAAAATTCTATAATATATTTTAAATGTTTTTGTATATATAGTTATGTATATAATATAAATTCCATATATATATAATTATTCAAAATAATATATATATATATATATATATCTACATATGTATATAGTATTTATACACTTAAATTAAAGCATATAAGCATATATTTAGACGATATATTTGTATACTAGATGAACAAACATATCCATTGTAGTGTAAATCCCAACATTTATAGACGGACATATTAAACCTTCATGGATTGCTATGTGACACACACACAAAATATATATGTGTGTGTGTGTTGTGTACGCATTTGTGTGTGATACACGTATACGTATAATATAACATTAATTACATAATATAAAACAATATTATAAATTTAAATAAGATAAAGTTTTCATTTAAAAATAATTTAGAACGTTCTAAATAAATTAGATTGCACAGGTCCAATAAAAATCCAAAATGGTAAAAAAAAAAATCACTCATTTCGTCCGTTGCGGATTGGCCTAGTTCCAATAATGGTATCAGATCCCAATAGCATATTTGATAAAGATTAGTTGTATTAGGGTTAACTAATTAAGCTCATGGCCCAGATAGTTGGGCGTCTAAAAAAATAGTGTCAAAGGATAGAGTTTGGATAATTAAGTACTTTATCCTACCTGGCTACCAACGTGGTCCGAACAGATATGTGAACCCAAACGATGTCCCTAATAGCAAAGACCCAATTTGAATTAGGCATTGGGCTAATTTTCAAAATAATTTGGAAACTAAAATATATGCTTTTAAATTTAAAATAATATATACATATATTATAAAAGTAAAAAAATTCAAAATGTTTGAAAAATAATATAAATTAATTCCAAAATTATAAATTTATTAATAAAACTAATAAAATACATAAATTAATCAAGTTTAATTAATGAAAAATATATATGTTTTATACATTTTGATATATGTTATGATATTTGAAAATGTTTAAGAAGTCATAAGCATACATGTATGTATATATAAAATGATTTTTTTAAATTAATATATTTAATTAAATAAATTAATTGAAAGGTTAATTAATTAAATAATATACATATATATTCATATGTGTAACAGTATAAAGGTTACATTATATAATAAATATTCAATATAAATGTTATATTAAATTGATATAAAATTGATTAAAATATTAATTAATTATATTAGATTTAATTAATATTATATTATAAATAAGACTATTATACCAATAACATGAAATACAAAAGTTATATAATAATAGAACTTATATAATATGAATGTATAAACCAAAGGAGGAACATTAAAGAAACCCAAACAGACTTACAGAATATATATATATATATATATATATATATATATATATATATATATATTATATATATGTGTGTGTGTGTGTGTATACCATGGTTTTCAATGTGTCCGACACTCGAATCATGAGGGTATTCAAAAAAATACATTATTCCATAAGTCAATATCACTCAATGTAATATATTGAAGAGTATGAATCTTCAATATAATGTTGTCCTTTGCTATATATATATATATATATATATTTGTGTGTATGTATATATGTGTGTGTATGTGTATTATTAAATTACTTGCATACTCCTTAGTTGTTGAGCAAACTGAAACTAGGGATATTATGTTTAATATTATTAATATTGAATAGATAAGGTAAGATCACTATATGTATTTATTTAGCAAACTCAAGTTACACATAATATATTTATGTCTTCACAATATGGCAGGTACGAGTGAATAATTTCATTTCGATTTGTTGAGAAAACCCAAGGTAGAAGTGAAACTAGATACCATGTTTTAGGAGTTGTATATAATACAATCGATAAGCATTTATCCATTGTTCATGAAGGTATGACTTATTGAGCAAACTCGATGTTAAAATTCAAAGACAGATTAGTCCTAACACCTACTGGTGAAGTCAAAGGATTTCTATGTTTTGACTTAAGTTTTGGTGAAACATAAAAGACTAATGAGAGCCTTATTAGAAAATAAAATGATAACATTTATCCTTTCTAATATTGTAAGAATATATGCTATATAACGTTATAAGAATCCACATTAATAAACTTGTTCATTTAATATGATTGATAAAAATTTTATCAATTAAGATATACAAATGAACTAAATTGAAGATTGATAGATAGAAATATAACATATACTTACTATTAAATGCTTATTATACGTTAACGTTTCAATATCCACGCAAGTGCTTGATTCTGCAACTACTAAATATGATTGTGATTTGGTTGCTTACATGTTTATTTGGTCGAGATTGTGTTTGCATTTTATGATTTTCGAACTCAAAAGTAATACAATGCTATGGATATTTGATCCATATATAATCACATATAAATGTTGTATAGTGAACAGTCACCGTTTGTAATGTACAATATTTAGATGAATTAGTTCATCTAAAATAAGCAAATAAACCATAGTACAAGATCAAGTATTCAATTTGATTAATTGCAATAAAAGATCATGTTGTGTTAAATGTAACATAAGGTTAAAACTGCAATGTAAATCTACGAATTCAATCGCTCAAATGTCAGCTTGATCAGTTTATGTAAGGTGCATCATATTTGATATCCTTAATGTTACAGATAGTCAAATGCATTTTTATAAAGAGTTTATTATGGTATTTAGTAAGGGATTTCTTTTGAACGGTTCGACCCTTTAGAAAGAATAATGAATGTACAATAATAGATATGATTTAAGGAACAGTTCATATAAAGAAAGCGATCGATCACTTCTACTTCATAAAGAAACATCGAAAATGAGAATGGTAATAATAATGATAGACACTTAATATTGGAATAATAAACAAGATTTCTATTTCAAAATGTACTTTCATATAGAAAATTGTTTTATATGATATTCATTTCTTTGAGTTCAAGATATATGATCAAAGAATTCTCTACTTTAAACCAGTTGCGGTATATGAAATAAATAATCTATATTAAGTGAATAATAGACCTCTGAATTCAATATGTTATCAAAGTAACAGAGGAAATAATGGAGAGTGTTATGTAACACTTACTGATTGCATCAAGTTATGAATTGTTTTCATAAAACATATCACATATTATAATGAAATAGTATCTGTTCTTCGGTGATGACTAAAGAATAGACATAGTTTTATTTCAATGAAAATATTATAAACACATATTGTGAAATAAAACTGCAGTAAAGGTATTTGATGCTTTGGAAACAGAAGTATCTAAATTCATTTACAATTATTTTGGAATTATAAACTAAGCCGTTGTTTTGAGAAGTAATTTTTACATGGTTATGAATTGTATAATGCTGGTTGATTATATCCCAAACAATTAAGGGCTATGCACCCATTTAGTGGGAGCATCATAAAAGTCGATGAACTCTTCAGATTAACACATACAGATATATGCTATCTTAAGTCAACTAATACCAAAATGGTTCCATGTACTTCAGCATGTTCACCGATGAGTTATCATGGACATGGATACACATTTATTAGCCTACGAAAATGTAGCAACCCAAAATTTCAGTCATTCTAAATTGGGATATTTAATTGATTTTAAATATTCAAAAGTAAATTTTATAATTTGAATAACTTATATTTCGAATATAAGAATTTAATTGGAAAATTAAATTTTTAATTTAATATTTGAAATTGCAGAAATATATTGAGATTTGAATTTAATGTGAATAAGATGATATATAAAGTTGAATTAAATTCTATTTGAACTAGAATAATGTTAGTAAACTTTTAAAATTGAATTAAAAGTTAATTTATTGAAATTTTAATATTTAACTAACGTGTAAAAATAGTCATTTTACTATTTAATATTAATTGTGTTTTGTACGTGCCTGGAAATGAAGTAATGGGGAAGAAGAGGAGGGAAGCTCAGATATGGAGATGATGGATTGAACGACCAAGATTTGCAAAGGTTAAAAAATAAAAATAAAAAGTAAATTATTATATTATAATTCATGTGATCTTTAAAATAGCATAACTTCTTTATACGAGGTCGAAATCGGACGAAACAAATTGCATTAGGATTGTACCGACGAGCAATACATTATAGAGCTGGTTGTAAATTAATTTGAACTAGTGAAAATTTTGGATAAAATTAAACACTCGTTTAATTTTATTCGGAATAAAACGCTGAAACGACTATTGACACAAAAGTGAATACAGCTCGCTCTATCTGACTTTCTTATGCTTTTATATAAGTACGAATAAAATTTATTTATGCTGCTTGATGATTATTTGGATAATATATGATATATTATGTATATACTTATTGGTTTGGATATATTCTTGCCTATTGGAGCAGATGAGACCTTGTACGCTCCCGTGTATGAGTGGATGACCTTTTGTACGCACATCTGCCTTGAAGCGGACATTGTACATATTTTCTCATATATATATTTGTTGCATGTGACAGGTTGGAGGGATCCAACTGGATTCCTCACCAACATTGATTTTAATTTACAGATATTAATATATAGGCTGTTTTCATGTGATAAATGATGTTTGGATGCCGTGATTGATGTGAATCACCTTATTTAGTGCTATTGTAACATTGGGCCATATTTTGGAATTTTAAAAATATTAAAATGATGATTTCAAATTAAAAAAGATTTCAAAGTGATTTTGAAAAAATATGTTTTATTAATTTTTGAATTGTTAAGGAAATGAATTTATTTTAAATGAATAAGAAGTTTTAATTTTTATGTTATAAAAATTATGATTTTTGTGAAATATACTTAAGTATGATTTTTGAAGTTAAGTTTTAATAATGAATTGCAAACTACTATAAGAAGAAGTTTATTTAAGTAGAATCAGAGTTTGACTTTTGAAGTATGGCGTTAACTATTTTGTAAATTAAGTTAAAGTGAGATTTTGGACTTATTATAAATGGTTTATATATAAAACTTATAAAATTGACATTTTATAAATAAAAGTAATAGAATTATAGTCGAGTTTTGTAAATGTTAAAATGAAATATAAAGGAATCTTATAAGTGAATAAGATTTATGAATTGATGAAGTTATAAAAAGAATCAATTTGTAAATAAGAGATTTATAAGTGAGTTAACTTATAATCGGATTTGGCATATAAACAAGAATATAAATGAGATTGGTTTATAAAGGGATTTTATAAGTGGAAGTTTTTATAAAATAGAAATGGAATTTATAAACATTGTTTTATAAATCCAAAATCAATTGAATTTGATAAATAAATATGAAAGCTTATTAAAGGGATTTTATTCATGATTTTGGACAGTGGATAATCCTTTAATAAATGTGAAGAAGTAATGAATTTGGTAAATTAATCATATTCATGATTTTGGCCAGTGAATAATCTTTTAATAAAATGGATATTTTTAGGGAAGTGATATTATTAAATGAAGTTTGAATTGACTGAAATAAAGTAAATTGTGAATACTTATTGTTAATATAAATATATGGAAATGTTTTCCAAATAGTGAAATATTGAAATAGTTTTGTAAATATATCTTTTTAATGATAATTTGAAGTGAATATTTGGGAAGTGATTTAATTAATAAAAGATTAATTAAAAGGAGCTAGTGATTGCTTATGGTGCTAGATATTTATTGTTTGCTTTGATAGTTAAATAACTGAGTATCAAATTTGGCCATTTTAGTTCCTCGACATGATGTGGGAACTATTTAGTCATACACTTAGTACGTAGCCAATTGTGTATGTTTGATTATCGTTTGTGTTGAGGATTTTTTTTCGTGTTGTGCAGAGTGATTACTCCAATCTATCGAGCTTCCTTCTTGGCCGAAGGATAGCAAGCTAAAAGTTGGAGACGTGATAAGTCTATGAGACTTAGTTTCTGTAAGAGGTTGAGAAATGCTTTTGCGTTGTTGGTGCGAAGAGACTGGGATCGGTTTATCCGAAAACCACTTCGGACCAACGTATATGCGTTCGATTGTGCAGGTTATCGATGATATTGATATTTAGGATTTTCATAGTGAAGGACTGCTTGTTGATCGTTCAGGATTAAAAATCCCAGTATACATCCACTAGTAGTAGTCTTTTCATTATGAAATATCCATTGCAAGGGCTGTCGCTACTAATCCTAGGGATTTCCCGACAGGGTGCGGTAGGAAAGTACCTTCGGTTTGTTCTGTTCCTGGACTATTTGTATGGACAAGTGTCTGACATTGCATTTCTAAAATTACGTACATTGGCTTTTACAAACTTACATCAGTGGTGGAGGAGAAGGTAACTTCTCTTAACTTAACACCCTCATTAAGACAGATGAGCTCAAGGGTTGTATTTTTGTGAAAGGCAATTAGTAGTCAATGAAAGTGGCAATGTGGCATTCAAAGTGATGTGATATGTGATATGTGAACGATAATCGTTACCTCAGGCCTCATCAACCCGAAATGACCAAAACAAGGTTAGATGCGGCAAGGCTAAGTGGGTCATCCCTAATTTGGAAATGATCATCCTTTTCTAGATATATTTCTTCCCGCTATGACGTTCGGGATGTAAATTAATGTGGTTTATATGCTATAAGGGCCCTCGAAAAGGTCGGTAAGGACCGAAGGATGACATATTCGGTGCTACCTAGTTATAGAGGTAGGCTGGTCTTGTCGGTAGAGGGCAGATGTTCTATGCCTCGGTACATTCCTCTAGAGATGTACTACCAGAAGGTCGTCCCTTCACCTGCTCATTTGTATAGAAATCCAAACTCCGCTACGTGCCCGCCATTTTGTTTGTAGAGCCTAGTATGTTGGAATTTAATAATGGTAAAAATTTCAGCTATTTTAATATTATTTTTGTAATAAACACGATTATATAATATAAGAGAATTTGATATAAAAGGTTTTGGTTATCGTAAGGTAAAAACATGTTCGTGTTTATGTGTAGGCGTGTCTTACGAGATACTTTTGTTTTGAAAGGTAATGTTTTGGTAATTTAATAAATTTAGTTGAGTGTGTTTTCTCACACTGGTTTACCAGACTGATCCAGACATTCTTCCCTTTCAATGCTCGGGTCCGATCGAGTATATTTACAAGTTCAGATTTAATGCTTTTGGAGCTTCAGCAGTCGAGTTGGAGATCTTCATTTCTGTATACATGTATCTGTTTATTATCCGCTGCATTGTTGTTGTATATTATAGGAAATTGTAGTTATTATAACTGTCCAGGCCGATGATTAGCGATTGATTGTTGAACTCTAATTGATATATGAATATACGGTTTCCGTTCTGTAAAGATTATTGATATGATATTATATGTTTTCCGCTATGATGTGAGATTCGGTATTATTCTATTTGGTTCTCGCTTCTCTCTTCTCTTCTTCTCTCTTCTTTCTTTTCTCATGACTTTCTGTCAATCAATGCTTTTTGGGTCGGACATGTGTCGTTTATTGTCGATTCAAAGGGTATGGATTTGTAGGTCGTCACAGAAAAACTTACAGAATATAAAAAATAAGTAAATAAAATAACTTACGACGATAATGATTCGATTCGATTGAATGAGTGATTATATTGGAAAAAGTTCCATATGGACCTAATATAAATAAAGATTCGATCTTAAAGGTAAGTCCTCCCTATAATACATAATGATGTATTTGATAAGGAGTAATCAAACTTTGTTGGACACATCACGATTAATGATGAGTGAAGTTGAGTTAAATTTTTTATATAAGATTGTACTTAAGAGTGATACACAAGATTAAAATTAATATCATCCAAAGAATAGTTTGCAAAACCATACGAAATAGGGTTTATAAGAAATCCTTACATATCCTAGGCTAAAGAGTTAATAACTTGTGCGAGTCGAAAAATTGCACATAATGGATTTGTAAAAATTTTCCTAAGAGAATTTTGGGAACGAGATCATTAGATTACTAATTTATGTTGTGAACAGAAATATATTGTTAACTAATGCAAAATCAGTTTTATATAAGGCACTTCATAAAATGCTTATGAATGCTTATTCCATCGCACTGAGAAAAACTGTTGTTTCAAGAAATTCCAACTTCATAGCGCAGAAATTTCCTTAAGAAATTATTGTTAAAGAATGAATTTGGATACGATCCAACAATAAAAATGACAACAAGGAATGAAATGAAATTGATCGAAACTAAATAAACATGATACGTTAGAACGTCTAATGATTATTTGTACATTAAAGAGGGAGTTTATTATCATTGTCAAGGATAAATAATGATCGGTTGTATAATTAAACCATTAAAAGTATTGACTCTATGATACGTCACGATGCACAAATCTGAAATAGACTCCAAGTATATTACCAAATATGAATTTGATAGTTTTACCCATAGGGATATGATCCATTGGTCGCAAATATGTCTTCAAGAGAAATACTAATGCATTTGGAACATAATGAGCAACATTAGTAAGAATAAAATCATAACTTTCAATAGTTGAAATTAATGTAACAGATTCACCAGCTGATGTGCTTAAGTTTGTACGGATTTTACTCACAAAATTATCACACGGTGTGATTTTATTTTTTAGTACGTATGTGTATATTAACGTGTTATATTTGTTAAATAATTAATTTAATTAAAAGTATATTTAATTGAAAATCCATAAATTATATGTTATGTGATAGAAGTTACAAAGTGCTGTAACCATGAGTAATTTATTACAACGACAATAAATATACCATTTTAAATATCTTAGTCAAGATGTATCGAAACAAGATATCGATATGTATGTTGAGACAAGAATACGTAACGCTCTTTAAATGTTGGGTGCTGTACTATTCATGTCTGCTATGGCGCCAAGAGTTTACATACTGATGGTTATTGGATAACTATGGATGACTCACTTGATAATTTTATGTTGGTTAATATATCTTAGGTCAAATGGAAAATACCCATGTGACAAAATTACATGGTTCTACTGACTTGATAAACAGTTGATCTTTAATGTGGAAGCTCCACCTTGATTATAATTAAATCATGGCGTGGCTTTCATCGAACAACTATAGTTGGTTTAGTGGAAGCAGTTAAGTGAAACACTATTCAGGATAGATTTTGTTCTCCGTAGATATATAAGGTTAGCATCACAGTCAACGGAAGTCAACACAAAGTCGATGTCTCTGGTCAGAGCAATTCAGTTAATAAAATTTGTTATTATTGAACCAAAGATGTATATGAACTATAAAGTTGAATATGGATGATATTGTAATTTTAACCATTACTAAATTCCATAAGTCCAAAGTGATATAGTTTTGACAAAGAAAATTGGTGTAAATAATAATCACGATCGGATAACACTTAACAAATTAAAATTGGATTGAATTGAAACCAAGTAAGCGATAAATTTGGCCATAATATTGCAAAATATGCTAAGTGATGTGTGAATATTAATATTTGAATAGTTCTGTAGAAACCGCTGGCCAAATTTACACCTAAAATTCGCACAACCTAATCGTTGAATACTCCATTGACCATATTATTTAATTAATTTATAATAGTTATAAACTAATTAAATTAGTTAACATTTATGAAATATTAGTCATAAAAATTTATTTGATTTATTCAACAATATTAATAAATATGTTTATAATAGTTATAAATATGTTAATCGATATACGGTATCAATACACGTTTAAATTAGATTTAAATGCGACTAATATTGTACATACTTCAAATAGGTTTCAAGCCCATATAGGGGCGCTTAAGAGTTCGGCCATGTATAGACCAAGTAGGGGGTGGCTTGGATACGTAAAATGAGAAAAGGTTTCGATAGGATAAAGAAAGAGAATGGGTAAGGGAGAAAAGTGTATTCGGATCCTAATTTATCTCTTTATTCTCTCCTCTACAAGTAGAATATAACCCTCGTCCTTCTACCAACATTTTGCCGCGCCTATTAGCTCTCCTGCTAGACAAAATTCATCTTCCAATCTCATCCATTTCAAGCTCAAATCAATTAAAATAAACACTATTCGATAGTCAATAGTCTGCACTTCGGAAGATGGCACCTTCGAAATTTGAATCTTATTTAGGAGTTTGTTTGAACCCTTCAAGGTGTGGCCCTTTGAAATTGGTGCAAGGTAATTATCCGATCTATAATTATACATTAATATTTAGAAAATTTGTATACCATATATTGATTTGTTATTTAGGTGGCGATTCTAGTGTATCGATATATCATCACATTTAGAATGGTTGTTTGTTATATGCTTATATATTTATAAAACAAATTCTATCTACATATGCTTGCCTTGAAACTCAAGGCTTAAGAATAAAAAAGGTAGGTTTTTATATTTAAATTAATTTAATATTCATTATTTAATTGACACAAGCTTTATAATTTAAATACTAAACATTATACCATACAAAGGTTGTTATAGAATTACATACGGATAGTTTTATACCTAAAGTATTTTTCTGCATGAACGTATTTTTTTAATATGTATAAATATTATTTAATTCAATTCACTTAAATAAATACATAAAATAAATAAGTATAACATAAAATATAATTTAAATATTATAAAATCATTTTCATACCCGTTGAACTCTCGACAGCCAAAAATTAATTTTTTGTAAGTTAATTAAATATTAATATAAATATCGAACTTAAAATGAAATTTAAAATAATCCTATATTACCATATATGTATATTGAAATATTCAAATGCTAGAACATCATCTAGATTTTTATATAAAGTATTAAAACACAAATTATAATTTTGAAAAAAAATGCACACATATATATTGTTAGTGTAGAATTTTGTCAACATCAACAACCGAAGTCCGAAGGTATGTCTCCGAAAGTCGAATGGGATATTGGACCCGGTGAAGAGATTGCCAAGACGTGTCGTAGCTAAATCTTGAATTCGAAATGCTGAACCATTAAGTAATAATAATATATGTAAAGAAGGTGAAGTGCAAAAGTAAATAACATCGAAACTTTTATAGTGATTCGGGTCGAAAATCCCTACGTTCACTGTCCTTTCCTGATTTAGTCACTCTTATATAGCCGAGAGGCTGTTTACACTGAGATTTGACATTTTCGCCATTAATGAGTTTTTGAATAGAACTCTAATATAGGAAAGTATGCTTATGAATTTATGTCAATTTTTGTTACAGCAGAAGATCCCTTGTGTCTTGGAATTGCCGCCTATGTATAACCACTATGTTGTAATGCCATTGGTGGAGAGCCTTCTTCTAGGATAGATGACCTGGCTTGTCATATGTGGCTTTGATTTAAACACTTGTCATCATCTGGTTGAAAGTGCTTTGATGCGAATTGTTGTTGTGACACTTTCAAATATAGCTCCTTTGATTCCTTTCGTTTATCTTGGTTGTCAGTCTTGGTCTACGTCTATCTGAATAGTTGATTATTGATAATTATTGAAATATCTTGGTCTTGGTAGTTGCTGCTCTCGACTAAGTTCGTTGTCTTAGTTGGATGATGGTCTTGATCTTCATCTACGTCTTTGCTCTTGCTTTATAATCTCATGCTCTTTGATAATGAGCTCGGTGCCAAAGGCTCTAGGTGGAAACCAAATATAGGCCTCGGTATTTACAAGCCAAGGAGATTTCCTTTTGAATATTCATAAATTATGCTTGGTATAAGTTATGGTGTAACACTTGCTCCCTAAAGTTCACCTTATACAGTCGGTATGAGGAGGACTTTGGAAAGAATGGTGTTATATTATGCTTTGTTCTTGGCTTATAATTCCGTTTCCATTATAAAGTTGACTCGAGCATTTATGCGAAATAGTTACCCTGAGAATTCTTTGAATTATCACTTTACTAAGACAACTTATGAAGATTTGACCATGTTTTCAAAAACATTTTGAAATCTAACCTCATCTAAAGGGTGTTTGTAAATGACTTGAAATCTAAACCCATCAACAGGGTATTGGAAAACAATTTGAAATCTAACCTCGTCTGGAGGACTCTGAAAATAATTTGAAATCTAACCTCTTCTAGAGGGTTTTGAAAATAATTTCAAAATAAGTACTTAGAGGTGAAGGCTTAGTTGTTTACTTTGGTCAAGTGGCGGGTAGGTAACAGTTTTGAAAACCAAAAGGTGAAAATTTTAAATTTAACCGCGAGGTCAAAATCTTTAAAATTATATTTTCCACTTAAGACTATATATATTAGTTATATATAGGGATTATCCCTATCTTTTTTTTTTGAAGTTTTAGTTACTTCGATTCGATATATTTTAGTGATCTTGGGCGATGAGTGAAGTCGCTAGATCGTTGAAAATCTAAACTGGGACTGTAAGGTTAAAGTCATGCTTTGTTACCTAGGCCAAGTGGTAAGTGAAGCTGTTTTGGTGCCGTAAGGAAAAATCTAAGCTGAGATCGCGAGGTCAAAACTTTTTAAAACTATGCTTGTCACTTCAAGCCATCTAGGCTAAGTGGTAAGAGAAATTGTTATGGTGCCGAAAGGTAAAATCAGATTTGAGACCGCGAGGTCAAAATTTTTCAAGACTACGCTTGCCATTTGAAGCCATTGAGGCTAAGGGGTATGCTAAATGGTTGTGGTGCCAAAAGGCAAAACTTTTTAAGATAAACATCCTCCCCATTTTCCCTCCTCTTTTCACTTGTTCAAATTGTAAAATTGCCATTATTATCTTCAAGATTTTTTCGATTCCTCTTTCCACATCTTCCCTATTTTATTTTATTAGAAATGGATGCTCCTATTTAGACTCAGCAAGAACTCAATGATATTTTGTCTACGTATGAGATCACAGGAGTTGAGACACTCGCTCCATGGTTTAAGATGCATTATAATAACCCCCAGGAGTGTATTTTGTGTGGTCTTTGGAGCATTTAGAACATGAGATTTTCCGATCATTAGCACCCTTATATGTTGATGTTCTAGAATTTTATCACACTAATCCCTTCCAACTCTTGGCTACCTCCTACACTACTTTATCTTCCATGTTGAATCTGTATTTCAAAAATGGCTATCAGGATATACCTATTGTCGAGATCAATTACATGTTCAACTTGTTAGAATCCAAATCTATTAGGGGATTTCTTATGTATTTTCTTAATTTTCTAAGGCCATCTCCTCTATAAGATTCATTTTGCAAGATAATGCCACATAAGTGGTTTATCGTTAAGGCCAATTCTTATTGAATCGTCACCTCCTTTAATAGTGTTGGTATGTTTTTGGATATTTTCCCTTCCTTTAATCTCACTAGTATCCTAAGTTGTATCTTCTTATTTTGTTAATCTTAAATAGTGAGATCCAAGAAGAGTAGCGATCCAACTATCATTGATCAATATAAGGAAAGGTATAAGGAAGTTATGAAGATTCCTTTCTTGCAACGACACCATCACCTAGTTATTGTCGAAGACAAACTAAAAACTTGGGGCTTGCTACCTCCTTCTGCTATATTTGCCAGACTCACACCCTCTAAGAAGTACAAGATAGCTCTACCATAGTCTTTTGTCGTAGTGGGGAAGCTGGGTCCGATCCCGGAGAAAGCAAAACCATGGTTTTTTCTCTTTAACCACTGAACTAGTTTATTTTAGGCTCTTAGCACAACTTATTCTTAACTTTGATTTTAACTTATCCTTCTTTTTTTGTAGTGTTTTCTTTTCTTAAGAAGGTCGGGCTTCGTAGATAAGGGAAAGCGGGCCAAGAAAAGATCCAAGTCGTTGCTTTCTGACAAAGGCACCCTTGGTTTAAAGAAGTAATTGATTTCCAAATCCTCTAAAGTTGAGATTTTAAAGGGAAGAAATTCAGATTTTCTTGCCGAGAAAAATAAGCAGGTGATGGAAATTTTGAGACATGTCTTCGAAGGCGACATTCTTCATTACATTACCGAACACATTTTAGACCTTCAACCTCTGTCCCTGGAATTCAAAAAGCAATTGAGTACAGCCTCTGGCAGAGTATCAAGGTTAATTTTTTTATGTTAGGTTATGATTTCAACATGTATCCTTACTCTATTTACCTCTTCCTAAAAAGCGGCTGAAAACTCTGCCTTTTGGCATAGGTGGCTGAAAATGGAGGAGACGGTGACTATGCCAAAGCGAAAAAAGAAGTTCGTGGAATTTAGGGCTAAGGTTCAAGAGGCGACTACTCAAGTTAAGGAATCAAGTAGAACTGTGAGAGAGGAAGATCGTAGGATCGAGACCCTTGAGAATGCCCTAAAGGAAAGGAATGAGAGGCTGAAGAAAGCCGAGGCATGGGTGATTGACAAAGAACATTACATCGCTAGAGACGAACATGTGAGGGAGGCCAGCAAGCAAGCCTTCCATGTATTACCTGATGCTTATGCTTGCCATAAGGATCAAAATATGACATTATTTATAGCTTATCTTGGAAACCATGTAGCCACCGTAGAAGTCAACTTTGCAAAAATGTATGAGAAGCATCAGAAGGAGAAAGATATTATGACCATTGAGGTTGAAACCCTGGTAGAGGAAGAGGAAGGGGCAACTTCAGTTGACGAGGAGGTATAAGAAGACACTCCTAATAGTACTCTTGATGAAGGAAGCATACCATGACTTGTCTTTGTAGAGGTTGTAATTTTTGACTTTTATGAATTCTTGAACAAACTTTCCTTGAGGACTTACTTAATTTTCATTCATCTTGATGTGATTGTCTCATAATGTTTCAAATTAGAGTAACAGATATGAAGTTCTTTTTTTGGTTATCGCCTTTAATCTCTATTAATCTTAAGTTGATGTTTCTTAGGGATTATCCTACTTGAACCGCTTAAAGATTCAATGAGACTATGCTTCTTTTTACCAATCTTATGAGAATAAGGTAGCCGAACTCCAAAAGATAAAATTAACCCTTAAGGACTTTAAGATTAAGATCGATTTCCTTGAGCCAAGGTCGGGTCTAAAAACTAACATATTCTTTTCTTCGGAGAGGTTTGAGCCCTAAACGATATCTGATCTTAGGAGATAACATTGTTATTTTTTAAATAAAGGAAGGAGAAGAGATTAAGGATGGTATGGCTAATGAGTTCCTTACGAGGATATGTAACTAAATTTGTTTTGGAGAGCTCTGACTTGTAAGCTTGGCTTGCCCCTTTAGATGGATCACCTCCTTTCGTTTTTATACTTTATCCTTTGATGCTCTTGATTTCGTAATCCAATTTTCGTAATACTAATTCTTTAGGTGTTCACGGCCTATTGTTTGTAACACTTTCTTAGATAAACTATATGTAAAGAAACTTTATTCCTTTCGACTTTACTTCTTTATGCTATCGCTTTGCTTGAGTGTGCTTTTTAGGACTTTCCTTTTGTAGGGAATCTTTTTCCCATGAGAATATTTTCGTTAAAATTAGGCCTTAGACCCGACTGATTTTTATGCTTGGACCCTTATTCGGAGCCAACCAATAACTTAATCAAGAGTTTTTTATTCTGATTCTATGTTCACATTTACTTCTTTTCGATTTACCGAGAATCTACTCAGTGTCTTAACCTAGGAACTTCTCCCTAATATTTCATCCATGTCGGAAATCTACTCACTTCCTATCTCAGTAGGAATCTACCCAATGCATGGCACTTCTCATCCAGGTTCACTAACATTGGGAATCTACCCACTACTCTATTCTTACCGGGAATCTAAGTGCATGTCACTACTTAACCACGGCTTATTATTACTAGAAATCTACCCACTACTCTAGTCTAGTTAGGAATCTACCTATATTCTTATCTAATTGATAATCTACCTCATAATCTAATTGGGAATCTAGCTACTAATCTAATCTAATTAGAAACTTATCCAATATTCTAATCTAATTAGGAATCTACCCAACATTCTAATCTAATTGAAAATCTACCCAATGCATGGTACAACTTAACCATGGCTCATTATTATTGAGGATCTACCCAATATTCTAATCTAACTACGGATGTACCCAGTGCATGATTCCACTGACAATGACTCTGTTGGAACCTTCATTCTATGGTTTCAATAACAACAACTATACAATCACATATATCATGTATCTTATCAAGATTACATGTATATACTATAAGAGATCGTTATTTTCAAAGATGTTAGGACTCGAAGACAAATAAAGATTTATGGACTATACGATGATAAGTAAGGTCATACTAATGTATTAAAAGTCTTAGATAAATATTGTAAGGTCGTTTGAGTATATATGCACACACTAATTCGTATACACAAAATAGGCACTGAAAAACACTTAAAATCAAGAAATGCTAGCCACAGGCATCTTTGGAAAATCCATAGGTGTTTGAGAGAAGGCTTGGGAATTTTATTCCTAAAGCCGCAGATGTTTGTGGTTTTTCCACAGACGTCTGTCGTCTAGCAACACCTGTATTCTAAATGGTTGTTCTTTTCAGATTGAATAATCTCATCTCTTCATCAAAGGTTGCAGCCATTAAATTGAATAGAGTTTGTTTAACAGTAACAATTCCTCATCTACATCACTTTAATCCTATAAATACTTCAAAGATTGAGATTTATAAATTAACCGTACTCTTGATTTCTTGTTACTCTCTATTTATATATTTTTGCATATCTTGCTCACATATTCTCAATCTATCATAAACAAAATATCATTTTGGTTAAACCACTTCTACAACTCAAAGTATTCACATTCACATACTCAAAGGGGATCATAGTAAGAATTGTACTATTAGTCAAAATCTGTGTTATCTGGAACACAAGATTGTCAAAGAAATAATTTTGTATTAGTCTATTCCTTTGGACGAAGTGAGGGTTATTTGGTTAAAGAAATACCCAAAGGGAGCTTCGAGACTGGATGTTGGATGGGAGGTCCAAACCAGCATGAAATATATGGTATGCTCACTTTTATTATTTACCTTCTTTATATTCAATTGTTATTCTCTATTTAGTGTAATTAGTAATATACACTCTCACACTTATATATAAGTTGCATTATATAAAGATCATATAAATTTTCATTTGGTATCAGAGTACGGTCATTTCAATCTATAGTAACACGTTGTTGAAAAATCATTAATATGGCAAGCACATTTCAAGAAGGTCAATCAACTTCTCGTCCTCCACTATTTACTAGTTCTAACTATGTTTACTGGTCAACTCGTATGAGAATTTTTATGGAAGCAAATGGGGTTGAAATATGGCTAGCAACTCAAAAAATATAAAGCACCTAACACCAACATTAGCACTTAGACTGATTGCACAAAAAGCAGTGCCATCTAACAATGCCAAAGCTATGAAAGTATTGTTTTGTGCACTTGACAAAAATGAGTTTTCACGTGTCAAGCTTTGCACTTTGCATATGATATATGGCATACTTTACAAGTCACATATGAAGGCACAATTAAAGTCAAGCAAACTAAAATATCAATTTTACGGAACTAATTTCCATCTTTCAAAATGAAAGCAAATGAATCAATTATTGATATGTATGCTATATTTCAGACCATTCAACATAATCTCATAACATTTGGAGTTAAATTCATAGATTTTGATTTAGTCGTATGAATTTTAAACTCTTTAACAAATGAATGGGAAAGAAAGTTTTGACCATAGAAGAAGCTAATAATCTTTCTTAACTCAAGTCGAAGAGCTAATAGGAAATTTAATGTCGTATGAAGCTAACTTGTAGGCTAGAAAGGATCAAAATCATGAAAAGAAAAGAACAGCATTCCAAGAAAGTAATGAATAATCGAACTCAGATGAAGATGAGATTAATTTTATTGCCAAGAACTACAAAAAATTCAAGAAATTCAAGAAGATGACTAGAATTCAAAATGGTGCCAAACCAAGCAATCAAACATCAATTAAATGATATGAATGTGAAATTTTTGGCCACATAAAGATGGATTGTCCATAACTCAATAATGATAAAATGACAAGCAAGTTTGAGAAATTCAAGAAAAAGTAAAGAGTTTTTCAAGGGATATGGGATAATTTAGATTCATCTTTTTCATCTGATGGTGATAGTGAAAGCAACTCAGAACAAGTGAACGTGTGTTTATAGAAAACACCGATGGGGTACACCCGGAACTTACTTATGGTGAATTAATGAAAATTAACATTGAATTAGATGATGAGTATAGAGAATCAAAAAAATAATTAAATAAGGAATATATAGAAATGTTAACTAGAGCAAAATTATAAATTGGATTATCAAAAGATGAAAAAACAATCTTAGTAGAAGAATTAGTAATTACTAAAAAAATGTGCTATGTTATTATCTCAAAATGACATCTTATTACATGATTTAGAAAATTTAAGTTAGAAAAAGTTAATCTTGAAAAGAAAAACTAGAATTACAAGCAAGTTTTGATTCTAGTAATTTTGAAATTTGTGATCTTAAAAGTAAATTAGATAAAATAACAAATAATGTGACAAAATTAAACAAAGGAAAACAAAATCTAGAAATTTGATCAAAATATCTAAACCATCTGGAAATCAAAATGGATTGGGTTTTAAAAGCAAACAAAAGTTAAAGAATTACACACATTTTACACCAAATTCAAAAAGCCAAAGTTAGAAACTAAGATTAAGAATTCATACACAAATATGGATTCCTAAAGCAAATAAATAAACTAATTAGATAAAAGTATAATGATGAATGTTTAAAAAAAAATTGTATATAACAATAATTGCATTTATAAAGGAACCAAATCCTTATGCATATGGCTACCTTCTTCCATTAACACGTTGGACCCTAAATAAAGAATGTGTGTACCAATTAAAATTTTCTTATTTAGCAGGTATCGAAAATTAAAATAAAAGCAAAGAGAAGTGGATATTCGATGGTGGTTACTCCAAGCACATGACTAGAAATGCTCATATGTTATCAAATATAACATATATAAACGGTGGCACAGTGACATTCAAAGATACTTCAAAAGAATTTGTCATCGGCATTGGAGAATTAGAAAATCATCAATACCAGTATTTATAATTCTCCTATAATTACTAATATTTTATTGGTAGAAAATTGAAGCATAACTTATCAAGTATAAGTCAATTATGTGATAATTTGATTAGACAAAATAATTGGATTCCTAAGACAAAAATAATTCTTATCTTGTAGGTATCGAAAATAAATAATAAGGATAAATGAATATTTGATAGAGGTTGCTCCAAGCATATGACCGAAAATGCAAAATTTCTATCAAATATAACATACATTCATGGTGGAACGGTAACTTTTAGAGATAACTCAAAAGGATACATCGTTGGCATCGGAGAAGTCATCAACTCTGGTATTTCTAACTCTCCTATTATTACAAATGTTTTGTTAGTAGAAAATTTAAAACACAGCCTACTTAGCATCAGTCAATTATGCGATAAAGGTTTTAAAATTAGTTTCGAAAAAGACAGATGTAATATTTTCGACAATAAACAACAACTTATCTTTAAGGGTCTTAGAAACAAAAATATTTATGTCTTAAATATGAATATAAATCAAAATTCAAACTTATGCTTAGCCGCCAAACATGACGATCCATGGTTGTGGCATAAATGATTATGCCATATTAATTTTAAATATATTAACAAATTAGCAAAATATGAGCTAATTCGAGGTTTACCTAAAATAAATTATAAAGTAGAAAGTTTATGTGATGCTTGTCAAATCGGTAAACTAAAGAAAAGATCTTCTAAATCTAAAAATGATATTTCTACAAAACAACTGTTAGAATTATTACATTTAGATTTATTTGTCCAACTCAAGTACGATCTATAGATCACAACAAATATGTTTTCGTAATAGTTGATGACTTTTCAAGATATACATGGACCGTATTTTTAAAACATAAAAGTGACACTTTTGGTATGTTTAAATTTTTGCTAAAAGAATTAAAACTCAAATGGATTTGAAAATTAAGAATATTCGAAATGATGACGGTGGAGAATTCGAAAATGATATTTTTACTAATTTTTGTAATAAAAAGGGCATAAGTCATAATTTCTCTTTTCCCCGCACACCACAATAAAATGGAGTAGTAGATAGAAAAAATCGTACGTTACAAGAATATGCACGAACACTATCAAATAGTAGTGATTTACCAAAACATTTTTGGATTGAAGCTATTGCTATGGCTTGTTATGTTTTGAATCGAGTAACCATACGACCTATGACTAAACATACTTACTTCGAAATGTTTTTTGGAAGAAAACCTAAAGTATCATACTTTAAAACTTTTGGATCAAAATGTTTTATATTAAATACAAAATATAATTTACGAAAATTCAACCCGAAGGCCGATGAAGGAATCTTTGTTGGATATTAGGATCATAGCAAGGCATATAGAATTTTTAATAGACTGCTAAAATAATTGAAGAAAGTTTACATGTTTCATTTGATGAAAATTTCCTTCACAATTATACTAATGATGATGAAGAAATTATTCCTATAACAAATACGACAAACTTATCTAATAATGAGACAGATGCACAAAATAATACTCTAGTGTCACCCAATAGAATTCTAAAAGATCATCCAAATGATAATATCATTGGGGATCTTAATTCCAGTGTAACTAAAAATCAACTTAACCAAATAAGTCACATTGCATTTGTGTCAAATTTTGAACCAAGGAATTATAAAGAAGCTTCAAACGATGATTTTCGAATAATAGCCATGCAAGAAGAATTAAATCAATTTGAACATAATAACATTTGGGAATTAGTACCAAGACCAGAAAATCAATCAGTTATTGGAATATAATGGGTATTCAAAAACAAAGCAGGTGAAAACGGAAATATAGTTAGTTATAAAGCACGTTTAGTTGCTCAGAGTTATAATCAAGAAGAACGTATCGACTATGACGAAACGTTTGCTCCCGTAGCAAGACTCGAAGCCATGCGTACATTACTTGCTTTTGCAAGTCATCACAATTTTAAATTATTTCAAATGGACGTTAAAAGTGCATTTTTAAATGGTTTTATTAAATAAAACGTATATGTTGAACAACCTTCATTATTTGTTCACGAAAAATATCCCGATCATGTTTTTAAATAAAACCCTATATGGTTTAAAGCAAGCCCCCCGTTCCCGGTACGAATGTCTTAAGAATCATTTAATTGCATCTGGTTTTCAAATAGGTAAAATAGATACGACTTTATTCATTAAACGAGAAAATAATGACATCTTAATTATACAAATTTACATAGATGATATTATTTTTGCTTCGACTAACGAAAATCTTTGTACTCAATTTTCAAATATTTTGAAAAGTGAATTTGAAATGTCTCACATGGGCGAATTAAATTTCTTTCTAGATTTACAAATAAAACAACTTGAAAATGGTATTTTTATTCATCAAGAAAAATATTGTAACTATTTTTTACATCGTTTTGGAATGGATAAAACTTCGAGCAAACCAACACCAATGAGCACTAGTGTTCACTTAGAAAAGGATGATAATGGAAACATTTTGATGAAAAATTATATCATAGTATGATTGGTTCATTACTATATTTAGTTGACCCGACATATGATATATGAGCTAATGTCTTCATGCCCGATTTCAAGCAAAACCAAAAGAGTCACACCACAGAGTTGTTAAATGCATCTTACGATATTTATCTAGTACTAGAGATTACGGTTTTTTTACCCTAAGGGATCATCGTTTAAATTTGTTTCATATAGCAACGTAGATTTCGATGGATGTATAATAAATAGTAAGAGTACTAGCGGAACGTGTCATTTCATCAGACAATTATTGGTTTCGTGGTTTAGCACAAAGCAAAATAGTGTCTCTAAGGACTTCGCAAAAGTTATCGATAAATCACCAATATATTGCGATAATATAAGTGCAATAAATTTATCGAAAAACCTTGTAAATCACCCGTGTACTAAACATATAGATATATGACATCACTTTTTACGTGACAATGTAAAAAAAGAAATTATTACACTAGAATACGTAAATACCGAGAATCAAATAGCAGATATTTTTACAAAACCACTAAATGAACAAACGTTTGTTAAACTACGACGCGATTTAGAAATATATTCTCTTAATGATCTTATCAGCTAATTCTAAATTTAATTCATTGTATTTTTTGGTTAAAAAGTTTTAATCCACAAAAAATAAAATCTTTTAACACTGACCAATAATTTCTTTAGAATGTTTGTTTTCTGAAAATAACTATTTATAATCTTTTAAAACATGAACAAATAGCTCCTCTTTTTACAAATAAAATACAGATTTTATATTGGTTCCTTTTAAAACAAACAAAAGCAAAACAAAGACATGTCTTTCGACAACTCTCACCTCTCTTTTTCAACACCAACCTCGGATAGTTCAATGGATACCCCTCATCGACTTTCTACTCCTACACCAGGTCAAAAGCCCACCCATAAGTGGTCCTTCTACCACACGGGATTCACTTCCGACAAAAAATGGTCCAAACGATTTCTATTTGTCTCTCCTAACACCGAGGAGAAAATCGATGGTATACATCATTACCAAATGGATTTACAACAAGAATTATACTTCGAACAAAAAGTCGCTGCGAGACGACTGAGTTTTCTAGAGCAAGTAGCGATCAAATTTCGCAATTAACGAAAAAAGGATGTGCATGAACCACTTCAGATTCCTTGCAATCCTCTAGATCCTTCTACCTCTTATCGTACACCTTGGGATCCTCCACTTAGGCAATTCTCTAGTTCCCAAAGAACCAACGAACGTGGAAATATTTGGTCTCCACTCAAGCCATGGAAGGATAGCAAATCTGAAGATCGCAACGGTCCATCTTCATCAAAATAAATTTATTTATTTTCATTGTATTTTTTATCAAATTATGTTTGTATTTTTTTTCAAAAATAATAGTATTATGTTTCGATAAAATCTATCCCTCAAAAATCAAGCAAAAATTTCCAAAATCGGACTATTTTTAGACGTACTTGAGATTTCAGACGTCTGATCAATACTATCAGACGTCTGACACCTTGTATCACACCATTTTTTAATCCAGTGCGTATATCAGACGTCTGATATAAACAACCAGACGTTTGAAAATTATCTCTGCCTTATTGACATAACAATCAGTCCAATTTCAAACGTCTGACATTATATCCAGATATTCGACAAAACTCTTTGTCTTCAAAATTTTCAATTCTGCCTATTCCAGATGTCTGCCAATAACACCCAGGCGTCTGAAAATGTTTATTGTCTTCAAACTAGGGTTAAATCAGACGTCTGATTCACTTTCCAAATGTCTGAAATTCAATCGACACTTATTCCTGACCTTAAAACGACTTTTTTTTACCAAATTTCCAATACATGTTCATTTCGTTTCCTCTTTCAAATCCAAAACGCTAATTCTCCAAATCACTATCTCCTTAAATTTTGCTCGATTTCATGGCGCCCAAAACTAAAAACCCTAGGGTTTCTAAGAGAAAACAAGACCAAGCTACATCTTCCAACCCACAAGTATGCTCCAATGATCAGATTGAGAAGTGGATGAATCAAGCATCTCATTCTATCAAAAGATATGAAGATATCCAAAAGAAAAGGCTACATACAAGTCCCTTCTATAATTTTCTTAAACTCCCTATGTACGATTTGGATGAGATATGTGAAAATGCTGGGTTACAAAAGTTGATTTCCTACAATTCGAATAATGTCTAAATCGATCAGCTTGCAATATTCCTCCTCCTCCTGCACCTTTTGACCATCCAGGCCAAGATGGCATTTTGGAAACTCGCACTGAAACTAATCCAAATGAAAAAATTTGAGATTTAACTCTCCAAAATCAACTTATATTTTCAATAAATAAAAAATTATTGGCTAAGCGTATCGCTAGCTTCGAAACAACATTTTCTTCTCATCTAGCCACAGTTGAAACATCGCTTCAACAATATTATCTGTTCTAAAAGAGGTTCTCCAACGAGTCTGTGGCCTACATTACCTTTGGAAGATTGGCCAACTCCAGCGCCTTCTCCTCCTCCTTCAAAACATTCTAAACTTTTTGAAGAGGCTAAAGAACCTCTAGAACATACTTTAAAATCTCATAGAATACAAGCTAGTTCTTCCAAAAATAAAGATAAAGGAGATGATCAAGCCAAAGCTTCCCCCACAAATCCTTAGATATTTTTATAGATTGCATCTTTTGTATTGTAATGGTATCAAAAATTTATGCATGTAATCACTATGTTCAATGGTTATAAAATTGTTTTTTGGCTTGTTACTTATGCATAATTAGTTACCTTTCGTCTATTTGTGATTATTGGTTATATCATACATATTCTTGTATTAACGCTTTTGATAATTCCAAAGGAGGAGAAATAATGGTAAGCACATATTCAGGAGGAGATATATGAAATTATATCTAAGTACATTATATAGTTGTCATCATCAGAAAGGGGGAGAATTCTAGGAAATCCAATCTATGGTTTTGATGACAACAACCATACAATGGAAATCAAATATACATATATATTTATATATACAGGTACTTGCTAGAACAACATCACTAGAAAGACAAGAACAAGGCTCAAAGGACACTACAAGAGACTACAAGTCGATAGGTACGAGGAAGTAAAAGAAAGGATGCATAAAAACTGATATGCACCATATCAGACGTCTGGGTGCACAAGCCAAACGTCTGAAATAGTTCTCTGAAACAACTAACAGGCTTAACCAGATGTTTGGTAATAGCACTTAGACATCTGATCCTCTACTATATTCAAAAAATATATAGTATCAGACGTCTGAAACAAATACCAGACGTCTGAATCCAAACTCGAAATTCAGAAATGAACTGCAACTTCCACATGTGAATGGACATCTCCTCTTCTCTTGGTCACAACTCTTCACCATCAATAGAAGCAACCTTAGAGGATTCACTAATGGATGTAACTACTCAATATACCTATCTATCACTATATATAGCATCAAGAATCAAGAGAACAAACGTACTTCACTTACTTACGCTTTCTAATTCTATACTCTATCCTATATTCTTAATCTCTGCACTCTAGCAATCTTTACTTATAATCACTCTTCCATATACTCAGTTCTGCATAGACAATATTCCTTAGAAATATATTGGAAGCAATTGAACTAATTAGTCAACATCCGTGTTATATTAGAACACACATTTGACAAGAACAACTCATTGTAACTATGCCTATTCCTCCGGGCGAAGCGAGGGTTTTTGATAGTCGAATTCCAAATGGGAACTTCGGGACTGGACATAGGAAGGGAAGTTCGAACCAGTATAAATTTTGGTGTGCTTATTCTATATTTACTTAGATTAATTATATTTTAGTTGCGTCGTATATTTTGTCATATATACTTGCATATACACTACACGATCCACCCCGTAGACTTTCATAATTCTCAGTCTTATTTAGTTATATCACAAATCAGTTAGTTGCGTATATTATTATATCTATATATAAAATTAAAAAATTCTTTATGTATGCTTGCTTATTAGATGCTCATAGCCTGCAAATAATATATATATATAAGATTATCAAATGATTTAATTAATTAAAGTCCATGTTTAAAAGAATAACGTCATATATCATATGTCTAAAAAAATTAAAATTTTTGTTCATGTATAAAATAAATTCAGTAGCAAATAAAAAATTATTTTTTATTTCTAATCAATATATTAATTAATTATTTAACTTAAAATTATTTATGTAATTTAAATATTTGTGTGTGTATATATTAAAAATAAAAAAATTTTGTTTAAAAATATTAAATAATATATAAATATATATTATACATAACACTTTCGAAAATAATATATATATTTATTTATTTACATGGATTTTAAATTTTAAAATGATTTAAAATTCAAAATTTTAAAAATAAGAAATATTTTTTTATATGTATGGTCGGGAGCTAAATTTGTAGAAATATAACTAAAAAGATTTAATTTAATTATATATATTCATCTAATTGTAAATATTTATTTGTATCACATAGACTAATTTAAAATACTATATTATTTTATTAAATTGTTTATGAGTTTCAAATTAAGTTATATATTATATATGTATATGTTAAAAAAATATTAATTTGTAAATTTCTTTAATGATTTAATTATTTATATATATTTACACATATAAAAATAGTGTTAAACAATTTATACAGAAATTGTTTATAATTAACATATACAAATTGTTTATAACTAACATTTTTGTAACATCCCCTATATTGAGGCCATAAGCTAAGCACTACAGATGCTGCATTCTTCTATAGTATTAACTTGTGGTGACAAAATATGGTAATGCTAGATTCATTGGTACAGTAGAAATATATGGATGTGAAATAAAACACAGATTTCAAAACAACTATTTCATTACATTTCAAACCCATATTTTAGATTCATTACATAATCGCACAATCGTGTCCATATTTAGAAAAATATAATTATTACACATACGCCAACGATGACATATGAAGATGCCCCCTTGGATGATAATAGTATAATTAGGCAAGTAAACAACATTGCATTACAACCAAAACATAACAGAATAAAAAGAACTTATTAACCAGCTTTCCTCCTACACGTCTTCAGAAGCTTTATTCATTTAAAATTGCACCTGAAAACCTTAAACCTCAAACTACTCAAAATCAATTGAGCAGTCGATATTTTAAGGGGAAAACATAAACTTCGAGTTAGATATAAAGCCTAGTATGAATAATAATCTTCCATCTCAAACCATTTGAATATCTAATGAGACCACACCGCTTAGCGGAAAGGGTTTACCCCTTACTACTATCCTAAAAACTTTACAAAACCATATACCGTTCCCTTAATCCACAATGGTTAAAACAATTAAAAATAATATGATGATATGCATATACGTTAAAAACATTCTGGATTCTACATCCCCTGTTTAATTGACTATCTGTCATGTTTATAGTTACTAGGGTCACTATTAACCTTTTAGTTTTCATGGACTGACTAATAACCTGTTTAATGTTTATGGACTCTCTGCCCAGTATATTAGTATTCATGGGATCACTAAGAACATATTGGCCCCTTCCAATAACTTCATTATTTCATGGATTCTCTCTGAACCTATTGGTAACTCCAATAACTTCCCTCTTATCCTAGTTTTCATGGGTTGACTAGGAACCTATTGACATCTGTCAATAACTTCATTCGGATATAGTTTTCATGGGTTCACTATAAACCAATTGGCTCTTGTTAACCAGTTTCTAATCATAGTTTACATGGGTTTACTATGAACCTATTGGACCCTTCCAATAACTCTATCTATATATAGTTTTCATGGGTTTACTATGAACCTGGTTATTCTGCCCTTTCTCTCCAATATACAATTGTAGGTCCATTTTAAAGTGAATATGTATATGAAGAAGTAAACATAATAACATAATAGTACTAACACCCGTGATTTAATATCCATGAAATCACTTTCATATAAAACATGGTTAATCCCTTTAACCTATTATTTTATCAAGGAAAGCTTCTTCGACAACTTTATACTTAAAAGCTATTGCAAAACTCCTTTATTTATGTCATGGTTTGCCTTTAAAAATTTGAGATCGGGTTCTTTGTTTTGAAAACCAAGGTTTTGAAAACCAAGGTTTTGAAACCATTGGATAACCTCTTTCGAAAGCTATATAATCTTCTTTTCAAAACACCATAAACATACCTTTCGAAAACATTGGGGTAACTCCCCTTCGAAACCTTCTTTAAAGACTTTTCGAAAACATTAGTGTATTCCCCCTTTGAAACCATCATTAAAGACCTTTCAAAAACATTGGGGTATCCCCCCTTCGAAACCTTCATTAAAGACCTTTCGAAAACATTGGAGTATCTCCCATTCGAAACCATTTGAAAGCACCTCTTCCAAAACCATTAGGTTTAAATTAAAAAACATCGTTAAGGTCAAAGTGAATACATATGAAAGTATCCCTTTCGAAACCTTTTATCCTTATAAAATTTTGTTTGGGGAAATTTGACGGCGTCGGAACCATCCATTCGATAGCTCAAAACCTTTGAGTAAAACATTAAAGGATAACATCGAAACCCCTCTTCGAAGCAGTTTCCTTTGAAACCCTTAACCCCTTTCGAAAGCATTTAGGAAGTGGCTTTGTATAAGTTTGAAATAAAACTACCTTTCGAAAGCGTTGATGACTTCAATACACTCAAAAGGTGAAAGAACGACAATAGTGTTTCGACTAGGTCGGAACCATCATTTTCGAAAGCATTGTTTTATAATTAAAGGAACTCATTCGAAAGCTCTTACTTAAACACACAAGATGGCAACCTCCAATTCGAAAGCTATTTGGAATATGTTTCGACTCCTTTGAAAGCTTTTAGTAAAACAAAGCAGGTGCCTAACATTTGAAAAGAAAATAAAGGTTTTGACCCCATCGAAAGCTATGCTTTCGACACTATGCCTTCGATCTTTCTCCAATTCACTTCATACCAATCTCATTGATACCATGTGTATTTTTTTCGGCTTTAATAGGTTTCAGCTAGGTTAGTTTCGACTGAGTCGAAGAAGTAGTATATAAATCGAAAGGTGCTTCTAAAGGAGGCGGAACCTAGTTTTTCGAGAAAATCTGAATTAATGCTAATAAAAGAAATTTTTTTGCACCTAATCTGCTTTGTTGTAAACATTTAATTGGCTGCCCTTAGCTTTTCATATTCTTGACTAATATAACTGTAGCATAATTATAGATCTAAATCAAGGAAAATTTAACAGTTAAGCCCTTTTATTAAGTAAATCTAACTATGCAGTTAAATCCTTCTTTCCGAAACAATTTAATTAATTACTTAGGAAAAATTACAGAAATAAATTTTCAACATGTTATCTAACATATTAAAATTTCAGACCAAAATTCTTCCTATAATATCTGAAATTAATTTCTAAACCCAATTATACATATTTTCCTTTGGAAATTCATATTAAATTTTCCATAGCTTAGAAAATTGCAAAATTTGGAACCCATCACCAAAATCATATTTTACATAACATATAATTTTCTCATGGCATTTGAAAGCATCTATAATCGGTTTTACCCTTAAAACCATGAAAAATTATATTTTTCCATTTTTATTTAAATCAAACATATTATAAATCCAATCAAATCATCACCCAAATCGTCATAAAAACGAATTTAATCTTATACCTGAAACATATGATCAAAGAACAAAATAGAGATGATATAGATTATTATTCACATCGATTTTGATTAGGAGATGGATTGACATTAAGATTTATTCCTCTTTCTTTAATCCTTAGCTTGATTTAAATTTTCTGTTTTTTCCTCCCTAATAATGGCCGGCTCCTCTTCTTATGTTTGCAATTTAATTTTGTTTTGCATAAATAAACGTGAATAAAGGGAAATGGGAATATATATATATAGGTGATGGGTTATGTGCGGCTATTTCCTAATAAGCCCTTAGTTAATTAATTATCATACATAACCACTTATAAGCCCATTTATCTTATTAAGAACGACCCATAATTTATTTTCATATCTCAGTCTCCTTATCACTCTAATTATTTACATTATTCTATTTAATTTATTTGATTAAATCTCATGAATAATGTTATAAAAAATTAGGGGTGTTACAGGCTCCCCTCTTTAAAGAATTTCTTCATCGAAATTCAGTAAGGACTACATACTAAACACAACAATCATCTATAAAGACTCCTAACAATCATACTAGTTTACCTGACTAGCAACTATTTATATAATCTAATATAGACATACACTCAAAGCTGATCAGGATAAGTATCTCTAATCCCATCTTCTGTCTCCCTAGTACAATCCTTCTCGTTGTCGTTCCTCTAAACTTTACCAACTTGACTGTCTTGTTCCTCAATCCTTTCTCACCTCTCGCGACAACCCGAACTGATTGTTTAACAAAAGTCAAATTAAGCTCTACCATCAAATCTTCCAATCCTATCAGAGGAATAATAGTCTCTGGATCATGCACATACTTGTGAAGTTAAGACACATGCAATATATTATGGAAACCAACCATACTGCTGGTGACTCTACTCTATATGTGCACTTCCCAATCCTCTTTGTAATATAGAATGGACCAACATATCTCGGTGCTAGTTTTCCTGACTTTCCAAATCATACCACGTCCTTCATCGGTGATACCTTAATGAAAACCTTATCTGCAACTGAGAATTCTAGGACTTTACGCCTTTTGTCTGCGTAACTCTTCTGTCTAGGCTGATCTTCCTTCATCCTTTCTCAGATCAAATTAATTTTTTCGGTCGCCTCTCTAACCAAAGCTGAACCTAAGACTAATATATATCCAATCTCCAACCATCATGCTGGTGATTTGCATGGCCTTCCATACAAATCTTCAAAAGGCGTCATTCATATACTAGTTTGATAACTATTATTATAGGAAAACTCAACCAAATGTAGGTGATCTTCTCAAGATCCACAAAGTCCAATACACAAGCTCTCAATAAATCCTCGAGTGCCTTGTTGACTATCTCTGTCTTCCCATCCATCTATGGGTGATATGCAGTACTCACCTTAAGCTTGGTACCTAATACTTCCTGTAGACTCTTTCAGAATTCACTAGTGAACAAAGCATCTCTATCACTGACTATGCTACTAGGAACTCCATACAGTCTAACTATGTTCTTCATGAACAACTAGCTAAAGCAGGTGCCGTCCTGGTTGAGTTAACTAGAACGACACGGGCACTCTTGGTCAACCTGTCCACTATGACCCATATACTTTCATTTTCTCTATTTGACCTTGGCAACCCATCTATAAAATCCATGGATATCGAATCCCATTTCCAAACTGGAATCTCTAGAGGTTGAAGCAATCCACTCAGCTTCTAACGTTCGGCTTTCACTTGTTGACAGTTTGCGCACGCCTAACCCACAAGCCAACAACCATCTACATTCCTTCCGAATAGAAGCCCCTCTTCATGTCCTCATACATCTTGGTCCCTCTAGAATGAATCGTAAACTTGGATCAATGACATTCTCTAAGAATTTCTTTCTTCAAGTTCTCAACATTCGGAATACCCAACCGCCCCTTCTTTCTCAACCATCCTCTCTACTCAAGACTAAATCCTTTAGATCATCGATCTCCACTCCAACCTCAAGCCTTCTAGTCCTCCCGGCCAATACTGGATCCTCTTTCTACGTAGAAGCAATCCTCTCGATCAACACTGGTCGAACTTCTAAATAGGACAACATGTCGATACTCTGACTAGAACTAGCAGTTGATCTTAAATACACACTACACGTAGTCAAAGTTTCTAAATCCTTTCAATTTGCCAACATAGCTAACACCACATTCTGACGTCTTCTGCAAAGAGCATCTGCTACCTTATTTCCTTTTCCATGAGTATACTCTTTACCAAATCATAAGCAGCCAAGAACTCCAACCACCTTTGTTGTCTCATATTCAATTCCTTCTAAGAGAATAAATACTTTAATGACTTATGATCTATGTATAGCTCAAATCTCTACCTTAAGACATAATGTTTCCAAATCTTGAATGCGAAGATCACCGCTACCAATTCCAAATCGTGAGTAGGATATCTCACTTCATGCGGTTTAAGCTATCGAGAATCCTAGGCAATAACATTTCCCTTCTGCATCAACATCGCCCAAAATCCAATCCTATATGGATCAGTGTACACTATCAACCCTTCGTTTTCATTTGGAACTATTAACACTGGTGCATTGGTCAATAGATGCATTAACTTATGGAGTGCGCCCTCGCATTTGTCGGACCGAACAAATTTCACATCCTTCCTGGTTAACTTAGTCAAAGGTGTTGTTATCCACGAGAAATCCTTGATGAATCTCCGGTAATTGCCAGCAAATTCAAGAAAAATTCTAATCTCGATCACCGTCTCTGGTTTCTTCCAATTTTTAGCAGCTTCGATCTTATCTGGATCGACTAACAATCCCTTCTCTGAAATCACATGACGAAGAAATTTAACCACTTCTCCAAAAATGACACTTGAAAAACTATGCCTTCAGCTGATATTGCCTCCGCATCTCGAGCACCACTCTAAGATGATCATCATGCTCTCTTTCATTTTTACAGTATTGTAAAATTCCGTTTATAAATACCAATACCAACCTGTCCACTTACTCCCGAAAAACTCCATTCATCAAATCCACGAAGAAATCAGGTGCATTCGTTAATCGGAATGACATTGCTAACTACTTGTATGAACCATACCGAGTTCGAAATGTTGTCAAAGGAATGCTGTCCTTTTCCACTCTTAACTGATGGAAACTTGTTGTCAAATCCAACTGGGAAAACACTTTGGCTCCATATAATTGATAAAATAGATCATCTATTCTCGGCAAAGGATTCTTATTCTTGATCATCCTTTTATTCAACTTACGATAGTCAATACACATCCTCAACAACTCATCTGGCTTCTTCATAACCACGGCTGCTCCCCAAGGCGAACTGCTTGGCCTAATAAAATTCCTTCCTTCTAGATCCACTATCTACACCTTCAATTCCTTCATCTATGTCGGTGTCATCCTGCTAGGTTTTCCATTGACAGGTTCAGCTCCTGGCACAAGATCTATTCGAAACTCAATAGCTCGTTTTGATGGTAGACCTATGACCTGCTCAAAGACATATGCAAACTCTCTTGCTACTCGAAGATTGGATCTTGTCCTGCTCATTTCGCTTTACGCTTTAGAAGATCGAATCACAAACTCGTTCTGTTCTTTCTAAAGGACCTGACTTAACACTTCTTCCATTCCAATGGCACTCAACAATATAAACACTTTGGTTCGAATTCTCTACTGATAATTTGATTCGGTAATGACTATCTGGGTGTCTCGATGATATCACCTCATCCTAGAAAAATATCTTTGCCTCATGCTTACTCAATCAATTCATACCCAAAATGATCTTAAAATATATGAAATCGAAAACATACAGACTACATGCAAACTTATGACCTAATAAATCAAGTTCTACTTGGTCAAATCTCAGCCCAAGAGTTGCATATATTCATATTGGATTCACAACCCTTAAGGAAGTAACAAGGTATGTGTGTCCTAAGCATAATCTATCAACCAGATTCTGCAATATAAATGAATGTGTACACCGGTATCAAATAGTATCCTAACCGGTGTGCTCTGAATCAAAAATGTACCTTTCATCACAGACTTGTCTTTGTCAGTTGCAGTAGGCCTAGCTGATGCAGATCCAATAGCAAAAAACCTTTCCTCTATCAACCCTAACTGGCTCTAGGCACTAATTCGTATAATGCCCAGCTTGATCGTAGTTGAAGCACTTCACATTCTTCTTGTCTGCAGCCTTATTTCCCTTGCTTGACCGATACTCATCCGCATAATGACCCTTCTTCTCATACTTGAAACAAATTAAATCAACCTTTGCCTACTCGGCAGCGTTTCCCTTCTAGGCTCCCTTTTCTTAAAGAACTTTCTCTTCTTTCCATGAGAACCTTGGATTTCAACTAGCTTCTCTCTAGCACAAATAGCATGCATCTCCTCATAGCGAATTGCCATGTCCACCACTACATTACTAGGATCATGGATATGTGGCAGGGTTGCCCTAGCATTCTTGGACCTTAATCCTCTAATGAGCCTCTCGTTCCTCCCAATGAAGGTGTCTATAGTATTATATCTATAAATGGACAACTCATCAAACCTAGTGGCATACTCAATAACCGACATCTCTCCCTCCTCTAGATCCAAAAACTTCCTTAATAGTGCTAACTTAGCAACGTTAGATATAAAGCTTTGCTCAAATCTCCTTTGAAAATCAGCCCAAGTTAATTCCTCCTCAGGAACCCTGACTGTAACATTGTTTCACCAATGAAGCATTGACCCTTGCAGCTGCCTAGAGGCTAATCTTCTCTTCTGCTCATCATCCAAACCCAAATCAGCAAAGATACGTTCATAACGCAACAACAATTTTCCATTTCTATGGCATCCTCTATTCCTACAAATGGCTTCCCACCCAGACTGGTGTAGTCTCTACTCAGCCTAGCATAATTATTCCCAACTGAAGCCACATGATTAGCTCCTCCAACATTTCTAACAACTCCAGCAGCATCTACTACTTGCATCATGTTGACGAAAAAATGATACATCACCCCCATATCTACTGGTGGATTTCCAGCACCCAAATTTGCATACGCATTTTGGTTAGTATTAGTCTGTCAGCCTTGATTCCTCCGGGTATTAGGTCAAGCATTTCTATTAGTTGTGGTGCTTTCTCCATCGAGATTTCCTCTTTTGTTTCCTACCTCCATATCTTCTTTCTCGTAAATCTACATACGAACGTAGTAAAATATAGAAGAACGGTCTAAGAGAGAGGGGAAGACATATTTATATATATATATATATATATATATAACAAATACAAGTACGTTACTATAGTGCTATCCAAACAATGGTCTTACTTTCTAGTTTGTTGGATAATGTTTTTGAAAAACCTTTTATGTATAAATTTTTCTTTTAAGTTTCATAAACGTATGCTCTAATACCAACTTATGACCTTCCCTACCTTCAGGCCACAAGCTAAGCGCTACAGATGCTATAGTCATCTATAGAATTAACTTATGGTGACAAAATACGGTAATGCTAGATTCATTGATACAACAGAAACATATGGATATGAAATAAAACACAGATTTCAAAACAACTATTTCATTACATTTCTAATCCATATTTTAGATTCAATACATAATCCATCAATCTTGTCCACGTTTAGAAAATTAAAATTATTACATATATGCCAATAACGACATATGAAGATTCTCCCTAGGATGATCAGAGTATATAATTAGGCAAGTAAACAACATTGCCATTACAACCAAAATACAGTGGAATAAAAAGAACTCTTATTAACTAGCTTTCCTCCCACATGTCTTCAAAATCTTTATTCGTTTAAAAGCGAACTTGAAAACCTAAAACCCCAAACTGCTCAAAATAAATTGAGCATCCGAGAGTTTAAGGGGAAAATATAAACTTCGAGTCAGACATAAAGACTGGTGTGAATAATAATCTACCATCTCAAGCCATTTAGATATCTAGTGAGACTACGTAGCCTAACGAAACGGGTTTTCCCCTCATTAGTATCCTAAAAACATTATAAAACCATATATTGTGCACCTACATCCATAATGGTTAAAACAATTCAAAACAATATGATGATATGCATATAGGTTAAAAACATTTTGGATTTTCCATCCCCTATTTAATTGACCATCTGTCATGTTCATAGTTTCTAGGGTTACTATTAACCTTTTAGTTTTCATGGGTTGACTAATAACCTGTTTAATATTTATGGAATCCCTGCCCTGTATCATATTTTTCATGAGATCACTAAGAACCTATTGGCCCCTGCAAATAACTTCATTATTTCCTGGGTTCTTCCTGAACTTATTGGTAACTCCAATAACTTCCCTCTAATCCTAGTTTTCATGGGTTGACTAGGAACCTATTGACATTTGTCAATAACTTAATCTGGATATAGTTTTCATGGGTTCACTACAAACCAATTGGCCCCTGTCAACCACTTTCAAATCATAGTTTTCATGGGTTTACTATGAAATTATTAGCCCCTTCCAATAACTCTATCTATACATAGTATTCGTGGGTTTACTATGAACCTACTTGCCCTTGCCAGTAACTTTCTCTAAGCATAGTTTTCATGGGCGCATTATAAACCTGTCTATATGCCAATTCTTTAATCAGTATTTAGGCATCCTATATTCTGGTATAACAGACCTCTTGGATGTAATTCTAATTATTCAAGATTTATTCAATTTATATTCACTACTGGCCCAAACTAGCCGGTTATTCTGCCCTTTCTCCTCAAAATACAGTTATGGGTCCATTTTAACGTGAATATGTAGATGAAGAAGCAAACATAATAACATAATAGTACCAATACCTATGGTTTAATATCCTTGAAATCACTTTCATATAAAACATGGTTAATCCCTTAACCTATTACTTTATGAAGGAAAGCTTCTTTGAAAACTATATACTTAAAAGCAATTGCAAAACTCCTTTATTTATGCCATGGTTTTCCTTTAAAAACTTGAGATTGGGTTCTTTGTTTTAAAAGCCAGGCTTTCGAAACCATTGGATAACCCCCTTTGAAAGTTATAAAATCTTCTTTTCAAAACACCTTAAACACGCATTTTGAAAACATTGAGGTAACTCGCCTTCAAAACATTCATTAAAGACCTATCAAAACATTGGGGCATCTCCCCTTCAAAACCTTCATTAAAGACCTTTCGAAAACATTGGGGTACCTACCCTTCGACACCTTCATTAAAGACTTTTCGAAAGCATTGGGATATCTCCCCTTCGAAAACATTTGAAAGGACCTTTTTCGAAACCATTGGGTTTAATTTAAAAACACCTTTTGGGCCAAAGTGAATACATACGAAAGTATCCCTTTTGAAACCTTTTATCCTTATAAAATTTTGTTTGGGGAAAATTTGGTGGCGTCAAAACCATCCTTTCGAAAGCTCAAAACCTTTGAGTAAAACATTGAAGTATAGCATCGAAATCCACCATGGAGCAATTGCCTTTGAAACCCTTTACCCCTTTTGAAAGCATTTAGGAAGTGGTTTTGTATAAATTTAAAACAATAGCTACCCTTTGAAAGCATTGATGACTTCAATACACTTGAAAGGTAAAAGAATGGCAGCATGGTTTTGACTAAGTCGAAAACATCATTTTCGAAAGCATTGTTTTATAATTAAAGGAACTCATTCGAAAGCTCTTATTTAAAAACACAAGATGGCAGTCTTTTTTGAAAGCTTTTTAGAAAGCCCTTTTTGAATGCATACGTTTCGACACCTTTGAAAGCTTTTAGTAAAACAAAGAAGGCGCTTAACATTTGAAAACAAAATAAAGGTTTCGAACCCATCGAAAGCTACACTTTCGACACTATGCCTTCCGCCTTTCTCCAATCCACTACGTACCAATCTCATTGATACCATGTGTATTGATTTCAGCTTTAATAGGTTTCGACTAGATTGGTTTCTACTAGTTTGAAGCGGAAGTATATAAGTCGAAAGGTACTTTTAAAGGAGGCGGAACCCACTTTTCTGGGCAAATTTGAATTAATGCTAATAAAATGCAAACTTTTTGTAACTAACCTGCTTAGTTGTAAACATTTAATTTGCTGCCCTTTACTTTTGAAATTCTTTACTAATATAACTACTGCATATTCACAGATCTAAATTAAGTAAAATTTAACACTTAAGCTCTTCCATTAAGTAAAACAAATCATGCAATTAAATCCTTCTTTCTAAAATAATTTAATTCTCTTAGTAAATTACTTAGGATAAATACCAAAAATTACAGAAATTCACTTTCAAAATTTTATCTAACATATTAAAATTTCAGACCATAATTCTTTCTGAAATATCTGAATTTAATCCAAAACCCAATTATACATATTTTTCTTAGGAAATTCAAATTAAAATTTCCATAGCTTGAAAAATTAAAAAAATTGAAATCCACCTCCAAAATCATACTTTGCATAACATCTAATTTTCTCATGGCATTTGAAAGCATCTATAATCGGTTTTATCCTTAAAACTGCGAAAAATCATACTTAACCATTTTTTTTGAATCAAACATATTATTAGTCCAATCATATCATCACCCAAATTATCATAAAAACAAATTTAGTCTTAAACCTGAACATTTGGTCAAAGAGCAAAATAAAGATGATATAAATTATTATTCACCTTGATTATGGTAAGGAGACTACATTGAGATTAGCATTAATTCCCATTGCTTTAATTTTAGCTTGATTTAAATTTTCTATTCGTTTTCTCCTTAGTAATGGTCGGGTCCTCTTCTTATGTTTGCTTTTCATTTTTTTTTTGCACAATGAACGTGATAAAGGAATAAGAATATATATATATATATAGGTGATGGTTTATGTGCGGAAATTTCCTAATAAGCCCTTAGGTTAATTAATTATCATGTATAACCATTTATAAGCCTATTTATCTTATTAAGCGTGGCCCATAATTTATTTTCATATCTCAGTCTCATTATTGCTCTAATTATTTACATTATTTCATTTACTTTATCTAATTAAATCTCTCGAATAACGTTATCAAAAATTAAGGGTGTAACAATTTCATACATATCTATTTACCTATACACACACACACACACACACACACACACACACACACACACACACACATATATATATTATGATGCAAACATGTAACACCCCATATTTTTAGTGACATTATTTAGGATATTAAATTAGCGAAGTTAAATAAAATAATGTAAGATGATTAATAGATTGGGGTTTGATTTAACCAAGGGTGGCTGTGCCTATAGGTAAAATGAACTAAAGAAATAAGATGGAAATAAGTGTTAGGAAATAAGGTAGGGCAAAATGGAAAATAGGATGAACTTATACTCTAAACCCTTAGGAAATTAAACATACGTTCTTTCATTTTTCTCAGGCAAAAGTGCTCTAAGGCTAATCACCATTTATCTCAAGAGAAGATAAAGTTAAGATTTTCAAAAGGAAGAAGTAAATCAACATAATCAAGATCAAATCTCACACCCTTAAGCAAAAAGCTAAGGTGAATAATTTCTATATCTCAAGTTTTCTAAATGATTTTAGTTTTAAGATGAAACCCAAATTTTACCTTACATATTTAGCCATGATTTTGAAGAGTAAAATGTTTATATATGCATGTTGATGATTTATGCTTGTTCATATAGATTTTATGATATGTTTTGATGTGAAAACCCTATTAATGACATTCAAATGCCTTGCGATTTTTGATATAAACCAGAAATGTTATTTTAGAAATGATTTTAAATTTTCATAATTTTTTGAATTAATGTGGAATTTACATTAATTTTCTAGTGAAGAAAATGATTTATTGGGTTACAAATTATTTATGGCTAAATAATTAATTATTTGGGTCTGAAATTTTTATATGTTAAAAAATATGTTAAAAAGGATTTTTTGGATTTTTTGTAGAATTTTCCAAAGTGATTTGATGAATATATAAAATTATTTAATATATGGGACTTAAATATATTATATATTTAATTAAGGAGAAGGGGTATTTTGCAAATGATTTAAATTAATTAATTCTAAAATTATGGCAGTACTTTTAGAACTGAAAAATTACGAACCAATAAAAGATTGATAACCAAGGCAGGTTAGTTAAAAAGATTTACTTAAAAGAGTTTAAAATCAGAAATTCATGTCAAAAGTATGTTTCGCCTATTTTGGTTTCACTCAGGTAGCTTCCGACTAAGACCCTCCCCATCCTTCAACAAACGTATGCACATAATATTAACTTTTTGGTACACAGTGAATTGGACAAATGTGGAAGGTAAGAGTCGGAACCAATGGGGTTCCAAAAGGGTAGAAGCCCCTTTTAGTTTCAAAAATAAAAAAGCGTCTGCTTGCTTTTGACTAAGTAGCTTTTGACTTAGTTGGCTTCCGACTAAGTCAATTAATTTAAAGAAAGGTTTTAAGGATGTGAATTTGTTTTAAGAAATATCTTTCAACTAAGTCCACTTACGACTAAGTCAATGGTTTAAAGGTTGGTTTCGAAATTGTTCCACCCTTATTTTTAAACAATAGCCTCCGATTATGTTGAACCTTTACTACCACCCTCTACCTTTCAGAACAGAGCTTTTGAAGGGGTTATTCTGTTTTATAAAATCCCTGTCGCTTCTCCTATGTTTTCCAAAGGGGTAGTTTAGACACCATCACTTCTCAACTTATTTATAGCTTTCGAATGAGTAAGCTTTCGACCCAGTTGTTTGTGACCCTTAGTGATTTTTAAAGAATAACCCAAAGGTTGCAACTAGTTTAGTGTTGAATGATTTTGAAAGGTGTTTTCCATATGTTTTATAATTGAACCCAAATGCTTTCAAAGGGTTTAAGGTTTCAATGCCTTTGAAAGGTTTTGAAGAAGGTTTTAAAGGGGTGGTTCCCTTATGTTTTCGAAAGGCTTTGAAAGAATGATTTTGAAGGGATGGTTTCCCTACATTTCAGAAAGGTCTAAAGGAAAAGTTTTTTCAATGGTTTTGAAGTTTAAAGGAAAGGTATTTCCCTTGGTTTCGAAAGGCAATGTTTATTAATTTTAAAGAGGGATGTCTAAGGTTTTTAGCTTTTGAAGGAAAAACAATTTCAATGGTTTCGAAAGGTTTATAAGAAAGGTTTCGAAAGGAAGTTTTGGCCTTTCGGCCTAGATAAATGAAGAGATTACTTAGTTTCGAAAGAGATGCTTTCAATGGATTCGAAATTGGTACTTTCAATGGATTCTAAAGGAGTACTTTCAAAGATTTAAATGTTTTCATCAATAAAGATTTGAGTAAAGTACATATATATCATAGCAAGGTGATTTTGAGTAAAGCATAAAGTATAAACGTTTCCTTGTTTAAGTTTGGTTTAAAAGGTTTTATATCAATTTCCGATGAAAAGGTTTTCAAGGAAATTATGGGAGGGTATCCCGAAGGAAAATGACTCGGATATTAGAATACCAAATGGGGCTGGTATAGGTTCGAGCCCTATACATTAGCTATTGGTCCCAACTAATTTAGTCCAAAATTCCAGTGTGTAGGGCTTTACCATAAGTAAGACTAAAATTATGATTACACACAGAAGGGAATATGTTTTTATATACAGATAGATTAATGGCGAGCCCACAAAATCATTAGGATCAGGAGACCTTAAGTGACATTTAGTTAGGGACAGACCATCCAGAAGAGAAGTAATTATCAGATAGTTAAGAATAGACCGTCCAAAAAAGGAATGTCTAATAGATGTTAGATTATTTTGTTATATTGTCTAGTAGGCCCGAGTAAGCCAAAAGTTAATAAAACAAAACTACAGTGTTTGTACAGATAGTCCGTCTGTTACCTGATATGCATATTTACATATTGATGCTTTACAAGTTTTAACTAGTTTTGTTTGCATGATAAAAGTTTATAAAAGATATGTTTTAAAAGGATATTAGTAAGGGGAAACCTGTTCCGCTAAACGGTGTGGTCTCACTTAATATCAAATAACCGAGATGTATAATATTATTCACATTAGGCATTATGTCTGATTCGAAGTTTATGTTTTTCCCCTTAAACTCTTGGGTGCTTAAAATTGACTTGAGTAGGTTGAGGGATTGAGGTTTTTTTAGGTTTTAGTAGGATGACGAATAAAGCTAATGGATAGCTATTTAGGAGTTGCAGTTTTTGTTTTAGTTGTTTTATTCTACTGTATGTATTATGTCAGTTATGACAATATTACTCTGATCATCGAAGGGGGCATCTTCTTATGTCACTCTTGGCGTATTTGTAGTAAGTATATTTTATCATTGCTTGGTATATGCTTTGGGATTGCGTATTATGAATATGGATCATGTGTTTTGAAATGTAATGGAAAATTATGTTTTGAAATCTACGATTTGTTTCTTATTCAAGTGCTTCTGATATTATAAGTACCATTAATAAAGCCGTATTTAGTCGTCAGAAGTTAATACTATAGATGACTACAGCATTTGTAGCGCTTATCTTTGGGCCTCTAGATAGGGAGTGTTACAACTTGGTATCAGAGCATAGGTTTAAGAATTACTTTGACTAAAAATGATTTTTGAAAACATAATCCCTAGAAGTTAGAGTTAAGATTGGGGCATAGGATAATGCTATAGTGACGTACTTGTATTTGCTATATATGTAAGTATAGCTTTATCTCTAGACTCCTATCTTTGTTAGACTATTCTTTTGTAACTTATGAGGCTTGAATACAAATATGGATGAAAGAAGAGGTAGGGTTAATATGGGAGGAGACAACACCACTACTAATGAAATGCTCGACCAAATGCTAGAAGAGGTCAAGGTCAGGACCAGGCTGAGAATGTTGGTGCTGGGATTCCCCAAGTAAACTTGGAAGCCATGTACTAGTTTTTCGTAAGCATGATGCAAGCTAAAATCGCTGCTGGGGTTGTTGGTGGAAATGCTATGAGAGGAGTTCAAGCAACTCCAGTAGTCAACCATTATGCTAACTTGAGTAGAGATTATACTAGGCTTGGAGGGAAGCCATTTATTAGAAACGAAGATGCTATTAAAGTGGAGAACTGTTTGTTACACTATGAAAGGTTATTCGTTGATTTAGAGCTCAACGACGAGAAGAATAGGAGACTTGCCTCGGGACAGCTTTAAGGGGCAGCTTTTTTTTGGTGGAACAGTGTGATAGCTGGGCTAAATGAAGAGGAGATGATGTGGGATAAGTTTAGGAGAAGATTCTATGATAGGTTCATGTCAGTAATGGCACAGTCTGTCTTGATCAGGAAGTTCGTTGAATCGGAACAAGGAGAAATGTCAGTCCTAGAGTATGCTAGTAGATTTGAAGAATTGGCTAGGTATGGATATGCCACTGTTGAACGGTGAAAAGGAATGAGAGGTTTGAAGCCAGAATTGGCGAGGAATACTTTGCTGCGCATTAGAGATCCATGTGACGTAGTTGTGGAAATGGCATTGAGACATTAGTTTTAGCTTGTTTGGAGAAGAAGGAGGTTCAGGTACGACAAGGCCAAAAGAGATAGTTTTTCCACAAGAAGAATGCTCAAAAAAGGAGCAGTGAAAAAGGAAAAATCTGAGGTGGTCTGCTATAAGTGTGATAAGAAAGGCCATTACGCTCATGAGTGTCGAACAGACTATGGAAAGAAAGCTGCTGAAAAGAAAGGAGTTAGATGCTTCAATTGTGATCAAGTTGGACACTACAGGAACTAGCTCAAAGATCCAGATAAGGAAGAAAAGGGCCAAATATTTGCATTGGAACCTGCTACTTCGAATTCGATAGTACAGGAGAAAGGAAAAGCGATATTGGGAGATACGCTGCAAATCCATGGTATGTCTGTTAGCATTTTGTTTGATACTGGTGCATCACATTCTTTTATATCTCGATGTTTGGTAGATAAGCTTAACCTAGAACCCACATATTTAGTTACATCCTCAAGATTTGCAAATCTGATAGGTGGTTATGCGACACTTGGGATGAATTATGACCATTTAGAGTTTAACTTGCTAGATTACACCTTTGTTTATAGTTTCCATGTGTTTGACTTTGAAGTGTTCGGAATTATATTTGGAATGGATTGGTTAAGTAAATACGATGCTAGGATATTTTGCCAGGATAGAAAAATATCACTAAGGCACTCGGATTTTAGAGATCAGGTAGTTATACTGGAGAAAACCCAAGCTGTGAGGTGAATGCCTTATTGGGTGTTATGGAGTTAGATGATGAGTTAAATCACGTTTTCATAATTAGAGAATTCATAGATGTGTTTGAACCGGTAGTTGGATTGCCATTAAAAGGGCCATTGAGTTTCAAGTAGATTTGGTGTCCGGGGCAGAATTGGTAAGTAGGCCGCCAAGCAGGATGACACATACAGAGATGAAGGGTTTGAAGGCTCTTCTGGTAATTTTGGAAAGCAAGAGTTTTATTAGACCAAGCAGTTTGCCTTGGGGAGCAGTCGCTGTATTTGCAAAGAAACCAGACGGATCGTTAAGGCTATATATCGACTATTGTAAGTTGAATGAAAAAACGATAAAGAATCGATATCCCTTGCCGAAAATTGACAATTTGTTCCATCAATTGAGTGGAGCCAAGATATTTTCTCAGTTGGATTTGGTTATGGATTTTCAACAGCTTAGAGTAGCAGAAGACAATATACCTTTGATGGTGTTTAGAACCAGGTATGGGTCATACGAATGGTAAGTTTTGCCATTCGGACTCACTAATGAGCCGACATTCTTTGTAGACTTGATGAACTGAATTTTCAGGGAGCCCTTGGATAAAATCATGTTGGTGTTCGTAGATGATTTTTTGATATACTTTAAGGATGAGAAAGAGAATGAAGTTCATCTTAGAGTGCTTCTTGAGACTTCGAGAGAGCATCAGCTGAAGGCGAAGTTTTCGAAGTGTCATTTCTAGAAGAAGGAGGTGAAGTTTCTTAGTCATGCAGTCTCAGAAAGAGCATTGGCAGTCGATCTAGATAAAATCAAAGCTGTTAATAATTGGAAAAGACCAGTAATGCTAACTGAAATAAGAAGCTTCCTTGGATTGACAGGATATTACCGGAGGTTCATTAAGGATTTTTCATGGATAGCAGCACCGATGACCAGGTTAACACAAATGAATGTGAAGTTTGTACGGACCAATAAGTGTGAGGAAGCATTCTAAAGCTTAAGACACTTGTTGACCCATGCACCTATATTAGTGGTTCCGGAGGGGAATCAGGACTTGGTAGTTTATGCAAATGCTTGTTGTACTAGGTTAGGGTTGTACTAATGCAGAGGAGTAAAGTGGTTACGTGCGCTTCTAGATAGCTTTGACCACATGAGGTTAGATATCCAATGCATGACTTGGAGTTAGCTGTAGTTATTTTTGCTTTGAAGATGTGGAGACATTACCTTTAGGAGAATGGTTCGAGTTGTACACCAACCATAAGTCATTGAAGTACTTGTTCTCTCAAAAGGAGCTGAACATGAGACATCAAAGGTGGTTTGAGTTTTTAGCCACTTATGATTTCGGAATATGATACACAGCAAGGGAAGGCAACAAGGTTGCAGATGCGCTTAGTAGAAAGCATCAAAATGTAGTGTTGGCTATGATAGCGAAATGGAAGGACTTGGAAGCCTTGACAGCTTGCAGAGTGCAATGGAGATCCAAGGCTGCGTCTGGTGGAGGATATGCTATATTATCTTATTTAGAAGTCCGACTGGTATTGATTGAGAAGACTGCTTCTAAAAAGGAAAAGGATCCAGTGTTGGCTGATAGGATTGGGAAAATGAAGAACGGAACTGAGAGCGATGACTTAAAAGATTTCAGTCTTGACCAAATTGGATGGTTGAGGAAGAAAGGTAGATTATGTGCTCCAAATGTGGGAGACATAAGGAAGGAAGTCTTAGAGGAATGCCAACGTTCGAAGTTCACTATACATCCAAGAGGTACGAAGATGTATCAAGATATGAAGAGAAGTTTCTTCTGAGAAGGCATGAAGAGGGATGTTGGCTTAAGCGTGAAAAAGTGCTTGAACTATCAGTAGTTGAAAGCCGAGCATCAGAAGTCAAGTGGGTTGCTTCAGCCATTAAATATTCCAGTATGGAAGTGGGATTCTATTTCTATGAGTTTCATAGGCTTGTTGCCGAGATCTAATAGAAGGGATGAAAGTATATGGGTCATCGTGGATAGATTGGTTAAGAGTGCTCATTTCATCACAGTTAAGTCAAATAGGACAGCACCTGTATTGGTTAAGTAGTTCATGAAGAATGTGGTTAGTTTACACGGAATTCCTAGTAGAATTGTTAGTAACAAAGATTCCTTATTCACTAGCGAATTTTGGAAGTGTCTACAGGATAGTTTAGGAACCAAGCTCAAGATGAGTACCGCTTACCATCCGTAGAAAGATGGCAAACGAAAAGGGTTAACTAGATCTTGGAGGACTTGTCACAAGCTTGTGTATTGGATTTCAGGGGATCATGGAAAGACCACCGACACCTAGTCGAATTTTCTTATAACAATAGTTATCAGACTATTATAGGTATGACATCGTTTAAAGCTTAGTATGGAAGACCATGCAAATCACCTGCATGGTAGTTAGAACCGAAAATAGATTAGTTATTGGTCCTGATTTGGTTAAAGAAATCATGGAAAAGATTGTGTTGATAAGGATGGGAATGAAGGAAGCTTAGTCTAGGCAGAAAAGCTATGCAGATAGAAGAAGATTTAGGGTTCTATGTTGGGGACCATGTTTTCGTCAAAGTATCGCTGATGAAAGGTATTATCAGGTTCGAGAAGATAGGGAAGTTAGCACCGAGGTTCGTAGGACCATTTTATATTTTTGAAAGGATCGAAATACTCACATATAGAGTAGAGCTACCGAATAGTTTGGTAGAAGTCCACGACATTTTCCATGTATCTCATCTGAGGAAGTATGTTAAGGATCCAGATACTACTATAGCACCAACAGTGTTAGAATATTTACTAGTGGAACAAGACATGACTATAATAAGGAAACCTATCCGGATAATCGCAAGAGATGAGAAGAAGTTGATGAGCAAGACGGTCAGATTAGTGAAAGTCCAGTGGAGTGATACTTGGGAGACTGAAAGCAGGAGTAGAGACGCTTATCCTGATTTGTTTTGATGGTATGTTTTACCTTTGATTGTTTGATATGTTCCTTATTGTATTTCGAGGATGAAATTCTTTAAGGAGGGGAGATTGTAATACCCCATATTTTTAGTGACATAATTTAGGATATTCAATTAGCTAAATAAAATAAAATAATGTAAGATGATTAGTGGATTGAGATTAGATTTAACCAAGGATAGCCATGCCTATATGTAAAATGAACTAAAGAAATAAGATCGAAATAAGTGTTGGGAAATAAGGAAGGGGAAAATGGGAAATAGGATGGACTTATACCCTAAACCCTTAGAAAATCAAACACACATTCATTTCATTTTTCTCAAGCAAACGCACTCTAAGGTCGACCACCATTTTCAATCTCAAGAGAAGATAAAGCTGGGATTTTCAAGTGGAAGAAGTAAATCAACATAATCAAGATCAAATCCCACATCCTTAATCAAAAAGCTATGGTGAATAATTTCTACATCTCAATTTTTTTAAATGATTTCGATTTTAAGATGAAACCAGAATTTTATCTTTCATGTTTAGCCATTATTTTGAAGAGAAAAATGTAAATATATACATGTTGATGATTTATGATTGTGCATATAGATTTTATGATATGTTTTGATATGAAAACCCTATTTAATGATATCCAAATGCCTTGCGATTTTAGATATATACAAGAAATGTTATTTTAGAGATAGGTTTCAATTTTCATAATTTTTAAATTAATGTGGATTCTATATTAATTTTCTAGTAAATAAAATGATTTATTGGGTTATAAATTATTTATAGCTAAATAATTAATTATTTGGGTCTGAAATTTTTATATGTTAGAAAAGATAGTAAAGGAGATTTCTAGAATTTTAATAGAATTTTTCAAGGTGTTTTGATGAATATATAAAATTATTTAAGGCATGCGACTTAAATGTTTATATATTTAATTAAGGAGAAGGGGTATTTTTCAAATGATTTAAATTAATTAATTCTAAAATTATGGCGGCACTTTTAGAAAAAAAATTAGAAACCAATAAGAGATCGACAAACAAGGCAGGTTGGTTAAAAAGTTTTGCTTAAAGAGGTATAAAATCAGAAATTCATACCAAAAGCATGTTTCACCTATTTCGGTTTCGCCCAAATAGCTCTCGATTAAGTCCTTCCGCCTCCTTCCACAAACCAATGCACATAGTATCAACATCTAGTTACACAGTAAATTGGACAAAGGCGGAAGGTAAGAGTCAAAACCAAGGGGGTTTCGAAAGGGTAGAAACACCTTTTAGTTTAAAAAGAAAAAAGCACCTACTTGCTTTCGACTAAGTAGCTTTCTACTTAGTTGGCTTCCGACTAAGTCAATTAATTTAAAGAAAGGCTTTAAGGTTGCTCATTTGTTTTAAGAAATAGATTTTGGACTAAGTCCACTTACGACTAAGTCAATGGTTTTAAGGTTGGTTTCGAAATAGTTGCATCCTTGTTTTTAAACAATAGCTTCCAACTATGTCGAAGCCTTTACTGCCACCCTCTACCTTTCGAAACAGAGCTTTCGAAGGGGTTGTTTTGCTTTATAAAAACCTGCCACTTCTCCTATGTTTTCAAAAGGGGTGGTTTTGACACCATCACTTCTCAACTTAGTTATAGCTTTCGAAAGAGTAAGCTTTTGGTCCAGTTGCTTGTGACTCTTAGCTATTTTTGAAGAATAACCCAAAAGTTTCAACTAGTTTAGTGTTGAATGATTTCGAAAGGTATTTTCCACATGTTTTAAAATTGAACCCAAATGCTTTTGAAGGGTTTAAGGTTTCAATGCCTTCGAAAGTTTGTAAAGAAGGTTTCGAAGCGGTGGTTTCCCTATGTCTTCGAAAGGCTTTGAAAGAATGATTTCAAAGGGGTGGTTTCTCTACATTTCCAAATGGTTTAAAGAAAGGTTTATCCAATGGTTTTGAACAAGTCTGACGGAAAAGTTTTTCCTATAGTTTCGAAAGGCAATGTTTATTGGTTTTAAAGAGGGATGTCTAAGGTTTTTTAGCTTTCGAAGGAAATGGAATTTCTATGGTTTCAAAAGATTTATAAGAAAGGTTTCGAAAGGAAGGTTTTGAACTTTCGGCCTAGATGAATAAAGGGTTTACGTGGTTTCAAAATAGATGCTTTCAATGGTTTTGATATGGGTACTTTCAATGGAATCGAACGGGGTACTTTCAAAGGTTTAAATGTTTTCATCAACAAAGATTTGAGTAAAGTACATATTTAACATAGAAAAGTGATTTTGAGTAAAGCATAAAATATAAATGTTTCATTGTTTAAGTTTGGTTTAAAAGGTTTTGAATCAATTTCAGATGAAAAGGTTGTCAAGGAAATTATGGGAGGGTATCCCTAAGGAAAATGACATAGATATTAGAATACTAGATGAGACTGGTACAGAGGCGCGCCCTATACATTAGCTATTGGCCCTACTGATTTAGTCAAGGTTCCAGTATGTAGGGCATTGCCACGGGTTAGACTAAAATTATGATTACACACGGAAGTGAATATGTTTTTGTATACAAATAGGTTGTTGGTGATCCAAAGGTTAATAGTAAGCCAAATAAAACTATCGTGTTCGGACAGATATTCCTTCTGTTACTTGGCATGTATATTTGTATAATAATGCTTTACAAGTTTTAACCAGTTTTGGTTGCATGACAGAGGTTTGCAGAAGATATGTTTTAATAGGATATTAGTGAGGGGAAACTATTCTGCTAAGCGGCATGGTCTCACCTAATATCAAATAACCAAGATGTATAGTATTATTCACACTAATCTTTATGTCTTACTCGAAGTTTAGGTTTTCACGTTAAACTCTCGGTTACTCAAAACTGATTTGAGTAGGCTGAGGGAATGAGGTTTTTTCAGGTTTTAGTGGGATGAAGAATAAAGCTACCGGAGGCGAGCAGGAGGTTAATGGATAGCTATTTAGAAGTTGCATTTTTAATTTAGTTTTTTTATTCCAATGTGTGTATTATGTCAATTATGACAACATTGCTCTGATCATCCAAGAGGGTATCTTCATATGTTGTACTTGGTGTATTTTGTAATAAGTATATTTTATCATTGCATGGGTGACGCTTTGGGATTGTGTATTATGAATATGAAACTAGTGTTTTGAATTGTAATGGAAAATTCTGTTTTGAAATCTATGATTTGCTTCATATTGCTTTTGGTATTATAGATATCATTAATATAGCCATATTTAGTTGCCGGAAGTTAATACTATAAATGACTGCAGCATCTATAGCGCTTAGGTTTAGAGCTTTAGATAGGAGATGTTACAAAACATATACACATTTAGATAGAAAATCAAATAGAAGGGCTAAAATCTCCGTTGCGATGTAAATCCTAACATTTATACACATGCATGTCAAAACATGCACATATTATCTTGTTATACGTGCACAAACTCAAATATGTGTTTATGATATATATATATTATACAAATTATTTAATATAAAATTTTGTTTATTAATTAAAATAAAATATGGATTTTATATAAAATAAATTTATGAGAAATTCTAAATGAACTAGACTACATAGGCCCATTAAGGCATTAACGATCCAAATAGGTAAAAAGATTTGAAATCTACGCAATTACTCTACTTCAGGCTGGTCCAGTTCTAACAGTATGCGCAAGTGCAACATATACAACATGCATGGTTTAATATGACCATATATAAGCATTGAGATTTATACCGCAATGGATATGTTAGCTCCTTCATATATACATAAATGATGCCTAATAAATTGATTTGCACGTGCGCACATATAATTAAAGTGATATGAAAATTATATTTGTATTTAGTTCAATACGTATTTACAGGTAATAGTACAAAGTAATCATATATATATATGTATATATGTATATATATGTATATGTATATAGTAATAAAATAATATTTACAATATAATTATAAAACAATTTAAATTCAATTTAAGTTTCGAATTTCTTCGATGACCGTAATTTCTTTGATGCATTCTTACCGGATCCTGCTGTGATACATTATAGTCTAGAATCTTATTCGTCGAGAGCTAAGCAGGTAGGATTATAATTTATTTTCAAAGACGAGTGGAATCCAAATCGTGTTGTAAAATCTTGCAAGGTTGATAATGAATTTGTTTAGTGCATAATAAAAAGTCCAAGTCAAAATCTTATGAAGTAGGCAATTTTGATCTTGCCACCAACAATAGATTCGATTGTTTGATTTCCATGGAGGATAATGGATTGAGTCCAGATCTGTTCGTAGGAGAAGATACTCAGGGTAATGATGATATTAAAGTGGGTCCTTTTATAGATTCTCATATCGGTGCTAAACCCTGAATCTTGGTGATGATGATGTGAGTAAGTTTGTAGATCATATTTTATGTGAACCAATAAATAATGATGAGCAAAATTACAATGGCACTTTGGTAATATATGGGAGTAATATCAATTCTTAAGATTATTCGTGAAGATGTTGCCTATCATAATCAAAATAATTCTGTTCATGGAACTGTTGGAGGGAAGTCTTCATCTGTATATGTGGAAGCAGTAGATAGAAATAGAGATGATAATAATGTAGCTTCTGTTAGTAAAGACTGTTGGAATTCCTTAAAAAATAAATGAATGAAATATACAAAGTCCCACATCGCCTAATATACTAAGAAAGCCAAGTATATTAATAGCTTTCTCAAGTGAAGGTTGGGGGCCTGGGGCTTCCAAATGTATGCTTCGTTGTGAGGAGGGAGATCATGCATCTCCACCACACGCGCGCGCCGCCGTCGTCCGTCCGACTGACCGAACCGAACCGGGCCGGGCTCGGGTCTAAAATGACTATTCTTTTTGCTAGGCCATTGTTTAACGGTTTTGGGCTTCGGCTGAAACTGGTCTGGGCCTGGAATTTGAAGAAAAGCGGGCGGGTGAAGACGGACGCGGCTGTTCATAAAGCGGACTGAAGAGGCGCGACCCGTTAGATGCGAACAGAAACGGGTGCGACCCGTTAGAGGCGAACAGGTGCGGCCCGACTGAAGAGACGCGGCCGAACATAAGCAGACACACGAACAGTAGCGATTAAAGGAAACGGGTGCGACCGTTTGGACAAACGAGTGCAGACGCGACCGTTCGAAGGAATACGAACAAACTATAAATAAGGAGGAAAACTGATCACTTTCCTCACTGAATTTTCTTATCTCTTCTCTTCTAATAACTGCTATTCTTATAATCAAAATCACAGAGTGATATACTCGTTACAATCTCGAGCAGAATACGTCTGTTGTATCTTGGGAGAATTTTGAAATAAAATTCTTAAGGAAATCGTTATGACGAGCCTCAGACATAATCCGGTTAGAATTCTAGTCTGATTATATATTTATATACAGTATTCTATATTTTATCCGTTATTCTGGTTATACTATTTATTCAAAATAGTATAACGCTGTTGTTGTAGTTTATTTACAACATTCATATTGTTATAATAATTACTACAAAATGCCATTGTAGTGGAAATCTGAGTTATAAACTTGTGTGACGAGTTTATAATTGATTATTCTCTGTTTTGGTATACTAGACGTATAACATCTTAAGAATTTTACTGTTTTATACTAAAACAGAGATGGCAACAGTTGACAACATGAAAATGGATAAGTCCAATTTTTCAGCGGTTATTTCTGAATGCAATCTGGTTCAGAATCCTAAGCAATGGTGGGTAGATACAGGCACTACTCGTCATGTTTGTTCTGAGAAATCCATGTTCTCTACATACAAGAAATTCGATCATGAAGAAAAACTTTATATGGGTAATTCTGCAGTTTCCATGATCGAAGGCAGTGGCACAGTAATCCTCAAGTTTACTTCTATAAAAACTGTTAAGTTGAATAACATGCTCCACATTCCAGACATACGCAAGAATCTCATCTCTGGTGCAGTCCTATCAAAGAAGGGATTCAAAATGGTGTTTGAGTCAGACAAGATGGTTCTGTCCAAAGCTGGAATGTATATCGGAAGGGGTTATTTATGTGATGGCCTATTTAAGGCAAATGTAGCCATTGTCGGCAACAAAAATATGTATTCTGATTGTGCTATTAATAAAATTGAAGTTTCTTATTTACTTAAGCACAAAATTTTACTATGGCATGATAGATTGGGACACATAAATTTCCACAAAATGAAAACATTATCAAACTTGGGATTAATTCCAAAATTCCAAGTAGATAAGAACTACAAATGTGAGACATGTGTAGAAGCAAAAATGGTCAAACAACCATTTAAATCTGTTGACAGAAGCACCGAACCATTAGGTTTGGTACATACATATTTATGTGATTTTAAATCACTACCTACAAGAGGTGGGAAAAGGTATTTCATTACTTTTATTGACGATTATATGCGATATTGCTGTATATCTTTTAAATAGTAAAGATGAAGCAATAATAGCGTTTATAAAATCTAAGGTTGAGGTAGAAAATCAGTTAAATAAAAAGATCAAGATACTAAGTTCTGATCGAGGTGGAGAATATGAATCACCATTTGAACAGTTCTGTGGCGAAAATGGTATAATTCATCAAACAACAGCTCCATATTCACCACAACAAAATGGTGTAGCCGAGAGGAAGAATAGAACGTTAAAAGACGTGATTACTGCCATGCTTTTAACTTCTGGCCTACCGACGAACTTGTGGGGGGAAGCCTTAAATATGTCTAATCACATATTAAACAAAGTTTCCCACAATAAAACGGGAACAATTCCATATGAGATATGGAAAGGACACAAACCAAGCTTTAAATACCTCAAAGTGTGGGGATGCTTGGCAAAAGTTCCAGTTCCGCCTCCCAAGAGAGTCAAACTTGGACCAAAAACAGTAGATTGTTATTATCTTGGGCCAGCCCAAAATAGTAGTGCCTACAGATTTTTGGTATTCAAGTCTGATATAACTGATATTCATGTAAATACAATCATGGAATCAAGAGATGCCTCATTCTTTGAAGATGTGTTTCCGCACAAAAGGAATGAAGGAAATAATGTCCCAAAAAGGACAAGGGAAGAATCAAACGGTTCGCATGAAGATGAAACTCATCATGAAATTGAGGATGCCGAACCAAGAAGAAGCGTAAGGGCTAGAACTTCCAAAACATTTGGTTCGGACTTTTTTACATATGTATTAGAGCACGAACCTCAAACGTACAAGGAAGCAATGTCATCTTTTGAGTCCTCATGTTGGAAAGAAGCAATCCAAAGTGAGATTGATTCAATTCTAAGTAATAAAACTTGGAAAATTGTTGATATTCCACGAGGAATAAAACCAATTGGCTGCAAATGGATTTTCAAGAAGAAAATGAAAGCATATGGCTCTATCGACAAGTATAAAGCCTGATTAGTAGCCAAAGGATATCGTCAAAAAGAAGGAGTAGACTTTTTTGATACATATTCGCCGGTAACATGAATAACCTCTATAAGAATGCAAATAGCAATTGCATCCATCTATAATCTAGAGATTCATCAGATGGATGTAAAAACAGCATTCTTAAATGGAAATCTCGATGAGTAGATTTACATGGAGCAACCTGAGGGATTTATTTCCAAATGAAATGAAAACAAAGTCTATAGATTAGTCAAATCATTATACGGACTAAAACAAGCTCTAAAGCAATGGCACGCAAAATTTGATAGTGTCATGATGAGAAATGGTTTTCGTATAAATGAATGTGACAAATGTGTTTATTATAAACAACTTGGACAATCATATGTGATGATCTGTCTATATGTGGACGGTATGCTAATATTCGGTCCAAATACTCAGGCAATTGAGACCATAAAGAAAATGTTGATCAACAATTTCGACATGAAAGACTTGGGTGTTGCAGATGTTATTTTGGGAATAAAAATAATAAGAACACCTAATGGAATTGAGTTATCTCAATCACATTATGTAGAAAAAGTGATTGAAAGATTTTAAAATTTTGGAATTAAAGGAGTAAATACACCTTTTAATCCATCGGAAGTACTGCATAAAAACACTGATGAGAGTGTAATGCAACTGGAATACTCTCGTGTAATAGGATGCTTAATGTATCTGATGAATTGCACCAGACCAGATATTGCTTACGCGGTAAGTCGATTGAGCAGGTATACAAGCAATCCAGAAAAGGAACACTGGAAAGCACTAATGAGAGTGCTTGGATATTTAAAAAATACCACAACTTATTCCTTACATTATGGAAAATATCCTGCCGTCTTAGAAGGATATAGTGATGCAAATTGGATTGTTGATTCAGAGGAATCAAAATCAACGAGTGGTTATGTCTTTACCCTAGCAGGGGCAGCAATGTCATGGAAATCTACTAAACAAACATGCATAGCTCGATCCACTATGGAATCGGAGTTCATCGCTTTAGATAAAGCAGGAGAAGAAGCAGAATGGCTTCGTCATTTCTTAGAAGATATTCCATTTTGGCCTAAACCTGTACCATCCATATGTATACACTGTGATAACCAAGCTACGCTAAGTAGAGCGCACAACTTTGTGTATAATGTAAAGTCACAACATATTCGTCGACGCCATAACACAGTTAGGCAGTTACTCTCAAATGGAACAATTTCCATAGACTATGTGAGAACAAATGATAACCTAACGGATCCATTTACTAAAGGTTTATCAAGAGAGAAAATTGACTGCGCATCGAGGGGAATGGGTTTAAAAGCCTAAACCACAAAGAGTTATCTTATACGAAAACCTATCCTAGCGACTGGAGATCCCACGGACTAGGATCAATAGGCAAACCAGTTCTGAGTAACTCAAGACGTAATGCATTTACGTGGACATAGTCCAACTCCATTCCTATGGTGCACAATATAAATGCATGCCTACAGAAGTATTTAAAGGTTAAAGCTATGTTTTTTAATGATGACCATATCTTGGAAATAACAAGTGGGGTATATGTAGGATACTCTTAATGGTTGCGATCACCTATGTTAGTGTGAGCTGGGTCGGCTCTATGAGAATATTAAAAGGCTTTTATTCTCTAAAACACTCGCAGAACCAAAAATTGTTCAGGACCAAAATGAACACAACCAAGAGATTGGATGAGAAGGAAATCAATGCTTCGTAAAGCTTATTGTCTGGATATACAATAAAGGCCCACGGTTCAAGATGAAATCATTCACCGATTAGCCAAGTAGATCCGATAAGTTTTGACTAGGGGAAGTTCAAAGTGAAATATCTACTTATCCACAATAAAGCATTATTCCATATATACTCTGTGATATTTCACTTTGTGTGGGGGATATGTATATTATCATTCATGTGGGGGATTGTTGGAATTCCTTAAAAAATAAATGAATGAAATATACAAAGTCCCACATCGCCTAATATACTAAGAAAGCCAAGTATATTAATAGCTTTCTCAAGTGAAGGTTGGGGGCCTGGGGCTCCCAAATGTATGCTTCGTTGTGAGGAGGGAGATCATGCATCTCCACCATACGCACGCGCGCCGCCGCCGTCCCTCCGACTGACCGAACCGAACCGAACCGGGCTGGGCTCGGGTACGGGTCTAAAATGACTATTCTTTTTGCTAGGCCATTGTTTAACGGTTTTGGGCTTCGGCTGAAACTGGGTTGGGCCTGGAATTTGAAGAAAAGCGGGCGGGTGAAGACGGACGCGGCTGTTCATAAAGCGGACTGAAGAGGCGCGACCCGTTAGATGCGAACAGAAACGGGTGCGACCCGTTAGAGGCGAACAGGTGCGGCCCGACTGAAGAGACGCGGCCGAACATAAGCAGACACACGAACAGTAGCGATTAAAGGAAACGAGTGCGACCGTTTGGACAAACGGGTGCAGACGCGACCGTTCGAAGGGATACGAACAAACTATAAATAAGGAGGAAAACTGATCACTTTCCTCACTGAATTTTCTTATCTCTTCTCTTCTAATAACTGCTATTCTTATAATCAAAATCACAGAGTGATATACTCGTTACAATCTCGAGCAGAATACGTCTGTTGTATCTTGGGAGAATTTTGAAATAAAATTCTTAAGGAAATCTTTACGACGAGCCTCAGACATAATCCGGTTAGAATTCTAGTCTGATTGTATATTTATATACAGTATTCTATATTTTATCCGTTATTCTGGTTATACTATTTATTCAAAATAGTATAACGCTGTTGTTGTAGTTTATTTACAACATTCATATTGTAATAATAATTACTACAGAATTCCAGTGTAGTGGAAATCTGAGTTATAAACTTGTGCGACGAGTTTATAATTGATTATTCTCTGTTTTGGTATACTAGACGTATAACAAAGACAACTATGTTGAAGTTGCGATAGGAAAAGAATCAGGTGGAGTTAGCTATAGCAGCAGTGAAGTTTATGGATATCAGAGGGAAGTACTCGCTGGAATTCATTGTGGTGATCAGATGGATAATATGCTTCAATCTGTTGTTTCTAATAACTATACTAGAGTTGGTCAGTATATATGTAATAATGATAATTCACTATCATATTGTGATAAAAGAAATAAGATTGCAGATGTCATTCTTAAAGATGGTCTAACTGTTTAGGGAGCTGTTGTGGGTCATCGGTTACTTGGGTTTAACGGGGAAGTTGGGTTGTTTTTGTCTGAACATGGTGAGGAGTCAGTCAAAGGGGTAGTAGATAATGTTCTTGATGGCTTTGTTATCACAGAAGTGGAACAATGTGTACATACACAGTGTGCACAAGAAATAAATGTAGCTCAATGTGAAACTAAATTGGCTTTTATGAATGAGATGGATAATGTGCTTCAGTCTTCTGAAGGAGTTGGTTTACACATATGTAACATTTATAATTCATTATCATATAGTGATATAAGTAGGGAGATAGCGGACGCTAATAATATGGATTGTCTGACTGTTCAAGGAGCTATTGTAGGTGATCAGTTGTTTGAATTTAATGGGGAAGTCAGATTGATTTTGTCTGAACACGGTGATGTTGTAGAAGAGACATTTAATGGGGTTGTTGACAATGTTATTGATGGCTCTGTTATTTCAGAAGGGAAGCAATGTTTTCATGCACAGTGCACACAAGAAATAAATGCAACACGCTATGGAAATAAATTGGCATTTACGAAGGGGTTTGGAAATGATGTTGCTCCTAAAAATCTTGTGATAGAAAAGTGGTGGTTATACCTGAGTGTACGGACAGTTCAATGTTTGTAGGGAGTATGGGTAGTGATGAGATTACAAGTATCTCTAATTCAGATTTTAACGCAACCTCTATTTGCACTTAGTTGAAGGGAAACAAAATGCCAGTAGATTTATCTAAATTTTCATGAAGTATGGAATCAAACAAAGAAGGTCAAAGCATAGACGAAAATAAATCTTCATCTTTAAGGAGAGGGAGACATGGGAAATATATCGCTTTTTTGAGTCTGTTTACCGTAGTGCTAGAATTCGCAGCTTTCATGCTCAGTCTTTAAATGAGTTACCTGATTCGGGTGCCATACGTGGTGCCACGAATTCAAGCTCAGGTATGACTTCTGCTTTGGACAGCACATATTCTATGTATTCTTTAGGTAGTTTGTCTTCCTCTGAGTATTGTCAGTTAGCTAGAGATACGGCTTTTGTTTTTTTGATGTTGAATTAGATTCTGCATATATTAGAAGTAGGGATTTGAGAGGGCTGGATCTGTTGGTTCATGAGGATTATTAGCTGGAATATTAGAGGTTCGGACGTTTTAAATAAATGTGATAAAATTAGACATTTTTTAGAATTATTTTATTGACATTTCTCTATTACAAGAAACTAAAATTGAGTGTCCTAATATTATCTTTTAAAGAAGATTAGATGGTTACAACTTTAGGAATCAGGCTTGTTTACCTTCTGGGAGTTTACTTATTTGGTGGAAGGATAATTATTTTAAATTACTTCAATGTATTTCTAAGCAACATTCTTTACGCATTATACTCATTAATCTAAACGATAATTATATTTTAAATACATGTAATGTTTATGGCCCAAACTCAAAGATCGGTCGTAGGGTTCTTTGGAATGAATGTTTAGAGTTTAGATCATTAGCTCCTGGTTCTTGGATTATGGGGGAGATTTCAATGTTACGCATTTTTTAGGAGATCGTTCTCCCCAGGAAGGTGATTTCTCTTCTATGGAAGAATTCGATTATTTTATTATTAATTCTAATTTGATTATAATTCCACTTCCTAACAGAGAATTCACTTGGAATAACACTAGAGAGTCTCCCTCTATGGCCCTTCTAGAAAGATTTTTCATTAGTGGTGACATAGAGGATAAATTTCCTATTTGTAGTGTTTTGAGTTTGTCTTACACTTACTCTGATCATTGCCTCATAATTCTTACATGCGATCATCATAATATTGTTAAAGAAATTTTAAATTCGAAAAAATGTGGTTATTAGAATCCAATTTTTCAGATTTAATAAAAATAAATGGATTTCGATGTATTTTTATAATATTAAAAATATGGATAATTCTATCAGAACTTTTTTTTAAACATAAGGGTCTTAGGAATTTCCTAAAAATTTGGAGTAAGAATGTTTTTGGTAGTATCAAAATTAAAAAGGAAAATATTCTTTCTGAAATGCTCAAAATAAATAAGATAGAAGAATATAGACAATTAAATTTAGTTGAGCGTAACGTTCTCGCTAATCTAAAAGAAGAACTTGATTCAATTTTAGAAAAAGAGGTGGTTATGTGGAAACAAAGATCTAGGATTCAATGGACTAATGAAGGGGATAACAATACAATTTCTTTTTTCATAATGTGGCTAACGGTAGAAAACGTAGTAATACGATAAATTCTATTTTTGTTAATAACATGGAATTGGTTGGCCGAAGAGATCTTAATAAGGCTTTTTCCGACTATTATAGAGGTCTTTTTGGTAATAAAAATAAGCATAGAATTAATGCTAGATGGAATGATCTTTATCCTTCAGATTCTAGAATTGACCTTTCTGAGTTTGATAATCCTTTTTCTGAAGAGGAAATTTTGAAAGCTATTAATGACATGCCTAGTGGTAAATCCCCGGACCCTGATGGGTTCCCAATATTCTTTTACAAAATTGTTTGGGATGTTTTAAAATTCTATTTAATTAACATATTTAACGATTTTTATAATGGAAAATTACAACTAGGAAGATTTAATTTTGCAAATGTAATTTTATTGCATAAATTTTTTGGAGGTAATAATTTAAAAGATTTTAGACCTATTTCCTTAGTTAATTATTCCATTAAAATCATTTTAAAGGTTTTAGGTAATAGACTTAGTAAAAGAATGAATGATCTAATTGATTGTTCACAAATAGCTTTCATTAAGGGGAGAAACATCACTCATGGCGTGGCTGCTTTTCGAGAATATATTAATCACTATTGTAAGAATAATACTTGTGTGATTCTAAAATTGGACTTTGCGAAAGCTTTTGATACGGTGGATTGTGATTTTCTATTTGATATGTTACATGCTAGAGGTTTTAGTTATAAGCGGGTATGCTGGATTATGACTTTGCTTAAAACGAGTAACTCTGGTATAACGGTTAATGGAATTTTAGGAAATAAAATTCAATCCAAACGAGGATTAAGGCAGGGTGATCCTTTATCCCCTCTTTTGTTTAACCTAGCTGCAGATGTTTTTGCTATGATTATTAAAAAAGCGGTTGTAAATGGATTTTGGGGAGTGTATGTAGTGAAATCTCTCGTAACGACATCTCTATCCTTTAATTTGTGGATGATACCTTACTATCTACCTCTCAATTGCCTAAACATGTCATTACTCTTAATTTTATATTATACAGTTTTGTACCTCTTTCAGGGCTAAAAATCAACTTTCAGAAAAGTTCTGTTTTAGTATTAAATGACGCTGATAAAGTTGAAAGTTTAGTTGCTAATGCGCTTAAATGTAAAACCACGACTTTCCCTTTTGATTATCTTGGTTTTCTAATTAGATCAACTAAACTTGAACATGATGACTGGTTAGTTATTATAGATACGATTAAACATAGAATTCCTAATTGGAATGGGAGGTTTTAATCAAGAGCGGGCAGATTAGTTCTTACCAACTCTGTTTTATCGGCTCTCTTGATCTATTGGATGTCTATGCATCTTTTTCCAGATTGGGTAATTGATAAAATTGATAAAATAAGAAGGGACTTCTTATGGAGTGGGGACAACTCTAAAGTAATATTAAATGTTTAGTAAATTGGAAAATAGTTTGTAAATGGAAAATGGAAGGTGAGTTAGGGTTCATTAATTTAAATAACATGAATTTATCTTTGTTAGGGAAGTGGTTATGAAAATTTAAGGATTTAAATGATAATTCTATTTGGAAAGAAATTATTACTAAACATTAGTATAATGGTAGTAATAATTTACGTCAACTTACTCCTACGGTTATAAATAAATTGTCTAATTATGGAAATCAATTTTAAAATGTCACAAGATTTTTAACCTTGGTAATAATAAAATAGTTCATTCATGAAATAGTACTTCTTTTTGGCATGACTGTTGGATTTCTGTTATTCCTCTTAGGATAGAATTTAAAGAGCTTTATGAAATTTGTAACTTTAAGAATGCTTTAATTATAGATATTTTTTCTCCCGAAAATGACCCCCTTGGAATTTTAGTCGTAAAAGAATTTTAGCAAGTAAAACTCTTAGGCAACTTTTTTTGCTTTATGCTAGAATGAGTCTATATAATATTGATAATGAAAATGATAATATTAGCTGGGAATGGGACAAGAGTAAGAAATTTACTTCTAATTCTTTTTATAAAATTCTAAATTTTTCGGACGTAACTAATAATTCTTTTAAACTTATTTGGAAAACAAATGCTCCTTCTAAATCTAAATTGCATATATGATTAATCATGTATGGAAAACTTAATACTATTGAATTGTTAAAGAAAAAGAATTTGCAAATTGATAATAATTGTTCTTTTTGTAATCTGCATTTTGAAGATATTAAACATATATGCTATGATTACATAGATATTTACTGCATTTTGAATAATACTCACAATTTTTTTAACTTTAGTCTTATAACTAAAATTACCGATTATGTCTATTATTGGAATATTTTTAGATTTAATTTTAAAATGGAAAGTAGATTTTTACTTGATACTTTACTCATTTTAATTTGTTGGTGCATTTGGTTTGAGAGAAATCCGAGAATTTTTAATAATAACAGTAGTCATTTTAATAAATTGATTTTTATACTATCTTTATTTTGTTTTAATTGGATCTCAAATCCTAAATATAAATTAGCTAAAAATAGTCATTTTAAAGAATAGTCATTTTAAAGAATATCTTAATAAGGTTAGAAATATTGTTAAATTATTTAAACATAAAAACAATATTATTGACATTAATAATTATAGCATCAACATCTTTTCAAACTTAAATGATGATTTCACTAATTATCATAATACCAAAGGAGCATAAGGACAAGTTTTAATTTGTTTCAGTTTTTGTTTTAGTTTTAGTTTGTTTTTGTTTATAGATTTTTAACATTTTTTTATCATGGATTCTTGTTTAGTCCGTTTCTAATTTTTGTTGTTATTCTATCCTATTATCTTAGCTTTTGTATCTTTACTTTTATTTCATTAATATATATATATACACATATATATATACATATATATGTGTGTGTGTGTATGTATATATGTATATAAATTTCATTCATATACATATATGTGTGTTATTCTTATAATTTTCTTTAGTTCCTTATACATATACAAGTTTTGAACAGAAATGGTGTTAGATTCTTTTTGCAGGTTCACATGATTGCTTATAGCAGCATTGCTGTTTGTAGTGAGGAGTTATTCTCAGTTCTTTAACATCTTCAGTGTGGTGTTCTACTTTCTGGATAATTCACTTTTCAGTAAGGAACTCTCTCCAGTTCTTCCGAGTCTTTGGAGTGGCATTTTTCATTCCAAATCATTCGCATTTCCACTTCTCCCGAGTATGCAGCGAGGTGTTTCCTTCTCAGATGGAGCTATCATAGGTGCTAAGTTACTGCATAGATTTTTTAGGTACTTCTAACACCTCAATACTGGACAGTGGCCTTACCGAAGCTCGATATTGAGATGTAACGGGCAGTGGCCTTACCATAGCTCATTCTAGGGTATTCGAGTTCTTTTTTTTGTTATTTGTACTATGTTTAGCCACCTGCCAGGCATGTTGGCAGCACCTTATCTTTTGTGATATATATGTTTACATGTGTGCTCTCCTTTATTATAGAGGATCACACATTTTTCTCAAAAATGTATGTTTATTTAGTTTAAAAATCCAACTTTTATTTAAAAATTATTTTATGGTTAATTTTTCCTTTGAATTTTTTTATTCTAAATTTGGGTCGAAAATTATGTTACACCAAAAATCTACCTTTTGACTAAGTTGAAAGGTCCTTCAACAAAGATCAAGGAAAAGGAGTTCAAACCAAACCTTTTGAAAGAGTTGACAGGTTCCATCTCATAGTTCATACCAAACCTTTCGAAGGAGTCGAAAGGTTCCATCTCACAGTTCAGACCAAATCTTTCGAAGGTGTCAAAAGGTTCCATCTCGTAGTCTAGACCAAACCATTCAAAGGAGTCGAAAGGTTCCATCTCACAGTTCAGACCAAACCTTTCGAAGGAGTCGAAGGGTTGCGGTCATTAAAGTTTAACAGCCTCAAACCTTTGGAAGGGGTTGGAAGGTTCCATCTCACAACATCCATGAAGTTCCTACTTTTTGAAGAAGATGAGGGACTCAAAGCAAGTGTTAGCAGCCCCATAGTGACCTCTTCGAAAGCGTTGTAAGCCTTTCGAACTGAATAAGATTCATTAGGATACCTTTCGAAAAATTCAAAAGGTTCTATGAAGAACGCAATACTCAAAGGTCAGCAAAGAATGGTAGAAAACCGTTCCACAATATTGGAGGGAAGCATAGCTCTCGAAAACAATCAAGTGAAGAGCAACCTTCCGACAATGTTGAAGTTCACAACAAACAAGTGAAGAGAAACCTTCGGATGGGGTCGAAGGGTTCACAACTGAATATAGAAGGAAAACCTTTCGATAAAGTGGAAAAGTTCATGAAGACATCAGAAAAGCAACCTTTCATTTCATGATGACATCATAAAGGCAACCTTTCGACAATGTCGAAAGGTTCATTATAGCATATAAGGGGCAAACCTTTCGACAAAGACGAAAGGTTCATAGCTGTGTTTAAAAGGGGGACCTTCCGAACCGTTGGAGAGCATGAAGTCAAAAGGGGGGCCGCTGCATCTATAAATAAGACCCAAGGGATCATGTTTAAGGGATCCGATCTCTCCCATTCTAATCTTGTACCTACTTAAACAAAACATTATAACCCTAATTGGATGTTGATTTGGGAAATTTAATAAAATAGAGTTTTCATTGGATAGAGATAGAAGTTTTAAGCTTCACTATGCTATTTACTTAAATCTTAGTTGAATTAACCTCATTTTTTCAGGTTTAACTTCAGCGAAAGGTTCATGTCGACAGGGTCAACAACACATCTAGTTCAACCCTTTGAGGCTATCCACTCTATGTCCTGAACCTTTCGACTAGTTCGACAATTCAACTGGTTCAACAATCATCGTAACCTTCCGAAACCAATCAATTTAGTGGTCTAAACTTCCTCCAAGGTTGATGCCTACTTTATATAGTGATCTAGTCTTTCTACAAGGTCAAAATCTATTCCATATCCACAAAAGTAAATTGTTCCCTGCTTGAACTCAAGGAAGGCTATCACCTTAACCTTTTGATAGGATTAATACCAACCTTTAAAGAACTAACTTAGAGAATATTAACCTAGTCGAAAAGAAATTTTTTATAAGACACCTCAAACAATTTCCACTAAGACGAAAGGTTATCTAATTCAAAGGCTAAACCTTTCGACAATGTCGAAAGGTCTGACTCAACAACCAACAACAAGTGCAGCTAATTTTTAGGGCAATTATTTAGAGTATCATGCCCTTCATTCAAACAAGTCTATCCATCCTACTTAATAGTACTTTGGGGGTGTTGACAAGAATTCTTGTTAACATTTTTGACGCTAGAAGGAGGGCATGAACCTCTGACTTAGTTAAGGCCCTAATCTTGTTATTCTCTAATCCCCTTTGGCTCAATTCTACATAAAGTTTATCTACTTTGGTTTGATCATGGCCAGATGATTTAAAAGATTTGAACAAGGGTCTTCTGAACCACATTCAACAAGGCTCTCTCAAGTAAACATCAAGAGCTCCAACCAAGATAAAGAGTAAAGGCTAAAGCCGAAGCCTTAAAGATTATAAACAAAAAGAAAGCAGAATTTTGTGATCCTGAAAAATGGAGTCTAAATCCTTTTCATGTGGGTCCTACCCTATCTTTACACTTGGAAAAGGATAAAATGGAAGTGATAATAATTTTAATCAAATGGGAAGGACAATCCAACATTATTCCAAAGGCAAATCTATAAGAGAGAGATAATGAATGATTACAATGCCTTTGCACATAAATGGTGGCCAACTGCAATAAGAACACTTCCAACTTAATAAAATCAAAGGGTAGCGAAAAGAAAGGCAATCAAAGAGCGTGAGAAAATAAGGCCAAAGAACGAAATTCAAGGAGTCATCCCCAAGAATCAAGTGTCAAATCTAGACTTCCAAAGAAATGCAACTTAACCGCATCTATGCAAAATGTCTACTTACTTACTAAGGATAAACTCAACTGTTGACCATCACAAAAGAGAAAGCCAAAACATAAAAGGAACTTGGGAGGGTCCTTCTATTATTATCATATGATGAATGGTCATGAAAACAACCACTACAGCGCCCTGGAGGGGATGTTTACCAATTTCTTTAGATAAGAAAAGATCAATGAATTTGTAAAAAGGAATTGAGAAAGGATTAATAAAGAGCGATTTTTTATAAAGAGAGAATCTACATGGTTGGGAGTGAAATGCTCCTTATTTGGGTACTACCTAAGATGGTAGAAAAGCCTCTGTCCATGGCGAGATGGCTAGGCCAGAACACATCCTGGAAGGAGGGCGGGTAAGCCTTTAACCACATCATGAGATGGTCAGGTTAAAGCATCGGACATGTCTTTGGATGCGCCTTTGGTTAGGTTAAGGCGCCTCTTGGAGGAGGATGGAGTAAGCCTCTATCCACTCCATAAGATGGCTAGGGTAGAGCACCAAACAAGCCCTTATTTGCACCATGCTATGGTCAGGTTAAGGCACCTCCTGGTGAAAGGATGGAGTAAGCCTCTATCAGTGCCATAACATGGCCAGGTTAGAGCACGACCAGGGTAGAGCATTGAACAAGCCCCTGTCCGCGCCACAAAAGGCCAAGAGCAGGGCGCCTCTTAGAGGGAGGTCGAATAATTCCTTGGTTCCAGCCTCTAAGATGAGCTAACCAAGAGCGCGTGATAATAATGGACTAAGACGTCTTGACCTAAAATGAGGCCCAACAAATAATAGACTAAGACATCCAAGCCCGAGAAGAGGCTTATCGAATCATGAACTAAGATGTTCAAGCTCGAGAAAAAGCATATCCGATCATGGACTAAGACGTCGTAGCTCAAGAGGCAGCCAATCAAGTTATTACTATATATACTCAAAACTTGAAAGGTTCATACATGTCAAAGAAGACAGAAGAAAACGAGTGGGACAAAATTCTGCTTATTATTAACCGAATCTGGGTTTCGGGACTTCCATTTCTAAATATCAGCCACTAATGCTCGGATGAGGATTTTGGGTCTTCCATATGTAAATTCCATCATCTAATGTCTGAATTTGGGCTTTGGGACTTTATCAATCAGTGACTTATTATATCTGAATTTGGGTATCAAGACTACTGCTTATGCAAACCCTAATCTAGGTGCAAGATCATTGAGTTTCTATTCTTCCCAACTGCCCGGATTAGGTTGAAAGGATATCATCATAAACATCGCTGTTAAGAGTTTCCAAAAGGGAACTTTGGTTTTCTAATTTTTTAAACCCGTTATATTAAGGAATGAGGTTGAAGAGTTATTACTTCAAAATTGATTTCTGAATCAAGTTCTTTATTAAACAAAAATTATATTCTAATGTTTATACTCCTATGATAAAGTGGAGTTTACTATCAGCAGATTTCAAACTTTCCAGCCAAGTGGAAGGGATAACATTCTTGATCAACTCTCATCATGGTTAAAGACGAGACTTTACCATTTAATATAAACTATTTTTCATATAATTAACAGGATGGTTTGCCAATCTAAGAAAATGACATACATTGACAAATATATCGATTTTAAGCTAACAATTAGGAGTATTGTTTGTACACGCTTTTCAAGAAAATCTAGACAACAAGGAATAGCAAAAGATCCAGCAAGTTCAGAAATCAATGAATATGCAAGATTGCAAATCAGGTGACATTTTCAAAGTTTATGAGATTTACATAAGTTATGAAACCATTTACAAAATGAAAAAATTATATACAAGATAGATATATATAGCTCAAACATAAAGATGAGTTACAAATCTTGGGCGGCCCTATCGAGACATTCTGCAACTGTAGGATCAACTACGTGTCTGATGGTCGCACTAAGAACTTCCTTGAGATTTTTTTTCTTTTCTCCTTATTTGTTTCTCATCATCACTTTCGTCAACATTGGTCTTTAAAGCATGATTTAAAGATCTATTTTCATCTCTAACAGTTTTTTCTAACTCCATGACATGTTTGACAAGCAAATAATGATCATGTCCCAACTTCTGGTTCTTGGCAACATATTCGTTTATGGTCTGAGAATACTTCACTTTCTGCTGCTCATCAAAATATTTGGCAATTTCGAATTCTACCCTCTGACACCTGTTCCCCACCACATTATCATCTAAACCTAGGGGAGGGTTGAGCATGGTGGGAAATTTCTGAGCTGTGAGAAGCTTTGATCTAGTAGGCTTGGCAACTGGAGGGGTAGCTTGGGAAATCGAAAGCTCAAACTTTGAAGACATACCCCCCTCCCAAAATGAATTCTAGAGAGGCATACTGAGCCTAATATCTTTTAATTTCAACTCTAAATCACTTATTTGCTGAATAAGCTCAAACATCTTTCGATCGAAGTCGATCGTGGGATTTGCTTCACTCGTCTTTTAAGCATTATGATCATTTCATTTTTCTTCTTAATATCATCCTCAAGAGAGGAAATAAGATCTTTGTGACCACTAGCAATAGTTTTTTGGAGAAAATATCGCTTATGCCATTTCACGGCTTCAACGTTGCCACCAAAACGCTCTAGTAAGACTTTGTTATTGAGCACATTCCCTCCACTTCTTTGCAATAATTTCTCTCTAAGAGCATCAACACATGACGACAAATTATGAAGAAGAGAAGTCATAGATAATTGTAGCACCTACTTAAGCATAGGAGATAAAACAAGGTCGAAGTTAAACTAAGAAATCTCTTTGTTATTATGGTAACAGATTACAACTCAAACAAACAAAAAAATTAAAAAGGTACAATAAACAACTTGATTATATTTAATGCTGGGAAACTACTTTTCTAACTTTGTCTATAGATTTAACTGAAAGCATAAAGGCATAGTAACTCCTTCCGGGTTATGACCAGTGGACATTTACTATAGTCCCGTTTCGTAGCTGGGGGACTATCGCGACCACAAATTAATTTAGAGAGGAATGTTCTAATATCTTTAAGGAAAGTTTCCTTCTCATTGCCAAGGAAGTCAAAACAAAGGCGACGGTATTTCAAGTACAATTTGTGTAAATCTCGAAGGAAGCAATATCTTGCTAGTTTTGATGCCTTTAAAATCGATGCATTTTCAGAATAAAACCTTCTCAATCTAACATACTGACTCTAGTGATCTCTAGGGACGAGTCGGCGTAGAGAATTGATATTCTGAATAATATAGAAAAGAGAAACTAAGCATAAAGGAAATAGAGCTAAAACAAATACTTAGAAATTAATTAATTGTTACATGTTTACAATCAATCGTAAGGTTCGTACAAAACAATTTGGAGAAAAACTCGAAAACAAATTTATCCTTATAGTATTTAAGATTCTCAGAAAGGAGACCTAGAGGAATCGACCTTACCTACAGTAAATTCCAACAAGCTCTGAGATGCGGGTTAGATCCATGTTCATATAAGTATCTCTTATGAAGATGTCTGAGTAGACTCCCACTGAGCTCGCCTAAATACGAAAAATATATAATTGAACATTTACAATAATCTTTATACAAGAAGTTAACTAAAATATCTCTCTTTTCGATCATCTTCCTAAACAAAGTTAGTAACTCTTGATTTTCCTTCAAGAGAGTGTTATATCGGAGGCGAACTCTCTTTAATAAAGGGGCTGCCTTTTCGTGTTTAAAAGATGCTAGCACGGAGGTACTCCTGTCTAGGTTATGATATTTCTCAGACGGAACATTGTGCTCCTTTATCAATTTGTCTAACTCCCTATATAACTTGTTAATTTTTGCCTATTTTCTATCAAATTTTGTTGTATAAGGAAAATCATATTTCTTCTTCATCTAAAAAAATGATTTGGCACCATCTATATTTTCAAAGTGTAAGACATTTAAACAGGGAGTTCCATACCTATGAAACTGCAATGAAAGCCTGGGGGCCTGCCTTTTCTCTTCTAGATTCTCAAAATGGATGAGAGCAGTTTCCTCCTTCAGTAGAGTAGATGGTCCAGGGGATGAAGAAGGCATATCTTTATGAGGAGTTGGATCATTTTCAAATAATTTATCTTTATCACCTCCATCTTCTTCTATGGCACCAGAGGGACCCCTTTATCTCTACTAGGACCTTGGCCTTCAACAGGACCATCATCATCGCCATCACCATCATTATTGCTACCCTCATCAACATCATCATCGTTTTCCTCTTCAGCATCATAAGCATCACCCTCCTCCTTAGTACCAAATTCGATATCGAAGGAAGGGATATCAAAAGAGAGAGCTTAAGCTGCATTTACCACCTCCTCCTCCCCCTTAAGACCAGAACCCTGCCTTACTAGATTTATTTTGTCCATTACTCTTCGGTTAAGGCTAGGTCAAGAGCAGGGAAGTGGAAATCAGGACGTTTCTCATAGTTTTCCGCGTATGCAAGCATGAGGACATCTTCATAATTTTTCAACATAGTGGTCCCTAGGGTTACTTTAAAAAACTGAGAGACTTGCTTCTTGACATCGGAGAGAGTGCAAATAGCCAGCTGGAGTGAAGCTTCATCCTTTTGAATTTATCTTTCAAGGAAGTATTTTTGGCAATCAAGTGGCTTTTTCATCTTCCGGGTCTTTCAAAGTCAGCTCCATGGCAAATTTTCCATTAGTAGTGAGCTGGTGAGCTTGCCTCTCTACTTCTAAACCACTCTCAACCCGAGCAAGCGAGGCTTTCACTCGCTCCAACTCTGTGGAAGCCTCGTCTCTGGCGGTACTGAAAGAAGATACTTAATTTTTTAGCTCAAAGTTCTCCTTCTGTAACCAAGAGGATTCAGTTGAAAACTTCGAAACATGATCATTTAGTGCTATCCAGTTCTTGGAAATTTGTAATAAGAAGTGAAATGCAAGTTACAAATTAGAGAAATCCAGTGATGATAAGATCAATCGCATGAGAGCTTACCAATAGTTGTTGCCCTATCAGAGAGCGATAATTTTCTGCCAAGATTAGGCTGAATGATGGCGAAGAAGAAGAAATAAAAAATTCTAAATGAAGGATGTGTTCGACGAGTTCATCAAAGTTGGTCGATGGAGGATCAGAAGATGACTACTTTGGAAAAATGTGCGTCTTAGAAAGAGTCATCGATAGAGCAAGCTGTATTTGTGCAAGGGCAGCTAGGGAGTCAAAGATTGTAACGTGAGGAATAGGTTTGGGAGTAGGCAGAGTTTGCTCGACTTTATCTTTGGCAAATTTAATGACATGACTCTTCGAGGCTCGTTCACAAGATATATACTCCTTCTCTACCTCCACATATGTGAATTTAACCACTTTTGCCAAAGGCGCGTCTTAAGAAGGCCCCGTTAATTTTCTTTAAAAGTTCTTTTGGATTTAGCAAAAGCTGCCAAAATTTGATGTTACTTCAAAAGATGATGGAGGAGGGCAGCTCCACTAGAAGATACGATGGCTTTGGAAGAAGCTGGAACAAATTCAAGAAGATATAATATCAGTCAAAGTAATTCAAAGAATGACAAAAACAAAGAAAGGGAAATTTTAAACTGCTAATTTACTTGAAGGATTGGCGCAAATAGGTGACATTGAAGTAAAGTGTTCGGCATCGCCTAAGAAGAGAAAGTGCTTGCCATGAGAAGTGTGCATGATGGTAGGAGGAGTTCCTAGGATCATCTGATCAGATAGCTGTAAATAATGTTTTCTTAAGTTTGCATGGGTTAAGCATGCCAACCTGCTCCCAAGTTGTTTTGAAGTTGCGGCTAAAGAATCAATGGTCTTCTTGTCAGCATCACTAAGTTTCTTGGAAGATTCACCTGGAGAAAGTAAGAAGTTAGTTAATAGAAAGCGAAAAGTAAAGCAAAGACAACACTAGAGCAGACTTATGGGGAGAGGCAAAGGTCCCGTGAATTCCAGTGAAGCACTTAACAAAGAAGAATTGATTTTCCCAATCCTTAAATTTGTTGACGCTAGCTTGGTCAAAGAGTTTAAAACTTCAACATTAAGTGAAGGAAGTTAGGATTCCAACATCAGCATTTCTAGAGACAAAAGATGGGTGTAAACATTTGGGATAGTTGTATTGGAGCAACTCTAGCATGAGACAAGCATGAGATCAAGAACTCGGGAATGGGAAGGAATCCACCGCCCCATACATGGGTGGCTGTGTAAGCGAAATACCATTCTGGAGGGTTGTCAATGGGATTAGTTGGTTGATGAGGGATAGCTACGATCCTTGTAATACCAAAGTCTTTAAGGATAATGTTGACTTCATTCTGAGTTTCGATGGAAGAATGTTTAGCAATGGCTTCAATCTTGGGAGAGCTCATGATTCTGCCAGGTGAAAATGTTTTAGTTGAATATATTGTTTGTTTATGAGTTTAGAAAGCACTTGAGAACTAAACAAGTAAATTTATTTATTTAGATAGCTCAAAAGTGAAAACTTACATAAAACCTTGAAATGATGTAAACAGTTTAAGTCAAAAACTCAATAGTTAAGCTTTCAACAATGTCGAAAGGTCAGCAACTCAAGCTTTCGACAAAGTCGAAAGGTAGAGAGAAAATGTTAACCTATTCATTACCTTTTGACAATGTCGAAAGCTCTACGGAAGCTTAGATACACTTCAAGGGTAACATAAGCTAGGTGGCAAGACCTTTCGAAATGGTCGTAACTAAGACCCTAAAATTCCTGAGTTAAAAATATTGATATTGTTGATGTTGTCGAAAGGTCTGGTCGAAGTTGTCAAAACTTGTCCTACCTATTAAAGTCGAAAGGTTTCAAGTTATACTCATGTGTGGTTGTAAACGTTTCGGCAAAAATGGGCAGAAACAACTCTAAGGTTGAAGAATTTCAATTTTATCGAAAGCTAATAGTTGAAAGGTTTGAAAATCTTCAACCTCGTCAAGAGCTCATTATCGAAGGGTTAGATCTACTACATTTAACCACCTAGCCTTTCGACAACATTGGAATGGTTGGCATCATAATACCTTTCGACCCCGTCGAAAGGTGCTACGGGGTAGAAAGGCCATTTTGTGCTATCAAATTGTATACAAAAGGGTTCTAGGTTATCAATTGGGTTTACTTAACTCCAAACCCGATTGTTTATCCAGTTTTCAGATTTTACTTGAAGAACCATTAAATCAAGCCTACTAGCAAAATGGATTTCATCTAAAACCGATCTAATTCGATTTCGAAAAGGTATAAAATTGTCAATAAGTCAAAAACCCAGGATTAAGACAAAAGACAAAAATCAAAGACTTTGGGTTAAAAATTAAAGCCAATAAAGGAATTTCCTTTATCAAACACCACCAACCTCAAAATCCAAGGATGAGTTAATTTAAAAGTTGAATTATGAGAATTTTTTTCAGAAAACCGAAAGTTGAATTTCAATTTGGGGGTTTGGAAAACTGAAAATTTGATTGAAAGCTAATAAGAGCAGAGATAGTCTAAAATTATGGATCGAATTTTGGAAATTACCTTGTTGTTGTAAATCGAAGCTTAGGAAATTTCAGAGAATATTTTTACTTATGCACATTAATTTTGTTTGTATGTAAAAGAGGAAGAAAGAAAAGAAGCATGCTATATAAGAAAAGTCGCCCAAATTCTCGGCCGTCGGATCAGATTTAAATGAACGTCCCAGATTAACGCGGGAAAGCCAAGAGGTAGGAAGTTTTTCAGCTATCAACGGAGATGACTTAGAAAGTCAAGAGAACCCTTTCAAATGGGGGGTTGATGTTACACCAAAAATCTACCTTTCGACTAAGTCGAAAGGTCCTTCAACAAAGACTAAGGAGACAGAGTTCAGACCAAACCTTTCGAAGGGGTTGAAAGGTTCCATCTCATAGTTCAGACTAAACCTTTTGAAGGAGTCGAAAGGTTCCGTCTCACAGTCCATACCAAACTTTTCGAAGGAGTCAAAGGACTCCTTCTCACAGTTCAGATCAAACGTTTCAAAGGAGTCGAAGGGATGCAGTCATCAAAGTTTAATAGCCTCAACCCATTCGAAGGGGTCGGAAGGTTCCACCTCACAACATCCATGAAGTTCCTATTTTTCAAAGAAGATGAGGGAGTCAAAGAAAGTGTTAGCAACCCTATGGTGAACTTTTCGAAAGCATGGCAAGCCTATCGAACCAGTTAATATTAATCAGGATATCTTTCGACAAAGTCAAAAGGTTCTCTGAAGAAGACAACACTCAGAAGTCAGCAAAGAACGGAAGGCAACCTTTCAACAACATTGAAGGGAAGCACATCTCTCGACAACAATCAAGTGAAGAGCAACCTTTCGACAAGGTCGAAGGGTTCACAATAGACAAGTGAAGAGCAACCTTCCAACATGGTCGAAGGGTTCACAACAGAATATAGAAGGAAAACCTTTCGATAAAGTCGAAATGTTCATGAAGACATCAGAAAAGCAACCTTTCAACAAATTTGAAAGGTTCATGAAGACATCAGAAAGGAAACCTTTCAACAACGTCGAAAGGATCATTATGGCATATAATGGGCAAATCTTTTGATGAAGATGAAAGGTTCATAGCTACGTATAAAAGGAGGACCTTCCGACCTTTTTGGGAGCATGGAGTCGAAAGGGGGCCCGTCTGCATCTATAAATAAGACCTAAGGGGTCATGTTTAGAGGTCTGATCTCTTCTATTCTAATATTTTACCTTCTTAAACAAAACATTGTAACCCTAGTTGGGTGTTGATTTGGGAAATTTAATAAAATAGAGTTTTCTTTGGATAAAGAGGGAAGTCTTAAGCTTTGTTCTTCACTATGTTGTTTACTTAAATCTTAGTTGAATTAACCTCATTTTTCCCGATTTAACTCCAGTGAAAGGTTCTTGTCGATAGGGTCGACAACACAACTGGTCTAAGCATTTTTTTACAACCCGTCGAAGTTATGAACTATGTGGATTTAACCATTCGACAAGGTCGATAAAACATTTGATTTCAATATCTATTGCAACTCTTTGAAGTTATCCACTCTATGATCCGAACCTTTCGACAATGTCGACAATTCAACTAGTTCAACATTCACTGTAACCTTCCAAAACCAATCAACTTAGTGGTCTAATCTTTTGCCAAGGTTGAAGCCTATTTCATAGATTGAGCTAATCTTTCGACAAGGTCGAAATCTATTCTATATCCACGAATGTAAATCGTTCCCTGCTTGAACTCAAGGAAGGCTATCACCTTAATCTTTTGACAGGATTAATACTAACCTTTAAAGGACTAACTTAAAGAATTTTAACCCAGTCAAAAAGATAACTTTTGTAAGAGACCTCAAACAAGTTCCACTAATACAAATGGTTATCTAATTCTAAGGTTAAACCTTTCGACAATGTCAAAAGGTCTGACTCAAGAACCAGCAACAATTGAAGCTAAATTTAAAGGCAATTCTTATGGGTACCACGCCCTTCATTCAAACAAGTCTATCTATCCTTCTTAGAACAACTTTGGAGCGTTGACAAGAATTCTTGTTAACAAACTAAATCCTATATATAACAATAATATATATATATATTCTAGAATGGTAATATATACATATAATGATTCACGATATAAAGCTGATCTAACCTGATATACATAATAGGTGACAAATACGTGCACACATGCACACACACAGATATATATATATATATATATATGAGTTAAAGTATTTCCTTAACCGTAGCCTAATGATGACATTAAGAATGTTTAATCAATGAAACACGTAGGATTATATCCAATCTATTCTAGAAAGCACTACCAATCAAGAAATGTAACGACCGACTTTTTCTATCCATGGAAATCGGCACTAATACATCCACTGTATTCACATGTCGAACATCTAAGTGTCGGAAAGATAGATTGTTGGGGTGAAAGAAAAAAGGGACATAATAGAATCTCATAATGTGACGAGTAATATATAATATATAACAGGTGTTTACAATGAAATAGAACTTTAATATACATACTGTCATCATAGATAAACTGACCTATTATCGGTTTGGATAGTTATAATAACATGTCCTCACAATTGTTGATAAATACAGACAAGAACAAATAGCAGATGACAAAATATGAGAATATGTCTTGGAGGATCCATCTCGTCTTCTGAAGCTCCAAAGTATCCAGCTAAATCTGGAAAATATGTTAGGGATGACCTGAGAACTATAAGAAAAATAACGCCCGGATTAGTTTGGTAAAACCAACATGAGAAACACAATCAAATGGATTTTTAATATTATAAAACTTTCAAAAATAAAGGTATTTTGTAAGACCATGCCGCACATAAACACGAATGGGATTTAATTTTACGATAACCAAACTATTTTATAGGAAACGTGGTATTATAATAATGTCTAGGGTTTGAAAGTAAGTATACAAAATAGCTGGAATGCTTACATCTCACATTCCAACAAATTTGGGCAAAACTAAGTCCGTAAGGCACGTATCGGAGAATGTATTCCAACATGGAAAGATAAGGGACTACCTTCCATATAGTAGACCTCTAGATAAAATATACCCAAGGTCGAACATATTGACCCCTATGAACACAAAGTCGGCTGCCCCTTTAACATAACTTACCAGATTACATCATCCCTTGGGCATCGAGGTTGCAAATATTGCCACACGGTCGTCCCGCACGCACACAAAATCTATAAAACCGAATCTAGATCGAGGAATGATGCTTGTAATGGTAGCTCACCACATAACTCTACGAGCATCTCTTATTTTAGCCATTTACCTGGTTGTGAGGCTTGTGAGGTTATGCTTTTACCTTTGGCTCCTAGCAATCCCGACCTGAAATTCTAACACTGTCTTCTATGCAATAATGCAATGCTAGCATTCATCCATACAAGTTGTTCATGATATGACAAATGGATTACACTACTTCCACTACATCATTTTGGAACCATCCTCGGGATTAGTAGCAAGCAACTCTTGCACTTCAAAGAACTTCGCCTTTGATCCCATCATCTTAAAGCGGTCTCGAACCTCTTCCACAGAGTAGAATGTGCATGTGGTTTTGCAGTGGTTACAATTTGAGTCATCTCATATAAGTACATCCCCCTCCCCCCGTTTACCAGTCATTTCAAAACCAAATCGATAGTTCCAGTAAACTCAACTCTGGTTCTTTTTGAAATAATTTTATAATATATAAGAGCATATATCACCTTCTAATAGTTTAAGTGGACGAATTTTCTTATCATTTGTCCTAGAAGAACAAAACGACATTTATATGCATAGTATAGCTTCATCAAAGATAACTATGCTATATAACCCTCGTATTTCTCCTAGATATTTCTAGAGTTATATGTTAGCCAAGATTTGATAGTCGGTTATTTGACTATCGATTAAACAAACAATCAAACATAGGTTTAATTCCATATGGGATCCACTAATCCTCTATTGACTAATCTTTTATTAATTAATTCTCCTTTAAGTCATTTGATTCCAAATACCTTCATAGAAGATATTTTCACAAGACCCTTACACTCCTTTCAATACTTGTGTAAACATTCTATACTTATCTCATCGGTATGAATATATTAACAAAATATTGTACTTCAATACTTAGAAAATATATCCACATACTTATCTCGACAATAAGTACACAAACAAAACTTAAGGAAGACTTATTCTTTTCCAGATTCATATTTAAATGGGCCAAAAACAAATGTCACTTAAAACATTACTTACTCTAAACTCAATCCACTTTTCCTTCAGTGTTAAGTATGAAAAGAACACTTCCGTATCACCATAATTAGAAGGATCATTTATCAAAATTGAATCTCATTCTTTTTATAAAATTCCCTTTTATAAACTTATTCCATATTTACTAATCCTTTTATAGATTTCCAAATTAATTTATAAACTTCTTTTGCAGTCTTTGAAATTATTTACAAAATTCCTTTCTATTTATAAAATGCTTTTCTACTTATAAAACTCTTTTATAAATCTTCCTTTATAATTGCTTTATAGAAATCTTTTATAGTGTCCTTTATAAAAAAATCATTTTGTAAATCCAAAACTCATTTTTATAAATATTATATATTTAAAAAAAATCTTCATTATCTTTAAAATATCACTTATAAATCCATTATCTTATTTATAAAATACAATTTGTAAATCTCTCTTTTATTTATAAAATACCATTTATAAATCTCTCTTAAAATATCTCCTATAAAACTCCTTTGCAATATATCGTTTATAAATCTTCTTTACATAATATCATATGTAAATCTCCTTTAAATAAATCCTTTTTATTAAATAAAATCCTTTTTTAAAAACAATTTATCGTTTATGAACTCCCTTTTTTATTAATTAATTTCCTTTAAACATCATAAATAAAATAATTAATTAACATTAAAACATTATTAATAAAATAATCAATTAATTTTAAAACATTGTTAGTAATTAATTAATTAACTTAACCCAACAATAAAAATATAACTAAATAATTTTAGACAACATTAACTGTTATCCCAACTTTTGGCAAAGCTGAGATACCCAAAATTGACAGAAAATTAATAATAATTAGTCATGAAAATCAACTATGCATTGCAGGATAACCATAGATATCGATGAATTTTGTCTGTTTCTAGATTAAGCTGTAATTGATAGGACACGGCCAGCAAAGCCAAGAGAATCAACATTCCAAGTTTCAAGTCGATCCGAGTTCGTACACTCAAGTTATCATCGGTGCAAGTTGGAGGAAGTAGCCCTAAGTTCGAATCCATAACCGTAACACATGTTTGAATCGATCAAGTTTCCCGTGCTTCGAATCCATAGGCGGAGGTCCTGTTCGAATCCATCGATGGAACCTCTGATCGAATCCATCGGTTCGACTCCATCAGGTTGCTTCACCTCCATTTGCGTTCACATCGATCAGAAGCGAATTGGTCTCGCGCCTGCCCTGTTCGAATCCAATATGATGGAGTCCTTCGAATCTGCGAATTCACTCTGCTTCGTGTCCACCCAGTGTCCTTACTTCGAATCCATAGAAGAGCATGTGTTCGAATCCATCCAGCTACGACAACTTCGTGTCGATCAACTAATACACATCACGGTCGATACAAATATGCCTCTGTTCGTATCCATGAGTGAATGAAGCCTTCGAATCCACTAGGTCAAGGCGGCTAAAACCATGGATTCGACCCAGTAAACTCGGAGCAAAAATTGGATCAACCCAGGAAACACGTGCGCCACGTCAACAACACCACGCGCAAAGCCATCGATTCGACCCTATCGATTCGAAGGGGATCGATTCGAACAGAGCACGTTAACCGGAAATGCAATCTTGAATCGATCATAACTCAAGATCTACAAGTCCAAATGCCATGAAATTTTCACGGGAGCTTGCATACATGTTGAGGAATGTCCACACCAAATTTCATCTCGATTGGACGATTTTTTGATTGATTCGAAGGGAGTTCGAATCAATCCCAAAGTGGGCCCAAATTTCCTGAGGCTGGGCATGTGGACCCCCTCACATGCCAGAAGTGGTCTCCCTAAATTTAGGCGAAATATCAGCCTCCTACTCCTATAAATAGAGCCCCAGGTCATTCAGAAAAGGGGATCTGAATTCAGAAGCGCCGAGACTCTACCAGACTCTACTTTGCACTTCACTACTACCGTTGTACTCGAATTTCAGAGCTATAACCCATTGTAATCCGCTGTAATCAACTGTAATCAACGAAGAACATCAATAAAAGTATAAACCTTTGAAGTGGACGTAGGCCGGAGATAACCAAACCACTATAAATTGTGTGTTCTTGTCCATTATTTCTGAATTACTGCTTGTTGCTTGCCTAGATCTGTGATTTGTGTTTGAATATTGCTGACTTGTATTCATACACTGGTGCTTTCACGACGCTTGGGGTTTGTGACCAATTTAGGCACAAACACTAACAAATTAATTAAATAACTTTAAAAAAATATTAGTAAAATAATTAAATAACTAACTTTAAAAAAATCATTTATAATATAAAAACATTTATAACTAAATAAACACTTAACCTCAAATTATTATAAAATTGAAGTTGATTTAAATCCATTACCTTTCAAATTCAAAAGGAGGCTTAGCTAGCACAATGGTGCTTAAACAAGCTACCATTTATTTTTAATTCAATTTTCATGTTATATAACTAGTATTTACATAAGAAGCATATATGTAAAATCAATAATTTACGATCACTAACATATCCATCATTTATCTAGTATAAATTGATCCACATATTAATTAACCGACATATGAATAATTATCTAAATTAATATAGTAGCATAAAGGAGATACACAGATGTCATTAATAATCTATTCAATTAAAATAGCAGAATGGTGTTTATTTTGCTACATAGATGTACAAATTAATTTATTCATTTAATTTAACGTAATGGTGTTTTTGTTTAGCCAAATAGATATCACCAATGGAGTATAACTAATATAACCACGTTATTATTTAAAATAATGTAGTTATATCCAATCAGTATTAATTTATCATTAATTTATACTTCAATAAAACTACCAACTATTTATTCCAAAGTGTTGTGCTCGTCAATATGAGTCTAATGCAAAAATCCATGTTTAAAATCATTTTAATATGAATGAGTTATGAAATTTTGAAGTTAACTCTTGGATTTATAAAATTTTAAAAAAAAAACATGTTTTCTCACCCAAAACAGTGGAGTCCAAGGTCCAAGCTCGCTACTCCCAAGCCTTGCTCGAAGGCTACAGTTCCTTCATTCCATCACCAAATTCAACCTTCCCCTTCCCTGTAACTCAAACAATCATGCACACCATGCACATGCACACCCCCAAACAAACCACCTATCGATGATCAGCGACCACCAACACACCCCATTTGCAGAGATCATCTCGCCCATGCCCTCGCCATGACCCCAGGACCATCCCTAAGACACCTTCTTCTCCATTCAAAGTCACTTATAAAATTAGAAAATGCATCCAAAAATATAGCTCCACCGACCGCCTCGTCCATTGCTAGCCATCCATTCCACTTCCATTCGAAAGCTAGTACTTTGCCATGCCTCCGAGCCAACTATCATCCAACTTGATGGTCACGATCTCCACCATTAGCCAAGAAATCGAACCCATAAGGAAACACCACCTTAAACCCTAGTTCGAGTTCTTCGCCTCCTAGTGCGGCCACTCTTCTTCTAGCCTTCCATATTGTCGAAATTTCCAAGATGATCAGGAAATGATCATCTACTTCCCCATATTGATCCCATTCATGAAAAATCATGCAAATGCCACCAAAATTCACTATTCGATGATACGAAACCTATCCATGTTCTCCGACCATCATTTCATGATCATCGAAAAGCTGAATTTTCTCAACATCTACTTTTTTCAAGAAAATACCGCCACTACACAAGAGGAAACTTCATGCTATTATTTTTAAAAAGTACTAGAGGTGGAAATGAACAACTTTCATGTTCGAAGATTTTTCTAATTGTGAATAGAATTTAAGATATTGATTTTGGAAGGTAGAAAAGAGGAGTTGTTTTCTTTTGTTTTTAAATATGCCAAGGGGAAGAAATGATGTCGGGAAGGAAAAGAAGAAAAGTAAATGTAAGGCGAAAATGAAATATACGAGGGGTTGTTCATATATAAGATAAAGTAAGAAAAAAATGTAAAGAAGGCTAAAACCCCAAAATGCCCTTAAATCACATTTTCAAACTCTTCCATCTCCTCTTAAATCACCAAACTACCATCAAAATGAAAATATGATGGGTTATCTTTGTTTATTTTCACACTTAGAAATCCTTCAAATTTCAAATCCATCTTTTCATATTCTCAAATTTAAGTATATTTTATATTTATAAATTCTTGCTATTATTATTTTATACATTTATTTGCTTCATTTGAAAAGGATTTTGTTTTCCAAACTTACAAAAATCATTTAGATGTTGTGGTATAACAACTTTCTACCATGTGTCGTTCGATAAAAACCTAAAAATCTAAAAAGCAGGTTTCGATCATGTTTCAGTTTTCTGCAGAACTACTTATTTATGTAAACAGAATTCAAAAATAATTTTCTATCCTTAGTTATTAATTAAAAGTGGGTTAATTAATTATTAGAACCATCAACTGAATATTTAAAATAAATTAAATATTCACATATCAAATCGATAAAATTTCTGGTCGTTATAAAAAATCTACGCCCCTTTCTATATTTGATTTGAGTTTTTGTTTAGTTTGAAAATAATGAATGAAGGGGGCTATAGAGTTTTTAGCCAGAGGTTACGGAGAGAGAAGAATGAAAAGTCAAATCTAAAATGAGTGGGGTTATGGATTTAAATAGGAGAAAATGGAGGGAGAGAAAATGGATCTAGATCCATCCATTTCTCCAGCAATTCAAACCTAAAAATATCACAATATTACCCCACTCCTCCCTTTTGTTTGGTTGGCTAAACCATGGGCCCTATAGGCTTCCATTCTTCTTTAAATAAAATCAGATAATTTACATTTAAATTAAATTAATATGTACATCGATATCGTATATTGATGCGTGTGTATATCACTTTCACATATGCACTATTTCTAATATCAACAAAAATTAAATATAATTAATATTTCAAAAATATTAATTAATTTAATAAATTTATAACAATTATAATTTGGTTAAATCAGGTGGTAGTCGGAGTATCCAATATTATGGTTATGTGACGGTTAGGTGTAAATTCGGTCAGTGGTTATATCAAACAATTTGAATATTGATATTCACATGTTACCTTAGCTAATGGCGTGACAATTTGGCTAAATTAATCACTACCACAGTTTTGATAAAATTGAAATGACAATTATATATACCAATTCTTTTTGCCAAAACTATATTATATTAGGACTTATGGAATTTGGTGTTGGTCTAAATTTCATTTGCGTCCACTTCAACTTATATAGTCCAAAAACAAAATCATTAGTCCAGTGATAAAAATTATTATTAGCTATGTTGCTCTAGTAGGAGGTTTTAACTTTGAGTTGACTATAGTTGATTGTGCACTAACCACATAACCAAGGGGATGAATTCTTCATTGAACAGTGTTTCACTTCCAATGCTTCAACTCAGACCCAACTATAGTCGTCCAATGGACTTCATGCTATAATTTAACTACAATCAAAGTGAAATATCCACATTGAGGTTCAACAACATTCTAAAGTCGAGAGAATTGTGTATTACCATCATTTTAAGATTCTCTATTTGACTTTAGTTATATTAATCAACGGAAAACTCTAAAGTGATTCATTCCATAATTATTTAGACTACCTTGGAACATTCCATGCTTGAAATTATCCGTACTTAACTTTTTAAGTATGATATATTTGTATAGGGATTGAGACAATCCCATCAACCTCTTAGATCTATCCCTATATATCTTTATACCTAGTATATAGGCCGCTTCTTCCAAATCCTTCATGATGAAATTTTGAAAAAAGTCAAGCTTTTACCGATTACAATAATGGAACTTCATTGCTAATCAATAGTAGATCATCGATGTATAAAACTAAGAACGAGATATTATTTCCTTATCCCTTTTGGTATATACATGCTTCCTCTGTGTTCTCATAAAAACCAAACTATTTGATTACTTTATAAAAACACTTATTCCAACTTTTTGAAGCTTATGTAAGTCCATAAATAGACTTTATCAACACACATGTCTCTCACTTCCACTGACATCGAAACCCTCGAGCTATGACATATGTACGGTCTCTTCTAAATCACCGTTTAGAAATGCTATCTTTAGTCCATATCCCGAATTTCATGGTCATAGAATGCAGCAATAGCTAGCATTATCTAAATGGAATTAAGAACTGCTATAGGTGAAAATATTACGTCATAATCAACACCTTGAATTTGATGAAATCATTTTACAATTAGCCTTGCTTTGTAAATATCCACTTGACCATCTGTATTTAGCATTTTCCCATAAATCCATTTGCAACCGATGAGTTATATCTCATAGGGTATATAAGCCAAAGTCCATTTTTTTATACGTGGAATCTATTTTAGAATTCATAGCTTGAAATCAAATTGCGTTTTTTACTATATAGTGCTTGTTGGAGTGAAAGAGGAGTGTCATCATCTAAGACGTAGTCTTCTTTCTTTCTATATACGAGAAAATCGTAGTATCCCTTTGGTGTATGAGAATTCCTACTAGACCTTCTAATAGGTTATGGTTTTTGTGTATGGGAAAATTTGGTTCTTCCATTGGTTCGGTTTTTGTGTTAGACTCTCGGATTCATCCAATTCCATAACTTCGCTGTTAATTTTTTTGATAGAAATTCCTTTTCCAAAAAGACAACTTGTTGAGAAACAACAAATTTTTGTTCCTCGGTGTTGTAGAAAATATATCTCTTAAAGTTGGGATATCCTATGAGTTTATAAAAAAGACCTTGTCTCAAGTTTATTAGGACCAACATTCTTAACGTAGGTGGGATAACCCTACACCATCAAATGTTTGAGGTAGGGTGTCTTCCTATGCCACATCTCAAATGACGCCTTAGGTGCAGATTTTGTGGGTGTCAAGTTCAACATTTGCACTGAAGTTTATAATGCATATCCTCAATAGGACCGAGATAACTCAACTTTACTCATCATGGAACGAACCATATCTAATAGAGTTTGGTTCATTCGCTCTGAAATACCATTATGGAGTATATGGTGGAGTAACTTGAGAGATATAAGTATTGTTGGAACTCTTGTCCAACATACTCGTCACCTCATTCAGATTAATGTATTTTAATCTTAAGGTTCATCTGTTTTTCGAATTTGTTTTTATATTCTGTGAATTTCTCACTGACATCAGATCTGAATTTCATAAGATACACGTTTCCTAGTCTCAAGAAATCATTCGTAAAGGTTGTAAAGTAATAAGAATTATGTTTGGTAACTATAGACATTGGACCACATACATCACTATGTATAAGACCTAAGAGTTCATTAACTCTTTCATTGCTCTCACTAAAGGGGTGCTTGGTCATTTTTCCTTTGATATATGACTCACATATATCAAATGATTTAGAATCAAATGATGGCGGAAAATCTTTAATTTTCAATTTGTACAGTTGTTTCTTACTTATATGACCTAGTTTACAATGCTAAAGTTAGTTTTTATTTACGTCAATACTTGAAGAAATACTTACAGCATAGATATAATTAGTACCAATCACATAAATGTCATTATCTAAAATATCATCGTTGACTTTATTACATCCAACCTAATGTTCACAACATTATTAAAGCAGTGAAAAGTATAGAGATTCTCAGATAATATAGACACAGAATTAATACCACAAATAAATTTTTTCACATAATAGAAATCATTTAATATTAAAACCAATCCATTTGGCAAGGATAAATGATGATCTTCAACTATCATTTCATATACCGACGATCCATCAGCAACCTGAAGCCTCATTTCTCCATTCGCTACATGATGTTCGTTCCTAAGTCGCTATAACGAATTATAGATGTGAGTTCTAGATCCAGTATCTAAAACCCAAGATAATTTATTGATTGTGAAACAATTTTGAATCATAAATATACCTGTAGGAGCAGCATAACTATTCTATTTCTTCAATTTGACAAACTTCTAGTACTCCAAACAGTTCCATTTCCAATGACCCTTCTTATGACAATTTGATATTCATCCTTGTCAGCTGCAGTAGTATTCTTATTCTTCTTATTAACCCTTTTCCTTTTCTTCGAACCATTTGACGATGATGATTTAAGAATAATCGCAAGCACTGTGCCTTGATCCTTGGAGGAAGATTCGGTTGATCTTAATATATTGAGCGGCTCCATGAGACTTACATTGAAGTGGTTTATATTATAGTTTAATATGAACATCTTAAACTCTGAAGTAAGAGACCTAAGATCATGTCCATTTGATGCTCGTTTCTTATCGTCATGTCTAATTGAGCAAGTCAATCAATATAGCCTTTCATCATTAAGATGTGATCTTCTACTTTCATAGCCTTTGACATCTTCGTTTAAATATTTTCTTCATAAGTTCGTACCTTGTGAAACGAGATTGATCACCATACAAATTTTTGAGGTTATCGAAGATTTGATGGACATTCATGTTTTCATAGTGTCTCTACAACGAATTGTCTAATATAGACAGCACATAAACTCAAGCATTTTTAGGTTAGCAGCCCATTTGTTATAAATAATTTTGAGTTTGGGGACCGCATCTTTAACGGGTCTAACCGTTGGAGGTTAAGGTTATCGATGACCATAGGTATTCATGTGTGAGAGCTATCTTAATCACTCTTAGCCAGTCTACGTAGGTAGGTTCAATGAGTTTGTTGTCATTAGAAAACAACTCGGGTATAAAAGTTTTCTATAAATTTTAACTCAGCAGATTAGGACATTATTCCTAATAAATGTTCTTTATAAGCTTTCACTAGTCTTTTATGTTTCATAAAACCTTAAGATGAAACATAGAAGTCTCTTGACTTTCTCTGTGGGTGTTAAGACTCGTTTGCCTTAGAATTCCGACCTTATGGAATATTAACAATCATATTCCCTAAATGATGGATTACATACTATTGGATTATAACATATACAACTCATAACATATGGTTCTTTATCCTATTTCGACCTTGAGTAATATCAGCAAATCAAAAGAGATTATTCAGTCATACCTACTATTTCGTGCTTGTCTAAGTATAAATGTACGTACCTTAAGGAATATCAATAAATATGTACATATATCTTACATTGTCTATTTAATATTAATAGTACTATGCAACATCCTTAGCTTGAGGAATATTAAAAACTAAGGAGTATACAAGTATTTATTAATATATAAATGGTAGTTGACAACTTTATATTAAATATTCATAATCTTTAACATATTTAACTGCGTGACATAGATTTATGAAATAATGTATTTCTTATGAAATATCCTCATGGTTCAAGTGTCGGACACATCAAAAATCATGGTATACATACTATACGTATGTATTTATTCTTTAAATAAAATTAGAAATTCTCGTTCAACCTTTTATAATATATTCATATTATATAAGCTTTAATTATTGTGTAAATTTTATAATTAACTGATATAGCAATCTTTTGTATAATATTATATTTATATTTTAGCCTTAATCAATTAATTTACCTAATTAACACTTTAATTAATTTTATATTATTCAATTAAACATTTTATATAAAATATTTATAAAATTTATAGTCATGCACACATATCTTCATATATATTTACGGTGTTATTTGTTAGTTAACATTTATATTATAATATTTATAATTTTAATTAACAATTTTAATTTTGAAGGTTCATATATACTTACATAATAATGTAACATATATCAGTATATTGTTATATAATTTAATGAGTTGACTATTTAATTCATTAATGTAATTAATAATTAATCAAATTTTGAAATTAGTTTACAAATTTTCAAAAAAAATTGAAAATTATATTATAACATTATAGTAATTTTCTTATTTTAAATTCAACCTTTTAAAATTTCAATTTTTTTAGTTTCAAAATAGATTCACAATTAGCCCAATGCATAAATTCAAATCAGGCCTTTCATTTTAGATAAACTTTTAGGATCACTTCATCTTTCAGACCTAGCATGTAGCTAGGTAGAGTAGAGTACTTGATTACCCAAGACCAGCATAGACAATACATTTCTATACACCGTACTGCATGGGTAAGCTTAATTAGTTGGTCATAATACTACTAATTTGTACCGCAAAGAAGACTTGGCTTTGATACGGCCAACACACAGGCTAAATGAGTGAATATTTTTATCATTTTGGTTCTTATTAGACCTAAAGTCTAAATTGATTTAGATCTTATGTAAATAAATTTTAAATAAAATCATTATTTTATTTATTGTTAAAAGGATTTTATTTGATATTTTATGTAATATATAGCATGTACATGAGCATTATATACACATATACGTGTATGCGCATGTAACGACCTAGATTTTTGAACATTTTATAATTCAATATTGGAATTATTTAATAATTAAATATTGGGTTTAATTTGAACAAAAATGATTTCAAAAGCTTATTTAAATTCAATTTAAATAAGAATGATGATAGTAAGCTTTTAATTTTGAATTAAAAGTGATTAAAATTGTTTAATAATAATTTGTTTTTATTACTTGTGAAATTTACCTAAAGATGATAATTTTTAAAGATGGAGATCTTCATAATGTATGGCTACTTGCTACTAACCTCTATGGTGATTCCCATATTATATATATGGTGGCAGTAGTGCCTTCGTTATGAAAATCTTCGATTCACAAGGACTGCTTGGTACTAATCCTAGGGGTGATTCCTAAATAGGATGTAGTAGCAGTATCTTTGGTTTGTCCCGTTCTTGGACAACTTGTATGGACGAATGTCTGACATTGCATTTCTAAAACTACGTACATTGGTTTTTACAGACATACATTTGTTTAGTGCTATAGGAGGCAATCCCTCTTATACTTAACACATTTTCCTGAGGCGTATGAACTTGGGGGTTGTTCTGTTGTGGAAGCCAATTAGTGTGTCGTCGAAAATGGTAATATGGCTTTCAAAATGGGATTTGCTGCTTTGTGAAATGTAATACGTTACCTCAGGCCTCACATTTGAAAATGGATAAAACATGATATGTCGCAAGGCTATGTGGTTCGCAACCATTAGGAGATGTTCATCCTATTTCTAGATTATCCTTTATATCTCAGTCTTGTTGTGTATGTTATGGCAATGGATAGGTCGAGAACAACCGGGGCGATGTCATGCTTGGAACTATCCAGGACCATTATGTTGGCAACTGAGAAGGGGTAGGACGTTCTTTCCAGATGCAGAGGATCATCTGTGGGTCCTCGGTACATTCCTCTAGGGATGTACTGTACGGAAGGTAGTCTCTTACCTTGTCATTATTGAAAATCCATTCTCCTATACATGCTTTTACGGTTTTGATTGTAGAACCTAGTATACTGGAATTTAATTAATGTAACAGTTTCGGTTATGATTAATATATTATTTGAAAGAGTTTTCAAAGAACGTCGATAGAAATAATATCAAATGATTTGATAAAATATTTTAGTTATCATAAGGTAAAAATCCATCCGTGATGATGTGCGACGTGGTCTTATGAGATACCTTTATATCAAAAGGTTTTCTAGCATTAAAATCCAATTTAGATGTGTTTTCTCATGCTGGTTTACCAGACTGATCCGAGCGTTGTTTTTCTATGATGCTCGGATCAGCCCGATCATGTTTTTTAGATTTGATTTAGATGCATTAGATCTTAAGAGACGAGATGTAGGCCTAATACATATCCCCGCAGTTGTTTATTTTTGATGCATTAGTTGTTTAAAATTATCAGCATTTGTGAGAATATGTTGTTATAATTGCCCGGGTTGATGATTAGTGATTTGTGTACTCCAGTAGATGTATGTGTTTACAATTTCTCTTTTGTAAAGATCATTGTTATACTACAGATTGTTCCATTGTGTTGTGAGATTCTATGAATGTTTAGTTTCTTCTATTCTTTCTTCTTTCTTTTACCCTTGACAATTAGTGTTTTCGACACTTGAATGATCGACATGCAATACAGTGGACGTATTAGTGTCAATTTTCAAGGGTCGAAAATTGTATTTGATACACTTGGTATCAGAGCTGAAGGTTAAGTAATAATCTTGGCTTAGGTGGGTATAACTCATTGAGAGATAGGGTAATGGAATGCCTTGTTATGAATTGAGTGTATACCCACGAGAGGGCATATATATTATTTGTATAAAAATGCTTTGTATCATGTTGATTGGTTTGTAGAGTATTTTATGGATTCTGACCAATACGAGTTGCTATCGTTATTGACAAGGATCTCTAAACACTTAGATAGGACAAACCGACAAAGTATTGATTTGACATAGGTAAATGCAATAATTTTACCTTAGATTATATTTTATATATAAAAGAATACTTTTCATAAATTGATATAGTTATTTATAATATGTTTGTTTGTTTGGAAATGATAATATTTGATTATCATCATTTGTTGGTTAATTATTCATACTCGACCAGTTTTTTAGCAGTTTTACCTTTTTACTATATGTATTTGGTAAGTAGTAACTTATGAGAACATTGAAACAAGCACCTTGTGAATTAGGGTTTGCAGTTTGACTATAAGGCGTTTGGTGGGAATGTTGAGTTAAAATATGATTTTAATAAAAGTTGTTTATTATAATCTAAACAAGGTAGACACTTCGGTGATAGCTTTATATAGGAAGTGACTTTAGTTTTAAACATGGAAAGGTTTTTAAATGAGAATTTAAGGATTTAAATCCTGGTGTTTTGGAAATTGGTTTTCTAATATTTCGGAAAATAATACTAGTATTATTTGGAAATAAATATTTGGAAATTGATTACGAAATTGATATCATGGTACTTAATAATATTTACTATGTATTTGATACCGTTTTGGAAATGATTTTGGTTAAGTCCAAAAGGCATGATTTAGATGTATTGAACTCATTTCTGTCATTGGAAAATGATTTTGGTGATGACTGCAACATTATTGGCATTTATTTTCGAGTTTCAAAGTGGGGGATGTTATAGTAGCAATTTGTTATAGAGTTGTTTTTGTAAAATAGATTTTGATTTAAATATCGGAATTGTGATTTGGTATATAAAAGTTATAAGTACGTATATTTCAATATAATACAAAATAAGAAGGAATTAGTTTTTGAGTTTTCTGTAAACATATTTTGTGGACTCGTGTACCCTGTGCATTAGGGCAAGTTTGATTGTGCATATCGTTTGATCCGTTGATCGGTAGTTTTCGTTTGTTAAAATGAAATGGAATTTTCGATGATTTTGGACAATTGAAACTTTGGAAATTGTGTAAGAAATTAAATCTAAGTGTTTTGTGAAAATATAAAGATAAGTTTATATAACGGTTGAACTTAGAAGATAATAGAATTTAGAAGCTAAGTGTTTATATAAGTTAAGTTTTATATAATGTTTGATTACGAAACATAGTAGAATATAAACAGGTTTTAAATTGATTGAATATCCATGTTAAATAAAATCAATTAGATATTTTTGTATATACTTTGAGCGTATGGTGGAGTAATATATAAGTATGAACTTAAGTTATATATTGTTTTATAACTTGAAGTAAATTTTATGAAATGGTTCATAAGTGATTTTAGTATTAAATGAGAAATACTATAGGTGAAAATGGATGTGAACTAAAATTAAAAGCAATTGGTGTAGTTAAGAAACCGATTGAATAAGAGTATGTAAGTTGTATATAAATCATTTTATTCAAGTTGCAGTTCTTGATCTAGAATTTGAGTACATGGAATTTGAGGTGATTTACGTCGGTTCAAGTTAGGATTTTTCACTTGATTCTCGACAGCGAACACTTGATATGGATTCCCGATATGATCCTGAAGTTTTCTATCATAATATATGGAAATGTAAGGAGAACAGAGGCTTCTAATGAAGGAACCAGATCAGAGTCTGCATTAGAGAAGTTGAGCGATCTATTCTAGTTCAGAAGTGGAATATATGTGATCGAGTTAGTGATCAGATTTGATATTACATATGGATGATATATATGTATCGTGCGAGAATTAAAAATATTTGTATGCTATGTGTGTTGGCTTGTTGAGAGTTTAGGGAATGCTTCTTCAAATTGCTTGAGGTAGCATGGGTAGTCGACCGAGTAATACCTGAGGCTGTTGAGCATAATGTAGCGCTTAGTGGATTTTTTGTCATCCTTCCGTGATAAGAAGGTTTCTGAACCTGGGCAAACCATGAGTTTTAGTTGCTAACAATCGCAGTACTATATAGTATTGTTATGTGATTATTTCTTTGGATGCTAATGATTGCAATACTGTTAGGTATTGATGTGTGATGGTTGCTTTGTTGCCTATGTTGGAATTTCAAAGGCAAAATTCTCTTAAGAGGTGAAGAATGTAATGACCTGGATTTTTGAACGTTTTACAATTCAATATTGGAATTATTTAAGAATTGAATCTTGGATTTAATTCGAATAAAAATCATTTTGAAAGCTTTTTTAAATTCTTTTTGAATAAGAATGATAATAGTAAGTTAGTGATTTAGAATAAAAAGCTATTAAAATGGTTTAATAATAATTCGTTTTAATTAACATATGAAACTATCATTCTGGGGTACTGCCTCAAATTTTGATGAAACTAGTAACATTGGATCCGAAATAATGAATTGCTATACGCCGTTGAGTTTCGATCATCAGACATACTGTATGGTCATGCAAGCTCAAGATGCATAACAATCAATTTTATAAATTAAATGTAATATAATTTGATTTGAAAAGCTAACTTTCGTATATGATGTAATTGAGTCGGGATATTAGTTCCATTATGTTCAAAATGAGGGTAATTAGCTAGGAACGCCAGTGAACATGCCTTGCTTGGAGTTCGAAATTTGGGGGGTGAATAGTGTCAGAGATTTTCCTATAAAACAGGTGTTCCATCCAATGGTCGATATTCCTTCGACCTCTAAAGGTCGAACTAGCTATCAGGATCAATATGAAAATGATGGGTGAGAGGAAAAGGAGTTCACTAGCGGTGGTGGATTGTCGAATGGAGGAGTGTGGTGGCGTGGATCTAAAGATGCACAACGATCGTTCTCTTAGCTGGATCTCGACGTACAAGAGAGCGTTTAAGGTGGGGGTGGAGGCAATGGGTGACTCATGGTTGGGGCTATGCTTGGTAGTGATGCGGTGATGAATGGATCAACGCGGCGTCAACGATCGTAGGTGAAAGTCGCGTGGGTTTTGAGTTTGCGAGTTACGGCCTGGAATGAAATAAAGGGGTTGAGGGAATTAACGTTAATTACCTTGATTAATTAGGTAGTTATAATTTAATTAATCTTAATATGTTCTAATGACCGATCTTGTTCATACAAGGTTCGATCGAGGCACCATTTTCACCTTTGCGTATGTACCGAGATTATCTATGTCATCGAGATGGATTCATCAAATTTGGAGCCTGTAGAATTTCAAGCTAAAAATCGAACGTTGCTCTATTTTAGTCGGAACTAGAATGCTTCAGTGAAAATTGGAATTTTAGTGAGTTAAACTCACTTTTTTGGTTAACTAGTATGTTATAGTTGAATAAAAAATTCATTGATGCTTGTTTGTTTCCTGTTTGTATGATTTACTGCTTTATTAGTTGGTTTGGACTTATTCTCGCCCTTAGAGCGGATGACACTTTTTATGTACTCGTCGAGTTGTGGATGGCCCATATTATATGATTATATATTGTATGTAATGCAGGGAGATATGTTAGAGAGATCCAACAGGATTCCTCACTACTGTTGATTTTATTTACATACATACATTATATGTGAGTGTGTGCGTTTGTGTGTTGATATGTATATGAGCTGTGATGCATCGGGACAGGTTGGTGGGATCTAATGGGATTCCTCACATTGTTGATTTTACTTTGCATATATTGTGATATATGATTTGTTGGATGCCGTATTTGATGATATGAACAAGATTTTACTGATTTAGTGCTATAGTAGCATTGGGCCTTATTTTTAGTATTTGTTCTATAAAATAATGATTTTGAATTGAAATGATTTTTGAGGCGATACCTAAAATAATACATCTTTTAATAATTATTTGTAAATTATTAAAAGAAGGAGTTTACTGAAATGAAATAAAAACTTGATTTTTGGAATATTAATTTAACTGCTGTGTAAAGTATTTTTAAATAGAGATTTTCAAACCGTATTATAAAGGTTTTAAAACTTAATAAATAAGTCCCTCTTTAATTATAGAGGATATATAATTTTAAAGAAAGTAGAAATAGTTTGAAACAATATTTTTGAAATGGTTTATATAAAAGATTTATAAAAGTAATTTTTATAAATAGAGCAATAGATTTGTAAACAGTGTTTTATAAATATTAAAAATGGATTTGTAATTGATATTCTAGTAAATAGATTTATAATTAGGATTTTATAAATAAAGGAGATTTAGAAAGGAATAGATTTATAAATGGAAATTTATAAATATAGAGATTTTATAAAAATAAGTTTTATAAAATAAGAAGGAGATAACAAAACATGGTTTTATAAATATAATCTTGATAAGTAGAGGATGGTTTTATAAAGGGAGATACATCTCGTTTTAAAAGTAAAATAATATCTTAAAAGAATGTTTTGAAATTAATATTTGAAAATGGATTTTAATGGTTTTAGAAGTTATTTAAAATGCATTAAGTGATAGGAAGACATGGATTTCAACAATTTTGTTGTAATAAATGTTTTCGAGAAAGCTATCGACCAGTATATTAATTGGATGATACCTTCTTAGGAAGACATAGACTATAACACTGTTGTTATAGTAAGTGATTTCCAAAAGGAGATGTTTTATATAGTATACAAGATTTATTCATATCCTATATTTGATGTAAATATTCTAGGTGGGTAACTTATATCTATTTCAAAGTTAAGAATGTCGTCCATTCAAGGTCTGAGAGGTAATGATTACTCTAACTTGATCGATTCCATTATTAACTAATAAATAGTTTAAGTTTGACCTCAAAAATTAATATCAAGTATAATAAATGAATCCCCGGTAGTGTTTTTTGGTTGTCGTAATAATGTTTTGCGCAATATTAATTTTGACCCAACAATTTGAGTTTTGGAAAACATGAAGCTTTCCTCAAAGTTTGTAAATATTCTTATTAGGATTTAAGTACATTGAGGTATTTTCTAAGCATTGAAAATAAATGGTTTGTGAATATACTTATACCGTTGAGATAAGTGTAAGGAAATTCTTTTCCAAATATCGAAAGATTATGGTTGTTTTGAGAATATATCTTCGTAAAGATATTTGTAAAAATAATATAAGATAAATATTTGAAAAGTAATTGATTAATAAATGATTAATTAAACAGGCTTAGTGACTGCTTATGTGCTAGATTGTATTTTTGGTTCTTCGGGCCTCTTATCGATTGTTGGTTCGGAGAGACCGAGATTAGATTTATCTGAATATCACTTCGAACCAACGTATGCATTCAAAAGTGAAATTTACTAGAAGATGATAATTTTTGAAGGCGGAGATCTTCATAATGTATGAAAACCTACGATTTGTAAGTACTACTCGCTACTAATACTAGAGTGATTATCAAACAGGATGTAGTAGGAGTACCTTCGGTTTGTCCTATTCCTGAACAACTTTTACGGACGAATATCTGATATTGCATTTCTAAAACCACGTACATTGGCTTTTACGAACATACATTTGTTTGGTGGTGTAGGAAGTGACCCCACTTATACTTAACATTCTTCTCTAAGGCGTATGAACTCGAGGGTTGTACTTTTATGGAACCATTTAGTGTGTCATCGAAAATGGCAATGTAGCATTCAAAGTGGGATTTGTTGCTTTGTGAAATGTAATACATTACCTCAGACCCCATACCCTGAAATGGTTAAAACAGGGTATGCCATAAGGCTATGTGGCAACCATTAGGAGATGTTCATCACCTTTATATATTAACCTCTATATTTTGGGTTTGTTGCGTAGCTGTGGCCACAGTTAGACAGGGAACGATCTGGGTGATGTTATTTTCGGTATTATCCAGGATCATTATGTTGGTCACCAAAAAGGGGTAGGCTGGTCTTGCCAGATGCTGAGGACCATGTATGGATCCTCGGTACATTCCTCTAGAGATGTACTATATGGAAGGTAATCCATTACCTTGTCATTATTGGAAATCCATTCTCTAATACATGCCTTTATTGTTTTGAGTGTAGACATAGTATGATGGAATTTAATTAATGTAACAATTTTAGCTATGATCAATATGTTATTTGAAAGGGCTTACAAAGAATGTCAATAGAAATAATATCAAATGATTTGATACAAATGTTTTAGTTATCATGAGGTAAAAACTCATTCGTGTTTTTGTGTGGCGTGGTCCTATGAGATACTTTTATCTCAAAAGGTTTTCTAGCATTAAAATCCAATTGAGATGGGTTTTCTCACACTGGTTTACCAGATTGATCCGGGCGTTGTTTTCCTATAATGCTCAAGATGGGCCGAGCATATTTTCTAGGTTTGATTTGGAATGCTTTGGAGCTCAGGAGATGAGCTGGAGGCCCAAGATGTATCCTTGTACTTGTTTATTTCCACTCATTAGCTATTTAAAATTATCAGCATTTATAATTACATGTTGTTGTAACTATCCAGACTGATGATCAGCGATTTGTGTACTTTGACTAATTTACGTATATTACAAAATTTTCTTTCATAAAGATCATTGTTATATCATAGGTTGTTCATTGCGTTGTAAGATTTTGTGATTATTTATTTTCTTCTTTTCGTTCTTCTTTTTTTACCCTTGACGTTCGGTGTTTCCGGCACTTGAATGCTCGACACGCAATACAGTGGACGTCTTTCGTGTCAATTTTTAAGGGTCGAAAATCATGGTCGTTAAAGTGCATGTGCAGCATATACAGTGTGCATGATTTAACATGCCCGAATATAAGTATTAGGATTTGTACTGTAGTAGACATATTAACCCGTCTATATAAATATATGCAGTCTAATATATAAATATATATATATATATATATACACACATACATACATACATATATATCTATATTATTATAGTGATATGAAAGTTATATTTGTGTTTAATAAAATAAATATTTCCATATAATAATGTAGATGTAATCTTATATATGGATACATATATATACATGAAATAATATTTATAAATATAAATATAAAACAAATTAATTTCAAATTTTATATTTGGGTATGAAAATATATTTTATGTTTAAGTTCAAAATTTAAATTTTGCACATAAACTATATATTATTAAATAATATATATGTACAAAAAATTTATTATATATATAAATTGTATATACATATATCAAAAATAATATTTTAAAACACTTATAGTGTTATATAAAATTATATATATATACACACACATATATTATTTTGATCCATATTTAGAATTTGAAATTTTTAATTTTTTTAATTAACAAATCTGTATGGACTTATTCCTTTTCTTTTTTATAACAGAAAATCCATATGAAAAGGTTAATTTTATTAGATGTGTAATATAATATTTTGTAATGTTTGCCAAACTGCATATAATAAAGTTTAAATATATATATTTATAAATTATTAAAATCAATTTAATACATTATATTAGAAAATCATCATATGTATATATAATTCAAATTTAATATACACACACACATACATATATATACATATACATACATGACTTCTTTTTGAAACAATAATATGTAAAATGAGATAACAAAATTTTATGTATGTTTATTCAATTTAAAAATTCAAGTTTTATGTAAAAATGCTTTTATAACTAATTTTTCTTTTAGTTTTTTTAGAATTTGGGCCGAAAGTAAAATCATATAATACACACACACGTACATGTATAACAATGTATATGTGTATGTAGATATATATGTGTGTGTGTGTATGTATGTATGTATATTAAAATATTACCTCAACCGTAGCCTAGTAATGACACATCGAATGTTGAATCAATGAAACTCCTAGGATTGAATTCAGTCTCTTCCAAAAAGCGCTAACAATCAGAGAGATCAGCACACTTTTCTTTTATTTGATTCAAGTTTGTGTCTAGTTTAAAAATAATGAAGGAGGAGGGAAGGCACTATGAAATTTTCAACCAGAGGTTATAGAGGAGGAGAATGAAAAGTTAAATCTAAATGAGAATGACAGTGGGTTTAAATAAGAGAGAGGAAAAAGTGGATCTTGATCCATCCTTTTCTCAACCAATTCAAACTGAAAAATATCACCATATTACCCCACTCCTCCCTCTTATTTTACGGCCAAACCATGGGCCCTATGGGCTTCCATTATACATCAAACCAAATCAGGTAATTTACCATTGAATTAAATTCAAATGTACATCGATATCCTATATCAATACATGTGTATATAAACTTTGTATATGCACTATTTTCAATATTGGTAAACAAAAATCAAATAAATTTTTATAATAAATATTAAGTAAATTAATTAATTTACAATAATTAAAATTTAATTAAATCAGGTGATAATTAGAGTATTCAACACTGCAATTGTGTGCCCTTTAGGTATAAATTCGATCAATGGTTAATGTCGAAAAATTTAAATATTAACTTTCACACATCGCCTTAGCTAGTTTTATGATAGTTAGCCAACTTTATCACTTACATGTTTTTTTTAAATCCAATTCACTTATTTTAAGCGGTGTCCGGTAGTGACAATTATTTACATCAGTTCTCTTCATCGAAGCAATATCACGTTAGGATTTATGAAATTTGGCATTGGCTAAACTTCTAAATTGTTCTCATTCAACTTGCATGTTTCAAACACAAAGTTTTTGGTTCAAAAATAATAATAATCATTACCCGAACTGCTCTAGCTAGAAACTTTGACTTTGAGTTGACTTCAGTTGATCGTGGTACCAACCTTATGTAACCGAAGAGACAAATTCTCTATTGAATAGTGTTTTACATCCAATGCTTCGACTCAGACTCAACCATGGCCATTTGACGCATGTCATGCCATGATTTGACATAATCAAAGCGGAGTGTCCATATTGAAGTTTAACAATATTCTCAAGTCAAAAAAACTCCATGATATTATCGCATCGATATTTTCTATTTAATCTTAGTTAAAATAGCCGAAAAAACTAGCTAGTGGGTCATTCCATAATTATCCAATAACTTTTAATACATTACCCCTTGGTGCCCTCAGCAGGTATGAGTAATACACTACCAAACATTTGGAGAACGTTACATGCTCTAGTCTTAACAGATGTTAGTATCAAATCTCAATACATCTGGACTATGAATATTTAGAATGGAATATCTAAAACGATGTGTTTCTTATATTGTAATAAATTGCTCATGGTTACAACACATTGTAATTATTATCACAAATCATACCATTTATGGATTTTCTATCGATATACCTAAATTAAACAATTAATTAACGTAGCGTATCATAATAAGTGTATAATAGAAAGAAAAATACTTTTTACTTCGAATAAGATTTTATTGTAGAGTTAATAATTTAGAATAAATTACAGAATTGTCCCTATGGCATAATTCTTAATTTAACGGTAGAGATGTAGAATCTTCGCATTTGTTATTTCTTCATCTTTCTCTCTCTGCCCTCTCAATTTTGTTTTGTCTTATTCTAATATTTCAACATGGTATAAATATACATATACGACCCATGATTTCGAAATTATAATGTAGATAAATATATTTATAATTAACTAAACTGGCAGTATCATATATATGTGCATGTATACGTACGCATAAATATACTTATACATATACATACATACACACACATACATATATATGGTATCAAGAATATGTGTATTTAATCCATATACATATATCTTAATATATGTAAACATATGTATGTATACATACACACACATATATAATCCCTTGATATGTACATGGAAATACCATATATATATTATATTATATTATATTATATTATATTATATTATATTATATATATATATATATATATATATATATATATATATATATAAACGTACGCTTGTAGATATTAGGATTTATATCTATTATACATACACACATATACATACATATATATGGTATCAGGAATGTGTGTATTCAAACCATGTGTGTGTGTGTATCTTAATATATTTAAACATGTGTGTTTGTATAATCCCTTGATATGTATAGGAAATATCATACACACACACATGCACACATATAAATATTAGGATTTATATCTATTGTACATATAATTTACTTATGTACATACTAGTAAATTATATGTATAATAGATATAAATCCTAATATCTACATGTGTATGTATATGCTTTATACACATGTTTTATTATTGTTATTTATATTGTCGTTGTATGTGTGCGTGTGTGTGTACTTTGTACATAATATATAAATGAATTAAATAAAACAAAACATTATTTTAAAATGCAAACTCAATCTAAATGCCAACTAGTAATTTACTTAGGTCGATTAAGGTCCACGATGTGAAACTTTTTGAAATTTACCACATTTTACCCACTTCCAAGGGGGTTGGTTCTAATAGCGATATCTGAGCCAAAATAGTTTATGTTAATATATTAGACACCGTTGGGACCAACTCATAAACTTTTCTCTCTAATGGATGTCTAAATTAATAGTGTTTAGGCTTAGGATTTGAGTGATCAAACCAACCCTCCTTGGCTTTTAGCCTGGCTCAATGGGTAGAGAAAGTCCAAAAGGTTGGCGACAATGTAAGACCTAGATTTATTTTGGTCCTTGCCTAATTTCAAATTTGAGATTTAAATATTATAATATATATTTAAATTTAAAATTTAAGTTTAATATATAAAGGATTTTATAAATATTTTAAAATAAATTTAAAATGATTAAATTTTCTCAATTCTGTTTGTGAAATCAAATTTAATAAAATTTTGAAATTTTATTGAAATATTCAATTAAAATGTTTAAGTAAATAAAATATTACCACACCTCATTCCCTCCATGATTTCCACCACAAGTTTAGATTTAAATATCAATATTTTCTCTCTCTTCTCACTCCACTATGAAAACTATTATTATTTAAATCAGAACTTGTGATGGAAATCAAGGGGATTGGAGGTGTGACCAAATTGAGGTGTAGCCGATCGATATATATGTGTGTGTACGTTGTGTATGATATATATGTGTGTATGTAACTATAATTATACTTATATAATTTTGTTGATTTCACGTGACAACTGCAGTAAAAATATTGTGGCACTGCCAACTGTCGCCCATATCACTGCTAAAGCTAACAGCCATGGGCAACTAAAACCCTATTCCGTAAATTAGAGTGAAAGCAAAGGCGGAACACTAGACAAAAACTTGGGTTTTAACGACATAAATTAATGCAGGAGTGAGGTGTACTACGATAAGGAATGGCCAAGTGTGCAGTTCAGTTTTTTTTTTTTGCTTCGGTTTCTCCTCCCATGTTATAAATAAAGCCAACCAGTTGGACTGCGTGGCCTGTACCGCATCATTCAAATGAAAAAGTGTCATGCAAGCGAATGTTTTATGGAGCACTTAAACCCATTCGCTGTCATTTATTGCACTTCACATAAACTCTGCTTTGGTTGGCGTTTTTATTTTTTGAAGCAGATAAATAGAGAAGCCCATTGCCAAATGAAGCAACCCAGTGCCGGCCCAATAAAAATTTGGACCATGGACAATGGCTTATGAACAATAACTCCGGCTCCATGCTCTCTACCTGAACACCATTATTATAGATATAATTTTACCCTAATTAGTCGACAATTGAAGGACCCGGGAATGGAACTCATGCCACCTTGTTCATATACAGCCACCTAAATTGCAACGTTATTCAGATAACTCTTCAATATATGGAAATAATAGTTTAAACAATCGGGTCTTGACCATTGGTCCAGCTAGCTTGGATTCAGGACCGATCCTCAAGTAATTCGTAACGGAAAATCTAAAAAACACATTGGTGCAAAACAAGTTATGCTAGCAATTTTTGTTGGGACCAAATATAAATGTCACACGAAAAGAGATATGCAAGGGAATTCAGAAAGGATAACTGAAGTGGAAAATTAATTTTAAACAAAGTAAGATAGTGTTTAGTTTAAAAAAGAAATTTATATTTTCGATTTTCAAAACGCACGTCGAACATGAGAATAATGAAGGGAATAACGGAGATGATGAAAAAAAGACGTAGGGGAGGATGGAAAGGATAAAAGCACAATGGAAGAATGAACCGTTTCTCGTGTTTGTGTTATTTTTCAAAACATGAAAAATAAAAATAAAATTATTTTTATATTTTGTATGTTAACTTCATTTTTTAAATTGTTTGTTTTCGACAATATATATGCATCGTGTGCGTTTTTGATAGACAAAAACTCAAAATTAAAAATAACAAACAAAACAATACCTAAAGTTTTAGGTTTGATGAGGGTTCATTATTTGTTATTGTTGATTATAATTTATGTTAAGTACAACAACATTGATGTTAATTAAATTTAATTGTTATGGAATAAAATTAACATGAAAATTCAAAAATAAAAATGAACACATGGTATAATACATTAAACATAAAAAACTATGCAAGAATTTTTTTTTTCAAAAATTTAATGAATAGTTAAGTGGTTTTATTTTTATTTTTGGTGGTAAAATTAATTTAATATTATTTTATGCACAATATTTTTGCAATACTATATTATTTTACTTAAGATTATTAAAAAAAAAAATCAAAAAATGAAATTTTATTATTTGACGATGCAGTTTAAGGATTGGCACTCTTTGAAGGGGTGTGACAACGTGCCCCTATGAACGATATCAACCGGATAGGTCAAGCCATGGAAATTTAGGGACATGGTCCCATTAAATATTTCATCATTATCATTTATTCATCAATATTTGGTTATCATTATTTATAAAGCTGTATTCTATTAAAAAAAACCACAATTTGAGCCAGATGCATTGGTTTCGCCTAACGCGTTGCACACATAAGATCCTAAATTATAACTTCTTCGGAAGGGATAATGAATTCAATTAATGAGATTCATACGTTAGACACTTTGAACATGGAAAATGGGCAAAACAATTTTACTATTACACCAATAATTAAATATGAGCACTTGTACATGCGTAAAATTTGCTTGCAATGGAAAAGAATCCACATGACGTCAAAAGAAAAATAAATGAAAGTGCATTGCATTGTACACAAGATGTATTTAGTTTTATTTCTGCGTGTCTTTATGGATATTACTGCACTCTCTTTTTCTTCACATTATGGTTATACTCTCAATTTGGATTTCATGCTCGTAAATTCTTTTTCGATAATTTTGAAATGTCAACCTCCCTCAATCCAATATCCATATAAAGTAGTACTCCATAGTGAAACCCGACCGATGGAAGGAATCCGTCAATGTGAGATGAAATCAAACGATAACATGCAAAATCATATCACATAGGCAAAATATAATATCAAACATAGTATAGAACTAACAGAACGATAGCATAATCAAACGAACTAAAATATCATCAGAACGTGTCGTAGGTTCATCGAGTTACACATAACAGAATATATGAGTTTATACATCTCCAAGATCAGAAGCTACATAATAAAATTTCCTCTATACATATAATAAAGTGCTAACAGCTCCATATCATTGCACAGCGACATCAGTGGTAGAAGCTCCATATAGATACACGCGTGCACATATGTATAGATGTGTGTGTGTGTGTGTATGTGAGTAAGCACAAGCCTTCTGCCCATTCTCCATATAGCTTCATGCATAATCTTTATATTTGTCCCTCAATCGACTCATTTAAAAGTACCCAAGAATATAAGAAGCAACGCAAATAACGTTATATCAGACAACAATATGATATGAGCAGTCTATGATCTCAAAAATAGATATGATTCTCAAGTTGTAAATAGGAGCAACATGATATGAAAAATCATACCTCACCTGCTCCTGAATAATAAGCACATAAACATATACAATAATGGGGTGTACTACTCCATCTCGTTATATAATAAGATGTTAGGATATTAGACTCGGTAATGCCTATCATCAACAAAGACATCCATAGTGTTTGCGCAAAAAATGGGCAAACACCTCCAAGTCGTGTGATTTAGTTGATTTTATGTGATTCTTAATGATTCAGATGAGTTATGCAAATATGAAAAAAGCAGGGGCTGAAACGTAAAAGACACACAGATTTATAGTGGTTCGACCAGAACGTGCCTACGTCCACTTTATATGTTATTATCTTCCTTGTTTCAGATTACAAGTACAATGCTTTGTGTGAAAGTAGTAAGAAAGTTCCTTCCGTGCTTGAGCTCTCAAACTTGTCTGCCATTGTTGTACCCCTGCCTCTCTATTTATAAAATGAGGTAGGGGGCAGGGGTCTTGGAAGTATATAGCTGCTGGTGGGCCCGGGCTGAAGCAATCTGGACTGGCAATCATCTGGTTCGGCGGAGCTTCATTCGGCATTGAGTTTGGACCGGTGGTAGGTATGGACCGGTGGTATGTGTGGACCGGCGGCAGTGAGTGTGGATGTGGACCGGCAGTGAGGTGGTTCGGTGCTTGTTTGGACCGGTTGTGGAGATGGTCCGGTAGGCCTTTTGGTCCGGCATAGGGGTGTGAAGGTTGGTGGACCGGTAGTGACTGGACCGGTAGGGGAGTTGGTTCGGTGGATAGTTGGTTCGGTGGATGGAGGACCGGATGAGTCTCACCGAACGGCCATGTTCTTGTATTGCCGATCGAGGCTTCATATATGGAAATGCCGAATGGGCTCTCGGTTGGATAGACTTCTACGCTTGTGTTGAGCCTGGCGTTTGTCGAACGAAGTGGAGGTTGTAAGCCCGGGTGAAACTGTGACTTCTCGGTCTCGAGATCTTCTGGGTGAGAATTCGCCCAACATTTGCCCCCCCAAAGTGGGGCACGTGCTTGCATGTGTCGCGCTTTGTTTCCCTGTGGTAGGAAGGCTTGTTTTGTAATGCCATGGGCTGGATGTTCATATCCTGTTGATGTCCTGCAAAGGAATTTACAGTTTTAGTGTGACTTCAGATAACGACCGTTCAGGATCGATGCATTTGAGACGAAGTGAATCGCGCCGTTCGGGGCAAGAGGTGTGCCCCGAGGGGGCTTAGCATTATCGATGCCAATTTCACGTCAGAGTGGGTCCCTAGATCGTTTGTCAAGGTGGTTTATCGCCAGCTCAGAGCATGCCTAGGGATCGTTCGCGACCCTGTACATGTGTAAGTAGCTTAGCCATTTCATAATGATCAGAATCAAATATCCATTCAACCGATGAGCTTAAAAAAGGATGTCAAAGCGCAAATTCTCACGACGATAGGGTTAATAGCCATTCAGAGCATGCCTATGGGCCGTTCGTGGTCGCGTACACGTGTAAATGATTAACCCACGTTGGAGAGATTTACGACTCATTCATAGTTATCATATTCTCTACTTTATTAGTAGGTCCTAGAGTTCGGTACTTATCTGAGTGAGGTGCTTTAGTGCTCCCTGTTTCTGGTTTCTGCTGGTAGAGACAGTTTCATTCGGTTTTTAGTTGATAGAGATAGCTTCATTCGGTTTTTAGCTGGTAGAGATAGCTTCATTCGGTCTTAGTTGGTTCGGTCTGCCGAATGGGTTGGTCCGGTAGTGTTGCGCTCATCTATATAAGGGGCTACACCCCCTTGGTTTTTCCTTACCGAATCAACGAAAGCCGAACCAATTCTTAGCCGAACCAACTTGTCTACCGAACCAAGCTTATACCGAATCAGGTATATATCTTTTGCCGAATGACCTTTATCGCCGAATGAATCTGACTGCGAATACACACGAAAGTCTTTGTTTGCCGAATGTGCTTTAGGTCTTAGTGCCGAATGACACGTATACCGGATGAACTCGTAGTGCCGAATGAACTTATTATCTCCCTGCCGAATGAACTCACTTGCACTGCCGAATGAACTTGATATTTTAGCAGAATTCCGGACTTATGCATTCTTTTTTGCTTACATCTCTGTATTCTTTGTTCTAACAACCTGTCTTTTCACTTTTGTGTATGCAGATAAATGTCTCGCAAGGCGGAAACACGATCAGATAGACGGAAGTCGAGGGATGGAGGAGAGTCTTCTTCCGTGCCCCCAGCCCAATCGGGATCGGCGCCACGTGGGCCCGCCTCGAGGTCGTTAGTGGACGGATATGGGCCCCAGGAACTTCTGGTCTCTCCTCCCGATTGTTTTCCAAGCTCCCTAAAGAAGGAGCAACTTGATGTCATATCTCGTTCATTCGGGATAGACAGGGCTCTTATGCTGCTGCTGGGAGATGGAGTGATGCCGTATAATCCCCCCGAAGGTTACTTTGCTTACAGCAGATACCATTGCATGTGTGGTGCTATCCCTCCTATCAATGCCTGGATAGTCAGCTTTACCACATATTTGAAAGTGGCTCCATTCCAGCTTCAGCCGAACTCTTATGCCATTCTGGTGAGCCTTTTCGTTATCTTCCAGAGGAGGTACGGGCGCCCTCCTTCTAACCGGGAAATTCGATATTTGTATAACCTGAGAGGCTACAAGAAGGGGTCTCCGTATATTAGTCTAGAAGCGGCCGTGCCCTTCAAACCAGTCCTGGACTTATATTCAAAGTTTACCATGTTCAAGAAAGAATGGTTTTTTATCAAGGACGATTCTGTTTCTTTCCGCCTTTTCACTTCCGGTGTAAGATGAATTTCATTTGTATTTTCCATGTTCTGATTGTAGTGCTTTTTCTGACATGATTCTATTTCTTACTAGCGACAGGTGGCATTGCATTCGTGGAAGATGATTCTTTGACGCGGATGGCTGCTGAAATAAAGGCCATTCCGGCACGGGACAGGTCGGCTTCTTTCCTGATCAGGAACGCTACCCTCCTGGAGTACAACTTGATCCTGCCGCACCAGTCCGTGGTTAAGCAGAGGGACACGGTTGAGGAGAAGGTCACTAAAGCTAAGGAGGGGGCCACGGTGAAGAGTGGCAAGAGGAAGCCCTTTGCACAATACCTAGTCGTGGGAGGTAAGAAGCTTAAGGAGTCTGATGGCCCCTCTCCTAGTACTCGCCCGATCATCCCGGAGGAGGAAGGCGTGGGAGAGGGCGAAGGAGGCGATATGGGAGGAGAGTCAGAAGGCGGGGGAGAGGGCGATGGAGATGGTGATGATGATGCTGGTGCCTTAACCTCTGGGCAAGACCCTGAACTGGATGAGGCTCTCCGTCAGGCCTTCGGGGAATCGGAGGAAGAATCGGAAGCGGAAAAGGCAAAGGAGGCGGGCAAAGCTGTGGCTGGTGCCGATCCATCCCCTAAAGGCTCCTCAGCTAGGGTAACTTCGGCGGTGCAAGGTGAACTCTTGACTTCCGCCGATTCCATTTTCGATAAGGACTTAGGAATATTTTATGGTTCACTTCCGTCCTGGAATGAGATTCAGGACTTATTGCAGTACCCCACTCCTCCGCAGGGTTTGTATAATAGACGTGCCTTCTCACTTTTCTTTCTTTTTAACTTAACATGTTTCTTGAATTGTGGACCATTGTATGTTCGTAACACTTATCTTTTATTCCAGGGGCAGGCCAGGTGGTTAAAACGTCAGACGTTCGACACCGCCTTGAACAATTCAAGTTGATGAGAGCTTCTGATAAGCCGAAGCCTCTTACTGGTCGTCCTGGGTACGTGGTCAAATACCGTCCTCTTCTTGGGGTCATTGAAGAGAGCATTCAGAAAAAGAAGAGGAGTTGTTCCTTATTTGAGCCTTCCCCTGGTCTGCAGCTTCCTGTTCAGCCTCCTCGTGATACCACGGAGGAGAGCACGGAGTTTATTCCCCCTCCACCTCCTTCCAAGAATCCCACTGTTATCCGTATAAGGCGTCCTGACGTGCCTCGTGACCCCTTTGCCGGTCATCCTGATTTAGATCCAAGCTCTCGGGATATTTCATTTGATGAGGCCACGGGTGAGCACCTCCTTCCCCGCAACCCCATGGTACGAGTGTTAGACGAGGCTAAGTCCCTAGATCATGATCTGCTTACCACTCGGGTAGTTACCATGGGAGAAGAAGCCAAAGCTAATATCGATCGGGTGGCTGAAGAGACCAAGAAGTTAATGAATTATCATGCTCAATTGGTCAAGGCCGGGGAGGAGATTGGGAGTGCTAATATTCGGTTGCGGCTGAAGGTTGCCGATCAGGCCGAACAGCTTGCCGGTCAAGCCGTTCAGATTTCTCAGCACGAGAAAGCCTCCAGGCGGCTGAAAGAGACCATGGAAAAGGCTAGTAGGGCAGAATTACGGAAGATGGAGGCCGCATGTAAGGAGCGGATCGACATGGCCATTGCGACAGTGGATGAGGTTCGGAATGCGGATCTCGAGCAGGTAGAGGAGTTGTCTGGAAGGCTTGAGGCCGCGGAGATGGCTCAAGTCAAGTTAAAGAAGGAGAAGGAGGAGATGAGGAGGTCTCCCCAGGCTGACTGCTTGAGATACCGATCAGAGAGGGATGTCGCTGTCGCCAAGTTGCAGGCTTCCGAGGCCCGGGTGAAGGAGTTTGAGGAGAATGAGGGGATGATGGACGAGATGCTGCAGGACATGTACTTCCGCACTTGGAAGGAGGGCAGCTTGTCTTGGATGGATGACTATCCCCGGGTCATGGCCAAGATATATCTTCGGCCTTTAGAGGAGGCCAGGGTCAATGCGTGTAAGGAAGGTGGAGTGGCTTTTAGTCTGGATGTGGTCACTGCTCAGTTCTCGAAAGAGGAGCAAGCGGCGGTGAAGGAGGGGATGCGGTTGCTTGCTGCGGAGGAAGCGGGTGTGCAACTGGAGGATGAGGATCAAGCGGCGGACGCTGGTGAGTTATTCTTCACTTTTCCTTTTCTTTCTGGGTGTCCATAACTTGATCGTTTATCGTTTGTTTAATAGATTCCTCTTCTGAATTGGACAGGTGGAACTTCCGATCAACATGCTGGGGGCTCCGGCCCTGCGGCCAAGTAGGCTTGGGAAGTTGGTGATGGAGTGTGGAGGCAGCTGGTTACTTGTCTGGATTCGGCCGCTTTTTTATTTCTTTTTATCGTTGTTTACGTTAGTCCAAAACATTGATGTGACTGTAATAATATTATTTGCAGAGAATAACTTTGTGTGATTTTATAATATAAGCTGATTTTGTTATGTTTAAATGTTGTTGTCGTTTTGATGTGCTGCGTGAGAAGTATAACTACGTATATGCCTGTAATTTTAGTTGTGTTTGATGTTAAGCCTTTGCTTGAAATATAATTTCATGTTTTGCAATGTTAGTGTGACGTATGAATAAGCTATAGTTATGTATTTATGTACAAGGGAAGAGTGTACCGCCCTTCATGTTTTATTTGCAGGCGGTAGCTTTGAGCGTCTTGTGTAACTGATCATGGATATATCTGAGTACCTTGCCACCCAGTACGCAGGCTTAGATTCTCATGAGTGAATGCTCCCTATTTGGTTTCCTGTACTTTAGAGTTTGTTATACAGGATAGGAGAAAAGTATTTAAATGAAATGGAAATATAGTAAAACTTCCAGTCACGGAAGGCCGTCGATGTGCTTAAGTTCGTGGCAAACGGGTTTTGTAGTCACTTTCCCTAGCTGTGGGTCTTGGAGACATTTGTCACCCACCTTACGCCTCCGCGGGGAGTTTTCTTTTTTACCACAGCCGCACTTAAGACACATCGGAGCCGAGATCGCACACGGTAACTACCCGAACCATTATGGTCCGTAATAGTGGGTATTATTCGATTTACCATGGCCGGCTAGCGTGGGTGCCGTTGGCCGTGAACTACCCCTGGCTGGCCACACCTTATGTTGGGGCTTAAAGTAGGTTCACAGTTTCCGGCGAGCCGAACGCCGTAATGAGCTGCCATCGGCTATAGTCGGCCTTTATGATGACTTATAATCGGCTCATTACAGTTGGCTTTGAGGGCAGGCGCGAGCAATGAGTTAACCCGCAGCAGAGGGATGCTGGAGCAAAAGAGTCTCACTGGCGAGTGCATAGAATCGTAGCGTACCTGTTAGGCCTTGTCCAGATGAGGCCGCGGTGCGTCTTGAGTGGAGATGCCATAGGATTTTGTTCAACAGAAAAGGATAAAGCTTAACAAGCAGCCAAGATATAAAGGAACAAGTTAAAAAGAGACAAGATTTTTTAAAGTGGTTCGGCATGAAAATGCCTACATCCACTGATTCTCTTTGTTAATTCACTTCATATGGGCAGTACAAGTTAAGAAAAGTATCGACGGAGGTGTCGGATGTTCCATGCCCTCTGGAACACCTCTCCGTCCACTGTTGACAAAATATAAGCTCCGTTGTGGAGATCTTTATGAATTACATATGGTCCGTCCCAGATGGGGTCCAGTTCCCCGGGGCGCGGAAAGATTCGCCTGAGGACAAGATCTCCTTCTTGTAAGATGCGATGCTTGACTTTGGAGTTGTATAGTGCTGCCACTTTTTGTTTGTGAGCTGCTGCTTTGAGTGCTGCATCGTTTCTCCTTTCCTCAATCAGATCCAAAGACATGAGGAGGAGTTCTTCGTTTTCTTCTGGATTGTAGTGGATCCTACGGTGGGAAGGAACAATAGTATCAACAGGGAGCATTGCCTCCGATCCGTATGCCAAAGAGAAAGGAGTATGTCCCGTTGATGTTCTGAAAGATGTGCGGTAGGCCCAAAGTGCCGTAGGGAGTTCGTCCACCCAAGCGCCCTTTGACTTTTCAAGTTTCTTCTTGATTAGGGTTTTGAGAATTTTGTTGACAGCTTCGACTTTTCCGTTTGCCTGAGGATAAGCTACTGATGAGAAGCTTTTATGAATTCCATGCTCTTGGCACCAGTCGGCGAATTCTTCGCTGTCAAATTGGAGTCCGTTGTCCGATATGATCTTGAGTGGTACTCCGTACCTGCACAGAATATTTTTGATCAAGAAGTTGATAACTTTTGCTGAAGATATTTTATTTAGGGGTTCCGCTTCCACCCATTTGGTGAAATAATCGACTGCCACTATAGCATATTTGGCTTCGCCTCTGCCCGTTGGCAGTTCGCCAATTAAATCAATTCCCCATACAGCAAAGGGCCAAGGGCTGGTCATTTGAGTAATCTCATTTGTGGGTAGTCGAGGAATCTTGGCAAATTTCTGACATCTGTCGCATCTCTTGACGAAGTCTAAGGCGTCTTTGTTTAGTGTGGGCCAGTAATATCCATATCGGAGTATCTTTTTCGCCAGAGTCTGCCCTCCAGTGTGATCTCCGCAACTTCCTTGATGGATGTTTAATAAGATTTCCTTGATTTCCCTTCCAACGACGCATCTGAATAAGGGGCTAGAGAAGCCACGCCGATAGAGGATGCCTTCTTGTATTGTGTAATGGGGAGCTTTTCTCAAAATTCTCCTTACTTCATCACGTTTGTCTGGTAGTGTGCCGTCCTGCAAATATTTTCGGATAGGAGTCATCCAAGTTCCTTCTTCGATTGCAGTTATCAGATTCACTTGTTCGAAACTTGGGGCTAGCTGCCTTGAGATGGCTAGTGCTCCGGAAATGGTGCTATTCTTCATACTAGCTTGCTTTGCTAGTTCATCGGCCTCTTGGTTATCTTCTCGAGGAATGTGTTTGATTAGATAATGGTCCAATTGATCGAGCAGCAGTTTGGTTTTCTTTAGATATGCTGTGAGTCGTTCTCCTCGTGTCTGGAATTCTCCTAGTACTTGGTTTACGATAAGTTGAGAATCACTATGAAGACATAAAGAATTGACTCCAATTTCTAAGGCAAGCTCCAATCCCGCTATTACTGCCTCATACTCCGCATCGTTGTTAGTGGCCGCGAATTCCAACCCTAATGCATAGTACAGCTTTCTTCCCCTGGGGGTGATTATCACAATACCTGCCCCCGAGCCTTGTTCGTTCGATGCTCCATCTACAAAGAGGTTCCACTTGATGTTTTTTGCTATTTCAAACTGATCCTTGCCTTCGTTGGTAGTGAATTCGGCAATGAAATCGGCCATGGCTTGCCCCTTGATAGCGGTGCGAGGATGGTAGGTGACGTCATACTGACTTAGTTCAATGCACCATTTGAGGAGTCGTCCAGAAGTGTTGGGACGATGGAGCACCTGTCTTAGTGGCTGATCGGTTAGAACTCTGATGGAGTGAGATTGGAAGTAGTGTCGCAGTTTTCGTGACGCGATCAATAAACAATATGCCAATTTCTCAAGTTTAGGATATCTGGCTTCTGCCCCTGTAAATCTCTTACTTATAAAGTATACCGGGCGTTGTGTGTGGTCTTCTTCTCTTAGCAGGGCAGCGCTTAGAGCATGAGATGATACAGCGAGGTATAGGTATAGCTCTTCGCCTTCGTTTGGAGTTGAGAGTACTGATGGTCTCTGAAGGTGTTCGATCAGGTTAAGGAAGGCTTTTAAGCATTCATCGGTCCACTCGAACTTTCCTTTGTCTTTCTTGAGAGCTTCGAAGAAAGGGACGCACTTGTCAGTTGCTTTGGAAATGAATCTGCTTAGGGCGGCCACCTTTCCGTTTAGGCTCTGCATCTCTTTTCGAGTGGAAGGTATCCTTATTTCTTTTAGAGCCCGAATTTGTTCAGGGTTTGCTTCAATTCCTCTGGCATGGACGATGAATCCTAAGAATTTTTCCGATGACACTCCGAAGGAGCACTTTAGAGGATTCAGCTTCATTCCATATCGGCGAAGTACCTGAAACATCTCGCCCAGGTGGCTTACATGATCGTCGGCTCTCCTGGACTTTACCAACATGTCATCCACATATACTTCCATAGTTCGTCCTATTAATTCCACGAACATCTTGTTGACGAGGCGCTGATAGGTAGCTCCGGCATTTTTGAGTCCAAAAGGCATGACTTTGTAACAATATAATCCCCGGTCAGTGATGAAGCTAGTGTGGTCTTGATCGGGAGCGTGCATGGGAATCTGGTTGTATCCGGAGTTTGCGTCCATAAAAGATAAGAGTACGTGCCCGGCAGTGCTGTCCACAAGTTGATCGATTCGGGGGAGCGGGAAGCAGTCTTTCGGGCAAGCGTCATTTAAGTTGGAGAAATCATTGCATGTTCGCCACTTCCCATTAGCTTTCTTTACTAGTACCGGGTTAGCGATCCATTCTGGGTAGACGGCTTCTCGTATGAAGTCATTAGCAAGTAGGTTCTTTACTTCCTCATCGAGGGTTGCTGATCGTTCTGCTCCCATGCTTCTCTTTTTCTGCTTTATCGGTACCTTGGTGGGATCGATGTTCAGCATGTGGCATGCTATGTCTGGGGAGATTCCTGTCATATCGGCATGTGTCCACGCAAATACATCTAAGTTGTGGCGGAGAAAGTCAATGAGTTGATCCTTCAATTCTGTTTTTAGCCGAGATCCTATTTTTAATAGTCTACTTGAATCATGTTTGTCTACAGATACGAATTCCATGGCTTCTGCAGGCTCAGCGGTAGCCTCCTCCTCCTTGTCCCTGGGGTCTAGTTCATTGAAAGGATCACTGGTGTATCGAAGAGGAGGGGCTTTCTTTAGTTGCTATGCTTCCAAGCTTTTCATGCAGAGAGTAGTCTCTGCATCTTTCCCTTTATTCTTTCTACGGTTATTGCGAAGTTCAGTTACATAGCAATCTCGAGCGGCGTCTTGATCTCCTTCAACTTCTCCTATTCCGTTATCGGTTGGGAATTTCATCTTTAGGCACCACGGGGCTAGGACAATTTGGAAGTCAGATAAGGCTGGTCTTCCCAAGAAGGCGTTGTAGGCCGAGTGGTTTTCTATTAGTACGAACGTTTGTTTTCGCACAACGGAGCGGGGATGACTTCCTATTTCGACGAAGAGGTCAAGTTGCCAGAGGGGCATTTTCGCATCTCCAGTGAAACCGTGCAGGGGTTTGTTGCAGGGAAACACATCCTTCATTGATAGCTTCATTTTGTCGAAAGCATGCTTGAATAGGATATTTACGGAGCTTCCTGTGTCTATTAGAATTCGGAAAACTTTAGCTGGACCGAACCAGGCAGAGATGACCATGGGATCCATATGCGGATACTGTCTTCCTTCTAAATCACGCCTACTGAATACGATGTCGTCACTCTCTTTCCGTTTCGGGTGGTGTTCTTCCATAATGGAGTTAACATAGCCTTCAGCATTTCTAAGTGACTTGCCGTATCTTTCCATCTCTGCCCAGCTTCTGTCGGCGATGTGTGGTCCTCCCGAGATGGTATGGACCACTATCTTCTCTTGACTAGAGCCACTGGTGTTGCGATTCCCTCCGCCTACTTCTGGGACGGGTCGCTTTGAGTTCTCATTGGAAGGAGTTGGAGTTCTGTTCTGACCTTTCACATAGCGTTCCAGCCTTCTTCTTCTGATGTGTTCTTCGATCAAGTCCCGGAGATGGTGGCATTCATTGGTGTCATGTCCGTGGGATTCGTGGAAGCGGCAGAACTTTCCAGACTTGAGTGCGTTATCAGATTCTTTCTTGTGAGGGGGGAGCTTGTATCCGAGTTCGCCCTGAGTGGCTAGAAAGATGTTTTCGATTGTTTCATTCAAAGGAGTGTAGGAGTCAAATCTTGGTCCTGGTCGATATTGGCGTTTTTCAACCTTCCTGCCCCCAGCATTGTCTCTAGATTCATTTCTTCGAGTGTCCTTAGCTGCAGCGGGAACCTTGTCCGAAGTTGTCTTACCTTGTTGCCCTGACTGCCTCTCAGTGGCGGCGTCTTCAAGTCTCATATACTTTCCAGCTTCATGGAAGAAATCAGGTAAAGTAGCTGGTTTTTCCTTAGTTAGTCTTCTAGCGAACTTGGTATCTGGGTGTACACCACTATAGAGGGCCATTAGGGTGAGCTTCTCATCGGCATCTTGGACTGCGGCTGCTGCGGCGTTGAACCGGGTTAGATATTGTTGCAGTGTCTCTCCGGATTTCTGTTTGACATTGGATAGAGAATAAGCATCCTTGGGTTGTTCTACATGGATGCGGAACTGGCTAATGAACCTTTCTTTCAACATCTCCCATGAGCTGATAGATCCTTGGGGTAGATGGCAGAACCAGGAGGTAGCTAGATCTGCTAGGAATAGCGGAAAGCATTTACACAGCACCCCTTCTGTTGCTCCGCTCATGAGCATATGCTGGGTGTATCTTTGTAAGTGTACGATGGGGTCGGAAGTTCCCTTGTAAGGTTCCATGGTTGGCATTTTCCATTCCCGGGGGTGATGGCAGTTTCGATATTGCGGGTGAAGGGGCTGGTGACCCTAGTGCCTATTCCTCGGTTCCTTTGCTCCCGTTGGACGCATTCTCTAAATAATCATGCCATTCTTTCGTCAGAATTTGGAGCGGATGGAAATGAACTTGGTTCTTCCCTGCGGGATCGATCTCGTCCAGATGACCTGTAGGGATGGTATAGTCTATCACTTCTGACGTTATCCAATGGTTGCCTCTGGCTGCTCGGATGCATGCTAGGACTAGCTACAGTTGCCCCATGCCTTGATCTTCCCCTGTGGGGTTCTGTTTCGAGCATTTCCATGGGGTCAACTTCGGGCTGGGTTCTAGCTCGGCTCCGTTCAGCGGGGTTTCTATGATTAGGTGGCATGACTGGCTCAGCTACATCCGACCCTCGCCTGGCGCCTCCCCCACTGGGTTCGGTTCCAAGCGCTTCCTCGAGTCGGAGTTCGGGCTGAGTCCGGGCGCGACCCCTATCATTGTTGTTCCTGTTGATGGCTTCCTCGAAGAGGGAAGACCTTTGCTGTCTCCTAGATCCTCCAGATTGAGATTCATCCCATGATTCAGTGTTGCGGTTGGATTCTTCGACATCCCTCAAGCGTGACATGAGTTGGTTCACCAAAGCTTCTTGTTGTGATGCGAAGCGGTTAGTCACTTCCACCACAACTCTGTCTAGGTCTGCTCTAGTGATTACTGCCGGTTGTTCCACGGCAGGGGCTGTTGGAATTGCCTGATCTACATGTGGCACCGCTGCTGTAGTGGGATGGTTCTCTTGATCTGGATCCACTGGATTTGGAGCGCTGCTAGTTGCAACGTTCTTTCCCTTGTTGGCGTCTTTTCTTGGCCTGGAAGTCATGTTTCCTAGGCAATGAAGGGTGCTATTGGGAAAGAAGTTTGAACGAGGGAAGCTGAAGCTTCGAGTTCGAAGCTCTCAGTGAAAGCACCAAAAATGTTTGCGCAAAAAATGGGCAAACACCTCCAAGTCGTGTGATTTAGTTGATTTTATGTGATTCTTAATGATTCAGATGAGTTATGCAAATATGAAAAAAGCAGGGGCTGAAACGTAAAAGACACACAGATTTATAGTGGTTCGGCCAGAACGTGCCTACGTCCACTTTATATGTTATTATCTTCTTTGTTTCAGATTACAAGTACAATGCTTTGTGTGAAAGTAGTTTGAAAGTTCCTTCCGTGCTTGAGCTCTCAAACTTGTCTGCCATTGTTGTACCCCTGCCTCTCTATTTATAGAATGAGGTAGGGGGCAGGGGTCTTGGAAGTATATAGTTGTTGGTGGGCCCGGGCTGAAGCAATCTGGACTGGCAATCATCTGGTTCGGCGGAGCTTCATTCGGCATTGAGTTTGGACCGGTGGTAGGTATGGACCAGTGGTATGTGTGGACCGGCGGCAGTGAGTGTGGATGTGGACCGACAATGAGGTGGTTCGGTGCTTGTTTGGACCAGTTGTGGAGATGGTCCGGTAGGCCTTTTGGTCCGGCATGGGGGTGTGAAGGTTGGTGGACCGGTAGGGGAGTTGGTTCGGTGGATAGTTGGTTCGGTGGAAGGAGGACCGGATGAGTCTCACCGAACGGCCATGTTCTTGTATTGCCTATCGAGGCTTCATATATGGAAATGCCGAATGGGCTCTGGGCTGGATAGACTTCTATGCTTGTGTTGAGCCTGGCGTTTGTCGAACGAAGTGGAGGTTGTAAGCCCGGGTGAAACTGTGACTTCTCGGTCTCGAGATCTTCTGGGTGAGAATTCGCCCAACACATAGCAATAGTCAACCTAAACTCCTATCATATCTCGGATAGCCTGGGGATGTGGTCTCGCTGTTCTGATGGAAATACCACCCAAATGATCCTACTAGTCAACATCCTCAAACGTGTTACTAGCATCCACTTGCTAGTAAGCATACTTACATGATAAAGGTCGGATCAACCCTACCAATGACACACTCAGTCGCGTTGCTAGCAGCCCTCACTAGTCAACGTCATAATGTGGTGAAGGTCTCCTTTTCACACTCAATCAACTAATCAATAATTAAATAGAAAATTAATCACGAGATTAATAATTTAAGTTATTTAATTATGAAAGAAAATGGGAAAACAAGCAAGTAAATATTAAGGAGCGGGGCCGAATTTATTTATCTGTTGTTATGTAATTTAGGATGAGAAATAATTCAGTATTATAAGTAATTTGGTGTACATTTACTTATCATATTGCAGTCTAATTAGGGAAAATGAATTAAATGGAAAGAGCTTATAGTGGCCAACGGACATACCCATTACGAATAAATAAACATAACTACTCTCCCATTTCAATTTCATTCTATTCATAAAAAAAAACATAAGCTTTGAAACTCTTTATTTGTGGTAGTGGTTTAGGCAAAAACAAGAAGGACAATAAGATAAATGCTAGGAAAACTTAAAGACAAATAAAGATAATCAAATGGTTTTGATGAGTAATATCACTCCCATTTCCATTTTCATTTTCATTTTCATAGATGAATGAACATAGCTTATGATTAGTATGATAGTGTTTATATGTGCTAAGTGATTACAAATGGTAGAAAATGTGTTTTAATAAACATTTTGGGTTGCAATGGCTTAACTAGGGGACGTTTAGCTATGATTCTCAACTTTACTGATATCGAAATGTTGTGAAAATTTAATATGATGTTTTACATGTGTCCTTAGAGATATATTTTAATTTTGAGAATTTTCCCACGTTGTAATTTAGAAGACGCGGTATGTTTAAAAAGAAAACAGCTAAAATAATTTTTTTATTAAAATGTGCTCGGAATGTTTTACATATTTTTTTGGAATTTTAGTAAACTTTATAAGTAATTTTCGAAATTAAAACCATGTGTAGCCGATAGGGAAAGCGGTTGGCTAAACCAATAGTAAGTGGTCGATATTATTTTATAGAAATAAAAATAATTAATAAATGAATAAATGACAAGGTCTAGAATAAAGGGTGCAAATTCAGGTAAAGTACCGTTGCCAATTGGAAAATTTGGAGGCGAAACGAATAGAAAGGCGACACATGAGCGGGCACATGAGTAAGGCTTTGTCTTGTATGCCCAAGGAGGTTATATCGAGAGTGTTGTTCCTGAAACCAAAATGAACTAGGAAAGATTAAGCAAGTTTTAAGACAACGAGTTAAGTAAATAGGAAGTCGAATGCAAATGCTAAATGTAACTACTCACTTTTTTTACAGTTTAAGCGAGCAATCAATCACACATGACCACTCAATTGAATGGAAAGACGGATAGTTAGGGGAAAGAAAGAAAAACTAAACAAACCTTAGAATCTCGCAATAGAACGAAGAAAAAACTGTAATATATGTATATACATACATCAATTGGAGTATACTAATCTATTCAACTCGGACAGTTATAACAACTTGTTCTCACACTTGCTGATAAAGACAACAATGAATACAACAGAAAAATAACCATGTACACGAATACATCTTCAGGCCTCCAGTTCATCTCCTGAAGCTCCAAAGCATCCAACTAAATTTGTAATATGCTCAGTCTGACCTGAGCATTTAGGAAAAACAACCTCCAAGTTATTCTGTTTAAACCAGTGTAAGAAATACAAATCACAAGGAATTTTACTTATCATAACTAGTAAAAAAAATTAAAATCAAAGGTATCTTGTAAGACCATGTTGCATATAAACACAACGAGTTTTTACCTTTCGATAATCAAAATATTTTCTATAGAAAATCCAGTAATATTATAATAATGTCAAGGGGTAAAATAAATTATTAAAATAGCTGGAATGCTTGCATCTCATGTTCCAACATAGTTAGGTGCATCTAAAATCGTAAGGCATGGATTGGAGAATGAATTTCATACTATGAAAAGGTAAGGAACTACCTTCCGATGGTGCATCTCTAAATAAAATGCACCGGGTCTGACAAGAACATATTGTACCCTTGCCACACAGGACTGGCTTACCACTTGACTAGCGGCACCGAATATGATCACCTCACTTTGGCCTCTGAATCGTACATGAGTAGATAGTAGTCGATTTAGATTTGGAATGACCATACCCTGATGGAAGTGACCCACTTGGCCGTGCTGCATGCTTGATTTTTGTCACTCCCGATTAATAAAGCATGAGGCTACATTTTACCTTTATTTTGCACTTTCCACTTGGAATGTTACACTTCCCTTCAAGCATCAATGCACTACTAGCATTCATCCATACAAGTTCATTCAGGGACTAAATAAAATCGAAGGCACTACTTCAATTACATCATTTTTGGAAAATCCCTCCCAAGATTAATAGCAAATAGCCATTGCACTTCAAAGCTCTAACTTGAAGATATTCTTTAAGATATCTTCAAGTCAAAATGCTCGAGTAGGATTGAAGTGGTTTTCAGATAACATATCCGATCCAGGTCTCTTCGAAACAACTTTCGATGGTTTTTGATAAACTTAACTCCGGTTCTTTAGAAAATAAACAGAAAAAGGATAAGAGTGGAGATCACCTCCTAACCGTTGGTGGATGGATTTTTATCATTTGTCCTAAAAGAATGAAACAAGTTTATACGTACCGTATAGCACCACCGACGGTAACTATACCATATAATTCCCGTATTTCTCCTAGATATTTTCAAAGATTCGTTATGGTCCAGATTTTGATAGCCGGTGTGACGACCCAAAATTTTGAACAATTTAAATTGAAATATTTAATTGATTTTAAATATTTAAAGGTTAATTTTAACTTGAATTCCAGATATCAATATTTACATGATAATTAAACCATTAAATTATATAGTTTAAATATTGAATTTAATAATTGAAATTGGGTAAATTGTTGAATCTGAGATTCTAAGCCTGTTTAAAATAATTTGAAGGCTTATAAAATTTATAACGATGATACTGAAGATACTAGGATAATTGAAATTTAATTTAAAAGTAATTTGTTCAATTTTAATAATATATCGTTTAAATTGGAATTTAAAAATAGCCTTCCGAGGCACAGTCTCAGAATTCGACGAAACCAGTTTCATTGGATCTGTAATAGTTAGTTATTATCGGATTTCAATTTTCGTAGCAATCGGACTTGTCGTTTGACCCTAGCAGCTCGAAACGCGTAGAACTATTTTAATCGATTTAATTTAAAATCGATCGTTTATTTCCGTAACTCGCGCATATGATCGAATTAGCCTTCGAAACCCGTTCCATTGTGTTCAAAACGCGGGTAAAACCTTGTAATCGCCTAGCGGCATTCATTAAGAAAAGCTCGAAATTCTAATTGGCATTTAACGGGACGTTTTGAAGTTTTATAATATAATAAATTATATAGTACGCTAGCCAGAGATATTTTGTTTTCAACAATCGTACTCACGAAGCTTCCTCAAATCTATACCTTATCTTCGTCTCCCTCAAGTTCCAGACCGTAATCAAACTATCGAGAAAAAAAAGGGTAAAGGGGGGCCAAACTTCCTTCTCCCCGTACATCTTTATTTTTCGAAATTTACTCTCAGATGAAACCCCAAAACAATCATTTGCAATCACGCTCCGTTCCATGGCTTTAAATCGCGAATTCCAATTTCGAAAAAAAATAAAAAAATAAAAAAAGGCGACACGAACAGATCGAGTTCGAGACTCAATCACGGCTCATTTCGAGTTGAGGGGAGGAAGGGGGAGGCTGCGGCGGTTCCATATGGTACACGATTTTGGCCGCGATGATGGTTCGCGTACGCACGCGTGAGGCCAGGTCAATAGGTTCGTGCAATTTCAATCACGACGTGATGTTCTCGAGCTCGCGAGGCAGAATTGGGGACGGTGGGTCTCGATGGGGGCTGGGCCGAAGCGACGGTTTCGAATCAAGATGTCGTCGTGACTAGGGTTTTGAAGTGTAGTCGGTGATGATGGGTTTTGAGGCAGAGGCATTGTTCGAGCAGTGGTGGTGAGTTATTCGTTTTTTTTTCCTTCTTCGATTATGCTTGATTTAATAAAAATAAATATGTGTTAAAGAACTCGATTTATCTAATTATTTTTGTAACTTGAAATTTAATTATTTGGTTCCTAAAATTATTTATTTATAGGAAGATTTTCTAAAATAAATTATTTGTTAATTAGATTAAATTTATCAAATTAAATTATTATTCAAATTGTTCATATATTAATAAATCGTATAACTGTTTATACAAGGTCTAAATCCGAAGGAAACAAATCGAGATTGAAATGGATTGCAAACAGCAAATAAAGGTGAGTAAATCTCACTCTGTGGATTTCTATTTAAATTTAAATGGTTAAATTTAAATAATTGGTTGGATGAATAACTTGATTGGATGTGCTATTGAAGATGGTGCGACTTTGTTTTGATTTGATCTCGAGTTAATTGTGGTTGACTCGAAGTGTTCGGGTTTTAAATTGTTTAGATTTAATGTTATAAATAAGAGAATGTTTTCATACTAATGTTGTTAAGGGCTTAATGAATTATGATTCATCAAATTGGAAGTGTAATTAAAATAAATAATTAATTAGTTCAATTAATTAATAATTTGGGTTAATTAATTTCGTAATTAAGGGTTTGGAATTAATTAATTATGGATTAAGTTAATTAATGAAGTTTAATTAATTCAGAATAATCAATGGATGGTTTGATGAATAATCACTTAATTAAATTAAAATAAAACATAATTACTTTGTGTAATTAATCAAGAGATAAATTAAGACGATTAATTAAGAGGAAATTGATTTATTTAATGGAGTAAATAAATAGATAGTTAATTTAAAGGTTGAGATAAATCAAGAATGGTTATTATTTGTGGGTTAATTAATGATTAATGGTTTTATGAAATTAATTTAGATTAGGATAAATTAAATTATAATTGGAAATCGTTAATTTATATAATCAATGACGTAATTAAAGATTGATTAATTAAGATTGATTAACCATTAATTCGTGTCTTATGTGAAGTTAACATAAGCAATTAGAGATTAATGTAACTAAAATAGCTAATTTGTTCCTGAAGTAATTAGGATTACTTATTGTTTGGTTATGGATAAGTAATATGGTGAAGTTACTTAAAGATAGTTGTTTAAATGAAATTGAAGGATAATTGATTCCGGTTGATTAATGCTGATGAATGTTGAAGGGATAATTGAATTATTTGATTTGAAATTAATTAATAAGTAAAGGAATCTAAGTGATTGAGGATTTAAATTCAATTAGAATCTATTAAATTAATTTGGAAGTGAACCAATTTGTTGTGAAAATGGAATGGTATTGGATGCTTGAATAAGATGACATTCTTGATATGAAATGTTGTGAATTTCATTTTGATAATTTGGGTTAGGATGACACGAGTCTCGAAGAGGCCGGGGTCAGGTATGAGTAAATACCCGAAATCACTTCAAAGTTATATGAATTGATTTGTGAAATCAATACGATGAAATGAAATGATTTAAGTAAATTGGATTATTTTATCTAAGTTTGGTACTTAGAAATTTATATGTGAAATAAGTGTTGTCTACAGCAAATTGTGAATTGATTAAATTGATATGCGTTACCCCGGGTTTTATATAAGCTGTTTGCTTAGGTATTCCATATTAGTTGGGTTTACTCACGCTGGTTTCCAGCTTGACCCGGGTGTTACTTTGGTGTAATGCTCGGGTCAGACCGAGTATTACAGGTTTCCAGGTTAGGACGTTCTGGAGCTCAGGAGGGGAGCTGGATGGCAATATCGTATAGAGTATTCCGTTGTATTTATATTATTGTTAATCTGAGACTTGATAATTGTATATATTCAGTGACTGTATATGTATGTGAAACCCTGAGGTATATTAAATGTAATCGATAGATATAGTATTCTTTTGTAAACTGTTATTATTTATTATATTTTATCCGCTGCGAATGTGAGATGTTTGGTGTTTCTGTTCTTCTTCTTCTATCTCTTTCTTCTTTTTCATAACTATCCGGAATTTTCGTCTTCGAAAATTTCGGGCGTTACATTTGGTATCAGAGCTGAAGGTTAAGCGAGAATCTTGGCTCTGGTGGGGATTTCTCATTAAATAGAGTCCAAAGTACTCTAGAATGAGTTGAGTGTATATGTATGAGCGTGTACTTGTTATTTTCTTATATAAAGGTTTTAAATGATTTTATATAAAAATATATTTTGAGATATAAAGCAATATTTCCTTTTAATAAATATAAAGGTGTTTGGTTGTTAATTATTCAAATTAAAATTAAGAAGTAATGTAATACGACCAAACTGAAATCTAGAATTGGAATTAAATTAAGCAGAAATAAAAAAACAACCAAATTAAAATTTAATGGATTGAAAATGAAATTCTAAATCTGGTCCTAGAATTTGAAAATTTTGTTCCAAAGTAATAGAAAAATAATAAATAGGTATTATTTAGATAACTAGGACTTGTTAAAACAATGGGTTGTTTGAAGTTTGATTTGGATTTAAAACCAAGGGTGGTTTAAAATTTTAAAACATGGCTGGAAGGGCCAAGAAATAAATATGTATATATGTATGAATATACATGATATCAAAGATAATTTGAAATATACTCTAAGAGGTTGAGTTTCGATTTTTCCCTGAAGTGTGATGTAAAAACCCAAAGTGATATAAGTTTTTAAGTGGGAAGATTATTATTGTGAAGTTTAAGGATTGAATGAGGTTGATTGGATTAAGTAAATTGGAATTTAACTTTGGGAAAGTTAAATAAATGTAGAAAAAGCAACCTGGATTGGAAATTTCAAGATGAAATTGGAATTTAACTTGGAAAGTTAAAAGGTTGATTTGAATTGGGAATTTGTGTGATCTCAAAATAGGTTTGAGATTTAAAAATTGAAAATGGATGGACGTTTTAAAATAAATTGGATGATATCATCCTATTGATAATAAAAAAAATTCTTTAAATTGAGAATGGTATTGTATAAATAAAATAAATTTGAATAACTGAATTGTAAAATAAACTTGTTTAAGAACTGGCTTCAAACTAGAAGATAAAAATTGAATAATAAATTAAAAATTTTAAAATAAAATTGTATTGAATTCTTATTTGAATCTTGAAATACATAAGTAAAGATAATTTAAAATAGAATTTTGAGAATTGAACTCAGAAATTAAAATTGGTTAGAAACTTTGAATAAAAGTTAATTTGGTTTAAAAAGGTAAACCAACCTTTGAGAATTTAACTCGAATTTATATATTTCGAGATAGATTAAATTCAAGATTGAAATTGAATTTGGTTTGAATTTAGTGGATTGGTGATTGAAGATGTATAAGTTTAAAAAAAATTAAACGGGAAATTAAATTGGATTTTATTGAAATGGGTGCAAATGATAATAATTCAGATTAATTGGAATAATTTGAAATTATAATATAAGTTGAACATAATTAAAATTAAATGGAATTTGATTTAAATTGGGAAGAGAATCAAGATTGATTCAACTTGAATTGGGCTTAAATAAATTGCAAGAAAAATTGAAGTTATTCAAGTTAGAATTGAGTCAATTAAATGGAAATTAGTTGGGGAAGTGAACGGTTTGACTCTTGACTATTTTCGATATAAATTGTTTTAATATAAACTTATTTTCTAGGCTATTTAATATATACCACTTTTCTTTCTTGAAGCCAAATTATCCTATACTTGTTTTACAATTATTTTTGGAGCTATCTAATCTTTTTTTTTCAACTGTTTCTAAACTAATTACTATTTTTCAACTATTTCACAAACTAATTTCTATTTTACAACCATCTTGCAATTATTTAAAATTCTGAAACTATTCTACTATTTTCCAACTATTTTACGATTAGTTAACTATATCATAGCTATTTTGTAAACTAATAATTATTTTTAACTACTTACATATTATTCAATTTTCAAGCTATTTTCTAAATTGGTCGGAGTTCAAACTGTTATTAATTAAATGCCCAATTGAGATAAGGATTGAAGTGATAATCCAAATGGGATTAATGTAAATATGAATAAGTGAATGTGAATGGAAAGGGAATTGATTTAGCTAATAATCCATGAAGTTAAATACGTAGGATGTACGTATATTATTCTATTCGCATAGTGATTTGATCCAGATTCGAGCACAAAATTTCGAGATAGTTTCGATCCGAGTTGGGATTTTTCACTCGATTCTCGACGGCGAACCTGGATATGGATTGTTGATTGGTTTTGGATGTTCTCTATTATAGTTATGTCTATGTAAGGAGAATGACGGTTTCTGGTCAAAGAACCAGATCTGTGTCCGCACTAGGAAGTCGGGTGGACGATACTAGTTCGGAAGTAAAATTGTGTAATCGAGTGAGCGATCAGATTGGTATAGCGTACGAATGATGAGTGTACATTGTGCGGATTTAAATGAAATTAATATTGGAAAGAGATGTCAAATTTGAATATTTGTTTTTGAATAAATGAAGCTATATATCTTTGTTATATGAGATAAAACTCCCCTTGATAAATCTATAGCCAGAAGAAAATATTTTTGAAAGTGTTTGAAGTATAAAAGGGTTTTATACAAGTTTGAAATGATCCAAAGTTTAAAAAATTATATATATCTGTATATATATATATATATATATATATATATATATATATATATATATATATATATATAAAGGATCTTATGAAGATTTTGGAAAAGGTTTTGAGAACCTTTAGATTTGGAAAGGCTTTTGATTTTTGGGTAAAATCAATATGAGAATTTGAAAAGCGTAGTTTGAGAATTATCGATTTTGGAATAATCGATTTTGTGTAAAGGAGCTTTATATGATATCATACTAGGTGTATGATTTGAAGATACTATATATGTATAGTATAGAGTGTTTTGATGATGGCTCTAGGGAAAAAGGCGCTTCCTAGAAATGAACTTCTCAGGAGTGCCACCGGGTGGTGCTACCTTGAGCCCAAAGGGGGTTCTAAAGTTGATCCTGTGAGGAGTCCGGACAAAACTAGTTCCTGAGGATTATTAGGTAGCGAAAGTCGAGGGCGCTGATGCCTACAGGGGCATTTGGGTTATGCTGTGACGACAGTGCAACTCGATGTCACTGCGATCTACTGTGGGGACCATAGCGAAATCGTGTGGAGGATGAATGCCAACAGTCTACACTTGATTTTGCCGGGAAGGCAACGCAACATCGGTAGACTGCGATCTATGGTCAAGTGGAGTGGAGATGTTTCATTTTTGGCAGCGAAATTCGATGGCGCTGATGCCTACAGTTATATGGGTTTTTGCTGGGATAGCTACGTAACCCCAGTTGTATCTGCGATCTGTCGTGGGTTCCATGGTGTAATCGAGGGGTGCGGAGGCCTACAGTTATCTATGGATTTTGTCGGGATGACAACGTAACCATCGGGTTAACTGCGACCATGGATGGGGGTAATGATTTTCAGAGCATTCTCACCAAAGATATTTCCTCTATTTTCAAAAACTGTTTTCTATATTTCAATAAAATTATTTTCGAAGTATTTTCACTGGGTGTTGAAAACGGGTTTGCCAAGTACTTATAGGTTTTTAGTCGTACGCCTGATCGATGTATGACTGAATTTCTGTGAGAACAAGGATGGACTGGTTGAGACATCGAGTCATAAAAAGTATTTTTATAAAGAGCTATTTTATTAAGTATGATGTGAATTTAAAAGCATTTCTAAAAAAAAATTTAAGTAAAGATGTTGGAATTTTGGGGAAATAAAAAGGAAATCCAAACTGGAATTTTATTGAAGTGAATTTGTAATTAAAATCGAACATTAATTTAGAAGTCGAAAGTAAACTAATTGGCTAAATAATTATTTGGTGGGTAAATAAATGGGTTGTAAGTGATAATGGGTTTGAAAATGAATTCGAATTTTAAATAGAATTCGACTTAGACTTGATAATGAATTAAAAAGAGGAAATGTTATAAAATAAAAATAAAATAGAGTTGGATTGAAAAATGTGATAGTTTGAATTACAAATAAAATTCAAGGGTGATTTGAATAATATTTAATGAAATTTACAAGTAAATTGGATATAAGAGAAGTGGTGTTATATGAAATAGAAGTGATTATCATAGAAATGGTTTGAGTTGCAAAACAAAACCAAGTGAACAGAAATAAATTGAGAATAACCTTGTATTAATAAAATAAATTCGATAATGAATTAAGTAATTGAATTAAAAATTAAAATGGGTTAATTGAGTTAAATAATAAATGGATGAAGTCTGATTGAATAAAAACTAAATCAAAGTTGTGATTGGAATTGGATTATCAGACTAAATTTAATGAAATTTGATTAAATGAGAATCAAATAAAAGTAAACTTAAGTTTGTGTTGGAATAAACTAAAGTAAATTCACTTAAGTTTATAATTTATGGAAGTTTGGCTTCGAATAAGAGTGAAAGCCCATTAAATAAAAGCTTGGATTAAATTAATTTGAAAATGGTTATTAATTTATAAGTTTGAATGTGCCAAGCTTAATAAATTGTTTTGAATGAATCCAATGTGGGGATGAGATAAAATGCAATGTACGGTTGGTAAATAAATTAGAAATGAAATGAAATGAAATTCAAAATGAGTTGAAATTAATTTGAAGTAGTTATAAACTGAAATAGATACTCTATTAAGCGAATATTGTCAAATTTGCATAAAATAAATTATCGTTTGGCGTAAACAAAGTAATTAAAATAAATTGGTTTTAGAATTAATTGAAGTGAATATGAGCTTGTTTGGATTAAAAATCAATTGCATGTAAGAAATTGAGTGCAAACCATTGAAACTGAACGAAATGGCTTATGAATTGATAGAAAGCAATTGAATTAGCTTTAAAGTTGTATAAATCGCTTATGGGAAGCGTTTTGGTGCTTGTTGCTTACATGTGTTTAGCTATTGAATATAAGTGAAATGCTAATAGATTTTCTATCTATGGCACTTACATATTCAAATTGAGTAAGTACAGGTACCTGAAGGCCGTATGGTTGGATTTGGTTGCGCTTTTGCTAATATAAATAAGCTGCTTGCTTAAAATGCTAAATAAGGTACGCCTACACAATAAATATAGGAAATATGAACTGTTTTTGCTTTTTCCGACCATGTGGGTCGATGTATATATATTTATATCTCTTATCAAATTGCAAAAGCTCCTCCGTACAAAGGAGACTCTGCCAAAAAATTTCCAAAATTATGAGAGTTAGAAAAATTTTGAAAATTTTTAGGAAAATTTTGTTAACGACAAAACAGTTTCAAATTGGAAATTAGAGTAAATTAGTAAATGAAACTAATATGAATCAGTTATACTTGAAAGATAAAACTCAATATGCAAAATTTAAAATAAATTGAATTGTATGAAAATGGGAAAACTAATTTAAATAGAAATGGATATGAAACTTCTATAAGGAAAAGTATGTAAAGATTTGAAAGGGCTATGATTGGATATTATTGCTAAGTAGGTTATGCAGGTATTGAAGGGGGAAAAGAAAATTGGATTTGATTCCAAAAGATAAATGTGAATTGTCCGACAAAAGGTATGTATTTAAGTTTCTGTATGAAATTGGACTGGGTTTTTGATGTAGCCACTTGGCTTTTGTTTTCTTTTGGAATTTGGGAGCCCGTAGAGGCCTTTTGTAGTAGTACCGAGTTAGCCGCACAAAGGAGACGCTGACAAAAAATTTTGAAAATTTAGGGAGTTAGAAAAAATTTGAGAAAATTTTGATAATTCAAAAGTTGGTTAAATTTAAATTTAAATGATTGAACAAAAGGATAGTATTTGAAACTATAAAAGATTTTGGGAGGTTAGTTAGGGTGATAGTGGGCCTTTAATAAAAGATATTGGTAGGATGTTGTATTGTGAGTTTTGGAAGAAAAAATAATAATAATAAGTAAACTGGTATTGGTCCATTCTTCCTAATTAGTAATTTCGGGGACGAAATTCTTTTAAGGGGGGAGGAATGTGACGACCCAGAATTTTGAACAATTTAAATTGAAATATTTAATTGATTTTAAATATTTAAAGGTTAATTTTAACTTGAATTCCAGATATCAATATTTACATGATAATTAAACCATTGAATTATATAGTTTAAATATTGAATTTAATAATTGAAATTGGGTAAATTGTTGAATCTGAGATTCTAAGCCTGTTTAAAATAATTTGAAGGCTTATAAAATTTATAACGATGATACTGAAGATAATAGGATAATTGAAATTTAATTTAAAGGTAATTTGTTTAATTTTAGTAATATATCGTTTAAATTGGAATTTAAAAATAGCCTTCCGAGGCACAGTCTCGGAATTCGACGAAACCAGTTCCATTGGATCCCTAATAGTTAGTTATTATCGGGTTTCAATTTTCGTAGCAATCGGAGTTGTCATTTGACCTTGGCAGCTCGAAACGCGTAGATCTATTTTAATCGATTTAATTTAAAATCGATTGTTTATTTCCGTAACTCGCGCATATGATCGAATTAGCCTTCGAAACCCATTCCATTGTGTTCGGAACGCGGGTAAAACCCTGTAATTGCCTAGCGGCATTCATTAAGAAAAGCTCGAAATTTTAATTGGCGTTTAACGGGACGTTTTGAAGTTTTATAATATAATAAATTATATAGTACGCTAGCCAGAGATATTTTGTTTTCAACAATCGTACTCACGAAGCTTCCTCAAATCTATATCTTATCTTTGTCTCCCTCAAGTTCCAGACCGTAATCAAACTATCGGAAAAAAAGGGTAAAGGGGGGGCCGAACTTCCTTCTCCCCGTACATCTTTATTTTTCGAAATTTACTCTCATATGAAACCCCAAAACAATCATTTGCAATCACGCTCCGTTCCATGGCTTTAAATTGGGAATTCCAATTTCGAAAAAAAAAGGCGACGCGAATAGATCGAGTTCGAGACTCGATCACGGCTCATTTCGAGTTGAGGGGAGGAAGGGGGAGGCTGCGGCAGCTCCAGGTGGTACACGATTTTGGCCGCGATGATGGTTCGTGTATGCACGCGTGAGGCCAGGTCAATAGGTTCATGCGATTTCAATCACGACGTGATGTTCTCGAGCTCATGAGGCAGAATTGGGGACGGTGGGTCTCGATGGGGGCTGGGCCGAAGCGACGGTTTCAAATCAAGATGTCGCCGTGACTAGGGTTTTGAAGTGTAGTCGGTGATGATGGGTTTCGAGGCAGAGGCATTGTTCGAGCAATGGCGTTGAGTTATTCGTTTTTTTTCCTTCTTCGATTATGCTTGATTTAATAAAAATAAATATGTATTAAAGAACTTGATTTATCTAATTATTTTTGTAACTTGAAATTTAATTATTTGGTTCCTAAGAATTATTTATTTATAGGAAGATTTGCTAAAATAAATTATTTGTTAATTAGATTAAATTTATCAAATGAAATTATTGTTCAAAATGTTCGTATATTAATAAATCGTATAACTGTTTATACAAGGTCTAAATCTGAAGGAAACAAATCGAGATTGAAATGGATTGCAAACAGCAAAATAAAGGTGAGTAAATCTCACTCTGTGGATTTCTATTTAAATTTAAAATGTTAAATTTAAATAATTGGTTGGATGAATAACTTGATTGGATGTGCTATTGAAGATGATGTGACTTTTTTTTGATTTGATCTCGAGTTAATTGTGGTTGACTCGAAGTGTTCGGGTTTTAAATTGTTTAGATTTAATGTTATAAATAAGAGAATGTTTTCGTACTAATATTGTTAAGGGTTTAATGAATTATGGTTCATCAAATTGGAAGTGTAATTAAAATAAATAATTAATTAGTTCAATTAATTAATAATTTGGGTTAATTAATTTCGTAATTAAGGGTTTGGAATTAATTAATTATGGATTAAGTTCATTAATGAAGTTTAATTAATTTAGAATAATCAATGGATGGTTTGATGAATAATCACTTAATTAAATTAAAATAAAACATAATTACTTTTTGTAATTAATCAAGAGATAAATTAAGACGATTAATTAAGAGGAAATTGATTTATTTAAAGGAGTAAATAAATAGATAGTTAATTTAAAGGTTGAGATAAATCAAGAATGGTTATTATTCGTGGGTTAAGTAATGATTAATGGTTTTATGAAATTAATTTAGATTAGGATAAATTAAATTATAATTGGAAATCGTTAATTTATATAATCAATGACGTAATTAAAGATTGATTAACCATTAATTCGTGTCTTATGTAAAGTTAACATAAGTAATTAGAGATTAATGTAACTAAAATAGCTAATTAGTTCCTGAAGTAATTAGGATTACTTATTGTTTGGTTGTGGATAAGTAATATGGTGAAGTTACTTTAAGATAGTTGTTTAAATGAAATTGAAGGATAATTGATTCCGGTTGATTAATGCTGATGAATGTTGAAGGGATAATTGAATTATTTGATTTGAAATTAATTAATAAGTAAAGGAATCTAATTGATTGAGGATTTAAATTCAATTAGAATCTATTAAATTAATTTGGAAGTGAACCAATTTGTTGTGAAAATGGAATGGTATTGGATGCTTGAATAAGATGACATTCCTGATATGAAATGTTGTGAATTTCATTTTGATAATTTGGGTTAGGATGACACGAGCCTCGAAGAGGCCGGGGTCGGGTATGAGTAAATACCCGAAATCACTTCAAAGTTATATGAATTGATTTGTGAAATCAATACGATGAAATGAAATGATTTAAGTAAATTGGATTATTTTATCTAAGTTTGGTACTTAGAAATTTATATGTGAAATAAGTGTTGTCTATAGCAAATTGTGAATTGGTTAAATTGATATGTGTTACCCCGGGTTTTATATAAGCTGTTTGCTTTGGTATTCCATGTTAGTTGGGTTTACTCACGCTGGTTTCCAGCCTGACTCGGGTGTTACTTTGGTGTAATGCTCGGGTCAGACCGAGTATTACAGCTTTCCAGGTTAGGACGTTCTGGAGCTCAAGAGGCGAGCTAGATGGCAATATCGTATAGAGTATTCCGTTGTATTTATATTATTGTTAATCTGAGACTTGATAATTGTACATATTCGGTGATTGTATATATATGTGAAACCCTGAGGTATATCAAATGTAATCGATAGATATAGTATTCTTTTGTAAACTGTTATTATTTATTATATTTTATCCGCTGCGAATGTGAGATGTTTGGTGTTTCTGTTCTTCTTCTTCTATCTCTTTCTTCTTTTTCATAACTATCCGTAATTTTCGGCTTCGAAAATTTCAGGTCGTTACAGCCGGTTATTTAAATATCCAATAACAATCATTCAAACATTGCTCACATTTCCCACGACAACTATTATGCCTCATAAATAAATCTTTTATTGATAAAATTACTTTAGAAATCCTTGGAGATCACTTCCAAATACTTATTTGACATGATAAGCATAATTACAAACCCTTATATTTTCTGGTACTTAGAAAATATAACCATATATTTATCTCAATGGACTAAGTGTATTTACAATCCAATTTACTTTCAAATACATGGTAAAACCTGTTTAACATACTTATAAAATGGTATAAGAATATTCATTAACACTTAGGGATATTTCTTATTCCAAATCATATTTAATGGAGATATAAATGCAACCTATCTTCTTGCATAAATCTCTTTTATCTTATAAGTATCTCATCTATAGATCTCCAAATCTATTTGTAAACTCTTTACAAATCACGAAGAAATTTACCAATCTCCTTTATAAATATCAAACCATTTATAATTCTTTTGTAAATATTTGAATCACTAACAAAATTATTTTCCAATTCCAAGATCTCTAAAACCCCCTTTATATACTTCCTTTGTTTTTGAACAAACTGTCTTTATGAACGTCCATCAATAAAGTTCCTTTGATATAACTTATAATTTAAAACACCTTTAACAGCCAAGTTATTATTTAACATTCTTCGTTTAATTATTTTTATTCCTTTTTCAAATAATAACTTTAGAATACCATAATAATATATTAGATTAACTTTAAATAGCATTATTGTACTAATAATTTAATTCTGAATCAATATCAAATAAATAAATAATTATCTTCAAAACATTATTACTATAAATATTAGTTAATTACAAACATTATTAATATGATAATTAATTAACTTTTAAAAATAATTTAAAATCGATAAAAATTAAATATTTAGATTAATGTAATTAAATAACTTAAATTAATATAATTAAATAACTTAAATTATCAAATTAATGAAATATTTTATTTTAAATCATTATTAAATAATTATTAATTATCTTTAAAACCTTATTAATAAATAATAAATATCCTTTAAAACCTTATTAATAAATAATAATTATTCTTAAAATAACTTTGATTCAAAAATTAGCTTTCAAATTTTAGAAAGAGGCTACCAACTCCAATGGTACTTAATCAAGTCCCCGTTTATTCTACTAGACTATCCAAGTTATAATCTAGGTATTTAGATAACATTAGATATGTAAATTTAGTCCATAATTAACAAGAAATTATAAATATAACACTTAACTAATATAAATCAACTGGAAGGCACAAAAGTGTTACGCTAATGTAATAACAGAACGAGGTTTGTTTATGACAAATAAATGTCCAAATTTAGACTATCCAGTTAATAATAGCGAACGGTGATTTATTCTGCTATACAGACGTCCAATTAATTTAATTAACGGAACGGTGTTTTATCCCACGAAACCAATGTTCAGTTACCGCATTCAATTTAATTTAACTCAACAATATTTTGTTTGGCCAAATAAATATCAATAATTAAGATATATAAATTTAAACGATATTATTAATTAAAATAACATAATTTAAATCCTGTCTGTTTTCATATATCATAAATTTATACTTGCCCAAAGCTATCAGTAAGTTACATTACAATGTTGTACTCATCCATATGAGTATAATGGTAAAATCCGTGGGTCAAACGGATTTAATATGAACGAGATATAGATTTTCAAAGTTAACATTTTTAATATACCTATAAATAAACAAAATAATTAATATATTCTCACCCAAAATTCAACTGGGCCAAGCCCGCTTCCTAAACTAAACCTAATACACATAGTGCTCCTTCCTTCTTCCTCAATTTTGAATTCATGAACCCATCATTCACGTGCATGCCATGCACGTGCACACGAATCCACACCCCAAATCCTCCAATCCAAGACCACACCAACCTTTCTCTCTTCACGTGCTCGCTTCGATGGCCACACCTAAAGCTAAGATTGCCTTGAATCATGCGACACTTTTTGTCGTTGTTCACCAAATTGTACCACAACGTGCCCTCTCCTCCGTGAACACCACATGAAGCTTCGATTCGCCTATTGACACCCCTAGCTCCGATTAACCCAAACCCTAGCCATCGACCATCATAAAACATCGATATGAAATGTCGTCAAAACTTCACCAAAAATACTACTCCTCCATCTCGATCCCTACGACACTAACGGCATCAATCAATTTGGAACGGATTGAGAGAAATTAATTTTTGAAGTTCGTTGATTATTTTCCCTCTTTACTAATTTATGATGATATCTCGATTATTTTCGATGAAATCAAGGGAAACCAATTCTAAAAATAGATGAGATCAAGATGGACAGCATTCATTCTGGTCGCTAAGGCTAAAAACGAATAAATCAAGAGGATTTGATTTTTGAATAGCAGGTGGATTTTTATTTTTATTGTTTCAAATGCTCACTGTCAACCCGAGAAGAAGAAGCCAATCTTACTTAACTATGAATGCTTATATACTCGATTAATCACCAATCCAAGGGAAAATAAGTTGGTTGCACTTGTACTTGTATATATTGTTTTAATTCAAATAAATCCAGGTACTCCTCGCACTATATTGCGTCCGTGTTCTAGTTACGCACGACAGAAAACGAAATACAAATCGCATACAGAAATGTGAAGCGGTCACAAAACAAAGATAAAATACACCGGTTAACAAATCCTATTAAATCCTGGAAATACCATCTTCTAACGTAAAATGCGTCAAACGGAAATTCAAATATTTTCCAAACTAAAAATTGCATAAAATTTGATAAATTAAATTAAAAATACATCATTGAAAATCAGGTCTCAGTTTGAAACATGGGTTTTTATTATAAAAACCCAAATTGAATATTTATAACCAACAAAATATCCAGAAATCAGAGCAATAAAATTATGGATCATTGTACTAAAGGTTCCAGACGAAGGTAAACATCGAAACCGAGTGCCAAAGGCATCTATATTGAAAATAATTTAATCTTGGCTTCCCTAATATAGACCTAAAGGTAGTAACTGCTGAGATTTATTAACTTTCAGTAAAAATTTAATACCTAGACTTATTGGCTTTTGAAGGAAAGTCAATGTTAAGGAGTGTTAACATCCAGTAAAGAGTTAGATTAAGACATATTGATTTTCAGAGGGGCAAGTCAATATAGAGGGTTATGATGGCCAAAAAGGGTACCTAGAACTTGAAAGCCTATTCACCACATTAAACAAAAGATTGAATGTGAGGTTATAAGTGGCATCTGAAAGTCTATTCTTGACGTTAAGAGGCATGAATTCGAAAGTCTTCACGACATTAAATGAAAGCTTCAATGTAAGACCATAAGTGGTATTTGAAAGTCTTTTCACAACATTAAATGAAAGCTTTTGTATGAGGCCATAAGTGGCATCCGAAAATCTATCCATGACATTAAACGAAAGCTTCGATGTGAGGTCACAAGTGACATCTAAAAGCTTGTTCGTTAAATTAAATGGGAGCTTGAGTGTACGACCACAGGTGTCATCTGTAAGCTATTCATGGCGCTAAATGATGATAAGGATGTAAGGTGAAGGGTGATAGATGAAGAACTATCATGACATCAGACAAAAAAAGTGTAAGGCCTTAAGTGTAAACTTAGGCATCCATTCGGTGTTATACAAAAGAGAAGGCATAAGGCCATAGTGGTAGCCGAAAGAATAATAAGCTTAATATTATGAATTAATAAGGATGACGCCTAAATGGAAAGTAAATGAACCGAGTATAAAGCCTAATCATGATGTTGTGTTAAGTGTATGGCACACTTGGGTGTGATAGATCTACTTGTATTTGTGATTCATGTCGATCAATTAATGTTGAAAAGTGAGAGGAAAACGCTTTCTGTGCTTTAGCAGTACATGATGTGTTTAAGGTAATATATTACTTCCACCAAACTTTTATATCAACTATTGATTTTCTTATGGTTTTTTCCGTAAAATCATGGGTACTCATTCAAGTAGGCTTATTTTATGGGATTGGATAGGTTGCTTTCAAAAGACGTATAAAGGACTCCGGAGAAGAAGCATAAGGCCTAGTCAATAATAATAATTACATTGTATTCCACTGTTTAAGTGTCATATCGGTATCTTCATATGTTGGACATGACACTATTATCTATGTTACATTTATATGTTACCATACGTGGGCACGATTTGGGAATTTGAACATTCAAGTACACCAATGCAATGAATTCTATTATGTTGCTTTGTTTACTTCAATTGTTGGAATAAAATTCATTCCATTCGTTCATTGAAAGATAATTCCAAGATAACAGTACTATATTGAGATTCAGTCTTTGGGTTTCGAAATGGTGGATGTTACAATTTTGTATCAAAACTTAGCTTATGTTACACTCATGCAAAAAAGAGCTCAAGTAGCAAGTACACAGTAGAAAACTGACACCTTGGGCAGGGTATACGCTATTATATAACATACTTGTATTTTTCTATATATATACATATATATATGCACCCTTCTATTGTTGTTTCACTTTTTTACGTCTGCTCCTATGATACCTTGCTTATGCAGAAAGAAAGAATGGAAATGAGAAGTGGCTGCTTAATGTTAGAAGGAGAAAGAATCAATGCAAGTAGAGGAACCTAAAGTACATAAAAAAATGGGCAAGGGGGAAGTGACCCCAATGTTGGGATAGAGGCGAGTATATAGATGCCAGTTCCGGTCGAGGAAATCATAGACATCAATGTGTTTTCTGTCAGTTCATGGCAAACTTGGCGCAACAGCAAGCACCACCGCATTTAAATATAATCCAATTATTATTTTTAAATCTTCTCGACTACCACGTAGAGTGCCTACGTGGTATAAAGGCTTGCCCCAACGGGAAACTATGAGGTATGCCAATAAACCTCATAATTCAAGTGCATGATAGGTACATAAACAATGCACTAGCTCTACATGGTTATGTATGAATCTAAATACTTGCTCTACGAGGTGTCCAAATAAAATATAAAAAAGAAATTCAACTGAGGGTATTTTTGCCCAATCAAATTTTATAAAATTAAAAGGGTACTACTAAGCATGTCTGTTTAAATAAAAAATTCGTTTAAAAATGGCAATAATCATTTCCCTAATTAACTATCTGCTAGCTATATTCACAATTATGTACTAGTGAGAGAGGCGGCTTCTAGATTATAAGTATTCAACCTTTCTTTGGAAATCATGTAATTTATCGATGATTGCTTCCAATCTTAATTTTTTAGCTGCTGTAAATGTGATTAACCCATATAATTTTATTTTTGGACCGATGTTTAACATACCTCTGTACTATGTTCTAACATATTCTTGGATTGATGTTAAATTATTTATGATGATACTAGAAGTATAATAATTGGTCAAGTTTGATCAAACTAAGCGCTATAGGTAGTTTTAACTTGCAAAAGAATTTTTTTCTTAATCATGCAATGTTTAAATGATTTTATTATTACGTTCAATATATTGAATAGTCTTGTTAACTACTTATATAACAATAAAAAATTACTGATCATGAAACACAAAAAGAGTACTGCTTTTGTAGATATATCGTTTGATTGGGCCAAATTTAATTATAGTATGATATATCATCTTGCAACTGTTGATTTACATATATGATACGCAATAGTTAGATAGTCAGGAAACTACATGTCAAGACCAGTTGACATGTAAAGAAATACCTACTGTGTATTGTATACATTAAATGTTCTTGGGTAGTATCCACAGAATAAAATAATTAGTACTAATACAAAATTGATTTATAACTTAAATTGAAGCCATATGTAGTATATGTACATAACAATTTTGTATTAGTGCTCTTTTTTGTATGGCATAAACTAAAATTTACTTTACTATGGTATATACAATCTATAATACATAGTTTATGAATATCATTCAATTTGATTTTAAAAAGTGATTGAACATAAAGTGCATACATGTTGAGAATTTGGATTCTAACAAAGGTCGAACATGAATTTGTGTGGTCTAATAAATTATTTTTATATAACTTAGATAATGGTAGACAATTCATATTTGTTCATTTATTTCCTTTTACATAAATCTATAATGAAAGTCTCAAACAGATTTTGTAACCAACTGTATTTCTTGTTACATGTTACTACTACAGTAATAGTGTTATAAGAATTAAATGTCATTAAAAGCTACTTTAATGATATATATCTAATAGAATCCCTTAGTTTCCAAAATGACCAACAACATGTCAAAATTATTATTATATTTGGTTCTTGCATAGTATTATGCGAGGGATTATTTTACAGATCATTTGCTCTATACCACTTTTGGCTTTTTAACATTAGTAAACTAAAAAAGAAAAAACCAGTAAAAGTTGCAATTTTAATTTTCATTTACTACTGTTACTGAATGGTTTATGCAAATTTTCTAACTCCATACCAATTTATCTACCTGTTTTTCTAAATATTTACCTATTTTTATGTTTTTAGGTTTAATCAAGCAAAAGAATTTTTATGGTACTAATTGCTTTTTCAAATATCTTTGGTTATTCCCCTTTTACTTACTTCAAATTCCATAAATAAAGGGTTCTGAGATGAAAATTTCTTCCCAAGGTTAAATTTTGTTGCATCACTCTACAGAAGTTTATTTTCATTCTATTAAGCAACATTTACGTTCCTATTCTATATGTAATATGGTTGGTAGCACTCATGTTTTCTTGATGATTTGGAATTGATTATACACAATCACTAGAAGATACAAAAATGAATATAAGATGTAAAACATAGGACTACCAACCATGTTCAATCAATAAATATTATTTATAATTTTTTGAATCTCTGTATCTAAGTTATTTTGCATAAATTTTTTTGTACGAAATGGAAATCTATATAACAATGTAAATTACTTTTACTTGGAGTTTTTATTAACTATAACAATCTCCAAATTTGTTTCAACTAAGAATGAAAATGTAAAATTTTTAACTTTCACGATATTCCTCTTTATTTAGTTCTGCTTTATCTGATTTTGTGTTCAGTTTGATTTTACACATTCATTTTTAATAATTATGTTCTTTTATTTTCTTCATTCTCTATTTGGTAGTTTTCATATATGTGACACCCCAGATTTTTGGTTACATTATTTAGGATATTTAATTAGCTAAATAAAATAAAATAATCTGTTGATTAGGGGATTGAGATTTGATTTTATTAAGGGGTAACCGTTCCATTTAAGCAATAAATTAAGAAAGAGTTAAAATGAATTAGATGAGGCGTAAAATAGGAAAGAGGCCATTTCTATATCCCTTATACTTGGCCGTATATTCTCCTATACACATTTATTTTATTTTCAAAATTTTCAAGTTGAGGCCGGCCACCATTAACAAGAGCAAGAAAAAGAAAGCTGAAGGAAAAGCTAATTAAATCAAATCCATTCACATCTCAATCTCTATAATATTTAAAGCTAAGGTGAATAATGTTTACATCTCATTTTTGTTTTGTTTTCGGTTTTAAGATGAATTCTGAATGTTTTGCATTAATTGCCATGTTTTTGAATGATGAAATGGTTATATATACTTGTTGATGAATTGTTGCTCATGTTGAATTTACGATATGTTTTAAGGTTAAAACCCTATTAAATGACATTCAAATACCTAGCGAATTTTTATGAAGACTAGAATTAATATTTTTGAGATTGGTTCCAATTTTCAGAATTTTCTGAGTTTTCGTGGAATTTATATGAATTTTCTAGTAAATAAAATGTTATTTTGGGTTATATATTATTTATGGTTAAATAATAAAAATTTTGGTTTGAAATTTTTGTATGTTGGAAAACATACTGAAAGAGATTTTCTAGAATTTTTGTAGATTCTTCCTAAGTTTTTAATGATATAAAATTATTTAAGGTATGAGACTTAAATGTTTTATATAATTAAGGAAGGAGAAGGGGCTTTTTGTAAATAAATTTAAATTGTTAATTCTGGAAAGTCAAAAGTAATTTTGAAAAGAGAAAATGGAAAATAATCAGATTCTGAAAAACATGGCAGGTTAGGTAAAAAGAAATATTTTAAAAGTGCAAATAAACATGTTTTTCACCGTTTCGACCCTGCTGGCACAAGGTTCCACCTCTTTACCTTCGCTTTCGACGCAGTCGAAACCAATGCACATAGTCTCGGTTAGCTGGTACATAGTGAATAGGACGTAGGCGGAAGGAATAGAGTCGAAACCAGGGGTTCCAAATGGGTTGAATCATCACTTTGCTTTTAAAAGAAAATGTGCATGCTTGCTTTCGACTAGGTCATATGGTTTAAAAAGGAATGGTTTCGATTGGGTTGCAATTTATTTTAAATGACTTCTTTCGACTAAGTCGAAGCATTTAGCTATCGCTTTCTATCTTTCGACCTAGATGGTTTTGAAGAGATTGTTTTGTTTTATAAAATATGATCACTTCTCTAGTGCTTTCGCAGGGATGGTTTCAATACCTTCACTTCATTACCTAGGAGTTGGTTTTGAAATAGACGCTTTCGACTTAAATGATTTAAGATCCTTTTGTCAGATTGAATAATAACCCAAATGCTTTCGAAAAAGATAAGTATATGGTTTTGAAAGGTGTTTCGATAGGTTTTAAATTAAACCCAAGCGCTTTCGAAAGATTTGAGTTTTGACGCTTTCGAAAGGTTTTTAATGAATGGTTTCGAAGGGATGGTTCCTCAAGGGTTTCAAAGGGGTCGAATGGTATGGTTTTTTTGATCGTTTCAAAAGGGTTAAAGGAAATAGTTTTTCCAAGGGTTTCGAAAGATAATGTTTAAAGGTTTTAAAAGAATGATGTCTTAGGTTTTTAATGCTTTCAAAAGGAAGAATTTCCAAATGTTTTGAAGGGGTTTTGAGAATGGTTTTGAAAGGAAGGTTTTGGTCTTTCGGCCTAGATAAGTAAAGGGTTTAACTTGGTTTCAAAAGACTTATTGTCAACAGTTTCAAAGGGATTATTTAAAGGTTTAAAAAAAAATAGGTTTCGAATGTATTAATGGATAGAGTAGCCCAAGTGTTTTAAGTTAAGAAGGAACTTAACTTATTTTGAGAGGGTAGTAAATCCTTATTAAATATCATCAGTATTATTTTGAGTAAAGTGTAAATATATATAACATGGAAAAATAGCATAGACTAAAGCTAAATATGTATTTTCCTTGTATATTTATGATTCAAAGGGTTAAATCATTCTGAAAAGGTTTTTCAGGAAAAATTTAAAGGATAGTTAACCCTAAGAGAATGACTCAAATTAGAAGACTAGATAGGACTTGTGTGGGGTCGCGTCCTATGCTCATTAGTATTATCCCCTAGCTAATTTAGTCTAGAATTCCAGTGTGTAGGGCTTAGTCACATGTAAGACTAAAATGTTGGTTACACACAGAATGGGATATTTATGTACAGAGGTAGGTTACTGGTAAGCCACAAAATTATCAGGATCAGTTGACTCGGGGAGAAATAAGTTGAAGACAGACGGATAGTTAGTCTGGTTTGTGAGAAGTCTGCTCTGTTCTCGGAAAGATTGTCCATTTATTACCTATTTTTAACATAATGGATATTGCTATTATTATTATAATTAGTTTTAATACTCGGTTTGGCTGCAAGAAAGAATTTGTAAAATATATGTTTCGAAAAGGATATTAGTGTAGGAAAACTCATTCCACTAAGCGGTGTGGTCTCACTTAGTATCAATAAATCAAGATGTAACAGAATTATTCACACCAGGATTTATGTCTTGAAGTTTTTGTTTCCCCTTAAACTCTCAGGTACTCAAAATTGATTTAAGAAGGCCGAGGGTTGAGGTTTTCAGGTTTGTTATTATGGCGAATAAAGCTTCCAGAGACGAGCAGGTGGCTGATGGATAGCTAAATAGGATCTACAGATTATTCTGTTTATTTTTCACTATGTATGTAAATCAGATGTGACTATATTGCTTTGATTAACCAAGGAGGCATCGTCAGCGTACTATTGTAAATTATATTTGATCATTACCTGGGAAACGGTTAAGGGATTATGTAACATGGATATGAATTATTGTTTTAGTATGTAAGCAGCAAAATGTTGTTTTGAAACCTATGATTTGTTCATATTCATGTGCTTCTGATATAATGGATACCCTTAGCATTACTGTATTTTTCCACTAAAAGTTAATACTATGATGACTGCAACATTTGTAATGCTTAGCTTTTGGCCACTAGATACGGGATGTTACATTATATATTTTCCTTTTACCAAATTAAATTTTATCATACTTTCTACATGCAGTTATTATTTCCATATTGGTTTATTCAGTAGATATATTATCCATTTGTAATAAGAAACCCTCAAATCACTTAAATGAAGCTTTTGAAATTTCTAAAATACTCTTTTTAATTTGTGATTTGTGAAGTATGCAATAATGTTTTTTTTATCAATTTGGTCTTCCACATTCTTATCCACTCTCCTCAAAAATATTAAAGGACTATTAGACTATAATCTGAAGAAAATCATGCACATTTGAATGGCTAATATTTATTTCTTCTATTGAATAAGCTATAATAGGAAAAATCATTGTTAAATATATTAATGGAGCTTTACCACATAAAGATGCAGGTAATACTAGAACTATTCCAATCCTGCTCTAATGAACTTGTTCCTGGTATGTCTAAAATTCCAAATTCAGTTCAATCGGTTTTGGTCCAAATGTCCAAAGTATTCAGCTCAAAATTATGCCTGATGTTTAAGTTCAGAAACATGTAGTTAAAAATCTAGAATGGCCAGATTGCTATAGTAATAGCAGACATACTTCTTCTTAATGATATAATCTCAAAATCAATCTCATTTCACACACATATTATATTTTTGTGGAATTTTTATCTGGTGTTCTTCCAATACTAAACCCTCCTTTTATAGTTGGAGATTTCTGCTTTGCTTGCTTGTGTAGAGTGTTGAGCTGGTGAGAATAGGGACAAGTAGATAGTTATGGATAGAGCTTAGGCTTATGAGGTGTTGTATTCTTTTCGGTATAAAATGCTAGGAATTAGGTTGGTCGAAAAGTTTTTAGAGTAATGAGGTGTAATATATAGGTAATTATTTGTTGAAAACATTATAGGCTTCTATTCTCCAATTTCATTTTCAAGGTTGCGGTTTCTTCTTCAGTAAGTGTGCCGTTTCCACCCATCTGGCATTAGAAGCATTCTTCTCTTTGTCCTTCTAAAACAAAACATTCTTCTTGGCACTGAGTTCTGACCGGTCCAAGTTTAAGAGACTCTAAATTTTTTTGACTATTGTCATCTTATAGGTGTAGTTTTCATATTGAGAAAGAAAGTCATTGTCTTGTCTTTATGGATTGAACAACAAATTCCAATGTTGATTGCATCAAAAAACATTCATCGCCAGCTGATGTCTTTCTTTTTCTTCCGAGAAATTCATTTTATCGAATATTTCAATTCACGTTGAGGTGATTCAGTGACCTTGTGAAGTTCCCAAATTTGGACTGATGGATAAAGGCGAACATATTGTCTTTCTTCCCAAATGCTTCAAATTCTAAATCAAAATAGTGTGTTGCTATTGCCACCCCATTTCCTCTTCTGGCCACCTATAAAAGTTTAATAGAAATGACTATTTTATGTGCATTACTGGCTACCACATTATATTTTTTCATTCAGTCCTTTATGGCCGTAACTTCTCTTCTCAAAATAGTACGTACTTCTCTAAAATTTCAAATCCTAAACCTTAAAAAGTACTCTCTTTTGCCTAGTAGATGATGGAAGGATAAGATCAAAAAGAGGTTAGTTTTTTTATGTTGTTTAGGGTTTTATATTGTTTTTTAGGAAATGTTGTCTAGGGTTTTCTATTACTTAGGATTTTCTATTGCTTTTTAGGATATTCCTTCTGATCCGTTAGCTAATTCAAACTTGGAGGACATTAAATTTGATGATGTTGTAATATAGAATGCCAATGTAACTTGTTGATTTTTAGGTTTTTTTATCATACAACTTATATGTCCTGTTTTACAAATAGATTATACTAAATTTGTTTTTACATTTCATATATGAAGAATTTAAACGATAATAAAAATAATAGTGCACTTATTGTTTCGAATGATAAATATGTTGATGATACAAATATTATGCAAGATGATTGATCAAACGATTCAAAAGACATAAAAGTTGATCTGACAAACCATTTTATGACCGATTAAGTAAGTGTTCGTTAAAAACTTTATGATCGCTAATGTGGTTACAAAAATAGACTACGTTAATTTTTTTTGTTATGTGATTTCAGGTATTTAATTCACAGAAACATTGATTCGATGGTGTAAAACAATAGGAAAACAAATGAATATCGTTGTCGTAATTCTAATGTATGATAAATTAATACCTGGAAGAAAAGCAAGGCTGCAATTAGGATGTGAAAGGGACAGAGCTTATCGTAGTCATCGGTCAAAGTCGGCGGAAAAGGAAAACAATGTTAAATGACTCAGACCTAATGCCCTAGACAATGCAAATGTCCATTCCTATTGAAGGGCGTGTATCTTTTCGAAGATAAAAGGAAAATATATGTTATTTAGTGGAGTATATAATCATGAACTTCCTTATTCCTTAGAAGGACATCCTTATGCAGCACGGTTGACTTATGGCGAAAAGACATGATTGTTGCAGGCATGCCTTCTAGAGAAGTATTAGTAACCATTAAGAGGTCGTTTTCGAAAAATACCTCAACTTTGAAGACTACATACAATGCAAAATATAAAATGCAATTGTTAGCGATAAAATGTAGATCGGCAATGCAACTGTTAATGAAATTTCTTGTAGAGAAGCATTATGTGTATTCTGAGCGGGCTGATGTGAAAAACGATCATTTGATAGATATAATGTGGTTTCATCTCGAGTTATCTCTATTGTGTAAGTGTTTTCCATCTATTCTTTTGCTTGATTGTACATACAAAACAAACCGGTATAATATGTCTTTGTTAGTTGGTTGGTATAACTTCTATGGGTCGAACAGTTAGTATTGCTCATGCATTCGTAGCACATGAGAGGGAGGAGAAATACAATAGGTGCTACTCAAGATAAAACATTTTTATTTACCTGACAGACTACCGAAAGTTATAGTTAGCGACAGAGAATGGACATTGATAAATGGAATTAAGAAAAAAAATTCCCAACGAAAGTTGATGATGTGTTTATGGCACATGGGAAATAATATAATCATGAATTGCAAACCGGAGTTTAAACCAAATGAAGTTTTTGAGATGTTTTTGCAAAGTTGGAAGAAGGTGTTCCACGTACCAACCAAAGATGAATTTTGGATATATTGCAATGATTTTCAAAAAGATTGGATAGATTATCCTTAAAGCTTGAAGTATGTTCATGATTATAGTTTGGCATACAAAGAGTATTTTGATTATGCATGGACAAATAAAATTAAACATCATGATAATAGGACACCAACTAAAGCTGAATCTTCGCATGCTCAACTGAAAAAACATCTTGGTACATCTAAAGCAACATTTGTTGTGGTATGGTTGAAAATGGATAATATGTTCTGTCTACAACATACGGAAATTAAACTATCTTTGAAAGAAGTTTATGAGCCGTACGGATGCATATCAAGTGTTGTTGCTAAAACAATCACGATGTAAGGCTTCTTTTTATGCGTTGGATTTGACTGTGAAAGAAACATCAAAAATTATTTGTGTTGCTTTTGATGCATCCATTTGAACCAATCAGTGTATTATATTCCATGTGCACGTGAAATATACAAATATCACATTGAAGGTCTTCCACTACCAATCGAACTCATTGATGAACATTGGAGATGACTGAATTATACTCCACGAGTTGAAGAGTCACTCGAGTTTATCCATACACCTGAGTTTGCGTTGATTAAAAAAAATTATTTGATTCGAGCACTACTGAGGAAAAGAAAGTTTTACTACTGAAGTTAAGAGAAATTGGTTTATCGGCCATCACATCTACATTGAAACCAAGAATAGAGAAACGCAAAAGTAGACTAAGTGTTAGTAAGAACAAATCAACTAGCAAACAAGTCAAACGTCAAAAATCTACAAAACGAGACCCTTCCGCTTTTGAGAATGCAAAAACTGTTATTGAAATTCTTTCTCAATCAAGAATGAACAAGAAGCTGCCTCCAAAACGGAAAATACCTGATGTGAAGTTTGATACAAGTGATCTAAATACAACAATTTAAGGTATTAAATACTTAGCATACCTACCAGCTTTTTTACAGCAGTATATTGTTCACATTGAAGATGTTGTGGGAGATGGTGACTGGGGATTTCGTTGCATGGCCGAACAAGTTGATGAATTAGATTCTAATTGGAGAGAAGTGAGAAAGTCGATATTAGCAGAATTGATGAAAAATTGGGATTTATATGTTAGGCATTTCGATATAACAAATTGTAAAGCTTTGAAATTGGCCACCGGTCGTGACACTAGTCCTTGTTTCAAAGATAATTGGATGATAATGCCTGAAAATGGATACTCGGTTTCAAATGCATTCGATCGAGTTGTGGTTTATATATCCAATCGTCAAAGTTTGAAAATTTTCCACATGAAAGAGGCCCAAATCTAGGAGATGTGCAACGATTCATTGTCCGTGCATACATTCTAGACTACCACTTTGTCAAATTGATGCTTAGGGAAGATACACCCATTCCACCGATCGCTTGCTTTTCGTACCGATCGCTAGCTTTTCGTCTAGTTTGGAAACCAAAGAAGCTAAACTATGTAGCGAATTATATGTTGATCGACAAATTATGTTTGTCAAACTATGCCTATCAGATATGGCCACAAAGGATGCTTATTTTAAACTCTAATTGCACTAAAATGCTTCATATATAAATGAACTTTATTTTAACTCTCACTGTAATGAATGATTCAAGTGTGTCCAAATTTTTGTTTAATGAATGCTCATTTAACTCAAATTGGATTGAATGTTTATTTTAACTCATATTTTTGTGTATTGAATGCTCGTTGAAATTTTATTCTGTTGGATACACATTTTTGTATTAATAGTGCAAAAATACATTGACAGTGTTAGCTTATTATTGGATTGCCAATGTTAAAATGTATTAACAGTGTTAAAATGGTAATGAAGTTGTTATCCCACCTTTTGGCAAGGTCGTGATACCAAGGAATTGGTTGGAAAAATAAAGACGGTCTATTCTAGAGATCGATTGTACATAGGTCCACACGGATGCTGGTAAATTTTGTCTGAGTCCGGATCAAGCTACAATTGATGTGACATGACAAGCAAAATCATGAAATCCAACCTTCTGAATTTCAAATCAATCAGAGTTCGTATGCTCAAGATATGATCGATGCAAATCAAGCAATAACCTTGTTCACATCCATCAAGCAATCAGAGAGAAACCTCCTTAGCATCGATCTTGTTCCAATCCATCAAATGCGCATGGCTTTGTATCGATCAGGTAAGCACTACTTCGTATCCATCAAGTGCATGCCGCTTTGTATCCATCACGTGCACTACAGTTCATAGCCATCTTATTTGCTTTATTTAGTATCCATCAACAAGTCATGTTTCATATCGATCACACCAACCTAACTCGTATCGATCAGTTAACCTATCAATACGAGGCATACCCTTAAAGAGAGCGATAAGAAGAATGCATGCAGCGATCAAAATGAAGCGCCTTCAAATCATCGATACGAATAAAGCCACACGTATGGATACGAAGCAATGTATACGTGAAGCGATACGAAGTGAAGTACAGGAGCGATACGAATGGAAAAGCAATGGATGGATACGAACAAAACGCATTCAAGTGAGAGACTCGATCACTCGGCATAAAAAGTGGATCGATCTACAAAGTTTGCACCATGTCATCAGATATCACGTGTCCAGAAGCAATGCGAACAGATCAATGCAGACAGGAAGCGATGTGAATTCAATGGCCTTTGGAAAATTTAAACTTGCATCCATCATAACTCAAGATCTACAAGTCCAAATGCCACCAAATTTTCATGGGAGCTTGCGTACAACCTCGGGAATGTTCATGATTGATCTCGACTCGATTGGACGAATTCTTGATCGATATTAATTTCATTCGTATCGATCACAGATCAAGTTCAAACGACCGAGGATCGATCACGTGGGCCCACCCACATGAGAGAAGAGTTCTTCCGAGATCTGAGCGAAATATTTGCTGCCTACGCCTATAAATAGCAGCCCAAGACCCACTAAAAAAGGAGTTTCGGCTCTTCTACGTCCAGACTCTGCCGAAATCACTATTGTACTCGAATTTTACTATTGTAACTCATTGTAACCAGCAAGCAAAAATCAATAAAAGTCAGCCATTTCATAGTGGACGTAGGTCATACGCCAAACCACTTTAAATTTGTGTGTTCCTATGCATTTTTATTGCTTATCGATTGGTGTGTTTGTTAGATCTGTCTTCTTTTCTACTATACTCTTCATTTTATCTCTTCAAACACATCCAAAGAGTGTTGTGCCCTATTTTGGTAAAACGCTTTGGTGCTTTCACTGAGAAAACCTAGTTTTTCTCCCTCTCATTGGACCTACTACTCATATCGGATTGCGTAAATCTAACAAAGAAGATCCAGATTTCAAGTCTAAAGTTCCTCCATCCTATTCAGATTTGCACCAAGTCTAGGAAAGAGCTTCGCCAACCATCATAGTCAATACTAGGACTAATTCAACAACTACAAATCTAGAATAAAGGGACAGACAGAACCCCACACAACTTCCTCCTACCAATCAAAATGCTTCCGGACCTTTAGATCCGCAAGGCCCTATCACTAGTGAAGAATTTCAATTGCTAATGCAAGAGCTGACTCAAAGCCACCAACAGCTTACACAGCAACTTCGTGCTAACGCAAAATTGATCAATCAATTGAATCGTCAAAGACGAAGGAGATCCAGAAGGGATAAGGCTTCCTATTCATCCACCGAGAGTTCAGCCACTTCTGACTACCATCATAGATCCACGCGCCCACGGCTGGACAGAAGCTATACACAGGCTGTTGGACATCAGGGAACCTTGAATCTTAGGCAACCGAGAGCTGGCCCGTCAACTAGCCATCAGACTGGACCCTCCACCCGAGGAGGTATTGTTCCTTATCATGCTACTGACAACCGCACTACTACCGCCGCTATTAAGCTGGAAGTTGATTCTCGGAACCGAGCGGATCCGACCCATCGTCAACGCAATTATACTCTGGAACCTTATGTCCCTGAAGATCTAGAACCAAGGAGTCAAGACATGGACCATCAACCGCGACCGACCCATCCTCGCATTGTGGAACCCAACCATACCTTAGCTTAACATGCCCAGAACGTCCAAATGCCAGATATCCCGACAATGATCCGTCAGATGATCCGCGAGAGTCAGGGACTCATTAATGACGATTGGAGAATCTCCCGAAGTCATACTCCTTTTACTGATGATATACTCTACGCTGAACCTCCTCGGAGATTCAGAATGCCAACTCTACCCATTTATGAAGGGAGCTCTGATCCTAACCAGTACGTATTTAAGTACGAGTGGTTAATGAATGCTGCATGAGCCGATGATGCAGTCAAGTGCCAAAGTTTCTTGATCTCCCTAAGGGGTATTACAACTATGTGGGTTACTTATCTACCACCTTGATCTATCTCACGCTTTGACCAATTGGCAACGAAGTTTGTTGAATAGTTCTGCATGCTTGTCACGAGACCGAAAGATGTTAACACCTTGTCTAGTGTCACTCAAGCTTCTGAAGAGACACTTAGACGTTATCTGGAGAGATTTCATGCTCCATGCACTGAGATTAACATTCCTAATGATAACTCAATTCTGATGGCACTAACTAAGAGGATCGATCCTGAGTTTGAATTCGGAAACTGGTTGGCCGGAAAATGCCAAGCGTCGTTGGACCTCTTCTATTCCAAAACAGCCCAGTTCTTGAGAAGGGAGGATGCAAAACAGTCTAGGAAAAAGGATGACATAGGGCCCAGTGTCGAAGGTATCCAAAGCAAGGTTGTTGTTGTTAAATAGACTAGGGAGAGTTCCAGATAGGTTCAATTAAACATACAAAATAAAAAAATCAACAGAAAGGCAATGGAAATCAAAACAGGAAACGAGATCAAAATCATTAACCACGACGTAGGGCTCCTATGTTTGACAATTATACTCCTTTAAATACGTCTCTGGAAAATGTGTACTTGCAGACCTGCAATACCATTTAATACAGGAAACCAGCTCCGAAGCAATCATCGAAAAAACAGATTCAAACGGGGAAGTTTTGTAGATTCCACGATAGTTATGGCCACAACATGAATGAGTGTCGTCATTTGCAGGATATTGTTAAGAAGTTGATATGTGAGAGAAAGTTGAAGAAGTTTGTGCAAGCGCCGCAGTCAGGTGGTGCAGGCCGATCAAATCAAGACGATAAATCAAATTAGGCGAGACTTGAGGAACCCGCTTGTACCAGTGGGAGGTTGGTGATTAATACCGTTAGTGTGGTCCTCCTCCAATAGACCGAAGATGTAAGGAAATGGAGTAGTATGCCAGTTCTATTAGGCATGCGAACTTCGAATGTTGTAGTAATTTGGAAGATGGGGTTCCAGCCAAACAACAGAAAATGATGGCAGACGACGTCGTATTTCGAGATTGAGATGCCTACACGGTCGAAGCCCCAACCATTGATCCACTTTTCATATCAGCTCAAGTAGGTCCTGCCTAAATGAAGAGGATTTTAGTGGATAGTGGAGGCTTAGCGAACATATTGTTTAAGCGAGCTTATGATCAGATGAAGATGGAAACAAAGACTTGAAGCCTTGTTAGTCTCATATTCATGGCTTCAATGGGAGTGCAACTATACCCATTGGAGTGGTGGAACTGCCAATGGAGTTGGGAATCGGAGAACGCCAGAGAGTCCAGATATTACAGTTTGTTGTGTTGGATGTAGACTCGCCATACAATGCTCCCTTGGGCTGACCGACCCTAGCTAAATTTAAGGCTGCCATTCCCCTTGGTGTTTGACTTTAAAATTCCCTACCGATAATGGAGTTGTCGTTCAGGGACACCAGGTTACTGGACGAGCCTTTTATGTTGCCGACCTGTGGGAGGCGCAGCGAAAAGAAAACGAAAAGGGCATAGAGGAATCTCTCTACGTTCACTTTGCGAAAAATTGGTAGCTAATGCCTAGGCCTAAGCCTGGGCACCCCAACCAATTCCTAAGGGATCTTGACCCGAGGGATGCCGAGAATGAAGACGAAAGTAAAGACAATCAAGCTTCCCCAGTTGAGCTGACAATCGATGTTCCAATCGATGATAACGACGACTCTAAAATGATAAAGATTGGATCTCAGCTAAACCAACAGATGTAGGAGGAATTGGTTGAATTTCTCCGGGAAAACCTCGATGTGTTTTCCTGGGCGCATTCCGACATGTATGGAATCTCCTCGGACATCGTGAGCCACACATTGAATATTGACCCACGACACATCCCGATTAAGCAAAAAAGGTGTGGTAAGGATCTAAAGAGATCTTCTGCCATTAAATAAGAGGTAGAAAAACTCAAGTCAAACGGGTTTATCCGAGATGCGTTATATCCGAAATGGGTGTCAAATCCTATACTTGTCAGAAAGCTCAACGGAAAATGGAGAACATGCATTGACTACTCGGACTTGAATAAAGCTCGCCCTAAAGACAGTTTTCTACTTCCCCGAATCGATTAGATTGTAAATTCAATGGTGGACATGAAATCTTATCCTTCATGGACGCATATTCTAGTTACAATCAGATACCCATGCACTTGCTTGATCAGGAGCATACCGGCTTCGTCATCAATCTAGGACTTTACTACTACAGAGTCATGCCGTTTGGACTCAAAATGCTGGAGCAACTTACCAAGGCTAGTTAATCGAATGTTTGCTAACCAGATCGGAAAAACCATGGAGGTATATGTGGACAACATGCTTGTGAAGTCCCGATTCTCCACCAATTATATCAAAGACCTAGAATCGATGTTAAAAATCCTCTGAGATTAGAAAATGAAACTCAACCCACTAAAATGTCACTTTGGGGTCGCATCCGGAAAATTCCTTAGGTTTATCGTCAATGCTCGAGGAATCGAAATGAATCCCGAAAAGATCTAGGCAATCAGAAATCTTGAGACTCCAAGAACTATAAAGCAAGTCCAGAGCCTCAACAGGAAAGTAGCAGCACTGAGCAGGTTCATTTCAAAATCAACTGACAAATGCATTCCCTTCTTCGATCTGATCAGAAAAGGGAAATAGAAATTTGAATGGACTATAGAATGTGAGGGTGCATTCCGAACACTAATTCAACACCTCTCCACACCGCCCATTCTGTTAAAGCCTATAGATCACAAGAGATTGTACATCTACTTGGCGGTGTTAGAAAACGCAATCAGTGCTGCCTTAATACTGGAGGAGGACCGGATACAAGACCAGTATACTATATTAGAAAATGACTGACCGGAGCAAAAAGAAACTATCAAAAGCTGGAAAAGTTAGCTTATTGCCCTATCATTTCCCCGAGGAAGCTCCGTCCGTATTTCCAGGCTCATGCTATCACTGTATACACCGACCAGCTGTTACGACAGGTCCTTACGTGGCTTGAGACTTCTGGTAGATTACTCAAGTGGAGTATCGAGTTAAGTCAGTTTGACATTACTTACACTCCAAGGCGAGTTGTCCAAGGACAAGTCCTAGCAGACTTCATCATCGAATTCACTATCTTGGAGAACTTGCCTGAAACCAGTGAATCTCCCAAGTATATCTAGAAGCTACATACTGATGGTGCATCAAATGACCGTTGCTCAAGCACTGGAGTTGTGCTTGAAACCCCTGATGGCCGATCTATATGCTATGCTCTAAAGTTCGATATTACACGGACCAACAACGAAGCTGAATACGAAGCTCTACATGCAGGATTGAGGATTGCCAGAGATTTAAGAATTATTACTGTGGAAATTTATTGTGATTCGCAATTGGTCATGTGTCAAGTTTGGGGGGAGTGCCAGACCAAAGACCGAAGACTGGCCGCTTACCTAGCTCGGGTTTAGGAAATATTGAACCAATTCGATTATTATGCCATCTATTGCATACCCCGAGAGTGCAGTCGGAAAGCTTATTCATTAGCAAAGTTAGCTAGATAGGTGAGGCATGGCAAATGGGAATCGTTCACGTGAAAACATTATTTTCCCCGAGCATCGATCAGATGGAAAAAAGTTGGGTATTTGGGGTCATTCCCAATAAGGAGCCATGGATAACCCCTTCCAAAAACTATCTCGAGCATGGGACCCTGCCAGAGCGCAGAAGCAAACAGAGAAAAGTTCTTCGAAAAGCTTCGCGGTTCACTATTCAAAATGGAGCCATGTATAGAAGAGGGTACTCCGCTCCTTTACTCCAGTGTATCGACCACGATGAAATCAAAAGAGTATTGCACGACGTACATGAAGGAGAATGTAGCGATCACACCAGAGGGCAAGTTCTTGCCAAAAAAGTGCTATGATATGGACACTATTGGCCGATTGTAAATCGCGATGTATCAGACTACGCCAGCAAATGTGACAGATGTCAAAAACACACTTGGATTCCTAGAGCCCCGCCTACTGAAATATCTCAAATGGTCAGTCCATGGTCGTTTAAAGTATGAGGCATTGACACGATCGGTTCTCTACCTTTAGCCAAAGGTGGTGCAAAGTAAGCCATCGTTGCAGTTGATTACTTTACGAAGTGGCCGAAAGCTGAGGCCCTTGGTACTAAAACAACGAAGAAAGTAATCGACTTTGTAGTATGCAACATCATCTTCCGATTTGGCCTCCCGCATACCATCATTGCTGACAATGGAGCATAATTCGACAGTGTTGAAATTAAGAACTTCTATCAACGATTCCACATCCAGAAGAATTTCTCCACGGTTGCGCATCTCAAGCGAATGGACAGGTTGAAGCTGTTAATAAAGTTATAAAGTCTATTCTGAAGAAACGACTGGAAAAGACCGGAGGTAAATGGGTCGATAAACTTCCTATGGCTTTACGGGCTTATCAGACAACCTACAAATCCACGACTGACCACACTCCATTCTCTCTTTCCTATGGTTCAGAAGTCGTTATTCCAATCGAGATGGAAGTACCTTCTCATCGTGTGACATATCATGATCCGAAGACGAATGCTATATTACTTGTCGAATCTCTAGATTTATTGGATGAGAAGCGAGAAGATGCTGATTTGAGGGTAGCCGCATACCGAAGCCGAGTCGCCCGATTGTACAATGCCAAGGTCCGACCCTGAACCTTTGAACTCGACGATCTCATTCTCAAGAGAATTTACCCAGTTCCTTCATGTATAAAACCAACATGGGAAGGGCCATATGTTATTAAACGAAAGCTGGAAGATGGCACATTCAAATTATCGACTGTTGACGGTCTTATTCTGCCAAGAGCCTAGAACAGCGAAAGTCTTTGTGCTACTACACATAACATGCTTTATTTATTTATGCAATCCATTTTCCATTTGCAATTTTTTTATGCATTTCAAAATTTAAATTTGTAAAAAGGCAAAAGACTTTTCTGTATTTTCTTATTTCGACAATAAAATGCAATCTCTTAGAGCCAGAGCTGTGGACTTTGAAATGTGTCATACGACCATCACTATGCACGAAGAGCTAAGTTCCACCATATGGTGGGATTTATTCGAATAGGGAGTGACTATGATATGACCGGTCACTCACTAAGTGAAACCCGAGCTCGAGGGCAAGTCATCACACTGAAGCCAAAAAAGGATTGATACACGACAATTCTCTAAATAACTCCAGATTCCTAGAGTACGAACTGGAGTATAAACTTACAAATGCAGTCTCGAAGTGAGTGGATCCGTTTACCTAACGACTTTACCCGTATTCAAACCAAGCCTTAGGAGAATGGACCGGTCCATCTAATGATCTCACTTGTTAACTCAAGGTGGATGTGAATCGACACTCTATGATCCTGATAATTCCCTCGTTCTCGAAGTACGAAAGAAATTCTAAAGCTCGAAAACTGATGTGATCGACCGTCTATTAACTAACTCTATATTCTCAGAGTGTGAACTGGAGTATAAACATCAACTAAATCTAGATTCCCAGAGTGTAAACTGGAGTATAAACATCGACCCAGTCTAAGTCCCCAGAGTATGGATTGGAGTACAAACATCGATTAACCCTAAATCCCCAGAGTGCAGATTTGAGTTTAAACACAAACCGGGTGTGAATGGACCACCCGTAGGACAAGTCCGAGTCCTCGAAGTGCTGACCGGACTATAAACGCGAAGTGGGAGTGACTGACCACCCACGAATCAATCTAAGTGCCTAGAGCGTGGACAAAGTTCCAAATATCAAACAGGTGTGACTGACCGCCCGTAAAATAACTTAAGTCCCTGGAGCGTGGACACATCACAACTTAATCGAACGTGACCGACGATCGATGTAAAAAAGCAATCCCTAGAGTGTGGATGAAATAATTAAGTGATGATCAGGCGTGATTCAACCACCCGGATTCGTCATGCTTCGGCTTCATTACATAAAATTTAGAGTGATATATTTAAGGCGAAGAATGACGGCCTACCGATCTTCTCAATTTGTCCCCTATACCAGGGGCAAAACTTAAGTATCAGTTGATTGATACAGTGCAATATTGAAATTCAATTCAACGTTCGATCGTGACCCGAAGCCGTGGCCCTGGAACTTAGCAACTAAACCCGGGTCCGATTCAAAGCCTAAGATTCTACAATTGTATTGAATGGAAGTTCGAGCGCTAAAATGCTTCAACAAGTGAACACAAACTGTGTTGAAGACAAAACGGAATTTTATTTCAACTATTCTTTGAAAGAAAAGGATAAATAAAAAATTATTCCAAAAAATCCTACTAGCAGGGGCCGAACCCACATCTATACACGGGTTACAAAAACAAAGGAAAATTCCTATCTATCTGTCCAAAAATGAGCCAAGGAGACAAGTGTATTCTCTAATTTTCTTTTTTCTTTTTCTTCCCGGTGTCAACCCGGTGGAACTGTCGCTTGGCTGCCTCTTTGAGCCATTGCGTTTTGGCGGATGATCTCCAGTCAGGAGCATTATGGTAACCTCCTCTTCCGAGCTCACATGAATTGGAATGCTCCATAAAGGCGGAGTCGGGGGGATAGGATAAATGTTAAAAGGCGGAGGAGGCACACTTGTATTAATGACCGTGCCACTAGGAGAAATCATTCGTAAAGGAGCTAGATCAGGGCCCGCCATCCCACCTCCAAAACTACTAGTCCGCGTAGCTGCTTCCATCTCGATGTTAATTCTGGCTATTATCTCCTCTTCATGAATTATTTGAGCATCGTCGGGAATGCTAGCAGTGGGGTTCGAGAAGCTATTCATAGGCACGCATCCACCCATGACAAATGGCAGATCAGCGAAAGGTTCACTATGACGATCGAGAAATTACTCCATCATTTATTCATCAAAACTAAGTGTGCTCCCCTGTGCTCTGTCGGTTGGTGCAGTAGCCGTTGTAGTGATCGCTTCTGTTATGATGGCCTCCTGCTCACGATGCGGCTCTTGAGTTACAGGAGGCGCAGTAGATGTAGCTCCTATCACTGAATAGAGATAAAGAAAAAGTTATTAGCGACTGCTTCAATCAACGTTTCCGGCTTTGAATGAGTGCAAGAAATGTTCAGAATACCTTCCTCAGAATGACTTGTAGCGGAACTGGAGCAACTTAAGTGACATGCTCGTGAACTGGAGCTAATCGTGGTTGATCATGATCATATATAGGAAAAGACTGAGGATCAACCACAGATGTAGTCTCGGGCTGGGTTGGGATAGGAGTTTCAGAACCCGCACCATGGTGTTCAACACCAAAACCTTCTCCAGCTTCCGAATGCTGAGCGTCAAGTTTCTCCTTTTCATATGTGATCGTGATATAATGGATAACTTTTCTTTCATCTTCACTCAGCACTCAGTTCTCTAGTTTGAATTCATCAATTGCTTCAACTTGGTGTTTTGCCTTCTTGTCTTCCACCAAGCGGCCCCAGGCACTATATACGTGTGATGAATAGATATCAAACCAGGTCAGGTTTTGATGCTTCAAAACGTTAGCATTGTATGTGACAAGAAGATCTCGATATTGGCTTCCAACCTGGTCTTTGCCATCTTCACTTTGCTCTCAACCTTGGCCTCAGCTTCCTGAATTTTAAGTGCGGCCACGTCCCTCTTATTCCTAAACTCCACGACCTGTTCACATGCTTCTTGAGCTTCTTTGTTTGCATCGTCTTTCTCTTTTACGATTTCAGCGAATTTGGCCATAAGCTCCTCAAGCTCTTTCAGCGCAACATCCCTTTTGGCTATAGTAGTGGTATTTCGGTGGTTCACCTCCTCAACCAAGGCAAAATGCATCGTCGCATCCTTTCCATTGACTGATTTGCCTCGTCGGCTTTCTTGTTGGCCTCTATTTCTGATTTTCTAGAAGACTCGGTCCCATTGTTAAGCACTTGTATTATGCGGTCTTTTTGAGCGAGATCGGTCTCTAATTTTTCAATTGTTTTTGCTCGCTCAAAGGCCACTTTTGATGCTTTACCCGAAAACATCATCCACTCCCTATGTTGGCTATAAATATCATGGATGTAATCGTGCATAGTTTGTTCCACCTTAACTAGAATCCTCTTTAAATGTGGAGGGGAGATAAAGCCGTCAATACAAATGTTTGGGAAGTCTTTTTTCAACTGGACGATTCTGATCGCTCCCTCCCCAATGGGTTTTTGCTGATAGCTTGCTCAGTAGTAGAGGGAGTTTCAATTTCTGTCCTCCAGCGCTGTGGATCAGACCTTTGTATTTAAGATGGCGGCCTTTGGTGTGATGGTTCCAAGGGTTGTTTACCATGGTTGGAACGTTGTGTTGGTGCTCGAGGAGGCGGGGAATGTGACTGTGATCGATGTCTATATTCTCTATCTCTATCCCTCTCCCTATCATAGCGCTCCTGGTTAGAATAACCGCGATCACGGTCTCTATCAGATTCCCTTCTACGAGACTCGTAATATGAACTGGAAGACTGACGTGCCAAGCGAAGGCTTCTTAGCATAGATTCTCACCTTGTCATTGTATTTGTAAAGTAAAAGAGAAGCAGAATCGGTAATCTCCAGAAATAAACAACTTATGACTGGAAATCGTGTAGTGCCGTGAAGTGTATGTATGCATGTGCTAAATCCCCCGACCAACCGGTCGTAGGAAGTGACTTGCTTAAATCTAAAGCACTTTGGATCCCTTCCAATCTGGTGTCGTGTTGGAGCGACATGTAGCCCATAATTGAAATGCCGGCGAGCCCTTCAAAAGGATTCTCCATTTGCAAGGGAGGAGCCTTTAAAATTCTAACACCGAAGGCTGGCAGGGACACGATTACGAATTTCCATCTCGAAGACTTATGATGCTTATGTGCAACAGCCTTGCCTTTCCTCCTTCCCTCTAAATCCCGAGAACTATCTAGCGGCCCAGCTACGGGTTCGTTTTCGGTAGGCGTATCATCTTCGTTGCTCCTCAGCAATTACAACCCTGGGCGCTCTACACTTTGCCCATCTCGCTGGGGCTGCCCTAAGCAATCCCTCAAGTCTTATACTTTGGTTTTGATCAATTAGCCCAACAATCCTCAAATTTTAACCGTCAATACCGAGTCAATCTCTTTCATCTCACCCGGCACCTCTTGAAGGATCCGTACTATTTCTTTTAATTGGGTGCCTTCGGGTCGTGGAATTGCGACTGTAAAGGAAAGAAGGTACTAGTTTCAATGTCAATTACTACTGTCTCGTTAGCCACTAGAGAAATTGTAGCACTTACGTCTGACTTACCACTGATTAGCGAATCCTGGAGGGCGCCAAACATAGAACCACTCCGTCTTGAAGTACCTAACCTAGTCCAGGATCCAGTCGCCACTTGGCAATTCTTGACGGCCTCTAAGAATGTGAATGAGGGGTTATCTCCCTGACTCTTGACATTGGACAAGTATCTGACTTCTTCTAGAGTCGAGGATCAAAATAGATGCTCCACAAAAACAATGAATAGGCGATTCAACAACGCATATCCATTCGGATGCAATTGTGATGGAGAAATCCACAAGTAAGCCAATACTTCTCGGATAAACTGGTTAAACGGGAGAAGTGTCCTAGCTGTACACGAATGTCGGTTTAAAGCAGTATACCCTTCCGGGGGAGCATGCGGCCTATCATTTGGCCTCGGAAGCAGAACGTCGTTTAGCGATGACCCGTGGCATAAGAAAATTCCCCCCAACATGTATTTAGAAATATTAGATGGCATCGAATCTTATGGGTTCAAAATGAAAGTCACTCCCTGTAGCTCATCCAGAGCTGGGCTTATGATTTAGGTTTCAATTTTCGGCAATATTGTTATTGAAGAAGGTGGACTTTGAATCTCCGCCTGCTGTTGTGAACTTCCAGGTTCCATAACTAATCAACTCGGTAAAAACCGTCGTTAGATGATAATAAGCCCGTGTGTTCCCCAGTGTGAAGTGTGTGAATGCACTGTGCAGTGCAGTGCTATAATAATTAAGAAATTCTATAGAATTTAGGAATATGTCTAGACGATAAGGTTTCGAATTCAACCGGAGTGACCGTCATCGCTGACCGTCACACCCATGCCATCCAGACTTTGAAAAGCGATCCAAGTAAAAGTTCCTCAGAATTTTGTCAAATTACAGTTCCATCGACGAGCTTCAAAGGGCAGTCAAATATACAGGAATTGGTTAAGTCTAATTATGTAAGGCAGAAGCTCGTCGGAGTTAAATGTTCAAGTGTGCAAAGAATTTCATCTTCGTCAAGCTAAAGCTTGGATCGATCCCCAAATGGATGATTCATATCGATCACCCATAAGTTAGTTTATATCACTCGCCAACATCACAGTTCATATCCATAGGAGGAGGAAAGGATTCGTATGTATCATGGAACAATGCTGCATATCGACCACATAAAAGTCGCTTCGTATTGATGCAAAATTAACTCTACTTCGTATCGATCACTGGACCGTGGATTTCGTATCGACCGCCCTAGATCGATACGAAGGCCATCATTAGTTGATCGATATGAAAGCCCACCATCTACTGATACGAAATGCTTTTATCATTCGATATGAGTTCTACTGCATCCAGATTAATCCAAATTGTATCCACCCATCCAAGATCGATACAAGAGGCTTCATTTCGTATCCATCTACACTTCATCTTCTCCGATCGACTCAAGCAGCATAGGAACCATCTCCTCCTTCCTCGACCATACTCCGGCCATCTCCGGCCTCCTCTTCACCAAACTTGGAAAATACGAATGGAATAACTTTAAAGCTCAAATCTTGTCATTTCTAATGAGGGATTGTTGGTAAATTACAAAATATAGGCAGTTAATTCAAAGAATTAAGGAGTCAACTAGTTTAGGAATGAAGAAAGTTTCTTTCTCGTGGTTGTGCAATCGATACGAAGAGCAGGAAACAAATGAGCAAGTAAGAAAATTTGGCTAAGTACAAACAGTACATATATGACTTTGTAACTGAGGTAGAAAACGCTTCATATCCCAGTAGCCAAAATCGATTGAAACGGTCTCTTGCATCAGTGCGAAGACACTGATTCGTAACCATCAGCCAAGAGCAATCCGTAGTCTAACACTTTGGAACCATCGATGGGCAGACCTTCACTTCGTATCCATCGATACAAAAGTCACTACAAGATCATGTTAAAGCCACTCAACCTCATCGATACAAAGTAACCTATTCGTATCCATTTACCATTGATTCAGACCACAGTTGTTTGTGTCCATCAACTCTCATCGATACGAATTAGACAACAGAGACTTGGTTGGATCATTCCAGCCCATCAGCAATCCATCGATGCGAAATGGAAACATCGTATCCATTTCTCTGAAATCCACTAGTACTCGTATCCATCGATACGAGGCGTGCAAAAAAAAAAATCAAATCAACCAATTCGTATCGATACTTATCGATACGAAGATAATTATTTCAACTTATCAAACCAATCCTGGAGAGGATCCTTACGAAGGAATACACCAAGATAACCACTTAGCGTTGTTACAACTCGAATTTCACAATCGATTCAGGAGAGGACCGATATAGAATTCGATAAGAGAAAACTGAAAATGGCTCGTGAATGTACGAACGTTAATGGGAGTCAGGGTAAAATATGATTTATGTGCAACCAATTTACATTCAATGTTCAAAATTTACAGGAATTGAACGATCGCCCGATGACAATTACAGCCTTGAACAATAGTTTGCTATCATCCAACTCTCGGTTACAACGGTACATAGTACAACAATTGGAAGTCAACGATTCATTATTTGTATCACTGAAATCAATCAAAGGTTACATCTTTCGACGGAAAGACAACAATTATTCAGCGAATCGGATATGACTTTTTTAGAATGAAAATTGTAGCTTTTCAAAGCACATCATGTCCTCATAAGACCTACTTTATGTGGGCAAATGTTATCCCGCCTTTTGGCAAGGCCATGATACCAAGGAATTGGTCGGAAAATAAAGACGGTCTATTCTAAAGATCGATTGTACATAGGTCCTCTATGGATGCTGGTAAATTTTTTCCGAGTCCAAATCAAGCTACAATTGATGTGACACGACAAGAAAAGCCATGAAAGCCAACGTTCCAAATTTAAGTCAATCAGAGTTCGTATGCTTAAGATATGATCGATGCAAATCAAGCAATAACCTTTTTCGTGTCCATCAAGTAATTAGAGAAATCTCCTTCGCATCGACCTTGTTCGAATCCATCAAATGCACATGGGTTCGTATCGATCAGGTGAGCACTAATTTGTATCCACTAAGTGCATGCTACTTCATATCCACCACATGCACTTTAGTTTGTATCCATCGTAATTGCTTTATTTCGTATCCATCAACAAGTCATGTTTCGTATCGATCACACCAACTTAACTCGTATCAATCAGTTAACCTATCGATACGAGGCATACCCTTAAAGAGAGCGATACGAAGAACACATGCAGCGATCGATACGAAGTGCCTTCAAATCATCTATACGAATGAAGCCACATGTATGGATACAAAGCAATGTTACGTGAAGCGATATGATGTGAAGTACGGGAGCGATACGAATGGAAAAGCAATGGACGGATACGAACATGATGCATTCAAGTGAGAGACTCGGTCACTCGGCATAAAAAGTGGATCAATCCAAAAAGTAAGCGCCACATCATCATACACCACGTGTCCAAAAGCGATGCGAACAGGAAGCGATGCGATTTCAACGGCCTTCGAAAAATCCAAACTTGCATAGATCGTAACTCAAGATCTACAAGTAAAAATGCCACTAAATATTCATGATTGATCTCGACTCGATTGGACGAAATCTTGATCGATACGAATTTCATTCGCATCCATCATGGATCGAGTTCAAACGACCGGGGATCGATCAGGTGGGCTCACCCATGTGAGAGAAGAGGTCTTTCAAGATCCGAGCAAGATATTTGCTGCCTACACCTATAAATAGCTGCCCAGTACCAACTGAAAATGGACTTTTGGCTCTTCTACGTCCAAAATTTTCTGAAATCACTATTGTACTGGAATTTTACTATTTTTACTCATTGTAACCAGCAAGAAAAAATCAATAAATGTTGGTCATTTCATAGTGGACATTGGCCATACACCGAACCGCTCTAAATCTATGCGTTTCTGTGCTTTTTTTTGTTTGTCGATTAGTGTGTTCGTTAGATCTGTCTCTTTTTCCATTTAAATTCTTCATTTTATATCTTCAAACACATTCGAAGAGTGTTGTGTCCAGTTTTGGTACAAAAAGAAGCTATGCTTGTTAATGCATTGACAGTGCTAAATACTGCGTTGCAGTACTCCTTACACTATGCTCATTAATGTTAAAATGGTTAGGGTGTCATTCACATGCAAGTGAAACTATGGTTGTTAATGTTAAATTTTTAAAATGGTTAGGGAATCACAAAGTGGGACACTATCGAACATTAAAGTGGAAGCACAAATGGTGGTGGTCGAACAGTACACAATCATATTGTTTACTTAAACAAAGCTTCTGTTCGGTTTTTTTTTAGCCCACATGTTACGGGGGTACATGATTACTCATGGATGTATGGTGGTATGAGTAGCCGACCAGAAATCAACATATGTAACACAATTTGGTCAACATTAGGTCGGCTATTATGAACCGAACCTTTACAGCAACCATCGACTGATGGTAACCGAACAGTAAGTTTCTTTGTTTTATATTCCAACATTATTTATTCACCAACACTTGTTAGACGTCGGCAGGTTAGGAGTTTGTACGATGGAACACCATCGTTTGGTCATAACCATTTATAAGCCCAGAGGAATAATTCCTTCGGCTATTGGTAACCAAAGATTAAGCGAGTGCACGACTGATGGTGGCCGAACCGTGGTCAATCCAATAACGTGTGGTTGGTGTTCGATTTATATTGGCTGAAATATCCATGAAACATTCGATGATCAATAGCCGTACGGTAGTATGAGTAGCCGACCAGAAATCAACATATCAAACACAATTTTTATCAGCAGTACGTCGGCCATTGTCAACCGAACCTTTACAGCAACCATCTGCTAATGGTGGCCGAACAATAAGTTTCTTTGTTTTATATTCCAACATAGTTTATTCACATCTGCATGAACATAGTTACTTAAATATAGTTAGTTATCAACAATTACTTTTGAAATTTTCTAAGTTGCATTAACATCTGCATGAACATAGTTATTTAAATATCATAAGGCAACCAACAGTACCATGAATAAAACCAAATATCATGCAACATGGTTACTTACTACATGAGTGCATGTAACCATATCATGAAACTCAAATGAATACATGAAATCTAACCAGTTGCTAATCATAGTTAACATAAGGACAGAGTATAAAAATGAATTCAAGAAACTCAAATGAATAGAAGGAACCAAACATTCAATTACATTAGCATTGTTTTCAAATCAAACTACTCAAAGTACTCAAACAATTTAATAAAAACATTGTTTCCAAACAAAATACCAGTCATTACTTACATTGCATTCATTACATGCACATAAAACACTCCAATCAACCAACATATAGAATGCCTACCTCTAACCCCTAAGATCATTCTTTCCTTTTGCACGTTTCTCACGTTTATTAGGTTTGTTTAGTGCTTCCTCCAACAAGTCAATTGCTTCACGTTCTACAGTAAGACCCCAATTAATTGTTCTTAAATGAGTAACTTTGATATTTTCCTTCAGTTTTTCTACAGCTTTCCAACAGAAATTCACTGCATTAAATTAAAAAAAATACATAAAATTCAAGTAAATAAAAAACAAATAAAGAACATAGTTACTTACCAACTTATCATTATTGTCAACATTCCTTACACAACTCCTCCTCAACTCCAGGTTTTGAACAATGAGATGCGACACACCCATATACCATGGCATGTACTTAGCCGTACAATTTTAAGGGTCAACAACATGAGTAGAGCATGATTTTAAAGAAAGTACATGATCTTTCCAATTTTGTGAATACCGATATCCATTGTCAAATACAATTTTGTATTAATTAGCATTTTGACCTCTATGACATTTGCTTGGAACCATTGGATTTGTGGGGATGCACTGAGCAATACCAAATTGACTTAGCACTATATTGGGATAGTAAGGTCTGCAATATCCTAACACAAAACGACACCATGATAAAATTGGACTTCAGGCAAATGGTAATGGGAACTCAAGTATGATATGGATCCCAATGTACCTAAAAATAAACATGCCAAGGACCGATGTTCAAAAAATAGGCAAACTCAAATTTCCAAAAAAGGGTTCAAAAAATAAAAATTACTTATCTAACCTACATCTTGTGTAGATAAATCATCCAATTGTTCTCGAAGCCGTATTATAGCCAAAGCTGTATCTTTGGATTGTTCATTGCTTTCCATTTACACGTCCATGGCATTGTGCCATCGTGGTCTTACTAGGAACAGCATTAGGATTCATAAATCCAAACCTATATAAAATATTCATTAGTACTTATTTTACTATTGGTTTGAGCGTTTGAATAAAAATAGAAATGACTTACTGTCAACAATGTCAAGTAACCAACCATCTGTTTTACATCCCATCTTGAAGTCAAACCCAAATGACGATATAAAAGACTAATGCTCCTATCCTCCAAGCTTGTTCATTCAAATGATTTATGTTCTCCAAACATCTCACATAGTGCACCGGAACCTTAGTGCCCAACTTATCAGAAAATAAAGTGTGACCTGATAAATAAAGAAAATATGCATGGGCAATGACTACGTAATCATCTTCAATTGCATATTCTTTATTTATTTTTTCTTCAAATGTTTTCTTGAAGTTGAACTTGACTGAATTAGAATCATTTAGTTGTTCTCTCACGAAAATGGAATCAACACCAAGATAATCAACTAAAAGTTGAATCGAAGTACGATCACCCTCCTACGCATAAATACAACTACCTACGGCTGGTGTTTTTAGGATTTGGGCGACATCATCCAATGTTATTGTCATTTCTCCAAAAGGAAAATGAAACGAATTTTTTTCGGGATGCAATCTCTTAATGAAAGCTGAAATAGTCATGTAATCAACGTGCATATGTGAGAATTGTGCCAAAGTAAACAAACTTGAATTTTTATTTTTTTCAGCAAATGGAATTGGCATATTATCAACACTCAATTTCTTTAACTTCATTATATAGGAAATGCATTTTAGCGGGCCTCGCTCCTACATAAATAAATAAAAAAAAGCATAAATTTTCAGATAATTTGAGATTTTATTTAATAAATTGCACAAAATAAAATCCAACTACCCTCGCGGTTATTCCAAATAGAAAATGCAATGTGCGATTCGAAACCTTTTAATATGGATGTATCAACCGGCATACAATCAACAGCTTTGTTAGAAGAAGGCACACTCCAGGGAGGAACATCTGTTTACAATTCTATTTCTTCATTATTCGAATCATAGTCATTTGATTCATCACCTGGATCACTTCCAGATCCACCTTCACTAAAACCATCCACTGTACCATCTTTATTGGACCCATCTGCAGAACCGTCTTGACTTGACTCATTTCCCAAACCATCGCGAGTAGACCTATTTAAGGAACTTCTTCACTTGGCTCATTTCCCAAACCATCATCGTTTCTATTTTATTCTTCATTCCCGCATTCTACTACAACATCCGTCCTCCGCTTCTTCTCTAGTTCTGCGATCCTTTTGCGTCTTAACGAAGCAGTCATGGCTTGTCTATCTTTTTCTATAAACAATAGAATGAATGTTACAACTACAATGCATAATTTTATGTAGTAATAGCGATAAATTCCAAAGACATGTCTAAATACATTTACCTATATAAATACAAAGTTATATAGATTCGAATCAATAAAATTACTTACATAAATACAATTACTAATTATTGTGATATCTATGTTTTTGTAGTGATCCTGACTCGACCTTCGAAAATCGACACCGAATACGACACTCATATTCAAATGCCGCAGATCCAAACGTCGAATCTGGTTCACCGGAGCTTATAACATCGTTAAGTACAACATAGCGGAAGATAAAGAAATGAATATCATATACAGCATCGATACAATACCCGATACAATGATGATACAATGAATATCTATATACATCAGAGATATGATACAAGATAATAGCAGTGGAAAAGAATATCTTCAACAGAATGCATTCCCAAATCCAATGCTCCAATCCAAAGCTAGCTCGAACCACCATCACGTTTCACCTAGATAAGCAAGTCTCGTCTGTATCCAAAGACTGGACTAACTCTAGATAATCTACTAAACCTGACTATCTGAAAAACTCAACTCCAGACTGCCCGTGTGGAAAATTGTGGGCACCCTGAGATTAGGAAAGGAAAAATAAACTCTGAGTCAGTCACGGGACTGGTATGAGTAATGAAAACAGTTCGGTCTTTAAACAATCAACAAATATTTTTAATGAAATCTGCAATGCTTTTTAGAAAATGAAACTATCATAAGACCTCCCACCACACACACAATGCAAACGTAGAATTGAAGGAGATTTCTCCTTATGATAGTCAAATATGCTTGATACGAGGAAATTTCTTTAATATTATTATTATATGTGCATAGTGTGGAAAATATTTCGAAAGTATAATATTAATCTTAGCCAACATACGACCAGTATCGTATGCCTACTATAGCTACCATGTTCAATAGAAGTTTACCGCCACATTCCATGGCAGGTTATACAACTAAAACCGTACAAGGCGCATATTGTTTTGATTGGATTTCCAACAAATGGTCGGGCTAAGGAACTTCCCACTGTCCATCGGAACGCCTCTGGCGGGACGTCCCGAGAACTTAACCGGCTCTCTGCCAGCACAACGTCGGGTTACCTCTGTAACTAGGTAACTACTACCGAGCATGCCACCACCCGGTCCTTTGGGACCTTTATCCGAGGCGCCTCTAAACCACAAAGCAACAACCGTACAGAATGAGATTGAAGCCACCACATAGGTAAATATCTGGGCTCCATACCATGATACCACCCTTTACCAGAAGGGAATGACACACCCTAAAGGGTGCGACCTTCATAACCTTGCCGCATCTTTCCTGTTTCGACCATTTCCGAGGTGTGAGGTCCTGATGCAGTCTCCTCCACAAAGCTACGCTTCATACAAAGCCATGCTTAGATCATAAATGATCATCGACAAACAACAGCACTCAGCATGCCACACTACCAAATTGGGAATATATCGCTGATAACCTTCAACTACATAACCTCTGAGCTCGTACGTCTCAGAGAAGGGTGTTAAACTAAGAGAATAAATTCTCCGCCACTAACAGATATGTATTTGAAAGAAAACTCCTTTATATCTCAAAGTGTAGTGTTAGACATACAACCATACAAGTCTGTCCCGGGTTCGAACAGAACCGAAGGCACTTCCGAAGAAGCTCTTGCAAATCTGGGTATTCACAATCCCGATCGGACTTTCCATCACTTAGGAGAACTCTATACCAGAGCAACTCAGTGCAGAGTCGATCGATAGGTTATCCTATTGTTTTCACAAATGCCCGGTCTTCACCACCGGTCTTTAAATGCTATCCATATCGACGTATCACTATTCAGAATGGGTATATGACACAGGTCCTCTCCCGGCTAAACCGAATAATGAGCGCAATATTTCAAAACATATGGATATGAGATTTCAGTTAAGTCAAAACTTATAAAATCCAAAACTTTTCTTTAAATGGTTAAACAGATTACCATTTCAAATCTTTAAACAAAAAGATTTGTTTCACAAAGTTCACACAGTTTCACAAAGATCCAAATAGGGTTTTCAAAACAATTTCCATTTCAATTGGATTCACTCATTAAATCTTTAAATTAAAGATTTAACTTATAGCTTTTCAAACCGTTTCCATAACTTGGAAAACCATTTTCATTTTAGACTAGAAATCCCTTTTGCACAAATTGGACATTCATTTCTTATATGAAAGCTTTTATTATTTGAAAACAAATCATTTTCGTTTCATAAGAATATAATTATATTTGCACGAGTTAAAGCCTTTGAATTTAAATTCAAATTCCCAAATCAATACATTTGAAATGGTTTAATCCATATTTAACTAGTATAACATCTTAAATTCCTAATTTCAAATCATGGAATTCAATTTCAAATTTTGAATTTGAATTTGAACCAAATTATTTAAACTTCAATCTTAATTAAGTTATTCAAAGATAAATTTTATCTTTGAAATTCCTTTTCAAAAGCTTTTCACATTTAACCCGATTCCATTTCTAAACCAATTGAATTCAAATTGTCTAACTAAAAATCATTTCAAAAATCTGTGACTTAATCGATTTCTTGTGAAATCCATATTTGTGCATGTATGGCGTGGTCGAGGGGTTTAACACAATAGTGCAACAACATCATCATCACATATTAAAACACAGAAATATAGTTGATAAGCGGTATAAACTATAACGCTTATCGTTCATTCACAGGTTCACAGATAATATACAAATGTATCACAAATAAATGAATAAATTACACAGCTCAATCCACAGAACAAAATATCACAGATCAGATAGGACAATCAATTCAAGGCATCTCATACAATACAATCATTCATAAGTAAGGTCAAGCATTCAATAATCATTTATAAACAGGATTAATTAATTGTTCAATCCTAATTAATTCAATTTATTTCCAATTAAATTAATTACTTATGAATTAATTATCCAATCTTGATATATTAATTACAAATCATTTGATATAAATTAATTTGTCAAACACTTTAATTAATTATTCTTAATAAATAAATTATTCTTAATTAATCACATTAATTAAAATTAACCTCTAAACCAATTACATAATTAACCAACCCCTTAATTAATTATTTAAAAAAAATTAAACCTTTAATTACTTACCATAAAGTAATTAACTTACTCAACTTCATAAATGATTATCATAAATTAATTAATCTAATTAATTGTTAAAATTAGTCACATCAATTAATTATTTAAATAATCTTAATTACTGACCTTCATTAACTAATAATAATTCTTTAATTACTTTCTTAATTAATCTCTAATTATAAATTAATCTAAATCATTAATTTATAAATTAAATAATTGAGCCATTCCTTAATTATCTTATTCATTAAGTCATTTTAATACCTTAATTATCTTTAAGGTAATGCATTTCTATGCTAATGACTTCATTAACATTAAAGTGTATTTAAAGCATTACACTTCTAAATTTAGATTTAATTTTTATTTTGAATTTAAGATTCAAAATGATTATATATTTAATCATTAACCAAATTTAAACATCAACTTATAAACCTATATAAGAAAAATTCTAACTAAATTACTTAAACTTTTATTTAAAATTTAAGCTTTAAAAACAAATACATTACATTTTAACTTGCGAATTCAAGTTAAAACAATTCGTTTAACTTTTCATTCAAAAATCCTTTTTATAAAAGAACTTTATAAAAATCTAATTTAAATGTTTATTTGAAAACAAATTACTTTTAAAAAGCTATTTGATTTAAACTTGTTTAAAACATTCGGATTTAAAAACTGATTTAAATTCTCAGATCTGGATTCAAGAAACTTGGATCCACTAATTTAAACATTTATTTAAACCTTTGATATAAATCTTTGATTTAAATCTTGATTTTAAATTCTTGATTTAAAATCCCAATTCATTTTAAAAACTTAAGATTCAAAAATTTATTTGAAACTAAACTTAACTTTTTTGAATTTAAACCCAGTTTAAATTCTAGTTTCAGATTTTAAATTTTATTTTAAAATTTAGAAACTGTCACGTTTGTTTTTAAAACCTGAAATCCTCTTTTAAATATTTTAAAACTTTAATACTTCAAATACATTTTGAATCTAGCTTCATCTAGATTTGAACTTGCTTTTAAAACTATCTCACAATTTAAATTTTATTAATCAAATATTACTGTCAGGTTTATTTAAAACTTATAGCAAAACAAAACAACCAGGCCTCACCATTTTACTTCGGGTTCAATACCCAACAACTTCGAGTAAATCACGAGACAACTCGCGTAAAATTCGAGACACAAAACCCAGCTTCCACCCAACCACATAATTTCTAGATCACCAAAGTTGGTGCACGGTGCACGTGCACTTCGCCAGCTATCAACTCCAGTCGCCACCACTTCATCGAGCACGTCGAAAATCACCTATAAAACATCCTCTAACCATCAGAATACCCATCTTCCTCACGAATTCGAATTCGAGTATAAACTCGAAACCTGGAAACTTACATTGGCCTCATCACCAAAACCTGAAAACTCACCGCTTTCCAATCTTCGACCACCAGAACACGTGAAACTCCGGCCACTCACGTGTCGACACTTCCTCCACCATCACCCCAAAACTTATCGCGCTCGATCACACACAAACGAAAAACGAATCAAACGTCAAACCTCGACAAAAACTAGGTTCAAAAATTATAAACGTTCGCCGCCGCCGCCGCCACGTCGAACTGGAACGACTCCAGTTATTTTTCCCAACACCACCGTAGGCTCCCCACCTCCATGCAAAACCTCAACCACCAACCACGCCTCGATCAACTGAAATTGATTAAAACCCAAATTTCAAACAAGACCGATTGATCTAAAAATTATAATTTTTGCTTTAAAAATCATGTTATAGCGTATGAATTCAGATTGCATACCTGAATTCGGAATTTAAAAAGTTCAAATTTTTACTTATTGAAAGTTGTATTCGCATTTCTTGCTTTCCAGAGAAAATCCTAAGTTGATTCAACTTAAATAAAATTTAAATCTTGAATATACACTATAACAATCAATTCTTGTTTTAACACTATACCCAAGCATCTAGTAGATTAGGTGAAAATGATTTTTAAATCAAAGTCTAGTATCTTAAAATCTTAGAACAGAAAACATGTATAACAATAACTTGTACTTCCAGTTTTCAAATATATTCATAGGATTTATATGTATGTAGAAACAGACATATATATGAAACAAATTCAAACTTTTAAATTTAAAGAAAATCACATATGCTACGCACTGATGTTTCCAGAAGAATGAACAGAGTAGCTCTATTTGGAACCAGCTTGAATTTTTTCTAGCTGAAAACCCTTGATTCCTATGGTCTGTGTGAATTTGCATTGTTGTTTAAGTTGAGTTTGTGTTTTTAGGTTAAGATAATGTTTATTTCAAATTTCTTAGATCTTTCTTGATCGAAACTGAAATGAATGGATTGTACATATAAAAAGAAGTTTACAGGTTGATTTATTATTTGTGTTTGTACAACAGGGGGGCATTGTTTTGTTTTGTACAAATAAAAATCAGAGATTTTTTTCTTAATATGGTGGGTGATAGGTGATAGTTTGTGTGCTAAGCATTGATTATATTTGTCTTGTTTTTATTTTTCTTATGTCTTCTTATACAAGCCTTACATATACCTATTCGCTTGTTTCATATTTGAGTGTATTTTTGTTTCTTGTTTTGCTTCCAGGTCTACAGATTTATACTTATTTATATATACTTGAATGTATTTTGTTTTTCTTTTGCTTTAAAATGGTGGTTGATGATATTACTTTGGTGGCTAACATTAATTGTTTAAGTCCTTTATGTCTTCATACTTATCTTATTTGTACAAAGATATTTTACTTTTGTGTATGTAGATATTTACTTTTACTTGCATATTTTCTTACTTCTTGTCTGGTTATGCTTTCCTATTTATTTATATATATAAAGTTGTTTTAGTCTTTATTATTATGTTTTGCTTTAGTATTTATGTTTTATTATTGTTATTTTTTCCTAACTATACTTGGATATATAACTTTTTCTATTTCTAGTTTAAATATTTATTTTAACTTACATACTTATTGTCTTATTCCTCCATATACATATATTTTTATTTTTTTTATTTATTTTACATTTTGCATTTATTCATTATTTATAGATCTTTAACCTTCTAAGAAATTGTTCTTAAAACTTAATTATATTTTAATAAGATAAACACACATATTTTTATTCGAATTTGTAGAAACTCAAATCAGTTTATGAATTAATTTCACAAGTTTTTATTCAAAAATTAATTAATTATCAATTTAACTTAGAAAAAATCCAAGACCGTTACAGATTCCCCTTTAAAGAAATTTCGTCCTCGAAATTTGCAGGCACGAAAACAAAAAAGATAGATACAAAAAGATAGAGAAACAGTTTTCCAGATCAAACTGGATATCTATTCTGTATTTGGGTTACCAAATCAGAATATCAACAATTTAAGAATAAACTCACTCAATACTACACAGGATACTCGAGTTACCAGATCTACGAAATATGCAGGGCACTGGTTAGTTCGAAGGGATAACTAACCACTCGTAGAATATATCGGACCCCAGAGAAGAGATAGATAGATTCAATCTTCTATAATTTCTCAAACACAAGATATGGATTCCAACTTAGGTCGGAACACCCAAAATATTATAACTTGTCCCTCTTCGGACATGGCCTACCTAAGAAATTACCATAGAATTTCAAATTTGTTTTTAAACGAAATCGTTTTATCGATTCAATTCAAATTTTGTCCTATATTTGTTAACCAATTTATTTAGAATTTCTCATTTCAAATTCATTAAAGTTTAGATCGAAAAACTAATAAGACACCGATGAAGATACGAAGTAAGAATTTTCTACAATGATTCATATGGGCACCATCACACCGAAACTTCTTCTCGTAGGTGGTATGTAGCAAATCAAAAGAATCAAAATCGAATCAAAGAAGATTGATAGAGAAAGTTGTTTCCGGTATTGCAGGGCATTGACCATTTATAGTGGTATTTCCCTATCCCCAATCTCGTTCTCTTCTTGCGCTCATACTTACTATCAGTGAATAGTAAGAGAATTTACTGAGGCACACGAACGGATATCTTAGGTGTTACTCATTCTAGGGTATACTTCACCCTATGTCTAATGAGTTATTTAATGTGCTATACTTCTGAGCTAAAGTTTTAACCCTCGGCTCTGATACCAAATCTAGCGATCCTGACTCGACCTTCGAAAATCGGCACCGAATACGACACTCATATTCAAATGCCGCAGATCCAAACGTCGAATCTGGTTCACCGGAGCTTATAACACCATTAAGTACAACATAGCGGAAGAAAAAGAAATGAATATCATATACAACATCGATACAATGTCCGATACAATGATGATACAATGAATATCTATATACACCAGAGATATGATACAGGATAATAGCAGTGGAAGAGAATATCTTCAACAGAATGCATTCCCAAATCCAATGCCCCAATCCAAAGCTAGCTCGAACCACCATCACGTTTCACCTAGAAAAGAAAGTCTCGTCCGTATCCAAAGACTGGACTAACTCCAGATAATCTACTAAACCCGACTATTTGAAAAACCCAACTCTAGACTGCCCGTATGGAAAATTATGGACACCCAGAGTTTAGGAAAGGAACAATAAACACCGAGCCAGTCATGGGACTGGTATGAGTAACGAAAACAGTTTGGTCTTTAAACAATCAACAAAAGATTTTTAAAGAAATCTATTATTCTTTTTGGAAAATGAAACTACCATAAGGCCTCCCACCACACACACAATGCAAACGTAGAATTGGAGGAGATTTCTCCTCATGATAGTCAAATATGCTTGATACGAGGAAATTTCTTTGATATTATTATTATAAGTGCACAGTGTGGAAAACATTTCGAAAGTATAATTTTAATCTTAGCCAACATACGACCAGTATCGTATGCCTACTATACCTACCATGTTCAATAGCAGGTTACCGCCACATTCCATGGCAGGTTATACAACTAAACCGTATAAGGCGCGTATTGTTTTGATTGGATTTCCAACAAATGGTCGGGATAAGGAACTTCCCACTGTCCATGGGTATGCCTCTGGCGGGACGTCCCGAGAACATAACCAGCTCTCTGCCAACACTAGGTCAGGTTACCTCTGTAACTAGGTAACTACTACACGAGCATGCCACCCCTCAGTCCTTTGGGACCTTTATCTGAGGCGTCTCTAAACCACAAAGCAACAACCCCATAGAAATGAGATTGAAGCCCACCACATAGGTAAATATCCGGGCTCCATACCATGATACCACCGTTTATCAGAAGGGAATTACACACCGTAAAGGGCGCGAATCTCATAACCTTGCCGCATCTTTCTAGTTTTGACCATTTCCAGGGTGTGAGGTCCTGATGCAGTCTCGTCCACAAAGCCACACTTCATACAAAAGCCATTTTTTGATCATAAATGATCAACAAATGATCATCAACACACAGCAGCACTCAGCATGCCACACTACCAAATTGGGAATATATCACTGATAACCTTCAACTACATAACCTTTGAGCTTGTACGTCTCAGAGAAGGGTGTTAAGCTAAGAGAACAAATTCTCCGCCACCAAAGATATGTATTTGAAAGAAATCTCCTTTATATCTCAAAGTGTAGTGTCAAACATACAACCATACAAGTCTGTCCCGGGTTCGAACAGAACCGAAGGCACTTCCGAAAAAGCCCTTGAAAATCCGGGTATTCACAATCCCGATCGGACTTCCCATCACTTAGGGAGAACACTATACCGGAGCAACTCAGTGCAGAGTCAATCGACAGGTTATCCTATCGTTTTCACAAAATCCCGGTCTTCACCACCGGTCTACAAATGCTATCTATATCGACGTATCACTATTTGGAATGGGTCATATGACACAAGGTCCTCTCCCGACTAAACTGAACAATGAGCGCAATATTTCAAAACATATGGATATGGGATTTCAGTTAACTCACAACTTATAAAATTCAAAACTTTTCTTTAAATGGTTACACAGATTACCATTTCAAATCTTTAAACGAAAAGATTTGTTACACAAAGTTCACACAGTTTCACAAAGATCCATTTACGGGTTTTCAAAACAATTTCCATTTCAATTGGATTCACTCATTAAATCTTTAAATTAAAGATTTAACTTATAGCTTTTCAAACCGTTTCCATAACTTGGAAAACCATTTTCATTTTAGACTAGAAATCTCTTTTACACAAATTGGACGTTCATTTCTTATGTGAAAGCTTTTATTATTTGAAAACAAATCGTTTTCGTTTCAAAAGAATACAATTATATTTGCACGAGTAGAAGCCTTTGAATTTAAATTCAAATTCCCAACTCAATACATTTGAAATGGTTTAATCCATATTTAACTAGTATAACATCTCAAATTCCTAATTTCAAATCATGGAATTCAATTTCAAATATTGAATTTGAATTTGAATTTAAACCAAATTATTTAAACTTCAATCTTAATTAAGTTATTCAAAGATAAATTTTATCTTTGAAATTCCTTTTCAAAAGCTTTTCACATTTAACCCGATTCCATCTCCAAACCATTTGAATTCAAATTGTCTAATTAAAAATCATTTCAAAAATCTATGAATTAATCGATTTCCTCGTGAAATCCATATTTGTGTGTGTATGGTGTGGTCCAGTGGTTTAACGCAATAGTGCAACAACATTATCATCACAAATCAAAACACAGAAATATAGTTGATAAGCGGTATAAACTATAACGCTTATCATTCATTCACAGGTTCACAGATAATATACAAATGTATCACAAATAAATGAATAAACTACACACAGCTCAATCCACAGAACAAAATATCACAGATCAGATAGGACAGTCAATTCAAGGCATCTCATACAATACAATCATTCATAAGTAAGGTCAAGCATTCAATAATCATTTATAAGCAGGATTAATTAATTGTTTAATCCTAATTAATTCAATTTATTTCTAATTAAATTAATTACTTATGAATTAATTATCCAATCTTGATTTATTAATTACAAATCATTTGATATAAATTAATTTGGCAAACACTTTAATTAATTATTCTTAATAAATAAATTATTCTCAATTAATCACATTAATTAAAATTAACCTTAAAACCAATTACATAATTAATTAACCTTAATTAATTATATTAAAAAATTAAACCTTTAATTACTTACCATAAAGTAATTACACTTGCTCAACTTCATAAATGATTATCATAAATTAATTAATCTAATTAATTGTTAAAATTAATCACATCAATTAATTATTTAAATAATCTTAGTTAATGACCTTCATTAACTAATAATAATTCATTAATTCCTTTCTTAATTAATCTCTAATTATAAATTAATCTAAATCATAAATTTGTAAATTAAATAATTGAGTCATTCCTTAATTATCTTATTCATTAAGTCATTTTAATACCTTAATTATCTTTAAGGTAATGCATTTCTATATTAGTGACTTCATTAACATTAAAGTGTATTTAAAACATTACACTTCTAAATTTAGATTCAATTTTTATTTTGAATTTAAGATTCAAAATGATTATATATTTAATCATTAACCAAAATTTAAACATCAACTTACAAACCCATACAAGAAAAATTCTAACTAAATTACTTAAACTTTTATTTAAAATTTAAGCTTTAAAAACAAATACATTACATTTTAACTTGCGGATTCAAGTTAAAACAATTTGTTTAACTTTTCATTTAAAAATCCTTTTTATAAAAGAACTTTATCAAAATCCAATTTAAATGTTTATTTGAAAACAAATTACTTTTAAAAGCTATTTGATTTAATCTGTTTAAAACATTCAGATTTAAAAACTGAATTAAATTCTCAGATCTGGATTCAAGAAACTTGGATCCACTAATTTAAACATTTATTTAAACCTTTGATTTAAATCTTGATTTTAAATTCTTGATTTAAAATCCCAATTCATTTTAAAAACTTAAGATCCAAAAGTTTATTTGAAAGTAAACTTAACTTTTTTGAATTTAAACCCAGTTTAAATTCTGGTTTCAGATTTTAAATATTATTTTAAAATTTAGAAAACTGTCGGGTTTTTTTAAAACCTGAAATCCACTTTTAAATATTTTAAAACTTTAAGACTTCAAATCCATTTTGAATCTAACTTCATCTAGATTTGAACTTGCTTTTAAAACTATCTCACAATTTAAATTTTATTTAAATTTGCTTTAAAATCAAATTTTACTGTCAGGTTTATTTAAAACCTGTAGCAAAACAAAACAACCAGGCCTCACCATTTTACTTCGGGTTCAATACCCAACAACTTCGAGTAAATCACGAGATAACTCGAGTAAAACTCGAGACACAAAACCCATCTTCCACCCAACCACATAATTTCCAGATCACCAAAGTTGGTGCACAGTGCATGTGCACTTCGCCAATGATTAACTCCAGTTGCCACCACTTCATCGAGCACGTCGACAATCACCTATAACCCATCCTCCGACCATCAGAATACCCATCTTCCTCACGAATTCGAATTCGAATATAAACTCGAAACCTGGAAACTTACATTGGCCTCATCACCAAAACCTGAAAACTCGTCGCTTTCCAATCTCCGACCACCAGAACACATGAAACTTCGGCCACTCACGTGTCGACACTTTCTCCACCATCACCCCAAAACTTATCGCGCTCGATCACACGCAGACGACAAACAAATCAAAAGTCTAACCTCGATAAAAACTAGGTTTACAAATTATAAACGTTCGCCGCCGCCGCCACGTCGAACTGGAACGACCCCAGTTATTTTTCCTAACACCACCGTAGGCTCCTCCACCTCCACGCAAAACCTCAACCACCAACCACACCTCGATCAACTGAAAATGATTAAAACCCAAATTTCAAACAAGACCGAATTGCTCTTAATTCTTTGATCTAAAAATTATAATTTTTGCTTTAAAAATCATGTTATAGCATACGAATTCAGATTGCATACCTGAATTCGAAATTTAAAAAGTTTAAATTTTGACTTATTGGAAGTTGTATTCGAATTTCTTGCTTTCCAGAAAAAAAATCCTAAGTTGATTCAACTTAAGTAAAATTTAAATCTTGAATATACACTATAACAATCATTCTTGTTTTAAAACTATACCCAAGCATCAAGTAGATCAGACGAAAATGATTTTTAAATCAAACTCTGGTATATTAAAATCTTAGAACAGAAAACATATATAACAATAACTTGTACTTCCAGTTTTCAAATATATTCAGAGGATTTATATGTATGTAGAAACAGACATATATATGCAACAAACTAAAACTTTTAAATTTAAAGAAAAACACATATGTTACTCACTGATGTTTCCAAAAGAATGAACAGAGTAGCTCTATTTGGAACCAGCTTGAATTTTTGCTAGCTGAAAACCCTTGATTCCTATGGTCTGTGTGAATTTGCATTGTTGTTTAAGTTGAGTTTGTGTTTTTAGGTTAAGATAATGTTTATTTCAAATTTCTTAGATCTTTCTTGATCGAAACTGAAATGAATGGATTGTATATATAAAAAGAAGTTTACAGGTTGATTTATTATTTGTGTTTGTACAACAGAGGGACATTGTTTTGTTTTGTACAAATAAAAATCAGAGATTTTTTTCTTAATATGGTGGCTGATAGGTGATAGTCTGTGTGCTAAGCATTGATTATATTTGTCTTGTTTTTATTTTTCTTATGTCTTCTTATACAAGCCTTACATATACCTGTTCACTGGTTTCATATTTGAGTGTATTTTTGTTTCTAGTTTTGCTTCCAGGTCTACAGATTTATACTTATTTATATATACTTGAATGTATTTTTTTTTTCTTTTGCTTTAAAATGGTGGTTGATGATATTACTTTGGTGGCTAACATTAATTGTTTAAGTCCTTTATGTCTTCATACTTATCTTATTTGTACAAAGATATTTTACTTTTATGTATGTAGATATTTACTTTTACTTGCCTATTTTCTTACTTCTTGTCTGGTTATGCTTTCCTATTTATGTATATGTATAAAGTTGTTTTAGTCTTTGTTATTATGTTTTGCTTTAGTATTTATGTTTTATTATTGTTATTTTTTCCTAACTATACTTGGATTTATATCCTTTTATATTTTTAATTTAACTATTTATTTTAACTTACATACTTATTGTCTTATTCCTCTATATACATATTTTTTTATTTTTTTTATTTATTTTACATTTTGCATTTATTCATTATTTATAGATCTTTAACCTTTTAAGAAATTGTTTTGAAAACTTAATTATATTTTAATATGATAAACACATATATTTTTATTCGAATTTGGAGAAACTCAAATCAGTTTACGAATTAATTTCACAATTTTTTATTCTAAAATTAAATTTATTATCAATTTAACTTAGTAAAAATCCGAGACCGTTACAGTTTTGGTATGTGTTCATTCATCGATGAATTTTACACCTAAATAAGAATTTTATACAAGTAATTCACGATCTCAATCGACCATCAACCACCGACCTCGACTTGAAAACACCGGCATCCAGCCGCCGTTCAAGTACATGGAATCTAGGGTTCGATAATTGCAGTCCAGTTCAATAGTTACAAAATATCGCTATTGGGAAGAATAAACATGCAATCTTGGGTTCAATAGATGAACTTGTAGTCTAGGGTTTGTTAATCACAAAAAATATCGTTGTTTGGAATAAACTTACTTAATTGAGTTGTAGAATTTGATTTTTTGCTTGCATGTGAAATATGACCAGTTTTTCCATTGTTGCGATAGAGATTTGAACAAGCAGAAGGAAAAGAAGGAAATACATGGTTTTGAAATAATGGTTGGGTGCCTGCTAATTGAAAAAAGAAATGGTGTTAGGAAGAGAGTTGGTTGTTATGTAGGGGTGGCCTCTGGTCTAAGTGGCTAGAAGTGAAAATCAATGTGCCTATAGAACACTCTAAAAATATATTTTGAAACTTATTTGCATGTTCAAGAAATTTTATCTTGCATATTTCAGGGATGTAGCCTGAAAAGTCTTCAGGACAATTTGTATTTACATATACTTCATGAACCAAAACCTTTTGGATATGCTCTTTATATTTGAAAATGTCATTAAAACATGCTAAAACCCTTGGTCTTCCACATTTGTTTTTAATTAGATGCCCCTTTTCAATTAGCTTAATAATCTACGTATCTTCAAGTTGTTTAAAAAACAAAAGTAAAAGGCTTACACCAATAACTTGTTGTTGGTATAAAGAGATCATTTCTTGAACTTTTTTTTTGGCATTTATTTTTTATTTTCAACCTTGCGCGTTTTAAGTAATTCAAGAAAATCTTAAATTCTTAAATTTAGAAGGTCATTTATCTCTATTCTAGACATTATTTTTTCAATTCCTTTTCTGCAACAGATGTTTTATTGAATAATTCTGCTTCTTTTACATCAAGCGCTTTACTTCTTGATTTATTGTAAAAATTGTAAAAGTTTGGATACTTGATTTTTTATGTCATGCATTGTTTTATCCTTATTGGCTCCATATTGTTATATCCCAAAATGATTTCTCAAGTCAAGAAAACCAAAAATTTGCTGCCTTTTGTTCCCCTGATTGAACAGCTTTGAAACAGCCGTTGAACTTGTGATATATTTCCTGGTCTCCTCCTTTCATTTGCATATTTTACCTTTTCTTTAAAATTGTTTTAGCAAAGGATTTTTATTGTACTCCCATAGGAGTAAAAACATTTTCTTCATTTTGAACCGGTTTATTCATTTGCACCAGTTTGTTTTGGAAAGTTGGAATTGTCTGTTGGATAATTTCCTTTCCATTTTCTAATGTAGATGTTTCGGTAGAGACTTGCTTTTTATCTGATGTTGAAGTTTCTGTGGAGACTTGTTTTGCTGTTTGTGGCAATGTAACTTCTTGAAAAGCTTGTTGTCTTTTCATTTCTTCTATGATAATATTAATTTTGTCCATAGATTAAGCCCTAGTAAGATAATTAGCTGCAAAATTAGTGTAGTCAGAAATATATTTAATATCTTAATCATATATTTCTAAATATATTGTTGTTCTAATTCTTTTAAGGTTTTCTTCTGGATTATTTATTGTCTTCTTTTTCAAGAACTGGGCTATAGATTTATTATTTGTTTCAATAACAAAATGTCTATGTAACAGATAAATTTTTAGGCCTTTAATTACTAACTTGATAGCAAGTAATTCTTTATCATATGCAGCATATTTGATCTGGGTCATATCAAACTTTCCAAATACATAAGATATTTTTTTTTCTATTAATACTCCTGTCTAAAAATTATCTGAATCATCGGTTCTTAAGGTGACTGATTCATCATCAGAAGGAAAATAAAGAATTTTTTGGTCTTTTACCATATCTTTATTTTTTTTTGATTTCATCTTCTTGTTTTCGTAATGTAATTGGAATTTCATCAGTATTCCATCTTCTTGGTTGTTCATCACCTGTTTATTTGCATTTTGCTTGCTCTTCAGCGAGTTTTTTTTTGTAGGTATTGAATTCTAAAAGATAAATTTGGTATAAATTTTCTTCCATAATTTAGTTATGCCAAAAAACTTTGAAATTTTTTAGTGTAGTAAAGGTTTTTGAATTTTTTTTATATTTGCATAAATATGTTGTTGTAATTCTATTTGTCCACTCCTAACATTTTTTTCCAAGAAAATCAATTTCTGTTTTAAACAGTTCAATTTTTTAGGGTTTAGAATTACACCATTTTGAGTAATATTTTTATTATAGTTAAAAGATGTTGTTTATGTTCTTCTGCTATATTTGAAAATACTATTATATCATCAATGTATACTACAATAAACGGTAAATGTCCAAAAAATAGATCCTATCCATTTTTGGAATATTTGAGGAGCATTTTTTAGTCCAAAATGCATAACAAGCCATTCAAAATGCTCTTGCGGACCACTAAAAGCTGTTAATTCAATTGATTTTTTATCTTTTAGTTTTATTTGCCAAAAATCTAATTTGGCATCAAATTTGCTATAGTATTTTGCTTCTTGAATTTGCTTACCTAAATTTTCTACAGTGGGAATAAAATACCCATTAAATTTTGTATAACTATTTAAATTTGTATAATTTATTACCATTCTAATCTCAGCCTGCTTCCTTACTAAGAATACATGAGAAGAATGAGGACTAAAACTCTTCTAGATTAGTTTAAGATCTAATAATTCTTTTATTTGTTTTGAAAACTCCTCTTTATTAGGAGGTGTAACCATAATACTATTAAGTCTTATCTTAGAATCTTTATATTGTTTCCATCAATTCAATCTTACAATATTTTAGTACTTTGTCAAACAACTTTAACGGATTATCAAAATAAAATGGTTCGACATATTATGTATTAAAATTTCAAATTCATGTGTAGTCGGTACATTATATGTGCAAATTTTTGGTTGCAATTTGTTAGACATTTGTGTACTGACCCTTTCAATCAAAGTATTAGCCTTTTCACTATTTTTGTACAATCGGTTTATTGTGGGACGCAATTGTAACAGGTATTGGAATTTTTGGAATTAAGGTATCATCAAGTTCCAAAAAGTGTTCATTAAAAGGTGACAGATGATGGAGATTATCCATTCCTAAAATACAATCATTGTCAAATTCTCGTGGTAATCAGGTATGTGAACTTGTAACCCTGTTACTTTGTTGTTTATAGGGACTTGTCTTTCCATAGAGTCATTTAGTATTCTTTTTTTATCCAAAGATGTATGAAATTGTTTTGGTATAAATACTTCTTGTAATAAGCTGACTTCAGCACTAGAATCTAGTAAAGCATATATTGTGAATTCCTGATATTCAGGAATACATATTGTTGATGATATATATATATATATATGCATCTATGTATATATGTAATTTTGCTTTTCTTTTTAAATCTATGGATCCAATCATGACATTTTATGTTAGATAATGAAATCTTTACAATCCTTCAGTCTGATTCCTGTTCTTTTTATTTTTTTCGGATTTGTAATGTTTTTCTTTCAACTGAGCATTCATGTTGAAAACTCATTCTTTGGTTAATTCCTTTTAAAATATCATGTGTAAGATCTACATTTTCTTACTAATGAACTGATTGTGATCTTTATAATATATTCGAAGATGAGGTTTCTTCTTTGTTTTTTGTAATTGTGGAAATAATGTTTCCTGATGCTGTAAAATATTCTATCGGCGTATGTATTCTTGGTTTGAGAGATTTTTCAAAAACTTTTATTTCATTGTCAAATTTTAGATGTCCGCAAAGAGATGCAGGTAATGATATAACTACTTCAATCCTACTCCAAAATGAATTTGTTTTTGATATGGCTAAAAGTCCAAATTCATTTCAATCGATTTTGGTTCATATGTCCAAAGTTTACAGTTTAGAATTGTGCCTGATGTTTAGGTTCAGAAATTATGCAGTTTAACAAAATTTTGAGTTATAAGGGAAATTTGAACGTTGGAAAAAGGTGTAAAAATGTTAATATTAGAATTTTAAATTTCAAAACTAATGATTTTTTAATGTTTGAAATTATAATTTGTAAAACAATGAATTTTTTGACTTTTACTTTTAGAACTTTTAGAGTTTCAAATAGAAACAAATAGATGTCAAAAAAGTTAACTCTAAATTTTCAAATTTAAAAAATCCACAATTTTCAAATTTTAATTTCAAAAATTTAGATTTTAATAATATATTGGATTTGGAAATTTGAATTTTTTCAAATTTGAGATTTCAAATGTTAATATTAAAATTTTGACTTAGCATTATATTTGAAGATTTTAATAAGGGAATAAAATGAACAAACAAAATTCAACAATCAAAACTGAAAATAAGGAACTAAAAGGTTCCAAATTTGCAATAATCAAAAGGTTGATCGAAATAAGCAATAAAAAAAAGTTCTGACTTACAAATCAGAAGTTCTATTAACAAATTCACGATAAAAATAAACACAGCCTCAATATTTTATTGAAATGGAATTAGGAATTTACGTCTAAATCCTCAGGGTTTGTAGTAGAAAACATGGAATTTGTTAAAGCAACTATTATTTTGGTGAAGGGAAATAAAAGAATGTCAGCATTTTATTAAAATAAATTGATAAGAAGAGAACCAAATTAGTGATTCTCCCCATAGAAAGTTAAATAGAAATTACCAAATTAATCTCTATTTTTAATCAATTCTTTCTCTCTAATTAAATTTTCTACATACAAAATTCACTTGTTTTTTCTTTCTTTCATTCTTTCATCGCCTTAAACTATAACTTCTAATCCCTAAAGTATTAGAGCATGAAAAAAAAATTCAACATCCATTTCCACGATCAATTATCAATTTTATAAGCTTTTCTCAAATCAGTTACAACTACTTTTAAGAACTATACCAACTTTGAATCAAAATATTTAAATAGACAAAACGTTGTAAAAGATAAAATGAATTCGTATCTATGTTCTTTAAATGAAGAAGCTCCAACATTTCATAATTATACAAACATTACACACTTCATAATAGCACACATACTTCTTCTTAATAATACAAACTCAAAATCTGTCCCATATTACACGCATGTAATAATTTAATGGAATTTTTTTCTTCAACAGATGTGCCATTGAACAATTCCGTTTCTTTTACATCAAGCACTTTACTTCTCGATGTACTGCAAAAATTATAAAAATTTGGATACCTGGCTTTTTTATGTCATGAATAGTTTTATCTTTATTGGCTCTGTATTATTTTATGTCTTAAAATGATTTCTCAAGTTGAGAAACCAAAAATTTGCTGCTCGTTGATCTTCTGATTGAACAGCTTTGAACAGCCATTGAACTTGTCATATAGTTTTGGGTCTCCTCCTTTCATTTGCATATTGTACCATTCCTTTAAAATTGTTTTAGCATAGGATTTCCGTTGTACTCCCGCAGGAGTAAAAATATTTTCTTTGTTCTAAACTTTTTTATTCATTTGCACCAAATTGTTTTGGAAAGTTGGAGTTTTCTATTGGATAATTTCATTATATTTTGACAGGTCAAAACAGGAGAGACAATAAGAAAAAGATGAGGGAAAAAAGTTACTGGGACATCAAAGAAGAGTGCTGAAGGAAGTGGCCAAAAATTTAGCCATGGCTAATCTGATCAGTACCGACTAAATTCAAGTCAGTACGGAGCAAATCTTGGATGGTGTCGGAGCGCACTTACATAAAGCCGTTAAATTGTCCAATAGTGAAGATGATTATTAGGATATTAACAACAATGTTGGGCAGAATGTTGGTGCTCAGACGAACACTACAAAACCATTCATGCCTCACAAAAGTTCCGAACGAGTGGCTCTCCCAAAGATGAAAGAGCCTAGACGTCTTCGAATGAACCGAGAGTGTTTGCAGAGTCAAACACTTTGGGCTATTCCTAATAGTTGCCATTCGGATAATCAAGGTAGCCATGTGTTTGTCCCTGATATGGTAAAGAGATTATCGAATGAGAATGAGAGGAGAAAGAATGAGGGATAAGGGCTTATAACTTAGTAGGACTCCATTTACTAACGGTATCTTAACTGACTTGCATCTCTTGGTTAAACAAAATAAATATATTAAACTGAATTTAGAAATTTAATTTAATATTTGAATTAAAAATTCAATTATTTGATTATATGATTTGAAATTGAAATTTAAAACAAAGTTTGAATATTGAAAAAGCATTAAAAAGTTATTTTGGATATTTTTTAATAAATTAAAATTTTGGATTTATTTAATAATAAAAGAAGAAGATTTATTAAAATTCAAATTTGAAATTAGAATTGTGCTTTAAAAGATTCAAAAGTTGTTTGAAAATTTATATTGGCAAAATAAATAATATTTGCGGACTTTTGAAATTATTTTGAAAATATAATAATTATTTTATAATTGTTGAAAATTGAAAAAAAACGTTATAAAAATATAATAAAATTTGAGTAAAACGCCTCGATTGGATTTTTGATCAGCTACGAAATATAGTTTAATAGATGGTTCAAGTAATAGAGTGGTTAAGGGTATTGATTTATAATTAAAAGAACAAAATTGAAATTTCTTTCCTCATGTTGGACCCCTGTCTCAAAGCCCATACTCTCCATCCTTATCTCATTCTCCAAAAAAATTTTAAAAGCCCTAATCCTTCTTTTATCTAAAAATCGAAAAATAAGTGACTCTACTTTGGTGACGTCAAAGTAGGCGAGGATCTCGACCATGGCATGATGAGGCTCGTCTGCACGTAAGATGGAGCGCATGACGAAGGCTGGAGCGAAGGACAGAGCGTGTGCACTTAGAATCTGGCGTCGGCGTGTGCGGATCTACCGTTCACGTCGAGATTTAGGGTTCATGTTGGGATTTACTGTTCGTCGAGATCTAGGTATATTCAAATTCTATCATTATCTACTTTAGATGTGAATTTATGTGTTGAATTGATTTCGATTTGAATTAGTTCATCTATTGTTTTAATGCATTTAACTTCATGTATTGTTCATAAAGATTATTTATTTCCTTGTATAGGAAAATAAGATATGATGTGGATTGAAGATTATTCATAAAGATTGTAGATAAAGATTATTCATAAAGATTATTTTTTACTTGCTATAATAAAATGTACTACAATGAGAAACTAGTTTCAGCACTAAATTAAGAAGATTTGATTCTGTTTACTTGCTATAATCAGAACCCTAAATAGAATATAATAAGAAATTTGATTCTTTTTACTTTATTTTCTAAATTTTCTAAATATACTTCAATTTTATTATCTGTTTGATTAATGTCCAACTTACTAATCATATCCTTATGCAAAGCATGATTAAAAAATAAAATTAGGCACAATCTTGGCAAATCTTAGTTAGCAAATTGGCAAGTGCAGAGTAACACAAATTCCACTAAAACAATTCATCTTCTTAATCCACCTAATATAAGTAGCACATACGTATATCATGCTCCATGCCAGAATCAACCAACATGCATCCTAGATGCATGTGTTTGGCTTTTTAGTCTTACTATAGGAAATTAGCACAATATCTTTATTTTCAAACTTAATTCACTTTCGCGTCCAATGGAAAACACAATCCACGACACATTTTGAAAATTATTTTCGATAATTCGTAATTTTTAGCATAGTTTTATTTTTAAATTTTAAATTTAAGCACAAATATTTGCAGCAAAAATTGCAAATATTTGCAAAAACGGCAAATATTTGCAATTTTTATGCAAATATTTGCGCCTTCTAATCCAACTTTTTAATGCAAATATATTTGCAATTTTTTCTCAAATATTCACTCTATTTTTTTTGTTAAATATATATAGTTTTCAATGTTATAAAAATAATATTAATACAAATATGATATTATCAAATATCTTTCAATTTAAGCTTGAGTTCTTTGTTTCTAACAAAATTCTATAGTTTTTCCAAACTTAAGCATAACTTCTGTTTTTTATGTTGGATAAGCACTTACCATCATCCTAATTATAGGAAGTAATGAGCAACTTAGTTATCATGATGAACAATTTTGTAAGTGGCGCAAAAACTTGGTTATTGTTGAGAATAAGTAGAAACATAGCATGACCTATTATCTGACTAATATACCAAATTCACATTTATGGCCAGCATGTTTAGCAATTAACCTAAAATATGTTAAAAACATTATGATACATTGCAGAGCTACTCTATGAATATTATTTTGTGTTAACTTAATGTTAAAAGAATCGAGGAATATAATCCCAATGATGCACAATGAACACTCCAAATTAAAATCTTCTTAAAGTTAGCCTACTTTCCTTTGTTGTTCGTATTATATTTGTTTACTAATTGCTAAATTATTTGTGTTCAATCACTACCCATTAGTGTAGTTTGTAGTCAAAGGAGAAAAATCATTAACGATCTCAAAATTTTATTATTTTCGACTTATTCTATTGGATTCTTATTATGTGTAATCTTTTTTATTTTTGAATGCTTATAATAATAGAATATATTGTCACTTTTGATAATACAAAAATATAGTAGAAATATTAGGAAAGTTAATGACCAAATTAGGTATAAATATGAAATTTAGACTTAGATAAATCTTAAAGCCACCTAAAACACGATATTTGAAAAGTTTCAGTATCATATACCATTGATCATTAGGGCATAACCAACAATGGCTTTTTCAGTTGCTAAACAAGCCACAGATCAATCATGTGTGACTTGTTTACTTCTAGGTGGTTAGTATGAATTGATCTCATGGCTAGTGAACTGAACAGGGACTTGTGAGTATAACGGTGAAGTCAAGCTTATAACGACGAAGTCTTCGCCTTTTTAATTTTTTCACATATTATAAGAGAGCATAAAGTAATCAGTTTATACGTTTAGATGACTTCCAGTCATGTGTTCATATATGAACCACTTATTTATTCTGAAGCATCTCTTTCACTACAAGATTAAATGGCTATTCCAACGGCTCGTAGCCGTTGGCGGCCGTTGGAAGCCGTTGGAATAGCTATTGGAATAGAACCAATGCTTTCCAACGGAACCAACGGCTATTTTCCAACGGAATTTTCAACGGCCGCCAACGGTTAATAGCCGTTGGAAAAGCCGTTTGAATAAAATGTCCAATAAGTCATTGGAAACCGTTGAAAATCTGGATTTATTTTGTTGTACAACAGTAAGCCTATTCACCTTCCGGCCACATCATTTCCAATCCATTCCATTTCCAGTCCATTCCTCACATATATATCAATATCAATATAAACAACACACATAAATCAATTAAACACCAATATAAACAAACCAAATCATTCAAACATTTAAACCGTACCATCAACGTAAATACCATCAAAACATGTCAACAAACCACGTAGATACCATCAAAATATCATTCTCACCCACTCCGTACCAATATATACAACATTAAAACACATAATAACCATCCCAAGTCAATATATACATCGTTCAAACATAGACACTAAAAAGCATATCTCCTCAAGCGTCTTTGTCGTCGTCTCCGGAAGCACCAGACGACGAAGGAAAGGTACGATGATTCTGCACATACTCCGCAAGCTTTTGATTCAGCTGCTCCATCTGTACAGCTCGCAGACGATTCTCCTCCTGTAGCTGCTCAATCATAGCTTTAAGCTCCTTAATTTCTTCTTTGTCTTGGGCCTTTTGAGCTTGTCGAGCCTGCAAATAGAAATAATAGCAAAAGGGTTGTCTCAGCATATAAGATATTATAACGCAATATATCTAAACGCTAATTTGTTGCACATATGTAAAATGATTAATTACCGCTACGTTTCCGAAGCCATAACGTCTACTCCGTTGCGTCGGATTCATAACAGCGTCAAATATGTTATCTTGCTCCTTCTGTATCAACTCATCACGACCAGACTGCTGAAGCGCATAAGCTCGTGCCTCTTGTAACCTTGACTATAATGGAAAAAAAAAATTAGTTGAAAAACAGTAGAATGTAATTTTTATTTTACGTAGCTAGTAATTAATAAACTTATTGATGTAAATACTAAAAATTAAAAAACGCATACATATGCCTCAGTCGCCCTATCCTGATCACCCCACTGATATATGATTTTGCCAGACTCGTCTACTGCCTAGATGCGTGGGTGTGAGCAAATAAGTCCACTAAGCCAACGGGATGTCCATAAGCTCGTTCTTGCAATTGATAATTTGGATAATTTAACTCCACATAACTAATTACTGAACTGATCAATATACAAATGTGATAATAGATAAATTTATCAAATCTTCGCGGTGATGCTGGAAAGATTTGGAGCCTCCGCGATAGGTTATTGGATTCATGCTCCTGTTTGCTGAGTTCCTTTCTGACTCCTCCTGCAAATTTACAATGAATAATTATTTATTAAACATTAAAAAAATTACTGAGATTCATTACAGATTTACCTTGAACTCCCCTAAGTTCCACCAGTCAACTCACTTATCCCATACAGCCGCGCTCATCCACTTTGGTTTCTTCCCCACTTTTTTAACTCTGACATCTTCTCCCTATAGTTCTTAGCGAACTTTGAGTTCCAGTGTCGCTGAACTAAGTTGATGTCAGACTTTTGCAAATCTACTACGCCATGTGCAATGAGAAAATATTACTAATTATTTATTTGTATTTAGCTAATCATTTTGTAAAGCGACATAAACTTACTAGAAAATCTTTCCAAATGGTATCTCTCACATCATCGTGATCTTGCTCCACTTAGGCCAGCAATCGCTTATCCTGCTCATATATGCCTGCTTAGAAATGTTCAGAACCACTTTAGATGGCTCCAAATCAAACCCACTGCGTTAAATATAAAATAGAACTTTAGACAATTATAGATATATCATGTATAAAAAATTAAATTGCTATGCTGCTAATTACGATACTTACGCCTGATCAGCCTTTGGCTGCAAGTAAACAACTGGACGAGCTGGTGGCTCACCACTACTCTCTCCAATCTGCTGGGAAGAGCCATGTCGTCGAGAGCCAAAACTAGAGCCAAACATAATATACCTGGCATATACATACATATACAATTCGTAATAATTATGATATGATGAACTATTAAAAAATGTAATACAATATGCAACAAATGTGTCATGTTGTGTGTATGTGTTGAGTGTGTGAGTATACACTTGTTGTCATTAAAATTGTATAACTTTGGATAAATGCATTATTAATTGGTGATAAATATAATGTGAATAATTGTAAAAATTACCGGATATTACTCAGTCGTCCTCGTCGTTTTCTGATTCAGACTCGGTTTCGTGTTCTATGTCATTTTCCTCTACACTCTCAAATGCTTCGACTAATACATTTGTCTCATCATTTGAAGGTCCAAAATCAGTTTGATCGTCTGTAATTGCTATTTTAACATTTTCCTCTAGATCTGCTTGATAGGCTTGTTCGTCTGGAATATTCTGTCCATCGAACGTAAATCTTGCTTCGGTTTTAAAAACCGCAGACCAATCTGCTTTATCCCATTTTAGAGATGGATAAGGGGCATAATAAGCTTGTAGGGCTTGTTTGGCTAGTATAAAAGGGTCGTACTTTTGATAACGCGAGGTATGTTTAATTTCTATAAGATTATAATTTGGATGCACATTAATACCAGAACCTGCAATATTGCTGAACCAGTTGCATCTAAACAAATAAACATCCTTCACGAGTCTTGTAAAATATGTCAACTTCAAAATATGAGTTAACACGCCATAAAAATCATTTATATGATTATTAGGATCATCGCTGCCTTTAACAAATACACCCGTATTGTTTGTTAATTTTTCAGCACCGTACCCTTTGGTGTTGAATTTATATCCATTAACAAAAAATATTGGATACGTTTCAACTTTTCTTTTCGGTCCAAACGCCAAATGTTTCATTCCTTCATCGAGTACATTATTTGTGGGATCAGAAACGTATTTAAAAAACCAAGTACTGAAATCTTTGCTTAAATCGCCGCTTGGATTTTGTGATTCAAAAATACTGCAAACACAAATATGATATATTACTTTATTATTTATTTACACGTGTAGTATTAAATTTAACAAATTGGAAGGTGATAATTACCTAACAAATGGTGCAACTTCAGGACAATTAAGAAGAATATATATGTGTGCTACTTGTAATCTTTATACAGGATGTATCCCGATGAAATGCTATTGATTCACCTAGCCATACTTCCACACATTTTCCAGCATGTCGGTCATGTTGTTTAAAAATAGATAATATTGATTCAGAAGAAGAATTTTGTTCAACGGCCTCATCATTACGCGGAACACTTACAATTGATAAGTTCACATTATCATTAAAATAATGAGAGAAAAAGAAAGAATCTTCTTCTTCGATGTATGATTTGCAAATAGAACCTTCAACTCGAGCTTTTTGTCTCACTTTTTTCTTTAAATGATTTAAGTACCTAATAAAAAATATTTCAGTTAAGTATTAACTTCTATTTAAAATTAAACTAACATTTACATACTCAGTATAGTAACATACCTTTCGAATGGATACGTCCATCCATATTGCACAGGACCTCGAAGACGTGCTTCATATAAAAGATGAAAAGGTAAATGCTCCATTACATTAAATAAACCCAGAGGAAATATTTCTCTAGTTTGCAGAGCAGTATAGGAATTTCTTCTTCAAGTTTAAGTAGACGGACAACTTTTAATGTAGTTGAACAAAGCTTCTTGTAAAATAAACTAAGTTCTGTTATTATCGTCCAAACTTTTACTGGTAACAATTCTTTAAAAGCGATGGGTAATAAATTTTCCATCATTACATGACAATCATGGCTTTTCATTCCACTCAGTCTTCCATTTTTATAGTCTTCAATGTTGTGACGGATTAAGAGATTTTTCCAATAAGGCAATTCCCAGAATATACTTTGTTTGCACCAATTATGAAACGTCGATTTACCTTGAATTTTAATTTGTTGTCCGTACTCGTGTACCTTTGGATAATCTTTTACAAGTTCATATATATCCTCGCTTGACCAAACCATTGGTGGTCGTAGAGTCTCATGCCTATTAGGTATGAAGTTTTTTTGTCTCTTCTAAAAGGGTGATTAATATGAAGAAAACATCGATGACAATCAAACCATGAAATTTTTCTTCTCATGCGGTAAGGAAAATGCTCGTGTTTCTTCCATGCAATAAGGACAAGCAAAACGACCGGCCGTACTCTAACCCGAAAGCATTGCATATGCAAGAAAATCGCTAATAGTCCATAACAGAGAAGCGAACATCCGAAAAATTTTCTTTTTTGATATGTCGTATGTTTCAACGCCTTCATACCATAATATTTTCAACTCTTCGATTAATGGTTGTAAGTAAACATCGATGCCCTGTGTCGGATCATCAGACCTAGGGACGACAACTGTGAAAAACATATATGGAGTTTTCATACACATCCATGAAGGTAGATTGTAAGGTGTGATTATTATAGGCCAAGATGAATATTTAGAACCAAACTAAGAAAATGGTGAAAAACCGTCTGTACATAAACCTATTCTAACGTTGCGGCTCTCCGCTGCGAAAATCGAGATATTTCTTGTCAAAATATTTCCATGCTTCTACATCGGATAGGTGTGTCAACGTACTTTCTTGAGGTGTTCTCACACTGTGTCGTCTCATATGATGCATATAACCGTTGAAGTCTAGGGGTGATGGATAAATAATGCATACGCTTGTACGGAACTTCTTCCCTTCTTTTTCCTCGGTTTGTATCTTTCTTGATTGCATATTTTACAATTTCTAAGATTGATGTCTTCTTTCCAATACAACATGCAATCCTTTAAGCATGTATCTATTTTTTGATATGGCAAGTCGAAAGATGACATAAGTTTTTCACTTCATAATAATTTTCGCACATTAAATTATCGGGTGGCATATGACGTTTAGCAGCTTGAACAACAGCTGTAAATCCAGCTTCTGTAAGGTTGTATTTTGATTTCATTGCAATGTATTCTGCAGTTACAGATAATTGAGAGCCGCTTTAACATCCATTCCAAAGGGGTTTTTTAGCATGATCCAATAAATCATATATTTTTTAGCTCCAACATTTGGTTCCTCTTCGACGTTAACATCATCGTTATCAATTTCAATGGTAGAAAACATTGATTGTGCTGCATCTTCGAACATATGTTCTATGAGATTCGTACTAACTTCATCACTAATGACCTCCACCGACTGTTCTTGATTATTAGGGGCTACAATTTCTCCATGACGATCCCACAGCAAATAATTAGGTACGAAACCGTATTGACGCAAATGAACCTTAGCTATATTCGGTACTAAATAGTTCAACAATTTGCATCCACTACATGGACAATGAATTTCTTCATCGTTTGCAATATTACTTATAGCAAATTCGATGAACACTTGTACCCCTTTTAGAAAATATTCACTTATTGCGCCATTAATTTCCCTTCTTTGATACATCCAGCTCCGATCATTAAAGTAATTGACCATTTTTCCTACTTGAAAACCTATGATAAAGTAAAAAAAATTATAAATCATTCATTTTATATATTTGTTTAAATTTTATCTACTAATTTAGTAAACACGTACTAAATTTTATATTTTTTCTACAAAGTTCATTTTAAATAAACAACTATTGATTCATTGCCACTTATGTGTCTTCTCTAATGGTCGGTCATCCTACTTCCCATTACAAACACAATAGTAATTATATTCCGTAAATCATATCATTTTAAATGATTTCACAAAATTTCGACAGCATTTCCCCTGTGTTCCTTGTATCGTACACAAATGCGTGTACACAAGGAACGTAAAGAAAATGCCGTCGAAATTTTGTGAACCATTTAAAGTGATATGATTGACGAAATATAATTACTTTATAGTGTTTGTAACTTGTCCAATACAGGGACAAATCTGACAAATGATATATCAGATGAATAGAGTTATCCGCTTTATGGAAAAAACGAATATCCCTAAAATGATCATATACAACACTTGTCAGACGGGGCCAAATATATCTAAGGATTTAAATATTTGTTTATATTAAATTTAAATATATAACTCGTTTAATTAATATTTGTTTATGTTTTACCGTTTTATAACATAAGTACTAAATTCATTTATAAACAAAATTTGTACACAAAATCCATTTATTACAAATTCATTTATACATTAAATCAATTCGCGTGTTCGCACAAATACAAAACTCGTGTTCGCACAAATGCAATATCCATTCTAACGGCTTCCAAATGCAATAAGCTCTATCACACACATACGTTCAATACTAACCAAATCAACATAAACTAATGCAATATCCTAAATTACAAAATTTTCAATCCATGATAACTCGTTCATTATGGTATAATAGCTGCAATTAGGGGATAACATGATGTAATATGCATACACTAACAAGTGGAATCAATCACAATTCAAATTAAACCCTAAATCAAAAAAACCTAAATATTAGGTTTAGCAAAATTACCGATTTGGAGAGCTAGAAGGGTGGAGATGGGCTACAGCAGCTTCCTAGATGGCGTCGGAGGTGGTTGGGATGGTGTTTGGGGGCGGCGGTAGCAAGCTAGGAGGTGGTGGAATAGGGGAATTGGGTGAAAATATAGATTGGGGAAGGAGATAATGAGCTTCAGGTCAGCTCTCGGGAAAATATGCAAGAAATTTTCCAACGGCCGCAAACGGTTTCATTCCAACGGCTTCAAACAGTTATGACAAAATCCAACGAGCCGTTGGAAGCCGTTAGAAATGCCGTTAGAGGCCGTTGGAACATGGGCATTGGAATACACTGTATGTCCTGTTGTGTTTCTCTCTCTTCCAATTGTATTTTTTTGTGTGTGTGTGGGGTATAGATCAACAATATCAGAAAGCTTAGATTCTCACTCCCTAAGTTCCCCTGCTCTCTGTGTTAGAACATCCTAGCGTAGAAGGAGCCTAAGAGTTGGTGGCACCAACCACATCCCTATATGGAAAGAACGCCAACCCACTCTCTACTATGATTCTTTAGCATTAGCGGAAGCCGAGCAACCATAAGCATCACTTACTGCTTTGATTCCCTAAAATTCCTATGCCCTAGGTTCTCATGCAGTTTCATTCACTTAGTCTTAACAAGACTAGTGGCTATATTGCCTAATCCCACCACCGGGCTCAAGTCCAGCCTCACTTCGCTCGGACAAAAGTGGACCTCATCAAAAGGTCGCCTTGATTACCTAATGCTTTCTCTTTGCCAACTTTGTCATTACGTCCTAAGGGACCACTTCAAGTTTTTTAGGTGGGTGACCTGCCCGGTCGGGCTGCTTAGCCGGAGTTAGGCATACAGGCTTTCTGTTGTCTAAGGCAGGCCGTATGAGGTAAAATACATCTCTTCCTCTTCCCTTATTTACTGATTGGGACATCTCAGGGGTTACCAGCGTCGAGGAGTCGGTTGTGGGGCCGGAGTCTTGGGAAGTAGGTTGCTTAGCCGGAGTCTGTAAGTAGGTTGCCTGGCCCGCCCCTCTTAGATATGAGTTCCTTCGCCCTGTATGTAATCAAGATCTTCTTCCTGATGTAGACTTATGATTCCTGCTTGATCTGCGGAGTTGTAGCTTGCTGGAGCCCTTGTTAAGAGTGAATCCCGTCTAGCTTCCTGAAATGGTTGTTCATCGTTCCCTTGTAGCTGTGCTGTCTGTCCCTGGCGTAGTTCTTGCTTGTTGCGAGGTGCGCCATCATATTAATTGGGAGCGAAGACTTCGTCGTTATAAACAATTACCATCTTTATAAAAACCAGTCTGTTGCTGGTTTGATGGTTATCTGTATACGCAACTCGTTCGTTCAGTTGAAAAACACGAGAGAGAGTAAACTAAACAAATTATATTGTTAGTAATGGTCTTACTGCTATTAATGAATATGTGCAAAGTAGATGCTTGCATATTGGTGTGAAGCAATGCAAATAAAATGACCAAAATGAAATCATAATAAACAAGCAAGTGATTGTTATGTCTTTGGTGAATCTTAGCAAAAAACTGAATAAAGTTTGGCAATGTTTAGTGCATGGTTTGCTCATGATTATGGATATGAAATATTTGACAGTTTAAGGTTACATACTATTTTTGTTAGATATTCTACTAATATTTAGAATTACTTTTATAGTACTTTGAATATCAATAGAGATCTGCTCAATTTATTATATACACACATACATGAATATGAAGCCATTTAGTTTTTGTCCCCTTTGCCGTAAAAAATGCTACTGAAGCGTCTAACAGTAAATGTGCACAAATGAATATTTAATTATTCAGTTTCTCTTCTTTTTAACGTACAAGACTGCCTTAATTTTAACTAAAACGCAAGTCTTCTACCTTATGCCTAATGCTTTTATTTGAGAATTGCAGTTTTTTCATTCACTTTACTTTTTTTTCCTACATATGAAGTGATTTCGATGCTTATTTAACTCTCTCCCCATGTTTAACCTTCATTTCTTTTTTTCACGTTGTTACAAGGCATGATTCCGTTTTGAAATATATGTTCACTGCCATTTTTAATTCCATTTTTTGATCTATTGCTATGTCCTTTGATTAACAACAACCAAATCGTATTAAAGGTAATAACTAACATTTTAGACAAAAATCAATGTCTACGTTCACTTTATTTTATATTGTACCTTATGACATGTTTTTGCCTACTTAGTATTTTTGAATCAAATTGGTTGCGTACACAAAAATATATGTATATGTATTAGAATCGGCTACATTTCGCTTTTATTACACCTTAAATTCCTCTGATTTCAACCATATGTTGCAATTTAAATAATGGTGGTTTCCCTCTTCTGTCATTTATATAATTTTTTAGATTGAAACATGTGCTTGAAATCAATGGGTGGATTTGAGGTGAAAAAAGAGAGATAATAGACTCCCCACGCTATGCACCACAACCAAACTGAATTGAACACCTAGTTGTATATTTATTAACACATAAAAGTATTACAAACAATTTTGATTTTGACAAACTGGCGAACATAACTTCATTCGTTTAAATGTTCTCATGCTTATCTCTATATTTTGTTATAAAGATAATGATCGGGAAAACGATGGGTCAAGACTCAAGGGTAGAAAATATTTTTCATAAATTATGGGCATTCATGTGACGTTTTTTGTTCAGGCCAAGGTATTACTTTTGCCTTATTCCTCAACGCTATAAGAATTAGTAAAAAAGTTGGAGGCAAACAGATCACTATTGCCCTTTCTCAAGTATGAACTCTAGATCTCTATAATTATTCAAAATCTAAAAAGGTTGTTTGGTTTAATTTTGAATTTTTCGCTTTCAAAATTATTATAAAATATGGAGTGAGTAGAAGAAGATATTTAAAATTTTAAGTTATTACTACGAAGGATGGTGAAGGACAGCGAAAGAAACAGAGGAATGGTGGAGCAATGGATTGTTGCCAAAAACCAAAAAGTACAATGAATTTGTTTTTCATTTTGTATGATAAATTTCATTTTTTAAATTGGTCGTTTTCGAAAAATATGTGCTTTGTGCACTTTTCTTTCTTAACGAAAATTCCAAACAAGGATTGACAAACCAAACAAGCCAACATACTTGTTATATAAAAATAACCTATACTACTAACTGTAGAGCACGCTAATTAGTGCTTAGGGTATCACTGCTAAATGGTCCAGTTGTGAGCATTCAAGCGATTGAGTTAATTCAGCTTGGAAGTAAAATAAAAAAATCAATAACTTTTGTTCATCCTGGACCAAGGGTGCGTTTGCGACGAGTGGAAATAGGGCATTTGAGCGGGAAAGGTTGATGAACGGGGAATATGTTTGCAGCTACAAAGGATTTATTCGAACAGAGCATTTGAACGAGACATTTAAATTGTGATTTTTAATTTGATTGATTTATAATTTTGTAACGACTCGGATTTTTCGTTGTTCGGTTTTGAATATTTAAATGGTTTTAAATATTGAATTTGAATTATAGATTGATTTTGAATATGAAAATTTGAGTTTATTTATGTAAAAAAAAATTCAAATTTAAATATAGCAATTTATTGGATAATTTATTTATTGAAGTTATAATTGAATATTGGTTAAAATAGTGAATCTAAAGTTTAAGCTTGATAAAAATTATTTAAAGGCTTATAAAATTTATATTAATAATAATGAAGATAATAAGAGTTTTAAATTTTAATTTGAAAGTGATATGTCCAATTTCAAAAATAGTTTGTTTAAATTGACATTTAAAAATAGCGATCCTGAGCACAGTCTTGGAATTCGATGAACAAGTTCCATCGAATCCGTAATAGTGTATTATTATCAGATTTTAAATTTCGTAGCTTTTGGAGCGATCGTTTGGTCGTACGGTATATGAACATGTTGAATTTTATATCGAAAATCAATATAATAATTGGATCCATAAAGCTATCTTCTCCATACACCGAATTAGAACTCGAACCTTTTCCATCACATTCGGAATAGGGGTGCAACGTTATGAACGCCTAGTGGCATTCCTCGATAGGGGTTCGAGATTTTGAGCTATGGAATCGAGACGATTTGAATTTAAATAATATATATAATTGACTTGACTAATATATTCCCCTCAAAACTTTTTCTCGTACACCTCAGAATTGCTGTAGATTTCCATCTACACGCTTCCCTCCCTGCTTTTAAATCATGTCTCCTCTATCAATTTTCAAATCGACGGACAACAAAACCGAAAAAAGGAAGGAAGCAGAACGAAATGTAAATCACGACTTTCACTTCAGTCCCTCTCCTCCCAAACGAGAAAACTAATCGAAGAAGCTAAGGTTGCGACCTTCTCTTTTGTTGCCCAAGGCTTGCTGCATCGTGATTCCGTGTCGACGCGTGAGAAGAAGGATCACGAGTGCGAGGGAATCGCAATCGAGGAAATCAAGGAGGAACGGCAGCGGCGTGCGAAGAGGTGGTCGATGGCGAGACGCGTTCGACTGGCACGAGCGGAGGCGGTCGCGGTGCAGCCGCGACTGCGTTGGGTGGAGTCGAGCTTCGCATTAGGTGAACGAAGGGGGAGGACGAGGCGGAGAGCATGGGTTTGATCGTGATGGTGTTGCGTGGACCAGGAGAGGGAAGGAGCATGTTGTCTTGGATCAGAAAGGTCATTAAGGTAATTGAATTTTCAGGGAAAAAAGGGAAAAAAGGAAACAAATGATGTAAATTAGGTTAGTTTATTTTTAATTTTTAAAATTAGTTAATTTAAATTTATTGAATGGTAATTAATTGCCTAGTTTTTTTTAAATGTTAATAAACTGTATAATATTTATACGAGGTCTAAAATCGTGAAGAAAACAAGTCGGGTTAGATCATATTGCAAAATCAAAATCAATGTAAGAATTTCTCACTATTTTGGATTGACACGTTTAAACTAAAATGCTTAATTTAAATTTTTTGGATGCTTGATTGATTGATAAATTTATAATTTATTCGTTGGATGGCTATATATATAGTAGTATATATTAGTAATTGGAGTGATATTTCCGCATATCACAACGGATGAGACCCTATCGCCCTGCATAATAGCGGATGACCCTATATATCGCGATATTCCCCTCGAAGTGGGATTGGTATTTTTATTTGTTGTCTAACATCTATGAATGCAGGGAAACAGGTTGGAGGGATCCAACTAGATTCCTCAAATATATTAATATTTTTCCTATATAGATAAAATGTTGGATTTTTATGTGTTGTAAATTTTTAAATGTTATAATGGGATGGAAATTAATTTTGGGTATATTAAATAGCATAAATATTATTTTAAACTTTTAAGGAATTTAAAGAGATTGTTAACAGAAAAATCTGTATATCGAATTTTGGGTTATTTAATAGACATTGATTTGAACAAGCAAAAATCGTTTTTTTTTGTCATACTAAATAATGCGAGAAAAATATTTTATAGAGAATTTGAAATAAATTACATAAAGAAAATTTTAAAGACTGAATTTTTAAAAATGATAATTCGAAAAATATAGGAAGAAGTTGAAATCGATATAAAAAAAGGGATTGGAAAAAATAAATGAAATTTTATAAATGAGGTTATTTCTAGTGGAACTCCAAGGAGCTTACTGATAAAGAAAAACCGATGACAGATGGCAAATTTGGAATATGAATTGTACAGGAAAGATTTTTATTTAAAATGGGAATAGGGGAAGAGAATAAAATAGTAGATGCTATTTTTAAAGTAAAAATGGGTAAGGAGACCGAAATAGAAGTGATGTGATAGAAATAGAGAGGGGTTATAAATTGAAATTTGGTTATTGAGATTTAAAAATATATTTTTATTAATAAGTTAAGTTTTTATTTTGAAAAGGAAGGTTTTATTTATTAAACTATGAAAATTTAAAGTTAGTTAGTATTGAAATATTTCAGAAGTGAATTTTAAATACTTAATATTTATTTTAATAAAATCGTAAATTTTTAAACCTGCTTTGAAAGTGATGTTATAAAAAGTATTTCAATATTTTAACTAATTATTTGATTGTCTTAAAAATAAAATATTATTATTTTCTTTAAAATACACACACACATATATATCTACGTATGCATGCATGTATGTATGTATAGAGTTTTAAACCTTTTAAATTTTATTTATAAACCTTCTCGGAAGCCTGGAAATGGGTTATTCAATGAAAATGATTTATAAGAAAATTTTTAAATGGAATTAGGAAGGAAAAAGTGTGAAAATTCCGAAGTAGTTAAATAAAAATGGGCTTTGAAAAATGAAATTGAATTAATAAGGAAGTAAAAAGGGAAACTGAAATTATAAGTAAGCATAATTGTGACGCCCCACCTCTATACCCACACTAGCCAAGAACATTACGGTGAATGTTGTCAACTAACACGGAGAATAAGGCTGTTGAGGAGCGACCATCCGTGTAATTGCTTTGCGCGAGCATCGATATGTCAGATAGTATAACATGCATTTCTTTATCAAGAGGGAAATCCGACATACCGACACAAACTCAAAGCTACTACACAGTGGTTGTAATATCTTCAGAAACAAATATAGAAATAAATATAACACAAATCAGTCGCAGAGAATTCATATCACAAAGGCGGAAATAGATATGAATATTACATTAGGGAGTGTACATCAGAGTAGTGATCTAAAAAGATCCACAATATCATAAAAGAATAGTTACATGAACTACACAAAAGAATAAGTATACATTATGGAGTCTATATCTCAAATGTATACAAGCGGAACATCTTTATTTCGAAGACGTTTGACCTCTAAAGCAATAATTCGAATAGGATGCTGCTCATAAGTTAAATTCGGTGAAACTTCAATCTCTTCCACAACACCGGGCTCAAGAATAGAATCAGAATTTCGAAGACATTTCCGAAGTTGAGAAACGTGAAACACGTCATGGATAGCAGAAAATTGAGCCGGTAATAAAAGGCGATAAGCCACGGAACCAATACGTTCAGTGATAGAAAATGACCCAATATATCGAGGTGCTAATTTTCCCGATCAACTGAAACGTACAACACCCTTCATAGGTGAAACACGAATAAACACAAGATCTCGCACAGAATTTTCTAACTTCCTCCTTCGGTTATCGGCATAGGATTTTTGTCTACTCTGGGCTTCTTTCATCCTATGTCGAATAAGTTCAATCTTTTCTGTGGAATTACGAATAAAATCTGGACCTAAAACCAGTTTCTCACCGGCCTCAAGCCAACAAGAAGGAGATCGGCATGGCCTTCCATAGAGTGCCTCGAAAGGTGCCATACCAATACTAGATTGGAAGCTATTATTATAGGAAAATTCAACAAGTGAAATATGATCTTCCCAACTTCCACCAAAATCAAGCACACAAGAACGAAGAAATCTTCAAGAGTTTGATTCACACGCTCAGTTTGTCCATCGGACTGGGGATGATAAGCCGTGCTAAAATTAAGCTTCGTTCCCAAAGCTTTTTGAAGACTCTTCCAAAATCCACTAGTAAACAATGGATCACGATCGCTAACAATAGAAGTAGGAACCCCATGCAATTTAACAATCTCTTTGATAAAGAGCTTGGCCAAAAGAGAAACGGTTCGGTTAGACCGAACGGGAATAAAATGGGCAGATTTAGTAAGCCTATCAACAATCACCCATAAGCTATCATGACCCGAACGAGAACGGGGAAGACCATCTATAAAATCCATGGAAATTTGGTCCCACTTTCAAATTGGAATTTCTAAAGGTTGCAATAACCCACCGGGCCTTTGATGTTCGGCTTTAACAAGCTGACAAGTCATGCAACACTTAACAAAGTTAGCAATATCAAATTTCATTCCCTTCCAATAATAAAGTCGCTTCATATCTGCGTACACTTTACTACTTCCGGGATGAATGGTGAATTTAAAACGATGAGAATCTTCTAAAATATCTTTTCGAAGATCACTAATATTTGGCACGATAAGTCTACCAAATCTCCGAATGCCGCCACGAGAATCGATATCAAAGTTTTTCAAACCTTCAATATCAATTTTATCCTTAATATTTTGGCCAAGAAGAGCCATTTCGGGATCAAGCCTTTGAGCTTCAAGAATGCGGTCCAAAAGAGAAGGATGAGCCTCAAGGCTACATAAAACAAATGATGAGCATAAATTGGATACGCGGTCTCGAATCTCACAAGTGGATAAGATCTCGAGATCGTTCCATTCGGATATCATCATAGAAACAACAGCTTGTTGTTTACGGCTAAGAGCATCGGCGACACGATTACCATTACCGGGTGTATAAAGAATATCAAGATCATAAGGAGCAAGAAATTTGAGGCAACGCTGTTGACGCAAATTAAATTCCTTTTGGGAGAATAAATACTTCAAAGATTTATGATCGGTATAAAGAACAAATTTCTCTCCTAAAAGATAATGACGCCAAATCCGAAGAGCAAAAACAATAGTCGCGAGTTCTAAATCATGAGTGGCATATCTAGTCTCGGCAGGCTTTAATTGCCTTGAAGCATAAGCAATGACATGTTCTTTTTGCATAAGAACGGCACCCAAACCAACGCGACTGGCATCGGTATAAAAAAACGAAATCCTGATTCCCCTCGGGAATAACAAGAATAGGAGCATTAGAAAGGAGTTCTTTTAATTTCTGAAAAAAAGCTTCACATTTGTCCGACCAAATGTATTTAACACCTTTCTTAGTCAAGCTAGTGAGAGGCACGACAATCTTAGAAAAGTCTTTGATAAAACGACGGTAATAGCCCGCCAATCCGAGAAAACTACGAATCTCTGTCACACTCTCCGGTCTCTTCCAATCTTGAATAGCTTCAATCTTTGAAGGATTCACGGAAATTCCGGATTCGGAAATAATATGACCGAGAAACTTCACACGAGATTGCCAAAAGTGGCATTTAGAAAATTTTGCCCTTAATTGATTACTCATAAGAGTTTCCAACACAATCCGAAGATGTTTTTCATGCTCCTCCTCGGTTTTAGAATACACAAGAATATCATCGATAAAGATGAGAACAAACCGGTCGAGAAAGTCTTTGAAAACTCTATTCATAAGTTCAACGAAATACGCCGGAGCATTTGTCAAACCAAATGGCATGACAAGCCATTCATAAGATCCATAACGAGTACGGAACGAGGTCAATCGAATACTATCCTCTGCAATACGAAGCTGATGAAACCCAGTAGCTAAGTCTAATTGTGAAAAGACCTTAGCACCACTAAGCTGATCGAATAGATCATCAATCCGAGGTAAAGGATATTTATTTTTGATAGTAAGATCATTAAGCTTGCGGTAGTCAACGCAAAGCCTAAGTGTACCATTGGATTTCTTCACAAAAATAGCCGAAGCTCCCCAAGGCGAGGAACTAGAGCGAATAAATTGCTTCGTCTCCAATTCGGATAATTGTATACGCATCTCTTCATTTTCTTTATTGGACATACGATACGGAGGACGAGTGATAGGTTGAGCTCCAGGAATAAGATGAATTCTGAACTCAATTGTCCGCTTAGGTGGTAATCCTAAAACGGGTTCGAATATGTCGGAAAATTCACGAACGACGTGAATAAGAGAAATAATATCACCCTCATCATCATCATCGTCATCACGAGGATTTAAAGAATATAAAGATGCGACCAAGCTGGAAACTGTATCTTGAAGATAAATAGAAATCTGCTTAACAGATTGAGGATGTCGAAGATGAATAGTCCGCTCAGGACATAGGATATGAGCTTCATAACGGTTAAGCCAATCCATTCCCAAAATCATTCCAAAGCCTAAATAACGCATGACATGCAAATCGGCTAGGAAAGGAAAATCACACAAAATAATCTCGACATCTTTACACAATAAACTGATTGTTGCGGATCCACCAACCGGATTCGCAATTCTCAAAGAAGTCATTAAACACAAAACATCCAAAGAAAAAGTATCAACAAGTTCTTTTGATATAAAAGAATGGGACGCACCCGTATCAAAAAGAACTCGAATAGGATGATCACAAAATAAAATAATTCCATTCAGAATAGAATGAGAAATACCTTGGCCACGAGATGTGTTGCCAGGAGCTTGAGCAACATTAAGATTTCCCTCTTTCCTGCCCTGAAGCTTGGGGCATGAGGATATAACATGACCGGGACTTTTGCAGTAGCGACAAGAGAGAGACTTTGGGCACTTGTTCGCATAATGGTCCTTCGAACCACAATTATAGCATTCCCCACGGCCAAAGGAAGAAGTCTTCGCCACAGAGGTTGCTTGCTTCCCTTTCTTATTGGGATAAGGTCCTTTGAATTTATTTGGCCTCTTCATATTGTTGAAGTTTGGTTTGGAACCCACCACTTTAACATCATTCTTCATATCCGCCTCTTCAAGACGAAGAGCGATATCAACGAGTTGGTCGAAAGAAACTTTTAATTTTAGAAGTAATGGCTTCTTGAGATTTTTGTTTAAGCCATAGATGAACCTCTGATTCTTCTTTAAAGGGGTGTTGAGGTATTCAACCCCATATTTGGAAAGCGACTCGAAAGAGGCGACGTAATCAGTCAAGGAGGACTCACCTTGAACAAGGTCTATAAATCGTCGAGCTAATGTCACTTTCTCCGCTTCTGGTACAAATTTCAACTCGAAGCGTTCCCGGAATTGTTCCCAGGTGAGATCCGCTTCATTAATCTCAGAAATAAGAAGTTCGTACCAGTCCAATGCTCTTTCTCGGAGCATACTAGAGGCCACCTGAACTCGGTGAAGGTCAATAAGATTCATGCGAGAAAAGATGCGATCGCATGACCTTAGCCAAGCCTGTACTTCAATAATAGTTTCAGAACCTTTGAATGGCTCCCCACCCAAATTAGTGTAATCGCTACATAAGCGTGCAAATCCCGACTTTGGGTGAGTAGGTTCCGGGTTAGCACCAGCTGCTTGAGCATTTTTCACTAAATCAAGAAGCTGTTGAGCAGTCATAAAAACTCCATCTTGGGGTGGAGTGCTAGACGGTACGGCTCTGGGGCGGCCAGGTCTAGACATTTTTCTCCCTTTAGAAAGAAAGAAGAAGAAGAAAAAGGTTATTCACCAAATTGAATATCAAGCAATCTTGATAGATAAATAAGGAATCATAAGGAAAATAGGATGAATCGGTACGAAGACTCGAATTAAATCCTAAAGCACGACTCCTAAGATGGACTTAGGACGATGATCCTTGTTATATTATTCCATATTGTTCCGAAGTTTGGCTCCGATACCAAGCTGTGACGCCCCACCTCTATACCCACGCTAGCCAAGAACATTACGGTGAATGCTGTCAACTAGCACGGAGAATAAGGCTGTTGAGGAGCGACCATCCGTGTAATTGCTTTGCGCGAGCATCGATATGTCAAATAGTATAACATGCATTTTTTTATCAAGAGGGAAATCCGACATACCGACACAAACTCAAAGCTACTACACAGTGGCTGCAATATCTTCAGAAACAAATATAGAAATAAATATAACACAAATCAGTCGCAGAGAATTCATATCACAAAGGCGGAAATAGATATGAATATTACACTAGGGAGTGTACATCAGAGTAGTGATCTAAAAAGATCCACAATATCACAAAAGAATAGTTACATGAACTACACAAAAGAATAAGTATACATTATGGAGTCTATATCTCAAATGTATACAACAAAAACTACTAATCTAAGTAGTTTGCTAAAAGTCAGAGTAATGAATCCCAAGAGAGAAGTCAAGCAGAAGCACCTGTAACATCTCGGTCTGACCCGAGTATTATTTAATAAAAAAATAATAAACGGATCAGTCTAACTATAAATATCAGATGAAACGATATAGAAAAAGAGATATGACTAAACACATAATAATCACAATTCCAAGCTGTGATATATATAAGTAATTGAAAATCAACGAGAGATTAATCAATATCACCAAATCTACACAAGAATCAAAGAAATGCCATACTCCTTATTTCGTTCATCAAACCACAAATATTGACGATTATATCAATGTCAATCACAAAAGTCAATGACACACAAATTCCAGAATTCAATATGCGAAATCCAGAAATCACAAAAGTCAATGACGCACAAATTCACCAATGCACAAATATTGATAAAAATTATCAATGGAAATCACGAAAATTGGTGAAACACAAATTCTAGAAATCATCTCAAGAAATCCAGAAATCACAAAGGGGGGGAAGGCCTATCACAAACGGGAGCACAAAGCCCACCAACACGTGTATCACAAACGGAACGCTAATTCCATGGTTGCTAACCATCACAATGAGCCGAAGCTCCACAAACGTACCGAAGACCATGGGTTGCTACCCCACCAAATTGAGTCGAAACTCCACAAAACGGGGTTTAGTCTCCCTCGTAGACAAAGAGACATCGCACATTGCTAGTCTAAATCACAAAGATGATCGTCATGATCAACGAGAAGTGTCAATTACACTAAGCTAGTAAATATATGAGTTTAGCTTCATGTCCCATAACCACTTGCTTAACTTAAATATTTACGAACAAACCGTAAATCTTCACTAGAAAATTGTCACAAAAGATTCAATCGAACAAGTCCAAGAATTAACCGACAAAGTGAACGCAAGCGTTTCATACCACTTGTTTTACTAAGTCGTTTAATTAGATTTATCATACGAGTGAGGTAAAGGTTTATATATACTAATAGATTGGAAAACGGTTTTATAAACGAATTTGGTATTAAAATAGTATTGAAATCGTTTGAGGAAAGAGTTTTGATATTTACTACTAGTATAGAAAACCTTTATATTTTTAAAGTGACAAATCACAAAGAAGATTGTAGGAACAATCAATCACAAAAATTCACATTCGAAGACGTGAATAGAATCCAAGGAAACCGATAAAGAATCCATCGAAATGGATATTAAAAAATCCCTAAATAGGAGTCATCAAAGGCATAATAAATGATAACAACAAATAGGATCATCACGAGTCGATTTAAATTGGAATTCTCAAGCGAAAAGGCAAGCAGGCAAAACACTGCTGATTCAAACGTCTGAAACAAGTGGTTCAGACGTCTGAATCTGGAAATATGAAAAATTTCCAGAACACAATTCAGACGTCTGAACCAAGTGTTTCATACGTCTGAAATAGACATATTTTAGCCTATTTCCTTTCTGGTTCTAAATGAACCAATTCAGACGTCTGAAACTATATATTTAGACGTCTGAATCTGGGAATAGAAAACTTCCCAGACAATATTCAGACGTCTGAATATTCCGTTTCAGACGTCTGAATCTGGGGTTCAGTGAATTCCCTGAACCTAGGCCAAAAATGGCCAAACGAATATCGAAAACGATCGAACGAACAAATGGCGATGACTAAGGAATTACGTCGAACGACAACCAGCCTAAATGGCTCTTCGATACGCCTCAAATATCAATGTCCAAATATCCATAATAGGATTTTCATAAATTAGACCAAAACACCAAAAATTGGAATATTCACCAAATCAATCCAAACCAAAAGCAATTGCACACGAATAAGTGTTAGGAATTCATACCTAACAATCGAAGATAATTATAGACAAAGATGTGAGATAAAAATCTCACCTTTTCACAAAATCAAACAAGAAGAAGCTTGAAAACAAATGGAGAATCAACCTCTCTACAACACAACCCAATTGAGCTTGAATCTAAGCTCAAAAACAAGAACATTTCCAAAATTAGGTTTAGCAATTTCTGAAATTGGTAAGAGAATAAGTTGGAGAACAAGAAGAGAATGCTTACCAATGGGTTCTCTTGAATTTGAAGCTAGGAATTGGATTTGCAAGAGGAACTAGGGTTTTGGAGTTTTAATTTCCAATCTCACCCACCATTAATGCCTTAGAACTGAAAAGAGAAGAGAATGAGGGTGAGTGGGGAAGAGTGGCTCAGATTTGAGCATAAGTTAACATAGGGCTGAGCCCAAAACCAAACCCAAAGTGAAAAATAGCAAAAATCAATTTTCTCCGAACATATCGAAGCTTACACTCAAAAGGGTCGCAAACAGCATTTTAAACTCAATGGGAGTGGTCCCGAGTCCTAATTCGACCGTATGCAAAAAGTAGCTTTTCGGACTAAAATCCGACTAACGATAAAATATTTAAATAAAATATTTAAATATAAAATCGATAAATATGTGGGTTGTTACAATAATTGACTTTAGAAACATTAAAGGGAGTTAGTTAAAGGATTCCGAAATTTATAGAAGGGGAAATTAATTTAAACGACAAAAATTTGTATATTTTAGTCTTAAGGACATGACCTCAATATTTTTACCATAAGGACAAACATTATCCTAAAAATTATTCACAAGGATAAACATTCTTTCAAAATTATTCATAAGGACAAACATTCTTTCAAAACTACTACCGAACTAAAAACTGATACCTAAAAACTACTACCGATAATTACAATCCGATACCTAAAAACTGCTATCAATAACTAAAAACCGATGCCTAAAAAAAGTTGTCATTCATGCTAAAATACTGAAGGACTGTCATCGAGGCTAAAATGCTGAAAGATATTATCCTTGAGAATAATTTCTTGTTTATAGAATTCGTGTAAACGAGTTAAGAAATGTACAAATAAAATTGTAAATGATTTTGAGGGAAAAAAAAGGAAATAAAAGGAGTATTTTTCTAGGCGTTGAATATAAAGTGAAGTGGAAAAAATATCCAAGCGTTGAAACAGGGTGGGAATATTCCGTTAAAGATATGAGGAATTAAAAACCTGTTTTCAAATGTGAAGCATGGGAAGTAATGTCTTATAAAAATATTCTGGTATAAACTTTGGAAAAAGTTGAAATAAGACCCGATGTCTGCTTTTGGCTGTTTATTGATAGTTAGATAACCGACTATCAATTTTGGCCAATTTCGCTAATCGTTTCGAAGAGACCCGTATCGTATTTAGTTATCCGAAAACCACTTCGATCCGGTTTGAAAATTATGAATGGATACCGTGAAGATAATGAAGACAGTGATTCGGTTTGTCCAGACCCAGGACAACTTTATGGACGTATGCTACCAGAACATCGTCATTGGAAACCTTTATATTATGGATATGCTTGTGCATGAAAGAGCGCTCGATGGTAAGGGTGTGAATACCCGGAGTGATAATATATTCGATCTATCCAGATCAGGGTAGGTCGGTCTTGTGTAGCAAGGGATCCCGGCGTGGTCTTCGGTATATTGTTCTAGAGGGGTACTGTGATAGGCCGTATCCCAATGACCCAGCCATTCGATGGAATTCATTCTCCAATAAGCGCCGTACGTTTTTGATTGTGCCCAACTATGCTGAAATATGAGATGCAAACATTTCAACTATTTTCTATTTACTTTCTTTAGACACTATTATAATATCAGATGATTCTGATAAAAATGTTTTGGTTGTCGTAAGGTAAAAACCCGTCGTGTTTATTTGTGACGTGATCTTACGAGATAACTTTGTTTTTCAAAGCATTTTGAAAAATGTTAATAATTTAAATCGAGCGTGTTTTCTCACGCTGGTTTTCCAGACTACTCGGTCATTATTTTATTATAATGCTTGGGTCGGATCGAGTATTACATATTCATGATAGGAAGATATGGAGTTCAGGAGACAAGCTGTAGGAGTTCAAACGCATAACACGTACTTGGTTATCTCCGCTGTATGAGGACAAGTTATTAAACTATCCAGATTGATGTATTGAATTGTTGTACTCTGATAGTGGTATGTATATTAACAGTACAGTTCTTGTATTTAAAGTCTGCTATTATATATTATATTTTGTTTCGCTGTGATTGTGAGATTCTGTGTTGTTATTTTTATATTTTTCTCTACTTTTTTCATCTTTACCCCTAACGAACTGGTATTTACGGGCACTCGACTACACGTCGTTCTATACAGTTGAACGTATTAATGTCGATTTTGGTCGAAAATCCTACCGTCCGTTACAAATTTATTAATTTATTATTTGTTTTTTAATAAATAATGTGTCAATAATTTGCAAAAATAGATAAATAAACCGAAAAATTATAAATTACTCCGATTCAGTTTAAACTAACTCAATACTGTAGAGTATTTTGATACGATTGTAACGCAAAAAAACGACATCACAAACGAATCTCATTTGCGAAAGCTATTAATTTTAGAAATTTATAAAGTTTAAATTTATTACTTAACAAAATTAAAACAGCCCAACGCACCAAAAACCATCGTTCCACAAATTGGGCATTTGGTCCGTCTCGCTCCGGACGCGCCAAGAATGGGAAATGGATAAAAAAAAAGGCTGGGAACGGCACCTAAAGAAAGCAGCCTGCCAACCGTGACAAAATTACATACTATTGACCCTGCACCGAGTAGATAGGGTGTTCGAAATCATTACCGTACGTATACATCTTCTCCCACGGTCAATAAATAATAGCTACGGTTTGCAAACACTGCTCCAATCCATTACCTAATATGCAGTGTTAATTCAATAACATATATCCAACATAGACATCAATCCCCAATGATTTCCACCAATTTATTTTGGTGCAGTTGCTACGATTCCCAAATTCTATACTATATATCAGCTATGACACATTGGCAATTTTGATTTCAGCTAAAATATTTCGATAAGTTGCATGAACCCATGGTACCTCTTTATAACTGATATTGTAGCATAGAAAACGAAATAACTCTTACTATTTCTTGATCATGTATCAAATTGTTTGCTTACTATACAACTTATATATGTCTGCTTGAACAATGTACACATTACCTAACTATTGACTGGATAACGGAAAGATGACAAACACCAAAGACCCCGTTTTTAAAAAAAGGAGGACAAACGATGATGCAAGAGCTAGGGTGCGTTGGCACCGAACGAAAACATGGTATTTGAACATGATACTTGAATGGGAAAAATTGATGAACGAAAAATACTTACGAAAAGGATATTTAAACGAAGTATTTGAAGGGAAGGATGAAAAGAAAAAAAAAATTCGATGGTTATTGATGTTAAACCGTCACGCCAATGGCATTTAAATAAGCAGAATGTACCGAAATCCTTTATTCAGGAACATGGCCTTTACTCAGTTTCCGTTAAGCTGGAAACAGTGAACAAGCCCTATTCAGAAATCATCCACCTGTTCACAAACTCATTTCATTTGTTCTGTTAGTGGTTTGTTTGTTAAATTTTGACTTGAACTATGTCTCGCACTTCTTCAATAGCTTTTTGTGTTTTTTACATTGTATTTGAGATATCCTTATACTGAAATTATACGTTGTTACTATGCACAAACTCTTTTTAATTTGCAACCATGTTGAACCTCAATTTTTTTTTATCAACCGTTTTATATTCCGTATACCTAAATGTATCTGTCCCCTATTTTTCACTTAAGGCTTAAACTATTCATACTATATAACGTTTGTTCATTCTCTTTCTCTCTCTTCACCGCCTGACGCAAATTTATTGTTGTTTAAAAAGTGCGCAAGGCGTCAGTTACTAAATGGTTTCAAGAAAGATTCCACCAAAGTTTACAAATGGTGATCCCGCAGGGGTTTACCACATTTTTCAATTGGTGCTGCTATATTATTTTCTAAACAATTATTGTGGTGTAGTCTAGCTACTGCGGTAATCAATAAATATCAGTTTTCTAACATAATGTCATACAAATCAAATTGCACCGGCAGATTAATAAAATTCAAGCATAACTTTTCATACTGCAACAACGGTGTAGGCATTTAATTCCACGCTACACTATCTAAGTGATGGTAAAGGAAACTGGAATCTATTCATTCTATCTAAAGGGTGCAAGTTCTCAATATGATTCTTTTTGTCCCAATGTGCCAAATGAGTCCTCATTAATACTAAATTGAATCAGTAGAAATAAATTTGGCAAATGTTCTTGGAAACAATAACGCTATGTTCAAGAACTTAAACGGAAATGTTTTCCCAGCAACAAATACAATAACCATAATAAGTAGCAATATAGTAATCTTTTCTTCATCTCTGATAGTATAACAAACGGTATGGTAAATTCATGTATGGTCGGAAATAGTACAAGCCTCAACACAGTAAACTGAAAAAGAGCAATACATCAAACCTCTTTATCTAAGAACGCAGTCATTTGGAGCTCCTAAAATCCTTCTTCAACTCAGAAACCCTTTTCACACACTCCGCCTTGCTCCTCCCTGGCAGTGCTGCCGCCACCTTCTCCCACCTCATATCCACATCCTTAGGAAATGCTTTCAATGCGTTCAACAATGCAATGTCCTCATTTGAACTCCAGTTCACGTTCCTTACATTCTCAATTTCACTCTCAACTCTCTTGTCCACTGGCTTCCTATCCTTCATAAACCGCACAAATGAATCACCGTCTCCACCCTTCCTCTCCCCCATCGACTTCCCCATCTTTATAACGCTATCTACTTTAAACCTTCCTTCAAATGCCTCTGCGATCTTCTCCCACCGCCTTGGCTCCCCTACAGGATGCTTGGATACCTGTTTCTTTAATATTTCGTAGTCCTTTTCACTCCATTCCTTTTCCTCTTTGATCGGCTCCTCCTCTACTTCTTTATCGGATCGTTCTGCTTTCAGATCTGATTTTGGAATAGTTGAAGGCTGGGGTTTGGGGACGGAGGTGCTGTTGTCAGTTTTGCGGGCACGGAAGCGGCGAGGAAGGCGATCGACTTCGGGATCTGACAGGATTTCGGGTACGGGGTCCGGTAAGATTGGACCAGCGCCGACGGTGGGGTCACCGCCGGTGAGGGAGGATGGGGTAAAAGGGGCAACGAGGAAGGAAAGGGAGAACCAGACAAGGAAGAAGGTTAGGGTTTGAGACTCGGAAAAGAAGCGGAAAGAGAGGAAGAGGAGGAGGAAGGAGAAGAGGAAGCAGGTGACGATGTGGAGTTTGGTGGGCGGGATGTACTGGAGGTTTGAGGAGGAGGAGGGGAGAGGGCGGGATTGGATTTGGAAACGTGGGCGGTATTCATCGTCAATGAACTCCATTGAATCAGTGATCGACTAGCTACTCAAGGGAGAGGAGTCCAAGATATAATTCGGGTTTGAATTGGAAAACAAAGTGAAACAGGGGATGGAAATTCGATCGGGCCTCCAGGTCATAACCAACGATGTACATTATCTCTTTCGGCTACCCGGGTCAAGCATTTCATTTGAGTTGCTCTTGAAGCCCAACCACACAAGTAGTGCCTAGTAATCCGCCTTTATAGATGTAGAATTCTGCTAAAAATATACTTTAAAAGTTAAAACTAATGTGACCTATGCTAAGCACTTTGCAAGGCTAGGGGCGAATACAAGATTATACTTGAAAGGGGTCGTAATATAAATAACAACAAATCATTACAAATTTATCATAAAATTATATTGATGTACCAAAGTTTTTGTTCCATTTTCCAACATAAACAAAAGGTTACACTAACTATAATTTTTCGATTACAGTTGTTCACGTCGAGATTTCATAGATTGAAATCTTTGCATAATGGTTTCATTTTCAATTTATCTGAAAATGGCTTTCTCAATATATATAACCAAACAAGCATTAAACCAATCGTCTTTCATACGACTATGCAACTGATTCTTAACAATTTTCATAGCAGCTCTTTCAACTATAGTAGTTGCTACTGGTAAAGTTAACGTCAACGCAATGGTTTTGTATACAAATGGATAGATTACATGTCTTTTTCTTTCAACCATCCTCTTTGCAAGAGTGGCAGTATCTTTAATAGCCAAAAAAACTCATCGTTTGTACGCATATCTGTAATGTAAGTTTCAAGTTGATTCTCAAATACCACAGTATCATGAGTAGAAAAATCTTTCGGATAAAATCGAGCAAAATTAAACAACTTTGTAACGTTGAAAGCATAATATGAGTCGATTGGATTAAGACTTCACATACACAAAAGCAACTCACTATTTTTCTCAGTAAAAAAGCTGTTTAGCTTTGAAAGTTGCAAATCTATAACGGTATTGCAAACTTCAACTCGTATATGATGTAAATTTGTAATTTTTTTTTAGCTCTACGTCTTGAATGTTTACAGGCTACATACTCACCATCCATGTTAGGTACAACTATTTCATTCAACGAACAAAATAAAGACACTTCCTCTATAAAAGATTTCCATTTCTCATCATTACTTCTCATATCTTGTAGGCCTTTTTTTGATATTTTTACCAAAATCAACGCATTTTCAATCTTCTAATCTTTTTTTTTTTTGCAATGTCAATGACAATTCATTAGTTATCCCTAGGATATTCTTCATCAAGTGCATGGTAAACATAAAATCATATGAATGCATTATCTCTAGCAAAACTTGTTCATCAACCTTTTGTTCCAAACTAGCACAGTCATCCACAATAATTTCCATCACCTCACACACAGAAGAGAACATGATAATAAGTCTAATAAGTGTACCATAGTGCGATCCCCATCAAGTGCCGTTTGGTTGTTGTAAACTTGTTTCTTGATTCAATCCTTTTCCAGTAAGAATCTCTCCTTTAGTCAATGCTTCAAGTACCTTTTCATATTGTTTAGCTAAGAGAATATCTTTTCTTTTGCATGATGCTCCAACAATATTCATTATTCTTGAAGTTATTTCAAAAAGAAACTCTACTTGAGCATTATTTTTTGCAACATAAACAAGAGCTAACTGAAGTTGATGGGAAAAACAATGGATATGAAAAGTGGATGGATTCTCATTTAAAATAAGTGTTTTTAAACTTGCAAGTTCACCTTGCACGTTAGCAGCTCCATCATAGCATTGACCATGCAAACTAGATATGCTTAATTTACAGCAAGATAATATATTTTCAATAGAATTCTTGATAGGTAGAGATATTGTATTCGCTACATGTTCAATGCCAATGAAGTGCTCAACTATCCTCCCTTTTTTGTTTACGTATCTCAAAACAATTGCCATTTATTCCTTTATCGATATGTCACAAGATTCATCAACCAATAGAGTAATCGGTGATCCGCCAATGTCCATGATAATAGCATTAGTTGTTTCAATAGCGGCAGCAACACATAGGTTCTTCTGAATATTAGATGAAATCAACTGAGAGTTTCTAGGAGCATTTTCAAATGATGAACTCTTAATTTCTAGATTATGGTCGGCAAGAAAGTGGAATAATTTTAAGTAATTTCCTCTATTGGTTGATGAATCATGATCAGGAAATGGCAAATCTTGTTGTAATAGGAAGCGAACACAATCTATAGCAGCAACCAATCGAGTTCTATATACAATTTTGCATTTACTTGTATTACTAATAATTAAAGATGAAACACTTATTGTATGCTTTTGAATCATGAGATCGAAACATTGTTTTGTCACTTGGTTTTGGGCGCTATTATGTTTTTCAACATGTAGATCAAGTTTCTCTTCTTTTTTTCCATTTTCGAAAACTAATGTTAACAAATATATCACTACCAATTTGGTTCATTTTAGGCTTGAAAAGATAACAATAAAGACAATACACTGAACCTTTGGCAATACTATACTCTAACCAATTAGCATATTGTTCAAACCAATCCTTATTGAATCTTCTTAATTCATTCATCATGACTGTTTGAGGAAAATCGCGATGGAAAGGTTGACAAGGACCTTTTTGCAAGTATGATCGTCGAACACAATCTCTATCATTTGCATTATAATTCCATAAAAAACATCGTAAATTCGAGTCCGAAGGATGATATTCATAATCGACGCCAACACGATCTCTTTTCGCTATGTTATTGGACGCATCTTCAGTCAAGGAAAAAACTAATTCATTTACCATGCATTTTGTTCTCGTGACAAATTTGTCCATTGAGAATGCTGTATTGAAACTGTAGTAATTTGCAAGTAACAACATCAATTTGTGTGACAAAATCTGTTTATTTCAAAATTTGTTAAAAATAGCTCATGAAAAATTTAGCAGCAACAATTAGAGCATTAAAGATTTTACAGATTAGAAAAACAATTACAAAGCTAAAAAGTAGTAAACCCTCTATGATTCTATTGCTAATAGCATTTCTTTTTTTTCTTGTATCACAAACAAACAACTAACATTTCTTACCGCTAAGAATTTTTTTATCTCACAGAGCATTTTAAATAATTTTGTTAGTGGCTTGTTTTTGTAACGCACACTCTCTTTAATCAATTATTGCAACACTGTCCTTGTTTGTATGCATTATAATTTGGTAACCCATCAACAAAAATTAAAGACCTAAACATATCAACATGTCAATTGAAACAATTTTCACAAAATTATACCATCTAATATCTGAATAGCAAATTAAATTTGAAATTAATACCTACTTAAGAGTAGAACAGTAGAGTAGCAGCAACAACTAGAGAGCAAGAGAAAAATTGCAAAGCGATTTTGAAAACAAAAACTAGGGTTTACTTGGTTTCACTTTTGCATTTTGAGGAGGAATGTTAAAGGGAAGGAAATGAAGTTAGATACGTAGGCTATTAAAGAAATGGAATTGTGGTTTTACTAATAAAACCCTATGATTTTAATAAGTTGAGAGGGGTCAAATTTATAATTGTTGGGTCCTTTGTGCAAATTTCAAAAAGTTGAAGGGGTCAGGTGATCCCCTTCAAACAAAAGTATATTCGCCCCTGAAACAGGCATCATTTTGACTGTTGCAACGGAAAATATAATAAAATTTTGATAAACGTTAAAATTTTGCGATACACTACAAATTCTTGATTTGTAATTGATAATAGCAAATTATGCTAAATAAGCATCATTAGAATCATAGGTTATTAATATTGGAAAATTTATTTACTCTTCATTTATTCTATGCATAAAAAATGAGTATCTCTAAAAAAATATTTAAAAATAAGAAAAACAGTCGAAATCCGTAATTCCTAACTTAAATAAAAATTTAGACAAACACCATTGTCTAAGTGGTTAAGTGATTCGGCTTTAGTGCGAGAGGTCACAAGTTCGAACTTGCGTAGCGTGAATCGAACGTTTATTGACATGAGTTTTGTTGTCCCAGTGACATGTCGTGCATAAAGTACCATTTCAAAAAAACACGGGACTAAAATTTGTCATTAAGCTAATTCTGTTAATAATTAGATATTTCTCAATGTTTTTTTGCATTGAACCCCTTAAGTTTGGGCATCAATTCACTTTTAACCAAAGACAACTCTTCTTGATGATGAAACCAAAAAGGAAAAAATAGGAAATAAACAGATAACAAAAGAAAAATCCCAAAATAGGTGATTGGTGGGAGTTTCTTTGTGAAGATGATGGGAAACGACATGTCTCGGATTTAAAGAAATAAAAAATGCATAGGGAAAAGTAATTGCAATCTTTCAAAAGGTATGGATAGTAGAAAAAAAGAAAGCACAATTTATTATAATAGAGGTTAACCCAGTAACGATACCTATTTTGCAGAGATAGATGAAGCATCCACTTCATTAGGATATGTGAATATCAAATTATCTTGCAGTTTTTCTGAAAAAGTAAGGATAGAAAAACGGTGAAATCATGCTACGCAAGGGGCTCATCGAATTATTAATTTAATAGTGAATTTTTCGATTCTTTTTTGGTCATATAAAGGTGAAAGTGCATATTCACGGCTCACCGAATTATTCATTTAATAGTGAATTTTCTAATTAGAATGTTATCGAGCTTCAATGTGGAAACTCTACTTTGATTATAGTTAAATCATAATATATCGTTGTAACAACTCGAAATTTAACCCATAATAATTAGTTCATTAATTAATAAAATAACTTTGTGAAATTATCAGAATCATGCCACAGGAGTTTCACCGTTCTGTCCGTGATAATTTTCTGGTCAATTTCCATATATAGAATGTTAAAATCCGAGCTAATATGAGCTAGAAACGAAATAAACAATAAAATAATATATGTATGTATGTATGTATGTATGTATGTATGTGTGTGTGTATATACATATGTATGTGTGTGTGTGTGTGTGTGTGTGTGTATCTATTGGGCTAGGTTGATCCAAGGGGCTAGGTCGATCTAGGGGTCGACCTAACCACGCACTAGGTCGACCGGATGGTAGACCTAGGGGGAGGGGTGATCGACCCCCCGGTCGACTCGCCTACGGGTATAGAATGAAGAAAATTTTCTTCATTCCAGAGGTTTTCGAACGCGTATTTTTTTTATTCTTTAGCCTCAACTGGTCCCTTCGTGACGGCTCCTATTTAGCCTATGATGTGCTTGCATCCTATTCAATTTCCATATCTAATGGTCTGAGATACACTTCTACCCCTATAAGTAAGACCCTAGGCCTAACAGTTTTCTCATTCTAGATTTTCTCCACTTGGGTTTACCTTTTCAGGAAGGATCCTAAAAGGAACTATTTTTCAAGGAGAGAATCTTGTTAATAAAAATATTTAAACACCCTCAAGTGGATCCGGGAAGATATAAAGAGAAGAGCTTAGGACCACATGTGAGTGATTGTAATTATTTTAGATTTCTTTAAGTAATTTAAAATAAAAGGGTTTTCAATAGTTGTAGTTTTACTATGATTTTTGGAATAACCTTTTTAATAATTTATTTGAAGGTTTTAGAATTATTTTCAGTCTATTTCTTTTAGCTATTCTTTTCAGTTAATTTAAATTTATTTCTGTTGATTATAGCTTTTCCATTTATTTACAGTATTTTAATTTATTTACCGTTATTTATGCATTATTTACATCTTTTTCCTATGCTTTGGCTTTTCTTCTATTTTTAGTTTTCTTTTATTTCTCCTTCTTCTTCGCGTATGGATTAGAATAGATTAAATGTGAATATGGATTAAAATTGTATGAATACTGAAATAACGAAAGATACGATGTAAATTGTAAAGACTGTAATAAAAATGGAATTAAGGCTGAATTTGGGCCTAATTATGATATTGATGTTAGAATTGGACTAATTAAAAATGATTGGCCTAGTTATAACTTGGAATTATAACTAAAAAGTGTATAAGATGAAAGAAGCTTATTTTTGCACTTAGACCTTGGGTTAAGTAATAAGCATGATTATAACATAGGTTATAATAAGTAATAGAACAGAGTGAGGCTTATTTTCAGACTTAGGATAAATTAATAAGCGCATATAATAAGAAAAAAGGTAAAAATTTATTTAGACAATTTATCTAAGTTAATAAGTAAAGAATTAAAGCATGACCTATACCAAATAACATTCCCCTATTTCTATGTACACGGTGGTTCACACAACCCTGAAGTGAAACGAGGTGTCTCACATAACCCTGAAGTGAAACGAGGTGTCTCACATAACCCTGAAGTGAGACGAGGTGTCTCACATAATCCTAAAGTGAGACAAGGGGCACACTTATGTTAGTAACGGTAGTAAATGGTCAATAAGTAGAAGTCCAAATCATGGGGATTTGGGCAAAGGGTGTAACTAGATATTATTTGGATGACGGGCCAACACTAATAGCATTTCCCCTATTATTTCTATGGACCTTAAAGTGAAACGAGGTGTCTCACATAACCATGAAGTGAGACGAGATGTCTTACATAATCCTGAAGTGAGACGAGGGGCACGCTTATGCTGTAAGAAGATCCAATAGTGGAACAACATGTAACATGAGTATGGTGGCGGTTACACGTGCGACTTCCATTCGGGTGCTCAAAAATCGTTATGAGTTCTAAGCGCTTAGTGTGCGCCTTTCGTAGGCACCAATGTCTACTGCGTAGTGAGCTTTAGCGTCCGATCCACAGTAGATTCTATGGAGTAGCAGGCCGATCAAAAGGTCGTATTAGAAATTTATCCTAATCTTAGCAGCTAGCAAAAGCAAGTGCTAACAATCAAAGTTAATCAATTATGTTAATCGTGTTTATTTCTAGCTTATTCCTTTTTCATATTTCCTTTGTTCCCTTTATATATACTAGAACTGTTGTAAGGTCTATTACTTTTACTTAGCTTAAAGATTCTAGTAATTACTATCATTCACCAGCTTTTAGTTTGACCCACTCCTCTATTTTTTCCTTTTTTCCTTATACGCAATCAGGGGCAAAGAAGATAGACCGCGGCTTCTTGAAGACATGGAGACCCTATCATGTATTCCTTCTTTTTATTTCCAGCTTTTTGTTCTTTTATTGTACTGGCACCGTGTTGAGAAAAAGTTTGTGTTGTACTTTGGTTTTTCTGATGAGACTGAGATGTTATTTTCATAAGACAGTTGTATTTGGTATTTGGAGCATATGTGGTTTGTCCGAGGTATTTATGAAGTATAAATTTTTAAAATCACTTACTGTTTTTAATTACTTCCGCTGTGTTATTATCTATCTATTTTGTCTTGTGAATCTTAGTCTCTTTTGGGTATACTAAGAGGTGTGGAGTGTTTCATTTGGTTTCAGAGCCTGAGATTACAGGATTCCTAAAAAAAATTAAGTAAAATATTTTTCAAAATAACTTGCTTAAAAGTATTTTTCGAAAAAGAACTCTCAAAAGTTGTTTTTAAGTATAAAAGAGTTTTTTTATAAAAAAAATCCCCTCAAAAGTCCAGTTCAATTTCCCTTCGACTCTTTCCTAAACTATCGTTTTCTTTTTATAGAATGGCGGATGCCCCAAACCTTCCCGAGGGCATTTTAGTCCCAGCCTGGTTTCATAGGTATCTACAAGCTACAACTCCAGAGGGGTACAGGCAAGCGCCCAACCCAGCACCAACGGGTGGGAATCCCATCAACCCACCTGCCGTCGTCAATTTCTCTAAGCTTTGTAAGGATTTCGCGAGTTTGGGTGGAAAGACTTTTTTTGGTAAGGAGACTTTTATGGAGGCAAGAGCTTGGCTTAGAGACACAGAGTGGATATTCAGACTATTAGGATTAGCTGATTAGTAACGAGTTCAGCTAGCATCTTGGCAGCTAAAACAGGAGGCTTCATATTAGTGGGAGGTCATAGAGTTAGAAGGTAGGGAGGTGACTTGGAATGGATTCCAGGAGCGGTATGATAGGAAGTTTTTGTCTCAAGCAGAGGAAAGGGTTCAGTTAGAGCGGTTTATCAATTTAAAGCAAGGAAGTTTGTCTGTAAAGGAGTACATCAATCAATACAATGAATTGTCGCTGTTCGAAATGGAGTTGGCGAATACACCGCACAAGAAAGCTTTGAAGTTTACGAAGGAATTGAATCAGCCCCTTTAGAGATTGTTGTTGACTCACATGCCGATGGGAGCTACTTATGAGCCTTTGGTGGAGACGGCGCTTATATCTGATACAGTCAAGGTAGGAGAGTCAAAGAAAGTTGTTAAGTCAGAAGGTCCGAACAAAAAATGGTTGAGGAACAATAAAGAGAAGAAGAAAGACGATGGCCCTCAGAAGCAGATTAAGAAACGATTGAAGTGTGGTAGTTGTGGAATTATGGGGCATATCGTCGGGGATTGCAAGAGGGAGAAGATGAAGGGAAAGTGCTTTAGTTGCAGGAAGCCCGGTCACTTGCGTAGGAATAGTCCCCAAAAGACGAGACAGGGAGCTAGTACACCGATCACACAGATTTAGGCATTAGACGTAGCACCTTCAGGCAACATTCCAGATAGAGGTAGAAAAGTCACAGTTGAAGGTTTGATTTCTATTTCTGATTTTTCCATTCGAACTCTATTCGATTCTGGAGCATCACACTCTTTTATCTCTAATTCTCTTATGGATTGTTTTCACTTAGACATTTCTTTAGTAGTAGACCCCATTGTTGTTTCAAATCACATAGGGGATCGACACACTTATCTATGGTTTGCAGAGGTTTGAAATTTTGTATCTTAGGCGTGGAATTCGACTGTGATGCCTATGTTTTGGGATTTTCAAGGCATGAGATGATTTTGGGGATGGATTGGATATCCACATATGGAGCTATATTAGAATGCGAGAGGAGAGTCGTTAAACTAGAGACATGCAGCGGCAGAACTCTCGAGGTTTCTTGCGACCCGCAAGGGTCATCATGTTGAGTTTCCTATATTCCCTTGATTCATCTTCCGTAGAGCTAGATTCAGTTCCTATCATTAGAGATTTTGCAAACGTCTTTGAGGAGGTTAGGTGACTACCCACTAAGAGAGAGATTGACTTCATGATTTATTTAATTGAGAATGCTAAGCCAGTAACATTACCTGTGAGGCACATGGCACCTAGGGAGAGGAAGAAATTGAGCAAGCAGATCCGTGAGCTTTTGGAGAAAAGTTTCATAAGAAGGAGCATATCGGAGTGGGGAGAACAAGTCGTCTTCGCTACTGAGGCATATGGTTCTATTCAAATTTGCCTTAATTATAGAGAATTAAATAAGCTCACAAAGAAGAACCGATATCCACTCCCCCGGATTGATGATCTTTTTGACCAGTTAGTTGACTTTTCGGTATTCTCTCAACTTAATTTAGCCACAGGGTTCCATCGGCTTAGGGTCGCCAATGATAGCATAGATAAGACCGCATTTAGGACACCAGATGGATTCTTCAAGTGGTTGGTTATGTCTTTTGGGCCAACCAATGCCCCAGCCTATTTTGTTGATTTGATGAGCCGCGTCTTTAGAGAGGTCCTAAATAAGTTTGTGGTGGTATTGGTGGATGACATCTTAGTGTTTTCCAAGAATAGAGAGGAGCATGTTGTTCATTTATAGGAGGTTTTTCGTACACTTCGCAGTCATCATTTGAGAGCTAAGTTTTCGAAGTGTCACTTTTGGAGAGAGGAGGTACATTTCTTGGGGCACGTGGTCTCGAAGAAAGGTTTGGCTGTTGACCCGCTAAGGTGATTGCGGTGCAAGAGTGGAAGGCCCCAAGAACATCACCAAAATTAGGAGCTTCCTAGGATTGGTGGGCTACTATAGGAAGTTCATTAGAGACTTTGCTAAGATTTCGGCACCACTCATGCACCTTACTAAGAAGAATAAAGAATTCATGTGGGACGTGGATTGTAAGGATTCCTTTACGAAGCTTAAGAGGCATCAGTATTAGTTTTACCTAGTGGAGCTAAGCCTTTTGCTGTATACACTGATGCATGTGGGACAGGTTTAGGAGCGGTGTTGATGCAAGAAGAAAGGGTGGTATGTTATGTTAGTAGGCAGTTGAAGAAGCATGAGAAGAACTACTCTACCCATGATATGGAGTTAGCTACTATAGTTTTTGCACTCAAGTCTTAGAGGCACGATTTGCTTGAAGAGAGCTTTGAGCTTATCGCCGACCACAAGTCATTGAAGTACCTATTCTCGTAGAAGGACTTGAACTTGAGGCAGCAGCGATGGATGGAGTTTTTGGCGTCTTATGATTTTGAGATAGCTTATACTCCTGGCTAGAGTAATGTGGTTGCAGATGCATTAAGTAGGAAGAAGGGAACCCTTAGTCCTTTGTTAGAAGAGTGGAAGAACTTGAAGTTTATTTCTACTTTTGATTTTAAGGCCTCTATGGACATTACACTTTGATTTTTAGCTAGGTTGAAGTGAGTCATACCCATATGGATCAGACTGGCTCGAGGCAGTGAGAGCATTCAGAGCTCATGGACATTATGGATAGGATTAGCCGAGGAGAGGTATCTAGAAATCTCTAAAGTTATTCCATAGATGTAAAGGGTGGCTAAGGAGATATGTGGGGCTTTGTGTTCCTCGTACTATTGACTTGTTGAGAGTGGCACACCATTCCCATATGACTATTCATTCGGGTGGTGACAAAATATATAGGGACATGAAGAGGATGTTTTACTGGAATGACATGAAGAAGGATGTGGTGGAGTTCGTAGCTAAGTGTCTTGTATACCAAAGGGTTAATGCAGAGCAATAGAAACCCACTGGATTACTTCAGCCTTTGGATGTGCCAGAGTGGAAGTGGGACAACATTTCAATGGATTTCATAGATGGTTTACCCCATTCTAGAAAGGGGAATACTAGAATTTGGGTAATCATAGGCCATTTGATCAAAAGTGCCTACTTCATTCCTGTTAAGAGCAAGAGGATGGCATCTTATTTGGCATCCTTATATGTTCGAGAGATATTCCGACTACATGGAGTTCCCTCTAGCATAGTAAGCGATAGTGACCCCATTTTCACTAGTGAGTTTTTGGAGAAGCTTACAGGAGGCGCTAGAGACACAACTTAGGTTGAGTACGGCCTATCACCCACAGACAGATGGCCAAGCAGAGAGATTGAATATAGTGCTCGAGGATTTTTTGAGAATGTGCATTTTGGACTTTGGAGGAACTTGGGTGGAGCATCTTTCGTTGGTTGAGCTTGCGTATAATAACAGTTATCAAACTAGCATAGGAACGGCATCATTCGAGGCATTATATGTGAGACCTTGCAAGACCCCTTCGTGTTGGGTGGATTCTATGTAGAAGTTGCTACTTAGGCCTGACATGGTGAGGGAGACATTGGAGAAAGTGGATTTAATTCAACAAAGGATGAAGACGGCTCAAAGGCAAAAGTCTTATGCGGACAAGCGAAGGAGAGAGCTTGAGTTTGAGGATGGAGACTTAGTTTTTGTTAAAGTATTCCCACTTAGGAAGGTGGTAAGGTTCGAATCTAATGGAAAGTTATCCCTAGGTTTGTCGGAGCATTTCCTATCATGGAGAGAGTTAGGAAGATGACTTACAGATTAAACTACCAGAAAGGCTCGTAGGAGTGTATGACGTTTTTTATGTTTCACACCTGGGAAAGTACTTACATGAGTCGGCGGAGGTCGTAGAGCCTAGTCAGTTGGAAGAAGCGGAGGTAGAAAGGGAAGCATTAGCTCGGCGCATCACCATGAAGATTGTTGGAAGAGACACCTAGCGACTGAGGAATAAGGAGGTTCCGCTAGTGAAGGTGCAATGGGGAGATGATGTTGCAGATGCAACTTGGAAAGCTGAAGAAAAAATTCGTACTTCATATCCTTATCTTTTCGATAGTAAGTTTCAGAATTTCCTATTTTACATCTTTAGTTTTGAATAGGTTCTTTTCTTTATTATCCTTTGGGAGGGTAGAACTTAGGATTTAACCTATAGATGGTAGGGTTTGATGTAAACATGCTAATAGAACCTGTTATGTATGATGTATGTTAGTGGTTACAAGTGTTTGCTCGTGAATGTTATAGACGCATATACTTACACTAGGCACTATTATCTCTTAGGGATCGGCTGCGACGACCCACCTCTATACTCACACTAGCCAAGGATACTACGCGGTAATGCCGTCGACTAGCACGAAGAATATAGACTGTTGAGGAGCGACCATCTTTGTAATTGCTTTATGTGAGTACCCATATGTCAGATAATATGGCATAAGAGAAAATCTAACATATCAAATACAAACCCAAGGCTACTATACAGCGGCTATGTGGTCTTTGAAAACAAATATAAAATAAGCATAACACAAATCAGTCACAGATATTCATATCACTAATGCGGAAACAGATATAACATAACATATAAAAGTGTACACCAAAGTAGTGGTCATATAAGATCTACTGCATCACAATAGAATAGGTACAAGTGCTGGACAAAAGAATATGTATACATCAAGAAGTCTCTATCTTGAATGTATAATAACAAAAACTACAAAGCTAAAGTAGTTAGCCAAAAGTCAGATGACGAACCCTGATAAGGAGTCAAGCAGAAGCACCTGAAACACCTCGGTCTGACCTAAGTATTATTTAAGAAAAAAATAATAAACGGATCAGTCTAGCTATAAATATCACATAAAATGAGATAGAATAAGAGATATGACAAAAACGTATGATAACAATAATGTCATACTGCGACAAGTATACATCGGATAACAACAAAAATCATACAATATCTCAAATCTTCTCAAACACCAAAAAGAACATCATATTCTTTATTCTTATTCACCAAACCAAACATATTGATAAAGCTTATCAATATAACCACAAAAATTGGTGAAACACAAATTTGAGAAATCAATAATTAGAAATCCATAAAACACAAAGGGGGAGGCCTATCATAAACGGGAGCATGAAAACTCACCAACACATGCAACACAGACAGAACGCTATTCCATGGTCGCTAACCATCAATTTTGAGCCGAGGCTCCACAAAAGGCCCGAAGACCATGGGTCGCTACCCCACCAATTTTGAGCCGAAACTCCACAAACGTGGTTTAGTCCCCCACACAAACAAAGAGACATCGCTAGTCTAAATCACAAAATGATCATCATTGATCGATAAGTGTAAATTACACTAAGCTAGTAAATAAATGAGTTTAGCTTCATGTCCCATAACCACTGGCTTAACTTAAATACTTATGAACAAATTATAGACTTTCACTCGAAAATTGTCACGAGATTTCAATCGAACAAGTCCAAAAATTAACCGACGAAGTAAACGCAAGCGTTTCATACCACTTGTTTTGCTACATCGTTTAATTAGATTTCCCGTGCGAATGAGGTAAAGGTTTGTATATATTAATAGATTGGAATTTTTTTTAAAAAAAAGGAGCTTTGTATTAAAAATAATGTTGATATCGTTTTTGTGAAAGAATTTAAGTATTTACTACTAGTATAAAAACCTTGGTATTTTAAAGTAACAAACCATAGAAATGATTGTAAAAACAATCAATCATCAAAAATTCACATACGTTAATGCGAATTAAATCCATTAAAATCAATATCAAATCCATCTAATGGATATTCCCAAAAATACCGAAAAATAGTCATCAAAGTCGATAATAAATGATAACAACTAACCAAATTAACAAAAATCGATTAAAATTTGAAATCCACACAAAAACACCCAAAATAGGCAAAATTGACAGTTTCAAATGTCTAGTAGGTATTTGCAGATGTCTGGCCCTAGGTTCTGAAAAAATATATGATTTTTCTCATTTCTCTTTTTAATTGCAGAACCATTTCAAACGCCTGGATTTTTCAACCAGATGTCTGGATTTTATTCCAGATATCTGGATTTTAGCTCTGCCCTTTTTCTCTTTTCCATGCACCCTTTCCAGACGTCTGGATTTTTCAACCAGACGTATGGATTTTTCATCCAGACGTTTGGATTTCCTTACTAGGAAAAAAAATAGCCTACCCCAAAAAAGGAAAATCCAAACCGAAATGTGATCGAACGAGCGATGGATGCTAGTGATTTATGCCAATCGACAACCCAGTCCTATAGCTCTTTGATACGCCACAAATAACATGTTCAAATATCCAAGATAAGATCTTTAAAGATTTCGACTGCGAAACACCAAAATTGAAAAATTCACCAAATCAATTCAAATCAAACGAAAATGAATATGAATAGATGTTAGGAATTCATACTAACAACAATGAACGTTATAGACGTAGACACGAATTAAAAAACTCACCTTTGAAGCAAAAAACAACAAGTGAAAAGCTTTAAAACAAAGCAAGACCAATTCCTCTTCAATACACCTCTAGAATCTTCAATCTATTATCAAAAGTGAAGTTTTTCCTAAGTTAAATTATAGGAATTTCTGAAATTGGAGAGAGATTGAGATGGAGATGATGAAGAGGATGCTTATCTAAGCTTCACTTTGATTTTAGAGCAAGAACTTGAATTTCCTAAGAGAACTAGGGCTTAGGAATTTTAATTTCCCTTTCTTTCCTCCATTTTTACTTTAGCTTGAGAGTGTTAGGAAACGAAAATGAATGAAGAGGAGAAAGGTGGAGTTAGGGTATTATGTTGGGTTAATGGGCTGAAACCCAAACCCCAATAGAAAAATAGCAAAATTGTAGTCAACTCCAAACATATCGATGTTTATACTCAAAAAGATCGCAAACGACGTTTTGGACTCAATGGAAGTGGTCTTGAGCCCTATTTCGACCTTCTACGAAATGTAGCATTTCGGACTTTAATCCGATTGACGATGCTATATTTAAATAAATCATTTAAATATACAATCGTAAAATATGTGGTTTGTTATAGATTCTTATCCTTAAATAAATTGCGTCCTCGCAATATGTAAGAAGAAAAATAAAAAGTAACAACCATACTGAGGCATAACAACAAAAAGAAAGAAATTTTGAAATGAGAAGTTCACCTTAAGGAGCACGAGAGAGTAAGTCCGGATGTGTTCGCTCGATGAATTCTCTGTATTCCCAAGAGCAATCCTTAGGATTTGAGGACCATTGAACTTTCATAAGTGGAACATCTTTGTTTCGAAGGCATTTAACCTTCGTAGCAATAATACGAATATGATGTTGCTCATAAGTCAAATTAGGCGAAACTTCAATTTCTTCAATAATACCAGGCTCAGGATAGAATCGGAATCTCTAAGGCATTTCCGTAGTTAAGATATGTGGAAACCGTCATGGATAGCAGAAAATTGAGCCGGTAATAAAAGGTGATAAGCCACGGAACCAATGCATTCGGTGATGGGTAATGGCTAATATACCGAGGTGCTAATTTTCCCGATCAATTGAAATGCACAACACCATTCATAGGTAAAACATGAATAAACACCAAATCTCCCACATAAAATTTCAAATTCCTTCTTCGGTTATCGACATAGCATTTTTGTCTACTTTGAGCTTCTTTCATCCTATGACGAATAAGGTCAATCTTTTATATGGAATCGCGAATAAAACCTGAACCTAAAATCAGCTTCTCACCGGCCCCAAGCCAACAAGAAGATCGACATGGCCTTCCGTAAAGTGCCTCGAAAGGAGCCATACCAATACTAGATTGGAAGCTATTATTATAAGAAAACTCAACAAGAGAAATACGATCTTTCCAACTTCCACCAAAATAAAGAATGCATGCATGAAGAAGATCTTCAAGAGTTTGATTCACATGCTCAGTTTGTCCATCGGACTGAGGATGATAAACGGTGCTAAAATTAAGCTTTGTTCCCAAAGCTTTTTGAAGACCTTTCCAAAATCCACTAGTAAATAGTGGATCATGATCACTAACAATAGAAGTAGGAACTCCATGTAATTTAATAATTTCTTTAACATAGAGTTTAGCCAAAAGATGTACGGTCCGATTGGACCGAATGAGAATAAAATGGGTGGATTTTGTAAGTCTATCCATAATCACCAACAAACTATCATGACCAGAACGAGCACGGGGAAGACCGTCAATATAGTCCATGGAGACTTGATCCCACTTCCAAAATGGAATGTCTAAAGGTTGCAATAACCCACCGGGCTCGGCCTTTACGAGTTGGCAAGTCATGCAACGCTTAATGAAGTTAGCAATATCAGATTTCATTCCATCCCAATAATAATATCGCTTCATGTCCACGTACATTTTACTACTACCGAGATGGATGGTAAATCTAGAACGATGAGAATCTTGTAAAATGTCTTTACGAAGATCACTAATATTTGGCATGATAAGTCTACCAAATTTTCGAATGCCGCCACAAACATCGATTTCAGAGTCTTTCAAACCATGAATGTTACCATCTCGACAACTTTGGCTAAAATGTGCCAATTCGGGATCATGCTTTTGTGCATCAAGAATACGGTCTAAAAGAGATGGATGAGCCTCAAGGCTACATAAAATGAGATATGAACATGAATTGGATTCGCGATCTTGAATCTCACAAGTGGATAAAGTCTCGAGATCATTCCACTAAGATATCATCATGGAAACAACCGCTTGTTACTTACGACTAAGAGCATCGGCAACATGATTCTCTTTCGGGGAGTATAAAGAATATCAAGATCATAAGATGCAAGGAACTCGAGCCGATGTTGTTGACGCAAATTAAGTTTCTTTTGGGAAAATAAATACTTCGAATATTTATGATCGGTTTAGAAAACAAATTTCTCTCCCAAAAGATAATGACGCCAAATTCTTAGGGCGAAAATAATGGCCGCGAGCTCTAAATCATGAGTGGCATATCTATTCTCGGTAGGCTTTAATTGCCTAGAAGCATAAGCTATAACACATTTCCTTTGCATGAGAACGGCTCCCAAACCAACATGACTAGCATCGGTATAAACAATAAAGTCTTGGTTCCCTTCGGGAATCACAAGAATATGGGCATCGGAAAGAAGTTTTTTTAATTTCCGAAAAGAGGCTTCACATTTGTCTGATCAAATGTAATTAACTTTCTTTTTCGTCAAACCAGTAAGAGGTACGAAAAATTTGGAAAAATCCTTTATGAAACGACGGTAATAGCCCGCCAATCCACGAAAGTTATGAATTTCCGTCACACCTCCGTTCTCTTTCAATTTTGAATCGCTTCAATCTTTGAAGGATCCATGGAAATTCCGGATTCAGAAATGATATGTCTTAAAAAAATTATACGAGATTGCCAAAAGTGGCACTTAGAAAATTTTGCTTTCAATTGATTGCTCCTAAGAGTTTCCAACACAATTCGAAAATGTTTTTCATACTCTTCCTCGGTTTTAGAATAAACAAGAATATCATCTATAAAGATGAGAACGAATCGATCGAGAAAGTTTTTGAAACTTGATTCATAAGGTTAATGAAATAAAATGGAGCATTCGTTAAACTAAATGGCATAACAAGCCATTCATATGATCCATAACGAGTATTGAACGATGTTAAAGGGATGTTATCCTCTGCAATACGAAGCTGATGAAAACCGGTTACTAAGTCTAATTGTGAAAAGACTCTAGCTCCGCTAAGTTGGTCAAACATATCATGAATCGGAGGTAAGGGATATTTATTCTTAATGGTGAGATCACTAAGCTTGCGATAGTCAACGCAAAGCCTAAGTGTACCATCAGATTTCTTCACAAAAATTGCTAAAGCTCCCCAAGGAGAGGAACTAGAACGAATATATTGCTTCGATTCCAATTCGGATAATTATTTACGCATCACCTCATTATCCTTATTGGACATATGATAAGGATGATGAGTGATAGGTAGAGCTCTAGGGATTAGATTAATTCTGAACTCAATTGCTCGCTTAGGGGATAATCCTAAAACGGGCTCAAATATGTCAAAAATTCACGAATAACATGAATGAGGGAAATGACATCTTTCTTTATCAAATACTTTTCTGAAAACCCGCCGCACACTTATCTTTCTTTTCCAAAAACATTTGCGAACTATATTTTTTATATGAATATTTTAATAATTAATTAAGCCTTTCTATCTCAAATAATTCACAATAAATCTTAAACACCTGAGAAAATTCCCCAAAACCACAATAAATCAAATTAATTATATTCTTTAATATATATTTGGAGGCAAAAACATAATTTACTTATTTTAAATAATTAAAATCCAAATATATCATTTTCCAACCTTACACCAAAAATTCTCATTAAATCAGAAAATTTGAAATTAAAAATCCACTTCTAAAATAATGTTTCTAATATCATATCAAAATTTTAAGTCATTTAAATGTCATATGATAGGTTTTCTTACTCAAAAATATCATTTAATTTCATAGATAAATTGCATAATTTTACCAATAAGCATATAATCATTCGAACTATCATAGCATAATATAATATGAGCAAAGAATCAGATTTATACTTAAAACCGAAATAATACTTAAATCATGAGATGCATAACAATTATTTATCTTGAATGATTTAAGAAGGTTGAGATTTATATTTTATTTGATTTACCTAAGCTTTGATCTTGTTTTCCCTAGCTTTATTTCTCTTGAAATCCTTGTTAATGACCGACCTTGATTCTTTTAATTTTGTTTGTAATGGATGAAATAAGGGAGGAAATAAAAGAATAAGAGTTTATGTTTAGAAATTTAGATTTATTCCCAATTTTCCCTTAACATATATTCTTGCTTCTTATTATATTTTTAAATCATTCTTAAGAACTCATTCATTAATGCACAACCTCTATTAATTATCAAATCTCAACCTCGTTAGCCTTTTACATTAATGTATTTAATCTATCCATTTAAAAATAATAAATAATGGTAATTGAAACTAGGTTTGTTCCAATAAATTTGGTAAAAATGTCACTACCTGCTAAGTGACGTGTGTTAATATTCTAATAGTTCGATATTACTTGCGGACCAAATTTACACCTAACAGGTCACATAACCGAAACGTTGAATACTCCTTTGACCAAACGATTTAATTAATTTGTAATTGTTATAAATTAAGTAAATGAAGTAATATTTATGATATATTAATTATAAAATTTTATTTTGATTTGATGAACAAATATTATTAAAAATGTTTATAATAGTTATAAATATATTAATTGATATACGATATTGATACACGTTTAAATTAGATTTAAATACAAATATAATTTGTTCGGGCTTTAAATTGGTTTGAAACCCATATGAGGACTGATGTGTTCATCCTGATGGAGCATGATGTGTGCGGCCATACGATGGCAAACAAGGGGCTTGATTTGATAAGATAAAGGAAGAGAACGAGTAAAAGAGAAAAGTGGATCTGGATCCTAATTTATCCCTCTATTCTCTTCTCTATATAAGCATCATTATCCTCGCTCAGTCATTACTTTTTGGAGCCTCCATTTGTACATTCACTCTGGTTGAAAATAATCCATATCCACCGCTTCAATCCAAAACACAAATCAGACAACCAACGAAGTTGCAACAATAAATTTCACGAACATAACGAGACTAATACTTGATTATTTTGTACATTGAAACTACTAAATATAATCACAAATGGTTAACTTATAAAACCAAAACACTAAGGTAGCGTTTTGTTTAAAAATGAATTTTATGTTTTTGGTTTTCAATATGTATCTCAAATATAAGAAGAATGAAAGGACGACAGAGAGGAAAAAAGAAAGACGGATGAGAGTAGAAGGATGACGGAAGAATGGATTGTTTCACGTGCTTATGTTATTTTCTAAAACGTGGAAAATAAAATAAAGTTGTTTTCTATTTTGTATGTTAAATTCGTTTTTTAAATTGGTCGTTTTCGATAATATAAATGCGTTATGTGCATTTCTGTATGGATGAAAACTCAAACAAGGAATGCATAGGTTGTTTCTAAATAACTATGTAAATCCTTTGGAAATACATGGGATCTACATGATATTGGGATCAGTGCTGGCTTCATGTTTACGGAAAAAGTCCATTTTCCTAGGTCTGTAAGAAAAAAAATGCTATTGAGCGGTTGATCGTGAAACAACATAGTATTTTAGTAGCTTAATTTGAAACCATCATAATGTACTATACTATAATGGATCAAGATTTTCAAGAAGTATACAGTCTACATAGGTGAAATAAAGAAAATCCATACGAGTTCACTGACTTCTTATTTATGTACCCTTCAAACAAAGCAAGAAGCTTATTAAAATGATATCTCTAAGAAGAAGTGCCAATCTGACAGGAAGGGAAAAAAAGGTTGAATAAGAAATTATATGAAGCGCAAGACTGCGTTGAATGCAAAGTCTAAACTAACAAATAATATATAGTTGGATTAATGATACAAAACTCCTAAACAGAATGCAAATATTCACAGAAAACAATTGATAGGATGATTAAATTTCAGTACAAAGTTTGAAATTTACTTGGTGGACTACTAATGCAATCTAACTAAGCGAAAACATAAATATCACTACAAGTACTAATTTTAAGCTCACATTTGGATTAATATATCAACATATAAATATGAATCACTAACGTGCCTTGTTTATTTCTTATATGTCTTCATATGTTTCCCTGTAAGTGATGAAGCAAACCTCGGTACATTTTTTAAAGAAACACTAACACCAGCAATTATTGGTCCTGTCTTCTGTGAAGGAAGTAATATCACCTTTTCCATTTTGCACTTATTTATCTAGCTGAAATGCAGATCTTCTGATACAATAAAAATCAGTAGCTGGTATTTCCAAATGAAATAAAAAGTGGAAATCAATATGTCACCTCGATTGCTAATGTTGTATTATTAGGCTATCTCCAGTAAACAATTCTCTGCAGCCAACTACTCAACCTTTTCTCGATTTAGGTTAATAACAGCAACAAGAGAAAATTCACATAATAATGTAGTAAAAGTAGAATCTGTTACTTCCCAATTCACGATACGATGAAGGGCTACACATTTGCAATGACTAGTTTTCGATTGTAAATCGGTTGAAAATTCGACCACATCAAACTTGAATTAGGGCTATCTACCGTGTATTTGGATTGCGATTATCACTTACTAGGGCTATAATCTAGTTTCTCGCCGTGCTTTTCCCCCCAGAACAATTTTGAAGAACCCTTGAATGGGGTAACATAGAAATGATGACAAATTGAATTGAAGAGAATTCCTTCAAGTTTTTTCTTCAATTGAGGGTAGAAGTATAATAAAAATGACTTAAGCATTATGTGGGAAAGATAAGCGGTTGAAAGAAAATATCAACATTTCAGGAAAGCATTGGCGGGATAACTCAGTAGCATTTTTTTTAATGCTAGCAGTAGCATTCATCATTCAAAGAATCAATGCAACTAATAACAAATTTTCTTCTAGTGTATAATTCCACCTTTTACTCAATCTACTTCCGTCAGAGCTATCCAAAATCAAGCCATTTTTTCCCATATTTAAGCCACCTATAGCCCCTATTGTGGCCGTACAAACCAGCCCCTCTAAATGAACCATGAACCCATATGTGGCCTAAACAAATATTTTGCATTTTAAATCTAATTTAAAACGCTTATCGATATTGTATATCAATTAATATATTTATAACTTTTATAAATACATTTAATATTTGTTTATCAAATCAAAATCAAATTTATAGTAATATTTAATAAATATTAGTTGATTTAACTGATTTATAATAATTTATAAATTAATTAAATTGTTTGATCAAAACAGAATTCATCGTTTCAGTTGTAAGACTCATTAGGTGTAAATTTATTCAGCGGTTAATATCGAACTATTTGAATATTACCATTTACACGTTACTTAATAGGCGGTGTGACATTTTAGCCAAATTTATTGCTTACTTAGTTTCGGTAAAATTCAATTTTACTTTGTTAAGCATTACGCAGTTGTGATTTTTATTTGCACTAATTCTCTTAGTCAAAACTATACACTTTGAACTTAAATTTGGTAATGGCCAAAATTATAGTATTCAACTTGATAGTCCGAACACAAAGTTCTTGGTTCAATAATAGCAATTATTATTAACTCAAATGCTCTGGCTAAATGCTTTTACTTTAAGTTGACTTGAGTTCACTGTAATACTAACCTCATATAACTTAGGAGATGAATTCTCTCTTGAATAGTGCTTCACTTTTAATAGTTCCACTGACCAAACTGTAATTACTCGATGAACGTTGTGCCATCATTTGACTACAATAAAATTTTCATATTGAAGATCGATAATATTTTCTAGTCGGGAGAGCTGTGCAAATTACTCAAATTGATATTTTCTGTTTAACCTTACTTATGTTAACCAATAGAAAATCATCGATTGAGTCATTTCATAGTTATCCACTAACGATCAGTATGTAACCCCTTTGTGCCCCAAGCAGCCACGAGTAATACATTGTCCAACATTTAGAGAGCGCTACGTACTCTGATCTCAATAGATGTATCGATATACAGTCTCGATACGTCTTGTCTAGAAATATTTTAAATGGTATATTTAGTTTCATTATGATAAATTACTAATGGTTGCAATACTTTGCTATAACAAAACGTACAATTTATGGATTTTCTATTAAATATAATTTTAATTAAATTAATTGATTAATATAACACATTATATTAAGTATATAATAATCAGAAAACACTTTTTATTTTGAACAAGGTTGATTATCGAGTTAGATATATGTAGCAAATTATATAAATGCCCTAAGGCATATCGTTAACTATATCAATCTCCTACTTGCACTTGGGGTCGATTATGGAATTTTATTCCAACTTCTCCAATTTGTTTCTTCCAAACCAGCTAGGTCAGTCCCTCAGCGAACGAGTATGCTATAAGTATCTAATCTGTCAATCAACTCTCCTCGATACTGATAACTTGTGTTATCATGTGGAACAATTCGGAGTATGTTTCTCGACTTCAATTGAACTTTAAGTTCTCTTACGAACTATATCATGACATTGTTATCATATAACAATGTTATGAGATTCTCTACATTTAAAATCACCCTTGACTCTATTATAAATTTGTGCATTTATTATATATACATTGCTTTTATTGCGGCGATATTTAAGTCAATGTATTTAGTCTTTTCGTTGAATCGGCCATAATTTCTTTTGTTTGGAACATTTAAACTTAAAGATTCTTAACTTGAATTTATTATCGACATATTATACTCAATATCATTTATGAAGTTTGAGTTCGAACACTCCTTCATAAGGAGTTTATTGTTTCTATAAACAATTCTCTACTATTTCAAAAATACACGAGACCATCTCAAACAATCATTTAGTGGTATCAATTTGGATTTGATATTTGCTTCATGTATCAAATACATGCATAATCACGATATTGTAGTCAATATAACATGTATGATAATTTCTATTGCCAATGCATAAAAAATCCATCTTACAGGTTTCGTATTAAATATTTTAATAAGGTGTCTTATCATATTGTTTTGGGACATTCCTAATACCTTTTATATTTACTATAAAATGGTATCGTTTACAAATCCAATGTCAAGTATTAAACAACTAAAGCTGATTTTGACACAAATACGTCGTTAACAATCAACAATGTATTGTTTACTTATGATTAAGAAATATCTATATACCTTTTAATGTTCTTTCTTATGAACACACATTTCGTCTGCATTTTGATTAATCAAACTATTTGATATATTTCTATCAAAATATTTGTTCCATTTTGATGCTTGTTGAAAGACGTTTTAATATCTGTTCTTGGATCATATCCAAAAACTCGCAAGCTCAATATCGCTCCCATTGACTTGTCGACACTTTGATTATTATGTTTAAACATATTACTCTAAATCATTATTTTGAGCTTTCTGTTTCAACACATATGTACCAAAATATAAAGTCATACCATGCGATAATTTTGTGAGTAAAATCCGAACCAACCTGAGCACATCGAATGGTGAACCTATTATGTTAATTTCAATAATTGAATTTATGGTGTTATTATTATCAATGTGGCTCTCTATATGCCAGCTGCATTTTTCTTTCTCTTAAAGACACATTTATGGCCAACAGATCATATTTTTTGTAGATACAACTGTCAAAATCATATTTTGATAATGTACTTGAAATCTATTTCAAATTTGTTCATTGTACCATATCATAGAGTCAATACTCTTAATGGTTTAATTAAAAAATGGAAGATTATTTATTCTTGATATCGAGAACAAAATAAAATTTCTCTTTAATGTACAAGAATACTCATTACACGTTCTAATGTTTTTGTGTTCATTTAGGTTTGGTCAATTTCATATCATCCCTTGTAATCAGTTTTATCATTGGATTATATCCAAATTTATTTTATACCAATAATTTCACAAAGAAATTCCTTCATTACAAAGTTGGTATTTCTTGAAACAAGTTATTTCTCTGTGCAACAGAACGGACATTCACAACCATTTTTTGAATTGCCTTTCATAAAAACCAAGTTTGGATTAGTCCAAAAAATATTATGTTCACAATATAAATTAGTCATCCAATGCTTATCATACCAAAATTATCTTAGGACGATTCACATAAGATCTCTTACGTACAATTATTATGTGAAGTCTTTCGACTCGAACAACCTGCCAACTCCTTAGCCTGTGATATGTATGAGTTTCTTACTAACCCTTATCTTTTATTGTTTTCTAAACTATTCTTTGGATGATATTAATTTTAACCTTATACACTACTCTTAAGTGTACACATAATAGAAAGAGTTTAATTCAACTTCACTCATGCTTTGTCCAACAAAGTACGATTACTCCTTATCAATACGACATTATGTATTATAGGGAGGAGTGACCTTCAAGACTGAATCTTTATTCATATTAGGTACATACGATACTCTTTCTAATGTACTCATCCATTCGATTAAATCGAACCGTTTTTGTCATATGTTATTTTATTTACTTTTGTTTTATATTTTATGAGCTTGGCATAGGCTACATACATATCAAATACACATTTTCACGTTTTTGGTAACTCATCAATGAATATGATGACGTACATGGAACAGTTTTGGTACTAAAAGACTTACAATTGCATACAGTTATATGTATCAATCCAAAGGATTCACCAACTCTTATGTCTCTCCCACTAAATGGTTGCATAGCTCTTAATTGTTTGAGAGATAATTAACTAGTATCATATGATTCATAATTATACAATGAAAATTATTTCTCAAAAAAAAAGCTTAGTCTATAATTCCAAAATAATTTAGGTACTTCGGTATTGTCCGATGCAGCATTTTTGTTGTGAAAACAAAAACCCTCATTCTATTTTCATTTCCCATTTTCACAAACAAAATTGAACCTAAGTTTGGCCGGCCACTATTAGAAGAAGATAAGCAAGAATTAAAAGAGGAAGATTAATCAATCAATTCAAGATCAAATCTCAAACTCCTTAATAACAAGCTAAGGTGAATAATAGATTACATCTCATTTTATTGTTTTGCTTTCTAGATCAGACCTAAATATTTTTTCCAAAGTAAAATTCCATGCTTTGATTGTTAAATGGATATATGGTTGTTGATGATTTTTGCTATTTCATATGGATTTTATGATAAGAATTAATTTGAAAAACCTATTAAATGACATTCAAATGGCTTGCGTTTTTTATATGAGGTTAGAAATATTATTCTTGAGATGAGTTTCAAGTTTCATAATTTTCTAAGCTGTTGTGGATTTATTATGAATTTTCTAGTAAAGAAAACGGGGAAATTGGATTTAAAATTAATTTTGGCTATTATATGTTAGCTTTGGGTCAGAAATTTAAATATCTTAGAAACATATTAAAAGTGATTTATGGGAATTTTTGGAGAATTTTTCTAAGTATTTCGTTAAAGATATAAAATTATTTAAGGTATAGGACTTTAGTGTTTTATATGTTTATAAAAGGAGAAGGGGCAATTTACTAAATGTTTTAAATTATTAATTACTGTATTCAGCAACACTTTTAGAAAAGATTTTGAAAAAGAATTGGCAACCAATTATATGTTGACAAATATGGCAAGTTAATTGGAAAGACATTACTTTAAAAGGTTAAAAAGTCAGTTTAGTTGAGGATTGCTGCTTCACCACTTTTGGCGGCCATCTTTCGACCCCATACTACCACATCGAACCTAGTCGAAACTAATACACATGGTATCAATGCCTTGGTACGTAGTGGATTGGAGATGGGCAGAAGTTATAGAGTCAAAATATACTTTCGAAGGGGTAGAAGTAGTCTTTAAAAACTCAGAACTATTTTGGTTACAAAATGAAGCTTTCGAAGGAAATAGCTTTCGGCTTAGTCAAATATGCCTTATTTTTAGGAAAGGGCTTTCGAAAGAGGTTGCCACCTTTTGTCTTTAAAACAAGCTTCCAAAGGGGTCGAAACCCCTACTGCTGCATTCTACCTTTCGAACCAATGCTTTCGAAAAGGTACTTTTGCCTATAAACTTGTAAGCTTTCTCCATGCTTTCAAAAGGGTTGGTTTCAAAACCGTCCATTTTCCTTTACTTAGGAATAATGCTTTCGAAAGATTAGCTTTCACCCCAATCCTTTAAGACCCTTCATTTATATTGAAAGTTAAACACAAAGGTTTCAAAAGGAACGGTTTTAAAAGGTTTCGAAGCTATGTTCCACAAACTTCTACTTAGACCCAATGCATTCGAGAGGTTTGTCTTAAGCAAAGAATTTTAATACTTTCGAAAGGTGTAAAATATAGGATTCAAAGGGGAGATGCCCTAATGTTTTTCAAATGTTTACTTGAATCTTTAAATGGAAGGATTCCAATGTTTTCGAAAGGAAAGTTTAAAGTATTTGAAAAAGGGGATGTCTAAAGTTCTATAAAGCTTTCGAAAGGATTCTTTCAATGATTTCGAAAGATCTATTTCTAAAGGTTTCGAAAGGGGTGTTTTGGCATCTCAGCCTAGTATTTCAAGATAAAGTTTTTAACTTTTTTGAAAGGGGTATTGTCAATGGATTCGAAAAGGATTGTTTAAAGTTTTTAAACAAGGGTTTCGAAGGTTATCATCAATATTGTTTTGCGTAAAGCATATATCAAGGCAGTGATATTTGATTAAAGCAAAAGGTACATTTTCCTTATTTAAGTATGATTTAAAGGGTTAAATCAATTTGAAAGAAATGTTTTCAAGGAAAATTTAATAGGGCTGTTAACCCTAAGTAAATGACTCAGATATTGGAATACCAGATGAGACTGGTATAAGGTCACGCCGTATACTTTAGCTAGTAAGCCCCTAGCTAATATAAGTCTAAAATTTCAATGTGTAGGGCTTTGTTAGCGGTAAGACTAGAATGATGTTACACACATAAAGGAATACACAGAGAGAAGACGGGTTATTGGTGAGCCCGCAAAACCAGTAGGTTCAGTTGACCCTAGAAGAAGATAGTTAAGGGCAATCATCCTAGAAGTATGTCCAACAGAAGTTAGATAATTAAGTATGTTTGGTAGGCCGAGTCAGCCAATGGTTAATAGTTAGCCAAACAAAATTATATTTCGGGGACAAATAGTCATTGATTACTTGATTTATGTGCATATATATTATTGCTATTATTGCTTTAATCAGTTTGATTGCACGATTCTGATTTGCAAAAAATGCTTTTCAAAGGATATTAGTAAGGGGAAAACAGTTTCACTAAGCGGTGTTGGTCTCACTTAATATTAGTAAACTGAGATGTAATAATATTATTCACACTAGGCTTTATGTCTGACTTGAAGTTTATATTTTCCCCTTAAATTCTCGGGTGCTCAAATATAATTTGAGTAGATTGAGAGTTGAGGATTTTTAAGTTAGTAGGTTGGACGAATAAGCTTCTAAAGAGGTGCAGAAGGCAAAGCTAGCTATATAGCAACTATTTAGTTTTATTTCCACTATGTTATATTAAGACTAAATTTTCTATTTAGTATTATAATCATCTATGGGGCATCTTCATATGTCGTTCTTGGCGTATTTTGTAATAATTATATTTGATCAAAACCTGAAAATCGTTTTGGGATTTTGTATCCGAACATGACGTACTGATTTGAAATATAATCAGAAAAGTTGTTTTTATATCTGTGTTGATTTTATTTCAAATTTATATGCTTCTAATATTATAGATAACATTAATATTATCTTATTACCGGAAGTTAATACTATGAATAACTGTAGCATCTGTAGCGCTTAGCTTCGAGCCTCAAGATAGAGGATATTACACTTATTTAGTTTATGCTTCTCTTATTTCGTCTTAATAGCATAGACTTAATTCTTGCAATTAGTTTAGTTTTATTTCATGCAAGTAGTTAGTTCTCTTTTCTTTTGATTATCTCTCATTTTTCTTGTTTTTTATGTTGAAATCATTTTATGTTAACATGTATTCAAATATGAGAAGCTAAACTCATTCAATTTAGATGTAATGAAGCTCTCATGAAACATATGAGATTAACATAATGATTTCATTTATGATCTCTCTTTTATGCTTAATGGAAATTAAGAATGATGGTAGTTTATGTTTCTTTTTTTGGTGAATTTGATAGCTTATGTTAACAACGCAAATGGGCTATGCTTAAACCAATATAAACATAAACTGCTTGATCATTTGCCTAGGTGATTTTTATGATGAAAATCAAACTAGAATCAAAATTTGATGATGTATGTTATTAGTTCATAGTACATACATCATGCTTAAAATAGATTTTATTTTTAATTTCATGTCATTTTCATGAGAGTTGACAAGTGAGATTGAATGGTGTGTTAGAGTTTGATGGTTTAAGTTGTGCTAATTAATAGTACAAACAAACCTTTATTATAATAAACGCATCAATCATTTTTACTTAAAATTTATATGAGAGATTATAGATGAATTTTGTGTTGATTTATACGAATAACTGAAAGTGGATTTGCCTCTAAATTGCTCTTTAATCTCGTAGTTTTATTCTCATTTACATTCTATTTTTTAGTTCATTTTTCTACAATATTCATAGTTTAAAACAATTTGATTGAGTAATATTAAAATTAATTCTTTCTCTATGAATCGACCCATACTACGATTATACTCAGTGCGCTTGCTGTTTTATAACAATTATACTTTCGACGGTTTTTTAATTGACAGAAAATCCATCGTTAAACAAGTTTTTTGTGTCGCTGCCGGTGAAAGCAACTGAATTTTAATTTTACTCTTCGAATTATTTTTACAGTTATTTTATTTTATTTTGTGTCATCTTCATTTAAAAAAAAAGAAAAAAATTGCATCTCTGTTATTCTTTGATGCTATCTGTTGTTTTCAATTTTCATTTCTTGTGTTCATTTCTGCATTTGCATTTTCATCTTAGTTTATGTCATTGCATTGCTTAAAAAAAATACACTTGCATTTGCATTTCTGTTATTACATTTCATAGTTGTTGTTCAAGAAGTCGCTGTTCATTTTTCTTCTGTTCATTACATTTTATTTCAGTTTGCTACATTTGTGTGCATTTGTTTTTAGTTTTTTGTTTGCTTACATGCTTCATTTTTGGTTGTTCACTTCTATTCATTTTTGCTGGCATTGCCTCCACCTCATGCATTCCCGTATTCATTCAAACTTCACCAATCTTAGCAAACTGCAAGTGATCCCCAAACCTCCTCCTACAACTCATCATCACAGCTACACCCTTCAACTCAACCCCTCAGCCACTTCATTGCATATGTTCCCTCTTCCCTTCAGCAAAATCCACCTCTGTATTCACACCTCAAACTAGAACCACCCTCAAGTTCGTCCAAAACCGCCCACTGCCTTCGACCTACCCACTACAGCGAAACCCACACCACAGCAACATCACTCAACTCTCCATACTTCACCAACCATCGTTCATTAAACCTCAACTACATCAACACAGCGTTGCAACCAAACCTCTGCCATCTCATTCATCCACCATCCTTTACTAGATCTCCACCGCCACAAAAAACATCAACAAATCGAACCGTCAATGCCGCAACCCATTCAACGGCCTTAAACCCAAAACTCATCAGCAACCAACACTGGAATCGCGACCTACCACACTTCACCTCCCCACCTCACTCGAACAAAAATACCCAAAATCGATCAAGGTCGAATTACCCAAACCAATCGCGAGCACCCAAAACTGAACACACTTCAACCCACTGCAATCCCAATCCAATCATCATAATCCTTCACGAAACCCCAAATCCTCAACCTCCTACGGTCGCTTACTCTTTAACATCTCACCAAATCTACAGCCATAATCACCAAACAACCCTAACCAGTCGCTCACGTCCCACCCGAAGCCAAATATCCTTAATTCAACAAATCACAAATCATCCAAATCGCGTTCTGCGAAATCACGTTTTTCCTTTTCTTTTTCCAGTTTAATTTTTGTTTATTTTGATTGCATTTTTTTCTTTTTCTTTTTCTTTTTAAACTGAGTAGAAGATGACATTCGTAAAGGGGAATTGAAGTATTGGGTTGCCCAAAGTGCATTAACTATAAACTTTTTTCTTTTTTTTGTAAATTCAGTTTTCAGTTAAAAAACAAATTAAAAAAAAACTTCAATTTTTTTTTATTGTGAATTCATTTTGTTTTTTCCTTAGCTTTCTAAAAAAAAAATTACATAAAATAATAATATTGTTAAACTCTTTCAGGTGCAAATTTCAGGTTGTAGGAAATCAAAAGAAGGAGGAATTGCTTGCTGCGCTTTGCTTGCTAAAAAAATTGCTTCATCAAAAATCGTTGCTTAAAATAATAATAATAATAATAATAATAATAAATTGGTAATAATTCTGCACGCTCTGTTATCGTGCTCTTATCTCTTATTTTTATTTTCTTTGCATTGTTGGCTGCTTATGTTAAATAAACAAAAACAAAAACAAAATCAAATTTCATTCATAGCCGCATTGTTAATACACGTTGAATTTCTATTTTGCATTCATTTCATTTATTTTCTTTTCTAAGGGCAATACCCAACTTTATATAAGGTGGGGGAGTTCATCATCTCTTCATTGGCCCATAAATTGCATTTGATCGTAGAATTTGACTAATAATAAATGTTAGACTTTGGACTTAATGGTTTCATGGGCTCATGTAGGGCTTAATTGTATCTTGATAAGTTGTTTTCTTTTAACAACTTATTTCTTGATGTCTAGGCTTCGGCAGAACAATAATCATTTATAAATATTACGGTGATTCGTAAATATTATAGTGATTGTTTCTCTAAAGATACTTAAAACTTTGGCTGCATCGCTATGGTGATTCATTGTGCACCGATAACTCCTGTCCTTTTACCTGGCTGAGAACTATTTTGTTGGATTAAGTCAAAGTTTGATTATACAATTTTGGGTTAGGAGCTACTAAGGATAGAAAATTTATAGTTAAGTCTTTTCATTCATTTAATTGCATTAGTTCATGCATATAAAAAAATCCAAAGCAAAAAAAAAATCACATTTTCCTTAACTTAGTTTTTGTTATCCCACCTTTTGGCAAGGTCGTGATACCAAGGGCTTGACTAGAGACTGAAGACAATCCGCTCCGGAAATCGGTTATTTGCAAATTCACGATGGATACAGGAAAACTTGGTCCGAGTCCGGATCAATCCACAATTAGTATGATATGCCAAGCAGAACTATGCAAGGCAACATTCCAAATTTCAAGTCAATCGCAGTTCATATGCTCATGTTATGGAACGATTAAGATCCACGTGAAACATTCCCCTTTCGTATCCATCATTTCGTATCCATTAGCATCGATACGAAGTGAACATAACTCCATCACTCGACATCCATCATTCGTATCCATAAGGTTCAACCCTATATCGATGGACTTCAGCACTCCCCAGATCGATCACACTTCACTTGGTCAGCAGCTGAACATTTTGTATCGATCAACTACTTGATCGATACGAAGAGTAAAGCCGATGATCGACACGAAGATGGGGGCAGAACATCGTTACGGAAAGCAAAGCATCGATTGGATATGAGAGGAGCGGTCAACCCAAAGGAAGCGGTCCCTATGCACAAAATATGGATCTTCACAAAGTGTGTGTGCCAAGTCATCGATATGAAGGGATCGATACAAAAGGTATCGATACGAAGGCGTCAGTCACTCTATATTTGCAACTTTGATTGATCAATAACTCCACAACTACACATCCAAATACAATGAGATTTTCATATAAGGTTGCATATCATCTCAAGAACGTCCATGATCGATCGCAGCCTAAGTGGAGTCATTTCTGATCGATACAAAGGCTATTGAATTGATCAAGGATCGATCCTAAATGACTCCAAATCAATTGTGTGGGCCCACCTAGGCATGAGAAATGGTATTGCAAGATTCAAGGTAGATATTTCCGGCATCACACATATAAATAGCACCCTAGTTGCAACTAAAGGAGGACTTTTTATGCTGCTGCTTGGATTGAACTCCATTGCAATTAGAGTATTAGCCGCCGTACTATTGTAATTCATTTTATAATCAACAATAAACATCAAATACTTCAAAGTGGACGTAGGATATAACGCGGAACCACTATAAATTCTTGTTTTCTTACTATTACTGCACATTTTCTTAGTGTGATTATTAAATTAGCCTCATTTTCCATTTTACTTCTTCATTCTAATCTCTTCATTTACATCCGATGAGTATTGCGCCCATTTTTGGTACAAACACTTTGGTGCGTTCACTGAGAAAACTCTGCTTTTTCTCTGATTCTGTGGATCCCCTTCCGTCGTTGGATTGCTAAAATCTAAGGAGGAGATCCAGATCCGTCATCCAGTGGTTCTTTCTATCCTATTTAAATTGTTCTAGATCTAAGAAGAACTAAATCCAACATGGTGTGCAATACAAGAACTGCTTCTAATGCTGCAAATCCAGAAGGAATGGATAGGAAAAGTCCTGTGCAGCTGGCTACTATAGGCCAAACATCAGCTAGAGCTTTAGATTTACTCGTTCTTGTAACTAGAGAGGAATTCCAGACCCTCATGTATGAGCTCACCCAAAGCCGTCAAGAGCTCACTCAATAGATCCGTGCCAATACAGAACTAGTGAACTAGCTGAATGAAGAAAGACGAGGGAGATCTAGAAGACAGCATACCACTTATTCCTTGTCTGAAGGCTCTGCTCATATGAATCCTATCACATATCTACGAGACACCGATTAGATGAGAATTATGTGGAAGCCTTTGGGCACCCGTATGCTGCAAAGCCTAGACATGCCGAGATTGGTCCTTCTATAAGGCATCAAGCCACACCCTCCTCCCGAGGAGGGAAACTTCCTCATAACACAACTCATGATAATGCAGCTGCTCCTATAGATCTGGATCTCGAGGTCCAGAACTAGCTAGATCCAGCCCCTCGCCACCGCATTCATTCTCAAGATCCTTACTTCCATGAAACCCGAAAACCAAGGAGGCATGAAACGGACCGTAGGCAGCGACCAGACCGTCCTCCTGACATGGAACCCGACCATGCCTTGGCCCCGAATCCTCAAATGCTTGATATTCCAACTATGATATGCCAACTGAATAAAAGAAGTCAAGGCCTCACTAATGATGACTGAGGGATTTTTAGAAGTCACAAACCATTCACTAATGATATCTTACATGCGAAACCACCCTATCAATCCAGAATGCCGACCTTACCAGTGTATGAAGGTAATTCGGATCCCAACCATCACATTTTGAAATATGAATGGCTTATGAATGTCGCTCGAGCTGACAATGCGGTTAAATGTTGAAGCTTCCCTATCCCCTTGGGAGACATTGTGACGATGTGGTTCACCCGTCTACCGCCAAGATCTATTTCATGTTTTGACCAGTTAGCTACTAAGTTTGTTGAGTGGTTTCATATGCATGCTGCCGGAGCCAAGGATGAAAACACCTTGTCTAGTGTTACTCAAGCTTCATGAGATACTTTAAGGCATTATCGGGAAAGGTTCCATGCTACTTGTGTCGAATTCAGCAATCCCAGTGACAACTCTATTCTGATGGCATTAACTAAAGGGATCGATCCTGATTCCGAATTCGGTGATTGGTTAGCTGGGAAGTCCCCCACTTTGTTGGACCGTTTCTGTGCAAAAGCAGCCTAGTTTTTGAGGAGAGAAGACGCTAGACGATCTAGTAAGCAGGACGTCGTAGGGCCATTAGTGAAGGTATATAGAGTAATGTTACAGTGAAGCAGACCGAGGAGAGCTACTGTTAAGTACAGTTAAATATTTAGAATTAGCAAACCCAACTGAAGGGTGATGAAGGTCAAGGAAAGAAAAGAGACCCTCATCGTGGGAAAGCCAGAGCTCCTATATTCGATCGATATACTCCTTTGAACATATCACTAGATAGTGTTTATCTTCAGACCTGTTATATAGGACAGTACAAGAAGCCAGCTCCGAAACCATCGTCGGAGAAGCAGATTCAGACCGGAAAGTTCTGCTGGTTCCATGATTGTCATAGCCATAAACTAATGAATGCCATCATTTGTACGATATTATTGAAAAGCTGATTAGAGAGAGAAAGTTAGAGCATGTTGTTCGGACCCCGTAGGATGGCATAGTGGGCCCATCTAATCCCAATTAAGGCCAATGCCAAGCTAGGTCTAAAGAACCCGCACATACTGGCGGGAGGTTGGTGATTAATACTGTGAGTGGTGGTCCTCATCTGTTTGATAAGAGCTGGAAGGAAATGGAATCATATGTTAGTTTCATTAGGCATGTGGACTTCGAATGTTGTAATGGTACCAACGAAGGGGCCCTGGCAAAGCAACAGATGACAGATGACATCGTTTTCAAAAACTTTTATGCTGATAGAGTCGAGGCCCCCACTATTGATTCGTTGGTTATTTCTATCCAAATAGGTCCTGCTTGGATGAAGAGGATCTTAGTTGATAGTGGAAGTTCTGTGAACATACTTTTCAAGCATGCTTACGATCAAATGCTGATGGAAGCAAAGGATTTGAAACCATGCCAGTCGCGTATACATGGTTGCTAAAATAATATGCTGATGGTTCTAGTAAACGAAAACTACCATTTTCTAGCTCAATGGCAGTCAACCATACCAGCTGGAATGGTGGAGTTACCTGTTGGATTGGGTGTTGGTGATCACCGAAGAGTCCGGATGTTGCAGTTTGTTGTATTGGATATTCATTCTTTTTATAATGCTTCTCTGTGCCGATCGACCCTTGCAGACTTTAGAGCAGCGATTAAACCTTGGTGTTCGGCTCTGAAGCTCCCCAATGATAATGGAATTGGAGTGGTACATGGTGATCAGGCGGTCGGACGCGCCTATTACGTTCTGCAGGATGCACAGCGAAAGGAGAAAGGTAAGAGCATGGAGGAATCTCTCTGCGTCTGCTTTATGGAGGATTGACAACTAACACCTGGCCCGAGGCTCGGGCGCTACGACCAGTTTTCTAAAGATATTGATCCTAGAGACAACAATGATGAAAGGGAAGTCAAAGAATATGAGGCTTCCTCTGTAGAGTTGACAATTGATGTCCCGGTCAACGAAGATGATGATTCTAGAGTGGTAAAGATCGGATCTCAACTCAGCCCCCAGACGAAACAGGAACTGGTTGATTTTCTCTGGGAAAACCTCGATGTGTTTACCTAGACTCATTCATACATGTGTGGGATCTCACCAAATATCACGAGCCATGCTTTAAATATCGACCCACGGCATGTCCCGGTGAAACAAAAAAGGCACGGTATGGATCTAGAGAGATCTGCTGCGCTGAAGGAAGAAGTGGATAAATTCAAGGCTAATGGGTTTATTCATGATGCTTTATACCCAGAGTGGGTATCGAATCAATTGCTTGTCAAAAAGTCGAATGGAAAATGGCGGACATGTGTGGACTATTTAGATCTAAACAAAGCCTGCCCCAAAGAAAGTTTTCTGCTTCCCAGAATCGATCAACTGGTGGATTCAACAGTTGTACATGAGTTATTATCTTTCATGGATGCATACTCCGGCTATAATCAAATACCGATACACCTTCCTGACCAAGTGCACACTGGCTTTATCACTGATTTGGGACTTTATTGTTACAAGGTGATGCCATTTGGATTTAAAAACGCTGGTGCAACATATCAAAGGCTCGTAAATCGAATGTTTGCAAACCAGATCAGGAAGAAAATGGAGGTGCACGTAGACGACATGCTCGTGAAGTCACGACTATCTAGAAACCATAACGATGATTTAGAGACGATGTTCAACATACTCTAATAGTACAGAATGAAGCTCAATCCACTGAAGTGTCATTTCGGAGTTGCATCTGGGAAGTTCCTTAGGTTTATTGTCAACGCTAGAGGGATTGAAGCTAACTACGAAAAAATCTAGTCGATTCGAAATCTCGAAACTCCCAGAACCATTAAGCAGGTACAAAGTCTTAATGGAAAGTGATCGCCTTAAGTAGATTCATTTCTAGATCCACCGACAAGTGCATTCCCTTCTTTGATCCGATTAGAAAATAGAAACAGAATTTTGAGTGGACAGAGGAGTGTGAGGGTGCACTCTAGGAACTAGTACAACATCTGGAAAGACCTCCTATCTTGTCGAAGCCGGTTGATCGTGAGAAGCTGTACGTCTATTTAGTGGTCTCAGCAGACGCAATCATCGCTGCGTTAGTTCAGGAAGGGGACTGGATCTAACGACCAGTCTATTATATCAGCAAAAGATTGACCGGGGTAGAAAGAAACTATCCAAAGATAGAGAAGCTGGCGTATTGTCTTTTTGTAGCCTCGAGAAATCTCTGCCCATGCATCCAAGCTCATTCGATCACTGTTTACATCGACCAGTCGTTACAACAGATCCTAGCGCGACGCAAGACATCTGGTAGGTTGCTCAAGTAGAACATTGAGCTGAGTCAATTTGATATCACTTATACCCAAGGCAAGCTATTCAAGGACAAGTTCTGGCGGATTTCATTGCTGAGTTCACCATACCAGAGGACTTTCCCGAAACCAGTAACCTCCCAACTATATATGGAAGTTATACACCAATGGTGCATCAAATGACCGGTGCTCAGGCGCTGAAGTGGTTCTCGAAACCTCGAAGGGGGATTCATATGCTATGCTTTGAAATTCAATTTCTGTGCAGCTAACAACGAAGCTGAGTACGAAGCTTTACTCACTGGACCGAGGCTTGCCAAGGATTTAGGAGTGGTCGCTGTGAAAATTTACCGTGATTCGCAACTAGTGATGTGCCAGGTTCGAGGAGAGTATCAAGCCAGAGACCAAAGGTTGGCCTCCTACCTTATGCGGGTCTAGGAAGAGTCCAACCAGTTTGACTATATTATTATCCGCTGTATGCCCGGAGAGTAAAATTAGAAGGCCGATTCTTTAGCGAAACAGGCCAGCACTGGCAAAGCATAGTGGATTGGACTTGTCCCCATGGAGACACTTACTACTCCAAGTATTGATCAGGTAGAGACAGATTGAGTTCATTAGGAAACACCCGAGAGGGAGTCGTGGATGACTCCAATCAAAAACTATCTTGAACACGGTACATTACCAAGCGTAGGAATGAGAAAAGACAGGTTCTTCGAAAGGCTTCACGGTTTGTTATCCAAGGTAGGGTCTTGTACAGAAGGGGATTTTCTATTCCTTTACTTCGGTGTATCGCCCACAATGAAATCAACCGAGTGCTGTAAGAGGTGCATGAAGGAGAGTGTGGCGATCACACTGGGGGAAAGCACTTACAAAGAAGATACTCATGTACGAGTATTACTGGCCAACCGTAAATCGAGATGCATCAGATTATGCTAAGAGATGTGATAGGTGCTAGAAACATGCTAGAATTCTAAGAGCCCCACCAAACCAAGATTACTCAAATGGTCAGTGCATGAATATTTCCACATGGGGTATTGATATTATACGGTCCTTGCCTCTAGCCTAGGGTGATACAAAGTATGCCATCATTGTGGTTGACTACTTTACTAAATGGGCGAAAGCCGAGCCTCGTGCTACTATCATGACGAAGAAAGTAATCAACTTTGCTATGCGCAAATCATTTGTCGATTTGGCCTCCCATAAGCAATTGTAATTGACAACGGAACCTAATTTGATAGTGCCGAGTTTAAGAATTTTTGCCATTGCTATCGCACCTAGAAGAAATTCTCGACGGTGGATCACCAAAGCAAATGGACAAGTCGAAGCTGTCAATAAAGTCATCAAGTCCATTTTGAAGAAACGACTAGAGAAGGCTGGAGGTAAGTGGGTCACTGAGCTTTCCATAGACTTATGGGCATAACAAACTACCCACAAGTTCACGACCGTCCATACTCTATTTGCACTTTCTTATAGCTCTAAAGCCATAATTCCAGTTTAGCTAGAGTAGTCCTCTCACCGTGTGACTTATTCTGATCTTAAGAGGAATGCCATCCTACTTCCAGAATCTTTGGATTTATTAGATGAGAAGAAGGTCCGACCTAGAATCTTTGAACTTGGCGATCTCGTACTTAAGCGGGTTTATTCGGCCCCTTCGCACATGAAAACGACATGGGAATGATCGTAGGTCATCGAATGCAGGCTTGGAGACAGCACATTCAAGATATCAACCATTGATAATCTCACTCTACCGAGAGCATGGAACAGCGAAAGTCTCCATTGCAATTATATGTAACTAGCTTTCATTCATTTAGTCTGCTTTCCTTTTCAAGTTTGTTTACGCAATTTGAGAATTTGTACTTCTAATAAGGCAACTGATTTGTCCATGATTTCTTATTTTAGCAATATAGCGTAGACTCATAAAGCCAAACTAGTGATTCCTAAAAGCATCATGCAACTGCCATGATGTACGAACAGCTGAGTTCCATCTTACGTTGGGACTCGTTCAAATAGAGAGTGGCCATGATCCGATCGTTCACTCACTAGATGAAACCCCGAGCTCCGGGGGTAAACAACAATCAATTAAATGAGAACTGAAACGTGATGATTCTCCAATAACCTCCAGCTCCTGGAGTGTAAGCTGAAGTGCAAACTCCAAAATTAGGATGTGAATCGACCGTCCAGCTTGAGGAGGATGGATCTGTCCATCCACGACCTCACTTATTTTCAAAGCTGGAGGAGGGTGGATCCATCCATCCACAACCTCACTTCTTTTCAAAGCTCAAGGAGGGTGGATCCGTCCATCCACGACCTCGCTTCTTTTCAAAGCTCGAGGAGTGTGGATCTTTCCATCCACGAACCCGCTTCTTTTCAAAGCTCGAGAAGGGTGGATCCATCCATCCACGACCTCGCTTCTTTTCAAAGCCCGAGGAGGATGGATCTATCCATCGATGATCTCTCTTCTTTCCAAAGCTCGAGGAAGATGGACCCGTCCATCTACGACCTTGCTTCTTTCCAAGCTCGAAGAGGATGGGTCCGCCCATCTACGACTCCGCTTACTATATCAAGGAGGATGTGATCCGACCGTCCACAACCTTAGCCAACTCCTTATTCCTAGAGCGTGAATAAGATCCTAACCGTTAAGTAGATATGACAGACCATATATCGACCAACTCTAGATTCTCGGAGTGCAGACTGGAGTATAACATTAAAGGAGTGTGATTGACCACCCATAAAATAATTTATGTCCCCGAAGTGTGGACGTAATCATAAACAATAAGCAGGCATGATTGATCGTCGGCATACAAATCTGATCTCCAGAGTGTGGATGCAGGTGCTAGCAAATGAACGAGTGTGATTTGACTGCTCAGACTCGTATTACTTTAACTCGATTCCAACTTAGTTAAATCAAAGTTAGTAAAGGTGGAGGACGACTACCAACTAACTATTTCAACTATCCCTAAAACTAGGGCCACAATTCTAGTACCAGCCGCTGACCGAGATAGTGCAACGTTGGGACTCAACTCAACATATGACTATGACCCGAGGCCATGACCTCGGGACTTAAAGACCGAACTCAACTTCATCTCAGAGACTAAGGCTTCATGAGTACATTGAATAGAAGTGTGAATACTTAAAGTGCTTAGACAAATAAATGCAGAGTTATGCCAAAAACAGAAAAGGAATTTTATTCATTTTATCCTTCAGAATAGAAATACAAAATCTATCCAAAGAATTCCTATAAGCAGTAGGCCAAACCTGCATCTATGCATGGCCTACAAAAGCAAAAGAATCTTATTCTAACCACCTACAAAAGAGGAAGTTCAAATGCAAATCTACGCCTTCGATTTCTTGTCTTTTCTAGTTTTCTTTGGCGTAGGCCCACTTAAGCTACCGTCCAGACCTCTTTTGGAACCCTTGCCTCTCCGACTCACTCCAGTTGGCTTGTCTCCAGCTGGGCGAACTAATGCATTCTCCCTTAGGAGCTCATGGGGACCGAAGTATCCTCTATGCGAGAAGCTGGTGGAATGGTGACACTTTCAATACCAAAAGAATGAGGTGCTTTAGTTTCAAATACGGTGCCATCCGGAGGGAGCACAAGGATCAGGGTGGGACCAGGGCCCGCCATACCTCCACCAACTCTATGGGTCTGCTCAATCTCAGGCTTAATTTCCTCTATTATTTTTTCTTCTCAATCCACGCGCTCGCCCATCGGGAGACTGCCGGTTGGATCCGAGGAGTCCATGATAATAAAATCTTCATCCGCGTTAAAAGGCACCTCATTGCTCGATCGCTTTGGCGACTAAGGAGTGCTTCCATCAATTCGTCATCAAACACATAGATGCTATCATGAATCTCCTCGACCGAAGTAGTGATTGTCATAGTTATGGCCTCCATTATTAATGCCTCCTGCTAGCGGTGAACTTCTTGAGTTGCAGGAGGGTTGGCCGATGCAGAATCTAAAGCTGAATAAAGATAGGAGAATATATTAGTAACCTCCTCTGATAATGTTCCTGCATTTTGAAGAATATGAGAAGTTTCCAGAATACCTTCCTCGGTTTGGCTCTCGGGTATGACAGACATGCCTTCTGAGCTATGCTTGATGACTGGAGAGAGATGTGGCATGTTGGGATCATACTCTGGGATAACCAGAGGGTCGATAGAAGATGTGGGGGAAGTTTGAGATGTTGGGGGTATTTTAGAAGCATCATCGTGGTATTTACCTTCAAATCCTTCTCCATTCGCTGGGTATATAGCAGCCAGATCTTCTCTTTGAAGCATGTTCGTCGTGTCATGAAGGACTTTATGATCATCTTCTATCAACACTTGAGTTTCTAATTCAAACCCATCAATAGTTACAACTTTACAGATCGCCTTTTCATACTCATTCAGGCAACTCCAGACCTTACACAGTTGAAAGGGATAATCCTCGCCAAGCCATTTCAAATTGCAATTTTTCAGTCCGTTTACATTGCAGGCGACCAAGAGATCCTCAAACTCAATCTCCATCTTGGCCTTGACGGCTTTAATTTCCCTCTTGACCCTGGTGTCGGCTTCTTTGGCCTTTTGATTTCTTTTGATTTGCTATATCCCTTTTCCTCTATGCTTTACCACCTCCTCGCACGCTTCCTATGCAACTTTGTTGGCTTCATCTTTTTCTTTAATGGCCTCAATTAGTTTTGCCTTTATTTCATCGACTTCTTTCAGCGCGACATCCCTTTCTCGAATGATAATGGTGTTGCGGTGACCCATCTCCTACACTAAGTCCATATGAATCTTTCTCATTTCTTCCCTGGACTTTCTAGCCTCCTTGGCTCTTTGGCTGGCTCAATTTTCCTTGAAGACTCGAGCTCATTAGCGAGCACCTATATTATTTTGCCTTTTTGAGAAAGTTCACCCTCCAGTTTCTCAATCACCTTGGCTTGCTAAAAGGACACGGCCGAGACCTGCTCTGCCGTTTTAACCCACTCAGGGTAGTGGCTGTATGTGTCATGCACATAATCTTGCATCGGTTTCTCTATGTCATTTGGGATTCTCCTCAAGTTGGGAGGAAAGTGGAAACCTTCAAAGCATATGTTCAGGAAATCCTTCTTTAGTTTAGCAATATGGACGGCTCCTTCACCCGATGGCTCAATGGCAGTTTGTTCTATGACGGCAGGAGCTTCTGTCTCAATTCTAGAGCATTGATCATCGGTTTTTATAGCATGGGATGGTGCTGTTTGGTGCGAGGATTTAGAAGAGGACCTGCAGGGGCTAGAAGATTTTGAAGGCACTTTGGACGGCGGAGATCGTGACCTAGAATGGCACTTGCTTTGGTATGATCTCTCTTTTTCTCTATCCTGGCACTCACACTACTAGCTAGAATGGTAGCCGCGACCATAATCTCTCACGTTTTCATGGTGATATGATTCAAATTGCAATCCAAATAAATGGCACGAAGAGCGTAGTTTACTAAGCATGGATCCCTGATTCACCATTGTATCTCCAAAGATGAAAAGAGGAATAAAATTAGTCATCGCCAGAGATTAACAAGCATGTGATGGAATGTCATGTGGTGCCATGAAAAGTGTGTATGCATGTGCATCCCCCCAAACGACTGGTTGTAGCAGCTTTGCTTATTGGATTCGGCTCCCCTATGTCTATTAAGGTTAGGTCTGCAATGGTTCGGAGGGGAGTGAAGCCCTTCTATCCAGAGATCGGAGAACGATGACATTTCCTCTAGGATAGGGATATCCGATAGCCATTTTAGTGAACTTTTTGTCTGTGGGGAAGAGGTCTCCAGACCGATGGAAGTAGTAACATGTTGGATTGCTTCAGTGCTCTTTTGCCTCTTGATTTTATGGACAAGAGTTTTGCCTTTTCTCTTTAACATAGATGATTGAGGGCCCTGTAGAAGCACGACCGTAGGCTCTCAACTAGCTTTTGTACCCTCATTATCACGAGGTTCGATGATTATTATGCCAGGCCCAGCCTGAGCTCCCTCGACTGGGGGCACAATAGCAGCCCATCTTCCATATTGTCTTGTTGGGACCACTCTTGGTACCCCCGTGAGCCCTATGCTCTGTCCCTTCTCTAAAACCCAACGGCTATCTAGTTGTCATAAGTGAGAACTTCATCTATTTCTCTTAACTTAGTAAGCACCGCCTGGAGTTTCCTCACTAGCTCTTTATACTAGGCTCCTTCAGGCCGTGGAATAGCAGCTGTAAGAGAAACATAGCAATGAATTCAGCATCAATGTATATTATCCAGTCATGGTTAGCAACGAAACAAGTAATAGAACTTATGTCTGACCAGCCACTTCCTGGCGAATCCTATTGGGCACCTCAAATAAAACCATTCCATTTTGAAATAGCTCAACTTTCCCCATGTGCATGCCATGACTTGGCAGTTCCTAATAGCTTCGAGAAAGGTGAATGATGGATTATCTGCTCGACTCTTAATATTAAATAAATATATGATCTTGTCGACAGTCGGGGGACGGAAGAGATGTTCCATAAATATAATGTACAAGCTATTGAGAAGCGCATATCTATTAGGTTGAAGCCGAGAAGGTTCAATCCTCCGATTAAATAGCACCTCCCTAATGAATTGGTTGAATGGGGGGCATTATTCCAGTCCAGCATGTGAATCTATTGCATACGGTGAACCCTTCCGAGGAATTGTGCGCTCTATCTTCTGATCCTGACAACCGAACTTCTTCCAAAGATAGCCCATTTCTAAGGCAAATTGTTCCTAGCATTTCTTATGTAATCTTACACCAGACGGAATCTTCCGGATTCAGTATCATCTCTGCATCTAGTAGTTCATCTGGAGCAGGATTCACTATATCTGTTGGGATATCATCCCTTTCTATTTTGGCGAGTGGAGGACTTCGAACATCTTGCTGCTTCGAGTTTCCAAGATCCATAGTTATTAAACTCAGTAAAAACCATTCTTAGATGGTAAAAAAGACCCGGTGCAAAGTGAGTGATCGTCTTGTGTAGTGAAGAGCTACACAATACTCTAAATATCTACAAGAATAAAAGATAGTAAAGAAACAAGACTTCGAGATTCGATCGGAGCGACAATCATCGCTTACCGTCTCAATAGTGCCATTCTAACTTCGGAGAATGATCCATATTGAAAAAACTTGTTACGTTTAACAAGTTACAATTCCATCAACGAGCTTTAAGTGGTAGTTATTCATGTAGTTCTACGGTCAAGTCCAAATATTCAAGGCTAAAGCTCGTCGGAGTTATGTGTTCGAATATGCAAAGGTCATAAAGTTCATATCCATCATAATTCACTTTGGATCATTCCCCTAAAACAAACTTTCGTATCGATTGGCTGCCACTCGTTCGTATCGATCAATAATTCAGATTAATAGCCATTTCGCATCGATCAAACCTTCAGATCAATAACTCGTTCGTATCGATCACTTCATCCATAGCCTTCATTCGTATCGATGCTCCCCGTTCCATCACTCCATGCCTTTGTATCGATCCATGGACTTTGACTTTGGATCGATCATCAAGCCAATTTTTCCACATCATTTCCAGGCGCCTACTCTTCGCCTCGTTGTGAAGAATGCTTTCCGTCATCTTCAAAACTCCATATATCCTAATTGTTTCCATATCCATCCCCTTGCATCGATATGAGTTCATCACCTAGGTTAGACATAGTTGGAGTTAGTGACTCCATCGACCCTCTCCAGCTACCCTCTTTCCTCTCTAAACATCCAAATCGCCATTATCTACCCTCTCAACCTCACCCCAGTCACGCTCCGGTGCCAACAACACCAGAGATGGCCATTACCATGAACGAAATGGCACGAAACTTGACTCTCGTCATTATAAGCACGATTTCATTAATTATTTACCTAGCTCAATGGATCTGGGTTAACGATTAATGATTTGGTATTTGGGGATGAAGGATCTACAGTGTTTTTCTTTTTCTTTGATGGATACGAAGTAGCAATAGAAGCAAGTGGAAAAATAAGCTAAGTACAAACAGTATTTATACTCCATTTGTATCGACCATAAAAAACGATTCTATCCCAGTTTCCTCACCGATTGAATCGGTCAACGTACCTATCGGTAGGAAGAGCACTGTACGTTGGTGTTTGGATCGCTCGTATTCGTCGATACGAAGTGCATTTGAACTCTAAAATCTCATATCCATCGATACGAAGCATTCCCATGCGTCACTGCTTATAACTCTCATATCCATCGATACGAAGAGCACATTGTACAACAACTTAAGCCAAACCATATCCACCATTATAGGACACACCTTTTTGTAAATCCATCTTGTGTCGATCTCCATTGATACAAAATTTATCTTGATGCACCCCAGATCGATTCAGGAGAGGATCGATAGGAAGAAGGGCATCAAAACAACCACCAATCAATGTTTCAACTCGGATTCCACATCGATCCTGGAGAGGATCGAAATGAAACTCGATCCAAAAGAAACCATTCATCAATGGTAGGAACTTCTTTTCACTAAAATCGGTTCAAAAAAAGAAGAAGAAGCAAGAACTTGACAATGACTCGTGGATGTGCAAACGTGAATGGGAGTCAGGTTAAAATACGTGCATCCATGCTATACTAACTTTCGATTTTCAAAGTTAACAGGAATTGAATGCTTACCTGGTGACAGCCAGAATAATCAATAACAAATTGCTAGCACTTGCCCCTCAACTACAACTCAATATTTATACTACTGGAAATCAACCGAGGGTTACATCTCTTGATGAAAGAGCAACAACTGTTCAGTAAATCAGATAGAGCCTTTTATAAATGAAGATTGTAGCTTTTCAAAGCACATTATGTTCATACAGGACGTACTTTAGGGGAAAATGTTATCCCGCCTTTTGGCAAGGTCGTGATACCAAGGGCTTGACTAGAGACTAAAGACTGTCCGCTCCGAAAATTGGTAATTTGTAGATTCACGATGGATACAAGCAAACTTGGTCCGAGTCCGGATCAATCCACAATTAGCATGATATGACAAGTAGAGCTATGTAAGGAAACATTCCAAATTTTAGGTCAATCGGAGTTCGTATGCTCAAGTTATGGAATGATCATGATCCACGTGAAACATTCCCCTTTCGTATCCATACATCTGTATCCATCATTTCGTATCCATTGGCATCGATACAATGTGAACATAACACCATCACTCGGCATCCGTGGTTCGTATCCATAAGGTTCAACCCTATATCGATGGACTTTAGCACTCCCCAGATCGATCGCACTTCACTTGGTTTGTAGCTGAACATTTTGTATAGATCAACTACTTGATCGATACGAAGAGCAAAGCCGATGATTGGTATGAAGATGGGGGCAAAACATTGATACAGAAAGTAAAGCATCGATTGGATACGAGAGAAGCGGTCAACCCGAAGGAAGCGGTCCCCATGCATAAAATATGGATCTCCATAAAGCGCACGTGCCACATCATCGACATGAAGGGGTCGATACCAAATGTATTGATACGAAGGCGTCAGCCACTCTATAGTTGCAACTTTGATCGATCAATAACTCCACAACCACATGTCCAAATGCAATGAGATCTTCATAGAAGGTTGGATATCATCTTGGGAATGTCCATGATTGATCGTAGCCCATTCAGAGCCATTTCCAATCGATATGAAGGCTATGTGGATTGATCAGGGATCGATCCCAAACGACTCGAGATCGATTGAATGAGCCTACCTAGGCATAAGAAAAGGGTGTCCCGAGATTCAAGGCAAATATTTTCAGCTTCACACCTATAAATAGTACCTTAGTTGTAACTAAAAGCGGACTTTTTATGCTGTTGCTTAGATTGAACTCCATTGTAATTCGAATATTAGCTATTGTACTATTATAGTTTAGTTTATAATCAGTAATAAACATCAAATCCTTCAAAGTGGACGTAGGCTATAACATCGAAGAACTATAAATTCTTGTTTTCTTTCTATTACTGCATGTTTTCTTGGTGTGATTGTTAGATTAGCCTCATTTTCCATTTTACTTCTTCATTCTAATCTCTTCAATTACATCCAAAGAGTGTTGTGCCGATTTTTGGAACAAACAGTTTTTAAACAAAAATCCAAAAAAATAAAAATCCAAAAAAACACAAATATTTTCCTTTTAAAAAAAGCATTTCTCTTAATTTAGTCTTAAAAAAATCCAAAAAAAAAATTTCAAAAACAAAAACAATAAAAAACCAAAAACATTTTAAAAATAGCAAAAAAATCCAAAATCCAAAAAACAAAATAAATCAAATCTCCCTTTTGAATATAAATTCTTTTTGGCAAATATTTTTCCTTTAAAAAAACAAAAGAAAAGAATTTTTCACTTTATTTCATTCTCTAAACCTTATTTCATTCTCTTGAACTTGATTCTCACATCTTTCTCCCCCTGAACTTATCACTTGTGAATGAGTACCTAGATTCGTAAGACAATAACAGATCATTTAACTCGAACGGACGATCCTCCAACGATGGCTAATGAAAACACTTTCCGAACTCTCATCATTAGAATCTTCCCCGATAGAGTTTCTATTCCTTCATGTATCACATTACCCACCCCAATGGGTAATCACTTCGAAATTCATTCAATCATATTGCCATACTCTCGAAATTTGGCAATTTTGAACACGATGACCTATATATCTTCTTAACAAAGTTCGAATAAATTTATGCAACCATTAAAATCCAACAATTACGTGGTGATGGAACCAAACTTCGATCAATTCCATTCGTCATTACTGTTTATGCTGAAAAATGGTTGTATAGCTTACCGTCAAACTCAATTAAAACTTGGGAATAATTCGTTAAAGTTTTCTTTAAAAAACTGCCCCTTGGAGAAAACGACAAAAATCTAAAACGAAATTGTAAATTTACATCAATTTAGGTGTGAACATTTAGAAAAATACTTTGAAAGATTTAAAGAGCTTTTGACAAAATGTCCACACCATAATTCTGAACAATGGACTCTTTGCTAAATCTTATACGATGGATTTGAAAATAGTTCATGAACCGGGCTTGAATCGATGTGCCAAGGCAATTTTCTTGCCCAACATCACGACGATGCTTGACAATTCCTTAAGAACTTGGCTAAAAAATTATCCTAAAAGGAACGTTCTAACGAAAAATCCATTTATTCATGATCGAGCGCACACTTGATAGGATTATCGTTGGTTTTGAAAGCTAAAATCGATGCAATGATCAATAAATTCGACAATATTTTCTCATCCAATAAAATGAACCAAACTTTCCAACCATTGTGTTATCTATGTAACAATCCAAATCACATTGCAAATCACTACCCTCATTCAGTTGAATAACTCAATGCTTTTAACAAGGTTAATAATGACCCATTTTCTCCAACGTACAATCCCGGTTGGAGATATCATTCGAAATTTGCATGGAACAAAAATAACTCTAACATGAATTTTATTCGTCCTAATTTTCAAGAATTTTCAAACAATACTTCGAATCTTCCTTTTCATCCCAACCACTTTAACAAAATTTTGCGCCTATGTCTCAAAATCAGCCGCTACAATTTTTTGCTCCTCAAGATGATAAACGATTGACTTCAGTTGAGAAAAGTCTTGAGCCTTTGGCTAAAGAAACCACTCAAACCTCCAATAAAATAACAATTTGCAAAATTTGTTAACTTCGTACATGCAAAATACGAGTCAAAAAATTTCTATACTTTAAATGCAAATGAGTCAATTAACCACTTCTATAAGTGAGCGTGAATGAGGCATGTTCCTAAGCCAACCAATTCCGAATCCTAGAAATCAAAACATGAACATGAATCAAGCTCATGTCGTTCAAGATAGCATTTTGAACCAAATGAATGCAATCATGACTTTACAATCTAGTAACAATTCAATAATCAAGTTGTTAATCCAAACGATTTACCGAAAACTCCTCTTAGCACTTTAAAAACGGCGAGCGATTCTAAACAAACATCAAGTCAAATATTGAATCAAATTCCAGTTTAAATTCTTCTTCTACTAAAGTAGATCGACCTGTTGAGTGTCGAACTCCATTTCCACTTTGGCTTCGACCTAAGAAACATTCCGATCAAATGGAAAAGTTATTGGAAATTATCAAATAAGTCAAAGTGAACATTCCTCTCTTTGATATCGTTCAACAAGTTCCAATTTATGCTAAGTTTCTAAAGGACTTGTGTACTGAAAACAACACATTCACGTAACCAAGAAAGTTTTCTTAACTACCCGTCTTAGCGAATTCTTGTCTCAATCAATTATCATAAAATACAATGATCATGGATGCACGATATGCGAAAAGACAATTAATAAGTGCTTACTAGATTTAGGTGTGAGTGTCAACACAACTTGGATTGGGTGAACTAAAATCGACGAAATTAACTCTTTAATTTATTGATCGTTCAATAAAGAAACCCGTAGGAGAAATCGAGGATGTACTCATCAAAATTGGTCTGTTCCTCGTCGATTTCATCGTTCTAAAGAAACAACCCGTGAATTATCAGATGGGTCAAATTCCATTAACTTTAGGACAACCTTTCTTAGCCACTTAAAATGCCCAAGTCAATTGCCGAAATGGTTCGATGAATTTTTTTTGGAAATAGGACTTTGGATCTTACTATCTTCAATCTCAAAAATCAATTGAATGAACCACTTGACCAAACGTTGATAGTTAGCTCCATTCAAGAAAATTTTGATAACGAAACAATTGACCTTTGCCATGAACATTAGACTGAATATGAACAATTATTTCAAGACAAGCCTAACGAGATCGAAAACGTGCTTTAATTTGAACCCCTCACTGTAGAGTCGGAACTTCAACCAAATTCTTTGATTCGGCAACCCCCTAGGTTGGAACTCAAACCTCTTCCTGATCACCTTAAGTACCCATACTTAGGCAATAATGAAACGGTTCCCTTTAAAATCTCTTCAACTCATTCTCTTGATCAATAAGCCTCCTTCCTTTCAATTTCATCGAAAAAAAGAGGCAATTGGACGGTCGATTGCCGATATTAAGGGAATTAGTTCCGCTCTTATTCAACATCGTATCCACTTAGTTGACGAAGCCAAACCTGTTCGTGACGTGCAATGAAGGCTTAAACCCAAAAACGAAGGATGCGATTCGTGACAAAATTCTCAAACTCCTCAATAACGGAATCATATACCCTATTTCTTATAGTTTGTGGGTTAGCCCAATTCATGTTGTGCCTAAAAAGCCTGAACTTAAAGTTATCATGAATGACGCTAACGAACTCATTCCAACTCGTACTCAAATGGTTGGTGTGTTTGTACTGATTACCGATAATTTAATGTTGTAATTCGTAAGATCACTTTCCTCTTCCTTTCATTGACCAGATGCTTGAATGATTAGCTGGCCATGAATTCTATTGCTTTCTTGATGGTTATTCTGGTTATAACCATATTTCGATCGCTCTCGAATATCAAGAGAAAATGACTTTCACGTGTCCCTTTGGCACCTTTGCGTATCAACGTATGTCATTTGGCCTTTGCAACTCTCCTGCTACTTTTCAAAGATGCATGATCAACATCTTTTCTGACATGGTCGAACACTTTTTAGAGGTGTTTATGGATGATTTTCCATCTTTGGAAACTCTTTTTTTAGTGCTTACACCATCTTGAGATGGTTTTGAATCGATGCAAGGACAAACACTTGACGTTAAACTGGGAAAAATGCCATTTTATGGTCAAACATGGCATTGTTCTTGGGCATATCATTTCAAACAAGGCATTGAGGTAGATAAAGCGAAAGTAGACATAATTGTGAACCTACCCATTCCCAAATATGTCAAGAACATTCGTTCATTTCTAGGACACGCTGGCTTTTATCGATGCTTTATGAAAGACTTTAGTGAAATTGCTTGACCTCTAACGACTCTTCTTGGAAACGAAGTACAATTTGACTATAATTCCAACTGTATTTCTGCTTTCGAACGTCTCAAAAATGAATTCATTTCCACTCCCATCATTTGCTTACCCAATTGAAACCTTCCTTTTGAAATAATGTGTGATGCTTCTAACTTTATGGTTGGTGCTGTCTTAGGACAACGCATCAATAAAATTCTACACATCATCTACTACGCTAGTTTGATGCTAAACGATGCTCAATTCAATCACCAAACCACCTAAAAAGAGATTCTAGCGGTAGTTTTTTCGCTTGAAATGTTTTGACCTTATTTGATTGGCTCATACATTATGGTTTACACTAACCGCTCGGCTCTTAGAAACCTTTCCGCTAAAAAGGATGTCCGTCTCATTTAATCTGTTGGATCCTTTTATTCCAAGAATTTGACCTTATGATCAAAGACAAAAAAGGATCCGACAATGTCATTTTTGATCATCTATCATGTCTTCCAAACGCACCATCTTCTTAACTGATCAATAAGAACTTTCCTAATGGAAACTCCTTTTTATTTCTGCTGATCCATGGTATGCCGATATAGTGAACTATTTAGTCACTAAGGAAACTCCTTCATTTTGATTGAAACAAGATAAATATAAATTTCTTTCCCAAGTCAAGTACTTCTATTGGGATGATCTATACTTGTTTGAGTATTGTTTCGACCAAATCATTCGACGTTGCGTCCTAGATTGCGAACTTAAGAGTATTCTTTCATTTTGTCATGACCAAGCTTGTGGCGGTCACTTTGGTCCTAAGAAAACAGCGAAAAAAGTGCTCCAACGTGGTTTTTACTGGCTTACACTTTTCGAAGATGCATTTGAAATTTATAGAACTTGCTATTGCTACCAAATGTTAGGAAAAATCAATCGATGAAACATGATGCGTTTAAACTTCATTCTTATGATCGAAATCTTTGACGTTTGAAGTATTAACTTTATGGAACCATTTTCCAACTCTTTAGGAGATCAGTACATTCTTCTTGCTGTCGATTACATCTTTAATTGTGTTGAATCCATTCGATGTAAAATAAACGACCATAAAGTTATTGTGAAATTCTTAAAAGAAAACATCATTTTGAGGTTTGGAACACCTCGCACAATAATAAGTGATAAAGGACCCATTTTTGTAGTCTATCGTATGAAACTCTAACAAAGAAATACTCGATAACCCATAAGTATTCCACTCCTTATCATCCTCAAACTTGTGGTCAAGTTGAAGTTTCAAATCGTTAAATCAAGAAAATTTGGTGAAAACTATGTATAAAAATCGAAAAGATTGGTCATAAAAATTGACAGATGCACTTTGGTTTTATAGAACCGCGTATAAAACCAATCTTAGGTTGTCTCCTTTTAGGCTAATATATGGTAAAGCATGCCATTTACCTATCGAACTTGAACATAATGCATTGTGGGTGATTAAGAACATAAATTTTGATCTCGAAAAGGCAGGAAAAAATAGAAAATTACAACTCAATGAATCAACGAAGATTATGAACGATGCATATGAAAAAGAGAAAATTTACAAAGAAAGAACAAAAGTTTTTTATGACATGTTGATCCTAATGAAAACATTTTCGCCAAATCAAAGAGTACTTTTGTGTGACTCTCGACTTCATTTGTTCCCTAGGAAATTAAAATCAAGGTGGACAGGACCATATGTGCTACGTACTATTTTTCGACACGGTGCCATAGAAATAGATAACCCACGGGATGGATCGATTTTTAAAGTCAGTGGATCGTTTAAAACCGTACTTGGAGTTGGCAAGTGGTCGAGAGGATGAGCTCATGATTCTTCATGAGCCACACTATGTCTAGTAAGAAAATTTAACCCTCTCTTGTAAATATATACATATTTTTCTCCATTACACTCATTATATCGTGCATTGACTATGGGGACGCAGTCAAAATCAAGTGTGGGGGGATCTCATGTTTATTTTGATTTTTTATGGTTTATTTTTTGCTTTTTTCCCAGAAATACAAAAAAACCCAAAATAATTTTTTTCCTAGCATATTAATTTACTTTTAAAGAAACATGATAGAATAAGTATATGTTGTTTGTTATTAAACTGAAATTTTTAAAAATTTACTTGTCTTAACAAAAATAAAAATAAAAGTTTGATTACAAGTAACTATGGTGTAACTAGCATATAGGAAGGTTCATAGGTGATAGTTATGAAGTATATCCTAATTGTAATCTTTATTTAAAAGAGTGATTGATTTAAAGTAAAGGCGATAACATTTTTGATCTTTTAAGTTAAGTAGTGCTAAGATGATTTTGCATAACTCTCTCTTTTCAAAAATATTAGGAAAATAAAATATTTCATAAAAATGAGAAACACCTAGAGTCATGTGTTCACCTGTAAGTGTATACACTCTCCATGCTCTATACCTTCTCACATAAGTCTGAAAGGCAGTGCATAATCGGTATATCAGGCCTTAGTTTATCTGAGTTAGGTGTATGTAAATAAAATTAAAATAATAATAATAAACACCTAGTGTCATGTGTTTATACGCAAGTGTGTACACTTGCCACGCTATGTACTCTTCTCACGTAAGTCCAGAAGGCAGTGCATGATCGGTATATTCGACCTCAGTTTATCTGAGTTAGGTATGTAAATAATAATGTTCATATTTTTCAAAATAGGGAGAGAAATAAATTAAAATCCAAGCACTATCTTCACTTATTTGATTTGACTTGTTATTCAAAAGAAATAAAAATACCACTTTGCAAAACTTTGATAATCAACTAAAGGATTCATTTCATAGTTGCATTATGTTATCAAGTGAAACAACTAGCCAAACTAGAGTTTAATTGTGATGATAACTTAATTTCTGCTAGAAGTTTTGATGAGTAAAAAGAATAAAATTTCTTGATAATAACCAAATTTTATATCTAACTTACTGGTGTTGATTTAAAAGTATATTCTTCATTTCTAAATATTTTAGAAAACTTGCATCATTTAGTCGCATTAGAATTTGCACATTGCATTTGGATTATGTGGGTAGCATCCACTGAAAACCCTCACAAGACAACACTCGTCCTGCTAGGGACACTTAGAGATTTAATGGCTTATTGCATTCGCTCAATGCAATCGTGTCTCCTACGAAAATGGATTTATTCTAGCTTTAGTTTATTCGAGGTCGAATAAAAAGATAAGTGTTGGGGTATTTGATGTCCATGTAAAAGTGTAAATCTCATATTTAATCTTCTATTATTAAAAAAATGAGCATATTATGATATTTTACATGTTTAAACCAAAATCTAAATTGTTTCAAATCATCATTCATTCATCTTCATTTGGGGCAAAACAGTAATTTTGTGTATGAATTAATTTTGAGAAAATTTATTTGCACATTTTTATTTTTATTTGTAGGAAATTGAGTGCAAATTGGATGTAGCTTCTCGATATATGCATGCACAAATATTCAAGGCCAAAAGAATATAGAAAAGAAAATAAATAATGCAACATGGAGGAGCCCACATGCCCACTAATTAATGGACCATAATTAAAAGCACATGCACATGTTAATGGAGACCTAAAGTCGTGTTAGTGGGGATTAATTAGTTCTCTAATGATTACTTGGAGGTTACACAATCTCAAGGGCATTTTTGGTATTCCTCTAAAAATGGAAGAATGGTTTTAAGTATGTATAAATACACCTTATGTTTCATGTAATAGCCCTTTCATGCAAAGTTGCAGCATAAAATTAGCCATACATAAAATATCTCTTTAGTGGCCCCTTAGCCCTATTCTTTACTTCCATGCATTTTTATTTTATGCTTTCTTTTATTGCTATTTTATTTTATGCTCTCTTATTAGTTTATGCTTCTCTTATTTCATGTTAATAGCATAGATTTAATTCTTGCAATTAGTTTAATTTTATTTCATACAAGTAGTTAACTCCCTTTTCTTTTAATTAGCTTTCATTTTTCTTGTTTATTATGTTGGAATCACTTTATGTTAACATGTATTCAAATATGAGTAGCTAAACCCCTTCAATTTAGGGGTAATGAAACTCTCATGAAACATATTAAATTAACATAATGGTTTCATTTATGATCTCTCTTTTGTGCTTAATGGAAATTAAGAATGATGGAAATATATGTTTCATTTTTTAGTGAATTGATAGCCGACATTGACAACTTAAAGGGCTATGCTTAATCCAATATAAATATAAACTATTTGATCATTTGCCTAAGTGATTTGATGATGAATGTCAAACTAGAATCAAAATTTGATAACATATGTTATAAGTTCATAGTAAATAGTTCATGCTTAAAATTGGTTTTATTTTTAATTTCATGTCATTTTCATGGGAATTGGAAAGTGGGAATGAATGGTGTGTCAGAGTTTGATGGTCTAAATTTTGCTAATTAATAGCACTAATAAACCATACTTATAATAAACACATCAATCATTTCTACTTAATATTTAAATGAGATATTATAAATGAATTTTATGTTAGTTTACATGAATGATTGAAAGCGGATTTTCCTCTAAATTGCTCCTTAATCTTATACTTTTATTCTCATTTACATTCTTTTTTTAAGTTCATTTTTCTACAGTTTTCTTATTTTAAAAAAGTATCAAAACCTTGGGCTAATTTGATTGAGTAATATTATGATTTAGTTCTTTCTCTGTGAATCGACTCGTCCTCGTATACGTACTACATTTGTATGCCGTACGCTTGTAGTTTTATAACGATCATGTTTTTGATGATTTTCTAATCGATAGAAAATCCATCGTTAAACATATATTTATATTTATATATAGGTACATAATTTAATTTTCTAATGTATTTTACGAAGCAAACTAGCTTTTTAAAAACATATTCATTTGATTTCAAATTCAAGTTTATTTCTTAAGATAAATATTATTTTCAAGATATTTTATTAAAAGTAGCCTTCATGCTAATTATTATTATTTTTATGATACAAATTAAAAAAATTAGTGGTATGGGACATTCGGTATCACTTAATTGCTTAATTGTACGACTTGTTGTGTAGAGAACTTGAATGAGTGGAGTTTACTATCTTATAATAAACACTCTAGCAAACCCGAGTGGTATGGAACACATGGAGTTACTTTAGTAACTACTATTTGAGGAGTATATAACACTTTTCGATTAAATAGTATATTGGGGAAACTTGTTATGTCTATAGCTTGTCATATTCATTAATGCATTCCATCGCTTGACCTTGTAAGCTAATTGTTAGCCTAGCGGCCGACAATGGTGGTCGCACCTCGGGTCATGGTATCTTTTTCAGTTATTAGCCTAATACACAATAGCTAGAAGTCAATACCATGTGCACGCCTCGTGTTATGAGAATCATGTATATTAGGCTATAGGAGTTTATCGGTGTCAGTCCTTCTTAAACTCCTACACCGTATCTTGTTAGTCTCATCTTGGAATAGTGTAACTCGCAGTATGAATTCCCTTATAGTCAAGATTTCTATTGGATCTACTATTTTTCCATGACTTGCTTCATGCTCGTCGTTTGATGTTGACTTGATTTCATACAGTCTTATATTTTTTATGGTTTGACTAGCTGTCATGCGATCAATTGTTTATTGATATATTCTAGATTTCATGCTAGACTTATTATTCTTATTTCTGATATGATTAGTCACCATATTTTAAGATGATTGTCATTGATGAGCACAATAGGATTTATGACATGGTGATTTTATGTGGATGCCTTTTATTAGAATGTTGGCATACTGTACAGTTATAACTATACCTTAAGTATCATGCACGTTTATTGTTATGATCTCATATTTTGATATATAGAGATAATCTGACCCGTTTATTTTATAAATACTCGGGTCAGACTGACACTTGATAGGTCCAAGGACTCATTGACTATGGATGTGAACTAGCTTTTACAAAAGTATATAGTTTATATATATATATATATATATATATGTCCTTATTTTGTGCTAGACTCATATGTAGGCTTGTATATTTTGTATGAGGTAGCAACTAATATTGATGGATATATTCTAAGACCTATTGTCATTTCATGTATATGAATATATGTAGGTCTAGTACTCATTTTGTCGACTCACTTAATATGTTGTGATATAGTCTATATTATATATTTTTCCTACGATTTATGATTCTGTGTTTTATAATATATGATATATTGTTCTATTCTAAAATTTGCAACATGTTTATTACTTTGTGCCAACAACATACACGTTAATAGTAGTTATATGAAGTAAAGAAAAATGTGTTGGTGTTAGTCCAAAGGAATACCCATGGATGGTGGCTCCTAACTAGCCTTATTCTCTGTACTACCAAACAATATTCATGTGTAATATTCTTTGGTAGTATGGACATAGAGGTGGGGTGTTAAATCTTGGTGTTAGGCTAAGATTCAGAACAATATAGAATGTAAGAAATATGAATTTTTTCCTAGACAAACTTAGAGTCCCTTCCATTAGGTTTGCAGGTTAGATTTTAGTCCTTTCCTATCAGGGATTAGTTTATATTATTATTTAGGATCATTATGGGATGTATTTGTATGGTTCATTATTATACTATGATTACTATCATGGGAGATTTTAAATTAGGATCTCAAGTGTTGAAGTAGTAGGGTATGGCTGGTAGTAGGAGCACACATTCTAGGTTCGGACCATCCAATGGTCTTGGTTAGGAGGGAGTATTTATGACTGCTCAGGGATTATGGAGTTCATTTGAAATGTTCTATCATCCAGTGCTACCTCCACGGATCCTCCCATTCATAAGATAGGTTTCGCTTGTATATGTAGAAATCACCTAGGAGGAAAGCATTTAAGGGAACTAAAGATGTTATTGAAGTCCAAGCTAGTTTGAAGACACATGAGTGGATTTTTACTTGCATGGATCTCTCCGATATGCATAGAGCGCAAGTAGCTTCGAATAAGCTTCAGGAAAAGTCCTTAGGTTGGTATGATTTGCTAGTGGCAGAGGTCGATGAGGCCATATTATCTTGGGAGTAGTTTAGATCTCATTTCGAGTTAAAGTTCATACCTGAGGCGGAAATGGCAGCTTTAGCTTAGAGATTCATAGATCTTAAGGAAGGAGATTCTTCAATTTTGGAGTATGTAGCTTTGAGGTGTTATCCAAATAGGTTATGGAGCTTATTAGTATGCTTATGAAAAAGAATCGGGAACTCGTGTATGGTTTGACAAAATCTTTAAGAAAAGCACTCTTGCCTCGGCTTGAGGTTACATTTGAGAAGTTAATTAACATGGCTCTCTGGTTAGAAGAAGTAGAGAAGGATAGTAGTGAGCTCCTTCATAGAAGAAAGATTTTAATTAGAAGAAGAAATTGTTTAGCAAGTTCAAGACTAGGTTTCCAAATAAGAAGTTTATAAAGCAAGATTTAGATTTCAAGAATTAGAAGAGAGATCATATTGAGTGCTTTAATTATGGAGTTAAAGGGCACTGTGTAAAAGAACGAACTAAGCCTCATTCAGCGATTTGAATCTCACCTCATGGACATTGTTATTGTAAGAAGTAAGTTTATTGGATTTTTGATTTTCCTATCTTAGCTCGAAGACAAAAAGGTGGAAGGTTAAATGCAGTTAAGTCCTGTAGAGGTTCTAGTCAGCAGCGAGGTACATCTTCATCTATTCTTGAAAGCTCTATCTTATTTCATGGTTACTCTATTCAGGTTTCCTTTGACATAGGAGCATCACACTTGTTTGTGTCAAAGGAGCTCATCGAAGCTTGTTCTATGGGTGTTTTGTGTATGATTTCTTCTTTGAGGATTGTGAATCCTATCAGTGGATCTGCAACTCTCAGTTTGTTTTGTAAAGATGCTAAATTGTTCTTTGTTGATTATCTTTCTTTGTTGATTTCATATTATTTTGCATTTTGGATTTGGTCTGATTTGGAGTTAGATTGACACGATAAGTATGAAGGTCATATTCTTTGTTCCAAATATATTATTTGTTTGAAGCTTCCTTCTTCCAATAATTGACTTTCAATAGCTCTCGAAGGAACTGATCTAAGTCAAATTATTTCTCTTTTTGCTATCCAGTCTCATGTTAATGAGGAGACAAATAGTATTCTTATCGTATGTGATTTCCCTAGCATTTTTTAGCATGTTTCCGGATTGCCTCCTAAGGGGGAAATTGATTTTTGCATTGATCTGATTCCTGGTGCTCAACAGATTAGTCATCCTCTATTGAGGATATTGGCAAAAGAGAATGAAGAGGTTAAAAGAAATTATTCAAGCTCGAGGCGAAGAATCTTATTCGGTCTAGTAGTTCAACCTAGGTTTCATAGTTGTGTTTATGAGGAAGGCTGATGGTACACTCAAATTATGTAGGATTATAGAAAATTAAACGAGCTCACTATTGAGGACGCCTATCCTTTACCTGAATTGATGAAATGTCCGATCAGCTTAGTGGCACAAAAGTCTTTTTCCAGTTAAACTCAGCGATCGGTTTTCATCAGCTTGTATGGAAGAAGATAGTATTCCTTTGAAATCTTTTAAAATCCGGTGTGGTTCATATGAATTGCTAATTATGCCATTTGTGTTAATAAATGTGCATGTGTATTTTGTTGACTAATTCCCGGAATTCTTGCTCAGTTTTTGCTTATTGTTATTGATGATATCTTATCTATTTTTAGTTGGAGGAAGAGCATGAGAAGCATCTTTGTAATATGCTGGAGACACTAAGTAGTCATCAGCTTAGAGCTAAACTCTCCAAATGCCATTTTTGGTAAAGTTTTAGGGGCATGTTATTTATGAGGCCGGAATCTTGGTCGATCTTGCTAAGATTAAAGCAATTCAGTACTAAAAGAGGCCAGAGAGTGTGATGGAAGCGCATAGTTTTTTGGGATTAGCTGGTTATTATCGGTGGTTCATTAATGACTTTTCCCATATTATTCTTCTGCTCACCAGTTTGACCAGAAAAGTGGCGAAGTATGTTTGGTCCAAGAAGTGTGAGTCGACATTTTAGAAGCTGAATGATCTTCTAATTCTAATCATATAGATGTATTAGTATAGTTGTTTGCTATGTCCATAACCTGTTGAAACTCTACACTAAATAAAAATTGGAAATGATCATAATTGTATTAATCATATGAGGATTTTGTTGATGGCTGTAAGTATATGCATGTTTGTGTGTGAAGTTCAGGTGGCTTAGAAAGAGAATTAAGTGCTGGATTTCGAAAGTGGACCATTGGAGATGATCTCCTGAAAAGCTCTAGGAAAACATCATCAATGATGCACCGGTGTATGCCCTCTAATGGACCGGTGAACGAATTTCTAGAAATTTTGAACTCTACAATAGTGGCCTATTTTTTGTATTTTGTTTTTCGATTTTTTCTTCTATTCATGATTTTTAATATCTAAATCTTTAAGTCACCTGATATTCATATTTTTAAAATATTTTCTGAAATTATTTGAACAAGGATAAGCTATAAATTTGAATTTGTTAATTAATGATATTGCAAAATAGTAGCAATCTTCTTATGAAAATATATAAAATTACCCATACATATATAAATAGTTTTAACTTTGATTTTATAAAGATATAAAAATTCTATAATATGTATATTTTAAAAGCCAATGATTTTAGACTTAAAGAATTTAAAAAGTATAATATCTCATGTTATATGCAACTAGGCATATAATTTAATTTTCAAAAGTAGTTTAAAAAGTAAACTAGATTTTTAAAAATGGATTTATATGATTTTAAATTCAAGTTTTTATCTTAATGTAAATATTATTTTCAAGAGATTTTTTAAAAAGTAGACTTCATGTTAGTTATTATTTTTCAATGCTACGAGAAAGTAGTTAAACAATTTAGTAGTACAGAGTGGCGTGGGACATTCGGTATCACTTCATCGCTTAATTGTATGAATTGTTGTATGGCGATTTTGAGCGAGTGGAGTTTACTAGCTTATAGCAAACACTCTAGCAACCCCAAGTGGTATGGGACACACAAAGTTACTATAGTGATTACTATTTTAGGAGTATGTAACACTTTTTGATTAAATAGTACCTTGGGAAAACTTGCTATGTCTATAGCTTATCATATCTGTTAGTTCAGTCTGCTCGCTTGACCTTATAGGCTAGTTGTCATCCTAGCGGCTGACGGTGGTGGTTACACCCTGAATTGTGGTAGCTATGTCAGTTATTAACCCAATACCACAATAGCTGGCAGTCAGTACCATAGGCATACCTCATGTTATGAGGATCCGGTATATTATGACTGGACAAGTTTATCTTGTTCAGTCCTTCTTAAACTCCTAGAGCATGTTTTGTTAGTCTCACCTTGGAATAAAGCAACTCTCATTAAGAATACCCTTATAGTCAAGATATTTATAGGATCAGTTATTTCACCCTAACTTGCTTCATGCTCATCTTTTGATGCTTACTTGCTTTCATGTAGCTTATATTTCTTACGGTTTGACTCATTGTCATGTGGTTTATTATTTCTTGATATATCTAGCTTCGTGCTAGACTTATGATTCCTACTTTTGATATGATCATTCACTATATCTTGAGATGATTGTCATTGATGGGCATGATATGATTTATGACATGATGATTTTGTGTAGATGCCTTTTATTAGGATGTTGGCAAATTATATAGTTATTACTATATCTTAAGTATTATACATCTCACAATTTGATATTTAGAGATAGTCTGGCCCATTATTTTTAAATACTTGTGTCAAACGAAGACTTGACAGGTCTACGGACTCATTGACTGTGGATCTGAGCTATCTTTTGCAGGGTTAAATTATATATATATATATATAGTGTCCTCATTTTATGCTAGACGCATATATAGGCTTATATATTTTGTATGGAATGGTGACTTATTTTAATGTATATATTCTTCAAAGACTTGTTTTTGTTTCACGTATATGTATATATGGGGTCTAGTACTCGTTTTGTTTACTCACTTTATTTGTCTTGATATCTATAATTTTTCTCTATGATTTGTGATTTTATAGTATGTGTTATATTATTCTGTTCTGAAACTAACCAAAGTGTTTATTGCTTCATGCCAATACCATACGTGTCAATTGTAGTTATATGAGGTAAAGAAAAACGTTTCAGTGTTAGCTTAAAGGAATGTTTGTGGATGGTCTCTCCTAACCAGTCTTATTCTCTATATTACTAGACAATATTACTATATAATATTCTTTGTATATGGGCATAAAGGTAAGACGTTGCACTTGGCCTTCGAAGTGGCATGGATTCGAGCATTAAGAAATCGAGATGTTGAGTTGTCTCTGACCATTGACGTGATCATGTGAGTTATCATATATCTAATGCACTTGAGTGAGTGACGTGATAATGATTGATGTTCAATATGTTTTCTACTATGCTAGGGATGTAATATGATGTAGGTACCAATGACTTGGATATCTAGACACCCTATACTATAATTTGAGCTGTAGTACACTCTCACGATGATGATAGTAGATTAACATATACTGATATTATATGCTAACTCACTAGATGCAGGGACAGTAAGAAACAATTCTATATGCTCTATGTCTTATGTTTACTATATCGACATTTATAGTATTTTAATATTGTAGATCACTCATATTAGATTTTTATATGACTCAATTTTTATGCTTTTTTGTTTATTATCTTGAGTATTCTCGAATAAGTAGACTAAACAGCATATATAAGGTAGTGCATGAAGATGTCTAGAGGACAAACAAAGGGCTATGCTTTTCATATATTTACTTTTGGATCTTGTCCTCTTTATTTTTGTTGTGCATCACTATGACGGTTTATTGATGCTATGCTATTATTACTTATAGACAATACACATGCACGAGTACCACTTATGTAGCTTTTCTTTATGAGAGACCAATCATTCTTATTATAGATTTTAAGGATGAGCCGGCATAAAAGGAATGCAACAATAAACTCCATCTTAGTTGTAGAAGAAGAAGGAGCAGGCTCGAAGGAAGCTAACTCGACTTGCAAATGATGTTCAAATAGATGATGAGGAACATGCTACAAAATGCCCAAGTGAATGCTTCGAATATTGCCATTGGTGGTGGTGCTTAGGTGTAGGCACTTAGAGCTGATTTTGCCAAATTAAACAAAAACTATTCTAATCTTGGGGCAAGCCATTTCTTGGTACAAAATCTGCTATGAAAGTGCATGATTGGTTAGACACCCATAAAAGAAATTTTGATGACTTGGAGTTGGACGATGCTATGAAGAGGAGTTTAGTCTTTAGGTAACTCCTAGAAAGGGAACTGAATTGTTAGAACAATCTTTGAACCGCTATTTGGGTTTGATTCAAAGTTTGATTTGAAGAGAAGTTTGTATTAGTAGCTCAGAAGTTAGTTTTGTTTTAAAAGTTTACAGATCTGAAGCAGGATGACTTGTCTATTTCAAAGCATACAGTTAAGTTCGAAACTCTGTCAATGTACTGGAAGTCCTTCACCGACACTCCATACAAGAAGAATAATTTTTTTATTGATTTAAATGACTATCTAGGAGAGAAACTTGTAGGCCAGCCATAAGTGAGCGAAGGAGGCAAGGGGAAATGAACAACAACAAAGGGAAAATGCAGTTTCAGAATAAGTGCAACAACTGTAAAGAGAAGGGCCATCAAAGTAAGAACTGGAAGAATGATAGAAAGAAGTGCTATAACTGCAATGAGTTTAGGAATATCCAAAAAGACAGTCATAAGCTGCCAAAGCATAAGTAGATGGTAAAGGCATATGCTCTTAATGAAGCTCTAACTTAGTCGAATTCTCCATCGGCATAGGAGAATGGGAAAGGCATTGTTAACCAAGGTATGCTTTCCATTTTTAATGTTTTAATATGTGTTTTATTCGACACCGAGGGTTCACCTTCCTTCATATCTAGTGACTTAGTAGATAGATTAGGGTGGAAACCCAACTTAGTAGATACGCCCTTGATTGTGCCAAATCATGTGAAGGTTCGATTAGTTTATGTGTGGTTTTTGTTGTGATGTAGTTTTACCAACTCATGGATGTATATTTGTTTGTGATTATTTTTTGTTTAGTGCAAGAGATTCAGTATTATATTGGAGATGGACTGGCTTTAGAATTACGAAGAAGTGGTGACTACGAGAGGCTATCGATGATGATAGGGACCAACGATGGGCGGAGCGTAGAGTTAGGCTCCCTACCCGATTATGAGGTGATGGTTAGCTTACTATATTCAATCAACATCCTGCATAATGAGTTATCATTGGTACCTAGTTAGGAAATATCCAGACATGTTTGAGGAAATGATCAGACTACCGCCACACAGGGCTATAGAGTGTCGTATTGATTTGGTGAAGGATTCCATACCAGTAGCCATGCCTTTAAGGTGTATGGCACTCAAAGAGCGAAGGGAACTGGAGGTGCATGTGAATGACCTTTTAAAGAAGGGATTCATTCGTAGGAGTATATCCGAGTTGGGAGCATCTGAAGTATTCACTACTAAGGCTGATGACCTTTTAAGGCTTTGTATTGATTACCGTAAGCTGAACATGACAAAGAAGAAGAACAAGTATCCACTCTGGCTTATTGATGACTTGTTCGATCATCTCCATGGTGCGAAGTTGGTCTCTCTATTGGACCTTGCAATGAGGTTTTACCAACCAAGAATATTAAAGGAGAGTGTGTGGATTACTGCGTTTTGTATGCCATTGGGAAACCATGAGTGGTTGGTTATGCCCTTTGGGCTAAAAATGCACCGGCATACTTCATTGATCTTATGAACAGTGTCTTCTAGGATCAACTAAATAATTTTATATTTGTATTTGTATCTATTGATTATATTATAATCATTTATCAAATGAAAGATGAACATAGGACCGTCTTGGGGATTGTGCTTGAGGTGTTAAGGATCTTGCCAAGTGTCGGTTCTAGAGGATAGAAGTGTGAATTTTGAGTCTTGTTTTTTTAGCAGGGCATTGTTGTTGATCTTGCTAATGTAGCAACAATCAAAGATTGGGTTTGATCTAAGAGTTCTATAAATGTGAGAATTTTCCTTAGCTTAGCATGATATTATAGATAATTTATCAAGGACTTCTTAAAGGTAGTAGTGCCATTAACAAACTTAATGAAGAAAAATCAGACTTTTGCGTAGGACATGAGGTGGGAGAACATGTTCATGAGTTTGAAGGAAAAGTTAATGAGTGCACCAGTGTTAGTCAATTCAATTAGGAAAAAGGAGTTGATGGTTTACACAAATGCTTATAGTACCAGATTGGGTGCGATGTTGATGTAGAGGGGTAGGTTATTGCATGCTAATCAATAGATGAAACCACAAGAGAGGAACTACTTGATCCATGATTTGGAGTTAGTAACAATCATGTTTGTATTGAAGATGTGGAGGCATTACTTTCTTGTAGAGTGGTTCGAGTTATTCACCGACCATAAGAAGTATCTCTTTTCATAGAAGAACCTTAACGTTCGTCAACAACAATGGTTAGAGTTCTTGGCCTCCTATGACTTTGACATTTCTTATACATTTGGTACGGTAAATGCGGTCTTTGATGCTTCGAGTAGGAAACATGCCTGCTTGGGAGCAATGTTCGTAGTGTGTACGCAGTTAGAGTATATTGCTAGTTATGATTTCCAACCGAGATGTGAGCTAAAGCCAGAGATGTTTTCAAGCTTGATGATTAGACCTACTCCGATTAAGCAGATTAAGGCCACGATTCTAGACTAGCAAAGGTTATTTCTTGGCTCAAGATGGGAGTAGAGACCGAGGAGATGAAGCAGTACAAACTCGATCATGATGGTTGGCAATGTAAGGTTGGGAGATTGTTTATATCTAATGTCGATAGGTTAAGGGATGAGGTGCTATGTGAGTATCATCGTTCAAGATTGACTAAACATTGTAGAGGCAATAAAATGTATCATGATAGAAAGCAAACATTTTGTTGGGAAGGGATAAAGAATTATTTTGGGATATTCATAACAAAATGAATGAACTTTGAATTGGCGAAGGTTAAAGAAGAAGCCAAGTATGTTGATGCAACCGCTTGATTTTCCCAAGTGAAAGTGGAAACAAACATCAACGGACTTCATCTATGAATTGCTGAGAACCAAAGGAGGGTACGATGGCATCTGGGTCATAATTGATAGATTGGCGAAGAGTGCTCGATTCATACCTACAATGCATCTATGAACTTAATTATGTTTTGAAAATTAATTTCAAATGTTTAAATTTTTTCAACTTAATTCTATGTATATGTTTATATGGACGTACCATATTAGAGAATAGGCTAGATTTAGTATAGTTTAATGCTGACTCTGAGTTTGATTATATTATGCATTGTACATGAAATATGTATTGTACTTATTTGTTGTATGCATGTTTGTTGATTGTAATGGATGAAATGTCGATCAATAGGCGATTTAGAGTTAGAGATATTCCATAAGATAGTGTTATCACACATCTAATGCACTTGAGTGAGTGATGTGATGATGATCGATGTTTGATATGTTTGCTTACTATGTTAAGGAAGTCATCTGACATAGGGATCATTGAAGTGGATATTTAGGCACCCCATACTTTACTTTGAGTTGTAGTACATTGTAACATTCCCCTATATAGGGACCCAAAAATAAGGGCTACGGATGTTGTAGTCATCCACGGTTATTAATCTTCGACGACCAAATAAGACGGTGCAAGATACATTGATACATAGATCATAGAAATATGGAAAAAATTTAACAATTCAAAAACATATTTCTGCATTCAAATCAAAACATTTCATGTTCATTACATAATCCTTAAATTATGTTTATGCATTCAGCAAAATATAAATATTACAAATACGCCAAGAGCGACATAAAAGATGCCCGCTTGGTTGATCAGAGTATATAGTAAGCCTCATAAATCTGCCTTTACAACAAAATACATAGCGGAAAGAAAAACTCTAAATAACTATCTGTCTCCTGCACGCATTTAGAAGCTTTATTTGTCGTAGAAGAGAACATGAAAACCTTAAATATCAAACTACTCAAAATCAATTGAGTACCCAAGAGTTTAAGGGGAAAACAAAAACTTAAGTCAGACATAAAGCTTGGTATGAATAATAATCTAACATCTCAATCCTTTTAGATATCTAGTGAGACCACACCGCTTAGCCGAACGACCACTAGTATCCTAAAACCTTTATAAAACCAAATTCTATGCTCCTACATCCACAATGGTAAAAACATACATCTCAAAACATTATGATGATATGAATAGTTGAAAATAAATAAGATTTTTCCATTGCCTATTAAATCTAACGCCGTGTCAATATTATAGTTTATTAGGTCACTATTAACCTTTTTAGATTTCATGGCTTTACTAATAACCTTGTTGGAACCAATAGACACGCTGTCAAATTCATAGGTTTCATAGGATCACTAAGAACCTATAGGTTCCTGTTAGTTAACTTAATTAATTCATGGATCCCCTGAACCTATTGGTCATTCCAATTACTAATCACCTTATCCTAGTTTTCATGGGTTGACTAGGAACCTATGGACTTATCCAATAACTCACTGCACATCCTAGTTTTCATGAGTTGACTAGGAACCTACTAATACTTCCTTTAACCACATTATTATCCTAGTTCTCATGGATTTACTAGGACCCTATTGACTGATGTCAATTCTTAATCCGGATATAGTTTTCATAGGTTCACTACAAACCAATTAGCCCCTACAAACTGTTCTTATGCATAGTTTTTATAGGTGAACTATGAACCTTTTGGTATGCACCAATAACTATCTTATCATAGTTTTCATGGGTTTACTATGAACCTCTTGGTATGCACCCAATAACTAGCTTATCATAGTTTTCATGGGTTTATTATGAACCTTTTGGTATGCACCATTAACTACAAATTTTAGGCATCCCATATATTTTTGGTCACCCTGACTCCATGGATTCAATTCTACTCCTAGGAGTTTAAGTAATTTATATTCACTATTTGAGTTAACCTACTAGTTCTTCTACCCCTTTTTTCGCAAAATATAGTTATCAGTTATCATGTGAATATAATCATTTTTAAAGAAGTAAAACATTAATTAACAATACCACTCATATGGGTCTAAGGTCCTTGAAATATATCTCATGAAACATTGTTTACACCCTTGACTTATATTTTTATCAAGACAATACTTCTTCAAAATTACACACTTAAACCCTTACAAAACACATTTATGTAAGCCTTCTCCTTTAAAAATTAGAGTATGGGTTTTCAAATATTTTAAAGCCGAACCTTTCGACCTTTCAAAAGGTCTTCAAAACAACCTTTTTAATCAAACCATTCGAAACCATTAAAACCATTCAGCAATTCAAACCTTTCGAAAGCGTTCAACTCTTGAAATATAAACCTTTCGAAAACTTACTAAGTTCAAGTTAAAATATGGGAAGGTCCTCTTTTTAAAACCTTTCGACTACAATAAAAGCAACCTTTCGACCTTGTCGAAAGGTTTGCTTCGATGCTTTAAAACATTTCATTTAAAACAATTGACCTCCGCCTTTTTAAAGCAACTCCTTCGAAAGCTTGGGTTACATTTCAATTATAAAACAAAGGAATATCATCTAAGTCGAAGGCTTTGATACCTTTCGAAAGAAATGGGAGAAGCAGCTGGTTTTTAAAACTAGTAAATCTTTAGCCTTTGTCGAAAGCAACGACTTCGAAAGGTTGGAAAAAGCAGCTATAACCTTTCGACTGTGTCGGAAGATCCAAAACAAAACAATGATAAGTGGCAGTGACCTTTCGACTGTGTCAAAAGGTTTCAAAACAAAATATTGGTAAAGTAGTAATAACCTTTCGACTTTGTCAAAAGGTTTTAAACCTTTCTTTTAAACATTTGACCTAGTTGAAAGCAACTAAGTCGAAAGCTCTAATTCGAAAGTAAAGCAGATGAAAGCTTTAGTTTATAAAACAAACATACCCCAGCCTCTTTGGCCATCAACCTTTTGACTATTAACTCTTCGACCTTGTCCAATTCATTATGTACCAAAGTGATTGACACCATATGCATTGGTTTCACCTTGTCGAAAGGTATAACCTTTCAACTTAGTCGAGAGGTCTAGGCCGGAAAGTTTAATACTAAAAAAGGTTGAACATGCTAAAAGTATGATTTCTTTGTTTTTAACTTAAAAAGTTAACTTTTCAACTAACCTGCTTTGGTTTATCAAATTCTCATTGGTTAATAATTTCTTTTCAGAAAATGTTGCCACTACTTTCAGATTTGAATAAAAAATAATTACTTTATAAAATGCCCTTCTCCTTAATTAAATATGTAAAACATTTAAGTCCCAAACCTTAAATAATTTTATATATTCAACAAAACACTTAGGATAAATTTAGAAAAATCTCAGAAAATCTATTTTAATATATTTTCTAACATAGAAAAATTCAAACCCAAATAATTAGTATTTTTGCCGTAAATAATTTATAATCCAATAAATTATTTTCTTTACTAGAAAATTTATACAAAATCCATATAAACTCAAAAATTATAAAAATTGAAACCCATCTCTAAAATCATGTTTTCTATAACATCTAATTTTCCCATTGCATTTAAAAATCATTTTATCTTGGCTTTGCCCTAAACCATGTAAATCCTTTATTAAACAACCTTGTTTAAACACATATAAATCATAAACAAGCATATCATCATTCAACATATCATAAAAACAAATTTATCCTTAAATCTAAAACCATATGATGTTTGAAATCAAAATAAAGATGTAGAAACTATTATTCGCCTTAGTTGGATAAGGAAATTGAAATATGATTGAGATTGATTCCTTCTAACTTGAATCCTAGCTTTTAGTTGATTTTCTCTTCTCTTCTCATGACCGGCCTTGCTTCTCATTGTTATGAATATTTTGGTTTTGGTGAAATAAACGTGTAGGACTAAGAAAGACAGTATAAGGGTAGGAAATATGGGCGCTAATTACCCTAGTGCCCTTATGTTCAATTTCCTTACCATTTATATAAGTTCATTAGTTTTAATAAGCACGACCACCTAGTTTATTAATCATCATCAATCTTCTTATCTACAATATTCTATTTAATTTATTCTAATTAAATCTCGTGAATGATGTCAATAAAATTAGGGTGTTATAAGCTTCCCTCCTTAAAGAATTTCGTTCTCCAAATTCAGTAAGGACTAACTAGCAAACATCGCACTCATCTGTAGCATCTCATAGCAACCAATCTATGTAAATCTACATTAGACACATCATCAAAACAGATCAGGATAAACCTTTCGTATCATATCCTTCATCTCCCATGTACAGTCTTTCTCGTTGTTGCTGCATTGAACCTTCACCAACTTGACTGTCTTGGTCCTCAATTTTTTCCCATCTCTCGCTATAACCCGAACTGCTTGTCTAACTAAAGTCAAATCAAGATCTACTACCAAGTCCTCCAACTCTGTCTATTTAATAGTAGCATGTAGATCATGGACATACATACAAAGATGAGACACATGGAATACATCATGAGCACCTGTCAAAATGCTCGGCAAATCTGCTCTGTATGCGAGCTTTCCAATCCTTTCTATGATTTGAAATGGACCAACGCACCTTGGGGCCAACTTTCTCGACTTTTCAAATCGTACCACACCCTTCATCGGGATACGTTAATGAAAATCTTGTCTCCTACTGAGAACTCTATGTCCTTACGCCTTTTATCCATGTAACTCTTCTACCTTGCTTGAGCTTCCTTCATCCGTCCTCGGATTAACTCAATCTTTTCTAATGCCACTTTATCAAATCTGAACCTAAAACCAATCTATCTCTAGTCTCTAACCAAATATGCTGGTGATCGACATGGCTTTTCGTACAAAGTTTCAAATGGTGTCATTCTTATACTAGTCTGATAACTATTATTATAAGAAAACTTAATCAGATGTAGGTGATCTTCCCAAGATCCACCAGAGTCCAAAATACAAGCCTTCAACAAATCTTCGGGTACCTTATTGACTCTCACCGTCTGCCTATCCGTCTATGGGTGACAAGTTGTACTCATCTTGAGCTTGGTACATAATACCTCTTGTAGACTCCTCTGAAATTTGATAGCGAACATTCATCTCTGTCGCTGACTGTGCTACTAAGAATCCCATAAAGTCTATGTTCTTTATGAACAACTTTGCTAAAACAGGTGTCGTCCCGGTTGACTTTACTGGAATGAAATGGGCACTCTTGGTCAACCTGTTCACTATAACCCATATTCTTTCATTTCCTCTATTTGACCTTGGCAACCCGCTATAAAATTCATCGATATTGAATCCCACTTCCAAACCGGAATATCTAAAGGCTGAAGTAACCCACTTGGCTTCTGATGTTCGGCTTTCACTTATGACAGTTAATACACCGCCTAACCTACAAGCCAACATCCCTCTTTATGTCTTCCCAATAAAATCTTCTCTTCATTTCTTGATACATCTTGGTTCCTCCAGGATGAATCTTAAACTTTGATCGATGACACTCTTCTAGAACTTCTCTCCTTAAGTTCTCTACGCCTAAAACACATAACCATCCCTTCTTTCTCAACCTTCCTCTTTGGTCAAGGTTAACATTCTTTAGGTCATCAATATCTAATCCGAACTCAAGCTTTCTAATCCTCTTAGCTAAACCTAGGTCTTCTCTCTAGTTGGAAGCTATCTTCTCAATCAGCACCGATCGCTTTTCTAAACAAGACAACATGGCAGTATCCTGACTAGAACTAGCAGTAGATCTCAACTGCATCCAACAACTGGCTAAAGCTTCTAGATCCTTCCATTCTGCCAACGTTACTAACACCGCATTCTGATGTTTTCTACTGAGAGCATCTGCTACCTTATTTCCTTTTTTTTTGGAGTATACTCTATACTAAAATCATAAGCAGCCAAAAACTTCAGCCATCTCTCTTGTCTTATATTCAACTCCTTCTGAGAGAATAAATAATTTAATGACCTATGATCAGTATACAACTCAATTCTTTCTCTCAATAGATGATGCGTCCAATCTTCAAGGTAAAAATCACCACAGTCAACTCCAAGTCATGAGTAGGATATCTAACTTCGTGTGGTCTAAGCTGCCTAGATGCATAAATGATAACTTTTCCCTTCTTCATCAGTACTGCTCCTAATCCAGTCCCACATGCATCAGTGTAACTACCAACCCTTGCTTACCATCTGGAACTACTAACATTGGTGCATTAGTTAACAAATGCTTTAACTTAAGGAAGGCTTCCTCACATTTGTCAGACCAAATAGACCTTACGCTCTTCCTGGTCAATTTAGTCAAAGGTGTTGCTATTCACGAGAAATCCTTGATGAATTTCCTATAATAGCCGACAAGTGTAAGAAAACTCCTTATCTCAGTTACCATCTCTTGTCTCTTCCAACTGTTGACCGCCTCGGTCTTAACTGGATCAACTGACAGTCCTTCCCCTGAAAACACATGACTAAGAAACTTAACTTCTCTCTTCTAGAAATTACACTTGGAAAACTTCGCCTTCAACTGATTCTGCTTCAGAGTCTCCAACACTACTCTAAGATTAATTTCATGCTCACTCTCTCTCATCTTTAGAGTGCACCAATATGTCATTTATGAAAACCAATACAGACCTATCCAAGTGCCCTTTGAAAACCCGATTCATTAAATCAACAAAAAAGCATATGCCTTCTTCAATCCGAATGGCATTACTAACCACTCATACAAACCATACCTCGTCCGGAATGTAGCCAAAGGAATGCTATCCTCTACCACTCTCAATTGATGGAACCCCATCGCCAAATCTATTTGGGGAAATACTCTGGCTCCACTCAATTGATCAAATAAATCATCAATCCTTGGAGAGGGTACCTATTTTTAATCGTCCTCTCTTTTAACTTACGATAGTCGATGCACATCTTAACAACCTATCTGGTTTCTTCACAAACACCGCAGCTTCTCCCCAAGGCGAACTACTTGGTCTAATAAAATTTCATTCCTTAACATCCACTAACCGCACCTTCAATTCCTTCATCTCTGCCCGTGTCATCTTGCTAGGTGGTCTACTGATAGGTTTAGTTCCCGGTATAAGGTCTATTCGAAACTCAACAGCTCATTTCGATGGTAATCCAGTAACTAGCTCAAAGACATCTACGAACTCTCTTGCCACACGAACCTGACTAAGTTCTTCTCCAACTTTATGGTACTCAACAAAGCACAAACACTCTTACTAGAATTCTCCACCAAGAAAATGATTCGGTTATGACTATCTGGTTGTCTTAATGATATTTCCCCATTCTATCAAAACATCCTAGCCTCATACTTACTCAACCAATCCATACCTAAGATGATTCTGAAATCTACGAAATCAAAAATATACAAGCTACATGCAAACTTATGACCTAATAATTCAAGTTCTAACTGGTCACATCTCATCCCAACAGTTGCATACTCTCCTATTGGATTCGCAATCTTAAGGAAGTAACAAGGTATAAGGGTTCTATACCTAACCTATCAACCAAATACTGAATAAACGAATGTGACGCACCGGTATCAAAAAGTGCCATAACTAGTATATTCTGAATCAAAAGCGTACCTTCTATCACAATTTTCCCTTTCTCTACTGTAGTGGGTTTAGAAGAAGATGGTGGTCCAATAGTAAACACCTTCCCTCTGTCCACCCTAACTGGCTCTAAACACCGGTTCTTATAATGACCAACTTAGTCATAGTTGAAGCATTTCATATTCTTCTTCTCCGCATGCTTCTTTCCTTTACAGTTCTACACTCGTGGCCATAATGGCCCTTCTTATCACACTTACAACACACCAAATCAGCCTTTGCTTTCTTAGCCGCCTCTCCTTTCTATGCTCCTTTCTTCGTAAAGAATTTCCTTTTTCTTCCTTGAAAACCCTGGGACTCAACTGGCTTCTCCCTAACTGAAACAACAAGCATCTCCTCATAGCGAATGGTCATCTCCACCATCACATGGTAAGGCTCTCTAATATGAGTCATAGCCATCCTACCTAGCTCTAGCCTCAAACCTCTAATGAATCTCGCATTCCTTCTGACATCAGTGTCAACCAAAGCATAACCATATCGTGATAGCTCATCAAACTTAGCAGCATACTCGATCATAGACCTTTGTCCTTGGACAAGATCCATAAACTTCCTCATCAATGCCAATTTGGCAACTTCAGATAAGAATCTTTGCTCAAACCTCCTCATGAAGTCAGCCTAAGTCAACTCTTCCTCCAGCACTCTGGCCCCTACACTATTTCACCAATAAAGCACTAACCATTGCAACTAGAGGCTAGTCTTCTCTTCTTTGCATCATTCAAGCCTAAGTCTGTAAAGATCCTCTCATATTTCGACATCCAATTCTCTACTTCAACAGCATCTTCCATTCCAAGAAATGGCTTTCCTTCTAGACTAACATAGTCATTACTCAGCTTAGCATAGTTGTATCCAACTGAAACAACAGAATTTGCTCCACCAACATTTCCAACAGCTCCCGCTTGCAAAAGATTAGCCAACAACTGATACACCATCCTTGCATCTAGTGGCGGATTTCCAAAACCTACATTGGCCTCAGCATTTTGGTTAGCATTAGCCTGCCAACCTTGGTTTCTCCAAGTATTAGGTCGAGCATTTCCATTGGTTGTGGTGCTTCCTCTATCCAGATTTCCTCTTCCTTTCCTGCTTCCATATCCTATTTCTCCTATATTTTCATGTGAGCCTTAGTAAGATATAGAAGAACGGTCTAAGAGAGAGGGGAATATGTACTTTGATATATACCTATATATCAAATACAAGTACATTACTATAGCATTGACCCAAACCCCGATCTTATTTTTAAATTCATTGGATTATGATTGAAAAAGCTTTTAGGTTTAACTTTTTCTTTAAAGCTTCATAAACCTATGCTCTGATACCAAGTTGCAACATCCCCTTTATGGAGGCCAAAAATAACGGCTACAGATGCTGCGGTCATCCACAATTATCAATCTTCAATGACCGAATATGGCTGTGCTAGGTACATTGATAGACAGATCATAGAAATATGGAAAAAAAATTAACAATTCAAAAAAATATTTCTGCATTCAAATGAAAACCTATTACATAATCCACGAATTACGTTACCATGTTCAGCAAAATATAATTATTACAAATACGCCAAAAGCAACATATGAAGACGCCCCGTTAGTTGATCAGAGTACATAGCAAGGCTCATAAATCTGCCTTTACAACAAAATACATAGTGGAAAGAAAACTCTAAACAATTATCTGCCTCTTACATGCATCCGGAAGCTTTATTCGTCGAAGAAGAGAACCTGAAAAACTTAAATCTCAAACTACTCAAAATCAATTGAGTACCCAAGAATTTAAGAAGAAAACAAAAACTTCTAGTTAGACATAAAACCTGGCATGAATAATAATCTAACAACTCAATCCTTTTAGATATCTAGTGAGATCATGCCACTTAGCGGAATGGGTTTTCCCCTCACAAGCATCCTAAAACCTTTATAAAACCAAATTCTATGCTCCTGCATCCACAATGATTAAAACATACATTTCAAAACATTATGATGATATGCATACTGAGAAATAAATAAGATTTTCCCATTTCTAGTTTAATCTGACACCATGTCAATATTATAGTTTATTGGGTCACTATTAACCTTTTCAGTTTTCATGGGTTTACTAATAATCTTGTTAGAACTAATAGACACCCTGTCCTATTCATAGTTTTCATGGGATCACTAAGAACCTATAGGCTCCTGCCGGTTAACTTAATTAATTCATGGGTCCCTCTGAACCTGTTGGTCATTCCAATAACTAATCACATGATCCTAGTTTTCATGGGTTGACTAGGAACCTATGGACTTATCCAGTAACTCGCTGCACGTCCTAGTTTTCATGTGTTGACTAGGAAGCTACTGATACTTCCATTAATCACATTGTTACCCTAGTTTTCATGGGTTTACTAGGAACCTATTGACTGACATCTGGATATATTTTTCATGGGTTCATTACAAACCAATTAGCCCTTGCCAATTGTTATTATGCATAGTTTTCATGGGTTAACTATGAACCTTTTGGTATGCACCAATAACTACCTTATCACAGTTTTCATGGATTTACTATGACCCTCTTGGTATGCACCAATAGCTAGTTTATCATTATTTTCATGGGTTTACTAGCAACCTCTTGGTATGAACCATTAACTACAAAGTTTTGGCATCCCATATATTTTTGGTCACCCTGACTCCATGGATGCAATTCTACTCATTCAGGAGTTTAAGTAATTTATATACACCATTTGAGTTAATCCGTTGGATCCTCCACCCGTTTTGCCCCAAAATATAGTTATGGGCTATCATGTGAATATATTCATGTTTGAAGAAGTAAAAAAATTAATTAACAATATCACTCCTGTGAGTTTAAGTCCTTGAAATATATCTCATGAAACATTGTTTACACCCTTAGTTTACATTTTTATTAAGGCAATACTTCTTCAAAATTACGCACTTAAAATCCTTACAGAACTCCTTTATGTAAGCCGTGGGTTCTCCTTTAAAAATTATAGTATTTCAAATCTTTTAAAGCCAAACATTTCAAAAAAAACCTTTCAAATCAAACCTTTCGAAACCATTAAAACCATTCAGCAATTCAAACCTTTTTAAAGCGTTCAACTCTTAAAATATAAAACTTTTGAAAACTTACTAAGTTCAAGTTAAAATATGCGGAGGGTCCACTTTTTTAAAACTTTTCCACTACAATGGAAACAACCTTTCGACGGGTCTGCTTCGAAAGCTTTAAAACATTTCATTTAAAACAATAGACCTCCTGCACCTTTTAAAGCAACTCCTTCGAAAGCTTGGGTTACATTTCAATTATAAAACAAAGGAAAATCATTTAAGTCGAAGGCTTTGATACCTTTCGAAAACAATGGGAGAAGCTTCTATGTTTATAACAAGTAAACCTTTCGTTTTTGTCGAAAGCAACGACTTTGAAAGGTTGAAAAATGGCTATAAACTTTCTACTGTATCATAAGGTTCAAAACAAAATAATGATAAGTGGCAGTAACCTTTCGACCGTGTCGAAGGGTTTCAAAATGGAATAGTGGTAAAGCAGCAATAACCTTTCGACTTTGTCGAAAAGTTTAAAACCTTTCTTTTAAACATTTGACCTGGTCAAAAGCAACCAAGTCGAAAGCTCTAATTCGAAAGCAAAGAAGGTGAAAGCTTTAGTTTATAAAACAAACATACCCCAACCTATTTGGCCATCAACCTTTCGACTATGAACCCTTCGACCTTATCTAATTCATTACATACCAAAGTGCTTGATATCATATGCATTGGTTGGACCTTGTCCAAAGGTATAACCTTTCGACTTTATCGAGAGGTCTGGGTTGGAAGGTTTAATACTGAAAATGGCTGAACATGCTAAACGTATGATTTCTTTGTTTTTAACTTAAAAAGATTAAATTTTCAACAACCTGCCTTGGTTTATCAAATTATCATTGATTAATAATTTCTTTTTAGAAAATGATGCCACTACTTTTAAATTTAAATAAAAAATTTATTTTATAAAATGCCCATTCTCCTTAACTAAATATATAAAACATTCAAGTCCCAAACCTTGAATAATTTTATATATTCAACAAAAGACTTAGGAAAAATTTGGTAAAAACCCAAAAAATCTATTTAAATATGTTTTCCAACATATAAAAATTTCAAACCTAAATAATCATAATTTTTGCCGTAAATAATTTATAACCCAATAAATTATTATTTTCACTAGAAAATTTATATTAAATCCATATAAACTTAGAAAATTATGAAAATTGAAACTCTTCTCCAAAATCATGTTTTCTATAACATAAAATTTTCCTATGGAATTTAAAATTATTTCATCATGGATTTTCCCTAAACTATGTAAATCCTTTATTAAACAACCTTGTTTAAACACACATAAATCATAAACAATCATACCATCATTCAACATGCCATAAAAACAGATTTATCCTTATATCTGAAACCATATGATGTTTAAAATCAAAATATAGATGTAGAAACTATTATTCAACTTAGATTGGATAAGAAATTTGAAGTATAACTGGGATTGATTTCTTCTAACTTAAATCCTAGCTTTTAGTTGATTTATCTTCTCTTTTAATGGTCGGCATTGCTTCTCACGGTTATGAATATTTTTATTTTGGTACAATAAATGTGTTGGACTAAGAAAGATAGTATAACGGTGGGAAATGTGGGCATTATTTACCCTAATGCCCTTATGTTTAATTTCCTAACCATTTATATAAGTTCATTAGTTTTAATAAGCACGGCCACCTGGTTTATTAATTAACCTCAATCTCCTTATCTACATTATTCTATTTAATTTATTCTAATAAAATCTTTTTAATAATGTCACTAAAATTAGGGGTTTTACATACATCCAAATAACGATGATAGTAAATTAGCATATATTAATTTATGTGCTAACCCTCTGGATGTAGGGGCATGTCAGGTATGATTCTACATACCCCATGTCCTACATTGACAATATCAACTTTTATAGTATTTTAAGATTGTAGATTTCTCATGCTAAACTATTTTCTTAGTCAAGGTTTTATGCTTTGCTTCCTATTATCTCGGGTACTCTTAGAAGAGTAGATAATAAGAACGAGATAGCACATGTAGTTGTTTAGAGGATTAGTAGGAGGTTATACTTTTCATATATATACTTTTGGAGCTTATCCACTTTATTTTCACTATGCAGCACTATGAAGCTTTATCAGTGCCATTCTATTATTACTTTCAGATAGTTACCATTTGAATTTATTGTTTGACATATAACTACTTTGTTTTGTATAACTGTGATAAATCTTCTATGATCTGATTTTATGATTTATTTCAGTTATATAACTGTCTCGTCTATTTTTTATTTATGCGATTGTTATATGTTATCCTATGCACTCTAAGTATACAATAAGTTCTACTTAGAGTTTTAGTTACTTCAAAACCCTTGACTATCGTCCCACATCGACCGTGTACCATCCCAACGCACTTTATATGTATATTGGGTACCAGAGGTATAAGGCAGTCCTCAATTTAGTATCAAAGTTTAGGTTATGCAGTTAACCTAAGTTGATATATGATCCATTAGAGATAGAGAAGAAGTTATCACTCTAGGATGGATAGAGCGATATATGAGAGAACGTACTTGATATATTTTGAGTTTCAAAACTATATAATATATATATATATATATATATATATATATATATATATATAACCAGTACTTTAGGCACATCCATTGGATGTGTAGAAATAAAAACGTGAGCAAATTAATTTTACTATACAATAATGGTTGTATGCATAGACAAAAATAATCACTCAATGTAGTGAAAATATAGTGCTATTGGAAATGTGGGGAATATAATGACAAAAATAATCTTTCCACGGAGTAAAATTCAAAGTGCATTTTGGATAATTCAAAAACTTCAAATGAGCACGTCCATTGGACATCTGCATTGGACAACTTTAGCAAAATCGGGAATGAAAATTAATTTCGATCGCTCTTGCCTAATCTTTGGTTTATTGTTTTATAGACGAAGCACGCCTTCTTATTTTCTTCAAGCTTGTTTATCTGTTAATATAAGTTAAAAACTATGAATTCATTCGGTGTAAGCAGTAAAACAGACAAATGAATGAGCTTGAATATAGTAATAACTATATAAATGAGTAGGCAAAGCTATAAAAACTGATTCATTTTTTATAACAGTACATATCTTCTATGCAAATAAGTCCACTGATGGATACTTTCAAATATACATGTATCATATTTGCGTTAGTAACGAAATATATCTAGGATTTAGATATCTGCTATTTGTACCAAATTGGATACAACACGCTTCGGACGTATTAAAAGAGATTAAAATGAAGAACTTAAATGTAAAAAGAGGCTAATCTAACAAACATGCCAATTCAAGCAAATAGAAATAGAAATTGAAATAGATAAGGATTTATAGTGGTTCGGCGTTGTAGCCTATGTCCACTTTGAATGATTTGATCTTTATTGCTGCTTGCCAACAGATTACAACAGAGAACAACTCAAACACTCAAGCTACAATGGATCTCCGACAGAGTAATGGTGTAATGGAGTTAAAAGTCCTTTTTTGTTGGCATTGGAGTGTTATTTATAGGTGCAGTCTGGAAATATCTAGCTTAAATCTTAGAATACCCCTTCTCACACATAGGTGGGCCTACCGAATCGATCCAAGGTCATTTGGGATCAATCCTCGATCGATCTATGTATATTTCGTATCGATCAAGGCTTGCTCCTTTTGGGCTGAGATCGATGTGAGACATTCTTCAGATGGTAAGCAAGCTCCTACGAAAATTTGCTAGCATTTGGACTTGTGGATTTTGAGTTATGATCGATCCAAGATTGACTTTGTAATAGGCTGAACTGTGCATATCGATCCTTGTTCGTATCGATCAATTTCGGATCGATAGTTGTCATATCGATCGGCCATGCTCGATGACGTGGAGCAAAAATCACGTGAAGATCCACTTTTCATGCTAATGGACTGGTTCTTTTTTTTTGACCGTGCCTTCTCGTATCGAACTAACGTTACTTCATTCGTATCGACGCTTTTAGATGCCGCTTCGTATCGATCATTGCTTGTGTTCTTTATATCGATGCCCGACTTCCTCCTTCGTGTCGATCATGTGAGTGATCGATACGAATTAGGCCGCTTCTGTTTGATGGATATGAACTGGAGCAACTCGATGGACGGATACAAAATGTACTTGATGGATGGATACAAACCGATGCTATTTGATGGATACGAAAAAGAAATGTTTCACGTAAAACTTGATCGATCCATAACTTAAGAATACAGACTCTAATTGTCGGACCATGTGAATTGTAGCTCGATCTGGACTTGGACCAAATTTGCTTGTATCCATAGTAGACCTGCGTATAACTAATCTTCGAGTCGAATTGTCTTCGGTTTCGAGTCATGTCCTTAGTGTTACGGCCTTGCCAAATGGTGGGATAACATTTTCCCTCTAAAGTACGTCTTGTGTAAATATGACGTGCTTTGAAAAGCTACGTTCTTTATTTTGAAAAAGCTTTATCCAATTCGTTGAATAATCATTGCCTTTTCATTAAGAGATGTAACCTTTGATCGATTTCCAGTAATATTAATGCTTGATAGTTTACTGTCAATGATCATGCAGTATTTTGTTGTAACTGAGCGCTAGCAATTTGTTGTTCGGTTTTTTGATCGTCATCAGATGAGCATTTAGTTTCTATTAATTTTGAAAATTGAATGTTAGTTCGTTATACATGCACGTATGTTAACTTGACTCCCGTTCACATTTGTACATTCACGGGTCGTTGTCAAGTCCTTTAGCTTTTTGTTTAGATCGAGTTTCATATTGATCCTCTCCTGGGTCGATGTGAAATTCAAGTTATAATAACGTTTGATGACCGTTTTAAGTCCTTCCTTTATATCGATCCTCTCCTGGATCAATTTTGAGAAGTTGGGATATAAGTTTCATATTGATGACTATCGGTACAAAGCAGATGGTTTTTGTAGACAATTCTTATCGATGGATACGAGTTCCTGGACTCTTCAAAGGGATGGATACGAAATCAGCATTTCATATTGATGGGAAATGAACGATTTAAACATGACTTGGCAGTAGCTTTTCGTATCGATGGGCTTGAAGACTAATTGCTAATGGATATGAACAGCTACACTTCAGACCGTTCTAGATTGATGGATAGAAGACGACCCTTCATATCAATGATATTGGAGACCATTTGTATCGGTTTTCAGCACTGGGGTACGAAATGTTTTGTCTTCTTGGTTTCGCGTCCATATAAATACGTTTTGGACTTAGCCGAATTTTCACTTGTTCTCATTTCTGTACTTTGTCTTCGTATCGATTAAGTGTCTAAGAAAGAAGAAATTACCTTTGTCTTCGAATCACTCAACCCGCTAATCTTTCGAACTAATTGCTTAAATTAGGTACTTGATCGATTAAAACCATCTTAAAAGGATAAGACTTGAGTTTTAGGCTAATTTTTCTAAAGCTGTTTCCAATTCTGGTGAAGTTGATGCCGGAGTTGGGTCGGAGTAAGGTCGAGGAAGGAGGAAATGACGTGTCGTCTGCTTGGGGAAGAACATGGGATGATGGATATGAAAGAACATTGGAGCGAATAGAAATGGCTCGTTTCGATCCGGAAGCAATGAAGTTCATATCGATTGGAAACAATGGAAATTTGTATCTATGGAGGGAGTGGCTTCGTATCGATTGGAAATGCGATCGATACGAAGTTCTGGACCTAATGATCGATGCGAATATGCGACCTATGATCGATATGAAACTGGGGTTTTGGATCGATAAGAAATGATCTCTATGTGATTGATATGAAACCCTACTTTTCATGATTGATACGAAATGGATTTCTTGTGAAACGATCCAACTTTGAACTTTGATGGATACGAAATCTTTTGCATGTTTGAATATTTGACTCCGACGAGCTTCAGCCTTGCATAATTGGACTTAACTATGTAACTGCATATCTGGCTACCCTTTGAAGCTCGTCAATGGAACTGTAACTTGAAAAACTTAATGAACCCTTACATGGATCATTCTCCCAAGTCAGGATGGCACGATTGTGATGGTCGGTGATGATGGTCACTCCAGTTGAACCTCGAAGTCTTATCGCTTTAACATATATCAAACTTAAAGAAATTTAGAGTATTATGTAGCACTGCACTACGGGACACGACATTAAATTCACAATCATGGAAGAAATTTAGAGTTTTATGGGATGATTTTACTATGTTCAATAGCTATGGATCCCGGAAGCTCTGAGTCGTAGGATATCCCAAATCCTCCACTTCCAGCTATAGAAATGCCAACGATTGCAGCTGAAGTAATAAGTCCAGCTCCAGATGAGACGTTGAATGTAGCTTTCATCATGAATCCGCATGATTCTATCCGTTCTAAAATCTCTAAAGACGTGTTAGGCAAGATTTGCCTTAGGCACGGGCTATCTATGGGAGGCATCTTAGTATTGGGCACGAAGACAGATCCCATATTCCTCAGAAGGGTATATTGCTTGTAACAGGTTCATGTGCATTGCCGAAATGCTGCCTCCTTTTAATTATTTCATTCGAGAAGTGCTACTCTTCTTAAGGATTGCTCCATCTCAATTACATCTGAATGGATACACTCCGCTTAACAGCTTGTGCATAATCTTCATGGAGCATCTTTTTCGACCTCCGATAGTTGAAGAAATCAGATATCTATTCAGCATTAAGAGCCATGGGGACAACCCTTCTTTCACTTTGCTGGAAGCGGTTAGAAATTGCCGAGTTGTGGCAGGATCCTGGAGCAAGCTAAGTTACATCACAACCAAATGGTTCTTCGTTCGGCGTCTACCAGGATTTGCTAGACGGTGGCTAGTATGACATAAGTGTTCTAAATTCTTCGTCGATTAACTAAATAATTCAGGATGAATTTAAGCCTAAAACTTTGCTTATTTTATAGCTTCGATCCTATGGGCTGAAGGAGAGCGATTCAAAGATATTGTACAAACTCTCCAATTGGTGCCGGCTGAGCTTAGAGAGATGATGAAGTTCTCATCGATGAAAACTTAATCGCTGCTAAGCTTAAAGAAAAGAGGCCAAAGCATTGGATTAGAAGGTTTTCTCTGAATGGTTCCAACGAGGCATGGAGGAAGAAGAGCCCCTAGAATCATAATCATTAAATAGGGCGATGATGAGAATGTGCCCGTTGGAGATGAGCCTGCAGCTGTGCCTTCGCAGAGTCCTCGATCTTTAGAGTTGAAAAGAAAAGGCAAGGCTATTGCCTATAAATCTACAAGATGCAAAACTATTGTGATATCTCCACCCATAACAACTGTTATAAGTCTGAAGGTTCCTCCTCCGCAAATGGAGAGTTCTTTTAAGGGATCGGCGGACATCCCTATTCCTGATGACTTGACTTCATATCAAGACCTTGGACTAAAGGGGTTTCAAAGTGCTTTAGATATAAGGGAGTTAACTCCTTCGAGCACGGCTGCCACAACCAGTTAGTCCGGGGGGGGGGGGTTTGCATATGCACCCACACACTTCACAGCACCACACAACTTCTAATCACATGCTTCTCAATTTTTGAAGATAATTGACTCTGTTCCTCCTTTCATTTTGTAGATACGATGACGAAGCTGGGATCTATGCTCAATAGACTTCGTTCTGCGTGTCACTCTTCTAACTCATATTCCAAATCTCGTAGGAATGAGCCTGAAAGAGACTATGATCACGGCCGCTCTAGCCAAGAATGGGAGCGTTATGAAAGAGAAGGGATATAGGAGGCAGTATCCAAGTAGGCGTCATTCCGGTCGCTTTCTCCACCACCTAGAGGCCTCTCATAACTCTCCGGCTCTGGAAAACGAACTGCTGAAACTTCACGTCAAATAGTGCCTTCCCAAAGTTCGAGATCTAGCGAGCAACGCCATAGATCTGATGCAGAAACTCTCATTTCCACCACATTGACTGCTATGGAGCCTACGGGAGAGGAGGCCATCATAATAGCTAAGTTATAGACGGATTTTTCGAATATCTTCTTCGATGGCTTCCATTTCCTCTCAAACTTAAAGTGAATCCCTAATGAGGCAGAACAGATGGTACATGATTATGTGTATGATGTCTACAATTAGTATCGAGAATGGGTGAAAACGACAGAGAAAGCTTCAGTGGTGGCCTTTAATCGAGGAAAAACAATCGAAAAACTAGAGAAAAATCTCACTCAGAAGGACCACATTGTACAAGTGCTTACCAATGAGATGAATCTTTATGGAAGTCTGAAATGAAGGCCCAAAAGAAAGCCGATGAGGCAAGTAAGTCTATGGAAAAAATGCGATAGGAGCATTTGGCATTGGTCGAGAAGATTGGCCTTAGGACCACCACCGTTGTGGCAAAAAGAGATGCTGCGCTCAAAGAGCTTGAGGAGTTAAAAGCTAAATTTACTGAGGTCGTTAAGGAAAGAGACGTGCTAACAAAGTTTCCTAAAAGGCATGTGAGCAGACAATGGTTCTCAAGAATGAAAGGGATGCAGCAAATTTAAAGGCTGAAGAAGCTGAAGCCAGAATCAAAACTGATGTTAAAGCGGCGGAGGCCAGGATGGAAAGTGATATTGAATATCTCCTAGTCACTTATAACGTCAATGTCTTGAAACACCATAATTAGAGCTAGCTTGAAGACTACCTGCTCCATCTTTATAATTCTTGGCGCCGCCTAGTAGAGGACGAGAAGGTGGAGCGTAACACTTCAACTATTAATGACTTTGAACTTGAAAATCGGATATTAGTTGGAGATGAGGCAAAAGTTCTTCCCGATGGCATCATTGCCTTCGAAAAGGAAGAATTAGCTTCCAAGCACCCGAACGTTTAGGAAAGGTCCGGAGTCGAGCATCGCGGAGTAAGCTCTGAAATGCCTGCAACGACCTAACCTTGGTTTAATTCTGCAAATGATTTTCTAGTTGTTCCAGCGTACGACCCGAAAAGGCCGCACATATCTCCGGTACTTGAGCATGTTTCTGAAGGCACATTGGCTCAGCATTAGAGTCAATTTGAGGAAGATACTCTGAGCAATTTTCCATTCATATAAATGCGGGACATTATCGGAAGATGTCATTATATCCTTTCTTATCTTTATTCAGTTATAGATGCTACATCAGCGGATCCTCCTGCAACCCAAGAACTGCATCATGAACATGAGTCTATTATGATGGAGGCAATGATTACAATAGCCACTACATCAACCGGGGAGATGCACGAGAGTAGTTTCGTTCTTGATGAATAAATGATGAAAGCATTCCTCGGCCACCAAAGCGAACCAATCTCTAATCTACCTTTCGTCATGGGTGAAGATGTGTTTACAGCTAGCTCCTTGGGCTCGACTAGCAGCATTCCAGTGGGCGTTAGAGCACAACGAGCTGATGAGATAATGGCAGTAATCACAGCCGAAATAGAGCAAGACCAGCGAGCTAGTAGTGTTGGAGGTGGTATAGCGGATCTCGGGCCGGTTCCTATTCATATGATCTCTCCGAGTGGCACCATTATTGATACCAGCATGCCTCATTCTTCCAGTGTTGAGGATGCCACCATTCCTTCAGTCCCACCCAAAGAGAATATTTCGATCTCCATGACTTTTGAGGAGGAGATGATCCTCGTTCCCCCAGCCAGAGACAAATCAGTGAAAAGAGGATGGGGAGGTAAGAGCTCAAAGAGAGGATTGGAGGGTGGCACAAGCAAGTCTACTCCGAAGAAGAGCAAGAAGGATAAGAAACCGAAGGCATAGACTTGCACTTATGCTTCTTCATTTTGTAGATATCTTAGAATAAGTTTCTTTTTGCTTTTGTAGGCCATATATAGATGCGGGTTGGTCCCTGCTTATAAGAATTCATTGAACAGATTTTTGTACTCATCTTTTTTCCGAAGAATGGTAGAAATAAAATTCCTTTTTGTCTTCAGCGTAACTCTATGATTATTTGCTTAAGCATTTTAGCGCTCATGTTTCCATTCAATATACTTGTAAGGCTTTAGTCTCTAGATTGAACTTGAGTTCGGTCGTTGAATCCTGAAGCCATGGCTTCGGGTCATAACCAAACGTTAAGTCAAGTCACAGCATTACGCTGTCATGGTTAGCGGTTGGTACTTGAGTTATGCCCCCAGTTCTGGGGAGAGTTGAAGTAGTTGGTCGATAGTCATCTTCTGCCTTTATTTTCCTTTACTTTAATTTAGCTAGAACATAGCTAAAGGAAAATGAGTTTGAGTGATCTGATCACTCTCGCTCATCTGTTGGTATTCACATCCACACTACTGGGTTTAAACCTGTATGCCGACAGTCGGTCATGCCTGCTTAATGTTTGAAGTCATATCTGCATTCCGAGGACTTAAGTTACTTCATGGGTGGTCAGTCACACTCGTTTAATGCTTAAGAATTATGTCTGCACTCTGAGCACTTAGGTTGATTAGCGGGTAATCAATCACACCTGTTTTACGTTTATACTCTAGTCCGCGCTTTGGGGACTTAGAGTTATCTCACGAGCGGTCGGTTCACACTCGATTCATGTTTATACTCTGGTCCATGCTTTAGGGACTAGAGTTAGTCGATGGATGGTCAGTCATACCCACTTTAATGTTAATACTCTAGTTCACCCTCTAGGAATCTGGAATCGGTTGACAGATGGTCAGTCACTTATGTTTAAGTATTAGGATCTCGTTCACACTCTAGAAATGAGGAGTTGATCAGGGTTATGGACGGTCGGATCACATATACCCTGATTAGGCAAGTAAAGTCGTAGATGGACGGGTCCATCCTCCTCGAGCTTGTAAAAACGGAGATGAGATCATGGACGGACGGATCCATCCTCTTTGAGTTTAAATTGATTACGGGTGAAGTTGTAGGTGGACGGATCCACCCTCCTCGAGACCATGTTTTGGAGTTCGTACTACGGTTCACACTCTGGGAGCCAGAGTTCGTTAGAGGATTGTTGTGTTTTAATCCTTTTGGTTTTAGTGTGGTTGCTTACCCCCGAGCATGGGGTTTCACTTAGCGAGTGACTGGTCGCATCACAGTCACTCCCTATTTGAATAATTCCTACCATAAGATGGAACTTATCTCTTCGTACATCATGGCGGTTGTGCAATGCATTTCACATGTTGCCTATCTGGCTTGATGAGTCTGCATTTTATTGCTGAAATAAGAAAGTACGGCAAAGTCGGTTGCCTTATTACAAGTTCAAATTTCAAAATTCATAAAAAAATTCAAAGGAAAAGGCAAACTAAATGAATAAATAAAGCTTGTTATGTGTAATAGCGACAAAGACTCTCGCTATTCCATGCTCATGGTAAAGTGAGACCATCAACAATTAATAGTTTGAATGTGCCGTCTCCAAGTCTCCGCTTGATAACATACGGTCCTTCCCATGTTGGTTTCATATGTAACGGGACCGGATAAATTCTCTTGAGTACGAGATCGCCAAGTTCAAAGGTTCTGGGTCGGAGCTTCGCATTGTACAATCGGGCGACTCGGCTGCGGTGTACGGCTGTCATCAAATCAACCTCTTCACACTTCTCATCCAGTAAATCTAGAGATTCGGCAAGTAATATGGAATTCATCTTTGGATCAAAATATGTCACACGGTGAGAAGATACTTCTAATTCAACTTGAATGACGGCTTAAGAGCTATAGGAAAGTGAAAGCAGAGTGTGGCCGGTCACAGACTTGTGGGTAGTTCGATATGCCAGGGCCATGGGAAATTCATCGACCATCTGCCCCTAGCCTTCTCCAGTAATTTCTTTAGAATGGACTTAATAACTTTATTGATATCTTCAACCTATCCATTTGCTTGAGTGTGAGCAACTGCTGATAATTTCTTCTGGATCTGGAAATGTTGATAGAAATTTTTGAACTCGACATTATCGAATTAGGCTCCGTTGTCGGTGATAATCGTTTTCGGGAGGCCAAAATGACATATAATGTTGCGTACAACAAAGTTGATTAATTACTTTACCGTGATAGTAGCAATGGGCTCGGTTTCCGCCCATTTAGTAAATTAGTCAACTACAACGATGGCGTACTTCGCACTACCTTTAGACAGAGGTAAAGACCTAATTATATCGATGCCCCATGTGGCGAATGGCCATGGACTGACCATCTGGGTGATTTTAGTAGGTGGGGCTCTCGGAATTCTGGCATGCTTCTGGCATATTTCACATTTCTTGGCATAGTCTGATGCGTCCCGGTTCACTGCCGGTTGGTAATATCCATATCCGGTTATCTTCTTAGCAAGGGCTTGCCTCCTAGTGTGATATCCGCATTCTTCCTCGTGCATATCATGTAACACTCATTTGATCTCGTCGTGGGTGATACACCAGAGTAAAGGAATAAAGTACCCCCTCATGCACATGACTCCATTCTGGATAAGGAATCATGAAGCTTTCTAGAGAACCTGTCTTTTCACACTTCGACACTTTGGCAAAGCTCCATGCCCAAGGTAATTTTTGATTGGGTTCATCCATGACTCATTCTCGGGTGTTGCCTCGTGCACCCAGTCTGTATCTATTTGATCGATACTCAGAGAGGTAAGTGTCTCAGCAGGGACAAGCCTTATTTAATGTGCTTCACCAGTGCTGACTAGCTTTGCTAAAGAATCGGCTTTTTGATTGTGCTCTCGGGGTATGAAGTAGATGGCATAGTAGTCGAACTGATTCAACACCTCCTGAGCAAGATAAGCAGCCAACCTCTGGTCTCTTGCTTGATATTCTCCCCGAACTTCTCATACGACAGGCTACGAATCACAGTGAACCTCCATAGCAATAATTCCCAAGTCACTGGCAAGTCAAAGTCCGACGAGTAAAGTTTCATGCTCGACCTCGTTGTTAGTTGCACGGAAATTAAACTTCAAAGCATAGCATATGGATCGACCTTTAAGAGTTTTTAGTACTACTCCAGCTCCTAGGCAGCGATCGTTTGATGTGCCATCGGCGTACAGCTTCCATATGTGTTTGGGAGATTCACTGGTTTCGGGTAAGTCCTTCGGTATAGTGAATTCGGCTATAAAGTCTACCAGAACTTGCCCTTAAATAGTTCGCCTTTGTGTGTATGCAATACCGAACTGACTCAACTCATTGTTCCACTTGAGCAACCTTCCAAACGTCTTAGGTCGTGTAAGGACCTATCATAACGGCTGGTCAGTGCAGACAGTGATCGGATGAGCCTGGAAATAACGACGAAGCTTTCTCGAGGCAATGACGAGGCAATAAGCCAGCTTTTCCAGCTTCAGGTAGTTTCTTTCTGCCCCTACCAATCGCTTGTTGATATATATAGACTGGTCGTTGGATCCAATTTTCCTCTCGAATTAGCACAGCACTGATCACATTCGTCGAAACCGCTAGATAGATATACAATTTTTCATGATCAACAGGCTTTGACAGAATATGTGGCATCACCAGATGTTGAACCAGTGCTTGGAACGCGCCTTCACACTTCTCTGTCCATTCAAAATTCCGCTTTCCTTTTCTAATCTGATCGAAGAAGGGAATGCACTTGTCTATGGATTTGAGAATGAATCTACTCAAGGCTGCCACTTTCCCGTTGAGGCTTTGTATTTGCTTTATGGTTTTGGGAGTTTCGAGATTCCGAATTACCCAGATCTTTTCAGGATTGACTTCAATTCCTCGAGCATTGACGATGAATCTAAAGAACTTTTCGAATGTGTCTCCGAAGTGACACTTAAACGGGTTGAGCTTCATTCGTACTGCCGGAGGATGTTGAACATTGTTTTCAAGTCTTTGACATGATTGATGGACAACCGCGACTTCATGGGCATGTCGTCAATGTACACCTCCATCGTCTTTCAAATCTGGTTAGTGAACATTCAGTTACGAGCCTTTTGATATGTTTCTCCAACATTCTTAAGTCTGAACGATATTACTTTATAGCAATAGAGTCCCAGATCAATGATGGAGCTAGTATGCTCCTAATCAGGTAGGTGCATCGGTATTTGATTATAGCCAGAATATGCGTCCATGAAAAATAAGATCTCGCTTTCGACCGTTGAATCCACAAGTTTATCAATTTTGGGAAGTGAAAAACTATCCTTGGGAAATGCTATATTCAATCTGAGTAATCCATGCATGTTTTCCATTTCCCGTTCTACTATCTAACAAGCACTGGATTGGATACCCACTCCATATATAATGCATCATGAATGAACTCATTCGACTTGAGCTTGTTTACTTCTTTCTTAAGGGCGGCAGATCTCTCCAAATCCATACCACGCCTCTTTTGCTTGACTGGGACATGCCGCAGGTCAATATTCAATGCATGGCTCGCGATGTCTAGCGAGATCATATAGACATCTTAGAGTCCAGGCAAACATATAGAGGTTGGCCCGGTGAAATTCAACCAATTCCTCTCTCATCCGGCGGCTAAGTTGAGATCCGACCTTTATCATTCTAGAGCCATCATTATCATCGATCGTCAACTCTGTCGAGGAAGCCTGACTGTCGTTGACTTCCTCTTCATTATCATTATCTCATGGATCAAGTTCTTTTAGGAACTAGTTGTGGTGCCCGGGCTTAGGCCCAGGCGTTAGCTGTCAATTCTCAGAAAAACGGGTGCAGAGAGATTCTTCTACGTCTTTGCCCTTCTCTTTACACTGCATCTCTCGCAGCTCAGCAACATAACAAGCGCATCCAACCACCTGATCTTCTTGAAAACTCCAATCCTATTATTAGTGGGAAACTTTAGAGTCAAACACGATGGGGCAATAGCTGCCCTGAATTCAGCGAGGGCCGGTCGGCCCAAGAAAGCATCATACGAAGAATTAGCGTCTAACACAAAAAACTGTAGCATCCGACTCTCTGGCGATCTATGATTCCCAACTCAACTAGGAACTCCACCTTCCCAGCGGGTATAGTTACACTTCCATTAAAGCCGTGTATGCGAGACTGACATGGCTTTAAGTCTTTCGCCTCCATTCTCATCTAGTCATAAGCTTATTTAAAAGATATTTATGAAGCTTCCGCTATCTACCTAGATCCTCTTCATCCGAACAGGATCTATCTCAGCTGAAATGACCAACGGATCGATAGTGGGGGCTTTTACTCTATCATCATTTCTATTTCGAAAAACGATGTCTTCAGTCATCGTTTTATCTTGTTTCGTCAGAGCCTCATCATCAACATTACTACAACACTCGAAGTCTACATGCCTAATCGAACTGGCATATGACTCCATTTCCTTCCAGCATCGATCCGCTGGATGAGGACCACTACTAACTGTATTAATAACCACCCGCGTACCAGTACACGCGGGTTCCTTGGGTCTAGCCTGGTTTTAACTTTGATTTGGTTTAGATGGGCCTATGGGCCCGCACCTCCATTCTTCGGTGCCCGAAAAAACTATTCCAACTTCCTCTCCCTAATCAACTTCTTAATGATGTCTTGTAAATGATGACACTCATTACTATTGTGACCATAGAAATCGTGAAATCTACAAAACTTTCCAGTTTGAATCTGCTTCTCAGATGACTGTTTCGGAGCAGGCTTCTTATATTGTCCAATATTACTGATCAGTAAATAAGCATTCTCCAGGAATGTATTCAAACGGGTATATCAGTCGAATATGGAAGCTCGGGGTCTTGTTTCATGATTATGATCTCCCTTCTTCCTCTAACCTCGGCTGCCTTTCTATTGACCGTACTTGTTCTGTATGTTCAACTGCACTTTACTAAAACTCTCATTGGTCTGTTTCATAGCAACGTTACTCTGAATGCCTTCAAAAATGGCCCCACATTGTCTTGCTTCTTAGATCGTCTAGCGTCTTCTGTCCTCATAAATGGGTCGCCTTCGCATAGAAAGGATCCAACGACGTAGGGTTTTCCCAGCCAAACAATTGCCAAACTCGCAATCGGGAACGATTCCTTTAGTTAATGCCATTAAGATAGAATTGTCATTCGGGTTGCTGACCTTAGCACAAGCAGCATGAAACCTATCTAGGTAACACCTAAGTGTCTCTATGTAACATCTAAGTGTCTCCTTTGGGGCTTGGGTAACGTTGGACAAGGTTTTGACATCCTTTGGCCTTGTAACATGCATGTAGAATTATTCGATGAACTTTGTAGCCAACTGATCGAAACTCGAAATGGATCTAGGCGGTAGTCGAATGAACCACATAGTTGCAATACCTCCCAAGGAAATAGGGAAACTCCTGCACTTAACCACATCGCCATCTCAAGCGGCGTTCATGAGCCATTCACACTTTAATATATGTTGGTTAGGATCCAAACTTCCTTCATACACAATCATGGTAGGCATGGTGGCTCAGCATAAAAAATGTCGTTGGTGAACGGAGTACGACTTTAGGAGATTCCCCAACCGTCATTAGTAAGACCTTGACTTTCTCAAATCATTTGGCGAATCATGGTCGGAGTGTTGGAAATTTCGACATTCATGGTCAAGGCGTGCTCGGGTTCAATGTTGTAAGGACGATCCGGGCACGGTAGATGGTCCGTTCCTTGCCTCCATGTTCTGGGACTTCTGAAACATAGGGTTTTGAAGCATGAATATGTTGATGAAGGGTTGGATCTGCTCGATTCTAAATCTCAACTTCCAAGTCTATAGTGGCAGTAATTGCGTGGCTATTAATGGTGTGATAAGTAAGTGCCCCTCCATAGGAAGAGGGTCCAGCTTGGTGTCCTATAGAAGGAGCAGCTCCGGCTTGTTCGAGTATCACGACACGCTGATGCCCCTAGGCTTGTGCATGGTTTCCATCCAGCCTTTGGCGTGTAGATCTATGATGGAAGTCAAAAGAATCTGAGCTCTCTACGGATGAATAAGAAGCACGATCTCTTCTAGATCTCCCTCGTCTTTCCTTGTTCAATTGGTTCGCGAGCTCCGTGTTGGCATGGATCTGCTGGGTGAGCTGCTGACGGCTCTAAGTTAGCTCTTACATTAGAATCTGGAACTCTTTCCTAGTCACGGGGCCTTGTGAGTCTAGAGCTCTAGTAGATGCTTAATTCAGTATATTCAACTGCGTGGGATTCTGCCTATCCCTTCCTTCTAGATCTGGAATAGTTGAAGCGGTTCTGGTAGTAACAATGTTGGGTGATGTAGCTCTTTCCTAGATCTGGTGGAATCTAAATAGAATGGAAGGAACTATTAGATGATAGATTTGGATCTCCTCCTTAGATTTCAGCAACCTAACAACGGCAGCAGATCAAATGAGCAGGAGAAAAACTGGGTTTTCTCAATGGAAGTACCAAAGTGTTTGTTCCAAAATTGGGCACAACAATCGTCCGACGTAATTGAATATATTAAAATAAAGAATTTAAATGTAAAAATGGGCTAATCTAACAAACACGCCAATTCAAGAAAGCAGAAACAGAAATAGACATGGATTTATAGTGGTTCGGAATTATAACCTACGCCCACTTTGAATGATTTGATCTTTGTTGCTGATTGCTAATTGATTACAACAGAGAATAACTCAAAAACTCAAGTTACAATTGATCTTCGATAGAGTAACAACGTAATGGAGTCAAAAGTCCATTTTCTTTTGGCATTGGAATGTTATTTATAGGTGCAGTCTAGGAATATCTAGCATAGATCTTGGAACACCCCTTCTCACACGTGGGTGGTCCCACCAGATCGATCCAAGGTCATTTGGGATCGATCCATGTACATTTTGTATCAATTAAGATTTTCTCCTTTTGGGCTGAGATCGATCTGAGACATTCTTCAGGTGGTAAGTAAGCTCCTATGAAAATTTGGTAGCATTTGGACTTGTGGGTTTTGACTAATGATCGATCCAAGATTGATTTTGTAATAGGATGAACTATGCGTATCAATCCCTATTCGTATCGATCAACTTCAGATCAACAGTTGTTCGTATCGATCGGCCGTGCTCTGATGACATGGAGCGGCAATCACGTGAAGATCCACTTTTCATGCTAATGGACAGCTTCTTCTGTTTGACCTTGCCTTCTCGTATCGATGCTTTTAGATGCCGCTTCGTATCGATCATTTCATGTGATCTTCGTATCGGTACCTGACTTCCTCCTTCTTACCGATCAAGTGAGTGATCGATATGAATTAGGCCGCTTCTGTTTGATGGATACGAACTGGAGCGACTCGATGGACGGTTACGAAACAGAGTTACTTGATGGATGGATACGAATCGATACTATTTGATGGATATAAAACAGACGTGTTTCACGTAAAACTTGATCGATCCATTACTTGAGCACACGGACTCTGATTGACTTAAAATTTGAAAATTTGGCTTTCGTAGCTTTTGTTGTCGTACCATGTGAATTATAGCTCGATCCTAACTCGGACCAAATTCGCCAGTGTCCATAGTAGACCCACGTATAACCGATCTTCGAGTTGAATTATCTTCGGTTTCCAGTCAAGTCCTTGGTGGCACGGGCTTGCCAAAAGGCGGGATAACATCAGCATCTCTGAATTGTAGATGTATATCATATATTTTCCTATGATTAATGAATCTAAAGACATAAATAAGAATCCTCAATTTAACGTAAAATTGTTCGGTCCTCTTATGATTAATGAATCTAAAGACATAAAAGAATTCTTAGTTTAACATAAAATTGTTCGGTCGTGATGATCAAAAAAGTACAAAACATAAAATAATAGTGATAAAAACAATTTTAAGTAGTGAATATGCACATACATACACATATATCTTGAGAAAAACAGAATGGAATATTTTCGAATGCAAATACCTTCATATTTGCATCTGTATTTGTTTTTCAAAATATCAGAATGGATTTTAGGAATCCATTAACTGGTTGTACGTAAAGATTGGATGATATGTTGGTCTGTTAATGGATACTTTTGGATGCGGATAGTGTCATATCCGTATTCGCATCCGAAATCATTTTCGGCTATCAGATGTCCATATTCACGGATACGGATGGGTATCAGATAACTATCCTATCTGCTGTCGACTGGTAAATCAAGCAACATAAATGAAAAACTTTAATTTAATATCAATTTTTTTCAGTCTCATTAATTATTTAAATGTTAAAAATGGAGAAATATAATGATAATAAATAGATTTGAGCAGCTAATATGCATTTAGTGCGGATAATACAAACTTCTAAATTAATAAAACAATAAATAATTATTTTTCGTTATATTAAAATACATATAATTTAAACTATAATCTTGAAAATTATTGGATGGAAATTTTCGAATGCGGATGATGCGGATGTCTTCGTATTCCACATCCATTTTTAGGATATCACCATATCAGATATTTATTTGCTTTTCGGATACTCTTTCGGATGGATATTAGATTTTTTGGATATCCATTGACAACCCTAATATATGGTAATTAACAAATGCAATTGCAGTAGCTACTTAGATTATATCCAACAATATAAAGATAGAGAATGAACATTTTCACAAAAACAAAATAGATTATAACATGTCTTCCAATTTGGCATCATCAGATTTGTTATATCAGTGACACATAATTTTTTGTTTAGGTTTGTTACATCAATGACACATGTAACTTTCATTCGCAATATATGAAGCATAGAATTATGATGCACATAGATATCTATCATTTCCCAAGGCATAACCAGTTAAATAAACATAAATTTAAGAAACCTAACATGAGATTAAAATAACATGCCAAAAGGGGAATTCATTTGCATGCTAAATGCTCAAGTAACGTGGAATTGAAAAACAGTGATGGTGTATTCCGAATATTGCTTATATTTCTACGTAAACTAATAATTTACCTTTTGTGGCTATTTTTTTTGCTTTTTATACCAACTAGTAAATGGATCCAAATGTTCTAATTGGTCTCTAAAGGAGAAATGAGGTATATAGATCCATATATAACTAATAAATGTTGCAACTGATGAAGTTTGAACATTCAATGATTTTCAATCCATAGATAACAAAATGGTTAAAATATTAAAAAACTTAAATTGTTCTAATGAATAACTCACACCTATTTTTGCTAATAAATCGTACTCCCATAACTTTTATTATAAAAAGAGTAATCCGTTCTTAACTTTTTCACGTTCACATTTTAAGTAAGGAAATGCAATAATGACCTTATTTAAATATGAAGATCTAAACCCTATAGAAGCATTATGATTAAGGAAGCAAAAACTAATGAATATAACCAAAATAAAATCTAGAATGAAATTCAATAGAAGAAGTGACGGTGAGCTGTGTTTCACTTGTAGGCAAATCTTTGAATTTTCTTTATTATAAAAATGTTAAAATATCAGCAACATGATGGAATGGTTGATATCCCAAATAAATTAGTACTCATTATGGAGAAAATAAAGGTAGGCATTAGGAAACATGGCATATAATGACAGTATGGCTCAAACATAGCATGTAGCAATGCTCGATAACCTGCATTGCTAATGGAGTATTTGTAGTATCCAATGGAAAAGTAAAAGTTAAATTTGACAACTTTTCGAATAGAAGATGTGAAAATGAGCGCTCTATAAACATAATAACTTAGCACTAATTAGGAAAACTTATATTAGTGCAAGACTAGTAATTTAATAAACTATATACATATTTACTAAGTTATTCATTGGACACTAATTAAATTTAACAACATATGCCATAAGTTACCTTCCAACTGTCTTCTACTTTTCTTGTAAGCATCTCCGCACATTTTGCAAACACGATCATTGAATACTTAAATTAGACAACACATTTTAATCCTATTATTGTAGCTATTCCAGGAAATATTACTTATTGGATCTTCACAAAAATCTTCATGACTTTCCTCCTCGAATTCGCTTCCCATATAGTTAGAATTAAAATTCAACTTCGAAGCTTCTCCGTTTATTTTTTTCGAGTTTGACCATGGCACCTGAAATTCCTAGTGCTTGTTAGAGTTATGATTTTTGTTGTGGTTATGATTTGCAGAGAAGACAATGTTAAATTGAAGAAAATCATCAAAAGATCCCTTTGAAATATTTCTAAAACTGTTTGGAGTTCGTTGGAAAAAGAAACGAGAGAACATGGTTTAGTGAAATGACATAATTTCCTTCGATTCAATAATGTATTGGCAAGGGTTTGAGTAACTTAAAAGCTTCAAATATGAGTATTCTCATTATATATGGATAAGTTGCATTGCATACATGGATACTACTTATGCTACTTTCCAATGTGATAGACTGATCATTCTTATTACATATTGTAAGAATGAGCTAACATATAAGGAAAGCGGCAAGAAACTTCATCTCAGGATTAGAAGAAGAAGGAGTGGGTTCGAGAGCACTAACCATGACTCGTAGAAGAAGAGGAACATGCTATAAAATTCCCAAGTGGGAACTCCGAATGTTGCCGTTAGTGGTGGTGCTTAAGTGTAAGCGCCCAGAGCTGATTTTGCCAAATTGAACGTAATTAGTTATCAAAAATGTAGGATTGGTCAAACACATATGAAAGAATCTTAGATGACTTTGAGTTAGGTGATGCTATGAAGAAGAGCTTGACCTTTAGGAAACCTTAGGGAAAGGAGATGAATTGGTGGAACACTCTATGAGATGCTATTATAAAGGATCATTACTCACTTGGGATCAGTTCAAAGTTTGATTTAAAGAGAAGTTCATGTCATCAACTCAGAAGTTGGTTTTGTCCCGAAAGTTTGCGGATCTAAAGTTAGGTGACTTGTTTGTTTTAGAATATGTGATTGAATTCGACACAATATTGAAGTACGTGATGTTATTCATTAACATTCCATTAAAAAAGAGCGAAAAGTTTATTACCGGTTTGAACGACTATTTAGAGACCTGTACGACAAATTGACAAGACCTTCGAGAAGATAGTCAAGAAAGCTTTAAGACATGAGAGCTTGTACCCAAAAGCCGATAGCTATTGTTTATAAAGAGGAACCTTAATCACAATTCAATGGTGAAAGCAAGAAGAATTGAAACAACATCAAAGGGAAGAAGAAATTTCAGAATAAGTGTCAAAATAGTGAACAAGAGGGTTGTTTGAGTAAAAATTGCAAGACTGACTGAAAGAAGTGCAACGGCTGCATCAAGTTTGAGCATATCCAAAAAGACTGTCCCAAGTCACCAAAGAAACACATAGTGAAGGCATATGCTCTCAGTGTCTTTCCAATTCCGTCAAATGCTTCGTTGGTGAAGGAGATGGGGAAAGGCATCATTATGCAATGTGCGCTTTCCATTTATGATGTTCCAATGTGTTTTATGCAATATCAAGGCTTTATATTTCTTTATATCTAGTGACTTAGTAGATAGGCAGAGGTTGAAACCTAACTTAGTAGATAGACCCTTAATTATGTCAAACCCAATGGTAGATTCGACTAATCTTTCTTGATGTGGTCTTACCGAGTCATGGATGTATATTTGCTTGTGATTGTTTTGTATTTAGTTTTATGGTGTTTCTCATGATATTGGGGACAGACTGGGTTAAGAAGTACAAAGCAGTGAAGGAATGTTAGAGATCATCGGTGATGATAGGGATTGATGATTAGCAGAGGGTAGAGTTAGGATGCTTACCGTATGATGAGTTGATGGCTAGCTTTCAATAAGCGCTTGACATCCCACATGATAAGTTGTCATCAATGCCTATATGTTGGAAGTATCTGGACATATTTGAAAAGGTGATTGGACTACCATCATATAGGTAGATAGAGTTCCATGCTGATTGGATGAAGGATGTTAGACCAGTAGTTACACCTTTGAGGAGTATGACGCCGAAAGAGTAGAGGGAACTAGAGGTTCAAGTGAGCGACCTATTGAGGAAATGGTTTATTCCGAGGAGTATATCTGAATAGGTAGCGTCTATGGTATGTCCAAGTGGGAAGCGCCTTTATATCTGAGTGGCATACAAAAGAATGTTTCATTCTATAACAAGCCCAACCACTATGCTCATGCCTATCGTCTACGAAAGAAACAATATAAATGAAAGTGGTCGAAGACTCACTAGTAGATGTAATGCAAGAAGCATACTTTGTTTGTGGCATAGAAAACAACTAGAGGCTTGACACTAAAGTAACAATTCATATATGCAAATTGTCATAATCTCTACAGGACCTAAGAAAAAAGTTTATAAATAAGGCAACGAACTCACTGGGAAAAGAATATTCATAGCATAGTGACTGAAAAAGTCACTACGAACTTCCATTCACTCTTGTAAACTTTGGTTCATGTATTTCATGTACCTAATATTTGTAAGAATTAGGTCTCTGTATACCCTCTTTAAAAAGGAGGATTCAAGATGGCCTATGAGTTTTACAAGTTAATGTTATCTAAGAATGGCAATTTCATTAGATATGGATATTCTTGTAACAACATGATTGAGTTGAATTTAATAAACAATCCTTTTTCTTATATTGTTGATTCCGTTAGTTTATTACATGTTATATTCGGACATGTTAATTATGATTCCCTTAAAAACATGAATAAGTTATGATTAATTTCTGACTGCAATTTTGAATCTATCTCTAAATGTGAAATGTGGTTCAAGTAAAAATATATAGGAAACCATCTAAATATATAAAAAGAAAAATTAGTTTGCTTGATTTAATATACAACGGTGTTGGTGACTTAAAAGGTCATATAACTTATGGCTAATATATATTGTCTTACATCTACTAATAATTATTCTGTATACGCTTATGCTTGTCAAATGCAAACCAAATATGTTGTTTTTGACAAGTTTAAAATTTATAAGGCAAAGGTGGTAATGCAATTAGGACTTAAAGTAAACTTGTTGCATTATGATCATGGTGGTGAATATTTTTGAAATGATTTCACATTGTTTTTTAAACAACATGGTTTAATTCATCAGTGTAGTGCTCCCTATATACCTTAACAAACTAAAGTTGTTGAAAGGAAAAAAAAGGGCATTGGTAGAGATGGTTAACACTATGCCTATTAGTTTTATTTTACCTAATGCTTTATGGTGTGATGCCATATTATTTGCCTTTTATATCTTGAACGGAGTTCCACTGAAAATGAAAGATGTTTATCTATATGTGTTATGATTTAAAAGAAAACTAATTTATCAAGACTTAAAAGTTGGAGTTGTTGGGTGTATGTTAGAAAACCAGACTTAAAATACCAAAATTGGAAAATAGAGCACTTAACTGTGCTTCTTATATTATTCCCTCCATAATATAACTTATCAATTTATAATAATTGATACATTTGATGTAATAAAAACTATAGATGTGATATTTTTTGAAAACAAATATAACTCTCAAATTAAAACTATTGAGAATCCATTGGTATCATCTAGTCCAAAACATATTGAAACTAATAATAACAATGATGAAGATTATACTTCTTCTCAAAACAAAGAGAATATCTTGGCACCTGAAGAAAATACCGAACATAGAAAAAGCAAAAGGGCAAGAATAAAAAAGGACCATGGTCCGGATTTCATCACACATCTTGTAGAAGGAAGTGAGGAAGAAATTCTTGATATAACTAGATATGTAATGAATGTTGATGATGATCCTAAAATTATTCTAATATTATAAGTCCCAAAGGTACTATTTTTTTGGAAAGAAACTACCAATGATGAAATGAATTCAATTTTTGCAAACCAAACTTGGACTTTGACTTATTTAATCCTGGTACTAAACAAATAGGATGTGAATGGATATTTTCAAGAAAAAGTTCAATACAGATTATCTACTGATAAATTTAAAGCAAAATTAGTTGTTAAGGGTTATAAGAAAATACAGAGTATATTATTTTAATACATATGCCATTAATGCTTGCATTTCTTTTTTTCGTTGTTTGATAGCATGTGCATCCATTCATAATTTAATAATTCACCAAAAGGATGTGAAACTACTTTCTGAATGGTGGTTTATAAGAAGAAATATCTATGGAACAACCAAAAGGTTTCATAAATCCAGGCCAAGGGAAAAGTTTGTAAGTTGGTGAAACTGCTTTATGGTCTAAAACAAACATGTGTGCAATGACATGAGAAGTTTGATAAAGTAGCACTATCAATTGACTTTAATGTTAACCTTGATAAATGCATTTATACAAAATTAGACAAAACTGGGTATGCTATAATGTGTTTATGTGTTGATAATATGTTAATATTTGATCCTGGCATATCTTATATGAAAGAAATAAAGAAGTTTCTATCATCTAAATTTGATATGAAAGATCTAAAAGAGGCTGATCTGGTCTTTGGGATTAAAAATCATAACAAAAGAGGAATGGTTTGCATTAATTCGATCTCACTGCATCGAGAAGTTTTTCAGGAAGTACGATCGTTACAATAACTATCCTGCTCCAATTCCTTTAGATCATAGAATTAAGTTAGTGAACAATACAAGTCATACTATTTCTCAACTTGAATGTTCCACTATTATTGAATGCCCTATGTATGTTATACATTGCACTAGACCCAACATAACATATGTCATAAGCATGTTGTGTTGATTTACAAGTAACCTAGGTTAAGAACATTGGAAAGCTATTTCTAGTGCTCTAGTTTATTTGAAAGGAGCCATATACTGTGGTTTATCATGTAAATGATATCATTTTCTATTAGAAGGATATAGGTGTGCGACCTAAAACAATGTAAAATCCAAATCTAAGTCTACGAATGGTGGATCTTTACATTAGGAGGTGTTGCTATATCTGGGGTTCTAAGAAGTAGACTTGTATTTCTGATTCAATAACATTTTCCAAAATAATTCAATTAGATGATGCATGCAAAGAGGCATAATGGCTTATGAATCTTTAATAAAAATTGCTCCATGAAAACAACCATATCATGAAATCATGATTAACTATGATAACCAGGCTATGATTTATAATATTTCTAACAAAACATATAATGGAAAGTATAGACATGTAATTCTTACACATCACATGGTAAGATAATATTCAAATGAGTAGTAATTATAGTCGATTATGTAGAATTAAAGAAGAATTTTGCCAACCCACTAACTAAGAGTCTTCCAAAGGTAATGTTTTCTATAAAATCAAAAGAGATAGGACTAAAGTTTGTGAATGAAGGTTGATCATCCATAATAGAAACCCAATCAATATTTTGACAAGGATAAATAAGGTTTAATATCTACAAACAAGTTAAAGAGAATGATTATGAAACACAAACAAATTACCCATTTATGAATGACTTTTGGATTCTGCATGAACATGAACGGATGAAAATCCTTAATAAGTCTATATAATTAACAATGTGTATCATAGAAACACCTTAAGAGGCATACCTATGTGAATATAAAATTGGATCATTTCATATGAAAGTAAGATCGCTTTCTAATGTAGACTCGTGTGTTTGCGCCAAAATTGGTCACGAACACCCAATAGTTGATTATTTCACAATCACAGATCTCAGATGAACAATAAGTACTAAAATCACTCAGCAAATTCACAATAAAGCAGTAAATGAAACAGGATTTATAGTGGTTCGGCGATCTTGCCTACATCCACTCTGAAGTTGGTGATTTTATTGATTCACTTGATGATTTCAATCAATTACAGCGGATTACAGTTGATAATAGCTCTAAAGTTTGATTACAACAGCGGTAGTGAAGCGTAGAACTGAATCCGACAAAGTCTGGACGTTCCAAAGTCGAAAAATCCCTTTTTTGAAGGCTTCAGGGGGCTATTTATAGGCGTAGGAGGCCGAGATCGCGCTCAAACTTCGGGAGACTTTTTTTGGCACGTGAGTGGGCCCACACGATCGACCCCACCAAGTTTCGACTCGATCTGCGATCGATATGAAACGATTTCGTATCCATTATAAATTGATCCAATCGAGCTGAAACTTGGAAGGAACATTCTTTACCTTGTACGTAAGCTCCTATGAAAATTTCATTGCATTTGGATCGGTGGATCTTGAGTTATGATCGATACATGCTTGTGTTTTTCGTTGGCTGTTTGATTCGAATCCATGAAATCAAATTGATCCATTTCGAATCGATGACTCACGTGCTTCTATGATGACGCGTCGCGCATTCCTCGCATCGATCCTTTTTTTGCTCCGAATTGACCGTTTCGACTCCATGAGTTTTGCCTCATTTGTATCGATGACTGTTGCATAGCTCGAATCCACTAATAACGTGTACTCACATCGGTTTGTAGCGTGCCCACTTCGTATCGATGGAGGTGGCGTTATTCGCATCGATGGAAGTTGTCTCCATTCGATCGATACAAACAAGCGTATTTGGGATGGATACGAAGTGAGAACAACTGATGGATACGAACCAAGGTTCTTTGATGGATTTGACCAAATGCCTCCTCGATGGATACGAATTTGGCATTGAATGACCGATACGAAGCGTACTACCTGCTGATGGATACGAAACCGATCGATATGAATGAAAGCTTGTGGATGGATACGAAGCAGATCGATGCGAGCCGTGGCACGACGATGGATACGAGAACAATCGATTCGAAGCATGGTACACTGATGGATACGAAAACGAGGTTAATTCCTTCAACTTGCATCGATCATAACTTGAGCATACGGACACAGATTGACTTGAAATTTGAGATGCTGACTTCTATGGCTTTGCTTGTCATGTCTGGTCGATTATGGCCCGATCCGGACTCGGAAAAAATTCATCGATATCCATAGCGAAGCAATGTATAACCAATCTTTGAGATGAGCTGTCTTTGGTTTTCGATCAATCTTTTGGTATCACGGCCTTGCCAAAAGGCGGGATAACATTTGCCCCCCAAAAATACCTTGCGATAGGAAGGTGTGTTTTGTAATGCCATAAGCTGGATGTTCATATCCTATCAACAATATGTAAAGAACTTGATAATTTCATATGACCTCGTATGACGATCGTTCGGGATCGTATGCCATTTGAGGTGAAACGGGACCGTTCGCGGTCGAATGCCGTACGCGGAAAAATTTAAAGTGGGACCGTTCACGGTTGGGTGCCGTTCGAGGCGAAATTTGACCGTTCGAGGTCGGGTGCCATTCAAGGCGAATTGTGACCGTTCGAGGTCGGGTGCCGTTCGAGGCGAATTGTGACCATTCAAGGTCGGATGCCATTCAAGGCGAATGAGTGTGCCCGAGGGGGGGGACTTAGTGTTATCGATACCAGGTTCACGTTCGAGTGAGTTCCTGGATCGTTTGTCAAGGCGATTTATTGCCATCTCAGAGCATGCCTAAGGACCGTTCGCGACCACGTACATATGTAAGTAGCTTAGCCATCTCAGAATTATCAAAATCAAATATTCATTCAACAGAAGAGTTTTAAAGCAAAAATGTTCGACAAAATCAAATCCAAACACAAGAAGAAAAACACAAAAGCAAAGCTGTGACATCAGAGTGCAAACACCTACATCGATATGATTTATAGTTGTATCAGAGCATGCCTGAGGATCGTTCGCGGTCCCGTACATGTGTGAACAACCTAGTTGTGTTGATGTGGGGTTTTCCACTCGTTCGTCATTATCTCAATCAATTGATAATAAGCTGACGTCTCGATCCTGAGCCGTCTTCAATTGGTGTAGATGTTGGTCGTTCCAGTTCCACCGTTGCAGCCCTCCTTCTCACATACTGTAATAGCAAACCATTCCGGATGTGCCCCTCAACTTCATCTTTCAAGTGTCGGCAGACGTTTATGTTGTGACCATTCAACTCATGGAATGAACAATACATGTCCGACCTTCTCTCGTTGCTAGTTGGATCTCTCCTCGTTGGCTTTCGCTAAGGGACCTGTCCCTTAGTGTCCTGGTAGATCTGTTACAAAGTCTCGTTCAACTCTGAGTATGTGGTGAACCTTAGCTCCCTCCGCGGTCGCATTGATCTGTTATCGTTATCCACAGCCTTTCGTTTTCCCTGCTAGTTTTTGCATCTTTCTCAGGGGGATTTCCACCTTTGACTGCATAAACATCAATTCCCTCTCCTTCCTCTCTCTCGGCATTTGCATCCTCCAACCGTAAAAATCCTTCAGCCTCATGATAAAATTCCCCTAGATCCATAGGGGGATCTCTTGTCAGCGAATTCTTGAATTCTGTGCCGTCAGCTATGCCCGACATAGCTACCATCAAGACCATGGATGGATCCGGTCGATCCACCGATGCTGCAGTTGCATTGAATCGCGTCAAAAAAGTTCTCAAAGATTCCCCAGCTCTTTGTTTCAGTGCCGCCAAACTCATAACATTCTTGGGTCTCGAAATGCGGACCCTGAATTGCCTCATAAACCTTTCAGTCAAATCATTCCACGTCTCGATAGATCCACTCTTCAATTGCCTGAACCATAACGCCGCAATATCTGCCAAGTACAATGGAAAGCACCGGGCCATAACCTCCTCTAATGCCCCCAGCACCTCCATATGCCTCATGTATTTTGTCAGATGAACTATAGGGTATGTCCTTCCATTATACATATCCAACAATGGTATCTTAAAGTCCGGTGGGTTCCTAGCTTGCCTGATTGTTGTGGTAAAAGGACTCCTATTCACATCCTCCAAGTCCTTGTTTACCAAACCACCTCTCATAGCTCTTCTGACCATCTCCGCCAATCAGTCGTTGTCTCCAAGCTGTAGTCCTCGTCCATTGCCTTCGGCCTGCCCCTCGAGTTCACGAGGGAATTCTGGAATCTGTTCCCCTGGCTGAGCTTCCGTTCCTCTGCCAATGCCGTGCTGTTCGAATCCACCTGATGCTCTTCTTGGTATTGGGGCGACGTGCTCTGGGAGAGTGCCCCCTAGCTCTAGCGCTGCGCCAAATGGTCCTGCTCCGTTCTGAACTCCAGTTGCTCCTTGATTCTGCACCTCAAGTTACCCATTCTGTTGAAACAAATTCTGGATCATTTCTTACTATCTTCTCATCATTGTCTCCATATCATCCCTGGTGATGAAGACTGAAGCTTGGTTTGCTCCTGAGGAAGCCTCTTGACTCCCTTCGTGCTGACTCCTCCCTGGTCTCCGCCTTCTACTCGATTGCCTTGTCATGATTTTTCGGATCTAAATCTCCAAACTCTCTGATTCAACTCTTAATTAATAGAAATCCTGAATTAGCCTTCTCAGTGAAAGCACCAAAATGTTTGCGCCAAAATTGGTCACAAACACCAATAGTTGATTATTTCACAGTCACAGATCTCAGATGAACAATAAGTACTAAAATCACTTAGCAAATTCACAATAAAGCAGTAAATGACATAGGATTTATAGTGGTTCGACGATCTTGCCTACGTCCACTCTGAAGTTGGTGACTTTATTGATTCACTTGATGATTTCAATCAGTTACAGTGGATTACAGTTGATAATAGCTCTGAAGTTTGATTACAACAGCGGTAGTGAAGCGTAGAATTGAATCCGGCAGAGTCTGGACGTTCCAAAGTCAAAAAGTCCCTTTTCTGAAGGCTTCAGGGGGTTATTTATAGGCGTAGGAGGCCGAGATCACGCTCAAACTTCGGGAGACTTTTTCTGGCACGTGTGTGGGCCCACGCGATCGACCCCATCAAGTTTCAACTCGATCTGCGATCGATACGAAACGATTTCGTATCCATCATAAATTGATCTAATCGAGCTGAAACTTGGCAAGAGCATTCTTTACCTTGTATGTAAGCTCCTGTGAAAATTTCATTGCATTTGGATCGGTGGATCTTGAATTATGATCGATACAAGCTTGGGTTTTTCGTTGACTGTTTGTTTCGAATCCATGGATTCGAATCGATCCATTTCGAATCGATGACTCACGTGCTTCTGTGATGACGCGTCGCGCATTCCTCGCATCGATCCTTTTTTCGCTCCGAATAAACCATTTCGACTCCGTGAGTTTTGCCTCGTTTGTATCGATGACCGTTGCATAGCTCCAATCCACCAATAACGTGTACTTCGCATCGGTTTGCAGCGTGCCCACTTCGTACCAATGGAGGTGGCGTTATTCGCATCGATGGAAGTTGTCTCCATTCGATCGATACGAACAAGCGTATTTGGGATGGATACGAAGTGAGAACAACTGATGGATACGAACCAAGGTTCTCTGATGGATTCGACCAAATGCCTCCTCGATGGATACGAATTTGGCATTGAATGACTGATACGAAGCGTACTACCTGTTGATGGATACGAAACCGATCGATATGAACGAAAGCTTATGGATGGATACGAAGCAGATCGATGCGAGCCGTGGCGCGACGATGGATACGAGAACAATCGATTCGAAGCATGGTACACTGATGGATACGAAAACGAGGTTAATTCCTTTAACTTGCATCGATCATAACTTGAGCATATGGACACGGATTGACTTGAAATTTGAGATGCTGACTTCTATGGCTTTGCTTGTCATGTCTGGTCGATTATGGCCTGATCCAGACTTGGACAAAATTCATCGATATCCATAGCAAAGCAATGTATAACCAATCTTTGAGATGAGCTGTCTTTGGTTTTCGATCAATCTTTTGGTATCGCGGCCGTGCCAAAAGGCAGGATAACATCATGAACTTAGGGTTTAAGCACATAGCATTAATATGCTAAGCATATAGAACACTCAACTTATAGAAATCAATATGTGTAACTGTTCTAGCCTTATTATAGAGGTACTTGGTTCATGATTAGATCATTTTGAAAGTTGATGGAATTTTGAAGGGTTTACACTAAGTGAATGTTCAAATCCAAAAATACCACTCATTTAAATACTGGTTTCCATGATAATGCAAATTCTTTATTTCTAAACTGCATCGACTTGGTTCCACTTTAGTACATAGGCAGTTCTCTAAGTGGTATAGCCATTCACTTTATTTATTTTGAAAATAAAGGGAAAATGTTGGATATTTTCCATATATAAATGGGTTTGTTTTTATATTTGAATTTAGAAGCAACAAGAAGAAAAAGAGAATGTAGTCTAGTCCAACACTATGAAATAAATTATCTTATATTTGTTTATATATAAGATTCTCAAGAGAAGGTTGGACCCTTAGGACTCCTAATTGTTTTCTCTTTGGTTGAAAAAAGCCATGCATTTTAATACACATGTGGGCACCACGTTGTCTTCATCATCCGATCGACAAATTATATCTTTTGGATATAATTTGTTAATTATAATAGGTCTTTTTCAGCCCATTTACAAGCATATATTTTAGAAATCGAACTATTGCAAATAAGGGAGATTTGGTTGTTATAGCCAACAGGCACGACATTTGAAAGCAGCCATCGACAATCAAATGCGTCCCTTTGCAATCTATATAAAAACCTAGCTTGATTTCCTCTATAGTATAATTTTTTATTCTAGTCTTCATTTTTGAAATCCACATTGCATCTCAGCCTTTTATATAGAAACAAGCGTTCTTGGTCGAATCAAGTGTGTACAAATCCGATAACCTATTAATGTTCGAAAGGTTGAATTATTGTTTGTAAAATATTTTATAAAGATCCTTAAAGTCAGAAGTATAGATTGCATCACCATCATCCTTGAACTGTAAAAGAGTGTATCATAAATATATATATATATAAATGGTTTTGTGACATTACCTTCCTACTCCTACCAAAAATCATCCATATCGTCAGATTAAGTATGACACCTAATGTCAGCATGAATGTCAAACTACAAAACAGCTACATAATCAGGAGATATTATAAGCGAAACAACTTTAAAGTTAGCCACATAATCCATCAAGTATGCCAATCAAAAGAACAAAATGATAATTGTAGTTGATGTGTTTATTAAGTGTGACACATTTACATATGCATACAGCCATTTGATATGCGTGAAAAATATATTTGGTGACCAAACAATAGTTAAAGAAAGGGTAAGAAATTGGTATTGTTATTAAGCAACATATTTGCAAGTGGATGGATGTAAAAGTTAAATAATGATTTTGAATTGCTACATATGTCAATTCAAAAGATAATATTTATTCTGTCTCAGCTGAGTAAATTATATAACAATGTTGTTTCAAAAGAGGATTCATTCACCGAGTCTAAATTCAAGCAACTCTCATAAAATGAAGCTCATTGATTTAAATGATTCGTCCAAGGAAATATAGACAAAAAAAGGAGAGCTTTCATCTTTCAAGTTTTAGAAATGCATATATGGTGTAATAAATTCCTTTTTCAGAAGCATGTATGATTATGTCTACTCGCATACAACAAGCACACGAATTGTTCCTATTATAATACTATGATGAAAGAAGAATTTCGAGTTAGAATCAAAGAGGATTCAATCAAAATTATTTGAATGAATAAGAGTAGAAACAACAGTTAATTTTGTACATGTTTATTCATGCACTAATTATTCTCAACACTCCAAATGTAAATTTAACAATATGGATTGTTCATTCAGTATTGATTACAAAGTCAACTTCAAATCCAAATAGACAATAGGAAGGCAAGTAATTCATATGTAAACAAATAAGTATCATCATTTATTGAGAATCATAAGTCAAATTGAATTAAGGATCATTTTTATTTTTGTTTTGGAAACTTATTCATTATGTACACAAAGGAAGAAGGGATTTCAATCTATGAATGAATAATTAATTATCTCAGCCAGTCTCATTCCAAATACTTACATATCTTAATTAAAGGAAAGCTTTAATCCAAATACATGGTAGACTCTAATTGAAGGTCCAAAAAATAAGAAAACCTTATCTTAAATGCCAACCATTTAGGAATAAAAAGAAACATTTTCGACAAGCACCATTGTTTAAGTGGTTAAGTGATTCGGCTTTGGTGCTAGAGGTCACAAGTTCGAAACTTGCATAGCGTGATTCAAACATTTATTGACATGTGATATGTTTTTCTAGTGCCATGTTGTATATAAGTATCATTTCGAAAAAAAAGAAACATTTTCTGTATAACATTTTGATACATTTATACTAGCATCTTAAATATAAGTCAGCATTTAATAACTCATATCATGGAAACCTTTACTACTTCTTTCTACTCCTTATACACAACCCTTTTTATCTTGATCATTTTTAATATATTAAAAATGAACTTCTTACGAAAAAATTCTCATCGTTTCAAGTACAAAAATATGTTATCAACATCCACAATTCTAGAGACATCTGATCAAACTGAACAATCATGTAGCAAGGCCTTCAAATTCAATCAACTATAAACAATCAAATATTTAACTCAATAATTTTCTTAATCTCATATAAAGCTTGTTTCATTGGCCTTCTTTTATCAAGCACAACTACATAAATGCCACAACCTATTGACATTGTTCGTCCTTTGTCAAATAAGGACTACCACCTTCGTTTGATTGGATATTGCAGCCTCCTCGACTCAATTTGTGATAAATGATCCTCATCTAAAGACTTCTTCCTTAGTGATGAACATTTTGGTATTTATTTCCTACCATGTTTGTGTCTCAAAACTTATAAATCAAACATCGTTTATAACCATTGATGAACTTATAACTAACATTTTTAGTATTAGGTTAACCACCATTAGAGAGGCAGTTAGCTCTATGTAGTAAAGATGAGAAGAATAGATGATGATGGAGGCTTTCACAGTAAATTACTTCAAATAAGAAGATGCTTGGTTTGTAGGATTTTTTGGTAAAAGCCTTAATACTCTTTATTGAAAAGGATATTAAGGCCTTTATCCTTATAATTGGATAACATTAGGCTCAAGTTTCTCGCATTTATCAAATATACAAAAGATTCCTATTCTTAAAATCATTTACAAAAATGTCGAAAATTACCCCAAGCACCCTTACGCACACTCTCTATCACGTACTCTCTACTCATTCCATCTTCTCCTTGCAACAAAACATACTTGATTCAACATCATTTCTTCTCACCTTGAGAACTCTACAATATATTCAATCAATCTCTATCTCTCTCTTTAACTCGCAATTCATTCAGTCTTTAATTTCTCAAACTTGTTTCGAATCGATCACAACAGATCGCAAAATTCGAAAGCCAAGGTTTATTGAATTTAGAAAAAACACAAAGGAGGAAAAATATTGCTCACATTCCGAAGGAGACAATAAACGTAGCCAAAATCACAAGTACTGCAAACTACTGTGAAGGCTACCTATCATATTTGCTAAAAAATATGCATTGCCAAACAAATTATACATGACCAAAAAAATACCAAGCAAATATTTGCGAGCAATCAATTTTTGATAAATATAACAAGAAAATATTCGACAGCGAGCAAATATTTGTTAGCAAAATTTTACCTGGCAAAAATTTTCTAGGAAAATTTTCTATGTAAAAATTTGCTAAATAAATATTTAGCAAGCAAATATTCACTAGGAAAAAATTTCTAATTAAATATTTTCTTGGAAAATATTCGTTAATAAGATTATTGTTAGGAAAAGACCTTTAATACCAAAATATAAGTTGTAAAAGTACAAAATATCTTTTAAACAAATATTCTTTTCCCAAATCATACATACATATCATTAGAAGATAAGAAGGAGAGAAGATGAAAATGGTTGAAGAAGATTAAGATGAAGAAAATACATTTATAACTTGCGGTGGAGAGATCTAAAAATTGAGGGTAATAGGAATTGATTAAAATATGTTAGGAAAGAAAGTGATCTTAAAGGTAAGTTTTTACAAGGATAGAGTTCTTAAAGTATGGGTTAGTGTCAAAGAAAAGTTCAAGCTTGAAACACATTGATTCGATAGTGTCTTTAAAATATTTCAATGCTTCTTCATCTCTCATGTATCCCCTTTTTCAACCTTTTTTTGTTCATGCCGGTGAACTAGAATTCAAGCACATATTTTTTCTCTATAGGTTCAACAATGGTAGGTGTATCTTTAATGACTTATTCAACTTCCATCACATCGTTTGAAATTCCAAAACACTTTTTTTTTGAAATGGTACTTTATATTCAACATGTTAGTGGGATAACATATCACATGTTAATAAACGTTCGAATAACGCTATACAAATTACAAACTTGTGACCTCTCGCACCAAAGCCGAATCACTTAACCACTTTTGATAATGGTGCTTGTCGAAATTTAGCTTAACACTTGAAGTATAGAGGTTACAAAGCTTCTAATGTTTAGCTTAACTATTTAATTTTCCCATAAATAAGGCTCAAGTTTACTATGTTATCCAAAAATCTATCATATAACCTCTGATTGCGTCTTCACTTTTGACGTCATAGTTCCCAGTGCATTATAATTATGCCTCTTCAAACTATGAATATTATCTTATAAAATGTGTGTATAAAAATTTTCGTTGAAATATCTTACTACAATACTTGAAAGATCAATTAAACCATGTTAGTATTTATGCTATGAGAACTAGATATTAAAGTCATATATAACATATAAAGTTCAAACTTATATAATTATTGATTTTAATTCCCCCAAACTCTTATAGTTATTCATATGACATAATAATTAGCAATAAAATTTTAAAAAATGTGTAAACTAAATTGACACCATTTTTAGTGGAAGTAACTATATATTCACTAGCTTACCATGCAATTTATATGACTTTGAAATGAAAATGGTATTGAATTATAAACAAGTATTTGGTATCATTTTCAATTCAAATGATCATACGTTATAATTTTAGTTTCCACCAAACTTGCATGAGGATTCACACGAGTTTTATAAATAACTAATAGATTAATAAAATTAAGTAAGTACAACTACTAATTCAACCAATTTTAATTCTAAGTTGTGCATATATATTCAAAACAAACTATTCAACATGCTTTAATTTGAAATGCAATTTTTTTTTGATTTAGTAAGAAATATGATATATTTTTAGGATTACCATATAAAATTTAATGTGTTCGAAGTTATTTTTATTTTAACTATTGATCATAGACGTGAAAGTATTTTTTTTCTTGTTTCTCACTTCCCCTTTACACAAAATTCGTTCACATATAACAATTCAAAGTTGCATAGTAATCTAAATAACTAAAGGAGTTCAATTTAGTACTTTTACATCCGTAATACACATACATACACGAACACGCCCCTCACCACAAACACATGATACAAATGGAATCAATTTTTTAGAAGTGTAACTAATGGAACATTTACAAATAGAAGTTGCAACTTCAAATGCATTTTTGCACTTCCATTGCACATAATCGCACCACCGATGCAACTCATGTATCACCTTTTCAATAACTATTCGGAATAATTAGTATTTTCAATAAAAAAATGGTGCCTTAGCATCCTACATTCCTATGTACGATGATTCCAAGTATGAATGGACTTTGGAAGTAAACAAGGCTTATAGTGACTTCATATTGCTTTTGAGTTTCTTAACTTTAAATCTACTCGCATTGCAAATTATCTTACTCTCTTTTCATCATAATTCCTTTGTTTCATCGATAAATATATTTTTGAGACCTATAGGCTCAGTTTATTTATCCATGTGAGTATATGGCCATGCTCCTTAATTATTCTTACTTGTTCAAGTTTTAGAGAATTTGGTATTGCAATTGAATGACCAATTTCTTGTTTTTGTATTATTTCATCAAACTCTTTTCAGTTTAGGTACTATATTTGACTGAAGTGGCATATGATATCTTACAAAACACTCAAAATTCATTGACGTATGGTATGGTTATATTTGGGACAAATTTTATTTATAGGAAAAAAGGCCTATTTCAACTTCAAGCTTAGTTCAAAACTAATTTAAAGAATTGGGTTTTTATATTAGAATTTTACACTTGCCTAATTTGAATTTTCCCAAGTAAAGTTTTTTTATGGAAAAACTATACTTGCATAATTATAATTTTTGCAAGTCAAAATTGGAATTTTGTGCTTGCACTCTTTAAAATTGTGCACGTGCAATTCTTGAAAACTAGATCTATTTGTAAGAAGTTCACAAATATGCTTAAAGTTGAAGTAAGTTTCTTTTTAGGTTCTATAAATAAAATTTGTCCTTATATTTCTGAATCTCTTACTACTTAAAGTTGCATTAACTTAAATATGTAAAATAATACGAAACATAGAGAAATAACTAAATATAGTTATATTGGTAAGAAGTGATAGCTTCGTTGCGATTGAACCAAGCATAAACATCTACATGTGAATTTCTGAATGTTTAAATATGACTAAGTAAAAAATTATCCCTAAATAAATGATAAACTATAAATTTCAATTAATCATACATATGGTTAATTGATTGAGATCTTCGTGATGGACATGTAAAGTTCTTCACACTCCTTTAGGTTAACATTTAATATATAAGTTTCACCGTTTGAAAGGCATTCGGATGAAATTCCAATAAATGGCCTAAAATATGACTTTTTGCATACGGTCGAATTAGGTCTCAAGACACCTTCCACTTAGTATGGATGAACGTTATAAATCGAAGTGAGTATAAATATCCTGTTTTTCAGTCATGACATTTTTATGATTTACATATTATTGTACGTATTTTGTAAAAACATATGCGTAGTTAGTCGACTGGAATGTGGACCGACGACTTGTGTTTATAGGATAAGGACTTTATTATGAGACATACAGTTGAAGAATTTTTAGAATCGGGCTATCCGATGGCCAAAACGACCCTGATCTGCATGACTATATCATCCCAAAGCATTGTCTTGGATAGCTATGAAATTTATACCATCAAGACCGGAAATATGACACTTTATGCACTGACGAGTTTCGTGGCGATCCGATGTGCTGTGTGATTATATAAGTTCAAAACGTGCGGCCATTTATTGAGAAATCAAATAAAATATATTTGTTATCATATATACCCCTCTCCCCAAGCCAGATATTTCACTCTTACACTTTTCTTTCTTTCCTCAAATGGATACAGGTCCAAAATGTACTGAGTTTTGGTTTGGCTTGATTTTGAGAGCTATAGGCCATGAAAGTCGGCAATGTTAGATCCGTTGGACTTAGGGAGAAGAGGGATTCAAATCTATGGTGTCGTTGGTAGGTGACGTGGTTCTTAGCTGAAAGCCCCCCTTTTGCCATTGATTTAGGGTTCGACTTTGGAGGAGCAAGAGGTAGAGTTGACCAAAATGGAGAGTGCTCTCGTGTTTCTCTTAGCGGCATGCTTCTTCTAGCATCGAAATTTTGTACTTCGGTGGCTTAAGGAGAATCATGACATTTGAGGTTTGTAGAGGGAGGCCAAGAACATGATTGTGCAGACGGTGTCGAACTTCATATGTTGGTGGCCTTGTAGAGAGTGCGTGAAGTGTGGCGGGATGCAACTAACGATGCATCAATTCGTGGAGTATGGAAGGAGAAACGAAGGAAAGAAGGTATGATGATATGGGCTTAAGTATGCATAGTGGTGTATATGAATAAATTAAGAAGAAAAGGATTAAGAGGCGATTAATTTATTCAAGTGAGTGATTAAGTTAATCAATTAATATTTATATTTTTAATTCTTACAAAATTCGTATCATTTGCGTACAAGGTCCACTCGAGATGCGGTTTTCATTGTTTCACTTGTAGTGAGTTATCTACGGCATGGTAGAGGTTTGGAGCAGATCCGAAAAATTAAAAGTTACATCCCAGGTGAGCGAAATCAATACTCTAAATTTGTATTGTTATATACATCCTTGTAAAATTATATATATTGAAAATATTACCTAGAAAAGGTAGAATCGTATATACACATAGTTATTCCCATGTTTGATTGGATTGTTTGAGTAGATATTCAGGATAGTTGATTAAGATCATATATATATATTATGTGTTATTCGTATTGAATAGAGTTAGATAGAGATGATATTAAATTTATAATTCAATTTAAATTAATTAAACTCTAATTTGTTGTGATAATAAGGATAGAAATATTATTATATATTTTATTACTAATTAGAAATTAAGAGTATGACTTTTAGAAATAAACTAGAAGGCTTAATATGATCTAAAACTAGTTTTATATTTTCTAAAATTTGTAGAAAAGATTGGGTAAATAATAATATGATTTTATTTTTAAAAAGTAGAATTTTTTATTTAAATATATGTTTAAATGTGTGTGAATTGGCGTGTTAGCATATAAATTTACATCTACAATGAAGGAAGGCAATGTGGTATAGTGTAGTTGGGTGCCGAGATGCATATCGCGTTTTGGTTACAAAATGATTGAGAAAGGTATTTGCAATGACACGAACATCCCTCTTGAACGCTCGAAGGAATCACCATGTAGACTTAACCACAAGGCACCGAATTTGGACCGTGGAATGAAGACAACATGGCAGGATGGTTAGGTGACTCAATGGAGAAGGATATACGATGAAATGAGTGGAAACAAAGCCTTTGATCATGCTTCGAGCTAGGCATCATTTCCCAGCATAAAGCATGTACCAGTGGACCAATGGCACTGACCAGTCCACTAAGCAATGGTTGGGCCAGGCAATAATGCCCAGATCCAGAGCATTTTTGTGACGACCCGGAATTTTTAACAATTGAAAATTTGAAATAGTTAATTGATTTTAAAATATTTAAAAGTTAATTTTAACTTGAATTCAAGGTATCAATGTTTATTTGATTATTAATCATTGGATAGTATAGTTTAAATATTGAATTTAATAATTGAAATAGGGTAAATTGTTGAATCTGAGATTCTAAGCCCGTTTAAAATAATTTGAAGGCTTATAAAATTTATAATGATGATACTGGAGATAATAGATGGTTGAAATTTAATTTAAAGATAATTAGTTCAATTTTAATAATATATCGTTTAAATTGGAATTTAAAAATAGCCTTCCGAGGCAGAGTCTCGGAATTCGACGATACTAGTTCCATTGGATCCGTAATAGTTAGTTATTATCTAATTTCAATTTTCGTAGCAATCGGAGTTGTCATTTGACCGTGGCAGCCCAAAACTCTTAGAACTATGTTAATCGATTTAATTTAAAATTGATTGTTTACTTCCGTGACTTACGCATGAGATCGAATTAGCTTCCAAAACATGTTCCACTGTGTTCGGAACACGGGTAAAACCTTGTAATCGACTAGCAGCATTCCTTAACAGGAATTGAAATTCTAGTAGCAATTAACAGGGCGTTTTGGAAATTTAATAATATAATAAAATTTGAAGTACAAGCAGTCAGAGATATTTTTATCCAACGCGTACTCGTGAAGCTTCCCAACCGATATTTTATCTCCATCTCCTCTAATTCATTCGTTCAAGATTTATGACCGAGTTTATCTCCAGTACTAAGCGAAATCGACTCAAATAAAAAAAATGGCGAACAAAATTTTCATTCAAACCTATTTATTCCCAATTTGTTCCACTCGAAAACCCATACCCAGTTTCCTTTTTCGTTCTCTAATCAAATTACGAGTGGAGGCTGCGACTCGCGTGGGTAGCAATGGAGGGTGTGCGCGATATCGAGGTGCTCGAGGGGCAAACTCGAGCATTTGCACGTATGACTTGGGTGCGGCGCATGTAGGGTTTCGGGGAATTGGGCATTTCAATGCCGCGAGGTGATTGAGCAGGCGTGGACTTGAGCATCGGTGAAGCTTCGGTGAACAACTGGAAGCGCGTACGATCTGGTGGTAGTGACGAATGTGACTGAAGGAAGGCGCGAACGATGATATGGCAGAGCACATTCTGTTTTGGGGTGCAAGTTGAGCTAGGGAAAGGGTTGCTCGATGCTGCCTGTGGGTTTGGTGAAGCTTCAAAGATATTGGTATTTGGTTCAGTGGCGTTTGGCTACGATTTTGGAGGCTTGCACTGGTGATAGTAGGTGAGTTTTCTCAAATTGTCTCGAGTCTCTTCTGGTTGCTCGCGTGAATGTGTAGTACTAGGTTCTCAACTTTATTACTGATAATCAGTAAAGGGGAGGAAAGGCTTGGGGGTTTTTCGAAGTCTGGGCATGGACTTTGTTGGTTTCAGGTTTAAAAACCTGTAAAGAATTTAAACTGGAAACAAGATTTTTAATAGTTAAGTCAATTTAAAGTATGGCTTCAAAGTGAATTTGAATCCTAGTTGGAATATATAAGTTTTATAAAATATAAAATGTTTAAACAATTTTAAATTGTAAATTTAATGGTATACTCGAATTTATCTCGAGTAATTTTAGTTTTTGCTCGAAGTAGGGTAGGGTTTACTCGAAGAAATTTAGGGGTAGCTCGGGTAAATTGTTTGGTTACAGATTTTCAGGTGATTATAGTAAGTAATTCTATAGGCCTTTAAAAATGATTAAATAATGCAAATGGAATAAATACAAATTATTTATTAAGAAGGATAGTTGATTAATGTAATCAATTTAAGGGGTAAATAATTGATTTAATTATTAAGATAAATTTGTTAATTAATTTGAGAAATCAATATAAGGGGTTGATTTATCAATGTGTTCAATTTCTGCAATTAAGGATGATAATTTAATTAAAAGTAAATTTCTTAATTGGAATTTATTAATGATAACCACTTATATAAAAGAATAATCACTAGATATCATTAAGAAGCGTAGGTAATTAATGGGAAAATTAGTAAGTAATAATGACTTAATGTAAGAAATTTAAAAGAGTAATTTATTAAGAATTGATGTGTTAAGGATTAAGTAATTAAATTTAAAATTTAGGTTAAATTAAGTAAGGATAATTAACCAATGGATAATTATTTGATAAAAGCAAATAAAAGGATTATTTGCATAGAGTAATTAATTCAGGATGGGTTAATTAAAGAAATTAATTAAGGAGTATGATTAAATTAAGGATAATCGATCAATAGTGGTTATAAGATAATTAATTTGAGTAATTAATTAAGGATCAATGTAAGTAATATGGAGAGGTAAAGGTTAATTAATTGTGTAATTAAGTGAGAATTAATTACTTATTGTAATAAAAGGATAATTAATCTAGTGTGGTTAATTAAGATGAATAATGAAAGAATGATTGGTTAATTGATTGGAAATTAATTAATGTTAAATGAAGAAATCTAAGTGATTGAGGTTAATAATTCAATCAGGATTAATGAAATTAAATTTATTAAGCGTTGCTTATGGATGATTAAATGGTTTTGGATGCTTGATTTAGCTGATATCTTTGATATGAAATGTTGTGTATTTCATTTGGATCACTTGGGTTAGGATGACATGAGACTCGAAGAGGGCAAGATCGGGTATTAGGAAATACCCGAAACCACTTTGAATTTTTATAAATTGATTTGTGAAATCAATAGGCTGGAATGAAATGATTTAAGTAAGTTGGATTATCTTATCTAAGTTTGGTACTTGGAAATTTATAGATGAAATAAGCATTGTCTATAGCAAATTGTGAATTGGTTAAATTGATATAAGTTACCCGGGTTTATATAAGTTGTTGTTGGGTATTTCATGTTAGATGGGTTTACTCACGCTGGTTTCCAGCCTGACCCGGGTGTTACTTTGGTGTAATGCTCGGGTCAGACCGAGTATTACAGATTTCCAGGTTAGGACGTTCTGGAGCTCAGGAGGCAAGCTGGATGGCAATATCGTATAGAGTATTCCGCTGTATTTATATTATTGTTAATCTGAGACTTGATAATTGTAAATATTCAGTGACTGTATATAATGTGAAACTCTGATGTATATTAAATGTAATCGATAGATATAGTATTCTTTTGTAAACTGTTATTATTTATGATTATATTTTATCCGCTGCGAATGTGAGATGTTTGGTGTTTCTGTTCTTCTTCTTCTATCTCTTTCTTCTTTTCATAACTATCTGGGATTTTCGAGTTCGAAAATTTCGGGTCGTTACATTTGGTATCGGAGCTGAAAGGTTAAGCGATAACCTTGGCTCTGGTGGGGATTACTCATTTAATAGATTCTGTAGTATTCTAGAATGAGTTGTGAATATATATATATATATATATGAGAGCGTACTTGTTATTTTCTTATAAAAAAGATTTTAAATGATTTTATATAAAAATATATTTTGAGATATAAAGCAATATTTCCTTCTAATAAATATTAAGGTGATTGGTTGTTAATTATTGAAATTAAAATTAAGAAGTAATATAATACAACCAAACTGAAGTCTAGAATTGGAATTAAATTAAGTAGAAACAAAAATACAACCAAATTAAAATTTAATGGATTGAAAATGAAATTCTAAATCTGGTCTCAGAATTCGGAAATTTTGTTTCAAAGTAATGAAAAATAATAAATAAGTATTATTTGGATAACTGGGACTTGTTGAAAACAATGGGTTGTTTGAAATTTGATTTGAATTTAAAACCAAGGGTGGTTTAAAATTTTAAAACATGGCTGGGAGGGCCAAGAAATAAATATGTATATATGTATGGATATACATGATATCAAGGATAATTTGAAATAAACTCTAAGGTGTTGAGTTTTGATTTTTCCCTGAAGTGTGATGTAAAAACCCAAAGTGATATAAGTTTTGAACTTATAAAAGGGAAAGAATTTTGAAGTTTGAAGCGGGAATTCAATTTGAGTAAGGTTGATTTGATTAAGTAAATTGGAATTTAATTTTGGAAAGTTAAATAAGTGTAGAAAAGCAACCAAAATTGGAAATTTCGAGATGAAATTGGAGTTTAACTTGGAAAGTTAAATGGTTGATCTGAACTGGAAATTTGTGTGATCTCAAAACGGGTTTGAGATTTAAAAATTGAAATGGATGGACGTTTTAAAATAAATTGGATGATATCATCCTATTGGTAATAAAAATCTTTAAATTAAGAATGGAATTGTATAAATAAAATAGGTTTGAATAATTGAATTGTAAAATAAACTTGTTTAAGAACTGGCTTCAAACTGGAAGATTAAAATTGAATAATAAATTAAAATTTTAAAATAAAATTGTATTGAACCATGAAATACATAAGTTAAGATAATTTAAAATGGAATTTTGAAAATTGAACTCAGAAATTAAATAGATTAAAAACCTTAAAATAAAAGTTAATTGGGTTTAAGAAGGTAAACCAACCTTTGAGAGTTTAACTCGAATTTATATAATTCGAGATAGTTTAAATTCAAGATTTAAATTGAATTAGTTCAAAATTGAATTTGGTTTGAATTAAGTGGATTGGTGATTGAAGATGCATAAGTTTAAAATTTTAAATGGGAAATTAAATTGGATTACATCGAAATGATTTGAATTTGAAATGGGTTCAATTGATAATAATTCACATTGATTGGAATAATTTGAAATTATAATATAAGTTGAACAGGATTAAAATCAAATGGAAGTGTACATTGGATTGTTGGGAAGTGAACAGTTGACTCTTGACTAGTTTCAATATAAATTGTTTTGATATAAACTTATTTTTCTAAGCTATTAAATATATACAACTTTCCTTTCTTAAAGCCAAATTATTTTATACTTGTTTACAATTATTTTTGGGGCTATTAACTATTTTTCAACTATTTTCTAAACTAATTACTATTTTTCAACTATATTACAAATTAATTACTACTTTACAACAATTTTACAATTATCTAAAAGTTCTAAAATCATTTAACTATTTTCCAACTATTTTACAATTGGTTACCTATTTTACAGCTATTTTGTAAACTAATAATTATTTTCAACTACTTGTCTATTTTAAAAATTTTTAAGCTATTTTCTAAATATAAACTGGTCGGAGTTTAAACTGTTATGGATTTAATACCCAACTGAGATAGGAATTGAAGTGATAATCCAAATGAGGATTAATGTAAAGGTGGATAAGTGAATGGAAAAGAAATTGATATTGAAAAGAGAAGTCAAATTTGAATATTTGATTTTGAATAAATGAAGCTATATATCTTTGTTATATGAGATAAAACTCCCGTTGATAAATCTATAACTAGAAGAAAAGGATTTTTGAAAAGGGTTTGAAGTATAAGAGGAGTTTTATATTAGTTTGAAAGATCTAAGGTTTTAAATTTTATATACATCTGTATATATATATAAAGGATTTTATGAGGATTTTGGAAAAGGTTTTGAGAACCTTTGAATTTGGAAAGGCTTTTGATTTTTGGGTAAAATCAATATTGAATTTGGAAAGCCTAGTTTGAGAATTATCAATTTGGGATAATCGATTTTGTGTAAAGGAGCTTTGTATGATATCATACTAGGTGTATGATTTGAAGCTACTATATGTGTATAGTATAAAATGTTTTGATGATGGCTCTGGGGAAAAAGGCGCTTCCTTGAAATGAACTTCTCAGGAGTGCCACCGGGTGGTGCTGCCTTGAGCCCCAGGGGGTTCTAAAGTTGATCCTGTGAGGAGTCCGGACAAAACTAGTTCCTGAGGATTATTGGGTAGTGAAAGTCGAGGGCGCTGATGCCTACAGAGGCATTTGGGTTATGCTGTGACGATAGTGTAACTCGATGTCGCTGCGATCTACTGTGGGGACCATAGTGAAAATCGTGTGGAGGATGAGTGTCAACGGTCTACACTTGATTTTGCCGGGAAGGCAACGCAACATCGGTAAACTGCGATCTATGGTCAAGTGGAGTGGAGAAGTTTCATTTTGGCAGCGAAATTCGATGGCGCTGATGCCTACAGTTATATGGGTTTTTGCTGTGATAGCTACGTAACCCCAGTTGTAGCTGCGATCTGTCGTGGGTTCCATGGTGTAATCGAGGGGCGCGGAGGCCTACAGTTATCTATGGATTTTTTCGGGATGGCAACGTAACCATCGGGTTAACTGCGACCATGGATGGGGTGATGATTTCCAGAGCATTCTCACTAAAGATATTTCCTCTATTTTCAAAAACTGCTTTCAATATTTCCAATAAAATTATTTTCTAAGTATTTTCACTGGATGTTGAAAACGGGTTTACCACGTACTTATAGATTTTTAGTTCTACGCCTGATCAACGTATGACTAAATTTCTGTGAGAACAAGGATGGACTGGTTGAGACATCGAGTTATAAAAGGTATTTATATAAAGAGTTATTTTAATAGTATTATGTGACTTTAAAAGCTTTTCTAAAATTTTGAAATAAAGGTGTTGGGATTTTGGAAAATCGAAGGAAATCCAAACTGAAATTATAAAATTGAAAATCGGGAAAATTTAATGAAGTGATTTTTTGTAATTTAAGGAAATTGAATATTAAATTAAAAGTGAAAGTAAACCAATCAGCTAAATAAATTATTCAATAGTGTATGTTAATAAAATTTAACTTGGGTAAACAAATGGTTGTAAATTAATAATGGAATTTGGTAATGAATTCGAATTGTAAATAGAATTTGACTTGTATTTGATAATGAATTAAATAGTGGAGATGCTATAAAAATAAAAATAAATAGAGTTGGATAGAAAAATGTGATGGTTTGAACTTCAAATAAATTGGATATAAATGAAGTGATTATAATAGAAATGGTTTGAATTGCAACAAAACCCAAGTGAATAGAAATAAATTGAGAATGGCCTTTGTATTAATAAAATAAATTCGAAAATAAATTAAGTAAGTAAATTAAAAACTTTAAATTGGGATGATTGAGTTAAATAATAAACGGATGGAGTCTGATTGAATAAAAACTCAATCAAAGTTAGTTGATAAGAAATTGAGTTGCAAACCATTGAAACTGAATGAAATGACTTATAAATTGATTGAAAGCAATTGAATTAGCTTAAAAGTTATATAAATCGCTTATGGAAAGCGTTTTGGTGCTTTCTGCTTATGATATATATGTGTTTAGCTATTGATTATAAGTGAAACGCTTGTGATTTGCTATTAAAGTAAATGAAATGCTGATAAATACTCTATATATAGCACTTACATATTTAAATTGAGTAAGTACAGGTATCTGAAGGCCGTTTGGTTGGATTTGGATTGCACTAATTGCTAAAATAAATAAGTTGCTTACTTAAAATGCTAAATAAGGTACGCCTATGCAATAAAAATAGGAAATATGAACTGTTTTTGCTTTTTCCGACCGGGTGGGTCGATGTATACATTTTTATATCTCTTGTAAAATTGCAAAAGCTTCTCCGTACGAAGGAGACTCTGCCAAAAAAATTTGAAAATTTTGGGAGTTAGAAACTTTTTTGGAAATTTTTAGGAAATTCTTGGTTATCGACAAAACAATTACAAATTGGGAATTAAGTAAACTAGTAAATGAAACTAATATGAATCGGTTCAAATGAAAGATAAAATTCAATATTAGAAATCGAAAATAAATTGAATTCATATGAAATGGGGAAAAATTAAGATGAATAAAAGTAAATGTGAAAGCTTCTGTAAGGAAATGTATACAATGATTTGAAAGGTTATGATTGGATATTGTTGTTAATTAGAATATGCAGGTATGAAAAGGAAAAGAAAGTTGGATTTGGTTCCCAAAAGATAAATTTGAATTGCCCGACAAAAAGGTATGTATTTAAAATTCGGTATGAAATTGGATTGGGTTTTTGATGTAGCCACTTGGCTTTTGTTTTCTTTTGGAATTTGGGAGCCCGTAGAGGCCTTTTGTAGTTGTATCGAGCTATCCGCGCAAAGGAGACGCTGGCAAAAATTTTCGAGAATTTAAATAGTTAGAAAATTTTGAAATTTTTTTGATAATTCCAAATTTGGTTTTAAATTGAAATTTAGATGATTGAGCAAGAGGGTATTGTTTGAAAACTATAAAAGATTTTAGGATATTGGTTAAGGTGACAGTGGGCCTTTAATAAAGGATAGTTGGTAGAATGTTGAATTGTGAGTTTTGGGAAAAGTAAAGGGCTATTGGTCCATTCTTCCTAACTAGTAATTTCGGGGACGAAATTCTTTTAAGGGGGGAGGAATGTGACGACCCAGAATTTTTAACAATTGAAAATTTAAAATATTTAATTGATTTTAAAATATTTAAAAGTTAATTTTAACTTGAATTGAAGGTATCAATGTTTATTTGATTATTAATCATTGGATGGTATAGTTTAAATATTGAATTTAATAATTGAAATAGGGTAAATTGTTGAATCTGAGATTCTAAGCCCGTTTAAAATAATTTGAAGGGTTATAAAATTTATAATGATGATACTGGAGATAATAGATGGTTGAAATTTAATTTAAAGATAATTAGTTCAATTTTAATAATATATCGTTTAAATTGGAATTTAAAAATAGCCTTCCAAGGCACAGTCTCGGAATTCGACGAAACCAGTTCCATTGGATCTGAAATAGTTAGTTATTATCTGATTTCAATTTTCGTAGCAATCGGAGTTGTCATTTGACCGTGGCAGCACAAAACGCTTAGAACTATGTTAATCGATTTAATTTAAAATTGATTGTTTACTTCCGTAACTTACACATGAGATTGAATTAGCTTCCGAAACATGTTCCATTGTGTTCGGAACATGGGTAAAACCTTGTAATTGACTAGCAGCATTCCTTAACAGGAATTTGAAATTCTAGTAGCAATTAACAGGGCGTTTTGGAAATTTTATAATATAATAAAATTTGAAGTACAAGCAGTCAGAGATATTTTTATCCAACGCGTACTCGTGAAGCTTCCCAACCGATATTTTTTCTCCATCTCCTCTAATTCATTCGTTCAAGATTTATGGCCGAGTTTATCTCCAGTACTAAGCGAAATCGACTCAAATAAAAAAAATGGCTAACAAAATTTTCGTTCAAACCTATTTATTCCCAGTTTGTTCCACTCGAAAACCCATACCTAGTTTCCTTTTTCATCTCTAATCAAATTACGAGTGGAGGCTGCGACTCGCGTGGGTAGCAATGGAGGGTGTGCGCGATATCGAGGTGCTCGAGGGGCAAACTCGAGCATTTGCACGTACGAATTGGGTGCGACGCATGTAGGGTTTTGGGGAATTGGGCATTTCAATGCCGCGAGGTGATTGAGCAGGCGCGGACTTGAGCATCGGTGAAGCTTCGGTGAACAACTGAAGGCGCGTACGATCTGGTGGTAGTGACGAATGCGACTGGAGGAAGGCGCGAACGATGATATGGCAGAGCACGTTCTGTTTTGGGGTGCAAGTTGAGCTAGGGCAAGGGGTTGCTCGATGCTGCCTGTGGGTTTGGTGTAGCTTCAAAGATATTGGTATTTGGTTCAGTGGAGTTTGGCTACGATTTTGGAGGCTTGCAGTGGTGATAGCAGGTGAGTTTTCTCAAATTGTCTCGAGTCTCTTCTGGTTGCTCGCGTGAATGTGTAGTACTAGGTTCTCAACTTTATTACTGATAATCAGTAAAGGGGAAGAAAGACTTGAGGGTTTTCCGAAGTCTGGGCGTGGACTTTGTTGGTTTCAGGTTTAAAAACCTGTAAAGAATTTAAACTGGAAACAAGATTTTTAACAGTTAAGTCGATTTAAAGTATGGCTTCAAAGTGAATTTGAATCCTAGTTGGAATAGATAAGTTTTATAAAATATAAAATGTTTAAACAATTTTAAATTGTAAATTTAATGGTATACTCGAATTTATCTCGAGTAATTTTAGTTTTTGCTCGAAGTAGGGTAGGGTTTTACTCGAAGAAATTTAGGGGTAGCTCGGGTAAATTGTTTGGTTACAGATTTTCAGGTGATTATAGTAAGTAATTCCTATAGGTCTTTAGAAATGATTAAATAATGCAAATGGAATAAATAAAAATTATTTAGTAAGAAGGATAGTTGATTAATGTAATCAATTTAAGGGGTATATAATTGATTTAATTATTAAGATAAATTTGTTAATTAATTTGAGAAATCAATATAAGGGGTTGATTTATCAATGTGTTCAATTTCTGCAATTAAGGATGATAATTTAATTAAAAGTAAATTTCTTAATTAGAATTTATTAATGATAACCACTTATATAAAAGAATAATCACTAGATATCATTAAGAAGGGTAGGTAATTAATGGGAAAATTAGTATGTAATAATGACTTAATGTAAGAAATTTAAAAGAGTAATTTATTAAGAATTGATGTGTTAAGGATTAAGTAATTAAATTTAAAATTTAAGGTTAAATTAAGTAAGGATAATTAACCAATGGATAATTATTTGATAAAAGCAAATAAAAGGATTATTTGCATAGGGTAATTAATTCAGGATGGGTTAATTAAAGAAATTAATTAAGGAGTATGATTAAATTAAGGATAATCGATCAATAGTGGTTATAAGATAATTAATTTGAGTAATTAATTAAGGATCAACGTAAGTAATATGGAGAGGTAAAGGTTAATTAATTGTGTAATTAAGTGAGAATTAGTTACTTATTGTAATAAAAGGATAATTAATCCAGTGTGGTTAATTAAGATGAATAATGAAAGAATGATTGGTTAATTGACTGGAAATTAATTAATGTTAAATGAAGAAATCTAAGTGATTGAGGTTAATAATTCAATCAGGATTAATGAAATTAAATTTATTAAGCTTTGCTTATGGATGATTAAATGGTTTTGGATGCTTGATTTAGGTGATATCTCTGATATGAAATGTTGTGTATTTCATTTGGATCACTTGAGTTAGGATGACATGAGACTCGAAGAGGGCAGGATCGGGTATTAGGAAATAGCCGAAACCACTTTGAATTTTTATAAATTGATTTGTGAAATCAATAGGATGAAATGAAATGATTTAAGTAAGTTGGATTATCTTATCTAAGTTTGGTACTTGGAAATTTATAGGTGAAATAAGCATTTTCTATAGCAAATTGTGAATTGGTTAAATTGATATAAGTTACCCGGGTTTATATAAGTTGTTGTTGGGTATTTCATGTTAGATGGGTTTACTCATGCTGGTTTCCAGCCTGACCCGGGTGTTACATTGGTGTAATGCTCGGGTCAGACCGAGTATTACAGATTTCCAGGTTAGAACGTTCTAGAGCTCAGGAGGCGAGCTGGATGGCAATATCGTATAGAGTATTCCGCTGTATTTATAGTATTCCGCTGTATTTATATTATTGTTAATTTGAGACTTGATAATTGTAAATATTCAGTGACTGTGTATAATGTGAAACTCTGATGTATATTAAATGTAATCGATAGATATAGTATTCTTTTTGTAAACTGTTATTATTTATGATTATATTTTATCCGCTGCGAATGTGAGATGTTTGGTGTTTCTGTTCTTCTTCTTCTATCTCTTTCTTCTTTTCATAACTATCTGGGATTTTCGGGTTCGAAAATTTCGGGTCGTTACAATTTTGCTTTTGGATTAACCGATTCTTCCATATGACTTGAGGAGAAATTTTAGGCTACTCTAGGAAGTGGTATGCAAGTCCATACCACTTGGTTTTGACTTTGAATATTTATGTTTGATGAATGGTATCGGTCTCATATTTGTGATTGTATTATTCTTATATTGGTGCCATGCATATTATTGGTCTTCTAGTAGTGGTCGTAAGCGATTGTGTGATATTGGCCTTCATTTTTAATAGGCTTATAAGATTACATGATGTTATATTTGATGTATAAATATATCTACACGTCAGCAATGTTCCTTTGTGGTCTTGATGGCATACTATACAAGAAACACCTATCGTCCTCTTTTGTGGAGACTTTATGTGAGTTTGTTAAGGAATCCATGATGATTTGGGGGAGATTATGATGATCATGTAGAGTAGGTTATTTATCACTTATTTTCATTGTAGGAGTTTGGTGAGATCTACATGAGTTTAATCACACTGTATGCGGTTCGGAGTCTATGGTACATTTAGGTACCGACTTTATTTATTTTGGACCCTCGATGAAAATCATCGGATCACGATAATATGAATTGTAAATCAATGTCTAACGCGGACTTAGGTTTCAGATATCTAAAGTAGATCTTGTATCACTTATGCTCATTATATGGGCATGTGAGATCTACACAAGTTTGATCATACTTGATGCTGCTCGGGATCAATGGTACAATTAGGTACTGACTCTATTTATCTTGGACATGAGTCTACCATGTCTCCACTCATCAGCAATGATGAGTATCTATTTGTATTCTCTCTCTACTGCTTATTTTAATATTTTGTGTGCTATATTACTTGGTTGATGATATTGTTTTTTATTTTAGGATGTGCTTATATTGTAATGTTTATATTCAACATTTGTTTGTCGGGTTACCTTTTCATGGTATACACATTGTATTAGTTTTGTTGATTCATTGATTGTAGGAAAAAGAGTGAGTTATGGTATTTTTTGTGAGGGGTTTACTTTACTTGTTTATGTGCATTTTCGATTATCCTTGAGCCACGTTTGTCGAGAGGATCGGTTGTACTTAAGTAGTTCCTCTTCATTTGTATATAATTTTGATATATTGTATTTTGAGATAGTTTCCGTCACACTAGGCTTTATGTCTAACCTACGTTTTATCTTTGTCAATTTATGTTATGACGACTCTCGGGTACTCGATTAAGCAGTGTGGGAGCCAGTGCTTTTTGGAATATGCTATTAGAGTGGTGTAGTTGGAGCTTTGGAGGTGAAGACGATACTTTGGACATACACAAACACACACTTGATCTTATAGTAGTCCATGACAGATATGTTATTTGCACATATGGCTCGTATTAGATATTTACTTATCAGTTACTTCCACCAATGCAGTCTCCAATATACTGTTCATCATATTCTATTCATTTATCTTCAGTTTATTATATGTTATAATTTCATTGTGAGATTATATCATTATACCTAGATATGGTGCCTGTTTTCAATTTTATCCTAATAAATTGTCTTTTTTGATATTCGGGAGTCATACGTTGTCATTCGGCGTTGATTTCTAGGGTTTACAAGAGGCAGTTTGTTGTAGAAATATTGTGACAAGGATTAGTAGATCTAATAAACATAATTGTCTAAGAAGCCTAGGTTAAGTATGTCCAGGTTGAAAGTATGGAAGACATGAGATATAGGTCGTATGCTAGGATCATGCATGGTGTACGAAAGATCTAATAACTGGGCTTGCAAATTGGGAAGTAATACAAACTATGTCATTCTGTTAACCTTTTGTGAAAATAGATTAAACCAATTTTAAGGCCAAAGCCCATATACAAAACATGAATCGGGCCTAAACATACCCATACCATTTACGACATCGTACTCTCCAACCCTATCCAGAACGCCACACAATTCGTCTCCATTCCTCATTTCCGTGCATGTCGACGTCGCTCTCTCTTATTTCTCCTTCTTCAACAAATTTATGCAATTATAGACCCTTTTTTACTTTGCTATCTTCGTTCTCCTACTCCTCTAATTGTTTCATCCTTTTTCCCAGTTTGTTAAGTTCTGATTTAAGGCTTTCCACATGTTCGTTACTTGAATAATTCGGGTTTTCTTTTTATCTGTACATTGTTCATACTCTAATCCATGTTGATGAACTTCAAGAAGACGACAACAATTCTAGTATAGATCTTAGATCTAGTGTAGATATTAGATCTGCTGAATTAATCAGATCTAATATCTTCGATTACTTGCATGTCTCTTTTATCACTAGATCTGCATCAATCCTTGTGATTGAACCGCCACATGGCTTATGTGAAGCAGCTTCGGGTTCCAAATCTGGGCGTGGCTTTCTAATTTTGGAGCAGCTGTAAATCTATCGGATGATGAGTGTATTTCAGTTAGAGCATTACCTATTACCTAATTTTTACACTGATTTTGAAGTCTTGGCGAGATAAAGTCACCCTCGACATCTCGTATTCCACTTCATGGACCAAACTCAGTAGATAAGTGTGTTCCTTTTGCTTTTTCTTTGATTTTGACAGAATTATGTTACCGTCTTTACATATAAGTAACCATCTCTATTCTTTTGTTAATTCTTTCCGACTATGTGCTATGTTATTACGCTCTATCCATATGTGATATATGTGGTAATGATCATTATGTGGTGGGCATATCTCTTTCCTTTGATTTGGCCTGAAACTGACGGCTTACTAGTTGCATTTTGGATCTTAGCTCCATGGTACAATTAATATTCATACCTAGCATTACTTTTGCAGTGATCCATAAATAGCTTGCATACTTACACTAAAGGATTAAGTGTTTACTTGATAATGTTTCTTCTTGACATAATAAACATGTTGGATTGTCAACTTTACCACACTTATTGCTTTTAACCATAATTGGTAATATATCCGCAGTGGCAAAAATAAACAGTATGTCATCTTTGGAATTTGATTTTGTCTCACACTATATCAGACCAGTCCATCTCTTCTTGTTTGCCTCTGATGTATTCTAAAGGTTTTTTAAAAAGAGAACTATCGATTTTTACTTAAAAACCACTCTTGCTTGTCTTGTTCTGCACTTTCATCTATCGATAATTTTCTGATGTTGCTGCTACAATGTTTGTTGTTGCATGCCTTTCTGTTTGCCGTTGAAAATTGCTGATTGTATCTTCCATCATAGCTTTTACATTACCCATGATAATTAAGTTTTTCCATCCCCATGTGGTTATAATGATTCATCGTCGTACCATGGGTCAAACTAGGACTTGTGTTTAATCCGTCTTTAAAGTTTCTTCTAATGATTTTCTTTGCTATGTCTCCGTGTTTCAATATTTGCATCATTGTGTTTTGATTGCTTTGTCTTAATTACTATGTTCCATAGAGTTCCTTTTGATATATTTGCTTTTGATCAACCTCGCCCACATTGAATCACTGCTAATTAATCTCCATGATAATTATAAACTGCACATTATGCTAAGATCATTAAAATTTATTATGCCTATGCCTCCTTTCTTAGGTCTGCGTTTTTTTTCCGACTCATTTTATGATAACCACCTCTTTATATAAAGTTTGTGCACAATCTTTCTATTTTATCTATTGTTGTTGATGGAGTGTGATGTATTTGCATCCAATATAGTATTATTGCATATATCGCTACCTTCACTAATTCAACTCCTGACTGCAATAAATAATAACATGATTGATCATGTCTCCACTATGTCTTTGGTTTTATTTGAAGTATTTTACGTTCACTATCTTTTATTTGATTTACAAAGAGTGGCAGCCCTAAGTATTTTATGGGTAGACTTCCTTTTGCAATACCAAGCTCTCTAATTCCTCCTCTTTATTGCTACAATGCATGTTAAAGTACACTTTGCTTTTGAATTCATTAACCTATAGACCTGCATACTTACACAACAACACAAAAATCTCATTAATAGCATTAGCATTAGATTTATTGGTCTTACTAAATAACTTAAGAGTACATATTTGAGATGTGTTGTACTTGGTTTTACCCTATTTACTTGGCTAATGTTATTTTTAGTTTCTTCTATCCCCATTAACATGGTGAAATATTCTGTTGCTGAGGCAAACAAATCTAGTGATAGAGGACCATCTTGCCTAATTCCTCCGTTACTTTTAATATAATTAACCTACTACCTTTGATTTATTATGGAAAATGTAGTTGATTTATACATTCATATCTTAATTCATAGTTTTTTGTATCAAACCTAATTTTTATAACTATTTGTTAAATAAGTTTCCAATTCACCTAATCGTTGGCTTTTTGTAAATCTATTTTAATGCACATACGGTTGCCTATTTTACTATGAAAATTTCTCACCATTTCATGAGCTAAGAATGAACTTTCATAAGTAAGACTGTCTGGTATAAATGCGCTTTGATTTTTAGAAATTGTTTATGGCAGAATTTTTTAGCCTTTTGCTTAAAACAATAGCAATTATGTATATGTGTGTATAATTACAAGAAGAAATTGGTCTAAAATCACTTGTATTAGTTGGATTTTCAGATTTTGTAATTAAAGTCATTAAAGTAGGATTAAAACCTTTAGTTATATTCCCTTGGTCTATAAACTCATACACTACATTCAATATTCTCCTTTATCTTTTCCTAGTGAGTTTTATAAAATTTTGAATTAAATACATATAGCCTAGGGCTTTTATTAGAAAGATTTAACGAGGAAGAAACATAGCTTAGGGCTTTTATTATTTTGAGTTAAAAGTCATTTGTTATGTTTCTTCCTCATTAAATCTTTCTAATAAGATTTTAATTGCATCGTTATTCACCTTTTTCTTACATATTATATGAGGGATGCGAATATTTTTAGTTTTTTTACTAAATAATTCCTCAAAATATGTAATAGCTTCCACTGCCACTTTACTAAATTTATTACTTGATCTCCATTAATTATCATAAATATTGTATATATTATTAATGTCTTTTACTTGACATTCGAGCATAAAAAATTTGTTGCTTCATATCTGTTTTTTAAGAAATTGGGTACCTAGGTTATAGTATGTAATGATCCGTAATTTCCGAAAATAAAATAGTCAATTTAATAAGATTTTATGATTAAATATTGAAAGAAATAAAAATCTGTAATTTATTAATGAAATAATGAATAGAATGAAATGTAATAATGTTAAGTTAGGATAATTATTAACAATTTAAATGAAATTACAATCAATTGAAATGACTCAAAGGTTATGTTTCGTTATAAAGTGAATATAGGAAACAAATGTAAATATTGAAGGTATTAATGAAATAATATATAGTAAATGGTAATTGAATAAAATCAGTGTTAAGTAGAATTGTAACATTTGGTTGTAAATAATAACTTCTTAATGTGACTAAAAGTAAATGGTGACAAACTATTATATGTTATCTATTTATTTAGTCTGTTAAATTAAATTTGGAAATCAACTGCATTAAATATAATTAAACATTACGTTAATGTAAATTAAGGTAATAATTGAAACCAATGTTAATTTTATTCATAATATGACATTTGGTTGAATAAAAAGAATGGAAATCAAGATTTATCAAATTATTGGAATTTAAGCTAAAATAAATGAATTTATTGTAATTAAATGAAATTAAATATTACGTTAATTGAAATTAAGATGGAATTGGAAAATATTAGTGTGCTAAGATATAAACCAATGTAAGTATACCAATATGATAATTGATCGAATAACGAAACTTAAGAATTAAAGAAATGATTTATTGGAATTTTAATTTATAATTACCGAATTTACTGAAATTGAAATTAAACACTGTAATCGGTAAATTAATTAACTTTAAATTGATATCTAAACCTGTTTAGATTATTGTAAATGTTTGAGTAATCATAAATGATGAAATTTGTTGGTTAATAAATATTGAAATTATAAAGTGATTTAATTAATTTAATAATATTAATTTATTAACTTGAAATATAGCCATTTTGGCAACTGTCTCGAATTTCGATGAAACCGGTTTCATCAGATCCGTAACAGTGAATTATTGTAGGATTTCAAGTTTTGTATCGATCGGACCTGTCGTTTGATCGTACGGGCTTGAAACGCGTATAAATTAATTTAATTGAAATCAATTTGAAATAAGTTGATTTTAATATAACTTCTTCATACGATGGAATTTAGACTTGAAACCTGTTTTGACTTTAAAACCATCCAAACATCTATTTTAATATATGGTTGATCCATTTTCATTCCGAAGACAGAACGGGCTTCTTGGGTCGCTTATTGTTCAACTTCCAAATCAATCTAGCTCATTCTCTTATATTTCAGCTAATCCTATAAATAGTTTGTTATAAACTCTAGTGTTTCTCAACTCAGTTTGTCTGTACGTACAATTCCATCTGTTTCTCACTTTCCAATGACAGACAAATAAATTCCCCAAAATGCAAATTTAATTTCAAAATCAATTTCAAAAAAATTCACTCCTCCATCCCAAACAAATTATATATCAATTCAAAGCTCTCGTCGAACGTAATTCACTGGTGCAGTTCATTTTTCAATTTGAATCATCGTCTGTCCATACATCGCGAATCAATTCCGGCAGTCCATATTGGTTTTTGGTCGATCTAACGGTCGATCTGCGGTCGATCGACGATCAGGTGGTATTGGAGCGTGAAGGGGGCCGAGAGGAGTTGATCCATGGTGTTAGTTCATCCCAGAGGGCGTTGAAACCACCGAAAATCTCAATCAAAGGCGGCGGTCATGGCGAGCTCGCCGTGTGTGTGACCTGACGTGGGCGTGGCGATACTTGAGCCCGATGGAGTTGTAGACGATGGTGCGGTGGCGGCGAACGCTTTTAGGGTTGGCAGTCGCAACGTGCTCGAGTGGGCTCTGATAGGGTTTACGTGTGAGCGATGGTGATGACGCGTCTCTCTCTTATCTATTTTATTTAATTTGAATTTTATTATTTTCAACCTTCTAATCAGCATAACTTTCACGTACGGGGTCAGATTCACGCACGGTTTCTTTTACTAGGATCGCATTGAAATTTTGAACACTTTAGCGCTGGTTTGGACGGATTCAGATACCGTTCAAATTTTGGTCTAATTTTGGATTTAAATCGATTTAAATCTGAAGATGGGTGTTTAAGCCATTCACAACTTCTAAAATTTCTTATGTTAATTAAATTAAATTTATGATGTGATTAGAAGTTTATTGATCGATGTTTGGTATATTTAAATTGTCATTCTAGTTAAATTTGACTTTTATTGCATTTAATCATCATTTAATTTAATATTGAATTTAGATTGTCATATTAATACTTGATATTGGTTAGCAATTATCTATTGATGTTTATTGATTGATTTGGATGATGATTGTGATGAATGTTTGATTGTTGATGGATGATTGGATGTTGTATTTTATGTTGTTATAACTACAGGTTTCCTATGGGTAGAACTGATACATAACCAAACGATCTATGGATTAGAGAAAAATCGTTATGGGTTGAAATGATAGACTCCAGCGATTTTATGGATTTTATTAAATTCGTGATTGCAGTTTGAAATGATATATAACCGTAAAATCTTAAATTGCGGATTGAAATGATAAATATCCGTATCACTTGACTCTATGATAGAGAATTATATACGGACACCGAATTAGTTAAATTAAATGATTTTTAAATCCTTAATTTTTGAATTCAGTTAGATGATATTCTGAAATAAAATTTGATTCAAATAAATCGAATTACTATCGAAATTCAAGTTTTATGTGGAAACTGGAATTGATTTAAAGGAATTGATTAAAGAAATTAAATTGAAATTTTAAGTTGAATTTTGAAGCACAAAAGGAATTTATCGGAATTGGATGATTAAAACTGGGAAATGTAACTTTGAAATATATTGAATTTGAGTAGCTTAAATTGACATTTCAAACTTGGATTGTAATCAGTAAAGAATTAAATGGTCTACTGAGAATTTGGATTGAAAGATTTGAATTTGGTTTTGTTGATTTGGAAATTGAAATGGTCCAGATATGTTGAAATAAAATAAATAGTTAAATTGATATATATTCCAAATCCATGTTTCAATATAAGCTATTTAAAAATATATTATTTTAAAATTTCTAACTATTAAGATTTCAAACTATTAAACTATTCTAACATACGTTAACTACATAACTTATTTTAACCTATTTAAACCAATTTAATTATTTTATACTAATTAAACCATTTAATTTATTTTTAATTTAATTAATTTATTTTAAAGCTATTTAAGCTATGTTAATTATATTTAACTATCTTAAATTAATTTAAAACTATCTTTAATTTATCTCTAAATATTATAGAGCATTTTAACTATTGAAAAAAAATTATTTTTAACTATGTTAAACTATTTAAAACTATCTAAACTATGTTCAAAATTTCAGATTTAGTAAAGTGAAAGTATTTAAAATACAAATCCTTGATTTAAAGGAAATATGATTAAATGATGAAATAACCTTTGTTAGGATTTATATAACATATTTGAGTAAACATGATTTTGGAAGTGAAATGTGATTTTTGAAAGTGATTATGATTTGAAAATGATATGGTTCGAGAATATGATATTTTGATATCAATTGTAAATTTACTTTTGAAATGTAAAAGAACCATCCGGTGTGAAATAAGCATTTGATTATTAAAGAGACCGGGATTGGATATGGTCATACTCTCTGCCAATACCGAAAACCACTTTAACAACTATGTACGTGGTGGAGATTTCAGAAATGAAGTAGGATGGTTTGACGAACGATTCTGGATAAGGTATTTACGTGACCCTGACTCCCGCGAATCAACTCGATGCGGCTAAAATATGGAACCACGTCGGGCCAAGTGAGGTCATTCCTCCGATCGGCACACTTCTTCGATACTATATTTTGACTTTATGATTTGATTTGGTGGCCACCTTTGATTTTGATTTGGGAGTGTGTTCCGAGGTGGGCAGTAGTAGCTGCTATGCATTACCACCGGTCCGGATATGCAAATGATATATCTATCCTGTCATTTCCTTGAGTGTTGTGGCGCATGCCCTATCGAGCCTTCTACGAGTGTGGTTTGTACCATACCTATGGAGTGCCATCTGATAGCCCTCTAGTTTACGGAGGAGTTACGGTACTGTATAGACTATGAGAATATATAAAATGTGTTAAGGGGATATGGGTAACGCCTTAATGCTATTTTAATACTTTTACTTTACTGTAGATATATTATAACAACGTATTGTACTACGTAGTAGATAGTTTAACGGATCCTTGAACATTTCTTAAGTTACTGCACTCACGTTAAACACTAGATAGGAGATGCCAAACCCCGTAAATATCTCTGACGCCTTTGTACTCATATTTACCGTTGATTTAACTTATACAAGATCTTTTAGTTCTTACTCGAGTGTTTTGTCTTTTCAATTCGCTCGGGTCAGCCTGAGCATTTCAGGATTTGAAGACTTTATTTTTGGAGGACGAAAATGAAGATTTGTGCTGCTATTATTTACTCTATTTATTCCACTGCATGCTTACTATTCCGCAGCATTATTTATTTATCTCTGATATGTGTAACTCTGATTCTGTGTTGTATAAATATAATCAAATGTTTTGTAAACAGTTTCATGAACTGTTATTTGATTATTATATTTTGTCATTCCACTGTGAGATTCTGTAATGTTTTTTTTCTTTCTCTGCTTTTTATTATTTATCCCTATAACAATCTACCTCTTTGTATGGTTTAAGTTTGACGTGTGTGTCTATTTAAAACGTCCAAAAAGGCAGGTCGTTACAGTTGGTATCCGAGCTTCGGTTTAGCGATTATCTTAGCTTTGTGGGGTCTGACTCTTTAGAAAAAGGGTAGTGGTACCGTAGAATGAGTCGCTGAGTGTATATATATGAGAGAGCGTATTTGTTAGTGTTATAAAATATTTTTGTATTATGTTAATTTTTTCCGTTTTGTATTTAAAAATTCTGGTCGGTACATCGATATGACATCGATAGGGATTTCTAAACACTTAATAGGCAGACTGACATAATACTGGTTTTGAAATAGAGATAAATGAAATAATTTTGCCTACTATATATTCTCGTAGATAAAATAATAGATTTTATAAATGATATATTTGGCTGTAATATATTTATTATTAAGTAGTGAAACTTATAAATATTGGTTGAGAAATGAAATTGTAAATGAAATAAACATAAATTTGAAATTTTAGAACTTTAGCTCCTGGATTTTGAAATTTCTTTCAAGGGATTTTGGAATATAATATTAGTATTATTTGGAAGTATTTTCAGATACAAATATTTCAATATGATTTGAAAAAAATGTTTAAAAGAATTTTGGAAAGAAGTCTATACTCCTCTCTCTGTCGCTGGAAAATAATTTCGGTGATGAGTGCTCACCGATGTTCATTCTCGAGTTTCAAAGTGGGAAGACTGTTGTAGTAATATTACTGCACAATTGTTTTGATAAATTAATCTAAATTTTGAATTTCAAATATGATTTGATATATAAAAGATACGTTTATATACAATATTATTTAAAAATAATTGAAATGAAACCCGGTTATTTAGTTCTTAAGTTTTCGTAAGTTAGAAACTAAAATTATTGTAATAATAAAGTCTTGACTATATTAATAATTGGAAACTTCTAAAAAGGTAAAATAAGAAATTTGATGTAAAAAGATAAATGATATAAATAAGAAAATGAAAATTTGTAAACTATAAATAATATGGAAATGAAAATAAGAAAATGTAACTATTGATCATTTTGGTTTAAAATAAATATGGAACTTGTGTAACCTTTTTATTGCATTTTAAAAGACATATATTTATAACTTACCAAAATATTGAAAGTTGTGATGTTAATAGGATATGTGGTAGAATATTATACAAGTAAACTTAAGTAAGGAAAGCGTTCAATGGAATTTCTTTTATAAATAAGAATTTTGATATTATAATAGTTATAAACTTAAGTTATAATTGAAACGCTACTAATAAAATGTAATAGAAAAGTTAGCACTGTAAGTAAAGGATTATAAACTTAAGTTAATGTTTGAAGCTATTGATAATTAAAGTGAATAATTAAAATGAATGCTATATTATAATCTTCAGAAAAGTTGAAATGATTTAGAAAATGGATTTAATATTTAATGACATTAAATAAGAAAACGAATGTAAATTTAAAAAATAAGAAATTTAAATATGAACTTATGCACTAATGAACATTAATATCTAATTTAAATCAATTATATAAATTAATGTGAACTAAATTGTAATAAAATGCATGGAATACTCGAATAATAAATTCAACGATTATTATAGACAATTGAATGGAAACAACTTATGTAAGAAATGAATATAAAGTAATGGAAAGAAATTGACATTATTTGAACAAATGAAAATGAAATTTTGTAAGTAATGAATGAAGTAATTGAAAATAAGTACCGATTGAACGTGAAATTATTTACAAAGTAACTCATATAGTACTTTAAGAATTGATTCACATATGTTTAAATAATTAAGTATGTGTAACATATGTAAGAAAATGTAAATAACCTATGTAAACAAATGAATGTAAATAAATGACATTAAGTGTTATACGAATGAATGGAAATTGAAATTTTTAAGAAATATATATAAATTAAAGAAAATAATCATTGCATGGATAAAATTTTTGAACAACGATTATATAAAAAGAAATCAATAAGAATAAACTTAAATATTATTGAATTCTTTGTTCGTATTGGTCTATGGGTTGTTTGGGAAAAGATACTTCTAATTGTTTGGATGTATGAATAATCTATTGAGTTTATCTAAGACTGTTGAGTAGATGATATATTCAGTAATTTATTTGTTATTTCATGCGATTAAAAGTTTGTGAACCCGAACAAACCCTTTGTTTTGATCTCTATAGGTGGATGATTGAATGCTTTGATTGCATGTGATGATTTTTGGTTCTGTTGCTTGTGACTATTATACGTTGTGTTGATTTTGTTGTGACTAATTGAAACAACTAAAGCATTTCACTTTTATATAATTATTAACTCCTTTAGGTTTTATAAGTGAAATACAAGACATGAAAACAATTGCTACTGCCTTTTGTTTCATAAAATAATCGTTATTTGCCCGACAAATAGGTACGTTCTCGATTTACGGTTTTTTAGCGAATTATATTATTTTCCCGTTGTTGGGATATATTATTTTGAAATATATATGATATATATTGTTATTATTGATATTATTATTTCTCCCGGACCTCTCCATACAAATGAGACTTTGTCGAAATTTTCCGTAAATTTTGGACGTAGAAAATTTTGTGAAATGTATTTCAAACTTTATTTACTTAAATATGCAAGGATTTAATTACTAGTAAATTGATATATTTTATTTAAATTTTTGATTATGTAAATAAGTTGTTTATAAATTTAATATTTTGAATAAGATATATTGATTACTTAATTCCTCTTTTCCCTTCTTTTTCCTTTTTGGGACGAAATTTTTTGAGTGGGGAGAGTGCAACGACATGTAATTTTCGAGAATAAAATAGTCAATCTAATAAGATTTTATGATTAAATATTGGAAGAAATAAAAATTTATAATTTATTAATGAAATATAGAGTGAAATGTAATAATGTTAAGTTAGGATAACTATTAACAATTTAAATGGAATTCCAATCAATTGAAATGACTTAAAGGTTATGCTTGGTTATAAAGTGAATATAGGAAGCAAACATAAATATTGAAGTAATTAATGAAATAATATATAGTAAATGGTAATTGAATAAAATTAATGTTAAGTAGAAATTGTAACATTTGGTTGTAAATAATAACTTATTAATGTGACCAAAAGTAAATGGTGGCAAACTATTATATATTACATATTTATTTAGTCTGTTAAATTAAATTTGGAAACCAATTGCAATAATATAATTAAATATTACGTTAATGAAAATTAAGATAATAATTGAAAGTAATGTTAATTTTATTCATAATATGACAATTGGTTGAATAAAAAGAATGGATATTAAAATTTATCAAATTATGAATTTAAGCTAAAAAAGGGATTTATTGTAATTAAATGAAATTAAATATTTCGTTAATTGAAATTAAGATGTAATCGGAAAATATTAATGTGCTAAGATATAAACCAATGTAATTATACCAATAAGATGATAATTGATGAAATAACAAAACTTAAGAATTAAATAAATGGATATGTTGGAATTTTAATTTATAATTATTGAATTTACGGAAATTGAAATTAAACATTGTAATTGGTAAATTAATTAACTTTAAATCGATAACTAAACTTGTTTAGATTATCTTAAATGTTTGAGTAATCATAATGATGAAATTTGTTAGTTAATAAATATTGGAATTAGAAAGTGATTTAATTAATTTAATAATATTAATTTATTAACTTGAAACATAGCCATTTTGGCAACTCTCTCAGATTTCGATGAAAATAGTTTTATCGGATCCATGACAGTATATAATTGTAGGATTTCAAGTTTCGTATCAATCAGACCTGTCGATTAATCGTACGGGCTTGAAACGCGTAGAAATCAATTTAACTAAAATCAATTTGAAATAATTTGATTTTCACATAACTTCTTCATACGATGGAATTTAGACTTGAAACCTATTCCATTAAGTTTAAAACTATCCAAAACATCTATTGTGATATATGGGATGACCCATTTTCGTTCTAGAGACAGAACGAGTTTTTTGGGTCGTTTATTGTTCAACTTCCAAATCAATCTAGCCCATTCTCTTATATTTCAGCTAATCCTATAAATAACCTGTTATAAACCCTAGTGTTTCTCAACTCAGTTTTTCTGTATGTACAATTCCATTTATTTCTCACTTTCCAATGGCAGACAAACAAATTCCCCAAATTGCAAATTCAATTTCAAAATCAATTCCAAAAAATTTAGTCTTCGACAACCCAATCAAATTATATATCAATTTAAAGCTCTCGTCGAGCGTAATTGACTGGTGCAGTTCGTTTTTCAATTTTAATCATCATCTGTCCAGAAATCGCGAATCAATTCTGGTCGTCCATATTGGATTTTGGTCGATCCAACGGCAGATCTGCAGCCCATTGATGATCGGGTGGTGCTGGAGCGTAGAGGGGGTTGAGAGGAGTTGATCCATAGTGTTAGTTCATCTCAGAGGGTGACGAAACCACCGGAAATCTCAATCAAAGGAAGCGGCGACGGTGGTTATGGCGAGCTCGCCGTAGGTGCGCCCTGACAAGGGTGTGGCGATGCTTGAGCCCAATGGAGTTGTAGATGATGGTGCGGTGACGACGAACGCTTTTAGGGTTGGCGTTTGCAACGTCTTGAGCGGGCTGTGATAGGGGTTTGCGTGTGTGCGAAATGATGGTGATGACGTGCCTCTCTCTCATCTATTTTATTTAATTTGAATTTTATTATTTTCAACATTCTAATCAGCATAACTTCCACGTATGAGGTCGGATTCATGCACGGTTTCTTTCGCTAGGCTCGCATTGAAATTTCAGAAAATTTATTAATGGTTTAGAAAAATTCCGATACCGTTCAAATTTGGACCCTATTTTTGATTTCAATCAATCTGAATCCGAAGATGAGTGTTTTAACCCACTCACAACTTCTAAAATTTCTTATGTTAGTTAAATTAATTTTATGATGTAACTAGGAATTTATTGGTCGATGTTTGGTATATTTAAATTGTTATTCTAGTTAAATTTGACTTTTATTGCATTTAATCATCATTTAATTTAATATTGAATTTAAATTGTCAAACTAATACCTGTTATTGGTTATCAGTTATCTATTGTTGTTTATTGATTGATTTGGATGATAATTGTGATGAATGTTTGATTATTAATATTGGAAGACTGGATGTTGTATTTTATATGTTTATAATTGCAAGTTCCCTATGGATTGTAATGATACATACCTGAACGATCTATAGATTAGGGAAGAATCATTACGGGTTGAAACGATAGACTCGAGTGATTTTATGGATTTTATTTAATGCGGGATTGTAGTTTGAAATAGTATATAACTGTAAAATTTTAAATTGCGGACTGAAATGATAAATATCCGTATCACTTGACTCTGGGGTAGAGAATTATATACGGACATAGGATTGGTTAAATTAATGATTTTTAAATCCTTAGTTTTTGAATTCAGTTAAATGATATTTTGAAATAAAATTTGATTCAAATAAATTGAATTATTATCGAAGTTCAAGTTTTATGTTGAAACTGGAATTGATTTAAAGGAATTGGTTAAAGAAAATAAATTGCAATTTTAAGTTGGATTTTGAAGCATAAATGGAATTTATCGGAATTGAGTGATTAAAATTGGGAAATGTAACTTTGAAATATATCGAATTTGAGTATCTTAAATTGACATTTCAAACATGGAATGTGATCGATAAAGAATTAAATGGTCTATAGAGAATTTGAATTGAAAGATTTGAAATTGGGTTTTGTTGATTTGAAAATTGAAATGGTCCAGATATGTTGAAATAACATAAATGGTTAAATTGATATAAATCCCAAATTCATATTTCAATATAAACTATTTAAAAATATATTATCTTAAAATTTCTAATTATTAAGATTTCAAACTACTATACTATTCTAACCTACATTAACTATATAAATTATTTTAACCTATTTAAACCAATTTAATTTATTTTAAACTAATTAAACCATTTAATTTATTTTTAATCTAATTAATCTATTTTAAATCTATTTGAATTATATTTAATTTATTTTAAATCTATTTAACTATCCTATGTTAATTTAAAACTATCTTTAATCTATCTCAAATATTATAGAGTATTTTAACTATTCAAAAATTTATTTTTAACTATTTTAAACTATTTATAACTATCTAAACTATGTTCAAAATTTCAGATTTAGTAAAGTGGAAGTATTTAAAATACAAATCCTTTATTTAAAGGAAATATGATTAAATGATGAAATAACCAAAATTAGGATTTATATAACATATTTGCGTAAATATGATTTTGGAAGTGAAATGTTATTTTTGAAGCGAATATGATTTGAAAGTGATATGCTTTGAGAATATGATATTTCGATTTCAATTGTAAATTTACTTTTGAAATGTAAAAGAACCATCCGGTGTGAAACAAGCATTTGGTTGTTAAAGAGACCGGGATCAGATATTGTCATACTCTCTGCCAATAACGAAAACCACTTTAACAACTATGTACGTGGTGGAGATTTCAAAAATGAAGTAGGATGATTTGGTGAACGATTCTGTATAAGGTATTTACGTGACCTTGACTCCCGCGAATCAACTTGATGCGGCTAAAATCAAGAGCCACACGGGCCAAGTGAGGTCATTCCTCCGATCGGGCATACTTCTTCGATACTATATTCTGAGTTTGTGATTTTATTTGGTGGCCACCATTGATTTTGATTTGGGAGTGTGTTCCGAGGTGGGCGTAGTAGCTGCTATGCGTTACCACTAGTCCGAATACGCAAATGATATATCTACCCTGACATTTCCCCAAGTGTCATGGCGCAAGCCCTATTGAGGCTTCTACGAGTTTGGTTTGTACCATAGCTATAGAGTGCCCTCTGATAGCCCTTCGGTTTATGGGGAGAGGTACGGTACTGTATAGACTATGAGAATATATAAAATGTGTTCAGAGGGATATGGGTAACACCTTAATGCTGTTTTAATACTTTTTCTTTACTGTAGACATATTATAATAGCGTATTGTACTACATAGTAGATAGTTTAACGGATCCTTTGGAGTTGTGAATCCCAAACATCTCCTAAGTTATTGCACTCACGTTAGACACTGGATAAGAGATGTCAAACTCTCTAAACATCTCTGACGCCTTTGCACTCATATTTACCATTGATTTAACTTACATAAAATCTTTTAGTTATAACTCAAGTGTTTTGTCTTTTCAATTCGCTCGGGTCAGCCTGAGCATTTCAGAATTTAAAGACCTTATTTCTGGAGGATGAAGACGAAGATTTGTGCTACTATTATTTACTATATTTATTCAACTGCATGCATACTGTTCCGCTGCATTATTTATTTATCACTGATATGTGTAACTCTGATTTTGCGTTGTATAAGTATAATCAAATGTTTTGTAAACAACTTCATGAATTGTTATTTTATTATTAAATTTTGTCATTCCGCTACGAGATTCTTTTTTTTCTGCCTTTTCTTATTTACTCCAATAACGATCTGTCCCTTTGTATGGTTTAAGTTTGACGTGTGTGTCTGCTTAAAACATCCAAAAGGCAGATCGCTACATAGTACATAGTTGTACAACAAATCATAGATAGTATATATCGCACTACAAGTCAATATATGTCCAGTGGTTCATCTCCTTGTGTTAACCGATCTTCTTTGGCTTTTTGTTTCAAATTACTAACATTGATTTGTAAGTCTTTTGACAAGTTAACTTGATTGGTGAAATTTTTTGAGGCTATTTCACCATACATGGGTTGCTATCTAACAGGTCCTATAATCTTTTACCCTCTTTCTTAATTTCACTAACTACATTAGTATGTTTGGATTCATTTTATTCCTTTGTTTTGACTTGTGTTTAATATGCTTTAAAACATAATAAATTGAAATTTTTTTGTTCCTTGACTTTTAAAACTAAGCACTTGTTCATTACCTCTTTGTATTTTTTATTTTGGGTCCAGCCGTGAATAATCTAGAAGGTGCATTGCTTGTTTTATTCTATGTATATTTCAAGTTTATTAAAATTGGGTATAATCATTTATATTTTATTATACTGTTGTACAAGAAATTTTAGAAATTTATTCACAATTCTTTATTAACTAAAACCCTATCAGATTTACACTGAACATTTCCAAATTTACCCGACCTCCAAGGGAATTTTTTGCTATCTAGTACTATTTTAATTAAACAGTTTTAAACATAAATTTCTCTATTTTCTCTAAAAAAATAACGGAATAGGGTTTCATCCAATTCTTTTACTAAAATTCATTACTGTGTTAAAATATCCTATTAATATTGTCATTGATTTCTTTTAGTTTTATCCATAATATATCCCTTTCAAATTTAACATAACAAGCATATATATAAGTTAATTGGATAATTAATCCCATAACAATAATATCCTACCAGTACCTCCCTTTCATTATTATTAACAATACTCCAATTATTAGGTATTCTTTAATAAAAATACTCTATATTACTATCATTTAGCTTATTTTCTACTATTGTAGCAATGGTAACTTTATATTTCCTTATCCTATTAAGTACCGCATTTTTCTTATATGGGGGATTCATTTCCTTTGTGTTCCATGTAATTAATGACATTATAATGTATGAGATAAGAATTTCTGGTTCTCATACCTAAACCTACAGTACTTTTGCCTCTCCTTTTGCATTTTAATCCTCTAGTTTTCAGCTTCTTTGTTAAGTCGTTCCATTCTAGGTTGTTTGAGATATACTTTTTTATTAAAACCATCATAATCCTTTCTATTACATGTAACCTTAGTACCGCTATTTGTATAATATAGGACAATTGCTACTAATCAGGGTTGCGTGGAATATTAATTTTTGTGCTAGCTTGGCTAACATCTCTTGATACCATAACTACCTCTTATTACATTATAATGTCTATCATATTATGATCGATAATAGTTCCTTTACATGATCCATTGTAGTATTGGAATGTTTGTAATTGGCTTACAATTATGATCGATAATAGTTCCTTTACATGCTCCATTGTAGTATTGGAATGTTTGTAATTGGCTTACAATAAGGGTCTGGTGTTAGGGGATACTAGACTCAAAGAACTTCATATTTTTTGTTCCCACCATTCTTATATAATTCTTGTAGTACTTTGATACTTTAGTTGCTGCTCTTATAAGGATATTTGGCTTCAATAGTGATATGAGTTTCTTGCTTATTGAGTTTTGCATCCCCTTCATTTTCTTGAACACTTTTATATGCTTCTACTAGACTTTAAGTAACGACTTCTACATTATGATCGATCTCAATGTCCAGCTTCATTTTCTTGATTTATTGACTGCTCTTTTGACCTGTTGCGGTCTTATTATTGATCATCAAAAGGCTTATTATTATCTCGATTTTCTTGTACACTTTTATCCTTAGGAACCTATGCTTTCTTTGGATTGCATTGGTTCTTATAATGCCTAAAACAGATGCAAATGTCGCATCTATGTGGAACCCATTCATATTCCATCTTCTTTACTATATTTTTGCCATTATATAATGTTAGATTTATTTCTTTTGGCAATTCCTTACTAGAAAATCACCTTTACTAGAATTTGGTCATAACTCAATCTCATTTTCTTTGCTATGAATGCATCATATTTAATTGGTTTTTCTATTATGTTGGTCATGATACTGAACACCTCATGGTCCTAAAATTTTAGATTTACATTTTGTTGTTTGATCCAAATTGGCATAATTGTCAATAGATCTCTGCTCAGTTTGATGTTGCTTGACCACTATCTCATAATGTTGAGTCTTTCATCGTAAAAATAGGAGTTGATTTTGAGGATTCTTGGCAATCAACGACTCTTTAATGTTGATTAAGAAAACCCCATATTCTCTGGAATACACCTCAACTTCCCCTATGGTTTCCAAACCTATTGAATATATGCTTTAAAATGTATAAAAAAAAATTTAAGGTTTTGCACCTACAACATAAGCCATAATTGGGTTTTTTCCACTGTTCTTTAGTTCTTTTACATGCCAGTTCTTCGATACTACCAAACTTTTAGTCACTAATTTTTGTGGGAAGGATGTGTCTAGATTTGATTCATTAGTTTTTTGATCTTCTTGCTCCCTTACAATAATGTCTTTCCATGTTTTCATCCTTTGGGCCTTGTTTAGTGAGAAGATAACTGACTTTTTGACATTTTTGGTTGCTTCTCTATTTTGGGTCGTAACATTGAGGTCTTTAAGATCTTGGATCTCTTCTCTTATCAACATGCTCCTTGATTTTGTTCAAAACTTCTGATGAATCCTCCTGGACGTGCTTCTAGCAGGTGGAAGCAGTCTTTTTATGATTTTGCACTAATTGAAAACCATTTTCATCTATGTAGGATCCATCTTGAGACGGTGATATGATATGAGAAGTAGAATCATATGGTCTATCTAAGTTTTGTCAAGAATTAATGGAAAATATTAAAGAGGAGGTGTGATTTCTCCTATGGGTAAAGAGAATACCTTAAAAGGAATAACCATTAAGTTGTTTGAAATTGTAACTTGTCATTCCATTATCATTTATAATAATAATTATAATATCTTTGGTGTCACGCTTTTTTGGCATTAGCTTAAACTACCAAAATGTTCATCTGTAGACATTGACAAATCATTTTATCACTTAAAAATAGGATTTAATTATAAACTTTCCTTTACAAATTCAAAATACCCATCTACGGATGTCACCAAACTAAATATCACTTAAAAATACGATCGAACAACTTCTTTTACAAATTCTTTCTTTTTTAATTAATAATATAAATAAAATTCAAACTAACAAAAAATAGGTACTGCAAACTAGAAATAAAAATTCAAACTAACTACATATGATTTCAATGCAAAAATACAACTAAATATTTTTGCAAATCATTTTCTCTCAAATGTGTGAAACATATACAATTTGCGAAAGAACAATTCGCATGCGAAGCGCATGCGCACGCGAAATGCATGCGCGCACAAAGCGCGTGCCATAGCACTTTTGATTGTAAAATATAGTGCACATTAGCATCATGTGTAATACATATGGAAAGTCCAGTATTTAATTGTTTTCACTTGAACTTGGGAAAATCCAATATATTTTTATTTTTAGGATCAAAGATGATATAACACAACCAAAATGGATTATCATTTCTGGAAACTAAAGTTGGTTGTAACATGCTATGTTTTAATGTCATTATTCATATAAGCAACCTATAGTAATCATTTACAAACACTTTTTCTTGAACAATACATAGTGTTATTCAGTAATAATCATGAGCACAACTAAATAAGATACGTAAAAGTCTGATGTGCTAGACGTATGACACAAGATTGACTATATTTCTTGAACTTAGATTATTATATTATAAATAATTGTGGACAATAAAATATCTGTACAATTTTATATTTAATTTATGACACAAAATGTGGTTAGTTAGAAACTATGTAATGTTGATATTAACAATAGTGAGAATTCATCTGGACAGTATGAATTTATTTTGGAAACCACAAACTAAATAAACCTTTTAAAAACATGTTTTAAATCACGCCGTTATTTATATTATCGATAATTTTTCAAAATTAAATCTGAACTTAATCATATGATTTCATAACCAAAAGTATTTTTTTAATTATCTTCTAAATATTTGCATTATTTCTACAAATATGATGAAACTACAAACTTGGATGTATCCTAAATGAGTAATGCTAGGGCACCCAAAGACGTAGGTTAGAAAATTTGTTGATATGAAAATGGAAGGAGAAAATAAGTGGATAGAATACATTTATGTGGTTATGATTCCTTTGCAAAATATCACAGCAATTTTTCTGAGCCAAATTGAATTTTAAAATTGCTTTTAGGAGGGACGACTTAAAGAGGATGTTTTCCTGAAATTCTGTTTATATCACTAAGACAGTTAAACTAGAGCAAGAATTGAGACATGTTACATGCTATTTGCGGTATAATAAAGTTAAAGATTAACGTATATTCATTGATTATGTAGGAATTTCTCATATTAGCATTAAATAACAACGATGGCATGAAATTAAGGAAAATTTTGGTCCACTTCCCTATTATTAGAAAAAATAAGGTCCTTTCATATGCAGTTTATAAAGCATATCATTCTTTTGAAATGATTTACAACAATTTACCAAAATAACCCTTAATAGTCTACATGACCATTGCTTTTACACAAAAAATTCATCATCGTTATAAATCATACCGTGAGATTAAAAAATTCCAAAAACCATCTCAAATTTACGTCTGATTTTCCTTTGACAAACCTCCGACTCATCTTTTGTAGCGAATCACAAATTTTATGCTCTTAATATTAAAAATAATTAAGAATTAGATTTTAATGGAAAAATGAATTGGGTGTTATATTTATAACTATTGGTAAGGTCTCTCTAAGCTGATCAATTTGATATATAATTTTGATATATTTGAAGTTACGGTTTGTAAAATAGAAGCATTATTATGTTTAGATATCACACACAGTTGTTTCGGGTCAAATTGGGTATATAGCCCATAACTTACCCTAACAACTATATAAGTATGGCCATAGAATCCTGGCCATCATCTCTATCTTTAGATTTTTTCCTTAAACCTAAAATCACCCTAGTTACTCTCTAATGGCGGCTGTAGATTAATTAATAGTGATTAAAAATCAAACTATCCAAATCCTATCGAATTAATCCGTTGAAAATCCTTGTAAATGGAATAGACGACAAGCATTCGTTTCTAGATATGATGTTTGAGATAGTTGGATGTTACCAATTAAACCATGGTCGTCCTTTTTAGGGCTTGGTGATTGACGGTGAAACGACGACTATAGGACGACCCGAAGGTTGTAGCTTGTAAAGGAGGCCAAGGGCTATTGACCTACCAGTTTGGATTTGGTAAAAAGCATCGGAGGTGAAGGGAAATGGACAAATTCCAACCAAAAATTCTATTGCGATGGGGGCAGAAAGGGGATATGCTCCGGTAGGGTCGACCAGGTCGACGTAGTGATGTTCAAGGGGTTAGTGGTGGTGGATTAACGAATAGTGGCTTATGGTGCCATGGTTGGATAGTTTACTATTGACTCTTGTATTTTTGGGTGTTTAATTATAATTAGTTTTTAATTAAGAAAATAAGTAGATAAATGATAGATGAGGTTATTTATAGATTTTACGTGGTTTCTATAAATAACAACGATTTAATAAATTTTACTGAAAAGAAAGCAAGAAATTAAAGGGAATTCACTAATAATAATTGAAATTATATTTTAAATTAATATTAATATTTCATAAGTTTATTATTTAGAATGAGGCTTGAAGTAATAATAATATCATTTTAAAATGCGATTTTTTAAAAATACTATGTTTGATTCAAATTATAATGGTTTGGGTATTTGAAAAAATGAAGTAAAATAAAAGAATTTGAATTTTATTGCTATTTGGAAGTATTATACTTGTTTTCTAGATGAATAAATAAAGGTGGATTTAGAATAAAAAATAGTAAAATGATTTAAGACAATAATGGATGTAAATTTACCATTTAGATGGTTGTAAAGCATGTGATTAATTGTCAATTATAATTATCACATATATCTGATGCTTGACGATGGAATTACATTTGGATGAGTGTGCGATATTTAATCGTTATTTCTACTAGATGATGGGTAGTTAATTATGGGTATTTGATAATGGATGTTGTGTTAGTAATATTGGTTGGATTAGTACACATTTGATGACATTGATGTTGTGTTACTATTGGAGTGATTAGTATAAACTGGATTATTTATAATTATATTGGTGATGTATTATTGTAATTGATGATTAATAGTGTATGTAAGTCTATATGTACTATTATTTCCTTATTTGGTGACTAAGGTTTTAATTGGATATTTTTGTGTTTGATGACTGTGTGTTATTGTTGTTGTTGTTGCTACACATAATGATTTGTTGAGATGGTTGAGTAGGAATACTATTTCCTACCTCTACCATTTGCTTTGGTAGCAATTATAACGACCCGAAACTTAGGACACTTTGTATTTAAATATCTGAATTATTTAAATATTTCAATCATGGATTTAATGCGATTTAATAACCTTATAAACCTCCTTTTTAAATAATAACCAATGATAAGAAAAAAATTGATTTTTTTACAAAGACAATTGATAATGTGACCGAATATTGTTTCATTAATTAACTATCTCGAAATGCATGAAATTATCATCGCGATGCACTATCTTGGATTTTGATGAAACTGGTGTCATTGAGGCCGAAATAATAAGACGATGTTTGCCTACGAGTTTCGTAGCAATCCGACGCCCTGTGTGATTGTATAAGCTCGATAACGATTAATTTGAGAAATTAAAATATAATATATATATATTAACACCATCTCACCCATTATTCTCTTTGTTATTTTCCTCTTCCTTCTTTTATAAAATCAAAACTCAACCGCCACCCTTCAACCAATTAAATACGAAGCTATGGGCATCATTAGAGGCTATGGTCAGATCTGTTGGGCTCATATGAAGGAGAACTTCAAATCTGTAAAGTCAAAGTTGAGTGCGAAGGTACTTGGGGTGCTCGACATTTGCTTGCCGACACTAGAGTTGTGATTGAAGTGGAGTTAGGCAGAGTAAAGTGGATCGTTGAGCTTCTCTTACAAAGGCAAGTAGATGAGAGTAGTTTGAGGAGGTGCAGCTTCCAATTGCAAAACACATCGATGAGGGTTTTTGCGGCATGGCTATAAGTTGCGATTTGATGTATGGTATAGACCTAAGGTGGCTGGGTTTGTTGCGGAGAGAACATGAAGTGGAAATCATAGAAACTGACAGTGCGTGGTTTTTTGAACGTCACGGGTGAAATTAGCGATGGAAGAGTGTAGTTATGGGTTTGACGTGCACGACTATGTATTGGGTATTGAAGTTAGGAGGGAGGAAGGATTTTGGGAGGCAAATTTAATTAAGTTGATTAGTTAATTAATTAATTTATAAAATCCAAATTCTTACTAAATTCGTAACTTTTGAATACGAGGTCCAATCGAGATACCGTCTTCGTCGGTGCACTCATAGTGAGTATATTTACATCTTGGTTTGGCTTGGGCTTAGGTGAGTTACCTCGCCATCAAATGTTTGTATATAATTGTTGTGTTAAAATATAAGTTTAAATAGATAACAATGCAGGCTATTACTTTTGGACCCCTCATTGCTTTGTAAAGTAAGTGACGTTAATATATATTGTATAATCTCTCTTATAACTCTCTAAAATATATAGCATGGCCAAGACTTGTTGTTTACAAGTTTGATAGTGTATTGTGAATGGTTGAAGCAAAATAGTCGCTATAAACGCACTTTGAAACCCCTTGTATTAACATATGTTTAAACTGTTAATTAGTGTGGAATTATATATTTGGTTATTCACTACACATGTTTTGGTGTGTGACATAAAGTAATTTGGTTCGAAAGTTATAAAAATTGTGTCGATAAGTTATGAAATTTAGAAGCGAAAAGGTTGGATGCACTTTGAAATGCATTAAGTTCGACCATTTTTAAAGTCAACTTTAAATAACATCCTAGGGGCTTCTACATATTTTTAGTAAGTATTATAAGTGTTTTTAATGTTGGAGAAATATCAAGGTTTAGATATATTTTCAATAATTATTTGTGAATTTTTAAAGTAAAGAGTTTTAAATTATAAAACATGTTTTTTATCGTTTCTAAATAAATTACAAAAATAAATATTTTTATGTAATATTTGAATAAAAGATTTAAACCATAGTATAAGTAATTTTAAAGAACTTTTAAAATAGTTTTATATATACATATTTTTTAGAAAATTAGTTCAAGATTTTATTAAAGTATAAAATGATTATTTAATATAATATCTTTTAAATTATTTTAGAATTTTATTAATTATATTAACTTATAAATAAATTAGTATGCACACATACACACAAATATATATATATATATATATATATATATATATATATATCATTTTAATAATTTTTTTAGTAAATATATAATTTTTAAAAAGTATTTATAATTAAAGTAAAGTAAGTTTTGACTTTAACATTTGAGTTAAAATTATTTTGAAAAATTAATTTGGAAATGTATTACGTTAATTAATAAGAGAAGATACACTTAAATATTTAAAATGAGTATATTAAAGATAACTATGAGTAAATGGTTGTAAGCAATGTTTTTTTAACCTTGTTGATTATACATAGAAAAATAATTAGATATTTGTAATGGATATTTTAAAGATAATTATAAGTAAAGAGTTTTGAGTTATTGCAACAATGTTTAAGTAACATTTGTCTTAAACCCTTACAAATGTAATTAGATCTCTAAAATGGATTTTAAAGATAAATGTTTAAAGTATGAAATAATTTGGATTGTAGTAAAATAATATTTTAGTAACATTTATTGTTAAACCCTTAAATTACATTTTAAAGTGTAAAAATATTATTAGTATACTTAGACCTTTAATAACAATTTTTAAAGATAATAATAGCACGTATGAAAATATTTTGAAATAAAGATAGAAAAACTATGTATTTAAAATATAAAAGAGAGAGGAGGTTTATAGTAACAATATTTATGTAACTTTGGTTTTTAACCTCTTTGATTGTATTTCAAAGTAAGTAAATCTTGCTAAGTGATTTGGGATAATACTTATACCATCAAGATAAGTATATGAATACATTTGAAGTACAGAAAAGAGTATACATGAATAGTAAATACATAGAAATGTAATTACATGAATAGTAAATATATGAATAGTAAAATACATGTGTATATCTTTTATAAAAGGGAAATTAAATATATATACAAGTTTAAATTTAAGTTTAAATTAATAAGAAGTTCAATTAAATAAGGAAGTTTAACTAAAAGGGAGTTTAATTAATAAAGGAGTTTAATTAAATTTAAGTAGGGTGTAAAAGCAATAGTGCTCTAACCTACCGGGCTTCACACTTGACCAAGGGATAGTAGAAGTTGAGAAGGTTTGAAATGCGATTAATATACAAGACATAGTTTCCATATGCGATAGTTCTCGTTGTTGTTGAACATGACCAAATTGACTTGGGATATTCGCCAATTCAGTCTTGGACAGACCGGGATTAGTAAGTGCTTTACTTATCGAAAACAAATTTAAGACCGAGATACATGTTTTATCCCTTGGAAGTGGATCTGTTCGAGATGTTGGAATCTATGTGTGGTTTCAAGCTCTGTTCGAGATGCTGGAATCCATTTGGGGATTCATGATCTATTCGAGTTGTGGCTCATGCGTTGAGATGTTGAATGTGACTTCACGATCAGTATAAGACTAAATAAAAGTAGGCTGCACAATCCTGGGTTTAGCTAACCCATGAGGGTATATCAACTCCATATCTAGAGTTTGCTTTTGATATGTTGCGTGTGGGGAGTTGTTGAAACTTGGTTCACGATGTTTACAAAAGTGTTCAGATGTCTGGGGCCGTTATGTTTACCTTATGGTATATTCTATCTAGAGATATACGACGCATGTAAGGTATTTTTTGATCCTTGTCATAGAAGATCGGTCTTAGTTTATCGAGGAGGTCTTCGTGGAAAATCAATATGTGAAAGCGCTTTAGCAGTTTTGATTGTACTTCAATATTGTTGTGTCGTGAATTGCAAGCAACACAACTATTTTCTGATTTATATTCTTTACCCTAGACATTATCTTTTATATCGCAATATGTACTTATTAAACCGGGCTCTTTTAAGGGGATAACCATTACGATGGTCTCAAAAGGTGCTATTATATGTTATACACATATTTCTCGAGTTTCTCACATCAGACTTATGTCTAACACATGGCTTTTTTTCCTGAATTCCTTGTGTGTTCTTTCAAGCAGTCTAAGAACGACAGGTTTTCAATGATGTTCATTAAGCTCTTGGAGAGGAGCTGGATGCTTATCTACCATTTTATTCTTATTTCCATTGCACTACTTTATGTGTCTATGTGTGTGTATATATATATATATCAGCAATTGTAAGGACATGTTGTTATAACTTTCCAGGCAGATGATAGTACTCTAATTAGTAACTCTAAAATACCATGTATATTAGAGTAGCTTTGTGTATTTATCTTTTGATATTACATGCTATCATTCTGCCGGTAAGATTATGATATTTTGTTCTACTCTTTATTATTCCTTTTCTTTTCTTCCTTTTCTTTACCCTAACATTCTCTCTTTTTGGCACTTGGGTACTCGATACGTGAATACCATAGAAGTATTAGTGTCGACATTCGAGAGTTAATAAGGCATTCGTTATAATGTGGTATCAAAGCTAAAGGTTAAGCGAGAACCTTGGTTTTGGTCGGGTATAACTCATTAAGTGATAGGGTAATGGATTTCTATAGCATGATTTAAGTGTATTATATATAAGAGCATATGTATATTTGTTATATATTAGTAACATATATATATATATATATATATATATATATATGTATGTATGTATGTATATATATAAGCATTAGTTGATAGTGTAGTTCAATTAATGTAGGGATTAATGATGTTCATTCTTTAACCTTTATCAATTTATTTAGTCATGTTCGGTCTGTTTATGAGTATCACTATCCTTTGTAGAATGATTTGACGTGATTAACTAGTTTATGAGGATTATTATCCTTGCAGAATTATTAGCTAAATATTGCTCAGCTAGTTTATGACCGTTGTTATTTTTTATTGATTGATTAGTAGTGCTTAGCCAGTTTATGAGCGTTGGTTATTGTTTGTTGATTGTTTATTTGTGCTCAACCAGTTTATGAGCAGTTTTACCTTCCTACATCATGGATTGGGTAGATGATAATTACGGGAACATAGAAATAAACACCTATTGAATTAAGTTTCATCGTTTGAGTTTAAGGCGTTCAGTGATAATGTTGGGTTAAAAGTTAACTTTAATAAATGATGTTTATTATAATCTTAAAGAAAGGTAAGATATTTTGGAATAATTATTTGTAAAATGATTTTATATAAGAAACCGATTTTATATAAAAATGGTTTATGAAATATGGTCTATAAACTAAAAGGATTTAAACTAAGAATGTAAGAACTTAAACCTTGATGTTTTGGAAATTATTTTTCGAGGTTTTTGAGAAAGTAATAGTAGTAGTATTTGAAAGTATTTATGAATAGAAATATTAAAAAAAGATTTTAACGAAGATGGAAAGTACCATACTTACTTCTGTTGCTGAAAAATAATTTCGATGAAAACTGCAGCACCATCAGCGCTTATTTTTGAATTTTAAAGTGGGGGATGCTACTATAATGGTTTGCTATAAAGTTGTTTTGGTAAAATAGATTTTGATTTAAATCCTAAAAGTATGATTTGATTTAAAAAAGTTATATGTATACATTATTATTTCAAAATGGTTTGAAATTAAACCTACTGTATAGTTCTAAAGTTTTCTTATTAAGTTATTTTATAGACTTATGTATTTTATGTATCAGGACAATTTGGTTTGTGCATCATGTCATGATTTATTGTTTGGTAGTTTCCAATTATAAAGATAAGATGAATTTTTTTTGGAAACTTCCAAATTGATAAAGAAATTTTGAGGCGAAGTAATTTTGTAAAAAAGATGAGTTTTGTAACTCTTATATTGAGAAGATAGTAAATTAAAAAAAGTTTTAAATTTGTAGAATATCCTAGTTAAGTAAAAGAAATATGGATGGTGTGTATATACTCTTAGGATGTAGTAGAGTATTATACGAGTATTGAACTTAAGTCTTGAAATATTTTAAACTAAAATTATGTTTTAATGAAATATTTTATAAATAAAGACGAATCTTCATAAAATGTTTATAAACTTAAGCAATGCTTTAAGTGTTTATAAACGATTCAAATATTAAATGAGAAATGATTTTTTTATCCAAATGAATGTACTTCAAAATGTAAAGTAATTGGCGTAGTTAAGAAACAAATGGAATGAAAACACATAAGTTATACATAGATCATTTTATTTGCATGACATTTCTTGATCTAGGATTCAAGTACATTATTTCGAAGTGATTCACACTGGTCTGAACAAGGATTTTTTTCTAGATTCTCGATGGCTAACACTTGATACAGATTCTTGATGTGATTTTAAAGTTTTCTATCATAGTATATGGCTATGTAAGGAGAATGAAGGTGTCTAATCAAGGAACCAGATTGGAGTCTGCACTAGAGAGGTCAAGTGATCTATGCTAGTTTAAAAGTGAAATATATGTGATCGAGCAAGTGATCATTTTGATATTGCTTACGGATGGTCCATGCACATCATACGGGTTTTATCATATTTGCTTACTATATTTGTTGGCTTATGCGGAGTTTACGTGATGTCTTTGAATCATTTGAGGTAGTAGGAATAATCGACAAAGTATAACCTAAGGCTGTTGGGCATAAGGTACGCTTAGTAGATTGTTTTATCATCCTTATGCGATGATCTGAACTTGGGTAAACCGAGAGGTTCATTTGGTAGTAATTGTAATATTTTAGGTATTAATATATGACTGTGTCTATGATTACTTTTGCTGGAATTTAGAGGATGAAATGTTCTAAGTGGGGAAAGATGGTAACGACATGAAATTTCGGACGCTTTGTATATAAATATTTGAATCATTTAAATGTTTGAATCTTGGATTCAATATGACTAAATTGATTTAATAACCTTATTAACTCTCTTTTTAAATAATAACTAAAGATAATAATTTTTTTTTGAATTTTTTTACAAAAATAAATTATTCGAAATATCGATAATTTGACCGAAAATCGTTTTATCGTTAGATGGTCTCGAAATGCACAAAATTATCTTCCCGGAGCACTATCTCTATAATGACCCATAAATTAATCGCTTTGTATGTTAATACTTAAATCATTTTTAAATATTTAAATAATGAATTTTAATAACCAAATAAACATATTTTAAATATTATTTAATGATATTAAAATCATTTTCAAATTTAGTTTAACAAAATAATAAGTTCAAATAAAAATAGAAAATGTGACCGAAAACATTTTTTGAAATTTCGATTTTTCGGATCGGAAATTCTTTAGAAACATCGTACACATTTGTATCAACATGCAAACACATATACATTTCATATGTTAAGTTAATTAACGTATTAGTATTAATAAACCATGCTTACTTTAAATATAAACATGATGTAACATATTATGCTTGAAAGAAAAGAAAATGAAATAATAAAATACAAATAAACTCTCATATATCACGATACTTCAAGTACACACACATGAATACATTTACATGAGTTAAGTCATGAAAGAGGGGGAAGAGGACATGGACTAGGGTATGGGAGGGAATGGAGCACCATATGCCATGATAAGTTTAATATATTTTATTACTTAAGTCATTTGTTGGAAAAAATTCCTTTCCTTATTTGATTCAAAACTTCGATTTGTTTTCCTATAATTGCAACGAGAAGAGTCAACCACTCTTCACGATGTCTAATTATAGGTTTTGTCCATTCTATCAAGTTTAGACTGATATCTTGATTTATCCATTTGGTCCAGTTTGGATTTTTTTTAGGCTATTTCCATTCTTTCAAGTCTGGATCTTTACAATTTTTGTGTTTGGATTTTTTTCTATTGTTCTTTTCCATTCTTACGTTTGGTTGTTTTTTATGTAAACTTTTAATAAAAAGTTGTTTAATATAATCTAAATGCTAGGACAATACATTTAAAGGATAAATATATGAGAAAATATAGTTATAATAAAGGAGAATTATTTAAATATAGGTTTAATTCACAATCAAAAATTACTATATCATATAAGTGATGCTATAAACTATTTTTGATTGATCATATGTTAGTTAAATTGTTTGACTGATTATTTGGTTGAATTTTCGTTTGAAAAATGGATGTTTAGTTGCAATTAATCTTGATATTCCATTGAAACTGTTTAAATGTCGTTATAACATTTTTCGCTATGTCGTCATTTATTAAATATCATCCCCTAAACCCTTGTATGTATGTTTGAACTTGAGCTTGTGTTTTCACAAAAGTGGATGTTTAAAATTTATTAAACATTATGATTAATGATATTTTAAATTAATTAATCATTTTAACTAACGATTTTGGAATTAATTAACCAATTTAATTAATGATGTTTGAAATTGGTTAAGCTTTCGATTTAATGAAATTTGAATTTAATTAGAACAATTTAAGTAATGATAATTTAAATTCAATTAATTATTTTAATTAATGATATTTAGAAATAATTAATCATTTTATTTAATGATTTTGAACTTTAATTAATCATTTTAATTAATGATTGTTTTAAATTTAATTACTAGTGTTAACTAATGATTTTTTAAAATTTATAGATCATTTTAATTAATAATGTTTGGGATTAATTATTCATTTTAACTAATGATTATTGGAATTCAATATTTTTTTAATGATATTTAAAGTAAATTAACTAATTAAATAAAAGTGATTAAAGTAAATGAACTAATTTAATGGAAGTGTTTTAAAGTTAATAAACTGATTTAACAAAGGTTTTAAAGTTAATTTATTGACGATATAAAAGTGTTTGGAAATAGTTAACTATTTTATTAAAGATCGTGGATTTATTTATTTAAAAGAGGTTATACATGTGATTAATTATCTTTCGTGATAATTAATATTTTTTTAAATTAAAAAAGGTATTTAATTTATTTTATTATCTTTTGGGATAATAATTGTTTTAAATTTGTATAAATAAAGCTAAGTGTAAATTTTTTGACTTATAGTAAACAATATTTTAATAACATTAGTTCTTGGCCCCTTTTTAAATACACTTAGTATCATAAATTTGCCTTTTAAAATTACATTTTAATGAGTTTTTGGAAAATTTAAATCTCGAAATTGTTTGAAATGATTTCATAATATTTTTACAAAAGTAATAGTGGTACTATTTGGAAATATTTCTAAACTATAAATATTTGGAAAAGAAATTTTAAATGAAATACATTTTCTTTAGGATAATTCGAGGAAAAATATTTCGGCTAGTTTTGTGGTAAACTGAATAATCTTCTGAGTGATGGTCGGATGTTTACTTAGGCGATTGTTGTGGAATACTTTGGAAATTATTCTCTTCATCATTGTATGAAAGAAATGAGTCCAAGTATGAACGAATTGAAAGTGATTTTTGGTAAACAAATTGTTTATTGTTATTTTATAAAAGAAATATATGTACTATGCTTTCAAAAATGAGTTTTGAAATTTATTACTGGGTATTTAGTCTTTAAGTTCCCTTAGTAGGGAATTGATTTCAAAATAAAAAGTAATTTTGATAAGAGATTATATTGATAAATGAATTATTACCCTTAGATAAGATAAGGGATAATTTAACACTAATTTAAATGGTTTATATTGGATAAGAAGGTTTTGATAACATTGTTGTATCAAACCCATAAATTTTATTTAAACATCTAAGTAGCGTAAACTAATTGATGTTATTTGGGCAGTCCATAAACATCATTCGTTATCACACCTTAAGGTAAAAAGGTAGGAAGGTTTTAATAGACATTGTTTATTAAGATCGTAGATTTTGTTTAAAACATATAAGTTGTAAAACTATTTGTTATTGTGGATCAACCCATAAACATCATCCACTTTAACACTTCAAGTTAAAGAGGTTGAGAGGTCGTCTCAGTTTTTAAAGGCCCAAATTTTGATTAGATCTTCAACTAAATTGGGAAATGCAAAATAAATTTTATTTTTTGTATGTACTCTTAGGATATAGAAGAGTATTATACAACAAGGAGGAATAATTTTTTATTTGGTGTGTTATATAGAAATGACTTTACAAAATATTTTTAAACTTAGATGAAAATTCATAAACAATTTGGGTATTGAATAAAATACAAAATGAAAATTTAAGTGATTTAGAAATATTGTTATAATTAAGAAACAAATAATTTTAGAAAGTGACTTTCAGTTTTGTTTGAAGGAGCATAGGTAATCCTCTAGGCTATAACCGATGAGCAAAATGGTAAGCTTAGGAAATTACTTATATTCTTCGAAAATCTAGAAAGTTTTACACCTAAGTTAAGATTTGTTTGTTAGTCATTCAACATTTTAATTGATATTAAGTGGTAGATTTTTCCTTTACGGGTTATAATTGGTTTTATTGAATTGATTGATTGGATGAGCTTATCTTTATCTTTACTACTAATAATGAGAATTCGTTGACCTAATTTCATTCGTGTCTTTTGGGAATACCGAAAATAACCTTCCACAAAAGTTAGTCATCGTTACTTCTCATTCGGCTCTAAATCATTCGCAGATCAAAACCTCCTTCGTTATTCCTCTGCCATCTCTCCACCCTCATTCTACCATTACCCTAAATCGATTCGACGTCATCTCTACCATCGAAATCGAACAGAAACGTTGCAACCATCATCTTCCTACTGGATTGCAGCGTATGATTCACCATCGCATCATACTCATCAGAAAATGCCCCATTATTATACGACGGCTACTGTTTACTCGGTCCAAACCACAAAAGGAAATCTCACTGCCATCATATTCCTACTGGATTGAAGCGGACGATTCACCAGTCCAACACACTCGCATGAAAATGCCCCATTGTTAAGATATAGGTATTACAAAATATTGATTCGTTCATGGTTGTCAATTGTGCTAATGACTTCTGTAACAAAATTAACTCCTTTAATTTTTATTAGAATCTAAATTTGAATCAAACTATGGCCATTTAAGGAATTACTGATTTGGATTCCTACCTCGAAAAATATATGTATTCGATTTCTGTACCGAATTGATTTGTATCATACATGTAGATATGTCCATTATACTATGAATTTGCTGCCATGAGATAAGTTTTTTTGAGTTGTTATGTAATTTTAGCTCATTATTAATTTATGTGTATATTTATCCTTTTGTACTCATTTTCTAGATATACATGGTTATTGTAACTCAAGTGCTTTCTTCACTACGTTTGGATCATTTAATACATCTACAAAACTTTTTTAGTTGTAATCGATTCGGTAAGAATTTATTTATTTTTTCTACTTTAATGACCAGGCTGTAGTTGAATGGTAATGACTAATTTTAATATTAAGGTTGAGAATACTATAGTATGTTTGAATTTGACATGAAAGTAGTGTACAATATTGAGAATACTATATCATCCTTTCGTTATAATATGGGAATCAAAACCTTCACATTTTTACCTTCAACATAATATCACCTGTAATTGATTATTTTTCATTATAAATTCAAATATATTGTGATTTGTTAACAAAAATAAAGTGAACAATATGTTCTGCCTTAATTTCCTTTAATTCGCCAATTTAAACTCCTGAAGTTAAATTTTAATTTACATTTCAAGGGTTTACTTTGAAGTCAACTTTATTGTTTTTTTATTCAAGTACTTTATTCTATGATGTATACTGTTATTTGATGTGTTAAGTTTTGCCTTGGAAGGGTATGTGTTTGGAGGATATATTGCCATTGTAGTTCCTGAAATTCAGTGTTTGAGGTGTTTATTTGGTTTTATGTTGTTTAATGATAATAAGATTATTGCCTGTCATAGTTACAGTATATAATTTGTGTTTGTATTAAGTGTATTTGTTAACGATGTGAATAAAATGGTTCAAAATGAAGAAACAAACTGTGTTTAACATGACTATTTGTCAGCATGCCTACTTTTTCTAGGCCATCACAATGACTCCACTAATCTTGCCAATCAAATTAGGAAAAACTTTAACTTGGTTATGTTTGATTGTTGTGAGATTATGAATTAATTGTGTTAATTTTCCATACATATATCAATCATATTTACAGTCATTTAACATGGTTATTTACGCTTTTATTGTATATACGGTCGAACTAATGCTATTTATGATATGATTTTTTTTCCAAATAAATGTTTTGGCATATAAAAGGTTGACAGTTAAATGCTTGACATATTTGTTGCTAATTAATTGCTATCTATGATATCTTCTGTATATGAATTTTCGTAGTTGCTTGGTCTGGCTTGATATGCAATATAGTCAATAATCCCTAATTCCTTCATTTTAAATTAGGAAAGGTAATATGTCAGTATGTACAAATTGGAATCAGTTCTCTAAGAAAAGACTGATCCATATTTTATGACCCTTATTTGACAGCATTAATTTCTTGACTGAAGGTCCCAATGAGTTGTTTCTGTATTTCTGTTCACAAGTCCTAACCTAATTGGAATTATAGACATCTGATTTGGATATATCTTTATCAATGCATGCAATTAAAATAATTACTTAGCCATTAATATCCCATAGAGATTTTTGGTCAGTTTTTCATTATTTCCAGTGTAAACATGGCCCTCTCAACCATTGCAGTAGCTACCGGATATTGACGGAACCAATCCAAATTAAATCGTTTGATATCATTTAATTTTGTAGTTCTTGGGAAACTATGACTAAAAGGTTGACAATGGAATTTTTATGAACAAGATGTTCAAAAATCTTCTTGATGATTACCCTATTTAGAAAAGAAATCTTTCTCTAGATTAGTGGGAAGGTTTGAAATATCTCTCTCAACCTCCTTGCGAGCTTTGATATAGCATGTTACTAAGGGCATCTCATTTTTCACTTCATTATACCGTTAAAAAATACCATAAGGTTTTACGCTATACACTTCTTAACAGCAAATTTTTTTCAGGGGCTACCAAAGACATCATTTTCGACTCCAACTATCCATCATTTTCAGTTTAAAAATCAATCTTCTATTCAGCATGCAGACTCATATTGCTTCAAGTGAAGGTAACTTTCTCCTTCTCTATACTCATTTTTCTCTTCATCTACCATGTCCACATTCAATAATTCATATTACTATTACACAAATGTTTGATTTCATCTTTGCGTTTACCCTTATTCTATTTTTTATGTTTGAATTGAAGGAATGCAAGCAGATGTCAATTTTTATATTTTGTTTTAGTTTTCTCTTAGCTTACTTTTTTAGGCCAATTGAGTGTTTGGGTAAATGGGATTGGAAATAATAGTTTACTTTTTTATATTTTTGTATTTTGTTTTCGTATATTTTTTATTTATGATGTAGCAACTTTATTTTGGCCGTGGTTTGTTTAAGAAGTATCTATCAATATAACGTCTTCATCAGTAGTTCTTTTGTTCAATTTTTTTGCATTTGTTTTCTTTACTTACAAATCACAGGCGTCTAAATGATTTCTGGGAAAGAAGTAATTTGGAAAAACCGTGCTTTTAAAGATTTTGTAGGTAGCTGTTATTAAATTTTGATTTTGATAACTATACTTTTGTTTGCTTACTTTTTATGTTATCCTTTAATTTTGTGTTTGCCTATATATCTTTACATTTTATGGTTGTTATCCTTAAATTTTGAAGATATTTTCCATAAAGACACTTTTCATATATCATGCTGGAAAATGTAATCTCTACTCATGTTAGCAATGCACCAACATAGCTTCAGAGGATCAAATGGTTTTCTATATGAAGTTAGCCAGCTCCGTCATGAACATGCATGGGTATGTTATTTCTCTCTTTCCTCAATTCCGTTGAGCTTTTGGTGTATCCTTCATTTCAACTGTTTCACCTTGGGCATTGTTAGCTTGCTGCCAGCGTAGTTTTTATTTATTTATTTTTTGGTAGCATACAATTTACAATGGTCCTTAAGTCTGATAATCAAATCTATGTTGCAAAACAAAATAACATGTAATTTTTTTTTTATCATAATTTCACATGCTTTCTTCATAAAGTACCTCATTAACTTTTCCAACGATCCGCCTTTGTGGAAGAAAAAACGAAATAGAAATTATGATCAAAATATGAAATCTCAATAGATTCTTGAGGCTCAAACTCTTGACTAAAATAAAATACTGAACTCTAGCAAATATTTGAGGCAAACAGCACATCATTTTATTGAATATTCTCCCACTCTGAACAAAAATAGATCACACTATACTGCACCCTACTGAAAATATGCTTATTTGGAAGTTTACACTTCATGCAAAGATGGACCGAATTGGGAAAAATAGACTGAACTGAAAAATAATAATGCAACTTATGACCATTTGTAAGTTCTTATTACCTAACAAAACTTATAACCATAAATTATAAAAACAGCAGCATGAACTCTATCGGCTCCTAGATCTAATAATTACTACTGCAATATGAACTCTATTAGCTCCCAGATCTAATAATTACTACTGCAATATGAACTCTATCAGCTCCTAGATGTAATAATTGCTATATCAATACTTAGGTTGTTATTATAAAAGTAAACCTAAGTATTCCAACTGTGTCTATGAGGCATCAATTTTTCTGTTTTGAATAAATGTTAACATTGAAGAGGTTAATGCGATAGAAATCAAATCCAACGTTTAGCATACAGAACTCATGTTTAGCCAATTATTGTACTGATAAGATGATACCTGGTGATATCCCTATGAAGCTTTGTCAAAACGTCGAAGACATTCCTAAATATTCATACAACATTGTTAGCCCATGGGATAAACATGTAGATTTATATTTTGTAGTTATGGATAACACTCTTGAGTAAGAATCATGCGTGTAACTGCATGATCAATACCATGGGAAACGCGTTTTTTTATTAAGTTGTACTGAAGCTTGACATATTCTCAGTTGCCTCATAATAAAGAACTGTAGTTTCACTTTATTATAGCTTTGACAGCCGAATTGGTTACTTATGGTCATATGGATTATTGAAATAATAATTTTGGATAACACAGTCTTTGTTATATCTCTGATTAACAAGAAATTTGGACCTTGGCTTTAGAAGATTAGTACCTATAAAGCCTATATGGAAATATACAAATAAAATTAAAGTACTAGATATAACAAATCATGCGCTTGAAACCGAAAAATAGCATGGAAGATACCTAACAATGCAGGGAACAAAGTACCAAACTTTAAAAATAATAGTGATATAGGAAATCAACAAAGTAGGTGTGACTGCTTGAATCTACAGGTACATGCTAACTACAAATGTCAGGCTCATGTGTTTATGGTACATTAATTAACCATCAACAAAGAATGTGAATATTATAGTTAGTTGTATTACAAAAATTCTAAATGTTTGTTTCATGTATGATATCACCCTACCAAATTAAACAGCCTAATTCCATAAACTCTGGATAAAATAATCAAAATAATTCCTTAAATTAAAACACATATTCCATTATTTGGATAAGACATTTCCAATGCAACTAAATTCGATGAGTAAAATTCCCAGTGAAAAGTGGGAGATGGACTTGCCAGAGATGGCTGCTATCAATAACAGCTTCATCTTTTAAACCGTGTTCTTGAGTTAAAAGTAATGCATCAATTATTATGTGTCTTTTAGTTTTGTCACTGTTGTTTGTTTCGTCAAACTTGCTTTGTTTTCTGAGTTTACTTGCTTTTTAGTCTTAATGCAAATTACAACATGATTGGGCATCAAATTGTGTAGGATAAATGTTGAGTGTTTATGCTACTGTTTGTTTATGAATAACATTTGTAATTTTTGGTTTGCATATCAGTATATAAAATTTTGGTTTACAGAGGAAACTCCACCACATATACAACATACATTTGAAATAAAGAGAGAACGTTCAGGCTATCTATAAACGCACTTCCATTGATATTGCTTTGTCTTTTTTGGAAGCATTCTGATGATAACTTCTTTACAGCTAGCTTATCAATAATCACAGAAGTCTCTAGAATTCTATTTTTAGTTTTTTTTACAATCGTTTTGTTAATATTAATAGTATTAGATCTTCTGAGATATCTCCACTTAGTAATTTCCTTCTTCACCTGCATCAGAACCATATTCTTGAGGCTTATTGTTCATCATAAATCTCAGACTATCTCCCTCTTCTAATTCCCATTGCTGCTTCAGTTCTTCAATGGTTTTCGATGCTGCAGCTGCAATAGCAGGATTGGTATCCTGTGCTAATCTCTGCATATATTTTTAAAAATAAAAGTAAAAAATAATAATTAAATAAAGGAGAAAAAAAGAAGAAAAATTTCTGTTACTTTCACTTCTTAAATTTATAACTCTGCTTTTTAAATGATGGTGATGATGATGATATAATTACTTGCAATGCTCCCATGCCAGCATTTCCGAGAATCCACATAGATGGAGCTGCTGCCAGTGCATTTGCTAGAGCTTGCCTAAAATATAAAATAAAAACTTTTGTATCAAGGCTCTTAACATATACACCAGAATCGACAGTAGCTGCAAATGCTGTCTACCAAGATAAAACAAACATCTTTTCGGTAAGATTTCTACTATGCTCCTTTTATCACATTCTCTAGGAATGCAATATTATGATCGCGTCTCTAGCCCATATTAGCATCTGTTATATCTCATTTACAATTAAGTATAAATATGCAGTGAAGTAATACTGCACATAACTTATGCTAAGTTTATAAATAGGTATGAAATTAGCATGACATATATGAATGTGCGTATTTCTTGCATGAAAATTAAGAAAATGACTTATTTTGTTTAATTGGTCTACCTACTGCATACTTGCCTACGGTGATTTGTGCATAACATTTGTTTCTGTTTTGAATGTTCATTGTAGTCATTTGTATTTAAATGTCAGCATATGTAAATTAAGATTGATATTTAGTTTTTGCTTTACAAACTTTTGTAGCTATTTATTCATGCAAAATGCGGGACAAAGAGATATATGGTAAGCGATGCAATTTATAGTTCTTATGTTTTTTTATGTCATTGTTGAGATGTAGGTGGATAAAACTTATGATAACAGAAATGGATAAAGCTTGATGGCATCTCTATCAATCACTATACCATGGCATCAAGTGTTTTTGGTCACTAGGTAAAGTAGTGGAAAATTCATAAAAGAAGCCGGTGGAGTTGAAAGAGCCGCTACAAGTATTATTAAGCACACAGAAATTATGATCACCATCTATATCATCTGCAGAATCCAATATTTCATTGCTGTATATGTTGTATTGTATTGAAAAACTCCTTCATATCTAGACATTTTTCTAGGTGCATTCACAGTCTGTGTATAATCTGTTTAAACTGCTTTTAATGTATTTTATGGAGTGCAAGGAACAAGTTTATAGTCAGGATTTTTATAAAATATGCATATTGGTATATGAAATTCTGAAATGGTAATCTTATGTTTCAATGGAGTAGATGGAAAATGTACAGAAACATGTTTCTTCTGTTTTGCTATCAAAATATAAAACTATTTTTGGATACATGCTTATGAATCTCAAATTAAGATTCTTTCTTATGATTTTTCAGCATGAAATTTTCGATCATCTACAAATTATTTGCATTGGTTCTCTAAATTGAATTGTAGTTAATTTTCTATCATCTACAATCTACATGACCTATTTACCATAAATAGATCAGGGTAGGGTAGGAAACGTTCGAGTATTACTGAAATCCTTATCAACTTGCGAAGAACATTAATGTCATATATTGTTCATTTTATTTCTAGGATTTTGAAGGGCATAATTACCAATTAATTACATAAATATACCACAATAATGACTAATTAATGACTAGAAATGTGTTCGCTGTTTGTGATTAATGATTAACTATTAGATTATTGACACCCTTAATTTATGGTAAAAGTTTCCTTTTTCATTATCTATGTTCCTAATGGTTTAGTATTTATTTGTTAACCTTCATGGTTGTGTATTTTAAAACTTAAAACTTAAAAATGGTGTTTTACAAAAGTTTTGAAAATTTAATGAATTTGAACAAAATTGTTAATGGTTAATTGCAGTATATGTGTGTATTAAGTATTAATATGTATGATATAACACAATTGAAACATATGAATTTTGAATGACATATATCAAATTTAAAATTAGATGATCAATATATACTTTTTCACCATTTTTTATTTATGCATTTTTTCAATTTATAACCTCATCGTGAAAATATTTAATGTGTTTACTCATTGTAAACAACTCATGCTTTATTATTACATCTTCATTGGTTTAGCAGATCGATATATGATGACAATAATGATTATTTCCAGCTTTAAATTATCTTAACTGCCTTATACAGTAATATTGTTTTAAATTATATTTGATACAGAATATTTGTTGTGTCGTAATAATTAGTTGACTGTTGCCAAGGGCAAAGCTTCTGCTTGGCCACCAAGGGCAACTACCCTTCCTGAAATAATGAAAAGCGTATACCTATAATTTAATATTAGGCCCTATGACCAGACTTGAAAAGAAAGTTATAGGTTTTTGCCTTTTTTTTATTTTTTGAAAAGATTTTTGTCTAGATTAAGGCCCAACAGCTTTTAACTTATTTTTTAGTCAGTATTTATATACTAAAATATGATCCTAGATAAAATAATGGGCTAGCTCTACCACCAAGTCTACTGCATTTTCTCCTTTGTTTATTTCACGTAGATAGCGTGCTCCTGTATAATTTAAGCCACATAAGGTTTAAGTAGCACTACAATAATTTAGTAATAGGTCTTATCTCAACTAAACCAGAAAATGAATAATTCAATTTTGTAAATGTCGTGAAGTTATATGACGCTAATATCAATCATTTTTTATTCTATATTTCATGTGGGATCTTAGTTTTATATCGTTTTAATTACACACGTACAATTTGGCAAACCAAACTATATTTCTTAAAATTATTAGATACTATATATTTATATTAACAAAATTTGCATCATTGCAATGTATAGTGCCATAAGTTATACAAAAAAAATTGTGAACATACCATCGGCACGAGCTTCATTATTAGTAGCAAAGATAAAGATAAAGATAAAGATGTATGATGAGTGTTTTATTTAAAACTCAAGTTTGTTAATGAGCAGACCATAACAAATCGTTCGTTTATGAATCTTGATTAACAATTATAGTTCCGAAAGAGTGCAAACAGTTGACAGAACATTTACTTATTATACAAAATAAATTGTTAGAACCCTCCTTCTAGCAATACCACATTAACTTCAGTAACTTTGATTACGGATTCAAACACAGTTGAATCTAGAAATAATATGTACGATGCTGCATCCCACTGACTACAATTACTTGCTGTTTATAGGGTTAATTCTAAATATTAACCTTACTTCCCATACTACTCAGTTTCCTCAACTAAGGGAAAGCAACAGGTGGAGCAGGTTAGTCTAGCTAGATAAGTTTTAACCACATTTCAGTAATCATTTTAGAGTTATACTTTCATGGTATGACATGTAAGTTGATGGGAATGACACTATATTGTTAGCAAATATACTTTAATGGTCATATATGCTTTATAAAATAGTTGAGAATTTTCATGTTCGGAAAATAAGCACAATACAACCAAATGTACAGTTTTCCTAGGAATATATCAACCAGTGCATCTTTCTAAATTATTAAGGGCTAACTACTTTGTTGTTGTAAAGCCAGATAGTAGTTTAGTTTCTCTTCTTCTTCTTCTTCTTCTTCTTCTGTTTTTCATTTTTTTAATATTTTATAAACAAGAGTCAACACCAGAACCATGGATAGAAGTTCATATGTATAACAAAAGCCACGGTGAAAGTCTTATGCATTTAATTCTCCCTATTACTAGACAAGATTAGATAAAAGAACAGATACAAGAGATGAAACCATGTTGTGAAGTGATGATGCATATAATATGTTTCAATATTAGCTAAAATAACATATGTATGTATAAGTACAAGTATCATTTTCATTTCCAGTAGTATAAAATAAACTAAAACAAAAGAAACGAATATTAAAACTTTAATATTATAAAAAAATTGGTTCATGGCCGTTCTTAAGTTTTTTTGGTCTTCTCAAATGCTACGTTAGGTTTAGTTTATGCAGACAATGATACTGTCAAATTTACTTTCAGGAGTAACTATAAATGCATGCACACTGTGATTTGCAGGCCCACCTGGGCGTGCACATACACTCGTATATTATAGTTTATAGAGTCAAAATATATAAACCAAGGTTTTTGAATTGTTATTATTAGGATCTAGATCCCAGTGATTTTGAAAAGTGATTTTTGTGAAAATTTGAGAAATAAATAGATTGTTTGCTCAAGTTGTTGTTTTAGGAGTAACCGGAATACCATGGGAAGATCCATATTGTTAAGATTCTAGAGTTTAACATGTTTTGTTAGGAGGACCCCCTCCTTGACATTTTTTATTTTGGTTTTTGGTTTACTTCTCTTTTTGAGGAATTCAAAATTAATTTTTGAATATAAAATCCGGGCATTTAGCTCTAATTTTGGAAGTATTTTGAAAAATGCTGGATGCATAGCATTTATTATAGAATATTCTTTGCATTTTGTTTCATTACGTTTGTTACATTGATGTTAGTTGCATCATGTTACCTGATTGAATATAGTTGTTATAGTGTTTATATTGCAAGTGTTTATCGTAGGAGAAATATAGTTAATCAGGTTTACTAAAAACCAAGTAAGTAAATCGATTTTCTTAGGATGGTTATTACTTCTCCACTTCTTAATAATTTCGAGGACGAAATACCTTTAAAGAGGGGGAGAGTGTAACGACCCGTAAATTAATCGCTTTGTATTTCAATATTTAAATCATTTTAAATTTTTAAATAATGGATTTAATAACAAATAAACATATTTTAAATTTTAATTAATGATATTAAAATCATTTTCAATTTTGTTTACCAAAATAATAAGTTCAAATAAAAATAGAAAATGTGACCGAAAAACGTTTTATGAAATTTCGACTTTTTGGTATTGGAAAGTCGTTAGAAATGCCGTGCACATTTGTATCAACATGCACACCATATACATGTCATATGTTAAGTTAATTAAAGTATTAGTAGCAATAAACCATGCTTACTTTAAGTATAAACATGATGTGACATATTAAAAGAAAAGGAAATAATAAAATATAAAATAAACTCTCATGTATCCTATACTTCAAGTACACACACCTGGATGCATTTGCATGAGTTAAGACATGAAAGTAAGGGAAGAGGACATGTACTAGGGTATGGGAGAGGACGGAGCACCTTATACCATGATAAGTTTAACATATTTTATTCCTTAAGTCATTTGTTGGAAAAATTTCCTTTGCTTATTTGATTCAAAACTTCGAATTGTTTTCGAGTAATTGCAATGGGAAGAGTCTACCACTCTTCACGATGTCTAATTGTAGGTATTGTCTATTCTGTTAAGTTTAGACTGTTATCTTGTTTTATCCATTCTGTCCAATTTGGATTTTTTTCAGGCTATTTCCATCTTTCAAGTCTGGATCTTATTATTTTTGTCTATCATCTATGTTTGGATTTGTTTGCTATTGTTCTTTCCCATTCTTATGTTTGGTTGTTATTTATGTGGGAGAAAACCCATTCTGCATTAGCCGCATGGTCCATATATTATTGTTAAATACACTTCCTTTTATTTTGGAGTTTTTCTCATACCAGACATATTGTCTGACTCGAGTTGTTTATTTTCCCTAAACTCTTGGGTACTCAATTATATTTGAGTAGATTGAGAATAGTAGGTTTACATTTAGAGCTCTTTGAAGATGGTGATTGAGAAAGCGACTCCTTAGTTATCCAGTTATTTATTTCCGCTGTATGATTAAGTTGGTTTATTTGGTATTTGAAAAATGTAAAGTCAGAATGTATAACTGCCAATCTGTTAGGTGTTGTACTTTTTGTATGACTCTGATAACTTCATGTAAGGAGTAGCCTTTTGTACTATATCATTTTGTATTATATATAACCATTCTGTTGTGAGGTTTTTTTCAATTATGTTCTTTCTGTTATTTATTTTACTCCAAGACAGCTTATCTTTCAGATGCTTGGGCAATGGCACACAAATACCGAGTATGTATTAAGTGTCGTTCTCAGGGGTCAAAAAGGTGGGTCGTCATAATCTTGAATTTTGATGAAACCATTATCATTGGGATCGAAATAATAAGACAATGTTCGTCGACGAGTTTCGTAGTGATCCGACCCCTTTGTGATCGTATGAGCTTGGAACATAAAACTATTAATTTGAGAAACTAAAACATAGTATATATTATATTATACAAACACCATCCCACCCCTTATTCTCTTCATTATTTTGCTCTTCTTTCTTCTATAAACACAAAACTCAGCCGCCACCCTTTAACCAATTAAATTTGGAGCTTCAGCATCATTAGAGGCTATGGATGGATTCATTGAGATCGTATACAGTAGAGCTTCAAGTCCATAAAGTCAAAGTTGAGTGCGGAAGTACCTGTGGTGCTCAAAATTTGTTGGCTGATACTAGGGTTTTGATTTGGTGGTGACTGATATGGAGTTAGGTAGAGTGGACTACGTCGTTGAGCTTCTCTTGCGAAGACGAGTAGATGGGAGCAATTTAAGGAGCTGCGGCTACCTATTGCAAGTGCATCGATTGGGGTTTTTAGGGCATGGCTATAGGTCCTGATTTGATGTTGGGTGTGGACCTGCAGTAGTTGGGTCGGTTGCAAAGAGAACGCGAAGTGGAGTTTATAGGAACTAACAGTGCATAGTTTTGTTAAATATGGAGGGAGAAATTGGCAATGGAAGAGTGTGGCTATGGGATTGATGTACACAGCCATGTATAGGGAATTGAATTACGGGGGGAATAAGGATTTGGGGTGGTAAATTTAATTAAGCTGATTAGTTAATTAATTAATTTATAAAATCCAAATTTTTTTAAACTCATGACTTTAGCATACGAGGTCCAACCATGACGCCGTTTTCGCCATTGTACTCATAGCGAGAATACCTTTGTCTTGGTTAGCTTTGGCTTGGGTGATTTAACTCATCGTTTAATTTTTATAATGTCGTGTATATACTTGTTGTGTTAAAATATAAGTTAAAATAAATAATAATGCAAGTTATTACTTTTGGATCTCTCCTTACTTTGTAAAGCAAGCGACAACATTACATATTGTATACTAATTCTTATAACCTTCTAAAATATGTAACATGTCCAAGACTTTTTGCTTACATGTTTGATGGTGTATTGTGAGTGGTTAAAGAGAAATAGTCGTTATAAACAAACTTTGAAATCCACTGTATTAACATATGTTTAATTTGTTAAAATGTGAATATATTGTAGAACTATATATTTGGTTGTTCACTACACATGTTATGGTGTGTTGGACATAAAGGAACTGGTTTGGGAAGTTATAGAAATTGTGAATAGTAGTTGTGAAATTTAGAAGCGAAAAGGTTGGTACGAATGCAATTTGAAAATGCCTTGTGTTTGGTGATTTTTAAAGTTAACTTTGAAAGACATCCCAGAGATTTTTTTTGTATTTTTAACAAGTACTATTTTTAATACCTTAGTTATTGATTTTGATGACTACAACCATAAAAAACCAAATACAATCATATAAAATATAGATATTAATGTTTTGCCAAGTTATATAGTATATAGTATATAGTGCAGAATATTATACAAGTGATGAACCAAAGACTGTATAGTATAAAGACTCAAGAAGATAGAGGTAAAGACTCAGGCATACAAAGATCAAGATATGAAGATCTTAAGAATATAATTTAATGTATAGAGTTATAGCTTACATTATTAAAGTCTTTGGTAGCAATCTTTTATCTCTCTCCTATTTTCAATCATTAATTTTTAACCTAAATAAATTTTGAAATATATTTTAGAATATTTTATAAAAAAAATTAAAAGTTCAAAATGCTTATAAACTGTGTTTAAACTATTTTAAAAAGTATCAAATTATTTTACAAAGTGTAGGGTTTTTAAAACAATTTAAAATAAATAAGTATTCACAATATACATGTATATGTAGACATATAAGCAGATGATATGTCGATATACATGCTGCCAAATGGTATTCCAAATTTTGAACGTAAGTGTCTATTCGTTGTAACTCTTCATGAATGGACACATCTGTTGATTTGCTATACAATTGAGTTCAAAAGAATTTTAAAGTTTAGATTTACTTATTTTCTTCAATCCTCTTACTCTCTAGAAAAACCCATTGAAAATATACACTATTTTCTTTAAAATCAAATAGAATCAATTCATATTTTTTGTATTGATTCAATACTGCTTTCTTACTGTTTTGGAAACATCTCTCACCCAATTCAAAGATCAAAATGTTGTCCAAGAGGCTAAAAGATCCACTGTATCCAAAGTTCAAGAATTTGTCTACGGAAAAACTATCAACACTATCTATATTTGCTTTGGGCATGCTTGTAGCCTCAGCCTAGAGGTCTAGTAGGTATGCTTGTTGCCAATTTAAATCAAGTGGGTGTACCCTGAGACCGACAATTAAGGAGGGTATGTCTCATAGAATCGGAATCGAGATTTTATTTGGGTTTACCTTATACCCTTTTAAAGTTTTTTATTTGAAAAAAAAATCTACAATAGCAAATGTATGGGACTGGATGTCGGAGAAATCTAAACCAATATAAAATCTTCGGTGTCATCTCTCTAACTCTTTACTTTGTTTTGCTTCCTTTAATTTTATCTATGGTTGCATCTATGACTATTTGACAGTATAATTCTATGTTGTTAATGTATGATTTAACATTTAATTTGAATGAAATTTAAAATGATTTACATAATTTAGAAAACACTATTCACCTCTCTCTAGTATTTAATTAGCCTTAAGATCCATAATTCCACAATCCACAACTAGAAGTGTACTTGTCACTAGAGAAATACCAAAGTTTAAATATATTTTTAATAATTATTTGTGAACTTTTAAAGTAAATGGTTTAAATTATAAAACATGTTTCTATGGCTTTTATATAAATTATAAAATAAGTATTTTTAAGTAATATCTGGAATAAATGTTTTAAACCATAGTATAAGTATTTTTAAAGTATTTTTATATTCATAATGTTTTTATAAAATTAGTTAAAATTTTTATTAAACTTTTAGAAAGCTTATTTAAATTATTTTTGAGTTTTATTAATGATATTAGCTTATTAATAAATTAATATACACACACACATATCATTTGAAAAAGTTTTTAGTAAATATATAAGTTTTAAAAAGTAAGTAAGTATTTATAAATATATGGAAGGTAATTTGGATTTTAACAGTTAAGTTAAAATAACTTATTTTGAGAAGCTAAATTAAAAGTGTATTAACTTAATCAATAAGAGAAGATACTGTTAGATATTTCAAATGAATATTTTAAGGATAACTATGAGTAAATGGTTTTGGGTTGTAGCAGACAATGTTTTAGTAACATTTGTTTTTAAACCTGATTAATTGTACTTATAAATATAATTAGATATTTAATAAGGAATATTTAAAAAAAAATTATAAGTGAAGAGTTTGAGTTGTTGTGACAATGTTTAAGTAACAGTTTTGTCTTAAACCCTTATAAATGTAACTAGATATTAAAAAAGATTTTTAAAGATAAATATTTAAAGTATGAAATGGTTTGGGTTATAGTAAACTGTAACGACCCAGAATTTTTATTATTTAAAATTTGGATATTTAATTAATTTTAAATATTAATAAGTGAATTTATAAGTCGAATAAATTTTATTTCGAATAATTGGATTTAATTAAATAATTAAATCGATAATTTAATAAGTGAAATTATGGAAATAATTGAAAATTGGGTTAAATATGATTGAAAATGATTTGTAAAAATTTATTTTATCATGTTGAAGTTAGAATGATATTTTAGAACTTTTAAAATTGAATTAAAAGTTAATTTGTGAAAATTGAATATTTTAATATTTAATCGACTAGTGAAAATAGCCAAATTTTGAACAGTCTCAGAATTGAACGAAACCAGTTCCATTGGATCCGTAATAGTTAGTTATTACCAGATTTCAATTTTCGTGTCAATCGGAGTTACCATTTGATCGTGGCAGCTCGAAACGCATCGAATTGCTTTTAATATTAATTTGGCGAGTTAAAATAGCCATTTTTCAAAAAGTCTCGGATTTCGACGAAACCATTTTCATCAGATTCGTAATGTGATATTATTGTAAGGTTTCAAATTTCGTGTCAATTGGATTTACTGTTTGTCCGGTACAAATTAAAACGCCTAGAAAATCGTTTAAATCAGTTTAATTTAAATTGAACGTTTGTAGCCATATCTCGCACAGATGTTCGAATTAGCTTTCGAAACCTGTTCCATTGTGTCCGGAACGCGGGGTAAACCCTAGAAACGCTGGTTACGGCGCGTGAAATCGGAGTTCGGAATTCCCAGATGAATAGTGTTCGAAATTTCCTATAAATAGACCCTTACCCCTTCATAAATTAAAAAAAAAAAATATCTAAAACCCTAACCCTAATAATTCACAGCCGCCACCATCAATTGCATGGCCGAAAATTCACTTCCTTTCTTCCCCAAATCTCTTCAAATCCGTGAAGTATTACAACAAACTTCCAACATGAATATTGTAGAGGGCTGTGAGTACTACAATCTCAACGGTGGAGATCGGAAAATTCGACATGGATCAACGGCAATTCTCGCTCAAAGGTGGAGCGGTCGCGCACGCAATACGATGGCTACAGGTGACCGAGCTTGCTTGTTCTTGGGCCGAGAGTGTAGCTTGTCACGAGCTTCAATGTGGGAGTGTTTGATCGCGTTCAAGTTCAACGTGGAGGTTAAAAATTTAAACCCTAATTAGTATAGAGTGGGTTCGGCCTTGCTCAGGAGTCGCGCGCGTGAATAAGTGATGGGGAAGAAGGAGCTAACGCACGGATCTGAAGGGAAGTAGGGGATCTACGGCTGAGATCAAGTGTAGGTTAAAAAATTATAAAGAATATGTTGAAATTATTATATAAAAATTTGTGTAATGTTCAAATATTCATAACTTTTTCATACGAGGTCGAAAACGCGCGAAACCAGTTGCGTTGGAATCGTATGGACGAGCACTACGCTATGGAATTAGATTGGAGTCGTTTGGAGTTAGTGAGAATTTCGGGTAAAATTAAACGTCCGTTTAATTTTATTCGAAATAAATCGCTAAAACGAAATTAAAATCAAGGTGAGAACTTCTCACTCAATCGAATCAGTTTCGATTTTATTTTAAATAGTTAGATTTAAAATATTTGAATGCATGTTTGAATGATGATTGATATCTATTGATTGTTAAAATAGACATTATGCGCCGTTAGTAAGCGGATGTTATTTATTAAAAACATATACCGCGAATATTTCATAAACAGTGAAATTGGTATTATATAAATAGCAATATATATATATATACATATATATATATTAGCATATGTATATATTGGAGTTATTGATTTCCTGCATTTGTATAGCGGATGAGACCCTATTGCGCCGTCTATTAAGCGGATAATATTTTAAATCCCATATACCGCGATAATTTCGTACTGGAGCGAAATTGGTATTGTGCTAATGTTTGTGGATGCAGGAAAACAGGTTGGAGGGATCCAACTGGATTCCTCAACAGTATTTATTTGAATTCAGATATTTTGATATTTGATGGATAATCATATAGATATATGATGTCGTTGTTGTCGTGATTGGCTATTTGGTATGTAGCATCATTGGACCAAATTTTGGAATTTTAAAAGGATTTCAAAGTGATTTTTGAAAGTATACGTTTATAAAATATTTTTGGAATTGATCCATTTTAAATAAATAAACGATATAATTTTTAATGTTATAAAAATTATGATTTTTTAGAAATATAGTAAAAAAAAACTGCTTTTTGAAAATATGAGGCTAATGATTTTATAAAATAGTTAAATCGGGATTTTTGAAATTATTGTGAAAAGTTTAAATACAGGATTTATGAAATTTAATTATTTTATAAATCAGAATGATGAAATTATAAAGGAGATTAAAGATGTTTTAAAATAATAGTATAAATTGATTTTATAAAGGATTTATAAATTGATATTTATAAATTAAAACATTTGAATTATAAAACGAGTTTTTATAAGTGTTTGAATGAAGTGAAAATGGATTGCATAAGTGAATGGAAATTATAAAATTATAAATGGTGAAGTTATAAATGAAATTTATAAATAGTAAGATTTATAGATTTTGTGAAGTTATTAAAGAATATATTTGGATAAATAATTGAATCTTATAAGTTATAAGATTTATAATTGTGAAGTTTAAAGGAACGATTTTGTAAACAAATAAATTATAAGTATTTGACTTATAATATGAACCTTTAGTTTATAATTGAGTTATAAATCTAATAGGTTAATAAAGGAATTTATAAAAGGAAGTTGTTATAAAATAAATAGAAATGGAATTTATAAACGTTGTTTCATAAATTCGCAAACGACTTATTTTGATAAGTAAATTGTTATAACTTATTTATGGAGTTATATTCACGTTTTAGACAGTGAATAATCCTTTAAAGTAAAATGAATAGAAATGATGAAATTGGTTAACGTAGTATATTCATGTTTTTGAATAGTGAATAATATGTTAAAGAAAATGTTTAGATTTGATGTTTTAAATAGAATTAAAACGATCTAACGATATTTTAAAAATGTGTTGAGATTCGAAACCATAGATTTCAACATCTATTGTTGAAATAGACGTTTTCGAGAAATAAAAGGAAATGGTGGACTATAACACTGTTGTTATAGTAAATGATTTTCGAAAGGAAATGTTTTGTATAGTATTGGGATTTATATATCTATTTTAATTTCGAATCCCTATACTAGTGATTTTGGGTTGTCGTAACGATGTTTTACGCAACATTCGTTTTGGCCCAAATAAATATGTTTAAGAGAACGATTTCATTAAAGAATGAAATATATACTTAATCTCGATTTAAGTATATTGAATATTTTCTAAGTATTGAAAATAAATAAAATTTGTGAATTACTTATTTTTAATAAGTATGGAAATGTTTTCCAATATAAAGTGAATATTTTGAGAATTTATCTTTTTGAAGATAAATTGAAATGAATAATTGAAATCGTATATTCATAGATATTTTGGAATATAAATTCACTATGGAATTTATAAAAGAAAGTGGAATATGTTAAAAATAAATATTGATTTATTTTTGACATATTGAAATTATATATCTTGTAAAGATATTTTTGGGAAATAAATAATTTGGAAAATTATTTGGAATCTGGTGATGTTGTGCATATCCATTGATAGTTCAATAACCGACTATCAATAATTACCTTTGAAGGGTATTTGTTGTGATTTGCTTGAATTTGAATGCACACTTATTTTTAAATTATTGCGCTCGTTATTCGGATTACCCATTCCGAATAGTGATACGACGTAATGGATAACATTGATGACCGGTGTTGAAGACCGGGTATTTGCGAAAGCGATAGGATGACCTATCGATTGTCTCTGCACTGGGTAGCTCCTGGTATAGAGATTCCCTAAGTGATGGGAAATTCGATCGGGATTGTGAATACCCGGATTGCAAGGGCTTCGTGAGAAGTGCCTTCGGTTCTGTTCGAGCCCGGAACAGACTTGTATGGATTGTATGTCTGACGTTACAAATTGAGATATAAAGCCGATTTCTTTCAAATATATTTCTGTTGGTGGCGGAGAATTTATTCTTTTAGCTTAACACCCTTCTCTGAGACGTACGAGCTCAGAGGTTATGTAGTTGAAGGTCACCAGCGATATATTCCCAATTTGGTAATGTGACATGCTGAGTGTTGCTGTAAATGATCATTGTGTTGATTATTTGTGATAGGATCATTTATTTGATCGTCTATCCTGGTGATCATTTCTATGATCATTTGTTGACCCAAAGCATGGCTTTTGTATAAAGTATGTTTTTGTGGACGTGACTTCGTCGAGCCTCACACCTCGGGAATGGTCAAAACAGGAAAGATGCGGCAAGGTTATGAGGGGTAGCGCCCTTTAGGATATGTGCATTTCCTTCTGGAAAAGGGTGGTGTCATGGTATGGAGCCCAGATACTTACTCATGTTGAAAACACTTTATGATTGTGTGAATTGATTGCGAGCGCTCGGGTGAAAGGTCCCAAAGGACCGGGGGATGGCATATTCGGTCAGTTGTTTGATACCAAAATGTCACGATCCAAATTCCAGCGTTCAAAAATCGACATCCGTACTCCACTGTACTTGAATGCCGCAGATTCAAACGTCGAAATTCGAGTCGTGCCGGAGCTTATAACACATTAAGTAAATAACACAGCGGAAGAAAAAGAATATGCATATATCAATATACAACATTTGATACAATAACTGATACAACATGAATGATACAACAGAATGGTACAATAGATATCAACATTTTCAGAGATACAAAGAATAGCAGCGGAAATAAAAGATAACACTAGCAGCGGAACAAATCTCCAAAATAGTCTTCAAGAAAGAACTCCAATATCAGTAATCTCCATCTCTAAAGCACCAATCCAGAATAGCTCGAACTCCCAAATCAAGATGTAACCCGGCCTTGTGTTGGTAGAGATCCGGTTTGGTTCTCGGGGATGTCCATCCAGAGGCATTCTCATGTGGCAATGGGAAGTCCCTTGGCCTGATCATTCGTTGGAAATCCAAAGAAACAATACGAGACTTGTATGGTTTTAGTTGTAGAACCTGCCATCTAATATGGTAGCTATAGCAAGCATACTATAATGGTACCTATGCTGGCTAAGATTTATATTCTACTTTCGAAATATCTTCTACACTATGCACTAATAATGATAACAATGTAAGGACCCGATTCTTCGTCTTTCGAAAATTCAACATCGATACTCACTTTATCGACTGCCGAGCAATCGAACGACGGAAAACCGAACACTTAGGGTTTTAAGAAAAAAAAAAGGGATAAGAAGATAGAAAATAGAGAGAATAAAATAGAAAATAGAACGGAACAGAACACAACACAACAATATCAGAATCTCACAATTCGCAGCGGAACAACATATAATAATAAATGAATAATCTTTAAACAAAGAACTATATCAGTTATTACATTTTATACATTACATTTCATTACATCATCATCAGAGTGTACAACAACAACAACAACAAACAGTGCAGCGGAAAAAGAAATACTATATAAACTAGTAATACGTCATGCCATCCATCTTGCCTCCAGCAACTCCTGAATATTAGAGCATATGGTTAAGCGACAACCATGGTTCTGTTGGGTATTACTCATTAGAGATAGAGTCAGTAGTGCTCTAGAATGAGTTTGAGTGTAATAATAGCTATGAGAGCGTATTTGTTAGTGAATATAAAATTGTTTTATATTGTGATGATTGGTTTGTTGAGTGGTATATGGATTCTGGTTAATACGAGTAATTAACGTTGTTGATAGGGATCTCTAAACACTAGAATAGAACAATTCGACACGATATTGTTTTTAAATTGGGTAAATGGAATAATTTTGCCTTGAGTATATTTATATATATAAAGGAATAATTTTTCAGAATTATTAAAGTGTATATAAATTGATTGTTTAGATGTTTGAATAATCTAAATTGAAGAATAATTGTATAAGCAAATGAATTATAAGAATTGAATTATAATTAATGTGATTTACAATTGTGAAATAAACTTATATATATGAGAAGTGAAACTATATGGATATATTTATGAATATGAGTTGTAATAAAAATGAATTAAGTTATGTAAAACCAAGTGATGTTGTTAAATGGAATATAACTTAAAAGATGTTGAATGAAGTTGATATTAGTATCAAAGTAAATTAATAAAGTTAAGTGATAGATATGAACTTAAGTTATGTAATGAAATTCAACTTTTGTAATTGAATTGAATTAATGGATTGAATGTAAATCAATTAAATGTGAATGGTTGATATGAAATAATGAATGTAAGTGTTAATTCATTAAATTCTAATGTTATTGGAAGTTGAAAGATTTAATGAAAATCAATTTAATTAATCCAATTGAAAGTTAAGTGAATCTTAAATAGAATTGAATTTGATTTGGAAGTAAACCAACTTGAATATGAATTAGTGAATATAAACTAATTGAAAATGAATGTTAGTAAAAACATCCACTGTTAATGAATCGAATGTGATTAAATTGAAAACCTATTTCATTGAATATTAATGAGAATATGAATGAATATTGATTTGGTTATGGATTTGTTGGATGATAGTTGGTTGATGTTTGCATTTGTTGTTTTACTTCAATTGCTATGTTGACATATATAGTTATTATGTTGCTATATGTTGTATATTGATACTATTATCTATATGCATGATTCTCATGTTGTTTGTTGAGTGATTAGTAGGTGCGGATCGCGTTTGCTTCGCATTTGGAGCTCGCTTTCGTGCTATATTAGCCGTATATGCTTGCTAATAAAATATAAGGTACATATCTCGGATTACATACCGTACTTTTATACTTTTTTCCCTTCGGTATGCCTCATTACTTGATGAGATGTATATTTGTGATATATATACTGTCATTTTTTTTCGGATCGAGCCGCGCAAAGGAGACTATGGCGAATTTTTCCGGAAATTTAAGGCGTTAGAAAAAAATTTGAGAAAATTGAAAAATTTGTGAAAACTTTAACTTTGATTTGGAATTGAAAGTTAAACAATAGTGTTTGGTTTGAAAAGATAACTAAGTATGATTTGAAACTTAGTAAAGTATTATAAGAAGTTTGATTATGAATTTATGGAAAATTAATTAATTCTATAAGTTTTCTTACTTGATAATTTCGAGGACGAAATTCTTTTAAGGGGGGAAGATTGTAACGACCCAGAATTTTATTATTTAAAATTTGGATATTTAATTAATTTTAAATATTAATAAGTGAATTTATAAGTCGAATAAATTTTATTTCGAATAATTGGATTTAATTGAATAATTAAATCGATAATTTAATAAGTGAAATTATGGAAATAATTGAAAATTGGGTTAAATATGATTGAAAATGATTTGTAAAATTTTATTTTATCATGTTGAAGTTAGAACGATATTTTAGAACTTTTAAAATTGAATTAAAAGTTAATTTGTGAAAATTGAATATTTTAATATTTAATCGACTAGTGAAAATAGCCAATTTTTGAACAGTCTCAGAATTGAACGAAACCAGTTCCATTGGATCCGTAATAGTTAGTTATTACCGGATTTCAATTTTCGTGTCAATCGGAGTTACCATTTGATCGTGGCAGCTCGAAACGCATCGAATTGTTTTTAATATTAATTTGGCGAGTTAAAATAGCCATTTTTCAAAAAGTCTCGGATTTCGACGAAACCAGTTTCATCGGATCCGTAATGTGATATTATTGTAAGGTTTCAAATTTCGTGCCAATTGGATTTACCGTTTGTCCGGTACAAATTAAAACGCCTAGAAAATAGTTTAAATCTGTTTAATTTAAATTGAACGTTTGTAGCCATATCTCGCACAGATGTTCGAATTAGCTTTCGTAACCTGTTCCATTGTGTCCGGAACGCGGGGTAAACCCTAGAAACGCTGGTTACGGTGCGTGAATCGGAGTTCGGAATTCCCGGATGAATAGTGTTCGAAATTTCCTATAAATAGACCCTTACCCCTTCATAAATTAAAAAAAAATATATCTAAAACCCTAACCCTAATAATTCACAGCCGCCACCATCAATTGCATGGCCGAAAATTCACTTCCTTTCTTCCCCAAATCTCTTCAAATCCGTGAAGTATTACAACAAACTTCCAACATGAATATTGTAGAGGGCTGTGAGTACTACAATCTCAACGGTGGAGATCGGAAAATTCGACATGGATCAACGACAATTCTCGCTCAAAGGTGGAGCGGTCGCGCACGCAATACAATGGCTACAGGTGACCGAGCTTGCTTGTTCTTGGGCCGAGAGTGTAGCTTGTCACGAGCTTCAATGTGGGAGTGTTTGATCGCGTTCAAGTTCAACGTGGAGGGTGCAAATTTAAACCCTAATTAGTATAGAGTGGGTTCGGCCTTGCTCAGGAGTCACGCGCGTGAATACGTGATGGGGAAGAAGGAGCTAACGCACGGATCTGAAGGGAAGTAGGGGATCTACGGCTGAGATCAAGTGTAGGTTAAAAAATTATAAAGAATATGTTGAAATTATTATATAAAAATTTGTGTAATGTTCAAATATTCATAACTTTTTCATACGAGGTCGAAAACGCGCGAAACCAGTTGCGTTGGAATTGTATGGACGAGCACTACGCTATGGAATTGGATTGGAGTCATTTAGAGTTAGTGAGAATTTCGAGTAAAATTAAACGTCCGTTTAATTTTATTCGAAATAAATCGCTAAAACGAAATTAAAATCAAGGTGAGAACTTCTCACTCAATCGAATCAGTTTCGATTTTATTTTAAATAGTTAGATTTAAAATATTTGAATGCATGTTTGAATGATGATTGATATCTATTGATTGTTAAAATAGGCATTATGCGCCGTTAGTAAGCGGATGTTATTTATTAAAAACATATACCGCGAATATTTCATAAACAGTGAAATTGGTATTATATAAACAGCAATATATATATATATATATATATATATATATGTATATATATTGGCATATGTATATATTGGAGTTATTGATTTCCCGCATTTGTATAGCGGATGAGACCCTATTGCGCCGTCTATTAAGCGGATAATATTTTAAATCCCATATACCGCGATAATTTCGTACTGGAGCGAAATTGGTATTGTGCTAATGTTTGTGGATGCAGGAAAACAGGTTGGAGGGATCCAACTGGATTCCTCAACAGTATTTATTTGAATTCAGATATTTTGATATTTGATGGATTATCATATAGATATATGATGTCGTTGTTGTCGTGATTGGCTATTTGGTATGTAGCATCATTGGACCAAATTTTGGAATTTTAAAAGGATTTCAAAGTGATTTTTGAAAGTATACGTTTATAAAATATTTTTGGAATTGATCCATTTTAAATAAATAAACGATATAATTTTTAATGTTATAAAAATTATGATTTTTGAGAAATATAGTAAAAAAAAACTGCTTTTTGAAAATATGAGGCTAATGATTTTATAAAATAGTTAAATCGGGATTTTTGAAATTATTGTGAAAAGTTTAAATACAGGATTTATGAAATTTAATTATTTTATAAATCAGAATGATGAAATTATAAAGGAGATTAAAGATGTTTTAAAATAATAGTATAAATTGATTTTATAAAGGATTTATAAATTGATATTTATAAATTAAAACATTTGAATTATAAAACGAGTTTTTATAAGTGTTTGAATGAAGTGAAAATGGATTGCACAAGTGAATGGAAATTATAAAATTATAAATGGTGAAGTTCTAAATGAAATTTATAAATAGTAAGATTTATAGATTTTGTGAAGTTATTAAAGAATATATTTGGATAAATAATTGAATCTTATAAGTTATAAGATTTATAATTGTGAAGTTTAAAGGAACGATTTTGTAAACAAATAAACTGTAAGTATTTGACTTATAATATGAACCTTTAGTTTATAATTGAGTTATAAATCAAATAGGTTAATAAAGGAATTTATAAAAGGAAGTTGTTATAAAATAAATAGAAATGGAATTTATAAACGTTGTTTTATAAATTCGCAAACGACTTATTTTGATAAGTAAATTGTTATAACTTATTCATGGAGTTATATTCACGTTTTAGACAGTGAATAATCCTTTAAAGTAAAATGAATAGAAATGATGAAATTAGTTGACGTAGTATATTCACGTTTTTGAATAGTGAATAATATGTTAAAAAAATGTTTAGATTTGATGTTTTAAATAGAATTAAAACGATCTAACGATGTTTTAAAAATGTGTTGAAATTTGAAACCATAGATTTCAACATCTATTGTTGAAATAGACGTTTTTGAGAAATAAAAGGAAATGGTGGACTATAACACTGTTGTTATAGTAAATGATTTCCGAAAGGAAATGTTTTGTATAGTATTGGGATTTATATATCTATTTTAATTTCGAATCCCTATACTAGTGATTTTGGGTTGTCGTAACGATGTTTTATGCAACATTCGTTTTGGCCCAAATAAATATGTTTAAGAGAACGATTTCATTAAAGAATGAAATATATACTTAATCTCGATTTAAGTATATTGAATATTTTCTAAGTATTGAAAATAAATAAAATTTGTGAATTACTTATTTTTAATAAGTATGGAAATGTTTTCCAATATAAAGTGAATATTTTGAGAAAGATAAATTGAAATGAATAATTGAAATTGTATATTCATAGATATTTTGGAATATAAATTCACTATGGAATTTATAAAAGAAAGTGGAATTTGTTAAAAATAAATATTGATTTATTTTTGACATATTGAAATTAAATATCTTGTAAAGATATTTTTGGGAAATAAATAATTTGGAAAATTATTTGAAATCTGGTGATGTTGTGCATATCCATTGATAGTTCAATAACCGACTATCAATAATTACCTTTGAAGGGTATTTGTTGTGATTTGCTTGAATTTGAATGCACACTTATTTTTAAATTATTGCGCTCGTTATTCGGATTACCCATTCCGAATAGTGATACGACGTAATGGATAGCATTGATGACCGGTGTTGAAGACCGGGTATTTGCGAAAGCGATAGGATGACCTATCGATTGTCTCTGCACTGGGTAGCTCATGGTATAGAGATTCCCTAAGTGATGGGAAATTCGATCGGGATTGTGAATACCCGGATTGCAAGGGCTTCGTGAGAAGTGCCTTCGGTTCTGTTCGAGCCCGGAACAGACTTGTATGGATTGTATGTCTGACGTTACAAATTGAGATATAAAGCCGATTTCTTTCAAATATATTTCTGTTGGTGGCGGAGAATTTATTCTTTTAGCTTAACACCCTTCTCTGAGACGTACGAGCTCAGAGGTTATGTAGTTGAAGGTTATCAGCGATATATTCCCAATTTGGTAATGTGACATGCTGAGTGTTGCTGTAAATGATCATTGTGTTGATTATTTGTGATAGGATCATTTATTTGATCGTCTATCCTGGTGATCATTTCTATGATCATTTGTTGACCCAAAGCATGGCTTTTGTATAAAGTATGTTTTTGTGGACGTGACTTCGTCGAGCCTCACACCTCGGGAATGGTCAAAACAGGAAAGATGCGGCAAGGTTATGAGGGGTAGCGCCCTTTAGGATATGTGCATTTCCTTCTGGAAAAGGGTGGTGTCATGGTATGGAGCCCAGATACTTACTTATGTTGAAAACACTTTATGATTGTGTGAATTGATTGCGAGCGCTCGGGTGAAAGGTCCCAAAGGACCGGGGGATGGCATATTCGGTCAGTTGTTACTCAGTTAGGGGTAACCCGGCCTTGTGTTGGTAGAGATCCGGTTTGGATCTCGGGGATGTCCATCCAGAGGCATTCTCATGTGGCAATGGGAAGTTCCTTGGCCTGATCATTCGTTGGAAATCCAAAGAAACAATACGAGACTTGTACGGTTTTAGTTGTAGAACCTGCCATCTAATATGGTAGCTATAGTAAGCATACTATAATGGTACCTATGCTGGCTAAGATTTATATTCTACTTTCGAAATATCTTCTACACTATGCACTAATAATAATATCAAATGTTTCTTTTTAATGCGTATCAAGCATCTTTGACTATCATAAGGAGAAATCTCCTCCAAGTCTGCGTTTGCATTGTGTGTGTGGCGGGAGGTCTTATGGTAGTCTCATTTTTAAAAGCATTGCGAATTGACTTTAAAAATATTCCTCTATTTTGATTTTAAAGATAAATAAACTGTTTTGAGTTCCCACACCAGTCACATGACTGACTCGGAGTTTATTGTTTTCCTTCCTAAACTCTGGGTGCCCACCAATTTCTACACGGGCAGTCAAAAGTTAGGTTTATCAGGATATTCTGGATATTCAGGAGTTGCTGGAGGCAAGATGGATGGCATGGCGTATTACTAGTTTATATAGTATTTCTTTTTCCGCTGCACTGTTTGTTGTTGTTGTTGTTGTTGTACACTCTGATGATGATGTAATGAAATGTAATGTATAAAATGTAATAACTGATATAGTTCTTTGTTTAAAGATTATTCATTTATTATTATATGTTGTTCCGCTGCGAATTGTGAGATTCTGATATTGTTGTGTTGTGTTCTGTTTCGTTCTATTTTCTATTTTCTTCTCTCTATTTTCTATCTTCTATCCCTTTTTCTTTTTCTTAAAACCCTAAGTGTTCGGTTTTCCGTCGTTCGATTGCTCGGCAGTCGATAAAGTGAGTATCGATGTTGAATTTTCGAAAGACGAAGAATCGGGTCCTTACACAAACGATGTTTTAATAACATTTGTTGTTAAACCCTTGAATTATATTTTAAAGTGTAAAAGTATTATCAATATACCAAGATCTTTAATAATAGATTTTTAAAGATAACGATAATAATTATGGAGAACTTTTCGAGTAAGGATAGAAAAAGTATGTATGTATTTAAACTATAAAAGAGAGAAGCGGTTTATAGTAACAATATTTATGTAACATTTGTTTTCAACCTCTTTGATTATATTTCAAAGTAAGTAAATCCTACTAGGTGATTTGTGAATATACTTATGCCATTGATATAAGTTCATGAATACTTTTGAAGTATAGAAAAGAGTACACATGAACTGTAAATACATAAATAGTAAATACGTGAATGGTAAAACGTGAATAGTAAATACGTGAATAGTAAATACACGATTAGTAAAATACGTGTATATATCTTTTACAATGGGGAATTAAATCTATATACATGTTTAACAAGTTAAGTTTTAAGTAAACAAGGAAGTTTAATTGAAAGGGAGTTTTACTAAATAAGGAAGTCTAATTAATAAAAGAATTTTATTAGATAAAAAGGAGTTTTATTAATAAAGGAGGTTTTAATTAATAAAGGGTTAATTAAATAAAAAAAAGGGATTAAAAGTCATTTATGTGACTTGATCATGCTTTATGTGTGTTAAATGTGCTTTGTGTGTGTACTTGTTTATGGAAAGTACTTAGTCGTGTATTTAGCACTAAAGCCGAAAAAATAGACTTCTTTCTATCTATGAGGTACTAGGGAGGTAATCGTGAAAAATCCATGTGCGAACGCGCCTTAGCGGTCTTGATTGTACTTCAAATTGTTGTGTCGTAGATGCAAGACGCACAACCATTTTCTGATTTATATTCTTCACCCTAGACATTATCTATTATATCATAATATGTACCTACTAGATATTTTGCTTCTTTTGATGGGATAACCATTTCGACTATCTTAAAATGTGATGTTATATTCTATTCATATATTTCTTGAGTTTCTCATACCAAACTTATGTCTGACATGCGGCTTTTGTTTTCCCTAAATTCCTCGTTTGCTCTTTCGAGCAGCCTTTGAATAGCTGATTTTCATTGATGTTCATTGAGCTTTTGGAGAGAACCTGGAATTTATCTTCCCTGGAATAGTTTATGTGCGTGTGTGTGTATGTGTATATTTACCAAAAATTGCAATGACAGGCTATATAACATTCAGGCAGATGATATTACTCTAATTAATAATCTCTTAAATACTATGTATATCAGAGTAGCTTCATGTATTATATTTTGATATTATATATTATCATTCCACATGTTAGGTTCTGATGGCTTGGTTCTATTTCTTGTTCCTTTTCTTTTCTTCATTTTCTTGAATCTAATGTTCTGTCTTTCTAGCATGTAGTTACTTGGTACATGAATACCGTGGATGTATCGGCGTCAACATTCGAGTGTCTAAAAGGGCATTCGTTACATTAATGGTCGCATTGGTTGTGATGGTTGTAGTGGATGCATGAATATATTGGTTGAAATTTACTAACAAGTATTTAGATGTAGGAGAAGAGTGGAAAATAAAATTACATGGGCTTGATCGCCCAACGGGAGAGCGTTGGCAGTCTTTTCGTATGTATCAGCTATTGAGCCTATAGCCGCACCGTATATGGTTAGGTGCCATCCAATCGTCCTTGAAACCTTTTCCATTTTTGTTATACACACACACACACACACACAACACACACACAAAGAGGTATGAATTTTCATGTAGAAGCAAAAGAGGAAATGAAATGATGGACGACGGCTATATCAAGGATAACTAATAGTATATTCTGTTGCACCATCATTATATCATTTATGAGTCAATAACAATTGATTTTTTGAAATATGAATTACTGTGATAATGTTGTAATGTAATTGTATTATTGAGATAATCTTTATTTCTATTGATGTTTGATTCTGATGTGAGGTTATTTGTTTTATTAACTGTTTTGGAATCTTTTTAATTTCCATCTACACGTGGTCCACTACTTTTAATATTCGAAACAAGTTTTAAGTATATTTTGATATCGTTTATAATTGACTTGGATTTTAAAAATTATGGGTCATCACTCTTGGTATCAAAGCTTTGGTTTAGCGATTCCTCGAGATTTTGGAAGTTAACGCCATTACCTCACCCTAAAATTGTGTTTATTTACGAAGAAAGAAGATGAATAAAGTAGGAGTGGGGTATGTCGAACAGTTATAAAAGAGGTTAATTGTTGGTTGTAAACCGAGTGACACGCACTCGATGTTAGATTAAAATTTAAACCTGGCTTTAATAAAAATGGAATCATTATTATTTTCAAAAATAAGATATTTGTCGGAAAAATTTATAAAATATACACATCTAATTTTAAAGGTGTTTAATAAAAAAGAGAAAAATGGTTGTTCTCGGGGATGAAAGTGATTTGTTGAACTTTTTGATGAGAATAAAGTATATCGTTTAGAAAAATAAAATATTTTTATGAAGGTGTTTTCAAAAAGGGAAGGTGAACATATTAAAAATATATTGTTTAAAAGTACTTTTAGAAGAAATGTCTAATTAAATATGGGAAGTTAAATTCAGTCTCTGAATAAACTTTGTTAATAAATATTTTGTTTAAAAGTACTTTTATGAAAGGGTATTTAGTTTAAAATATTATAGTAGGAACATTTTAATGGGAACATTTTAAGTTGAATTTTTTATATTTTGAAACATCCTTTGAAAAAGATAACTTGTAACCTCATTTTGACTCGAAATACTTTGCAAAAATATTTTGCTGATGGATATGTTGGAAAGGAAAACCTTTTTAATGGATATTTTAAATATTTACTGTAAGTTTGAGTAGTAGTTATAAGATGCTTTGAGGAAAAGAAAACTATTCTGATAATAGTGTAGAATTTAAAATGCTTTCGTCTAAAGAGCCTAGAATGGCTAATGAGAACTCTCATTTTAAAAAGAAAGAATATTTTGCTGAAACATTCTTTATAGTGAATGCTATATGATTTGGAGTAGATTTATTTTAAAGTAACTTTACAAAAAGTTGTACCCATAGAAAGATATATTATTTTAATGCAATTACTTGATATAGTGTAAATATTTTGTTTTGAGAAATTATTTTATTAGTGGTGATATTTGAAAATAGTTTGATGGAAGTATCTTTTCGGGTAGAGAATGTAATAGATTATTCTTTTGAGAAGAAAAGTTTTATCAAAGGAGTGCATTTGATTTCAAAAAACTCTTGCCTAAAAATTTAATTGTTTTAAAATAATTTCACTTATAAAGGTGCTCTTTGGTAGATGATGTTTTAAAAAGAATTTTTTTTTTGGTAAATAGATTTTATTGAAAAGAGACTTAACTTGAAAATTATTTTATTAAGAATATATATTGTTGAGGAATGATGTATCATAAAATATCTATTTTTGCAGTATCTTGAGAAAATATTTTACTAACAAGAGCATGATTCCATTTGAAAAGTAAATAGTTAAAATAGTAAAATATTTAATTGAATAACAAACTTTGGAGGTGTTTGTTAAACAGGTATTTTATTAAGAAGAAGTTTTGTTTGTAGTTTTTAACTAAGAGCTATAAAACTAGACTATATAACACATAAGATGATAGGGGTAAGATGAGTTTTGGGATTTCTTGAAGCCGATTGTGACGATGTTGCCCTTATGGTTGTTAAGTACAATTTACACGTCTGTTTACTCCCTTTATGGAGAGAGTTGGGATATGAAGAAGGGACCAATCATTTCGATGTTTGGGATAATCATTTTGTAGGTTGTATTCATTTACTTTGGATGAATTGGTGTATTGCATTATTGTTTATTAAATTAACTTACAATTAAGAAAATTTTGTTGCTTACTAATTTATGTTGAGCTTGTTTGAATTATTTTCTTATGATTATATCATGCTATTGAGGTTTGTTTTACCAAGATTAGTTCTAATTGTCACTTGTTGAATGTTTATTTAATTAATCGGTTTGAAATATTGTCTATTAATTAAATTACGCCGTTGAATGTTTATTTTACTATGATTGATTTTAACTATATACTTGTTTGTTTGATATTCACTTATTAACTCATGTTGTGCTTGTTTGGATTATTCCATTTTTCTTGTATTAGTTGTTGCCGATTGTTTGTCTGCTTTTTGCTTATTTGTTTTGATTGGTTTTTATTTGTTTGGTTGTTTCTTGTCACTTAGTTGCTTATTATTTGATATCCTATAATTGAATATACCTTTTTTGATGTAGAAATATTAATGCATATATCTTGTAAATGCATATCATTATGGAATCACGGATAGGCGGGAGGTCAATTACATGAAATTTCAAAAATATGCATTTCAAAAAACCTATTTTTTGGCTTCCATAAATATTTCAAAACAAAGAGTTCCTATTTGAAGGATGATTTTATTTCTTAAGACGATGTTTTCTCAAAATTATTTTTGATTGGCTTAAAATGATGGAAATTATTCTGAGAAACTATTTTATAAATTAATAATGTATTTTTTTGAAAAAGGAGACCTATTTTTTTAGAGGGGATGGAAGCCCTGATTTGGAAATAAAAATATTTTGGTACATGTTTTACTTATAAGGTGTCTTTGAACTCTCTTTGCTATCAGGTCCCTCTTTGGTATGTTGAGTGAATATCCCACTCATCGGATTAAGGATTCACTATAAGAAATGGAAAAATGATAATTGACAAGGCAATGGTGTAATGCTTCGACATGATGGCTTAGAGAAGTTGATGATGGTAACAAGATGGTGATGAAGTTGTGTTCCAATGACGATGGCTCAATATTGATAGAGTCGTGAGGATGATTATCCACAAAGATGGGTTCTAGAAGGGGTAATCCATGGATAGAATATTGAAAAGTTTTATCATGGAAAGAAAGAAATATGGAATGGTTCCTTAAGTATAAATGATAACTATATGGAGTAAGGAAAGAGCTCAAATATACGTGCTAAGGGATCACTGATACTTAGAGAGTTTTCTGATGTACTCGTTAGTAGGGTTATTGTGAGGAAACTCATTAGGTACTTGGACTGGCTACCAGGGATCAAAGGAAAGGATCCACACACGCTAGATCGGTGAAGTGGATCTATTATTAGCTTTGGAATGGTGTTTGGATATAGAGAAAACCATGATTTTTTATTAATCCCTTGTAGAGAAATTTTTAATGAGTTATCATATATCCAAAATACGCAAGTGATACAAGAATCGATGTAGTTGCAACATAAACATATGATCTAATCATTTAAAAAGTGTAGCCATGACTAGAGGCATTATTTCGAGGATGTGACCATAAGTAGGGGCATATGATATTTGGATGGCATAGATATGAGATGGTACACAAGTTATTTTGAGGATGAGACTATGAGGAAATAATCGACAGTTTTGAAGATATCTATAATGCCAATGATATGTAGTTAACATAAGAGGTAACATATATGTTTTATTTGTTAATGGATTAATGTGGTGATGGTACCATATTACATTTATTGTGCGCTTTATTTTGAACTACGACTACTATTGATTTATATTCATTTAATGGTACATGCATGTTTAGATCAACCTATGTTTTGTTATGAATTTTATTTATAGTCAATTATGGTTGAATTATGGAAATACATAAGATGAACTAATCTATGATTAATATTGTTTCACTCATATTAATGAAATATTATTTTACATATTATAGTTTGGATTGTATGGTTGAGAAAGTGTGTGTGTTAGTTTAGTGTTAATGGGTGAAAGTCTAAATTCAGTTTATGGATGAATTTGATTGTATCGTAGTTAATGTTATATTGTCATTATATACTACTTTGTGATTAATGTATTTCTCCATATTTTGTGATTAGACTAATAATTTATTGATTTTGATTGAAAGTTGTATTTAGGGAGTTCAAAGGGTGAAATTATTTTAAGTGAGGAGAATGTAACGGGGCGCAAATTTTACAACTTTAAAATTAAAAGTAGTTAAGAATGAATTTGTAATAGAAGAGTAGAGTGGTTGCCATATTTTTAACTATTGCGAAGGTCTTTCCAAGCTGATCAAATTGATATACAATTTTGATATTTTTGGAACTACGGTATGCGGAATAGAGGCTTTACATTTTTTTAAATAATATATGTGGTTGTTTCTGATCAAAATGGATACACAGGCCATAACCCATCTTAACAACTATATAAGTGAGGACACAGAAGCTTAGCCGTCACCTCTGTCTTCAGTTTTCTTCTCTAATCCTAAAATCACTCTAATTACTCTCTAACGATGACTAGTAAATTAACTAAACGTGATTAAAAATTAAACTGTCTAAACCCTATCAAATTATATACCGTTGGAAAGCTCTCATTAAATAGAATAGCGGTAAGCATTCATTTTTGGGTACGATTTAGTGGCAGCTAGAAATTGGCAATTAAACCATGCATATCCAATTTTAGGCTTGGTGACTGATGGTGAAATGGCGGTTATAGGAGGTTCATAAGGTTAAAGCTTGCTAAAGAAGCTAAGGGCTATTGATGGCTCCGGTGGGGTTGGCCAAGTCGGCCCAGTGATAAGGAAGAGATTGGTGGTCATGGATCGACGAATAGTGGCTTGTGGTGCCGACGGTGTTGGTTTAATGGTTGTGGTTTTTGGGTCTGAACACAATGAAGGAGAGGGGGAAGGAAGCATGTATATGGTTGGGTACACATATTTTATTTTTAAATTATTAAATTATATATAAAATCATATCTTCTAGTCGCGATATTTTATGCACAAAAACTCTGATTTTTGCATGGTTTCTCCACTGGTCTCATGGCAAAATCCTTGACGATATGGCACTAGTTTACAAAGTTTGAAGACTATTGGAAAAAGCACATTGGTTTGAATTACTTAATTTAATTAATTGAAATTTAAATTATAAAGTCCATAATTATTGATGAAAAATCATACTATTGATATATGTTGTATCCCATGAATGACTGTGTGATTATTGACAATTTGGGTGTGTTGTACTTTGATTGGATAGATTACAATTGACTATAGTATTTTTAGGTGTTTAATTATAATAATTGTTGATTTTAATTAGTAAATAACTAATTAAAATATAATGAGCAATAATGAGAAAATAAATAAATGATAGATGAGGTATTTTATAGATTTTAGGTAGTATCCATAAATAATAACGACTTAATTTTTTTTACTGTAAAGCATAGAACTAAATAAGGTTATTATTTATGGATGCTTAGGAAAATTCACAAATAACAACTAAAATTGCATTGATAGTTTACCGGTTAGAATGAGGTTTTAAATAATAATAATATCGTTTTAAAATGTGATTCACTAAAAAGCACTATTTTTAATTTAAAATATGATGGTTTAGGGTATTTGAAAAAATGGTGTAAAATAAAAAAACCGAAGTATATTATTGTTTGAAACAATTATCAGTGTTTTTGAGATAAATAAATAAAGGTGGATTTACAATAAATAATAATAAAATGATTTAAGAGAAAAGTGGATGTAAATATATCTTTTAGACAGTTGCAAAGCGTGTGATTAATTGTCAATTGTAATTATCACACATATTTGATGTTTGATGATGGAATCACATTTGGATGAATGTGCGATATTTTATTGCTACTAAATGATGGGTAGTTAATTATGGTTATTTGATGATGAGTGTTGTTTTGCTAGTATTGGTTGGATTAGTCCACATTTGATGATATCGATGTTGTGTTACTATTGGAGTGATTAATATACAATGGATGATTTATACTTACATTGGCGATGTATTATTACAATTGATGATTAATAGTCTATGTAAGTATACGTGTTCTGTTATTTCCTTATTTGATGGTTGGAGTTGTAACTGGATACCGTTATTGTTTGATGGCTGTGTGCTATTATTGTTTTGTTTCCTCGTATGATGATTTGTTGAAATGGACGTGCATGAATACCATTTCATGCTTCTATTAGTTGCATTGTTTGTATTGATTGTGATGGTTGTAATGTTGCATTGGATGCATTGATTGCATTGGTTGTGATTGTTACAATGGTTGCATGAATGCTTTGCTAGCAGTATACTAATAAGTATTTAAATGCAGGAGAGGAGTAGAATATAGATTTACATGGACTTAATCCAGAAAAAGGGATACATATGCAGTCTTTTCCTTTGCAGTAGCATCGAGCCTATAATCGTAGTATATAAAGTTAGGCACAGTCCAAAGATAGTTGAAATTTTTTTCCTACTTGTATATATATGTATATGTATATGTATATGTATATGTATATGTATATGTATATGTATATGTATATGTATATGTATATGTATATGTATATGTATATGTATATGTGTGTGTATATGTATATGTGTGTGTGTTTGTGTGTTCATATAGATGTGAAGTTTCAGGTAGAAGCAAAATAGGCAATGGAAAGATGGATTAAGGCTATATCACAGATAGCTAATTTAGTATATTCTTTTTGTACCATGTTTATATCATTTATGAGTTAAATAATAGCTGATGTATTAAAATATAAATTGATGTCATAAAGTTGTAAAGTAACTGTATTATTGAAATAATGTTAAGTTCTATTGCTGTTTGATTCCACTATGAGGTTTTCCCTCTATATTCATTATTTTGGAATCTCTACTGGTGGCCCACAGCTTTTAATATCTGAAATTAGTTGTAAGCGTATTTTGACATTGTTTATAATTAAATTTGTATTTTAATAATAGTACGTCGTTACATCTTTAGTTCTGAATCACCCGAGCAATCACCGTCGACTTCATCTCAAAAATGTAAACCTAAAATGCAAGTAAAAAATGAAAAATATATGCAAATTTATAAAATGAAAAGTTCAGCTCAAGAAATGCCACCATTAACGAATAATACGAAGAACGCTCAAGAAAAACCTAAGAACAAGGAAGAAAATGTAAATAAATCAATTTTTTTAATTATTCTCTGTTATTTCTATTAGAATTCGTATTAAAATATTTGCCAGACATAGTTATGCAAAATAATAAGTTGAAATCGATACATTGATTTACAAAAAAAAACTAAAAATGTCAATTAATTACCATATATGGTTTTGCTTAATGGCGGATAGAAATTTTCTTGTATACTTGCATAAAAAATTAAGAACAGGAAATATTTTCCATAAACAAATATGGATAATAATTTGCTCAAAGTATTAGAAATTCAATATAATAACTGAAAATGTCGAATTTTTGCCATATATGATTTTGGTTGATGATAGATTGAAACTGAAGTAAATATTTGCATGAAAAATTGGGAAGTCAAATATTTACCATAAACAATTTTGGATAATGATTGCTCGAAATATTAGAATTTTTAATTGTAAATACCGAAAATGTGAATTGTTTGGCATATATAATTTTGCTTGATGACTGATTAAAATTATAGTATGTATTTACATGAAAAACAAAGAATGTCTAATATTTTCCATAAATAATTTTGGATAATAAGCTTGAAATGTTAGAATTTTTTTACTATAAAGACTGAAAATATCAAATACTCACCATGTATAGTTTTGGTCGATGATAGATTGAAATTGTAGTATATACCTGTATGAAAAACGTGGAATGTCAAATATTTGTCTAAACAATTTTGTATAATGATTGCTCGAAATATTAGAAAACTTTGACTTTAAAGACCTGAAATGTCAAATATTTATCGTATACGGTTCTAGCTAATGATAGATTGAAATTGTAGTGTATATTTGCATGAAAAATCGAAATTGGAAATATTGCCATAAGCAAATTTCGATAGTGATCGGCTGAAATATGTTGATACATTTACGGAAGAGCAAAAGTTTTCAAAGACAATATTTTCTAGTATTAGTTTTGTTATTAGATTCTTAACTATAAAAGGATACCAATAGAAATTTACTTGCGTAACACGCAAGGTAAATTAACGTGGAAATATTTGCATGCTATCTATTTGTATGACACCAAATTGACAATATTGCAACCTTTAAAGGTACCAGAAAGAAGATATATGGTAATGAAAATTAAACAACGACAATCACACAAATTCAAAATGTTGGCATACAAACATACTCCTGCTGAGATGGAACAAGCACAAAATGCTACTGAAGAAAAATCTACATCTGAAAAGGAGCAAGCAAAAAAGATGCAAAATTTGATCAGAATACATCTACAACAGAAATAAAACAACAAAAACAGTTAGTTTAAAATACATCTGAAGCTGAAGAAGAACAATAAAAAAAGCTATTTAAGATATATCGGCAGTTGAAATAGAAGAATCCAAAGCTATAATAGCAGAATCAACCAAATCATCTAAATTTGTAGAATCTGGTGAAAGATCAATTTATTCTTCTTTCAATTTTAAAAAGAAAATGGCCACTAAGAAAATGAAATGCTAAATAAACAGATGTCAAAAAACAAAAGAATGAGGAGAAAAAATTGTTGAATATGCTAGTATATGATTTTTATTTGATAATGATAAACATATATATATATATATATATATTCATTTAAATGTATTTGTTAATGTACAAATTTATTTTTCACATGATTAAATAAATATTTGCTGAATAAGTTAAATAACACAGAATTTTATTTCACATAGATATTTTATTCAAACAAATATTTATTACAAATTTTGAATAGTATAAATTTGAGCTCTCACTATATATACACAATTTCAATTAAAATACAAATTCAATTACATCACAATTTATCATTTATATTAGCACCTCATTACATTTCACTCATACACTCGTATTTGTTTTTCAACTTTATTCCAGACTGAATCCAACATTTGAGCAATCTGCGAAATAAATACTAACGCTGTAAAATTGAAAAGAAAATATTTTGCAGTGTAAAATAAAATGTGATTTTGAAAATATTATTTGCCTCAGTTATTTGGGTTGTTCATCATCATTTAAATTTGAATTCATCATGCACGAACAGCTTGTGACATGCACAATGTATCACGTAGATGCCACACGGCCGTGCACACCGATATACACTTGATAAAATTACAAGAACAAGTGAGCACAAGATCAAACCCAATCAAAAGCTGGGTTCAACTCAAGTGAAATACAAATAAAGTCATGATATTAACACAAGGTCAAAACCAAGCTATTAGTTGGATTCAACTCGGGTGCAATACAAAACTATGGGTTAAGATACATACAACACAACCTCGACCAAAGATTCAAATGTACACTTGAACCCAGAATGAATCAAAGGACCAAAGCACAGATTACATGAGCATGCAATAGAAACAAGCTCCAAGTAGACTAAACTATATAGCATGCACTTATATATATAAATGAGATAACAGTTCAAAAAAAGACACAAGCATACATTTCAAATGCAAACCAACTCGAAGGAACAAGCCAATGTGACAGCAATGCAGACCTGACTATAAGTGCAAAGCAATAATGAAGCAACAACATGAATAACACATCATACATACATATGCAAGTACATAAATGAATGTACAACTTCAAGTTCACATATATGGAAACAATGCAGACACAGTTCAAATGAACAGACTCATGAAGATATGGAAGTGAGACTACAAACCAGAATGCAACCAGATTCCACAAAGCTACATGTAAGCAAGTGTATAGCTACAACATGAACCAATGGCCACAAATTCTCCAAACCAGACAAACAAGAAATGTGCAACAAAATAAAGATCCTAACATTTGTTTTCATCAACCAACCAAGTAGATCAACATCTCAAGTACAAAGCACAGTCAAGTACAAGCATATGTAATCAAGTGCACATATGAAGTGGTGCTCCAGACAGTTCATGTTCAACTGCTCAGTCTAGTGGACGAAATAGTACAGTAGTTCAAAACAACACGCAACTGAATACAAGACTCAAAGCCATATGTAGTAAAACCAGAGGCAGTAGAAAAGGAAGTACATACTAACTTAAACAATGTAAGCAAGGCTACAAACATACATCATGAATCCAGAGGCAACGACAAGCGAATGACCAAACAAATATGCAAACATATGCAATGCACATCAACTATCAAAGCATAAGCAATTGACAATGAACAAATTAGAGTCAAGCCACAAATTCACATAGCAGTATCAAGTGGTCGAAGTCAACAGAGTAAAGTCAGGAAGGTCAGCAGCAGGTTTTACAATTCAAAATCAAAGTGGCCGAAGTCAAATGCCAACAAATTGTGAAAGTCAGAAAAATCAAAACATCCAGATTATCACGGTACAAAAGTCAGAGCCATGGTGGCCAAGGGGTCGAACAAATTCAAAGCCGTGAGTATTAAGTAAACAAGAAATCAGAAGATATACGTATTGAAAAGGTCAGGATCAATCTCAAGCATTCAAGCAACATCAAACGACCAAGTCAAGTTAAATGACAAATTCAAATGAATGAATCATAGGAATTCGATTCCTATTTAACCCATTCATCATCGGCTTTCAGAAACCATTCGAGTTCGAGCAACAAAGAATAATCATTCAAATTGAATCAAAGTCGAGCGTAATTGAAATCAAAAGAAACATCATGCACCAATTTTATACAAAGCATATGCGCTCGACAAATTGGAGCTGCCGCAAGCAACAATCAGCAAGCCAAATCAAAGAGCATCCAAATCTATAATTGAACGATATCAATCATTGCTTCAATTTAGCGAAACCCTAAATTAGAGAGGAATGAACAAGTAACCAAAAAGAAGCAGCCATAATTGCAAACACATCGGGTCGAAGGGATATACAGGGGAAATAAAAGAAAATGGGAAATGAACTAATTCCTTAAAGCCTGAATTTTTTAGGCCGGCTTCTTTCAATTTCTACTTGGGCTTTAATATTTTTATGTAGGGTTTAATTGTTTTTAAATTTATATTTTCTCATTTAAATTTTTGTAATTACTAGTCGTGTGATTAGGGGACGAACTACGGTGGTGTAGTTCGAGAATTCGCAACTTTGTAACTAAGTTGTGGCAGGGTTTTGAGCGTAGAGTTAGGTTAGTCGAACTTACGTGTGTAAGCGTCTGACTACTTAATTTCTAGTAGAAACCTCGAGGGCAGCACGTAGGCAGGGTTTTGCCGAAGTTGGGTAAATCTGTGTGTTCTATTTTCTATTCTGCTATTATCTACGCTGCTATAACTCTGCTATATCTGTATTGCAATTATCTTATACAAACTTCTGCAATATTTTTATAATTAATAGTATCATCCTATTCACCCCCATCTATGGTGAAATCGATCCTACAAATTATAGTAGAGAAAGCTACAAAAGTTGCTTAAAATTTTTCCATGCATTGGTACAAAATTTAACAAAATATATGGTACTTCAAAAAGAGCACGTAACATAGTTAAATCTTACTCCATTTTTCGAATTGTTCAATTCATTCCTAGAAGAAAATATTACAAATGAAGACATAACCAAAGAATGGACTTCAATAGATTTGATTAAAGATGAAATTTTAGTATATAATTGTTTCCATTTCGGAGAACTGAAAGCAATTTTAGAAGAAGGTGATATCGCATCGATTTTTAGATGAAAAATTAAAGGGATAACAATCAACACAACATTTCATTCAATCGAAGAAGACATGAACTATAAAATGAAAAGGTTCATATAGGAATATTTTGGCGAATCGAAAATGATAAATATAAAATAAAATGAATCGAGCTTGAAAGAAGTTTTAAAAGGAAAAATCAGAACATACAATATATGCTACGAGACTAATAATAATATATTTACTGTCGACTTATTTTCTTTCCAGTGCAAAATATGCATTCCCCTTGGTGTTGTTGCCATATGATTAAAAATAGAAAGAAAAGAAAACATTTCATGGCCTACAACAATTAGAAAGCTTTAATGGAACAAGCTAGAAAAACAAAGAAAAAAAATTACGTGCTTATGTACTTTGTTATTAGTAAACTCTAATAACTCTAAAAATTCTATCATAGAAAAGGTAATATTACCAAAACATACTAAAATATAAAATCCTCTAAAAATTCTGTCAAAAATAAAATAATTCGCAAATATTTGGCATGCAAATATTTGCTTGGCAAATATTTATTGACAAATACATGATTGACATTTGACAATATCCTTTTGCAATGATACAACTTTTTATCAAAATGAAATTATTTAAAAATATTTAATGGAATATAACATACCATAGTATTATATAATTAATTGCACCAAATCACACGATTAGTAAAAAATGCCAGCTAATTATTTATTGAACATCATCCTCACAATTAATAAAATAATCACCACAGTACACAAACAATCAGAGTACTTGTCTGGTAAAATATGTACAAAATGGTTATGTTCATATTTTCCAAGCAAGCAGATATTTTCCAACTGAAATTTTCTAAGTTAATAATTAGCTTCGTAAATAACTACGAGAAAAATATTTCTCGTTCAGATTTTTAACTATTACAAAAGTAAATATCTTTATTCTAGCTTGTAGAAAAAGGAGAAAACAAAGAAAGACAAAGGTCCTAAATTCAACATAGCTAAATAAACTAAAGAAAATGTAACTATCTAGAATTTTAGTAAATTGATTTTAAAATATTTAATTGATTTTTAAAATATTGAAAAGTTAACTTTATAAGTTAAATAACTTGAATTTCAAATATAGTGATTTAGTTGATAATTAAGTTATTGAATTTAAGAATTGGAATTATTTATAATTTAATCTGGGGTTTAAATTTGGATAAAAAAGATTTCAAATCTTATTCAAGTTTTGTTGAATAAGAGTGTTAATAATAAATTTATAATTCAAATTTAAAAGTGGTTAATTCAGTTTTCGTAAAATTCGTTTTAATTGACGTATAAAAATAGCCTTCTAGGGCAATGTCTCGGATTTCGATGAAAACAGTTTCATTGGATCCGTAATAATGAATTATCGTGAGTTAACGAATTTCATGGTGATTTGACAATTCGTTTAGTCATGCGAGCTCGAAACGTTTAGAAATTAATTTCTAAAATTAATATAATATAACTGGGTTTGAAAAGCTATCTTCTGCAATGATCAAATTAGGCCTCGGGACTAGTTCCATTATGTTCGAAATAGGGGTATTACATATAGAATGCCAGGCGGCACGCCTCGTTTGGAATTCAAGAATTTGAGGTGCTTTGAATGTATATGTTTAAATTAAATAATCTATATATATAAAACCACATTCCCCATACCCACATTAAGTCAGACTATTTCTTCCTTATACCTTACCCACATCTCCACTATTTCACCCATACCCATTTTTCCTTATAAATCATGTTCGAATAAGAGGAAATGAGTTAGAAATTTTCAAAATTTAAATCCACCAAATCAAACAACCTCATCTAGTTATCCTCATTGATCGGTGCCCATCCAAGCATCGTTAGGGAAAATCACTAACCAAGGAAGTATTCACAGGGGCGAGATAGACTCAATGGACGGTTGGATCACCTCATATCGTGGCGTGGAGGTAGAGAATCTTGGTTGAATATGAAGTGGTGGGTTTCAGTTTTATTGGATTTCTGGCTTCGTTCGATGGGCGATAGGGTCTGAAGGTGGAGTGTGGAGAATCATATGGGCAAGGTCTTGGAAAAGTTTTGTGGCCAACTGCGATGCGTGGCGGTAGTGGGAGTAGAAAACGTCGATTGACGTTTTGATGAAATTCGAGGAGATGGTGGCAATCTTATTATCGTGGATGGCGTTAATGGGTGGTGCGTGGTCAAGGGTAGCTATGGTGGTCGAGCAGTGGCCAGTAGTGGTGTCAGGCATGGTGGAGGGATAGAGATAGTCGAGTTTTTTTTGATTCGTTTGGCCGCACTTTTTGAACGAGGGACGAAGAAGGCTAAAAGTGTAATTAGTTTATTTATGTGATTAGTTTAAATTAATTTCAAATTAATAATCGTTAACTTAATAATTTAATAACTTGTCCATACGGGGTCTAATCGAGATGTGGATTTTTGCATTACGCTGATAACGACGTAAGTTTCGTAATTGAATTGGTTTGGACGAAATTAAAGACATTTAAAATTTGGGCTAATATCGGACGTCGTTTGATTTTAGTTCCAAACCAGAACACATCGGCGGCAATAGAAATTTTGATGTTAAACTCATCTTTTTAGTTAACTCATATGATATATAGTTGATAAAAATTATTGAATAATTGTCTAGATGATTTACTATATTTATTAGTTAGTTTTGATATATTCACGCCTTTGGAGCGGATGAGACTCTATTACGTTTCCGTGTAGGAGCGGATGACCCATTTGTATACGAATGTAACATCCCCCACTTAAAGGTCTAAAACTAATGGCTACGGATGTTGCAGTCATCCATAGTTATTAATCCTCGGCGACCAAATACAGTAATGTTAGTTACATTGATATAATAGAAATGCATGGATATGGAAAAAAATTAAAATCAACTAACAACTTTCTCATTCCATTTAAAATCTTTTCAATTTCATTACATAAACCCACAATCGTTAACCATGTTTAGAGAAAATATAATTATTACAACATACACCAAGAGCTACATATGTGATGCCCCTTGGATGATCAGAGTATATAATTAGGCAACTAAACATCTTTTGACTTTACAACAAAATACAGCAGAATAAAAATAGAAAAGAACTCTAAATAGCCATCATGCCTCATCCACGTCTCTGGAAGCTAATTCGTCTAAAGAGGTACTTGAAATCCTCAGCTCTCAAACTACTCGAAATCAATTGAGTACTCGAGAGTTTAAGTGGAAAACGTAAACTTCGAGTCAGATACAAAGCCTGGCATGGATAATAATCTACCATCTCAAACCATTTAGATATCTAGTGAGACCACGCCGCTTAGCGGAATGGCGTTTCCCCTCACTAGTATCTTCCAAAACTTTATAAAACCATATACCATGCTCATGCATCCACAATGGTTAAAATATAGCAATTCAAAATATTATGATGATATGCATACAAGTTAGAACATTCTGGATTTCCCATCCCCTCTTTTAGTTGACTACCTGTCATCTTTATAGTTTCTAGGGTCCTTATTAACCTATTGCTTTTCATGGACTAATTAATACCTGTTTAATGTTTAAGGGCTCCCTGTCCAATTTCATAGTTTTCATGGGCTTATTATTAACTTATTTTAACATATAGACTCCATGTCTGGTTACATAATTTTCATGGGATCACTAAGAACCTATTGACCCCTGCAAATAACTTCCTTATTTCATAGGTTCTCCTTAAAACTATTTGTATCTCCAATAACTTCCCTCTTATCCTAGTTTTCATGGGTTGACTAGGAACCTATTCACTTCTGTCAATAATTTAATCTGGATATAGTTTTCATGGGTTCACTACAAACCTATTGGTCCTTGCCAATAACTCAATCTAACCATAGTTTTCATGGATTTACTATGAACTTATTGACACCTACTAATTACTTTTCCTAAACATAGTTTTCACGGTTTTACTATGAACCTGTCCATTTGACAACTTCACTATTTAGGCATCCTACATTCTGGTCTACCTGACCTTCTAGATGTAATTCTACTCTTTCAGGAGTTAATTCAAATTATATTCACTATTGGGGCAGCCTAGCAAGTTATTCTGTCATTTTCCCGCTAAAATACAGTTATGAGTCTATTGTAGTGTGAGTGTGTGTGTGTTTGAAGAAGTAAACATAATAACAAAATAATACCAACACCTATGGTTTAATATTATTGAAATCATTTTATGTAAAACTTGGTTAATCCCTTTAACTTATTAATCAACAAAGACTTCTTCAAAACTCCATTCTTAAAGTCATTTCAAAACTCTTTTATTATGCCATGGTTTTTCCTTTAAAAATTGAGATTGGGTTCTTTATTTTGAGAACTAAGTCTTTCGAAACCAATGGAACACTTACTTTCGAAAGCATTCAAATCTTCTTTTCAAAACTCTAGGCACCTGCCTTTCAAAACACTTTAAAACCTTTCTTTCGAAACTTTTCGAATATATTAAAGTCTTACCATTCAACTATAGAAGCTTAGCTTCGAAACCATTTGAAAGTACCTCTTTCAAAACCATTGAGTTTTTCTTTAAAATATCCTTTGGGTCAAAGTGAATACATACGAAAGTACCTCTTTCAAAACCATTGATATTTATACAAAATTGTTTGGGGAGAAGTTGATGGGTTCAGAACCATTTATTCGAAAGCTCAAATCATTTAAGTAAAACATCTGAAGGTTAGCTTCAAAACCCCTTTCTCTTTTGAAAGCTTTACGAAATGACTTGGTATAAGTTTAAAACAAAAGCTAACCTTCAAAAGCATTGATGACTGCAGTACATTCAAAGGCCAAATGAACGGCAACAGGGTCTCGACCGGGTCGAAACCACCCTTTTCGAAAGCATTGTCCTACAAATAGAGTAGCTAATTCAAAAGTTTATACTTTTAAACAAAATGATGACAACCCTTTTCAAGAGCTACTTAGAAGACCCTTTCAAGAGCTTATGTTTTGACTCCTTCAAAAGTTTTTTTATTTAAAACAAGGCAAGCGCTTATCATTTGAAATTACACAAAGGTATCTACCCCATCGAAAGCTACGTTCCTACACCATGCCTTCCGCCTTTCGCTAATCCACTATGTACCATCATTGTGATACCTTGTGTGCTAGTTTTGATTTAGTTGATTTCGACCTACTAGTTGTCAACTTGATTGAAGGTGGAAGCATAAGGTCGAAAAGTGCTTCTGAGAGAGGCAGAACCCACTTTTTTTTGGGTAAAATTGATTTAATGCCAATTAAAGAAAATACTTTCTAACTAACCTGCCTACTTGTAAACATGTTATTGGTTGCCATAACTTTTCAAATTCTTTACAAAATAACTACCGTATAATTTCAGATCTAATCAAAGATTAGTTAACAAATAAGCCCTTCCATTAAGCAAAACAATTAAATCATTAGGTCCTCCTTCCAAAATAATTTAGTTCCCATATTAGGTATCTTAGGAAAAATCCCCAAAAATCACAGAAATTCAATTTTAATAGGTTATCTAACATACATAATTTTCAGACCAAATTCTTCATATAATTTCTAAACCAAATTATTCATATTTTCCTTTGGAAATTCATACTAAATTTTTCATAGCTTGGAAAATTATAAAAATTAGAAACCATCTCTAAAATCATGTTTTACATACATAAAATTTTCCCATGGCATAGGGAAATTATTATAATCGGTTTTACTCTTAAAACCATATAAAATCATATTTAAACAATTTTTTTTAAATCAAACATGTTACAATCCAAGCATATCATCATCCACACTATTGTTAAAATGGATTTAATCTTAAACCCAAACACAAATGACTTAAAAAACAAAATAGAGATGATATAGCTTATTATTTACCTAGCTTGAATCCTTAGCTTTAGATTGAATTTCTCTTCTTTTCTTCCTTAGCAATGGCCATCTCCTCTTATGTTTTATGTTTGTTTTTGTTTTGCTAAAATGAACGTGAATAGATGGAAATGAAAATATATAAGGGTAATGGATTATGTTTGGCTATTTCCTAATAATCTCTTATGTAAATTATTTAGCTTATAAACCATTCTTAAGCCTATTTAAACAATTAAGCACGACCCTTAATTTTATTTTCAAATCTCAATCCCCTTATTACTCTAATTATTTTCATTATTCTATTTAATTTATTTAATTAAATTTCCTAAATAATATTATCAAAAATTAGAGGTGTTACAGGCTCCCCTCTTAAAGAATTTCATCCTCGAAATTTAGTAAGGACTAAATATTAAACATAGAAATCATCTGTAACAACTCCTAACGACCATTCAAGTCTACCTGACTAGCAACTTATCTATATAAAACTACTATAAACATAACCTCAAAGCAGACCAGGATAAGTATCTCTAATCTTGTCTTCTGTCACCCAAGTACAGTTTTTCTCATTGTTGCTCCACTAAACTTTCACCAACCTGCCTGTCTTGTTCCTCAATATTTTCTCATCTCTCGCCACAATCCGAACTGGTTGTCTAACAAAAGTTAAATTAGGCTCTACTACAAATCTTCCAACCCTATAAGAGGAATAGTAGTCTCTAGATCATGCATATACTTGCGAAGATGAGACACATGAAATACATTATGGACACCTGCCATACAGCTCGACAACTCTACTCTATATGTGAGCTTTCCTATCCACTCTATAATCTGGAATGGACCAACAATCTCAGTGCCAGTTTCCCAGACTTTCCAAATCGTACCACACCCTTCAATGGTGATACTTTAATGAAAACCTTATCTCCAGTTGAGAATTCTAGATCTTTACGCCTCTTATCTGTGTAAATCTTTTACCTAGACGGAGCTTCCTTCGTGCTTTCTCAGATTAACTCAATCTTCTATGTCGCCTCTCTAACCAGATCTGGACCTAAGACTAATCTGTCTTTAGTCTTTAACCAACATGTTGGTGATTTGAATGGCCTTCCATACAAAGCTTCAAAAGGCGTCATTCTATAATAATTCGATAACCATTATATAAGAAAACTCAACCAAATGTAGACGATCTTCGTTAAATTCCCCAAAGTCTAGCATACAAGCCCACAATAAATCCTCGAAGACCTTATTGTCTCTCTCTATCTGCCCATCTGTCTGTGGGTGATATGCAGTACTCATCTTGAGCTTGGTACCTAATACCTCCTATAGACTCTTCCAAAATTAACTAGTAAACAAGGCATCCCTGTCACTGACTATACTACTACGAATTCCATGCATTCTAACTATATTCTTTATGAACATCTTAGCTAAAACATGTGTAGTCCTGGTTGATTAAACTGGAATGAAATGGGTACTCTTGGTCAACCTATCCACCATGACCCATATACTTTCATTTCCTTTATTTGACCTTAGCAATCCGTCTATAAAATCCATGGATATCGATTCCTATTTTCAAATTGGAATCTCTAAAGGTTGAAGCAATCCACTCGGCTTCTCATGTTCGACATTCACTTACTGACGATTTGCACACTGCCTAACCCACAAGTCAACATCCCTCTTCATACGTTCCCAGTAGAAGCTCCTCTTCATATCCTGATACATCTTGGTCCATCCAGGATGAATTATAAACTTGGATCGATAACATTATTCAAGAACTTCTTTCCTTATGACCTCAACATTCGAAACATACAATCGTCCCTTCTTTCTCGACCATTCTTTTCGGTCAAGACAAATCCCTTATATCATTGATCTCAGCTCCAACCTCAAGCCTTCTAATCCTCTCGTCTAATACAGGATCCTCTTTCTGCTTAGAAGCAATCCTTTCGATCAACATTGGTCGAACTTCTAAACAGGACAACGTGGTAGTGCTCTAACTAGAACTTGCAGTCGATCTTAACAGCACACTACAATCAGTCAAAGCTTCTAAATCCTTCCATTCCGCCAATAAGCTAACACCACATTGCAATGTTTTCTACCAAGAGCATCAACTACTTTATTTCCTTTTTCAGGATATACTCTATACCAAAATCATAAGTAGATAAAAACTCCAGCCACCTCTGCTGTTTCATACTCAGCTTCTTCTAAGAGAATAAATACCTTAGAGACTTATGGTTTGTGCGTAGCTCAAATCTCTTCCCTAAGAGATAATGTCTCTAGATCTTCAACGAAAAGATTACCACAGCCAAATCCAAATCATGAGTAGCATATCTCACTTCTTACGATCTAAGCTATCAAGAAGCGTAGGGAATAACTTTACCATTCCGCATCAACACAGCCCCCAATCCAGTTCCACATGCATTGCTACACACCACCAACCCTTGGTTTACGTCTGGAACTACTAACACAGATACATTGGCAAAAAAATGCTTTAACTTAAGGAATGAGTCCTCACATTTTTCGGACTAGACAAACTTCACCTCCTTTCGGGTTAACTTAGTCAAAGGTGTTGCTATCCGTGAGAAATATTTGATCAATCTCCGGTAATAGACAACAAGTCCAAGAAAACTTCTTATCTCAATCACCATCTCTGGTTTCTTCCAATTATTAACAACTTCGATCTTATCAGGATCGACTGACAAGCCCTTCGGTGAAACTACATGACCAAGAAACTTAACCTCTTTCTTCCAAAAATGACACTTAGAAAACTTCGCTTTTAGCTAATGCTGCCTCAGCGTCTCAAGCACTACTCTAAGATTAACTTCATGCTCTCTTTTATCCTTAGTGTATACTAAAATGTCATCTATAAACACCAACACAAATCTATCCAAGTACTCTTGGAAGACTCGGTTCATCAAATCCACAAAGAAAGCAGGTGCATTCGTTAACCCGATTGGCATTACTAACCACTCTTACGAACCATACCTAGTCCGAAATGCTGTCAAAGGAATACTGTCTCCTGCCACTCTTAACTGATGGAAACCTGTCGCCAAATCCAATTGGGAAAACACCCTGGCTCCACACAACTGAGAAAAGAGATCGTCTATTCTCGAAAAAGGATACTTATTCTTAATCATCATATTGTTTAACTTACGATAATCGATACACATCCTTAATGACCCATCTGGTTTCTTCACGAATACCGCGGCCGCTTCCTAAGGCGAACTGCTTGGTCTAATAAAATTACTTCCTTCTAGGTCCACTAGCTGCACCTTCAATTCCTTCATCTCAGTCGGTGTCATCCTGCTAAGTGGTCTACTCATAGGTTCAGATCCTAGCACAAGACCTATTTGAAACTCAACAGCTCATTTCGATGGTAATCCTGTGATCGGATCAAAGACATCAGAAAACTCTCTTGCTACACGAACCTAACTTAACTCTTCTCCTACTTCGCAACACTTAACAAAGCACAACTACTCTGGTCGGAATTCTCCACTAAGAATATGATTCGGTTTTGAATATCAGGGTGTCTTAGTGATATCTCCCCATCTTGGCGAAATATCTTAGCCTCATACTTACTCAACCAATCCATACCCAAAATGGTTCTGAAATCTACGAAATCGAAAACATATAGACTGCATCCAAACCTATAATCTAACAAGTCTAGTTCTAACTGGTCACATCTCATCCCTAGAGTTACATAATCCACTATTGGATTCACAACCCTCAAGGAAGCAACAAAGTATATTGTTTCTAAGCATAACTTATCAACCAAATACTATGATATAAATGTGATGCATGGTGTCAAATAGTACCTTAACTGGTATACTCTAAAACATAAGCATACTTTCCATCACAATCTGCTCTTTATTAACTGCAGTTAGCCTAGCAGATGATGGTCCAATAGCAAATACCTTTCCGTTGTCTGCCTTGACTAGCTTTGGATACTGGTTCTTATAATGTCCAACTTGGTTGCAGTTGAACTTTACACCCTTATTTACTGCGGCCCACTTTCCCTTGCCTGGTCGGCACTCATGAGCATAAATGACCTTTTTTGTCACACTTAAATAGACTAAATCATCCTTGAACTTCTTGGTAGCATATCCCTTTTGGGCTCCCTTCTTCTTAAAGAACTTCCTTTTCTTTCCCTGAGAACCCCAGGTTTCAATTGGCTTCTCCCTAGCACAAATATCAAGCAACTCCTCATGGTAGATTACCATCTCCATAACCACATTACAAGGATTATGGATATATATCAAGGTCGCCCTAGCAAGCTCGGGCCTCAATCCCCAAATGAATCTCTCATTCCTCCTGATATCAGTGTCTATAGTAGCATATCCATATCGGGACAACTCATCAAACTTAGTAGCATACTCGACTACCGACATCTCTTCCTACACCAGGTCCATGAACTTTCTCTTCAGCATCGACTTAGCAACCTTAGATGAAAACCCTTGTTCAAATCTCCTCCTAAAATCTATCCAAGTAAATTCTTCCTCCAGGACTCCGGCGGTAACACTATTCCACCAATGCAGTGTTGCTCCTTGCAACTGCCTAGAGGCCAACATCCTCTTTTGTACATCATCCAAACCCAAATTAGCAAAGATTCTCTCACAGTGCAATGGCCAATTCTCAACTTCTATAGCATCCTCCGTTCCTATAAATGGCTTTCCACCGAGACTGGTGTAATCTCTGCTTAGCTTAGCATAATTATTCCCAACTGGTGCCACATGATTAGCTCCTCCAACATCCCCAGTAACTCTAGCAGCAGCTCCAGCTTGCATCATATTGACGAAAAACCGATACATCATCCCATATCCACTGGTGGATTTCCAGCATCCACATTGGCACCTACATTTGGTTAGCATTAGCCTGCCGACCTGGGTTCCTTCTGGTGGGTAGAACATTTCTGTTGGTTGTGGTGCTTCCTCCACTGAGATTTCCTCTTCCGTTTCCTGCCTCCATATCTTCTTTCTCGTAAATCTGCATATGAGCCTTAGTAAGATACACAAGAAGAGTCTACGAGAGAGGGGAATATGCACACATATATATATATATATATCAAATATAAGTACGTTACTATAGCGTTATCCCAAACCTGGATCTTATTTTTCGATTCATTGGATTATGTTTGAAAATCTTTTAGGTTTAAATTTCTTTTAAGTTTCATAAACATATGCTCTGATACCAACTTGTAACATCCCCTACTTGGAGTCCCAAAACTAACAGCTGCGGATGCAACAGTCATTCATAGTTATTAATCATCGGAGATCAAACACGATAGTGTTAGTTACATTGATATAACAGAAACACATGGATATGGAAATTTTTTAAAATTAACCAACAACTTTCTCATTTCATTTTAAATAATTTCAAATTCATTACATAATCCCATAATAACTAATCACGTTTAGAGAAAATTTAATTATTACAGCATAAGTCGAAAACGACATATGAAGATGCCCTTTGGATGATCAGAGTACATAACTAGGCAATTAAACTTATTTTGCCTTTACAACAAAACAAAATGGAATCAAAATAGAAAAGAATTCTAAATAGATATCATGCCTCCTGCATGTTTCCCGAAGCTTATTCGTATAAAGAGGTATCTAAAAACCCCAACTCTCAGACTACCCAAAATCAATTTAGTACCCAAGTTTAAGGGTAAAACATAAACTTCGAGTCAGAATAAAACATGATATGATTAATAATCTACCATCTCAAACCATTCAAATCTTCTTTTCAAAACTCTAGGAACTTGCCTTTCGAAACACTTTAAAACCATTCTTTCAGAACTTTTCAAATGTATTGAAGTATTACCATTCAACTATAGAAGCTTATCTTCAAAACTATTTGAATATACCCCTTTCGAAACCATTGAGTTTTTCCTTAAAATATCCTTTAGGTCAACGTGAATAAAACAAAAGTACCCCTTTTGAAAATATTAATCTTTATATAAAATTGTTTAGGAAAAAGTTGATAGCTTTGGTACCATCCATTTGGAAGCTCAAATCATTTAAGTAAAACATTCGAAGGTTAGCTTCGAAACACCTTTTGAAGCCATTGCCTTCGAAACCCTTAACTCTTTCGAAAGCTTTAGGAAGTGATTTAGTATAAGTTTAAAACAAAAGCTACCCTTCGAAAGCATTGATGAATTCAATACATTCGAAATCCAAAATAACAGCAACAGGGTCTCGACCGGGTCGAAACCACCCTTTTTGAAAGCATTGTTCTACAAATAGAGGAACTCATTCAGAAGTTTATACTTTTAAACTAAATGATGACAAACCTCTTCGAGAGCTACTTAGAAGATCCTTTCGAGAGCTTATGTTTCGACTCCTTCGAAAGTTTTTTTATTCAAAACAAGGCAAGTGCTTATCATTTGAAAGTAAACAAAGGTATCTACCCCATCGAAAGTTACATTCTGACACCTGCCTTCCACCTTTTCCATTCTACTATGTACCATCATTATGATACCTTGTTTATTGGTTTTGGTTTAGTGGGTTTCGACCTGCTAGGTTTTGACTTAATTGAAGACGGAAGCATAAGGTCGAAAGGTGCTTTTGAAAGAGGCAGAACCCACTTTTCTAGGTAAAACTGAATTGATGCCAATTAAAGCAAATACTTTCTAACTAACATTTCTACTTGTAAACATGCGATTACTTGCCATAACTTTTCAAATTCTTTACAAAAATAACTGCCGCATAATTTCAGATCTAACTAAAGATTAATTTAAGAAAAGCCCTTCCATTAAGCAAAACAATTAAATTATTAAGGTCCTCTCCTTTCAAAATAATTTAATTCCCATAGTAAATCACTTAGGAAAAATCACAAAAATTCACTTTTAATATGTTATCTAACATACATAAATTTCAAAACTAAATTCTTCATATAATTTCTAAAAATAATTTCTAAACCTAATTATTCATATTTTCCTTGGAAATTCATACTAAATTTTCCATAACTTGGAAAATTATAAAAATTAGAACACGTCTCTAAATCATGTTTTAAATAACATAAATTTTTATCATGGCATACAAAAATCATTATAATCGGTTTTACCCTTAAACCGTATAAAATCATATTTAAACAATTTTGTTTAAATCAAACATGTTACAATCCAAGCATATCATCATCCAAATCATCGTTACAATGGATTTAATCTTAAACCTAAAAACAAATGATCATAAAAACAAAATAGAGATGATATAGACTATTATTCACCTTGATTAGCATAAGGAGATTGGATTGAGATCAATTTCCCATAGCTTGAATCCTTAGCTTCAGATTGAATTTCTCTCGTTTTCTTTCTTAGCATTGGTCGGCTCCTCTTTTGTCTTATGTTTTTTTTAGCTAAAATGAACGAGAATAGATGGAAACGAAAATATATAAGGGTGATCGATTATGTGCGGCTATTTCCTAATAAGCCCTTATGTAAATTAATTAGCTTATAAACCATTCTTTTAAACAATTAAGCACGACCTTTAATTTTATTTTCAAATCTCAACCCCCTTACTACTCTAATTATTTTCATTATTCTATTTAATTTATCTAATAAATCTCCTGAATAATGCTATCAAAAATTAGGGGTGTTACAACGAGTCCCGCCTTGAAGCAGTTGATTTATAATATTTGGTTATTTACTATACGTGATGGAGGCGGATAGGTTGGAAGGGTCCAACAGGATTCCTCATCATTGTTGATTTACTTTCAATAACAAACTTATTGTATTCTTATTGGAAGAAACTTGATAGGTTGGCCTAATTGAGTTTGACATTGCATATTTTCGACATAAAAACCATAGTGGTAGAAAATCATTAACAATATTTGTTTAGTGATGAGTTAAACAAGGATTGATGTTAATAATAGTAATTAATCGAGTTAGTTAATTAAAATAAAATGGTAGCTTATTTAAGTACCATAGTGATTGTTAAGCCTCTTTTCAAATCCAAAAAGTTTATATTCAAATAAATTTCAGTTTATGTTGTTTCAAAAGTTAATTTATTAGTATAATACATTGTTAAAAGATTATTTATTTATATTGATACTGTTTTAAAGTTACTCAATATTGTTTTAAAGTTAATTATTTGTATTTAATGTGTTTTAGAGATATTTATCAATATTTTACTATTTTATGAAAAAAGGTTAATTATTCAAATAATTAAGATGGCATGAAATTAGTAGTAATGATTATTAGCGATATTTTGGAAGTAAATTATTATTATTTATTATACTATAAAGATTAAATATTATTATTTTATTTATAATGTTCAGAATTAATAATTATTATTTTTAAGATAATCCCAAATATAATAATTATTTATATTGTTTATTATTACTTATTATTGTAATAGTGTTTTAAAATAAATGATTAGAATTTGTTTATAAATATTTTTGAGATTTATAAGTAGAGTTTTATAAACGAACTTGGTTTTATAAAAGGGTGTTCTTAAATGGTAACTTGTTATGTGACAAGTGCTTAGTTAAGGGACTTGTTTTGTTAAAGTGTGTTTTGGAATAACAAATGGTTTTATAAGAAGATTATAAATAGATTAATATTTATAAACTAATTTTAAAAATGATTTTATAGAATTATAAGAGTTTTATAATTAGTTTTACGGATTTATAAAGGTTTTATAAATGACTTGAGAAATAATTTATGAATTGGTTATAAATGGTCTTAGAAATTTATAAACAGTTTATAAATGACTTAGGGATTTATAAAGGAGATTTATAAATGAGTTTCGGAGAATTATAATAGAGTTTATAACTGATTTTTGTGGGGTCCAAAAATCAATTATATATGATAATATGAAGCGGAAGCATTAAAGCTCACTACTCCCCGAAGGTGCACTACACCAGAAAAGGTCTTTTGTAGTGTTGAAAAAACGCTGCCAAAAGTTTTAGTAGCATTTAGATAAACGCTGCGATATGACATGCACCTAAAAGTCTGAAACTTTTTGTAGCGTTATAGAAACGGCTACCAAAACTTGACCTATTGTAGGGTTTTAGAAACGCTACAAAAAGTTTCAGACTTTTAGTAGCATGTCGTATCGTAGTATTTACTAAAATGCTACTAAAATTTTTGGGTAGTATTTTCTCAGCACTTTAAAAGTCGTATCATATCTATTTACATTTATTTTAATAGCATTTTTAAAACGCTAATAGAAGTAATTAATTATTGTTAGCATACTACATGCTACTATTTCATCTTAATGCCTTGTACCCTTTCCAACCATCACTCACATAATTGTCTTATTACAACCAACAATTAATCACATGATCGTCGTATTCAAACAATCACGTAATAATTTTATTCAAACAATTAAAAAATATGTTAATCACATAATCAAATATAATATCCATAACTTTTCGATAATAGTTTTTCGACAAACCAAGCAAATTCACATAAAATCCATAAGCATTCATAAACAAGTTTATACAACAAGTACTAACAAAATGTTATAGTATATATGACAATTAAAGACATGTTCATTACTTAATTACGCATAAATTTTTTCTGCAGCTGGTCTTTACTCCTAAAAAGCTAATTACATGTAGACAAGTTTAACAATCAACAAATGATTATGAGGTTGTTTCATATTTAATGTATATCAAACAACTTTAGTTGAACTTTTTTAAATTTAAATAATTCTGATGAAACTTAGTTAATTTTTTTATAAAACTTGGTTAATTTTTGTAATAAACTTATTTAATTTTAAAAACTTATTAAAGTGGTTAAATTCTAATTAAACTTATTTAATTTGTATAAATTTATTTATTTTTTATAAAACATGGTAAATTATATAACTCTTAGTTAAGTTTTAAAATTTTGGTTATTTTCATAAAAATTAGTTAAATTTTTATAAAGATCGGTTAGCTTGTTTATAAATTTATTTATATCAACTCAACCTTATAAATTATCTCAATTAGTAAAACTTAAATGTCATGACTTATATTTTAATTGATAAACTTATAAATTATCTCAAACTCAAATTTTATTAACTTGGTTAATTTTTATAAATTATCTCAAAATTATAAATTTTTCATAAACTTAGTTAATTTATTATTATTACTGGAAACTCAGTTAATTTATTGCTGCTGCTACTACTACTACTATTATTATAATCTTACTCCATTTTTATAAACTTATTTTTTTTATAAAACTTACTTAACTTAGTTAATTTGTATAAACTTAGTTTTAGCTATTGTTGTTGTTATAAACTTAGTTAATTTTTATCAAACTATAGTTGTTTTTTATTATTGTGGACTTAGATAATTTTTTATCAAGCTTAATTTATTATTATTATTAATATTATAAACTTGTTAATTTTTATAATACTCAGCTAATTTATATATGTGTATTTAATTTTCATAAACTAAGTTAAATTTACTCAAACTATTGTTTATTATTTTTGTTATTATTTTTATTATTAAATTTATAAATTACCTCAATTGCTAAAACTTAAATGTCATAACTTATATTTTAATTAACTTAAACTTATAAATTATCTCAAACTTAAACTCTATTGTCTTAGTTAATTTTTATACATTATCTCAAACTTATAAATTTTTCATAAAATTATTTAATTTATTGTTGTTATTATTATTATTATAAACTTTGTTAAATTTTATAAAGTTGTTTAATTTTTTATAAAACTTAATTAACTTAGTTAATTTTTATAAACATAATTATTTAATCATGACGACCCCTCTTCTCTAATTCCCTTTCCATGGCTGCACTAACACTTAAGGAGATAGTTAGTAGTCCTCTCCTCCTATAGTTTTAATTTATCTGGCCTGTCACTAACCGATTTACTATCACAGGTCTCTCCTCCTATATGCACTGTTATGATTACCTACGCTCGCATCAGTTTACTAACTACATGGTAACCGTCGTCGAAACTAGAGACCAATATACATAAGCCACTCGTCTCCTTGTGCATTAGCATTTAGTTCTGCAAACATAGTCGATGATCATTGTGAACTAACAGAATTCCCTACAAGTTCGGAATGAAATTGTAAACACACAAAAATAATAGAGTGAAGAATTATAAATTGTTACCTTTCTAATTCTAAGAACTGCAAGTTTGTTGTGCATGATATGTGAAAGCATATCAGGCAGATTTATGCCAATAGTCGATGAAATATGATATAATTTTCATCTGCATTCCAATGATGAAAATCTCTTGCACTTGAACTTCCTGAAAACAGTATGCGATATTGTAGTGGTATTTAAAATAGTGCTTCCTGGCATTAAAATTTCATAATTGTAGAAACCGATATTTCATCCGAAAAACAACACAAATAATCAATCATTTGTGTATTTTTCCAGCGTTGCACAATTATAAGAGCAATGAAGATTTGTTTGATGTCTATGGAACACTTTGCGTCATAAAAGGTTTATCAGGACATACTGATAACACTACAAAACACGATGGCTTTAGCGGCGGCAAAAAAGCGTTGCTGACTATCGCCGGCAGACGCAAGCCGTCGCTAAATAACCCACCGCCACACAGTAAAGCAATGGCTTCATCACTAATATAACGATGGCTGGCGATGTCTGACTAAACACGTGGCAACATATTACACATTGGGCTACCGCCACAAGTCGATGCAAACCGTCGCAAACTTGGAACCAAATGATCGTCGCATACCATCGCTGACTTGGACTAATAAGCCGTCACAAACCTCGAGTCAAATAGCCGCTGACTCTGACTAAACACGTGGCAACATATTACACATTCGCCGACGCTAACCATGAACCAATTTCTACTCTAATTCAACTCTTCAATCCATCCAACCACACAATCAATCTCATATTTCTTTCCAACACATATACATTCAATTTCACAACTACTACCACTCCATCTATCATATAATCTGACACATATCACAAATAATCATATATGTGATGCAACATATAAATTTACATAAACATTTTAGCACCAACATATAAATTTATCATACCAATCAAACAGAACATTCCAAATCCATAAAACAACTTAACCATACGTACAAATACTATCCATCAAACAAAACGTCCACTAATCCATCAAACACCACAACCAACGAACAAGTATCAAATATATATACAAATGTCATGACTGCAAAAAAAGATGATGAAAATCCGACAGAAATACAAGCATACCTACTCATCATCATCTCCCGATCCATCCTCATCACCCGACCTATCCTCCCTGGGCATGTCCTTGTCGTACTAAGTATGTCGCAATATGCTCATCTAGCTGGTGCGCCAATGCGCTCTTCCTCCAATCGTTGATCTCATCCAGATGTTTTTCCCGTTGAGCGACATTGTTGCCTGTAAAATAGTTGATATCTAGTTATAATTTATGAACATTATAAATAGTATGAATATAAAAAATTATCCATTGATGTTGATTAATGAAGCGGCTAATATTTATAATTAAATGTTACACATTGGTTGCAGTTTATTTATTTCAATTAATCAGGTTCCTTATTCACTTCTAATTAATTTACATTCAATTCATTATTTTCTTCAATTTATTTATTTATTTTAACCATGTTAGTTAACCACCATATCACTTATAATCAATTCATTTCAATTATTCAACGGAATTTCATTAACTTACCTTATTTATTCAATTCAATTTAATGGAATTATATTTAACTAATTCCATTAATTCGTTTTATTAATTTACCTTATTGATTCATAACTTTACCTGATTAAGTTAAATTCCATAACTCATTTCAATCTTCTTTTGTAACATCCACTTTTAGCCAATTTAGAATTCAGTTCAGCTCAAATCAATAAGTCATATACGGTTTATATTCGTTTACATGTGTAAATTTGTTCACTTAAGTTTATATTCATTTCAACTATTCAATTTACAATTTGTTTGCTTAAATTTATATTCATTTGCATGTGTAAATTTATATATCAGTAAATGAAGAAGTTTACCTCCTGATTTCCATAATCGTCCGCCTATTTCGCAAAGGCGGATCAATAATAGTATCCCATATACGGTTTGACTCCTCAAACATTGACTATGCCCGTCCGGTGGACTGCGCTACTCGTTCCCGCTCCGCTTCAAATCTCTCTTGCGATTACGAACAATAGTTTGACATAATAAATACTCAATTTAAAGTTTATGAACTGTGAAATAAAGGAATACGAAACATTGTCATTACGGATAAGCATGTTTACCATTACGGATCGAGATTTATCGTCTGTCCAATCATATGAAACGTTGCCTTCCTCATTAGTTTGCTCAACAGCATACGTGGCCGTGAACACCTCAGCCATTGTAGGCTCACGATTGTACCTCATAGCCTGAAAATATACGTATGAATAAACAATGTTACAAATATGATTAAACAACACATTATATATTTACAAACAAAATTTATAAATTTACCATCTCTCTCCTATGCTCTTCGAAGGATTTGGAGCCGCCACGGTGCAAAGCAGGATTTTTGTTCCTATTTGCACGGTTCTGGATAGATAATTCCTACAAATTTAGAACATAATTAACTAAATTACTGCAACTAACATACGAAATTAAAAAAATTATAATAAGAATGCAAAAGTATATAACTTACTTTCACTCTAGGAGTTTCCCGGAGCCGTAGATACATAGCCCACACATTAATGCCCATCAAATTGGAGTTTTTCCCTACATTCTATGCCTTTGACAGAGTGTCCCTATAATTTTTTACATCCTTTTGTTCCACTGATTGGTAAAAACATCCATATCCTGTGGGTTTACATGTACGGTGGCCTGCATATTGAAATTGGTTTGAATTGTGTACATTATGTTCATTTTCAACTGGAATATAAACTTATACTTACCAGTACATCGGCTAATATAGTTTTCTTAATATGGGGTGGGATGTTGTCCCAACGACCCCAACAGCCTGACATCCAGCCCATAAACACATTCCTCGATACTTGTAAAATGAAGTGCGAAGGTTCCACCTCAAAGATCCTGTGTAAATTTTGATGTATATATTTAATATATTTTAAAAAATATACTTGAAATAAATTTGATACTTACCCTACGCTTTTTGGAACTACCTTCGCAAGTGGGCGTAAATCCGGTGCCGTGCCACTAGCACTCGCACCGGGAGAAGGAGAAGGCTCGGATCTCCGGCTATGTCTCCTGCCAAACACTTCTACCATAGAAAAATAATATCATAGAATGAAAAGACATAAATTTATTAGTATAATGCATGTTTCATTAATCATCAATAAAACTTCCACTAAATCATAATAAATGGGACAAGATCTCATGAATACATATGTAGAAATTTCAAAACAGAATGATACATAGCTCGGAACATAGTCATCATTATTCATCATTATTAATACATAGTTCAGAATAATGCATAGCTCAAAATAATACATTATACAACAAGCGATGCAAATATTCAATTTTTTTAGTCTTTATCGTTTTCTAATTCAAACTTGGTCTCGTACTCTATCTCGTTTTCTTCAGTACTTTCAAATGAGTCTAACAAAACATTCGATTCAACATTCAACGACCCAAAATCAGTGTCATCAATTATTATTATTTCTGTATTTGGTTCAAGATCCACTTGATATGCTGCTTTGTCTGGAATATTATTTCCATCAAACGTAAATCTTGGCTTTGTTTTAAAAATAGCTAACCAATCTGGTTTATCTCTTTATAAGGATGGATACGGAACAAAATAAACGTGTAATGCTTGCTTGGCTAATACTAAAGTATCATACTTATAGTAATGTGAGATACGCTTTATTTCAATAAGCTTATAATCTTTGTGCACGTTAATTCCAGAACCAGGAACATTGCTGAACCAATTGCATTTGAATAAAAAATAAATTTGCAGGTTCTGCATAATATGTCAACTCCAAAACCTATGTTAAGACGCCGTAAAAATCTTTTATATGCTCATCTGGATCATCACTACCATTGACAAATACACCGTTGTCAATATGTTAATTTTTCAGCCCCGTAATCTTTCTTGTTGAACTTAAATCCATTGACGAAGAATATTGGATAAGCCTTCACATTTCTTTTTGGTCTGATCGCATGGTGTCATAATCCTTCATTAACGACACAGTTTCTTGGATCATAAACATAGTTCGAAAACCATTTAAAAAATTCTTTACTGAGATCGCCAAATGGATGCTGTGATTCGAAGGTATTGCAAATATGTAATATGGCTTATAATTAATATGTACGTATAAGTGAATTATATATGAATTTATTATTACCTAAAAATGGTGTAATTTTAGCATAATTTAGATGAACATATGTGTGTGCTACATGGTGATCTCTATCGTCTAACCATATTTTCACACATTTTCCAGTAGGTCAGCCATGTTTTCTAAAAATAGATAACATTGTTTGAGAAGAATCTTGTTCAATGGCTTCATCATTACGAGGAATGCTTACAAATGATAAGTTCACATCGTCACTAAAGTAATGAGAGTGAAAGAATGAAGCTTCTTCTTCAAGATATGATTTGAAAATCGAACCTTCAACTTGTGCTTTTTGTCTAACCTTTTTCTTCAGATGTTTCAAGTACCTATTACAAAATAAATTTAATTTATATTTAGGTTTAGAAATCTGAATTTTAAACTGACATAAATATTGCAGATGTTCAATGTTACCTCTCAAATGGACACATCCATCCATATTGCATAGAACTTCGAAGAAGTGCTTCAGATGGAAGATGAATAGGTAAATGCTCCATTACATTAAAGAAACCCAGTGAAAATATTTTCTTCAGTTTGTAGAGCAGTATAGGGATTTCTACTTCAAGTTTACATATATGATCTACATTTAATGTTGTCGAACAAAGCTGTTTATAAAACAAACTTTATTATATTATAACACTCTATACTTTTACGGGCAACAGTTCTTTGAAAGCCACGAGTAGTGAATATTCCATCATGACATGACAATCATGACTTTCCATCCCGCATAATTTTTTTAAAATCAACGCATTTACGAAGATTAGAAGAAATCCCATCGAGAAATCTTATTTCTTCCACCCACTTTAGCATGAGTTTTACTTGCTTGTTGTCTAGCTCATAGGATGCTTTGGGTTTTTTTATTGTCATTGGTCTTCATATGAAGTTTGGGACATTTACAATAGTTTGCTATATCTGGATTTGAATTCAAATCATCCTTATTTTTCCCTTTTACATTCAAAATTGTATTAAATAGATTATCAAACATGTTTTTTTGTTGCGCATCATGTCGATATTATATCGGAGTAAGAGATCTTTCCAATATGGTAACTCCCAAAATATACTTTGTTTGCACTAGTTATGAATATTCAATTTTCTTGGAATTTCAATCTGTACTCCAGTTTCATTTATCTTTGGATAGTACTTTACAATTTCATATAATTCTTCGCTTGACCGAATCTTTGGTGGTTGCATATTATCTTCTCTTTAGCTATAAAGTTTTTTCTCTCTTCTAAAAGTATGATTGGGATGGAGAAAACACCGATGACAATCAGACCAAGAAATTTTCTTCCCATGCTGTAAAGAAAATGCTTGTGTTTCTTCCTTGCAATAAAGGCTGGCTAGACGACCGGCCGTACTCCACTAGAAAACATCCTATATGTAGAAAAATAACCAATAGTCCACAATATAGAAGCGAACATATGAATTTTTTCTCTTGAAATGTTGTATTTTTCAATACCTTCATTCCACTATGTTTTCAACTCTTCGATCAATGGTTGTAAATAAAGATCGATTCCTTGTGTTTGAGCATGAGGGCCAGGGACGACCATAGTGAGAAACATATATAGTTTTTTCATACACATCTATGGAGGTAAATTATACAAAGTAACGATAATTGGCCAGGATGAATATTTTCTACCAAACTGAGAGAATGGTGAAAATCCATCCGTACATAAACCGAGTATGACATTATGGCTTTCTAGAGCAGATGCGGGATAAGTCTTATTGAAATGTTTCCATGCTTCTCCATCAGATGGATGCATCAAAGTTCCTTCTTTCTATGTTCTCACATTGTGCCATAGCATATGACATGCGGTCGTAGAAGATGCACATAACCTTTGAAATCTAGGAGTGATGGATAAATAATGCATTCTCTTGTACGGAACTTTTTTTCCTTTCTAAGGTCAACACCACCTTTCCAATACAACATGCACCCTTTTACACATGTATTTATCTTTTGTATGGCAGATCGAAAGCGGACATCAGTTTTTTCACTTTATAATGACTATCGTACATCAGATTATTGTGTGGCATATGTCATTTTGCAGCTTGTACAACTGTTGTAAATTTAGCTTCTTTAAGGTTGAATTTTGATTTCATAGTAATGCATTCAACAGTTACGGATAATTTGGTTCCTCTTTTACAACCCTCCCACAATGGCCTCTTAACAGAATCCAATAAATCATATATTCTTTTAGCTCCAACAACCGGTTCTTCTTCGACATTGACGTCTCCACCATCGGCTTGAATGGTAGGAAACATTGATCGTGCTGTATCTTCCACCATATTTTATATCGGATTCGTCATAATATTATCATCTTCTAACACTACAGGCTTAGGTGTAGGTTCGATAAGTTCTTCACGACGATCCTAGAAGTAATAATTCGGCAAAAAACCATATTTATAAAAATGTACTTCAACTATATCTAGTTTTCAATGCTTCAAATGTTGGCACTTACTACACGGTCAACAAATTTCTTCGTTATTTCAATTATTAGATTTAGCAAATCTAATAAATTCATGTACATCGTTATAGAAAGTTTCCTTTATTGAACCTTTCCGACCAGTTCTGACTTCATCCAACTACAGTCGAGGAAATAATCGAACATTTTTCCTTATTTGAAAATATATGTTAGAAAGTTCAAGTAAACTATTCAACTAGTACTAAATTCTTGCAGGAAAAATTTTCAACACTTCATCATTGTAAACACTTCACCATCGTAGAAATTTAGATAAGCACTACACTTTAGTTTTTTTTTTTTTTTTTTTTTTTTGAAACTGGGTACTTATATTTACAAAGTAGGCAGCACACAAGTCTGCAAGAATCATCATGGCGCACAGTTTAATATGCCAGAGGCAGGGATCGAACTGCCGACCTTGTCGTCAACAGCCTGGCGTTTTACCACTGCACCAAGGCCTCGGACTACACTTTAGTTTTTAATTTTTAGTTTATTGGTTTTTACTTTGATGGTTGGTCATCCTACTTTCCATTACAAACAAAATAATGTAATTACATATTATAAATCATTTCAGATTAAATGATTCAAAAAAAATTTGACAGCACTTCCCTTCTGTTCCCTATTTCGTACACAAATGCATGTACGCAGGATACGAGAAGGAAGTGCTATCGAAATTATGTAAACCGTTTAAAATGAAATGATTTATAAAATTCAATTACTTTATTGTATTTGTAACTTGTCCAATATATGGACAAATCCGAAAAATATTGTATGAGATGAATATAGATGTCCGTTCTATTAAAAAAAGAATATCTATATATTGATCATATACCACACTTGTCAAACGAGGCCAAAAACTCTCTAAAGGATTAAAAAAATAAAACATATTTTACAATTACTATTTTTAACAACTACAAAAACTTTTTATAATTCATTAAACTATTTAAATATTTATTAATTAAATTTTAAAACATATTTTATAATTCATTCAACTATTCTCATATTCATTTCTTAATTTTTTTTACAAAATTGAATTTTGCAGAATATTTGTTGTTGTTATATTCATTTCTAAATTTCTTTACAAAATCGATTTTAGTACAATATTTGTTTTTGTTATATTAATTTCTTAATATTTTATAAAATATATTGTTAGAAGAATTTTTGTTGTTGTTATATTCATTTCTTAATTTTATTACAAAATTGATTTCAGTAAAATTATTTATTGTTGTTATATTCATTGCTTATTTTTTTACAAAATCCATTTCACTAGAATATTTGTTGTTGTTATGCTCCTTTCAAAATTTAATAATTCATTGACTATTTAAATATTTTATTTAATAAATTTGAAAATTTAAAACTTATTTCAAAATTCAGTTAACAATTTAAAATTTTAACTTAACTATTTTGTAAACTAAAATTTTAACTTAATATTTATACTAACCACTAAAACATATAGTTAACACACACTTATCAAACATTGTACACTTATCAATAGGCATATTAATTGACGATTACACACTAATTTTTGAGTTTTAAATCAACCCTATTTTTATTTACAAATTGAACAATCAAACCACTTATTAACTTCCCTAAATCAACTAACATACCATTATCATCAACTAATACATTATAATCATTAATTTCAAATCCATAATCTACTAATTTTCTAAATAAGAGCTTTAATTTTATCCCCAAATTAGCTAATAAAATTACCATAATCTAATATCAATTATTCTAGCATATTCAAACCCATAATCAAATTATTTTCAAAAATTATGGTTTAGAGATTACGCCTAGAAATTAAGAAACTGAAGAAAATGGAGGAAACACAGCAGCCTCGGAGGGCGAAGACGGGTTCTAGAGGTGGTTCGCAATGGTAGAAGGTGATTGGAGGCGGTTGGCATCGGTAGGAGGTGTTTGGAGATATTGGAGGCAGGGGAATCGAAACGGCGGCAGCAAATTTAGGGCGAAAGTGAATATGTTTTCACTTTCTGCTTTGGTTTCGCGATATATCATCAGGTTTAGCAACAGCTGACGATGACTAGCAACGACTGCTTTTTTATTAGTTACTAGCCATCGCTAGCTTCCATCATTAAACCAAGCTTGTTTTGTAGTATATGAGATGAGAACCTGAAATACTGAGATGGAATTGTATATCCTATATATTTTAATATCACGTAGCTTGAGTTGGATATTTGGATTTAGTCTCACCTGCATCGCTAAACGGGTTTGAAGCTTGTGGACTACCCAAAGACTTTTGACCCGGAATCATACCGACTTCTTCAAATTGTCCTGCAGAACAAAACAAAACATAAACTTCTTTGGTGCACGTAGTGATAATCAGAATATAAATTCTTATGGGAGCTTTATAAATTATAAATGAATTTGCTGAATTCAGCTTGTAATTCAAGGCAAAATATCATGTGAACTTTTAAGTACATGAAAGCCAAAGCTCTTGGATACTGATTGCTCTTTAAAATTTCCATCTCTACACAGGCAAGTTGATCAATTTCATATTTCAGCAAAACTATGCAGATCTGCGGACAACCATAACTATCAGGAAAAGAAAACTTATTTCAAACTGAAACTATTTCCCTAATGATTATGTGTGTGTGTGTGTGTGTGTGTGTGTATATATATATAATCATTCATTCATACTTTAGTAGAATTTTATTGACGTTTTTCAAACTCATACGCACCATTTTTCTGGGTAGATTTCTTTATATAACCAGTCTAGAATAATTGGTACAAAATTTACTCAACTTTGAACCCAAGTCACAAAGTTTCTGGTGACATTAACAAAACCCAGGTCACAACCTTAAGAGCCTTATGTTCTACCAATTGAGCTAGATAGGATTGTTATTGAAATTTGATGACAATTTTCACTTAAAAAATACAAAAGAAGGTATGAACTTTTTTCTAACTGCAATGCCACCAAAAAATTGAACAGAATTTTATAAATGATCGAATTAAGTGTACAACTGAAGAAATCACATCTACTACGATGTAATTGAGATATAAAGCGACCGAAAAAGAGACATACCTTTGATGAGATTGATTAAGTGAGCCTAAGTGAAGAAGGTGAAGAAGAAAAGTTATAGTTTTGAACGAATGATTTTGTTTTTGTTTTTTCAGTAATTTCAAATGGAAATAAAATGAAGCAAGACATCGAGATGTTAAATAAGAGGGGATATGATGAATCTAACTCCAAAATAACAGTTGTAACATTATAGGAAATAAATAATGTAATTTTTCTACTATTGTCAACGGTAGTCCTGCATATTTTTATTAAATAAAAAGAAAAATAGAGTGAAATGTACCTAAATGAATTGTCATCACTTTAGCTATAAGAAATCAAATTCCAACAGCTTTACTGTGGCACTCAGGTTTAAAATGCATTTTAATTAATAAAATTCACGTAAGTGAAGAACGATAATGTAATCATAATCTTGTATTGTAGAAATATTATTTGTTTTGTTATGGATGAAGTTCTTAGGAATGTTGATGTTTCATTCTTTACATTTTATAAAATCATCAATGAAACATAACCAACCAACATCTTTCTTAATTGGTAATCTGAGAAAAGTCATAAGATAAATCTTTTAAATATCTTCTTTATAAATTTCATTTATCAAATACATGATGAAAGGTCTTATCATGCTAAATTTGAATCCAGTGATCAAGATCAGCACCAATCATTAAAATAAGACATACTCTTCAAACCAAAAAGTTTAACGGTGAAGCTAAAAGTTTTTTGAGTAAAACTAACCCATGCACCCAAACCGTTTGCACACTTCTTGCTCTACTAAATCTATTTCTATAGTAGCGATCCATTAACATATTGTATACTTATGATCACAAGACATATATCCATATATATCAGGATCATGGGACATCCCATACGAATACTATCCCCTAGGCCCATTTCTTACAAAATCAACATTGTTACTGTATACATTGCCATAGTTAAACATGCGAGAGCTACAAGCATCTACTATACAAGATCACTGTTCATCAGAATATGCATGCATTGAAAATAAAGTTAGAAGGAAGAACACTGTTAAGTTATATAATTATATACATGGTAATATTTAAACCATATATATATATATATATTTTCATTCATGCTTCAATATCTCAACCAGCATTTAATCACCCAATGAAGCTTCAGGCTCATATATATCAAAACAAATTAACAGAAGTATCAAAACTGTAGACCACATTCAGATTTAAGATTTACTAGTCCCTGCTCTGACATCTCTCAAATTTAAATCCTTGTACTGAGATGTTTAGTAGGATTATACAGGTTGTTAGCTTGAATTTAATCGCGGTAATAATGAGTATAGAATATAAATGGGAGTAGATAGAAATAACAAAATTTGCACCTAAAATATGTAGCATATTTTTTGCATAGATATCAATACATTTAGATATGAACCGCGAATATAAATACTTCATGATTTAATTGTTGTTTAATAGTGCTAACATGTAATCATTCATCCAACACAAATAAACCAGCCATAGCTCACAATTTCCCTAAAAAAACATAATTACAAATATATAATAACATGATAAAGATGGACTTACCACAATGTACTCATAGTTGAAACTTCTGGATCTTTGGCTTGATGTTCTTTGCCACTTGATATTGTTCACATTAGCAAGAGTCTCCTCATTAAATTTCCCACTTTCCATAACTGAAGGTTTGTTGAATCTCTTCTTATCATCTTTGATACTTCTTTTCACTTCCACCTTATTTTAAGAAGCAAATGAAATTCAATGTTGACATCAAAGTTATGGTATTCATTAAGACAAATAAGCATAGGAGTATTACAGTTGTTTATTCAATGAGTTTAAATAAATCTTTAAGTAATGCATTAGGGTGAAAGTAAAATATCATTTTAGGCTTGGAAGCATCAATGATTAAATGATTAGAGAAATGCAGAAGGGCATATTGACTTACCAAACTCAAAGGGACAATACGTCAGCTTTTCCTAAACCACCCCATATTTTATTGGGAATTATTCAAAAGTGATAAATAATCTTTTTTTTATTTTGAAAAGCATATTCATGCTAGTAAAGACAAAATGCTGAGTATGTGATCACTAAGAGTAGTTACCTGGTACAAACAGTAGAAAATGACTAGTAAAACTGAAACAATAAAAGCAAGCAACACCACTAGGCGATGTCCTGATGGAAATCTGGAAACTCGTGGCAGCTGCACAATCATGAAGGGAAAAACAGATAAAGCCATGATCCTTGCAGCATAGCTAGTTTGGATATCAGTTGTGACACCAGATCCAGCATATAAGTGAGTGATATCATCATTTGTTAAAAGAATGAACAAATGAAGCAAAGAGGAAAAGTCGATGTCAAACCGTACACAACTGGAAAAATTAATAAAAATAGATAGATATAAAAATAGCACAGTTTCAAGATATTGCAACCTTATATTGCATAGGTACGAAATAAGAGAAATAATAAAAATGTGGTCCTTGTTATTCAAAAATTGTTAATCTCCTCGCTGAGATCAACTTAACAAAGGGCCTAACATCATGATGATATTCAAATTGAAAGATTTCATTCTCATATATATTTGACATAAATGACAAACTAGAGAAGTGCGCTAATAGAGTACATTAACTAAAGTTAATTTGAATCAGGTTGAAAAGCCAACATCAAGTAACATATTTTTTTCCAATTCATATGAATAATATTGGAAAGCAGTTATTAAATTTCCAGTATATTGGAAAGCATACAAGTAAACAGAAGGAAGCATGACTTCATAATATAACCTTCAGAACATTGTAACCATCAACTAAAGTGCATTATTAAATTGGCAAAAAGTTATTGGATGTCAAAAATAAAAGCAAAATGACACTAAAACATACCTAAAATGTTGAATCTCTTGGTGTCTTGGAAATCTATAGAAGTCAAATTTTTAGAAAGATCGGTTTTGGCAACAATAATACATGAACCCCATATATTGTCAAAATCATGACGGTGGAACTAGCAAGTAAACCAATTCCAATCAAGACCTGACTTTGAGCAAATTCTTTACTTCTAGAAAGTCTGGACACTACAAAAGGCGATGCACAACATTTCATTCACGACTATAAACGAATAAATTATGCACATTAATAGAAAATAATTGATATAGGAAGAGAGCAATTATCAACAGCGGTAATCGAAGAGGTAACCGAAGGGTTTTAGATAAGTGTTGATAGTGGAGGAATCGTAGATATGAAACAAGCATATACTGGCAAAAGTAGCGGCAATAAGGAGGCGAAGTCGAGGTAGAAGAGGGAGTTAGAGACGGAGGTAGTGGCGGACGTGTCTGTAGATGAGAACTAGGGTTATGGAAGGAAGTAGAAGAGGGAAATGAAAAATAGATGGTGTGGTAACTAAAAGGGTGCGGGAACTAAAATATTTAGGGCCGCGGTTCGCTAAAATTAAATTCGTTTTTGGATGCATTTCTTTTGGAGGAGGAATGTCAATAGTTGCATTTCTACAACAAAAGCTGCCATAAAGTGCAACTAATACCTCCTTTTCTTGTAATGATGGATCAGGTATGATCCGTATTTTACACTATGGATCGTATCGTATCGATTCCACAACTCAATTTTACAGCAATGATCGGTTAATAACTCAAAATATACATATGCTATCAACGTGAAACTTGGAGTACAAGCTTACTACAACATGTGGAACACCCTATAAGGATCTCAATCTAATTGGAGAAAGTTGGAGGGATCGGCATAACTCCCTTTGGAGGGATTGGTAAAAATCAAAATTCAAGCAAACTTCACGCAAAATGTGACATCTCACAAACTATATATCGAAATTACACAAAATTTGAGGAGCAAGTAGCTAACGCAGCGGGGCACCTCTCCAAGGGATCGATGCCCATTCGGATGCACTAATAGGGATTGGTAACAATTCCAATTGTAGCCCCAATGGGCTTACAAATTTTTGGGCAACCTCGTGTTGGTCTCCCGAACCATCTGCCAAAATTTAAGTCTGATCCATGCACATCTTCCCTTGTTAAATACAGCTGGCATTATATCAAAAATGGGATCTGGCTTTCTTTGCCGAGGGTTTGCCATTTTTATTTTTCAATTTTGTACTAAGGGATCCTAACTGATCCAAACATTCTTGTAATCATAATCAAGTGGATGATCAATAAAAATACAAGGTGGACGTAAGCCAAGATTGCCGAAGCACTATAAAAATCTGTGTTCTCTTTTACGATTTTTGCTCACTACACCAAAAAGTACTTTTGGTGGCATACAAAAAACACAACCATAATTTGTAGTGGCATTTTAGAGAATGCCACCATACGACATGCAACTAAAAAACTAATATTTTTGGTTGCATTTTTGTAAACGCCGTTATAACGTGTCTTATTGTGGCGGCAAAAAAAGGCCACTGTAAATCTTTTTTGTAGCATGTTGAAACGCCACCAAAAGCGATGTTTGGGTTACAACTTAAACCCAAACCTTATAGCTGCGATTATTATATGCCACAATATATATTTCACCGTTGCGTTTTTTTTCTACCACCATATTTTTTGGGCAGCGATTTTTTTCTATAATACACAAAAAATTCATAAACATATGAACTATCATAAACACAAGTAGTACATTACCCTACATTGATACAGAAGTAGTACATAACCATACATAGTCACACAACTAGTACATAAATATAGTAGTTTCAAGACAAAAGTTAACATAAAATCCATATGTAGAGAAATTTTTGCAACTGAAATACCAAAAACAAAATCAAATAAACAACTGAACTACCATAAAATCCATATGTAGATGACTAACTAAGCAAATACCATAAACAACTAGCTAAGAAAATACCATAAGCAACTGATAATTTCTTCGGAGAAGTTCATCCACCTGTAGACAAGTAATGATCAACAATGAGAATCTAAAACTTGAAAATTGGAATAAAAAAGGTATAACCATAATTTCTAATGTTCTTATCTACCCTATTAGAAATGTACCACTTACCCATAGACCATCGTAGACTTGCTCAGATTTGACTCTGGAGCTACAACTTCTTCTAGCCTAGACTTATCACCAGTAAGCTTATTGGTTTCTAGATTAATAATAAATGGACTAATAATTGTTATAGGTAGACAAATTCAAATCAATTAACCGCAAGTGAAGGATAATAAGTATTTATCTAGAACTGAAATTGCATATCTTGGTGTAACTAAGTTCGTCAAGGCAGACCCATCAAGGCGGAAGAAAAATAAAGTTATAATACAATAAGAACCTGGCATAATGCGCCAACCTTTATTCTCCTAAAAGTAATCATCTTTTTGTACGAAACAGACGACAGCCTTGTAGTCTGCAGACAATAGCGGTCAATTAAAACAATAGAACATACTAATGTAACTATGCTTTATCACATAATAGCAATTTGAATGTTGTATTTTAGAGCTCAGTGTACAATGATGGTTGCTATAAATTTTTTTCAATATTCCACCAGACAGCTATTTATTTTACTGTTTGTGTATGGATCGTCACTCACACCGTCGACATGGTAAACATTTCATTACTGTAATTTATACGTGGAAAAAAGTTTGTGCTTTGCACAGCAGCATGCTCATGTTTTTCAAGTTTGTGTGCATACAAATTGATGTTAAGGAACGATAGTGAAACTTTTCCCCTCCATTTGTGTTTTCTTTTTAAAAAAAGTGTGTGTGTATATACTTATAAACTAATGTCACCATTATTTTAGAATAGTCTTCAAATATAGGAAGCAAAACTCATGTTAATAACTGCATCTATAACGAATTACCTACTGTTAGTTAGGTGCTGATTAACAATTAGATAAATTCACACTTTAAAACCATACCTGATTTAAATCTAGAACCTGCTCCAGCTGCCCCAAAACCACCACCAGCATTGTTAGCTGCAATACAACCAAATCCATCACCCGGACCAACACCAGCAAATCCACCATCTGGACCAACACCAGCATATCCACCCCTCGAACCAGCTCCATTAAAACCAACACCCGAACTAGCTTCACCAAAACCAATACCCAAACCAGTCCCACTATAACCGCGTCTTGAAGTAAACACTCCAAAACCACCACCATCGCTTGAAGCAACGACGACAGTTTCACTACAGCAACAAGTCAAAAAACACATGGCTGACACAATTTACAATAGTTTATAACTCAATTTACATTAGAAAAAAGAAAAAAAAGCTTATAACTCAATTTACAACAGTTTCCATTTGACACTTTTTTTCTTTATTTTTTACTTCAATTATATCTTTGATTAGTAAAGTAGATTGGAAAAAAATGTATGTGGTATCAAAGCAGCATTTTCTATCGTATTTGTTATAGTATACTTCGTTTGAACTCATGAAAATTCTCAAAATAGACATGAAACTATATATGTATATATAATTAAAGAATAAAGTTCATTATATTTTACTATCAGGAAAATAGGCACAGGAAAGAAGTTGCAAAAAAATTTATTCTCAAGGACAACAAGTTTGTTTTTTATTCTGAAGGACACATTTTAGTGTAAACATAAAATGATAGCTACAAATATCATTGTGTGATTTACACTAAGAAGTGTCCTTTAGCTTAAAAAGCAAACTTTTTGTCCCCGAAACTAAATTTTTCTCCAACTTTTTCTCAAAGCCTAAAACCCCTTTTACTAATGCATGCATCTAGACTCTCTAGCAATTAATAGTTCCAAACAAAGAAGATAAATGATCTTCACTCTCAAGTATTAATTTTTTCCTACATAAATTAGTCTCGTTATCTTAGACATAAACTGCTAAGCACTTTTTAAGTGAATATTTAACGTGGTACCTAGGCACTTTTTTAAGATACAATTTGACTTGTTGGGAAGCTCTTAGAATTATATTTCAACATGAATATTACAATTCTATCTTATCTTCACATACAACCATTAAGCCTCCAAATAATAATTTTCTTATTCTGTTACATGGGCATTTTTCTGTGTAAATGCAAACCAGATAGTAATATAATAAGTAGATATAAATATATGGCTTTAATATAACAAGAAAATTATGACAGTAGAAATGAACACTTGCACTTTTTTTATACATTGATCTATTTACATGAATTCAAGAAAAACAAATTATTTCTAAATATTTAAATGCATGCAAGTAAAAAATGCCTATTTACTATTCCATCTTGCTCATTATAACCACAAAATTATGATAAGTGTATTTTCAATCAACTTTATACTGCATAACAAATTGTACAAAAATGCCTAACTAATTATATTCAATTGTTTTATAATGCACTAGGAAAATCTAAAGTATAGTCAGTTAGTTAAAACATGCAGCCGCCATTTAGTAATAGTGGAGACGAATGGCATATTGTTTTTGTGCTTTAGTCAAAAAAGAAGAAGCTCTTAAACCTCTTAGAGTGAAGTATTAGCACGCTTAACTTGTAAGATATCAAATGTTCACAGTACATCAAAATTCATAAGCACCTTAATTTGCTTCATTGTAATAAGAAAATAAAAAAGACGACTTAGTCACCGAGTTAGACATTTCAACTTATCTAAGTTATCTATTGAATTATTGCTAAAATTTAAAATCTGAAGTCATAAATCAACATATTATCTAATTTGGAACCATTAGCCTAATTTTAAACTTATTATTGATTTGTTAACAAACATAGGACATATTAAATAAATATTTAAAAGGTAGCAACCTAAATTTGAACAAAGGCATTTAATGAGTCATGATGCATTATATGTATATATATATATACAAGATTGTCTTACAGTTGCCAAATTATAACTTATAAAATACTGGTATGCTTACCTAGTAGTTGTCTTACAGTTGTCAAATTGTTGGTTACTTCTGTTTTCGTCTCATTATGTACAATGCGGATGGCTTTAATAGTTTGGTTTTTATCTACAGCTAATTTAGAAGCAAGGATATCAAGGTTTGCACCCTGCCTTCAATCGCTTTCTATGACATCGACATCAAATTTCAGGCGTCGCTGCTGATCTGTCTAGAGAAGACTGAACTGCCCGAGAAGGAATAATACAATCTTGTCGTTGGTGATAGCGTGTTTGTAAGTGCACTTTCCCATGCCCCAGTGCCTGTGTCAATATATAAAGTGTGAATAGATGGTAGTATCGTAATTCTATCATTATTACGATCTCTAATTATGTGTTTTGAAGTTAGGCGCAAATGAATTTCACATATTTCAAACCATATATACTGGGCGAGGCTTTCGGTAAATGTTTTATTAAGTTTATATGACACGGAATAATGAATACACATCAATACATATAATCGTGCCATGTAATATCTTCTAAAGTTGTACCTCAAGTAACATCAGTATATGTATAATAATTTTGAATTTTATGAGGCATGACTTGTTATAATGAATTATTTTCAAATGGACATTATAATGAATTCTTTTTGGGTACTGTGTGCTGTGCAATTTCACCTAAAAGTTATAATACCTCAAATGAACATGTATAGTAATTTACAATGTTATAACACATAACTTAGTTACAATGAAACTGTTTAGAAATGAATATTGTAAATACCAATTGTGGGGAAGAGAAAAGGGGTTCCAGTAGTGATTTTGAAAATCTTCTTAACATCCTCAAGTAGTGTCTTAGTCATAGCAGGAACTGCAGGTGATCTGTAGTCCTCGTTTTGGTTCATTGCACGCAACAATGGTTCTAAGATATTAACTGGTCTGGGAACAAACAGATGATTTCGACCTGGTGCATACACATTGTCCATCTTCCAGCAAAATAAAGATAAAATTTAGCAATAATATTCAATTGCAAAAGAACATCTATTTTCAATATAACACAGTTCTTAGTCTGTCCATGTTAACATAGTTCTTAGTCTGTCCTTGTTCTTGTAAACATTACTCGACCTGGTGCATACACATTGTCCATCCGCCAGCAAAATAAATATAAAATTTAGCAATAATTTTCTATTACAAATGAGCATCTATTTTCAACATAAAAGGGGTTCAACGTGTTTAACTATCAATGCCATAGCACGGTCAACTTCTTGTAAATATTACTCGACAGAGGTTGTTTGTCCATGTTCAAGATCGGATGGTCAAGAAACTTATTGTAGAAAATGTGAAATTTTGAGAAAAGATGAAGAAGGAAATAGTCAAATTTTTGAGTGAGGAAAAAGATGAAGAAAAAAAATTCGATTTTCATTTGATTAACATTATCTATTATTACATAATGCATCCTCCCTTTATTTGTAACCACAACAGGATTCGCAAATCTACGCAAATAGCAATCGCATTGATTCAACTTTTAGAACTTGGCTAGGTTTACATACTTGACTAAAAGAAAGGTTAAATTTGCTGACTTATTAAGCAGGACCTGATAAATACAATATACATAAGTCAAATTATTTAAAAATAGTAAATTCTTTAAAACACCACTTTAATTTATTAAAAATCAAATTATTTTCAACTTTCAATAGAAACATTTATGTAGAAATCCAAAAATAAAATCTATATCTCACCGTATTAAATTCATATATAAAAAATATGGTTTGTGCAGAATCTAGGGTTTGTCCAATTGACACGGACGAGTAGCGAATTAGGGTTTGTTGCAGAAATCCATTTAAAATAACCCTCATCGACCCATACAAAATCCATACATTATCAGAAAATTAGTATATAAAATCCATACCAAGTTGTGGCTTGTGCAGAGATCTCAATCAAATGGTAGCAGACTATAGGAGGGATCGATTGTTAGGAGAGGCATGGAGAGGAGTAACACGAAGATGATGATGGAGGAAATGTTAGGGATCAGTCTAATATTGATTAAGAGGGGCAATTAAAAAATTTATGAAGTAAGGAGAAAAAATGGAGATGGGGGAAATGTGAAAATGTGAAAACGTAACAGGTGTTTTACTATTGGCGGGGAGGGTGGGAATTTTGGCAGTGGTGAGACAAATAAAATATAACCTAAAGTAAACTGTAAAACAAAATTACTTGCACATAACTTTGAAACGCCACTATTAAGTGCAACTAAAGACAGATTTTCTTGTAGCGGCTTTGTTTTAATTTCATTCTTCATTTAATCTTTACTAGATTCTATTGGGTGTTGATGCCCAATTTTGGCGTCAACATTTTGGTGCTTTTACTGAGAATTGAATTCTCTACTTGATTGGATCTCATCATCCATTTGTTGATTGCCATATTCGTGAGATAGATCCAGCGTTCTACCGATAAACTTTCTATTTTACTTATATTTGAAGGATATCTAAAGGAAGATGACAGCCATGGTTAGAGGAACTAAGTTTACTTCCCGATTTTTGGAGAATTTGATTGTTCTAGTATTCCGTGTTGGAGTTTTTCATGTGTTCATGTCCATTTGGAAGGGATTACATTCACTCAATGCAAGTTCTTGGGATCAGATGTTGAATTTTGCACTCAAGTTTGCTAAAATGGCCGATCCCTCTCTTGAAGCCTAGACGATTGATCCCTCTCTCGAAGCTTAGACGGCTGATCCCTCCAATCTCAACTGCAACCGATCCCTTAGCTTGAATGACTGATCCCTCACCAAGGCAATTCATTCGACCCCTAATCACATACAAATGCTCAATACCGATCCCACATAGACATCAATACCGATCCGTCCGAAATAGCTATATCGATCCCTCTATAAGGTGTATATACCGATCCCTCTCCAAGGTATGTGTACCGATCCCTCTACAAAGTATATATATTGATCCCTCTACAAGGTCCATATACCAATCCCTCCAGTATCTATACCGATTGCTCCAAAAGGTATATACACCAAACTACAAGGTATATATACTGATTCTTCTATAAGGTATATATACTGATCCCTCCAAAATAGTAATTCTTTACCCTCAAAAGACATCAATATCGATTCCTTCGAAACAGCTATACTAATCCCTCTTTAAAGTGTATATACCGATCCCTCTCCATAGTATATATACTGATACCTCAACAAGGTCTATATACCGATCCCTCCAACATCTATACCGATCGCTTCAGTAGGTACTCTACAAGGTATATATACGTATCCCTCCGAAATAGCAATACCGTTCCCTCCAAAGACATCAACACCGATCCCTTTGAAACAGCTATACCAGTCCTTCTATAAGGTGTATATACCGATCCCTCTCCAAGATATGCATACCGATCCCTCTGCAAAGTATATATACAAATCCCCTGCAAGGTCTATATACCGATCCCTCCAGCATCTATACCGATCGTTCCAAATGATATACATACCGATCCCTCTACAAGGTCAATATACAGATCCCTCTACAAGGTATATATACTGATCCCTCTAAAATAGCAATACTGATCCCTCCGAAGACGTATATACTGATTCCTTCGAAGCAGCAATGCCAATCCGTCCAAAGACATCAATACCGATCCCTTCGAAATACCTATACCAATCCCTCTATATTATAGATTCCTCATATGACCGATCCCTTCATATGACCGATCCCACCATATGACCGATCCCTTCATGGGACCGATCCCTCAAATGGCCGATCCCTTCATATGACCGATCCCTCTCTTATAACAAACTGCCGATCCTTATACAACCGATCCCTATACCAAAAGATTATGAATCAAGTATGATCTATTTTTTTTAAATTATGAATCGAGTACAATCCATTTTAAAATATAGCTCTATGACTGATCCTGAAGTCAACTTAAAAACAATACATTCTATCCACTTCCCTTACGTCCTATAACTGACCGTAGCATAGGGGATCAAGCAGCAACTGCTGAATTGCAGCCAAGGAATAGACAAGAAACTGCTACTCAAACGATGCTCCTAAAGGCTCGAGAACCGAGATGATATGACAAAAATTAGGGTTGATTACTAGATCAGGCTTCTAGGATAGATTACGATTGCTCTAACCTGACCAGTTTCCAAACGCCTAACTTGCCATCTATGATACAATGGCTTGTGTGATGACCTCTCTACGCTGCTTATTATGCCATCTTAAAGTATAGCTATCCACCATCGAAGTCGAACCTGAAGTAGTCACCCATTTGACTTGAAGCAAACCCAGGAGTTTTTAGCCCAAGGTCAAACTTCGGTAAAACCGAGATTTTCTCCAAGCAAATAGCAAATTTTCTCAGGTCGGACTCCAAGTAAATTATCACCAATCCGTCACATAGTGGACAAGCATGCATACAACATTCACAAGCATTACAAACAACTGTAACTTGTAAACGGACCAAATTAACGATGACTAGAGCATTTCCTTTAGTTGAAGCCCATTCACTGAAGCCATTTAATATGCAGAATATCCCAAGAAATTCAATATGCTAACTATGATGGCATATTCTGGAAACACAGCCCCCTAAGAGCATTTCATTAAAAATGAAGGGCACGTGAATTCCACCAGAGCGATGAATGCAATTAAATGTTGATTCTTTCCCATATTCATCGGGGAAGTAGCGAGCAATCATGTGATTTACGCGATCACAGCCCTAGCCTATCTCCTCGTTTAATAAACTGGCTAAGGAGTTTCCCTAACTTATCCCAAGTGCTAGGCGAGTCGCTCAAAAACTTTTGGCAGAGATTTTACACTGCTGTCACTGAAGTGAGCAATACTAGTGAGAATATCATACTTATGGCATTGATAAGGGGAATCGACTCGGGACACACTTTGGCGATTGGTTACCTAAGAGCCTCATGTGACCTTAAATCATCTATGTTATAAAGTGAACCTGAACCTAAGCAAGGAGCACGTATAGCAGACGAGGAGAAATAATGATGCAGGCCCGTTGGCTGAAGGAAGTCAAAGCGAGGGCGGTATAGTGGCCTTGGATGAGGATTCTGATTTTAGGGGACAACCCAGAATCCAAAAATCTGACTCATATAATCCTTTGAACGATTCAATCAAAAACATCTACTTAGAGACTCATGACTCGAAGCAGTACTAGAAACTGGCCACAAGAGAATCCACCAAAACCTAGAAGAAATCCGAGAAATGTCGTATATTTCAAGATACATATGGTCATAACATTAGCGATTGTAGACATCTCCAAGATATGGTCGAAAAGCAGATCCGGTAAGGAAAGATTCAACAATATGTGCAAGCCCCGTAGAATGATGGGTATGGAACATCCGACACTTACCAATAATGACCTTTAATTATCAGTTAGACCACCTATGGTCGACTTTCAACTGAGGAGGGTTGGGGCAAAGTAGAATAGCGAGCAATCGACTCTACTTCACTTATTAATAAGATTTATTTCATTTTCAGTTATGTTGTGAACTATGACCAACTAGAACTAAACTACATCCAAACAACGCAGATGACCAAGTGGTTAGATTTGGGTGCGAACCAACCTCCACAGACCATGATCAGATCTTTGCAGGATCATCAAGACAAGCTTGATTCTACCGCTCATCGGATACCATACGCGCTTTACATAGGGGTAAGGACTCGAAATGGAGAGTGGGTGTGACTCAACCATCCACTTCCTACTCTGTGCTTCAATTCTGACAGAACATTTATGCCTTACTCAGAGTCCGACAAGGTCAGAATATAATACAAAGTGGGCACAACTAACCATCTACTCATCAACCTCCACACTTTACTTGGAGACCAAAGAAAGACTTGGAGTGGATACAAACTAACCATCTACTCCCGAGCTCATACTGGAAGTTCGCTAAAATACTTAAGCCTCTCCTGAAGCTCAGCACGACCAAGGTACAACTAAAGTGGACGCAATTTAACCATCCACACATTAGCTCCTGCCCAGGACACAGGAAGCAGTTCGAAAGCTCGACATAAAGTAGGCATGACTGACTGCCTACTCATCAACCACCGTCCTTAATATGGACACAGCTGTAGCATGAAGTAGATGTGACTTGATCATCCACTCGAAAAATCTCTCCCTCGACTTGTCATGAGAAGTATGAAGCAAAATGATGGACATCATTTGACTGTCCATCGATCAGCTCTAGTTCCCAGAGTGCGGATCGAAGTATACATACAAAAAAATGGACGTGTTCGACCGTCCATTGATCAACTTTGATTGCGCGCGAACCGGAGTATAAATATCAAACGGGTGTGAGTGACCACCTATCATAAAAATCTGGTCCCCATAGTGCAGATTGGAGTATAAATACAATATGATGGACATGGTTCGACCGCCCATCGATCAACTCTGGTTCCAAGAGTGCGGACCAGAGTGTAAACATCAAATGGGTATGACTGACCATCCATTATAAAACTATACTCCCTATAGTGTGGATCGGAGTAAAAATACAAAATGATGGATATGGTTCGACCGTCCATCGATCAACTCTGTTTCCTAGAGCGCAGACTGGAGTATAAACATCAAATGGGTGTATCCAGCATAAATCTCTAGTCCCAGAGTGACCGTAGTATAAATATGAAAAGATGGATGCGGTTCGATTGTCCATAGATTAACTCTGGTTCCTAGAGCGAGGACCGGAGTATAAACATCAAACGGGTGTGACGGACCACCCATCAGAAAACTCTAGTCCACAAAGCATGGATCGGAGTATAAACACAAAAGGTGGACGCGATTAGACCGTCCGCTCCTCAACTCTTGCCCTTTAGTTGGAGGCAAATGCACAACTCAAAGTGAATGCGATCTGACCATCTCCTCCCCTACTCGAGCTTGAAGTTCTTTAGAACACTCATCTTACTCCCAAGGCTCGGTAGAAACTGGATCCAAGTGGAAGTGGACGTGGTATGACTATCCACTGTTCATGTATCGACGTGCCCTGGATGCAGGGAGCAGTTTAAGAGCCCAAGCCTAAATTAGGCATGGTTCGACCGTCCAATCCAAAGAGGATGTGATACGTTCATCCATGACCTGGTTTGCGCTTGAGGTACGATGAACTATCCAAGCCTTGCCCGGACATCGACAAGCCAAAAATCCAAACCAAGACATGGATGCGGTTTGACATTCCAGCAAATAACTTTGGTCCCCTAGTGTAAATTGGAGTATAAACACAAATTGGGTGTGGTTCAACCACCTTCCAACAAAATCTTATCCCTAGAGCGTGGATATGAGTATAAACGAATGGATGAGTGCAGTTTGACGTCTTCATATTCCATAAACTCTGACCTGAATTCGACAGTAGGAGTATAAACTCGCTACGGATGGAACTCGACCATCCGCGATATAATTATGCTAACCCAAGAATGGGAAAAAGAGTATAAACTACTACAAGCCGAATGGGACATCTTACTATAGCACTAGTTGGTTGATCTTTATAACTTAAGGAAACGACCGCAAGAAGGCCTTAATAAAAAACTAATCGAAACGACGTCCGAAGTTATGGGCGGCCGACTATATTATACCATCTGGTCAACAGGCAATGTCGATCCAAGATTTCCATATTGTCCCGCTGGGTCAACGGTCAATATCGATCCACGACAAACATAAATGGATGTTACCCAGATGTCCTCCAAAAACTTTCGATCACCAAAGTGCGCATAGGAGAATAAAACAAATGAGTGTGACTGGATCATTAATTCTCCAGCACTCTCCTTCGATCTGTCAGGAAGAGTATGAAACCGGATGAACATGACCCGACTGCAACTGAGCCAACTCTATCCCTAGATTTAGTTGGAAAATATGAATCAAAATGGGCATGCCTGACCATCCAACTCTGAATGAATGCGATGCGATTGTTCATTCGTTGACTCTTACCATGATCCGATTGGAAGAACAATATGAAACAGACGTGACTTGATTGTCCGCACACTGTCCTTGCCCTTGGTCCGGCAGGGAGATCATCAATCACCGATTGGACATGACTTGCCTTCCTATTTATCAATGCGTGCCTGAAACTTAGGGGCATGAGCGAGAAACAAGATGAATGTGAGCCGACCATTTATCAATCAATTCTAAGTCCTTAGAGCTAAGGTGGGAGTATAAACATAATAGGACAAGACTCGACCATCCGTGCAGTACATTTATCAACTTAAGATCAAGGGTAGAAGTGTGTTCATCCAAACTGGTTGCGATAGCTCAATATTGTGACTCACACCTTGTGTTCACAACGACTCGAGGCTACGTTAGAAAGAATTCCTAGAAATAGAATCATCAAATCAATGCCCAAGCTCATAGGCAATTGATTATCACTCCGACTCGAATGACGAGTAATAGATCATGGGTATATTGAAAGGAAAGCTCGTTACTTGAATATGCAAGGAGATTCAAACTCAAAGCAAGAGCCGGCTATGAAGTTGCACACAACATGAGGCTGAACCATACTCGACATTTGATCCAATGTGCTTCTAAGCCCGATCTTTGGCCATTTGCAAATAATCGCTCAAAGCATTTAGAGCCCTCCACTATCAAACTCAATAACTCATGACAAGACTCAGGGATTTGACCAGAGTAACCATCATCATAGACCGCCCCAACCAGATTTCACGTTGATTGTTAAGCAAAATAGTTACGTTTGAACTCAAGGAGTCCAAGACTGCACCCATTGAGCTGACAATCGACATTATAGTCAGCCATGGCGACCCGTCATGGGTGCTGATGATCGGATCATTGCTCAGTGTAGCGATGATGAAGGAACTAGCAGGCTTTCTCCGAATTAATCTTGATGTGTTTGCTTGGACCCATTCTGATATGCATGCGAGCTCATCGACTATCGTGAGTCATGCATTTAATATTGACCCGAGGCATGTCCTGGTGAGACAAAAGCAATGCGGCATGGATCTAGAGGGATTTGCTACACTTAAAGAGGAGGTGGATAAAATAAAAAACAATAGGCTTACCCATGACGCCCTCTACCCGAAATGGGTATCAAATCCAGTTCTTGTGAGAAATGCTAATGGAAAGTAGTGGATATGCGTCGACTACTCTTACCTGAAAAAAGCATGCCCAAAAGATAGCTTTCCACTTTCGAGGATCGATTATTTGGTAGACTCAACCACTGGATATGAAATGCTTTGATTTATGGTTGCTTACTCCAAATACAATCGGATCCTGATGCACGTCCTCGGCCAAAAGCACACCAACTTCATTATCGATCTAGGGCTATATCGTTATGTTGTGATGCCATTTGAACTAAATAATGCTAAAGCTACTTACCAGAGACTGGTCAATATGATGTTCAAAGACAAGATCAGGTGATCGACGGAAGTATATGTGGATGATACGCTCATAAACTCATGATGATCAAAAGACCACATCGATAACATAGCAGAGATGTTCAGTGTTCTAAGAAAATATGGAATGAAACTAAATCCCTCGAAATGCTATTACGGTGTTGCATCAAGGAAATTTTGGGGTTTCGTCATCAATTCTAACAGAATCGAAGCCGATCTCAAGAAGATTCAAGCAATTCGAAACATCTAGATACCGAAGACGATTAAGCAAGTACATAGCTTAAATGAGAAAGTTGCCTTCCTAAGCCGCTTCATCTCCAAGGCCACCAACAAGTGTACTCCTTTCTTCGATTTGATCAGGAGAGGGAAGAGGAACTTTGAATGGATGCATGACTGCATAGATGCATTTTAAGCTTTGGTAGATCATTTGAAGAGACCTCTCATCCTATCCAAGCCACTAGATTGTGAAGAATTATACATCTATTTAGCAGTGTCGATACATGCCATGAGTGCCACACTATTACGTGAAGAGAATCAGATCCAGAGGCTAGCATACTATGATAGCAAGCGATTGACAGGTGCTGAGAGAAGCTACCCAAAGTTGGAAAAGCTCGTGTACCACCTATTGATTGCATCATGAAAGCTTCGCTCTTACTTTCAGGATCACCCCATCAACATCTACAGCGACCTGCCATTATGACAGGTCCTATACAACCTTAGACATCTGGAAGGTTGCTCAAATGGAATATCGAGCTAAGCCAATTCGATATAACTTCACTCCCTCGGAGACCTATGCAGGGACAGACATTAGCAGACTTCATAGCTGAATTCGTTGCATTAGAAGACTATCCGAAGAGCAGTGGAGAACTGACTAACCGATGGAAAATGTACATGGATGGAGAATCCAATGATCGGTGTTCTAGCAACGGAGTTGCGTTAATGACTCCTAAGGAACGATCGCTCTCCTACGCCCTAAAACTCGACTTCCCTGCAACAAATAACGAAGCTAAGTATGAAGCCTTGATCATGCTCAAACCTGCTAGAGAACTGGGAGTGGAAACTTTACATATCTTTTGTGATTCCTAGTTAGCAGTATGCCAAGTCAGGGAAGATTATCTTGCTTGGAGGAAGCGTCTTGCTCCTTATCTCAGCTGGGTCCAAGAGCTACGGGCTGACTTCTAGTATTACACCATTACACACATCCTTAAAGAACAAAATGAAAGAGCTGAGTCGCTGGCCAAGCCAGCCATTTCTGGGGATATGCAACAAATAGACTTGTCCCGGTTGAAGCACTTAACATTCCAAGCATTGATAGATGAAGATTGACTAAATCTTGGAGATGGAGCTAGAAAAGGAGTCATGGATGACTCCTATCAAAGACTATCTATAATAGGGAATTCTTCCTGAATAGAGGAATGAAAACGACAGATCCTCCTCAAAGATTCACGTCACATCATCCAAGAAGAAGTCAAGTATAGAAAGGGCTTTCTCCATTCCCCTGCTTTGGTGTGTCACCCATGATGAAATCAAACGAGTATTGAGAGAATTCCATGAAGAAGAATGCAGCGATCACACAAAGGGGTAAACCTTGATAAAAAAATACTCCACTATGGGTATTACTGGCCAACTGTCAACTGAAATGCAGCTGATCACACTCGACAATGCGGCAAGTGCTAGATGTTTGCAAAAATTCTAAGAGTCCCGCCAATGGAAATTACTCAGATGGTCAATCCATAGCCGTTTATCACTTAGGGTATTGACATCATATGTTCCTTGCCGATTTCTAAAGGTTGTGTGAAATACGCCGTTATAACAGTGAATTACTTCACCAAATAGGCTGAAGCAGAACCTTTAACCAGGATCACGATGAAGAAAATAATCAACTTCATTATTCGGAACATCATTTGTCATATAATACTTCTGCCTGCAACATAATATTGGGAAGAGATTTGCGGCAGTTGCTCACCCTCGAGAAAATGGACAAGTCAAAGTTGTGAACAAAATTATAAAGTCCATTCCGAAGAAAACTTTGGAAAAGGCTAGAGGCAAGTGAGTGGATGAACTCCCAACAGCATTATGGGCTTACAGAACCACATATAAGTCCATAACTAGTCATACTCCATTCGCCCTTGCTTACGGCTTTGAGAACGTCATCTTTGTAGCTTGAAGTCCCCTTTCATCGAGTAACTTTTTACAATTCCTAATTCAATATAAAATACAATATAAACAAGGAATTGAAACTGAATTGCAATTAAACAAGAAGGAATTGGTGATGACTCGTGGGCATACAAACACATCCAGGAGCTAATGACAAGAACGCGTACCTGAACATGCACGTGTATATTCAAAAAAATTGATTTCTTGAAATCAATGGAAATTGAATTTTCACCTGGATTCTTAAAGAAAGGACTGGATCAGATAGCCAAATCTTACTAACTCCATAAACTGGGCACAACTAACAATTAATGTAATACAACCTAGAATTTATACTATTGAAAATCAACCAAGCATCATGACGATCAAAAAGTGATACAACACTTTGAGAAGATAATTCGACAGAAGGATAGTGACTATTCATAAATTATATGGATTTCTTTTCACCAACGCTAACTTTCTTCGATTCAAAGCACATCATGTATGTAACAAGACATACTTTGGAAGGAAAATGTTATCCGGCATTTTAACCCGACGTTATCCGAACTGAATGGACAAGTTAGACTCGACTATCATCAAGGCTAGTAGCCCAAAGCGATGATTTTAGGGTCTAAAAGTCAAGCATAGATGATAGAAGTAGAAGCCTAAAAGCTCATTACTCCCCAAAGAAGGATCAGGTACGATCCGTATTTTACACTATGGACCGTATCATATCGATTCCATAACTCAATTTTACAGCAATGATCGGTCAATAACTCAAAATCTACACATGCTATCAATGTGAAACTTCGAGTACAAGCTTACTAAAACATGTGAAACACCCTCTAGGGATCTCATTCTAATTGGAGGAAGTTGGAGGGATCGGCAGAAATAAGAATCAAGCAACACTACTTCACGGAAAATGCGATATCTCATAAACCCTAGATCAGAATTGCACGCAATTTGAGGAGCAAGTAGCTAACATCATGGGGAACCCTTCATAGAGATACCAGCCCATTTGGATGCAATAATAAGGATTAGTACCGATCACTATTATAGGCCCTGATGGGCCTGCAAATTTTGTGTAGCCTCGTCTTGGTCTTCCAAACCTTCTGCCAAAATTTTAGTCCGATCCGTGCACGTCTTCCCCTATAAATACAGCAGACATGGCGTTAGAAAAGGGATCCGACTTTCTCTACTGTGGGTTTTCCAATTTTATTCTTTACTTTTGTACCAATTAGGCCTGTCAATGGGCATGGTATGGTTCGAGTATTATAAAACCCAGACCCACGTCCAATTACAATAATTAAAACTTGAGCCCGATCCGAACTTACAGGGTATTTCAATCCAATTTCCGAGTCCGGTCCGTCGGGATGTTTAAGCCTGCTGGGTAATAACTATGTACCCAACTCAGAATATTTATGTTAAAACCATATTTTAAAACTGCAACTTTGGTAAAATTTGTATACAAATAATGTTAACATATAAATTGGACGTTGATGTAGTCAAGCTCATAACAAAAGTATGCAAAAACATCTAATGCAAACAAACAAAATGGTAAATAACATACGCACTCATGTTTTGATACGATGAAAAACTAATGGTCAGTTCAGACCCTAACGGGGTCGGGTTTTGATAAAACCGTATCCGACCCGGATCGGGCCTGTGTCGGGCTTGGATAGTAAAAGGAAAAACTCATACCCCCATAAATAGGGAGGGTTCGGGCCAAGCTTAGGCCGAAACCCATACCATTGACATGCCTAGTACTAATGGAACCCAGCTGAACCAAACATTGTTGTAATCATACTCAGGTGGAAGATCAATAAAAATATGAAGTTGACGTAGGCTAAGATTGCCGAACCACTATAAAAATCTATGTGTTTCTTTATGATTTTTGCTTTATTTTAAGTTCATTCAACATTTAATCTCTACTCGATTATATTGGGTGTTGATTCCATTTTTGGCGTCAACAGAAATCCTCCTCGGTGCTTGGTGAATACACTTCTACCGTTGAGATAAGTATATAGATTTTTTCCAAGTATTGGAAATATATGGATTCATGGATATCTTTATAAAGGTGTATATATATATACAAGTATTATAAAGTGATTTTAATTAATAAGAAGGTTAATCTAAGGGGCTTAGTAATTTCCATGGAAAATGAAATCATTGTTTGAATGTTTAATTAAAATTTTGGCCTAAATATGCAATCCTTCTTAATTTTGGTGGTACGAAAATATTCCCTTCTTAACATCGAAGGATATTAACTCTGCAAATATCTATGAGAAACATAGGAATTATATAGTGTAGCTACCATCGGTGGTGCTATACTGTACGTACATGTAGGATCGATTTCACCATAGAAGGAGTTAAATAGGGTGATACTAATAATTATAAAAATTTAATGCAGTATATAAAATAATTGCAGCACTGATAATAGCAGCACATATAATAGTAGAATATTAAAAGCATAATTAGAACAACAGAGATTTACCCAGCTTCGACAAAACCATGCTTACGTGATGCCCCCAAGGTTTCTATTAGAAATTAAGAAGTCAGACGCTTACACACGTAAACTCGTGACATCCGCTGTCGACTAACCTAACTCTACGCTCAAAACCCTACCACAATTCAACCCTTGAATTGCTAATTCTCGAACTACATCACCGTAGTTCGTCCCATAGTCACATGACTAGACTTTACAAAAGTTTAAAAGTAAATTAAAAATAACTTAAAACATAAAACCTAGTTTTAAAATATAAGCCCAAAATCAATTAAAGATGCCGGCCCAAAAGTAAGTAAAGTGGTAAAAAGTATCCCCCTTCTCTTTATTATCGACCTGTATCCTTTTCTTTATGAATAATATCTGCCTCTTTGCTCGTTCTTTCCTTTTTAAGATAATTAGGGTTTCGTGAAGTGAAGCCGCTGCTCTATAATAGATCGGTTGAGTTAAGTGATTGTCCTTGCATTTCTTTTTCGATCGTCTTCTAGCTTAAGCACATGTACAGTTACTTCAATTCATCTAGTTCGATTTGATTAAATCTGGTATGTGATTGCCTTCTTATTCTCTTTGATATGCTTGAAATCGATTGCTTCTGAATGCCGATGATGTTGATGGTTTAAATAGGGTTTAATTCCCTAAATTTTCAATCGAATATATTATTTGAATTCGTCTGATAATTTTAGCTCGGTCGTTCGATTTTGCTTGGATGCTTGTGATGTTTTTCGACTTTTTCAATTTGTATATTTTCTTTGCTTTATTTTCATGGCTTCCGTTTCATCTCTCTGTTGTCATATCTGATTTCATTCTATGCTGGCAACGATTTAATTTTTTACTTTGGCCATTTGAAGTTGTGATGTTTTGACTCTGACTTGTTTGATCCTATGTACATTGTTTCCGATGATGTGCATTTGTATTTGGAGTCATAGCCTTGCTTGTATATTGAACTACTTCCATTGTAGTCATGTTCATATATATATATATATCTCTGTGTGTGTGTGTGTGTGTATGTATGTTTGTTGCACCACTGTTGACTTATTTGGTTGTGTGGTCTGTCTTGACTGTTCATTGATGTAGCATATATATATATATATATATATATATATATATATAGCTCCTTACTTTGTCATTAAAGTCTGAGTTGCATAGGTATCCTGTATTCTGGTTTGGTTGTCTTGATACATGTTTTCACATAAGTATATTTTGTTGTGGCCCCATGTTAACTTGGTGGTCTTCATTGTTGAGGCTACACTTGCACATGGTTGACTTGGTATCTTTACTTATGTATACTTGTTTGCCTCCATGCCTTCACTTGGTTGTTGTATACCTTTATTGCAGTTTGCATTTTTGTGATGAGTTGCTTCATGTATGATCATGTACATTTGCAGTCTAGTTCAAGCTGCTTTGTTTTCATACTTCGATTCAAGCTTGCATTGTTTTCAGACTTCGTCTTGATTTTGGAATTTGTCTGCACTTTGAATACTGGTAATGTCCACTTGTATACATACATACATTTACGTATATATATGTGTGTGTTCACCTAAATTGCATTCCATTGTTCACTGTTTTCAGACCCCAGTTTTTTTGCAATTTAAGTATGGTCTGAAGCTTTTGTTCCACAGGCTTGATCACAGTCACTTTGATTTGTGCACATGGTTGCACTGTCAACTTTCTACATATGTTTGATTCTTAATGTTATCATGTTGTATACATATATTTTGTAACTGAGCATTTTGTAGTCTTTGGCGGTGAATTCTAAAAGCATTTGTTTCTATGGTCTTCATGAGTCTGAATGTGCTTTTGTACTTCATGGTTCACCTGAACTTTGTTTAACTTGAGTTTTCCTTAATTATTTTTTTGATCTGGTTCATTTCGAAGTCTATATGTAAGCACATTTTGTTTTGGTGCTGGTTGGACCAGAACTGATTTGTTATTTTGGTACTGGTTGGACATGGACTAATTTTTTTGGTCGAGCCTTTATTGCATGCTCATGTTCATCTGTGTTATGGTCCTTATGTATATGATGCATTTGAAATTGAACTTGTTATCATCTTTGTTCTTGTACATTTGTATCTTCATTGTTTACTGGTCTGGTGCACTTTGACCCATTTATTTGGACTCATATATGTGTATACATATACATATATATATGTGTGTGTGTGTGTGTGTGTGCATAAATGTATATATATTTATGTGGTCTTTGCCTTTGTGCCATGCCCTAATATGAACACTTGAACTATTTGGTATACCACTTTGAATAGGTTGAAGTTTAGGCCCTTGACTTTGAATGGTTGAGTATTTTTCATGTGCACATATTGAATTTTTGGTCGAGGCATGTTCCAGTCATTAAAACTTGACCATTCTATTTTTTTTTGGTCATCTCTACTTGTATACATACATTTATGTATGTATATATGTGTGTTCACCTTAGTAGCATTCCGTTGGTCACTGTTTTCATACTCTAATTTTGTTGTAATTTAAGTATGGTCTGAAGCTTTTGTTCCACTGGCTTGACCACAGTCACTTTGGTTTTTCACATGTTTGCACTGTCAACTTGCTGCATATGTTTGATGCTTTATGTCTTCATGTTGTATAAATACATTTTGTAACCGAACATTTTTTAGTCTATTGCTATTGAAGTCTGAAGCATTTCTTTCTATGGTCTTCATGAGTCTGACTGTGCTACTATTCTTCATGGTTCACCTGAACTTTGTTTCACTTGAGTTTGTGTTTATGGTTTTATTTTTGATCTGGTTCGTCTTGAAGTCTATATGTAAGTACATTTTTCTGGTACAGGTTGGACCTAAACTGATTTGTTATTTTGGTACTAGTTGGACCTGAACTGATTTGTTATTTTGGTTGAGATTGTGTTGCATGCTCATGTTTATCTGTGTTATGGTCCTCATGTATATGACGCACTTGAAACTGAACTTGTTATCAATGTTCTTGTGCGTTTGTGTCTTCATTGTTTACTGGTATGGTGCACTTTGACCCATTCATTTGGACTCATATATGTGTATACATATATATGTGCATATATGTATATATATTTATGTGGTCTTTGGCTTTGTTCCATGCTACTAGCCTGAACACTTGAACTGTTTGGTGCACCACTTCAAACAGGTTGAATTTTAGGTCCTTGAGTTTGAACAGTTGAGTATTTTTCATGTGTACACATTTAATTTTTGGTCAAGGCTTGTTCTGGTTATTAAAACTTGACCATTCTATTTATGTTTTTATATTCCACTTGAGTTGAACCTAACTTTGGCTTGGGTTTGACCTTGTTCTCATATTGTGACTTTATTTGTATTGCACTTGAGTTGAACCTAACTTTTGATTGGGTTTGACCTTGTACTCACCTGTCCCTGCAGTTTTATCAAGTGTATATTGGTGTGCACGGCCTTATGGCATGTATAGTGATACACTGTGCATGTCATAGGTTATTCGTGTTTGATGAATTCAAAATTACATGATAACAAACAACCCAAATAACTAAGGCAAATAATATTTTCAAAACACATTTTATTTTACACAGAAAAAATATTTCTTTTTCAATTTTACCACGTCATTGTTTATTCTACAGATAATTCAGATGCTGGATTCAATCTGAAATATAGTTGAAGATAAAAACGAGTGAATGAGTGATATGTAGTGAGGTGCGAATGTATATAACAATTGTATAGTGAAAAATTGTGTTATAATTTGAAATTGTATTGTAATTGAAAATTGTGTATATATAGTGAGAGCTCAAATTTGTACTACTCAAAAATTGTAATAAAAATATTTGTTTGAACAAAATATCTGTTTGAATTTACATTCTATGTTATTTATTTTATTCAACAAATATATATTTGATTATGTGAAATTAAAATAGTACAATAACAAATACATTTAAATGAATATATATATATATGTTTATTATCATTAAACAAAAATCATATACTAGCATATTCAACCATCTCCCCCTTTTGATGATAACAAAAAAATATTTAAGATTTTGAATTTATTAAATGTATTTGATCATTCAATTTTCTCCCCCTATTTAAATGCTCCCTCTCTACAATAAGGCTCCCCTTCATATATGCATGAAAATAAATAAAAATATGCAAATGAACCTAGATGCAAATAGAAAATACAAAATAAAATATTTGACCTTTATTTGCCAAAATCTAAACTTTTCTCTCCCCCTTTTGTTATCAGCAAAGGAGTAATAGTGTTAGAAAAATAGAGATAAAGTGATAGACATTAATACAATATTAATACCCAATCGAGTATAAATTTTAATTTTCGATAAAAAATCAAACAAAAATCATAAATTAGGCGCATATTCCACTTTAGAATGACAGGGATGATGTCAGCATATAAACCCATATAGTTGTGTCTATTTATGGTATACTTATATCAGGAATTTGAATATCTACCAACCTTGCTTAACCGTTGGGACTTTTAAACGAGATTAGTAGTATTTCTAGTTTTTTTTAAAAATGAATTCAAGTATCTTCTAATAATGCATAACCGTGAGGACTTTTAAATGGAATCAGAATCAACTTGTTTATTTAATAATCAATTCTGATATGTGTTCCATATATGCATAACCGTGAGGACTTTTAAATAAGCATGAAAGCACATAATCAAAAATTCCAAGCAATTCACCTATGCATAACAGCGAGGACTTTTAAATGAAAGTGAATACTTTGGATATTTTTATTGCTAAAAAATAAATTGAAATGAAAATGAATAATTTCCCGCATAAAATACCACATATTGACATACTATATTGGATTTTGATGTGTGACGGTTGTTACAAATATGATAGAAATAGGATGGTCATGGAATTTTTACCCATCAAAAGTTATTACAAATCTTGTTTAAATTTTTCAAGAAATTTACTAAGTATACTATCCTACGTCATAAGATATGATTAATATCAACATTCATCACTTTTTCAATCACTATTTATCCTTTCGATAATCAGATAATCAGTAGGGAGTCAGTTTAGTTAATGCAGTCATTTAAGATAAAATCCGAAAATAAGTATAAAATCAAATTTTCTAAAATGACTAATCTGAAACAAGGTCAACAAAAAACTATTTTATGGAAAGGGTTTTATGAAGAAAAAAATGTCTGCTATTTGAAAATTAGTTGAAATAAAAAATATGCAGATATTTTCTGTGAAAACGGTGCAACTACTGAATGTCTCAATAGAAATCACATTCCACTTGTAATTTTTCTATCAACTAGATTTCCAGTGTAATTTGCATCCGAAATTCCCTTTGACTCAAGATTATCATTTGTTGGATGTTATAGACCAGACCGTGAAATGTCAAACAAAATACCTTAAAATCATTTTTAGCAGCTTTGAAATTGTGCAAATTTACAAACAGTGAACATAGTGTCAGATCCAGAAGCAGTAAGATAAGCAAATATATCCACGTGTATCTAGAGTAATCAATGATCAATTCAAGACAACGTTTCTTATCATCTAAACTTGCAACATCATTAGTTCAAATAAATCTACATGAGATAGTTCAAAAACTTCTAGAGATACTTCTATGTTTTCGTCATAAAAAGATAATTGGCCAACAATTTTGAATAAGTCAGAATCAAAATCAACATTCATTTCTTTATCACATAACTGGTTGATTTAACTAGATTATAGTGCAGATTTTCATATTTAATAAATCATCCAAAATAAATATACCATTACTTATTTTACCTTTACGATAATTTTTTGTTGTTCCCCATTGTGATTCTGCCACCTTTATACTAGGCTAAGAAACTTTGATTTGCCACCGGTCATGTGCTTGGAACAGCCAGAATCTAGGTTCCACTGTTGTTGTTCCTTAGCCTGTCGCCACGCCTACACAAAAAAAGATTTTTATGACCTATGTATTTTTATAGGTCCATGGTTGTTAGTGGCAAAAGATTTTTAAAAATATGTTTGTGTAGATCCAAGACTATTTATATTTGTTCCTTTTGGCACCAAGATTTGTTTGACTTTAAGGGATTTTATATTCGTGCCTTTTGGAACCCAAATTGGAATTGTTTTCACGTGTTTGGGTCTATACCAACAATTGTTTTGATTGTGTCCAATTTTTCTACAAATTGTGCACTCGGATTTGACTTGATTATTCCAATAAGTTCAGATTGATTATATCCAAGTTCTTATCTAACTGTATTAACAATTTGTTTCCCTAACAGCATATTTAATGATCTTTCTCCTTTAGAAAATTTTCTTAAAGTTGTAGATAATTGTTGGACTTGTGTTTTGAACGATTCATTTTCATTTAATAATTGAGTGCACTTTTTAATAGAACTTTCTCTTCTTGTGTTTTCACTTTCTTTTAAAATCAGAATTTCATTTCCAAGTGATTTATATTTAATTTATGATTTTTTAATTTCTTCTTCGCGTGATGGATACTTGTCACACTTAGAGCTTTTATTTTAATAGTTTTTGACTAATTGGTCAAGTTGTTTATTTAATTCTATCAACGCATCTCTTTGTGATTCAATTTTAGCATATTTCTCCCTAAGTCGTTCAAAACAGCCATTTACTTTGTGAAAATATATAAGTAATTCTGAATTAGTAAGTTTTGATACCTCGCTTGGCTCATCATCATCGTCGGTTGTTTCTCCTTAAAGACACAAATTTTCTTTTTCACTCTCACTACCAGTTCCTTTATCAGCTCATCGTTTTCATCCCAAGTGGCTACAAATCTTCTCCTTTTCGGTTTCTTTCCTTGGCTGAGTCGATTCTGAGGACAATTGGCCTTGATATGATCGGGTTTATTGCACTTGTGACAAATAATCTCCTGCTCTTCTGAGTTTTCTAGTGCTTTGACTATTCGGCTTTTCAATTGTTGATTTAGAGTTGGATTTTCGTACTTGTGGTTCCACTTTTTGAATCTCTTTATTAGTAGCGCCAGCTCGGCTACTCCATCATCATCATCATCATCATCAAGTTCAATTATTCCTTTAAGAGCTATTGATTTCTTTCAAATATCACCTTCTTCTCGTTCTTCCTTGAATTTCATCTCTAGCTCATAAGTGGTAAGATTTTCGATGAGTTCTTCAACTTTGATTTGTTTCATATCTTTTGATTCTTGAATGGCGGTAAATTTTGCTTCAAAATTCCATGGAAGGACTCCGAGGATTTTTCAGACTATTTCCAATTCTATGTATGGTTTTCCAAGAGCTTTTGATTTGTATGCAAGATTGGAAAGTCATTTATACATCTCTTTGACATTTTCATCCTTGGCCATTGTGAAGTTCTCGTATTCGCTACTAAGCATGGCAAGACGAGATTCTTTGACTTGAGATGTTCCTTCGTGAGTCACTTCAGGTGTGTACCATATTTTCTGCATAGTTAGACAATGTGAGACACGATTAAATTCAATTTGATCCGATGAACAAATAATAGAATTCATAGCTTTAGCATTAGCATTTTGCAGTTTATTTTCAAGATTTATCCATTGATCCATTGGTTTATCTATTTCCTGATTATCTACCACTATAGTTGGTGTCCTATATCCTATCTCAACAATATTCCAAGCATAAATGGTTTTCAGAAAAAAATTCATTCTATTTTTCTAATAAGCATATTCACTATTGAACATTGGTAGTCTAATTATGGACTGACCATCAGCAAAAGCATTATTAAAGGAGGCCATTTAAAAAATCAAAATTTTAAAACAATAATTTGTTATTTTAAGTCAAATTTTTAAAAAACAAAAATTGGCTTTTGTTCCAAGCTTTGATACCACTTGTAGGATCGATTTCACCCTAGAGGGGGTGAATATGGTGATACTAACAATTGTAAAAATTTAATGTAGGAATATATAAAATAATTGCCGCACGGATAATAGCAGAATAATAGCAGCATAGATAATAGCATAATATTAAAAGCAGAAATAGAATAACACGGATTTACCCAGCTTTGGAAAAACCCTGCCTATGTGCTGCCCCCAAGGTTTCTACTAGAAATTATGTAGTCAGACGCTTACACACGTAAACTTGTGACACCCGCTATCGACTAACCTTACTCTATGCTCAAAACCCTGCAAGCGACTGAGTTGTGAATTTTCGAACTACACCACCGTAGTTCGTCCCATAGTCACAAAACTAGACTTTACAAAAGTTTAAAAGTAAATTAAAAACAACTTAAAATACAAAACCCTAGTTTAAAAATATAATACCAAAAGCAATTAAGATGTCGGCCCAAAAACAAGTAAAGTGATAAAAAAGTATCCCCCTTCTTTTTATTATCGGCCCGTATCCTTTGCTTTATGAATAATGTCTGCCTCTTTGCTCGTTCGTTCCTCTATAAGAAAATTAGGGTTTCGTGAAGTGAAGCCGCTGCTCTATAATAGATCGGTTGAGTTGAGTGATTGTCCTTGCATTGCTTTCTCGATCGTCTTCTAGCCTAAGCACATGTGAAGTTGCTTCAATTCGTCAAGTTCAATTTGATTAAATCCGGTATGTGATCTCCTTTTTTATTCTCTTTGATATTCTTGAACTCGATTTCTTTTGAATGTCGATGGTTTAAATAGGGTTTAACTCATTAAGTTTTCGATCAAATATATTATTTGAATACGTCTGATACAGCTTGGCCATTTGATTTTTCTTGGATGCTTGTGATGTTTTCTGACTTTTTTAATTCATATATTTTCGATGGTTGATTATCACGGCTTTTGTTACTTCTCTCTGTCATCTCTGATTTCATTCTTTGCTTACAACGATCAAATTTTTTACTTTAGCCATTTGAAATTGTGATGTTTTGAATCCGACTTGTTCAATCCTGTGTACGTTGTTTTGTGATGATATGCATTTGTATTTGGAGTCATACCCTTGCCTGTATATTGAACTGCTTCCATTGTACACATGTTCATATATATATATATACATACATAGATATATATATATGTATGTTGCTCCTCACTTTGTCATTGCAGTCTGAGTTGCATATGTATCCTGTATTCTGGTTTGGTTTGTGCACATGGTTGCACTATCAACTTTCTGCATATGTTTGATTCTTAATGTCATCATGTTGTATACATACATTTTGTAACTGAGCATTTTGTAGTCTGTTGCGGTTGAAGTCTGAAAGCATTTGTTTCTGTGGTCTTCGTGAGTCTGAATGTGCTTGTGTACTTTATGGTTCATCTGAACTTTGTTTAACTTGAGTTTTTCTTCATTTTTTTTGATCCGGTTCATCTTGAAGTCTATATGTATGTTTTGGTGCTGGTTGGACCTGAACTGGTTTGTTGTTTTGGTACTGGTTGGACATGGACTAATTTTTTTGGTCGAGGCTGTGTTGCATGCTCATGTTCATCTATGTTATGGTCCTCATGTATATGATGCACTTGAAATTGAACTTGTTATCATCTTTGTTCTTGTGCATTTGTGTCTTCGTTGTTTACTGGTCTGATGCACTTTGACCCATTCATTTGGACTCATATATGTGTATACATATATATGTGCATATATGAATATATATTTACGTGGTCTTTGCCTTTGTGCCATGCCACTAACTTGAACACTTGAACTATTTAGTGTACCACTTCGAATATGTTGAAGTTTAGGTCCTTGAGTTTGAATGGTTGAGTATGTTTCATGTGTACATATTGAATTTTTGGTCGAGGCTTGTTCCAGTCATTAAAAATTGACCATTCTATTTTTGTTTTCTTATTTTACTTGAGTTGAACCTAGCTTTGGCTCAGGTTTGACCTTATGCTCATATCGTGACTTCATTTGCAATGCACTTGAGTTGAACCTAGCTTTTGATTGGGTTTGACCTTTTGCTCGCCTGTCTCTACAGTTTTATCAAGTGTATATCGGTGTGCACGGCCTTGTGGCATGTACAGTGATACACTGTGCATGTCATAGGTTATTGGTGTTTGGTGAATTCAAAATTAAATAATTACGAACAACCCAAATAATCGAGGCAAATAATATTTTCAAAACATATTTTGTTTTACACTGCAAAAAATATTTCTTTTTCAATTTTACCTCATCAATGTTTATTTTGCATGCAACTCAGATGCTGGATTCAATCTGGAATAAAGTTGAAGATAAATACGAGTAAATGGGTGATATTTAGTAAGGTGCAAATGTATGTAACTCGAGTGTTATTTCATTACTAAACTTGTAATAAAAATATTTGTTTGACTAAAATATCTATTTGAATTTAAATTCCATGTTATTTATTTTATTCGGCCAATATTTATTTAATTATATGAAGATAAAATAGTACAATAACAAATACATTTAAATATATATATATATATATATAAATATATATGTTTATTATCATCAAACAAAAATATATACTAGCATACACAACAGTACAAACTTGTTTTGTTCTTCTATGACAAATAATGAGGAGATCCATTCACTTAAATGGTCAGGGGGTGATCACCGCTCTTGTGTATTATCTGGTTATTTCCTAATTGGTATTGAGCATATCGAAAATCGACGATTGGTTTTTGTAACGCCAGGGAAGCGGAAGAGTGTACTCATCAGATGAATCAAAAACCGTGACCATGGCGAAGCCAGATATGAATATATGAAGTATTTTCGAGATATACCGAGATGTTTGAATTCATATGTGGTTCCGAAGCCCATTGGGGTATGAGAATCCGTATGGGATTCCGTGATCTATTTTAATGGCGTAGCGTGAGCTGAAATGCCGGACGTAGCCTCACTAGCAACAAGGACCAAAACCAGAGATATGAGGCATGGCTAGTAGGGTTGGCAATACCATAGGGTATAGCCGGATCCACCTAGACATTACTTACAGTTGTTATGCATGCATGGGGCGATGCTTGGTCTTAGCGAGACCGGTTATGTTTTTCCTATGGTACATGACTAGGGACGTATTCTGCTTCAGAAGGATATCGCTGATTCTTATACTAGAGGACCATTCTCAAAGTACTTCTGATTATCATAAGGTAAAAACCAGTTCGTATTTATGTCTGGTGTGGTCTTACCAGATACATTTGATTTCAAAGGTTTTTATAACTTAAAAATCCAGTTGGGTGTGTTTTTCTCACGCTAGTTTTGTAGACTAACTCGAGTGTTATTTCATTATAATGCTCAAGTCAGATCGAGCATATTACAAATTTTGTTGGAGGCTTTGGAGCATCAAGAGATGAGCCGAAGGCCAGAGACGTATTCACATGTATGGTTATTATTTCGCTGAATTCATTGTTGTATTTATCAGCAATTGTAAGGATACGATGTTATAAATGTTTGGGCTAAAATAGGTTAGTATAGTCTGATCGATGTCTATACACACACACATACAGTTTGTTTTGTGTATAGATTTGTTGTATTTTATAAATTATTCGTTCCACTGGGAGATTCTATGTTATTTTGTTTTCTTTCTCCCTTCTTTCTTCTTTCTTTTCCCTATCTATCTGCGTTTCCATTCAATTCAAGTGGTTCATGTGTGGTTGATTGTCTGCTTAAACTGTAAGGAAAGTGGGTCATTACATGTGGTATCAGAGCTGAAGGTTAAGCGAGAACCTTGGTTTTTGTGGGGTAACTCATTAAGGGATAAGGTAGTGGAATGCCTTATGAGTTTGAGTGTATATATATGAGCACGTATTTGTTAATGATATAAAAATTGTTTTATATTGTGTTGATTGGTCAGTTAAGTGGCTTATGGATTTTGGTCAATACGAGTAATTAACGTTATTGATTGGGGACTCTAAACACTTGAGCAGAGCAATTCGACATAGTATTGCTAGGAAAGGGGTAAACAAAATAATTTTACATTGATTGTATTTTATGTATAAAGGAATAATTTTTCAGGAATTATTATAGCATATATGATGTGTTTGGTTGTTAGTAAATGATAATATTTGATTATTATCATTTGTTGTTTATTCTTCGTGGTCTAATAAAAGTTGTTGTTATAATGTAGATAAGATTAATAATTAAGAAATGATTTTATATAACCAAAGTGATATTATATAAATATACGATTTACAAATACGATTTATAAATGGAAAGGAAATGAATTTTCATAAGTATATTATGATTTGAACATAAAAAGGGTTTAAAAGCTGAGAATTTGAGAATTTAAATCCTGTAGACTTTGAAAATCATTTTTCAAAGTTTTGGAATAATAATATTTTTTGGAAAATATTTTTGAATGGAAATATTTAAAAAGGATTTAAAGGAAATAGAAAGCGCTGAACTTACTTCGGTCATTGGAAAATAATTTCGGTTATGACTACAACATCATCGACATTCATTTTGGTTTCCAAAAGAGGAATTGCTACCATTGGAGTTTTGTTTTGGTAAAACTAGCTTTGATTTCAAAATTCAAAAGTATGATTTGTAATACAAAGAAAGTACTAATTGTATTATTTCAAAATAATTTGAAATAACAACAGGATGTTTAAACTCTGAAAATTTTCATTTGAGTGTTTTACGAATAATAAGAAAATAAGTTTTATAACTTATAAATTTTAAGAATTAGTAAGTTAAAGCAAAATTTTAAATTTTTTGGATATAGATGTTAAGAAAAGTATATTTGAAATTTAGGTATGGAATGAAATTTAACTTAAGTTAAATAAAATGACTTTGAAAAGAAATTTGACTTAAACAAAGGTAAATGAAGTGATTTTTGGAAATGGAATTGATTGTGATTTGAATATGACTGGTCTAGCTAAATAAATTACCAAAATGAATATGGTTTAGAATGTTTTTTGATAGAATTGCATAATGGAATTGAACAATGGATCGAGTTAAATGAAATTGAATTTGATTTGAAATGGATATGGACTTAAGTTGCAAAGTGATAGTAAACATGAGAAGTATTGTATGAAATGTTTATAAACTTAAGTAAAAGTTGATGGAATAGTTCTTAAGTGATATTAGTGTTGGAGAAATATACTAAGTACTGAATGAATATGAGTAAATCTAGGTGAATAATGAATATAAATCTGAATAAAAAGAAGTTAATTAAAATAAATAAGTAAGTTGTACATATAGTAATTTATTCTTGATAGCGAGCACTAGATATTGATTTTTGATTGGTTCTGGAATTCACTGTCATAGTATATGGTTACGCAAGGAGAATGATGGTTTCTGGTCAAGGAACCAAATTTGAGTTCACACTAGAGTAGTCATGTGAACAATACTAGTTCAGAAGTGAAATTGTGTGATCCAGCAAGCGATCAGATTTGATATTACGTACGGATGATATATGTACATCGTTTGGGCTTTGGTAACGAAAATGTTGACAATTGAAAATACAAAATAATATGATTATGAACTATATGATTGGATAATATTGGTAACTGAGACGCAGGTATGTAGAAGCAAAAGCTAATTTGATGCCTTTGATCTCATCAGTAAAATTTGGTTACCGACAAAAAGGTACATGTTTATATTGTTGTTTGAATTTAATGGTTTTATGATTGAGCCGCTTGGCTTTTGTTTTCTTTTGTTGGTTTGGGGCCATAGTGGTAATTTGTAGTTTTTTCGATCGAGCCGCACGAAGGAGACGCTGGTGAAATTTTCCATAAATTTAAGGTATTAGAAATTTTTTGAGAAATTTTTAAATTTTTTTTTATAACTAAAATGTAATGTTTATGTTATAACTTGGGATGATATTAGTTAAATCTATGAATGAAACTGAAGATTAAGGGAGGTGATAATAAAGTTCTAACAAATTGATATTGGGAAGTTAAAGGCTTAAAAGAATTTGATAATCTATTTCAACTAATTAGTTTTGAAAAGTTAATGGGTTTGGGTCATTTTTCTTACCTTGGAAATTATGGGGACGAAATTCTTGCAGGGGGGGAAGAATGTAAGGAACCAAAATTTTAGTAAATTGATTTTGAAATATTTAATTTATTTTTAAAATATAGAAAAGATAATTTTATAAGTTTAATAACTTGAATTTCGAATATAGCGATTTATTTGATAATTAAATCGTTGACTTTAAGAATTGGAATTGTTTAAATAATTGAATCTGGGATTTTAGTTTGGATAAAAATGATTTCAAAGCTTATTCATGTTCCATTGAGTAAGAATGGTAATACTAAACTTATAATTTAAATTTAAAAGCGATTAATTTGGTTTTTACAAAAATTAATTAACGCATAAAAATGGTCTTTCGAGGCAACGTATTGGATTTCGACGAAAATAGTTTCATTGGATTCGTAATAGTGAATTATTGTGAGTTAACGAATTTCATGACAATTGAACATATCATTTGGTCATGCGAGTTCGCAACACTTAGAAATTAATTTCATAAATTAATGTAATATAACTGGATTTGAAAAGCTATCTTCTACATATGATAAAATTAGGCGTTAGGACTAGTTTCAGTATGTTTGAAATAGTGGTATTACATATAGAACGCCAGGCTGCATACCTTGTTTGGAGATCAAGATTTTGAGGTACTTTAAATGTATATTTTTTAATTAAATTATATATATAACCGTATTCCCCCATACCCACATAGAGTCAGCCCATTTCTTCCCCACACCTTACCCAATCTCCACTATTTCACCCATACCCATTTTTCCTTATAAATCAAATTCAAATCAAAAGACTTGAGTTTCAAAATTTAAGTCCACCAAATCAAAGAGCCTCATCCAATGATCCTCATTGGTCGGTGCCATCTAAGCATCGTTAGGGAAAATCGCCAACTAGGGAAGTGCTGATGAGAAAAACTCAATAGATGGTTGGATCACCTCAGATTGTGGCATAGAGGTAGAGAATCTTGGTTGAATGTGAAGGGGCGGGTTTTGGTTTTATTGGATTTTCGGCATCGTCCTCGTTCGATGGGCAAGGGTGTCTGAAGGTGGAGTGTGGAGAATCATGTGGACAAGGTTGTGGAGAAGCATCATGGTCAACGGCGATGCATGGCGGGGGTGGGAGCAAAAAATGTAGGTCGTTATTTTGATGAAATTCGAGGCGATGGTGGTGATCTGAGTGTCATGGCTGGCATTAATGGGTAGAGTGTGGCTAGAAGTAGCCATAGTGGTCGAGCGGTGGCCAACAGTGGCGATAAACATGGTGGAGGGATGGAGATAGTCTCATTTTTTGGGTTTGTTTGGCCGCGCTTTTTGAACGAGGGTGGAAGAAGGTTAAAAGTGTAATTAATTTATTTATGTGATTAGTTTAAATTAATTTAAAATTAAAAATCGTTAACTTATTAATTTAATAACTTGTCCATATGAGATCCAATCGAGAAGAAGATTTTTGTGTTGTGCTCGTAACGACAAATGCTTCGCAATGGAATTGGTTTGGAAAAATTTGAAGAAGTTGAAATTTGGGTAAAATCGTACGTAATTCGGTTTTAGTTTCTAACCGAAACGCCTCGGAGGCAACAGAAATGTAACAACCCGCCTTTTCGCACGCTTCAAATCGACACACGTGCCAATTCAAACCATATGGAAGGGCAGATTGTTATGGGGTAAATAAGAAAAACAAGAAAGAAATAAAACAAAACAGAATCTCACAGCGGAAGGATAAAATATAGTAATCAAAATACAGTTCATAAAACTGTTTACAAGACATTTGATTTTTCTTTATACAATAAATATCAGAGCTCACATACCAATAAACATCAATGCAGCGGAACAATATGAGTGTAGTAGAATAATAATATATAATAGTAATACAAATCTTCCTCTTCGTCCTCCAGAGCTAAAACTTCAAATCCTGAAACGCTCGGACTGACCCGAGCGTATTTGAAAAGACAAAACACTCGAGTAAGAACTAAAAGATCTTTGTAAGTTAAATCAACAGGAATAAATATGAGTGCAGTAACTCAAGAGATGCTTAGGATTTACATCTCTTAAGGATCTATTAAACTATTTACTTTGTAGTATACTTCGCTATTATAATAGTGTCTAATTGTAAAATAAACTTACTTTAAAATAGCGTTAAGGAGTGACCCAATATTCCCCTTAACACAAATAATGCCAATAGTCTATACAGTGCCTGCATATCTCCTGATCGGGAGACTACGAGAAGACACTCCATAGGTACGACACAAATAGAAACTCGTACAAGGCGCGATAGGGTAGGTGACACGGCACAACTAGGCAATGCCAGGGTAGATATACCAATTACGCTCCCGTGTCGGTGGTAACGCGTAGCGCACAGCTACCGCCCACCTCGAGCCACACCCCCAAATAAAATCAAAAGTGGCCACCGAATCAATCCAAAAGTCAAAGTATAATATCGACGGGATTTGTCCGATCAAAGGTGCTACCTTATTAACCCGTCGATCGCTCCTGTTTTAGCCACCTTATGCCAACTCATAGGAGTTGGGTCCACATACTTACCTTACAGGAAACGCCGCCACCAACCTACTTCATTCTGGAATCTCCACTATGTACATGGTTGTTAAAGTGGTTTTCGGAGTTGGCAGAGAGTATGACAACTTCCAATCCCGGTCTCTTCAACAACCAAACGTTATTATAACACCGCGGTCATTTAAAAATACTTATACTTTCAAAACCAGAATATAGTTATCCATTTCCAAACCCATAAATACGATATCATTTCCTTTTAAAACCCAAATAAATATGATATCATTCTATTTCAAATATATTTCTTTCCCAAAATCATGCCACTTTTAAATTTATAATACCTCGAAACCAAATATTTGAATTTTAACTTTCAACATAATACTTCGAAATCCATAGTTTAAAATCCATAACTTTCAAAACTTAAATGGTTTGGATATTCAGCAGTACATAAAATAAAACAGTTGAATTCAAAATTTCTTTAAAAGTAAATAATTTCCACACCTTCACAATTTTTATTCACTTTAAATTCAGTCTAATCCCATAACTTTTAGATTCACTTTCAGTTTGAATAAAACACTTCGATTTCAATAATTTCAAACTTTGATTATTTAATAAATTTCAAAACTAAGGTTGGGAATTTCAAGTCAACAATTCATTTTCCTATTATTTAGTTTGAAAGGTTTACATGATAAATCCATAACCATTTAAAATAAACTAAATTTATTAACACTAAAAATTTCCTTCCATTTATTTATACTAGAATTATTCATTAAATCCAGTTATAAATATCATACCTTCAAAATTTCCAATTTTAATAAGTTAACATCAACTTATGGAGTTAAATTTTCAAATAAGCTCAATTCCAAATAAAATTTCAATTTATCTTTCAATCTTAATTGATTTGAATCATTTATAACTCTATATATATATATATATATATATATACAAGATCTTAAACCTGTACTAAATCGTATTATATAAATTATCAAATGCCATTTTCAACTTATTCATTTTTTTATTTAACAGATTTATGCATAGCTTAAATTCAACAATTTAACTATGTATGTATATATAAACTATATTTATATCATATCCAAATTTAATATTTATTAAGTCGTATCATATACAAACCATAAAAATCATTTCAAAAATAATATATATATATATATACACACCACGGTGCCTGTATATAATTTTCTATCCTATGGCCAAGTGATATGGATATTTATCATTTCAATCTCAATTTAAAAATAAAAATGCGGTTGCATTTCATTTCAAACCGCAATCCCGAATGAAATGAAAGTGCATGATAACTTGAAGTTTATATAAGATAGAACACATCATCCATTCACCCAATATCAATCATCAACCAATTTATTTCAATCATCATCAATTCAAACAAACATCAATATGTAGCATATAAACTTTAACAGGTAATAGATGACAGTTATTAACTAACAGTTTATATTCAATAATAAATTTATTAACTGTTTAACTATTAGTTTATATGCAAATAAATAAATTTTAACTAACAATTTATATGCAATAATAAAATTAATTAACAGTTATATTAAATAAATGCGATTTAACAGAGATGATGAATAAAACATGCCAAACAGTCAGAAATAAATTTCTACTCATATATTAAGTCAAATTAACAGACATAGGAAATTTTAGAAGTTGTGAGTGGGTTAAAATACTCACCTTTTGAATTTAAATTGAATTCAAATCCAATTTAAACCCAAAAATTCGGCGGTCACAGAATTTGCCCAAACCTGCGCCAAAGTGTCCGAAATTTTATTACGATCCTAACAAAAGAAATCGCGTGTGAATCGGATCATGTATGAGAGAGTTATGAAAATTTGAACGTGTTGAAATTAAATTAAACAAATAAATAAAGAAATAAAAGGTACATACAATCACCGCCACGTCACTTGCAATCTACGCGGTATCTTTCTTCCCACGCGCACAGTAAACCCTCGAACCTGAAGAACACATCCTTTGACCGAGATGTTGACCACGATCTCAGCCCACCGTACGCCGCCTTACACATCAAATCGAGCACCTCGCCGAGACCACTAACCCAGGCCGCACCCACGATAGTGATTTTGTCGCTTCCGGTCTCGTTTTTCGCACCGCCGCCGCCACTTAGTAAAAACCCTAATCGAAATGTAGAGCCAAATCCATCCGTTAACCTTACGAACGAACCACATGGATGCGAAGCACACGTCGATCTCCACCAAACCCAAAAAGGAATTTTCGATCTGACGAAGTTCGTCACAGCGATGATGAACGACCGTGGATAAACCATTAAATTCTGGACACACGAAAACTCAAATCGAAAAATGAATTACACCATTGAATTACGCTCGTCGAGAGCAATAACATATATTTTTTTGAGATTTTTTTGATGACTTTGAATTTTGACTATTGATTTTGAATTGTAATTGGATTTAGGGTTTGCATCCATTTGAAAGGAGGAGTTGAGGAAAATGAACATACAAACAAATTATAATAGATGGAGGCTAGGGTTTATAACTGGGTTTATATAGGTAGGTTAGAATTAGAGTGGATGGATCCGATAAACAAACGTGCCGAACCATCTATGGCCCGAAAAGCCCGTTCTGACCCCGACACGAAATTTGGTAAACCCATATATCCAAATAGGTATTTTAAAATATTCTGAACGCGATGGAAAAGGTTTCACATCTAAATTCCATCGTATGAAGAAGTTATGCTGAAATCAATATTTTCAAATTGATTTCAATTAAATTGATTTCAAGGCGTTTCGCGTTTGTATGATCAAACGACAAGTCCGATTGCTACGAAACTTGAAATCCTACAATAATTCACTGTTACGGATCCGATGAAACTGGTTTTGCCGAAATCCGAGTCCGTGACCAAAATGGCTATTTTTATATTAATTAAATAAATCTGAAATAAATTAATTAAATCAATTTCACGTTAAAAATTCTGAAATTTGCAATCTTCGTCACTTTAAAAATTCTCAAATATTTACAATGATTTAAAAAAATTTAAAAGTCAATTTGTTAAAGATTAATCAATAGAAATCTTTAATTTCATAAAATTCAAAATTATAGATAAATTTACAAAATTTCCATTAAATTGAATTTACTCATAATTATTCCATTCATAATTCAAATAGAAGGGTTTACCATTTGATTTAAAATTATCACATAAATATTTCCTGTTTTCAACTTAATTTTTAAATTAACGTAATAATTACATATTTGATTTCATTCATTTGCAATAAATTCAACTATTATAAATTTAATAAATTAACTCACTATTAAAAATTCAAATTCTATAATTCATAAATTTATCACCTTGATTTACTTATAAATTTATAATTCTGTAAACAAATTCCCATCTCAAATTTTAAATGTAAATTATTTCACCAATTATATTATTTCTTTCAATTCCTTAAAATAAACCCTTTATTACACTTTGAATCCAATTTATTTTAATAAGTTTCAAATGGATTAGATTCAATTTCAACCTTTAACCTATACTTAAGTTTAGGTTATATTTAATTTATAACGCATTACTTCCCTAGTTATTACTTTACATCTTCCCGTATTAATTTCACAATTAATCATAATTATTAAAGTAGCGCTTATAATAAATACGATCCTATAATTACTCAACATTTAAACGAACGTTATTTCATTTTCCATTAGTGTAACATTCATTTATTTTATTATCACTTATTACAAATTCTAATTCCATTAACCAATAAGCAGGTAATTTATAATATATGTTTACAAGCCATATGTTACAAATTTTGAATTCATCCCAATTCCTTATTATTGACTTAAATTAGCATTACTTATATTGCATTAACATTGTTGCTTAAAAACTCTATCCAATTGTAATTAATACTCTAAATAAATATATTTACTCCTATCTTTATTTGATTAATTACAATTAAGGCACATCTAATTATCTTTATTGGTAAATGAGTGAATTTACTAGTAACCCACTATTATATCCTTTGTTCTGTTATATTCAACTCTTAGCGCAGTATCACAATTTATAGTATTCCATTAAATCAACAATTCATTTCAATTGTTAATACTTAGCTTAAATTTCTATGGTTGCGTTTCATTTACATTCCCGCTACTATATTAATAATTAGCAACGTTATATAAATAACACATTATAATTACTTACCATTTACCCGAGTTTGATTGCCAAATAAATTCATTGATCACTTAATTAGGCAATTTATCTAATTCGTTATCTTACCCATAAATCTACGCTTATAACTATGTCCTACATGTTAATAAATTTATTAAATTGAAATGTTCATTCAAGTTTATAAATTATTACTAGTTGGTTTTTAAGTCACCATTTATATAATTTAATTTAGCGTTCATTTCAATATTTGTTTATACAGTTTTTTTTCTACTAAATTTAATTACAAAACTCATTAATTCAACCAAATTAAAACTACGAAATTTACGGATCGTTACACTCTCCCCCAATCAAAACTTTTCGTCTCCGAAAAGGAAAAAGAAGGGGAAAGAAGAATTAAGAAATATATATCTTATTTAAAACATTATTTTTATAACCAATTAAATTTAAAAAAAAATTCAATTTACATAAAAAAAATATATACCAATTTATAACCATCAAATCCCTTTTTCTTTTTTCTTACTTAAATTAATAAAGTTTAGAAAATATTTCCAAAAATTTTCTAAGTTCAAAAATTATGTAAAATTTCGGCAGAGTTTCCTTTGCACGTGGAGGCTCATAAGAAAGTATAATATAACAATATACAACAAATATTTTACAATATAATATAAATCCCAACACGGGAAAAATATAAAATAGCGCTATAAAACCGAAATTCGAAACGTACCTATTAATCGGGCAATTTACGCTTAACTTATGGAACCAAAAGCAGTAGCAATTGCTTCCATAACCTGCATTTCACTTATAAAATCCAAAGGGTTAACTATATATATAAAGTGAAATATTTAAGTGGTTTCAATCACTAACAACAAATCAATACAACAACCATCAATTTCAACAAACAGCATACACAACAAATACAAAACAACCATTCAACCAAACAAACAAATAGTTGTTTGGGTTCAAAACTTTTAAATTGTACGGAATGAAGAATAAAGTATTAGCACATGATTTACTCAACAGTCTTAGATAAAACTAAAAGGTTATTCACTCATCCATACAAATCTAAAGTATCCTTGCCTAAACAACCATCAACTAAACCACAACAAATCCAAGCAACAATCAGCTTAACTTATTATTCATTTCATTTCATATCTTTGTTGTTTGATTTTCTTTTTATTTATACAGTGATTTATCTTTTTAATTTACATTTATTTCTAACAAACTTTTAATTTTATTTATTTACTAATTACATTTCTATTATATTCAATTATAGTAACCCCTTTTAATTACACTTAAATTTTTAACCTTATAACATCAATTCTTATAAGTAAAGGATTTCATTAATTCATTTACTAAGGTTTTCAATCATTTATTTATATTAGTTGCTTTTCTATTATAATTTGTAGCCCTTTCAATTTCAACTCAAGTTTATAAACTCTATACCACCCAATCTAATAAATAAAAGCAATTTATTGAACACTTTCATTACATACTTTTACTGTACAATTTCCATTACATTTCTTATTAAACATTTCAACTTTTAATATTTGGCAAGTTATATATATGCTTTTAAAGAATGTAATTGAAAGTTATAAAAGTTTTCTCATTTCCTTTAATTAATTAATGGTCCAATAATTTCATCCTTTTTATCTGTTATAATTTCAGATTACCTTTAATTTCATTCATAACCTAGCATTAAATCTCTATTTACTTAAAGGTTTTAATTATTAATTACATACTTTCCAATTTACTAAAATAATAGAAACTATTAATTAATGGAAACTTAAGAACTAAATACCGGGTTTAATTTTAAATTATTCTAAAATAATAGATAAATATATACTTACACTTATATACCCAATTATATTTAAACAATTTGAAATTTATATTTGTTTATCAAAATAAATCTGCGGTAAAACTACTGCATCGGCCTTCCCACTTCGAAACTTGAAAATGAAAGTCGATGATGCGTGCACTCATCACCGAAATTATTTTCCAGCGACAGAGAGGGGAGTACAACTTATTTCATTTCAAAATTTTCTTTAAAAATAATTCTTTCAAATTATATTGAAATATTTATATCAGAAAATACTTCTAATAGTATTATTATTATATTCCAAAGTCAATTGAAAGAATTTCCAAAACCTCGGAACTTAAGTTCTAAATTTTCCATTTCATTTATTTTATTTTCAATCTTATTTCTATTATTATTTATACATTTTCTTACCTAACAACCAATCTATTGCAACCAAATATAGAGATTATTTGAAAATTTATTATATATATAGAAAATATAATAGGAAAAATTATTTCATTCACCTATATTAAAACAAATATTATGTCGGTATGTCCTATTAAGTGTTTAGAAATCCCTATTGATGTCACAACGTCCCATGCATCAACCAGAATTTATAAATACAAAACGGAACAAATTAACACAATATAAAACATTTTATAACACTAACAAATACGCTCTCTCATATATACACTCAGCGACTCCTATAGGGTATTACTACCCTTTAGTAAAGAGTCAAACCCCACAAAGCTAAGGTTTATCGCTAAACCAAAGCTCTGATGCCCGCTGTAACATCCCGCCTTTTCGCACGCTTCAAATCGACACACGTGCCAATTCAAACCATACGAAAGGGCGGATTGTTATGGGGTAAATAAGAAAAACAAGAAAGAAATAAAACAAAACAGAATCTCACAGCGGAAGGATAAAATATAATAATCAAAATACAGTTCATAAAACCGTTTACAAAACATTTGATTTTTCTTTATACAATAAATATCAGAGCTCACATACCAATAAACATCAATGCAGCGGAACAATATGAGTGTAGTAGAATAATAGTAGATAATAGCAATACGAATCTTCATCTTCGTCCTCCAGAGCTAAAACTTCAAATCCTGAAACGCTCGGACTGACCCGAGCATATTTGAAAAGATAAAACACTCGAGTCAGAACTAAAAGATCTTATGTAAGTTAAATCAACAGGAATAAATATGAGTGCAATAACTCAAGAGATGCTCGGGATTTACATCTCTTAGGGATCCGTTAAACTATTTACTATGCAGTATACTTCGCTATTATAATAGTGTCTAATTTTAAAATAAAGTTACTTTAAAATAGCATTAAGGAGTGACGCAATATTCCCCTTAACACAAATAATGCCAATAGTCTATACAGTGCCAGCATATCTCCTGATCGGGAGACTACGAAAAGACACTCCATAGGAACGACACAAATAGAAACTCGTACAAGGCGCGATAGGGTAGGTGACACGGCACAACAAGGCAATGCCTGGGTAGATATACCAATTACGCTTTCGGGTCGGTGGTAACGCGTAGCGCGCAGCTACCGCCCACCTCGAGCCACACCCCCAAATAAAATCAAAAGTGGCCACCAAATCAATCCAAAAGTCAAAGTATAATAACGAAGGGATGTGTCCGATCAAAGGTGCTACCTTATTAACCTGTCGATCGCTCCTGTTTTAGCCACCTTATGCCAACTCACGGGAGTTGGGTCCACGTACTTACCTTACAGGAAACGTCGCCACCAACCTACTTCGTTCTGGAATCTCTACCATGTACATGGTTGTTAAAGTGGTTTTCGGAGTTGGCAGAGAGTATGACAACTTCCGATCCCGGTCTCTTCAACAACCAAACGTTAATATAACATCGCGGTCATTTGAAAATAGTTATACTTTCAAAACCAGAATATAATTATCCATTTCCAAACCCATAAATACGATATCATTTCCTTTTAAAACCCAAATAAATATGACATCATTTTATTTCAAAAATATTTCTTTCCCAAAATCATGCCACTTTTAAATTTATAATACCTCGAAACCAAATATTTGAATTTTAACTTTCAACATAATACTTCGAAATCCATAGTTTTAAATCCATAACTTTCAAAACTTAAATGGTTTGGATATTCAACAGTACATAAAATAAAACAGTTGAATTCAAAATTTCTTTAAAAGTAAATAATTTCCACACCTTCGCAATTTTTATTCATTTTAAATTCAGTCTAATACCATAACTTTTAGATTCACTTTCAGTTTGAATAAAACACTTCGATTTTAATAATTTCAAACTTTGAGTATTTAATGAATTTCAAAACTAAGGTTGGGAATTTCAAATCAACAATTCATTTTCCTATTATTTAGTTTGAAAGGTTTACATGATAAATCCATAACCATTTAAAATAAACTAAATTTATTAACACTAAAAATTTCCTTCCATTTATTTATACTAGAATTATTCATTAAATCCAGTTATAAATATCATACCTTTAAAATTTACAATTTTAATAAGTTAAAATCAACTTATGGAGTTAAATTTTCAAATAAGCTCAATTCCAAATAAATTTTTAATTTATCTTTCAATCTTAATTGATTTGAATCATTTATAACTCTATATATATATACACACAAGATCTTAAACCTGTACTAAATCGTATTATATAAATTATCAAATGCCATTTTCAACTTATTCATTTTTTTTATTTAACAAATTTATGCATAACTTAAATTCAACAATTTAACAATGTATGTATATATAAAATATATTTATATCATATCCAAATTTAATATTTATTAAGCCGTATCATATCCAAACCATAAAAATCATTTCAAAAATAATTTATATATATATAATACCACGATGCCCGTATATAGTTTTCTATCCTATGGTCAAGTGATATGGATATTTATCATTTCAATCCGCAATTTAAAAATAAAAATGCGGTTGTATATCATTTCAAACCGCAATCCTGAATGAAATGAAAATGCATGATAACTTGCAGTTTATATAAGATAGAATGCATCATCCATTCACCCAATATTAATCATTAACCAATTTATTTCAATCATCATCAATTTAAACAAACATCAATATACAGCATATAAAATATAACAGGTAATAGATGACAGTCATTGACTAACAGTTTATATTCAATAATAAATTTATTAACTGTTTAACTATCAGTTTATATGCAAATAAATAAATTTTAACTATCAATTTATATGCAATAATAAAATTAATCAACATTTATATTAAATAAATGCGATTTAACGGAGATGATGAATAAAACATGCCAAACAGTCAGAAATAAATTTCTACTCATATCTTAAGTCAAATTAACAGACGTAGGAAATTTTAGAAGTTGTGAGTGGGTTAAAACACTCACCTTTTGAATTTAAATTGAATTCAAATCCAATTTAAACCCAAAAATTCGACGGTCTTAGAATTTGCCCAAACCCGCGCCAAAGTGTCCGAAATTTTGTTACGATTCTAACAAAAGAAATCGCGCGTGAATCGGGTCACGTATGAGAGAGTTATGAAAATTTGAACGTGTTGAAATTAAATTAAACAAATAAATAAAGAAATAAAAGGTACATACAATCACCGCCACTTCACTTGCAATCCACGCGGTATCTTTCTTTCCACGCGCACAGTAAACCCTCGAACCTGAAGAACACATCCTTTGACCGAGATGTTGACCACGATCTCAGCCCATCGTACGCCGCCTTACACATCAAATCGAGCACCTCGCCGAGACCACTAACCCAGGCCGCACCCCCGGCAGTGATTTCGTCGCTTCCGGTCTCGGTTTTCGCACCACCGCCGCCACTTAGTAAAAACCCTAATCGAAATGTAGAGCCAAATCCAGCCGTTAACCTTACGAACGAACTACATGGATGCGAAGCACACATCGATCTCCACCAAACCCAAAAAGGAATTTTCGATGTGACGAAGTTCGTCGCAGCGATGATGAACGACCGTGGATAAACCATTAAATTCTGGACAAAAGGAAGCTCGAGTCGAAAAACGAATTACACCATTGAATTACGCTTGTCGAGAGCAATAACATATATTTTTTTGAGATTTTTCTGATGACTTTGAATTTTGACTTTTGATTTTGAATTGTAATTGGATTTAGGGTTTGCATCCATTTGAAAGGAGGAGTTGAGGAAAATGAACGCACAAACAAATGAGAATAGATGGAGGCTAGGGTTTATAACCGGGTTTATATAGGTAGGTTAGAATTAGAGTGGATGGATCCGATAAACAAACATGCTGAACCATCTATGGCCCGAAAAGTCCGTTCTGACTCCGAAACGAAATTTGGTAAACCCATATATCCAAATAGGTATTTTAAAATATTCTGAATGCGATGGAAAAAGTTTCACATCCAAATTCCATCGCATGAAGAAGTTACGCTGAAATCAATATTTTCAAAGTGATTTCAAATTGATTTCAAGGCGTTTCGCATTCGTACGATCAAACGATAAGTCCAATTGCTACGAAACTTGAAACCCTACAATAATTCACTGTTACAGATCCGATGAAACTTGTTTCGTCGAAATCCGAGTCTGTGGCCAAAATGGCTATTTTTATATTAATTAAATAAATCCAAAATAAATAAATTAAATCAATTTTGCAATAAAAATTCTGAAATTTGCAATCTTCATCACTTTAAAAGTTCTCAAATATTTACAATGATTTAAATTTTTTTAAAGGTCAATTAGTTAAAGATTAATCAATAGAAATCTTTAATTTCATAAAATTCAAAATTATATATAAATTTCCAAAATTTCCATTAAATTGAATTTACCCATAATTATTCCATTCATAATTTCAAATAGAAGGGTTTACCATTTGATTTAAAATTACCACATAAATATTTCCCGTTTTCAACTTAATTTTTAAATTAACGTAATAATTACATATTTGATTTCATTCATTTGCAATAAATTCAACTATTATAAATTTAATAAATTAACTCACTATTAAAAATTCAAATTCTATAATTCATAAATTTTATCACCTTGATTTACTTATAAATTTATAATTCCTTAAACAAATTCCCATCTCAAATTTTAAATGTAAATTATTTCACCAATTATATTATTTATTTCAATTCCTTAAAATAATCCATTTATTACACTTTGAATCCAATTTATTTTAATAAGTTTCAAATGGATTAGATTCAATTTCAACATTTTACCTATACTTAAGTTTAGGTTATATTTAATTTATAACGTCCCTAGTTATTACTTTACATCTTCCCGTATTAATTTCACAATTAATCATAATCATTAAAGTAACGCTTATAATAAATACGATCCTATAATTACTCAACATTTAAACGAATGTTATTTCATTTTCCATTAGTGTAACATTCATTTATTTTATTATCACTTATTACAAATTCTAATTCCATTAACCAATAAGCAGGTAATTTATAATATATGTTTACAAGTCATATGTTACAAATTTTGAATTCATCCCAATTCCTTATTATTGACTTAAATTAGCATTACTTATATTGCATTAACATTGTTGCTTAAAAACTCTATCCAATTGTAATTAATACTCTAAATAAATACATTTACTCCTTTCGTTATTTTATTAATTACAATTAAGGCACATCTAATTATCTTTATTGGTAAATGAGTGAATTTACCAGTAACCCACTATTATATCCTTTGTTCCCTTATATTCAACTCTTAGCGCAGTATTACAATTTATAGTATTCCATTAAATCAACAATTCGTTTCAATTGTTAATACTTAGCTTAAATTTCTATGGTTGCGTTTCATTTACATTCCCGCTACTATATTAATAATTAGTAACGTTATATAAATAACGCATTATAATCGTTTACCTGAGTTTGATTGCCAAATAAATTCAATGATCACTTAATTAGGCAATTTATCTAATTCGTTATCTTACCCATAAATGTACGCTTATAACTAAGTCCTACATTTGAATAAATTTATTAAATTGAAATGTCCATTCAAGTTTATAAATTATTACTAGCTGGGGTTTAAGTCACCATTTATATAATTTAATTTAGCGTTCATTTCAATATTTGTTTATACAGTTTTTTTCTACTAAATTTAATTACAAAACTCATTAATTCAACCAAATTAAAACCACGAAATTTACGGGTCGTTACAAGAAATTTCGTTGATTAAACCCACCTTTTTCTTTAATTGGTATGATATACTTTTGATAAAAATTGTTAAATAATTGTTTGGATGATTTACCATATTTATAAGTTGGTTTGGATATATTTCCGCCCCTAGAGTGGATGAGATCCTATTACATTTCCACGTAAGAGCGGATGACCCATTTATATACGAATCCCGCCTCGAAGTGGCTGCCTTATAATATTTGGTTATATGATGTATGTAATGCAAGGGGACATGTTGGAGGGATCCAATGGATTCCCCATCATTGTTGATTTAATTTCAATAACAATCTTGTTATATGATTATTGGATATCAAAAACCTAATTGGTTGGCCTAATTGAATTTGACATTGTATATGTTCGACATAAACCCCGTAGTGGTAGAAAATCATTAATAATGTTTGTTAAGTGATGAGTTAAATTAGGACTAGTCTTAATAACAGTAATTAACCGAGTTAGTTAATTAAAATAAAATGGTTCCTTACTTAAGTACCATAGTGTTTGCTAAGCCTCTTTTCAAATCCAAAAGGTTTATATTCAACTCAACTTCAGTTATATTGTTTTAAAAGTTAATTTATTAGTACAATATATTGTTAAAAGATTATTTATTTATATTAACATTGTTTTAAATTCACTTATTTATATCAATATTGTTTTAAAGTTAATTATTTGTATTTAATGTGTTTTAAAGATATTTATTAATATTTAACTATTTTATAAAAGTAGTTAATTATTCAAATAATTAAGATGGCATGAAATTAATAATAATGACTATTAGTGATATTTTGGAAGTAAATTATTATTATATATAGTAGTGATAATGATTAAATGTTATTGTTTTATTTATAATTTTCTGAACTAACAATTATTATTTTTAAGATAATCCCGAAGTTAATAATTATTTAATGTTTACTATTGCTTATTATTATTATTATTATAGTGTTTTAAAGTAAATGATTAGAATTTGTTTATAATTTTTTTGGAGATTTATATATAGAGTCTTACAAATGAACTTGGATTTTATAAAGGGTGTTTTTAAATGGTAACTTACTATGTGACAAGTGTTTAATTGAGGGCCTTGTTTTGTTAAAGGGTAATTTGGGATAATAAATGGTTTTATAAGAAGTTTATAAATAGATAGATATTTATAAACGAATTTAGAAATGACTTTATAGAATTATAAGAAGAGTTTTACAATTAATTTTACAGATTTATAAAGGTTTTATAAATGACTTGAGAAATAATTTATGAACAGGTTATAAATGGTTTTGGGAATTTATACATGGTTTATAAATGATTCAAAATTTATAAAGGAGATTTATAAATGGGTTTTGGAGAATTATAATGGAGTTTATAAATAATTTTACAATTGGGTAAAAAGGAAACTTCCTCAACGTTTAGTGAATACACTTCTACCGTTGAGATAAGTATATAGATATTTTTTAGTATTGAAAATATAAGGATTTGTAGGTATATCATTGTAAAGGTATATCTATATATGCAATTATTATAAAATGATTTTAATTAGTGAGAAGATTAATCTAAGAGGCTTAACGATTTCCATGGGGAATGAAATCTTTGTTTGAATGTTTGTTTATTTGATAGTTAAATAGCCTACTATCAAAATCTTGGACTAAATATGTAATCTTTCTTAATTTTGGTGGTACGATAATATTCCTTACTTAACACCGAAGGATTTTAACTCTGAAAATATCTAGGAGAAACCCAAAAATTATATGGTGCAGTAACCGTCGGTGGTGTCATACTTACGTATAAACTTGTTTTGTTCTTCTAGGACAAATGATGAGGAGATCCATCCACTTAAACGTAGGGTGTGATCCCCGCTCTTGTGCATTGTCTGATTATTACCTATAGAACCGGTATTGAGCACTCTGGAAATCCATGATTGGTTTTTGGAGTGCTAGAGAAGTGGAAGAGTGTACTCGTAAGAGATGACTTGAAAAGCATGACCACTCCGAAACCATATACGATTTTATGGAGTAGTTTCAGGATGTATTGAGATGTTGGAATCATGTGTGGTTCCAAACCCGTTGGGGTATGAGAATCGATGTGGGATTCCACGATCTATGTTAATGGCGATGCATAAGCTAGAATGTCGGACACAACCTCACCAGCGGTAGTGATTAAAACCAGCGATAGGAGGAATAGCCAGTAGGGTTGGCAAACCCTTAGGGTGCAGTTGGCTCCACTAAGACATTACTTATAATTGTTATGCATGCATGTGGCGATGCACCCGGTCTTAGCGAGACCAGTTATGTTTATCCTATGGTACATTACTAGGGATGTATGCTGCTTCGGAAGGGTATCTCTGATCCTTGTGCAGGAGGACTGTTCTCAAAGTACTGAAGGCACCTCCATGGAATCCTACACAATTAGCAAATGTGCCGTATCATTTTTTGATTATATGCCTAGTATTGTTGTGATGTACACTCACGAGCATCACAGCTACTTAATTACTATTATTTTCACCCTCAGACATTATTATTATATCGGAGGATATGTTATACAAATGTTTTGGTTATCGTAAGGTAAAAACCTGTCCGTGTTTATGCGTGACATTGTCTTATGAGATACTTTTGATTTCATAGGTTTTTATAACTTAAAAATCTAGTTGGGTATGTTTTTCTCACGCTGGTTTTCCAGACTGACTCGCGTGTTATTTTATTATAATGCTCATGTCAGACCGAGCATATTACAGATTTTGTTGGAGGCTTTGGAGCATCAGGAGATGAGCCGGAGGCCAAAGATATATTCACATATATGGTTATTTTTCTGCTGCATTCGTTATTGTATTTATCATCAATTGTAAGGATAGTCTATTATAACTGTACGAACTAAAATAGGTTAGTATACTCTAATTGATATCTGTATATATATGCATTACAGTTTGTTTTCTGTAAAGATTGGTTGTATTTTATAAATTATTCGTTGCGCTATAAGATTCTGTGTTGCTTTGTTTTCTTTCTCCCTTCTTTCTTCTTTCTTTTCCCTAACTATATGTCTTTCCCTTCAATTTGAGTGGATCACACATGGTTGATTGTCCGGTTAAACTGTAAGGAAAAGTGGGTCGTTACATAAAAAATTTCAATTGATGATATCATGATGATAAATTTGAAAGAATGAATAAACAAATGAAGGACTTCAATGCAAATACAAAAGCTCAAAAACAAAAATACTGCTTGATAAAAAAAAATTAGTACCTAAAAAAGAATGAAAATCTTAAAAAAAAAACAGAGTAGTAAAATGGAAATTATGAAGGACAAGTGCAAAAGAAGAGAAAAGGGTCGAAGAAGAAGATGAATATAAGGACAAAAATAAATATTAATGAAGAAAAGAGTGATGAAAATGAGGATGATGAGGACAATGATGATGAAGGTGAGATAGTGAAGATGATGATGATAGAGATGAAGATGGAATGAGTACACAAAAAATGAAGGCGATGAAGTTGATGATGAGGATAATAACAATGAAGATGATGATGAAGATGTTGTGTAACAACTCGTAAATTTCGATAATTATATTTGTTAATTTAATAAGATTCTGGTAATTTAGTAAGATTTTGGTAATTTAATATTGAAGAAAATAAAAATTAGTGAATTGTTATTGGAAATAATAACTAGAATGAATTGTAACAATATAAATGTAAATTAATTGTTAATAACTTGAAAGAAATTCCAATGAATGAAATAACGTAAATGTTACACTTGGATATAAATTGATATGAGAAGACAAATGTAAACATTGAATTAATAAATGACACAGTATGAAATAAATGACCACTAAATAAAATCAAAATTATATAAGAATTGTAACATTTGTTGTGAATAATGAATTCATAAGTGTAATTTAAAAATTTGGTAACGTTTGTTATAAGTTACCTATTTAATTGGTCTACTAAATTAAAATAGAAAATCAATTAGAATTAAATGAGATTCAATGTTACATTAATGAGATTTAAACAATAATTGCAAAATGGGAATGTAATAGAATGAGTGGGAATGTAAAATTATTCGTAAGGTAATAATTAAGTTAATTAATAGAAGGATGAAACTGTAGTAAATAAATTGGGAGTATAAATTTTTGTTAATGTGTAAAACTGACAAAATCCAAAATAATTGAAATATAGTCATTAATATAAATAAAAGAAGGGAATTGGAATATGCTAAGGTAGTGAAAGTTAAACAATGCTTAACTAGGTTATAGAGTAATTATGGACTTAATAAAAAGATTGAAATTGAATCAAATCAATTTATTTGAAATTAATTAGAATTCAATCTATAATAAATGGGTTTAGTGTGAGTAAATTGAATACTACGTTAATTTAAGTTGGGATGAAATGGGAAATAATAATACAATAAATATAAACCAATGTTAGTTATACCATAAGATGAAATTGACTGAATAATAAATGGAAAGCAAATTAAATTGAACTATTGGAAATTTAATTTATAATTGCTAATGTGGAAAATAGGCTGAAGGACAAACTTTGAAAAAAATTTAGGCTGAATGACAACAAATTTTACTTTTAGGCTGAAGGACAATTTTGAAAAAAAAATAGGCTGAAGGACAATGCTAGTTCTAACTAGCATTTTGTATAGTGTAAAAACTGAATTAAATGCTAGCTAGAACTAGCATTTTGTATAGTGTAAAAACTGAATATAATGCTAGTTAGAACTATCATTGTCCTTCAGCCTAATTTTTTTCAAAGTTTGTCCTTCAGCCGAAAAATGAATCTTGGTGTCCTTAGGACTAATTTTTTATCAAAGTTTGTCATTTTCCCTAATTACCTCATTGCTAATTATACTGAAATTGAAATTTAAAACTTTTGAATTGGTGAAATATGCAACATTAAATTTATATGGAAATTTGTTATAAAGATTTATAAATTACTAAGTAAATCCAAAGTGATAGAAATGACAAAATTATTAAATTTGAATTAAAAAGCGACTTAATCAATTTAATATTAATTTATTTAATTAATTGAAATATAGCCATTTTGGACACTGTCTTGGATTTCGACGAAATCAGTTTTGTCGGATCCGTAACTGTAAATTATTGTAGGATTTCAAGTTTCGTAACAATCGGACTTGTCGTTTAATCGTACGGGCTCGAAATACCTATAAATCAATTTAATTGAAATCAATTTGAAATAAGTTGATTTTAGCATAACTTCTTCATACGACAGAATTAGGATTTGAAAATTGTTCCATTGAATTTGAAATCATCGAAGACAGCTATTTTGATATACAAAATGACTCATTTTCATTGCGGAGGTAGAACGGACTTTTCGGGTTGTTTATCGTTCAAAATCCAAATCAAATCTGACCCATTATTTTCTATTTCAGCTATACCTATGTTCTAGTTGATGCCAAATTCCAACACCTCAGGGAAGCTTCTATCATATGTGTCGAATTGCTTGCAAAATAGTATGTTGTCGTTGTCATATTGTATTTGAATATCATTGTCATGTTGATTATGAATATTTGCATCATTGTTATTTGATGACTTGAATGTTGTAATATGTATGGTGTTACTTTGTTTGTATTGTATCATGTTAAATTATGTGTATGCTCATGTCATGTAGGTTTACAATTTTGTCGTGTATGTTGTTTTTTTTGTTATATTTGATGACCTAAAATCTGAATGCTCAGCTACTCATGTATGGGTTTGTAATTGTATGCTCTTATTTTGCAAAATACAACTGAAATGAACTACTGTTTTTTACAATATAGTGTAAATGGATTATATGGGTTACATGTGTCAACCTGTTTAAACCCGACCCGCCACGACTCGTTTAGTTAAACGGTTACATGGGTCATGTCGGTGTCAAGTCGTTTATAATCGGGTCAGGTTCGGTTTGAGAAAATATGACCTGTTTAATAAACGGGTACACCCAACCTGCTTAAAAATCGACCCGTATCCGACTTGACCCTATCCGAATCCGACCTAACACGATCTATTGACAGCCGATTTCAATGATTGTCTTTCATATTGAGAGAGAGGTGAGACTAGTGGAATAAGAGTTGATGAAATTTGAAGAGATAAAGATGGAATTATCGACCACCGTGATATTCGTGCTGAAAGGGGAATCCCGCGATTTTTGTAGAAATAATATGTATATTGTAAGTTGTGAAGGGGTATTTTATGTTTTGTAAACCTGAATCCTTTGGGCCTTGGGCCCATTTGTTTAACCAATTTTAAAAAATATTTACCCATAACATCCCGTTACCTTTGCATTTTCGTTAGCTGAATTTAGCAGTAAGACAGGGTTGGCATAAAACGTACAATGGTGAATAACTAACCGCTTTGTGTATCTCTTTTGCCCACGAATCTTGACATTTAAACCTGCTTTGCTTTCAGTATCCCCTAATGTATTTATAAAATTAATTCAACCAGGACGATGCATTGCTTACTGATCACTTTTGCCTATTTTAAAGCTTCAGATCCACATACCATTTGCATTAAATTTAAATCCTAATCGATACTCGTTTGAAACCCATATTTTTGCGTTCATGATATTGGAGATTTGTGATGTATATTCTGTGGGACACGCTATTGTTCATCATGTTTATGCGCACAGGCAAACATACAGAATTACATGATCAAGCAGAAGAAAAAAATGATTCTTTAAAATGGTAACAAATACAGTTATTAGTCTTTTTTTTTTCTTTTTAATTTTTGTTTAGTTATATAATGATAATTATATTCTATCAGTGTCTGAAACTTCTAACAAGCATCTGCATTTACGGAAATATAGTATATTTTAAAATTTACACTTCTGCAAAAATTGGCCGATATCTTTCAGCTTTGAGTATTTCGTACACCAATAAGCACATGCATGTGTATCTTATAACTTGTTCTCTTGAGATCATAGTTGTGTAACTTAAGCTAACCTGCAAGTCAACCCACCAAAACTTCTAGTTATAAATCACAGTACAGAAGTAATGAACAGAAAAATACATCCAGAACCAAGAAAAAAAGAGATGAACTTCAACATAATGAAATCATCCTTTCTTACCCTCCTCTTATTTGCCATATTGTCAGATATCAATGTAGTATGGGCTCAAAACTCGCTTGCCTGCACCAAGCGTTCAAGTCCATGCTTCAGGAAAATCATCCGGTGCCCTCCTTCGTGCCCCTTCACAAAGCCATCAGACCCTAATGCTAGGGCTTGCTTCCTCGACTGCAATTCCCCTAAATGCGAAGCAGTATGCCGAGGTAAAATTTACATTTCATTTTAAGCACTAACACATACTCTAGTTGGTTGCTATAATGTTTGAATATTTGCAGTACGGAAGCCCAACTGCGACGGTCTGGGAGCAGGATGCTACGACCCACGTTTTGTGGGAGGGGATGGATCGGTATTCTACTTCCATGGCCGAAAAGACGAAAACTTTGCCCTAGTATCAGATCCGAAGAGCAACATTCAGATCAACGCTCGGTTCATAGGACTCAGACCATCTGGTCGCAGCCGCGACTTCACCTGGATGCAAGCCCTAGCCCTGCTATTCCCTGCAGCAAACTCCAACACCTTCGTGATCGAAGCAGTGAAATCGGAGGAATGGGACGAGAGCGTAGAGCACCTGCGCCTGACCAACAACGGGGAAGAAATTGCACTGGCGGTGGGCCACCTATCGAAGTGGGAAAACGAAAGGATCAGGGTGGAAAGGACAGGGAGTAGGAACTCCGTTGTGGTGTTTGTGGAGGAGATTGCGAGGATAATGGTGAATGTGGTTCCGGTAACTGAGGAGGATGATAAAGTGCATGGATACGGAAGGCCGGAGGATGACTGTTTCGCTCATTTGGAAGTGCAGTTTGAATTTTCCGGGCTGTCGGGGGATGTGGAGGGGGTTCTGGGAAGGACGTACAGGGCGGATTATGTTAGTACGGCTAAGAATGGGGTGTTGATGCCGGTTGTGGGTGGGGAAGACAGGTATAGGACTTCGTCGTTGTTGGCGGCTGACTGTAAGTTGTGCAAGCCTATTGTCGAATATGCAGCTGAATAATAATTCTGAAATTTACTCAAATAAGGTAAATTAAGTTTATGATTAAATAATGTCTCATATAAAATGAATTGATGAATAAAAGTTATTTGTTTAACTGTATGTCCGTCTCCCTAGTTTTCAGTTTGAAATTTCAAAACAATTTTGGTTCAAAGGTTTCGAACTTATTCTCACATGTTAGCATGAAAAAATATTTTAAACGATAAATGATTCTAATAATTTAAGCATAAAATCACAAATCTAAATTTTTTTCCCACAATGACAAACTCAAAGCCCGCTCACGAAACATTTTTGTCATCTAAAAACAAACTGTTGATTTTCGTTTCATTCTTCATCCTCCTTGTACTTTCAATTTTTCTTCTACGATTCGCTTTCAAAATTGAAAATCGATATAACAATGGTAGCTCAAACTAAAAGCAAATCAGTACCACCAAGTGAACCGCAAATTTCAACGTCTGTCGAACAACCATTTGAAATCCATCAGCAATGTTCAATTTTAGACATCGAAAGTCTAGGTCAAAACACTCCAAAATCGCAAACAACTAAGACCCATTATCGAAAGCTAAAATTACAAAAACCATAGATTGAAGAATAAGCACGACAAAAGTTAGAAAGAAGAACAAAGAGAAGAAATGAACAACCAACGGAAAATGAAAATCAAATAAAAGTGAAAGAAAACATAGTGCAAAAGGTAACTGTTACTTATTGACAATAAAATTGATACTAGAACTAAAATTGACAGTAATACTGAAACGATGGTTACTTAATATTAGAACATGTTATGTGTTTGCATTATGTTGTTCTATATACAATACTATATATTTCTTATATTCTTCTTACACTTAGTTGAATTAGAAGAACACACAAGCAATTTTGATAATTTAGCCATGGTAGCGAAAATTAGTTTATTGTACAAACCAAATTTTCTTTCAGTTCATTAAAAGTTCGAATTAAATCAAAACTAATACCTACTGGCACAAAAACTGATACCTAATTTCCATTTGATTAGAGTTGATGTTTTATAATTTTAGAAATTATTTTGGACTGTCATTCACACCAAAACTGATACCAGAATATTGTAGAAACGATACTTAATTTCTATTTGATATGAGTTGATGCTTTGTATTTTAGAAACTATTTTGACTATTATTTATGAAAAACCTGATACCAAAATATTACAGAAATGATACCTAGTTTCTATTTGATAGGAGTAGATGCATTGTAATTTTAGAAATTATAATGAATGTCATATATAACAAAACTGATACCAAAACAGAGCAGAAATGATACTTGGTGTCTGTTTAATATGAGTTGCTACTTCAAATCAAGACTAATACCTACAGGCACAAAACCCAATATCTACATGCACAAAAACTGATACCTGCAGGCACTGATAGTTACATGCACAAAAATCAACACTACAAATATATATATATATATATATATATATATATATATATATACTAAAACAAAAAAACAATTATCACAGATGTTAAAAATGATACCTAGAGGTACTAAAACCGATGCTAACAGTGATGCTAAAACTGTTAATTATTTCATTTTAAAACATATTACATGTTTGCACCATAATCTCTTAAATACAATGTTATATACCTGATATTACAATTGATGCAAACTGATACTAACAATATATTTTGCTTTAAACAGGGTTGAATGTGGAATATATATCTTGATATTTATCATATCACTGAACAAATACCAAATACCAATCAAGATAAAACCTGAACTTTATGTTACAAACTTGAGCGACATTGTATTAGAGATATTGAAAGACAACGATCACTGTTGGAATTTATCTGAGTTTATGTCAAGATTGGACGAAAAAGGAAAATATAAAGAAATAAACTTGCTGTAAAATTGCTTTGATGTTCAGTTCAACTAATATGCATTTAAAAAATTGTGTTAGAACTAATCAAATTTAGCTTTGTTTTACTTAAGATATAAACACTCGCTTGTTGAAATTTTGTCAGTTTGTTATAACAACTATGATTTTATTTCTAATGTTGTAAAAATTAGCTTCGTTTAATTTTACCTACATGTGATGCTATGTTATGACTATATTTTAATTCTAGTTATACTTGAAACTGATACCATATTTTGTTATACCTCAAACCGATACTATATTTTGTTATACTTGAAACCGATAATGATAGCAAGCAAAAACTGATACCATATTTTGTTCAACCAGATACTGATACTAATAGCATACAAAAACCAATGCTATACTTTATAATACTTGAAACTGATACTAATACCTAAAACTGATACTACGAGTATGCAAAAATGGGTACTAAAAAACTAATATTGAATAAACTGACCAACATTACCACGTAATTACTCACCGCTTGCCATGCCATCTATATCTTCTACCTATTTACAACATAATTGATCATCTCATCTTGCTCACCAAGCTTCAATTAATGCAAAAATAGCAATAGGTAATAAAAAAAATCATACTATGCATCAATTAATTGAGTACGAATAGAAACCAATCTGTACCGAAGATATATTGTTTAACTAAGCATACCACCGAATGCAAAATCTAACAGGATGTCAAACATAATGGGGTATGTATTGTTACAAAATCTAATGGAATGCCAAACCTAACCGGGTATATATAGATGCAAAAGCAAGCTGAATGTCAAACCTAATCGGGTATGTATTGATGCAAATGGTAAGTGGATGTCAACTCTAATCGGGTATGTATGAATGCAAAAGCAAAATGGATGCCAAACCTAATCGGATACATATTGGAGCAAAACCTAACCGAATGTCAAACCTAATCGAATATGTATTGATGCAAATGCTAATCGGATGACAAATCTAATCGTACAAATAGAAACCAATCTATACCCGATATAATATTGTTTAACCGAGCATATCATGAAACCCAAAAGCTTACCGGATGCCAAAACTAATCGGGTATTTACTAATGCGAAAACTATCCAAAGGTCAAACCTCGTAGGGTATATATTGATGTAAAAGCTAAACAAATGCCAACCTAATCGGGTAAAAATGAAAATCAATCTATACCCAAGATATATTGTTTAACTCAACATATCATGGAATGAAAAGGCTAATCGAACGCCATACCTAATGGGTACGTATGGCTGCAAAAGCTAATCGGATGCAAAAACTAATAAGGTGCATATTGATTCAAAAGCTAACCGAATGCCAGACTTAATCAGGTATAAATGGAAACCAATATATACTAAAGATATATTATTTAACAGATCTTACCATCGAATGCAAAAGCTAACCGGATGCCAAAGCTAATCGGATATGTAACAGTCCAAAATTTTGGTCATTTAATTTTGAATATTAAATTATTTTTAAATATTTAAATTACAGGATTTATGGGGTTTAATAATTTTAATTCAACTATGATTAATCATTTAAATATTTGAATTGTAAAATTAAATATTAATTAAATGAATTTAATAATTTTATTTAACTTATTATAATTAATAAATAATATTGATCAATTCAATTTGTAAATTTATTTATGAAATAGATCTGATAAATACCAGTAATTCGATCGAAAATATAAAATGATATTTAAAAATGTGAAATTATCATTCCGGGACACTATCTCGGATTTTGACGAAACCAGTGCCATTAGATCTGAAATAGTAAATTGTTATACACCGTCAAGTTTCGTAATTATCAGACATAGTGTGTGGTCATACGAGCTCGAAACGCTTAGCAATTATTTTTAAATATAATTTGATTTAAAAAGCTAACTTCCATATACCTTGGAATTAGGTCTTTAAAATAAGTCCATTGAGTTCGGCATAGGGGTATTTAGTACCAAACGCCAGTCGGCATGCTTCGATTGGAGTTCGAGATTTTTATATTTTCGAATAAAATAATAGAAAACAAATCTTTTCAAACCATACCCATCTACCTCAGCCCATACCCAATCTTTACAGCCACCATAGCCCCAAGTACACTTCCATACTCCTTCTCTCTATTTAAACATGCCTGGAAATAGAAATTAAAGCTTCCTCTTTAGAGCCAAAATTACAAAAATCCTAATCGAATTAAATAAGCGACTAAAAATCCTAGTTGTTGTTCCGCGGAACTTGTATGGCCATATGCATCAATCCCTACCCAATTAGGAGCTCATGGTTCGATTTTACAGTGTTCTATTTCTAGGAGTCGGGCTAGTGTTAGCATTTTAATCGGCAAGGAGAGGAGTTAGTGGTCGAGGCTCGAATCATTGGCTTCGTAGTGACGTGGAGCAGCTTTTCCCTCATTTGGGTTAGGTCTGATGGACTATATGGGATCGTGATCTGACGGTGGTCGAGGGGGGAGGCATGGGTCGTGTGTTTTTTGGGAGGTGCGGCTTTGTTTTCGAGGTGTCGGACAAGTGAAAATCGAAGGGAGAGGAGTAGCGGTGAAGCCGGATTGACAAACGGAGCACCGTAGCTCCTTGTTAGTGCAATAGTGTGCATGGTCATGGGTTCATTTTGTGTCGCCATACATGCTTGGTTGTAGGAAGGGAGGAAGAGGGTAATTGAGTATTTTGGGGGTAATTAAATAATTAATTTAATTAAGTAAGTTTGATTATTTAATTAATTACCGAATCTTATTAATTGAATAAGTTTCGCGTACAAGGTCGGATTCGAACGTCATCTTTTTTGTTGTACTCATAGCAACGGTGGCTATGTAATGGAGTTAGTTTGGTTGGATTTGGAGCTAGTGGAATTTTCGGCTAAAATCGAAAGCTGTTCGGTTTTAGTTCAAACCAAAAAGCTTCGATGAAAACTGGAATTAATACTAGTTTAACTCACATTTAAATTTACTATATCATATCTGCGATGCTATAAACTATTATTAATTACTTGGATATAAGTTAGATTGTTTGATTGATTGTATGGTTGAATTTCCGTTTGGAAAATGGATGACATATTAACTTGATTGTTATGAACTCATATGATTATATATGTGTGTGTGTGTGTGTGTGTGTGTATATATTATTCGTAATCATTGTTTTGTAGGGAACATTTATAGAGAGGCCCTGAAGGGTTTCTCACCAGTAACTATTTATTTACCTTCTTATGCTATTTATATTGACGTTTATTTAAAATTAGCCATGATATTATATTTAATTCTTTAAGTGTCGTTATAGCGATTTTTGCTATACCGTCACTTATTACATATCACCCCATAAACATGTGTGTTTTGGAACTTGAGCTTGTGTTTTCGCAAAAATAGGTGTTTGAAATTCATTAATCATTTTGATTAATGATAGTTTAAATTAATTAATCATTTAATTAATGACTATGAAATTAATTAACCAATGGAATTAATGATGTTTAAATTTGGTTTATCTTTTAATTACTCTTTTTTGGTAATGATGTTTTATACTTAATTAATCATTTTGACTAATGATTATTCAAGTTTAATTAATTAATTAATTTAATTAATGATAATGGAGTTTAATTAATCATTTTAATTAGTGATATTTGAAATTAGTAATCATTTTAATTAATGATGTTTAAGAGTAATTAACATTTTAAATAATAATATTTGAATTTCATTAATCATTTCATTAATGATGTTTGAAATTAGTTAATCTTTTTTATTAATAAGATTTGAATTTAAAATAGATCATTTAAATTAATGATATTGAACTTTAATTAATCATTTTAATTAATGATTGTTTAAATTTAATTAATTTTTTTTAACTAGTAGTGTTCTGAAATTTTGCTAACCGTCTTAATTACAATGATGTTTGAATTTTACTATATCATTTTAATTAATGATATTTGAAACATGATAAATCATTTAACTAATGATTATTTGAATCTAATTAATTGTTTAATTAGCAGCGTTTTGAAATTTATTTAATCAATTCATCTAATGATATTTAAAATTAATTATTCATTTTAATTAATGATTATTTGGATTTAATAAATCATTTGATAAATAATACTTTAAGTTAGTTAATTGATTTAGTAAATGAGTTTAAATTAAACTAATTGATTTGATGAAAGTGTTTTGGAAGTAATTAACTATTTTATTTAAGATAATTGATTTGTTTATTTAAAGGAAATTGTAAGTTTAATTAATTATCTTTTGGATAATTAACATTGTTTTAGATTATAAAAGAGATTGTAAATGTGGTTTATTATCTATCAGGATAATTAATGTTATTTTAAATTTAATAAAAGAATTTAAATTTGATTTATTTTCTTTGGAAAATTTATGTGGTTTTGAAATTGTAAAAAGAGTATTATAAATCATCACCTTGGAAGATTAACATTATTTAAATTTATAAAAGGTATTTAATTTGTTTTATTATCTTTTGGGATAATAAATATTATTTTAAATTTATAAGTAAAGGTTTATAAATGAAAAGTCTTTTAATAGAATTGTTTAAAAATAAAGCTAAGGATCAATTTATAGATTTTTAAAGTGTTTTTGCTAATATTGAAATATGAAAATCAAGCACAAGTAATAATCAAATGTTTTTAAGCGTTTGATTCATTTCATTTGTGGTAAGTGTATGCAAATAATTCTCATACACAAATCACCTAGTTATTCCCAATAGTTGTTCTCGACTATCGATTTCGATTCTGCTATCTTCTTTATTTTTTGTCATTCTAAGATGATGTTTTGGCTCCATTGACTTTATCGAAAATGACTAAAACCAAAGCGTGGATAAGAGGATGCACCTTCCAAGTCATTGTTGTGCTTCGTCATCCTAATACGACTTATTGCTCATTTTGAGCATTGGTATCCAACACCGGAAACTTTAAAACCAAAGTATGAGAGGGACCCAAGCTATGTGGGTCGCACCTATCGGGGTATGTTCACATCTGTCTAGAGAGGTGTCGGCATGCATGCATTGATGAGAAATATTCGAACGCTTGTGTGAAGCGGGGTCCAGCTTGGAAGTTCCCGATAGTGACATGTGTGTTCTCAAGTATATTTTATCTAGAGGTATACTTTCATTAAAGGGGGGAGCAACCACCTAGTTATGTTGGATAAATTCATTTTCCTTATTTGATTCGAACCATTGAATCAATTTTTAATTGCAATGGGAAGAGCCAACTACTCTTCGTGGTGTTTAATTATTGGTTTTGTCCATTCTATCAAGTAAGGACTGTTACCTCATTTTATCCATTCTGTTTAGTTTGGATATTGCTCGGATTATTTTTATTCTTTCAATCCTAGTTTTTAATACTATTTATGCTCACTCTTATTTGGATTTGTTTCCTATTTTTTATCTCTACCCTTTCCTGTATGGATGCTATTCTTGTAAGGTAAACCCGACGTGGTCTCAAAGAACTTTTATAGGTTCCCTATTATTTGAGTTTTCTCACGCTGGTATTTCCAGACTGATTCGGGTGTTATTTTATTATAATGCTCGGGTCAGACCGAATATTTTTATAGATTGGCTTTGGTTTTATGGAGATCTTATAGAGGAGCTAGAGATTCACCTATCGTAGTGTTGTATTTTCCACTGTATTATATAGTGTCCATATCAGCAATTTTAAGGTAAGGTTTTATTACTGTCCAGCTAATAAGGTTTGTGTTTAATCTGATATACTCTATATTTTTGGAGTGACGTTTTTTACTGTCCTTGTTATATTGCATGTTGTATATCCCGCTGTGAGAGTCTGATTTTTTCTGTTCTCTATTCTTTTCTTTCTTTTACCCTAACAATCTACCCTATTATCGATTGGATGTTCAACATTTGAACAGAATGATAGTATTCGGTGTTGATTTTCGATGGTGAAAAATGCGGGTCGTTATAACTTCGTATCAAAGCTGAAGGTTAAGCGGGAACCTTGGCTTTGGTAGGGTCTGGCTCACTAAAGATTGGGTAAGTGACACCCTGGAATGAATTTGAGAGTATTGTATATACGAGAACTTATTTGTTAATGTTATAAAAATGTATCATGTTTATTGGTCTATTGAGTTTTTATGAATTCTGGTCGAGACGTGGGACACCACGGTAACAATAGAGATTTCTAAACACTTGAAAAAAGCCAAGGGACGTGGTATTGAATTTTTGATAATTTGGCAAATGAAATATTTTGCCTAGAATTATATTTTATACATGTAAAAGAATAATTTTCGAAATTTATATGGTTATAGAGTGTGTTTGTTTGAATCTAATAATATTTATTTATTATCCTTATTGTTTGATCAGTCTGCTCGATTAAATTAGAAGCGTTGATCGCCATTTGTTGATTATCGATTATTTTTGTTTAGCTTATTGATAGGCATTTGTTGTTTGAATTAATAAATGAACCCCCTGTGAATTAATTTTCACAATTTGAATATAAAGTATTTGAAGAAAATGCCAGTTCGATTCACCTTTTAATAATGGTGAGTTAAGGATTAAAGTTTAATAAAAGTTATTTAATATAATCTAAATGGTAGTATAAGACATTTAGAGAATAAATATTTAAGAAAATTTTATCATAATAAAGAAGAGTTATTATAATATGAAATGATTTTAATATAAATGAAAGTTTATATAAATTTAGTTTATAAAATGTGTTTAAAAAGGGTTTTTGAATCTAAATCCTAGAATTTTTGAAAATAATTTAAAAAGAATTTTGAGAAATGAAATAGCAGTATTTTTTGAAGTGTTTAAGAGAAAAGGAAAAAATCTATTTTAGGAAGTGAATTTTTAAATGGAATGCATTTTCTTTGGGATAACTCGAAGGAAAACACCTCGATCAGTTTCGTGGTAATCTAAATAATTTTCTAAGTGATGATCGGGTATTTGCTTAGGCGAACTTGTGAAGTACTTAGTAAATTATTTCCTTTATCATTGTACGATCGAAATGAGTTCAAATGCGAATGGCAAAATGAATTTTAATAAATAAATTATTTGAAGTTATTTCTGATAGAGTTAGGGGTATGCCCAAGGGGCGATTATGTAATTTGTTACATATATCTAACTCGTTGACCAATCTTGTTTGAAATAAAAGGTATTTTCTTCCTGTTATATACTTGATATAATATGATTATATTAATTAACTAACTTAATTAAAAGTATATTTAATAGAAAAATCCATAAACGGTATATTTTGTGATATTAGTTACAAATTGTTGTAACCGTGAGTAATTTATCACAATGAAACAAATATAACATTTTAAATGTTCCTAGTCAAGATGCATCGAGATTGGATATCAATGTATCCGTTGAGACTGGAGTACATAACGCTCTCTGAATGTTGGATAGTGTGTAACTCATGAGTGCTGTGGCAGCTAGGGGTTACATACTTATAATTATTGGATAACTATGGAGTGACTCAATCAATAATTTTCTGTTGGTTAATATAACTAAAGTCAAGCAGAAAATATCGATGTGGCTGATTTACATAGTTCTCTTGACTTGAGAATACTGTGGATCTTCAATATGAAAGCTCCGCTTTGATTATGGCCAAATCATGACATGGCGTCCATAGAGTGACTATAGCTGGGTCGAGTGGAAGTATTGGAAGTGAAGCACTATTCAAGAGAGGATTCATCTCCTCAGTTACATGCGGTTAGTCTCACAGTCAACTCAAAGTCAAAGTCTCTGGCCAGAGCATTTCGGTTAATAATAATTGTTATCATTGAACCAAGGACTTTGTATTTGGACTATAAAGTTGAATGTGGATGAGCATGGAATTTTGACCATTACCAAATTCCATAAGTCCAAAGTGATATAGTTTTGACGAAGAGAATTGGTGTAAACAAATGTCACAACCGGGTAACGCTTATTAAACTAAAATTGGATTTTTACCAAAAATGAGTAAACAATAAATTTTGCCATAATGTCGCACCACCTGCTAAGTGACGTGTGAACGTTAACATTAGAATAGTTCGATGTTAATCGCTGACTAAATTTACACCCAAGAGTTACATGGTCGAAATGATGAATTCCATTAATACCAAATGATTTAATTAGTTTATAACGTTATAAATTAATTAAATTAACTAATATTTATGAAATATTAATTATAAAATTTGAATATGATTTGATAAATAAATAATGTTATAAATATATATTTCTTATAGCTATAAATATATCGATCGATATACAATATCGACAAGTGATTAAACTAGATTTAATTGCATAGTATCTTGGCTTGGGCTAAAATGGATTTAAGGCCCATCATCAGGGCTGCAAAATTTCAGTTTGGGAAGGTCTAGAGGTGGATAAAAAATAGGGAATTGGCTTGGAGATAATGGGTTGATATCAAGTGAGAATAGGTAAAATGGTTTTCCTCGTTTCTCTCTAATACAACCCTATGTGTGTGTTTGTATCTCTAAAAATAAGAAAAAAGCTTTTTTTTGACCGGCATTAACTTCTACATTTATGATTAAAACATAGCTCTCAATCCACTTTAAAATTATCAAATATATTTCAAATTAAAGTAATGTTATTCGATGGTTAGAAGTCGGTGATTCTGGACTTGCAATCTGACGAATTAAGAACAGTAAAAGGAAAGGAAGATATTGCTTCAATGTAGATTCAAAGGCATCATTAAATTGGTAATTTTAATTCATATTATAGTAATTAAATTATATATTATGATCCTATAATGAACAATTTCATATCTGTTAAGTATATTGCTACTATATTTTTAGTTAGGTGAGATTTTTGTAAGTAGATGTGGTTGTTACAAATCAGTTTAGTTATGCGCATAATTTGTTTATTATACTATTTGAATTATGTATAGACAAATGTTGTTTATTGTACAAAATCTATTTTTGTCATTAATAATTGTTATATATATATTTATTAATAAATTCATATATATATATATATATATTAGTGTATATTTCCCTCCCATAATAGTATATATACATATAAGATATATATATATATATATATGATTTAAAAAATTTAGTACACTTATTTATATATACTATGAATTTCAAAACTCGAAAATTAAATATCACACCTATATTAATATTTTAAAGTAATATTTATTGAATTTTTGAATTGTTTATTATATATAAAATAATCATTACATTAAAAATTCAATTTTATAAAAAAAAATTAAAATATTATATCATTTCAGAAACATACAGAAAAAAATTAGGAATTTTTCAATAAGTTTTACTATTTTTAATAATTAATATTACTTCGAAAAACTATTTATGATTTATTAAAAATAATAATTTAATTTAAAAATTCCTCAAAAAATTTCGTAACCTTTCATTCATGATCCTAGAATTTATGAAATCTTAAAATTTGAATTTTTAATAATAGATTATTTTATATTAAATAATAATTGCCATGATATTTCAACTTTGATAAGTCTCTAGATTTTTCCTAAGCTCTATTTTATGATCTTATATTTTTAAAAATTGTAGAATTTGAATTTGAATTAATAGATTATTTTATTTTTATTATTTATAGACGAAAATATTATTTTATTCATAATATATACAAATTAAAATCCTAAAATTATTATGTTTGCAAAACTAAGTTAATTTTGAATTATAAATAATTTTTAATAATTGTTCTCTCTCTTTCTATATATATATATATATATATCTATATATAAATGTTTTATATTCATATATTATATATAATATATTTATACGTACATATGTGTGTGTTTATATATATATATATATATATATATCTATATCTATATATCTATGTATGTATATATGTTTGTATGTATGTACGTATGTATTTTGTAACACATTTACATGCATATATTTGGATAACATACATTACATACAAAATGAGCTAATATGTCTGTTGCGATATAAATCCCGACATTTACATATGGACATATTACACCTTTCACAGATTATTATGTTACATATGCACTCACACATATATGTATAGGATACATATATGTATAAGCTAAATCAAATAAAATTAATTTCATATCTTAATATATTTGAATTTAAATAAAAAATGATTTTATTTAAATGAAATTTAGAAATTTTCTAATTCAGTTAGACTTCATAGGCCTAATAAAAGATCCAACAGGGTAAATTTTTTGAAATTCACCCATAATTTCCGCTGCGGGCTAGTCCAGTTCCTACAGTGTTATAAGAGCCCAATAGCGCATGCATTCTAATTTAGTCATATTAGGACTAACTAATTAAGTTTGCCTACTTAGTTTGTGTCTAGAAAGGTAGGATTGAAATTGGGTAATCAAGTACCCTATCCTACCTGGGTACTGGCGTTGTTCAAAAGGTGAAGTGAGCCCAAAGGTTGCTCCTAATTGAAAAAGCACAACTTAATTTGGGCCTGAGGCTAATTTTCAAAATCATTTTGAAAATTATTGTTAAAGATTTTAAATTTAATATCTAAATTTAAAATAAAACATGTTTATTATTAAAATTATAATACTACATAAGTTTTCAAAATGTTTGAAAGGATGATGATATTTTCAAATGTTTGAAAATATTTATATAATAATTTCAAATTTCAAATTTATTAGTAAGATTGATAAAATAAATTAATTAAATACGTCAATTAATTAATATATGCATGTATTATATATGTTGATATATATTATGTTATTTTAAAATGTTTAAGATAACATAAGTATACATATATCAATGAATACCATGATCTTAAAGTTCCCCATGATATCCAAAAAAAATAAGTATACATATATGTATACAAGATAAATTTTGAAATTAATAAATTTAATAAAAATTGTTTAATTTAATAAATTAATTAAAGGTTAATTAGTTAAATAAAATACACATATATATGATATATGTGTGTTACACTATACGCTATAAATGTTATAGTAGATATGTCCAATATAAAAGTTATATTGGAGTACTAATTTAAAATTAATTAAAGATTGATTAAAATTAATTAGATAAGATTTAATTAATGATATAATATACGTAAGACTATCGGTAATATGTATAAAAGTTATATAACAATAAAACTTGTATGATATGTGTAAAAACTAAATGTGGAACATTAAAGAAACCTAATTAGACTTGAGAAATAAATACATGTACATACACCATGATTTCTGATGTACTTGACAGTTGAATCGCTGGGGTATTTCATAAGAAATATATTATTCTATAAGCCGATATCACTCAATATATATATTGATGATTTTGAATCTTCAATATAATGTTGTCCTCTACAATATACATATACATATACATATATATATTATAATAAATTACTTACGCACTCCTTAGTTTTTGAGCAAACTCAAGCTAGGGATGTTATGTGTAGTATTATTAATATATTGAATAGATGAGGCAAGATAACTATATGTATTTGTTAAGCAAACTCAAGGTACATATACTATACTTAGGCCATCACGATATGATAGGTATGGGTGAATAATCTCTTTCGATTTGTTGGGAAAACTCAAGGTTGAAATGAGATCGGAACAAGGAAAAATGGGTTATGAGTTGTATGTGATACAATCGATAAGTTATCCATCGTTTGTGGGGCTATGACTTGTTGAGCAAACTCAAGGTCAGAATACCAAAACAAACGAGTCCTAACACCCACTAGTGAAGTTGTAAGACTTTTATGTTTCATCTTAGGGTTTGGAGAAACATAAAAGACTATTGGGAGCCTTATTAGAAAATGAAATGGTAACATTTAACCTTTCTAATATTGTAAGAACATATGCTATATAATGTTATAATTATCTACAATGATAAATTTGTGCATTTAATATGATTGATAAAACGTTTGTCAATTAACAAATATAAATAAACTGAATTAAAAGTTTGACAAATAGAAATATAATATATACCTACTAATAATTATAATTGCATGTTATATAATATTTCTATACCCATGCAAGTGCTTAATTTAAACTACTTAACATTCATAAGTTGGTCACTTATATGTTTATTTGGTTTAGACTGTATATTGCATTTTATGAGTTTTTGAACTCTAAATGCAATTCAAGACTATGGATATTTGATCCATGTACTTTCACATATAAATGTGATATGGTGAACAGTCATAGTTTGTAGGGTACAATATTTCGATGAAGTTAGTTCATTTGAAGTAAGCCAATAAACAGTATTTTAAGATCATATATTCAACTTGAATGATTTCAAAATGATCATATTGTGTTAATGTAACATAAGACCATAAACTACGAGACACATCTAAGAACTCGATCGTTGAAATGTCATCTTGATCGGTTCACATAAAGTGCAACATATTTGATGTCTTAAATGTTAAGAATAATCGAATGCGCTTTTGTAAAAGGTTTGTTATGATATTATAGTAGGGTTTTCTTTTGAATAGTTTGGCCATTTGAAAGAAAAACGAATGTATAAGAATAGATGTAATTTAAGGTAAAGTTGGAATGAAGAGAATGAACAATCACTTCTGCTTCATGGAGAAACATTGAAAACAAGAATTGTAATAATAATTAATACTTAATATTGGAATATGAAATATGATTTTTATTCTGAAATGTATTTTCATATAGAAAATTGTTTTTTATAACATTTACTTCTTTGATTTCAAGATATTTGATCAAAGAACTCTCCACTATAAACTAGTTGCAACATATGAAACTAGTAAACAATAACAATATTAAGTGAATGGTGGACCTCTAAATTTAGTACGTTGTTATAGTAATGGCGGAAATAGTGGGAGCATGCCATATGGCTAAAATGAAGTGCGAATTAAGGATCTTAGGGCTAATTTAACACTAGAGGGGGCGAATAGTGTTTAATGGATTATAAGACTTATATGGACTAATTTAAAAATTATGATATAAACAAATGCAGAACTTAATCACGGAACAATCACAGAATCAAACACAGATGCAGAAAGTAAATAAAAAGCAGTAAAAGAAAAGAACATACCAAATTTTATACTGGTTCGGAGTTACCCTACATCCAGTCCTATACTAAGGCAAACACCTCATACAGATTTTTATTGTACCAATGCCGAGATTACAATCCCCAATTTCTAAAGGCCTTGAGGTACCCTCCTGTCTTCGAGTCCGGGGCAAATTCTCTTCATTTACGGGATACAAGATTACCCAATTGATTTCTAGGCATAACCGCACCTTATAGAGAGACTCGATAAACTTTTGATTACGAATTGATCCTATCACTCTGCATAGCACTTTGATCTTCAAGAGAGGGCAGAGAATCGAACAAGAATGAGATTCTAATTTTGATTCACTTGAGAATTCGGCAGAATTTTGAAACGATCTTAAAAATATGAAAATTTTAGAATATGGATTTGTGGAGAAGGAGTGAAGAAAATAGTTAGTTAAAAAATTTGTTTGTGAAGGCTATTTATAGACCAGTAATGGTCATAACCATTCGTGAAGAGACTTAAACGAATATACACTTCTTTTGAAAATTGAAACTTTTGAATTTAACGACCACCATGTCGACATGGGGTATCCCATGATGTTGACGTCCTTAGTTAAGAAATAATGTAAAATTTGTTTTGAAAATGGTATTGAAAGTAAAACAAGATAAAATGATTCTGAAGTAAAATAAACTAATTTTCCTATGTTTTAAAATAAAGAAGAGTAGAAAAATGTAATTTTAGAATGTATGTGTGTGTATATATATAAATTTGATTTCAAATCTTATATATATATATTAGAAAGAACGTTAAAAAATCAGAAGATAGTTTTAAAAACAAACGAAGTTTACAACAAGAATTTAGTTAAAAACAAAAACAAGGAATATTTTAAGGCTAAAACATCTTTTTGAAAATGATTTGAAAAGATAATTTTTAAGGCTAAAACATTTTGAAAATCAGTTTTGAAAATCATTTTGAAAAATCATTTTGAAGTCGTTTTGCAAGCTTCTTCCTGCAGAATATCTCATCACATCAGGACTCGAGAACTTGTACAAAACCAGGATGTTCGTGGGTTTGTCAGCCACTTGTCGTGGGTTTGTAATCTACTTGTTGTGGATTTGTAAGCCACTAAGAAGGTAGAAATGGGTTCCATCCCAAATGAAATTCGAAATGAAGATTTCCGTGCTATTATGAAGTTTTAACAAAAAATAGAGACTTATCTTGATATCTTGATCTTGGTATTCATGAGTCTTCAAACTTGATTTCTTCATTTTTGATCTTTATACGGTAAAGTCTTCAATAATCAGTACCTGCTTTATATATATCCTGCGTAATAACATTCATATATATATCTAGAAAAATAGTTTAGTATACAAGTTATAATAAAATAAGTTACAAAGGTTGTTGTCATCAAAACCACTATCTCCAGTTCCTAACAATCTCCACTTTTTTTTATGATGACAACCTTATAAAATATACTTACCACTTCGGTCATACCATAAGTCCCTCTTACACCAACAACTCCTCCTTTCTCCAAGCCTACTATTTTATATAACTTCTCCCCCTTTGACATCAATAAAAATAACCTACAAACCTTGAACTTAATAGAAAATGAGATAAACAAACATATGACATAAGAATAATAGCTATGTATGAGTGAAATATAGCGTCCCAAGTTAAATGGAATTCAAGATTTTATACACCAAAGATTCTTTTTAGAAAAACAATAATTAAGATAACACTTATATACAAATTGACAAACCAATATATAATCAAGAAAGAGAAAAAAGAAAAACATTTAACGAGGACCCTTAACTATTGGTGATTTATGGACCGAACAATTTGGATAGTGGAGATAAAAGTTTCCATGTTGTTCGACCAAGTACCCATTAGCGTCAAAAAGGACATATCCAACGCAAATCACGCCATCGTCTTAGTCCATGTGAACATCCAGATTCGGCAGAGGATATTCTTCTTCTTGATCCTCTTGTGGTTCTTCTAGAGGCTCTTCTTCTTCAAAATCCAAGACTTGTGATGATTCTTCGATGACAATGGGATTGGCATGGTTATCCATAAAGAAGTTTTGTAAATTCCTAAGGATTCTGCCTTGCCTATCTTGTTCTCTAGCCATTCGCAGTTGACTCACTTGAATTTCCATCATCATTTGAAGCAAAATTTTCATTTTCTCTTGTAATATGATGACTCATACGTGTGTGGAACGTTGAATAGGACCAGAACGAGGAGAAGTGGGTGAAGAAGGTTCATTGTTTAAAGAGGAAGCCATTAATTTACCATTTTAGAAGTTTATTACAGAGAATAGAACAGAGAAAAGGAGTAAAATTCGAAATATATAAATATATAACTTAATAACTAATTTTAGAGGGAAATTTGAATTTGAAAATCTCGGCATGTATGTCGACATAGGGGATGGGTCAAGTCGACATGCCTAGTTTAATTTTTAAGAAACTTTTATTTATATTAATTATTAACTATACTTGTATTATTTATAATTTATATTTCATCTAATGAACATATGCCTAATTCTCTTCTAAATTTAGTAAAATTTTGTTCATTTAATGGTTTGTTTAATATATCAGCAATTTTTTTTTCAATATTAATATATTCAAGAGTTATGACTTCTTTACTCATATTATCTCTAGGAAAATGATGTCTAATATAAATATGTTTTGTTCTAGCATGATGAGTTAGATTTTTAGATAGGTTTATTGCACTAGTATTATTACAATAAATTGGTGATTTAGCTATAGTTAGTCCAAGATATTTAAAAGTTTGTTGCATATATACAACTTGAGAACAAGCCAAAGCAACAGATATATATTCTGCTTCAGTTGTTGACAGGGATACAATGTTTTGCTTCTTACTAAACCAGAAAACCGGAGAATGTCCTAAAAAGTGACAAGTTCCACTTGTACTTTTTCGGTCTGATTTTGAACCAACGTAATCAGCATCACAATATGAAATTAAATCAAATACATCATTTTTAGGGTAAAATAAACCATAATATAAAGTATGTTTTACATATCTTAAAAAAAAATTAACAGCTTTTAAGTGAGTTTCTTTAGGTTGAGATTGGTATCTTGCATAGAGACATACACTATGCATGATGTTAGGATGACTTGCTATTATATAAAGCAGCGAACCAATCATTCCCCTATATAATTTTTGATCAACATCTTTTGATTTATCTTCTTTACTTAAAGCTACATTAATTGTCATTGGAGTTGGTTTCCCACTGGAATGGTCAATCCAAATTTATTAATTAAATCCTTAGCATATTTTTCTTGACTAATGAAAGTTCCTTTAACTAATTGTTTGATTTGAAGTCCTAAGAAGAAATTTAGTTCTCCCATATGACTCGTTTCAAATTCTTTAATCATTATATCTGAAAATTCTTTATTCACTATGTTATTAGTTGACCCAAATATTATATCATCTACATATATTTGTACTAATTGAATATCATTTTTGTTTCTTCTAATAAAAAATTTGTATCTATTTTACCAATTTCAAAACTAGATTGTAGTAATAAGATCTTAATCTTTCATACCAGGCTGTAGAAGCTTATTTCAGACCATATAAAGCTTTCTTTAATTTATATGCACGATTTGGAAATTTATTATCTTTAAAAAGTGGAGGTTGTTCAACATTAACATCTTCTTTTACAAAACCATTTGGAAAAGCACTTTTAACATCCATTTGATACAACTTGACATTATTGTAGTTTGCGAAAGTAAGTAAAATTCTGATAGCTTTTAGTCTTTCTACGGGTGCAAAGGTTTCATCATAATCAATTCCTTCTTCTTCTTGACAATAACCTTGCGTGGCTAAACGAGCTTTCTTTCTCACGACCTCACCAAGTTCATTCATTTTATTTTTAAAAACCCATTTTGTTCCAATTATAATTTTATCCTCAGGTCTAGGAACAAGTTCCCAAACATCATTTTGGTGAGTTGATTCAATTCTTCTTACATAGCAAGAATCAATGAATCATCAGATGATGCTTCCTTTGGATTTTTAGGTTAAATAGTTGATATAAAAGCTACATTACTCATACTATTTAGTTGATTCTTATTTTGACTATATATCGCAAATTTCAATTATTGAAATTAGCATAACAGATTTGGTATTCAACATGCTCAAGTTAATTCACATTTACTCACAAAATTATCACTCGATAAGACTTAGTATTTGTACTTATGTATTGAAATAGAAAATTCTAAATAATGATTTAGAGTAAGTCGTTTACAGATATTAACCAAAAATGCCTCGAAGTCAGCGGAAGCGATATTGGGTTTGTGAGTCTTTGGATACGATCCAAGAAATGATACGAATGTATCATCTATAACCATCAAGATTGAACAAGTATTTTGATAGAAATATCAAATAGTTTGATTTTCAATCAAAGTGCAGAGGAAGTGTGTGTTTACAAGAAAGAACAGTAAAAGGTACATTGATATTTCTAAACTATAAGTAAACAACACACTGTTGATTTTAACAATACGCTTGCATTAAAATCAACTTTAGTTGTTTTAGTACTCAATTTTGTGTTGTAAATGATGTCTTTTATGGTGAGTATAAAGATATAGGGATTGTCCCAAAACGATATACAAGAGTACCCTATTAAAAAGAGAACATGGAAGTTGGATTCCTTATGCATTAGCATTAGTAATTATCATACTAGTTAAGTTGTGTATGATATTGTGTTTTGTTTATGTATTTGATACATGGAGAAAATATAAAATCTAAATTGATATTACTAAATGGTTGTTTGTGGTGTTCACACGTATTTATGAAATACTGAGAATTGTTTACAGGAACAACGAATTCGTTATGATGGAAAGTTTGGACACAAGCTTTTATAAGTGATATTGAGTATAACATGTCAATGGTAAAATTCAAGTTAAAATATTTAACTTGAAAATGTTTCAAAATAAAGATGATTGTGATTGATTCGATGAAATGTTAAGAACATTAACCTGAATAGCGCTATAATAAACCAATGTATATAGGAATTAATGCACAAATTTATAACCGAGCCAAAGGTGATTCCAAATGTTGAGAATGTCATAATATTGTTATAAGATAACAATGTCATGAAATTGGTCATGATAGAACTTAAAGCCCACTAGAATTCGAAAGATATACTTCGAATTGTTCCACATGATAAAGACAGTTTATCAGTATCAGAGAGAGTTAATCGACAAAATAGATAATTAAAACATAATAGCATACTCATTCACTGAGGGACTGACCTAATTGGCTTTAGGAAAACTAATTGGAGAAGTTGGAATTAAATTCCATAATTGACCCTAAGTGCAAATGGGAGATTGATAGAGTTAGGGATATGCCCTAGGAGCAATTATGTAATTTGTTCCATATATCTAACTCGTTGACCAATCTTTTTCAAAATAAAAGGTATTTCTATTATATATGTGATATAATGTAATTATATTAATTAATTAACTTAATTAAAAGTATATTTAATAGAAAATCCATAATGGTATATTTTGTGATAGTAGTTACAAAGTGTTGTACCCATGAGTAATTTATCACAACGAAACAAATGTACCGTTTTAAATGTTCCTAATCAAGATGCTTCGAGACTGGATACCAATATATCAGTTGAGACTTGAGTACGTAAGGCTCTCCAAATGTTGGGAAATATATTACTCGTGACTGCTGAGGCACCTAGGGGTTACGTACTAATAGTTATTGGATAACTATGGAACGACTCACTCGATAGTTTTATGTTGGTTAATATAACTAAGGTGAAACAGAAAATATCGATGTGACTGATTTACACAATTCTCTCGTATTAAGAATACCATGGATCTTCAATATGAAAGCTCCGCTCTGATTATAGCCAAATCAAGGCATGACATCCATCGAGTGACTATAGTTGGGATGAGTAGAAGTATTGGAAGTGAAGCGCTATTCAAGAGAGGATTCGTCTCCTTAGTTATATGCTATTAGTATCACAGTCATCTTAAGTCAACTTAAAGTCAAAGTCTCTGGCCAGAGCATTTCGGTTGTTATTATTGAACCAATGATTTTGTATTTGGACTATAAAGTTGAATGCGGGTGAGCTTGGAATTTTGACCATTACCAAATTCCATAAGTAATGATATAGTTTTGATGAAGAGAATTGGTGTAAACAAATGCCACAACCAGGTAACGCTTATTCAACTAAAATTGGATTTTTACCGAAAACGAGTAAGCAATAAATTTGGCCATAATGTCACACCACCTGCTAAGTGACGTGTGAACATTAACATTAGAATAGTTCAAAGTTAATCGCTGACTAAATTTACACCCAAGAGTTACACAGCCATAATGATGAATTCTTTTAAGACCGAAAGATTTAATTAGTTTGTAATTGTTATAAATTAATTAAATTAATTAACATTTATGAAATATTAATTATAAAATTTGAATATGATTTGACAAATAAATAATGTTATATATGTTTATATATTTTATAAATATATCGATCGATATAATACCAACAAATGATTAAATTATATTTAATTGCATAGTATTTTGGCTTGGGTTTAGATGGATTTAATTGTATGTATGTATCGATGTATGTATGTATGTATGTATCTATGTATGTATGTACTTATTTATGTATGTATCTCTAAAAATAAGAAAAAAAACATTTTTTTGTCCACCATTACCTTCTACACTGTTGATTAAAACATAGCTCTCAATCCATTTTAAAATTCTCAAATTTTTTTCAAACTAAAATAATACTATTCGATAGTTAGTGGTCGATGGTTCTGGACTTGCAATTTGACGAATCAAGAATAGTAAAAGGAAGGGAAGTCATTGCTTCAACGTGGATTCAAAGGCATCATTAAATTGGTAATTTTAATTCATATTATAGTAATTAAATTATATTCTATGATCATATAATGAGCAATTTCATATATGTTAAATGTATTGCTATTACATGTTTAGTTAGTTCAGATTTTTGTCAGCAGATGTTGTTGTCACAAATCAGTTTGGTTATGCACATAATTTGTTTATTATATTATTTGATTTATGTATAGACAAATGTTGTTTACAAAATCAATTTTTGTCATTAATAATTGTTATATATATATATATATTTATTAATAAATTCATATATATATATTAGTGTATATTTCTCTCTCATAATAGCATATATGCATATATAAGATATAACGATTTATAAACTTCAGTACACTTATTTACATATACTATGAATTTAAAAGTTCGAAAATTAATTATCACACCGATATTAATATTTTTAAAGTAACATTTATTTAATTTTTGAATTGCTTATTATATATAAAATAATCATTACATTAAAATTCAATTATATTTTTTTTTAAAATATTACATCATTTTAGAAACATGCAGAAAAATTTAGAATTTTTCAATAAAGTTTTTTATTTTCAATAGTTAATATGACATCAAAAAACTGTTTATGATTTATTATAAATAATAATTTAATTGAAAAATTCTTCAAAAAATTTCATAACATTTAATTCATGATCCTAGAATTTTTGAAATTTTAAAATTTGGATTTTTAATATTATATTATTTTATATTAAATAATTAACACCGAAATCAATGTATTTACTTTGAAAAATAATATTTCAACTTTGATGAGTCTCCAAATTTTACCTAAGCTCTATTTTATGATCTTAGATTTTCAAAATTTATAGAATTTGAATTTTAATTAATATATTATTTTATTTTAATTATTTATGGATGAAAACATTATTTTATTCGTAATATATACAAATCAAAATCGTAAAATTATTATGTTTGCAAAACTAAGTTAATTTTGAATTATAAATAAGTTTTAATAATTGTTCTCTCTTTCTATATATATATATATAAATTTTTTATGTTCATATATTATATAGAATATATTTATACATACGCATGCGTGTGTTTATATATGTGTGTGTACATATTGTAACACATATACATGCACATATTTGGACAACATACATGACATAAAAATGAGCTAATATGTCTGTTGCGATGTAAATCACAACATTTACTTATGGGCATATTGTACCTTTCATGGATTTTATGCTACACATGCACTCGCACATATATGTATATGATACATTTATGTATAAATTAAATCAAATAAAATTAATTTCATATCTTTATATATTCGAATTTAAATAAAATAAATGGTTTTATTTAAATGAAATTTAGAAATGTTCTAATTCAGTTAGACTTCATAGGCCCAATAAAAGATCCAATAGGGTAAAAAATTTGAAAATCACCCTAACTTCCACCTGGGCTAGTCCAATTCCAACAATTTCATATAAAAATATATGTAATATGCTTTCAAAGATGACTTTTGGAATTAAAAAGTGAGTATTTAATTCTTTTTAAGTCCTCTTAAAAGCGAATTTGTTTTCAAAACAAAAGGTGTTCTGATAAGAGATTGTTTTGATAAATGAGATTTTACCCTTATATAAGATAAGGGATAATTTAATACAGGTTTAAAATTGGGATAAATTGATAGGAAGGTTTTGATAAACATTGTTTTATTAAAACTATTGTTTAAAACATCTAAGCAGTGTAAACTATTTGTTGATTGGGTCCACCCATAAATATCTTCCATTTTAACATTCTTAAGTAAAAGGAGTCGAGTGGTTGACTCAGTTTTAATAGACCAAATTTTGATCAAATCTACCTAAATTATGAAAAGTAAGATAAAATTTGTATGCACTCTTAGGATATAGGAGTGTAATATAAAAGTAAATAAAATGGAATAAGTTATTATTTGATGATTTATAAAGAATGACTTTATAAATTATTTTTAAACTTAGGCGAAATTTATGAAATAATCCATAAGTAATTTTAGTATTGAATAGAATACTAAGTGGAAGTAGAAGTGATTTAAAAAAAGTAGTATACATAAGTAACAAATAATTTTATAGTATAAATTTTAATTTTGTCCAAATGAATTTGGATAATCTTCTAAGCAATAATGTTAAGCAAAACGATATGCTTAGTGAATTATCTATATTTTCAGACAATCAAGAAAGTTTTGAACCTACGTTAAGACTTGTTTGTTAGTCATTTGACATTTTGAAACAATGCTAAGTGATATGTTTTCCCTTATGGAATTTGATTGGTTGATTTATAGTGTTACTTTATGCCTTTACGGAATTTGATTGATTTGATTTGCAAGGAGTTTATTATGTGATTTTATATACCATTGTTTATAAAATTTAAATTAATAGATGAAGGATTTTGAATTGTTGTTGTTAGGAACTAAATCTCGGTGATTTGAAAAAAATATTTTGAAGATTTTGGGAAAGAAATAATGTTTATTCACTCTAGTTGATGCTTTTGGAGGAACCGAAATGCCACTGGACGCTCCATGTTGTTTTGATTCTAGAGTTTCATTATACTTTATTAGGAGGAGCACCTTCCTTGTCATTTTGATTTTTGATCTTTGATTTAATTCTTGTTTGGGAAATTTAAAAATAAAATTTGAATTTAAAAACTCAAGCATTTTGGTCTTAATTTGTCATTTAAAATCATTGGATGCATAACGTTTATTACAGAATATTCTTTGTATTTTGTTGCCTATGATTGTGATATTGTTATTAGTTGCATGTATCTTTATTTAAAACTTGAGTTGCATGTAGATTTATATCGTGCTAGTTTTTGCATGTAGAGTTACATCATATTTCTTTTGTCAATCTGATTCTCTTTTGAATTTTGTAAGTATAGGTATGCAAGAGATTACTATTTGATTCTTGTGCGCCTGCATTTGCATAAAGATAATAAATTAGTTCCCAAAAATATATGCAAAAAGGTATGTAATAAGGTTTGAAATTTAAACTGATTGATGACTTTATGCCCCAATTACGAGAAGCCACTTGGCTATTGATTTTTTGGTTGGTTTAGAGCCCGCAGAGGCAATTTGTAGTTGTCCCGATTGAGCCATGCAAAGGAGATGCTGTCGAACTTTTTATAAAATTTTGGTTTAATTAATAAGTTTAATAACTCATTTTTGATGAATAGTTTTAAACTTAAGGATTTGGAAACCTTGGGAATTTCGGGGATGAAATTCTTTTTAAGGGGGAGAATTTAACAACCCAGAATTTTGGTCATTTAATTTTGAATATTTAATTAAATTGAGATATTTAAATTACATGATTTTTACGATTTAATAATTTGAACTAAAATTTGATTAATCATTTAAATATTTGAATTATGGAATTAAATATTAATTAAGTGGATTTAATAATTTTATTTAACTCCTTTAGTTAATAAATAATATTGATGAATTCAATTTGTAAATTTATTTAAGAAATAAATCGGATAAATACGATAATTGGATCAAAAATATAAAATGATATTTAAAATTGTGAAATTACCATTCCAAGGCACTATTCTTGTAAGGTAAAAACCTTCCACGATAGCGGTGTAGTCTCTCAGAACTTTTATAAGTTCTCCATTATTTGAGTTTTCTCATGCTGGTATTTCCAGACTCATCCGTGTGTTATTTTATTATAATGGTCGAGTCTGACAAAGTATTTTCATAGGTTGGCTTTGATGTTATGAGATCTTGGAGAGGAGCTAGAGGTTTACGTAGCGTGGTGTTTTATTTTCCGCTGTATTATATAGTATCCATTTCAACAATTGTAAAATCAGGATTTTATAACTGTCTAGATAATAAGGTTTGTTTTTAATTCTGATATACTCTGTATTTTTGGAGTAAAGGTTTTTTTACTATACTTGTTATATTATATGTTGTTGATTCGTCTGCGAGATTTTGATTTTATCTATTCTCTGTTCTTTTCTCTTTATTTACCCTAACAATCTGCCTTTTTTTGATCTGATGTTCGACATTTGAAAACAGTGGTAGCATTGGTGTTGAATTCGATGGTCAAAAAGCCGAGTCGTTACAGCTTGGTATCAGAGCTGAAGGTTAAGCGAGAACCTTGGCTTTAGTAAGGACTGGCTCTTTAGAGATAGGGTAAGCGACACCCAAGAATGAGTTTGAGAGTATTATATGTACAAGAGCGTATTTGCTAATGTTATAAAAACATATTATGTTAATTGGTCTATTGAGCTTTTATGAATTCTGGTCGAGACGTGGGACACCATGGTAGCAACAGGGATTTCTAAACACTCGAACAAGGCCAACGTACATGGTATTGAATTTTGGAAAATTTTGCAAATGAAATATTTTCCCTAATATTATATTTTATACGTATAAAAGAATAATTTTTGAAATTTATATACTTATAGAGTGTGTTCGTTTGAATGTGATAATATTTATTTATTATCACTATTTTTTAATCAATCGTACTCGATTAAATTAGAAGCATTGATTGCCATTTATTGATTATTGATTATTTGTGTTTAGCTTATTGATAAGCATTTGTTATTTGAATTTGTAAACGAACCCCTTGTGTATTAATTTTCATAATTTGACTATAAAGTGTTTGAAAAAAACGTTAAGTTAAAATTCACCTTTTAATTATGGTGAGCTAAGGAATAAATTTTAATAAAATCTGTTTAATATAATCTAAATGATAGGATAAGACATTTAGAGAATAAATATTTGAGAAAATTCTATCATAATAAAGAAGAGTTATTATAATATGAAATGATTTTTATATAAAGGAAAATTTATATAAATTTAGTTTATAAAATGTGTTTAAAAGGGTTTTTGAATCTAAATCCCAGAATTTTTGAAAATAATTTCAAAAGAATTTTGAGAAATGATATAGTAGTATTTTTGGAAGTGTTTAAGAGAAAAGAAAAAAATGGGAAGTGAATATTTAAATGGAATGTATTTTCTTTGGGATAACTCGAAGGAAAACACCTCGATAATTTTTATGGTAATCCGAATAATCTTCTAAGTGATAATCGGGTGTTTACTTAGGTGAACGTTGTAAAGTACTTAGTAAATTATTCTCTTTATCTTTATGCGATCGGACGTACCCAAATTGAATTTTAATAGATAAATTATTTGAAGTTATTTCATATAAAAGTATATGCGGTATGCTTTCAAAGACGAGTTTTGAAATTAAAAACCGAGTATTTAATATTTTAAGTCCCCTTAAAACAGAATTTGTTTTCAAAACAAAAAGGGTTTCTAATAGAGATTGTTTTGGTAAATGAGATTTTACCCTTAGATAAGAAAGGGGATAATCTAATACAGGTTTAAAATTGGGATAAATTGATAGGAATGTTTTGATAAACATCGTTTTATTACAACCATGACTTTTGTTCAAAACATCTAAGTATTATAAATTATTTGTTGACTGGGTCAACGCATAAATATCTTTCAATTTAACACTCTAAGTTAAAGAGGTCGAGAGGTTGACTCGGTTTTAAAAGACCAAATTTTGATTAGATCTTCACCTAAATTGTAAAAAGTAAAATAAAATTTATATGTACTCTTAGGATATAGAAGAGTATTATAAAAGTAAATACAGTGGAATAAGTTATTATTTGATAATTCATAAAGAAACGACTTGATAAAGTATTTTTAAACTTAGGTGAAAATTTATGAAATAATCCATAAATAATTTTAGTATTGAATAGAATACTAAGTGGAAATAGAAATGATTTAGAAAAAAGTTAGTATAGTTAAGAAACCAATAATTTTATAGTATAACTTTTAATTTTGTCCAAATGAATTCGGATAATCTTCTAAGGAATAACCCAAAGTTGTTAAGCAAAATGCCACGCTTAGTTAATTATCTATATTTTTGAACAATCGAGAAAGTTTTGAACCTACATTAAGACTTGTTTGTTAGTCATTTGACATTTTGAAACAATGTTAAGTGATAGGTTTTTCCTTATTGAATTTGATTGGTTGATTTATAGTGTTAGTTTATTCCTTTACGGAATTTGATTGATTTGATTTACTTAAATTTATTGTGTGATTTTATATACCATTGTTTATAAAGTTTTAATTTATAGATAAAGAATTTTGAATTATTATTATTAGGAACTAAATCCCGATGATTTTGGAAAAAAATGATTTTGAAGATTTTGGGAAAGAAATAATGTTTATTCACTCTAGTTGATGCTTTTGGAGGAACTGAAATACCATTGGATGCTCCATGTCGTTTTGATTCTAGAGTTTCACCATACTTTATTAGGAGGAATCTCCTCCTTGTCATTTTGATCTTTGATTTAAAATCCGTTTGATAAATTTGAAAATAAATTTTTGAATTTAAAAGCTTGGGCATATAGATCTAAATTTATCATTTGAAATTATTGGATGCATATCATTTGTTACAGAATATTCTCTTTGTTAGAACCATATATATTGTGTTTTTATTATAAAAACCATACAACGATGCTACTAATATGTTTATTAAGTTTTTCAGGTCAAAACGATGATGGAAAAGCTGAAAAATAAATTGGCTAAAAATATGCGAAGCTGGGTGGGTGGGCAGAGAGATGAGCACATGCTTTTACCACTGAACTAAGCAAGCTTTCGGAAATTATGCTTATTTTGTCGACTAAAATCCTTGCTCAGTTGACTGAACTAGTCTAAGTTGATTAATTTATAAAAAGCAGCCGACTGATCAAGACCAAAATTCTGGACGAAAATTGGCCACTTTCATTCGATTGAATTTGTCCTCAGTCGACCGAGCTAGTACGAAAACGGCTTTTTATGGAATTAGTGCCTTTGTATCTCTTCACTCCAAAAGTTGCATCTCTTTGCTCCTATAACCATTTGTCTTCATCAATGGCGAATTTGGAAGATTGCACCCCTACATTGGCATCCCTACAACAACTATATATTCCCCTAACCATTCCTGAATCATAGATATTGAAACATTGCTTTATCCAAGTATTTAACTTATAACACAATTCCTTCATAGATATTCCTGCTTAAGACATAAGTGACGAGCATGCGAAAACCCTGAAACTCTTAAGAGAGTCAGCATCCTAAACCGCACCACCGCTTACCTTTTGACAAATGAGAACCTTCATCGGTGCGGCCTATTATATCCTAAATGCTTTTTCGTTGCTGTTGAAATACCTCCAAGAAGTTTCAGAATGCTGACTAGATCTTCAATCCCCACTCGTAGTTCTGGCGGAAAATTCCAAGGAGAAGTGAAAGGTCCATCTGGTATGACAAACGTTAATGAGCCGTTTGATAAAGCAATGAGAGAATGGTTTGCCGGTGAAGCTCTAGGAGAAGGGGATAGAGGCTGGAGATGCAAACGATCCCCGAAGAAACTGATGATGAAGGAAGAAGAGAGGGAAAAGAGCAAGGAAAAGAAGAAGAAAAAGAAGAGGAGGAAGAAGAAGAAAGCAATGAAGGAGTAGATAGTGACTATGATATCGGTCAAGAATGGGATGAATCATATGGCAAGACTTCTCTCGAAGGCACCGAACTTCATGCTTCAATCATTTGAAGCGTATCATAGTCAAAATTTTAGAGCAGAGGATTGAGCCAAGCATGACGCCAACAACCATGGCGATTCCTTTAACCGACACCTCTTATAATATCTTTGGCTCGCTGAGTGACTTTGGTATTAGAGTTCTTGATCTTTTTGAGGAAGGCTTTCTAGGCTTTAGCTTCCCGTATATGGATATTCTAGCTGAAGGAGGCGAGACTCCGTCTTTATTTCCTTCCGAACACAGTCCATAGAGTATTTAGGGGGAACACCGACACTCCACACACGTCTAGGATCGTTAACACACATACGTTGCATTCATTTATTTTTTGATATTCTAATACTAATACGATCCTTTCTCTTGTTTCAGGTACCATGGCCAGAGGTCGATTAAACAATCTTCAATAATGCATCGGTGAAAAGAGAAAATGCACTATTGAACTACCTTGTTCCAGTTCTTATAGAGGATGAGAAATAGAGGAAGAGATAGCTTGAAGGAAAGATAAGGAGTGCAAGGCGATAGAAGACTGCCAGGCTGAGAGGGATCGAAATAAAAGGCAATTCGAAGAAGGCTCCCTTATGGTCAAAGTAAGCGGCGTTGGGACTCACATTATCCCCATGGATCATCTTCTGGTATTCCTCTGCCTCATTCTCAACCCTAATTTCCTACACACCAAGAAGCTCCAACTTCACATTCCTCCACTATAATTGTTCCCCATCAATCTAAAGGAATCACCCTCCTCCAACTCCTGCCCTAGCTCCATCAACCTACTGGCAGGCCTCTTTACCCGACCTCACCTTAACCAGTGTCATATTTGACTATGATACAAAAAATATTCCCCAGGATGAAGTAGATCAAAAGGTCCAGTGGGTTCAGGAGATTATTGACCGGTCGTGAGTGAAAGAAGCTCTGTTACACCCTCTCTAAGGTTAATCAAATCAATTAAACAAACATTCTGTTTGAGTCTGAAAAGAAGACCTACAATAGCCTTATAAAAGGGAACAAAGCAGACTTGAAGAAGATAGGGGCAGAGAGAGATAAGGCTCTAAAATCTAAGATGAAGACTAAAGACCTGATGTAGGAAATGAAGAGAGCCCAAACCAATGTAGAAATCGTGATAAAAGATTTGCTAAATCCATGAGAAAATGCTACTTTAAAGATGCAGGTTACTGATGTGGACTTTCGCTTACTGTGAATGATTAAAACATTCGAGCCATGGATAAAGCCATCGGAGAATGGACGATTGAAATCCAAAAGCTCCAGACTGAAAAAGACAAGATCGAAATCGATTTGTTATTAACAAAGGTAAAAAAACTAGACATTGAAGTTGACTATATTGTCGCCTAGCATGATCTAAAGGATCTCAAAGAGAAAAAGCCGAAGATCAAGAGGAATTGAATAACACCCTTCAAATTTTCATCCATAACATTATCTAATGCAAGAACCCGAAGTGACTGGAAAGTACATATACTGTTACCCTTGCTGATGCGTGGAAGAAACTGTTGTGTCGTGCAGATGCGAAAGGTAAAGGCCCCACTGAAGACGAGTCGATGGCCAAATGCCTCCATGCCAATGGTATAGAAAAATTTGAGGAGGGAAAAGCTAATATTGCTACTAAAGACGATGCTGCTAAGGTTGTCGTTGAAGTTCCTGTCAACCCAAGTGCATCAGTTCAGGTAGAATTGTCAACTTCGAAATCCCAAGTGCTTACGACAGATAATCCCACGACCAACGGGGCCAGCTCCGAGGCCATTCAATTTATTCTAGCTTTAGTAGTAATCACTCATGTTGAACCTTATATCCCCCCATTGTTGATCCACCAATTCTGCATTTACTTGAAGAAGGGGAAATTTTTAAATCTCATATTTTGCAACTACATCCAAACGAAAGTATATCCCTCATTTCCCTAATATTCAGTGTCCTTTTGTTCTCACCTGAGACTGTAAGTCATCCTTCTCTTCCACCTCATCTACCACTAATCACTTAAAACATGGCGATACTGCGATCACCATCGAGTCAACTCCCACTACCATGAGACTAGTCGTTCCAAGTCTTCCTTCTAGCTCTAACCTAGTTCTGATATAGAAATTTTGTTTCTTTGGAGGGATTAGATAATGTTTCCTAGTCCTAGGGAGAAGATATCACTATAAATAGTGCCTTAGGCCCGATCAAACCCATTTTCATGGTGGAGCAGTGGAAGATTAACATGTCAAATTTAAGGTCAAAACAGAGCCTAGTCCTGATAAGCCTACAAGCACCGAAGAGCCGAAATCTTCTTCTCGTGTTCCTCCTCTAGTTATCCATCCTTCGAGGAGTGACAACAATGGTGTTGCAATAAAGACTTCCAAGCCTCCTTCCAACCATCCTAAAGATCCTACCATCATTGTTTTCGAAAGCGATACTACCCATTCTAGAGGCAGCACACCAAAAGATGATAAGGGCCAGAAGAGGCCTCGTGACTGCTCAGGCGGTAAGGCCAGCAGTCACGAGGCCGGGTAGAAGAAGAAGAGAAAGAATAAATAGGCTTCTCAGCTATCCTTCGATGAAAATGGGATAATTTTTGTTTGTCCTTTTGGGATGCATCGTTTTGTTTTTCCATTTGCTATATATAGGCCACGTCTGTACGGGAGCGGGCTCCGCAAGCTCCATGTATAAAAGTTGAAGTAATGAAAGACTACTTTTCTTTTGTAATCTTTGTTCCATTTACTTTTTTGCACTTTTATACTCTGTACTTGCCTATATAAAACTACTTACATATATAATATAATTGCCAGTATTGCAACTTATCCATAGTTTCCATGCTTGCCTCTGTGTAATGCTTTTATTTGCTGCAATTCTATGCATATAAATAAAATTCCTGTAATTGCTTTAGTTATATTCCGTTATTTAGTCCTACTGTCAAAATCTTCTGTTTAGCTAAACAAAACTATAGTTTAATCAACTTCGTTGTTATTCCTATTTATTTTAGGTTGAATTTTGTTCGACCATCAATGAGTTATAAATAACCCAAGTTCCATATTGTTCCATATTTCTACAGAACAGTGACTTCAAGTCTATCTCATGGCATCCCTAATCCCACTGATAACCACGCGTGATTGGTGTTACCCATAAGTTTATACTGTCAAACTTAGCAAAGCGTACCTTGCAAAGCCATGGGTGAAACTGTAGATTTTATGTTATTCTACTGCATAGTGAGTCCCATTTCCAGGACCAGTGACTCCAACTGCCAAAATCTAGGCATTGTTCAACGACCTTGCCTATTTTTGAGCGTTGGTTAGTGATTAATGATGTGGGGCAAATTATCCGATTGCACTAGTCCAATTATACTCTTCCTGTCCTAATCCTAGATCGAGGAAGTTCGATCATTTATGTTTTTTTAAACGACTATCCTCATTTATCCTCGGTCGAGCAAGTCCCGCTAGGCTTCAAGCATAGCTGTAGATGTCCTAACCATAGATCGGTCGTATATCTAAGAACCTGTGCCTTTGGACGCCTATCTTCGGATGTTGACCAGGAGTATCCGTTGACTGTCCTGGCTTATCCTCGGCCTAGCATTTCCTGCTAGGCCGCCAGCGTGGTCAAGAAATTTCTATCCGCACATTGGTTTCTATCTCTAGAACATAGTCAAATTATCTGATCGATCCTTATGGTCAGATTCCTCTATTCGAATCCTGGACTAAAGAAATAAGTACCAAATTGCACTGCTACTCCCGTAGTGTAAGATTTTGCTTATAAAAACACGGTTCCATTGGTTTGAGAACCTAACTTTTATTTATAAAAAACGTGGCAAGTCTTGCCTTACCATATAGCCTCCAAAATCCTTGGGTGGCTTATTTGCATAAAATAAACTTAAATAAACCTAAGCAAAATAACGTCATAATAGGTTGTTATTGCATGCATGCGGAAATCGAGCTTCCGTCAACAATAGCTAGCTAGAACGTTCCATCTCTAAGCTTTTTCTCGATTAAACAAGGACCTTCCCAATTTGGACCAAGTTTCCCTATACCCCGGGGGAACTCGTTTTAAAACGAGATCCCATACCTTAATGGTATGGTTCTAGAACTTAGTGTTAAAGTGTCATGCTACTCTTATCTGGTAAGCAACAATCCTTAGCTCCGCTTCCTCCCTCTTATCATCAACCAAATCGAAGGACTCAAGCAATAATTCCTCGTTTTCTTTGGATCACAATGCCTTTTACAGTGAGAAGGGATTTTCAATTCTATCGGGATCATGGCCTCTGATCCGTAGGCCAAAGTGAATAGGGTATGTCCAAATGCAAACTTGTGAGTCATCTTATAAGCCTACAATTCCAATGGAAGCTCGTTAACCCAGTTGCCTCGGGCATTTATTAACCATTTCTTCAAGGTGGATTTGGCGATTTTATTCATTGTCTCCACTTTTCCATTCCACTGCAGATGTGCTATCCCTGAAAAGATTTTCTCAATCTTGTACTGGCTACAGATTTCCTTGAATTTGGTACTTTCAAACCACGTTCCATTGTTTGATGATCTTCTATGGTACTCCGAATCTACAGATGTTGTTCTTTATCATGAAGTTGATCAACTTTTTTGTTGTGATTGTGGAAAGTGGTTCTGCTTCGGCCCACTTTGTGAAGTAATCTACTCCAACTGTAGCGTACTTATCTACTCCTTTCTCCATCGGTAGCATACTTATAATATCAATCCCCCAAACAGCAAATGCCACGAGCTGACCATTTTCATAAGCTCTATTGATGGGGCTCTTGGTATCTTTGCAAATCTATAGCAATGGTCACATTGTTTGAAATAATCGGTTGCATCTCGATTTATTGTTGACCACAAATATCCATAGTGAAGTACCTTTTTCACTAACGTATGCCCCCTAGCATGGTCACCACAGCTACCCTCATGGATTTCCATAAGGATTTTCCTAGCTTCATCCTTAGTTACACACCTAAGAAAAGGGTAGAGAATCCTCTTCTATATTGTACTCCTTCTTGCATCAGGAACCGTGGTGCTTTCCAAAAGAGTTACTTCCGTTCATTCTTCTCTCTCGAGAATTCCCTTAAGTAGATAATTCTTGATTAGAGTCATCCACAAATCCTCTTCCACTACGGTCACCAAAATACACTTAACATCTATCTACTTAATACTCAGAGCTATCAAAACCTCCACTATAACTAGACCCATCACCTATACCTCTCCAGAACTAGCCGGCTTGGCCAACGAATTAGCTTTTGCATTCTCCTCTTTGAGGATGTACGTAATTATATAATGTTTTCTATCATTCAAAAATTCTAGAGATTTTACCAGATAAGAAGCAATCTCGCACCCTTAGCCATATATTCCTTCCTCACTTGACAAATCACTAACTGGGAATCACTGATTATATGCAACGTCCTTATCCCTAGGTCCTTTGCTATCCTTAGCCCCCCAATCAATGCCTCATATTCAGCCTCGTTGTTAGTCACAGGAAATTCCAATTTTAATATATAAAAAATTGATCGTACTTCTAGAGTTACAAGCACTACTCCTGCGCCCGAATTATGTTCATTCAATGCTTCATCTATAAAAATTTGCAATGAAGAAGTGTGATCGTATCACCTTCTTCGTCACCCTTGCATGCGGTAAACTCAACGATGAAGTTTGTCAATGCCTGTCCATTTATCGCTCTTATTAGATTGTAAGTAACATCGTATTGGCTTAATTCAATGTTCCATTTCAGTAACCATCCCGAAGTCTCAGGTCGATACAACACTTACTTCAAAGGTCAACCCATGACACCTTAATCAGATAAGCCTGAAAAAATCGTCGTAATTTCCTTGATGCAATCAACAAGAAATAGGAAGGTTTCTTCAACTTTGGATAATTCTTTTCAGCTCTGGAAAATCGCTTGTTGATATAATAAACTAGCCTTTGAATCCTCGCCTCCTCACGTACTAATACTACACTCGGTGCATGAGCAGACACTGCCAAATAAACGAACAAGTCCTCCCTGTCCAACGGTTTAGATAGAACTGATGGAGTTTTCATATGCCTAAGTAACTCCTCGAAGGCATTCTGACAATCCTTGTCCCATTCAAAATACTTCTTATCCTTTTTGAGGGAATCAAAGAATAGTATGCATTTGTCTATTGCCTTTGAGATTAACCAATTCAAAGTGGCAATCATCCCGTTTAAGCTTTGCAACTCCTTCTTTGTGGTTGGCTATCTTATGTTCCATAAGGTGTTAATTAGTTATGGATTAGCCTCAATGCCCCTTGAATTCATGATAAACCCTAAAAGTTTCCTATATTCAACTTCAAAGAGCATTTCAACGAATTCAACTTCAATCTATACTTGTAATATGTCAAACATTTCTGAAAGGTTGACCATGTGATTCCTCATTAGTCATGACTTCATGAGCATATCGTCCACATACACCTCCATCGTTCACCCTATTTGTCTTTGAAACATAGAATTATCAAACTTTAGAACCTAGCTTCCATGTTCTTTAAACCGAATAGCATTACTCGATAATAGTACAATCATAACTCTATTATAAACTAGTGCACTCTTGATCCGGTATATGCATCGGTATTTGGTTATAACCAGAATAAGCATCCACAAATAGGAGCAACTCATGTCATTCAACCTCATCTACTAGCTGATTAATCGTAGGTAAAGGAAATCCATCATTCGAGTGTGATTTATTCAAGTCAGAATAGTCGATACATGTCCACCACTTTCTTTTTGATTTATTGACTGGCATGGGTTTCGACACCTAATCCGAGTATAAAGCATCGTGAATAAATCCATTCGCCCTCAGCTTATCGCTGCCAGCTTTAACGCAATAGATTGCTCCCGACCTAGACTACATCTTTTTTGCTTCACTGGCGAAACACTTAGATCCATAATTAGTGCTTGATACGCTACCTCCAGTGATATCCCTCATATATACATCCAAATTACACTGAAGGAAAGTAACCAATTTCTTCCTCGGTTTAGCATCGAGATGAGATCCATTTTAAGAATCTGAGTCGGATCATCCAAATCGACCAAAATTTTGACCGTCGGTTCAGCTGGTGTCGTCCTCACTTCCTCCGACTTCTTCTTAGAATCCATAGACTTACCGAATCAGTTATGGTTCTTGAGCCAGGGCTTGGGCTTTAGTTGCTATGATTCAAAGTTTTTAATGCAGATAGTCCTCTCTAGGTTCTTGTCCTTTTCCCATCACTTTGCATCCCTTAGCTCAAGGACATAACATTCCTTGCATGCACTCTGGTCTCCCCTTACCGTTCGAACTCTATTCTCCATAGGGGACTTCATCATTAAGAACCAAGGAGCTAGTGCTATTCTAAACCAACCAGGGCTAGTAGGCCCAAGAAGATGTTGCATGTCGAATATTCATCCACTATGAAAAACTTTTGAATTTGCACCATCTTATAGTCTTTGTCTCCTAATTCTATAGACAAATCAGTTGTCCCAATCGTTTGTTTTGCCTTGCCTGTAAATCCATAGATCCTAGATTTACAAGGCGTGACATCCTTCATATCGATCTTCATCAGATCAAATGTTCCTTTAAACAATATATTTACAGAACTTCCGCTATCTACCAAGACCCAACGTACTATAGTAGGCATAATAACAACCGTGAACGCCATATGGTCAAAAGTTGGTGTTCGATTCCATCTGAATCCCTATTCCTGAACACAATGTAATCTATCACCATCCCTTATTGCTTTGTTGGATCTTCGTCCCCTATAGCAAAGAAACTCTCCTATGGTACATGCTTCAAAAAGTTCGCATATCTTTCCATCTCCCTCTACTTTTCTCCATTGGATGAGGTCCTCCTGTTATAGTATTTATAGCTATCCTTCTGTTAGTTTGCTTGGGCCCTCCTCCACTAGGTCTAGGTTGATTTCCTTGGGCAGATATCCCTTGGGGTCTCATATTCTGTATGTCATCCTGCGGCTCTCTTACATACTATTGTAACCTTCTTTTCTTTATCAATTCCTCAATAAAATCCTAAAGATGTCGTCACTCATTCATGTCGTGTCTATGAATTTTATGGAAATGAAAATACTTTCCTGAGCGTCATTCTTCCTCAATCACCTCCTTCCTGGATGGCTTTTTATACTTTTTTGTGCCTTGCATGGCAAGGTATATAGTTCAGAGGCGTATACTCATTGGGCCTCATATTCCTCGAGCATCTCTTGGCTTTATTTTTCCCTGCCTCTAGAGCCTATATTTCTCTACTTCTGATTTTTAGAATTTCCAACATTTCTGCAACATTACCTAAACTTTCACTAGTTTGCTTAATCGTCGCCTTAATTTGAATTACCTCCTTCGACTGTTCACCGTCGGTCTTTCTTTCAGCCTGACTTGCTTCTTCCAATCGTAAGAACAAATCGGCCTTCCGATGAAATTCCTCGATAACGGTCAGCTACATCATTTTCAACCATTTTCCACAGTCCGGGCCTGAATGTAGGCTACGAACCATTGCCATAAAAACCAAATCTTCCTTCGGTTTATTAACCTCCATTATAGAAATATTAAACCTGTTCAAGAACCCCTTTAATGACCCTTTGGGCTCGTGAGAAAGGCTCAACAAGAACATCACGTCCTTAGGCCGAGTAGTATGGAGTCTGAGCTGCTCTAGAAACTTCTTTGCCAACTCATCAAAAGTATATATAGATTTTGGTGTGAGCCGAGTAAACTACATTGATGCAACACCCTCCAAGAAAACTAAAAAACATCTACATCGAAATGCATTAGTTTCCCTAGCAACATCCATGTGTCATTCATATTTGAAAAATATTTCTTGGGATCTACATTCCCATTATATAATGGCATCGTTGGTGTCGTAAACCTCCTAGGATACTCTTTCCATGGAATATTCTCCGTGAATGGAGTTCTGCTTAGCACAGAACCCTATTCCTCATTCTTCCTTCATTTATTTCATTCTACAGACCGCTTGACCATATCTGCTATATACTCCTCATTAGCTTAGAACTCTGAAGGTCGACTATTGGGAGCTATGTCGATTATTTGACTCTACAAATCATCTAGTTTGCTCATTGACATCTATGTTCTCCTGTTTCCGGGAGAATCACTCCTTTAGGCCTTCTTCGATGCCTAATTGGCTCTATAGCAGTAGTTTTCACAAAAGCTTCTCAAACACCAACATTCAACCCATAATAATCCCCATCATGTTGCAGATTATCCTTTGAATCAGACAAATCAACAACCTCCACTCTATGCCCCTCTAAGGGTCCAATATTCTTCTCAGCACTGACCTGATTGTGGTCGATAACAAATTGAATTCCATTAGAGGGAGCCTTCCTACTTCCTTTAGCAACTCCCTATGCTTCCCCGGTAGCGTTTTCCTTTTGCTTTTGTTTTTCATCTCGCCTGTTCTGACCAGAGATGATTTTTCCTCTTTAGATCCCACAGGTGAAATCACCCTCCTACTCTTCTTCTGGTTCTTTTACAATAAAGCGTTTTGACTATCAGCCACCTTCTGATTCAGCTCCTGCACTATCTTTTCAAACTCCACTGTAGTAACCATCTCTTAAGGAGTAGATGGACTTGGCAACGTTGCTGCCCGCTGGTTGCTAATAACTAACTAGATGATGAGAAGTACCTTCGTTTGCACTATCCACTGCTCTAGGTGATCTTCCAGATCTCCTAGGTTCCACTGACTCATATATGTAAATCCTTTAAGTTCCTTAATGTAAATCTTCTGGTTCTGACCTCTGGACACTCGAATCCAATATAAAAGGCTAGATTTGTGCCTGATTTTAATTCTCAATGAAAGCACCAAAATATTGGGCCTAAAAATGGCATAACACCCAAAGAAAACTGAAATAAAAGAGATAGTTAGAAACTATAAGAAAATAGAGAAAACACTAGAATTTTATGGTGGTTCGACAATTCTATTGCCTACGTCCACTATTTTGTTATTGATTATAGATAATCAGTCACCAGTACAAGGGTTTGACAAGTTTTAACAGCCTAGAACAACCAAGAGTAGCTTCCTTAGTCACTATGGTTGAGGAGAGAGATAGAAGATGAAGAAAGCAAAGTTCCAAAAGTCCTTTTCCAAATTCCATAGGTGTTGTATTTATAGGGAAATTGCCCGGTAGAATCACCGAATTCTAGTATACTAGGTGTTGCTTTAGATCCAAAAAACGCAGGAGGGGAAGATGGAATCCCCAAAGCTTTATAAAAAAACTCAGTACTTACCAAAATTGGTCGATACCAACCTATTTTTTGAAAGGGGAGTCACTCCTTCTCTCCTCTAGTCTTCTATCTTCGATCCATTATGTTTCCAGTACTTTACCTTAAAGATCATGTTGTTTTTGAGAGGTTCTGATATCACTTCTACTTATTCGCTTTCATTCAGAACTTCCTTGAAGTTGTTCACTTATTCCATGAGAAATGGATTTTATGGGATCACTCGAGTCATAGTTACTCAAACCATGTCTCCAGAGCCCCATAAGAGGGCAAAAAATTGGTCGGTACCGAGTAGATTAGCTCGATACCGAGTTCTACCCTTAGCACCTATTTTGTTACAATTTCTTGAGTCCATTCCTACCGTCCTTTCATGTTCCCAAGTCCATGAATTTTTTATCTTCATCCTAACATTTAAGTCCATTTGAAAGTTGCTTGGTTAAAAAGCTAGATAACAATAACATTTATTAATTTCAAAAACTTTATTATTATTTACCTTAAACATTTCAGCTAAATACACATATATCATTATATATGTTTTAATTTAGTTAATTAACTTTTAAATTATTAAATAATTAATTAATTAATATAATTATCAAACTTACTAAATTTACTTTCAAAAAAATTTTAAAGCGTTTTATAAGCATTATAAAATTTCATTTTAAATTTTAAACTTAAAATTTTAAATTCAAATATATTTTAAATTTTAAAAAATGAATTTTGAAAATTAGTCCAAGGCCTAAAATCAATTCGGGCCTTTATATTATGGATAACTTATGGGCTTACTCATCCTTTGGGTTAGGCCAATAGTTAGGTAGGGCAAAGTACTTATTACACAAACTCAGCTTAGACAATACCTTTCTAGACACCTCACTAAATAGGTAGGCTTTAATCAGCTAGCTCTAACATTGCTACTTTAGACTGCATATATCACTAGGCTCTCATACCATTGAAGGACCGAGCCAATCGAAAGAAGGTGAAATACGTATGTTTCAAAAAAACTCCTATTTGGATATAGTAGGCTTATGAAATCTAAGTAGTTTATTAGGTCCAATCTGATATAGTTTTTTTAATTAAATTATTCAAAAAGGGAGTTTCTTAAATTTGGTGTTTATATAAATTAGAGTACACACATATACTCTTGTATGTATGCATAGGAGTTAACTGCTTAGTATTATTAATTTTTCAAGTGAAGATTTAGTTACTAATTATGTAAAGAAATTAATATGTCATAAATGTGATGAATGTGCAAGTAGTTAGAAATAACACTTACCACATTTATAAATGATTCACCCTATTTTACTTAATTTGTTTGAAGGAAGTTTTATTTAGTTTAAATGAGTTTTAAGTTATAAGTGTATCAAATACACTTATATGTGTATAGTGCACGTGTAACAAGTATGAAGTATACATGGCTAATGTGATTGTATATAGGTATTGGAATTTACACTGTACTAGACACGTTTGTCCTATTATATATGCCTTTGTTATCCATAATTTTTTTAAATTGTATAAAATAACAAATGTAAATATACATACATTGACAATTACATACATACATATTTATACATACATACATATAAACATACATACATATATCTGTATATATCTGTGCCTTAAAATATTATTTTAAATATTTATATGATTTGAATGTTGGAATTAACAATTTTAAATTTTGATTTAACTTAGGAAGGATTAAAAATTAAGTTTATGAATTTACATAAATGGTTCTTTTGTAAACCTTAAATTGAAATAACATACATATATGTACATGTACAAATAATTGTTAGTTTGCAGAAGCAAGGACCTTAAGGCTAATTTAACACTAAAGGAAGAGTGAATGGTATTTACTAACTTTTATGAATCATTTTTGAATTCTTTTAAGATTATAGTTTAAACAATGCAAATTGACAATCACAGATGCAAACATAGATAGATTTAAGTGCAGTAAAAGTAAGAAAAGAGTTAGAGAGATCACGCTGGGATTTTTATACTGGTCCAAAGTTACCCTACATCCAATCCCATACATTTCTTGTATGGATTTCTTTTCAAATATTAAAGTTTATAAAATCTCGATTTCAAGGCTATGAGACACACCCTTTAAATTTTTCAACCTCTGAGTACACTCATTGGATTCGAACGGGACACCAGCACACCTACATGGATCCAAATGGGAAACCTAGCATGCCCACTTGATTCAAACGGGACACAAGCACACCCACTTTGATTTTAGGGACACCAAGCATACCCAACGATATTTGAGCATGATTTGATAGAGTTTACAAAATCAATTTTTTGACCTTAAATACAAGTTATGCCATAGTCTCTTGAATAACACTTTGATCATGATTTGAGTGAAAAAGATCAGAGAGCATTCAATAAAGAATCAAATCAATAGAGTTTGAATTTGATTCTGATTGAATTTGAGAAGATCTTAAGTAAAATTTCTTTTAAAAATCAAAAGAGTGAAAGAAAAGAGAAAATATAAGAAAGTTGTTATTCGAAATTCGTTAAGAGAAACCCTATTTATAGAGAAATAACAGTCCTGAACATTCGTAAAGAGACATGACGAAAAGACACTTCCCTTTAAACTTTGAATTTTGAAAATCTTGACCAATATGCCGACACACATAAGGTGGATATGTCGACATATCCTTTTGTATTTTGAAGAATTACTTTATAAAAATTATTTTGAAAATAATAAGCTTTATAAAATATTTTGATACTTTGTAAAATCATTTAAGCATAGGTTATACACATTTTAATCGTAATAAAACTTAAGAAAACTTTATAAAATTAATTTGAAATATTTTAATATATAAAGGATTTAAAATTATATTTCTTTAGAAAAATTAATAATATATAAAGTATAAGTGACTATATATGTCAAAGTATTAATGAATGTCAAAATATACTTTTAAATACCATAAATATTTAGAAAACATAAAGCCAAAACCTATATCTAAATACAATAAATTGAAAGTATGACAAGCACCATTGTCCAAGTGGTTAATTGATTCGGCTTTGGTGCAAGAGGTCACAAGTTCGAAACTTGCTTTCGAACGTTTATTGACATGGGATATGTTGTCCCAATGATTTTTTATATATAAAAGTACCATTTCAAAAAAATAAAAATAAATAAATAAATAATAAATAAATTGAAAGTATATATAGAATATAAAAAGTAAAAAACTTAATATAATAATTTTGTAAATAAATAATCAAAAGGCTAGGAATCATTTGCAAGCTATTTTGAAAAGATGTTTGAAAAATCATTTTGAAAATAGGGATTCTTATAAATCATTTTTCTCGAAAACCAAGATATTTGAATATCATTAAAATCAAAGAATAGACTTTAAAAACCTTTTTGGAAAAAATTTGAAGAGAGATCAAAGAAGTGCTACCAGGGCTTTAACAAAATAATCCATGACTCTATAACTCATCTTGATGGCTTGGATCTTCAAACTCACGAGTCTTCAATCTCTAACTCTTGAATCTCTTATCAACCTCTTGACTCTACTCTTGATACTGTATAGTCTTCCTAATCAACACCTATCTAATAACTTTCACTGTATACTATATATAACTTGATAAAACATTAGTGTCTATATTTTATCTGATCTCATATGGTTGTTGTCATTAAACTAATACCTAAGGTACTAAAAATCTCTCACATTTTGATAATGACAACCATGTATATAAAATATGATACAACTCCCCTTGAGTTACAAAACTCCTTCTTAATCTATGCCTAGGTTTTATATATTTCTCCCTCTTTGTCATCAACAAAAATACAGCCAAAACTCACCCTAACTAAAGTATTGCATGATATATAAAAGTGATATATAAGAGTGGTATGTTGATAAATAAGATAAACCAGTTTTATTAATCAATCCAATCCAATACATACAAATATTCAAACTAATCCAAGTCAATACAAATACATACATACATACATACATATATATATATATATATATATATATATATATTCAAATCAAATTAAAGTCAAACCAAACCAAATTTAATCAATTCTAATCCTAGTATAAGTTTATACACACCAATCCAAGCCAATATCAATCCAAATCAATTCAATCAATCATACATTTAAAACAATCCATATAATTCAAACAACCCTAGATATAAACATACTAAACTAGTCAATCTAAACTAACATGATTTCCTAATAATTTGGGATTTATGAATAGGACAGAAAGGGTAATGGAGACAAAAATTCCTTTTATGTTCAACTAAATTTACATACTTGTCAAAAAATATCTCTTCAACACATTTGACCTCATTGTCATCGACTTCCTCTTCTTCATATACTTCCTCCTCTTCCTCATCTTACTCTTCCTCGTCTTCCTCTTCATTGTTATACATAGGATCATGAATGATCACATTTGGAGCATCATCCTCATTTACTTTTGGATATGTGGGGTTATCCAATAGATTTTTTGTAGATTGTTGAAAATATGCCCATGTTTTTCATGTTCCTTCATCATTCTCATTTGAATTGCTTCCATTTCAAAAAGCATATTGAGAGTATGCTTTAGGCCACTCTTAATCTTAGTTACTTTGATCATTGTAGAGGTTTGGAGAGGGCCTAGTGTAGGAGAATCAAAGAAAAATGAAGCAGATTCAAGTCTTTTCTCAACACAAACCACACTTGATTCATACTTTCCACCACTTCCATTATGTTTTGCAGCACACTACTGACCATCGATTTCACCACCTAGCTTCTTCATCTCTGTCATTCCCACTACCGCCAACTTTTCTTCCTCACTTCTGTTCAAATTTTCATAAGCCACTGCTTCATATACATCAAGTTGCACAACAACCTTCTCTTACATACCTACTATATCCACTTATTTCTGCCATATCATAGCTCTATGCAAACATTCACAATTCACTTACTACAGTACAACATCTCCCCTACCTCGAACTTCATCAAACCAGTCATCACAGAATTACCTTCCACCATTACCCAAACCCTGCCTGCAGCCAACTCCATCATCACATCAATAAGCAACTTCAGACTTCCACAATAACACTTCATTCACCACTTCGACAAACCTCTGTCACTACTCGAAAGTACACACCAGTGCACATCCCCCATTAAAACTGTTTCAATCAACAACTCCCATCCTCTTCACTACAACAATACATCACCATCCTCTTCTTTCACCTGCAACACCCTTATAACCACCCTTCAACAATTTCTGCACACCACCAGTTCAACTGAACACAGTCCTACTCTCCATCATGTTCACTGTCTTCCCCTCCACATATTAACTGCTTTACCTCCAACCACAGATTCGCACACTAATTAATCACAACCTGTCAAACCTGCTACTTCTCCTCCACCAGAATTCCAATACAACAGCGAGCACCATCGAATTGCCACTTCCGTAACTATCCCAAAACCCCCCTCCTCAATTGCAGTCACCAGTACCACCACCGAATTTCACAACTTCATCAGAACCCAATTTACGACCTTCAGCACTTAGCGACAACCTCACCTACCAGCCATCGCCGCTCCTGACCTGCTTGAACTTCAACCATCTTAGCACCATTACCTCACTGATCACCATTCTACAACTAGTGCAGCCACATTATCACCTTCATTCACTTCATCACCTCCATTCAAGCCTCAACATTTGCCTTCATTCCATTCAAAAACCCAAAAAAAACAACTGTCACTTCTCCTATCTGCGCCAACAGACTGCAACAAACAAACAACCGCGACTTCAAACATGACTGCAAACCAATACCCACAACCAGACATTGTCCACGACTTCAATTCAATTCGCATCCTCCCTTGACTTTGCGATCACCAATACAACACCCAACTACCACTTACAACCACGGTCACCTCGATCCTCATCTCAAATTCCAGAACTCCAAGCGAACCCAAATCGCCTGCATGAATTTCTACAACCCAATCGCGACCACAAACTCCTCCAACCTCGGCCAAACCATGACATCGAAATTCCTTTGCTTCAAGTCCAATCGACCATCCTCTATGAGCATCGGTCAACCTCAAATGCCACACCGCAACTCGAGCTCTGACTTAAATATTTGGGAAGACGAAATTGGAAAACGAATTCGAAAGAAATTTGGGAAATTTGAGGGAATTGAATTGTGTTGTAAATTCTTTTGGCAATTGAAAATTGGAATGCAGATTTGTGTGCGGGAATAAAGCTTGATCGTGAATTTTGATTGCAAACAGGGGTGTTGTGGTAGCGTTTCTTTTTGGGCCGGGCCCAAATCAATTAAAGTGTTTTTTTCTTTCTTTTGTTACCTTTTAGAGTTATTTTGTTAGAGTTTAAATTGTTAAAAAAAATTAAAAAAAAGTTTAAAAGTTGAAAAAAAAAACAAGTTTCAATTGTTTCCAATAACATTTATTTTGCTTTCAATTTTTTTTTCTGTTTTATCCTTAGAATTTTTTTACTTTTATTTTAATTTGTTTTTTTTTTCCAATTTGCTTTAATTTCCATCCATCTTTGATATATCAAAAAAAAAGTATATACATCTTGTTTCTATTTTGTGGTTGTCAAAACAGATTAGAAGAGTTGCTTGCTTCATATAGCTTGCCAAAAAAATAACTGCATGCTTGCTTATAATATTTTTTTGTTGTTTTAAACTCATATTTATTGTTTTTATTCGTCTTCCATTGTTGTTTGCATGCAATTAAAAAAACAAAAACAAAAAACAAAAATAAAAATCCATTTGTAGTTGCGTTGTTAATACACATTTAATTTCTACTTTGCATTTCATTCTTAATTTTGATTAATAATAACGGTTAGACATCGATAACACTTAATTGTATGTTGACAATTTGTCTTCTTTCAAGAATTTAATTTCTTGATGTCTAGGCTACGGTAGAGAAATAACTATTTATATACATTATGATGATTCGTAAATACTATAGTGGCTATTCCTTTGAAGGTACTTAAACCTTCGGCTGCATTGCTTTGGTGATTCGTGGTGCACCGATAACTTCTGCCCGTTACCTGGTCGAGAACTATCTTGTTGAATTAAGATAATATGTGATTATACAATTTTGGGTTGACTTAAGATAGACCATTTGTAATTAACCATTGCATTCATTTATTTTGCATTAGTTCATGCATATTTAAAAAAAATTAAAATCCAAAAAAAAAATTGTAAATATTCCTTTCCTTTCCTTTGAAATTTTTAAATCATTTTTCTTTGAAATTTCAAAAATCCAAAGAAATTTAGAAAAACCAAAATCCAAAAAAAATTATAAAACCCTTTCAAAAAAATAATTTGAAAATCCAAAAACAAAACAAAAATCAATTTTTCATTTTGAAAAATAAATTCTATTTCTAAATATATTTTTTCTTTATAAAAAAATCCAAAAACATTCTTGAAAATGTCCGAATTTCCATATTCATGTGAATTTTACGATAGTTGTGAAAATTAATATAATCCATATAATTTCACACCAAATTCTTATGGATATTTCAACAACAACTACTTTTTAAATGATTCAAATTTTGGACAACAAAGTTTTCAAAACAATGACCAACCTTTGACTCTCGAAAATAGCATTTCATCTTTATTTAAAATCTCTACACAACAAAATCAAATGATAAATGATTTGTGTAATTCTTATTTGTGTGATAACTCAAGTCAAAATTTTCAAAATAATAAAAATTTGAATTCACTTTAATGTTCAATTGATTTCGATTATAACTCATGCCAATACAACTTCGAACTCCAAAACCAATTTCAAAATGGAAATGTGTCCCACTTTTCAAATAATTTCTGCACTGGGAATAAATTCGACTACGATGCGAGTGAAAAAATTTCTTCTCAACAAGTCCAAATCGATAATCCTCAAGTTAATAATTATAAATTGGATTTTGTTGAATAAATGAACGTAAATACGATGATCACACAGATTTGTTGATTGAAACATACAAAAAATTTACATGGACAACAAAATCAAATCCCAAAGTGTGACGAGTCGAAAAGTAATCCATCTTTTACCCAACGATTTTCAAACAATAACTTTTGAAACTGAAAATGATGATCTTAATGAAGTTGTTGAAAACACGGTAATTGAGTTGGATTTCAATTCTTTTAAAGGTGAGAAACTCGATTTAAGATTCGATCTTCCTTCCCACGATTTTGAAAATTTGAACACATCAACTTTGGATTTTGAACTTGACATAGCGCAATGAAGTTGTTGAAAATTCAGTAAAGGAAGACTAATTCAATAAACACGATTTCTTTGGATTTTTCGAAAATGAGTTGTTAAATTCTGATAAGGAAGATTTAAATCACCTTTTTGATTTTGAAATCCATAATTCTGAAAAAGTTTTCAATGATATATTTGAATTTCAAATTAGTGAAATTAAACTTGAATTCAATCATTCATTTTATCTACCCAAAAATCATCGAAAATAAAAAAATCGTACAATTTTCAATAAAACTACGTTCTTTTTCCAAATCAACATTCAACTTTGAAATCTTTTATGATTTGGTTTTCCGAGCTTATGATTTGTCTCGTATACTTGATGAGACAAATGAAACGGAGTTTGAAAGACCGTTTCATTTACTCTTTAATTGTATATTTTCTGATCTCTTGTAAATAATAATATTTTCATTTTCCTTTAAATAAAGGACATGTTTTTATTTTTCTCTTTCCACTTGGGTTGACTGTGGGGACACAGTCAAAATCATGTGTGTGTATGAGGGGAGGGGGGGGTCTTATCTTAATTTTTAATTTTTCATGGTTTATTTTCACATTTTCTTTCCAAAACTTAGAAAAAACCTAAAAAAATTCTCAAAAAATTGTTTTTAAGCATTTTTTATTTATTTTTAGAGAAACACTATAGGATAAATATATGGTTTTGGTTTATTGAATTGAAATTTTTGAAAATTTATTTGTCTTAACAAAAATAAAAATAAAGTTTGATTACAAATAACGATAGTTTAACTAGTATATACGAAGGTTCATACGTGATAATTATGAAATATATCCTAATTGAAAATCTTTATTTTAAAAAGTGGTTGATTTTTAAAGTGAAGGATATAAAAAAAATTTGTCTTCTAAGTTAAATGGTGCTAAGATGATTTTGCAAAACTCTTTCCAAAAAAAAAAACATTTATATATATGTATATACTTTTAATACCTAGAGTCATGTGTTTACACTAGTGTGTTCACTCGCCATTCTTTGCACCCTTCTCATGTAAGCTCGAAAGGCAGCACACGATTGGTATAGCCGGCCTTAGTTTATTTGAGTTAGGTGTATGTATATAAATATTCTTTTTAATAACGCCTATAGTCGATAAGTGTTCACACTTGTGTGTTCACTAGCGATGCTCTGTATTCCCCTCACATCAGTCCGTAAGGCAGTGCATAGGTAATATAGCTGGCCTTAGTTTTCTGAGTTAGGCATATTTAAATATTTTAAATATAAATAAAATCTTCAAAAAAAAAGAATAGAGAGAGTAAGCAAATGAAATCCAAGCACTATTTTAACTTATTTGAATTGATTTTTAATTGAAATGAAATGAAAATACCACTTTGATAAATTTTGATAGTCAACTAAGGATCTATTTCGTAGTTATACTTTGTTATCAACTGAAATAATAAGTCAAACTATAGTCTATGTGTTATGATAACTTGATTTTTGTTGGAAATTTTGATGAGTAAATGACTTAAATTTTCAAGATAATGACCAAAACTTATATTTAACTTATTTATGTCTATTTAAAAGTAAATATTTCATTTGTGAATATGTCCTAAAACTTGCATTCATCTCTTTGTACATAAATCTTGCATTTTGTAAATATTTTCATTCTGCATTTGGATTTTATGGGAAATATATGCTGAAAACCCTAACGAGACAACACGTCCTACTGGGGACACCCGAAGGTCTTACGGCTTGTTGCATAAATGCAACCATCCTCCCTACGAAAACGTATTTATCTTCGTTTTTCTTTATTCGAGGACGAATAAAAAGACAAGTGTGGGGGTACTTGATGTGCACGTAAATGTATATATTTTTACCATCATATTTAATCTATTTAAATAAAATAAATAATCATATTGGGTACTTTAACTTGCTTAAACTAAAAATTTAAATTATTTTAAATCGTCACAAATTCATCTTCATCTAAGGGCAATATGGTCATTTTTGTGCATATATTAATTTTATAAAATTAGTTGAAAATTTCTATGTTGTTTTGTAGGAATTTAAATTCAAATACAAGTGGATTCATGAAGATATGCATGCACAAAAGAAAACAAAGCAAATGAAGATGAAAATAATTCAAACTCATGAACATGGATGACCCCACCTACCCACTTACCTTGATTTTCAATTAGGAGCTAATGCACTGCTAAAAGGCCATTAAAGCTTCATGTACATTTAAGTAGGGGATTAAGACATGCTAATGATTACTTGATGGCCACACTACCTCAGAGGTATGGGCATTCCCTAAAAAAATGAATTAGTGTTTCTAACTTGTATAAATACCTCATATCTTCATGTAACCCTCCTCTTCCTCTTAGTTGGTTTTAGTTTAGAATTAAAAATATAAGACAATCTCTCTTTCTCTTTTCATGACTACTTAGCCATTTTTATTTCATGTACTTTTACTTTTTTATGCAATGTTAATCATCATTTTGTTTTACTTAAATGCTCTCTTTCTTTCATGCTAGTAGTGTAGATTTTATTTTATGCAATTAGATTAGTTCTCTTTTCCATTAGCTTTCATTTTTCTCTTCTTTTCGTGTCATGTTGCAAGCTACGTTTTTTGATTTGATAACAAATATGAGTTGCTAAACCCCTTTAATTTACGGGTAATGAAGCTCTCTAATCATGTAGTTTCAACATAATTTGATAATCTTTGCACTCTTTTTGTGCTTAATGGAAAGTTGATGTTTATGTAATTTTGTGTTCCGTATTGAGTTTGATAGCTTCTGTTGTTCAAAACAAATAGGCTATGCTTAGTCATATGAATCACAAATTGCCTCTTCATCTACATATAATTATGGTAGTGAAGTGAAATTAAATCAAAATTTGATGATCTATATTTCTAATTAATAGTTAATAGACCATACTTAAAATAGATTTTGCTTTCAACTTGTTGTTATTTTTCATGTGAGTTGAAAAATAGTTTAAATGGTGTGTTATAGTTTGATGGCTTATGTTGAGCTAATTAATAGCATAAATAGGCCACACTTGTGATAAGCACATCAAGTAAACTTACTAATAACTAAAAAAGAGAGATAATAATTTCATGTTTTGTTGAACTATGTGATTTAGAGAGTGGATTTATCTCTAAGTTATTTTTCTACTCTCATATTTTTATCACTTTCTTTTCGTCATTTTTCTTACATTTTCTATCTAATCACTTTCAACTTTGCTTAATTTGATTGAATAGATATTAAAAATCAACAATTCCCCAAGGATCAACCCATACTCACCACGTACTAGAATTGTATATCGTGCGCTTGCAGTATAAATTTTATTATAAATTTTTTGATGGTTTTCTAATTCGATAGAAATTCCATCGTCAAACATGGACAGTGATACAGAATTTTGCTTTTTGCTAAACTAGAAAACTAGAGAGTGTCCTAAAAAATGACAAGTTCCACTTGTACTTTTTTGATCTGATTTGCAACAAGCATAATCAACATCACTATATGAAATTACATCAAAGTAATCTTCTTTTGGGTAGAAAAGTCCATAGTTTAGTGTTTTATTTACATACCTTAATATTCATTTTACGAATTTGAGATGAGTTTCCTTAGGCTGAGATTGATATCTTGCACAGAGACAAACACTATGCATTATATGATGTGTACTTGCAGTGGTATAGAGTAAAGATCCTACCATACCTCTATAAAGTTTTTGATCTGCATCCTTTAAGTTATCTTCTTTATTTAATTTTTCATTAGTTGCCATAGGAGTTGGTTTACCTTTGGTATTAGACATACCAAATTTATTAACTAATTCTTTGGCATATTTTTCTTGACTATAAAGATTACATTATTTAATTATCTTATTTGTAATACTAAAAAGAATGTTAGTTCTCCCATATGACTCATCTCAAATTCTTTTACCATGACATCAGAAAATTCTTTGTTTAGTTGTTCATTTGTTGATCCAAAAATAATGTCATCTACATATATGTGTATTGGTTGAATATCATTGTTATTTCTTTTAATAAATAGTGTATTACATACTTTCCCAATTTCAAAATTAGATTGTGATAAATATGATTTAAGTCTATCATATAATGCTCTAGGAGATTGTTTTAAAACATATAGAGCTTTCTTAATTTATAAACATGATTTGAAAAAATTTCATCTTCAAATAGAGGGGGTTGTTCTACATAAACATCTTAAAATAATTTAAAATTATCATAATTTGCAAAGGCAAGTAAGATTCTTATTGCCTCTAATCTAGCTACAGGTGCAAAAGTTTCATCAAAATATGTGCCTTATTCTTGACTATATCCTTAAGCTACTAAAAGGGTTTTATTACTTACAAAATCTTCTTGTTCGTTTAATTTATCTCTATATATCCATTTGTTCCAATTATAGACTTATTTTCGGGTCTAGGAACAAGTTCCTAAACATCATTTCTAATAAATTGATTCTATTCTTCTTGCATAGGAAGAATCCATGAATCATCTAATGATGCTTCTTTTGGATACTTAGGTTTATTAGTTGAGATGAATACTACGTTGCTCATTTTATTTAATTGATTTCTTGTTACCGATTCTATATTTCCTACGATATTTTTTATAGGATGATCTTTTAATATTTTAGCTCTCTCTTAGTTGGATATATATTTTCAGTATTATTATTATCATTATTTGTTTCGTTATTTGTGATTTCATTATTGCTATTTCTTCTTCATCACAACTTTTATTGTCAATTTTAACATTTTCATTGAATGAAATATGCAACATCTCTTCAATAGTGTTAGTTCTAGTATTGAAAACTCTATAAGCTTTACTTATGTTTGAATATTCAATAATAATACCTTTATCTGCTTTAGCATCAAAGTTGTTTGAATTTTCTTTAGTATTCAATATAAAGCATTTACTACAAAAAAATGTAAAATATGATACTTTAGGCTTTCTATTGTAAAATAATTCGTACGTTTTTTTCTTAGTCACATGTCTTATTAAAATTATAATTAATATATAATATGTTGTAGCAACTACTTTAGCCTACAAGCTTTTAGGTAAATTACTATCATTAACATAGTTCTAGCACACTCTTAAATTGTTCTATTTTTACATTCTACTATTCCATTTTGTTGAGATGTTCTTGAAAATCAAAAATTATATGTAATACCTTTCTTATTACAAAATTTTTATTTTCGAATTCTTCACCGTGATCACTTTGAATTATTTTAATATACATTTTGATTTTGAATTCTTTTAACAAATATTTTAAGCATATCAAAAGCATCACTTTTAAGTTTTAGGAAAATCGTCCACATAAACTTAGAAAAATCATCTACAATTACAAAGTCATATGTATTATGATTTATGGATTGTATTTGCGAAGGATTGAAAAGATCTAAATGAAGAAGTTCAAGGGATTGAGAGGTAGAAATCATATCTTTTGACTAAAAAGAACCTTTTCTAAGTTTTCCTAATTGACATGCTCACATAGATTATTAACATCAAAACTCATTTTAGGAAGATTTCTAACTAGATCATATTTGGCAATTGTAGATAGGTGTTTAAATTTCAAATGACCAAATCTTTTGTGCCAAATCCAAGGGTCACTTAATTCAGCCAAAAGATGTAAATTGTCATTTGACATTTTCATACTTAATATATAGATGTTTTTTTCTAATGCCTTCAAAGATAATGTTTTACACATTATCTTCAATATTACACTTATTTGTCTGGAATTTAATTTTAAAGCTCTTTTCATATAATTGACTAATACTTAGCAGGTTATGTTTTAAATTCCCAATTGGAAAAACATTAGAAATAGTAGGAGTTTTATAGTTACTGACATTGCTGATGCCAATCACATTTCCTTTAAAGTTGTCTTCAAATTGACTGATCACCATCCTTGTAAACGATATCTATCGAAATTTCTAGATTTCCAATCATACGACTTGACCATCCACTCTCCAGTATCCACTTATCCTTTTTAATTTGTAACATTTGATCATAAGGTGACTATTCATCAAAAGCCATTTAACACATCTAATCCTGCAAATTATAGCTTTTCAAAAGATCAAGTGGCTTTTCATAATGAATGGATGCAAATTTATAAAATAATATCATGTTGATTTTGCAAAGTTATTTTCAATAAAAGTGTTAAAAAAGGAATTAATAATGTTTCCCATTAAAACTTTTCAAAAATCAAAATTATGAATACTTGAAAACCAATGCTCTGATCCAAATGTTAGTTTGCGGGAGTAATGATCTTAAGGTAATTTAACACTTAAGTAGGGGTGAATAGTGTTACTAACTTTTATGAATCTTATTGAATTATTTTAAGGTTACAGTTTAAACAATGCAAATTGACAATCATAAATACAAACACACACACGCACAGACACGCACACACAAACGCACACACATATGCAGCAAAAGTAAAAATAAAGGGTTGGAAAGATCAAACCTGAAGTTTTATACTAGTTTGGAGTTACCATATATCTAATCCCGTACAATTTCTTGTACATATTTCTTTTCAAATATCAAAGTTTATACAATCTCAATTTCAAAGCTATGATACACACGTTCCAGAATTTCCGAGCTCTAGGTACACTCACTAGATTCAGACGGGAGACCAACACACCCTCTTGGATTCAAACGGGATACCAAGCATACTTACTATATTCCAATGGCACACAAGCACACCGACTTGGATTTTAGGGAGACCAAGCACACCCACGAGTATTTAAGTATGATTTGATAAAGTTTACAAAATCAATTTCCTGATCCTGATTACACATAATTCCATAGCCTCTCGAATAGCACTTTGATCGTAATTTGAGTGAGAGAGATCAGAGAGTATTCAATAAGAATTAGATCAATAGAGTTTGAATTTGATTCTGATTGAGAATATCTTGAGTAGAATTTCTTTCAAAAATCAAGAGTGTGAAATAAGAGAGAAAATATTTCAAAATTCGTTTAGGGAACCCCTATTTATAGAGAAACAAAAGTCTTGTCCATTCATGAAGAGATACGATGAACAGACACTTTCATCTAAAATTTGAATTTTGAAATTCTTAGCCTCTATACAGACATACATAAGGAGAATATGTTGATGCATCCTTTCGCATTTGGAAAAATTACTATATAAAAACTCTTTTGAAAATATTAAGCTTTGAGAATATTTTGATACTTTGTAAAATCATTTATGAAAAGTTTATACATATTTTAATCATAATAAAACTTAAGAAAACTTTATAAAATTATGTTGAAATATTTTAATATATAAAGGATTTGAATATAAATTTCTTTTGAAAAATATAATAATATATAGAGTATAAGTGAATATATATATATATATATATATATATATATATATATGTATATGTATTTATATCAAAGTATTAACGAATGTCAAAATATACTTTTAAATACCATAGAAATTTAGAAAACACAAAACCAAATTCTATATCTAAATGCAATAAATTAAAAGTATATGTCAAAATATAAAATACTTAAAAATAATAGTTTTGTAAATAAATGATTAAAAGGTTAGGAATCATTTGAAAGCTATTTTAAAAAGATGTTAGAAAAATTATTTTGAAAACAGGGATTCTTAAAAATCATTTTTCTTGAAAACCAGGGTATATGAAGACCGTTAAAATTAGAGAATAGATTTTAAAAAAACTTTTTGAAAAAATGAAGAGAGATCAAGGAAGTGCTACTAGTTCTTCAACAAAATAATATATGACTCTATAACTTATCTTGATATCTTGAATCTTCAAACTCATGAGTCTTCAATCTCTAACTTTTGAATCTCTATATCAACCTCTTTATCAGCCTCTTGATGTTGTACAATCTTCTTAATCAACACCTGTCTAATATCATGCACTATATACTAATATAACTTGATAAAATATTAGTAGATATATTTTATATAATATCATATGGTTGTCGTTATCAAAACCAATACCTAATGCATTAACAATAATTGCAAATAATATTTTAAATTTAAAACGACATAAATTTATAAAATTTATAATTTTATATGTTGTGAAATAATAAGTTTGCAAATAGAAAGCTAGCTTTAACGCATGAAGAATTCAAAATAGGTTTATGATTTTTCATAAAAGTCCACTTATGAATTTTTAATTGAAACAACTTTAAAAAATATGTAACTAATAACCAAATGAATTTACATACAAACATGTATTCAATTTTCAAAATGATTTCAAGTAATCAACACATGTAGCTTACTTATATTTGTGTATATAATAATTTACAATATTATATTAATTAACTAAAATAAGTTTCCAAATAAAAATGGCTTTTCTAAAGCAATAATATCCAAATCAATAATAAATTTTGATCGGGCAGCCTAGACATATGTAAATTTGTTGCAAAATGTTTGGGATCTATTATTCATACAAGACGAACATATAATCAAAAGAGAAGTATCATATGGGGATCTAAACTATATTAACATCATGTACTACATAATCAAATAAGATTAGAAGACTACCTAAAGTTGAAACCAAAAAATCATACGTTGAATGATGCAAAAACTCCTATGCTCGATTAAATCACCTCTAGGAATTGCAACGATTTAAAGCACTACTTTAGTATTTATTTTATTTCTTGATTTTTCTGACAATTTTTTCTTCCATGAAGCCATGGAACTTTCTTTCATTGCAGAGAGAGAGAGAGAGAGAGAGGATATCAGGGACAAAATGAATTATCAGAAGAATTGAACGAAATATTTTTTTTAAAGGAATCATTGAAACCTTTCCAATTCCATTCTTTAATACCTTCCCTCTTTAATTCCTTATTTTATCTCAATCAAGTCCCCTCCCCTCTAGCATGCATAGCTAGCCGAGCATGCGCCTAGAAAGGCTTTCAAAATTTCTATACCCACTTAGTAAATAGTTGATTTAAATTTTTTTAAATATTTATCAATATCGTATGTCGACACATACATATATAACTTTTATATACGCATTTTATTAAATAATATTAGCATTCAAACAAATCAAATAAAATGTAATAATTAATATTTTGTAAGTATTAGTTAATTTAATTAAATAATACGAACCTGTACTATGCATATAGGGTTTTCCAAATATAGTATAAAACATTATATATTCCAAAAATTATATGTATATAGATTAATAGAACATTACGAAAACTATTTAGCATTAAATGTTGATATCAAGTAATATTTTGAACAACTCGTTCTTTATGAATCTATGAGTTGAGCCCCAAAACAAAAAAAAATCAAAATTAACTTTAATATGGGGAAGATAACATTTATAAATAGAACTATAGTGATTACACTATAGAGTGGAAACTTTAATTTTAGGGTGGAATAAGTATATTTTAATAACATAAAAGATAGGACCACATAAAATAAAATCATAATGTAACGACCCAGAATTTTTGTTAATTTAAAATGCGTATATTTAATTGATTTTAAATATTAATAAGTAAAATTTATAAGTCGAATGATTTATTTTTCGAAAATCTAGATTTAATTGGATAATTAAATCGATAATTTAATATACGAAATTCTAGAAGTAATTGAAAATTGGGTTTAATATGATTGAAAATGATTTGTAAAATTTTATTATATCATATTGGAGTTAGAATGATGTTATAGAACTTTTAAAATTGAATTAAAAGTTAATTTGTGAAAATTGAATATTTTAATATTTAATTGACGAGTTAAAATAGCCATTTTTCAAACAGTCTCGGATTTCGACGAAACTAGTTTCATCGGATCCGTAATGTGATATTATTGTAAGATTTCAAATTTCGTGTCAATCGGATTTACCGTTTGTCCGGGGCAAGCCAAAAAGCGTAGAAATTAGTTTAAATCGATTTAATTTAAAATCGAACGTTTATTGCCGTAACTCGCACATATGATTGAATTGGCTCCCGAAACATATTCCATTGTGTCCGGAATGTGGGGTAAACCTTAGAAATGCCAGTCACCGTGCGAGATTTGGAGTTCGGAAAATTCGGGATGAATAGTGTTTTGGGCAATTTTCTATAAAAGGACCTTTATGTTTTCATTGCAAAGAAAAACAAAAACCCTAGGGTTTAGTTCAGAAGCCGCTGTCTATATATTCAATGGCCCGAATTTTCATTTCTTTTCTCCTCAATCTCTCCAAATCCGTAAGCAATTACGGAAAGTGTTCAACTACAATGTTGAAGAGCATTGGAAGGGCTTTAAATCTATACGGTTATGATCGGAAATAGTTGAGTAAATTGTCAGCAAATCGCGAGCAAAGTAGCGCCGTTCGTTCTCGATGTGCGCGCTAGGTAGATGGCCGAACTTCATGCTCTTCTGGGCGGTGGTGCGTGAGGCTATGGGCTTTGAAACGCCGTAGTTTAATCGACCTATAAGCATGCGAAGGCGGCTCGAGAATCTGGCGAAAGAGGCGGCAATAATGGGTTAGGGCACGCGTGTGTTACTGATGATGGGGAAGAAACAACGTGCAACCACGATTTGACCTAGGGAGATGGAGGGCTGAGATTTGCAGTAGGGTTTAAAATTGTAAATTATTATATATTTTAAATTCGTGTAAACTTAAAAAGCTATAACTTTTTGCTACGAGGTCGAAAACTGACGAAATAATTTGCATTGGCTTCGTTTTGACGAGCACTATGCGTGGAGCTGGATTGGAATCATTTGGAGCTAGTGAAAATTTTGAGTAAAATTAAACGCGCGTTTAATTTTATTCGAAATAAACGTAGAACCGTTATTGGAATCAGGTGAGAACTTCTAACTCAATCGAATAGTTTCGATTTAAATTTTAAATAGTTAGATTTAAAATTGCTTGGTTGTATGCCTGGATGATAAATTATTATCTGTTGTATAGTAATAGACCCTATACGCCGTATTTAAGCGGATGTTATTTATTAAAAACATATACCGCGATAATTCCTTCTTGATTGGAATTGGTATTATACATGTACTTGGAGTTGATTTCCCGCACTATATAGCGGATGAGACCCTATTGCACCGCATAATAGCGGATAATATTTTATAAATACCATATACCGCGATATTCCGTATTGGAACGGAATTGGTATTGTGCTAACATCTGTGGATGCAGGGAAACAGGTTGGAGGGATCCAACTGGATTCCTCACCTACATTTATTTGATTACATATATTGTGATATTTGTTGATTATCATATTGATATATGATGTTTTGATTGTCGTGATTGATATATTGTTGTTGTTGCAGCATTGGCCTATTTTTGGAGTTTTAAAAATATTAAAGTAACGATTTTGAATTTAAAAGGATTTTAAAGTGATTTTTTTTGAAGTATAAGTTTTATTAAATTTTGAATTGTTAAAACAAATAAACATTATAATTTTAATTATTATAAAAGTTATATTTTTGGAAAATAATACTTAAGTATGATTTTGGAGTTATATATAAGCTTTAATAACGATTTGTAAATTATTAAAAAGAATGGTTTAAATTGGGATTTTTGAATTATTATAAACGATTTATATAAAAGATTTATAATATTGATATTTATAAATTAAAAATATAGGAATTATAAAATGAGTTTTTATAAGTGTTAAAATGAAGAATGATTGGATTTCTTAAGTGAATGAAATTTATCGATTTATAAATTGTGAAGTTATAAAACGAATAGATTTTTTGTAAAATAAAGGACTTATAAGTAATTAACTTGTAAATTAGATTTTTGGTATAAAATTGAGTTATGAATTGAAGTAGTTAATAAAGGAGATTTATAAATCGAAGTTTTTATAAATAGAAATGGAATTTATAAACATTGTTTATAAATTCGAAATCAATTGAATTTGGTGAATTACACATAGAAGTTTATTAAAGGGGATAAACTAGTGATTTTGGATAGCGGATTATCTTTTGTATAATATGTGTAATAATAAAGAGTTTGCATCGGGAGTTATATTCACGATTTTGGACGGTGAATATATTATTAAATAAAATGGATATGTTTTGGGGAAGTAATATTATAAAATGAAGTTAATTGTTTTAAAGATGTATTAAAATGGATTAACTATCGAAAACATAGATTTCAACATTTATTGTTGAAATAGACGTTTTCGAGAAATAGAAGGAAATGGTGGACTATAACACTATTGTTATAGTAAATTATTTCAGAAGGAAATGTTTTATATAGTATTGGGATTTATATATATCTATCCAAATTTCGAATCCCTATACTAGTGATTTTGGGTCGTGGTAACGATGTTTTATGCAATATTCGTTTTGACCCAAATAAATGTGTTTGAAAGAATGTTTTCCTTAAAGAAAGAATTATATACTTAATTGTGATTTAAGTATATTGAATATTTTCCAAGTGTTGAAGATAAATGGATTTGTAAATTACTTATTATTAAATAAGTATGGAAATGTTTTCCAATATGAAGTGAATATTTTGAGATTTTATCTTTTAAAGATAAACTGAAAATGAATATTAGAAATCGATTTGAAAATCGTATATTCATAGATATTTTGGAATTGTAAATTCACTATGGAATTTATAAAAGAAAGGGAAATTTGTTTAAAAATAAACATTGGTTTATTTTTGAAGTATGGAAATACATTTACGAATTTGGAACGTAAATATAAAGTAAATCGTTAAGGATTTATTTAATTGGTTTAAATGAACCATTTTGAAATTAAAATGAATAAAGATTTGCGAATATATTCTTTGTAGGGAAACGATTTGAAATTTGTTTCAAAAGTTGGAAAGGTGAAAAGTGATTTGAAATTTGTTTTCAAATGGTTGAAGTGTGGGAATTATATATCTCGTAAAGATATTTTTTTGGAAAATAAATAATTTGTAAAATTATTTGGAATATGGTGATGTTGTGCATGCCTATTGATAGTTAAATAACCGACTATCAATATTTACCTTTGAATGGGTATTTGTTGTGATTTGCTTGAATTTGAATGCTACACTTATTTTTCAAAATAAGCGCTCACTATTCGGGTTAGCCGGGAAAGGACCTTTGGGTCGTATAACCCATTTCGAATATGCGATACGTCGTTATGGATTGCATTTGAAGACCGGTGTTGAAGATCGGATATTTTTGAAGACGGAAGGATTACCGTCAAATGACTCTGCATCGGCTGATCTCCGATATAGAGATTTATCACCCTTAGTGAAAGGAAGTCCGGACGTGATTAGTGAAAATCCGGATTGCAAGGACTTCTTTTGAAGTGCCTTCGGTTCCGTTCGATCCCGGAACGGACTTGTATGGATGTGTGTCTGACGTTACAATTTGAGATGTAAAGCTGGTTCCTACCAAATATATTTCTGTTGGTGGCGGAGAATTTATTCTCTTAGCTTAACACCCTTCTCTGAGACGTACGAGCTCAGAGGTTATGTAGTTGATGGTTACTAGTGATACATTCCCAAATTGGTAATGTGACATACGAAGTGCTGTTGAGCATATGTGATCAAAGCACAGCTTTTGTATAAAGCGTGGCTTTGTGGACGAGACTTGCCTATCTAGGTGAAACGTGATGGGGGTTCTCGCTTCGCAGTTAGGTGGCGAATGGAAGACTCTTACCCCTACATGTCCTCTTTACGGGGTTGGTTAGGCGTAAGCTATGACAGTCGAAAGGCTGGCCGTAAAAGCAAGTTTCGGGTACCAGTGTAAGCCACGGTGGGTCTGGGATGGTTGCAAAGCCTACCAGTCGCCGCTGTCTCGTGAACGTTACATTTGGTATCAGAGCATCTAGTTAAGTGACAACCATGGCTCTGTTGGGAATTACTCATTAGAAATAGAGTTAGTAGTACTCTAGAATGAGTTTGAGTGTAATAATAGCTATGAGAGCGTATTTATTAGTGAATATAAACTGTTTTATATTGTGATGATTGGTTTGTTGGGTGGTATATGGATTCTGGTCAATACGAGTAATTAACGTTGTTGATAGGGATCTCTAAACACTTGTACAGAACAATTTGACACGATATTGTTTTATAATAGGGTAAATGAAGTAATTTTACATTGATTATATTTTATATATAAAGGAATAATTTTTCAGAATTATTAAAGTGTATATGAATTGATTGTTTGGTTGTTGAATAAGTTAAATAAAAACAACAATTGTAAAAGAATGAACTGTATAAGCAAATGAATTATAAGTATGAAGTTATAATTAAAATGATTTACACTTGTGAAATAATCTTATATAGAAGAAGTGAAATTATATAAGTAAAAGATTTATAAATGTGATTTATAATCTAAAAACAAAATTCCAGAGAAGTGTTTTGAAAGGATTTGATATTTTAGAAAATTGTTTTGGAGAAATTAAAGCTCTATACTCTTTCGGTCGCTAGAAAATAATTCCGATGATGATCACAACATCATTGGTGTTCATTTTCGGGTTTCCAAAAGAGAAATTGCTGCCAGATTATTTTAAATGAAAGTCGTTTGGAAAATTTTGGATTTGGTTTTGGAAATTCGAAAGATGATTTAAATTGATTTCAAAAATGATTTTGAAAAGTTGAAAGACTCTAGAATCCTATTTTTAAATATTTATGGGAATGATAAATGAGTGGATAACTTGTACAATTTGAATTTTGATTGAATAAATTTAACTTAAAGGATGGAGTTAAATTAAAGGAAGTATAAGTGAATCAATAAAAATCCAAGTGGTAATTGTTGAATATAAGTTATATAACTTATAAAATGGAATTTACTTTAGAATTGGAATCTGAATTGGATTATAAGTGGAAATTTAAGGAAAGTTAAATAAATTGATTTGGATTAGATAAGATGTTTGAAATGAAATATAACTTAAGTGATGTTGAATAAAGTTGATTTTGGTGTCGAAGTAAATTAATAAGTGAATTAATGAAATGAATTCATTAAGAATTTGAACTTGAGTTATATAAATGAAATTCAACTTTATATTGTTAAACGAATTAGCAATTGAATTAATTAATGGATTGAAAGCTAATCAATTGAATGTAAAATAAATTGATAAGAAATAATGGATGTAAGTGTAAATTCATTAGAAACTAATGAAGTTGAGAAATTGAATAAATTGAATGGAAGTCAATTTAATATTTAACCAATTGGAATTGAAAGGGTTAAACCAAATTGAATGTAAATTTAAATAATTGGGTTGTGTTGGTTATGATTTGATTGTTAGATGATTGTTAGTTGATTTTATTTAATTCATTAAGTGTTAATGAAATTGAATTAAGGAAAATTGAAAGCTATAAATCAAATTGGAAGTTAAGTGAATTTGATTTGAATGTGGAAGTGAACCAACTTGAATATGAATTAGTGAATGATTACTAATTGAATATGATTAAATGAAAAAAAAAACCAATTCATTGAATATTAATGAGAATATGAATGAATATTTATTTGGTTAGTTAGATGATAGTTGGATGATGGTTGGATTGTTGTTTTGATGGCATTTGCTATATTTGCATATATAGTTGTTGATATGTGTTGAATATTGATGTTACTTTCATATATACACGTTTCTAATGTTGTTGTTGAGTGTTTAGTAGGTGCGGATCGCGCTTGCTTCGCATTTGGAGCTCGCTTTCGCGTTATATTAGCCGTATATGCTCGCTAATAATATATAAGGTACATATCTCAGATTAAATATCGTACTTTTACGCTTTTTCCCTGTGGGATGCCTCATCACTTGATGAGATGTCTATTTGTGATATATATACTGTCATTTCTTTTTCGGATCGAGCCGCGCAAAGGAGGTTATGACGAAATTTTTCGAAAATTTAAGGCGTTGGAATATTTTTGAGAAAATTGGGAAATTTTTGAAAACTAAGTTTGGATTTGGAAACTTAGTAAAGATTTTGTAAGAAGTTTAACTATGAATTTTGGGAAAGTTAAACACTTAAGAGATTTAAAAAATCCAATTTGAATGGTTTGTTTTGGAAAGTTAATGGATTCTGTAACTTTTTCTTACTTGGTAATTTCGAGGACGAAATTCTTTTAAGGGGAAGTTTGTAACGACCCAGAATTTTTGTTTATTTAAAATGCGTATATTTAATTGATTTTAGATATTAATAAGTAAAATTTATAAGTTGAATAATTTATTTTTCGAAAATCTGGATTTAATTGGATAATTAAATCGATAATTTAATATAAGAAATTCCAAAAATAATTGAAAATTGGGTTAAATATGATTGAAAATGATTCGTAAAATTTTATTATATTATATTGGAGTTAGAATGATGTTATGGAACTTTTAAAATTGAATTAAAAGTTAATTTGTGAAAATTGAATATTTTAATATTTAATTGACGAGTTAAAATAAACATTTTTCAAACAGTCTCGGATTTCAACAAAACCAGTTTCATCAGATCCATAATGTGATATTATTGTAAGATTTCAAATTTCGTGTCAATCGGATTTGTCATTTGTCCGGTGCAAGCCAAATCGCGTAGAAATTAGTTTAAATCGATTTAATTTAAAATCGATCGTTTATTGCCATAACTCGCACATATGATCGAATTGGCTCCCGAAACATATTCCATTGTGTCTGAAACGTGGGTAAACCCTAGAAACGCCAGTCACCGCGCGAGATTTGGAGTTTGGAAAATTCGGGATGAATAGTGTTTTGGGCAATTTTCTATAAAAGGACCTTTATGTTTTCATTGCAAAGAAAAACAATAACCCTAGGGTTTAGTTCAGAAGCCGCTGTCTATATATTCAATGGCCTGAATTTTCATTTCTTTTCTCCTCAATCTCTCTAAATCTGTAAGCAATTACGGAAAGTGTTCTACTACAATGTTGAAGAGCATTGGAAGGGCTTTAAATCTATACGGTTATGATTGGAAATAGTTGAGTAAATTGTCAGCAAATCGTGAGCAAAGTAGCGCCGTTCGTTCTCGATGTGCATGCTAGGGAGATGGCCGAGCTTCATGCTCTTCTGGGCGGTGGTGCGTGAGGCTATGGGCTTCGAAACGCCGTAGTTTGATCGACCTATAAGCACGCGAAGGCGGCTCGAGAATTTGGTGAAAAAGGCGGCAATAATAGGTTAGGGCACACATGCATTACTGATGATGGGGAAGAAACAACATGTGGCCACGATTTGATCTGGGGAGATGGAGGGCTGCGATTTGCAGTAGGGTTTAAAATTGTAAATTATTATATATTTTAAATTCGTGTAAACTTAAAAAGCTATCACTTTTTGCTACGAGGTCGAAAACTGACGAAACAACTTGCGTTAGCTTCATTTTGACGAGCACTACGCGATGGAGTTGGATTGGAATCATTTGTAGCTAGTGAAAATTTTGAGTAAAATTAAACGCGGGTTTTAATTTTATTCAAAATAAATGTTGAACCGTTATTGGAATCAGGTGAGAACTTCTCACTCAATCGAATAGTTTCGATTTAAATTTTAAATAGTTAGATTTAAAATTGCTTGATTGTATGCCTGGATGATAAATTATTATATGTTGTATAGTAATAGACCCTATACGCCGTATATAAGCGGATGTTATTTATTAAAAACATATACCGCGATAATTCCATCTTGATTGGAATTGGTATTATATATGTACTTGGAGTTGATTTCCCGCATTATATAGCGGATGAAACCCTATTGCGCCGCATAATAGCGGATAATATTTTATAAATCCCATATATCGTGATATTCCGTATTGGAACGGAATTGGTATCGTGCTAACATCTGTGGATGCAGGGAAACAGGTAGGAGGGATCCAACTAGATTCCTCATCAATATTTATTTGATTACAGATATTGTGGTATTTGTTGATTATCATATTGGTATATGATGTTTTGATTGTCGTGATTAATATATTGTTGCTGTTGCAGCATTGGCTTATTTTTGGAGTTTTAAAAATATTAAAGTAACGATTTTGAATTTAAAAGGATTTTAAAGTGATTTTTTTTGAAGTATAAGTTTTATTAAATTTTGAATTATTAAAACAAATAAACGTTATAATTTTTATTATTATAAAAGTTATATTTTTGGAAAATAATACTTAAGTATGATTTTGGAGTTATATATAAGCTTTAATAACGATTTGTAAATTATTAAAAAGAATGGTTTAAATTGGGATTTTTGAATTATTATAAACGATTTATATAAAAGATTTATAATATTGATATTTATAGATTAAAAATATAGGAATTATAAAACGAGTTTTTTATAAATGTTAAAATGAAGAATGATTGGATTTCTTAAGTGAATGAAATTTATCGATTTATAAATTGTGAAGTTATAAAACGAATAGATTTTTTGTAAAATAAAGGACTTATAAGTAATTAACTTGTAAATTAGATTTTTGGTATAAAATTAGGTTATTAATTGAAGTGGTTAATAAAGGAGGTTTATAAATCGAAGTTTTTATAAATAGAAATGGAATTTATAAACATTGTTTATAAATCCGAAATCAATTGAATTTGGTGAATTAGACATAGAAATTTATTAAAGGGGATATACTAGTGATTTTGGATAGCGAATTATCTTTTGTATAATATGTGTAATAATAAAGAGTTTGGATCGGAAGTTATATTCACGATTTTGGACAGTGAATATATTATTAAATAAAATGGATATGTTTTTGGGAAGTGATATTATAAAATGAAGTTAATTATTTTAAAGATGTATTAAAATGGATTAACTATCGAAACCATAGATTTCAACATTTATTGTTGAAATAGACGTTTTCGAGAAATAGAAGGAAATGGTGGACTATAACACTGTTGTTATAGTAAATGATTTCCGAAAGAAAATGTTTTATACAGTATTGGGATTTATATATATCTATCCAAATTTCGAATCCCTATACTAGTGATTTTGGGTCGTCGTAACGATGTTTTATGCAACATTCGTTTTGACCCAAATAAATGTGTTTGAAAGAATGTTTTCCTTAAAGAATGATTTATATACTTAATTGTGATTTAAGTATATTGAATATTTTCCAAGTGTTGAAGATAAATGGATTTGGAAATTACTTATTATTAAATAAGTATGGAAATGTTTTCCAATATGAAGTGAATATTTTGAGATTTTATCTTTTAAAGATAAACTGAAAATGAATATTAGAAATCGATTTGAAAATCGTATATTCATAGATATTTTGGAATTATAAATTCACTATGGAATTTATAAAAGAAAGGGAAATTTGTTTAAAATAAACATTGGTTTATTTTTGAAGTATGGAAATAAATTTACGAATTTGGAACGTAAATATAAAGTAAATCGTTAAGGATTTATTTAATTGGTTTAAATGAACCATTTTGAAATGAAAATGAATAAAGATTTGCGAATATATTCTGTGTAGGGAAACGATTTGAAATTTGTTTTCAAAAGTTGGAAAGGTGAAAAGTGATTTGAAATTTGTTTTCAAATGGTTGAAGTGTGGGAATTATATATCTTGTAAAGACATTTTTTTGGAAAATAAATAATTTGTGAAATTATTTGGAATATGGTGATGTTGTGCATGCGTTTTGATAGTTAAATAACCAACTATCAATATTTACCTTTGAATGGATATTTGTTGTGATTTGCTTGAATCTGAATGCTACACTTATTTTTCAAAATAAGCGCTCACTATTCGGGTTAGCCGGGAAAGGACCTTTGGGTCGTATAACCCATTCCGAATATGTGATACGTCGTTATGGATTGCATTTGAAGACCGGTGTTGAAGACCGGATATTTTTGAAAACGGAAGATTACCGTCGAATGACTCTACATCGGCTGATCTCCGATATAGTTATCACCCTTAGTGACGGGAAGTCCGGACGTGATTAGCGAATATCCGGATTGCAAGGTCTTCTTTGGAAGTGCCTCCGGTTCCGTTCGATCCCGGAACAGACTTGTATGGATGTGTGTCTGACGTTACAATTTGAGATGTAAAGCCGGTTTCTATCAAATATATTTCTGTTGGTGGCGGAGAATGTATTCTCTTAGCTTAACACCCTTCTCTGAGACGTACGAGCTCAGAGGTTATGTAGTTGATGGTTACTAGTGATACATTCCCAAATTGGTAATGTGACATACGAAGTGCTGTTGAGCATATGTGATCAAAGCACAGCTTTTGTATAAAGCGTGTCTTTGTGGACGAGACTTCGTCGGACCTCACACCCCAGAAATGATCAAAACAGGAAGGATGCAGCAAGGTTATTAGGGGGTAGCGCCCCTTTAGTGTATGTCATTCCTTCTGGATAGAGGTGGTATCATGGTATGGAGCCCAGATACTTAACCTATGTTGTTGCTGCAAATTTGTTAGTTTGTGGTTGTTGGAATCGAGGATCCTCGGATATAGATCGGTTACGATCGGGGAATGACATATTCGTGTCAGTAGTTACCCAGTTAGGGGTAACCCGGCCTTGTGTTGGCAGAGATCTAACCGTAATGTTAGGTTATGTTCTCGGGGTCGTCTTTCCAGCGGCGTACCCATGTCGCAATGGGAAGTTCCTTGGCCTGACCATTTGTTGGAAATCCAAAGCAATAATACGATCTTGTACGGTTTTAGTTGTAGAACCTATCATTCACTTATGGTGGCGCTCCACTATTTGGATGGTAGCTATAGTAGGCATAAGTGCGGAATGCCTATGCTGGCTAAGATTTATATTATACTTTCGAAATGTTTTCTGCACTATGCACTAGTAATAATATCAAATGTTTCTTTTTAATGCGTATCAAGCATCTTTGACTATCATAAGGAGAAATCTCCTCCAATTCTACGTTTGCATTGTGTGTGTGTGTGTGTGTGCGGGAAGCCTTATGGTAGTCTCATTTTCCAAAAAGCATTGCGAATCTATTTTTAAAAAATATTCCTGTTGTTTGTTTTAAAGATAAACTATTTTAAGTTCTCACACCAGTCCCATGACTGACCTGGAGTTTATTGTTCTCTTCCTAAACTCTGGGTGCCCACCAATTTCCACACAGGCAGTCTAGAGTTAGGTTTTCAGGATATTCTGGAATGCAGGAGTTGCTGAAGGCAAGCTGGATGTCATGGCGTATTCACTAGTATATAGTATTTCTTTTCCGCTGTTTGTTGTTGTTTGTTGTTGTACACTCTGATGATGTAATGTAATGTAATATGATGTAATGTAATAACTGATATAGTTTTTTTGTTTAAAGATTATTCATTTATCTATTATATGTTGTTCCGCTGCGATTGTGAGATTCTGATATTGTTCTGTTGTTTCTTTCTGTTCTGTTCTATCTTTTTCTCTCTTTTTCTATCTTTTCTTCTTCTTTAACCATAATCGGTTTTCCGGCATTCGATTGCTCGGCAGTTGATACAGTGGACGTATTGACGTCGGTTTTCGAGTGTCGAAAAATCGACGCATAACATTCAAAATATAGATTTATTATACTTTATTCTAAAAAATGTTAAACGTTCATACCATAGATATGAAAAAATGACTATAGTTTTATGGTTATAATATATATGTATGTATGTATGTATGTATATATGTATGTATATATGTATGTATATAATTTCTAGTTAACATGAAGTAGTAAAATAGTTAATTTCCTTGTCTTGAGTTGCAATAACATCAAGTAGATGGAAGGAGGGTCAACATTAGAATCTTGTGGTGTACCATAATTTTCTTTCCTATCATCAGCTTTATTCTTCTCTTTCCTTCCTCTCTTTAAAGCTTTAATGATAGCCTTTCATCTAGTAGTATCAAATTTATTCTCATCTCCATTTTTTAGACAACGATAAAAGATAATTGACCATTTATCTAGTTAATAATAATGCGGATTCTAAGGGAAATGACATCCATTATTTGGTTGAAAGGACTTTCGAAAGTATAAACATACCTCAAAGAACCAAACCAGTAGAATCCACTCATTATTTCCCAACATTCATACAAATAATAACGTTTTAAAGTAGTAAACTTCCACCTAACATTTCAGTAGAATAGTTAACAAATCTTAGTTTACAAAAACTTCAAATATAATTCAAATAGAAAGGCCTTAGTTCACAAACTTATCATCGTACATTCCATTTTGAAAATTCAAAAGTATTAAAAATATTTTAAAATAACATCAAATATTTATCATTTAGGAAAATAATCCTAAGCTTTGTTAGTAAAAATCCCTAGCAAAATGACATTTAGGAAAATTGTTGGTAAGAAATATTTATTATTACAGCAACTAGACGTAAAGAAATAGTTCCATCAAAATTTGCATATTTTTAAACTAATTGGGAATTGATTGGTAAGTGGAAATGTTAAGATTATAATTTATGAAAACTATATTATTTTCAAGTTACATTCCTAAAGATATGTATAAGTAATACGAATCAAAATTGGAACTAATTTTAAAATATATCTATTATATTGCTTTTAAGGGAAATATTGTAGTAAAGTCTCTTTATGATAAAGAATATGCTACATATGCTCATGCATATAAAGCTCACTTTGACATGGTTGAAAAGTGTTTTTATAACAACAATGATGTGGTAGGATATAACAAAGTAAATCTAAGACTTGAATCAAATATACAACTTGATGAATTCATAATTTCCATACATATTTTTCTCAATTAATGCAAATAAGGTTTTTCGTTGTGTACTAAAGAATATAATGTGATTGTGCTAAATAAAATATATGGATAAAGAAATTTGAACAATGGAGGCAAATTTTGAAAAGAATTATGGAAGGACCTTTGGATTTGTATTGTATTCATATTCAATTGTTATATAGATTTAGCATAGTACAAACCTCGCAAAAGAAACAAAATCACATATATTAAGGGTCAAGTGGATATCATGCAAAGCTTTGAAAATATTCGAGTTTACAAGATTTAGCTATTTTACAGTAATAATTAATGAAGGTTATAATAGTGAACATTATAACTGGACTAAAACTAATTAATTTCACCAAGTTCGAGGAAAATCTTCAACTAAAATATCTAATTTGATTCAATAAAAGTTAAGCTAAAACATGGTTAAACAAAGTCAAAGTTAGATCCATTTATCTCAACTGAATATCACTTATAGGATGGTCCATAGTAAAAAAGGAGGGAAATATTGAAGAGTTGTATACATTTATTAAATTTAATTTACATCTTTGTGTATGCATATATTTTGAGTTTTATTTATAATTTAAAAGCAAATAAAAGTTAAAATTATTGCTAATTTTAATTTAATGCTTTTAATTTCTGCTGAACATAACTAAATAGAATTCAATGTGTTCATTAATCTAAATTCAAATCAAATTAAAGAGAATCAATTGTAATTAATATTTTAACTACTTTGATTTCATATTAAATTAGTAAATATTCTTATGTTTGGTATTGAATAATCAATTTCTATTCAATTTCTATTTAATAACTAAAATTGTAATGATTAGTTAGGTTTAAAATTCCTAAATTATACTTATTGTATGGTTTAAACCATTTTTAATTAAGTAAATGAACTATATATTCACATCAAATTTTTTAGCTTGATAACCACACAAACATATAGGCGAATATGCAACATAATGAGATGGCATATTTTCCTAATAATGATTTAATTTCATCTTCTTTTATCTATTATACTTTATATCCATAATTTTTTGAATAAAGGCTATATATTTTTTATTACTTTTCTTTGTAAATAGATATGTACAATAAAGGTCCAAAGCAACAATTACAAAATGATATACAAAACAAACCAAATCCCAGTAACTATAGTTATTGTTAGCGACATGAGATTAGTTTCGTTCATTCAATTAAGTTGTCCACTTTCTTTTTCTTAATCTAGGGTTTCCTTTGTGAATTCCATGGCAATTTCTTGCACGAAACAAGTGATGCTCTTTTATTTTTCTTTCCACGATTAATGCTGCAAATATCTCTAAAGCTAAGTATTTCCTTTTATCTTCTTTTTTACTTCTATATTGTACTAGTTTGTGTTTAATCTTGCACAATACCTGCAGAACTGATAAAATATGGAGAAATTAACAAACAGAAAATGAAAACAACTTACAAGGGTATCCACCATCAAAAACAGTCCATGATTTCTTTTAGATCCATTGAAAGAAGTATGACATTTTAATGTGGACGTGTTGGTGAGATTCAGCTGACATGTATATTCCATTTGTTTAAAATATCAATGTTAGCTTACTGTGACGTTAAGGGTTTCTCAAATTTCAATATGATGATTATTACATAGCTAAAATTTCATTTGTTATTTGTCTTGTTGTTTTAAACTTCTTGTCAAAAATCCTCGCATTTCATTCTTTCATCAATACCACACACAGATAGATAAAACTACTTTTGATAGGTCCATGACTTTGTTTCTGGCTTTAAAAGTAGTTAAAATTACAGTAATTTCATTATGAAATGCTAAATCTATTGTAGTTGGCATATTCATATTTTCTATGTACCATCTCTATGCATGTAAAGTGAATGAACACTCACAAAAAAGTGTGCATTAGTCTCTTTATGACCGTTACAAAAACTGTAATAACTATGAATGATCATGCCTCTTAGCTGTAGTTTTACCACTAATGATAGTTGTTTGGTTATTGTTTATATAAACAAAGTGCCACTTTTGGACATTTGCATTTATCCTAAACAATTTGTGCTAACTAACATGCATGTATTTCTTTTTGATTTCATTCTAAGTAGCTTTGAAAGAATTTTGCCTTAATTTTATACGCAACTAATGACAATCATCTTCAGTTCTATCAGTGCAAAAAAAGAAGTGCCACCTCTATATCCATAATTTCATACCATGATTATAATTTATTACTCTAATCTTGGTATTATAACACAACTATCTTCTATAAAGCAATCAAGAGCAACATATCCTCTCTTTATTTATCATAATATCATAGACATAGTCCCAATTATGAGATAATTCAATATATAATCATATATACATATATGTATGTATATGTGTTTATGTATGTGCGTATTTATTTACGATGACACTAAGATTTAAAATAACCTATACATATATTAGTTTTAGAATTACTAGGCTTTTAAACACCTTGTTTATATGATTTTTTTTGGAATTCTTAGATTTTTGAATATTAATGATAGTTCGAAGAATGGTAAAAGATGTCTTTCAAGTAAAATATAGAGTTTCCCAATGGATTGCACAAATTATAATATTCCCCATTACTAGTGTGAACCCGTGCTTTGCACACGGGCCGTAGCTATATTCATTTTGTAATTGTTGTTGAATTTTTGTGTTATTGTAGGATTATCGAAACAATTAAATTGACTATTTCTCACTTATTGACAGTTGCTTAAGATATTGTCCAAATGTGATTTTGTTTAGCAATTATTTTAGTTGAAAATGTCAAATTATATTCTAATCAATGCAATAAAATAAGTGTACTAATTTTTTATGCTTATGAAAGTGGCATGAAGGCAAAGATATAACCATGCATGTTGTTTACAAAGATCCTTCAAATGAATCAAGTAAATAAACCAATGAATCAAGTTACAGCATAAGTCCCATATGAAGAAAATATTAATTATGGTCCCATATCAAGTAAAAAAACCAAATTATGGAGACTATATGCCAAAATCAAAATGGTAGTGCACTTCACAAACATCTCATGAACATAGCTTTTAACACTCTAATCTGGCACATATGGTGTGAGAGGAATAGTCGAATTTTCAAAAGAATCGAATAGCCGATTCGAGTACAAAATTTCCTAATAACACAAGACTGCGAACTGTTACTTATGTAAAGTATGGATTCTACCCAAAAAGCAAAGAAATTGAACTTATCTTGGCTCAGTTTGACATCGCATCCGACCCCAATTCCTCTCATTGACCCCCGTAAGTTCTGGTGATGCTATTGAGCTCAGTGTTGTGAGTGTGCTCCTTCCTCCTACCGATTTTGAGCATTTAGGCTATTTTACTCTTTGGGTTGAAGCCATTGTTTCTCATGTCCGATTTCTGAGTTTAGTTTTTGAGTTTTCATCCAACTTTTCTTTTTTGAGAAGTTTCAATATATGAAAGCACTTTGATGAGAACGCGACTCTTTACTTGTGACTTCTGATCTATCCACATGGATCCTATAAATGTTTTTTTTGTTTGTCTTTTGCGTTTGTATTTTAGCCCCATGTTTGCTCGTATGGATGGCTTTGAGTGCGACCTCATTTTATTTACTCCTCCATCTATTTGAAAACTAGGTTTTGTTCTGTCAATGTACTATTAATATATGGACATGATTTATAGTCTTTTTCCTTGCAAGGCAACCATTTAGGTTAGGGGGTTGTAAGGTTTTAATAAGGCATATTATGGAAGTATATGTTTACTAGTTTGTTAACAAAGTACCTTTTTCCAAAAAAAAAATCTATTTCAGTCGCGTGGATATAAATATGTAATTTCATCATCTACCTCTAAAAAAGATTAATATTAGATTGATGATTGCTAACTAAAATGGAATGAAAGATGCAAAAACTTGGATCACAAACAACAATGTAATGCATTACACTTTAATATATTACACATAATGAGCAACCTCTCTTGACAACTGACCTTCATTCTTCATTACAAAATCATATAATAGAAGTACAAATCATTGGTACAATATCTATCCATAGAGCAACTAATACATTATTAACTTAGTGAAGCCCATATAGTCTGATGTGTTGTTACAACAAAGCTACAACTTTTCAATATGTAAGTTTTATATCAATGTTAAATATAAATTCATAAAAATAGACACAATACTCTTTGCAGATACGTTTATATTTTTCTAAACATATACTAATTGATGTCAGTGAGTTTCAATTCCAAGATCTATGAATTAAATATTCAAGATATTAATCACCATCCATTACTGCTATTATTTAATAAAATCTTTATTTTATTAGCACATCATAATAAGTTTAACCCCTCCTTTATAATACAATAAAGAGTTCAAAGTAAAAGTAGGAAAGGTAAGTTTTAATGTTGTATAAGATTACTTATACCAGAAGTTGTATGTTTGGGAAATAGGACACCGAGAGAGATAAATGCAACCTTTGACATGAGTGTCACTATTGGCATTCAGTACAGTTATGAGCCATGTCATATGGTACATTGCATTCAATACAATCAAATCATTAGTTTAACCTCATAAATTAATATGATTCAGTAATATCATTTTAAAGCATGTGCCTAAAACTTATAAACTAATTTTTGAGGCAACACCATCTTCTATCTGAGTGATGTCTGTAGTATGCTTATATACTGCTAAGGATAAACTTTGTCAATACTAAAAAATCTGGGACTTCTTCAATTTGATGATGTCAAAATTAAGAATAACTTTTTCAAACCTATTTTTCCATCCGTCAACTCAACCTACCTGTAACACTGAAGAAGTTTTATGATCAAGCAAAAGTTTATTGCAACCTGATACAACATTCACTAATTGAAAATGTAATCGTTTGAAGAAATGGTTGAAGATTAGTATTAATAAAATCAAATTTTGTTATACTAATCTCATAAACTATAAGAAAAGTTTCAAAGCCTCCATCCAAACTTTTATGGGTTCAACTGTTGCAATGCAAAAAGGTAGAATTAGATTGCTCAAATTCTAAAGATTAGTTTGTCCATTTGCATAAGAAGGTAGCGCATATGGTCTCCTCTGACATTTAATTATAGTACTTCACACTAATATATTAATATACAAATTTATTTCTCCTAGCATGTTGGTAAATGTTAAACCATTAAATTCAAGAGTTTGGATAAAGTACAAAAAGTAAAATCAATTCGCTGAGAGTCCTTAAACATTAATTTCAACTAATCTTAGTTTGTAATTGTAAATAAAGAAAAAGGTATATTTAACAATAAAGAAAACCAAAAGACTTATATTATCACCTACAGTTATATAAATTTAGAGACTAAAGATCTATTTCCTAGAATCTGTGTAAATGGAATAGTAAGAAGTTTAACCAACAAGCACATTGTAAAAGGTATTATTTATGTACCTCTATGTAATTAAAGGGTTCCAAATTCTTTATTCTATATTGATAATACCATTTTCGTTCATAATTTGTCAATTGATTTGTAATCAACTATATGCCATTGAATCGTATGCAACTCAATAATTTCCTAATTCCAAAATTTTAACAACTACCAAAAATATATAAAAACGAACGGGATGCATCGCATGCGTACTAAAATATCGATATAAATAAAACATGCCATATAATTGGATATTTCATATGCAAATTTAGTTTGTAAAATACAATGAATATTAATTTATTTTATATTGAAGACTAATATACAATTTTTGAAAATAATATAATCTTGATTTTAAGTCCTAAGTGGCCATGTCGTTAGTTTCAAGAGTCTAATGTTACTACGAATTTAATATAAGTTTAGGTATTGTAAATACTATATCCCAATAAAGATAAAATTATTGGAAGGTCATAGACTAAATAAAACCTTAATCCTTAATAAAATGAGTACAAAAAGTCAATCCATTCATATTTTCATGACAATATTCGATGGTGCATATCCAATAGATATTGTACTTGCTCCATTTATGCTTGCCTTGGATGATAGTACACCTTCGTGATGTTCATTACTCTAATCACCATACATTTAAATCAGATCAAACATATTTTCAACTATTCAAATTATATTAGTTTAAAATACGCCCTCATTTGATGTCATATATGATCAATGCTTAAGGACATGTTAAATATAAGTATAATACATTAAAATAGGCAAAAGAAATCTATTTCTACAAATTAACTACCTTACATTCATTCTCCGCTGCCACATAATTGTTAGTTTTGAATGTTATGAAAATAAATTAAGTTGCATATATCTTTGTTGGGATTTATTTATTGATATTTCTATACTTTTTAGTGGTGATTTTTGAAAATTGAAACCTCTCGTGAAATAAAAATACTTAAAAAATGATAAAAAAAACTATAGAGAATGTGATTGTTGGATTATGACTTCATTTACAACAGTAAAATAATAGAAATCAAAGCAATTACTTTATACATGATATTATGATTTAATCTAGTCTGATCAAAATTTTATATCAAGACAGTTAGATGACGTGAGGACATCAATGTAATCACAAAATCAAAATATAAATTTTGCATCAAATAGGAAAAGAATTAATTTCATCATTTTTTAATAATTCATGACAGTCCACAAATTTATCATTAAAGTTGATGAAAAGATTTATTAGGTCTTTGAGTTTGTATATTAATGAAACAAATATAGTGTTAATAGTTTATACCGATATGATAATGGGATATTCATATGGCTAGCTATTAATTTACATAATCAATTAAAATAATTATAGCCAGTGAAATATAATGGTGGTCACCTTTACATTATTATGGAGTAATTACATTTAGTTTAAATTAGGAAAAAGTGATGCATAGAATTTACAATTCTTCACTCAACAAATTAATAAAATATATGCAATGTTAATTGTTAATGTCACTATAATTATTGATTTCGTGATCGTTAGCTTTCAAATAACATAATCATTGAAAAAATCATTATTAATTGAATGATGGTGGTCTATGTTATATGAGTATGGAATAATAATATTTTACATGATTATAGCCATATTTCTATAAAGATGCAGTTTCTATAACAGTGCTTCTATGTAATTATAATTGTTATATAATTTCATAGTAGGCTATTTATTGAAAAACATCTTGTAATAATATTTATTGAAATAACTAACATATTTTTAATAGTTTATAGCAAAGATAACATACTAACACATATTTAACATATATAAATTATTCTTAAAGAAGAAATAATTCATAGAAATTACCAATAAATCTTCAAGTCTTTCTTAATAATAGTCTAGATGTTATTACCGCTGGTTTTATCGCATCAAGAGCAACCAAAACATAATTATGAATTTAAGTTATGCTAATAACCTTTAGAAAATGATATTGTTTAGTAATCTTTAAAATAGGTTTAGAAAAAAATGAAATGGGCATTTAATGAATGCACTGACTATTGCAAGTTAATAGCAGGGAAGTAAATTGAACACAAATGATCCGATAGCTATGTCCATTACGAATAGTATTCCATTGTGTATTCAATGTAATAATACATTTGTCAATAGCTAATACTAAAACAGACTGAAATTATTTAGTGGCACTGTCCGTTTATGTTATTTAACAAATAATGTTTCATTCTGTTACTTAATGAAATAACATTTATTATCAGTTTCTTGAACACCCAATATCCATTTATGAAAAACATAACAACGAACTCAACTAATAATAGGCGAACCCAGTATCTCTATATAAACTATAACCAAATAAACAGTAGCTTGAAAGTGACACTAATGCAAATATAGTAATATATATTTCTACTCGTTGAAGCATGTTTTAGGAGAAGTGTTATTCATGGTTATTTTATTTACATTACTGTAGGGTGTAGTTAAAGTGTTAAAACTTGAGAGTCCCATATCAGGATAACGGTTATTTTTGAACATGTCTATTATGCATTTTTCTAGCTGTATATACATGACTGGACTCCTCATTAGTATGGGAATAGTTCTAGAATTCCTTCCTAAATATAGTTACAAAAATTCTCCTAATGGTAAACATGAAAGTTTACAGCAAAATAGAAATGAGAATAACAATCAAGTGCTTCCACAAAAGATGGCTTTAGTTCTAAGTTATCATGTATTATGTCCCAGTTTTCTTTTCTTTTTCCCGTGCAATACAATAGCTTGTTGATTGAATTTAATAAAGTAATGCTTAAATTATAACATCGTAAAAAAATCAATATAACCAAACGTTTCTAATCGGCTAAATTGCATTATGTGATATATAAAGAACTCATGAAACTAAAAATCAAAAAATAGCCTAAGATAAATCATAGACATAGTATTTACATATAAAACAGTACCTTATCATTAACTTATTATCCCTTTTATGCATATAAAGAATTACAGAATGACCTGAAACAAATCATCATCGTGATATTCTAAATCAAAAGAGTTTTGCATCCTTCCTATGACTCTTTAAAATAGTGGAAAAAATTATAAGCTAAAGCCAACAGATGAAGAAGGCTGTTATATTTACCTAAAAAAGTTGGAATAAAAACAGAAAACTAATAAATAAATTGGTAGTGGTAAGAGGAAAAGGCTCAACCTGATAGTAGTAAGTATATACACGAAAAAGCATGTAGATACTGAAGAATGGAACAATTACGTTCAATTCCAAAGCTACAAGATGAATACCGAAATTAGATATACAAAAATATAATTACTTTTTGGGAAAATAAAATAGTGCTGAAGAAACCTACTCAATTGCCCATCCCAGTTCGGCTAAAAAGAGAAACATCCTTATATGAATGTATGGTTACTAAGGTAGTTAATACTTTACAAATCACAAAGCTTGATTAATCAATTTTCTTCTTATTATCTATATAGAGAATAGATTATGCCGAATGTATAAATCTCTAATAATTATGTATCAGTAGTAAAGATGAATTACTTCTTCCCATTCTCCTACCGATATACCTGAGTTGAACCAAACTTTCAATTGAAGTCTAATGGTACATTTATGAAAATAGAGTGAAATATCATTACATTGATATATATCGTGCATAATTTTATTATCATCCAATTAACACAGGGAACATAAATAAATACAAAGCTACTAAAACATCCCAAGTACAATATTGGTAGTGTGCACTCTTTTTTTTTAAAATGCATTCATTGGATTATAACAGTTCAAAAATGCATAAATTATAATTTCGAAAAAATAAAAAACAATATTATGGAAACTAGTAATGGGCAGTACTTCTATTTATAAAAATATGATATAAGATATAGTGCAAGGTAGAATGCATGGAAATTTATAGTAACATGTTGGAAAAATATGTCATATCCATCAAATTTAAATCAATTTTAACAGGATCATCTATTAAACATAAGGTAAAAATTAGTTTTAAAATGTCACATCCTGAAATAAAATTAACCGATAATTTTCTTGGTCATAATTATATACTACAATAAAATGCAATATAAAATAAGTTGTGTTTAATAGTTTTAATAATGCATGGCTTAATAAAAGAAATTTCTAACTTTGACATGTAACTATAACTTCAAAGTGCATCAATAAAATTTCTAACTATGAGAAAATTGTTACTGCTTTCCTTCAATGTTTCTTACAGTTGTTTTATTTCGCTACACAACTCTGTATATTCATTTTAGTTTCAGATTTATAAGCACATAGTTGTAAAGATCTTATTGTTATTCGAATGATGTTTAAATAGGGAGTTAGCAACGAATGATTCCATTTTGTACTATAAAAAAGCCTATTTTTTACTTCAGCTACACTTGCATCCGCCTTACTTGATATAGCAGCAGTCACGCAATAAGTGCATAAAAAGGTTATTTATGCGGGTATAAATAAATACATATTGATTTTGAATAACTAAAGCTATCTTAAAATGGTATGGTCAATAACTTGAAGGTAAATAGTGCTACTTGAAACAAAATTATAGTACATTCTTTTGAATGCCTTGTATTATAATGTCTTATAGTTATAGTGGGCATCCATAATATCAGTTGGTGGTACTTAATCAAATATTTTTGTTCATTTAGATGTTTAACGTAATCTAACCAAACAAAACATAAACCACACATTAGTACGGACAAAATTGCTATATTTTTACTGTTAAATCAGCAAATCATAAAAAAATGCACTCAGAAATACCTGATGTCTTACAAATTCTTTTTTCTTAAGCAAATGTAAATCTCTATATCGATTCTTATAATACTTAGATTAGTTATAATTTCCGAACTTTCATAATTTTTATTCAACGTACTTATATAAAGATATCTACTTTTTTCTTTATTCATTACATAGAGTTATCTTTTATGATCACAGTAAGAAGACATTAAAATAAACCTTACTTGCTATGTAGCGGCTGAGCTCAAAATGCACTTCGTTATAGGTTTTCCATTTTATTGTTAAGGTTTTCCATTTTTTTGAAATTATAATTGAAAATAAATTCAACAAACATGTCCCAAATCATTCGCTTTGTCTTTCAATTAACTATGGGAATGAAATACTAATAATCTATATAGTTATTTGTAGAGAAAACAATAAAATAACCTTAATTAGAGAAACCTCAAATCATCTGACGATCTGATTGTTCCAGTCAAATCTAAATCATCATACTCTAAATAGTAAAACAATTCAAATTATCATCAAATCCTAAATATGGATAACATAATAATTAAAAGAATAGTAAGGAAGGATAACGATACCTGAGATATAGACGAAGAAAACCAATGAAGCAACTACGTTTGTTCCAAAGATTAAGAAGGTAAAGCAAGCAATGAAGACATAAGCAAATCCAACAAACCAAGGAGTTAAATCAAGTTTGAAAATTGAAAACAACAGATCCAAAGAATTGAAAATTACCTGAATAATAAGGGGATTGGAGGAGAAATTCACAAACAAGAAAATTAAGGTGGAACTTTTCATACTGACAAAGAAGGAGAGAAGCAACCGTTGATTTCCACATCGGTCGATATTCATTTTCATTATTTTGTAAGTTAGGGTCTTATGGAATGGGCAAGAAGTAACTTATGTTTTTTAATTAAACGTGAGTAGGTTTGGGCACAAATAGAAAGAATAAACAAAATAAAAATCGCGACTGTTCATTTCATAAAATACTTAAGGGAATGTGAGCTCTTGAAATCTAACTCGGTAATAATAGTATAGTATAGATTATTCTTCAAGAGAACATAACAATGTAAGTTTGAAATAACATTAAATTAATCATAAAGGTTTAACATCTCAATGTGCTTGAAAACCAAGTTCCTTAGCAAGAATATTTTAAAATAAAAAAATTAACACTATGGCAAAATAACTTGAAATGAGAAAAAATTGAGAGAACAAAAAAACCACTTGGAAATTAATCTTTCAGTTCTTGGACGATCAATTCCATTTATTAAAATTAAAACCTACCACGGTTTATGTACAAAATGGACAGTCGGTCGCACATAGAAAATAAATCAACACCTATTAGGTTAAAAATGAGCTAACAAATTATTTAGTTATTTTCCCAAAATGGAAAATTTAGATCCGAATGAGAACCAAAGAAATTGAAGGAGGTTAATTGATTATGTTGAGAACTAAACACATAAAACAATAAGATGGCCATTTTGAGTGAGTTTCAAACTAACAAGAAAGAGTATGTAGATTTAGCTAGACGTCTAGATAAAATGCAAATTTATTATTTGTTAAAGAAATTTAACACTAATTTAAGTAAATATAGAATAAAGTAGGAATACAAAATCACCCAAGTTTAAAATATCTTAAAACTAATAAATAGGGAAAGTTACAGCAAACTAGAAAAATAAAATAAAAATAAAATATCTTAAAACTAAAAGGTGGAGATAAGTTAGCATAAATCAGAAAAGTCGTCTAAAAATTAGGTTTTTAATTCTTTGACTTACAGACACCTGCAATAATTTATGTATAAAAAATTCTTAATCCTAAATGAAAATCCAACGTAAATTAGTTGAGAACTAAAGAAATAGAAAGATGTTAAATGATTTTGTCAAAAACTAAAAATGTAAAGATGTGAGATGGTTCGTTAGATTGATGAGGGAAAGAGAGATGTTGAATTACTTGGTAAATTCATATAAAGTACAAAATGATAATATATGAAAGAAAATTAATTTCAATTTTAGGAATAGGAGAAAAAATTGGGGAGGAATGAACATTAATTTCTAATTAACAAATGACAATGAAATGAATATTCTCCGTTTATCAAAAGGAGCAAAACTGATAAAAGAGTAGTTATTGAAGCTTTGCTTGTTACAAAATCCGACTAATAGTATTAACTACCAAATTAGTATTGGTATTCTTTGTAGAATAATGAAGTTTTTATAGTGGTAAAGGAAAAATATGTACCTTAAGTTAAGAAGAATGCAATATTAAGATAGAGACAAATAAAAATAGAAATCTATTAAGGGGATTGAACCTCTTATGTGTAGAAAAATTAATTTAACATGCATAATTGTAAATTTAAGCATAACCATCTGCATGGAGATGAAGAAACAATTTTTGAAATTGGTTAATTAATAGATCCCTGATTGCCAAGCTAATGTTTTATAAAATTATTCATTTTGAAAACTATATATAATATGAAAGAAACTAAGAATAAATTGAGGACCACCCATATACATTAAACATTGATTGTATGATAAGTAGTGCGAAAGAAATAAAGAAACTGATAATTAATGTTGAAGATCCTCCATATTTAGCAACCATTAATTATATTTGCTAATTTATAAACCAAAATTTTAAATGTAAGATTCTAAATAAGGGTTAAATGTAAAATTATATCTAAAACCGCTAAGACGTCTTTATTAGGAGTGAGAAAAATTATATATTTAAATAATTTGCTAAGACCTCTCTTTTGCGAGATGTTCATTGACTATACAATTAAATAAAAATAAACCTATTGAACAATGACACTATATTTTATTTATTCTTTATAATTATAATCTATGATGGAATTTTTTGCTATTTTTGGAAAAATTAGTATCATGGTGATATTCTGGTAATCTATAAATTCTCATTTTCCGCTAAGATAAATATGTATGGGTGGTTCATTTACGTAGTTGAAAAATATATTAAAAAGGTTTCAAGAAAAAGCTTGTTGACAAAAATTCAATTCATAATCATGAAACGCTATAATCACACAATAGGAATATAAGAAAGGAGTTAGAAATATAATAATAAAACATCAAAGAATTATGTGATAGGAGAAAACTAAAAAAATAAGAGAAAAATTTTTAGGGAAAAACATACGATGAATGTCGGTAAAGAATAAGCATGACAATTCCTTTGAAGATCGATTCCACATGAGGATATACAATCGTGGTTCAAGGACATTTTAAATCACCATATCATGCATAAAATTGTAATGGTCAACAAATTTCAACATCTCTTACCTACAAATCAACATGATAAAGTTATATCAATAATGATATCTAACCGGAGTTCAACTGATAGGAATAAAAAAATGCACCAAAATCGAAAAAATAATAATGCTAGTTGAACTGAATGGAACTAGAGAATAATCAAAGGCATAAAGGTGAAGATGCAATTTTTAGAATTGATTATTTAATAGATCATAATTTCTTAGAAAATGTTTTATGAAAGTGTTCGTTTGGATATGATAAATAGTGTGAAAGAAACAAAGAAACTTAAAATAAATTGGTGCCCCATATAAAACAACAACTAGTTTTATTTGTTACATTTGGGAAACAAAAAATAATGCAAAAGACTGATAATAAATTGGAGACCCCTCTGTACAACAACCATTAATTATATTTGCTATTCCCTAAACTAAAACTTTGAAAATGAAAATATGAAAGGGATCAAATGAAATATTTTCTAATATGAAGTTCAATATCTGACTTTGTCATAATTGGAAATTTTTAAGTAAAGTGAAAGAATGGTAATAAATTAAAGATCCTTCATATACAACAACCACCAAATGTACTTTCTATTCTCTAAACTAAAACTATGAAAGTGAATATTAAGGAAAGGAGTCAAACATAAAATTTTATCTAAAAGCACCGAGAGGATTGTATTTGGATTGAGAACGTTTGTGAAGAAATAAGATAAAGTTTATCGTTGAACTTATTATTATTACGGGAATTCTAACTTAAGACCACTCAAACCAAAACCCAAAGCATAGTGGAAAAGGAGATCGTGGTAAGAAGTTAAAAAACAATTAACTAATATCTCAATCCAATCCAAATCCAACCACAATCACCAAACAAGCAATAGAATAACAAAACAATAATGATAAAATAATCACACGCCGATTTATAGTGGTTCCACTAATGTCTTGTAGTTTACATCCACTTTAAGAGAGAATTTGTATTAATACCAATGAGAAGAGTACAAGAGATTGATTACAATGATAATAATATTCACTCTAGAATAAGATTTTGTGGAAATTAGAAATGAAGCAAAAACTAGGTTTTTGTTAAACTCTAGTTAATGGAGGATAAAACCCTTGATTAACCCTTGGAGTGACCATCCTCTTTGAATCTGAAAATAGCTTATATAGAGAGAGTTTGAGCCTAGGCAAATGCTCAATATTCCCCTTAAAACCTTCACAAACCAATGCAATTGGCTCGAGAAATTAGAGACAACGCAGGCTCTCAGATGCCTGGTTTTTTAACTTAGATGTCCGACTCGAAGGATAAATTTCTTTGTTCCAAGCGCTCAGATGTTTGGTCTCCATAATCATATATCTGAGCAAACTCTCGAGATGCTAAATCCAACTTACAGAGACATTTGACTCTAAACAGACAGGTGATTAGACCTCTGATTACCCTAACCAAACGTCTGAGCAAACTCTCGGGATACAAAATATTATGCATAGATGCCTAAGCATCATTCCGATGCCTCACAGCAGCCCTTCAGATGTCTGAGGACCTTGTCATGCGTCCTGTTGCTCACTATGTATCTCCAGCCTTCAACATGTCACAACTCTCACCTTCGAGCTCCAATTTGTGAACCGTTTTCTCCATCACCAAGCTACTTCCAACCACTTCAATTATCTATATAGTGTCGCCAAAATTCAACACTCCACCTTGATAATATATCCATCTCCATCACCAAGAACCGATAGTGACAAACTATCAACACTTCCACCTTCAACCATATAAGCTAGAATACATTCCTAATGAGCTTTGGCAAAGTCACTGCCCACTACACTCCGTTAATGAGCTCCGGCAAAGCCACCGTCCGCTAACAAAGTGCTGGAAGCACCAAATCCAAACCCGTCTCACCAAAAGACAAAAGTGCTAAGGATTGTAAACTAGTACTCACCAAGAAGATAGAATCACAATCTCTTATTGATACTCTTCATCATCCATAATCTAGCTCTTCCCTCAACCATGCCACCCCATGGCACCTAACATTTCATCAAGTGAATCAAGTTCGTGCAATGCTAGAACTTCCCAATCGGTAATGCCTTAGTGAACAAATCTATCGTGTTATCCTTTATGTGCACTTTCTGAAGATATACTTGCTTATTATCTTCATCCACGGCTAATAAAAATCAATCTCACTACAATATGCTTAGTTCATGAGCTAAACGCCAAATTCTCTAGCAAGTGAATAACACTCTGGCTATCACTTGAACATCGACACTATTGTGTTAAAATCCTAAGTCATACCTTCCTCAAACAAAGTGCCTCCTTTGCCGCCTTCACCGCGGCTATTAACTCTACCTCCGTAGTGAATAAAGCAACTATGGTTTGCAATCTCGATCTCCAACTTATGGGCCTACAACCAAGTGTGAAGATATATCTGGAAGTTGACTTTCTCTGATCCCTATTACCGACGTAGTCCGAATCACAATAACTAACTAACTTGCAATGCATCACCTCACTATCGTCAAAAATAAAGATCATGAGATGATGTACCTTTAAGGTATCTCAATATAAGCTTCATAGCTTTCCACTGCAATTTCCTTGAATTAGCCATATACTAACTAACCATCCCGACGACGTTTGCAATATTGGGCCTCGTATACATCATCGCATACACTAAACTTTCTACCGCACTAGCATATGACACGCATTGTCTTTCTCCAAGATGGGTGATCCCTTACTCGAAAGCTTTATATGAAAAGGTAAAGGTGTCCTTGCATTCTCCATGATAAAACCGGCAAAGCACTTTCTCAATATACTCCTTTTGAGTCAATCTCAACTTAAAATGCTTTCGATCCCTTTCTATTCCATGTCCAATATCCTCCTTGCTTCTCCAAGATCCTTCATTTTGAATTTCGATTTTAAACTCCATTTAACTTGTTGGTTTCATTTTTTATCCTTAGAAGCTGCAACACCCCATATTTTTAGTAACATTATTTAGGATTTTTAATTAGCTAAATTAATTAAAATAATGTAATATGATGATTAGGGAATTGAGATTTGTGATTAATAGTGGTAGCCGTGCCATGTTAATGAGTAAATCAAAATGAGATAACATGAAATAAAATAGGTAAGGGAAAAAGGGAGAAGGATATTCTTATACACTAACCCTTAGGTATTTACTTCCACGCTTTCATTTCATATACTAAAATTTATCAAGTAGTGGCCAGCCACCATTTTAAAGAACAAGAGGAAGAAAGATAAAGGAAGAAGCTAAATCAAAATCGAATTCACTCAAATCTCAAATCCTTAATCTCAAAAGCTAAGGTGAATAATGACTACATCTCTTATTTCTTAAATATTTTCAGTTTTAAGGAAATCCGAATTTATCTTGCATAGTTTAGCCAGGATTTTTAAGGACAAAATGTTTATATATGCTCGTTGATAATTTATATTATTCATATAGATTTTATGATATGTTTGGATGCCAAAAACCTAGTTAATGATATCCAAATACCTTGCGATTTTAGATATACATCAAAAATGATATTTTATAGATGAGTTTCAATTTTCAAAATTTTCTAAACTAATATGAATTTTATATAAATTTTCTAGTGTAGAAAATGGTTATTTGGGTCTTAAATTATTTATGGCTAAATAATTAATAATTTGGGTCTAAAATTTATATATGTTAGAAAACATATTTAAAATGATTTTTTGGAATTTACGTAGAATTTTTCTAAGTGTTTTGATGAATATATAAAATAATTTAAGGTATGAGACTTAAATGTTTTATATATTTATAAAGGGAGAAGTGATATTTTGTAAATAAATTAAATTGTTTATTTCTAAAGTTTAGGCAGTGCTTTTAGAAAATAAAATTTGCAACCAATAATATTTTGACAAACAAGGCAGATAAGTTAAAAAGGTTACTTAAAAAGGTTAAAAATCAGTTTTGCATGCAAAATGTATGCTTCACCACTTTCGGCACCCTGCTTCTGACTTAGATGGCTTTCAACTTAGTTCCTCCCCCGCCATCACTATCGAAACCAATGCACATGGTAGCATAAACTTGGTGCACGGTGAATTGGAAAGAAGGCGGAAGGTATGAGGTCGAAACCAGGGGTTCTGAAGGGGTCGAAACACTGCTTTATTTTGAATAAGAATGTGCCAGCTTTGCTTTTGACTTGGTTTGCTTTCGATTAGGTAAATGGTTTTAAAAGGATGGTTTCAAAAAGGTTGCGCCTTTGGTTTTATGTATATGCTTTCGACTAGGTCGAAGCCCTTTTTCTGTTGCTTTCCTACCTTTCGATGCCAATGGTTTCGGAAGGTATACTTGCTTTTAAAACTTAGCCGCTTCTCCAATGCTTTTGGAAGGATGGTTTCGACACCATCACATTTTTGCTTAGGTTATAGCTTTTGAAAGAGTTGCTTTCGACCCTTTTGTTTATCACCTTTAGAGATTTTTAAAGATTAACCCCAAGGTTTCAAAAAGAGATGGTTTTGAATGGTTTCGTAAGGTGCATCCACATGTTTTAAAATTGAACCCAAATGCTTTCGAAAGGTTTAAGGTTTTGATGCTTTTGAAAGTTTTTTAAGGAAGATTTCCAAAGGGTGGTTCCCCAATGGTTTTGAAAGGTTTAAAAGAAAGGATTTTCCAATGGTTTCGAAAGGCTATGCTAAATTTTTTTAAAGATAAGATGTCTAAGGTTTTAGCTTTCGAAGGAAAAGGTATTTCAATGGATTCGAAAGTTTTACGTAAATGGTTTCGAAAGGAAGGCTTTGGCCTTTCGGCCTAGATGAAAGAAAGGGTTTATTTAGTACAAAAAGGGTACTTTCAATGGGATCGAAAGGGGTACTTTCAAAGGTTTAAATGTTTTCTTAAACAAAGATTTAAGTAAAGTATATATAACATGGCAAGGTGATTTTGAGTAAAGCATAGAGTACATATATTTTCCTTGTTTAAGTTTGGTTTAAACGTTTTTAATCAATTTTAGATGAAAAGGTTTTCAAGGAAAATTTAAGGGAAGATTACCCTAAGTAAATGACTCGGATACTAGAATACCAGATGAGACTGGTATAGGGTCATGCCCCATACATTAGCTATTAGCCCAGCTGATTTAGTCCAAAATTCCAGTGTGTAGGCCTTTGTCACAGGGAAGACTAAAATTATGATTACACAAAAAAGATATATATATATATATATACATATATATGTGTGTGTGTGTGTATACAGATAGGTTTTTGGTGAGCCCGCAAAACCATTAGGATCAGATGACCCTGGAAGATGACAAGGTACAGACAGACCGTCCAAAAGGGGAGTGTCTAACAGGTGTTAGATTATTTTGATCATATTGTCTGGTTGTCCCGAGTCAGCCAAAGGTCAATAGTTAGCCAAATGAAACTATAGTGTTCGGATAGATAGTCCATTTGTTACCTGATATATACGTTTACATAATAATTCTTTACACTTTTAACCATGTTTTGGTTGTAGGATAAAGGTTTGCAAAAGACATGTTTTAAAAGGATATTAGTGAGGAAAACATGTTCCGCTAAGCGGCATGTTCTCACTTAATATCCAATAACCAAGATGTATAATATTATTCACACCAAGCTTTATGTCTGACTCGAAGTTTATGTTTTTTCCCTTAAACTCTTGGGTGCTCAAAAATTGATTTGAGTAGGCTGAGGGATAGCTTTTATAGGTTTTAGTAGGTTGACGGATAAAGCTTCCAGAGACGAGCAGGCGGCTGAAATAGCTATTTAGAAGTTGCTGCTTTGTTTTGTTTTATTTCGCTGTGTTGTATTTAAGACAGTTATGTCAATATAGTACTCTGACCAACCAAGGGGCATCATCATATGTCACTCTTGGTGTATTTATGTAATAATCATATTTTATCTAAACTTGGAAAACGATTGTGCGATTATGTAATTTGAATGTAAAACATATGTTTTGAAATGTAATAAGTAAAATGTTGGTTTTTAGAATTCCATGATTTTGTTTCATATTCAAGTGTTTCTGACGTTATGGATACCATTAACATAGCCGTATTTATTCGCCAGAAGTTAATACTATGGATGACTGCAATATCTGTAGCGTTAGGTTTGGGCCTTTAGATAGTGGATATTACAACTTGGTATTAGAGCAGACGTTTATGAAAAACTTTAAACTAAAATTATTTTAGAAAATATAATCCTAAGGAATTAGAGTAAGATTGGGAATGGGATAACCCTATATTAGCGTACTTGTATTTGTTATATATAAGTATACGCTATATCTTTAGTTTCCTATCTCTTTTAGGTTATTCTTATGTATCTCACGAGGCTTGAATACTGATATGGATGCTAGAAGTGAAAGAGTGAATCTTGGAGGAAGCACTTGGCACAAATGGAAATGCCAAACCGAATACTAGTAGAAACCAAGGTCAAGAACAACAGGGAATGTTAGTGCTAGAATGCCACAAGTGGATATGGGAGCTACGCATTAGTTTTTTGCAAACATGATGCAAGCTGGAATTGCTGCTGGAGTGGTTGGAGGAAATGTTGAAATAGGAGGTCAGGAAGCTACGACGGTCGAACATTATGCTATCTTGAGCAGAGATTATACAAGGCTTGGAATGAAGCCCTTTATTGGAACTGAGGATGCTATAGAAGTGGAGAATTGTTTGCTATATTGTGAGAGAATCTTTTCGCACATGGGGCTCAATGATGAGTAGAATAGGAGGCTTTCTTCAAGACGACTTTAGAGAGAAGCTTTATTTTGGTGGAATAATGTGACGGCTGGAGTAAATGAAGAGGAGATGACATGGGCAGAGTTTAGGAGAAGGTTTCAAGAGAGGTTCATGTTTATGATGGCGCAGCCTACTTTGCTCAAGAAGTTTGCTGAGTTGGAGAAAGGGGAGATGTTTGTTTTGGAGTATGATAGAAGATTTGAGGAGTTAGGTAGGTATGGGTATGCTACTGTGGATATTGTGTTGAAGATGGATGATAAATTCATAAGGGAGTTGAAGCTTGAGTTGGCAAGGGCTACATTACCTCATATCAGAAACCCTTGGTTGTAGAAATGGCTTTGAGACACGAGGAGATGCTTGATTTGTCGGATAAGAGTAAGGCAAAGGAAGTCCAAGTGGGGCAGAGTCATAAAAGAAAATTCTTTCATAAGAAGGGAGCTTAAAAAGATGGAGCCGTGAAGAAAGGAAAGTTCAAAGTGGTTTGTTATAAGTTCAACAAGAAGGGCACTTTGCTATTGAATGCTGCATAAGAAAGGCGAAGGAAGTGATCGAGAAGAAGAACATCAAGTGCTTCAATTGCGATCAGATTGGCCATTATAAGAGCTAATGCAAAGAACCGGCAAAGGAAGGGAGAGGAAAAGTATTTGCATTGGAACCAGCTACCTCGAGGCCAATGGCACAGGAGAAAGGGAATCAGTATTAGAAGGTATGCTTCAGATCCATGATATGTCTGTTAGCATTTTTTTATACTGTTGCATCACATTCTATATCTCGATGTTTGGTAAATAAGCTTAACCTAGAACCCACATATTTAGTTACTTCCTTAGAGTTGTAATGCAACTTCCTTAATTTTTGATAACATTATTCAGAAGATATATTTAGATAAATTAAATAGAATAATGATAATAAGGATGCCGAGATTTGATTAAATTAATATATGGTCGTTCTTACTAATTGAATAAATGAGCTTTAATTTGGTTTAAGGGATAATTTAGTTACACATAGGCATATCAGTAAAATAGCCTTCTTATCATTTTACGTGGCTATTACTTCTCCTCTATGTCCATTCACGTTTCAGTTTTCTTACGGTCACAAAATCTGAAACTTAAATCAAAGTCGGTCGTTACCAAAGAGGAAAAGAAGGAACTTTTAATCTAAAGCCAAATGTTAAGTTAGAAGGATTAATCAAGGACAAATCTCAAGTTCCTTATCAATTCTAAGGCGAATAATAATTTATTCCATCTCTTCTTGGTTTCTATAATCCTATGATTTCGAATTTATGTTTTATTTCATTTCTATGAAATTTTGGACGATGATATGCTTAGATTATAGATTGTTTGATTTAAACAATCACCTTATATATATAATTCGTATGGTTTTAATGGTAAAACCTTGAGATATTGATCTGAAGTGTCATGGAAATTTGTTATGTTAAGTAAAACATAATTTTTTTGGAGATTGGTTTTAATTTTCATAATTTTCCAAGCCATGGAAATTTTATTAGGAATTTTTGATGGAAAGTACGATATAATTGGGTTAAATATTTATTTTTGTGAATTTCAGGAAGAAGTTGGATTTAAAATTTTAATATGTTACATGATGAATTCGAATTTATGTGATTTTTGCGGATTTTTCCCAATTGATTTACTTGGGGAAATAAATTATTTTGAAAGATGGGTTTTTTACAAATGTCGGATTTAGGTTATTTAGAAAGGTTTTAACGTTTAAATCCTTTAATTTAGGATCTGAATAAATGCAGTAGTTTTAGAAGTAAAGTAATTGAAAAGTTTTATGGCAGCCAATCAGTGTCTTCCAACTAGGCAAGTTGTTAAAAAGAAATTACTTAAAGTTGTTATGATTTAGCCTTTAAATCAGAAAAAGTTGTTTCGCCTTTAATGGAAGACACCTTTCGACACCTTTGGTTCCGCCTTATTATAGTCGAAAACATCAAATTCAGAACCTTCACCAATACACATAGTATCTCTTGGAAGATACATAGTAGATTGGAAGATAGGCGGAAGCTTTGGTGCTGGAGGGTAAGCCTGCGATGGGGTTGAAACCCTATTTTGTTTTATAAGTTAAAGTCCTTGCCTTGTTTTGCTTAAAGCTTTCGACTTAGTCGAAACATATCACTTTTGAAAAAGGTGTATGTTTAGCTTTCAAAGAAGGTTGCCATGTAATATTAAAAGTGCAGCTTTCGAAGGAGTTCTTTTTCTTTAAATAAAAGCTTTCGAAAGGGGTTGGTCTCGACCTAGTCAAAGCCTAGCTGCTACTCTACCTTTTGACCATGTTGACCAGTAATGCTTTCGAAGGGTTGCACTTGTTTTTACCTTAAACCAGACCTTTTTCCTAATTGTTTTCGAAAGAGGTTGGGGTTTTGAAGGAGATAGAGTCGAAAGGGGTTTCGACTCAGACCTTCAAAGTTTTAATTTAAAGTCTTTCGCTTTCGAACTAGATGGCTCCGACACCAACAATTTTTCGCAATTCTAGTTTTTGTTGGTTTTGAAAGAGATACTTTCTTATATAACCAATTTGGCCCAAATGGTGATTTTAAAGAAGTAAACACAATGCTTTCGAAGGGGTACTTTCATATGTTTTGAAGCTTTATGTTTTAAAAGATGACTCAATACTTTCGAAAGGCACCAATGGTTTCGAAAGAGGATATTTTCCAAGTGTTTCGAAATGTATGTATACAATGTTTTGAAAAGAAGTCTTTGATTTTGAAGGAGGCTATCCAGGGTATCGAAAAAGATGTTTTTATTATTATAAAACACAACCCAATCTCAATTTCAAAAGTAATAACCATGACATAAATAAAGATTTTGAAATATTACTCACGTTGATATTAACCCATAACTGTATTTTGGGAAAAGGGAAGAATAACTGGTTAGGTTGACCCAGTAGTGAATATAACTCGGCAGATGTTAAAATTATAATTAAAGATATTAGTAGGGACCAATAAGTTTGCAGTAAGCCAATGAAAATTATATGATATCGACAGGGTCTAATGGGTTCATAGTTAGCCTATAAAAACTATGATTTGATACTGCATGGGGCCAGTAGGTTTGTAGTTAGCCCATGAAAGCGATGTCCAGATCAAGATATTGACAATCAGCCAATAAGTTCCTAGTTAGCCCATGAAAACTAGGATAAGAAACCAGATATTAGAGTAACCAATAGGTTCTTAGTGATCCTATGAAAACTAAGTATTCGGACAGATAGTCCTTAACATTTAAAAGGTTAATAGTAACCCTAGAAACTATAATTGAGGCAGATAGTCAGAATGAATGGGGTTTGGTAATCCATATTTAATATACTTGTTTGCATATCATCGTAGTGTTTTGAAATACTATGTTTTAACCGTTGTGGACAAAGGAGCACAATATATATTTTTATAATGTTTTAGGATACTAGCGAGGGGAAAAACCGTTCCGCTTCGGCATGATCTCACTAGGTATCCAATGGTTTGAGATGGTAGATTATTATTCATACCAGGCTTTTTGTCCGACTCAAAGTTTTTTCCCCTTAAACACTTGGGTACTCAATTGAATTTGAGTAGGTTAAGAGTTAAAGGTTTTCAGGTTTTTCTTTTAGACGGATAAAGCTTCTAAAGGCACGTAGGAGGCATACAGTTATTTAAAGTTCTTTTATTTCTACTGTGTGTTTTGTTTATAAAGGCAAATTGTTTTCTTGCCTATCTATATACTCTGATCTACCATGGGAGCATCTTCATATGTCGCTCTTGGAGTATTTTATAATAATTATATGTTATCTGAACGTGGTCTGCGAATTGGGATCATGTAATGAATTTGGAATATTTTGAAATGGAATGTGGAGTTTGTTTTGTTGGTTAAAACTTTTCCATATTCTTATGTTTCTATATATCAATGTATCTAATACCATCGTATTTGGCCACCGAGGATTAATAACTATGGATGATTGCAGCTTGCATAGCCATTAGTTTTGGGCCTTCAAGCAGGGGGATGTTACAAGTTAGTATCAGAGCATAGGTTTATGAAAATTTAAAAGAAACTTAAACCTAAAAGATTTTTCAAACATAATCCAATGAATCAGATAACAAGATTGGGGTTTACTATAGTAACGTACCTGTACTTGCTATATATAGTTATATATAAGCACTTATACCTATCTTAGACCATTCCTCTGTATGTTACTAAGGCTCGTATGTAGATTTATGAGAAAGGAGATATGGAAGAAGGAAATGAAAGAGGAAATCTTGGTGGAGGAAGCATCACAACTAATGGAAATGCTCGACCCACTATTGGAGAAACCTAGGTCGACCGGCTAATGCTAGTAACCAAAGTGCTGAAGCCAATGTGGGTGCTGAAAATCCAGTAGTAGATATGGGGGCGATATATCAGTTCTTTGCTGGTTTGATGCAAGCTGGTGCTGCTGCTGGTGTGGCTAGAAATGGAGGAGGTCATGTGGCTCCGTTGGGAATATTGCTTTGTTGAGTAGCGATTAAAACCAGATTGGGTGGGAAACCATTTTTGGGAAGAGAGAGTGGCATGGAAGTTCAAAATTGGCGGTTGCATTACGAGCGTATATTTACTAATATGGGTCTGAATGACGGAAAAATGAGGAGGTTGACCTCTAGGCAGTTGCAGGGGTTAGCACTGCATTGGTGGAACGGTGTCACTGTTGGAGCTCTGGAAAAATAGTTAACTTGGAATGATTTTAAGACAAGATTTGAGCAGAAGTTTGTATCTGAGTTTGCCAAGTCTGAGCTAATAAGGAAATTCATGGATTTAGTGTAAGAAGATATGTTAGTAGTTGAGTATGTTACTAAGTTTGAAGAGTTGTCTAGATATGGGTATGCTCTTAAAGATACTAACATCAAAAGGAATGAGAAGTTCATACGTGGACTGAGACCCGAGCTTGCTAGGATGACCATGACACATGTCCGTGATCCTTGTAATATAGTAGTAGAGATGGCTATTTACCGTGAGGAGTTGTTTGCTGATTTAGCTAAAGAGAAACCAGTGGAAACCCAGGGTTCTCAAGGGAAGAAGAGGAAGTTCATTAAAAAGAAGGGGACCCATAAGGGAAATACCACCAAGAAGTCAAAGACTGAGGTATTTTCTATAAGTGTGATAAGAAGGGTGACTCTGCTGATGAGTGCCTGTGAGGAAATGGGAGGAAGGCTGCAGCTAAGAATAATGTGAAATGCTTCAAATGTGATCAAGTTGGGCATTACAAGAATCAATGTCTAGAGCAATTTAAGGAGGACAAAGGAAATTTTTTTGTTATAGGACCAGCTAGGCCTACTGCAGCAGATAAGGGAAAGACAGTGATAGGAGGTACACTTTTGATTCAGAGTATTTCAGTTAGAGTACTTTTTTATATCGGTGCATCACATTCATTTATATCTCAGTGTTTGGTTGATAGATTATGTCTAGAACCTAACTACCTTGTTACTTCCTTAAGGGTTACGAATCCAATAGGAGGGTATGCAACTCTAGAGTTAAGATGTGACCAGTTAGAACTTGACTTGTTAGGTCATAAGTTTGCATGCAGTTTGTATGTTATTGATTCATAGATTTCAAGATCATTTTGTATATGGATTGGTTGAGTATTTATGAGGCTATTGCCAGGATAGAGAAATATCACTGAGACACCCTGATAGTCATAATCAAGTATTATTCTCAGTAGAGAATACTGACCGGAGTGTTAGTGCTATACTTAATGATATGGAGGTAGGAAATGAGTTACGTTAGGTTCAGGTAGCAAGAGAGGTTCCAGATGTCTTTGAGAAAGTCACTGAATTACCCGCTAAGAGAGCTGTTGAGTTTAGAATAAATCTTGTGCCCGAAGCTGCACCTGTAAGTACATCACCTAGTAGGATGACACTAACTGAGATGAAGGAATAGAAACTGCAGCCAGTGGATCTAGAAGGAAGGAATTTTATTAGACCAAGCAATTCGCTTTGGGAAGTGGCGCGGTGTTCGTGAAGAAACCAGATGGGTCGTTAAGGATGTGTATTGACTTTCATAAGTTAAACAAAAGGACAATTAAGAATAAGTATCTTTTGCCAAGAATAGATGATCTATTTGATCAGCTGAGTGGAGCCTGAGTGTTTTCCCAATTGGATTTGACGAAAGGTTTCCATCAGTTAAGAGTGGCGGAGGATAGTATTCCTTTGACCGCATTTCACGCTAGATATGGTTCATATGAGTGGTTGGTATGCCATATGGATTGACAAATACACCTGCTTCCTTCGTAGCTTTGATGAACCGAGTGTTCTGAGAGTACTTGGATAGGTTTGTACTAGTATTTATAGATGACATTCTAGTATATGCTAAGGATGAGAGAGAGCATGAAGTTCATCTTAGAGTGGTGCTTGAGACACCGAGGAAGAATCGGCTAAAGGCGAAATTTACCAAGGGTCATTTCTGAAAGAAAGAGGTAAAGTTTCATGGTCACGTGTTTTAGAGAAAGGATTGTCAGTTGATCCTGATAAGATCAAAGCAGTGAATAATTGGAAGAGGCCAGAGATGGTGACTGAGATAAGGAGTTTTCTTGGACTTGCTGGCTACTACCTGAGATTCATTAAGAGTTTCTCGTAGATAGCAGCACCCTTAACTAGGCTAACCAGAAAGGAAGCGAGACTTGTTTGGTCCGACAAATGTGAGGAGGCATTCCTTAAGTTAAAACATTCGTTGACCAATGCACCAGTATTGGTAGTTGCAGACGGAGACCGGGCCTTGGTGGTGTATACGGATGAATGTGGAACTGGATTAGGAGCGGTGTTGATGCAGAGTGGTAAAGTAATTGCCTTCGCATCTAGGCAGCTTAGACCATATGAACTCAGATATCCTGCTTATGACTTGGAGTTGGCAGCTGTGATCTTTGCATTGAAGATTTGGAGACATTATCTCTTAGGAGAGAGATTTGAGTGGAATACCGATCATAAGTCTTTACGGTATTTATTCTCTTAGAAGGAGTTGAATATAAGACATCAGATGTGGCTGGAGTTTTTGGCTGCTTATGATTTTAGTATAGAATATACACTAGGAAAAGGTAATAAGGTGGCAGATGCCCTTCAGGAAACATCAAATGTGGTGTTAGCTATGCTGGCGAAATGGAGAGATTTAGAAGCTTTAGTCAGTTGTGATGTACAGTTAAGATCGACTGCTGGTTATAGTCAGAGTACCGCCAGGTTGTCTTGTTAATAAGTTCGACCAGTATTGATTGAGAAAATTGCTTCTAAGTAGAAGAAAGATCCAGTAGTAGCTGGATGGATCAGAATACTTAAGGTTGGAGCAGAGATGGATGATTTAAAGGATTTTATCCTTGACCGGAGAGGGTGGCTACGAAAGAAGGGACGGTTGTGTGTTCCGAATGTGGAGAACTTAAGGAAAGAAGTTCTTGGAGAATGTCATCGATCCAAGTTTATGACTCATCCTGGAGGAACCAAGATGTATTAGGATATGAAAAGGAGATTCTATTGGGAAGGCACGAAGAGGGATGTTGGCTTGTGGGCTGGAAAGTGTGTAAACTATCAACAAATGAAAGCTGAACATCAGAAACCAAGTGGGTTACTACAGCCTTTAGAGATTCCAGTTTGGAAATGGGATTCGATATCCATGTATTTTATAGACAGGTTGCCAAGGTCAAATAGAGGTATTGAAAGTATATGTATTATAGTGGACAGATTGACCAAGAGTTCCCATTTCATTCCAGTTAAGTCAACTAGAACGGCATATGTTTTAGCAAAATTGTTCCTGAAGAACATAGTTAGAATGCATAGAGTTCCCAGTAGTATAGTCAGTGACAGAGATGCATTGTTCACTAGTGAATTCTGGAAGAGTCTATAGGAAGTGATGGGTACCAAGCTTAAAATGAGTACTGCATATCGCTCTCAGATAGAAGGGCAGACAGAGAGAGTCAACAAAGTACTCGAGGATTTATTGAGAGCTTGTGTATTGGACTTTGGTGGATCTTGGGAAGATCACCTATATTTGGTTGAGTTTTCCTATAATATTAGCTATCAGACTAGTATAGGAATGTCGCCGTTTGAAGCTTTGTATGGAAAGCCATACAAATCACCAGTATGTTGGCTAGAGACTGGAGACAGATTAGTCTTAGATCCGGATTTGGTTGGAGAGACGTTAGAGAAGATTGAGTTGATCTAAGAGAGGATGAAGGAATGTAACATTCCTGTTTTTAAATCAAATTTAATTGGAAATTAATTTAATTTTTGAAATTAAATTGTGAATTAATTTGGAAATTTCCAAATTTAAATGGATATTTTGTTGTTTATTAGTATAAATGGATATAAATATGATTTTTAAAATAGAATTTGTAACTGGAAATTCAAAAATAAATATTCTGAGAAATACATTGATTATAAGCTTAATTTTGGATTGAAAATATGGCAATAAAAATATATGTTGAAGATAAAGATTTGGAAGATGAATAAATTATGATTAGAATAAAATATGTATTTATAAAAAGATATTGTTTGATTGTATATTCATTTTTGAAATTGAAATTTAAAAATAAAACCTTTAAATATATATTGGATTAGAAAAGCTCTATTTCAAAAATTGATATTTGTTTTCTAAATTTTTTAAACATGCATTTTCATTTGAAAATGATATTTTGAAATTGATATAATAAAATTTTCAAAAGTTAATTAAGAACTAAGTTTTAAAATATTTATTGATGTATAATTAAATTTTAAAACCCTTTTTCTTCAAAAGATTATATAAATGATAAACAAATAAAATGTATTTATTTAATAGGGAATATAATGTAAAGTCATATTTTAAATATTATTTAAAATGTTTAGGATATAAACATAAAAGAGTTAAGTAAGTTATAAAACTAAAAGCGGTTTAAAACAAAGTTTTAAATCATATAAAGTAAGGGCTTTAAAAAATATTTATAAATAAATTAAAGAAAAGGGTTTAAAACATAAAACTTCTTATTCGTAACATTTGTAAAACAATAAAACTATGTAATTAAAAAATGTTATCTTCTTAACCAAAGAATTAAATGAGTGTTGGTGAGTTAGCATGCAAGATTAACAAGTGGCATTTAATTCTCTTAATTTTTTATTGATGTGTATTTAAAGAAAAGAAAAAAAATACTACATTTCTCAGTTCAAAAAAAATTCTTAACTGGAAACAATAAAGATTTTATTAAAACAAAATACAAGCTTGGAAGCTAATCATCTCAGCATCAAAACCTGGAAATCAGGAAAGCAAAACAGCAGTTGAAAATTAAAATTTGCTGCAGCTTCAAAGCCTAGAAACTTAACCAGAGAAGAATCAAAAGTAATATAAACAAAATCATCACAGTCTCAAACACAAAGCAGATTTTCAAGCCTGAAAACAACAATTTAAGCTATGGATCGACTCATCTGTTTAAGCTAAGGTCGCAAACAGTAAAGTTTAGCAGCAAATCCAAATTCCAACATTTGAGCTTCAAGATTTGTTTAAATCAAGAATCAAAGAAAGTTAAATATTCAACTCAGTTTTGTCAAAGCTAACAGATCAATTCTTTTCATTTTTCAGGTTCAAACTTGTTCTCTGCTTCCAGAAACTACAGGTGAGCAAACATCACTTTTAAAAAAACCTTGATATGTTTATATCTTGATGAATGGTTGAAATAATGTATTCATGTGTTTGCATGAATGAAATTTAATAAGGTTGTACATATATAAATATGATATAACCTATGCATGTCTTTATATATATACAGAGCTCTGTTCTTCATTCTCAGGCTTAAAATAAGTAAGAAAAAAAATTAAATTTCCATTCCCCTAATCATCTATAAGTATGAAGTATGAACAATATATGTTAGTAATAGCAAGATATTTGATTCAAAATAATTTCAAGTAAGATTTGAAAATAGTGTTTCACTGGAAGGAAAATGACAGTGAAATCTCAACATATCAAAGAATTCAACTTCAATGATTTAATGTTTCAGGTATATAATTTGATTTATCATCAAAAAATATGAATTTTAAAAATGGAATTAAGATTTTTAATTGGGTAACTTGAGAGGAATTGATGGTGAACATAAAATGCAAGTTGGTCAGTTTCTGGCGATCGACATGGTGGCTAGGGTCGTGTTCTTTGTCGAAGCTAGATGGAGGACTTACGATCAAGAGAAAAATGGATTTGTATTTTTTTGTGGCCGTAGTAATCGGAGTTCGACGAAGTAGGTTTCTGACCTAGTTTTTAGTTCATACTAGAAATCGGGTTGATGCGTCGTTGTGGTTGATCTACAAGCGATCGCACAAGGGGGTTTGACACGTATGATCGTGACGAAGCTGTGGAAGTGGTGGCGAAGCATCGAATGATCGTGATTGTCGTCGGCAAGTCAATTTCGTTGGGGGATTTGGTACCAGGTAATGCCAGATACACTAAATTTTGGGTTTAGAAGGGTTTGACATTTCTGGGCGATCGAGTCGATGGTCGGAGTTATTGGTGACTTGTGGAGGATGTCGGCGAAGATCGGAGATGGCCGGAGTAGTGGTGCATGTGCACGCGTGTGTAAGTGAAGTCTGGGTAGTTGGATCAGAGATGAAGAAGGTAGACTCGAAGTTTATATTGGGAAGAAAGGGGTTGTGGCTCGAGTTCTAACTCGGAGCATTTCTGAGCGGCATCGGGGTTCAACACTTAACAAATTTTAGGTTTAAAAAAAATACACGGGTGAGATTGGGAGGAAACCCGAAGTGAAGGGCTTGTAGACTCGGGGGTTGACTCGAGTGAGTCTCGGGGTTGATATAAAAACAGTCTTCTTAACCATAAAATTTTCAAAATTTTAAAATATTTTCAATCCACGTTTTGGATAATGGTAGTAATTTAGGTATTTGATTAATAAAAGTTTTCAATAAGATATTTTAAAAAGTAACTAAATTTAAATTATTTAATTTGTGGAATTATTTATTAATTAATCATTTTAAATAAATAATGTAATTAAAAGTAAATTAAGATGAAATATTGGTTTGTAATTCTTAATTAACCTTAATTTCTTATGTTAATGTTGATTAATTATAAGGTTAATTAATTAAAGATTTTGATAAAGATTTAATGATAAATCAAGATAGAGGATTTATAATTACTTAAATATTTAATTAACAGTTAATTAAAGGTTAATTAATTATTAATTTAAGACAATTTATTTATAATTAAGGATAAATTAATTAAGGCAATTAATTAACGATTAAAGTTAATTAAGTAATTAGGGATAATTACTTATTATAATTAATTAAGGATAACTAATTAAATGATAATTAATTAAGGGTTAATTAATTGATTAATTAATTAAGAATAATTAATTAAGGTTAACTAAATAATTAAGATTAATTCTTTAATAATTAAAGGTTAATTAATTCATGAATTAAGGTTAATTAATAAATAATTAAAGGATGATTAATTAACATAAATTGTGATTAATTTATTAATCAACCAGGATTAGTAATTTATCTGATTTCAATTAATCAGATGATCAATTAACCTTATTTATGGATGACTGTATTTTATTGAATGCTGTGAATTGTCATGATACTGTGTGATATGAATTGTTTTAGTTCAAGCTGTGATGAATGTAATTTATTTATCTATAATGCCTTTATATTATCTATCTGTGATTCTATGTATATAGATAAGCGTTATAGGATTATACCGCTTATTGATATTGCTATGATTGTATCTGTGATGATTGATGTTGTTGCACTATTATGTAAAACCCCTGGACTACACCATACACACACAAATATGGATTGCACGTGTAAATTGGTTAAGTCACAGATTTTTGAAATAGTTTTAAAATTGAATTTTTGAATCCAAATGGTTTTGGAGATGGATTGGGTTTAAAGTGAAAAGCTTTTGAAAAGGTGTTTTCAAAGATAAAAAATAATTTTGAATAACTTGATAAAGTTTTGAAATTTAAATAATTTGATCTAAATTTGAATTCAAAATTTGAAATTGAATTCTATGTTGGAAATTATGGCTTAAAAATGTTATACAAGTTATAAAAGGGTTATATGGGTTTTAAACCATTTTAAAAGTATTGTTTTGGGAATTTGAATTTAAACCAAGTTTGAAACACTTTAACTTGTATAAATGAAATCGGATTTTTCCGAAATGAAAACTATTTGTTTCGAAATAATAAAAAAATTCATATAAGGAAAGAATTTCCAATTCGTGTTAAAGGGATTTCAATTTTGAAATGAAAATGATTTTTTAAGTTAGGAATGAACCTTTGGAAATGATTTTGAAAGCTACGAATTAAATCTTTGATTTAAAGATTGAATGAGCTAATCCATATTGAAATGGAAATTGTTTTGAAATCGGTGAATGGATCTTTGTGAAACTGCGTGAACTTTGTGAAATGAATCTTTTTGTTTAAAGATTTGAAATGGTAATTGGTTTAAACCATTTGAAAGGAAAGTTTTGGATTTTAAATTATGGCTTAACTGAAATCCAATATCCATATGTTTTTAAATATTGCGCTCATTATTCGATTTAGCCGGAAGAGGACCTTGTTTCATATAACCCATTCCGAATAATGATACGATGTTATGGATAGCATTTGAAGACTGGTGGTGAACACCGGATATTTTTGAAAGCGAAAGGATAACTCGTTGAATGTCTCTGCACTGACTGGTCCCCGGTATAGAGATCTCCATATGTGATGGGAAGTCCGAACGTGATTAGGAATTATTCGGATTTGCAAGGGCTTCTTTGGAAGTGCCTTCGGTTCTGTTCGAAACCGGAACAGACTTGTATAGATGTGTGTCTGACATTGCACTTTGAGATGTAAAGCTGGTTTCTATCAAATACAATTCTGTTTTGTGGCGGAGATTTATTCTCTTAGCTTAACACCCTTCTCTGAGACGTACGAGCTCAGAGGTTATGTAGTTGATGGTTAGTAGTGATACATTCCCAATTTGGTAATGTGGCATACGAAGTGCTGCTGATCATTTGTTGATCAAAGCATGGCTTTATGAAAAAGCGTAGCTTTGTGGACGAGACTGCATTAGGACCTCACACCTCGAAAATGGTCGAAACAGGAAAGATGCAGCAAGGTTGCAGGGGTCGCGCCTTTAGGGTATGTCTATTCCTTCTGGAAAAGGGTGGTATCATGGTTTGGAGCCCAGATACTTAACTCATGTGGGCACTGTAAATTTTGTTACTGTGTGATGTTGCTTTGTGACTGAGGCATCTCGGATAAAGGTCGCAAACGACCAGGGGCGACATATCTTAGGTTTTACTCCCGGAAAGGGAGTAAACCGGCCTTGTGTTGGCAGGGAGCCGGGTAGGTTCTCGGGGCGTCCCTCTAGAGGCTTACCCATGTGGCAATGGGAAGTTCCTTGGCCTGACCATTTGTTGGAATCCAATCATCCAATGCACGCCTTGTGCGGTTTTAGCTGTAGAACCTGCCATCTAATATGGTAGCTATAGTAGGCATACTATAATGGTACGTATGCTGGCTAAGATTAATATTATACTTGCAAATGTTTTCCACTATACACTAATAATAATATCAAAAGGTTTTCGCGTATCAAGCATATTTGATTATCATAAGGATAAATCTCCCCCAAGTGTGCGATTGCATGGTGTGTGTGCCGGGAGGCCTTATGGTAGTTTCATTTTCCAAAAATCATTGCGGATTTCAATTTTTTTAAAATCTTTTGTTGTTTTGTTTTAAAGATAAACTGTTTTTGTTTGCTCATACCAGTCCCATGACTGACCTGAAGTTTATTATTCCCTTCCTAAACTCTGGGTGCCCACAATTTTCCACACGGACAGTCTGGAGTTGGATTTTTCAGATAGTCGAATAGTAGGTGCAGATTTGATAGCATTCAATCTCTGGATGTTGGCGATTGCATTGGGATCGAGTTGCTTCACTTCAGTGTTGATGGTGGTTCAAGCTTATTGGAGTGGAGTCCCTATAGCTTTTAGGATGAGATTTTGGTTTGGACTTGCAGATTTTGGATTCACTCTTTATCAAAGATCATATCCGAGTTATCTCTTCCGTTGTTATCATATTACGGTGTGTATATTTGTCTCTGATATTATTGTATCATATTGTATTAGATATTGCATTCATTGTTGTATCAATGATATCATTCATTTTCTTCCGCTGTGTTGTTATACTTAATGTGTTATAAGCTCCGGCGAATCAAATTCGATGTTTGGATCTGCGGCATTCGAGTATGAGTGACATATTCAGTGTCGATTTTTGAAGGTCGAGTCAGGGTCGTTTCAAGGAAGCTCTGTCTAGGCAGAAGAGTTAAGCGGATAAAAGGCATGAGGACTTAAAATTCTCAGTTCAAGATAAGATTTTCATCAAGGTAACACCTATGAAGGGTGTGGTATGATTTGGAAAGTCGGAGAAGTAGCCCCAAGGTATGTAGGTCCTTTCCAAATTATAGAGAGGTTGGAAAGCTCATATACAGAATAGAGTTACCAAGCAGTTTGGCAGGTGTATCGACCCACCTTTTTGGATGATTTAAATCGATAATAAACAACACATGTCTAATTCAAACCATTCAAAGGAAAGGACTGTTAATAAGGTAATAAGAAAATAATAGACAAGAAGGAAAAACAAAACGCAGAATCCCGCAACGGAATGACAAAATATAATAATCAAATACATAGTTCATGTAGCTGTTTTACAAATGACATTTGATTATACTTTTAAAATTCAAACTAGAGTTTTACATACATAAAAAATAATGATAAAATAATGCAGCGGAACACAATAAGCAGTGGAATAATAATAAAAAATAGTAATAATATACTGAATCTTCGTCTTTGTCCTCTAGAAAATAAAATGATCTTCAATACACTTAAAAAGCTCAGACTGACCCGAGCATAATGACAAACAATACACTCGAGTCAGAACTAAAAATTCCTATGTAAGTCAAATCAATCTCAAATAAAAATGTGAGTGCAATGGCTTCAGAGATGTTATGGGATTTTTCATCTCCTATCAAGTGTACAACGTGTGTGTAGTAATTTACGAGATTTCAAATAATTCGAAATACCAATTTTAACCACTTTAGTTAAAATAAATCCGAAGTTTAAATTAAAAACTTAAACTTTTTAAATAATTCAGTATCAATAAATAATCCAAATTTAAGAAATTATATGGGTATATATCATTTCAACCCATAATTTAAATGTCTTAATTATCCAATTCTAAAATGGTTCAGAGGACCACATAAATGATGTCAATACTATACAGGGTGATAACAAGGACATTTTAAAATAAATAAACAACCATACATCCAACATATCAATCAATAATCATCCATTTCAAACAACATCAAAATCAACCAATATATTTCAACATATAATAGTTATCAATATCTGGGTTTAACTATAGATTAAATTCCAATATAAAATCGAATGTCAATTCAGATTCAATGTCAATTCAAATGTCAACTTAAATCAACAAACAACAATAAAAAAAATGATATATCGCATTATATATTTTATTTAACTTGCAACAGAATTTTTAGTATTGCGTGAGTGGGTCGAATCACTCACCGTTTTGCTTTCCCTTTTCTAGCCAGATTTGGATCTGCAACTACTTTCCCATTTTGTTTTGTTTCCTCGCAATCTTAATCTTTTTTTATAGAAAGTTTTGGAGAGAAGAATATATAGATCTGGGTTTGAAGAAAAAGACTTGGAAAGAAGAGAAGATTTGAAAAAGAAAAAAAGTTAAAGAAGAAGAAGAATTGAAAAAAAGAAAAGGAAGCTTTAAAAAAGAAGATTTGAAGAATAAGAAGAAGAAAGAGAAAAAAAAGCATTGGGAAAAGGGAGAGAAAGGAGATTTGAAGAAGAAACATGAAAAAAAGGAGGAAGGTGAAGAGAGACAAAAAATAAAGCTACAGAAGATGAGATTTAAAAAAAAAAGAAATGAACCTACAAGAATGAAGATTGAAACTTGTAAAAAGCTAATAAAGCTAAATTTAAACAAAGTAGGAATTGAAATAAAGTAAAAATATGAACAACCCAAAAATGGTAGGTATTAAAAGAGGTTGAAGGAAATAATTAAAAATATGAAAAGTAGGTAACGTTCATTAAATTAAAAGGCTTTAGACAATGTAAATGGAAACGAGTAATGGAACAAATGAGGAAACAATGAAAAAAATGTGCAATTATTAATTAGAATGGGAACCAATGGGCTAACTCTACTCTATAAAAAACTCTTCGAGTTCAAATTTCAAAACATTGGTTCACTCAATTAATTTTGTTAACCCCAAACATACAAATTTGACGTTAATTTAAGATTTAACTACCACAACATAACTAAATATAAACACACCAATTTACATAACGGGGACAGCTGCTACATAAAATAAAATATGAATCATGATTTAAAAATTTAAATTTAAAAACAACATTTTTCTCGACACATAATTATGAACTCAAATATTTAATTTATTTTAAATTTCAAGGTTAGCAATAAAATCACTTTCGTGCAACTTATGCCTGTTATTTAACTACCGTAAAAATGTTGTATTAAAAATTCAATTTTCTCTTTGTACAACATTATATTCATATTCAGAATGGAAACATTCACTTTATTTTCCTCAAACATTCTTTTATTTTCATTAAAATGCTTGTTTGCTACTTGCAATTCATAAATGTAAACATTCTTATATTCTAAATCGATCAACTTATATAATATTAGATCCATTCTTATATTTCCAAATAATGTACATTCCAAATGAAAACATTTTTACATTAAATTTATTAATTTTACTTTGTTTCTTTTTCCTCTTTCAATTGAAAGATTTCAATAAATTTGTTTCCAATTAATTTTATTCTTTCACTTTAAAACAGACCCTAATTGATGAAATCAATTAAACAAATACGTGAATATTGTAATCCTTATTTATAGTCAAGCAAACATGTTTATAAAATTACAGTGTCCAACAAGCATTAAATTACATACTAAATAAATGTTTTTCTCTATCAATCAATATTCATTTAGCTCATCATTAAACTGACATTTATTATTTCAGTTTCTGTCATTAAATTATATTCTTATACCCGTTAGATCCTTCCACTTCATTGCTTCATTGTAGTTTGTGGTTTTAGAATTTTATTTATGGTCCAAACTTATGTTCTAATAATATAGATAACATTTGTTTTACATTTCATTACGTTAATATACTCATATTTTCATCCTTTATTTGTATTAACTACTATATTTCCAATTTATTAAATTTTTTTCACACATTAATTATAGTTAAAGTCTCAATTAATTTATTTACCTTGATTTCATTCTCTTATTAAATCAATTATTACCTTACATACATACTCAACATTGTTATATCTTCCATTACATCAATATTTTACCATTTCATCTTACCTTTCATTTACGTAACCTTTTATTTCATTGATTGTAATAAATTCATTTATTAAAATTTCCAATTCCAATAAATTTGAGTAAACCAATTTCCATCCTTTTATTCAAATCAAAGTTCATACTATGATAAAAATTTACATTGGTTACATTGTATAAAATCAAGCTTTTTATCATTATCACTTAAACCTACATTAACTACACTAATTAAGGGAATTAATTACCATTTATTTCCAATTAAATTTAATAGACCAAATAAATAGGTTGTATATATAATAATTGTCACCATTAGCCTTTAATTACATTTATAAGTTTTTTACTTGCAAACAAAGGTTACCATTTCTTTCATAACATTAATTTTATTCAGTTTCCATTAACAATATATTATTTCTATAATGAATTCAATATTTACATTCTTTTTCCTATGTTCAATTTGTATCCAAGTATAACCTTACACTATTTCAATTAATTGGAACTCCATTCAAATTATTAATAATTAGCTTTAATTAACACTATTGCATTTCATTTTAGTATTATTCCAGTTATAAATCTTAAATATTAATTTCTTCCAACAATTAATTACAAATTCTTATTAAATTTACTATTTTTAATTCTCGAAAATTATGGGTCGTTACATTCTCCCCCACTCAAAACTTTTCGTCCCCAAAAAAAGGGAAAAGAAGGAATTAAGTAATCAATATATCATATTCAAGCTATTAAATTTGTAAACAATTTATTTACATAATAGATAATTTAAGTAAAATATATTAATTTATAAACAATTAAATCCTTTTATATCCAAATTAACAAAAATTTGGAAAATATTTCACAAAAATTTCTAAGTCTAAAATTCATGAAAAATTTCGATAGAGTCTCTTTTGTACCAAGAGACTCGAGAGAAATCATAATATCAAAATAACAAAATATATCATATATTTTCAAAACTATATATCCCAATAGCGGAAGAAACAATATAATATCGCTAGAAAACCGTAATCCGAAAACGTACCTATTTGTCGAGCAAATAACATTTATTTTATGAAACCAAAAGCAGCAGCAATTGCTTCCATAATCTGTATTCCACTTTTATAATCCAAAGAGGTTAATACTTATATAGAGGCGAAATGATTATATTATTTTAAATTAATAACAAATAATCAACATAACATAACAACAATCACTTTCAACCAAAAGCATACCATCATCACATAAAATCAAAATAAATCAATACAACATAACAACAATCTTTGCAAACAAGCGTACAATCTTCACAAGGGATCAAAGTAATCAACCATTTCTGAAGTTACAATCATTAAATTTTATTTAATATTCATTTTATTATTTACTTTAATTATCAATAGCTTCAAACATTAACTAAGTTCATAATTTTTTTACTTACAATATTCACTTTCTATTCATTTTATTAAGTAGCACTACAATTATAACTCAGATTTACAACTATTTCATTAAATTTCTTATTTATAAAAGTAAATTTCATTGAAAACTTTCATTATTTAAGTTTTTCTTGTATAATATTCCCTTACCTATCCTTATTTAACATTACAACTTTTAATATTCAGGTAAGTTTTATATATAATTGAAAGTTACATAAGTTTATCTTATTTCATTTTAGTAAATGAACGTACAATAGTTATCATTTCTTATTTCATATCCTTTTTTATTTACAAATTATAAAATTTCAAATTGCATGTATATTTCATTTATAATTTAGCATTTAATTTCTTACTTTCAACTTTAGAAGTTCCAACTATTAAATAGTTAAATTTTTATTCCATTACAATAATTGAAATCCTAATTTAAATTTACTTTAGTTTATTCTACTAGTTTTTTTCTTCCTATTATTTATCTTTCCATTCATTAATTTATATAAAGTTCAATCACTTACATAATTTGTTTTCCATTAAGGATTTAAGTCATTAATGAATCATTTAAAAAATATTACTTAAGATTCTACTGCCCTACTTAACTTTATAACCTAATTCGGCTATTGAATAAAAATTTAAATTTTGGTATTCTCCCTTGAAGAGAAAGGAAATATTTCAATATATCTAAATAAATTCAATTAAAACATTTAACCTCATTCACTTAGTAAAATCTTAAGATATATTTAAAACATCCTCATAGCATTATGTAAAGGTTTTTCAAAAGTCTAAAACAATGTTAGAAGTTTATATCAAAACATTATAATAAGCTTTTAAAATAAAGTTCTTTAAGTCCGAAGATTTATTAGACTCATCATTTTTCAAATAAGTATAAACTCAAGATTATTAAACTGAAACTAATAGTATAGTCAAATCTTACATTAAATTTATAAATCAAAGTATAAAATTTCATATCTTCATAATTAATTTTACACGCTTGTTTTAAAATGAATATTCAAATCATGGAAAAACATTTATTATGGTTTAATACAAAAATTCAAACAGTAAATAAACCAATAAATTTACTATTAGTACTTTGAAATCAAGTAAATATTCCAAACTATACTTCCAAAATAGAGATTCAATTTTTATTTGTCAAGTATATTACTATAAATAAACTTCGCAAATCAATTTTTTTTCCATTTATACAATATCTTTAAACTATACATTCAAAGAAACTTATACAAATTTTATTTGAAATATTCATTTGAAAGCTTCACTTGCAAATCAACCATCTTTAGTACTTTAATACTTTACAAAAATTCATTTGTAAAATTTCTTGCTTCATTTATGAATACCATTTAAATATTTTAAGTAACATCTTTATGAATATATGTAAACTATTTGAAAATAATTATTTACATCATTACTTATATTTACAAAGAAGCTATTGAAAACATTAAATCCATTATTTATAAATTTATTAGTTTTATCTCAAGGTACTTTTCAAACATTATTCATAAATCAATAATCATTTACTCTAAATATGTTTTTATTTAATTAATAACTTCTAAAATATTTAAAACACTAATAATTTACTATTAAACCATGTTGTATATAAATAAACAAAATCTCAAACAATTTAAAGTATTTAGAATTGACAAAAATGATCAAAATATCCTCTATATAATACTTTATCAAAATACTTTTATAACTCGATGTCATAACAGGTTTATCCTCGTTCTTGCAGGCTCTGGCCATGCGTTGATCAGGCGTAAGGCTAGAATTCTCCAAGTACTTAGTAGACCTGTTTCAACACCATGTGAAAAATACTTAAAAAATAGGTATAAGTATCTCCCAAAATCCAATGTCAAATGATGATAATACGATAGCAATGGCCCACTGCTGATCCAGTATTTACGAATGGACACAACTTTTCAGAAGATCCTTCTACCTTTCGGATTCCATAAAAATATCATAGCTAGTTTGTAAAAAAGGGACCATCAACTCCTGCTGCAGTGGTACGCTTCTGATTACATAATTTACGCAATGGGTGCACTTCCTTCCCAGAAGATCCATAAACAACAGATCTCAGGATCGAAAGCGCCTCCGTTCGGTAAACTAAAGAACCATCTACCCTAAAAAAATCGAGGAACTCATGTGTTTAAGTCCGGACAACCATACCAGTTCGAATCCATTTCTGATTTCATCCAAGTCCATTAGGGTTTATCGGTCGAATCCATTCCTAAATTCCCTAAGTCCATCTGGGTCGAAGCATCATACTATACTTCTTCAAGGAGGGTACTTCCCCATACCTCTTACTTCAAAATGTAACATACCATATATAGCACCCTTTCAAAATCATAGCTTCAAATATCGCACTTATATAGATTCCATTATATATAAGATTTCATTTTCAGACAAAGTACTTTCCAAAATCATTAATCTCGAATATATCAAATCATTCTTATATAAATTCCATTATATATAAGATTTATCTCTTCATATCGAATACCTTCCAAAACCAACAGTTTCAAAATCACCTGTACTTATATAAAGACCATCTTATTCAAGAATCAAAATTTCCGAAATCAACTTTGCTATATGAAAAGCCATATGGGATTGAACATCTTTGCTTTATAAAAGGTTTTAAATTTAGAATGGTTTTGTATATAAAATCGTTTCGTGAAATAGTTTTGTATATAAAATCGTTTTGTGAAATAGTTTTGTATATAAAATGGTTGTGTAAAATAGTTTGTAAATAAAATAGTTTGTAGGATAGTTTTTGTAAATAAGATAGTTTGTAAATAAAATAGTTTGTAGGATAGTTTTTGTAAATAAGATAGTTTGTAAATAAAATAGTTTGTAGGATAGTTTTTGTAAATAAGATAGTTTGTAAAATAGTTTTGCATAGAAGAAAATTCCAATTTAAATTACAAAAAATATCCAACCCAAAACTTTCGATTTCATCGTGAAAGCATATCAATAATATTAGAACGTAAGATGTACATATGTCATCGTTTCGCAAAATCACATTCGATCGCTCGCTCGATCACACAAGTTCGCTTTCGAACTAGTATTGTCCATTCAACTTTCCTAATGCAGACTTCGATATGGTTTCTTAACTAGAAACCATCACTCTCCTTGCATAGCCATATACTATGATAGAGAATTCTAGAATTAAACTAAAAATTCATGTCAAATATTCACCGTCAAGAATCGAATGAAAAATTCTAACACGAAATGGTGTAATCCACCTCAAACTTATGTACTCAATTCTGAATCAAATTAATTATGCAAATAAAATAACATACACACAACTTGCGTATTTATTCCAATCTGATTCATCACAATTACATTTCAATCAAATTCATTTTTATAATCTCATTGATTAACACAAATATCACTTCATACTTTAGTATTTGTTTCATAGAATTTCTCCATTTAATATAAAACATTAATATATTCAATCTCATGATATTGCTTATATTTCTCTTCAATTTAAATTACATTCATTTCACATTTAATATTTCTCTTAAATACTATATTTATTTGCAAATCATTTCATAAGGAATTTTCTTAAGTTTATAATCAATTTATAAAAGTTTAATTCCTTTTTATAAGACATTGTTCGAGTTTAAAATAATCACAACTTTATTTGTAACCATTTACTGCATATCCATTTATTTCATAACAATTTATAAATCATGGCTTTATTTAAATCATTTCACTTTTAATTCCTATTTGCTTATCCCATTTAGTTTCACCTTTACCTTTCAATTTATTTATGACCCATTTCATAAATGTTAATTAACTTTACAAACATTTTTTTTTTCAATTTAATATTATTTACAACATTTCCTTAACCACAATTTCAATTTAAACATCTCAAGGCTTAAAGTTCACACTTGTATATTATTACATTACATGTCAATAATGTATATAATAATTCTACTCAACATTAACAAATTAAACCTTGTTTCACTGGCTATCATATCAAGGTTACCAAATTCAACTGTATAATTCAACATAATTATTAAGTTTCAACTCATATATTAATTCAGATGTTTGATTATCCAAATATTCCATTTTATTTCAATAGTTGAAACTACCAATCAAATAACCATAAGTTTCACAACGAAACATTTCAATTCCATAAACAAATATCCAATTCATTTTATTCTCTTTAATACACCATTATTGAACTAGTGTTTAGTCTATTAATTAAATTAACAATAATTAGCCAATGTTTGTAATTTGATTAAATACGACTAGTCAACAATGATAATAAATAGATATTACCATTTCATAAAACAAACACATTACAAATAACTATATTAGTTATAGAAATTTATTCCTTTATATATAACATATAATATTAGGAAAAATAATTTCATTTCAAAACTTATATAAAACATTTTTTATAACACTAACGAATACGCGCTCTCGTATATATATACACTTAAACAGCGCATTGTAGGGTATTACTACCCTATCTCTAACGAGTTAACCCCAATAGGCTAAGGTATGTCTAAACCAAAGCTCTGATACCAACTGTAACGACCCACCTTTTTGGACGATTTAAATCGACAATAAATAATTTAAACCATTCAAAAGGGAGGATTGTTAATGGGGTAAATAATAAAATAATAAAAATGAAGAAAAAACAAAACACAAAATCTCACAGCGGAATGATAAAATATAACAATCAAATAAACAGTCCATAAAGCTGTTTTACAAATGACATTTGATTATATTTTTACAATTCAAACCAGAGTTTTACATACATCAGAAAATAATAAAATAATAATGCAGCAGAACACAATAAGCAGTGGAATAATAATAATAAATAGCAATAATATACTGAATCTTCGTCTTCGTCCTCTAGAAAATAAAATGGTCTTCAATACATTGAAAAAGCTCAGACTAACCCGAGCATAATGAAAAACAATACAATCGAGTTAGAACTAAAAATTCCTATGTGATTTAAATCAATCTCAAATAAAAATATGAGTGCAATGGCTTCAAAGATGTTACCGGATTTTTCATCTCCTATCAAATGTATAACGCGAGTGCAGTAATTTATGAGATTTCAAATAATTCGAAATACCAATTTTAACCACTTTATTTAAAACAAATCCAAAGTTTAAATTGAAACTTAAACTTTTTAAATAATTCAGTTTCGATAAATAATTCAAATTCAAGAAATTGTGCGGGTATATATCGTTTCAACCCATAATTTAAATGTCTTAATTATCCAATTCTAAAATGATTCAGTGGACTACTTAAATGATGTCAATAATATACAAGGTGATAACAAGGACATATTAAAATAAATAAACAACCATACATCCAACATATCAATCAATAAGCATCCATTACAAACAACATCCAAATCAACCAATATATTTCAATATATAATAGTTATCAATATTGGGGTTTAACTATCAATTAAATTCCAATATAAAATTAAATGTCAATTCAGTTTCAATATCAACTCAAATGTCAACTTAAATCAATAAACAACAATAAAAAAATTATATATCACATCATAAAATTTATGTAACTAGCAACGGAAGTTTTAGTATCGCGTGAGTGGGTTGAATCACTCACCTTTTTGCTTTCCCTTTTCTAGACAGATTTGGATTTGCAACTACTTTCTCATTTTGTTTTGTTTTCTTGCTATCTTAATCTTTTTTTATAGAAAGTTTTGGGAAGAAGATTATATAGATCTAGATTTGAAGAAAAAGACATGGAAAGAAGAGAAGGTTTGAAAAGGAAAAAAATTAAAGAAGAAGAATAATTGAAAAAAAGAAAAGGAAGCTTTGAAAAAGAAGATTTGAAGAATAAGAAGAAGAAAAGAGAAAAAAAAGCTTAGGAAAAAAAGGAGAGAAAGCAGATTTGAAGAATAAGCATGAAAAAAAAGGAGGAAGGTGAAGAAAGACGAAAAATAAAGCTACAGAAGAGATTTGAAAAAAATGAAATGAAGCTACAAGAATGAAAATTAAAACTAGTGAAAAGCTATAAACAAACCAGGAATTGAAATAAAGTAAAAATATGAACAACCCTAAAAAAATTAGTAAGTATTAAAAGAGGTGAAGGAAAGAATTAAAAGTATGAAAAGTAGGTAACGTTCATGAAATGAAAAGGCTTTAGACAATGTAAATGGAAACGAATAATGGAACAAAAGAGTAAATAATGAAAAAAAAGTGTGACAATTATTAATTAGAATGGGAATGAATGGACCAACTCTGCTCTATAAACAAACTTTTGGAATTCAAGTTTCAAAACTTTTGTTCACTCAATTAATTTTGTTAACCCCAAACATACAAAATTTGACATTCATTAAAGATTTAATTACCACAGCATAACTAAATTTGAACACATCAATTTACATAACGGAGACCGCCGCTACATAAAATAAAATATGAACCATGATTTAAAAATTCAAATTTAAAAACAATATTTTTCTCCACACGTAATTATGAACTCAAATATTTAATTTATTTTAAGTTTCAAGGTTAGCAATAAAATCACTTCCGTGCAACCTATGCTTACTATTTAACTACCGTAAAATGTTGTTTTAAAAATTCAATTTTCTCTTCTTACAAGGTTATATTTATATTCAGAATGGAAACATTGACTTTTTTCCTCCAACATTCGTTTGTTTTCCTTAAAATGATTATTCGTTACTTGCAATTCATAAATGTAAACATTCTTATATTCTAAAAAGATCAACTTATCCATTGTTATATTTCCAAATAATGTACATTCCAAAGGAAACATTCATACATTAAATTTATTAATTGCACTTTGTTTCTTTTTCCATTTCCAATTGAAAGATTTCAATAAATTTATTTCCAATTAATTTTAATCTTCCACTTCAAAACAGACCATAATTGACGAAATCAATTAAATAAATACGTGAACATTGTAATCCTTATTTATAGTCATGCAAACACGTTTAAAAAATTACAGTATCCAACATGCATTAAATTACATAATAAATATTTCTTTTCTATCAATCAATATTCATTTAACTCATCATTAAAACTAACATTTATTATTTCAATTCATGTTATTAAATTATATTCTAATACGCATTATGTAACGACCCAGCATTTTGAATAATTTAAATTGAAAATATTTGATTAAATTTAATAATTGAATGATGATTTGATTTGAATTTCAAATTATCAGAATAAATTTAGCGATTAAATTATAGAATTTAATCTGTTGTGAGTTGAATAAAAATTTGAATCTTCAAATTTAAGCCGATTAAAAATATTTCAAAGGCTTGTAAAATTCGTATTGATAATATTGAAGATTTTAGAAGCTTCAGAATTGAAATTGAAAGTGAATTGTTCAGTTTTGAAATTTAATCGTTCGAATCGATATTTAAAAATAGTCGTCCGAGGCACAGTCTCGGAATTCGACGAAACCAGTTCCATTGGGTCCGTAATATTGAATTATTGCCGGATTTCAAATTTCGTAATTTTTGGAGTTGTTATGTGAACACACGACGAATAAACGCGTCGAGATCAAATTGAATTCAATTTAAAAATTTAAATTATAATTAATTAACAAACACGTTGTCTTCCCTTAAAACACGTTCCTTGGTCTCAGCCTAAATTCACGCTGAACATCACGAACGAAAATCGTGATAAGCCTGCCCAATTCATTTTAAAAAATCTCCATCTCCCTCTTCCAAATTCATTCGATCGAAAGAAAATTAAAAATGGCTACAGCCCTCTATGAAAATCAATCTCCTTTTCGTTCCTCCAATTCAAAAATGCCGAGCACTCTTCCCCTTCTTAAAACAGTTCGTTCCCAAATTCGTTTAAACGAAACTCAATAAAAAAAAAAAAAGGACCGAAGCCCTAGATCTCGCGCGCGTGGAGAAGACGCGACATGGCCTGGAAGATGATGGCGATGGGGCTCACGAGCGAGCGGCACGAGGTCGCGAAGGGAAGCGGCAGCGACCTCAAGCGATGTAGAGGGGGTGCGGCGACGAACTGATGGTGAGTCGCGTCGTGAAGGTGAGTGGCGACACGGCGGCGGCTGTAGGTTGGAGGCGACTCGATGGAAGCTCAAGTTCGAGCTGTTGATTTTCACAGTGAAGGTATTGAATTTTATTTAATTTAATTTAATATATATATTTTAGTAACAGTAAGTTGTAAAATAGAAAAAAAAAATGTAATGAGAAATTTTGTAAACAGTAAAGAAGAAAAAAAAAAGAATTAGTTAGTTAAATCTATTTCGAAGAAATCAATTATTCGATTAGTTTACATTATTATATTAAGAATAAATTATTAGTTTAACCCAAATTGTTAGCCAAATGAATTATGTTTATAAACAAATTTGTTTAAAATTTAAAATCATTAGTTTAAAATTTAAAATTTTTAGTTAAATAAATTTATAAAAAGGAATTTATAAAAGAAGATATGTTTAAAATTAAATTTATTTGTTAAAAACAAAATTATCAGTTAAAAATAAGTTTAGTTTCAAATGAAAAATATTTTTGTAAAAGAAAAATTTGTTAAGAATTCAAATCAATTGATAAAATAATTTATTTAAGGAAATTAAGTTCAATGGGAAATCTCTAGTTAGGATTATTTTCAAAAGGAAAATTTATTTAAATAAATAGTAAGTTAAGAAAGTTTATTAAAAGAAATTTAAATTTTTAGTTAAACAAATTTAATTTAAAGGAAATCAGTTTGAATTTTTAATTTTTAGTTTAAAATAAAAATAACGAATGTGATGATTTACTTATTGTATTAAACTATTTAACTATTTTTAGTTACTAAAGAATATTTTATTACAAAGAAGTTATTTTAAAATTTTAGTCAAACAAAGTTATTTAAAAGAAAAATCGATTTAAAGATATTAATTTAAGGTAAAAGGATTAGTAGAAATAAATTTTAAAGGAAATTTAATTTTTAAACTTTTAGTTAAATAAATTTGCTAAAGAAAATTTGTTTGAAGTTAAATCATTAGACAATTAAATAGTTAAAAAGAATTTAGTTTTAAATTTAGTTTTTAGTTAAAATAATTTACTAAAAAGAAAATCTTTGGTAAAAATTAAATCTATAGTTAATTAAATTATTTGAAAGAGAGTTTGGTTAATTAAATTTAATTTTTAGTTAAAATAAATTTGTTAAACAAGAAATTGGTTTAAACGAAACTACAAGTTAATTTAACTATTAAAAGGAAATCACAAATCAATCAGAATTATTAAAATGAAAATTTATTATTCGATTTATTTCGAATATTAATAAATTGTGTAAATATTTATACAAGGTATAAATGAAGAAATCAAGTTGAATTGGAAGTGGATGGCAAACAGGAATAAAAGGTGAGAACTTCTCACTCAAAAAGGAATTTCTGTTGTTTATTTAAATTTTAAATAGTTAAATTTAAAATTGATTGACTGTGTTGATTGATTGCTTGAATGATGATTGTTATATATATATATTGGATGTGAATAGACCCTATACGCCGTTAGTAAGCGAAGGTTATTTATTACACACATATACCGCGATATTCCACCTCGAAGTGGAATTGGTATTATATTATATATATAGCAATATATATATATTGGCATATGTATATATTGCAGTTGATTGATTTCCCGCATTTTCTTTTAGCGGATGAGACCCTATTGCGCCGTTAGTAAGCGGATATATATATATTTATAAAATCCCATATACCGCGATATTCCGTCTTGAAACGGAATGGTATTGTGCTAATGTCTGTGGATGCAGGAAAACAGGTTGGAGGGATCCAACTGGATTCCTCACAAATATTTATTGTTTTTAAATATTGTGATATTTGATTGTTTATCATGGATGATATATGATGTTTGAAAGTCGTGATGGACTATTTGCTGTGTTGCGTCATCGGATCCAATTTTGAAAGTATACGTTTATAAAAATATTTTTGGAATTGATTTATTACAAATAAATAAACGTTATAATTTTTATGTTATAAAAAATTATGATTTTTGAGGAATGTAGTTAAAAGTGATTTTTGAGAATATGAGATTAATGATTTGATAAAATAATTTAAACTGGGATTTTTGAATCTATTATAAAAAGTTTAAGAATAGGATTTATGAAATTTGATTATTTTATAAATCAAAGTGATGAAATTATGAAAGACTTTGAAGATGTTTCAAAAGAATAATATAAATTGTTTTATATTAAAAGATTTATAAATCGATATTTGTAAATTAAAAACATTAGAATTTGTAAAACGAACTTTTCTAAGTGTTAAAATAAATTGAAAATAAATTTCATAAATAGAAATGGAATTATAGAATTATAACAGTGAAGTTATAAATAGAATTTTATAAGCAGTAGGTTTATAAAATTTATAAAGTTATTAAAGGAATGATTTTGGATAAATGAATGAATCTTATAAGTTATAAGATTATAAATTTATGAAGTTTAAAGGAATGATTTTGTAAATAAATAAATTATAAGTATTTGACTTATAATATGAATTTTTAGTATATCATTGTGATATGAATTGAGACAGGTTAATAAAGAAAATTTATAAAAGGAAGTTGATGTAAAATAAATAGAATAGAATTTATAAACGTTGTTTTATAAATTCAAAACGACTTATTTTGATAAGTAAATTGTTCTAATTTATTAATAGAGTTATATTCATGTTTTAAACAGTGAATAATTCCTTAAAATAAAAGGAATAGAAGGAATGAAATTTATTAATAATATATTCACGTTTTTGTATAGTGAATATTATGTTAAAGAATTATTTGGAATATGATGTTTTAAATAGAATTAAAACGATCTAATGATGTTCTAAAATACGTTGAGATTCGAAACCATAGATTTCAACATTTATTGTTGAAATAGATGTTTTCGAGAAATAAAAGGAAATGGTAGATTATAACACTGTTGTTATAATAGATGATTTCCGAAAGGAAATGTTTTTGTATAGTATTGGGATTTATATATCTATTTTAATTTCGAATCCCTATACTAGTGATTTTGGGTTGTCGTAACAATGTTTTACGCAACATTCGTTTTGGCCCAAATAAATATGGTTAAGTGAATGATTTCCTTAAAGAATGAAATATATACTTAATTTCGATTAGAGTATAAGGAATATTTTCCAAGGTTGAAAATAAATAAAATTTGTGGATTACTTATAAAATAAATAAGTATGGAAATTGTTTTTCCCATGAGAAATGGAAAGTTTAGAGAATTTATCTTTTTGAAGATAAATTGAAAATGAATATTTGAAATCGTATATTCATAAATATTTTGGAAATATAAATTCAATATGGAATTTATAAATGGAATTGGGAAAATAGGTTTAAAAATAAATATTGATTTATTTTTGAAATATAGAAAGTTATATCTTCTAAAGATATTTTTGGAATTAAATAATTTGGAAAATTATTTGGATTCTGGTGATGTTGGCATATCTATTGATAGATCAATCACCGACTATCGATATTTACCTTTAAATAGGTATTTGTTGTGAATTTGTTTGAAATTGAATGCCACACTTATTTTTTTAAAATAAGCGCTCACTATTCGGGTTAACCGGGAAAGGACCATGGGGTCGTATAACCCATTCCGAATATGTGATACGTCGTGATAAATTGCATTCGAAGATCGGTGTTGAAGACCGGATATTTTCGAAAGCGAAAGGATTTCTTGTTGATTGTCTCTGCACTGGCTGATCCCTGGTATTGAGATCTCCATAAGTGATGGGAAATCCGAACGTGATTAGAAATTATTCGGATTGCAAGGACTTCTTTGTAAGTGCCTTCGGTTCTGTTCGAGCCCGGAACAGACTTGTATGGATTGTATGCCTGACATTACAAGTTGAGATATAAAGCCGATTTCTTTCAAATATATTTCTGTTGGTGGCGGAGAATTTATTCTTTGCTTAACACCCTTCTTTGAGACGTACGATCTCAAAGGTTATATAGTTGAAGTTATCAGCGATATATCCCATTTTGGTAATGTGACATGCTGAGTGATGCTGAAATGATCATTGTGTTGATTATTTGTGATAGGATCGTTTATTTGATCGTCTATCCTAGTGATCATTGTGTTGATCATTTGTTGACCCAAAGCATGGCTTTTGTATAAAGTATGTTTTTGTGGACGTGACTTCGTCGAGCCTCACATCCCGGAAATGGTCAAAACAGGAAAGATGCAGCAAGGTTATTAGGGGTTGCTGTAGCTCCCCTTAGGGTATGTGCATTTCCTTCTGGAAAAGGGTGGTATCATGGTATGGAGCCCAGATACTTACTCATGTTGAAAACACTCTATTTATTATGGTGTGATGTTGGATATCGAGCGCTCGGTTGATAAAGGTCCCAAAGGACCGGGGGATGGCATACTCGTGTCAGTTGTTACCCAGTTAGGGGTAACCCGGCCTTATGTTGGTAGAGATCCGGTTTGGTTCTCGGGGATGTCCATCCAGAGGCATTCTCATGTGGCAATGGGAAGTTCCTTGGCCTGACCATTTGTTGGAAATCCAAAGAAACAATACGAAACTTGTACGGTTTTAGTTGTAGAACCTGCCATTTAATATGGTAGCTATTAGTAGGCATAATATAATGGTACCTATGCTGGCTAAGATTTATATCTTTACTTTCGAAAGAATTTGTTCTACACTATGCAATAATAATAATATCAAATGCTCTTTTTAAATGCGTATCAAGCATGTTTGACTATCATAAGGAGAAATCTTCTCCAAGTCTGCGTTTGCATTGTGTGTGTGGCAGGAGGTCTTATGGTAGTCTCATTTTTAAAAGCATTGCGAATTGAATTTAAAAATATTCCTCTTTTTGATTTTAAAGATAAATAAACTGTTTTGAGTTCTCACACCAGTCACATGACTGACTCGGAGTTTATTGTTTTCCTTCCTAAACTCTGGGTGCCCACTAATTTCCACACGGGCAGTCAAGAGAAAGGTTTATCAGGATATTCTGGATATTCTGAAGTTGCTGGAGGCAAGCTGGATGGCATGGCATATTACTTATATAGTAATTCTTTTTCCGCTGCACTGTTTGATGTTGTATGTTGTTGTACACTCTGATGATATGATGTAATGAAATATGATGAAATGTAATAACTGTAGTTCTTTGTTTAAAGATTATTCATTTATTATTATATGTTGTTCCGCTGCGAATTGTGAGATTCTGTTGTTGTTCTGTTGTTTCCTTTCTGTCCCGTTCTATTTTTTTTAAAATTTTCTATCTTCTGTTTTCCTAATTCTCTGTTTTCTAAAAAAAATTGTCTATCTTCTTTCCCTCTATTTCCTATCTCTTCTCTCTTCTTTCTTTTTCTTTTCTTAAATTTTCTTTTTAAAACCCATAACTATTCGGTTTTTCGGCAACGAAAATCCATATACGTTACATTTGGTATCAGAGCTGATGGTTAAGCGACAACCATGGTTCTGTAGGGTATTACTCGTTAGAGATAGAGTCAGCAGTACTCTAGAATGAGTTTGAGTGTAATAATAGATATGAGCGCGTATTTGTTAGTGAATATAAAATTGTTTTTGAATCGGGTAAATAAGATAATTTTGCCCAAAACTATTTTTGTATAGAAAAGAAATGGTTTTCTATGAATTATTATAGTATATGGTTGCATGATTGTTAGAAGTAATAATATAGAATTATTATCACTAGTATATGGAATTAAATAAAATGGATTGAACTCAAGTAAACTAACTTGATAAATTATAAATTCTAGGACTAATGAATTGAATATAGATATTGAAATTGTGAATTGAATTCAAATGGAATTTAAATTGTGAATGAAATTGAATTGAAATGTGAAATCAAATGAAATTGGATATGTAACTTCAATAGTGAAGTTAAAATATATAAGAAACATATATCGAAATTTTGCAATAGAATTGGCAAAATGGTTTGAATGTTGGATTTGGATGCTACTACTAGCAAGTTATACAGGTTATACAGGTGTATAAAGAAATGGAAATTTTGATTTCAAAGATAAAACATTGAATTGCTCGACAAAAAGGTACGTATTTCAATTTTAATATGAGATTTGATGACTTTCTTCTCTAGCCACTTGGCTTTTCTCTTTTCTTTTTGGATTCTGAGGGGCCGTGGTGCCATTTTGTAGTTGTACCGATCGATCCGCGCAAAGGAAACGCTGGCGAAATTTTTCGAAAATTTAGGGTGTTAGAAAATTTTTGAGAAAAAATTGGAAAGTTTGAATTTGAATTTAAACTTGAATGGTTAGTAAAACAATGTTGTTTGAAACCTATAATTGAAGTTGAAAAACTAGTTGAAATGATAGTAAATCTCTAGTAAAAAGATTTAGGCTAGTGAGTTGATAAAACTATTTGGATTGTGAAAAATGATAGACGGGATAAGAGCATTCTTCTTAACTTGTAATTTCGGTACGAAATTCTTTTAAGGGGGGAAGATTGTAACGACCCAGCATTTTGAATAATTTAAATTGAAAATATTTGATTAAATTTAATAATTGAATGATGATTTGATTTGAATTTCAAATTATCAGAATAAATTTAGCGATTAAATTATAGAATTTAATCTGTTGTGAGTTGAATAAAAATTTGAATCTTCAAATTTAAGCCGATTAAAAATATTTCAAAGGCTTGTAAAATTCGTATTGATAATATTGAAGATTTTAGAAGCTTCAGAATTGAAATTGAAAGTGAATTGTTCAGTTTTGAAATTTAATCGTTCGAATCGATATTTAAAAATAGTCGTCCGAGGCACAGTCTCGGAATTCGACGAAACCAGTTCCATTGGGTCCGTAATATTGAATTATTGCCGGATTTCAAATTTCGTAATTTTTGGAGTTGTTATGTGAACACACGACGAATAAACGCGTCGAGATCAAATTGAATTCAATTTAAAATTTTAAATTATAATTAATTAACAAACACGTTGTCTTCCCTTAAAACACGTTCCTTGGTCTCAGCCTAAATTCACGCTGAACATCACGAACGAAAATCGTGATAAGCCTGCCCAATTCATTTTAAAAAATCTCCATCTCCCTCTTCCAAATTCATTCGATCGAAAGAAAATTAAAAATGGCTACAGCCCTCTATGAAAATCAATCTCCTTTTCGTTCCTCCAATTCAAAAATGCCGAGCACTCTTCCCCTTCTTAAAACAGTTCGTTCCCAAATTCGTTTAAACGAAACTCAATAAAAAAAAAAAAAAGGACCGAAGCCCTAGATCTCGCGCGCGTGGAGAAGACGCGACATGGCCTGGAAGATGATGGCGATGGGGCTCACGAGCGAGCGGCACGAGGTCGCGAAGGGAAGCGGCAGCGACCTCAAGCGATGTAGAGGGGGTGCGGCGACGAACTGATGGTGAGTCGCGTCGTGAAGGTGAGTGGCGACACGGCGGCGGCTGTAGGTTGGAGGCGACTCGATGGAAGCTCAAGTTCGAGCTGTTGATTTTCACAGTGAAGGTATTGAATTTTATTTAATTTAATTTAATATATATATTTTAGTAACAGTAAGTTGTAAAATAGAAAAAAAAAATGTAATGAGAAATTTTGTAAACGGTAAAGAAGAAAAAAAAAGAATTAGTTAGTTAAATCTATTTCGAAGAAATCAATTATTCGATTAGTTTACATTATTATATTAAGAATAAATTATTAGTTTAACCCAAATTGTTAGCCAAATGAATTATGTTTATAAACAAATTTGTTTAAAATTTAAAATCATTAGTTTAAAATTTAAAATTTTTAGTTAAATAAATTTATAAAAAGGAATTTATAAAATAAGATATGTTTAAAATTAAATTTATTTGTTAAAAACAAAATTATCAGTTAAAAATAAGTTTAGTTTCAAATGAAAAATATTTTCGTAAAAGAAAAATTTGTTAAGAATTCAAATCAATTGATAAAATAATTTATTTAAGGAAATTAAGTTCAATGGGAAATCTCTAGTTAGGATTATTTTCAAAAGGAAAATTTATTTAAATAAATAGTAAGTTAAGAAAGTTTATTAAAAGAAATTTAAATTTTTAGTTAAACAAATTTAATTTAAATGAAATCAGTTTGAATTTTTAATTTTTAGTTTAAAATAAAAATAACGAATGTGATGATTTACTTATTGTATTAAACTATTTAACTATTTTTAGTTACTAAAGAATATTTTATTACAAAGAAGTTATTTTAAAATTTTAGTCAAACAAAGTTATTTAAAAGAAAAATCGATTTAAAGATATTAATTTAAGGTAAAAGGATTAGTAGAAATAAATTTTAAAGGAAATTTAATTTTTAAACTTTTAGTTAAATAAATTTGCTAAAGAAAATTTGTTTGAAGTTAAATCATTAGACAATTAAATGGTTAAAAAGAATTTAGTTTTAAATTTAGTTTTTAGTTAAAATAATTTACTAAAAAGAAAATCTTTGGTAAAAATTAAATCTATAGTTAATTAAATTATTTGAAAGAGAGTTTGGTTAATTAAATTTAATTTTTAGTTAAAATAAATTTGTTAAACAAGAAATTGGTTTAAACGAAACTACAAGTTAATTTAACTATTAAAAGGAAATCACAAATCAATCAGAATTATTAAAATGAAAATTTATTATTCGATTTATTTCGAATATTAATAAATTGTGTAAATATTTATACAAGGTATAAATGAAGAAATCAAGTTGAATTGGAAGTGGATGGCAAACAGGAATAAAAGGTGAGAACTTCTCACTCAAAAAGGAATTTCTGTTGTTTATTTAAATTTTAAATAGTTAAATTTAAAATTGATTGACTGTGTTGATTGATTGCTTGAATGATGATTGTTATATATATATATTGGATGTGAATAGACCCTATACGCCGTTAGTAAGCGGAGGTTATTTATTACACACATATACCGCGATATTCCACCTCGAAGTGGAATTGGTATTATATTATATATATAGCAATATATATATATTGGCATATGTATATATTGCAGTTGATTGATTTCCCGCATTTTCTTTTAGCGGATGAGACCCTATTGCGCCGTTAGTAAGCGGATATATATATATTTATAAAATCCCATATACCGCGATATTCCGTCTTGAAACGGAATGGTATTGTGCTAATGTCTGTGGATGCAGGAAAACAGGTTGGAGGGATCCAACTGGATTCCTCACAAATATTTATTGTTTTTAAATATTGTGATATTTGATTGTTTATCATGGATGATATATGATGTTTGAAAGTCGTGATGGACTATTTGCTGTGTTGCGTCATCGGATCCAATTTTGAAAGTATACGTTTATAAAAATATTTTTGGAATTGATTTATTACAAATAAATAAACGTTATAATTTTTATGTTATAAAAAATTATGATTTTTGAGGAATGTAGTTAAAAGTGATTTTTGAGAATATGAGATTAATGATTTGATAAAATAATTTAAACTGGGATTTTTGAATCTATTATAAAAAGTTTAAGAATAGGATTTATGAAATTTGATTATTTTATAAATCAAAGTGATGAAATTATGAAAGACTTTGAAGATGTTTCAAAAGAATAATATAAATTGTTTTATATTAAAAGATTTATAAATCGATATTTGTAAATTAAAAACATTAGAATTTGTAAAACGAACTTTTCTAAGTGTTAAAATAAATTGAAAATAAATTTCATAAATAGAAATGGAATTATAGAATTATAACAGTGAAGTTATAAATAGAATTTTATAAGCAGTAGGTTTATAAAATTTATAAAGTTATTAAAGGAATGATTTTGGATAAATGAATGAATCTTATAAGTTATAAGATTATAAATTTATGAAGTTTAAAGGAATGATTTTGTAAATAAATAAATTATAAGTATTTGACTTATAATATGAATTTTTAGTATATCATTGTGATATGAATTGAGACAGGTTAATAAAGAAAATTTATAAAAGGAAGTTGATGTAAAATAAATAGAATAGAATTTATAAACGTTGTTTTATAAATTCAAAACGACTTATTTTGATAAGTAAATTGTTCTAATTTATTAATAGAGTTATATTCATGTTTTAAACAGTGAATAATTCCTTAAAATAAAAGGAATAGAAGGAATGAAATTTATTAATAATATATTCACGTTTTTGTATAGTGAATATTATGTTAAAGAATTATTTGGAATATGATGTTTTAAATAGAATTAAAACGATCTAATGATGTTCTAAAATATGTTGAGATTCGAAACCATAGATTTCAACATTTATTGTTGAAATAGATGTTTTCGAGAAATAAAAGGAAATGGTAGATTATAACACTGTTATTATAATAGATGATTTCCGAAAGGAAATGTTTTTGTATAGTATTGGGATTTATATATCTATTTTAATTTCGAATCCCTATACTAGTGATTTTGGGTTGTCGTAACGATGTTTTACGCAACATTCGTTTTGGCCCAAATAAATATGGTTAAGTGAATGATTTCCTTAAAGAATGAAATATATACTTAATTTCGATTAGAGTATAAGGAATATTTTCCAAGGTTGAAAATAAATAAAATTTGTGGATTACTTATAAAATAAATAAGTATGGAAATTGTTTTTCCCATGAGAAATGGAAAGTTTAGAGAATTTATCTTTTTGAAGATAAATTGAAAATGAATATTTGAAATCGTATATTCATAAATATTTTGGAAATATAAATTCAATATGGAATTTATAAATGGAATTGGGAAAATAGGTTTAAAAATAAATATTGATTTATTTTTGAAATATAGAAAGTTATATCTTCTAAAGATATTTTTGGAATTAAATAATTTGGAAAATTATTTGGATTCTGGTGATGTTGGCATATCTATTGATAGATCAATCACCGACTATCGATATTTACCTTTAAATAGGTATTTGTTGTGAATTTGTTTGAAATTGAATGCCACACTTATTTTTTTAAAATAAGCGCTCACTATTCGGGTTAACCGGGAAAGGACCATGGGGTCGTATAACCCATTCCGAATATGTGATACGTCGTGATAAATTGCATTCGAAGATCGGTGTTGAAGACCGGATATTTTCGAAAGCGAAAGGATTTCTTGTTGATTGTCTCTGCACTGGCTGATCCCTGGTATTGAGATCTCCATAAGTGATGGGAAATCCGAACGTGATTAGAAATTATTCGGATTGCAAGGACTTCTTTGTAAGTGCCTTCAGTTCTGTTCGAGCCCGGAACAGACTTGTATGGATTGTATGCCTGACATTACAAGTTGAGATATAAAGCCGATTTCTTTCAAATATATTTCTGTTGGTGGCGGAGAATTTATTCTTTGCTTAACACCCTTCTTTGAGACGTACGAGCTCAAAGGTTATATAGTTGAAGTTATCAGCGATATATCCCATTTTGGTAATGTGACATGCTGAGTGATGCTGAAATGATCATTGTGTTGATTATTTGTGATAGGATCGTTTATTTGATCGTCTATCCTAGTGATCATTGTGTTGATCATTTGTTGACCCAAAGCATGGCTTTTGTATAAAGTATGTTTTTGTGGACGTGACTTCGTCGAGCCTCACATCCCGGAAATGGTCAAAACAGGAAAGATGCAGCAAGGTTATTAGGGGTTGCTGTAGCTCCCCTTAGGGTATGTGCATTTCCTTCTGGAAAAGGGTGGTATCATGGTATGGAGCCCAGATACTTACTCATGTTGAAAACACTCTATTTATTATGGTGTGATGTTGGATATCGAGCGCTCGGTTGATAAAGGTCCCAAAGGACCGGGGGATGGCATACTCGTGTCAGTTGTTACCCAGTTAGGGGTAACCCGGCCTTGTGTTGGTAGAGATCCGGTTTGGTTCTCGGGGATGTCCATCCAGAGGCATTCTCATGTGGCAATGGTAAGTTCCTTGGCCTGACCATTTGTTGGAAATCCAAAGAAACAATACGAAACTTGTACGGTTTTAGTTGTAGAACCTGCCATTTAATATGGTAGCTATTAGTAGGCATAATATAATGGTACCTATGCTGGCTAAGATTTATATCTTTACTTTCGAAAGAATTTGTTCTACACTATGCAATAATAATAATATCAAATGCTCTTTTTAAATGCGTATCAAGCATGTTTGACTATCATAAGGAGAAATCTTCTCCAAGTCTGCGTTTGCATTGTGTGTGTGGCAGGAGGTCTTATGGTAGTCTCATTTTTAAAAGCATTGCGAATTGAATTTAAAAATATTCCTCTTTTTGATTTTAAAGATAAATAAACTGTTTTGAGTTCTCACACCAGTCACATGACTGACTCGGAGTTTATTGTTTTCCTTCCTAAACTCTGGGTGCCCACTAATTTCCACACGGGCAGTCAAGAGAAAGGTTTATCAGGATATTCTGGATATTCTGAAGTTGCTGGAGGCAAGCTGGATGGCATGGCATATTACTTATATAGTAATTCTTTTTCCGCTGCACTGTTTGATGTTGTATGTTGTTGTACACTCTGATGATATGATGTAATGAAATATGATGAAATGTAATAACTGTAGTTCTTTGTTTAAAGATTATTCATTTATTATTATATGTTGTTCCGCTGCGAATTGTGAGATTCTGTTGTTGTTCTGTTGTTTCCTTTCTGTCCCGTTCTATTTTTTTTAAAATTTTCTATCTTCTGTTTTTCTAATTCTCTGTTTTCTAAAAAAAATTGTCTATCTTCTTTCCCTCTATTTCCTATCTCTTCTCTCTTCTTTCTTTTTCTTTTCTTAAATTTTCTTTTTAAAACCCATAACTATTCGGTTTTTCGGCAACGAAAATCCATATACGTTACACATTATAACCTTCCACTTCATTGTTTCATTGTAGTTTATTGTTTTAGAATTTTATTTATGGTCCAAACTTATGATCTAATAACATAGTTAACATTTGTTTTACATTTCATTACGTTAATATACTCCAATTTCCATCCTTTTTTTGTATTAATTACTATATTTCCATTTTATTGAATTTTGGTCAATTTCACACATTAATTATAATTAAAGTCTCAATTAATTTATTTATCTTGCTTTCACTCTCTTATTAAATCAATTATTACCTTACATACGTAGTCAACATTGTTATATCTTCCATTACATTAATATTTTACCATTTCATCTTACCTTTCATTACGTAACCTTTTATTTCATTGATTGAAATAAATTCATTTATTATAATTTCCAATCCCAATAAATTTGAGTAAACTGATTTCCATCCTTTTATTCAAATCAAAGGTCATACTGTGATAAAAATTTACATTAGTTACATTGTATAGAATCAAGCTTTTTATCATTATCACTTAAACCTACATTAACTGCACTAATTAAGAGAATTAATTGCTATTTATTTCCAATCAAATTTAATAGACCAAATAAATAGGTAATATATATAATAATTGTCACCATTAGCCTTTAATTACATTTATCAGTTTATTACTTACAAACAAAGGTTACTCTTTCTTTCATAACACTAATTTTATTCAATTTCCATTAACAATATATTATTTCATCAATGAATTCAATATTTACATTCTTTTTTCTATGTTCACTTTATAACCATGTAACCTTACACTATTTCAATTAATTGAAATTCCATTCAAATTGTTAATAATTAGCTTTAATTAACATTGTTGCATTTCATTTTAGTATTATTCCAATTATAAATCTTAAATTCTAATTTCTTCCAACATTTAATTACAAAAATCTTATTAAATTTACTATTTTTAATTATCAAAAATTTCAGGTCGTTACACTCTCCTCCACTCAAAACTTTTCATCCCCGGAAAGAAAAAAGAAGGGAAAAGAAGGATTTAAGTAATCAATATATCTTATTCAAAATATTAAATTTGTAAACAATTTTCTTACATAATAGATAATTTAAATGAAATTCATTAATTTATAAACAATTAAATCCTTTTACATTCAAATTAACAAAAGTTTGAAAACATTTCACAAAAATTTCTAAGTCTAAAATTCATGAAAATTTTCAACAGAGTCTCCTTTGTACGGATAGGGTTGGGAGAAATCATAATGTCAAAATAACAAAATATATCATATATTTTCAAAATAATATATCCCAATAACGCAAGAAACAATTTAATATTGCTAGAAAATCATAATCGGAGAACGTACCTATTTGTCGGTGTGACGTCCCGGCTTTTTGCACGATTTAAATCGACGATAAACCACACACGTCAGACTTAAATCATACAAAAGGGTGGATTGTTATGGGACAAATAAGAAAAAGCAGAGGAAGAAAAAGACCAAAACAGAATCTTGCAGCGGAACGATAAAATATAATAATCAAATATACAGTTCATGAAGCTGTTTTACAAAAAACATTTGATTTACTTATATAATACATATGAAAGTTACACATACCAGAGAATATTAATTATGCAGCGGAATACAATAATGTAGCGTAATAATATAATAGGAAATAGTAATACAAATCTTCGTCTTCGTCCTCCAGAATAAAATCTTCAAATCCTGAAATGCTCGGACTGACCCAAGCGAATTGAAAAGCAAAACACTCAAGCCAGAACTAAAAGATCTTATGTAAGTTAAATCAACAATAAAATATGAGTAGAACGGCATCAGCGATGTTTACGGGATTTTACATCTCCAATTCCAGTTTCTAACATGAGTGTAGTAACTTAAGAGATGCTTGGGATTCACATCTCCTAAGGATCCGTTAAACTATTTACTATGTAGTAATATTTCGCTATTATAATAATGTCTATAGTAAAATAAACCTACTTTTAAATAGAATTAAGGCTTTACATTTTCCACCTTAACACGTAATAGTCCCAGTAGTCCATCCAATATCATAGTCCCTCCTGATCGGGAAGCCACCAGAGGATACCACACGGTCTACGAAAGAAAACCAAACTCGTACAAGGCACGGTAGGGTAGGTGACACGGCACAACTAGGGAATGCCAGGGTAGATATATCAATTACGCTTCCGAGCCGGTGGTAACGCGTAGCGCGCAGCTACCGCCCACATCGAGCCACACCCCCAAATAAAAAAAAAATCAAAAGTGGCCACCGAACCAATCCAAAAGTCGGAGTATAATATTGAAGGGATGTGTCCGATCAAAGGTGCTACCTCATTAGCCCGTCAATCGCTCCTGTTTTAGCCATCTTATGCCAACTCACGGAAGTCGGGTCCACGTATTTACCTCAAAGGAAATGCCACCACCGTCCTACTTCATTCTAGAATCTCCACCGCGTACACTGTTGTTAAAGTGATTTTCGGAGCAGGCAGAATATGACAACTTCCCATCCCGGTCTCTTTAACAACCCAACGTTATTATAATACCATGGTCATCTCAAAATAATTTATATTTCAAAAACCAGGATATAATATTTATTTCAAAAACCATATAAATACGATATCATTTCAAATTTAAAAACTGAATCAATATGATATTTATTTTATTTCAAATCAATATAATATCATTTTATTTCAAATATATCCCTTTTTTTTAAATCATAGCACTTCCACATTTTATACTTCAAACCCAAACATTTGAAATTTTAATACCTTTAAACATAATGCGTTGAAATTCATAACTTCGAAGCACTTCAATTCGATAAAACATTTAAAATTCAATATTTTCAAACTTTGAGTATTAAACAATTTCAAAACTAAGGTTGATAATTACGATTCAACAATTCAATGTTCTATTATTTAGTTTTGAAATATTTTACATAATAAAGCCATTATCATTTAAATGAACTCAAATTTCGAATAACTAAATCTTGCCTTCAATTTATTTATACTTGAAATAGTCATTTAATTCACCTAGACCCCAAAATCAAGTTATAATAATTATACCCTTTAAAATTCCCAATTTAATAAATCTCACATCAACCCTTTTTTGAGTTCAATTCTCAAATAAATTCAATTTCATAAAATCTCACATTTATCTCAGTTTCAAATCAGATTTTATTTGAGTAAAATTCTTAAATAATTTAATTCAAATTAATTTCATATTTATCTTCCAATCTTAATTGTATTTAAGTCAATATAAACTCTACATACAATATAATTTAAATAAATACTTTAACCATATTATATCTTAATAAAATTGAACTTTATTATTAAGCTTTTTTATACTTAAAATAATTTTATATATAGCTTAAACAAAGAATTTAACTATATATAAAATAACATTTATACAATATCCGAATCAATATCTCATAAAACCATATATTTCTTTGCAAAACCATAGAAATCCTTTTAAAATATTTTTATATATATAGACCATAGCGTATGTATATAATTTTCTATCATATGGTCAAGTGATACAGATATTTATTATTTCAATCCGTACTTTAAAATAAAAATACGGTTATATATTATTTCAAACCGCAATCCCGAAAAATAATGACAAATCAATAAAGAACTTTCAGATTATGACGATATAAATAAAACATCTATTCATCCATCATAAAATCATACATCCATCACAATCATCATCCGAAACAATCAATTCATATCAATATATAACTGATAATATATAACAAGTAATTAATATGCAGTTATATTCAATAATAAATTAAATAACGATTTAATTTAAATAAATGCAATTGATTGTGAGGATGATTTAAAAATATTCAAACAGTCATAAATAAATTCAAAATCACAACATAAATTAAATTTAACAAACATAAGAAATTTTAGAAGTTATGAGTGGGTTAAAACACTCACCTTTTGAATTTAAATTGAATTTAAATCCAATTTAAATCCAAAAATTGGACAGTCTCAGAATTCGTCCAAACCAGCGCCAAAGTGTTCGAAATTCCAATACGAACCTAGCGGAGAAAACCGTGCATAATTTTGACCTCGTATGCGGAAGTTATTGATGTTAGAACAATTGGATTTGAAATTAAAATAAAACAAAGTAAATCATTACCCCTCACACTACAGCCACGTCACACCCATCCCCTTCACGCTCTCAGAACCACGTGTTTGCGTAAAAAATGGTCGCAAACACCCAAAGTCGTATGAGTTGGTTGATTTTATGTTGTATTTAGTGATTTGGGTGATTTATGCAAATATATAAAAAGCAGGGACTAAACTGTAAAAGACACACAGATTTATAGTGGTTCGGCCAGAACGTGCCTACGTCCACTTTATATGTTATTCTCCTTTTTTCTTTAGATTACAAGTACAAAGCTGTGATTGCAAGTATCTAAAGTTGTTTGAGAGTTCCTTCCAGGCTTGAGCTCTCCAACTTGTCTCCATTGTTGTACCCCTGCCCCTCTATTTATAGAATGAGGTAGGGGGCAGTGGTCTTGGAAGTATATAGCTGCTGGTGGGCCTGGGCTAATGCAATCTGGACTGGCACATCTGGTTCGGTTGTCACCTGGTTCGGTGGTAGGAGTATGGTGGTGGACCGGTGGAGCTTGGATTCGGTAGGAGGATGGAGGTTGGGATGGACCGGTGGCGTTGGATCGGTAGTGGATGGAAGAGACGGTTCGGTAGAAGAGATTCGGTGGTGAGAGGGACGCCGAATGAACTGTGGTGAGAGGGATGCCGAATGAACTTCCATATATGGGAGTGCCGAATGGAAATGGGTGCTCGGACCACCGAATGAGAATTGCGACCACCGAATGAGAATTGCCTTGGGAATGCCGAATGGAACTTCATGTTTGGAGTGCCGAATAAGGCTCTGCCGAATGAAACCTTAAACTTCCTATTACCGAATGAGCTTTTGCACTGGGGCTATGAATGAAATCTTCGACTTGTATACGCTTGCTTGCTTCTTCTTGGCTCGATCGTGGTGGAGACGCGCTCGACATGGATATCCTAGTTTTGACCAAAAAATGGGATAACACTTTGCCCCCCAAAATATGCCTTGCGGTAGGAAGGCGTGTTTTGTAATGCCATGAGCTGGATGTTCATATCCTGTCATCAACCTGTAAAGAATTTGATAGTTTATATGGCCCCAAATGACGACCGTTCGGGATCGAGCTATTCGGGATGAAGCGCGGCCGTTCATGGTCAAGCGCCTAACTTCAAATGACGACCGTTCGCGATCGAGTCATTCGAGGTGAAGTGCGACCCTGCGCGGTCAAGCGCGTAAATCCATGCGTCGATCGTTCGGGATCGAGTCATCTGCGGTGAAATGTGACCGTTCAAGGTCAAGCGCCTAACTTCAAATGACGACCGTTCGGGATCGAGTCATTCGAGGTAAAGTACGACAGTGCGCGGTCGAGTTGTAAGTCCATGCGTCGATCGTTTGGGATCGAGCCATCTGTGGTGAAATGTGACCGTTCAAGGTCAAGCGCTTAACTTCAAATGACGACCGTTCGGGATCGAGTCATTCGAGGTAAAGTGCGACAGTGCGCGGTCGAGTTGTAAGTCCATGCGTCGATCGTTTGGGATCGAGCCATCTGTGGTGAAATGTGACCGTTCAAGGTCAAGCGCCCAACTTCAAATGACGATCGTTCGTGATCAAGTCATTCGAGGTAAGATGCGACAGTGTGCGGTCAAGTGGTGGTCCTCAAATGACGACCGTTCGCGATCAAGCCATTTGAGGCGAGGTGTAACAGTCAGTGATCATGTGGCGGACCTCAAGTGACGACCGTTCGCGATCGAGCCATTTGAGGTAAGGCGAGTCGTGCCGTTCGAGGCGAGTTGTGCCGTTTGAGGCGAGTTGTGCCGTTCGAGGCGAGTTGTGATCGTTCGCGATCGGGTGCCGTTCGAGGCGAGTTGTGACTGTTCGAAGTCGGGTGCCGTTCGAGGCGAATTGTGACTGTTCGAAGTCGGGTGCCGTTCGAGGCGAATTGTGACTGTTCGAAGTCGGGTGCCGTTCGAGGCGAATGAGTGTGCCCGGGGGGGACTTAATATTATCAGTGTTGGAGTCATTGTTTGGGGGAATTTTTCGAATCAAAGACTTCGGCAGTTCGTTGCCATGCAATAGGCGCTCGTGGACCGTTCGCGATCCAACGGGCATACAAGTAAATAATTTTTTTCGCAGAATTGTAAATGTTAAAGCAATAGTACCTTACAGCAGAAATGTCCAAACAGGAAGAATGCAAATGTTCAAATCAAAACAAAAGCAAAGCAAGGATGTCAAAGTGTAAGTTCCCACTTCGAAGCAGCCAATGATCATTCAGAGCATGCCTGGAGATCGTTCGCGATCTCGTACATTTTAATTGCTTCAGTGGAAGCTTACAACTTGTTCATCGTTATTTTAATCAAGCAATCAATGGATAATCAAATGGTGCCCTGATCCAGGGGCACCTCTAGCTGACGTAGAGGGCGGTTGCTCTGGCTCCACTGCTAGAGTTCGCCTCCTCACATACTGACGGAGCATACCGTTCCTGATATGCCCTTCCACCTCGTCCTTCAAATGCCTACAATCATTAGTGTTATGACCATTCAATTCATGAAATACACAAAACTTATCTGATTTTCTTTCGTCAGAGGTTGGATCCCTTCGCATTGGTCTACGGTATGGAACCTGCCCCTTGGTATCCTGATAAATCCGTTCAAGACTCTCATTAAGCTCTGAATAGGTGGTGAATCGTGGCTCTCTTCGTAGCCACTTTGTCCTGTCATCATTATCCTCAGCTTTTCTTTTTCCTTTGCTAGTCTTCGCACCCTTTCCAGGTGGGTTTCCGCTCTTGATTGTGTAAACGTCGTCTTCTTCCTCTCTTTCTGCACTAGCATCTTCCAAACGCAGAAACTTTTCAGCCTCATGATAGAACTCTCCCAGATTCATAGGCGGGTCCTTGGTTAATGAATTCTTGAACTCTGTATTACCAGCTATTCCAGATACAGCTGCCATCATGACCATAGCTGGATCTGGTCGATCCACTGATGCTGCTGCCGCATTAAATCGCGTTAGAAAGCTCCTCAAAGTCTCTCCAGTTTTCTGTTTCAAGGTTGCCAAAGTCATCACATTCTTGGGTCTCGCAATATGAACCCTGAATTGCCTCATGAATCTCTCAGTTAAATCTGCCCATGTTCCTATGGAGCCGCTCTCCAGTTGCCTAAACCATAACGCTGCAATGTCCGTCAAATACAGTGGAAAGCACCGGGCCATAACCTCCTCTGATGCCCCCAGCACTTCCATATGTCTCATATACTTCGTTAGATGGACCGTGGGGTCCGTTTTCCCGTTGTACATGTCCAACGATGGTAGCTTGAATTCTGGTGGGTTCCTAGCCATCCTAATCGCAGAAGAAAAAGGACTCCTGTTTACATCTTCCAAGTCTCTGTTTACTAAACCGCCTCTCATAGCTCTTCTAACCATCTCTGCTAATCTGTCATTGTCTCCAAGCTGTAGTTCTCGTTCACTGCCTTCGACCTGCCCCCCGAGTCCACGGGAGTTTCCATGTGTATGCCTCCCTGGCTGAACGTTCATTCCTCTATTGCTACCAGGTGGCTCGGATGCCCCCATCTCTCCTCCCGGGGTTGGATCAACATGCTCTGTGTAAGTGCCCCCTAGCTCTGGTGCTGTGCCAGATGGTCCTGCTCCGTTCTGAACTCCAGTTGCTCCTTGGATTTGTGCTCCAATTTGCCCAATCTGTTGAAGTAAGTTCTGGATCATCTCTTCTTGTCTTCTCATCATGACCTCCATCTCATCCCTAGTGATGAAGATCGACGCTTGATTCCCTCCTGAGGAAGCCTCTTGACTTCCTTGGTGTTCACTTCTCTCTGGCCTTTGCCTTTTACTTGTTTGTCTCGTCATAACTCTTAGATCTGAACTCTTAGATTTTCAAATTCAACTTCTATCCGATGTTGCGGGAGCTGTTTCTTCTCAGTGAAAGCACCAAAATGTTTGCGTAAAAAATGGTCGCAAACACCCAAAGTCGTATGAGTTGGTTGATTTTATGTTGTATTTAGTGATTTGGGTGATTTATGCAAATATATAAAAAGCAGGGACTAAACTGTAAAAGACACACAGATTTATAGTGGTTCGGCCAGAACGTGCCTACGTCCACTTTATATGTTATTCTCCTTTTTTCTTTAGATTACAAGTACAAAGCTGTGATTGCAAGTATCTAAAGTTGTTTGAGAGTTCCTTCCAGGCTTGAGCTCTCCAACTTGTCTCCATTGTTGTACCCCTGCCCCTCTATTTATAGAATGAGGTAGGGGGCAGTGGTCTTGGAAGTATATAGCTGCTGGTGGGCCTGGGCTAATGCAATCTGGACTGGCACATCTGGTTCGGTTGTCACCTGGTTCGGTGGTAGGAGTATGGTGGTGGACCGGTGGAGCTTGGATTCGGTAGGAGGATGGAGGTTGGGATGGACCGGTGGCGTTGGATCGGTAGTGGATGGAAGAGACGGTTCGGTAGAAGAGATTCGGTGGTGAGAGGGACGCCGAATGAACTGTGGTGAGAGGGATGCCGAATGAACTTCCATATATGGGAGTGCCGAATGGAAATGGGTGCTCGGACCACCGAATGAGAATTGCGACCACCGAATGAGAATTGCCTTGGGAATGCCGAATGGAACTTCATGTTTGGAGTGCCGAATAAGGCTCTGCCGAATGAAACCTTAAACTTCCTATTACCGAATGAGCTTTTGCACTGGGGCTATGAATGAAATCTTCGACTTGTATACGCTTACTTGCTTCTTCTTGGCTCGATCGTGGTGGAGACGCGCTCGACATGGATATCCTAGTTTTGACCAAAAAATGGGATAACACCACGTATGCAGAAAACAACGCACGCACTCGGATGAAACATGCCCAGCTCATACGCTCTTGACCTGCTGTTGACCACGAAAATCCATCACCTCCGGTCGCCGATCGCCATGCCGACCACTTGGGTGAACTCACCTCCGCGTCCCCTTCGAAACCGCCCATGGCCGAGCCTCCCAAATGCGAGCCGCCGCCGTACAGGTTAAACCCCAATCGAATTTAGACCGTTGATCTAGCCGTTGATTCGACAAGCGAATTGCTCCAATGAACTACGCTCTGTCTCCTCTACGTGATGGTGCCCTTGATTTGACGATCTGACATAGTTGATCGCGATGCAATGGACGACCGAGGATAAACCTTCAATTTCTGGCCACCCATAAACTCAAATCGAGAAACGGACTGCAGATCTGATATGCATACATCAAGAGCCTCGATATATAATTTTTCTGAATTTTTTTAAAGAGTTTGAAATTTTGGCTTTGAATTTGATTTGGAATTTCAATTGGATCTGTAATTTTTTTATTGTCTGCCATTGAGGAGGAGGTGAAGAGGAATTGTACGCACATAAAAATGAGAAATAGAGGTAGGCTAAGGTTTATAACATGGTATATATAGGCAAGGTTGAAATAGAATAGATTGACCCGATTTAAAAACGCGTTGGACGATGAATGGCCCGAAAAGCCCGTTCTGACTCCGGAATGAAATTGCGTCGACCTGTATATCAAAATAGATGTTTTAAAATATTTTAAAAGCAATGAAAAAGGTTTTAAGTCCAAATTCCATCATATGAAGAAGTTATGCTAAAATCAATAATTTTCCAATTGATTTCAATTTAATTTATTTCAAGGCGTTTCAAGCCCGTACGATCAAACTATAAGCTCGATCGCTACGAAACTAGAAATCCTATAATAATTCACCGTTACGGATCCGATGAAACTGGTTTCGTTGAAATCCAAGTCAGTGGCCAAAATTGCTATTTTCCAGTTAATTAAATAAATTAATATTAAATAAATTAAACCACTATTTAAATTCAAATTCTATAATTCATAAATTTTATCATCTTGTATTACTGATTAATTTATAATTCTTTAAAACCAATTCCCATCTCAATTTAAAGTAAATTTATTCACCAATTATAGTATTTATTTCATTTATTTAAAATAATCCCTTTATTATAAATTGAATCCACTTAATTTTAATAAATTCCTTCCAACCCTTTAGTTGAGTCTATTATTATTTTGTAACACAGTTAACACTTGTCTCACATTTCATCCATTTATATATTCAAATTTCCAGCTTCCCTTTGTATTAATTATTATTTCCAAATATATTGAAGTTGTCAAATATATACATTCGTTAAAATTAGAAACTCAATTAATTCATTCAATAGGTTTCATTCCTTTATATTAACTTAGGAATAAAAAATGCATTTTCGTTGCTTTATTACATTTACACTTTACAATTACAGTTCTTACTCACATTAATGAGACATTTATTTTCATTTAAATGTAATTGTTTTGAATTAATTTGGTAGACTAGATATATTATGGTAATTTATGATGATTGTTACCATAGCCTTAAAATTTCACTTAGGCTTATCATTTCAATTATTTTTTATAATTACTTACATCCTATGAATTTATTCTATTACCATAAATCATACATTAATTCATATATTCATACAATATTTACCTTCATTTACTTATAATAAAATCTCGTTCCCAAATATAACAATCATAACAAATTAATAAGACAATTAAATAGTAACTTACGACCATTACTATTACTTTGATTCACATTAATTACAATTAATATTCTCAATAAAATTTATTTACTTGGACTCATGCTTTCTATTACACCACTTACTACCTTATAAATAAAATTACATTTCCTTTTTAATTTACATTCACACTTTCCGTTATTATATTAATTATCATTAAGTACATTTAATTTTCTTTATTTGTAATTGGTGAAATAATTAGTAACAACCATTTGTCACCATTATACCCTTTATAATACTTGTATGTTCATTCTTCCTAACCAATTACCATCTATTATATTATTTCACACATTAATTCAATAATTATATTTGCTTCCTCATTTCCCATTTATAACCAAGTCATAACATTTAAATTATTTTATTAACTAGAATTTAATTCAAGTTCATAAATTAATAACTTGCATTAACATATTTCCTTAATTTACTTCTAATTACCGTTAACACTATGTTATTACATTAAGTAATTCAATACTTATCTTTTATTTTCTCATATTCAATTTATATCCAGGTATACACTTTCACTACTTCATTTATTAGAATCTTATTCACATTAGTAATAATTAGTTTTTATTTTTCTTATTACATTGCTATATTTCATTTTAGCGTTCATTTCAATATTAAATTGTAAGTTTTTATTTCTTACTAGATCTAATTACAAAAATCTTATTAAAAATGACAAATTTAATTATCGAAATTTATGGGCCGTTACACTCTCCCCCACTCAAAACTTTCGTCCCCGAAAAGGAAAAGGAGGGCAAAGAAAGAATTTAGTAAACAATACATCTTAGTCAAAATTATTAACTTTATAGACAAATAAATTTGCAAAATTTAATAATTTTAATAAAATATATCAATTTATAACCATCAATTTTTTTTTACTCAAATTAGTAAACTATGGAAAGCATTTTAAAAAAAAAATCTAACCCCAAAATTACGGAAAATTTCAGCAGAGTCTCCTTTGTACGAAGATGCTCGGGAGAAGATATAATATCAAAAATGACAATATACAACATATATTTTTCAAAATAATATATATCCCAACCCGAAAAAAAAATAACGCTATAAACCGTAATCCGAAAACGTACCTATTTGTCTGGTAATTAACGCTTAATTATGAAACCAAAAGTAGTGGCAATTGCTTCCATAACCTGTATTTCAGTTATATTATCCATAAAGGTTAACAATTATATAAAATGAAATATTTAATGTGGTTTCAACCACAAACAAACAAATCAATACAAACATCAATCACTTGTAACCAGGCATACAACCATCACATAGAATCAACACAAACCAATCATTCATACATATGAAACAAAACAAATAGTTGTTCGGGTTCAACTTTAAATTGCACAGAATGAAAAACAAACTACTTATTAGTGCACCATTTACTCAACAGTCATAGATGAAGCTAAATAGATTATTCATATATCCAAACAAATTTAAAGTATCTTTTCCCAAACAGCTATAAGTCAAACAAACAACAATCTCAAACAATAGATCAAATTCATTTCAATTTCACTTCGTACATTTGTTGTTTGATTTCCTTTTTCATTCATATTTATTTCTATATATTTCTATTCATTACCTACCAATTCATTTTCATCTATCTATATAATGCCAAATTCTATTTATTCATTACATTCATTTATTTATATTATTCATATTCAATCAAATTTCTTAGTAGGTAAATTTATTAACTTAAGTCTATAGTCATTTTTCAGTATTCATCTTTTATTCTTAACTTATTCAGAAGTAGTTTCAACCTATTTACTTAAGCTTATAATTACTTACTTATATTTAATTAGTAGCATTTAAATTATACTTAAGTTTATAACAACTTCAACATCCAATTCTCATTTATTAAAGAATTCCATTGAATACTTTCATTATTTCAAAAAAAAATTCTTGTATAATATTCTATTACAACTTCTTATTAAACATTGTAATTATTGGTTAAGTTATATATATGTATGCTTTTAAAAATGCAATTGAAAGTTATACAAGTCTTTTCATTTCTTTATATTGATTTGATGTTAAATGATTATATCCTTTGCTTTATAGGTTACGAATTTCAAAATTCTTTTTTATTTCATCCATAGCCTAGCATTTAATGTCTTATTTGATTAAAATCTCCAATTATTATTTAACTTCCATTTTACCACACTAATTGAAACTATTACTTAACGGAAACTTAAGAATTTAAATACCGTGTTTTATTTCAAATCATTTTAAAATAACAGATAAACGTATTTATATATCCCATTTATATTTAAAACAATTTAAAATTTTATATTCGTTATCAAAATAAGTCTGTAGTAAAATACTACAGTGGCCTTCCAACTTAGAAACTCGAAAATGAATGTCGATGATGCGTCCACTCACCGAAATTATTTTTCAGCGACAGAGAGGGGAGTACAAAACTTATTTCTTTCCAAAGTTCTTTAAAACAGTTCTTTCAAATTATATCGAAATATTTATATCAGAAAATACTTCTAATAATATTATTATATTTCAAAATCATTCAAAAGAAATTTTCAGAAATCCCAACACTTAAGTTCTAAATTTCCTATTTTCATTTATTTTATCTTCAATCTTATTTCAACTATTATTTATAAATTTCATTACCTAACAACCAATATATTGCAACCAAATATATATGTCATTTATAAAATTTTATTTTATATATATAGAAAATGTAATAAGCAAAATTATTTCATTCACCTATATTCAAAACAAATATTGTGTTGGTCTGTCCTATTAAGTGTTTAGAAATCCTTATTGATGTCATAGTGTCCCATGCACCAACCAGAATTTATAAATACAAAACGGAACAAATTAACACAATATTAAAACTTTTTATACAACACTAACAAATACGTTCTCTCATATATACACTCAGCGACTCCCCATAGGATATTATTACCCTATTAATAAAGAGTCAGACCCCACAAAGCTAAGGTTTATCGCTAAACCAAAGCTCTGATACAAGATGTAACGTCCCGACTTTTCGCACGATTTAAATCAACAATAAACCATACATGTCAAACTTAAACCATACAAAAGGGCGGATTGTTATGGGGTAAATAAGAAAAAGCAGAGGAAGAAAAAGACCAAAACAGAATCTTGCGGTGGAACAATAAAATATAATAATCAAATATACAGTTCATGAAGCTGTTTTACAAAAACAGTTGATTTAGTTATATAATACATATCAGAGTTACACATACCAAAGAATATTAATAATGCAGTGGAATACAATAGTGTAGTGGAATAATATAATAGAAAATAGTAATACAAATCTTCGTCTTCGTCCTCTAGAATAAAACCTTCAAATCCTGAAATGCTCGGACTGACCCGAGCGAATTGAAAAGACAAAACACTCGAGTCAGAACTAAAAGATCTTATGTAAGTTAAATCAACAATAAAATACGAGTGGAAGGGCGTCAGAGATCTTTACGGGATTTTACATCTCCTATCCAGTGTCTAACGTGAGTGTAGTAACTTAAGAGATGCTCGGGATTCACATCTCCTAAGGATCCGTTAAACTATTTACCATGTAGCAATATTTCGCTATATAATAATGCCTGTAGTAAAATAAACTTACTTTTAGATAGTATTAAGGCTTTATATTTTCCACCTTAACACGTAATAGTCCGTAGTCCATCCAATATCATAGTCCCTCTTGATCGAGAGCCACCAGAGGATACCATACAGGCTACGGGAGAAAACCAAACTCATACGAGGCGCGGTAGGGTAGGTGACATGGCACAACTAGGCAATGCTAGGGTAGATATACCAATTACGTTTCCGGGCCGGTGGTAACGCGTAGCGCGCAGCTACTGCCCACCTCGAGCCACACCCCCAAATCAATCAAAAGTGGCCACCTAATCAATCCAAATGTCAGAGTATAATATCGAAGGGAGGTGTCCGATCAAAGGTGCTACCTCGTTAGCCCATCAATCGCTCCTATTTTAGCCACCTTATGCCAACTCACGGGAGTCGCGTCCACGTATTTACCTCAAAGGAAACGCCGCCACCATCCTACTTCATTTTGGAATCTCCACCACGTACACGATTGTTAAAGTGGTTTCCGGAGTTGACAGAGAGTATGACAACTTTCGATCCCGGTCTCTTTAATAACCCAACGTTATTATGACACCGTGGTCATTTCAAAATAATTTATATTTCAAAAACCAGGATATAATATTTATTTCAAAAACCATATAAATACGATATCATTTCAAATTTAAAAACCAAATCAATAGGATATTTATTTTATTTCAAATCAATATAATATCATTTTATTTCAAATATATCCCCTTTTTTAAATCATAACACTTCCACATTTTATACTTCAAACCCAAACATTTGAAATGTTAATACTTTTAAACATAATGCTTTGAAATTCATAACTTCGAAGCACTTCAATTTCGATAAAAAAATTCAAATTCAATATTTTCAAACTTTGAGTATTAAACAATTTCAAAACTATGGTTGATAATTACAATTCAACAATTCAATATTCTATTATTTAGTTTTGAAATATTTACATAATAAAGCCATTATCATTTAAATGAACTCAAATTTCGAATAACTAAATTTTGCCTTCAAATTATTTATACTTGAAATAGTCATTTAATTCACCTAGACCCCAAAATCAAGTTATAATAATTATACCCTTTAAAATTCCCAATTTAATAAATCTCACATCAACCATTTTTTGAGTTTAATTATCAAATAAATTCAATTTAATAAAATCTCACATTTATCTCAATTTCAAATCAGATTTTATTTGAGTAAAATTCTTAAATAATTTGATTCAAATCAATTTCATATTTATCTTCCAATCTTAATTGTATTTAAGTCAATATAAACTTTACATACAATATAATTTAAATAAATACCTTAACCATATTATATCTCAATAAAATCAAACTTTAGTATTAAACTTCTTTTATACTTAAAACAATTTTGTACATAGCTTAAACAAAGAATTTAACTATATATAAAATAACATTTATACAATATCCGAATCAATATCTCATAAAACCATATATTTCTTTGCAAAACCATAGAAATCCTTTTAAAATATTTTTATATTTATAGATCACGGTGTCTATATATAATTTTCTATCCTATGGTCAAGTGATACAGATATTTATCATTTCAATCTGTAATTTAAAATAAAAATACGGTTGTATATCATTTCAAACCGCAATCCCCAAAAATAATGACAAATCAATAAAGAACTTGCAGATTATGATGATATAATTAAAACATCCATTCATCCATCATAAAATCATACATCCATCACAATCATCATCCAAAACAATCAATCAATATCAATATATAGCTGATAATATATAACAGGTAATTAATAGGCAGTTATATTCAATAATAAATTAAATAACGATTTAATTTAAATAAATGCAATTAACTGAGAGGATGATTTAAAAATATATAAATAGTCATAAATAAATTCAAAATCACAACATAAATTAAATTTAACAAGCATAAGAAATTTTAGAAGTTGTGAGTGGGTTAAAACACTCACCTTTTGGATTTAAATTGAATTTAAATACAATTTAAGCCCAAAAATTGGAGAATTCATCCAAACCAGCGTCAAAGTGTCCGGAATTCCAATACGAACCTAGCGGAGAAAACCATGCATAATTTCGACCTCGTATGTGGAAGTTATTGATGTTAGAACAATTGGATTTGAAATTAAAATAAAACAAAAATAAAACAAAGTAAACCATTACCCCTCACACTCCAGCCACGTCACACCCATCTCCTTCACGCTCCCAGAACCACGTATGCAGAAAACAACGCACACATTCGAACGAAACACGCCCAGCTCATATGCCCTTGACCTGCCGTTGACCAAGAAAAACCATCACCTCCGGTCGTCAATCGCCATGCCGACCACTTGTGTGAACTCACCTCCGTGTCCCCTTCAAAACCGCCCATGGCAGAGCCTTCCAAATGCGGGTCGCTGCCCTACAGGTTATCTAATTTACGCCGTCGATCTAGCCATTGATTCGACGAGCGAATTGCTCCGATGAACTATGCTCCGTCTCCTCTACGTGATGGTGCCCCTGATTTGACGATCTAACACAGTTGATCGCGATGCAACAGACGGCCGAGGATAAACCTTCAATTTCTAGCCACCCACAAACTCAGATCGAGAAACAGACTGCAGATTTGAGATGCGTGCACCAAGAGTTTCGCTATATAATTTTTCTGAATTTTTTTGAAGTGTTTGAAATTTTGGCTTTGGATTTGATTTGGAATTTCAATTGGATCTGTAATTTTTTTATTGTCTGCCATTGAGGAGGAGGTAAAGAGGAATTGTACGCATATATAAATGAGAAATAGAGGTAGGCTAGGGTTTATAACAGGGTATATATAGGCAAGGTTGAAATAGAATAGATGGACCCGATTTAAAAACGCGTTGAACGATCAATGGCCCGAAAAGCCCGTTCTGACTTAGGAACGAAATTGGGTCAACCCGTATATCAAAATAGATGTTTTAAAATATTTTAAACCCAATGGAAAATGTTTCAAGTCCAAGTTCCATCATATGAAGAAGTTATGCTAAAACCAATATTTTTCCAATTGATTTCAATTTAATTTATTTCAAGGCGTTTCAAGCCCGTACGATCAAACGATAAGCCCGATCGCTACGAAACTTGAAATGCTACAATAATTCACCATTACGTATCCGATGAAATTGGTTTCATCGAAATCTAAGTCAGTGGCCAAAATGGCTATTTTCCAGTTAATTAAATATATTAAATCACTATTTAAATTCAAATTCTATAATTTATAAATTTTATCATCTTGTATTACTTATTAATATATAATTCTTTAGAACCAATTCCCATCTCAATTTAAAGTAAATTAATTCACCAATTATAGTATTTATTTCATTTACTTAAAATAATCCCTTTATTATAAACTAAATCCAATTAATTTTAATAAATTCCAATTAAACTGATTAGATTCAATTCCAAGCCTTTAGTTGAGTCTATAACGCAGTTAACACTTGTCTCACATTTTATTCCATTTATATATTCAAATTTCCAGCTTCCCTTTGTATTAATTATTATTTCCAAATATATTGAAGTTGTCAAATATATACATTCGTTAAAATTAGAAACTCAATTAATTCATTCAATAGGTTTCATTCCTTTATATTGACTTAGGAATAAAAAATGCATTTCCGTTGCTTTATTACATTTACACTTTACAATTACAGTTCTTACCACATTAATGAGACATTTATTTTCATTTAAATGTAATTGTTTTCCAATTAATTTGGTAGACTATATATATTCTGGTTATTTATGATGATTGTTACCATAGCCTTAAAATTTCACTTAGGCTTATCATTTCAATTATTTTTTATAATTACTTACATCCTATGAATTTATTCTATTACCATAAATCATACATTAATTCATATATTCATACAATACTTACCTTTGTTTACTTATAATAAAATCTCATTCCCAAACATAACAGTTACAACAAATTAATAGGACAATTAAATAGTAAATTACGACGGTTATTACAACTTTGATTCACATTAATTACGATTAATATTCTCAATAAAATTTATTTACTTGGACTCATGCTTTCTATTACACCAACTGCTACCTTATAAATAAAATTATGTTTCCTTTTTAATTTACATTCACACTTTCCGTTATTATATTAATTATCATTAAGTACATTTAATTTTCTTTATTTGTAATTGGTGAATTAATTAGTAACAACTATTTGTCACCATTATACCCTTTATAATACTTGTATGTTCATTCTTCCTAACCAATTACCATCTATTATATTATTTCACACATTAATTCAATAATTATATTTGCTTCCTTATATCCCATTTATAACCAATTCATAACATTTAAATTATTTTATTAACTAGAATTTCATTCAAGTTCATAAATTAATAACTTGCATTAACATATTTCCTTAATTTACATCTATTACTGTTAACACTGTGTTATTACATTAAGTAATTCAATACTTATCTTTTATTTTCTCATATTCAATTTATATACAGGTATACACTTTCACTACTTCATTTATTAGAATCTTATTCACATTACTAATAATTAGTTTTTTTTATTACATTGCTATATTTCATTTTAGCGTTCATTTCAATATTAAATTGTAAGTTTTTATTTCTTACTAGATCTAATTACAAAAATCTTATTAAACATGACAAATTTAATTATCGAAATTTATGGGTCATTACAGTCAGGCAAATAACGTTTATTTTATGAAACCAAAAGCAGTAGTAATTGCTTCCATAACCTGTATTCCACTTATATAATCCAAAGAGGATAATAATTATACAAAAGTGAAATGATTATGTTGTTTTAAATTAATAACAAACAATCAACATAACGTAACAACAACCACTTTCAACCAAAAGCATACCATCATCACAAAAAATCAAAATAAATCAATACAAGATAACAACAATCTTTGCAAGCAAGCATACAATCTTCACAAGGGATCAAAGCAATCAACCATTTCTGAAGTTACAATCTTAAATTTAATATAGTTTACATTTTATTCTTTACTTTAATTATCAATAGCTTCAAACATTAACTTAAGTTCATAATTATTTACTTATAATATTCACTTTCTATTTCATTTTATTAAGTAGCACTACAATTATAACTCAGGTTTATAACTATTTCGTATCAAATTTCTTATTTATAAAAGTAAATTTCATTGAACACTTTCATTATTTAAGTTTTTCTTGTATAATATTCCGTTACATATCCTTATTTAACATTAGAATTTTTAATATTCTGGTAAGTTTTATATATATATATATATATATATATATATATATATATATCTCTAAGAATGTAATTGAAAGTTACACAAGTTTATCTTATTTCATTTTAGTAAATAAACGTTCAATAGTTATCATTTCTTATTTTCACATCCTTTTTGTTTACAAGTTACAAATTTCAAATTCCATGTATATTTCATTTATATTTAATTTCTTACTTTCAACTTTAGAAGTTCCAATTATTAAATAGTTAAAAAAAATTCCATTATAATAATTGAAATTCTAATTTAAATTTACTTTAGTTTATTCTACTGGTTTTTTTTCTTCTCATTATTTATCTTTCCATTCATTTATTTATATAAAGATCAATCACTTTATTCTACTTTAGTCTTGACAATAGTGGGTGGTTGAGAAATATGGGTAGATTATGTGTTCCAGATATGGGAGACATAAGGAAGGAAATTTTAGAGGAATGCCATCGTTCGAAGTTCACTATTCATCCAGGAGGATCAAAGATGTATAAGGATATAAAGAGAAGTTTCTTCCGGGAAGGAATGAAGAGGGATGTTGGCTTATGGGTGAAACAATGTTTAAACTGTCTATAAGCGAAAGCCGAGCATCAAAAGCCAAGTAGATTGCTTCAGCCAATGGATATTTCGATATAGAAGTGGGATTCTATTTCGATAATGGGTTACCGAGATCTAATAGGGGAAATGAAAGTATATGGGTCATAGCGGGCAGAATGACCAAAAGTTCCCATTTCATTTCCGTTAAGTCAAATAGGATGGCACCTACATTGGCTAAGTTATTTATGAAGAATGCGGTTAGACTAGTAGTATTGTTAGTGATAGAAATTCCTTATTCACTAGCGAGTTCTTGAAGAGTCTACAGGAGAGTTTAGATACGAAGCTCAATATGAATACCTCTTACCATCCATAGACATATGGACAAACGGAAAGAGTTAACAAGGTCATGGAAGACTTGTTAAGAGCTTGTGTATTAGACTTCGGGGGATCATGGGAAGACCATCTACACCTAGTCGAGTTTTCATATAAAAATAGTTATTAGACTAGTATAGGGATGACACTGTTTGAAGCTTTGTATGGAAGACCATGCAAATCTTTCGGATGTTGATTAGAGACCGAAGATAGATTAGTCCTTGGTCTCACTTTCGTAAGAGAAGCTGCATAGAAGATTGAGCTGATAAGGGCAAGAATGAAGGAAGCTCGGTCTAGGTAGAAGAGCTATGCAGATACGGAAAGATTTAGGGTTCTTAGTTGGAGATCATGTTTTCATCAAAGTATCGTCGATGAAAGGTGTTACTAGGTTCAGGAAGACAAGAAAGTAAGCACCGAGATTCGCAGGACTGTTTCCTATTTTAGAGAATATTAGGAAACTCTCGTACAAAATAGAGTTACCGAGTAGTTTGGCAGGAATCCATGATATTTTCCATGTATCTCATTTAAGGAAATGTGTTAGGGATCCAAACAGTACTATAGCACCGGTTGTGTTAGAGTATTAAGTACTGGAACCAGACTTGACTATAGTCAGAAGCCTATTTGGATAGTCGCGAGAGATAAGAAGAAGTTGAGGAACAAGACAGTCAGATTAGTGCAGGTCCAGCGAAGTGACAAAGTAGAGACTATACTTGGGAGACTGAGAGCAGGAATAGAGATGCATATCCTGATTTCTTTGATGGTATGTTTTACCTTTGATTGTTTTAATGCGTATCTTATCATAATTTCAAAGATGAAATTCTTTAAGGAGGGGAGATTGTAACACCACATATTCTTAGTAACATTTTTTAGGATATTTAATTAGCAAAATAAAATAAAATAATGTAATATGATGATTAGGGAATTGAGATTTGTGATTAATAGGGGTAGCCATGCCATGTTAATGAGTAAATCAAAATAAGATAACATGAAATAAAATAGGTAAAGGAAAAATAGGGAGAATGATATTCTTATACTCCAACCCTTTAAGAATTTACTCCAACACATTCATTTCATTTACTAAAATTTATCAAGTAGAGGTCGGCCACTATTTTAATGAATAAGAGGAAGAAAGCTAAGGAAGAAGCTAAATCAAAATCAAATTCACTCAAATCTCGAATCCTTAATCTCAAGACTACATCTGTTGTTTCTTAAATGTTTTTTATTTTAAGGAAATCTGAATTTATCTCGCATAGTTTAGCCATGATTTTAAAGGACACAATGTTTACATATCTTGTTGATGATTTATGTTTATTCATATAGACCTTATGATATGTTTTGATGTGAAAACCCTAACTAATGATATCCAAATACCTTGCGATTTTAGATATAAATCAGAAATGATATTTTAGAGATGGGTTTCAATTTTCATAATTTTCTAAACTAATGTGGATTTTATATTAATTTTCTAGTATAGAAAATGATTATTTGGGTTTTAAATTATTTACGGTTAAATAATTAATAATTTGGGTTTGAAATTTATATATGTTGGAAAACATATTAAAAATGATTTTTTGGAATTTCTATAGAATTTTCCTAAATGTTTTGATGAATATATAAAATTATTTAACGTATGCAACTTAAACGTTTTATATATTTATAAAAGGAGAAGAGGTATTTTGTAAATAAAATAAATTGTTTATTTCTGAAATTTTGGCAGTGCTTTTTGAAAAGAAAATTTGCAACCAATAAAATTTTGACAAATAAGGCAGGTTAGTAAAAAGGTTAAAAATCAGTTTTACATGCAAAATGTATGTTTCGCCACTTTCGGCACCCTGCTTGCGACTTACATAGCTTTCGACTTAGTTCCTCCACCTCCATCACTATTGAAACCAATGCGCATGGCATCATAGACCTGGTGCGCAGCGAATTGGAAAAGGTGGAAGGTATGGGGTCGAAACCAGGTGTTCCGAAGGGGTCGAAGAGCTATATTATTTTAAATAAAAAAGTGTCTGCTTCGCTTTCAACATCGTTTACTTTCGATTAGGTCAATGGTTTTAAAAGAATGGTTTTAAAGAGGTTGCGTCTTTGTTTTAAGTATATGCTTTCGATAAGTTGAAGCCCTTTTGCTGCCGCTTTCCTACCTTTCGACGCCAATGGTTTCGGAAGGTGCTTTTAAAACTTAGTCACTCCTCCAATGCTTTCGAAACGATGGTTTCGACACCATCACTTCTCTACTTAGGTTTTGGCTTTCGAAAGAGTTGCTTTTGACCATGCTGTTTGTGACCCTTAGAGATTTTTAAAGATTAACCCTAAGGTTTCTAAAGAGATGATTTTGAATGGTTTTGAAAGGTGTTTCCACATGTTTTAAAATTGAACCCAAATGCTTTCGAAAGGTTTAAAGTTTTGATGCTTTCGAAAGTTTTTTAAGGAGGGTTTCCTAGGGGTGGTTCCCAATGGTTTCGAAAGGTTTTTCCAATGGTTTCGAAAGACTATGCTTAAAGAATTTAAAAATAAGATGTCTAAGGTTTTAACTTTCGAAGGAAAAGGTATTTCAATGGATTCGAAAAGTTTATGCAAATGATTTCGAAAGGAAGGTTTTGGCCTTTCGGCCTGGATGAAAGAAAGGGTTTATTTAGTTACGAAAAGGGTGCTTTCAAAGGTTTAAATGTTTTCATCAACAAAGATTTAAGTAAAGTATATATAACATGGCAATGTGATTTTGAGTAAAACATAGAGAGTGTGTGTGTGTGTAGATATATATTCCCGATTTAAAGTTGATTTAAAGGTTTTAAATCAATTTGAGATGAATAGGTTTTCAAGGAAAATTTATGGGAAGATTACCCTAAGTAATATTAGAATACCAAATGGGACTGGTATAGGGTCGCGCCCTATACATTAGCTATACGCCCCAGTTAAATTTGTCCAAAATTTCAGTGTGTAGGGATTTGTCACATGTAAGACTAAAATTATGATTACACACAGAAAGGAATATATATTTGCATACAGATAGGTTATTCGTGATCCCATAAAACCAATAGGATCAGGTAACCCTGAAAGATGATAAGTAAGGGACAGATCGTCCAAAAGAAGGGTGTCTAACAGGTGTTAGATTATTTTGATTATATTGTCTAGTAGGCCCGAGTCAGCCAAATGTCAATAGTTAGCCAAACAAAAGTATAGTGTTTAGACAGATAGTCCATTTATTACCTAATTTGTATGTTTACATAATAATGCTTTACATTTTTAACCAGTTTTGGTTGTAGGATAAAGGTTTGTGAAAGATATGTTTTAAAAGGATGTTATTGAAGGGAAACCCGTTCCGCTAAGCGGAATGGTCTCACTTAATATCCAATAACTGAGATGTATAGTATTATTCACACCAGGCTTTATGTCTGACTCGAAGTTTATGTTTTTTCCCTTAAACTTTCGGGGCTTAAAAATTGATTTGAGTAGGCTGAGGGTTGAGGTTTTATAGGTTTTAGTAGGTTGACGGATAAAGCTTTCGAAGACGAGCAGACGGCTAACGGATAGTTATTTAGGAGTTGTTGTTTTGCTTTGTTTTATTCTGCTATGTTGTATTTATGATAGTTATGTGAATATAGTACTCTGGTCAACCATGAGTGCATCATCATATGTCGCCCTTGGCGTATTTATGTAATAATTATATTTTATCTGAATCTGAGAAATGATTATGGGATTATGTAATTTGAATGTGAAACATATATTTTGAAATGTAATTAGTAAAATGTTTTTTTGGAAATCTTTGAATTTGTTTCGTATTAATGTACTTCTGATATTATGGATACCATTAACGTAGCCGTATTTAGTCACCAGAAACTAATACCATAGATGGCTGCAACATCTGTAGTGCTTTGCTTTGGGCCTCTAGATACGGGATGTTACAGAAGCAATGAGCATGTCATCCACATACAAGAGTGAATACACCCAATAATCATTTTTCAACTTCTTGAAATACACACAAGCATCCTTGTTGCTTCTGTCAAAACCATTTTCAAGTATAAAACGATCGAATCTCTTGTATCATTGTCTAGGTGATTTCTTTAAACTATATAGTGATTTCTTTAACTTGCAAACCAAATTTGACTTACCATCCACGACAAAACCTTCAGGATGCTCCATGTAAATATCTATATCCAATTCACATGAAAGAAGGCTGTTTTCACATCAAGTTGCTTCGACTTCTTTCCCTTGTTTTGTGCAAACCCCTTTGCCATTAGCCTTTCTTTGCACCTCCTATCGTCCTTCTCCTTGTATATCCATTTGCACCCAATAGCACGGTTTCCTTTAGGAAGTGGAACCAAATCCTAAGTTTTATTCTTCATCAATGATTGCATATCTTTCTCTATGGCACAAATCTGCTTCGAGCTATCACTCGAACCTTTGACGTCATTAACGTCCATCGGCTCATCTTGGACTACATGAAGAGCATAGTCCAACTTATCACAAAAGCTAAGATAGTTCCAATCATCTTATCTATCGGGTGGCCTTATAGCACGCCGACTAACCCGAGTAGCAATATCATCATCCAAACTCTTTTCAGCTCCACCTTGAAGTGCATCCTTTATAGAATCATATACATCACTAACACTACTAGTGGAATCATGTGGACTGCGTAGTGTAAATTAACCGCTTCCTCCTCACAAGCATCTTCGACTACTCTACTCCTTGGACGAAAGGTGGGAATAAATTCATTCTCTTTTGATTCACCATGAAAGAAATCTGAAACATTCGATGATCTCTCATTCTCCTTGAACAAAGCCGACTCATCAAAGGTAACATGACAAGAATTCACAACCTTCTTAGTTTTTGAATTCCATATATGATAGCCTTTTACACCGTTCGTATAGCCAAGAAAAAAATCCCCTTGAAAGCTCTAGGCTCAAGCTTATCATTTCCTAGATCATGCACATAAATCGGACTACCAAATACACGAAGATGACTCAAGTCAATGCTCTTTCCCTTCCACACTTCCTTAAGAATTTTGTTACCCATAGCCAATTATAGAATTCGATTCACAATATGTACTGCGGTTGACAAAGCTTTGGCCCAAAATCCCTTAGACAAACATGATGTCAATCTCAAGCATTGAGCTTTCTCTGGTGAAGTACGGTTCATCCTTCCCGCAACACCATTCAACTATGGATCTCTCGGTGTAGTAAAATGCCATCGATACCTTGATGCTTGCAAAACTCCAAAAAATCTTCATAAACATACTCTCCACCATTGTCGGACTTTAGAACCTTCAAAGATTTTTCACTCTTATTCTTAGTAAGAGCTTTCCAAACTTTGAACTTTGAAAATGTCTCTGACTTGGCCTTTATTACATACTCCCATACCTTAGGAGAAAAATCATCAATGAAAGAAATATAATGAGCTACTGGTGCAAGTACCTAAACATCCGTATGCACATACCCAAGAAACTCTCTCGAATCATGTTTTCCTTCACCGAATGAAACTTTAGTTTACTTTCCCATGACGCATTCCTAGCAAAACCCAAGTTTGTTGAAACTCTCTCCATCGATCATCCCCCTCTTCTAAAGTATATCCAAACTCCTCTCCGAGACATGACCTAATCTCAAATGCCACAACCTAGTCTCATCCAAGCCATGAGTACTATCAATGCTAATGCTAGTTTCACCTTCATAGTCACTCCTTGAAGCAAATAAAGACAATGAGTCCTAGCAGATTTCATCACCACAAACGCACCCTTCAAAATCCGTAAGCTATCACACTCAATATTGATTTTACAACCTAAAGAATCCAGCTGTCCTAATAAGATAAGAGACTTTCGAAGTCCCAGAACATAGCATATATTAGTGAGAGTATAAACCACTCAATCAAACATCCGAATTTGCATGGAACCAATGCCCTTCGACTTATAAATAGCACATTATCCATAACAATTGAATTTTCTTCTTTATCGACATAAGAAGAAAAACAATTTCTATTTGCGTCATATGATATGACACCCTCGAATCGAGAACCCATTCGCTACCCTAAACATTCGATGCTACTATCATCAACACTCTTCATCTCCCTCACCAAGTCCATTCTCTATCGCAACCGATGAAGATGCTACTCCTTCTTTACCTTCTCTTTGTTTGGACACTCACTCTTCCAATGACTGGGCTTCTTACAAATAAAACACTTGCTATTTCTATGACGACCGCCCATGACTCCCGCACCAAAACAAGGAAATAGTGCGCTGAGGAGCGTGCCAGGCAGCCATGGACGATGATCAAGGTAAGGTAAAACAGCAAACTCTATCGTACAACTCACAGCGCATGGACAAAATACAATAGAGAAATATATGTATATAGTGAAGCTCATAACAGAATAACATCATATAGACTTCATAAATGTTTGATACAAGCATCTGAACAATCAATACATCAAGCCTCACTACATAACACTCAAACATATACAAGCAGCGGAACATCCAGTACATATAGTAAGAAAACTAATATGCTAGCCTCCAGCTCGTCTTCGTCATCAACAGCGTTGGTAGCCAAGAACAGCACCTGTCACCTGCTACCTAGTCTGCCCATCCCAACATGGATGAACAGCCCAAGGTAATAAGAGTTGAACATAAAACCTTGAGTCAGACAACAGTCTTAGTGAGCAGTAAATTAACTACCAAACATACCAAAAGAGCATAAAGGATAAAAGGAATAGGAACTCAACCATCCCACTCCACCTCATTCTACAGTGATAGCCCCCAGACCCACTAAGCATAAACAAGCATAGCAAAGCAGACAATTTAAGTAGAGTAATTATCACTCGAGTCAAGGTCGATGTTTTCCAAATACAAACCTCCAAGGCCTAAACCAAGATCAGATAAGCACCCAGAAAACACCTCTCTTGAGTCCGAATGACGATACAACCAAACATCCATGACTCTGGCTATCACTGTTATCATTGCCTCGATTTCACCGTTAATTGAATGACCACCTGTCAAGGGCTAATGGTAACCCCGGTTCTAGATAAACTCTGCACGTCATCGTGACCCGTGCCTAGGACTTACCTACTCTGCCCAGAGTACTCGACCACCTACCTGTAGTCTTTTGGGTGTCCCGACCACCTACCTGTAGTCGTTTGGGCATCCCATGTACTCTTGCTTTGAATTTACTAGAACCTTCAACAACGATGAGATCCAAGCCTCCTAGTCATCCTCCTCGACGACTATTCTCATACTAGCCCAAGCTACTTCTCGAGTAATCCATTATCAACCAACTCGAATCATCCCTCGAGTTATCAACATGCTTGGAATGATCCCTGCTTGGATTATGCCAAAACTATATCACATCATGCTTCGCCTCATCTCATCAAAGCAAAGCTCCATCACAACAATGTCATCATATCCGTCCATATGAGCTTCATCATCCGCTACATATGCCACGAGCAGCTTTTCTCATCCCTTAACCTCTCCCTTAGCTTTTGAATCATTTTCGACCATACTTGTCTAGATCCAATCATAAATCAACTAACTCTAAACAATCAATCAAGACAATCATTAATCCAAGCAATCAAATATTCAAACAAGGTTTAATAAGCAATTATACAAGGAAATGGCAATTTGGTAATTAAAGTGTCCAAATCTAATAAGCATGAATAATAGGCAAATGTCTCTACAACTTGATGAATAAACTTGCATAAGTTAACATGTAGTAAAATAGGTGTCAAAACTTCATAGATGATAGACCTACATGCATACTTAGGAAAAATGCAAGAAATCACTATCTTTAACACATAAACAAGCCACCAATCCAATATACTCCCTTGGGTCCGTGTGAGAGATAACTACCACTCACCAAATCACCTAAACACCTCAAAAGCTACTAACTTCAGATCTGGACAGTGAAGAAACTAGCTTGATCCGACAAGATTCCGCTTCAAACGATGAAATCTCTCTTTGTTGGATGAAGATCTTCAACTTCGGCTCTTGAATCTTTGATCTTGATCTTCGATCTTGGATGGATGTTAGCACTAGATTAGAGAGGAGAAAAGAAGTGAAGAAGTGTTGTAGTCGAGCTCTCAAAATGGCAGCACTTCGTCGCTTCAAAATCCGGTGCCAAAAAGTGAGCCAAACCCCTCTATTTATAGGCTGAAACGCCCCTTAGGTCGCTTGCTTTTAGGTCGCTCACGACCTAACTATGGCCGACCTACGACCTAGCAGCCCCACACGACCCAACGACCTAACCAACACGGCCTAACGACTCATGCGACTTAACGCTACACAGGGTCACACGACCTAACAGAGATGCCTATCCAACGACCTAACAGGAGTACCGACCCAACTAGGTCGTCCCACGACCTAACTACTCGGCAACGACTCAACCTATGCGCGACTCAACACATGCAGTGCCTCGACCTAACAACCTAAGCCATAACATACGTGCGCGACTTACGACCTAACACTGAGTCGGTTGCTACCTTAGGTCGTCTCACGACCTAACTATACACCTAAGCCATCACTCGTTCACGACCTAACCCTTTTAGGTCGCTATCTTCTTAGGTCGGTCAATCTATAGGTCGCCCAAACTCCTAAGCCGCTAACTATCTTAGGTCGCTACTACTAGGTTCCTCACAACCCTTAGGTCGTTAACTCTACTAACTCGGTAATCCTTAAGTCGCTTGAACGACCTACCTCCCCTAAGTTGCTAGCCTGCTTAACCGACCTATCTCCTTAGGCCGTTAACTCGGCAACACGACCCAAGCTTCCACACCTTAACTCGGCCACCTTCCTTAAGTCGTTACCTATCTTAAGTCAGCCACTACCATGAGTCGCTCAACACTACTAAGTCGGTCACGACTCATGCCTCTATACGACCCAACTCTGAACGACTTAGGCTACCCACGAGCTAGCTATTACGCGGCCTAACCCCTTAAACCGTAAACCCTGCCACTTAGGTTCAAAACGACTCAAGCAATACTAACGACTTAATGCAACTATTTACGATTTTATCGACACGTAAAATACGGGTCGTTACATTCTCTCCCCCTTAGGAATTTCGCCCCCGAAATTCCAAACAACAAGAGCAATCAAAATTATTCTGCATGCCTACCATCCACAGTAATCAACAAACCATGCATCCAATTACTAGCCTAGCATGCAGAATTCTAAGACTTAGAACAAGTTACAAATTCGTGAGATGTCACGACACCTTAGGGCCATACCTCGAAGAGTTCAGGATGAGCTGCCTTCATCCTCTCTTCCTCCTCCCACGTACAGTCGTCAACATCATCACTCCATTGTACCTTGAGCAACGTAATCGTCTTCCTCCTAAGCTGTTTCGTGTCGGTTTCAACAACACGAAGCGGCTTACGAGGTCTCGTAACAACTGGATCAACCTCTAAATCTTCACAGCTATCAGCAGAAACCACCGTATTCGAGTCATGCACATACTTCCGTAGATAAGATACATGAAAAACATTGTGCACACCCGCCATCTTTTCCGGTAACTCCACTCTATAAGCGAGCTTTCCAATTCGCTCGATGATCGGGAATGGTCCAACCAATCTCGGAGTCAATTTCCCTTTCTTCCCGAATCGAATAACATTCTTCAGTGGAGAAATCTTCACAAAAACCATATCGCCTACATCAAACTCCAAATCCTTACGACGCTTATCGGCATAACTTTTCTGACGATCTTGGGCTGCCTTCATTCGTCGCCGAATGATCTCTATACAATCCGTAGTCTGTCGAATTATTTCTGGCCCAAGTATCAGCTTTTCTCCCGTTTCCAACCAACATGTCGGAGAGTTACACGGCCTTCCATACAATGCTTCATACGGTGCCATACCAATACTTGACTGGTAACTGTTATTATATGCAAATTCCACCAAAAGAAGATGATCTTCCCATGATCCCCCGAAGTCCAAAACACATGCTCTGAGAAGATCTTCCAAAACTCGGTTGACTCTCTCGGTCTGACCATCTGTTTGAGGATGATAAGATGTACTCAAACACAACTCAGTCCCCAAAACTTCCTGAAAGCTCTTCTAAAATCCACTAGTGAACAATGGGTCTCGATCGCTCACTATACTCTTCGGAATACCATGGAATCGAACTATCCACTTAACATACAACTCAGCCAACTTCGATGCAGTCCTAGTTGATCGAACAGGAATGAATCTTGCACTCTTAGTCAAACGATCTACGATGACCCAAATCCCTTCATTTCCTGCCCTGGTTCTAGGTAGACCATCGATAAAATCCATCGATAGCTGCTCCCACTTCCATGTAGGAACCTCTAATGGCTGAAGCAATCCACTTGGCTTCTTCTGCTCGGCTTTTACCAACTGGCAGTTCATACACTTGGAAATAAAATTTCCAACATCCTTCTTCATACCTTCCCAGCAATAGGTTCTCTTCATATCCCGATACATCTTATTTCCACCTGGATGAATTGTCAACTTCGAGTGATGACTTTCCCTCAGAACTTCTTCTCTCAATCCATCTATATCGGGAACAACTAATCGTCCTTGCTTCCGAAGCCAACCCTCTCGATCGACTTCAAATCCTTTATCCTTTTCTGGATTCAATCCAGATTCCAAATCGCGGATAATCTTGACAATCTTATCGTCTTGCTTTTGGCTCTCACCAATTCTTTCCACAAGAGTAGGTCTTATCGATAAGTTTGCCAACATTTCAGGTTCCAATTCACATCTGGGCCTGAAGTCAAATCCAGCTAAATACTCAAGGCTCTTCCATTCCGAAAACATGGCTCCCAATCCTGCATGTCTTCGACTTAACGCATCCGCCACTGCGTTTCCTTTTCCCGGAGTATAAGCTATACCAAAATTATATGATGCTAAGAACTCTAGCCACCGTTGCTGTCGAAGATTCAAATCATTTTGGGAGAACAGATACTTCAACGACTTATGATCTGTAAACAACTCGAATCGAACTCCCAATAGATAATGTCTCCACATTTTCAGAGCAAAAACAATCGCCGCTAACTCCAAATCATGAGTCGGGTAATTCCTTTCATGCGGCTTCAATTGTCGACTTGCATATGCTACAACTTTATCCTTTTGCATTAGCACTGCTCCAAGTCCAGTACCACATGCATCGGTGTAAACCACCATCTCATCATTCCCACTTGGAATAATCAAAACAGGAGCACTTGTCAGTCGCTCTTTCAGGATTACGAAAGCTTGCTCATGCTTATCATCCCATGTGAATACCTGATTCTTTTTCGTCAATCCTGTTAACAGTGCAGCTATCTTGGAAAAGTCTTTGACAAACCGACGATAATATCCTGCTAATCCAAGAAAACTTCTCACATCAGATGCATTCTTAGGTCTAATCCAATCCTGGATTGCTGCCACCTTAGCGGGATCAACCGCTATTCCATTTCCAGAGATAACATGGCCTAAGAACCTCACTTCACTCTTCCAGAAGTGACACTTCGAAAACTTAGCCTTCAGCTGATGTTTCCGCAAGATTTCCAAAACAATACACAAGTGTGTCTTGTGCTCTTCCTCGGTTCTGTAATAAATCAGAATATCATCCACGAACACAAGTACAAACTTGTTCAACTGATCTCTGAACACTCTATTCATAAGATCCACAAAATATGCTGGTGCATTAGTCAATCCAAACGGCATTACCAGCCACTCATAAAAACCGGATGGTGTCCTAAAATCAGTCTTCGACACACTATCCTTAGCCACTCTCAACTGGTGAAATTCCGTTGCCAAATCCATCTGAGAAAACACCTTAGCTTCGTGAAGCTGATCAAACAAGTCATCTATTCTCGGCAATGGATACTTGTTCTTCTTAGTCACGTTATTCAGCTCACGATAATCCACACACAACCTTAACGATCCATCCACTTTGGTTGCGAACACAACTGGTGCACCCCATTCGGACACACTACGCCGAATGAATTCTTTCCGAAAAAGATCATCAACCTGCACCTTCAGCTCTTGTTGTTCTCTAGGCGCCATCCGTCTAAGAGGCATCACAACAGGTCTGGCTCCCTCAACTAGATCGATACGAAACTCGATCTCCCTATGCGGCGGTAACCCTTTGACCTCGTCAAAGACATCCTCAAATCCATTCACAACCGGCATCGATGACAGTCCATCCCGTGGAACAACCAGCGAATACATGAAGCCCATGAAGACGCATTCTTCATGCTTACATCGTATCACAACCTTTCGCCCTTCCACATTCTCGACTGTCACCTCCAGTTTCTCACAATCAACCTTTGCCGCATACTTCCTAAGCCAGTCCATACCCAAAATAATTCCGAACCCCGCAAAGTTCAGAACAAAACAATCACAAACAAAAGAGCAATCATGACTCGATACAACTAGACCACGACATACCATACACAAACAAGACGAACCCCCAACTGGATTAGTCACAACCAATGGTCTATCAACAATTTCCGGTTCCAAACCCAACCGGCCTACAAGATCATCACAAAAAAATGAATGCGATGCCCCAGTATCAAACAACACTCTAACTGAAACACCACAAATGGAAAGAGTACCTTGAACCACCACACTCTTCCCCTTTTCTTCTGCAATAGGAGCCTTAGAAGATGATGGAACAGCCCCCAAAGCATAAGCTTGCACAATCTGCTAATCTTTCCTCGGCTCTGGACAGTCCTTCTTGATATGTCCTAGCTTATCACAGTTGTAACACTTTCCCGGCACCTTGGGATTCCTACAATCTTTGGAGAGATGGCCCTTCTACTGACAGTTGTAGCACGTCACTTCGCCCTTCGGCTTCTTCTGGCCATCCTTACCCTTCTGTTGCTGCTACTTCCTCTTCTTGTTTCCACCCTGCTGTGGCCTAGACTCTTCCTTGGTTACAGCAACAACAGATCCTTCTTTAGGAAACAAACTCTCATGCCTGAGAGCTTTCTCCACAAGCTTCTCAAACGGATCGTCCAAATGATCCACCAACTGTCTCCCAAGATAATAGTCCAAGCCTGTCACAAACTTCTCGTTCTTCTGGTAGGGAGATTCAATATACGACCGAGCATAGTTGGACAAAGCTTCAAACTCCGAAACATACTCAAGAACTGGTCTCCCACCTTGCTTGAGCTCCACAAACTTCTTAAACAGAACAGATTTCTGAGCCGTAGAGATGAACTTAGCTTCAAATCTAACTTGGAATTGCTCCCAAGTAATCTCTTCCTCTGGAGTGTCAATAGTTATAGAACCCCACCAATCAGCAGCCCTTCCCTGAAGCTGTCTCGATGCAAGCTTTCTCTTAGCTGCATCCTCGATTCCCAAGTCACCAAAAATCCTTCTACAAGCATCAATCCATCTCTGAACTTCTATGGTTGATTCTGTCCCCAAGAAAACTTTCCCTCCAAGAGCAGTATAATCTTTACACAACTTAGCAAAATCCACTGGTCTTGGGCTTGAACTTGAACTCCAACATCTACTGACGGTCCTGAAGTTGGTATCCTTCTCATGATCGAAGTCATCATAGCTTCGAACATTGCAGCATAGTCAGTAGCTCCCCCAACAGCACGGCTTTCCCTAGCAGCTTGTCTCTCACTTCGACTCATCCTTAATATCTACAAAAAGGAATGATTTAGAACACCTTGAGAAACAACTACATAAGGAGTTCAAATCCTTCTAAACTACTATATTATATATAGTAATCATCCATCAAAATTACAATTACATCTCTCATACGTAGTTACGTCAGCGAGCGTTGGCTAAAATCGATTTAACCTCGCTCTGATACCAAATGTGACGACCGCCCATGACTCCCGCACCAAAACAAGGAAATAGTGCGCTGAGGAGCGTGCCAGGCAGCCATGGACGATGATCAAGGTAAGGTAAAACAGCAAACTCTATCGTACAACTCACAGCGCATGGACAAAATACAATAGAGAAATATATGTATATAGTGAAGCTCATAACAGAATAACATCATATAGACTTCATAAATGTTTGATACAAGCATCTGAACAATCAATACATCAAGCATCACTACATAACACTCAAACATATACAAGCAGCGGAACATCCAGTACATATAGTAAGAAAACTAATATGCTAGCCTCCAACTCGTCTTCGTCATCAACAGCGTTGGTAGCCAAGAACAGCACCTGTCACCTGCTACCTAGTCTGCCCATCCCAACATGGATGAACAGCCCAAGGTAATAAGAGTTGAACATAAAACCTTGAGTCAGACAACAGTCTTAGTGAGCAGTAAATTAACTACCAAACATACCAAAAGAGCATAAAGGATAAAAGGAATAGGAACTCAACCATCCCACTCCACCTCATTCTACAGTGATAGCCCCCAGACCCACTAAGCATAAACAAGCATAGCAAAGCAGACAATTTAAGTAGAGTAATTATCACTCGAGTCAAGGTCGATGTTTTCCAAATACAAACCTCCAAGGCCTAAACCAAGATCAGATAAGCACCCAGAAAACACCTCTCTTGAGTCCGAATGACGATACAACCAAACATCCATGACTCTGGCTATCACTGTTATCATTGCCTCGATTTCACCGTTAATTGAATGACCACCTGTCAAGGGCTAATGGTAACCCCGGTTCTAGATAAACTCTGCACGTCATCGTGACCCGTGCCTAGGACTTACCTACTCTGCCCAGAGTACTCGACCACCTACCTGTAGTCTTTTGGGTGTCCCGACCACCTACCTGTAGTCGTTTGGGCATCCCATGTACTCTTGCTTTGAATTTACTAGAACCTTCAACAACGATGAGATCCAAGCCTCCTAGTCATCCTCCTCGACGACTATTCTCATACTAGCCCAAGCTACTTCTCGAGTAATCCATTATCAACCAACTCGAATCATCCCTCGAGTTATCAACATGCTTGGAATGATCCCTGCTTGGATTATGCCAAAACTATATCACATCATGCTTCGCCTCATCTCATCAAAGCAAAGCTCCATCACAACAATGTCATCATATCCGTCCATATGAGCTTCATCATCCGCTACATATGCCACGAGCAGCTTTTCTCATCCCTTAACCTCTCCTTAGCTTTTGAATCATTTTCGACCATACTTGTCTAGATCCAATCATAAATCAACTAACTCTAAACAATCAATCAAGACAATCATTAATCCAAGCAATCAAATATTCAAACAAGGTTTAATAAGCAATTATACAAGGAAATGGCAATTTGGTAATTAAAGTGTCCAAATCTAATAAGCATGAATAATAGGCAAATGTCTCTACAACTTGATGAATAAACTTGCATAAGTTAACATGTAGTAAAATAGGTGTCAAAACTTCATAGATGATAGATCTACATGCATACTTAGGAAAAATGCAAGAAATCACTATCTTTAACACATAAACAAGCCACCAATCCAATATACACCCTTGGGTCCGTGTGAGAGATAACTACCACTCACCAAATCACCTAAACACCTCAAAAGCTACTAACTTCAGATCTAGACAGCGAAGAAACTAGCTTGATCTGACAAGATTCCGCTTCAAACGATGAAATCTCTCTTTGTTGGATGAAGATCTTCAACTTCGGCTCTTGAATCTTTGATCTTGATCTTCGATCTTGGATGGATGTTAGCACTAGATTAGAGAGGAGAAAAGAAGTGAAGAAGTGTTGTAGTCGAGCTCTCAAAATGGTAGCACTTCGTCGCTTCAAAATCCGGTGCCAAAAAGTGAGCCAAACCCCTCTATTTATAGGCTGAAACGCCCCTTAGGTCGCTCGCTTTTAGGTCGCTCACGACCTAACTATGGCTGACCTACGACCTAGCAGCCCCACACGACCCAACGACCTAACCAACACGGCCTAACGACTCATGCGACTTAACGCTACATAGGGTCACACGACCTAACAGAGATGCCTATCCAACGACCTAACAGGAGTACCGACCCAACTAGGTCGTCCCACGACCTAACTACTCGGCAACGACTCAACCTATGCGCGACTCAACACATGCAGTGCCTCGACCTAACGACCTAATCCATAACATACGTGCGCGACTTACGACCTAACACTAAGTCGGTTGCTACCTTAGGTCGTCTCATGACCTAACTATCACCTAAGCCATCACTCGTTCACGACCTAACCCTTTTAGGTCGCTATCTTCTTAGGTCGGTCAATCTATAGGTCGCCCAAACTCCTAAGCCGCTAACTATCTTAGGTCGCTACTACTAGGTTCCTCACAACCCTTAGGTCGTTAACTCTACTAACTCGGTAATCCTTAAGTCGCTTGAACGACCTACCTCCCCTAAGTCGCTAGCCTGCTTAACCGACCTATCTCCTTAGGCCGTTAACTCGGCAACACGACCCAAGCTTCCACACCTTAACTCGGCCACCTTCCTTAAGTCGTTACCTATGTTAAGTCGGCCACTACCATGAGTCGCTCAACACTACTAAGTCGGTCACGACTCAGCCTCCATACGACCCAACTCTGAATGACTTAGGCTACCCACGAGCTAGCTATTACGCGGCCTAACCCCTTAAACCGTAAACCCTGCCACTTAGGTTCAAAATGACTCAAGCAATACTAATGACTTAATGCAACTATTTACGATTTTATCGACACGTAAAATACGGGTCGTTACAATTTCTTTCCTTTGACTTTCCTCTCCAACTAGGCTTCCTAGATTCAGAATGCTCTCGGTTTTCTTTCTTTAAATATCTCTCCTTCTCCATAAATAAACCATGACCACAACTAGCACCATTACTTCGATCATATAACTACTTCATTTGATCGTGCAACTCCTCACTAAGAAGACTCGTTTTGACATTATCAAGAGTCAAAGTATCTCGGCTATAGATCAAGCTATTTGAGAATCCCATATAATGATCCGGCAACAAACATAACAATATCATCTTTTTTCTTACTCAACCTTCAAATCTACCGTCTTTATCTTCATTAGCAAATCATCAAACACATTCAAGTGCAATTTTTGCTAAGTGCCCTCCTTCATCTTATAGTTGAAGAACATTTGCAATAAGATAAAACGATTAGTTAATGACTTCATCGTATACAAATCCTCCAACTTGTCCCAAATGCCCTTAGTGGTATTCTCACCGCTAATTTCGAGATTACACTTTCTCCCATAGCAAGTTGAAGTGTAGTGAATGCCCACTCTTTCATTTCCTCTCTCTCAACATCCGAGAAGTCCATCAGCAACAAACATGTATCAAACACTACCCAATGCGCTCGATTTCATCTAAGAACCACTTTCATCTTCCATTGCTACCTTTTGAAATCATTGTCATCATTCCACTTGTCAATAACCAATTGTGATTCTGAAGTCGCGTACGACCCACGTACATACGGCGTTACACCACTTGGACTAACCATTGAGGAACTACCCGAGGTATTATCCGATTTCGGCATTTGTACAACCACCTACCAACACCAAAGCTCTGATACAAAATGCTATGGGAATTTTAGCTCAAGACCACTCAAATCAAACCCCCAAAAGCATAGTAGAAAATGAGTTCGTGGTAAGAAGTGCAAAAACAACTAATCAATATCTCAATCCAATCCAAAGCCAATCATAATCACCAAACAAGCAATAGAATAATAAAGCAATAATGATAAAATAAATCACACGCCTATTTATAGTGATTCCACTAACGTCTTGTTAGTGTACATCCACTTTGAGAGAGAGTTGTTATTAACGCTAATGAGAAGAGTACAAGAGATTGATTACTATGATCATAATATTTACTCTAGAATATGATTTTATGGAGATTAGAATTGAAGAAAACAAGTTTTTTTTAAACCCTGTTTAATGGAGGATAAAACCCTTGATCAAACCCTTGGAGTGATCATGCCTCTTTGGATCTGAAAAAAGTTATATATAGAGAGAGTTTATGCCTAGGAAACTACCCGATTTGGTCCTCAAACCTTCAAAAACAAATGCAACCGACCCGAACAATTGGAGACAACGCAGCCGATCAGACGTCTAGTTCCTTAACTCGGTCGTCTAACTCGAAGATAAAGTTTTTTTGTTCCAGGCGCTCAAACGTCTGGTCCCATAATCAGATGTCTGAGCAAACGCTCGGGATGCCAAATCCAACTTATAGAGACGTCTGACACGAAACAGACACTTGTACCAGGTGATCAAATGTCTGGTTACCCTAACCTGATGATTGAACAAACTCTTTGAATGCACATACTATGAAGAGAGCATCAATCAGATGCCTCACAACAGCAGTTCAGATGTCTGAGGACCTTGGTCAGACATCTGACCTGTTGCTCACTATGTATCTCCTACCTTTAACATGCCACAACTCTCACCTCCGAGCTTCAATTTGCGAATCGCTTAAACCATCACCAAGCTATTTCCAACCACTTCAATTCATTATATAGTTTCGCCAAAATTCAACAATTATATCAAAAAAATTAAGAACTTAAAGGAGTTAAACCATGATATATAATTTAAAAAATATAATCTTGATAGAAAAATAATCTAACATGCATTATTATGAATTTGAGTATAATCAAAGGAATGGAGGAGAAGAGGTATTACTGGAATTGATCAATTAGTCGATCCTTGATTTCTTAACCAATGTATTATGAAATTTTTAGTGGAAAACGGTAAATGCAACGAAAGAAACAAAGAAATTGAAAAAAAAATAGAGACCCTCCATATATAACAGCCATTAACTGTACTAGCTAATCTCTAAACTAAGACTTTGAAAGTGAAATTATTGAAAGGGGTAAAATGTAACTTTACACCTGAAAGAACTAGGAGAATTTCATTTAGGGTGGGAACAATCATAGAGAAATTAGATAAAAAGTTTGATATTGAACTTCTTATATAATAGAAATAAAGAATTGAAAGAATTAAAACATAATATATAATTTATTTTAATCTTGATAGCAAAACGTACTTAACATAGATTAATTAATGGATCCCTAATATGTTAGTCAATATTTTATGAAATTATTTATTGGAAAATGATAAATAATATGAAAGAAACAAAAAAAACTAAAAATAAACCGAAGACCCTCAATATACAACAATAATAAGTTAGTAGCCCACTAAGGGAAAGTATTAATTCAATCAATTCTAACATTACATGGACACATATAGAACAAATATAAGTGAAACACTTGCGCAAATTCAAATATAACATGTTTAAATGAATTATATATGTAAAATTTATTTACGTACCATGTATAATAATAGCAACTGTTTTGAATATGCAAAAGAAAAATTCTTTTTTTTGAACATAAAGTGATGTTAACAAAGTAAAAACAAAAAACACTAGAATATAATTAAAAAAATCCAGAAAAACTGTTGACTCCATTTTCAGGAAAAAGTATGCATAAAAGGCAAAATATGTTATATAAAATCAAGCAAGGAGAGTTTAGAACATACACTTTTCAATGCAGTAGACCATATTTAGATAAAATAAATCAAAGTAACAATCATAACTTAAAGATCCGTAGTAGAAGCAAATTTTGATAGCAAAACATAATCATTTGAAAAGTGAAGGAAAATTTACCTTAGGTAATGGTAGTTGGAAGAGAATGCACACATATTTCACTCAAGGAAATTCTAGAATCTAATGCATAACATAGTAAAGTAGGTTCTTTTGTTTACTGAGGAGTTAATTTTGTTTTTCGATTTTCTAAAGGAACAAAGCATCAGGGATCTATTAGGAAAGAATGATGGTCAGAACATGGAGGAGATGTAGAAAATGTTGTCGAAGTGTGGACAAAGGACATTGGATTGATTGCATTTTAATAGTAGAAATAATGAGAAGCGAAAGAGTAAATTAACTGCAAACTTATGTGAAAGCATGGCCTTGAGTTGTTCTTGCGTTCTAGAGAAAAAAGTAAGAGAGTTTAATGGTAAAACATGGCTAATTAATAAGAGATTAGCATAAAACTTAAGGGCAAATAAGAAGAGAGTATAGAAATAGTCACATGTTATCTTTTATATATAATAGAATAGATTTACAACAACTATAAATCAATTAAATTGTGTTGTATTTTGGAATATTCATCATTACAGTTGTACGACTCAAAAGTGCAAACTCAGTCAATGATTAGTATCAAACAATTCGAATGTTAACACTCACGTGATACCTTAACTATTGGTGTGACATTTTAGCTGAATTATCACTTACACATCTTTTCGATAAAATCCAATTTTATGAACAATAAACGGTATTCGGTAGTAACGATTATTTAGATTAATTCTCTCCATGAAAACTATATCGCATTTGGACTAATGGAATTAGTTTTGGTCAAAATTTCAATTTCTTTCACATTCAACTTGAGTAGCCCAAACATAAAATCTTTGGTTCAATAATAATAATAATCATTATTAATCATACTGCTCTAACTAGAGACTTTGACTTTGAGTTGACTACAGTTGGTCGTAATACTAACCCCTTATAACCGAGGAGGCAAATTCTCTACTGAATAGTGTTTCATTTCCAATGCTATAGCTTTGACCTAACTATAATCTTTCGATGGACGATATACCATGATTTAACTATAATTAAAGTGGAGCATCCACGTTGAAGTTCAACACTATTCTCAAGTCGGCATAACTATGTAATATCGTCGCTTCGAGGTTCTCTCTTTGACCTTAGTTATATTAACAAACAGAAAACTCTCGAGGGAGTCATTCAATAGTTATCCAATAATTATCAGTACGTAATCCATTAGTGCCCTCAACAGTCATAAGTAATACATTTCCCAACAATTGGAGAGCATTACTATAACAATCCACCTTGAAACGGGCCTAATTTTTGATTCGAAAAAGGCCCATCGAACATTAGATCCATTCCAAAGCTGGCTGTTGGTTGGTAAAAATAGTACACAAAGCTAGATACTAATTCAATTAGAATCTCACAACGGAAAAGATAAAATTTAATATCAGAAACATTACCCATTTTATAGAAGTTCAAGTTTCATAACAAAAAATAACACCTCAATATACATAGTACAATATCTCAAAATACAGTAATATAATGTCTAAAATGGGTACATCAAAGTATATAGATAACTACTACAAGACTACACCTCCTTCATCTCCTAGATCCGCATCTTCTTCCCTAACCTGTTTTGTAATGAGGAGAGAGTCATAACAACAATGTCTGGGGAATGAAATCTCGAGTCTTTCCATAATAGTACTTCGGCAATATAATTTATATAAGAATATGTCTTACGTGTCCTAACTATATTTGTTATGAATACCACCAACTGTAAGGCCGAAGACTGTCCCAGTCCAATCCTATAACACACTTTTCTAACCAATTCCTACAACTTACTTTCAACTATAGGCCCAAGTCCATTCCCAGTCATGTACATCCACCGTCAATCATGTTCTAATAATGTGAGAGAAAGTACCCAGGCCACTTAATACCTTTTTAATAGAAACTAGGCAGACTCTGACCATTTAATACTTATATCTTAAGCAGGTCCCTATCGCTTAATACCTGACCCAAGCCGGACCCCTCTCTAGTACAATCTAGCTGACATCGCTCAGAATCTCATCAGGTCGCTTATTACTTCTTTTTGAAAGAGGCGGACCCTACAATATCCACTTAATACCTCGAACTTGGAGCAGAACCTTTTCCATAATTTCCAACTACCATGCCTAAACGCTATCCCCGACCATTTTGCACTTCTTAATTTAGGAGGATGAGGACCCTACAACAACCACTTACTGCCCTCGATCTCCGAAGTAGGTCCTTTGTATTTTGGCCCGTAACCTCAGTGTGATGTCTCACATTAGTCGGACCATTCATAGGCACTGGTAGGAAGATTAACTAAGCAGACTTACCCTATAAAATTGGGACACACCTTGCATTCTCCATGGATACTTATTATATGCAATGTCTCACATCAGCCCCAAAGTCACACTGCTGGCATAGTAGTTAAGGCGCTAAGGCGCAAAAAGGCGCAAGCCTTGAGCTTTTTTAAGGTTTGGGCTTTTTTGTGTGCCTTTTATACAAGTTTGATCTACTATTTTGCTAACTACAAATTAACTTTTAGACCATATTTTATAATTCATTCAACTATTTAAATATTTTATTAGCAAAAATTTAAAATTTAAGCCATATTTTATAATTCATTCAACAATTAATTTTTTTATTTAATTGTTTTGTAAAATAAAATTTAAGTTTTGCAAAAAAAGGCCTCAAACGACAAAAAGGCGCACTCAAATTGTAAAAGGCGCAAGCCTTAAGCCTTGGGCATTTTTGAGCCTGGGTGTGCCTAGGCGCACGCCTTGATAACTATGACTGCTGGTAACCAGATTAGCTGGGCAGACTTCGGTGTGTTTTTGAATGACCTTGCATCCCTATAAACTATTCATAATTTTCATTCCCCTAACCATACTACCACATACCACACCACATTCTACTAAGGCTACAAAGAAAGATTCTTTATTTTTCCATTAATTATAATCATCCATATTTTCCTTCCTATGGGGTTTTAATGCTAATTACTAACCTGTTTGTTATGTGATTAATACGTTATTATACATAATTCATATGCTAATATATATTTATAAATACATAACTCAAATATTCCTAGGCATGTAAAAATTGTACCCTGTACTAATCATTAAATGTCAAAACTTTCAATTTATACAAGTCTAATTCCATACCATAATACACAAATTAATTAATATCATTAGCCCAACAATAGATTTGCATAAGAAAATAGAATCAATTACCAAATTTATTTTATGTTTAAATAATAGAATCAACATTAGTAGGGTTTACAATTCAGTCCTTTTACATTATATTCAACTTCCATATATAAAAAGAAAACGGGTTCATATTTATATTACAAAAAATAGACATCGCAAACTACAAATAACAGAATCAGTACTTTACACACCATTTCCTAATTTATTTTCTTTTTAAAACATCAAAATAACAAAGTGTGAAGTAAAATATAATATAAAATATTAAAATTTCAATAACTACACAAATCCTACTATTTTAGTATAGAATAATTGAGATTCCAACACATAAGACTGATATTTCTCTTTGGGGGAATTCTAGAGGGTTTCAGATTTGAAGTTTTCATAAACCAAAATTCCACAAGGCATTCATCAATTCCAACATATACTATACAATTACTAAAATAGAAAACTAAGATTTCACCCATAGCTAATTATCAGTTTTCTACTTTGGATTTGAATACGCTGGCTTTCTAATCCACTACTACAAAAATAGTCATCAATAGCGGCTTAAAATTGCTACAAATGATAACTACAGTGGTTCAGTAAATGTTGTATATCTACATGATATAAAAATCCTTATTAAAAATCATATTTTATAGCGTTATTTGTAACAACCCTAGATTTTTGCATATAATTTAAATTTGATTTTATTTTATTTTTAAATTATTTTAAACTTGTTTTATTTCAAAAAATTCATTTCTAAAAATAAATATTAATTATTAAGTGATTTATAGTTTCAAACAAGTATAAATTGAATATTTTACGGAAAAGTGAATTTCTGTTCAAACTGGTCAAACTTTGACTTTTAAACTTCAAATTTAAATTATTTAAATTCTTAAATTTTATCTCTTATTATGAAAATAGATGAAATAACTCGAACACTACTTTTCGTTTCGTTGGAAACGGACTTAAATTGTGAAAGTTATTTACATTTCAATTTTGAGTATAATTTGTTTTATTTTGCAATTTTGTCTATTTTAAATTATATAAATTATATTTTCTTTGTCATATTTTATTTTAATTTGTGTTAATATGTTATTTTATGTAAAGTTTTGTCTTTTATTATTTTTAAAGTGATAATATAATTTTTCTAAAGTTTATTGAATTTATTTTCAAATTTTAAAGCCTAGTTTCCCTTTTTCTGCTATTTTCTTTATTTAAATTATATTTAAATTAAAATTTATATATTTATTTGTGAATGAATTTTTATTTTTATGTTATTATCTTTGTTATAAATAATTTTATAAGTCCATATAAATTTTCCAAAGTTCATTCTGTTTATTTTCTATTTTTCTAGACTGGTTTGCAATTTTGTGCTATTTTCTTATTTTAACCTTATATAATTAATAAATATTTATATATATTTTATATTTGGTTATATTTTCGAAATTTTGACTGAAATTATTTTTATTTTCAGTATAAACTTATATAAATAAAATAAAGGTAATTTGAAAGGTTATGACTTTTGATTTGCCTAAGGCCTTTTATCTTCCAACCTTTCACATTTGTAACTTATCTTTTCATCAATTAGCCTTTACTATCCACATCTTTCAGCTGCATACTCTATTTCCTTTTCACTTACACTCATTTTCATTTCTGGAACAAAAAAATTCGGCCGTGGATATTGAGAAAAGTTCGGGTAATGATTTTTCAACTTTTCTTATTCTTCTTCCTTGTTTACATTGATTTTTGCACTTGCTCTCTTCTTCTAGGCTCGGCTCCTCCCATCTCCACCCCTTGGCCAACCTCCACCACCTCCTAGCCCGTTCACCTACCTCCCTAGATCACTACCATGGTCAGGCCGAGCAACCATATGGCAAGCATCATCACCAAAAGTTCACAAAACCATCACCTGTCTACATAAACCAAGCCTAGTTGTACACCAACTACCTCCACCACCATTTGCCACCACTACCTCCACCACCACCACCTCTGACCTGGCCTCCACCCTCTGCCACATCAACCACCATTTGTCGAGCACAATAGGAGCGTAGAGATGAAGTTGTTGCCTTGTAGTTGCCTTGAAATTGTATAGTTTTGCATCTATATCATCTCATCACCTTTTACACCATGATGGCCGACTACTTTGGACCCCAAACCAGACCCAGTCCTCTGCCTTAGCTGAGCTTATTCCATGTCTAACTGAAACATATGAGGTTGAGAACAAATGCAATTCGTTCGATGTTGTTTTGGGCTTTTGTTTCTATTGTTATTTGGTGATAACTTGCGTTGAAATTTACATATATTTGTATTGTTTTGTGTAAATGCATGCAAGGCTATTAGCTTTGTCTCTCCACTCTTAATTCATATCTGTGTCGTCGTGCCTTTGTAGTGTCAGTGTGTGTGCTTTGGTAGCAATCTCCAACTTTGAACAAGTGAGTAAATCTCACCAGACATTTATACTTATACAAATGTGAATTGACACCATTTGAATGTGTAGAACTATTATGTGATGTTATAACTGCCTGTGATTATTTATATATGATATTAAACCTGTTAAATTTCATGTCATATCATCTGTTATTATATATACGTTGTTACTGTTCATTTATATATGTTTATCACACTGCAAGTTCCCTGTAGATTAGGTTCACTATGGGTTGAAATGATACATACGCGAACGGACTTTAGAATAGGGAAAAATCGTTATGGGCTGAAATGATAGGCCTGAACGATTTTTATTTATTTATTTATTTATTTATTTATTTATTTATTTTTACTTGGGACTGTGGGTTTGAAATGATAGAACCCGGATTTTTCTTTTTAAACTACGGATTGAAATGATATATATCCGTATCACTTGACCTAGGTTAGAAAACTATATACAGGCCCGCGGTTATATTTTATAAAGTATTTTGAATATTTTAAATATTTTTAAAAGTGAAAATTTATGAAATTTGATTTAAATTGGATTTTTAATATTTAAATAAAGAAGTTTTGGATTTTTCTAGAAGTTAAAATGTAATTCAAATGAATCGTAAAAGTGAATTTTTGAAATATAACTCAAATTTGGAAATTTGGACTTTGGCTTTTTAAATTGACATTTAAGTTATATAAATGAAATTTTAAGTGGTTTAAATGTAAATTTATGAAATTTGATTTTAATAGATTTTGAAATGTTTTAAAATAAAGAAATTATGATTTTTGTATGAGTTAAAAATGTAATTAATGAATGGTTAAATTGGATTTTTGGAATATAACTTAAGTTTGGAAATTTGGAATTTTGGTTAAAAATGATATTTAAGTTATATAAATAAAATGGAAATTTAATTATACTTGGAAAATGGTAAATATGATTATTTGATTTAATTTGAGTTTAAATGAATTAATAAAGTATTATTGATTTTTCTATCTATTAAATGGTTAAATGAATGAATGCTTAAAAGTGTAATCTTAAAATGAACTTGACCTGGAAATGTAAATTTGGTTTTAACTAAGGGTTTAAGTTAATTAAATAAATTGAAAATTTAGTTTAATTTGTGAAATGATAATTTGAAAATGTAAATGTTAATAAAGTGTCAAATGTAAAAAGGGGAAAGTTTACACCTGAATTTATTAAGGTGATTTGTGAAATTTGATTTAATTATAAAATGTTGCTTTATAAAAATCATAAGTTAAAGAGTATTTTAATAAACATCCTTGAATGTTAAAATATGAATTTTATAATGTTTAAATGGTTTAAAATAAATGCTTTCAAGTATAACTTTCAGTAGCTTTTCTGAATGCTGTGAAAGGTTGAAATTTTCAGTGTTTATGGGTTTTAACTTAGTAAATGAACTCATAATAGTTTAAAACTTTGGAAATTTAATACTTGGTTTTAAAGTACATAAACTTAAATTTTAAATGGTTTAAATGAACTATTTTGATAAAAATATAAGCTATTTAAAAGGTGATTTGGAATGAAAATAAATGAATGATATCTTTGAATTTAAAAGGTATTTAAAGTTGAATATTTGGATTTGAACTTATATGATGATTTGAAATTGAAGCTTTGGAAAGATATGATATTTTGATATATATATATTAAATGTTTTGAAATGAAGTTTTTTTTAAAGATATGATATTTTGGTATTTTTTTTTTTGAAATGAAGTTTGGAAAGATATGATATTTTGATATATATTAAATGTTTTGAAATGAAGTTTTTTTAAAGATATGATATTTTGATATTAAAAATGTTTTGAAATGAAGGTTGGAAAGATATGATATTTTGATATATATTAAATGTTTTGAAATGAAGTTTTGAAAGATATGATATTTGATATATATTAAATGTTTTGAAATGAAGTTTTTTAAAGATATGATATTTTGATATTAAAAATGTTTTGTAATGAAGTTTGGAAAGATATGATATTTTGATATATATTAAACGTTTTGAAATGAAGTTTTGAAAGATATGGTATTTGATATATATTAAATGTTTTGAAATGAAGTTTTGAATATTATATATATATTAAATGTTTTGAAATGAAGTTTTGGAAGATGTGATATTTTGATATTAAAATAATTTAAAAATGAAGTTTGAAAGATATGATATTTTGATATTAAAATGATTTGAAAAATGAAGTTTGAAAGATATGATATTTATGTATTAAAAATGGTTTGAAATGAAGTTTTGAAAGGATATATATTGAAATGATTTGAAATGACTTGATATTTATTTTGGTAAATATTTGAATTTAAAAGATATGGTATGTTGATATATTGAAATGGTTTGGAAATGATTTAATCTTTATTTTGATAAAGATTTGGATTGAAATGATATCTATATTTTAAGTATAAAATATTATTTTAAAAGTTATAACTACGGGTTATAATAACGATTGGTTGGCAAAGAGACCGGGATCGGATATGGGCATACTCTCTGTCGATACCGAAAACCACTTTAACTAACCGTGTACACGGTGGAGATTCCAGAATGAAGTAGGATGGTGGCGACGTTCTTATGGTATGTTACGTGGACCCAACTACCGTGAGTTGGCATAAGGTGGCAGAAACAGGAGCGGTATCGGGCCAGTTGTGGTCGCACCTCGTAGCGGACGCATTTCTTCGATACCATACTATTACTTGTGATTGTTTGGGCACCCCTCCGATTTTGTGGGAGTGTGTTCCGCGGTGGGCGTATTTGGCTGCTGCGTTACCACCAGCCCGAGTGTCGTAATCGGTATATCTACCCTGGCATTGTTTTGTGTGCCATGTCACCTACCATATCGAGCCTTTACTACGAGTTTCTATTTGTGTCGTACCTATGCAGTATCTTCTCGTAGTCTCCCGATCAGGAGATATGCAGGTACTTTATAGACTATTGGCATTATTTGTGTTAAAGGGAATATTGTGTCACTCCTTAACGCTATTTAAAAGTAAGTTTATTTTACTATTAGACATTATTATAATAGCGCCATATTACTACAGAGTAAATAGTTTGACGGATCCTAGAGGATGGGTGGTCCCAAGCATCCTTTAAGTTACTTGTACTTTTACTACAGATCACTTGAGTTGGTTTACATTGTATAAGTATATATGTCCTGACTCGAGTGTTTGTATTTTCATTTACGCTCGGGCAGCCTGAGTTATTCACATATTGGATTCCACTTTTTGGAGATTGGAATCGTTGGAGATTATCTGCTTATCTAGTCTTATCTATTTCAGTTCTGTTGTTGTATTCATTTTGTACTTGGTTATTATCTTAGACTTCTGTTGTACTTTATTTCTTCTATTGTATCTTATTTAACTATGGTATATTTATATAGTAGCTTCATGAACTACTATTTCTTTTACTTCCGCTACACTATTATTACTCTGTGTCCGTGATTTGTGATTTTTATTTACTGTATATTCTGAGATTGCCAATTTTTTTATTTACAATGCATTATTTTGAGCAATTCAATTCTGGCATGTGTGTCTACCTATACACTTATAATGGATGCGAATGGTTGAAAATACCTGGTCGTTACATTATTTTTCCGATATGGTAACTATTTTATAGCGATTTAGTAAATGCTGTATAACGACATTTACAAGAAACAGTGGCTTATTTATAGCTCAAAAATACCGCTTAAAAAATAATATGTTATAGCGCTTTTTCTCCGCTATTGTAAGTATTTTATAGCGGTTGTGATGATCCGGAATTTTTGAATGTTTGAAATCGGAAAATTTAATTGATTTTAAATGTTTAAAAGTTAATTTTTAACTTGAATTCAAATATCACCATTTATTGAATAATTTAATTATTAAATAATTTGAAGTTAGGTAAAATGTTGAATCTGGAGTTTTAAGCCTGTTAAAAATAATTTGAAGGCTTGTAAAATTTATATTGATAATACTGAACATAGTAAAAGTGTTAAAATTGAATTTAAGGGTGATTTGTTCAGTTTTGAAAATATATCGTTTAAATCGATATTTAAAAATAGCCTCCTAAGGCACAGTCTCGAAATTCGAAGAAACCAGTTCCATTGGATCCGTAATATTGTATTATTATCGGATTTCAATTTTCGTAGTGTTTGGAGTTGTCGTGTGAGTGTACGGTAGATAAACGCGCTTAAATCTATACCGAAAATTCAATTTTATAATTAAATTCATAAAGCTGTCTTCTCCATACGATCGAATTAGGACTCGATACCTTTTCCATTGCGCTTGGAATAGGAGTATAACATTATAAATGCCTAGCGGCACAACTCTATAGGAGGTCGAGATTTTGAGTTGCAGATTTCAATACAATTTGAATTTAATTTAAAAATATATTCGTATATCTTGTCATCTTCAGTTGAAATTATTTCACTTCATAACATTTTCCCATCATCTCGAAATCACTGTAGCCATCAACCCTTACGCCAACGTCGTTTCCTGTCCCCCTTTTTCTTTTTAAAACCACGCATCTTATTTTTGTTTTCCCCTCAATCAGCTGTGAAAGAAAATCAAGATAATGGCCGAGCGTGGTTCCACCTCTCAATCTCGATTTCCTTTCCTCCCTCATTTTCCATGCCGACCAATTCTCTTTTCAAATTCGCATCCCCTCCATATTTCCTCTCGTCATGAAATTCCCTTATACTCTTGGGCCTCCGCACTCCTCAACTTCGCATCCTCGAGCGATGATCGAATTGGAGTCGGTGACCAAATGAACGCTCGAAATTCCGACGCTCGAGGTGAAGCGAGTAAATGAGATTTTTTTTCACTCGGATATATGGTTTGATTCGCGATTGTTAATCTTTGTTATTCGAATGGTAATTGATTGGCTTGGTGTCGAAGCATGGCAGGTTGTCGACATTGGTTTTGTTTCAACCATTTTCCGAAGCATTTGGTTGTCAGAGGGAGCGGAGCCAACGAACTTTGCATGGTGTCGTTTCATTCGTTCGACCAGGGTTAGCGTGGCAAGGGAGTTTTCGGTGGTCTATGGGTATAGCTCAGCTTCGGGAGACTGATGGGTTGCCATGTTACGCTGTAGAAGGGTAGGGGCTTCCGAAAGTAGTGGTGAGGAGTTAGTTCTTACTTCTTTTCTTTAAGTTGGGTGGAAATAAATAATCATTCTTGGATAAGTGATAATTAAGATTCCATTGATTTTGCTATATAGATAAGATTTTGTGAAGAAATAATATAGGAATTTTAAATATACGAGGAATTTATATAAGATTAAATTTGTACATCTACTAGTTTATTTTAAATAATGTATAATAGTGATTTACTTGTTTAACCAACTTATTTAATTATTACAGTTACAAAAGATTTGTAAAAGGGAAACAATCAGTTTAAATTAAATTGTTAGTTAACTAAATTAATATATGGTAATTTTTCTTGATTATTTCAAATATTAATAAATCATACAATGTTTGTTTAAGGACCAAAATCGTGAAGAAAATAGCTGGTTTGAATCGGATTACAGAACAAAAATCAAAGGTGAGTAAATCTCACTCAAATTGGATTACTTTTTAATTTAATTATTCGATTGTGAATTGATAATTCATTATCAGTCTGAATGTGATATTATATATAGTAGTGTGTGTATATATATATATATTGGAGTGATTGATATTCCTGCATTATATAGAGGATGAGACCCTATGCGCCGCATAATAGCGGATGATATTATATTAATCTCATATACCATGATATTCCACCTCGAAGTGGAATTCGTATTGTGCTAACATCTGTGGATGCAGGGAAACAGGTTGGAGGGATCCAACTGGATTCCTCAAAATTATTTAGATTGTTTAATATCCTGTGTTATGAATATTTGATATTCTGCGATGAATTATATTGATAATTGGAATATTGAATGCTATGGTTTGCTTGAATATATTTCAGTACACTGAGTTATCAAAATGTATATAGAATTGGATTTCTGAAAAGAAAATAAAAGAGTGAATTTTTAAGTAAATAATCATAGAAAGTTTGAATAAGTTTAAAAATGAACTGGATAAGAATAAAAGTGATCTTAAAATCCTAATAAATAATTCCAAGTATGGAAGAAGGGGATTTTGAATAAACGGGAAATAATGAATTGTAAAACTTAAGTGATATTATTTTAAGGAATAAAGAATTTACTTTAAAATTCAAAGTTCAAATTTATTTAAAAGGATAAAGAAGGAATTTTGGAAATCTGAAATTGGCATTTTTCAGTTAAAAGATTTTAAATCATAATGAAGAAATAAAATATGAAGTTAATGGATTTTGGAATAAATGGAGTAAGTAAAGAAATTTATTTAAAAGTGAAGTAAATTGGAAATCAATTTGGGGATTGATTTAAGTGTGTAAAACCGGGATTTTTAAAAGGGATGAAGCGACTTTCAAATTTATAAACCGGGTTTATAAAGGTGAAGTAATATATCATTGGATATTTGAAAGAATAAATTCACGGTGGGAATTTTTTAAGGGAATGAGTAAATTTGTTTAAAAATAAATAGTGATTTATTTGTAAAAGATGTGAAAGAGAAGCGTATTTCCCTAGATAGCCAACGTTTTCAAAGAATTTTTTTAAAAATAAGTTAAAGGTTTTAATGTTGTTTTAAAAAGCATGTTTTGGAAAATTTATTATTTTTAAATGTTTAAATTCTAAAGTAAGTATTTTTCAAATCTATTTTCATAGTGCTTATTTAAAGGTGACTTGGTATTTTGTTTTAAAGGAAAAATCTAGTTTTATATGTTATAAAGTAACCTCATTTTAAATATTCTTAAAGTATATAGTTTGAATAAGTAATAAAGTAATTTTTAATTTAAATGTTTTAAAGGATTTTATACTAAAGAGTTTTAAATTATTTTAAAAATATAATTTTTTGTGCTTGGTGTTTTCAGTGGAAATAAATATTTGGGAATTTACTCCATGAGAAGAGTGTGGTCGGAAAACTGTTTTCAAAATGGGTTTGAAAATGGAATTTTATCTTGTGAAGATATTTTGAGATTAATAAATAATTTGGTGAAATTATTTATGTTTGATGGATGCTGTGAACGTTAATTGATAGTTAAATAACCGACTATCAATATTGGTCATTGCACTGATCGTTTCGAAGGGACCAGGATAGGGATTAATTTCTCGAAAACCACTTCGATCCGGTTTGTATGTTTCCGCGAGGATAACGAGTTTGGATTCGAAGATGGAGCAGTGAAGTGCAAGTGCTAGTCTCTACTAATCCTGAGGATGATTCCAAAATGGATGTAATAGGAGTAGTGCCTTCGGTTCCGTTCGAACCCGGGATGGACTTGTATGGATGAATGCTTTCAAAACATCGTCAGGTGGATGATGGGCATTCTAAGTGAAACGATCTAAAAAGGTAACGCTTAGCCTCAAGCCTTATCAATCAGGAATGACTGAAAATCAGGGGTTATGCAGCAAGGATGTGGGTAGCGCCCATTAGAGTGAGGTCATCCCTGTCTAGATGTCCCTTTTATTCGGCTTAGTGGTGTGGTTGCTGATCCCAACCGTAGGGTGATCTTACTCGGGATTATCCAGCAAGGGGTAGTCCCGGTCTTGTATTGCAGGGGGTCGGGAGTGATCCTCGGTATGCTGATCTAGACCAGGTAACGTGACAAGTGGTACCCCGGTGCCTACTCATTAGTTGGAAATCCATATTCCCTACGCGCTCATACGGTTTTGATTGTGCCCAACTATTGCTGAAACGTGAAAGCATTTTAGCTAGATTCTATTTTACTTTCTATAGGCACTATTATAATATCAGAGAATTTTAATAAAAAGTGTTTTAGCTATCGTAAGGTAAAAACCCGACATGTTTATTTGTGGCGTGGTCTTACGAGATTCTTTTGATTTTCAAAGGATTTTTGAAACTTGAATAATCAATTTGAGTGTGATTTCTCACGCTGGTTTTCTAGACTGACTCGAGTGTTATTTAACTATAATGCTCGGGTCAGACCAAGTATTATAGATTACAGAAAATGATGTTGTGGAGCTGAATGGCGATACGTACTTCCGTATTTGTTTAAATATTCCACTATGTATTCAGATTGTGAGGACAGGTTATGGTTACTGTCCAGTTGTATGTTATTGACATTGTTGAACTCTGATGATGTATTCTGGTGATGTATGTATAAAAAAGATATACTTTTCTTTTGTGTAAAGATCTGTTATTATATATTGTATTTTATTTCGCTGTGATGGTTAGATTCTAATGTCGCTTCCTATTTTATTATTCTACCTCTTCTTCTTTAACCCAAATGGTTCGTATTTCTGTTAATCTTGAGTTGATTAATGTAGAATAGTGTTGACTCAAGGGGTATGGATTTGCGGGTCATTACAGTTGGTATCAGAGCTTAGGTTGGTGATAACCTTGGCTCTGGTGCGGATCACTCATTGAAATAGAGTCTATAGTACTCTAGAATGAATTTGAGTATATTAATAAATATGAGCGCGTATTTGTTAGTGAATATAAAATGATTTTATATTGTGTTGATTGGTTTATTGAGTAGTTTATGGATTCTGGTCAATATGAGTAATTAACGTTATTGATAGGGATCTCTAAACACTTGCACAGAACAATTCAATACAGTGTTGTTTTAAAATAGGGTAAATGAAATAATTTTACTCAAATTATTTTTGTATATGAAAGAAATAATTTTCCGTAAATTATTATGGTTATATATGATTGATTGGTTGTTAGAAGATGGTGATATTAAATTATTATCATTGTTAAGTGAAAGTTGAATAAAGGATTAAAATTTTAACCAAAGGTTAAGCAATAAATTCATTAACAAAATAAAATTTATAAATGTGAATTATAAATGTGATCTATAATAGAAGATGAAATATAAAAAATTCAGAGAAATATTTGGAAATAAATTGTGATGAAAGTTCCAGAGTATTGTTTTGGATGGATTTCGGATTTGGAATTTTGGGAAATTTTTTTGAATTGGATTTGAACTCTGGAGAGTTTGGAATATTTGAAGGGATTTTAAAGTGATAAAAGCATTGAACTCTTTTCGGTCGCTGGAAAATAATTCCGATGATGATCGTGACATCATCGGTGTTCATTTTCGAGTTTCCAAAAGGGGGGTTGCTACCTGGATGTTTTAGATTAATGTTTGTTTGCGAAATTGGGTTTGATTTTGAAAATGAAAAGGAATAGTTTGATTTAGATATATATTTTAAAATTGAGTTTTGAACATTTTAGTAATGGTTTAAACTCTGGAGTAGCTTTGAAATGCTTAAAGAATACATTTGGGAACTTATATAAGTTTGAAATTTGTTTAAAATAGAAATTTAACTTAAGAAGAGTTAGATTAAAATAAGTGGGAAAGCTTATAAAAGTTAGAATTTTGAATAAAAAGATATACTTGGTTAAATTAAACGTATAATCCCGAGTTAAAAAGTAAAATGTGAACGGGATTGATTGTAATGGATGAAAGTATGGATATAAATAAGTTGTGACTTATAAAACTTAGAAGTAGAATAAATAAGCCAAAATAAAATTGTTTTGAATTTTGGGAAATGAATAAAAATTCAAAACTTGAATTATAAAATAGATTGAACTCAAGAAAATTAAGTTAAGTGATTTTTGGAAGGTAAAAATCAAAAATTGAATTAAAAGTTGAAATGAGCTAATTTGAATAAAATTTAATTATGAGTTAAAAATGGATTTTGAGAAGTTAAACCTGAGTTATAAATTAAATTCAACTAGAAGTGCTAAGTGAATTGAATATGATTAAAGTATAGTGAAATGAAAGTGTGAGATAAAGTTTAAAATGGATTGAATGAATATACTAATTGAATTAAATGGAATGGAATTTAATTTGGAAATGGTTAGTAATATACAAGAATGGAATATGCCGAGCTAGATAAAATGGGTTCGAATGGAACCTATGCAAATACGAAATAAAATACAATGTAAGTTAAAATGGAAATGAATTAAATGAAAGTTGAGTTGGAATCGATTGGAAGTAGTTAAAAACTAAAATGGATATGCCATTAGGTGAATATCGTCGAAATTGCGTAGAAATGATTGTCGTTTGACGTAAACGAGATTTAATAAAATTCTATGAATTAGTGGAAGCAAATATAATTGAATTTTTGAATCAATTGATATGAATATGAGTTTGTTTGGAATTATAAATGAACTGAAGGTAAGTAAGTGAGTTGTACATCACTTAAAGTGAACGCAAGGGTAAGAAAAGCGAGTGAAAGCAATTGAATTGGTAATTGAAACCTTATTAATTACTTTTAAGTGCTGTTTGGTAGGTATGGCTTATTAAATCCATGTGTTAGCTATTAAAAATGAGTGAAATGTAAATAAATTTCCTATATATGGCACTTACATATATAAATTGAGTAAGTACAGGTACCGGATGACCGTTTGGCAAGATGTTGGTCACGCTAATTGCTAAAATAATAAGTCGCTTGCTTAAAAATGCTAAATAAAGGTACGCCTACGCAATAAAAATAGGAAGTATGAACTGTTTTTGTTTTTCCGACCGTGTGGGTCGATGTATATATATTTATATCTCTTGTCAAATTGCAAAAGCTCCTCCGTACAAAGGAGAATCTGCCAAAAAAATTTAAAAATTTGGGGAATTAGAAAAAAATTTGGAAAAATTTTTGTTAGCGACAAAACGATTTCAAATTGAAAATTGAAATAAATTAGTGGATGAAACTAATCTAAAATAATGATTTGAATCGGTTATAAATGGAAGATAAAATTCAACATTTAGAGTTGAATTTAAATTGAATTCATATGGAAATGGGAGAACCAATTTGAAGAGAAGTAGAGATAAACTAAAGTGGTGAAGTGAAATTAAATATAAGAAGCGTATAAAATACTTATATTGAACTTAGGAAGAAATGGTGAAATTCTTAAGTAATATGGGTGTCGGGAAAATATATTGAATAAGCATTTGAGAGAAGATTTAATAAAAATATGTGAAATGATAAGCGTTGATAAGGGAATAGAAATCAAATGAATGTGAATAAAAAGAGAATTGATATAGTTGATAACCAATCGAGATAAATACGTAGGATGTACGTATATTATTTTATTCGCATAGCAATTTGATCCAAATTCGAGCATGGAATTTCGAGATAGTTATATCGATCCGAGTTGGGATTTTTCACTCAATTTTAGACGATGAACCTGGATATGGATTTTTGATTGATTTTGGAAATTCACTATTATAGTTATGACTATGCAAGGAGAATGACGGTTTCTGATCAAGAAACCAGATCTGAGTCCGCACTAGGAAGTCGGGTGGACGATACTAGTTCGAAAGTAAAATTGTGTGCTCGAGTGAGCGATCGGATTTGATATTGCATACGGATGATATATGTACATCGTACGGGCGTGAATAAGACTTTATAATTTTGTAAAGGAGTCAATAAAATGATTTTGAATGTTGTGATTGGATATTATTGCTACGTAGGATATACAGGTATTATAAAGGAAAAGGAAAATTTGTTTCGATTTCAGAAGATAAATCTGAATTGTTCGACAAAAAGGTATGTGTTTAATTTTCAGTATGAAATTTGATTGGATTTTTAATCTAGCCACTTGGCCTTTTGTTTTGTTTGGAATTTGGGAGCCCATAGGGGCATTTTTGTAGTTGTACCGGTCTAGCCGCACGAAGGAGACGCTGGCAAAAAATTTCAAAAATTTAGGGAGTTAGAAAATTTTTGAGGAAATTCTGATAATTCAAAATTTGATATTGAATTTAAATTTGAATTTGAATTTATAATTTGAATGGTTGAAGTAAGTAATGTTGTTTGAAAATTATGGATAGGTTTGGAAAAGTTAATAAAGATGATAATGTGTCTTAAACAAAAGATTGTTTGATAGTTGTTAAAACTGTTTGGTTTTGAGAAAAATAAACCGATATTGGACCATTCTTCCTAACTAGTAATTTTGGGGACGAAATTCTTTTAAGGGGGAGGAATGTGACGACCTGGAATTTTTGAATGTTTGAAACCGGAATACTAAATTGATTTTAAATGTTTAAAAGTTAATTTTTAACTTGAATTCAAATATCACCATTTATTGGATAATTTAATTATTAAATAATTTGAAGTTGGGTAAAATGTTGAATCTGGAGTTTTAAGCCTGTTAAAAATAATTTAAAGGCTTGTAAAATTTATATTGATAATACCAAAGATAGTAAAAGTGTTTAAATTGAATTTAAGGGTGATTTGTTTGATTTTGAAAATATATCGTTTAAATCGATATTTAAAAATAGCCTTCTGAGGCACAGTCTCGGAATTCGAGGAAACTAGTTTCATTGGATCCGTAATATTGTATTATTATCGGATTTCAATTTTCGTAGTGTTTGGAGTTGTAGTGTGAGCGTACGGTAGATAAACGCGCTTAAATCTATACCGAAAATTCAATTTTATAATTAAATTCATAAAGCTATCTTCTCCATAAGATCGAATTAGGACTCGAAACCTTTTCCATTGCGCTCGGAATAGGAGTATAACATTATAAATGCCTAGCGGCACAACTCGATAGGAGGTCGAGATTTTGAGTTGCAGATTTCAAGGCAATTTTAATTTAATTTAAAAATATATTCGTATATCTTGTCATCTTCAGTTGAAATTATTTCACTTCATAACGTTTTCCCATCGTCTCGAAATCACTATAGCCATCAAACCTCACGCCAACGTCGTTTCTTATCTCCCTTTTTCTTTTTAAAAACCACGCATCTTATTTTTGTTTTCCCCTCAATCAGCTGTTAAAGAAAATCAAGATAATGGCCGAGTGTGGTTCCTCCTCTCAATCTCGATTTCCTTTCCTCACTCATTTTCCATGCCGACCAATTCTCTTTTCAGATTCACTTCCCCCCCAGATTTCCCCTCGTCATGAAATACCGTCGTACTCTCGGGCCTCCACAACTTCGCATCCTCGAGCAATGATCGAATTGGAGTCGGTGACCAAATGAACGCTCGAAATTTCGACGCTCGAGGCGAAGCGGGTAAATGAGATTTTTTCCACTCGGATATATGGTTTGATTCGCGATTGTTAATCTCTGTTATTCGAATGGTAATTGATCGGCTTGGTGCCGAAGCATCGCAAGTTGTCGACATTCGTTCTGTTTCAACCATTCGCCGAAGCATTTGGTTGTCAGGGGAAGCGGAGCCAACGAACTATGTGTGGGGTCGTTTCGTTCGTTCGACCAGGGTTAGCATGGAAAGGGAGTTTTCGGTGGTCTCTAGGTATAGCTCAGCTTCGGGAGACCAATGGGTTGCCGTGTTTCGCTGCAGAAGGGCAGGGGCTTCCGAAAGTAGTGGTGAGGACTTAGTTCTTACTTCTTTTCTTTAAGTTGGGTGGAAATAAATAATCATTCTTAGATAAGTGATAATTAAGATTCTATTGATTTTGCTATATAGATAATATTTTATGAAGAAATAATATAGGAATTGTAAATATATGAGGAATTTATATAAGATTAAATTTGTACATCTACTAGTTTATTTTAAATAATGTATTATAGTGATTTTCTTGTTTAACCAACTTATTTAATTATTATAGTTACAAAAAGATTTGTAAAAGGGAAACTACCAGTTTAAATTAAATTGTTAGTTAACTAAATTAATAAATGGTAATTTTTCTTGATTATTTCAAATATTAATAAATCGTACAATGTTTGTTCAAGGACCAAAATTGTGAAGAAAATAGCTGGTTTGAATCGGATTGCAAAACAAAAATCAAAGGCGAGTAAATCTCACTCAAATTGGATTACTATTTAATTTAATTATTTGATTGATTTCTTGACCTGATAATTTATTATCAGTCTGAATGTGATTTTATATATAGTAGTACATATATATATTGGAGTGATTGATATTCCCGCATTATATAGCGGATGAGACCCTATGCGCTGCATAATAGCAGATGATATTAAATTAATCCTATATACCGCGATATTCCACCTCGATGTGGAATTGGTATTGTGCTAACATCTGTGGATGCAGGGAAACAGGTTGGAGGGATCCAACTGGATTCCTCAAAATTATTTAGATTGTTTAATACTCTGCGTTATGAATATTTGACATCTGTGATTAATTATATTGATAATTGGAATATTGAATGCTATGGTTTGCTTGAATATATTTCAGTACCCTGAGTTATCAAAATATATATAGAATTGGATTTTTGAAAAGAAAATAAAAGAGTTAATTTTTAAGTAAAATAATCATAGAGAGTTTGATTAAATTTAAGAATGAACTGGATAAGAATAAAAGTGATCCTAATAAATAATTCCGAGTATGGAAAAAGGGGATTTTGAATAAACAGAAAATAACGAATTGTAAAACATAAGTGATATTATTTTAATAAATAAAGAATTTACTTTAAAATTCAAGGTTTAAATTTATTTAAAAGGATAAAGAAGGAATTTTGGAAATCTGAAATTGGTATTTTTCAGTTAAATTTTTTTAAATCATAATGAAGAAATAAAATCTGAAGTTAATGGATTTTGGAATAAATGGAGTAAGTAAGGATATTTATTTAAAAGTGAAGTAAATTGGAAATCAATTTGGGGATTGATTTAAGTGTGTAAAACCAGGATTTTTAAAAGGGAAGAAGTGAGAAATTTATAAACTAGGTTTATAAAGGTGAAGTAATATATCAGTGGATATTTGTAAGAATAAATTCATGGTGGGAACTTATTAAGGGAATGAGTAAATTTGTTTAAAAATAAATAGTGATTTACTTTTAAAAGATGTGAAAGAGAAGCGTATTTCCCTAGGTAGCCAAGTACGTTTTCAAAGAAATTTTTAAAAATAAGTTAAAGGTTTTAATGTTGTTTTAAAAAGCATGTTTTGGAAAATTTATTATTTTTAAATGTTTAAATTCTAAAGTAAGTATTTTTCAAATCTGTTTTCGTAGTAATTATTTAAAGGTGACTTGGTATATTGTTTTAAAGGAAAAATCTAGTTTTATATTTTATAAAGTAACCTCATTTTAAATATTCTTAAAGTATATAGTTTGAATAAGTATTAAAGTAATTTTTAATTTAAATGTTTTAAAGGATTTTATAATAAAGAGTTTTAAATTATTTTAAAAATCTAAAGTTTTTGTGCTTGGTGTTTTCAGTGGAAATAAATATTTGGGAATAACTCCACGAGGAGTGTAGTTGGAAAACTATTTTCAAAAAGGGTTTGAAAATGGAATTATATCTTGTGAAGATATTTTGAGATTAAGAAATAATTTGGTGAAATTATTTATGTTTGATGGATGTTGGCTAAATAACCGACTATCAATATTGGCCAATGCGTTGATTGTTTCGAAAAGATCGGGATTGGGATTAATTTCTCGAAAACCACTTCGATCCGGTTTGTACGTTTTCGTGAGGAAGACGAGTTTGGATTCGAAGATGGAGCAGTGAAGTGAAAGGGCTAGTCGCCACTGATCCTGAGGATGATTCCAAAATGGATGTAGTAGGAGTAGTGCCTTCGGTTTCGTTCGAACCCGGGACGGACTTGTATGGATGAATGCTTTCAGAACATCGTCAGGTGGACGATGGGCATTCTAAGTGAAACGATCTAAAAAGGTAATGTTTAGCCTCAAGCCTCATCAACTAGGAATGACTGAAAATCAGGGGTTATGCAGAAACGCTAGGTGGGTAGCGCCCATTAGGGTGAGGTCATCCCTGTCTAGATGTCCCTTTTATTCGGCGTAGTGGTGCGGTTGCTGATCCCAACCGTGGGGTGATCTTACTCGAGATTATCCAGTAAGGGGTAGTCCCGGTCTTGTGTTGCAGGGGGTCGGGAGTGATCCTCGGTATGCTGATCTAGACCAGGTACCGTGACAGGTGGTACCCCAGTGCCTAGTCATTAGTTGGAAATCCATTTTCCCTACGCGTCCGTACGGTTTTGATTGTGCCCAACTATTGCTGAAACGTGAGATGCAAGCATTTCAGCTAGATTCTATTTTACTTTCTATAGACACTTATAATATCAGAGAATTTTAATAAAAAGTGTTTTAGCTATCGTAAGGTAAAAACCCGACATGTTTATTTGTGGCGTGGTCTTACGAGATGCTTTTGATTTTTAAAGGATTTTTGAAACTTAAATAATCAATTTGAGTGTGATTTCTCACGCTGGTTTTCCAGACTGACTCGAGTGTTATTTAACTATAATGCTCGGGTCAGACCGAGTATTATAGATTACAGGAAATGATGCTGTGGAGTTGGATGGCGATACGTACTTCCGTATTTGTTTAAATATTCCGCTGTGTATTCAGGTTGTGAGGACAGGTTATGGTTACTGTCCAGTCGTATGTTATTGACGTTGTTGAACTCTGATGATGTATTATGGTGATGTATGTATAAAACAGAATAGTTTTCTTTTGTGTAAAGATCTGTTATTAGCTATTGTATTTTATTTCGCTGCGATGGTTAGATTCTGATGTTGTTTCCTGTTTTCTTCTTCTACCTGTTCTTCTTTAACCTAAATGGTTCGTATTTCTGTTCATCTTGAGTTGATTAATGTAGAATAGTGTTGACTCAATGGGTACGGATTTGCGGGTCATCACAGTGGTGTAATAAACGTTGTATATCAGAATGTTATAATTGATATTAAATTATCTATAACATAAAAAAAAATGCTATAATTCTTTTTACTTTCAATAACACTTCTATACGCTTTCTATAAGAATTTTTAAGTGCTATGGTTTATATTTTGCATTTTTAAAATATGTTGGAACCCTATAAATCACAATAGTTAGTACATATTAAAATGCCCAATATATATAAAACATAAATCCATTTAGATAATGAAAAATCATATTAAACAAAAATACATAACACATTGTATTAAACAGAACCAAATATTCATACACATGATCCCATAGTTTTAACTATGTAATATTCTATTGTATACGTACATCAAAAACTAGTAGCTAGTCGTTTGCAATAAAAAGAAAACATATCCCAAATCTTTCATTCTCTCACCTGCAAATGAAATGAACGTCTCCATTAGAAATGCATATAAATATGAATATTAATATCAATAAAATTGAAAAATGAAGTATCTACATTGAAAAAAAAATTCTAAATATTCCTTATCAAAAATATTCTAAGTGTTTAAATTTTTGAAAATCTTTGGCAGAATCTCGTTTGCGCGGCTAGCACCGGAAAAATCCCAAACACAAAAATAGACATACACGATCGAAACATGATTAGAATCACAATATATCAACCACAAATACCCGCATGAATAAATTACCCAAATATGTGTGTGTGTGTGTGTGTAATATAAAGTGTGTATGTCACATAGCATACACCCCTATTAAGAATTAAAACGTACCTTTTAGCAATATTAGCGAGTTTGCTAACATTTTCAAAGAAAGACGAGCATGAAAATAATCAAAAGCGAGTCAAGAACAATTAAGTACCTACATTTAACTCAAACAAGCATATGAGCACATATCTTATGAATTTATACAACTAAACATGTAGAAGTAAGACTATGACTTTTAAACTAACATTAATTTTGTAGGTACAGAACAAAAATTCTAAATAAGAGCTAGTTTTCTAATAAAACCAATAAATTAGAATGGTCATGTGCTTTATCATCTACCAGAATCTTTTATTGTTATTATTATTATTATTATTATTATTATAAACTTAGTTATTTATTATTGTTATTATTATAAAATTAGTTAATTTATTATTGTTATCATAAACATAGTTAATTTTTATAACATTTAAGTAACAAAGTTAATTTTTATAAACTTAATTTATTTATAATTATTATATAAATTTAGTTAATTTTTAAAAAACTTAGTTAACTTGGTTAACATTTTATAATTTATTATTACTAGCGTTATTATTATTATTATAAACTTAGTTAATTTATATAAAACTTATAGTTTATTTTTTATTTTTTATTATTATCATTATAATTATAATTATTCTAAACTTAGTTAATTATTATGAATGAACGTACTTTTTTATTGATATTATTACTATTATGACTCTTGGTGTTGTTGTTAGTATTATTATTTTAATCGGTTAATTTTGATAAACTTAGTTAATTTATTATTCTTATTATTATATAAACTTAGTTTTTGTATATAAAACTTAGTAAACTTAATTAATATTTTATAAGTTATTGCTCTATTATAATTATTATAAACTTAGTTAATTATCATAGACTCAGTTAATTTATTATCATCATCATCATCATAATTTAGTTAACTTTTATAAAAGAAATTTAATGTAAATTTTTATAAAATTTGGTTAACTTGGTTAACATTTTATAATTTATTATTAATAATATTATTATTATAAACTTAGTAAATTTTGATATAAACTTGTAGTTAATTTATTATTTATTATTGTTGTTGCTGCTATTGTTATTCTAAACTTAGTTATTTTTTACAAAATTAGTTATTTTTATAATACTTTATCGTCTATCATCATTATTGTTATTGTTATAAACTTAGTTAATTTTTACGAAACTTAGTTAACTTTTATGATCTTTGTTTATTGTTATTGTTATTGTTACTATTATGACTATTGTTGTTGTTAGTATTATTATTATAAACTAAATTAATTTATTATTATTATACATAAACTTAGTTATTTTTTATAAACTTAGTCAACTTAGTTAATATTTTATAATTTATTACTTTATTATTATTATGAACTTAGTTAATTCATTGTTATTGTTATTATTTTAAACTTAGTTAATTTTTATAAAACTTAGTTAACGAAGTTAATTTTTATAAACCTAGTTAATTTATTTTTATTATATAAATTTAGTAATTTTTATAAAACTTAGTTAACTCAGTTAATATTTTATAATTTATTATTATTATTATTAACAGCTTAGTTAATTGCAATGGAACATTGTTAATTTTTACAAACTTAGTTTGTTAGTTGTTGTTATTGTTATTATGATTTTTGTGGTTGTTATTGTTATAGTAGTGTTATTATTATAAATTTTGTTAATTTTCAACATTAGTTAAATTATTATTATTGCCATTTATCATTATTATCGTTACTGTTGTTAGTATCATTGTTATTAGTTAAATTATTGTTATTACCATTTATCATTATTATTGTTATTATTTTTATTAGTTAAATTATAAACTTAGTTAATTTCATAAACATTAGTTAAATTATTGTTATTACCATTTATCATTATTATTTTTATTATTGTTACTGTTGTTGTCAGTATTATTGTTACCATTTATAATTTATCATCATTGTTGTTGTTTTTGTTATTCTAAACTTACTTAAGTTTTATGAATTCAGTTTATTTATTGTTATTATTACTATTATGATTATTTTTGTTATTAGTAGTATTATTATAAACTAATTTTATTTATTATTATTATTACACATAAACTTAGTTATTTTTTTTATAAAAGTGAGTTAATTAATATTTTATAATTCATAACTTTATTATTATTATCATTATAAACTTAGTAAATTTATTATTATTATCATCATCATTATTATTATAAACATAGTTAATTTTTATAAGAATTAATTAACAAAGTTAATTTTTATAAACTTAATTAATTTATTTTGATTATTGGCATTATTATTATTATATACAAACATCATTGTTGCTTTTAGAAACATTACTAGTAACCAAAAGTCATGTATACGCCAACTACATACCACTTTCCATCAAACCTCACGTATAAGAGTACACATATGGTTACTGAAGTGCACAAAATATCACAAAATGCATAAGGCCCCTCTTTAGGGTGGATGTGTCACTTGGAAACTAGCATTTGCATAAAATAAATAGTCCATAAAATAATATTTGCATAAAATAAATAGTCCATACACTGGCTTGACAAAACATGACTATGCACATGCCTAATAAGATTGTACAAAATAAACATTGAAATGTCTCAAAACTAACCTGTAAGAACTCAGGTTATTTTCTTCCACCGTACTCATGTATAAATTAGCGCATGTACATAACACCATCGCAAATGAATTTCTGCAGGACACATACTATTAGCTAGGAAAGATAAAAAAATTAAGCAAAAAATTTATGACCGAGCATTTTAAAACTATCTAATGAAGTTCAAATTCAAGGATAAATAGACTGAAATATATTCTCTATATTCACTTTATATGAGGGTTTACAGTTTGAGAAGAAATAGAAAGCAGAAGTCATGTATATCAAAATTTACCTGCTTGCATTCAATTGCATTGATCTTCCCATCCCGTGAGAGAAATAAATTGTATTAATGTGCAAGAACACGGATACGGTGGGAAACTAAAGCAAGATACACTAGGCATTGATCTTTCCATCCTGTGAAATCCATTACTAGTGAATGATGTCTTCTGCCTTCACAATTAATTGCATAAAGCAAGATACACTAGGCAACTAAAAAAATAGAACTACAGTTTCTTATTTATATTTCTATCTTTACTCAAAATGATGAATATTAACTTCCAGGGAAGAAGCACTTGTGTGGTCCGCCCACCAAGTTACATTGTCAACATTAAAAGCCAGCATCCGTATTACGTTGATCCACTCATTTCATGGTGCCGATATTGTAACGACCCGTAATCTTATCACTTGAAAATTTGGAATATATAACCTTAAAAATATTTAAATATATGTTTATTTCAAAACAATAATCATGTTTTGTGTGTGATAAATAAGAATAATAAACTTATTTTTTAGAATTAAATAAAGATTTTGAAGTTTTGTCGTAAAATTAACAGAAGCTAGTTTTTGATAAATTTTAATATACATTCGAATAAGTTTTGTTAAGGATGAATTCTTTACTAAATGGTATATAATGATAGCAATTTGATTTATAATGGTTTTATAAATTATAAATTTGCTTTATAAAGATTGACAAAATTTGTCGCATTTCGGTAGATTGACGTCGTATACTTTTTAATTGAATTTTAATATTATTAAATATGGCTTTATAACTAAAAAAACTTGTTTTAATTATTTAAAAAGGGTAAGAAACTTATTTTAAAGTTTTGCTTATTTAAATATATAATTTAACAAAAACGTCAAAATGTGACCGTAAAACATTTTGTCGAAAATCAACGTTTTGTTCAATATAAGTTGTCGCAACGTTGTTGCACCTTTATTAGCATGTTTTAACATATATATTATACATTTTAGTAACAAAACATTTTTCCTTTTTCTAAGTATCATTAGAAAAATCTAAAATATCATTAGTAAAAGTAAGGTAATTAACAAAGGTAAAAAAGCAAACATCAAATCAATCACATTCAAGTGATTAAGACACAAGTTGTGAAGTGAAAGGTGATGCTAAGTGTTGAAAAAATGTAATTTACTTAATGGTTAAGTAAAGGATATTTTGATTTTTTTTACCTAAAGATATTTTGTAAACTTTTTTCTTATAAATACCCACCTACAATCACACATTCTTTCACACGTTCTCTTCTTCTTAAAGCTCTAAGAGCTCTTCTTTAATGGCTTCCACCTTAGGAAAATTATGAAGAAATAATAATAAAATTTTATACATATGTTTACTATAGTATTACACCTTCAAATCAAAGTAAACACCTCCTCTTCCTCAACATAACCCACAGCCATTACCATCACCATCAAGACTGAGCTCCATCACCTATTCTAGGAGGAGCCCGAGCCCATCAAAGAGAAAGGAAGGAAGTCGGGAAGCTCCGGAGGAAGGAAAAGAAGAGAAAGTGTCGCCGAAGTGCTGCCGGAATTATATTTGGATAACTACGGAAAAGATTGGTGGAGTGGAGCCAGAGGTGAGTACTCACATTTTTACTAATTAATCTTTAAAAATATTCCAAGTATAATGATATGAAAAGCTAATGTATTGGATGTTTGATGTGTTTGATAACTTGGATGATAATGTTAAAATAGTCGATAACTTGGTTGATAAATGATAATGAAAATGGTTAGTAATTAACCATAGTTAATTTAATGAGAATGGAATCCATTTAAAGATGTATATGAGAATTATTTAGCCTCGTAATGATTTTAAATATCTAAAAAGTGTTAAAATGAATATTATAATAATATAATATTCTAATATGAAATGAAATGGAAAAAGGTGAGTTTGAAATATGAAAATATTGTTTAAAATGAGTTTAAAATGGTTTAGAAATATTATATGTAGTGTTTCAAGGAAGTTTTAAAAGCAATTGAAAAAACAAGTCAAAACTAGACGCGTTACGTAACGGTAGTTCGTGATTTCGCACTGAAGATTTCAAATGAGTATACGAAATGGAATATAGCTAGGAATTGTTCGAGATAAGAATTTTTATGACTATTATATCCATAGTTTTTAAAATGAAGAAGGAAAATCAAGATTTCATCTTGTGAATTTTAAAATATGAGTAAAACAAGTTTTCAGAAAAATCGCCGTTTTGCGTTTAAAATCTGAAATTGAAATTAATATCAAATGGATATTTTTAAATATTTAAAAATATGAAATAAATTTTATAAATGTTTTAAAACAGATTTGAGGTATAAAAATGAATTTCTAAATGATAGAAAAGTCGTTTTGCTAAATATGCCTTTAAAGCACTATTCGCAGCACTTTTTGCAGCAGTTTTTAATAACTTTTAAAATATGGCTTTAAAATTATGTATTCTTTCCCAAATATTTTATAAGTGTTTTCAAATAAATGAATAAATGTTTTAAATAATGATTTGGAAGTTTTATAAATCATTTCTAAAAATGAAAGGAGTATGCGGAAACGACTAGTACATTTTGTCCCGTTTGTGATATCTAAATGGAAAACAAAGTGTGTAACTAAGGTTAAGAATGGAGTATCCAGTGCCCTAAACTTATTTGGCCTCCGTTTCCTCTTTTAGACGAGGGGTGAAACAAATCAAATGGTAAACCCAGATGCTCTAAAATAATGTTTTTCAATATGAGATTTAAATAAATTTGGATACATTTTCCTAAGTAAAAGGTGGATTGGTTTGGAATTATTCCAAGATTAAAAATGTTTAAATTTACCAAATGATTTAATAAATGAGGCATAATGATTTCATATACTCTGAAAAGGATAAAAGCATAATTTAATGAATATATCTCAAAGAGATATTTACGAATGAATAAAAAGATAATTTAAATTGAATGATGATTGATAGTCACGTATGAACTTAACATCTTTTTAATCGATGATTGGTACAAAGAAACCGGGTCGGATTTGGTTAATTCCTATCCAAAAACCACTTCGAACCAATGTATAAATTCAAAAGTGAAGACATGTTAAAGATGATGATTTTGAAAACCGGAGATATTCAAAATGTAGGGACAGCTGTCAAGAGTCTTAAGGGTTTACCCCACATTATATTTATATGGCAGTGGTGTCTGTATTTTGAAAACCTTTGTTGTATTGAAGACCAATGATCTTCATAGCGTAAGTACTGCTTGTTGACATACTCTGGGTCGCTCCCAATATAGAGATATTTATTATAGCAGTGGTCTTGTTGTGTTTTGAAATCTTCGTAATGCAAGGACTACTCACAACTGATCCTAGGGGTGATTCACAAAAAAGGATATGGTAGGAGGAGTACCTTCGGTTTCGTTCAGTTCCAGAACGAACTTGTATGGACGAATGTCTGACTTGACAGTTCTAAGATCACAACGTTGACTTTTACAAGCATACGTCTACTTGGTGGAGGAGAAGGAAACTTCTCTTAGCTTAATACCCTTCTCTGAGACGTACGAGCTCAGAGGTTATATGTTCGTGGAAGTCAATGATGATCGAAGGAATGACAGCGTGACATTCTAAGTGGAATGTCCTTTATGGAAGAATAAAACGTGGCTTTGTGAATAGCATAGTGTGGCTTTGTTAAAATTGAGTGTGGGCTCATGAGCCTAACATTCCTTAGATGATACAGGTAGTTATGTGGTCTGCAGGACATATATTTCAAGCTATCGGTTGTATGACTATGAAGGAATCCAGTGAAACCTGGATCCAAGGCATTTATTTTAAAATATAGTGGCTTGCTTATAAGAAGCGATAAGGCTACCGGCTATTGGTTGTGTAGCAAGTGCAGTTCCAAGCGGCTTGCTTGAGAAAAGCGATAAAGACACCGCGGGAACTATGTTTGCTATGCATGGATCGAACGAAAATGCCACTAGTTTTCTATCATATCGGAAATCCAATTTCAATACGAGCTTTACGGTTTTGATTATAATCCCAAAATAGTTGTAATGCTTTGCAAACATTTCAGCTACATCTTTAGTATCATATATTCAGTCCAAGTATATTCCGTTGACCTAGTCCGGATATATTACCATAGACTTAGCCCGGCTATTGATACTTTCGTTGTGTATGTACTTATTTGAAAAATGTTTCAAACCAATGTCATTAAAAATAATATCAAATGTTTTGATATAAAGTATTTTGGTTATCATAAGATAAAACCCGTCTGTATTCATGTGTGGACGTGGTCTTATGAGATACCTTTCATTTTAAAGGTTTTGATTGACATCGGCATTTGAGATTTCGAGTATCTCACGCTGGTTTATCAAATCTGATTTGGTTATTTTTAATACTCGGGTCAAATCCGATTCGTTTCAGGTTTAGTTAAAAACGCTTGGAGTTTTCAGAGGAGAGCTGGAGATCTTCATCTACGTATGAACGTATTTTATTACATGCTGCATCTATTGCATTTGTTTTTACATTTACAAAGACAGAGGGTTTATAACTATCCAGGCTAAATCCAGGTTAGACTCTGATGTTGTATTCAAAATTTTCCGCTATAAAGAATATATACCGAAATGATATATATTATTCCATTCGTGTGAAATTCTATTATATCCTTATTTTCTTTTTCCCCTAACAATCGGGCTTTTCGGCACTTGGATTTGTGGCACAAGAATGTATTTGTGTCGACTTTCGAGGGTCGAAAATCACATTTGTTGCATTTGGTATTAGAGCCTAGGTTTACCGAACACCTAAGCTTTGGTGGGGTAAAACTCATTGAATAAGGTTAGTAATACTCTAGAATGAGTAACTCATTAGAGATAGAGTAAGTAACACCCTAGAATGATTTTGAGAGTATTATATATGTGTGCATATTTGTTGTTTGATATAAAAATGTTTTGTGGTGATCAATCTGTTGAGTGGTTTATAAATTCTAATCGGTGCATGAAGAGCTCCATGTAATCGATAGGGATTCTTGAATACTTAAACAAAGCGAATCGACACACCATTTTGAAAGAAGTATAATTTATATATATAAAAGTATAAATATTTATGTGATTATGAAATTTATAGGACGTTATCCCTTGGGGAAGTTTCAAGTATAAGGTCTCGATCTGTTTGGTGATGGTAGGAATAATCTTCTAAGTATCGATCATATGTTGGCATGGGCGAATGGTATCGAACACTTAGTATATTATTCTTCTTATTATTATATAATCAAGGCAAGTTCAAAGCCGAACAAGTTAAATCAAGTAATTTGAATAAATGTATTAAACCTCTGATAATAACTCAATATATCATTAGGTAAGGATGTCTTATTATATGCCGAGTGATGGGTTATGGGCTAATACAAAGCAAGCACGTAGAGTACGTGCACATAAAAGAAGCTAAAGATAAAGCAAAATTAGGACCTTGTGCTGATACCGACTGTTACTATTGGGGTAAGAAAGGACATTATGTAGTTATGTATGAAATTAAGCAAAGAAAGAAGCAGAGGAAGGAAAACAAAAATTCTGATCGGGATTATATAGTCTGTTTTAAGTGTAAAGAGAGGGGACATTTTCTACATAAATGTCATACAAGAAAGAAGAAACCGAGGATTAAAAAGAAGACAAATGGCTGCTGCTGATGCAAGAACCTAAGACATGAAGTCAAAGATTGTCCTAAACGAATTTGTATTTGGTGCTTCCAAAGGAAACACTTAATGAAACACTGTCCAAAAATGGAAGTGGTTAACTTAAGCCTTTAAGATAAAACACCACTACCTCAACAGGAACCCAAAAATAGTATATGTGGTAGTTTAAGTGTGTGTGTGTGTGTGTAATAGAAGTGTGTAATAGGTTGTATTACCTAGAGAGTTATCTCTAGAAGTTTGTAACACAGGCTAGGGTTTGTAATGGATATGTAAATATAATGTTAACTAATAAATCTCTTTTGATCACTCTCTCTGTACATTTCTTCCATCTTCCATCAAATCAATTTAATAAGATATTTAGAAATAAAAAGTTTAAAGAAATATTAAAAATGGCTTTTTAAAAAGTATTTAAATTAAGAAATTATTTAAGAATACATATTTTATAAAATAAAGTATAATTAGAAAAAATAAAATGATGTTTGAGAAAGATGGATTTGAGAATTCATATCCCAATGATTTGAAAAAGAATAAAAGGGAAAGTTATATAATATGAAATAAGTCTGAAATTAAAATTATAATGAGACGTATTAACAAAGAAATAAGAAGTCCCAAATGGTAAGTAGTTTGAGTGGCTCGAATATAACTAAAAACGGCCAAGAAATATGTTCGAATGGTAAACACTTCTCTTAAGTATTATCCTTCTGGCTAAGGGGATATAGAATACCATTAGCAGTACCCCAGTTCCATGGTATTGTTTTGGAGTTACTCGATCTATATGATTTTCCTTAAGTTGGAAGAATAGTTATTTGATAAATTAATGTCAATGTTGGTTAAAAAGAAATATATTATAATGGGAGAAGTTGATTTTAATTTTGAAAAATAGAAGATAAATTATCTTTTAAAATTGAAATGGTTCCTTTAGGATGAAATGTTTTCTTTGAAGAACAATATTAGTAAATATTATATTTAGAGTGATTATATATAAAGAAACACTTTTAAAAGATAAAAGTTTTATGAAAAGTTTTCATAAAGATTTTGAATGTCAATAATTACATATGAGGTACGTAGACATTTCGTCGTATAATTTTGATCTAAGATTCGAGTATACAACTTTAAAGTATTTACACCGGTCCGAACAAGGATTTGTCACTCGATTCTTCACGACGAACATTAATAAGAGTTTATGATTGGTTACTTAAGTTTTCTATCTTAGTTGAGAACTATGTAAGGGAAACGAAGGTTTTTGATCAAACGGCCTAATCAGAGTCCGCACTAGAGAATTGAGAGATCAATAGTATTTTGAAAGTAAAGTTGTGGATACGAATAGTAGATCGAATCAGATATTGTGTGTGGGTGATCCGTGTAAATCATACCAAACTAAATTTAAATATTGTTTTGAGTAAGTATTAACAGGTTTTGGGTTTGGGTTCAAATTTCAGGGACGAAATTCTTTTAAGGGAGAAGTATGTAACGATCCGTAATTTTGTCACTTAGCAAATAGAAATATATAATTTTAAAAATATTTGAATATAGGTTTATTTTAAAACAATAATCATGTTTTGTATGATAAATAAGAATGATAAACTTAATTTTTGAATTAAATAAAGATTTTAAAATTTGTCGTAAAATTAACAAAAATCGGTTTTCGATAAAATTTAAAATACATTCGAATAATCGTTGTTAACGGTAAATAATTCTTTTTTGAATGGTTATACAATGATAGTAATTTGATTGATAATGGTTTTACAAATTATAAATTTGTTTTATAAAGATTGACAAAATCTGTCGCATTTCCATAGATTGACGTATTTTTTTAATTGGATTTTAATATTATTAAATATGGCTTTATAACTAAAATAAACTTTTTTTAATTATTTAAAAATGATAAGAAATTTATTTTAAAGTTTTGTTTACTTAAATAAATAGTTTAACAAAAATATCAAAATGTGGACATAAAACATTTTGTCAAAAATCAACTTTTGTTCAATATAAGTTGTCACAACGTTGTTGCACCTTTGTTAGCATGTTTTAACATATATATTACACATTTTAATAACAAGACATGTTTATTTTTTTTAAAGTATCATTAGAAAAATCTAGAATATCATTAGTAAAAGTAAGTAAGGTAATTAACAAAAGTAAAAAAAACAAACATCAAATCAATCACATCCAAAACCAACAAAATCATTACTTTATTTTAAGTGATTAAACATAAAGTTGTGAAGTGAAAGGTGATGTTAAATGTTGAAAAAATAAAGTTTACTTAATGGTTGAAGAAATGGTATTTTGGTCTTTTTACCTAAAGATATTTTGTAAACTTTTTTTCCTATAAATACCCACCTACATTCACACATTCTTTCACATCATTCTTTTCTTTTTCCTCGTTTTATTAAAGCTCTAAGGGTTCTTCTTTAATGGCTTCCACCTTAGAAAAATTATGAAGAAATAATAATAAAATTTTATACATATATATACTACCTCCAAATCAAAGTAAACACCTTCTCTTCCTCAACATAACCCACGACCATCACCATTAAGACAGAGCTCCATCACCTATTCTAGGGGGAGGTCGAGCCCATCAAGGAGAAAGAAAGAAGGTCGAGAAGCTTAGAAGCAAGGAAAAGAAGAGGAAGTGTTGTCGAAGCGCTGTCGGAATCAATTTGGAAAGCTACGGAAAAGATTGATGGAGTGGAGCCATAGGTGAGTTCTCACACTTTTAATAACTAGTCTTTAAAAGTTTTTTTTTTTGAACTGGTACTTTATATACAACAAATCATTGGGACAACATATCTCATGTCAAATAAACGTTCGAAAGCAAGTTTCGAACTTGTGACATCCTGCACCAAAGCCGAATCAATTAACCACTTGGACAAAGGTGTTTGTCCATCTTTAAAAGTATTTTATAACGATATGAAAAGTTAATATATTGGATGTTTGATACGTTTGATAACATGGATGATAATGTGGTTGCTTATATGAATGTTAAGAAGATTGATAAATTGGTTGACAAATGATAACGAAAATGGTTAGTAATTAACCATAGTTAATTTAATGAGAATTAAATCCATGCAAAGATGTATATGGAAATTATTTAGCCTTTTAATGATTTTAAATATCTAAAAAGAGTTAAAATGAATATTATAATAATATAATATTATAATATGAAATGAAATGGAAGATGAGTTTGAAATATGAAAATATTGTTTAAAATGGTATAGAAATGTTTTATAAACCTATAAAAGTGTTTCCAGCAAGTTTGAAAAGAAATTGGAAAAAAAATCAAAACTAAACGCGTCGTGTAACGGTAATTCGCAATTTCGCACCGAAAATTTCAAATGAGTATACGAAATGGAATATAGCTAGGAATTGTTTGACATAAGAATTTTTCAGACTATTATATCCATAGTTTTTAAATGAAAAAAGAAAATCAAGATTTCATCTTATAAATTTTTAAATATGAGTAAAACAAGTTTTCAGAAAAATCACGGTTTTGCAGTTTAAAACTCGAATTTGAAATTGATTTAAAATGAATATTTTTTAAATATTTAAATATGTGAAATAAAATTTATAAATCTTTTAAGATGTTTTAAAGTAAATTTGAGTTATAAAAATGCATTTTAAATGATAGAAAAGTAATTTTTATCAAATAAGCCTTCAAAGCACTATTCACAGCAGTTTTTAATAACTTTTAAAATATGGCTTTAAACTTAAGTATTCTTTCTCAAATCTTTAATGAGTGTTTTCAAATAAATGAGTAAGTGTTTTTAATAATGATTTGGAAGTTTTATAAATCATTTCTAAAAATGAAATGAGTATGCGGAAACGACTAGTACATTTGTCTCGTTTGATAGATCTAAACAGTAAAACAAAAATGTGTAGCTAAAGTTAGGAATGGGGGCAACCAGTGCCCTAAACTTATCTAGCCTCTGTTTTTTCTTTTAGACGAGGGGTGAAACAGAAGGAAGGGTAAGCTCAGATGCTCTAAAATAATGTTTTCTAACATGTGATTTGAAAATATTTTCCTAAATAAAAGGTGAACTGATTTGGAATTATTCCAAAATTAAAAAGGTTTAAATTTAAAAAAATGATTTGATAAATGAGGCTTAATAATTCAATATACTCTGAAAAAATAAAGGAAAAATTTAATGGCTATATCTCTACGAGATATTTATAAATGAATAAAAGGATGAATTAAATTGAATGATGATTAATAGTCACGTATGAACTTAACATTTTTTTAGTCGATAATTGGTGCAAAGGAACAGGGATCGGATTTGGGTAATTCCTATCCGAAAACCACTATGAACTAATGTATACGTTTGAAAGTGAAGACAAGTTGAAGATAATAATTTTGAAGATCGAAGATCTTTAGAATGTAGAGATTGAGTCACGAGTCTCAGGGGTTTTCACACATTATGTTTATATGACAGTGGTGTCTGCATTCTGAAAATCTTCGTTGTATTGAAGACCGAAGATCTTCATACTGAAAGGTTTGCTTGTTGACATTTTATGGATCGCTCCCAATATAGAGATATCTATTATAGCAGTGGTCATATCGTGTTTTAAAATCTTCGTAATGCAAGGACGAGTCGCTACTGATCCTAGGGGTGATTCTCAAAAAAGGATGTGGTAGGAGGAGCGTCTTCGGTTTCTTTCAGTCCAGAACGAACTTGTATGGATGAATGTATGACATTGCATTTCTAAGATCACACCTTTGACGTTTACAAATGTACATCTGCATGGTGGCGGAGAAGGCAATATCTTTTAGCTTAGCACCCTACTCTGAGACGTACGTGCTCAGATGTTGTATGTTCGTTGAAGTCAATAGCGATCGAAGGAAAGTCAGTGCGACATTCTAAGTGGAATGTGCCTTGTAGAAGAATAAAGCGTGGCTTTATGAATAACAAAGCATGCCTTCGTTAAAATTGAGCGTAGCCTTACGAGCCTGACATCCCGGATATGATATGGGTAATTATGTTGTCTGCAAGACATATTTCAGGCTATCAGTTGTATGAGTATGGAGGAGTGTAGTGAAATCTGGATCCTCGAGGCATTTCTTTTAATATAATGGTTTGCTTGTGAGAAGCGATAAGTCTACCAGATACTGGTAGTGTAGCAAGTGCAGTTCCAAGTGGCTTGCTTAAGAAAAGCGATAAAGGCACCGCAGGAACTATGTTTGCTATGCGTGGATCGAAGGAAAAAGCCGTTAGTTCCCTATCATGTTGAAAATCCAATTTCAATACGAGATTTACGGTTTTGATTGTATTCTCAAAATAGCTGTAATGCTTTAAAAACATTTCAGCTACCCTATTGGTATCATATATTCCGTTGACCTAGTCCGGATATATTACCATAGACTTAGACTGGATATTGATACTTTCGTTGTGTATATATTTATTTGAAAAGTGTTTTCAAACCAATGTCATTTAGAATAATATCAAATGTTTTGATATAAAGTATTTTGGTTATCATAAGATAAAACTCGTCTGCATTTATGCGTGAGCATGGTCGTATGGGATATCCTTCTTTTTAAAGGTTTTGATTGACATCAACATTTAAGATTTCGAGTATCTCACGTTGGTTTATCAAATCTAATTTGAGTTTTTTTAATACTCGGGTCAAATCCAAGTAGTTTCAAGTTTAGTTGAAGACGCTTGGAGTTTCTAGAGGAGAGCTGGAGATCTTCATCTACGTATGGACGTATTCTATTATCCGCTGCATCTATTGCATTTGTTTTACATTTATAAGGATGGAGGGTTTATAATTGTTTAGGTTAAATCTAGGTTAGACTTTGATACTGTATTCAAAATTTTCCGCTGTAAAGATTATATATTGAAATAATATATGTTATTCCATTTGTGTGAGATTCTGTTTTATCCTTATTTTATTTTTCCCTAACAATCGGACTTTTTGACATTTGGATTTGCGGCACAAGGATGTATTAGTCTCGATTTTCGAAGGTCGAAAATCCCGTTTGTCATAGATATACAACCGAAAATGATGTGGCTGAATTTGTACTGTGATTTTTGCAATGTTTGTATGTTTAACTTGTATCTGTTTTCTTATCATTTTTACGTTGCATTAATGTGCAAGAATACAAAGTACACATTCCCCTTGGTTTTGGAGTGTGTGCACACTTATTTAGGTTTTTATTAGCTTATTGCTAATAAATTCAATTATGAAAAGAGGTGCAAGTGTACTGTAAACTTTAAAAATGAATCTGAATTATTATTATTGGTTATTCAAACTGCTATAAATTATCCTTCCAAGGTGAATACTATACCGCAGCAAAGCCCATAATTACATATTGACACTCAAAAGAAAATAGGTATATGGGTAGGTTCTGCTCTATCAATTTGGTGTTATCCAATTTTCAATGTACTTCACATAGTTCTAACAAATAAGGGAATGCACATATTCTATTTTGAAGAATTAACACCGATGCTTGAAATTTTCACAAAGCTTGTGAGACAGAAAATATACATGATATTAAAAACCAATACCAACACCATCACAAGCAATGGAGGACATTAGCATGTGTTTATGATTTTTATTTTGCAAAAGTGCAATTGTTTCACTAAATTTTTGTGGTTGTCTATTGTCAATTGAATACGTACATCTCTCGTCTATCTTAAACAATTATTCTCCTCGAGTATATAATGATAGTCCACAAAGACGGTATGTTCAACCTAGGTGGAATACCCTAAATTCGTTAATAGTAAATAAGATGCTCCTTTATCAGTCTCTTAAGGGGATGAACTTCAGCATGCAATTAGTACCTCTTACCATCCCCGTTATCGGTAGTTAGACGGAGAGTAAATATAAGGTTTTGAATTGATACTTGAGTTGTTTATGCTCTCAAATCTTCTTATTGGTTTAGTTTTGGTAGAATACAAACTGAAAAAAAAAATCAAGTTGATACTCCATTTGAAGTAGCGATATGTGGGTACCAGTATGTACTAAAATCTAGTTAAGTTCCATCCTACCCAAAAAAAACTAGAAGAAGAAAAAAAGAGAGATCTACATTCAATGTATATTGCAATACTTCGATGAAAGATGATTTATAAAGCAGAACAGACGAGGACATAAATAATTTTATGTAAAAGGGTGAGCTTGAATCTTCTAACTCACAAACTTTGGTAACAGCTTAACCCAAAATCCTTGCCATTTAAGACAGTGATTATTGGCTTTTACCAGTAATTTACAGTGGAAAATAATGATGGATCAACAGGATACAAACTGAAAGATCACAAAGATATTGATAACACCTCGGACATTCAAAACATCACTTTATCCATTTAATTATTCCCATTTTATGTATACTTGTAATGTGGTTTCATCTCTATACTTTTGAAGCTATGAACAATTTAATGAAGATCTAGCCAAATTAAACTGCAAGTTTATACTTCGTGCAGATAGCTAAACATTCATTTGATGAATGAAATCAAGAAAACTACTAGAAAAAAGGAATAAGCTTTGGTTACCTGACCACAGCTATAAGCATTATGTACAATATAGTGTTCTTCGCTACCGCCAGCGCTTTTTGTTCTGATTCACTCACGATCCTTGGGCACAATATCTATTATTTTACCACCAAATTTAAGCTGCAAACAGAAGCGTGTCATTTATTCTGTTCATAAATAATTTATGCAAAAAGAAAAAAACCACCCATTTTGAAAAAAAACCTAAGATTAAAATACTGGATGTTGATGCTACCAACAAAGCCATGGTTACAAGGACCAACCTTCCTGCATTTGGCTTTGCCTGCAGGTAAACAACACCTTTACGCATACAAACAAAGACCGCAAATTATGAAGTTCAAGAATGGAAGTAATCACGCTGCCAAACGTAAAACTCTACAAAACCCAACAATGGAAGGTTGAAATCCAATTTAACAGGTAGTTAGTTGAAAAAACTGTGGAAAAATTATTCGTAAAACCAAGCAAGGAGAAAGATTAAAAAAAGATGAATACCAACACTACATTGCCATGTTCGAGATCCAAAAGAGGCGGACCCGACGGATCCTACACGATATCAAAGCGTACAACCTTCATTACAGAAGTACTGAGCGCACAAATCATTAACATCATCATGGATTCAACAAGGAGATTAAAAGCAAGTAAAAAAAGGCAAAAGAGTACTTGTTGACATGATAATGAAGGGTATCAAGCAACCAAACTTAAGCTTTCGATTCGTAGATTCTTCCCAATCTTCGATAATTTAATTCACAACAGGGCTTGGAATTTGATTTCAAAAAAATGTCTTTGGATTGTGAATTTCAATTTGCTGTGGACGTGATGGGGGCAGCAGGCGGCGGGTAATTATGGGAGGAGGCGGTGATAAGGGAGGAAATTTTCTGTCTGACGAAATAATCAGAGGAAGAGGAAAATAATTTGAGTGAAATAATTTAGAAAGAGGTGAGCCATGAAAATAATCGGAGGAATCGATCCTGTGAAAGTGTTACATGACCAATTCTTAGACCAAAGTAGAATAAATTGTTGTCTATTAACATTATCAAAGATAACTTATTTGATAATAATTAATAAACTTAGTTCATTTTGTAACGAAGTAGTGAAAAATAGTCATTAAAACATACTTTGAAAAAAAATTAGGTTGAAAAACAACAAGTTTCATCTTTGAACCGAAAGACAAACTTTGAAAAAAATTAAAATGAACGATGGTGCTAATTATACTTAGCATTTTGTATAGTGTAAAACCGAATATAACTTTAGTTATAAATAGCATTTTGTATAGTGTAAAAAATGAATATATCTTTCAACCTAATTTTCTTTATAAAGTTTTGTCATTTAACTCAAAAATGAAATTTGTTGTCTTTCAATCTAATGTTTTTTCAAAGTTTATCATTCTCCTCAATTCCCTCGTAAATGGAAACTTATTTACTTTTTACACAATTTAGTTAAGGAATTCAAGATTCCTTTCTTGAAAAATTTGCAAATTTTCTCCTGAACCCACATTGTATTCAAAATTATATTAACCAACCAGGTTCTACGAAAGATCAAGACAATCGCACTTAAATTAGTATATTGATAAAATACACATGGTAAATTATATTTCAACCACCAAAATTGCTTAGTTAAACCATTAAAAAATGAAAATGTTGGCTTTCTACATTTCTTTTGTTCATTGTATTGTTTGCTCAAGTTCTTGAACTTCATCCGATCCTAGGTTAAAATATCAAACTGAACATCAAAATTCTCAAATATGATAGCAAGTTATAGAAATATGACGAAGGGAACTTATCAGAAAATTAACTAGAAGAGCTAACAGAATTTTTTGCATTCCAAAGCATAACAAAAAATTCCAATCCCACGGTTCCATTTCTCCAACACATCTAGTAGGAATGCTGCATGGTAAGAGAGAACCTTAAGTTCCAAGCAAACCAACGCAGTATAACCTAAATTACCACGTAGAGATATTACTTGAGTGTCAGTAAACCACTTTCCTACCCGACAGTCAACATGAAATCTGATTGCAAACTACAGCAACAACAACTATATATTGACTAAGATGTAGATTTAGAAACATAAACTGTAACTATCATACTAAAATTTGCTCCTATTTGTTAAATTTATATTACATCGCAGACTGTAAAATGTTTTTTCAAATAAGATCTCCTACGGAGGGGGTCCAAAGAGGATGTCAACCCCTAGGTGGTGGTGTGGGGGCAACGCCCCCACTACGGAGTTCGACCGTAACAACCGCTACGAGGTACGTTTTATTGACTGTTGAATTCAAATTCAACAGCCAACGGTAACAACCGTTAGAAAACGGTCACGACCGTTCGAATAGACACATGAAGACGAATAGACACCCCACTTCCTATATAACAGCGCATTCCATCAACACATATGACATTTTCTCTTTTCCTCTAAAATCAAAAACAGATAGCAGTAAAAACTTCTGGGTATTTCTTCTGATCTGAGCAAGTAATCACAACTTTATTGTATCTTGAAAGAAGGTTTTCATACAACCTGCTGTGATAAAAGAAGGGGAAAATATTCTTGAAAGACAACGATTATACCGTGCCTTGAAGTGATTAGTCCTATATTACCCTAAATTGATCAACACAAACTGCAACCAATCTAACAAATGGACGTCTGACATAACTCTTAGGACACCTCCAATCAATTACGGGCTGAATATTCAGTGGGCTGAATATTCAGCCCGTAATTGGGTGGGGCCGCCCAATGGCCAGGCGCCCATTTAATGGGCGCCTGAGCTTTAGGCGCCATTTTATAGGCGCCTGAGGCAAGGCGCCCATAAAATGGGCAACGCCCCCCCCCCCCTCTCTCCCTCATTTCTTTTCACTTTTCGTTTTGAATTTTTTTTTAAAATTAGAAAATTTATCCAAAATGCCGCTGCGTACAACCAAAATCGCCCGAAGAATGGTTCAGAGACATCCAGAGGAGTAAGCAGGACCACTACACGTTCCGCCACTGCCTGGAGTTTTACCAGACGATCTACATGTTTTACATGAGCTGCCAGATGGTTATCGGCATAGAGCCGAAACCGCTTTGACGACCATACAGGTATTAATCAACCCTTACTATAACTTGTTATTTTAATTTGTACATTATATACTCATATTAAATAACCCTTACGCTATCAAAAATTGTTGTTTCATTAACTATCTATAGGACCATTACATTCACTGTCGGGGTAGTTGGGCTAAGTGCATTACCCAGTTTTATGACTATCTTCCTGGTTCTATTATTGAGAGGCTACAGGCTAGCCCTGTTGGTCTATTTTTGTCGATTAGGCATGTTCAGTCCTTTGATCGACATCTCATCCAGGCATTAGCTGAGAGGTGGTGGCCCACCACGCATATGTTTCATTTTTCAGATTTTGAGCTTTGTATCACCCTAGTTGATTTCTACATGTTCACTGGGATTGAGATTGGACGACAGGGTCTTCGACCTTTTCCATTCGATGATTTATACGAGTCGCCCAATTTGTATACTGTTTTTTTACCACTGATAGATGTTACCTGCGTCTCTAGTGGTTCTATTAAGTTGACGTACTTGTAACATTACATCACCAGTTATATAGCTAGAGCCGATATGATGGATGCAGTTACTAGAGCATTTATGTTGTACCTGTTTGGTTCGACATTTTTTTCGAACCAAAAAGGTACGGTTAGACTTGGCTATTTAGCTTCCCTTGCCCGATTAGACCAGCTACATACTATCAACTGGGGCACGGCGATATTAGGCACCATATATACCGCTCTAGATTCATTTGCGCTTGGCGATGTCAGGCAGATGTATGCTTTTTGGTATATTTTGCCATTATGGTACTATGAGTACACGACAAACATGCATCCCCGCATCCAGGATACGGCTAGTCGGGCTGCTGAGCATTACTTTCCTAGGATGAGACGATGGGAGACCATGCAGTACGTACATCATGTCCCCTTAGGTGTACGACATGACTTGATGGAGGCTAGGTCACAGCTGGATATGCGTAGTCGTGGTAACATCATTCGGACTCCTTGGGCCTCACATTGGACTCATCTAGCAGATGCAGGTCTTCTGGTGGACGGCCATCCCTTGATGGTTGTGTATTTAGTATCTAGACGTAGGGTTTCTTTGCATACGCCTGCATTTATGCCTATGTGGTATTTGGGAGAGAGATGTGCTTATCAGATTACGGGTGATCGTCGTATACCATACGATCCTTTATCCTGCGAGGACATGTTTGGTAGACATAGGGTGATCGGTGATCGGTACTTACATGCTCTACGACAGGCTGGATGGGTGGATAGTAGTACTTTTTTCATCGATGGGGATTACGACGCTTATTGGGCTAGAGTAGCACCCCGTAGATTCATCGTACCAGATTATGTTCGTGGGGTCAACTCTAATCATATAGGACCTCATGTGGCAGCCGGTATAGTTCAGGTACCGCAGGTTTCATTTGACCCGATTCCGTCACGGTTCTCCCAGGCTCCCATGCAGTTGGAGCCTGATACCACTTTTAGAGCGTATGACTTGACAGGTACTTTGATTGAGCAGCCTTTAGTCTTTCAAGATCACCCCGACTATCCTGGTGTGCCTTCAGTCGGGTTATATCCTCCATATGAGGTACGTTTGTTGTTTACTGTCATTTTTCCTTTATGCTTGTTTTTTTATTATGGCTTTTGTCATCTTTATGTAGTATGCTGCTAGATTGGATCAGGCCAGAGTAGGGTTTGGTGTGTTTCGCGATATGACTCTTGCACATACACACGCCATGCATGATATGTACATGCAGCATACACAGATGCTAGAGGCTCAGATTGATCAGCTATCAGCTAGACTTGCTGTATATGAGCCTTTCGGATCACAAGGCGGAGGTGATGCTGGTCCCAGTGGATATGGTGCTGGTGGTTTAGATGAGGACGATGGGGATGGTGAGGACGAGGGGGATGATGGTGATGGGGATGACGAGGATGACGATGTAGACGATGATGATGATGATGATGGAGATGATGATGATGCTGGTGATGGAGATGAGAATGATGACAGTGACGGAGATGGTGATGAAGGTAATGATGTTGACGATGACGACGCTGCCTCTCTTTAGTTGTATACTTTTTAGTTTATGCGTATGACGTATGAGTATATGTACTTAGGTCATTGTTTCAGTATATTGTGTATTATTTATATGCTGTCACTTTCTTGGATTTTGGATTATAATGCTCGTGGTTACTGTGAATTCTATATGTCTGTGAGTACTGTGACTTATACATGTTGGTGTATATTATTATTTGTAGGTGTCCGTTTAAATACGAACTATATGTTGGTGTACAATGTGAATACTTTATGTTCGTTTAACTAGTGAATGATTCAAACATAGAACACTTATAAGAAACGACACAGTAATAATAGACTGCACATATGAAGAAACTAGACGTGACGATTAAACTGTAACTCCTGTACAGACAGTCTAAGACGTCTTATCTCATGTTCTAGTTCATTTGCGTAGGTTATGCCCCTTGGACATAATGGATCATCCAACCATTCCGCGTAATTGCAACCATTCGGCCAGAATTGACATAGTTGGATTCGACGGCCAATATTTTCTCCATCCGCTTGCACTACAACTTCAACTTCAAACCCGCACAGACAACAAACTAGCTGCGATTCAACTTCTTGCTCAGTGGGAGGTTGAACTACTTGATCCAGGTTCTCATGTTGTTCATATGCCATACGTACAGCATTTTGTTCGTATCGCGGTTCGACCACTTCCTGAAGTCTCAGCTGCTCAAGGTTTGGAAACTGACTACGAACATCTTCATAGTGTTGTTCTTGATAATCGATAAGCCAATCCTCATCAGTATGTGGACTTTCCGTAGGCACGTAACATGCATCTGAATCGATAGAAGAAGGCCAAGAAGGCATTGCGATGAAGAATTTATTGTTGTGAGTGTGGAAGAAGATGATTATGAATGATGAATAAGTAAGGAAGAAAGAGAATATATAAACAATACGCTTTTGGTCGCAGTACTTTTTGATCTGACAACATACATTACACTATGGCATATTCAAAAACAAACATTAGACATGGACATTAGCTTTGACAACAAAAGCAGACATTATCATTTGAAAAGACAATTCAAAAAGCTCATGATACATTAACGAACGTTACATAACCAACTATCAATACTGTTATCTTAAGGTCATCCAAATCTTTCTAGCCAGTTTTGACGTATGAAGTACGCATCATGGGCAATGAAGGGCGTGCCATATTTTAAATTGTATCGACCGTCATAAGTCGAACGTGTTGTCTCAAACACATTTTCCAATATTACCTCGTTAATAATCTTTGTGTAACGCGTGCATGCCCTAGTAAAGTTTTTGTGTGCAGTCCTGACCTCTTGAGCCATACGTTTGACTTGAGAGCCCACATCGTTGTTGTACAGGTCAGCTAGAGTGTCCCAAAAATTAATTGTCATTGACTCCTGATTATCGCACTTCTCATCGGTTTGAATGTAGTACTGCATAAGCAACTTCAATTCATGAGACGTAAATGTCATGTTGGACATTGTAATTTGAATAATGATAGGTTTGTAAATGATTTAAACGTATAACGATTTGTGAATTTATATAATGGATAATGAGCAGAGAATATTGACCGGCAAACGAACGTGGCTACAGTACGTGATTAGACCACACGCTGACACACCCTCTATCCACTAAACATAGCAGAGAATCTTGACTGGCAAACGAACGTGGCTATAGTACGTGATTAGACCGCGCACCGACACACCCTCTATCTACTAAACATAGCAAAGAATCTTGACTGGCAAACGAACGTGGCTACAGTACGTGATTAGACCGCACACTGACACACCCTCTATCCACTAAACATAGCAGAGAATCTTGACCGGCAAACGAACGTGGCTACAGTACGTGATTAGACCGCGCACTGACACACCTTCTATCCACTAAACATAGCAGAGAATCTTGACCGGCAAACGAATGTGGCTACAGTACGTGATTAGACCGCGCACTGACACACCCTCTATCCACTAACCATATAGATATCATACTTTTTTACCATAATTTACTCGAACAAAACATTCAAATATCAGACAACTATCCTCAAATATCAAACAATGTCTGGAAATTTACTAAAAGCTGTATTGCTTTGCGATAGTGACTCTGAAGAAGAAGCGTATGCGTTAGCGCATCAACAGGAGGATGAGGAATTGATGGAGATATATCGTGAAGCATACGGATCAACTTCTGGAAAACATGGTGGTTCCGTAGTGGGTAGGAAATATATCAACCGTAACCAGCAAGCATTTCACAAAACACTACTGCAAGATTACTTTGCCCGTGATCTAACTTACGGTCCAGAGACATTCAGACGACGATTCAGAATGAGTCGACCATTATTCATAAGAATTCTCAAAACTATTCAGCAGAATAATAATTATTTTGTTTTTAAGCAGGACGCCGCAAAAAAAAATGGTTTGAGTGGGCATCAAAAGATGACTGCAGCTTTGAGAATGTTAGCATACGGTACACCCGCCGATGCCCTTAACGATGCATATCGTATTGCAGAGAGTACGGCATTGGACAACCTAGATCACTTCTGCCAGTCAGTTGTGGACATTTATGGGACGAAATATCTTCGATCTCCAAACGAGGCAGACGTAACTCGCTTGCGTGAAATGCATGAAAGTAAGGGCTGGCCTGGAATGCTTGGAAGTCTAGATTGTATGCATTGGGAGTGGAAGAACTGTCTAAAAGCTTTTCACGGAGCATATAACGGCAAGGAAAAAACCAACAGTCATCTTAGAAGCAGTTGCCTCTCATGATTTGTGGATCCGGCATGCTTTCTTTGGAATGCCAGGTTCTCTTAATGACTTAAACGTTGTCGAAGGATCTCATTTGTTCAACGATTTGGCGCAAGGTAAGTCAACTCCCGTATCATTTACTCTTGGTCAGAACACATATGACCATGGATACTAGTTAGGAGATGGAATTTATCCCAAATGGAGTACGATTGTGAAGACATTTGCAAACCCAATGACGGCAAAACAGAAACAATTTGCTGCGATGCAGGAAGGACAAAGGAAGGACGTAGAAAGGGCGTTTGGGGTCCTTCAAGCAAGATTTGCAATGGTAAGTAATCCATGTGGATTATGGAAGAGATCAAAAATGGCTACAATTATGTTCTGTTGTATAATTCTCCATAACATGATCATTGAAGATGAACGCGGTATGAATTATCCTGATTTCGAGTATGAGGGGGCAAGACAACCACCCGAATTGTTTCGCACAACCACGTTACGAAATGAAGAACAGTACGCAATTCATAACGATCATCATGAGGTATATCGTAATGCAGCTATTCATAATAGACTCCAAAGGGATTTAATGGAGCATATTTAGAATTCTCATGGAAATCAGTAGTTGAAGATGGTGGATCTTTGTTTAATTACATATGTTTGCCTTTTTTATTTCTATAACGAAGTGTGTAATGCTTCAATTATTATGTTTGTAATGTCATTTATGTTTGATGAAGTAAATCTATTACGGGCATATACACAGTGCATCGAAAAAATGATATACCACTATATATTGTTAAACCGAAAATAACACTTGATTACCTAAATGAACTAAAGGTACATGGAAATGTAAACTGCAATAACTAGAAATATCAAATTAATACGTCAACTACATATGTTTTGTTCCAGATCTACTCTCAACAATGCGCTGTTTGTACTCCATCCAATATTGCAATGTAATTGGATCCATTCCGGTGACAACCTTTTCCATTACTATGGTCTCTTGGCGTTGCCGCTCCAGCTCAAAACGACCCTTCTCAATCTCAGTCAATTCTTTTAACACGGCAAGCTTTTCTGCGCTTCCTTTTTGACGTTCTGCATTTTCTCTCGCATGTTTTTCATGCATTAGGGCTAAACGAGAATCGATTTGAGATTGAACAACAATTTTCTTCTTAGCTGCTCATTGCCGCATCGGTCTAGCGTCCTCATCAAATGCGAAAACTACTTCTTCGTCTTCGATATCTTGGCATTCATTTGAGGCCATATGAGAAGAATTGCCTGGGCTAGAATTGTAAGTAGATCTACTTGCTTTTTTCTTCCCCTTTGACTTCGTCTGCACATCTCTTAAGCCTTTTGCGGTGTTTGAGTTCCATTTTTGTTGACTAACAAGAAAGTCATAGCAGTTTGCAAACTGATAGTAGTGGGGTTTCTATGTATCATTTTCTCTTGGAAATAATTTCAAGAACTGATCGTTCTCCATTCTCTTCTACAGAAACAGAAAAACAAAATCAAATATTAACAAAGTGATTAGAAATGAATGTAAATTAAAAATGTGATTTTACAAAACGCTACCAATTCAGCTTCGCCACCCATTCCACTTGGATTTGCTGTTCTTATTTTGTGGATCTGCGACTCGTAGAATTGTGTTTGTCGATTAATCTTCCCAAAATGACCCGTGATTGCAGACATTGATCTCGTCTTTTCAACATGTTTTTTATTGTACGCACTCATGACTTTTGCCCAAAACGCCTCTCCACTTTGGTTGTTCCCCTTTACCGAGTCGTTAGAAAAATGACAATAAATATAACACAAATCCTTATCTTCATCGCCAGACCATGGAGCAGAAGAATGGAACGATAGAGGGGGGCGGTTGGGGAATTCCATTTTGAAAGGGTTGAGAATCTAAATCCCAGTTATCCATATTCATCGCTTCGGTATATGATTGAAACGGATGAGACATACTTTCAATATTAAACAATTGAGAATAAAATTGTAATAGAAGAAGAGATGTGTGTATTACAATCTGGATAACATTCTGATATATGTAGTGAAATCATAAATATGACCGTTTATAGCCGTTGTAATTGAAATATGACCGTTTATAGCCGTTGTAATTTGAAATATGACCGTTTATAGCCGTTAGGGGTGAAAAGGGGGGAAATATGGCTGGTAGGGATGGATATTTGGGGGGAGGGGGTTGGGCGCCCATTTTATGGGCGTCCAAGCCCAGTTCAGCATCCTGAATCGGATCCTGAACGTTAACCTTAATATTAAGGTTGAATTGAACGACTGGAAACTTTTTTTGCGCAAATTCAGCAAGTAATTGGACGATTGGAGATGCCCTTATAATTAAGCAAAGCACCGCTAGGTATCCATAAATGATCGCAAAAGTAAGCACATCAAATCCAAGTTAGATGGAAAGAGAACAATGCATCCTAATGTATAAATAGCTGAAAATGTAGAAATTTTGCATTCATTGCATAAATTGAGCTACTAATGGGACACATGGAATTCATCTAATATATAGCTTAACAACTTTGTATTTCAGCACTTCAAAAGGAATCAACTGCTATTTTGTATACCTAGAGCTATGACGAGATAAGAAATGTACAACCTTTTGAGCTTGTGAAGTATATATGCTCTTGCTATAAAAATGTGAATTTAAGACCAAGTGGATTAATGCTAACGCTTTAAAGTTTAAACTTTAAAATAGTAACCATAGCAATTCAAAATGTAGAACAAATTCAGAGTCAATACCAGAAACTCAAAATGGTCACTATAATTTTATTTTATTTTCTTTGAAAACCATATGGTAATAGGAAACTACATATATTATTCTCGTGAATTATGGTAATATAACATAAGATGATCAATAAGCTATTAAAATATAATACATTGCAAGAGAAGGGGAAAAACAATATTAGATTACAAAATCAATGAAGAAAACCCATATATATGTTATTCCTAACACGATATGTTACCTGCAATCATTAGCTTAATCATAACCAACCCTGCAATAAATGCAAGTAAACAATAAATATTAAAATCACAAGAAGAAAACGCAGAGTATGTGGTGCACTCTGACACGGCACGTAGATCAACCAACATTTTACACATTTTCAAACAGAGAAGGCTCTATAAAGCTGTTTACATGAAAATTGCAATAAAAATATAGCTTAACATGATATATAAGAAAATCATGGATATGTGAAAAAAGAAATATAATGCGTCATATATAATCTGTAGAAAAATAACTCATGCGTGAGGCACATGCTATTACCACGCGCGAGGCGCTTGTCCTAACGCTCGTGAGAGAAAAAATACAATATCACTTTATTCGTGGACAATAACACTAAAAAATAAATTGTTATCTATTATAGTTATAAAAAGAAACATTTCTTAAATGATCTCTCCTTTTGAAATATACAATAATTGAATTGTATATTAATTAGATTCGAAATTTCAGAGATGGAAGAAGAATAGAATAGAAAATTGAATATTATTACATAAAATCGCTTACAAAAGTCCTAAGAAATATCTGATAGACGGCCGACCGCTTCTACTTAGGCGATCGACAGCTAGCGGTAGGCGGTCGACCAGTTGCCTATAAATGGAAAATGTATTTGTTTTTCCGTTTATATTTATTTAATTCCTTAATTAATTTTTTAACGTTACCGTTACTTTTAACGTTTACTAAACCCCATTCCTAATCAGCATTAACTTTTTAAATTTCAAATTTCAATATTAATTACATTTTGAATTTGAATTTCATTTGAATTATTTTGAATTTGAAAACTTCAAATGTCAATAACTTTTCCATTTGAGCTCCGATTTTAAAACTTTATGTATGAAAATCAATCAGAAAATTGTCATGAATGCAACGACACAACTTTCATGACCAAATTCTGACATTTATGAATTTTCATTTTTAACCCTGTTTTTCATTAATTATACCTTATTAGTTGATTTCTTATTAATTTTTACGGCGTATTACAGTTATGCACTCTAGTCTCAATGGATATATCGATATCTTTTCTAAAAACACATTGATCAAGAATATTTAAAATAATTTGTTATTCTTAATGTGCTAAATTTCTCTTGATTACAACACATTGTAATTACTATCACATAACATATTGTTTAAGAATTTTCTATCAAATATACTTTAAATTAATTACTTAATTAATTATATCACAATATAGTAAAGTATATTGTAAAAATCAAACACCTTTGTTTTGAATAGGATTAGTTATTGAGTTATATATATTTAACAAATTACATAATTTTCCATAGGGCATACCTCTAACTCTATTACCCACCAGTCCATTTCACCTACCAACAGGCATAGAATTCCTGCTCCGGCCTATCACTATCGTTTTCCACGCCATGTCATCAACGTAGACCCCCCCTCACCAATTAGGCACCATGGATGTCTCTCCCCAATTTGAGGCTAGCACCATCCACGATATGTGGAAGCTAGCCATAAAGAAGAAATGGCGGCCTAGCACAGGCAAATGAATAGTATCCAAAGCTAGAATACTGATGGAAAAGGCCTTTCAGATGAAAAAATTGGAGAACCTTTCGTTGAAGAGGTCTAGAGCATCCACATCCATCAATATGCTCTGCCTCCCAATGAGAAGTATGATAGGAGCACCAACCCCTCTAACCACATCACATCTTTCAACTTCATAACACGTGTCAGCCATCTTTCCGATAGCACTAAATGCCTACTATACCCGTGCATACTAACCAAACCAGTCTCCCACTAGTTCCTCCACCTCCAAACCAGCAGCATGCAATCATGGACCTAGCCGTGCATAGACTTCAAGACTCGCTTCTTCGCATCAAAAACAATAGTCGTGATGGTGAGCAAGGTAGGAAACATTAGAAAATACCTAAAAGAACCCCTTCGCTAATATGCGAGTAGCTTCAATAAAGAGTCTATCCGGGTAAGGGGAGTAGTATGAATAGCCTGGCAGTCTCCTTATGCTCAGAGGTAAGGTACTGATCCCAAATGTGGGTAGAATTATAGATGCGGCCTGCCTCTTCCTTGACCGACTTCCTTCAAAGAGTGAACATGATCATAAGGCTTGAAGAGGCCGACATCTCCGATAGTGATGAGGAGATTAGACAAAGCAATAAAAATGGCCCAAGGAAAAATAACAACCACCAAATGGAAGGTAGATTGGAAAACAACAACAAGCGTTCTGAAGATAGCCCACGTTTTAGCTCCCCATATGCAAACTATGCCACCTTGATTCATGACCAAGAAACCATATGTCTTGTCATGCGTGGTTGCATGCCGTTTAAATGGCCCACCCCCTCCCCATTGGTTTAGGTGGAGGAAGGAGTTCAGGGGAAGTGGAAAATATCATGAGTTCCATCATTTCAATGGCCACTTTACCATTGGCTGTCGTCACCTCAAGAATGAGATAGAGTGGCTAATCCATGATGGCATGCTAGTGGAATATATGAGGCAATAGGTCAAGCGAAGAGCGGCTCAGGATAATCAACCTGGCCCACCTCAACTTCATGACTGACAATGTAGCCTTAATCAATACTGAGATTTTGTAAAGTAGAGTGTACAACGAGGTAAATTATATGCACCAACTTATAAAGTGGTCATCTTTTTTCGATTATCATATTTTGTATGCATGAATAAGGCGCTTTATCTCTGCAACACTTATCAATCATATGAGCTATCGGCGTTCAACTAAACATCTCGGATGGATGTAAAAGCACGTAATGTCTCTTCCCACTTCGAGAAAAAGCTACTCGCATTCAACTAGCCATCCTAAGTGTGTCGTCAGCGCGCAATGCCTGTGAACACTTTAAAGGGAAGTTACTCACATTCAACAAGCCATCTTGAGTGGGTATATAAGCGTGCAACGCCTTTGCCTGCTTTGAAGGGAAGCTACTCACATTCAACTAGTCATCCAAGTGGATGTATAAGCGTACAATGCCTCGGAGGGAAGCTACTATCATTCAACTGGCCATCCAGAGGATGTACGAGCGCACAACGCCTTTTCCCACGTTAGGGGGAAGGTACTAGCATTCAACCAGCCATCTTGAAGGTGTAGAGTACACAATACCTCTACCTACATCAGAGGGAAGCTGTAAACATTCTACTGGCCCCATGAGGATGTGGGATCCGACCAATGCTCCCTTCCTTGCCATAGGTATCTACGAACAAAAGGCGTGATGCCATAGTCCTAATTCTTTTGCCTGAAATATTATTTGTCCCACTAACGAGTCATTGCTTTGGTGCCAATATGGGCGTGGTTACGTATGTTGTAACCCTAAAATTAGAATTCGTAGCACCGATCACCTCAAGCAACAAGGTGGCCGTATCATAACAAAGTCGAGGCTCTTCTAGCAGTTCACAAATAAAGAGAAGGAGAACCAACATATGTGTCCGACAACCGCCAAATGACCCTTTATCACCAAATCGTGCCCACCAATATGTACAAAACGAGGAACTGCTCACATCAACAAAATGATAAGTCTTTTGGTAACTTGTTCTTTGATCTTTTTTTTACTTATTTACCATATGGTTCACAAGAACCACTGATAAAAATAAATGCAGCAGATAGGCATGAATGAAGTATTAGCAGAAAAATAAGAAATAGACGACATAATATAAAAACAAGCAAATTTCATCATATCATTATTAGCTACAAAAGATGGAACTTCGACCATCTGCTAACTATTATAAAAAACTAAACAAAAAAGAAAAGAAAAACCCATTTCTTACCCCACCGCTCAAGGAGGTGGCAAGTATCTCAGGACTTGAATGTCACTAACATCTATCATCATACTATCCACTTCCCTGGCGGCATCAATGAGCAAGCACTGGAGACGATTGCCAAGGTAGCAATCTGTAGGGGAGTCTGGTCCCTAGGCGCATCTCTTTTGTCAACTCTCATCACGCATTATCATATTACTCCTACAAGAAGAAGTAAACGATGAAGGAAAAATGATAGTTGGCCACAAAGATCCACTTCAGCATAATTGTTAGTCTGCTATTGCACTCCTCGGCCACCTTGTCCTTCTCTCTCGCAAGATCCTTCTAAAAAACACAGTGCTGATGGGCCTCCTTCACATCAGCCAACTCCTTGTTCCTGGCCTCGAGATACCCCCATCTGGGCTACCTCCCTCTCGAGTCCGTCCCTCTTAGCCACCTCGTCGGCCTTCCCCTTAGTAGCAACATCCCTAGCCATCTCCGTAGTGGCGGTTCTCCTCTTAATCATCAACAACTTTTCCTCCGCTAAGTAATGGGTGATGGCCTCATCCATTGCATGCTTTTTATATTCCAGCACGTCATTTTTCAAAGGCGGAGAGCACAGGGTTGGGCTAGTAATAAAAGATGGATAAGAAAACAAAGAACAAAAGAAGGCTAAGTTTGCAATCCATTAGAAAAGCCTCTCTGACTTCCACCTCCAACACCAACCCAGTAGAATGACAGTCTGCCCACTTTTGGGTTAGCCAATATGAGCTGAAACCTATAAGGTATTCTCTTCCAACGCTTGAACAAGCCCAAGCAAGCACGTCTCATTGCTGCATTCCACCATCGACAGATTAGTAGACCCAATCTCATCAGTCTATGATAGCCGACCCAAAATCCGAGCCTCTTGAGAAAAGCTAAAAGAAGGCCCTCTTCAGAACTCGTCGTTTTACAATCGATCTGCCACCTCCTAAAAAAACCAGTCTAGCCCTATAGCTGCTTCAGGAGGAAACACCTCGTCGGGATCATGCCTTGGCAGGTAATGATGCACCCGTAAAGAGTAGTCTCCGATAATTGGGATGCTTGGGAAGTCACGGGAACAAACTACAAAGCGTCGATGGCCTCACAAGGCTATCAAGGAAGGGTCCACTGAGGAGCGTTCCTTGCCATAGCAGTGTTAACCGAACTTGTGGAATCTCGATGGACCAATTTAAAACAAAACCAAGAAGGAGGGTTAGTGAAAATTTAGAGGAAACAAAACTGGACAACAAGTTAAAGCTACCATTATCTGACCGGTCCCCACCCTAGCTAAAGGTGGACATAGGGACCAATCCTACTGCTCCTAGATTGCTCCCCTTCAGTGTTTTGTATACCAAGGGCACGGTGTGTTACTTGGTGTGGAGATCCATGAGCGGGAGGGGTCTTAGAGGAGGAGCCCATGCTCATTGGAGTATTTGGCTCCCACATCCACTTGCCCATCCTCTCTGTCATGGGGGCCTCAGTTGTATTAGAATAAGTTAAAGATCGTGTAACTATGTGGCCAAGAATCACCATATTCCCTAAAAGCATTGGATCATAGGCCTCCCACTTATCATCATTGCGCCTTATATCAAATTCAATAGCCTTCCCTCCCATATCAATATTCACCGTTGTCCTTGTGCATATCTCCCTAATGGCCACTCCCATCAACTTAGTTGGTCGCCTTGCTAGGCCTAAGCCACAATAGTTTACATTGTGCAGTGTGGCTCAAGCAAATCAACAGTGGAGTTTCTCGTCGGTTAGGATGCGGATAAGATACATAGCCTCTTCAGTTGTCTCCCTATCCAGCTAAGGATTAATCCTCAAAGAAAGCTACCCTTATTTCAGCATGAGTGAGAGGTACTACAACAAACTGAAGGAATCAGGCTAGTCAGTAACGGGTAAAACGAGTAAATAAAAAATAGTCCCTATTTAGATCATAATGAGCTTATGAAGTCTAATGTCCAGTACTATACCTAATCTTGTTATTTAACAAAATCATATTTTATTTTAAATATATTTCCTTATTAAACTAAATCAATCTATTAAATTTATTTAATGTGAATAAAATTCAATTAAATAAACGAGGAAGGTTTTATTTTATGGGAAATTTTGGCCTACATCCCTCTTTTTAAAATAAATTAGGCACACATGCCTCCAAACTTTAAAATCCAAGTCACATCTCTATTTTCAAACAAAGTACAAATCCATCCATGAAACTCAATCATCTCATTTAATAGAGATTTATAGAAACTCGTGATGATTAATTAACTTCAATTTCTTTAATCAAACCTTCATTTGCTCAATAACTAATCATCGGCATGAATTAAAACCAATCGAATTCGAAACCCCAGAATCGCAAAAAACTAGGCTGTGAATTGCAGATTTATAGAAGGAGAAGTAGCTTGCACTAAAATCGCCACAACAGATCGCTAGTATAACATGTGAGACTAATACAGGAAGAGATTGGTAATGCTGATATACAACTAATAGCACATCAAATTGAGGAAGAAAAAAGCAAAAAAACAGGTAAGTAAACCAAAATTTTAACATATTCAATTATGTGTGTTGGCTATTTGAATTTAAAAGTTCATTTACATATAAATTTGTTAAAGTAATTATTTGACATGCAATTTTGAATGTTGGTTGGTTGAAATTAGTAGATTTGTTTGCATATGAAATTGATGATGGAAAATATTATGTTGCTTTGTATATAACATTACATCATTAGTAGATCATTATTATGTTGCAAAAATAATAGACAAATCTATGTTGGAAGAAATATTAGGCAGGAAAATATCTGCCTGGCAAATATCAGCCTGACAAATATTTGTCTAACTAATATGTGCCTGGTTAATATTTTCCCAGCATAGACTAGATTTACTAAACATGCATTAAAATGTAGCATATGTTGCTTTGTATATAACGTAGATCATTTTGCAAAACATAATAGGCAAATCTATGCCGAGAGAAATATTAGGCAGGCAAATATTAGCCAAGAAATATTTACCTACCTAATATATGTCAAGTTAACGTTTTCCCAGTATAGATTTGATTTACTGAACATGCATTAAAATGTATCATATGCTGCTTTGTATAAAACATAGATCATTGTGCAAAAATTAATAGGAAAATCTATGCCAGAATAAATATTAGGCATACAAATATTTGCGTGGGAAAATATTAGCTTGACTAATATATACCTAGTTAATATTTTTCCCAGCATATATTAGATTTACTAAACATGCATTAAAATTTATCATATATAACACATTAACTAACTTAATATATAGTTATTTCACTTCATAGATTCAACACTGGTAATAATGTTTACAATAGAAATAATACCAGACATATCAACTAACTTGATTTATAATTATTTCGGTTCATAGATTCAACACTAGTAATAATGGCAACAAAAATGGTCATACTAGCACCAAGGAAATAATTAGCACAAAAGTTAAATCCACGTCAAATAAAATCTGATGAGAATCTTCTTGAAGAAAAACATTCAAAATCTGAATCTACGTAAAAAACCCATACTATGATTATGATCCATTAGTTGAAGAAACTGAATCATCTTTGCCTGATATAGAAAAAACAGATTTAGTTCTTCAACATTGAAAAAAATGAAAGCAACAAAAGATGACAATTAAGTCTTCTAAACGAGCAACTACAACAAAAACAAAGATGGAGATTATAAAACAATCAAAGCACGTAATTTTAGAAATAGTACAAATTTGAGCTCTCACTGCAATTTTGAATAGTACAAATTTGAGCTCTCACTACATATACACATTTTTCAATTACATTAGAATTTCAATTACATCACATTTTTCTCTATACATCCATTCCTCACTACATATCACTCGTTCACTCATATATGATCTTCAACTATATTTCAATTTGTATCCAGCATCTGAATTATCTACAAAGCAAACATTGACACAGTAAAATTGAAAAAGAAATATTTATGCAGTGTAAAATAAAATAAGAATTTTGAAAATGATATTTTCCTTAGTTATTTGGGTTGTTCGTTATCATATTTATTTTGAATTCAACTTACATAAACAGCTTATGATATGCACAGTGTATCGCTGTACATGCCACATGGCCATGCACACCGATATATACTCGATAAAATTTGTAGGGATATGTGAGTATGAGGTCAAACCCAACCAAAAGCTAGGTTCAACTCAAGAGCAATATAGATAAAGTCACGGCATGAGCATAAGGTCAAACCCTAACTATAAGCTGGATTCAACTCAGGTGCAATTCCAAAAATCAAGATGAAGTTCAAGGGAAAACAAAATGAAAAGTGACATGCAAAAGTAAAGCACTGAAGCAAGACCAGTAAATAGGGAATCGATCCCTATGAAAACTCAAGTCAGTGCACATCAACTCAATGCAAACAAAGCAATATTAAGATAACAGTGGTGTACATACATACATATATATGTATATAGTTCCGAAGTGCTCCAAACTAACAAACACATTTGAACCAGACAAAGTGCAAAAGTGATGAACAACACATAAAGGAGGACAACAAGTATACATATCAAGTGAAGGTCACACAAGCTCAACTATATACAAGTGCAAACTGCAACAGTCAACGGTTTAAATGGTCAGATTCACAAGTCTAGCGACAACAATAAACTGGCTCGAAGTAACATGAATACAACTCAATGCAAAACAACCACCAGTGAACAGAGGCTCGAAACATGCATATGGTCAGGCAATGTTGAAGACACAATGCTACAGAGGTGACATCAATATACAGAGAATAAAGTGCAGACTTTACACATACAAATGTGATTCAATCAGAGACCTGATCAAGTGCAATAGCAGAGAGAAGATGAAGTCAACATGTATGCAACAAAGTGAAATGCAACAGAGTCAGAGTAATATGAAGACCAGGCTACAAAATTATCAAGTACAACATGTAACCAGACACCATCATCATCATTGGACCAAAGTATATAGCAGTATAACATGAGGGAATTAACTCGAAGAAAATCCAGATCAGAGATCACACAAATATGAATGCAATGCAATATAATGACACATTTCGAGTGGAACAAGAAAAACAGTACAGTTCAAGCCTCAATATTTACAAGTACATATGCAGTGACAATATGGATGCAGTGAAGCAGTAAACAACACGTATACATATATGCAGTAATGAAAAAGACTGCAATACCAAAGGATAATCACACGCATTATATATGTATGGAGACATCACATGAAAACAGAGGCAAACACATATACAATCTGACAGTACAGAAGACTCAAGTCTGCAACATATAACATGAATATGTACGTGCATGAACACACACACACACACACACACACACACATATATGTAGTGAAACTAGAGGCAACATCAAATCAATGGTCAAACAACATAACAAGTGACCAAGGTAGAATCAAACAAAGTCAATGAATCAAAGCTGTGGTGGCCAAGATAATAACAAGTTCGACTTATCAAACATGCAAAGTGGCCGAAGTCAAACCAAAAAAAACGAAGAAAGTTCTAATTCATGAAGCCATGGTGACCAAGAAACTATAACAGAAAATATATGGATTGAACCGGTCAAGATCAATCATGAGCAACCAAGCAAAATCGAATGTTGGAGCAAAAAATAACAGATGAATTCATAAAATATATACGATCGAGATTATAGGATTTCGAATCCTATTTAAACCATTAACATTATCGACATTTAAAGCATTCAATTTTAAGAAATATCACAGAACAAAGATCAATAACTCGAATCGAATCGAGTTCAAGCATATCAACGAAAGAAGAAAAGCAAAATCACATACCAATTCAAATTGAACTCGACGTAGTAAAGCAGGTGAGAGTAAAATGAAGATAGAAGACGATTGACAGGGAAAAGCGAAGCAAATCACTTCAATCGCTCAACAAACAAGCAGCGACTTCAACAAATCACGAAACCCTAATTTTGAACGAAGAGGAATGAGGCAGCCATTTTTCAACACAAAAGATTCAAGGCCGAAGAAATAAAAAGAAAAAAAGGAACTGTTTTCTTTATTTCTCATTTGGGGCCGGCATCATATTCTTGGATGATAATTTTAGTTGGGTCGGCTTTTATATCATATTGGGCTGTCTTTCAAAATTAGGGTTTTGTTTTAGTATTTTTATTTATTTTGTATTTTTCTTTTTAAACTGAGATTTTCTAGTCGTGTGACTGGGTTGCGAACTATGGTGGTGTAGTTCGAGAATTCGCAACTCAGTGGATAATGTTTGGCAGAGTTTTGAGCGTAGAGTTAGGTTAGTCGATAGCTCGTGTCATGATTTTACGTGTGTAAGCGTCTGACTACTTAATTTCTAGTAGAAACCTTAGAGGCAGCACGTAGGCAGGGTTTTGCCGAAGCTGGATAAATATGTGTTGTTCTATTTCCGCTTTTATTATTCTACTATTATATGTGCTCTAATTATTTTATGTACTTTCAAATCAAATTTTTATAGTTATTAGTATCACCCTGTTCACCACCCTCTAGGGTGAAATCGATCCTACAGGTGGTATCAGAGCTAGGAACAAAAGCTATTTTTGTTTTAAAAAATTGATTTTTCAAAAGCCAATTCTTGTTTTAAAATTTTGAATTTTTAAAATGGCTTCTTTTAATAATGCTTTTAACAAGGGTTGGTCTAGTATTATTCCTCCTATTTTTGATGGAACATGTTTTTTTAAATTGGGAATTAAAATGGAATTTTATTTAAAATTTGTTAACTTTAAATGTTGGGATATTATTGAAAATGAGTGTGATATAATAGACGAGAAAAATACTTCGATTAATGCTCTTGCTATACATATACTATATTTTCATATTAATCAAGATAATTTTAACTTCATCTCTCATTGTGAAAATGCGTAGGAAATCTGGAATACTTTTGACGCAATATATGGTGCAAAAGTCAACAACGATGAGAAATTCTCCATAATCGACTCAGTTAAAGAAATGTGCTTAACAAGATTGGCAAAAGGCAGCAGTGATAAAGATTTGGTAGCCGATGAGATAAGTGATTTTCCATTCAATGATTTAGTTCTCTTGTGCCAAAAATTAATTGAAAATAATAAAGCTCTTGAGATGAAAAATAATAAGTTGAAAAGGGAACAATCTAAACTTCATCATAAAAATAATGATTTGGAAATGAGCTTAAAAATATTAATAAAAATAAAAGTTCTAACTATAAAAGGTGTATGGACCATGAAAAAGAATTTGTCTGTTTTCATGAAAACTTTCAAAAGTTAGAAAACAAAATTTTAATGCGGAGAAAAACAAAACTAAGTTGATTTGTAAAAACAACATTTGCCAAAAGAGTTGGATAGCTTTAAGAAGTAAAAAATTTCTAAATGTGCGATTTTGAAAAGAATTAAATGAGATCAACAAAAATTTAAAAACCCTTGAAAAAGAAAATGTGATTTTGAGAAAATTCGAAATTATTCGATTAAATCATAAGTTTGAAAAGAAGATCGAATAAAATCAAGGATTTTGAAAAGATTGAATTTAAAAATCTCCACCTCTTTGAAACCGAGATGCTTGAAATTGAGAATAAAATTAAAGAGCTTCACAATAAAAATATGCGATTAAAAATGTATAGTTTTGAAAAGAGAGATAGTACCATTAGTTGTTGTTCGAAGCTAATAAATGAAAATAAACGTTTAAAATTCATAGTTAATAAACTTGAGTTGGTTACTCGGATTTTTTTACTAGAGATAAATCATTTAATATACTCTTAGAAAATCAACTCTTCGAGAATAAAAGGAATGGATTTGGATTTGCAAAAGTGTCAAATATGAAAAAACAAATAATAACACTGTTAAGGGAAAAAAGTGATACCCAAATACGTAAAGTGTGAAAATATTGGACATTGCAAGAATAATTGTCGAAATGTATACAAATACAAAACCGTTAAACAAATATGGATTCCAAAAGGTATGAATATAAATGGTTTGAAATTTAAACAGATTTAGATTTCTAAGGGTACAATTGTAGATACTAACGGTTTGTTATATAGACATATTTGGGTATCAAAGAATTCAATAGATAATAGTAGTGGTCCTACATCCTTAATTAGACCACCTGCATTCTCCAAAATTTAGATACACAAGTGGGCTAAGGAACAACTTTGATGGAGATAGATTTGAGTTGTTCTAAGTGATTAATGTACTAAAATTTAAATGTTCCTTAGCCTATAAAATTTAGATGAACATCATCACATTTTGGATATCACGACATCAAAGGAAAATAAGGTATGATCTCTTAACTCAATTGTGTTCACATATTGTTAATTATGCTTTGATCGAAATTATTGGAGTATTTCAGCCATATCTTGAACATCCCAACTTTGATTTATTATTGAAGTTCTAAAAGCTAACTGATAATGCTATAACTTTTCTGTTTTTAGCGATTCACTTTGGAATGACAAGAAAAACAACTTTGACGAATTTTTCTAAATGTGTGATTACTTTAGTTGTGCTTGATAAAAATGGACATGTTGAAAATTTTAAGTGTTGAGGAGTACACGTTTTTATTATATACCACTATATATCACAATGAATATCTCAAATACAAGTGGTATCTAATATCAACTCATGTTAAAATCATTTTTGCAATTATTTAATTATTTATATTGATTTTCAGCTTGAACTCATTTTCACAAAACCTTCTTACAGAAAATTGATTTTCACTTGTTTTAAATTTTTGAAAATGATAATCTTGAGTCTAAAAGGAAAATTCAGATGCAGATTACACTTGTAGCCAAGTTGATAGAAAAAGTATTAGTGGAACGAGTTTTATGTTGAGACATTCATAAGTCGCATCACGTTTTCAAAGAAAATACCTACATATTTTCATGTCAAATAATTTTCAAATAGCAGACATTTTTCTTATAAAACCACTTCAAGAAAATAGTTTTTGTTGACCTTGTTTGAGATTAGTCATTTTAGAAAATTTGATCTCATAATTACTTTTGGATTTGATTTTAAATGACTACATTAACTAATCTGACTCCCTACTAATTATCGAAAAGATAAACAGTGATTGAAAAAGTGATATGTGTTGATATTAATCATATCTAATGACTTAAGACACTATATTTAGTAAATTTCTTTAAAAATTTAAACAAGATTTGTAATAACTTTCGATTGATGAAAATTCCATGACCATCTCTATTTCTATCATATTTCTATTGAGCATCACTCATCAAAATCTAATATAGCATGTCAATATGTGGTATTTTAGATGGAAAATTATTCATTTTCATTTTGTTTAATTTTTTTAATAAAAACATCCAAAGAATTCACTCTCATTTAAAAGTCCTCATGGTTATGCATGGGTGAATTACTTGGAATAGTTGTACATGTGCTTTCATGCTCATTTAAAAGTCCTTACGGTTATGCATGTATGGAATACATATCAAAATTGATAATTAAATAGACAAGTTGATTCTAATCCCATTTAAAAGTTCTGGTGGTTATGCATGGTTAGAAGATGCTTGAATTCATTCTTTTTTTTTAAATTTAGGAATACTACTAATCTCATTTAAAAGTCCTAACGGTTATGCATGGTTAATAGATATTCAAATTCCTGATATAAATATAAGACAAATAGCACAACTATATGGTTTTATATGCCGACATCATCCTTATCATTCTAATGTAGATTACGCATCTAACAAAGTATTTATGATTTTTGTTGAAATTTAATATTTATACTCGATTGTGTATTAATATTGTATTAACGTCTATAATTTAATCTCTATTTTTCTGACACTATTACTCTTTTGCTGATAACAAAAGGAGAAGAGAAAAGTTAAGGTTTTGGAAAATAAAGGTCAAATATTTTATTTTGTATTTTCTATTTTGCATCTAGATTTATTTGCATATTTTTATTTATTTTCATGCATATATGAAGGAGGAGCTTTGTTGTAGAGAGGGAGCATTCAAATAGGGGGAGCAAATTGAATGATCAAATACATCTAATAAATTTAAGATCTTAAATATATGTTTGCTATCATCAAAAGGGGAGATTGTTGAATATGCTAGTATATGATTTTTGTTTGATGATAATAAACATATATATATATATATATTCATTTAAATGTATTTGTTATTGTACTATTTTATTTTCACATAATTAAATAAATATTTGCTGAATAAAATGAATAACACAGAATTTAAATTCAAACAGATATTCAAACAAATATTTAACTACAATTTTGAATAGTACAAATTTGAGCTCTTACTACATATACACATTTTTTAATTACATTACAATTTCAATTACATCACTTTTTTCACTATACATACATTTGCACCTCACTAAGTATCACTTGTTCACTCGTATTTGATCTTCAACTGTATTGCAATTTGTATTCAACATCTGAATTATTGGCAAAGTAAACAATGATGCATTAAAATTTAAAAGAAATATTTGTGCAGTGTAAATAAAATGTGAATTTTGAAAATGTTATTTGCCTCAGTTATTTGGGTTGTTCGTCATCATATTTATTTCGAATTCATCTTACACGAACAGCTTGCGACATGCACAGCGTATCATTGTATATACCACAAGGCCATGCATATCGATATACACTTGATAAAATTGCAGGGACAGGTGAGCGCAAGGTCAAACCCAATCGAAAGCTAGGTTCAACTCAAGTGCAATAAGATAAAATCACGACGTGAGCACAAGGTCAAACCCTAGCAATAAGCTGGATTCAACTTTGGTGCAATTCCAAAAATGAAGATGAAGTTCAAGTTAAAACAAAACGAAAAGTGGCATGTGCAAGTAGAGCATTGAAACAAGACCAGTAAACAGGGAATTAATCCCTATAAAAAATCAAGTCAGTGTACATCAACTCAATGCAAACAAAGCAATATCAAGATAATAGTCGTGCATATACATACATATATACATACATATATATATATATATAGTTTAGAACTACTCCAGACTAACAAACACATTTGAACCAGACATGGAGCAAAAGTGACGAACAACACATAAAGGAGGCAAACAAGTATACATATTAAGTGAAGGTCACATAAGTTCAATTGTATACAAGTGCGAACTGCAACAGTCAATGGTTCAATGGTTAGACTTAGAAGTCCAGTGACAACAATAAACTGGCTCGAAGTAACATGAATACAACTCAATGCAAAACAAGCACCTATGAAATAAAGGATCGAAGCATACGTATGGTCAGGCAATTTTGAAGACATAATGCTATAGAAGTGACATCAATATATAGAGAATCAAGTGTAGATTTTACACATACAAAACCGATTCAATCAGAGACCTGATCATGTGCAACAGCAGAGAGATGATGAAGTCAACATGTATGCAATAGAGTGAAATGCAATAGAGTCAGAGTAATATGAAGATCAGGCTACAAAATGATGATATACAACATGCAACCAGACATCATCATCATCAATTGACCAAAGTATAGAGCAGTATAACACGACGGATTTAACTCGAAGAAAATCCAGATCAGAGATCACAAAAATATGAATGCAATGCAATATGATGACACACTTCGAGTGGAACAAGAAAAACAATGCAGTTCAAGCCTCAACATTTACAAGTACATATGCAGTGACAATATGGATGCAGTGAAGCAGTAAACAATATGTATACATATATGTAGTAATGAACAAGACAGCAACACCGAAGGATAATCACACGCATTATATATGTATGGAGACATTACATGAACATAGAGGCAAACTCATACACAATCTAACAGTACACAAGACTCAAGTCTGCAACATATAACATGAATATATACATGCATGAACACACACATATATATGTAGTGAAAACAGAGGCAACTGCAAATCGATGGTCAAACTAAAGAACTATTGACCAAGGTAGAATCAAACAAAGTCAATGAATCAAAGCCGTGGTGTCTAAGATAATAACAAGTTCAAATAATCACAAATTCAAAGCGGCTGAAGTCAAACCAAAAAAGAACGTAGCAAGTTCTAATTCATGAAGCCGTGGTGACCAAGAAACTATAATAGAAAATATATGAATTGAACCGGTCAGGATCAATCATGGGAAACCAAGCAAAATCGAACGGCAGAGCAAAAAAATAATAGACGAATTCATAAAATATATACGAACGAGATTATAGGATTTCGAATCCTATTTAAACCATTAATATTATGGTTATTTAAAGCATTTGAGTTTAAAAAATATCAAAGAACAAAGATCAGTAATTCGAATCGAATCGAATTCAAGCATATCAACCAAAGAAGAAAAGCAAAATCACATAGCAATTCAAATCGAACTCGACGTAGTAAAGCAACCGAGAGTAAAACAAAGATAGGAGACGATTAACAGAGCAAAGCGAAGAAAATCACTTCAATCGCTCAACAAAGAAGCAGCGACTTCAACAAATCATGAAGCCCTAATTTTGAACGAAGAGGAATGAGATAGCCTTTTTTCAACATAGACGATTCAACGCCGAAGAAATAAAAAGAAAAAAGGGGAACCTTTTCTTTGTATATCACTTTGGGCCGGCATCATTATTTTCTTGAGTGATAATTTTAGTTGGGACAACTTATATATCATATTGGGCTATTTTTAAAAATTAGGGTTTTGTTTTAGTATTTTTATTTATTTTTTATTTTTCTTTTTAACTGAGTTTTTCTAGTCGTGTGACTAGGTTACGAACTACGGCAGTGTAGTTCGAGAATTCGCAACTCGATGGTTGAATTGTGGTAGGGTTTTGAGCGTAGAGTTAAGTTAGTCGATAGCGGGTGTCGCAAGTTTACGTGTGTAAGCGTCTATCTACTTTATTTCTAGTCGAAACCTTGGGGGAAGCACGTAGATAGAGTTTTGTCGAAGCTAGGTAAATCTGTGTTGTTCTATTTCTGTTTTTATTATTCTACTGTTACCTATGCTGTAATTATTTTATATACTTCCCCGTTAGATTTTTATAACTATTAGTATCACCCTATTCACCCACACCCCTCTACGGTGAAATCGATCTTACACATATGTTAAGTTATAGTTCATGCTCTAAGTCCCATGGATTTGGTCGTTCAATTTCGAGTTCATTAGTGGATATACAAGCCTGTTCTTCATCATTGTCATATGTACAAGTTCATTGGAATGGGATTGGTTTTGATTGTTCAAATAAGTGATTATGGATTGGCTTTTAAGTTTAATTTGAAGACTAGAATTAGCTGATCCTTATATGTTGATCCCCATTTGCTGATCCCTATCCCAAAGCAAAACACAATCGATCCCCTTTCTCTACATAATCCTTATAATCCCTTTCTTTGGCCATAGTTACTGATCCTTCCTCACCAAATTCCGATCGATCCCTCTATGCTAACCTATTTTACCAATCCCTCTACTTCATCGTTTTCAACATCGCCAAATTTCCACGACGTTCCCTCCACCCTAATCAACATTGTCGATCCTTTTCCTTCGTTGTTCCAACAAATCCCTCCTCTATCCATTGAAACTACCAAACCCTCCATGCGAATCGAAAGACGGCCAATTGCTCTCCACTTCCACCTTCTTGTACTTTCCTTCGAACTTTTTAACCGAACCTTACCACATCCCACTTCTCATCTCCTTTAAGTAGCTTCAGCCATCAATTTTCCATCACATCAAACTCCAAATTGTCGTTAATGGAATATAATCCATTATCACATCATAAAGCCAAAATTTAATAGAATGTAACCTACCTAAATATGTTAGAGGCGGGAAATTCGAGGAGAAAGAATGAAGTATGGTTCGAATGGAAGGCGAAATGACAGTCTAGAGCCAAATTGGAAGTTTGATTTATGGATGAAGGCGATGTTTTAATGGAAAGGAAGGGTTCGGATTTTAGACGCAAGGAAGGGTTCAGTCCTAAGGACGTAAACAAGAAGAAGATAGAAAAGTTGGAAATGTAAAGGTTGGAATGAAAGAAGGTTAGCTTATATATGGAGGCCAAGAGATCGGCCCACGATTTCGACTCAAAGCAAGGGAAGAGGGACCAATTAAAGAGATACTGATTCGTATAAATATGCGTAAAAAATAAGAAGAGAAAGGGATCGCCTAAACATATGCCAATCCCTACAGACACTTTTTAAAAAAAAAGAAAAAAAGAGAGAAAAAAGAAGAGAAGAGGGATCGGCTATGAGCATGTACGCAAATAAACATATGCAGGAAATATTCAAAGCACGTATATACGGAATGCAATGAATTACATCTGACTTAATGTAAATTAGCGACAACCCATGAGCATATGAACACGTTCAGAGTCAACGACAAGAACGTGTATCTGAACGTGCATGTGTATGACCTATAAGTTCAATTTTCGAAATCGACAGAAACTGAAATCAAACCCGAGGCCTTCAAATTCGAGGTTGGATCAGATAACCAAAACTTACTAGCCTCGTGGATCGGACTTATATATCAACTGACGGAATATAACCATGGATTTGTACTATTGGACATCGATAAAGCGTCATGATAATCAAAGAGAGATACAACACTTTGGGAAATTAATTCGATAGTAAGATAGCGACTATTCAGAAAACCAGACGAGTTTCTTTCAAACGACTCTAACTTGCGTCAGTTCAAAGCATGTCATGTTCAGTACAAGACGTACTTTAGAGGGCAAGTGTTATCTGGCATTTTGACCCTGCTATATTGAACTAATTGCACAAATTGGATTCGACTAATATCAAGGCAAATGAGTCCAGAGTGAAAGTTGTGGGGCCCAATGGTCCAGCATAAATGATAACACGAAGTTGAAGTTGAATGGAATTGATGGATATACATGGCAATGTTCGAAGAATAAAATATGGTTCAACATATATAGGGGATCGGTATAAATTGATTTCCATCATAGGGATCGGTATGTTTCAGGGAATAAGAGCATTTCGAAAGAAAACGAGCAATATTTCAAGACCCACAAGTCTAATGCATACGAAATTTTGTGAACAAGACATGGGGGTCCTAGGGAACCTACTCTATGGATCAAACCTAAAGAAGACGAAATTAGAGGGACCGACATTCTTCCTTTGGAAAGGATCGACAGGAACCTGCAATCACCCTATATTGAAGCAAAGATCGAGCAATACATCTAGTTCTACTAATCCAATAAGCATGAAATTTGAAAGCTAAGCATATTTTAGCATGAGGGAGCTACCATAGGGATCGCACCCCAAAAATCCACCAAAGTAGGGATCGGTACCAATCCCTCTTGTTTGGGAATTGGGTCATGTGATCCCTCATGTGGGTTCGTATGGTTCTGAAGGTACTTCTACCGAATTTTCGAAGAGATACTTGACCATCTTCATCTATAAATGTAGGCTTGGTTGTTTGTTTTCAGGATTTTACGCTACAAGTTTCTTTATATTCTTTTGTAACTAAGGATTTTCATCCAATCCCTATGTACTAGTTTATAAAGTGGTTAATAAAGTAATTTACTCAAAGTGGACGTAAGCAAACAATGCCGAACCACTATAAATCATTGTGTGCGTGTTATTCTCTCAATTTATTGCTATTTCTTTATTATTATCCTTTGTTTTCATTTTATATTCTTCATTTATTTCTCTTCAAACTTTTTTTGGGCGTTTGTGCCAATTTTTGGTGCAAACAATTTAAAATAATATGGTATTTTATATTGATTTTCTATGATTAAAACTCTATATAATTATTATCTAATAATATATAATTTAAGAATTTTATTATTATATACTTTAAATTGATTCTCAATTAACTATATCATAATATAACAAAGTATATAAAATAAAACAAACAATTAGTAAGATTGACTATAGAGTCAGATATATGTAACAAAGTCCATAATTGCCCATAGGGAATACCATTAACTCTTTTGATTACCCACTTGCACTTAGGATTAATTATGGAATCTCGATCTCGTTACTACTGTGATGACCCGGAATTTGAAAGCAATATCAATTTAATAATTTGAAATAAAAATTAAATTGATTTGATAATCTTTGTAATAAGATTTGAATTAATTTAATAATTCAATAAAATAAATAGTAATTGATAGATTTTATCTTTTAAAATCTAAATAAATTGTTTTCTATTTATAATATATATAGAATATTGTATATATTGTATATAGATCTTGTTTTAATCTGATTAATTAATATATCTTGTTTTCTATAAATTTTATATCTTTATTAAAATTTTGAATTATGATTTTTATTTAATAGTTAAACTTTTAAAGGGGTTATTTAATAAATAAATATGATTTTAAATACATAATAAAAATATTGAAATAATTTAAAATATGTTTAGCTCAAGTTTAAAATTTAATATTTAGCAATAAGGTTATTTTGATTATCTTTTAAATATAATTGTATAAAATAAATAATTTATTAATAAAAAAGATAATTTCTTTTATAAGTTATTTATGGTTATTAAATGTGGTTATTTTTAAATATATAATAAAACATTTATTTCAACAAATAAATTTTTAATAAAAATAATTGTTCTTCAAAAATTTAAATTGTGTAATTATATTTGTAAATAAACTGGATTTCAAAATTCAATTTGAACTTGAATTCAAAGTTTTTAAATTTTAAAGTACATATGTTTTTAATTTGCTTTGATTTTGAAATATTTGTATAAGTTTAATTTTATAAATATAGTTTGATTAATTCATTTTAAAATCTATATACATGTGAATAAATTTATTTAAACATAGGTTTACATTTATCTTGTATTAACATCTAAATAAATAACTAATTAACATTTAATTAACATTTGTGACAAGTGTAAACGTCTTACAAATTAAATAAGCATGTGTTAACTAATTAACATCTTTACTTGACAAATGTTAGAATGTAAGACATGTGTCATTTAAATTTGGTTTTTCTTTTATTTGTTCAATAAAGTTTAATTTCAGTTTTACATATAAAACAAATTCTCTTTCATTTTTATTTCTTTTCTAGATCTAAAAAAAAGGAATCACATTCTCAAAAACTTAAATCTAAGACAAAACTTCTCATTTATCAAATCTAAAACAACAACCTACACATCTTCAAAAGAATCAAGCCTGTAAATCATTTCCCTGTTAATCAAAAACCCTATTCATTTTCAAGCAAACCTGTAACTACTTCAAACATGCAAGTAAATCTGTAGCCTGCATGCAAATCTTTTTACAAACCAAATCAAAGCATGCTTGCATTTTTTCAAAATCTGGAAGTAAAACCTATTGAAACCTACATCAAAGTAAATCCTGTCACCCTATTTAGAATCTGGAAGCATGCAAAACAAAGGGCAATGTAATTTTATGAATCCAGGAGCAAGAGCATTTTTTTTAAGCAAGATGAAAAACAATGGAGGCTCTGTCTTTTAATTAACAGGTGAGTAACATTCTGTTTTTAAAGTTTAAATTCATAAATAAGTTGCAGGATTAAATCTCTGTGATAAAATGTGTTGAATGTATGCTTGAATACATTATGTTGTGACTATAATATGTTTATGTGAGTGAATGTATGAATTATCTGTATGTTTATACATGTATGATGTGTGTATGATAAATATTCCTGTAACCACTCTGTTTCTAATTCAAGCTCTAGTTTTTGGGATTAAAAATCATACCTCTTGATCAAAGCCGTGTTAATATTCAAGTTTTAAACAAAACTTGATTGTTTTATCCTAGAGAAGTTTTGAAGTATTATTTAAGTTAAATAAAATTAGAAATCTTACTGGGTATTTTTAAAAAGCAAAGCAAACTTTGAATAAAGGAAAATCCAAACATTTTAGTTTATAAATCTAGGATCTTAATTTGAATACCTAGACTAAAACAAGATTTTTAAATCAAAAATCAGCATTTTAAATCAAAGGGTTTGGGAGTAGTTTTCTGTTGAACAGAAAAGTGAATTTGTATGATTTCTAATGATCTAATGATTTAGGAATATTGGGACTTTGCTAGTGGGTAGAATAGTAACCATTGAAGCAGGGAAAAATTATTAATGTTGATGAAAATCAACAGGGAAGCAGCGGTAGTGATCTGGTTTCTGTAGCCCTAGTTTAGCTGGGCATATTGATTTGGTTGGCTCGACCTATAGAGGCGATCGAGTTCAACAAGAATTTGGGAAACGATGGCATTGTGGATGATGAGGCCGTGGACGGAGTTGCAAAGCTTATGATGGTCGGAGGAGGGTGGTTTTAGTGTTGACAGGTTTTGGGGTAATGTCTGTTTTAATGTTCCAGGTTTTGGAGATTGATTCTCGAATTCGATTTCGAGAATTGAGTTACAATTTGAGGGTAGTGAAGGGTCATAAGGTTTGTCGCCGTCATAGGGAAGCCACGGGAGGTGACTGGTGATTGCCGGAGGCACGGTGCACGTGCACCGTGTAATTTTCTTTGATCTGTTGTTTTCTGGGTATAATGGTATTTTAGAACCCGAAGTAGAACTCGGGTATTTTTGTGGTTTGCTCGAAGGAAAGAGTCTGAAGACTCGAAGCAGATGTGGGTAGGATAGGGGTTAGTTTAGTACAGGTTTTACAGTAACCTGTTCTTCTATTTTAAATTTTAAAATAAAATTTAAACATTAAATTCAAATGGAAATAAAAATTTTAAAATCTGAGTCATGTTTAAATATAGTTTGTATTATAGTTTCAAATGATTTTGAATCCTACAAGTTTTCAAATTTGAAAGTGGTTTTCAGATTTTAAATAATAATATAAAAAATAATGAAACCTGACAGTTTCTGAAAAATGAAATTTCATTTTAAATCTGAAGGCAAATTTTTAACTAGCAGTTGAATTCAAATTTAAGTCCAGATTTCTTAAGGCTCTTTAATCTTCAAGTTTTTAAAATGAATTTGTATCTTTAAATAAGAAGTTTTAAAAATCAAGGTGTAAAGCAAGAGTTTAATGCAAGTTTAAATTCAAATAATTTAGATAAGGAATGGGTTCAAATGTATTGAATTTAAAACCTGATATTTGAATAAGTTTAAAATTTGAATGTTTTTCAAACAAGTTTAAATTTAAATTGTTTATTAGAAGTAAATTTGTTTCAAAACAAATATTTTAAACTTGATTTCCTCTTTGAATAAAGTCATTTATAAAAGATTTATAACAGAAAGTTAAATGATTATTAACTTGAATTTGAAATTTAAAAAGTAATGTATTTTAAACTTAATTTTTAATTAAAATAAGACTTATCTTATATAAGTTTTATTATAAGTAATAAATGTTATTTACATTTACTTTGGAAAGAATAAATGGAATTTAAATTTTGATAATGCTTTAATAAATATCATTATTGAATTTTAGATTCAAATTTGGAATTTGAATTTAAATTTTAAATGCAATATTCTAAGTACACGTTTAATATTTATATAATTATTAATAAGGAATGGTTTATCTTAAAAATTTATTAAGATATTAAAATAATTAAATAAATAAGATAATTAAGAAGTGACTTATTTATTTAATTTATAATTTATAATTTGGATTAATTTTAATTAGAGATTAATTAAGAAATAATTTAAGAAAAGTAATTAAAGAAATAATAATAGTTAATGATGGTCATTAACTAAAGTTTATTTAGTAATTAATTAATATGATTAATTTTAATAATTAATTAGATTGATTAATTAATAAATTGTAAAATTTATTTAAGTTAATTACTTAAATAAAAGTAATTAAGACATTAATTACTTAATGTAATTAATAAAGTTTATTGAGATTGGTTTAAATTAATTAATTAAGTTTAATTAATTTTAAACATTGAATTTGTTAATAATTACTTAATGTAATTAATTACTCAGTAAAGTAATTAGAGATAATTACAGGATGTAATTAGTGGATATGTATTGGCATTGTAAATGAAATTTGGATTAAATTATTTTGTATAATTAATCAAGGGATTAGTTAAAGAAATTAATTAAGGGATAATTAATTTAATAAGTAATTAAAAGTAGTTAATTACAGAATGAGATTTATCAAAGGTGATTAATAATTATGGATTAAGTGAGATTAATTAATGAAAGTAATTAATTTAATAGAGTAATTAATTAAATATAATTAAGAATCATTAATTAATATAATTAATGATGTAATTAAGATTGATTAATTAATATTAATTAATCAATAATAAGTAATTAAGGATAATTAATTAATTGTAATTAATTAAGGTTAAATGTAATTAATTATAGTTAATTAATTAATGAAGTAATTAAAGGTTAATTACTGTATTTGATTTAGAGTAATTAATTTTTTGAAATTAATTAAAGTATAATTAATCAGGATTGATTAATTAAGATGATTAATTAGAGGTTAATTAATTAATTAATTAATTAATGATGATGCAAGAAAGATTTATATTGTGTAAGTAATTAATTTATGTTAAATTAATTAAAGATGATGTAATTAATTTAATTCAATTTAAATTAATTATAGATAGTATGATTATAGATCATTGCTTATGAATGGTTGTTATTAGTTGCCTTGAATGGTTTGAATCTCATAGATGAGATTAGTAATGTTGATTGATATGGATGCATTGGTCACATTGTGATATTGATATGGATTATCTTTTGACAGTGATAAATGTGGATTATCTGTGGTTATGATAATGATAATTATCTCTTGTGAATCTATGAATTATCTATCTGTGTATATATAGATAATGTAATTGAATTGTTTTAAACTCTAAAACAACTTGGACCTAAAAGACACACTTTGGATTTCGATGAGACCGGGATCGGGTTTCCATATTTGGATATCCGAAAACCATATCGATCCAAATTAACGATAGGTCGTGAATCTTATGTGAAGAGTGAAGACTCGAGGTGTAAGGGCTATACGTCAGTATAACTCTGTGGGTGATTCCGTAATGAGTTTGACGGAATAGTACTTACAGATTCGAGATGGAGATTCAGAGTGCAAGGGTTATCATCCTTAACTCTGTGGGTGATTCCATAATGAGTGTAACGAGATAATGCCTTCGGTTTCGTTCGAACCCGAAACGAACTTATATGGATTGAATGCTTTCAGAACATCGTCAGATGGATGATGAGCATTCTAAGAGATGTGTCCTCTAAAGGTAATCATAGCCTCAAGCCTCGTCAACCGGAATGGCTAAAACAGGGGAGGTGCAGCAAGGCTTCGTGGGTAGCACCCACTGTAGAGCAAGATTGATCCCTGTCTAGAGGTCCCTTTTTATTCGGCTTAGTGGGCAGCTGTTAGTGCGCACCAACTGGGGGTTGTCTTGTTCGGAACTATTCAGTAAGGAATGGGTCCGGCCTTGTGTTGCAGGGGAGTGGAAGTACTCCTCGGTACGTTGATCTAGGCCACGTACTGTGACGGGCGGTACCCCAGTAGTCCTGCCATTGATGGAATCCAAAATCCAATAAGTGCCGTACGTATAAGTTGTGCCCAACTATGTTGGAACGTGGGATGTAAGCATCCCAGCTATTTCTGTATTTTACTTGAAAACCCTAGACACTATTATAATATCACTGGATTTCCTATCAAATGTTTTGGTTAGCGTAAGGTAAAAACTTTTCCATGTTTATGTGTGGGAAGTCTTACGTGATACCTTTCTTTCTAAAGGTTTTTGAAAGTTAAGCAACTTAAACCTGTTACTTACACCAGACACATGTCTGACCCGGAGTTTATTCTTTTGTTTTCATAAACTCTTGGGTACTCAAATTTTTATGAGTAGCCAAGGGATTCAGGTCAGCTTTGACGAATATTGGAGGAGCAATGGAGCAGGAGGCTTCAGCGTTAGATATGTAGTATTCCGCTGTGTGTTCTGTGTTGTCTCTGGATTGTATTATGTTGTAAATACTAGACAGGTGTTTATAACTGTCTAATATGTGTTGTACTCTGATAGTGGTTGTAAATTATGTAATATTTTATGTTATTAGTATAATTTATTCGTTCCGCTGTTTAGATTCTGATGTGTTGTTTCTTCTTTCTTCTCTTTCTTTCTCTTTTCTATCCCTTTCTTTCTTATTAGCAATGCAACTTCCTGGAGTTTGGAAGTTGGGTCGCTACAACTACGATTATATTTATTAAAAAAAGCTAGTCCTTTAGTGAACGAATATGCTTTATTGTCTTAATTATCTACCCTGTCAATCAACTATCTCTAATGTTGATAAACCTCTATACTATATGGAACTTTTCATAGTATTTTTCTCAATTTCTAGTGAGCTCTAGTTTCTTTCACGATCCTTATCATAGCATTATTTTCATAAATCAAAGTCATTGGATTCTCAACATTTGGAATCAGGCATAGCTCAGTTATAAATTTGTGCATATATATATATACACATGTAGGTTTTGCTACGACGTTATTCATAAAGATGTACTTGGCCTTTTGGTTGAATTTTCATAAACTTTCATTTGTAGTAATCCAAATCAAAGCTCCTTAACTAGACTGTACATGAATTTAGGATTTACATATTATACTCAAAATCACTTATGGAGTTTGAATCTGAATACTTCTTTCTAAAGGGTTCATTATTTCTATAGATAATCCTCTAGTATTTCGTATATACTCGAGAATACCCTAGACTACCATTTAGTAATCTTAAATCAGATTTGGTACTCGCTTAATGTACTAGTTACACAGGAGAAATGTGATATAGTCGACATCATAACATATATTATAATTCTAATTGTCGATGCATAAGGAATCCATCTCATATGTTCCACATTAAACATTTTATATGGTGTCTTTTTTATCATTTGAGACGTTCCCAACCTCCTTTTATATTGATTATAAAAGATGTCCTTTCATATCCGATATCAAGAATTAAACAATCAGACTGTAATGATTTTAATACGCGTATATTAACAATCATATGTTTTCTATTTATTTATAATTTTTAGAAATATTCTGGTACCTTTATAGTTCTTTCTTATAGACACATGTTTCCTATTCAAACTGTTTGTTTTTCTATCAAAATATTTGCTCAACTCTAATGCTTGTTGAATGCTAGTTTCATATCGGTTATCAGATCCTATTTGAAACCCTCAACTAAGTGTTACTCCCACTGACTTCAAGATATTGTTGTTTATTAGGTGCAAATAGATTATTCTAAATCATTATTTAGAAATTATGTTTCAACATGTATGTACCAAAGCTTAAAATCATATCAAACAATAATTCTGTGAGTTAAATACAAATTAACTTAAGAATGTTGAATAATGAATCTGTTACATTAACTTCAAAATTTGAAATTTACGCTGCTATTCTTATCAACATAGCATGCTATATTCCAATCGCATATGCCTTTTCTCATAAACGCTTTTGTTATTAATGGAACGTATCCTTATACGTACGACTATCAAAATCGTATTTTGGTAATGTACTTAGAATACATTTTGGATTTGCATATTATGCCATATAATAGGTTCAATACTCTTTAATGGCTTATTTGACAGTTGAGGAAATTCTCTTCTTGGCATTGGTATAAAACTAATTTTCTATTTAATGTGTGAGAGTTCTTATTAGACATTTTAATGAGTCGTGTCTATTTTGACTTGGTTAATTTCATTTCATCAATTATATTCAGTTCTATCTTTGGATAGTATCCAAATCATTTTACTACCAATAATCTCTGAAGGAAATTCCTTCATCATGAAGTTGGCGATTCCTAAAACAGTGTTATTTCTAAGTATAACAGAATAGGCATTCAAAAACATTTTATGAACCACCTATAGATTTTATTTTGAGTTTATGAAAATTAATGTTCGTAATATAAGTTGCTCAATCAATATTGGCCGGCCCTAAACCATCACAACCTATTAACTCCTTGATCTAGGATATATATAAGGATTTCTTGTAAACTTTTATCTTGTATGATCTCATATATTATGCTTTGAATAAAATTAATTTTAACCTATTTAACTTATTCTTAAGTACACATCCTAATAGAAGAAGTTAACTCAAATTCACTCATTGTCAATCATTCTTTGTCTAATAAAATCCAATTACTCCTTACAGATACATTATCATGTATCATAGGGAGGACTGACTTTTGAGATTGAATCTCATTCGTTTTTAGGTACTTTCAAAACTTTTACAATACACTCTTCTATTTGATCAAATCGAACACTTTATTTAATCTTCTTCTACACATTTCATTATTCATTTTCACTTATATTCTATGAACTTACCATAGACACACTTCATATGTATCAAAATGCACATGTTCGTGTTTATGATGATTCATTGGTGAATTTAACAAAGTATGTGGAACTGTTTTGGTATCATTAGACTTATGATGACATACATTCATATGTATCAATCCGAAGAATACCCCAATTCTTATGTTGCTCTTATTGAATGGGTGCTTTTCCTTAATCGTTTCGGATACAATTCATTGGTTCCATATGATTCATTATCATATAATTAAAGAATAATTTCTCAAAGATTTGGCTTAGTTTATAATTAAAATAATTGTAAAAAATTTAGATGCTTTTATATTTTATATAGTTAATACATCACTTTTGTTATTATAACAAATACAATAATAGTTTTATCTTATAATGAATATTCATTGGTATTCATTTTGAAATAAAACTATGTATATTTTCAGTCAATATAGAAAATATTTATTATTTCATAATTAATATTTGGTACATTTACCAGAAAGAAAATTCATAACTTGATGTGTCCACTAAGAAGTGATATTATATGGTATGTTCCCACTATTTCTGCCATTACTATAATAGCTTATGAAACATGAAGCTCCATTCAACCACTTATTATGAAATATTATTTCATACACTATAACTAGTTTATTGCCAAGATTTTCGAATCAAATAACTTGGACTTGAAGAAATAATTTTAATGAAAATAATTCCATATTAAATACATTTGGAATAGAAATCACATTTCTTATTCCATATTAAATATCTACCAGTAATTTATACAATTCTTGTCTCAATTGTCTTTTAATGAAACAAATGTGACTATTTACTCTCTTCATCCCAACTGTGCCTAATTTACATCTAGTCTCGTACATTCACGTTACTTTTAAAATGGTCGAACCATTAAAAAGGAAACCCTTTCTATAAGACTGTAACAAAAATTTTACAAAAATGCTTTTGGTTATCCTTAACATTTAAGGATATGAATAAGTTGCACTTTACGTAAACCAATAAAACTGACATTACAGTGATCAAAGGTACAACTTGTAGATTTTGGTCTAGTGCTACAACTTGTACAACAAGATCCTTATTTTATTCTACTGTATTGAATACATGATCTTGCATTGTGATTTACTTGCTTATTTCGAACGAAGTAATTTCATTGAAGTTTCGTACCCTTACAAATCAAGATTTTTAATCGTATAACATTTATATGTGATCGAATATGAATCAAATATCAATATCATTGTGTTTCTTAAGAGTTCAAAACTCATAAAAGACAACACACGGTCTCAAACAAATAAACACTTAAGTGACCGAGGTATGAATGTTTTAGTGCTTTGTAACCTGGCTCTTTCATGGGTCTTAAAGTGACAATATGTTAAAAGATTTATTAGTAGGTCTATTTTATATTTCTATATCTATCTTCATTTAGTTCATTTGTATGTTTTGACTAATAAATATTTTATCAGTTATATTAGTTGCACAAATTTATCATAGTAAATTATTTTAACTTTATATAGCAAAGTTCTTACAATATTAGATAGGTTAATGTTATCATTTCATTTTTCTTATAAAGCTCCCACTATACTTTCATGCTTGTTAAAACACTAAGAAAGGAATCTTTAAATATCTCTAGTAGGTGTTAGAACTCGCTTGCCTTGGGATTCTGACCTTGAGGAAGATCAACAGGTCACAGGCCCACAAGTATGGATAACAATTTATCGATTGTGTCATATACAACTCCCAACCCATGGTCTTTGTCCTAATCTCATCTCGACCATGAGGATGATCAACAAATCGAGAGAGAATATTCACTCATACCGACCATTTTGCGATGGCCTAAGTATAATGCCTATATCTTGAGGAAGTTCAATAAATATATGTATGCATCTTACATCGTCTAGTTAATGTATCAGTAGTATTACATATAACATCCCTAACTTGAGGAAGATCAACAACTAAAGAGTATGTAAGTAATTTATTAATATATAAATGATAGAGGACAACTTTACATATTAGATATTCATAATCTATAATATAAACACTAAAGTGACATTGATTTAAGGAATAATGTATTTCTTACGAAATACCCTCGTGAATTGGGTGTTGGAAAAATTTGGAATCGTAGTATACGTACAATGCATACATACTTATTCCAAATAACTGCTTTGAGTTTATTTCAGTTCTACATATATATTTATGCATATGTAGTTATTTAATTTTTAATTATTTATCACTTTTATAATTAAATTACTTATATAATATGTATGTATGTATGTATCTTATTTTTTAAATCATATTTAATTAATTTTAATTTTTATTAATTAAATCATATTCAACATTTAATATTCAATTAATTTTAGTTTCAGTTTTTATAAATTAAATCATATTTAATTAACTTAATTTATACAAAATTTATGAAATTTTATATTATTAATCTTAAACTATTTAAGATAAATAATTAACTATAACATTTATAATTTATTTACATACATATCAATATAAGAGAGTGTGTGCATTAATTGATTAATCTTTGATTAATCTTAAATTCAATTATTTAATTAAGAAATTTAGTTAAATATTTAAATTAATTCGAAATTTAATATTATTCATCCAAACAAATTTACGATAAATATATAACTATAACAACTATAGTTACATATGTATATAGTTACAGACACACACACATATATGCATCTTGGTATGTTAATTAATTAACCTTTAGTAATTATTTTAAATTAATTAATCTAACTAATTAAATATATATAAAATTCGAGCAATTATTTTAGTTTCTCAAAAAAATTAAAGATTTTGAATTTATTTTATAAATTTTATTGAAAATTTCTTTTATATTTTAAACTTAACTTTCATATCTAAAATATATTTTTATATTTCCAAGCTAAATTTTGAAAATTGCCTAAGGCGTAAATCAATTTGAGCCTTTACAACTTGGCCAACATTTTGGGCTTACTCCAATATTTAACCAAGCCAGTAGCCACGGAGGGGAGAATACTTGATTAGTTAGCCCTAAAGCTACTACTATTCAAGATACCAAACTGGTAAGTAGGCTTTATTAATTGGTCCAAAAGTTGCTAATCTAGACCGCATAAACCATTAGGGCTCTAATATCACTAAAGGAACCGGGCAGGTCAATAGGGGATAAAATGTGTAGGTTTCAAAAAAAAATCCCTATCCGGATCGTAATGAGGCTACAAAGATTGATGCCCAATACCAGATCCAATCTAGTTGTTTACCAAAATCATTCTTTATTTTGAATATGCTGCCTTGTTTAACTAATCTAGTTAATAAATATATCTAATGTGAATCTAATTCAATTAAATAAATGAGGGTGGCTTTATTTTATTTAGAGACGGAAGACTTTTATTCCTCTCTCTTAATTAAATTGATTGATTAATTAAATTTATGTTAATTGAATTTGAAATTAAGGGAATGAACGCATCAAATGCATTCACATTTTGAAGCTGTGATGATTGTTTGAAGCATATAGCAAAGAATTAATATTGATTAATGATAGGAATAAAAATTAAAATAATTATAACCACACAAGCTTATCAGGGTTCAAGGAAAGGGAAAAGAGGGAATCAATATTTTGATTCACCTTTCCAGTTTTAAAGGCATTTAATACACATTTGAAGATACACATTCAACATGTAAACAAAATTATAAAATGAAATTACTGTCACAACTATAATTAATTTAACAACATGATTAATTTTTTTTAACATTAAATATTTATATATAGACATATGTGAAAATTTTAGATTTCAAATACACATTATTGGCTAAATGGCAAGAAATAGAATATATTAATAGAAAAATAAAGTCGACTTTACTAAAAAAATTAACTTAATTAGTTTAAACAAATATGGATTTTAAGTGAATTAAATTATGAAAACAAATGTAGATTTTATAACAAAATAGATCTACATAACCGATAGCTTCAGATCTAATAAATAATATCATAATACAATATAAATCAAGCACAAAATGATTTTACAATTTAATGACAATACATAATAAGTTTTAAAATTAAATTCAACAAATGGAATCAGATATATGTAAATTTAGTCAATGTAAAACATCATCAATAAATAAAATAAAATAAAAGAATTGAACCTAAAAAGTCGTTTTCTTTTGTAACACCTTGATTTGAGATTTCCTCTTAAATCTCAAAGTAGATCAACATCCAGATTTGTAAGAGAAAGATGAACCATTTATTTCTATTTTACTTGATGTGCAAGATTTCCTAATTTGACACTATTGAAATTAAATTAATTAAAAGTAGAATTTTTATTAAAGGGTGAATAGGGTAGGTCATTCTGAATTGATCGGTTTGGTATATAATTTTGATGGATTTTGGTCTACGGTAACCAAAATAGAGGCATTATAATATTTAGATAAGGTATATAGCCACTTTTAGACCAAATGGTTGCGTACAATAGAACCTGCCTCATTGCCAATATAAATGATATTAAGAAACACTTGGGGCAGCTGTCACCTTAGTTCTTCTCTTCTAAGCCTCAAATTCCACTAATTATACTCTAATGGTGGATTAACAAACTAAATAAAGTCATTCATAACTCAAAGTGCTCGAACCCTAGCGTATAATATATGGATTTGAAACTCTTAGTGAGTGGACGGCATGACAAGTGTTCGTTCGTCGAAAAGTACTCGAGTCAACTAAAAATTAATGAACAGTTACCGACCATTCATTCTAGTGTTTTTGATTCAACTATGAAATAGCGACATTTAGATAATTAGAACCCATGATCATGTAGTGGGAAGTTGATCCATATGGTTGGATTAATGAAAAGGGGTCGAATTGGTCGAAACCAACTAATTTCCAATCAAAAAGTCCTAAGAGATGCAACGACACCGGCGGTGGCGGATGAGGCAAGGCGGCTACATAATGAGCTCAACCAAGGTCTCAGATCGACGATCTGACATCTTAGGTGGTGGTTAGGGCGAGGTAAAAGGGGTGGCTATGATGGGTTTATGCATATGTAGATGAGGGTAATTTTACATTAAAATCCTCCAAAAACTTTAATTGCAAAATGAACCCCAAACGTTCTAATTGGCATAACTTCCACATATGAACTCCAATTCATGCGTGGTTTGTTCCATTAGGCTCGTGGTGAAATTCCAAACGATTTTTCCTGAGATGCGCTGAATTTGGAGCTATTTATAAAAGCAACTATTTAAGATTTAAAATATTAAATATATACCCATCGATAAAAATTTATATTTATTGATATGTATGTCATATTGATGGACGTTTAATTGTTTTTGTGCCTTGGATGTACCGTGCCTTGATTACATTGTCTGTTATCGATTATTGTATTATTAGACACTTAATCATAATTAATTTTGGATTTGGATTGAAAATTAATTAATTAAAATAAAATGGATGAAATTATATTGTAAATTGAATAAATAAATAAATGAAATATTTGATTATTTATAGATTTTGGATGATATTTGTGATAATGGTAATTTAAAGAATTAAAATGGAATTAATGTGAGAAATTTAGTAAGGTTATTTTTATGAATTTTTGAGGATACTCATAAATAATAACGACATATCTACTTTAATTAACATTAAGAAGTTTATTATTATTTATAAAATAAATTGGGATTTCATAAATAATAATATACTTTTTATAAGGTATTTATATAAGAACATAGTATTATTATTATTATTATTATTATTTGGATAATAGAATAAGAAGGTATTTTTTGAATAATAACAAAGAGATGTTTCTAAAAGTGTTTTGAAGTTTAGTTATTACTATTTTGGAATTTTAAGATAAATAGTAATAAGAAATTGAGATTACGATTTGTTTTGTTGGTATTCGTGTTGTTAATATAGTGGTTTAGTACATATTTGATGCTTTGATGTTTTTGTTACTAATATAGTATGTTAGTACATAATTTATGAGTTAATGTTTATGTTACTAATACAGTGGATTGGTACCCATTTGAATAACTTATATTTGCATTGATTATGTATTACTAATAGTTTATAATTACTGTAAGTATATATGTTGTTATTAGTTTATTTGATGTTTGAGATTAGCATTGAGTGTGGTTAAGTGTGTATGATATTTAAAGGCTAAGTGTGTGAATATTGCGGTCACCCCATATTTGTGATAATCGATTTTGATAACTTGGTAGAAATAGTGTTTCCTGCTTATATGGTTGCATTGGTTGAATTGGATACATTGGTTGCATAGATGTTATGGTTGTTATGTGCTAACAAGTATTTGAATGCAGGAAAGAGTAGAAAATAAAACTATGCAGACTTGATCTCAAAACAGTACATAGATAGTACTTTTCTATGTAATAGCCTACAGTTCCCCAGTGGTTGGAGTGCATAGAAATTAGCATAGTCTAAATATTGGTGAAACATTTTTTTCTTCCTCTCATGCATTTATGAAGTCTGCTGGTTAGAGTAAAGAAGGAAGCAAAGGCCCTGATATAGGTCATATTCATAGGACGTCGATTCAATGAATTTCTTTTGCGTCATGGATAGATTTTCTTTTTGTTTCATGATAATTAATGTATTGGGAATAGTTGATGTGATTTGATTTATCAGATCTTGTATGATGTTTATATTGTGAAATATGTATATATATTTTTCATTATTAGGTTTTTCCTTTTTTTTACCTATATTGATTTAAACCTACGGGTCACTGTTTTTTAATAGGGCTAGTTACAAGTGAATTTTGATGCATTTGTAACTGTTTAGATGTTAGAAATAGTGGGTCATCACAATTAATACCAAAGCTTAGGTTTAGAGATTTCCTAAGCCTTGGGTAGGTTTAACTATTTAGGGTAGGTTAATTCACACCTTAGGTTAGGTTAGAATATAGAATGAGAGAGCGTTTTGATTGCTGACTTACGCTTTTTGTGTATGGGTTGTTTAAGCAACCATCATTACCTCACCCCAAGACAATATTTATTTATGATGACCCTTGTATGAAAGGTAAATAAAATAGAAGTGGGTTAGTATGAATACTTATAGGAGGGACTACGTGTTGGTTAAACCTAAGCAACACACACGATGTTAAATTATAATTGAAACCTGACCTTAATAGATGAAATTACCTTTTATTATTGAATTTTAAAGTGAATAAAATTTGTTAGAAAAGTTTATAAAAAATATACATTTTGGTTTAAAGATACTTTTTAAAAAAGATAAATATATATTTGGGCATGAAGTAATTTGTTGAATTTTTTTACATGGAAAAAAATAAACATAAACATTTGATGTGATAACTAAAATATTTTATGAAGGTAATTTTGTAAAATGGTTATAGTAAAAATAATTCATTTTTTGGATAGATGTTCAGTTTAGAATATTCGATATATATATATATATATATATATATATATATATATATATATATATATATATTGACAGAAATATTTTAGTTCGATTTGTTTTTTATTTGAAATGCCCTTTGAAGTTCGAAATATATATATAAGTTTTCCACAATAGTATTATGATTTGGAAATGTTTTTTGAGTACTTTATTTAAAAGATGTTTGGTGGAAAGGTTATTTTGATAAAAGTATCCTGGTTTGAAAAAATGTACCTTATTGAAATAATTGGCGAGAACACTTATTTAAAAAAGGAGATATAACTTGTTCGTAGAATTCTTTATAATAAATATTATATGATTTGGAGAAATTTATTTTAAAGGATATTTATAGCAAAGCCAATTTTTTGAAAGGTATTTGATTTTAGAAGGACATTTTGAGGAGTTATTTTATCAATGGAATTATTTGAAAACATTTTGATGGAAATTTTTTATTAGGGAAATATACTTTTCGATAAGGCACATAGGAAACATCTTTATTTGAGAAATTTTTTTATCCAAAGAGTATCTTTGATTTTGAAAAATACCTTTTAGTTGATTTTTGGCTATAAAAGCTTTTATTTAGGGGTATTGTTAGTAATGTTTTGAAAGGGAAAATATTTTTTGGTTAAATAATTTTGGTTGGACAACCTAATGCAAGAAAAGTTTTATTGATGATATATTTTAAAAATATTATAGAGAAAAGATGTATCATAAAATATCTAATTTTGAAGTGCTTTGAGATAATATTTTACAAAGATGGGAACAATTTGATTTTGAAGCAAATAGTTGAAATATTAAAATATTTGGTTTCGTATAACAAATTTTAGAGGTGTTCGTTGAAAGGTATTTTATTAAAATGATTTTTAGTTTGAAAAACTTTATTTAAAGACTATAAGACTATAGACTGTGTGACACAGCGTATAAGACGTTGGGGCAAGATGAGTTTGAGTATGTCTGACGACTGTTATCTTATGACTGTTATGTGGGACTTTCTCTAAGCAGTTATAGGGATGCCTAGTTATTCCCTTCCACCGAGAGAGTTGGGATATGATGTAGGAGTTTCCATTTCAATATGGGGGTAGTGACCTTTTACTTTTGTTGGCTTGCTTTCGTTGTATTGTCTGTACTGATTTTTTACTTGTTCTGTTGCTTTCTATGATTGATTATTTTTATTTATATCATGCTTGTCTGAATTAGTTTCTTTTGCTTTTATTATGTTGTTGATTGCTTGTTTTACTATGACTGATTATAATTATTTGTTTGTTTACTTGCTTATTTTTTCTCACTTATTTGGTTGGCATATTTTGATTGTTTATACTATATTCTTAGATAAATTGCTTACCATGTATTGATAATTTTTCGATGAGGTAGTTATCCAATGTTGACTTTTAGTGATATATACATGGGAGAAACTAGTACGATGTTAAGGGACATGTTTGATTTAGTCATAGTGGTATAATATACTAAGCTAAGGAAAACTTGTTATTCAAATTGACTAATAGATGTAAAGATGTTCTTTGAAAATGAGAAATATTGGGCGAAGAATTTTGTTGATGAGTACCATTGAGGAATCAAAATGAGAATGGGAGGTTTGTTATACATTTACCATTATAATTTTTTTTAAAATATGTGTTTCGAAATTTATTTTTATACAAACAATTGTAAGATTCCACAAATATTTTAAACAAAGAGTTTTTATTTGAAGAAATTGTTATAGTCGAATTTTTTTCTTAAGCGATATTTTCTATAAAAAATATATTTTAAATTGGTTTCAAATGGTGGAAATATTTTGTAAATTGTTGTATAAAATGGTGGCGGTACTTTTAGAAAGAAAAGTATTTTGGTTTTAAAGGAATATGGAAGTTTTGATTCGAAAAAAATGTTTCGGTAAATGTTTTATTTAAAGATGTACTGGAACTCTCTACCTAGCAGGTCCCTCTTGGTATTTAAGTGGGTCATCTCAGTATTCAGATGAAGGAATCATTATAAAAGGATTTTAAAATCAAATTTTTCGATGTGAGTTATCTTTCATTTGTACCAAGCAAGATCTCGATGAATTTGGATGTCAGGATGATAAAGGAATGAGTCATGAAGCTTAGAAGATGTTATAAATGATGAACAAATAGCATGCAAGATGTTGAGTCAAGTGTTTCACAAGGCAAAACAACTCAGTACCAACTCGTAACCACATGATTTCATGGGTAATTTTTTCGTTGAGGATGTAGAGCTTGAAGATGCAAGCAAATGCGAAGAAGGGTCGTGGGAATGAGCAAGTGAAACATCTCAACACTGACCAAATCATATCGATACCGAGAGGTTATTATTACCCATTTTCAGATGTTCTCAATACCTAAAAGCTTGGATCTTACTTTTTACCTATTAACGCACGTTAGCAACACTGTTGGAAGACTCCAACTATAAATGCCAAACTAAAGCACTTGGAGAAGGCATCTTTTCTTATTTTTTGGCAGGAAGTGCTGCTGATCTCGAATTTCAATTTATTTCTAGATCTAAAAACTTTAAGATTCGATTGTATTTGTGGAAGTACTCTAAAATATAGTTGATAATGTACATAGGCAATTGAATTGAGGCCAAATCACTTTAAAATTATCATCTTTCCTCATTTTTAATTTTACTTTCTTTGTATTCATCTTTATTTGTCAAATTGGGGTGTTGTACAATATTTTGGTGCAATATTTTTGGTCATTTCATTAGGAAAGATCATTCTTAGGGGCAGATCTATGCTTTTACTTTGGATTTGAAGAAGTCTAAAAGCCAAATTTAGATTTTTTGATGTTGATCAATTGTTAGGGGATTGTAAGGAACCTACTATCAAATCTACAAAGAGATGGCTTATAGAAAAGAGAAGAGGGCTACATCTGGACCCGTCTTTGAAAGGTAATGAAGGATCCCACTATAAAGAGGAGATGCCCAACTAGTTGTTTTACATAGACCTTCACCTCAGCAACCTGAAGTTGTCCCAAGAAACGAAGAAGATGATACTGGATATGAATGCAAAGATGCTAGAGCAGTAGAAAAATCAGGTGGCTCTGATAAGGAGTATGTAAGAGAAGCTAATGGCTCTGGCCCAACCACGACAATGAAATGAATCTCGCAAGCAAGGAAGGAGGATGAGAGATTCACCATCTTTTAATTCTAGTGGAGAAAACTTATCTTTAAGAGAACGGAATAGGAGACCTAGAGAAACAACCAATGTAGAGAGTTGTTGTGGTAGCACACAAGAGAGTGTGAAAGATGGAGTTAATCAGGCAGTGCAAAAACCACCCGATAATGAAAGGTCGAAACCAATTGAACTGAAATGTTTGCAAAGCATTGAACTTGTCTAATAGCGAAGAGGACTTATAGAGCGATGAGCTGAAGAATGATAAACTATCAGTGCTCAGATTGGTGGTGTTTAAACGAACACTACAGAACCTGCTATGAGGTGGCTAAGTCCAACAAGGTCTAGTGTAACGACCTGCTATTTTCAACCATTCGCATCCGCACATGTCGGATTTGAATTGCTCAAAATATCAGATTGTTAATTTATATTTTTGCAAACTCAGCATATACAGTAAATAAATCAAACACAAAATCACAGGCACAGAGTAATACAATAATACACAGCGGAAAAAATAAATAGTAGTTCATGAAGCTACTATACAAATAACAGAGTTAGAAATAGAATACAGCAGAATATCTCAAATACAGCGAAGTCTTCAGTACGAATAGATTACTTCTCTGAACCAATCAACTGGAAAAGCTGAAAGCTGGATCGATAGTTGGATCTCCAAACGAAGTTCCAAACTCCAAAGGTGAGTCTCAAATGCTGTATCACTCAGTCTGACCCGAACGTAAAGGAGAAACACAAAACACTCGAGTCAGGATTAACATTCTTATATCAATAAATCCAACCCAAGTGAAATATCAACTGAAATACAAGCAACTTAAAGGATGTTTGGGATAACAATCCACTAAGGGTCCATGGAACTATCTACAAGGTAGAAATATACACTATAACACCGAGGTCATTTCAAATTAATTTATTCTTCACAACAAAAATATCATTTTCATTTCAAATATTTATATTTCCAAAATATATATAAATATTTTATAAAGTAGAATATCTGTAATTTCCTCAAACTTAACAAATTGCTTCAAAATCAACCCGACTTTCCAATTCAAATTAAATTCAATCTCAATTTATCAATTTCCATTCAATTCAGTTTCTGACCAAACAAATTCAGATTATATTGATTTCAAATACAGATCTAAATCACAAATTAACCATTTAAATTCCAGTATATTTCAAAGCATTAATATTCAACATTTCGAAGTTCAATTTAATAGTTTCATATAGATCTCGATTTAACCTTATTATTTAGTCTTAAAATGTTCACTTAATAAATTCAATATTTATTAAATAACCTAAATTTACCTTTGAACTAAATATTCCTTTCGATTTGTTTAAACATGAAACTTCCATTTAGTCGTTTTAAATCAAAACCAATTTATAAATCAAATCTTAAATTTTAAATTCAATAGTTCAAATCAATCCAATTATGTAGAATTCTTAACTAATTACAATTTTAATTAATTCAATTTTGTCTTCTCAGCCTTAACTTATTCAAATTATTACAAAATCTTTTTGAAAAATAGATTTACATAAATACTTAAACATGTTATATGGATTAAATCAATCTCAATAATATAATTATTAAATCTATATATAAATTTCCATTTATATATAATATTTTAAGAACCAATATTTAATAAAACCCATATATTTCTTTTCAAACTATAGAAGTTATTTTCAAAACATATATATATATATATATATATATATATATATATATATATATATATATGGACCAACGGTGTCTGTATATAATTTCCAACCCTATGGTCAAGGAATACAGATATTTATCATTTCAATCCGAAATTTAAATATACGGGTAGATATCGCTTCGACCCGCAATCCCAAATTCAACTTAATTGAAAATCGCTTGGGTTTATCATTTCAACCCATAACGAAATTCTTCTATTCTAAAGTCCGTTTGGGTATGTATCATTTCAACCCATAGTGAATTCTAAACTACATGTAACTTGCAGCGTGATAGTAGGTAATAAAATAAAATAACAGGCATATATCATCAATAACAATATAATATAACAACAGGATATGGTTTCATATCCCACAGGTGAACAATTGCAGATAATCAACATATATAGCAATGTAAATAACTAACAACAGCATATTTCAATTGTCGTTTCAATTGAAATCAAATTTAATAAATAAAAGAACGTTAATCGTGAGTGATTGCTCACCTTTCGAGGCTAGAGATAATTTGTCGATCAAATGAGCTATGAATCCAGGCACGAATTTCAAAACAAAGCTAGATTGGCACGAATTCAATGGATAAGCTAATAATACGAATCGATGAAACAATAAGAATCAGCTCGATGGAAATAGGAATTATATACACACACACACATATTTCAAAATTAATTTCGATACCTATAATTTAAATCAAAAATTTATTTATTATCAAATAAATATAACAATATACTATGTTTTAAACAATACTCGTAATAATATATATACAACACCGTATATAGTTAAGGTTACCGCACCTAATATTACTTTGTTGAGGTTACAGACATGAAATAAGCAAAATTTATTAACAGCAATATTTAAGGTTGGGTATAATTACATAAATTTAAATGTTTATAACCAACAGGTTGTCTACCCTTATATAAAATACTTTTTTTTATTTTACTGATATTATCAATCTAATATGTACTCAACACAAGCAGAGTAATTAAATTTTATACAACTTATGCACATTATGTACTTAAATAAATGAACCTGTCCATTCGCCCAAACCAATTATACTCACGTCTTACGTATGTAGAACGTACCCAAAATGCAGACTCAATATATAGAATATAAATATGTTTACCCTACCCAACTTCATGCAAACCAATACTTAACTCGTACAATATCTATATTTATGGACAGAATATTAAACTTATACAAGCTTAAATATATTATAACTAGCATCCTGTGCATCTTATATAAGTAAATAAAACAATGTAAAAAAAATCTATATTGATGTACATAAAAATAGTTTTGAAAAACTTTTATAAATTAGTGTATAACTTATATACATATCATGTCAAAATGTCTATATGTATAGTATCACAGTCAAAATGAAAACGTCAATCCATAATATATTAAAATACATGCGTAAACAATATCTATTTGTACCCGTAAATATAAAGCCTACTTTCTAGTATGAAAACTGTATAAATTGTACCCAATACATAAAAATTGTAACGACCCGTAAATTTTCGATAATTAAAATAGCTAATTTAATAAAATTTCGTGATTTAGTGTTAGAAAAAAATTTGTAAGTCGTTTGGAATAATAATAACTAGAATGAAATGCAACAAATTTTATCTAAGTTAATTATTTATGAATTGAATGAAATCTCAGATTAATTGAAATGATATGTAGTCAAAGGTAATTAAATGAATTTGTATTGAATAGGTAATTGTGACACTTGTTTATAAATAATAAACTTACAAGTAATTAAAAGTAACGGTGATAATTATTTAAGTTACCTACTTATTTAGTTAGTCGAATTGAATTTGTGAACCAATTGCAATTGAAATGAAAGTTTATATATTAGTTGAGTGCATTATCTCTAACTGTAGTTAAATAATAATATGGAATTCATTTGATGTGATATAGTAAATCGACTGATAATAAAAAATTTATTTAAAAATCCAATATTGAAATCCGTCAAATATTGAACAATTAAATTGTTTAAATTTAATATTTGGAATTTATTGAATAATTGAATAACGGGAATTGAATAACTGTTTTAATGAAAATGGTTGCTCTATAATTTGAATTTGTTAAATTTTATAAGTTCGTTTTGAATATTTCAAAAGATAGTGATTTAAGAATAATCAAATTGTTAAATTTAATATTACAAATGTTTGAATAATTAAATTCCGAATTTGATATGATCAATTTGATATTGAAATTTAATATATGAAAATAGAGTGAATAATTGAAATTTGATTTAATATGATTCGGATTGGTTTCCAAAGTGAATATAAGTTATATTGGGATTATAATAGAGTTAATAAGATTTTAAAATTGAAAATTATTGGATAATTGAATAACGGATTTAATATGATTAAAAATGATTTGTAAAATTTTATTTTATCATATGAAAGTAAGAATGATGTTGTAGAACTTTTAAAATCGAATTAAAAGTAAATTTGTAAAAATTGAATATTTTAATATTTAATTATCGACTGAAAAATAGCCAATTTTCGAACAGTCTCAGAATTGGAAGAAACTAGTTCCATTGGATCCGTAATAGTTTGTTATTATCGAATTTCAATTTTCGTAGCAATCGGAGTTTTCGTTTGACCGTGGCAGCTCGAAACGCGTTGAAATTGTTTTAATATTAATTTGGCGAGTTAAAGTAGTCATTTTTCAAACAGTCTCGGATTTCGACGAAACTAGTTTTATCGGATCTTTAATGTCATATTATGGTAAGGTTTCAAATTTCGATTCAATCGGATTTACCGTTTGTCCGGGGCGAGCCTAAACGCACAGAAATTTTATTAACCGATTTAATTTCAAATCGATCGTTTATTGCCGTAACTCACACATACGATTGAATTAGCCTCTGAAACCTGTTCCATTGTGTCCGTAACATGGGGTAAACCTTAGAAACGCCTGCCGGCACGCTTCGTTTAGAGTTCGAAAATTTTTCGGTGAATAGTGTTTTTGCAATTTTCTATAAAAGGCCCTCCATTTCACAATTTGCAAATAAAGGCTAGGGTTTCTAGTGCAGCCGCCGTTCACCATTTCTATGGCCAGAAATCATTCGCCTTTCTCCTCCAATATCTCACAATCCATCGATAATTAGCAAAAACCTCCAACTACAAAGTTGTAGATCTCGACGAGATCTACAAATCAACGGTTATGATCTGAAATGGAACTTCGGATCGATGGGAAATCGCGTTCAAAGTCGCTGCGTTTTTCACGTTTTTCGAGGCCAAAGGGGAAGCCGAGTTTCATGCTATTCACGGTGTAGGTAGAGTTCGCCGAGGGCTTCGCGATGGAGGTGGCCGATCGTCTTCAAGTCGTGTATTTTGGTCGTGAAAATTTGTTGAAGCTTGACGGCAATGGGTTGTGCGTGCGTGTATCAACTGGGAAGGAACGTGATTTTCACGTTTGGAAGAGGAAGCAGGGAACGACCAGATTGTGATAGGGTTATGAAATTTAATTAAAGTTGTATAATTATTTATATTCAAATCTGTATAAACTTTGAAATAACGTAACTTTTTGATGCGAGGTCCGTTTCGGACGAATCAAATTGCGTTGGAATCGTATCGACAAACACTACGCTATGGAGATGGATTGGAATCGTTTTGTGCAAGTGAAAATTTCGGGTAAAATTAAACGCTCGTTTAATTTTATTCGAAATAAAACGCTGGAACTACATTGAAATCAAGGTGAGTGTTTTATAACGCTCACAACGTACTAAATATCTTTATGCTAGTTAAATTGATATTATGAAGTGATATGAATTTTATTTGTCATTGTTTGATAGAATTTAATTGTCATATAGGTTGTCATTTGAATTAACCGTTGGAAATTAAATTGACAGTTAAATTGAAATTGAAATTGAATTGCGATTTAATTACCTGACATTGATAACTATGAAATTGCCATGAATTGTATTGTTTATTGGATGATGTATTTTGATGGATGTTATTGGTTGATATTTAAATGTTTGGTTGTTTATTTGCTTATATATATCCTGTTATGCATACATATGAAACTGTGATTTGATTTAAGTAATATATATTCATCCTCGACATTTAATTGAAATAAATAATCACTTGGCCATAGGATAGAAAATTATATACGGACACCGAATTGGCTAAATTAATAATTTTTAAAATCGTCGATTTGAAATTTAGTTAAATGTTTTGATTTATAAGTTATAAATAAAAATAATTTATAGAAATCGAATTTATCAAAAAATTGAGTTTGGAATGTTGAAATAGATTTTGGTTAAAAGAAGTTGTTAAATGATTTAAGTTGAGACTTGAAATTTAAAATTGGGTTATGATTGAATTTCGAAAATGTATTCGTTTTAAAAGATTGAACCTTAATTCGAGCTTTGAATATTACTAAGTAGAAGCGATATAAAATGATATTTAAAAATGGGCTTGAAATTGAATCATATTTGTAAGTGGGATTTAAATTTGAATATTGAAGGAAAATTTTGTTAAGTGTTAAAAGTTGATATTTTGAAAAATCAAGCTAAAAAAATTCGATATACATTGGAATTGAATAAGTTGAAGGTGAATGTAAAATTGAATAAATTTGAAGTCAAAGTTGACATTGATTTGAATTGAAATCGAAATTGAATCGGTAAATTGGAAATTGAAATTTATTTGAATTGGTAAGTTATAATCGAAACGGATTGGTTTTGAAGCTGTTTTAATTTATTTTTCCAAATTACTCTGTTATATAAACCATTCTGAATACTTAAACTATTTTAATCTATTTTTAATCTACTTAACCTAATTTAAATTATTTAAACTAATTTATCTATTTTAAATCCATTTTAAGGATTTTAAGTATTTTTAAGTATTTTAATTATTTAAACTACTTTTAAACTACTTAAACTATTTTCTAAAATTTCAAGCTGGTTAATAAGGTGAATGTTTATATTTAAACCTTGAATTTAAATACGAATTGAGTTAAATGAAGTTGCAACCTAAATTGAAATTCGAAATGATTTTGAAACCGAAAGGAAATATTGATGCGAAAAATGATTTTTGAAACGAAATCTTATATTTGAAAAGATACAACGATATTTGAAATGGATATGATTTTTGAAGCGAAAATGATATTTCGATATCAATTATGAATCGATTTGAAATGTAAAAGAGCCAATGGTGTAATAATACGTAGTTATTAAAGAGACCGGGATCGGATATGGACATACTCTATGTCGATACCGAACACCACTTTAATAACTATTATACGCGGAGTGTTGATCCAGAATGAAGTGGATGATTTGGTGAACGCGTTGACTGAAGAAAGAGAACGATATTGGATGACCCCTGACATGACTAAAACAGGAGCCGCGCCGGGCCATTGAGGTTCGCCACCTCTAGCGGACACGCTTCTTCGATACCATTTCTATTACATTTGTGATTCGATTTGGGTGCACCCCTTGATTTGGGAGTATTGTTTCGCGGTGTTGGAGTAGCTGCCGGCTATGCTCAACATCAGTCCGGATCACGCAACTACTAGTATCCTAGTTGGTATCGCCTCATGTACCTTGTCATACTGATTATCCTATTCGCGACCACTACGTTATGTTTTGTGTTATACCTATGGGGTACCCTATGATAACCACCAGTTTACGGTGGGGCTTACGGTGCTGTATAGACTATGGCATTATAAAAATGTGTTAAGGGGGATTATGGTAACGCCTTAACGCTATTTTAATACTTTATATTACTGATAGGCATTATCTACTTAGCGTACATTACTACATAGTAGATAGTTTAACGGATCCTTAAGAGATGGAAAATCCTGTAACATATCTTGAGTTATTGCACGCACGTTGACACTGGATATGAGATGTCAAACCCCGTAAACATCTCTGACGCCGTGACACTCATATTTATTTACGATTGATTTAACTTTCATACGGATATTTTAGTCCTGACTCGAGTGTTTTGTCTTTTCATTACGCTCGGGTAAGTCCTGAGTTTTTCGGATTTTTGAAGATCTATTCTGGAGGATGAAGACGAAGATTTGGTATACTATTACTATTACTACCCTGGCATCATGCTATCTGCTGCATTATTTTATTTGTTCTGTTGTATATGTATAACTCTGATAAATGTTGTATAAATAATTGTCAAAGTATAGTAAACAACTTCATGAACTGTTTATTTGGCTATTATATTTTATCGTTCCGCTGCGAGATTCTGTGTTGTTTCATTTCCTTTATTTCTCTTTCTTTTCTTTTCTTATTTACCCCAATAACTATCTGCCCTTTTGAATGGTTTGGAATCGACATGTATATTTGATCGTCGGTTTAAACTGTCCAAAAAGGCGGGCCGTTATAGTTGGTATCAGAGTTTTGGTTTAGCGATAAACCTTGGCTCTAGTGGGGAATAACTCATTGAAATAGAGGTAAACTATATGAATGAGTTGAGTGTATATGAGAGAGCGTACTTGTTATTTGATATAAAATGGTTTTATATTGTGTTAACTTTGTTCCGTTGAGTATTTATGAATTCTGGTCGATACTTGGGACGCCAAGGCGTCGATAGGAATTTCTAAACACTTGAATAGGACAAACCAACACAATATCGTTTTGGAATGTATTTTATATAAAAGAATTATTCGAATATTTATTCATTTGATTGAATTGATTGTTAGGAGATGATAATATTAGATTATTATCGTTATTGTTTGATCAGTCAATATTTACAACAATTGATTAAATAACAATGGATTCAGGAAAATGAAATCTTGTAAACACAATTGATAATGAATATAAATGAATTTTAACTTGGATTTGGGAATTTAAATTCCGGTGTTTGAAATTGACTTACAAGAATTTGAAAAATATAATATGAGTATTATATGATAGTATAATTGAGTTGAAATTGCATTCGAAGGATTTTTTTTAATGATAAGTGTTATATTCCCTTCTCTTGACGCTAGAAAATAATTTCGGTGATGAGTGCACGCATCATCGGCATTTATTTTCGAGAGTCCGAGTGGGGGAGACCACTTAATAGCTTGTCTAAACCTTGTTTTGATTCAAATTTTATTTTATTTTGTATTCTCTATAGTATGATTTGATATATAAGTATATATTATTTCAAAACTTGATTTGAAATGAAACCGGGATTGGAATTCTTAAGTCCTTTAATAATTAATTTTTTTTTAAATGATTGAAATGAATTTAGACTTGAATCATTAAGGAACTTCTGAATTGTGAAATGAGAAATGAACCTAAGAGCTAATTGAAAATATCAATTGAAGTAGAAATCCTTAGAATTAGGAAATTATGAACTTAAAATATAATTGAAACTGTAAAACTCGCACAGTATTAAATTTCATTCTATAGCATAGATATAACTTACCAAAATATTTAAGAAGTTCAAAAATGTTATATGAATTGTTAATTGGATAATATACAAGTATAGGTTTGAATAATGAAATATGCATTTAATTAATGGTTTGCAAATATAAATTAAATTTTTAGTAAATAATTAGAATTTAAATTAACATTTAAAGGTGATTCACAATAATGTTAATATAAAATGGAAATATTATATGTGAATGTAAATGTGAAATTAAATTATAGTGAAATTTAAGTAATGACTTAGGAATTAATTAATTGAAAATTCAACTTTAAATGAAAGGAAGTTGTATGTTGTTTAACTACAATCTATTTTCATAACTATAACTTACCAAATACTTAAAAGGTTTAAAATGCTAATAAGGATAAGTAGAGAAATAATATACCAGTGTGAGAGTGAATAATAAAATGTGAAGATCTTTTGATAGTTGTAAATATAAAAGAAATTTAAGCTGTAAAATGAATAATATATATAAGTGAATGAATAAAATTTAAAATTAATGAAATATAAAATTGGTAAATGGAAACTAATTAAATTTGAATATAACTAAATGTCAATAAACTTGGAAGTGTATGAAATTAAAAATTGACTTGGAAATGTATAATTGATTTTGTGTAGATTTTGGGATGGATGTTAATGTTTGATATGCATTGGTTGTTAGATGGATGAAAATTGATTAAGTAGAATTCATTAGTGTTAATGGAATTGAATAAACGGTATAAAATTTTAAAATAATTAAATTCAAATTTGAAGCAAAGTGAAATTAAATATAATTGAATTCAATTTAAATTGAAGCAAATTGACTTGAATTTAAAATGTGAATGAAACAAACTTGAATAAATCGGAAACAAATTGAATGTAAACCTATTGCATGGATGAACAAGAAAATAAATGACTTTGTGTTTATGATTGTTCTTTAGAAAATTTGAAGTTTGATGGTTTGTACTTTGAAATAATAAAAGCAAATTTTGGGAAAAATCCAAAATTGTCCAATATATGCTGAAATGAAAACAAGCATAACTTTTTACTGGCTGAACGGAATTCGACGATCTTGGACTTTTCGAAAATCTTAGAAACTATAGCACAACTTTTATTTAGATAACTTGAGAAAATTCCTTCGTCTACTAGGTTAAAAACTTGAATGTTACTCGCTGTCCTGTGTAAAAATAAGTAAAATCAGTAGTATACACCCTTAGTATTTTCGACATATCTTTTGACTGGTTTATCGGATTTTGATGATCTTGCACTTTATGGAAATCTAAGAACTTAAGCTAAAACTTTTGTTTTAAGTGTTTTGTGTTTTTATGTCGTTTAGAAGGTCGAAAACGCGGGTGAACGTCACTGACCTGCGCAATTCATTGCCCAGGCTGATGCGTATTCTCTAAGTAAAACGGCCATAATTTTTGAACGTATCCGAATTCGATGATTTTGGACATTCCGAAAAGCCTGAAATGAATGCAACAACTTTTGTTTAGATTCTATTGCCGAATTTTATCGTTTAGTTGACCTAAAACTAGGATTTGTTTGCTGTCCTGAAATTGAAATCTCAGTTTTGAAGCTAAATATGTTATATATATGTTGTGTAGGCTAAGTATATCGATCTATCTTTATATGCATGGTTCTAACTTAGTTATTGAGTGTTTAGTAGGTGGGGATTGCGCTTGCTTCGCATTTGGGGCTCGCTTTCGCGCTATATTAGCCGTGTATGCTCGCTAATATTATATAAGGTACATATCTCGGATTACATACCGTACTTTTACACTTTTTCCTACGGGATGCCTCATCACTTGATGAGATGTATATTTGTGGTATATATACTGTCATTTTTTTCCGATCGAGCCGCGCAAAGGAGACTCTGCCGAAATTTTCCGTAAAATTCGGGTGTTAGAAAAATTTTCAAGTTTTAAATTTTTTTATAACTTGTTTTGATTACTAACTTTTAAAGTTAGGAAGCCGTTTGGAGTAACTTAGTGGAAGCGTAGTTATGACTTTATAAATGGAATTTCATTGTTTTATAAGTGGATAATTATGAATAAAATAAAGTATGGAAGGCTAAAGGTCAGATCTGAGGCGTTTTATTATTATTATTTTTTCAAAAGTAACTTTAGAAATAGATGAGATGATGAAGAGTCAGAAATTGGGTTTTAAGAAATAAAATAAAGTGGAACGTACAAATATTATATATTACCTCAAAAGAAAAGCGCAGAATGAAAATGGATAGAAATGGACCATTGAATGATAAAGTGGAATGATGGATTGGTGACCGCTGTCCATTGATTTAAACGCAATTGAAATATGATCGGTTGCCCAATCAATGAAAAAAAACGTACACAAATAAATGAATCTGGGAATAATGAAGATGGAAGGGGAAAGAAGTAAACTAGTTTTCTGGGCGATGAACTTATAAAAGGAACCGTGATGTGTACAATAATTAAAATGAAAACATACACAAATAATGAAATTGTAACTGTCTCCCATTGATTCAGTTGACAAATATCAAAGAAATTGATTGATGCGCGTTTAAATTTTGAAACGCAAAAGAAATCAAATGGTAACGGATCCGGTACCGATACAGTTACCGGTTTTGTGGATTCCGCTGTGTACCGAACTTCAAAACACAGAAATAAATATACCGTTGAGATCCGCGCGACCAGAAGATCGAAACAGCATACTGATATCAATGATACGATTGAACTATAAAAAGTTGATTTTCCGCTAGCGGAAAAATGCAGCAGAACGCAAAAAATAAGATCGACGGAGCTACAGAAGTCCAAATTTGATGAAACGAATTATGACGTCTTGCTCAGAAGACGATTTACAATTTTTCTATAGAAAAATATTCAGGTTTCGAAAAATATTTTGTCATCATCAAATATTAACTGATATAAAATGAAATAGAATTACCCAATAAAATAAACTTTTATGTTATCTGATGAAAGTTTACCAGCTACTATGTTTAAGAGGACGTATTCCAAATAATAAATTTTTAATTTCAAAATATTATTATATAAAATTTCTTAAAAATTTAATTAAATACGTAATAAGACCATTAAAAAGTATTAAAATTTTATGGGTCGTTACACTCTCCCCCACTCAAAACTTTTCGTCCCCGAAAAGGAAGGAGGTAGGAGAATAGAACAACCAAAAATAAAAGTATATTTAAAGTTAAATTAACAATTAATTTGAAACTATATAAATTCTACTTGAAATATTCATACTTTTCAAAACCCATTTGTAAAATTTCCTACTTCCTCTACAAATATCATTTATATGTTTAAGTAACACCTTTATAAATATATGAAACTATCTGAGAACAATTATTTACATCATTACTTATATTTACAAGGAAGTTATTTGAAACATTAAATCCCTAATTCATAAATATATTAATTTATCTTAAGATACTTTCAACAGTATAGATAAATTTATAATCATTTTCTTTAAATATGTTTCATTTAATTAATAACTTCTGACATATTAATAACACTAAAAATTTACCATTAAACCATGTAGTATATAAATAAACAATATTTTAAAGATTTTATTCAAAAAGGAAAGGAAGGTAGATTCGGAAAAATAGAATATAGGTGAATAAATAGAGCTGAGTAGATAGGGTAGATTCAAAAGAATAGTATCGGGCACGAATAGTTAATTCAATACAAAATTTCTTTGTTGGAAATACCTTTATAATAAAATACCTTTATATCAAAACAAAATTTTCCTTTCGAAAATACTTTTATAACTCGATGTTTCAACAATATCCTCATTCTTACAGACTCTGGCCACGCGTTGATCAGGCGCAAAGCTAGAATTCTTCAAGTACTTAGTAGACCTATTTCAAACCCAGTGAAAATACTTGAAAAACCTTTAAAAACAGATATGGAAAGTACAATCCAAACAAAACATCTAGATCGTAGGATACATAACAATTGTTACGCCTGGATCCCCCAGGAAACATCTGTACCCTTTAAGCATTCACTGTCTTGCGAATTACGCCATGATAAACAAAACTTGTGGACCGCGGGATACATAACAATGGTTATGCCTGGATCCCCTAGGAAACATCCATATCCTTTAAGAAATCTATGCCTTGCGGATTACGCCACCCCAAAAAAATGATCGTGGGTTACGCCACGGTCGGACACTCGAGTATCACATCCGAAAAACCACAAATTAGAGAGAATAATATCGATAGAATGAATCCACAATGTGGCCACAAAGCGGATATCAAGCAGAAGGCACTTTCCATATCATTACTTCGAAAATGTATATCATATAGTACCTTTCAAATCCATTTCAAATACCGTACTTATATAAAGTCCATTATATATAAGACTTCATCTCCAAATCGAATACTTTCCAAAATCAATAGTATATCAAATCACACTTATATAGATTTCGATTATATAAGATTTCACTTTCAAATTGAGTACCTTTTTAAATCATAGTTTTTAAATCAACTCCATACTTATACAAATCAAATTTATATAAGTTTGACAACTCCCAAATCAAGTATTTAGTAAATAAGGTTCTCAATTTCAATTCATTTCAAAATCCATTCAGTTTCAAAAAATCATACCCGATTTCACCAAATTATTTCTTCCAAATCAAATATCTTCATTTTTAAAGTTTCCAAAATAATAGGTTTAGAAAATAATCCATGTTTCCCAAATCAACGCAATTTAAGTCAACAAATTCATTGTCAAAATCATCATATAAATACTAAGTTTTAAATTCCACTCTATTTTCAAAACCAAATATTTTTCTCAAAATAAACTATACCCAAAATAATTTCCAAATTGATAACTATCCCTTTTAAAACCCTTAAAATATTTGTTTATATTTGGGAAAATCCAATTTTACCATTTGAAAATTTATTATTCTATATATATAGTTTATCCAAAACATTTCAAAACTAAATCTCATATTAGTATAATTTAAAATAGTCTTATTCATTTACTTAACAAAATAATTTCAAACTTATATACTTTATCAAATAATTTATACCTTTCGAAATCACTTGGCTTTGAAAACTAAACCTTGATTTGGAAGTGTTCGAACATTTAAAATAGTTGGGAAATCAAATTTCCAAATCCAAGAGTTGGAAATCAACAACAAATCGGTAAATCAATTTCAATACATAGGGCCATACAAATCCGAAACTCGAGGATTGAGCACCGTCTCACTTTAAATTATTTCAAATATATACGTATATCTTTCGAAAATATCAAATTATACTTCGGAATTTGAAATCTAAATTGATTTCATAAAATCGCTCGCATAGCAAAGCTATCAAAGTGGCATCTCCCCCACTTTGAAACTCGAAAATCAATGTCGATGATGCATGCACTCATTACCGAAATTATTTTCCAGCGACATAAGTGACTTCTGGACTTCTATTTTCTTGAAAACTTCTTTGAAATTTCTTTGAAATCATTGAAACTCATTTGAGTCATTTGAAACACCTCTTATTCAGAAAATACTTTCAAATCGTATTATTATATATTTTCAAAAATCTTAAAACCAATTTCAAAACATCGGAATTCAATCTCTCGAATTTTAAATTCAAAACCCTTTAGTTATAAATCATTTTATATAAATCAATTTCTTATACAACTTTTTAAAATCTCAAATCCTTTCGAAACTTTTATATATAGAATAAAATCATAGTTATCAAAATAATAATTTCAGTATATAAAACAATTTCTAAAATACAAACAAACCCGATTTTCAAAGGATGATTCAGGAATGAAAATCGAAACGAGATGAAGGACGAAGACAAATTCAAAAAGGGATCCTACTCAATGAAAATCCTAACCAAAATTTCGATGTATATTAACCTATATCAATTCATGCGAATTTCTTTCATTAGTGAAAAATCACAAATTCTCATCAAGCGAAATGATAACGCATAATTATAAATCTTAAGTTCGATACATCGACTTTTACTAGGTAAAGGATATAGTAGAGTTCGCCTAATACAACTTAACATATCTGCTGATAACAAACAGATTCTACTGATCCTTACTTCTACAAGAACAAAGTATCGGTATTTCTTCTGCCGGGTGGTGCTTCAACGGGTCCAGTACACTCCACATCAAGGTGCCCCCAACTATGACATTTCTTGCATGAGTACACTATTTTCCCATCTTCCCTAGTGAACTTCGGGAAGGCAGCAGCACGAGCAAGACGCAACACAGCTTGCCTTCTGCGCTGTCTCTCAGAACAATCTCTAGCTATATGTCCAGCCTGCCTACAGTGGTAGCAAATGGTTGGCTCGTCGGAGTGATGCTGTGGATGCTGATTTCTGTAACGACCCAGAATTTTAAACAATTTAATTTGGAAATATTTAATTAATTTTAAATATTTGAATGATGGTTTGGATTGAATTTTCAATATAACTTTGAAATAGGCAATTAAATTATAGAATTTAATCTATAGAAAATTGAATAAAGATTTGAATCTTCAATTTTAAGCCGATTAAAAATATTTCAAAGGCTAGTAAAATTCATATTGATAATATTGAAGATTATAGAAGCTTCAGAATTTAATTTGAAAGAGATTTGTTCAGTTTTGAAAATATATCGTTTGAGTCGATATTTAAAAATAGCCGTCCGAGGCACAGTCTCGGAATTCGACGAAACCAGTTCCATTGGGTCCGTAATATTGAATTATTGTCGGATTTCAAATTTCGTATTTTTCAGAGTTGTTATGTGAGCACAGGACGTGTAAACGCGTTGAAAATTGTATTGAAACAAATTTAATATAAATTTAAATTTAAAATTTTATTTCAGACAGCATTCCTAAAATCATGCCTAAAATCACGCAGAAGATCCCGTAGAAAAATCGTGTCTTCTCCTTTGTCTCAGCCGAGTATCACGCCATTGAAATCACGAACGAGATCGTGTGAGACATGCCTAGTTCGAATTTAATTAGCTCGCCCCCTCTCTTTCAAATCCATTCAAACGAAATAATCAGAAAAAGAAAAAAAAATCAATGGCGTGCGTGCGATTTCTTCCAAGACCGGAGGTCGCGATGGTGGCGAGGTGATGTCGCGATTCAAGGATGCTCGATTTCGAGCATCATGAAGTGGAGGCTCGAGGGTGACGACATTACGGTTCGCATACGCGAGGGATTTGAGCGGCTAATCGCGAGCTTGGCACGTCGATGATTGGTGGCAATTTGGGGATAGCGGCGCGCGAGATGATGGAGGTGACGCGCGTGTGCAAGCGCGGCATGAGGCGGCGGCGTTGAGGGCTCGGCGATGGATTTGGGGATGAACATTTGGGGCGTGCGGTTCGATCGATGGACGAAGCAAGCTCGCGTTCGAGCGAGGCCAATGTTTGGGATGGTGGCGATGCAGGCAGGCGGCTCGTATATGATGAGGATCGCGTGGGTTCTCGAGCACAGCGGCGACGAAGCTCGAGATGGTGCAAGCTTCTATATCTTTCAGGTGGATCTGGAATTCATGCTTTACAGTGAGTATTTTATTTTTGATTTTTCCGTTAAATTTATTTTATATATTACAGATTACAGATTAGAAATAAATAATAACAGGAATTTGGTTAAAAGAAAGAATTTAATCATTAGTTAGATAAATTTAATTATTTAAAAGAAGTTGTTTTAAAAAGGAATTTGTTAGTTAAAATAAAATTTTAGTTAAATAAATTTAATTTAAAAGGAAATTTAAATTTTTAGTTAAATATTTTATTAAAGAAAAATTTGATAGTTGATTTAAATTTATAAAAAGGAAATTTAGTTCAACTGGAAATTTCTAGTTAGAAATTATTTTAAAAGAAGAAAATTAGTTTAAATGAAAATCATTGGTTAATCTAAATTAATTTAAAAAAGGAAAATTAGTTAAATAAATTTTTAAAGGAAATTTAGATTAAAACTTAATTTTTTATAATTTATTTAAAAGAAATTGATTTAAAGATATTAGTTTAAAAGTAAAATAATTAGTTGAAATAAATTTATTAAAGAAGAATTTGGTTTAAATAAAACTATCAGTTAACTTAACTATTAAAATAAAATCACCGATGAATCGAAATAGAAATGAAAATTTATTATTCAATCTGTTTGAATATTAATAAATTGTGTAAATATTTATACAAGGTATAAATCAAGAAAATCGATTCAAGATGGAAAATGGATTTCAAAATAAAAGCAAAGATGAGAACTTCTCACTCAAAAATTTATAAGTTGGATTTGCAGTTGTTTATTGATTGCTGCTTGATTGTGATATTAGATATAGTAGGATATATTATATATATAGCAATATATATATATTGGCATATGTATATATTGCAGTTGATTGATTTCCCGCCTTGTATAGCGGATGAGACCCTATTGCGCCGCCTATTAAGCGGATAATATTTTATAAATCCCATATACCGCGATATTCCACCTCGAAGTGGAATGGGTATTGTGCTAATGTCTGTGGATGAAGGGAAACAGGTTGGAGGGATCCAACTGGATTCCTCACAAATAATTATTTGATTTTAGATATTGTGATGTTTGATTGTTTATCATATCGATATATGATGTTTGAAAGTCGTGATTGACTATTTGATGTGTTGCATCATCGAATCCAATTTTTAAGTTAAAAATAACGATTTTGATTTTTAAGGGATTTCTAAAGTGATTTTTGAAAGTATTCGTTATAAAATATTTTTTGAATTGATTCATCTTAAATAAATAAACGTTATAATTTCAATATTATGAAAATTATGATTTTTGAGAAATACAGTTAAAAGTTGATTTTCGAAAATATGGGGATTAATGATTTTATAAAATAGTTTAAACTGGAATTTCTGAATTTTTTTATAAAAAAAAGTTTAAAAATAGGATTTATGAAATTTGATTATTTTATAAATCAAAAATGGTGAAATTATAAATGAGTTTAAAGACGTTTTAAAATAGTAATATAAATTGTTTTATATTAAAAGATTTATAAATTGATATTTATAAATTAAAAATATTTGAAGTGTAAAACGAGCTTTTCTAAGTGTTAGAATGAATTGTGAATGAATTTCGTAAATGAATGAAATTTATAGAATTATAAACGGTGAAGTTATAAATGGAATTTTATAAGCAGTAGGTTTATAAAATTTATAAAGTTATTTAAGGAATAGATTTTGGATAAATAAATGAATCTTATAAGTTATAAGATTTATAAATTTGGAAAGTTTAAAAGAACGTTTTTGCAAATAAATAAATTATAAGTACTTAACTTATAATATGAACTTTTGGTATATCATCGAGATATGAAATTGAATAGATTGATAAAGGAGATTTATAAAGAAAGTAGTTATAAACTAAATAGAAATGGAATTTATAAACATTGTTTTATAAATCCGCAAACTACTTATTTTGATAAGTAAATTGTTGTAATTTATTAATGGAGTTATATTCACGTTTTAGACAGTGAATAATCCTGTAAAACAAAATGAATAGAAATGATGAATTTGGTTAACAAGTATATTCATGTTTTTGAATAGTGAATAATATATTAAAGAAAATGTTTTGGATGTGATGTTTTAAATAGAATTAAAACGATCTAAAGATGTTTTAAAAAGTATTAACTATCGAAACCATAGATTTCAACATTCATTGTTGAAATAGACGTTTTCGAGAAATAGAAGGAAATGGTAGATTATAACACTGTTGTTATAATAGATGATTTCTGAAAGGAAATGTTTTGTATAGTATTGGGATTTATATATCTATTTTAATTTCGAATCCCTATACTAGTGATTTTGGGTTGTCGTAACGATGTTTTACGCAACATTCGTTTTGGCCAAATAAATATGTTTAAGAGAATGATTTCCTTAAAGAATGAAATATATACTTAATTTCGATTAGAGTATATTGAATATTTTCCAAGTGTAGAAAATAAAAGGACTTGTGAATTACTTATAAATAAGTATAGAAATGTTTTTCCAATATTAAGTGAATATTTGGAATTTATCTTTTTGAAGATAAATTGAAAATGAATATTTGAAAACGAATGGAAATCGTATATTCATAAATATTTTGGAATGTAAATTCAATATAGAATTTATAAATGAAATTGGGAAATTGAGTTTAAAAATAAATATTGATTTATTTTTGAAGAATGGAAAATTTATATCTTGTAAAGATATTTTTGGAAAATAAATAATTTGGAAAATTATTTGGAATCTGGTGATGTTGGCATATCTATTGATAGTTCAATAACCGACTATCAATATTTACCTTTAAATAGGTATTTGTTGAGATTTGCTTGAAACTGAATGCCACACTTATTTTTCTTAAAATAAGCACTCACTATTCGGGTTAACCGGGAAAGGACCTTGGGGTCGTATAACCCATTCTGAATATGTGATACGTCGTTATGAATTGCATTTGAAGATCGGTGTTGAAGACCGGATATTTTCGAAAACGAAAGGGTTTCTTGTTGATTGTCTCTGCTCTGGCTGATCCCCGGTATTGAGATCTCCATATGTGATGGGAAATTCGGGCGTGATTAGAGATTATCCGGATTGCAAGGACTTCTTTGTAAGTGCCTTCGGTTCTGTTCGAGCCCGGAACAGACTTGTATGGATTGTATGTCTGACATTACAAATTGAGATATAAAGCCGATTTCTTTCAAATATATCTCTGTTGGTGGCAGAGAATTTATTCTTTTAGCTTAACACCCTTCTCTGAGACGTACGAGCTCAGAGGTTATGTAGTTGAAGGTTATTAGCAATATACTCCCAATTTGGTAATGTGACATACTGAGTGTTGCTGTAAAATGATCATTGTGTTGATTATTTGTTATAGGATCATTTGTTTGATCGTCTATCTTTGTGATCATTTCTATGATCATTTGTTGACCCAAAGCATGACTTTGTATAAAGCGCATTTTTATGGACGGACTTCGTCGAGCCTCACACCCCGGAATGGTCAAAACAGGAAAGATGCAACAAGGTTATGAGGGGTAGCTCCCTTTAGGGTATGTGCATTTCCTTCTGGAAAAGGGTGGTATCATGGTATGGAGCCCAGATACTTACTCATGTTGAAAACACTTTGTTATGATTGTGTGATGATGGTGACGAGCGCTCGGTTAAAGGTCCCAAAGGACCGGGGGATGGCATACTCGTGTCAGTTGTTACCCAGTTAGGGGTAACCCGGCCTTGTGTTGGTAGAGATCCGGTTTGGTTCTCGGGGACGTCCATCCAGAGGCGTTCTCATGTGGCAATGGGAAGTTCCTTGGCCTGACCATTCGTTGGAAATCCAAAGAAACAATACGAGACTTGTACGGTTTTAGTTGTAGAACCTGCCATTTAATATGGTAGCTATAGTAAGCATACTATAATGGTACCTATGCTGGCTAAGATTTATATTCTACTTTCGAAATTGTTTTCTACACTATGCACTAATAATAATATCAAATGTTTCTTTTTAATGCGTATCAAGCATCTTTGACTAACATAAGAAGAAATCTCCTCCAAGTCTGCGTTTGCATTGTGTGTGTGGCGGGAGGTCTTATGGTAGTCTCATTTTTAAAAGCATTGCGAATTGACTTTAAAAATAATTCCTCTATTTTGATTTTTAAGAAAAATAAACTGTTTTGAGTTCCCACACCAGTCACATGACTGACTCGGAGTTTATTGTTTTCCTTCCTAAACTCTGGGTGCCCACCAATTTCCACACGGGCAATCAAGAGTTAAGGTTTATCAGGATATTCTGGAATTCAGGAGTTGATGGAGGCAAGATGGATGGCATAGCGTATTACTAGTATATAGTACTTCTTTTTTCCGCTGCATTGTTTAATGTTGTACACTCTGATGATATGATGTAATGAAATGTAATGTAATAACTGATATAGTTCTTTGTTTAAAGATTATTCATTTATCTATTATATGTTGTTCCGCTGCGAATTGTGAGATTCTGATATTGTTCTGCTGTTTTCAGTTCCGTTCTATTTTCTGTTTTCTTTTCTCTCTATCTTCTATCTCTTCTCTCTTCTTCTACCTCTTTCTTCTTTCTTAAAACCCTAACTATTCGGTTTTTCGGCAACGAAAAATCTGAAACGTTACAATTTCACTTTCATCACTTTCAGGCAACGACTTAGGAAGTGTCCCTTCTCACGACACTTAAAGCAGAAAATCTCGGATCGACAGCGCTTGGCCTCCTTCTTCTTTTTTATCTCTCTTCCCGCACATGACTACATAGTGCCCCATTTCCTGACACCGATAACAGATAACATGGTCACAAGGACCAGGTTCTGCCCTTTCTCTCCACATCCTCTCTTGCTTCCTCCCATTCCTTACGGGCTAGTGCTCTTCATGCTCGACGGGCCGCTTTCTGCTCTTCCGATTTTGCCATTTACGAAATAGTTACCTATCATTCAAGGAGTCCAAAATCAAACAAGATAGAGGTTCAAAATTTAAGGGGAAACTTGATCAAAGGAAGTTTCAAAACAAAGTGAAAAGGCTCGAACGAAGATGAGATAATACAAATTCAAAATAGACGATGGATATACTTATCTAAGAATATAAATAGGGAGAGGCAAATACGAATTTCAGAACAAAGATTGAGGTCTCAAATTAGAGGGACTCTAATAAATTAGAATTCCGATTCGAAGATAGGCTCGAACGAAAGTGATTCCGCAAACAAATTTACTATATATGCTAATTTGCCTAGAGCCAAACCCTGATACCAACTGTAACGACCTGCTATTTTCAACCATTCGCATCCGCACATATCGGACTTGAATTGCTCAAAATATCTGATTGTTAATTTATATTTTTGCAAACTCAACATATACAGTAAATAAATCAAACACAGAATCACAGACACAGTAATACAATAATACGCAGCGGAATAAATAAATAGTAGTTCATGAAGCTACTATACAAATATCAGAGTTAGAAATAGAATACAACAGAATATCTCAAATACAGCGAAGTCTTCAGTACGAACAGATGACTTCTCTGAACCAATCAACTAGAAAAGCTGAAAGCTGAATCGATAGTTGGATCTCCAAACGAAGCTCCAAACTCCAAAGGTGAGTCTCAAATGTTGTATCACTCAGTCTGACCCGAACATAAAGGAGAAACACAAAATACTCGAGTCAGGATTAACATTCTTATATCAATAAATCCAACCCAAGTGAAATATCAACTGAAATACAAGTAGCTTAAAGGATGTTTGGGATAAACATCATCTAAGGGTCCATGGAACTATCTACAAGGTAGAAATATACACTATAACACCGAGATCATTTCAAATTAATTTATACTTCACAACAAAAATATCATTTTCATTTCAAATATATACATTTCCAAAAAATATATAAATATTTTATAAAGTAGAATATTTGTAATTTCCTTAAACTTAACAAATCGCTTCAAAATCAACCCGACTTTCCCATTCAAATTAAATTCAATCTCAATTTATCAATTTCCATTCAATTCAGTTTCTGACCAAACAAATTCAAATTATATTGATTTAAAATACAAATCTAAATCACCAAATTAACCATTTAAATTCTAGTATATTTCAAAGCTTTAATATTCAACATTTTGAAGTTCAATTTAATAGTTTCATATAGATCTCAATTTAACCTTTTTATTTAGTCTTGAAATGTTCGCTTAATAAATTAAATAACCTAAATTTACCTTTAAACTAAATATTCCTTTCGATTTGTTTAAACTTGAAACTTCCATTTAGTCGTTTTAAATCAAAATCAAGTTATAAATCAAATCTTAAATTTTAAATTCAATAATTCAAATCAATCCAATTATGTAGAATTCTTAACTAATTACAATTTTATTTAATTCAACTTTATCTTCTCAACCTTAACTTATTCAAATTATTACAAAATATATTTGAAAAATAGATTTACATAAATACTTAAACATGTTATATGGATTAAATCAATCTCAATAATATTATTATTAAATATATATATATATATATATATATATATATATATATATATAAATTTCCATTTATATATAATATTTTAAGAACCAATATTTAATAAAACCCATATTTTTCTTTTCAAACTATAGAAGTTATTTTCAAAACATTTATATATATATATGGACCAACGGTGTCTGTATATAATTTCCTACCCTATGGTCAAGGAATACAGGTATTTATCATTACAATCCGAAATTTAAATATACGGGTAGATATCACTTCGACCCGCAATCCCAAGTTCAATTTAATTGAAAATCGCTTGGGTTTATCATTTCAACCCAGAACGAAATTCTTCTATTCTAAAGTCTGTTCGGGTATGTATAACTTGCAGCGTGATAACAGGTAATAAAATAAAATAACAGGCATATATCATCAATAACAATATAATATAACAACATGATATGGTATCATATCCCACAGGTGAACAATTGCAGATAATCAACATATATAGCAATGTAAATAACTAATAACAGCATATTTCAATTGTCGTTTCAATTGAAATCAAATTTAATAAATAAAAGAACGTTAATCGTGAGTGATTGCTCACCTTTCGAGGCTAGAGATGATTTGTCGATCAAATGAGCTATGAATCCAGGCACGAATTTCAAAAAAAGCTAGATTGGCACGAATTCAATGGATAAGCTAATAATACGAATCGATGAAACAATAAGAATCGGCTCGATGGAAATAGGAATTATATATATACACACACATATTTCAAAATTAATTTCGATACCTATAATTTAAATCAAAAATTTATTTATTATCAAATAAATATAACAATATACTATGTTTTAAACAATACTCATAATAATATATATACGACACCGTATATAGTTAAGGTTACAACACCTAATATTACTTTGTTAAGGTTACGGACATGAAATAAGCAAAATTTATTAACAGCAATATTTAAGGTTGGGTATACTTACATAAATTTAAATGTTTATAACCAACAGGTTATCTACCCTTATATAAAATCCTTTTTTTTATTTGACTGATATTATCAATCTAATATGTACTCAATCAACACAAGCAGAGTAATTAAATTTTATACAACTTATGCATATTATGTACTTAAATAAATGAACCTGTCCATTCGCCCGAACCAATTATACTCACGTCTTACGTATGTAGAACGTACCCAAAATGCAGACTCAATATATAGAATATAAATATGTATACCCTACCAACTTCATGCAAACCAATACTTAACTCGTACAATATCTATATTTATGGACATAATATTAAACTTATACAGGCTTAAATATATTATAACTAACATCCTGCGCATCTTATATAAGTAAACAAAACAATGTAAAAAATAATCTATATTGACGTACGTAAAAATAGTTTTGAAAAACTTTTATAAATTAGTATATAACTTATATACATATTATGTCAAAATGTCTATATGTATAGCATCACACTCAAAATGCAAATATCAATCCATAATATATTAAAATACATGCGTAAACAATATCTATTTGTACCTGCAAATATAAAGCCCACTTTCTAATATGAAAACCGTATAAACTGTACCCAGTACATAAAAATGCAAACCAACTTAATGTATAAAATATGCAGCCCTCTATCCTATATTAGTATACTCACGTATAAAGCCTTGAGCGCAATCCTCATATTATAAAGTATATATATGAAAGCATGTAAAAGCATTTGAAATTATTTGATACAAACGTAATATGTAATATGATATATTAAAATAAAATCTATTATAATCTAGTAAATTAATGAAATGAAAACTTACATATATCTACCAGACAAAAGCAAGAGGCCGAAGGTTCAAAGTTCACGCGGCTGTGGCTTAGGGTAGGGTAGGCGACAGTGGTGGAGGGCTGGAGTGTAGGCGGTTCGGAGGTGATTTAGACGGGATCAAGTGGTGGAGGGGTGTTTCGGCTGGGGAGGTGCGTTCGCCAGCGGGTATTGGAGTGGTTCCCGGCCTTCAACTTGGAGGAGCAACGACTCAAGGAGGCAAGGCCGGTGTTTGTTGGCGTTTATGTGGAGGTGGGATCGGAGATGTCGACGCCTTTAGAGGCTTGCGGTGAGGTGGCAGCACACGCGGGGAGGGTGGTGGCCGAGAGTTAGAAGATGTCGAACATGGGTTGGTGGGCGACAAGACTGAGCGGCGACAGATAGTTGTGGTGGCTTCGACTTGCTTCAGTATTAATTTTTTTCCTTTTTGGAGCTTAGGCGAGTGGAGGGAAAAAGAAAAAGAAAAAAGAAGAAGAAGAAGATGTGCGGATCTGGAAAAATGTAGATGTAGGGGAAAAGAAATATAGGCCATAGGAAATGATGAACGTTTTTGATTTGTGAATGGGTATAGATAGAAGAAAGGAAAATGAATATATATATATATATATATATATATATATATTAAAATGTACACAATGCTAATAGTCATCCTAAAATTTAGCTGAAGAGTTAAGGAAATTTATGGATCGATTGGACACCGCATTTTTAATTTTTGAAATGTAAGGAAGGCTAACGGTCAGATCTGAGGCATTTTTTTTCAAAAGTAACTTTAGAAATAGATGAGTTGATGAAGAGTCAGAATTTGGGTTTTAGGAAAGAAAATAAAGTGGAACGTACAAATATTATATATTACCTCAAAAGAAAAGTGCAGAATAAAAATGGATAGAAACAAACCATTGAATAATAAACTGGAATGATGGATTGGTGACCGCTGTCCATTGATTTAAACGCAATTGAAATATGACAGTTGCCCAATCAATATGAAGATTGAAGGGGAAAGAAATAAACTAGTTTTCTGGACGACGAAGTTATAAAAGGAACTGTGATGTGTACGATAATTAAAATGAAAACGTACACAAATAAATGAAAATGTAATAATCTCCCATCGATTCAGTTGAAAAATATTAAAGTAATTGATTGATGCACGTTTAAATTTTTAAACGCAAAAGAAATCAAATGGTAACGGATCCGGTACCGATACAGTTACCGGTTTCGTGGATTCTGTTGTGTACCGAACTTCAAAGCACAGAAATAAATATGCCATTGAGATCCGCACGACGAGACGATCAAAACGGCATACTAATATCAATGATACGATTGAATTATAAAAAGTCGAATTTCCGCTAGCGGAAAAATGCAGAAGAACGCAGGAAATAAGATCGACGGAGCTACAGAAGTCCGATTTTGATGAAACGAATAATGACGTCTTGCTTAGAAGACGACTTACAATTTTTCTATATAAAAATATTCAGGTTTGGAAAAATATTTTGTCATCATCAAATATTAACTGATATAAATTGAAATAGAATTACCCAATAAAATAAACTTTTATATTATCTGATGAAAGTTTACCAGCTGCTATGTTTAAGAGGACGTATTCCAAATAATAAATTTTTATTTTCAAAATATTATTATTTAAAATTTCTCAAAATTTTAATTAAATACGTAAGTAAAACCATTAAAAATTATTAAAATTTTATGGGTCGTTACATCCAGAGAAGCTCAGGACAAGAGGTTTCTCTAAAGATAGGCGAACCTAGATATCACGCTATTAACCATGATCATTTGTAGGGTTAAATACTTGGGGCGTTCATGATGATCACCGTCCAGTCAACCAAGGCGATAAAGAATATATTGATGATATGATCAAGAGGTTGAGTGGCCAAAAGTAGCAAAGATGTGACGATGAGTGGGTTCATCGGTGAGTAGAACCTCATTCACCCAAAGAGATTCTATAAGAAAGGTGTCCGAAGAAGTTCATGATGCTAACGACGGCAAGTTACAATGACACGGCTGATCCAAGACAACATTTATTGAAGTATGGATGTTACAAGAATAATACCTAGGGAACGGATGCTGTTAGATTTAGATGTTTTCTGATTATGTTAGAAGGGATGGCAATAATGTGATTTAGCTCACGCCAAGGTCCATATCAATATTTTTTCAGTTGGCTAGAAAGTTATGAAGTAATTTCAGGTTCATTCGGTTCAATCTAAGGAAGTTATGTCATTGTCCAATGTGCATTAGGGATCCGAAGAGACATTGAAAAGTTTTCTAAAGAGATTCAATGATGTAGTTATAGAGGTAAGCAACCGTAAGGAGGAGACAATGTTGATGGCATTGATGAATGAGCTTCATCCAAAGATCGATTTTGGTAGATGGCTCAAGTGGAAGGAGTCTTCTACGTTGAAGAAGTTCTATTTGAGGTAGTTTCTATGTAACAACCCATATTTTTTTATGATTATATATTTAAATATAGTGTCGTTAATTGAATTTAAAGTCCAAAATATGACTTTTTGTAAATAGTCGAATTCGGACTCGAGACCATTTCCATTGAGTTCAAAACGGCGTTTACGACCTTTTTAAGTATAAACATCGATATGTTTGGAGTTGACTAGAATTTTGGTATTATTTAATTGGGCTTTGGGTTTTAGCCCACTAACCCAACAAGGTAACCAACTCCTCTACTAAATACCCCAACTCCTCTACTCTTCATTCATTCCACTCCTCATTTCCTAACACTTATGCTAAAGAGAAAAATGAGGAGAAAAGATAGTAAATTAGAAATTCTTAAACCTTAGATTCTTAGGAATTTCCAATTCAAGTTCTAGAAATCAAAGAGAAGCTTAGGTAAGCCTCCTCTTGATCTTCTCCATCTCAATCTCTCTTTAATTTTTAGAAATTCCTATAACCTAACTTAGGAAATTCATTTCATTCGATAATAAATTGAAGATTCTTGAGGTGTTATTGAAGAGAAATTGATCTTGCTTTGTTTTAGAGCTTCTCATTCCTTGTTTTTAAGTATAAAGGCGAGTTCTAGGACTCACATCTATGTCTATACCTTGATGGATGTTAGGTATGAATTTCTAACATCTAATTCATGTTCATTTGCTTTTGAGTAGAATTGGTTTGGTGAATTATCCAATTTTGGCTATTTTGAAGTCAAAATCTATGAAAATCCTACTATGGATGTTTGGACATGTTGTTTGGAGTGTATTGGAGAACCTATAGGCTGGGTTGTCATTTGACATAAATCCCAAGCCTCCGTTGCTTGTCAGATCATTTCTGAACCGATTTGGCCATTTATGGTCTACGTTGATTTTTGCCCTGAGCTTCAGCTCAGACATTTGGGAAAGAACTCAGATGTTGAGTCATCGGAATAAAAACTCCAGAATTATAGCTCAGTCATCTGAGGTTATTTACCAGACGTCTGAGTGATCTGGAAGAAAATTTCTACATTCTCAGCTCAGATGTCTGGGGAAACCGTCAGACGTCTGGCGCTTTTAATTCAGCCAACTTGCCTATTTTTATGTGGGTTTCCGTTTGAATCAATTTTTGTTGATCCAGTTATTTATTGTCATTTATTATCGACTTTGATGACTTTTTATGGATTTTCGAGAATATCCATTTGATGGATTCAATATCGATTTTCACAGTTTTAATTCACGTTTTTGTATGCGAATTTTTGATGATTGATTGTTTTTACAATCATTTCTGTGATTTGTCACTTTAAAATACAAAGGTTTCTGTACTAGTAGTAAATACTCAAACTCTTTCACAAAAATATTTTCAATGTTACTTTTAATACAAAGCTCGTTTTTAAAACCTTTTCCCAATCTATTAGTGTTATCCCGCCTTTTGGCAAGGCTGAGATATCAGGGTATTGACTAAAGATCAAGAATCGATCATCCTGAATATCGAGTATGCACAATTTCCCTATGGATGTCGATAAATTTTATCCGAGTCCGGATCGAGCTGTAATTGAAAAGACATGACAAGTAAAGCTATGAAGCCAACATTCCAAATTTCAAGTCAACTCGAGTTCATATGCTCAAGATATGATCGATGCAAGACAGAGAAATCATCTTAAGTGCATCCATAATTTCGTATCGGTCCGGCCGTCTCCATCACTTCGCATCGGTCAAATTAGTATCCCTCAAGCAGTCATTTGTTCGTATCCATCGATCTTCGGCCCCTATTTCATATCCATCCAACTTTAGATCCACCGAAGACTGTCTTCTTCGAATCGATCCACAAACGGGCCCGCTTCGAATCGATATGCTATCGCTTATTTCGTATCCATCGATTGTAGTACAAGTGTCTTGTTCGTATCGATCAAACTTCTTGCATACTTCGTATCGATCAACCACAAATCGATACGAAATAGACACTTCCCATCGATACGAACAGAACCGGACAATTGATCGATACACAAAATGCAGTACGATCGATACGAACAGAACCAGACGATTGATTGATACAATTATGGCAGGGTAATCGATCAGTACGAGTTAAGTAATGCGATCGGTACAAATAAAGCAAGAAATGATCGATAGGAATAAGGCACATGTGTAGGGAAGACTCGGTCGTTCGGCATAAAAAGTGGATCGATTCGAGGAGTTAGCACCATGTCAATTTGCAGGCACGTGCCCAGGAGCGATTCGAACCGATCGATACAAAGGCATCGATTCGAACGCGACAGCCCATATGAAACCCAAGTTTGCATCGATCATAACTCACAATTTACAAGTCCAAATGCTATGAAATTTTCATAGGAGCTTGCGTACAACCTAAGGAATGCTCCTACCAAGTTTCAAATTGATTGGATCATATCTTGATTGATACAAAGTTCGTTCGTTTCGATCATGGATCGAATCAAAATCGCCTAGGATCGATCGTGTGGGCCAACTCATGTGCCAGAAGAGGTCTCTTGAGATCTGAGCAAGATATTGGCATCCTACGCCTATAAATAGCGCCACAGAACCTAAAGAAAAAGGATATTTTAGCTCTTTGACATTTAGACTCTACCGGAACCATTTTTGTACTCCATAGCTGCTGTTGTACTTGAATTTCAACACTTTAATCTGCTGTAATCAGTTGTAATCAACGAGTGAATATTAATAAAGTCATCAACTTCATAGTGGACGTAGGCCATATGCCGAACCACTCTAAATCATTGTGTTTCTACATGTTTTTGTCATTTGTTTTTGAAGTGTTTGTTAGATAATCCACTTTTTACATTTCTATTCTTCGATTTTATCTCTTCAAATACTGCCGAAGAGTGTTGTGTCCAATTTTGGAACAAACACTTTGGTGCTTTCATCAAGAGAACATAATATTCCTCCTGCTCTTTTGTTATGCTATTGATATTGGATTTCACAAATCCAAGAAGAAGATTTGGATCTCAAGTTCAGAATCTTTCCAACCTATTGAGATTTACGTAAAATCTAGGAAAGGACTCTATTATTTGCTATGGTTAGCATAAGGACCGCCTCCATAGCTGCAGATCAAGAAGGACGGGGAAAACAGAATCCCGTACAACTACCTCTATCCAACCAGAATGCTGTCAGACCTTCATATTCATCCGGCCCTGTCACCCGACAAGAGTTCCAAATGTTTATGCAAGAGTTGACCCAGAGTTGACAACAACTTACCGAACAACTACGCGACAACGCAGAGCTGACTAATCAGCTAGACCGCCAAAGGCGCAGAAGATCAAGAAGAGATCATGCTTCTTATTCCTCCACCAAAAGTTCAGCCTCATCAGACTACCATCACAGATCTACGTGCCCACGACTGGACGTAAGCTACATCCAAGCCATCGGACATCAACCTACACTAAACACTGGGCAACCTAGAACTGGCCCGTCAACCAGCTACCAGACTGGACCCTCCTCCTACAGAGGTACCGTTCCTCACTACACCATAGACAACCGCACCATTACCGCCGCTATTGAACCAGGGGATGATGCCCGAAATCAACCAGATCTGAACCATCGTCAACATGGATATACTTCCGAACCTTACGTCCCCGAAGACTAGGAACCAAGGAGGCGAGACGTGGACCGTCGACAGCGTCCGGTCCAGCCTTGCATTGTGGAACCCGACCACACCTTGGCTCAACGTGCGTAGAATGTCCAGATGCCGGATATACCAACTATGATTTGTCAGATGATCTCTGAGAGTTACTAATGATTATGGGGGAATCTCCCGGAGTCATAGCCCTTTCACTGATGACATACCATATGCTGAACTCCCTCGACGATTTAGAATGTCGGCTTTACCAGTCTATGAGGGAAGTGCTGATCCAAACCAACACATTCTGAAGTGCGAGTGGTTGATGAATGCTGCACGGGCTGATGATGCAGTTAAATGTCAGAGCTTTCTGATCTCACTGGAGGGCATAGCTACTATGTGGTTCACTCGTTTGCCACCCCGATCTATTACTTGTTTTGATCAACTGGCAACCAAGTTCGTTGAGCAGTTTCGAATGCATGTTGTGAGGCCAAAGGATGTTAATACTCTGTCTTGTGTCACTCAAGCTCCTAGAAAGACACTCAAACACTATTTAGAGAGGTTTCATGCTGCATGTATAGAGATAAGTAATCCCAATGAAAACTCTATCTTGATGGCATTAACTAAGGGGATTGATCATGATTCCGAGTTCGAAAATTGGTTGGCTGGGAAGCCTCCCGCGTCATCGGACCGTTTCTATTCCAAAACAACCCAATTCTTGAGAAGAGAGATTGCGAAACAGTCTAGGAAGAAGGATGACGTGGGGCCTAATGGTGAAGGAATTCATGGTAATGTTGCAGTCAAGCAGTCCGAGGAGAGTTTTGGAAAAGTCCAATTGAATATTCAGAATAAAAACTCAGCAGAAAGATAGTGGGAATCAGAATAGAAAGCGGGATCAGAACCGTGGCCCGTGACGTAGAGCTCCTATGTTCGATAATTACACTCCTCTAATACGTCGTTGGAGAATGTATATCTACAAACCTGCAATACTATCTAGTAAAAGAAGCCTGCTCCAAAGCCATCATCAAAGAGGCAAATCCAAACGGGAAAATTATGTGGGTTTCATGAAAGTTATAGCCACAATACGAATGAGTGTTACCATTTGTAAGATCTCATTGAGAAGTTGATTAGAGAGAGGAAGTTGGAACAGTTTGTGCGGGCACCGCAGTTTGGAGGTGCGGGCCCATCGAATCGGAATAATATACCCAATCAGGAAAGACAGGAGGAACCTGCTCGTACCGGCGGAATGTTGGTGATAAATACAATAAGTGGTGGTTCTCATCCAGCAGACAGAAGCTAGAGGGAAATGGAGTCGTATGCCAGCTCTGTTAGGCATGCACACTTCGAATGTTGTAGTAGTTATGATAATGGGGCTTCGGCCAAGCAACAAAAGACGATGACCGATGACATTGTGTTTCGAAACAGAGACGCTAATAAGGTCGAAGCCCCCACTATCGATCCACTGGTCATATCAGCTCAGGTAGGTCCTACTTGGATGAAGAGGATATTGGTTGACAGTGGAAGCTCTGTGAATTTTTTTTTTAAACGGGCGTATGATCTAATGAAAATGGAAGTTAAAGACTTGAAGCCTTGTCAATCTCGCATTCATGGCTTCAATGGGAGTGCTACTACACCCACTGGAATAGTGGAACTACCAGTGGAACTGGGAGTTGGAGAACGCTGGAGAGTCTGGATACTGCAATTTGTTGTGTTGGACATAGACTCCCCTTACAATGCTTTCTTGGGCTGACCGACCCATGCTGAATTCAAAGCGGACATTGCCCCACGGTGCTTAACTCTGAAATTCCCCACCGATCGTAGGGTCAGAGTCGTTCTAGGAGACCAGGCTATTGGACGAGCCTGTTATGTTGCTGAGCTGCGTGGGGAACAGCGAAAGGGGAAAGGTAAGGGCGTAGAGGAATCTCTCTACGTCTGTATTGCTGACAATTGATAATTGGTGCCAGGGCCCAGGCCCAGGCACCCCAATCAATTCCAGAGGGATCTTGACCCGAGAGACACTGAAAGTGAAGATGAAACTAAAGATAGTCAAGCTTCCCCAGCTGAACTGAAAATCGATGTCTCGATCGACGATGATGACGATTCAAAGATGATAAAGATTGGATCTCAGTTAAGCCAACAGATGCAGTAGGAATTAGTTGAGTTTCTCTAGACGAACCTCGACGTATTCGCCTTGATGCATACCGACATGTGTGGGATCTCGTCGGACATCGTGAGCCACACTCTGAATATTGACCCGTGGTATATCCTGGTCAAATGGAAAATGCGTGGTATGGATCCAAAAAGATCTGTCGCCCTTAAAGAAGAGGTCGATGAGTTAAAATCGAATGGGTTCATCCAAGATGCCTTATACTCGGAGTGGGTATCCAATCCCGTACTTGTTCGAAAGCCAAATGGGAAATGGAGAACGTGTGTTGATTACTCAGACCTGAATAAAGCTTGCCCGAAAGATAGTTTTCCACTTCCTCGAATTGATCAACTCGTAGATTTAACGGTTGGGCACGAGTTATTATCTATTATGGATGCTTATTTCGGTTACAACCAGATACCCGTGCACTTACCTGACCAAGAACATAACATCATTGTAACCGATCTGGGACTCCACTACTACAAAGTCATGCCTTTCGGACTCAAGAACGCCAGAGTAACATACCAACGACTAGTCAATCGAATGTTCGCCAACCAGATCGGAAAGATCATGGAATATATATAGATGATATGCTAGTAAAGTCACGATTCTCCACTGATCATACAAAAGACTTGGAATTGATGTTTAGTATCCTTCAGGAATATAGGATGAAGCTCAACCCATTGAAGTGTCACTTTGGGGTCGCATCCGGAAAATTCCTTGGGTTTATCATCAAAGCTCAAGGAATCGAAGCAAATGCCGAAAAGATCTGGGCAATCAGAAATCTTGAGACTCCAAGGACTATAAAGAAAGTTCAAAGTCTCAATGGGAAAGTAGCAGTACTAAGCAGGTTCAATTAGAAATCCATCGACAAATGCATCCCTTTCTTCGATTTGGTTAGGAAAGGAAAATGTAACTTCTAATGGACTGTAGAATGTGAAGGAGCATTTCGAGCACTGATTCAACATCTCTCCACACCACCTACTCTGTCAAAGCCTATTGATCACGACAAGTTGTACATCTACTTGGTGGTATCAAAAAACGTAATCAGTGCTGCCCTAATTCAGGAAGAAGACCGAGTACAGAAACTGGTCTACTATGTTAGTAAACGACCAACCGGAGCTGAGAGGAATTATCCAAAGCTAGAGAAGTTTGTTTATTGTCTCATTATTGCCTCAAGGAGCTCTATTCATATTTCTAAGCTCATCCTATCACTGTTTGCACTGATCAGCCGTTACGACAGGTCCTTAAGTGGCCTGAAACGTCTGGTAGGTTACTCAAATGGAACATTGAACTGAGCCAGTTTGATATTACTTACACCCCGAGATGAGCTATTCAAGGACAAGTCCTAGCGGATTTCATAGCTGAATTTACCATCCCAGAGGACTTGCCCAAAACCAAAAAATCTTACGAATACATCTAGAAGCTGCATACTGATGGTGCATCAAACGACCAGGGCTCGGGTGCTGGGGTTGTACTGGAAATCCCCAAAGGTCAATCCATATGTTATGCTCTAAAGTTTGATTTTTGTGTGACCAATAATGAAGCTGAATATGAAGCCTTGCTTGCTAGACTGAAACTCGTCCAAGATTTGAGGATTATTGATGTGGAAATTTATTATCATTCACAACTAGTTGTATGTCAAGTTCGGGGTGAATATCAGGCAAAAGATCGAAGAACGGCTGCTTATCTATCTCGAGTCGAGGAGATACTTAATCAGTTTTATTATTATGCCATCTTCTACATACCCCATGATTGCAATCAAAAGGCTGATTCATTGGTGAAGTTAGCAAGTACGAGCGAAGCACAACAAAGGGGACTTGTTCCTATAGAAATGTTACCTTCCCCAAGAATTGATCAGATGGAGACAGACTGGATATTTGAAATCGCTCCCGATATGGAGCCGTGGATGACTCCGTTCCGAAGTTACCTTGAGCATGGAATGCTGCCTGAGCGAAGAAGTGAGAGGAGACAGATTCTACATAAAGTTGCATAGTTCATTCAGAATGGAGTCATGTATAGAAGGGGATACTCCTTCCTCTACTCTGATGTATCATCCACGATGAAATTAAGCGAGTGTTGCATGATGTTCACGAAGGAGAATATGGCGATCACACCGGGAGGCAAGCTCTTGCTAAGAAAGTACTCCATCATCGAAATTCCTAGAGCTCCACCTATCGAGATAACCCAAATGGTCTATCCATGGCCGTTTGCGGTATGGGGCATCGATAACATTGGCTCTCTAGCGAAGTACGCCATCGTCGCAGTTGATTACTTTACCAAATGGGCCGAAGCTGAACCTCTTGGTACAATCACGACGAAGAAAGCGATCAACTTTATAGTCCGCAACATTATCTGTCGATTTGGTCTCCCACATACCATCATCGCTGATAACGGAACCCAGTTTGACAGCGTCGAACTCAAGGATTTCTTCCAATGATTCCACATTCGAAAGAAATTCTCTGCAGTTGCACACCCTTAAGAGAATGGCCAGGTTGAAGTTGTTAATAAGGTATCAAATCTATCCTGAAGAAACGATTGGAAAAGGCGGGGGCATGTGGGTTGATGAACTTCCTATGGCTTTAACGGCTTATTGAACAACCCACAAGTCCGCGACCGGACACACTCACATTCTCTCTATCCTAAGGTTTATTAGGTGTTATTCTAGTCGAGATGGAAGTACCTTCTCATCATGTGACTTATTATGATCCAAAGATCAATGCCATATTACTTGCTAAATCCTTGGATTTGCTGGATGAGAAGCGCGAAGAGGCTGATTTGAGGGCAGCCGCATACCGAAGTCGAGTCGTCCGATTATACAATGCCAAGGTTCGACCCCGAAGCTTTGAACTCGACGAGCTCGTCCTCAAAAGAATCTATCTAACTCCTTTGCACATGAAACCAACGTGGGAAGGCACATATGTGATTGAACGGAAGCTCGAAGATGGCACATTCAAGTTTTTGACCGTTGACGGTCTTACTTTGCCGAGAGCCTGGAACAGCAAGAGTCTCTGTCGCTACTACACATGACAGGCTTTATTTATTTTAGTCTATTTTTCATCCGCAATTTGTTTCTGCATTTTGAAATTTGAATTTGTAATAAGGCATCTTCTTTTGCCATGTTTTCTCATTTCAGCAATAAAATGCCATCTCTTCAAGCCAGAGCTGCGATTTATTGAATGTGACATGCAACTATCACGATGCATGAAGAGCTAAGTTCCATCATACATTGGAATTTATTCAAAAAGGAGGTGACTGTGATACGAACGACCACTCTCTAAGTGAAACCCGAGCTCGGGAGCAAGCCATCACACTGAAGCCAAAGAAGGACTGACACACGACAATCATTTAACTAACTCCAGTCTCCCAGAGTGTGAGCTGGAGTATGAACTTATAAATGCAGTTTCGAAGAGGGTGGATCCGTCAACCTAACGACTTCGACCGTATCCTAACCAAGTTCAAGGAGGATGGACCCATCCATCTAACGACCTCACTTGTTAACTCGGGGTGGATGTGAATCGACCATTCATGATCCTGATAAGTCCATCGTTTCCGGAGTACGAACGGAATCCCAAAGCCTGAATAGATGTGACTGACCATCTATCGCCCAACTCCAAATTCCCAGAGTGCATATTGGAGTATAAACATCAACTCCGAATTCCCGGAGCGTGAATTGGAGTATAAACATTAACTCCGAATTCTCAGAGTGCGAGTCGGAGCATAAACATCGACTCCAGATTCCTAGAGTGTGAGTTGGAGTATAAACATCAACCAGCTTCAAGTTCTCGAAGTGTGAACTAGAGTACAAATGACGATTATCTCCGAATTCTCGAAGTGCGAACCAGAGTATCGACCGCGAAAAACTCTGAGTCCCCAAAGTGTGGACATAGTACAAACATAACTTAGGTGTAAATGACCACTCACAAACTAACTTAATTCCCCAGAGCGTGGACAAATACTTAAAACTTAACCAGGCGTGATCGACCGCCAACATACAAATGCAGGTCCTCGGAGTGATGGACACGATCATCGATAAGTGAGCGAGTGTGATTCGACCACTTGACTCTCACTTGTTTTGGCATCGATTAAATGCTGTTAAGCTCGAAGAAATGAAAGCTAAATGCAATCATCGATCAGTCTTTACAACTCATCTCCGAAGCTAGTGCCAAAGCTTAAGTGTCAACCATTGACTGAAGTAGTGCAACATCAAAGTTCAGCTTAATCCCCAGTTATAACTCGTGTCTATGATTCCTGGACATGACAAACAAAAACAAACTTGACTCAAAGGTTGGAACTCCACAGTGCACTGAATTAGAATTCGAATACCGGAACACTTAAGAAAAAATAGATAATAATTGAGATGAAGTGAAAACAAAATTTTATTTCAACTAACTGTGAAAGAAGTTCATGTACAAGTTATTTCTAAAATTCCTAATAGCAGGGGTCAAACCCGCATCTATACATGACCTACAAAAACTAAAGGAAATTCCTATCTACTCAAAATGTGCCGAACAGGCCTATCTACTCTTTCTTCTTCCTCGTCTACTTCTTCGGGTGGACCCGCTGGAGCTGCTAGTGATTTTTTGCTTCAAGCTCTAGCCTTTCAGCGGTCGATCTCCAAGCGAGGGCATGATCTGTAACGATCTCGTTTTTAAATCAAATTTAAATTAGTAATTGATATGAATTTTGGAATTTATTTTGGAGTTAATTTGAATTTAAATTTGAATTTGGATTAGAATTTAAATATAAATATTTTGGTAAAATAATTTAGATTTGGAGAATGATACATGTGATCTTTTATTAATATATAATTTAATTTCAAATTTACTTTCTTCAAAAGTTATACATACATACATACATACATATATATATATATATGAATAGATTATGATTTGAGTTTGAATTTGAATTTGAAATTCAAAATATAAAATATCTTAAAAATATTTGGATTGAAAATATTAATATATATGTATGATTTTTCATTAATGTATAAAATTATTTTAAAACATTTTTCTTTTAAAATTGTATGAAAATAACAAAGGAAATGTGATTATAAAAATAGAAAATGCAATTTAGAATAATATACATAAATGTATTATAAAGTAAGAGCATAATCTAAAAATAATGTATAAACATTTTCTCATGCAAGAAAATTTACAAGTGTCAGTATTTAACATATCAATTAACAAGTGTAACACTATAATTTGAAAACTTACAAGTGTTAAGATTTAAATTATGAAAATGAACAAGTGTCATTTTGTTTGAAAATTGATAAAAATTAGAAAACAAGATTATATAAGCTATTTCGTTTCCTCTCTCAATTATTTTATACTTTATTTTCAAAAATCTAAAGCTTGAGAAAAATCAAAACATAAACCAGATCAAAGAAAAAAATAGAAACCAGTAGACAACTCAAATCAGAGAAAAGAAACTTAAAGGAAAAACCAGAAGAAAACAGGAATCAAACAAATTCTATCAATTTTCAACCTGAAGACTAACTCATCTCAAACCTGAATCAACGTATAGATTCAATCAACATCTAGAAATTAAGCAAATTACATATCAAAATAAGATTCACTTCCCAGTTTCAAATTTTAAGATCAACTTCCAAGAATTTTTTACAAGCCCTCTATTTTCAGGTTGACAAGTGAGTAAACTTCTTTAAAAATTTGGAATGGCACTTGTTGTTTGTGATGATGCTTGAGGATAAATTGTAAAATGTTCACATGCAAGCAGATATATGTAGATATATGCAAGGATGACTATGCATGTCTGTTATCAAATAGTTGCCTCTGTTTGGAAAACAGGTTTTCAAAACCTGTTTGAAAATTAAAATCCTTCTCCTCTGATTCTGTTAAACTGTAGGATCCAAAAAAAAAATGTTTGTTTAAACATGTTTTAAGCTCTAAAAACAAATCCAAGCATAATTAACAAAAAAAATTTCTGAAATAGATAAGCACAGTACATATCAAAATCTCGAGAATCGTATTTTCTGATTTCAGGTATAACTTCTGAATTATTTTCAAAAATGAGCATTTTTAAAAGTAAAGTTAAATTTTATAGTGAAGTATCGATCAAGAAATTTGGGGTTGAATGTATTTGGGATTTTTAATGATTTCTGGTCATCGTCGAATTGTGGTTTGACGTGATCATGGATGAAGCTAGCTAGGAGGTCGCGGAGTTTAAGAAATATGCTTGGAAAAATTTCCGATCATCGTGGTGGCTAAATTTTGATGATTTAGGGTTTAAGCCATGTTTTTTGTATTGGTCGGAATTCGACCAATTGCAGCATCGACGTTGCATCGGACTGGTCCAGGACGAATAGAAGTGGTGCATGGTTGATAGGAGGAGCTCTAGACGAGGGTGTGTGGCTTTTGGTGGTCTATCGCTGACAGAGGAAGATTGGGTGATCGAACTTTTGTTTCAGTTTGGGTCAGGTTACTCATTTGCGACTTCATCGTAGTTTATGGTTTTTGGGTGGTCTGGAGGGTAGGTCGGGTTGTCGCCGACTCGATGATGGCCGAAGTTTGGGTCGGAGGTGGCCGTTCCGTTTGTGCATGCGCACGAGGCCTAGTTTGTATCAGGCAGCTTGGTAGGGGAAGAAGGGGTGGATGTCTCGAAGTAAACTTATAGGAGTTCGTGCGTTGGCTCGTGTTTAGAATCGGGTATTTGCAAGTTAATCCCGGGTTTAGAAAGACTTAACCAAAACTTAAGTTAAAAAATGAAAATTGGGGTTCTATTCGGAGGGAACTCGAAGTAAACAAGTGATTTCCTCGAGGGAAACTCGGGGTTAACTCGAGTATTAGCATTTCCAGTTTTTAAAACTTTAACAATTTAAGTCAATTAAATTTCTAAATCTATTCTTTTTAAAATGAAGATTGTTTGTTAAATTGGAATGTGCAACAAAAGGTTTTGAAAGTGAAATATTTTAAATTAATTAAGTTAAGATGTTTTAAACTTACATATTTAAAGAGTTTATTCTAAATAAAAAACTTAACAAAGAGATTAAGGAATTAATCAAATGTGTTTTAAATTGCTAACTTAAAAGTTAAGTTAATTTATTTTGTTAATGATAATTAAATAATTAATTATTTATAATTATTAAATGATTAAAAATGATTTACTGAAGGTTAATAATTATTAATAAAAGGTTAATTAATATATAATTAAGGATTATTTAATTAAGGTAATTTAGTAAGGGATAATTAATAAATGAAGGTAATTAAGATTTAATTAATTTATAATTAAGGATAACTAATCACTGATTAAAGATAATTAATAAAAGTGATTATGTGATTAAATAATTATAATCACACGGTTAATTCATCTTACTTGTAGATGATTGATTATGATTAAATGCCTTCAGATGATTGATACCCCTGTTATGTGATTCTGATACTTTGTTGTGAATTGTTGTGTATTGAACTGTGATATCCGTGATTTTTTTCTGTGTGAATGTGAAAACCCCTTGGCCCGTAAAACGACATTTAAATTTCAATGTGATAGGAAGTCGGATTTCAGTTGGTTATCCGAAACCCACATCGAACCTAAATGATGAATCTTTGTGATTGATATATTCACATGTTTTTAAATTAAGCGCTTACTATTCGGTTTCGCCGGGAGAGGACTTTGTGTCATATAACCCATTTCGAACAGTGATACGACAACGTGGATAGCATTTGAAGACCGGTGGTGAAGACCGGGTATTTTTGAAAACAAAAGGATTACTTGTCGAATGTCTCTGCATCATTGCTCCGGTATATAAATCTCTATATGTGATGGGGAGTCCGATCGGGATATTGAAAACCCGGATTTGCAAGGGCTTCTTTGTGAATTGCCTTCGGTTCCATTCGAACCCGGAACAGACTTGTATGGATGTGTGTCTGACATTACATTTTGAGACGTAAAACTGGTTTCTATTAAATACATTTCTATCTAGTGGCAGAGAATTTATTCTCTTAGTTTGACACCCTTCTCAGAGACGTATGAGCTCAAAGGTTATGTAGTTGATGGTTACTAATGATACATTCCCAATTTGGTAATGTGGCATACGAAGTGCTGCTGATCATTTGTTGATCGAAGCATGGCTTTTGTGTAAAGCGTAGCTTTGTGGACGACACCTCATTGGACCTTACAACCCGAAAATGGTCAAAACAGGAAGAATGTGGCAAGGTTATAAGGGTCGCGCCCTTTAGTATATGTCATTTCCTTCTGGAAAAGGGTGGTATCATGGTATGGATCTCAGATATTTAACCTATGTGGTTGCTGCAAATTTATTGCTTTGTGGTTGTTGCTTTGTGGTTAAGGATCCTTAGATAAAGGTCGGTAACGACCAGGGGATGGCATGTTCATGTCAGTAGTTACCAATTTATAGAGGTAACTCATCCTTGTGTTAGCATAAAGCTGGTTAAGTTCTCGAGGAGTCCCTCTAGAGGCGTACCCATGTGGCATAGGAAGTTCCTTAGCCTGAACATTTTTTGAAAATCTAAAGAAACAATACGCGCCCTGTACGGTTTTAGTTGTATAACCTGCCATGCAGCGTGGCGGTAACTTGCCATAAAACATGGTAGCTATAGTATGCATACGACGAAATGTGGTATGCTGGCTAAGATTGTTTCGAAATGTTTTCTACACTATGCACTAATAATAATATCTAAAAGAGTTTTCTCGTATCAAGCATATTTGACTATCATAAGGAGAAATCTCCTCCGATTGTGTGATTGCATTGTGTGTGTGGGGAAGGCCTTATGGTAGTCTCATTTTCTAAAAGCATGAACATATTTCTTTTTAAATTGTTTTTTTCAAACAATTGTTTTGTTTACTCATACCAGTCTCATGACTGACCTGGAGTTTATTGTTCCCTTCCTAAACTCTGGATTCCCATAGTTTTCCACACAGGTAGCATAGAAGCAGGTTATCGGTGTTTTGGAGCTAGCTTGGATAGTAGATTTGGAGCTAGGAATCTTTGATACATTTGGAGTTTTTGGTTTGGAAATCTTTTGGAAGCATTTGAAGCTTGAAAGAAGGTGCTTATGTTGGATTTTCGCTCTCGATCTTTTTCGTTTGGAAAACTTTATTGAACTCATTATAGCCTTGATGTTGTTTCTCCGCTATGATGTTATGTTGTTGTAATCAAATATTGTAATGATGTTGTATCTATATTATGATCAATGATAATTCTTTTGTTTCCACTATTTTATATTCATCTGATGTTATTATAAGCTCTGCCGAACTGGAGTTCAATGTTCAAATCTTCGACAGTCGAATACAAGTGAGGTATTTGATGTCGATTTCTGAACGCTGAATTTCGAGTCGTGACAAGTGGTATCAGAGCTAAAGGTTGAGTAAGAGATTTAGCTTAGGAGTATAACACATTAGATGGCTCATTAGAGATAGGGTGAAGAATACCGTAGAATGAGTATAACCCGAAAGACCGAAAGCCTAAATTTTCTTGGTATATTTCTTTAAACTGTTAATATCCCTAAGATATCTCGTCCGTATGCCTAAATCAAGTTTTTTGCTATTTATAGATAGTAAAAATGAGTGCGAGAAGAGGACGAGGAAGGGGATGGGGAAGTACCACCGTAACTGGTCAAGTCCCTGCAATAGCAGCTATTCCTATTCAGCTCCAGCCGAATCCGGCTGATCTATATCGAAGTTTTTCTAGACTTGGTGGAAAGCCGTTCACTGGAAAGGAGTATGTTATCGAAGCACAAGCCTGGATTCGATAGTGTGAAAGGATTTTTAGAGGATTGAAGTTGGAAGACGATCAGAAGAGATTGATAGCTTCTTGGCAACTCCAAGAAGAAGCTTTAGTATGGTGGGAGACTATTATAGTGGATGAGTTCTCTTGGGATCAATTCAGAGAAGTGTTTGAGCAGCGATATATGCCATCTGCTGGTATCTCTAGAATGTACCAGGAATTCATAGATTTGAAGTAAGGGAGCTTATCATTTGAAGGGTACTTAAACAAGTTCAACGAGTTATCTCGATTTGGTCCGGGGTTGGTGATTACACCATTGAAGAAGAATGAAAAATTTATTCGAGGGATGAATAAGAAGTTCCATAAGTGGATGATAGACCACGTGAAGGAATCTTTTTCTGATTTGATCGATATGGGTTATAGATATGATACCCTGGATAAGCAGGAAGTTCCGAAGGAGAAGGGAAGTGCAATCAGTCCGCATTTGAAGAAAAGGAAGTTCGAAGGGAAGAAACCATGGCAAGGCACGGAAAAGAAGAATAATCAGGAGGATAAGGCAAAGGATGTTACTTGTTTTAATTGTTTGGAGAAGGGGCATTTCTCAAGTAGATGCAAGAAGCCAAAGAAAGAAGTAAAGAAAGATTGCCCAGCAAAGAAACAAGCACAAGTGGTGAAAATGTATGCGATAAAAATGACCCCTCAGCTTCAAAAGCGGATAAAGGAAAAGGAGTATTAGAGGGTAACCTTCTCATTTATGATAGAGTTGTTAGAGTTTTATTCGATATGGGAGCCACACATAGCTTTGTCTCCCAACAAACCGTAGATGAATTAAACTTGAACCTGATTTTATCGAGGAACCCATTTGCTTGAAGAATTCGGTTGGTGGCCCTACAATTCTTTGTCTATATTGTAGAAAAGTGCCCATCTTATATTCCTATCATCAATTTCCTATTAACCTTTATGTTCTTGACTTCAATGAATTTGAATCTTACTCGAAATGAATTGGTTAACCAGATATGAAGCTAAATTAGATTGTAAAAATCGAACAATTTCGGTCAGAACCAAATTCGGGAATTTTATCAAAATCTCTTGTGAGGATCCAAGTCCTAAAAGAGATAAGCTGATGTATACTTTGGGATTTCCTAAACCTAGTCTGGAATCTATACCTATTGTCTGGGAATTTCAAGACGTATTCAAAGAAGTTAAAACTTTACCTTTGCATAGAGAAACTGAATTCAGAATTGATTTAATTCCCAATGCTCGTCCAGTTGTTCATGCAAGTCGCAGGATGGCACCTAGGGAAAGGATAGAATTAGACAAACAAACCCGTTGCTAGAGAAAGGATTAATACATCCTAGTATTTCTGAATGGGGTTCAGCTGTGGTCTTCGTAGCCAATTCTGACGGATCCTTAAGATTGTGCGTGGACTATCGCGATCTCAATAAATTAACTCTTAAAAATAAATTTCCTTTACCTAAAATCCACGATCTTTTCGATCAGTTGCATGGCGCTTGGTTTTTTTCAAAGATGGATCTAGCCCAGGGATTCCATCAGCTACGAATTGCTGAGGACTGTGTTCACTTAACAGCTTTCAAGGGTCCAGTTACATTCTACGAATGGTTTGTCATGCCTTTCGGACTAACCAATGCTCCCGCATACTTCGTAGACTTAATGACCCGTGTATTTCGAGAGGTGTTGAATAAATTTGTTCTGGTGTTTATTGATGATATTTTAATCTACCCCAAAACTGAAGAAGAGCATGCTGAACATTTAAGAATTGTTTTGGAGATATTGAGGAGGAACATTCTATTTGAAAATTTTTCTAAGTGTCATTTTTGGGTCAAGGAAGTTAGATTTCTCAGGTATATTATTAATAAAGAGGGCACCTCTGTTGATCCAAGCATGGTTTCTGCTATTCTAGACTGGAAACAACCCACTACTCCGAAAGAAGTTCGAAGTTTTCTGGGATTAGCGGGGTATTACAGAAAGTTTGTCCAGGATTTCTCCAAGTTGGACAGTCCATTGACTAAGCTAACTATGAAAAATGCCAAATTCGATTGGACTATGAAATGTGATGAAGCATTCTAGGAGTTGAAGAGGAGATGAACTATCGCTCCTGTTCTCGCTATTATTAAGGGGAATCAAGGCTTATCTGTTTATACAAATGCTTGTGGTGATGGTGTGGATGCTATGCTAATGCAGAATGGTAAGGTAATTGCCTACGCGAGTAGACAATTATGTCCGCATGAGAAAAATTACCCAACCCACGATCTGGAACTCTTGTTGTTATTTTCGCTTTGAAAATCTGGCGACATTATCTTCTGGGTGAAAATTTTGAATTATTCACCGACCACAAATCTTTGAAGTATCTCTTCACCCAGAAAGATCTAAATCTGAGGCAACAATGTTAGTTGGAATTCCTAGAGTCTAACGACCTGGATATTCAGTACACACCCGGAAAAACTAACATTGTAGAAGATGCTTTGAGTAGAAGGCATGTTGTTCTCGCCTATCTAGTTATCACTCCTACTCTTCTTGAAAAGATCACTAGTAAGCATAAATAAGATGTGTTTCTTCGAGAAATTCATAAAAGAATATGTCAAGGTGAGGATTCCATTTTTGGAATCAATAATAATGGAGTTATAAGACTGAAAGGCAGGATGTGTGTCCTAGACATTCCGGATCTAAAACGTGAAGTTTTGAACCAGTGTCACAAGTCCAAGCTTAGTATCCATCCAGGAGTTAATAAGATGTATTGAGATATCGAAAGGACTTTCTGGTGGAAAACAATGAAAAGGGATATATCTATTCATGTCAGTCGTGTGCTACTTGTCAGCAAATAAAATTGATCAAAAGAAGATGGCAGGTTTACTCCAACCATTGGAGGTGCCTAAGTGGAAGTCGGATCAAGTTTCTATGGATTTCATAGACGATTTACCAAGAACTTAGAAAAGTAATGAGGCAATTTGGGTTATCGTTGATCGTCTAACCAAGACTGCCCACTTTATCCCAGTAAAGTCTACCCGAACAGCTGCAAGTTTGGCAAAGTTATATATAATAGAAATTGTTTGTATCCACGGTATACCAAGTAGTATAGTGAGTGATCGTGACCCGATCTTCACTAGTGGGAGGCAGTTCAAGCCGTATTGGGAACCAAACTGAACTTCAGCACTGCTTATCACCCGCTGTCTGATGGGCAAACGGAAAGAATAAATTGAATCTTAGAAGACCTTTTGCACGCTTGTATTTTCAACTTTGGTGGTTCATGGGAGGACCATTTGCATCTGGTTGAATTCTCGTGTAATAATAGCTATCAGGCCAGTATCGAAATGGCTCCTTTCGAAGCTTTATATGGTCGTCCGTGTTGATCACCTGCATGTTGGATTGAGTCAGGTGAAAGACTCGTCCTTGGACCGGATATGATTAAAGAAACTATGGAGAAATTTGATTTTGTTCGAAAGAAATTGAAAACGACTCAAAGTCATCAGAAAAGTTATTACGATCGTAGGAGAAGATTTTTAGAATTTCAGGTTGGAGATTCCGTATTATTAGAAGTGTCTCCAATGCGTGGTGTGTTGAGGTTTGGAAAGACTGATAAGCTGGCACCATGATATATTGGTCCTTTTCCGATACTGGAGAGGATCGGTCCTTTGGCATATCGATTGCAGTTACCCAACTGGTTATCTGGCGTACACAATGTGTTTCATGTTTTCCATCTTTGAAAATATGTGCACGATCCAGACTGTATCATTGAAGAGGCTGCTCGGCAGGATCTTGAAATCACTCCCAACTTAGCAGTCAAAAGAGAACCATTAAAGATCATTGGTCGGGATGAAAAGTAGCTAAAAAATGAAGTTGTGAAATAGGTTAAGGTGTAATGGAGTGGTGATCCAAATGACTGTACTTGGGAAACAGAGGATAGCATGCAGAAGTCCTATCTCAATTACAGAGTGGATATTCTAGCTAGATTGGTAAGCCATTTCTCTATCCTTTTATATTCATGTATTCTTTCTTTGTTTCTCCCTTTCTCTTCCAAATTTCGAGGATGAAATTTTCTTAAGAGGGGAATATGTAACGATCTCGTTTTTAAGTCAAATTTAAATTAGAATTGATATGAATTTTGGAATTTATTTTGGAGTTAATTTGAATTTAAATTTGAATTTGGATTTGAATTTAAATATAAATATTTTGATAAAATAATTTAGATTTGAAGAATGATACATGTGATCTTTTATTAATATATAATTTAGTTTCAAATTTATTTTCTTCAAAAGTTATATGTGTATATATATATGAATAGATTATGATTTGAATTTGAATTTGAAATTCAAAATATAAAATATCTTAAAAATATTTGGATTGAAAATATTAATATATATGTTTGATTTTTCATTAATGTATAAAATTGTTTTAAAACATTTTTCTTTTAAAATTTTATGAAAATAACAAAGGAAATGTGATTATAAAAATAGAAAATGCAATTTAAAATAATATACATAAACGTATTTATAAAATAAGAGTACAATTTAAAAATAATGTATAAACATTTTCTCATGCAAGAAAATTTATAAGTGTTAGTATTTAATATATCAATTAACAAGTGTAACACTATAATGTGAAAACTTACAAATGTTAATATTTAAAGTATGAAAATGAACAAGTGTCATTTTGTTTATTTTTTGAGGAAAATTGATAAAAATAGAAAACAAGATTATATAAGCTATTTCATTTCCTCTCTCAATTCTTTTATACTTCATTTTCAAAAACCTAAAGCCTAAGAAAATTAAAACATGAACCAGATCAAAGAAAAAAATAGAAACCTATAAACAACTCAAATCAGAGAAAAGAAACGTAAAGGAAAAACCAGAAGAAAACAGGAATCAAACAAACTCTGTTAATTTTCAACCTGAAGACTAACATATCTCAAACCTAAATCAAAGTATAGATTCAACCAACATCTAGCAAGGAAGCAAATTACAGATCAAAATAAGATTCAATTCCCAGTTTCAAATTTCAAGATCAACTTCCAGGATTTTTTTACAAGCCCTCTGTTTTCAGGTTGACAGGCGAGTAAACTTCTTTAAAAATTTGGAATGGCACTTGTTGTTTGTGATGATATTTGAGATAAAATTGTAAAATGTCCACATGCAAGCAGATATATATAGATATATGCAAGGATGACTGTGCAGGTCTGTTATCAAATATGTTGCCTCCGTCTGGAAAATAAGTTTTCAAACCTGTTTGAAAATTAAAATCCTTTCCTTTGATTCCTATTAAACTGTAGGATCCAAACAAAAATTGTTTGTTTAAACATGTTTTAAGCTCTAAAAATAAATCCAAAATTAACATAAAAAATTTCTAAAAATCAAGAAATATATATAAGCACAGAACATATCAAAATCTCGAGAATCGTATTTTCTGATTTCAGGTATAACATCTGAATCGTTTTTAAAAATGAGGATTTCTAAAAGTAAAATTAAAAAATTTAGTGAAGTATTGATCAACAAATTTAGGGTTGAACATATTTGGGATTTTTAATGATGTCTATTCATTTGCGAATTATGGTTTGACGCGATCATGGATGAAGCTCGCTGGGAGGTCGTAGAGTTTAAGAAAAATGCTTGGAAAAATTTCCAATCATCGTGGTGGCTAAATTTTAAAGATTTAGGGTTTAAGCCACGTTTTCTGTATTGGTCGGAATTCGACCAAATGCAACATCGATGCTGCATCAGACTGGTCCAGGGCGAACTGAAGTGGTGCTTAGTTGATAAGAGGAGCTCTCGATGAGGGTGCGGGCCTCTGGTGGTCTATGTCGCCGATACGAGGAAGATTGGGTGATCGAACTTTTATTCCAGGTTGGGTTAGGTTACTCATTTGCGAATTCGTCATAGTTTATGGTTTCTAGGTGGTCTGGAGGGTAGGTTGGGTTGTCGCCGACTCGATGATGGCCGAAGTTTGGGTCGGAGGTGGTCGTTCCGTTTGTGCATATGCACGAGGCCTGGTTTGTATCAGGCAACTTGGTAGAGGAAGGAAGGGTAGATGTCTCGAAGTAAACTTCGAGGAGTTCGTGCGTTTGCTCGTGTTTAGAATCGGGTATTTGCAAGTTAATCCCGGGTATAAAAATACTTAACCAAAATTTAAGTTAAAAAATGAAAATTGGGATTTGATTCGCGGGGAACTCGAAGTCAACAGGTGATTTCCTCGGGGGAAACTCGGGTTGACTCGAGTATTAACATTTCCAGTTTTTAAAACTTTAACAATTTAAGTCAATTAAATTTCTAAATCTATTGTTTTTAAAATAAAGATTGTTTGTTAAATTGGAATGTGTAATAAAAGGTTTTGAAAGTGAAATATTTTAAATTAATTAAGTTTAAGATGTTTTAAACTTAAGAGTTTATTTTAAATAAAAAACTTAACAAAGTGATTAATGAATCAATCAAATGTGTTTTAAATAGTTAACTTAGAAGTTAAGTTAATTTATTTTGTTAATGATAATTAAATAATTAATTATTTATAATTATTTAATAATTAAAGAATGATTTATTAAAGGTTAATTAATTATTAATAAAAGGTTAATTAATATATAATTAAGGATTAATTAATTAAAGTAATTAATTAAGGGATAATTAATTAGTGAAGGTAATTAAGATTTAATTAATTAATAATTAAGGATAATTAATCATTGATTAAAGATAATTAATAAAAGTGATTATGTGATTAATTAATTATAATCACACGGTTAATTCATCTTGCTTATAGATGATTGATTATGATTGAATGCCTTGAGCTGATTGATACCCCCGTTATGTGATTCTGATACTTTGTGATGTGAATTGCTGTGTATTGAACTGTGCTATCTGTGATTTGTTTCTGTGTGAATGTGAAAACCCCTTGGCCTGTAAAACGGCATTTAAATTTCGATGCAACAGGGGTCGGATTTCAGTTGGTTATCCGAAACCCACATTGAATCTTAATGGCGAATCTTTGTGATTGATATATTCACGTGTTTTTAAATTAAGTGATCACTATTCGGTTTAGTTGGGAGAGGACATTGTGTCATATAACCCATTCCGAATAGTGATACGACGATGTGGATAACATTTGAAGACCGGTGGTGAAGATCGGGTATTTTCAAGAACGAAAGGATTACATATCGAATGTGTTTACATCATGACTCCGGTATAGAGATCTACATATGTGATGGAGAGTCCGATCGGGATTGTGAATACCCAGATTTGCAAGGGCTTCTTTATGAAGTGCCTATGGTTCCGTTCGAACCCGTAATGGACTTGTATGGATGTGTGTCTGACATTACATTTTGAGATGTAAAATTGGTTTCTATCAAATACATTTCTGTTTGGTGGCGGAGAAATTATTCTCTTAGCTTAACACCCTTCTGTGAGACGTACGAGCTCAGAGGTTATGTAGTTGATGGTTACTAGTGATACATTCCCAATTTGGTAATGTGGCATACGAAGTGCTGCTGATCATTTGTTGATCGAAGCATGGCTTTTGTGTAAAGCATAGCTTTGTGGACGAGACCTCGTCAGACCTCACAACCCGGAAATGGTCGAAACAGGAAGAATGCGGCAAGGTTATGAGGGTCGCACCCTTTAGGGTATGTCATTTCCTTTTGGAAAAGGGTGGTATGATGGTATGGAGCCAAGATATTTAACCTATGTGGTTGCTGCAAATTTATTACTATGTGGTTGTTGTTTTGTGGTTGAGGATCCTCGGATAATGGTCGGTAACAACTGGGGGATGGCATGTTTGTGTTAGTAGTTACCTAGTTACAGAGGTAACCCGACCTTGTGTTGGCGGAGAGCTGGCTAAGTTCTAGAGGCGTCCCTCCAAAGGCGTACCCATGTGGCATAGGAAATTCCTTAGCCTGACCATTTGTTGGAAATCCAAAGAAACAATATGCGCCCTATACGGTTTTAGTTACATAACCTGCCATGCAGTGTGGCGGTAATGTGCCATAAAACATGGTAACTATAGTAGGCATACGACAAAATGTGGTATGCTGGCTAAGATTTATATTATACTTTCGAAATGTTTTCTACACTATGCACTAATAGTAATATCAAAAGAGTTTTCTCGTATCAAGCATGTTTGACTATCATAAGGAGAAACTCCTCCAATTGTGCGATTGCATTTGTGTGTGTGTGGGGAGAGGCCTTATGGTAGTTTCATTTTCTAAAAGAATGAACGGATTTCTTTTTAAATTGTTTTTGTTCAGACGATTATTTTGTTTATTCATACCAGTCCCATGACTGACCCGGAGTTTATTATTCCCTTCCTAAACTCTGGGTGCCCATAATTTTCTATACGGGCAGCCTAGAAGCAGGTTATCTGTGTTTTAAAGCTAGCTTGGATAGTAGATTTGGAGCTAGGAATCTTTTAGACATTTGGAGTTTTTGGTTTGGAAATCTTTTGGAAGCATTTGAAGCTTGAAAGAAGGTGCTTATGCTGGTTTTTCGCTCTCGATCTTTTTCTTTGGAAAACTTTATTGAAGTCATTATAGCCTTGATGTTGTTTCTCCGTTATGATGTTAAGTTGTTGTAATCAAATATTGTAATGACGTTGTATTTGTGTTATTATCAATGATAATTCTTTTGTTTCCACTATTTTATATTCATCTGATGTTGTTATAAGCTCTGCCGAACTGGAGTTCAACGTTTAACTCTTCGGCAGTCGAATACAAGTGATGTATTTGATGTCGATTTCTGAACGCTGGATTTTCAGGTCGTGACATGATCTCAATGTCCTCCTTCGAACTCGAATGTAAGGGGTACTTCCTACAGGCGGAGTCGGAGGGCTCGGATCTACTACAGGAGGGGGAAAGGCATACTGGTGTCGACAACTGTACCTCCAGGCAATATCATTCTCAACGGAGTTGGGCTCGGTGCCGCCATTCCACCTCCCGAACTACAGCGACGAGTCGCTACCTTCATTTCAGCAACGATTTTGTCTAATATCTCCTCCTCATGAGCTGCTTGAGCCTCGCTGGGAACATCAGTAGTCGACATTGAAGAGCCAGTAGCAGGTGCGATTCCACTCATCACAAATGGTAGGTCCGCAAAAGGGTCACTGCGGCGACTGATGAGTTCTTCCATCATCTGCTCATCAAAAGAGAGTGCACACCCTTGGGTTCCATCAATCGGTTCGGTCATTGTTGTGGTGGTCGCCTTAGCAATGATAGCCTCCTGCGCTTGATGCGATTCTTGAGTTGCGAGAGGCGCAGTCAGTGTAACTCCAGTCACCGGGCAAGGAAAAAGACAGACCCTTGGTAAACGCTTCAAATTGAGCTCCTTTTTGAACACACATGAGAAACGTTTAGAGTACGTACCTCAGTTAGGCTCATGGATGGTTGAACGGCTTCACAAGTGTGCTCTCTAATTAGAGAAAATCGTGGTTGTTGCAAATTATAAGCAGGGACGGATTGGGGTTCAATCCCTGGTATAGGTTCAGGATGAGTTGGCGCAGGAATCTCAAGACTTGCTTCATGATGCTCAACACCTGAACTTTGTCTAACCTCCGAGTGTTGGACGCCGAGTTTCTCCTTTTCCTGCGAAATCATCGACACGTGAAGAATCTTTCATTACTTCTTTATGGTGGCCTCCCCTCAAAGGCCAGCCTCGACGCTTTCTCTACGGCTTTCGTCTACTCCTTATACTGAGAATTAATGCCATGAATATAATTGTGCATTGTGTTCTCAGCCTCCGATGGGATTCTCTTAAAGCACGGAGGGAATTTGTAGTTATCGAAGCAGATGTTCGGAAAATCCTTTTTCAGCTGTGCAATTTTATTAGACCCTTCCGCAGTGGGCTTAGTGATAGCCCATTCAATGGCAACGGGAGTTTCAGTCTCGTGTCTCCGACAGTGAGGATCGGCCCTCTGAGCATGGGAAGGCGGTTTGTGACGTGGAGACTCTAGGGGATGTGAAACATAAGCAAAAGGGTGTGTAGGGATTCATGGAGATGGAGAGGGCGATCGGGGTTGATATCTCTGCTCTAGGTTCCTATACCTATTCCTATCTCTATCATAGTATTCCTGACTAGAATAACCGCGGACGCAGTTTCTATCATCTTTCTTTCTACGGGTTCATAATATGAACTCGATGAATGACGTGTTGAACGGAGACTTCTAAGCATAGAATCTCGCATATTAATCGTATCTACGAAGTAAAAGAAGAGCATAGTTAGTGATCTCTTGAAGTAAATAGCTTACGATCAGAAATTATGTAGTGCCGTGAAGTGTATATGTATGCGCAACCCCTCGACCAACCAGAAATGTCGGCCACACTTGTGGGAAGAGACTTGCTTAAGTCTAAAGCATGCTAAAGCCCCTCCAATCCGGCATCATGTTGAAGTGACACATAATCCGAAATTGGGATGTTGGCGAGCCCTTTGAAAAGGTTTTCCACCTGCGAAGGAGGAGCCTTCAAAATTCTAATTTTGAAAACAGTCAAAGATATGACCGTAGATTTCTGTCTCACGGATTTAGAATGTTTGAAAGCAGCTGCGTTACCTTTTCTCTTTCCTTCGGAACCCTGAAGAGCGCCAGAAATCTCAGCTACATGTTCATCGTCGGTGGGTATACTTTCCAAATCAACCCCTTCAGTTATAACAACTCCGGCCGCCTTACGTTTCGCTCGTTTCTTCAAGACAGCCCTTAGTGTTCCCTCAAGCTTTATACTTTGGCTACGCTCGATCAACCCGACGCTTCTCAGATTCCTATCTATAAGAACTGAATCGATGTCCCTCATCTCACTCGAAACTTCTTGGAGAACCAGTACTATCTCCTTAAAATGCACACCTTTGGGTCATGGAATTACAACTGTAGAGAAAAGGAAATATTAGTTTGACATCAGTTATAATCATCTTATTAACTACTTGAGAAGACTACGATACTTATGTCTAAATAGCCATCGGCTAGCGAATCCTGGAGGGCAGCGAACGTAAAACCATTCCATCTTAAAGTAGCTCAACTGGTCCAGGACCCCATTACCACTTGACAATTCTTAACCGCTTCTAGAAATGTGAAAGAAGGGCTATCTCCCCAGCTCTTGACGTTGAATAAGTATCTAATTTCGATCGGTGTCGGGGGTCGAAAGAGATGCTCCATAAATACAATGAATAGGCTATTCAACAGAGCATATCCATTGAGGAGTAGCTGAGATGGAGCGACTCCAAGGAAAGACAACACTTCCCTAATGTACTGGTTAAATGGAGGAAGTGTTCCTGTTGCACATGCATGGCAATTGAAAGCAGTAAACCCCTTCGGCGGATAATGCGGTCTATCAGTATGTTTTGGCAATAGCACGTCGTCCAACAACAAGCCATGCCTTAAGCATATCCGCCCTAGCATGACTTCAGAGACGTTGGATGGTATAGAATCTAGCGGATTACCAATAAAAGTGGTGCCTGATAGCTCATCCGGAGCTGGATCTATAACTTTAGCCGCAATGGCCCGTATCTCGATTGTTAGTGGAAGCGAACTTTGAATTTCCTGCAGCTGTTAGCATGTAGACTCCATAACTAACTAACTTATGAAAAATCATCATTAGACGATAGTAAGCCCGTGTATCCCCCAGTGTGAAGTGCGTGAATGTGTTGTGAAGTGCAGTGCTACATATTACTCGAAAAATTCTATGGAGTATGAGGAAATATGCAAGCGACGAGGCTTTGAAATTCAACTGGAGTGACTGTCATCGCTGACCATCACAACCATAACATCCATACTTTAGAGACTGATCCGAGTTAAAATTTATTAAAATTATGGTAAGTTATAGTTCCATCGATGAGCTTCGAAGGGTAGGCAAATATGCAATGAAACGGTCAAAGTCTAATTATGTAAGATTGAAGCTCGTCGGAGTCAAATGTTCAAATTTGCATGAAGTTCATATTCATCGAAGCCAAAAGTAGAGATCATTCATCGAATAGGCCTTAATTTCATATCGGTCTCAAGATATTCAGATCATATCAATTCAGTTTAGTCGCTTCATAACGATCGAAGCCATTCTCTTCGTATCGATCAAAATCCATTGCCTTGTGTCGATCATAGGCAGTAGCCTCATATGGATTAGTAGAATGATACTCCGTATCGATAGAGCAGTTAGATCTTCGTATCAATCACACTCGATCGATATGACCTCCAAACCTTCCCAATCGATACAAGAGCACTCCCTCTCTCGGTATGAAACTGTATCCATAACCATTATTGCAAACTCTGATTGCTTTCAGATCGATACAAACTGCAACTCTTCGATCGATGCAAATGACCTCTTCGCATCTCTAAACTTCGTCTTCTCCAAAGTTATGCAAGAATCTCCTCCTTCCTCGACCTCATTTCGATCATCTCCACCACCATTTCATTAGAACTGGTCGTGGAGAACGACGAAGAATTCGAAGTCTCATCGTTTTCAATGCAAATTCATGTTTTCATTACCTAGCTTAAGCGATCGGTTGAAGGAATAGTGGGTTAATCGATTTGGAGACGAAGGCAGTTTTACTTCTCAATCTCTCTGAAATAAAGTGAGAGGAAAAAAATGCTAAGTGCAGAAAGTGTTTATATGGGCGCTAGGAGTGAAGGAAAATGATTCGCCTTCCAGTCATCATGACCGATCCCAACCGTTTTCTCATTGGATCGATGCGAAGTGTACTGTTCGTATTCGCTAACACGCAACCCATAAAGGCTCATATCCATCAATACGAATTAGTTGTTCAAATCCTTCATCAGCCTATCAATACAAAATTGCAACTTCGTAACCATTAATTTGGGAGATGCCGGGATTCATAGCCATCGATGCGAACAATGCATGAAGAACCAACTGCTTTGTTCATATCCCTCATAAATTCATCAATGCGAAATCACAACCTCATACCCATTGGTATGGAATCCACCGAAACTCGTATCCATCGATATGAATGTTCATTTTGCATCCATCGTTAGGAATTACATCGATACGAAAACCATATTTCGACCTTTTATATCGATCCAGGGGAGGATCGAAACGAAGGGACATTCCAAACCAGCCGTCAAAGCGTTGTTACAACTCGAATTTCACATTGGTTCAAGAAAGGATCGATATGGAACTCGATGCGAGAAAACTGACAATGACTTGTGAATGTGCGAATGTTAGCAGGAGTCGGGTTAGCATATGTGCACGTATGTCGGACTAATTTTCAACTTTCAAAATTCACAGGTCGAATGCCCACCTGATGAACAATTACAACAACAAGCAGCTGATCACTATCATACAACAATTAGTTACAACAATACACAACGCAACAGTTGGCAATCAACGATCCATATTACTAAAAAATCAATCAAAATTACAACTTTCAATGAAAAGACAACAATTGTTCAACAAGTCGGAAGGAACCATTCAGAATGAAAGAGGCGATTATTCAAAGCACGTCATGCTATCACGAGACGTGCTTTGGGGGGAAAATGTTATCCTGCTTTTTGGCAAGGTCGAGATATCATGGAATTAACTTAAGATCAAGAATTGCTCATCCTGAATATCGAGTATACACAGGTTCACCATGGATGTCGATGAATTTTATCCGTGTCTGGCTCGAGCTACAATCGACAAGACATGACAAACAAAGCTATGAAAGCCAACGTTTCAAATTTCAAGTCAACTCGAGTTCATATGCTCGAGATATGATCGATGCAAGACAAACAAATCATCTTAAGTGCATCCATAATTTCGTATCGGTCCGGCCGTCTCCATCACTTTGCATCGGTCGACTTCATATCCTTCAAGCAGTCATTTGTTCATATCCATCGATCTTTGGCCCCCATTTCGTATCCATCCAACTTTAGATCCACCAAAGACTGTCTTCTTCGAATAGATCGACAGACGATCCCGCTTCGAATCGATAGGCTATCACTCATTTTGTATCCATCGATTGTAGTACAGGTGTCTTGTTCGTGTCGATCAAACATCTTGCATACTTTGTATCGATCATCCATGGATCAATATGAAATAGATACTTCCCATTGATACGAACAGAACTGAACAATCGATTGATACGAATAATGCAATACGATCGATACGAACAGAACCAGACAATCGATCGATACGAATATGGCAGGGCAATCGATCGGTGCGAATTAAGCAATGCGATCAGTACGAACAAAGCAAGAAATGATCGATATGAATAAGGAACATGCATAGGGAAGACTCGGTCATTTGGCATAAGAAGTGGATCGATCCGAGGAGTTAGCACCACGTCAATTTGCAGGCACGTGCCTAGGAGCGATTCGAACCGATCGATACGAAGGCATCGATTCGAACGCGACAGCCAACATAAAACCCAAGTTTGCATCGATCATAACTCACAATCTACAAGTCCAAATGCCATGAAATTTTCACAGGAGCTTGGGTACAACCTAAAGAATGTTCCTACCAAGTTTCCACTTGATTGGGTCACATCTTGATTGTTACGAAGTTCATTCGTGTTGATCACAGATCAAATCAAAATCGCCTGGGATCGATCGCGCGAACCCACTCACGTGCCTGAAGAGGTCTTCCGAGATCTGAGTGAGATATTTGCATCCTATGCCTAGTAATAGCGCCCTAGAACCTATAGAAAAAGGATCTTTTGGCTCTTTGATGACTAAACTCTACCAGAACCATTTTTGTACTCCATTATGTTGTTGTACTTGAATTTCAACACTTTATTCTGTTGTAATCAGTTGTAATCAACGAGTGAATATCAGTAAAGTTATCAACTTCATAGTGGACGCAGGCCATACGTTGAACCACTCTAAATCATTGTGTTTCCTCGTGTTTTCGTCATTTTCTTTGAAGTGTTTGTTAGATAATCCACTTTTTACATTTCTATTCTTTATTTTTTATCTCTTCAAATAATTCCGAAGAGTGTTGTGCCCAATTTTGGTACAAACACTTAGTATAAACGAACCTTCACCTCATTCGTTCGATAAATCTAATTAAATGACTTAATAAAACAAGTGGTATGAAATGCTTGCGTTTACTTCGTCGATTAATTCTTAGACTTGTTCAATTGAAATACTGTGACTATTTTCGAGTGGAAGTTTACAATTTTTTCATAAATATTTAAGTTAAGCCAATGGTTATGGGAATGAAGCTAAACTCATTTATTTACTAGCTTAGCGTAATTTATACTTAACAATCAATGATGATCCTTTAGTGATTTAGACTAGCGATGTGCGATGTCTCTTTGTCCGCAAAAGGGGGACTATACCCTGTTTGGAGGAACTTTGGCTCATAGAAGGAGCTTTGGCTCATAGTCCGCAAAGGGGGACTATACCCTGTTTGGAGCAGCTCCGGCTCAATTTATGGGATAGTGACCCTTTTGTGATACACGTGTTGGTGAGTTTTCGTGCTTCCGTTTGAGATAGGTCTCTCCCCTTTTTATATTTTCTGGATTTTCTATTATGGATTTCTAAAATTTATGATTCACCAATTTTTGCGATTTGTATTGATACATTTTGTCAATATTTGAGGTTTGGTGAATAAGCTAAAGGATATGATATTCTTTTTGGTGTTTGAGAAAATTTGAGATATTGTATGATTTTTGTTGTTATCATATGTATTTGTCATATCTTTTATCCTTTCTCATTTTATATGATATTTATTGCTACACTGATCTGTTTATTATTATTTTTCTTAAACAATACTCGGCTCAGACTGAGGTGTTTCAGGTGCTTCCACTTGACTTCTTAGCAGGGACTATCTTTTGACTTTTGGCTAACTAATTTAGCTTAGTAGATTTTGTTTTTATACATTCGAGATAGAGACTCCTTGATGTATACATATTCTTTTGTCTAGCACTTGTACCTATTTTTTATGATATAGTGGATCTTGTATGACCATTACTTTGATGTACACTTCTATGTGTTATATTCATATCTATTTCTGCCTTAGTGATATCAATAAATGTGATTGATTTACGTTATGCTTATTTAATATTTGTTTTCGAAGACCTCATAGCCACCGTGTAGTAGCTTTGAGTTTGTATCTAATATATTAGATTTCCTCTTGAAATTAGATGCATGACATACTATCTGACATATCGGTACTCTCACAAAGCAATTACACAGATGGTCGCTCCTCAACAACCTTATTCTTCATGCTAGTCGAAGGCATTACCCCATAGTATTCTTGGCTAGTGCGAGCATAGAGGTAGGGCATCACATTCTATGCTAGGAAAAGGCGGATTTAGCTGCTGGATTGGTCATTGATGGTCAAGAAGGACCAAGCAATACGATATAGAGAGATGTAGCTATGAAGTGGATTGTTGATAGCGTTAGGAACATTGTAGTGAATATTGGGAATAATGACAAGAAAAGGAATTAAAATGTTTGTGGCTAGATGTAGTGCACCAAAAAGCATACAAGATATACGCTTTGGAGATTATACAGAGTTGACAGATTCCATTGAGAACATTTACTTTACTATGCAACGTACTGAGCACTACAAGAATCTGCCTCCATGGAGGCTATTGAAGAAGAATAATGTCTGAGAAAGTATTTTCAATTCTCTAAGCCTCATGGGCACAATTCAAATGGATGTAGACATTTGAGAGATGTTGTTGAAGAAATAATTCATAAATAGAATTTATATCGGTATGTTCAAAAACTATAGGCTGGCGGAAAAGCTAACAATCAATCCTAGGAGCAGCCTATCCAAGGGAATCAAACTTGACCTAATAGAGAAGGACCATTGCAGTTGGCGAGGGGATAGTTATGAATTTAATTTTAGGAGGTCTGCATCCTATAAAAAAGAGTTGGAATGAATGGAGTACTATGGCAGCTAATTGAGGCATGTTCTTTAGGAAACGCTCTATGTTATAGAGGAAGAAACTCAAGTAAAGAAAAAAAGAACCATAAATGATGATACTTTGTTTTGAAATAGAAATGCTTATAGGGTTGAAGCTTCAACGCTTGATCTGATGGTGATTGCGGCTATGATTAGGCTGATAACTGTGCACCGAGTTCTTATTAATTGTGGAAGCTCGGTTAATATTTTATTGAAGCGGACCTTTGATAAGATGCGCCTGAGTGAGAAGGATCTGAGGTCTTGTATATCTCATATCAAGGATTTATCCAAGAGGGAAAGGAACCTTTTGGGTGCACTGAATTGCTCGTTGATTTGGAAGAAGGAGACTGCATAGTGATATGGCTGTAGATGTTTGTAGTGGTCAACGGATTCTTGGTCTACAATGCTTTATTATGTCGACCGATCCTTGCCAGTTTTGAAATTACACTTTCCCTATGGTGTTTGATGATGAAGATTCCAATTGAGAATATAGTAGGAGTAGTTAAAGGTGATCAGAGCAAGGTTGAGAGTGCTACATTGTGGATCTCAAAGAGGCAAGGCAATGGTAGAAGAAGAAGGATGCAGAGAAGCCTCTCTACGTTAAGTCCTTGGAGGTGTAGCAACTACCAACCAAACCCTAGATCGCGTCCAACAACAAATTTCATAAACCCATGGACCCTTGAAAAGAGTCGAAGGAAGTAAGAGCTGCCCTGATGGAGTTGATGATCGACATTCCTATTAATGATAAAGATCCTATGATGGTCTCAAAGTCGGGTCTTAGCTCAGCCTGTAGGGTTTCTCCAGGAAAATATGGACGTGTTTGCTTGGACGCATTCCGATATGTGTGGAATATCGCCCAAAGTTGCATGCTACTCATTGAATGTAAACCCAAGTTACCCTCCCATAAAGCAAAAGAGGCATAGTACAAAACCGGAGGGATCCACTATGTTAAAAGAAGAGGTGGATTATGATGAAGGAATATAGCTTCTCCTTGATTCACTATACCTAGAGTGGATATGTAATCCTGTGTTAGTCAACAACGTGAACGAGAAATGATAGACATGCACTGATTATTCTAATCTGAATAAAGAATGTCTGAAGGACTACTTTCCCTTGCCAAGGATCAACCAGCTTGTAGATGGGACAACTGGACATGAAAACTTAATGGATAGATACTCCAGCTATAATCAGATTGTGATGCATTCCCAGATCGAAGCGGTGGATATAGCGGGGGTACAACGAGGATATAGCGGTGGAGGTGCAAAAAGTCATAGCGGGGGTACAACGAGGATATAGCAGGATATAGCAGATGGCTCTAAAGTAGCATATAAAACTCGTACTTAATGTTTTTACAAATATATAAATGGTAATTAAATGAAAAATTATCATTCAATTTAATTATAAATAATACATAAATAATTTTAAATAAAAACATGTGCGAATATACTTTAAATAAACGAAGAACTGTTATATAACATAACTGAATTTGGTAGAATATTAGAGTATTTTCATTTCTGAAAATATACTAAAAATTAAATCAAATAAATTAGTTTCATAATTTTATAATGTATAAATGCAAATTTTCAATTCAGTTTATTAAAAAAGATATAGCAGGAGTAGCGAAATATAGCGGAAATAACGGAATACAGCGTAAATAGAGGGGATTAACGCGAAAAGGCTATATTCTGGGACTATATGGAAAAATCGTAGTGGTAGAAATCCTCTATGAGATATAGTGGTGTTGTAGCAGGATAATAGCGGGGCATTAACTACACAGGATTTAATGGCGGTATTGTTACAGAGTTATATTGTTCGGTCTAAAGAATGTTGGAGCTACTTACCAGCACTTAGTAAACATGGTTTAAGGACCAGATCGAATGGACGATTGGAGTCTATGTTGATGATATGCTCGTGAAGTTACGATGACCAATGGTTTACATGGGCAACCTTTCTAAGATGTTTGAACAACTTCGAAAGTATGGTGCGAACTTTAATCCACTGAAGTGTTCTTTCAAGGTCACATCAAGCAAGTTTTTGGGTTTCATTATAAACTCAAAGGGTATTGAAGCTAAAACAGAGAAGATCAAAGCATTAAAGAATGTCATTACCCTAAAAATAAGGAGCGAAATGTAGAGCTTGAATTGGAAATCATAGTAGAGAGTCAATTCATCTCAAAGGCGACCAATAAATGTATATCGTTCATGGGTTCCCTCAAGAAAGAGAAAGGAAAGTTCATATAGACGAAGGAATGCCAAGATGCTTTCTATAATATATTAGACCACATGAAGAGACCATCAGTGCTGCATGAGCCTTTGAAAGGAGAGGATGTTTATTTACTTAGCAGTATCTACTCATGCATAGAGTGCAGCCTTAGTACGTAAGGAATGCAAAATCCAAAAGCCAATGTACTATATTAGCAAAAGGTACACTGGAGCAGAAAAGAAAATTCAAAAGTCGAAAAAGATGGAGTTTAGTTTATTGATTGCAACAAGGAAGTTGGGCCATACTTCTAGGCTCATTCAATAAAGATGTCGACCTATAAGCCTCTGAGATAAGTGCTACATTGATCCAAGACCTTGGAAAGATTAATAAAGAGGAACATCAAGTGAGCTAATATGACATAACTTACCATCTCAGAAAGACGATTCGAAGACAAGGGTGGACAGATTTCATTGCTAAGTTCAACATTCAAAATGGTGAATGGAAAATGAATTGGTCCAGTGTAACGACCCAGAATTCCTGTTAATTAAAATTTGTATATTTAATTGATTTTAAATATTAATAAGTGAAATTAAACAGTCGAATAAATTTTGTTTCGAATAATTGGATTTAATTGGATAATTAAATCGATAATTTAATAGTTGAAGTTACATAAATAATTGGAAATTGGTTTGAAATGATTAAAATTAATTTGTAAAATTTTATTCAATCATATGGGAGTTAGAATGATATTATAGAACTTTTAAAATCGAATTAAAAGTTAATTTGTGAAAATTGAATATTTTAATATTTAATTGACGACTAAAATTAGCCATTTTACAAAAAGTCTCGTATTTCAACGAAACCAGTTTCATCGGATCCGTAATGTCATATTATTGTAAGGTTTCAAATTTCGTGCAATCAGATTTACCGTTTGTCCGGGGCAAGCTAAAACGCACAGAAATTTGGTTAACCGATTTAATTTAAAATTGATCATTTATTGCCGCACATATGATCGAATTAGCCTCCGAAACATATTCCATTGTGTCCGGAACGCAGGATAAACCCTAGAAACGCCGGTCACCGCGCGAGATTTGGAGTTCGGGAGAATTGGAAATGAATAGTGTTTTTGGTAAAATTTCTATAAAAGGAGCGTTAGCCTTTCATTAGCTCAAAGCCGTGCGTTCAAGCACGTTTTTCCATGCGCAGGGGCCACCGCCCACGACCCGTTCTCTGGTGAAGGTGGAGCTTGACGTTGGATTCGTGGTGGTCGTAGTTGATCGACCTAGAAGTGTTTGTATGAGGTGCGACAATTTCTTGATGAGGGCGGCCGTGGGTTTCGTTACAACCTGGGGACAAATGTTTCGGGGAAGAAAGGAAGGTGCGACCAAGATTTAAGGGTTTAAGGATGGACGACCAGATGACTATAGGTTATAAATTTAAAAAGAAAATGTAAATAAATTATATTATACATCGTGTAAGGTTTAAAATGTTGTAACTTGTCCATACGAGGTCGAAAACGCACGAAACCAGTTGTGTTGGAATCGTATTGAGGAGCACTACGCAAAGGAACTGGATTGGAATCGTTTGGAGCTAGCGAAAATTTCGGGTAAAATTAAACGTCCGTTCAAATTAAAACGCTACAAATTGCTATCGGAAATTCAAGGTGAGAAATTCTCACTCAATCGAATTGTTTCGATTTAAATTTTAAATAGTTATATTTAAAATTGCTTGATTGTATGTTTAAATGTTGATTGTTATCTATTGATTGTTAAAATAGACATTATACGCCTTTAGTAAGCGGAGGTTATTTATTAAAAACATGTACCGCGATATTCCGCTTTGAACGGAATTGATGTTGTGCTAATGTTTGTGGATGCAGGGAAACGGGTTGGAGGGATCCAACTGGATTCCTCACCAGTATTGATTTATTTACAGACATTGTGATATTTGTTGATTATCATATTGATATATGATGTTTGGTTTGTCGTGATTGACTATTTTGTGTTGTTGCATCATCGGATCCATTTTTGAAGTTTTAAAATAATGATTTTTGATTTTAAAAAGAATTTTAAAGTGATTTTTGAAAGTATACGTTTAATAAAATTTTGAATTGTTAAAATAAATAAACGTTCAAATTTAATTGTTATAAAAATTATATATTTGGGAAAATAGCACTTAAGTATGATTATGGAGTTATATAAGTTTGAAATAACGTTTTGTAAATTATTAAAAGGATTGGTTTATTTAAATTGAGATTTTTGAATTATTATAAACGATTTACATAAAAGATTTCTAAGATTAATATTTATAAATTAAAAATATAGGAATTGTGAAACGAGTTTTATTAAGTGTTAAAATGAAGTATAGATGGATTTCACAAGTGAATAAAATTTATAGATTTATAAATTGTGAAGTTATGAAATGAATAGATTTTGTAAAATAAAATATTTATAAATAATTAACATATAAATCGGATTTTGGGTATAAAGTTGGGTTATAAATTGAATTGATTTAAAAAAGGGATTTTATAATTAAAGTTTTTATAAATAGAAATGGAATTTATAAACATTGTTTATAAATCCGAAATCAATTGAATTTGATAAATTTAATATAGAAGGTTATTAAAGGGGATATATTCGCGATTTCGGATAGCGAATTATCCTTGAAATAAAATGTGTAGAAAATATTGAATTTAGTTAGTGAAGTATATTCACGATTTTGGACAGTGAATATATTATTAAATAAAATGGATATGTTTTTGGGGAAGTGATATTATAAAAATGAAGTTAATTGTTTTAAAGATGGTTTAAAATGAATTAACTATCGAAACCGTAGATTTCAACATTCATTGTTGAAAAAGGCGTTTTCGAGAAATAGAAGGAAATAGTGGACTATAACATTGTTGTTATAGTAAATGATTTCCGAAAAGAAATGTTTTATATAGTATTGGGATTTATATATCTATCTTAATTTCGAATCCCTATACTAGTGATTTTGGGTCGTCGTAACGATGTTTTACGCAACATTCGTTTTGGCCTAAATAAATGTGTTTAAGAGAATGTTCTTCTTAAAGAATGAAATATATACTTAATTTCGATTTAAGTATATCGAATATTTTCCAAGTGTTGAAAATAAATGGATTTGTGAATTACTTATTATTAAATAAGTATGGAAATGTTTTCCAATATGAAGTGAGTATTTTAAGATTTTATCTTTTAAAGATAAATTGAAAATGAATATTAGAAATCGATTTGAAAATTGTATATTCATAGATATTTTAGAATTGTAAATTCACTATGGAATTTATAAAATAAAGTGAAATTTGTTTAAAAATAAACGTTGATTTATTTTTGAAGTGTGGAAATAAATTTACGGATTTGGAACGTAAATATAAAGTAAATCGGTAAGGATTTATTTAATTGGTTTAAATGAACCATGTTGAAATGAAAGTATTTCCGCATAAGGAAAATGTTTGAAATTTGTTTTCAAAAGTGGTAAGGGTGAAAAGTGATTTGAAAATTGTTTTCAAATGGTTGAAGTGTGGAAATTTTATATCTAGTAAAGATATTTTGGGAAATAAATAATTTGGAAAATTATTTGGAATCTGGTGATGTTGAACACGCCTATGGATAGTTAAATAACCGACTATCAATATTTACCTTTAAATAGGTATTTGTTGTGATTGCTTGAATTTGAATGCCACACTTATTTTTGAATAAGTGCTCACTATTCGGGTTAGCCGGGAAAGAACCTTGGCGTCGTATAACTCATTCCGAATATGTGGTACGTCGTTATGAATTGCATTTGATGACCGATGTTCAAGACCGGATATTTGTGAAAACGGAAGGATTACCGTCGAATGTTTCTGCATCGACTGATCCCCGATATAGAAATTTATTGCCCTTTGTGATGGGAAGTCCAGTCGTGATTAGTGAATATCCGGATTGCAAGGACTTCTTTGGAAGTGCCTTCGGTTCCGTTCGATCCTGGAACGGACTTGTATGGATGTGTGTCTGACGTTACAATTTGAGATGTAAAGCTGGTTTCTATCAAATATGTTTCCGTTGGTGGCGCATAATTTATTCTCTTAGCTTAACACCCTTATAGGTTATGTAGTTGATGGTTACTAGTGATACATTTCCAAATTGGTAATGTGGCATACGAAGTGCTTTGAGCATTGTGATCAAAGCACAGCTTTTGTATAAAGTGTGGCTTTATGGACGAGACTTCGTCGGACCTCACACCCCGAAAATGGTCAAAACAGGAAGGATGCGGCAAGGTTATTAGGGGGTAGCACCCCTTTAGTGTATGTCATTCCTTCTGGATAGAGGTGGTATCATGGTATGGAGCCCAGATACCTAAACTATGTTGTTGCTGCAAATTTATTGCTTTGTGGTTGTTGGAAATCAAGGATCCTCGGATATGGATCGGTTACGGGGAATGACATATTCGTGTCAGTCGTTACCCAGTTAGGGGTAACCCAGCCTTGTGTTGGCAGAGATCCGGTTAGGTTCTCGGGTCGTCTTTCTAGAGGCGTACCCATGTGGCAATGGGAAGTTCCTTGGCCTGACCATTTGTTGGAAATCCATATAAACAATACGAACCCTGTACGGTTTTAGTTGTATAACCTGCCATGGAATGTGGCGATAACCTGCTATTGAACATGGTAGCATAGTAGGCATAAGTGCGAAATGCCTATGCTGGCTAAGATTTATATCTTTACTTTCGAAATGATTTTTCCTACACTATGCACTAGTAATAATATCAAATGTTTCTTTTTAATGCGTATCAAGCATCTTTGACTATCATAAGGAGAAATCTCCTCCGATTCTACATTTGCATTGTGTGTGTATGGGAGGCCTTATGGTAATCTCATTTTCTAAAAAGCATTGCGAACCTATTTTAAAATTATCCTGTTCTTTGTTTTAAAGATAAATAACTGTTTTAAGTTCTCACACCAGTCACATGATTGACCTGGAGTTTATTGTTTCCCTTCCTAAACTCTGGGTGCCCACCAATTTCCATATGGGCAGTCAAGAGTCAGGTTTATCAGGATATTCTGGAATTCAGGAGTTGCTGGAGGCAAGCTGGATGGCATGGCGTATTCACTAGTATATAGTATTTCTTTTCCGCTGTTTGTTGTTGTTTGTTTTTGTACACTCTGAGGATGTAATGAAATGTGATGTGATGTAATGTAATAACCGATATAGTTCTTTTTTTAAAGATTATTCATTTATCAATTATATGTTGTTCCGCTGCGATTGTGAGATTCTGATATTGTTATGTAGTTTCTTTCTATTCTGTTCTATCATTTTCTCTCATCTTCTACCTCTTCTTCTTCTTTAACCATAACGGTACGGTTTTTCGGCCATCGATTGCTCGGCAGTTGGTACAGTGGACGTATTAATGTCGGTTTTCGAGCCTCAAAAAATCGCATTCGTCACATTTGATATCAGAGCATATGGTTAAGCGACAACAATGGCTCTGTTGGGTGTTACTCATTAGAGATAGAGTCAGAAGTACTCTAGAATGAGTGTAAGTGTAATAATAGATACGAGCGCGTATTTGTTAGTGAATATAAAAATGTTTTATATTGTGTTTGCTTATCCGTTGAGCTGTTTGTGAATTTTGGTCGGTATGTGGGACGACATATTATCGATAGGAATTCCTAAACACTTAAACGAGGCAAGTCGACATGGTATCATTTTAAATTGGGTAAATGAAATAATTTTACCTTGATTATACTTTATATATAAAGAAATAATCTTTCAGAATTATTAAGTGTATATAAATTGATTGTTGATTGTTGAAAATGTAAGAATGTATGCAAGATAATAGAAGTTGTCTGAATAAGTTAAATAAAACATATTGTAAAAGAATAAATTGTATAAACGAAGAATTATAAGTATGGAATTACAATTAATGTGATTTACAATTATGAAATAATCTTATATAGATAAGAAAAAGATTTATAATCTGAGATAAAATTCCAGAGAAGTGTTTGAAAGGATTTGAAATTTGGAGATTTGGAAAGTTTAAATCCCTTTTTGCTTTGAAAATAATTTTCAAAGGTTTTGGAAAATTGTTTTGGAAAGATGAAAACTCTAAACTCTTTCAGGTCGCTGGAAAATAATTCTGATGATGATTGCAATATCATCGGTGTTCATTTTCGGGTTTCCAAAAGAGGAATTGCTGCCAGATTATTTTAAATGAAGTTGTTTGAAAAAAATTGAGTTTGGTTTTTAAATTCAAAGGATAATTGAATTGTTTTCAAAATTGGTTTTGGAAGATTGAAAAAACTCTGGAATGTTATATAAAATGATTGGAATACCAGTATTAAGTTGGAAAATAAATTGTGAATGAATGAATAAATAAAATTTGCAAGTGCAAGAAAATGAAATTGAAATCCATTTCGAATTTGTAAGTAAATAGAACTGGAATTGGAATCTGAATTGGATTTATAAGTGGAAATTTAAGTTAAGTTAAACAAATGACGTTTGAAATGGAATATAACTTAAGTAAAGATGAATGAATTTGATTTTGGTGTCGAAGTAAATTAATAAGTGAATTAATGAAATGAAGTCATTAAGAATATGAATTTGAGTTATATAAATGAAATTCAACTTGGAATGTTAAATGAACTAGAATTGAATTAATAAACGAATTGAATATTAATCAATCTAATATGAATGGATGGAATGTTAATCAGTTGAATGTAAATAATTGATATGAAACAATGAATATAAGTGTTAATTCATTTAAAGCTAATGTAATTGGAAATTAAATAATTGAATGAAAGTCAATTGAATGTTGAACCAATTGGAATTAAAAGAGATGAACCAAATTGAATGAATGTAAGCGAAGTAAATAATTTTGTTATGTTGAATATACATTGGTTGTTAATTGATTGTGTATAATTCATTAAGAATTAATGGAATTGAAAGCTAAAGTGATTGAAATCAAATTGGAAGATAAGTGAATCTTAAATAGAGTTGAATTTGATTTGGAAATGAACCAACTTGATTATATACTAGTGAATATAGACTAATTGAATATGAATAAATGAATGTTGATAAAAACCAATGTTAATGAATCAAATATGATTTAAATTGGAAAACTAATTCATTGAATATTAATGAGAAGTGAATGAAATTGATTTGGTTATGGATGTTAGTTTTAAATGCTATTTGTTTGGTGGTTGCATTTATTGCTTTTGTTGCATTTGCTATATTGGCATATGTAGTTGTTGTAGTGATATATGTTGTATATTGATATTATTTTCATATATACATGTTTCTCATGTTGTTGTTGAGTGTTTAGCAGGTGCAGATTGCGCTTGCTTCGCATTTGGAGCTCGCTTTCGCGCTATATTAGCCGTATATGCTCGCTAATAATATATAAGGTACGTATCTCGGATTAAATATCGTACTTTTACACTTTTTTCCCTGCGGGATGCCTCATCACTTGATGAGATGTATATTTGTGATACATATACTGTCATTTTTTTTGGGATCGAGCCGCGTAAAGGAGATTGTGGCGAATTTTTCCGAAAATTTAAGGCGTTAGAAATTTTTTGAGAAAATTGGAGTATTTTGAAAACTATAACTTTGATTTTGGAGTTGAAAGTTAAGCAATAGTATTTGATTTTGAATAGATAACTAAGTATGATTTGAAAACTTAGTGAAGTATTATAAGAAGTTTAACTATAGATTTTGAGAAAGTTAAACACTTAAGTGAATTTGAAATCTAATTTGAATGGTTTTGAAATGTTAATGGATTCTGTAACTTTTTCTTACTTGGTAATTTCGAGGACGAAATTCTTTTAAGCGGGGAAGTATGTAACGACCCAGAATTTTTGTTAATTAAAATTTGTATATTTAATTGATTTTAAATATTAATAAGTGAAATTAAACAGTCGAATAAATTTTATTTCGAATAATTGGATTTAATTGGATAACTAAATCGATAATTTAATAGTTGATGTTACAGAAATAATTGGAAATTGGGTTTGAAATGATTAAAATTAATTTGTAAAATTTTGTTTAATCATATGTGAGTTAGAATGATATTATAGAACTTTTAAAATCGAATTAAAAGTTAATTTGTGAAAATTGAATATTTTTAATATTTAATTGACGACTAAAATTGGCCATTTTTCAAAAAGTCTCGGATTTCAACGAAACCAGTTTCATCGGATCCGTAATGTTATATTATTGTAAGGTTTCAAATTTCGTGTCAATCGAATTTACCGTTTGTCCGGGGCAAGCTAAAACGCACAGAAATTTGGTTAACTGATTTAATTTAAAATTGATCGTTTATTGCCGTAACTCGCACATATGATCGAATTAGCCTCCGAAACCTATTCCATTGTGTCCAAAACGCGGGATAAACCCTAAAAACGCCGGTCACCGCGCGAGATTTGGAGTTTGGAAAAATCGGAAATGAATAGTGTTTTTGGTAAAATTTCTATAAAAGGAGCCTTAGTCTTTCATTAGCTCAAAGCCGTGCGTTCAAGAACGTTTTTCCACGCGCAGGGGCTACCGCACACGACCGGTTCTCTGGTGAAGGTGGAGCTCGACGTTGGCTTCGTGGTGGTCGTAGTTGATCGACCTAGAAGTGCTTGTACGAGGTGCGACAATTTCTTGATGAGGGCGGCCGTGGGTTTCGTTACAACCTGGGGACAAATGTTTCAGGGAAAAAAGAAGGGGCAGCCAGGATTTAAGGGTTTAAGGATGGACGGCCAGACGATTATAGGTTATAAATTTAAAAAGAAAATGTAAATAAATTATATTATAAATCGTGTAATCTTTAAAATGTTGTAACTTGTTCATACGAGGTCGAAAACGCACGAAACCAGTTGCGTTGGAATCGTATTGACGAGCACTACGAAATGGAACTGGATTGGAGTCGTTTGGAGCTAGCGAAAATTTCGGGTAAAATTAAATGTCCATTTAATTTTATTCGAAATAAAACGCTACAAATTGCTATCGGAAATTCATGGTGAGAACTTCTCACTCAATCGAATTGTTTCGATTTAAATTTTAAATAGTTATATTTAAAATTGCTTGATTGTATGTTTGAATGTTGATTGTTATCTATTGATTGTTAAAATAGACATTATACGCCGTTTGTAAGCGGAGGTTATTTATTAAAAACATATACCGCGATATCCCGCTTTGAACGGAGTTGGTATTGTGCTAATGTTTGTGGATGCAGGGAAACAGGTTGGAGGGATCCAACTGGATTCCTCACCAGTATTGATTTATTTACAGATATTGTGATATTTGTTGATTATCATATTGATATATGATGTTTGGTTTGTCGTGATTAACTATTTGGTGCTGTTGCATCATCGGATCCATTTTTGAAATTTTAAAATAATGATTTTTTATTTTAAAAAGAATTTTAGAGTGATTTTTGAAACTATACGTTTTATTAAATTTTGAATTGTTAAAATAAATAAACGTTAAAATTTTATTGTTATAAAAATTATATTTTTGGGAAAATAGTACTTAAGTATGATTTTGGAGTTATATAAGTTTTAAATAACGTTTTGTAAATTATTAAAAGGATTGGTTTATTTAAATTGAGATTTTTGAATTATTATAAACGATTTACATAAAAGATTTCTAAGATTAATATTTATAAATTAAAAATATAGGAATTGTGAAACGAATTTTATTAAGTGTTAAAATGAAGTATAAATGGATTTCACAAGTGAATAAAATTTATAGATTTATAAATTGTGAAGTTATGAAATGAATAGATTTTGTAAAATAAAATATTTATAAATAATTAACTTATAAATCGTATTTTGGGTATAAAGTTGAGTTATAAATTGAATTGATTTAAAAAGGGGATTTTATAATTAAAGTTTTTATAAATAGAAATGGAATTTATAAACATTGTTTATAAATCCGAAATCAATTGAATTTGATAAATTTAATATAGAAGGTTATTAAAGGAGATATATTCGCAGTTTCGGATAGTGAATTATCCTTGAAATAAAATGTGTAGAAAATATTGAATTTAGTTACTGAAGTATATTCACGATTTTGGACAGTGAATAAATTATTAAATAAAATGGATATGTTTTTGGGCAAGTGATATTATAAAAATGAAGTTAATTGTTTTAAAGATGTTTTAAAATGAATTAACTATCAAAACCATAGATTTCAACATTCATTGTTGAAATAGACGTTTTCGAGAAATAGAAGGAAATAGTGGACTATAACACTGTTGTTATAGTAAATGATTTCCGAAAAGAAATGTTTTATATAGTATTGGGATTTATATATCTATCTTAGTTTCGAATCCCTATACTAGTGATTTTGGGTCGTCGTAACGATGTTTTATGCAACATTCATTTTGGCCTAAATAAATGTGTTTAAGAGAATGTTTTCCTTAAAGAATGAAATATATACTTAATTTCTATTTAAGTATATGGAATATTTTTCAACTGTTGAAAATAAATGGATTTGTGAATTACTTATTATTAAATAAGTATGGAAATGTTTTCCAATATGAAGTGAGTATTTTAAGATTTTATCTTTTAAAGATAAATTGAAAATGAATATTAGAAATCGATTTGAAAATTGTATATTCATAGATATTTTGTAATTGTAAATTCACTATGGAATTTATAAAATAAAGGGAAATTTGTTTAAAAATAAACGTTGATTTATTTTTGAAGTGTGGGAATAAATTTACGGATTTGGAACGTAAATATAAAGTAAATCGGTAAGGATTTATTTAATTGGTTTAAATGAACCATGTTGAAATGAAAGTATTTCCGCGTAAGGAAAATGTTTGAAATTTGTTTTCAAAAGTGGTAAGGGTGAAAAGTGATTTGAAAATTGTTTTCAAATGGTTGAAGTGTGGAAATTGTATATCTAGTAAAGATATTTTGGAAAATAAATAATTTGAAAAATTATTTGGAATCTGGTGATGTTGAACACGCCTATGGATAGTTAAATAACCGACTATCAATATTTACCTTTAAAAAGGTATTTGTTGTGATTGCTTGAATTTGAATGCCACGCTTATTTTTGAATAAGCGCTCACTATTAGGGTTAGCCGGGAAAGGACCTTGGGGTCGTATAACCCATTCTGAATATGTGATACGTCGTTATGAATTGCATTTGATGACCGGTGTTGAAGACCGGATATTTGTGAAAACGGAAGGATTACCGTCGAATGTTTCTGCATCGGTTGATCCCCGATATAGAATTTATTACCCTTTGTGATGGGAAGTCCGGTCGTGATTAGTGAATATCCGGATTGCAAGGACTTCTTTGGAAGTGCCTTCGGTTCCGTTCGATCGCGGAACGGACTTGTGTGGATGTGTGTCTGACGTTACAATTTGAGATGTAAAGCAGGTTCCTATCAAATATGTTTCAGTTGGTGGCGGAGAATTTATTCTCTTAGCTTAACACCCTTAGAGGTTATGTAGTTGATGGTTACTAGTGATACATTCCCAAATTGGTAATGTGGCATACGAAGTGCTGTTGAGCATTGTGATCAAAGCACAGCTTTTGTATAAAGCGTGGCTTTTTGGACGAGACTTCGTCGGACCTCACACCCCGGAAATGGTCAAAACAGGAAGGATGTGGCAAGGTTATTAAGGTGCAGCGCCCCTTTAGTGTATGTCATTCCTTCTGGATAGAGGTGGTATCATGGTATGGAGCCCAGATACTTAACCTATGTTGTTGCTGCAAATTTATTGCTTTGTGGTTGTTGGAAATCGAGGATCCTCGGATATAGATCGGTTACGATCGGGGAATGACATATTCGTGTCAGTAGTTACCCAGTTAGGGGTAACCCAGCCTTGTGTTGGCAGAGATCAGGTTAGTTTCTCGGATCGTCTTTCCAGAGGCGTACCCATGTGGCAATGGGAAGTTCCTTGGCCTAACCATTTGTTGGAAATCCAAAGAAACAATACGAACCCTGTACGGTTTTAGTTGTATAACCTGCCATGAAATGTGGCGGTAAGCTGCTATTGAACATGGTAGTTATGGTAGGCATAAGTGCGAAATTCCTATGCTGGCTAAGATTTATATCTTTACTTTCGAAATGATTTTTCCTACACTATGCACTAGTAATAATATCAAATGTTTCTTTTTAATGCGTATCAAGCATCTTTGACTATCATAAGGAGAAATCTCCTCCGATTCTACATTTGCATTGTGTGTGTATGCGGGAGGCCTTATGGTAGTCTCATTTTCTAAAAAGCATTGCAAACCTATTTTAAAATTATCCTGTTCTTTGTTTTAAAGATAAATAGCTATTTTAAGTTCTCACACCAGTCACATGACTGACCTAGAGTTTATTGTTTCCCTTCCTAAACTCTGGGTGCCCACCAATTTCCACACGGGCAGCCAAGAGTCAGGTTTATCAGGATATTCTGGAATTCACGAGTTGCTGGAGGCAAGCTGGATGGCATGGCGTATTCACTAGTATATAGTATTTCTTTTCCGCTGTTTGTTGTTGTTTGTTTTTGTGCACTCTGAGGATGTAATGAAATGTGATGTGATGTAATGTAATAACTGATATAGTTCTTTGTTTAAAGATTATTCATTTATCTATTATATGTTGTTCCGCTGCGATTGTGAGATTCTGATATTGTTCTGTAGTTTATTTCTGTTCTGTTCTATCTTTTTCTCTCATCTTCTACCTCTTCTTCTTCTTTTACCATAACGGTACGGTTTTTCGGCCATCGATTGCTCGGCAGTTGATACAGTGGACGTATTGATGTCGGTTTTCGAGCGTCGAAAAATCGCATTCGTCACATCCAGCTTTCTCAATGCAAGTTGTATGTATATGGAGGCTCTAAGGAACTTAATTTTGAGGTAAGAGTGATTCTATGACCCCAAAAGGAAGGATAATATGCTACGCTTTGAGGCAAAAGTTCAATGCAACGAACAATGAGGTTGAGCATGATACATTGACTGTACAACTCAAGATAGCGAACGAATTGGAAGTGAAGACGTTTGCATATTTTTAGTGACTCCCAATTGGTGGTTTATCAAGTAAAGAAGCAATTTCTGGCTAAGGGTGAAAGGCTCACCCTTTACATGTCTAAGGTCTTGGACCTACTAGGCACATCGAGTATTACATGATAATGCACATCTCTATAGAAGAGAATGCGACTATTGATTCATTGGCCAAGTTTGTTGGTTCTGGGTATGTGCTGCCTTTGGGAATTATGCTAGAGAGATTTTGGAAACTCCAAGCATCGATGAGATGGATGTTGATTGGATCTTGGAGGCTGAAGAAGAGAAGGGGTCATGGACAACTCCAATCAAAGAGTAAAAAGTGACTCTCCCGAACAAAAGAAACGAATAAAAAAAGCTCATGTTTAAGGTACCTTGTTCCATTATCCAAAAAGGAGTGTTATATAGGAGAGGTTCTTAATTCCCTTGCCGAGGCAGTTCACCAAAGACGAAGAAAAGAAGACCCTTGCGAATGTGATGAAGGAAGCTATGGTGATCACACTAGGGGGTAGACATTAGTGAAGAAGGAACTTTGTTATGGATACTTATGGCCAACAACGAGATGCAACTGACTACTCCGGGAGATGTGAAAAGCGCCAAAGGTTTGTAAAGATATCAAGAGCCATATCCAATCAATTTATGCAAATGGTTAACCTATGGCTGCTTATAGTATAGGGAGTAGATATTACTGGTGTGCTACCATGTCGAGAGGTAGAGAGAAATATGTGATAGCGGATGTGGTTTTTTTTTGTAAAGTAGGCTTAAGTGGAACCACTTACAATGCTTATTTCGAAGAAAGTGATCAGCTTTGTAGTGAAGAACATTTTATGCAGATTTAGAATTTCATAGAAGATAATAATTAATAATAGAACTTATTTGCAAAGGCTGAATTTAAAACTTTTTATGCTATGTGCCATATTGAGAAGAACTCCATAGTTGTAGCATATTCACATACAAACGGACGGGTAGAGGAAGTGAACAAGATCATCAAGTCCATCATTAAGAAGTGGTTTGAATGAGCCAAGGGCAACTGGATGGATGAGTTACCACTTGCATTGTGGGCTTATCAAACAACCCACAAGTCCGCAACTAGCCATACTTCATTTGCTTTAGTCTACAGAACTGAGGCTTTAATTCCGATTAAAGCAAAAGTCCTTCTCATAGAAGATTGCACTAAGATCTAAAGGTGAGCAAGAGGCTCTTGCTTGAGTCTCTCAACTTTTTGAAGAAAAGCGGGAAGAGGATGACTTGAGAGTACCTTCTCACCAAATAAGAGTAGTAAAGAAATTCAATGTCAAGGTTAGAAATAGTACCGTTATGATAGTTGACCACATTTTAAAACAGGTCTTTCTAGGTACATAGGACTTGGTTCGAATTAGGATTTCATATAAGCTTGAAGACAGAACTTTCAAGCTATCAATTATAGATAAGAACCCAATTCCATGGGAATGTAATAGGGAGCATCTACAGAACTATTTCATTTGATTCTCTCTTTTGTAAGTATGGCGTCCTGTTCACGGGGAGTTGATGTACTAAGGCGATAATTGTCTTTCTTTTATTCTTAAACAAATTGGCTTTTTGACTCAATGGGACGTTAATCTTAAAGTCCAACTTTATGCTGCAAGACCAATGGCACAATTTGACATTCTATGTTTTGAAAACTAGATGTCTAGGAACCCCGGAGATAAGTACCGACAAACTCCTTCGATCCATGATTGGGTTGTGAAATATAACGGGACTGAGAGTCACTAAGCAATTTACTCTTATGCATTCTATCTATGGCTAATGCCCAGAGATAGGCAAGCCAAGAGAGGATTCCCGGAGAAAGGCATCTAAGACACCGATTCCTGGAGGTAGGAGTCAATGTAGATTGAATCTTTTGTAGGCACGACTTTGTTTATAGCTAAAAGAGTTACATTCAGTTGAAGATATACAAAGTTGATCGATGAAATATAGTTTTGTTTAGTCGAAGAAGAGTTGTGTAGCGACCCAGAATTTTACCGCTTTAATTTGAGAATATTTAATTAATTTAAATATTTTTAATAGGCTATATAATTAAAATAAAACTCGGCTAAATAATAAATAATGATGGTGAAATACTTTTCCAAATTTGTTTACAAAAATATACAATTCGAAGAAAAATCGAAAATGCAACCGAAATTCATTTTCCAAATTTCCGACTTTTCTTCAACTAAAAGTTATCGGGAATATTGTAAACCCTAGAGCATGAATATACACATTCATTCATAAATAAATTAGATATGTTTGTATATATATACATTTGTTTAAGTAATATAAAGAGTGAGATGCAACATTTTATGTAAATATGAAATGTAAAAAAAAAATGCCTTAAGAGACATAAGTACTTTAGGCATTTATTGGATGTTCGAGAAAAGAGTAGCGAGGGGGACAAGAAGGTGGCACAAGATAGGGTACGGAGGCAAGCATTGTGATGTGGCAACCATGGATAAGAGGGTATAAGTGGAATTAGCCACTTTGTATGAGGTTATAAATAGCAACTCTATGCTCTCATTTTCATTTTCTTTCCAGATTTTACCTCCGCATCCCACAAACATAACTCCTTATAAACAACTCCAAATAAAAAAAATTCTTCTATTCCAATTCAAGAGAATTGAGTTGGCTACAATTTTAACTTACACCGTGCCTTCAATTTCTGAGTTTTAGTGGGTCAAAAATTCATTTATTTCAGACTCGTTTTTGGATCCACATTTTTTAGTTCGAAAATACCTTTTCTTTTTTTTAACCATATCTCCCTCAAAAACAATCCAAATTAAGTGATTCTTTTTTTGAAATTGCAGAGAATAGAATTTTCAACAATTTTTCCTTTGGAAAAATTCAAATTCCATGAGTAATTTATCTAAAAATCAATTGGAAAATGACCTATTTTTGGATTTGATTTTTGTGAATTCAACGATAATCTAAAGTGCCTCTACCTTTCAAGACCAAACCTAGATAGTCCTGTGGCTGAATCCATTTTTGCATTTAGCCACTAAAATCTTGTCTTTTTATAAGTTAAAGCTAGGATCTAGGTGGTCGAAAAAGTTGGTGAAGTTCTAGGATAGGTTGGATAGCTTAAGGTGAGGAAAATCTTGTTTTTATATAACTTCTAAAATTTAAACTATTATTGATCTTGGTTGAAAATATGTTGCTTGATTTGTTGTATGTTTATGTATAAAGAAATATTGCTCGGATATTGTATTACTTGAAGTTTGAAGTAAAGTTATTAAGCAAAAGTTAGTGGGCAAAAGACACTAAGCGAATGTTAGCAAGGATTGTAGTTAGCATTGTTGACTTGTTGTATGCGATGATGATATAATCATATGTTATGCTCATGAGTCTAGGTTTGTAACTTTTCTTAGGATGTTCTAAGCTAAGAAAATTAGTGGTAAAGTGGTTAGTCGTGACATCGAAATCTCTTGGTTTACAAACTTGTTTATTTATGGATTTTTCGAGAAAATTTATGAAGTTTTAAACTTGAATTGATGTTTTGAAAAAGTTTTATGTAATTTTATAAAAGTAATTCAAAATGATTAGTAAAGGTTTTGGAAAGTGATTTGAATTATAAATCAAGTTTTGAAAATTACAGGTCATATAGGGATAGTCGTTATAAATGCAATTCGTGAAAATTGAAGTCTTTTTGAACTTGAAATATTTTAACTTGCGTATCTTTTTAAAACGTGTTTTCAAAACTTAATAAAAGTTTTGAAAGTAGTTATTATTGATTAACTAATTATTTAATTATTTATTCAATTAATGATTAATTATGGTAATTAGCACCTAATCATTTGTTAATAAAGGTAACTAGTACTTAATTATTAATTAAGTTAATTATAATTAGTTAATTAGTTAAAGATTGTTTATTAATTGGTAATTATTTAAGGATTAATTTGTGTTTAATTATTATCAATGATTGATTATTTATTTATTAAATCAAGGGTTTAACTAATTGTTAAATGAATCAAGATTTGATTAAAACTTAATTAAGATTTAATTATTTTAATAAAGGTTTAATTATTATTTAAGTTTTAATTAAGTATTATTAAATCATTAATTGAAATTAATTAATAGGAAATGATTTATTTAAAGATTAACTATTTTAAATAATATTTAATTAATATTTATTTTTTAGTTAAAGGTTTAGTTATTATTAGATAAAGAGTTTAATTGTATTTAATTATTAAATAAAAGCTTTAAAGTTTAAACCTATTTTATTTCTAAGTGATCGGTTTTGTTTTGAAAGCAAACTCTCTTTTAAAGAATATTTTATCCAAGGGATTTTCTTTGCCGATTATACTTAAGTAACCCTAATTGAATATAAAATCCAATGACATCTGTTTAGCAAAATACCACCATTCTGCTAAATAGATTGTAATTGACATCTGTTTAGCAGAATTAAACCCCGTTCTACTATGACTTAATTGAATCAGTTATTTTGAATATCTATTTGGTAGAATAAAACCCTGTTCTACTACCATTTGGTTAGATAAAATATAAATGGCATCCGTTTAGCAAAATAAAACACTGTTCTGCTAATCAAAATGTAATTGACATCTGTTTAGCAGAATAAACCCCATTCCGCTATAATTTAATTGAATCGGTTATTTTAGATATCTGTTTAGTGAAACACAACCCCGTTCTGCTATCATTTTGTTAGATAAATATTAAATGATATTTGTTTAGCAGAATAAATCCATGTTCTACTATTATATTATTTAGACATTGAATTATATGCCAGTAGATTAATATTTGATAATTGATGTTTTATGTATGCGTATAGTGTTATTTGCTTTTATATATAAATCCCTATACTTAAGTTATGTGATGTTTAATTGGAAATGTTATCCCCTTTGAAGTATTTTGCTAAATCTTATGTATGGGTTTTGCAAAGATAATTGATTATTTCAATAAAGCCGGTTTAAAATAAATTAATTATTTCAATAATAATGTTTTAAAAGTAATTGATTATTTTAATAATAATGATTTAAAATTAATTAATCATTTTAATAATGATGTTTTAAAACCGATTAATCATTTTAATAATGATGTTTTAAAGATAATTAATTATTTAAATAATAATGAGATTAAGATTAATTAACCATTTTAAAAATGAGGTTTAAATGTTAATTAATTATTTTAATAATAAATTTTTAAAGTTAATCAATCATATAAAGAAGGATGAATAAGTTAATTAATCTTTTTAAAATTATTATTTTGAAGCAATGAGTTGAGATTAAAACTAATTAATTATTTTAAATAAAGCTGTATGAAATAACTAACCATTATTTTAAAGTTAATCGATCATTTTAAATAATAATATTGAAGTAATAAATTTTGGTTTAAAGTTAATCAATCATTTTAATAAAGTTGTTTAAAGTTAATACTTTTAATGTGAAACCCCAGCACAAGTTCGGTTTTAAAAGTAAAGTTCGATTTGGTTATGAAAAAGTAGTATTCATAATCGATGTCGCTTATATGGATAGGATTTAGTCATTTTTTAATGATAAACATCGAGGCTTGGACTTGTTTCTATTTCGAAAGTTAAAAAGTGTAGTAAAGGTAATGCTAGAGGTAACAATACCTCTACTTACTAGGCTTCATCCTTAATCGAAAGATAGCACGTGTTTGGAATCGACGAGTAATGGTAAGAATATGAAATTTAATTTCCATATACGATTATTTTTAATTATCTATGTTAGTTGATATATTAACTATCGGTTCGGCTTTCTTCAGGTTGTATCGTCGCCGTAAAAACGATTACTTGCTCTGTTGAGCTTGGTTATCCTTTGTCGGAAATGACTAAACCCAAAGAGCGAGTGGGAGCCAAGCTATGTTGGGTTGCTTCCATTAGGGTATTTTCACATCTACTCAACATTGGATTCGGTTTTGCACATTAAGGTGTGAAATACTCAGATTCTCGGTAGCAGTTGGAAGTGTCTGGCTTGGAGGTTTCCGAGTGCCATCGTGTCTCAAGTATATTTTTAGAGGTATACTTTCGGTAAGGGGGTGCACCCTCCTAGTCAACCGTTGGAAGATTTCCCTATTCTTTACTTTAATTCCAAGCTTTTAAATTGACTCCATTTTTAATTACACCGGGAAGTGTTGAGAGCACTTCACGATGTTTAATTATTCGTATCTATGGTTGAGATTGCATATTGTTATTTTAAAAGGAAACATATTCTGCGGTTGGCGGCATGATCCCATATATATTGTGGGATAAACCTTTCCTTGTTCTTAATTCAAATCATTGAATTGTTTTCCTAATTGCACTAAGAAGTGACTAAGTTTCTTCTCAATATATAATTATTTGTGTTTATTCTTTAAGTATTTGAACTTTTACCATTTCTATGCTCATTTATTCTTGTTTTAATTGTTGTTCTAAGTCGTTCCTCATTTCTTCATCTATGGATGTTGATTTTGTGAGGTAAAAATCCATTTCGCGTTAGTGGCATAGTCTCACAAAATTATTATATGTTCACCTCATTACTTGAGTTTTCTCATACTAGTATTATCAGACCGATCCGAATGTTATTTTATTTTGACGCTAGGGTTAGACCAAGCATATTTTCTAGATTAGCTTCAGATGCTTTGGAGTTCATGAGATGTGTGGATGCTCAAGACATATCTATATATTTCTTTATTTTTCTACCGTGTTGATTATTGAATTTATTAGCATTTGTAAGGACATGCCGTTATAACTGTCCAGGCTAATAATATGATAGTGTACTTTGATGATTGTTGATAATATAGTTTTTTATTTTGTAAAGACTTGATTTATATATTATATGTTACTCGTCATGTTTTTGTGAGATTCTGTTTTGTCTTCTTCTTTCTTCACCCCAAATGACCTGCCTTTTGATCACTAAAATGATCGGATCACCCCAAAAGAAAGGCGGATCTTTACATACGGTACCAGAGCTTAGGTTGTGCGAACACTTAGGCTTTGGGTGGGGCGAACTTAATTAAGATAAGGTAAGCGAGACCCTAGAATGAGTTCGAGCGTATATATAAGAGCGCATATTAGTTAGTTTTATCAAAATGTTTTATATTATGTTGATTGATCCGTTAAGTAGTCTATGGATTTAGAAGGAATCCCTAAAACACTTAAACAAAGCCAACCAACACAGTGTTGTTTTGAAATTAGGTAAATGAATTTTTTTACCTAGATTAAATTTTATATAAAGAAGATTTTTAGAAAATTGTTACAATTATATATGATATGTTTGTTGTTAGAGAATGATAATGTTTGATCGTTAACATGTATTATTGATTAGTTAGGCTTAAATAGTTTATTAGAAATTATTGTTTTAGTTAAATTTAACATGAATGCCTTATGAACTCAGTTTTACAATTTGATTATGAGACGTTCTGTGATAATGTTGGGGTAAAAATTGAAATTGAAATTTGATTGTAAGAGTTGGTTATTATAACATGAACCATGAATAAACGTTGTGAAATGTTATATTAAAAAAAGTGGTAAAATTATACAATTATGTATATGTTTTTATTTGTTTTACAAATTGGATTTTCAATAAAAGAAGAATTTTATGTTTACTGGTTCGAGTGGATTGAAAATAGCAAAAAAAGGAAAAGAGATGTGTTTGGATGGTAGGCACTTCTCTTAAGTATTACCGTCCGTAGTAAGGGAATATATGATCCTATTTGGTATTACCCAGTTCCTTAGTATCATTTTGGGGTTACTCAGGCTACGTAAACATATTTCTATGATTAAAGCGTATAAAAATTATATCAAGAAGAGTTTTGAAATAAAATTAGTATTTGGATCTTTGATTTTTCTTAAGAGAAATAAATTCAATTTGGAAAATTTTAAATCAGATAGTGGTATATACTCTCAAGATGTAGTAGAATACTATAAAAGTTAAGCTAAAGTTAGTTCTATGAAATGTTTACATAAATAATTTTTATAGAAATAGAATTAATGTTGGTAAGAACCAATAAAATAAGTACATAAGTTGAACATAGATCATTTCTCTTTTCACACAAGTTGGATCCCAGACCCGAGTGCACGACTTTAAGGTGTCCTAAACCATTTTGAATAAGGATCTATCGATCGATTTTTGACGGTGAACACTTGGTGAGGGTTCTTAATATGAAACCAAAGTTTCCTATCATAGTATATGGCTATGTTAGGAGAATGGAGGTTTCTAATTAAGAAGCTTGATCAATCTCCGCACTAGAAAGCTAGGTGAGCGGTACTAGTTTGAAAGTAAAGCTATGTGTTCGAGTGAGTGATCAAATAAGATTTTGTAGGAATGATCTATGTGCACCATGTGGACCGATGAATAGTGTTAAGTATTTCTAATTTCTTTTATTTTTTGAGTTAGGATTATGGTTAAATTTTGGAATCGAGGTTCTTTTAAAAGGGAGAGTATAACGACCCGACATTTCACCACTTTAATTTCTAATTTTAAATAGTCAAATAATAGTTTTATAATTAAAAAAACTCTATCAAAAAATAAATAATGATGGTGAAATAGTTTTCTGAATTTGTTTACAAAATCATATAATTTGGAGAAAAATTGAAAATGTGACCGGAATTCATTTTTCGAATTTTCGATTGACCATCGAATAAAAGTTGTCGGAAAACTGTAACCCAAGAGTATAAATTTACACATTCATTCGTAAATAAGTGAGATATATCTATATATACACATTTATTTAAGTAATATAAAGAGTGAGATGTGACATTTTATGTCAATATGAAATGTTAAAAAAATAAAGGATGTCTTAACAGACATAAGTACTTTAGGCATTTATTGGTTATTGGAGCAAAAAGAGTGGATGGAGACAAGAAGATAGCACAAGGACAAGGGGAGGAGGTAAGCATTGTGATGTGGCAACCGTGCATAAGAGGTTATAAGTGTAATTAGCCACTTTGCATGTGGTTATAAATAGAAACTCCATGCTCTTGCTTTCAATTTCTTCCTAACTTTTGCCTCCTCTTCTCATGGCCATCACTCCCTCTAAACTACTCAAAATAAAGAAATTATTTCTTTGAAATTCAAGAGAATCGAGTTGGCTACAATTTTGACCACTACCATTTCTTCAATTCCGGGTATTAGTGGGTTAAAAATTCCTTTCTTTCAGACTCATTTTCGGATCCAGATTTTCAAGTTTAAAAATACCTCTTCTTCTTTTGACTATATCTCCCTTAAAACTAAATCAAATTGAGTGATTCTTTTCTTGAACTTGTATGGTAGAGAATTTAAAAGAATTTTTCCTTTAATAACTTTTCCAAATTCCATGAGTAACTTGTCAAAAAATTAGTTGGAAGATGATCCATTTTCGGGTTTTATTTTTGTGAATTCAATGATAATATGAAATCCCACTATCTTTCAAGACTGAACCTTGATAGTCCCATGGCTGAACTATTTGTGGAATTTAGCTAGCAAAATTTTGTCTTTCCATAAGCTAAGCTAGGAGCTAGGTGGTTGGAAAAGTTGGTGGAGTTCTAGAATAATTTGGATAGCTTAAGGTGAGAAAAATCTTGGTTTTATATAGATTTCTAAACTTTATACTATTATTGATTTTGGTCATGAAATCTATTGCTTGATTTATTGGATGTTGATGTATATACACATATTTCTTAGATATATTATTACTTGAAGTCTGAAGTAAAGTTAGTAAGCAAAAGATAGTGAGCAAAAGATAGTAAGCGAGTGTTAGTAAGGTTTGTAGTTAGAATTCTTGACTTGTTGTATGTGATGGTGATATATTCATATGTTGTGCTCATAACTACAGGTTTGTAATTTTGTTTAGGATGTCTTAAGTGTCTTTCAAACACTTAAATGATTGGTACACGAATACCGACGATGTATTAAGTGTCATTTTTAGGTGTAAGAAAGGCAGATCGTTACAAGTTGTTTGGTCGATACTGAACATAACTAAGCAATAAAACAACCACAGAGAAATTGTAGAGACTTATTTATTTTAACAAAGTTACAGTAAATAAAGGCATTGTATAGACATAGGCATTTATAATATATAACTAATTACATCACCGATGATTATATATTTATATATGTTGGAGAGTACATTTGTAAATGAAAATAAAAGATGCAGTAAAGAAAATAAGATAGAGTTGAATAGAAAACAACATTTTATTTACATCATCTTTGAATACAAAGTTCATAGGGGACACTCCTACATAGTGACGACCTATGCAAATGAAAACACCATAAAAACGGTCTCTACGATGTTGGGGGGCATACCATTTCCTTAGTCTCTTTAGCTTGCTACTACCCTTCTTCGCTGGCTTTCGCTTGCCAGTTTTGATGGACTCAGATATTGGCTTCACTTCCTTCATGGCTTGGTCGTAACTAGATGAGGTGGTGGGGGATCTTTTGAGGTTCAAAAGCAGTTCCAAAGTATGGGATTGATATAGACACTCAGACTAGGAAGAGATGTAGATAATGAAAGGAAAACCTTTTCCATGCCTGGTTCGAGCTTGAAGAGGTTGATTGCCTTTTGGTCCACCATTGTAGTTACTACAAGCTTCTTCTTATTGATGATAGAAATCTCATCATAAGGGGAGATATCAACGGCCTCAAAATTTCCAAAGCCCCAATTTTCTCAAAGTCAGGACCGAGGGCATAGCTAATTCGTGGTAGAGGAGGAGCTAACATTATTATGACGATGATCTAGATTATTGTGGAAGCACTTGGGCTTGAAGAAAATTCGCTGATAGCATAGGTGGTAGTGGCGACAATTGATCGACGATAAATATAACGATAAAGATTAAGGATCTCCATAGGAAGAATATGGAGCTTCTCGAAGACTGGAGATGTCAAAGATGTACCTTACATAGATGAAGTTTCATAGATGGGACTTGTCAATTTCCCTTTTCTGGACTGCTTTTGGAAGTGGAGGTAAACATGAGGGAATCATAGATAGAACGAAGGTTGGGGTGTCTAGATTATGGCTTTCGACGATAGCGGTGGTAAGATCGCTGTTTGAAGCAACGAATGCAGATATTTGAGTTGCAACAACCTCAAGTGTGGTCGCCTCAGAAGTGATGATCTCGCACCGAATCTCCTTTTTGATAGGACTAGTATCTTATGCATAGTCTAAAGAGCTAGGACTGGCAGGTGTCTCGGTAGGCACTGTTTCGACGGATGTAGTTTTTGCTGCCTCGATTTCATCCCCTCCTTAAGGGTGATTTATCATCATTATCGAGTAGTTTGCTCTTTATCCTTTTCACATCAACTTCATGGTTGGCCCATTTTAAGATCTCTTCCAAGGCATTGGCTAGTGCGAAGGGTCCACCTCCTCCTAGCCACATAAGATGCTTCGTATTGATAATGTTTGCAATTATTTATGGAATCCTAGCTTCGATATTTTCCTCGGTCTGGGTGAGAGTGTCCTTAAGTTTGTCTACCTTCTCTTTTGAGTCCGTCAACTTGATTTTCCAGCCCACGAATTCCTCTATGAAGGACTGGGCCATTCCTTGAGCTTGCACTCATAGCTTCTTTTCTCCCTTAAGGTCTCTCTTAATTTGTCTATTTTAGCTTGGATAGCGACTTTTTGAGCCTCTTGTACTTTGAGTTATTTCTTGAGGTTACCACTGTATGTATATGTCGTTTTTAGTTGATCATTGAGGACTAAGAATTGGGCCTTATAGGCGGTTTCCTTCTCCATTAATTTATTTTAGGCATTCTTGATGGATTTGTCTTTCTCTTAATTTTATTTTTAAGAATGATCATCTCCCTCTTATATCTTTCAAAAATTTGATTGTGGTTGGCCCTTCCGGTGTCACAGTTTCGGATGCTTTACTAGTTCACTTAGTTGATGTCCAATAGGCCGTTAGCCAGCCTCTTACATTAGAAAAACCACCCTTCAACCTCTTTGGTTCTATTGATGCCTTCATTCATATTGTTTCTAGAGAGATCCTTGACGTTACATTCAAACTTCACCCCTTCTAGGAAAAAGTCAAGAAGAGAAGCATGCATCTTCAAGAAAAGGCAAGGGATTGATCTTTGAGGGAAGGAGGAGGAGTAAATGGACAGTAGAAGTTTCTTATCCAACCCCTATATTATCTATGATAAGAGGAAGGGCCGATAGTTTAGAATTGTTAGAGAGATGTGCTCGGAGCTCTAAGCCGCCCAATGATGGCGGTAGACCGGCGATGAGAAGATGGAGGAAGATCAAGTTGGAAAGATTGGCGGAATTTGGAGGATTGAGAAGGTAAGCACTATTGGTGATGGGAATCAGAGTCGCACATGGAGTAGTCATGCGGTTCCATGTGTTCATCACAACAATATTGTCACTCTTCAGCATCACGTCGCTCCTTGTATTTTCTCCTCAACCTCTTATTCTTTGACTCATAGAATGGGTAATGATGAGGGTAGGAGCTCCCCAGAGGTTGGGAATGATAGTAACCAGAACCTTCGTGGATCCTTTCAAGTCGACTCTATTTCCATATTGAACCTATAAAGAATAAAGTGTCGTACCAGAATTAAGCGGTTAAATGGAGGACAAGTGTAGGGTGACCGTACTTGAGATCCTAGAAATGTGGGAAATGTTGGTATGTCCTAAATAACATATGGGCCATGTTCATGTGATTGTGAGGACAAATGGCATGTCGATTGAAGGAAAGTTGAAGTCAAAAGAGCTGAACTACATGATATCTTTGAAATTTAAGTTTCTAAGAGTGATGTTAGGAAAGTCCCCAATGTTGCTCAAAGAGCTGAACACAACATCAATTGCAGCTGGAAGGGTTGACACTCCATAGGGTCTTGACATAGTTTGAGTGCATTTTGAGAAGTATTGATAACATTTAATTTTATCTTCGGGAGGTGACTTGAGTGTCATCAGGGGATGTCTTCCAAAATGATTTAGTTACACTAGGGTCGTCATCCTTGTCTTCTTCTCCCTCATCCTCTTCTTTTTCCTTTTCTTCATCTCTTTCCTCATCTATGTTTTCCTATTCTCCTATCATCTCCTCTTCAAAATTCTCCTCTCCTTTACCTTACTATATCCATGCAAGGTTTTCATCAACCTCTTGATCCCCTTCTTATCCTGGTTCATTGTCTTTAGAGCTGGGAATCTCTTCAGTTTCCATATAAACCAACAGGGAGCCAGAGGACTATGAGAAACTCAAGCTACTCTAGGAGAAAATGGGTTAGGCTGAATGCTCATGTAGTTATATTAAAGATGGAATTGGTGAATGCAAGAGCCGGTGAGGGGAAAAGAAGTCTACTTTCGATCCGGGTCAACTCCTCTTGGAAATTGCAAAGTTTCTCCTAAAGCGGGGTTGGAGACGGGCCAGGGATCTCTGTTTAAGACATAAAAGAAACATTAGTAATCTGGGTGAAGGAAATCTAAGTGCAATGAAGTTATTTGACAAGAGATCTCACATCCAAAAGCCAATAGTAGTTGAAGCCTTCAGGGCATCGGACAAAGAAGTACTTGTCCTTAAATAACTTGTCTTGTTGTGAAGCCCCTGGATGACCACATAGTGGTTGAAAGCCTTGATTATTAGCAACGAAGGGGTTTCCTTCCTTCTTTTGAAGTGAAGCAGGAAAGAAAGCCCATCAAAGGTTGGCGGTCGACCCAGATGCATCATGAAAATGATAGAGAGAGTTTAAGAGGGCATAGCCATCTGGTTGTAGTTAGAATGGATCTAACCCTAGCGATTGAAGAATGAGCTTTAAAAAGTTGTTAAAAGGAGGCACGGCACTATAGAGGCACGTATAATGGTAACATGTAATGTATCTAGCCGAAGGTCCATGAGTCCTTGGTGGGATCGGCAAGAAGAACTTCATCCTCGAGAGTCCAATGCTTTTGACAAATTCTTCTTAGCTCGGACGTTGTCATCTTTGAAGCTATGGTCTAGAGTCATGAGGACAGGCTAGTTGTCCTCTTGATCAACTAGGCCATAAGTAACTGCTAAAGGAACAACTTGGAGTTGGAGTTCGTGGGTGATTGAACGGCTCACCCTTGTCACTGTAGAAGTAGATGCTAGGGTAGAAAATTAGACAGCTTCCGAAGGCGTGGAAAAGCCAGCATTGGTATGAAGGTAATGAGATCATCTAAGGTTGGCCATTCTGTATTGAAAACTTGATAAAGGATGTAGTCGGGTATTATTTTTTGATGCTTTACTTTGATTAAGACCCATGTAGATGATATATAGAATCTAATGGATGTCAACGTGCGTTGACCAATCAGATTTCATACATTGACCAGGATAGTGCAATGTATCAATCTATGCAGTGTGTTTCATATGCCCTTAGCATGGATGCACTATATGTTGATAGCCTACTCATTCTGGAAAATGAGGTCCATCTAATGATGGAATTGTGTGTCGGATTGTACCCATCATTATGAAAACTACGATTATGGAACCGCTATCCAAAGTGGCACGAAGCCTTTCTTTGTAGGATTATAGGATTATGGGATGTGATCCTAGAGTGGTGACACTCGAATCCGCCAGATGCCAGTGCGTTTAATGCGACGTTTTCTTGAAAACCACCTCATTGAAACACAAGACATTGATCCATGTTCAACCACGATCCAAGAGAAATTGATTATTTCCTTCCCAATCATCACATGCACTTGGAAAAACCCCAAGAATAATTTTAATAATCCTAAAGTCTTCCACGAGGCTTGTAGGGATGGGATGAAGGGAAGGTGATAAGGTATTTGAGGATGGGTTGACGGCGAAGAGGTGATGGCAGCATTGTTCGGGCTCGATAATGGCAAGATGAGAATTAATGGGGCATCTAGTTGAAAGTGGCGAATCAAGAGGCTGTGGCGCCAAGATTATAATGGTAGTTAAACTTACCACAAAATATGAAATGGCAAGGATTCTGAGACATTATGCCAGAATACTTGATGGCAACTAGTTGTGGTGATTCAAATGATGGGCGTGACACTTGAAATGTAGTAGTGATGCCGAAGGTTCAATATGGTTATAGGGTTGGAAGTTGCAAGGTAGAAAAACAATTAAGTTTATGAAATAAAAGTGAGCCCACAAATTTTCCAAGTGATTATCACATACAACACTCGAGAAAACAAATCCGTGCCAACCAAAATAGGTCGGTACCAAGAGGTTTTTATGTACATAAAAAATAATAAGAGTATTGACAGAAAGGAAACCTACCTAAGCAAAGAGTGGGGTAGCTTGTAAAAAAGGGTCTCAGCGATGATTGAAGATTTCATAAATGAGACTTCAACTTTTGAATCTACAGAAAAGATATGGCTTGATAGCTATGTGAAGACACGTGTTGATGTTCCCAAATGGAGTAACACTTCATGATTATAGTTCAGAAGGCAGATGCATCTTTGTAGATTGAATCTAACCGCTTGTTTTGATCGAAAGCTTGCTTTGTTACAATAAAGTCAAAGGGCAAGTGTGATGTGGTGTTTGAACCAAGCGACATCTCGTTGGATTTGGACTTTAAGATGCTTGAAAAATGTTTCGATGCTTAAAAAATGTTTAATACTATGGAGAAAAACGCATCAGATGACAGATTTGCTCCGTTGTCTGATTGCATGTCTATTTGTCATTAAATCCCATGTCGTCTCATTTCACTTTAGATCACAGATATGTCGTCGTCTGATATGCACTTACACTACCAAAAAAAAGTTATCTAATGTTGTAGTGCCATTTCTAGAATTTCTTATTATACAACATATATACTGACTGATATGCATTCCGATTACACGTATATTATATTTGAAAAATGAAATAAATGAATCGCACAAATATTTTATTTCAAGGCAAATTCAAACACAATACAAATTTTCAGTATAACTCTCAATGTACAACTTTTCTCCACCCTCTCATATATTACCTTTTCTTATTTGCTCTCACTCAAACTCACTCGAGTTTATTTTTGATGGGTTGATCTTGATTTGCTTGCTCTAGCTTGTATCCAGCCATCTCATAATCCTGTCAAATAAAAAACGTTGTAAAATAGAAAAGGGAACAAACCTAAATTGCATAATTAAATTGAATTTGAATATTAATATTGCCTTAGTTCATGGGTTTGTTTCCTCTTCATGTTTTAGATAGGGACAAATATATATATATATATATATATATATATATATATATATATATCTGTGTGTGTGCACGGACAACTTATGACATGCATAGTGTATCACTATGAATATCACAAGGCCGGGCATTGATTAAATCTAACGGACTATTGCATAAACAAGTAAAGGCACAAGCGCATGAAAGTGCACAAACCGGATTAACCACAACATTCACTATATATACATACATATGTTGTATATACATGGAAATTCAAAGCAAAAACAAGTTTCAACAATTCAAAAACATGGACCAGCAAAGATCAAAAAGTGCCAGTGTGCGCTGCCTTGAATAGGGCAGTGGCAGTGCACCAACAAACTAAAGCTAAGCTCCATCAGAGCACCATTAAACAAACCTTCAAAGTCATAAAATAAAATTGATAGCATATAAAAGAGTTAAACCATACTCATAGGTTCAAACATGTCAGTAATTGAACAAGTGCCACAAATTAAAAAAGTGCCACAAATTTGAACAAGACACTAACACTAACCACAAATTCGACCCACCAACATTCACATATATATATGCACACACATGTATATATGTATATACACGGATGATATTGGAATCAACGTGCACAACTTTACCTCGACTGATAGTTGAACTTACTGCAAAGTACTAATCCAAGTAAAAACAAAGTGCAGACAACAATGCAGCATATGAACAATAATCAGGTTCAGGCTAAACCATAGAACAAGGCTAAACCATAGAACGCATACATACATGTATGCATGTATATACATGAATGAACCAAGTTAGCATAACTATATAAACATATACATAGATGTATACACATGTATATATGTACATAGTGAGCAACAGGTAGTTCAGACCATCAAATTAGTAAACAGAACATGAATTAAAGGCACAATCATATGAAAGTGCACATGAAAATGTATGTAAGAAACCAAAGCACATGAAAGTAATCAAGCAGAACAACATGAAGTAAAGGCATAAGCATATGAAAGTGCACAAGCACATAAGTTCAACTATAAGTATAATGAGAAACAATTATATACATACACACACACAAACATACATGTATGCATGTATATAAGCAACACATGTTCGGTGATGATGTGTGTTGCCTTGAGCAAGGCAGTTCCAATCGACAATGCTTGGACAATAAGGTCCAACGTAGCAATTCACTAACTCAAACATGATGTCAAGAGCACATGGTCAGGCAACATATTGAAAAAAAAGGTCCAACATAGCAATCAAATTAGCAAACGAAAACCCAAGAATAAATTCAAGAATCATAAATCGTCAAGAGCGTTCAACCATAAATTGACAATAGAGAAAAATAATTTGAAAAATTCAAATCAAGTCATATATTCGCATTTTTAAGAAATAAATTCCTATATAAGAAACCAAAATCATCATCAGCCAAAGATTAGAAGTCGAGAACAATATAAATCGAAAGGGGCATAAACATACTAATATCAATCGAAGAATACTCTACAAGAAGGAGCCACAACCATAAATAGTCGATAAATCAAAATACACAATCTACAAGGAATGAAGGAAGCAAGGTCATTCGAAGATTAACTTTTAAGCAGCGGCTTTCATAAAACCCTAATTTTAGAACGAAGATGAAAGAAGCGGCTCTGATTAGGAGATCTTAAGTTTATCGAAGAACATTGACGGGATAGAAGATGGCTAGGGTTGGCAGTAGGTGATGGGCTAGGAGGAGGGATAGGCGAAGACGGTAAGGAAAATAATTGAAGGAACAAATGACATTTTTTCCCTCTAGAAACGAAAGAAAGAGGGGTAATAATTGAATGAACGCGGCCATGAAATAATCTAGGCAATATTGAGAGGGAAATCAAAAATTCGATATGGAGCCAAAATGAAATTTTTGATTATTTCAATTAGACGACGGATGAATTGCTGTCTGAATGGCATGGATGAAATCTCAATAGAATAAAGATTTCACGGGCTATGACATACAACAGATGGTTTTTCCATGTGTTGTGTGAAATAGTGGTAAATATTGGGATAACAGCAAATCTACCTTATGTTATGTGATCACTGTTGTATGATTCACTTTGTGGCATAGTATTTTAAGAAGTTTAGAAGATATTATGAGCGATGAATAAATAGAACATAAGAGGTTTAGCCAAGTTTTACATAAGGAAATATTACGCAATATCAACTCGTCTAAACATGTCGGTACCGAGAGAATTGAAACATGAAGGGACCCACTATGAGCTACCAGTGATGTGCTTGCTACTTGGAAGAAAAAGAAAAGCTTTAGAATGGAAAATATAGGTTGGTGCTGACATGATTTGGCAGGAGATTTTGTCGAGAGGATGTAAAACTTAAAGACCTAAGTAAACATGAAGAAGCATCATGGGAATAAGCAAGAAAAACATCTTAACACTAACCAAATCATGGTACCAAGGAGGTATAGTTGTCGATTTTTGCACATTCTTTGTGCCTGAAAGCCAGATCTTATTTCTTACCTATTCTAATGCATGCTAGCGACTTCGGTGGAAGACCCTAGCTATAAATACCAAAATAAAGCACTTATAGAAGGGATCTTTTCTTGTTTTTGCCAAGAAGTGCCGCTGAAGTCTAATTTCAATAGACTTCTAGAAACTTTAAGATTCGATTGTATTTGTGAAAATACTCTAAAATAAAGTTAACAATGGATGTAGGCTATCGAATTGAGGCCGAACCAAACTAAAAATCTTTTCTTTCCTCATTTTCAATTTTGTTTTCTTTGAATTCATTTCTTTTTTTGAATAAAATAGGGTGATGTATCATTTTTGGTGCAACAACGTGATATGAGAGTTTGAACAAGATGGGCATACAAAGGGAATTTTGCATCAGTGACCCGAAATGCTCAAAGCTTTAAGGACATGATGATGTGAGCTATTGGAATGTCCTTGGTAGACAAGTTCAATAATGTGAACTTGTAGAGTATGATGTATAATGTGTTCTGTTAGATGTATGCTAAGGGATCATTGATGACCAAAGACATTGCGGCATGCTTATAAAGAAGGGGTTAGTGAGGATGCTCACCTGAGTCATAGGATGCGACTCTAGATCTTTGGACGATGATCTTCCTTGAACTTGTATAATGTGAATCTCATATTCTAGTTGTTAAGTGGCATGAATTTGGGCATTTATGTAGCTGCGATTCTCTTATGATATTAAGTATTTATTGTCCTTATGATGGTGGTCATTTTTGTCATCGTATATCCTAAAGTATAGTACTCTTACGATGTTAAGTATTCATTGAACTTACGATGTTGGTCATTTGGTATGAGACCTTATGGTGTGGGTCTGAGAATCGAGGATGGTTGTAGTTGCAGCATAAGTTGACGACCATATTACTTTGATGATATAGCCCTAAGTAGGAACATATTATTTTGAGGATGTAGCCATATAATATTTTAAGGATGTAGCCATGAGTGGTCACGTGTATTATTTTAGAAGGTGCAAAAATGAGATGGTGCACCGATTATTTTGAGGATAAGACTAAAGGAAGTTAAACGATAATTTTGAGGATACAGATGTTATGATGGATGTGTAGTCAACATAGTGATTAACAAAAATATGTTATTTGTTGGTGTGATTTCTCTTTTTGGGATGTGTGCGCTCTATTTCAATGAACTATGTTGATATGACTATTTATATGTGCATGATTATACCAACCTAAGATTTGTTTTGGACTTTTGTTATGAGAAATTACGGAGTTTATCTATGATTTAGATTGCTTCTCCCTTGTTAAAGGACTTTTACTTTTACATGCTACAGTTTGGGTTGCAAGACTAAAGAAATGTATGTGTTACCGTAGTATGTGTGTTGAATTCATTATTGTGAATGAATTGTAATGTGACATGACTAATTATGCCATTGGTTGCCATATACTACTTCGTATGTGATAGTTTATAGTTAGTATACTTCCCTATATTTTATGATTAAAACACATTATGAGACATTATTGATTTTGATTTAGGGTTGTACTTAACGAACTGTGAGGGCATAATTCTTTTAAGAAAAGGAAGATGTAACAATCCGCAAATTTGACACGGCTGAAATTAAATTAACTAAAAGTGGATTTTCAATTAAAGGTTGAATTGGGTATCTTATTTATAAACCAATGCATAAGTCTCTTCGAGATGATCGATTTGGTATATAGTTTTGATGGATTTAGATTACGATCTGCAAAATAGAGGAGTTATGGTATTTAAATAGGGTATATAGCCACTTTTAGGCTAAATGGTTGCATATAACTGAACTAGACTCATTGCATTATATAAATAATGTTAAGAAACCCTAAGGGGTAGAGGTTACCTACTCTTCCAACCGCTGAATTCCAATATTTTCACTCTAACGGTGCATTAATAAACTAATTAAATTCATTTAAGATTCAAATTGCTCAAATCCTAGCATATAATTTATGGGTTCGAAGCTTTCGACGAGTGGAAGAGATCACAAGTGTCTATTTATCAATAATGTACTCGAGTCAACAAGAATTTGACAAACTATTCTCGGCCACCCATTCTAGGTTTTCATTTCAATAGCGACTAGGATGATCAAAAGACATAATCGTGTAGAGGATGTTAAGGGGATCCAATCTATATGGTTGGATCGATGAAAGGGGTGTCAAATTGACCAATTTTCGGTTGGAATTCATTGGTGGTAGGGGACAAGGCGAGGCATGGTCCAACATAGAGGCGGCAACGTGGTGAGCTCGGCAAAGTCTCGGATCACCGACCTAACATCTTAGGTAGCGGCTAGGACGAGGTGAAGGGGGGAGCTGGGTGGGTTTGCGCGTATGCAGATGTGGGTAATTTTACATTAAATTCCTCCAAGAGTTTTTTTGCAAATTAAACCCCTAATGTTCTAGTCTTTATAACTTTTGAATAGGAACTCTAATTCAAATGTGGTTTGTTATGTTACACTCGTGGTAAAATTCTGCATTGTTTCGCCAAATGTTTACTAAATTTTGGTGCTGTTTATAAAATCATGTTAGTATGATCTATTCATTCTAATCGGTTAAGATTAAAAATGTTAAAAGCATGTCCATCAATGAAAATTTATATCTATTGATATATTTTGTTTATATTGATGACAGTTTGATTGTTGTGATGTTTTCAATGTATTGTGCCTTGATTGGATTGTTTGTTGTTTGTTGTGTATTATTGGACACTTAATTATAGCTAATTTTGGATTGGGATTGGGAAAATAATTAATTAAAATAAAGTGGACAAAATTATATAGCATAGCAAATATATGTATGTATGTATGTATGTATGTATGTATGTATGTATGTATGTATGTATGTATGTATATGTATGTATGTATGTATGTATGTATATGTATGTATGTATGTATATAATTGAAAGACATGGTTATATAGAGATTTTGGATGATATTTGTAAATAATGGTGATTTAACAAATTAAACTGCAATCAATGCGAGAAATTTAATAAGGTTATTATTTTCGTATTTCTAGACAAATAATAAATAACAATAATGATTCTATTTTAAATTAATATTGGAAAGTTCATTATTATTATAAAATAAAGTATGATTTCATAAATAATAATATAGTTTTTGTAAAGATTATATTGTTTGGAACAAATGACAAAATAATTAATCTTATAGTGTTTATAAAAGAAAATATTATTATTGTTGTTCAGATAATAAAATAAAAAATTACTTTTGGAATAACAATGAAGAGATGTTTCCAAAAGTGCTTTGATGTTTTATTACTTTTCTAGGATTTTGAGGTAAATACCACTAAGAAATAGTTTTGAAACATAAATAGAGTACTGTTATTTTTGAAATGAATAGTAATAATTTTTTTTGGAAAACGTTAACTTGCTTTGGGTATATATTATTATTTTGACATAAAATAATAATATTATCACTTTAAAAAGTAATTTTATTTTTGAATAAATATGATGTTTTAAGGTATTTGAAGTAATGAGATTATAATTAAGGATTTTAGAAGCACTTATCCCTTTTTAAGGGATTATTATTTCAAGATAAATAAATATGTTTTTGTAATAATCAATAACAAAACGATTTCATACTTAAGGGTAAATAATAGTGTAAATATAATGTTTTGGATGAATGTTATATGTGATTAATTATTAGTTTAAGTTATCATATATGTTATTGCATTACGATGAAATTGGCATTTGGATTTATGTGTGATATTTTGCCATTATTACTACATTGTATGTAGTTAATTATAGTTTTATTATGTTGGTATTTGTATTGTTAATATAGTGGTTTAGTATACATTTGATGACTTGATGTTTATATTATTGATACAGTGAGTTAGTGCATAATTGATAAGTTAATGTTTGTATTACTAATATAGTGGACTAATACACATTTGCTTGACTTATATTTGCACTGCTAATGTATTATTAATAGTTGATAATTAGTATATGTGTGAGTATATATGTTGGGATTAGTATATTTGATGTTTTGGGATGACATTGAGTGTTGTCAGATGTGTCTGATACTTAATAGTAAAGTTTGCTATTATTGTTGTTACCTTATACTTATGGTGATCGATTTTGATGGCTTGATAGGAGTAGTGTTTCCTTTTTGCATTGGTTATATTAAATGCATTGGTTGCATTGCCTTTATGGATGCTATAGTTGTTATATGCGAATAAGTATCGGGATGCGGGAGAAATGCAGGAAATGGAAGTACGTGAGCATGATCCAAAAAGGGTAAGTAGGCAGTCTATTTCTATGTAGTATCACACGGTTACCTTGTGGCCGAGGTGTATAGAAATTATCATCATTCAAACATAGTTAAAATATATTTTTTCTTCCTCCAATGCATTTATGAAGTCTGCATGTTAGAATGAAGAAAGTAGCAAAAGGTCTTGATATAGGTCATATATGCAAGCTTTTGATTAGGTAAATTTCTTTTGCATCATGGATAGATTCTCTATTTATTTAATGACAATTAATGTATCGAGAAATGTAGATGTGATTTGATGTATTATATCTTGTATGATGTTTATATTGTGAAAAATGTATATTTTTATTTCGATGTGGGTTTTCTTTTTCGTTTTTAACCTATGTTGATTTTAGATTCTAAATAATAAAACCTAGGGACTGCTGTTTTTAATGTCTAGGGTTAGTTACAAGTGTATTTCGATGGTGTTTGTAAATGACTTTAGATGTTAGAAGTAACGGATAATTAGGTTGTCACATGATTTTTTCATTAGTTTTAGAGTTGTATTTTTCATAAAATTGAAAAGGTAATTTCAGCCATGATGGGGAAGAAGAGAGGAAGAGAAAGCAATTCAGGTAATAAAATGAATGAGAGGATTTTCTTCAATGAGAGAACATAAACTTTTCATAGCCTCTCTTGAAACTTCCACTTTTAATTCTTAACTAATTTTCATTCAAATCTCATTCATATTCCTCCCTCTCTCTTTTAAGTGCTAGGCCACATCATTCCGTCACATTGATAATTATTTCCAACAGCTTGTTAAGCAATTAACTATATATAAAACCTATTTAAATATATCCAGATACCATATATCAATACGTGCATATATAAATTTCATATATGATATATACATTCAAAAAATACTAATAACACTAAAACATAAAAATAACTTAAATAATAATAAATATTTCTCAAATATTAATTAATTTAATTAATTTGTAATATTTTATAAATTAATTAAATTGTGTGGGTATTCAAAGAATCAGAAATACGATGTGTGACTAAAGGTGTGGATTCAGTCGGTAATTAATTTTGAAACATCAAGTATCAACGTTCACACGTTACCTTAGCAAGTAGTGTGACAGTTTGACTGAATTCAACCCTATAAACCTTTCTTAAAAAAATCAAATTTCACATATTCCTAAGCGACATGTTTTTGCAACGATGATTTACGCACATTCGCTTCGTCAACGCTATATCACTTTAGAATTTATGGAATTTGATTTTGGTCAAAATTCCAATGTCATCCTTATTCAACTCAGTTAAACCATAAATAAAATACTTGATTCAATAATAACATTTATTACTAATTGTACTACTCTAATTAGAGATTTTGACTTTGAGCTGACTGTAGGTGATCGTGATACTAACCTTATACAACAGATGAGATGAATTCTCTATTGAATAGCATTTCAATTCCAATGCTTCAACTCCAACCCAACTATAGTCTTCGATAAACGTCAAGCCACGATTTAACAATCATCAAAGTGGAGAGTTCACATTGAAGTTCCTTAATATTCTCAAGTCGAGGGAACCGTATAACATCGTCACCCTGAGATTTCATATTTGACCTAGTTGTTATTAACCAAAAGGGAACTCTTAAGCGAGTCATATCATATTATCCAATAATTATCACTATGTAACCCCTTTATTCTCCTAGCAGTCATGATGTAACGACCTATAATTTTGAGTCTTCAAATTTGAATTTAATAATAATGAAATCTATGTTTCAAAATTTTGAAACATAGATTTTATTATAATTAAATTCAATTTCGAATATTTTAATAAATTAAATATTCAAATTCGATGACTCAAAATTACGGTCGTTACACATGATTAATACATTGTCCAATGTTGGGAGAGTGTTACACATTCTAATCTCAATGGCTGTATCGAATGCTTTCTTAAGATATCTTAATAGGAATATTTAAAATAATATGTCATTTTATATTGTGTTAATTTTCTTATAATTACAGCTCCTCGTAATTATTACCACATAACATATCATTTTAAGATTTTTATTGTTATATACTTTAAATTAATTGCTTAATTAATTATATCACACTATAACAAAGTATATAAATGAAATGAAATACCATTAGTATGAACATGATTGACTATAGAGTCACATATGTGTAACAAATTACATAATTATCCTTAGGGAATACCTCTAACTCTTTCACAAACAACAATCAATACAAAAAACAAGGGGCACGCTGAAAGAAATTTGGAAAAGAAGCTCTGGGACATTGAATGCCGATGTTTTAAGATTAGGGATGGTGGTCATGGGCGTAAAGAAGAAATAGTCCTGGTAGTCTGATACTTTGCCTAAACGATCATGGAAGAGTGGGAGCTTGTTAATCCCATGAAGATGACAGGAGCAGAATGCCATGGTCTAGGGCGTGCTTATATATTTTAAAGACCAGGTGGAAAAAGGCTGGGTCTATCTTTGGGATGCCCAAATTCTAGCAGAATATGAATGGCCTAGCCAATAAGTTGTAGCTGTTTGAGGAAAGTTGCTCGGGCGCTAATCTTTAGCATTAAGGAAGAGTATAAAGAAGGGATGGAGGGGAAGCATCACCTTGCTTGGCATATAGGCGAGCGGTAAGGTAAAATAGCCATCTAGGGGTAGGTTAGCCTTATCAGCATCAAGGAATAGAGGAGCCTTATCCCCTAAGATCCAAAATGGTCCAAGGAGCTTGCCAAATCAACTCCATCCTCCTGGACGAAGGATAGGCCCATTCTAAAAGTTCGTCCAGTATTAGATGTAATTATAGACGTATGCAAACAAGCAAAACATAACAACCGAACCACCTTAATTTACTTGGGAACTACGTACACTTAGAGGCAAGCAACTTGCTTGAATCAAACCCATTTAAGCCCTAGCCCTAATTCGTAAGGAGTTATGTGGCCGTCCACTACAAGTTCGTTGTTAAATCCTTGTTGCAACCCATAGCCCAGTGCATCGTCTTCCTACTTTCATGAGGGGTAGTTCAGTAATATTAACACTTGCGTGAGTTTTTCAAGTGATCTATAAAATGTTAAAAGTTGGTTAATTGTCATTGATTTCACAATGGAAATCATCAATGCCATGCTCAGTAAAAGTTCATCAAAACTACGTTGATATTCAGACCAACAAAGCAAAAGCAACGATGAAAGAGCCAGCAACAAAACCTAGTCAACATTCATTTAAAATCGAATTTAATATGTAATCAAAATGAAAATCATATACAAATTGAAACAAGAGATACTTACTGATTAAGCTTAAAGATTGTTGGTTGAAGGCGAGAGAACAAAGGTTCAAAGTTCTCCTCGGACAGTGAGAGTTTGCGATGATTAAGTAACGAGTGAAAGAGAAGAGAAGGGTATGTATAGGAAATGATGTTCAATCTGAACCTTGGATTCAAAGGATGGGAGATGATCTAAACTATCCATGTTTCATCAATTAATATGTCAAATCAACCACTGAATCATTTTTGCAGTTCTTAAAAAAGTAACTGTTATCTCTAATCGTATAAAGACATGTGGCAACAATATTAAATGCGTGAATGACAAGTTCGTCCCTGCTCACTAGTACGAATTTAGAGAGTGAAATATTGCTCAATATTCATGTAGGTAACACAGATGGAGTTGCTTCATGGCCTGCATCTTAGCCTACATGATTCCAACTACCAATATCTTGGTCTGCATAGCTCTGATGGCTTACAACTGCCTATTTTACCTAGTCTGCATCTTGCCCAATTATACAACTGCTAAATACATTCGTAACCTGGTCATTTACGGGTTTAATTACCCAAAATTATGTATTGTCTTCAATGAGTTTTGAACTCTAAAAGAAGTACAAGAATATGAATATATGATCCATATATGATCACATATAAATGTTATATGGTGAACGACCACAATTTGTAACAACTAAACCACGATGAAAATAGTTCATTGAAATAAGCAAGTAATTTATAGTGTGAGATCATGTGTTCAATAGGATTGATTATAGTAATGATCTTATTATGTTAAATGTAACATTGGACCAAAGGCTATAAGATTGGTCTAAGAATTCAGTCACTAAAATGTTAGTTTGATAAGTTTACATAAAGTGCACTTTATTTGATGTCCATAAGAGTTAAGGAAAACCAAATGTACCTTTGTAAAGAGTTCCTTATGTTACTGTAGTAAGGATCCTTTGAATGGTTCGACCATTTAAAAAGAAAATCAAATGTACAAGAGTGGATGTAACCTAAGGCACGGTTGGGATGACGATAGTGAATGGTCTCTTCTACTTCATAATGGAACATTGAAAATGAGAATTGTAAAATAATAGTTGATACTTAATATTGGAATGAGAAATATAATTTCTATTCCAAAATGTATTTTCATATAAAAAAAAGTTCTATGAAATTATTTCTTTGAATTCGAGATATATGACTTGAAAATTTTCGAATGTTCGGGTTGAACCTAAGGCTCGGATTTTAATGTATTTTGGTTTAACGGTTCTGGTTGATTCTAGCGCCTACAAATTCAGGCATAGCCCTCTCTTCTCATATTTTTCTGAAAGCAGTAGCATAGCTCTGTCATTTCTTCTTCTCTACTTTCTTTCTAAATTATAAAGATTCGAAATTTTTATCTATATTCATACAAATTGGAGAAGAGTAGAAACCTAATAGAAATGAGAAGAGAATCAACTATACGTGTATTTGATGTATTTTACATATATCTACTTTTTCTCCCAATCGCAAATCTCTTCTTAGATCTATAATTTTGATGTATGCATATACCGTTTTATCCGTATCTCTTGGATTAAAAGGATTTGGAGATGAATCAAAGTTTCTGCTTCGGATCTAGAGATTAGCATCGCTTTTAAAAGGTGAGTGGGAATTCCTATAGATTGTTATAATATGCAAATTAACCTATTATTGTTTATTTAATTTTTATGCCTAATTGGATAATTATATATGAGTCGTAGGCAAAAAATTAAATAAGATCTGAATATAATAAATATCGCCTACATATTCTTGTTCATAAATTGTTTTGGAACCGTATACAACCTGATCCGAAAATCAGTCCCAAAAACATGAATTTAGAATATTGATTTAAATGAAATTTATTCTAGATCTGGAATAGGTTGTATAAGAATGTTATAATCCTTGATCTGGTTAGAGTACAAACTTTTCTATATTTGGAATGGCTGGAATTTAGATCCATTTAATATTTGTAAATTAATTTGAGTTCTTTTCCTCGTAGAAAAATACAACATTTGATCCAACAAGGAATATATGCAAATAGAAAGAGAAAGAGATGTGTAAAGTATGAATTCATTGTATTTTACACTGTTTCTTTCAATAATAAAAGGAAATGATTATTCCTTATAATTTAATTCGATTTAATCTTTTATATTTTAAAGTCAAATCTTTTATTCTGGACTAACTTATGGAAATTATAATGGATAATCATTTTAGACACGATTCCAACAATTTAACATGGAAAAGTATATTTTAGTAAAGATATAACTAGAACAATTTGATAAAAGTAAATATTTTTACCTACTTACTACGCTTATCATAATTAAATAAAAAGTTAATAACGACGCTTGCACATAATACTCATATTTAGGGTAACTAACTAATAAGAATTTAAAGGTTGCAACTCTAATAGATGGTAAGAAATGTGGGAGTTATAATAAATTAATAGGTTAACTGGATTAGTTTGACTGATAAAAATGGGATAGATATAAAACACTACTAATTTGAAATTAGTAATCGTGTATAAATATCTTAGGAAATGTCTGTTAGGATTTTATGGACAAATTGACATTTATGAGCATTAAACGGGGATTTATGGGTAGATAAATATGTAAGGTAAATCTTATTATCTTAAATAAAAAGGGAATTAGTAAGCTAAGTCCAATGTCTACCAAAGCTGATATAAATAAAGACATAGGATGGTTAATTGGACTTAGTGGGTTATGATGCGAGTTCAGTAGAGTTGCTCGATGGAAGACTGCCCTTCACTTTGAGGCTACCAACAGTCAGGTGTACTTACTACTGATGTGAGATATCACTAATCCAACAACCCATGACGATGTGAGGGATTGGACTTGCTTAATTGGAAAGTATCAAATGGTCTTAATTTGGAATTGGGAGCAGTGAGGGATATCTCCATAGAGATTTGCTTCTGGTCTGAGGTCTGAAGTGCCTGAAGGGTCTGCCTCTCTCCTAAATGGAAGTATTAAGTAACTTAGTGAGATTCCAAATAAATAAATAAGGACGTCTCTAAAAAGGGTTTAGTTCAGTGTTGAGGTCTTAAGTGGCTGAAGGGTCCGCCTCCCTACTGAAAGAAGTAACCTAATGAGATGCCATATTTATAATTAAAGAGTGAGAGTGGATATCTCGAAAAGGGTTCGCTTCGGGTTTAGGGTCTTAAGTGACTATAAAATCCTCCTATTTCTTATAAAAGAAGTATTAAGTGGCCCAATGAGATTTCCGAGCAATGAAGCTAGATAGTACCGTTGAGGAGCATGCTTCTCGAATTAGGTCTTAAATGACGAGGTCTACCTATTTTCTACTGTGAAGTATTAAGTGGCTTAGGTACAGTCTCTTACATTGCTAAAGCCAAAATAATAATAGTACCATTTAGGAGCACGCCTTAGGGATAGGTCTTAAATGATGGGGTCTGCCTTAGTTAAGGTCTTAAATGATCAGAGTCTGCCAATTTTCTAATAAAAAGGTGTTAAGTGGCTTGGATACTGTTTATTACATGACTTCGACTTTATCAGTGATAAATGTAGTAATAGTTGGTTATTAAATGTCAGAAGCCATAAATAGTGGTTAGATGTCTTGTAGCTAGGACCCACCGACCATTGACAACACTGTTAGGAAACCACCTTGAGAATAGGTCTTAAATGACAGGTTCTACCTCAATTAAGATTGTAAATGATAGAGTCTACTTATTTATTTTTTAAAAGTATTGTTGATGCCCGCTTCAGAAGTACTAAGTGGTTGATGGATTTGGAAGTATTAGGTGGTTGATATGGCTTCATTAATATTTCATACCTTGGGAAGGGGTAAGTATGTAATCGTGTACAATGCAAGGTTAGATTAGAATTGCTAACCTTAATGAACATAACAATTAAATGGAAACCTACCGGTATAAGTTTATGTTATTGACAGTTTATATTTCTCCAGGTACCAGAACATTGTTCTGACCCTCTCCTCATTATAACCCATAGGATAGATTTAGAGGAACATGTCACTTGAGTTGGATATGCTTTGTGGTTAGAGAGTCTTCTTTCTCTCATGCTCGATGATGATGTGACAATCTGCTATCTAAGGAATACCCTTAGTTCCGAGGTAGTAGTCATAGTTAGTATTCGTATCCTATTATTGTTTCCGCTATGAGTTTAGATTTCTATCAATCTCTGATAATTCCCATGCTTATTTACAGGTACCGAATCAAACGATCTGTGCTCCAAGGAAATTTTTTTCGATTATTGTCGAAATTTGGGCCCATTAAGGTGTGGGTTGTTACAAGACCAGTGTCGGTGGGGTGGCCTTGGCAAGGTGTAGTGGTGGGGTGAGCACGTCGGTGCCCGATCAATGGGGGTGGCGGCGACGAACGATGGAACGCAGTCGAATTTGGATTGGCCTAGAAACGAACATGAGAGATGGGAGGGAAAGGTAATTAGAGCTTTAAGTTTTATCAATTTAAGTTAATTACAATTTAATTATCTCAGACGTTCATTAATTCATATCTTGTGCATACGAGGTCAAAATTGAACGTGACAAGTTGCATTGCACTCGTTACAGCAAAATCTACGTTACAGAATTGGATTGGATGGATTTGGAGCTAGTAGGAATTTAGGTTAAAATTGAACGCCTATTTGATTTTATTTCAAATCGGAATGCATTGGCGACAATTGGAATTTTGGTGAGTTAACCACCTCTCTGGTGCACTTATATTTCTATATAAGTGTGGATAATTTTATTGTTGATTGTTTGTTAACTGTTTTGATGATTTACTATTTTATTTGTTAGTTTATATATATTCCCGCCCCTGGAGAAAATAAGACCCTGTTATGTTTCCATGTATGAGCAGATGGCCCTTTATATACGATCCCGCCTCGAAGCGGTTGATTTATATTTTATGATTATATTGTGTATGTGATGTGGGGCGACAGGTTACAGAAATCCAATGGGATTCCTTACCACTGTTGATTTTTATTTACATATTTCTATATATGTTATAACATATTATTTGTGATGTAGGGGACGGGTTGGAGGGATCCAATTAGATTCCTTACCCTGTTGATTTTACTTTTCATATACTGTGATATATGATGTGTTGGGTGCCATATTTAATGAATTGATGTGATCTTCTTATTTAGTGCTTTAGTAGAACTATGCCTTATTTTGATATTTTAAAATACTACTAAATAATGATTTTGATTTAAAATAGATTTCAAAGTGATTTTGAAAGTATATATGCTTTAATAATTTTTAAAATGTAAAAAGGAAAGAATTTATTTTAAATAAAATAAGTGTATGATTTTTGATATTTTAAATTAATAACTTTTGTGTAGTGTGTTAAATAAAGATTTTAAAATGGTTTATAAAAAAGATTTATAAAAGGATATTTTATAAATAAAACAATAGAATTTAAATAGTGTTTTATAAATATTGGGAATGGATTTGCAATTGATATTTATAAATGCATTTTTATAATGAACAAGATTTATAAAGAATGGATTTATAAATTGATTTTTGTAAATAAAGAAATTTTATAAAGAGAGGTTTTACAAAATATAATGGAGATTTATAAATATGGTTTTATAAATATACCCATGACTTATGTTGAAATTCAAATATAGAGATTAATAGTATTTAAAAATGATATACTTTAGAAGTAATGTTTTGAAAATAATAATTCCAAATTGAATTAATGGTTTTAAAAGTGATTTAAAATGTGTTAAGTGACGAAAACAGAGATCTCAACATTTATTTTTGTAATAGACATTTCTAAGGAGGAGGAAGGAATGGACTAACACTGTTGTTATAGTAAATGATTTCCGTAGGGAGTTACTTTATATATTATACGGGATATATATATAATTGAATCCTTATACTAGTGTTTTTGGGTTATCGTAACAATATATATATATATATATATATATATATATATATATATATATATAATTGACTCAAATAAAGTGTGTTTTGAAGAATACTTTCCTCAAGATTTGTATATATACTTACTTCAATTTTAAGTATATATAAAGATATTTTCTAAGTGTTGAAAATGAAATGTTTTGTAAATATTCTTGTACCATTAATATAAGTACATAAAAATGTTTTCCAAATATCAAACAGTTAAAATGGTCTTGAGAATATATCCTTTTAAGATAATTTAAAGCAAATATATAGGTAGTGATTTAATTAATAAAAGATTAATTAAATGATCCCAATGATTGCTTATGTGCTATATTTTATTTGTTGCTTTGATAGCTAAATAATCGACTATCAAATTTGACCATTTTTGGTTGCTTGAATTAATGTGGGAACTGATTAGTCGTACATTTAGCGCGAAGCCAACTAAGTAGGCTTGATTATCATTTGGTGTTAAGAATGTTGATTCGGGTAATACGGAGTGATTATGGTACTCCAACCTATCGATCTTCCTTCTTGTCGAAGGATAGAAAATTGAGAATTGGAAACATGATAAGTCCACGAGACTTGGTTTTCATGTAAGGTTGAAGGCCTCTTATCGTTGTTGGTCCGGAGAGACTAGGATCAGATTTAACCGAAAACCACTACGGACCAACTTATGTGTTCGAAAGTGTAGATTATTGAAGGCAATGATTTTGAAGATGGAGATCTTCATAATGTAGGGTTGCTTGCCACTAGCCCCGCAATTCCATATATATATATATATATATATATATATATATATATGGTGGCAGTAGTGCTCTTTTATGAAAATCTTTGATGCAAGAACTGCTTGCTACTAATGCCAAGGTTGACTTCCGACAGGATGCGGTAGGAGAGTTTCTTCGGTTTGTCCTATTCCTAGACAACTTGTATGGATGAATGCTTGACATTGCATTTTCAAAAACCAGGTACATTGGTTTTTATAAATGTACATCTGTTGATGATACGGGAGGTAACCCCTCTTATACTTAACACCCTTTTATGAGACGTACGAGCTTAGAGGTTGTACTTTTGTGGAAATCGATTAGTATGTTATTGGAATTGACATTTAAAGTGGAATGTGCTATGTGAAAGGTAAACGCTACTTAAGCCTCACATCGCGAAGATGATACAGGTAATGATGTGGTCTGACCTATATTTTAGGCTATCGGTTTAATGAGTGTAACGACCCGGATTTTTTTTCTTCGACGTTTGATTTGGGTTATTTAAATGGTTTTAAATATTGAATTTGAATTATAAATTGATTTTGAATATGAAAAATTAGTTTTTATTTATAGAACAAAATTCAGAATTTAAAAATAGCGATTTACTGGGTAATTTAATTTTTGAATTTATAAATTGGAAATTGGATAAATTATCGAATCTTGAGGTTTAAGCTTGTTAAAAATAAATTAAAGGTGTATAAAATTTATATTGATAACAATAAAGATAATAAAGTTTTAAAATTTAATTTAAAAATGATCTGTTCAAATTTTAAAAATAAGCATGCTTAAATTGACATTTAAAAATAGCCTTCTGAGGCACAGTCTCGGAATTCGGCAAATCCAGTTCCATTGGATCCGTGATAATGTATTATTTTTAGATTTCAAATTTTGTAGTAGTTCGAGCTGTTGTTTGACCGTATGGGATATAAACGCGCTAAATTTAATATCGAAAATGTAATGTAATAATTGGATCCAAAAAGCTATCTTCTCCATATGATCGAATTAGGACTCGAAACCTTTTCCATTGTGCTCGGAATAGGGGTACAACATTATAAATGCCTAGCGGCATGCCTCGATAGGACATCGAAAATTTAAGTTTCCCAAATGAGATATTTTAAGTAAAAAAATCAAAAACTATCTTTACACGCCACCTTCTCATGCACAATACCTTCATTTCTTTTAATTCACAAATCACGTCACCTTTTTCATCATTTCAGTTCAAATCATGTATATATCTCTTCCTCCCTCCCTTCAGTTTGAACATCAGATGAAAACTGAAAAAAATGGCACTTTCTCTCAAAACAAATCGTAACCAAATTAAACGAGAGTGAATCTCATATATATATACACACAAAGAAGTCCCTCACTCAATTGAATAGCAGAACAAAAATCACAATTTCTTTCTCGTATATAAGAAAAGGGAAACTTCGCAGAGCCTATCAATCTCAAGCGTGAGAGGTGGAGGATTGAACTCGGTTGCGAGCTCCTGGGGCGAGGGAAGCATGTGGCAGCGATGCTTGGCCACCCAGGTGTTGAACTCGGGTTGCTACGGCAGCTTCGAAGTTAGAGGAGACTCAGGCGGTGAGTGGCGACGTAGTGAGGATTAGCTCGTCCTCGTTCGAAGGCGATGTTACGACATTGGTCGATGTCAGAGGGGGCGTGCGAGTTGTCGTGCGGCATTCAAGCTAGGTGCGGCGAAGTTGGTGAGGGCATATAGTTGGGTGGTCGCTTGCGACTGTAAGGTGGGGCTGCAAGCAGTGATGGTTGGAGAATGATGGCTGGAGTGAGGGACGGTCTGGTTCCTGATCGCAAACGAGCATTTTTAAGGTAATTTAAATTTTTTAACATTTTAAATTTAAGGTTACTCAAGTTTAAAACTTTTAATTTTGTCAACTAGTTTTTATTTCATTTATCAAAAAATTTAATAGTAAGGTATACAATAGTTTTGTTTTTAAATTTAATTATATATATATATATATATATATATCAGTGTGTGTGTGCATATATAGATTAAGAAAAATATACATACTTTAACTTACGGGTTAGGTTTAAAATATATATAATGGTAATTAGGACATATAAATCATATTATAAACTGTATATTTACGAATTCGAAAATTGTTTTTGCGAGGTTGAAAATCGTGAAAATCAAGTCGAGATTGAAGTGGATTGCAAACAAAAATAAAGGTATGTTAATCTCACTCAAATTTGGATTTCTAGTTAATTTTTAAAAGGTTAAAATTAATTATTGGTTAATTAATCGAATGGATAATTATTATCAGTCTGGATGTGATATTGTAGATAGTGTGTGTGTATTGGAGTGTTTGGTATGCCCGCATTTATATAGCGGATAAGACCCTATACACCCCGCGTAATAGCGGATGACCCCATATACCGCAATATCCCCCTCGAAGTGGGATTGGTATTTATTTATGATGTATTAACATATATGGATGCGGGGAAAATGGGTTGGAGGGATCCAACGGGATTCCTTAAAATTATTTGTTTATTTTTCAAATATAGCGATATATGATTTGTATAGAATAATCTATTATAGATTATTGTAGTGATTGGAATTATTGGATGTTTTTGTAGCACTGGCCTGAATTGGGATAATTCAAATATTATAAAAACAATTTTAAAACTTAAGGAACTAAAGGGAATTTGATAATAAAATATATATTGGAATTGGACTTATTTTACAGAAACTGAATTAGAAAATAAAATTTTATTTGAATTTGGTTATACTTAACCATTATGAATTAGAAAATGGAGATTTTTAAAAAGAGAAATTATATAAAAGAATTTTTAAGTGATATTCTAGAAATATAAAAAGGAGTTAAAATAAATATTGAAATAAATTGGAAGTATTAATGGATTTATAAGCAATAAATTTATATAATGGATTTATATAAATAAAAATTGTATTTATAAACAAGTAAAACCAAAGGGGTTATAGAATTGATAAACGATGTTTATATTGATGAAATTCTATATCAGATGATAAATAGGAATACAAATTCATAGGAGGGATTTGTATTAGATTTTGAAGAAAAACAAGGTTGAGAAAAAATGGTAGAATTTTATTTTTGAGGCGAAAATGATTTGGAAAGCGAAGATAAATCGGTATGTTGTGGAATCGAGAGGGAGTTATAAACTAAATTGGTTGATGGGGTTTTTAAAGAAATATATTTTTAATTTTAAAAAGTGAGTTTATTTTAAAGGAAAAAATTTATTATTTTAAAACTATGGAATTTTAAACTAGTTAAGATTGAAATACTTGGTAAGTAGATTTTTAAATATGAAGTATTTATATCGAGTAAATTCTAACTTTTAAAAATCAGCTTTGAAAATTTATTTCTTTAACTAAAGATGAGTTATTGATGTTATAAAAGTTTTTTTTTATATTTTAAATAATTACTCGAACATGATTTAAAAATAAATTATTAATCTTTAAATATCGTGTGTGTGTGTATATATATAAAGTTTAAGTTATTGGAAAATATAATTTATAATTTCTCCGGAGATTCTAAAAGGGCTTATAAAAAGATACAATTTTGAGGAGAGAAAAGTTATTTATGGCTCCAGAGATTTCTGGAATAGTTACAGAATAATTATCTAAAACGTTAATATTGAACAGATTTTGGGTAAAAAAGTTTGTAATATTTTCCTGAGTATAGAAAATAGAATTTGGAAATATTCATAAGTGTTGAGGTGTTGGAAGTATTCTGTTATGGATTTAAGTATTTGAAAAATTGTTTTCAAATGTTGAGAGGAATTGACATATCTTTTAAAGATATTTTGGAAGAAAATATTTTGGAAGATTTATAATAAGGCCTGATGATTTCTATGGATGTTAAATTTATATTTAAATAACCGACTATGAATATTGACCAATTTAGTTAATCATTTCGAAAAGACCGGGATCGGATTTGATTATCCGAAAACCACTTCGACTCGGTTTGAACGAAACCAATGAATACCGTGAAGATGATGAAAACGGTGATTTGATTTGTCCAGACCCAGGGCAACTTGTATGGACGAATGCTATCAGAACAACGTCATTGGAGGACGATGAGCATTCTAAGTGAATGTGTTCTTTAAAGGTAACGCTTAGGCTCGAGTCTCATCAACCGCGGAATGACTAAAACATGGGAGATGCAGTAAGACTAAGTGGGTAGCACCCAAGTAGGGTAAGTTTAACCCTATCTATAGTCCCTTTTATTCGACTGTGTGGAAGTTGTTGATCCCAACCACGAGGTAATCTTATTAGGGCTATCCAGTTCAACGTGTAGTCCGGTCTTATGTACCAGGGGATACCGAAGTGGTCCTTGATACATTGTTCTAGAGATGTACGATGATGGGCGGTACCCCAGTAGCCCAGTCATTCGATGGAATCCATTCTTCAATAAGCGTAGTACGGTTTTGATTGTACCCAACTATACTGAAACGTAAGATGCAAGCATTTCAGCTATATTTTATTTACTTTCTATAGACGCTATTATAATATCAGACGTATTTGATAAAATGTTGTGGTTATTGTAAGGTAAAACCCGTTGTGTTATTTGTGACATGGTCTTACGAGATACCTTTGTTTTCAAAGGATTTGAAAAGTTAAAAATTCAAATCGAGAATGTTTTTCTCACGCTTGTTTTCCAGACCGACTCGGGTGTTATTTTGTTATAATGCTCGGGTCAGATCGAGTATTACAGATTCAAGTTAAATGCTATGGAGCTAAGGAGGCTAACTGGAGGAGTTTCAGGAGTATTCCCGTACTTGACTTATATTTCGCTGTGTTAGGATAAGTTATCTAACTGTCCAGTTTGATGTATTGACTGATGTACTCTGATGATTGTAAATATATAAACTGTTACAGATTCTTTTGTATAAAGTCTATTATTATATATTACATTTTGTTCCGCTGCAATTATGAGATTATGTGTTGTTGTTTCAAAATTTTCTTCTACCTCTTTCTTCTTCTTCACCCTAGTTATTCACTCTTTCGTACACGTCGAGTTGAACGAGGAAGAATTATTATCAACTCAAGGGGTACGGAACTGCGGTTTGCTACACCAAGTATGGAGGTGACTAGTGGAATCTGGACCTCAAGGCATTTATGCCTTATGGATAGGTACCGGAGACTTGAAGGAGAATGGGCATAGCCACCGAGTAAAACATTGTTCCATAGTCGTGTGTCCAACATAGTTCGGAGGCTTGCTTGAGATAAGTGAATAGCCACTGAGGTGCTAGTTAATTATGCATGCATTTCGGAGGAAATGTCCACTAGTTCCCTATCATGTTAGAAACCCAATTCCAATATGTGCTTTCAATTTTGATTGTAGAACCTAATATGCTGGAATTTAATCAGTGTAACAATATCGGCTATGATAAATATTATTTGTATACTAGCCATTAGTATAATATAATATAATTTGATATGAAATGTTTTGGTTACCGTAAGGTAAAAACCCATCCGCATTTATATGCGGCGCGGTCTTACGAGATACCTTTGTTTTAAAATAAAATTGAGATGTGTTTTCTTAAGCTACTTTACTAGATTGATTCGGGCATTCTCCCTTCTAATGCTCAGGTCAGATCGAGCATATTTACATAATTAGATTTGTTGCTTTAGAGCCTCAGCAGACGAGCTGAAAACTACATGACATATTCTGCATTTGTTTATTTTTCCGCTGCATTAGTTTTTTAAATTATCTGCACTTGTGAGGACAGATTGTTATATGTGTACTCTAATTTGATGTATGTATATTACAGTCTCTCTTTTGTAAAGATTATTGATCTATATTATATATTGTTCTGCTGCGTAGTAAGATTCTATGTGTTTACTTTTCTTCTTATTCTTTTCTCTTCTTCTTCTTTCTTCCCATAACTATTTGCATCTTCATTTGTACATGTGTAATTTATTGTCAGCTCGAATTACGCGGATTTGCAGGTCGTTTCACGTACTAAATTCGTTATTTAATGGGTTCAAGTTAATTCGGGTTTACTCATAAAATTATCTCTCAATCTGACTTTGTGTTTTCTACACATCTGTTGACATGGAAAATACTATATAATGATTTAGAATAGACTTTTTGCTCATGAAAACAAAAATATCTCGAAGTCAGTGGAAGCGATATTGAGTTTGTGGGTTTTCTATATCATCCAAGAAATGATACGAGAGTATCATTTTATAAGCATCAGAATTGAATAAGTATTTTGATAGAAATATCGAATGGTTCTATTTTCAATCAAAATGGAGATGAAGCATGTGTTCATAAGAAAGAACCATTAAAAGGAACATTGATATTTCTAGACTATAAGTAAACAATATACTACTGATTATTAACGATGTATTTTTGCTAAAATCTATGATAATTAGGTTGTTTAATACTCAATATTCTATTTGTAAATAATATCTTTTATAGCAAGTATAATGGATACTGGGAATGTCCCAAATGATATGCAAAGACAGCTTATTAAAATTTTTAATAAGGAATATGTAAGATGGATTTTTTATGCTTTAGCAATAGGAGTTATCATACATGTTGTACTATCTACATTATCGTAATCTGCTTATGTATTTGATACATGAAGCAAATATCAAATCCAAACTAAGATCACTAAATGATAGTTTAAAGTATTCTCGAATATTTATAGAATACTAGAGAATTGTTTATAGAAACAATGAAATTTTTATGAAGGAGTATATGAACTCAAACTTCATGCGTGATATTGAGTATAAAAAGTCAATATTAATTTCATGCTCAAACCTTAATTAAGAAGCTTTAAATTGGGAATGTTCAAAATAAAATATTATGGTTAATTCAACGAAAAGGCCAAGTACATCACCTTGGATAGCGCCACAATAAAAGTAATGTATAAATATAAATGCACAAATGTATAATTAAGCTAGGGGTGATTCCAAGTATTAAAAATACAAAATCATTTTATATGATAATAATGTAATAATAAGAGATCACTAGAACTCAAGAGACATACTCTAAATAGTTCCACATAATAAAAGTGGTTTACCAGCATTAGATAGAGTTGATTGACATAGTAGATAATAAAACAATATAGCAAATCTCATGAAGGGTCTAACTCGATTAGCTCTCATCAAACTGACTGAAGGAATGGATTGAGATTTCATAATTGGCCTCAAGTGCAAGTGAGAGATTGATAGAGTTAGGGGTATGCCTAAGGCGCAATTATAGAATTGTTGTATGTATCTAACTCAATAATCAATCTTCACTGCAAAAAAATGTACCTATCATAGCGTTTCAAAAATGCTATAAAAACCTTTAACATCTTTTTTAACTACACTGTATATTAACTTGTCATTATAGGTCAAACATAGACCATAGCAAGATAGAAAATGCTGTAGATTCCACTTATAGCTTTTTTGATGTCCTTAATGTGTTTTACTGCGTTCGTCTTCTCTTAGAAATATATTTAATAGCGGTTATAATGTACTATGTTAACTTTTACAACTTTCTTTTCGTTGATTTGGTTTCCTTTTACAGCGTTTCTTTTCTTGCTATGATGTTTATTTATAGCATTTTCTTGAATGCTTGGTTCTATTTTATAGCATTTTGAAATGGCTGTTAAAACTTTGTATAGCATTTCTAAAACGCTATTTAATCATTTCTATAGCGATGTAGAAACTCTGTTAATCATTTTCATAGCATTTTATAAATGCTTTCGTATTTTGCTCAATTCCTAACCAATATATAGCAGGTTCCAATTCTATATTCAGCCACAATTTATGTATAACACAATTTATATAAACATGTATATTTCATAACAAACATATATTATATTAATCACACATTTTATAATCAACATATTATATTAATCATTCTTCTTATAATTAACTTGAAACATTACATAATAAACATACGCAATATTCTTACATCAAAATAGACAATAAGTTCGTAATATTTCAATATAGAACAAACAACAACAAGTGACCAAAAGTAGTAATACATAAAAGCATACAAACCAAAATGTAGTTTTGGTATCAAAAAGTAACTTTGGATCTTGCTACGGTATGTTGCTTATTTTTTCCATCAAATATATCTATCCACCTACAAAGGAAAAGTTCATTATTATGCGCACTTTGTTAGGATTAAAAGACGGAAACATTAAGTAGCTAGTTCTCAAGTTATTTTAAGCTTTATAAAACAGTTTTTATGCTAAAAGGTTTGTCCAACTTCAATGTAACTGACATGTAATATAGTTTTCTAAAGCCCGGTATATGGTTTTAGCCACATAGTAGCTCATAGTAAAACTAAAATATTGTTCCTTGATAAGTCTTCAGGAATTTGTTGGTTTTCAGCAGATGGCCACGGCATAAGATACTCAAACCTCAACTAGAAGATTTTCCACACAAAAAAAATACACGCAAGTTTAAAAGTGTATGATGTTTTGATATATGTAACCGTATAGTAAGTGCATTTGCAGGTCTTTTACAAACATAGTTTCACTATTTAGTCAAAGTTATGTTTAGCTTAAGATATATATGACCTAGACCATGCTCAACAACCTAAACTTGAATAGTAGTTATTATTTGAAATGTATACCGAACATCGACAATTAAATTTAACAAATGTACTAACCAAATGGATAACCGATCTGAATAAAATACAAAGTCATGCTTCGTTGTCTGAGCATCACCTATAATTGTATGCATCCCACGAATCTATATATAATACAGTACAAAACAAAATATTATATCAATCGCTAAAATCCCTGAATCAAATCAAACTAAAAGACAACGATATAATCAAGAGACGATACACACCTGAAACATTGAATTGATGACATAAGGATTCGGATAGATCTTACAGAGGTCATATTGTCCAAGTTTTGTGCATATATGTTGAACTATTAAGTCAACAACCACATTATTGTCTCCACCACGAGGAAGGATAATATCAGCATACTTTTTTGTCGGAAGTACGAAGTCTTCAAAAGAGGTGTCACAAGCCTTGAATGTCGCATAAATAGGTAATATATGTTAATACATTATTGTATTTTAGAAGATTTCATTTATTACAAGCTAAGTTGCAAGTAATCCACTACACTATTTATACATAAACAAATACCAGCAACCTAGCTTTTTATATCATCATTTTTCCAATCTAAAACTAATAACCACGACATTGAAATCTTTACAAACCTAAACATATTAATGGTACGAACATATTTTGTACCATAATAATTTCCACAGTTGGTCAAGTATTGTACCAGTGTCTCTATTTTTTTCAATTGTATCAACCCGTATCCTCCTGTATCCTCCTAGCTAACCATACATCAGCACTTATAGAAAAAATAGTATAAGGGAATCGTATAGAGAACTTAGTTGTTACCAGATAAATAAAATCATAATGTAATACATGAAAAGGAAATTGATAAGTACAATAAACTGGAAAAAGAAGTTTCACCAAGCATACCAAAGAATATGGAGAGATCAGCAAAGACTTTAAAAATAAATACTTAATATTGGAATAAGGCATGAAATCCCAAAAATCTTCATGTTCATCAAGTCCCTAACACGAGAATTTTAGAATGCTAGAATTCCTTCTAAAATGATAGCATCCGAAGGCTTAACCTAACAAAAGTTTCAAGGCCGTTATTAGAATGCGGACACCATAAATAAGTAAACTCCATCCACCAATAGATACACATGTCAAAAATATTCAAGTCTCAAGAGGATGAACATGATTGTGTTGAGAACAATGAAAAACAAAACAAAAGTAAACCACCGGCAATCTTTCATACACAACCGATGTTTAAATCAGCCAACTATGATCTATCTCATCTTTGTAGAAAATAAAGATGTGCAGACAGAATCGTTAAATGAAAGAAACCAAGTAATGTTATCATCTCCTTTTTTCAAATAATAATATTCGATATTTCTCACAAACGATTTACACGCTAAGGTCAAAGATTGAAAGTACATGGCTAGTTAAAATCTATAAAAGTACACAAAATAGTCAATTTTTATAACAATTTAACAAAGATTTTAAAACAGAGAACATGATTTTTATAAAACTAATTCTATAAAACTTAATTAAATTTTATAAACTTCTTTAATTTAAAAAAACGGTTAGCTTATTTAATTATCATAAAACTTAATTAACTTAGTTAAATTATTATTATAATATTATTTTATTACTACTATTATTATTATGTTATATTATCATTATTGTTTTCAATTTAGTTAATTTTTATTAACTTAATTAATTTTTATAAAACTTAGTCGATTATTATAATAATTTAACAAAGATTTCCAAAATAGAGAACATGATTTTCATAAACTTTAGTTAATTTAATTAAAAAAATTCAAATTTTATTTATTTTTATAAAACTAAATTAACTTATTTAATTTTTACATAACTTAGTGTGACGACCCGAATTTCGACGCTCGAAAATCGACATCCAATACATCACCCGTATTCGAATGCTAGAGATTCAAACGTTGGAGTCCGGTTCGTTGGAGCTTATAGCACATTAGGTGATAACAACATAGCGGAAAAAAAAGAATGATTTTTATTGATACACAAATGGATACAACATGAATTACAACAAATAAACAACATCAGAGATCAAATATACAACAACGGAAAAGAATAACAGCGGAAAAGATATCTTCAACAAAGCTCCAAGAGAGAGAGAGAGATCAACAGACTGCATCTCCATTGCCAAAGCTCCAAAACTCCAAACCAAATAGCTAGGAACCAAAAGCTACCATGCTGTAATGAAGCAAATGCGATCCCAAATCCATAGAATTCAAAGACTGCCAAATTTTCATCTACTAATAACCTGACTCTAGGCTGCCCGTGTGGAAAATTATGGGCACCTAGAGTTTAGAATGGGAACAATAAACTCCAGGTCAGTTATGGGACTGGTGTGAGCAAACAAAAACTGTTGTTTGAACAAAAAGAAATAACAGAAAGAAATAAAAAGAAATCTGCTATGCTTTTTGGAAAATGAAACTACCGTAAGATCTCCCGGCACACACTTTGGGGAGGTTTCTCCTTATGATAGTCAAACACGCTTGATACGCGAAAATCCTTTTGATATTATTATTAGTGCATAGTATGGAAAACATTTCGAAAGTATAATATTAATCTTAGTCAGGATACGTACCATTATAGTATGCCTACTATAGCTCTAATGTAAGATGGCAGATTCTACAACTAACATCACACATGGCTCGTATTGGGTGATTGGATTTCCAACAAATGGCCAAGGATAAGGAACTACCTTTCCAAATGGGTACGCCTCTGGAGGGATGCCCCAAGAACCTAACCGATCTCTGCCAACACAAGGCCGGGTTACCTCTGTAACTAGGTAACTAACTGTCACGAGTATGTCATCCCCCGATCGTAACCGACGTTTACCGAGGCGCCAACAATAAATTCCAACAACCACATAAGTTAAATATCTGGGCTCCATACCATGATACCACTTTTTATCCAGAAGAAAATTCACATACCCTAAGGGGCGTGACCCCGTAACCTTGCTGCATTCATTCCTGTTTCGACCATTTCCGGGGTGTGAGGTCCAATGAAGTCTCATCCCACAAAGCTATGCTTTTCACAAAAGTCATGCTTCGATCAACCAATGATCAGCACTTAGCATGCCACATTACCAAATTGGGAATATATCGCTAGTAACCATCAACTACATAACCTCTGAGCTCATACGTCTCAGAGAAGGGTGTTAAGCTAAGAAAATAAATTCTCCGCCACCAAACAGAAATATATTTAATAGAAATCATCTTTACATCTCATAGTGTAACGTTGGACATACATCCATACACGCCCATCATGGGTCTGGATGGAACCGAAGGCACTTCGTCCAATTAAGGATAGAAGTCCTTGCAAATCCGAATATTCCCTAATCACGTCTGGACTCCCCATCACATAGGGTAATCTAAATCTCTATACCGGGGCCACTCGGTGCAGAGACATTCGACAGGTAATCTTTCATTTTCAAAAATACCCCTACTTCAACCACCATCTTCAAATGCAATCCATTTCGTCGTATCATTATTCGGAATGGGTTTTATGACATAATGTCCTCTCCCGGCTTAACCGAATAATGAGCGATTATTTTAAAAACAAGTGGATATATTCAAATCATAGATAAATTGTAACTTATTTCCATTTTTAATCAAAAGATCACTTTTAAGATTCGATGTGGTTTTCGGATAACCATTTGGAATCCGACCGCCGGTCGCATCGAAATGCAAATGCCGGTTTAAAAGCCAAGTTCTTTAAGTAAACCTTTTTGATTCAATTCAGAAGTTCACATTCATACAGCAATAGATCACAAATAAATAACTTACATTAATCACAACACAATCCAGGCATTTCATATCACAAAACATCACATGTAACGGCCCGCCTTTTTGGACAGTTTAAACCGACGTTCAAATACACATGCCGATTCCAAACCATTCAAAATGGCAGATGGTTATTGGGGTAAATAAGAAAAGAAAGAAAGAGAAATAAAGGAAAAGAAACAACACAGAATCTCGCAGCGGAACGATAAAATATAATAGTCAAATAAACAGTTCATGAAGCTGTTTACTATACTTTGACAATTATTTATACAACATTTATCAGAGTTATACATATACAATAGAACAATTAAAATAATGCAGCAGATAGCATGATGCAAGGGTAATAATAGTAATAGTATACCAAATCTTCGTCTTCATCCTCCAGCATAGATCTTCAAAAATCTGAAAAACTCAGGACTGACCCGAGCGTAATGAAAAGACAAAACACTCGAGTCAGGACTAAAATACCCTTATGAAAGTTAAATCAATCGTAAATAAATATGAGTGTAACGGCGTCGGAGATGTTTACGGGGTTTGACATCTCCTATCCAGTGTCAATGTGCGTGCAATAACTCAAGAGATGTTACGGGATTTTCCATCTCTCAAGGATCCGTGAAACTATCTACTATGTAGTAATATACGCTAAGTAGATAATGCCTATCAGTAATATAAAGTATCAAAATAGCGTTGAGGCGTTACCATAATCCCCCTTAACACATTTTATAATGCCATAGTCTATACAGCACCGTAAGCCCCACCGTAAACTGGTGGTTATCAGAGGGTACCCCATAGGTATAACACAAAGAATAACGTAGTGGTCGCGAATAGGATAATCAGTATGACAAGGTACATGAGGCGATACCAACTATGATACTAGTAGTTGCGTGATCCGGACTGATGTTGGGCATAGTCAGCAGCCACCCCAACACCGCGAAACAACACTCCCAAATCAAGGGGTGCACCCAAATCGAATCACAAATGTAATAGAAATGGTATCGAAGAAGCGTGTCCGCTAGAGGTGGCGAACCTCAATGGCCCGGCGCGGCTCCTGTTTTAGTCATGTCAGGGGTCATCCAATGTCGTTCTCTTTCTTCAGTCAACGCGTTCACCAAATCATCCACTTCATTCTGGATCAACACTCCGCGTATAATAGTTATTAAAGTGGTGTTCGGTATCGACAAAGAGTATGTCCATATCCGATCCCGGTTTCTTCAATAACTACGTATTATTACACCGTTGGTTCTTTTACATTTCAAATCGATTCATGATTGATATCAAAAAATCATATTCGCTTCAAAAATCAAATCCATTTCAAAGATCATCGTATCTATTAAAATGTCAGATTCCGTTTCAAAAATCATTTTCGCCTCAATATCTTATTTCGATTTCAAAATCAATTCGGATTCCAATTTAGGTTGCACTTCATTTAACCCAATTCGTATTTAAATTCAAGATTTAAATATAAACATTTCACCTTATTGACCAGCTTAGAATTTAGAAAATAGTTTTAAGTAGTTTAAAAGTAGTTTTAAATAATTAAAATACTTAAACTCTTAAAAGGATTTGAAATAGATAAATTAGTTTAAAATAATTTAAATTGGGTTAAGTAGATTTAAAATAGATTAAAGTGGTTTAAGTATTCAAAATGGTTCATATAGGAGAGTAATTTGGAAAACAAAATAAAACGGCTTTAAAACCAATCCATTTCAATTTATAACTTCCCAATTCAAATCAATTTCAATTTCCATTTTACCTATTCAATTTCGATTTCAATTCAAATCAATATCAACTTTGACTTCAAATTTATTCAATTTTATATTCACTTTAAATTTATTCAATTTCAATTTATATCGATTTAGAGCTTGGTTTTTCAAAATATCCATTTATAACACTTAACAAAATTTTATCCATCAATTTTCGAGTTTAAATCCAAATTTCAAATATGATTCAATTCCAAGCTCGACTTCAAAATATCATTTTTATATCACTTTTACTTGGTAATATCCAAAGCTCGAATTAAGGTTAAATCTTTAAACAAATCAATTTTCGAAATTCAATCACATTTCAAAGTCTCAATGTAAATCATTTAACAATTTCTTTTAACCAAAATCTATTTCAACATTCCAAACTCAATTTTCCGATAAATTCGATTTCTATAAATTTATTTCTATTTATAACTTTTAAATCAAAACATTTAAATAAATTTCAAATCGACGATTTTTAAAAATTATTAATTTAGCCAATTCGGTGTCCGTATATAATTTTCTATCCTATGGCCAAGTAATTATTTCAATTAAATGTCAGGGATGAATATATATCACTTAAATCAAATCACAGTTCATATGTATGCCTAACAGTATATATATAAGCAAATAAACATCCAAGCATTTAAATATGAACCAATAGCATCCATCGAAATAAATCATCCAATAAACAATACAATTCATAGCGATTTCATAGTTATCAATGTCAGGAAATTTTATCGCAATTCAATTTCAATTTCAATTTTAACAGTCAATTTAATTTTCAACGGTTAATTCAAATGACAATCTATATGACAATTAAATTTATCAAACAAAGACAAATAAAATTCACAACACTTCATAATGTCAAATTTAACTAGCATAAAAATATTCAGTACGATGTGAGCGTTATAAAACACTCACCTTGATTTTTACGATTTTAAATCAAATCGAACGACGTTCGATTTAACCCAAAATTTTCTCTAGCTCCAACGTTTCCAATCCAGTTGCATCGCGTAGCATTCGCGAATACGATCCCAACGCACTTCGTTTCGTCACAATCCGACCTCGCACCAAAAAGTTATCACATTTTAAACTTTAACGAATTTTTTTATAAATTAGTTTACAAATACCTATATAATTTACCCTATAATCCATCACAGCCGTCCACCCCCTTCTAGCAAAATCACGGCCGTGACTTTCATCTTCCCTCTTCGTTCACGCTCCAGCATTTGAACGCGCAAGAACCCACCCTCACGCGTGAATCCCTGATGGCCGAGCCACCACAACGCGACCGGAAATCGATCAACTTCAACCAGAACGCTCGCCTACACCCCCCCCGACCTCCATGCCAAGTGCGGCGACGTCCGGCGCCACCACCGCCTCGAGATACGTGCGCGAACTGCATACGAACGCGGCCCGTTTGCCGTTGATTTCCTCGACTATAAACAATCATAACCATATGGATTCATAGCCCTCATTGCCGTCCACAATTTCCATGTTGAACATTCCATGAATCGATGAACGGATTAGACGAATTTGAGGGGAGAAGACGAAGATTTCTCGGCCATAGAAAATAAAAGTGGCGGCCTGAAGTTATAACTAGGGTTTTGCAATTGAACGTGCCTTTATAACAAATTTAATTATTATTTTTAATATTAAATCCACTTATAACCATTTTCTCAAACGATCTCCAAACAACGCGTGCCGACTGGCGTTTCTAAGTTTTACCCCGCGTTTCGGACACAATGGAACAGGTTTCAGGAGCCAATTCGATCATCTGTGCGAGTTACGGGAATAAACGATCGATTTTAAATTAAACCGATTAACTAAATTTCTATGCGTTTTGGCTTGCCCCGGACAAACGATAAATCCAATTGACACAAAATTTAAAATCTTACAATAATATCATATTACGAATCCGATGAAACTGGTGTCGTCGAAATCCGAGACTGTTTAAAAAATTGACTATTTTAACTCGTCAAGTTAATATTAAAACAATTTCGATGCGTTTCGAGCTGCCACGGTCAAACGACAACTCCGATTGCTACGAAAATTGAAATCCGATAATAACTAACTATTACGGATACAATGGAACTAGTTTCGTCCAATTCTGAGACTGTTCAAAAATTGGCTATTTTCTAGTCGCTAATTAAATATTAAAATATTCAATTTTCACAAATAAATTTTAAATTCAGTTTTAAAAGTTCTATAACATCACTATAACTCCAATATGATAAAATAAAATTTTACAAATCATTTTTAATCATATTAAACCCGTTATTCAATTTATCCAATAAATTCCAATTTTAAAATCTTATTAACTCCATTATAATCCCGATATAACTTACATTCACTTTGAAAACCAATTTGAATCATATTAAATCAAATTTCAATTATTCACTCTATTTTCATATATTAAATTTCAATATCAAATTAATCATATCAAATTCGGAATTTAATTATTCAAACATTTATAATATTAAATTTAAACAAATTTGATTATTCTTAAATCACTATCTTTTGAAATATTCAAACGAACTTATAAAATTTTAACAAATTCAAATTATAGAACAACCATTTTCATTAAACAGCTATTCAATTCCCGCTATTCAATTAATTCAATAGATTCCAAATATTAAATTTAAACAATTTAATTGTTCAATATTTGACGAATTTCAATATTGGATTTTTAAATAAAATTTCATTATCAGTCGATTTACTATATTACACCAAATGAACTCTACATTATTACTAATCCATAGTTAGAGATAATGCACTCATATATGAACTGTCATTTCAATTGCAATTGGTTCACAAATTCAATTCGACCAACTAAATGAATAGGTAACTTAAATAATTATCACCGTTAACTTTTAATTTCTTATAAGTTTATTATTTACAAACAAGTGTCACAATTACCTATACAATACAAATTCATTCAATTACCTTTGACTACATAACATTTCAATTGATTTGGGATTTTATTCAATTCATAAATAATTAACCTAGATAAAATCCTGTTGCATTTCATTCTAGTTATTATTATTCCAAACGACTTACAATTTTTTTCTAACACTAAATCACTAAATCTTATTAAATTAGCTATTTTAATTATCAAAAATTTACGGGTCGTTACACTCTCCCCCACTCAAAACTTTTCGTCCCCGAAAAGGAAAAAGAAGGGAAAAGGAACTAAGTAAAGAATTCAACACTTGATATATTTTATTAAAAATTATCCACTTATAAACAATGAAATTCCATTTATAAAGTCATAACTATGCTTCCACTAAGTTACTCCAAACGGCTTCCTAACTTTAAAAGTTAGTAATCAAAACAAGTTATAAAAAAAATTTAAAATTTGAAAAGTTTTCTAACACCCGGATTTTACGGAAAATTTCGGCAGAGTCTCCATTGAGCGACTAGATCGAAAAAAAAAATATAACAGTATATATATCACAAATATACATCCCATCAAGTGATGAGGAATCCCGCAGGGAAAAAGTGTAAAAGTACGGTATGTAATCCGAGATATGTACCTTATATATTGTTAGCGAGCATATACGGCTAATATAGCGCGAAAGCGAGCTCCAAATGCGAAGCAAGCGAAATCCGCACCTACTAAACACTCAATAACTAAGTTAGAACCATGCATATAAAGATAGATCGATATACTTAGCCTACACAACATATATATATAAAATATTTAGCTTCAAAACTGAGATTCCAATTTCAGGACAGCAAACAAATCTTAGTTTTAGGACACCTAAACGATAAAATTCGGCAACAGAATATAAACAAAATTTGTTGCATTCATTTCAGGCTTTCCGGAATGTCCAAAATCATCGAATTCGGACCATACGTTCAAAAATTATGGTCGTTTTACTTGGATGATACGCCTCAGCCTGGGCAATGAATTGCGCAGGTCAGCGACGTTCACCCACGTTTTCGACCTTCTAAACGACATCAAAACACAAAACACTTAAAACAAAAGTTTTAGCTTAAGTTCTTATATTTCCAGAAAGTGCAAGATCATTAAAATCTGATAAACCAGTCAAAAGATATGGCGAAAATACAAAGGGTGTATACTACTGATTTAACTTATTTTTACACAGGACAGCGAGTAACATTCAAGTTTTAACCTAGTAGACGGAGGAATTTTCTCAAGTTATCTAAACAAATGTTGTGCTATAGTTTCTAAGCTTTTCGAAAAGTCTAATATCGTCGAATTCCATTCAGCCTTTTAAAAGTTATGGTTGTTTTCGTTTCGGCATATATTGGACAATTTTGGATTTTTCCCAAAAATTTGCTTTTATTATTCCAAAGTGCAAACCATCAAAACTTCAAATGTTATAAAGAACAATCATAAACGCAAAGTCATTTATTTTCTTATTCATCCATGCAATAGGTTTACATTTAATTTGTTTCTGATTTATTCAAGTTTGTTTCATTCACATTTTAAATTCAAGTCAATTTGCTTCAATTTAAATTGAATCCAATTATATTTAATTTCACTTTGCTTCAAATTTGAATTTTTTTTTATTCCGTTTATTCAATTCCATTAACACTAATGAATTCTACTTAATCAATTTTCATCCATCAAACAACCAATGCATATCAAACATTAACATCCATCCCACAATTTACACTAAATCAATTATACATTTCCAAGTCAATTTTAATTTCATACACTTCCAAGTTTATTGACATTTAGTTATATTCAAATTTAATTAGTTTCCATTTATCAATTTTATTTTTCATTAATTTTAAATTTTAGTCATTCACTTATATATATCATTCATTTTACATCTTAAATTTCTTTTATATTTACAACTATCAATAGATCTTCACATTTTATTATTCATTCTCACACTGGTATATTATTTCTCTACTTATCCTTATTAGCATTTTAAACCTTTTAAGTATTTGGTAAGTTATAGTTATGCAAATAGAATGTAGTTAAACAACATACAACTTCTTTTCATTTAAAGTTGAATTTTCAATAATTAATTCTTAAGTCATTACTTAAATTTCACTATAATTTAATTTCACATTTACATTCACATATAGTATTTCCATTTTATATTAACATAATTGTGAATCACATTTAAATGTTAATTTAAATTCCAATTATTTACTAACAATTTTATTTATATTTGCAAACCATTAATTAAATGCATATTTCATTATTCAAACCTATACTCGTATATTATCCAATTAACAATTTATATAACATTTTTGAACTTCTTAAATATTTTGGTAAGTTATATCTATGCTATAGAATGAAATTTAATACTATGCGAGTTTTACAGTTTCAATTTTATTTTAAGTTCATAATTTCCTAATTCTAAGGATTTCTACTTCAATTGATATTTTCACTTAGCTCTTAGGTTCATTTCTCATTTCAAAATTCAGAAGTTCCTTAATGATTCAAGTCTAAATTCATTTCAATCATTTAAAAAAATCATTAATTATTAAAGGACTTAAGAATTCCAGTTTCGGTTTCATTTCAAATCAAGTTTTGAAATAATATATACTTATATAATTTATATATCAAATCATACTATAGAGAATACAAAATAAAATAAAAGTTGAATCAAAACAAGGTTTAGACAAGCTATTAAGTGGTCTCCCCCACTCGAACTCTCGAAAATAAACGCCGATGATGCGTGCACTCATCACCGAAATCATTTTCTAGCATCAAGAGAAGGGAATATAACACTTGTCACAAAAAAAATCCTTCGAAAACAATTTCAACACAATTAAACTATCATATAATACTCGTATTATATTTTTTTCAAATTCTTGTAAGTCAATTTCAAACACCAGAATTTAAATTCCCAAATCCAAGTTCAAATTCATTTACATTCATTATCAATTGTGTTTACACGATTTCATTTTCCTAAATCCATTGTTATTTAATCAATTGTTGTAAATATTGTCTGATCAACAATAACGATAATAATCTAATATTATCATCTCCTAACAATCAATTCAATAAAAGTGAATAAACATTCAAATAATTCTTTTATATAAAATATATTCCAAAACGATATTGTGTTGGTTTGTCCTATTCGAGGGTTTAGAAATTCCTATCGACGCCTTGGCGTCCCAAGTATCAACCAGAATTCATTAATACTCAATGGAACAAAGTTAACACAATATAAAACCATTTTATATCAAATAACAAGTACGCTCTCTCATGTACACTCAACTCATTCATATAGTTTTCCGCTATTTCAATGAGTTATCCCCACTAGAGCCAAGGTTTATCGCTAAACCAAAGCTCTGATACCAACTGTAACGACCCGCCTTTTTGGACAGTTTAAACCGACGTTCAAATACACATGCCGATTCCAAACCATTCAAAATGGAAGATGTTTATTGGGGTAAATAAGAAAAGAAAGAAAGAGAAATAAAGGAAAAGAAACAATACAGAATCTCGCAGCGGAACGATAAAATATAATAGTCAAATAAACAGTTCATGAAGCTGTTTACTATACTTTGACAATTATTTATACAACATTTATCAGAGTTATACATATACAACAGAACAATTAAAATAATGCAGCAGATAGCATGATGCAAGGGTAATAATAGTAATAGTATACCAAATCTTTGTCTTCATCCTCCAGAATAGATCTTCAAAAATCTGAAAAACTCAGGACTGACCCGAGCGTAATGAAAAGACAAAACACTCGAATCAGGACTAAAATACCCTTATGAAAGTTAAATCAATCGTAAATAAATATGAGTGTAACGGCGTCGGAGATGTTTACGGGGTTTGACATCTCCTATCCAATGTCAACGTGCGTGCAATAACTCAAGAGATGTTACGGGATTTTCCATCTCTTAAGGATCCGTGAAACTATCTACTATGTAGTAATATACGCTAAGTAGATAATGCCTATCAGTAATATAAAGTATCAAAATAGCGTTAAGGCGTTACCATAATCCCCCTTAACACATTTTATAATGCCATAGTCTATACAGCACCGTAAGCCCCACCGTAAACTGGTGGTTATCAGTGGGTACCCTATAGGTATAACACAAAGCATAACGTAGTGGTCGCGAATAGGATAATCAGTATGACAAGGTGCATGAGGCGATATCAACTAGGATACTAGTAGTTGCGTGATCCAGACTGATGTTGGGCATAGCCAGCAACCACCCCAACACCGCGAAACAACACTCCCAAATCAAGGGGTGCACCCAAATCTAATCACAAATGTAATAGAAATGGTATCGAAGAAGCGTGTCCGCTAGAGGTGGCGAACCTCAATGGCCCGGCGCGGCTCCTGTTTTAGTCATGTCAGGGGTCATCCAATATCGTTCTCTTTCTTCAGTCAACGCGTTCACCAAATCATCCACTTCATTCTGGATCAACACTCCGCGTATAATAGTTATTAAAGTGGTGTTCGGTATCGACAGAGAGTATGTCCATATCCGATCCCGGTCTCTTCAATAACTACGTATTATTACACCGTTGGTTCTTTTACATTTCAAATCGATTCATAATTGATATCAAAATATCATATTCGCTTCAAAAATCAAATCCATTTCAAAGATCATCGTATCTATTAAAATGTCAGATTCCGTTTCAAAAATCATTTTCGTCTCAATATCTTATTTCGATTTCAAAATCAATTCGGATTCCAATTTAGGTTGCACTTCATTTAACCCAATTCGTATTTAAATTCAAGATTTAAATATAAACATTTCACCTTATTGACCAGCTTAGAATTTAGAAAAATAGTTTTAAGTAGTTTAAAAGTAGTTTTAAATAATTAAAATAGTTAAAATACTTAAACTCTTAAAAGGATTTGAAATAGATAAATTAGTTTAAAATAATTTAAATTGGGTTAAGTAGATTTAAAATAGATTAAAATGGTTTAAGTATTCAAAATGGTTCATATAGCAAAGTAATTTGGAAAACAAAATAAAACGGCTTTAAAACCAATCCATTTCAATTTATAACTTCCCAATTCAAATCAATTTCCATTTTACCTATTCAATTTCGATTTCAATTCAAATTAATGTCAACTTTGACTTCAAATTTATTCAATTTTATATTCACTTTCAATTTATTCCATTTCAATTTATATCGATTTAGAGCTTGGTTTTTTAAAATATCCATTTATAACACTTAACAAACTTTTATCCATCAATTTTCGAGTTTAAATCCAAATTTCAAATATGATTCAATTCCAAGCTCGACTTCAAAATATCATTTTTATATCACTTTTACTTGGTAATATCCAAAGCACGAATTAAGGTTAAATCTTTAAACAAATCAATTTTCGAAATTCAATCAAATCCCCATTTTTAAATTTCAAAATCTCAACGTAAATCATTTAACTATTTCTTTTAACCAAAATCTATTTCAACATTCCAAACTCCATTTTCCGATAAATTCGATTTCTATAAATTTATTTCTATTTGTAACTTTTAAATCAAAACATTTAAATAAATTTCAAATCGACGATTTTTTAAAATTATTAATTTAGCCAATTCGGTGTCCGTATATAATTTTCTATCCTATGGCCAAGTAATTATTTCAATTAAATGTCAGGGATGAATATATATCATTTAAATCAGATCACAGTTCATATGTATGCCTAACAGTATATATATAAGCAAATAAACATCCAAGCATTTAAATATCAACCAATAGCATCCATCGAAATAAATCATCCAATAAACAATATAATTCATAGCAATTTCATAGTTATCAATGTCAGGAAATTTTATCGCAATTCAATTTCAATTTTGACGGTCAATTTAATTTTCAACGGTTAATTCAAATGACAATCTATATGACAATTAAATTTATCAAACAAAGACAAATAAAATTCATAACACTTCACAATGTCAAATTTAACTAGCATAAAAATATTCAGTACGATGTGAGCGTTATAAAACACTCACCTTGATTTTTACGATTTTAAATCAAATCGAACGACGTTCGATTTAACCCAAAATTTTCTCTAGCTCCAACGTTTCCAGTCTAGTTGCATCGCGTAGCATTCGCGAATACGCTCCCAACGCACTTCGTGTCGTCACAATCCGACCTCGCACCAAAAAGTTATCACATTTTAAACTTTAACGAATTTTTTTATAAATTAGTTTACAAATACCTATATAATTTACCATATAATCCATCACAACCGTCCACCCCATTCTAGCAAAATCACGGCCGTGACTTTCATCTTCCCTCTTCGTTCTCGCTCCAGTATTTGAACGCGCAGGAACCCACCCTCACGCGTGAATCCCTGATGGCCGAGCCACCACAACGCGACCGAAAATCGATCTAATTCAACCAGAACGCTCGCCTACACCTCCCCGACCTCCATGCCAAGTGCGGCGACGTCCGGTGCCACCACCTCCTTGAGATACGTGCGCGAACTGCATACGAACGCGGCCCGTTTGCCGTTGATTTCCTCGACTATAAACAATCATAACCATATGGATTCATAGCCCTCATTGCCGTCCACAATTTCCATGTTGAACATTCCATGAATCGATGAACGGATTAGACGAATTTGAGGGGAGAAGACGAAGAATTCTCGGCCATAGAAAATAAAAGTGGCGGCCTGAAGTTATAACTAGGGTTTTGCAATTGAACGTGCCTTTATAACAAATTTAATTATTATTTTTAATATTAAATCCACTTATAACCATTTTCTCAAACGATTTCCAAACAACGCATGCCGGCTGGCGTTTCTAAGTTTCACCCCGCATTCCGGACACAATGGAATAGGTTTCGGGAGCCAATTCGATCATCTGTGCGAGTTACGAAAATAAACGATCGATTTTAAATTAAACCGATTAACTAAATTTCTATGCGTTTTGGCTTGCCCCAGACAAACGATAAATCCAATTGACACGAAATTTGAAATCTTATAATAATATCATATTACGGATCCGATGAAACTGGTTTCGTCGAAATTCGAGACAGTTTAATAAAATGACTATTTTAACTCGTCAAATTAATATTAAAACAATTTCGATGCGTTTCGAGCTGCCACGGTCAAACGACAACTCCGATTGCTACGAAAATTGAAATCCGATAATAAATAACTATTACAGATCCAATGGAACAAGTTTCGTCCAATTCTGAGACTGTTCAAAAATTGGCTATTTTCCAATCGCTAATTAAATATTAAAATATTCAATTTTCACAAATAAATTTTAAATTCAGTTTTAAAAGTTCTATAACATCATTATAACTCCAATATGATAAAATAAAATTTTACAAATCATTTTTAATCATATTAAACCCGTTATTCAATTTATCCAATAAATTCCAATTTTAAAATCTTATTAACTCCATTATAATCCCGATATAACTTACATTCACTTTGAAAACCAATTTGAATCATATTAAATCAAATTTCAATTATTCACTCTATTTTCATATATTAAATTTCAATATCAAATTAATCATATCAAATTCGGAATTTAATTATTCAAACATTTATAATATTAAATTTAAACAAATTTGATTATTCTTAAATCACTATCTTTTGAAATATTCAAACGAACTTATAAAATTTTAACAAATTCAAATTATAGAACAACCATTTTCATTAAACAGTTATTCAATTCCCGCTAGTCAATTAATTCAATAGATTCCAAATATTAAATTTAAACAATTTAATTGTTCAATATTTGACGAATTTCAATATTGGATTTTTAAATAAAATTTCATTATCAATCGATTTACTATATTACACCAAATGAACCCTACATTATTATTAATCCACAGTTAGAGATAATGCACTCGTATATGAACTTTCATTTCAATTGCAATTGGTTCACAAATTCAATTCGACCAACTAAATGAATAGGTAACTTAAATAATTATCACCGTTAACTTTTAATTTCTTATAAGTTTATTATTTACAAACAAGTGTCACAATTACCTATACAATACAAATTCATTCAATTACCTTTGACTACATAACATTTCAATTGATTTGGGATTTTATTCAATTCATAAATAATTAACCTAGATAAAATCCTGTTGCATTTCATTCTAGTTATTATTATTCCAAACGACTTACAATTTTTTTCTAACAGTAAATCACGAAATATTATGAAATTAGCTATTTTAATTATCGAAAATTTATGGGTCGTTACATCACATATCAGAGATATCAAATAATTCAAGGCATTCAATATAATCCGATCATCCATAAGCAAGATTAGTTGTTCAATTCCTAATTACGTTTAACTCCTGCTTAATTAACATAAATTGATTACAAACCATTTATTATTATTTTAATTAATTAATGAAATTAATTAATCATCCTTAATTACCTATCTTAATTAATCATCCTTAATTAATTAATTATCCCTTAATTAATCACATAAATTAATTAACTTTAAGTTAATTACATTAATTAATTAACCCTTAATTAATTACACTAACAAAATAACCCTTTAATTACTTACGTTAATTATCCTATTATCACTTGATTAATTTACCTTTAACCATTAATCAATTATCCTTTAATCATTAATTAACCTTTATTAAATAATTAAAATTATTCAATTATCCTTTAATTACTTACATTTAGTAATTATCTTTTAAGTAATTAATTATCCTTAATTACTTACATTAATTAATCACTAATTAATTACATTAAGTAATTATCCTTTAATCAATAAATTAATGATCCTTTAATTAATTATCCCTTAATCAATTATATTATTAATCAATCTTTAATTATTATTCTCAATTAATCTCATTGAGTAATTATCCTTTAATTACTCACATTAATTAATCATCCTTTAATTGAATTACATTAAGTAATTAACCTTTAAGTAATTAGTCTTTAATTACTTACAACAATTAATTAACCTTTAATTAATTACATTAATTGATTATCCTAAATCAGTTACAATAAGTGATTATCCTTAATTAATTAAGCAATTATCCTGAATCAATTAATGATGTCCTTTAATTAATTAGGACCCTAATTAACTAAAGATGAACCATTTATCTTAATTAATTGCTTACTTAACATTTAAATCTTATTTAAATAAAATGTATGAAATTAATTTATATAAAATTACTTGAGACCTTTTGATTAATTAAAATTCAATACATTTATCTTATTCACACCTTAATACATCTTTAAATTTCATTTGAAAAACACTTAGGGATTTATTTAATTAATCAACTAATATATAATTATTTCAAAAACAAATCAACTAAATTTTTCAAAACACATTCGACTTTAAAATTTAAGGTTTGAAAATTGTTTGAAAAACTTGATAACACTTGCTTTGAAAACTTGGTTTAATAATTTGCTTGAAACTTGTACACTTCCTTTGCTTCTTTTAAAATTATTGGCTATAAAATATAAACCCGAGCCCAACTACAAAATACTCGAGCCAAGGGTGAATATTCCCGAGCAACCATCCGAGTTTTTTTTCTTCTTAAAACTTTGTACTGTTTAATTTTAAAATTTAAAACCTGTTATAACTTGTAAACACTCGCGTAACATCCCGAAACCAGACTCGAGTCAAAACCCAATCTTCTCGAGATCTTCCCCGAGGCTACCCCTCTTCTCAAAACTCACAGCCACCAAGTCAATCAACTGACACATTACAGTCACACGTGCATGTGCACGCCTGAACGCTGACCTTCTGACCATCGCCCCCATCGCTGGCAAGTCGTCCATGACCTCCACCTTTAATCCCGACCACCCAGATCATCAATGCACACTAGAAATCAAAATTGAGCAAGGCAGCTCCTCCTCGAAACCAAATCATTCGACGTCATCCTCCTCGCTCCATCGTGTATCATCGCTAGAGACTTCGCGGATCGACCAGAAATTCTACCAAGGAACCTCGCTTCGATTCCCCCACTCCTGCCTTTTTCGATGCGACTCCGACGTCGCATTTACCTTGTCAACAACGTCGACTCGATCACGGTCTTAAACCCTACCTCACCGTCGTTTAGCCACCCGGCAGCCTAGAAAATTCTCCGACCATTATTCCTAAGACCCCTAACCCTCGAGCTACCTCCATCTTCAACCCGATGCTCCATCCATCTCCGATCACCAAGAAACCGACTTTATCTCGTTCAACTCATAACCCCTCCCAAATTACAAGCTTAAAATTTATGATTTTACTATCAAAAATCATCACTTCTAGAAACGAACCAAGTTACAAAATCAAAACTTGGAATTTAAACAAATTGATTTTCTGACATGTATTGGTTCTCACAGTAAATTCAATTTTACTTGATAATTACTTAACAACTACTCTTGAAACTATTTTTAAAAATAGTATTTCATCAATACAAACAATTTTTCTTGAATGATCATTGCCTATAATTGTTTTGATTAGGAAATACAAATTTGTTTGGGAAATTTGGGCCTGTAAAAACCAAATCGAGGCATGTACATATATATATACACACACACTAACATGCACACATAATTCTACATATATATACATATCTAGCAGACATATTTACATCTATACAAACATTTTCACAGCATACTTCAAATTCTTATCTCATGCATCAAGATAAAGGAAGATTTGGTTTTAAAAAATGGAAGTTTACTCACCTGTCTGCAAAACTGAGAAACTTGGAAATGAATTTGATTTGAAAACTGAAATAGATTTGATCTTGAACTTGAAATCTAGAATTTGAACTTCGTTTTGCTTGATAAAACTGAATTGAACTTGCATGCTTTTGATTTTGCAACCGAACTTGTTTTGATTCTTGTTTTAATTCAGTTTGATTTGCTTGCCTGATCTGATTTGCTTTAGGTTTGTATGTTTTGATTTTTGATTCTTTTCTGGTTTTGAATTTTCTTTCACAGGTTTTAAGTTTCCAATTTTGTTTTGTTTAAAATTTTTGAATGAAAGAAAATATGAAAAGAGCACTATGGATGTGTATTTATATAGCTTGTTTTCCTCTTTATTCATAAATTTTAAAATAAAAGATTAAATGACACTTGTATTTTGCATGATATAATTCTTACAAATGTTTAAATAGTTTACACTTGTTAATTTCATGTATTAATTAGCTTACACTTGTCTTTGCATGTATTTAATGTTTAAATATATTTTTATATAATTTTTATATTATATTTACAATTTAGTTTTGATATACATATATGTTCATATCATATTTTCCAATTTTAACAAACACACTTCTTTTTTTAATATTAACATATGATATATATATACACACAAACTATATTTATTCATAAATAATTCTAAAAGAAAGAATATAAACCTTTTATTAAATCTTATTTTTACTAAAGCTATTATATCTAATATTAATGAATATTTACCTATAGAGTTTTAAATATAGAACTTAACTTTAAAATAGCTTTTTGAAAATTATTATATTGAATTCAAAATATAACTTCCAAATATATATACATGTATATATATATTATAATTAGAAAACAAATTTTTATTAGTTTTAAAGTATAGAGTTTTTAAATCCAATTTATTTTCAAATATTTATTTTTAAATTCCAAACCCAAATTCTATTTACAATTTATTCATATATATATATATATATATATATATATATCTAATCAATCAAATATCTTATTTCTTTTGGAAAATTTCAAATTAATTCACAAATTAAGCCTAAGAATTATATTAATTAATAAATTAAATCTGGCATAAAAAGGGGATCGTTACAGATTTCCCCCTTCAGAAAATTTCATCCCCGAAATTTGCTAGACAGGGAGACAACAAAGAACATATGAATACATAAAAGATAGAGAAATGACTTACCAGATCAAGCTGAAATATCTATTCTATATTTGTCTTACCAAATCATAATATCATTAATAAACACGAGAACAGTCTTATTCAATACTTTACAAAATACTTGGGTCATTAGGTCTACAAAATATGTAGGGTACTGGTTAGTCCAAAGGACATAACTAACCATTCGTAGAATATATCGGGGCCCTAAAAAAACAGACAAATGGATACAATCTAATTTACCTTCATACTTTGTTAACCAATTCATTCCAAATAAAATTTCAAATTCATTAAAGTTAAGAACGAAAAGTCTGATAGGAAACTGATGAAGAGAATATGAAATAGGAACCTATCTACAACGTAAACAAAGATTCGCAAGGCCTCCTACCGGGTTCTTCACACAAATAGGTTCGACTATGAATTCGGTTTCAAGATTTAACTCTTCTACAGTTTGCTGGGAAATAAAACTATATATGGCTCCAGTGTTGAATAGAACTCTAACAATTTAGAAGTAAGGTAATTTCTTGATACATCCTGGAAATACTAGTGAAAGGCATATAACACTGCTCAAATACTTGCTTGAATTTATCCCATGTAAACTCGTTCTCCGATACGGCCAAAGCAATGGTCTTTCACAATATCGAAGCTTCTTCTTGTGCTGCCAGGAAGCAATCAAAGAATTGATATTTGATGATGATCAAAGGAAGTTGATGGGAAAAGTTGATCCCAACCATTAGTGTTATGACAGGGTATTGACCATTTGTAGTGGTACTCCCATGTCCCATACCTTGTCCTCTTCTTGCACTAAATTGACTTAGGCATACAGACAAGATATCTTGGGGATACTCATTCTAGGGCATTTCTGAGCCTATCTCTAATGAGTCACCTAATGAGTTATACTCCAGAGCTAAAGTTCTTACTCATCCTTTAGCTCTGATACCAACTATGACGACCACTACACCACAAAAGGCTTTTAACAACGTTTGATAAACGCTGTAATACGATACAACAGCGTTAGTTCAAACGCTGTATAACGACATGCTGTCGTATATACAGAACTTACATTAGCTTTTTGATAAACGTTGTTGAAACATCACTTTGACAACGTTTTGTACATGCTGTCAATAATGTTTTTACAGCGTTTTCAAACATGTTGTATTATGTTTCTACAGCGTTAATAATTTAGTTGTCGGAGATGTTTTAATTCTACTTTAACTGTTTACAACAGCTTTTTATAAACGCTGTTATTGAATCATCAACTATTTCGACAGCATGTACTAAACGCTGTTATTTACTATTTAAAGATAATTACAGCACGAATTGAACGCTGTTGTTTCTTCATTGACAGCGTTAATCAGACGCTGTCTTCTATTTATATAACAGCTTTAATATTCCACTCTATTTTTGAATATTCCAGAACTATATTTTGAGTATATTCAAGCAACTAGTATATATAACATGTTCTAATAACTATTAATTAGTTACATAAACTAGTTAAGACAATATTAATAAACAAAAGACATTCATAAACCAAGTTTCAATAATATCCATAACCAAAAATAAAAAAGTAAACCAAGTTGCCACAAATTCTGTTAAACAAAGACACGTTATATGTTAAACAAAAATATAATATCAATACAGTAAGTCCGCACCAAATGCCAACAACAAAACGTGCATCTAAAATGTTTCATATGCTTGCTACTTGCTACGGAAAAAGAATGTATCATCGTCATCTTTAATTACCTGCAATGGAAGCCTGCAAGGATTCCATCACTTGCTCAACGTACTTATGTCTAGACTTTCATTGCATACTCAACATCGCAGCCTCACTCATTCATGTGTAGTTACTCCGTATATGCCAGTTCTCCCATTCAATGTCACCTGCTCAATATTCCAGATCTGCTAGTCTATACACACAAATATACTTATATATAGTTGAGCCAGCCTGCAAGGATAATTGAGCTCCCGTGGGCATTTGTTAGTTGCAGCCACTTCATTTGGTGACACCATCTCATGCAAGGTCTGCACCACTTCCCACCTAAAACTGCAACATCGTGCACTAAGATTACTTTTTATTAAGTAACATCAAACTAAGATTAAAAAATTTAAAGCGCACATGTAAAAAAATGATGAAAGCTTATAATCAACAGAGTTACCACAATTTCCCAACATAAGTCTTGTTCAATTTGACTCGAATTATAAGGATATTAAATACATAACTCCTCACACTCTAAGCACACTAAAAAGGAAACACGACTCAACTATCACAAAGGTTAGCCCCACTATCTGCTCATGATATTCCCTGCTATTTAAACCAAATGTTGTTGGCATATACAGTAAAACTATGGTTTATTTCTAGATATGAAGCTCGGTTTATCATTCTCCACAAACAAAATATCTATCATGCATTAAAATAAAATCATCTACGACAAAAATTACTTACCTGAATTTATATTTTATATTTACACATGAATTAGAATCTACATTCCGTTATAAATATAAATAATATAACTATCACTTGGGCACTCGCTGCAAATGCCAACACGGTTCCAGCACATTTTAGGACTCACATAATGCACATGTTTCATACTTATCTATTCAGCGACCTTCTCTATTTTTCTAGATATATCCATATGTATATTATATTGTGATGATACCAACCCCAGGTGTTCAGTGTCCCTTTAAGAATTTAGCTAAATGCCATGGTTAAAATATTGTTTTGACTATTATCTGCACACATAAGTATGTAACTATGTTAAGTCACCTGAATTTCCAAAAAGAGAAGTTATGTGAAGTACAAACATCTAATTACCTCACGTAGCAATGGCCTATCTTAAAATTGTCAAAATAAAATAAGATGATGAAATTACAGCTATATTTTTCCTGAATGATAGGTTTGCTGCTACCAACCTTTATTATGCCCAACTTAATCCTTATCCTTACATAAGGGAAGGCTAGCAGTTAATACTCATTTCAACAACTATTTAATATGAACAGTTAACTATAAACAAACTAATAATTATTAGCTGCTGAGTGTTGCATTACAAGAAAGAATGGACCATCTATATATTATTATTATCTTCTAATATGATTCACACGATTCAATGAGTTTTGACAACCAAACTATTCCATAAATAAAACTTGCATTAAAAGTTTGTCAGCCATTCGTCACTGAACACACGCACACTATGGGGCATAATTAAGCAAACCATAGGATATATGTTCATAATTGCAGTTAGCACTACAGGGTCAAGTTCTAAAACTACGGTACTAAGAATATTTGATACGAGACTCAAATGCCTTTATTACTAAAATTGGTTGCTAGCGTAGTGATAAACGATGTATGGTTAATGTCTCCGTCATGGAGCACTCGGTTCTTTTGATATGAACGTATGGGAATCGTATCAGAGTTGAAGTCATTTTCTTGTCTAGCGGTGTACTTTGTTTGTTTTTGTCGAAGAACAGATGACAAGCAAGCAATCAAGTTTTCAGCTAATGTTTTGACGTGATTTTTCTAGAACCAGTCGTATAAGACATTACAACCATACTCAAAATGCATAGGATGAGTCAACAGTACGAATGACGTGCCTGTACAATCAAGATATGCCAAATTTCACAAGCAAATTTCCTTTTTAGTGTCACCAAGCTCAATCAAGATATTCTCGCCTTTTGAGATTATCTTCCTAATTGTAAAAATAAGAAAGCAAATCAACACACATGCAGAGTTTAACATGTGATAGTAAATAAGTAAATATACACCAATCCTTGGTAAACAATCACTATTGAAGTCTACAATTATCAGGTGATAGCCAAAACTAATAATTCTTCTTTAATCATAGAAGCTGCTAAGAAATTTCAATACGAGGGCGACCAATAAATGCTTACATGTCATCTAATCCAATATACATACTACATTATTCATGATCATAACTTTCCAATTCACCAAGTAAAGTTATGTAGAAAACTGGATGATATTCCAAACTCTGTAATCAGAGCCATTGAACTTTCCTCCTGAACCTCACAATAAATTATGAAATGCAAACATCAAATTGATGTATTAAGTGGTTCGGTTATGACTTTTAATTATCTTCTGAGACCTCAATAATATCTGTAGTGGTATCGCTAAAATGAGCGTCAAGCATCAAGTGAAGAAAAGCTATATTTTAGGCTAGAGGAAAGCCTTAAAAAAGAATTTTACATTCTCATTTGTTTAGTGCATGCCTATAGTGAAGAAGGAATGAGAAGGCTTACTGCTTGAAAAAATGCTTAGTTGTGTTTGAGAGAAATTTGAGAGATCATAAAAATTGAGAGAAATAGTAATTAGGTAATGTTTAGTGCATGCAAAGTTGTGTTTCAATTGTCAGGCCATAATATTAAATATAAAGTGCCACTACACTTGGCTACACGATTCAAGGATAAATAGAAGAACAAAAGAGAAAAAATGATCCCAGAAATAACATTCATAACTTCTACCTTTCCATGGTGATAATAATAAGCATGAGCTCTCAAGTGTAACAGATGGATTTTCTTATGTCATACACGTCTTTTATGGTTTTGCCTAATGGAGAGCCATTATTTCTTTTGTAATTTGTTACATTTCGATAGTTTGAACTATGGACCTGACCTGACGTAATATGTTTGCTCTTTTCGGAACCTGAATCATCCCATTTTTTTCTCTAGATATCGAACTCTCTAGAGCCGTTGATGATTCTAGCTTTCCACTTGTCCACATAACTGCTACCGAAGATGATAAAAAAAAATGTTACCAAACAGTCCGTGCCAGTCACATTGTCTACAACAAATAATTTAAATGCTCAAGAGTTTCTAAAGCATTCAAGTGGGGCAGTTGGTGCAGAAACAGATGTAACAGCAGTTGCAAAGGTGGCACTTACAGCAATAATCAAAAGCAGTGAAGAAGATAACTTGATAGATCATTACTTGCTTATTAAGTTGTTGTCTGAACCATCAATGCTAAACAATCTACTATCAGATTACAACGTACTGAAACAAAATGAAATGCCTTTATCCACTGCGCTAACTTTGTGCAATCGTAGTATAACTAGAGGAAGTAATGTGTAGAACATGCAAACCTACAACACAATTCTATTAAACCTGCAGTTAAATAAAATTAACATCATCATTCTGTTGAGTACCTAGCATCCAGTTCAATCAAAAGAATCCTTGACTAATTAGGGCTGATGATGTGGACCACTCTCCTAGTTTAACTTTCCTAGTTCAGTAACACTTCAATCACAATATGTATAACGAAGTAATGTACATGTTATTAGATCATAACTAATTATCGAAAATATTTTGAAGTTTTTCCAAAGCTGATATATATACCTCCAGTACTTGCAAAGGGTCCAAAGATTCCCCAGGATTGTGCAGAAGACGGACAACAGCATTAAACATAAGTGCTCTGTTGCCTTGGAATCTTCTAACTTCTTTGAAACCATTGAAAGAAAATACAATATAAAAAATAATTGGCAGATGATGTTAGATGATTGCAGAGATAAAAACATAATTATGGTATTGTCTTCATTTAGGAACCTTGTGAAGATAAAAAAAAAATATTACCATTGTATGTATCGTCTAGCAATCCTCTTCCAGTTAATGAAGCAATCAATCCATATGTATGTTGTAGCAGAGCCTACTCAAAGCGCATCTGGACCTGTTCAGCAATAGGCAAAGGTTGAGCAGATTGGAATTAAGGAGCACTCACTCAATTATAGTAAAGTCTTTAAAATTTGTCTACAACAACCAAATCATAGTTCAGGCTTAACCTTGACATGCCATATTATATATATATATATATATATAATCAGTTGAATGGGACAAAAAAATTCATTATACTATAAATTACTGCTAGTGTTTTAATTTCTGTACGTTTTTTTACAAAATAATAATTGTATACTAATGAAATTATAAGTCACTAGTGAAACGAAGCCAATAAGTACTGAAGAATTAAATCTAAAAATATGTGTTGTGAGGTTAAAAATATTTCTAAGATGTAGATTAAATTTTTTAAACTTTCAACTTTGAATAATTATTATATACTAATAAAATTATAAGCCATTTGTGTATGTCTGCTAATTATTCTTTCGCATTTATAATTTCAATGCAAGAATTTTAAGAACCAAGAATCAGAAGAAAGCAGCAAAAAAAATAGTGGAACCAAAGTGCATGGGATACTTATCAACTGTTGCTGCAGGCAACCAAGCAAAGCTAATGGTGAACATTACATCCGAACAAGAATTTTCTCCTTCAGCGTTAGCATTAGCAATCGATGTAACATACACCGGAGGCCATCTGAGTTGCATGTGCGGTGACCAAACTGCTGCTATGCAAATGACATTTCAACTTGAAGGGTTCGGGCTTGGAGATGTGGTCGACTTCATAATTGGAGAGCTTTTTGAAGTGACTAAAGAATTCAAGGATGGGGATTTTGCAGTAGTCGACAAGCTGACTGGGACGAAAAAATTCATTATACTATAAATTACTGCTGGTGTTTTAATTTCTGTATGTTTTTTTACAAAATAATAATTGTATACTAATGAAATTATAAGTCACTAGTGAAACGAAGCCAATAAGTACTGAAGAATTAAACCTAAAAATATGTGTTGTGGGGTTAAAAATATTTCTAAGATGTAGATTAAATTTTTTAAACTTTCAACTTTGAATAATTATTGTATACTAATAAAATTATAAGCCATTTGTGTTCTGTTGATTATTCTTTCGCATTTATAATTTCAATGCAAGAATTTTAAGAACCAAGAATCAGAAGAAAGCAGCACAAAAAATAGTGGAACCAAAGTGCATGGGATACTTATCAACTGTTGCTGCAGGCAACCAAGCAAAGCTAATGGTGAACATTACATCCGAACAAGAATTTTCTCCTTCAGCGTTAGCATTAGCAATCGATGTAACATACACCGGAGGCCATCTGATTTGCATGTGCGGTGACCAAACTGCTGCTATGCAAATGACATTTCAACTTGAAGGGTTCGGGCTTGGAGATGTGGTAGACTTCATAATTGGAGAGCTTTTTGAAGTGACTAAAGAATTCAAGGATGGGGATTTTGCAGTAGTCGATACTAGGATTGACGATTATGAACAAGTGACATTTGATATGGATATGAATCCTAGTGGTTCCATGATTGTGTTAATCAATTTATTTCATCAAAAGGATAAGAAGAAGAAAGCATTGACTTCTTACATTAAGTTAAAGAAGGGAATGAGTGCTACAGAGGATGAAATCTTTGGATCTGGTGTGTTGACTACTGGTAATGGCATGGAGGTTACTAAAATTGGTAAGGGCTGCACAAAGTAGACCAAGAATCTTCTAAAAGTACCTTTCTTGTTATGAGGAATGAGTTTACTAATTTCTATTTGACACTTTTTTCCCTCTTTCTTTTATATGGTGTACCCAAAAAAAAGTGTTATCTTCTAACACAAGTATTGTACATATATCTCATACATAATTTTCTCGGCATTTCTTTCAAATATGATATTTCTATGTTATATATAAAATCACTCATGCAATGCAACAGGCTAACAAGTTGAGTTCAATAAGCTAACGATGCATATACGTCATACCAACTAACCCAATCACCGGTGATATAAGAATAAGATTATTCAAGTACATTTTTAATTTGAAGCCATTAAACTGTGTAACCTACCTATTGCCAGATTATTAGCCACTAATGAAAGCTAGCTGTCAAATTTTGTTTCCAAATGATTTGAATATATATCATTACACCAATAAAAATCATATGTTAGCAAAACATAAAATCAGTTTATATATTAAAAAAAAGTATACACTACTTATTCTGGATTTATCTAAAGTAGTTAAACATGAGAAACAACTATTGATATCATGGATTTATGTGCATTGCAAAGGAAAAGTTCTTCCTTCATAATGCTCAGATAAGTCATAAAGATTAATGATGCTTAAGATATTTTCGGGTATAAACATACTGACTTGAATTTATGCAAGTAAAAGACTAACCAGAATTCATGATTAAGATCATTTTATCGCCAGTAATATAGCATGCACAACATCTCCTTATTGAATATATTTCTATATTTAGGACTATCCATGCTATTCAACGACTGCATAACATGCACTTGTTTGTCACAAACATTTATTCCTAAACTATGAAAGCATGGACAAGCAATACAAACCAGCATTCCTTTGGAGTTTTTTCTGCCTCTACTGCTCTTTGGATGGAACTACTTCTTTTTGTGTTTTCTACATATATTTGCTTCATTTCCCGATTGCGATACTTGCTCCCTAAGACTATGTAGTTATTGAGCACATATTGCTTCATTTTGTATAATATTGGATGTATAAACTATAAAGCCTTTGTAAATTAATAGTTGGATTTAAACCACACTCACCGAATAATCAAATTCTAGAGGAAGCATAAACTATCAAATTCCTGATTGTGATAACTATTATATTAGAAGTATAAATTACCAAATCATCATCCAGATCTTGATGGCGATTGATACTATGGTGCTCTTAATGGCAATTTTAGCAGCCGTTCGCATGTTGTGGTGGTAGAATTGAAGCGATGGTTGGACAAATGCTGGCGATTTCGATTTAGGGTTATGCTTGGTATTTGGGGATATTGGGTGTAAAATTATGAAATGAACATGATTAAAGGAACAAATAAAGTATGAACAAGAGAACTGAGATTAGATTTGAAGAAATCGGGACAAAGAATGAAATGCACTAGATTTTGGTGAAGAAGATAATTGATATTTTTTGTAATGAGGAACAAGAGTAAGAAGGAAAGGCGGCTAGAAAGAATTTTTAGTACCCGCGTTAATTTTTTAGCTCTATCCCTAAAATGTCAGCGTTTGTTGATTAATATTATTCGTTTAAAATATTATCGACTGCACTTGCTGCTGAAACGCTGACAAATGTTGCTGTTGAAGGTGAATTTTCTTGTAGTGGACCCAAATTCCAACGCTCAAAAATCGACATCCAATACATCACTCGTATTCGAATGCCATAGATTCAAACATTGGAGCCCGGTTCGTCGGAGCTAATAACGCATTAGGTGATAACAACACAGCGGAAATAAAGGAGAATGATTTTTATTGATATACTAATGGATACAACATGAATTACAACAAATTAACAACATTAGAGATCAAATATACAACAATGGAAAAGAATAATAGTGGAAAAGATATCTTCAACAAAGCTCCAAGAGAGAGAGAGAGATCAACAGACTACATCTCCGTTGCCAAAGCTCCAAAACTCCAAACCAAAAAGCTAGGAACCAAAAGCTACCATGCTGCAATGAAGCAAATGTGATCCCAAATCCACAGACTTCAAAGACTGCCAAATCTACATCTACTGATAACCTGACTCTACGCTGCCCGTGTGGAAAATTATAGGTACCCAGAGTTTAGAAAGGGAACAATAAACTCCAGGTCAACTATGCGACTGGTGTGAGAAAACAAAAACAGTTGTTTGAACAAAAAGAAATAACAAAAGGAAATAAAAATAAATCTACTATGCTTTTTGGAAAATGAAACTACCTTAAGGTCTCCCGGCACACGCACAATGCAATCGCACACTTGGGGGAGGTTTGTCCTTATAATAGTCAAACATGCTTGATACGTGAAAATCCTTTTGATATTATTATTAGTGCATTGTGTGGAAAACATTTCGAAAGTATAATATTAATCTTAGCGAGCATACGTATCGTTATAGTATGCCTACTATAGCTACCATGTCAGATGGCAGGTTCTACAACTAAAATCGTGCAGGGCTCATATTGGGTGATTGGATTTCCAACAAATGGTCAAGGCTAAGGAACTTCCTTTCCAAATGGCTACTCCACTTGAGGGACGCCTCGAGAATCTAACTGGATCTCTACCAACACAAGGCCGGGTTACCTTTGTAACTAGGTAACTAACTGTCATGAGTATGCCATCTTCTGGTCGTAGCCGACCTTTACCGAGGCACCAACAACAAATTCCAACGACCACATAAGTTAAATATCTAGGCTCCATACCATGATACCACTTTTAATCCAAAAGGAAATGCACATACCCTAATGGGCACGACCCACGTAACCTTGTTGCATCCTTTCCTGTTTCGACCATTTTTGGGGTGTGAGGTTTGATGAAGTCTCGTCCTACAAAGCTACGCTTTTCACAAAAGCCATGCTTCGTTCTACCAATAATCATCGCTTAGCATACCACATTACCAAATTGGAAATATATCACTAATAACCATCAACTACATACCTCTGAGCTCATACATCTCAGAGAATGGTGTTAAGATAAGAGAATAAATTCTTCGCCACCAAACAATAATGCATTTGATAGAAACCAGCATTACATCTCAAAGTGTAACATCAGACATACATCCATACGAGTCCACTCTGGGTCTGAATGGAACCGAAGGCACTTCATCCAATTAAGGATAGAAGTCCTTGCAATTCGAATATTCCCTAATCACGTCCGGACTCCCCATCACATAGGGTAATCTAAATCTCTATACCGGGGCCACTCGGTGTAGAGACATTCGATAGGTAATCCTTTCGTTTTCAAAAATACCCGGTCTTCAATCACCATCTTCAAATGAGACCACCATCTTCAAATGCAATCATTTCGTCATATCATTATTCAGAATGTGTTTTATGACATAATGTCCTCTCCCGACTTAACCGAATAATGAGCTCTTATTTTAAAAAAAAGTGGATACATTCAAATCATAGATAAGTAACAAATTATTTCCATTTTTAATCAAAAGATCACTTTTAAGATACGATGGGGTTTTCGGATAACCATTTGGAATCCGACTCCCGGTCGCATCGAAATTCAAATGTCGGTTTAAAGGCCACGTTGTTTAAGTAAACCATTTTGATTCAATTTAGAAGTTCACATTCATACAGAAATAGATCACAGATAAATTACTTACACTAATCACAACACAATCCTGACATTTCATATCACAGAAAATCACATATCAGAGATATCAAACAATTCAAGGCATTCGATATAATCCGATCATCCATAAGCAAGATTAGTTGTTCAATTCCTAATTACTTTTAACTCCTGCTTAATTAACATTAATTAATTACAAATCATTTGTTATTAATTTAATTAATTAATGAAATTAATTAATCATCCTTAATTACCCATCTTAATTAATCATTCTCAATTAATTAATTGTCCCTTAATTAATCACATAAATTAATTAAATTTAAGTTAATTACATTAATTAATTAACCCTTAATTAATTACATTAACAAAATAACCCTTTAATTACTTGCATTAATTTTCCTATAATCACTTGATTAATTAACCTTTAATCATTAATCAATTATCCTTTAATCATTAATTAACCTTTATTAAATAATTAACCCTTAATTATTTAATTATCTTTTAATTACATGCATTGAGTAATTATCTTTTAAGTAATTAATTATCCCTTAATTACTTACATTAATTAATCACTAATTAATTACATTAAGTAATTATCCTTTAATCAATAAATTAATGATCCTTTAATTAATTATCCCTTAATCAATTATATTGATTAATCAATCTTTAATTAATTATTTTCAATTAATCTCATTGAGTAATTATCCTTTAATTTCTCACATTAATTAATTATCCTTTAATTTAATTACATTAAGTAATTAACCTTTAAGTAATTAGTCTTTAATTACTTACATCAATTAATTAACCTTTAATTAATTACATTAATTGATTATCCTTAATCAATTACAATAAGTGATTATCCTTAATTAATTATGTAATTATCCTTAATTAACTACTAATGATCCTTTAATTAATTAGGACCCTCATTAACTTAAGATAAACTATTTATCTTAATTATTTACTTACTTTAACATTTAACTGTTATTTAAATCAAACGTATGAAATTAATTTATACAAAATTACTTGAGACCTTTTGATTAATTGCAATTCAATACATTTATCTTAATCACTCGTTAATACATCATTAAATTTCATTTGAAAAACACTTAGGGATTTATTTAATTAATCAACTAGTATATAATTATTTTAAAACCAAATCAATTGAAATTTTTCAAAACACGTTTGACTTTAAAATTTAAGGTTTGAAAATTGTTTGAAAAATTCGATAACACTTGCTTTGAAAACTTAGTTTAATAATTTGCTTGAAACCTGTACATTTCCTTTGCTTCTTTTAAAATTGTTGACTATAAAATAAAACCCGAGCCCAACTAAAAAATACCCGAGCCAAGTGTGAATATTCCCGAGCAACCACCCGAGTTTTTTCTTAAAACTTTGTTATGTTTAATTTTAAAATTTAAAACCATTATAACTTGTAAACACTCGCGTATTATCTTGAAACCAGACTCCAGTCAAAACCCAATCTTCCCGAGATCTTCCTCGAGGCTACCCCTCTTCTAAAAACTCATAGACACCAAGTCAATCGACTGACATACTACAGTCACACGTGCACATGCACGCCTGAACGCTTACCTTTCGACCATCGCTGTAACGACGCGCAAATCCGTACCCCTTAAGTCGACATTATTCTACAACAATCAACTCAAGTTGTACAGAAATACGAACCATTGGGGTTAAAGAAGAAGAGGTAGAAGAAGAAAATAGAAAAAAAACAAAAAAAAAACAGAATCTAACCATCGCAGCGGAATAAAATATAATAGATAATAAATGATCTTTACTCAAATCAAATATATCAGTTTATATATTACATTATCAGAGTACATCAATCTCAATACAACATCAATAACATACAACTGGATACACAATAACTGAATACAGCGGAATATATATATATATATATATATATATATATATATATATATATAAACAAATACAGAAGTACGTATCATCATCCAACTCATCTCTTGAGCTCCACGGCATCATATCCTCTATCCTATAATACTCGGTCTGACCCGAGCATTACAGTTAAATATCACCCGAGTCAGTCTGGAATACCAGCATGAGAAATCACACTCAATTGATTATTAAAGTTTCAAAAATCCTTTGAAAACAAAAGCATCTCGTAAGACCACGTCACAAATAAACATGTCAGATTTTTACCTTACGATAGCTAAACAATTTTTTATAGAAATCCTTTGATATTATAGTAGGGTCTATATACGAATACTTATAAAATAGCCGAAATTGTTACATTATTAAATTCCAGCTACTAGTCAAAGAGTGGGTAATACAAACAAAACTCGTACAAGGCTCGTAGGGAGAATGGATTTCCAACTAATGACTAGGCACTGGGGTACCACCTGTCACGGTACGTGGCCTAGATCACAGTACCGAGGAGTATGCCCGCTCCCCTGCAACACAAGGCCGGGACTACCCCTTACTGGATAATCCCGAGTGAGATCACTCTGCGGTTGGGATCAGCAACCGCCCACTAAGCCGAAATAAAAAGGGACATCTAGACAGGAATGACCTCACTCTGCTTGGGTGCTACCCACCAAGCCTTGCTGCATAACCCCTGATTTTCAGTCATTCCCATTCGATGAGGCTTGAGGCTAAGCGTTACCTTTTTAGAACATATCCCTTAGAATGCCCATCATCTACCTGATGATGTTTCGAAAGCATTCATCCATACTAGTCCATCTTGGGTTCGAACGGAACCGAAGGCACTATTCCTACTACATCCATTTTGGAAATATCCTCAGGATTAGTAGCGACTAGCCCTTGCACTTCACTGCTCCATCTTCGAATCCAAACTCGTTTCCACGAAACGTACAAACCGGATCGAAGTGGTTTTCGAGAGATAAATATCGATCCCGGTCTCTTCGAAAAGATTAGTGCATTTGGCCAATATTGATAGTCGGTTATTTAACTATCGCTTAATATTCACAACATCCATCACACAGTAAATAATTTTCCAAATTATTTATTCATCTCAAAATATCTTCACAAGATATATTTTCACTTTCAAACTCTTTTGAAAATAGTTTTTCAAACTATCTTCCTTTTTACAGAAATAAGTTCCCAAATATTTTATATATTCCCCCGGAATTACCAAGCACAAAACTTCGACTTTTAAAATAATTTAAATGCTTACTTTGAAATATACTTTAAAACATTTAAGTTAAACTACTACAAGAGTTTGTTAAAAATACATACTATATGAATATTTGAAAATAAGGTTACTTAATAAAATATAAAACTAGATTTTCACTTTTAAAAACAACATACTAAGTCACTTTTAAATAATTACTACTATAGTAGACTAAAAGAAAATACTTACTTTAGAATTTAAACGTTTGAAAATAATAAATTATCCAAAACTTGCTTTTTAAAATAACTTTAAAACTTTTAACTTATATTTAAAAATTTACTTTAAAAACGTACTTGATTATCCAGGGAGAATTTCCAACTTCAATTACTTAAATCAATTCCCCAAATTGATTTCAAATTTATTCTATCTGAAATAAATTTCTTTAATTACTCAATTCGTTTCAACATTCATTAATTATGGACTTAATTATTGTTGTTGTTATTATTTTCCATTTGCTTTTAAATTTTTTAACTGAAATATACAAATTTAAGCTTTTCTCAATTTCTTCTTTATTCTTTTCAATAATTTAAATCTTAAATTTTAAATAAATGTCTGTTCTATTAAAATAATAATACCGAAGTTTAAATTTCATTAATCTTCTGTTTATTCAAAATTTCCTTTCCAAACTTGAGATTTATTTATTAGAATTTTAAAGTTACTTTATTTCTCTTCCAATTCATTCTTAAATTTATTCAAATTTTCTATAACTATTTTACTTACAAATTCACTTCTTTTATTTTTCTTTCCAAAATCCAATTTATATATTTTCGGTAATTCATCATACCTAATTTTATATCCAATCGAACCGTAGCATTCAGTATTCCAATATAATTCATCATAGAATATCAAATAATCACAACAGAGGGTATTAAATAATTTAAATAAAGGTTGAGGGGTCTAGTTGGATCCCTCCAACCTGTTTTCCCTGCATCCACAGATGTTAGCACAATATAATATGCCAATTCCAAAATATACCATACTATAGCACATCAATCAATTCAACCATTCAAACAATTATTTAAATTTAATCATTTAAATTTAAATTTAACTGAGTGAGATTAACTCACCTTCGATTTTTGTTTGGCAATTTGACCCAACCCGGCTTGCTTCTACCAGATTTTGACCTTGTATAACAACCATACGATTTATTACACTTTGAAATAACTTGAACAATTTATTTCCATTTTATAAATTTTCTTTAAGTGACTAAGAACAAATTAATTTCCATAATTCATTATTTAAACTAATCTTTCTCATAATAAATTCTTAATTTAAAAATCTGTTCTTATATAAACTTTCAATCCTTCTAAAATTCCTATTCTTCTCAAACTCCATCTACATATGTTTATAAGAATTAATCTATAGTATTCAAAACTTATCTTTATACAATTTCTTATGTCTTTCCAAAGTTCTTAAAAATTATGTTTAACTTAATATATTAAAATAGGTGGGTATTTATATATATTATCAGGTTTTTCTTCATATACAAATATTTATTAAACTCTAATAAAAATCTCTTTCTAACCTATATATGTTAATTTTAAAAACAAAATTTGTTTTAAATTTTACTGCAAAATTTATATTTTTTTGTTCCTGTACCTGTTCATATATATATATATATTATCAAAATTGATTTGAAATGAATAAGTTGTCAATACCTTACTGCCTTATGATCGAAACCCTAAACCACTCTCGAGGCCGTCATCGTCACAGCAAACCGGCCTCTTCCCATCGATCGCCGCCATCTCGTCGAACGACCAGCCACCGCCGCTTCAACAACCCACGCTCGCCTCCACCTTCCTTGTTAGCACGCGAAGTCGCAACCCTCGCAAGCTCGAATCCACGCCCCTATGCCATCATGAAATCCAAAACGACAGAATCGCGCCTCAAAGCCCCTCAGCGCCGCCACCGCGACCTCTCAGTCGCGCGTCGAAGACACCGACCCCCCATTTTCGTCGCGCGAGCAAGCGGCCTCCTCTTTTTTTTTTTGATTCGTAAGGGTTTTGAATAGAAAAGGGTCGCGATCATGTGTCTGCCATTTTTTTCAAATTGATTTCGTTCGAACAGAACATGGAAGGAAGATAAGCTCGGGACCTTTTGAGTTTGAACGAGCAGCCATTACCCTATTTTATTTTATTTTTTATTTATTTTTTTGCTATTTGCTCGAAGTGAAGAGAAGAAAAAGGGGTGCGAGGCTTCAACTAGAAGGCTTGGCTTGGCTTTCAGAAGAAGGAAGAACGCGAGTACAAATCCCTGCCTAGTGTTGAAATCAATAAAATATGCAATTTATCTTCCATATGTATATCTTATTTTTATTATTTTAAATTTTATAACATATCACATATTATATACTGTATAAATTTGAATACATATTTAGGTGTGCCGCTAGACGTCTCTAGGGTTATATCCCTATCCCGGACGCAACGGAAAAGGTTTCGAGTCCTAATTCGATCGTATGGAGACGATAACTTTCCAAATCGATTATTGTCAATTAAAATTTTCAGCGCGTTTATAAATCATATGCTTACACAACAACTCCGATCGCTACGAAATTTGAAATCCGGTAATAATGTAATATTACGGATCCAATGGATCTGGTTTCGTCAAATTCCGAGATTGTGCCTCGGAAGGCTATTTTCAAATTCAATTTAAACTATAAAATTTTACAACTAAACAAACCACTGTTAATTTCAATTTTAAAACTTCTATTATCCTCAGTATTATCAATATAAATTTTACAAGCCTTCAAATTATTTTTAACAAGCTTAAAATTCTAGATTCAACAATTTACCCAACTTCAAATTATTTAATTCAATAATTTAATTATCAAATAAATAGTGACATTTGAATTCAAGTTAAAATTACTCTATTGAATATTTAAAATCAATTAAATATTCCGATTTTAAATGTTCAAAAATTCCGGGTCATCACAATCGCCGCCATCGCTGGCAAGTCGTCCATGACCTCTACCTTTGATCCCGACCACCCAGATCATCAATGTAAACTAATCAAAATCGAGCGAGACTGCTCCTCCTCGAACCCAAACAATTAGACGTCATCCTCCTCGTGCCATCGCGTATCGTCGCCAAAGACTTCGTCGATCGACTAGAGTATCCGCTATAGAACCTCGCTTCGATTTCCCCACTCCTGCCTTTTCCGATGCGACTCCGATGTCGCATTTACGTCTTGTACAACGTCGACTTGATCAGGGTCTTAAACCCTACCTCACCGTCGTTCAGTCACCCCGCTGCCCAGAAAATTCTCCTACTATTATTCCTAAGACCCCCGACCCTCGAGCTACCTCCAGCTTTAACCCGATGCTCCATCCATCTCCGATCACCGAGAAACCGAGCAAAGTCTTCATCCCGTTCAACTCATAACCCCTTCCAAATTACAAGCTTAAAATTTATGATTTTACCATCAAAAATCATCACTTCTAGAAATGAACCAAGTTATAAAATCGAAACATGGAATTTAAACAAATTGGTTTTCTGACATGTATTGGTTCTCACAGTAAATTCAATCTTACTTGATAATTACTTAACAACTACTCTTGAAACTACTTTTAAAAATTAGTATTTCATCAATACAAACAATTTTTCTTTAATGATCATTGCCTATAATTGTTTTGATGAGAAGGTATGAATTTGTCTGGGAAATTTGGGTCTATAAAAACCAAACAGAAGCCTGTACATATACATGTACTGACATGCACACATAATTCTACATATATATACATATACATGTAGACATATTTACATCTATGCAAATATTTTCACAGCATACTTCAAATTCTTATCTCATGCATCGAGATAAAGGAAGATTTGGTTAAAAAGAATTAAAGTTTATACTCACCTGTCTGCAAAACAGAGAAACCTGGAAATGAATTTGATTTGAAAACTAAAATATATTTTGACCTTGAACTTAAAATTTTGAATTTGATCTTTTCTTTGCTTGATAAAACTGAAATGAACTTGCATGCTTTTGATTTTGCAACTGAACTTGTTTTGATTCTTGTTTTAATTCAGTTTGATTTGCTTGCCTGATCTGATTTGCTTCAGGTTTGTACGTTTTGATTTTTGATTCTTTTCTGGTTTTGAATTTTCTTTCACGTATTTTAAGTTTCCAGATTTATTTTGTTCAAAATTTTTGAATGAAAGAAAATATGAAAAGAGGAGTATAGATGTGTATTTATATAGCTTGATTTCCTCTTTATTCATAAATTTTAAAATAAAAGAATAAATGACACTTGTATTTTGCATGATATAAATCTTACAAATGTTTAAATAGTTTATACTTGTTAATTTCATGTATTAATTAGCTTACACTTGTCTTTGCATGTATTTATGTTTAAATATATTTTTATGTAATTTTTATATTATATTTACAATTTGGTTTTTATATACATATATGTTTATATCATATTTTCCAATTTTAATAAATATATTTCTTTCTTTATATTAACATATGATATATATACACATACAAACTATATTTATTCATATATAATTCTAAAAGAAAGAATATAAACCATTTGTTAAAACTTATTTTAACTAAAGCTATTATATCTCTAATATTAATATATATTTATCTATAGAGTTTTTAAATGTAGAATTTAACTTTAAAATAGCTTTTTGAAAATTATTATATTGAATTCAAAATATAAATTTCAAATATATATATATATATATATTATAATTAGAAAACAAATTTTTATTAGTTTTAGAATATAAAGTTTTTAAATCCAATTTATTTTCAAATATTTATTTTTAAATCCAGATCCAAATTCAATTTACAATTTATTCATATATATATATATATATATATATATATAATCAGTCACATATCTTATTTCTTTTAGAAAATTTCAAATTAATTCACAAATTAATCCTAAAAATTATATTAATTACTAAATTAAATCTGGCTTAAAAATGGGATCGTTACACTTAGTTATTTTTTATATCCTTTAATTATTTTTTATAAAACTCACCCAATTAACTTAGTTGAATATTTATAAGACTTACTTTACATATTAGTTAAATAATTTTCGTTAATTTTTATATAACTTATTTAAATTTTATGAGAATTAGTTAATTTTTATAAACTTTTAGTTAATCTAGTTAAATTTGTATAAAACATGATAGTGTAATTAACTTTTATATAAAAAAATTAATTTTTATTATTTTTTATATAACTTGGTTGTCTTAGTTAAAATTTTAAACTTTGTTAATTTTCATAAATTTATTTAAATTTTATAAAATTTTATTAATATTAATTTAATTTTATAAAACTTATTTAATTTTTAGAAAATTATTTAATTTTTATAAAACTTGGTTAATGTAGTTAATTCTTATAAATTTGGTTGATTTTTATAGACTTATCGGATTTCATGAATTTTCGACAGCACCTCTTCTGCGTGGTTAGTGCTTTCCAGCACACCCCAATTCAGTATACACTTACATGATCAAAACAAGATCGAATTTATATCATATATAACAAAATATACTTCATAATAGCGTATACATTCAAATGCATGAAACATACTTTTTATTAGCAACTTTAGCTAAAAATCTTCCATATAGCAAATGAATGTTTTATGTACCTATATAGAAAAGTAAAGGGAATAATTAGAATGCAAATCTACAAAAGAGTAATGTAATTATGCAAAAGGTGTGAATGCCAATGTTATCAATCAAATTTGACATTGGAGCATTATTTAATGGACTGGAGGGAAAGAAACAGTTTAGGAAGGAATTACATACCAGGTTATGCTCTTTTTCATCGCTTAAGCAAAATAATGTAGAAGTTTCATAATCAAAATAAGGATTTTTTTTCCTAGTAGTAGGTAATTGCTGCAATATTTGTTTGAAAACCATTAAGTTTGAGGAAAATGAGTGTAATTTTTTGATTATGGAACTTGGTAATGTTATAAGTTTTATGGATATAATCCATTTGGCTATAAGATAGTTCTAGGGGAATAAATTACGTAATAAACTTGGAAATGAAAAAATGAATTTCTAAGAAGGTATACTAGATCATTAGTTCATCACATTAGATCCTCGGTTAAGTCAGCCACATGTAATACCTTATGGGTAGTACTCCAAAAGACGTGTGATTAAAATGTCAGGAAATTGCACTAGTCATAACAGAAGAAACAAACTGCTCGAGATTCAAACATGCATCTCGAAGAGAAAAAAAATTCTAAAAATAGCTGTCTTTGCAGGCATATATGAGCATATACCAATGGTCTCGGTAGCAAACAAACCTAGGTAAAAGTATTTCCATTTCATAAAAAACTATTTTAAATATAGTAAAAGAATGTTTATCAGATCACATATTGATGAAATAATATATCCAAATGTAACACAATTAGATTCAACAGTCAAAGTATATTGTGTCAAATCTATGTTTTATTATATGTCTCAACAATCAATATTCACTCTTTATAGATAGGTTAGACTTAAAACCTTAGAAGTGAATACCTTTTAGGATGACCTGGTGTCATAATTAAAAAATGGTACTAGTAAACTTGATGAAATACCTGTGTCAGCGGCAAAAATAAGCTGGCCAATGTGAGCATCGTCCATAGTTGTTGCCTCATTTTCGAACCATATTTGCGAACAACCCAGCCAGTGCTAAAGTTAATCACCAACAATGAAAGTTGTATAGGGAGGGTAAATTCATGACATCATATTCCAAATTGAATTGCGGAGTTTATGGTTTTAGTATGAAGAAAAGATGCATACAATACATAATATGTACAAACATAGCAAAGATACCAAACTAAGGGGATAAAACATTGTACACTGATTTCTCTCTTTGCATTGCCTACTTATAGAAATTTTTATTCAAATGTAGACATTTAAAGGCAGGTAAGTATGCATAAATGAAGATTCACAAATCTCCACTACTAATAATGAAAATTCAGTCACCTTTTTCAACCGTATCTTTCTGAATTGCCCAAAATGCCCTCCGCATTTCACTGTCACGCGTAAACGCGTCCCTCCATTTACTGCTTCCGATTTGATTTCTTCCCCAGTTTGTTCAGATTCCCTATTCAGTTCTTCAAATCCTCAATTCATTGCCACCATCATTCGATTCATCTCTGGTTTTGTTTTTCTTAGTCCATCGAGTACAAAATTGCCTAAGTCAATTTCCTCCCCTTCCAAATCCACAGCCTTCTCCAACTTTGAATCTCGATTACCGATTATCGACAACGGTTACTTCATTAAACTACGATAGCTGAACTTAAGGCACGGTCCAAGTGCTCGAGCTCGAAAGGATTGATTCAGGCAGGGAAGGCTCGATGCAGGCGAAATGGTGACGACTGCTCCTGATTTGATTTCTACCCCAATTTGTTCAGAATCCCAATTCAATTCTTCAAATCCTCGATTCAATTTATTGCCACCATCATTCGAATCATCTCCGGTTTTTTTCCTTAGTTCATCGTGTACAAAATTGCCTAAATCAATTTCCTCCCCTTCCAGATCCACTGACTTCTCCAACTTTGAATGTCGATTACCGATTATCGACAATGGTTAATTCGTTAAACTACGATTGTTGAACTTAAGGCATGGTCCAAGTGCTGAAGCTAGAAAGGATTGATTTAGGCAGGGAAGGCCGATGCAGGCAAAATGGTGTTTACGGTGAATTACAAGTTTTTGGAAGGTTATTTTTCTACTTATTACCCTAAGTTTGTGCTTGCTTATACTGAAATCGATGCACTAACCTAGCTTCTATTACCCTACGTTTGTCGATAGGAATAGACATGCATACTAAAATCATTTTTCCAAACTTATGGTACAACACAAACTTAGATTTCAGTATGCATGTTTATTCCTATCGATAAGCATGTCTATTCCTGTAAAAAAATGAAATAATCGACAGATTTCAATATGCACCAACCTAGCTTCTATTTGCTAGCTTTTGTAAGGTTATTTTCTACTTATTACCCTAAGTTTGCGCTGTAGGCCTTATGTATCTTTGGGAAAGAGTTTACACATATTGAAGAAAAAAATCAACAGAACTGTGCTGCCCAAGGTAAATATTATTATTACATGTAAAAGAAACATTTAAAGTTGTCTGTTGATAGCATACTTTTCTGTTTATTATTCTTTTGTTAGTTTTTTTCCTAATTTTGGTAGTAACTTTTTATTCTCTTTTCAACTACTAATAATTATCTTTCATTATACAGTTTAAAATTGTTTTGAAGCTTGAAAAGACTAATAACATAAGCAACCATGTAACTAACTGACAAAAAATAGTGAGGTTGTTGATCTGTCAAGGTATTAAATGACATTTAATGAAGAAAATTTGAATTTTTTGTTTCATATAAAGTGTTTTAGAGAAAGGACATGTTTATTATCTTAATGTATGAGTATCTCTATTCGTTGTTTAATCAGCATATTGGCTATTTTGGCATTTTACAATTAAAATGGTTTTAAAAACACCGTTGTTTAATATCTAATCAATACTTTAAATTTAGTTGCTAATATGAACACATTAACATAAATTACACAAACTAAGTCTACAAAAATTGATAATTTTACTCAAATGTTTGATATTTTTCTTGGTGGCAAGCTTCATCTTAATCAAATAAGTCTTCTTATGTTTTGAGTTTATGATATTTGAACGTTGCATGCTATAATATGAGTGATGCACTCACTTTGCCATTAATCATGTATCGGTTTTAGTTTTCGTTCTTCCCCTTTATATCTTAGCACATAAGCATGACAAATCACATGTAATAATGATAAAAATCCCATGGGAGATCAATGTAATTGGTTTTGTCCCTCAAGGGTATATTTTTACCGGTTATGTAGTTGCATTTCTATTACTTTTTTCCCCTCTTGGAGTGATTTGATTTTACTATGCTCAGAAAACAGTCACTGCCATTTCTATTAGATTCAATGAGTTCCACCACCGTAGGATTAATTAAGCAGGTTCAAATGTATTTTTTATTTTTTATTCATATTATATTTTCCTTGATGCTTTTGTTCTCATGATTTCTTCGTATGTGATATGAAGTTTTAAGAAGTTTTATATGTTACGACAATATATATGATATGTGGTTCTTTTAAAGGATTGAAGTATAACCATTTCTATTCTATGTTTATCGTTGATCAATTCATTTGGTTTGGTTCTCATGTGGTTAAGTCCTAAATTTAACATTTCTACAGATTTTGTTGTCATGCAAAAAAAGTTATGTAGTCCTGTAATCAATTTTTGGTATTTGATATCAATTGAGATTCCGTTGTCATGTAAAAGATGTGGTTAAGCCACTATATTACAAACAATTTATAAATGGCTTGCAATTTATGAATGGCTTGCATATATGAATTTCATATTCAAAGTTACTATACCTCTTGATTTGTTGCAACCTGAAATAACTTGCACTTAAGCATTTCATTGTTTGTTAACAATGTTTTTGTTGTATTTGTGGATATTATGGCTGCACTTAAGCATTTCATCGTTTATTAATAGTGTTTCTTTGATTGATTTAGGCGTCTTCAATCGAAGATGTTTGTCTAGAAGAGTCTTCATTTGAGGCTTGGAAGAGAATTTCATCATTCAGGCGTTGCAAGCTATGCGCGGAATGATTAATGGTTGGAATTAGATGTCCTATTTGGATATAAGGTAAACACATGTTATAGATTTGAATGTACACGGTATTTTAAATGATGTGCTCGGGCTAGTGTTAATTAATTAAAATACTATGTTCTTATGTATGTGGCGAGATCATCTTCCACAAATGAGGATATGAGAATAATATATATAAAAAAACATTAAAAACTAGACGCGGATACACGATAAGAATTATAAAAAACATGAGAAAACAGTTCTTCTGGCTCTATTCCGGTAACTTGCTACAGGTTCTTCCATCTATGTTTTGTGCATTGGTACCATAAACATTTTTATTAACTCATTTTCCTGTACATATTTCTCTGTAAATTTTACATTATCCCCAACAATTTTCATTTTACTAACTTCGTAACTATAAAATATAATTATCATTGATATGAGTTTCAGTTTTCTTTTATGTCATTGGCTTTCTTAAGCTATTTTTATCTTGACCAAAAATGGTCCTATAATACCGATGTTCTTCCTTATAAGCATTTGTAACTGACATGGTTAATTGCATTTCGATTCAAATATGTTTATATTTATTGTCAGTTTCACTTGGATTACTTGCGAGCAACTTTCATGCTTGCAGAATCTTTACCAGTATTGCATCTTTGTTTCCATGGTGTTGTAATGCCTCAATAATTTCACTATAATCCATCTGTACTATAACCTTTTTATTTTATACAAGGGCATATGGAATGAGGTTTCTTTGATTGATTTAGAAATAAAACCAACCCTATCAGTGTATCCCAATATATGGACATTCTGTTAAGATATATTCCAGTAATGCACTTTGTGCACATATCATTTCCGGTAATAATATTAAAAGGATATTATTTCTTTAACTCACATGTAGAAGTTTCCGTGTGTTGGTGATCTACCTTTCAGAATTTTTAACTACCTGCTTTTCTTTGACTGTTATTCCACCCTACATTGTTTCAGCTGCATGGATTTTATTCCACTTAGATTTCATAACAAGGATAAAAACCAGGTTATAGATAAAAGACACCTTCTTTTTATAGCATATATCAACTATTACCTAAAATATTTGGTTATTGTCTATACATTAACTTGATTGTATACTACCTAAAAAGTATGACAGATATATAAATAGATAGTTATTGTCCAGACAGTTCTTTTTTTCTCTTGCAGATGCTACTGGAAAATGGTTTTGATCTAAAAAATTCCATGATATCCAAATGATAATGATAAGAAGGTAATAGTGGTTTCTTTCATTTTTATCACATGCTTTTATATGAATATTCATCTTACGACATATATACATGGGAATTCTATTCGAATGAAATTTTAGTGTTCGTTTAAGAATTAAATAACGGTAGAAGGAGCATCTAGCTCATCAAAATTTAGAAGGAATTTAGTTAATTGGATAATGAACCAGTTACTAAAATCATATCTGATTTAGATTGGATATGAAACATACTTTCAAAAATGGAATCAATAGCTGAATTTTTCACAGTGTGGGCATATTTGATTGATAAAAATAATATGTGATAATAAATTGGTCCATGGCTTATTGGAGGTTAAAGCTGCAATATTTAGGGCCATGAAAACGCTTTTTGGTTCAATGAAAGGATAAATCCAATACTTTCTCATTAGATGAACGTGGATCTTTATCAAAATATAAGGGGCGAAATTTCATTAATCTTAGTTTTACCTTTCAACGATCAAGCTGAAATTTTGAATGAATGGCCGAGCTGAAATTTCAAATGAATGTTTGAAGTCACATAGTTTAAAGGTTGAACTGTGCTAAATTCATATTTTTATTGATTGGAAAGTTACAAGTAATTACAAAATAATGAGTCATATACCTACTGTGAGTGTTTTCGATTTCAAACCATTAACGAATGATCGCCTCTTAAATTTTAATTAGTTTATCATATGAACTGAGAAATCAGGTACACAGAAATTATAAGCCTGCCGTGAAATCCTTTTAGTGTTTTAATAATTTTAATACATAAACCTATGCACTGCATTTACAACTTTGTAGGTGGAATATTTTTTCCGTTTCCTCTGAGTTCGCCTATACTACAGTTGAGTACACTGTAGTTCCTTCCTGTGGATTCGGGCATACTCCGCATATTGTTCCACTAATTTTCTTACCTATGTAACTGGCTTTAGCAAAATTTGTGACTTACGAATGTGTGGTACATGTTCGATCTGGGCGCTCGCACGGTGATCTGGGCGTCTAGATTCGAGTCCGGAAACAACCTCTTCACAATGCGAGAGAAAGAGCACAAGTAAACTAATAGAAGCATTAAAAATTAGCTGAAAATTAATTTTATTGAAGAGTTTAACAAAATACTTTTAATCTATCTTGACCATTGTTGAATTATATAAGAAAACCTGTATATGTGTCAAATCTATAGAAAAATAATATTAGTTATGACCATTATTAAGCAATCGTTCCTATAAAGCTTTTTGTGTACAAATCTACATTGATTCCATTACAATTTAACACATTCTGATCTTTATTTAATGTCATATGAAAATATATTTATGCATTTTTTAATTTAGACATATTTGACTCAAAGCTTTAACAACCTACGCTTATTAATACATTTTTGGATTATACATATTGCAAAAGAATCACTGATTTAGTTATATGTTCATGTTAAAGTGCATGGTTAAGGTTTTCGATGAAATTATATATCATGTGTGTAGGTATAATGCATATATAATATATCATGGACCAATTCATCGGGTGTTATGTTACATGCATAGATCATAAATTGGCTCACGAGATTGAAATGAAAGATATTTAAAAAATATATTTATTGTACAAGGTTGATGAATTTTATTTATTGCCATTTTTTGAAGTAAAATATTAAAACATATATCAGTTAGTTCCAATTATGCAACATAGATGTTAGGTAATAATTTCACCATATTTATCAGTAGTGTATAGTTTTGTTGAATTATTTTATTTACAATTTCATGCTTTTATTTCAATATAGATTTTCACTAATACAAACAGTGTTATTTACTTTTAGAGTACACTGAAAGCGTGGTAACAGTACAAGAACATAAGTAGATAAGTGTCACAATATTATTTCTTTCTATGCTATGTTCATCCTTAGATAAGCTATGGAGTATAATCCAAAATTATCGTTATTGAAGGCACAAACCTTCATAATAAATATCATATTGGAATTTAGTTCTAATAATGTGGTCATTTCAAAGTATTGTTTGAAACATCAAATGACCAAACTTTTCACTCGGCGACGCTCTATTTTCAAATGTATTGATTTAGATTTAGCACCTCTCTGAGGTCTTCAACCTTACTATGTAACAATAACTTAGTTTTGTATTTTATTTATACCGTGGCATTTATTAATTTAAACTAGAATTTAATATTACAAAATTTTGAACTAGTATTCAAAGTATTAAAAGAAAAGGTATACTTGAAGTGGATGTCTATATGAAAGATCAGAATATTTAACCATTAAATGCTAATTGAAAATGAACTCACAGCATGAAAATTAAACTTCTATTTCGATCCATGAATTTTGCTAGGTGTAATTTTTGCTAAATTTTGAACTGAAAATAGTTAACATGACTGAGTGTGTTCAGATTTGATCCATGAAAATTGAACTGAAAATTGAACTTGCAGCATGAAAACTGAAAATAGTTAACATGACCGAGTGTGTTGAGTTTAATTACTTCCAAAATGCAATAGCTAAGGTTGATAATGGAATTTACAAAATTTAATGAAAGTGTAAATCAGCAGTACTTTCAAATTTTCTATCTCTTAAACACTCCACTTACATCAGTGTTAGTATCTGCTCAATCAGAATCCAAACAAATAGACAAAAGAAGCCCATTAAGTGATAGTAACAAAAAATCAGTTGCATTCTAGAAAGGAAAAAAAGAGCAGATTTAATGAATATGTAAAAACGTAAAAAACTTCCTGTAGAGAACAAAAAATGTACACAAAATTGGTTCTGTTCTCCTAAAGACTTGAAGCTGCTTTAGGTGCGTGTTTGTATGTATAAAAGATATATATAACTATTAATTAATTTGAACTTATATTAGAAGAAAACAAAAGACATGTGGAATTTGATTTATATATGACCACCAAATATGAAGAGAAAACGTATTATTTTTATCCATTTCTCAAAAATTTGAAATAAGTATATTGTTTTCAAATTTTTCTTTATTTCAGGTTGAGAAATATATTATAAGTAATTCTTTATCAGTGAAGCACTTCATGCTTATTATACTGACTTCTTTAATTTGGTTACATACAGGTCCTATAATTGTGAGAAAAATACGATCCATGCCAAATAATTGCTTCGACTCAAATGCAGTAAAGAAAGGTAATCTTCTACCATACCTATTTCTTTTCTTTCCACTGATTCAGTATTTTTGACTCTATAAGATAACACATTTAGTTACAGACAACTCTTTCAGTGTCTCACTTAAGTTTTTATTTGCATCAATTTGTTGTTGAACCTGTTGATTTGAGATCTATGTCATTTATTGGCACTCATGAATGCTTGGATCTGGAGATTATTTCGGGTAATCACTTAAAAAAGAACATATTTTTTACTCGGTCATTCCATTAGAGATGGTAATACACATCCATGTATTAGTGAATTCCTTATGAGTTGTTTGTTCACACTATCATCCTGCTTAAGATGGTATTTAAAAAGTGAACGACTCTGGGATAAAAATATGAGGGGCTTACGTCTGATCTTAAACATACGTTATTTGGCGTATTTTTCAAGAGGGTTTCAAAGAATTAATTAACGTACATAGTGATGGATATAGATGCACTATAACATTGGGAAATTCTCATTTATATATATCTAAGGCATATCCATATATTTTTTAACAGGGAAGGGCATGGAAGCCCAGTGGTTTGGAGGACACTGGGCATATTCATGTATGAGCTTCTTTATGGAGTTACCTCATTCAAGCGATTCGATAATGAAATTACATTAGCCAACATTGTTTCTTGAGCTCTCGAATTTGCCAAAGGTCCACTAATATCCAACTCTGCTAAGGAACTAATTGCAGGATTATTAGTTAAATATCCAACAAAGCGGATCGAATCCAGAAGGGTACAATTAATATTAGAAGGCATCCATTTTTCAGGAGAGTTAATTCGGCATTGGTAAGATGTGCATGTCCTCCTTACATTCCACAGCCTTTTGGTAGTAGATGTCTCGATTCATCTGAAGATGACAGTGTACATACAGTTGAAATGCAAATGCGCAGTTAAATTTTAGTGTCCAGTACATAATTTAGCAAAATTTTGTATATAATCAGTTAGTTCTATTAATTGAGATTCCACGTTCATCGAAAGTATCAGCTCATGATGCATATTTTATGTATAGTAATTGTGAACTTTTCGTCATTGGCTTTAGTAAGAGTTCTATGATTTAAGTACTTCAACTATACAGTTTGTGGTCAAGTGATATTCCAAATGAATAGATTATAGTTTGTTTATAACTCATTTGGATTTAGATTGAATGTTCATTGTATAGTTTATGGCTCCATTAAATTTTAGAGTGTGCATGCATGAAGCTTAGTTTGTGCAATGTATGTTTTAGTGGTATCTGCAATATGAATGTTTTTTTTTTCCATTCCCTGATATGTATTTTGATGTGGAGTTAGGTATTCGACCTTAAAATGTCTAGCTTAGAAGGAACTTGATTTGATTGCTTTGATATGATATAAATGGTTGATTGCTGAAATTAGCAACTATGTTTCGAAGTGAGGTCCTACCAAATAGTCGCACTCTTCAAAATAGTATCTATGGCCGGTGCCAATGGTACCTTGGCCCCGGTAAAGCTAATAATTGTGCCACTGCATGTTTAATTAACCTTCTGCTGTAGATATTTTCCAGCTGCATTAAACCCATTGTACGTGATTATAAGTTACCATTACATCAATAGTAGCTTTGTGGATCCTTTTTCCACCCAACTTTGAATTGATATATCAGATCCCATGGATTGATTTTCCTAAAACCATCTTAGTTGCAATCATTTGTAGTTTAAACGGTAAACATTTAACGCTATTACTAAAATTTCCAAACATTTACGAAAAAATAAATAAAAATAGTTTGGTTTCGTTCATTTTAACTTCCGATTAAATCCAGAATTAGTTTCAAACACTAAAGAAATTGGAATGAAAGTAATTCAAAATAGTTTTACAAGGTAACTTGAGACCCGTATTGAGAATGACAACCGCGTATTAGGTTCAAATTAAAGGCGGCTCGCTAATTTTCACTGAAACAACAGTCTAAAACATTAACATGTGTACTTTATTTTTCACTTAAACTATATCAACTATTATAAAACATTTATGCTTATTTAAATAATATAAATTAAAATATAATTTTATCACTGTATCATAAATTTTATGAACTTTGGAATCATGCTATTGATTGATTTTAGACGGACTGCAGTTACATTGCTGCTAATTGAAAAAAAAACGATACTATAATAACGTTGGTAGTGATAAACATAAGGAATATAATTAGGTTTTAACTTTTATTAAAAAGAAGATTACTATCCCTAAAACTTATATTTTGTCTCGAATATTTTGAACTTTTCACAATATTAGTATTTTCGAATTCAAACATACATGTAGTTAATTGTATAACAGTATGTATTTTATAGGATTGACTTGCAGCATGGAGATGGATAGTACCGTTCTTATTTATGGAGAAATCATGATCTATCGATCATTTTCAAACTTTGTAAAGTCATTCCATAAATTAATATTGATATATTATGAACTAAATCTAGATGGCTACATTGATGAAACATCTATATCTAAGATTGAGATTTAAGAAAAGATGGTTGAGTAGGGAATTGTTAATGCTAGGGGTAAAAGTGTAAAATTATGAGTAATAAAAAGATAATTATTTGTTTTATACACAACATAAACGAATGCATGTGTAGATTCAAACTAAAGTTTACATTAGAATAAATCCATAATTCTATTTTGGTACAAAAATTGATGTACAACACTGAAACAAGTTCATTTTCATTTGTATAGTAAGACGAAGAGTAAACATAAAACTTTATAAAATACATCCACTAAGGAAATACACTAAAAATCACCTAATTATTAAGTATGTTATGTTTGTCTAAGTAAAATTTTCAGCATTCTTAGAGGAAGAGGTGAATGACATGGATTGAGCTTGAATGTCGATCTACCCAGAAAAGAATAAAACAAGGAAAGCAAGTGAAGTATCAACCGTAACAACGAACAACGAGGCAACAAATAGAATGTAATCAATATATGGATCAATAATAGTAAATATGGTAATCACCAAGTTGATTGTAACAAAAAGAGGAAAGTGACATACTTATTAAAAACATAGTGTAGATGTTATAGATTGAAGTCAAAAAATACAGGTGACTGGATGCATGCAAGCCCTCATGGGTTTGGTGACGTACCACTTTTCTACAAATTCCCAAATTGTAGAAATATCATATTTAGTGAAGGAAAGGATGAAAATTGAAGTGAAGAATGCAAATGTGGTAGAAATGATACAAAATGGTACCTCGGTTGATCTAGAGCTGTATCACCAAGCGTTGTGCAAAGTTTGGCTGAAAAACGGGGATTAATGTTATCTGAGGCCTAACAATTTAATTTGACTATCAACTATCTAGATCGTTTATGAATTCTGTTACATTTTCTGTACTGGGTGATATAAGGTAAATTGATTATATCATATGTTATATATTTATATAGAATAGAGGTTACTCATTATCTACCATTACCTTATGTTAAATACCTTTTTGTCAACATGATCCTGAGTAAAAATTTGTAGAATAGTAGTAAAAATATATCGATATAGGTATCGCTTGATGTACGTTTGATCAAGCACTAATGACGTGAAGGCTCATACAGTAAACATGACAAGCTTTGAAGATATTTTGTCTTACCTAATTTTGCAAGAAGGTAGCCAACACTGCGATTCTAAAGAAAACCGTACCCACGTATGAAATTTACATTGAATAATTTATAGAAATAGGTGTATGTGTGCATGTATGCAAAGTAAAGGTAATTGACATCTAAGTTGTGATTATATTGTTATGAACCGGTTTGGTCGGTTAATTCGGTTCTAATCGAATATTGTTCACCCCTATATACGCGTTGTGATTAAATGCAGGTCCACCTGGACGTGCATATATACTCGTATATATAAAGTCAAGTTGATGAGAAGATTGATCTCTATATCTTAATTTAGGAACTTGGGTGTGTGTGTGAGTGAGGGGTGCCTGTTAGATTATATTATCATCTTGATATTGATTTCTAACCTAAGCATCAACAAATGATTATGATAATGGAGAGAAAATAAACAAACTTACTGAATACATACCGGGGGGAAATGAATACAAAAGCTGAGATGTCCCATAAATTGCGTGCATGCAACTTCCCTTGTATATTTCCTAAACTCGGACTGTTTTATCCATTGATGATGAAGCAATATACTGATTATTAGATGAAAAATCAAAATTTGTAATCTAGTTAGAATAATAAAAAGAAATAGAAAATAAAAATGTTGTATGCATATTGTCATCGTCAAAATTTGACATATCTAGAATTTGCAAAAACCATTTATTTCATTAAACGCAAGGGTTCTAATTATCTTTTTCTGAAAGTAATAAATTCAAAGGCAATCTATAAAATAATTAAGACATGAGGTGAGATGAAAACTGCTAAATAAAATATCTATCAGTTCTTCACAGTGCTTCACATAATGTTTGAAATCATGTAATCAGGGACTTCTTTATTTTAACTTTCAGTTGATAGGATTCAAAAGATCATAAAATAAAGCTTCTTTTCATCCATTGACCCACTCTCCCCTTTGAAACTTATTTGACAAAGAAACAAGATGGAAAAATATGCAGTTTAGCTATCTGATTGATATATCATCACTGAGTATTTTTGAAGGTTGAACTACATTGAAAACATATGACTTTCTGCATAATAAATACATAATTAGCACGATGTTTGATACCACTAACCAGAAAATGAGACGGAACGTTTGTAATCATAATGCAAATAAACAACTCTATAATCCTTCAAGAAGCACCAAAGATTAAGGAATGACTGGGGAAAGAACTCATCAAACAACCAATGAGGCTATTTCGAAAATCCAATCCCACAAAGAATAGTTCATCTATGGCACACTAAAACTAGAGAGCAAATCAGCATAATACCATCCTTTGGTTTAAGTTTTTAGATGAGAGATGGACACATAACATAGTAAAATACTTACTGCAATCGTGTGAAATGCAGAATTTACACCATTCTCCATGTACTTCCCCATATATATTATCTTTGAATTCATTCAATAGTTTAGTTATTGTAATACATAGACAAAGCGCTATGTAGTTTATCCACTTAATGTATATTCAGTATTGGCAATAATGTTAGGCTGCTAAATGGCTATAATTTCATGAATATTAAAAGCAAACTATTTTCCTATTAAGCAAATCACGAAGACGCCCACTCTGAACAACGAATAAAGTCACGACATTGTAATATAGGTGGACAATGGATACTAATTACTGAACTCAAGCTAATATATACAAAACACCCACTTCATATATGCTTTATATATGAATATCAAATTTATATGCATAAGTTGTCTTGCCATGAGTGAGCTTTCCACCCTAAAAGCTTGTTGATTGGGTAGCAGCAATATTAGCCTCATTTTCAGTTCTAATCGACATATGTAAATAGCTTGCTCACCTTCCCAAATGACTTTTCATAGGCAGCAACCATTTCAAGCACAGATGTGCATAGTACCTAAATTAGAAGCAACTCAACGTGAAAGATGTCAACCTATTAGGGACTCTATGCTAAAACTCCAAGTATGGAAAGTTAAAATAAAAAGTTAAAGTATACAGAGATTTCATCTGTGTGCCATATTACTATGTTTGTAATTGTATGATAAAAAATGAGGTGATAAATTCAAACCTACTAGATATCGAGATTTGTGAATGGTATAAAGCTTTGACATAAGACAGTCAATGAACTAGTCAGATTTGTTAATGATTCTTACCACCACAACATAACTCAAGCCTTGCTTCCGTAGAAACAATGATAAAACAGCTTTTGCCTCCTCTCATTCAGCGACCAGCAAGATCGAAGGAACTGTTATAATACTTTGACTTGTTCCAAGTTCATCTGCTTGTATGCAAATAAAATTAAGAAGATGATTTCATGAAAACAGACAAAAAGGAATTGTTAAAGCAAATAATTATGCCTAAAAGAAGAACATACTCACAGGTATTTGCTCTACAGACTGCCAACTATGCTAATATATACAAAACACCCACTTCATATATGCTTTATATATGAATATCAAATTTATATGCATAAGTTGTCTTGCCATGAGTGAGCTCTCCACCCTAAAAGCTTGTTGACTGGGTAGCAGCAATATTAGCCTCATTTTCAGTTCTAATCGACATATGTAAATAGCTTGCTCACCTTCCCAAATGACTTTTCATAGGCAGCAACCATTTCAAGCACAGATGTGCATAGTACCAAATTAGAAGCAACTCAACCTGAAAGATAACCTATTATGGGCTCTATGCTAAAACTCCAAGTATGGAAAGTTAAAATAAAAATAAAAAGTTAAAATATACAGAGATTTCATCTGTGTGCCATAGTACTATGTTTATAATTGTATGATAAAAAATGAGGTGATAAATTCAAACCTACTAGATATCGAGATTTGTGAATGGTATAAAGCTTTGACATAAGATAGTCAATGAACTGGTCAGATTTGTTAATGATTCTTACTACCACGGCATAACTCAAGCCTTGCTTCCGTGGAAACAATGGTAAAACATCTTTTTCCTCCTCTCATTCAGCGACCAGCAAGATCGAAGGAACTGTTATAACACTTTGACTTGTTCCAGGTTCATCTGCTTGTATGCAAATAAAATTAAGAAGATGATTTCATGAAAACAGACAACAAGGAATTGTTGAAGCAAATAATTATGACAAAAGAAGAACATACTCACAGGTATTTGCTCTACAGACTACCAACTGTCCAAAAAGTTTAAGTTGAACCCTGTGCCTAAATGAGAAACTATCTCCTATAATTTCATCCTTCTAAAATCTAAAACACGAAGTATAAAACAAATGCTAAGTACATAAAAAGAATCATTTGTATCTTCTAGGAAAAAAGGCTTATTTCACTAATTGTACTTGAAATACCCATTGAACTAGTATATTTAAACTACGTAAAATGGTTACTAAAACACATGTGAAACAATTTATAATGAAATACGGTACTCTTTCAATTCATAGTTAAAAATGAATTCAAATTTTAAGAAAAAATCTATTGCTAAGTTTAAATCAGATTTAAATGCACCTTAGGAAATTAAATAAATTACGAATTCAATTTAAATGTAATTATAATATATTTGGATTACCAAATGAATACTCTAGAGTATTGAAATACCGAAAAAGGCACATAATATAGCTAGTAATTAAGACTACGTTTGAAATTTTGACCCACATAAAATCTATTGTTTTTTCTTTCAAATACCTAACTTAGATAACAATATTCGAATCTTTGTAAACATAATACATATTGAAAGATGATGTTAAGCTATGGAAATTTGGAGTAAAATAGTTGACTTATGCTATATACTTCTTTGAATCGGGAGTCCGTAAATGTAATTGTGGTTTAAAACATAAGCAATAAATTTCTATGCCATATGACTCAATTTCTTTGCCACGTAATAAATTTTAATGCCTACATAACATTAGTACAATATGATTAATACTCTGAGCAAAAGTGTTAATTTTGGTGTTTCAAATCACCACTTTGGCAGGTTCTATGTGCTGATATTCCTTGTTCACTCATCTATGAGTGTAACTAATGTAGGTGACATTATATGACCATGTGTATGCATATCTGTAATAGATGTACAAATTCAAGTATGATATTGATTCCATATAGTAAGATTATGACCATACAATATATTGCTAGTACAAAATGTAAAATAATAAACTTCTAATCCATTTTATAATGAGAAAATTAAGAAGTCAATATATTAATTCAACAATTAGTTAAGATTTTTTGATTATGGAAGATAATCAATGTACATGTAAATACAATGATACTAAAAAATAACTTACATACAATGATACTAAAGCATTTATCCCACATTCAATATCTATTAAACGCTTGCATTCAAGAAATAACCGTAATGATAAAATGAAATGTTAACAGTTTATTATGCTTAAGATTAAATATTTCTATAATTTGTTACATCAAGTTTGCAAATTTTCGAATTTCTAAAGTCTTATGATAGATGGATATGGGAAGGTTCACCAAATAGTACATAGATTTAATGACAGGTTGATATTCAGTTCGGTTTAATACCAAATATGAAGTATAATAAAAAGTGAAAAAAAATGAAAATACATAGTAAAAATTGCATAACAAAGAGAAGATAAGATAAGATGCATGGGATATATACGATCAACGATGCTGACCCAAAATCTACTAGATCCATCCCCAAAATCAACCGCAGCCACCCTCAAATCAACCACAACAACCAAAATAGGCCATTCACATCCTCAAATCGTCGCTTTTAGTGAAGGCGGAGGATGAATATTTCTTTGAAGAGACGAAGAGAGAAGGAGGAGAGATTATTTACTTTTGTTTCATTTTGCTTTAAGGCGGGAGGGATGGAAAAATGGGAAAAATTAGTAGCCACCAAAATAATATTAGAGCTCGCCTGTGAAAAAATTTATGACAAAAGACGTTGTTTTTCTAGTATATATTTTTGGTTAATTAAACGAAAGACGGCAGTGGTATGAAGAACGCTGAAATAATTTGTTGTTATAACTTACTTTTCTTGTGGTGCTTGTTCGAAATCATTTTCTTTCTATTATATACTAAATATTATAGTGTGTTATATATCAAATTAATTTAATTAAAAGTATATTTAATAGAAAATCCATAAATGGTATGTTTTGTGATATTAGTTACAATTCGTTGTAACAGCGAGTGATTTATCACAATAAAGTAAACATACAATTTTAAATATTCATAGTAAAGATGTATCAAGACTTGACGTTGATGCATCAGTAGAGACTAGAGTGTGCAATGCTCTCCAAACATTGGGTAATGTATTACTCATGGCTGCTAGGGGCACCAAGAGGGTACGTACTGATGATTACTGGACATCTATGAAATGACTCGGTCGATAGTTTTCTATAGATCAATATAACTGAGGTCAAACAAAAAATATCGATATGAGAAAATTGGATAGTTCTCTTGAATTGATAATACTTTAACCTTCAATGTGGAAGCTCCACTTTGATTATAGTTAAATTATGGCATGACATCAATCAAACGACTATAATTGGGTCCAATAGAAGCATTGAAAGTGAAACACTATTCGAAAGGGGAATTGTCTTCTCAGTTATATGATATTAGTATCACGTTTAACTAAAGTCAACTCAAAGTCAAAGTCTATGACAAGAATAGTTCGATTGATGATAATGGTTATTATTGAACCAAGGACCTTATGTTTGGATATGGAGTTAAATATGAATGATATTGAATTTTGACCATTACCATATTCCATAAGTCCATAGAAATATAGTTTTGATGATGAGAATTGGAATAAATAATCATCACTACCAGGTAACATTTAATAAAGTAAAATTGGATTTTACTGAAACTAAGTAAGCGATAAATTTGGCCAAAATGTCACACCACCCACTAAGTGACATATGAACGTTAATATTGGAATAGTTCGATATTAGTCGCTGACCAAATTTACACCTAAAGAGTAACATAACCGAAATATTGTATATTCCATTGATCATACGATTTAATTAATTTGTAATTGTTATAAATTAATTAATATTTATGAAATATTAGTTATAAATTTTTTTTACTTTTATTTGTTGAACAATATTGATAAATATATTTATAATAGTTATAAATATATTAATCGATATACGATACACGATATCGATAGCGTTCAAATTGGATTTAAATACGATAAAATTGGTCGGGATTAAAATGGGTTTAAATCCCATATGGAGAAACGAAATTTCAAACATAATGAGATCAGGGCTGTGTAATTATAGCCCCACTAAAGCCCGGTAAAATCCCCACTGTGGCGCATAGCACTCATCGACTACTACGATATTTTAGTTTATCGCTGTTAAATAGTAGATCCGGTTTAAACCCCGCTATTTTCAGTTTCACTTGCTAAATCAAGGCTTTTTAGTGTCTGCCTTAGCATCATCAATATATGTTAATCTGCGTTGGACTAGGCAGAATTAAGATGGATTTGGAAAACCAAAATTGTTGATCCAATAAAAAGTTCACCCTAAGAAAAATCAAATAGAAATATATTAAGTGTTGGGTCATCGTTGAACCATCATGGGTCATCGCTAAGCCATTATGGGTCATCCCCGAAGCCATCATTCAAGAAACATTAAGAAATTCCACTAGGTATATGATTCGATACTGAACCATCTATGGTTCGGTATTGACCCATATTGCTTCATTGGGATTTGTCCCATTCTCCGACTATGTGCTGGCAATGGTGCCAAGAGCCCATTCCATACTCCATAGTATCGTTCGCATGAAGATCTCCATCGGTCTTTCCAAGCACTCCAAGTCATCAACTTCACCCTTACATTGACCCATCACTTGGACTCAAAGCAAGCTTGGCTCAAACAACTTTGGAACAACGAAGCTAACGGTAAGGCGATCAATCTCCAAAATTCTAAAGTCATGATTGATGAAGTTTTATGGGTAGGCACCAAACCTTAGCTATGGTTAGGTATCGGTCCATACCTAATGCTGAGCTAGCCACGTTTACTTCTTAAGTAACCGTAGGGAGATCATGGAGAACGTGGGGAAGAATGTGTTTGAGACTTTCCCGCCGACCTACACCTATAAATAGAGCATGGGGGGGCTCATTTAGGGGATTTTTTGCTCTTCCAACATTTACACTTTTCTTGTAGTTTCCTACGGCTCTTCGATGAACCATAAGAATTATACTCTTACTTTCAGTAATAAAAAGAGGATAATATTCAAGTGGATGTAGGCTAGAGTACGCCGAACCACTAAAAATCTTGTTTGTTCTATGTTTACTTGTTTTTAATTGTTTTCTTGACTTTTATTCTTTACATAATCGATTGGGTGTTTGTGCCATTTTTGATGCAAATATGCTTTCCCTGAGAATTACTTAAACTTGCCAATTTGAGATTTAGAGATAATTAAGATGACGAGACAATCTGCTAAGAAAGCTGTTGCAAAAGGAAACCAATAAGGGGTAGCTAGGAAGCATCCTCATGATCCAACCTTCCATCCATCTACATAACTAGAGATGAGATGGAAACCGTGATGAGTCATATGTAGGAGAAGATGATAGCCCATCAAGAAGAGACGATGAAGAATATCTTCTGAAGAATGCAGCAAACAAGGACAGCCAGAGTTGCTGGAAACCAAAATCGAAGACCTAGAGCTGAAGTAAGCATACTTGGAAATAGAATGTAGGAAGATGGATTGGCCCTCGAAAGAGTTAGACCGGTCGGTATCGAACCACGATTATTCGGTACCAAGCCATGTAGACTCAGGGGCATGGCTAGAGCTATTACAAGAGGAGATGGTGCACATCCAAGAAATGGTACCGAGTGACTGAACGTGAATATAAACATTGATGCACAACAAGAAGAGTACGTGCCGGAATTCCCTCATGGAAACCGAGGGCAAGTTGAGAATGCGGCTTGCAAATTCTCTTGAATAACGATGACTAAATAGCCGAGATTGTGAGAGGAGCAATCAGAGGTGGATTGTCCAACTAAAACATGGAAGACGTAAACAGGGGTCCTTTCACTCCTAACATTCGATACGCTAGGAATCTGCCTAATTTCAGGCTACTAACATTGGAAACATATAATGGACAGATAAATCCAATAGTTTATTTGATGAGGTACATCCAACACATGGAGGTTTTGGGTGCATCTAAAGAAGTAATGGGGGCATTCCTTTGTATTTAATAGATTTGGCAATGTTATGATTTAGAGAACTGGAGAACAATTCCATTAGCACGTAGGCCGAGTTAGTGAACAAATTCATTAAGTAGTTTTGGGTCCATATTTTGTGACCTAAGAATGTTATGACGTTATCGAGTGTGAAGCAGGGGGTCGGAGAGTCCCTCGGGAGGTTTTTGATGAGAATTAATATGGCGGCTGCTGCGGTAGATAGGCTGGATCCATTAGTGGTTCTAATAGCGACAGTTTTTGGAGTGGCTAGAGTTGCTTTGGTGTAAGATCCACTTGTAGACCTCGTAGAATTTTATCATGAAGCCAAAAAGTATTTGCGTCAGGAGAACGCATAAGTTAAAGAGGGAGAAGTTAATGCCATTAATGGCAAAGGACTTCCCGGAGAAGGATCCAGCAAAGGCAAAGAAAAAAGAAAGATGGATGATGGCTTTGAAGGATCAAAGTGGAAGAGAAGGGAACCAAAATTATCTTCAAATACAGATTTGAATGAAACCTCAAAACTGATTTACTTAGATATCGCGGGATAGATCCCTTGCCAAAAGCTGGCAAGGAGAGAGACCACAGATATCGAGAGGATGTCCATAAAATATTGCATATTCCATGAGCCGGATGAGCATAACACAAATGATTGCAAGCATTTATGCAACCTGATAAAGCAACATGTTAGGAACAACCAGTTATAGTAGTATTTAAAAAATAAAGCTATGTTGATGGAATAATACACTACACCAAATAAGTAATTTTGCAACATTTTATATCTGTCAATTGCTAACACTTATAAATGTCATAGACCGCTAACAGTAAAAAAGTGTTAGAATACCTAAAAAGTGTTAGTAAAAATAAATAGTCTTCTGCATTAATTTTGCCAACGCATATAAGTGTTGCTACAATCGGTAAAAATGTAAATAATTTAATAACAAGAGGAGTCTTTTGTAATTTGTAAATATTATCCCTTTTCCCACGCTTGCCCATTCCTAAACAAATTTTGGCCGCCTAAAATTTAATTTAGGGTTTGCTCTTCCTCACAAAAAAACCAACGTGCTTCTTCTCTCTTAATTGCACTGAATTAAATCCACGCCCAGAAATTATTTCAACCGCTCCCAAGCCTATTTTCTTTCCACGCCCAGAAATTATTTCAGCAGCTCCCACGCCCAGAAACTATGTTTTCTAGTGTCACTACCTACCACCTTGCCGCCAGATCATCTAGCGTCAGGAGCACTGTCTGTTTTTAATCGATTTATAATTCCTGAAGGTTTGAGTGGCTGAGTAAACTCCTAAAAAATTGTGAGTTTGTTTATTTGAATTAAGATCTTCAATCGTGCTATGTGATTTCCTTTCTGTTGATTTTCAATGCAACTACATAACCAAACAAAACCACTATCAATTAATTTGGGAATTACCAAAAAAATTTGAATAAAATTAGTTTTTCCAGTTAATCTTTGCAACTGTCCTCATATTAATTTCAATCTATCCATATTTGGTACTGCGATGAGCCCATGAATTTGACTTCAACGTCGGCATTTGCAATATATTTGATAATGAGTTGAACTCAAATTCATGTGAAGAAAACCATCCTTATTTACGTAGTGGACTAACACTAGAACTATTTTTTTACTGGAGTTCGAGTAGGTAAGAATACATTATTTGCAGTTGTTTAGATTTGATTTAGTTAGATTTGATGTGCATTTGAAAATTTTCTACTGCTAAGTTAATTCAAGCACTTATTAATCCATATAATGATCCCATTGTGCATTTCATAATTTTAACTCTGAATTATGAACTAAAAAACTGCATTTTTCTGGTTGATACTACAAACTACTAGATTCTAAAAAATAAACCAATAAAATAAACAACCATTCATTGTAAAATATATCATGCTCTTCAGCCAGTAGATCAACAGTTGGAATTGTAAATTTTGGTAAAGTTAGGGTATCTACAAATAAATCATTTAGCATGATAAAAACAAGGGCAAAAAGAATGGAAAAATCATTTGTTCGCCTTGGGCAACAAAGATCTTTGGGCCGGTCCTGAGTAGATCAATAGTTGGAATTGTAAATTTTGGTAGAGTTAGGGTATCTACAAATGAATCATTTAGCATGATAAAAACAAGGGCAAAAATAATGGAAAAAACATTTGTTCGCCTTGGGCAACAAACATCTTTGGGCCGGTCCTGGGTGTCTAAAGCCAGTGTGTGATGTGATGTTGTTGGCTTGAACATGACTGTTGGCTTGAACATGACTTTCGAATGCAATGGCACATCCTGGGAGCAAGGTTTATCTTCTTTGTTCATAATAATTTGGTGGTTAATTCAGTCATAATAATAATTTCTGTCAGTCTGTCATGATTCATAACTTGCAAATTTGTCTTTTTAGATACTTTCATAAGTCGTTAGATAACATGATCACTTGTTGGTATTTTTTAATTTTTATTTATACTTTTATCATAAGGTAATATTTAAGCCAAGGACTAACTATATTTTATATGAAGTTTCACTAAAAGAAAATATAAAGTAAAAAAAATTATAAATGCTTAGTACTACATAATTCTGAATAAGTATGCTTATAATTTATCAATTTATATATCTTGCTTTATGTTGAGTATACTACCATAGGCGAGCTCTTGTACTTTGTTTCACTAAGTGCATATGTGGCTGATGCAATAATCTGCAGTCCACCTTTGTTATGCAGCATGCATGCAATAACCTGTTCATGTAACAAGCATGTGTCCATACAAAAGTGTCCCAAGTAGTTAGGATTCTAATTTTTGCATATAGCAGATTGCTCATCTCGTTCTCAAGCTAGCGCCTAGTATACCAGACTTAGTTCAGGAACTTACCAGAATACTGGAAACCGGAAGCTCTAAATCCTGGTTGTGCAAATCAGTTGCAGCACCATATGCAGCCTGCTCCAGCCAAGAGCTTCTATTCAGACATGGTGCCACGCTTCCATCAGCTCAGGTTTTTTAATTCAGCAGCGTAATGGGTTCATCCCAGTCACATACTGCTTCAAAGAATTTGGACAGGAACCAATCAACCCAGATAAGTCATTAATTCAATTCCAACTCAGTTACTAGTGCAACAGAACATGATTTGTTGTTCACGCATACTTCAATTAGTTTGTATTCTTATTACTCAGTTAGGGGCAAATAATTCAGATAGCTTTGACACCTACTTCATTGGGAAAGAAGTTTACAATAAGAAGTGGAGAATCATGTTTTTTAATGCTGATTTGTATTGTTAGCTATTATGGTTGTAGTGTTTCTAGTAAATATGAACTGAATGTGATTGTTATTAGTACAACATTTTGGTTTCAATTGCAAATTAGTTATAAATCTATAGGTGCACTGAGAGGAGCTATCTGATGTTCTTCTCTATCTAGTCAGACTCTCTGACATGTGTGGTGTCGATCTTGGCAAAGCCGCTCTCCGAAAAATATAGCTAAATGCACTAAAATACCCCATCGATCAAAGCAAAGGCTCTTCCAAGAAACTCACTTTTCCTAACACAGATCATTCTTCAAACATCATCAGCAGGAGAATTTGCCTGTTTTGGTGTAGTGTATTTAAATGCTATATTAATATAGCGATGAATAAAACATAACGCTATGTTAATATAATTTTCGGTGTCTTTTAGACTAAATTTATAACCTTTCTTCATTATTCAAAACATGGTTGAATTTCTTCAAAGCAATTAGTACCAGAATTAAAAAAACTGCATTGTATTCTTTGAGACTATTTGAATCACTTACCTTGTGATATTAGTAAATGGACCATGATAATTGAGGTATACATGTATGCATCTTAAGCACAATATATGTGACATATTTAATCTGCTTTCTTACTTGTCTAAAATCTAAGGCTTTAATTTAGTTTTGACTTTTGAGGGCCTTAGACATAATATATGAAATTTGTATATTTATCTTTAATTTATAGTAGAACTTAAGGGTATCGCAATTTAAATCAAGTATTTCCATATAAACTTAATGGCCTCAACATTTATTTCTTGCTATTATTCAATTCTTCATTTGTTCAAGTTAGAAGACCAAAATATCCTGTTTACCATTATTTTTTCATTAAATAGTATAACGACTAATGTTCATGGGTGTTTGGTTAATAAATGGTATTAAAGAAATATAACTAAGTTTATGTCTTTCTCTCATCAATAACTGTGCCCTTTAAATATTCCTTTATCCAATCATGTTCCTTATCCAAATTTCTTTTCTTTAAACAACAATTTTAATACGGAGATTTAACCTTTGATTACCACAAGAAGAGTAGATCAAAATCCGATAAATCTTTCTGGTAACAGAAAATGAAGATGTTCATAAAGATCAGATAAATTCAGCATTGCAATGACTTATGAACTTATATACAATAATATACAACATCTAAATAAAAAGTTTCTTATACAGAATTTTTATTTGTTTATATAACTGTATCTTATCAATGTGTAATAGGAATAGGATTGGCTAATAAAAGAATTATAGAAAAATTTTCTTTTTTGGAAGCCTCAGAAACCAAGCTGTGTTCAAACTTATGAATCTTTTGTCACTCAACTTCATATCTTACCACTAGACCATCCTATGCCGCTCATAGAACATTATGATTGTAGGAATAATTTGGGTTGCACATGTTCTAAAAAATTGGCAGCTTTATGACTTTTCTGATTAGATAGGTTTTTTTTATTAGAGGCAGCTATGTGATTTGTTCATCATTCTCATCTATTGGGTCTAATTTTACCGATTTATACATCATAACTCTCTTCAGACCAGTTGTATTCTTAACAAATGTACTGCTTTTATTGACACAACCTATATCACAGGCTCACAGTTGACATTTGCACAGGTAAAACCCTTGTAATTCCTCTGCACTTTGCTTTGCTTCTTATAACTCTTTGAAGCACATTCAAGGGCAGATTCAGCTTTACTTGCTAAATTTTCCATTTCAGTACCTGGCAACTGAAACTCAAGCTTAGCAATTGGTAGCACAAAACATATCTGATTCGGTTTAAAAATAAAAAACAATACAGGGACAGGTGCTGAGTATTCTTTTAGAGGTTCATCGATTGCAATGACTTCTACTGTAGGAGTTGAGTTGGAGCTTGTAGATGATACTGAGAAGCAAAAAACCAATAAGTAAGCTGAAACAAATCTTGATGTTGGACTTTATATATGCTAAACATTTCTGGTGTGACCAACCCCATTTTTGACATGACCACATGCACAACACACATGCACACATGCACACTATAATTCCTGCACTCGGATTGATGCTCTCAACAACCAATTCCTTCACACAACACACATGCACACTATAATTTCTACACTTGGATTGATATGACCAACCTAGCCCTTTACCGCCACAGCAAAAATAGCTCCTCGTAATTTTGGCACAAAGATAGAAATTTCTATCTCCGCCTTCTAGAAACTTTGGTAAGTTCATGCAACAAGGATGTAGATCAAAATCACACTTGTTGCAGTGGTAGACCAGTCCTCTAACCACTTGCCTACATGCATCACAAACTCTTAAGGAAGGGCCAGGAGGTCTTAAGTAGAGTTTGAATTCACATTTAGAGTGGAATGGATGTGTTGTTGCAGAATTTGCAAGAGCGCAAGCTTTGTGAAGATCGAAATTGCAATATTGGCATCGGTATTGCACACTGATGCCTATTTCTTTGCATCCATCACATTTGAATAGAGTTTCCTTCTACTCCATTCTTAGCTTGTGGTTAGGATGGATGGGGTGGAGGATTTCTTTTCCTAACTTCATTTCTTTTATTATTTTTTTGGTTTCTTGGTTGTTGCTGTGTCTGTGAATGGATGTATTGTATATATGTTATAGTTAGAATCATAGATTGCTTATCATTCTAGGGAGAACATTTTAGAATGTAGGTAGATGAACACCTGTGGTTTTTCTAGTTGGGGTAGGGGAGTATAAATTCTCCTTGCTGTTTGCAAACAAGTCGTGAAAGGGAACTCGATCAAGATCTGAAGGAATAGGTATACTTGTCAAAATTCTAGCATTTTGATGTAGTGTAATTTTTTTCCGATGGGTCTGACCGAATATTATTGCACCCTTCTATTTAAAAGTGGAGTTCCTTTAACAATGCCTTGTTACCGACAACTAAGTCATCAATATTTGTCCACTAAAAATGATTATATTGGCGATAAGGTTAGAGTTCAATGTAAGATGGAAGGTAACAAAACAATAGTTTGGTCAGCAAAATATGTTAATATGAAAAATATTTTGTTGGTAGTAATTGTTACCATGACCAATAGTTTTTACCATAAATTATTGTTGAACAAACTGTTCCATGATTAATTTTTAACTACCGTTATTTTTTTTAACATACAGATTATATGCACAAGTGGGAAGGTGGATGATGTTTTGAGGTGGAGGAGCTGCTGCTATTTGATGAGGTGGTAGTGGCAAAATAGTTGATGTTGGTTTGGTTTAAGGAGATGGCTGGGGGATGTTGTAGTCTGGGCAGAGGGGTTTGTGGATGAACTTGATGTTTTGGTGGATAGTTTTTAGCAGAGGTGGTTTGAAGTGCAATTGAGTAGGAGGAGGCAGGGGGATGGTTGTATGATGAATGTGCACTGCTATTGTGCACTGGCTGTTGATGATGGGGAACTAGAAGTTTGTTATGTGATGATGGGGACTGTCTTGTCAGACAGAGGTGTGATGAAGCCTGGATTGAGACAAATGTTGTATGATGAAGTGGAGAGGCAATGTTGTTTGGGTGATGGTCTGATGGAAGAGAAGTGTAACATGGGTAGTGGAGATAGCAGGAGTTTGAGGAAGGTTTGTTGACTGAATGCAGTGATGTTCTGGTTGACAGTGGGTGGTGGTTTGATGGGACAGTAGTATGGTAAGTGGTGAAGTGCAGTTGGATGGGTCAGTTTGCAGTAAGGTGCAACAGTGCACAGTGCACTGTTATATGCACAGAAATATTTTTTTATCAATGTAAATGTAAAATTGTGAAAGGAAAAAAAATTGTAAATGAGCAAAAGAAATGAATAAAAAGAAAATATATTTGTGATATGGAAACCATTATTTGCAGAGTGTTTATATTTAAACTTTGCGTTTAAATTTTGGTGTATATATGTGTGTTAATAAATAATCATTTTCCAACACATATAAGCATTACCGTATATTTCTATACCAACACTTATAAGTGTTACCGTATATTTCGTTACCAACACTTATAAGCTTTACCGTATATTTCTATACCAACACTTATAAGTGTTACCGTACATTTCGTTACCAACACCTATAAGCGTTACCGTATATTTCTATACCAACACTTATAAGTGTTACCGTATATTTCGTTACCAACACTTATAAGCGTTACCGTATATTTAGGTACCAACACTTATAAGTGTTAGTAATACGTACGTTTGTAACACTTATAAGTGTTACAAATTTGGCCGCTCCATTCCTCACAGTCCATTAGTAACACTTAAAAAGTGTTACTGAAATTATTTGTAACACTTATAAATGTTAGAACTTGCCTGTTTTGGTGTAGTGATAGCAGCCATCATCTACAACGAATAGAGATTGCCTTGGATCAAGATCGAGGATAGTAATCTCCTGATCGGGATGGTAGGTACTCAGGTTCGTTTCCCTTATTTGCTTTCCTATTCTCGATAAATAATTTGGTATTTTAGTTGAGCCATTTACTCGTGCATGGGATATCGATCGATCCCTCGGCATGCTCCAAGTTGGATGCAAGGCTATAATACTTGGATGGAAGTTGTGATGTGTGTTTGGTGCTTATGTTTGATCCCTGTAAATGAGTGCTTTATTTTATCTACTTAATTGTGATGACCGATGTTGATCATGGTAGTCCCATCTGAAGGGCCAGAGAGATCATGGATTTGATATCTGCTCCGAACGACCATGACCTTAACTAACGATCCGAAGAGATCATGGGTTTTGCTTATCGGCCTTGAACAGCCATGGATTTCAATTAACGATCCTAAAAGATCGGGATTTCAACTAATGATCCAAAGATGCCGGGATTTTAACTAATGATCCAAAGCGATTAGGGAGCGAATAGGTATCAATTCGGTCATTGAATACATGACCCAGGGACCTAAAAATCTAGACTTTGTTTTGAATGCCACTGGACCTCAAAGCGATTCGTTGGCGATTATCGAATCGGAATATTGATTTCAACATGTGATTGCTAAATCCTGGGTGAATACACGATGATCATGATTCATAACGCGATTTGCAAAATAACCGACAAATTCAACCACTGATGCTCCATCGACTTCGATAGTTGTTCTTGTACAAAGCACACCTTCTATTCACAAGGCGTGCTTTAGAGGCATGCTCTGGGGGGCAAGTGTAAACCCACCTTTTCCAAGGTAGTATTAAGATGGATTTGGAAAACCAAAATGGCCTAGCCAATGCAACTTCACCCCCAAGATAAATCAAAGCAAAAATCAATAATTGTTGGGTGATCACCGACCCATCATGGGTCATCGTCGACCTATCATGGGTCATCACCAACTCATCACGAGTCATCCCTAAAGCCATCATTCAAGAAACATGAAGGAATAACACTGAGTATATGGTTTTGTACTGAACCGTCTATGATTCAGTACTACCGACCCATATTGCTTCCTTAGAATTTGTCTCATTCCCCTACTCTGTGCTAGCAATGGCCCATGGATCCCTTTCCATGCTCCATAACATCATTCTCATGAAGCTCTACATTGGTCTTCCCAAGCACTCCAAGTGAGCAACTTCATCCTTACATACACCCATCATTTGGACTCAAAGAAAGCTTGTAATGGCTCAAACAACTCTGGAACCATAAAGCTAACGTGAGGCGATCAATCTCCAAAAGTCCAAAGTCATTGTTGGTGAAGTTTTATGGGTAGGTACCAAAACATAGCGATGGTTAGGTACCAACCCATACTTACTGCTAAGCTGGCCATGTTTTCTTCTTGAGTAACCAACGGGAGATCACAGTGTATGTAGGGAAGAACGTGTTTGAGACTTTCCCGCCGACCGACACTTATAAATAGAGCATGCTCATGGGAGATCCTTTTATTCGTCCACCATTATTACACTTTGTAATTGTCTATGGTTCGTTGATGAACCATAAGAACCGTACGCTTACTTTCAGTAATAAAAAGAGAAAACCTTCAAGTGGACATAGGCCAGAGTACGTCGTATCACTATAAATCTTGTTTGTTTTGTGTGTACTTGTTTTCAGTTGTTTTCTTCACTTCAATTCTCTACGCAAACTATTAGGTGTTTTGTGTCATTTTTGATGCAAACAACATACAAAGGTTTATCCGACTAAATCTCTTTTAAACCAAATCATCAAAGTTAGGATTAAGACCTAATTTTAAGACATAAGTGTTCAATTTAAGTTAGAAATCTATTATAGTCGCCAAATCTTGTCTACATAAGTTATGATTTTCTTCAGTTTTATTATATAAATTAAAAAATATTTATTTTTCCTATATAATTGATATGAGAATGATAATAAATTAACTTTAAATATTTTCTTTTATATTTAGTGAAGCTTTTTTATCTTTCTATTTTCTGCTATATCACCGCTATAACTTTTCGTACTTCCACCTACTCCATTTCTAGCCAATAACTAAACCCCCATACTCTATTTTTCAAGCCCAAATAAAATAAATATAAAAACTATTTGATAACCAGGTTAACAATTCGAAGCTAGCACCTTCAGGATTGGAATAGGATTCAAAGGAGCTTGTGTCTTCATTTCAACGTGTATTTAATAGGCTTTGGTGAAGTATGTTTCTGATTTATAAATATAAACTAATGTTATATTTTATATCATATGTTGTTTAGATCAATATGTGACGAATCTAACATACCGACATATCATCACATTTAATATGGTTGTTTCCTTATGTGCTTGTATTATTTTAAAAAACAAAAATCCATGCAACATATACATATTTATTACTCACGGCATAAAATAAAATAAAATTCATTAACTTAAAATTAATTTAATAATATTTAGTTCATATAAGTTTCATAAATTTAAATATTAAACATTATATTATACAAAATATGTTTTAAATTTTTATATAAATAATTTTGGGACTAAAAGACTTTTAGCAAAAATAAAAAATTATTTTTGATATATATATAATTTTAATATTATTTAAATTAAATCAATTATATAAATCTATAAAACAAATAAACATACCATATAAAATGTAATTTAATTTTTATAAAATTAATTTCACACTTAATAAGTTTTCGATATGTAAAAATTAATTTTTTAAAATTAAATACATATACGCACACACCTATGCGAAAATTAATAATTAACTTCAAAATTATTTTTAAATTACAATATATATGCATATATAATTATTTTAAATATTAAAAATATTATTCATATTTTTATAGCATATTATAATACAAAATTTTATTTTCGAAAATATTTTGATTTGATTTTATACTTTTAATAAAAGGTGACCATATGCGACCTCTAATTAAGATCCCAAGGAGATGCGCCAACCTTGGAATGTTGTACTCCTAACCCCACGATGGTTCCGTCACGGAGCTTAACCTGAGTCTCGGTTAAGAACGGCAATGACCTACGTTTCACACTGCGCACGATTCCATGGATAGTTTCATTCGACATCGTGATGGAGAACATAACTTACGATCATCTGCTTTGATCATGCCACTAGGCATTTGATTAGGACATTGCACAATGATCCGAACACTTTTCCTTTTAATACCAAGGTGCTTGCGACTGCAACTCGTAGGAGTATGCGCCAAGTGCAGCTGAGCTCAACGAAGTCTTTTCTAACAGGACCCTCATATGATTTTTAAATCTAATAAATATTTAAAATAAAAATATAAACCATTTTTTGTCGTGAGCACTATCTGATGTATATAAATATATTATATAATTTTTTTAATATATATGTATTTCATATATATATATATATATATATATATATATATATATATATTAGCAAATTATGTATAAGTATATGTGTGTGTACATTAAAAAAAATCAAATTTTGTTTCCGATTTCTGTAATAATATATATATAAAAAGTTCGCCTTTTATATAAAATGGTTTTGCCTTTATTTACATATACATATTTTATAAACTTATTATATTTATATATATATTTGTAATATTTTATGTATATAAATTGAAGCATAGAAGCATATATTTGGACGATATAGTTGTATGCTAGATGGGTTAACATGTCTGTTGCGGTGTAAATGCTAACATTTATGTATAGGCATGTCAAATCTTGCATGGATTGCTATGTTTTACATATATGTGTATATATATAATACAACAGTAATCATATAATATCGAACATGGCGTCTTCCACCGTAGGCGATTAGGTGATTCCCGCTCTTTCTTCTGCTTTTTCCTTCGTCCCCATCTCTGTCACTCTCTTTCCCTTCATGTTCGCTTTCGATCACGTGTTGCTCAAGTCTACTGCTGTTAACGAACTTTCATTGACCGGATCTAGGCATCATTTTAATGCCCCATACGTTCTTCCTTTTGATGGTAGTCCTCTTCAACCTCAGTCGAGCTTCGATTCTACCATCAAGTCCTCACCGTTGGGTTCCTTTCCATCCAAACACCTGTCTTCAGTAGCTGGTTCTGATGCTCGTTTGATTTCACCCAACCGTTTTGTTGCCTTGGATTTATCGAATACTTATTCCATGAATGCATCTCCAGTTTCGGGAATTAAAGTCTATGCTAAGTAGGTATTCTTTATTGCTCATTTATTAGCAGCCGTTGTTGTCAGTGGTGTTGGGAAATGGTCGAAACTATAATGAATGTGTTTGGACCGTTAGTTGACGATGTTGATGGTGGTTTAGATGTTGAGGTTGCAAGCTGCAGTACTTTGCATGAAAAAGTTCTGGGTGGTCGTTCTGTTTTGGGTGTTGCACCTGTAGTGGAGAATCATGTATCTGCAACATGCACTCCAAGTGTTTGTGTTAATGCGCAGCCCCATACTGTTGTTTCTAGATGTATGTTGGCACTGCTAGCCCTCATTCTGTTCCAGGCTCAAGCTTGCTTGATAATTCTATTGTGAATGAATTGGAACCTGCTATCCCAAGTGATCTTAATCCGTATTGCAAGTGGCCGTCTCTTTTTAACGCATTGTCGAGAAATGCAAGTGTTTACATTCCCTTTTTTTATATTGTACAGGAAAATGGTGCAATGATTCCTCCGGCGTAGGTTTTGGATGTTGGGGCTGAATTTCAGTTGGAGCTTTTAGTTGGTTTCTTCCTTGATTCTAACCCTCCTTATCTAGAAGTTCGGGACCACTGTCGTCAACGTCAACGTTGGAATAATAAGGGAAGACTTCTAAGTACATTTTGATGTTGCATGTTCTGTTTCAAGTTCTCTATAAAAGACGAAAGGCTCTGTGTGCTTGGGGAAGATTCCTCCATTATAACTTGTCAGCCTTTCATCATTAGCTCGTGGAGTCTGACGGTGGATAAAACTAAGGAACAAATTTTCTCTATCCCGGTTTGGGCTTATTTCACTCCTATTCCCTCTATTTCGCTGATCATGATTGAGCTAAACTGGTTAGCAAGCATTGTCGGCAAGCTCAGATGTTTGATGCTAATACAGTAGCTCGAGATAGGTTGATGTACGCTAAGGCTTTCATTGAAGTTACTTCTGACAAGCCTCCACCCTCTAAGGTACATGTTTGCATTGCCAAGGGGCAAGTTTCTATTGTTAATGTCCATTACAATTGGAAGCCTAATATATGCATGCCTTGGCACTCGTTCGGTCACCTTGTGGATGCTTGTACTCTGGAGGCTAACACTGCTCCTATTCTGATTTTTGATAGGATCCCGCTTCCTCATCCTCCTTCCATGAAGTAGGCTCTGAAAGTTTGTGCAGTTTCTGCCGTCTCTTCTTCTGAGATTCCCTCCTCACATTGTTCACTTTAAGGATATTACTGATGCTTTCATGGTTGTACTGTTGTGGTTCTTCCTTCCTATGACATATTATGGGATCTAACTGACTTGGCATGACTTCATTGACCTTCTGAGATATGGCTTGACCCGAAAGATGGAAGTTTTTATAAATTTGTCGGTGGACTTGAAGAAGATTGGAGGTTATTTTATCATGTGGAGGGGGAGGGTCTATCCCTCATGATGCTTGGTCGGTTTAGTGATTTCAGTCGGTCTCTTCTCGTGGATGACTCTTGGGATAAGAAATACATTTATTGCCCTGATTTCGTTGGCTCTGTTCCTTCTTAACTTATTTCTTCTGGGTTCCTTCATGTTTTTGGGCCTGTTTCTTCGATTGAGGGGAGTGTCTCTTCCTCTTCCAAGGGGGACTAGCTGTAATATTATTGTTTAGTAGTTTGGTATCTTTGCCAAACTCTTGCATTTCATTTTCTTTTAGCTGTTCTGGTGCATACATCAAACACACGTTCTCTCATTTATTTATATATGTGGATTGCCCACTTTAAATGTCGGCTAGCTTTGCTAAAAAAAGTTATATAATACAAAACCATATTATAAATTTAAATAAAATAATGAATTTATTTAAAAGAAATTTAGCAGTATTCTAAATAAATTAGACTTCATAGGTAATAAAGACTCAAAATGGAAATTTTTTTGAAATTCATCGAATTTTTCAGCTGTAGACTGGTCCATTTCTTACGGTGTGAACTTAATATTTGAATTATTCGATACTAATCGCTGACTGAATTTACATCCTTAAATCGCATAGCCATAATTACGAATACACTGAAAAACCACATGATTTATTTAATTTATAATCATTGTAAACTAATTAAATTACTTAATATTTATAAATCATCAATTATTAATATTTATTTGATGTTTGAATACCATTAGGATTTAAAGAAATGCATATATATAATTGTTATGTATACGCGTATCGATATATGATATCGATAGAATATTTAATTAGATTTAAATAGAACAAATGCGTAATGGCTTTCAGAAATTTTGGGAGCCGGTATGCCTCTTTCTATGGAAGATCAATGGGGAGTATATGGAAGGTTTTCAAATTTTATTTGAAAAGGCAAGAGAGTAATTAAAGAAGGAGAAAGATCTCTAGCCATTACTCACTTTTACTACCTTCTTAAAACCAAAATTCAATTCTTTGTTTTGGTTTCTTCCTCCCTGATTGTTCAGCTGAACATGGCCTCCATGGTTAAAAATCACAAAAACCAAATAAAAAATATAAATGTGGTTGTTATCTCTTGATCATTGCAAAATCTAGAGATTGAATCAATTAAATCTATGAGTTTTATCCATTGTTCAAGGTGCGATCATTTTGACTACATCTTAAGGTAACATTTTATTTTTATTTATTCTCGTGTTCATCATGATTACATGGTTTAGATCCTGTAAATGCTACATCTAATCCGATTACATATTTATATAGCTATATTGCTTAGATTCATTTTGTTACACCTCAATTAATTATATGTTCATCATGTTAACATAATCTAGATCCATTTTTTGCTACAATTCAATTGATTATATGTTCATTACGTTAAATTTTAGATCCTTCACATTTATATCATTTAATTATTTATTCATATTATTTGCTTAATTTAGATCTGAGTCTTTTACAATGAATTTATATGTCTCTAAGTTGTCTTATATATATATATATATATATATATATTATTTTGTTTTAGAAATTATTATTTAACAAGATTGGAAACTAATTTTTAGTTAATTGATATAATAAATTTGTTATATACACAAGCATGAATAACCTATATATGTTGTTTATTTTAAACCTCTTTAGAATTGAACACATGTATTACATGTTTGTTGTTTTGAATATAATCCATCAGTTAATCTTTACTTTTATTTAGAATTGTTTTAATAAAAAACACATAAGTAAACTTTTGTGCTAAACATCATAAACCGTATGAATCCACCTTAAGTTACAGTTAGATTTCAATTGTTACCTTAATTTCAAAACATATACATAAGATTACAAACTTCACACACACGTGTGTGTGCGTGTATTTTTGATATTTTAAATTTAAGACATAGCTTGCAATTATTTATATGTTAAGATACACATGTATATTATTTTAACTAAAATTTCATAAAATAAGCATTTGTGTAAAATCATAATTTTAATCTTAAACCTTTCATATGTTAAAACTAGATTTAAAGATTGTTAATTTTAGTTTCAAAACATAAAAAGTATTCAAACTTAATTTCAACATACACACACATGTATGTATGTATGTATGATATATTGTATATATTTTAAAATAAAATTTTGAACAACAAACACATATATAAAGGGACAAATGTGTCTACTGCGGTGTAAATCTCAGCTCCGATATACAACCACATTAACCATGTACTTAAATTATTGGTTGCACTTGCACTATAATACATTGGAGTGTTTGATACACATTAAAAATTCCCTTTTTAGAAAATTGAATAAAATAAGATTTTATTTAAAACAGATTTTATATTAAGTATAAACTCCATTAGACTTCATAGGCCAACAAAGATCCAAAATGGAATTTTTTTAAATTCGCCCATTTAACCCACTTCCAACTAGACAGGTTCCCTCGTATATATTAAATAATTAGAAATTATTTTATTCGTTGTAATAAAATACATATAAAGTTAATTGTAAAATAAAATAGGGGAATTTTGGTTCCACTACTTATTTCAAATTTGGTACGGGAAAAATCATTCCCAAAAACATGTTTTAAATGACATCCCTATTCTTAATTTTCATATAATTTTTTTAGGAAACTAAATCTGAAAATTAATTGCATGTTTATACGATCAAAACAAAAAATTTTATTTTTGGAAAAATGCATATCACATATTTGTTAATAGCTAAGTTATTATTTTGATTATAACAACCTTAGTAACAGTAATACATTAACATAAAGTACAGATACCAATGTTTTTATCAAATTATATAGAATATAGTGCAGGATATCATACAAGTATTAATTCAAAGACTGTACGGTATAGGGACTCAAGAAGTGGCATGAAGACTCATGAGTATAAAGATCAAGATATGAAGACCCTCAAGACATTGATATAGTATATAGAATCATAAAATATTGTTAAAGTCCCTGGTTGCAATCATTGATCTCCATCTTCTCGTTTTCGTATTCTTTATTTCTAAAACAAAGTATATTTTTAAAACATATTTCTAAAAGTTTTTTAAAGTTTAAAATGTTTATAAACTATGTTTAAATTATTTTACAAAGCATCAAAATATTTTATAAAGCGTAAGATTATCAAAAGCATTTTAAAATAAACAAGTTTCCAAAATACACTAGCCTATGTCGACATATAGGCAGATGATACGTTGACATACATGCCACTAATTCTACATTCAAATTTTGAAATAAAGTGTCGGTTCATCGTAACTCTTTGTGAATGGATATGTCTGTTAATTCTCTATATATATGGGGTTTCAAACGAATTTTTGGACAACTACTTTCTTATTATCTTCTATCCTCTTACACGGTCAAAATTTCAAGTGAAAATTTATTCAAAATCTCTCAAATTCAAACCATAATCAATTCAATCTTCATTATATTGATTCTCTACTATTTACTCTCTGAATCCAATCTTCTCTCTCAATTAAAGATCAAAGTGTTGTCCAGAAGGCTATAGGATCGATTATAAACAAAGACCAAGAAATTTTCTTTGAAAAACCTTCAAACTCTAGTTGTATTTGTGTGGGTGTGATTATAGCCTGTTCAAATCAATTAAATGCGCTTGGTGTCTCGGAAATCCAAGTGGGCATGCTTGTATCCCATTCAAATCAAGTGAGTATAACTAAAGCATGGAAAATCCGAAGGGTGTGTCTCATAGCCTTGAAATCAAGATTGTATTGGATTTGCCTTCTTTCCCTTTAAAGATTGCCATTTGAAAAGAAATATGTACAAGCAATTGTACGGGACTAGATGTAGGGTAACTCTGAACAAGTATAAAAATCCCTGGTGCGATCTTTCTAATTCTATACTTTTTAATTTACTGCATTTAAACGTCTGTGTTTGCATCTGTGATTGTTCATTCTGTGTTGATTAATAATAATCTTGAATGAATTTTAAAAGATTTAACAAAAATTAGAAAACACTATTCATCCTCATTCTAGTGTTTAATTAGCCTTAAGATCCATAAATCCACAACCCACACTTGGTATCAAAGCATTAAATTTTCAAAAACTTGTAATTTGATTTTTGAAAAGTTTAAATGGCTAGTAATATTTTAACAATTTTGCAGAAAAACAACTTTCTTAAACAAATATATTTTTAGAAATTAATTGTTTTCAAAAGTCACCATATTTCTTGGAAATGCATGATTTTGAATTGCAGGAACAAGTTTGTTATATGGCTGATGGTGAACGGATACTTAAAAATCAAATACCACAAATTAAAAGGGACAAGTGGATACTGGATAGTGGATGTTCGAGACACATGGCTAGAAATGAAAAAATCTTAAAAGATATAGACTTAAAGATAGTGGATTGGTAAACTTTAGAGACAACTCAAAATGTTATGTGATTGGTATCGGCAATCTCGGTAACTCTAAAACTCCTACTATTTTTAATATTTTGCTAGTTAGGAATCTAAAACATAAGTTGTTTGGTATTAGTCAATTGTGTGATAAAGGTTTTAAAATTAAGTTCGAAAAAGATAACTGTCATATTGAAGATATTGAGTCAAACATTTTCTTTAAAAGTATTAGGAAACGCAATATCTATATTTTGAGTATAAATGTGTCAACCGACAACTTATGTCTTTTGGCTGAATCTAATGACCCTTGAATATGGCACAAAAGATTTGGTCATTTAAATTATAAACACCTTTCAAAAATTGCTAAATATGAACTTGTTATGGTCTTCCATAAACGAGTTTTAATGTCAATAATTTATGTGATGCCTGTCAATTAGGATAACTTCTAAAAATCTCTTTATACTTCTCATTCTCTTGAACTTCTTCACTTAGATCTTTTCGGACCTTCGCAAATAAAATCAATAAATCATAATAGATACGTCTTTGTAGTTATAGGTGATTTCTTTATATTTACATGGATAATTTTCTTAAAACTTAAATGTGATACTTTTGAAATGTTAAAAATATTTACTAAACGAATTCAAAATCAAATGCCAACTAAAATTAAATGATTAGGAGCGATCGTGGAGGAGAATTCGAAAATGGTAATTTTGAAAAACTTTTGTAATAAAAAAGGAATAACTATAGTTTTCATTTCTAAGAACACCACAACAAAATAGAGTAGTAGAACGTAAAAATAGAACTATACAAGAATGTGCTAGAATGATATTAAATGATAGTAAATTACCTAAAAGTTTTTAGGTTGAAGCAGTTGCTACAGCATGTTATATTTTAAATAAAATTTTAATATGACCTTTAACTAAGAAAACTCCATATGAATTATTTTATAATAAAAAGCCTAAAGTATCGTACTTTAGACTTTTTGGTAGTAAATGTTTCATATTAAATACAATGGATAATTTAGATAAATTTGATGCTAAATCAGATAAAGATATTTTTGTTGGTTATTCAAATAGAAGTAAAGCTTATAAGGTTTTTAACACTAGAACTGACACCATTGAAGAAACATTACATGTTTAATTTTATGAAAATTTTAAAGTCAATAATATCAGTTTTTATGAGGAAGAAAATATTGATAAGACTAATGAAATTACTAATAATGAAATTACTAATGATGAAAATAACAATAATTCCAAAAATCTACATCCAAATAAATGAACAACATATTTGAAAGATCACCTTATAGAAAATATCTAGCCAGTTCTTATTTGATGGTGGAGGTACTCAAGTTTACTAGACCGTCTGACTTTTCTTATGCCCCATCATGTATTTCACATCTGGCTTTCAGTTCCTGTAATCCTAAAGAGATCCCACGTCCTCGTAAATTTTTCTTGAATTAGGATCTTTTGTCTCAACTTTTTCTCAGTTTTGCCGAGGGAACAACCTGGGACGAAGGGAGAATCTTACCACTCGAACAAGTATCAGATGAAATAAATTAAAGTGTGACTGAATCGTTCTTGGCAAAATATATGTAAATCATATTCTTCTTCTCTTTTTTTCAAAAAAATATATTTTTATACTTAAAAAATGAGTATTTTAGTTAAAAAATTAATAAATAAAAAAACTATTAGTTTATAGAATCTATTGTAAAAACAAGTGACCAATTAAATAAAATGAGTAATGTCGCTTTTATTTCAACTGTTGAACCTAAAATCCAAATGAAGCATCATTAGATGATTCTTGGATTCTTGCTATATGGGAAGAACTGAATCAGTTCATCAGAAATGATTTTGGAAATTAGTCTGAAAGCCAGAAGGTAGAACTTTAATAGGAACTAAATGGGTATATAGAAACAAAATGAATGAACAATGAGAAGTCATTAGAAATAAAGCATGTTTAGTTTTTCAAGATTATAGTCAAGAAGAAGATATAGATATTGATGAAACTTTGCTCCTATAGCCAGATCAGAGGCTATCAAAATTTTACTTGCTTTTCCAAATTATAATAACTTTAAATTATTTCAAATGGATATCAAAAGCACCTTTCTAAATGGATTTATTAAAGAAGATGCATATGTAGAAGAACCCCTACGTTTTGAAGATGAAAAACTAGCTAATCACGTTTATAAATTAAAGAAAGCTTTATATGGTTTAAAACAAGCCCTAGAGCATGGTATGATAGACTAAAATTCTATTTATTACAATCTAATTTTGAAATAGGAAAGGTAAATAGTACTCGATTTATTACAATAAATAATAATGCTATTCAATTTACACAAATACATATATTGACCATATTAGTTTTTGATAAATAAACGAAAATTTAAATAAAGAATTTTCAGATATAATGACTAAAGAATTTGAAATGAGTCATATATGAGAACTAACATTTTTTAGGACAATAAATAAGGCAATTAGATAATGGAATTTTTATAAGCCAAGAAATGCGCCAAAGACTTAATCAAGAAATTTGAAATGCCAAATACTGTTGAATAAGCGAGTATATGATTTTTGTTTGATGATAATAAACATATATATATTCATTTAAATGTATTTGTTAATGTACTACTATATTTTTCACATAATTAAATAAATATTTTCTTAATAAAATAAATAACACAGAATTTGAATTCAAACGAATATTTTATTCAAACAAATATTTACTACAATTTTGAATAGTACAAATTCAAGCTCTCACTATATATGTACAATTTCAATTACAATATATTTCAATCTATACAACTGTCCTCACTACATATCACTTATTCACTCGTATTTATCTTCAACTTTATTCCAGATTAAATCCAGCATCAGAGCAATCTGCAAAAATATACATTGATGCAGTAAAATTGAAAATAAAATATTTTTGCAGTATAAAATAAAATGTAATTTTGAAAATATTATTTGTCTCGGTTATTTGTGTTGTTCGTCATCATTTAATTTTGAATTCATCATACACGAACAGCTTGTGACATGCAAAGTGTATCACTGTACATGCCATAAGGCCATGCACACCGATATATACACTTGATAAAATTATAGGGACATGTGAGCACAAGGTCAAACCCAAATCAAAAGCCGGGTTCAACTCATATGAAATAAATATACAGTCATGATTTTAGCACAAGGTCAAACCCGAGCTTTAAGCTGGATTCAACACAAGTGCAATCCAAATGTACAGACTCAATAATATAACACGCATATGACACAAGACTGCATCAAGGAACCAAAAGCAGGCTACACAATGAACCACATGTCCATACTAAACTACAAATGCACTTGCAACTTGCAACTTGCAACTTGCAGCTTACAACAGCAACCTGAACCAGACACAAGAACTTTAGAAAAAACACACATGTGCACATATATAGGGAGTACACATGACCACTTCAACTCCAAACTCAAAACATCACAGACACAAAGACAAAGAAAAATGTAATGCATTAATGAGACAAAAGGCTGCACCAGCAATGTGAATCAGATAAGTAATTCTAGTACAATGCACAACTGGAAACATGAACGACACAACAACTACCTAACAAACACCAGATCAACTGAATACAAGTAAATGGAGCATATACATGAACCAGAACAAGGAATATAGCACCTATGGTCAAAAACCAGTCGACAGCAACCTCAACATACAGTGATATAGCAAGTTGATACGAATATGCAGGTAGTGCAAGATCAAATGTCACTAGACTAATAATGGATGCACCAGTGAAACAGTGATGCACCAATGAAATAGGCTGCAAACATATATAACAGTAGACAGTGCAATGCATACATGTCAACAAGACAATATACATGCTTGAATAATACATCTGACTCAATACAACAAAACAATGGAACTAGACTCATGAAGGCATAGAGGCACCAAATCATGCACAAGTCCATATGCAGACATGATAAAGCCAGATACAATGCAACGTGTACAGAGAAGTGATACAAGACCATCTATATGCAGACACTACGGGAACTATCTCGACCAGTGAACGACTAGTGAAACAAAAATACCAGACTGCATGAAGCAGTTCAATATCCAAGAAATAACAGGTATAACATGCAGTGCATTTTATCGTAAACAAGATCAAGTGAACCAATGGCCAATATCAACTCAAATATTCCAGACCTAACCAACATACTGTGCATATATGTACATGTTAGCAGTTGACACAAGTGATGAACCAACACATGACAGCAAGACAATTTCAAGAAACTACAAGCCAGTCAACATAAAGGCATGAAGCAATACAAAGGCAGTGTATTAATCAAGTGAACACAACATACAGTGAAACTCAATATAGCAAAGACTCAAGCCAGTGCACCAGTGATGTCAAAAAGACTCGATATGTACATGAAGGCAGCAAAACAGGTACAACATAATGCAACAGTGGATAGAGTCGAGGATGCAACCCAATTCATATGCAAACACACATGTAAATTGAATCCAAACAGCAAGTAACAGGTTCAAAACAACACTGCACACATACATAAAGTCAATGAAGATTCAGTCAAGTCATAAATTCACATAGCAGCATCAAGTGACCAAAATCAACAAATGACAGAGATTCAATTGTAACAGCAGTTAGAACAAAGCATCAGGTAGCAGTTTCAAATAATGTCAACAGTAGTGTCAAAGTAGATATTCAATAAGTCAGTGCCAAAGTCGAACCAGCAAAATCAAAACCGTGATGAGCAAGGCAATTCAAAGCCATAAGTATCAAGTAAATCAAAAATATACGAAGTAACAAAGTCATAAATCATCACCAGCATCAAAACAAGATCGAATGGCCGAGTTAAATTAGACAAAAAATTCAAACGAACGAGGATATAGGAATTATAATCCTATTTAACCCAAATCATCACCGGCCGAAAAATTATATGGAGTTCGAGCTTAATAGAGCATAATCATTCAACTCGAATCATCGATCGAGTTCAAGCGAGCAAATCAAAAGAAGCAAAAGGCATAAATTACATACCTAAATCAGAAGACAAACTCGATCAAAAATCGAAGGAGCCGTGTGCAGAGAGAAGGAATCATAGATCGATGAAGCAAGGAACGAAATCATCATTCGATCGAATTACTAAAAGTCGGCCTCTTCAATTCAGCAAAGTCCTAGTTTTCGCACATAGGAAAGAAAAGCAAGAAGCCATTTTCACAAACGAAGAAGAGAACGGGCCGAACAAATAAATGAGAAAAGGAGATTATTATTTGTATTTTGGGTCGGCTCTATAATATTTGGGCTTTAATATTTAAATTAGGGTTTTGATTTTTATTTGTTTTTAAATTTGTATTTTTCTGTTTTAACCCATTGTAAATTCTAGACGTGTGACTAGAGGACGAACTACGGTGGTGTAGTTCGAGAATTCATAACTCAGTGGCTGAGTTATGGCAGGGTTTTGACCGTAGAGTTAAGGCTAGTTGATAGCGCGTGTCGCGAGTTTACGTGTGTAAGCGTCTGACTGCTTAATTTCTAGTAGAAACCTTGAAGGCAACACGTAGGCAGGGTTTTGCCGAAGCTGGGTAAATTCTATGTCGTTCTATTTCCGCATTTATTATTCTGCTATTATATGTGCTTCTGTTATTCGACTATTATCTGTGTTGAAATTATCTTATACACTTCTGCAATAAAATTTTATAACTGATAGCATCACCCTATTCACCCCCCCTCTAGGGTGAAATCGATCCTACAAGTAGTATCGGAGCCAGGTTCAAAAGCCATTTTTGTTTTAAAAAGTTTGATTTTTCAATGACCAATTTTTTTACAAATTTGAATTTTTTAAAAATGGCTACTTTTGCTGAGGGTCGATCTAGTATTATCCCTCATATTTTTGATGGAACTGATTTTTTGAATTGGATATTAAAAATGGAATTTTATTTAAAATCGTTTAATTTTAAATGTTGGGATATTATTGAAAATGGGTGTGATATAACAGACGAGAAAATTATCTCGATTAATGCTCTTGCTATGCATGTATTATATTCTCATATTAATCAAGATAATTTTAACTTTATCTCTCATTGTGAAAGTGCACAGGAAATATGGAATACTTTTGATACATTATATGGTGCAAAACTCAATAGCAATGAGAAATCCTCCATAATTGACACAGAAACATGCTTAACAGGATTGACAAAAGGCAGCAGTGATGATGATGATGAAGATGGAGCAGCTGAGCCGACATTACTAATGAAGAAATTCAAAAAGTGGAATCACAAATATGGAAATGCAGCTCTAAATCAGAAATTGAAAAGCAGAATAGCCAAAGCACTAGACAACCCAGAAGAACGGGAGATCATCTGTCACAAGTGCAATAAATCCAAACACATCTAGCCCAATTGTCCTCGACTTCAACACGGCCAAGAAAAGGATTCAAAAGGGAAAAGTTTTCCAGCCACGTGGAATAGAAGTGATGATGATAATAAAAGCACTAGCAGTAAGAGTGAGAGAGCATATATGTGCCTTCGAGGTAATATAACTTGATAGTGACGATGATGAGCCAAGCAAGGTATCAAAACTTTTTCACTCACAATTATTTATATATTTCCACGAAGTAAACGGCTGTTTTGAAAGATTTAGGGAGAAATACGCTAAACTTGAATCACAAAGAGATACTTTGATAGAATCAAATAAACAACTTGACCAATTACTTAAAAACTATCAAAGTAGAATCCCTAAGTGTGATAAGTGTCCATCACTCGAAGAAGAAATTAAAAAATCAGAATTTAAAATTAAATCGCTTGAAAATGAAATTTCGATTTTGAAAGAGAGTGAAAATACTAGGAGAGAGAATTCTATTAGAAAGTGCACTCAATTATTGAACAAAAATGAATCTCTCAAAACACAAGTCCAACAATTGTCTACAACTTTAAGAAAATTTTCCAAAAGTGAAAAGTCATTGAATACGCTATTAGGAAAACAAACCATTAATACAGTTAGACAAGGACTTGGGTATAATCATTCTGAATGTGTTAAAAGAAAAATTAATCAAGTAAAATCCGAGTGTACAATTTGTAGAAAAATTGGACACAATCAAAACATTTGTTGGTATAGACCCAAACAAGTGAAAAACCATTCCAAATTGGATTCCTAAAGGCACAAATATAAAATCCATTAAAGTAAAAAAAAATTGGGTGCCGAAAGGAACATATATAAATAGTTTTGGATCTCCACAAAATTATTTTTTAAAATCTCCACTAACAATCATGGACCAATAAAAACAAATAGGTCACAAAAATCTTTCATCGTATATGTATGATGGCAGGCTAAGGAACAACAACAGTGTTATCTGGATTCCGGCTGTTCTAGAAACACAACGGGCGTCAAATCAAAGTTCCTTAGCTTAGTATAAAGGTGGCAGAATCACAATGGGAAACGACGAAAAATTATCATAAAGGTAAAACCGGTAATGGTACATTAATTTTGAACGATATATTAAATGTGATAATCCGCACCGTAGTCTGAATTAAATCTGCCAGTAATGTGATGATGAAATGAATGATGATTTTGATTCTGACTTATTCAAAATTGTTGGCCAATTATATTCTTATGCCAAGAACACTGTGAAAATCTCTAGAATCTTTGAACTACTTCATATATATTAGATTGGATTAATGATAGTGTTTTATTGGTTAATGATAATACATTTGGTTATTTTACGGCTGACTCTATATTCACAGTTTTTGTTTATTGGAGCGGCTTCAATTAAAATTGAAAAGAATTTCATTTGAAAATGTCTTTAAGAATTTGTTGCAACAACACGGTCTGGTTTATAGCATCCAAATTATAATAATCTTGAGTGATAAATTCAAATGCAGGTTACACTGTTAATCTAGTTGATAGAAAAATTACTGATGAAACGTGATTTATATTGAGACATTCAGTAACTGCATCGTTCTTTTTTCAAAGAAAATATCTACATATTTTTCATTTCAAATAATTTTCAAATAGCAGAGATTTTTCTTATAAAACCCCTTCTAGAAAATCATTTTTGACCTTGTTTTCAAATTAGTCATTTTTGGAAAAATTGATTTTATAATTATTTTTGAATTTGATTTTAAATGACTACATTGACTAATTTGGCTCCCTACTAATTATCAAAAAGATAAATAGTGATTGAAAAAGAGTGTTGATATCAATCATATATTATAACTTAAGACAGTATAATTAGTAAATTTCTTTAGAAATTTAAACAAGAGCTATAAACACTTTTTGTTGGAAAAAATTCCATGATCATTTCTATTTTTGTCATTATCTATCGACCATCACTCATCATAATTCAATATAGTATGTTAATATGTGGTGATTTAAGCAGGAATCATTCGTTTTTCATTTTATATTTAAAAAAAAAAATAATTAAAAAACAACCAAAGTATTCACTCTCATTTAAAAGTCCTTACGGTTATGCATGAGTGAATTACTTGGAATTTTTGATTATGTGCTTCCATGCTCATTTAAAAATCCTTACGGTTATGCATGTATGGAACGCATATCAAAATTGATTTATTGAATAGATAAGTTGATTCTAATCCCATTTAAAAGTCCTTACTGTTATGCGTGATTAGAAAATACTTGAATTTATTTTTTTTAAATAAAAATTTGGAATACTACTAATCTCATTTAAAAGTCCTAACGGTTATGCATGGTTAGTAGATATTCAAATTCCTAGTATAAATATACCACAAATAGATACAACTATACGGTTTCATATAATGACATCATTTCTATCATTCTAAAAGTGGAATATGCGCCTAATAGAGTATTTATGATTTTTGTTTGATTTTTTATTGAAATTTAATATTTATATTCGATTGAGTTTTAATGTTGTTTAATGTCTTTCACTTTATCTCTATTTCTCTAACACTATTACTCTTTTGCTGATAACAAAAGGGGGAGAGAAAAGTTAAGATTTGGCAAATAAATGTCAAATATTTTCTATTTGCATCTAGGCTTATTTGCTTATTTTTATTTACATGCATATAAGAAGGGGGAGCTTTGTGTAGAGAGGGAGCATTCAAATAGGGGGAGCAAATAGAGTCTATCAATGATCAAAGACATTCAACAAAATCAAAATCTTAAATATATGTTTTTTATCATCAAAAGCGGGAGATTGTTGAATAAGCGAGTATATGATTTTTGTTTGATGATAATAAACACACACACACACACATATATATATATATATATATATATATATATATATATATTCATTTAAATGTACTTGTTAATGTACTATTATATTTTTCACGTAATTAAATAAATATTTGCTTCATAAAATAAATAACACGGAATTTGAATTCAAACGGATATTTTATTCAAACAAATATTTATTACAATTTTGAATAGTACAAATTCAAGCTCTCGCTATATATATACAATGTCAATTATAATACATTTCAATCTATACAACTGTCCTCACTACATATCGCTCACTCACTCGTATTTATCTTCAACTTTACTCCAGATTGAATCCAGCATCTGTGCAATCTGCAAAAATATACATTGACGCAGTAAAATTGAAAATAAAATATTTTTGCAGTATAAAATAAAATGTAATTTTGAAAATATTATTTGCCTCAGTTATTTGGGTTGTTCATCATCACTTAATTTTGAATTCATCATACACGAACAGCTTGTGACATGCACAATGTATCACTGTACATGCCATACGATCGTGAACACCGATATATACACTTGATAAAATTACAGGGACAGGTGAGCACAAGGTCAAACCCAAATCAAAAGCCGAGTTCAACTAAAATGAAATAAATATACAGTCACAATTTTAGCACAAGGTCAAACCCGAACTTTAAGCTGAATTCAACACAGGTGCAATCCAAATGTATAGACTCAATGATACAACACGCATATGACACAAGACTGCATCAAGGAACCAAAACCAGGCTACACAATGAACCACATGTCCATACTAAACTACAAATGCACTTACTGCAACCTGAACCAGACACAAGAACTTCAGACAAAACACACATGTGCACATATATAAGGAGTACACATGACCACTTCAACTCCAAACTCAAAATAGCACAGACTCGAAGACAAAGAAAAATGTAATGCATCAATGAGACAAAAGGCTGCACCAGCAAAGTGAACCAGACAAGTACTTCAAGTACGAATGCACAACTGGAAACATGAACAACACAACAACTACCTAACAAACACCAGATCAACTAAATACAAGTAAATGGAGCATATACATGAACTAGAACAAGGCACATATCACCTATGGTCAAAAACCAATCGACAGCAACCTCAACATGTAGTGATACAGCAAGTTGATATGGATATGCAAGTAGTGCAAGATCAAATGTCACTAGACCAACAATGGATGCACCAGTGAAACATGGATGCACCAATGAAACAGACTGCAAACATATATAATAGTAGACAGTGCAATGCAGACATGTCAACAAGACCATATACATCCTTGAATAATACATCTGACTCAATACAACAAAGCAATGGAACTAGATTCGTGAAGGCGCAGAGGCACCAAAGCATACACAAGTCCATATGCAAACATGATAAAGCTAGATACAATGCAACGTGTAAAGAGTAGTGATACAAGACCATCTATATGCATACACTACAGGAACTATCTCGAAGACCAGTGAACGACTAGTGAAACAAAATACCAGACTGCATGAAGCAGTTCAATATCCAAGAAATAACAGGACAACATGCAGTGCAGTTTATCGTAAACAAGATCAAGTGAACCAATGGCCAATATCAACTCAAATATTCCAGACCTAACCAACATACAGTGCATATATGTACATGTTAGCAGTTGACATAAGTGATGAACCAACACAAGACATCAAGACAATTTCAAGAAACTACAAGCCAGTCAACATAAAGGCATGAAGCAATACAAAGGCAGTTCAGTAATCAAGTGAACACAACATACAGTGAAACTCAATACAGCAAAGACTCAAGTCAGTGCACCAGTGATGTCAACAAGACTCGGCATGTACATGAAGGCAGCAAAACAAGTACAACATAATGCAACAGTGGACAGAGTCGAGGCTACAACCCAATTCATAAGCAAACACACATGTACATTGAATCCAAACAGCAAGTAACAGGTTCAAAACAACACTGCACACATACACAAAGTCAATGAAGATTCAGTCAAGTTAGAAATTCACATAGCAGCATCAAGTGACCGAAATCAACAAATGACAGAGATTCAAATGTAACAGCGATTTTGAACAAAGCATCAGGTAGTAGTTTTAAATAATGTCAACAGCAGTGCCAAAGCCGATATTGAACAAGTCAGTGCCAAAGTCGAACCAGTAAAATCGAAATCGTGATGAGCAAGGCAATTCAAAGCCGTGAGTATCAAGTACATCAAAAATATATGAAGTAACAAAGTCAGAAATCATCACCAGCATCAAAACAAGATCGAATGGCCAAGTTAAATTAGATGACAAATTCAAATGAACGAGAATATAGGAATTATAATCCTATTTAACCCAAATCATCGCTGGCCGAAAAATTATTCAGAGTTCGAGCTTAACAGAGCATAATCATTCAACTCGAATCATCGATCGAGTTCAAGCGAGCAAATCAGAAGAAGCAAAAGGCATAAATTACATACCTGCTCTATAATATTTGGGCTTTAATACGTAAATTAGGGTTTTGATTTTTTTTTTTGTTATTAAATTTGTGATTTTCTCTTTTAAACCATTGTTAATTCTAGTCGTGTGACTAAGGGACGAACTACGGTGGTGAAGTTCGAGAATTCGCACTCAGTGGCTGAATTGTGGCAGAGTTTTGAGCGTAGAGTTAAGGCTAGTCAATAGCGGGTGTCGCGAGTTTACGTGTGTAAGCGTCTGACTGCTTAATTTCTAGTGGAAACCTTGGGGGCAGCACGTAGGCAGGGTTTCGCCGAAGCTGGGTAAATTCTGTGTCATTCTATTTCTGCATTTATTATTCTGCTATTATCTGTGCTGCTATTATTCGACTATTATCTATGCTGAAATTATCTTATACACTTCCGCAATAAATTTTTATAATTGATAGCATCAACCTATTCACCCCCCTAAGGTGAAATCGATCCTACAAATACTAGTGGTAAGCCAACTCTCATGGCAGCTAGTGAGAAATTAAATAAAGAAGAAAACTCAAAAGATGTAGATCAAAAATTATATAGAGGTATGATAGGATCATTACTTTATATATCTTCTAGTAGATCCAATATAATGCATAGCGTTTTTCTATGTGCAAAATATCAATCTCAACCTAAAGAAACTCATCTAAGATCAGTAAAAAGAATATTAGATATGTAAATAATATCCTAGAATATGAATTTTTTTATCCAAAAGAATATCTTTTGATTTAATTTCATATAGTGAAGCTGACTATGTTGGCTGTAAATCAGATTAAAAAAGTACAATTGGAATTTGTCGATTTTTAGGACACTCTTTGGTTTCCTGATTTAGCGAAAAGCAAAATTCTGTATATCTGTCCATAGCAAAAGTAAAATAATTTTATATGAAAAAAAAGTTAAAAGATTTTGGTTTAAATTTTACTAAGTCGCCAATATACTATGATAATACTAGTGCAATAAACCTATCTAAAAATCCAACTCATCATGTTAGAACTAAACATATAGATATAAGGCATCACTTTCTAAGAGACAACATAAATAAGGAGGTAAAATCACTCGAATTTATAAATACTGAAAATCAAATAGCCAATATTTTAACAAAACCTTAAATCAAACATCTTTTACTTGGCTTAGAAAAGAGTTAGGAATATTTTGTTCTCTGAAACGTAGATATAATAAAATAAAAATTAGAAAATTAAAAGAAAAAGGAAATATCAAAATTACACTACATATGTCGACATACGTCCTCCCTATATGTCGACATATATGGATAAATTCTAAAAACGGATTTCCCTCCTAAATTCAAAATTTGAAGTACACTTAAATAACCACCAAATTTCAAAATTAAACTCGTTTTTCTGCCTTTCTTCTTCTCTAATTTTTGAATAGAAATAAAAACCATGGCTTCCTCGAGTTCCAAACGCCCAAGAGAAGAAAATGCACAATTTTCCTTCCAAACTCCTACTCAAGGCCCTCTCCAGAACATCACCATGCCTAAAGTAACTAAAATTAAGGATGACATGAAGAATGTACCACATATGCTTTCTGAAATAGAGGTTTTTCAACTATACCTCTTAAAAGAACAAGAAAAACAAGGGTAAATTTTGCGAGATCTTCATAAATACCAATTGGATAATCCAACAAATCCAATAGCAATCAAAGAGGATACTCCTAACCCTGTTATTCAAAATCTGATGAATAACGAGGAAAAGGAAGAAAGGGAAGAACACAAAGATGAAGAGGAAGAAAAGGATGAGGAAGAAGACGATGAAGTCAAATGCATAGGCGAAGTGTGCTTCGGTCGATATGGAAATCTCATTGAACAAAAAGGGAACTTAGGTCTTCATTATCCATTCTGTCCCATCCACAATTCCCCCATAATCAAGAGAAAATCATTGACTTAGTTATAGTACGTAGTAGTTTGGTTTGGTAGGATTAGATTTGGCTTTGTGTGCATTCTGGGTTTTCGGATTTGTGTGTTTTGGTTTGCTTTGATTTGGATTGGATTATATGTACACATTTGATTTTTTTATGTATACATTGAAATTACAGTAATAAAATTTACTTTACCATATACTATCATGTTTAATATAGAAAGTATCGTTTATCATATAAGTCATACATACATACATCATAATATATATATATGTATCATTTGTAGAGTAGATTATTTATTTTAAATCATATATCATCATATACTTTAGTTAGGGTGAGTTTTTCTTAAGTATTTCTTAAGATTTTCTTAACTTTTTCTTTATGTCTTTCTTAATTTTCACCCATTTTTGTTGATGACAAAGGGTGAGAAAAATATTAAATACACATATGCACATATTAAAAGGGAGTTATATAACTCCGGGGGGTTATATCATATTTTATGTATACAAGATAGTAAGGGTTGTCATCATCAAAATAGGCGAGACTATTGATACCTCGGTTATTGATTGTAATGATAACAACCTTAGCAACAATAATACATTAAAATAAAATATAGATACTAATGTTTTTTTTCAGGTTATATAGAATATAGTACATGATATTATATAAGTATTAACTCAAAGACTGTATGGTATAGAGACTCAAGAAATGGACATGAAAACTCATGAGTATAAAAAACGAGATATGAGTATCTTAAGATTATCGTATAGTATACAGAGTCATGGAATATTGTAAAACTCCCCGGCACCAATCTTTGGTCTCTATCTTCTCATTTTCGTTCTTTATTTTTAAAACAAAGTATATATTTAAAATGTCTTATAAAAGTTTTTTAAAGTTCAAAATGTTTATAAAATAGTTTGAATTATTTTACAAAGTATCAAAATATTTTATAAAGCATAAGATTTTTAAAAACATTTTAAAATAAATAAGTTTTCAAAATACATTAGCCTATGCCGACATATAGGCATATGACATGTTGACATGCTTGCTGATAAATTGAAATTCAAATTTCGAAATGAAGTGTCTATTCATCATAGCTCTTCGCGAATTGATATATCTGTTTATTTTCTATATATAGTTTTCGAACGAATTTTTTAATAGCAACTTTCTTATTATCTTCTCACATCTTACACAGCTAAAATTTCAAGTGAAAATTTATCCAAAACTTCTGAAATTCAAACCAGAATCAATTAAACCGTCACTATATTGATTCTCTACTATTTACTCTCTGATTTCAATCATCTCTCTCTCAAATAAAGATAAAAGTGTTATCCAAGAGGCTATATGATCAATTGTAACCAAAGATCAAGAAATTGTCTTTGAAACCCATCAAACTATTGTTGTATTTGCGTAGGTGTGACTGTAGCCCGTTCAAATCAATTGGGCGTGCTTAGTGTTTCGAAAATCCAAGTGGGTGTGCTTTTGTCCCATCCAAATCAAGTGAGTGTACCCAAAGCTTGGAAAATTCGAAGGTTGTTCAAAGAAAGAAGGTCATTTTCGGGAAGACCCAAAAGGTATCCTCAACAAGAACAAGTAAGTTATCATTGAATTCGTAGCCTTGAAATCAAAGATTGTATTTGGTTTGCCTTATGTCCATTTAAAGCTTGGCATTTGAAAAGAAATATGTACAAGCAATTGTACGGGATTGGATGTAGGGTAACTCCGAACCAGTATAAAAAATCCCTAGTGTTATCTCTCTAATTCTTTACATTTTACTTTACTGCATTTATACTTATCTGTGTTTGCATTTATGATTGTTCATTTTATGTTGATAAATAACAATCGTAAAAGAATTTTAAAACGATTCATAAAAATTAGAAAACACTATACATTCTCACTCTATTGTGTAGGATCTAGATTAACCCTAGAGGGGGTGAATAGGGTTATAGCAAATTTACTTGAATTAAACACAGAAATAAACTGCAGAAATAAATATGCTGAAAAGTAAATCACACACAAAATTTACCCAGCTTCGGCAACCCCTGCCTACTGCTGCATTCCCAGATTTCTATTAGAATTAAACAGTATCACGCTTACAAACACTCTACTAGAATCGCAGACCCTTTTGCTCCCGCTCACAAACACTCTACTAGACTCGCACACCCTGCTCTCGCCTATAGAGTTTCGCTTACTCGCAAACACTGCTCCCGCCTATAAAGTTTTGCAAACTCGCACACCCTGCTCACTGGACTAATTCTAACTAGACAATCTGACACTACCTAAACCCTAGGTGGTGATTTACAAAGTTTTGATTCGTAAAGTAAAAACAAAAACAATTAAACAACAAATAAAAGACACAATAACCCTAGTTAAAAAAAATAAACTAAAGCCTCTAAAAATAACAAGGCCGGCCCAAACATATCATCTCCCCTTTTTTTTATTTCACTGGCCTGCTTTCCTTTGTGAGATAATGGTGGCTTTGTTTCGTTCGTCCCTTTTCTCGTCTGAATTAGGGCTTGTGCTATAATTGAAGTCGCCGACTCCAGTGGCTTCGATCGAGATCTCCAGTGTCCAGTTCCTTGCGTTCGTCGATCGTTTGTCTCTTTGAATTTGCTCACGGCTCTTCAATTTGGGTCGAGTTCGTCTCCTTGATTTCGGTATGTAATTTTATGCTTTTGTGCTTTAGTGTATTCGTACTTGAACTCGATACTATTTTTTCCAGCGATGATTGGGTTTATATAAGAGTTCGATCTCCTTGAATTGCGTTCGTACAAATATATTTGAATTTGTCAATATTGTTAGCTCGGCCGCTTGATTATGTTTTGACGCTGAGATTGATCTCTGACTTCTTCAATTCGTATATACTTGGTTGACACGGTATTGACTCAATTTCGCGGTCACCACGATGTTGTTTTCCTTTGACTTCGGCCATGTTTTGATTTTGTGAGTTTCTGGCTTTGACTTGTACACTCGAATTTCTTTGATTTTGTGAACTATGTTGCTTCTAGCTTGATACACCTGTAGCATGGTCGATTTGCTTGGCCACCACGGTTTTGAATCTGCACTGATGAATTTTGTTCTTACACTGTTGCATACATGAGCTTGATACTATAAAATTCTTGTTGCACCTTGGTTGTTCACCAAGTTGCATTCATGAATTTTCTGTCTTAACTTCACTGTGAATTTGGTCTTTGTTGTAACTGGACATGTAACGTTGCTGTAGCATGTACTCGAGTCATGGTAGCATTTGCATACTCACTTGGTCTTTGATCTGATGACATTTAATTTAGATTGCTTGCATTACTGGTCTTTGTATCATCACTGCTTCATCATGTTGCATGCACTTCATTTTGTATACTGCTACTTGTCTCTGAGTCTTTACTTGACATATGTGCACTGTGTATTATTTCATTTATGTTGGTTGCTGTGCACTTTTGTGTTTTGGCCATCTTTGTTTCAGTGCTTCTCAGCATTGAATTTGTAACATTTGGCTACTACTGGCTTTGACTTGGTTATACTGCTATGTACTTGTCATCTCTGCACTGTTGATTAGTTGGTCTGATTCATCATGCATTGTTTCACTTTTGTTGTTGTCAGTTTGCCTTGTATCACTGAGTTACATTGAGTAGCTATCGTCTGCACTTGCACACTTTCACCATTGCTGCCTGGTCGACTTGATATTGTTGATCTTGGTGGCATGTGTTCCCTGTTGAGTCTTTGGTGATGCTTCCCCTTTGAATTTATTTGCAAACTGTCTTCTGTTCACTTAAGTTTGGTCTTGAATTTGATGTTGTTTATATCTTCATGTTCATGTATGTCTTCCCATTCACTGTTGCCTGGTTTTGGTCTTCAATGCATTCCTGTAGCTCGCATTCATGTACTTGCTGTGCATATATGAGTTTGATACTGTTGGTCGACTATCTCCTTGAGTTGTTGTGCTTCATGTTGTATTCATCCCTGCAGTATAACCTGTTGCACTCTTTGATGATGGTTTGAGGCTGTGTCATGTTTGAACATAGCATTCATGTGTACTTTTTGATTTGCGCCTGAGTTGAATCCAGTTTTAAAACTCGGGTTTGACTTTGTGCTGAGAGTTGTGACATTTATGTTATTGCACGTGAGTTGAACCCGGCTTTTCATTTGGGTTTGACCTGTGCTCACCTGTCCCTGTAGCATTATCAAGTGTATATATCGATGTGCACGGCCTTGTGGCATATACAGTGATACACTGTGTATGTCACAAGTTGTTCGTGTATGATGAATTCAAATTTAAACGATGACGAACAACCCAAATAACTGAGGCAAATCATATTTTCAAAAATCATATTTTATTTTATATTTCAAAAATATTTCTTTTTCAATTTTACTGCGTTAGTGTATATTTTTGCAGATTGCTCAGATGCTGGATTCAAACTGGAATGCAGTTGAAGATAAAATACGAGTGTGAGTGATATGTAGTGAGGTTATTAATGTAAATATAAAATCGTGATGTATTCAAAATTGTATATGTATAGTGAGAGCATGAAATTGTACTATTCAAAATTGTAATAAATATTAGTTTGAATAAAATATTCATTTGAATTCAAATTCTGTGTTATTTAATTTTATTCAACAAATATTTATTTAATCTGTGAAAAACAAAATAGTACATTACCAAATACATTTAAATGAATGTATATATGTTTATTATCATCAAATAAAAATCATATAAGCGCAAAGCGCATATTCAACAATCTCCCCCTTTTGATGATAACAAACATATATTTAAGATTTTGAATGTATTAAATGTATTTGATCGTTCAATTTGCTCCCCCTATTTGAATGCTCCCTCTCTACACAATACTCCCCCTACATATATGCATACAAATAGAAATATATAAACGAGACTAGATGCAAATGGAAAATTATTTGACCTTTGCTTGATTCTGTTTGACAAAATCTTAACTTTTCTCTCCCCCTTTTGTTATCAGCAAAAGAATAATAGTGTTATAAAAATAGGGATGAAGTGACAAACATGAATCAAACATTTAACTCAATTAAATATAAATATCAAATTTCAATAAAACTCAAACAAAAATCATAATTACCCTTGTCAGGCGCATATTCCACTTTCAGAAGTGATGGGAATAAAATCATAAAAATCATAGAGTTCTGTCTATTTGTGGTATATTTATTTCGGAAAATTTGAATATCTACTAACCATGCATAACCGTTAGGACTTTTAAATGAGATTAGTAGTATTCCAATTTAATTTTTATTTAAAAATGAAATCAAGTATCTTCTAACCACACATGACCGTGAGGACTTTTAAATGGGTTTAGAATAAACTTGTCTATTTAATCAATTAATTTTGATATGCGTTCCATACATGCATAACCGTAAGGACTTTTAAATGAGCATGGAAGCACATAATCAAAAATCCAAGTAATTCACCCATGCATAACCGTGAGGACTTTTAAATGAGAGTGAATACTTTGGATATTTATTTTTATTGAAGAATATAATAAATTGAAGCACAGATAATTTCCTTTGTAATAATAAATTGAAGAACGAATAATTTCCTTTGTAAACTGCTACAAATTTACATGCTATATATGATTTTGATGAGTGATGGTCGATAGAAAGATGATAGAAATGGCAATGATCATGGAATTTTTACCCAACAAAAAGTTTTTATAACCCTTGTTATGAAATTCTAAAGAAATTTTTCTAAATATATTGTCTTGAGTAATGTATGACAAATATCGACACTCATCACTTTTTCATGACTATTGATCTTTTCGATAATCATTAGGGAGTTAGATTAGTCAAAATTTGTCATTTAAAATCAAATAAAAATGACTAATCTGAAAGTATGGTCAAAAATGATTTTACCGAAGGGGTTATATGAAGAAAAAATTCTGCTATTTGAAAAATTATTTCAAGTGAAATATATGTAGATATTTTCTTTGAAAAAAACGATGCAGCAAATGAATGTTTTAAAAATTAATCATGTTACACTAATAATTTTTCTATCAACTATATTACCAGTGTAATCTGCATCTGAATTTAAATTTCACTCAATATTCACTCGTTGGATGTCAAAGACCAGATTTGTGAAATTTCAACAAACTATCTCAGAATGAAATTTGAAATGAAGCTACGTTAACACTCAAACAAATATCGTAGTGTTAATTTCAGAAACCTTAGGATAAACAGTTATATTCATGAGTAATCAACAGTCAATCAACATCATAATTATTTGAAAAACCAATTTCTTGAAGTTTCAACAATTTCTTAAAATCCTTTTTAACAGCTTTCACATGAAATTTGAAAACGTGCAAATTTACAAGCAGTGACCAAAATGTCAAAACAAATATATCTACGTGTAGCATGAGTAATCAAAGATCAATAAAATACCATCAATTGACCGAATAAATTTATATGGATTAGTTCAAAGTTGAAAATCTGATTGGTCATCATTTAAGCACAAAACAAGGTCATAAATAAGAACAAGTCATGTAGGATCATATCAAGTAAGTCCGAATCAGTCAACCATCATAATTACTCTAAGTAATTCTATTTAAAGATGATTGGTCAATATTTTGAAAAAGTCATAGAATCAAAATCATCATCTTTTGTTCATCTCAATATTGGCTGATTTAATTCAGATTATGGTGCAGATTATCACATTTAATATATCGTTCAAAACATATTTACCTGTTTTACCTTTACGATAATTTTTCGTCGTTGTCCATTGTGATTCTGTCACCTTTATGCTAGGTTAAGGAACTTTGCTTTGTTGCCCGTTGTGTTTCTGGAACAGCCAAAATCCAGAGAACACTGTTGTGGTTTCTTAGCCTGCCGCCACACCTACACGATGAAAGATTTTTGTGACCTATTTGTTTTTATAGGTCCATGGTTGTTAGTGGCAGAACATGAAAAATATGTTTGTGGAGACCCAAAACTATTTATATATGTTCCTTTTGGCACCCAAATTTGTTTGACTTTCAAGGATTTTATATTTGTGCCTTTTGGAACCCAAATTGGTATAGTTTTCACGTGTTTGGGTCTATACCAACAATTATTTTGATTGTGTCCAAATTTTCTACAAATTGTGCACATTAAACTGACTTGATTAAATTTTGTATTCTTGTTCCTATGACTATGATGTCCAATTATTTCAGATCGAGCAAAGACACTTTTACCTTTTGCATTATCATCATCTTGTGATTTCCCAAAACCTAGTCCTTTTCTGTTGTTAGCAAAAATTTGATTTTCCAATAACATTTTGAAAGATTTTTCTCCTTTTGAAAAGTTATTCAGAGATTTCTCAAGATTTTGGACTTTGGTTTTTAATGTTGTGTTTTCAGTTACAAGTGAGGTGCATCTGTTTATAAAATCCTTTTTCCTAGTGTCAATGTTTTCCTTAAGATTCAAGTTTTCTTTTTCAAGATTCTCAAAGTTATTCCTAAGTTTTGATAATTCTGAATCTAAAATCTTACATTTTTTACATTCTAGGTTTTGAATATTTCCAAGTTCAGTTTTTAACCTAAAATTTTCACGAGCAAATTCTCTCCTATCAGATTTCAGTTTTTCAATTTTAGATTCAAGAGTATACACTACCTTAGTAAGATCAAGACACATAAAAACAAGATCTCTATAGGAATACTCACCTGCCTCACTAGATTCCTCGGAGCTTGCTTCTGAATCTGCCATAAGACACAAGTTAGCCTCCTCTGAGCTGCTATCCGAAACTTCCTCTCCTTCTTCATCATCCCAAGTCGCGGTAAAGGCCTTCTTCTTCTTTTTCTTTCCTTTGTTGTTTTTGAGAAGTGGGCATTTTTGTATGAAGTGTCCGACCTTCTTGCAGTTAAAGCACGTTGGTTCATTATCGGAATGGTCAGAATCTTTTGGCCTATTATGACTTGTTTTCTTCTTGCGTGGCTTGAATCTAGACCATCTTCTAAGATTATTGACAGCCATTGCAAGCTCTTCGATTGGATCTTCTTCTTCTTCATCGCTTTCTTCTTTACTGTTTAAGGCAATCGTCTTCTTCTTTGGTTCGGAGTTGTTGCGTTCTTCCTTTGCTTTTAGCTCAAGCTCATATGTCATCAAATTGCCAATCAACTCCTCCATGCTTAATTTACTCAAATCTTTCGATTCTTGTATTGCCGTGACTTTTGCCTCAAAATTCATCGGTAAAACTCGTAGCACCTTTCTCACAAGCTCTACCTCAGTGAATACTTTCCCAAGTGCTATAGCGTTGTATACCAAGGTTGAAAAGCGTCCAAACATATCCTTTATGCTCTCGCCTTTGTCCATCACAAAGTTTTCGTATTCATTGCTGAATAGGGCTAGACGAGACTCCTTGACTTGAGAAGTTCCTTCATGTGTCACCTCCAAAGTATGCCAAATTTCCTGTGTTGTTGTACAATGAGAAACTCTATTAAATTCATTTTTATCAAGAGCACAGATCAAAGCGTTCATTGCTTTGGCATTTGTAGTTTTTAATTTCTTATCGTTAACATCCCACCTATCCTTAGGTTTAGGAATCTCGGTATCACCAACGATTATAGTGGGAGCTTTATAGCCAGTTTCTATAATATCTCAAACATCATAATCAACAGAACTAAGATATATACCCATCCTAACTTTCCAATAAGCATAATCATTCCCGTTAAACATGGGTGGCCTAGCAATAGATTGCCCCTCAGAAAAAGCATTATTTGATGAATTCATGACTCTAGAGTTAAAGAAAAATACCAGGCTCTGATACCACTTGTAGGATCTAGATTAACCCTAGAGGGGGGTGAATAGGGTTATAGCAAATTTACTCGAATTAAACACAGAAATAAACTGCAGAAATAAATATGCTGAAAAGTAGATCACACACAAAATTTACCCAGCTTCGGCAACCCCTGCCTACTGCTGCATTCCCAGATTTCTATTAGAATTAAACAGTATCACGCTTACAAACACTCTACTAGACTCGCAGACCCTTTTTCTCCCGCTCACAAACACTCTACTAGACTCGCACACCCTGCTCCCGCCTATAGAGTTTCGCTTACTCGCAAACACTGCTCCCGCCTATAGAGTTTTGCAAACTCGCACACCCTGCTCACTGAACTAATTTTAACTAGACAATCTGACACTACCTAAACCCTAGGTGGTGATTTACAAAGTTTTGATTCGTAAAGTAAAAACAAAAACAATTAAACAACAATTAAAAGACACAATAACCCTAATTAAAAAAAAATAAAGCCTCTAAAAATAACAAGGCCGGCCCAAACATATCATCTCCCTTTTTTTTTATTTCACCGGCCTGCTTTCCTTTGTGAGATAATGGTAGCTTTGTTTCGTTCGTCCCTTTTCTCGTCTGAATTGGGGCTTGTGCTATAATTGAAGTCGTCGACTCCAGTGGCTTCGATCGAGATCTCCAGTGTCTAGTTCCTTGCGTTCGTCGATCGTTTGTCTCTTTGAATTTGCTCACGGCTCTTCAATTTGGATCGAGTTCGTCTCCTTGATTTCGGTATGTAATTTTATAGTTTTGTGCTTTAGTGTATTCATACTTGAACTCAATACTATTTTTGCCAGTTATGATTGGGTTCATATAAGAGTTCGATCTCCTTGAATTGCGTTCGTACAAATATATTTGAATTTGTCAATATTGTTAGCTCAGCCGCTTGATTATGTTTTGACGCTGAGATTGATCTCTGACTTCTTTAATTCGTATATACTTGGTTGACACGGTATTGATTCAATTTCGTGGTCACCACGATGTTGTTTTCCTTTGAATTTGGCCAAGTTTTGATTTTGTGAATTTCTGGCTTTGACTTGTACACTCGAATTTCTTTGATTTTGTGAACTATGTTGCTTCTGGCTTGATACACCTGTAGCATGGTCGATTGGCTTGGCCACCACAGTTTCGAATCTGCACTGATGAATTTTGTTCTTCCACTGTTGCATACATGAGCTTGATACTGTAAAATTCTTGTTGCACCTTGGTTGTTCACCATGTTGCATTCATGAATTTTCTATCTTGACTTCACTGTGAATTTGATCTTTGTTGTAACTGGACATGTAACGTTGCTGTAGCATGTACTCGAGTCATGGTAGCATTTGCATACTCACTTGGTCTCTGATCTGATGACATTTAATTCAGATTGCTTGCATTACTGGTCTTTGTATCATCACTGCTTCATCATGTTGCATGCACTTCATTTTGTATACTGCTACTTGTCTCTGAGTCTTTACTTGACATATGTGCACTGTGTATTATTTCATTTATGTTGGTTGCTGTGCACTTTTGTGTTTTGGCCATCTTTGTTTCAGTGCTACTCGGCATTGAATTTGTAACATTTGGCTACTACTGGCTTTGACTTGGTTATACTGCTATGTACTTGTCATCTCTACACTGTTGATTAGTTGGTCTGATTCATCATGCATTGTTTCACTTTTGTTGTTGTCAGTTTGCCTTGTATCACTGAGTTACATTGAGTAGCTATCGTCTGCACTTGCACACTTTCATCATTGCTGCCTGGTCGACTTGATATTGTTGATCTTGGTGGCATGTGTTCCCTGTTGATTCTTTGGTGATGCTTCCCCTTTGAATTTATTTGCAAACTGTCTTCTGTTCACTTAAGTTTGGTCTTGAATTTGATGTTGTTTATATCTTCATGTTCATGTATGTCTTCCCATTCACTGTTGCCTGGTTTTGGTCTTCAATGCATTCCTGTAGCTCGCATTCATGTACTTGCTGTGCATATATGAGTTTGATACTGTTGGTCGACTATCTCCTTGAGTTGTTGTGCTTCATGTTGTATTCATCCCTGTAGTATAACATGTTGCACTCTTTGATGATGGTTTGAGGCTGTGTCATGTTTGAACATAGCATTCATGTGTACTTTTTGATTTGCGCCTGAGTTGAATCCAGTTTTAAAACTCGGGTTTGACCTTATGCTGAGAGTTGTGACATTTATGTTATTGCACGTGAGTTGAACCCGGCTTTTCATTTGGGTTTGACCTGTGCTCACCTGTCCCTGTAGCATTATCAAGTGTATATATCGGTGTGCACGACCTTGTAGCATATACAGTGATACACTGTGTATGTCACAAGTTGTTCGTGTATGATGAATTCAAATTTAAATGATGACGAACAACCCAAATAACTGAGGCAAATCATATTTTCAAAAATCATATTTTATTTTGTATTGCAAAAATATCTCTTTTTCAATTTTACTGCGTTAGTGTATATTTTTGCAGATTGCTCAGATGCTGGATTCAAACTGGAATGCAGTTGAAGATAAAATACGAGTGTGAGTGATATGTAGTGAGGTTATTAATGTAAATATAAAATGGTGATGTATTCAAAATTGTATATGTATAGTGAGAGCATGAAATTGTACTATTCAAAATTGTAATAAATATTAGTTTGAATAAAATATTCGTTTGAATTCAAATTCTGTGTTATTTAATTTTATTCAACAAATATTTATTTAATCTGTGAAAAACAAAATAGTACATTACCAAATACATTTAAATGAATGTATATATGTTTATTATCATCAAACAAAAATCATATAAGCGCAAAGCGCATATTCAACATATTGTTTAGTCAGCCTTAAGATCCATAATTTTACAACCTATAATCTTTGCATAAAACTCTGTAAATATTTGAAGAGCTCTGTGCAAATATTTGTTGACTTCTCAGTAAATATTTGAAGGGTTTTCCGTAAATATCCTAAAACTTAACAGTATGGTTTTTTTAACTTGTTTCCCAGACGCAACGGCTATGTATCTGAAAACTAAAGGAAGGTGTGTTTACGAATGTTCCTAATAAAATATACTTGTAGCGAGTTATATCTACCCACACACTATAAATATATGTGTATATGTGCGTGTGTGGACACGCACACATATGGTCAATAAAATTCAACATATTAAAATTTAGATTTGAAGATCAATATTGATATTTTTTTCTTATCCGATAAAATATCCATAAATACTAATTACCTTGTTTATATCATTATGTATATGTATATATATTAAAAGATTTCGGCCTTCATAACAACAATATATTTCTTTTTTACTATAAAACTAAATTCGGCTAAGACTATTTTGAGAAAATCAATACAATGGGAATCTAAACTAAAAAATTTAACTTGGAAGAACAAAATAAAGTTCATTGTTATTTTATTTTCAAACCCGAAAGTGTGTATGTGTGTATACATACTTAAAATGTTTAGAAGACCTATTTTATATGTATATATTAAACATACAGGCATGTGTGCGCACACATATATAATAAATTATGGCCAAAATATATAGAAGATTAAACATGATAATGTTATATGACAATTAAATCTAGAATTATTAAGTTACTTCAATTTGATCAAGTTGGAAATCTAACACATCGTTTGCTGAATACTTCCTCTTAGAGCTTTGCTAACTCCTCATTCTCTTTAGTTTGCAAAGATGAGTGTTGGCTCTATTAATAGTTGCATGGTATGATTGGCTTAAGGGAGGAAAGAGGAAAATGAAGATTGTGTTTGATGGGGTAGAAGCGATTCTTTTATAGGTACTTTTATCCATTAATAAAAGATCACTTTCCTTTGTTCCCTTATATCAACAGTTGATTCTCACCAATCAGTGATTGGTTCTCAAATCAATCGAATAATCTCTCCTCTTGGCTCCCATGTATGAATAACCTAATATGATGTCCTATGGAGTTCCATATTTTGTGCCAATAAACGATTTAACGTCTAAATCGTTTATTCAATCTATTTATCCAAAACTACATATTAATTAAATTAACGTACAGCGTCTATACGTTGTTTTAAATGAAATTTTCAACTTTTAAAATAATAATCAAAAGGCGTTAAAATTGTAATACAACATTTGAATTTTATTTTATTATTAGCTTATAACAATTATAGATTAATTTAACTTTAGTCGAATTCAGAAATAACCAACAACGCGGTTGTGTGGACTCTCTTGTGTGAACTTGTTTTATACTCAATATTTAAATATAAATACTGAAGCATACTTTAACTTTGTTGAAGTATGGTATAGGTTCAAGTTCAACGATTATATATCATTTTAGGAGAAATTGTATTTATAATCCAAGATAAGCTAACTTAATGATAACAGTTTATGCATATTCTTTTTGTTATCACTATACCACTTAGATATCATTGGACCTATAACGGGAGTATGATCCAGTTTAAAATCCTTGGTGTACTTTTTTCAATTTACTTACTTTATTTTCGTTGCATATATTGACTTAGTTCTTGATAGCTTAATATATAGTGTACACAGTTAAGTTAGATCATCTAAGTCAGCTTATTTTAGTTGCCTGTAGAATTAGTCAACCATGACCTTTTATAGAGTACCATTCCTATATGACTTTGGCTCTACTATATAATTTGTTACTTTGAGTATCTGTATGGCTCTACTCAAGGGACTAGTCCTACCTATGGCCCTATATGTTCACTCAAGTACTACTAGGACGAACTCAACTGTAACTTGGTACTTAAACTAACTTGATCAATTAACCTAAGCTCTAATACCAAATATAACGCCCCACCATTTGTATCATCCTGAATCCATGCTAAAACTACACTCGGATCCATAAATTCATGGATGAAATTTTGTCAAGTAAAATTTAAACTAAATAAAGCATATCTATCGCATGTTTATAGTAACATCCCACAATTTATAGTACAATATAAACAATAAACACGTGTAAGACAAAAATGATAATATACATAAATATACATACATACATATACATACGCATACACAGACACACACACACACACACGGATATATATATATATATATATATATATATCTGTGTGTGTGTGTGTGTGTGTGTGTAATGATCATAAGGAACCAACATCATAGCATATAACACTCTGAACATGCGAACTCTGATAAATACATCCAGTCCTATGTTCAATAAGTCTTATATACATGATAAAATCTGACATGATAATATATAAAATACTGGATAGATAATCATACACACAAGCACACACACACACATACACATACATACATATAGCTCTAAAACCTCCTACAACTAGCAATATCTCCCCCCTCTATTTGACCTACTCAAGGAATAAATAACAAAAGAGAAAACATAAAGTGGTTTAGACATAAAGCATGATGAGTGAAATGTTCTATAAATTGCATGATAATTAACGTGTAGGTATTTTATGATCAGCATACTAAGTGATCCATTCAAGGTAATAAAACCATATTTCAACTTATATCTTGTCACGCATACACTAAGTGTAATAATCAGCATTTTAACGACTGTTTATTTAAATAATTAATTTAAATATCGAATCATTCATTAATTGAAGGTCTAAAGTCTGGCTTTTCGTATATGGGCGAATCAGGACTTAAGACCACTTCCATTGAGTATGGCTTGAGGTTGTGAATCAAAATGACTTTAAATATCACTATATTTGAAGTCATGGTAATTTCAAAGTTTACTTATTGTTATATGTATTTTATAAAAGTATATATGTAGTTAGGTCCAATGGGATCACGACTAATGGCTCATATTTTTAGGACGAGGACTTCATTATGAGACGTATGATTGAAGAATTTTCAAGCAATGTGATGGCCAAAATGATTTCGAAATGTGTAAAATTATCATAATAGAGTGCTATCTCAATAACAACAAAATTTGTACCATCAGGATCAGAAAAGATAAACGATGTGCATCGACAGGTTTCATGGTGATCTGATGTGGTGTGTGATCATACGAGCTCGAAACATATGGAAATTTATTTGAGAAATTAGATAATATATGACAGAGTTAAAGGTATGCCTTAAGGGCAATTATGTAATCTATTACATATATCTAACTCGTTGACTAATCTTGTTTGAAATAAAAGGTATTTTCTTCCTATTATATACTTGATATGATGAGATTATATTAGTTAATTAACTTAATTAAAAGTATATTTAATAGAAAAATCCATAAATGGTATGTTTTGTGATAGTAGTTACAAAGTGTTGTAAGCGTGAGTAATTTATCACAACGAAACAAATATACCATTTTAAATGTTCCTAGTCAAGATGCATCGAGATTGGATATCGTTATATCCGTTAAGACTGGAGTAAATAATGCTCTCCAAATGTTGGACAGTGTGTTACTCATGACTACTAGGGCATCTAAGGGTTATGTACTAATAGTTATTGGATAACTATGGAATGACTCACTCGATAATTTTCTGTTGGTTAATATAACTAAGGTCAAACAGAAAATACCGATGTGACTGATTTACATAGTTCTCTCAACTTAAGAATACTGTGGATCTTCAATATGAAAGCTCTGCTTTAATTATAGCCAAATCACGGCAAGGCGTCCATCGAGTGACTATAGTTAGGTCAAGTGGAAGTATTGGAAGTGAAGCACCATTCAAGAGAGGATTCATCTTCTCTGTTATATGCGGTTAATATCATAGTCAACTCAAAGTCAAAGTCTCTAACCAGAGCATTTCGGTTAATAATAATTGTTATTATTGAACAAAGGACTTTGTATTTAGACTATAAAGTTGAATGTGGACCAGTTTGGAATTTTGATCGTTACCAAATTCCATAAGTCTAAAGTGATATAGTTTGGACGAAGAGAATTGGTGTAAACAAATGTCACAATCGGGTAACGCTTATTAAACTAAAATTAGATTTTCACCGGAAATGAGTAAGCGATAAATTTGGCCATAATGTCACGCTACCTACTAAGTGACATGTGAACGTTAATATTAGAATGATTCGAAGTTTATCGTATTAACCAAATTTACACCCAAGTGTTCCACAGCCGAAATGATGAATTCCCTTTAGACCGAACGATTTAATTAGTTTATAATTATTATAAATTAATTTATATATATGAAATATTAATTATAAAATTTGAATATGATTTAATAAGTAAATAATTTTATATATATTTATAACAGTTATATATACATTGATCGCTATATAATATCAACAAGCGATTAAATTAGATTTAATTGCATAGTATTATGGCTTGGGCTTAGATGAGTTGAAGGCCCATCATTAAGGCCGTAAAATTTCGGTTCTGGGAAAGTCTAGGGGTGGCTAAAACATAGAGAATTGGCTTGGAGATAATGGGTTGAGATCAAGTGAGAATCGGTTAAAAGGTTTTCCTCGTTTCTCTCTAATACAAACCTATATCTGTGTGTGTATCTCTAAAAATAACGATGAAACTTTGCTGACAGCCATTTCCTTCTACATTTTTGGTTAAAACATAGCTCTCAATCTACTCCTAAATTCTCATTTATATTTCAAATTAAAATATTATTCGATAGTTAGAGATCGATGATTCTGGACTTACAATCTGACGAATCATGAACAATAAAAGGAAAGGAGTCATGCTTCAATGTGGATTCAAAGGAATCATTAAATTGGTAATTTTAATTCATATTATGGTAATTAAATTATATTCTATGATCCTATAGTGAGAAATTTCATATCTGTTTAAATATATTGCTACTATATGCTTAGTTAGGTAAGATTTTGTAAATAGATGTAGGTGTCACAAATCGGTTTGGTTACGTGCATAATTTGTTTATTATACTATTTGATTTATGTATAGACAAATGTTGTTTACTGTACAAAATAATTTTTTGTCATTAATAATTATTTTATATATATTTGTTAATAAACTCATATATATATTTATATTAGTGTATATTTCTCTCTCATAATAGAATATACGCATATATAAGATATATATATATATATATATATATATATATATATGATTTAAAAGTTTGGTACACTTATTTATATATAATATGAATTAACAAATTAAAAATTTATCATACATATATTCATATTTTTAAATTAACATTTATAGAATTTTAAATTGATTATTATATATAAAATAATTATTACATTTAAAATTAAATTTTATATATTTTTTAAATATTATATCATACCAGAAACGTATAGAAAAAATTTAGGATGTTTTCAATAAAGTTTAGTATTTTAATAATTAATATTATTTTGGAAAAATTGTTTATGATTTATTAAAAATAATAATTCAATTGAAAAATTCTTAAAAAAAAATTGTATCCTTTCATTCATGATCCTAGAATTTTTAAAATTTTAAATTGAATTTATCATTGCTGAAATCAATGTATTTGTTTTAAAAAATAATATTTCAACTTTGAAAAATCTTTATATTTTTCTAAGCTCTATTTTATGATCTTAGATTTTTGAAAATTGGAAAATTTTAATTTTCATCAATAGATTATTTATGTTAATTATTTATGGATGAAAACGTTATTTTATTCATAATATATATACAAATTAAAATGCTAAAATTATTATATTTGCAAAACTAAGTTAATTTTCAATTATAAATAATTATTAACAATTGTTCTCTCTCTTTCTATATATATGTTAATCAATATATAAATGTTATATGTTCATATATTATATATAATATATTTATACATACATGTGTATGTGTGTGTTCTGTAACACATATACATGCACATATTTGGATAACATACATGACATACAAAATAAGCTAATTTGTCTGTTGCGTTGTAAATCCCAACATCTACATATGGGCATATTATATCTTTCGCGGATTATTATGTTACACATGCACTCACACATATATGTATATGATACATATATGTATAAACTAAATCAAATAAAATTAATTTCACATCTTAATATATTTGAATTTAAATAAAATAAGTGATTTTATTTAAATGAAATTTAGAAATGTTCTAATTCAGTTAGACTTCATTGGCCCAATAAAGACTAATAGGGTAGATTTTTTGAAATTCACCCATAACTTCCACTGCGGGGTGGTTCAGTTTCAACCATGGTAGCAGAGCCCAGTAGCCTATGCAATCTAAATTAGTCATATTATGACTAATTAATTAAGCTTACCCGCTTAGTATAGTATCTAGAAAGGTAATGTTTAGGATTGGAATTGGGTAATCAAGTACCTTGTCCTACCTGGTTACCGACCTGTCCCGAAAGGTGAAATGAGCCCAAAGGTTGCGCCTAATAGAAAAGGGCAAACTTAGTTGGGCCTTGGGCTAATTTTCAAAATCATTTTGAAAATTAATGTCAAAGATTTTAAATTTAATAGTTAAATTTAAAATAAAACATGTTCATTGTAAAATTATAATACTACATAAGTTTTCAAAATGTTTGAAAGGATAATGATATTTTCAAAATGTTTATAATAATTTTGAATTCTAAATTTATTTATAAGATTAAAAAAAAAATTAAATATGTTAATTAATTAATGCATATATGCATGTATTATATATGTTGATATATGTTATGTTATTCGAAAATGTTTAAGATAACATAAGTATACATCTATGTATAGAAGATAAATTTTAATAAAAAAAATTAATTGAATAAATTAATTAAAGGTTAATTAACTAAATAAAATACACATAATGATATATATATGTGTTACACTATAAACATTATAGTATACACTATAAATGTTATAGCAGATGTATCCAATATAAAATTTATATTGGAATACTAATTTCAAATTAATTAAAGAGTTAATTGATTAAAATTAATTAGATAAGATTTAATTAATAATATATTATACGTAAGACTATCATATAAATAATATGAAATATAAAAGTTACATAACAATAAAACTTATATGATGTGTGTAAAAACTAAATGTGGAACATTAAAGAAACCTAAATAGACTTGAAAAATAAATACATATGTAAATGTACATATACTGTGATTTTTGATGTGTCTGATACTTGAATTGCTGGGGTATTTCATAAAAAAATAAGATTCTATAAGTCGATATCACTCAAATATATATTAAAGATTATGAATCTTCAATATAATGTCATCCTCCACCATATATACACACACACACACACACACACACACACACACACACTACTAATAATGAAAACTGTCTGAACTGTTTTCAACCGCGTCTTTTTGAATTGCCAAAAATACCCTCTGTGTCAAATTTATCCAATTCAAACTCCGTCCTTCTCCCGTGTAAATAAGATAAACCGCATAGTTGTAATTTTCGATTTTCTTATTTTCTAACGCATCCAAGCCTCTATACTTGCATTCCGGTTCTTCTACTGCTAGGGTTACTCGCCTCCATGATATCAAAATTCCAAAATCCGCATCTACAAACCACTTCATTCTGATTATAAATTGTAACCAGTACTTCTACCTCCATAAACTCAAAATCCAAAATCCACAACTATAAACTACATCAGCCACTGCAAATTGCGACCCTTCTTCCACTGTTGGGGTTTCTCCACCTTCGTAATCCCAAAATCCAAAATATGCATCCACAAATGCCATCAGTCAAGATTTCAAATTGCAACTGCTAAAGAGGATTTCATCGTATGAGTATTTATGACAAAGAACATAGTCATTACGAGCAGCAAAGGTAAATTATAATCTGCATTAATATCATCTTTTTCGATCATCATGTCTGCTTGAATTGACGCCTTCCGTCCTTAATACGGTAGCTTGGATTTGACTTACATTTGATTTTTAATTTATGGTTTTTTTCTTTCTTGCGATTGGATGTGGTATTGTGAGAATTTTGTTATTTTATGGTTTATGGTCGATGTGGAGATCAGATATAAAAAACACCATCTTTCTCTTTCGGGGCTTACTGGTTTACACCGTGATGTTATTTTGCAATTCTGAGGCCAAAGTAATTGAAAATATTAAAAAGGCAATTTAATGTTTTTGGATTGTAGTATATTTTGTCAAGAATTGTTGTATTTCTATTATCCTAGAATCATTCATCATCGTTCTTAAATCAATGATTATTTTTGCTCGATTTGGTCTGACCATGTCTTGATAAGTTTTTATAAGCTTTAGTACAACTTATTTGTGTAAGTTTACTTCCTTTATAACATGGATTGACACATATTATAATCTTGTTTACTAAATTTTTAGCTTGATAGTATGATCAAATAAATTTATAACAAAAATTTGCCTGCATCCATTGAAATGTTGCTCCGGGAATATACTACAGTGTTTTTTATAACATTTAATTGTATGAATACACTGATATGTATCCTATTTGAAGGCAAATATGCAGGTACGTTACCTTAAACTTCAAAGGCCTTTGTACGATGGAGATTGCGATATGCTATTAAGTATATGTTTAAGCCGAGTTTTACTTCACTATGGACCTTACTTGTTTTTTTAATTTCTAACTTTTCTAGATTAACATAAATTAAATGTGAAATAAAATTATAACTTGAACCTTTGTTACAATGGTTTAAATTTACCAATATTAAGCATGTATATTCAATTATACTTGCACTATTTTGAGTGCATTAGGTCTTGATTTTGTAGTCACCATGTCTGGAATCACAACCTTACCAGTTGAAAGCTCGTGTGCTAGATTTCACAGTTCGTTTTTTAATTATCATTTATTTTGTTATTTTAATTTAGCAACAGTATACTAGAGTGTTATTATTATTATATGTCAAATTAGTAAAAGTACTTGATTGAATCATTTTCTTCTTGGTAGAACTAGCTGTATAAGAGCAAAACCATTACAAATCAAAATCTATTTTCCAGTTCAAAATAAAAACTATTTATTAATTTTTCCAAACTCTATTATTCAGTAGTTATAATTGGTCAATAGCAAGGAGTTATTAATGATTTTCACATTTACATAGTCATAAAATATTTATTCCTTACTTCAAACTTAACGCTTAAACTATGAATACAGGTAAATCTTAAACTTTATAATAATTATCTTTCCAGCAAGCCGAGCATAGGTACAACATAACCATCCTGCTTTAATTTTTAAATTGATCTAAAAATTGATTAACAAATTACAACATCAATAATAATGTTCCCACTCATATTAACAAATCTGTGATGATCTAATTTGATAGGAAGTTACATATCTATATCTATGTGTCTGCTCCTTTTTTCCCACTATTGCAATTATATTCCCATTTAAGCTTACATTATTTCCCCGACATACGGTGCAACCAAGGTGTAGAAATTGAGGCTGTAACAGGGAATAAATTTCTTACCTTCTTCCACAAGCAGATTGAACAGGGAAAAATATACCGTATCAGTGGATGCGAAGTAATCAATATTAAAAAGGGTTTTAGGGTAGTTTTAAAGGACATTCAAATTGACATATTAGGATGCACAAAATTTGATATGTCAGGGAGCAGGAAATCTCAATACTCCAATTTAAATTCTCATTCTTCAATTTAAATTCTCATTTGCCAACTATGGCATAGTTGTCAACCGTATGGGTCTCCATTTACCTAACAAGTGACCGACCCTTTACTCATTTCTACATGTACGGACAATATTATTCACCATTTGAATACATTAACATACAAACTCAACTTACAGTGCAGATATATTAGGACTTCAATGGAAAACATGCAATGTGGAGGATGGTGTTAAGCGCAACAGCGATCCAACAACAAAAAGAACACTGCTTATCGAGTTAGCATGGTAATAGCAAAGCAACATATATTCGTCGCTGATTATTATGACATCTCCATTCAATAGAAATTATACATTACTTTCTTCTCACATTTCCAAAGCGAAAAAAAGATTGAAACTACACATTGAGGGTGGGAAAACAAAGTTGATAGACCATTGCCAAACCAAGAACAATATGCCAACTGTTATCTTCACCTCATCGATGGCGAGAACATTTCAATGTTAGTTCCATCTACCATTTAATTTAAACATTTACCGTTTTTAGAACATAGATAAAGATGAGCCCTACTTTGGACGATGCATTATAGCAAATCCTTTCTAAGCTTTTGGTCTTTATACCCACTCCCTTTATATTTTTCCTCCTAACTACCCTAACATTTTCTCTACTCCTTTGAATAAATAAAAAGCAGAAAATATGTACGTAGGAAACCATTTTTTGGAAAAATATTTATCTGATGAGCATGCTTGTGCTAAAAGAATCGATATTAGGATAGTTTCACTTATAATATGGTTGACAATTCTCTTCACTCATGTTTTGTCAATTCAAAATAGTTTTACTCCAGTGGTCTAATATGCATGTTGCGTTTTCGTACTTTATGAATCTATATATGCACTTGAAAATTTACTATGTTTAACCAAGAGCATGCAAAGCTACTATGTAGGAATACATTGTTGCAACTAATATTACATTTATGAGAAAACTTGCTTACATCATTAGCATATATTATTTTTCTATGTAAATTTAACGTTCTCATCCTTTTTGAGTTTTTATGCTTATAAGACTTCCTGTTGGTTTCCGTACTTGCGTTTTCCAATCTACTTAGAACTAAGCTGATGTGATAAGTTAATTTAATTAACTAAATAATTTACTATTCCAACTATTACATTGACCTAAGGGTTTAAAACTATCACTGGAATGTAAAACTGGTAATTGGTACGGACATAGGTTCCAAATTTTTTCAGGCATCGGTTGACAGACTAAATAGATTATGAACTGATATTTTTCCAATTCACATGTGCATACACAGAGCAACATGGTTCAACTTCAAGGGAAGATATCAAAATCCACACCAAGAAAAGGTTGGACCTACTAAAGCTACAGACACTACATAATGGAAAGAACAACACATTGGACATCAGGTTTAGTTTGGTTATACATGTTTTCAGTTCATGGCAGTGTCATACTATACCTATAATTTTTAAATCCAGATGTACCTAATGGTCTTCCAGGTGGGTGCTATTGAGATATCGGGCCCTGTTTTTACCGATAAAAGCCTGTGCTCAAAAGAATATATTTTCTTGAGCATGGGCTTTTTGGTCAAAACGTATCTTGTCTTTATCACGAGTTATTTCCCTTGGTTAACAATACTTATAGTTTTGACAATATTCGCGGGTTCCTCAACTTTATTTCTCCCTCATAAAGGGAATAAGATATTTAGATGGTATACTATATGTATTTGTTTGTTAGAACTCCTTATAACAACCTATGTCTTCTGTTATCATTTCCAATTGGACGATCCATTAATTCAATTAGAAGAGGATGCTAAATGGATAAATGTTTTCAATTTTCACTGGAGACTGGGAATCGACGGACTTTCCATAGGACCTATTTTACTAACAGGATTTATCACTACTTTAACTACTTTAGCAGCTTGGCCTGTTACTCGAAATTCGCGATTGTTCTATTTCCTGGTGTTAGCAATGTACATTGGTCAAATAGGATTATTTTCTTCTAGAGATCTTTTACGTTTTTTTATCATGTGGGAGTTAGAATTAATTCCTGTTTACTTACTTTTATCTATGTGGGGAGGAAAGAAACGTTTGTACTCAGCTATAAAGTTTATTTTGTACACTGCGGGGGGTTCCATTTTTCTCTTAATAGGAGTTCTAAGTATGGGTTTATATGGTTCTAATGAACCGACATTGGATTTTGACAGATTAGCTAATCAGTCATATCCTGTGACATTAGAAATAATATTCTATTTGGGCTTCCTTATTTCTTATGCTGTCAAATCACCGATTATACCCCTACATACATGGTTACCAGATACCCATGGAGAAGCACATTACAGTACATGTATGCTTCTAGCGGGAATCTTATTAAAAATGGGAGCATATGGATTAATTCGTATCAATATGGAATTATTACCACATGCTCACTCTATATTTTCTCCCTGGTTAGTGATAGTGGGGGCAATCCAAATAATTTATGCAGCTTCAACCTCGCTTGGTCAACGCAATCAAAAAAGAGAATAGCCTATTCTTCTGTATCACACATGGGTTTCACAATTATAGGAATTAGTTCTATAACCGACATGGGACTCAACGGAGCCATTTTACAAATACTCTCTCATGGATTTATTGGCGCTGCACTTTTTTTCTTGGTAGGAATGAGTTGTGATAGAATACGTCTTGTTTATCTCGACGAGATGGGGGGAATATCCGTTCTAATGCCAAAAATATTTACCATGTTTAGTAGTTTCTCGATGGCTTCTCTTGCATTGCCGGGAATGAGTGGTTTTGTTGCGGAATTAGTAGTGTTTTTTGGACTAATTACCAGTCCAAAATATCTTTTAATGCCAAAAATATTAATTACCCTTGTAATGGCAATTGGAATGATATTAACTCCTATTTATTTGTTATCTATGTTACGGCAAATGTTCTATGGATACAATTTTTTCAATGTTCTAAACTCAAATCTCGTGGATTCTGGACCACGATAACTATTTGTTTCAATCTGTATCCTTTTACCCGTAATAGGAACTGGTATTTATCCCGATTTCGTTCTTTCTTTATCAGTTGACAAGATACAAGCTATCCTATCTAATTATTTTCATTGGTAGTTTTTTTCTTAATGAGATAGAAAGTCTTATAATTGAAAATTATAATATTTTTGAAACTATTCGTTGTACAACGAAAATAATAATAATAAAGTGAATTAGAAAGATGTATCCCACGTTTTTAAGAACTGTTTGAATTAAGATTCAAACAGTTCTTAAAAACTCACACAAATTTCGTTATATATGTCTTACTTATTCCGCATGGAATTTCTACAATTTAACTAGATTTTATGTGAATGAACCATAACTATGTAGACCTATTCCTAATAGATTGATCCCAAAATAGCATATCCAAATTATAAAAAATTCTATAGAAGCTACAAGTGCCGAATTCGTACCGTGCAAACTTTGATTTGTTCTAGTATGTGAATAAATCGCGAATATGGTCCAAGTAATAAATGCCCAAGTTTCCTTGGGGTCCCAATTCCAATAAGACCCCCATGCTTCGTTATCCCATACTGCTCCAGAAAGAACACCTATGGTTAAATAGATAAACCCTAAACTAATAACACGATAACTCCAATAATCCAAACGCTGAATTAATTGATATTTATAATAATTTGGAAATGAAAGAAAAGAAGTGCTTTTAACAACACTTCTTTTTTCGTTCAAGTATTCAATCTTCCCAAAGAAAAATGACTTAATTAATATTAATAAATTTTCCTTCTAAAAAAAATATCGATGTTTTTTCGAAATGTAATGACTAAAAAAGCGACTGATAATAACGAACCACATAAAAGAGCCGCATAGCTCAATAACATCATACTTACATGCGTCATTAACCACTGAGATTGTAGAGCAGGTACTAATATTGCTGACTGATGCATTTTACTTGAAAGACCAGATGTAGCGAAACCTTGAGTAAAAATGGCACTTGGCGCGGTTATTGTGCTTAAATCATTTTTATGATTCCATAGCTTGGAAACCATATGAATAATGGAAAAACTCCACGAAAGGAAGATCAATGACTCGTATAAATTACTTAATGGAAAATGTCTCGAAGAAATCCAACGAATAACTAATAATCCTGTTAGAGAAAAAAAAAAGCTAACATTCCTTTTTCCGACGAATGGCGTAATCCGAGGATTTCGTGAACTGATAGAATCATCAAATGAATCGCAATCACAATTGAAACGATCGAAAAAGAGAGATGAGTTAATATATGTTCTAAAATCGCAAATATCATACATAAAAAGGGTCTCATTACAGAATTGAAATAGGGAATTAAATACATTATAAGATCCACTCTATCTCTTTTAGAGTATGCCGCTACTCGGACTCGAACCGAGATGCTCTAGCACTACTTCCTAAGAGCAGCGTGTCTACCAATTTCACCATAGCGGCTTAGTTGAAATAATAATAGTCAATTCATGTTGAATCGTCTAGATGTAGATTCTAGAATCCGATATAGTTATCCTCTAGGAAATGGATGAATAAGGGTTCTTTTAAACTCTTTTGTTTAAATTAAAGTATTCTTTTCATTTTTAATAACACCTAGAAAACTTAGAAAGATTTTTTTTATCAAAAAATAAACATAAATTAAATAAATAGGATGATTTTATACATATCAAGATATAATTACTAAATTCAATAAACAAAATTAGAAATTAAAAGACTCGTTTTCTAAAAATCTTGTTTTTAGTCTACTTTTTAATGTATTTAGTGTATTAGTGTATTAATATTTGTTGTTTGTTATGTACATAATTTAAATATAGAATAATACTTAGTAAACGTAAACAAAACAAATTTCATTTGATCTTGAGATAGACATATAATAAAACAGTTTTAATATTCATTATAATTACATTTTATTTCTTTTCCATTAGGAAAAGAAATAAAATAATACTTAGAACCAAACAAGCAGCTATTTTATGTCGAATATTAACTTATCTGTCTGCTAATTCTAACTAATCTTGAGGAGGTAAATAAATACATAAGTTAATGAAAAATTTGCATATTCTATATATAGAAAAGTTCTTTAAATCACGGAATTCAAATTATTCCAAGATTTTCTTATTTGTTTGCCGAACAAAAAAAACTTTTTGAGTTTCCCGTAGAAACTGACTTTGCTAAAGAAAAGGCTTTTAGTGCAACTAAATTTCCCTTTTTCTTCCAAATATTTCTATGAATACGTTTTTTTGATATAGAAGTACGTTTTTTTGGAACTGCCATAAAAAAAAGAGTTCTTCCTTTTTATTGTTGTATGTGAAAGACATGTATTGATCTATATGGATTGTTTTTTTTTAGTTTTAGCCATTTTTTATATTATATTTAATTTCGTCAATAATCTTTTTTTTATATACAAGTATATTGTTTATATATACATGTGTGTTACATATATGATAAACTAGGAAAAAATAGAAGAAAAGAAAGAAAATTTTTTAAAGGAATTTTCTAGTAGTTAATATGTTAAACAAGACATTTCGTTAGCTAAGAAAAGGAATTTTCATTTTACGTTTTTTTTATTCAGTTCTAGAATATAAGAAGGAAGGATTTTTATAAGATTTCTGATATTTTCTTATCTTATTGGATTGAAATCCAATCAATAAATTTCATAAAAAATAGAAATTAGGTAATTTAAAAAAATTACTGGAAGAATTAGTTGATTTATTGATGCAAACTATATATCCATATCCATATCCATATTCTACTGATATTGGTATAGTTATTTTTGCTTACTTTGCTTACTTTTCTTACTTTTTCTTTGCTTACTATAGTATATGATATGGTTATATATTACTAGAATACAATTCTAGTCTAGTGGCAAAAAAAAATTTTAATATCATATTCTCCTTCTCTTTTTAAAAAAAATATATTTTTCTACTTCAAAAATGAATATTTTAGTTAAAAAATTAATAACTAAAAATTGACTCTATATCGAGCTATTTGGACAAAGCATTTAAGCAACAATTTATAACTTTTTCAAAATTTTGAAATATCTGAAAAAAATAAGAAAAATGTAAAATAAGAATATTTAAGATTTCATATCTTTTTTTTCATTTTTTTATTGTTTTCTTGAAAAGCAATACAAATTGGTGAATCGGAAACAATTATAAGAAAAAAACGAAAATTTGTGTTTTTTATGGAACATGCATATAAATATGCATGGATAATATCCTTTCTTCCATTTCCTATCACTATGTTAATAGGATTTGGACTTCTACTTATTCCTGCAGCAACAAAAAATATTCGACGTATGTTGGCTTTCCCGAGTGTTTTGATGCTAACTATAGCTATGGTATTTTCTGTTAATCTTTCTATTCAGCAAATAAACGGATAAGTAGTCATATTTTTTGTTTCTCTCTTCATCTTTGGATTCTTATCTAATGATCCGGTCCGTAATCCTGGACGTGAGGAATAAAAAAAAAGATTTTGAAAGTCTGAAGCGATCGAGGGGAGCGGAGAGAGAGGGATTCCAACCCTCGGTACAAATAACTCGTACAATGGATTATCAATCTGTCGCTTTAGTCCACTCAGCCATCTCTCCCAATTCAAATTGCAAATTTTTTATGTGGTATGACAGGCGAAGTAAAAAAAAATTAAATTGAAAAACCTTACTTCCTTGATTTTTATTTTGTAAGAAATTCCATTCCCCCGGCCAGTACTTAACCAGGCTGGGTTATTACATTACTTCTGATGAATCAATCATTTCATAGATCAAATGATTTCATTTTTTTTTTTATTATATCAAATCAAAGATACTTGTTATTGAAGTTATTGAAGTAACAATAAAGACAATTTTTGTCTCCATTCCAAGTGTAATTTCTTAGTATTAGTAATATAATACTATAGAAAATACTATAAAATATGAAAATGAAAGAATATTAAAATTAATAATTTTTTTGTTAGTATTTATTTTATTAGTATTAAGTAGTATTTTGAATTTTGAGTCTTTTTTCTCAATTTAGTTAATTATTTAACTGGAAAAAGGCACATACATATATTAAATAATATAATATAAAAAATGAAACACACATATGTTATAACACAATAATATAACATAACTCTTTTATTTGCTCAAGGGACATTGAACATTTAAGATCCAACTAATCCGAGTTCAAATTCCAAAATAGGTCAGTTGAAGGGAAAGTAAAAAAAATATATGAGGAATTCGTCGTGGTTATAGCCCAGCTTCAATAATTCCTTCAATTTTGGACTGTCAGTAATGACTTATAACAAGTGAAAAATGAGACTTTTTGCTTTATCTAACTTTATTATAATTTGGTTATTTTAAAAAACTTTCTGTACTTCGACGTCAAGTACCCCTAGTCGGGGAGGATGAAGTGTCAACGCTCAAGTTTTAATGAGTCTGATGCTATTAAGATTAAGATAGAATCTCATTCCTTTGTTCGACAAAAGGTATATTCATATATAATAATGAATATGAAGCGGGTATAGTTTAGTGGTAAAAGTGTGATTCGTTCAATTAATAACTTAAAAAGTTAAGGGGTCTTTCGGGTTTTTCATATTCCGATCAAAAAAAAACTTTAGGAACAAATCCAGGTATTGTGGACATTCCCTCATTTCCATTCCGAAGCATCTTAATCTTAAGTTTCCTATTTATTTTTATTGGAAAAATTCAATTATTGATTCACTATTCATCGACCCATATGGGTCGACTTAGCAATAATAGAATGTATATTCTATTTACTGAATCACATAAAATTTTAATCAACTCCATATATCTATTTCAAACATATGAACGGAGATGGAACGGCGGAATAAAGAACATTTTGGGCGTAGGTTCAAATTTTCGACGGGTTAAATTGAAAAAATATTTCTGGAAAAAGATTCTGTTACTTACACTTATCGAGCCTTGTTCAAAATTGGTCCAACTTCTACCTAACGTATTAGTATGATATTACGATCCGACGGGATACCACAAAAAGGAATGATTGAGATTGAATCTCCTCTTTATATCTATATAAATGAAATAAAGACAGAATAATCAGAAGTAGTATAGAGTTTTCCCTTTTTTAACACAAAAAAATAGAATTTCATGTTCCAAAAAGGATTGGCGGATTTTTTTTGGTAGGGAGGGAAATTTATAGAATACGCTTGAATTGTGTAACTTAATATAAATATACTATAAAAAAAATATTGTATTTATTAAGTACATGTTGATACGGCTATCTATCCATATATCACATCCTTTCTTGCAATTTCTGGAGCAACATTAATATGGATCACACTCCACCAAAATTTGTATTTTATATTCAATATTTCAATCTATTTATTCAATGAAAAATTGAAACATGAGAATTCTCTCTAGGGATATGTACATAAGAGAGAGACCCGTCTCGGTATCTGGGTAACAATTTTGTGTTTTGGGGTTTACATATACACATATATGTTGTTATAATTAAAATAGAAAAGTATTTTTTATTGAAAAAAAAATGAGATTAGTTATAAATCGGTCATAAATCAATTTTCTTTTTCCATTCAAGGAAATAAAATTTTATCTCCGATAAAAATTAAAATTGAGGAACCATTCACTAATTTCAATTTAAAGACTAATTTAAATTGTTAATGGTTCCAATTTGCCCTGAATTTTTTCCACATGCGGATTCTCATACACCACATAACCCTATTCCGGTCTGGTCGTGAAATACCACGATGTAGGTATCTAGGGAATAGTCGCTTCTAAAGTGAATCCTCCCTAGATACATGAATTTTATTATGATCTATTCGCGAAAATACGAATTGTGTGTCGAAGATAAAAAATGAAGTTTTTTTTATTTTTAATAAAAAAAGAATATGAAAAAATTTCTTTAAAATGAAAACTTATTCTTAGGTAAATGGATTTCGAAATGTTTCTGTAGAGTGTCCTATATCTGTTTTACATCTTCTGTACGAAAATATTCAATTCTCATAAGATCCTCCTGACTGTTATGAGATAGTTCTAATTGGTCAATAAAAATACATTTCAATGGAATTTCTTTTTTGATTTTCCTTAGCTTAGTTAATCCATTTTGAAAGGTACAAGAAGGTAGAGTAAACCTGTTTTTATTTTCCTCGAAATGAATATTCCTTTCCTCCGCATGCAGAAAAGGAATAAATAAATTAATAAAATTACGAGAAGCTTCATAAAGTGCTTCCTTAGGAGTTAAACTTCCATTCGTCCATATTTCTAGAAAAAGTATTTCTTGTTTTTCATTTCCATTTCCATAAGAATCGGATCAAAGAAAGTAGCTGCAGATTCGGATGCATATGTGATACACAAACGAATAGTTAACGATTTGCATTAACACATTTCATGCATATTAGACATTTGTAATGCCTCCTAACAACTACCTTGATTCCATGCAACAGTGATTGGGTAGTATTGTCTTATGGTGTAAAAATTCCAATTCCTATCTATCAAATTCGTAGTGTAGTTGTTTTCTTATCTCCCTCAAACTGTTCAAATGATATTAGTATAATATGTTACAATTGAAAGTAGTTTTATCATTGAGTTCTGAAATAAATCTACAATGTTTGTTTGTTGGTTTTTTATGTATCTTAGACACTGTCGCTGCCATTTTATGCACGGGTGTATACTCCTACAGACTGAATACATATAAGGAATTTTTTTACCTAGCATTCTATCAAATAGACATTTCTAGCTGCATTTCTCTACCGTCATTATATATATACACGCACACACATGTGTGTGTTCATTTTTATGTCCATGCATTTCATTTTTCTATGCCTTTATATTATGTTTAGATGACTCTTTACATGCAATAGAGTGTGTGTGTGTGTATTACCTTATCAAATTGTTCTATGTATTAAATGTAGATTTTGATAGTTACATATTTTTATTTATAGGATGCATGTTTTGTTTAAAGATGCAAGGAAGTCGCCAGTTTCTGCATCTATATTTCCTTAAATAAATATATTCAAAATGGGAACACCCAATGCTATAGCAATATCTCAGGTGTTCGTGTTTGTTCTAAGCATGTTATATAATGTTCTCTTTTTTTTATGACTTATTTGACAAGAATATTATGTAAGACGAAGATAGAAAGTGGACATATTAAATAGCGAGAAATTCCACTAATAATTAATCATACATCCATGTAGTTAAACGTAATCTCATTTTCAGTATTTAAATTGTTAATAGATTTATAAAATTAAGTAAATATTTTGATTAAAAGCGTGTTGTTGAATTGATGCATGCACATTGTGATTAGATGCAGGCCCACCTAGGCATGCGTATATACTCGTATATATTAATAAATTACTTACATACTCCTTAGCTGTTGAGAAAACTCAAGCTAGGGATGTTATGCGTAGTATTATTAATATATTGAACAGATGAGGTAAGATAACTATATGTATTTGTTGAGCAAACTCAAAGTACCTATACTATACTTAGGCCATCACGATATGGTAGGTATGAGTGAATAATCTCTTTTGATCTGTTGAGCAAATTCAAGATCGAAATAAGATTAGAACAAGGAAAATGGGTTAGGAGTTGTATGTGATACAATTAATAAGGAGTTATCCATCGTTTGTGGGGCTGTGATTTGTTGAGAAAACTCAAGGTCAGAATACCAATACAAACAAGTTCTAACGCCCACTAGTGAAGTTGTAAGACTTCTATGTTTCATCTTAGGGTTTGGAGAAACATAAAAGACTAGTGGAAGCCTTATTAGAAATATGAAATGGTAACATTTAACCTTTCTAATATTATAAGAACATATGCTATATAATGCTATAATTATCTACAATGATAAATTTGTGCATTTAATATGATTGATAATATGTTTGTCAATTAACATATATAAACAAACTGAATTGAAAGTTGTCAAATAGAAATATAATATATACTTACCAATAATTCTAATTGCATTTTATATAATTTTTCTATACCATGCAAGTGCCTAATTTCAATTACTTAATACATTCGTAAGTTGGTCTTATGAGTTTTTGAACTCTAAATGCAATTCAAGACAATGGATATTTGATCCATGTACTTTCTCATATAAATGTTATATGGTGAACAATCATAGTTTGTGGGGTAGAATATTTCAATGAAGTTAGTTCATTCGAAGTAAGCCAATAAACAGTATTTTAAGATCATGTATTCAACTTGAATGATTTCAAAAGGGTCATATTGTGTTAATGTAACACAAGACCATAAACTACGAGATACATCTAAGAATTCGATCGTTGAAATGTCATCTTGATCGGTTTACATAAAATGCAACATATTTGATGTCTTAAATGTTAAGAATAATCGAACGCGCTTTTGTAATAGGTTTGTTATGATATTGTAGTAAAGTTTTCTTTTGAATAGTTTGACCATTTGAAAGAAAAAAGAATGTATAAGAATAGATATAATTTAAGGTAAAGTTGGAATGAAGGGAATGAATAGTCACTTCTGCTTCATAGAGAAACATTGGAAAGAATTGTAATAATAATTGACACTTGATATTGGAATATGAAATATGATTCTGAAATGTGTTTTCATATAGAAAATTGTTTTATATAATATATTTACTTCTTTTAGTTCAAGATATTTGATCACAGAACTCTCCACTGTAAACTAGTTGCAGCATATGAAATAAGTAAACAACGTTACGTGAATGGTGGACCTCTAAATTTAGCATGCTATGGAGGAAATAGTGGGAGCATGCCATGTAGCACCTAATGATTGCATCAAATTATGAAAATTGTTTTCGTAGAATGTACCGAACATTATTTGTGAAATAATGTTTATGTTTGCGTCAAAATTGGTCACAAACACCCAACTGCCGGTGAAAGCACTAGGTCGTAATCACAGATCACAAATAACGAGTATGTAGAGAAATAAAGATGAAGATCACTCAGAAAACTCAAAGGAATGTAGTAAATAACACAGGATTTATAGTGGTTCGACGATCTGGCCTACGTCCACTCTGAAGTTGATGACTTTATTGATTCACTAGATGATTTCAATCGATTACAGCACGTTACAGAAGATTACAGCTCTGAAATTCAAGTACAACAATAGAGGTGAAGTGCAAAGTAGAATCCGACAGAGTCTGGACGTTCCAAAGTTGAAAAGATCCTTCTTCTGTAGGCTTTGGGGCTCTATTTATAGGTGTGGGAGGCTGATATCGCGCTCAAATTTTGGAAGACTCATTCTGGCACGTGAGGGGGCCCATACGATCGATCCCGTGAAGTTTCGACTCGATCCATGATCGATACGAACCAATTTAGTATCGATCAAGAATTCATCCAATTGAGCTGAAACTTGGTAGGAACCTTCCTCACCTTGTACGTAAGCCCGTGTGAAAATTTCGTAGCATTTGGCTTGTAGATTGTGAGATATGAACGATGCAAGATTGCATTTTCGTAAGCGCTGTCACATTCGAATTCATCCTTCGTGTCGCTTCATTTCGAATCGATCTGGACACGTAAGTGCATGATGATGTGGCACGAGATTCTTAGATTGCTCCACCTTTTATGCCGAGTTGATCGATTCATTCCGAGGTTTTTTCCTCGTTTGCATCGATAAGTCCACATCAATTGCTCGTGCCCTGTTTCACATCGATGAAATAACTCTGTCCGCCTCAATAGCTTTGGGGTTTGGAGGTGCCACTTCGTATTGATCGTTAAAGGGGGCACTATTCGTATTGATCGGCCTTGACTCTGTTCGTATCTATCAACTGATCGATATGAACTAAAGGTCCGTGGTGATCGATTCGAACAACGATTCACGATTTCTGGGGATCGATACGAAAGGCAAGTATAGGACAAGACCTTCATGAGATCGACACAAACTATGTTGCTTAGTGGAGTGCGAACAGTATCGATGCGAACAGAACCTACGTGATGACTCTGGATTGATACGAACATATGGACACGAACATGCCTTCTTGGATGGATGCGTGAACCTAATCGATACGAGCTCGATGGATTCGAGCTGTGCAATCATGGATCGATTCGAATGCGATGGGTTCGAACATACCGAGGTGAAGTCATCTTGATGGATACGAATCTGATCGATTCGAATAGACCGTTACCTCGGCTTTCTGATGGATATGAACAACATATCTTTTCTACTTGTATTGATCATATCTCATTCATACGAACTGCGATTAGCCTGAAATTTGAAACGCTGGCTTTCATGGCTTCGCTTGTCGTGTCTACTCAATGTAGCCTGATCCAGACTCGGGCAAAAATCCATCAATATCCATAGTGAACCTGCAATGTATAGTCGTATTTGACTAATTGTCTTTATTTTCTAGTTACTCTTTTGGTATCGTGGCCTTGCTAAAAGGCAGGATAATAGTTTATTTTTTGTATTGACAGAAAAACAGATATAACTATATTTCAATATTAGTATTATGAATATTCATTATGAAATAGAACTATATTATGGAAAAAAAATTCATAGTAAAAGCGATGCAACAAAAATACATATGTATCTAATATTATTTACAGATGTTTTGGAATTATAGACTAAGTCATAGTTTTCAGAAATAATTTTACTATATGATTATGAATCATATGATGCAGGTTAATTATATCTCAAACAATTAATGCCTATGCATCCATTAAGTGGTAGCATCATAAGTGTTGACGAACTCTTTGAATTAATACATATTGATATATGCAATCACAAGTCTATTAATACCAAAAGGGTTCCACATATTTTGTTATATTCATCGATGATTTATTACCAACATGAACATGTGTATTAGATACATATGTAGTAAGTTTATGATAAAATCATAGAATATAAAGGAAAAGTAAACAAAATAACATGCAATAGAATAAAAGGATTTGATTCGGTCGAGTAAGCGAGTATATTGGAAAGAGTTTCAAATGTACCTAAAAATAAATGTAAATTCAATCTCAAAAGACACTCCATGTGATACATAATGATGCATCGATAAGGAGTGATCAGACATTGTTGGACAATTTATGATTAATTATGAGTGAAGTTGAGTTAGTTTGTTTCTATAAGGTCATGTACTTAAGAGTAGTACACAAGGTTGATATTATTTCATCTAAACAATAGTTTACAAAATCATACATGATAAGGGTTTGTAAGAAATCCGAACGTATCCTGGGCCAAGGAGTTGGCAGGTTGTGCGAGTCGAAAAATTGCACGTAATAATTGTTCATGAGGGATCCTGTATGAATCTCCAAAAAGTTTTTCGAAAAGGTCTGTCATCAAATGACATATTTATGTTTTGAATACAAATTTTGTAAACTAAATCAGTTTTATAAATAAAAAGGTTCAAAAAGCGTTTATGAATCCTTATTCTATTTGCACTAGGAAACAATTGTTGTTTCAAGATATATCAACTTCATTGTGAAGGAATTTCTTTGAAAAATTTATGGTAGTTAAATGAAATTGGATCCGATCCATAGATAGAATTAGTTATATGAGATGAAGTGAAATTAACTAACCTAAATGAGTACATAGCATTAGAATGTCGAATAAGTATTCTCGTACCTCGAAAAGAAACCATGAGTTTCTTATTAATGTCGAAAATATACATTACCCTCAGTTGTTCAATTAAACCATTAAGATTGTTGACTCTATATGGTATGATGCGCAAATTTGAAAGAATTCCAAGTACGCTATCAAAATATGATTTTGGTGGTCGTAACCAAAGAGATGTGATCCATCGACCGAGATTGTGTCTTTATTGGAAAGACTAACATGGTTGGAATTAAATGAGCAACGTTGATAAGAATTCACAAATTTCAATTATTGAAATTAGCATAACAAATTCAGTATTCAACATGCTCAAGTTAATTTAGATTTACTTACAAAATTATCGCTCGATAAGACTTAATGTTTGGTACTTATGTATTGAAACAAAAATTCTAAATAATGATTTAGAGTAAGCCATTTACACATATTAACAACAGATGCCTCAAAGTCAGTGGTAGCTATATTGGGTTTGTGAGTCTCTGGATATGATCCAAAAAATTATATAAATATATCATTTTATAAGCATCAAAACTGAATAAGTATTTTGACAGAAATATCAAATAGTTTGATTTCAATCAAAGTGCAGAGGAAGCATGTGTTCATAAGAAAGAACGTTAAAAGGTACAATGATATTTCTAAACTTTAAGTAAACAACACGTTGTTGATTTTAACAATATGCTTGTACTAAAATCAACTTAGTTGTGTTAATACTCAATTTTGGATCGTAAATGATGTCTTTTACGGTGAGTATAAAAGATATAAGGATTATCCCAAAACGATATATGAGAGCACCCTAGTAAAAAGAGAACATGTAAGTTGGATTCCTTATGCATTAGCAATAGGAATTATTATACAAATAATATTGTGTAAGATATTGTGTTTCGTTTATGTATTTGATATATGGAGCAAATATAAAATCCAAATTGATATCACTAAATGGTCGTTTGAGGTGTTTGAGGTGTATTTATGAAATACTAGAGAATTGTTTATAGAAACAACGAACTCATTATGATGGAATGTTTGGACACAAACTTTTATAAGTGATATTGAGTATAACATGTTAATGATAAAATTCAATTTAAAATCTTTAGTTTGAAAATGATTCAAACTAAAAATGATTGTGGTCGATTCAACAAAATATTGAGAACATTAACTTGAATAGCACTACAATAAACCAATGTATATATATATATAAATGCACAAATTTATAATTGAGCCAAAGGTGATTTCAAATGTTGAGGATCCCATAGTAATGTTGTAAGATAACAACGTCATGAAATTGGTCATGATAGAACTTAAAGCTCACAAGAAGTTGAAAGACATACTTTGAATCATTCCACATGATAAAGGCAGTTTATCAGTGTCAGAGAAAGTTAATCGACAAGGTAGATAATTAAAACATAACAGCATACTCATTCATTAAGGGCCCGACCTGATTGGTTTTGAGAAAACTGATTGGAGAAGTTTGAATTAGATTCCATAATTGATCCCAAGTGCAAGTGGGAGATTGATAGAGTTAGGGGTATGCCCTAGAGGCAATTATGTAATTTGTTACATATATCTAACTCATTGACCAATCTTATTCGAAATAAAAGGTATTTTCTTCCTATTATATTTGATATATTGTGAGTATATTAATTATTTAACTTAATTAAAAGTATATTTAATAGAAAAATCTATAAATGGTATATTTTGTGATAGCAGTTATAAAGTGTTGTAACCGTGAGTAATTTATCGCAACGAAACAAATATACCATTTTAAATGTTCCTAGTCAAGATGCATCGAGACTGGATATCGATGTATCTGTTGAGATTGGAGTACGCTCTCCAAATGTTGGGCAATGTATTACTCACAACTGTTGGGGGTACTAAGGGATTACGTACTAGTAGTTATTGGCTAACTATAGAATGACTCACTCGACAGTTTTCTGTTGGTTAATATAGTTAAGGTCAAACAGAAAATAACGATGTGATTGATTTACATAGTTTTCTTGACTTAAAAATACTATGGATCTTCAATATGAAAGCTCCGCTTTGATTATAGCCAAATCATGGCATGGCGTCCATCGAGTGACTATAGTCGAGTCGAGCGGAAGTATTGGAAGTGAAGCACTATTCAAAAGAGGACTCGTCTCCTTAGTTATATGCGGTTAGTATCACAGTCAACTAAAAGTCAAAGTCTCTGGTCAGAGCATTTCGTTTAATAATAATTGTTATTATTGAAACAAGGACTTTGTATTTGGACTATAAAGTTGAATGTGGATGAGGCTGGAATTTTGACCATTACCAAATTCCATAAGTCTAAAGTGATATACTTTTGACGAAGAGAATTGGTGTAAATAAATGTCACAAACAGGTAACGCTTCTTAAAATAAAATTGGGTTTTTATTGAAAATTAGTAAGCGATAAATTTGGCCATAATATCACACCACCTACTAAGTGGCGTGTGAACATTAACATCCGAATAGTTCGATATTAATCGCTTACTAAATTTACACCCAAGAGTTACACAGCCGAAACGATGAATTCCCTTAAGACCGAACGATTTAATTAGTTTATAATTGTTATACATTAATTAAATTAATTAATATTTATGAAATATTAATTATAAAATTTGAATTTGATTTGAAAAATAAATAATGTTATTTATATTTATAACAGTTATAAATATATCGATCGATATACAAGATTGACAAGCAATTAAATTAGATTTAATTGCATAGTATTTTGGTCTGGGCTTAGATGGGTTTATGGCCCATCATTAGGGCTATAAAATTTCGGTTTTGGGAAGGTCTAGGGGTGGTTAAAACATAGGGAATTGGCTTGCAGATAATGGGTAGAGATCAAGTGAGAATGGGTTAAAAGGTTTTCCTCTTTTCTCTCTAATACAACCGTGTGTGTGTTTAAAAATAATGATGAATCTTTTTTCGCTGCCATTACGTTCCACATTGCTGGTTAAAAAATAGCTCTTAACCCACTCTAAAATTTTCAAATATATTTCAAATCAAAATAATACTATTTGATGGTTAGAGGTCAGTGATTCCGGACTTGCAATCTGACGAATCAAGAAGAGTAAAAGGAAGGAAGTCACTGCTTCAACGTGGATTCAAAGACATCATTAAATTGGTAATTTTAATTCATACCACAGTATTTAAATTATATTTTATAATCCTATAATGAGTAGTGTTTAAATATATTGCTACTGTATGTTTAGTTATGTGAGATTTTGTAAGTAGATGTAGTTGTCAATGGGCATAATCTGTTTATTATACTATTTGATTTATGTATATACAAATGTTGTTTGTTGTACAAAATTAATTTTTGTCACTAATAATTTTTCTATATATATTTATTAATAAATTCATATATATATATATATATATATACATATTAATGTATGTTTCTCTCTCATAATAGCATATATGCATATATAAGATATATATATATATATGATTTAACAATTTTAGTAAACTTATTTATATCTAAAATGAATTTACAAATTGGAAAATTAATTATCATACATATATTTATAATTTTAAATTAACATTTATTGAATTTTGAATTGTTTATTATATATAAAATAATTATTACATTATAAATTAGATTTCATATTTTTTATAAATATTATATCATTCCTGAAACATATAGAAAAAATTCAGGATTTTTCAATAAATTTTTTATTTTTAATAATTAATATTATTTTGGAAAAATGGTTTATAATTTATTAAAAATAATAATTTAATTCAAAATTTCTTCCAAATTCTCTATAACCTTTATTCATGATCCTAGAATTTTTAAAATTTTAAAATTTTAATTTTTATTAATATATTATTTTATATTAAATAATTATTGCCGAAATCAATGTATTTGTTCTTAAAATAATATTTCAACTTTGAAAAATCTTCAGATTTTTTAAAAGCTCTATTTTATATTCCTAGATTTTTTAAAATTGTAAAATTTGAAATTTCATCAATATATTATTTTATGTTAATTATTTATGGATGAAAACACTATTTTTTAATAATATATATAAAAATCAAAATACTAAAATTATTATATTTGCAAAACTAAGTTAATTTTGAATTATATATAATTATTATTATTTTTCTCTCTCTTTCTATATATATATATATTATATGTCCATATATTATATATATATTTATACATGCGTGTGTGTGTATTTTGTAACACATATACATGCACATATTTGGAAAACATACATGACATAGAAAATAAGCTACTACGTCGGTTGTGATGTAAATTCTGACATCTAATATGGGCATATTTTACCTTTCGTGGATTATTATGTTACACATGCACTCACACATATATGTATATGATACATTTATGTATAAACTAAATCAAATAAAATTAATTTCATATTTTATTATATTTGGATTTAAATAAAATAAATGATTTTATTTAAATAAAATTTAGAAATGTTCTAATTCAGTTAGACTTCATAGGCCCAATAAAGATCTAAAGGGTCAAAATTTTTAAAATTTACTCATAACTTCCGTTGCGGGCTGATCCAGTTCCAACAATATATATATATACATACATACATATATATATATATATAGTATTATATATCCATACTCATCACTCGAATATTTTTCCTCCACCTACTTTTCCTTCTCCTCTATATGAATACGGATCTACAAGTTAAGGATATCGAGTTTTTTACATGCATTGAGAGCTAAAAGCCACATTAGAAGAAGAGACCAGATCTGTTGATGTGACACCCATAGAAATTAATAAGAAGTAAATTAAATTAATAAATTAACAAGGATAAAAATGGAAATTTTACAAAATTCAGAGTTTGACCGCAGAAGTTACGTCGTTGCATTTTTGATAAAATTCTGATCAATTTCCATATATAATGTTCTAAAAAATGGAGCTTAAATTAAAAAGTTATGGATGTTTGAATTCTTTAGATTTAATATAATTTAAATAGCATAAAAATTCAAGTAATTAAATAATTCTTAAATTTGAAGGTTGACAGTAATTAGACTTGGGAATGAGTAAACGTTAAAAATAATGTTAACATTAAATAATAGTTAAGGAAGAAAATAATTTAAAAGCAATGACATAAAATCTTCCCAAAATAGCACGCATAGGTCGACTACTTCTTTTGGACCGGTCGATCAATGGCGGTCGACCAGTGGGTAGCGATGGTCAACCTATGTTGTTGAGTGGGGTTTAGATATTTAATGTACCAGATTCTATTATTTCTAACCGACCTTAATCTAATGGTTTTGGTGCATTTCAACCACTGTAAATAGGAGCCTAACCCCCCTCCCCCCCCCCCCCAATTTTATTCACAAACTTTTTTGGGACTCTAGCGAAGCTCCATCGGTTTATCTCTTCCTAGATTCAGAAAAAGTCCATTAGGGTTTTAGGTAAGAAATCCTATATATCTATTTTGTTTTCTATTTATTTTCCCAACCTATTATTCTCCAATTTTCTGAATCTAACGTATATATACAAATTCCTTATTGTGTGTGTGTTTATATATATATATATATATGTATGTATGTATATGTATATATATATGTATGTATATGTATATGTATGTATGAATGTATGTATAAAAGAAGAGATCTGGTAAAGATAGTTAAAGACATGTCAAATCCAAAGGAGGCAAAGCTAAGGATATACCATGAGTGGAAATGTTAGTTTTTCTATTTTAGTAATTGATTAGTATAGTTTGGGTTTAAATATACCTTGCAAAGTTTTGGTTTGCAAAAACATCATATGATAAACCCTCAAAACTACTTCAATGTGAAATGCCAATTCTATATTGGAACCTGAATTGTTTATGTCAAGGTAATGGAAATTGTGTAGCTTTGTAGTTTTCGATAATTTTACATTCTATTTCACTCCCTATTATTTTTCTTTGAATTTAGTTAAAGGGTTCTGATTAAGGAATAGTATGTAAGCTAAGGATTTTATTCATAGTTTGCACCTCTTATTCCCATGAATTAAGTAGAAATTCCTTTGCTTATTTTTATGTGAAAAAGATTTTGAATAGGGCATAAAACTGGAATTGTAAGTTTCTATTATCAATATATTCCGATATTTTGATGTAATAAGTTGAGCTTAAATTTACAAGATATACATTGGAATTTATGGATGTGAATACTAGAATTTCGGTATTGTTGATAATATGGGATAAGACTTATATAATTTTTAAAAAAGTTGACATTTAAGCACTAGTTAAGAGCATAAATCCTACACACTTCAAAATTACTAGGCATGTGCGTGTATTAGCGTAATTAACTTATAATTGCGATGTATAATTAGTTTTTTAATTTTATTAAATTCCACTTAGTAAGTAATTAATGTTAAAAGCGAAATTAGATAGATTTCTTATAACGCTTGATTATGGAAATAGTGAGAGGTGTTACAATATATGTAAAGGTTGTTATAGATTGACTAAGTTATAGGGATGTAAGATGAGTCTAAAGAATATGGAAGACTGTTCAGCTAATCTGGCTACCAGCAGTGTGACTTTGGGACTGATGTGAGACATCTTCCATAATAAATAACTGCAGTTGACATGAGATTAGTCCCAAATTCTATAGGCCGGATCTGTCTAGCTAATCTGGCTACTGGTACCTGCAAATAGTCGGACTAGTGTGAGACGTCATTGTGGCATACATGTCATAATACGAAGGACTTGCTTCTCGGGTTGAAGGTATTAAGTGGTTTTATGAGTGCCCGCCTCTTCTATATATAGGAAGTAGTAAACGATCTGGGTTATGGGTTAGGCATGGTAAAGGATATCTCAGAAGAAATCCCGCTTCAATAGGAAGTATTAAGTGGCTGAAAAGATTCTGTGCAGTGTAAGCTAGATAGATACTAATCAGGAGTCTACCATGGGATTATAAGTAGTAAATGACATGGACCTACCTTAAATAAAGGTATTAAATGGTCCGAGTCTGCCTAATTCCATTTAAAAGGTATTAAGAGACTCGAGTACCATCTCTTACATTGTTAGGACATTATGGACGATGGATATGAGTTATTAGGTGATAACAAGTTGGCTATGGGCATATATTTGGAAAGACTTTTATTTAAGTTTGAGAAAGCCTTCGAGCTTATATTTGAAAAGACCTACGATGTAGGTAGAAAACGTAAGAGATATACCTATTTAAATTATACAGTCCAAGTACTAATATAGTAAGGTACGAGATTTTTATTCACTAGATATATGTTGTTCTAACTCCCTCCTCATTCCAATACAGGTCAGGAAGGACGATGTTGAAGGTGGAGATGTTGATGAGAATCGTGGCAGTAGTCTATTTATTTACATGTTATTTTCTGTATTTTTTGATGTACCATGAAATAAAATGATGTTGTTATTTTTGGAATATTGTACTATGGATACGTAACGGTGATTATGAATATTTTGTTATGGTTTTAAATGACATTTTCAATTTATGATAAAATGGACATTGTTGTTATTATTATATTTTATCCCTCGGCTGTGAGATTCAGAATGTGTAAAAAAGTAGCTTTGCGTTGTTCATTTTACCAACCAATAGCCAGCTTTGAGATGGTTCTAAGTTTTGATAGGCCTTTTCTAGTTTGGGATATAGGCCCACTTTAAAGCGGGTAGTTACATTTGATATCAGAGCATAGGTTACCCAATCAACGGGGATAAGTAAACGTACAAGTGGCGTATTGTTATTTTTGAAAATGTTTTTCAAAAATCCTACTATATAAAAATATATATACTTATTTTAAACACATACAAAAACATTAAGCAGATCTTTACTTCAGCATATAATACCATCTTAGGTAATGTAGATGGAAAAGATTGTAACCCCAAAGTTAACAAGGCAATAAATAGGGATTTACAAGAATTTAATAAGGATATAAATAGACCAATTAAAGAGATTATTAGGGTAATTATGGAGAGATAAGTAAGGAATAATAGGTAAAACTTAGAATGAATAAATAAATGCCTTTAAAAATTGTCCGTTGGGAAAATAACCAATTATTATGGACAAATGACAATTATACAAATAACAAATAAACATATTAGATAGTAATTAAATATTATAAGGCAATATAATTGTCATTAGGATAAATTAGATAACCTTAATTATACAGAAGAAGGCTAATGGGCCTAACACAATACATAAAATTAGATAAGAGATAAGAATCTATGTGTTGTAACCAAATGAAAGTAAGGAATGAAGCAAGATGTGAAGAAGGAGTGGGGTGTACATTAATCACCAAAAGTAGATAATCATAATTTTTCTAAAGATTGAGTAAGGAAGAAAGAAGTCCAAAAGAAAGGACAATTAAAGTTAATTTCTAAATCCAACCTCATGACAAAGATAAACAGTTTATGGAAAATTTCTTGTAATGTTTTAAGTAAGTTTTTCAAAGGATTTAATGACAATAAGGAAATTCATAATTTAAAATTTTGTTGAGTTAAAATTTTCCAATAAATAAGGACTTTTGGTAAAAAGGATTTTTCATTTTTGAAATTCTAGTTTAAAATTGGTTGAATCAAAAGCTTTTTATTTTGGAGGAAAAGATTCTTCATTTTAAAAATAAATGTAAAATAGAGCGTAGATTGGACTTGATGAATTTTCTTCTATTTCATAAATTCGAAAGTTCCTTTTTCTGAAAAATCTTTCTAAAAAGGGGATTAAATGAAAACGGAACTTCATTAAATTAAGGAATAGAGAATAGAAGGATAAGAGTAACTGGGATAGGAGGAACATTTCCATACAAGGAAAATACGGAGAATAACAGCTAAAGTGGGAGCCAATTAGTTAGGAGAAAATATAAATAGAGGTAATATTAGGGATAGAAATAACATTAGAAATTTATATAAAACGGAATTGGTAATCTAGTTAGAAATTAATAGGATAGAAGTTATCCTTGTCTACTTCACCTTTCATTGTTTAAGGTTATAAAAGATGCTTTTGAATTTTTTTCCATTGGATGGAATTAAATATAAATAAGTTGGGATAATTTTGTGAATATTATAAGGAAATGCATTTATGTGAGAACGAGAACTTTATACATATTTTCCTATTTAGAACTTGTTTGAATAAAAATAAAATACTATTGAATTAACTTGGTAATAAAAGAGAAATAAATTAGGATTGATAAGAAAATGATTGTGAAAGATTATCGGGTTTAAATAAGACTTGAAATAAAGTATAAAAGATATTTAGTAAAATGACAATATATTTTAAGTAACAAAGCAATAGATGTTATGTATATTTATAGGATAATATGACAAATTGAAATTAGAAATTTGGCATGTACGTGAATAGATCACGATTTGAAATCTACTAAAACAATTGCCTGTAAGTAGAAATATCATTGAAATAATGAACTATTCATAAGCATAGGCCATAGTTTCATGGAGTAGTAAGCGTTGAAAGCAAATTTAATGAAATAAATTTATTCGTATAAAAATAATTTATTGAAAATTATTTTGTATGTTGTTTGAGAAGGGAAATTATTTTGCTCCTTTACGGAACTAAGGAATTTTTGAATTTTTGATTTAATATTATTTTGGTTTAATAGTTGAGTTTTAAATATCTTGAATTAAAATTCCAACTTTTAAAGAAATAAATCTTTGTCATAGAAAGCCCTTAAAAAGGAAAAATTGGTTAATAAAAGATAAAAAATTTCATGACTCATTTTGAGAACTATGCAATTTTTTAAAATTGGCAAAAGGGTTTCCCAACTTTATAATTTTAAAGGTAAAGATTTCAGATAAGATACTTTATAATTTTGAAATTTTTGTCTTAAGAATGGTGAGAACTAAACAAAAAAAATTATGGAGTAGATTGGGACCACTGGGTAAGGCGGCGTAAAGGTTTTATGATATAAAATAAAATAAGAATAACATGTACAACTTGATTTGGAAATCAGTCCTAGATATTTAATTGTAGAACTAGTAAAGTTGTGAAGATTGTCCTGATTTATAATTGGGTTGTTAGGTTGCCATAATTAACTTGGAATGTGAATTTATAGTTTTGATTTATTAGAGCGAGTTCTATGTAAATTCCATAAATTATCTAACTCCAAAATATGTATAAAAATGCATCGCTTGAATTAACAAGGGGTGCACCAAAAAGGAAAGAGACACGCAAGATGTGGATATTCTTTTGCATATTTTACAATGTATATTTTGTTAAAATGAATAGAAATAATTTCTTGTTGTTTCAAGTGAAGCAAAGATCTCACATTGGTTAATTCATGGAAAATTATAACGGTAATCGTTTTTAGAATGATTGCTTTAATAAATTAAAATGTGGAAATGAATGTTCTAGTTTAGAAATTGATATATTAACACAAGTATAACCGCGCTTAACATATAAAAATAGAAATAAATAAATAGCATAATTTACTACTATATACATATTAGTTAGTAATTAACAGATTAGGATTTATGGACATTAATTACAAATTTAACAGGCGATAAATTTGTAATTAATGGGAGTTAAAAAGAATTATATAGGGACCGATGAAGGAATTGAATATGACGTTGATGGAGGATTTAAATCGGCATAATAAATTGATTTTGAAACCGGTAAAAAGATTAAAGGGATTTAAATGAGGATTGATTAGAAAAGGTCCAATTTTGATATTAATGATCAATTATTAAAGGCATATTAACTGAAGTTATGAATATATCAAATTTATTATAAATCAAGAAGGAAAATTAAGGAAGGTAGATGATAGTTGAATGATATATTAGAAGTGTCTATCTTAACCGAGTAAGGAGTGTTAGGACCACAATATTATTTACACTAGTTAATGATAGATGGCAACTTCCAGCAAAATTTTCTTTTAGAGTTTTTGAGATTGTTATTGCTAGTTGTCTCTCTTAGGTTATTAGAAAAGCACATGATATGATATAAGATATGTTCTTGTTTTATCGCTGTGTTGATTTTACGAATGATACATGATCATTAGAATTTATACATATTAAAAAATAGCGTAAATAAGGAAATTTCATTAGGATGCTCGAATAGCGATAAACTATAGGTAAGACTAGAAGTTAATGAGAAAATTAGGTTAGCAACGAGGAATAAAGGATGCTTTAATCTAAGAAAATTAGGATTTTGTGAAAAATAAAATTTAGGTTGAGAAGTGACATTATTCAAGGACGATCCTTCACCTCGGAGGGGATAAGATGAATATGAGGAGAATTTTCTGTTAGAAGGGGATGGAGAAGAAGGTGGTAGAATTTTCCACTAGGTGTTTGATATGCCAAAACGAAAAAGATACAAATTAGGCAGCGAGTGAAGGCCATACAAGATCGCTAGAAATCCTATGCAGACAAGTGAAGAAAAGAGATATAGAGTTTAAAGTATGGGATATATTGTTTGTTAAAGTTTCCCCTCTTAGAAAGGCCGTGAGATTTGGAAATTTGAAAGAGTTGGCACCAAAGATTTATTGAAAATTTTCCAATTTAAAAACGAATAGAAAAACTTGCTTACCACGTGGAGCTACCGGATAAATTGGTAGGAGTCTATGACGTTTTTTCTTTTTGTTTCACGTTTGAGGAAATGCCTTAATAGCACAACCACTCTGTTAGAGCCTGATATATTGGGAGATATTGAGTCGAGCTAATAGCATCCTATGCCACCACAAGCTATGTGGACACGGAACTAGAAAACTCCACAACAAAGAAATTAGGCCGGTTCAAGTGTAATGAGGGGAGAATCCAACAAAAAACACGAGGACTCCTCATCCTAAGCTTTTCACCGGTAAACTTTTCTCTCCAAAATTAGGTTTTAGTTGCATTATGGTCATTAGATTGGATTGTAGGAGATGGTTTTTACTCGTTTACTATCACTTTTACACTGATATAGAACACTTTTTGCATGTTTAGAATTTTTGCATACATACCTATATGTCATGACACCTGCATTCATGTTAGGATTAAGCTCACCTATAGTAGTTTGCACACATAATCACATTGCACTTTTGGTTGAGCGGATGGTTGTGTAGATAAGTTGGTTGTATAACATAAATGTTTTTTTGCACGTTACGTTGTTCGCCCCTTGGAAAGGTTTCGGGGACGAAATCCTTCTAAAGAGGGAGAATGTAACATCCCGTAAAAATTAATAATAAATAAATAAAATGGATAGATAAATTAAATAAGATAAGACTAAAATTAAAATATTTCAAAAGTCATAATATAATAGCGGAACTTCTGTCATTGCATTTGTGGCGAAATTCTAATCAATTTCCATATATAATGTTGTAAAAACGGAGCTCAAGTGAAAAAGTTATGAATGTATAATGTTTTCAGATTTAAAATAATTTAAATAGAATTCAAATTCAAATAATTAATCAATTCTTAAATTTGAAAATTGAAAGTTAAAAGTGATTAGACTTGGGGGTTAAGTAAATGTTAAAAGTAACGTTAATGTTAACGTTAAATAATAGTTAAGGAAGAAAATAAATTAAAAGCAACGGCCTTCCCAAAATAGCACGTATAGGTCGATCGCTGCCCTTGGACCGGTCGACCGCTGGTGGCTACGGTTGACCTGTGCTATTGAGTGGTGGCTAGGGTTTTTAGATATTTAACAGACCAAATTTTATTATTTCTAACCAACCTTAATCCAATGATTCTGGTGCATTTCAATCGCTATAAATAGGAGCCTAGCCCCCTCACTTTTATTCACAAAATATTTTGGGGCTCTAGTGAAGCTTTGTCAATTCGTCTCTTTCTAGATTCAAAAAACTCCATTAGGTTTTCCTATAAGAAATCCCATGTATCTATTTTTTTTTCAATTTATTTTCACAATCTATTCTTATCTAATTTTTCGGATCTAATGTATATATACAAATACCTTGTTGTGTGTGGGGGGTGTGCGTATGTATCAAATAGAAGACAGCAGGTAGGGATTGTTAAAGGCATGTCAAATCCAAAGGAGGTAATGCTAAGGATATACCATGAATAGAAATTCTATTTTAGTAACTGATTAGTATAGTTTAGATTAGAATATGCCATGGGAATTTTTGGTTTGTGAAAACATCATATTATAAATCTCAAAACTCCTTCAATGCAAAAAGTCAATTCTATGTTAGAATCTTAATTGTTTATGTCAAAATAATAGAAATTGTGTAGCTTTACAGTTCAATAATTTTACATTCTATTCCACTTCTTATTCGTTTTCTTTGACTTTAGCTAAAGAGTTTTGATTAAGGAATAGTATGTAAGATACGAATTTTATTCGTAGTTTGCACCGATTATTCCCATAAATTAAATAGAAATTCCTTTGATTATTTTTATGTGAAAAAGATGTCGAATAGGGTATAAAATTGAAATTGTAAGCTTCTATTATCAATGTATTACATTATTTTGATGTAATAAGTTGAATTTAGACTTTTGTTGTATACAAGTCTACTGATTAGAATTTTTAGATATGAATATTGGAATTTTAGTATTGTTGACCTATGCGATAAGACTTGTATAATTGTTGAAAGAGTTAACATTTAAATGCTAGTTTAGGGCATAAATTCCACATGCTTAGAAATTACTAGGAGTGTGTGTGTATTAATGCAATTGACATATAAGTATAACATATGATTGAGTAGTTAAATTGGTTATTAATTTGGTAAAATACCTCTTATACAAGTAATTAATGGTAAACGCAAAATAAGAAAGATTCCTTATAAGGCCTTGATTATGGAAATGGTGAGATGTGTGGCAATATATATAGAGTGTTACAGATTATGACTAAGTTATAGGGATGCCAGGTCAATCAAAAGCACATCGAAGTCTGCCTAGCTAATCAGGTCACCAGCTGTGTGACTTTGGGACTGATGTGAGACATCATCTATAATAAGTAATTATAGTTAACGAGATGTTAGTCCCCAAATTCCGTAGGATAAATTTCCCCAGCTAATTTGGCTACCGATACCTATGAATAGTAGAACTAATGTGAGACGTCATTGTAGGGTATTGGTCATAATACGAAGGACCTTCTTTAAGGATTGAAGTAATTAAGTGGTTATGTAAGGGCCTGCCTCTTTCCTATGTATGAAGTAGTAAATGTTCAAAGTTATAAGTTAGGCATGATAGATGATATCTCAGGAAAGGGCCCGCTCCAATATGAATTATTAAGTGGCTGAAAAGATTTCTTGCAATGTTCGCTTGATAGCTACTAGTGAGGAGTCTGTCTTGGGATTATATGTAGTAAATGACATGGACTTTCCTTAAATAAAGGTATTAAATGGTCGAAGACTGCCTAATTCCGTTTAGAAGATATTAAGTGATGTTAGTACTATCTCTTACATTGATAGGACATTATGGACGATGAATATGAGTTATTGGGCGGACAACAAGTTAGCTATAGGCATATATTTGGGAGCCTTTTGTTTAAGTTTGATAAAAGCCCTCGGGCTTATGTTTGAAAAGACTTATGACGTAGGTAGAAAATGCAAGACACGTTCCTATTTAAATTATACTATCCAATTATTAATAAAGTAAGACTCGAGATTTTTATTCACCAGACATATGTTATTCCAACTCCTTCCACATTACAACACAGGTTAGGAAGTGTGATGCTGAAGGCGAGACGTTAATGAGACTTATGGTAGTAGTCTATTTATTTACTTGTTATTTTCTATAGTTTTTGATGTATCCATGAAATAAAAATGATGTTGTAATTTTGGAATATTGTACCACGGATATGCAACGGTGATTGTGGTTATTTTGTTATGGTTTTAAATGACATTTTGAATTTATGATAAAATGGGTACTATTGTTATTATAATATTTTATCCTTCCGTTATAAGATTCTGAATGCGTAGATAATATATCAGTATTGTTCATTTTACCAACCAATAGCAAGCTTTGATATGGTTCTAAATTTCAATGAGCCTTTTTTAAGTCGGGATTTAGGCCCATTTTAGAGCATGTTGTTATAGTTGAGCTCGAGGAGAGGAGAGTTTCACATCTATATATCCTGGTGGGTGCGATAAGACATGGCTGAGCTCCACTATTGCTTGCATTTGCTAAGGTTAGCATTTGTCGGAGTTAGAGGAGGAGTTAGGGATTTTTGATGGGACCTGTGTGTATCTCTTAGCGGCATGCACCTCTCGGCACACATGATCGGAGCTTTGGCTATCAGAAGGTGAACGTGACAATCAGGGCCATGAGTGCCGGGGAGAAGGTCGCAAATGAGTTTAAGGGGCCGAACTTTGAGTGTTTAGGTCTACCATGGAGTGTGTGTAGAGGAGCATGTTAGAAAAATTGGTCAGTTGAGTTGATTCGTGGTGTAAACGTTGAGAAATCAAAGAGAGAAGGTGATGAAGATATGGGTTGTGCACGTTTTGTGCATTGTGTGGTTGGAGAAGAAGATGGATTAAAGTAGTGATTAATTAATTAAGTTAATTAATTATTTATATATATTTACATATAATCCATATTCTTATAAAATCCATATCTTTTGCATACGAGGCCCTCAAGACGCCGGTTTCGTTGTTGCAACCGTATCAAGATTATCTACGACGTTGTAAAGGATCGGATCGGATCCGAACACTTGAGAATATACGGTTGGTGGAATTATAACTCTGAATTTATACTTCAGTATAAACCCCCGTAGTTATGTATGTTGAAAATGTTATCTAGAAGAGGTAGAATAACATATACATATACATATATGTGTGCGCGCGTGCAATTTTTCTTTTATTCAATTGGATTGGTTTGAGTAGATATTCAGGATAATGTATTAAGATCCTATGTAAGTATAAAATTCGGAAAAGGTACATTGTTAAACACAAATGGTCCTCATATACTTCCATAACATGCCTCATCAAAACCTTACAATCTCACAACCTAAATTGTTGTCTTGCAAGAGAAAAGAGTATATATATTAATAACACAGAGGAAAAAAAGAAAAGGCAAAGCTTAGGACCATTATATATCAAATAGATGGAGGAGTTTAAAACAATGCAATCACTCAAAACAATCTATATAATGTTTTGGTCCTGGTTACAGAAGAAATAAAAGAAATTAAAGGCAGCTGAGTTTAGAAAAAGTAATAAACGAAATAAATGCAACTATAGATGCCAACTCATTTCACGCAAGTCACCCCAGTCAACTACTCGAAGGCACGCTAATCTTTTTTATTCTCCATCACCGAACAAATAGGCTTCGGTTCTAAAATGGACGAAAAAGATAAACCGTAGCAAGAAAGGAGATCGATCAAGAAAGGTAGTATCCCAAATATATCCTGAAGGAAATTGACAGGGAAGGAGCAACAAGCCGCATCTAGCGTTGTTATGCCGTCTGTATTTCAGAGTTTCGGTTGATTTCGATTCCAAATTCCGCTAAGATAAGCTTTGATCCTTTTATTTTTGAAGTTTTGATTTTTGTTTGTAGGATTAAATCTTTGCAGTTTTGAATTAGGAGAGTAGCCATGACTTGAATTGGTAGTTGAATCCCCTTGAAAATACGTGTGTTCCGTTCATACCAAATATTCCAAATCGGTGAAGTATGAATATGTTAACCAAATGATTGTAAATTTATGGCCCTTTCTGTCTGTTAGATAAAACTCAAAGAATTGGGTGATATCAATGGAATTATAGTAAGAAATTTTAGTTTACCCATGGTTATATCCAATAAGAATTTCGAGTTGGAACAATTGAAGAAGGTGTGGTCTTTGTCTTCATGTTGAGTTGAACATAATACACAAGATTGGTCCACACTGTTATTCCATTTTATAATCTTGTATTTAGTGTTTAGTTTATTTAATCTAGCTAATAATGAATATGTTGACATTTTTTGGAGCACATTTATTATCCGTGATTACATTAGTCCATTTTTATTCATTATATTTGCATCTTATTTGGTTCCAAGCAAAATTTAAGCTGAACCGACCATCCTTATTAGGCAACCAAAACCAAAAACCTTTTTCCTTTTTATAATGAATCTTAATAGCATTGACATTTTACCAAATATGGGTAGGCAAACAATTAGAGTTTCTATTCCACTGATTCTCAATAACGAGGGAGGTGACTTTTTTGTTGGGGCCACCTAACATAGTGATACACCGCTATCCTAGTTTATCAACTAGGGACGAACCGGAAATCCTTGGGTTAAACCACATGTCTGTACCTTCACCATTGACAATTTTTCATCCATAGGGCCTTTATACCATTGTCTATCCTTTAGTAGTGTTTTCCAAGTATATGATGCATTGTTATCTAAAGCAACTATCCAAAAATTCCTTCTTTTATAATTTGTAACATGCATCCATCTAGCCTATATACCATCCCCTTAAATACATCTCTAAACTAGCAACTGCCTTGGCAATATTATCGAGTCTTCTTATACCTAGACCACCATTATTTTAGTTTATAAACATCATCCCAACTCATTCTGTGTGCTTTTGACTTACTTGTAAAATTAGCACATATAATTAACTCTATGAATTATATTTGTTGAGATTTAGGTAAATTGCATCTAAAAATGCAACATTGGATAAATAACGGTTTTAAGTTCAACCCTGCCACTTATATTTAATTGTTTACTACACTAAAGGTTGAATATTTTTTTGATTTTGTCTATTGATTGGCCAAAATCTCTTGACTTTAATTAGTTATTAGAAAAAGGAATGCCAAGATAGACAATTGGGGGATTACCCATGTTATCTTCTAAAAGATCAGAAAGTGATTGCTTATTTTTGGCCCCTTTGTTGAAAAAAAGGTCAGACTTATTTCATTTAATGATAAACTAGAGAGACAATAAATTTCCTAAAATCCTTTTTGTATGGTCTTAGCATTATTTTCAGTGACTCTGGTTAAGATTAAAATATCATTTGCATATAGCAGATGTGTAATAATGGGTTCTACCAGGTATATAGGCGTGAGACCTCCTTGAAGACATTCCAAATCTAGTTTGATAGTGAGAAATTCTAAGGCTGTGGAGATTAAGTTTGGTGAGAGGGTCTCCTTGACTTAATCCCTAATCACTTGCAAATAAACCAAAGGGGGAACCATCAACTAGGATAGAGAAGTTGGTGGATTTACGTTCATAGACCAGATTAGCAAAGGTAGTAGGTAAACCCATGTACATTAGCATGTGAAGAATAAACTTTCTACTTATCATAGGCTTTATGCAAGTGAATCTTCATGCATATATTGTTAGAAGTTTTCCTATTAAGTCCTTTAACCATTTCATAAGCCAATAAAAAGTTTTTTGAAATGACTTTCTCGGGTATAAAAGCATTTTGATTAAATTAAATTAATTCATTTTTGTAGACTTTCATTCTATTGCATATTAGGATGGCTAGAATTCCGTAAGTACATTGCAAAGGGAGATTGGTTTAAATTTTAAAACATCAGTAGAATCCTTTTTTTTTTGTATTAAGCATATAAAAGTAAGATTTACTTCTCTTATAACTTTACCTGACTGCAGGATTCCATTCATTGTTTTTCAAATATATGTTTTAATTTGATCCCAATGTATTTTGAAGAATTTAGGATTCTTACCATCAAGTCCTGGGTTGTTATTGTCGTCTATCTGAAAAATGGCAACTTTGATTTATTATATTTGGAATGGTTTATAAAGATTTTCTCTTGCATTATCTGATAGAATCTACTTGTAAGTGATGCATGGAAATTGATATGTAGTTTGTGTTGATGTGAATAAATTTGAGAAATAATTAATAGTTTCTTGAGCTAACTTCTCTGATGCTGAATCCATGTGTCATCGGGGCTAAGAAAATATTTACTCCTCCTGCAGGGATTTGGAGTTGACATTTTGTTGAAGAAAATTTTAGTAGGCCTATCCCCTTTAGTCAACCAGTTTAGCTTCATTCTTTGGTTGTTTTCTATAGCAGCTTTCCTTAAAATATTAGATAGATGCTCTGTTTTATTTGCACATTTTATCGCCAAAATTTTATCTAATGGATTTTGAAAAAGCTGGTCATATAGGTCATTAGCTTTCTTCTTAAGTTATTCAGAAATGGTCTGCATATTTCTTTTATTGTTTTGCTAAGTTTTGAGAGAATTTTCAATAGTCTTTAATTTACTCTGCAATATATGACGAGGGTTCCCTTGTGATTCAAATTTAGAGCATCATGTAGTGTGTTATGGTAGTCAGAGTGAAGATGCCAAGAATCATTATATCTAGATGGGATTCTTGTATTCACTAAAGTTTGGGTATTAAATTTGATTAACATGGGAGTGATCACTTAATGAGTGATTACCGAAATTAATACCAAATAAGGTAAATTTATCCGGCCAAGTAGAGTTAACAAACACTCTATCAATCTTTCCGTGAATAGAAAAATTAGGACCCCCTCTCAAAGTGAATTTTTTTCTAGAGCATTCAAGTTCAACGAGATTAGCAAAGAAAATGCAATTGATGAAACTGGTTTCACCCAACGAGTTGAAAACACCATTATTCATTCTATCTCGGCTAGACAACATTACATTAAAATCATCTAATATTAGCGAAGGTAGTTTGAAATAAGATGATTATTTTGTTAAATATTTCCACAACTCAACTCAATGCTCTTCAATATTGAATGCATACACTATTGCGCACAAGAAACTAATACCAACCGCATTGTGAAGAAAACATGAAACATATTGATCATTAGAGTGTAATATGATATTGTACCATTGTGTGGAATCCTATATAATAAGGATTCTACATTTTTTTATCATTATTGATGTTATGATCATATTTCCCCTTTTTATCTACTTTTGCCATGAAATTTTCTCTGATATCATTAGATAGTTTATTTTCTAGCAGTCCTAAGAAGGAGAATCTATTACTTCTCAATAACTGTAAGATCTCCAACTTTTTAAATGGGGCACTCATACCCCTAATGTTCCATGCGAGGAACTCCATATATTAAATTTGGATTGCTACTTGCTTCTACGGAAGTAGCAACTCTGGATGTCTTAGCTTTTTTAATTTTTTGCTTTTACCTTTGAGTTGACTGACAAAATTATTCCAAGCTAGGTTTTCTATTACATCAAGTGTCATGGTAGCTTTGAATTCAAATGGAGTTTCATCTAATCTAGTTTTCCTCGTCGAATTCGATTTGGTTAAATACCGAGACTTTAATGGATGATCAGATGAGGATGCAAAGGGGGGGGAAGGGGAGGGTCAGGCTGAATCTAGTAGGTCATCTGTGGCTGAGTGTGTTAAATTCAGCTCATGATCATTGCAATTATAGAGCATTTTCACGTCATTTGCTACATTTATGTTAATGTCATGAAGTGTAACTGTATTAAGTAGACTATTATAATTTACATTGTGCTCTGTTTCACTATTATGAGCTTCTGCTCCAGATTGTGTGTTTTGAACCTTGTGTTGATTTGTGTTACATGGTGGACTATTATTGTAGTTTCTGAGTTATTGGAATTTTTCACTAAATTATCCTCATTGCTTTGGGCGCTAGTTCTTGTAGGATTCACAACACTATCTTGTACATGACTCATATTATCCGTACCTACATTATTGTCAGTACCATCATCCACTTCCATTACAATATTCTCATTACCTACACTTTGATTGTTATGTTTAGGTAGCCAAATCTTTGTAAATTGACAAACTTTATCATTGTGATCGAAAATTTGGCAGTTTGTACATTTAAGTGGCTTCCATTCGTACTCGACATCATGCGTAATAATATGGTCATTATAAGTTAGGATAAGGAATTGTTTTGGGTAGTGAAACAAGCTGGAGATTTCAACAAGCACCTAGCATAAGCAATTTTGGTAATACCTTTTGTGTATTCGTCTAATTTAATATGGATACCAAGAACAGAGGTATACGACTTATACCCTCTTTAGTCTAGTAGTCAAAGGGAAGGTTAGGAAGGTGGATCCAAACTGGGATCGTGTGAAGCAATTCATTGTTTAGTTGCATATCCAAAGAAAACCTTTTCATCGTCATTAGTTTTTCATCGTAGAAATAAGGACCACCTTCTAACACTGTATCACAGTCTTCCTTTTTGTTGAATTTGATTACATAGAAACTATTTTCTTTTGAATAAATGGTGAATTCATCAATTGATTTCCAAACTATGTATATAGTCCTTAAAATATAGGTAGTGGGGTTTAGGGCCTACCACATAAATACTATAGCATTGTCCAGCTGTTGCCTAGCTTCCTAAACTACCTTATCGATCATCTTGACACATTTGATGGTATTAAATTCACATGGGTGGTGAAATTTTAGCAGAGTAAAAAGTGGGATATTGTTACCTTTTACAACATTATTCCATGCTCTACGAGTGGAGGAGGCGAAATTCTTTGCTTTTTTTGTCGGGGAGGGTTTAATAGGCAGTGATCCACGATTAGGGTTTGACACAAAGGGTGGAATAGGTTGATCTGGTGATTAGTGAAGGGAGAGTGAAGGTGTTCCAACATGAGGTAAACGGGGTTGTTTGAGACGTAATGAAGCAGGTAGAAGGGGTATAAACCTGGGCTGATGTTTCCATTTTTAGACACAACTAGGATAAAACCATCATTTGCCAGGTTGACAACAGGAGCATGTATTAAAGCATCAGGAAGGTGAAGATCAGTACTTGGGTCAGAGGACGGAAGAGGCTGGCGGTTGGGAGAGGGAAGTGCAGGTATGATTAGGGTTTCACTTTTTTAGAATTTTGCAATTTAAATTAATTAAATTATCTAAACCTTAATTTTGTAGTTATAATAGTGATAGAAGTGTTATTATACATTTTATTACTAGTAGAAATTTAAAAGTATGGCCTTTAAAGTAAGATGTAAGGCTAAAATAATTGTTTAGGCAGGTTAGACTTACATTAATATGGCCTTCGTATTGGTTAACTATGGTGTAATTCAATAACAAACTAACTAGTGATTTTTTATAAAGTTGTTTGGAAAAGTTAGAAATTATTAAAGAAGTACTATATTATTTAATAGGATTTGATTAAGGTTACAAAATACAGAATATTGTTATAAAATGATTTATTAACTTTAGGCTCTAAAAAACGGTTTGTGACATATGGGTATACACACACACACACACACACACACACACACACAAATATATATATATATATATATAATACACATTAGCTATAAAATATTTTAAGGCCTCATTAATAGCTAAACTTAATTTTAATGGAAGAATTAAGTGATATTAAGCAATAATATAATTGATTCACGGAGGATATTATTTTATAAAATAAGTTTGAAACTACTATAAAATAATACGAAGAAGATATAGTTGAAAGATTGGTTATTTAAGTAAGATACATTTTTGTTGAACTGTTTATATGATTGTATGTGTGAATTATTATTGATGAGATTATTGATTTGTTACTTTGGTTGTGTAATGCCTTCATGTATGTAAATGTGTACGATATGCGTTTATTAGTTCCATATAGTTGGGTTGGTTATATATGTATATATATATATATATAAGTGTGTGGGTATTGCATTAAGTATGTGCTTTATATATGTCTAATGTATAAATATAGTTCTGGTATATCCAACTTGGGGCAACTAGGAGATGCATGGAATATTATATACATATCTGTTAATGTACGGTTTAAAATGTTTATACATAGTTTCGGTATGTCTGACTTTGGCTACCGATTAGTGCATGAAATCCATTGTACCATCGAGCACATAATCTGTAAATGTAGTCCTAGAGCTGGGGCAAAGATAGACTATGATGCCAGTCTAGAGTAAGTCATAAACTATTCCATGGTACTCTTTTGGCATAACAAAAGGACCTATAGGCCAACTTCTTTTGAGGTGTTGGTTTTAAGGTGAGTCCATAATACAGTTGTGGATCTCGATAGATCTCTTTGGTAGCTAACGACAATTCAGTGAGATTTATCAATACACAATTTAAGCATATGTGTAGTTCGGTATGTCCGACTTAGTGTTACGGAATAGTGGATGAACTATATTTACAGATATATAAATATGTGGTTTAAGTGATATATATATATATATATATATAATTTGGGCGATCTATATATATTGGTTTCGTATGCTTGACTTGTGGCAACCGGCTAGGGCGAACCACTTCAAGAATGAATCACAATGCACTGTTGTGTACCTATGTGGGAAGGGTATATGCATGGTTTAGCATTTACATATGGTACCGGTAATGTCGGTATAGATAACCGAAAGGAAAGGACGCTAATGTGGGAATCCATTGTACTTCTAAGGCGCACGACCTGCAAATGTGGCCTCGGAGCAGGGACGAAGAGAGATTGGAACGCCAGTTTAGGTAGGTCATATACTAGTCTGTAGTATGATTAGATGCTACGACAGGACCTACACGTCAGCTACTTTGGAGGTGTTGGTTTTCAGGGGAGTCTCCAAGTTAGTTGTGGCTCTCGATAGGTCTCATTGGTATCTAACGGGTACCGGTTATATGTATGTATGTATGTATTTCGGTTTTGGGCATGGAGATGCAATGTTAGTAGCATTGTTATATCATTGTATTTGTTTTGCTTTTTAGATGCTTCGATAGGGATCGTTAAATCGATTAGTCCGTAGCGGGCTCCTCCCTTCAGTAATGATGATATCAATTTATTCTCTATTTGTCATTTACCTCTATGTTTTGTGTAGCTTATTAGTTGGTTATTGGTATTACTGTGGTATCTATATTACCCATGCATTTGTATATTATGTTACCTTTATCATGGTATACTCTTACATATCAGTCACACTATATTAGTTGTAATGGCTCGTTGATAACAAGAGAAGAGCAGGTTATGCTATGATTCCCTCCCTTTGAGTTGGATTTGCTTTATTTGTTTATGGGAAGCTCGGATTATCCCTGAGCCCCGTTTATGGAGAAAACTGGCTGTACTTCAGTAGTTTTCTATCTTTTGTATATGGTTTTCATGTACAGTATTTTGAGATTGTTCTCCACATACCAAGCTTTATGTCTGACCCACATTTTTTCTTTGTCTGTTTGCGTCATGACAACTCTTGGGTACTCGATCGAGTAGTTTAAAAGCCAGGTGCTTGTGGGGATACGCTTTCAAGATAGTTGGAGCACATTTAGTGGCAAAGTCGATACTTTGGATATATTTTTGATGTTGTAGTAGTGCACGATAAATATACTTATATACGAGACTTGTTGTATCAGATATAGTATTCTGACTTCTGTACTGATATTTATTTATCGGTTACTCCCATAAGTGTAGTCTCTTATATATTGTTTAACCTGTTATGTTCATGTATATTCAGTTATTATATATTATCATTACGCTGTGAGATTATATCACTATGCTTTGATTTGGTTTTTTATTTACCCCAACAAGCTGTTTTTTATGGTATTCAGAAGTTATACATTGTCATTTGATGTTGATTTACGATATTACGAAGGGCGAATCGTCGCATTTGGTATTGGAGCTTAGGCTCAACACTGAGGGCCAAGTAGACCAGTTTGAGTTAAGCAACTTGGTAGATGGAGATAAGTTGAGAGAGCATACTTGTATTTTTTTTCTACTACATAATATCACATACACCACTTGTCTCTTGAATTTTATTTATTCAATTGTTGGTGGCTAAGGTATCTTTGTTTAAGGCTATTTGTATGAGCTGATGGGGTGCATAAGCGACTATAGATATGTAGTTTGAGATGCCTGATTGGTTTGGAGACTATTGATACCACAAGGGATGTTCTGTCGTCCGCTAACATTTTGGCAGCTGCTTTAGGTGTTGGATGTAGTTTAGCCCTTAGGGCATAGTAGTAGAAGAGATTGACGAGCAAGCCATGACTTGGATTGATTCTAGAAGTTTTAGTCTAGGTTTATTTCTAAGATAGAAAGGGATGTGCAGCTTGGGAATTTCATCCATTTATAATAGGCTAGCTTGTCAGTGAAGGGGTATGTTAGCCAATTTAACCTTTTGGCTAAATGCAGAGTGGAGATTGTTATTACCCTTTGAAGTATGAAAGGAAGCTTGCCTAAGGTCTTTATGCATGGATTTGGGATTTATTGCTCAGTCACATCCCATTCTTGACCACTCACATTATAAATAAATTCTTTTATATAGATTAATCTTGTGTGGGTAACCTTGGCTGTTAAGCTAAGGTACAATGACTAAGAGTACTGCCATTCGAACTTGATGCACGAGCTTTCAAGTTGAATGGGATTGGTCGATGAAGTGTGACTGAGATTTGCATCCAAGTAGGGTTTCGTGATGTCCAATAATGGACAAAGACTGAGTGAATTACTTATAAGCATTTTCCTGGAGTCATTCATGTTTGAAATGTTTTACTCTTATGTTAGTAAACCTTAGGTGATGAGAGCAATCCCATGTTCTAAAAGGTATTTCCTAAGGATCAGTCAATTCATGTACCAACTCTTAATCCCTAGTTCAAGCATAGAGTTTCTAGGTGAATTGTACCAATTAAGCAAAGGTTTTTTACTCGATTCTTATGAGCAAGCACTTTAGTCAGATTCTTAGGGTGATTGAGAGATTTCCAAAGCCTAACTTTAGTCATGCGATGAGATTTCAGTAATCAGATCAAGGAACCAGATTGGAGTTTGTGTGAGAAGGGCTGACTGGCGACCTTAATTTAATAAGGAATCTTGCGAGAGAACGAATGATTGGATCATTCATCGTATCAGTTTAGATGACCATTAGTTATTGTAAAATTATAGTATATGGTTGTTAAGATTTCTTAGGATAGTTAAGAGATAGACTTCTCAACTAGTTTTTTGATGATTTATACGCTCTTCTAAGTGGTGGGATACTTGCTTGAGTGAATGTCGCGATATACTCAGTTTGTTATCCTTATTAGCATTGTAGGTTGGGGTGAGTTTGATCTCGAATGAACCCAAGCATTTGTAGATCGTCATTTATGATGATTTAATTAGTGAAGTTTCCTCCTTTGGAGAATGAGTTCTGTTTAGAAGGAAAAAATGTTTAGACTTAGATTGCTAGGTTTATTCACGAGATTTGAGGATCGATGGTCTGACATATCATATAGGTTTTCCTTTTCAAAGTGTGAAGGGTGATAGTCTTTCATGTATTGTATTCATGAAAGGAAGTTACACACTTAAGTATTTGGATCGTCTTAGATGTTGATCAGACTCATGGGAGTTTCCTGTTAGCATGCACGCTTTGACTATTATTGGTTACCATACATGTTCTTATAAACTTATTTTGAATGATTGGTTGTTTGTTTGGTAATCATTGTTGCTTGTTGTTTTTTGTTATCGTTTGTTATTGCTTATTGTTGCTTATTGACTGATTGTTATTTCTTGATTATGATTATTTATTTGTTTTTGTTGATTGATTTTTGTTGCTTCTTGATTGCTTATTGTTGCTTGATTATTGATTCGTTGTTTACTTTTATTAATTGATTTTTGTTGCTTGTTGATTGTCCATTTTGATTGTTATTGATAGCATATTGTGTCGATGTTTCTTGTTCATAGAAGGAATGGACGATGTATGTAGTGAATTATGTTTGTATAAGTGGGAAACTCTAGCGATACCATCATGATGAGTCAACTAGAGAAAGTTGTTGAGAACCGGATGTGGCTTTGGAACTCGAAGGCCTATTTATATTTTTGAGAAAATGGCAATGTGGCTTCAGACGACTGGAAGGAAAAAATGCTAGTGAGGGAGTCCATTGTACCGTTGAGATGCATAACCTACAGACGTAGTCACAGAGCATGGGCAAAGAGAAATTGAAACCCCAGTCTAGTTAGGTCACGTACTACTCTGTAATACGTTTGGGTGCTGCGATAGGATCTACATGCCAACTTCTATTGAGGTGTTGGTACTAAAAGGGGTCTACAAGTTAGCTATGACTCTCGATAGGTCTTTTTATTGGCTGATGGAAATTCGAGATAGGCATCAATTATAGATATATTTATTTTGATTTTGGATATGGAGATGTTACTTTAGTAACATTGTTATATCATTGTATTTGTTTTGCATTTCAGATACTTCGAGAGGGATCATTGGATCGATTGGTGTCCGTAGCGGGTTCACCCATCGATAATAATAGGTACTAATCTATTCTCCATTTGTCATTTACTATTACGTTGTGTGTAGCATATTAGTTGATTGTTAGTATTATTATGGTATCTATAATACCCCAAATTTTTTATATTGGTTACCTTTATCATGGTATACTATTACGTATCATTCAAACTATATTGGTTGTGCTGATTTGTTGATGATAGGAGAAAAGTGGGATATGGTATGATTCCTTACCTTTCAGTTGGGTTTACTTTACTTATTTATGAGCAGCGTGGATTATTCCAAAACTATGTTTTTTGAAGAGGACCTGCTGCACTTCAATAGTTTCCGAATTTATATATGGTTTTGATATACAGTATTTTGATATAATTCCCCTCATACTAGATTTTATGTCCGATCCACATTTTGTCTTTGTCTTTTTGTGTCATGACAATTCTCTAGTACTCGATTGAGTGGTTTGGAAGCCAAGTGCTTTTAGGGATATGCTTTCAGAACAGTTGGAGTACGTGGGAGGTGAAGTCGATAATTTAGACATATACTTGATGTTGTAGTAGTACATGATAGATATGTTATTTATATATGAGACTTATTGTATCGGATATGGTATTTTAACTTTTCGTATTGATATTTATTAATCAGTTACATCCATAAGTACAGTCTCTTATATATTATTCAGCCTGTTATGTTCAAGTATATTCAGTATATTATATATAACCTTTCCACTGTGAGATTCTAACAATGCACCTTGGTTTAATGTTTTTTTATTCACCTTGACAACTATCTTTGTGCCATTCGAGAGTCGGATGTTGTCATTTGACATTGGTTCAGAGTATTATGAAGGGTGGATTGTCCCAACAAGTTAGCATATGTCTACTACAACGCTACACAAAACATGATAATTACATCAAACTACTAAAATCATAATGGCACCTCAAGTGTAAAGTAAGCAATACACTAGCCCACTAGGCCTAGGTTCTCGATAAGGCCATGATCTGCTAAATATCATAACTAATAAATCCCAATATAATAATGCACCAACGCATCCACCCCACTACATACGAGCATATCAATCACAAGTCTATACATTACGTACTTCAGTGTTACATGCTAAGTTACATATGAGGATAAGAAGCAAGTAATCTCAGGCTTATAGTCGTTATTACCAAGGTAGGATGTCTCTAATCTCTAACTCGACGTTGCATGAATGTGCCCAAGACAAAACCACCTCCATAACCAATGATCTAGTAATATCAAGTTCTAAGACCAAAACCAAAGGTGCATGCTTAATCCGTATACACAATTTATCATATATCAAACACCATAGGCGTCTCATTTAAAAAACCACCAAACGATTGTATCAAATCACCATCTTACCTGCTCAATCTTTTGGATTCTTTTAGATAGAATCTTACATAGTTACATATTTTGTGTCAGATACTTATGTTATTACCCAACCACTCGATCGATTGGATTCAAATAACAGATTTTAAATTCCTAGCAAGCTTGGATCATACTTACCAATACCAAGTATAAAAGACAAGTAAATTTTCCTATTGTACCTATAATACCATCGATAATCTAAGAGTTAACAATATCTATCAGAATAGATCAAAACTTCATAAATATTCACAAAAGATTATTCAGAATCGTCAATAATTTTGTTGTTCTGCTCCCTCCTTAATTAGTCAATAAAGTTAATGCAGTTGAATCAATTAATAAGGTGCATGAAGAAACACATTAAGCATTTCTGTGAAAAATAGTTTTTTCTTCTAAATGTTTTTAAAACTCAAAAATTTTAACATCGTCTTTTCAGAAAGAAAAGTTTTGCTGCTGTTGTAATGAATGAACATTTATACGTGACTAATTTCCATTTTTTTAATACGTGGAAATTTATTAACGATGGCAAAATTATATGGAATAATTTTAAATCTCATCGATAATGTTCTTAGTTATGCAAGAAATGATAGGTAGCCCTTAATTGGTGGCGGTGTATTTTATTGTTATGTGATTATTTGTTAATACAATGAACTATACTTGCGAAAATTTAAGGATCCATTTGATTTAATTTTGAATTTTTTGTTTTGTATTTTCAACACGCATTACAAAAAGTGAGAAAATTGAATGAGAAAATTAAAATTATAAGTCTTTATGATGATGGAGGGATGCCAGATTTGTTGTGTTTGATGCTTTTGTTATTTCTAAAAATATTAAAAACAAAATACTTATATTTAATTTTTCATGTTAACTTTATTTTTCAAATTGGTTGTCATTCGTCGTGTGGATTTTTTTTAGATGCAAAACCGAACTAAAAACTGTAAAGCAAAGGTGCTCTAAATTTTTAGCAAGTTATATTTAAATTAAGTATAATGCTAAGGGAACATTGCTAAGGGCTACCGCTACCTGGCCGTTAATAGCCGAACTTGGTAGTCTCTTGCACAAATACAGATGTCCTTAGAGCATTCCTAATAAGGTAGGTTGGAAAATGTCAATTCTCGCTTTTTCAACCCTTACCCATCTCAGTCGAAGAAAATACAAAACCCAACGGGGCTTTGTATTTTTTCTTAGCTGGATATATTTTTGCGGGCTAAGATAGGTTGCTGTGAATAACAATCCACAACCATTGGATTGCGATCTACGAGGGGCTTTGGATTGCAATCCATAACGTACACTTAGTCGGCTTTAATAAAGCCAACTAAGTGTACAGGGAGTAGTCGGCTATAAATAAGCTGGCTACAGAATTTCCCACACTATCCTAGCTCCTCCTTATTCTTCTTCAATCGAGATCATACCAGAAAATAAAAAAGAGAAGTAAAATGATATATAAGAAGAGTATGGAGGAGTATTCGATGTAGTCGCAGTAGCAGAGATGGAAATGCTTCGATAAAAGAAGAAAACGCCCCTGCCGAAGATCTAGGAGGTCAGCGAAACACCGTTGTTAGACGAAGACGCATGGCGAGAAATACAAAAGATGCGGTTTTGAAATCCCATATCATTCAAAATTTAGAAGCCGATAAGGATTTGATCAATTTTTGTATACTTTCCAACGGCGAAATACATGTCAGCACGTGCGTCAAAGAATCTGTAAGACATCCACTTTAAAATTTTACTTTTAGTTAAAATGGTAGAATATAAATTGAATATGCTTTCAATTTAAAATTAGACTTGTCGTGAGCACATCCGTGGTTCTTGGTCTAGTTTAGTCTGGCTTTATAGATCTATTCGAACAGTTGATGCCGACGACATTATTCACGCTAATGCTTCAATTGTATTATTCCTGACCATTCTTTTTACCACCTTTGATAATCCGTGGAACATATTAAAATAGCAATCAAACATATTGTAAATAAATGGTAATTGTAGGATAAAGCTGCCATCTGGTGCTAAGAAGATAATACCGAGCGGATGCCGTGCAATGATAGGGGAAGTAGCAGGAGGTGGAAGAACGGAAAAGCCATTGCTAAAAGCAGGAAATGCATATCACAAGTGCAGGGTGAAGAGGAACTGCTGGCCTAAGGTTCGTGGTGTGGCTATGAATCCAGTGGAGCATCCTCATGGAGGAGGTAACCATCAACATGTTGGGCATGCTTCCACCGTGCATGCAGGGCCGGCTCAGAGGGCAGCCCACCAAGCCCATAGGCTGGGGCAACCAACTGGGCCGAGGCAAAATTTGTTAGTATTTGAGTTAGAAATTGTTTAAATACATAAAGTTGGTTACAACTCATTCATATAATATGCTTGGGTGTAGAGGTAGGCTGTATGCTTTCCGTTGAAATGTGCTACGTTCGATTCCCAGAGAGGGGCAGGTATTTGATTTTCAATTTTTCATCCCTGGATTTGTATTTTGGGCTGGAGCATTATATTTGTTGGGCCGGCACTGTGGGCGTGGTGATGCTCCACCCGGACAAAAGGTTGGTCTTATTGCCGCTAGGAGAACTGGTAGACAGGGCCGTTTGGATGGCAACAAATAAGTTGCTTTTTTGCTTATATAATGCAAAAGTTAAAAAGTCAATATGGATAAACAAAATCCACCGACTTTTAAAAGTCACTTTTCAACTTATTGCAAAAGCAATTTTTTTTTGCTTTTCGACTTACATAAGTCGATTTTTTATATGAAAAAATACTAAAAAAATGTATTTTCAAATTTCATATTTCCAAAATTTCAAATTTCAAATTTCAAAATTTCAAAATTTATAAATTTCAAATTCAAGTTTCAAAATTTTCAATTTCAAATTTCAATTTCAAAAATTCAAAAATTGAAAATTCCAAATTCGAAATCTCAAATTTCAAATTTTAAACTTTCAAATTTCGAAAATTTTAAATTCTAATTTCAAAATTCAAAATTTCAAAGTTAAATTTTCAAATTTCAAAATTTTGTTCAAATTTCAAAATTTTGTTCAAATTTCAAAATTTTACAAATTCAAAATTTCAAAATTGAAATTTTGAAATTTCAAAAATTCGAATTTCATAATTTCAAAACATCACATTTCAAAATTTCGAATTTTAAAATTTGAAATTACAAAAATTTGAACTTTAAAAATTCAAATTCCAAATTTCAAATTTGAATTTTCAAACTAACACTTCCAATTTCAAATTTCAAATTTTCACAAATTCAAATTTTCAAATTTCGAAATTTTGATAATTTAAATTTTCAAAATTGAAATGTCAAATCTCACAATTTCAAAATTTTCAAAATTCGAATTTCAAAATTTCAAATTTCAAAATTTTGAATTTTAAAATTTCAAATTTTCGAAATTCAACTTTAAATTTGAAATTTCAAAACTTTGAACCCTAAAATATCAAATTTTTAAAAGTTAAAATTTTGAAATTTTCAAATTCGAAATATTACAATTTAAATTTTAAAAATTTCAAATTTGAATTTTGAACTTTTTTTTTCAATTTTGACTTATAAGCCAAAAGTTTCCAAATATGCTTTTTAACTTTTTAACTTTCTAAAAGCAAAAGGACTTTTGAAATAAGCAAAAATCCTTTTGCTTTTGTTTGCCAAACGGGCCCTTAGAGGACAGGCTGCTGCTTCTGCTTCTAGGGCTGATAAGTGATCATCCACTTCCTTTATTTTTCTTTTCATTATTTTGTATAATAATAAGGATGTATGTCAAAAGACATGGGAATTTCTGGCATGTTTTAGAGTTTTTATCTTGCACACTTATTCTTTATTACACTTATCTTGCATATTTGTTTTCACAGTAGTGTGACGTATACGTGACTTCACTGGTTGTGGCACATTGATTTTCTTTCAAATATACAATGCGTAACCATGGTATTATAAACTCGTGTGCTTGGATTCTCTGGTAGCTTGATCGCTCCAGCTATAAGCGTGACGAAGAGGGCGTTACCTTCCTTCCTTATAAATTAAGTGAAGTGATGTGATGTTACTACTATAGACTGATATTTATATACTTGAGGTATTTGCTCTTCTGCCAACACACAACGTTGTGTGTGAATCATATTGTCAAACCATAAACGTCACATTTCACATGACATATTTGGTATGTCAAAATCCCTGTTCATTGTCAATTGTACTATCAAAATAATTGCGAACATGGTGGGGATAAAAATGCATGCAGGTATCTTCAGAGCCTGCAAGTTTATGTTTTCCTGGCCAACCTGTTTGATATTTATTTCAGTACTTTTGATTCATACAATTAATCAGCTTCAGAGTACATGTATAGCTAACTGATTCCTTGCCACATTTAAAGTAGTGAGAAATGTTTTTGAAGACTATATTTTTACAGTCTTTTTATCTTTTACACCTTGAATTGCCGAAGACAAAATTACCCATAGTTTTGCTGCATGTTTACCATTTTCAGCTGTAGCATCAGGCTTTCAATAATGAAAGTAAAGTCATCATGACATCCTGCCTTTGAAACTTTGTATTCGGTGAATTTAAAGCGCATTTACCTGGCCAGAGCTCGGGCGTTTTACATAAAGATGACCAAACACAAATTTCATCACAAATTCAACCAAATTGGAGACCCGACTCCGACGACGATATAGAACTGATGGGATTATAATTTTCATAACCAACCATCTTCCAATTTAATCAATTTTTGGATGATATAAATCAAAACAATATTTGTGCAATTTTCGAATTGTCTTTGAACCCTTCACAATCAATAAACAACAACACAGACACAAAAGTCCATGTCCAAGGCAATCAACTGTCGGTCCCCAAAGGTCAGACGTCTAATTCACATTTTCATACGGTTGAAAATATCAAAATTACACATGAAACTTTCAAAAAACTTTCCCTATAAACACGAATGTCTGAGTAGGTTATTCAGACGTCTGACTTCGTATTCAGACGTCTGAATCACCTATTTAGACGTCTGACTATTGCCAATTCTAGCTTCTTCAAACTGCGAAATATCTTGCCTACAAGCTCTGGTTCGTGAAATGTCTTCATAGATATCAAATCATCATCTTCAATTCCACATATAGTGTCGCCAAAATTTAACAATCTATCTCAACACTATATCCATCTCCATACACTGAGAACCAATGGTACCAAACCATCACCACCTTTACCCTCTACCAATACACTTGAATATTTTTCCAATGAGCTCAGTCAAAGCCACCGCCTATTACGCTCCGCCAACGAGCTCCGACAAAATCACCACCCGCTAACGAAGTATTAAAGGTATCGACATCCGAAAAAAAAAACATCTTAACCAAAAGATAAAAGTACTTAGGAGTTCAAACAAGTACTTGTGAAGAACATAGAACCATAATCTCTCATTGATACTCTTCATCATCAATAACCAAACTACTCCCTCCATCGTACCACCCCATGGCACCTCGCAGTTTCCAACCGATAATGTTTTGTAAACATATCCACTGCATTATTCTTTTTGTGTACCTTTTGAAAATGAATAAGATTTTCTTTATCCATGGCTATCAAAAATGACTCTCTTACCTCTATATGCCTAGTCCGAGAATTAAAAGCCAAATTCTCCATCAAATGTATAGCATCGTGGCTATCACATTGAAACATCGATACTATCGTGTTCAAAACCTATGTCAGACAACAAATACCTCCGGTATAATGCTTCATTTGTTGCTTTCACTATGGCTATCAACTCCACCTACATAGTGGATAAAACAATCATGGTTTGTAATCTAAATCTCCAACTTATGACCGTACCACCAAGAGTGAAGGCATATTCGAAAGTTGATTTTGTTCGATCCCTATCACTAGCGTATCCGAATCACAATAACCAACCAACTTGCAATTCATCCCATCACTATCGCCAAAAAAGACCATGAGATGAAGTACCGCTAAAGTATCTCAAATTAACCTTCATTTCTTCCCAATGTGATTTTCCAAATCTGTCATGTATCGACTAACCATCTCGGCGGTATTTGCAATATCAGACCTTGTATACACCATGACATACATTAAACTTTCACACCCACTTGCATATGACACTTTTTCCATATAAGTCTTGTCTTTCTCTAAAATAGGTGATCCATTAATTGAAAGCTTCATATGCAAAGGTAAATGTGTATTAGACACCTTTGTATTATCCATGCTAAACCGGCAAAGCACTTTCTGTATATACTCCTTTTATGTCAATTTAAACTCAAAACACTTTCGATTTCCTTTTATTTCCATGCCCAAAATTTTCTTTGCCCCTCCAAGATGTTTCATATCAAATTCCGATTTTAAGCAATTTTTTAACTTGTTGATTTCATTCTTATCTATAGAAGCAATGGGCATGTCATCCACATATAAAAGTAAATACGCCCAATAATTATTTTCTAACCACTTGAAATATACACTAGCATCTTTAATGCTTCTACCAAAACAACTTTCAAGCATAAAATGATCAAATCTCTTATACCATTGTCTAGGTGATTGCTTTAAACCATATAGTGATTTTTTCAATTTACAAACTATTTGGCTTACTATCTACGACAAAACCTTCTGTTCGCTACATATAGATGTCTTCATCCAAGTCATCAGGCAAGAAGGCGGTTCTCACATCAAGTTGATCCAATTTCAAATTATGAATAACAACTATAAAAAGTAACATCCGGACTAAAGTATTGTGCACAACTGGTGCAAAAATCTCATCATATTCATTTCCCTTATTTTGTACAAACCCTTTGGCCACTAATCTAGTTTCGTCCTTCGTCTTATATATCCATTTGCACCCAATAACACGGTTTCTTTTAGAAAGTGAAATCAAATCCCAAGTTTGATTCTTCAATAAAGATTGCATTTCTTCCTCTATGGCGCAAATCCATTTTGAGCTACCACTCGAATCCATGATGTCATCAAGGTCCATTGGCTCATCTTGGACTACATGAAGAGCATTGTCCAAACTATCATAAAAGCTAAGATAGTTCCAATCACCGTATCTATCGAGCGGCCTTATAACACGACGACCAACCCAATTTGCAATACGATCATCCAGACTCCTTTCAGCTCCACCTTGAACTGTATCATATCTACAGTCGTGCACAACATCGGCACTACTGTAACGACCCGTATTTTTTTAGCTATTTTAGATTAGTAGATTTAATGTAATTATCAAATAAAAATGGTTCAAAAGAAAATTTTAATGATTTTGAACGTAAAGTATTGGATATGAACTTGAATTAAATTTTGAAATAAACTTATGTTGAAGTTTGGCGATAATAAGATTGAAATGGAATTATATATGTTATAATCAATAACTGAAGTTGAATAATAATATTGAATTATTTCGATAGAAATAAAATGATGTTGATGACTAAAAACTCATTTAAAATCTAATATTGAAATTCGTTTAAATATTGGATAATTCAATTGTTTTATTGGAAATTATTTAAATAACTGAACAACGGAAATTGAATAACTGTAAAATGAAAATAGTTGTTCTATAATTTGAATTTGTTTTAAAAGTGAAATCTTATAAGTTCATTAACCGACATTTCAAAAGATAGTGATTTATTGAATTATCCAAATTGATTACATTTAATATTGTAATTATTTGAATAATTGAATTCTGAGGTTAATATGATTGAAGATGTTAATGAAAGTTGTTGTAGATTTTATTTAAAAAATAATGAAGATTGTTAACATTTAAAATTGGATTTAAAAGCGAATAATTAGAGAGTGAAAATTTTATATTATAACCGAGACATTAAAATAGCCTTCCGGGATACAGTCTCAGATTTCGACAAAATCAGTTCCATTGGATTCGTAATTAGAGTATTATTATTGAATTTCAAATTTTGTAGTGGTTGAATTTATCGTTTGGTCGTGTGAGATATAAAATTTAGATCGAAAATTTAATATAATATAATTGGGTCCAAAAAGCTATCTTCCACATACGATCGAATTAGGCCCTGAAACATGTCCCATTGTGTTCGAAATAGGGGTAAAATATTATAAACGCCTAGTGGCACACTTGTTTGGAGTTCATCCGGAAAATATAAGAAAAGTCAAAATAATATGGTTATACGCGTATATATACACAATAAACCTTAGCTTGTAGTAGTTGCGCCCCCACCTTTTCTTTAATGGCCGAAAATTGCCTCCTTTCTTCCTCAATTCTAATCAATTCATCGATTATTTAAAGAAATCTTCAACTAGGAAATCGAAGAGGGCAACAAGATCTTTGGATCCAACGGCTGAGATCGAGAACGGTGGAGCATGTCAACGGAAATTCGATAGGGTAGGGCGTACGTTCATGTGCGATACTCTCAGCCTTGATGCAGTCGAGCTTCATAGTGTTTGGGTCGATGGTGGAGTCGGCAATAGGCTTCGGAGTGATGGTCTTCGATCAAATTCTAGTGGAGCATGGAGGCCGTGTTAATTCGAAGAGAAAAGGTAGCCGTGGGTTTCTTTGGCCTGGAAGCATTCACGAAGATGGGGAAGAAGATATGCGTGCAGCCCTAATTGGAAGTAGGTGGAATGAACGGCCAGATCAAGTTTAAGGTTAAAAACAAAAATTTGTTTATACTATTATACTTAAACTTTAAAAATGTGTATCTCTCTCATATTTTATCAGAATAGACGAAGCAAGTGGCAACGGGATCGTGGCGACGAGCACTACGTGATGGAGCTGGATTGGAGTTCATTGGAGCTAGGTAAACTTTTAGGTTAAATCGAACATCGTTCGTTTTAATTTAAAATTGAAAATCAAGCTGAGTGTTTTACAGCGCTCACAATGTACAAGAATATGTCCATGCTAGTTAAATTCGAAGTTGTGAAGTGAAATAAATTTATTGATCGTTGTTTAAAAATTGTCAATGAAATTAACTATAGAAATTAAAATTGATAGTCAAATCTGAAATTGGAATTAAATTTCCAGTAAATCACCCAATATTAATAACTATGAAACTGTTGTGAATTATGTTATATATTTGTATGATTGATTGTGATGGATGCAGAATGGTTGATATTTGGATGTTTGGGTGTTTATTTATTTATATATATATATCTTTAACAATAGTTGTAATAGCTTTGGTGTCACACTTTTTTGGTATCAACGAGAACTACCAAAAATGCCCCTCTATATATTATCTAATCTTAATTACTTAAAAATAGGATGTAATACTAAATTTCTTTTACAAATTCAAATGCCCATAAAAGTAGGATCTAATAACTAAACAAGCTTTAAAATTCAAAACTCTTTTAAAAATAGGATCTAAAATTAAACCTTCTTTGCAGATTCAAAATACTTCTTTATAAAATATCACTTGAAAATGAAAAAATTATTTTTTTGACCGATTTAAACATATACAATTTATATGAAAAATAATTCACACGCGAAGCGCATGCCATTACACTCGTGTGTGTGTATATATATATATATATCATGTTATCACCTTGTATATTAATTATAGTGTATAAAACAGTAAATTGAATTATTCGATTAAATTAAGAAATAGGTTAAAATGATATATAACTATGACACTGTGATTTGCATTGAAATGATATATTTCCATCCCTGAAATTAAATTGAAATAACTGATCACTTGGCTATAGGATAGGAAATTATATACGGATACCAGATAGGTTAAATTGAATGATTTTTTTAATCTTTGATTTGGAATTATTTAAATGGTTTTGATTTAAAAAAAATTAAAATCAAATTTGTAGAAATCATTCAGTGAAATTATTAAATAAAAAAGAATTAGAAGTTAATTCATGTTAGTTCATTTCCTCCTCACAACATTCTTTGAATGGCGTCCCTTTCCTCCTCACAACCTCCTCCTTCGTTCTCACCCTCTCTTTCGTTCTCTGGAATTTCTTTCGTCCCTCCTAAGTACTTGCCTGATCCCTTCCATCCACTTCCAGTGCCGCCTTCATACTCCAAAGACCAATCTCTAGTAGAACCGTCTCGAATAGTTGAAACTGCTCTCCCTACATCCGCTTTTAAACCCACCCCGTCGGTCAACCTCTCCAACCGGAAAACGTATGGTCAGGTTGCTGCGGCTCCCCGTCACACCCCTCTATCCAACCAACAGCCGCTCCTCCCGACCCCCCCCCCAAAATTAAACCGTCGGCGCCCGTTCCCTTTTTTCGATTCATACCGCCAAACTTTCGAATTTTTGAAATCGAAAAAAAGATGTTTCAAATGTTCAGGTTTAGGCCACGTGGCATCCAATTGTAGGGACCCCAGGATCTGCTATTATTGTGGCTTTTTTGGCCATTATTATGCCCTCTGTCCATCTAAGCCTAATTCATTGGGACCCTCGAAAAACCGTTCGGTTTCTTTGAATAATCATCTCACTGCACACAAGTCTCGATTACCGAAACATACTTCTGACGTTCCCACTACCAAGCATCCACGCTCCAGAAGTCAAATCGACTCACAGCTGGACCTACACTAAACTTCTCGATCTCTAAAACATCCAATCAACTCGGTTTCCTCTCTCCTCTTCAAAACAAATCTTTTTCTTCTCCACCTCCTCCTTATCCATGCTCTCTCAATTTCCCCATGGCTGACTTCTCGCACTACATCACTGCAACCATCATCGGCGGTATTTGGAGTGTGGAGAGCCTTAACACCGTCCTGACCTCAACCTTCAATCACGAGGAATGGGCAATTTGGCTGCTTGATAACAACGGATTTCTAATTTGCTGCCCCTCTACTCAGATGAAAAACAATACGCTTAATTCCAAGATTCTCACCAAAGCGGGTGGCTCGATTTACCTTGAGGCATGGCCAGACTATGAACCGCCGTCATCCATTGAGCTTGAACCGCCTAGCTGGGCAATCATCAAAGGCTTTTCGGAACTTCTTAGAAACAATCGGGATGCTGTCCAGTCCGCTCTACATCCTGTAGGGCGACTCACTGATTTTGACAGATGCGAATGTTCATAGTATGATCGACGTCAAATTCATGTTAAGATGCAATTCCTGGTGGGAACACCCGCTTCCTCTTCTTATCTGGTTCGCCTCAACAACGCTGATTACCTCATCACGGTTTCACGTTGGGACCACTCTCACCCCCGTTATAGACCAGAGACCTACCCACTTGGCGTTGACATCGAAAGGGAGTTCAAGTGCTTCGATGATCCGCTAGACATTCCTTCCGAAGAGCTAGACTCTGATGATCGTTTTGACGCCATGAACTACGAGCCAGCCATACCCTCCCCTCCCTTGAATTTTAATGAGAATGTTAACCACATGATGATCCATAATAATGAGCCAGCTCCACCAAGATGGGACCCCCTCCTTGATCTTGACCTTTCTGTGCCCTACTTCCTTCAAGTCCCGCCTTCGGACCCAAACCCAGCACCAGATCTTCCTCCAACTCCCATCCCTCCTTCAGCTTCTGTCCAACACAGTTTACATGGCCTTTCCCCAGCGGTAGTTTGACGAAGTTCGAGGACTGCCAGAGCATCGTCTCTGCCGGGTACTACAGGTAGCTATTTCGAACCTGTAGTTTTTTCTTCTGCTAACTCTAGATTAAATAAGAAATTAGCACGTTGCATGAGAGTTTCTATACTTGAGGAACATTATTCTGTCATGCAAACCCTAGAACAAGAGCGTCTTTCCTTTTCCCAATCAAAATTGTCTCCTGGAATATTCGTGGGCTAGGGGACCCCTCAAAAAGACACTCTGTTCTTCTGTCCTTGTCTCCCATTCATACAGACATCCTGCTGCTCCAAGAATCTAAACTTTCTGATCCATATCCCGCACTTTTTCGTCAAATTGGTGGTACATGACTATCGGGGTGGACCCATACAAACGCTATTGGCTCCAGGGGGTCTAATTACCATGTGGAATGAATCAATATGGTCTCTTAACCAAATCATTCATCAGCCATCTGTCCTTCATGTAGCTCTTAGACACCTACAGACTAACGCCATCATTTTCTTTTCAAACATCTATGGTCCCCAAACTATTCAAAAACGGGTGGATCTCTGGAAAAACTGCATGGAATTTGCAACACACATATACGGCCCTTGGGTGCTTGGGGGCGATTTCAATTCAACCAGATATTCCGTAGAAAGAAACTCAGGAAATTCTTCACCTGACTCAGATGTTTTCAACGCTTTCATCAGCTCCTGCGCTTTGATCGAACCCCCTATCAACAACCGCCTCTTCACATGGTCCAATAGACGCCGAGCCCCCGCCTTGGCTAAACTTGACCGCTTTCTTTTAAATTTTGCATGGGATGATATCCACCCCCTATCTACTTGCCTTGGACTTGCATCTGTCCTCTCTGATCATTGTCCTCTAGTACTCGATTCGAGCTCCCTCATCAATCGCAATCGACCCCTCAGATTTGAAAGACTCTGGCTCCTTGAACCATCCTTCGAAGATTTTATCAGAATGGCGTGGACCCAGCCCATTAGTTCCAACTCTGCCTCTGCCCGGATAGTAGGAAAACTAAGATCACTGGGAAGACTTCTTAAACCTTGGGCCAAATCTATCTGGGGTTCACTCAGGAATCGTATCTCCTCCACTCAGGACGAAATCCTTAAACTGAACATCCTTGAAGAGTCTCGCCCACTTGACGACTCCGAGACACACAATCTTAGAAGTTTGGAAATAGAGCTGGAAAGGCTGATGAAACAAGAGTAGATTGGTTGGAAACAACGCTCTAAGGCTAAGTGGTTAGCTGAGGGAGATAAAAACACGGCCTACTTCCACAGATTTGCTAACGGCCGTCGCAGATCCTTGTTCATCCCCGAAATTATTCACAATGAAGTGCCAGTCACCGATCAGGCTAAAATTTTAAATCTCTTCACCAACTTTTACCGCTCCGTCCTAGGCCAACCCTCCTCCTCCCTCCCCCCTATAGAATGGAATCTCCTCTACCCCAATCCACCAACCATCCCAATTGATGCCCTATTTTCCGAACAGGAAATCCCGACTGCCCTTAAAGATATGGATGACAACAAATCACCAGGTCCGGATGGCTTTGGGCCTTTTTTCTTTAAACATTTCTGGAACGTTATCAGAAAAGATATCCTAGACCTGTGCTCTGAATTCCAGTCCAACCCTATGGCTATTTCCCGCCTCAACTACGCCAATATCGTCCTCATCCCAAAATCTGAGGGTGCTAACTCTCTTGCTACCTTCTGCCCCATCAGCCTCCTTAACACCACTTTCAAACTCATCACTAAAGTCCTTGCCAACCGCCTCCAATCCCATATGAAACAATTGATTGGCAGGGAACAATCTGCCTTTATCCAGGATCGCAATATCCTTGATTGTGTGGCGGCAAAACAGGAAGTTATCTCTTCTTGCCATACAAACAACCTGCCAGGTGTCCTCCTCAAATTAGATTTCTCGAAGGCTTTTGACTTTGTCAATTGGAACTTCATCCTGGAACTTCTGCCACACAGAGGCTTCCCTGCGAAATGGTGTGAATGGATAAAATGCATTCTAACTTCCAGCCTCTCCTCTATTCAAATTAATGGTTCGTCGGGGGTTCTTATCAAATCTGCCCGTGGTCTAAGACAGGGAGACCCCCTTTCACCGCTCCTTTTTGTGCTGGTGGCCGACGTCTTTAACCGCATGTCTAAACTAGCAGTCTCAAACAACTGTCTCGCCGGTATTGGTCCCCCAAACTCCAACTTATCTGTATCTAATCTCCAATTTGCGGACGACACTATTCTCTTCGTCTCCCCCTCGCTTGACCACATCCATTGTCTTAAGGTCCTTCTTTACGTCTTGGAACTCATTTCTGGTCTTTCCATCAACTTTCACAAAAGTTCTATCATTATGCTTGGTAACACAGATCACCTTGGTCCCTCAATCGCTTCTATCCTCAACTGTAACATCGCTCATTTCCCGATCTCCTACCTTGGTATCCCTTTACGGCCAACTAAACTCCATCGTGCTGATTGGATCCCCCTTATCACCAAAATTGAATCCAGACTCTCAGGCTGGAAAGCGGACGCTCTCTCGACTGTGGGCCGATTGGTTCTAATCAAATCAGTACTCTCCTCCATTCCCCTTTACTGGCTCTCATTCTATAAAATACATACCTGCGTATCCAAGAAAATTGACACCATTAGAAGAAATTTCCTCTAGAATGGGGGAAAAGTCAAACATCTTGTCAGTTGGAAGATAGCTTGCCTTCACAAAGACCATGGTGGCCTCGGTATTGTCAACCTTCGAACATTCAACCTTGCTCTTTTGGCCAAATGGATTTGGCGTACCCTGACACCTGGACACTTCGTCTGGAAAGACTGGATTCTCTCAGTCCATTACCAAGACAATCCATCCTACGTCCTCCACCTCGCTCCCCTCAATAAACCCTCCCCATTCTGGTCTGGAGTATTATCCTCCATCAACCATATTAAGCCTTTCTTCCAAGTGATCCTAGGCAATGGCTCCAATTGTCTCTTCTGGTTTGATTCCCGGTTATACCAACCCCCTTTAAATCACAGATTCCCCTCCCTCTTCTCCTCAGTCTCTCAGAAATTTCTCTCGGTTGCTGACGCAGTCTCCATTGGTCCTCAGTCGCTCTGTCCTGCTTCTCTCTTTGGCAATAACCTGCTCAGAGAATTCCTTGCCGCCGCCAATCTTCTTCTTTCCATTAACCTGTCTCCTACCTCCTCTGATCTTTATGTATGGTCTTTATCCCCCTCTAAACACTTCTCTGTGTCCCTGTGCTACTCATTCCTGAACCACCCTGGCAGACTATTCTCCTTCGCACGTCTTTGGAAATGCCACCTTCCTCCCTGAATCCTTTTTTTTCAATGGTGTCTGATCCATGGCCATATCGACACCAAAGACCGTCTTGCCCGACTTAACATCTTATCTGATCAATCTTGTCCCCTCTGCAATCTTGAAACTGAATCCATTAATCACCTTTTTTGGACTGTGACTTTGCTATTTACATTTGGGCATCAACTTGCGCTCATATTTTTGGTTCCATTCCATCTGTTTCGAATTTCTTTGAATATTGGCAGTACAATACTCCAGACCATAAACTTGACTTGTTTCTAGCCATCTTTTGTTGGGTGATATGGAAAGAGAGAAACGCCCGTGTTTTTAACAAACCTGAGAGTTCGAGAGCACATATTTGCAATAGAATAATTAACATCTTTGCTGTTTGGTCAGGCTCCAGCTTTTCTGCTCCAGTCAGGCTCCGCCTCCGGACTTCCAGTTCTCCCCCAACGGAGTCGATGGGTAGTTCTTCTTCAGCTGTAGTGCCGACGAGACCGCATTCCCAAGGTTGATGCTTTTCCCTCATCTCTTCAATGATCGGTTTACTGGACTTAATCTGTGTTAATTGAATGTACTCCTTCTTTTATTCCCCCATCTGAATTAGACTTATGTATAAATTAGTTAGGGCTGGTTCTATGTTTCTTTATTTGGCTATCTGCTACTGAAGACTGCTGTTTCAAACCTTTTTCAGCCAATGATCAGGCTTGTTGATCATAATATTACTATATTAATAAATAACTCTAATCGGCTGTGTAGCCCTCCGCTACACATCCGTTCCACTCAATTTTTTTTTGTAGAAATCGAATTAATCACGAATTTGAGTTTGAATTGTTGAAATGTAATTTTTGTTAAAAGAAATTGTTAAATAATTGAGTTGGGATTTTTAACTTATAATCAAATTATGATTTAAATTTCAGAAGTTGATTTGATTTAATAGATGGGACTTGTATTCGAATGTTGAATTTTACTAAGTAAAAGTATTTGAAAATTTGGATTTCAAATTAGATATTGAAGGTTAATTTGATTTAACTATTTTGAGTCAATATCTTGAAAATCGAGCTCGAAATCGATAAATTGAAACTAAAATTTATTAACTGGATTTAAGTGTTTTGAATCGATATCTTCAAAATCGAGCTCGAAATCGATAAATTGAAATTAAAATTGAATTAATTGGATTTGAAAGTGGAATTAAATTAATTTGAAATCGAAGTTGAAATTCATTTGGATTGAAATCGAAATTGAATCGATTGAATGAGAATTGGAATCGATTTGAATTGACAAGTTGGGATTGAATCAGTTTGACTTTGAAACTATTTTCGGATAAATTATTTAATATAAAAAATATTTAAAGGCTATCTTCTTAAATATACAATTTATTTTGGTTTTCCAAATTGTTTTACTATATAAACAATTTTAATACTTAAACTATTTTAATCATTTAAACTATTTTAACCGTTTACACTGTTTTGAACTATTTTAATTATTTATACTATTTAAAACCCTTTAAACTATATTTTCAAAAATATTCGAAATGGTCTAGAGTGGAAGGTTATTTTAATCTCATATTTAAATACGAATTGGGTTAAATAAAGTTATAACCAAAATTGGAATTCGAAACCATTTTGGGATCGCAATCGAGATATTAAGTCGGAAATGATTTTGAATCGAAATGGTATATTTTGAGTAAATATAATGATTTCGAAATGGATTTGATTTTGAAGAAAATATGATATTTTGATATCATGTATGAACTGTTTTTGAAATGTAAAAGAACCAACCGGTGTGTAAACGATGTTCGGTTGTTAAAGAGACCGGAGCTGGATATGGGAATACTCTCTGTCGATACTGGAACCACTTTGACAACTGTGTACGTGGAGTGATGATCCAGAACGAAGTGGTTGAATTTGACATCTTTTATTGGATTTGAAGAAAGAGAACGATGATGGATTAGCCTGGCATTTGTGCCAATTTGAAATGACTAAAACAGGAGCCGTACCAGCCAAGTGGGTTAGCTACCCCGAGCGGATGCGCTTCTTCGTATTACCATCATTTACATTGTGACTAATTGGTGCGCACCCTCCGGATTATGGGAATGTTAGACGTGGTGGGCGATCATGGCTATGATGCGTTACCACCAGCCAGGAAGGGTAAACTGGTAGTATCCTACCTTGGGCATGGCCTCACGTGCCTTGTCATACTGTTATCCCTAAACGAGACCCATATGATTTTAGTTTAGTGTTGTCGTATCACGGCGCATCCCTATCCACCGACCCTTTAACTAGTGTTTCATACGCAAACTGTACGACAATGCTTAAAAATGCATTGATGGGGATTAATGTAAAGCCTTAACGCTATTTTAATATTTATTTTACCGATTAGACATTATATATATAACGTATTCTACTACATATAAATATTTTGACGGATCCTTGGGAGATAGAAAATCCCGTAACATCTCTTGAATTACTTCACGCACGTTGTACACTGGATAGAAGATGTGAAAACCAATAAGCATCTCTGACGTCGTTACACTCATGTTTATGCGATATTGATTTGACTTACATAAGGATATTTTAGTCCTGACTCGAATGTTTTGTCTTTCCATTATGCTCAGGTCAGCTTTGAGTTTTTCAGCTTATTGAAGATTTATTCTAGAGGACGAAGACGAAGATTTGGTATATTACTACTATTATTATCCCTACATCATGTTGTCTGCTACATTGTTTATTTATCCCTGATGTATATATATATATAACTATGATAAATGCTGTATAGATTATAATCAGATGTATTATATAAACAGCTTCATGAACTGTTTATTTGATTATTATATTTTATCGTTCCGCTGCGAGATTTTGTGTTTGTTTTCTTTTCATTTTCTCTTATTTACCCCATTAACAATCCTCCCTTTTGAATGATTTGAGTTGACAGGTGTGGGTTATTATCGGTTTAAACTGTCAAAAAAAGATGGGTCGTTACAGTTGTTATCTGAGCTTTGGTTTAGCGATAACCTTTCCTTTATGTGGTAACTCATTAGAGATAGGTTTAGTAGCACTCTACAATGAGTTTGAGTGTATTAATAGATATGAGTGCGTATTTGTTAGTAAATATGAAGTGTTTTATATTGTGGTGACTTATCGGTTGAGTGTTTATGAATTCTGGTAGGTATGGGAAGTACAACCAGATCGATAAGGGTCTCTAAATTCTTAGACAAGGTAAACCGGCACTGTATTGTTTTGAAATTGGATAAATGACATAATTTTACCCAGATCATATTTTTTATATATAAAGAAATAATTTTTCAGAAAATATTAGAGTTAATATAGTGTGAATTAGTTGTTAGAATTGATAATATTGATCATTATCATTTATTGTTTGAATAGTCAATATTCATAAACTATTAACTATTATGTGATTATAAGAAAATGAAATTGTATTAGTGTGATTTATAAAATATGAATTGCAAGTAAAATGATTATCAAATTTAGAATTTGAGAAATTTAAATCCCGGTGTTTCTGAAAAAGGTTTAAACGTTTGAAAAATAATATCAGTATTGGTTAAAAGCATATACAAAGTGTGACGACCCGGAATTTTTGTGCATTTAAAATCAGAATATTTAATTGATTTTAAATATTTAAAAGTTAATTTTTAACTTGAATTACAAATATCACTATTTATTTATTGAATTTAAAATTTGGAAATTGGGTAAAATATGAAATTTGAGATTTTAAGCCTATTAAAAATTATTTGAAGGCTTGTGAATTTTATATTGATAATACTGAAAATAGTAAAAGTGTTAAAATTGAATTTGGAAATGCTTTATTATGTTTGAAACTATATCGTTTAAACTGACATTTCAAAATAGCCTTCCGAGGCACAGTCTCAAAATTCGACGAAAAAAGTTCCACTGGATCCGTAATATTTCATTATTATCGGATTTCAATTTTTGTAGGGTTTGGAGTTGTTGTGTGAGCATACGATATATAAAAGTGCTGAAATTTTTATTGAAAATTCAATATAATTATAAGGTTCAAAAACCTATCTTCTCCATACGATCGAATTAGGACTCGAAACCTTTTCCATTGTGTTGAGAATATGGTTATAACATTATAAACACCTATCGGCATGCCTCGATAGGGGTTCGAAATTTTAGACTGTGTAAAACGAGACGTTCGAATTTAATTAATATATATTTAGATATTTTAGTCAGCAGTGAGATTTCTTTCCGATAGCCACCGTCCTTTCATTTCAGCCATCTTCTTTCTGAGCAAGCCGATACGTAGAAGCAATTTTGCACGCTAACGTCTTCTCAATATCTTTTCAATGTCGCTTATCTTCTGAAGAAAGCCTCTGCCCTATTTTATAAATCGCGACTCCACCTATCTCCCCTCCGGTTCGAACGAAAACTAGCTCATCTTCCTTTTATCGCCGTCTACCCTTCTTCAATTTGTATTAAAAAACAAAAAGATGAGATCGTGATTTTATGGTTTGAAGAATCGTTGTTCGCTTGCAGCAATTGGGATTTGGGGATTTTGTTTTCGTGTTGTAATGGTCGATGATTGAGGGTTACGACCATCTTCGTCGATATAGTCTGGTTGGGGGTTTCGAGAGTCTTCACGTGCACTTCTGGAGGCTCGAGTGGCGGCAGCTTCGTAGTACGTGGGTCGCGAATAAGGAAAGGGTTTGGGTTTATCTCGGGGATGGTTAACTAGAGGGTATTCGCGATTTTGATTGATGATGGTGCGCGTGACGATAGATCTAGGGGATTTCACGAAGGGGCGCACTCTCGCGCAGAGATGGGGAGGTCAATAGCTCGGGAGGCTCGCGGTTCGGTTTAGGGACTGGTGGTGGGCGAGACTTCGATGGCGTGTGGAGGTGCAAAGAGATCAATGATATGACGAGGTTTGTTGGAAGGGATTCACGGTGCTAGTGGTTGGTGGCTCAATCGATAACAGAGGGATTTTGGGTTGGTGCTGGAGGCTCATGAGGGATCGTGGTCAACGTAAGGCATTGGGTAGTTGTGCAGATTTGTTCGGTGAGGTTATTTGCAGTTTTTCTAATTTAAAATTTATGTCTGTATATATATGAATCCTTAAAAAAAATCTACAACGAAGTATACATATGCCGATTTTTGTGTGTGTATATATATACGGAAACAGAAAAGATACTTACAGCAAGGTACAAAATAACCATGTTTTCAATTTTCTATATATATATATATATTCACATACGTATTTTGATTTAAAAGAGTAAATACATATAGAGAAGATTTTGAAAGAAAGGAAAATAGGAATTTTAAAAGGGAAACTTATGCAAAGCTAGATTTTTGGAATCTATTATTTATTTTTATAAGTATATATATGAAGTTTCAAAAATAAAATAAATATACAAATACATTTTAATCTACTAAGTTTATTTTAAAATAATGTATTATGGAGATTAATTTATTTAATAAACTTATTTAATTATTTTAATTACTAAAAGGTTTTTTAAAAAAAAGAAGGAAAGTTATTAGTTAAATTAAATGAAAATTAATCGTCTGATTTATTTCAAGTATTAATAAATCATATAAATATTATTCAAGCTCAACATCTGAAAAGAAGCAAGCCGGATGAAAATGGATTGCCAGACAAAAATCAAAGGTGAGTTAATCTCACTCATCTGGTTTAATTTAAATTTAAATGATTAAATTTAAATAATTGGTTGAATGGTTGAATTGATTTGATGTGTTATCTTATAGTATATAATATATCTTGGAATGATGATTTCCCGCATTATATAGCGGATGAGACCCTATGCACCGCATAATAGCGGATGATATTATATAAATTCCATATACCGCGATATTCCACCATGAAGTGGAATTGGTATTGCGATAACATCTTTGGATGCAGGGAAACAGGTTGGAGGGATCCAACTGGATTCCTCAACATTTATTTAAATTATTTAATATTCTCTGTTATGATTATTTGATCTTCTGTGATGAATTATATTGGAATATTGAATGCCATAGTTTGCCTGAATATTTCGGTACACTGAGTTATCTAAATATATATAATTGGATTTTTGAAAAGAAAATAAAAGTGTGAATTTGTAAGTAAAATAATTATTGAGAATTTGAATAAATTTAAGGATAAATTAGAAAAGAATAAAAGTGATTTAAAATTCTAATAAACAAATTTCGAGTATGGAAAGGGGATTTTGAATAAACAGAGAAATAATGAATTTTAAACCTTAAGTGACATTATTTAAAGGAATAAAGAATTTATTTTAAAAATCCAAGTTTTTAAATTTATTGAAATAGATAAAGAACGAATTATTTCAGAATGGAGTAAATTGGAAATCAATTTGGAAATTGATTTAAGTGTTTGAAATTGGAAATTTAAAGGAGAATGTGACTATGGAATTTATAAACTGGGTTTATAAAAGATGAAGTAAAAAAATATCAGTGGATATTTGGGAAAAATAAATTCACGATGAGAATTTATTAAAGGAATGGGAAAATTTGTTTAAAATAAATAGTGATTTGTTTTTAAAGGATGAGAAGAGAAGTATATTTTCCTGGATAGCCAAGTACGTTTTCAAAGTAAATTTTTAAATATAAGATAAAAGTTTTAATGTTGTTTTTAAAAAGCATGTTTTAGAAAATTTATTATTACTAAATTTTTAAATTCGAAAGTAAGTGTTTTTCAAATATTTTATCGTAGTAATTATTTAAAGGTGACTTAGTATTTTGTTTTAAAGGAGAAAATCTAGTTTTATATTTTATAAAGTAACCTTATTTTAAATATTTCTAAAGTATTATTTTTAATAAAGTATTAAAGTATTTTTTTCTAAATTTAAATGTTAAAGCATATTTTACAATAAAGTGTTTTTAAAATATTTTAAAAATCTAAAGTTTGTGCTTGGTGATTTCAGTGGAAATAGAAAATATTTGAGAAATTTATTCTGTAAAAGGAAGATAGTTTAAAACTGTTTTCAAAACGATTTGAAAAGTGGAAATATATCTTGCGAAGATAGTTTGAGATAAATAAATAATTTGGGAAATTATTTAATTTGTGATGGATATTTTTGAATGTTATTGATAGTTAAATCACCGACTATCAATATTGGACAATGCGCTGATCGTTTCGAAGAGACCGGGATCGGGATTAATTTCTCGAAAACCACGTCGATTCGGTTTGTACGTTTTCATGGAAAAACGAGTTTGGATTCAAAGATGGAGTAGTGAAGTGCAAGGGCTAGTCGCTACTAATCCTGAGGATTATTCCAAAATGGATGTAGTAGGAATAGTGCCTTCGGTTTCGTTCGAACCCGGGACAGACTTGTATGGATGAATGCTTTCAGAACATCGTCAGGTGGACGATGAGCATTCTGAGTGAAACTTTCTAAAAGGTAACACTTAGCCTCAAGCCTCATCAACCGGGAATGACTGAAAATCAGGGGTTATGCAGCAAGGCTAGGTGGGTAGCACCCACTTCAGGGTGAGGTCATCCCTGTCCAGATGTCCCTTTTTATTTCGGCTTAATGGTGCGGTTGGTGATCACAACCGTGGGGTGATCTTACTCGGGATTATCCAGTAAGGGATAGTCCCGGTCTTGTGTTGCAGGGGGTCGGGAGTGATCCTCGGTACAATGATGTAGGCCACGTACCGTGACAGGTGGTACCCCGGTGCCTAGTCATTAATTGGAAATCCATTTTCCCTATGCGCAATTTACTAGTTTTGTTTGTATTACCCACTTTGTGGCTAGTAGCTGGAATTTAATAATGTAACAATTTCGGCTATTTTAATAAATATTTGTATATATACCCTATTATAATATTAGAGGATTTTAGTAAAAAATAAATGTTTTAGCTATTGTAAGGTAAAAACCCGGCATGTTTATTTGTGGTGTGGTCTTACGAGATGCTTTTGTTTTCAAAAGAATTTTGAAACTTTAATAATCAATTTGAGTGTGGTTTTCTCACGCTGGTATTCCAGACTGACTCGGGTGTTATTTAACTGTAATGCTCGGGTCAGACCGAGTATTATAGGATACAGGATATGATGCTGTGGAGCTCAGGAGACGAGCTGGATGGCGGTACGTACTTTCGTATTTGATTATTATTCCTTTGTGTATCCAGTTGTATGTTATTGATGTTGTTGAACTTTGATGATGTACTTTGATGATGTTTGTATAAACATATATAGTTTTCTTTTGTGTAAAGATCATTTATTATCTATTATATTTTATTCCGCTACGATGATTAGATTCTGATGTTGTTTCGTATCTTCTTCTGCTACCTCTTCTTCTTTAACCCCAAATGGTTCGCATTTCCGTTCATCTTGAGTTGATTGATGGAGAATAGTGTTGACTCAAGGGGTACGGATTTGCGGATCGTTACACTTGGTATCGGAGCTTAGGTTGGTGATAACCTTGGCTCTGGTGGGAATTACTCATTAAATAGAGTCCGTAGTACTCTAGAATGAGTTTGAGTGTATTAATTGATATGAGCGCGTATTTTTTAGTGAATATAAAATTGTTTTTATATTGTGTCGATTTATCGGTTGAGTGTTTATGGATTCTGGTCGATATGTAGAACGCCATGTTATCGATAGGAATTTCTAAACTCTTAAACAAGATAAATCAACACAGTATTGTTTTAAATAGGGTAAAAGAAATAATTTTGCCCAAATTATTTTCATATATAAAGGGAATAATTTTTCGTGAATTATTATAGTTATATATGGATGCTTGGTTGTTAGGGATGATAATATTAAATTATTATCATTAATGTGTAAAATTTGATAAGAAATTAAGATAATAACCAAAGATTAAGGAATATACTAATAAATAAATGGGAATTGTAAATGTGATTTATAATTTAATAAGGAACTGAAATCATAAAAAAAAACTAGAAACAAATTCATATACAAATGAAATTGTAAATGTAAACTATAAATGTGAATTATAGTATGATTAATAATTAAAATAAGATAAGATTTCAAAGTAATGTTTGAATATAAATTTAAAGGATTTGGAATTTGAAAATTTGGAAATTTAAATTCCTTTGAATTTGAAAATGATTCTCAAAAAGTTGGGAAAAATAATATATATTTGAGAAATATTTTTGAATCGGATTTGAAATCTAGAGAGATTTGGGATTTAAAAATATTTTAAGGGATTTTAAAGTAATAAAAGCATTGAACTCTTTTCGGTCGCTGGAAAATAATTCCGATGATGATCGCGACATCATCGGTGTTCATTTTCGAGTTTCCAAGAGGGGGATTGCTACCTGGATGTTTTGATTAATGTTTGTTTGTGAAATTTGGTTTGATTTTTTTTGAAAATGCAAAGGAATAGTTTTGATTTAGATATATATGCTTTCAAAATTGAATGTGGAACCTTTTTAGTAATGAGTTTGAACGTGTAAGCAAAAGGGAATTGAAACTGAATGTTGAACTTAAGTTTGAATGGAAAAAAAGTTGGTTAAGTTGGACTAAATAAAACAAACTTTTGAGATTGAAATTAGTAAGTAACAGATTGATTTATATGGTATGCAAATGAAATAAAATCGAATATTGGATAATGTCTGATTTAAAATTGTGTAAAATAAAGTGCAAAATTAGTTCAAATGGACTAAAAATAATTAATGTTTGGAAATTAAATTTATTGGTGGAAAATGAATTTTGAATGAATATTAATAAGTGAGTAGCTTAAAAAAATTTAAAAGGAAATAAATAAGCCTGAATAAAGTATCGGTATTCTGAAAATGAAATAAATAAATAGTAAAAATCCAAACTTGGGATATAAAGTAAGATTTAACTCAAGGAAATTAAATAAATGATTTCGAAGTTAAATGAAAAAAATCAAGTATGGGATTATAAATTGAAAGTGTGGTCGAATGAAATTGAATTGGATTAAAATAAATTTGGTGTGTGTTATAAACAAATCCAATTCAAGCATAAATTGAATGGCCTTATTATTGATAAAATTCAATAATGAATTGTTAAGGTGACTTAAAATTTAAAAATGGATAAAAGAATAACCTAATCGAATAAATTAGTAAAATGATTAGATTTGATCAAAGAAAAATCAAATCAAAGATTTAAATGGAAGTTGGTTGAATAAATAAACTTAAGTTATTGGGTGGAATAGTTTGAAGAAAATAAACAACTTAAGTAAATTGTGAGATGTTTATTTAATATATGGTTGTAGAGTTTAATAAAATGGTTTGGAATCAAACTTTTTGGAAATGAAAGAAAATGCAATGAAAAAATTGTGAATAAATTAAAATGGGATGGAATCAAGTGTAAATTGAGTTGAAATCAATTTAAAATGGTTATAAAGCTTAAGTAATTATTTATTCACATTAATATTATCAAATTGCATAAGAAAATGGATCGTTTGATGTAAACGAGATTAGATAAAATCCTATGGGTTATTAGAAGTGAAATAGGATGATTTTGAAATCAATTGGAATGAATATGAGTTTGTTTTGCTTAGAACGAATTAAATATATGCGTGTAAGTTGTAAATCGCTTAAACGGAATGAAATGGTTTGAGAATTGGTTGTAAGCAATTGTAATAAGTATCGGCACCTTATATATGCTTATGAAGTTATATAACGTGCATTATATGTGAAATTTATGTGTTGGCTATTGAAAGTAAGTGAAATGTTAATAAATTGCATATATTTAGTACTTAAATGTTTGAATTGAGTAAGTGCAGGTACTTGAAGGCCGTTTGGCAGGATTTTGGTCGCGCTAATTGCTAAATAATAAGCCGCTTGCTTAAAAATGCTAAATAAAGGTACGCCTACACAATAAAAATAGGAAATATGAACTGTTTTTGTTTTTCTGACCGGGTGGATCGATGTATATATATTTATATCTTTTGTCAAATTTAAAAAGCTCCTCCGTACAAAGGAGACTCTGCCAAAAATTTTCAAAAATTTTGGGAGTAAGAATTTTTTTTTTGAAAATTTTGGAAAAATTTTAGTTAGCGACAAAACGATTTTAGATTGGAAATTGAAATAAATTAGAGAATAAAACTACTTTAAAATAATGATATGAATCAATATAAATGGAAGATAAAATTCAATATTCTGAATTGAAGATAAATTGAATTCATATGGAAATGGGAGAACCAATTTGAATAAAAGTAGATATAAACTAAAGTGGTGAAGTGAAAATAAATATAAGAAGCATATAAAATACTTATATTGAACTTAAGAAGAAATTATGAAATTCTTTAGAATATATGGGTGTCGGGAAAATATATTGAATAAGCAATTGAGTGAAGATTTAATAAAAATATATGTACATCATACGGCTTGAATGAATAGATATTGACATTTTGTAAGTAAGTCAATAAAATATTTTGAATGTTGTGATTGGATATAATTACTAAGTAGGATATGCAGGTATTACAAAGGGAAAGGAAAATTGGTTTTGATTTCAGAAGATAAATGTGAATTGCTCGACAAAAAAAGTATGTATTTAAATTTCTGTATGAAATTTGATTGGGTTTTTGATTTAGCCACTTGGCTTTTGTTTTCTTTTGAAATTTGGGGGCCCGTAGAGGCATTTTGTAGTTGTATTGAGCTAGCCGCGCAAAGGAGACACTGGCAAAAAATTTCAAAAATTTAGGGAGGTAGAAAATTTGAAAATTTAAAACTTGGTTTTGAATTATAATTTGAATGATTGAATAAATAAAGTTGTTTGGGAACTAAGGAAAATTTTGGAAGGTAAGTTAGATGGATAGTGTGTCTTTAATAAAGATTGTTTGGTTGTTATTAAAAACTGTTTGATTTTAGGGAAGATTGTTAACGGGTTGTGGACCATTCCTCTTAACTAGTAATTTCAGGGACGAAATTCTTTTAAGGGGGAGGAATGTGACGATCCGGAATTTTAGAGCATTTAAAATTGGAATATTTAATTGATTTCAAATATTTAAAAGTTAATTTTTAACTTGAATTACAAATATCACTATTTATTTATTGAATTTAAAAATTGGAAATTGGGTAAAATACGAAATCTGAGATTTTAAGCCTGTTAAAAATAATTTGAAGGCTTGTGAATTTTATATTGATAATACTGAAAATAGTAAAAGTGTTAAAATTGAATTTTGAAATGCTTTGTTAAGTTTGAAACTATATCGTTTAAATTGACATTTTAAAATAGCCTTCCGAGGCACAGTCTCGAAACTCGACGAAACCAGTTCCATTGGATCCGTAATATTTCATTATTATCGAATTTCAATTTTCATAGGGTTTGAAGTTGTTGTGTGAGCATACGATATATAAACGCGCTGAAATTTTTATTGAAAATTCAATATAATTATAAGGTTCAAAAAGCTATCTTCTCCATACGATCGAATTAGGACTTGAAACCTTTTCCATTGTGTTCAGAATTGGGGTATAACATTATAAACGCCTAGCGGCACGCCTCGATAGGGGTTTAAAATTTTAGACTGTGTAAAACGAGACGATTTGAATTTAATTAATATATATTTAGATATTTTAGTTAGCAGTGAGATTTCTTTCCGATAGCCACCGTTCTTTCATTTCAGCCATCTTCTTTCTGAGCAAGCCAATACGCAGAAGTAATTTTGCACACTAACGTCTTCTCAATATCTTTTCAATGTCGCTTATCTTTTGAAGCAAGCCTCTACCCTATTTTATAAATCGCGACTCTACCTATCTCCCCTCCGGTTCGAATGAAAACTAGCTCATCTTTTTTTTATCGCCATTTACCCTTCTTTAATTTATATAAAACAAAAACAAAAAGATGAGATCATGATTTTCTGGTTTGAAGAATCATTGTTCGCTTGCAGCAATTGGGATTTGGGGATTTTGTTTTCGTGTTGTAGTGGTCGACGATCGAGGGTTACGACCGTCTTCGTAGATATATTTTGGTTGGGGGTTTCGAGAGTCTTCACGTGCACTTCTGGAGGCTCGAGTGGCAACAACTTCGTAGTACGTGGGTCGCAATTAAGAGAAGGGTTTGGGTTTATCTCGGGGATGGTTAACTAGAGGGTATTCGCAATTTTGAAGGACGATGGTGCACGTGACGATAGATCGAGGGGACGTCATGTAGGGGCGCACTCTCGCGCAGAAGCAGGGAGGTCAAGAGCCGGGGAGGCTTGCGGTTCGGTTTAAGGACTGGCGGTAGGCGAAACTTCGATGGCGTGTGGAGGTGCAAAGAGATCGATGATGTGACGAGGTTTGTTTGAAGGGATTCACGATGATAGTGCTTGGCGGCTCAATCGATAACAGAGGGATTTAGGGTTGGTGTTGGAGGCTCATGAGGGATCGTGGTCAACGTAAGGCATTGGGTAGCTGTGCAGATTTGTTCGGTGAGGTTATTTGCAGATTTTATTATTTAAAATTTATGTCTGTATATATATGAATCCATAGAAAAAAATCTACAACGAAGTATACATATGCCAACTTTTTTTGCGTGTGTATATATATATATATATATATATATATATATATATATATATATAGAAACAGAAAAGATACTTACAGCAAGGTACAAAATAACTCTGTTTTCAATTTGCTATATATATATATATATATATTCACATATGTATTTTGATTTAAAACAGTAAATACATATAGAGAAGATTTTGAAAGAAAGGAAAATAGAAATTTTAAAAGGGAAATTTATGCAAAGCTAGATTTTTGGAATCTATTATTTATTTTTATAAGTATATATATGAAGTTTCAAAAATAAAATAAATATACAAATACATTTTAATCTACTAAGTTTATTTTAAAATAATGTATTATGGAGATTAATTTATTTAATAAACTTATTTAATTATTTTAATTACTAAAAGGTTTTTTTAAAAAAAGAAGGAAAGTTATTAGTTAAATTAAATGAAAATTAATCGTCTGATTTATTTCAAGTATTAATAAATCATATAAATATTATTCAAGCTCAACATCTGAAAAGAAGCAAGCCGGATGAAAATGGATTGCCAGACAAAAATCAAAGGTGAGTTAATCTCACTCATCTGGTTTAATTTAAATTTAAATGATTAAATTTAAATAATTGGTTGAATGGTTGAATTGATTTGATGTGTTATCTTATAGTATATAATATATCTTGGAATGATGATTTCCCGCATTATATAGCGGATGAGACCCTATGCACCGCATAATAGAGGATGATATTATATAAATTCCATATACCGCGATATTCCACCATGAAGTGGAATTGGTATTGCGATAACATCTTTGGATGCAGGGAAACAGGTTGGAGGGATCCAACTGGATTCCTCAACATTTATTTAAATTATTTAATATTCTCTGTTATGATTATTTGATCTTCTGTGATGAATTATATTGGAATATTGAATGCCATAGTTTGCCTGAATATTTCGGTACACTGAGTTATCTAAATATATATAATTGGATTTTTGAAAAGAAAATAAAAGTGTGAATTTGTAAGTAAAATAATTATTGAGAATTTGAATAAATTGAAGGATAAATTAGAAAAGAATAAAAGTGATTTAAAATTCTAATAAACAAATTTTGAGTATGGAAAGGGGATTTTGAATAAACAGAGAAATAATGAATTTTAAACCTTAAGTGACATTATTTAAAGGAATAAAGAACTTATTTTAAAAATCCAAGTTTTTAAATTTATTGAAATAGATAAAGAACGAATTTATTTCAGAATGGAGTAAATCGGAAATCAATTTGGAAATTGATTTAAGTGTTTGAAATTGTAAATTTAAAGGAGAATGTGACTACGGAATTTATAAACTGGGTTTATAAAAGATGAAGTAAAAAAATATCAGTGGATATTTGGGAAAAATAAATTCACGATGAGAATTTATTAAAGGAATGGGAAAATTTGTTTAAAATAAATAGTGATTTGTTTTTAAAGGATGAGAAGAGAAGTATATTTTCCTGGATAGCCAGGTACGTTTTCAAAGTAAATTTTTAAATATAAAATAAAAGTTTTAATGTTGTTTTTAAAAAGCGTGTTTTAGAAAATTTATTATTGCTAAATGTTTAAATTCGAAAGTAAGTGTTTTTCAAACCTATTATCGTAGTAATTATTTAAAGGTGACTTAGTATTTTGTTTTAAAGGAGAAAATATAGTTTTATATTTTATAAAGTAACCTTATTTTAAATATTTCAAAAGTATTATTTTTAATAAAGTATTAAAGTAGTTTTTTCTAAATTTAAATGCTAAAGCATATTTTACAATAAAGTGTTTTTAAATTATTTTAAAATCTAAATTTTTGTGCTTGGTGATTTCAGTGGAAATAGAAAATATTTGAGAAATTTATTCTGTAAAAGGAAGATAGTTTTAAACTGTTTTCAAAACGGTTCGAAAAGTGAAAATATGTCTTGCGAAGATAGTTTGAGATAAATAAATAATTTGGGAAACTATTTATTTTGTGATGGATATTTTTGAATGTTATTGATAGTTAAATCACCAACTATCAATATTGGACAATGCGCTGATCGTTTCGAAGAGATCGGGATCGGGATTAATTTCTCGAAAACCACGTCGATTCGGTTTGTACGTTTTCGTGGAAAAACGAGTTTGGATTCAAAGATGGAGTAGTGAAGTGCAAGGGCTAGTCGCTACTAATCCTGAGGATTATTCCAAAATGGATGTAGTAGGAATAGTGCCTTCGGTTCCGTTCGAACCCGGGACAGACTTGTATGGATGAATGCTTTAAGAACATCGTCAGGTGGACGATGAGCATTCTGAGTGAAACGTTCTAAAAGGTAACACTTAGGCTCAAGCCTCATCAACCGGGAATGACTGAAAATCAGGGGTTATGCAGCAAGGCTAGGTGGGTAGCACCCACTTCAGGGTGAGGTCATCCCTGTCCAGATGTCCCTTTTTATTTCGGCTTAATGGTGCGGTTGGTGATCACAACCGTGGGGTGATCTTACTCGGGATTATCCAGTAAGGGATAGTCCCAGTCTTGTGTTGCGGGGGGTCGAGAGTGATCCACGGTACAGTGATGTAGGCCACGTACCGTGATAGGTGGTACCCCGGTGCCTAGTCATTAGTTGGAAATCCATTTTCCCTATGCGCATTTTATGAGTTTTGTTTGTATTACCCACTTTGTGGCTAGTAGCTGGAATTTAATAATGTAAAAATTTCGGCTATTTTAATAAATATTTGTATATAAACCCTATTATAATATCAGAGGATTTTAGTAAAAAATAAATGTTTTAGCTATTGTAAGGTAAAAACCCGGCATGTTTATTTGTGGCGTGGTCTTACGAGATGCTTTTGTTTTCAAAAGAATTTTGAAACTTTAATAATTAATTTGAGTGTGGTTTTCTCACGCTGGTATTCCAGACTGACTCGGGTGTTATTTAACTGTAATGCTCGGGTCAGGCCGAGTATTATAGGATACAGGATATGATGCTGTGGAGCTCAGGAGACGAGCTGGATGGCGGTACGTACTTTCGTATTTGATTATTATTCCTTTGTGTATCCAGTTGTATGTTATTGATGATGTTGAACTCTGATTATGTACTTTTATGATGTATGTATAAACAGATATAGCTTTCTTTTGTGTAAAGATCATTTATTATCTATTATATTTTATTCCGCTGCGATGGTTAGATTCTGATGTTGTTTCCTATCTTCTTCTTCTATCTCTTCTTCTTTAACCCCAAATGGTTAGCATTTCCGTTCATCTTGAGTTGATTGATGGAGAATAGTGTTGACTCAAGGGGTACGGATTTGCGGGTCGTTATACAAATTGTTTTCAAATAAATTTTAAAATGAATGATTTGAGTACTCCTCTCTTCTGTCGTTGGAAAATAATTTCGATGATGGCTGTGCAGCATTATTGACGTTCATTTTAGAGTCTCAAAGTGGGGTAGAATTCTTAGATGCTTTGCTTCGAAATTATTTTGGCAAACAGACTTTGGTTTAAACTCCAAAAGTATGATTTGATATATAAAAGAGGTAAGTATATATACTTATTTCAAATGATTTGAATTGTACCCGGTGTTTAAATTTTAAAGTTCTGTTAATTAATAATCTTCAAAATATTTGAATGAAATGAAATATTTGAATAACCAAAACTTATAAAACAAAAGGATTAAGAAATCTAAGCTAAATGTTTTAAGGAACTGTAGAGTTGAAGTTTGCAACTCTCCAATTGAAAGTAAGGAATATTTAAACCAGTTAAAATACTGATCATTCTAATTAAGTAAATTGAGTCAATTAATTTGTATAAATCCAAGTTGCATTCCAATAACATATAATAAGACTTACCAAATGTTAAAAAGTTAAAATAATGATTTGGATATGTAATGAGATATTATACAAGTAAACAAAACTTAAAAGGAATTAAAATGTATATAAATGGAAATTTGGTTGTAATAATAAACGTTATACACTTCAGTATATCATGAAATGATTGGTGACTAATGGAATAAGTAAGTGAACCTAAGAAAGAAGACAAATAAATCAAATATATCTTTATAAATTGGTTATAGAATTAAACATAAATTTGCAAAGAGATTTTGGAATTGAATTTGTAACTTTTGAGATAGTTGTAAACTTAAACAAAGTCACATATTAGAAGTTGGACTTTTATGGAATGATTATAAATTAAAGTGATGATTAATAAAACGTTTCATAAATAAATCTATTATTAAAGGAAATTATGAAAATGAATGTAAATGAAAAGAATTGGTGTAACTATGAATCAATGGAAAACAAAATTGAATTTAATTAAATCATATAGAATGTTTAAAATGAACTAAGTTAGCAAATTCTATGGAACGATGTTTAAGAAATGATAGTATTAAAGAATATGCTATGTGAAGAAATGTATACACTAAGTAAATAAGGGATAATGCATTGTGAATAATTGATTGTAAACGAAATGAACGTAAGTAAAAGATATTTAATATAGATAGAAATCTATTGAAAGGTAACACGTAAGTTGTACGCATATAATTTTATTCGCACAACAATTTGATCCAAATTCAAGCGCAGAATTTTGAGATAATATATATCGATCCGAGTTTGGATTTTTCACTCGATTCTTAATGGGAAACCCTAGATATGGATTTTTGATTTGATTCTAGAATTTTCTATCATAGTATATGGTTATGCGAGGAGAATAACGGTTTCTGATCAAGGAACCAGATCTGAGTCCGCACTAGAAGATCGTGTGAACGATACTAGTTCAAAGTGAAATTATGTGATCGAGTGAGTGATCAAATTTGATATTTCATAAAGATGATAGATATACATCATACAGGCTTAAGTAAAACAAATATTGGAAATTGAAAATGCAAAAATATAAAATGACGTATATGATTGGATATCATGGGTAAATAAGATACAGATATTTAAAATCAAGAAAAATTTGGATTGCCCGACAAAAGGGTATGTGTTTATTTTATCATTTGATTTGATGGTTTATGATGGAGCCACTTGGCTTTTGTTTTCTTCTGTTGGTTTGGGGCCCATAGTGGCATTTTGTAATTGTTCCAATCTAGCCACGCAAAGGAGACTCTGTCGAAATTTTTCGTAAATACAGGTGTTAGAAAAGTTTTGAGGTTTAACATTTTTATAACTTGTTTTGATGACTAACTTGTAAATTCTGTAAACCAATTGGAGCAGCGTAGTAGAAATGTAGTGATAGTCTTATAAATGAAATTTTATTGTTTTACAAGTTGATAATTTGGATAAAATATATCAAATGAAAAATTCTCTACTTAGCATCTTTTCGAGGACGAAAAGTTTTGAGCGGGGAAGATTGTAACAACCCGTATTTTTAGTTATTTTAAATTAGTAGATTTAATGTAATTATCAAATAAAAATGGTTATAAATAAAAATATAATGATTTTGAATGTAAAGTATTGGATATGAACTTGAATAAAATTTTGAAATAAAGTTATGTTGAAGTTTGGCGATAACAAGATTGCAATGAAATTGTATATACCACTGGGTTGTAATCAATACCTGAAGTTGAATTATAATTATGAATTATTTAGATGGAAATAAAATCATTTTGATAACTAAAACTCATTTAAAATCTAATATTGAAATTTGTTTCAATATTAGACAATTAAATTGTTTCAATTTAATATTAGAAATTATTTGAATAACTGAATAACGGAAATTGAATAACTGTAAAATGAAAATAATTGTTCTATAATTTAAATTTGTTATAAAAGTTAAATCTTATAAGTTCATTAACCAATATTTCAAAAGATAATGGTTTACCGAATTATCTAAATTGATTACACTTAATATTGTAATTATTGGAATAATTGAATTATGAGGTTAATATGATTGAAGATGTTATTGAAAGTTGTTGTAAATTTATTTAAATAATAATGAAGATTATTAACATTTAAAATTGGATAAAAAGCCAATAATTAGAAATTGAAATTTTTATATTATAACCGAGATGTTAAAATGACCTTCTAGGGTACAGTTTCGTATTTCGATGAAACCAGTTCGATTGGATCCGTAATAGTGTATTATTATAGGATTTCAAATTTTGTAGTGTTTGGAGTTATCGTTTGGTCGAGTGAGATATAAACGCATTGAACTTTATATCGAAAATTTAGTATAATAATTGGGTCCAAAAAGCTATCTTCCACATACGATCGAATTAGGTCCTGAAACATGTCCCATTGTGTTCAAGTAGGGGTAAAACATTATGAACGCCTAGCAGCACACTTCGTTTGGAGTTTGTCCGAAAAATATGAGAAAAGTCAAAAAATATTAAAATAATATGGTTATACGCGTATATATACACAGTAAACCCTAGTTTGTAGCAGCTGCGCCCCCATCTTTTCTTCAATGAAAGAATATGGCCTCCTTTCTTTCTCAAATTTTGATCAATCCATCGATTATTAGAAGAAATTTTCAACTGGGAAATTGAAGAGGGCAATAAGATCTTTGGATCCAACGGTTAAGATCGAGGACAATGGAGCATGTCAGCGGCAAATCGATGGGGTAGGGCATACGTTTGTGTGCGATTTTCTCAACCATGATGCAGCCGAGCTTTATGGTGTTTGGGTCGATGGTGGAGTCAGCAATATGCTTAGGAGTGATGGTCTTCGATAATATTCTAGTGGAGCATGGAGGTCGTGTTAATTCGAAGAGCAAGGGCGGCCGTGGGTTTCTTTAGCCTGGAAGCATTCCCGAAGATGGGTAAGAAGATATGCGTGCAGCCCTGATTGGAAGTAGGTGGAATGAACGACTGGATCAAGTTTAAGGTTCAAAATAAAAATAAAAAATTTGTTTTTATAATTGTATTCAAACTTTAAAAATGTATATCTCTCATACTTTATCATAATTGGACGAAACAAAGGGCGACGGGATCGTGGTAACATGCACTGCGCAATTGAGCTGGATTGGAGTTCATTGGAGCTAGTTAAAATTTTAGGTTAAATCTAACGTCGTTCGATTTAACTTAAAAATTGAAACTCAAGGTGAGTGTTTTATAACGCTCACAACGTACTAAAATATTTCTATTCTAGTTAAATTAGAAATTGTGAATTGAAATAAATTTATTGATCCTTGTTTGAAAAATTATCATTGAAATTAACTGTAGAAATTAAAATTGATAGTCAAATCTGAAATTGGAATTAAATTGCCAGTAAATAACCCAATATTAATAACTATGAAACTGTTGTGAATTATATTATTAGTTTGTATGATTGATTGTGATGGATGCAAATTGGTTGATATTTGGATGTTTGGGTGTTTATTTGTTTATATATATATATATATATATATATATATATAATTTTATCACCATGTATATTATTTACAGTATATAAAACTGAAAATTGAATTATTCGAATAAATTAAGAAATAGGTTGAAATGATATATACCTATGACACTGTGCTTTGGATTGAAATGATATATATTCATCCTGAAATTAAATTGAAATAACAGAGCACTTGGCCATAGGATATAAAATTATATACGGACACCGGATTGGTTAAATAAAATGATTTTCTTTATCTTTGATTTGGAATTATTTAAATGGTTTTGATTAAAAAAAATAAAATCAAATTTGTAGAAATCGAATTAATCACGAATTTGAGTTTGAATTGTTGAAATGAAATTTTTGCTAAAAGAAATTGTTAAATAATTGCATTGGGATTTTTAAGTTATAATCAAAATTTTATTTAAATTTCAGAAATTGATTTAATTTAATAGATGGGGCTTGTATTCGAATGTTGAATTTTACTAAGTAAAAGTATTTGAAAATTTTGGATTTCAAATTAGATATTGAAGGTTGATTTGATTTAAGTGTTTTGAAATGATATCTTGAAAATCGAGCTCGAAATCGATAAATTGAAATTGAAATTGAATTAATTGGATTTGAAAGTGGAATTGAATTAATTTGAAACCGAAGTTGAAATTGATTTGGATTGAAATCGAAATTGAATCGATCAAATGAGAGTTGGAATTGATTTGAATTGGGAAGTTTGGAATTAATCGGTTTGACTTTGAAACTATTTTCAAATAAATTATTTAATATAAAAACTATTCAAAGGCTATCTTCTTAAATATATAAATTATTTTGGTTTTCCAAATTATTTTGCTATATAAACCATTTCAATACTTAAACTATTTTATATTAAACTATTTTAATCATTTAAACTATTTTAACCGTTAACACTCTTTTTAACTTTTTAATTATTTATACTATATAAAACCCTTTAAACTATATTTTCAAAAAAATTCGAATTGGTCAAGAGTGGAAGGTTATTTTAATCACAGATTTAAATATGAATTAGGTTAAGTGAAGTTATAACCCAAATTGGAATTCGAAACCATTTTGAAATCGAAGCCGACAATGATTTTGAATCGAAATGGTATATTTTGAGTAAATATAATTATTTCAAAATGGATTTGATTTCGAAGAAAATATGATATTTTGATACCATGTATGAACTGTTTTTGAAATGTAAAAGAACCAACCGGTGTGTAAAACGACGTTTGGTTGTTAAAGAGACCAGAGCCAGATATGGGCATACTCTTTGTCGATACTGGAACCACTTTGACAACTGTGTACGTGGAGTGATGATTCAGAACGAAGTGGTTGGATTTGGCTTCGGTTGTTGGATTTGGCGTCGTTTGTTGGATTTGAAGAAAGAGAACAATGATGGATTAGCCTGGTACTTGTGCCAATTTGAAATGATTAAAACAGGAGCCGTACTGGCCAAGTGGGTCAGCTATCCTGAGCAGACGCACTTTTTTGTATTACCATTATTTACATTGTAATTGATTGGTGCGCACCCTTCGGATTATGGCAGTGTTGGACGCGGTGGGCGATCATGGTTATGATGCGCTACCACCAGCCGAGAAGGGTAAACTTGTAGTATCCTACCTTGGACATTGCCTCACGTGCCTTGTCATATTATTATCCCTAAACAAGACTCATACGATTTTGGTTTAGTGTTGTTGTATCACGGCAAATCCTTATCCGTCGACCGTTTAACTGGTATTTTATACGCAAACTGTATGACAATGCTTAAAAACACATTGGTGGGGATTAGTGTAAAGCCTTGACGCTATTTTAATATTTATTTTACTGATTATACATTATATATATATATATATCGCATTCTACTACATATAAATATTTTGACGAATCCTTGGGAGATGGAAAATCTCGTAACATCTCTTGAGTTACTTCACACACGTTGTACACTGGATATGAGATGTGAAAACCCGTAATCATCTCTGACGCCATTACACTCATGTTTATGCGATATTGATTTGACTTACATAAGGATATTTTAGTCCTGACTCGAGTGTTTTGTCTTTTTATTACGTTCAGGTCAGCCTTGAGTTTTTCAGCTTATTGAAGATTTATTTTGGAGGACGAAGACGAAGATTTGGTATATTACTACTATTATTATCCTTACATCATATTGTCTGCTGCGTTATTTATTTATCCTGATGTATATACATAACTCTGATAAATGTTGTATAGATTATAATTAGATATATTATATAAATAGCTTCATGAACTGTTTATTTGATTATTATATTTTATCGTTCCATTGCGAGATTCTGTATTTATTTCTTCTTCCTTTTCTCTTATTTTCTTATTTACCCCGTTAACAGTCCTCCCTTTTGAATGGTTTGAGTTGATAGGTGTGGTTTATTGTCGATTTAAACTGTCAAAAAAGGTGGGTCTTTACAACTACAAGAGGAAATATGTGAATTATGTGATGTGATAACAACCGCTTCCCCTTCACAAGTATCTCCAACAACTCTAAACGAAATATGGAAACAACTTTCTTCTTCTTTGATTCATCATGAGCCAAATCTAGAACATTCGATGAGCTATCATACTCTTTTAATAAGGATGATTCATCAAAAGTAACATAACGAGAATTCACAACTTTCTTCTTTTTCGAATTCCAAATCCGATAACCTTTGACACCATCCGCATAACCAAGTAAGACTTCTTTGAAAGCTCTAGGCTCAAGTTTATCATTTTTCGAATCATGCACATAAACTGGACTACCAAACAAACGAAGAAAGCTCAAGTCAATGTTCTTCACCTTCCACACTTCTTCAATTTTTTTATATCAATATCCAAGCAAGGAATTTGATTGACAACATGCACCACGGTTGACAATACTTTGATACAAAATCGCTTTGACAAACCTGATGTCAATCTCAAGCATCGAGCTTTCTTAAGTAGAGTACCGTTCATTCTCTCTGTAATGCCATTCGATTGCGGATCTCTTAGTGTAGTAAAAGGGCTCCGAATACCATGACGCTTGCACTCTAGAAATATACTCCTCGCCATTGTCAGACTCAACACCTTCAAAGACTTACCACTCTCATTCTCAACAAGAGCCATCAAAACTTTGAATTTTGCAAATGCCTCTAACTTTTCTTTCATTACATACATCCATACTTTCCGAGAAAATTCATCAATAAAAGAAATACAATAACGAGCTCCATCCAATGAAGTTATCGACGCCGACTTCAAACATCCATGTGAACATACTTAAGAACATGTCTTGAATCATGCTTTCCTTAACCGAGTGTTACTTTAGTTTGCTTCCCCATGATAAATTCCTCACAAAATTCAAGTTTTTGAAACTCTCTCCATCGATCATCTCCCTCTTTTTAAGAATATCCATACTCCTCTCCGACCCATGACCCAACCTCATATGCCACAACCTTATCACACCCAAGCCACGAGAACTATCAAAACCCACACAAATTTCACCTTCAAAAAACCCATCTTCGAGCAAATAAACTCCATAAGCTCTAAAACCTTTCATCTCCACAAATGAACCCTTCGAAACTCGTAAGCTATCACTTTTAATAGTGATTTTACATCCTCTAGATTCCAATTTCCCCAAGGAAATGAGAGATTTCGAAGACACAAAACATATTGTACGTTAGTGAGCGTGCGAGTTACACCATCAAACATCCGAATCCACATGGAACCATTGTCCATTGATATACAAATAGCACCATTATTCATAACAATTAAAATTTTCAATATTTCTCGACATAAGAGGAAAAACAATTTTTATTCAATGTCGTATGATGGGATACACACGAATCAAGCACTCATTCGCCACCCAAAACATCCAATGCTATCGCCGTCAATATATTTTCATCTACATCCCCAACATCACTTTCCACGGCCACCGATGAAGATGCTACATCCTTCTTCTTCTTATCCTTGTCCGGACACTAATTCTTCCAATGATCAGGCTTCTTATAAATACAAAATTTGTTATTTCTTTCTTTCGACTTTCTTCTCCAACCGGGCTTCCTTTATTTAGACCACAATCCCGCTTCTTATCATTTTTCTTCTTCTCCACAAACAAACCGTGACCACTACTGGCACCACTACTATTATCACTCAACTCCTTCACTTGACTCCGCAGCTCCTCACTAATAAGACCCCATTTAACATCACTAAGAGTCAAAGTATCCAGACTATAGATCAAGCTATTTGAGAAACCCATATAACGGTCCAACAACGAACATTACAAGATCATCACCTTTTGCTCTTCTTCGATATTCAAGTCTATCGCCTTCTTCTTCATTAGCAAACCATCAATGGTATTTAAATACGCCTTTAGGAAGTACTCTCCTTCATCTTATATGTGAAGAATGTTCGCAACAAGTTCAAACGATTAGTTAGTGATTTTTTCATATACAACTCCTCCAACTTATTTCAAATACCCTTAGCGGTAGTCTTGCCAATAATTTCGGAGATTACATTCTCATCCATAGCAAGTTTTAGTGCAGTGAATGCATACTCTTTCATTTCCTCTCTCTGAACATTCGATATGTCTGTTGGCAACAAATACAAGTCAAACACAAGCTGATGCGCACGATTCCATCTAAGAACCGTTTTCATCTTTTATTGTCATTTTTAACATCACTATCACCATTTCACTTGCCAATAACCAATTGAGAACCCGAGACTGCATATGATTCACATATACACGGTGTTACACTACTTAGACCAACCATTGAGATATTTTCCAATTTCAGCATTTTCACAAATACCTTACAAACGCCAAAACTCTGATACCAAATGTTATTAAATTTGAACCCAAGAACACCCTAGTCCAAATTGCAAAATGCAGCGGAAAAACAAGCTAGATCGTTCAACGATGTGCAAAAACAACCGATCAATATCCCAATACGAAAATTCAACATCCAACCCAAATAAATCAATCACAATCGCAAGCAAGCAAAATAAGTAATAACAAAAGTAAATCACACACGAGATTTATAGTGATTCCACTAACGTTGTTTAGTGTACATCCACTTGAAGAGAGCATTTTTATTACCGCAATGAAAAGAGTACAAAAGATTGAATTAAATGATCACTTAAAAGTCTATTGAATTTGATTTCGCGGAGATTAAGAATTGAAGAAATTAGTTAGAAGTAATCCCTTTTAATTTGAACGAGACTCGCTCTTTAAGATCTAGAAAATAATTTATATATAAAGAATTTCCGTTTGGCAACTTTCATATCTGCCTCTTGAAGCCTTCACAATAACAAACAGCAACACATGAGCAAAAGTGTATGCCCTTAACAGTCGGCCGTCTACCCCCAAAATATCAAACGTCTGAATTGATAAATCAGATGGTTGATTCACATTTTCAGACCGCTCAAAATTCCAAATTTACGAGAGAAAATTTCGGAAAACTTTCTCTGTAATCGCAGATGCCTGAATTGGTTATTCATGCGTCTGACTTAGTATCCAAACGTCTGAATCACCATTTGTACGTCTGAATTGCTGCAGTCAATTATAGCTTCTTCAAACTATGAAATATCTTGTCTTCAAGCTCTGATTCGTACAAATTAAGTGAAGCGATGTGATATTACTACTAGAAGCTGATATGTATATACCACTACAAAAGAATTTTGGATTCCCTACGCCAGTTTGCGTAGACACGGCGTAGGGAAAAGATTTTACCTACGCCATTCCTACGCCAAAGAAGAGGTTGGAAAACAATGCGTCACAAAAAAATCCCTACGGGTTCCCTACGCCTCCTTCCATACGCATTCCCTACGCCGCATTCCATACGCCTTCCCTACGCCGCATTCCATACGCCTTCCCTACGTTGCCTTCCATACGTCTTCCCTACGCCGCATTCCATACGCATTCCCTACGCCTATTTCCATACGCATTCCCTACGCCTGTCCTTCTTCCTTTTAAAGTGCAGAAATCAGATTTTCCTTACGATCTCCATACACCTTCCCTACGCCACCGTACACCAAAATTCAATATGATTCTATTGTATTTATCTTCATCTACCACAGATCATAATAGAATATAATAAACCCGAACATCAGCAACTGAAAGCATTAAATATAATATATAACCACATGCAAAATCGTAACAATATATATCATTACAAAACATTAATGTAGAATGCATATCATTGTCAAATTACCATAAAATTGCTACAAATGTATTTAAAAAAATCATGTCCAACAATAAAATAAAGTTGCTACATAACTCAAACATAGTTGTTTCATCTAATTCAAACATCATACAATGTACCTTATAAAAATAGAACATCAAACCCACAGTCAAAACAAGACTAACTCACGAAGTATGTCATATCTTCGATCCTTGCTCCTGCCTCAATCCCCGTATAAACTCTTGCACAGAATTCATCTCTTCCTGCATGAAAGATAAATCCCCTCGTGGTAAAGAAATTATATTTAATGACTGTTATGTTAGATATTAAATGAGCTAGTATTCCATCCTAGCCGACAGACGTATAGGTTGCTACAAAAGTCATAACAGCTTGGCCATGTTGTTATGACCAAACAGTATATTGCACACGCATAATTGCGAGGTTTATCTTCGTTAGCAAACATTGTATTGATGGAAAGCATGGTTAACTAGCGAGAAAGTGAGGATTTGTGCAGCGTATAGATTTGTGAACCACTGATTTGAGTTAGAGGCAGTGAGCCTACCTTAAGTGAGATGAATTCAACATCTATTTTTACGTTAGTTATAACACAATATTTGGTTTGATAAAATAATAGTTGATTTTATTTGTAAAGTGAACCAGTGAGAGCCATAATGATAATATAAAACATTATATGGTATCTGGGTGAGGTGGTTAGTGTGTTGCATGAAATTATCGCACTTACACCCTGATATGTTATGTTTGAGTGTTGGGTGCCTATTGTGATATTGGATTGTGTTATACTTCTCAATGTTTGTGTTACACTTTAATCCAGAAACCTGTGATATTAAATCAAATGCATAAAATATTAATTTAGAGTTCAATCAAAAGATGCTTAAGGGTTATTTAATTCAATGATCCTCTTAAAGAGATTACTGTACCTGTTTCTGACTATACCATAGTTTCCACTCCTGTTTTGTTTGGAGACCGAGTTTGTTTAATGTCAGTCTTGTTGATGTCACTGGTATTCTTCCATTAGTATCACCGCTAAAAATTTATACATAAATAAATGATGCAGTTCAAGGGATGCAAATTCTGATCAGGTGATGTTTATATTCATTCCCATGTAAATGAATTCAATGTTTCAAAATGGGTTTCTATTTTACCTGTAGACCCAGATTATGAGACCACCCTTGATGAGCTTATTTATAACTGGGAGAATGGAAGTTGGTGCATCATGCCATTTTCCAATTGCATCGCTATCACAATATAAGATGGCATAAGATTATAATTAACAGTACTTTGTTACTTGAAAATCTACAGAAGGGTATTGTAGTTTTATTTGTACCTGCAATGCTTCCATTTGTGCTTTAATCCTGTAACATTGGCATGTAGAGCTTCTTGAACATCCTTTCTGTTAAAATATGCATCTGTGTAACTCGATACACATGGATCATATCCTGCTGGTTGCTTATGCCAAGCACTCTGCAAAAATTAATGCAAGTTCACAGATAAGCTACTATTGAAAAAGTTGTGAGAGACATGTATGCTCCTAACATATATAACCAAGCACTTTAAGATGTGTGTTTTATGCCGCAGCTATGGTTTGAATTCTTCATTTTATTATTATTTATATACAAATAATCTATTACGAAATCCAGTAAGAAAATAGAGTTAGCCTTGTAATATATACATGTTTGCTGAAAAATGCGAAGCAATGCTATTGCAGTTATGCAAGAATCTAGACAACCGAAAACTTACATATCTGGAAAAGAGTTTTGGTGCAGCACCTTCGATCATTCGGAAGCTTCTAGAAAAAGAAGAGTCTTTTTGACCAATACATGTTGGAGAGTACAAGCTGTACATGTCAGTGATATCATACACCTCGAAGTACTCATTCAGTGCCATCTCACAATCAACACTAACAAGATCGCTAAAATTACAAGATTGTTTTACGTTATTATACACTCTGTCCGATATCACAGCATGATCCCATGCATAGTCGATCATTCCTTTTTGGTCTGTATCATCATCCATCAATGCATTCCCTATCTGGAAAAAATAACCTACATTAGACCATAAATTGTACTAAATACAGTTATTGCTGCTGAGTTGCAACAGCAAAAATTACCATGAATCCTTTGAAATTAATGTAGTTTTGATGTGGGGTTTCCTTGTTAGAATCAAAGATTTTCTCAGCAAGTTGGGGCACATAATGTCCTGAAACCACGAAGTATTCAAGAAATTTCAGAACTGTAAGTGTGCATGTCAATGTCAGTCTATGCATTAGTACACGGTACAAATATTACATATTACCTGCATAGCTTTCTCCAGCTATATAGAAGTCATGAGATTTATACTGAGGGAACCTCTTAAACCAGTTGACAAGGAATGTGTAAGAGTCGTGTGCTTCGATAATTTGTGATTTCAGGTTAGTATGAGAATTACAAAACAAATTCTCCAAAAATAAAATTGAAATACGAAGAGAAAGGAAGCAGCAACTGACATACCAGTTATGGAATCTCCAAGATTATCCAAGTTGGAGCTCGTATTGGAGTAGGAGAATCCCACACCAACAGGTGTATCAACGAATAGTAAATTGGCCTCTACAAATGGAAGATGTAATTAATTATAATATATATTACTACCACAAAAAAGGGGATCCCATCCGGAAAAAAATTCAAGTTTTTTCTTACATTACATTGTAGGAAATCAATTTCTTCAATGAAGTTTAACTCGGTTTAACTGAAAACATTTTATTTGCATTTTTTTTACCTTTATTCCAGGAATTTTTGTTAAACTTGAGTTCTGGAACACCTTTCTCTGTCAAAAAGGCCCAAGCTCCTCTGCCTCTCCATATCCAATTGAAGAACAACCAGGTCCTGCAATATATAAGGCAGTATTATCAAAGAAATTCGACAACTCAAAACAAGAAATTCGCATACTTAATTAGCAGTGGCAGTATAAAGAGACTGTAGCAGGACTTCTAATCAGCATTAGAAAATATCGCGTAGGAGGCAAGGATGAGCCACGTTGGCTGAATATCGCGTAGGAGGCAAGGATGAGCCGACGATGGCTGATGGAATAGCCGAGTATGCAGCGATGATTATTTAAAAGGCGTTGATTTTTGAAATCCTAATTTTTTTGGGTTCAAGCGTCGCCAACATGGAGATTGCTATTGAGCTGTAACTTTGAAGTACAACAGTTTTTCCTTGGGTTGCCCCATCCAAGGGGCTTGGTGGGCTTTTACAAATATCTCAATGCCTATATTTTGCAAATTTATGTTAACCAAGTTAAAATTTAAACCAAGTATAATCAATTATCAAAAGGAAAAAAAAGACTTTTACAATAATATAGAAAAACAATAACTCATTAAAAAATGTCACATTTCTAACAAAAGCAGATTTTCCGCAAAGTTTAATCAGTTTTATTTTCAAGTTTAACTGAATTTAATTTTTTTTATATAATGTAAATTTCTTGCTTACTTTTCTTGAATCATAATTTTCATATTTTGGACTATTAATTTGGTATTTCAACTTATTAAATTTAATTATTATTCTTTTTTAGTTAATTAAACATCTAAAAGTTAATTATTACATATAATTTTATTTTAATTTCGAAAGTTAATACGATTTATTGAAAAATTAAATTATATATTTTTATAATATAATTTCAAGTTAAACTATAAAATTAATAATTGTCTGGCGTATGTAAAACGTAGAGAAATTCCAACCTCTTTCCTCCACATGCGTAGAAAATGCGTAGGGAGAACAATAAGGTGTAGGGAATGAGTAGGCAATTCCCTACACATTCCCTACGTCACGATCAATTATTGGAGAACCTGGTGCGCGTAGGAAACGTATAGGAAATTCTCTACGCCGTCTCTATCCCTTTCCTATGTTTTCATGTTTTCCCTACCCCACGCCTACGCGGTGTAGGGATGGCGTAGGGAATTCTGGGTTGGAAAACAACCCTCTTCTTCGTAGTGTAAAAGAGGTATTTGCTCTTCTGCGAATACACAACGTTGTGTGTGAACCATATTGTGAGACCATATACGTCAAATTTCACAGGACATTTTTTAGTTCGTCGATACTCCTGTTCAATTATCAATTATACTGTCAATATAATTGCGAACATGGTGGGGAGTAAATTGCATAGCGATATCTCTAGAGCCCTGCAAGTTTATGTTTTTTGTAGCCGACCCGTTTGATATTTATTCAGTACTTTTGATTCATGCAATTATTAAGCTTCACAGTACGTGTATAGTTAACTGATTCCTTGCCGCAGAAGTGAGATTTTTTTTTTTTGAAGTCTGTTTTCACCGTCATTTACTTCTACACCTTGGATTGCTACCATCATTTTGCTGCATGTTTACCATTTTCAGCTGTAGCATCAGGCTTTCAATAATGAAAGTAAAGACATCATGCCTTTGATACTTTGTGTTCGATGAATTCATAGTAAAATTAACTTATGTTTCTTCTCAACAAAATTCATCATACTTGGTAGGCAAAAGTAAGCAAATCAACGTAAAATACAGATGCTCGATATTTCGAATTTAAATATGTAATATCATTGTTGTAAATAAGGTTTGAAATCTATTATTTGATGTTGATGATGATGATAGTACTAATAATAGTATTAGTAGTAGTAATAACAATAAAAATAGTAATGGTAAACAAATTTTGTAACTTCTGCACATAATCAGGATATAATTTACAAGACAGTTATTCGTTTAATAATACTTTCTCAAAGACAGATCAATGCTAAGGAAACCCTGAACACCATTATACGGCTAAAGGCGGGCATAAAGGAACGACTAATATATGTTGGGAAGTATCATTGCCAGATATTCTTCTTAACCTACGCCCTAAAGTATCAAATTAACATGTATTTTACTAATCAGGATCACGTGAAGCGCATGCGTATGTTTTGGATATACTCTAATACAATTTATTTAAAGAGGGAATTAGGCTGAAGGAAAAACCTGAGAACACTTTTAGTCTGAAGGACAGAAGTTTTAAAATTTAGTCTGAAGGACAAAAAATGATATATTCATATAGCATTACACATCCATAATGCTATATTCATATAGCATTACACATCTATAATGCTATATACAACACAATTTTATAAGTTTCTGCATACACAAACAAGCAGCTGTGTAATGCTATATGAATATAGCATTATGGATGTGCAATGCTATATGAATATATCATTTTTTGTCCTTCAGACTAAATTTTAAAACTTCTGTCCTTCAGACTAAAAGTGTTCTCAGTTTTTTCCTTCAGCCTAATTTCCTGTTATTTAAATTGATAAGAAATAGAAAAGAAAAGGAAAGTAAAGAAAGTTTACGGAGAAGTAGTATTCTTCTTCCTTCTTATAATATTTTACAAGCACACTATTTTACAAAAGCTTATTTGGTAATGGCAGAAGAGAGATTTTCCAAGTTTTGAGACCACGGCTAAATTAAGATTATAAAATTAAGATTAATACGAGCTACATTAACAACTTTGCTACAATACCTTCTACGGTACAACTCATTAAATACATGCCATTTTGAAAACTTCGACGCGTAATTAGGATATATTTTACAAGACTTTTCCATCTAATAATACTTCCTCAAAGATGGGTCAATACTAAGAAAACCCTGTGCGATTCTATGGCTAAGGCGGGCATGGAGGCATGATTAATGTGATAGGGTTAGAGATTTATTCTAGAAGCAATTATGTAATTTATTACGTATATCTAACTCGATAATCAATCTTATTTGAAATAAAAGTTGTTTTCTTTCCATTACATCCATGACATAATATGTTATATATTAATTAATTAATTTAATTAAAAATATATTTAATAGAAGATCCATAAATGGTATGTTTTGTGATAGTAGTAACAGTGCGTTATAACCATGAGTGATTTAACCATGAGTAATTTATCACAATTAAAAATATACCGTGTTAAATATTCCAAGTCAAGTTTATCGAGGTTGGATATCGATACTTTCATTGAGACTAGAGTACGTAACGCTCTATAAATATTGGATAACGTATTACTCATGACTACTGGGAACACCAAGGGGTTATGTGCTGATAGTTATTGGATAACCATAGAATGACTCACTTGATAGTTTTCTATTGGTTAATATAACTATAGTAAAATAGAAAAAATCGATATAACAAAATTGCACAGTTCTATCGACTTGAGAATACTGTTGATCTTCAATGTGGAAGCTCCACTTTGATTATACTTAAATCGTGGCACGACTTGCAACGAACAACTATAGTTGGATCGAATAGAAGCATTGGAAGTGAAGCAATATTCAATGGAGGATTCGTCTTCTCAGGTATACGAGGTTGTATCACGGTCAAACTGAAGTCAACTCAACGTCAAAGTCTCTAGCCAGAGTAGTTTGTTTAATATAATTGTTATTATTAAACCATGAATTTTGTATTTGGACTATAGAGTTGAATATAAACGATATTGAAATTTTGACCATTATCAAATTCCATAAGTCCAAAATGATATAGTTTTGATAAAGATAATTGGTGTAAATAATCTCACTATCGGATAACTCTTAACAAAGTAAAATTGGATTTTACCGAAACCAAATAAGCGATAAATTTGGCCAAAATATCACACCACTTGCTAAGTGACGTGTGAATGCAAATATTCGAATTATTCGTGGTTTGGTCTTGTCGAGTCATGGATGCTCTTTTGATTATGATTACCTTTTTTGGGTTTTGCGAGGTCTGGTATTATTTGGGTATGGACTGGCTTCATAGATACGGAGTGATGGTAGATTGTGAGAAGTGATTGTTGACAATAGGGGTAGATGATGGGTGGACGGTGGTGTTAGGCATCCTACCAAATGATGAAGCGATGTTTAGCTTTCTATATTCATTCGATATCACACATGATGAGTTGTCATAAGTGCCAATTACTATGGAGTATCCAAGCATATTCAAGGAGGTATCGGACTTCCACCATACAGAGAGATCAAGTTTCGTATTTATTTAGTGAAATATGCCAAGCTGATAGTAATGACTTTGAAGAGAATGACACATAGAGAGCTCAAGGTGCAAGTGAATGACTTATTGTGAATAGGGATTATTCGCAAGAGTATTTCTAAGTGGGGAGCACCCATAGTATTCGCCATGAAGGCGAACAGTTCCCTTAGACTGTGTTTTGTACCATGAGCTAAATAAAGCGACGAGGAAGAACAAGTATCAAATCCCACGTATAGATAACAAGTTCGATCGGCTCCATGGTGCTAGAGTATTTTCTCAATTGGATCTCACCGAGGGATTTCTCTAACCGAGATCAGTGGAAGAGAGTGTGTAGATTACATCGTTTCATACGCCATTTGGATTCTATAAGTTGTTAGTTATGCTATTCAGGTTGACCAATGCTTCGGCATACTTTGTTGGCCTTATGAACCATGTCTTCAAGGGTCGGCTAAATAAATTCATGCTTGTGTTCATCGATGATATTCTCATCTACTCATGAATGGGGGAGAAACACAAGAAAAAATTGAGAACCATGCTTGAGTTGTTGATAGATCACCGACTGAAAGCTAAGCTCTCCAAATGTCACTTCTGGAAGAGGAAAGTGCAATTTTTAGGCCACGTTATCTCTGCATAGGGAATTGCGTGGATCCTGTAGAATTTACAGCTATTCAAAATTGGTCTAGACGCAGAGATGTAATGGATGTAAGAAGTTTTTTTGGGTTAGCTGGATATTATAGATGATTCATCCAGGACTTCTCTAAAGTAGCTGCACTATTGACTCAGCCGGCAAAAGTGAATCAGACTTTTACTTGGGATGTGAGGTGTGAATATACATTCATGAGTTTGAATGAAAAGTTAACGAGTGCATTAGTATTGACCATTTCGAGTGAAAATGAAAAGATGACGATATACACTAATGCTTGTGGTACCAAATTCGGCACGATATTGATGCAGAAGGGAAAAGTGGTTATATATGCTAATCGACAACTGAACTCTTATGAGAAGAAATATTTGACTCATGATTTGGAATTAGCGGCGATCAAGTTTGCGCTAAAAATTTGGGAGCATTATCTTAGAGTGGTTTGATTTTTTCACCGACCATAACTCATTGAAGTCCCTCTTTTTGCAGAAGGATCTTACCCTTCGCCAGCAGCTATGGTTAGAGTTTCTGGCCTCATATGACTTTGATATTGCATATACACTGGGGAAAATGAATATAGTTGCTGATGCATTGAGTATAAGACATGCCAACTTGGAAGCAATGTTCCTAGAGTGGATGCGGTTGGAGTATGTCATCGGTTATTATTTTCGGCCTAGCATGTGATCTAAAGCAAGAGATATTGGCTAGCCTAACAATCAGACCTATTCTGGTTGAGAAGATCGGTACTATTAAGAGATGTGATGCTAAACTAGCTTAGATTGTATTTAAAGGCAGAGTAGAGTATGAAAAGATGAGACAGTACAGGCTCGACCGCGATGGTTGGCTCTATAATGAGATTGTTCATACCTAATGTTGATGGGTTGAGGGATGATGTGCTACCAAAGTGCCATTATTCTATTTTGACTACCTATCCTGGTAGTAATAAGACATATCATAATTGAAGTAGACTTATTGTTGAAAAGAGATAAAGACAGACATTGGGACAGTTATCTCAAAGTGCATGAAATATCAGTTTGTTAAGATAGAGCGGAAGAAGCCTAGCCGTTTGACGCGACCACTAGATGTTCCCTAGTGGAGGTGGGAAAAGAATCGCAGATTGCATTGATGGACTACGACGGACTAGAATGGATTAAGATAGTATTTGTGTCATAGTTGATCGATTGATAAAGAGTGCTAGATTTATACCCGTTAAGTCAAGTAGAATTGCAGCCAAACTGATTGAATCATATTTGAAGTGGATAGTGCGATTCCATGGTGTATCGAAGAACATTGTAAGTGATTGAGACCCGTTGTTCACTAATGGGTTTTGAAAGAGCATACAAGTGGCGTTAGGGACAGAGCTATATCTGAGTATATCTTATGACCCTAAACTTATAGCCAAACTCAGAGAGTGAATCGTATCTTAAAGGATCTCTTACGGGCTTGTATACTCAACTATATAAGCTCATAGGATGATCACCTACATCTTATTGAATTCACATATAAAAGCCGGTTATCAGTCCGATATCGGTATGACACCATCCAAAAGTATTATATTGTCGACCGTGCAACACTTCTTCATGTTGGTGAGATGCTGGGGAGAAAATGATATTTGGGCCAGATATGATTAGAGAAACCATAGAGATGATCAACATCATTCGACAACGGATGAAAGTTGCTCAAGATAGATAGAAGAGCTACATCGATAAGAGATGTAGAGATCTAGGGTTCTCTATCAATGATATGGTATTCATCAAGATCTCTCCACTAAAGAATGTAATTAAATTCAATAGTAAAGGGAAATTGGCAGCGAGTTTTGTAGGTCTTTTCTGATACTAGAGATGATTAGGAATCTTGCTCACTAAGTTGACTTACTTTAAAGAATGGTGGGAGTGCGCAATGTGTTTTGTGTTTCTTACTTGTAGAAATTTATGCATGACTCAGGCATGACTATCGCACAGAATCAACTAGATGATATCGAGATTGAACCAGAAGCTTCAACACCTCGTAGGCCTGTTCGTGTCGGCGGATATGAATTAAAACAACTTTGGAGGAAGATAGTAGAGCCGATAAAGGTTCAGTGGAGCGAAAGCAAAGGTGACTGCACTAGGGAGACCGAGTAGAGCATGAGGGCAGCTTATCCAGAGTTGTTTACTTGGTAAAGTTTTCTATTTTTCGCGTTTACTTTCACTTATGATATCACATTTGCAAGTATACCTTAGTGTAGTTTCCTACTACATGCAGGATAGGCTTGGATATTGCTTTCCTTTATTACTATGTATGCATGTTGATGTGTGACGGTTGCTTATGCTTGTATATGGTTGTTAGACATGTGGGATAACCTTACTGATTTTGTTTGAGACTTCAAAAGAAATTGGAGGAGGAGAGAATGTAACAAGCCATAATTTATGTAATGAATGATCATAATATATTAATATTATTTTCATATATGGTCATATGATTATATAAATTTGGGAAATGAACACTGGAGACATTTCCGTCCTAAGAATTTTTATCAGATAATTTTGACTCTGAAAATTTTGTATAGCCTATAACTGTTAGTAGAAGGTGAATTAGGGTCTAAAGCCACTTCCATTGGATGGAGATGATGGTTTCTTTTTCGTATAGTGATCATAATAGAAAAATGGACTTGTCATTTGGGACTTATGGATGTTTGAAGTTTTACTTGATTTTGGATAGCTCGAGGGTAATTAAGGATATTTGTGGCTAAGCCCAAGGTCCATTTCAAGATTATCCAATATGGGGCTGATAAGACTTCTCCTTTTCATTACACGCTTCCAAAAATAGTTAGAAAGACCACCATTAATATTCTCTAGCCTTAAACCACTCTAAACATTACTTTAATTAGTTATATCTTGTCATTAGAAGGAAAATGGCGAAATTAGCACTTGGATTCGGAGATTACTATTGGAGGCATCTTAGATTTTTTTGTTCATCTTGGGATTTAAGCTCTTTTGGATTGCTTTGGATTCTAGGTGAATGGTTAGGACATCTCTTTGCTAATTAGTCATTATACACCTTAAAATGATGTTTTAAATAATATTAAAACCCTAAAACGTGGTTTAAATCTTAACCAATCACATATGTTAATTTGAAACGATTTTACAAAGTTTAACGAATTTGTGTTTCTTATGGATCTCCCTTGTTCGTATGGTACATCCTTCTTCTACTCTTAGATTTAGGCTCTAATTTGATGTCTGTGAATGCTTGCTTGTCTGTATAAAGTATATAGGTTAAATGTTTAAGTGTTTGATGTTTGTTTGGTTCAAAATGCCGATCGAAAGGAGATTTGGAAATAGGAATTGCTTTATAACTTTTCGCCGATCCATGGAGGTGATAGTGACAAAATTTGGTGTGAATTTTATGGGGCGACAAGGAAGGCCTCACAAAGCTATATTTCAAGTCGTCTGGAGTTGTTTGCTTGTAACAGCCCAGTATTTTCAGTCATTCGCATCCCCACACGTCGGACTTGAATTGCTCAAAATACTGCGTTGTAAATAAAATTTGGCAAATCTCAGAATATACAGTAAATAAAAATCACAGATCACAGACACAGAGTAATAATAGTGCAGCGGAAGTAAAAGAAATAGTAGTTCATGAAGCTACTATGTAAACATATCAGAGTTACATAAGATACAACAGAAAAAACAGAGTACGATAGAAGTCTCCATACATAGAAGTCTATAAATACAAGAGCTGAAAAGGAACAACATACTGAAAAAGATTAAACTAGACAAGTAGATAATCTCCAGCGATTCCAATCTTCAGAAAGTAGAAATTCAAATCTGTTAATACTCAGACTGACCCGAGCGTAAATAAAAATACAAACACTCGAGTCAGGACATACATACTTATACAATGTAAACCAACTCAAGTGAACGGTAGTAAAGGTACAAGTAACTTAAAGGATGCTTGGGACCGCCCATCCTCTAAGGATCCGTTAAACTATTTACTATGTAGTAGTATTACGCTATTATAATAATGTCTAATAGTAAAATAAACTTACTTTTAAATAGCAATAAGGCTTTACGTTTTCCACTTTAACACATAATAGTCCCAATAGTACATCCAATATATGCATATCTCCTGATCAGGAGACTACGAGAAGATACGCATGGGCTACGGGAGAAAATCAAACTCGCAGTAAAGGCTCGATAGGGTAGGTGACATGGCACACAAGGTAATGCCAGGGTAGATATACCAATTACGCACACGGGTTGGTGGTAACGCAGCCACATACGCCCACCTCAAAACACATTCCCAAAATCGGAGGGGCGCCCAAACAATCACAAAAGCAATATAATGGCATCGAAGAAATGTGTCCGACCAAAGGAGCTGCCCCTTTTGGCCCGAGATCGCTCCTGTTTTTGCCACTTTATGCCAACTCACGGGAGTTGGGTCCTTGTAATATACCTCAAGAACGTCGCTGCCATCCTACTTCATTCTGCAATCTCTACCGCATACACAGTTGTCAAAGTGGTTTTCGGTATCGACAGAGAGTATGCCCGATCTCTTTGCCAACCAATCGTCATTATAACCCGTGGATATAACTTAAAATAAATATTTTATACTTCAAAATAAAATATCAGTTCAATCCAAATCTTTATCTAAATAAAGATTAAATCATTTCCAAACCATTTCAATATATCAACATACCATATCTTTCAAATTCAAATATTTATCAAAATAAATATCAAGTCATTTCTAACCATTTCAATATATTAAATTATCATATCCTTTCAAAACTTCCTTTCAAATCATTTTTAATACATTAAAATATCATATCCTTTCAAAACTTCATTTCCAAATCATTTTAATATCAAAATATCATATCTTTCATAACTTCATTTTCAAATCATTATATAAGTTCAAATCCAAATATTCAACTTTGAATAGCTTCTAAATTAAAGATAACATTCATTTATTATCCTTTCAAATCACCTTTTAAAATGATTTATATTCCATCAAATTAATTCATTTAAACCATTTAAATGTGGAGTTATTATACTTTCAAATTAAGTATTTAATTCCTAAAGTTTCAAACCATTCTGAGCTCATTTACTTAGTTAAAAACCATAAATATTGAAAATTTCAGCCTTATGCAGCATTTAGAAAAAGGTGTTATAAGTTACACTTGAAAACATTTTAATTCAGTAAAGCCAGCATTACCAGAAATGCTGTAATAGCTCAGGTTTTAAATTAAAGGTTTTTATTAATTTCAGCAAAGACAGCAGACCATTATAGCATTTACAGAATCGCTGTAATAGGCCTTTATTAAGTTTTTAGCCTTTTAGTTTACTTCAGCAACTACAGCATTTCAAAACTGCTGTAATAGCCCTTTTATTAGGTTTTTAGTTCATTTACAGAAACCATAGCATTTCTGAATGCTATAAAAAGTATTTACCAGATTTTAGTGTATTTCCAACAAATAATAAACTTCAATTTAAACCCTTTAAACATTATAAAAATCATTTTTTAACATTCAAAAATGTTTATTAACATACCTTTAACATATGATTTTTATAAAATAAATTTCTTATAAATAAATCAAATTTTTCAATAAATTTACTTAACGAATTCAAGTGTATAATTTCCATTCCTTCACATACGAAATTTATTAACACTTACACTTTTAAATTTCCATTTCACAAATTAAACAAAATTTTCAAATGATTTCATTTAACTAAAACCTTTAATTAAACCAAATTTCACTTTTCCAAGTCAAGTTGTATTTTAAAATTTCACATTTAAGCATTCATTTATTCAACCATTTAAATTCGTAGAAAAAAATCAATAATACTTTAATAAATCACTTAAATTCAAATTTAAATCAAATTATCATATTTACCATTTTCCAAATTAAATTAAATTTCCATATTATCTATATAACTTAAATACCATTTTAAAACCAAAATTTTCCAAATTTCCAAACTTAAGTTATATTTCAGTAATCCAATTTAACCATTCATTAATTACATTTTTAACTCATAGAAATATCATAATTTCTTTACTTGAAAACATTTCAAAGTCTATTTAAATCAAATTTCATAAATTTATATTTTAAAATACTTAAAAATATCCAAAACACTTTATAAAATAACCACGGGCCTATATATAGTTTTCTAACCTATGTCGAGTGATACGGATATATATCATTTCAATCCGCAGTTTAAAAAGAAAAATCCGGGTTCTATCATTTCAAACCCGCATCCCAAGTTAAAACAAAACAAATAAAAATTGTTCAGGCCTGTCATTTCAGTCTATAACGATTTTTCCTTATTCTAAAGTCCGTTCGGGTATTTATCATTTCAACCCACAGTGAACCTAATCTACAGGGAACTTGCAGTGTGATAAACAGATATAAATGGACAGTTAAGAACATATAACAATAACAGATGAGACGACATGTAAATTAACAGGTATAACATCATATATAAATAATCATAGGCAGTTATAACATCACATATAATTCTACACATTCAGTTGTTGTCGCTTCACAATTGCATTAGTATAAAATGTCGTGTGATATGTACTCACCTCTATAGCTGGAGATTGCAGTACAAATGACACAATGGAATCAAAGCACAATGACAAGACTACGAATTTGAGTGGAGAGCGAGATCCAATCTTACAAATCTTGTGTTACAACCCAAAACAAAATCAAAACAAATTATAAATTCAATACACTATGAAATGAAATGACTTTGAAATGAAAAGTGATTTGAACACAAAGTCTTTTGCCTTGCTTTCTAAATTCTTTAGCATGGCCTAGGGATGGTTTAGCTCGGGTTTGATCAAGACATGGCTCAGATTTGGGCTAGCATGGCTCGGGTACAAGCATGAACAAGGTGGGGAGTTACAACATGAGAACATGAAGGGTTTTAGGCAATGTAGTGTGGGTCTTTGTCAACAAAGAGGCACGACCATGGGGTTGTAGGCTCGGCCTAAGGAGTATGGGGTCTGGTCAGGGGCTGGAGGGGTGTGTGGTGGTCTATTCAGTGATGTGGCGGCGGCTATGGTGGTGGCTATGGTAGTGGATGAAGTGATGAAGCAAGGGGTGGTCAAACTAGCATGGTTTCAAGGCTTATATTGGATTTTTAGGAGTTTTATCATCATGGTGGGCTCGGCCATGATCAAAGCCTAGGGTATAGATGGTGATGATGATAAGGAGGAGATGTAGGGGGTGATGGCCATGGCTATGGAGGAAAGGCCGATCAAAGTAGCAAAGAAAACAAGGCAAAAATACTTAGAAAAATAAGAAGAAAAGGAAGAAAGAGATGTAGCCATTACCAAGATTTTCTCTAGCCATGAATGAGATGAGATGCTAATTGTTTTTGTGCGTGAGAAATAAAAGAGAACTCACAGCTAATCAAAGAAAATACACGGCCAAGCAAAGTAATTGAGGAGTTGTGGAAAAATGAAGAGTTTTGAAAACGAAAAGACTTAAGTTTCTAAAAGCAACTTTAAACCTTTCAAATTTCCTTTTTCTTAATTCAATTAACACAAAATAAAATCAGTAATTTGACTTTAAAAACTGAAACAATGTAATATAAAATAAAAATAAATAATAAATTATAAGGAAAATGGAAAAAGAATTAAAGAAATTGCTTAAAATTCAAAACATGGCTCAAAAATTACAATTTAATCATCATTGGCTTTGGAAAAATATCTACTTCATTTTAAAAATGTTCTAAAATAAAATTTTGAAATAAAATATATATTTTAAACATATCCAAAGTGAAATAAATAATTGAATTTAGAGTAAATAGAAAAATAATTAAAGAAATTGTTTAAAAATTGGAAACAGGACATGAAAATTACAAATAAAATACCACTTAGCCTTAGAGAATTTCTATTTCACTTTAAAAAAAATAAAAAAGTCAAATAATTAAAATAAATGAGGAACAAAATAAAGTGGGAATTAGAATAAAATAAGATCTTAAGAAAATAGAAAAATAAATAAAGAATTTTTTAAATTAATTGAAGTTGGAAGTTAGAAATTGTTAAAAAAATACAACCGACAGTGGAAAATGTCAATTACACTTTCAAAAATATTTTAAAACCAAAATATATATAATACATGTTATTTTACCCATATAAACATAAATTAGAACATTACATGACCAAATAAAATATTATTTATATAATTTAAAACGAACAATTTTGTTAAATATAGCAAATTTCACACAATAGTTAAAAAGGCATAACTTTCACATTATAATCAGATTTCAACGAAACGAAAAGCAGTATTCTTAAAATTTTATTTAATTTCATAATAAAAGATAAAATTCAATTTTTGAAACTTTCAAATTTCAAATTTAAAAGTCATAGTTGACCATATTGGCCAAAATACACTTTTTGTAAAATATTCTATTTAATCATGTTTGGAATTCTAATTCACATCAAAATCAAAGTTTATATTTGAAATAACAAAATTATCTAAATTAAATAAATAAAATAAAGTAAAATCAAAATTCAACTAAAATAATTACAAAACATAGGGTTGTTACATTCTTCCCCACTCAAAATATTTCGTCCCGGAAAAGGAATGAGGTATGGGAAAGCACAGAAAAGATAGAAATGAAATAAGATTAAGGCAAGGTGACAAGAAGATTGAGATTATACCTGATAACTGTTGTTATAGGTAAGTTTAACAAGATGGAGATGATCTTTCCAAGATCCTCCAGAATTGAGAAGACAGGCACGAAAAAGGTGGATTCAAAATGAGTATCAAAGATTATAGAAAGATTTCTAAACAGAAAGATTATAGAAAGATATCTATACCAGTCTGTAGCAAGATAAGGATAATAAGGACAACCAAAAGATGGTTTAAAAAACAAAATAAGGAAATAAATTTGAAACCATGGGAATTTCAACTTAAATAGAAAATAAATTTTTATACAAGTTAAATAAATCTTAACTATCTTAAATTTCATTATCCTATTATCCAATCATCTTAAATTAACCATTTTCAAAACCATGGGTTTGAAAAATAATCATTTATTATACTCATAATGTACTTAATAAATTTAATTCTTCTCTGTTCCCAATAAAAATTAAATTTATTCCTCTCAATATATTTATCACTTATGTTAAATATACTTACACTTATTATAACTGCTTTATTTTATTCTTAGTTCTTTTAACATCATTTTATTGTAAGTCAATCACCCTTTGTTATATTTACCTTTGTTAATCATTTTATAACTAAAATTTAAGTGTATAACATTTATTATAACCACTCAAATTTTATTTGTAAAATCTTTTTATATTGTATATTATCCAATTACATTGTTAACTTCTGAAATTAAGGTAAGTTATATTTGAATGCAATTGTATTATACAAATAAAACTTTCCAATTAAATCATTTCATGCTTGAATATTCATCCAAAATTTTGATTTTCTTTTATATAATTGAAATTATTCTTTAAAATAAAATTTAAGAATTAAATTTCCGATTTCTTCAAACCATTTAGAGATAAATAAATGTTTGTACATAATTTATCAAATCAAATTTAAATCATATATCTATATATATTATAAATCAAGTCATATTTTAGAAATTCAAATCAATTTGAGTTCCCAAAACAAAGCTGTAGCAAGACTATAGAGCGATCTCTTCACCTCGAAACTCTAAAATGAATGTCGATGATGCTGCAGTCATTACCGAAATTATTTCACAGCGACAAAGAGATGAGTACTGATTTTTTTAAACTTTAAAATTCTTTGGAACATATTCTTATTTGAAAATGATTTAAATAATATACTTTAAAACTTAAACACAAGGTTTGAAACCATCGAAAATTAAATTCTCAAATTTCTTGTTTTAAATTCATTTCAGTTCCCAAATCAATTTATAAACAACTATTTATAAATTCATTTATAGAACAGTAAATGATAAATCAAGTATTATCATTTCAAATAATCAATTTAAATCAGTTTATTAAGTTCCATAAATTTACTTATATATCAAAATTTATTTCATTAACCAAATTTTAAAATAATATTGTGTCAGTTTGTTCTGTCAAAGTGTTTTAGAAATCCTATCGATAGCGTTGATCAGACGAATCGATCGGAAACCCAAATCAACATCAATAAATCAAACAACACAATATATAAAACAAAATATAGATTTACAAGTACAATTCAAAATGTTTGGAAGAATAGATTGGGAATAAAAGACAAGATGACTAAATAATAGAGTAGGGAGATGGGTAAGCGTAAGTAAACCGCGGACAACCTTAACCGGGTCAACCGTGACTTAAAGAATAAGATCAATGTGGATTATTTTGGGGTAAATCTACATTCGATCTCAAGAGATAGAGTTTAGAATAACAAAAGATATTAGCACCTAAACCAAGGATAGATATAAATATCTAGTGAATCAATGCTAATTGTAAAGGAGTTTCCCCCCTTTACAATTCAATTTGAAATTGGCGAGACCGCCGACTCACTAAAAAGATCATTCGAAGCGGAGTTATGGGATACTCTAGAATCAAAATAAGATGAATAGTGAGGGACACAAATGGATTTTGGAACTGTAAGGAACGTTCCAAAATTCAAAGGAAATTCGAATCAAAGAAGAAAGATTCAAACTCGAACGAAAGTGATTCTGTAATAATTTACCTTATATTCTAAGTTTTGCCTCAAAGCCAAAGCTCTAATACCAAATATAACAGCCCAGTATTTTCAACCATTCGCATCTGCACATGTCAGACTTGAATTGCTCAAAATACCACGTTGTAAATAAAATTTGGCGAATATCAGAATATACAGTAAATAAAAATCACAGATCACAAACACAGAGTAAAAATAGTGCAGCGAAAGTAAAAGAAATAGTAGTTTATGAAGCTACTATGTAAATATATCAGAGTTACATAAGATACAACAGAAGAAATAGAGTACAACAGAAGTCTCAATACATAGAAGTCTACTAACACAAGAGCCGAAATAAAAAAACAGACTAAAAAAGATAAAAACACCAGACAAGTAGATAATCTACAGCGATTCCAATCTCCAGAAAGTGGAAATCCAAATCTGTGAATACTCAAGCTGACCCGAGCGTAAATAAAAATACAAACACTCGAGTCAGGACATATATACTTATACAATGTAAACCAACTCAAGTGAACTGTAGTAATGGTACAAGTAACTTAAAGGATGCTTGGGACCGTCCATCCTCTAAGGATCCGTTAAACTATTTACTATGTAGTAATATTACGCTATTATAATAATGTCTAATAGTAAAATAAACTTACTTTTAGCGCTAAGGCTTTACATTTTCCACCTTAACACGTAATAGTCCCAGTAGTCCATCCAATATCTACATATCTCCTGATCGGGATACTACGAGAAGATACGCATGGGCTACGGGAGAAAACCAAACTCGCAGTAAAGGCTCGATAGGGTATGTGACACGGCACACAAGGCAATGGCAGGGTAGATATACCAATTACGCACACTGGCTAGTGGTAACGCAGAAGCCACATACGCCCACTTCAGAACACATTCCCAAAATCGGAGGGGCGCCCAAACAATCACAAAAGCAATAGAATGGTATCGAAGAAATGTGTCCGACCAAAGGAGCTACCCCTTTGGGCCCGAGATCGCTCTTGTTTTAGCCACCTTATGCCAACTCACGGGAGTTGGTTCTACGTAATATACCTCAAGAACATCACCACCATCCTACTTCATTCTGGAATCTCTACCGCGTACACGTTTTTCAAAGTGGTTTTCGGTATCGACAGAGAGTATGCCCATATCCGATCCCGGTCTCTTTGCCAACCAATCGTCATTATAACCCGTGGTTATAACTTAAAAAATATATTTTATACTTCAAAATAAAATATTGTTTCAATCCAAATCTTTATCAAAATAAAGATTAAATCATTTCCAAACCATTTCAATATATCAGCATACCATATCTTTCACATTCAAATATTTATCAAAATAAATATCAAGTCATTTCTAACCATTTCAATATATTAAATTATCATATCCTTTCAAAACTTCTTTTCAAATCATTTTTAATACATTAAAATATCATATCCTTTCAAAACATCATTTCCAAATCATTTTAATATCAAAATATCATATCTTTCGGAACTTCATTTTCAAATCATTATATAAGCTCAAATCCAAATATTCAACTTTGAATACCTTCTAAATTCAAGATAACATTCATTTATTATCCTTTCAAATCACCTTTTAAAATGATTTATATTCCATCAAATTAATTCATTTAAACCATTTAAAAGTGGAGTTAATATACTTTCAAATTAAGTATTCAATTCCCAAAGTTTCCAACAATTATGAGCTCATTTACTTAGTTAAAAATCATTTTAATTCAGCAAAGACAACATTTAAAACTGCTGTTAAATCTCATTTTAGTTGAATTTTTGTTTTAAAACAACAAAGACAACATTACCAAAAACGATGTCATAGCTCAGGTTTCAAATTAAAGGCTTTTATTAGTTTCAGTAAAGACAGCAGACCACTACAGCATTTGCAGAACTGCCGTAATAGGCCTTTATTAAGTTTTTAGCCTTTTAGTTTACTTTGGCAACTACAGCATTTCAAAACTGCTGTAATAGCCTTTTTATTAGGTTTTTAGTTCATTTATAGAAACCATAGCATTTGTGAATGGTATAAAAAGTATTTACCAGATTTTAGTGTATTTCCAACAAATAATAAACTTCAATTTAAACCCTTTAAACATTATAAAAATCATATTTTAACATTCAATTTTTTTTTATTAACATACCTTTAACATATGATTTTTATAAAATAAATTTCTTGTAAATAAATCAAATTTTTCAATAAATTTACTTAACTAATTCAAGGGTATAATTTCCTTTCCTTCACATATGCAGTTTATTAACACTTACACTTTTAAATTTCCATTTCACAAATTAAAACAAATTTCCAATTGATTTCATTTAACTAAATCCTTTAATTAAACCAAATTTCACTTTTCCAAGTCAAGTTGTATTTTAAAATTTCACATTTAAGCATTCATTTATTTAACCATTTAAATTCATAGAAAAAAATCAACAATACTTTAATAAATCACTTAAATTCAAATTTAAATCTAATTATCATATTATCATATTTACCATTTTCCAAATTAAATTAAATTTCGATATTATCTATATAACTTAAATACCATTTTGAAACCAAAATTTTCCCAATTTTCAAACTTATGTTATATTTCAATAATCCAATTTAACCATTCATTAATTACATTTTTAACTCATAGAAAAATCATAATTTCTTTATTTGAAAACATTTCAAAATCTATTTAAATCAAATTTCATAAATTTACTTAAAAATATCCAAAACACTTTATAAAATAACCACGAGCCTGTACATAGTTTTCTAATCTAGGGCAAGTGATATGGATATATATCATTTCAATCCGCGGTTCAAAAAGAAAAATCTAGGTTCTACCATTTCAAACCCTCAATCCCAAGTTAAAACAAAATAAATAAAAATCATTCAGGCCTGTCATTTCAGCCCATAACGATTTTTCGCTATTCTAATAAAGTCTCTTCGGGTATGTATCATTTCAACACATAGTGAACCTAATCTACATGGAACTTGCGGTGTGATAAACAGATATAAATGAACAGTTAACAACATATAACAGTAACAGATGAGATGACATGTAAATTAATATGTATAACATCATATATAAATAATCACAGACAGTTATAACATCACATATAATTCTACACATTCAGTTGTTGTCGCTTCACAATTGCATAAGTATAAAATGTCGTGTGAGATTTATTCACCTCTATAGCTGGAGATTGCAATAAAAATGACACAACGGAATCAAAGCACAATGACAAGACTATGGATTTGAGTGGAGAGCGAGATCCAATGCTACAAATCTTGTGTTACAACCCAAAACAAAGTCAAAACATATTATAAATTCAATACACTACGAAATGAAATAACTTTGAAATGAAAAGTGATTTGAACACAAAGTCTTTTGCCTTGCTTTCTAAATTCTTTGGCATGGCCTAGGGATGGATTAGCTCGGGTTTGATCAAGACATGGCTCGGGTTTGGGCTAGCATGGCTCAGGTACAAGCATGAACAAGGTGGGGAGTTACAACATGAGAACATGAAGGGTTTTAGGCAATGTTGTGTGGGTTTTTGTCAACAAAGAGGCACGACCATGGGGTTGTAGGCTCGGCCTGAGGAGTGTGGGGTTTGGTCAGGGGCTGGTGGGGTGTGTGGTGGTCTGGTCAGTGAATTTTTAGCGGCTATGGTGGTGGCTATGGTGGTGGATGAAGTGATGAAGCAAGGGGTAGTCAAACTAGCATGGTTTCAGGGCTTATGTTGGATTTTTAGGAGTTTTATCATCATGGTGGGCTCGGCCATGATCAAGGCCTGGGGTATAGGTGGTGATGATGACAAGGAGGAGATGTAGGGAGTGGTGGCCGTGGCTATGGAGGAGAGGCCGATCAAAGTAGAAAAGAAAAGAAGGCAAAAATACTTAGAAAAATAAGAAGAAAAAGAAAAAATAAATGTAGCCATTGCCAAGATTTTCTCTAGCCGTGAATGGGATAAGATGCTAATTGTTTTTTTGCATGAGAAATAAAAGAGAACTCATGGCTAATCAAAGAAAATACATGGCCAAGCAAAGTAATTGAGGGGTTGTGGGAAAATGAGGAGTTTTGGAAACGAAAAGACTTAAGTTTCTAAAAGCACTTTAGACCTTTCAAATTTTCTTTTTCTTAATTCAATTAAAACAAAACAAAATCAGTAATTTGACTTTAAAAACCGAAACAAATTAATATAAAATAAAAATAAATAATAAATTTTAAAGAAAATGGAAAAGAATTAAAGAAATTGCTTAATATCCAAAACAGGGTTCAAAAATTACAATTAAACCATCATTGGCTTTGGAAAAATATCTACTTCATTTTCAAAATGTTCTAAAGCAAAATTTTGAAATAAAATATATTTTCTAAACATATTCAAAATGAAATAAATAATTAAATTTAGAGAAAATAGAAAAATAATTAAAGAAATTGTTTAAAAATAGGAAACAGGACATGAAAATTACAAATAAAATACCACTTAGCCTTAGAGAATTTCTATTTCACTTTAGAACAAATAAAAAGTTAAATAATTAAAATAAATGAGAAATAAAATAAAGTGGGAATGAGAATAAAATAAGATCTTAAGAAAATAGAAAAATAAATAAAGAATTTCTTAAATTAATTGAAGCTGAAAATTAGAAATTGTTATAAAAATACTACTGACACTGGAAAATGTCAACTACACTTTCAAAAATGTTTTAAAACCAAAATATATACAATACATGTTATTTTACCCTTATAAACATGAATTAGAACATTACATGACCAAATAAAATATTATTTATATAATTTAAAATATACAATTTTGTTAAATATGGTAAATTTCACACAATAGTTAAAAATGCATTACTTTCACATTATAAATCAGATTTCAACGAAACGAAAAACAATATTCTTAAAATTTTATTTACTTTCATAACAAAATATAAAATTAAAATTTTCAAACTTTAAAATTTTAAGTCAAAGTTGACCATATTGATCAAAATGCACTTTTTTGTAAAATATTCTATTTAATCATGTTTCGAATTCTAATTCACATCAAAATCAAAGTTTATATTTGAAATAAAAAAATTATTTAAATTAAATAAATAAAATAAAGTAAAATCAAAATTCAATTAAAATAATTACAAAATACAGGGTTGTTACATTGCTCGAGTTATGGACAAATGAAGTTGGATCGACGATGGTGTGTAAGGGGTTGGATCGGTGGTGATTTCTCCGAGTCATGCTAGACTCATATGGGGTTTGCTTCAATCTCTACTTCAGGCTTGCTTGAGGAACAAAATGGTTGAAGGGTTGGATCGATGAAGTCAGGTCCCGAACTATTAATGGGTTAGTTCGAGCTTTGCTTTGGATTGCTTGCATATCTACTTTGAGCTACGCATTAGTAAGCAAATTGGCTAAGTGCTGGATCGGTGCAATCATGGTTCAATGGGAGCATGGCTCAGTGAAGTCAGTTTGATGGTGCCAAATCAATGGTCAAGGATCGATGTTAGTGGTTCGGTGGTAGGAGCAAGGAAGCTTGCTTCAAGTCCTTCAAGTGTTCGCTCCAGGCCAAAATTGAGATTTATTCGAGCCAGTGCCATATCTACTTCGAGTCATTCATGTTCGCACTCGCTTCGAGTTCTTGACATTCTTGCTTCAGCCAAGGGCCAGATTGGCACCCAGTTGTGAACTCAGTGTTGAATTTTCGACGACGATGATGCATGGTTTGGCGATGTTGATTCCATGACGATGACATGTGGTTTATCGAGGCAGATATCTAGACACCCCTTTGTATTTAGATGTATGGTACACCTATGATGACTATCATATAGAGTAGCATATATCCTGTGTTTTGTGTCAACTCTGTGAATACAGGGATAGGTCGGATATGATTTTCCATACTATTTGTCTTAGTATATTGACTTTATACTATTTGATATTTTCTACCGCGCACACCAGACTATTGTATGACTCGGCATTTTATGTTTTGCATCATATTATTTCGAGTACTCTTAAATGAGTATATTAGGGATATTAAGTCTGGTGAGTACGTGATGCTGGATAGGTGCAAAGCAAGAGGCTATGTTCTCACGTATTACTATATTTGGTTGTTTTTGCTTATTATTCCACTGTGCAACTCTATGGAGCTTACTAAATCGTTTATCTGTTTAGAGATAGTAATCTATTCCGAGTTTATTATCTGTTGTATAAACTCTACCACTTATGTTCTATAGCTGTATGGATCGGTGTACTCTGATTTCAATGGTTCATCCGGTTATTAACGTCTCGTATGTTTTATATCTACGATGACTATTATATTTTATTTGATGTGCGGTGAGATATACGACAAGTTCTGTGATGTTTATTTACTTTACCTTACAACCCTGACAACCATCCTACATCCGCCAAGCACCATTACAGCTCACTTTACATGTTATATTAGGTGCCAGTGGTGTATGACGGTCGTCACAACATATACTATTGATACAAAAGAGCCATCGTCGATACAAAAGGAGCCATCGACGATAGAAAGAAGCTATCAAAGATATATGAAGAAATGCTATAAAAATTGGAGAAACTCCTTAAAGTAATAGGGAAAATCAGAAAGTGGCAATGAGATATACTTATCAAACTATCTCATTGATTTCTTATCAAGCAAATTGATTTTAAGTATGTACAATGGAAGTAGATATTGACAATATTCAACACAAAAAGATGGAGACGAATCAATTATATGAAGAGTTGGTGCATTAATATAAGAAGAAATTTATGATTATATCTTCAAAGCATCCCTATACAATCATGCCATATTTGCCAATGTCACGGCCAAGATAGAAGTCTGCATGAAGTATGAAGTAGTCAAATCCTAAAATTATGACATATGATACCATCAAGTCCATCCACATTGTTAAGTCAACAATCTATGTCAACCCCAATCGACCTGCTATAAATAGGGACCAACCTCCACATGAAAAGGGGCTTCTCCCTTCTTTCTCTTTGTTAGCACGGTTCATTTTTTTGACTTGATATTTCTAAACTGGAGGACACTTTTAATGACCAACAAAGGAGAAGATGACTTGAATTTTTTAACATAAAGACCTATAGGAATTAAAAATTGTATATTTGCCCTGTTTTTGGCATTTTGGACAATAAAGAAGATGACTTGTATTATTTACATATTGAACTGTGAATGAAGGACATTATAGATGAATGAATTTTACATCTTTCGAACAATATTTATTTGATTATGAGAATATTTGGAATTTACAAAAATTATATATCCATTTGAAGAATTTTTGGTGTTGGACCAACAATTTGTTTAACAATGCACACATACATACACATTATGCTCACATATATACATACACACACAGACACACCATATCACACATACATACACACACACACATACATACATATATTTTTCTTTCTTTTCAAAAGTGGAGTTATTTTAACAACGACTTTAATATATATGTGTGTGTATGTGCATGCGTGCGCGTATATGTGCGCGCTCGCAAGTGTGCATGCAGAGAAGGATCTGTAGTCCTCTTTATTCAGCCCCATTTATCAGCCCTCTATTCTTAGCCACACGTTCCAACTTAAAATATATTAACCACTATATAACAACACCAACAACTGAATCGTCCCTTGGTGATGCGTCGAGAGTACCCGACGACATATCTTTCATTGACAATACACACGCTCTTAAAATATATTAACCATTATATATCAACACCAACAACAACTCAATCATCCCTTGGTGACGCGTCGAAAGTTGCATCCGACGACATCTTTCATTGACAATAGAGATGTCAAATTAAAAATCATATGAGTGTGCCGGAGTTTGCTAGATTTCAGTATGTGTGACGAATACTTATACTTGCCCTGTAAAATTTTGGCAAAAATATGAGTTTAATGCACCACAACACTCACATGTGTTTGTAGCGCAATACAAAAATATTACTCAAAATTTATATTGTGCAACAACGTATGTTTACGGTGAAAAGATAACGAGCTGCACTGAAGTTAATTTGTATAACAAATATTTACCCAATTATTATTCCATAGAGTTCAACAATTATTATATAAGCAAAATTTGCACCGTAAACTAGCTAGTAATGTTTTCAAAGTTTTAGCATTTGATCTCTGTTTCCGATGTTATTATTAGAAAAGTCTTTGTTCTAACGAATATGTAAATCAAGTTAATGCTTATCTTTTCAATGGAATGCTTATCTTTCCAATGGAAGGTGATAGAAAACGAAAACCGCTTTGCGTCTTTTTAGTAGAAAACGCTGGTTAACTTGCCTTTTTCGAAAAGTTTTTTAAAAATAATTAAAAATGATTATTTTCTTTATTTGTAATCGTGTAATTGTCATTTAAATATATTTTTTTAAGAAAACTTTATTCTTTTATCATTATCAAATTCTATTGAAACTTTGATTTTTTTTTTACAACAAGCGCAATTTATCTTGCGCTTTATGTTATATGAAAATTAACTTGCGCTTGCTTCTATTCCAAAATAGAGATTTATGGCGGTAGAGATTTATCATACAACAACACAAAAGTAGGGACTTGTTACCATATTTTCCAAATATACACGATGGATTTGTGTGCATTCAACTCAAAATTTGACACTCATAAAACATTTAAAATGTTTTAGATCCAGCAATTATTGAGGAGAAACTAGAACCTGTAACATGATTTTAAACATCAATTATACATATAAAAAAGGTGCTTGATTGCCATTATTTTAGGGGAGAGATATAAAACTGGTACACCTTAGAAGAATATGAATAATTTAATATATATACACCTTTTAAATACAATCATGTAAACTTGCACGACATCGCTCATGGTTGGAACAGAAAGAATATGAAAGTAATGGCAACTTTGTGGATGTTTCATTCAGAAGCTCTGCATGCGATATCAGCATGATGATATATAATAACTTGGAAATAAAGAAAAGAAGGTTACACGCTGTAAGTAGAACTATGTAACATGTGGGTTGAATCAGAAGGGGTAGTTCCAGCTGCCGAACCCCACTTAAGAAGAAGTGTGGCCACAAGAACAGGACCAGCTGCTGCTGCTGATCAGTGGAGTTGAGTGCACCCACAATTAGTGGATAAGCCACATGTCATGTACTTTTGCATGGGTTACATGTGATCTGCACATGCACTCAGATCTGAATATCATCTATACTAGCACTGTTATTTAAACAATGTGCTTACCATTTAGCTGCAGTGCTATATAGAGCGTTGTAACTATTTTGAATCTCATATTTCTTTGCCTATTCTATTTGTGGTTAGCAAATAAAATCTATGTTTCCCGGGTTTTAAAACAAGAACGTGGTTTTTGAATTTGACACTTGTAGCTCGATGGGAATGTTTTGTTTCCCTTGTATGAAATGAAAAGGCACCGAAACATTAAATAATAAGAGCCAACAAGATTGGTCTAGTTTTTCCGTAATTCAAGCTATAAAACCAAAGGTTCTGAATTCAAACTTCGAAATTGACAGCCTTATAATAAATCCTTAAAATATGTTTTTGGTAGAGGCGTAATTCCTCAAAGTTTACATGCAACTTTTTAAAATGCTTCAACGACAAGCCACCTCGATGTTTGGCGTTGTTTCCAATCTCATTTATCTCATCCGAAATCTCGCTGAGATCTCTTTTTTGAACTTTAACAGGATGAGGTTTAGAAAAATAAAACATTAAATTTTGTGTATATCTTACTTGTTACTCATCTTGTCCACGATATTAACAACTCAAGCATGATTTGAAATAAGATCTCAATAGAAGATCTTATACAAAGTAAAATTTTTTCTTTTCCATTTACATATTTATTTTACTTCTTATGTTGGTCTATGAAAAATTACACTTTAATAATTTTTTACTACTCTCTAGTTTTGTTTCTTATTTTTAAACATGTAAGGAAAAATAAAAGATTTTTTATTTGGAATATTCAAACGAATAGAATCCTTTCAATCAAAAACCTAATCAATCATGTTACCAATCTTATTTGAAAATATTAATAACATTGTTTTATATAAATTGTTATATCTGAAATATAATAGTCATCACTGGAAGAAGTTCAAGGCCATCGCTTTCAATTCTTAAGTATTAAAGTATAACCGTCGCTGGAAGTTCCATGTGGTCGTCGCTTACTATTTCCAAGCATTAAAGCATAGTTATCGTTGGAAGTTTGGTGTGTGCTGAAGTATAGTCGTCATTGAAAGTTCCATATGGTCGTCGCTTACTATTTCTAAGTATTAGAGCATAGTTATCGCTGGATAGTTATCGTTGGAAGTTCAGTGTGTATTAAGTATAGCCGTCACTGAAAGTTCCATGTGGTCATCGCTTACTATTTTCAAGCACAAAGGTAAAGACATTGTAAAAAGTTTCTAAAGGTCGTCGCGTAGAATTTTAAAACAAATTGCAAGGAACCTTTATATGATGACTTTAAAGATGAAGTCGTCGCAATATGTTGGTAAAGTCATCGCTTAGCAAAATAAAAGAGTCATCGTGCGAAGTCTAATAAAGCCTTCGCGTATTATCTTACAAGTTGCAAACTAAGCTTTGAAAAGAGTTTTCTTATGAATTGACTACATGAAGCCGTCGTGAGGAGTCCAATGAAACCGTCACCTGCAATTCCAACATGCCGTAAAAAGCAATCCTAAGATAAGTATAAAAAGTAATTCAAGCCATCGTGAAATGTTTTTAAGACGTTAGCCCATTTCACAAGCTAAAATCCATCACAAATCCACGTTATCACGCTGAGTTAGAACCATTGCTTGCTGTTTTGGAACAAGAAAATGGAACCATCATGGAAGGTTACAAGTAGTGTTATCGCGTACAATCTTGAATCGAGAACTACTACTAAATAAATGTGCCACGTGTCATTTCAATCACGTGCTGCATTGATTAATCATGATCGCAACTTTTATGGGATGTCACGTGTCAAGGATCCAACAACCTCAGTTCTCTATAAATTAGTGGTACCCCCCAAAAAGAGAGTTGAATTCTCAAGCCTACATTCTTCTTCATTTTTATAATTTCTCCACTTTGTAAAGAAAGCACTAAATTTGGGGATCCATGGCGGTTAGGGGAAATTGTAATTAAGAATTTTATAATAAAGTACAAGCATTGGCATGATTTGCATAGTTGCTTCTACTGCGTATATGATGACATCACCTTGTGAATTTTACTATGATGATGATTTTATCTTTACTTTTCCCTTCAACAAATAGGCTAGCTTATTTTTTATTTTGACATAAATTACACATACTCAAAAGTTATATGTTAATAAGAGTTGCTGCAAAAGTCATCAACATGTCAAATTTTAAAATCCTAAGTTGCTCTAAGATAGTCCGGAGATAGACTTTAAAATCAACAATGTTAATCCAAGGTATAAACCCGAGATATACTTATCTCATTCGAGGATGTCGTCTGTAAAACTCGCGAACCAAGACGCGACCAAAATTCAAGATTTAAAACCTTGATTGTTGTTCAAGAAAGGTCTAACACCCTAAATATTGATATTCGAAATATTCCAAGTCTTTAGATGTAATTCTAGTTTTTTTTATATCTATACATCTGATGATGTATTATTGACATATAACAGTACGTAAATACCTAAAAAAACAATATCTATCCATCTCAAATAAATTATGAAAAGCAAAGAATAAGAAAAGAGAAGAAACAACATGATGCTTATTGTGGTTTGGCAAACATGTAGTTACATCCACTTTGACCTTTAATTATAAAGATCATCACTACTACAAAATAGGCCATTTGCATCGCCTCATTTGAATCGGTTGCACTAAAAACTGATGCAAATAGAACTATTTGCATCAGTTCTATCTTAATAACCGATGTAATTGATACGTAGAAAGCAATAGGTAATAAAAAATCAAATTTGCATCCTTTGTCACCAACAACCGATGCAAATACGTCGATGCAAATAGTTTTAGTCGCATCGGTTTTAAAGTCAACCGATGCAACTATGTCCAAAATAATAATTTTCGCATCGCTTCCGTAGCAGAGGAGATGCAATATTATTTAGGTTATTCGTTGCTCACGTCTTACATCCCGCCTTTCCAAAAAAATTTCGCCGCTCCCATTCTTTTCCCCAAATAATTCGCTGCTTAAAAAAAACCTAAAATGGTTTCTCGAGTTGCTATAGATTCCACAGTTCGTATTCGAGATTCCACGGTTAAGCGATCAATTTCTATAGATTCCACAGTTCGTATTCGAGAGTGATTCCATGATGGTAGTCGCTTTGGGTGATTTGGGTAGTGATAGAAGCAATTACAGACGATTGGATGAGGAGCTGGGGAATAATGTCGTCGAACTAGGTGAGGTTGCGATAGGGCTTCGAGTTTGATGTTGGTTGGTGATGTTGTAGGAGTTCGATTGGGGCGGTGAGTGGAGGTGAATGAGGTCGGAGTTGGATCTGCTAGGGTCGTAGGCGATGTTGGTTCAGGCGATGGTCGGTATTGAAGTTTGTTGGATGATATGTATTGAAATCGTTTGTAGGCAGTACTGTGGGGTTGTCGAATGATGTAGTGAAGCAGTTTATAAAGGTAATGGTGGTGCTCATGTGGTTTGCAGGTTAGTTGTGATGGAAGTATTGTCTGTTGTATGAAAGGAAAGCAGGGAGTGGTTATGTGAAATGTTGTAAGCAAGATGGTGGACAAGGTCAGATGCAATGGTGGATGGATGGTCTGAAGCAGGTCAGTGATGTGGGTATGGGATAGAACAGAGGCAATGTGAAGGCAATAAGTTGTATCACTGTGCAGAAAAGAGGGGATTGGATGGAACAGTGTTTGGATGGAAGTGAACAGGCAAAATTCTCATTTTTGTACGTACTTCATTGTCATTCTCAATGTAAATAATCTGAGAAACTAATGAAACTCTTACCAAAATTAATTTCAGGGCTTTAAATTCAAACAAGTTTAGTGGTACAATTCCTCCTTCATTTGGCAAGCTATCAAACCTGTACTGGTTTGATATAGCAGACAATCAAATCAGTGGAACAATACCGGTTTCAAATAAAAATCGCCAGGGCTCGACCAACTCCGTAATGCTAAGCATTTGTGAGTACAATTTTTTTAAACGGTGATGAAATAATAAGTATTTGGTTGCATATCTAGTTTAGCTGACATCTATCATATATCAATGAAAAGCCATTTCAACAGGAATCAGCTAACTGGTAGCAGCCCAAGGAAACTATTCAGCTCTCGAATGCAACTTATACATGTGTAAGATTTTTAAAAATCTCAACACTTGTATGCTTATAAGCCGGAGTTATATCCAAACGCTAACTTTGCGTCCATTTTCTAGATTATTTAATGCAAATAATTTCGTCGGAGAGATTCCAATGTCAGTGGGACTGGTCAAAAGTCTTGAGGTTTTGTAAGTAATTTTCATAAGAGCATACTGCTTCTGTTTCTCTTGTTCTTTTCATACCAACTTATGCTAATATATTTGCTCTGGTAACAGGCGACTCGATAGGAATTCTTTCACTGGTTTAGTTCCTTCCAGCATTAACAATCTTACGACTGTAAACGAACTGCAAGTATTTATTATGCAATAACTGCTCCATGGTTTATATCAATAAATAAATAGTAAATATTTTCTTCAGAGATTTGAGCAATAACACGTTCGAAGCTTCAGAGGCTCCATCTTGGTTCACCGCAATAAATTCATTAGCTGTTCTATAAGTTACATCAGCATTTTTTTTCCAGAAATTTATATCTACCACCAATCTAAATTAATACTGTATCTAGCATTGTGGAATCTGAAGGACTTTGTGGCAGTATCCCTGAAAATATGTTCAGCCTCCCTGGGCTGCAGCAAGTGTAAGTTGTAAATGATCACAAAGCATGAACTCATTTATGTGTTTTATTTACATTCAATCTACCGTGTCAACATAATGGGTTTTGTTTAGTTTCCTTCTAGTCGACAAAACCTAGTCGTGGTAAATTATAATTCATTATGATGACACAGAATCAGTAATTGAATCCATTATGTTGGTCATGGTCTGGTTGACAAACCGTACTATATAAGGTCAAACTTGCATTTCTTATGTATAATTGTCCCTTCCCTTTTCATCCAAACACTAAAATTGCTACAATGTTCATTTTAGAAAATAATAACTATATTATTTATTTACTTTTGTATGCAAATTAGGAAAGGAGGAATCTTTAAGCTTGATCAAGTCTAGACATTTTGAACATCAATTCCTTTCTAGTATATTCTACAATTTTCATTTAGTTATGTTGTTGATTTTATTTTAGAAGATATTTAAGTTATCACAGAAGAATTGCATTCATATTTTTTTTGGATATTCTTTGATATTTTATCGAAGGAACTAAATTACAGTAAGTATAGTCAAAAGCAACAAATTAAATTATTTCATTTAAATGTAATGGCCCTTATGCTTCTTGGTGCTTATAGCCATGACAAAATTTCCTTATATGTGCATGAGTGGTCAATATCAGTTGAAGTTGATATACACCAAACTATCATTTCATTCTCTGCAGCATTTTTCTTTTATACTATTGTACGAAAAACTCTTCTCGATTAAGGCCCTGTTCTAATTAATGGTCAAGCTAAAATAAATAAATAAATGTTTTTTCCTGTTACTATAAATGAATATTCATTTATTGAATGTGAAATGTTAAATGAAGCTAGGCACAAATGTCTATATGATTCTTCAAATATTACAAAACCTAGTGTTCTATATATATATCTTAATAGAGTAGTACTTTTATAATAGAAGTATAACTTCCAATTGAGTTGTAAACATCTAGTTGAGCCAACAAGATTAGAAGCTCATGTAATAATGTAAATCAAGCGGTCATTGTAATGAGCAATATTAATAAAACTGTGGTGATATAAATTTCAAGGTTATTTGTTTAAGAAACCTATTGTAATATCAATTTCCAGTTAGAAGGCTGAGCCTAAATGGACAGCGGATAAACAACTGGAAACTAAGGGAAGGACATAATGTTGAACATTTCACATTATGCTAGGATCAGATAATGGCTATTACGTACAGACTTTACTTGAAATCTGAAATCTGAATGTTTTGTACTCATAACATAAACTTATATACTTTGACGGTTGCCTTGATGACCAGTTTTACCGGTTGGAGGAGTTACAGGATGCCGCAAGTCCTAATTTTGTTAAGAACTAAAAGTTGTGACATTGTGCTTTTGTAATTGGAATGATGAAAATATATAACTCTATGGAATGAATCTTGAGGCATTAATTTATTAGGTTTTGATACGCTTATCAAACAGTTGTGACATAAGGGCTACTGCAGGCTTGTTGCCAATTGAAACTAGGCTCGTACTGCTTTATCCTTATAACTTAAGGAGGAAGACAACTCAGTCTTGATGATGATACATGGCCTCGTTTCCATAGCATGATTAGCGGGTTACTGGATTACTAACCTAGTCCATCTTGTAGAGGATCGTTCTACCTGGGGTACATAATTACTAAAGTGACAGAGCTGAGAGTTTGCAGCAGCATTTTGATCAATTTATTCTCAAAATATGCAAATGTGTTCAACAGTAAAGTTGTCACATATAAAAAAAGATTTCCAGAACTTTAAAAATCATCCAAATCAGATAAGAAACTAGGAAGATATGATCAATTTACTAACTGTGTTCAGTTTGGATAACATAATTACTAAAGTGACAGAGCTGAGAGTTTGCAACAGCATTTTGATCAATTTATTCTCAAAATATGCAAATGTGTTCAACAGTAAAGTTGTCACACATAAAATAAGATTTCCAGAACTTTAAAAATCATCCAAATCCGATAAGAAACTAGAAAGATATGCCTAAAATAATTTTTGTGTTTCAAAGCTAAGATTAAAACACAGGACCTTTTTTTACATCTTCTTCAAACTCAAGTTACTCTTAGTAAACAGCTTAATTACAAAAAGTAATGAACATAAAAGTTGTTCCTTATAAAAGCATCTTCCGACTGAAAAAACCTAACTCAATTTCGATCTACTATTTCAAAGTTATGGTGATTTCAATATCAGGTTTCAACAAAAATATTGCACAGAGCAGAGCTGTGTACATCGGTTTCGAACCCAATTTTGACCCTCTAAGCCATGGAATTTCTTAAAGTGATTAAAAGAAAACATGTAGCTAATAGAATGATCTTTCAATGCAAAAAGATTGAGCTAATTTGGATAAACTGACACTAAGATATCACTGTTTTACTACAGCAATATTTTTACAAACAATTTTCAGCAAACTACAACCATGCAATCATTCAAATTCAAGCAACCAATTCACAACTAATTTGAAAGCAATTCAATCATCAAACCATCCAATTCAATTCAATTATCAACTAAAAATTATTCTCATAGATTAAAGGTAGTAGTGTGAGTGAAGTACATAGAAAATAACGTTATTGTTTAGAAAATTCAAATTTTTGGTGATATCATATTAACCAACTGGGATGTTATATCATTGAAAACCTGTGTTATATATAATTTTCATGCTCATTAAGTAATTGATCTGATTGTAGATAACTTAAGACGCGGAACAAGGCACGAACCCGACATGGAACGAGACACTGAGATTTTTGGTGCATTATGTGGAAGGATCAAGGAACGAGCATAAACTCATTCTGAGAATCATGGACAAAGACACTTTCACTGCATATGATTTTATCGGCCAAGCCATGTATGTGGCTACTTTGAATATGCTATCATTTCTAGCAATAGTTTAATAGGCTAACCACAATGTTACAATAAATGCGGGATCAACGTAGCAGATATAATAGAATTGGGATTTGAGTGTTGTATGTGCCCTTGATATCATGTCAAGCTTATCTTACCCATTAAAAGTGGGACAGAAGACGACGTTATAGTCGGAAGCCTTGCAGGTAAAGGTACTGGTTCCATCATCAAAAGCATAGCTATAAGCTCTAGGGCATGCCTTCTTAAAAATGGTGGAGTAAAATGAAGGCTTGCATGTTGTTGGATTAGCAAACTTTCCACTGCAACAGTACTGATCCAGACCGAATGCTTCACATGCACTTTTGCATGCCACCACACCATTTTCCTCTTCCACCTGAAGCTCCCTTGGGCAGCCTGCATATTTTACAAAGGCCGGTTCCTCTAGTTTTTTCTCTCCTTTTTTTCTTCTTTCTTTTCCATTGGTTTACACATGTTCAAAATCTGTTTATTAGTGGTCATCTTCTTCTTCTTCTTATAATAAATACTGTAAGTTATTAAAGACCGTTGCACTCACTGGACTTGAGATCATATGCACATCCAGTAGAGTTGCAGTACCCTTGATAATAAAATCAATGATAACATAATAAAAGTAGTAATATTATATAATTATGTATTCTTAGATACAAGGTTCTAATTATGATGATTTATTACAGTATCGGTGCGCTTGAGGTGAGAAAGGATGTGTTATGTTTCAAGAATATTGCAATTAAGGAATTATCGAAGGGTATATTATTCTATTTTCCAATTTCTGTATACAAAGAAGATGCTTGTATAACATGTGCTTTAATTTCCCCCATGCATGTGTATGTCTGTATATATGTACCTGAAGAAGTATTATATGTATTCTCAAGTTCATTGTTTAACAAGTTATATTTTGGAAGTAGAATCTAAAAAGTAAAATTTTATCCCTATGTGTACATATGTGTGAACATTGTAGAGAGTGATGAGGGAACATTCTGCTTTAAGGCAAATGGTACAGGCCTACTTCCAGGTTTGATTGTATATCATACAGAATAAAAATAGTTAAAGTTTATACTTAAAATGCGTGGAAAGTGGGAAAAATATAGGATCCATATGTAGTAGTTATGCTTTTATGTATGATTATTTTATATTGTTATCATTAGTCTACCTAAAAAAAAATTATATCATTGTTGTCTTGGCCACAACTAGTTAGTGGTAATGAGCTAACAATCTTAGCACATGTTCACTTTTTGATATAAAAAAATCACAAACTAAAAAATTTCCAAAGTCGGTCATCTTTAAATTTAGGACCATGATTTCAACAAGATTTAAAGCAGTTTAACATTTAAATTACCAGCTATTCATGAATATCATATGTCATATGTAGAAATTCAGCATTATTTATTTATTCCAAACAAAAATAGAAAATTACTATAATAAATAGTCTATTATTGTTTTATTGCAACTTCAAAACTACTTTATGTTTTCCGATAATATTTATAGTGATTTGGTATATCATCTGTTATATGAAGGAACTCGAGATGGGTAAACCGATGAATTTCCATGAAAGTTTCGTAGCTTGGCATATAAAAGAGAAAAAGCGAAGGAAAATGGAAAAGCAAAATGTGCCACTGTATCAACCTATGAGTTTGTCGATAATAAGTCGTGAAAAGTATATGTGAGTTATTTTATACTTTTTAATTTATTTTTAGCTCTTATTGATAAAAAAAATAAAACAAATTAATCGAACTAGTTCAATTTACTTACTACACCAAAATATTATTCTATTTATACAAATCCAAATACTTTCAACAATATTGCAACACTAAGTTCAAAAAATCATTTACCTCTGAAATGTGTAATATTTTTAGCTATGATGGTTATATACATATATACCCTTATTTGTAAAATCATTTATGCAATTAATACCTACAACATGATATATCTTTCTTAACAGTTATATTATAGGATCAACATATTTTTACTTTAAAAAAATTTGAGTTAGATTTTTGTATTCATACTCTCATATTAAATCCACTGTTTTTAATGTTGTAAGAAACATAGAAAAATCTTTAGTTATTGTATATTATTATTTACAATATTTATAGTCTATTTCTTATTCAAATGTATGAATAAGTAATGGTTGATCATATGCTCCTCTTTAGATCTAGGCAAACATGGATAAATGGTTTATGTATGTTGAATTTGCTTCACTACCATTATCCAAGTGTGCTTTTGTTTTTTCAATTTTAGGTTGTTTCCTTGAAATGACAGCTATACAAATAATTTTGTCATACCGTATCAGGTTTAATGTTAAATTATGGGTAATATATAATGTTTTGTAGGTTGATCTCTTCTCTTATAGAGACCCAGAAGAGACAAAGGAAACAAGAAGAGGCAGAAGCAGTTTTTTCTGGTCCAGAGTACAGCGCCGTTGAATACAAAGGAATGGGAGCAAACGACCAATAGGGTACTGCTGGTGCAGATTGGATTGAAGCACCGATTCCTCCTACTATAGCTATTGGTGCTGACTGGGAGGCTATTCAAGGTTTGATTTTTATATTCATCCAATTTTCTGTTATGTAGCACACAGTTTTTGAGTGTATTAATTATACCTTATTCACTTGCAATTAGTCTGCTAGACAGTTAACATGAAAATATTCTATATATTCTGCTTAATCCATTAATTATGCTATAAGAACAACCTTCAAATTGAAATGAACTAAAACTTCAAGGTAAAAATTTAGCATCTCACTTGTTAAGCACGGTGACATTCACATTACTTGGCTAATAAAGCGTCTCCGGTGCTTGATATTTTGTATACACTGGTAGTGTGATGTTTACGAGTTTTTTCACTTTTAGCTTTCTTCCTAAATCTGCTTGGCTTATTGTATGTTTTTAGTATATGCTGTAATTCAAATGAGAATGGTCCAAGATATGTTCGTTAGTAGTTCTAATCTTACAGTTTATGCATATATGACATAAGCAGCCAGTATGAATTAAGGTATATTTTGTCTAATATGATTTGAAGTTGAAGAAAGTAGTAATTCCAATGAGTTTGTGGTTAAAATGTGCAGCTCCTATGGCTGCTGAATGGGATGCTGCAGTACCTTTAGCTGAAGGCGTTGCCCCTGCAGCCACTGTCAGGAAGCTTGCGGTATGACCAAGCTTTGAGCCTTTTATTCTAGGTTTTCTTCTGTTTGAATTTTTTCATGACTAGTGTGTGCTAAATTTAGAATGGATGTAATCAAGCATGCTTTTTTTAGTTATATTATGTGTAATGAATACTCTGTATTTTGTTCTTCTAGCAATCAACCAAATTTCAATGTTACATTTGCATATTTACAGACTTGCCGATAACCCTGTATGCAAAAACCAACTTGCAAATACAGTATATTGTAGGAGTCAACAGCCGCAACCTACGTCTTATTCTACAAGCACAACAAAATGTGGATCCAAAGCTTGCCCATCAGATCAAACTTTGAACCCACAAAGTTGTGACTGTGCAGTGCAAGGCGCTGGGTTGTGGGATGGTGGAAGTGACAGCAGATAAGTTGAACTGGAGTCTGAAACAATGAGATGGCAGTAGTTGTTTTAAGGGTAATGCAGTGATGAAATGGAGTGTGTGTGTTGTGGTTTGAGTTATGTGGATGAACAGAGATGGAGTTGTTAAGTATGTATGAAGTGTTGTTGTAAAGGGCAGTGAATGTATGGTAGAAGTGGTTATTGAAGTAGTATAGAATTATTGTTGCAATGTGAACTGTAGCTTGTTGTTAGTGTAGTTGATGGGTGGCAGGTTTGATATTGATGACTGCTAGGGGATGTGGACATGCACTGATGAAATGGTGCATGGGATGGGTTGAAGGGTTGTGTTCAGGCTTGTAGTGGAACAATGGGTATAATGGTTGCTTGAGTGGTGATAGGTGACTAGTGGGTAGATTATCGTGCTGTGGTGGTTGAGGCGAAGGCTATGGTAGAGGTTTTGGTTGCGGATTGCAGTGGTATTATGAAGTGGTACTGTAGATGAATGGAGAAGGGAAGGGCAGTACAACAGTAAGAAGATATGTTTGTAGTGAAATTTGTAAACCAAAACAGAATTTGTAAATGATAATGAAATAACCTTTTTTTTGTGTATGTTTTTTCCTTTTATATATATATATATATATATATAAAGATTATCAATAGTATATATATATATATATAGTCTATTTGAGTACTGTAATAATGGTTTCTGAGGGATTAGTCTGCATCGGTTGTTATAAAATATCGATGCAATAGAGGGATTAGTTTGCATCGGTTTTCAACAACAACCGATGCAACAAGTTCCTTTGTTGCATCGGTTTTCATTACAACCGATGCAACATGGGGGCTGTGTTCAAGCAACCAATCATGATATTTTGCATCAGTTGTTAGTAACAATTTTTGCATCGGTTTCAGAACTGATGCAAAAGTGTTAAGCCTGTTGCATCAGTTGCATATGCATCGGTTGTTGAACTGATGCAAAAGGGGGGTAAACAACCGATGCAAATGGCATGTTTTGTAGTAGTGCATCATATTACAATATTAAAAGATAAAATGATTTTAAGGTTTGATATCTTTAGCTTTTGGTAAAATTTGATGAAGAAATGGAGTTTTGGCAGAGTTCTCGCATAGTGGAAATAATCCCTTTTTCCGACGATGTATCAGTATTTCTAGGTGTAGAAGGAGCACTTTTGGGAATTGATTCCTCTCAATATGCTTAGAAATTTGTCCAAGAAATATCTATTCAAAATGCATAAAAATGGGCTGAAAAATAGGTAAAATGATGATTTGTCTTTTATTGATCAGGGCCAATACTCACTACAAATCGCTACGGATCAGTAGGATGGATCGGGGCCATCTTTATTGATCAGATGGATCAGGGTCGATCCATCAGGATGGACTAGAGAGAAAAAGAATGATCAATCCATACCTCCTTCGTGTTAAGTTGGATTCTGCCAAGGCTTGAACCATTCATTATGTATCACCTTGTAGAGTACTCCAACAATCTCCATTAATTCATTTGAGATAATCTAAGGTAATTATATATAGTGTCATACTTGTCAACTGGGGTTGATCCATCACAACGGACTAAGAAGAAACAATCAATTCGTAACTTCTTCACATTGAGTCGGATTCACACACGGTTTGAATCGTTTATATTGTATCATAATATGGAATATCTCAACACACTCTATTGCCTTATTCTTAGTATATAAGGGGCTTCTCCAATGTGGCGTAATAAAATGGATGATCTATCATCAAACTACAATATCTTGGTCATAACAACTCAGTTTTGGCTGTAGTTTTGATCAACATCCATCATTCCTCACTAGAAATATTTAGCCACTAGTTTAAGTTAATTTCGAGACTATGGAAAATTAGCCGATAACACTTGCCTCTAAAGCATGCTTTATGAATAAAAAACCCCATTTGATCAACAACATGCATCAATACTGGTAAACTATTAGTTGTGTTCTTAGATCATCTATCAAATCAATCATTGCGAATCATTCAATTCCCACAAATTCACCAACAAATCAAAGGTCGATCTAGACCCAATGAGTTCAAGGACTTGAATCCTTTCTTAAATGTTAGTCATAAGTCATCATTATCCAGTATTCCCTCAGGGTTCATATATCATTCATATATCCTACTAACATGCACTTAATCATTGTCAGTGGGTATAGTTATGGTTTTACCCCTAACTGGAGCATTTCTTACAAATTCAATGTTATCTCCAAACATTCTGTAACGACCTGCTATTTTCCAACATTCAAATCGACAATAATCCACACATGTCGGACTTGAATAGTACAAAATAACAGATTGTAATAAAATTCGGAGAAAATAAAATCAAATCACAAACACAGAACATCAGAATATCTCGCAGCGGAAAATAAAATACCATAGTAGTTCATGAAGCTACTATCACAAAGTCTCAAAACCAAATACATAATATCAGTCTGAAAACAGATACAACATAAAATCCCAAATACAAAGAAGTCCACGAATACAAAGCTGACAACAGAACAACAGAACCGAAATATAGACAACTAGATAAGCTGATAATCTCCAGTGATTCCAGACCTTCGGAGAGTGGAAATCCAAATCTGTGAATAACTCAGGCCGACCCAAGCGTAAATAAAACACAAAAACTCGAGTCAGGACATACATACTTATCCAATGTAAACCAACTCAAGTGAACTGTAGTAAAGATATAAGTAACTTAGAAGATGCTTGGGACCGTCCATCCTCTACGGATCCGTTAAACTAATTACTATACAGTAATATTGCGCTATTATAATAGTGTCTGTCAGTAAAATAAACATACTTTAAAATAGCATCATAGGTTTACCCATATATCCCCAGACACGTAATAGTCCCAGTAGTCCATCCAATATTTGCATATCTCCTGATCGGGAGACTACGAGAAGATACGCATGGGCTACGGGAGAAAACCAAACTCGTAGTAAAGGCTCGATATGGTAGGTAACACGGCACGACGAGGCAATGCCAGGGTAGATATACCAATTACGCACACGGGCTGGTGGTAACGCAGCAGCCACATACGCCCACCTCGGAACACATTCCCAAATCGGAGGGTGGCCACCAAACAATCACAAAGTAATAGAGTGGTATTGAAGAAATGCGTCTGACCAGAGGAGCTACCCATTTTGGCCCGAGATCACTCATGTTTTAGCCAATTTAAGCCAACTCACGGGAGTTGCGTCCATGTAACATACCACAAGAACGTCGCCACCATCCTATCATTCTGGAATCTCCACCGCTTACACAGTTGTCAAAGTGGTTTTCGATATCGATAGAGAGTATTTCCATATCCGATCCCGGTCTCTTTGCCAACCAATCATTATTATGACCCGTGGTTATAACTCTCAAAACAATATTTTATACTTCAAAATAAATATCAATTCAAATCCAAATCTTTATCAAAATAAAGATCAAATCATTTCCAAAACATTTCAATATTAAAATATCATATCCTTCAAAACTCCATTTTCAAATCATTATTTGAATTTTGCCTCTCGACTGGGTCATCTATTATAACTAGATCGTCCTCGAGTCTCTTCGCGTCTTTATTTTTCTTCAATGTATCTACCAACTTCGAAGACATGGTAACTACATAGTTTAAGTAATAACACGTTTAATATACCAAATGGTGTAAAAAAAGATAAAGACATTAAAAAAACTAAAACACATATAACCAAATTATACCGCTTGGTGTAGCCTCGTCAAAAGCGTAAACAACGGTAGAACGACAAAAATGGTGATGTGGGTTGAGGAAGTTATGTCTATGCAGTAGGTCTTCCGTTAGCAGATTTAAACCCTTACGAACCTTCACACCATAACTAAGTGTTGTCATCCTACGAGAAGAAAAGAGCTCTCCAAAGAAAAATTCACTAAAATGAAAAAAAATCAAGTCTGTAATGGAAGTCATAGGAACTGAAATAAGAAAGATAAGGAAAGGCAGTACTAGGTTCCCCAAATGAGGAAATAAAGCCATCCTAGTTCGAAACCAAAAAGAACTAATCTACCCACTTATAGGTATTCTGCGAAGTTGTCGAAAAAAGTGTCTTAGCAACTTGAATATCATAAAATCAATGCATCTCAAGGTTAGGCTCTTATGCATCAAATATAAAAAAAGAAATTCTCGACAAAAAGGAGGAGTTGATAAGATATAGAGGCTAACTGAATAAGGAACATATAAACTTTAACCAACCATTTTTAAATAATAAGGCATGGAGATAAATAAATGCCACAACATGTGTGTTCCCAAGTAAGGGAAATATACCCCTCCGGGGTAGGTGAATACAACATGAGGTTGTGGGGACCCCAAACTCGTAGCCCTCAATTCCAAACTTAGTCTAGGTTTCTTTAGCTTGACTTTCCTTGTAGATGGTCAAAATTAGATTTAATAAAGATGAATCATGACCCAATAAACTAGGAAGATCTTATATAGTAAATCACAAGTTCGCAATAACATGCATTAGCGCAGACTTAGAGGGCAAGTGTTATATCCATTTTCGATCACAGTGTAAAAGCGCGGTCCAATTAAAAAAAGTACTACAAAGTATAGCGGAACCGCCCAAATACATGTTTAGGCGTAAAGTTCAATAATATGAACTAAACATGCGAAAAAGTTCAGTCAAACCAATAATGCAGTAACCTCTCTGAAACGAAAGTAAACTTTACCATGAAACACGCTACGCATATCCAAAGCATTTAAAATAACCATAACATTTAAACAAAAAAATACAAATAAGAGTACTCTGCCATAAAGCGAATTAAACTCACAAACTTCCCAGGGTTGGCACAGCCCACATACTAGACTGCGATGCAATCTTTGACAAACACTATGTTGTCACATCTTCAGATGGCACACTTACATTTCCTAAGCCACAAATCATCTCTAGAACCTGTGCCTTACATTGGAAAAATTACCCTTACCTTATAATAGAATCACAACATAACACCTAAGAAGAATACACTTCATCATATATGACTGCACCACGATACCAAAACAATTGTACAAGCAAGAAAACAAACAAATCTAGAACTATTAATGTAGATATGTTTCATGATCCACTTGAATATCCAAATGAACATTATAGAAGCAGGTCACCAGGCTATATATAGTGCAGCGCCAAGTTTGAACCAAATACTCAAATAAGATTCAAAGCAAAGAAATTACACTACGCTCATCAATCGAACTGATCGAGTGCATCGATGACCCCAAAGAAAGAACCAGTTCAACACACAAAATGGTGCCACTGTCATTCTATCAAAGCCTGTCGACCATAATTAAACCAAGAAGATGTATCGCATTGTAATATCTCTAAGGAGGAGTCGCGCAACCGTGAAGAAACCAGGTCACATCACCAAGACTCAGCCCCAAACACCACTATCACAATAACTATGGACTGCACCTCCTTTTCATATTAGAACAAGGCATAGGTAATTCAAGAACAAAGCACGGAACTTACCCCTTGGGATATGAATGATGCCGAAGCAACCACAAACTTATCGATTCACTAATTTCAATCAACAGCAATCCAAATTCAAATCATCCTGCCTAAACCTAAATCCTCCATCCAAAAATAAACTTTTCCTCCTGTGGCCACATCAATAATCTATGCATATTTCAATAATCAACAAATGGAAGACACATGAAACATCGAACGGTGGGGGAAGAATATAGAGGAGTGACGTTAGTAATCCATGGGAATTTTATGTAAAAAAAGTACCGTAGCAGGAAAAGGACTTTAACAAATTCTATGAAAAATTACCTTGTATTATTATACTCTTTTCTACCATTAAAATCAGTGTATGAGGAAGAGGAAATATAATAGTGGATTTGACCCGTAGATGTAGGATTCTCTTAAATCTAGCCAAGAAAATTTCTGTATTCTTTACTTTACTACATCTATTGCTTTCCACTTTTAATTGATTCTATTTAGCTTTTATAATGCAAAGTTTGGTATCCATGCTTACCTAGGCATTTCAACAAATAGTTAACGTGTCTCTTCATAATTGTGTAAGGAAAAAATGACACAATTACCACCATTAGGCAAATTTAATACCGCTTAAATTTGTTGATTCATAACTATAGGAGCAATTAGCCCTGTAATTAATCAGTAATCAATTGGGTGCTGTGAGATGAAAAATCTCACTAACAAGACCGAACCAAGAGCTCACCTCCTTCATTATATGGTTCTACGGCTACAGAACTACGTCATTCAATCTTCGTTACTAGGGTGCAAGCTACCAGCGTATCTTCAGTGGAAAGTTTGCTCAAAAAATCAGCCGATCCATGGAAGTGTATGTGGATGATATTTTGGTGAAGTCTAAAATGGTCAGGGGGCATATAAAGAGTCCGATGAGACCTTTAGCATTCTCCATCAGTATAACATAAAGCTGAATCCTAAGAAATGTTCCTTCCCCCCAATAAGATTCACTTGACTAGAGATATGTAGACACCTAACAAAGTAAAAAAAGTAAAGATCCTAAATGGGATGATTGCAACACTAAGCCATTTTGTTTTAATGTCAACCGACTGGGTGTAGCGTTCTTTGACATCATTAAGAATGGGAAGTCATTTGCCTAGAACGAAGAGTGTACCAAGGCCATTGAAGAATTGAAACAACATATTTCCTCACTCTTCATATTGTCCAAACCCATAGATAGAGAAGACTTGTATTTATACCTCGTAATTACCAACCATGCAATCAGTGTTGCCCTAGTCTTTAAGGAAGATAAAATATACTACCCTATATATTGTGTAAGTAAGAGGTTATTGGCGTAGAAACGAGATACAAAAAACTGGAGAGCTCTATCCTTTTACCTATTGATGGCGGCATGATGGCTCTAATCGTATTTCTAAGCTCACCCAATAAAGGTACTCACCAACCAACTGCTAAAGCAAGTATTATGCCAGCACGACATAACAAGCATACTCTTACATGGAACTTGGATAACAACACATCACCTTCCATCCTTGCACCTCCAACGGCCAAGCTATAGCCGACTACATAGTGGATTGCTCAATCCAGATAATGGAAAAAAGGAAACAATCATCAACCAATAAGCATGGCGATTATATGTGGATAGTGCATCAAATGAGAAGGGAATTAGGGTTGGCATAGTCCTAGTCACTCCGAATGGAAAGGAAATTTGTTTCTCCATGCAAATTTTCTTTAAGGCTACCAATAATTAGGTAGAATACGAGGCCATCCTAGCCCGTTTCAGGATAGCCAAAAAGTTACGAATTAAGTTTCTACATGTGTTCAATGATTCTTTGCTTGTCGTCAATCAACCAGGAGAGAAGTTCCAAGTGAAGGGCAAGCCATTGGACTATATATTAAATAAGTTAAAAATCTCACCAGCATGTTCTTGGACTTCAAACGCGAGTAGAATCCTCTTGAGAACAATACTAAGGCCGACTATCTGGCCAACACAGCAAGCAACCTAGAAGAAAGCATTCCTTGGTCCCTTCGAAAGTTCGAACCATCCCTTATTTGAATTGGAGGTAATTACTATGGAAATTGATGAAGTTTGGGCCAACACCTAGATGGCCCCGTTTTTGAAGTATCTCGCTAGCAGTAAGTTGCCCGTAGGTAGGAAAGAGGCTCGGAAAATCCTTTACCGAGTTCCCACTATACAGTCATGGATGGAAAGTTCTATCAAAGAGGGTACATAACTCATCTTCAATAATGTGTGGTGAATGAAGAGGCCAATCATGTATTGGACGAGTTACACGAGGGCTTTTGTAAAGATCACGCTAGGGAGCAAAGCCTAGCAAAAAAAGGTTGCCTGCCAAGGTAACTACTTGCCGACTATAATTAAAGACTCAGTGGACTACGTCAAATAGTGCAATTGATGTTGGTGGTTTTCCATAATCCATGGAGCTTCTTCGAATCTTCTAAACACCATAACATCCCTTTGGTCATTCAACACTTGAGTGATTGACCTACTCGGAGAGCTCTCAAACGTTAAAAGGGGATAAAACCATGCCATCATCTCCACTAACTACTTTATGAAGTGGGTTGATATGGATCCCCTCACTGGGTAACTACGCAAAATCTTGAATTTTTTGATCTAGAACATGGTCTGCCGCTAATCAAAAAAGATCATCGCAAATGATGATACACAGTTCGAGAGCTGGCTATTCCAAGGATTCTACGAAAGTAATGAGATCAAGAAGTGTTTCTCCTCAGTCGTCCACCCACAAGCAAATAGGGAGGTTGAGGATGTGAATAAAACCATTAATTTAACACAATAGAAGCACCTCACCAAGGATATAGGAAATTGGTCTGAAGACCTTCCGCTCATGCTCTAGTTCTACTGAACCTTAAGTCACACTTCAACTGGGCATTCCTTATTCTCCTTAGTATACTGGTTAACCGGGCACTCGTTCTTTGTCTTCCTTATGTCTACTTATTCATTATATTAAACATAAATAGTTAGTTCCTATGTGTTTACTTAACTAAGTCAGGGGCTACTTGATCCTCCTAACATTAAAAAAATAATAATTAATGAGTAAGCAAGCAAGGCAAATGAGCATGTATGTGAGATACCATTAAAAAGGTAAAAGGCGAAGGTAACACACAACATGTGCACCTATAGAGTTCCCATCATCTCATCCTCCTTATTGGGGCTACCCTCCAGCTCCTACATTAACTGGGTCGCCTTCGCCTCCAACCTCTCCTTCCCGCTTACCTCTTTCGCCCTCTCCATGTCCGTAGTTTACCTGACCACCTTAGAATAAGCGACCCTCTTCTCAAGAGGCGACACTTCTCCTTCATCAGGTTCCAAGCAGCGCTTTCATCCACAACATGCTTCTTGAAAGCCAATACATCATTGTGGAGGAGAAGAGAGTGGGAGTATGTTATTTTAGAGGAGGAGAGTGTGGGATCTGGCATGTTTTAAAGAAATGGATAAATTAAAACAAAATAAGAAGGAAAGAAAGTAGTCAAGTCCAAAATCTCACCAAGAAAGCCTCCCTTACTTCGACAGCTAACACCACCTTAGTGGAGTAGCTGGTCCATCCGCTTGTAGGTTGGCTCATTTGAGCAAAAACTTGCCAACATTGCAAAATGCCCAAGCAGACTCATCTCATCCGTTTTCCTAATAATCGATAGGCTGGCGAAACTAATCACCCCGATCTCTTCAGTATTCGACAACCAATCCAAAATCTACACCTCTTGAGAAGAGCTGAAAGAAGACCCCCTCTCAAAGATCTTCGGCTCTGCATCAGTCCACCTCCTTTTGAAGCGAACTAAGTCTGGCTTTGCAACCACCCCACTAGGGAATACCTCACTGGGAATAAACTAGAGATATGGGGGAAGCACATGGCAAGGGATAACTCAGCTACGAGAGGTGATCTCCCTTAAGCGTCCCAGTTGTGAAGTAACCAACGACTGCTGTTGGGCATTAGTGGCCCTACGAAATTGTGAGGTAGGGGTCTACAATGGTATGATTCCCATCATAGCCGAGTCAACTAAGTGTGCAAAGTTAAGTTGGACCACTGCCTTACAAACAAACAAAGAGTTAGAGAAGTTCCACAGAAAATAAAGATAAATTAATGCAAGACCACTTTTGGATTGGATCCCGTGCCACCTCCTCACTAAAGGTGGTAAAGGGGACCCCATCCTACAATCGCTGGATTGTGCCCCATCGGAGTGTTGTGGTCCTGGGGGTCACGGTGTGTGTAACTGTACTTTGGGAATAATAAGGGGGAGGGATCTTGTAACAACCCACCCCAAAACGGATCTAATTTCAACCAAATAAAATCGTCTAACCTTAGGCCCATGTCAAGGCGAGTTATTAAGTTGATAAAATTATTTTACAATACACCATACATGGAGCTATCAGTCTATACTTTTAGAATCTCACGATGGAATGGAAAAAATATAATATAAAAAACAAGCACATATTTCATAAAGGAAACCATTTCAAAAATATAACATGTTAAATACTACAACATATCTACATAAAGCTTCCATGGTACAATATTCCAAACAATAAAAATATTTTAAAAAAAGTACAAATAGACAGATAATTTTCCATAAGTCTTCACCTCCATCTTCGTCTCCTAAATCATTATTGTCTTCTCCAACCCTATGTAGTAATGAGGAGTAGGTCAGAACAACAAATGTCTGGTGAAATGAAAATTTCAAGCTTTACCATTGTACTTAGATGGTATTATTTATATATCATGCTAAAAACTTTAACTGTAAGCCCAAAGGCCTTTCTAGTCCAATTCCAAAACTTGAACACAACTAACATCAATGATGCAAGAGAAAACACAAAAACCAATAAATACCCTTTATTGGAGATTAGGCATACTCTAACCCTTTAATATCCATAAAATAGGTAGGTCCCGCCACTTAATACCTAACAAATTTCCAAATTCTAATGCAACTATCGTTAATGATACGATAGCAAGAACCTCCAAACCACTTAATACCTCTTTCCTAGGAACTAAGGAAGACTATAACCATTTAAGACCTATAAAATTGGCAAATCCCAATCATTTAAGACCTAACCCAAGGCGAGTCCCTACATGATTCTCACTAACTGACATCGTAAGAAATCTCATCGGTTCACTTAATACTTTTTCTAAGAAAGAGGCAGACCCTGCCAAGCTACTCAATTCCTCTAACCTAAAGCGGCCCCCTTTTAAAAAATTTCACATACCGTATCAATAGCGTAACTTATGACCCATAACCAAACCATGACATCTGTTTGCACCAAAATTGGTCACAAACCCCAGTATCGCGAAAGCACCAGTATATGAATACAAATCGGCAATATTCAAATACAAATCTCAAATCTAAGCAATATCAAGCACAGTAATTAAAAAATAACGATCAGAAACACAAAATTTATAGTGGTTCGGCGATCTTGCCTACGTCCACTCTGAAGTTTATGACTTTATTGATTCTTCTGATGATTTCAATCCGTTACAGCAGATTACAGTAAGTTATAACTCTGATGTTAGGATACAATGGTGATAGAAAGATGTAGAATTGAATCCGCCAGAGTTTGGACGTTGAATGGCCCAATAAGATCCCTTTTCTATTGGCTTCAGCGGGCTATTTATAGGCGTAGGAGGCTGAGATCGCGCTCAAACTTCGAAAGACTTCTTCTAGCACGTGAGTGGGCCTACGCGACTGATCCCACCAAGTTTCGACTCGATCTGTGATCGATACGAAACGATTTCGTATCCATCAAAAATTGATCCAATCGAGCTGAAACTTGGCAGGAACATTCTTTACCTTGTATGGAAGCCGCTGTGAAAATTTCGTTGCATTTGGGCTTGTGTGTCTTGAGTTATGATCGATACGAGATGGGGTTTCTCGGTTGGCTGTTTGCTTCGAGTCGATCACTTCGAATTCATGTATTCGAATCGATGGATGCACGTGACAACGCGGCGACGTGGCGCGCACATCTCGCATCGATCCGCCTTTTGATCCGAGTTGACCGTGTCGCATCCATGAACTTCGCCTCGATTGTATCAATGACCGCTGCTTGTTCGATTCGATAACAGCTGCCAACACGTATTGATGGAAGCACGCTCGTTCGTATCGATAGAAATTGGCCATGTTCATATCGATCAAAAGTGATGGGTACAATTGATGGATACGAACTAGCGAGCTTCGATGGGTTTGAATAACGACTTTAGGTAGATCGATACGAGCAAGTGTACTCCTTTGATGGATACGAAATGGTATATCCCGATCGATTCAAACAAACGCTTGCCGATGGATACGAGGTCGACCGGTGCAATTTATGCGAACAAGGCTGTTAATTGAGAGCCCTAATCGATACGAAGTGACTGCGTTCAATGGATTCGAACAGTGTGATGGTGGGTCGATTCGAATGTGATGGATTCGAATTGATCGAGGCGGACTTATCCTGATGGATACGAATCTAATCGGTGCGAATAGACCATCACCTTGACCTCCTGATGGATACGACTACGATGGATTCGAAACGGTCAATCTGATGGATACAAACAGCATATTTTCTCCAATTTGCATCGATCATATCCCATTCATACGAACTCCGATTAACCTGAAATTTGAAATGCTAGCTTTCATGACTTTGCTCGCCATGTCCTATCAATTGTAGCCTGATCCGGGCTTGGACAAAATTCATCGATATCCATGGTGAAGCAAAGTATAACCAATCTTTGAGACGAACTGTCTTTGGTTTTCGATCAATCTTTTGATATCATGGCCTTGCCAAAAGGCGGGATAACATTTGCCCTCCAAAACATGCCTTGCGATAGGAAGGTGTGTTTTGTAATGCCATAAGTTGGATGTTCATATCCTGTCAACAACCTGTAAAGAACTCGATAATTTCATATGACCTCGAATGACGATCGTTCGGGATCGTATGCCATTTGAGGCGAATTGGAACCATTCGCGGTCGATGCCGTTCGCGGTAAATGATGGGATGGGACCGTTCGCGGTCGGATGCCGTTCACGGCAAATGGTGAAATGGGACCGTTCGCGGTTGGATGCCGTTTGCGGCAAATGGTGATCGTTCGCGATCGGGTGCCGTTCAAGGCCAATTGTGACCGTTCGAGGTTGTGTGCCGTTCGAGGCGAACTGTGACCGTTCGAGGTCGTGTGCCGTTCTAGGTGAATTGTGACCGTTCGAGGTCGGGTGCCGTTCGAGACGAATTGGTGTGCCCGGGGGGGACTTATATTATCGATGCCAGATTTCACGTTCGAGTGAGTTTCTAAATCAAAGACTTTGGCGGTTTATCGCCATACAAGAGGTGCTCGTGGACCGTTCGCGATCCAACGGGTACACAAGTAAATTGTTTCACAGAATTGCAAATATTAAAGCAATGATCATACGAATTCCACAACAAAAATGTCCAAACAAACTAAGTCCAAATGTCCAAATCAAAATCAAAGCAAAAGCAAGACGAGGATGTCAAAGCGTAAACTCCTACTATAGTGCGGTCGGTAGTCATTCAGAGCATGCCTATGGATCGTGCGCAATCTCATACATATGTAAATGATTTAACCGTGTTAGTGAGAGGTTTACGACTTGTTCATCGTTATTTCAATCAGTCAATCAATTGATAACCATACGGTGTCCCGGTTCAGGGTCACCTCTAGCTGATGTAGACGGTGGTCGCTCTGGCTCCACCGCTGGAGCTCGCCTCCTCACATACTGAAGTAGCCTACCGTTCCTGATGTGCCCTTCCACCTCATCCTTCAGGTGTCTACAATCATTAGTGTTATGACCGTTCAGTTCATGGAATAAGCAATATTTATCTGATTTCCTCTTGTCAACAGTTGGATCCCTTCGCATTGGTTTACGATATGGAACCTACTCTCTGGTATCCTGTTAGATTCGCTCCAAACTCTCATTCAGCTCTGAGTATGTGGTGAATCTCGGTTCCTTTCGTGGTCGCATTGATCTGTTATCGTTATTCTCAGCCTTTCATTTTCCCTTGCTAGTTTCTGTACCTTTCTCAAGGGGATTTCCACCTTTGACCGCATAAACATTATTTCTTCTCCTTCTTCTCTTTCTGCACTTGCATCTTCCAATCGCAAAAACTTTTCTGTCTTGTAATATAATTCTCCTAGATCCATAGGCGGATCTTTAGTTAATGAATTTTTGAACTCTGTGCCATCAGCTATTCCAGACACAGCGGCCATCATAACCATGGATGGATCTGGTCGATCCACCGATGCTGCTGCCGCATTGAATCGCGTCAGAAAACTCCTTAAAGACTCCCAGCTTGCTGCTTTAAAGTTGTCAAACTCATCACATTCTTGGGTCTTGCGATATGAACCCTGAATTGCCTCATGAATTTCTCAGTTAAACCTGTCCAAGTTTCTATGGAGCCACTCTCCAGCTGCCTAAACCATAATGCTGCGATATCCATCAGATATAATGTAAAGCACCATGCCATAACTTCCTATGATGCCCCCAGCACTTCCATGTGCCTCATATACTTTGTTCGATGGACCGCGTGGTCCGTCCTCCCATCGTACATTTCCACTGATAGTAACTTGAACTCTGGTGGGTTCCTAGCCATCCTAATCGCAGGAGAAAAGGGACTCATGTTCATGTCTTCAAGATCTCTGTTTACTAATCCGCCCCTCATAGCTCGCCTGACCATCTCCGCCAATCTATCATTGTCTCCAAGATGTAATCCTCGTTCATCGCTTTCGACCTGCCCCCCGAGTTCACGAGGGAATTCTGGAATCTTTCCCCCTGGCTGAGCGTTAATTCCTCTACTACCACCAGATTGCTCAGATGCCCCTGTCTCTCTCTCTGAGATTGGATCAACATGCTCCAAGTATGTGCCCCCTAATCCGGGTGCTACGCCGGATGGTCCTGCTCCGTTCTGAACTTCATCCGCTCCTCGGTTCTGCGCTCCAAGTTGCTCAATCTGTTGAAACAAGCTCTGGATCAACTCTTCTTGCCTCTTTATCATTGTCTCCATCTCGTCCCTGGTGATGAAGATCGATGCCTGACTCGCTCCTGAGGAAGCCTCTTGACTTCCTTCGTATTGACTTCTTTCTGGTCTCTGCCTTCTACTTGTTTGTCTTGTCATAGCTCCTTAGATCTGAATTCTCAAATCTTCAAATTCAACTTCCAAACGGTAGAATCCCTGAGTTAGCCTTCTCAGTGAAAGCACCAAAGTGTTTGCACCAAAATTGGTCACAAACCCCAGTATCGCGAAAGCACCAGTATATGAATACAAATCAGCAATATTCAAACACAAATCTCAGATCTAAGCAATATGAAGCACAACAATTCAGAAATAACGATCAGAAACACAAGATTTATAGTGGTTCGACGATCTTGCCTACGTCCACTCTGAAGTTTATGACTTTATTGATTCTTCTGATGATTTCAATCCGTTACAGCAGATTACAGTAAGTTATAACTCTGATGTTAGAATACAATGTGATAGAAAGATGTAGAATTGAATCCGGCAGAGTTTGGACGTTGAATGGCCCAAAAAGATCCCTTTTCTGTTCGCTTCAAGAGGGCTATTTATAGGCGTAGGAGGCTGAGATCACGCTCAAACTTCGGGAGACTTCTTCTGGCATGTGAGTGGGCCCATGCGACCGACCCCACCAAGTTTCGACTCGATCTGTGATCGATACGAAACGATTTCGTATCCATCAAAAATTGATCCAATCGAGAACTTGGCAGGAACATTCTTTACCTTGTATGGAAGCCGTTGTGAAAATTTCGTTGCATTTGGGCTTGTGTATCTTGATTTATGATCGATATGAGATGGGGTTTGTCGGTTGGCTATTTGCTTCGAGTCGATCACTTCGAATGCATGTATTCGAATCGATGGATGCACATGACAATGCGGCGATGTGGCGCGCACATCCGCATCGATCCGCCTTTTGCTCCGAGTTGACCGTGTCGCATCCATGAACTTCGCCTCGGTTGTATCAATGACCGTTGCCTTGTTCGATTCGATAACAGCCGCCAACACGTATCGATGGAAGCACGCTCGTTCGTATCGATAGAAATTGGCCTTGTTCGTATCGATCAAAAGTGATGGGTACGATTGATGGATACGAACTAACGAGCTTCGATGGGTTCGAATAACAACTTTAGGTAGATCGATACGAGCAAGTGTACTCCTGTAGTGGATACGAAATGGTGTATCCTGATCGATTCAAACAAATGCTTGCTGATGGATACGAGGTCGACCGATGCAATTTATGAGAACAAGGTTGTTAATAGAGGGCCCTGATCGATACGAAGTGACTGCGTTCAATGGATTCGAACAGTGTGATGGTGGGTCGATTCGAACGTGATGGATTCGAATTGATTGAGGCGGACTCATCCTGATGGATATGAATCTAATCGGTGCGAATAGACCATCACCTTGACCTGCTGATGGATACGACTACGATGGATTCGAAACGGTCAATCTGATGGATACGAACAACATATTTTCTCCAATTTGCATCGATCATATCTCATTCATACAAACTCCGATTAAACTAAAATTTGAAATGCTAGCTTTCATGACTTTGGCTGCCGTGTCCTATCAATTGTAGCCTGATCCGGGCTCGGACAAAATTCATCGATATCCATGGTGAAGCAAAGTATAACCAATCTTTGAGACGAACTGTCTTTGGTTTTCGATCAATCTTTTGGTATCACGGCCTTGCCAAAAGGCGGGACAACAACATCTCAGATTAATTCGACTATTTGTACGTACTGGTGGCGAGGTTGACTGGGTAGATTTACCCTATAAAATTAGAACTAACCTTACGTCCGCTAGAGTTATTTATTATAGGAGATATCTTACATCGGTCTTCAAAGCCACAATGCTGGTAGCCAAATTTAATTAGGCAAACTTCTATGTAACTTTGGACTGACCTCGCATCCCTATAACTTAGTCACTCATACTTCATACGTATAACAATCGTATACATGTACCATCCTACAAAATTAATAACTAAGGCTATATAAGGTATCCCCTTATTTCCCCTTTAATTATGGATAATTCCCACAATTATCATTAACTACCTTCCTAATAAATTATTGTTATTTACTACGCTATTAATTCTAATCGATACGTTCAATACGCTAAAATAATTACATTATTATTACTTTAATAATCAATAAGATAATATTATATATACACACACATACATGCACGAAATTTGAATAAAATATTTTTAGGCTCATGCAAATAAAAAGCTTATTAAATGTCAAGCTCATACAAGTCCCTAATTCCAAACAAAAGAATAGGTATATCGTTAGCCATCAACTTGGCTTGATAACAAAAAGGAATAATACCAAACTTACCTTATATTAATAAATAGAATTAACTCCTCTATTAAAGAAACAAACTTTTTAGTTTAAAACATTTATATTCTATCAAACTTTTGCAATTACCACCTTAGAGTGAAAAATGGATTCATACTTATTTTAATTTACAGAGGTAGGCAGTGCAAACTACAATTAATCAAAAATCATGCTTTGTACATCATTTCTAACTTTTTTTATTTTTAGAATCCTTTAACACTATAAGATAAATCAAAGAGATGAAGTGGAATTGATTATGAATCACTTAAATATCAACACATATATGATTCTACTATATTAATACAAACTATTGAAATTCCAACATATTCAAAGATTGATATTTATTTAGATAAATTCAAGCGGTTTAGATGTTATGTTTTCATTTACCAAATTTTTTCAGGGCATACATCAAATCCAAATAAATACTGTTCAATTACAAAAATGTGAAAAACTAGATATTTCCACTCTTAGAGAGTTATTTGCTTCCAATTGCATTTGATACAACCATGATTAATTCTCTTTTAGGCTCCCCCTTTTGGAATATACAACAAAGTGAATTATATATAGAAATTAGGTTTATAATTAAAAAACTAGAGAGGAATAGAATTAGAAATCAAATGATTTAAACATATAAATCTCTTACCTGAAAATCCTAACTGATTCTAAAATCCAGAAAAGAAGAAAAAGAAGATGAGCTCTGATTATAAACTCCTATTTCTCGATTAGATCTTCCCCATTTTGAATATACAACAAATGGATTGTATATATAGATTAGATTTCCATAAATCAGAAGATGGAGAGGAGGAAGATTGGGTATTTAATTTAAATTAGAGATTATAGATTAGAATTACTTGCTAGAAAGTTTACTGTTTCTAAAAACCTAAGGGGAAAGATTTTGACAGGGGTTGACAGAGCTTCGCCATGCTATATAATTTTATAAAGGAAAAGTAGGGGTCTAGATGTCTATTTATAGAGTAGAGAAGGAATGAGGACGAGTAGATTTGAATAAAAAAATTTAGATTGTACAAAACACAAAAAACCCTAGATGCACCTGTCAATAAGCGGTCAATCGCCAGCCCCCACCTGTCGGCCTTTAGCGGTCGATCGGTCGAGGCCCAGAGATCGACCGCTCCTCCCTTATTTTGGAGCGTTTCCATTATTTTTGTTTATTTATTTATTTCATACTTAATTTATTGTTAATCCCTAAATAGTTGCATGTTAACGTTAATTAGGCTTAACTCTTAGACTCCTCACGTTAACTTTCAAATTCAAATATAAATACTTAAATTTTAAAATTAAACTCGTTTGGTTTATTTTAAATTCAAAAACTTCAAACGCCTATAACATCTTCTTTTGAACTTCGATTTCAACATATTATATATGGAAATTGATCAGAAAATCGCCACGGACACAATAGGGCAACTTCCGTGACCAAATTCTAAATTTTACAAAATCTCGATTTTTAACCTTACTTTAATTATTTAATTTCTTATTAAGTTTAAGGGTTGTTACATTCTCCACCCTAAAAGTGATTTCACACCCGAAATCACCAAGGGTAGATAGTGCAACGCGCATTTTACAACCATGTTATATAACTAATTTGTTTACAAAAATCTACGCAACCATCTACTCAACCAAAAATAAAATGTGATTATGTATGCAACATGCTATAAGCGAGCTCACTCCTAGCTTTAATGCAAGGTCGTGACATATGGGCATGTATGCAAGTATCCTAAATATACATGAAATTCTACACGAGTGCAAAAATAACAATAAAAAGTATGGGAACAACCCACTACCATCCAATCTAGAAACCATGATGCAAAAATACCTATATTTTTGGAGAGAAAAGTTTACCAAAGAATAGCTCGAGATGAGAAATATGCACCTTTTCTTTGGTTTTCCATGTGCTTTCTACTGGGTTATCTTCCCAGTGAACAAAAACTAACCTGATACTTTTTTTATGAAGCCTCTTAAAACCATGCTTCGCTATGTTGGCGAGAGCGAGGAATGGTGTAATGGACTTCGTTTTAACCCAAATTAATTGATTAGGCTCTACTACAGAGGAAATGTCATGCAGACATTTCCTCAAGTATGGAATGTGAAAGACGTCACGAACTCCCGCTAACTAGTCCGAAGGCTCTACTCAATATGCAATTTTCCCCACCCTCTCTAAAATTGGAAAGGTCCAACCATTCTTTGTGCCAACTTCCTAGATGTACCAAACCTCATAAACTTTCTAAAAGGGAAAACCTGAATGAATACCATGTTCCTAACTAAAACTCCAATTCTTTCCTTCACATGTCAGTATAGGACTCCTAATGACCCTGTGTGGTCTTCATTTGCCGCCTAAACACTTCTACCTTCTCCAGGTCCTCCAAAAATCCATGATGCAAGCTCTCAACAAATCTTCTAAAATTCATTGCCCATAATAACTGGTCATTAATGTCAAAATTGACAGTTCCTAATAAAACCTTATTTAATCTATTTCAATCCCTTACTAGTTTCAAACTTATTATTATGAGTATTCAATTCCTCCATGAATACCATATTAGCTTCTTTAATCAGCCCTTCATTTAAAAAAAATTGTTCTCTATCAATTACGACCTTATTACCTATTAAATCTGTAAATATTGTCCACAAATCCTAGCCCTATAATTACTACACTATATATAACTAATACGAATATCATTGTAATAACACTATATATATATATATATATATATATATATATATATTTCTTATTTCTATCTATTAATTTCTAAACTAGAACATTTCTTTTCAAATTTTATTTTATCATAATTAAGTGATAGTTCTACTTATTTTGAAATTACATGGGATTGTTTCTTTTTCTTTTATTGAAATAGGCAGTGTAAACTACGAAAAAATATATTCATACCTTACATGTCTTTTAACCTTTTTGGTATATCCCTTGTCAATTCAAATGCCATACTTTTATGCATTTAAAGAATTAGGTAGTTTATGGAAATTACACCGAGTCTGCTCCCAATAAATAAAAATATGGAAATTCACATTCCAAGGGCAACATAACTTGCAACCTAATTATAGATCTAGAATACCCTTACAATATTACCAACATTCTACAAATAAATGCTTAGGACTGATTACAAATTTCCAGATCAGGTTGTATATATCATTCTCATTTTATTCTTATTATGAAACCTTTAGCCTTTCTTTCCTAGATAGTGACCCCTATCTACTCTATAAAAATGAACTTAGAAGTCCACATTACACTAGTATGCGACATTTGAAATTCAAACCTCCAAAAGAATTTTACATCTCAAAAGAAAACTTTTAAGCATACTTTTCAGAAGAATTTCCAACTTCCAAAAGATATTTGGGGAATTGAATTATTAATAGCATCTAAACATCATGTTTTAATTTACTCAATACATCTATTTCACTTTTATTAAACATTTGAACAACTCTTTTCCAGAAATATTTGGTCCAACTTTTCACAATTTTCAAAACATTTACTGCTTTATTCTTAACCTCAAATTTAAAGGTTTTAAAACTGCTTAGTAAAATAATTTCCATTCAAAACATTTTCCCCTTTTTTGTATAGGGTCTTTAATCCAAAACATTCAAAAACTTAATTATTAAACCAAACTATCAAAACTCAAAAAGGATTGCTTAACTAAAAAGGAAGAAAATAATTTTGCCCTTTCAAAAACTTTCTGCATTAAAGATTTATTCCTTTAAAAATGGTCTTTTTTTAAATTCTAAACATACATAAACATCTTCTATAACTTTAAATAATGAAAAGTAGAGTAGATAAGGTAAACTTTTATTGTCCCTGTTTGTATTTCTCCCACTTAAATGGCTTCTACATCATTTTAGTCAAGCTCCATTTCTATATTAAAAATAAGAATTTCTGAAGAACTTCCAAATTCATGAAATAGGAAAAATTATCAAGCTCCATTTCTAATTTTAAAAGAATAATTTCTAAAGAACTTCCAAAATCATGAAATAAGAAAAATTATCAAGTCCAACCTACGCTCTGTTTTTTTTATTACAAAAGGAAATATCCCTTTATCGTAAATCTTTATACTGAAAACTTTCTAGCCCAACTAATTTTTAAAATAAGATTTTCAAAAATGACTCCACAACTTCTTTCTAAATTATGATTTTCTATGTTTCTTTCAAAACAACAACTTCTTAATAAATCCACTAAAAAACTTATTCAAAACATTTCAAGAAAGTTTTCAAAAAAAATCTTTTTATAAAATTCCTCTCACATAAGGTTGGATTATAGAAATTGACTTTAATTATCCTCTCTCTTGAATTTTCTTTCTCAATCATCCCTTACTTCGGGTCTTTACAACTTATGCTATCTTGTAGTATTTAGTTACTACCTAACATTCTTATCTGATATTCCTATAAATTTCGATTGTCCATAATAAATGACTATTATTCTAGCCGAACAATTTCTGAAGACATTTATTTATTTATTCCAATCTTTCCTATTTTATAGCTTCTTTACCTCCCCATAGTCACCCTAAAACTCTCTTTAATCAGTCCATTTATATCCTTATTAAATTATTTCAACTCCCTATTTATTGCATACTTATTGCACTATTAATTTTAGAGCTACAATCTTTTCCATATACATACCATACGGTATGACCTCTGTTACACATTCCTTACTCTATTTATTTTTTCAACCCATAGTCACCTCATCCATTTTTTTAGAATATGGTCGCGACTACTTTTATACTCAAAATCTATAATGTAAATTCAAACTAAGTATATATATAGTAGATTTTTGAAAAATACTTTCAAAAATTTCAAGTACGCCACTCATATGTATACGTATCCCCATTGATTGGGTAACCTAAGCTTTGATATCAAATGTAACAACCCACCCTGAAATGGACCAAATTCGACCCAATAAAAGCCATCGAACCTTAAGCTCATCTCAAGGCAAGTTATTAGGTTGATAAAATTACTTTATAATATATAGTACATAGAGCTATCTATCTATACTTTCAGAATCTCACAATGGAATGAATAAACTATAATATCAGAAATAACTACCCATTTCATAGAAAAAAACCATTTTAGAAACATAACATGTTAAATATTACAACATGTCTACATAAAGCTTCCACTATACAATATTCCAAAATAATATAATTGTTTGAACTGGGTACAATAAAAATATTTAAAAAGCATAAATAGATAGACAACTGCCACAAGTCTTTACCTCCACATTCATCTCCTATATCAGCATTTTCTCCTCTAACATTTATGTTGTAAGGGGAGTGAGTTAGATTAATAAATGCTCGATGAAATAAAAATCTCAATCGTTATTATAATTGTAACTAGGCAATATTGTTTAGATAAGAAATATGTCTTATGTATTTTAAAACTATACAATACCAATAGCTTTAACTATAAGCCCAAATGCCTTTCTAGTCCAATTCCAAAAATCCAACGCAACTAACATCAATGATGCAAGAGAAAACATCAAAACCTATAAATACCCTTTATTGGGAATTAGGCAGACTCTAAGCATTTAATACATTTAAAATAGGTATGTCCCCTTCACTTAATACCTAGCCCATTTTTAAATTCTAACGCAACTATTGTTAACGATGCGAGAGCGAGAACTTCCAAACCACTTAATACCTCTTTTTTGGAAACTTAGGCACACTCTTACCATTTAAGACTTATAAAAAAGGCTGGCCCCATCAATTAAGTCCTAACCCAAGGCAGGCCCTTATATGGTTCTCACCAACTAACATCGTAAGAAATCCCATCTGGCCTCTTAATACTTCTCCTAAGAAAGAGATGGATCCTACCATAGCCACTTAATACCTCTAACCAAAAGCGGAGCCCTTTCAAAGATTTCACCTACCGTATTAATAGTGTAACGTATGACCCATAACTCAACCGTGACATCTTAGATATGTCCGACTATTCATAGGTACTAGTAGACAGATTGACTGGGCATATTTACTTTAAAGAATTGGGACTAGCCTTATGTCCATTGGGGTTATTTATCATAGGCGATATCTCACATTAGTCTACAAAGCATAATGTTCTAGCCAAATTTAACTGGGTAGACTTCTATGTAAATTTAGAATGACCTCGCATCCATATAACCTAGTCATACTTCATATGTATAACCATTTTATAAATTCTCCATCCTAAAAAATTAAAAATTAAGGCCATGTAAGGTATCCCCTTATTATGCCTTTAATTATGGATAATTCCCATTATTATCTTTAACTACCTTCCTAAGAAATTATTACTAATTACTGCCTTATTAATTCAATTTAATATGTTCAATATGCTATAATTATTACGTTATTATTACTTTAATAATCAGTAAGTTGTTATATGTACACACACATGCACGAGATTCAAATAAAATATTTTCAATTACACGCAAATAGAACACTTAATAAATTTCAAGTTCATACAAGTCCCGAATTCCAAATAAAAGAATAGCTAATATCCTTAGTCAACAACTTAACTTGTAAACAAAAAGAAATAACAACAAACTTATCTTATATATTAATATAATAGAATTAACTCCTATTAAAAGACCTACAATTTAACCTTTTATATTTTATCCAATTTTTGCAAGGGGCATTTCACTAGAAGGACAAATTTTGTAGTCCAATTAGTTTCTAGGATACAAGTCCACAGAAATTAATTTCAAGGTCAAAGTCAGCAAAATAATTACTTTTAAGGACAAAGTTAGCATGCCAATTATTTTCAAGGAAATAATTTTATAGGGTTTTAGGCCTTAAAAACTAATTATTTTGCATTTTGTCCTTTAAAGTAATTATTTCAGTTGTGTGTCCTAAAAACTAATTGCACTTGCCAAAGAGGGCCTTGTAGCTAATTTTCACTCTTTGCAATTACCACCGTGGGGTGAAAAAACGATTCGTGCTTATTTTAATTTATAGAAATAGGCTGTGCAAACTACAATTAATCAAAAATCATACTTTTCACACCATTTCTACATTTATTTGTTTTTAAAATCCTTTAACACTACAAGAGAAATCAAAAGAGAAGAAGCTGAATAGATTATAAATTGCTTAACGCTCAACATAGATCTGATTCTGCTATATTAATACAAAACAATCGAAATTCCAAAATATTCAAAATTTGACATTTATTTAAGGAAATTTCTAGAGGTTTTAGATGTTATGTTTTTGCTTACCAAAATTTTCCAAGGCATACATCAAATCCGAGTAAATACCATTCAATTATAAAAATGTGAAAACTTGATATTTCTACTCACAGAGAATTGTTTGCTTCCTAATTGGATTTGATTCCACCACACCTAGTTCTCTTTCTGATCTCTCTCCTTTTTAGAATATACAAAAAGGTGAATTATGTATAGAAATTAGATTAAAAATCGAAAACTAGAGAGGGATAGAATTAAAAATCAAAAGAATTAAACATCTAAACCTGTTACCTAAAAATCTTAAGTGATTCTAAAATCTAGAAAAGAAGAAGAAGAAGATGAGATCAGATTTATACCACTCCTATTTCTCTATTAGATCTTCCCCATTTTGAATATATAACAAATGGACTGTATATATAGATTAGATTTTCAGAAATCAGAAGACGAAGAGGAGAAAGATTGAGAATTTAATTTAAATTAGAGATTAGATATTAGAATTAGTTACCAGAAAGATTACTATTTCTAAAAATCTAAGTGGAAAGATTTTGATAGAGCCTCGCCGTTGCTATAGAATTTTATGAAGGAAAAGTGGGGGTCTAAGGGTTTATTTATAGAGGCAAGAAGGAATGAGAACCGCTAGATTTGAAATAAACAAACCTGAAACGTACAAAATAAAAAAAAACCCTAGCGGCCACTGACAATAAGTAGTTGACTGCCCCTTCCACCGGTCGACAGATCGAGGCCCAAAGACCGACCACTCTAACTTATTTTGGAGCGCTTCTATTGTTTCCATTTCTTTATTTGTTTCATACTTAATTTATTACTTACTCCTTAATTAATTACACAATAATGTTAACCAAGCTTAACCTTTAGACATCCCATGTTAACTTTCAAATTCAAATTTAAATGTTAAATTTTAAAATTAAACTCGTTTGAAATATTTTAAATTGGAATACTTTAAACGTCCATAGCTTCTTTGTTTGAACTTTGATTTCAACATATTATATATGAAAATTGATCAAAAAACCACTACGGACTTAATGGTGCAACTTCCATGACCAAGTTCCATCATTTGCATAAATTTCATTTTTAATATTATTTTAATTATTTAATTTCTTACCAAATTTTACAAGGTGTTACATATCTCTACGGAGGAGCCCACTCGTTGGCGTATCTGGGCCTTGTATTCACCTGCCTATTCTCTCTATATCGGGCATCTTAGAGCAGTTAGTACAACTCGAAGATCATGTGATAATGCGGTATAGAATCATGACATCCTCCAAAAGTGCTGGATTATAGGCCTTCCATACTCCATTTATTCCGAATATGCATTATTAGCCTCTTCCTCCTATATGTCAACTACCGGACCTAGGACCGCCAGCTCTCTGATGATCACTCCCATGGGCCTAACCACCAACCTGGCTTGGGCCTGAACCACATCTTCACCTCCTATAATCTACTTTGGGCCAAACAACCTTGCTCGATGGCGGTTCTCATCCGTCAAGATCAATGCTATATTCCTAGCATCGTCACACATCTCCCTTTTCCAATCGAGGTGTTCCATATAGACTGTCGCATCCAAACCAATGCTTGTAAGGGGCATTGCAACAGGAATGCAAAATCAAGTCATCAACTATAATAAAATATTAGGAGAAAGTAAAAAGCAACAAAGAAAGGGCGTACTAAGAATGCGAAAGATCCCAGTTGTTATATTTTGAGTTAATGGTAGCGGACGCGAAGAAGAAATGGTCTTGATACCCTGTACCTTGCTCAGGAGACCAAAGAAGAGGGGGAGTTTGTTGATCCACTAGAGGTAGTAGTAGTTGCCTAGATTGGTCTTAGCCTGCTTGCATAATTTGAGGAAAAGCCTGATTAGAATCAGATCATGCTTTGAGATTCCCAAGTCATCATAGACTATAAAGAGTCATGTTAGGGTAATATAGTGTTTTGGGAAGAGATGGCAAGAGCCATTTTGTGTGCATTTAGAAAATAGATGAGTGAGTGGTGAGAGAGGAGCATCACTTCGATCCATGTGTAAGTAAGAGACCATGAGAAATAGCCCGTCGGTGGGTTGGTTGGCTCGGTCAACAACTAAGCGGTAGAATGGATTGATGTCCCTACAACCTTATTAGGCTAGGGACTGGCTAGATTAACTCGGTCCTCTCGACCCATGAGAGGACCAAACACGAAAGTTCGCTAACTCGTAGATGCAGCTTTAGTCATTTATAATTAACAAGCAACCTAATTACTGAACTAACCTGACTCACTTAAAGGATAACAAGGATCAGGGCCAAGTATTCCCTTATCACAAGAAACAACGGACTGGAGTCATTAAAAAACCTATTAAGGCCCAAGCCTTAGCTTAGAGTGGGCCATGTAGCCCGCACCTACTACCAATTCACTGCCTAATTCTAGTTACGGTTCATGGCTTAGTTTGCTTTCTTCCTATTCTAATGAGGAAAGGGCGAAGTTTATCAATGTTGACAACTTAAAAAATTTCAAGCGCGGTTTTGACATCGAGCCATCATTGTTAATTTCCCGACGATGATCATTCTCTGCCATGTATGTCGGAAGTTCACTAGAGGGATGGTAGTGTTTAGGGTAGAAAAGCAGCAACAATAGCAAATGTAATGGAAAAAGCAACTGTGAAAGTATTGAAAATGCTAAAGCATTCAAAAAATAGTTTGAGATTCAACAATAGTAAAATGAAAAGAAAATCCATATGAAAGGAGGAATACTCACTGAGGGAAATCAAGATTGAAAGTCAAAGTTGGAAATCGTTGGTCAATGGTATAAAACTCAAAGGGCTCGAAGCTCTTTTCAATGGCGAAAGTGAGAATTTCTCAATAAAGGTTTGAAGGAGATGAGGGAAGGGAATTAATTAGAAATCATCATTCAACATGAGCCCTTAGATTAATAAAGCACGAAGCAATCTGAATTGTTTAGTTGTCATCATGAACTTTGTCAAATCGCATGTCAGAGAACCGTATCATCTCTGTAATGCCTTGGTAAACAAACCATCACCATTCATTAGCGCAATAAAAAAAATGTAATAACATTAAATGCATAAGTTAAAGGTCTTCCACCTATGTGGGAGAGAACTTAGGGAACAAAATATTGCTCGGTTTACTCGTAAGGATAAAATAGATCGGTCTGCACTATCCAACCGACCCACCTTGGTTCAAACCAATCGCAAGCATGGCCCACGTCTTGGCCTATACCTTGGCCTATTTGTTTCCTAAAGTTATTACCATTACCCACCTATGTCACAAAGCACCACAACGGCTCGAGCGGCCCTTTCTCTCATCGGACCAGTCTTCTTGACAATAACACATGCACCATTCAAGCAAAGTCAATATTGATATTTGCAGATGATGGTAATAGATAGCGGCCCGATATGCAAGGTTACCCTTAACAATCGAGTAGCCCAACCAATGACCTACTCTCTCACATGGCCCCTTATTTTCCTTCTACCTCAGTCTCCACACCATATGAAGCCTGCTTTTTCTAACTCCATCGGCTTTGGCACAAGCACTTTACTGCCCCTATAAAAAGAAGTTTCACATGCATTATTCCTCCTTAAAGACTAGCGCATACGACATTATATATCCAACAAAAGTTCCATTGTACAGTAATCACTTCATGTCCTTTGCTGCCACAGTGGTAAGATACCACTATAGAACAACTCCTTGATCTCATGCCGTCTGTCTTGACCAGGCCATGCCTAAATACGGACCAACAGTTGGCATCATTTGAGCTACAAAATCCAACTAGCATCCTAGCCAACGCCCATCAATCAAGCACATCGTTCAACGGCCGAGAGCGATTTCTGGGATTTAGTAGCGCAATCTCAACCATTTAACATAAATTTTAGCTGTTGTAAATACTTTAAGACATACATTTTTAAGGGTTGAACAATATAACCTCTCAAGCACATAATTTCTTGTAATTGTATCTTGTAATCCAAGTTATTACAAGAGAATAAGAAATTCTTCATGGTGGACGTAGATCAACTTTAATCGAACCACTCTAAATCTCACATTCATTTACTTTTCATGGATTTTATTTCCTCGTTTTACATTTTAAATCAAGATATTAGTAAATAATCTTTCCTGGTATCATATCCTAATTATAATTTTGAGATTGGCTAAAATTTTTAGACAATAAAAAACAAATTAAAATGAAAAATAAACGTAATTTCAATCCATTTTGATCATGGGATCACTATACGATGTTCATATCCTCTACTGCGACAAAGGTCATGCATTGTAACGAGTTGTTGTATTTGTGGCACTGCCGTAGTATGTCCTATAATAACTGGATCCCTCACATATTGCAATAATCGGTTGCTTTGAACTTATTCCTCTACCACAGTCACAAGTGCATGCACTCATTTGTCTTATGTCCTTCTAGCTCATGGAATAAATAGGATTTTCTAATCCTCCACTTTTGTTCTATGGGCTTCTCGTAAGAGGTTTTCGGTATTGGGCTTATTGACTGGTTTCTAGGTAAATCCTCTTTGATGTTCCGGTTAAATCAATTAATAATTAAAATTTGGCTCTGTCCTCAGATGCTATGGAGCTCCAAAATCATTATCAAATTTTTCTTTCCTTTATCCTTTCCAAAACCTATCTTGGTTGGTTGTCCATCCTCAATAGTATTGAATTTGACAATTTTAACATTCTGACCTCTCTATAATACTTTTTAGCATAATAATAGAAATATGATAGATCCATCAGTGGATCCCTTATCAATGCCTTTTTGAACTTGGTTTGATTATCAATTCCTGCAATAACCACATAAGAACTATTGATCAATCTTATTTGTGAACAACAATGGCTAGTATGTTAAACCTGGTTAAATAAATTTGCAAGGATTCCTTTTCTCTTTGTTTTACATTTGAAAGTGACATCATGCTTCTTGGTTGAACCATATGAATTTGGAATTGGCTTATAAACTTCTCAACTAACTTAGCCCATATGGCAATTGATTTGTTACAAGTAGATGAAACCACATGGAAGCAATATTTGTTAAGTATAGTGGAAAGCACAACCCATTACTTCCACCATAGCTCCTAATGCTCCCAGATGGATCTCATCAGATGTGCTGCAGGATCCGTTCTCCCATCATATAGCTCTAATGTAGTAGTTTGAAATTAGGTGGTTTCCTAGCATGTAGAATGTTTGATGTAAAATGGTTTTGATTAACATCCTCCAAACTTCAGTCTAGGCCTTATCCTCAAAGTGCCTGCCTTATCATCTCAGCTATGTGATCATCTTGACTTGGTTGAAATCTTTAGGGTTCTAAACATGTTTAATCATAGGCATTATCGTGCCTCATTTTTCTTAGATCTATGCAAAGACCATCTAGCTCATCCTCATGCAGCTATAAGTTTACATTTAAGTCATGGTTCATAGTCGCCAAGTTGTTCCAATGGCATACTCTTCCTTGGTCGAGTTCTAGATCAATTAAGCATGGTTGTCTAAAAGGATCAGTACATGTGATACTCCACTATCCCTAAATTCAAAAATTAGTAACAAACACCATCAAAATACGCTTGTGCGCTAATCTTAAATATTATAAATAGTTGGCCATTGGTTACATAATTCAAAATATAATAATATGAACAAAAAGGGATAACCTCACATTGGAATTAAACAACAATACATATGCATTTCCAAAAATGAATATATTACAAGACCCAATACATCAGATAAAATCTTTATTTCTCCATACTTTAGTCATTATTAAAGTTATAAGTTATAGAATTATAACACAAGAGAAATATACTAAGCAAGCAAATGTAGCCTACATCTGCACCTCTTTACCCCTTCTATGCTTCCACCTACAAATGCATGGACATATAAAATTTAAAAAAGAAAAGAAAAATTGATCAACAAATTTTGGACCACGCCAATTGTGTACATGAAAACCAAACTCATAGATTTATTGGCCATTTCATAGAAAAGACTATCTACGTATCCTTTCAAGATCAAACCCATATAGTTCTATTTCCTACACTTCTCATGCGTCAAATACTTGTTAGCACATAACACTTTATAGCACTAGCATCCATGAAACCAATATAAGCAAAAAAAAATTACATTCTATTATGTCACCACAATGAACCATCATAAATATAAGGTAACAATAAATATCAACACGTAGCCATTAAATGTCACAAAAGTTTAATAATGCTCAATGTTAACTCAAATATCAAATAAATCAACAATAAAAAATGTCTTCATAAGTGTACTAACCACCCATCATTTGTAACATAACATCAATAGCATAAATGCTTGAATAAATCCACCAAATGTTACTAAGCACTCTTTAAGAGTTAGTGGTATGTCATATGGGCAACTGTGCAATTTGTTGCAATATATGTAACTCTGTACTTAATCTTTTCATCACAAAGGTATTTGTTTTCTTTTGTATGGTTTTTTATATTGTGATATAATGAATCAAATATATAATAATAAAATAATTAAATAAAACATTATGCAAATATAGTAGCATACTATTACAATCACGTGTATTTAATCAGAACATAAAATAACATTTGTATTCCTGGTCGAGATGTTATGAGAAAGGATATTGATTCATTATTTGAGAACAAATGTGTAGTGCTCTCCACATATTAGGTAGTATATTACTCATGACTGATAGAGACATCAAGGGATTACGTACTCGTAGTTATTATGTAACTATGGAATGACTCGTATAAGAGTTTTCCGCTAGTTCATAACACTTCTTATAACCAATGCACAAGGAACCCATCTTATATGTTCCTTTTAAATGTTTTAATAAGGTATTTTTGTGTATCGTTTGGGACATTCCCAATATCTTTTATACTTATTACAAAAGAAATTATTTACAAATCCAACTTCAAATATTAGAACAGCTAAAGCTGATTTCAACACAAATACATCGTTAACAATATTTTCTCATCTCTCGCTACAACCCGGACTGGTTGTCTAACAAAATAGTATACTCTGGATTATGCACATACTTACGAAGATGAAACATATGAAATACATTATGGACACCTGCCATACTACTCTGCAACTCCAATGTATGCGAGCTTTTCGATCTTTTCTATAATATGGAACAGACCAACATATCTTGGTGTCAGCTTCTCTGACTTTCCAATTCGTACCACACCATTCATTGGTGATACCTTAATGAAAACCATATCTTCAACTGATAAATATAGGTCTTTACGCCTCTTATCTGCGTAAATCTTCTATCTAGACTGAGCTATAGGTCAAACATGAAATCTCGGTGTGACAATGTTACACCTTGACTTAAGTACACCATGGAACTTCAATGTAGTTATTCCACTATAATTATAGTTAAATCATGACATGACATCCATCGAATGACTACAATTGGGTATGGGTTAAACATTAGAAATGAAGCACAATAGTCAATTGTATGTCATTAGTACCATAGTCAATTGTAGTCAACTCAAAGTCAGAATCTATGGCCAAAGTAGAATAGTTAATATTAAATGTTATTATTGAGCCAAATACTTTGATTTTGGACTAATCAAGTTGAATGTGGATAATACTAGAGTTTTGACCAATACCAAATTTCATACATCCTAATGTGATATAGTGTTGGTGAAGAGAACGTGTGCAAATTATTTCCAATATTAGTACTGCTTAATACAAAATATGATTTTATTGAAAAGATCTATAAGCAATAAATTCGATCAAACTATCAAACCACTAGCTAAGGTGATGGGTGAAGGTTAATATTTGAATTGCTCAATATCAATCACTAACAAATTCACACCTTAGAGTCTCATAACCACATTTGTGAATTCGAAAAACCACATGATTTAATCGGTTTATAAAATATTAGAATTAATTAAATTGGTTAATATTTAAGAAATATTAGTTAATAGTTTATTTGATGTTTGGGCATTTTTTGTAATTATTTAAATGTATATATAAAAGTTATGTATATGTGTATCAATATACGATGTTGATATACGAGTTTTAAATATAGTTAACAACTGATTGGCTCTTGGAAATTATGGTCCATGTGACTGAATAATGTGGCCAACCATATCAGATAGAGGAAGGGATATGAGTGGGAACTGATTAAAAATTATTTGGCGAATTAAAAGGGGAAATTTTAAAGAAAGAATGGAAAAATGTTTTATTTGCTCCTTAAAATATAATTCTCTCATTTATTTCCTACTTTTAATTATATTTTTCCTTGATGCTTAAACATCCATAGATGCCATATTCTTTGCACCATGGGCTGAAATTCCTTTCATATAGCATTAAGTGAGTTACAAGCTTTACACTTATTATTAAAGTGATTAGAGACTTAACGAAGTTTAATTAGCACGTGTAAATATTATTAAGGGAAATAATTTTATAATTGAAAGATATAAAATAGAATAAGATTTTATAAAATAGTATAAATGATATATTTTACAAAATAATGGAATGAAATTTTATAAAATAGTATAAATGAGATATTTTAAAAAAGAGTATGAGATTTTATGAAATAAGATGAAAAAGAACTTTTTTTGTACAAATGGTTATAAGGTTTTATAAAATATTTATGAAAAGAATACTTAATCTTAAATAAAGAAACTAAATGTTATAAAGGCTTAAATTTAATATCCATATTTGCTTATCAGCACGTTGTGAGCGTCTCATGTAGCCATATCGACCATCGCGTGTACTAAATTGCATGAGAAGTTATTGTGTCGAGTGATCTCATTAGTGGAGCTCGAAACATGATTTATATAGTTATGGTATGTTTGTAGGTATGTGTGTGCATAGGCATGCATAAATACGTGCATCGACACACATGTAAGCAACACATAAGGCACATACAATGGTTCTATTAGCCTCCGAAAATTATAAAAATATGGTTCTTGCTATTCTATATGGTTCTACTAGTCTTTGGAAATCAAAAAAATATAATGGTATTAAGTAAAAAAAACTATATTAAAAACTAAAAATTGCAAATTTAGGCATATATATCGTTATACATAGATGACATATGCCGACATATCCTCGTTGTTTGGAAAAATTTTGAAATTTAAAAATGTTATAACTACCATCTATTCAATCATTCCAAACGACTTTTCACCCCTATATAAGCCTATTTCTTGCAGAAAAGTTCACTAGTCATTTCATTCTCTATTCCCTTTTAAATTTCGAACATTTTGTAATTAAAATGTCTTCTTTACATAAAAAACTTCGTGAAAACCTTGAAGAAACTCTCCAATCTTTCAAATATATTCTCTCTTTTATTCCGAGGAACCAAAGACATTTGGAATTAAGCCAAATGCAAAGGATAAAAGAGAAAGAGAAGCACTTTAATGCTCTTCGATGGTTAATCTCTTACCTGATCAAAGATGATCGAAATAACAACTCAGAATGCTCAAACATTAAAGATAATAAAGGTTGGGATGCCATTAAAGCAAATTGAATCTTTGGATTTGAAGGTTGGGTTGAAGTCCTTAGGAATCTTTAGACTTCTACTTGTTTTAATTCGTAAGTTAGTATATTAAACTTATTTATTTTAGTAATATGTAAATAATTTGTTTTGATTTAGTGTGTATCGTAAAATAATTTAGTATGGTTTTGTTTTGGTTTAGTTTATTTAGAATTGCATACTTGGATTATTATATTTGCATAGTTTAATTTAAATAAATAGTGTTTGTTTTATCTATATTTTGATAACTTATCTTATTTTACTTAAAAGTCTCCATATGTTAGTCATCATTTATAATTATATTCGTATGCAAGTCTCCATTATTTTATCCAAATTTATTGATTTTGACTCTACGGTATGTAATTATTTCATTTAAGGGGAGTTTTATTTTTTACCCATTTTTGTTGATGACAAATGGGGAGAAAAATATAAAACATACACATGCATATATTTAAGGGGAGTTATGTAATTTAGGGGGAGTTCTATCATTTTTTATCTACAGGAATAAATAATGGTTTTCATCATCAAAAAAGGGGAGATTGTTAATATCTAAGTTATTGATTCTGATGACAACAACCATATAAAATATAGATACTAATGTTTTGCTAAGTTATATGGTATATATTGCTGAATATTACATAGGTGTCGAATTGAAGGTTGTATAGTACAAGGATTCAAGATAAAGATATGACGACTCATGAGTTCAAAGACGAAGAAAAGAAGATCTCAAGGTTATAATTTAGTGTATAAAGTCATTAGTATATATTGTAAAAGTCAATTGCATTCAACGCAATAATCGATGATCTGGATTCAAACAATTACTTTCATGGCCAAAAACTTCAAAAGTTCCCGAAGTATCAAAATATGAACCACTTTCGAAGACCTGAAAACAAGACTCTTGGAACTTGAACCGCGATTAGATGTTTTAACAATGATGAACTGGTCATATGCAAATAGACTATTCACATCAGAATAAATCAACGATCTAACTAATTACTGATTCATTCAGAAAAGAAAGAGGGCTTACATAGCAACAATAGATGATTCAAATACCACTACAAGTGACAATGAACTGGACACCGAGGATGCAAACATGTGTTTCTCGACAATAGTATATGAACAAAATAGATCAATGAAATGGAGCAAAAAGTGGTACTTTTTACATTTCATTTTTATTTCATTTTTTTAATTTAGGAATAAAATATAGAATAATAATAATATTGGATGCATATAAGTATATAGATATATAGGAATATTTTACTTTAGCTTTAATTTTGGAATTTACAGCCCATACGTCGACATACCTAGAGTCCGTATGTCGACATATCTGTCAGAATTTTAAAATTTCATTTCAAATTTGGAATTTTTCTCTCTTTTGTATTAATTCCAAAAATGAAAAGACATCTTTTCAAAACTGAAATGTCAGCTCACTATCTATTAATTCATCCTATCTCAATACATTCATTCACCTAATTTATTTCAAAATTCAAAATATCTGTTCACTTTCTTATCTCTTCAAAAACTAAAAAATGACCTCCTCAAGCCAACCATCAAAAATCATAAGGCTTTCAAAAAGAATCAAAGACTTTCTTTTCAATGAAAAATAAGTGATTGACACTTATGTTGAATATGCTACTTCCATGAAGGCATTTCTCGAAAGATTCGCTACTTTTGATGATTTTTCTTCTTATGTTCTTGACGATCTTTTGTTTTCAAAATGATATTATTAGTTTAATTGACTCTTCTCAAAATGATTTTGTGTGCTATCCATATTTAGTTAAAATGTTTTATGTAAATTTAAATGAAATTTTTTCAAGGAGAAGAGAGGCAAGTTTGGAGTAGTGTAAAAGACATTACTATTGTTTTAGATTGTAAAATTTTGGGTCAAATACTTGATTACAAATTTTGTGGAATTAACCTCTCCACCTTTAAAATTGATGAACAAAATCGAATGTTTTTATGACATTTTTGAAAATGACGAAGAATTTGACTTCAAACATAAAAATATTATATCAAAATCGAGACTTATAGTCTCATTCTATAGACATACACATCTCATATCTAAGGCATCCCGTATCCAAGGCATCTCATTTCCAAGGACATGTAAGTATATATATCCACACCATCTACACTACAGAAACTTACGTACCTCTTTCACATCAAGAGCATGCCATTTAGATATGAATCCAGCAAAGAAGCATCCCAATAGTGCATAACTGCTTCCATGTACTCAATCGTGTACTCAACAAAGAGGATTAACACAATTGCAACATTAAACCATGGATTTAAGCATGCTAAATCATATATAGAAATAATCTCTGATAACTATGTTAAAACACATCTAATGCAACAAGCTTCTCAAATAAACATGTTTATAACAACTATGCAATAAGCAAACTAATGCAACTAACATCTCAAATAAATATGTTACAATAATCTATGCAACTAGATTCTCTAATAAACTTGTTACCATTGAAAACTACAGGTACACTTGTCAAATACGAGCAACAACAATGCAAGTTCCACACTATGCTTTCTTTCATTTAAAAAAACAAAAAAGTAAACAAAAATTTCCTTGAGTAATTGGAGAAATATTAATACAAAGCTCCAACATGAAAAGTTTAACCCTATCGGTCTGAAGCCACATTACCATAATCTCAAAAATATGAAGAGGCTTTTGAGGTCTGAAGCCACATCTGGTTTGCATCAGCTTTTTCTAATCGACTCATCATGACGACGGCAATAAAATTTCACACCTAAACAAATAGAATTCATGAAATATATTGTGCGCTCCTTCTAAGGAAAAAGAAAAATTAACATAATATGCTAGCAATAATAATAAAAAATGAGCAATCAGTAAGCAATAAAATAAATAAATCAATAAAAATAAATAATCAAGCAATATAAAACAATCAAGAAGCAACAAAAAATCAATCAATAAAACAAACAGTCAATCAATAATCAAGCAATAACAAGCAATCAATTAGCAAGAATTACCATACGAACTATCCATCGTTCTAAAGGAGTCTATAACAACGTGCACGGTAACCAACAATAGTCATAGCATACATGCCAAGCTGTAAACTTCCATGAGTCTGTTCAACATCCAAAATTCTTAAGTGGTGCTACTCCTTTCATGAATACAATACATGAAACATTTTCACCCTTTTTGTTCTGAAAAAGGAAAAAATATGTGATATGCTGGATCACTGATCCTCCAAGTTCTCAAATAAACCCAATAATCTAACTCTCAACTTTCGTTTCCCTTTTGAACATAACTCATTCTCCAAAGGGAAAAAACTTCACTAATTAAATCACTGTTAAATGACAATCTACAAATGCTTAGGGCTCGCTCAGGTTCAAACTCACCTCGACCGCACAATGATAATAAAAGTAATATACTAAGGGTAATATGATGCTTGCCTAGGCAAGTACTATATTGTCACTTAGAAGATTATCCCGGTTGTCACAAAACTAGTCAAGAAGTCCTTTCCTGAAGTATCCCAAGCTATCTTAACTATACAATATATTATATAATTTTACAATGAATAAAGATCGTCCAAAATAATATATAATTCCCGATCCAATATTTTTTCGCTTGGACAATTTCTTTGTTAAACTAGAGTCAACCACCTGATTCCTCTTATGCGAATTTTGATCCGATTCCTTGGTTTGACCATCAAAATTTTCTCGCATGACTATAGTCATGTTTTAAAAATCTGTAAGTCACTCCAAGAATTCCACTAAAGTGCTCACCTTTAAGAATCGAGTGGAAAACCCTTGGTTACCTAGTACAAATCACTAAAAACCCTACACTCAAACTAGGAATTAGGAACTAGTACATGAATGGACCGATCCTTAAGAACACTAATGCAGCTCATGGGACTAATCCCACCACTTAAGGTGTGCTAACACAAAGTTAAACATAATAAACATGAATGGCTCAACACAAAAAATAGAAGTCAACCACTCGATCCTTGCTTATTTTTGGGCAACCATTGAAACCTACCTGGATGTAAAATCCAAGTTACACTTCATCAAATAGCCCTACTCTACTGGAAATTTAGTCGAAAGGTTAAATTGGTTAAGATACTCCTTCATCAACAAGTTATCCTGCTATAAATTGATGAAACGGTCAAGCTGCACGTCCTTTTCGATCTCATTAATAAACCGAGACTCAAAGCTACATCTAGAATTAGTCCAAGCCATGGGTTGCTCGTAACCACTTCTACTACTATGCCCTAAGGGCTATACCACCTTTAACACCGACCACAGCTGTCGGAATGTTCTCAAATGGTGAAACTTCCATTTTGGTATTCCAATAGTCTTTAAACCAATCAGGCATCTCAAACTGCTTTCCTTTAGTTGCTCATGCACCCCGTCAGCTTATACATATGACCTAAAATGAAGATATCATAACCACTAAAGTCTGAGTAAATCAAAGTTCAGGGTACAAGTGGTGTATGCAGTATTATATAGTAGAAAAATACAAGTACGATCTCTCAACATATCTCCATCTACCAAGTTTCTTAAATCAAACTTGTCTACTAAACCTGAGAGTTGAACCTAAGCTCTAATACCAACTACAATGACCCACCCCTCGTAATACACTAAATCAACGTCAAATGACAATATTTGAATCCTGAATACCATAAAAGACCAGTTGTTGGGGTAAAATTTAAAGCAAAACACCATACCAAGGCACATTGATAGAATCTCATAGCAGAATGATAATATATAATATACTGAATACATATGAACATAACAAGATAAACAATATGTATGAGACTGTACTGATATGAGTAACCGATAAATAAATATCACTACAAAAGTCTTAAAACAATGTCTGATACAACAAGCCTCATATATAAATAGCATATCTATCATGTACTACTACAACATCAAGTGTATGTCCAAAGTATCGATGTTGTCTCCAAAGTGCTCCAACTGATCTAAAAGCATATCCTCAAAAGCACCTGGTTTCCAAATTAATAAATTGAGTACTCGAGCGTTGTAATGACATAAAAGGACAAAGAAAAAACACGGGTTAGACATTAAGCCTGGTGTAAGAGGTACTATCTTAAAATTGTGTATATCAAAACCATATACAAATAAACTAGAAACTATTGAAGTAAAGCCGATCCTCTCTATAAACGTCACTCAAGGGTAATCCATACTACCTATAAGCAGGTATAGTAAACACAACTCAATGGTAGGGAGTCATACCATAATGTGGTCTTCTCCATCATCAATGAGTCAGCACAACGAATATAGTGTGACTGATGCATAATAGTATACTATGATAAAGGTAATCCAATATACAAATTCAGGGGTAATATAGAATTCACAATAATACTAACAGCTAACTAATATGTTACACATAACATAATGGTAAATGACAGATAGAATAAATTAATACCCATCATTACCGATGGGCATAGTCCACTTTTAATGATCCTTATCGAAGAATTTGAAATGCAAAACAAATACAGTGATATAACAATGCAAATAACATAGCATATCCATACCCAAAGTCGAAATGCAAATATCTAATCGATACCCATCTTGAAATTTCCATTAACTACCAAATAGACCTATCGAGAGCCATGACTAACTTGTGGACTCGCCTAAAATCCAACACCTCAAAAGAAGTTGGCATGTAAGTCATGTCGTAGCACCTAATCATACTACAAAACATTATATGACCTACTTTAGATAAGCATTCCAATCTCTCTCCGCTCCTGCTCCTGGACCACGTCTATAGGTCATGCGCCTCAATGGTATAATATATTAGCTCACCGGCATCCTTTCCTTTTGGTTGTCTATATCGACATACTGAAACAGTATGTAAATGCTAAATCCACGTATACCCTTTCCATACGTATACACAACACTGAAGTATTGTCATCTCCATGTGGATCATGATTCATTCATAAAGTGCCTCGCACTACCTAGGTGCCCCAAGTCAGGAATATCAAACCAATATATATATATATATATATCCGTGTGTGTGTGTGTGTATCCCAAACTGTGCATTTATAATTATATATATATATATATATATATATCACTTGAACTATTTATTTATACATCCGGACAATATATTTCATCCACTATTCAGTAACCCCAAATCGGACATAACAAATTGTACATAATCCTGAATTGCGTATTAAAAATCATGATGAATTGTCATTAGCTATCAAAGAGACCTATAGAGAGTCACAATTATATTATGGACTCCTCTGAAAACCAACAACTCAAAAGAAATTGGCATGCAGGTCTGTCGCAGCACCCACGAGTACTACGTAACAGCATATGACCTACTCTAGACTAGCATCCCAGTCTATCTTCGCCCCTGCTGCACGTCCACGTCAACATGTCATGCGCCTCAATGGTACAGTGGATTCCATGTACCTATCGGTAGCCCCAAGTTGGATATACCAAAATATATATAAAAGCCTTAAACCGCATATCAATAAATATTAAAAAATATATTTTGTACATCCCCCACTAGGCCTAACTTGTACGTACCATAACTATATTTATACACAAACATATATAAATCACATAAACTATATACAGGTGTGTGTCTGTGTGTTTATACATATATATAACTATATGTAAGTGGGGTTGCATGTGCGTCTATACATATATACAAACATACATACATATATATATATATATATATATAATTGGTCCAACTACATGGAACTAATAAAGACATATCGTGCCTATTTACATACGCAAGGGAAATACACAACCATAGAAACAAATCTGTCATCTCAATATTAATAATAATTCACACAAACAATCATGGATAAATAAATAAACAAAATTCATCTTAATTAAATCACCAATCTAACTATTATATCTTATTTGTATTTTTGGTAGAAGTGTCAAACTTATTATATAAAATAATCACTTGCCTATAAATCAAGCCATAGCTTATTTTCACTTAATTTTTATAATTAAATTAAGTTTATTTATCAATAAGGCCTAAAAAATTTATATAGCTATGTATATAATTTCTATATATATATATATATATGTATATATGTATGTATAGATATCTCAAACCATTTCATATGGTCTAAAGTTAGTAAATTATGTTATTACAATATTCGAGATTTTATAACCTTAATCAAACCCTATTAAATAATACGATACTTCTTTTTAATTCCTAACTTCCCAAATTACCTTTATAGAAATTCCTTAGTTAATTAATTATTGATTTACTCTACAATAAACCAATATCAACGTAAGATAAACTTCAAAACTATTTTAATACAAGTTTAACCTACCTATTCGATATGAATAGAACACAATATTTATATATAAGGGATCTTAATCAATTATCCTGAATATCTAAAGTAAAATATATAATAATATTTATATTTCTAAAATGAATACAAATTGGAGTTTAATTCAATTATAACCATATTATAAATTAATATCAACCCTACCTAACTCGATTCAATACAAATAGAACACATTACACACATACATGCGTGCGTGCGTGCGTGAGAGAGAGAGAGATCTTAATCAATTATCTTGAATATCTGCTCAAACCAATCTAATCAAAAGGGGAAGTAATTACTTATATATACTATTCTACCTCTTCTAGGTAATATTTTTCTATATATATAATTGTAGGGATTTATACCAAAATATAAATTTAGATTTATAATTGCGCTCACATGAACTATAAACTCCCAAATGTCTAAATCCAGTCAAAGCTTAAACCATGTCATAGAAAATCTCACTACGAGTGCAACGGCGAAGACCACGTCTCAAATAGACCTCGTATGCGAAAGGTACGAATTAAATATGGAATAAGATTAATTAAAATAATTGAATATAATAATTACATTAATTACTCATCCCTTCTACTCGAAATCCCCAATTCCCCATTTCTGCACAAGAGAACGTGCATGAACCCATCACCACATGCACATCCTCTTCCATATCTCTAGCTATTAGCGCCAAAATTGGTCACTAACACCCAAACCTAGATAAAAGCACCAAATCGCAGTTATAGATCACAGATAGAGTGTATGTAGAGAGTATAAATATGAAGAACAGTAAAAATTAAATAGAAAGCAGTAAGCGCAAGATTTTTAGTGGTTTGGCTGACTTTAGCCTACGTCCACTCTAGAAATTTCCTTTCTATTGATGTTAGAATCAATCACAGTTACAATCCAGAGTTTTTAAAACAATAATGGCAGAGCGGCCTTAGTATAGAAGACGAAGGGAAACACAATGAAGATCCCTTTTCTGAAGCCTCGTCTGCTATATTTATAGGCAAAACCCGAGTTGTTGGGCTTCCTGAGTAGTCCGGGCTCAACAAGGCTATAGCCAAACCAGACATGAACGACCTGGGTTATAAATATGCCGAACCGATCTCCCCCGAGCATGACTCGAAGCGGGCATTCCCACGACTTAGAGCAAAAAAATCTAGGACTCAAAGCAACCAAGTGCCGAACCTCCTTCCTTAAAACACCGACCCCACACTTGCTGAAACACCACAGGCCAAACCAAATGACCTTATCCCTACGAAGCCAATCCAATCCCATCCAAACCGAACCACTACAGCCGATCCCATATAACCAGTCCAACAAGGCCGATCCCACCGAGGTTGAATCACCAACGCCGACCGACTTACGCCTCCCAGACCGAACTAACCAATGCCGACCGAACCATGCTTCCTAAACCGAATGACCGCATCCTGACCGAACCATGCATCGTCCCCACTCCTCGATCGAGCCACGTTTGACTGAGCCATCTTGACCAAACAACTGACCCACGCACGAATTCCCATCCTTGACCAAGCGGCACCTACCGAACCACCTAGGCTGAGCCATATACACCGAACCATCCAGGACTAATCGTCTATCCATCCAGTTGGCTCAAACCCATTGTGTTCCAGTTTTGACAAATGAGCAGTCAATTTAGTTAAATCCGTCTGCATACGGCCTTACCAAAAGACGAGTTAACATTTGCCTCTCAAAACATGCCCTGTATTGGAAGGTGTGTTTTAAATAGTCTCAAATCCGATATCCCAAGTCCATGTTACAATCACCACCAAGCAATTATATCCAAAGCCGATAGTCTACTCCACGACCATTCCAAGTTGTTATCCAATCCAGATCCATCCCAAATCCATTAACTGAATCCACGATCTCTCCGGATCATTTTATCCGAGTACGTGACCTCTCCGGGTCACATGGTCCAGATCGAGGACCTTGCCGGGTCCAAATCCTAAGCCGGGATTCAAATCCATTAGCCGAGCTCTAATCCATCCATATCTAATAACCAATGACCGAACCTATGACCTCTCTGGGTCAATATCCAAATCTATGGACCACTCCGGGCCCTTAGCTAAATCCAGGACCACTTCGGTTCCAAACCCAAATCCTTAGCTGTTCATAGCTGATATCTGAATCCATAATCTCTCCAGGTTATTGCTAATCGCAATCCACACTTGATGATCTGTATGAAGCAATGTCTCGGCCTAAGTCCTAGACCCATGGTGATCCTGGTTCACTGTCCCTGAACACTAAGTAATGTCGTGGCTTGTGTCCTAAGCCAAATCCTGGTCGCTCCGGACCCTTGCTGAGCATAGTCCATACTCGACGACCTGAGTAACCGATAGACATTATAGGGCCTAAGTCCTAGGCCGAATCTGGTCTCTCTGGACCCTTGCCGAGCATAGTCCATACTCAACGATTTGTAATAGTAACCGATAGATATTATGAGGCCTAAGTCCTAGGCCGAATCCTGGTCTCTTCAGACCCTTGCCGAGCGTAGTCCATGCTCGACGACCTTTTAACCAAAAACCAGATAAAAGTCAATCAAAATTGAATCTGAAACCCAGATTCAAACCAGAAAACCAGAAATCCATATCAAAAGTCCAAATCAAAAATCAAGGATCCAAACCAAAAGACAAACCAAGAAACTAACAAACCGAGAGTTCTAACCGAACTCCAAAACCAAAGCAAAAAAGAAAACGTCCAAGCCCAAGAGGAAAAAACAGATTTCACAAACCAGAGCATCTCCGTAAACCATCATCGCAGAGCATGCTAAGGGTTATCTCCAACCCCGCACATGAGTAAGTGATTTATCCATTTTCTCGGAGTTTGTTACTTATTCTTAACCATCACGATTAGTTGATGACCAACCGACCACCATTCCTGGGCCTCGTGCCATCATCATTCAAGGTAGGTAGTGGCTGCTCCTATTCCACCACTGCATTTCGAGTTTTGACATATTACCGTAACTGGCCATTCCTTACAAGCTCCTTGATTATATCCTTTAGATGTTGGTGGTTGTTAGTATCATGCCCATCCAAGTCATGAAAGTGATAGTTCCTTCCTGATTCCCTTTCGCATTCTGAGGGTTCACTCCTTGCCAGCCTTCGATAAGGAAGGCGATCCTGAGTATCCAAGAATATCCGCACCATTGTTGCATTCAATCCTGTAAAAGTGGAGAATTTTGGTTCTCCCCAGCGCTTCCTCTTCCCTTTATCCTTGTCTTTACCCAAGCTTTCACCGGGCAATCCTCTATCCTTAATCATGTTTACTTCCTTTGATTTTATATCCAAACATGCGTCTTCTTGTCGAAGAAATCTCTAAGCTTCATGAAAGAATTTCCAGAGATCCATTGATGGATCTTGTATCAACGGTACTTTGAAATATGAATTATCCCTGACTCTTGACACCGCCGCCATTAGAACCATTGATGGATCCGACCGATCCACCAAGGCAACTGCTGCATTAAACTGAGCTAAGAAAGTCCTGAGAAAATCATCTTCCCTCTGCTTAATTAACGTCAGTATCATCACATTCTTCGGCCTTTTTATGTGAATTCGAAACTGTCTCAAGAACTTATCCACCAGTTCTGTCTGTGTTTCAATAGATCCATTCTCTACCTGTCTGAACCACATACAGCTATATTGGTCAAGTACATGGGGAAACACCAAGCCATAACCTCCTCTGATGCCCCCTCAACACTTCCATATATCTTGTTTACCTCATCAAATGGTTAGTGGGATCCGTCTTACCGTTTTATACTTCCAGAGCGGACAGCTTGAAATCAGGTGGATTCCTAGCCATCCTAATGTTACGGGTAAACGGACTTCTGTTTACTCCCTCAAAATCCCTATTTGCTAGACCTCCACGCATAGTACGCCTGATGATGTCAACCAATCCATTGTTACATGCCAAAGGTTTCCCCCCATCTACATTTCCTAAGCGCCCTCCAAGTCCTTGATGGAATTCCAGTACATACTCCTCATCATGCACTCCTGCATTTCTATTGGCGTCGGGCTGTGCAGTGTCATTTGATATCCCTTCATGGGTTCGTCCAGCATTACTTGGTGGTATGCCACCGAGTCTATATCCACCTGGATTGATAGTTATTTGCTGATTGGGGGCTGCCCCTACTGAACCACTCCATCTACTTGTCGGTTGAGTCCTTCCGATCCAACTCCATGGATCTGAGCTCCTGCAGTTCCTGCTCGTCCAAATTTTCTGAAAAGTGACTGCATCATTTTCTCTTGCTTTTTCAACTATTACTGCATGGAATTCATCATGACCTGCATCTCGTCCCTAGTGATGTAGACGGAGGCTTAATTAGCTCCAAAGGAAGCCTCCTGACTTTCCTCCGGCTGACTTCTTTCTGTCCTCTATCTCCTAGTTGATTGCTTTGCCATATTCTTAGAATCCAACTCCTAAGCCTTTAAATCCAAAGTCCAAGCTTCAGAAACCCTAAGTGCTAGCTTTCTCAGTAAAAGCACCAAAATATTAGTGCCGAAATTGGTCACTAACACCTAAATCCATGATGAAAGCACCAAATCACAGTTATAGATCACAGATAGAGTGTATGTAGAGAGTATAAATATGAAGAACAGTAAAAATTAAAAAGAAAGCAGTAAGAACACAAGATTTATAGCGGTTCTGCTGACTCCGGCCTACGTCCCTCTAGAAATTTCCTTTCTATTGATGTTAGAATCAATTACAGTTATAGTCCAGAGTTTTTAGAACAACAATGGCAGAGCAGCCTTAGTATAGAAGACGAAGGGAAACATAATGAAGATCCCTTTTTTGAAGCCTCGTCTGTTGTATTTATAGGTAAAATCCGAGTTACTGGGCTTCCAAAGTAGTCCGGGCCCAAGAAGGCTATAGCCAAACCAGACACGACTGACCTTGGGTTCATAATATGCCGAACTAATCTCCCCCGAGCATGACTCGAAGTAGGTCTTCCCATGACTCGGAGCAAACAAAGCTAGGACTCGGAGCAACCAAGTGCCAAACCTCCTTCCTTAAAACACCGACCCCATACTTGCCGAACCACCACAGGCCGAACCACATGACATGATCCCTCCGAAGCAAATCCCATCCAAATCGAACCACCACAACCGATCCCATATAACCAGTCCACCAAGGACCATCACATCGAGGCCGAATCACCAATGCCGACCGACTTACGCCTCTCACACCGAACGAGCCAATGCCAACCAAACCATGACTCTCAGACCGAACGAACCCATCCTGACCGAACCATGCATGGTCTCCACTCCTCGACCGAGCCATGTTTGGCCAAGCCATCTAAACCGAAACGGTTGGCCCAACACGAATTCCCATCCTTGACCGAGCGACACCTACCGAACCACCTAGGCCGAACCATATACACCGAACCATTCTGGACTGACCGTCTATCCATCTAGTTGGCTCAAACCCATCATATTCCAGCCTCGACGAAAGAGGAGTCAATTTAGTTAAATCCGTCTGTATACAGCCTTGCCAAAAGGCCGGTTAACACTAGCGATACCCTATAAAATGATGCATGGTCGATTCCTATGTGTCTCTCTTCGTAAGCCGAACTTAACTAGTCTCTCAGGTCCCACTTCGGCCTTCCCAAAGAAAATGAGACATCTCCATTGCCTAACGTCACACAAAAGTCGCACTCCCAAGATGACTCCACGCTTCTTCTTACCTACCTTAGTAGGTGCGGCTCTAGCGGAAAAGCACAACGCCGCCCTCGCCTAGGCCTAAATCTGACTATAGCTTTGACAAAAATGAACCTTAGTGGATGGCTAGGACGGTCGAGCTTGGCCAAGTTATGTCGCACATCAATAGCTAGATAGGTCTGAAGTTCTCCACTCCCCAAGTCCGACGGATTTAACAACGGGCTCTCTTGTTGCCTATAGCTCTTGATTTACTTTAAGGAAAAGGAGTAGCTATTTTCATTTGGAGGAAGAGAAGATATTCTAAAGAGAGACGGAGTGCATGTTTTGTGGGTGGGTTTATACACGTATGAATATTGTTTTATTTAATTTCATAAATAAATCACCATGGCATTGAGTTCGTAAGATCACAGAGCAATCGGATCACCATAAAACTAATCGGTGTACATTATTACGATTTTCTAATGACGATGGTATAAATTTCGTTGGGAGATAGCATTCCAGGATGATAATATCATGCATTTTGAGGTTGTGATCATTGGATCGTCGGATTCCAAAAATTCCTCAACCATATGTTTCATAATGAAGTCCTCATTGTAGAAACACTAACCGTTAATCCAGATCCCATTGGACTTTACTACACATGTGTTTTTATAAAATGGGTATAATAATACGTAAATCATAAAAATATTGTAACTCCAAATATAACGATATTTATACTTATTTTAATTCGCGACGTCGATCCCGACTTAACAGAAGTAGTCTCAAGTCCTATCCGACCATATACGAAAAGTAATATTTTTGGAAATTCAGTTAATTAACAAGTCAATATTTAAATTAATTATTTAAATATCCACTCGCTAAAATGCGGATTGTTACACATCACTACTTGAACCATATAAATGGTTCAAGGTTGGCATATTCGACTCGAAGCATGCTTCGGGTCAGGGCTATATCGAACGTTGGGTTTACCTGAAGTGCCCAATAATATTATATCTAAGCCATGAATCGGGTATTGAGTGCATGTTTCATTTGGAGCCTAAGATGTACGTCATGTCGAACTAAGGTAAAGTAGATTTCCAGAACTTATACCTTCTTTGTTTTAGGCTGAAGCCACTACGACTTAAGCATTCAGATAGAAATTTCAAGAGCTTCATAATTAGATTGAAATTTTAAGAGCTACATCTCTTTATATTTTGGTGTTGTTCTGACAAATATGATATTAAGGCCAACAAAATGATAAATGAATGTCGAAGGGATGAAGTCAGAATATTTTGAGTAGATTAAGAATGAGATAAGTTGACATGGCTATATAGAAACTATTAGAGGATAATAGGAGTTGGAGTCGACTTATATAAGGAATTAGAGTATAGATCGAGAATGTTTTACTATTAGGATGAGTGTTATTCAATTAGAAATTTGTCTAACACCACAAAAAGTATTTAAGAAATACAAACAACCAAGGCCAAATATGAAAATTCTAAATTATCAAGTCCATTATTAGATTTAGGCCATTTGACTTTTTTTTCCTAATCCACCATTGAAGTATATATATTGTTAAACTTTTCATGCTTTCAAGATTACAAATAATGGGTAAGAAGAGAATTTGAGGAATGACCCCTCTTTAAGTAGGGCTAGTCCTCTATATATGGTAGTCCTATGACCACTCGATGCTTCACATGTGATTATTGAATGGTAAAGATCTTTGCTTCAATGATGAAATGGCATGTACTTGTAATGACATGTGCCATACCAAAAATGATTTACTTTAAAAAGTGGTGGAAAACCTAGTGGTTCCCATTGACATGGTCAAAATGGACCAATAACCCTTTGGAATGAATTTTTTGTATTTTTGATTGCTAAAACAACATTCGAACAGTTCAAATTCACATGCTAAAAAGCATGCAACTTCAGTTTTCCAATAGCATAACCTCAAAATTCTGATAGCATATCTTCATATTTCCAATAACATATCTCTATGTTTTCAATAAAATACCTTCATTTATTTCCTTTGTATCTTCTGTAACCCTCTACCTTCACAGCCCTCTCTTCATACTTCTTCTATTTCATACTTTCAACCACCCTCTCTTCATACTTCTGATAATTTTAGCTTCACATCTTCGATATCTCTATGTTCTTATATTCAACAACCTTCTCCTCGTATTTTTGATTGCTTTAACTTCATATTATTGATACCCCTTTCCTTATACTCTTGATATTTTTAACAGCATACCTTCGATAACCCTATCCTCATATTTACGACAGACTTATCTTCATACTTTCTATAGTTTTAATTTTATATATTGATAGCCCTTTTTTCATATTTTTGGTTTCCCTCTCTTCATACTTTTGATAACTCCCTTTTCGTACTTTTGATATCTCTTTCTTCATACCATTGATAGGTTTAAATTCATTTTTTGATAGCCTTCTTTATATACTTTCGATAGCTTTTCATGCCAAAATCTTATTTTCTAACTTTACCTCTCATGAAGAGATTTGGTGTAATAAGTTTGCCAAAAGATATTTGGTAACCAAGGCAAATAGTGTTACATCGAGACTATTATCAAAGGTGGGATGTGCCTCATGTAAGCATAGATATTGGACCATACTCAAAGTGATTATGGGAGTGACATGGTCTTCATTTGTACATACCTTGTCCACAATATTGAGATTATAAAAACAATAGTAAATGATGTCGACTTGATGATAGGGTCATTGAAAGATATAAGTAAGTATCCATAATTCACACTAGGAATGTGTATGGTTTTGGGTTCTATTTATGTATTGTTTGATGTATGGTATTTCCTTAAGTTTTATACCTTGGCACCCTATGTCCTGCTAGTGTAGAGTAGTAATCCCTTTTACCTTATTGATAGGTTAGGCATACTGCATTTATATGCTAATTCTTGTATGTATGTGTGTAGGAAAGTGGTATGGGCATAGTGCATTAGGCATTTATCATGACCGTTCTTACGTGGACATGTATGAGTTTTATACTCATACATTATATATATATATATATATATATATATATATATATATATCGAGTTTATATATTGTTTTAGGTAGATGATCCATTCACATTAGATGGTTGTTTTACTTTGAATTATTTGTGTTTTCCCTTATCTTTTACTCCCGAGTACTCTCATGAGTATGCTAAGATACAGATTGGTGTATCTATGACTCGTAGCTGATAAGTTGAGATATGCAGGATGCTTACACATTTGCTATTTTATTTGATCTTTATTACATATATTCTATTGTACAATGTTTTGAGTGGTCAACACTTGTTCATATTACTAGAGAGTTGTTTATATAGTCACTTATGTATCTGAGGGATATTAACTCATTTATTTTTGTATGGTCATTTGTGAGATTTTATACAATGATATTTTTGAGTCTATTTATGAGTACTTTACTTCAATCGCACAGTTGTCTAGCCTATTTAATATCTATATTCTTTTATTTTTTATCCATACACTATGAGAATACGACAAGTTCAAATCTTTCAAAATAAACATTTTCATGGGTTGGGTGCTTAGCAGCACAAGAGATTCTTTTGTGGGCACTGGTCATGGATGGGTGATTTAGAAAATTTTCCAAGGGTAAAATATGAAACTCACTCCCACAAATGACTTAGAATTGAGTGAGCCAAACAAATGTAGAAAGTTATAGGAAGATTGATTTACTTTACAATCATATGGCCAAACATAATCCATGCAGTTCGCATTTTAAGCCAATTCATGTAGGAACCAAAAAACTACACTGGGATGGTGCTATGCAAAGACTCGGGTATATTGAAATTACATAAGGACAAAGTTTTTTTATTCATTCTACAAAAAACTTGATCTTAAAGTGTATTATGATCCTAACCATGGAGGTTGACAATTTACAAGAACATCAATCATAGGGTTTTGTATTTTTCTTTGAGATTCTCTCATTCATAAAAACCTATGAAGTAAGAAACTACATCAACATCGTCAATATAAGCTAAATATGGAGTTATAGAAGTAATTGCTTAGAATGAATATGGTTACTCAATATTTTAAATGATTTGGGATTTTGACAAACTTCGACTACATCTCTATTATGTGACGATCAATCGGCATTACATATTACATCTAATCTTGTTTTTCATGAATGCACAAAACATATTGATACACATTGCCACATTATTGGAAAATGTTTCAAGCATGAATAACTAATCTTCATGTGCACCTACTCGCTTATAATTAGTCGACGTGTTTATAAAAGTTCTAGGAAATGACTAGTTTATCATGTTGTGCACAAGTGAAGACATCACAATATTTATTCTCCAACTTGAGGAGTAATATAAAAATTAGCGTAAATATCATGATTCATTGTTTCCTTTAAATTGTTTCCTTACTTACATTCCATTAATATGGAAATAAAAAATTATTAGATAATGCTTGATAATTTAAATTAGATAAATTCAACTGATATAAGATAATTTCTTATTCCTTTAGTATAAATAAATACCATATGCATTGAATAAAATGAGAAAAATTATTATGCTTGTTATTCTGCTTTCTTCTCTTCTTCATCCATATTTGCTCTTAAATTTAATAACTATGACGCAAGTTGATAATAAAGAAAAAACTAAATGTGGATGATACCATATTAATTTTAAGGTTTCATAAGTTGCTAATGGATTTTTACAGTTAAACCACTTACACACTTATGCCCCCATTGTTGAGATTTCTATAATTGCAACATCGTTTGCATTATTGACCTTTTTTTATTTTTTGAAATTCTTTAAATGGATGTCAAAAGTTAAGTGAACTTATTAAACTAATTTATATTAGTCAACCAGAATGTTTTATGATGTGTAAACAAAAACATAGTGAATGAAACTTATTAAGTCATTTCACAATCTCAAACAAGCGAAAAAAAGTATCATAAAAAGTTCGATAATATAATAGTCATAAAATCATCTTAAAATTTGAAATCTAACAAATGTTTCTATAATAAATTCCATGTTGGTAAAAGTGTATGTGTACCCCTACCTAGACGATATGCTACATTTGAGGATGATACCACAAGTACAAAAGAAAGAAGTATTTATCCTTTTGTTTTGACAAAAAGGACAAGACCATTGGTGAAGTGCTTTTTCAAATAATAATCATTAAAACAAAAACAAGGATAACTAAGACCCAGTCTCATTAAATTGAGAAGATTTTGGAATGGTTCAATCAATGATTGTAAAATATACCCACCATTTTATATTCCATTATCTCAATACTAATACATTATCGTATCCACAATTTACACACATATGACATGCCCCAAGCTAGAAATTGCCTTCGCACTTGACAAGTAGATATACATGTATTAAAGTTGTATCTGATTATTTTAAATGGTACACAAAGGGTTACAATGTGTTTATAGGATATCTTAGATTTTGTTATTTCATGCAACATGTATCATAGTGTTGTAGAAAGTTACATGAATTCAAGTCGACACTACAAGTGGGAACATAAATCAACTAGTTCACGAATATTCACTCTTAATGGAGGAGCAATGTTCCATGCTCAAGAAAAAACATGCATTAATGATGATACCATAGGTGTTGAATTCATTATATTGGTTTCTCACAACAAAGACGTAAAATGACATAAAAAACATCATAAAAAATTCCTACAACGGAAAATCCGTGGCATGCATACGTAAGCACGCACACACACAAAGATGTATGTGTGTACACTGTGGTGATCAAGGGATACTATCATGAACTTATAACCTTAACTGTAATGGCAAATCGAAGCATATATGCATAATTTATTATTGGATAAAGAAACCATGCACTTAAAGGGTAACTAAAGATGAGTTTATGAGATTTAGCTAAAACTTAGCAGATCGTTTACTCAACGGTTGCAAGGGACTTAATGTGGAAGATATCAAAGTGTAAGTCTAATGTCTATGTAAAACGATCGTCGAAAATTTGACTTAATAAAAAAAAAATTAGTTGCCTTGAGTTTGATGAACAAAATATATTAAGCCAATATTGAGAGGACTATAATATCAGTTGAATATTGTAAAGTTTTTGCCATCAATACCGCTAAGAAAAATTTTCATCGACTAGTACTTGATACTTTTTTTTAACAATTACTCTATTGGTGCGTATGTTATTGGGTACCGTACGTCTATAGAAGGTGTTTCCGCCTTTTACAAGAGGATGCTTAGTCTCTATCGATATTTAATTAGACTAATATATATGTACTAGATCAATTCATGTGTCGACATATGATATTGTCCAAAGAATTTGAAAACATGGTATGAAGCACATCTAATAATCTCAACGGACCAACCACATAGTGCTTAGTTGATAACTCTTTCCTAACATACTTTGACAAGTTATCACTATGTATAGATTAAAGTCCACATGATATCTATTCGACTATATTTATGCATAAGGTTTCTTGCTTACTTGCGTTAAACAAATACTAAATTTTTTATCAATTTTTTAACCATCCTCCACGAAAATGAAGAAAAACCGCATTGTGTGTAATAATAGAATAAACCAATATAAATCCACGTTTAGTGAAAGAAACATTAGTTCATTTATCCATGTAACCATGCTTCTATGCTGAGAAGGAGAGTCATGCAAAAGTTAAATCTACACATGCATGTGCACCGTCACCACCGCTTGTTCACTAACAAGTTGAGCTTTATTGGGTCATGTTTGCGCTCGGTGGAATCATTTGTCTATTTGACAGAATGAAATTAGTCAGAAATCAAACAAAAATAAGTCAAAAAAGGTTTGGTCGACGACAAACAACAATAGAAAGATGGTTACGTTGCACGTAAATCGAAGACCATAGACCGGTTAATCGGTTCTTGTAAAGTATTGACCAGCTGAGACATTCCTTGATAATAACGGTCGTTTTTAGCTGTTAATTCATGAATGATCACATTTTCCCGGTAATAACTCTTAGCGACCTATATACAATAGAAAAGACTTTAAAGTTTCTCATGTTCACTATGAGATTTTATTTTCCAATTTTCAAAATATTAGAAAGTTAACTGGTGCAAACATAATCTACCAAATACAACGAGTGTCGAGCTCCATTACATCGTGAAGGCAAGTTTATCAGAACTCGACACATTGCTATTCGATTGAATAACGATGAGTACAAAAAACACATTATAAAACAAGTTTGTAGCACATTTTGACAAAAACTCCGTTCCTACTTCCATTTCGTTCATGCTGCCATAAGTTGGAAAGTTTACATATTGTTGGTTCGTCAAACAATCAATAATGTGTAAGAATTACATGTAACTAAGATAAAATACAAGCATCCAACAGAGGACCACTTATTGCACCACTGGGCCCAATTTAGAAAGTTTAAACCCTGTTAAGAAAATATATCTATCCAAATAAACACGTTAATTTAATAACGGACGCCAAAGCTGCATTAAGTTGGATTTAAACAGGACTTCAGAATCCGGATAAATAATACTAGCTGACAGCTGCAGCTTACTCTCTGAGAGTCTGCGGCGAAAAACATAAATTTTGATAAGACGGAAGTCCTTGAAAATATAATGGGGAAATCTCAAAATCCTTGCTTCAAAATCATAACATGCGGTTCCGATTCGAAAGACACCGACGACGATCTATTGCCGCGTGAGGTATGTTATCACATTATAAGTCTCTTCGTTTTTTTTTCTCATCTCCTTTTATTGAAAAGAAAGTTTGTTGTTGTACATTCACTTTTCTTCAGCTGAACCGACTATAAATGCTGGTTTTGATACCATTTTGTTATGTTATAGTCTGTTTCTAGTTAAAGTTTTTGCTTTTTCAGTTAAGAATTAGCTTAAGTGGATGCCATGAGATAGAGTGATTGATTTGTGTTCAAAGATGAATTTGAACTTGAAATTACCATAGGCTACAGCTTCATACGGATTAATGTTGTAATTTTCTAAATATTATATGGTAATTTAGGATAATATCCATATTTGCGATATCAGATATCTGTTTACAAATAGAAAACTTTGAATTCTTGATAAAAGTAGTATTAAGAGTGAATTTTCACTTATAGCGTAATAAATAGCTAAAATCAATCATTGATTATGCTAAATACACATAATATAAATTATTATCGTAATAAAGTCCTGGTGTATAATTTTTGGATCCGAATACCATCATATCCTTATCGATGTCTCGAACTTTTGGTATTTTTACATTTTTCGGAGATGAATGCGCTGCTCTATGGGTTTCCGAGAATCCACATGCCTAATTATAGGTAATACATACCAGCTAAAAATTGAATATTATCAAATATCGTTACTAAATGCAGCCTGAATGTTACCAATATAGCGACCTATATACTTCTTACACACACACACACACACACAAAAGAAGTAGAGATAGAACAAGGATATGGCCCATGGGCAAATTTGTGGGTTGTATTGGATTTAGTTCTCAAAATTTCAGTGTAGAAGCAAGATTATTTTTTCTCACAGATATACAGTTACAAGTCTTATGTCACTATATCGAGACTAAGCATTTATCTGCTAAGAAATTTCATTGTGGGTTAAGGGACTATAACTTTTAAGCACTCATTTTGATTGTATATTCATAATTATATTCATGACTCATATGATAGCACCTTAATTAGACACTGGAAATATTATATTTTAAACTACTTCGTGCAAGTTAATTTATTTTTCTTACCTGATTGTTAAGGGGAATGCTAACTGCTAAGTTAGATGTTGAAATTAGTTCAGGTAACAATTCCTATCCAATTCTTTTGTTTCTTTTCAGGGCAAGCAACCATCAGATAAACGCAGATGGAGTTTCAGAAAAAAATCAGCTAAACATCAAATACCAGGAAACACCGAAATCTTAGAACCTCAATTTGTTGATCTTGACAAGGAGAATTCAGAAACAATTCCAAATAAAATTCATTTGGTGAAGACTTCATCTGCTAAAGAAAAATCACCTCTGGTAGAACAGGCAAAATCAACAGCACCTTTCTCACTATCTGTCGATAATTCGGAGAATAAATCTTCCATAGAACAAACATATGAAAAGACACCACCGTTTACTGATACAGATAATAAAGAGAGTGTCCAGATCGTAGAGGATGAAGTTCATTCAGAAGTGTCGAATGTTGAACATACTTTTGAAATTAACACATCAGCTGATGGCAAGTTGCATGAAGAAGATATTATTATTATTCAAGCTGCTGCCAGAAGATATTTGGTATAACTCCAGTTTATAGATGATGTTTTTGACACGCTTAATTCTCCTATATTTAAACGTGATTACTTTTTACATGCTTAATTTTGTTCTATTTTAATGTGTTACTATTATTACACTTAGGCTCAGAGAGAGGTTGATAAAGTTAGAAAGGTTGTTAAGCTGCAAGCTGCTATACGTTCTCATTTGGTGCGTCGACAGGCTGTTGGGAGTTTGAGATGTGTGCAAGCCATTGTCAAAATGCAAGCATTGGTACGAGCTCGTCAAGCTATTCAATATCCAAAGAAGGCCAATGATAAGGTTGGCACTAATTTTACACAATGCAAGTTGGTTGTTTGCTGAAATATTATGTATGTTCAGCCATGTTTGCTAGAATTTATAAGTAGGAACCTTTTAACTTGAATTGAACAAACAGTTAATGTTAGGCAGGCCACCTTGTATTCATAGATGAATATGCCTAAATAAGTGATTGTAATTCTCCACATTTTGGATTATCATTCGCATTTATCTGGTTGCTAATAGATACCAAAAAACCATGCAGAGACTAAACTAGCAATATTTACGTTGAGAAGGAAAATCCATATGAATTTTGCTCTACCACCATTTTATCGCATCAGTTTCATTTGAAGCTAGCCTTAGGTTATGACACTGTCCTTCGTCTTTTTCAGGTGCAGAAAAATCCTGATATGAAATCAAATATAACAAGCCCTACGATTGTGAAGTTACTTTCCAATGGGTTTGCTTATCATGTATGAACCTACTATGCCCTTTATTGTTCAAATATAAGTTAGATCAAAATTTCCTCAATTTATCCAAAGTTAGATTTGAACTCATTCTTTTTTTTAATCTATTTTTAGCTACAGGAAAGTATACCAAAGACAAAACCAATCAATATAAGTTGTGATCCCTTAAAGAATGATTCTGTGTGGCAATGGCTTGAGAGATGGATGTCCGTAACCTCATCAAAAGTTTACCAGGAACAAGATCATAATTTAAATAATAATAATCAAGTAAAGGAAGAAAATGGTTCAATCTTCTTCACCGGAAACTTTAAAGATATCTCAGAAACCAATGATTTTGATCACAGTGAATCTCAATCTCAGCCAAGTGATAAAAATCAATGCTTATGTTCTCCAGCAGAGGACCACAAAGAGCAATCTCAGGTTGATAAATTTACTGAGAGTGTTGAAGAATACTCCAAACGTGTACTTGAGGTTAACAGCGAGAATCCTACGAAATCTACTAATTTAGGTGCTTCCGATTCAGTTGAAGCTGAAGGTAAAAAGCTTAATCTTGTTTCAAGAAGGATTAAAAATCCATCATTTGCAGCTGTTCAAGCAAAGTTTGAAGAACTAAGTTCAGTTCCAAAAGCCAGTAGGTCTATCAGCATTTCCCAAGAAACTTCAGTTGACTCGAAGTCAAGTCAATCTCAGGCAGCAAGCTCTGTGTCGGCTCATAAAGAGTTTAGTTCTTCAGGTTACTCGAGAATTCAAACTCCAATTGTCCAGTCTGCTGTTTCTGAATGTGGTACAGAAATATCCATCTCTTCTACACTTGATTCACCAGATAGGTCCGAGACTGATGGTGGAGAAATTGTCTTTGAAATTGGAGCTTCAGGTGAGGCAAATCATATAGTGAACAGCAATGGTCCATCACAAGCATTTGAACTCAAAAACATAAACACTGATGAGAGAATACCTTCCCCTCATCGAAATGAGGCCGATAAAGGGGAGAAAAATGACGATCGAGGCAACCCAGATGATTCCGATTCAGTAAAAGTGGTTATTCAACAAGAAATGGTTAAGTCAGAAGCTTATATGTTGTCACCTGAAAGAACTTCAAAAAATGATGTACCTGCTGCTGAGATGCAAGGAACACCATCAAGTGAAATCTCAAATCTTTCAAAAACAAGCAGTACTCAAACCGGTTGTCGTGCACGAAAGCTGAAATCAAAACCAAATTTAAAGAATAAATCAGATGAAAACAGTAATAAAAGGAGCTCATTTGGTATGTCTTCTAAACTTGATAGTGAGCCTAGGCGAAGTACTAGCACCAGTAGCTTGCTTCCAAGTTATATGCAAGCAACCAAGTCTGCAATAGCTAAGGTGCATGGTAGTGCATCTCTAAATTCTAGTCCTGATGTGCTAGAGAAAGATATACATACAAAGAAAAGACATTCTTTGCCAATCACCGAAGAGAAGCAAGGTTCTTCGCCAAGGGTTCAGAGGTCAACATCACAAACGCAGCAAAGTTCGAAAACCAACACCAATAACCATTCGCCCCATGGTTCTACTGGTAATTTCGTTTGACAAGTTTATCTTAATCTTGGTATTTGCTTTAAGAATGCCTTAATGATAGTTCATGTTTCTTATATGATACATAACTCTGAATTTAGTAACTTGTAATTTCAAAAGTCTTATGTACTATAACTTCTCTAACAGAGAGGAGATGGCAAAGATGATTTGGATCCATTCATCGCAATGAAACCCGATCAATGGAGTTTTTTTTAACAGATTACTGTATTGTTGCGATCTTATTTCGCCTTCTCTTCTTAATTATGCACGTATGCGAGCTGATTTAACAGGTGTTGTTGCTGTTTGAAGGGTTACATTGATCGAAACTTTCTTCTACGGCTTTGATTTTAAGAGAGATTTGTTGGGTGGGTTTTTTATTTTTAATTTTAATTTTAATGATTATTCTTTTGTAGAAAAAACTGAGTGATGTGTATTGTTGTTTTGCTTGATTATCTCCAATGGTTGTAGCAGTTTATGGATTTTATTTATTGGAATGTTTGCTCGATGACACATCTCTGTTTATTTTTAACGGTTATTTTATAATATTGAACGTTTTCTGATCTCAATAACAATTGCCTGCCCGAAATGTTTTTGCGTGTTCCCTTTTTTTCATTGTGATACATTGGCATATTTGTATTGAGCAAATATGTTTTCATATTTGCTTGGAAAGTTTAGATCCATTAATGATTGAATTGGTCCCTCAATCATCAATTCAATACGCATGTGGCAGCAAACTGCTTATTTTAAGTTTTTCATAATGATTACAGCCTGTTTGATTAAATATTTTTTATTATCTTACTATGTACTTTTTTTTAAGTTCTACAACCCTCTTATAGTTTATATATTTTCCCTGGTACTTTTCCCTTTAGATTTGATATAGGATCCGTTTGTTTACGACACAAAATGGCACGCACAAGTAAGGGGCGTGTACAAGAAAGATGCATGAAAGAACAGTTCGCAAAAGGAAAATACGTTCTTGTGTTACGGAAAAAACATTCTGAAATGGACATTAATAGTTTTGTTATTATTAATTATTTTATTAATCCTATTGTAGTATTTTAAAGAAGATGCATTTTGAAAACGTAGCTAAATACAAAAATTTAATAATTCAACTACAATAATGATACAAGTACAGTTACAGTGGTGTAACGATTTCGAATTACAGATACAGTACCGTACAAGTGCAGGTAGAAAATACAAATTACTAACGTAGTCGTCAGACACCTATTTCATTTCGTATGTTATCTTGAACGTTTTTCGTTGAACTTGTTGCATTTCTTTCAATTGGTTCACGATTGTTATTCATAGAAGTTGGAATATTATAGTACTCTTGTAGGAATTCTTCCGAAACTAGATTAAGATCATCACCATGTACCATAAATTCAAGGTCTTCGCGTTCTATTTTCGTATGAAATTGTGAATAACCATTGTAGCAGTTACAACCTTTACTTGAACTTAATATTTGCACGTCGGCATGTTATGAAAGATTGCAAATTTTTCTTTCAAATTTCAATGGTTCCTTTGATTGCCATGCTTAAACTCGAATGATAATAGTTGAAAATTCTGTTTTCGACCTTTCGTTGGTTCTACGTTTTCATTAAAATCTGGAATATTGTATCTAACATTGCGGTATGGAGGTAAGTAGCCATCTATTAATGGATACCTCACGTCAATTTGCTAGTGGATGAAAAAATTCAAATTTTTAGTTTTTAAAATCAAACAAAAAACTTTAGCATCCTATGCAGTTCCATCTCACCCCGCCCTTACAAACGCAAAGATGGCTAGCTGATAAATTCAGAGTCTACAAGATTAAAAATATTCTTAGATATTAGCAGAACAAATTTCAAAACTTCATAAAAATAAACATAAAATATACTATTCGATCGTTGAGATCTTTTAGCAACCTTCCGTCTTGGAAGAGCCAATGCAATTGTATTCAGAAAGATGGCTAGTATTTCCCTAACGCAAACATTAAACGTTGTTTTCAAACTGTAACCTTCCGATCGCTCACACAATGTTAGAAAACAAAGTCTTTTCATTCGAAAGTTTCATCGACAATATTTTGCATAACTGCACAATATATCGTTAACCCAATGAATTCTTTTGTATTTGGAAGTGTGAATTTGACCGATTAGAGCTTTCCGTAGCATCCTAATTCTTGTAATAATTCCAAATTTTGGGCATGAGAATCCGAGTGATAACCTTTGTCAAACAGTTCGACCATTGAAGTGGAGTTGAAGAAGAAAAAGATGAGATGACATGGAGATGGGGTGATGTAGAGATGAAAAGATGATAATTTGTAGGGGATTAAGCAGATTGTTTAGAAATTAATGGTTGGCATCTAACAAGTCTAATGCATCAGATGCTTCAGACGCCAGTCGTTAATTTTGACCCGTTCATCCCTACTGGCTGTTATAATGGGCATGTAACAACCTGCATCTCCAAACACACTAAACCAATGCCTAAGGTGGCTTTTGTTCTTGCAATGTGCCAAAAAGAATGAGATATTGTTTTTTATAACATTACAGGATATGATTTCAAGGGTAAAATCTAAAACATTCTACACTTTCAGATCTCACAACGGAAGATAGTAAAATATAGATACAGAAAATAGTCATCTTAAAAATATTCTAGAAAACACAATATCAATATATACATATTTAAAAATCCAGATTTTACAAACAATAGCATAAAGTCTGGTAAGTGCTAAAATACGATGCATATTTACATGAAGAGCAATGAAGAGTAATAAGCAACACCAAAGCCATGCTCGTCTCTCTACATACTAGATCTGGACCAATCACCTACTGCCACGTCCTCTCGTGGTGAGGAAAAATGAAAGAAGCGAGTCGGACAAAGGTCTAGTGGATGAGTTGCATCATCAATATACATGATCACATGCAATTGACTTCATTTATAACCTATGTGACATATAGTGTCCTGCTTATTTTAATGAGTTGCATCACTATGGTTGGTCACATTAATCTAAGGAATATAGCTCCAAATACACCTACATCCAAACATCTTGTGAAGATTATACTTAGGGTCGAATAACTAATCGAACCACAAACAATGATCAATCAGACTAATAACCCTTGAAACTACTATTAACATAAGATCACATACAACATCACTCTTGGGACTACATCATCCGAACTGCGACTATAATGTATTGTACTTATGCATTAAGAGGAGTCAATAATGCCGATTCGAGCCGAAGACGACTTAAGGTTTGCTGTATCCATGACCAAGCTAAATGGTAACGCCACTTATTGCCTTGCGTCGGGCATCCAACAACAGTGTCACATTATAATTGCCGTATGCACCAAAAAACCACCCATTAGTGTTGGACTACGCACCCCTTTAGGCATCACCAATAGTTGCGCATCCACCAAGGAACCTCCTATAAGTGCCACTTGCGATAGAACTACTTTATGTCGAATACCGAATTCACCGAATAAATAGTGTCTAGGCCTAATTGTCTGCATATACATCTACCTAGTTCCTTACATTCCCAAGTCAGAATTTAGGGAAATATTTTTCATACTAATATACTATTATATATAATAGTATATATCAACTTATAAACCTAGACCATAGGGCTAAGATTCACGTCAAGCCTAAAATTCGATGACCGGTTGACCACTAGCTACTGCAGCAGTCTACCGCTAGCTATTGTAGCGGTTGACCACCCGCAGTCGACCGACTACAACAAGTTTGTCGACTGGTCGATTTTAATTAGTGTAAACTGCTGAAATGATTTCGCTCGTTTATTTGATAATTAATCACACTTTTACTATACACTTTCAATAGTACGTTAAATCTACAATTCCAATAATTTTCGATTTCAGTTTTTAACCATTTCGTAATTACATAGGTATATTTGTATCTCAAATTAGCTAAGGATGAAATCGACAAGGCATCCATATAAACACACGAAATTTTATATTCAGTTCGATGCTTGAACAAAAAGGGTGTGTTCATATTAAAATTAATCTAAATTAACTTACATACCAAATTTTACTTTAATCAAATTTGTATCAAATAGGGGTCATATTCATATGGTTTAGATTTCTATCAAATTTTCAATTAGTTGCAATTTCTTAAGTGAACAATATCTCAGATTTAATTGGATAAATATCTAGATCAAAAAGGTGTATAAATAAACTCGATTACATATACATCAGCATAGTTAATAATGAACCCACTCAGCTCTTAAGCGCTTTCTACTGAATCATGGTTTTGATTCATGATGGAGAACTTCAACAACTGACGAACATAGATTACAAGATGGTGTAACGTGGTGATAAAAAGAGAGTGGAACTACAAACAAGACAAGATTTCAATTCAGATCACGATTTTGAGTGTTAGTTATGTGAAAATATTGTTAAAATCATTCCTCAATTAGTCACACACACACAAATGGTTTTACATTCGAATATAAAAATTTTAGTATAATCTGTGCAATATAGCACAAGTCAGTCGACTGGCTCAGGTCAGCCAGTCGACTGACCTGTGTCAGTGCACAGATATTTGCACAAACATACACATTTTTGAAATTCAATCGACTAGCACTTCTGAGTCAGTTGACTGAACGAAAAACAACAGCTATTTGACTGAAAAGACATGATCAATCACGAAGGGTTTTCAATCCAATTTCAAGAGGAACGGATGCAACTTTTGATTGAGATCTTTCATGAATAAATGCATCTATATATCCCCTATATAAACATGTTTTGATTCATTACACAAACAACGAATTCTTGCTTTATTCTCTAAATCTATTCTTGCTCTATATTCATTTGCAATTCAAAGCAATCACGAACTCTATATCGCTTGAATCTTCGAGTTAATCTATACATACTTCGATTCTAAGTGATTATCTTCCTTTCAATCAATACACACACAAATGCTCTTGAGGATTTGATTATAGGAAGGGTGTACTTTCAAGACATATCTGTGTTATCAAGAACATACTAGTCAATAAAGTTTTCTGTATCAAGTAGAAGCACTGTTCGGTTGCTCAGGCAGAAAGTCCTCTTTGGATGCTGAGGTGGAAAAATCCCGTTCGGTTGTTCACGTGTTGTTTTACCTGTTTCTCTGGGTTAAGTGAGGGTTATTGTTTTAGTGAAATTCCAGAAGGAGTCTGGGACTGGACGTAGGACGGAGCACCGAACCAGTATAAAATCTTTGGTGTCATTTTTATTATACTGCTTTTATTTTCCGCACTATTTACTATATAACTATCATCACTATACTCTATATTATCATATATCCATATTACACGATCCATGGCACACTTTCACTTTCTTCCTTTTACTTGACTTGATTCTCCCCTTCTTGGATTTAAATTAACCTTGTTTATTTCGTCTTTCTTCGATGTATATTTTAAAATTTGGAGTAGAAAGAGAGTTTGGAGCATACGGGATAGATTAGATAGGTCTGGGTTCTTACTTCCAGATTAACGTTCTATTTATAGATGCTTCAATCGACTTGAACCGTTAGATTTAATTACATAAAATCCAAGCTATTTGGCCCATTCAAACCCTAGCCACTGGTGCATGACTAGTCGACTGGCGGGTTTGGGGCAGTCGACCATTGAGGGTCGACTGGTCCTAACCAAGGTATCAATCGATAAAAGTTGCCTATTTTATAATTTTTTACTATATACTTATATCTTAATTGTTTTCAATTTTGAATTTTTAAACTTTAATAACATTTTCATACGAGCTTCGATTATAAAACTTTATTGTTTGGAAATTCTCTATGAACGCAATGGTGCAAATTTCATAACCAAATTATGATGTTTGTAAAAATTACACTTTTACCCTTGTTATAATTAAATTAATTTCTTTTAGTAAATTTTCAATTAATTTTTGCAGGGTGTTACATTTTTCCACCTTAAAGGATTTCGTCCTCGAAATCTCTAAGGATGGAAAAATGCAACTTATAAACATGGAAATCATTACCAACAACCATCTACTCAACCATCAACCACTAGCAACCGTTATCCTTATTTTAAATTTCCAATGCAATATGTATATATAGACATGGAATGCATATGAACCTATACCAATGCAAAAATTAGTTGGTCTTCTAATCAGGTCGACCTCCTAAAATGCAAATGTTTATTCCATGTATCCTAAATGTATGCGACATCCTATATAAATATACTTACAGTTCTATATTTGAGCGCAACTATTCAATCCATATGAAACAACCATTTGCATATAACTTGATACCATATAACAAGTGATTGTATGACTGCATGCTAGTCTAAATATATCTGCCCAAATGTGCAAAGATCAATTAAGTAAATCCATCCATTAGCACCCATTATCCATAACATGTTGCAATGACATGTTCACAACCATTTCTATCATCCAAGCGTCCATATCTATGAGGTACACTAAGCTAAATCTTCAGCACATTAGCAGCTTATGCATATTAACTAAATGGAAACGTACAATAAAAGAGTTCTAGATAGGTAGCTTGGATCTTCTCTTCATGCTCCCATGTACTCGCCATTAAGCTATCTCCCCATTAGACCTTAACGAGCTTAATAACTTTATTGCGAAGTTGCTTTTTATCGTGCTCAAGCATACGAGTAGCTGCACGGTGAACAACTAACTCCCTTTCTACTACCATCTCCTCTAGCTAACTCGGCTCGACCACAGTTGATGTATCATGTTGACACTTTCGCAAGTGTGACAAATGAAAAATGTCATGTACCCCCGCTAACTTTTTAGGAAGCTTCGCCCCATAAGCTAACTTCTCTTCTTTACTTGCGAAAATGGCCCCATAAACCTTGGCGCTAACTTTCCCGAACTACAAAATCTCATGACATGCCTAAGCGGTGAGACTTAACAAAAACCATGTCCTCCTCTATGCGTCTCCTATCAGCATAAGACTTCTACCTATCTTGTGCTATTTTCATCCTTCTACGGTTAAGTCTATCTTCTACGAACTCTCCCGCACTATATCCGATCTAGTAATGATCCTACCAGTCGTGTCCCACATACAAGATGGTGATCTATAAGGTCTCTTGTGTAACGCCTCAAATGGTGTCATCCCAATACTTGTTTAATAGCTATTATTATAGGCAAACACTACAAGTGGCAAGTGATCCTCCTCATAACCTCCAAAATCCAAAATATACATCCGAAGAAAGTCTTCCAAGACTTGATTCGCTCTCTTCGTCTGTCCATCTATTTGTGGCTGATAAACGGTACTCAAACTCAAGTCGTTGCATAAAGCCTCCTGTAGGCTCCTCGAGAACTTGATAATGAAAAGCAAATCTCGGTCACTCACAATACTAGAGGGAACTTCGTGCAATCAAACTATCTCCGTCACGTAAAGAGTTGTCAACCGGAATAAAGTGAGCGCATTAGGTCATTCAGTCGACCATGACCAAATTACCCTCATTTCCTCTCATACTTCTAGGTAGTCCATCAATAAAATACATAGAAACACTCTCCCACTTCCACTGTGGTATATTTAATGGATGCAATAATTCACCTAGCTTATTTTGCTCCACTTTTACCCTTTGGCAAGTCATTCATCTGGGCACATATTCCGCCCCGTGCCTTTTCATACCAGGCCAATAAAAGCCTCTCTTTATATAATAATATGTTTTGTTTTTACTAGGATGAATGGTCATCCTAGAACAATAGTACTTGGATAATACCATACCTATCAAATTCATAATGAAAGGAACATATAGTCTTCCATACCTCCACAACCACCCCTTTGATTCGATGGTGTAGCACCTCAAATGACTCAACTACTCTCTTTTACCAAGTTTCTCAAAAATATCAAATAACTCCCTATTATGTTTCTAACTTGACCAATGCAGTCCATAAGTGTAGGTTGCTCATCTAAAGCTACTAATAATTCTGGAGTGATGTCTGACGATGACTAAAGATCAAACGTAGAGATAAACTCCAAGTGCTTCCACTCTAAAAACATAGGACTCAACATCGCATTCTTTCAACTCAAGACATCAGCTACAACATTGCCCATTCCAAGAGTATGTAAGATATCAAAATCATAGGATGCCAAGAACTCCATCCATCTCCGCTGCCTTAAATTTAAATTCTTTTAGGAGAACAAATACTGTAGAGGCATGTGATCCATAAACAGCTCAAACTGCTCTCTTAATGAATAATGTCTCCATGACTTAAGGGTGAAAGCAATTGCAGCCAAGATAAGATCATGAGTAGGATAGTTTCTGTCGTGGACTTACAATTGTTGATTAGCATAGCTCATCACTCTCCCTACCTGCATCAAAACTGCTCCTAATCCCATACTGTAAGTGTCAATAAATACTATGATAGCCTTTGAACCATCAAATAGTACCAAAATGGGTGTACGAGTTAACGACTTCTTTAAGCATCCTCAAAATTTGAGTCCCATGAGAAAGCCAAATTCTTCTTGGTAAGGCGAGTCAGATGAGAATAAATTTTGGCGAAGTCCTTAACGAACTTTATATAGTAGCCGCCCAAACCAAGAAAAATCCTTTCCTCTGTGGCATTCTTCGACACATGAACAATCCTGTACTACAAAAACTTTACTAGGATCGACCTCCAGTCCATGCTCAGTAACAATGTATCCTAAAAAGTGTACCTCCATGCGCCTAAAGTGACATTTGGAGCACTTCGCTTTCAACTTATGCCCATGGAGAGTATTAAGCACTTCTCCTAAATGTACTTATTCTCATCCTCTCTTTTATAATAGACCAATATATCGTCAACAAATACCACCATGAACTTATTAAGAAAACCTTTAGAAACTCGACTCATCGGATCATCAAAATAGGCAGGTGCCTTGGTCACTCCAAAGTGCATGACTAACCACTCGTAAAGTCCGTCAAGCGCATGAAAAGAGGTCTTTTGAATATGATATTCGATTACATGTAATTGATGGAACCCAGTAGCGAAATAAAGCAGAGAGATCACCTTCGATTCAACTAACTGATCAAAGAGATCATCTATGTGGGGCAACAGATAACGATTATTCATTTTCAGCTTATTCAGCTCATGATAATCAATGCAAATCCTCAAATAACCATCTTCCTTAGTGGCAAAGATAACTGGTGTCCCCACTCTGAAATACTCCTCCAAATAAAACCCTTCTCCAATAGCCCATTCACTTTCTTATTTGGCTTGCATCTTTCTTTTGGAGCCATATGCCTTAAAGGTAAGGCAACAAGTCTAACATTCTCCCCGAGATAAATTTGAAACTCAATCTTCCTTTAGGGTGGAAGCCAGTAACTTCGTAAAAGACATCTGGGTAGTCTTGAACCACTGGCATTGAAGTCAACTCATCGTGTGATAGGTCTAAAGCATATAGGTAACTCTACATAACTAAACTTCTGGCGTCGCAATAAATCTCAAGATTACATCCATTACAAATACCCAAATGAACGACCTTTCTATCACAATCTAAGACTTCCCCATACATGGTCATCTAGTCCATACCTGATAAATAAACCTAAAAAATCTAAAAAAGCGTTGCAATCGAGCCCGACTCCTAATGCAAACAATTTTGAACCTTTATAAATCATAGATATATGAGTCGATCCTTCAACAAAGTTTAATACAACTACTGTATCAGAAACTATGCTAGTGTCTAAGTGCAACCCATCTACAAGTCTACTCGAAATAAAAGAGTGTGATGCCCTAGTGTCAAATAAGGTAAAACAAATAAATCAGATAAAATTAACACACTTTCCATCAAGACCTTCTTCCCCTTTGTCCACTATTGGAGGCGCATTCGAGCTGGGAAGAACATTTAGTGCGTAACCTGAAACCACTTGGGTATAAGTCTTTAGTTTGGCCAAACACACCCTCCTTATGTGTCCTAGTTGATTACGGCTGTAACATTTGAACTTTGAGGTGTCCATCCTACACTCCTTCACAACATCCCTTTCTTACTTCATCTTCTACACTTGATCTCCTACTTCTTAATCTTCCCTTTAAGTATTAATTCCCCTTAGCACTGATTCTGCTGAGGCGTCTTTCCTCCTAACTACTTAGGCTCACTTCTTACCTCTTTCTTGGAAATAGAATTTAGTAAGGCCATCTCCACCAAACCTTCATTAGTTGCCCTCACGGAAATGTGACTAAGGGCCAAACGTCGAAGAGGTTGATTCAACCCTTTTGCAAACTTCAAAGCTTTCATATGAGGGGTATTTATCAGATCCATTCCAAACCTAACTAACTCATTTAACCGATTTACATAGTCTTTCGCTGACATCTCTCCTTGCCAAAAATATATGAACTTCTCCAACTGTACTCTCTACTCTTCTATGGAAAGAAGTCTCATCTCAAAATGCCTCTTAAACTATCCCTAAGTTATCTCTTCCACATTGATCTATACCACAACCACGTCCTACCAATTTAGAACCTCTCCTTGTAAATGTCATGCGGCAAGCTGCCTCCTAACATCATCTCCAAGGCCCATCAATTTGAAAATCCTCTCACAAGTACAAATCCACATTTTTGAGTCCACAAAGGATTCGGTATTCGTATATAGCTTCCCTCTTAGACTCATAAAGTCCTTATACAACATGGCAAAATCGACGGTAAGTGGATTGGTAGGAACTGCATCTTATGCCTGCTTTTTGGGTTCCCTATTAGGGTTAAGATCAACTTGTCCTCTTGCTTATAGATACCAGCGGAACCATATCAAGACTTTCACGTCCAAAATCTCAACTGCATCACTAAGCCCCATCTAGCAGAATTACTCGTTCTCCCTATATGTGATTAGGATTTGTTATTAAACTTTTCCGTAGATAGTATTAACTAGAATGAATGATTATGTTTTTCATGGTATACTTTCATATATAAAACCATTGAAAAACTTTTTACCTATATATATATATATATATATATATATATACTTTTTTTGAAAACCCTCTTCGAAAAACTTTTTAAAAATGTATTCAAAATATAAAAGCACATTCCATAAATACGTACCTAATCCTTAATGAATCTTAAACCTGGCTCTGATATCACATGTAACAATCCGTACCTCCGAACACATCAAAACCAAAACGTGCTAAGAAGTATGAGATGTTGGTTTTTAAAATATTGTATGATATAATTACAAAGGTACAATTTAAGAAATTCTACACTTTCAGATCCCACAGTGAAAGGCAGTAAAATGTAAATACAAAAGATAGTCATCACAGAAAATATCATCGAAAACACAGTATCAAAATATACAGTCAAAAATCCAGTTTACAAAATAATAGCATAAAGTCTGATAAGTGCTAAAATACAATAGATAGCTACATGGAGAGTAATGAAAAATAATAATGTAATGACCCTAAATTTAAATTAATCAAATAAACTAACAAAAAGACCAAGGTGGGCTAAATAAGAGAAGTAGAGGGAAATAAATTAATGGAAAAGGGGTAGTAGGTCCCAAGCCCGAATTATTATTGGACAATAACATAAAATTTTCCATTCATTCATTTCATCTTACTCAAAATAAAATAAAAGCCAATAAGAAACTTTAATGGTAGTGGCTTAATGGGGAAAACAGAGGGAAGATAAGGAAAATGCAAGCTAAAAGGGATTAAGAAGACTAAAGCTAATCATCTTCAAACCGAGGTGAGTAATACTTAACCTTTCTACACCGACCCTAATATTTGGTCTAGGTTCAGATTTGTATGTTTTCAAGTATAATGGGGTTCATATAAATTTCTATAAATATACATGAAGGTCTAATGAATATTTTGGAGGAAGAATGGATAAACATAGGATGTTTAGCTAAGTTTCTCCCCTTTAATAATCTTGAGATATAGTGAAAATATTATATGATGTTCTAACTATGATGTTATAGATGGGTTTTTAGTTTGACCAATTTCTTATACTTATATGATTTCATATGATTTATTAAAGATGCGCTACCAGAAAATAAATAAGGAAAACCCCCTTAAAAAGTCCTTGAAGAATGTTAGAATAGGTGTTCAAGAATTTTTTGAGATTTTTTATATGAAAAATAAACTAGTATGTGCTAAGTACTACGTTGGGACAAGTGGGAACCATGAGATGCAAAAAAAATTTATATAGGGAAAAATATATTAATAACTACCAAGTAACTGGAACCAGATCTAATTCATTTACTGAAAAGAAAGAAAAAGGATACTACAAATAACATAAAGTAAATTAAGGACGAATAAGATAACGATGTGTAAAGGAATTGTTAGGGATGTCAAAGTTTGTGCAGCCCTACATTATAACTAAGAAATGCGCATAACATGACGAGGTCACGTTATGCCATAATTGCAAAGGAAACACTTAATATGAAAGGTGGGAAGTACTTAGAGTTAGGGCATGGTAGTACTGCGCCAAGAAAAGCTGTAAACTAAACCTAACAAAGGATAAGTAGACGGGACTCGATGAGAGCCTAGGTTAGTATGGGAAGGGATCATGTGCCAGAAATAAGATTAGAATGGCTATTTACATTGGGTGGGGACGCTCACTTGAATGCACACCTAGAGAAGGTCAGGGGAGATATTCAACTTTCATGGACTGCATGGGGTATTCCAAGTAGTTCCAAATTAAACAAATATTTAGGGAATGAAGGTTGGTTTCTTTGTGTTCAACTATGGTGGGGTGAATCCAAACAGTTTAAAATAGTATGTAAATAGATATAAAGGGACCCCACGTGGCTGTTTCTTTGTAGTCCATGGCTTAACTAATTAAATAGTTAAGTATTGCGAGTGGTTGGTTCCATATAGTTTGAACTAATGAATGAATCTAAAGTAGACTGTGGTGGGATGATTCCAAGCAGTATTAGATATGAGATAAACCTTAGTGCGATGTTAAGAAGGCACTGTGCGTAGGGAACACTATCAAATGGGAATAGTTTATTAAAGAATAATCCAAATTGGGAATTAAGTGGAGTTATGTCGGGGGTGCAGCAGTAAATATGGACCGCTTAGGAAGCATGGGATGCAAACATAGATAATAACCGATTATGTCAGTATTTTGAATGTTCCACTCTTGATATTTGCATAGTGAAGGTGAGACCCAATCTATGCAGTACGGTTTGATCTCACTATATGATGGTTTAAGGTAAGTATTATTCACGCCATACTTTATGTCTAACCTATGTTTTTATTATTGTTTCACCCATATACTCATGTATGCTCATTTGAGTAGGCTGAGTTTATTGGATCAGACAGGTGTGAAATAAGGGCCACGGTATGAAGATCGAAGATAATGTTGGAGGCCTAGTAGCTAATAAATATTTTTGTTTTTTGCGGTATTAAAGAGTGCAGCTGTATCATCATATGTTGACCCGACTCTATACTATATTATTTCTACTACAGTTGATCCATACGTGGGCATGTTTTCAGGTTCAACCGTGATTGAAGTATATGTAAAGAAGGTTAAAGAAAATCTATGGCGTAACAAAAATATTTAGATGCTATATTTACTTTATCTATGTAAGTTAATAAACTGAATTCACTTTCGTCATTGGAAGATAGTCTTGATGATGACTAGAACATCATCATCATTCATCTATGAGTCTCAAGTGAGCGATGTTACAGTATGGTAGTAGAGTGAGATTAGGAACATTTAAGTAGAACAAAGCTAAGAAAAGATAAGAGCAGTATTTGGGAAAAAATATGTATAATCGACACTCTAGGGAGAGGATGCACTACTCTCTCTATATATGTATATGTGTGTGTGTATATATATATAATATACTTGTATGTTTCTATATAGATATAAAGGAAGATATATCCATCTTTCTATTATTGTTTCACTTCTTTATCTTTTCATTTCTAATGAAGACTTACTCAATATAGAAGCAAGATGGATTTGAGAAGTGGACGAGTTGTGATATAAGAAGCAGGTGAGAGAAGAGAGGCTCAAAGTACGTATACTGATGAAGGAAATGAGGAAATAAATCTAAGAGTGGTAGGGATAAATCTACAAATCCAACAAATAAGGCAGGCATAGATATAAATGTCTTGTTTAGATAGTTCAGGGATCAGATGATGAGAGAGCTGCACCAGAGGCAGTTCAGCCAAGACCTATAGTAACGAGGGTGGACTTCCCAAAGATGAACAAAGACTACAAGGGATCAGAAGGAAAGGCGTTTATGGTGAAGGAGCCAGTAGTTGAAAAACTGAATCGGCTAAGGGTCTGTGAGTGCATATTTAGGAACATAAAGTTGGATGATGCGAAGAAGAGAATGCTAATATAAAGACAGTTGTAAAAAGATGCACTAGATTGGTGGGATGAAGTAATCGCTGAGGCCCTAAAGGGAGAGATCACGTGGGAGTAGTTTAAAGAGAGGTTTGAGGCGTAGTTTATATCAAAGTCTCAATAGGGTCTGATGCAAAGAGAGTTTATTGATTTGAAGCAGGGTGGCCTTACAGTGGAGGAGTACATCCAAAAGTTCAAATTATTAGCTGAGTATACCGGGGGATCATCAATACCCCAATGAAGAAGAATGATAAGTTCATCAGGGGCTTGAAGCAAGGTCTTGATCATAAGATGATGACTTATCTAGCATCTCCTTTTGAATTTGTTTTTTACGTGGCTAAAAGATATGATGGGATGTACCGGAAGCAGAGAAGAGTGGATATTAGAGCCAAAGCAAAGCAGAAGAAGAAGTTTTCCCCATATACGAAAGGCAAGAAGGGAGCGCCAAAGGGAAAGGGTAGAGAGGTTACTATTGCAGAAGTGGTCTGCTACAACTGCAAACAGAAAGGGAATTATGCTTCGAATTGCCCCACGGCTAAGAATGTTGAGAGGATGAAGTGCTATAGGTGTGATAAGATGAGACATCTAAAGAAGGACAGCCCAAAGTTTAAAGCACAGGTTTACGCTTTGGAGGGACAGAGGAAGGACCATCTGCTAAGGAGAAAGGCAAGGGGAAAGTCTTAGAAGGTTTTGAATTTCTTCAAGGGATGGAGTAGTTAGAGAAGCATAGTGCACGAGTGTACTGCGTTGAAAGGATAATTACTCCGACTCATCCGGATCACATAAATAGAGTGTATGTGGTCTTGGAAGAATGTGGAGAATTGCACAAGAGTGTTTTGTCTGCTTTAACTTCAGAAGAAGAAGATCTTGGAGCAGCACGTGTAGTGAAACTGAGATGTGTTTGAACTGGTTTCAGGATTGCCACCTCAAAAGTAGTGGAGTTTCGAATAGATTAGGTACCAGGGACTAAACTGTTTAGAAGACCCCTATGTAGAATGCCTCCAAGGGAGATGGAGGAGTTGAGGAAGCAATTGAGTGAGTAGGAAAGAAAGAGCTTCATAAGGCCAAGCTGTTCGTCTTAGGGAGCAGTAGCAGTGTTTATAAAGAAGTCCAATGGGTCATTGAGACTATGTATTTGACTATTGGAAGCTGAATGAAGGGCGGTGTAGAATAGGTACCCTTGCCATGAACTGATGATCTATTTGATTAGCTAAGGGGAGAAAAGGTGTTTTGGCAGTTGGACTTGGCTACATGATTCTATATCACCCCATGTATATACCCCATACTATCCAAGAGTATTACAGAGTAATACTATCAAATAATACAAAGAAGGAGGCTATATGGGATACATATGTTAATATTCTCTTGAATTAACATTCTTACATATTAAAACAAAAAATACATAACTTACTTATATGTACATTGTATTGACACAAAGCAATAGATACGTGCCTGCAGGATAGAACAATGCATAATATGTAGCAGATAACAAAGAACGCACAGTCAACGCACCGATAGCATACAGTAATATATATAATATAATAATAGTGTAAGAATACAATATATCTCAAATGTCAAATATCTCAATATAGGTGATGAACCATCAATATACAGCTCAGTGAATAAATGTGTGCCATGAATCATAATCTTATAAATATCATACATCCTAATACACGTCTCCTCTTAGTCCAATAAAACGAATGTTGGTCAAGTCGTCCCCGTACCTGAAATGTCTCGGATTGACTCGAGTATTCTCAGACTATGTCTAATCAAAGATCATAAGTAAGGCGATACAGTATAAACAAGAAAGAATAACATGATATCACTTCAATACACCAGATGGCATGTCAAAGTGTGTGCGTGTGTGTGTGTGTATTTATATAGATTAATCCTCGAGGCATTACATCTCCTAAGTATGTCAAATCCATATAAATAATAATAACCGATATCAAAAGATATCATTACCCATAAAGAAATACATTAAATTAGAAATCACATAATTAACTACACAATTGAATGAATCATATATTTTCAGAAACCATCGTCTAAATCCATAAAATATCAATAAGTAAGATATCACGAAGTATATCGGGCTAGTACGAAGCAATGCCCAAATATCTCTCAATCTCGTATTATATAATATCATCATCAAATCTCTAAAATCAATAAGAAAAATCTGAGCCAGTTCATAACAATGTTCAAATATAATCAATAAAAAGTAAGTTATTTATCAAAGAAGGAAATATGGTCAGCTATATTCAGGACATAGTCACAAGTACAATCTCATCTCATATAGCACCGAAACTAAATGAGATATTGATGGCTGCATGCCTGTTTAGGATCCCAGGGTCTACTAGCTGTATCTATGTAGCCGGATCTTTTCCTACAACTTTAGTTCACGTGAACCAAAACTAGATGGGAGGCTGATGGATGTATCCCTGCTCCAGGAACCCAGGGTGTCTTGCCGTATGCCTGTAGTCGAATCTGTTCCTACAGTCTTAGTTACCTTGACGGAAATCTTGACTCATGACCGCTCATAACAATGTTCAAATATAATTAATAAAAAGTAAGTTATTTATCAAAGAAGGAAATATGATCGGCTATATTCAGGACATAGTCACAAGTATAATCTCATCTCATATAGCACCGAAACTAAATGGGATATTGATAGCTGTATCCCCGTTTTAGGATCCCAGAGTCTACTAGTTGTATGCTATGTAGCCGGATCTTTTCCTACAATTTTAGTTCACGTGAACCAAAACTAGATGGGAGGATGATGGCCGTATGACTGCTCTAGGAACCCAGGGTGTCTTGCTGTATGCCTATAGCCGAATCTGTTCCTACAGTCTTAGTTACCTTGACCGAAATCTCGACTCATGTCCACCAGTGGCTCGTCAAGGCATACCTCGATCACGACCCTGCTTTGCCCTATAAGCAATAGATTGCTAGCCAAAGTGACACAAGGGGCTATAGGCACTTACTCGTCTACTGTGATGTGCATCCGATATAATATATAACAACGGTGTCGCAAATCTGGGGTACGACTCCACGATCAGGCCACTAGGGTGGATACTAGCCAATATGGTTTACTCCCGAACGATAAAGGAGCTGGAAAAAAGTAGGTAGACACATAGAGTACACATAATGGTTGCCACATGGCTCTACATATAAGTCACAATATGACTATAAAATACCCAACACAGCGAGTATCACATACAACATACCCTATATTGAGTGTCATCCACGGGCAACAAATAATTGAATAAATAACAAAATGTTGTCCCATGTGTTTCTAGTCCATTTATTCAATGCTTACACACTACACTCGCCCTCCTGATTCTATATAACGAGTCCAAAGAATAACTGGAAAAGTATAGTTGAAAGTCCAATACCAAATAGCATCACTAAACCGTTTATTCAGATTTCTCGCTACACATAATAGAACTCATCGCAAAATCACATAAAAGGATGTCATCATAATATCATATCAAATCACCAATCAAATCAATATCAACAGTGAATCATTCATGATATCGAAATCAGAATAGAAGTATGAAAAATCAGAAATGTAGATTTCAAACATGAAAATTCTAATTCGATTCAGAATTGAAATAATATTAAATTTCAACTAAATTTTTCTTCAAACAATTAAATCAAATATCTAAATATATATAAAGTATACTTTGTTAATTCACAAGTAATCACATTATTTGAGAAATCAAACTTTAAAATATCTAAGATATTAATTACAAAATGTTTCTTATTTCTTGAAACTACATAAACTTTTTAAATAATTATTTGAAACAAACTATAGATTACTTTGCAATAAACTAATAATTCTAAATAGAACTCTTCTTCAAACAAATTTTATATTTTTAAAATGATAAAATTTGCTAAAACCTTTATATCAAATAAGTTTACCTTATTTATATAATCATCAAGAATAAAGATTAAAACACTATTATTTACTTTAAATATATATTTTGAATCAAAATATTTATAACTCAAATATTAATATAATTTCAAAACATTCAACTATAAATAAATTACACAATTTAAAATGCAAACGGGCAAGGTTTTGTTTATAAATCAACGTTTCCAACCAACACATCAACCAACGTCCAATACTAATATACCCAACAATCCTAACAAACTATAGCGATCATAACAATTCAACTAATTTATCATCCATTTTCACAATAAGTAATCGATATCATCTAATAATTTATCCAACGAAACTAAACAGGTAGATATATGCGTGATTACACATAAATAACATAATGTAGACATAGTTATCAGTGAGAAAACTCATCCAATTGCCGAGGGAAGGCTTACGACTTCCGTTTATTACTTTATGGCCATCCTGCAGCTAATAAAATTTAAGCCACCTTCTCGATCGTGCATACTCACAATCACACACGCCTCAGCCCAACCACCGCCAAAAACTACACATCATCATGGACGAGCTACCTTTATCCATCATTACTATCGTGACATAATAGCACCAAAGCCTACCTCCAACCTCCCATGAACGCACATTACTATCACCACTCCCCTTCGAATCACGTACACAACATGACACATGCACATTCACCAATCATCAACCAAGGTCGGCCTCCACCACGCACCTAAATCGCGACCACTCTGACACCAGTCGCGATTGAGATCTAATCGTGCCTCTCGAAATCCATGCATCTTCTCAGGTCGCAGCTTCCCTCTCGATCGTGAATGCGATCTTCCCCCGACATTGCCTTAGTTAATCATTGATCAACATCACCCCTCAAGTCACGTTCGTCGCTCGATCTTGCACACGTCTCCCTCTTTTCTCTCTTTTTTCTATGAATTTTGATATTCGGGTTATTAGGTCAAAGTGGGTTCGTGTTAGAGAATGTAAAGAGCCGCAGATTCGGGTTTCAGTCGCGAATTCTCTGGAAGCTCGAAGAGAAGGAAAGGAGTTTGGGCCTTAATTGTTTGGAACCCGATTCCAAACCAATATAAATTCCAATTCAATAGTTTTTACTTAATATTCTATTGAATTTAACTTTTAATTCTCAACATATATTTATAAATATATTTCAATCCAATTTAAATTAATTTACACTTTGAAAAATAATTTATATTCAATTTAAAATAATTGATGGGATTCCAATAAATCATTCATAATGAATTTATTAATGGGGCATTTTACTAGAAGGACAAACTTTGCAGTCTAATTAGTTTCTAGAACACACATCCACAGAAATTAATTTTAAGGCCAAAGTCAGCAGAATATTTACTTTTAAGGACAAAGTCAGTAGTCCAATTATTTTCAAAGACATAATTTCATAGGTTTTTAGGCCTTAGAAACTAATTATTTTTGCATTTTGTCCTTAAAAGTAATTATTTCGGTTGTGTGTCCTAGAAACTAATTGCACTTGCTAAAAAAGTCCTTGTGGCTAATTTCCACTTTATTATTTTATATTAATTAAGTTCAATTTATTTTAAAAATAAAATCCTTTATTAATAGATTTCAATTAAATAAATATTCACTTTCAAAATAATAATTATCAAATATTGAATTTAAAAAACTTTATTTTAGTTAAATTTATGCATAATTACAACATAGAATGCAGGGTTGTTACAGACTCTCCCATAACAAAATTTTATTCTCGCAATTTCTTATGGGAGAACGTCATATATTATCCATACCCTGACTTTCTTCGTATCCCAAAAAAACCATTCCTTTATGTGGCTCACGCATTTTAAAAAATCATATTTTATGCTTCTATTTAAATAGATTCAATTCTTGACTTTCTATCTTCACATACGATAAAATTATGTGAAAATTTTCGAAGTGTCGGATTTTTCAAATTTTTTTGGCAGAGTCTTCTTTATACAGAGAGCATTCTAAAAAATCAAAACATAATATAATTACATGGTACATATCTCCAAAGCGGCATCCTAATACAGGGTGTCCCGAAACATAGGATAACAAGAAAATATCATATCATATACCGTTACATCGTAAAAATATACCTTTTTATTAGCAATTTTAAGCAACTTACCTCTTATTTTGCATGAAAAAGCCAGCCAAATGTACCCATATAGGATCACTAATATTCCTTTCCTGGCTTGGATTCACACTTGTATCTCTTCTGTTCATGTTTCCCTATCATTGAATGGTGAATGCTTTGGATATTTTAAAACTCAAAAAGGCATTAGATTGGGAGATCCTATCTCCTCCAGTTTATTTATTGCTGTTATGGAACTCCACGCTGTTCTCATCAATCAACAGTTTATAAACAAGAAAATTAAAAGACATCCTAAATGCAAGGAGCATAATATATCTACCCTGATGTTTGCTGATGATTTGCTTCTATTTACTAAACCTACTCGTGGATCCATAAGTAATATCTTCAAAACTCCGCAATGTTTTGCTTCTATGACTAGTTTAAGTATTAATAAAAGGAAATCCCATATAAGCATTTCTGGTCTATCTAACAGTGAATCAGATGACATTATTCTTCTCTCTGGTCTTCAACAACTGAATTCTGATGCTATCTATCTTGGAGCTCCGATGTGCACTGCAAGATTATCAACAACCTAATGCTTTACCTTTATTTGAATTTTTTTACTGATAAGCTTAGAAATATGCCAACCCCTAAACTATCTCAGGCGGCTAGATTAGTGATATCATTAATAGTATTGCTACGACAATGTGCACCTACTATTTCAGAATTTTTATTATTCCTAAGAGACTCATTTCTATGCTTAATAGAGCTTTCAATCACTTTTTGTGGCATGGGAATATTTATTCATCTAAACTGATTCCAATTGCTTACAAGATGGTTCAACTTCCTCGCAAATATGGTGGTCTCAACATTATTAATTTGAGGTTATGGAATCATGTAGCCACTTCTCATTTTGTTAACCTCCTTCTCAGTGGTAAAGAATGCTTATGGGCCTCTTGGAATCGCCACTTTAATCTAAAGAACAACTCTTTCTGGACCATGAACATCCCTATGGACGCTAGCTACTATGGAGATGTCTGTTGAAATATTGATCGATCTATCTCCCTATGATTAAATGCAGTATTAATAACTCTTTCTAGCATTCTCCTTGGAGTTCCCCTGAAGTTATTCTATCTACTTTGACTACTTACACCCTTTGAATTAACTCTTGTATCCCTGACAGTGCTGGTGATTACATACAGAATAATGTCGTTTCTCTGCCTCATGTTTGCTCGGCAGACCTTAGATCCCTATGGAGTACCATTCAGACTAATTTCAAGCATGATATTTTCGATGGCATACAATGGAATAAGCGGAATTTCCACTCTGTATCACTGGCATATAACCCTTCAGATTCAAAATCACGATAGACTTCCATGGTACTTGAGAATCTGGTCTACTGGATCAAAACCCAAGGAAAATCTTCTCCCGTGGAAAATTCTGAACAATGCAATTCATACCCAAGGTAATTCAGTTCGTAGGCATATTACTACTGTGTCTCTATGTACTTTATGCTCTCTTGCAACCGAAAATGTCGGCCATCTACTCTTCTCCAGCATGTACTTTTATCAATTATGGAAATGTGCTTTGAACCATTATAAAGCCACTCCTCTGATTCGTCACTTCTCTGCTGACTGGATTAGGATTTATAAAGCTACGCAATGGCGATCGCATGCTTCGATTCGCCTACTCAAGCTGCTGAAGAAAGTGATCTTAGTTATATGGAATGAAACGAATGCCAGAATTTTTTCTGGTAGCCTGTTGCCAATCTCGAGCTTGTTTCAGAGAGTTACTGCATGAAATATGCGGTTACGGTTTACTAATGGGTTTGTTTCAGCGATGTATTGCATAAAATATGCGGTTAGGGTTTAAATATGGTATTTATGTCGAATTTAATTCTAATCCTTAATTTTACCGTATGTCTTTGTAGTTCTGTACCTTTGGATTTTTTATGTGTCTTTTTTTCCCCTCTGTTAGTAAATCACTGTACAACCAGTATACAACCGACTAGCCAAAGTCGCCAACTAGTCCGTATATGCTTCAATTTTACCTATACAACTTTAAATAGTGGTCACATATAAAAAGTTATATCGAATATTCATTCATTTACTATAAAACAACTTCACATCCACATTTGAACCACTTTCAAACAAGTTTCAAATGGCAAAACCTGTTAATCGAGTTACGATTTCTAAAAGTAAATTGTTAAATAATGTGGTAGCTTTCCAAATATCTTTCGAATTGCAAAAATATAGGTTGCACCAAAAATTGTGGTCATTTTTATAAACACTGCAATCTTAGAAACAATTATTAAAGTACATGTCTACCTTTAAAATGTGCGTTTTTAGCCTAGAAAAGGCCAAAATTTTGCAAAACACTAAAAAAGTTAATGCTTAGGTTCTTTGCTTTCTGGAATAGGCAAAATATTTGAAATCGGATAAACCATTCAGCAGTTCAAACATTGTTTTTAATTAATGTTTTAATCATTGTTAAGCTCAAAATTTCCATTTCATTGTAAACAAAGTATTTTCTCTAATAACATAGCTTCCAAATGGAATTAAAATAGTCAAAAACGAATTGATGTTTTTAAATTTATGGTCAAACAAATCATTTCTTTATGTTGGAAAATTTTCAATTGGTAGGCCCTGATGCAAAAAGCAATGTCAAATGGGCATAAGTTAGCTCTATGGTTTGAAATTTTTTTTGTTCTTTCTTCTTTGAGGTGTAATGCAGTATAACAACCTGCCATTTCTAATAGACAAAACAATCGACGCCTTACATCATCGCACGACTTTCGGATACCACAAAAGATGATTGTTGGGGTAAAATTTTTTTTTTGACAAGGCCAGCCGGTTTTATAGTGGACCGTCCACTTTTTATTACGAACGTAATAAAAATTTGAGGTACAGGAGAAAGGTAAAAACACCTTAACTACTAAGAAAAAGAAAGAAAACAGCACAGGAGTGTGATAGACATATCACAACTACTATATGAATATAAAAAACAACTACTCCTCCGAAGAGGTAGCATCACCATCATCCACTAAATCCTGAGAAGACCCCAAAGGGACATTCCCCAACAGACCAGCATAGGGGCGGAAATGAGAAGCAAGATAAGGATCATAAGCCACAGAATCAGAAGAGTACAAAAGGAACGATCACAGAATGAATCAGCAAGCAAGATAGAATTCGATCTTGCAAAATAACCGTCCAAAACAAGAGCTAATGAGTCACCAGACGGTCTATAATAAAGGCATCTAAGGTCTAGATGATCATCAGAAACAAATCTAAAGAAAGAATCATCCAATGGGTTAAATCTCATGTCAGAAATGTGATCAACCCAACACCTCTCAGCATCATCCCAAACAATAGAGGGACAAGGCAGACCAGGAACAGGGGCAGCAACAGGAATAACAGAAACATCACCATCGACCAATGACAAACATGGCGGAACATGAACCTGAACAGGAACCGTTGAAACATCAGAAGGCGCCACAGAAGATGGAGGGGAAGCAGGCTGAGCAATACAGGGAGCCGGATCCGGGACAGATAAAGGAGCCACAAGCGGAGGAGCAACCTGAGTAGAAACCTTAGGGACCCGTTTCCTGAGTGGAGGCCGAGGAAGAGGGATCTTAGGAGCAACGGCGGTAACAACAGAATGCGAGCAGGCGATAGCTAGGTGGCCAAAGGAGTGACAGGAGGAACAAATATCTGGAACCCAACCATAGCGAACACGGACTTCCACCACGTGCCCAACAGCTAGCTGAACAGGTATAGAGGAAGGAAGGTGCTTAGAAGGGGAAATCTCAATCAAAGCCTTGTCGAACATCAATTTTTCTCGCGCAACCGTATTAGAGTCAAAACATTTCAATTTTCCTACATTACAAGCAAGCCAATTCAAACCAAGTAAAGGTTGAAGAGCTGAGTGGATATGGGAGAAGTAAACCCAAACAGGAATGGAGAGGACTTGCTTACGAGCACAAGAAACTGTCGGAGTCCAAGGAGTAATAATAAAAGGTTGTCCACCAAAACATGAAGGTTCAGCCTCAAGAACACGACAACGATCGTCCGGGGAGGAGAACAAAAGGAAATACATGGAGTCAACCAGCTTGACACGAAGATCACCATGAAGCTTCCAAGCCCTACGACAAACCGCAGCCGCATCAGGCAGGCGGTGATTAGGGTCTAAAAAGAAACCAACTAAGTATTCAGACCAATAGTCCACACCGGCTTGCATTACAATTGGAGGAGGAATCATTACTCCATTTTCCTCAACAATATCAAAATCAATCGGTTTGTAATCTCCCGCATTACGGGGTAGCGATGTAAAGAGTGGGGACCATGATTTCGAACAGGCCATAGTCGGAGCAGCAAGACAAGGAAGCTCCACATCAATGGGTTTAACAACAGGGTCAACTTGGAGGGAGACATCAGAACTTTTATCATTTAGACCGGGAAAACATTCCACACAGGCATAATAACGAACACCTGAGGAGCAATGTTCATGGTTCGAACAAACAGCAGCATCAACAAGTGTAACACGGCCCAACAAACCATTCGTTGCACTAACACTAACCGAGATACCAAACTCAGAGACAATAGAATGCTCACCACCAATTTCAGGTATGCAGTCATTACCAGCCGAAGGTATCAACGCCATAGAACTCGAGCTTGTGCAGGCAGCCTGGGAAGAAGGAGAGGCGAGCAGGGGAGGAAATTCTGAGTCAGATAGTAATGAAGGCATAGATTGAGAAGGCATATCCTTAAAAATCTTCCCAGATTTGCTGGAAGAAGGCGATTGGGAAGGAGCATAGGGAGTTTGGGATGAGAATCAGGCCTGACGGAGACAGACGGGAATGATGGAGGCAGAACACGAAAAAGCTAACAGAAATAGGGCACGCGAATCAAACTTGGAATGGACGAGGACGCCATTATTATTTTGTTACTTAGTCAAACTTAGTCAAACTTGGAATGTTGGGGTAAAATTAGAGCCAAATACTAACTAAGATATCGATAAGATCTCACAATGGAATGACAATATATAATATACCGAATATACATGAACATAATAGGATGAAAATATATAAAAGACCGGACTAGCAAAAACAACTGATAAATAAATATCAGTATATAAAATCATAATACATCAACTTCCAAAAGCATAGAGTTCTGAATGAATATCCGATACAGCAGTCTCATATATAAATAACAAATCTATCATGTACAAAAAAAATAACAAGTGCATACTTATATCAAAACATCGATGCCACACCTTGAAAAAGCTCCAGGTGCGGACCCTGCCAGCATATCCTCAAATGTAACTGACTCTCGAAATACTTAGTCGAGTACCCAAGAGTTGTCAAGACATAAGACGACAAATATAAAATGCAAATCCGACATAAAGTCTAGTATGAGAGGAACTATCTTAAAATACTATATATATTAAAACTATATACAAATAAATAGGAACTACTAAATCACAACCGGCCCTCTCCACAGACGTTGCTTTGGGGTAATCCCGATTGCCTATAAACATGTATAATAAATCCATCTCAAAAGTAGGGATCATACCATAACCTGCTCTTCTCCTATAATAACAAGTTAGCAAAATATCTTCCATTGCACTACAGTAGCCTTACTAATAATACATTACAAACGTACCATTATCGAACAATGATCCCAAAACAACGATCACTACTGCTAAGATTGATAAAATACGCCCCAATGCGTATGGTCATTATAGCTATGGTCGAATGGGTACGCCACAATGTTTATGATCACTACTATTAAGACTGAACAGGTATGCCACAACACATATGGTTACTACTGCTAAGATCGAATAGGTATGCCACAAGGCGTATGACCACACTGCTAAGACCGAATAGGTATGCCATAACACGTATGGTTACTACTGTTAAGACCAATCATTCGTAAAATTAAAAACGTAGGACCCAAAAATGTCCAAGCAAACATAACAATATAAAGCTATTCACGGTCCCTCTAAGACCATGTCAGGTGTGTCATGGCCATTAACAACACTCTAGGTACACCACAACAAGATTGATACCTATGTATGTCACATAAGCCCATACCTTGTGTAGGTCACGTAAGTCCATACCCTAGGTAGGCCAATAAGTCCATACCCATGGTGTGTCACAACAAGTAATACCAAACAAATCATATATTACTCTAAGGTCGAAATCTTATAGTACAGAGTCATTTTACATGTAATGTATGGAATTGCCATACATGGCTCTAGTAGCCAGGCCTAAAAAACACACCAGACAACTCTATCAAAACCCCATACTAATCCAAATTGCATTCCAAATGGAATGCATGACCTCAATGTCATAATACTTTTCCAGTATTCCCTCCCGGTCTACTTCAAAATCTACGGTTTTGGAATACGTGCCGGGGTGGATCCCGAGCGGGCTCAAAATCAACATATTCAATAATTTATCAAAATTTAACAAGCTGTAGCCTTTGAAAAATGGTGAAAAATGGTCTGAAACCTCACTTCTATCCAACTTTGTATGCAAAAGTTATCGCGTTTGGATGTTTGCACAATAAACAGTAGGTCAGTCGACCGGCGTTCCATTCAGTCGACTGAATCAGGGTAGAGATGACCTGTTTCCTCTTGACTAGTTGACTGAATGGACCTATTCAGTCGATTGAACTGACATGTTCCAGGTAATGAGCCTAGGTAGGGACAAATTTCGCTAAATGATTACCAATTCGCGCGCTGTTTCCTGTGACACTTCGTTCAATAAGTCGCGTTGCTAGAGCCTGCCTCCATCCCATCAGATATATAACATGGTCCATTTGTTGACATTTTGAAAGTGGCTTCTTAAGTATACAAAAACTAATTTCGATGCCATAATCAACTATTTGCATGAGTAGAGTTCAACAAGCAATTATAGCGATCTGGCTTCTTCTAATGCTCCAAAACGACATACCCGGCCTCCTTGCCTTGTGCATAGTTTATACGCATGTTGATATGCTCATTTGTGCATGCCATTCCACACACCTATGCAGGAATACACATCTCAACATAAATTACATTTTGAGCTTCACTGGGACGATTTCTCAATTTAGTACTCTCCCATGCAACTTAGCGCACACTGTGGTCACTATGGCTACATAAGATCGCTCGTAACATGCCTATATACGCATAGGGGAATTCCCATACTTATACATATAATTAAATACACAAATTTTTATACACAACTCTCATCAAAATTTCTAGTCACAACACTAGATTCGTTTTAAGCGTTGCTTTGCTCCAAATACACATGTACGTATGCCCGCTCGTGCAAACATACACGCATGTATATTTACACAAGCCATCCAAATATTACTAGATCAATTATTACTTTTACTTATTAATCTTTTCAATAAAAATAAAGTATCACTTTAAACCATTTCATATCTATTTTATAAAATATATTCTTCATTTATATAATCATGAAACCATTTTATAAATATTAATTATGCTTAATTAGTCTCTAATTTTTTAATAATAAGTGCTGGGTTCACAAACCACTTAAATTTTCTTACTAACATTTTACATATCAATTCAAATGGATTAGTTAATATTTTCTAATTATATGCATATCATTACACTACTTAATTAATCTCAAATCAACAATAGCATCACAACAAATGACCTAATTAGCCCAAATCAAACCTTGGGCTTACTAACTATTTTCAAAACATAGTATTAAGGTCTTAAAAAATTAATTAGCTAAGGGAAACATGATTACAACATGAATACAAGTCTAAAACCTAGCATAGAAATCTCTAAATAATTTCATAATACTTCATAATTATAAATAAATGTGTCAATGAAGTAAAATACACAAATTTAATAGGAGAACCATCACACTCACCTTAATTAAACCGAAGCTAAGCTCTAATCAACAAAAACCCAAATCTTGCTTACTTTAGTTTCTGAAATCAATAACATAGTTCCGATCCAAGCCAATTCCTTCGTGGGTTTTATAGAGAATTGGAAGAGCGGAATTATGGTGATTTTTACTTGATTTTAGGAAATTATTTAATGGGTTTAGGATTTGGGGATTAGAAGTGGATTAAGGGGTGATTAGAAGGAAGATTAGGAGAAGGAGAGTAAATGTGAAATGAAAAATGAGAATGAAAATACAAAAGCGTTAGCTTCATATAGGCTAGGTAAATGGACTCAGCCCAGATTCATCTCATTTCTAAAATCACTATTCATCTTTGAAATCCATCGACTCCAAACATATCGAACCTTATACTCAAATAAATTTTGGATGCTATTTCGAACTTAATGGAAAAGGTTTCAAGACCTAATTCCATGGTATACAAAAGTTAGCTTTCTTGATTGATTTACGAATTAAATGCGGGCTACTAGCTAAAAATCCATCGGTCGAAATATATCGATGCTTAAACTCATTTTGATTCGCAACCTCGATCCGGACACCATGGAAGTAGTCTCAAGTCCAAATTCGACCGTATGCAAAATGTCACATTTCATACTTCCAATTCAATAACGATAATATATTTAAATTAACTATTTAAATATATTATCGTTAAATATGCAGATTGTTACACGCAAATTTGAATGACGACCATCCACAATTAATAATTCACTATGCCTTTCCTTGAATTAATCAAGTGTATTAAAACACAAATTAGTTCAATATAAAAATCTGTTTAGATATTCTGAAGAATTTAGCCTATACTTAAGTTGCATCCTATAATGAGTATGTATGCTGCCCACTCGATATTTCCTCAAATTATAGATACAGATCTCCCAAATTAAGAACATTAAATTATTTCCCTTTGGATTTTATTATTATGTTGAAGGTACAATATTTTGTTTAAGAAATGTGTTTGCATTGATCATTTCATTGAATTATCATAGGATGATAGAACTGGTATGGAATTAGCAGTTTTCTTTAAATATCAAGGCAAATCGATCGATTATTTTAAGGTATAGTTTTTTTAATTAATAATTTTCCATTTTTCCAAAAATTTTATATATTTTTATTCAAAACATATTATTCTATCCAAACCATTGTATCGAAATGTCTCATCTTAGTATTTAGGAATTTCTATCGATAACGTTGGCCAGGTGCATCGACTAAAATTCTTATAACACTTAACATATGAATTAACAACAATATAAACTATTGAAATATTTTTGATCAATTAGCAAAAACAAATTCATATTTATTACATTGTATGCATGTTTGAATAAAAATATTTATTTTCAAAAATCATTTACACTTCCTATTCATTAAAGTCAACAATAATACAAATCATTACATATCAAATAAATAAATTTCAGTAGAAAGCTATTTATCAACATCCATTGCATACTTTGATCTCTATTGGATCAAGTTACTCTATTCATAGGTTTATTCATTTTCACTAATGCCAATGCCGACATTGCTGGTCTGAGTAACAACTCTTTATTTACTGTAACCTTCAACAACTTAAATCCCATTAAGAGACAAATACACCAAAGAAATATTGATAATAATAATAATATATATCGGGAAAAATAACAAGTACAATCCCAGATGATGACCCCAGTAATCATCGTATATATTCCTACCATCCCCTAATATAGGGTAACTACCCAACACCCCTCCAAGGGACAGAGACTCTAATTCTCTAAATTCTTGACTCGTGTCTCTTATATAATATATATATATGGTTCTGAACCTCACTCTGATACCATTTTGTGATGCCCATCCTGTATATCCATACTATCCAAGAGTATTACAGAGTAATACTATCAAATAATACAGAGAATGAGGTTATATAGGATACACATGTGATTATTCCCTTGGACTAATACTGGTACGTATTAAAACATCATATATATAATTTACTTATATGTACACAATATCGGTTCAAAGAAATAGACATGTGCGCCTCTAGGATAAAGCAATACATAATATACAGCGAATAACAAAGAATGCAGAATCAATTGCGACGATAACATATCTATGTATATATATATATATATATAATAACATAAGAATACAATACATCTCAATATCAAATATCTCAATACAAAGTGATGAACCATCAATATGCAGCTCAGTGACATATTTGTACAATGAATCAAAGTCTTATAAATATTATACAAAAATCCTAATATATATGTCGCCTTTAAGCCCAATAAAATAAATGGTAGTCATGTCGTCCCTGCACCTGGAATGTCTTGGACTAACCGGAATATTATAAAATAATACACAATTTAGATTATGTCTAATCAAGGATCATAAGTAAGGTGATATAGTATAAACGAGAAATGATATCATGATATCAATATCAAAGATAATCAAAACACCGGACGACATGTTAAAGTATATATAAATATAGAATAATCCGCAAGGCAATACATTTCCCAAATATCTTAAATCCATATAAATAATCAAAATTGACAACAAAATATGTCATCATCCATATAGAAACACATCAAATCAGAAATCACATAATCAACACAAATTGGTGAATAATACATATCCATAAACCATCGTCTAAATCCATAAAACATTAATAAGTGAGATATCACTAAGTTTATTGGGCTCGCATGAAGCAATGCCAAAATATATCTCAATCTTATTGTGACCACCCGAAATCGATGCCCGACAAACAACATCGAATCCGTATCGCCGGAGCTTACAACAACATTAGATGATAAACAACACAACAGAAACAAAAGATGATAACATTGATATACAATATAGATACAATGTGATATACATCATGATACAACAACCTAACACCATTAGAGAATTTTAACAACACTACAGCAAAAAAACATCTCAACGTGAGCAAAGCCTTTGACAGAATCCAAAACTGCAACTCCAAACCAAACTCCAAAGCCAAAGCTCTAAACTTCAAGCGAGAACCACCATCAAGCTGAACTTGTAGCAAATGCGATCCAAGTGCGATTGCCAAACCAAGAACTTCAAAGATCTAAAGATTTAAGAAGATCTCCAAATGCTACCAAACCAAAAGACTTCGAAGGCTATCGAATCTATACCTATTATTGGATTATATGAAAACCGAACTCTAGACTGTCCGCGTGGAAAATTGTGGGCACCCAGAGTTTAGGAAGGGAACAATAAACTCCAGGTTTGTCGTAGAACTGGTATGAGTAAACAAAAATATTTTATCTTTAAAACAAGCAATGAAAGACTTTTAAAAGAAATCCGCAATGCTTTTTGGAAAATGAAACTGCCATAAGGCCTCCTGCCACACACACAATGCAAACGCACACTTGGAGGAGATTTCTCCTTATGACAGCCAAAAATGCTTGATACGTGAAAAACATTTGATATTATTATTAGTGCATAGTGGAAAACCTTTCAAAAGTATAATATTAATCTTAGCTAGCATAGGTATCATTATACTATGCCTGCTATAGCTACCACCTGAGGTGGCAGGTTATACAACTGCAATCGTAAAGGGCGCGTATTGGATGATTGGATTTTCAACAAATGGTTAGGCATAGGAACTTCCCACACAAAATGGAATGCCTCTGGAGGGACGTCCCCAAGAACCTAACCAGATCTCTGCTACACAAGGTCGGGTTACCCCTTCCCGAAAGTAAGTACTGACACGAGTATGTCATCCCCCGGTCGTTACCGACCTTTATCCGAGGGCTCTCAATCCAACAACCACACAGTAAAGTATCTGGGTCTTCATACCATGATACCACTTTCAAATCAACAAATTAAATATCTGGGCTCCATACCATGATATCACTTTTTATCCAGAAGGAAATGGTCATACCCTCAGGGGGAGCTACCCTCAAATAACCTTGCTGCAACGATTCCTATTTCGACCATTACCGGGTTGTGCGGCTTGATGAAGTCACGTCCACAAAGCTACACTTTTTCACAAATTCATGCTTCGGTCAACAAATGATCAGCAGCGCTTTGTATGCCACATTACTAAATTGGGAATGTAACACTAGTAACCATCAACTACATAACCTCTTAGCTCGTATGTCTCAGAGAAGGGTGTTAAGCTAAGAGAATAAATCTCCGTCACCAAACAAAAATATATTTTATAGAAACCAGCTTTAAATCTCAAAGTGTAATGCCAGATACACATCCATACAAGTCTGTTCTGGGTCCGAACAAAACCGAACGCACTTCAAAAGAAGCTCTTGCAAATCCGGGTATCCACAATCCCGATCGAACTCCCCATCACATATGGAGAACTCTATACCGTAGCTACTCAGTGCAGATTCATTTGACAGTTTATCCTATCATTCTCGTAAATACCCGGTCTTCACCACCGGTCTTCAAATGCTATCCATAACGTCGTATCATTATACGGAATGAGTTATATGACAAAAAGTCCTCTCCCAGCTAAACCGAATAATGAGCGCAATATTTAAATACATATGGATATTTGGATTTCAGTTAAGTCATGACTTAGTGCCCCAAAACTTTTCTTTTCAAATGGTTTAAACAAATTACCATTTCCAAATCTTTTAAACAAAAAGATTTACTTCACAAAGTTCACCCATTTTTCACAAAGATGCATTTGCAGATTTAAAAAATTTTTCCACTACTAATCGGATTAACTCATCCAATCTTTTAATCAACAATTTAGTTCATAGCTTTCAAAATCATTTCCAAAGATTCATTCATATCTTGGAAAACCATTTCATTTCAAACTTGAAATCCCTTTTACACAAATTGGAAATTCTTTCCTTATAAAAGCTTTTATTATTTGAAAACAAATAGTTTTCGTTTGGAAGAATCCGATTTCACTTATACAAGTTAAAGCCCATTGGTTAATTTCAAAATTATAAAAACAACACTTTTAAATTGGTTTAAAAACCATATAAACTTGTATAACCTTCTTAAATCATAGTTTCCATACATAGAATACAATTTCAAATTTTTGAATTCAAATTTAAATCAAATTATTTAAATTTCAAAACTTTATAAAGTTATTCAAAATGATTTTTTTAATCTTGAAAACACCTTTCCAAAAGCTTTTCACTTTAAACCCAATCCATTTCCAAAACCATTTGGATTCAAAAATTCAATTTTAAAATTATATCAAAAATCCGTGACTTAACCAATTTCCACGTGCAATCCATATTTGAGTGTGTATGGTGTAGTCTAGGGGTTTTACTCACAATAATGCAACGTCATCAATCATTACAGATACAATCACAGCAATATCGATAAACGGTATAATCTTATAACGCTTATCTATATACACAGAATCATGGATAATATAAATGCATTATAGATAAATAAATTACATTCATCACAGCTTGAATAAAAACAATTCAAATCACAAACCATCACACAACAGAGATAACAAACAATTCACAGCATTCAATAGAATATAGTCATCCATAAGTAAGGTTAATTGATCATCTGATTAATTCAAATCAGATTGACCACTAATCCTGGTTAATTAATATTAATTAATCACAATCTATGTTAATTAATTATCCTTTAATTATTTATTAATTAACCTTAATTAATGAATTAATTAACCTTTAATTATTAAAGAATTAATCTTAATTAATTAATTAACCTTAATAAATTATTGTTAATTAATTAATTAATTAACCCTTAATTAATTATCATTTAATTAATTAATCCTAATTAATTTAAAATAAGTAATTATCTCGAATTACTTAATTAACTTTTACCATTAATTAATTACTTTTATTAATTAACTAACCTTTAATTAATTACTTCTTAAATTAATTACCTTAATTACATTAATTAATTATCCTTAATTAATTGACCTTTAAACACCTGATTAAATCAATCTTTAATCATCAATTATCCATCCTTAATTACTTTTATTTAGTAATCATTTTTAAGTAATTAATTATCCTTTAATTAATTATGAATTAATTACTTGTTTAAATCAAACCTAAATTATTAACAATATACCTTAATTATTTTTATTAAGTAATTAACTTCAAGTAATTAATTTCCTTTAACAAATATATTTTATTTAAACTTTAAAAAGTTAATTAACCATTAAAACATTCTTTATATTAATTAACTAACCTTTAATTATTATTAAGTTTATTCAAAATAAACTTTTAAAATAAAAATTATATTTATTTGAACCATTTTAAACTTGATTTATTAAAACAATTTAATTAAAAACCTTCTTAACTAATTTTAAACCTTAGAGGTAAAAGGAAATTGCTTTAAAATAAAATTTATTTGAAATAAATTGATTTTTATTTTAAAGTTTGAAATTGTTCAGTATAAAAACAGTAAACCCGAGCCAAAACTCGTTCTACCCGAGCTTGAACCCGAGCAAAACTAAGCTTCCACCTGCTTCGAGAAACCCGATCGATTTCACATGCTTCACCCCAAGATTTTACCGTCTTCCTCAAAACATTCGAAATACAGATACAAAAAATGTACGTATACGTGCACAAGCACATCGACCATCTCCGATCGACGATGAAGCCACCGGAACATCATCGACGATCACTAGAGTCGATTCAAACAACCCAATACACGAAATCGCCATGAAATCAAAATCTAGCAAATTCGAGGCCATATTTTTCTTCCAGAAACCTACTCGATCACCAAAATTCAATTCGCTCCACCGCAACAGGCCATCGAAAATCACACCACTCTTGCCGATGACGCTCCGTCCATCCACGAATTCAACCCCCTGATCCGATCGTATGAAACGTCTCGACGATGATGAAAATACCTCACGAACATGGTAGAAAAAAACACATGGTCAAAACCCTAGATCGATCCCAATCACCTTCCACAATGAATTATAAATTCTTTTCGCATTTTTCTTTATATAGACCATCGTTCCAGCACCTACTAACACGATCCCGAGGTTCAACATCGTGTTGATCACCAGAAATTCGCAATAACCCATTCTCTGTTCAACTAATAAATGCAACCCCAATTCGCAACTAAAAATTCTAGTTTTTTTAAAATTCGAGCTTTCAAAATGGTTTTAGATAATGTAATCCAATTTTAAATTCATGCAAATCAAAAATTGGGTAAAACTTTGAAGTTCACTATATTTCTTCATTTACACAAAACTATCTCATATTATATTAAAAATATATTTTTATAATTAAATTCTGATGATTGTGAACATATTTTGTTTTTACATTACTGGCTAAGAATGATTTGAGCAAATAGAATTGGATTTTGAACTAAAATTTAAACCTGCAATTTTTTTTGTTTTGTAACAGAGGCATTCTCCTAGTTCCCAGAAACATGCACAGTAAACATATACACACAGGCATAACCAGATCACCATATCGAGTTTATAACTTCCCAGATCATCACACGCAAACAAAATTCAAACAGATCCAAGGTCAAATAAGTGAGTTTACTAACCTGAGATGAAGAACAGAGAGGAAGCAAGCTTGAAACTGGAATTTGTAAGCTGAGAGTTTAGTTGTTGATTCTTTGTATAATTGGAACCTGATGATGAATTCCTTTTGGCTTTACTTTGATTTGAATTTTCCTAACTTGAAATTGTTTGCTTAATCTTCAATTTTCAGGTTTTGCTTCTTTGATCTGAAACTTGCTCTTATTTCAGAATTTGAAACTTCGAGATTTTTGTTTTGAAACTCTTTCCTTCCTTTTGTTTGCAAATTTGTTTTCAGTTTTGATCTGTTTCTTTTCTTTTTCTGGCTTTGATCTTTGCTTCAGGGATTTAGATTTGAAAAGGGTTTTGATTTCGTACTGATCTGTTTTCCAGATTTTTAGATTGAAGAAAATTTTGAATTCTTGTTTCTCAGGCTTTAATTTTTTTCTTTTGCATGTTTTTCTAAATTTAACTCAAAAGGAAACAATCCCCTTGCCACTTGTTTAACTTGACTAAAAGTTGTAATTTCCATAGTTAAATCTTCTTACACTTGTATTTACGTAATCTCTTTTATTTACAAATGTCACATGTGAACTAAATTATGTTTAGATCCTAAATCAAATTATTGTTGTAAATTTTATTTTAACCCTTTATGAATATAAATTTCATATGTTAACATATGCCTTTATTTTAAAAATGTTTATGTTTTCATATTTATATATTTTCACATTTGCACAAATTATATTTATTTCAATTGTTTTTCACATGAAATCTTAATTTAGTTTAATACATACATTTTAATATTTTCTATTCATACATTTTCCCATTATTTATATATTTGCACAACTTTTAAAAGAGAATGATTTGAAAATAAATAATCACATTTATTTATATATGTATATAAGAGAATTTAACTATAAATAATCTCTTGAAAATTATTACATTAATTCTCAAATTACATCTTTCAAATAGTAATATATATTAAAATTTAGAAAGAAACTTTTATTAATTTCAAAGCTTTAAAATCTACTTACTTTCAATACATTTATTTCTAAATCCAATTTCCATTTATAAAATACTTATCCTTAAATTTCAAAGCATCTATTTATAATCTAAATTTTTTATTTATTCTGAAAATTTTCTAATTAATTCACAAACAATTTCATAGTTTAATTCCACAATTAAATTAATTGTCAAATTAAACTTGGCTAAAATTCGAGAATGTTACAGATTCCCCCCCCTTAAAAAAAATTTCGTCCTCAAAATTTGTTAGGGAGACAAACAAAGAATAGATGAAAGATAGAGAAATATCTTTCCTGATCAAAACGACTATCTATTCTGTATTTGGCTTACCAAATCAGAATATCAACAATAGATATGAAAACAAACTCATTCAACTACGGAATAATTGGTATAGCTGATCTACGAAATATGCAGGGGCACTGGTTAGTTCGAAGGAACAACTAACCATTCATAGGATATACCGAAACCCAATGAAACAGACAAAAATAGGTTCGTCTATGATTTCAGATTCAATATTTTAACTCGTTTACGATTTGCTGAGAAATAAAACTATTTGTAGTCCCCGTGTCGAACTAAACTCAAACAATTTTTTTACATCATAAATGAGAAGGTTATCTTCTAAAATTCCTTTTCCTTTATCAGTCTTTGAGGTTAAAGGATCATCTTTGATTGCATACACCTTTGCTAGCTGAGGTTGCTTCGTTGCTGGGCAATTCCTCATCTATGCCCCAGCTTGTGGCAGTAATAGCATTCCTTAGATTCCTGCTCTGGCTTCATAAATTGCTCCCTCTCTCCTTGCTTCCTGGCATTCTTGCAACTATTCGAGTAATGGCCTTTCTTCAAGCAATTGAAACAAGTAACACCTTTCACCTTGTTATCCTGAGTATTCTTATTTTCTCTGCCTTGATATGGTTTCTTTTCGCCGAACTTCCTTTTCTTCCAATTTGGATTGTTTGCATTTCCTTTCTCCTCTAAAACTTCTTGTTTATCTAGAGTGGCATATCGATAACCCATATCGATCAATTCAGAGAAAGATTCCTTTATGTGAGCAGTCATTCTCTCATGGAACTTCTTATTCATTCCACAAATGAATCTTTCATTCTTTTTCAAAGGTGTATTCACTAGCTCTGGACCAAACCGAGATAATTCATTGAATTTGTTTAAGTATTCCTCAAACGATAAACTTTTCTACTTCAAATCCATGAACTCCTGGTACATTCGGGAGATACCAGCAGACGTCATGTATCGCTGCTCAAACCCCTCTTTGAACCGACTCCAAGTAAACTCATCCGTCGGCTCATCCACGGTAATAGTTTCCCACCATACTAAAGCCTCTTCCTGGAGTTTCCAGGAAGCTATCAAACGCATCTTATCATCTTCCAATTTTATTCCTTTGAAAATCCTTTCACACGATCGGATCCAGACTTGTTCTTTGATAATGGTTTCCTTCCCTATGAATGGCTTTCCACCAAGTCTAGAAAAGCTTTAATATAAATCAGCCAGATTTGGTTGAGATTGAGTGGGAATATCTATTGTTGCAGGGCATTGACCAATTGAAGTGGTATTTCCCCGTCCCTACCTCGTCCTCTTCTTCCACTCATTCTTACTATCTATAATAGTAAGAAAATCGATTTAGGCATTCGGACGAGATATCTTAGGGAATAACAACAGTTAAAGAAAATAGACTGAGCAATTTGGGTTTTCGGTTTCACTGGTTGTACTCATTCTAGGGTATACTTCACCCTATCTCTAATGAGCCATCTAATGTGTTACACTCCATAGAAAAAGTTCTTACTCAACCTTTAGCTCTGATACCACTTGTGACGACCTGAACTCGATGCCTGACAAACAACATCGAATCCGTATCGCCAGAGCTTGCAACAACATTAAATGATAAACAACACAATGGAAACAAATGATGATAACATTGATATACAATATAGATACAATGTGATATACATCATGATACAACAACCCAACACCATCAGAGAATGTTAACAACACTACAGCGGAAAAACATCTCAACATGAGCAAAGCCTTTGAAAGAATCCAAAATTGCAACTCCGAACCAAACTCCAAAGCCAAAGCTCTAAACTTCAAGCGAGAACCACCATCAAGCTGAACTTGTAGCAAATGCGATCCAAGTGCGATTGCCAAACCAAGGACTTCAAAGATCCAAAGATTTAAGAAGATCTCCAAATGCTACCAAACCAAAAGACTTCGAAAGCTATCGAATCTATACCTATTATTGGATTATCTGAAAACCCAACTCTAGACTGCTCATGTGGAAAATTTGAGCACCCATAGTTTAGGAAGGGAACAATAAACTCCAGGCCAGTCGTGCGACTAGTATGACTAAACAAAAACAGTTTATCTTTAAAACAAATAATGAAAGACTTTTAAAAGAAATCCGTAATGCCTTTTGGAAAATGAAACTGCCATAAGGCCTCCCGCCACACACACAATGCAAACGCACACTTGGAGGAGATTTCTCCTTATGACATTCAAAAATGCTTGATACGCGAAAATCATTTGATATTATTATTAATGCATAGTGGAAAACCTTTCGAAAGTATAATATTAATCTTAGCCAGCATAGGTACAATTATACTATGCCTACTATAGCTACCACCTGAGGTGGCAGGTTATACAACTGCAATCGTAAAGGGCGCGTATGGGATGATTGGATTTCCAAAAAATGGTCAGGCAAAGGAACTTCCCACACAAAATGGAACGCCTCTGGAGAGACGTCCCTGAGAACCTAACCGGATCTCTGCTACACAAGGCCAGGTTACCCGTGCCCAGAAGTAACTACTAACATGAGTATGCCATCCCTTGGTCGTTACCGACCTTTATCCGAGGGCCCTCAATCCAACAACCACACAGTAAAGTATCTGGACTCCATACCATGATACCACTTTCAAAATCAACATAAGTAAATATCTGGGCTCCATACCATGATATCACTTTTTATCCAGAAGGAAATGGTCATACCCTCAGCGGGAGCTACCCCCAAATAACCTTGCTGCAACAATTCCTGTTTCGACCATTACCGGGTTGTGAGGCTCGACGAAGTCATGTCCACAAAGCTACGATTTTTCACAAAGCCATGCTTCGATCAACAAATGATCAGCAGCACTTCGTATGCCATATTACCAAATTGGAAATGTATCACTAGTAACCATCAACTACATAACCTCTGAGATTGTACGTCTCAGAGAAGGGTGTTAAGCTAAGAGAATAAATCTCCGCCACCAAACAGAAATGTATTTAATAGAAACCAGCTTTACATCTCAAAGTGTAATGTCAGAAACACATCCATACAATTATGTTCCGTGTCTGAATAGAACCGAAGGCACTTCAGAATAAGCCATTACAAATCCGGATATCCACAATCCCGATCGGACTCTCCATCACATATGGAGAACTCTATATCGTAGCTACTCAGTGCAGAGTCATTCGACAGGTTATCCTATCGTTCTCGCAAATACCTGGTCTTCACCATCGGTCTTCAAATGCTATACATAACGTCATATCATTATTCAGAATGGGTTATATAACACAAAGTCCTCTCTCAGCTAAACCGAATAATGAGCGCAATATTTAAAAACATATGGATATTTGGATTTCAGTTAAGTCACGACTTATTGCCCCAAAACTTTTCTTTTCAAATGGTTTAAACAAATTACCATTTCCAAATCTTTTAAACAAAAGGATTTACTTCACAAAGTTCATCCATTTTTCACAAAGATTCATTCATAGATTTCAAAACAATTTCCACTACAAATCGGATTAACTCATCCAATCTTTAAATCAAAGATTTAATTCATAGCTTTCAAAATCGTTTCCAAAGATTCATTCATATCTTGGAAAACCATTTCATTTCAAACTTGAAATCCCTTTTACACAAATTGGAAATTCTTTCCTTGTAAAAGCTTTTATTATTTGAAAACAAATAGTTTTCGTTTGGAAGAATCCGATTCCATTTATACAAGTTAAAGCCCTTGGGTTAATTTCAAAATTCTCAAAACAACACTTTTAAATTGGTTTAAAAACCATATAAACTTGTATAACCTTCTTAAATCATAGTTTCCAAACATAGAATTCAATTTTAAAATTTTAAATTCAAATTTAAATCAAATTATTTAAATTTCAAAACTTTATCATGTTATTCAAAATGAATTTTTTATCTTTGAAAACACCTTTTCACTTTAAACCCAATCCATTTCCAAAACCATTTGGATTCGAAAATTCAATTTTAAAACTATTTCAAAAATCTGTGACTTAACCAATTTCTACGTGCAATCCATATTTGTGTGTGTATGTTGTAGTCCAGGGGTTTTACTCATGATAGTGCAACATCATCAATCATTACACATACAATCATAGCAATATCGATAAGCGGTATAATCCTATAACGCTTATCTATATACACAGAATAATAGATAATATAAATGCATTATAGATAAATAAATTACATTCATCACAGCTTAAATTAAAACAATTCAAATAACAAAGCATCACACAGCAGAGATAACAAACAATTCACAGCATTCAATAGAATATAGTCATCCATAAGTAAGGTTAATTGATCATCTGATTAATTCAAATCAGATTGACCACTAATCCTGATTAATTAGTATTAATTAATCACAATCTATGTTAATTAATTATCCTTTAATTATTTATTAATTAATCTTAATTAATGAATTAATTAACCTTTGATTATTAAAAAATTAATCTTAATTAATTAATTAACCTTAATAAATTATTCTTAATTAATTAATTAATTGACCCTTAATTAATTATCGTTTAATTAATTAATCCTAATTAATTTAGAATAAGTAATTATCCCTAATTACTAAATCAACTTTTACTATTAATTTATTACTTTTATTAATTAACTAACCTTTAATTAATTACTTCTTAAATTAATTACCTTAATTACATTAATTAACTATCCTTAATTAATTATCCTTTAAACACCTGATTAAATCAATCTTTAATCATCAATTATCGATCCTTAATTACTTTCATTAAGTAATTATTTTAAGTAATTAATTATCCTTTAATTAATTATGAATTAATTACTCGTTTAATCAAACTTAAATTATTAACAAATTTACCTTAATTACTTTTATTAAGTAATTAATTTCAAGTAATTAATTTCCTTTAACAAATATATTTTACTTAAACTTTAAAAGTTAATTAACCATTAAAACATTCTTTATATTAATTAACTAACCTTTAATTATTATTAAGTTTATTCAAAATAAACTTTTAAAATAAAAATTATATTTATTTGAACCATTTTAAACTTGATTTATTAAAACAATTTAATTGAAAACCTTCTTAACTAATTTTAAACCTAAGAGGTAAAAGGAAATTGCTTTAAAACAAAATTTATTTGAAATAAATTGATTTTTATTTTAAAGTTTGAAAATGTTCAGTATAACAACAGTAAACCCGAGCCAAAACTCGTTCTACCCGAGCTTGAACCCGAGCAAAACTAAGCTTCCACCTGCTTCGAGAAACCCAATCGATTTCATGTGCTTCACCCCGAGTTTTTACCTTCTTCCCCAAAACATTCGAAACACAAATACAAGAAAAATGCATGTATACATGCACAAGCACATCAACCATCTCCGATCGACGACGAAGCCACCGGAACATCATCGATGATCACCAGAGTCGATTCGAACAACCTAATACACGAGATCGTCATGAATTCAAAATCTTGCAAATTCGAGGCCACATAATTGTTCCAGAAACCTACTCGATCACTAAAATTCAATTCGCTCCGCCACGACAAGCCATCGGAAATCACGCCACTCCGGCCGATGACGCTCCGTCCATCCACGAATTCAACCCCCCCGGTCCGATCGTATGAAACGTCTCAACGACGATGAAAATACCTCGCAAACATGGTAGACAAAACACAGGGTAAAAACCCTAGAACGATCCCAATCACCTTCCACAATGAATTATAAATTCTTTTCGCATTTTTCTCGAGATAGACCATCGTTCCAGCACCTACTGACACCATCCCGAGGTTCAACATCGTGTTGATCACCAGAAGTTCGCAATAACCCATTCTCCGTTCGACCAATAAATGCAACCCTAATTCTCAACTAAAAATTCTTGTTTTTTTTAAAATCCGAGCTTTCGAAATGGTTTTAGATGATGTAATCCAATTTTAAATTCATGCAAATCGAAATTTGGGTAAAACTTTAAAGTTCACTGTATTTCTTCATTTAAAAAAAACTAACTCATATTAGAAAATATATTTTTAAAATTAAATTCTGATGATTTTGAACATATTTTGTTTTTACATTACTGGCTTAGAATTATCTGAGCAAATAGAATATGATTTTGAATTAAAATACCTATAATTTTTTGTTTTGTAACAGAGGCATTATCCTGGTTCCTAGATACATGCACAGTAAACATATACACACAGGCATAACTAGATCATCATAGCGAGTTCATAACTTCCCAGATCATCACATGCAAACAAAATTCAAACAGATCCAAGGTCAAATAAGTGAGTTTACTCACCTGAGATGAAGAACAGAGGGGAAGCAAGCTTGAAACTGGAATTTGTAAGCTGAGAGTTTAGTTGTTGGTTCTTTGTACAACTGGAACCTAATGACGAATTCCTTTTGGCTTTACTTTGATTTGAATTTTCCAAACTTGAAATTGTTTGCTTAATCTTCAATTTTCAGGTTTTGCTTCTTTTATCTGAAACTTGTCTTGTATTAGAATTTGAAACTTCTAGATTTTTGTTTTGAAACTCTTTCCTTCCTTTTGTTTGCAAATTTGTTTTCAGTTTTGATCTGTTTCTTTTTTTTTTGCTTTGATCTTTGTTTCAGGGATTTAGATTTGAAAAGGGTTTTGATTTCATACTGATCTGTTTTCCAAATTTTTGGATTGAAGAAAATTTTGAATTCTTGTTTCTCAAGCTTCAATTTTTTTTCTTTTGCATGTTTTTCTAAATTTAACTCAAAAGGAAACAATCCCCTTGCCAATTGTTTAACTTGATTAACACTTGTAATTTCAATAGTTAAATCTTCTTACACTTGTATTTACATAAGCTCTTTTATTTACAAATGTCACATGTGAACTAAATTATGTTTAAATCCTAAATCAAATTATTGTTATAAATTTTATTTTAACCCTTTATGCATATAAAATTTCATATGTTAACATATGCCTTTATTATAAAAATGTTTATGTTTTCATCTTTATATATTTTCACATTTGCACAAATTAAATTTATTTCAATTATTTTTCACATGAAATCTTAATTTAGTTTAATATATACATTTCTATATTTTCCATTCATACATTTTCCCATTACTTATATTTGCACAACTTTTAAAAGAGAATGATTTGAAAATAAATAATCACATTTATTTATATATGTATATAAGAGAATTTAACTATAAATAATCTCTTGAAAATTATTACACTAATTCTCAAATTACATCTTTCAAATAGTAATATATATTAAAATTTAGAAAACAAACTTTTATTAATTTCAAAGCTTTAAAATCTATGTACTTTCAATACATTTATTTCTAAATCCAATTTCCATTTATAAAATACTTATCCTTAAATTTCAAACCAAAATTCTATTTATAATCTAAATTTTTTATTTATTCTAAAATTTTTCCAATTAATTCACAAACAATTTCGCAATTTAATTCCAAAATTTAATTAATTGTCAAATTAAACTTGGCTAAAATTCGAGAATGTTACGCTTATATTATAGTGTATCATCATCAAATTTCTAAAATCAATAAGAAAGATATGAGAAAGCTCGTAACAATGTCCAAATTTAGTCAATAATAAGTTAACCATCCGTCAAAGAAGGATACGGGGTGATTATGCTCTAGACACAGTCTCAGGTATAATCTTATCTCATATATTCTTATCTACCACATGTGAACTAAAACCAAACAGGAGACTGATAGTCGTATGCCTGCTCCAGGAACATAGGGCCTACTTGTTGTACACTTCCTAGCTGGATCTGTTTCTACAACTTTAGCTCATGCATACTGAAATCATACGGGAGGATAATGGACATATACCTACTCCAGCTACTTAAGGTCTACCACCGTATGCCTATGTTGGATCTATTCCTGTAGTCTTTGTTACCTCAACCGAAATCATGATTTATGTGCACCAGTGGCTTGTCAATGCGTAGCTTTGGTATCGACCCAGCTTTGCCTCTACAGGTAACATACACTGGCCAAAGTGGCATAAGGGGCTAAGGGCATATGCCCATCTACTATGATGAACATCCGATATAATATATAACAATAGTGTCATGGATCTAGGGCCCAACCCTATGGTCAGACCATTAAAGCATATACTGGCCAATTTGGTTTACTCCCAAACTATAAAGGGAGCTGGACAAAGGTAGACAGACACATAAAGTATACATAATGACTGCCATGTGACTCTATATATAAATCACCACATGACTATCAAATACCCAATGCAATGAGTATCACATACGACTTAACCTATATTGAGTATCATCCACGAGTAAAGAATAACCGAATAAATAACACAACGGTGTCCCATACCACCGAGTGTTACTAGTCCATTTATTCATTTCTCACATGTCACACTCACACTTCCAATTCTATGTAATGAGTCCAAAGAATAACCAGAAAGTCCTATACCAGACGTATCACTAAACTGTTTATTTAGATTTCTCGCAATATAGAATAGAACTCATCTAATAAAAGGAGGTAAACATCATATCATCTCAAATCACCAATCAAATCTATATTAAAGGTGAATCATTCATGATATCAAAATCAGTATAAGAATATGAGAAACAAAAAAATAGAGTCCAAACGTAAAAATTCTATTTCGATTAAGAATTGAAAATATAATAAATTTCAATAAAATCTTTCTTTAAACAACTAAATCAAATATCTAAATATATATAATGTGTGCTTTATTAATTCAAAAGTAATCACATTATTTGTGAATATAAACTTTAAAATATCCAAAATATTAATTAGAAAATACTTCTTATTTCTTGAAACTATTTAAACTTCTTAAATAATTATTAAAACAAACTACAGATTACTTTTCAATAAATTAATAATTCTAAAAGAACCTTTCTTCAATAAATTTTATATTTCTAAAATAATAAAACTTAGTAAAACTTTTATATCAAAAAAGTTTACCTTATTTATATAATCACCATGAATAAAGATTAAAATACTATTATTTACCTTAAATATATATATTTTGAATCCAAAATATTTATAACTCAAACCATAATATAATTTCACAATATTCAAGTATAAATAATTACACAATTAAAAATGCAGACGGGGAAGGTTCAGTTTATAAATCAACAATTCCAACTAACACATCAACCAACATCAAATACTAATATAGTCAACAATCTAAACAAACAAAAATGATCACATAAATCAATTCAAACAAATTATCATCCAGTTTCACAATAAGCAATCAATATCAACTATAACCCACCAACCAAGTTAAATAGATAGATATATGGGTGATTACGCGTAAATAACATAATGTGGACATAGTTGTAAGTGAGAAAAATCATCGAATTGCTGAGAGAAGGCTTTTAGCCGTTGCTTTATCACTTCATCTCTATCATGATGCCAATAAAATTTCAGCCACCATCTCGATTATGCATACTCACAACCTCACACACCTTAGCCCAACCACTGCCAAAAACTATATGCTGCCATGGATGAGCTACCTCTGTCCGTCATCACCATCGCGATATAATAGCTCCAAACACTGGCTCCAACCTCCCATGAACGCACACTGTTATCACCATGCCTCCTCCTAATCACGTACACCACTTGACACGCACACTTTCTCCAATCATCAACCCAGGTTGACCTCCACCTTACACCCAAATCATGACCACTCTGATACTAGTCGTGCTCCAGATCAAATTGCACCTCTTCAAACCCATGTATCATCTCAGGTCGTGGCTTCCCTCTCGATCGTGAATGCAAGATTCCCTCAACATCACCCTTAGTTAATCATTGCTCAACATCACGTCTTAAGTCACATTGGGCACTTGACCTTGCTCGTGAATCTCTCTTTTCTATGTGATTTTTGATTTTTGGGTGATTATCAAAGAGGTTCGGGTTAGAGAATGTGAAGAGCAGTGATTCGGATCTAAGTCGTGAATTCTCAAGAAGCACGAAGAGAAGGAAAGGAGTTTGGCCTTAATTGTTTTGAACTCAATTCCAAACCCAACATAAATTCCAATTCAATTATTTTTACTTCATTTTCTATTCAAATTTAAATTTTAAGTCTCAACATTTATCTATAAATATATTTTAACTCAATTCATATTATTTTACAATTTTAAAATATTTCATATTCAATTTAAAAAATTGATTCGATTCCAATGAATCGTTCAAAAAGAATTTATTGTGTAAGTTCAATTATTTTAAAGATAAATTATTTTATTAATAGCTTTCAATTAAATAAATATTCACTTTCAAAATAATAATTATTAAATATCGAATTCAAATAGTTTTATTTTAATTAAATTTATGTATAATTACAACGTAGAAAGTAAGGTTGTTACAGGTTCCCTCAGCTGAGATTGCAAAAGAAAGCATTCCTTTTACTATGTTCAGTACAAGGTTTGGTTCATATGTGTGGGTGGTTATTCTATTTGGGCTAAACAATATACATGTATACTTTATAGACTTGATGAATGGGATCTTTCAAAGTAAGATGGATAGGTATGTGTTGGTGTTCATAGATAACATTTTTGTCTACATGAAGGATGAGGAAGAATAAATAGTTCACTTAATGCTCATGCTGGAGACATTGAGACGACATAAGTTGAAGGAAAAAGTTTCTAAGTGTCAATTTTGGAGAAGGGAATTGAAGTTCCTAGGCCATGTGATTTCGAGAGAAGGGTTAGCTGTAGATCCTTCAAATGTAGAGGTAGTAAATAGGTGAAAGAGACCTAAGATTATGATGAAAGTGCGAAGATTCTTGGGATTGGCTAGTTATTATCAAAAATTTATTAAAGAATTCTCCTGTATAGTTGCACTGATGATGAAACTGACCAAGAAAGGTGAGCAGTTTGTTTGTGTGCAGGAGTGTGAGAAAGAATTCCAAGAACTGAAGTGTAGGTTGAAAATTGCACCTGTGTCGGTGTTGATGTTGAATGGTTAGGCATACATTGATGCATCAAATTTGAGGTTAGGCATAGTGTTGATGTTGAATGGTAGAGTTTGCTTATGCATCTAGGCAGTTGCGACCCTATGAAGTTCGGTATCCAATGCATGATTTGGAGTTGGCAGCAGTTATCTTCACGTTGAATAGCTTGAGACATTATCTATTAGAGGAGAGGTTTGAGTTGTATACTAACCACAAGTCCTTGAGATATTTGTTCTCTCAAAAAGAGCTGAACGTAAGGCAGTAGAGATGGTTATAGTTTCTAGCATCATATGATTTTAGGATAGAGTATACCCTAGGAAAAGGCAACAAAGTAGCTAATGCCTTAAGCCAAAAATAGCAAACTTTTGTTTTGTCCATAATAAAGGAATGGACCATCTGAGAAACACTGTCTAGTGTGATGTGCGGTTTTGGTCTAGTATAGGTTCGAGCAGTGCATCTAGAATGCCATCGTGCTTAGAAGTCAGGCATGCGATGGGAGAAAGGATAGCTGAATTGCAGAAGGGAGATGAGTTAAGCACAGACAGTAAGGAATTTGGACTCATGAGTTGGAGTAGCAGAGCTGAAGGGATTAAATGTTGATAAAGGTAAACTGCGAACGAATGGTAGGTTAAATGTTTCGAGTATAGATGAACTGTGAAAGGAAGTATTAGATGAGTGTCATCATTTAAAGTTTACTATACACCCTAAAGGTATGGAAACATACCAAGATATGAAGAGGAGTTTCTTTTGATGTGCGGTTAAAGAAAGATATCGGGGAGTATGTGAGAAGATGTCTTATACGTTAGTAGGTTAAGGCAGAACATCAAAAGCTAAGTGGGATCCTGCAACCTTTAGAGGTTCCAATACGGAAATGAGATTCGGTATCTACGGACTTTATAAATGGGTTGTCGAGGAAAAGGGAAGAATAAAGGCATATGAATCATAATTGACAGACTAATTAAGTGTGCACCTTTCTTTCTAGTGAAGGCTAGGAAGACTATGTCGAAATTAGCAGAAATGTATGTGAAGTTAACAGTGAGACTACAAGGTGCTTAGTACTATTATTTGTGATCAAGATTCGCTGTTCACTAGCGTGTTTTAGCAAATTCTACAGAAGATATTGGGTACAAAATCGCACATGAGAGCTGCATGACATCCGTAGATAGATGTGCAGTCCGAGAAAAACAATAGGGTTATGGAAGACTTGCTGAGAGCATGCATTTTAGACTTCGATAGATCTTGGAAGGATTACTTGTATCTGTAGAGTTTTCATATAACATCTATTAGGGCTGTATTGGAACGGATTCATATGAGGCATTGTGTGGAAGGCTATGTAAGTCACTTAAATGTTGGCTAGAGGTAGGGATAGGATTGTGTTGGAACCAAATGTGGTGAAGGATGCTACTGAGTGGAACTGATTCGATCTAGAATGAGGGCAGTGTATTCTAGGTAGAAGTGTTATGCCGATACAAGGAGGAAGGAACTAGAGTTTACAGTAAGCGATCAAGTATTCTTATAGGTTTCTCCAATAAGATGTGAAATGGGCTTCGGGGATCTGGAAATTTAGCACCCAGATATGTCGAAACATTTTCGATCCTAGATAGGATTGGAAAGGTGGCATATAAGGTGGAACTTCCTAATGATTTTGCAGGGATACATAATGTTTCACATATTATGTTTGTGGTAATGCATTAGAGATCCAAGCGTGGTAGTTAATCAAAGCATGGTAGAAGACCTAGCCATAAAGCCACATATGACATATATGCGCAGACCAGTTTGAATAATGGATCGGGATAAGAAGTAACTTTGAAACAAGGTAGTAAAGCTAGTGTGTGTCCAGTGAAGCGTAGATCGAAAGGACTATATGTGGGAAACAAATGATATGGTTAAGAAGACTTATCCAGAATTATTCATCGTAGATTAGCGCATGAGATATGTATTGAGTTTTACTATTGCAGACCCCCCCCACACATTTATATGTGAATATTATGAATGTTTATCGTATTAATAGATAACACTAATACGTTTTCATGGGTATGCTTAGGGTGAGCTTGGAATAGAGGACAAACCTCCCCTGAACCTTAACTTAATTTCAAGGGATAAATTCCTTTAAGGAGGGAAGATTATGATGACCCTAAATTTAAATTAATCAAATAAACTAATTAAATAACCAAGGCGACCTAAATAAGAAAAGTAGGTGAAATTAATTAATGGAAAAGGGATAGGAGGGCCCAAGCCTAAATTATCGTGGGACACTAAACATTACTCTTTCCATTCATTCATTTCATCCTACTCAAAATAAAATAAAAGCCAAAGAGAAACTTTAATGGTGGTAGCTTAATATGGGAAAATAGAGAAAAGATAAGGAAAATGCAAGTTAAAGTGGATTAAGAAGAATAAAGCTAGACATCATCAAAATCTAGATGAGTAATACTTAACCTTTCTACACCTATCCTTAATATATGATCTCGGTTTAGATTTGTATGTTTTTAAGTATGATGGGGTTCATATAGATTACTATAAGTAAATATACAGGTTTAATGAATGCTCTAAGGGAAGAATGGATAAACACGGGATGTTTAGACAAGTTTCTCTTCTTTAATAAGCTTGAAATATAGTGAAAATCTTATACGATGTTCTAATCATGATGTTAGAGATGGGTTTTTAGTTTGAAAAATTTCATAATCATATATGATTTTGTGTGATTTATTGAAGGTGCCCTACTAGAAAATAAATAAGGAAAACAGCTTTAAAAATTCCAAATAAAATTAAAGAACGTTAGAATAAGTGTTCAGTAATTCTGGGAATTTATTGAGATTTTAAACAATAAAAATAAACTAATATGTGCTAAGTACTGCGCTAGGGGAGGTGGGAACTATGCGACGCTAGAAAATAAAATTATACGAGAAAATATATAATAATAAGTGTCAGGTAACTGCAAAACCAAATCTAAATCATTTGCTAAAAAGAAAGAAAAAAGGTAATGCAAATAATAGAAAGTAGAATAAGGACGAACAAGATAATGACACATGTAAAGACGTTGTCAGGGATGTTAGAGTTTGTATGAAACGGTGATTGAATGGCAATCCTATATTATATGTAAGAACCGCACACAACATGAAGGGGTCATGGTGTGCTATAATCGGAAAGGAAACACTTAATAAGAAATGTGTGAAGCACTCGGTGTTGGGGCAAGGTCAATACAGGAAGGGATAAGTGGGTGGGACTCGGGGAGAGGTCAGGTCAGTATGGGAAGGGATCGTGCGCTCGAAATAAGATTGGAAGGTCTATTGACGTCGGGTGGTATGATCACTCGAATGCACAATTAATGAAGGTCAGGATTGCTATTCAACTTCCAGGGACTGCGGTAGGGTGTTCCAAGCTGTTCCAAATTAACCAAATGTTTAGGGGCTACATGTGGGTTTCTTTGTGGTCGTCTGCCATGTGGTGATTCCAAGCAGTTTAAAATAGCAAGTAAATAGATATAGAGGGAGTACAAGCGGCTATTTCTTTGTAATTCAGGGCTTAAATAATTAAATTTTTATGTATTGCTAGTGGATGGGTCCACATAGTTTAAACTAATGAATGAAGACCATGTTGGGATGATTCCAAGCAACATTAGATAAGAGATAAACCTTGATGGGATGTTAAGAAGGCACTGTGCATAGGGTGCAGTATCAAACGGGAATAGTTTATTAAGGAATAATCTAAATTAGGAATTGAGTGGGAGTTGCATCGGGGGTACAATAGTAAACGAGGAACACTTTGGGAAGCATAAGATGCAGATGTAGATAAGAAACCACTTCATCAGTATTTTGAATGTTACACACTTGATGTATGATTTGTGAGGGGGAAACACAATCTGTATAATACGGTTTGGTCTCACTATATGATTGTTTTGGTAAGTATTATTCACACAAGAATTTATGTTTGACATATGCTTTTATTATTGTTTCCCATAAACTTACGGTGCTCACTTTAGTCGGCTAAGTTCATTGGATCAGACGGGTACAAAATAACAACCATAGTACGAAGATTGAAGACAGTGTAGAAGGCCTAGTGGCTAATAAAGATTTCTGTTTTCTACTGTATTATGGAGTGCTGGCCGCATCATCATATGTTGATCTGGCTCTATAATATGTTATTTTCCACAATATTTGACCTCTTATATGGGCACATTTTGGGTTTAATTATGGCTAAAGTATATGTAAAGAAGGTTAAAGAAAATCTATGGTGTAATGAAAATATTTAGCTACTATGTTTACTTTATCGGTATTGATTGATAAACCAAACTCACTTTTGTAGCCGAAAGATAATCTCGGTGATGACTCGGCATCATCAACGTTCATTTTCAAGTCTCAAGTTGGTGATGTTATAAATAAGAGACACTAATGCCAAGCTTGCCTCTTCACATACTAGATCTGGGCCAATCACCTACTGCCATGTCCTCCTGTAGTAGGGAAAAAGGAAAGGAGTAGGTCAGACAAGAGTCTGGTGAATGAGTTGCATCATCAATATATGGTGATTACATGCAACTGACGCTATTTATAGCCTATGTGACATAAAGTGTCCTACTTGTTTTTGTGAGTTTCATCACTAGGGTTAGTCACATTTAGTTAAGGAATATAAATCCAAACACACCGATACCTAAACGTCTTGTGAAGGTTTATACTTAGGGTCGAACAACGGACCGAACCACAAAACAACGACGAATCAGACTAATAACGCTGGGACGGCTAATAACATAGGATCGCATACAACATCACTCTTAGGACTACATCACCCAAACTACGACTACTACATATCGTACTTACGCAGTGAGAGGAGCTGGCAATTCCAACTCGTGCTAAAGATGACTTATGGTCTGTAGTATCTGTGTCCAAGCTCAATGTAACGCCACTTATTGCACCGTTCCATGCATCCCACAATAGTGTCACATGTTAATTGCCGTATGCACCCGTGAACCTCCCGTTAGTTTCTGGCTACACACCTCTCCAGGCATCCACCAACAGTCTCATGCATCCATCGAAGAACCTCTTGTGAGTGCCACTTGCCGTCGAGCCGCCTTATGTCGAATACTAAATGTGCCGAATAAATAGTGTCGAGGCCTAATTGTCCGTGTACACATCTATCTAGTCCCAAACATTCTCAAGTCAAGAATTATGAAACTATTTTTCCTACCAATATACTATTATATATACAATAATATATAAACCTAGGCCATAGGCCGAAGTTCAAGTCATGTCTGAAATTTGACGACTGGTCGATTGCTAAATACTGTAGTGGTCAACCACTTATTATTGACCAGCTACAATAAGCCTGTCGCCTAGTCAATTTAAATTAGGGTAAACTATAGATTTGTTTTGATTCGTTTATTTGATAATCAATCACACTTTTTTTGTACACTTTCAATAGTGAACCTATTTCGTTAAATCTATAATTCCAATAATTTCCGATTTTAGTTTTTAACCATTTCATAATTACATAGGCGTATTTGTATCTCAAATTAGCTTAGGGTGAAATCAATAGGGTATCGATATAAACACATGAAATTTTATAATTGGATATGTTCATATTATAATCAATCTAAATCAACTTATAGCCTAATTTTTATTTAATCAAATTTATATCAAATAGGGTTCACATTCATATGGTTTATATTTCTATCAAATTCCGAAAAGTCGCAATTTCTTAAATAAACAATGTCTCGGTTTTAATTGGATAAATTTCTAGATCAAACAGGCGTATAATTAAACTCGATTATGTATAAACCAACAAAGTTAATAATGAACCCAATCACCTCTTAAGCGCTTTCTTCCTTTCACTCGATTTGATTCGCCCCTCCTTGGATTTGATGTAACCTTGTTTATCTTGTATTTCTCTGATTTATCTTTTAATTTTTGTTTCAAAAAGTTTCGAAGAGTAAGAGAGTTTGGAGCATACATGATATAATAAATATATTAGGGATCTTACTACCAGATTTTATTGATGCTCCAATCGAGCTTAACTGTTAGATTTAATTATCTAAAATCCAGGCTATTTAGCCAAGCCTAACCCTAGCCAATGGCGCATAATCGGTCGACTGAAGGGTTTAGGGCGGTCGACCACTAGGGTCGATCTGTCCTAACCAAGGTATTGACTGATCAAAGTTGCCTATTTTACAATTGCTTACTATATATATTTATATCTTATTTTATTTTCGATTCCAAATTTTTAAACTTTAACAACTTTTTCATAGGAATTTCGATTACAAATCTTTATATGTGAAAATTGTTTAAAAATCACCACCAAAGCATTGGCACAAGTTTCGTAGCCAAATTCTAATGTTTATAAAAATCCACTTTTACCCTTATTATAATTAAATTAATTTCTTTTATTAATTTTTCAGTTAATTTTATGGGTATCACATGGCCCCACACATAACATGTTAGACATATCTGACTAGACGCGAATGCGAACCGAGGTAAAGAAATCTACGAACTCACCCGTACTTCCTTATGGAGAAAACTTCGATATAGATGGTTATTTCAAATATTTTGATACGATTTTACATAATTTTCCACATGTGTAATACATGGTAGAAAATTTTGATTTTACCTACTAGGTTTTCATATTTATCTTGTAGTACACGGGTGGAAAATATAAGGAGCACTGTGACAATTTATTTTAAAACTTTCTCTGTGGTCATAAAACATGAAGTTCCTCATTGTTATTTCTTCGAGATATAAGATTTCCAATACAATGAAATTATCACCGGTCCTACAACATGTAAAATACTACTTACTCTTATGCTTTGATGATGTTTATCATATATATCCTTCTCTCTTTGATCCATTTTTCAATTGATATTCAAACAGAGTAATATAAAATTTCACTAGATAATTACACCACCTCCAATTAGTGTTGCCACACCTTACTATCCACTTATTTCCTCTCACACCACTACTTCCCATCTCTGTTTGCCAATGACATCTTCTCTATCACCATCGTTTCTTTTTTTGCCAAAATCTCCAACTCAAACGTAAATCATAGCTATGCCGCAATGCATCGCCACGCCACCTCACCCGAACCCTAACCAACACCATTACCATAGTGGATAAAAAATAAACAACAATCCGAAATGTTAAATTAAACTACTATCATATTAATGCAGTACTAAATCCATTTCAGTAATTCAAAAATGCTAAAATAAAGTTGGACTAAATAAACTAAAATAAATTTCATTTTCACATTTCAAAAAATGCTAAATTAAACAAGCACTATACATACATAACATTATATTCATTTTTATAACTCAAATAATAGGAAATTAAATTAGCACTAAATGAACTAAAATAACATTCATTTTAACAGTTCAAGAAATGCCAAATTCAATTAGCATTATGTTATATTCACTTTTATAGTTCAAATAATATTAATTCAACATTTTTGGCCTATTACTTCGATAAAAAAAGAACAGCCAATGCCGCCGCCACCACCACCATTGACGTCCTACCTTCACCAGAATTCACCGATGAAAACCTTAGATATAAACACCACCATCGTATGTCATAATCTCCCCCAATACCACTACCAGCTATGTTTGTCGATGCCGCAGCTACCCACACTAGCTTCCTTCATCGTCTACGCTCACCCTAGTTTCCCCTGCACCCATCCTTAATTCTTTACGATGTCCTCACTTTGAATATTTGATAAATATTTTGTTCTTCAAAAGAAAATTAAAACTTCACGTTCTACAATGTATAAAACATATGAATTTTAATGAATGATACAAATGTACACCATTTCCATAAACTATTTGTTGTACTGTTTCGATCTGAAGATGCTCACAGTGTTTCTAAATGCAACACAATATATGTGTGTGTGTATATACATGGACATACAATAATCATTTTATTCCACAAGAAAGAAGAATGGAACAAAGTACATCTAGCTTACCTTCTTGATAATAAAATAAAAGTGATATGTACACAACAAAAATACAAAGACTTGTTTTTAGATACACCATTTATTTTAAGCCAAAAACAATATTTAATTCGTTTTCCAAAAAACTATTTTGTTACATGAGATGATCAAACACATTTTCTTACCATTAACTCATGAACCATGACTGTAACACAATTAAAATTATCAAATAATTTACCATGTCGTACTATTCATGAAGCGTATATTAGTAATTGAAAAATATTTTTCTGCTATGAGATAGTTCAAGGTATCTGTGTGATATGGAAATTTCTTTCCTAGAATATGGACGGATGCACATCTCAACCAATCAGACGATGTGCATGACATTGTGACATAGGTATTTGAGATTGTTTAGGCTACTAACCTGGTAGAAAATATAGTTCGGTTTGGTTGCTTATTAAATATTAGCACAGCAAAAATTTTTTTTAGCTCGCTCATTAATTCTAGAAACTTTCCATTTCCTTCTTAACTATCTCTTGACATCCCGCTTTCAAACCTTTTACTTTATCAATTTACACTTATTTTATTCAATCTCTACCATCATTTTACATCCTACTATGCAAATTTAAAATTTTATACAATTATCTAAAAATAATTCATCAAGTACCTCCTAAAATTTATATTCAAGTCCATATATCTACACTAGTTATACAAAGGGTTAGAGGTGTCACTCATCTAATCTAATTGCTAAAATAATCTTCCTCTTTTAAATCCTAATTATTCAATATAAATGACATGGAACTGCTATTCAACTACATTGGACCTCTTCTCTTGGAATTTTCCTTCAATTAACAAAGAAATGTTAAGGAAGATGAAAAATGGTAATATTTAGATCATTACGAAAATCTAACATTTTAGCACGAGTCTCTATCGAAAATTTAACATCGGAAGGAAGTATCAAGATTGATTTGTCACAATAACCATTGTAATTTTTTTTATACAATGGAAGCTTTTGTTAACTAATTACTTTTGATTATTTGTTGGTCAATCTTATTCAATAGTGCAATATCCCATAAATTTTAGAAAATAAGGGCATTTTAGTAATTTTAACTAAAAGGAAAAATGTTAGTTTTACAAGCATTGGAATAAGGCAATTAAAATTGTACCAGTTGGTAGAGCTCATTTTTCTAGTCGGAATGATATATTGGTTTGCCTAGATCGGAACTCGAATAGTACGCGGGTTTTAAATGTAGGTTTTTGAATTGATTTAAACGGGCTCATAGCCTATTAGACTGAAACAGTGCTTAGAAGGCTACATTAGGATACATAGAGAGAATTTGAATCATTCTCAACCACGTACTTTTCCGTTTCTTAACTCCTTCTTCCATCGCTTTGCCTTCTCCCTACTCCTTCAAATCTTCATGAAAATCTGGAAGTTTATTTACCAAATCGAAGAGCGTGATGAGCGCTATGCAAAGATATCAATTGTTTGTAGATTCAAGAATCTTGGAAGGACTGTATAATAAGGATTGAGAGAGTAATTTAGGGTTTTCTAGGGTTAAATGACTTGATTTGATGAGTGGGAATCATCTCCTTCTGTTATAATGGCTATATACAAGTATATCATTCTATAATCGCGATTAGGGTTAATAATTGAATATATATCTATATAAATAAAATATGTAAACTGAATGTGTGATTATAATCTTAAATATAGAAATGTTAATGACACCAATTATTGCCTATTTAACAATTGGAATGATTAAATTAGAATATTTTTGTCTAGATGTTGAACTAGTTAGATTTGTGTAAAAGGAATGATACAGGATGATTCTATGAAGTTTAAGATGATATAAATGTATAATATAATGCCCTAAACATGTAGAAAACATTAGAAATATAAAGATTTTGAAGAAATTTGGCAATGACTAGTGGAGAAAAGGCTTCAAGCCGTAGGGCGAAAAATTGCCTGAAGCGTACATTGGCCCACCAATGTATATCACATCGGCGCACTGGTGTGACCTATAGGCACAGGTTGAACCTACGCCCCTTTAGGGTCGAATTTAATATACGACAGTTTATCCTTTTGGTTTCTATGTAATTTGAGGATCTCATACAATGTATATATGTGTATTTACCAAGCATTGTATAATACATTGGTATATGCATTTAGATGCATATTCAAGTGTTGTTTTTGTTTAACTAATACTAGTGCGTTCGAAAACTAGTCTTGGTTTAACTAATTCTCTATATTTGTGTTGTGTTAGACCATGTTTATCTAAAATAATTACGTTTATAATCTGTCTATGTTAAAATAGTTATGGTGAGGCTATATTTAGCTAACCACTGATCGTTTATGGGTTAGTCCGTGTTTAACTAACTCATATGTTGTATGCCGTGCTATGGTATGTTATGGTATTAGTGTCACAAAGTAGTTTAAGCCTACGTATTATGTCAAGATAAAATTGTGAATGTAGGTGAGACAGGTTGAGTACGTCTTTGTTTAGATGTAGCCTTTATATAATATTATGCAAACATATTTGCAGTATATTCTCAATAGAGTTTTCCACATATCAGACTTCTGCCTGACCTCCTCCCTCTATGTTTTTTTTGTTTATGGATTAATAGGTTATGATGATGGTCTTGAGTAACATGGATGGTGTAGATGATGATGGTGTTGCTTATGTATATAATGTTTTGTATTTATCATTTGATAGTATTAGTATATGATGTATTGATGTGTATGTATTTGGACTTGACTATGTGTACTGGGACGTGACTTGATATTTGACATTTGTTATATATGTTGTTTGTTTCCTTCCGTTGTGAGATTTTGAAAATTTGAGTTTGTTAATTTATATAGCTCCCTATACACTATATATGGACCATGACGATCCGCCATGTTCGATTTTCGTTTGTTTACACATGGAGGTAAAAAGTGAATGGTCATAACATTTGGTATTAGTGCTAAGGTTAGGACATATTAAGAGATTGTGCTTGAATATTTTTATAATGCATATTAATAATTGAAGAGGGTATGTGTATATACCATTTGTTTTGCGGTTAAGTTTACCATCCCTGTTTACTATTCTGTGGCGTATTGTTAATGAGTCCAATTTTACAGATAATAGAGACGAGTAATCCGATTGAAACTGGCGCTGGAGTAGAGCTATAAAGATAATAAGAGTGAATATTCTATTATGGTTTAGTCATTATTTACAAGATGGAACCAAGTAGCTGTTAATATTGAAATTACTATATCTTCAGCACAAGATGTTATAGCTGCTTAAACATCCGCTTTGAATTTTCCAAATTTGTGCAAGGAGTTTATGGGTCTGGGAGGTAAACAGTTTAAGAGGACCGAGTCATTTTTGGAAATGCATGAGTTATTTGTGATTGTGATAAGTTTTTCAATTTGTTTGGATTTAATGATAGAAGAAAGCTCATCTCTTGGTATTTATGCGCTGAAGCACGTAATTTGTGAGGAATTGTAATGGCTGACATAATGTGGAGGAGATTAACTGAGCTAACTTTAAGAGAAGATTTGAGTTAAAGTTTATATCGAGGGCTGAAAGGGAAGTGGAGTTGAAGAAAAAAAATGATGAGATGGGGTGATGCGGAGAAGATGGTAATTTATAGGGGATTAAGCAGATTGTCTAGAAAATTAATGGTTGGCATCTAACACGTCTAATGCATCAGTGATTCAGACGCCAACCGTTAATTTTGGCCCACGCACCCCAACTGGCCGTTATAGTAGGCCGTAACAACCCTTATCTCCAGACACACTAAACCAAAGCCTAAGGTGGCTTTCGGTCTTATAATGTGCTAATAAGAATGAGCTATTATTTTCTATAACATTACTGGATATGATTACAAGGGTAAAAGCTAAGACATTCGACACTTTTAGATCTCACAGCGGATGGCGGTAAAATATAAATATAGAAAATAGTCATCTTGAAAAATATTTTAAAAAACACAATATCAAAATATACGTAGTCAAAAATCAAAAACTTACAAAAAAATAGCATAAAGTCTGATAAGTGCTAAAATACGATATAAAGAGCAATGAAGCAACACCAATGCCTTGCTTGTCTCTCCAAGTACTAGATCTGGGCCAATTGTCTATTGCCATGTACTCCCATGGTAAGGAAAAAGGAAAGTAGCGAGTCAGATAAAAGTCTAGTGAATGAGTTACATCATCAATATATGAGATCACATGCAATTGACTTCATTTATAACTTATGTGGCATATGGTGTCCTGCTTGTTTTTATGAGTTGCATTACTTTTGTTGGTCACATTAACCTAAGGAATATAGCTCCAAATGTGCCTATGTTCAATCATCTTGTAAATATTATACTTAGGGTCGAATAACTAACCGAACTACAAAACAATGATGAATCAGACTTATAAACATGGGCCATAGGCTGAGCTTTAAGTCAAGCCTAAAATTCGACCGCTAGCTATTATAGTGGTCAACCACTGGCCGTCGACCGGTTAAAGTAAGTTTGTCGGCTGGTCGATTTTAAATAGTGTAAATTGCTTGATTTGACTCATTTGTTTGATAATTAATCACAACTTTACTGCACGCTTTCAATAACGAACCCTATTTCATCTTTCCCTAATTTATCTTTTATTTTTTTTCAAAAAGTTCGGAATAGAAAGAGAGTTTGGAGCGTACAGAATAAATTAGATAGGTTTAGGTTCTTACTATCAAATTAACGTTTTATTTATAGATGCTTCAATTGAACTGAACCGTTAGATTTAATTAAATAAAATCCCATCCATTTAGCCTATTCTGAACCTAGCCACTGATGCATTACCAGTCGATTGGTGGGTTTGGGGTGGTCAGCCATTGGGGGTCGATCGGTCTCAATCAAGGCATCAACCACTTAAACTATTTTATAATTTCTTACTACATACTTATATCTTAATTATTTTCAATTCTGAATTTTTAAACTTTAATAACTTTTTCATAAGAGCTTCGATTACAAAACTTTATATACGAAAATTGTTTGGAAATTTTCTTCGAACGCAATGGTGCAAGTTTCATAACCAAATCATAATGCTTGTAAAAATTCCACTTTTTCCCTTGTTATAACTAAATTAATTTCTTTTAGTAAATTTCCGATTAATTTTTGCAGTGTGTTACATTCTCTCACCCTTAAAAGGATTTAGCCCTCGAAATCTCTAGGGATGGTATAATGTGACTTGTAAACACTGAAATCATTACCTACGACCATCTACTCACCCATCAAGCACTAACTACCATTATCCTTATTTTATATTTCAAATGCAATATGTGTATATAGGAATGGAATGCAACCAAACCTATACCAGTGAAATATTAAGCAGTTTTATGATATGATCAACCACTTAAAATGCAATTGTTTATTCCATGCAATCTAAATGTTTGTTACATCCTATGTAAATATATTGACAATTCTATGTATGCGCAACCATTCAATCCATATGAAACAACCTTTTGCATAGAACTTGATACTGTAAAATAAGTGATGGTATGAGTGCATGCTAGTCTAAATATATCTTCCCATATGTTAAAGATAAATCTAATAAATCCATCCTTAGCAACTATTATCCAAAACATGTCCCAATGACATGTTCACAACCATTTCTAGCATTCAAATGTCCCTACCTACGAGGTAAACTAAGCTAAAGCCTAAGCGCGTTAATAGCTTATGCATATTAACTAAATGGAAATGCACTAAAAAAGAGTTCTAGATAGGTAGCTTGAATCTTCTCTTCAGGCTCCCATAAACTCTATATTGGGTTATCTCCCCATTGGACCTTAATAAGCTTGTGAATTCGCTTTTTACTGTGCCCAAGTATACGGGTAGGTGCACGATGAACAACTGAATCCCTTTCTACTACCATCTCCTATGGCTGACTTGGTTCGACCACAGCTGATGTATTATGTCGACACTTCTACAAGTGTGACAAATGAAAAACATCGTATACTCCCACTAACTTTTCAGAAAGCTTCACCCTATAAGCTAACTTCTCTTCTCTACTTGCGATCAGAAATTTCCCCACAAACCTTGGCGCTAATTTTCCTGAACTACCAAATCTCATGACATCCCTAAGTTGTGAGACTTTTAAAAACCATGTCATCCACTACGAACTCAAACTCTATGCGTCTCCTATCAGAAGACTTCTGCCTATCTTGCACTGTTTTCATCCTTTTACGGATAAGTGTATCTTCTCTGAAGTCTCCCGCATCATATCCGTTCCAATAATGATCCTATCCATCATGTCTCACTAACAAGACCGTGATCTACAAGGTCTATCGTATAACCCCTAAAATGGTATTATCCCAATACTTGCTTATTATTTATTATTATAGGCAAACACTACTAGTGGCAAGTGATCCTCCCAAGAACCTCTAAAATTGAAAATACACATCCGAAGCAAATCTTCTAAGACTCGATTCACTCTCTCCGTCTGTCCTTCTGTCTGCTGGTGATAAGCGGTGCTCAAACTCAACTCAGTGCCCACCTTCTTTTGCTCCGCCTTTACCCATTGGCAAGTCATATATCTGAACACATACTCCGCCTTATTCCTTTTCATACCAGGCCAATAAAAGGCTCTCTTTATATCATGATATTTTTTTTTCATTGGGATGAATGGTCATCCTAGAATTATATGACTCAACTAATACAATGTCAATCAAATTCATAATGAAAGGAACACATAGTCTTCCATCTCTCTGCAACCACCCCTTCGAGTTAATAGTGTAGCACCTCAAATGACTCGACCGCACTCCTTTACCAAGTTTCTCAAAAGTATCAAATAACTCCGTATTGCGTTTTTAACTTGACCCAATGCAGTCCGTAAGTGTGGGTTGCTCATCTAGAGCTGCTAATAATTCTGGAGCGATGTCTAATGACGGTTAAAAATCAAACTTAGAGACAAACTCCAATTGCTTCCACTCTAAGAATATATGACTCAACATCGCATTCTTTCTACTCAAGACATCAACTATAAGTTTGCCCTTTCTCGAAGTATATGATATATCAAAATCATACGATGCCAAGAACTCCATCCATCTCTGCTATCTTTAACTAAAACTCTTTTAGAAGAACAAAATACTTTAGAGACTTGTGATTCGTAAACAGTTTAAACTGCTCTCCTAATAAGTAATGACTACGTGACTTAAGGACGAATGCAATTGCAGCCAACAAAAGATCACGAGTAGGATAGTTTCTGTCGTGGACTTTCAATTGTCGATTAGCATAGCTCACCACTCTTCTTATTGGATCAAAATTACTCCCAATCCCATACTGCAAGCATCGATATATACTATGAATGTCTTTGAACCGTCGGATAGTACCAAAATGGATGCACTAGTCAACGACTCCTTTAAGCATCCTCAAACTTCGAGTCCTATGAGAAAACCAAATTCTTCTTGGTAAGGCGAGTCAGATGGGAATAAATCTTAGCGAAGTCCTTGACGAACTTTCTATAGTAGCCCGCCAAACTAAGAAAACTCCTTACCTCTATAGCATTCTTCGATACATGACAATCCTGTACTACAACAACTTTATAAGGATCGACTTTTAGTCCATGCTTAGAGTCAATGTATCCAAAAAAGTGACCCTCTATGCTCCTAAAGTGACATTCGGAGAACATTTCTTTAAACTTATGCCTATGGAGTGTATTGAACACTTCTCCTAAATGCAACTTATTCTCATCCTACCTTTTATAATAGACCAATATATCGTCAACAAATACCACCATGAACTTACTACGAAACGCTTTAAAAACCCAACTTATTGGATCAAAAAAATAGGCAGGTGCCTTGGACACTCCAAAGGGCACGACTAACCACTCGTAGAGTCCGTCTAGTGTACGAAAAGCGGTCTTATGAATACTATCTTCAACTACACATAACTGATGGAACCCGATAGCCCAGTTAAGTAGAGAGAACACCTTCGATCCAACTAACTGATCAAAGAGATCGTTTGTGTGGGGAAACAGATGACGATTCTTCTTTGTCACCTTATTCAGCTCATGATAATCAATGAAAATCCTTAAAGAACCATCTTCCCTAGTGGCAAAGAAAACTGGCGTCCCCACTCTGAGATACTCCTCTAAATAAAATCCTTCTCCAATAGCTCATTCACTTTCTTATTTGGTACGCATCATTGTTTAGGAGCCATATGCCTTAAAGGTAAGGCAACATGTCTAGCATTCTCTTTGAGATAAATCTTCAACTCGATCTTTCTCTAGGGTGGAAGCCAGTAACTTCGGAAAAGACATCCGGGCAGTCTCGAACTACCGACATTGAAGCTAGCTCATCGTGTGATAGGTCTAAAGAATATATGTAACTCAACATAACTGAAATTTTGGGGTCGCAATAAACCTCAAGATTATATCCACTACAAGTACCCAAATGAATGACCTTTCTCTCACAATCTAAGACTGCCTGATATATGGTCATCCAATCCATACCCAAAATCAAATTAAACCCAAAAAATCTTAGGAAAAAACATCGCAATCAAACCCAACCCCTAATACAAATTTTGAACCCTTACAAATCATAGATATATGAGCTGATCCTCCAACAGGGTTTAATACAACTACTGGATCAATAACTATGCTAGTGTCTAGGCGCAAGTCATGTACAAGTCTACTCGAAATAAAAGAGTATGATGCCCTAATGTCAAATAAGGCATGAACAGAAAAATCGGATAAAGTTAACACACTTTTCCATTTTGACCTTCTTCCCCTTTGTCCGTTATTGGAGGCGCACTCAAGCTAGGAAGAATGTTTAGTGCATAAATGGAAACCACTTAGGTATATGTCATTGGTGGGGACAGACAGTCCTTCCGCATGTGCCCAAGTTGATTGCGATTGTCACATTTGACATTTGAGATGTCCATCGTACACTCCTTCACAACAAGCCCCTTCTTACCGCATCTTCAACTCTTGATCTCCTGCTTCTTAATCTTCACTTGAGTCCCTATTTTGCCCTTGTACTAATTCTACTATGGTGTCTTTCCTCCTGACTTCTTTGGCTCACTCATCACCTCTTCCTTGGAAATATTATTTAGTAAGGCCATTTCCACCAGTATCTCTTTAGTTACCCTCATGGAAATGTGACTAAGGGTCAAACCTTGAAGAGTTAATTCAATCCCTTTGCAAATTTAAAGCTTTCTTATGGGGAATATTTATCACATCTAGTCCAAACCTAACTAACTCATTGAAATGATTTACATAATCTGTCACTCGCATCTCTCCTTACTGCAAATGTATGAACTTCTCTAGCTATACTCCCTACTCTGCTACGGAAAGAAATCTCATCTCAAAATTCCTCTTAAACTATCACTAAGTTATCTCTTCCTCATTGAACTCTTCTACTACCACGTCCCACCAATTTAGAACCTCTCCTTGTAAATGTCATGCGGCAAGCTGTCTCCTAACATCATCTTCAAGACCCATCAATTTGAAAATCCTCTCACAAGTAAAAATCCACGCTTTTGAGTCCATATAAGATTCGGTATCCATATACGGCCTCCTTCTTAGACTCATAAAGTCCTTACACAACTTGGAGAAATTGACGGTAGGTGGATTAGCAGGAACCGCGTCTTGCATCTGCTTTGTAGGTCTCGGGTTAAGATTAACTTATCCTCTTGCTTATATATATCAACAGAACCATATCGAGACTTTCACGTCCGAAATCTCAACTACGTCACCTAAGCCTCATCTAGCAGAATTGCACATTCTCCCTATGCGTGATTAGGATTTTTATTAACTTTTCCATAAATATTATTAACAAGAATGAATGGTTGTGATTTTCATGTTATACTTTCATATATAAAACCACTGAAAAATATTTTATCTATACTTATATATACGTTTTTCCTGAAAACCCACTTCCAAAAACTTTTTTAAAAACGTTTTCAAAATATACATGTACGTTTTATAAATACGTACCCAACCACCATGGAATCTTAAATCTAGCTCTGATACCACATGCAACAATCCGCACTTTCAAACACATCAAAACCAAAGTCTAGGGTGACTTTCAATCTTGCAATGTGCCAAAAAGTACGAGATGTTGGTTTTTAGAATATTACAAGATATAATTACAAAGGTAGAATCTAAGATATTCTACATTTTTAGATCCCATAGTGAAAGGCAGTAAAATGTAAATACAGAAAATAGTCATCTCATAAAATATCATCCAAAACATAGTATCAAAATATTCATGGTCAAAAATTCAAAGTTTACAAAATAATAGCATAAAGTCAGATAAGTGCTAAAATACAATAAACGGTAACATGTAGAGTAATGAAAAATAATAATGTAATGACCCTAAATTTAAATTAATCAAATAAACTAACCAAAAGACCGAGGCATGCCAAATAAGAGAAGTAGAGCAAAATAATTGATGGAAAAGGGGTAGTAGGGCCCAAGCCCAAATTTTATGGGATAATAAACATTACTCTTTCCATTCATTCATATCATCTTATTCAAAATAAAATAAAGCCTGTAAGAAACTTTAATGGTGGTGGCTTAAAGTGGGCAAATAGAGGGAAGATAAGGAAAATGCAAGCTAAAGGGGATTAAGAAGACTAAAGCTTATCATCTTCAAATCTAAGTGATAATACTTAACCTTTCTTCACCGACCCTAATGCATGTTTCCAAGGTTTAATGAATGCTTTGGGGAAAGAATGGATAAACATGGGATGTTTAGCTAAGTTTCTCCCTTTTAATAATCTTGAAATATAGTGAAAATTTTATATGATGTTCTAATTATGATGTTTGAGACTGGTTTTTAGTTTGACGAATTTCTTAAGCTTATACGATTTTATATGATTTATTAAAGATGCGCTACCAGAAAATAAATAAGGAAAACATCCTTAAAAATTCCAAATAAAATTAAAGGATGTTAGAATAGGTATTTTGGAATTTTTTAGGAATTTATTGAGATTTTCTTTATAGAAAATAAACTAATATATGCTAAGTACTACGTTGGGACAAGGAATAACTGTGGGATGCAAGAAAATAAAACTATATGGGGAAAAAATATATTAATAACTATCAAGTAACTAGAACTAGATTTAATTCATCTGCTAAAAGAAAGAAAAAGGATACTGCAAATAATATAGAGTAAAATAAGGATGAATAAGATAATAACATGTGTTAAGACATTGTTAGGGATGTCAAAGTTTGTGCAGCCCCATATTATGAATAAGAACCATGCATAACATCAAGGGGTCATGCTGCCCTATAATTGGAAAGGAAAGACTTAATATAAATGGTGGGAAGCACTTAGAGCTGGGGATGGGTGGTGCTACGACAAGAAAAGCAGTAAAATAAATATAATAAAGGACAAGTAGGTGGAACTTGGGGAGAGCCCAAATTAGTACAGAAAGAATCATGCGCTAGAAAAAAGATTAGAAGGGCTATTTACATCGAGGGGAGAGGCTCACTCGATTGCACACCTAGAGAAGATGAGTAGAGGCATTCAACTTTCAGGGACTGCATGGGGTATTCCATATAGTTCCAAATTAAAAATTTTTTTTAGGGATTGCGAGTTGGTTCCTTTGTGGTCAATTATGGTGGGGTGATTCCAAGAAGTTTAAAATAGTAAGTAAATAGATATATTGGGACCGCAGGTGGCTATTTCTTTGTAGTCCAATGCTTTAATAATTAAATAGTTAAGTATTGTGAGTGGTTGGGTCCACACAGTTTGAACTAATGAATGAATATAAAGAAGAATGCAGTAGGATGATTCCAAGCAGTATTAGATAAGAGATAAAACTTGCTAGGATGTTACGAAGGCACTATATGTAGGGCACAATATCAAGTGTGAGTGGGAGCTGCACCGGGGGTGCGGTAGTAAATATGGATCGCTTAGGAAGCATGAGATGTAGGCATAGATAAGAACCAATTGCGTCAGTATTTTCAATGTTCTACTCTTGATGTTTGCATAGTGAGGGGAAACCCAATCTATATAGTACGGTTTGATCTTACCATATGATGGTTTTAAGTAAGTATTATTCACACTAGACTTTATGTTTGACCTATGTTTTTATTATTTTTTTACTCATAAACTCATGGGTGCTCATTTGAGTAAGCTAAATTTATGGAATCAGATAGGTATGAAATAATAACCATGGTACAAAGATCGAAGACAATGTAGGAGGCCTAATAGACAATGAATATTTCTGTTTTTCGCAATATTAAGTAGTGCGGCTGTATCATCATATGTTGACCCAACTCTATATTTTGTTATTTCTAATACAGTTTATCCCTGCATGGGCATGTTTTCAGGTTCAATTGCAATTGAAGTATATGTAAAGAAGGTTAAGGAAAATCTGTGATGTAATGAAAATATTTAGATGCTATGTTTAATTTATCCGTGTTAGTTAATAAACTGAACTCACTTTCGTTGTTGGAAGGTAATCCCGGTGATGATGCAGCATCATCATCATTCATCGATGAGTCTCAAGTGGGGATGTTATAGTTTGGTATCAGAGCGAGGTTAAGGACATTTAATTAAAACATAGCTAAGAAAATATAAGAGCAGTTATTGGAAAAAATATATAATAAATAGTCTAAGGATGGCATGCTCTACTATATATATGTATGCATATATATAACACACTTGTATGTTTCTATATAGATACATAGGAAGATATATCATCCTTCTATTATTGTTTCACTTCCTTATCTTTTCATTTCTAATGAAGACTTATTAACATAAAAGCAAGATGGATTTGAGAGGTGGGCGATTTTTGATAGGAGGAGGAGTTGTGAGAGAGAGGCTGAAACTACGCAGATTAATGAAGGAAATGAGGAGATAATTCCAAAAGTAGTAGGGAGAAATCTGCATAGCCAGCAAATGAGGCAGGCGTAGATATAAATATCTTGTTTAGGCAGTTCAAGGATCAGATGATAAGGGAACTGCACCAGAGGCAGTTCAATAAAGACCCTGCAGTAACAAGGGAGGACTTCCTAATGATGAACAAAGACTATAAGGGTTCAGGAGGAAAAGCGTTTACAGGGAAGGAGGTTGTAGTTGAAGTATTGACTGGCTAAGGGTCTGTAAGTGCATATTTAGAGATATAGGGTTGGATGATGAGTAGAAGAGAAGGCAAGCATCAACGTAGTTGCAAGAAGACGCACTAGATTGGTGCGAAGTAGTAATCGCTGAGGCTCAAAAGGGAGAGATCACTTAGGAGCAGTTTAAAGAGAGGTTTGCGGCATAGTTTATATCAAAATCTCAATAGAATATGATGTCAAGAAACTTTATGGATCTAGAATAGGGTGGCCTTATAGTGGAGGGGTATATCCAGAAGTTCAAATTGTTTGCTGTGTATGGCGTGGAGATCATCAATACACCGATGAAGAAGAATGATAAGTTCGTTAGGGGCTTGAATCATGGTCTTGATCATAAGGTGATGGCTCATCTAGTATCTCCTTTTGAATTTATTTTTGACATGGCTAAAATGTATGATGCGATATATGGGAGTAGAGAAGAGTGGATGTTAGATCCAAAGTAAAGCATAAGAAGAAGTTTGCCCCATATACGAAAGGCAAGAAGGGAGCACCAAAGGAAAGGGTAGAGAGGCTACTATTGCAGAAGTGGTCTGCTACAACTATGAACAGAAAGTGCATCATGCTTCGAAGTGCTCCATGCCTATGCATGTTGAGAGGATGAAGTTCTATAGGTGCGATAAGATGAGACATCTGAAGAAGCACAGCTCAAAGCTTAAAGCGTAGGTTTATGCTTTTGAGGGAGCGTGGGAAGTACCATCTGCTAAGGAGAAAGGCAAGGGAAAAGTCTTAGAAGGTTTCAAACTTATTCTAGGGACGGGGTAGGTAGAGAAATATAGTGCACGAGTGTACTACGTTGAAAGGATAATTACTCAGAGTCATCCGGACCGCAAAAATAGAGTGTATGTGGTCTTGGAAGAATATGGAGAACTACACAAGAGTGTTTTATTTGCTTTAACTTCTACAGAAATAGATCTTGGAGTAGCATGTGTATTGAAGGAGTTTCGAGATGTGTTTGAACTGTTTTCTAGATTGCCATCCCAAGAGCGATGGAGATCTGAATAGATTTGGTACCAGGGACTGAACCATTTAGTCGACCCCTAAGTAGAATGCCTCTAAGGAAGAGGAGGAGTTGAGGAAGCAATTGACAGAATTAGAAGAGAAGAGCTTAATAAGGCCAAGCAATTTGCCTTTGGGAGCAGTAGTAGGGTTTATGAGGAAGTTCAATGGGTCATTGAGACTATGTATTAACTATCGGAAGATGAATGAAGGACGGTGTAGAATAGGTAAACTTTGCGATGGACTAATGATCTGTTTGATTAGCTAAAATGAGCTAAGGTGTTTTGGCAGTTGGACTCGGTTATAGGATTCTATGACATCCTATACATATACATACTATCCAAGAGTACTACAGAGTAATAATGTCTAATAGTACAAAGAAAGAGGCTATATGGGATACATACATGAATATTCTCTTGAACTAACGTTGTTACGTATTAAAACATCAAATACATAAATTACTTATATGTACATAGTATTGGTACAAAGCAATAGACACGTGTGCCTCCAGGACAGAACAATGCATAATATGCAGTGAATAACAGAGAATGCAGAGTCAATCATATCGATAACCTATAATAATATATATAATATAATTATAGCATACGAATACATTACATCTCAAATGTCAAATATCTCAATATAAGTGAGGGACCATCAATATACAGCTCAGTGACAAATGTGTACAATGAATCATAGTCTTATAAATATCATACAACGTCCTAATACATGTTTTCTCTAAGTCTAATAAAACTAACGTTGGTCAAGTCGTCCCTGCACCTAAAATGTCTCGGACTGACCTGAGTATTATAAAATAACACACAGGTCAGACTATGTCTAATCAAAGATCATAAGTAAGGTGATACAGTATAAATAAGGAAGAATAATAGATATCACTTCAAAATCCCAAACGACATGTCAAAGTATATGTTTAAATATAGATTAATCCTCAAGGCATCACATCTCCCAAATATCTCAAATCCATATAAATAATCAGAACTGATATCAAAAGATGTCATTACCTATATGGAAACATATCAATTTAGAAATCACATAATCAACACAAATTAGTGAATCATATATATCCAGAAACTATCGCCTAAATCCCTAAAATATCAATAAGAGAGATATCACTAAGTGTATCGGGCTAGCATGAAGCAATGCCTAAATATATCTCAATCTTATATTATAAAATATCATCATACAATCTATAAAATCAATAAGAAAGATTCGATCCAGCTCAAAACAATATCCAAATTCATTCTATAATAATTAAGCTATCTATCAAAGAAGGCTACAGGATTGGCTATATTCTGGACACAGTCTCAGGTATAATCTCATCTCGTATACGCATATCTACCACATATGAACCAAAACCAAAGAGTAGACTGATGGCCGTATCCCCGCTCCAGGATCCCAGGGTCTACCGACTGTATGCTATGTAGCCGGATCTATTCCTATAGCTTTAGTTCATGTGAACCAAAACAAGACGGGAGGCTGATGGTCGTATGCCTACTCCAGAAACCCAAAGTCTACTGCCATATGCCCGTAGCCAAATTTGGTCCTACAATCTTAGTTACCTCGATGGAAATCGTGACTTATGTCCACCAGTGGCTCGCCAAGGCATAGCCTTGATCACGACCTTGCTTTGCCCTATAAGTAACAAACTGCTGGCCTAAATCACACAAAGGGCTATGGGCACCTACCCATCTATTGTGATGCACATCTGATATAATATATAACAACGGTGTCACAAATTTGGAGTATGACCTCCTGATCAGGCCACTAGGGTTTATATTGGCCAATATAGTTTACTCCCGAACCATAAAGGGAGCTGGACAAAGGTAGAAAGACACATAAAGTGTACATAATGGCCACCTCATGGCTCTACATATAAGTCACAAATAACCAACACAGTGAGTATCACATACAACATACCTCATATTGAGTGTCATCCACGAGCAATGAATAATTGATTAATAACACAATGGCATCCCGTACCACCACGTGTTACCAGACCATTTATCCAGTGCTCACACATTACACTCGCCCTTCTAATTCTATATAGCGAGTTCAAAGAATAACCGAAAAAGTTTTACCAAAAGTCATATACCAAATGGTATCATTAAACCGTTTATTCAGATTTCTCACTACATACAATATAACTCATCACAAAATCACATAAAAGAATGACATCACTGTATCATATCAAACCACCAATCAAATCAATATCAATAGTGAATCATTCATTATATCAAAATTAGCATAAAAGTTTGAGAAATCAAAAATGTAGAATTCATACATGAAAATTCTAATTCGATTAAGAGCTGAAATAATAATAAATTTTAGAAAAATCTTTTTTCAAACAATTAAATCAAATATCTAAATATATATATATAAAGTATACTTTATTAATTCATAAGTAATCACATTATTTGTGAAATCAAACGTTAAAATATCTAAGATATTAATCAGAAAATATTTCTTATTTCTTGAAACTACATAAACTTCTTAAATAACTATTTGAAAAAACTATAGATTACTTCGCAATAAATTAATAATTCTAAATAGAACTTTTCTTCAATAAATTTTATATTTCTAAAATAACAAAATTTGGTAAAACCTTTATATCAAATAAGTTTACCTTATTTATATAATCACCAAGAATAAAGACTAAAACACTATTATTTACTTTAACTTTATATTTTGAATCAAAATATTTAAAACTCAAACCTTAATATAATTTCAAAACATTAAAATATAAATAAATTACATAATTTAAAATGAAAACGGGCAGGGTTCCATTTGTAAATCAACATTTCCAACCAACACATCAGCTAACATCTATACCAATATACCCAACAATCCAAACAAACAATAACGATCACAAATAATCAATTGAACCAATTTTTCATCCAATTTCATAAAAGACAATCAATGTCAACTAATAATCTATCCAACCAAACTAAACAGGTTGATATATGGGTGACTACGGATAAATAACATAATGTAGACATAGTTGTGTGTGACGACCTAGAATTTTGAACATTTGAAATAGAAATATTTAATTGATTTTAAATATTTGGAAGCTAATTTAAACTTGAATTTAAAATATTGCTATGAATTTGGCAATTAAATTGTTGCATTTAATAATGTGAAGTTGGGTAAAAATTTGTATCTTCAATTTTAAGCTGATTAAAAATAATTTAAAGGCTTAGAAAATTTATATTAATGATACTAAAGATAATGGAAGCTTCAGAACTTAATTTGGAAAAGATTTATTCAGTTTTGAATTTGTATCGTTGAAATCGACATTTAAAAATAGCCTTCCGTGGCACAGTCTCGGAATTCGACGAAACCAATTCCGTTGGATCCATAATAGTGTTTTATTATCGGATTTCAATTTTTCGGAGTTTTCATGTGCCGTACGGTTAAGAAAAGCACTGAATTTTATATCGAAATTTAATTTAATAGCTGGGTTCAAAAAGCTATCTTCTCCATACGATCGAATATGGACCCGAAACCTTTTCCATTATGTTCGGAATAAGGGTTTAACATTATAAACACCTAATGGCACACCTCGATTGGAGGTTGAGATTTTCGGCTCGATTTCGAGTCGTTTAAATTTAAATTTAAATTTAATTTGATAGTTTAACCAGTCAAAAAGAAGTGAATTCAACACGTTGTCATTTCTTCAAGCACGTGTCCTTCATTGTGTGCACACATTCATTTTATCAATAAAAAAATAATAAAAACGCGATTGTAAAAAGAAGAAGAAAATGAAATTCCAAATCATATGGCCGATAGAAAAAAAATTATAATGGCCGTAGTCTCCAGTTTCACTTCTCTCTAAAACAAATTCATTCCTCTTTAAGAAAAAAAGAGAACAAATCGAATTCGTTCGAAATATCTGAATTCAGTTCGAATCGAACGCAAAGGGGAACTCGAATTCGATCGACATTCACGAGCATAAGATGGATGTGGTCGGCTTCGATTTTGGGTCGAGGAACGTTTGGCGATCAACAACGTCGCAAGGATGGTGGAGTTGCCACGAGCTCGCGTGGAGGCTGAGCTGTTGGGGGAATCATGATTTCTCGAAGGCGGTTCTGTGGATAGTCTCGAGCAGCGCAATAATGATGGTCGTGGTCGCGCGTGGTGCTCGCAAGGAGGAGGGGTGGCGATTGCTCGGCATCATGAAGCAAGGCGATTCGCGTCAACCTGGTGGTTGCGACTGTATCGAGCAAGTGGGGGTTTGTGGCGACAAGGTATTTGGTTTAAATTTGATTAATATATACACAGAAAAAATAAAAAATATAGCATATAAGGAAAAAAATTCGATTACAGTAGGGTATTAGTGTACATATATATTTATATTAAATTATTACAGCAATAAATCCTGGTTTGTTTATTCAACAGCGGAAAAAGAAAATAATAATATCAATATACATAAATACACATGTGTATCTTGATTTCAATATAAAAGTACATATATGAAGTTTCAAAGTTAAAAACGTATTCAGAATGGTTAATTTGTTTAATAACTTATTTAATCCATTATAGTTACTAAAAGAATTTTTTTAAGGAAAAATAAATATAATTACTAGGTTATAAAAATAATATATATTTTATTAAAGTACTAAATTTGTCTAATTAACTTATTTAAATTATTTTTAATTACAAAAGGTTTTTATAAAGGGAAATTATCAGTTTGAATAAAATTGTAAGTTAATTAAATAATTTAATAATAAGTGATTATTCGATTTGTTCGGATATTAATTAAATCATCTAATATTTATACAAGGTCAAGAACTGTGAAGAAAACAATCCGGAATGGAAATGGATTGCGAAATAAAAGGGAAAAGGTGAGATTTTCTCACTCAATCGGATTTTTTGATTTAATTTTAAATAGTTAAATTTAAAATCATTGATTGTGTGCTTGGATGATAAATTATTATCAGTTGTATTGGATTAGACCCCATGCGCCCCATAATAGCAGAGGATATTATTTAAACCCATATACCGCGATATTCCACCTCGAAGTGGAATTGGTATTATATATGTATTTGGAGTGATTGTTTTCCCGTATTATATAGCCGATGAGACCCTATGCGCCACATAATAGCGGATGATATTATTTAATCCCATATACCGCGATGTTCCACCTCGAAGTGGAATTGGTATTAAATTGTTGTGCTAGCATCTGTGGATGCAGGGAAACAGGTTGGAGGGATCCAACTGGATTCCTCAAACATTTTAATTTGTTTCATATGTTGTGTGTTGATTTAATTATAATCTATGTATGATTCTATTTGTGATTGAAAATTGTTGTAGGCTATGGTTTGGCCGATTTTATTTTTGGTACCGTAAGATATCAGAAATATTAAATTAATTTTAGGGAATTGAATAAATTTAAAAGAAGGAATTTTAAAAGGATAAAGTTTTATTTTTGAATCCAATTGAATTAATTCCAAAAATATGGGAAAGGATTTTAATAAATGGATTTCAAGTAATATTATTCAAAAATTGAAGAATTTATTTTAAAATACGGAATTTAAATAGTTTGGAAGAGATAAAGGAATTTATTTTAAAAGAAAATAAATTTAGAAATAAATTCGGAAATTAATTTGGTGTTTAAAAATAAATCTTTGGGAAATCAATATGAAAACTGATTTGATGTTTGAAATAAATTTGGAATTTGATTCGGTATTTAAAATAAAATTGGAAATCGATTTGGAAATTGATTTGGTGTTTGGAAATGATTTTTGAAATCAATTTGAAAATCGTATATCAGTGGATATTTGAAAATTTAAATCCACAATGGGAATTTTAAAAGGAAAGGGAAATTTGTTTTAAAAATAAATACTGGTTTATTTCTAAATTGTGGAAAGAAATTTGCGGATTTGGAATATAAATTGAAATAAATCAAGAAGAATTTATTTACTGATCTAAATGGTCCATTTTGAAATTGAAGGTATATTTTCCCTGGAAAGCCGAGTATGTTTTTAAAGTAGCTTTTGAAGTATAAATTAAAAGTTCTGGAAATTGATTTGAAAGGATATTGTTGGAGGAATTATTTTTGGGTATTGTTTTAAATCTTTAAAGTAAAGATTAATTTAGTTAGTTATAGAAATGATTATTTCAAAGATTTAATTGATATTTGATTTAGAAAATGGTTATTCAAATAGTATACTCTATGTAATAATTTTATTTTAAAATTAATTTAGGCTTAAGGTTTATATGAGATATGAGTATAAAATTTCACAACTAATGTTTTAAAATAAAGTGTATTTAAAATAGTTTTGTGTTAAATATTTCCAAGTATATATGTTTGGATAAGTAATTTAAATTATTTTGAAGTATTTGAACTCGGCAGATTTTCAGTGGAAATGAATAAATATTTAGGAATATATTTCGCATAAGGAAAAGTGATTTGAAATTTCTTTTCAAAGGATTGAAATGTGGAAAATGATTCGAAACTTGTTTTTCAAAGGATTGAAACGTGGAAAGTAATTTGTAATTTGTTTTCAAATGGTCGAAGCATGAAAATATATCTTGCAAAGATATTTTGAAAATAAATAACTAGGAAAAATTATTTAAATCTCGTGATTGTTGTGAATATTGATTGATAGTTAAATAACCAACTATCAATATTGGCCTTTAAATGGCATTTGAATTTCGATGCGACCAGGGGTTGGATTCCAAATGGATATTCGAAAACCACAACGAATCTTTGTGATGGATCTTTTGTTTTAAAAGATCAAAGTGGAAAATGTTGTGATTTGTTTGAAATCTGAATGTAACACTTATTTTTAAAATAAGCGCTCATTATTCGGATTAGCCGGGAGAGGACTTTGTGTCATAAAACCCATTTCGATTAATGATACGACGAAATGGGATTGCATATGAAGACGGTGTTGAAGACCGGGTATTTTCAAAAACGAAAGGATTACCTGTCGAATATCTCTACACCGAGTTGCTCCGGTATAGAGATTTTATCACTCTTTGTGATGGGGATTCCGGATATGATTAGTGAATATCCAGATTGCAAAGGCTTCTTTGAAGTGCCTTCAGTTCCATTTGAACCCGGAACGGACTTGTATGGATGTATGTCTGACGTTACACTTTGAGATGTAAATCTGGTTTCTATCAAATACATTTCTATTGGTGGTAGAGAATTATTCTCTTAGCTTAACACCCTTCTCTGAGACATACAAGCTTAGAGGTTATGTAGTTGATGGTTACTAGTGATACATTCCCAATTTGGTAATGTGCCATACGAAGTGCTGTTGATCATTTGTTGATCGATGCATGGATTTGTAAAAAACGTAGCTTTGTGGACGAGACTTCATCGGACCTCTCACCTCGGAAATGGTCGAAACAGGAAGAATGCGACAAGGTTATGAGGGTCGCGCCCTTTAGGGTGTGTCATTTCCTTTTGGAAAAGGGTGGTATCATGGTACGGAGCCCAGATATTTAACTTATGCGGTTGCTGTAAATTTATTATACTTTGTGGTTGTTGCTTTGTGGTTGAGGATCCTCGGATAAAGGTCGCTAACGACCGTGGGATGGCATACTCATGTAGTAGTTACCTAGTTACAAAGTTAACCCGGTCTTGTGTTGGCCGAGATCCAGTTAGGTTCTCGGGACCTTCCTCCAGAGGCGTACCCATGTGGCAATAGGAAGTTCCTTAGCCCGACCATTTATTGAAAATCCAAAGAAACAATACGCCCCATGTACGGTTTTAGTTGTATAACCTGCCATGGAATGTGCCGGTAAGCTGCTATTGAACATGGTACCTATAGTAGGCATAAGTACGAAATGTCTATACTGGCTAAGATTAATATTATACTTTCGAAATGTTTTTTGAACTATGCACTAATGATAATATTAAAAAGAGATTTTGCATATCAAGCATGTTTGACTATCATAAGGAGAAATCTCCTCCAATTGTGCGCTTGCATTGTGTGTGCGCGGGAAGGCCTTATGGTAGTTTCATTTTCCAAAAGTATAGTGGATTTCTTTTTATTTTCTTTGTGAAAATAACTGTTTTTAAGATCTCACACCAGTCCCATGACTGACCTGGAGCTTATTGTACCCTTTCTAAACTTTGGGTGCCCATCATTTTCCACACGGGCAGCCTAGAGTCAGGTTATCAGTTGTTCTGGAGCGAAGTCAAAAAAATAATGCTGTGGAGATCTGGAGGCAAGCTGGATGGCGAGGCATATCACTAGTATCTGTTCCACTGTTGTGTTGTTGTAAACTCTAATGATGTATGTATAAACCGATATAGTTCGTTGTTTTAAAGATTATTCATTTATCTATTATATATTGTTCCGTTGGGAAATGTGAGATTCTATTATTGTTTCCGTTTCTTCTTCTATCTTCTTCTTAAACCTAGCGGTTCGGTTTTTCGGCATTCGACTTTGCGGCATTGGATAAAGTGGTCGTGTCAATGTCGACTTTCGGGCGTTGAAAAATTGGGTCGTTACATTATGAGTGAGAAAACTCATCGAACTGCCGAGCAAAGGCTTACGACCTCTGTTTATTACTTCATTGCCATCCTGCTGCTAGAAAATTTTTAGCCACCTTCTCGATCGTGCATACTCACAACCACAGACGCCTCTGCCCAGCCACTACAAAAAACCACGCACCGCCGTGGATGAGCTACCTTTATCCATCATTACCATCATGACATAATAGCACCAAACCCTAGCTCCAACCTCCTATGAATGCACATTACTGCCACCTCTCCCCTCCTAATCACGTACACAACCTGACACATGCACATTTGCTAATCATCAACCAAGGCCGGCCCCCATCACACACTCAATTCACGCCCTCTACAATTCCATGCATCTTCTTAGGTCACAACTACCCTCTCGAACATGAACGCGAGCTTCCCTCGGCATCACCCGTAGTTAACCATTGCTCAACATCACCGCTCAAGTCACGCTTGTCGTTCGACCTTGTACGTGAATCTCTCTTTTCTCTTTTTTTACTGTGAATCTTGATATTTGGGTGATTATATCGAAGAGGGTTAGGGTTAGAGAATGTGAAGAGCAACATATTCGGGTTTAAGTAGCAAATTCTCCAGATGCATGGAGAGAAGGAATGGAATTTGAGCCTTAATTGTTTCAAACCCGATTCCAAACAATATAAATTCTAATTCAATAGTTTTTACTTCATTTCTTATTCAAATGTGACTTTAGTTCTCAACATTTATTATTAAATATATATCGACCTAATTCAAATTAATTTACACTTTTAAAATATTTATATTCAATTTAAAATAATTGATTCGATTCCAGTAAATCATTCAGGAATAATTTATTAATTAAGTTAAATTTATTTTAAAAATATAATCACTTATTAATAGATTTCAATTAAATAAATATTCACTTTCAAAATAATAATTATCAAATATCGAATTCAAACAAATTTATTTTAATTAAATTTATTTATAATTACAACATAGAAAGCAGGGTTGTTACAATCTCTGCTTATATTAAAATTACATCCTCACAATTTCTTATGGGGCAGCGTCATATATTATTCGTACCCGACTTACTTCATATTCTAAAAAGATTTCAACTAAACCAAACTTACACCACTCCTTTATGTGGGTCACACATTCTAACACATCTTATCATATGCTTCTATTAAAATAGATTCAATTCACGGCTTTCTATCTTCACATATGATAAAATTATGTGAATCGTCGAGTGTCAGATTTTTCGAAATTTTTTGACAGAGTCTCCTTTGTACGAAGAGAATTCCAAAAAATCAAAACATAATATAATTACATGATATATATCTCCGAAGAGGCATCCCAACACGGGGCATCTTGAAACATGGAGAAACAGGAAAATATCATATCATATACTGATATATCGTAAAAATATACCTTTTTATTAGCGTTTTTAAGCAACTTACTTATTATTTAGCATGCAAAAGCAATCCAAAGTCACCAACTAGTCAATATATGCTTCACTTGTACCTATACTAAACTCAACCTTAAATATTAGTCACATATGAAAAGTGATATCAAATATTCATTCACTTACATTAAAACAACTTCACATTCACATTTGAACCACTTTATAACAAGTTTTCAAACGGCAGAACCTGTTAATCGAGTTATGGTTTTCTAAAAGTAAATTTTTATATAATGTGTTGGCTTTCCAAATATCTTTCGGATTGCAAAAACATAGGCTGCATCAAAAGGTGTTGTCGTTTTTATAAACAATGCACTCATAGAATTAATTATTAAAGTGCAGGTCTACTTATAAAACATGCGTTTTTAGCTAAGTAAGGCTAAAATTTTGCAAAAAATCAGATAAAAGTTAATGCTTAGGTTCTTAGTTTTCTTAAATGGGCAAAATATTAAAAATTGGATATTAGTAGTTATGACCAAATGAAGCAGCATTGTTACTTGGTGTTTTCATTTTTTGGACAGCGGCAAATATTGTTTTTAATTCATGTTTTAAACATTGTTAAGCTCAACATTTTCCATTTCATTGTTAAAAAAGTTTGTTCTCTAATAACATAGCTTCTAAATGGAATTAAAATCATCGAAAATGGATTGATGTTTTAAAATTTATGGACAAACATATCATTTCTTTATCTTGGAAAATTTTTAATTGGTACGCCCAAATGCAAAAAGAAATGTCAAATAGGCGTAGGTTAGTTTTCTGGTTTGCCAAACCATTGCGGTTGTAAAAAAAATCATTCTTTCTACTTTGAGGTGTAACGCAATACAGTGACCTGCCCTTCGTAATACCTAATACAATGGGCACCTTACAACATCGCACTACTTTCGAATACCACAAAAGACAGATTATGGGTGTAAAATTATTACCTAATACTAACTAAGACATCAATAAGATCTCACAATGGAATGACAACATATACTTTGCTGAATATACATGAAACAAATAAGATGACAATATATAAGAGGCTGCACTAGCGGAAGTAATTGATAAATAAATATCAGTATAGAAAATCAAAATACATCAACTTCCAAAAGCATAGAGTTCTGAATGAATATCTGATACAAGAATCTCATATACAAATAACAAATCTATCATGTACAAATAAAATAACAAATGTGTGTATATGAGTGTGTGTTTGTGTATAACATCGATACCACACATCCAAAATGCTCCAGCTGCAGACCTTGCTAGCTTATCCTTAAAAGCACATGACTACCAAACTACTCAATCGCGTACTCGAGAGTTGTCATGACACTAGCAGACAAAGATAAAATGCGGATCAAACATAAAGTCTAGTGTGAGGGGAACTATCTCAAAATACTGTATATTAAAACTATATACAAATAAATAGGAACTACTAAATCACAACCTGTCCTCTCCATAGACGTAGCTCAGGGGTAATCTGGATTGCCAATAAACAAGTATATTAAATCCATCTCAAATGTAAGGGATCGTACCATAACCTGCACTTCTACTATAACAACAAGTAAGCACAATATCTTCCATTGTACTACACTAGCCCAGAACTACTAATAATACAGTACATACATACCATTATCAAACCATGTTCCCAAAACAACGATCGTTACTGCTTGATAAGATACTCCCCAACGTGTATGGTAACTACGACTAAGATCTAATGGGTATGCCACAATGTTTATGGTCACTACTGCTAAGACGGAATAGGTACGTCACAATACGCAAGGTCACTACTACTAAGATCGAATAGGTATGCCACAACGCGTATGGTCACTACTGCTAACACTGAATTGGTACGCCATAATGCATATAGTTACTACTGCTAAGACCAATCATTCATAAGGTTACAAACGTAGGACCTAAAAATGTCCAAGAAAACACAACAATTAAAGCTATTCACGGTCCCTTTAAGACCACGTCAGGTATGTCATGGCCATTGACAACACTCTAGGTACACCACAATAAGATCGATACCTGGGTAGGTCACATAAGCCCATACCTTGCGTAGGTCACATAAGTCCATACCCTGGGTAGGCCACATAAGTCCATACCCTTGGTGCGTCACAACAAGGCAATACTAAACAAATTGTATATTACTCTAAGGTCGTAATCTTATAGTATAGAATCATTTTGTATGTAACGTATGGAATTGACATATACGTCTCCAGTAGCCATAGCCTAAAAATCTATCGTACAATTGTATCAAAACCCTATTTGGAACACATGACCACAATTTCATGATACTCTTCCCGTATACCCTCCTGGTCTACTTTAAAATTTATGGTTTTGGAATACGTGCCGGGTTGGATCCCAGTGGGCTCAAAACAAAAGTACTTAAAAATCCATCAATATTTAACAAGTTGTAGCCCTCGAAAAATGGTGAACAATGTTCCATAACCTCATCTCAATCCGACTTCATATGCGAAAGTTATCTCGTTTTGAAGTTTGCACAATACACAACAGGTCAGTCGACTGGGGTTCCATTCAATCGACTGAACGATGGCAGAGGTGACCTATTTTGTCTTGACTAGTTGACAGAATGGACCTATTTTGTCGACTGAACTGACATATTCTTGGCAATGAGCCTGGGCAGGGACGAATTCTGCTAAACGATCGCCAATTCGCACGTTGTTTCCTTCGATGCTTCGCCCGATAAGTTGCCCTGCTACTAGAGCCTGCCTTTATCCCATCTGATATATATCAAGGTCCACTTGTTGATGTTTTGAAAGTGGCTTCTTAAGTATATAAAACTGATTTCAATACACAAATCTACTCCTTACATGAGTAGAGTTCAACAGGCAATTATAGTGACCCGGCTTTTTCTAACATGCCCAAACAACATACCCGGCCTCCTTGCTTTGTGCATAGCTTATATGCATGTTGATACATATTTCCCAAATTAAGAACATCAAATTATTTCCCCTTGGATTTTAGTATTATCCCAAAGTTGCAATATTTTATTTAAGAAATGTGTTTACGCTGATCAGTTTCATTGAATTATCGTAGGATGATGGAACATGTATGGAATTAGGAGTTTTCCTTAAATATAAAGACAAATCGATCAATTATTTTAAGGTATAGTTTTTTAATTAATAATTTCCATTTTTCCAAACTTTCTATAATTTTTTTATTCAAAACATATAATTCTATCCAAACTACTATGTTGAAATGTCTCATCCTAGTGTTTAGGAATTACTATCGATAACGTTGGCCAGGTGCATCGACTAAAATTCTTAAAAAACTTTACAGATGAATTAACACCAATGTAAAATATAAAATATTTTTGATCACTTTGCAAAATCAAATTCATATTTTATTACATTATATGCATGTTTGAATAAAAATATTTATTTTCACAAATTGTATACACATCCTATTCATTAACATCAACAACAATGCAAATCATCATACATCAAACAAATAAAATCCTTCGGTTGAAAGCTATTTATCAATATCTATTGCGCACTCTGATCTCTATTGGATTAGGCTACTCTAATCATAATGACAATAGAGGTTTATACATGTCACCAATGCCAATGCCATTGCCGACACTGCTGGTCTGACCAACAACGCTTTATTTACTAACACCTTCAACAACTTAAATCCCATTAGGAGACAAATACACCAAAGAAATATGGATAAAAATGATAATATATATCGAGAAAAATAACAAGCACAATCCCAATTGATTACCTCAATAATCATCTCCTAAGTATCTCAAATCCATATAAATAATCAGAACTGACATAAAAATATGTCATCATCCATATAGAAACACATCAAATCAGAAACTGTGTAGTCAACACAAATTGGTGAATCATACATATCCAGAAACCATCGTCAAAATGCATAAAACATCAATAAGTGCAATATCACTAAGTTTATCAGGCTAGCATGAAGCAATGCCTAAATATCCCTTAATCTCAAATCATAACATATCATCATCAAATTTCTAAAAGCAATAAGAAAGATCTAACCAAGCTCATCACAATGTCCAAATGTAATCAATAACAAGTAAACTGACTGCCATGGAAGAATACTGAGGTGATTATGCTCTGGACACATTCTCAGGTATAATCTCATAACATATATGCTTACTACTATATATGAACCGAAACCAAACAAGAGATTGATAGTTGTATGCTTGCTCAAGGAACATAGGGCCTACTAGTTGTACGTTATATAACCAAATCTTTTCCAACAACTTTAGTTCATGCGAACCGATACCATACGAGAGGCTGGGGGACATATACCCGCTCCACGTACCTAGGGTCTACTACCATATTCCTATAGTTAGATCTATTCCTATAGTCTTTGTTACCTCAATGGAAATCGTGATTCATGTTCATCGATGGCTCTTCAACGCATGTCCTCGGTTACGACCCGGCTTTGCCTCTATAGGTAACAGATGCTGGCCAAAGCAACACAAAGGGCTATGGGCACCTACCTATCTACTAAGATGCACATACGATATAATATATAACAATAATGTCATGGATACTGGCCAATCTGGTTTACTCCCGAACCATAAAGAGAGCCAGACAAAGGTAGACAGACACATAGAGTATAAATAATGTCTGCCATGTGACTTTGCATATAACTCACCACATAACTATCAAATACCCAACATAATTAGTATCACATATGTCATAACCTACATTGAGTGTCATCCACCAGCAAAGAATAACTGAATAAATAACACTATGGTGTCCCATACCACCAAGTGTTACTAGTCCATTTATTCATGGCTCACACATCACACTCTCCCTTCCTATTCTATATAACGAGTCCATTGAATAACCAGAAAGTGTTACTAAAAGTTCAATATCAGACAGTATCACTAAACCGTTTCGTCAGATTTCTCGCTATATAGAATATAACTCATTACATAAATGGATGTCAACACCATATCATATCGAATCGCCAATCTAATCTATATCAACGATAAATCATTCATGATATCGAAATCAGTATAGAAATATGAGAAATCAAAAATATAGAATTAAAACATAAAAATTATAATTCAATTAAGAATTGAAATAATAATAAATTTTAATTAAATCTTTCTTTAAACAATTAAATCAAATATCTATACATATATATAAAGTATGCTTTATTAATTCATAAATAATCACATTATTTATGAATATAAACTTTAAAATATCCAAAATAATAATTAGAAAATATTTATTATTTATTGAAACTATATAAACTTCTAAAATAATTATTTAAAACAAACTATAGATTACTTTTCAATAAATTAATAATTCTACATAGAACATTCCTTCAATAAATTTTATATTTCTAAAATAATAAAATTTGGTAAAACCTTTATATCAACCTTATTTATATAATCACCAAGAATAAAGATTAAAGTACTATTATTTACTTTACATATATATTTTGAATCCAATATATTTATAACCCAAACCTTAATATAATAACACAACATTCAAATACAAATAAATTACACAATTTAAAATGCAAATGCGAAGGGTTCCATTTGTAATTCAATAATTCTAAGCAACATCCAATATCAATATACCCAACAATCTAAACAAACAAAAACGATCACAAACAATTAATTTAACTAATTTATCATCCAATTTCACAACAAGCAATCAATATCAATGTTAACCCACCTTTTGGAAAGGCAACATATAGGCGGATTTAACCCAAATAACTACACAAAACATATCATAGTCGATGAACAAACAACGCAAGATGTCTGAAATATGGTTTCGGCAAAGATTGAGTCGTTTAAAGTTGCTTGGAGTCTGCTCCGAGTCATTTTCATGTTTGTTTCAGGTTTTTAGAGAGATTAATTTGGGTTAAAGATGTATTCACTCCGGGTCAGTGAGAAACAAGCTGGTTTGCTTCACCACAACACTTACTCTGAGTTAGAGACAGGCTCACCAGCTACTTCGAGTGGATTGATCAACAACCTAGGATTCACATCATTTTGTATCCATTGCTCTACCACTTCTTCGTATCGATAGGGCTTCGTATCCATTAAGTTTACACCCTCTTCCTTCATATCCATCGAGTGTTAGCATTGGTCTAGGTACTGCCACCCATTTCGTATCGACCACCATTACACATATTTCGTATCGATTGGCAAATGATCGATACGAAACCTACCACTAAACAATTGATAAAAAAACATGTGTCGAGATCGATTGATATGAAGCGACATATAAGCATGAAGATGAAGACGACCCCAGATTGTCTCCATCAATTTCGTATCCATCTTATTTGTATCCACTAGGTACGCACTTATTCCTTTCGTATCCAACAGGCAAATGCATCTCTCATATCGATTAGGATTATTCACTTCGTATCGATCCACGTTAATATACGTTTCGTATCTATCAGCCAGATAATCGATACGAAAACCAACTCTGCCCACCGATACGAAGTGGAGTCATTCACTTCGTACCGATCCAAGTTGATGTATGTTTCGTATTGATTAACAAATGATCGATACAAAATCATCACTTTCCACTAATACGAAGCCAACACCAAATGATCAATACGAAAGGAATGACATATCATCGATATGACGAGTACATGCCAACATCGATACGAAAGGAATGATACATGATCGATACGAAGAAGGCAAAGTCAACTCGGTATAAAATGTGGATCGCTCCTGGACTATCGCTCCACATCACCCGATCAATATGCATACCATCGATATGAAATGCTATGGATACGGAGCGATCGATACAAACTCGCCACCCTATTGCAAATTACTTCTTGGATCGATCATAACTCAAGATCTATAGGTCCAAATGCTACCAAATTTTCACAGGAGCTTACGCACCACCTCTACTTGGTCTCCGATCAATCTCAGCCCAAATAGAGTCATTTTTTTATGGGTACGAATTGTATACGTATCGATTATGGATTGATCTCAAATGTCCAGGGATCGATCTGGTGGGCCCAACCCCATGAGAGATGGGGTCTTCCAAGATCCAAGTCAGATATCTTTAGCCTACACCTATAAATAGCACTCATAGGCCTTCAGAAAAAGGACTTTGGACTCTCTTACGCAGATACTTTGCCAAAAACTCAATTATATCTCGAGTGTTTGAGAGTGTACTATGGTAATCAGTTGTAACCAGTCAGCAATAGAAATAAAAACAGCAAATCCTTCAAAGGGAACGTAGGCTACAATGCCGAACCACTATAAATCTTGTCATTTTACTGCTTTCCTTTTAATTTCTGGAGTGTTCTTCATATTTAATTCTACTATATACGATCTATCTGTGATCTGTGACAGTGATTTGGTGCTTTCATATGTAATTGGGTGTTTATGACCAATTTTGGCGCAAACATTTTAGTGCTTTCACTGAGAAGGCTAGCACTCGGGGATTTTATAGCTTGGATTTTGGATCCGAAGTCTTAAGGATTTGGATCTAGAGAGAAATGGCAAAGAAATCAACTAGAAGATAAAGAACTAAAAGGAGTCAGCATGAAAGAAGTCAAGAGGCCTCTTAGGAGCTAATCAGACTTCAGTTTTCATCACAAGAGATGAGATGGAGATAATGATGGATGCCATGCAGGAAGGGATGATGAAAAGGCAAGAGGAGATGATGCAAAACCTACTTTAGCAGATTGGACAAGGTAGAGTGCAGAATCAAGAGAATGCAGCTGTAGGAAGCACTGAATATAGAGATCAAGAGCATGGAGCAACTGGGATTCAGAATAGAGCGAGACCATCAGGAGTAGCCCTTGAGTTAGGGGGCATTCCCGTGGAGCATGTTGATCCAATCTCAGGTAAGATACCAGACAGAACTGTGCAATTTGGAGTCGATAAAGGAACAGATGCTCGTCCATAGGAGCAGATTTCCGTATTCCTTCATGAATTCGGAGGGCAAATCGAAGGCAAAGGATGAGGACCACCACTTGGTGGCAGCGATAGATTGGTAGAGATGGTCAGACGAGCCATGGAAGGAGGATTAGTGAATAAAGATCTAGAAGATGTGAAAAGGATCCCCTTCGCTCCCGCAATCAGGCAGACCGGGAACCCAGCTGATTTCGAACCACCAACACTGGAGACGTATGATGGGAGGATGGATCCTACAGTTCATCTGACAAGGTATATAAGTCACATGGCGGTACTGGGGGCATCGGTACAAGCCATGGCCTGATGTTTCCCATTGTATTTGATGGACATAGCAGCATCATGGTTCAGACAAGTGGAAAGCGGCTCCGTTGGAGCATGGACCGAGTTGATCGAGAAGTTTATGAGGCGGTTCAGAGTTTACGTTTCGAGGCTCAAGAATGTAACGAGTTTGATAACACTAAAATAGAAAATCGAGGAGTCTTTGAGGAGTTTTCTAATACGATTCAATGCAGCAGTGACATTAGTGGATCGGCCAGATCCGTTTATGATTCTGATGGCAGCTGTATCTGGCATAACTGTTGGAATAGAATTCAAGAATTCATTGACAAGGGACCCACCTATAGGTCTTGGATAATTCTACCACGAGGCAGAAAGGTTTCTGCGACAAGACGATGTAAATGCTAAGAGAGAGGAAGGAGATGATGTTGAAGTTTATGCAATTAAAGGTGGAGATCCACTCGGAAAAGAGTCAAACAAAGATAAAGGGAAACGGAAAGCAGAGGATAGCTGTGATGAGCCAAAACGACCATGAAAGGAGCGTAGATTCACGTCTTATATAGAGTTGAATGATACTTTGGAATGGATATATCAAGATACTAGGGGGTAGGTTCTGTGTCGAAGGCTAATCAGGAGGGATCCAACCAACATTGAAAGAAAATCAGATAAGTACTGCTTATTCCATTATCTGAATGACCATAGCACAAACGATTGCATGAACTTGAGGAATGAGGTTGAAGGACATATCTAGAATGGCATGCTATTATAGTACGTGAAAAAATGAACTATGATAGTGGATCAAGAGCGACCACCATCTACATCAAATGAGAATGGCTCCGAATCAAGGCGTCAACTTATCATCTACTGATAGGAATAACGACAAATAAGTAGCAAACTCCACACTAACACGGTCAAGTCGCTTACGCATGTATGATATCATGAACGGTCCTCAGGCATGCTATGAGACGACTATAAACCACATTAGTTTAGATGTTTGCACTTTGACATCTCTGTTTTGCTTTTGTTTTCTATCTTTTGCATTTGGACTTGATTTAGTTGGACATTTTTATTACAAGATTCATTTGAATGTGTATTTATAATTCCATAACGATCAAGTCACTTACACATGCATGGGATCGCGGACGGTCCTCAGGCATGCTCTGAGATGGCTATGAACCGCTAAAACAAATGATTCATAAAAACTCACTCAAACATGAAATTTAACATTGATAATACTAAGTCCCCTTGGGCATACACAATTCGCGACGAATGGCACTCAACCACAAACGGTCACTATTCGCCATGAACGACACCCGACCATAAATACTCACCATTGACCATGAACGGTACCCGATCATGAACGGTCACCATTCACCACGAATGGCACTCGACCACAAACAGTCATCATTCACTATGAACGGCACCCGACCACGAGTGGTCACCATTCGCCACGAATGGCTCTCGACCACGAACTGTCATAATTTTGCTCGAATGGCACTTGACCCCAAATGGTCACAATTCGCTTCGAACGGCATCCGACCTTGAACAGTCACATTCCGCCTTGAACAGCATATGATCCCAAATTGTCGCTTTTCAAAATCAGGCAAGATTATCAATCTCTTTACATGTCATCGACTGGATACAAACATCCGGCTTATGGTACTACAAAACACGCTTTCCTATCGCAAGGTATGTTTAGGAGGGCAAAGTGTTAACCCGCCTTTTGACAAGGCAACATACATGTGGATTTAATCCAAACAACTGCATAAAACATAGCATAGTCGATGAGCAAACAATGCAAGATGTCTAAAATAAGGTTTTGACAAAGATTGAGTCGTTTCAAGTTGCTTGGAGTCTGCTCCGAGTCATCTTCATGTTTGTTTTGGGTTTTCAGAGAGATTATTTTAGGTCAAAGATGTGTTAACTACGGGTCAGTGAGAAACAAAGTGCTTCGAGTCACCACAACACTTACTTTGAGTTAGAGACAGGTTCATTTCGAGTCAAGCAGGCAGCTACTTCGAGTGGATCGATCAACAACCTAGGATTCACATCAATTCGTATCCATTGCTCTACCCTCTTCGTATCAATACAGCATCGTACCCATCAAGTTTATACCTCTTCCTTCATATCCATCTAGTGTTGGCATCGATCTGGATACTACAACCCACTTCGTATCAATCCCCCCTTACACATATTTCGTATTGATCGACAAATGATCGATACAAAACCTACCACTAAACAATTGATAGAAGAACATGTGCCGACATCGATTGATACGAAGCGGCATATAAGCATGGATACGAAGATTACCCCAGATGGTCACCATCAACTTCGAATACATCTTATTTGTATCCACTAGGGATGCACTCATTCCTTTCGTATCCATCAGGCAAATGCATCTCTCATATCGATCAACGTTGTTCACTTCGTATCTATCCATGTTAATATATGTTTCGTATTGATCAGCTAGATGATCGATACGAAAATCAACTCTTCCCACCGATACGAAGCAGAGTCATTCACTTTGTATCGATCCATGTCGATGTATGTTTCGTATCGATCAATTGATGATCGATACAAAATCATCACTTTCCATCGACATGAAGCTAACACCAAATGATTGATACAAAAGGAATGACGTATCATCGATATAAAGGGTACATGCCAACATCGATATGAAAGGAATGACGCATGATCGATATAAAGAAGGCAAAGTCAACTCGGCATAAAAAGTGGATTGCTCATGGACTTTCACTCCATGTCACCACGATCGATTCACATATCATCGATACGAAATGCTATGGATACGAAGTGATTGATATGAACTTTCCATCTCATTGCAAAGTCCATCTTGGATTGATCATAACACAAGGTCTACAAGTCCAAATGCTGCCAAACTTTCACAGGAGCTTACGTACCACCTCTACTTGGTCTCCGATCGATCTCGGCCCAAATGAATTCATTTTAGATCAATAAAAATTGTATATTTATCGATCATGGATCGATCCTAAATGTCCAAGGATCCATCTAGTGGGCCACTCGCGTGAGAGAAGGGATCTTTCGAGATCCAAATCAGACATCTTCAGCCTACACCTATAAATAGTAGTCCTAGGCCTTTAGAAAAGGGACTTTAGACGCTCTTACGCCGATACTCTACCGAAAACTCCATTATATCTCGAGCTCTTGAGAGTGTACTATGGTAATCATTTGTAACCAGTCAGTAAAAGCAATAAAAACAGCAAATCCTTCAAAGTGGATGTAGTCTACAATGCTGAACCACTATAAATGTTGTCTTTCTACTGCTTTCCTTTTAATTCTTGGAGTGTTCTTCATATTTAATTCTACTACATACAATCTATATATGATCTATGATTGTGATTTGGTGCTTTCATCGGCAATTGGGTATTTGTGACCAATTGTGGCGCAAATAATCAACTAATAATATATCATCCAAACTAAATAGGTACATGTATGGGTGATTATGCATAAATAACATAATATAGACATAGTTGTAAGTGAGAAAACTCATCGAATTGCCGAGCGAAGGCTTTAAGCCTTCGCTTTTATTACTTCATTGCTATCATGATGCCAGTAACATTTCAGCCACCTTCTCGATTACTCATAACCACACATGCCTCAGCCTAACCACTGCGAAAAATATGCATCGCCATGGACGAGATACCTCTATCCATTATCACCATCATGACATTATAACACCAAACCCTAGCTCTAACCTCCCATGAACGTAAACTATTGTAACCGCGCCCCCTCCTATTCATGTACACCACCTGACACACACACGTTCGCTAATCGTCAACCCAGGTCGATCTCCACCATGTACCCAAATCGCGACCACTCTGACATCAATCTTGCTCAAGATTAAATCACACCTCTCCAAATCCATGAATCATCTTGGGTCCCGGCTTCCCTCTCGATCTTGAATGTGAGCTTCCCTGGATAGTACCCCCAGTTAATCATTGCTCAGCATCACCCCTTAAGTCACATTTGGTCAAAGAGGTTTGGGATAGAGAATATAAAGATCGGTGGATTCAGGTTTGAGTCATAAATTCTTTAGATGCCCACAGGGAAGGAATGGAGTTTGGGCCTTAATGGTTTCGAACTTGATTACAAACCATTATAAATTCCAGTTCAATTTTTTTCACTTCATTTGCTATTCAAATTTAACTTTTAATTCTCAACATTTACCTATAAATTATTTCAAATTATTTTTCACTTTTAAAATATTTTATATTTAATTTAAAACAATTGATTCGATTTCTATAAATCATTTAGGAAGAATTTATTATGTTAGTTCATTTTATTTTTAAAATAAAATCTTTTATTAATAACATTCATTTAAATAAATATTCACTTTCAAAATAATAACTATTGAATATCAAATTCAAACAATTTATTTTAATTAAATTTATATATAATTACAGCGTAAAATGTAGGGTTGTTATAGGTTCCCTCAGTTGAGAGTTGCAGAAGAAAGCTTTCCTTTAACTATGTTCAGATAAAGGTTTGGTTCATATGAGTGGTTGGTTATGCTATTTGGGCTAACTAATACACTTGCATCCTTTGTATATTTGATGAATAAGATCTTTTAAGATAAGCTAGATAGGTATGTGTTGGTGTTCATAGATGGCACTTTGTTCTACTCGAAGGATGAGAAAGAACACATAATTCACCTAATACTTATGCTAGAGACATTGAGACAACATAAGTTGAAGGCAAAAGTTTCTAAGTGTCATCTTTAGAGAAGGGAGGTGAAGTTCCTAGGCCGTTTGATTTCGAAAGAAGGGTTAGCTATAGATCCATCGAATGTAGAGGCAGTAAATTGGTAGAAGAGACCCGAGACTGTGACGGAAGTGCAAATTCTCTTAAGATTGGATGGTTATTATTGGAGGATTATGAAAGCCTTGAGAATTGTATGCTATCTAACTTGTGTATAATATGCAAGTATATAAATCAACGCAATAGTAGATAATAAATAGTAAAATAAAAAGCATGCAAACCAAAGTTTTTATACTGGTTCGGACCTCCTGTCTTACATCCAGTCCCAAACCTCCTCTTCGGTGTTTCCATTAAAAAAATTACCCTCACTTCACCTAGAGGAATAAGCTAATACAAAATTATGTCTGACAATCTTGTGTTCCAATAACACAGTTTTTGACTCACAGTACAAATCTTTCTATGATATCCTTTGAGTATATGAATATGAATGCTTTGAGTTATAGGAATTGATTTAACCAAAATTCTATTTTGAATTATAATGGATTGAGAGTATGTAAATAGTGTATATGCAAGAGAGTGCTAAAAAATCAACAGAGTAAAGAATAGATTAATTCAAGTTCGGTGATTTTTTACTTCTCAATCAAAGTTGTATTCATTGAATCAAAAAATTGCAAATGAAAATTAATTACTCTTGGAGAAAATCTCTTTATTTTAATGACTGCAGCTCTTCAGTGAAAGATGATTTGCTTTTGATTAAAAACAGAAGTATCTTTTCAAATGTGACAGTTTTTCCTATGACATACGACTATGGTAAAATCCTCAAATGTTTATACCTTGTTTAATTTTTAATTCGAGATTTGTCATAGACGTTTATTGTTTTATCACAGACATCTGTGAGGTGTAAAAACTGTTTTTCACCTTATTTTGATGTACATGAAGTTGTATATGCTCATGTATTCAAATATACTCAAGGAGACCTTAATAAATTTAAATCTAGGACTCTTTTATAGTAGAATAACTTTATTATGGTCAATGAATCTTCATTTCGCTTTGAGTCTCAATATCTTTGAGCATGTTCTTCTTGAAGCATATACCTGCAATCTTGATAAGGTTTATATATGTATAAGATTGTATGGTTGTTATCATTGAAACATAAATTGGAGCTTCTAACAATCTCTCCTTTTTGAGGATGATAACTATATAATCACATATCAACTATACAGTGAAACTATACAATCAAAAATATCAACTATAGAATGTAAGCATTATTATGTTTGTGTATGTTTATCTCCTCTTATGCACATACATCTCCCCCTATGTATGTGCATAATTTTCTCCCCTTTGTCATTATCAAAATGGAGGGAAATGATAAATGATACATATATAAATGATATAAATATTCATAGCATGTTATTATTTTAGATTGTGGAAAGTCAAATTTGAAAATTCAAAGAAAATTTTAGAAAGAATTGTAACATAAGTTATACATAGGAAAACAAATAATCATAAGAGTTTCAAAATAAAGCAAAAGAAAGTCTAATTGTACTTATTTTGGGAATAAGATAGGCCCCCGTAGTTCTCGTAATACTCCTAATAAGCGGATGGATCCTGCTCATATGTACCTAGCCATGGTGTTTGAATTTGTTACTCCTCATCTTCGTTGATTGAAAGGGCTTGAAATTCCATGTAATATGGTTGTTGAAAACATAGAGTATCACAGACATGCATTTCATCACCGTCTTCTTCTCCTTCCTCGACTTATGCTGGCATGGGAGTCTTCCCTCGGTCACCTCTATTATATGGCGTACCTTCGGACGAGGCTTGAGAATGATAAACTGGTGTTTGAACCCAAGGTGGAGGTGTTGGGGAAGGTAAAGATGATGAGAGCGAGGAAGATCCGCCATGGACTTTGCGCATTTTTTTCCCAAAAGCGGAGACCACTTTGTCTAGAGTCTTCTCCATCTTTGTCATCCTAGTGGAGAAAGAGCATTCCAATCTAATCATTTTCCTATTTAAATCTCGTTCAGTGGCCATGATTATTTTTTGGTTTTTGATTACCAAATCGCGAAGAGATTCATTTGGCGTTAGTTCAACCCAAGCTTCTTGAATTTCGGAGTTCGAGTAATATTCGATACCATGACTAGAGGAAGGTGGATGTTGGGAAAGATAAGGGGAGTAGATTTGTTGAGAAGCGCAAGTTTGAGGAGGGCCATGATGTTCTTGTTGTTGTTGAGTCCATTGGTCGAATGAAATGATTCGAGGTGGATTCTTCAGAATATGCACCAGTGAAAGATATCGTGGTCCGCTATCTTTGGTTGGAATTTCTTCGTATTGTGCGATATACTAAGGAACTCCAAGATTTTGCAAGATGCGCATTGTATATGGAGCATGAACAATGGAACGATGATGCATAGACCAAAATTCTTTAATTGGGTCATGAGTAAATTTCCCCTTTTAACCGGTAGGTGAGCAAATATGGCATACAAAGTTCTATGATTATTGGGATAAATTTGTTCATGACTACCTGGATGAGGAATGATGGTATTAATTGTCATTCGATTTAATAGTCTAGCCCGTGGTCGAAGATAAATGAATTTCCATTGTGGCATTCTGTCATCTCATGTACTACAAGAGGAGCAATGAATAATATGAGAACTCCAATGTGAAGCTCCTTTCTCCTTGTACTATGCTCAATCAACTGCTAACTTATAATCCTATGGTGGGAAAAAATGAAAAGGAGGGAGTGGGTCAGAAATAAGTCCGGTGAATGAGTATAAGTTAAATATGTGATGATCATGTGCGGTTAACTTTAAATATACTCTAAGTGACCTATGATGTGTAACAAGAGTCCGTGAATTCCTAAGGTCCAATACCTAAGGATTCATATCGGACTCACAAGGTTGAACTACCATTCGAACCTCATACTAATGATCGTAGAGCAACCCAATAAGAAATCACCGCCTGTCGGTTACCGTGGTTACCATTTTTTCCACCAATACTAGTATAGGAACTGCTCTCCCATGAATACCTATAATCATCATTACACATGGAGAGAGAGAACACCAAAATGCAAACTCGCTGTGCAACTCATCGTAAGATCACACTATTCAACTCTCGATCATAGTGACAAAATGCCTCTTATCGTACTGCGCCGACGTCCACATGTACAACGTCGTGCTAGAAACGTGCATACAAGGACTCTCATTGGCACTGGGCTGTTTTCTACTCTATAACTTCTTATCGTGTTGCGCTGGACCAGAATCTCCTTTAGAATCCCCCGTTAGCATCGCACTCACTCACCTCTTGTCTCCATCAGTGTTGCGCGTCCGCTGTGGATCACCCCCTGAATGTTTGTGAAATACATCACCATAATAAACTCTAATATCTTGTTTGGGTTTTTTATTGTTACCCAAACCATGATGACCTATTGTCCTTTAATAGGGAACTGAATTTCCTACTGTCACTAGCATATGTACTTAACCAAAAATGTGTTCAAATAATCAATTTTCCATTTATATAATATTTTACAAAATTATATCATTTTTATTCTTTAACTTGGGCCTTTGGGCAAGGTTCAATCTGGCAATTTTCGTCCTGAATGGTCGGCTGCTAGACGTAACTATTTTCATTGTTAAAATAACAACGTTTTTCATTATTTTTCACTATTTTCATTGTTACAACAATAACGTCTGAAATACAAAGGTACGTTATTCCATTTACTATGGGTTTTTCATTTCTTTACCATGACTAATTTACAGCTGAGAGTATTAGGTCAAATATATAAAACTCAAGAAATGGATCATATAGAAAACAAATGTACTATGGGTTTTTTTATTTCTTTTACCATTACTAATTTATAGTTGAGAGTATTAGGTCAAATATATAAAACTCAAGAAATGGATCATATAGAAAAGAAATTTTTCTATAAGAAAAATACATTTGCAATAGAAATCATATTTTTTGTTCCATATTAAGCGACTGCAAATATTTTAATCAATTGCATTTCTAATGTCTCTTCATGAAGTAGAAGTGATCATTCACTATCTTCATCCTAACCGTGCAAACATTATCATCATTCTCCTAACATTATCTTCATCCTAACCAAGTTTGAATTTTGGGCGTCGATCAATTCGTCCTATCAATGCCATTGATAGGAATTCCAAAACACTTGCACAAAGCAAACTGACAAAACATTGTTGTCAAATTTGGGTTAATATTATTGGGTATATTATTCAAAAATATTTTCGAATGGAGATCGTTTCCAAAGAACTTCAAAAGTTTTAAATCAGCCCACTCCTCTTTTGTCGTTGAAAAATAATTTCAGTGACGACAGCATTGTAACGACCCGATATTTTCAACCATTCGCATCCGCACATGTCAGACTTGAATTGCTAAAAATATCGTGTTGTAAATAAAATTAGGCAAATCTCAGAGTATACAGTAAATAAATAATCACAGATCACAGACACAGAGTAAATAATAATGCAACGGAATTAAAAGAGATAGTAGTTCATGAAGCTACTGTATAAAAAAATAAGATACATCATAGTTAAACAAGATACAACAGAAGAGTATAAGATACATCAGGTACAAATCAGAATACATCATTGAAATCACTAGATACTGAAAGCAAAATAGATGGCTGGATCTTCAAGCAAAGCTCCAACTCTGAAGGTGAGTCTTGAGTGTAAAATCACTCAGTCTGACTTAAGCGTAAAGCAAAACACAAAACACTTGAGTCAGGACATAAATACTTGTGAACTGTAAATCAACTCAAGTGAACAGTAACAAAAATGCATCAGTAACTCAAAGGATGCTTGGGATCTCCCATCCTTTAAGGATCCGTTAAACTATTTAATATGTAATGATATTGCGCTATTATAATAATGTCTACAGCAAAATAAACTTTCTTTTAAATAGCGTTGAAGGGTTACCCATATAGCCCCCTACACGTGGTAGTCCCAGTAGTCCATCCAGTATCAGCGTACCTCCAAATCGGGAGGCTACCCTAAATACTCCATGAGTTATGGGAGAAAAACAAACTCGTAGTAAGGCTCGCTATGCGAGGTGACACGGCACACAAGGTAATGCCAGGGTAGATATACCAATTATGCACACCGGCTGGTGGTAACGTAGTAGCCACATACGCCCACCTCGGAACACACTCCTAATCAAAATTGGAGGATGTCCATCAAATCAACCACAAGTAAGCGTATAGTATCGAAGAAGTGTGTCCGACCAAAGGGGCTACCCCTTTTGGCCTGAGATCGCTCCTGTTTTAGCCACCTTAAGCCAACTCACGGGAGTCGAGTCGACGTAATATATCTCAAGAACGTCGCCACCATTCTACTTCATTCTGGAATCTCCACCGCGTACACGGTTGTTAAAGTGGTTTTCGAAGTTGGTAGAGAGTATGACATGTTCCGCTCCCGGTCTCTTTAACAACCAATCGTTATTATAACGCCGTGGTCATTTCAAAATAGTTATACTTCAACATAAAATCATTTCATTTCAAAACTATATTCCTTTCAAAATAGTTTATACTTCGCAACCAGAACCACTTTTATTTCAAAACTATATATTCAATCAAAATAGTTTATACTTCGAAACCAAAACCATTTTATTTCAATACTATATACAAATCAGTATGATATCATTTCCATTTCAAACATATATTTACCTTTCAAAAATCATAATACTTTCAAAGTTATAACTTTTCGAAACCAGAATATTTGAAATCATTACACTTCGAAAAATCATAACATTTCAAAATCATACATTTGAAATCATGAAACATTCCTTTAATTCTTTACATTTTACAAATTTATTCAATTAAACCAAAATTTTAAATTTCCAATTTAATTCAATTCAAACCATCAGTTTCAATTCAATTTAGTTTTCCAACAAAACCATTTCAAATCTTATCAAATTTCAAATAAATATTTGATCTACAAAATAAACTATTCAATTTTTAATATATTTCAAAGCTTAAATATCCCACATTTCAAAACTAAATTTATAATTTCATATATCCCAAATTTAACTTCATTATTACTTAGTTTTGAAATATTCATTTCATAAATCCAATATCATTTAAATAAACCAGAATTTCAAGTAACTAAATATCATTTCATACCAATATAAACTTCAAATATTCATTTATCAAAATCACATATCATTCTAATTTATGTTCTTTATCAAAATATCATATCCTTTCAAAACCTCATTATCAAATCAGTATTTGAATTCAAATTCAAATTTAAATATCATTTTTAAAATCAAATAAGCCATTCATTTATTATTCCAAATATCATTACAAAACACATTTCAAAACATTTCATTCAAACTTTCATTTATCTCATTACATTTTATTCCATTTAACACATAACAAAGTAAACCTTATTTAAATTCAAATTAAAATTAAATTCCATAAAATTCAAATTTAAATATTAAAATATATATTCAAACTTATGAAATTTCACAAATAATCAATTTCAAAAGTTAAATGATTTAACCCTTTAAAATATAACTCAAACAGTGTTAAAATCTATAATATTTCAAAATATTGTCAAATTATAGCAACGACAACATTTATAAAGTGCTATCGTAGGTTATAGTTTCCAAAATAGTTTAGTTCAGGAACAACGACATTTATAAAATGCCGTAATAGATATTTAATTAATTCAAGATAGTTAAATTCAAAACAACAACACTTAAAAATGCTGTCATAAAACCACAACATTTTTGGAAATGCTATTAATAAAATTTCAGGTTTTATTATAACTTCAGAGACATTAACACTCTAAATTTTTGTTATTTAAATTTATAAATAATATTTCTAGACTTTAAAATTTCACATTTAAATCATTCTAACATATGATTTATCACAATAAAATTTTTAAATCAAATATTCAATTTAAAAACTCAATTCATTTATCAAGTCAAAATTTCACTGTTTATTAACTTATAAATTTAATAAAACTTAACGTTTTATTTCAAAAAATCATTTCAAACTTTAAATTTAATTTGCATCATTTACTTACATTTTAAAAATATACATTTAAAGTCAAAAATCACATTTACTTCAAATTTACATACTTCAATTCACAAATTCAAGACTTAATATTTAACTTTCTCAAAACCAAATATATATATATTGTTGAATCATAATTTCATACTTTAAAATACATATCTTAAGAAAAATCATTTAAAAGTATACCACGGGGTCTGTATATAATTTTCTAACCTAGGTCAAGTGATATGGATATGTATCATTTCAATCCGTAGTTTAAAAGAAAACCGGGTTCTATCATTTCAAACCCGCAATCCTAGGTTAATTAGAAATACAAGAAAAATCACTCAGGCCTATCATTTCAGCCCATAATGATTTTTTTCTATTCTAATGTCCGTTCGGGTATGTATCATTTCAACCCATAGTGATTCTATTCTAACAGGGAACTTGCAGTGTGAATATATGCATAAACAATATAAACAATGTCAATGTCACATTATAACGTCATATATCATATGTGAGGTGATGATTAACAAAGTGAACATGGTAATAACATGGCATAGAAAATCATATAATCATCATTTACTTGCATAACATTTTTAATTTACTAAACACTTGTCATCAATTCACTATTTCATAAGTAAAATGTCAGAGTGAGAAGGACTCACCTTTTCAAGCTGGAGTTAGCAAATCAAACTACACGAATAAATTCTAGAAAGCACGATATGGCACGACACAGGACGACCTGATTCAAATAAGAGAGAGAGAGCCAAGATATGATCTTGTAAGCAACAAACCAAAACAAAACATTGTAAACATATATTAACAACACAAAAACAATATTGAAGCGACTTGAAATAAAAAGCAATAAGAACAAGATAACTTGACCTTGATTTTACCACTCAAATGCTTGGCCTAGGGGACTCTTATGCTTGGCTATGATGTGTTATAGCTCTAGTTTGGGTCATATAGGTGCGGCTACAAGGAAGTGATGGTAGTAGGAGTTATAACATGAAGTATACAAGAGAACAAGGCTAAATAGTGGGGTTTTGGTGCACACTAGGCTCGGTCTTGGTCATGATTGGCTCGGCTAGAGCCGTGTACATGTTAGGTGATGGATGAAGGTGATGTTCAGAGGTGGTTCTGCTGTAGATGGTGGTGGCTATGGGGGTGGCCGAAGTGCATATGAAGGGGATAGTGGAAACATGGCTTGGTTATGCATTTTTGGTGGAGTTTGCATTTTTTTTTGGGTGCTAACTTCAATGGATAGGCACGGCTAGTCTTGGTCAGAGGAGGAGGAGATGTTTGCTGTAGCTGGTGATGGTGGAGAGGATGCTGGAGATGAAGGTGGTAGTGGCCTAGCAAAGCACAAGGAAGATTAAGTCAAAAATCATTGAAAACAAGAAGAAAAGTGAAGAGTAAAAGTAAAAAAAGTGGAAGAAGCCATTACCTTTTCTTTGGCCGTAAGTTTTAGAAAATGATGAGAATATTTTTCATGTGAATTGAAATGAGAAAACATATGGCTACAAGGAAGAAGTTTACGACCAAAAGAAAGGAGGTGAAATGATAAATGAAAATGAAAAGGCAAAGTTAATGAAAGGACATAGAAAATGAAAGGTCCTTGTCTCTTTGTATTTCCATTCCTTTTTGTTCAAAATAAACAAAACAAAAATCAGTCAATAAAAATAAAAATGAAAACAAAATAAAGTGGAAAAGAAAATAAATAAATAATTTAAGGAAAAATAAAATATACATAAAGAAATAGTTTAAACAATGAAACTAGAATTTAAAAAGTATAACCAATATACAATTAACATTTGAAATTATAACTACACTTTAAAAATGTTTTAAAAATAAAATAAATATATAACATGTCATGTTACTCAAATTAGAACATGATATGATAGACAAAAATATTATTTATATAAATAAAAATAAATTTTTTTGTTAAATAAACAATTTACATACAATAGTGTAAAAAGCATAACTTTCACAATATTAATCAGATTTCAACGAAACGAAAAGCGTTATTCTTGAAATTTTATTTATTTTCATAATAAAAGATAAAATTTTCAAAATTAAAAATTAAAAATTTTCAAAATTAAAAGTCAAAGTGTGACCATATTGACCAAAATCCACATTTCTGGAAAATATTCTATTTATTTATGTTTTGAATTATAATTTACATCAAAATCAAATTTTATTTAAAATAACAAAATTTATCCATTTGAATAAATAAAATAAATTTTTTAAATTAGGAATTCAATTAAAATAATTAAAATATACAATTAAAATAATTACAAAATACAGGGTTGTTACACTCTCCCCCACTCAAAACTTTTCGCCCCCGAAAAGAAATGAGGTACGAGAAAACACAGAAAAAGATAGAATGAAATAGGATTAATACAAGATGATAAGAAGATTGAAATTATACCTGATAAATGTTGTTATAGGTAAGTTTAACAAGGTGAAGATGATCTTTCCAAGATCCTCCAGAATCTAGAACACAAGCACGAGAAAAATCTTCTAGAATCTGATTCACCATTCCCGTTTGACCGACGGCCTATGGATGGCAAGCAGTGCTCAGATTCAAAGATGAGTAAAAAAGATTATCATAGTTATAGAAAGATTTCTAAATATACTGGCATAAGCAATAGCCTATCCATTCTGTAGCAAGATGAGGGAAAAAAGGACAACCAAAAGATAGTTTGAAAAACAAAATAAGATAATAAATTTGAAACCATGAAAATTTTAACTTAAATTGAAAATTAATTTTACATAAGTTAAATAATCTTAACTATCTCTAATTTCATTATCTTATCATCCAATTATCTTAAATTAACAATCTTTTAAATCGTGAATTTGAAAAATCATTTATTTTACTCAAAAACATATTTAATAAATTTAATTCTTATTTATTCCTAATTATAGTTAAATTTATTCCTCTCAATATATTTTTTCACCTATGTTAAATATTTTTATTCTTATTATAACTGCTTTAATTTATTCTTAATTCCTTTAACATCATTTTATATTATAAATAATTCCATTACACTTTTTCTTTATTTACCTCTGTTAATATTTTATAACTAAAATTTAAGTGCAAAACATTTATTATAACCACTCAAATTTTATTTATAAAATCTTTTTTTATATTATATATTATCCAATTAACAACTTCTAAAAATCAAGGTAAGTTATATTGGAATGAAATTGTGTATTATACAAATAAACTTTCCAATTTAATCATTTCAAGCTTGAATATTTATCCAAATCTTGAAATTATACTTGAAATTGTCTTTCAAGAAAAAAATTGAGGAATTAAATTTCTGATAAATTCCAAACTATTTAGAGATAAATAAATGCACATATGCTATATGTATATCCATTCAAATTTAAATCATATATCAGCATATGTTATAAATCCAGTCTTATTTAGAAATTCAAATCAATTAAATTTCCCAAAACAAAACTGTAGCAAGACTGCAGAACGGTCTCTTCGCTTCGAAACTCGAAAATGAACGTCGATGCTACTGTTGTCATCACCGAAATTATTTTCCAACGACAAAGAAAAGAGCACTTGTTTTAAACTTTTAAAATACTTTGGAAACAAATTTCTATTATAAAATACTTTAAATAGTATATCCTTTTAAAACTTTAAATACAAGGTTTGAAATCCATCAGAAATTAATTTTCAAATTCTTTTTTAAATTCATTTTAAATTTCCAAATAAATTTATAACCATGTTTTATAGTTCAATTATTTATATATGAAACTAGGGATAATGATATATAAAATCAATTATTATTTCTAACAACCAATTCAATAAAATCCAGAAAAATTTATAATATAGTTACAAAATTTATTTCATTACTAAATTTGAAAAAAACCATATTGTGTCAGTTTGCTCTATTCAAGTGTTTTGGAAATCTTATCGATAGCGTTAATCAGACGAATTGATCAGAAACCCGAAACAACATCAACAACTCAAACAACATAATATATAAGATATTTTCTTCTTAAAACCCCACTCCAGAGAGTAGAGCTAGGGGATAGAGCTAGAGCCCAGCCAAGAGCATTAATCCTCTACCATGTTCGGCTTTGTTGAGGATAGACCGCTCAAGGCCTTAAGGGAAACATATCTCAGCTGCGGGACTCGAACCCGCAACCTCCAGGAACTTTGTTCCATAGTTGCAAGGTAGCCCTCAACCAGTTGAGCTATGCTCGCGGACTATAAGATATTTTAAATATTAGTTTACAAATACACTTCAAGAATGATTTGAAGATACGTTGGAAACAGATATGAGATGATTATATAACAGAATAGAAAGATGGATAAGCATATACAAATCACGGGCAACCATAACCGGGTCAACCGTGGCTTAAAGAATAAGATCGATGTGGATTTCTAGGGTAAATCTATATTCGGTCTCAAGAGATAGAGTGTGGAATTATTAGATATACAAGCATCTAAACTGAGGATATAAAAATCTCTGGTAAATCGATGCTATTGTAAAGGAGTTTCACCCCTTTACAAATCAACTTGAGATTGGCGGGGCCGCCGACTCATTATAAAGATCATTCGAAGTGGAGTTACGGGATACTCCAAAATCAAAAGAAGACGAATAGTGAGGGACACAAAGGGATTTTGGAACCGTAGGGAGCGTTCCAAAATTCAAAGGAATCGAGTCAAAAAGGAAGAGATTTAAACTCAAATGAAAGTGATTCTTTAAATACATTTACCATATATGCTAAGTTTTGCCTAGAGCTACCAAAGCTCTTATGCCATATATAACGACCCGATATTTTCAACCATTCACATCTGCACATATCAGACTTGAATTGCTCAAAATACCGCATTGTAAATAAAATTTGGCAAATCTCAGAGTATACAGTAAATAAATAATCACAGATCACAAACACAGAGTAAATAATAATGCAGCGGAATTAAAAGAGATAGTAGTTCATGAAGCTACTATATAAAAATATAAGATACATCAGAGTTAAACAAGATACAACAGAAGAGTATAAGATACATCGGGTACAAATCAGAATACATCACTGAAATCACTGATACTAAAAGCAAAATAGATTGCTAGTGTGATATCCCAGAATTTTGGCAATATAAATTTAATAATCTGTGTTAAAAATTAAATTGATTTGATAATTTTTGATAATAAATTTTGAATTGATTTAATAATCTTCTTTTAATAATTATTTAAATTTGTGATTTTATCTTTTTAAAGCTAATAAATTGTTTTCTGTTTATAATATATATAATTGTATATATTGTAAATAGCTAAGCTTTGGTTTGGAATTTAGTAAATGAATCAATTTTCTAATTCTAATTTATTTTTGGTAAATTGAAAATTTGATTCAAATTTAACATTTAGCTTTTCAAAGCAATTTAATAAATAATTATATGGTATACTTAAGGTAAATCTTATTTGTTTTAAAATTATATTTAATTAGCTTAAATATGAATTTAAATTAGATTAACATAAAAGCTTTGTTTTATTTTCTTTCTAAAATAATGCTTGAAATTATATATAAGAATTAAAATACAATTTATAATATGATCTTAATTTATTGAGTAATAGAAGTAAATTATAATCTCTTTTATAAATTATTTAATATTGTTTATTTTTTATTTTCAAATAATAATTATAATACGTAGTTTTTCATAAACATAAATAGATTTTTAGAAATAGGATTGTTGTTTTTAAATTTAATAAGAGTTATATATGCTTATATATCACTTGATTTTTAAATTGGATTTTATAATTTAATTTAAATTTGAATTTAATGTTTTGGAATTTAAAAATAATATATATTTAAAAATATTTGAACAAGATTTTATTTATAATTTGTTTTGTTTCATTGCTCTTTAAATAAAAAAGAAAATTTATATATACATAAGAAATAATAAATTAAGAGTTAAAGGTTTTTATAAACAATTCAAATTAAAATAAAAATACTTAAATTACATGTGTAAGTTTCTTAACACACCTAATAGACATGTGTTAAGCCATAATAATCAAGTGACAAATGTTAAAAATTAGAACAAGTGTCCTAATTATTTTTTCATTTTCGTTTGTTTTATTTAAATCATTTTGTGCTTATATAAACACATTGCTCCTCATTTTATCTTCTTATCTATTTTTTTTCAAAACTTAAGTAATCTTTAACTGGAAATCTGAAAATCTTCTTCTTCAAATCAAAACAAAGATATGTAATCAAAATTTAAACCAAGATCAAAAATCTGCAAAATTCCCTCAAAAATAAATCTTCTTCAAAACTGTCTGAATTTTCTACAAAACTGAAGTGCAAATCAAAGTATAACCTGAAGCTCTCTTCAATTTCATTAACCTGATCATCAATTTACAACATTCAAAAGCCTGCATGCAACTGCAAAGCTCACTCCATGCCTGCATTTTCCTTTTCTGGAAACATGCATACAAATGTAAATAGAGAGCAAAAGCAATGCAGTAAAACAAGATTAAAGTTTTAAAAAGAAAGCATGCAACAGAGTTTTAAGACCATAAGAAGCAACTTGAAGCTTTCAAATTAAAGCACCATTCAGGTTCAAGTTTTTCAATACACAAGTGCTCTGCTCATAAAAGTTTCTGGTGAGTAACTTTTTTATTTTAACTAATTTAAGTAAATATAGTTATTGATTGTTTCCTGAGATAATCATGTTTTTTGTGTGGATGAATATTATGAAATTCTTTGTATATATGTATGGGTTTTCTAAATGTATGCTTACCATTGAAAATGTGTTTTTTGGCCTGTTCTAGAATTCCAGGCTTAAATCCTGATCAAAATCATGATTTCATATTCAAATCTTTGTTAAGGTTTAAGATTCAAACAATATATGGTTATGTAACATAAGTTAATGTTTAAACTTTTATTTAAAATATAATAAGAAAAAAATAAAAACTATAAAGTCTCTGGAAACACAAAATACAAAAGAGCAAACTTTTGTAAGTGAAAATTTAAATATCCAGATTCATTGATCCAGAAGTATAAGTTGATTACTTATACTAAAACTTGATTTTTAAGACCTAAACCATAATTTTTAGTTTAAAAATGATTGAGCATTACTGGTTTAACCAGAAATGATGTATTGGGTTAGAACTGTTGATCTAAGTGGTCGGGATGGCCAGCGGCTTCTCTGGTGATGGAATGGTGATAGTAGAATCAAGGAAAAATAGTAGGAAGAGGATTTATTCACTGTGGCGATGGTGATTAGGGATTAAAGATTTTAACCCTAGTTTTCTCTGTGGATCAGTAAATTGATCGCCGCGACCCCTATGAATGATCAAGTTCTTCCAGATTGGAGTAGGTGATTGATGGAGTGTGGAAGAAGTAGTGGCCGGAGGTGAAGCTTCTCTGGTGGTCGGAATCTTGTGTATGAGGTGATTCCCGGTTTTCACATTTTATTCCGGTTTCGACATAAATTAATTAATGGAGTTTATTGTGATTAGTTTAAATTAATTAATTAATTAATTTTAATTAATTTTAATCACTTGTTGGTTTGATAATAATCACTTAATGTAATTAATGGAATGTAATTACTCAGTGAAGTAATTAAAGATAATTACTGGATGTAATTCGTGGATAATGATGGAATTGTGAAAGTAATTTGGATTAAACTATTTTGTATAATTAATCAAAGGATCAATTATAGATAATTAATTAAGGAGTGATCAATTTGATGAAGTAATTAAGGTAGTTAATTACGGAATGTGATTAATCAAAGGTGATTAATAATTATGGTTTAATTAAGATTAATTACTAAATGTAATTAATGTAAATAAGATAATTATTTTAATATAATTTGGGATCATTAATTAATTTAATTAATGATGTAATTAGTATTGATTAATTAAGATAAATTAATCAATAATGAGTGATTAAAGGTAAGTAATTAATTGTAATTAATTAAGGATTAATGTAATTAATTATAGTTAATTAATTAATGAAGTAATTAAGGGTTAATTGCTATATTTGGTTTAGAATAATTAACTTGTGCAATCAATTAAAGGATAATTACTAGAATGTAATTAAAGAATAATTAATCAAGGGCGATTAATTAAGTTGATTAACTAGAGGATAATTAATTAATTTGTAATTAATTAATTAATATTTAAGCAAGATTTATATTGATGTAAGTAATTAATTTAATTCATTTTAAATTAATTATAGATGATGTAATTAATTTGATTCATTTTAAATTAATTATAGATGGTGTGATTATAGATCATTGCTTATGTATGGATGGATGATATTGTTTGCCTTCAATGGTTTGAATCTCAGAAATGAGATAAGTGATGTTGAGTTATATGGATGCATTGGTTGCATTGTGATGATGATATGGATTATCTTTGATAATGATAATATGGATTATCCGTTGTGATGATAATGTTGATTATCTATTGTGATATATGAATTATCTACCTGTGTGTATATAGATAATTGTATTGAATTATTTTAAACTCTAAAACAACTTGGACCTAAAAGACACGCTTTGGATTTCGATGAGACCGGGATCGGGTTTCCATATTTGGATATCCGAAAACCACATCGATCCAAATTAACGATAGGTCGTGAATCTCATGTGAAGAGTGAAGACTCAAGGTGTAAGGACTATTCGTTAGTATAACTCTGAGGGTGATTCCGTGATGAGTTTGACGGAGATAGTACTTTCAGATTTGAGATGAAGATTCAGAGTGCAAGGGTTATCGTCGTTAACTCTGAGGGTGATTCCAAAATGAGTGTAACGAGATAATGCCTTCGGTTTCGTTCGAACCTGGAACGAACATCATCAGGTGGACGATGAGCATTCTAAGATAAATGTGTCCTATAAAGGTAATCGTAGCCTCAAGCCTCATCAACCGGGAATGGCTAAAATTGGGGACGTGCAGCAAGGCTAAGTGGGTCATGCCCAAGTAGGACGATATTTTCCCCTGTCTAGAGGTCCCTTTTATTTCGGCTATGTGGGCGGTTGGAATCGCGCGCCAACTGTGGGGTTGTCTTGTTCGGAACTGTTCAGTAAGGAATGGTTCCGGCCTTGTGTTGCAGAGGATTGGGAGTGATCCTCGGTACGGTGATCTAGGCCACGTACTGTGACGGGCGGTACCCCGGTAGCCCTGCCATTGTATGGAATCCAAAATCCAATAAGTGCCAACGGTTTTGATTGTATTACCCACTTTTGTGGCTAGTAGCTGGAATTTAATAGATGCAACAATTTTGGCTATTTTCTATTTACTTGAAAACCCTAGACCTATTATAATATCACTGGATTTCCTATCAAATGTTTTGGTTAGCTTAAGGTAAAAACTTTTCCATGTTTATGTGTGGGAAGTCTTACGCGATACCTTTCTTTTCAAAAGGTTTTTAAAATTAAGCAACTTTAACCTGTTACTCACACCATACCCATGTCTGACCCGGAGTTTATTTTTGTTTTTCTTAAATTCTTGGATACTCAAATTTTTATGAGTAGCCAAGGGATTCATGTTAGCTTTGACGAATTGTGGAGGAGCAATGGAGCAGGAGGCTTCTGCGTGTAGATATGTATAGTGTTCCGCTGTGTTTGGTATCTTTGTGTTGTCTCTGAGTTGTATTGAGTTGTAATATCTAGACAGGTGTTTATAACTGTCTAATATGTGTTGTATTATTTGTGTACTATGATAGTTGTTGTATATGATACTATGTAATACTTATGTTATTAATATAATTTATTCGTTCCACTGTTGAGATTCTGATGTTGTTTCTTCTTTCTTATCTTTCTTTTCTCTTTTCTATCCCTTTCTTTCTTGAGAGAGCGTATTTGTAATTTTAAATATATTTATATATATTTATATTTTTCTACCTATCTGTTGGGTTACTTATTCAGGTTTTCCAATATAAGTTATAAAGGTAGATGAGGTAGTGGTGTGTGTAACACGACTACCATTGGTTGAAGTTTGTATGTTGAGGTTGGAAGTGTATTTGTCGAGACTGTAGACCTAATACCGTCTCGAGTGAGCTTTGCAGCTAGACGTAAGTATTTCATAAATCTTTGAAGGAAACCTGTTAAGGTTCGGAGTCATCTTTGAAGTGCAGAGTTTGGTGAGTAGAGTTTGGATCTGTCAGTTGGGCAGAAGCGATTAATGATATCTTGATATCTCAGGAAGTTTGGCATCGGTGTCAGCAATGCAGCTCGGAGTGTTCTGTGTACCGACAGGGAGGTCTTAGCTGAGTAGTTTTTCTGACAGTGAAGTTCAGAAGCAGCAGAGTGGATCCGATTCTTTAATGGATTGGCTAGACCGGTGTAAGCTGTTCTATTTGGTAAAGAGAGGACAGTTTTTCTTTGGAAATTGGTCTGGATTGATCGCAAAAGTGACTTGCGATAGTCGAATGTTCTCTTGGGTTGTTGGAGATTTTCCTGATGTCTTCAGGGAAGTCAGAGGTTTGTTCGCATCTGGAGATTGAGTTTTTATATCGACTAGTACTCCAGGAGTGGAACTGGTGGTTCAGTTTAGTTGAAGGATGGTTCTTAGAGATAGAGTTTGATGAAGCAGCTCAGGTTTTTGGAGGAACTTCTAAGTTTTCTTTATGGATCCATTGAACCATATTTCTGGAAAGTGATGTCCAGTTTGTGCTCATATTCTTCATCAGTATTTTCTTATCTACTTCGGATCAGAGTAGTGCAGCGGAAGCAATTTGGGAGTGTTTCTGTTGTCTTTTTCGGATAAGGAGAAGTAACTGCAGTCTTCTGCTGGTTATGGAGTAGAGTTGTGTACATGGTTTTGGATTGATCTTGAGGAGATCATTGTGTTGGGTTGTTTTTGGTTTTGATTTTTTCTAGAGGCATCAGCAAAGGTTGAGCTGATCAGGAAGGATATTGGCAGCCCAGGATCGTCCGAAGACATTTTGTGGATAAGAGACGAAGGAATTTGGATTCTGGAGTTGCAGATTTGGTTTTGGTTGAGTTTTCTCCGATCCAAGGAGCTATAAGATGGGGTAAGGCTGGAAAGCTAACTCCGAGATGTTTGGATCTTTTCTCTGTTTTGGTTGGATAAGTGTTTGGTTTTCAGGATTGAATTGCCAGTTTGGATAACTGGGATTCAATGAGTTTCACGTATCTCTGAGGGAGTACGTGTATGGTCTATCTCTGGTTTTGAAACCAGCAGTTCTAAAGGATGTGATTGTTGAGTCAGACTTGTCTGTAGTCTGATATCCTGTTTAGTTTTGTAGATCTTGTTAGATAGGAGCTCCGTAGCTTAGTAGTATTGATTGTTTGGATTCTGTAGAGTGTTTATCCTGGTATTTTTACTTGGGAAACTCTAGAAAATCCTATCCAGAATTTTGTCTGGATAGTTAGATTTGTTTGTTTGAATAAATTTGTTGCTATGGTTGTTAGCACATGATTAATATATGCTTGTGTTCTAAAATTAAATCTTAAGATAGATTATTAAATTACCGTTGCTTTAAAATTTCGAGGACGAAATTCTTTTAAGGGGGGAAGAATGTGATATCCCGGAATTTTGGCAATATAAATTTTATAATCTGTGTTAAAAATTAAATTGATTTGATAATTTTTGATAATAAACTTTGAATTGATTTAATAATCTTCTTTTAATAAATATTTAAATTTGTAGATTTTATCTTTTTAAAGCTAATAAATTATTTTCTGTTTATAATATATATAATTGTATATATTGTAAATAGATAAGCTTTGGTTTGAATTTAGTAAATGAATCAATTTTCTAATTCTAATTTATTTTTGGCAATTTGAAATTTTGATTTAAATTTAACATTTAGCTTTTCAAAGAAATTTAATAAATAATTATATGGTTTATACTTAAGGTAAATCTTATTTGTTTTAAAATTATATTTAATTAGCTTAAATATGAATTTAAATTAGATTAACATAAAAGCTTTGTTTTATTTTCTTTTTAAAATATTGCTTGAAATTATATATAAGAAATAAAATACAATTTACAATATGATCTTAATTTATTGAGTAATAGAAGTAAATTATAATCTCTTTTATAAATTATTTAATAGTGTTTAATTTGTTATTTTCAGATAATAATTATAATACTTAGTTTTTCATAAACATAAATAGATTTTTGGAAATAGGATTGTTGTTTTTAAATTTAATAAGAGTTATATATGCATATATATAACTTGATTTTTAAATTGGATTTTGTAATTTAATTTAAATTTGAATTTAATGTTTTGGAATTTAAAAAGAATATATTTAAACATATATTTGAATAAGCTTTTATTTATAATTTGTTTTGTTTCATTTCTCTTTAAATAAAAAAGGACATTTATATATACATAAGAAATAATAAATTAAGAGTTAAAGGTTTTTATAAACAATTTAAATTAAAATAAAAATACTTAAATTACATGTGTAAGTTTCTTAACACACCTAATAGACATGTGTTAAGCCATAAATTAATCAAGTGACAAATGTTAAAAATTAGAACAAGTGTCCTAATTAATTTTTCATTTTCTTTTGTTTTATTTAAATCATTTTGTGCTTATATAAACACATTGCTCCTCATTTTATCTTCTTTTCTATTTTTTTTTCAAAACATAAGTAATCTTCAGCTGGAAATCTGAAAATCTTCTTCTTCAAATCAAAACAAAGATCTGTAATGAAAATTTAAACCAAGATCAAAAATCTGCAAAAATTCCCTCAAAAATAAATCTTCTTCAAAACTGTCTGAATTTTCTTCAAAACTGAAGTGCAAATCAAAGTATAACCTGAAGCTCTCTTCAATTTCATTAACCTGATCGTCAATTTACAACATTCAAAAGCCTACATGCAACTGCAAAGCTCACTCCATGCCTGCATTTTCCATTTCTGGAAACATACATACAAATGTAAACAGGGAGCCAAAGCAATGCAGTAAAACAAGATTAAAGTTTTAAAAAGAAAGCATGCAACAGAGTTTTAAGACCATAAGAAGCAACTTGAAGCTTTCAAATTAAAGCACCATTCAGGTTCTAGTTTTTCAATAAACAAGTGCTCTGCTCATAAAAGTTTCTTGTGAGTAACATTTTTAATTATTTATTTTTATTTAAACTAACTTAAGTAAATATAGTTGTTGATTGTTTCCTAAGATAATCATGTTTTGTGTGTGGATGAATATGATGAAATTCTTTGTATATATGTATGGGTTTTCTGAATGTATGCTTACCGTTGAAAATGTGTTTCTGGCCTGTTCTAGAATTCCAGGCTTAAATCTTGATCAAAATCATGATTTCATATTCAAATCTTTGTTAAGGTTTAAGATTCAAACAATATATGGTTATGTAACATAAGTTAATGTTTAAAATTTTATTTAATATATAATAAGAAAAAAATAAAAATTGTGAAGTCTCTGGAAACACAAAATACAAAAGAGCAAACTTTTGTAAGTGAAAATTTAAATATCCAAATTCATTGATCCAGAAGTATAAGTTGATTACTTATACTAAAACTTGATTTTTAAGACCTAAATTATAATTTTTAGTTTAAAAATGATTGAGCATTACTGGTTTAACCAGAAATGATGTATTGGGTTAGAACTATTGATCTAAGTGGTCGGGATGGCCAGCGGCTTCTCTGGTGATGGAATGGTGATAATAGAATCAAGGAAAAATAGTAGGAAGAGGATTTATTCACTGTGGCGATGGTGATTAGGGATTAAAGATTTTAACCCTAGTTTTCTCTGTGGATCAGTAAATTGATCGCCGCGAACTCTATGAATGATCAAGTTCTTCCAGATTGGAGTAGGTGATTGATGGAGTGTGGAAGAAGTAATGGCCGGAGGTAAACCTTCTCTGGTGGTTGGAATCTTGTGTATGAGGTGATTCCCGGTTTCGACATTTTATTCCGGTTTCGACATAAAGTAATTAATGGAGTTTATTGTGATTAGTTTAAATTAATTAATTAATTAATTTTAATTAATTTTAATCACTTGTTGGTTTGATAATAATCACTTAATGTAATTAATGGAATGTAATTATTCAGTGAAGTAATTAAAGATAATTACTGGATGTAATTCGTGGATAATGATGGAATTGTGAAAGTAATTTGGATTAAACTATTTTGTATAATTAATCAAAGGATCAATTATAGATAATTAATTAAGGAGTGATCAATTTGATGAAGTAATTAAGGTAGTTAATTACTGAATGTGATTAATCAAAGGTGATTAATAATTATGGTTTAATTAAGATTAATTACTGAATGTAATTAATTTAAATAAGATAATTATTTTAATATAATTTGGGATCATTAATTAATTTAATTAATGATGTAATTAATATTGATTAATTAAGATAAATTAATCAATAATGAGTGATTAAAGGTAAGTAATTAATTGTAATTAATTAAGGATTAATGTAATTAATTATAGTTAATTAATTAATGAAGTAATTAAGGGTTAATTACTATATTTGGTTTAGAATAATTAACTTATGCAATCAATTAAAGGATAATTACTAGAATGTAATTAAAGAATAATTAATCAAGGGCGATTAATTAAGTTGATTAACTAGAGGATAATTAATTAATTTGTAATTAATTAATTAATAATTAAGCAAGATTTATATTGATGTAAGTAATTAATTTAATTTATTTTAAATTAATTAGAGATGATGTAATTAATTTAATTCATTTTAAATTAATTATAGATGGTGTGATTATAGATCATTGCTTATGTATGGATGGATGATATTGTTTGCCTTCAATGGTTTGAATCTCAGAAATGAGATAAGTGATGTTGAGTTATATGGATGCATTGGTTGCATTGTGATGATGATATGGATTATCTTTGATAATGATAATATGGATTATCCGTTGTGATGATAATGTTGATTATCTATTGTGATATGTGAATTATCTACCTGTGTGTATATAGATAATTGTATTGAATTGTTTTAAACTCTAAAACAACTTGGACCTAAAAGACACGCTTTGGATTTCGATGAGACCGGGATCGGGTTTCCATATTTGGATATCCGAAAACCACATCGATCCAAATTAACGATAGGTCGTGAATCTCATGTGAAGAGTGAAGACTCGAGGTGTAAGGAATATTCGTCAGTATAACTCTAAGGGTGATTCCGAGATGAGTTTGACGGAGATAGTACTTTCAGATTCGAGATGAAGATTCAGAGTGCAAGGGTTATCGCCATTAACTCTGAGGGTGATTCCAAAATGAGTGTAACGAGATAATGCCTTCGGTTTCGTTCGAACCCGGAACGAACTTGTATGGATTGAATGCTTCAGAACATCGTCGGGTGGACGATGAGCATTCTAAGATAAATGTGTCCTATAAAGGTAATCGTAGCCTCAAGCCTCATCAACCGGGAATGGCTAAAACAGGGGAGGTGCAGCAAGGCTAAGTGGGTCATGCCCAAGTAGGATGAGATTTTCCCTTGTCTAGAGGTCCCTTTTATTTCGGCTATGTGGGCGGTGGGAATCGCGCGCCAACTGCGGGGTTGTCTTGTTCGGAACTATTCAGTAAGGAATGGTTCCGGCCTTGTGTTGCAGGGGATTGGGAGTGATCCTCGGTACGGTGATCTAGGCCACGTACTGTGATGGGCGGTACCCCGGTAGCCCTGCCATTGTATGGAATCCAAAATCCAATAAGTGCCAACCGTTTTGATTGTATTACCTACTTTTGTGGCTAGTAGCTGGAATTTAATAGATGTAACAATTTCGGCTATTTTCTATTTACTTGAAAACCCTAGACCTATTATAATATCACTGGATTTCCTATCAAATGTTTTGGTTAGCATAAGGTAAAAACTTTTCCATGTTTATGTGTGGGAAGTCTTACGTGATACCTTTCTTTTCAAAAGGTTTTTAAAATTAAGCAACTTTACCCTATTACTCACACCAGACCCATGTCTAACCCAGAGTTTATTTCTGTTTTTCTTAAACTCTTGGGTACTCAAATTTTTACGAGTAGCCAAGGGATTCAGGTTATCTTTGACGAATTGTGGAGGAGCAATGGAGCAGGAGGCTTCTGCGTGTAGATATGTATAGTGTTCCGCTGTGTTTGGTATCTCTGTGTTGTCTCTGAGTTGTATTGAGTTGTAATATCTAGACAGGTGTTTATAACTGTCTAGTATGTGTTGTATTATCTGTGTAATATGATGGTTGTTGTATATAATACTATGTAATACTCAAGTTATTAATATAATTTATTCGTTCCGCTATTGAGATTCTGATGTTGTTTCTTCTTTCTTCTCTTTCTTTTCTCTTTTCTATCCCTTTCTTTCTTCATGATGATACGACTTTTCTATGGAGAAAAAGTCGGGTCGTCACAGCTGGATCTTCAAGCAAAGCTCCAAATCTGAAGGTGAGTTTTGAATGTTGAATCACTCAGTCTGATTCGAGCGTAATGCAAAACACAAAACACTCGAGTCAGGACATAAATGCTTATGAACTGTAAGCCAACTTAAGTGAATAGTAACAAAAATGCATCAGTAACTCAAAGGATGCTTGGGATCACCCATCCTTTAAGGATCCGTTAAACTATTTGCTATGTAATAATATTGCGCTATTATAATAATGTCTACAATAAAATAAACTTTCTATTAAATAGCGTTGAAGGATCACCCATATAGGCCCCAACACGTAAAAGTCCTAGTAGTTCATCCAGTATCAGCGTACCTCCAGATCGAGAGGCTACCCTGAATACTCCATGGGCTATGGGAGAAAAACAAACTCGTAGTAAGGCTCGCTATGGTAGGTGACACAACACACAAGGCAATGCCATGGTAGATATACCAATTACGCACACGGGCTGGTGGTAACGTAGCAGCCACATACGCCCACCTTGGAACACACTCCCAATCAAAATCGAAGGATGGCCATCAAATCAACCACAAGTAAGAGTATAGTATCGAAGAAGTGTGTCCGACCAGAGGAGCCACCCCTTTTGGTCCGAGATCGCTCCTGTTTTAGCCACCTTAAGCTAACTCACGAGAGTCGGGTCCATGTAATATACCTCAAGAACGTCGCCACCATTTTACTTCATTCTAGAATCTCCACCGAGTACACGGTTGTTAAAGTTGTTTTCGGAGTTGGTAGAGAGTATGACAATTTCCGCTCCCGGTCTCTTTAACAACCAATCGTTATTATAACCCCGTGGTCATTTCAAAATAGTTTATACTTCAACATCAAATCATTTCATTTTAAAACTATAATCCTTTCAAAACAGTTTATACTTCGCAACCAAAGCCACTTTTATTCAAAACTATATATTCTATCAAAATAGTTTATACTTCAAAACTAAAACCATTTTATTTCAAAACTATATCCAAATCAGTATGATATCATTTCCATTTCAAACATATATTTACCTTCCAAAAATCGTAATACTTTCAAAGTTATAACTTTTCGAAACCAAAATACTTGAAATCATTACACTTTGAAAAATCCTAACATTTCAAAATCATACATTTGAAATCATGAATCATTCCTTTAATTCTTTACATTTTACAAATTTATTCAATTAAACCAAAATTTCAAATTTCAAATTTAATTCAATTCAAACCATCAGTTTCAATTCAATTTAGTTTTCCAACTAACCATTTCAAATCTTATCAAATTTCAAATAAAGATTTGATCCATAAAATAAACTATTCAATTTTTAATATATTTCAAAGCTTAAATATCCCACATTTCAAAAATAAATTTATAATTTCATATATCGCAAATTTAACTTCATTATTACTTAGTTTTAAAATATTCATTTCATAAATCCAATATCATTTAAATAAACCAAAATTTCAAGTAACTAAATATCCTTTTATACCAATATGAACTTCAAATATTCATTTATCAAAATCATATATCATTCCAATTCATATTTTTTTGTCAAAATATCATATCCTTTCAAAACCTCATTATCCAATCAGTATTTGAATTCAAATTCATATATTCAAATTTAAATATCTTTTTTAAATCAAATAAGTCATTCATTTATTATTCCAAATATCATTACAAAACACATTTCAAAAAATTTCATTCACTTCATTTATCTCATTACATTTTAACCCATTTAACACATAACAAAGTAAACCTTATTTAAATTCAAATTCAAATTAAACTCCATAAAATTCAAATTTAAATATTAAAATATATATTCAAACTTTTGAAATTTCACAAATAATCAATTCCAAAAGTTAAATCGTTTAGCCTTTAAAATATAACTCAAATAATGTTAAAATCTATAATATTTCAAAATATTGTCAAATTATAGCAACGACAGCATTTATAAAGTGCTATCGTAGCTTATAGTTTCCAAAATAGTTTAGTTCAGGAACAACGGCATTTATAAAATGCCGTAATAGATATTTAGTTATTTCAACATAGTTAAATTCAAAACAACATCACTTAAAAATGCTGTCATAAGACCACAACATTTTTGGAAATGCTATTAATAAAATTTCAGGTTTTATTATAACTTTAGAAAAATTAACACTCCAAATTTTTGTTATTTAAATTTATAAATCATATTTCGAGACTTTAAAATTTCACATTTAAATCATTTTAACATATGATTTATCAAAATAAAATTTTAAAATCAAATATTCAATTTAAAACTCGATTCATTTATTAAGTCAAAATTTAACTGTTTATTAACTTATAAATTTAATAAAACTTAACGTTTTATTTCAAATATCATTTCAAACTTTAAATTTAATTTACATCGTTTACTTACATTCTAAAAATATAAATTTAAAGTCAAAAATCACATTTACTTCAAATTTACATACTTCAATTCACAAATTCAAGACTTAATATTTAACTTTCTCAAAACCAATAAAATATATATTTTTGAATCAAAATTTCATACTTTAAAATACATATCTTAAGAAAAATCATTTAAAAATATACCACGGGGTCTGTATATAATTTTCTAACCTAGGTCAAGTGATACAGATATGTATCATTTCAATCCGCAGTTTAAAAGAAAACCGGGTTCTATCATTTCAAACACACAATCCCAAGTCAATTAAAAATACAATAAAAATCACTCAAGCCTATCATTTCAGCCCATAATGATTTTTTCCTATTCTAATGTCCGTTCGAGTATGTATCATTTCAACCCATAGTGATTCTATTCTAACAGGGAATTTGCAGTGTGAATATATGTATAAACAATATAAACAATGTCAATGTCACAATATAATGTCGTATATCATATGTCAGGTGATGATTAACAAAGTGAACATGGTAATAATATGGCATAGCATATCATATAATCATCATTTACTTGCATAACATTTTTAATTTACTAAACACTTGTCATCAATTCACTATTTCATAAGTAAAATGTCAGAGTGAGAAGGACTCACCTTTTTAAGCTGTAGTTAGCAAATCAAACTACATGAATAAATTCCAAAAAGCACGATATGGCACGACACAACACGACTTGATTCAAATAAGAGAGAGAGCCAAGATATGACCTTGTAAGCAACAAACCAAAACAAGACATTGTAAACATATATTAACAACACAAAAACAATATTGAAGCGACTTGAAATAAAAAGTAATAAGAACAAGATGACTTGACCTTTCTTTTACCACTCAAATGCTTGGCCTAGGGGACTCTTATTCTCGACTATGATGTGTTATAGCTCTTGTTTGGGTCATATAGGTGCGGCTACAAGGAAGTGCTGATGGTAGGAGTTATAACATGAAGTATACAAGAGAACAAGGTTAAATAGTGGAGTTTTGGTGCACACTTGGCTCGGTCTTGGTCATGATTGGCTCGGCCAGAGCCATGTACATGTCAGATGATGGCTGAAGGTGATGTTCAGAGGTGGTGCTTTTGTAGATGGTGGTGGATATGGTGGTGTCCGAAGTGCATATGAAGGGGATAGTCGAAAACATGGCTTGGTTATGCATTTTTGGTGGAGTTTGCATTGTTTTTTGGTGCTAACTTCAATGGATGGGCACGGCTTGTCTTGGTCAGATAATGAGGAGATGTTTGCTGCAGCTGGTGGTGGTGGAGAGGATAGTGGAGATGAAGGTGGCAGTGGCCTAGCAAAGCACAAGGAAGATCAAGTCAAAAATCAATGAAAGCAAGAAGAAAAGTGAAGAGAAAACGTAGAAAAAGTGGAAGAAGCCATTACCTTTTCTTTGGCCATGAGTTTTAGAGAATAAGGAGAATATTTTTCACGTGAATTGAAATGAGAAAACATACGGCTACAAGGAAGAAGTGTACGGCCAAAAGAAAGGAGGCGAAAAGGTAAATGAAAATGAAAAGGCAAAGTTAATGAATGGACATAGAAAATGAAAGGTCCTTGTCTCTTCGTATTTCCGTTCCTTTTTATTCAAAATAAACAAAATAAAAATCAGTAAATAAAAATAAAAATGAAGACAAAATAAAGTGGAAAAGAAAATAAATAAATAATTTAAGGAAAAATAGAATATATATATATATATAAAGATATAGTTTAAATAATGAAACTAGAATTTAAAAAGTATAAACAATATACAATTAACATTTGAAAATTATAAATACACTTTAAAAATGTTTTAAAAATAAAATAAATACATAACTTGTCATGTTACACAAATTAGAACATGATATGATACACAAAAATATTATTTATATAAATTAAAATAAACAATTTTGTTAAATAAACAATTTACATACAATAGTGTAAAAAGCATAACTTTCACAGTATTAATCAGATTTCAACGAAACGAAAAACAGTATTCTTGAAATTTTATTTATTTTCATAATAAAAGATAAAATTAAAAATTAAAATTTTTGAAATTTTAAATTTAAAAGTCAAAGTTTGACCATATTGACCAAAATCCACATTTCTGGAAAATATTCTATTTATTTATGTTTGGAATTATAATGTACATAAAAATCAAAATTTATAATTAAAATAACAAAATTTATCCATTTGAATAAATAAAATAAATTTTTTAATGAGGAATTCAATTAAAATAATTACAAAATACAGGGTTGTTACATGCATCATCATCGACATTCAGTAGCATTGCTACATTTTTGTTTTTGAAAATGAATTTTATTTTAGTATGACTTGATTTATAACGTATTTATAACTTTATGATTATAGATTTGATTTGATATATAGTATATATATATGTATACATTTATCTTAATGGTTTGAAGTGAAATGGAAATTTACTATTAATTTTTTATAAGGGATGATTTTACTTATAAAATAAAGCCAAAATTCTTGAATAAATATTTAAAACTTGAAATAATTGAATGGAAAATTTTACTTGTGTAATGCTCAATTGCATTCCAACATATACAACTTACCTAAATTATTCAGAAGTTGACTATGTAATTGAATAGTATACAATATAAAATGATGTTAAAGGAATTTATAAATAAATTTGAGTGATTATAATAGGTGTCAATATACTAAACCCTTGTGATAAGATAGATTAAGTGGAAAAAAATTAAATAATAATTTGGAAAAAAGAAAGAATTAATTTGCTGAATAAAATATGATTATATTAAATGTTTATACACTTAATTTATGATTATAGAAATGTTAACTGAGATAAATTAAATAAAAAGATAATGAATAAATAAATAGTTAAGATTTAATTATAAGTGAAATTTACCTAAGTGAAATCAAATGGATCAAATAAATGATAAAAATAAAATAAATCTGTTTTGAATGAAACTTTTTAACAAACATTAATAAATTAAAGTTAAATCAACTGAACGAAACTGAATGAAATACCTTGAATTGAAATCAATTAGTTGAATATAAAACAATTTAAAAAAAAATGAAATATACATGGTTTTGAATTAATTATTTTATTTATATTTCAATCTATTTTCTTTCTGGTTGTTTATATTCTCTTACCTCGTTCCTCTTCGGAGACGCAAAGTTTTGTGTGGGGGAGAGTCTTGTAGGATCGATTTCACTCTAGACGGGGGGTTAATAGGGTGATACTATTAATTATAAAAATTTATGGTGGAAGTTTATATAAAATAATCTCAATACAGATATATCAGAATTATAGCAGCACAGATAATAGCAGAATAATAAATGCAGAAATAGAACAACACAGAATTTACCTAGCTTCGACAAAAACCTACCTACGTGCTGCCCCCAAGGTTTCTACTAGAAATTAAGCAGTCAGACGCTTACACATGTAAACTCGCGACACCTTCTATCGACTAGCCTTAACTCTATGCTCAAAACCCTGCCACAACTCAGCCACTGAATTGCGAATTCTTGAACTACACCACCATAGTTTGTCCTCTAGTCACACGACTAAAAAATACAATCGTTTTATAAAATTTAAAAACAAATTTAAAAACAATTAAAAGAAAAACCCTAATTTATGAAACTATGGCCCAAAAGAATTTAGACCAGCCCAACTTAAAAAATTAAATAAAAATCTCTTTTCCCTTTTCTTTTAATCTTTCGGCCGGCTTTCTCTATCATTCATGATAACGGCCGTCTTCCTTTTTTTGCCTTCTCTTTGGTATGAAATTAGGGCTTGTAAATATTAAGGCTGTCGACTTCGATTTCTCGATAGAATGACGGTTTAGTTGTAGGATCTAGATTAACCCTAGAGGGGGGGGGGGGTGAATAGGGTTATAGCAAATTTTCCCGATTTAAACACAGAAATAAACTGCAGAAATAAATATGCTGAAAAGTAAATCACACACAAAATTTACCTGGCTTCGGCAACCCCTGCCTACTGCTGCATTCCCAGATTTCTATTAGAATTAAACAGTATCACGCTTACAAACACTCTACTAGACTCGCAGACCCTTTTGCTCCCGCTCACAAACACTCTACTAGACTCGCACACCCTGCTCCCGCCTATAAAGTTTCGCTTACTCGCAAACACTGCTCCCGCCTATAGAGTTTTGCAAACTCGCACACCCTGCTCACTGAACTAATTCTAACTAGACAATCTGACACTACCTAAACCTAGGTGGTGATTTACAAATTCTTTGACTTGAAAAGAAAAAACAACTTCAAAAATAACCGCAGGAGCAAAAATTAAAATACGAACTTTGACTCCACAATTTTTGCTCAAAATAAAAAAAACAAATTTAAAACTAAAAAACCCCTTTTTATAATAAAGCCTAATCAAAAACTAAACCCCCTTTTAACAAATAAGGCCGGCCCTTTTAATCTTTTCCACCCAATCCACTTCTCTTGCTTTTGACTCGTGAAGAAAAATGGCGGCCTCTGTTTGTTTTGTTCGTTCTGAAATTAGGGCTTGCGATCCAAATTGGGGCTTTTCAATATTCGGTTCCTCTGATGTTACTAGCGCTTGTTCTCTGATGATTTGGTTGACTTTGAGATTGCGTTGCTCGTTCTCTGATGATTGATTTGCGTTGACTTCGAGATTGCACCTGCTCCTTTGATCGAGTTCGATAGATTGGTATGTATTACTTTCGTTGCTGGTTCAATTGCTTGCTTTAACTCGATTGAACTCGATTGAACTCGATGGCCGATGATGAACTTGGGTTTGGTATTTATATGAATTCGAGACTTCATCACTTTCCTAATTTTATTACAACTTGATACACACGGCTTTCCTGATATAATTTCAACTTGTTGCTCACGGCTTTGATTTTCATGCGTTCGATTCTTCTTGAATAAAAAGGCAGAAACTTTCCCTTTTTAATTTGTTTTGACTTTTTCAAAGATTGCAGATACACACTTGTCTTGATTTTGATCTCGGTCAATTTTGTCTTCGTGAATTTCCTTGTTGACTTCACTGTATGCTTCCATGATTTCGACTTGGATTTGTTTATTGCTTTCGATTTCGAGTTGCTTATCATCTGCATTGTTATTCTTCGACTTGTTTACTTCTTGACTGCCACAACTTCGGCCACCTTCTCTGGTCGGTTTTACATGAACATTGACTTGAGCATTTTGTATGTTTTGCTGCTCCCATTCTATTGCACTTGCTCATTGCTCCATTCATTTTCCATACTGGGTTGTTCATGCTTGTGACATCGAACCATATTGTCGTTTGCAACTGTGTCACTTGAGACTGCTGTGTTGATCTTGTACTTGTGATCACTGATGCATGCATGAACTTGTTGTTCTGTCTTTGTATTCTGGTCAGTGGTGTTCATTTGAGTTTTGATAGTCAAGTTGCACTCTGGTTGTTCACCATGTTGCATTCATGTTGTTGTTTGGGCACTTTGTAGTTGTTGTGCCTCTCTTGTATTATTGGTGTCTGCACTGTGTTGCATTACCATCATTGCTGTTTGGTCTGAACTTGACGTTGTCACTGTGTTCTTTGTAGTTGCATTGCACTTTGATGGCTGATCATTTGTATACATATATGTGTATGGTCACTGCAGTTTCATTACTACTTCACCAATGCATTTGGAATTGGTCTGTTGTCATGTTGCTTTATTACAGTGGTCTGGACATTTGGAATTGTTGTTGCATACTGTACTTCATTTGCCACTGTTTGGTTGATGTCACCTGAACTTGATATTGTAGTCATTGTATCTGCTGGCTTATTCATGTATTACATTTGTAGTTTGCGTCTGCAGTTTACATTGTTCATGCTGCTGGACTTGTTTTTGTACATTATTTGAGTTTGCATTGGTGCATTGCCTTTGCATTCCATGTTGCATGCATGTTTTCCATTGTTGCTTGAGCTGTTTCATTTATGATCTGCCATGCTTGTTGTTGCCAGTTTGCCTGTACTGTCCACTGCCCTTGGGAACTTCATTGTTTGACCTGTCTCACTTCCATGTATGGCTTGTTCTTGGTCTCTGTTGCATGCTTTCTGTTGCATGCTTGTTTGCATTTACTTGGTGCATTCATGTTTACTTTCATGGAGTAGTCATCTTGACACTGTTGTACACTTGTTGTCTCTTAAGCTTGGTTTAGAGCTATGCTTGCATGTTTCTAGTGCATTGTATAACTTGAGCTTTGATTTGTTAGTTGTGCCTTTTGATTGGCGCACAGGAGTTGGCGAGGCAGTGCACACGTGTATGAATGTACACGTGTGTATTGCAACCACTTATGATTACCTGTCCCTGTAATATCTATGTGCACGACTTTGTGATGAATTCAAGTGTGAATGATGACAAACAACCCAAATAACTGAGGCAAACAATATTTTCAAAAATCATATTTCATTTTATATTGCAAAAATATTTCTTTTTCAATTTTACTGCGTTAGTGAATATTTTTGCAGATTGCTCAAATGCTGGATTCAAACTGGAATGCAGTTGAAGACAAAATACGAGTGTGAGTGATATGTAGTGAGGTTATAATGTAAATATGAAATCGTGTTGTATTCAAAATTGTATATGTATAGTGAGAGCATGAATTTGTACTATTCAAGATTGTAATAAATATTTGTTTGAATAAAATTTCCGTTTGAATTCAAATTCTGTGTAATTTATTTTATTCAACAAATATTTATTTAATCTATGAAAAACAAAAAGTACATTACCAAATACATTTAAATGAATATATATGTTTATTATCATCAAACAAAAACATATAAGTGCATATTCAACATTAGTGTCCCCTTGCTTTGTCAATCGACGATCTCTCTGCTTAGCACCCGACTCCCCTAATCTTTTATCGAGTTTGACTTCTGATTTCGGTATGTAATTTATGCTCTTTTGCTTTTTCTATTTGAATGCTTGAACCCGATCAATGACTCGAGTTGAATGATTATTCTTTGTTTTGCTCGAACTTGAATGATTAATTTGCCGATGATGTTCATCGTTTATATAGGGTTCAAACCCCTATATTTCCGTTCGTATATTTTATTTGAATTCTTCAAATAATTTAGCTTTGAATTCGTCTAGGCCACTTGATTAATATTGAATGATATGATTCTTCTGACTTCTTTAATTTCGTATATATTTTGCTTGGTTAACACGGCTTCGATTTTTGACTTGGTTGAATTCCTTGGTCATCACGGTTTCTGACTTTGGTTTGAAATTGGATTTTGTGAAAATATTTCGAGTTTCACATTTAACTTGACTTGATCGATCACCTCGTTGTTCCATGACTTCGGCCAGTTGAAAATGTGATGATATTTACTTCGGCACTGACTGGTTCATAACAACTATTCTATAGTGTTTTCGACCTGATGCTTGATCACTTGTAGTTGCCTCTGGTTTCACGGTATTGTGATTATCGGGAAGTTTTGATCTCTCTGACTTTGGTTCCGGTTGACTCTGGTCATTTTGATTATGCTGTGTGAATTTATGGCTTTGCTTTAACTTTGGTCACTTGATATTGGTAATGTGATGTTGTTTTGTACATTTCTTCACTCCGAGATGTTTATGTACATATATGGTCTACTGTCTGGACTACACTTGATTTTTTTGTAACTATATTACTTTGACTTGATCAAATGGATATTCATGCACTTGTACATTGCATTGCCCTCGGTTGCATTGACTTTTGTACATGCGTGCTTGTATTTTCAGTGGGTTGCGTTGTTCTCTTGTTCATTTGTATCTAATGTTGGTCTGACCTGAAATGATCATTGAAGTTTCCTGTCCACTGTTCGACTCGAAGTCTGGTTGCATTATATGCGGTCAGTGATCATGTAGCTTGCATAGCAGGTTCGTGTCTGTAACATATTCACTGAGTCATGTTTGGACTTCATGTAGTCTAATATGTGCATATTGAAGTCTGCTGCTCCATTGTTTTGTCTAGTATTTGATTTTGAAGTCTCTGATTAAACTTGGTTCATGCCATGCTTTGCTTGAGTTGATTTGTTGTTCCATGGTTTCGGCATTGTTTGAGTTCATCATGGTTTGCACTTTGATGCTGCCTGGATTTTTTTCACTATTATCTTGTTGTATTTGATTCCATCGAGTCCGGTACCTTTTGTAGCATTGTTTTGTGATCTGGTTTCGTCTTGAATTGTGCAGTCATAAGTCTTGTATATGTCTTCACTGTGTAGTCTACACATATTGATTCAATTGAGCGTGCACAAGTCTTTGATGATGTTGTGTTCATTAGCTTGGTAGCAATCCTTATAGTATTTGTGAAATGCTGTGACCGTTCTTCTTTTCATTAGATATATTCATGTACATAAATGTATGTCGCAGTTTAAAGGCTGGGTTGCTCTGAGCAGTGTATTTTATTCATACATCTGGATTTCTGGTCAAGGCTTGTTCTAGTTGTCTTGACCATTTTCATGAACTTGCACCTGTGTTGAATCCATCTTATAGCTCGGCTTTGACCTTGTGCTCATGTCATGACTTTATTTGTATTGCACTTGAGTTGAACCCAGCTTTTCAAATTTTATCAAGTGTATATCGGTGTGCACGACCTTGTGGCATTAATACACTGTGCATGTCACAAGCTGTTCATGTATGATGAATTCAAAATTAAATGATGACGAACAACCCAAATAATTGAGGCAAATAATATTTTCAAAATACATTTTTATTTTACACTACAAAAATATTTCATTTTCAATTTTACTGCGTCAGTGTATATTTTTGCAGATTGCTCAGATGCTGGATTCAAACTGGAATGAAGTTGAAGATCAATTTTGAGTGAACGAGTGATATGTAGTGAGATGCATATGTAAATGATAATCGTGATGTGATTGAAATTGTATTGTGATTGATATTGTATGTATATATAGTGAGAGCTTGAATTTGTACTATTCAAAATTGTAATAAATATTTCTTTGAAAAATATCTGTTTGAATTTAAATTCTGTGTTATTTATTTTATTCAGCAAATTTATTTAAATATGTGAAAAATAAAATTAGTAAATTAACTAATACATTAAAATGAATATATATATATATATATATATATGTTTATTATCATCAAACAAAAATCATATGCTTGCATATTCAACAATCTTCCACTTTTGATGATAACAAACATATATTTACGATTTTGAATATAATAAATGTATTTGATCATTCAATTTTCTCCCCCTATTTGAATGCTCCCTCTCTACACAAAGCTCCCCTTCATATATGCATGTAAATAAAAATATGCAAATGAGTCTAGATGCAACTAGAAAATATTTGACCTTTATTTGTCAAAATCTTAACTTTTCTTTCCCCCTTTTGTTATCAGCAAAAGAGTAATAGTTTTAGAAAAATAAAGATAAAGTGATAGAAATTAGAACAACATTAAAACTCAATCGAATATAAATATTAAATTTCAATAATAAATCAAACAAAAATCATAAATACTCTATTAGGCGCATATTCCACATTTAGAATGATAGAAATGATGTCATCATATAAAACCATATAGTTGTGTCTATTTGTGGTATATTTATATCTGGAATTTGAATATCTACTAACCATGCATAACCATTAGGACTTTTAAATGAGATTAGTAGTATTCCAATTTTTTTTGTAAAAAAATGAATTCAAGTATCTTCTAACCATGCATAACCGTGAGGACTTTTAAATGGGATTAGAATCAACTTGTCTATTTAATAAATCAATTTTGATATGCATTCCATACATGAATAACCGCGAGGACTTTTAAATAAGCATTGAAGCACACAATCAAAAAATACCAGTAATTCACCCATGCATAAACGTGAGGACTTTTAAATGAGAGTGGATACTTTGGATCTTTTTAAAAAATATATAAAATGAAAAACGAATGATTTCCTGTTTAGAATACCACATATTGACAAACTATATTGAATTTTGATGAGTGATGGTCGTTAGAAATATGATAAAAATAGAGATGGTCATGGAATTTTTACCAACAAAAGTTTTTATAACTCTTATTCAAATTTCTAAAGAAATTTACTATATATACCATCTCGAGTTACAATATATGATTACCATCAACACTCGTCATTTTTTCAATCACTATTTATCTTTTCGATAATTAGTAGGGAATTAGATTAGTCAATGTAATCATTTAAGATCAAATCCAATAATAATTATCAAATTTTCTAAAAGTGACTAATCTAAAACAAGGTCAAAAATGATTTTCTAGAAGGGGTTTTATAAGAAAAAAATTCTTCTATTTGAAAATATTTGAAATGAAAAATATGCAGATATTTTCTTTGAAAAAACGATGCAGCTACTGAAATGTCTCAACATAAATCACGTTTCACTAGTAATTTTTCTACCAAATAGATTACCAGTGTAATCTGCATCTGAATTTTCCTTTCACTCGAAATTATCATTTGTTAAATTTGATAGACCAGACAATGAAGTGTGCATCAAAATATCTTAAAATCAATTTTAACAGCTTTTAAATGAAATTCTCTTGTATTTCAATTTGAAACTATGCCAATCAACAAATCAGTGAATATAGTGCCAAATCTAGAAGCCATCGGAAAGCAAAAATATATTTACGTGCACCGAGAGTAATAATCAATGAATAAGATACCATTGTTAGTCTAAACAAATTTATATGAAGTAGTTCAACGACTCTAAAGGTGCATGTAATGTTCTCGGTATGAAAAGTATAATTGGCCAACAATTTTGAAAAAGTCAGAATCAAAATCAGCATTCATTTCTCTATCAAATAACTGGCCGAATTAAATTCAAATTATGGTGTAGATTATCACATTTAATAAATTGTTCAAGATGAATGTACCATTACCTATTTTACCTTTACGATAATCATTCATTGTTGGCCATTGTGATTCTGTCACCTTTATACTAGGCTAAGGAACTTTGATTCATCGCCTTTTGTGTGTCTAGAACAGCCAGAATCTAGATAACACTGTTGTTGTTCCTTAGCCTGCCACCACACCTACACGAGAGAATATTTTTGTGACCTATTTGTTTTTATAGGTCCATGGTTGTTAGTGGTAAATGATTTTGAAAAATATGTCTACGTAGACCCAAAACTATTTATATATGTATCTTTCAGCAACCAGATTTGTTTGACTTTCAAAGATTTTATTTTTGTGCCTTTTGGAACCCAAATTGGAATGGTTTTCACTTGTTTGGGTCTATACCAACAAATATTTTGATTATGTCCATAATTTCTACAAATTGTGAACATGGAATTAACTTGATTAATTTCATTTCTAACATTTTCAGATTGATTATATCCAAGTTCTTGTCTAACTGTATTAACAGTTGTTTCCGTAATAGCATATTCAACAGTCTTTCACTATTGGAAAATTTTCTTAAATTCGTTGATAGCTGTTGGACTTGTGTTTTGAGAGATTCATTTTCGTTTAATAATCGTGTGCACTTTTTAATAGAATTTTCTCTTCTATTATTTTTGCTTTCTTTTAAAATCAGAATTTCATTTTCAAGCGATTTAAATTTAATTTTTGTTTTTTTAATTTATTCTTCAAATGTTGGACACTTATCACACTTAGGGATCCTACTTTGATAGTTTTTAACTAATTGGTCAAGGTGTTTATTTGATTCTATCAAAGTATCTCTTTATGATTCAATTTTAGCGTATTTCTCCCTAAGTCTTTCAAAACAACCATTTACTTTGTGGAAATATATAAGTAGGTGTGAGTGAGAAAGTTTTGATACCTCGCTTGGCACGTCTTCGTCGCTATCAGTTATATCACCTCGTAGGCATAGATTTACTCTTTCACTCTGACTGCCAGTACTTTTACAATCATCACTTTTATTCCACGTGGCTGTAAAACTTTATTCTTTTGAATTCTTTTCTTAGTCGTGTTGAAGTCGGGGACAATTTGACTTGATGTGATCGAGTTTGTTGCACTTGTGACAGATGATCTTATGTTCTTCTGAGTTGTCTAGTGCTTTGATTATTATGCTTTTCAATTGTTGATTTGGAGCTGGATTTTCGTATTTGTGGTTCCACTATTTAAATCTCTTTATTAGTAGCACCAGCCCAGCTGCTTCATCCTCATCACTACTACTTTTTACCAATCCTATTATGCTTGTTTCTTTAACTAAGTCGATTGAGGATGATTTCTCATTGTTATTGACTTTTGCACAATATATTGCATCAAAAGCATTCCAGATTTCGTGTGCATTTTCACAATGAGAGATAAAGTTAAAATTATCTTGTTTAATACGAGAATATAATATATGCATAGCAAGAGCATTAATCGAAGTAATTTTCTCGTCTGTTATATCACACCCATTTTCAATATTATCCCAACATTTAAAATTAACAGATTTTAAATAAAATTCCATTTTTAATTTCCAATTCAAAAGATATATTCCGTCAAAAATAGGAGGGATAATACTAGACCGACCCTCAACAAAAGTAGCCATTTTAAAATTTTAATTTTAAAAAAAAAATTGATCTTTGAAAAATCAAACTTTTTAAAACAAAAATGTCTTTTATGCCTAGCTCTGATACCACTTGTAGGATCGATTTCACCCTAGAGGAGGGGTGAATAGGGTGATACTATTAATTATAAAAATTTATTGTGGAAGTTTATAAAAAATAATCTCAACATAGATATATCAGAATTATAGCTGCACAGATAATAGCCGAATAATAAATGCATAAATAGAACAACACATAATTTACCCAGCTTCGGCAAAAACCTGCCTACGTGTTGTTCCCATGGTTTCTACTAGAAATTAAGCAGTCAGACGCTTACACACATAAACTCGCAACACCCGCTATCGACTAGCCTTAACTCTACGCTCAAAACCCTACCACAACTCAGCCACTGAGTTGCGAATTCTTGAACTACACCACCATAGTTCGTCCCCTAGTCACACGACTAGAAAATACAATCGTTTTACAAAATTTAAATTTTTTTTTTAAAAACAATTAAAAGCAACACCCTAATTTATAAAACTAAGGCCCAAAAGAATTTAGACCGGCCAAATTTAAAAAATTAAATAAAATTCTCTTTTCCCTTTTCTTTTAATCTTTCGGCCAGCTTTCTCTGTTATTTGTGACAATGGCCGTCTTCCTTTTTTCGCGTTCTCTTTGCTCTGAAATTTGGGCTTGTAAAAATTGAGGCTGTTAACTTCGATTTCTCGATTGAATGATGGTTAGTGTCCCCTTGCTCGGTCAATCGACGATCTCTCTGCTTAGCACACGGCTGCCCCAATTTTTGATCGAGTTCGACTCCTGACTTCGGCATGTAATTTATGCTCTTTTGCTTTTTCTGGTTGAATGCTTGTACTCGATCAATGATTCGAGTTGAATGATAATTCTTTGTTTTGCTCGAACTCGAATGATTAATTTGTCAATGATGTTCATCGTTTATATAGGGTTCGAACCCCTATATTTTCGTTCGTATATTTTATACGAATTCGTCAAATAATTTAGCTTTGAATTCGTCTCGGCCACTTGATTAATATTGAATGATGTGATTATTCTAACTTCTTCAATATCGTATATATTTTTCTTGGTTAACATGGCTTCGATTTTGTATCTAATGTTGGTCTGACCTGAACTGATCATTGAAGTTTCCTGTCCACTGCTCGACTCGAAGTCTGGTTGCATTATATGTGGTCAGTTATCATGTAGCTTGCATATCAGGTTCATGTCTGTAGCATATTCACCGATTCATGTTTGGACTTCATGCAGTCTTATAAGTGCATATTGAAGTCTGTTGCTCCATTGTTTTGTCTGGTATTTGATTTTGAAGTCTCTGATTAAACTTGGTTCATGCCATGCTTTGCTTGAGTTGATTTGTGGTTCCATGGTTTCAGCATTGTTTCAGTTCATCATGGTTTGCACTTTGATGCTGCCTGGATTGTGTCACTGTTACCTTGTTATATTTGATTCAATCGAGTCTGGTACCCTTTGTAGCACTGTTTTGTGATCTGTTTTCGTCTTGAATTGTGCAGTCTTGAGTCTTGTATATGTCTTCATTGTGTAGTCTGCACATATTGATTCATTTGAGCGTGCATCAGTCTTTGATGATGTTGTGTTCATTAGCTTGGTGCGATCCTCATAGTATTTATGAAATGCTGTGACCGTTCTTCGTTTCATTGGATATATTCATGTACAAAAAGGTATGTCGCAGTTTAGAGGCTAGGTTGCTCTGACCTGTGTATTGCATTCATACATTTGGATTTCTGGTCAAGGCTTGTTTTAGTTTTCTTGACCATTTTCATGAGCTTGCACCTGTGTTGAATCCAGCTTATAGGTCGAATTTGACCTTATGCTCGTGTCGTGAATTTATTTGTATTGCACTTGCGTTGAACCCGACTTTTCATTTGGGTTTAACCTGTACTCATGTGATATCCCAGAATTTCAAAAAATTTAAAATGTGATAATCTCCTTTATTCATTATTTAAAACCAGTAAAATTGTTATTTTCAAAATAATAATAATGTGATGTTTTTAAATATAGATATAAATAGATTTTTAAATAAAATATTTATTTACAAATTTAATTTGGTTGTTTTATAAATAGATTTTAAATAGACTTATTTTTTTTCAAATTTAATAATGTGTTTGTTTAAATTAATAATATATTTATTTAAGTTGATTTTAAATTGGATTTTTTTAAATCGAATTTGAATTTTAATATGGATTTAAATTTGAATTTAAAAGGATGTATGTCTTGAAAATATTTTGGATATAAAAATATATGAATAAGGTTTTTATTTAAAAAAGATTTGTTTTATATTATTTTCCTTAAAGAATTTTATTTATATAAATTAAGAAATTATTTGTTAAATAGTAAAATAAATACAAAAGTTTTATATTAACATTTAAAAATGAATTAAATATATTATATATGATTTTATTTAGGATATAATTGGTTTTTATTTTATTTTCTTATGAAGGTTTTATTTATCTAAAATTAAGAAAAGCATTTATTAATTAAGAAATGTACTTATTAAATAGAAAAATAAATACAAAAGCTTTTAAATCATTTTAAAAGTAATAAAAATGAATAATTACAAGTGTTTAATTACAAAGGCTTGTGATAACATGTGTAAAGAGTTAAACAATGGTAATGACAAATGTTAACAATTTGGGCAAGTGTCATTTCTTTTTATTTTTCATTTTCTTTAATTTTAATAAATCATAATAAACTCTATATAAACAACCATCTTCTTTCTTTAATTCTTTTTCTATCTTCAATTCTAAAACTGTTGAAAACTCAAAACTATAAAGCAAATCCACAAATCTTCAAATCTTCAACTAGAGAAACTCAAGCCTATAACCAAAAATACAAACCTGTAAACATATTCAAACAAATCAAAACTCAAAAACCTGTAACCTTCTCAAAAAACAAAGCCTGTAACAAAGATTCATCTTCAAAATGCAACCTAAAATCAAAAGTCTTAAAGCATTCAAGTTTCCAGTAAAGCAAGATTAAGTATTTCAGTTTTAAAGGGATCATAGATTTCAGTTTTCAAATCAAAGCATTCAAGATTTCAAACCCCGTTTTCAAGCTCTCTGTCTTAAAAACAGGTGAGCAAACTTAAACCATAAATAAGTTTAATTTGACGTATGTGTAGTGTTTGATGTGAATCTCGTGATGCATGTTTAAATTTATGTATGCATGCTTGTTAAAATCTAAATACATGTCTATATGAATGTAAACATTAGTATGCATGTTTGTGATCAGCTCTGCTTATTTCCTAACAGGCTCAATATTGGACAAAAATAAAATTCTCCTCATGTGATCTTTGTTAGGCGGAAGTATTCTAACAAATGTTGCTTATTTAAACATAATTAAGTTTTTAAAATTTTAATTATATGAATTAAGTTTGAAACTTTCTGGAAAATGAAAAAAAGTAGAAACTTAGGAATGGGTTGAAATCGAAATCAATGATTTATTAATTCTAGTATATAACCTGAATCCCATTTGCAAACTAGGATTTTTGAAATCAAAATCTCGATTTTTAGTTGAGTATTAATGGTGCAGTTCGAAGATGATTAGAATATGGTTTTTGGGTTATTTCTGGTGATCGACGAACTTGGGGAAGTCGGGGTTTCTGTCAAAGCTAGCTTGTCGATCTGGGATGCCGAGAAAAATGGTGGGAGTGTCGATAGTGGGTCTTGACATCGGCAGTTGATGGAACTAAGGTTTTAGAACCCAGTTGAGTCGAGGTTGAGTTTTGGGATATTTCGCCATCGTCAGAGAATCGAGTCAGGTCGGATATAAGGGAACGATGCTTGGATCATGGATGAAGGTGTAGCCGGAGTTCTAGAGTGATCTGGTGGTCGATGATGGTGGTTCGAGGGAAATTTTCTGGTGATGTTCGGTTTCCATGTTCGACTGGAAAGCTCGAATTCGTTCTGGGCTATGTGGTGATGAAGTGATGATCGGAATCGATTGTCAGGTCGGTCATTGTCTTGCCGGAGGTGGTGCGAGTCGCCAGAGCGCCGCCGTGGCACTATGCATGTGCACGGTTCCCTGTCGTGTCTATTGTTTTGGGAGATTGGATGACTCAAAGGGAAGCTCGAGGGAATAGGTTGAAGGTTATGGTTCATCCTCGAGTTGTATTCGTGAGTGTAAAGGTTGTTTTTAATTTTTAAAATTTTTTAACAAAGTTTTAGAAAATAAAGGAAGATGGTGATTTTCTCGGGGTATGTCTTGGGAGAGACTCGGGTAGAACCCGAAGCAGGTTTTAAAATGCAGATTTTTAAAAAAGTTTTTATAACAAGTTTAAATTTTGAATTGAATCTAATTTTAAAATATTATTATGTAAAATAAATGTTTTCTTAAAACATTTGATTTAGAAGTTTTGTAATTTGTTTAACTTAAAATTTGTTAAGTTAAATTGGTAAGTTATTTTAAATCTTAAATTTAAATTTAAGGTTTAAATTAAAAGTGGAATGTTTTAAAATGTATTTAAATTATGTTAATAATAATTAGGTCATTAATAAAGATAAAGTTTTATCTTAAAGTTAATTAAGAATTTTGTAATTAATGACTAATTAATTTAATGAAGTAATTAAGAAAATTAATTAGTTTAAATTAATTAATGTTTGAGGATTAATTAATTTATAATTAAAGGTTATGATTAATTAATTTGAGATCAATTAATTGATAATTAAGAATTAATTAATTAAGTAATTAAGATTAATTAATTTCTGATTAGAGATTAATTAATTAAGTAATTTGTGTAATCAATTTGAAGGATTGATTTATTAATGTGATTAATAATTAAAGTAATTAATTTAAAGATGATTAATTAAGATTAATCACTTAATGAAATTGATTTATAATAATGAAAGTAATTAAAGGATAATTGCTTATTGGCATTCACTAAGGAGGGTAATCAATAGGTAATTACTAAATGTGATTTATTTAATGATAATTACTTAATGAAGTAATTAAGGATTAATTACATAATGTAATTAATTAAAGGATTGAATTAATTAAGGAAATTAATTAAGGATTAGTTAATTAATGAGTATGATTAATTAAAGGATAATTGATTAACGTAAGTGATTATAAGATAATTAATTTGAGTAATTAATTAAGGATAAATGTGATTAATGTGAATGAGTGAAGATTAATTAATTTGTGTTATTAATTAAGGTTAATTACTTAATGTAATTAAAGAGGATAATTAAGGGATGATTAATTAATGGTTTGTAATAAATTAATGTTAAGTAAGTAGGATTAATAGTAGTTGAGGTAATTAATTTAATTAATTTTAAATTAATTAGAAATGGTATGACTAATTCATCTTGCTTATGAATGATTGGTTGTTCTGATGTGAAATGTTATGTGATATGATATGTTTGGTTTGAACAGTAATAATGTGGTTATCTATCGATGATGAATTACTATGTGAAAGTAACATCCTATATTTTTTTTCTTAAAAAAAATTGAATTGTATCCACTTGAATAACTTGGGTTAAGTTGGCAATGACTTCGAAGAGACCGGGGTCGGGTATCAGCAAAATACCCTAAACCACTTCAATTTGTAATCTGAAATAATTTCTTTATGGTTTTGAATTTGGAATAAATAGGCTGGAATGAAATAAAAGATGTAAACTTGGTCATTTAATCTGAGTAGTAATGCTTAGATATGATTATAAGATGTGATTTTGGTTATGGCAAGTTAAGAACTCATAATAAGGTACGAGTTACCTGGGTTTTAAAAAGTTATATAGCTTGGTATTTCTTATTAGATGGGTTTACTCACGCTGGTTTCCAGCCTAACCCGGGTGTTACTTTGATGTAATGCTCAGGTCAGACTGAGTATTATAGATTTTCAGGCAAGGACGTTCTGGAGCTCAGGAGGCGAGCTGGATGGCAGGAACATATGAAGTGTAACCGGTTGAGTATTATTGATTTGTATTAGGAATATGTTGCTTTAACTATCCAGTATTTGTGAAAATGTTGTAACTCTGATGTACTATATGTGTAAATTAACTGATACAGTTTTCCTTTACATAACTACTATTTTATTTGATATTATATTTTGATCCGCTGTGAATGTGATAATATGTGTTTTGGTGTTTCTGTTTCTTCTTCTTCTTCTACCTCTATTCTTCGTTTCCTAACTATCTGGAATTTTCGGGATTGAAAATCCGGGGTGTTACATTTGGTATCAGAGCTGAAGGTTAACCGAGAACCTTGGCTCTGGTGGGTTTACTCATTAAGGGTAGGGTCAGTGGTGCCCTAGAATGAGTTGAGTGTCTATATATATATATATATATATATATATATATATGAGAGTGTACTTGTTATTTTCTTATATAAAGGTTTTAAAAATGGTTTTAATGAATGATTATTGTGTTTAATAATGGGATGTTGTTTTCTAGTAAACATTGATAAAGCAAAATGAAAAAATTTATAGGGAAGAAAACTTTTAGATAAGTCTAACTTATAAGTTGAAGTGGGTTTTAAATTGTGAAGTTTTGAATCCTAAGTCTAGGAACATTTGAAATTGTTTTCAAAATGTTAAAAGAACTGTTATTATTAAGACCATTTTGAATGTGATCTTATTTTAAAATAAAAATTGTTTGGAAAATTTTAAAGGATTTTTTTTGAATTTAAAACCAAAGGTGGTTTAAAATTTAAAGTAACTTGGTGTGGAGAGGAAATAAATATGTATATTTGAAATAAACTCTAAGGTTGAGTTTTGAATTTTCCTTGGAATGTGATGTGAAAACACAAAGTGAAATAAGTTTTTTAAACTTAAGTGGGAATTCCAATTGGATACGGTTGATTGGATTAAGTAAATTGAATTTAACTTTAGGAAAGTTAAATAAGCTAACTAGAATTGAGAATTTCAAGATGAAATTGAGATTTAATTAGGAAGTTAAATGATTGGTTTAAATGGGAAATTATGTGTGGTCTCAAAATGGGTTTGAAATCTGGAATTTTGAAATGGATTGAGGTAATATATCCATTATTGAGATAAAATGGAAATTAAACTTTAATTTGAAATCAAGGATATGGGATCACATTGAACTTAAGATTTGAATGTTAAGAATTGAATTTGTAAATTAAAATTATTTAAGAATTGGTTTCAAAGTTGGAAGATAAATTGGGTAATAAATTGAAATTAAATGATAAAATTATTCTGAACTCTTATTTGAACTTTGAAATAAGTTAAGTAAAGATAATTTAAAATGAAATTTTGAAACTTGGACTTAGAGTTAAATTGTTTAAAGATTTAGATTGTTGATTTAAAAATAAAGGTTAATTTGATTTAAGGGACTAAATCAACATTTAAAATTTAACTAGAATTTATATAATTCGAGATGGTTTAAATTTGAGATTTAAGTAGAATTAGTTCAAACTGAATTTGATTTGAATTAATTAGAACTTTGATTGAAGATGGATAAGTTTAAAACTCAAACGGAAAATTTGAAATTGTATTAATTTAAAATGAAATTGAAGTTGAATGTGTTTAAATCCAAATGGGAAGTTGATTTGAATTTGGGGATGGGAATGGAAGTTAACTTAATCTCAATTGAAATTTAAGGTTAATTGGAAATTGGCAATTGATTGGAAATGGAGATTGGGAATTGAACAGTTTGGCTCTGGACTATTTTCAATAAATTATTTTTAATATAAACTATTTTAAATCTATTTTTCCAAGCTATTTACTATATACAACCATTCTTTTTAAAGCCAAACTATTTTGACTTATTTTACAATTATTTTGGAACAATTTAACTATTTTGCAACTGTTTTATAAACTAATTACTATTTTTCAACTACTTATCTATTTTTAATTTATCAAGCAATTTTCTAAGTTTAAGCTGGACAGAGTTCAAACTATTTATGATTAAATACCCAATTGAGATAAGAATTGAGGTAATAATCCAAATGGGAAATGAGGCAATTATGGATAAATGAATAAGAATCTAAGGGAATGTGAATAGAAAGGAGAAATTAATTTGGCTAATAATCAATAGAGATAAATATGTAGGGTGACGTATATTATTCTATTCGCATAGTGATTTGATCTAGATTCGAGCATAGAATTTCGAGATATTATATCGGTCAGAGTTGGGATTTTTCACTCAATTTTCGATGGCGAACCTGGATATGGATTTTTGATTGGTTCTGGATATTCACTATCATAGTTATGGCTATGCAAGGAGAATGACGTTTTTTGATCAAGAGACCATATTTGAGTCCGTACTAGGAAGTCGGGTTGATTGATACTAGTTCGGAAGAGAAATTATGTGATCGAGTGAGCGATCAGATTGATATAGCATACGGATGATAGGTGTACATCGTACGGGTTTGAATGAAATTGATATTGAATTTTTTTGGATAAAAACTGTAAATGATTTTTGAAATGAAAAGTATATTTTGTGAAATATATGATGAAATAAAGTGGAAATTGGATATTTCTATGGTAGAAATTTACTTTATGGAATTAAGTAATATGGTAAGTGACTTTATAGAGTAATCAAGTTTGAATATTGATTTGGCATAAACAAAGTTATGTATATATAATTGATAAACTTCCCTTCTTGGATCTATAGCTAGAATAAAAAGGGTTTTCGAAAGTATTTGAAGTATAAAAAGGTAATTTATGCAAGTATGAAGTGATTCAAAGATTTTTCAAGGTTATATATATATATCTATATATAAAGGATTTTATGAGAATGATTTTGGGAAAAGGTTTTTGTCCTATGGACATTGAAAGGCTTTTGATTTTTGGGAAAATCAATTTTGGAAATTTGGAAAGCCTAGTTTGAGAATTATTGATTTTGGAATAATCGATTTTGAGAAAAAGAGATTTATATGAGATTCATACTAGGTGTATGATTTGGAAGATACTATATGTGTATTGAAAATGGCTATGAAGAAAAAGATGCTCCCTTGAAATGAACTTCTTGGGAGTACCATAGGTTGGTACTGCCTTGAACCTCAAAGGGAGGAGGCTCTAAAATGGATCCTGTGAGGAATTCCGGACAAAATGAAGTTCCTAAGGATTATCGGGTAGCGAAAGTTGAGGGCGCTGATGCCTACAGAGGCATTTGGGTTATGCTGTGACGATAGTATAACTCGATGTCCTTGCGATCTACTGTGTAGCGGAAATCATGTGGCGGTGAGTGTCAACGGTCTACGCTTGATTTTTCCGGGATGGCAACGTAACATCGGTCGACTGCGATCTATGGTCGAGGGGAGAAATTTCATTCTTTTGGCAGCGAAATTCGAGGGCGTTAATGCCTACAGTTATATGGGTTTTTCCTGTGATAACAACGTAACCCCAGATGTAGTTGCAATCTGTAGCGGGTTCCATGGCGTAATCGAGGGGTGCGAAGTGCCTATAGTTATCAATGGATTTGTCAGGATGGCAACGTAACCATCGGGTTAACTGCGACCATGGATGAGGGTGATGATTTCCAGAGCATTCTCACCAAAGATTTTTGCTCTATTTTCCAAATTGTTTTCTATATTTTCAATAAATATTCTCCAAGTATTTTCACTGGGTGTTGCAAATGGGTTTACCAAGTACTTATAGATTTTCAGTCCTACGCCTGATCAACGTATGACCGAATTTCTGTGAGAACGATGATGGATTTGTTGAAACATTGAGTTATAAAAAGTATATTTATAAAAAATAATTTAGTATTATGATATAGATTTTTAAAGTGTTTTTAAAATAATCAAAAAGCAATTTAACTGATACTAATTATTTTAATAAATTCTGGCTTCGTTCCTTTTCGAGGACAAAAAGACTCATAGGGGGGAGGAATGTGATATCCCGGAATTTCAAGAAATTTAAAATGTGATAATCTCCTATATTTATTATTTAAAACTGGTAAAATTGTTATTTTCAAAATAATAATAATGTGATGTATTTAAATATAGATATAAATATATTTTTAAATAAAATATTATTTACAAATCTTATTTGGTTGTTTTATAAATAGATTTTAAATAGACTTATTTTTTTCAAGTTTAATAATGTGTTTGTTTTAATTAATATTTATTTATTTATTTATTTATTTATTTATTTAAGTTGATTTAAATTGATTTAAATTGGATTTTTTAAATTGAATTTGAATTTAAATTTTGATTTAAATTTGAATTTAAAAGGATATATGTCTTGAAAATACTTTGGATATAAAAATATATGAATAAGGTTTTTATTTCACATAAGATTTGTTTTATATTATTTTCCTTAAAGAATTTTATTTATATAAATTAAAAAAGTATTTGTTAAATAGTAAAATAAATACAAAAGTTTTATATTAACATTTAAAAATGAATTAAATATATTATATATGATTTTATTTAGGATATAATTTGTTTTTATTTTATTTTCTTTTAAAGGTTTTATTTACCTAAAATTAAGAAAAGCATTTATTAATTAAAAAATGTACTTATTAAATAGGAAAATAAATACAAAAGCTTTTAAGTCGTTTTAAAAGTAATAAAAATGAATAATTACAAGTGTTTAATTATAAAGGCTTATGGTAACATGTGTAAAGAGTTAAATAATTGTAATGGAAAACGTTAACAAATTAGGAAAGTGTTATTTCTTTTTATTTTTCATTTTCTTTAATTTTAATAAATCATAATAAACTCTATATAAACAACCATCTTCTTTCTTCAATTCTATTTCTATCTTCAATTCTAAAACAGATAAAAACTCAAACCTATAAAGCAAATCCACAAATCTACAAATCTTCAACCAGAGAAACTCAAGCCTGTAATCAAAAATACAAACCTGTAAACATATTCGAACAAATCAAAACTCAAAAGCCTGTAGCCTTCTCAAACAACAAAGCCTGTAACAGAGATTCATCCTCGAAATGCAACCTGAAATCAAAAGTCTTAAAGCGTTCAAGTTTCCAGTAAAACAAGATCTAGTATTTTAGTTTTCAAGGGATCATACATTTCAGTTTTCGAATCAAAGCATTCAATATTTCAAATCCCAGTTTCAAGCTCTCTGTCTTAAAAACAAGTGAGTAAACTTAAACCATAAATCAGTTTTAATTTGATGTATGTGTAGTGTTTGATCTGAATCTCGTGATGCATGTTCAAATTTATGTATGCATGCTTGTTAAAATCTGAATACATGTCTATATGAATGTATATATTGGTATGCATGTTTGTGATCAGCTCTGCTTATTTCCTAATAGGCTCAATATTGGACAAAAAAAAATTTCTCTTCATGTGATCTTTGTTAGGCTGAAGTATTCAAAGAAATGTTGTTTGTTTAAACATACTTAAGTTTTTAAAATTGTAATTATATGAATTAAGTTTGAAACTTTTTGGAAAATGAAAAAAACAGTGGAAACTTAGGAATGGGTTGAAATCGAACTCAGTGATTTATTAATTCAAGTATATAACCTGAATCCCATTTGCAAACTAGGATTTTTGAAATCAAAACCTCAATTTTTAGTTAAGTATTAATGGTGTAGTTCGAAGATGATCAGAATATGGTTTTTGGGTTATTTCTGGTGATCGATGAACTTGGGGAAGTCGGGGTTTCTGTCGAAGCTAGCTTATCTAGGATGCCGAGAAAAATGGTGGGTGTGTCGATAGTGGGTCATGGCATCGGCAGTTGATGGAACTAAGGTTTTAGAACCCAGTTGAATCGAGGTTGGGTTTTGGGATATTACACTATCATCGGAGAATCGAGTCAGGCCGGACATTAGGGAACGATGCTTAGGTCATGGACGAAGGTGTAGCCAGAGTTTCAAAGTGATCTGGTGGTCGACGATGGTGGTTCAAGGGAAATTTCTGGTGATGTTTTGTTTCCAGGCTTGACTGGAAAGGTCGAATTCATTCTGGCTATGTGGTGATGAAGTGATGATCGGAATCGTTTGTCGTGTCGATCGCTGTCTGCCGAAGGTGGTGCGAGTCGCCGGTGCGCCGCCGTGGCACTGTGGACGTGCATGGTTCCCTGTTATGTCTCTTATTTTGGGAGGTTGGATGACTCGAAGGGAAGCTCGAGGGAATAGGCTGAAGGTTTGGGTTCATCTTCGGGCTGTATTCATGAGTCTTGTTTTCAAGTTTTAAAAAATTTTAACAAAGTTTTTGAAATAAAGGAAGATGGTGATTTTCTCGAGGTATGTCTCGGGAGAGACTCGAGTAGAACCCGAAGCAGGTTTTAAAATGTAGATTTTTAAAAAAGTTTTTATAAACAAGTTTAAATTTTGAATTGAATCTAATTTTAAACTATTATGTAAAATAAATGTTTTCTTAAAACATTTGATTTAGAAGTTTTGTAATTTATTTAACTTAAAATTTGTTAAGTTAAATTAGTAAGTAATTTTAAACCTTAAATTTAAATTTAAGGTTTAAATTAAAAGCGGAATGTTTTAAAATGTATTTAAATTATGGTAACAATAATTAGGTCATTAATGAAGATAAAGTTTTATTTTAAAGTTAATTAAGATTTCGATAATTAATGACTAATTAATTTAATGAAGTAATTAAGAAAATTAATTAGTTTAAATTAATTAATGTTTGAGGATTAATTAATTTATAATTAAAGGTTATGATTAATTAATTTGAGATTAACTAATTAATAATTAAGAATTAATTAATTAAGTAATTATGATTAATTAATTTATGATTAGAGATTATTAATTAAGTAATTTGTATAATCAATTTAAAGGATTGATTTATTAATTTGATTAATTAATCAAAGTAATTAATTTAAAGATGGTTAATTAAGATTAGTCACTTAATGAAATTGATTTATAATAATGAAAGTAATTAAAGGATAATTGCTTAATGGCATTCATTAAGGAGGATAATTAATGGGTAATTACTAAACGTGATTTATTTTTTGATAATTACTTAATGAAGTAATTAAGGATTAATTGCATAGCGTAATTAATTAAAGGATTGAATTAATTAAGGAAATTAATCAAGGATTAGTTAATTAATGAGTATGATTAATTAAAGGATAATTGATCAATTTTAGTGTATAGGATAATTTATTCGAGTAATTAATTAAGGATAAATGTGATTAATATGAATGAGTGAAGATTTATTAGTTTGTGTTATTAATTAAGGTTAGTTACTTAATGTAATTAAAGAGGATAATTAAGGGATGATTAATTAATGGTTTGTAATTAATTAACGTTAAGTAAGCACGATTAATCGTAGTTGAGGTAATTAATTTAATTTATTTTAAATTAATTAGAAATGGTATGACTAATTCATCTTGCTTATGAATGATTGGTTGGTATTTCTGATATGAAATATTTTGTGATATGATACGTTTGGTTTGAACAGTAATAATGTGGTTATCTATCGATGATGGATTACCGTGTAAAGTAACATCCTATGTTTTTTAAAAAAAAAATGTTATTGTATCCACTTGAATAACTTGGGTTAAGTTGACAATGGATTCAAAGAGACCAGGGTCGGGTATCAACAAAATACCAGAACCACTTCGATTTGTAATCTGCAATAATTTCTTTATGGTTTTGATTTTGGAATAAATAGGCTGGAATGAAATAAGTGATGTAAATTAGGTCATTTAATCTGAGTAGTAATGCTTAGATACGATTATAAGATGTGATTTTGACTATGGCAAGTTAAGAACTCGTAATAAGGTACGAGTTACTTGGGTATTAAAAAGTTATATGGCTTGGTATTTCTTGTTAGATGGGTTTACTCACACTGGTTTCTAGCCTGAACCGGGTGTTACTTTGATGTAATGCTCAGATCAGACCGAGTATTACAGATTTTCAGGTAAGGACATTCTGGACTCAGGAGGCGAGCTAGGTGGCAGGAACGTATGGAGTGTAACCTGCTGAGTATTATTGATTTGTATCTGGAACATGTTGCTTTAACTGTCTAGTGTTTGTGAAAATGTTGTAACTCTGATGTACTATATGTGTAAATTAACTAATACGGTTTTCCTTTATATAACTGCTATTTTATTTGATATTTTATTTTGATCCGCTGTGAATGTGAGAATCTGTATTTTGGTGTTTCTATTTCTTCTTCTTCTTCTACCTCTATTCTTCTTTTCGTAACTATCTAGAATTTTCGGGATCGAAAATTCCAGGTTGTTACAGCTCACTTGTCCCTGTAATTTTATCAAGTGTATATCGGTGCGCACGGCCTTGTGGCATGTAAAGTAATACACTGTGCATATCCCCAACTTTTTGTGTATAATGAATTCAAAATTAAATGATGATGGACAACCCAAATAACCGAGGCAAATAATATTTTCAAAACACATTTTTATTTTACACTTCAAAAATATTTCATTTTCAATTTTACGGCGTCAGTGTATATTTTTGCAGATTGCTCAGATGCTGGATTCAAACTGGAATGAAGTTGAAGATCAATTTTGAGTGAACGGGTGGTATGTAGTGAGATGCATATGTAAATGATAATCGTGATGTGATTGAAATTGTATTGTGATTGAAATTGTATATATATAGTGAGAGCTTGAATTTGTACTATTCAAAATTGTAATAAATATTTATTTGAATAAAATATCTGTTTGAATTTAAATTCGGCGTTATTTATTTTACTCAAAAAATTTATTTAAATATGTGAAAATAAAGTAATACATTAACAAATACATTTAAATGAATATATATATATACATATATGTTTATTATCATCAAACAAAAATCATATACTTGCATATTCAACAAGTGTAACGACTCGTAAATTTTAATGGTTTTAATAACTTATTTAACTGAAATTTCATGAAATTTTAAGTAATAAAATTTTTAAAATATATTTGGTATTTGGAATACATCTATACTAACATAGAAAATGATAAATTTCTATCAAAAAATATGGAAGTTTATTTTTTTGTGTAATTTTATTTCAATTTATAATCAGTTAATATTTGATGATAATAAAATATTTATCAAACCTGAATATTTTTATGTAATAAATTTGTAAATCATCTTCTGAGAGTGACGTCATATTTCGTTTCGTCAAATTTGGACTGCTATTGCTCCGTTTATCTTATTTGCGTCGTTTCGGTAGTGTTTTCGGTACCGAATATCGACTCTTGACTGGATGGTCGTACCGCTGATATATGTATACCATTTTGATCAGCTCATCGTACTGATCTTCGTAGTATATTTATATGTGTGTTCCAGTGTCCGGTACGCGGCGAAACCGTGAAACTATTCTCGTAACGGTACCCGTTTTAAAACACTTTTGGACCATATGACTTTTTAGTTATCCACGTGAAATCAACAGCCTTCAGCCATTTTTATTCCTAACCATTCAACTTTGGCTTTTAACATTCCTAGGTATTCAATATTTACCGGACCCAATATTTTTTTCGGTTCATTTCCTTTCTCTTCTTTGTTCTCTCTTTTGAAAAAAAAATTATAATAAAATACGTATGTTTCAAACTGTGCAATCCTCATCTACTTCCTTCCCTCCCCCTAGCACCTCTCCTATATTGCACGCCGTCACCCATATGTATTCCACCGTATGCCAAAACCTAGTAGCCACTAGCCAATTCACTCCTTCGCCTCACGCAACCGAGCTCCACCGAACTCCCTCCTCCTCCGCCTTGAAGTCCTCAACGCCTCAAACATCGGCTACCTTCTTCTTTCCCTATCTCCTCCTCTCCCCTCTCTATCATTTCGAACAGCCGAGGCCATGCCATCAACCCAGCCGAGCCTTCCCACCACCTCAGCTCGAACACCCTTCCCTTTTTGGAAGCACTGCCTCGCCTTCCTTCATCGGCCACAACCACAAACTCCACACGCATCTCCCTCCATGTCACTGCGTCAAGACATCCACCACCGCCTGAACTCCACTTTCCCCACAACCGAAAGAAACCATCCCCCTCCTCTCTGTTGCATAGATGTAAAGGTGTATATTTTTTTTTGTACTTATAGATTTTATATATGATTTGTTGTTATATATTAGGTTAGTTATATATATTGTTATAACATAAGCTTATTGAAATATGGGATTGTAGATTTTGTTTTGGAATTTGATTTTTGCTGGAACTTTGCTTTTCCTTTCTCTAATTTTATATGAAACATTATGTATATTATTTCATCTATATACATATCTGTTGTATATATAAGGTTGTTTTAAATGCGTGTTTTATTTTATATATGGTTCTTATCATACATAGGTTATAATAGTGTTATATGTATGTTGTTATACAAACTTATATTTGACATGTTGTGTTGTATATAAATTTTAATAATGTAAGTTTTATTAACTGTATATGATACTATTTTGTGTGTAAGTGTATATTATTAGTATCTTTTTGTATAATTTTATTATATAAGTTATGATGGGTTAGTTTATATATTGGCTATACATATATATTAGTTTATATAGGCAGTTATATAAGTTTGCATATATTTTTGACTTTCGGATATGATATGCATCTTGAAATATATAAGGAAGTTGATTTTGATATATGTATATATATGTTACAGTACATTATTTTGTCAAAGAAGTATTATATAGATATTGTTTTAAAAATGTAACATGCATGTAAGTTGTGTATATGTTTTATACATATTAATTTATGTGTAAGTATTCGTGAACTTAGTTTTTCAAATATATATATATATATAGATTTTATGTTATAGATGTTAGAGTTAAAATATTGATTTGAAATACATATACATATACATACATACATACATACATACATACATACATACATATATATCTTATTTTAAGTGTGTGTTTTAAAGTTTGGTTTTAGAGAAAAATTATAATGTATATTTGTTTCAGTTATATCATGATGGCTCTGATTCGTTTTATCAATTCCTATTTATCAGCTTTGTTTGTCAAATTCGTGTCCATCTTACTTTGCTTTGGAAATTCGTGCTTGGATTCGTGACTCATTTCATTGTCGGATCTCTAGCCTCGAAAGGTGAGCAATCACTCATGATTAACATTCTTATATTCATTAAATTTGATTTCATTTGAAATGACAATTGAATATGCTGTTGCTAGTTATTTAATTATTATATATGATATACCATTATCTGTAACTATTCACCTATGAGATATGACACCATATCTTGTTGCTTATATTTTATTTATCATTGACGATATATGCCTGTTGATGATATTTTATATTATTATCATATTTGTTCCCACCCTGCAAGTTCCCTATTGGTTTAGAATTCCCTATGGGTTGAAATGATACATACCCGAACGATCTTGTAGAATAGGAGAAAATCGTTATGGGTTGAAATGATAAACCCAAGCGATTTTCATTTAATTGGATTTTGGGATTGCGAGTTGAATTGATATATACCCATAGATATTTAAATTTTGGATTGAAATGATAAATATCTGTATCACTTGACCATAGGATAGAAAATTATATACAGACAACATTGGTCTATATATATATTTAAAATGATTTCCAAGGTTTTGAAAGGAAATATATGGTTTTATTAAATATTGTTTTTAAGATATTATATATATAAATGTTATTTTATAAAGGTTTAAATTTTAGATTTCTTTAAATTTATATGTTTGGTAATTTTAAATTTATAAGTTAGTTTTGAAAATATAATTTTTAAGATTTTTCTTATAATTTTACTATTTTTAAAATATACAAAATAAATTTAATATAAATAAATTTGATAATAAGATTTAATGTAATGAAAGTTTATTTAATTAGTATATATTATGTTTTAATATTTATTTAAATTTTTATTTAAAAAATATATTTTTATAATAAATTTTCATAAATTAAGGTTGGGGAGACAAATTTGAAATTGATTTGAAATTGTATTTATTTAAGAATTATACTCGAATAAAATCAGTTTGAAACTTATTGGATTTGAGATTTTAAAGATATGATTTATAACTTGATTTTTGGATTAAATGAATATTTTTAATTTTAAATAAATCGAAATGGGATATTTAGTTTTATTTAAATTGTAATTTTAGATTTTATTTTAAATGTTGGATTAATTTAAATGAATATTTCAAATCTAATTAATAATAAAGTGAATTTGAAATAAATGTGAAATTATCAAATTTAATTATTGTAAAAGTTGAATATTAAACTTTGAAATCTATTGAAGTTGTGATGGTTTAATTTGTGATTCAAATTTGTACTTGAAATTGATAAAAATTGAAAATTGTTTATTGAGATGTTGAACTAAATTGAAATTTGATGAATTGCTAGAATTTGAGTTGATTTGAATAGATTTGTGAAATTTAAGGAAACTATTTTTTTATAATATATAGTATTTTTTATATATTTAAAAGTATTTTAATATTTTACTTTATAAATTATTTTAATATAAACTATTTTTAATTTTTAACTATTCTAATATACTAATTATTTTATTATATAAACTAGTTTATAAATAAACTATTTTATTATTTATACTATTATTAATATCTAAACTGTTTACGAGGAAAGTGTTATGATTTCAAAGTTATGTTTTCTAAGTGTTATGATTTCCAAAGTTATATTTTCATAGTGCTATGATTTCCAAAGTAAAACGATTTCAAAGTGTTATGATTTCCAATGTTTTGTAATTTCTAAGTTTTATAATTTCGAAAGTGTTATAACTTTGAAAGTGCTATGATTTTGGAAATGGATATATTTTCAAAAAATAATGATATCGTATTGATATGGTTTTGAAATGGATATGATATTTTGGTTTTGAAATATGAATTATTTGAAATGAAATGACCACGGTGTTATAATAACATTTGGTTGTTAAAGAGACCAAGATCGGTTATTATCATACTCCCTGCCAATACCGAAAACCACTTTAACAACTGTGTATGCGGTGGAGATTCAAAAATGAAGTTGGATGGTTGGCGCGATCCTATATGAGGTATATACGTAGACTTGACTCCCGTGAGTTAGCTTAAGGTGGCTAAAACAGGAGCAATTGACGGGCCAAGTGAGGTAGCTCCTCCGATCGGATACACTTCTTCGATACCATTCTATTACTTTGTGAATGATTGGGTGCACCCTCTGATTTTATTTGAGTGTTGGACGAGTTGGGCAATAGCTACGACTATTCGTTACCAACAGCCCGGAAGTATAATTGGTATATCCACCCTGGCATTGCCTAGTTGTGCCGTGTTACCTACCATACCGAGCCTAGTACGAGTTTGTTTTGTACCATACCTATGGAGTGCCCTCTGACAGCCTCTAGTTTACGGAGGGAGATCACGGTACTATATAGACTAACATAATATATAAATTGTGTTAAGGGGATGTGAGTAATGCCTTAATGCTATTTTAATACTTTTACATTAATATAGAAATATTATAATAGCGTATTGTACTACATAGTTGATAATTCCACGGATCCTTAGAGGATGGTATCCCAATCATCCTTTGAGTTACTTGTATTTAAGTTGATATTTCACTTGATTTGAATTTATTGATATAAGAATGTTAATACTGACTCGAGTGTTTAGTGTTTTGCTTTATGCTCGGGTCAGACTGAGTGTAACAACATTTGAGACTCACTTTGGAGTTGGAGCTTCACTTGGAGATCCATCTATATCTGTTCAGCTTTCAGTTTTTCAGTTGACTCTAGTGATATATTCAGATTTTTGTTATTGGACTATTGTATTGAGACTTCTATGTATTCGAGACTTCTATTGTATCTTGTTTTAACTTTGTTATATATATAGTAGCTTCATAAACTACTATTCATTGTTTCTGCTGCTTATTGGTATATTACTCTATATCTGTGATTCTGTGATTGGTTTATTTACTGTATATGCTTAGTTTTGCCAAATATAAATCAACAATCTGAAATTTAAGCAATTCAAGTCCGACATGCGTGGATGCGAATGACACGAAATTCCGGGATGTTACCTGTGGTATTAGAGCCAATTTTTAGGCAAAACTTAGCGTATAGAGTAAATTTAATTATAGAATCACCTTCGTTCGAGCTTGAATTCTTCCTCTTTGATTCAGATTTCCTTTGAATTTTGGATCTTTTCCCTTCGTTCTGAAATCCATTCTTGTCTCTCCCTATTCGTTTTCTTCTTGATTCTGGAGCATCCCATAGCTCCACAATATGACTTGTAAAGGGATGAAACTCCTTTACAACAAGCATTGATTCACCGAAGATTTCTGTATCCTCGGTTTAGATGATGCTATCTCTTGCTATGCCCGAATTCTATCTCTTGCGACCAAATGTTGATTTGCTTCAGAATTCTGTATCGAGCTTATTCTTGGAATCTCGGTTGACCCAGTTAAGACCACCCGCAGTTTATATAAGTATATCCGTCTTCCTATTTTGAAATTTAATTATTTTATCTTCCTTTCGAGCCTATCGTCTTAATTAGAATTCTCTGATTAGGGTCCCTCTTAATTTGAATCTCTATCCTTGTTTTAATCCATTATGGAATCCTCGAGTGAGGGAATGTATTTGTAATTAACAATAAATTTTTTTATATTGTGTTATTTGAGTTGTTAATTTGAATTTTTGGTTTCGATCGATTCGTTTCGTTTGATCAACGCTATCGATAGGAATTCCAAAACACTTGAACAAAGCAAACTGACACTATGTTGTTTTCAAATTTGGTTTAAAATTTTAGGGTATATTATTCAGACGTATTTTTGAATAGAAATCATTTCCAAAGAATTTTTAAATTTTTAAATCAATACTCTCCTCTTTTGTCGCTGGAAAATAATTTCGGTGATGACTGCAGCTTCATCGACATTCATTTTCGAGTTTCAGAGTGGGGAGACCATTTAGTAACCTTGCTACACTTTTGTTTCGGGAAATGAATTTGATTTGAGTTTGAATTTATTAAGTACGACTTGATTTATAATGTATATATAGGTATATGATTATAGATTTGATTTTATAGTGTATATATATACACACATTTATCACAATGGTTTGAAGTGAAATGGAAATTTACTCTTAAATTTTTGATAAGGGATGATTTTAATTATAAAATGAAGCCAAAATTCTTGAATAAATTGAAATGATTGAATTGGAAAATTCGACTTGTATAATACTCAATTACATTACAACACATATAACTCACCTAAATTATCAGAAGTTGACTATGTAATTGAATAGTATACAATATAAAATGATGTTAAAGGAATTTATAAATAAATTTGAGTGATCATAATATGTGTCAGTATACTTAACCCTTGTGATAAGATAGGTTAAGTGGAATAAAATTAAATAATAATTTGGAATAAAAAAGAATTAATTTATTGAATAAAATATGATTATAATAAATGATTATACACTTAATTCTTGATTATAGAAATGTTAACTGAGATAAATTGAATAATAAGATAATGAATAAATTAACAGTTAAGACTGAGTTATAAGTTAAATTTACCTAAGCAAAATCAAATGGATGAAATAAACGAGAAAAATAAAATAAATTCGTTTTGAAAGAAACATTTTAACAAACATTAATAAATTGAGATTTAATCAATTGAATGAAACTGAATGAAATACCTTGAATTGAAATCAACTAGTTGAATATAAACCAATTTAAAAATAAATGAAATTTATATGGCTTTGAATTAATTGTTTTATTTGTATTTCAATCTATTCTCTTTCTAGTTGTTTATATTCTTCTACCTCGTTCCTTTTTGGGGATGGAAAGTTTTGAGTGGGGGAGGGTGTAACAACTCATAAATTTTAATTGTTTTAATAACATAATTAACTGAAATTTTGTGAAATTTTAAATAATAAAATTTTTAAATATAAATTTAATATTTGGAATATATCTATATTAACATAGCAAATGGTAAATTTCTATCAGAAAATATGAAAGTTTATTTTTTTATGTAATTTTATTTCAATATATAATCAGTTAATATTTGATGATAATAAAATATTTCTCAAACCTGAATATTTTTATATAATAAATTTGTAAATCATCTTATGAGCGTGACGTCATATTTCGTTTCGTCAAATTTGGACTGCTATTGCTCCGTTTATATTATCTGCGGTGTTTTAGCTGCATTTTCGGTACTCTTGACAGGATGGACGTATCACTGATATTTATATGCCATTTTGATTGTCTCGTTATACTGATCATCGCAGTATATTCAATGTGTGTTTCGGTATCCGGTACGCGACGAAATCGTGATATGATTCTTGTAACGATATCAGTTTTAAAACACTTTTATACCCTATGACTTCTTAGTTATCCATGTGAAATCAACAACCTTCAGCCATTATTATTCCTAACCATTCAACTCTGGCTTTTAAGATTTCTGCCTATTCAATATTTACTGGTCCTAATATTTTTTTGCGGTTCATTTCCTTTCTCTTCTTTGTTCTCTCTTGTGAAAATAATAATAATAAAATATGTATGTTTTAAACTGTGCAATCCTCATCTACTTCCTTCCCTCCCCCCAGCTCCTCTCCTATATTACACGCCATCACCCATATGTATTCCACCGTATGCCAAAAACCAGTAGCCCCTAGCCACCTTACTCCTTCGCCTCACGCAGTCGAGCTCCACCGAACTCCCTCCTCCTCCGCCTTGAAGTCCTCAATGCCTCAAGCATCAGCCATACCTTCTTCTTTCCCCATCTCCTCCTCTCCCCTCCCCGTTAATTCCAACAGCCGAGGATATGCCATCAACCCAGCCGAGCCTCCCCACTACCTCAGCTCGAACACCATTCCCTTCTATTTTTGCAAGCACTGCCTCGCCTTCCTCCGTTGGCCATAGCCACAAACTCCATATGCATCTCCATCCACACCACTACGTCGAGACATCCACCACCGCCTGAACTCCACTTTCCCCACAACCGAAAGCAACCATCCCCCTCCTCTCTATTTCATAGATGTAAAGGTATATATATACACACTATGTTTGTACATTTTATATATTGATTTATTGTTATATATTAGGTTAGTTAGTTATATTATTATAACATAAGCTTATTGAAATCTGGGATTGTAGATTTTGTTCTGGAATCTGATTTTTGCTAGAAATTTGTTTTTTCTTCTCTAATTTTATATGAAACATTATATATATTATGTCATCTATATACAGATCTACTATATATATAAGGTTGTTTTAAATACATGTTTTATTTTATATATAGTTGTTATCATATATAGGTTATAATAGTGTTATATATATGTTGTTATATAAACTTATATTTGATATGCTGTGTTACATATAAATTTTAATAATGTAAGTTTTATTAACTGTATATGATACTATTTTGAGTGTAAGTGTATATTATTAGTACCTGTTAGTATAATTTTATTATATAATTTATGATGGGCCAATTTATATATTGACTATATATATATATATATTAGTTTATATAGACAGTTATATAAGTTTGCATGGATTTTTGACTTTCGAATATGATATGAATTTCGATTATGATATGCATCTCGAAATATATAAGGAAGTTGATTTTGATATATGTATATATGTTACAATACATTATTTTGTCAAAGAAGTATTATATAGATATTGTTTTAAAAATGTAACATGCATGTAAGTTTGATATATTTTTATATATTAATTTATATGTAAGTATTTGTGAACTTAGTTTTTCAAATATATATATAGATTTATTTTGTAGATGTTAGAGTTAAAATATTGATTTGAATATACATACATACATATATATATATATATATATATATATATCTTATTTTAAATGTGTGTTTTAAAATTTGGTTTTAGAGAAAAATTATAACCAATATTTGTTTCAGTTATACCACGATGGTTCTGATTCGCTTTATCAATTCCTATTTATTATCTTTGTTTGTCAAATTCGTGTCCATCTTACTTTGCTTTGCAAATTCGTGCTTGGATTCATAACTCATTTCATTGTCGAATCTCTAGCCTGGAAAGGTGAGCAATCACTCACGATTAACATTCTTATATTTATTAAATTTGATTTCATTTGAAATGACAATTGAAATATGATGTTGCTAGTTATTTAATTGTTATATATGATATGCCATTATCTGTAACTATTCACCTGTGAGATATGATACCATATCTTGTTGTTTATATTTTATTTATCACTTATGTTACATGCATGTTGATGATATGTTTTATTATTATCATCTTTGTTCCCACTCTGTAAGTTCTTTGTTAGTCTAGAATTCCATATGGGTTGAAATGATACATACCCGAATAATCTTGTAGAATAGGAGAAAATTGTTGTGGGTTGAAATGATGAACACAAGCGATTTTCATTTTATTGAATTTTAGAATTGCGGGTTGAATTGATACATACCCGTAGATATTTAAATTTCGAACTGAAATGATAAATATCCATATCATAGGACGTAAAATTATATACAAACATTGTTGGTCTATATGTATTTTAAAAATGATTTCCAAGATATTGAAAGGAAATATATGGTTTTATTAAATATTGATTTTAAGATATTATACATATATATATATATATATATATATATATATATATGTTATTTTATAAATGTTTCAATTTTAGATTTCTTTAAATTTATATGTTTGGAAATTTTAAAATTATAAGTTAGTTTTGAAAATACAATTTTTACGATTTTTCTTATAATTTTACTATTTTTAAAATATATAAAATATATTTAACATAAATAAATTTGATACTAAGATTTAATTAAATGAAAGTTTATTTAATTAGTATATATTATGTTTAAATTTTTATTTAAATTTTTATTTTAAAAATAGATTTTTATAATAAATTCTTATAAATTAAGTTTGGGGAGGCAAATTTGAAATTGATTTGAAATTGTATTTATTTAAGAGTTACACTCGAATAAAATGAATTTGAAGCTTATTGGATTTGAGATTTTAAAGATATGATTTATAACTTGATTTTTGGATTAAATGAATATTTTTATATCTAAATAAATTGAAATGGAATATTTAGTTTTATTTATATTGCAATTTTAGATTTTATTTAAAATGTTATTGGATTAATTTAAATGAATATTTAAAAACTAAATAATAGTAAAGTGAATTTGAAATAAATATGAAATTATCAAATTTAGTTATTGTAAAGGTTGAATATTAAACTTTGAAATCTATTGAAGTTGAAATGGTTTAAGTTGTGACTCAAATTTGTATTTGAAATTGATATAAATTGAAAATGGTTTATTGAGATGTTGAACTAAATTGAAATTTATGAATTGTTGGAATTTGAGTTGATTTGAATAGATTTGTTAAATTTAAAGAAACTATTTTTTTATTATATAAAGTATTTTTTTATATATTTAAAACTATTTTAATATTTTACTTTGTAAATTATTTAATATAAATTATTTTTAATTTTTAACTATTTTAATATACTAATTATTTTATTATATAAAACATTTTATTATAAACTATTTATTATATATACTATTATTAATATCTAAACTGTTTATGAGGAAAGTGTTTTCAAAGTTATGTTTTCAATATGTTATGATTTCCAAAGTTATGTTTTCAAAGTACTATGATTTCCAAAATATTATGATTTCAAAGTGTTATGATTTTCAAAGTGTTATAATTTTTTCTTTTTATAATTTCGAAAGTGTTATAACTTTGAAAGTGTTATAACTTTGAAAGTGCTATGATTTTGGAAATGGATATATTTTAAGTTAATAATGATATTGTATTGATATGGTTTTGAAATGTATATGATGTTTTGGTTTTGAAATATGAATTATTTGAAATGAAATGACCACGGTGTTATAATAACATTTGGTGGTTAAAGAGACCGTGACTGGTTATTATCATAATCTCTGCCAATATCGAAAACCACTTTAACAACAATGTACGTGGTGGAGATTCCAGAATGAAGTAGGGTGGTTGGCGACGATCCTATATGAGGTATATAGGTGGACGTGACTCTCCTTAGTTGGCTTAAGGTGGCTAAAACAGGAGAAATTGACGGGCCAAGTGAGGTAGCTCCTCCGATTGGACACACTTCTTTGATACCATTCTCTTCCTATGTGAATGATTGGGTGTACCCTCGGATTTTATGGGAGTGTTGGACGAGTTGGGCGGTAGTTGCGGCTATGCGTTACCAACAGCCCGAAAGTGTAATTGGTATATCTACCGTGGCATTGCCTAGTTGTGCCGTGTCACCTACCATATCGAGCCCACTACGAGTTTGTTTTGTACCATAATTATGGAGTGCTCTTTGACAACCTCCGGTTTATGGAGGGAGATTACGTTACTATATAGACTATGGGAATTTATAAAATGTGTTAAGGGGAATATTGGTAACGCCTTAATGCTATTTTAATACTTTTACTTTACTATAGACATATTATAATATCGTATTGTGCTACATAGTAGATAGTTTCACGGATCCTTAAAGGATGATTTCATAAACATCATTTGAGTTACTTGTATTTCAGTTGATATTTCACTTGAGTTGGATTTATTGATATAAGAATGTTGATCCTGACTCAAGTGTTTGGTGTTTTTCTTTATGCTCGGGTCGGACTGAGTGTCACAGCATTTGAGACTCACTTTGGAGTTGGAGCTTTGCTTGGAGATCCATCTTCATCTATTCAGCTTTCAGTTATTCAGTTGACTCGGTGATATATTCATATATTTGTTATTTAACTATTGTATTGAGACTTCTATGTATTCGAGACTTCTATTGTATCTTATTTTAACTCTATTATATATATAGTAGCTTCATGAACTACTATTCATTTGTTTCCGCTACTTATTGTTATATAACTATGTGTTCGTGATTCTTTAATTGGTTTATTTACTGTATATGCTGAGTTTTGCTAAATATAAATTAACAATCTGATATCTTGAACAATTCTGACATGCGTGAATGCGAATGGCAGAAATACCAGGATGTTACAGTTAACATCTATAGTGAAGCTAGAGACAAATATCACCCACCTAAGCTTCAAGATGCACAATACCAAATGTGAATCCAAAATGAAAAATGACTTAAATTCTAGTGCGCTCCAATCGAAATCAATGATTTCCCTACAAATCTCCTTACTAATTGGCTGCTAACAACTTAGTTTGACTAGTTAAAGTAAGTTTTAGAGGTGCATTTTGGATAAGAGCTAATTAGTGGTGGTTTCTAGCTATTTTTAGGAAGGGTATAATGAGTAGGGAAAGGTCCCATCAGCCTCTTATGGCTCTAATGCCAAAACGGGCCTTTGGGCTTAGCCCTAACTTCATTAATTACTCACTTAACTATCCAAAAATCGTATAAACTTCAAACACCACTATTTTCTGATTAGTAAGTCCAAAACGTAATTATGATTACTCCATGAAAAGAAAAACCAATAAATCTTTCCAAAAATTGGTCTCAGATCTTGCGAGTTTTCAAGAGTAAAATCATCTTATAAAATTCCTAAGGGTTAAAGATGTCAAAATTTAATACTTCCCGAGGCTATAGCCTTTTGGTAGTTATTTGAATATAAATATAATATTTCTACGATCGGTCGATATACATAAATGTTTAGAGAATATGGATTGTTACACTTCACTATCAGTCTACACTAAATTTCTTCACTAAACGCATTCGGTCATCCTCAACATTTTAGGATATCAAATATATTGCACTTAAGTAAGCATATCAAGGCTGACATTTCAGTGATCGATATATTAGGTCTATCTTATAGTTCTTGGACTAATATTGTTTCTAGCACACTCATTATCAATTATATTGAACACTAATATTGCACCGTGGTTTACTTGCTCATTTTGAATTAAACATTTTCATCGAGATTTTGTATAATACGAATGTGACTATACAACATATAATTTTTGCATGTGATCAAATATGGATCAAATATCCATATTCTTGTATTACTTTAGAGATTAAAACTCGTAGAAGACAATACACAGTTTTCGACAAATTTACACTTAAGTTCTAAGGAACAAATGTATTTAGTGGTTTTATAATTTAGCTCTTGCATGGGTCTTGAAGTGACAACATGCCAAAAGATTTATTAGTAAGTAATATTTCACATTTCTTTTACAATTTGTAATTCAGTTCATTTAGTATATTTCGATCGATACACAAATTTATCTGTTATATTAACTGTGAAATTTATTTTAGTAGATTATTTTAATATCACATATTTCCTTTACTTATTATATTGGTATATTATATTTATCCAATGAGGCTCCCATTGAATTTTACATATCTCAAAATTCCTAAAAAAGTAAGGGAATTAAGTGTTAGGATCCATTTATCATGTTACTACAACTTTTACGTTGCTAAACAAATTCTATTCCCAGAGATTGTAAGCAACACTTTACTGATTATATCTCATATATAATTCCTTCTTTTACTGTGCTCCTAATCATTTTTACGACATTAAGGATTCTCAACAAATCATAAAGTACATTAGATACACTAAATCCATTATTTCACAACATCCTGGGGGAATAATTTAATCGTAGAGGGTGCTCAATAAAGTACAAATTATTCTTACCTTTCTTGAGATAATATAAGCATCACTTTAGATATTTTATGGTTTGAAGGTGCTCAACTACTATATGTATATAAAGTACTGTATTTATATTATAAACAATAAAGAGCATTATTATTTTTAATTCATAATTTGAAATAAATTCTATAGAATATTATTATTATTTTATATAAGGGAGATGGGTATAACTCATTGCATCATGTAACGAACCGTATTTTTCCGAGATTAAAAAAATATTGAATTAAATAAGGTTTTGGAAATTTAATATTGTAAGAATTAAAATTTTATGATTTATCAATGAGAAAATAATTTGAATATGATTTAATAATGATTGTTTGAATGTTTTGACAATTATCTTAATGTGATTTCAATCAACTGAAATAATTATAAAGCTAATTTGGTATAATCGTAAATAAAGACTTAAATTGGTAATTAATAAAATTAATATAATTGGAATATTATATTTAATATGGTAAAAGATTATAACTGTAAAATATAAATGTAATAAATTGTAAACTTATGTTAATAAGATTCATAGGGTATTGTTGATTGGAATAATAAGAATGTAAATTGAAATAAAATAAATTGACTGAATTAAAATATAATTAACTTGGATTTTATAACAGTTGTAATTGAAAGTTATAATTACTGCAATATTTAAATATTGAATTTGACATGGGAAATTTCTTTTAAAAGATTATAAATTTATATCTAATCAAGGATGATGAAAATGGTTAACTTTTAAATTTGAAACTAAAGGTGATTGAATTTAATTTAATAAGAATTTATTTAATTGACATGAAGATCGACCATTCGGGCCACTGTCTCGGATTTCGACGAAACCAGTTTCATCGGATCCATAACGGTGAATTATTATAGGATTTCAAGTTTTGTAGCGATCGGACTTGTCATTTGATCGTGCAAGCTCGAAACGCATAGAAATCAATTAAAAGAAATTAAATGAATATAATCTGATTTTGGAAATCTAACTTCTGTATTCCATGGAAGTTGGATTTGAAACTAGTTCCCTTGAGTTTAAAAATATCGAAAACATATATTTTGATAAATTGGATGACCCACTTTCGTATCGGGAACGAAACAGGTTTTTCGGGTCATTGTAATTGTTCGACCAATTCAATCTATCCATTCATTTCTTATCTATCTTGGTCCATATAAATAGATTTTATTCTAACCCTAGCAGCCCCTATTTTTAATTTTTGTACATACTGCCATCTTTAGTCTATCTGCTTCTTCCTTCTTCCAAATGGCTGAAAATCCAAAAACCTAATTTCAAATTCAAATCGAAATTCAAACTCCTCAAACCATAGCAAATTATATATCGTTGGAAAGCCTCGACGAGCATAATCTACTACTGTAATTCATTTTTGCAATCGAATCATGGTTTGGCTAGAAATTAGCGATTTATCCTCGATCGTTCATATTTGGTTTTTGGATTTGACGGTGGATCTTCAACTATAGGATGATCGGATGGTGCTAGAGCGTAGAGGAGGTCGAGGCGAGTCGATCGGTTGTATTCATTCATGCCATAGTCATCGAAGATTGCCAGAATCAGTGACAGTAGGCAGCAGCGGCACAAGGAGCTGGGAGGCGTGGTGGTTAGCCGCAACTTGGCCAGAGGGTCGGTTTGACGTTGGCTGCAAGGCGGCGGTCGCTAATTTGATGATGGTCAAGCGTAGGGCGTGGCGTTGGAGCATTGAGGTGGCGGCGCAAAGTCCTTTACGAGGTCAAGATTACGATCGAGTCTAGGCTTGCTAAGGTGAATGTACACTTCTTCTCTTTTACCTTTTTCATTTTAAATTTAAATCTATACGTTCTAACATGCATAACTGGTTCATACGAGCTCGGATACACACGTGGTTTTCTACGTTGTGATCGTATCGAAATTCCGCATGTTATGGAACTGGTTTGGCTGCATTCTTAGACTGTTAGGATTTTGATCCTAATTGAGATTTTAAATCGACAACAAACCAAAGGAGAGTGTTTTAACACACTCACGAATACTAAACCATCTTATGTTAGTTAAATTTAATTTATGATATGATTAAAAATTTATTGATTGTTGTCCCATATATTTAAATTGTCATTTAAAATTTAATTTGAAATTATACTGAATTTAATTGCATTTTAAATTAATATTGAATTAAATTATTGGTTAATGCCTGATAATGATAACCGGTTAATTGTTGTGATTTAGTGGTTGATTTGAATGATGATTGTGATGGATGTTTAATTGTTGATATTTGAATGATTGGATTTTATATTTATTTTATACATTGTTATCACACTGCAAATTCCCGTAGTGATTGTTAGGAAAATCACTATGGGTTAAAATGATACATACCCAAATGATCTTATAAATTAGGAAAAAATATTTATGGATTGAAATGACAAACTCGAGCGATTTTATGGATTTTTAATTTCATTCGGGATTGCGGGTTGAAATGATATATACTCATAAATTTAAATTTATTGCGGTTTGAAATGATATGTCCATATCACTTGACCATAAGGTAGAAATTTATATACAAACACCAGATTGGTTAAATTAAATGATTTTAATCCTTAATTTTTGAATCTAGTTAAATCATATTATGAAATAAAATTTGATTTATATGAACTGAATTATTTTAAAAAATCCAATCTTTAAAAAATTGAAATTGAAATTGGTTTAAATGAATTGTTTAAAGAATTTAAACTTGAAATTTTAAAGTTGAATTTTGAAGTATAAATGAAATTTATCAATATTGAGTTATTTTAAACGTTTGAATATTTAAACATTGAAATCTATCGGTTTTGAAGTGGTTTAAATTTATAGTTCAAACGTGGATTCAAAATCAATATAAATAGAAATAGTTTTAAATGAGAATTTGAATTGAAAGAATAAAATGAGTTTTGTTGATTTGAAATCTAGACATGGTGTAGATTTGTTGAAATGAAAGAAATGTAATACTATTTTCGAAACGAATTATTTTAATATAAACTGTTTAAAATCTATTATTTTAAATTTAGATTATTTAGATTTATTCACTATTTAAACCATTTCCAATACTCAAACTATTTTATATTTAAATTATTAAATCTACCTTAAACTATTAAAAACTATTTTAAACTATTTTTAAACTAATTTAAACCATTTTAAAGACATTTTAAACTATTAAATCTATCTTAAACTATTAAAACTATTTGAAGCTGTTTTAAAAAACTAATTTAGACTATTTTAAAGCTATTTTAAACTATTAAATCTATTTTAAACTATTGAAAACAATTTTAAAAACTGATATAAACTATTCTAAAGCTATTTTAAACTATTAAACTATTTTAAACTTTTTATGACTATCCAAACTATTTTCTAAATTTTAAACTGTGCAAGATTTAATTGTTTATACTTAAATCCTTGATTTAATGGCAAATATAGTTAAATAATGTTATAACCTACGTTGGAATTTGAAATGATATTTTCTGTTGAAAGGGCATATTTTGAGTAAATATGATGGTTTTAAAATGAGGAATATCGTTTAGAAGTGAATATAATATTTTGATATCAATATGAATTGGTTTTGGAAATATAAAAGTACCAACCGGTATGAAAAAACTTTTGGTTGTTAAAGAGACCAGGATCAGATATTGTCATACTCTCAACCAATACCGAAAACCACTTTAACAACTATACACATGATGGAGAATCCAAAATGAAGTAGGATGGTTAGGTAAACACTACTGTATGAGGTATTAACGTTGCCTTGACCCCCTCGGGTAAGCTTGATATGAATAAAACAGGAGCTATATCTACGACAAGTGACATTGCACCTACGATCGGACATGCTTCTTCGATGCCCTATTTTTTACTTTGTGACTAACATAGTGGCCAACCACGATATGATATGGGAGTAGTTCTAAAGTGGGCGGTAGTAGCTGCTATGTGTTACCACCAACCGGTTCTGCAAACGATAGACTCCTACCTTCGCATTGCCTCGCGTGCCTTGTCTTATGCCTTATTGCGCCCACTACAAGTTTGGTTTGTGTCGTACACTATGGAGTGCCCTCTAATAGCCCTCCAGTTTGCGGAGGAATTATGGTATTGTATAGACTACGACATTTACAAAAATGTGTTAAGGGGGATATGGGTAATGCCTTAACGCTATTTTAATATTTTACTTTACTGATAGACACTATATATATAGCGTTATTACTACATAGTAAATAATTTAATGGATCCTTTGGAGATAGTAATCTCGAAAACATCTTAAGCTATTGCTTGCACGTTAGACATTGGATAGGAGATGTAAAATCCCATAAACATCTCTGAAGCCATTACACTCATCTTTACTTTTTTGATTTAACTTACATAACACCTTTTTAGTTCTGACTCGAGTGTTTTGTCTTTTCATTACGCTCGGGTCGGTCTGAGCTTATCACAGTTGAAGATTTTATTTCTGGAGGACGAAGACGAAGATTTTGTTTGCTATTTTTTTATATATTCCATTGTGTCATGTTGTTCCACTGCATTATTTATTTATTCTTGCTGCATGTACAAATCTGATCTGTATTGTAAAAGTGTAATCAAATGTTATTTGTAAAACAGCTTCATGAACTGTTTATTTGATTATTATATTTTGTCATGCCGCTGTGACATTTTGAGTTTTGTTTTATTCTTTTCTCTTGTTTTTCTTTTTACTCCATAACAGTCCTCCTTTTTTAATGGTTTGAGTTTGACATGTGTGGTTTATTGTCGATTTAAACTATTTAAAAAGGTGGGTCATTACATTTGGTATCAGAGCTTTGGTTTAGCGATAACCTTAGCTTTGTGGGGTCCGACTCATTAGAGATAGGGTAGTAATACACTAGAACGAGTTGTTTAGCGTATATATATGAGAGAGCGTACTTGTTAATGTTATAAAAATGGTTTTATGTTGTATTATTTGTCCTATTTAGTATTTATAAATTCTGGTCGGTACATAGGACGATATGGCATCGATAGAGATTTCTAAACACTTAATAGGGTAGGCCGACACAATATTGTTTTTAAAACATAGGTAAATGAAATAATTTTATCTAGGATTATATTTTGTATATAAAAGAATAATTTTTATAAATGGATATAGTTGTATATGATATATTTGTTTTTTAGGAAGTGAAATTTTATAAATATTGGTTGCAAAATGGGATTTATAAATAAAGTGAATACAAATTAGAGTTTTGAAATTGGTTTTCAATATTTTGGAATTTAGTATTAGAATTTGGAAGTATTTTCGAATATTAATATTTTCAATGTGATTTGAAAGAAATGTTTTAAAATAATTTGTAAAGGAAATAAGTTCTGTACTCCACTCTTTTGTCGTTGGAAAATAATTTCAATGACGATGGCTGCACATCGACATTCATTTTCGAGTTTCAAATTTCGAAGACCACTGTAGTAGTTTTACTACACAATTGTTTCGATAAACAAATCTTAATTTTAAATTTCTAAATATGATTTGGATATAAAAGATATGAGCGTGTATATATATTATTTTAACATGATTTGAAATGAACTTGCCATTTAGTTCTTAAGTTTCTGTAAATCAGGGATTTCAAATATTGTAATGAAATAAAATCTTAACTACTTTATTAGTTGGAAACTTCTAAAATGAAAAATAAGGAATTAGATTGCCAAGTGACTAATGAAATATATAAAAAATTGGAAATTTGTAACTTATAAATCAAAAGATATGAAAATTTAGAAGATGTAATTATTGAACATTTTGTTAACTAAGATGAATAAGATAAACTTGTGTAACATTCAATTGCATTCTTAAAACATATCTACAACTTACCAGAAATGTTTAAAGAGTTCAAATGTTAAATAGGAATATGTAATAGAATATTATACAAGTAAAACTTAAGTAACAAAAGTGTTCAAATGGAATTATTTCTATAAATAAGAATTTTGATGTACAAGAAATGTTATAAACACGAGTAAATGTTATGAAATGCTTAACAAATTAAACTGAATATATATATATATATATATATATATATATATTTATATACACACGTGAATACTATTTAAGTAGATAATTTTAAACTTAAGAAGATGTTGAAATAATTCATTAATAGATTTAATATATATTTATTCATAAGCAGGTGTTATTAACTGATACTGTATGTGAAGAAATGAATGTAATTTAAAAAGTTAAGAAACTTAAGTTGAAATGATCCATGAATGAATATTAATATTAATTAAGCTATATAAATAATAAATGTTAAATAAACTGCAATGGAATGTATGTAATACTTAAATTATGAATTCATGGATTATTTGAAATAGCGAATGGAAAAAATTATGTAAGTAAATGAATGTAAATGAATGGAAAAATGACATTGTATGAATGAATGAAAATAAATGAAAATAAATAAAAGAGTAAAAGTGAAACCAATAGAACAAACTTAAATAACATTTAAAATTCATTGTTGTTTGGCTTATGGGATGTTTGGGAAATGATACTTCGATTTGTTTGAAGTTGAATAAATAATCTATTAAGAAGTACCAAAGGCCATTGAGCGTAAGGTATACTTGGTAGTTATTTATCACTCTTGTACGATGAAAAGTGTCTAAACCTGAACAAACCATGAGTTTGCTTACTATTGATTGTTTGGTAGTTTCCTTTGTTGCAGATGATGGTTGTATTGTTTTGTTTGCATATGTTTTGTGTTGGTTTGATTTTGTTACTAATTGAAACAACTAAATGTTTCTCTTTTACATAATTTTCGCTCTTTGGATTGTATAAGTGGAAATAAGTTTATGGAAGCAATAGTTACCACTTCTGGTTAAATAAATAAAGTTTGTTTCCCGTCAAAAAGGTACATTTTTGGATTATGGTTTTATAGTGATATTTTTATTGTTTTTCCAATGGTTTGGGATATTTTATTATTGAAATATGATATATATTGAAATTATTGATATTATTATCTTTCCGAACCTAATCGCGCAAAGGAGACTCTGCCGAATTTTTTCAAAAATTTAAGACTTAGAAAATTTTGTAAAAGTTGAGTTAATTTTAAATTTTTGTTAATTTTAATATGTAAGTTAAATTGTCATAAATTGAATAACTTTAACAAAATTATATAAAGTTTCTTAATTCCTTCTTTCCCTTTTCGAGGATGAAAATTTTTGAGTGGGGGAGAGTGTAACGACCCCTATTTTCTGATATTTAAAAATGTTAGACTAGATAAGATTCTGGAAATTTAACATTGTAAGAATTAAAAATTTATGATTTATTAATGAGAAAATAATTTGGATATGATTTAATAATGATTGTTTGAATGTTTTGACAATTATTTTGATGTGATTTCAATCAATTGAAATAATTGTAAAGCTAATTTGGTTATAATCGTAAATAAAAAATTAAATTGGTAATTAATGAAATTAATATAATTGGAATATTATATTTAATATGGCAAAATGTGATAACTATAAAATATGAATGAAATAAAATGTAAACTTATGCTATAAAATTCATAGGGTATTGTTGATTGAAATAATAAGATTTAAATTGAAATAAAAGAAATTGATTGAATTAAAATATAATTAACTTGGATTTTATTACAGTTGTAATTGAACGCGGCAATTAGTGCAATATTTAAATATTGAATTTGACATGGAAAATTTGTTTTAAAAGATTATAAATTTATATGTAATCAAGGATGATGAAACTAGTTAACTTTTAAATTTGAAATTAAAGGTGATTTAATTTAATTTAATAATAATTTATTTAATTAACATGAAGATTGGCCATTTTGGCCGCTGCATTGGATTTTTCAACGAAACCAATTTCATCGGATCCGTAATAGTGAATTATTATAAGACTTCAAGTTTCGTAGCGATCAGACTTGTCGTTTGATCGTGCGAGCTCGAAACGCATAGAAATCAATTAAAAGAAATTAAATGAATATAATCTGATTTTGGAAAGCTAACTTCTGTATACAATGGAAGTTGGGTTTGAAACTAGTTCCATTGAGTTAAAAAATATCAAAAACATATATTTTGACATATTAAATGACCCATTTTCGTTTTGGGAACGAAACGGGCTTTTCGGGTCGTTGTAATCATTCGACCAATTCAGTCTATCCATTCATTTCTTATCTATCTTGGTCCATATAAATAGATTTTTTTTCTATCCCTAGCAGCCTCTATTTTCTGTTTTTTGTACGTACTGTCATCTTTAATCTATCTGCTTCTTCCTTCATCCCAATGGCTGAAAATCCGAAACCCTAATTTCAAATTCAAATAGAAATTCAAACTCCTCAAATGTAACAACCCGATATTTTCAGCCATCCGCATCCACACATGCCGGACTTGAATTACTCATACCGTATTGTAAATAAATTTGGAGCAAATGAAATACAATTGCAGAATCACAGACACAGAAATACCAGAATAACTCGCGGTGGAAATTGAAATACCATAGTAGTTCATGAAGCTACTATAACAAACTCTCAAACAAATACATAATATCAGTCTGAAAACATATACAATAGAAATATCAAATACATAGTAGTTTATAAATACCAGAGCTGAAATAAAATAACAGAAACTGAAAAGGAATAGATAACTAGACAAGCAGAATCTCCAGCGATTCCTAGCTTCAGAAAAGAAATCCAAAGCTAAGCTGTAAATACTCAGGCTGACCCGAGCGTAAAGTAAAATACAAAACACTCGAGTCAGGGCATATATACTTATATAATGTAAACCAACTCAAATGAACTGTAGTAGTAATGCACAATATCTTAAAAAATGCTTGGGATCGTCCATCCTCTAAGGATCAGTTAAACCATAAATTAAATACATCCCATGGTTAAAATTCAAAAATGTTATTTTATACTTCTAAATCAAATGTCAATTTCAAAATTCAATATCATTTCAAATTCATTTCAAATATCAAAATATCCAAAACCACATTCATTTTATTTAATTTAAATATCCTTCCAAGTCACATTTCAACATGGTTTATTTTTCAAATCAAATTACTCCATTTAACCATTAAAATTTGAAGTCATTATATTTAAAATCAAATATTTAATTCCTAAAATTTTAGCCCTTTCAAAGTTCATTTATTCACTTAAATTCATTAAAACAGTGAAAATTCAACTTTCACAGCACTTAGAAAATGCTACAGAAAGCTATGTTTTAAACAGTTCAATTTAACAAAAGATAGCATTTAAAAATGCTGTAATAGGGTTACTTTAGTTCAAATAAAACTTTGGTTAAATTTAGCAACTACAACACTTACAAAGTGCTATAATAGCCCTTAACTAAATTCAGCCATTTAGTTCATTTCTATTAACTACAGCATTTACAAATGCTGTAATATCCTTTACATTAGAAATAATAGCATTTCAAAAATGTTGTTAATTAACTTTCAAATATTAACTATACTTTCATAAACAATTAAATTTTTATTTAAATCATTTTAAACATATGAAATCATACATTCTCACTTTTAAACAATTATTTAAATACCCTTATACTCATGATTTTATAAAGTTAAATTTTCATTCAAAAATCAATTTAATAATAGTTTACTTATATAATTTCAACATTCAATTTCAATTCTTTATAATTAAATTTTTCAATTAAGTTTAAATTTCCATATATAACTTATTTTTCATTTTATTTACCTAACTTAAAATTCATTTTTAAACAAAATTCACAAATTTCCAATCTAAGCTATATTTTGAAATTTAACTTAAATATTCATTTATTTCACATCTTAATTTATTCAAAAATCATTAATATATTATAAAATCATTTTAAATTCATTTAAATTCAAAATATCATAAATTTATCATATTTTCGTATTTAATTTAAATTCATTTATAACCAAATCAAAATTTCCAAGATAACTTATATTTCAAATTTCTAACTTTTCCATTAATTTATTTCACTTATAAATTTTTAGAAAATCAATAATACTTTACAAAAATCATTTTAATTAAATTTAAATCAAAATTTCATAATATTTACATTTTTGTAATATTTTAAAATTTTTAGAAAAGTATATTTTTAACCATAGTCTGTATAAAATTTTCTAACCTAATAATATATCATTTCAATCCGTAATTTACAAAGGAAAAATCCGGGTTCTATCATTTTAAACCCGCAATCCGAAGTAAATGCAAATAAATAAAAATCGCTCAGGCCTATTATTTTGGCCCATAACGATTTTCCCTATTCTAAAGTCTGTTCGGGTATGTATCATTTCTACCCATAGTGATTCTAATCTAAAGGGAACTTGCAGTGTGATAAACTGATATAAATAACAGAATAGCATTATATAACAGTAACAGATGTTATAACAGGTAAATAAGCATGGGTGAACATCATATGATCATAGCATAGCAAATATAGAATGGTGAAATATTTTACAGATTCAAATGTGATCGGTTTACTAGTCATATAAGTATAAATACTGTCTGGTGAGAATTACTCACTTGTATAAGCTGAAGACAACAACCAAAGTAAACAAACTAAGATCTCCAAAGGCAAGAAAGCACTACAATGATTCGAGAGTGGGAGAGCTAAAGCTAATTGCCTTGTTGCATGACAAACAAAACAAAGTACAATACATAAATTTCAAACCAAACTATTATAAACAAACCTAGAAATATAAGCACAATACATAGCTAAACTTTTTGCACTTGCATCCAACCACTTATGCTTCAGCTATGGACTGGAAAGGCACTGTAATAGGATGGTTTTGGATCAGGTTAGATCAGGTTATGGTCATATAGGGGTCGGCCAAAGCAATACAAAGGAGATGAAGGCATATGTGTGCATCAACACACATTTACAAGCAACAACATGGATTTCAAAGCCTAAATGACTTCAGCCAAGCATGGATTGGGCACGGCCTGATCTTGGAAGGTCAACTACATGTGTGGTAGGGTCTTAAACTCAGGGTTGTGGTGGTGGTGGTGGATGGTCGGCCAAAACATGTGGTTGAAGTAGTGGCAACAAGTAGGCTCGGCTATGGAATTTCAAGTGGAGTTTGTGCATTTTTTAGGTGGATCTTCATTATGGGTGACTTCGGCCATGAGATGTCAGTGGAGAGGAGGGTATGGTAGCTAGAATAGGTGGTGGTGGAGGCGGCAAAGGGGTTGGAGATGGCAGGCCGAACACAAAAGGATGAAGGCAAGTACAAAATCAATACAAACAAGTAAGAAAAAGTGAAAAAGAAATGAAAACTTACCAAAATTTTCTTCAAGTGATGGTCGTATTTTGTTTTTAGGGTTTGACATGTTTTTTTCATGTGCAAAAATGAGGGGAGTTGGCTGAAACAAAGGTGATAAGGTCAGCAAATGAAATGATGTGTTGTTTGGTGTGAAAAGGTGGTGAATGGGAAAAGACTAGGAACTCTTCATATTTCCATATTATTTTTGCAATTTAAAATACATGTGAAAACGCATATAAATAAAATAAAAACACAAAAATATAAAGAATGAATAAAAATAAATAAATTTTAAATAAATATAATTAAATTAAGAAAATAGCTAAAAAAAATAGAAACTAGGCTTCAAAAATTGAAAATAAATGCACTAAGCTTTGAAAAAAATTATAACATAACTTTAAAAATGTTTTAAAATAAAATATATACCTAATATGTCATATAACACATATTAGAACATTATTTGACAAATAAAAATATTGTTTATATAAATTAAAATAGATAATTTTATTAAATAAATCAATTTACACCCAATAATGTAAAAAACATAGCTTTCATAATATAAATCGGATTTCGACGAAACGAAAAGCAGTATTAATTTATTTTCATAATAAAAGATAAAATTCAAAAATTCAAGTATTTAAATTTTAAATTTAAAAGTCAAAGTTTGACCAGATTGACCAAAATCCACATTTTTCTAGAAATATCCTATTTATTCAGGTTTGGAATTATAATTCACACAAAAATAAAAAATTATATTTAAAATAATTTTTTATCCATTTTAATAAATAAAAAAAAAAAATCATCAGCAATTCAATTTAAAATAATTAAAATATACAATTAAAAAAACACAAAATACTGGGTTGTTACATCAAACCGTAGCAAATCATATATCGTTAGAAAGCTCTCGACGAGCGCAATCTACTGTTGTAATTTATTTTTACAATTGAACGACAGTTTGGCCAGAAATTGACAATTTATCCTCGACCGTTCATATTAAGTTTTCGGATTCGACGTTGGATCTTCAACTATAGGTCGATCAGATGGTATTGGAGCATAGAGGAGGTTGAGGGGAGTTGATCATTGTATTCGTTTATGCCATAGTTATCGAAGATCGCCGAAAATGACGATAATAGGCGGCGACAGTGTGAGGAGCTGGAAGGCATGGTGGTTAGCCACGACTTGGCCAAGGGGTCGGCTGGACGTAGGCTGCAAGGTGGCGGTCATTGATCTGATGATGGTCAAGCGTAGGGCATGGCGTTGGGGCATTGATGTGGCAGCGCTGAGTCGTGTATGAGGTCGAGATTGCGATCGAGTCTAGAGTTGTTGAGGTGAATGTACTTTTCTTCCCTTTTACTTTCTTTTTATTTTAAATTTAAATCTATATGTTCTAACACACATAATTTGTTCATTTGAGCTCAGATTCGCATGTGGTTTTCTCCTTTATGATTGTATCGAAATTTTGAACGTTATGGAACTGTTTGGCTACATTCTGAGACTATTAGAATTTTGGGCCTAATTTGGATTTAAATGGACAACAAACCAAAGGTGTGTGTTTTAACCCACTCATGAATACTAAACCATCGTATGTTAGTTAAATTGAATTTATGAGATGATTATAAATTTATTGATTGTTGTCTAGTATATTTAAATTGTCATTTAAATTTTAATTTGAAATTATATTGAATTTAATTGCCATTTTAAATTAATACTGAATTTAAATTGTTAGTTAATGCCTGATAATGATAACTAGTTAATTCTTGTAATTTATTGGTTGATTTGAGCGATGATTGTGATGGATGTTTAATTGTTGATATTTGGATGATTGGATATTATATTTATTTTATAAGTTGTTATCACACTGCAAGTTCCCTTAGTCATTGTTATGAAAATCACTATGGGCTGGAATGATACATACCCGAATGGTCTTGTAGATTAGAGAAAAATCGTTATGGGTTAAAATGATAACTCGAGCGATTTTATGGATTTTGAATTTTATTTGGGATTGCAGGTTGAAATGATATATACCTGTAAATTTAAATTTATTGCGGGTTGAAATGATATATATCTGTATCACTTGACCATATGCTAGAAAGTTATATACGGACACCAGATTGGTTAAATTAAATGATTTTAAATCCTTAATTTTTGAATCCAATTAAATGATATTATGATATAAAATTTGATTTATATAAACTGAATTATTTTAAAAAATCCAAGCTTTAAAAAATTAAAATTGAAATTGGTTTAAATGAATTGTTTAACGGATTTGAATTGAAATTTTAAAGTTGAATTTTGAAACATAATTGAAATTTATCAATTTTGAGTTATCATAAACATTTGAATATTTAAACTTTGAAATGTATCGAACTTGAAGTGGTTTAAATTTTTAATTCAACCGTGGATTTGAAATCAATATAAATAGAAATAGTTTTAAATGAGAATCTGAATTAAAAGATTAAAATTGAGTTTTGTTGATTTGAAACCTAGATATGGTCTAGATTTATTGAAATGAAAGAAATAGTTTGATTTGATACTATTTTCAAAATCCCATAAACATCTCTGAAGCCGTTACACTCATATTTACTTATTCTGATTTAACTTACATAAGATCTTTTAGTTCTGACTCAAGTGTTCTGTCTTTTCACTACGCTCGGGTCAGTCTGAGCTTTTCACTGTTGAAGACTTTATTTCTAGAGGACAAAGACCGAGATTTGTATGCTATTTATTTTTTTATTTATATTCCACCGCATCATGTTATTCTGCTGCATTATTTATTTATTCTTGCTGTATGTATAACTCTGATTTGTATTGTAAAAGTATAATCAAATGTTATTTGTGAAACAGCTTCATGAACTGTTTATTTGATTATTATACTCCTTTTTTAATGGTTTGAATTTGACATATGTGGTTTATTGTCGATTTAAACCGTCCAAAAAGGTGGGTCAATACACATCATATGTCTTTATTTACATCTAACGTATACTCCCTTAAGTCTCTATAGGTTTTAATTTATTTAACCTCCCATTTTTTTTATATATATAATATGTTTCTAATTTATTGTCACATTTATAATTCATCACTTTTAATTTGTTGAGATGCATAATTTATCATCACATTTATACATATAATGATCACTTCTGATTTGTTCAGCAAACTCAAGGTTGCGATAAGATTAGGCCAAGGAGCGTAGGTGAGGAGTTGTATGTGACTCAACATGTAATGTGTCATCCATCGCTTGTGGGCCTATGATTTATTGAGAAAAACTCAAGATTAGAATCTCTAGTAAGCGAATCATATCACTCACTAGGGAAATCAAATGATTTATATGTTTCCTTGGGTTTTAAGAAACATAAAATTCTAATGCGAGCTTATTAGATAAATTTTAATTGTATAAACTATTTAATATTATAAGAACATTTACTGTGTTAAAATTGTCCTGATTTTACTTAAATTAAATTTGCAGCAAAATGACCAATCTAAGACTATTTTCTTAAAACGATAAGATCATAAAGCCTAACTACATTGACTGACCAAGAGCGAACAAAATATCACTTACTTATGAAAAGTTATGATTGTCAATAAATGAACCATTAAGATAGATGCTGAAAGTACTGAACCCAAGGCAATTAAGTCTTATAATACTTGGGTAGCCGATTATGAAATCTCTCAAGTTTTTGTGTTGTCTACTTTAGACAAGTCATTGCAAAGGTGGCACGAAAACATATATGTCCACAAAATATGCAAAAACCTCAATGCTTTTTTTGAGGAGCAATCCTATTCCGTAAGGTACGAGATTACTAGGAAGCCTTTCAATACAAAGATGAGTAAGGGGGATCCCGTTAAGGATTTTGTCTTGATAATGAAAGCCTATATTGATAGATATTCTAAGCTAGACATCAATTTAAGCAATGAACTGCAAGTGCATTTGATTCTTGGGTCGTTAACTTCGCGGTTTGATCCATTCATATTGAATTACAATATCAACCAGTTGAACATAAACCTCATTAAGCTAGTCAATATGTTAAGGTTAGCTGAGGGTTCATTCAAGGATCATAACTCAGTATTCGCTGTAAGTGGAAATGCCTCTTCGAACGGTTAAAAGAAATTTATGCGAGGCTCTATGAAGGGTAAGAAGGATGCTCCTACTAATAAAGGTGAATATCACCATTGTCAGAAGATGGGGCATGTGAAATGGACCTATCCAAACAACATGAAACTTTTCAAAGAGAAGAAAATGAAAAGTTATACAACACATACTAGTATGTTTATGATTCAAAATTGTTTTGCAATCAATAATTTACCTTGGGTTTTAGATACTAGATCTGAAACTCATATTTGTAAATCGTTGGAGGGACTGAGGAGCAAGTAGCATATGGAAAAAGTTGAAATGGGGCTTCAAGTTGTTGATGGATTTATTATAGATGCAACTATAGTAGGAGACTATAAATTAATTTTGGCTGGTGGTTATATTTTAGTACCAAATAATTACTATTATCTAAGGAACTTTATTTATAGTGTTATATTTGTTTCAAAACTGTCTAAAATTGTTTATGGCTTCCATTATAACAACAGTATTATGAATATTTTGTTTGGTGGAAATTATATATGTGGCATTTATTACTCAATTTTATTTGTGTTTGTGCTGCTGATAGTTCTTCCAGTGTTGACATAAATAATAATTATCTATGGCATTGTAAGCTACGTCATGTAAGCGACAAATGACTACACAAATAGAAAATTGAAGATTTTCTACCGTTATTTGATTCCAAATCATTTGATACTTGTGAGTCATGTCTAAAAGGAAAGATGACCAAGCACCCCTTCGATGGGAGCAACTACAAAGTTGATGAACTCTTAGGCCTCATGCATATAGATATATGTAGCCAAATGCCTATAATTACGAAAGATAATTCTTCTAACTTTATAGCTTTTAATAATGATTTCTCTAGACTAGGATATGTATATCTTATGAATAATAAGTCCAACGTCTGCGATAAATTCAAAGAGTATAAGAATGCGGTTGAAAATCAAATGAATCATTAGAATTAAATAGTTCGATTGAATAGAGTAGGTGAGTATATTGGACAAGAACTCTAGTAGTACTTAAAATATAATGGGATTATCTCCTACGTTACTTTATCTTGTACTCCACAAAACAAGGGTGTTTTGAAATGAAAGAATCAAACCCTATTAGATATGGTTCGTTCCATGATGAGTGAGGCTAAGTTACCTCTTTCCTATTGGGAATATAGCTAAAAACCACGAAGCATATGTATTTAATGACCACCAAATCTATGACTAAAACCCCATGCAAGATGTGATGTGGGAATAAACCCCAACCCAAGTATATAAGGGTGTGGGGTTGTCTAGCCTACGTTAAGTACGTTGGCCTTAATAAATTTGAGACAAGATTGGAATTATGTAAATTTACAAGATTTTCCAAGACTTCTATGGGATATATTTTCTACAATATCAAGGAATAGAAGGCTATTATTTCTTGGCATGCTGTCTTTTTAGAAAAGGAATTTCGTGTGAAGAAAATTAAAAGTGAGATTGTAGACTTGGATGAGATCCGAGAAATTAAAATAAAGGTTGACACGGTTAATGATCAAATTCACTTGTATATAAAAAAGCAACCTACCAAAAGGACCAATAGGGAATCTTGTGCTTTAGAGAGATACTATTGATTTCTCATGAAAGGCAAGAAAGAGGACTATGTCTTAGAAGAGGATACTTCACTCTCATTCTAGCAACTATTACAAAGTAAAAACTCTGCACTTTAGCTTGAAGCTATGAAATCTTAGATATATTCCATATATGACAACAAAATTTGGGTTTTGGATGACATACCAAAGGGATTAAACCCATTGGCTACAGATGAACTTTTAGAAAAGGTTGAGTGCTAATAGGTAGGTAGATATATTTAAGGAAAGGCTAGTTGGGAAAGGGTTTCATCAAATTCAAGGCCTTGGTTATTTGAAACATTTTAGGCTGGTGCTATACTTAAGTCCATTCGGATAATGCTCAATATCGATGCTATCTATGACTACAAATTACAGTAGACGAATATGAAAACAGCATATCGAAATGATGAATTAGAGGAAACTATTTACATGTCATAGCCTAAAGGATTCAAGTCAGTGGAAGTGACGGCAAGACTTGCAAATTGTTAAGATCAATCTACAGTCTTAAGAAATCTTCCAGGAGTTGGAATAAATGCTTTGATACATAATCAAAATAGTTTGATTTTTATCAGAATACAGAAGAAGCGTTCATATATCAGCATGAACAAGGAAGTGATATAGTGTTCATAGTCCCGTACATCAATGACCTACTTTTGATTGGCAAAGACACCCCTTATTGTAATTAGTGAAAGCATGGTTATCCAAGAAATTCTCTATCAAGGATTTAGGAGAAGCATCCTACATACTTGGTGTTAAGATCTATAGAGATAAATCCAAGAAGTTGTTTGATTGTCCTAATCCAAGTGTGAATTTTTCCAATATAATATGGAATTGTCCTTTCAATGAAGCATGCATCTCAGACTGATATGCACATGTAACATATGAAAAGAATATCGTATGCATTTGCAATTGGTTCCATCATGTTTGCTATTCTATGCTTTGTACTAGAACAAATGTAGTTTATGCATGAATGCGTAAGCCAATATCAGTCTAAACTTCGAGGAGAACATTAGATGGAAGTGAAACGTATTCATAAGTATTTGAGAAATACTAAAGACCTATTCTATATATTTGGGAATGAAGACCCCATTACGAAAAGGTATATAGATTTGAGCTTTCAGGGTGACGTCGATGGCAGTAAATCGATATTTGGTTATGTATTTACATTGAACTAAGGAGCTATCAGTAAGAAAAGTTGCAGTTAAGAAATAATATCCGATAAAAGATGCAGTTAAGCAATAGTATCCGATTCAATGATGGAGGCCAAATATATTAACCTCAATGAAGCAGTAAAAGAAGTGGTCTGGTTGTGCAAGTTTATAGCCGAGCTAGGAGTGTTTCCAAATATTGAGAAACCCAAGACATTATTATGTAATTACAATTCAGCAAAGTAGATCGCAAAGAAAGCTGCGTCTCACAATAAGTTAAGACACATTCTTCATATGATTCAGCTCATTAGAGAATTCATCACTAATGAAGAGATTGTGGTTAAAAGAGTAGTAACTTTAGGGATAACATAGCAGATCCATTCACGAAGACTTTGACTCGACAGTTCTGAGTAATCTGATCGAAGGGTGGAATTAAGATTCCATAATTGGCGCCAAGTGCAAGTGGGAGGTTCATAAATTTATGGGTGTGCCATAGGGGAAATTATATAATTTATTGTAAATTATTAACTCTGTAATAAAATCTCATTCGAAATAAAAGGTGTATATTTTTCTACTATATACTTGTCATCTTGTAATATATTAATTAATTATATAATATAAGTATATTAAATAGAAAATCCTCAAATGATATTGTAGGTGATAGTAATTACAACATGTTGTAATCATAAGAAATTTATCATATTAAAATAACATATCATTTTAAATATTCCAGTCAAGATATTTCAAGAAAAGATATTGACTCATCTATTAAGACTAAAGTGCTTAACATTTTGAGAATGTTGGATAGTGTATTACTCGTGGTTGCTGTGGGGCACCAGGAGTTACATACTGATAATTATTGGATAACTGTGGAATGACTCACTCGGAAGTTTTTAGTTGGTTGTCAAATAAAGAATCTCAAGGTAATGATGTTACATAATTCTCTTGACTTAAGAAAAACGTTAACTTCAAAGTGGATGCTCCACTTTGGGTATAGCTAAATCATGGTATGGCGTCCATTAAATGACTATAGTTGGGTGTGATTTGAAGCATTAGAAGTGAAACACTATCTAATGTGAAATTTGTCTCCTCAATTATATGGAGTTAATATCACGCTCAATAATGGTCAACTCAAAGTCACGGTCTCTTACTAGAGTAGTACGATTAATAATAATTATTATTATTGAACCAGTGAATTTGTCTTTGGACCAAAAAGTTGAATGTGTATGATGTTGGAATTTTAATGGAAACCAAATTCCATTATTCTTGATGTGATATAGTGTTGACGAAGAGAATTAATGTAAATAATCATTACTACCGGGTACCGCTTATAATAGTTGTTTGCGCCAAAATTGGTCACGAACACCCGATATCGTGAATGCACCCGTTTATGAAAACAAATCAACAATAATCAACACAAAACTCAGATCTAAGCAATTGCAATCACAATAATTCACAAATAACAATCACAAACACATGATTTATAGTGGTTCGGCGATCTTGCCTACGTCCACATCGAAGCTTATGTCTTTATTGATTCACTTGATGATTTCAATCGATTAGAGCGAATTACAGCTAGTTATAGCTTTGATACTTGATTACAACAGCGGTATTGAAGAGTAGAATTGAATCCGGCAGGGTCTGGACGTTGAATGGCCAAAGATCCCCTTTCTGTAGGCTTCAGGGTGCTATTTATAGGCATAGAAGGCCCAGATCTCGCTCAAACTTCAGAAGATCTTTTCTGGCACGTGAGTGGGCCAACATGACCGACCCCACCAAGTTTCGACTCGATCTGAGATCGATTCGAACTCCATTCAAATCGATCAATAAATGACCCAATCGAGCTGAAACTTGGCAGGAACAAACTTTACCTTGTATGGAAGCTTCTATGAAAATTTCGTGGCATTTGGACTAGTGGTTCTTGAGATATGATCGATGCAAGCTTGTAATTCCATAGAGGCTGCTCTGTTCGAATCCATCCCTTCGTGTCGATGGTTTCGAATCAATCAACGCGCGTGCCTGAGTGATGACGTGGCGCACGCTTTAGGGATTGATCGACTTTTATCGCCGAATTGACCGTATCGTACCCGTAAGTTCCGCCTCGTTCGTATCAATGGCCGTTACACAGTTTGAATCGATCAACTACGTAAGTCTCGCATTGACTTGCATCTGCCTAGTTCGAATCGAGGGGAGGGCTTAGTTCGCATCGATGGTAATTTTGTATCGATATCTGTGATGGATACGAACTGAAGCCGCCCGATGGGTTCGAATGAATGCCTCCTTCATGGATGCGAAGTAGGCGTTGGTTGATCGATACAAGATGCATCATTAGTACAAGGTTGATCGATACGAGACAATAGCCTGAGTGCGAAGTTGACCGATAAGAAGTAGGGTCCATCGGTGGATGCGAATGGTCTAATCGATTCGAAGACAATCGATTCGAAATGGATAGACATGAAAAAGTAGCCGTTCTGAACAATACGACGCCGATCGATTCGAACCAAAGTAAAAGGCTGCCCTGATACGAACTGTGCCTGATGATGGATACGAGAAGATCGATTCGAACGGTGCTGGGTACGAACCAATCGATTCGAATAAGTCGTCGTCTCGGTTTTCTGATGGATACGATCATCACACTTTATGTAACTCGCATCGATCATAGCTCATTCATATTAACACCGATTAACCTGAAATTTAAACCGTTGGCTTTCATGACTTTGCTTGTCGTGTCCTATCAATTGTGGTCCGATCCGGACTCAGTCAAAATTCATCGATATCCATAGTGAAGCAGTGCATAACCAATCTTTGAGATGAACTGTCTTTGGTTTTCGACCGATATTTTGGTATCACGGCTTTGCCAAAAAGCGGGATAACATTTGCCCCCCAAAACATGCCTTGCGGTAGGAAGGTGTGTTTTGTAATGCCTTGAGTTGGATGTTCATATCTTGTCAACAACCTGTAAAGAGCTTGATAGTTTCATATGATCTCAAATGACGATCGTTCGGGATCGTATGCCATTCGAGGTGAAACGGGATCGTTCGTGGTCGTGTGCCGTTCGCAGCGGATGATGGAATGAGACCGTTCGTGGTCGTATGTCGTTCACGGCGGGTATCAGTCGTTCGCGATCGAGTGCCGTTCGAGGCTGATTGCGACCGTTCGAGGTCGGACATAATAAGTGAATCGTGACCGTTCGCGGTCGGGTGCCGTTCGAGGCAAATTGCGATCGTTCACGATCGTGTGCCGTTCGAGGCAAATTGTGATCGTTCGCGATCGTGTGTCGTTTGAGGCGAATTATGTGTGCCGGGGGGGGGGACTTAATATTATCGGTGCCGGAGTTAATGTTCGGGGGAGTTTTCGAATCAAAGACTTTGGCGGTTCATCGCCACACAAAAGGTGCTCATGGACCGTTCGTGATCCAACAGGCATGCAAGTAAACTCTTTCATAGAATTGCAAATATCAAAGCAATAATTACATGAATCTCACAACAGAAATGTCCAAACAGGCAGAGTTTAAATGTTCAAATCAAAGAAAAAAGAAAAAAGAAAAATGAAGATGTCAAAGCGTAAACTCTTATTATAACGCGGTTGGTAGTCATTCAGAGCATGCCTATGAATCGTGCGCGATCGCTCACATGTGTAAATGATTTAACCGTGTTAGTGAGAGGTTTACAACTTGTTCATCGTTATTTCAATCGATCAATGGATAATCAAACGGTGCTCGGATTAAGGGTCGCCTCTAGCTGATGTAGACGGTGGTCGCTGTGACTCCACTATTGGGGTTCGCCTCCTCACATACTGAAGGAGCATACCGTTCCTGATATGCCCTTCCACCTCATCCTTCAGATGCCTACAATCATTAGTGTTATGACCGTTCAATTCATGAAATACACAAAACTTATCTGATTTTCTTTCGTCAGAAGTCGGGTCCCTTCGCATCGGTCTACGATACAGAACCTGCTCTTTGGTATCCTGATAGATTCGCTCCAAACTCTCGTTCAGCTCAGAGTAAGTGGTGAATCGCGGCTCCCTCCATGGCCGCTTTGACCTGTCACCGTCATTCTCAGTCTTTCTTTAACCTTTACTAGTCTCCGCACCCTTTCCAGGTGTATTCCCGCCTTTGATTGTGAAAACATCAATTCCCTCTCCTTCCTCCCTTTCGGCGTTCGCATCCTCCAATCGTAAAAACTTTTCCGCCTCGTGATAGAATTCTCCTAGATCCACAGGTGGAACTTTAGTTAACGAATTTTTAAACTCTGTTCCGTCAGCTTTTCCGGACACAGCTTCCATCATAACCATAGATGGATCTGGTCGATCCACCGAAGCTGCTGCCGCATTGAATCGCATCAGAAAACTCCTCAAAGTCTCCCCAGCTTTCTGTTTTAGAGTTGCCAAAGTCATTACGTTCTTGGGTCTCGCAATGTGAACCCTGAATTGCCTCATAAATCTCTCAGTATAATCTGCCCATGTCTCTATGGAGCCGCTCTCTAGCTGTCTAAACCACAACGCCGCAATATCTACCAAGTACAATGGGAAGCATCGGGCCATAACCTCCTCTGATGCCCCCAGCACCTCCATATGCCTCATGTATTTTGTCAGATGAACTGTAGGGTCTGTCCTTCCATTATACATATCCAATGATGGTAACTTAAAGTCTGGTGGGTTCCTAGCTTGTCTGATTGCCGTGGTAAAAGGGCTTCTATTAACATCCTCTAAATCCTTGTTCACTAATCCGCCTCTCATGGCTCGCCTGACCATCTCTGCCAACCTGTCATTGTCTCCGAGATGCGATCTTCGTTCATCACTTTCAACCTACCCCCCGAGTTCACGAGGGAACTCTGGGATCTGCCCCCTTGACTGAGTGTTTGCTCCTTTGCTACTCCCAGGTTGCGCAGATGCTCCTTTCTCTCTCTCCGGGATTGGATCAACATTCTCCATGTGCGTGCCTCCTAATCCAGGTGCTACGCCGGATGGTCCTGCTCCGTTTCGAACTCCATCAGCTTCTCTATTTTGTGCTTCAAGTTGCCCTATCTGTTGAAATAAACTTTGGATCAACTCCTCCTGTTTTTTCATCATTGTCTCCATCTAGTCCCTAGTGATGAAGATCAACGCTTGATTCGCCCCTGAGGAAGCCTCTTGACTTCCTCGATGTTCACTCTTCTCTGGCCTTTTTTTCTTACTTGTTTGCCTCTTCATAATTTCTCAAATCTGAACTTTTGAACTCTCCGAATCAACTTCTAATTGGTAGAACTCCTGAATTAGCCTTCTCAGTGAAAGCACCAAAATGTTTGCGCCAAAATTGAACACAAACACCCGATATCGTGAATGCACCCATTTATGAATACAAATCAGCAATAATCAACACGAAACTCAGATCTAAGCAATTGCAATCACAATAATTCACAAATAACAATCATAAACACAGGATTTATAGTGGTTCGGCGATCTTGCCTACGTCCACTTCGAAGCTTATGTCTTTATTGATTCACTTGATGATTTCAATCGATTACAGCGAATTACAGCAAGTTATAGCTTTGATACTTGATTACAACAGCGGTATTGAAGAGTAAAATTGAATCCGGCAGGGTCTGGACGTTGAATGGCCAAAGATCCCCTTTCTGTAGGCTTCAGGGTGCTATTTATAGGCATAGGAGGCCCAGATCTCGCTCAAACTTCGGCAGATCTTTTCTGGCACATGAGTGGGCCCACGTGACCGACCCTACCAAGTTTCGACTCGATCTGAGATCGATTCGAACTCCATTCGAATCGATCAAGAAGTGACCCAATCGAGCTGAAACTCGACAGGAACAAACTTTACCTTGTATGGAAGCTTCTGTGAAAATTTCGTGGCATTTGGACTAGTGGTTCATAAGATATGATCGATGCAAGCTTGTAATTCCATAGAGGCTGCTCTGTTCGAATCCATCCCTTCGTGTCGATGGTTTCGAATCGATCAACGCGCGTGCCTGAGTGATGACGTGGCACGAGCTTTAGGGATCGATCCACTTTTATCGCCGAATTGACCGTTTCATAGCCGTAAGTTTCGCCTCGTTCGTATCAATGGCCGTTACACAGTTTGAATCGATCAACTACGTAAGTCTCGCATTGACTTGCATCTGCCTAGTTCGAATCGAGGGGAGGGGCTTAGTTCGCATCGATGGTAATTTTGTATCGATATCTGTGATGGATACGAACTGAAGCCCCCCGATGGGTTCGAATGAATGCCTCCTTCATGGATGCGAACTAGGCGTTGGTTGATCGATACGAGATGCTTCATTGGTACAAGGTTGATCGATACGAAATAGTAGCCTGAGTGCGAAGTTGACCGATAAGAAGTAGGGTCCATCGGTGGATGTGAATGGTCTGCTCGATTCGAAGACAATCGATTCGAAATGGATAGACATGAAAAAGTAGCCGTTCTGAACGATACGACGCCGTTCGATTCGAACCGAAGTAAAAGGCTGCCCTAATACGAACTGTGCCTGACGATGGATACGAGCCGATCGATTCGAACGGTGCTGGGTACGAACCAATCGATTCGAATAAGTCGTCGTCTCGGTTTTCTGATGGATACAATCATCACACTTTATCTAACTCGCATCGATCATATCTCATTCATATTAACTCCGATTAACCTGAAATTTAAACCGTTGGCTTTCATGACTTTGCTTGTCGTGTCCTATCAATTGTGGTCCGATCCGCACTCGGTCAAAATTCATCGATATCCATAGTGAAGCAGTGCATAACCAATATTTGAGATGAACTGTCTTTGGTTTTCGACCGATCTTTTGGTATCACGGCTTTGCCAAAAAGCGGGATAACAATAATATAATTGAATTTTATCGAAAAAGACGTCTAAGTGATAAATTCAGCTAAATTGTCACACTACTAGCTAAGGTAACATGTGAATGTTAATATTCGAATTATCCATATTAATTGCTGATTGAATATACACATTCGAGTTGCACAACCAAAATAATGAATACTCCAAATAAACTACATGATTCAAATAATTTATAGTAGTTGCAAATTAATTAAATAAACTATTATTTATAAAATAGAATTATTAAATTTTATTTGATGTTTGAATATCATTGTATTTAACGAGTTGTGCATATATAAGAAATTATGCATATGCGTATCGTTATAAATATCAATATAACGTTTAAATTTTATTTGAATGGAATAAATATTAACTGGTTTAGGGAAATTTTGAGGCCCTTTGCTCTATTTCTATGGCCTACTAAGGGGATGTTACGAAAGATTTTTAAATTAGATTTGAAAAGGAAAGAAATCAGTTAAAAGGAAGAGGAAAGATCTTTAGCATTGATTCTCCTTTATTACTTTCTTAAAAACAAAATACATTTAGTTTTTTAGTCACTTTCTCCATTCATCCTGGCTGAAAATCCATTATGATCTTGGGATAAATATTTCAAAATCAAAATAAAATAAAATCTAAAATAAAAGGGAGTTCTTATCTCTTGATCCCTGCAAGATCCAAAGAACAACTCATTGAATCTAGGAGCATCAATTCTTTATAGGTGTGACTTTTAGCAATATTCTAAGGTACAACTCCAGTTTAATTTGTTTACGGGTTTCTCTTATTCTTATGCTTGGACTTTGCATGATTTCTCTCATATCTAATTGTCCGTCATGCGATATGTAATTCAAATCTCTTTTTTATTTTATTTAGTAGTATGTTTATTATGTTGATTTGATTCATGTTCGCTTTTATTCTTTAATTTCATTCACTGTATGTTCACCATAGTTGATGTGCGTTAAATTCTCTGTCTCTTTGATAATTTGCTGTTATTCTCTATTGTAACGACCCGTAAATTTTTGTGGTTTTATTTATATAATTAATTGAATTTTTGTGAAATTTTAAATAATAAAATTTTGAAATGAAAATTTAATATTTGGAATGCGTATTTAGAAACATAGAAAATGGTAAATTATCAATTAATTATATGGAAGTTTATTTTATTGTGTAATTTTATTTCAATTAAAATTAGTTAAAAATTGATGGTAATAAAATACTTTTCAAACTTGAATATTTTTATATAATAAATTTGTAAATCATTTTCTGAGTGAGCGTCATCTTTCGTTTCTCCAAATTCGAACCGCTATTGCTCCGTTTATCTTAATTCCGACATTTAGCAGCATTTTGGTACCAAATATCAACTTTTGATAGGATGATCGTACCACTGATATCTATATACCATTTTGAACATCTCGTCGTGCTGATCTCCGCAGTATATCCATTTCTGTAATTCAGTGTCCGATACGTGGCCAAATCTGTGAAACGGTTACCCGAATTGGTACTACATTTCTAAAAATTTTAACTCCTTGTGTCCATTCGTTCCTTGCATTGGAAATCAACCTTCACGAACTTTGATATTTTCTTGGATTATACAAGTGTGACTCTATATTTTCCATTGGTTCTAATATTTATTAACTGGTCCTTTTTCCCTCTGACTCTTCGTTTCTTGAACTGGTTCGTTTGAAAATTAAAATAGCATAATTATGTTTCTAGTAAAGTTAGCTCATCCCTTTCTTTAACCAGCATTATCTCTTTCTTCCCAAACCGAACAACTTTCCAGATGTAAAAACAAAATAAAATAAAAAAAACCAACTGCTCCTCCATCCCGAGCCACGCCTCACCACCTCATCTCCTCTACAACGCACGCAAGGACCCTGAAGCATGAAGCAACCTCCTCCGACCTTGCCCACGTGAACAATCCATCCTCCACATCATTCCCTCCTCCTGCATGCTAGCCGAGGTCCGGCACCATCGAACCATGCCATACCAACTCGCCTTCCTCTTTTTTTTTTGTGTTGCCGAAGCCACCAAGCTCATCGAGCCTGCCTTAGTTACTTTGTCTTGAAAAGTTAGGTATTATATTCAATATATTATGTTATATGTTATATATATTATTTGTTTGTGGCATATAAGTTATGATCTAGTCTGCGTATGAAGCACACATTGTTTAGCCCATATTTTTGTTGCATATGAAAAGCTTGCATGCTTGTTGTGGTCTACATAGGTACATGTATATTGATTTTTTTATTTATGTATGTGTTTTAACGAAGTGATGATTTTGAATATATGGTATCATAGGTCTGCGTATTTTATATATATATTGATCCTGGTTATGTTAGTTTGCAGATGTTTTAGTCAATATATATAAGTTTTATCATATTATATAATCGGCCAGTATATGTTCCATACGTAGTTCTATATATTAGTTATTATATATTTCCACTGTAAGCATATTTAGTATATACATATAGTTTATATTGATCTGCTATTGGAAAAGTATAAATATATATACAAGGCATTTTGTTTGTTAACAATCTGAACATGATTTTATAATAAAATATATCATGTTTATATTTTGTTTCAGAATTTTATTGATATTTAAACCATACTTTATATGTTATATATAGATATGGTAATTTAATATGTATGTGTCTTAGCTTCGGCTGTACTACATATATACTTACTGGTTGTATGAAAATCAAATTACAATATATATTGTTTTGATATATTTTAAAACTGTTATATGAGTTTTGTTTATACACTGTATATATGCATATATAAATTTTTTTAGTTCTTATTTTTGTTTACAGTAAATATATATTAAAATATATCCATGTTAGTTATAATCAATTATATAGTCAGTACGTATGTTGCTTGAAACAATTATATATATATATATATATATATATATATTTTGGTGAAACCTCTTTGATGGTATATAGTATATCAGAGAGTTATATATTGGCTCTAGTATATTCTGTGTTTGCGTACAGATTTTTCTTAGTTTTTGTTATACATATTATTTTTACATGGACGTTAGTTGTGTGTGTGTCTGTGTGTGTATTTGTGTCCATTAGTAAGTGTATATAATTTTAAATACTGCTGTTCATATAAGTGTTTCAGTGCGTATATTTAAATGAAATAATGTTTACAGTATATATACATTAGTCTATTTATGTTGCTATATATTTATATATAGTTTATATAAAGTTTGTTTGTAGGTATGTATATATTCTGTTATGGAGGTTGTTTGTATATAGATTTATAAAAGTCGTATGTAATATGTCATCTGTATCTTAATGTTCATATGACCTGGGCGAGTGAGCATCTAAGTAATTTTTTTTAAGTAGTGTTAGTTATATATGTTATATATCTATTGTTTTATAAGTGCACCTTATGTATGCTATACAAGTTATATATATATATATATATATGTATATATGGCGTGTGTATATTTTTAAAATGCGTCGGTTTCTATTTGTTGTTTATATATGTAAATTTATACAAGTACTTTATGAAAATTATATAGGTTATATATATAATTGGCTATTGTGTAGATAAAATGTTGGATAAGTATTGTTTTGCAGTTATCTTGTATATTAGCTATACATATGTATTTCTGATTTTAATGTATATATGTGAATATATTATGTTTCTGGTTATATAAATTTTGACATCTAAGATATATACATTGTTTTAAATATTTATGTAAAAGTCATATTAATGCGTATATATTTAGTTTAAAAAAAACAATGATTTTTGAAAACCCTATATGTATATAAATTAATATATAGTTGAATTTAGAATATGATTTTATATGTAGAGATACAATGTTATATGTAAGTTCACTTATATTGTTTATCTTCATCGATGCCATTCTGATTTAACTTCGTTAATTCCTATTTACCCGCTTTGTCCGTCGTGCCTATTCTTCATCGAATCGTGTCCATCTAGCGTTGCTTTGGAATTCATCTCTTTGTCAAATCTATCTAGCTTCGGAAGGTGAGCAATCACTCATGATTAACGTTCTTATATTTATTAAATTTGATTTCAATTGAAACAACAAATTGAAATATACTGCTGTTTGTTATTTACATTGCTATATATATGTTGTTAACTGTATCTATTCTCATGTGACATCTGACACCATTATCTGTTATTTATATCGATGATATATGCCTGTTAGTATATAATTCACTATGGGTTGAAATGATACATACCCTAATGATCTGTAGAATAGGAGAAAATCGTTACGGGTTGGAATGATAAACCCAAGAGATTTTCATTTGAATAAAATTTGGGATTTCAGGTTGAAATGATATATACCTGTATATGTTTAAATTGCGGATTGCAATGATAAATATCCGTATCACTTGACCATAGGATAGAAAATTATATACAGACGCCGTTGGTCTATATATATAATATTTTGAAAATGATTTCTATGGTCTTTGGATAGCAATATATGGTTTTATATAAATATTGATTTTAGATATTATGTAAATGTCATTTTATGTATAGTTAAATTCTTGATTTTAAGCTATGTATAAATTTGTTTCAATATAAAATAGGTTTAATAATAAGTTTGATTTTAGTAAAAACATAATATGGTTATTTATTTAAATTATATTTTTAATATAGAGTTTATAACAATGTTTAATAAATTAAGGTTGAGAAGACGGATTTGAAATTGATTTGAAATTGTATTTAACTAAGAATTATAGTTAATTAAAATCGATTTGGAACTTATTGAATTTGAGATTTTTGAAAGGATATGATTTTTATAACTTGATTTTGGTTTAAGGTGATTAAATGAATATATCAAGTAATCCCCTTAAACCAAAATCAAGTTATAAAAATCATATCCTTTCAAAAATCTCAAATTCAATAAGTTCCAAATAGATTTTAATTAATTATAATTCTTAGTTAAATACAATTTCAAATCAATTTCAAATCCGTCTTATCAACCTTAATTTATTAAACATTATTATAAACTCTATATTAAAAATATAATTAAATAAATACTTAACCATATTGTATTTTTAATAAAATCAAACTTTATTATTAAACCTATTTTATATTGAATTTTTTTTATACATAGCTTAAAATCAAGAATTTAACTATATAAGAAAAGACATTTATATAATATCTAAAATCAATATTTATATAAAACCATATATTTCTATCCAAAGACCATAGAAATCATTTTCAAAATATTATATATACAGACCAACGGTGTCTGTATATAATTTTCTATCCTATGGTCAAGTGATACAGATATTTATCATTTCAATCTGCAATTTAAACATATACGGGTATATATCATTTCAACCTGCAATCCCAAATTTAATTCAAATGAAAATCGCTTGGGTTTATCATTTCAACCCACAACGATTTTCTCCAATTCTACAAATCATTCGAGTATGTATCATTTCAACCCATAGTGAATTCTATACTAACAGGGAACTTGCAGAGTGATAATAGATATGATAATAATATAATAGGCATATATCATCAATATAAATAACTGATAACGGTGTCAGATGTCACAGGTTAATAGATGCAGATAACATCACATATATAGCAATGTAAATAACTAACAGAAGTATATTTCAGTTTGTCGTTTCAATTGAAATCAAATTTAATAAATATAAGAACGTTAATCGTGAGTGATTGCTCACCTTCCGAGGCTAGATAGATTTAACAATGTGATGAGCTACGAATTCCAAAGCAACGCTAGATGGACAAGATTCGATTAAGAACAAGCACGACGGACAAAGCTGGTAAATAGGAATTTACGAAGTCAAATCAGAACGACATTGATGAAGATAAATGGTATAAGTTAACTTACATATAACGATATATCTCTACATATAAAATCATATTCTAAATTCAACTATATAATAATATATATATATATATATAAGGTTTTCAAAAATCATTTATTTTTTAAACTAAATATATACATATTTATATGACTTTTACATATACAACTTACATACATATTTAAAACAATGTATATATCATAAAAGTCAAAATTTATATAACTCAAAACATATTATATTCGCATATATACATTGAAATCAGAAATATATATATATATATATATATATAACACTAATATATAAGATAACTGCAAACAATATTTATCCAACATTTTATCTACACAACAACCAATTATATATATATATATATAAACTATATAATTTTCATAAAGTACTTGTATAAATTTATATATATAAACAACAAATAGAAACCGACACCATTTAAAAACACACACACACACCATATATATATAACTAACTGACTTGTATAACATACATGAGCTGTACTTATAAAACAATAGATATATAATATATATAAGTAACAATATCTAAGTTCTTTACTTAAATGCTCACTCACCCAGGTAATATGTAAATTAAGATACGGATGACATATTACATACGACTTTTATAAATCTATATACAAACAACCTCCATAGCCAAATATATACATACCTACAAACAAAATTTATATAAACTATATATAAATATATAGCAACCTAAATAGACTAATGTATATATACTTTAAACATTATTTCATTTAAATATATGCACTGTAACACTTATACAAACATCAGTATTTAAAATTATATACACTTACTAATGGATACAAATATATATACAACTAACGTCCATGTAAAAACAATATGTATAACAGAAACTAAGAAAAATCTATACGCAAACACAGAATATACTATAACCAATATATAACTCTCTGATATACTATTTACCATCAAAGAGGTTTCACCAAAAAATATATATATATATAACTGTTTCAAGAAAAATACGTACCGACTATATAATTGATAATAACTAACATGGCTATATTTTAATATATATTTACTGTAAAAAAAATAAGAACTAATAAAATTTATATATGCATATATACAGTGTATAAACAGAACTCATATAACAGTTTTAAAATATATCAAACAATATATATTGTAAATAGGTCAGTGTATGAGACACACCTTCGGGAGTTGGAGCTTCTCTTGGAGATCCAACTATCTATCCAGCTTTCAGATATTTAGTTAATTTCAGTGATGTACGTTGTTCTTGTTTTTGGATTATTGTATTTGAAACTTCTATTGTATCTTATTTAACTCTGATATGTATATAGTAGCTTCATGAACTACTATCTTTTGTTTCCACTGCATATTGTATATTACTCTATGTCTGTGATTTTGTGATTTATTTATTTGTAGTATATGCTGAGTTTTGCCAAATACAAATTAACAATCTGGTATTTTGAGAAATTCAAATCCGGCATGTATGGATGCGAATGGTTGAAAATATCAGGTCGTTACATCTATATTATTTGGATCTTATTGTTCTTATCATGAATTTACATGTGCTTAAGTTATCTAATTTTTTTTTGGATATATTGTCAAAAAATTTAATTTTGATCGAAAAATATTTTTTAACTTCACAATATTTTCACAAACAATCAAAAAATACTTAAATTTGCCTTGAAAATTGATTTTTTAAGATATATGATTGATGTCTTGAATACAATTAGTTTAGGTTTAGTTTTTCATTAGAATAAAAGTTTTTCAACCTAGAATTCATATGTGAACTTTTATATAAAATCTAGATCTTTTATTTCCTTTCTAAATTAAATATTTGTATAATATCATATATTTTATTTCCTTTTTAAATCAAAAGTTTGTTTTAAATTTTTAACTTTGAATTTACATATGTCTATACATATATTATTAATTATTATCTTTACATATGTAAGTTATTTTAAATCTAAAAAATTAATTGTAATATTCATATATATATATATATATAAACATATATGTACATGTTGCATAACTTGAATTCATGAGATATTGTTGTGTAAAACTATAATGTTTAATCACATGTTCTTCCTTAATTGAACTAATCCATTATTGCGAATTTTAGATTTCAAATCATATAAAATTATCAAATATAATTACTATATATATATATATATATTCACATACAATTATGCATCCTTTTATTATGTATGTATTTCAATTCAAAACCTTAGACGACAAAGACATATGTAAATAGGAAATGGGTCTGCTACGGTACAAATCCGTGCACTTACAGACGATCTTATTAATTATGTACACTTCTTATCTATAGTACATGTGATTAAAACAAAAAAGTGTATTTGATATACTTGCAAACCAAAACTTAATAATAATAAAATAAATGTTTTCAACAAATAAAATAAAGTAAAAGATTTTATTTAAAGCTATTCCAGGTAGGATCTAAACTCCATATAAACTTCAAGGGCCCAACAAAGATCTAAAATGGATTTTTTTGAAATTGACCCATTCAACTCACTTTCGATTGGCCCGTACCTTCGTAGTCGCATATGGCAACCGATAGATCCATGGTAATTTACCCATGAACTAATGTTGAAATGGTTGAGGCTATTTCTTGCTCATATGTATTTTTATTTTCCTTTCTTCATTGTTTTTGCTTTTGATTTATTTTCCAATTTCTTATGGATTCTTTACTATGTTAATTCTAACTTTAGTACCATAATTTAACTATAGTTCAATAATATAATTTCATCTATTGATCATCCATTTTATATATATACATGCATAAGTACATACATACATATATATGTATGTGTATATATGTATATGTATATATATATGTGTGTGTGTGTGTGTGTGTGTGTATGTATATGTGTATATATTAACTTCAACATCAATTATTTTCCCTTTACCTCGATAATTCTAAATGTTTAAAATACATTTATTTTGAAATAAACTATCATTATTTTGTTAAATACTCATGCTTGATTTCTAAATATCGTTCTTTATAATATATCGCCATTTTATCTTATATGTTGTGTATACATCGTTTTATTTTATAACTAGGCAACTACCACACTTTTAAATGACATTACCTATACATTATTATCTAGCATTTGAACTAAGTGAATTTCGATGGATATAGACCTTATGATGATAAAGAAGTGGTTCAAAAAACTGAGGAGGTGTCCTAAATGATGAACAAGTGAAGCACGAGAAATTCGAGTAAGAATTGCACAAGGAAAATCTTGTTGGTATCGACATGATCAATAATGTCGGCATCAACATTATTGAACATGTTGGCATCAACTTGTTTGAAGACATGGGAACAACTTTGGAACCATATGAAGTTTACATGTATTTTAAAGAAAAAGGCAAACTCGAATATGACAAATTATGTTGGTACTTACATGATTTGAAGGGGCACTTTTGTTAAAAAGATTAAAAGTTTGAACAAATATGAATAAGAGTCAAAGAAGCAAGTTCAAAAATCTTGTTAGCAACAATGCTCATGTTGGTACCGACCTATTGTATATGTTCGATTTTACCATACTTTGTACCTATAAGTGTGGATCTAACTTTGTAACACCCTTATTTTTAATAACAATATTCAAAAGATTTAATTAGATAAATTAAATAGAATATGTAAGTATAAGAGTGATAAGCGGATTGAGATTTGAAAACCAAATTAAAGGCCATGCTTAATTAAATACAAAGAATGATCTATGAAAAGTTTTATATGTTAATTAATAAGAAAATAATTAAAAAAAGGACTAATAGGTAATAGACACACCTTAATCCCATTACCCTTAGATATCTCGTTTCCTATACATTGCACATTCATTTTTCAAACCTCAAAAACATAAATCATAAGCTCAAAGCCGGCCACTACTTGGGGAAGAAAAAAGGGAAAATAAAATTTAAGCTAAGCAATCAAGCTAGAGGAATTAATCGAGGATCAAATCTCAACTTCCTTATCCTAATCATGATGAATAATAATCTAAACCATCACTATTTTTTCTTTTATAGAACATTTGATATCGAGTTGTGATTATATCCATTATGATGATTTTTGATGATGATATGCTTAGATTTTATGATATGCTTGAAATTTATGATATGTTGCCAACTTTTTCTTTTGAAAAGAATGCTTTCGAACGAGTTTCCTTGTTTTAATTCAATGCTTTCGAATGGGATTGTTTCGACCTAGTTGAAACCCTACTGCTGACGTTATGCCTTTTGAATGGATTAAAGTCATCATTGGCTTAAAAGTTTCTTTTATTTTATAAATATAAGCCACTTCCTTAAGCTTTCGGAAGGGTATAAGAGTTTTGAAGGCAATGGCTTAAAAAGGGGTTTCGAAGCTATCCTTCAAATGTTTTACTTAAATGATTTAAGCTTTCGAAAGGACAGTTCCAAAGTCATTAGTTTTGCCCAAATTCTTTTATATGAAGGTTAATGGTTTCGGAAGGGGAACTTTCATTTATATTCACTTTGGCCCAAAAGATATTTTTAATGATAAACCTAATGGTTTCGAGAGGGATACTTTCAAATGGTTTCGAAATGGGTACTTTCAAATGGTTTAGAAAGTTGTGCTTCAAATGATTTCGAAAGGGGTACTTTCAATGGTTTTGAAGCCATGCTTCTAAGAGTTAATAACAAATGCTTTAATACTTTCAAAAGGAATGTTTTGAGGGCTTTGAAAGTGACGATTTAAAGTGTTTCAAAAGGTATATGCTAGTGTTTTGAAAATAAGATTTGAACGCTTTCAAAGGAGGCTATCCAATGGTTTTGAAAGCAAAAGTTAAAGGTTTCAAAAGCCTTAGTTTTCAAAGCAATGAACCCAATCTCATTTTTAAAGGAAAACCATGGCATAGTAAAGGAGTTTCAAAATGGATTTTAAGTATGGAGTTTTTGCAAAAGCTTTAAATAATAGGTTAAAGGGATTAACGATGTTTCATATGAAAATGCTTTAAAGGATATTAAATCATAGGTGTTGGTGTTATTATGTTATTATGCTTACTTCTTTTGATATATATATATATATATATATTCACTTTAAATCAGTGTTTTATATGAAAATGCTTCCAAGGATATTAAACCATAGATGTTGGTGTTATTATGTTATTATTCTTGCTTCTTTTAATATATAGTCACTTTAAATGGACCCACAAATGTATTTTGGGGAGAAAAGGGCAGAATAACCGGCTAGGTTGATCCGGTAGCGAATATAAATTGAGTTAACTCCTATATGAGTAGAATTGCATCCAGGAGGTCAGATAGACTAGAATATAAGATGTCTAAATATTAATTAAAGAAGTTTTCAAATAGACAGATTCATAATGAACCCATGAAAACTATGTTTAGAAAGAGTTATTAGTTAGGGCCAAAAGGTTTGTAGTGAAATCGTGAAAACTATATCTAGATAAAGTTATTGATAGAGGTCGGTAGGTTCATGGTCAACCCATGAAAACTATCATAAGAGGGAAGTTATTGAAGATACCAATAGGTTCAGGGAGAACCCATGAAATAATAAAGTTATTGGCAGATGCCAATATGTTCTTAGTGATCCCGTGAAAACAATGAAACCAGAACGGAGTTCGTAAGTTTTAAATAGGTTATTAGTAAGCCCATGAAAACTAATAGGTTGATGGTGACCCTAGAAATTATAACTGAGATAGATAGTCAAAACAAATGGGGATGGGTAATCCAGAACTGATTTACTTGTTTGCATATCATCATAATAGTTTGAATTGTTATGTTTTAACCATTGTGGATGCAGGAACACAGTATGTGGTTTTTACAAAGCTTTGGATAAAATACTATGACCGGAAAACCCATTCCACTAAGCGACGTAGTCTAACTAGATATCTAAATGGTTTAAGATGGAAAATGTAAGACTCGGATTTTCGACCCCCAAAAATCGACACTAATATGTTCACTGTATTAAATATCGAGCAATCGAATGCCAAAAAACCTGATTGTTAGGGAGAAAGAAAGAAGGAAGAAGATAAGAAGCAAATTATACAAACAGAATCTCACAGAGGAATGAACAAGTTATAATATACATCAAATCTTTACATAAACAAACTATAATATATGTACATTCAAAACATCAATCATAACATACTAACTTATTCAGCCTGGATAGTTATAACAGCCTATTCTCACAATTTTCGATAAATTCAACAATGAATATAGTGGGAAAATAACCGTCTATCTGAATACGTCTCTGAGCCCCCAACTCCTCTCCTGAAGCTCCAAAGCTTCTACTTAAAATCTATAAATCTGTTCAGTCTGACCCGAGCATTATAATAAATAACACCCGAGTCAGTATGGGAAACCAACATGAGAAAACGTGCCTAATTAGATTTTAAAGTTATAGAAAATCTTTGAAAATCAAGAGTATCTCGTATGACCATGTCGGACATAAACATGGGCCATTTTCTACCTTATGATAACCAAAACATTTCATATAAAATTCTCTGATATTATAATAGTGTCTAAGATACAAATACTTATTAATCTTAGCCGAAATTGTTACATTAATTAAATTTCAGCATAGTAGGTATATAACTAAAACCTTAAAAGCTCATTTAGAGAATGGATTCTATACAATGACTGGGCTACTGGGTTATCGTCCATCACGGTACATCTCTAGATAAAATAACACCGAGGACCTCACCTAGATCCCATGCCAACACAGAACATGCCTACCCCTTACTGGATAGTACCGAATAAGATCACCTCTCTGTTAATGGGCCTCGAAGCATACAAAAGAGAGATAATAGCGACTCTAGATAAGGATGGTCATACCCTACTTGAGAGCGACCCACTTATCCCTGCCGCATCTTCCCTATTTTAGTTATTCCCGATTGATGAGGCTTAAGACTACGTCTTACCTCTTATACAGCACTTTCCACTTGGAATGCTAATACCGCCTTTCAGGCAACAATGCAATACCAGCATTCATCCATACAAGTCTATTCTAAGACTAAATGAAACACTTAAGAGCTCCATCTTTAAATTCCATCATCTTCATGTCTTCACTTTGAAATGCTTAAGTTGGATCGAAGTGGTTTTCAGATAACATATCTGATCCCGGTGTCTTCGAAACAACATTCAATAATTCTTGGTAAACTCAACCACGATTCTTTAGGAAATAAATAGTCAAAGATAAGATCGAAGATCATATCCTAACCGTTAGTGGACAGATTTCCTTATCATTGTCCTAGAAGAACGAAACTAGATTTATATGCACAGTATAGCATCATTGGAGACGACTGTACCATATAACTTTCTCCTAGATATTTCCAAAGTTATGTTTGGGTTCAATTTCGATAATTGGTTATTTAACTACATAATAACAAACATTTAATCAAGGATTTATTCCATAGGGAAAAATTGCTTCAGCATATAAGTAATCACTAGCCTTCTTTTATAATCTTCATAAATAAAACCATTTGTAAATTACTTGTATAACAATACTTTTACAAAGATATGTTCGCCAATTCCTATATTTTCAATACTTAAAAAATATCCATATACTTATCTCAACGGTACAAGTATATTTACAAAATGAGAAAGATTCCATTTTTATTCGATTAAAAAATCATTCATAATATCCTTATAATTCTCTAGAACCTTTTATAAACCATTTATAAAACTTCTAGAATTATTTGTAAAACTTCTATTGTACATTTCAATCAATTATAAATCCTCTTTGTACATTTCTAAAACTCATATATAAATCCTTTTTTAATCTCAAAACCATTTATAAAACATCTTTTATAAATCTGTAAACCCATTTCTTAAGTTTGTTTATAAATATCTAACCATTTATATAATTATTCACCTTGTAAATAATCTTCCTTACGTCTCCAAACCATTTTATAAGCTTCTTTATATAAATTCTAAGTCTTTCAACTCTATACATGAATCTCAAACAAATTTACAAATAAATATGCATCATTTACTTCTTTAACAGTATTATATAAAAATAATTATTAAAATTAAACATTATGAATAAATAAATAATTATTATTAATCTTAAACATCTTAAACAAAAATTAACCATTTCAGAAATAATAATAATAATTAATCTTTACTCTCATTATAATTGATAAAAATTTATTTTCAAAAGTTTATTAATAAATCCTTGTTATTAATTTCAAACCATAATATCCTTAAATAATTTTTTTTTTCAAGATATTTACATTTTGATAAATACTTTAAAATAAAATTAACTATAAGAAAATAACCTTTAAAATAATAATAATACAATTAAATAACTTTAAAATAATATTAATATAAATAAATAACTTTAAAACAATATTAATATAAATAAATAACTTTAAAACAATATTATTTTCCAAACCCGATTTTGGATTTAAAAACCATTTCTTATATCAAAACCAATTCCAACTCAATGGTAATTATAGCATTTTAAAAATACAAATTCAAAGCCAATAGCCACTAAACACTCAACTAATATTGACAATGATTTTCTACTACTATAGTTTTTCAGTTTTTAGCATATAACGACGTCATAACCCATATTTTCAACAAATCAGTTTTATTATCCAATAATTCATATAAACTTGAATATTATTGAAAACGATTCAACAATAGCGAGGAATCCTATTGGATCCCTCCAATATGTCCCCTTGCATCATAGCTCATATATATTAGCACATGTATATGTATTAAAATCAACACTAATGAGGAATCCTTTTGGAACCCTCCGACTTGCTTTTTCTGCTTCATAAATGTTATATAATGAAAAAAAATCAACCGCTTCGAGGTAGGATTCATATACAAAGGTATTCCGCTCTTACACAGGAACGTAATAGTGTCTCATCCGCTCCAATAGGCGGGAATATCTCCAACCAACAATCCATAACGATTAGAAATAAATATCCAAACATCCAATAAATGATATTTATTAACTATATAAATTTTCTGATTAGCCAAAAAGGTAAGATTAACTCACATTGATTTTAATAGTTGCCAAAACATTTTGTTTTGAATTAAAATTGAACAAGCATCCAATTTTAATCCAAAATTCTCACTAGCTCTGAATCTGTCCAATCAATTCTCACAGCATAGCCTTCGTTGATACGATCGCAACGGGATTCATCGCGCTCTATTTGGACCTTGTATGCAAAAGTTATTTATAATTTAATGATTTTTAAAGTTTAAATTAATTAATTCTACACATTAATTAATTAATTAATTAATTAATTAATCAGCATTAATTCAAAATCCCATTCTTTCCAAAATACCCACTCCTATACATGCTCACCTCTCAGCCGTGCACGTTTCACCTCGACACTGAGAACCACACCATGGATCAACAATCCGACATATCCATTGAACTCCCTATCGCAAGGGCCTCTTAATAAACCCAAAATCCCCTTGTCCGCACAACCCTGTCGAAACGTGACTTCACCTGCTGCCATGACCCAACGAGAATCGTGACCGCATATGTAGAGCTGTACCACCCCAAACTTGTAACAACCCAGAATTTTGAACAATTTAAAAATGAAAATATTTAATTAATTTTAAATATTCGAATGATGATTGACTTGAATTTCAAATTTTCAGGATAAATTGGCAATTAAATTTTAGAATTTAATCTATTTAAGTTGAATAAAATTTGAATTTGACTTTGGAGTTGAATTGAATATTGAATTTGTATTTTAAATTCGAACTAATGACTTAGAAAAAATAGTTTGGATTTACGAATTTTTATTTATGTAAATTAATAAAGGATGGTTAGTATTAATAACATTTTTCTTTAACTTAAATAAAATGGAATAAAATTTTATCAATATAAAATACAAGTATAAAAATCTAATTGTGAAACACGTTAATATAAATTTATGTTTGATTGTTGAACTGCAAAACGTTTATATGTTTATTAAAGAAAATAATTTACAAAACAAATTGGATTTAGAATTTAAAAAAATAAGAAAAAAAATAATATATACAAAATAAAATTTAAAAAAAAAGAGAGTACATTACCTTACTCTTATCTGCCTTCGAACACGCCTTCCCCCACGCCAAAATTCACGCCGTAACCCACGCTAAAAACACGTTCCCCCTTTTCCTTAAAACATGAAGCTTTCCCCCCATTCATTCAAAACCCTAACCATTCAAACGAAAGAAAAAAATTTAATGGCGGCCTAAAAATCGTTCGTCCTTCATCTTCGATCCAAATTAGGGTTTCAGCTCGATTCGCTCGCGGCTTCAATTCGATTGATTCCTCCTCTTCTCTCGCGACCGCTTCGAGGCAAAGGTGAGTGACGCATGTTACTCACATCTAATTTTGAACTCCATGTTACTGTTGTTTTTTTTTTCCGTATGATTTTGTTGCTTGATTTACTGCCTTTCGCGGCTTTGAAATTGTTGAATTCTGTGTTGGCTTCGGCCCTTCATATTGTTCGATTTTGAAAAAAAATATACTGCTTGATTTTGTGTTGGCTTCGGCCTCCTTTTGATTTTGTTTTGACGATTTCTATTGTGACTTTGGCATACCTTAATTTGAACTGCAATTATCTTGGTTCAAAACTGATAATTGCTCATGGTCATTGTTCTTTTTTTTTACTTGTAACTAAGTTGCCTTAGTTTGGGTACACATGCCTATTTCACTTTTAGAGATAGTTTGATTCAAGTGCATTTTCTGTTGGCGTCACTCTGTTTCACTGTCATGTTTGCATTTGAGCTTCTTTTGGTTTTGCTCTGCCTCATCATGTCACTTGATCTATTTTGATAATGACTCACGGCTTTGGCTTGATGTTAATTTACTTTGGCCATACTGTTAAAATTTAACTGGTCATTCTTCACTGTGGCCTTTGACTTACATTTTCTTTGTTGTAACTGGACGTGTACTAGTCTTTATTTGTGTATTTGAGTCTGCATTGTCATGTTGTATTATTGACATGACACTCGACTGTTGCATTCCTTAGTGCTCGACATGATGCTTGCATATGACTCTTGCATATATGTGCTTTTAAACATTTTGCATAATGCTGCTTGTTGTTTTGGGACAGTTTCATTTGAAGTTGTAGCTTGCACATTTGTTGTTTGCATGGTCCAACATTTTGTCTTGAAGAAGCAATATATCTTTTCTTTTTGCTTCAACACTGATTGTCGTAGTTGCATTTGGCATCCATGTTTACACTGTATAGCACTTTGCATTCATAAGTTTTACACTAGCACTGTCCAGCTTCATCTAGTGTTCACTGTAGCCTATTATTATTCAATTTTGCATTGTATGTTTGCATGCATACCATTAATCATATGTTGATAGGTCCACCTGAGTACAGTCTTCATTTTATTGCCCTATGCACTTGTGTCGTTGTATAAACATGGTGCATTGTTTCGAGTTGTATCACTTGAATTTCACCGTGCACAGAGCATATAATTTGTTTCACTTGAGTCGTTCAGTTTGCATTTATGTTAGAACGAATGCTTCTGCCTTGACCTGTTGAACTTGCTTGAATCCAGTTTTTGCAGATTGCATGCATGCGGTGCGCTATTCATGTCATCCCCATAGTACTTGACCACTTGCTCATTTGTGCACATATGCTGTTTGTGCATCTGACTTCATGTAGTTTCTACCACTACCCTAGTTCTGTTTGTATTTGATCCTGTTGAAGACCGGTTTAATTGAATTTGAACATGTAGTTGTGCAATCACTTGTCCTGTCCACTGCCTTTTTATATTAATTGAGCACTTTCACTTGAGATGGTATTAGTGTGGTATGCTGCAGCTTGGTCTTGCCATTTGTATTTAGGTTGCTTTCAGTTCTACACTCCTTCATTTAATATTTGCAGTCATACTTCATTTGATCACAGTTGCACTGGGTTAAATTTTGTGGCTTTGACTATCTTTAATGGCAGTTCCTTTTCGTTGCATTTTTGGATTTTTCTGACTTGAGCTCGAATATTTGTCGGGCCCTTGCATTCATGTGGTGGCTGCATTTCTGTTGCAGTTTTGCCCTTGAATGTTTCTGGTGGCTGCAGTGTTTTTTTTGTTGTGATTTTTTCCCTTGGTTGCATTGCAGTGATGCACTGATTTCGTTTGCAGTTAGATTTGTTGTGCCTTGTACTGGCTCCCTTGTATTCAAGTGGAGGCTGCAGTCTTGTTTGCAGTCTGCCCTTGATTTGCTGCAGTCGTGTTGAGTCATGATAGTTGTGACTTGACCATTGCATTTTGTAATTGCTGATGACATGTATCTATATACCTGTTGCCAGTTGCCTTCATACTGTTGGGTACTGATGCTTTGTGTCCTATAATGTTAGGTGTTGTGGTGCCATATTTCGGTGCTCTAACCTCATTCTGCTGTTTTCATGTAGTTTGAAGCCCTGCCTTTGCGCATTGGGTTATTCGAGCCTTTACGCTTTGTGATCTTGTGGTGGCTGCAAATTTTTGATTGCAGATTTGCCCTTGTATCCATTTGTGACTGCAGTTTCGTTTTCATATGCAGTTTAGCCTATGTCGGTTTGCGTTGCATCTACTTTTGATTTCATAAATTTCGGTTCATTGATCTTTTGGGTACATCATCACTATAGTGGCGAGGCAGTGCACGCAAGCGTGAACTGCAGCCATGCAGTTTTAACGTTTTATATGTGGCGAAGCAGTGCACGCGTGCGTGTACTGCAGCCAATCGGTTTTGATGTTTTTAAGTAACTTTTCAATTATTTGAATTGATTTGATTTAAACTGATGATTTTGTTGTAAACTGCCGTTTAGGTAAATTTTGATGTTTTCTAAATTATCTTCATAAATAATCCCTTCATCTATCCTCATTGATAATTTGAATCTACTGATTTGTTGTTTAACACTGATAAGTGTTGTATTTACCGTTATCCGATTTCTTGTTAAAGGATCGAATAGGTAAATTTATATTTGACTGTCATCTAATTGCTATTTAAATTATTATTGCTTCTATGCACTAATAACTGAGTTTGAATTAGATTGGCCTGTGTATTATTTTCTTTTGAATGTAATACTCGGGTCAGACCGAGTAATTTTACAGCTTGAAGATTTTCAGGCCGCGAAGTTAGAGAGAGTTGGGGAAATTGCTTCACTTTAGCTTTTCGAAGAATTCTTGTACTTAAAAGAAATATTCCGCTGTATAAAATTTAATGCATTGTACAAACGCTGATATATGTATAAAAATTCATTTATGTAAAATATTATGATTATTCTGTGATTCTGTGGCTGTTTCTGTTTAAACTCTATAAACTGAATAACAATCAGTCATTTTGAACGTCTCAAGTTGGTTTAATTACCGACTGGAGGCGGTCAGAACGGCGGGTCGTTACAAAAGTGGTATCAGAGCTTTGGTTTACACAAAGCTCAGTTTATGATGTTTAATATGAATGGTTACTAGGATCACTTTAAAGAAAAATGTTTTTCAAATTTAAAATAAGTATGAAATTGTTTTCTTTGAAAAATAAAAGGTATTTTGAAAATTCAAATTTTTTCGGAAATTCCTCTCTCTAAATTTAGGATTGCGATAGTTTCTCTTTGGAAAAACCCATTATCGATTTGTTGAGATTTATGAAAAATAAAATATAAGTGAAGTGAATTAATGAATTGGTTTAAATCAAATATTTTGAATATCTCCAAAATAATAAATCGTGAAATAAAATGATATGTCAATTTAGTTATAGCCAACGGGATAATTAAACTATAACTTGGGAATTTGATTCTGAATTCTTTTGAAAAAATTGATTTCAAATGTTTTGAAGAATGATTTAGTAAGTAAATGGATTATAAGTACTTAACTTATAATATAAACTTTTGGTATATAATGGAGTTATATAAATTGAATTGAATTAATAAAGAAGATTTATAAATCGAAATTTTATAAATAGAAATGGAATTTGTAAAAGTTGTTTATAAATTCGAAACCAATTGAATTTGATAAATGAAAAATAGGAGTTATTAAAGGAGATATATTCGTGATTTTGGACAGCGAATTATCCTTTAAGTTAGATATTGTGATAGTAAATGTTGGTTGGAAATTTTATCCACGATTTTGGACAGTGGATAATTCTTTAAATAAATGTGTAGAGACATTGAATTGAATAAACGAAGTATATTCACGATTTTGGACAGTGAATAAAAAAATTAAAAGATATGTCTTGGGAAAATGATTGAATAATCCAGCCTCTGCTAATAAGAATTTTAAATATTGATAGGAAACTTCGAAAACATCTTGTTAATTATAATGGCGAAAACCGAAGCACAAAAAGCAGCACGCCGTGAACAAAGAGCAATTGCCCGTAGAGAAGCAGAAGCGACACGTGCGGAGATTGAAAGGAGATTCAGTGAAAGACAAACACCTGGTCCATATGATGAGGTTACTTGCTATCGATGTCATAAAAAGGGATATTATGCCATTAAGTGCCGAGTAAGGAGAAAGAAAAGGAATGTGGATGACCGTTTCGCTCGTCCTGAGATTGTGTGTTTTAAATGTCGGGAAAAGGGCATTTTCTTAGTCATTTCCCTAAAGTGAAAAGGAAAAAGTGCATACTCGATTTACCCGTCGATAAATTGACAATCTGCTACCATTGTCGTCAGACTTGACATATAGCCAGAAACTGCACCGAAAGACAGCATGGAAAGCAAGCTATTGCTCGACCAGCTAGAGCGAAAACTGTTAAGGTGATAGATAAGGATGGAAACATCTCATATTTTTGCAATAACTGTAGGAATTGGGGACATGTTGATTTTGAATGTGTTAATTCTCCTTTAACACAACATAAAATAGTATCATCCGAAGATGAAAGTTTGGCGAAGATGCGTACTACCAGACGAGAAATCGATAGTCCTTAAAAAATTCTGAATCTTAAACCAATCAATATATTCTGTAATACTATCTTTTGTAATTCACAGTCTTCTGTGTACGTCTTTTAAAAGTATTAAGCTATGTAAAATTTTGTACTGAAGGAAATATTTTAATGAAATAGCATCTTGGGAAGGAAGTTTATTTGTTAACTTAACTATATGAATCAAACTAATTTTGATGAAAAGCTTATATTTCAAGTTTAAACTAATGCCTGAAATGAGGTTAATGTGGAAATATAAATTTAATGGAACTAAGTCGATGAATGGCTTACTAAAGAACTAGTTGATTATTTTCGGAAATAGGAAGCAAATGCAAAGTTCAAATGAGATTTAGATTCCAAATTTGAAGTTGTCAACATGATAATCCATAATAGGTTTAATAAATTCAGTGATGAATTTGAATTTAAACGTGCGGAAAATTAAATTAAGTGAAAAACTTAATATTGAAAAGTTTGAAATTGGTTTAAAACTAATATTATGAAAAGTATGAGGAATCAAACTATGAATTAAGTTGAAATTGAAAAAGTTAATGGTTTTAAAGATGTTTTAAAATGCATTAAGTATCGAATACATAGATTTCAACATTCATTGTTGAAATAGGCGTTTTCGAGAAATAAGGAAATGGTGGACTATAACATTGTTGTTATAGTAAATGGTTTCCGGAAGGAAATATTGTTTATAGTATTGGGATTTATATATCTATCTTAAATTCGAATCCCTATACTAGTGATTTTGAGTCGTCGTAACGATGTTTTACGCAACATTCGTTTTGACTCAAATAAATGTGTTTAAAAGAACGCCTTCCTTAAAGAATGGAATATATACTTAATTTTGATTCAAGTATATTGAATATTTTCCGTGTTGAAAATAATTGAACTTGTGAATTACTTATTAAATAAGTACGGAAATGTTTTCCAATATGAAATGAAAGGTTTGAAATTTTATCTTTTAAAGATAAATTGAAAAAAATGAATATTTGAAATTTGTTTCAAATAGTTAAGTTGGAAAATTATATATCTTGTAAAGATATTTTTGAGAAATGTGAACAATTAGTTCAACTTGGAGATTTTTCAAAAAAGATTGAATCTTGAGTTAAATTGAGTTTAACTTTGACACCAAAAACAATATAAGTTGAATTTTGAATTTTGGATAGTCGATTGGGATTGTATGTCTAGCATTGTGAATTGATGACATAGCAATTGATCTCTATTAAATATATATATCTGTTGGTGGTGGAGAATTTATTCTTTTAGCTTAACACCCTTCTCTGAGACGTACGAGCTTAGAGGTTATATATCGGTAGACATCAATTATGTGTTGAGAATTTACGATGTAACGTGAAATCCAAATCGAATGTGAAGTCGATAATGAATTGGATTATGAATGTGAATTAGGTTTGAGATAACCATAAATTTTCAAATCGATTTAGAGGAAAATTTTAAACGAGATGAAAAATTTAGAAATCCTCTATTTGTTATGATGTAAATTGAGTTTTCGTAACTTATATATGTGAATGTAATAATTCGAAAACCATCAGTTTGGAAAGTCATTATTATGAAAAGTCCTGTGTAGGTTTACATAGGTATGATATGTACGAAATGTGAAATGAAGTACTATATGTATATGACATATGTTTTCTAAAAACTGAGGATATGGAAATGTACCTTCCATTTATTATTGGTGAAGGTGATTGGAACTCGGTGGAGTGTCCATTGGAAATCGTAGCTACGTAGAATTTCCATTAGTGGAATGTCCATTGGGACTGACTGAAATCCCCCACGATGGATCATCGTGTTGGGATTATGTGAATTGATGCTGGCGTAATTCGTGGGGCGTGATGCCTACAGTTACAAGCGATTCCACTGGGATAGTGGCGCAACCGCCGTGTAAACTGCGATCTAGAGGCCGAAGCGTAATTTGAGGGGCGAGATGCCTACGGTCACGAGCGATTCTACTGGGATAGTAGCGTAACCGCCATGTGAACCGCAATCTATGACAACAACCATGGCGAAATTCAAGAGAGATATGAAATCTACAGTTACAAGCGATTCTACTGGGATAGTAGCGTAACCGCCGGGTAAACTGTGATCCACGGGGGAACGTGCTTTCCATATCCATTTTTAAAAGAATTTTTAAAAAAGTATTTTCACTTGAAGTTGAAGCAAGTATATTTAGTACTTGGAGATTTTTAGTCTTGCGCCTGGCCAGCGTATGCCTAAAGTCTGTAAGAACGACGATGGACTTGTTAAACTTCGAGTTAGCAAGTATTTTCAAAACTTTGAATAGAAAATCAATAATCTGAAATTAGAATTACATAATTCTAACCTAATGAATTAAGGAAGAAGATTTTTAAAATATCTTGAAAGCACACAGCTTTGGAAAAGATATGATATGTAAATATCTAGCATGAAGAATTTCAAGTTTAAAAATCTGAGTTTTGTAAGTCAAAATTTTTGGTAAAAGACTTTTGTGTCTTGATTATAGAAATCAATGAATAAAGCTAGTGAGATAAAACAAAAGAATAAATCCTGTATTTATTTGTGAGTTTGGAACTTGGCAAAATTGGGTAGGGTATAAATATCGGTGAGATTTTAGCAATCGTTTTTCCTAACTTATAATTTCGGGACGAAATTCTTTTAAGGGGGGAAGATTGTAACAACCCAGAATTTTGAACAATTTAAAAATAAAAATATTTAATTAATTTTAAATATTCGAATGATGATTGACTTGAATTTCAAATTTTCAGGATAAGTTGGCGATTAAATTTTAGAATTTAATCTATTTAAGTTGAATAAAATTTGAATTTGACTTTGGAGTTGAATTGAATATTGAATTTGTATTTTAAATTCGAACTAATGACTTAGAAAAAATAGTTTGGATTTACGAATTTTTATTTATGTAAATTAATAAAGGATGGTTAGTATTAATAACATTTTTCTTTAACTTAAATAAAATGGAATAAAATTTTATCAATATAAAATACAAGTATAAAAATCTAATTGTGAAACACGTTAATATAAATTTATGTTTGATTGTTGAACTGCAAAACGTTTATATGTTTATTAAAGAAAATAATTTACAAAACAAATTGGATTTAGAATAAAAAAAATAAGAAAAAAAATAATATATATAAAATAAAATTAAAAAAAAAGAGAGTACATTACCTTACTCTTATCTGCCTTCGAACACGCCTTCCCCCACGCCAAAATTCACGCCGTAACCCACGCTAAAAACACGTTCCCCCTTCTCCTTAAAACACGAAGCTTTCCCCCCATTCATTCAAAACCCTAACCATTCAAACGAAAGAAAAAAAATTAATGGCGGCCTAAAAATCGTTCGTCCTTCGTCTTCGATCCAAATTAGGGTTTCAGCTCGATTCGCTCGCGGCTTCAATTCGATTGATTCCTCCTCTTCTCTCGCGACCGCTTCGAGGCAAAGGTGAGTGACGCATGTTACTCACATCTAATTTTGAACTCCATGTTACTGTTGTTTTTTTTTCCGTATGATTTTGTTGCTTGATTTACTGTCTTTCGCGGCTTTGAAATTATTGAATTCTGTGTTGGCTTCGGCCCTTGATATTGTTCGATTTTGAAAAAAATATACTGCTTGATTTTGTGTTGGCTTCGGCCTCCTTTTGATTTTGTTTTGACGATTTCTATTGTGACTTCGGCATACCTTAATTTGAACTGCAATTATCTTGGTTCAAAACTGATAATTGCTCATGGTCATTGTTCTTTTTTTTTTACTTGTAACTAAGTTGCCTTAGTTTGGGTACACATGCCTATTTCACTTTTAGAGATAGTTTGATTCAAGTGCATTTTATGTTGGCGTCACTCTGTTTCACTGTCATGTTTGCATTTGAGCTTCTTTTGGTTTTGCTCGGCCTCATCATGTCACTTGCTCTATTTTGATAATGACTCACGGCTTTGGCTTGATGTTAATTTACTTTGGCCATACTGTTAAAATTTAACTGGTCATTCTTCACTGTGGCCTTTGACTTACATTTTCTTTGTTGTAACTGGACGTGTACTAGTCTTTATTTGTGTATTTGAGTCTGCATTGTCATGTTGTATTATTGACATGACACTCGACTGTTGCATTCCTTAGTGCTCGACCTGATGCTTGCATATGACTCTTGCATATATGTGCTTTTAAACATTTTGCATAATGCTGCTTGTTGCTTTGGGACAGTTTCATTTGAAGTTGTAGCTTGCACATTTGTTGTTTGCATGGTCCAACATTTTGTCTTGAAGAAGCAATATATCTTTTCTTTTTGCTTCAGCACCGATTGTCGTAGTTGCATTTGGCATCCATGTTTACACTGTATAGCACTTTGCATTCATAAGTTTTACACTAGCACTGTCCAGCTTCATCTAGTGTTCACTGTGGCCTATTATTATTCAATTTTGCGTTGTATGTTTGTATG